>OU342687.1:7500-5007500 GCA_910589285.2 Mythimna ferrago
GAAGATGATCGTGGGGAGATTGAAGTGGCACCTTCTCCCCAAAATGAGCGCCCGCCAGTACGGTTTCGTACCCCAGAGGAGCACCGAGGACTCCCTCTATGACCTAATGGGACACATAAGAGGTAAGCTAAAGCAGAAAAAGCTGACAACCATGATCTCATTAGACATAGAGGGAGCCTTCGATAGCGCATGGTGGCCAGCCATAAAGGTGAGGCTGAAGGAGGAAGGATGTCCCGGCAATATCCGAAAAATTATCAGCAGCTACCTTCAGGATAGAAGGGTCGAGGTGAGATACGGAGGGGAGACACACTCCATAAGTACGACCAAGGGGTGTGTCCAAGGCTCCATAGGAGGACCCATCCTGTGGAACCTCATCCTCGACCCACTCCTGAAGGAGTTGACTGCCAGAGGCGTCTATTGCCAGGCGTTCGCCGACGACATAGTCCTGGTTTTTGACGGAGACACTGCGCTGGAGGTTCAGAGACAGGCCAATGCTGCCCTCGCCTATGTTGGGGAGTGGGGAGTCAGAAATAAGTTAAAGTTTGCACCCCATAAAACCCAGGCGATGGTGATTACCCGGAAACTTAAGTATGACGAACCGCTCCTGACCATGGGCGGTGTCAGTATTGGCATGTCGAAAGAAATAAAAATCCTTGGCCTAACTATCGACAGCTGCCTGACATTTAACAAACATATTTATGATATATGTAAAAAGGTAGTTAACATATACGGGCAGCTGTCGAGAGCGGCCAAGATCAGTTGGGGCCTCCACGCAGATGTTATAAGAATAATATATAACGCAGTCATCGAACCAGTGATTATGTACGCGGCGAGCGCCTGGGCTCCAGCAGTGGGGAAGCTGGGAGTAAAAAAGCAGTTGAACGCAATCCAGCGTGGGTTCGCGCAGAAGCTCTGCAAAGCCTACCGCACGGTCTCCCTGAACGCAGCGCTGCTCCTCGCCGGGATACTCCCACTCGATATCCGTATACAGGAGGCAGCCGCCCTGTACGAGGCAAAGAGGGGAGTGCCCCGGCCAGATTTGGCGGGCAGGGAGGTTGAGCGGAGGGCAGGGCACACCGAAAATGGACACCCGGCGACGCATATGCACCTAGAGTTCAAGAGCCTGATAGACGAAGAAGAGCTGAACGCAAATAGCGACTTTGCCGTTAAGATATTCACAGATGGCAGTAAGATTGACGGCAAGGAATATCTTACTGGGAGGGTGCGGCCGAAACCAAGGCCGTCAAGCTTAAGCTGCCATCTTACGGCACCGTCTATCAGGCAGAACTTCTGGCCATATGCAGAGCCACGGGAGACATTGTTCGGAGTGCACAGCAGAGCTTCGCAGTCTACAGCGATTCCAGATCCGCGCTGGATACCGTGGTGAGCAACGGCTCCCTGCATCCCATGGCTGTCGAGGCCCGTAAAAACATCCGGATTGCCTTTGACCAGAGCAAAACTGTATCCTTGTTCTGGTTGAAGGCCCACGCGGGGATTGCGGGCAACGAACGTGCCGACTGTCTGGCCAAAAAGGCTGCCCTCAACCTGAAACGCGCCCCTGACTATGATAAGTGCCCGGTCTCATTCGTCAAGGGACAAATTAGACGTGAGTCACTTGACGAATGGAACCGGAGGTATCAGTCGGGGGCAACTGCCGGGGTTACCAAAATCTTCTTCCCGGATGCCATCGAAGGGTATAACATCGTCCGCAAGATGACGATGGACAGCAACGTCACACAAATTTTAACGGGACACGGTGGGTTCTCCGAATATCTGACCAGATTCAAGTGTAAGGAGGACCCATCGTGTGCCTGCAGCCCCGGAGTCGACGAATCCGCCCTACATGTCTTGCTCGACTGTCCAATCTTTGGTCGGGCAAGATATGATTGCGAGCAGGAGATTGAGAAGCCGATAAATAGGACAACCATGAGAGACATTATGGCGAATCTCAAAACAAGGAACACATTTTTAAAATACGCAAAACAAGTAGCAGAGGTCGTAATAAGCAAAAATAAATAAAATACTATATACATAATATTCTCAAAATAAGCAATAAATATATAATTAAAAACCATATATATATATATTATATTTTATCACGGAAAGAGAAAAGATGGCATCATTAGTAGAAAGGCCTCAAGAAAGCGCAAAATATTGGCACAGCTAAGAGTTTGCGCAACCCTTGAGGAAGGAATGTAGGAAATTAAAATGGAATGAGCGAACATACACATATATATATTTATACACAATAATCAATAAAATAGAAACACGATACAATAAACGATTTAAAGTTCTGTACTTTAAATAATTTATTGTGTCGAAAGCAAGATAATCTTAAACATGTATTACAACAAAATAAAGAATTTCTATACAAAAAACTAAATAAATAAACACCAATATGAACATTTAATAACCGAAAATCTATTTAACGACCCTGCTCAGGGCAGGGAGTGGCGTGTCTGAAACATAAAAAAAAAAAAAAAAAAAAAAAAAAAAAAAAAACCTAACCTAACCTAACCTAACCTAACCTAACCTAACCTAACCTAACCTAACCTAACCTAACCTAACCTAACCTAACCTAACCTAACCTAACCTAACCTAACCTAACCTAACCTAACCTAACCTAACCTAACCTAACCTAACCTAACCTAACCTAACCTAACCTAACCTAACCTAACCTAACCTAACCTAACCTAACCTAACCTAACCTAACCTAACCTAACCTAACCTAACCTAACCTAACCTAACCTAACCTAACCTAACCTAACCTAACCTAACCTAACCTAACCTAACCTAACCTAACCTAACCTAACCTAACCTAACCTAACCTAACCTAACCTAACCTAACCTAACCTAACCTAACCTAACCTAACCTAACCTAACCTAACCTAACCTAACCTAACCTAACCTAACCTAACCTAACCTAACCTAACCTAACCTAACCTAACCTAACCTAACCTAACCTAACCTAACCTAACCTAACCTAACCTAACCTAACCTAACCTAACCTAACCTAACCTAACCTAACCTAACCTAACCTAACCTAACCTAACCTAACCTAACCTAACCTAACCTAACCTAACCTAACCTAACCTAACCTAACCTAACCTAACCTAACCTAACCTAACCTAACCTAACCTAACCTAACCTAACCTAACCTAACCTAACCTAACCTAACCTAACCTAACCTAACCTAACCTAACCTAACCTAACCTAACCTAACCTAACCTAACCTAACCTAACCTAACCTAACCTAACCTAACCTAACCTAACCTAACCTAACCTAACCTAACCTAACCTAACCTAACCTAACCTAACCTAACCTAACCTAACCTAACCTAACCTAACCTAACCTAACCTAACCTAACCTAACCTAACCTAACCTAACCTAACCTAACCTAACCTAACCTAACCTAACCTAACCTAACCTAACCTAACCTAACCTAACCTAACCTAACCTAACCTAACCTAACCTAACCTAACCTAACCTAACCTAACCTAACCTAACCTAACCTAACCTAACCCAAGAACCGATAACACGTCGCAACAGTAACATCGCCTCCGCGTTAAAAATTCATTTCAATTTAACGCGTTGAGCTACGTGCGCCAAAAGGTTAACAGTGGAATTGTGGAGTGTTGAATTACCAGGATTCGTGTGGGCAAGTGTCTGGCTCTTCTGGTTGCGGAGCGGTACGCCTGGAACTTCTGTGGGGAATATCTCGGCTGAGGTCAGTGCCATTATTGTGTAAACATCATTCCTGAGAGACGCGGCAGAGACCTATTTATTGACACCAAGAACAGCAAAATCGGAGCACGGGCTTGGGAGCTATTGGCACATAAAAATCGTCAAAACACGTGGATTTTTTGCCAAATTAACCTCACTTTGGCCCCACGTGTTGTTCGCGACACGAGGCGTGACGTCGAAACAGCCAATCAAGCCCTCACTGAAGACTCCGTTACCGGACGAGGAATCTGCCTGCCGACCAGTCATCAGTGTGGCGACTCCGCGGCTCATCATAAGGTCAGCCCGAGGGAACTCCTTAACGACTGGTCCTATCCTCCCCGAGTTTGGACTTGTCTGACTTGGAACTCCAGGACTTTTCCACAGGGATCTGTTTCTCATCCCCCACCCCACCTCGCAACCTCCCCCTCCCCCTCAACTATCCCCCCTCAATAAACTCCCCGCGAGACTCCCCCCCCCAACCCCCCTCAGGGCGACCTCACCCCCCCGTGACCTAACTTCGTTCCCGTTGGAGCTAGGATAGCCGAGTTTGGGCTCATTTGAAAGAGCTCAAAAAGCTCTTCAAGTTGGCCCCAACAGAATCCTAAAACTCGTGACCCATATACGCAGCGATTCAGCAGCACTTCAGAATTTCATTGAAGACTACAACCAGTGCGCACTCAGAGCTCAGAACATCGAGCTCTAGCAGTCGTCGGGCTCCTCATCGGACAGCAAGCGCAGATCACCAGCTGAGCATCCGTGAGTCCATCTTAAATTACATAAAAAAAAAAAAAAAAAAAAAAAATATATATATATATCATTCACACAGGCAAAATCATATAACAAAAAAAAAAGAAGAAGAAAATAGTAATTTATAAGTATTATTGTTGTAAGATATAGTGCTAGTAGTGTAGTATAAATAAGTTGTATTAATAAGTTTACCAAAAAAAAAAAAAAAAAAACTAGATAGTCATGTCTTCCAAGACTTCCACCACCTCCCGCAAAATGATCACGGAGGCCGCAAAAGCCCCTAAATCTCTCAGAGAAAAAATTCTGAAAAACAACACAGCGAAGTCGATAGTCTCGGAAAAGTCGGCGCGTCCATCGCAGACGCCACATGTGTCAAGAGCGGCGTCGGAATCGGATGTAACGAGCAGGCGGCCGTCACCACCACCACCATCAGCGCCTGAGTCACAAACCTCAGAAGATCGCCGGAGAATATCCGAAACTGTGATCAACTGGGAACAGTGTGGCGTCTCCCCCCCACGTCAGATCATCTCGGACGATGAAAGCTCGGTGGGCTCCACAGTAAGCCAGGCCGACCGTCCCGAGAGTGGGCGAGTGAGCCTTCTTTACAGAACACCAAGAAGGGGCACAGGGGTAGAAATGGACCTGGCTACTAGAGAGGCTAACGAACTTCTCCAGAAGGGCAAGGACGCCCTCGAGTCTGCCGGAAACATGAAGAGAGAGTGCAAGGTCACGGCCCATGAGTGCTTACAGGGTCTGTACGAGACGGCCCTGTCATTAGCAGACTCGCGAGCACGACATAAATACAACCTCGAGAAGGAGCGCTCTCGACATGCGCAAGAGCTAGTGCGGGTCGAGAGAGCTCACACTCGAGAACTAATGGCGTTCAAGGTAGAACTCTCTCTCATGCGCTCTGATGTCTCAGAGACAAAAAAAGAGGCGAAAGGGATCCGCGAATGGCTCGGCCATGAAACTCTTGAGGCCTTCAACGGAATCAAAGAGTTAAAAGATGAGGTCAAAACGGCAAGCTGCAGGAACCTCAAGGAACACGAGAAAACCAGACAGGAAAGCGTAAGAGCTCCAGGTGATCCAAAGTGGGATACAATGGGGGCCAGCTTTTCTCACCTAAACAACAATGTTACCAGCATTTCTAACCAGCTGGACGTGCTCCGAAAGGCCCTGGAGAGACTCAAGGAGGATCTCAACCGACCATTAAACACCGAATCGGATCCGAGTAGCCGAGAGACAGACTTGCTCACGACCGGTAGATTCGAGGAGGAAATGGAGAAGCTGCAGAACGTTTTGCAGGCCGTTGCCAACAGGCTTGCTTCTCCCATCGTACCACAACCACCACCACACCCACCAATTAACATCACTCACCATGCATGTATTGGCAATGAATGAGCTGGTGAGCTCACAAAAAACGAATTGTGAGCATTGTCAATTACCATCTATTGCTTCTGCGCTGGATCATTCATTGACAATATGTAATACCACCTTACCCCGGTCTAGTGTCAGTTTGCCAGTAGAAATTACTAATTGTTTGTCACAACAGATTTTAAATAAAGAAATAGTTATATTTTGTGATGAAATTGGAAAAGGTTTAGGCCACCTTTTGGCACATGAATATCCGGGACACTCAATAATTAACAACTGTATGCCTGGCTGTTCATTATTTGATATTATGAAAAAAATTATAAAATGTAAATTTCACCAGGATACTATACTTTTAATTTTTGTTGGTAATAGGTGTTATGTAAACAAAGGAGAATTACTGCAATATTATAGCACCTTGAGTAACCTGAGTTTAAAAAAAATAGTTATGTTCACATTCCCATATAGTAAAAGTTTGCCACAGGAAGAAAATCTAATTAGATATAAGATCAATACAACTTTGTACAATGTGACATTAAATAATAACTTATTTCATTTAATTGACTCCAATAATTATGTTGGTACTGACTATTATTTGACTAGAGATAGAAATTTTGTAGATAATTACTATCTTTCAAAGTTTTGTAGGAGACAGATAGCTTTGTCGCTATCATATTATTTTTCTATTACAGCCAAGAACTTGGCTAAACAAATTGCTCCTATTGAGCAACGCAATAGTATGATAATTGATTTTGCCAATAACTTGGCATCAAATATTAATTTAAATTAGAATTTAAGACAACAGAGTCAATCTCTAGCATGAATGAACTTACAAATAAAAATATTTCGAATACAGTTTTAAAATCGTTAAGTAGTATCAACTTGGTGCATCAAAACATTCAAGGATTTATGAACAAGGATTTAGAAGTAGACTTATTCCTTAATTGCAATAATATTGACATTCTTTGCTTAACTGAACATTGGCTTAAGAGCCATCAATTGATGTTCAATTTTAGTAATCACCAGGTTGGTAGTTCTTTCTGTAGATGTGATGCCATACGGGGTGGCTCACTAATTTTAGTAAGCAACAACCTTAAATTCAAAGAACGAAAGGATATTGTGAGCCTATCTGTTGAGCGGTCAGTTGAAATTGCCTGTATTGAATTGGAGCAGTTTATTATATTAAGTGTGTACAAACCCCCTTCTGGATTGTATGACTGCTTTGAAAAAGTAATGGATGAAGTGTTCCACAAGATTTGTAATTCAAATAAGTACATAATTACTTGTGGTGATTTTAATGTTAATTTATTAGAAAACTCAGGTTTATGTAGTAAAATTTTAAGTCTATTTCGGTCATACAATCTTGTTAATTTATTTTTGGAGCCCACAAGAATAACTCCTACTAGTGCTACATGTATAGATAATATATATACAGATGTTGTACCCAGTCACAAAGAAATTATAAATTTATTGGATTCTGATCATTGTGGGCAATTAATTACTTTTCATAACAAAAACATCAAAGTGACTAAAAAAAATATCACTGTTAACCCTAAAACGGCAAGTCGTTTAGAAACTTTTAAAACTAAACTCACTAATAATTTACCACACTTGTCTACATTTGATGATGTCAATCACCAATATGAGGGTTTCTTTAACATGTACTGTAATCAATTTAATTCTACATTTATACCTAAGAATATTTCAGTTAATAGTAATGTGTCGTTCAGTGAATGGGCTACTAGTGGTATTCATAAAAGTAGAACTCGGCTTTACGAATTGTATGATGAAAGAATTCTCGTTAACACTGCTGAATTTAGTTTATATGTGCGGAATTATTCAAAATTGTTTAAAAAAGTTTGCTCTGAAGCAAAATCGCGTTGTTTGAGTTCCAAGATTAAAAACAGTAATAATATAATTAAAACGACTTGGAACATTATAAATAGTGAAACTGGTAGGTCTACAAGACCATGTAGTGACTTTAACCTGGTAATTGACGACAATGTGATCACATCGGACTCACAAGTAGCCGCAGCTTTTGAAAACTTCTTCTCAGAGATCCCCATATCAACAACAAAATCTCTGAATTCATCACCCGCTGCAGCAGAGTCTCTGCTTAAAAAAAATGTTAAAGTTTGTGATTCTGATTTTAATTTCGAATATGTAACTTATGTAGATATTATTAAGACCTTCAATTCTTTAAATGTAAAAAAGACTGCAGATTTATGGGGTAATTCTGTGGACGTTGTTAAGTCTGTAATCCACATTGTAGCTCCTTCTTTAGCTTTTATTTTTAATAATTGTATTGATCGCGGTGAGTTTCCTGACCTAATGAAAAATAGTAAAATAATACCATTGTTCAAAACCGGTAGTACATCGGACCCCACAAATTACAGACCTATTTCAGTACTACCGACCTTTAGTAAAATATTTGAAAAGCTCATTCTACAGCAATTACAGAGATTTTTTAATAGACATAAATTGTTGCATAACAAACAGTTCGGTTTTACAAGGGGTCGTTCAACAACCGATGCTGGTGTTGAACTTTTAGGACATATTTATAATGCATGGGAAGATAAATGCGATGCCTTGGGCATTTTTTGCGATTTGTCCAAGGCCTTCGATTGCGTTCCCCATGAAACATTAATCAGGAAACTACACCATTACGGGATCCGGAACTCCTCCCTGGATCTTCTTACATCATATCTGAGTGAAAGGATTCAGAGAGTAGACGTAAACGGACAAAGATCTCCCGGATCTATTGTAAAAATGGGTGTCCCCCAGGGCTCAATTCTTGGCCCATTTTTGTTTCTAATTTACATAAACGACTTACCTTACCTCATAGAAGACAATCATAATATAGTGTTGTTTGCAGACGACACTTCACTTTTGTTTAAACTTAAACGTCAGCAGCAGGTTACTGACGATATAAATATAGCTCTTTCAAAAATAGTACACTGGTTTAATGTAAATAACCTGCTTCTTAATGAAAAAAAAACCAAATGTATTAAGTTTACCATGCCTCATGTTAGGCAAGTAGAAACCAGTGTGCTAATAAAAGGTAAAGAGTTGAGTCCTGAAGATACTACAGTGTTCTTGGGCATTACTCTAGACGCTAAGCTTCAGTGGGGCCCACATATAGACAAATTGTCGAAAAAACTTAGTTCAGCAGCATATGCTGTAAGACAAATTCGAAATTTAACTGATTTAGAGACAGCCCGTTTAGTTTACTTTAGCTATTTTCATAGTGTCATGTCGTACGGTATTTTATTATGGGGAAATGCCGCCGATATACAGACAATTTTCGTTTTGCAGAAAAGGGCTATTCGTTCAATTTATAAATTGAGTCCCAGATACTCCCTCAGAGATAAATTTAAAGAAATTAATGTAATGACTGTGCCTTCACAGTATATTTACGAGAATATTTTGTATGCCCATAAAAATATAGACATGTTTAAAAAATACAGTGATATTCATAATTTTAATACAAGAAACAAACATAAATTTGTAGTTCCTGCAACCAGGCTCAAAAAAATAGGGGGCTCATTTAGATGCCAATGTATACACTTCTATAATAAACTTCCTAGTCATATTCAACAACTAAGCCTTAATAAGTTCAAATCATTTGTAAAACGAAAACTTTGTCAAAAGGCTTTTTACACTGTAAAGGACTATATTAAGGACGACAAGGCTTGGGATTGACCTGCTCCAGTACCTACTACAACTGTTGATATTTTTATTTTTCTTCTTTTTGTATTTTTTTTTTAATTATTTTTATTTTCAAATGTGCTTTTTCTTTTTATTTTATTTATTTTTTTACAATTTGACATTCGAGATTATTTTTATTTTACAAATTGACGTGTATACATTTTAAGTACTTAAAGTATTTTTTATTTTTTTCTCTTTGACATAAATATTTACTTTGCTAAATATTTTGTAAACTATCAATTTCCTTAGATTATTGTAAATGTGAGGACTATGTTGATTGCTTTTTCTTTTCTTTTCAGTAATTTTAACGTATGTCTGGCAATTTGAGTATTTTCTGCGGCCTACCCAAATGTCCTTTCTTTGGTATTGTTCGTCAGGTCGTGGAGCTCCTTAGTAGTCCTAAGTTGAGCTTTTCGAATACTGACAAATGCTTACACTGATTGGACAGGTCCACTCAAATCTGTATGGTTCTTTCTTCAAAAGACCATCTCAGACAAATCTGCATGGTTCTCATATGATTTGACCAATACATATTTACTGTATGGACTTTAAAAGAGACTTTGACCCCTGAGTTTGTTTCGGTGTTTCTTCTCAGGGTAGTCAGATAGGAAACACCGGCCTCATCTAGCATATACTGACGAAAAAAAATATTGACGTGTAAAAGTGTTTTTTAAACCTATTTACAAAATAAATATCATTTATCATTTATCATTTATCATTTACCAACTCAAACCTATATCGGAAAAGCTTGAGATCGTTTCAGCGGATCTTCGCGTCTTGCGCGACAAAGAACCGCAGATTCAGGCGCCTCCTGCGCTAAATCTAGAAGCGGAACTGGCAGTCGGGGAGATGAAAAAAAGGCTCCAGAATATAGAGAAAGGGGTGGCAGACCTGGCCAAAGCAGATAAACCGCAACAACAACAGCAAGGCCCCAAAACCTTTGCCCAGGTCGCCAGTACGCCCAAGCCCCCCAAACCACCCACACAAACCAACCATACCCTGATTGTCTCATCGACGGACCCGAAGCACACTGGGGATAACGTCATTGAGAGAATCAGGACCGCCCTGGACCTTAAAACCAGCGGAGCCCGAATTGACGCGGTTCGCAAAGCACGTAACCAAAAAGTGGTTCTCAGGTGCACAAGTAAGTCGGACTTGAAAATAATAAAGGACCAAGTCCAGTCAAAGCAAGGCCTCAAAGTCCAGGAGCCGAAACCTCAGAACCCGCTCGTCTGCATTAGGGGAGTGCTGTCCAGCTACAGCGACGAGGAGATTGTTGATCTCCTGAAAGCGCAGAATAAACATCTTCTGCAAAATGTCGCTGTAGATGGACAGACAATAAGGGTGCGCTACAGGAAACGCGCAAGGAACCCTCATGAATGCCATCCTGTTCTGGAGCTATCCCCAACACTCTGGAACTGCTACACGGCAGCACAAAAGGTCCATGTGGGCATCAAGCGATGCTTAATTGAAGATCAGTCCCCACTAGTCCAGTGCACAAATTGCTTTGGGTATGGACACAATAAGTCCATATGCAAGGCTGCAAAAGCAGTTTGCGGTTTCTGCAGTGGAGCACACAACATAAGAGACTGCTCGACTCGAGCCGATGGTAAACAGCCCACTTGCATAAACTGCAAGACAGCACTTAGGACTGGCACCGACCTGGCACACACAGCGTTCAGCGAAGACTGCCAGGAACGCCAAAAATGGGATGGTATAGCAAGGTCGCGCGTTGCCTACTGCTAAGGGTGACCAAGATCAAGTTAACCAACAGGTCATTCCCCAAAACACAACAAGACCGACAGCAAAATTGCAGTTTATCCAGGCAAATCTTCAGCGCTCCAAACTGGCTACGGAGGAACTTCTTATCGTAGCTCAGGCAAAGGGAGTTTCAGTAGCACTTGTTCAAGAGCCATATGTGGGAGGAACAGGAGTGATGAAACAAAACCCTGGCACGCAAGTCATCCAGTGCACTCTCAATCGCCAAAAACCAGTAAAAGCGGCGATCGTTGTTTTCGGGAACAATCTGGAAGTCATCCACGATCCCCAACTTGTAACCGAAAACGTCGCCGCCGTCTTACTAAAGGTTGGCCAACTCAGTTTTGGGGTGTTGTCGGTCTATTTTGAGGGTGACCAAGAAATTGAACCCTATCTTTCCGATACACACAACATAATACACAAACTACACACTAACAACATCATAGTGGGAGGAGACATAAACGCCTGGAGCCAATGGTGGGGAAGTGTCTCTGAAAACCATCGTGGGGCAACATATAATTCATTCCTCAACGAGCGGGATCTCCACATCCTTAACACGGGCCAAACGCCGACGTTTGAGACGTATAGAGGAGACCGGTGGTATACAAGTATGGTCGATGTGACAGTATGTAGCTCGTCGCTGCTGGGTATGGTCGAGGAGTGGCGGGTGGAAAGGAATCTCACAACTTCTGACCACAACGCAATTACCTTCTCGATACGCTTAGAAAAGGCCTTAGAACAGTTAAAGCCAATCTCGACGCGCATCTACAACACAAGGAAGGCTAAGTGGTCCGACTTTGGAGCGCACTTCAAGACCAGCTTAGCAAACGGCGACATCACACCGGTCAGAGTCTCGAATGTTTTGACCATGGAGGATCTGGAGGCGCTTATTACAGAATACGTGAACCACATCCACCACGCGTGTGTGAAAGCGATCCCGAAACTCGGGTTGCCGAAACACAATGGCAAGCCCCCATGGTGGACTCCTTCTTTGGACAAGCTTAAAAAAGAGGCAATAACAAAGAAAAGAAGGATTCGAAATGCAGCTCCGGGCCGGAGACACTTTGTCATCCAAGAGTATGTGTTGGCTAAAAATACGTACACTACAGCAGCGTCGGAAGCAGCCACAGCCAATTGGAAGGAGTTCTGCTCGAAACAAGACCGAGAGAGTATGTGGGACGGTATCTATAGGGTACTAAGGAAGACCGCTAGAAGACAGGATGATGCGCTTTTGAGAAATACTGCGGGTGAAACACTCAGCCCGGAGCAATCCGCAGATCTTCTGGCAAAAACTTTCTACCCAGATGACTCAACAGAAGCTGAACAACCTTATCACACAGGTTTGAGGAGGCTAGCGGAAGAAAAATACCCTCAAGGACTGTCCGCTGACGATCCTCTTTTCACGATCGCAGAGCTGGAATTGGTTCTCCAAAATCAGAATCCAAAAAAAGCACCCGGTCCCGATGGACTAACAGCGGACATCTGCACAGCGGCAATAAACTGTGACAAGGAAGTGTTTTTGGCGATAGCCAACCGATGTCTCTCGCTGTCACACTTTCCAAAACAGTGGAAGGTCGCTCACGTGTGCATCCTCCGCAAGCCTGGAAAAGATGACTATACCAACCCAAAGTCATACAGGCCAATAGGCTTACTCTCGGTCCTGGGGAAAATCGTCGAGAAACTCCTTGCAGGGAGACTCCAGTGGCACCTCCTCCCAACACTAAACACAAACCAGTACGGTTTCATGCCTCAGCGCGGGACCGAGGACGCCCTCTATGCTCTGGTGGAACACTTAAGAACTGAAATCAAAGCCAAAAAGATCGTGCTTTTGATATCATTGGACATAGAGGGGGCTTTTGACAACGCGTGGTGGCCAGCACTCAAAAAACAGTTGGTGGATAGGAAATGCCCCAAAAATCTTTACACTCTCGTCACCTCATATTTGGAGGACCGCAATGTCAGGGTCAACTATGCCAGAGCAATTAGCGAGAAGGGTACCACAAAAGGATGCGTCCAGGGATCCATTACCGGACCGACCTTTTGGAACATAGTCCTGGACCCGCTCCTAAACGAGATGGCTGGTATGGGGGTATATTGCCAAGCCTTCGCGGACGATGTTGTCCTTGTTTTCTCAGACTTCACAACTGGTCCTCTGCAGCAATCAGCCATCGACACACTACGTATAGTATCGGAATGGGGCGTCAAAAATAAGCTACGTTTCGCCGCGCATAAAACCAATGCAATGGTGTTAACGAAAAAGCTTAAATACGATGATCCAGTACTACATATGTCGGGCACACCGCTGAACCTAGTCCAGGAGGTCAAGATACTAGGCCTCACGATAGACTCTAAGCTAACCTTCAACGCGCACGTGTCTGCTACCTGTAAAAAGGCAGTAGACATTTATAAACAACTTGCATGCGCGGCAAAGGTGACTTGGGGTCTCAACAGAGAGATCATAAGGACAATATATGTGTCGGTGATAGAGCCTATCGTGATGTATGCAGCGAGTGCATGGGCTCCCGCAGCTGAAAAACTGATGACCAGAAATCAGTTTGATTCACTGCAGAGAGGTTTTGCCCAGAAGATCTGCAAAGCATACCGCACGGTGTCTCTGACTTCGGCACTTATCCTGTCGGGCCAACTCCCCCTGGATCTGCGGGTGGTCGAGGCAGCCACTCTCTTCAAGGTCAGAAAGGGATATTCTCAAGAATTCATACCACCAGGTCGTGACCTAGAGTGCAAAGTAAATCACTCCCAAAACCCCCACCCAGCGCTACTCACAACAACAGAGTACGCACGTCTAGAAGATTGGACTCCTGAAACTCTAGAAACCCATCAAATAATTGGTCCCCAAATATACACCGATGGCAGCAAGATAGAGGGAAAAGTTGGAGCTGCCCTAACTTGGTGGGAAAATGGAAAAGAGTCCTATTTTAGAACTTTTGGCCTGGAGTCTCACAACACGGTCTTCCAATCAGAAATGTACGCTCTCTTTCAAGCTGTCAAGATGGTAAGAGAATCTACGGCGGTCTCTGTAAGCATCTTAAGTGATTCAAGATCGTCGCTTGATTTGCTGCGAAACCCGTCTGTCACTCACCACTTGGCACTCCAAATTAAAAGATACATCAGCGAGATCAGAGAGGAGGGCAGAGATGTGAGATTCTTTTGGCTTAAGGCCCACGTGGGAACCGTGGGGAATGAAAGAGCGGACGAGCTGGCCAAGGAAGCAGCTTTAACCAAACAATCTCCAGACTACAACAAGGTACCCGTATCGTTCGTGAGAAAAATGATACGGGAGAGGACTATAAAGAGGTGGCAAGCGCGATATGAATCCTCAAGTACAGGAGCGGTCACAAAAGTGTTTTTCCCAGACGTCCTTGCGGCAAAAAGGATACTCAGAGACGTAGTTCTCTTACCGGTCCATGTACAAATCCTAACTGGACATGGAGGATTCTCAGCGTATCTCCATCGCTTTCATCTCAAAGAAAGTCCCTCGTGCGTCTGTGACCCTAGTTGCGAGGAAACGGTGTGGCATCTGCTTTTCGAATGCCCGAGGTTCAGTCATGACAGAATGGAGCTGGAAGTAAAGATCCAAATCCAGCTAAACCAGTCCACGGTCCACATCATTATGGGGAAACCGGTCACTAGGACACCATTCTTGGCATTCGCGAGTAAAGTCGCTATCGTCGCGGCAGGGGCAAACAAAACGGACGCAACCTTCCGAAGTCAAAACCGACCACCATCTACTCGAACAGTTACACAAACAACCACTGCAATCACCACACAAACAAACACTGCAACCACCACACAAACAGCAAACATTCAAAACACAACACACACAGCACTCACACATACAACACAGGTCACACACATAAACCAACAACCAGTACCGGCAGTAACAGAAGACAGCGGCTTGCAACTAGCCCCTAGTTCCATGCTCATATCACAGCTTCTGGCATGTGGAGGAGACGGCTTGCCTGGCGTTAGACTGCGAGGCGTCGCTCTGTTTATGAACAGGGAAGAGGAAAAGTTGGGCATAAGTTTCTGCATAGGCTCAAGCCGACCTAAAGCCCGTATTCCCATATCACCGGGTCTTGCCGCCTTGATCAACGGAAGCACCACCAAAACAACTTTAAAAGGCAGCAAATATGCTGCCCTGCCTGAAGTAGAAGTGGCCACGCACCGATGCCGTCTAATGCGATTGAAAAAAAAGACGATCGCACTATTAGAGTGGCGAGAGGAGACGCCATTCGCTCAGGCGAGCGCGCTGCTTCAAAAGATCAAGGAGGCAGGAGAATACGCGACAATCACGGCCCGTACCATAAGTGTTGATGCGATGGTGGTTGGAGGGGAGAGAGGAAACGTCGCAGACCGCTATGGATGTCTAAAAGCATCAGAACATCATGAGCTGGTCATTTATGAGGACAGAGGGGAAACTCTAAGTTTCCTTAAAGCTCCAAGATGCCCAGCAGCCACTGCAACAACCCTCGTAACAAGCCCGACCATCCAAAGTGGATCAGAAAGGGTTCAGCTGAAGGCGGCCGCTGAAAAAGCCGCAAAGAAGCAGAACACAATAACTAGCCCGGAGGATCGGGCCAAATCGAGGAGTCGCCTAAAAGCCTTCAGCGCTTTTCTCAGTGCAATGCTTCCAAGCACAAGCCGCGCATCGCCGTCGCAAAAACAGGAAACAGCAGTGGAGAGGTTCTTCAGAAGAAAGGAAAAAGAACCAACTCCACAGAAGCCCTCACCAACAAGAGCCGATAAAGGGCACGTCAGCCCACCGATCCTCGCAGTTAACTCGGGCACCACAGATCACATTAAGAGTGCCTTCCTCGAGTACGTTGCAATTGTGAGAGCGACCAGAGAAGTTAATCTCATGACATGCAAAAAGATCCATCTGACCTTCCAAAGAGAAACAGAGGGCTTACTGAAGGTACTGCTCGAGGAGGCAGAGGCAGCGGTGTACGACAACACCAATTCTCAAGTCATCAAAGGGGAAATGGTGGGGTCGTACATGGCAGCATACAGTGCAAAGTGCGGTTTTGTTGCCTTGGATGTGGAGGAAACGGAGCGCTCAGGCAAAATAAAATTTAAAACACCGGAAGATGACCCGATAGTGGTTACCGCCAAATGTACCAAAATCATGCTAGACGACAAGATTCTTGAAATGGCACAGTCCATCGCAGGAACTTCGGATACGTTAGCATCGCAGGAATGTTGGGCGATACCCACTATCAAGTGGATAAATGGAGTACCGGGTTGTGGCAAAACAACCTGGGTGGTAAAGCACTTCGACGAGGAGAAGGACGTCGTTGCCACCACGACAGCTGAAGCTGCCAGAGATCTAAGAGAAAAGCTTGTGCGCCGCTTGGGAGACCGAGTAAAGTCAAAGGTGCGCACTATGGCCTCAATCTTAGTCAACGGGTTCAGGAGCCACCAGAAATGCTATCGTTTAACGGTAGATGAGGCTCTTATGAACCACTTTGGGGCCATAGTTATGGCAGTAAAGTTGTCTGGAGCAAGCGAGCTTGTCCTCGTTGGAGACATAAACCGGCTTCCATTTTTGGACAGAGAAAACCTATTCGAACTAAGGTATACCCGTCCAAACCTGGTGGCTGGCATCACCCAGGAGTTACTTTGCACACATCGCAACCCAATGGATGTGGCGTTTACACTGAGTGAGATATACTCAGGTATATACTCCTCCAAGTCGTCGCTGTCGCGGGTCCACTCCCTGCAAGTGAAGGGTTATACAGGAGCGCAAATTTCGGGCACTACCCAAAACACTCTATTCCTGGTTCATACGCAAGAAGAGAAAACTTCTCTTATCAGCCAGGGATATGGGTCCGGTGAAGGGTCGCAAATTTTAACCATACACGAAGCTCAGGGGCTGACCTACGACAGTGTTATCATCATTAATACAAAATCCAGGAGGCTCCAAATCCACGACAGTATATCCCACGCGGTGGTGGCGGTGTCGAGACATACTGTTAGCTGTGTCTATTACTCCGATGACACCGATGACGCCACGGGTCGCCTTGCAAGGAGAGCGATGGAGGCGTCGACAAAAGCGGTCGTTGATTACAACTTAAAGACGGCCATGCAGCATCGAGACTCAGCCGTTGTAGATGCTCTGCTCGGGCTAGCGAAATCCCTGATCAAAAGACCCCAATAAAAACCACTAAAAAGACCCCATCCAAATCTAAGAAATGTAAAACTTCATGGCAGCGCGAGTTGACAAACTGTTCCGCCGAGGGTAACGTAGCGCGTCTGGTCACAGAGCTCCCCAAGATATAGTTGAGCTAAACGATGCGGATGCGTTCGTCGTGTCCGTGAACAGATGCCATCGATTGAAACCGGCCGGCTCGCGCTGCCATGAAGTTCTAGCTTATAGTTTAAATAGTTTAAGTGGCTACCAATGTTGTGTGTTTCTATAAAGCAGGGCATGGCTATGTGCTGTTTGGTGGAGATACACAGCCTTGGTATAATGAAATATATGATAAATATAGATAAAAATTGTAATGCCTGTGAAATAATAATAATAATAAAAAAAAAAAACAAAAAACAAAAAAAAAAAAAAATATATCAAAACAAAAAAAAAAAAAAAATAATAAAAACAAAAAAATGCCTTAATAATATATGTATAAGAAAAAAAAAAAAAAAAAAAAAAAGATGGACTCACCTAAGCATAAGATTTAGATTACTTGTATTGGAGCGCCTTCACGCTAGCGTTTGTCAGGTGTGGGCGTTCGATGGGCGTATGCGCTGCGCTGGAGTCGCGTTGTTGCGGCGTTCAATCGGTCCTGAGGAAGCGTTGCAGCGGCTAGACGCCTGCGACGCTGCGCATGCGTTTGTCGGGCGCCTGCGTTGGGCGAGCGCTGGTGTGAAGGCGCTCCTTTTCATAAATTATAGAAAAAGCAACAAATAAAGAGTTTGCACTTATAATATTTTTAGATTTTATATAAAAATAATTATAGGAGTAGACTAATCAAGTACAACATAGTCAAATAAGAAAAAAAAAAAAAGTATAAATAAAAAACAAGTAAGTATAAATAATAAAATGTGTATCCGATACGGGAGCACCACGACTGTAATGAAAAATATTATTGTTAACAAATAATTAAACATTTCAAACAAAGGCGCGGACCACCATGTCTGCGGTGTAATCTTAACATAATAAAAAAAAAAAAAAAAACCTAACCTAACCTAACCTAACCTAACCTAACCTAACCTAACCTAACCTAACCTAACCTAACCTAACCTAACCTAACCTAACCTAACCTAACCTAACCTAACCTAACCTAACCGGATCTGATTCCTAACCTATATATACTAGCTAAAGGGTACTATTATACGTTTTTGGACGCGTCTCTGCGAGACCTATACGATCCTGGTAAAATAATTCAAAGATTTTCACAGGGAAACTTTTTATTCAAGAAAAACCATTTTTCCAAATTTTCATTTCTTCAAAATTTTATATCTCGATCCCTGGTTGACGTAGGTCGGTTCTGAGGGTGCCGTCGTACGCGCCTCTGCTCGCCCTACAGGATTCCTGCAAAAAACAAATCAGATTAGACATTTCCTAGAAGAAAATTTTTCGATTTTCGCAAAATATTGACTTTTTTTATTAAAAAATTGACACTTATCTGATAATAACTCCCGTTTTTGTGGTCCGATCGTGACCAAAGTAGTCTCAAAACACGGGCCAGCGCGTCGCCTGTGCGCCCCAACCCTAAAAAATTTGCGTCCCATAGGAAAATTTTACACCCGACAGTAAAAAACCGCAAAAACTTCAAATTTTCCGCCCGCCCACCCACCCTTTATTTTTAATTGTAAAAATAACCATTTATTTTTAACGCTTTATATTATAGGGTGTGTTAATACCATCCGATACATACATTTGCGGCCTGGACAGCAGCCTTTATTGAGGCTGTTTGACATACATTTTGACGCCTCTATTGAGGATCCCACACTGTTACTGACGCCTTGGGACTCCCTGTACTGTTGACACCTATATTTAGGATAAGTAAGCTAGAATACAGTCAAACGCAATACTCTTCATTAACTGCAACGCGTCTGGGATCCCATAGGTGCATAAAGACTTATATTTACTGACCGGACTATTGACATAGTCACTTTAATTGACTTCTACTATATTTTCGCTTATCCCCCCTGTACAGGGATTTAGCTTGTAGTGTCCTCTGACAGAATCTTCTGTAGCACTGTCTCTCGACAACTTGGACATGTTCGGAATCAGGACTCCAGTGGTCATAAAGTCGAAGGCCAATGAAGATGGTCTGGATGTGGGGGACTCACAGCCTGAACAGCCCGGCCCATCGGTGAGGCGCAGCATTGAGGGGTGGGAGGCTGATAAGTTAAAGACAGCCCGGCCTCTCAAAACTCCAACCCCTCCGAAAAAGTCTCCCCCAACTACCCCGCCTAAACTCAAATCCAAAGTGGTCCTTTCGCAGGTGGCAAGAATGAACGTAGAGCAGCGATCAGAAGACACCAGAGAAACGTTGCCGTTGAATTCGCAACCTGCGAAATACATTAATCGGACCACGGAAGCGAAGGCCTGCCTTTCGAAGGCTAAAATTCAGCTGCTTAGCTCTCGCAACTTGAAAAAAGAAATTAAGGACGAGATTACAAAGGCAGTAGAGAGACTCTATCAGCTGGTGAAGGAGCTGGAGTCCGAGAGAGGAAACTTAGACAAAAATGAAAGCCATAAAGACTGTCCGAAGGACCTGACTCCAACCTCAGATGTTCCGACAGAGCTCGTAAAACAGCTTATGGAAAACCTTAAACAGCACAACCTGGCGCTGGAGGAGTGCCAGCACCACACGCGGGCTCTGTCGGAGCAACTGACACAGGCCCCTCGCTATGTGCCAGGCCAGGGTCCGACCTTTGCCGAGATCGCCGCCGGCTCGAAGTTGCAAATCCGGCAGCCTCTTCACTCGGTGGTCGTGTCATCTATAAACGTTAAAGATACCGGTGAGGACGTTGTCGAGAAGCTGAGGGTGGCGGTCGACGCCAAAAACGCGGGCACAAGGGTCGAGCGGATACGAAAAGTTAGGGAGCAAAAGGTTGTGGTCGGGTTCAGAACCCGTGAAGAGATGACCGAAGTGAGGGACAGGATTAAGAAGGCAGGGAACCTAGTGGTGGAAGAGGTGAAAAACAAAGACCCTCTAATCATTCTCATGGACGTTCTTTCTTGCCACTCGGATGTGGAAGCGATCGAGGCCCTGAAGCGTCAGAACCACCACCTTATTGGGGATATTCCTGCGGATGAAGTGAGGATGGCAGTTAAATACCGTCGTAAAACAAGAAACGCCCACATGTGCCACATCATCCTGCAGGTGTCCCCAGTGCTTTGGCAGAGATTGACAACGGCGGGTCGAGTACACGTTGACCTGCAGAGAGTGCGTGTACTGGACCAGTCACCACTGGTGCAGTGTATGCGCTGTTTGCGCTACGGCCATAGCCGTAAGCTTTGCACAGAACTCGCCGACCTCTGTACTCACTGCGGAGACCCTCACCTGCGTGCGGACTGTCCCTCGCGGCTGGCGGCGGGCTCGCCATCGTGTCGGAACTGCCTTCTCGCTAAAATGGGTCGAACAGACCACAATGCCTTCGACAGCGAGTGCCCGATCCGTGTAAAGTGGGACGCCTTAGCACGTCTGTCAGTGGCATACTGCTAAGGTGGACCCAGCCACACCCGGAAACAGCGAACCAGGCGATTGCGTCCGAACCGACCCTGAAATTTTCTTAAAATACCGGGTAATCGGGGTATTTTTGCAGATATTCGTTTGAGTAATGTAGATAATTCAGCGAGAAATAGAAACCAAACTGTTGTCACAAAAAAGAGAATATTTAATAGCAAAAACAGTGCGCAATTTGTACAGGGTATTCTTGAAAATGATTGGAGTAGTATGGGTATAAATTCATTTCTCAAAACATTTCATAAAATATTCCAAAGTAGCTACAGAAAAAAAGAATATAAAATAAGTTTAAAAAATAATATCAAATTAAAGTGGATCACTAAAGGAATTCGAACATCAAGTAAAATGAAACGTTTCCTGTGTGCACATAATGGAAACAAACTTGAATCTAGTGTCTTAACGTATAAGAACAAGTATGTTAGATTGTATAGACAGGTTGTAACAAAAGCTAAAAAACATGCAATAATGGAGAAAATTAATAGTTCTAAAAATTTAAGTAAAGAAGTGTGGAAAGTAGTAAACAAATGTACAAATAAGGAGAAAACGATGAAACCAGAACTTCGTCTCAAAGTCGATGACCATATTGTAGTGGATCCAGAAGTAATATCTGACATCTTAGCCGAACAGTTTGACTACAAATGCATCACTAGGGCAAACAAAAGTGATCAAAATACAGTATCCTGTAATATGTATGCAAACAAAATAAATAGCGAGATGATAATTGCTTCGGTTACTCCAAATGAGATCTTGACCATAGTAAAAAGTATGGAGAATAAGTATTCTTGTGGTCATGATGAGATCCCAATATCTGTTATTAAGGAACATATCGTAGTACTAGCTGAGCCTATCTGCGACTTTTATAACAAGTGTATTGAAGAAGCTATCTTCCCAGACCAGTTAAAAATAGCTAAAGTAATACCAGTATATAAAAAAGGCAGTAAAAATGATCCTAAAAACTACAGGCCGATCTCCTTGCTTCCAGTTCTGTCAAAAATATTTGAAAAAATTATTAAAAATCGACTTCTTTCACACTTGCGCGCGAATAAAATACTGAACAAAAGACAGTTCGGTTACCAAAAAGGTGTTGGTACTTCAGACGCCATTTATACCTTACTTGACGATGTAATAGAAAAATTAAATAATAAAATGAGAGTAGCAGGGATTTTCCTTGACTTAAGTTCCGCATTTGACACTATAGACCACGAATTGCTTCTTAAAAAAATGATGTATTATGGGATTAGAGGTAAGGCCTTGAAACTATTCTCATCATATCTGAAAAACAGAAAAATGTACGTAGAAATTGACAAAATACAAAATGGCTACAAAAAAGTTTACAAATCACGGACAGTAAACATGACTACGGGTGTTCCGCAAGGATCGATATTAGGACCAATTTTATTTATATTGTTTATTAATGACTTAATCAATTACATGAATACTATTTTACCTGACATTGATATAGTAATTTTTGCAGATGACACAAATGCCATAATAGCGGCTAAAGACATGAATAAACTAAAACAAATGGTAAATGACGCATTACAAGCATTTCACGCATGGTTCACTAAGAACAATTTATTAATTAATACTGCAAAGACCAATGTACTATTATTTAGAACCACAGCCCGTAATAAGGACAATTTAGATGTTGTTTTAAATGATGACAAAATTGTTCTCGTGAAGGAAGTTACATTTTTAGGAATCCACATAGATGAACTGCTAAATTGGAAAACTGAATTAAATGCGATAAACGCATCAATTTGTTCGGCATGTTACGCTTTAAGAGCTCTAAGAACAGAAATTGGTATTGAACAATTAAAAATGGTATATTTTGCGTTGGTAGAATCAAAAATTAGGTATAGCATAATGTTTTGGGGCAATAGTTACGCGTATAACATCAAAAGGGCTTTTGTTTTACAAAAACGAGCAATTCGCACTTTAGTTCGTATTCCGCAAAGAGATAGTTGCCGTGAATACTTCACTAACCTAGAAATACTTACAGTACCGAGTATTTATGTACTCGTGCTTCTAAGTAACATGGCGAAATATATAAACGAATATGAGACTGCAGAAGAACGAGAGATTAGAGAAGGCACGCGTAGGCAAGATATGAAACTTTACAAGATACAACCTAATTTAAATATTGTGAAGCACTGTCCCAGATATCAATCGGTTATTTTGTTTAATAAACTGCCTTTAGATTTGAAGAGTGCTATATACTCTAGCTCTTTTAAAATAAAGCTCAAAAGATTCTTATTGAACAAGTGTCTATATACTATTGATGATCTTTAAGCTAAATACAATGTTATATTAATTGTGTGTTGTTGTAATATTTAACTGTTTGTAATTTCAGATACAATTTATTGTTAATGAATAAATGACTATGACTATGACTATGACTATGACTAATCCAAGCGAATCTGCAGAGAAAAAATCTTGCAACCCAAGAGCTTTTAATAGTGGCTAGTGAGCGGAGGGTTGCATTTGCGTTGCTCCAGGAGCCCTATGTGGGCGGTATCGGGAGGATGCGGGACTACCATGGGGTAAGAATCTACCAGTGCGCGGAACAAGGAAGTGGAACCGTGAAGGCGGCAATCGTCGTCTTTGACTCCAAACTTGACGTCACACAGTGTCCAGAACTCACCACCAACAACATCGTGGTGGTGAGGATCCGAACCAGCGCCTGGGAAATCACAGTAGTCTCGCTCTACTTTGAACCGGACCGACCCATAGAGCCATACCTGGAGCACCTCAGGCGGATTCGTGAGGAAATGGGTTCAAAGGGAATAATTATAGGCGGGGACGCAAACGCAAAAAGTAATTGGTGGGGTAGCGCGGTCATTGATGGAAGGGGCGAGGAGTTGTCTGGAACTCTGGACGAACTTGGCTTGCAGGTACTAAACGTTGGCAGCACACCAACCTTCGACACCGTCAGGGGGGGCAGGTCGTACACCAGCTTCGTTGACGTAACGGCTTGCTCCACTGACATGCTGGAACTGGTGGACGACTGGAGGGTTGACGAAGGCATCACGAGCTCGGACCACAACGGTATTGTATTCAAAATTAATTTGCAAAAGGCAAAAGGAACAAATATCAGCAGAACCACTAGGGTATATAACACGAAAAAAGCAAATTGGAGCCAATTTCATGAGAAATTGGCCCAATTAAAAGCGGAAAACAATATAGAAATAAACGAAATTGAAAAAATAAATAATGAAATAGATTTAGAAGCAGCCATAAACAAATATATAGATGCAATAGTAAAATCATGCGAAGAATCAATACCAAAATTAAAAACAAATAATACACTTACCTTGCCGTGGTGGTCCGCAGAGCTCGCTGATGCAAAAAGGCTGGTCAACACCAGAAGACGCCGAATCCGATGTGCAGCACCAGCACGGAGACAACTGGTAGTTGAGGAGTACCTGCGGGCTAAAGAAGCGTATGAGTCCAAAGCCAAAAAGGCGCAAATTGAAAACTGGAAGGAATTCTGTCAAAAACAGGACAAAGAGGGTGTCTGGGAGGGTATATACAGGGTCATTGGACGGACTGCCAAAAGGCATGAAGACATGCCACTGGTTAAAGATGGAGTGTCACTCAACCCCCAAGATTCAGTGTTGCTGCTGGCTGAGACCTTCTACCCGGAAGACCTGGAAGAAGGAGAAAACGATGACCACCGTCGGAAACGAGAAGCGGCCAGTCGTGTAAACGAGTGGGCGCATGATGAACAACATGACCCACCGTTTACGCTTCTGGAGCTGAGATCCGCGGTGGAAAGTTTTAATCCGAAGAAGGCACCCGGGTCAGATGGTCTCACAGCCGATATATGTGCCCAAGCCATATCCCGGGATCCGAAGGATTTCCTTGCGCTGGCCAATAAGTGTCTTGAGCAGGGTCACTTCCCACAGGCTTGGAAGGTGGCGACAGTAGTGATACTCCGTAAACCTGGAAAAGACACAGCCCCGAAGTCCTACAGGCCGATCGGCCTCCTTCCAGTCCTGGGTAAAATACTGGAAAAAATGTTGGTAGCTCGTCTTAAGTGGCATCTGATCCCGCGGTTGAGTACTCGCCAGTTTGGCTTTATGCCCCAGAGGAGCACCGAGGACTCTCTCTATAGCATGATACAACATATCAAGGTAAAGCTGGATCAAAAGAAGCTGATCACTGTTGTGTCACTTGACATAGAGGGAGCCTTTGATAGCGCATGGTGGCCGGCAATCAGGGTCAGACTGGCTGAGGAAAAGTGCCCGGTGAACATAAGACGGATGTTAGACAGCTACCTGAAAGACAGATGTGTCCGGGTCAGGTATGCTGGGGCGGAGTGCTGTAGAAATACAAATAAGGGGTGTGTGCAGGGGTCAATTGGCGGTCCGATCTTGTGGAACCTGGTATTGGACCCTCTCCTGAAGGAACTGGAGGAGCTCGGTTACCACTGCCAGGCATTCGCCGATGATGTGGTGCTGATCTTCGACGGCGAAACAGCCCTGGAGGTCGAAAGACAGGCCAATGCCGCCCTCGAACGTGTGCGGACGTGGGGCATCGAAAACAAACTGAAGTTTGCACCACATAAAACATGTGCAATGGTTGTGACCAGAAAACTGAAGTATGATGTCCCGCGTCTAAACATGGGCGGGGTCGACATTGGCATGTCCGACGATATGAAAATACTGGGGCTCACCGTTGACAATAGGCTCACCTTCAACGCCCACGCTGCAAACATATGCAAGAAGGCCATTGCCATTTACAAACAGCTGTCTAGAGCAGCCAAGGTCGGTGACGTCACGGATGTCAATCGGTTGTAAACTCTCTACGTACTTCTCTCAAGTAAATAAAGGCACAACTGTTAGATTCGCATAGTTTTTATTGTGAAACTGAATGTACAAGTGTAACTTTTATGTACCAGTGTTAACAAGTGTGTATGTACTATTTAAATATTATAAAAACTTCAAAAACAATTTCGTGATCTTCAACCTAATATTTGAGTACCCGTAACTCAAAAATAAATTATTCATTTAATATTCGTATAAACTATAAACTTTGATTTAATTACCAGTGTGTGCGGACCTTTAAGTCGATACAGTGACATAACTTCAGTGTCCATTTGCACCATAACACCCCATAGAATTGCCGTAAACGCATTCTTTAATATAGCGCCATCTGTTGACGTACTGCTGAACTTTTTCTAGCAACATTGATTGTATTAAAGCACAAGTAGGATCCACAATGGCTAAGTGTGGTGGTTGCGGTAAATTCCTCTCATCGACAGAGGCCGCTAATTGCAGTAAATGCCGGAGCTGGTATCACAGAGCGTGCGTGGGACTGCCGAATGCTGGTCAAATAGCAACCCCTTGGCACTGCCCAGAGTGCAAAAGAAATGTGGTTAGGGATAACCGGGCTGACACGCCGGTAAGGGGGCGTCCTTCAGTTTTGCAAGAGGATAGCCCTGTTGCGCTAATGGACAGCCCTATAAACAACACTGTCATGGGCGCCGCACAAGAGCTAAACCTAGACATTCTCAAAGCTGAGCTGAATTCTTTCAAAGAAGATTTGTTAAAGACTGTTAGAGATGAATTCCAGCTGCTTCGTGATGATCTTGCTGATTTGAGGTCTTCTTTAATAACCACAAATGCTAGAATGAGTCGTTTGGAGGAGAGGGTGGTTTTAATCGAAAACAAACAGGCTCAGCCTCAAGAATCGCTATCGCCAGGGGTAAATGATTTAATTCATCAATTAAGGAGCGACATCAACGATCGCGATCAGGAGTTGCTCGCCAACGACCTCCAAATGTCAAACATCCCAGAGGCAAGTGGAGAAAACCCCACTCACACCGTTTTGTTGGTTGCTGCGAAGCTTGGCGTCACCATTGAGGCGCGTGACATAGTGAGTGCAGAGCGAGTCGGAGGTAGGCTCATCAACGCGACGCAGGCGGCGGCACCGGTGGAGACCCGTCCTCGCTTCCTCGTCGTGCGCCTCGCGCGCCGCGACTTGCGGGACGAGCTGCTGCAGGCGGCGCGAGTGCGGCGCGGCGTGACTACAGCTGACCTCGGTTTGCCTGGATCTGCGAAGCGCTTTTATATCAACGAGCGCCTCACTAAAATCAACAGAGAGTTGTTTCGGTGCGCTCGTGAGGCGGGCAGTCGCCTGGGCTGGAAATATGTCTGGTCGAAGCGCGGCCGTATTCTTGCCCGGTGCAAGCCCGGGGACCTCACGTACCATATTCGTTGTGAGGCTGACATGCAGCGTATTTTCGGGGTGGCACCGAGTAACCACGGCAAAGGTGCACTTTAAAAGTGGTACTTTTTTCCCGACTCTGCGACCGCAGAGGTTGGGTTATGTTATTTTGTTTTTATGTCGGTTCGTTTGTTTTGTTGTTCAGGATGTTTTTTTAAAAATGTATAACTATAAGGTCAAACTATTAAATAGGGTATTGGGTTTAAGGGCTTTGAAAATACAGATTTTGAAGAAAAAATTAGCTGTATTAGGTCTCGCTTTATCAAATATGTTATTGGCTAAAGTTTTATTATATTATAATTCAACTATTTTATTATTGTCATTCTTATATTGCCGTTGTCTAAATCGTTTTTTAATAGTATGTATATGTCTCACGGCACGCTATTGCAATGTCGACGCAAATCAGTTATATTTAAACACTACAAATATTTACATACAACTAATTATATCTAAACTTTACACTATTCACATAATATTATTTATAATTAATGGACTACAACTAATATTATTGTTTTATGAACTTATTGAAGATACAAGTTTTTACTATAATACTAAATGTTGACTAAAGGAGACAAGTTTTTGAAGGTTGGCTTTCTAAATGCTGGATCGCTGGGCACGGGTCATGACGACCTGATTAGCGTACTCGACAGGCATTGTTTCGACTTAATAGCCATTAATGAGACGTGGTTACGACCGGGAGAGCACGACCGCGCGCCCGTGGTGCCGGGCTATCGTCTGCGTCATACACCGCGGCCGGCGAGTGTTCGCTCGGGTAGAGGTGGGGGAGTAGGCTTCTTTCTCCGGCGAGGACTAAGCGCGCGTATTTGTTCTGCTGCGGTCGATCCTAGGTTCGAATCGGTAGAACAGATGTGGCTTACGCTAACAATGAACGGCAAGAAAATTGCAATTGGTACCGCCTATCGTCCACCTTGGCTTGATCTTGTTCTTTTTCTGGATGCCATAACAGATTACCTGAGTTCATTAGGGCATTGTGACAACTACATACTACTCGGTGATTTTAATGTCAACTTGTTGGACACAAGTGGAATAAAAACAAGAAAAATTAACGAGTTCCTGCATAGCCTCAGCCTTACTCAACTAGTCACAACTCCAACACATTTTACAGCTACCAGTGAAACTCTAATTGATTTACTGTGTACCGACCTGGTAGCAAGATATACGTCAGTTGAATCTTTTGGTACAACCAATGGCCATTCTGTTATAATAGGGGAATTTAATGTGAAACGGGATAAGTTTAAACCATACGTCGCTAAATTTAGGCCACTTAAAAACATTTGTTTGGACAATTTTAACGCGGATTTACAGCTTCTCTGTTTTGAAAATATTTTAAAGTTTGAAAATGTTAATGACATGGTGAGTTCTTTTAACAACCTCATAACATACTTATTTGATGTTCATGCACCAGTGAAGACAAGAACAATAAAAGAAAAATCTTATCCCTGGATTACTGACACGATTAAGCTAATGATGCGTTTACGGGATGACGCACTTACTAGTTACCGGAAAACTAAATTAAATACAAAAGGCGAATACTACAAAAACTTAAAATCCTTAGTGGTAAGATCACTGTATAATGAAAAAATAGCATATTATGAGCATAATATAAATAATCATGTTAAAAACCCAAAATTACTCTGGAAAAATCTAAAAACCACGTTACTGACTACAAATTCTAGACAAGACCTTCCGTCGCACTTCGCAGATCCTGATTTAATTAATAATAACTTTTTGACGGTTCCTGGTAGCAGGGTGGCAAGCGTATCACTGTTGACTTATTACCATAATCACAAACACGGTGAGGCAACTTTTTCAATCGTTCCAGTGCAGCAGACTGATATCACTCGCATTATCTCCAATCTTAAAAGTAATGCCGAGGGTTATGATCGCATCACCCTGGATATGATTGTCATGACTCTGCCCCACACGCTAAACGCTATTACGGCCATAATAAACTGCTCAATGATTACTTCGAAATTCCCCGAAGAATGGAAGATTGCCTCTGTTAAGCCCTTACCCAAAAATTCTAATCCGGTTAATCTGAAAGACCTCCGACCAATTAGCATCTTGCCATGCCTGTCTAAGGTACTGGAGAGGGTCGTATGTGACCAATTAACACATTTTTTGGAGCAGAACAACATATTACCAGACTTGCAATCAGGTTTTAGAAAGCAGCGAAGTACCGCTACTGCTTTACTAGATGTTACTGATAATGTGTTGTCTGCTCAAGATAAGGGAATGTGTACGTGTTTGGTCTTGCTTGATTTTTCCCGGGCATTTGACACAATTAATATACCACTATTATTGTCTAAGTTGAGTTATTATGGTTTCGATCCTGGCGCTGTTGAATGGTTCCGGAGCTACCTCAGCGATAGGAAGCAATTTGTGGATCTACGTTTGGGGGATGGCACCACTCTAAAATCGGCACTTAGTTCTATAGAGAGAGGAGTGCCGCAAGGGTCTATCTTAGGCCCAATACTCTTTATCTTGTATTGCGCGGATATAATCAAATGTCTTCAGAATTGCAAGTACCATATATACGCTGATGATGTCCAGCTTTACATATCTTTTTACCCTAACGAGTATGATAATGCCATAAAAAACCTAAATGACGACCTTCGCAGAATTGTCACCTGGTCCGAGGATAATTGTCTGTCGCTAAACCCAACCAAAACCAAATTTATGATACTTGGCTCTAGGCAACAGCTAGCTAAACTACCCGCTACGTTTTCACTCGAACTAATGGGCAAACCGATAGACAGAGTCTATGAAGCAAAAAACCTCGGTCTTATTATGGACAAAGACCTTCGTTTCGAAAAGCATGTTGCCGACTCGGTAAGAAACTGCTTTTATCGCCTTAAAGTTCTATATAAAATGAGGCCTTACTTGTCTGAAATACTTCGGGAGCAGCTCGTGGAAAGTCTGGTTTTGTCCAGATTGAATTATGCAGATACGGTGTATGGCCCGCGCCTACTGGCTCGTACAGACCGGCTTATTCAAAGGGTTCAAAATGCGTGTGCTCGTTTTTGTTATAAGATTCCTCCCAGAAGCCATATAACGCCATTCCTTAACAAGCACTATACCCTCAAAATGAAATCGAGACGTAAGCTGCACTTGGCATGCCTTCTATTCGGTGTGATTAAATTTCAAAAACCAAACTACCTTTATAACAAGCTGAGCTGGATCACTAGTAGACGTGAATGTGGAAGAAGGCAATGCTCGCAACAACTCTCATCGCATCCCCATAATACAGCAACATTTAGAGGCAGTTTCCGTTACGCTGCTGCGAAGGTATGGAATAACTTGCCACCGCCTATTAGAGCAATAAACACGATAAGTACCTTTAGAAGGCGTTTACGGCAGTATTTGATTGATGCGCAGCGTAAGTTAAACTTAACCAATTTAAACGCTTCGTTAATATAATATATGTGAGAATTTTCAGTAAATTGTCTTATAGTTATGTGTCACTATTATTCTAGGGTATCGTTTATCCCATAAAGCTGACTACCACGGCCGGGGATTGTTGACGTGTCATCCGTAACACCTGAGTTCCCACGTATGTTTGAGACCTGTTTAAAGCGGAAGAGGCGTTATTATTGTTTGAAACTTTATTTTTATTATTGCTATTTTCAGTAATACGACTTGCATTTATGATCGATTATGATTTACGTCTAGTTTTGATAATTACTTTTTTATTCTTCGTACGTATGTGTTCTTTTCTCCTCTTACATATATATATATGTATATAAATATATATCTCTAAACACCTGTTATTTATAATTTACTACACACTAATTTTTATTTATACCTACACTCATTAATATACATATATTTATTTACCTCACACCTAACAAACTGATTGGCATCTGTAGACTCATAGTAAGGTTCAGTTGAAAACCAGCGTCAGGCAACTGCTACGTGGTGGCCTGGCACTATGCTGAACTGGACCTATTTGGCGCAGCCGTGAGACACACAATGTGTATGTATTTTTTTTTTAAATTATGTGTTTCCATGATTGTTATTTCATTGTGTGTTTTATGTGCCAAATAAACGTGTTTTCTTTCTTTCTTTCTTTCTTTCTTTCTTTCCAAGGTGAGCTGGGGTCTGCACCCAGAGGTGATAAGAAGTATTTATACCGCGGCGGTCGAACCAGTTATTCTTTATGCGGCAAGCGCATGGGCGCCCGCTACAAAGAAGGTCGGAGTTCAGAAGCTCCTCAACTCGGTCCAGCGGGGTTTCGCCCAAAAGCTCTGCAGGTCTTACCGCACCGTTTCGCTTAACTCCGCACTCGTGCTGGCTGGGCTACTTCCACTCGACCTCCGTATCCAAGAAGCAGCCGCTCTATATGAGGTAAAGAGAGGGGTACACCGGCCATCACTTGCGGGACGGGAGGTGGAACGTGTGGTGGCCTTTGCGGAAACTCCGCACCCGGCAAAACATACGGCCATGGGGTTCGTGAGTTTGGTAGACCAGTCAATTGTGGAGATCAACAACAGCCAAGACATTAGGTTCTTCACCGACGGCAGTAAAATCGCGGGCAAAGTCGGTGCAGCACTGTCCCTGTGGGACAGGGAAGCAGAAGTCAAGTCGATAAAGCTAAGTCTGCCGTCGTGCTGTAAGTACTGTCTACCAAGCAGAACTCCTGGCCATATGCGTAGCCACACGTCAGATACTGCAGCGTAGAGAGGGAGCCTTTGGTATCTACAGTAACTCAAAGGCCGCACTGGAAACAGTCACAAACCAGGGTTCCCTCCACGTGCTGGCAGTGGAGGCAAGGGCGAACCTCAACGCAGCATTATCCCAGGGCAAAGATATATCTTTGTACTGGATTAAGGCACATGCTGGACTGGAGGGAAACGAACGTGCAGACCACCTGGCGAAAGAAGCCGCACTGAACCTTAAAAGGAAGCCGGATTACGACCGCTGCCCGGTTTCATTCGTCAAGAAGCAAATCCGCATGGAGTCACTTGACGAGTGGAACCGGAGGTACAAAGATGGTGAAACCGCTTCAGTGACAAAAATCTTCCTTCCGGACGCCATTGAAGCTTTTCAAATAGTGAAAAAGATAAAGCCTACAGGAGTGTTGACTCAAGTATTGACCGGGCACGGTGGGTTCTCCGAATACTTGCACCGCTTCAAACGTAAGGAGAGCCCATCGTGTATCTGCGAACCGGAGGCACTGGAATCGGTACCGCACATAATATACGACTGTCCTGTCCATGAGGTGGAGAGAAGAGACCTAGAAATAAAACTACACACTAGCTTAAATAGGAACACAACTAGGGAAATTATGAAAAACAGGAAATTGAGACCAAATTTATTAGAATACTGCAAGACAATAGCCACCAAAGTAATAAAAAGAAATAAAGAATAAAAATTATGCTTTCTATAATATATAGATATGTAAAATTTAGAGTACTATAGTTATATAGATATACGCTCAAAAGTTTACTAGCCAGAGCGTTGATTTCGAAGGTGTGATCTGATTCGTAACCTATATATACTAGCTACAGGGTACTATTATACGTTTTTGGACGCTTCTCTGTGAGACCTATACGATCCTGGTAAAATAATTCAAAGATTTTCACAGGGAAACTTTTTATTCAAGAAAAACCATTTTTCCAAATTTTCATTTCTTCAAAATTTTATATCTCGATCCCTGGTTGACGTAGGTCGGTTCTGAGGGTGCCGTCGTACGCGCCTCTGCTCGCCCTACAGGATTCCTGCAAAAAACAAATCAGATTAGACATTTCCTAGAAGAAAATTTTTCGATTTTCGCAAAATATTGACTTTTTTATTTAAAAATTGACACTTATCTGATAATAACTCCCGTTTTTGTGGTCCGATCGTAACCAAAGTAGTCTCAAAACACGGGCCAGCGCGTCGCCTGTGCGCCCCGACCCTAAAAAATTTGCGTCCCATAGGAAAATTTTACACCCGACAGTAAAAAACCGCAAAAACTTCAAATTTTCATACATTTTTTATAGATTATTCCCGTTAATCCAGAGTATTCCTTGATATTCCCGGACAATATTAACACCCCGTGCGCCGAGAGTATATGAGAATCGAATAGAGAAAAAACCAGCCACGAGTCTAGCAGGAGTCAGCGGAAATTCCAAAATCAGTAAAATTTATAGTACTATAGTTATATAGATATACGCTCAAAAGTTTACTAGCCAGAGCGTTGATTTCGAAGGTGTGATCTGATTCCTAACCTATATATACTAGCTACAGGGTACTATTATACGTTTTTGGACGCGTCTCTGCGAGACCTATACGATCCTGGTAAAATAATTCAAAGATTTTCACAGGGAAACTTTTTATTCAAGAAAAACCATTTTTCCAAATTTTCATTTCTTCAAAATTTTATATCTCGATCCCTGGTTGACGTAGGTCGGTTCTGAGGGTGCCGTCGTACGCGCCTCTGCTCGCCCTACAGGATTCCTGCAAAAAACAAATCAGATTAGACATTTCCTAGAAGAAAATTTTTCGATTTTCGCAAAATATTGACCTTTTTTATTAAAAAATTGACACTTATCTGATAATAACTCCCGTTTCTGTGGTCCGATCGTGACCAAAGTAGTCTCAAAATACGGGCCAGCGCGTCGCCTGTGCGCCCCGACCCTAAAAAATTTGCATCCCATAGGAAAAATTTACACCCGACAGTAAAAAACCGCAAAAACTTCAAATTTTCATACATTTTTTATAGATTATTCCCGTTAATCCAGAGTATTCCTTGATATTCCCGGACAATATTAACACCCCGTGCGCCGAGAGTATATGAGAATCGAATAGAGAAAAATCCAGCCACGAGTCTAGCAGGAGTCAGCGGAAATTCCAAAATCAGTAAAATTTATAGTACTATAGTTATATAGATATACGCTCAAAAGTTTACTAGCCAGAGCGTTGATTTCGAAGGTGTGATCTGATTCCTAACCTATATATACTAGCTACAGGGTACTATTATACGTTTTTGGACGCGTCTCTGCGAGACCTATACGATCCTGGTAAAATAATTCAAAGATTTTCACAGGGAAACTTTTTATTCAAGAAAAACCATTTTTCCAAATTTTCATTTCTTCAAAATTTTATATCTCGATCCCTGGTTGACGTAGGTCGGTTCTGAGGGTGCCGTCGTACGCGCCTCTGCTCGCCCTACAGGATTCCTGCAAAAAACAAATCAGATTAGACATTTCCTAGAAGAAAATTTTTCGATTTTCGCAAAATATTGACCTTTTTTATTAAAAAATTGACACTTATCTGATAATAACTCCCGTTTCTGTGGTCCGATCGTGACCAAAGTAGTCTCAAAACACGGGCCAGCGCGTCGCCTGTGCGCCCCGACCCTAAAAAATTTACGTCCCATAGGAAAAATTTACAACCGACAGTAAAAAACCGCAAAAACTTCAAATTTTCATACATTTTTTATAGATTATTCCCGTTAATCCAGAGTATTCCTTGATATTCCCGGACAATATTAACACCCCGTGCGCCGAGAGTATATGAGAATCGAATAGAGAAAAAACCAGCCACGAGTCTAGCAGGAGTCAGCGGAAATTCCAAAATCAGTAAAATTTATAGTACTATAGTTATATAGATATACGCTCAAAAGTTTACTAGCCAGAGCGTTGATTTCGAAGGTGTGATCTGATTCCTAACCTATATATACTAGCTACAGGGTACTATTATACGTTTTTGGACGAAAAAATTTACACCCGACAGTAAAAAACCGCAAAAACTTCAAATTTTCCGCCCGCCCACCCACCCTTTATTTCCAATTGTAGGAATAGCAAAATATTTTTAGTCCTTTAAATAATAGGGGGTGGTAAGACGAGCAGAAATAGACACTTGTGTCCTTGACAGCGGCCTTTATTGAGGCTCTTTTTAATAGTTACCTTGACGCCTCTATTGAGGACCTCAATTTTATCTTAATTTTATTTTAATCTGACACCTCTTTTGAGGAAAGTTTTAAATTTTTATTGACCTACTGATCCCCTCTTTACAGGGGTCAGAACATTTGTTATTATTTTATTTTTTATTGTATATTATTGTATTTTAATCATTATCTAAGTGTAATTATTTTGTGACACCTCTTTTGAGAAATTATTTTGTTATTCTGACTAATTTAATTATTGACATTTCGACCCCCCCTTTACAGGGATCAGAATATTAGTTTTAGGAAAAATTTTAATTGATTGTTGATTGGTAATTGATTTCTATATTTCACCTCCTCTACCATGTTCCTCTCTAGAACCCCGGCCAAGAAAGCCTCCACAGGGCCCCATGTCTCTCCATCAAATGCGGCACTCTCCATCACCTTCGAGGGAGAAGTTTCCCCTCCCAGTGCTTCAACACAGGCCTCTAGTGTGAGGCGAAGCATTGGTGAGTGGGAAAATGGGAGACTATCGGAATCTCAGCCTCTCTCGTCAGTCGCCGCGAACCCACCTAAAAAAGCTGCCCCGACCGTGACGACTTCCCAGAAGGCCACAAAGCGCGCCACTTCTCAGCCAGACGGCAAGGCTGTGGCGCGCCGACCCTCTACCGAGACACAGGGAGCGTCACCGGGAACAAGCCAGCTGCAGCCGAGCAAATCCACCGATCGGTGACCGAGGCACGCAACTGCCTTCTGCGCGCGAAGTCACATCTTGGCGACTCGCGCAACTTGAGGGCAGACTTAAAAACCGGGATCACCCAATCGGTGGAACGGCTGTACCAGCTCGTGAAGGAGGAAGCGGCGGCTGCAGCACTTTTAAAAGGGGCTGAGCTGGCAAGGGAGGAGGTCATCAAGGCCATACCTCCGCCAGGGGCTCCCAAAATCCTCCCGGAGGTTAACTCGTTGCTCGCTTCACTAGCGGAGCATAGTGCGCTAGTGAAGGAGAGCAGCGAGAAGATGGAGAAGCTGCAGCGGGTGATGGAGAGGCAGGGGGAACTACTGGAGAAGACGGCCACCTATGCGAGTGTAGCGGCGGGTCCACCGAAAAGGCAGACCCCAGGAAGGACCGCGCTGCACTCGATAGTGGTGACGTCTAAAGACGAGGGAGATTCGGGAGAGGACGTGATAAATAAAATAAGACAAGTAGTCAAAGCCAGACAAGGAGGAATAGATATAGAGAGTGTGCGAAAGGCTAAAGACCGGAAGGTTATTATGGGCTGTAGGTCGGCGGAAGATAAGAAAAAAGTAAGGGAAAGAATAGAGAAGTCAGGAGACCACCTCGTTATCGAGGACGTGAAAAACAAGGACCCACTGCTAGTGTTCCGTGGCGTCCTCCGTATACACTCCGATGAGGAACTGCAGGAGGCGCTACGGAACCAAAATCGAGATGTCTTTCGCGGCCTCAACAACGGGGAGGATAGAATGACAGTTAAATTTAAAAGGAATGCGCGGAACCCCCAAACCAGCAATGTCGTCGTCAGCACGTCCCCGGCTATCTGGAACAGGATGCTCGAGAAGGGAAGAGCACGCATCGATCTCCAGACCGTCTTCGTCGATGACCAGTCGCCACTGGTTCAGTGCACGAGGTGCCTTGGATACGGGCATAGTCGGCGGCTCTGTAAAGAGCTCGCCGACTTATGTAGCCACTGTGGAGGCCCGCACCTCCGAGCACAATGTGACCAGTGGCTAAAGGCTGAAATACCGAAGTGCCACAACTGTGTCTTGGCGAAGATGGGGAAGATCGACCATAATGCATTCAGCCCTGAGTGTCCTGTTCGAGTTAGGTGGGATCGACTGGCACGTGCATCCGTCGCCTATTGCTAAGGTGGTCCCAGTAAACACGATGCCTTACAAGATACTCCAGGCGAATCTCCAAAGGAAGAAGTTGGCGACCCAAGAGCTTATGCTTGAGGCCGAGCGGCGCAAAGCCACCGCAGCGCTGATCCAGGAGCCCTACGTGGGCAGTATGAAGAGGATGAGCGGGACCAGAGGTTTCCGAATCTTCCAGAGCACCAGGCAAGGAGAAGGGACTGTCAAAGCGGCAATAGCCGTCTTTGACCCAAAACTGACCGTACGACAGTACCCAGAACTCACCACGGACAACATCGTCGTGGTGGGGATCCAAACCGGTGCCTGGAGACTAACTCTGGTCTCGTTCTACTTCGAACCAGACCAGCCCTTAGGGCCATACCTGGACAGCCTCAAAAAGGTGGAAAGCGAGACCGGCCCGCATAGGCTCATCATGGGAGGAGACGCCAACGCCTGGAGTGTCTGGTGGGGCAGCAATGAGACAAACAGCAGAGGCGACGAGATGCTGGGAGCTCTCGATCAGCTTGGACTGCAGGTACTCAACAGAGGGGAAACTCCAACCTTCGACGTAGTTCGTGGTGACAGACGTTACACGAGCTGCGTCGACGTCACAGCCTGCACAGCGGATATGCTGACGGTGACCGACGGCTGGCGGGTCGTCGATGACCTGACGGGGTCGGACCACAACGGCATAGAGTTCAGCGTACACCTCGAAAAGTCTGTGGGTATCACGGTCAACCGGACTACCAGGATCTACAATACTAAGAAAGCAAATTGGGCGCAGTTTCGTAAGAAACTGCGCCAAATTATGCAAGAGAACAAACTCACCGTAAGTCTGTTCGATGATATCGACAGCGTGGACGATATAGACCTGGTAGTCGAGGGACTTACAACGGCAGTGCAAGATGCCTGCACATCCGTGATCCCCAAAAAGAAGACCAAAGAGAGGATAACCGTGCCGTGGTGGTCTGATGAACTCGCCAGTCTGAAGAGGCTAGTGGTCACAAAAAACGCGGAGGATCCGCTGTGCAGCGCCAGTTCGTAGACCAAAGGTTGTTGAGGAGTACCTGAAACAGAAGGGAGAGTATGAGCGTGCAGTAGTCCAAGCTAAAATCGAGAGCTGGAAGGGGTTCTGCGAGAAGCAGGATAGGGAAGGCTTATGGGAAGGCATATACCGGGTGATCCGTAGGACGGAAAAGAGAGAGGAGGATTTGCCGATGGTGAGGGACGGCAGGACCCTAGACCCACAGGCCTCGGCGAGGTATCTGGCACAGGTATTCTACCCGGAGGACCGTTCGGAGGGGGATAACGAGGAGCACAAACGGATGCGGCAACGAGCTGAAGAGGTGAACGGGGGGAACGAAGCTGAACCTTCGGACCCTCCCTTCACACTCGACGAGCTGGAGCGAGCGGTCTCCTCGTTCAACCCCAAAAAAGCCCCCGGTTCCGACGGTCTGACGGCGGACATATGGGGCCACACGATCCGTCAAGACCCAGATTTAGTTCTGCGCTTGGTAAACAAGTGCCTGGCGCATGGATACTTTCCAAGGTCCTGGAAAGAGGCAACTGTCGTCGTGCTCCGTAAACCCGCTAAAGACGACTACACCACCCCAAAATCATACAGGCCAATTGGACTTTTGCCTGTTCTCGGCAAGGTCTTCGAGAAGCTGCTCGTGGCCCGACTCAAGTTTTATCTGCTACCCAGGATGAGTACTCGCCAGTACGGATTCATGCCCCAGCGAAGCACCGAAGACTCCCTCTATACGCTGATGGGGCACATTCGTGACAGACTCAACGCAAAGAGGCTTGTCACGATTGTGTCCCTGGATATTGAGGGGGCCTTCGATAGCGCATGGTGGCCAGCCATACGAGTCCGACTGGCTGAGGAACAGTGTCCTGTAAACTTGAGGCGGGTCATAGACAGCTACTTGTCCGAGAGGGTGGTGAAGGTCAGATATGCGGGAGTGGAGTACGAATCCAGGACCGAGAAGGGATGCGTCCAGGGGTCAATCGGTGGTCCCATATTTTGGAACCTTGTGCTGGATCCTCTTTTAAAGGCTCTGGAGGAGATGGGGGTCTATTGCCAGGCGTTTGCTGACGACATTGTCCTTGTGTTCGATGGTGGGACGGCTCTTGAAGTCCAGAGGGATGCCAATGTCGCCCTTGAGTACGTGCGAGCATGGGGTGTCACGAACAAGCTTCGGTTTGCGCCGCATAAGACCAAAGCAATGCTGGTCACGCGCAAACTGAAGCATGACACCCCACGTCTCCAGATGGGTGGGGTAGACATTGGCATGTCTGAGGAAATCAAACTGCTCGGTCTCACCATCGACCACAAGTTGACTTTCAACACTCACGTCGCAAACGTCTGTTCCCGAGCTGTCGGCATATATAAACAGCTGTCGCGGGCAGCTAGGGTCAGTTGGGGTCTCCATCCAGAGGTAATCCGCTGCATCTATACGGCTGCAGTGGAGCCTATCATCCTGTACGCGGCGAGCGCGTGGTCGCCGGCCGCCACCAAAGTCGGGTTGCAGAAGAAGCTGAACGCCGTCCAGAGGAGCTTCGCGCAAAAGCTGTGCCGAGCCTACCGCACGGTCTCCCTACACTCAGCACTGGTGCTGGCTGGGATACTCCCTCTTGACCTCCGGATTAAGGAGGCAGCCTCGCTGTACGAGGCCAAGAGAGGGGTACCTCACCCAGCGCTGGGAGACCGGGAGATCGAGCGGGTGGTATCGGCACTAGAGATGCCGCATCCGGCTGAGCAGAGGGCCATTGCACTGCGACGCCTGGTAGACGAGGAACATTACAATGAGCACCGCGATTATGCGGTGCGTATTTTCACAGACGGCAGCAAGATTGAGGGCAAGGTCGGAGCCGCAGTGTCGGCGTGGACCGACCAGGCGGAGGTCAAGGCCCTCAAACTTGCTTTGCCGTCTTACTCTACCGTCTACCAGGCCGAGCTTCTCGCCCTCTGCAAAGCAGTGAAGGAAGTCCTCCGAAGGACCGAGACGGCGTTCGCTATTTACAGCGACTCCATGGCAGCCCTCCAGATAGTCGTGAACCCCGAAGCCCTCCATGCCCTCGCAGTAGAAACAAGAGACGCCATCCGCTGCATTCACGCCCAGAACAAGAGCGTCTCCCTGTTCTGGGTGAAAGCACATGCGGGGCTGGAGGGAAACGAGAGAGCCGACTCGCTCGCGAAGGAGGCTGCCCTGAAGTCGAAGCGGCAACCCGACTATGACAAATGCCCGGTTTCATTCGTCAAGCGTATGATCCGAATGGAGACGCTGGGCGAATGGAATCGGAGGTATTGTGCAGGAGAAACGGCGGCCACGACGAAGATGTTCTTCCCCTGTGCGATCGCCGCGTACAAGACGATAAGAAGGATGGAGATGACCAAGGAGCTGACCCAAGCCCTAACAGGCCACGGCGGCTTCTCCGAGTACCTGGCTCGCTTCAAGTGCAAGGAGAACCCGGCGTGCGCCTGCGACCCCGACAAGCAGGAGACAGTCCTCCACCTCCTGACGGACTGCCCGGTATATGCCTCCCACAGATACAAGTTTGAGGCACGAAATGGGGAAAAAATGATTGAAGAAAATCTGCGAGAATTCATTGGAAACAGCAAATACAGAAAAGAATTTATAGAATTTATAACAAAAATTGTTGTATCAGTAAACAAAAGGAACAAAAAGTAACTGGACATCCAAATTAATTGACACAAACCCAAAATTTTACATATTATTTATTAATGAATTATTTTACTATGAATTGATTACTTGTGAATATATATATATATATATATTTTAACTTATTTATTAATTATAATAATGACGTGAATTTTAATATTTAAAATGACTATAACATTTTGACAATACAACTTAATATAAAACATAGCTATAAATCATAAACAAAAAGTTGCTAAGAATATGTCTACAGCTCATTTAAGATCCCTGCGCAACCTGACGGCAGGGTCCTTTCGCATGGCAGGAGTGGTTTTTAGCTGGTAGGAGTCCGGCACTACCCAGACTGCCTTCTTATAGGGCAGTCTGGGTGTCCATGATGGATTTCCCACTCCTGCCACAATTTAAAAAAAAAAAAAAAAAAAAACCTAACCTAACCAGTCTGAGTCCAACCGCGCTCGAAAACACCACGTTTTTGCGAAGCTCCGTACATAAAAAATCATTTCAGTGGTATTTTTTCGCGTTACGGTATCGTGCAATATACCAAAAGTTGTGGTTTTGTGCCGTGCATACGTGTGACAAAAAATTATTTCGTGGAAAACTCAGTGCGAAAAACTATCACGTGAAAACCAAGAATTACGTGCTGTCGGAAATCTTTTGAGCTCAATAACTTCGAAACGACATCGGTGCTCTATTCGTTTTCTGGCGCCAAAATTTGGCGGCCGCCTAAAGGCGTCGTTTGACACCATTTGGGTGAATATCCCATAACGCATTGCTGAGAAAATTCGAAGAGAGTAAAAATATAACCTACAAAATTGACCACGAGGTTGTCAATCCCAGCGATACAGGAGGCTGGTTTTTTGGCAATCTTAGGAGACTACTAGGACTAACACAACGAAGGCAAGAACAAAATTTTACCCCGTACCAAACCGGAGATATTCAATTTTGAATAACTGAACTTTGAGCTCCTGTGCTGAAAATTCTTCAGGCAGGACCCCTTCTTTTTCTGGTGGATCCTGCTGCGCGCTTATTGGTTGAAGACATCAGACCTAAGTTAAGATTTTTTTGATGATTGTTTTTGGAGAAAACTCAAATTTTGTATATTTTTAGGTTTTTCAAAAATTTTCTTTAGTAAATTTTCAAAAATTTAAAGTTTTTTCATCTTGTTTTATAGCTCTATAATTTACAAAATTTTATTAGTTTTTTCCAAATTTTTAGTCTTAATGACTGAGAAGATATTAAATTTTTTGTTAATTTCTTAAATATCTCAGTAATATATTGTAAATATAAGATTTTTAGTGTAGGACTGTGTTTAAAACATATTTTAGGTTAAGATTGAGTCCAAAGTCGCGTCCAATAGCTTCAAAAACGACTGATATTGTTTATTCGGCCATTTTGGTTTTAATAGGTTGTTGCTTTATAACATAAATAACTCCGAAGCTATTGGTCGTAGAAAACTGGGATTTGTACAGTTCGTAGCGAAACACGCGTGCAAAAATAGTTTTGACATTTTCAGGCGATTTTCAGGCCTGAAAATTTTTAGTCCTGAAACTAATCCTGGCTGATAGAGGGAGTCAAGAAGGGTACTACCTTCGAAACCGCAACTCTCTCCGACAAGGGGTCGCGGAGTTATAGCAACTTTAAGTTGGCCTTTGACAGCTTGGCGGCCATTTTGAAAAACTTTGCCGCTTCATAGCTCCGGACTCAGGGGTCGTAGAAAGTTGCCGTTACCACTGCGGTGTTTGCAGGGACAGCCTCTGTCTCACTCACTGGGTTTCAGGTGCTTTGAAGCTGAAAATTTTCAGGATCCTGAAAACCACAAAACATAGCGGGGTGAGTCGAGCTGAGTTGAATAAGTCCAAACACGAGTGTTCTGCGGCCGCGGGTGGGAAAGTTATACCGGGTTTGAATTAGACTTTGACAGTTCCCAAATTGTCAAATAAAATTTCAGATCCGGATAACTCCCGAACCGGGGGTCGTAGAGGGCTCGGGTTTTTTCTAGAAGCGTTGGCTGGCTCTGCTCTATTCGTTTGACGTGTAATTTCAGGAATACAGCACGCAAAATTATTTCTTCCTGAAACCTATCCCGAAGGATAGAGGTCCTCGAGCGCAGCCGGAAGAGCCCAAGCACGGTGGAAATCGGACGAAGGGTTCAGGAGAAAACCATAGTTAACCAGTTTCTGAGCGCCATCTTTGATTGGTAACCAACATTTTAAACTGCTGTATCTCCGGAACCCTTTGAGCTAGAGCTGTGATGTTTGGGCTTGTTTGGAAGGGCTTGGGGAGCGCTGTCTCTTGGATACTAGAGACCGACTCTACATAGAGCCAAAAAATTTTTTGTTTTTGTTTTTGGTCTTGGAAGATTACGTGTTTCTTTTGCTCTAGTTTTAAGCTTTACGTACGGTGTGTGCAACCCTTGCATCGACAAAAGACATTATCCCCCTTTTACAGGGATATTAAAACGCTTGTTACGTGCCTAAACTGACTGTCTTACTATCCCCCTTTTACAGGGATAGTAAAAACTCCACATCCGTACTGACCACTTCACTATCCCCCCTTTACAGGGATAGTCAAAGCACCAATCGGTGTTCCTAGGACTAAGTCTAACTGATTGACGTTACCGACCGACTGAGCGCCCCTGAACATGTTTGTCGCACACACGCCCCGCAAAATAACGACTGAGGTGGCAGAAACTAGCTCTGCCAACTCACGGACAGAATCGGAGAGGGCAGGACCCTCCCCTAGTAAATTGACACAAGCTCCTAGCGTACGCAAGAGCATTGGAGAGTGGGAAAGTGGCAGAGGAGACGGATCTAAGACCGCCACTTCTGCCACTTTTATTGTCTCACCTGGAAAGCTGACGCAGATTCCGGTAGCTCCCCCGAAACAGAATACAAAGGCCACCCGGCCTTCCGAAACTATTTCAAAACGACGGAGCTCCGTTGAGGCCGCAAGTAATTCGCCAAAGTTGGTTGCCCCTACCGACAGAGTAAAAGAAGGCAGACTCTGGCTTCAGAGAGCGAAGACGCATCTTGGCGAGTCTCGCAACCTGAGGACAGATATTAAAGCTGGCATCACTCAGGCAGTAGAAGCTTTGTACCAGCTTGTAAAAGATAGTGTAGCTGAAACCGGAACTGCAAAAATCAGCCAAAAAGATAGGGAGAATAAAGGGATCCAAGAAAAAGATATGGGAAATCAGGGAAAGACTATGGGAAAGGAGGGGGAGGAACTAATTAAAATGTTGATAGTGCAAGGGGAGAAAATTGACAAAACGCAACTAGAAATAGCGTCCTTGAAAGAAACCATCGCGTCACAGGTAGCCTTTCAAGCCTGTTCTTATGCCAGTGTAGTAGCAGCGCAGCCGAGAAGGCACACACCTGAGAGAAGCGCGCTACACTCCGTCACCATCGCGTCGAAAGACGACACTCACACGGGTGATCAGGTCTTGAGTGAAATTAGGAAAGCTGTGAACGCTAAAGATGGCTGGGTAACAGTAGAGAGAGTAAGAAAGGTAAAAGATAAGAAGGTTATAATAGGATGTAGAACGGAAGAGGAAAGGAAAAAACTCAAGGAGCGATTGCAGAGTGCAGACGGTCGCCTTGTTGTCGAGGACGTTAAAAACCAAGATCCAATGCTGGTCCTCAAAGACGTGCTTTCTTTTAATAGCAATGATGACGTCCTAACCGCACTGAGGAACCAGAACAAGGATGTTTTTGGCGGACTCGACAAAAGGGACGACCGAATCGACGTCAAGTTCAGACGTCGTGCCAGGAACCCGCTCACGAGCCACATCGCATTGAGAGTGTCCCCGCAAATTTACAACCGTATGATGGATAGGGGAGCAGTGCACATAGACATGCAGAAGATCCGGGTCGCAGACCAATCTCCTTTAGTGCAATGTTCTATGTGCCTGTCCTATGGGCATGGTAGACGGTTCTGCAAGGACACTATCCCTAAGTGTAGCCATTGTGGCGGACCGCACTTGAGAGCAGAATGTGCGGACTACCTGGCAGCAGCACCACCGACCTGCTGCAACTGCATGGATGCCAAAGCAGATAACGCTGAGCATAATGCTTTTAGCTCCGAATGCCCGGTGCGTAGAAGGTGGGAGGCACTGGCAAGAGCTAAGGTAGCGTACTGCTAAGGTTGTCACAATTCGCTCCGGGGCAGGCAACCCCACCAGAAGATACGCAGTAGCCCAAGCGAACCTCCAGAGGAAAGAGCTGGCAACCACGGAACTCATGATTGAGGCCAGCAAGCGGAAACTCGCATTCGCTTTGATTCAGGAGCCGTATGTGGGCGGGGTAAGAAGGATGAAGGACTACCGAGGGGCGAGAGTCTTCCAGTGTGCAAAAGTAGGAGATGGGACTGTGAAGGCGACTATCGCTGTCTTCGATAACGATCTTGATGTCATCCAGTGCCCGAAACTCACGACCAACAATGTCGTTGTGCTGAGGATCCGAACCTGCACCTGGGAAATCGCGGTGGTGTCTTTCTACTTCGAGCCAGACCAACCGATAGGGCCATACCTGGATCAGATCAGAAAGATCAGAGAGGAGCTGGGCCCAAGAGGACTGCTAATAGGAGGCGATTGCAACGCCAAGAGTACCTGGTGGGGAAGCACCATGGAAGACCACAGGGGAGTTGAGATATCCGGTACCCTGGAAGAGTCTGGATTGCAGATACTCAACAGGGGTGATACGCCTACCTTTGACACCGTGAGAGGTAATAAGACGTACACCAGTTTTGTGGATATTACAGCCTGTTCGGAAGATCTACTAGACCTAGTAGACAACTGGAGGGTAGACCAGGAAATGACGAGCTCGGACCACAATGCCATCCTACTCGACATAAATCTCCGCAAGAGTAGAGGCCTTAGGGTGCAAAGAAGTACTAGGCTATTTAATACAAAAAAGGCAAACTGGGACCTTTTCAACATAACATTTTCGGAACAAAAATTAATAAACCATATAAGCCTAGACCACATTAACTGCATTAATACAATACCAGAGTTAGAAAATATAATAATTAAATTTGCTAATGCCGTTACCGAGGCATGTAACAGCAGCATGCCTGTAAAAAAGAGTACGGAGGTACTCAAGGTCTCATGGTGGAATGATGAGCTCGCCAGGCTGAAGAAAGTTGCCACTACCTTCAGGCGAAAAATCAGAAACGCGGCACCGTACCGCAAACAAATAGTGGTAACTGAGTATCTGCAAAAGAAAGAAGAATATGAGTGCCAAGCCAAGAAAGCCCAAATAGAAAGCTGGAAGGAGTTCTGTAGAAGACAGGACAAGGAAGGAGTATGGGACGGTATTTACCGCGTTATCCGTAGAACCACCAGGAGACAAGAAGACTTGACCTTAACCAAAGAAGGTGCATTCTTGAACCCAAAGGAGTCAGCGAACTTACTAGCGGAGACATTCTACCCACAAGACCTGGAGGAAACTGACGACGAAGATCATCGCCGTGTCAGAGAAGCGGCAAAGCGGGTAAATGAGTGGAAACATGATGAGCGTCATGATCCACCGTTTACACTGCTGGAGCTAAAGACCGCGGCGGGAAGTTTCAACCCAAAGAAGGCCCCGGGAGCGGATGGCTTCACAGCAGATATCTGCAGCAGAGCTATCTACCAGGACCTGGACGCATCCCTTGCCCTTTACAACAAGTGCCTAGAATTAGGACACTTTCCGGACATCTGGAAGCAGGCAACCGTGGTAGTCCTGAGAAAACCGGGCAAGGACGATTACACGAACCCCAAAGCTTACAGACCAATTGGTCTGTTGCCGGTTTTGGGGAAGGTCCTGGAGAAGATGACGGTAGCAAGGATTAAATGGCACATCATACCGAGGATTAGTACTCGCCAGTATGGATTCATGCCCCAAAAGAGCACCGAGGACGCCCTCTATACGCTAATACACCGAATCAAGGGTTTGATTGAGCGTAAAAAGCTGGTAACCCTAGTGTCATTGGATATAGAGGGGGCCTTCGACACCGCATGGTGGCCGGCCATTAGAATCCGTCTGGCTGAGGAAAAGTGTCCGGTAAACATCAGGAGGCTACTGGATAGCTATCTGACCTGCAGAAAAGTCAGTGTAAGATTCGCTGGGGAAGAATGCACTAGGAGCACCAACAAAGGTTGCGTGCAGGGGTCAATCGGTGGTCCCATCCTATGGAACCTTCTTTTGGACCCTCTACTTAAGGAACTGGAGCAAATGGGTGTGTACGTGCAGGCCTTCGCTGATGACGTGTGTATGATCTTTGACGGAGACACTGGACTTGACGTCTCGAGACAGGCCAACGCAGCGCTCGCTTACGTTCAGCAATGGGGAGTCAGAAATAAGTTGAAGTTTGCGCCGCACAAAACTTGCGCAATGGTTCTCACCAAGAAACTGAAGTACGACACCCCGCGGCTGAGCATGGGTGGGGTCAGCGTTGGCATGTCACGAGAGGTCAAGATTCTAGGACTGACCATCGACGACCGACTTACTTTTAATACGCATGTCACGGTGCAGTGCCGTAAGGCCCTTGACATTTACAAGCAGCTTTCAAAAGCTGCAAAGGTTGATTGGGGGCTGCACACGGACGTCATTCGGACTATTTATACGGCCACCATAGAGCCGATTATTATGTACGCATCGGCGGTGTGGGCACCTGCAGCCGGGAAGGTCGGGGTGCGTAAGTTACTCAATACGGTGCAGAGGGGCTTCGCTCAGAAGCTCTGCAAATCGTACCGTACAGTTTCTCTACACTCGGCACTGGTGTTGGCGGGGATACTTCCTCTTGACCTCAGAATTCAAGAAGCAGCCGCATTGTACGAGGCTAAAAGAGGGTCACCCCCGCCAGAACTAGGAGATAGAGAGACAGAGTGTCCGGTAAGGTTTGCAGAAGCTCCTCACCCGGCGGAACATATGGCAATGGAAATTATTCAACTGGTAGACCAAAACCTTGTGGACAGGTACAATGTGCAGGAGGTGCGAATTTTCACCGACGGCAGTAAGATTGAGGGGAAGGTTGGGGCCGCGCTATCCTTATGGCATAGTGAGGCCGAAATCCACAACCTCAAACTCAGTCTGTCCGCGTACTGCACAGTCTACCAGGCGGAGCTCCTAGCCATATGTAAAGCCACGAGTATCATCCTCAAAAGGAGGGAGGTAACCTATGGTCTATATAGCGATTCGAGAGCCGCCTTGGAGACGGTCGCAAACCATTGGTCCCTCCACCCACTGGCCGTAGAGACGAGGGAGAACCTGCGAAAGGCCTCGGGTCAGGGCAAAGATGTATCCTTGTTCTGGGTTAAGGCTCACGCAGGACTGCCCGGGAACGAGCGTGCCGACGATCTGGCCAAAAGTGCGGCGCTAGCGTCAAAGCGGAAACCAGACTACGACCGGTGTCCAATTTCATTTATTAAAAGGATTATACGGCAAACATCCCTTAAGGAATGGAATAGTAGGTATATTGCCGGTGACACCGCGTCAGTCACTAAAATGTTCCTCCCTGACGCAATCGCAGCGTACCGGTTTGTCCGCAAGGCAAAGCCGGAAGGTAAGCTCACCCAGATACTAACGGGGCATGGTGGATTCTCTCAGTACTTGAACCGCTTCAAGTGCAGGGAGAGTCCATCATGCGTCTGTGAACCTAACGCCATCGAAGACGTCCTACATTTGCTTGTAGAGTGTCCAACGCATGCGTTGGATAGATTTGACCTCGAGCAGAAAGTAGGAATGAAAGTTTGCAAAGATAACTTTTGTGCACTTCTTACCAATAAACATTTCAACAAAGATTTTACTGAGTACTGCATAAAAATATGTCATATAGTGAACAAAAGGAACAAATAGATACATAATATTTGTTAAATTATATAATAACTTATATAAACTTTAGCAAAACAGTAGCATGTAGATAAGTAATAAATAATAGAGAATAAGTGCAGTAATATAAGTTTAAACATGATGAATTAGTTATAGAATGTGAAAAATATGTAACTATGGTAATAAGTAATCATTAGAAAGGTAGTACTGTGTAATAGTAATAATGGGTAGCTGTAAGAAATGTAGTTAAAGGTATAAAATTAGCTGTAAGAAATTAGTAATATTATGTAGATAATAAGCTAATAAGATCAGATTGTAAGAGAAATAGATAGAAGTACAGGTATATTATGGTTTTAAGTAAATATAAGAATGTAGCTATGTGTGATAGTAATAATGGGTAGCTGTAAGAAATATAGTTAAAAGGTAAAACAAAATTGATGTAAAATTAATAATATTATGTAATAAGCTAATAAGGTCAGATTGTAAGAGATATATTCCTAACCTATATATACTAGCTACAGGGTACTATTATACGTTTTTGGACGCGTCTCTGCGAGACCTATACGATCCTGGTAAAATAATTCAAAGATTTTCACAGGGAAACTTTTTATTCAAGAAAAACCATTTTTCCAAATTTTCATTTATTCAAAATTTTATATCTCGATCCCTGGTTGACGTAGGTCGGTTCTGAGGGTGCCGTCGTACGCGCCTCTGCTCGCCCTACAGGATTCCTGCAAAAAACAAATCAGATTAGACATTTCCTAGAAGAAAATTTTTAGATTTTCGCAAAATATTGACCTTTTTTATTAAAAAATTGACACTTATCTGATAATAACTCCCGTTTTTGTGGTCCGATCGTGACCAAAGTAGTCTCAAAACACGGACCAGCGCGTCGCCTGTGCGCCCCGACCCTAAAAAATTTGCGTCCCATAGGAAAATTTTACACCCTACAGTAAAAAACCGCAAAAACTTCAAATTTTCCCACCCTTTATTTTTATTTATAGGAATACCAAAATATTTTTAGTGCTTTAAATAATAGGGGGTGGTAAGTCGAGCTAAAATATACATTTGTGGGTTAATTAGTGGCACAACTTAAAAGGTTATTGACCATTTTATTGACACCTCTATTGATGAAATATTCTATTTTCTTCAAATGACTTGCTGACCCCCCTTTACAGGGTTCAGTACATTAGTGTTAGCAAAATATTATATATATATTATTACGAATTTATTTTTAATAATTGTAGCTTTTAAGTATTTGACTGCTGATAATTGTTTTATTTTAATTATTTATTGACTCCTCTTTTGAGGAAATATCTGAATCAATTTTAATTGACAAACTGATCCCCCTTTACAGGGATCAGAACATTATTTGATTTTACATTTCACTTCCACCATCATGTTCCTCTCCAGGACTCCAGCCAAAAAAGCCTCCACAGGCTCCCGTGTCTCTCCATCGAATGCGGCACTTTCCATCACCTTCGAGGGGGAAGTCTCCCCTCCCAGTGCTTCAACTCAGGCCTCTAGTGTGAGGCGAAGCATTGGCGAGTGGGAGGATGGGAAAATGTCAAAGTCTCGGCCTCTTCCGACGGCCGCCGAGAACCCATCCAAAAAAGCTGTCCCGACCGTGACAGCCTCCCAGACGTCTACAAAGCGCGCTACATCCCAGCCAGATAACAAGGTCGTGGCGCGCCGAACCTCTACTGAGACGCTGGGAGGGTCACCGGGGGCAAGCCAGCCGCAGCCGAAAAAACCCACCGATCGGGTGACCGAGGCTCGAAACTGCCTTCTGCACGCGAAGTCGCATCTTGGCGATTCGCGCAATTTGAGGGCAGACTTAAGAGCCGGGATCACCCAATCGGTGGAACGGCTGTACCAGCTCGTGAAGGAGGAGGCGGCGGCTGCTGCATTGGTAAAAGGGGCTGAGCTGGCAAGGGAGGAGGTGATTAAGGCCACATTTCCGCCGGAGACACCCAAATCCCTCCCGGAGGTCAACTCGCTGCTCGCTTCACTAGTGGAGCATAGCGCGCTGGTGAAGGAGAGCAGCGAGAAGATGGAGAGTCTGCGGCAGGCGATGGAGAGGCAAGGGGAACTGCTGGAAAAGACGGCCACATACGCGAGTGTAGCGGCGGGTCCACCGAAAAGGCAGACCCCAGGAAGGACCGCGCTGCACTCCGTAGTGGTGACGTCTAAGAATGAAGACGACACAGGAGAGGAAGTTCTAAGAAAGATCAGAGAGGCAGTTAAGGCCAAGGATGGAGGAGTGGAAGTAGAAAGCGTGCGAAGGGCGAAAGACAGAAAAGTTGTTATGGGATGTAGGTCGGTAGAGGAAAGGAATCGGGTAAGGCAAAGAATAGAGAAGGCAGGAGCCCACCTCGTTGTCGAGGACGTGAAGAACAAGGATCCGTTGCTGATCTTCCGGGGTGTTCTCCGCATTCACTCTGACGAGGAGATGCTGGGAGCGCTACGGAGTCAGAACCGCGATGTTTTCCGCGGCCTTGACAACGAGGAAGACCGACTCATCATTAAATTTAAGAAAAACTCCAGAAACCCTCAAACCCAAAACGTGATAGTCAGCACGTCCCCGACTATCTACAACAGGATGCTCGATAAGGGAAGAGCGCGTATCGATCTTCAGACCGTCTTCGTTGACGACCAGTCGCCACTGGTGCAGTGCACGAGGTGCCTAGGTTACGGGCATAGTCGGCGACTCTGTAAAGAGTCTGTCGACTTATGCAGCCATTGCGGAGGCCCTCACCTGCGTGCAGAGTGTGCTCAGTGGCTAAAGGCGGATACACCAAAATGCCACAACTGCGTCAAGGCGAAGATGGAGAAGACGGACCACAACGCGTTCAACCCCGAGTGTCCTGTTCGAGTCAGATGGGATAGGCTAGCACGTGCGTCCGTCGCCTACTGCTAAGGTGGTCCCAGTGGACACACTGCCGCACAGAATACTCCAGGTGAATCTTCAAAGAATGAGACTGGCGACCCATGAGCTTATGATCGAGGCCGAGCAGCGCAAAGCCACCGCAGCGCTGATCCAGGAGCCCTACGTGGGCAATGCTAAAAGGATGAGCGGGATCAGAGGCGTCCGAATCTTCCAGAGCACCAGGCAAGGAGAAGGGACTGTCAAAGCGGCCATAGCCGTCTTTGACCCAAAGTTGGCCGTTCGACAGTACCCAGAACTCACCACGGAAAACATCGTCGTGGTGGGGATCCAAACTGGTGCCTGGAAAGTAACTCTGGTCTCGTTCTACTTTGAGCCAGATCAGCCCTTAGGGCCATACCTGGACAGCCTTAGGAAGGTGGAAAGCGAGACCGGCCCGCATAAGCTCATAATGGGAGGAGACACCAACGCCTGGAGTGTTTGGTGGGGCAGTAGTGAGACCAATGGCAGAGGCAACGAGATGCTGGGAGCTCTCGACCAGCTTGGACTGCAAATACTCAACAGAGGGGAAACTCCAACCTTCGACGTAGTTCGTGGTAACTGTGGGCATCACGGTACACCGGACTACCAGGATCTATAACACAAAGAAAGCAAATTGGGGCCAGTTTCGTAAGAAACTGGCCCAGATTATGCAAAACAGCCAACTCACTGTAAGCCTGTTCGATCAGATCGACAGCGTGGACAAGCTAGACCTGGTAGTCGAGGAACTGACAACGGCGGTACAAGGCGCCTGTGCCAAAGTGATGCCCAAGAAGAAGACGGTCGAGAAGTTAACCGTGCCGTGGTGGTCTGACGAACTCGCCAGCCTGAAGAGACAGGTTGCCACCAAAAAGCGGAGGATCCGTTGTGCAGCGCCGGTTCGTAGACCAAAGGTTGTTGAGGAGTACCTGAAACAGAAAGAAGAGTACGAACAAGCAGTAACCAAAGCAAAGGTCGAGAGTTGGAAGGGTTTCTGTGAGAAACAAGACCGAGAAGGCCTGTGGGAGGGGGTATACAGGGTAATCCGGAGGACAGAAAAGAGAGAGGAGGACATACCGATGGTGAGGGATGCGAAGACTTTAGGCCCCGAAGATTCAGCGAGGTTCCTAGCCGAAACGTTTTACCCGAAAGACCGTCCGGAGGGGGACAACGAGGAGCACAAAGAGGTGCGGAGGCGAGCGGAAGGGGTGAACCGGGGAAACCAAGTTGAGTCTTGGGACCCTCCTTTCACTCCCGACGAATTAAGCCGAGCTGCTTCCTCGTTCAACCCCAAAAAAGCCCCCGGTTCCGACGGTCTGACGGCGGACGTATGGGGCCACGTGATCCATCAAGACCCAGAATTAGTTCTGCGCTTGATGAACAAGTGCCTGGCGCATGGATACTTTCCACGGTCCTGGAAGGAGGCAACTGTCGTTGTGCTCCGAAAGCCCGCGAAAGAAGACTACACCACTCCAAAGTCATACAGGCCAATTGGTCTTTTGCCTGTACTCGGCAAGATATACGAGAAGATGCTCGTGGCCCGACTCAAGTTTCATTTGTTACCCAGGATGAGTACTCGCCAGTACGGCTTCATGCCCCAAAAGAGCACCGAGGACTCCCTCTATACACTCATGGGGCGCATTCGTGGCAAACTCAATGCAAAGAGGCTTGTCACGATTGTGTCCTTGGATATAGAGGGAGCCTTCGACAGCGCTTGGTGGCCGGCTATACGAGTGCGTCTGGCTGAGGAAAAGTGTCCTGAGAACTTGAGAAGGGTCTATGATAGTTACTTGTCCGAGAGAGTGGTGAAAGTCAGGTACGCGGGAGCGGAGCATGAATCCAGGACCGAGAAGGGATGCGTCCAGGGGTCAATCAGTGGCCCCATATTATGGAACGTGGTGCTGGACCCGTTGATTAAGGAGTTGGAAAGGATGAGGGTCTATTGTCAGGCGTTTGCGGATGATGTCGTCCTTGTGTTCGATGGGGAGACGGCACTTGAGATCCAAAGGGATGCCAATGTCGCCCTTGAGTACGTGCGCACATGGGGTGTCTCGAACAAGCTTAAGTTTGCGCCACATAAGACCAAAGCAATGCTGGTAACGCGCAAACTTAAGCATGACACTCCATGTCTCAGAATGGGCGGGGTGGACATTGGCATGTCTGAGGAGATCAAACTGCTCGGTCTCACCATCGACCACAAGTTGACCTTTAACACTCACGTCGCAGACGTCTGCTCCCGAGCCATCGGTATCTACAAACAGCTGTCGAGGGCCGCAAGGGTCAGTTGGGGTCTGCATCCTGAGGTCATCCGCTGCATCTATACAGCTGCAGTCGAACCCATCGTCCTGTACGCGGCGAGCGCGTGGTCGCCGGCCGCAACCAAAATTGGAGTCCAGAAGAAGCTGAACGCCGTCCAGAGGAGCTTCGCGCAGAAGCTGTGCCGAGCCTATCGCACGGTCTCCCTACACTCAGCACTGGTGCTGGCTGGGATACTCCCTCTCGACCTCCGGATTCGAGAGGCGGCCTCACTTTATGAGGCCAAGAAGGGTTTACCCCATCCAGCGCTAGGGGACAGGGAGATCGAGCGAGTGGCATCGGCACTAGAGATGCCGCATCCAGCTGAGCAGAGGGCCATTGCACTGCGACGCCTGGTAGACGAGGACCAATACAACGAGCACCGCGACTATGCGGTGCGTATCTTCACAGACGGCAGCAAAATTGAGGGCAAGGTCGGGGCCGCACTGTCGGTGTGGACCGACCAGACCGAGGTCAAGGCCCTCAAACTTGCGCTGCCGTCTTACAGTACCGTCTACCAGGCCGAGCTCCTCGCCCTCTGTGAGACCGCGAAAGAAGTCCTCCGAAGGACCGAGACGGCGTTCGCTATCTACAGCGACTCCATGGCAGCTCTCCAAACAGTCGTGAACCCCGAAGCCCTCCACGCCCTCGCAGTGGAAACGAGGGACGCCATCCGCCGCAGCAATATCCAGAACAAGAGCGTCTCCTTGTTCTGGATCAAAGCTCATGCGGGGCTGGAGGGTAACGAGAGAGCCGACTCGCTTGCAAAGGAGGCTGCCCTGAGGTGTAAGCGGCAACCCCATTACGATAAATGCCCGGTTTCATTCGTCAAGCGTATGATCCGAATGGAGACGCTAGGCGAATGGAACCGAAGGTATTGTACTGGGGAAACGGCGGCCACGACAAAGTTGTTCTTCCCGTGTGCGATCGCGGCGTACAGGACGGTGCGTAAGATAGGGATGACCCAGGAACTGACCCAGGCCCTAACAGGGCACGGTGGGTTCTCCGAGTACCTGACTCGCTTCAAGTGCAAGGAGAGCCCAGCGTGTGCCTGCGACCCCGACAAGCAGGAGACAGTCCTCCACCTGCTGACGGAGTGCCCTGTGTATTCCTCCCACAGGCTCGATGTAGAAATGAGAGTCGGCATATCGGTCACTAACGAGAATCTCAGTCTTCTCATAAAAGACAGGAAAAACTACATGAATTTCATTGAATTTGTTGTAAAAATTGTAAAGTCCGTCAACAGGCGGAACCAATAGCTGACGAGACTTTTATTTAATAGTCAATTATATCATTTATTTATTATTTTATTTCTTTTTATTAATGTTTGACAATTAAAATATGAACGAAAACTGCAAATGACAAAATTATATTAAAATGAATTATTTACAATTATTATTATTTAATAAAAACATTTTAACAACTGCAAATATAAAATCAACCTGCAGACTTTTACAACAACCCTGCGCAGCTTGACGGCAGGGGAGCCCTTCGCATGGCAGGAGTGGTTTTTAGCCGGTAGGAGTCCGGCACTACCCAGACTGCCTTCCTGCAAAGTAGTCTGGGTGTCCATGATGGATTTCCCACTCCTGCCACATATAAAAAAAAAAAAAAAAAAACCTAACCTAACCTAACCTAACCTTCAATGGGTGGGCTGCCTGCCTCACAAGTGAGACGGCAGGATGTTCGTACGCAGCGAGGCGGAGCTTTAGTTGCCGAGGTGGTGCCAAAGTTGGATTGATGACGCGCGGGAACTATCTCTTATGAGTTATGCACTCCTATTATTATTTTTTATTTAATTGATTAAAAAACGACTTTAATTTAAAAATAAATGCTTTACAATAACTTAAAACACGTCTGCTCGTATTCGAGATCCGGAGGGAAGAGATTTTTCTTTGTCATACCGGACATAATATAAAATAACCTGCGATTAAAAATAAAAGTTACAGAGAACTAATTCTTAGGACAAAGTTGAAAATCATTGCTATTCACCCCATTTTACGTGCGCGTAAAAGCTGAGGCTGAGCTGAGTAAACAACAAAGAGATTTAAAGAGATACAATAGAGCGGCTATCAGGAGAAATGTCTTAGGAAAACTGTCATCCTATCCCTCAGTGACGCCATCTAGCTTTGAATAGCAATCACGCGAATTAAATTTGTCAAAATTTGTATAAATTTAACTATTGCTCGGTAGGTGGCCAGGGGTTTTACCATGATATGTTAGAATGTCAGTAGTATGAACGAAAAAGCATCTAACAGTTTGGTTTAAGTCGTAAAATAGATCACGTTAAGAGCTCGTGGTAGAAGCTTCAGTGTGTGCCAGTAGCGTAGCTTGGAAAGGGGAGGGCGGGCCATGGCCCCAGGCGGCATACGAAAGGAGGCGGCAGAAAGCGTCAATTTATTTATTTGGAAAAAATAAACTTAGATATTCGAAATTGCGAGCGCAATGTTACGTACGTGCCAAGCAAATTTTGATGTCTATGTTAAGTCTATCCTCATGCTGCAGCAGGTATATTACTTTTTAGGAATCCAAGTTCATTCTCTGACCTAACAATGTCGGACCAAGCTCAACCATGACTTGGCACCGAGTGTGTTCACGCTGACGCGATTAAACACGCGCATACCGACCTTGGGCCAATGCTCGTATGCGCAAGGCAAGTGACGTGACTCTTAAGATGTTGTGGAGGTCTCAGTTTGACCACATTGTCTGAATAGGGAATAAACCCCGTTGGTAGTAAAGCGTTTTGGTCCCCGGCAAACTCGAGTGAATCGAACTTCTGACGTCCCTCACCTCCACCACTGCTGAAACCCGACGGGTCCCTGGCTCACACCGCTGAGGACAAAGAATCTTCGCGTCTGAATTCCGGTGACGCACCGCCTTGTTTCTCCTGATGGGTACGTGACGAGTATGTCGGATATTCGTATCCATCAGAAAGACGTACGTAAGAAAAAAGCTAGTGGCCCCGACGGGATACCTGCAGTCGTTCTTAATACATATAGACATAGGGCGGCGTATTTCTGGTCGACCCCAAGCAGCGAAAACCCAAGCTACGCCACTGGTGTGTGCTAGGTAAGGTTAAACTTTTCAGCAATAGATGGCGCTATCATAAAATCAGCAAATGTTCTAGAACTATTCATGGAAATTGTTGTATTTTAATTAATTACTGCGTAAATACCAAGAATATTTACGAAAATAAACCGAAGTTAGTCCAACAATTTTACCATTACAAGATTTGCAATAGCGTAATGCGCATCTCGGCATATTTTCTCAGAAAATGATTTTCTTTTAGTGCCTAAAGCGGATACAAACATGACTTGACGTGTAGGGGTGTCATACTAGACTGAGCGACTTGTTACTCACAAGTAACAAGTTTCGGATTTTGACTTATGTTCGCTATGTCCTGTCTATTGGTAGTATATATTTAATGTCTTTGGTAAACAATCTTATCATCATTTTAAGTCCTTTACCCGATATTTTTTGTCATATATGATTGGAAACTCTTCCTAGATGTCGTAGGACTTAATGCCCTATACCATTACGTACAGTCTGTCAAGAAAGTCATGAAAAGAATGTTTTGGGAACTACTGTTTTTGCTAATACTGGCAACACTGAATAATTGTTAAGCTGAGTACCTGAACTGTCACGTCGTATCTGTGTGGTTGATTTTTTACAATATTTCGGTGCTATTTCGAGTTTTTTAAATCGTGTAAGCGTTAAGATACAAAAAATGAATCGAAATGTTTATAAGAGCGGTGCGAGACAAATTATATTTAAAGTTTTTCAAGGGTTTATGGCCGAAATTCAAGGTGGGAGTGCTGGGACAAACAAAGACGATGTTTATGGTCGAACAGCAAAGTTAACCGGTACGTAAATATATTCTAAAGTTTAACACACTAACGGAAATATAATGTTTTGACAATCTTCTGTTTTTAAGTACAATTTATCTATCTATAACATTGTTTATGTCTTGCTAAGGTTATGAAATTTACCTACGATTTATTATACTACCACTTAACGGTTTTGATATTTTGGTGTTTTTTATTTAGGTATGATAAATGTATTTGTATATTTAACATATCTTTATTGACTTCAGGTGTTACCGAAAGTACAGTTCGGCGCATTGGACTAAGGCATGAAGAATGGAGGTAAATTTTCAACGCTTGGAAAACACAGGAAAGGCCGACCTACGAAACATACTACGAGTCAGATGTTGGCCGGTTTCATTTTGAAGAAGTTTCAGGCAACATTTCTGGAGTCGAATACCTCGACTCTGATTATTTGGATTCGGATTAATAAAGATTTATTTCATAAACTTTTTATTTTTGCAATGAGCTCATACCTATCGAAAAAAAAAAGAAAAAGAAAAAGAAAAAGAAAAACGTTTATTTGTGCCTCACACAACAATATAAACTAAAAATACACAATGAAAAGAAAAAGAAAGATATAATCAGTGCGAGGCCAAAAAGGCACCTAACTCAGCATATGCTACGTTATTTAAAACGATAAATAACGCAGCGCTGATATTCTGTTAGGGCCTGCTGTGACGTCACGAACATATTTACGGATGTTACATAACAATAGTCTTTCAAAAAAGAACAAACAAAGAAGAGATAGAATATATATATATGTATATAAAATTCGTGAATTTATATGTGTGTAATATATAAATATAGTGCATATAAGAATAATTAGTAAATCATAGACCGACGCCTAACGCTCCTACATACATCATTTGTCAATACCATAGACAAACGGAGGAACGCGGGCGTCTGGTGAATCAACTGTCAAAAAAAGAGTGAAAGTGAAAAACAAAACAAAAGGTGTGTAGGTAAATACATATTATTACATAAATGTCCATTTTAAAAGTGATTCGGGTGTATCTAAAATGTTACTGTGTTTAATTGTGAAGTGAAAATGTTTTGTTGAGTTGGAAACAAGAACAAGACGCTATGCACGACCGACAAAATCGCTGCAAATACAAGCCATTCACAGCCTAGGTAAATTACGTGGTTGTTTCCTTTTGGATATGCAGTAAATGGTGTTTATATTTGTAACTAAAAGTACCAACCGTCTTTATAGCTCGAAAAGGCGGTGGCAAGTCATTCCAGATTCTGCTAGCAGCGAATTTGAAACTCCCACGGAATGCAGCAGTTTTATGTGACAAAGTCAACAAAAGGTACGAAGATGCTCTGGTGTTAATTTTGTTTATATCTCGTGACCAAGTGAGTTTATTATATAGATAGGCCGGTTTTTTAGTAAGTATAGTGCCAAAAAGTAAGGTAGCGAGATGAAGCTTTCTGCGATCTGACATTCTCATTAGGTTACCTTTATTTAAAAATGGTGTTATGTGTGACCTCGGAGGGACATTGAAACAGAACCTAGCACATGCATTTTGTACTCGCTGGATCAACCTTTCGCTTCTGCCAAGAATACACGCCCCATACACAGTGTCAGCGTAGTTCAGCTTGGATAAAACAAGTGACTCACAGAGCATGATACGCATATCCACACTTATGTAGGGACGTACACGATACAAAAGCTTGAGACGGTAGAAGCAGTTGCGCACAGCTTCAGTAATATGAGTTTCAAAATGCAAGTGCCCATCAAATACCACTCCAAGATTACGAGCTTCCTGCACCCTCTCAATGGGACAACCGTCAATCCTTACATCTAAAGTACCATTACCCATTTTATTTAAAAAATCTCTTGATCCTATGATCAGGTATTTGGATTTACCTGGGTTTAAAACCAGTGAATTCCGCATAGACCAGGCTGTGATCCTATCCAAATCCTCATTTACTCTTTTCACAGTGTCGACAATCTGCTGGGGATGAAAAGAGATATACATCTGCAAATCATCCGCATAAAGGTGGAACTTGGTGTTGAGCAGGCAGTTTGTGATGTCAGCACTGTACAGGATGAAAAGAAGAGGGCCTAGGATCGATCCCTGGGGCACACCCCTGCTCACGCACTTTGGACTAGAGGACTCAATGATTCCATTACTTTCATCTGTTACCTGGACAAACTGAGAACGGTGAGTCAAGTAGCTTTCAAACCACTGAACCGTCTCAGGCTGACATCCGTAGTAAGACAGCTTAGAAAGGAGAAGCGACGTGTTAATTGAGTCAAAAGCACGTGAGAAATCCAGCAGGACAAGCATGGCACCCATTCCCTTATCTATGCCTTCAAGAATATTCCCGACCACATCAAGTAGAGCCGTGGCTGTACTATGTCCCTTGCGAAAACCAGATTGAGCGAGCGGCAATATATTGTGCTCCTCGAGATATGCTCGGAGCTGGTTGGAGACAACCTTCTCTAGGACCTTGGAGAGACATGGTAGTAGGCTTATAGGGCGAAGTTCTTTCACGCTGGTAGGATTAGATACCTTAGGGATGGGTCTAACTATTGCCAATTTCCACAGATCCGGAAAAGAGGAGGTGGAGATGGAGCGGTTGATGATCGCTGTTATAGCTGCAAGGGTACGAGGAATGGTCATCATCAACATCTCCAGCGAGATATGGTCACAACCTTGCGCATTGGACTTTAAACCACGCAACAACCTCAATACCATATCCTCCGAAACAGGCTCCAACTGGAAATTAGAATTACTGAATCTGTGTTGCTCATAGTATTTTAAGTCGTCAGCTGTGACCGTACCACTACCTGGTACATTCAAAAAGTGTGCATTTATCTTTTCGGGATCACTACAGAAGTGCGGCAAACTATGCTCTGGTGATTTAGAGACAGCTATAGAAGATTTTATGTGACTCCATAACTTCTTAGGTTTATTTATGTTTTTATTTATATATGTTTTAAAATATGCTCGCTTTTCACTCTCCAAGGCCGCCCGCACAAGGTATTTAAGTTGTTTATAGGACTCAATATGATGTGATGCTTTAGTAGCTTTGGCTTTATTATGGGTCTTGTCACGCAACTTCATCATGTCCTTGACAGTATCAGTTATCCACGGCGGGGACTTATCTTTGATGAGAACCTTTTTAACGGGAGCATGTAAGTCAAATAAATTTAAGATATAGTTATTAAAAGTTTCCACCATGGAATTAACATCCTCTAGACTTTCTATATATTCCCAATCCATCCTATTGAGATCCTTATTAAAATGATCAGGCAGTATGTCTTTAAGGGGCCGGAAAGTGACCCAACGCGGGGAAGGCCTGTCTAGCTTAAAATTAAATTCAACAGATATCACTGCATGTTGGCCGAGCTCTGGTATATGAGATACAGAGACCTGTCGCACACGAGCATCAGTGCATACAACATCTATTAGTGTCTCACTGTGGTCTGTAAAATGAGTTGGCTCTGATACAATTTGATCCAGTTTACAGCACGTCAGAAAATTGTTAAAAAGTTTAGTTTTATTATCCGAATGACTAAGCAGGTTAATATTGAAGTCACCCAACAAGATAACCTTATCCGCACTACCAAAAGAGGAAAGAGAATCAGTCATTACATCCAGGAACACATTTACGTCGAGCCACGGTGGCCTGTATGCAGTGCCGATGATAACGGAATGGGAGTTGACATTCAGCCGGAGCCACATCTGCTCGACCTGCGGCGCAGGCGGGTGCGGCACGGTGCGCGCGCGTAAACCGCGCTTCACATAAAAGCCCACACCGCCCCCGCGGCCGCCACGCACGGAGCGTGGACGCGGCATGTGGCGCAACCGGTACCCTGGGACGCGGGGTGCACGACCCTCTTGTCCCTCCTTGAGCCAGGTCTCATTTATGGCCATAATGTCAACCCCAATATCCTCCATAGCCACAAGGAACTCGTCATGACGTGACCCTAAAGACCCTGCGTTAAACAAACCAACTTTTAGGTTTTTGGTCTTAGTCATTTTCATAGAAAGGAAGTTTCAATAATATATTTATAGATAGTGTATGATGTGTTATGTGATGTAGTATGTTTAGTATAGAATAGTTTATAATGATAATATATGGTATTAGTAAATAAATTATATAATTTAAATGTGTAGAAATAAATAATAGTTGTACTATATAAGGTAGTTTAAGCATTGTACAGTGACTAGTATTATGTAATTCTGCAAATAAGTTGTGCACATACATGATTGCAAAATTGCAAAGTATAACCCAACACAAATAGCGCAACTGATAAAAACAAATATAATTAAAGGCTAAAGATGAACATACTGTGGATTGATGTGTAAACAGAAAAACACCATTGTGAATAATAAAACATGTATAAGATAATTTAGTAAATATGATTTCAATTAATTGTATAAAAGTTATTGTATAAAATATTTGTGTATAATTTTTAATATATAATAATTGCAGATTCATTTTTACTACCATGAAATAGCGAAAATAGAAACATGTATTAAAATTATAAATACTGACCAAGTCATTGTAAATAATATTTGTGCGTGTTTTGAAAATTGAATAAGCTATGCATGAAAACATTGCCAACTTAAAGACACCATTGTAAATAATAAAATATGTAAAAAATAATTCAGTTAACATAATTATAATTAATTTCCCAATAAAAAAAATTGTAAATAATAATTGTATATAAGTTATTGTATAAAATATTTGTGCATAATTGTTTGTATATAATAATTGCAGACTCACTTTCACCACCATGAAATAGTAAAAATAAAAATGTGTACTAAAATTACAAAAATTATCCAAATCGTAAGCAATATTTATATGTGTTTTAAAACTTAAATAAGCTGTGCATGAAAACAGTACCAACTCTGTGTCAGGATTAAGCAAAAACAAATCCACCGTAAGCAATTCACTATTTGTCCAGAACTTGCTGAAGTGACCGATATGCTTAGAATTATGTATGTTTGTTGTGGTCCCATGCCGCTGCGAGCGAGATAATGACCGCTCAGGCGATCCGAGTTGTTTCCCATTCGACACCGCAGGAAGCACACACCACCCCATGGCAATAATTATAGTGTAGACAAAAACAAAACAAATTACTTTAAATAACAAAACATTGCAACCTGCAAAACATACTAGTATCATCATAGCATCCATAGGCGCAACTATCAAATAAAATAAAGTTGTATAACAACTTTGGATGCAGGACAAACCGGTTATTAGCCAAAAATCCTACGGATATCATCTTCATATCTGACTCGTTCAGCTTTTATGTTGTCTTCCTTGCGAGCGTAGATCTTCCCATCCCTAGTCCACACGTACTTCCATCTGTGTCGACTGCCGGCCTGGCGAGCGTTATAGAACAACTGGCGGTTTGTCCGTGTTAGACGTTCGTTAACGTAAACTCGAAGCGCCGGCCCATTTATACTAAGGTCATCAGTACTTAAGCCACGTCGCACCCGAGCCGCGCGCAGCACTGCGTCTCGCGTAGCTCGCCTAGCGAATCGCACAGATATATTGTGCGGCCGTTGCGCAGAGGTGTCGGCAGAGATGGAGCTGTTGGAAAGTACTCTGTTACGGAGCGTGGATCCGACTCGCTCGACGTGAACCACATCCCTCTCGTCGATGGCGATACCGAGCTTTGTGGCAAGTACCTTAACTAGGTGCAGGGTGCTCTCTTCCTTGCTTTCAGGAATTCCGGTTACCTCGATATCGTTGAGCAGCAGTTCTTGATCGCGCTCGTTCAATTGGCACCTTAGCTCATTAATAGTACTCTCGAGTGGGTTCCTGTCTGGCTCAATTTTTTGCTCCAGCTTTTGCTCGAGGGAGCCTACCCGCATTTCCAAGGTGTCCATCCGCTGGTTCGAAGCCTTAAGGGAATCCTTGAGCTGAGCCATTTCAGATCGCAACTGCTGAAACTCCTGGTGCATTAAGCGAAACTCCTTTCGTAGCTCCTCTTTAAATAGCCGCAGCTCGTCAGCCAAGTCAGGAGAGTTCACGGTGGCGTCCGGCGCGCTGCAGCTCAATGTGCTGGTGTCCATGAGCTCTTCAGAGCTTATGTGCTCCTCTACCTGGGCAGACCTCGCTCGAACCGGTGTGTCCGCCTTGTTGTCCCTGACTTGATTTTTATTACACTCGGGGCAGCGCCAAGAAGATTTAATAAAGCCAGAGCTCGGGAGGCAGACACAAGCACGATGATAAAAACTCGTGCACTGGTTGCACTTAGCGGCATCTAGCGGTGACAAAAATTTGGCGCAACCTCCACACTTTGCAGAAGGCATGTTAGCAACGTTTACTAAAAACAATCCAGCTATCGATCCGCTACGTTGTTCGGAACAATGTCAATAGATGGCGCTGTTTTGACTTATGGGTGTTTCGGTTTGATGGGGATAGTATAATGATTGTCAACACCATAAATGAAAACTGGAGTGAACAGAGTTGGACGCACACTGTCAGGCAACACCTCTTGGCTAGTTTTTTTATTGATTCCACTTAAATGTCTTGATATTTTTAATTTTTAGGGTAGATATTTTTCACTTGTGATTAGTTTTAAGTTTATTTATCATTTATTTTATAAACAATGCACTTGCACACTGGATAACGTTCCGTACGATGTTGCATGTTATCCGTACGATGTTATCGATACTCAGCGCCATGCTGACGGCAGTGCAGAGAGGCAAAACATCGTGATTTGCACTTTGTAGTAAGTACATAAATGCTAGTAGCTGAAAGGACGAAAACAAGGGTTGATCAAACCAGACATTCTTATGAATATAAAACCAGATATCCAGAAGAATGTCTGTTTTGATAAACTCTTGCGTGTAGGTACGTAGGATAAACATATAATTATCCTAATAAGCAAATAGAGAAGTCTGGTTTCGACGCAATGTTTATAAAACAAAATTCACACTGGTAGAGAATGCCTAAGGCATTAACTCCGCCTTTGTACTTTTGTGTTGGATAAAGTTTTAATAAATAAATGAGAACTACTATAACTATTATGTATCAGGTAAAATTAAACGTCACTTGAATGAAAATTAGTTCTAATAAAAATGTTGTTCGCCACTACGACAGAGTAAGTACTTTTATTTATAGGGAGCCACTACCAATGAAAGTCAAAACTCGTTTGCAAGCATGTATTAAATAGATAGACGAGTGTCAGATAGATCGGTAAAATAATGTACCTACACGGCAGTAAAGGGACCGTAAATCGGTAATTATTATTTTATAAATAAAAGTATCAATATCTTTTTGTCGAAGTTTATTGGGATACCATGTTAATGATGGTGGCGCCCTCCCTTCTTTTCATGACTTTCTTGACAGACTGTAGAACTGGCTCTAACGATTTTAACAGTGCAAAAAAAAACATATTTTCAAAAAAGTGGAGTTACTATTGTTTACCTCTGAGGTACAGAAATATATTAAAAACACAATTAAAACGTTATAAAATGTGAAGTGATACATAGTGCAGCAGCGTTTTGGAAAAATAAAATAAGAATTGACTTAAAGGTCCAAGTGACCAGGTCAAAAAAATTCAAAAAAAAAAACAGTTTTTTTTTTAGCTGTTCTGTCATTGTGTTTGTTTTCATTGTGGTAAATTGTGGTTTCCCTATCGCGCGCGCGATTTTCCCTATCAGTTTTGGTACTATTTCATTAAAACCATTTAATATTAGCGTGTTGTTAATTGTATAAATCTTACACCCATCAACAGACCATAAATGATCGTATAGTAAATACATAACCAAAGTATTTGAAATATTATAAATTATGTCTATTGAAATAGAATCTGCCGAGTAAGTGTTTTTACCCGACTGCAAGAAGGGTTATTGTAATACTTTTTGTGTTTAGAAGTTTTCATAACGAGCTACTGTGAATTGAACTAAATGATAATTTTTTATTTATTTCCAGTGTTATTCGGCTGATCCAACAATATTTGAAGGAATCTAACCTAACTAAAACACTTCAAACGCTGCAGGTATATTTTCATATTTACCAATTGAAATGCGCACAAAAATATTTTTGTAGTTAACCCTAAATTTAAGTTCCCAGTAAAATATAATAACTTCATCTATATGTAAACCCACTTGATCCAGAGAAACACACAGATCAGAATAATGGCACATTTTGTATTTGAATTCTTTTTGTTTATAAAAAGGGATAAATCCGCCCCTAAGACGAGCCACTGACCAATTCTCACTATGTCCACAAGTGAGTTCAGAATTTTAGCTCACCCTGACATGACAGGTTAAGTTAGAAGGGACATAGCATCTAGACATGGTTCTACTACAGTGCTAGGTTAGGATTGTACATAGGTGCATATTGTTTAGGTAAATTATGCGGGTGTGTGTGGGTAGAAAGTCCTGCAAACCTCCATTGAAATGTGAGGGTCCTCTAACCAGACACGTGTTATGTTTGGTGCAGGCAACTATATAGTAGTTAGTCTTAGGTACTTAGATACTATTGTTCTGTACCTATATGATCTATTCGTGCAAAGAACTTGAATACAATGCAGGATTTCCAATTTTTAGTTAACACAGTATAATCGAAGAGCCAATACTGTTATTAAAAAAAAACAACATATTTCTGTGATCACGGTTTTATGGGATCCCAGAATACTGGTATTGAAAGCCCTAGCCACATAGTCAATAAGAATAGGATCGATTGCCATGTTCTGTTCTGATATCACATACTGTCAAATGTGTCTGAGTAGTGGCAAATGGAAAAAGAAGGCGAATTGTTCCTAACAATGAAGATAAGAAAGAAAATAGTTATTTTTAGGGTTCCGGACCTCAAAAGGAAAAAAAAGAACCCTTATAGGATCACTTTGTTGTCCGTCCGTCCATCTGTCTGTCTGTCTGTCAAGACCCTTGATCTCGAGAACGCGTGGATGTATCGAGTTGAAATTAATACCATATAGTCATGTCTGCAATCCTTTCAAAAAGATAAGGCCGTTTATTTCGTAAAAAAAAATGTATATTTTTATACTCTCAAAGATCAAAATTCATAGGGTACCTAAGTACTTCTCGTTGACCCAGAATCCTGAAATTTGGCACAAAGTAAGGTCTTATAGCACCGGTATAGGAAAAAATCTGAAAAGGTTGTTACCTAGGTCAAAAAAAGAAAAAATGCAATTCGGAAACATCTTCAAGACTCCATTCGGGATTTATAGTTTGCACGGAACCCTCAGTGCGTTAGTCCGACTCACACTTACCCAGTTTTTAACTAAATTATGACTTAAAACAATACATTTATCTGATTTATATTAAACAGTAATGTTTTTACTTCACCTAGATTTGACTAAGACTTAGTAATACAAAGCAAATAAAAAACTTTTTACAAAAAAAATATAACCGACTTACTAAAAAAAACACTAAAACTATCAAAATAACTTTAATTTCGAAAGTCGGTGTTTCTATAATAGTTTTGCCTCTTCGTTATTTAACACCGACTTCCGAAATTAAAGTTATTTTGATAGTTTTAGTGTTTTTTTTAGTAAGTCGGTTATATTTTTTTTGTAAAAAGTTTTTTATTTCACACTTTTTAGTTGCAATACACTTACAGCCAGAGTACCTTATTCTCATGACAATTCCAATTAACTCAAACCCTGCTAGGATACATTGTTTTATTATGAAGTTCCCGTGTCTACCTTCCGGCTCCATCATCATCATCAGATCAGTTCGATAGTACCTTGTAGCCAAAGTGCATCTCATGATAATTGTAATAAGCCCAAACACGGCTAGGATACATTGATTAATTACGGAGTTCCGGTGCCTATCTTCCAGCTTCATCATCATCATCAGATCAGTTCGATAGTACCTTATAGCCAAAGTGCATCTCATGATAATTGTAATAAGCCCAAACACGGCTAGGAAACAATGATTAATTTCGGAGTTCCGGTACCTATCTTCCAGCTCCATCATCATCATCAGGTCACATCGATGATACCATTTTCAACATACCTATTCAGAACTATTCATTTATTTGTAACTATGATCATTGGGAGATCTATCTGAGTATGAACTTCCGTTGTCCATTTCTGGTCTTCTTTACCAGTTCCACTTCATCAAATGTCATGTTTTGACTATAAATGCTTAAGTCTTTGATGAAAATACCAAAAGAACTATATGGTTGCTTATAATATTTGAGGAGTTCCCTCGATTTCGCCAAGATTCCATCATCAGATCTCGACTTGGTGACTATGGGACCATTTGGGAAGTATACCCTTTCCAACAAAAAAAGAATTTTTAAATCGGTTGGCAAGTGACGAAGTTATGCGCGAACATACATAAAAAAAAAAAAAAAATACAAACATCCGAATTGAGAACCTCCTCCTTTTTTAGAAGTCGGTTAAAAACCGGCCAAGTGCGAGTCGGACTCGCCCATGGAGGGTTCCGTAGCAGCAAGTAACATAATATAAAAGTTCTTGTAGTTCGTTGTAACTTTGATCGATGTTTTAATAATAGTGTATTTTTTTTAGATTTATGACGTATTAAAAAAAAACTACTTACTAGATCTCGTTCAAACCAATTTTCGTTGGTAGTTTACATGGTAATGTACATCATATTTTTTTTTAGTTTTATCATTCTCTTATTTTAGAAGTTAGAGGGGAGGGGGGGACAGACATTTTACCACTTTGGAAGTGTCTCTCGCGTAAACTATTCAATTTAGAAAAAAATGATATTAGAAACCTCAATATCATTTTTGAAGACCTATCCATAGATACCCCACACGTATGGGTTTGATGAAAAAAAAATTTTTGAGTTTCAGTTCTAAGTATGGGGACCCCCAAAATTTATTGCTCTTTTTCTATTTTTGTGTGAAAATCTTAAAGCGGTTCACAGAATACATCTACTTACTAAGTTTCAACAGTATAGCTCTTATAGTTTCGGAAAAAAGTGGCTGTGACATACGGACGGACAGACAGACAGACATGACGAATCTATAAGGGTTCCGTTTTTTGCCATTTGGCTACGGAACCCAAAAAAAAACCCTAATTATGCAAATAAGTTTTCTTTGCAAACCGTACTGTTCACTCGACATTAGACAGATCGAGGTTATTGGCTTTCCTATTTATTTATTTATTATAATCTTTATTGTACACCAAATAAACAAAAATACAGGACAAACATTCAGGTCAGGATATTCTTATTTGGAATGGTACATGAAGTTCTGTTTTATTTTGTATACCTAAAGCTTGAATGTGTTTTTTTACTATAACTATTTGCTTGATTTTAGCACCATTACCTATTCCAAAATATCAGTCCATATCGTAAAGCGGAGTGAATTGGTCAGCGCCGGGCTCAGTGCAGCAGCTGTTGTTCCGCAGGAGGAGACGGGCGTGTCGCTGAACACGGTGGACAGCGTGGATGGGTTCTGCGCAGACATCAACAACGGCCACTGGGACACGGTGCTGAAGGCCACGGCCTCGCTGAAGCTGCCCGACAAGAAGCTCATGGAGCTGTACGAGCAGGTGGTGCTGGAGCTCATCGAGCTGCGCGAGCTGGGCGCTGCGCGCTCGCTGCTGCGCCAGACGCACCCCTGTCTACTCATGAAGCAGCAGGAGACTGACCGCTACATCCACCTCGGTAACTTTTTCCAAAATCCTCTAAAAATGTGTTAAATAAATAAATAAAATAAAAATCATTTATTATCAGACAAGAGTCAAGAGCCAGTAAGTAAAAAAAAAACAAATCATAAAATAAATCAATTAAAAATATAAATTAAAATCAAAACAAATCAATTCACATTATAACTTATACTAAAAATAAATAAAACAATAAATTAATATCACAATAAATAAATCAAATTTAAATTAAAATCAACATTACAATAAATAAATTAAGTCTAAAATTAACATTAAAATCATAATAAATATATAAAATCAAAAGTCAAAATATTTAAATTCAAAGTCAATACAAAAAATTAACAACTGTCCAAGTCAGCAGGCTCACTGAACCCCCATAACATGAAGCTCCGTAAACCTGCCCAGTAGTGCAATATCATACCTGTCACCGATCATTCTCAGTACACTGTTTCGGCTCCCACGTACACGTCTCATTACTGACGCAACCTTCTTGCGCATTAATGCGTAGAAGTCGTCCACACTGGCGTCGGCAAACATCCCAGAGGCACTACAGCACCTAGGAAGCCGGAACAGCGCCCTGAATACATTATTGTACTGGACGCGCAAGGCACTGTAAGTTCTCTTTGTAAAGTTTGTCCAAAGTCCACTGGTATAAAACGTCTGGCAAAAGGCTTTAAACAGTGTTATCTTTACTTCCGCTGTACACCGAGCAAATCTGTGTGCCAGCATATTACCACGCACTGACAGTGCCCTGCGCTCCCTTTCAATATCCTGATCATCACATAATCTCTCAGTCACTATATGTTCAAGATATTTAAACTGTGTCACACGGTCTAGAGTTACATCATTCAGTAATAAGGATGGTATGAAGTCAGGATCTTTATTATCACATTTAAATAACATAAACACACTTTCATTATACTTGAGGCCGAGATCCACAGCATACTGCTCACATACCCTCAGCTACTGTCTTAGACCCCCAATTGAGGGGCTCAACAGCACCATATCGTCAGCATAGCTTAAATTATTAACACATACGTTATCAATATGGCATCCCACATGCATGCTGCTGAGCTCCTCAATCAGATGGTTCACATAAATGTTAAAGAGCCGCGGCGACGTCAGACCCCCCTGCCTCACTCCGCACTGCAGCGAATATTCATCGGAGCACGCATTTCCCCAACGAACTGAGTTGGACTGGTTGCTGTACCAATACGCTAAAATGTCCACAATATCACCAGAGACACCTGCTGTCCATAGCTTATTATATGACACTAGGTCAAACGCTCGGGACAAGTCCAAGAAACATGCGTAAACAGGCGTCTTTCTCTTAACATAGTAACGTACAGCTTCAAGGAAATATAACTACTCTCAGGAAAGGAGCAAATCAAAACATATAAAACTAAAAAAATGTGGCACATCATAACCTAATAACATTTGTTCTGAAAATTGGGAAATACTTAAATGCTAATAAATTCAATTAATAAACTACCCGTACACAATTGCCAACAGATTCAAATGTTACTTTGTGTCCGTAGGTAATCTTAACAAACAACAACTGCTCGCAGATACCTATCGATCACTCGGGAATTACGCCCGCTATTAAGGATCAGCACTATGAAATTGTTTTATGGGAAATTGATAAATCAGAGGCGTAGCGTGGGGGGGGGGGCAGAGGGGGCCATGGCCCCGGGCGCCATATGAAAGGGGCGGCGGATAAGGAACATAACGAAAATATTACATTGCATGATTAAGAAAAAATATACTTATTCCAAATCACGTCCGCAACATGTTACGATACGTACCGAAAGCGAAACGAAACTGTAAGTGTGCGAAAGAGAGGACGATAACCGCGCGGCCGCGCGGCGGCGGCGCGCTATTCTTCCCGAACGCGAACAAACCACAGTGACTGTATTGTATGTAAGTACTCACTCGACTCGGTTCAATTAAACAAAACAATAACGCTACAATGAGGATCAGTCATGATTTTTGTGGAGTATGCAGACTTATAGTGTCAACAAAAACAGTAAATACTGTGAAGAAATTATTTAAATTGGACCAAAAATGACGAAGATACAGCAATTTTAGTGAACGAGTTTCAAAAACGCCTCCGAGAATGAACAGACTCGCTGTGACGTCATTTATTTATTTATTATACGCTTTATTGTACACCATTACATATACAAAAAGGAAACTAAAACTAAAACACATACATACAATGGGCGGCCTTATCGTATTCCGCGATCTCTTCCAGGCAACCTGGAATGGACAGTAATTGCCATTTTGCGACACTGTTGCTGAACTGTGGACTGAACTTGTTTATTTATCTTTTCAGTTTTTATTTAAAGTAATTTTTTACGCAGTCGGGTTTTTACCTATACAGGGTGGCCCAGAGAGAAACGCACTTTTGATTTTGCGCGCATTTTTAAACAACAAAATGGTGGCGTGCGGGAGTTGTGTCAGTACAAAGCGCGGGCTTTATAATTTTTGTTACCATAGGTTGTTACACTACAGCGCTGCGCGCGTTTTGTATCCGCGCATTTTATGAGAATGCTCGATCTTATGTGACTTTTCGACGACTCTACTGTGCATAATTCAAATTGCGGCGCATCAGTGAATGTCCAAGCACTAATTTAATTAAGCAATGGATTGAATGATTTGAAAGGACAAGATCGACGCAAAAAATGCAGCCTCGCGGTCGTCAAAGAGTATCACGGGCTGACGAAAACATTTAGCGAGTTCGTGAATTTGTACGCGCGAATGCCGGAGCGCAAAGTTCATCAACTTTGTGATTATTTAGATCGACATTGCAGCGAATTTTACGGCTTGATTTGAAATAACATCCATATAAGATACGGTTGGTACAGGAACTAAAGGCATCACACTTCGAATAGAGATTGAGATTCGTAAACGAAATGCGCAAGTCTCCACAAAAAAATAATTTTAGGCAGGGTTAACATCTCCTGGCTACCAAAAAGCCCCGGTCTCACTCCAGCAGTCTTCTTTAAGCGGGATTACCTTAAAAGGAAATCACTTAGACGATGTAATTTTTATAAAGTAAATTTAAAAATAAATTTCATTTAATTTTCTTTAGATTGAAATAAATAAAGTTTTTCAAAATCATACAGCTTTTTTTTCCTTGAATTTTCAAAAGTGCATTTCTTTCTGGGCCACCCTGTATTTTTTAAATTATTTTTTTTGTTAAAGAAGCAGATTTCACCTTCTCTGCTTTCGCTTGATTCAGAGACACAAACACAGGATCGATCATTGTGGCGACACTTGGGGGAGGCCTATGCCCAACAGTGGATGTATATCGGCTGAAATGATGATCATGACTTAACTCAAACCCCAAGCGAACGCTGGTGTTCGCGCGTAATTTCGCGCTATTTCGGTAAACACCAAGCGAACGCCGGCGTCCGCCTACCTACCTAGATTGATAAAATATTGAGCTTTTTATTTATAGGGTATTTATCCAAGAACGTAAATAAGAAGAAGTTCTTCAAAAAGTAGTCTGCAATATCGAAAATAAGCTCGAAAATAATAAGCAACCCTTTCCGTTATTTTCTTTAAGTAAGAAGCTATATACTTATTAGACAAGATAAATTTTTAATCGTAGTTTAACCTATTAAAGATTAAAATTAGATTTGAAGGAGATTCTCAATCCCACTACTATAGTAAACCGGAAAGTTTTTACATTGGTCGTAGGTATTATATAATAATATAACTTGCATTATTCCTATAAAACTCATCAACCATTAGAGAATTTATTTTCAGCAAATTATCCGATTGGGCTTTCACAAAACCAACTTCCATGTTTTTTTTTTTTTATATATTTTCACTCAAACCTCACCTCCCATAAAAACGCAACTAAAATATTTAAAGTAAACAAAAATAACGCACACGCGACTCAAGTATCAATAGGCGAATGAATACGATCAAGCCGTTCGTCGCACGGCTCACGCAAGATGACGTTATCGTAAATAGTCCAGTGAGAGCGCGCGTTTCAAATAGCTATTCAGAAAAACTTTAATAACTCCACCACTTCTTGACGGATTTTAATAATTTAAAAAATGAAATGCTCAGTAAATTATTACACATACGATGTGCTCAGTAAAAATCTGATTTTCTATTATGTGATTGATCCTCATTCATTACACGAAGACTGGATTGGATTGGAAGCTTCAAAAGTACTCTAAAGAACTTAACCGCTCCTATGCCACGCGAATTTAAAATTTAAGATACTATTGTACACTCAATTAATTAATTAATTTTTATTTATTGTTATACCTACATATATACCTAGCGTTACATATTAAAGTTAAGACATTTAAGAAACAGAAACTTCCTGTAAGTTTCCTGCGCCACTAGACTTGCAATAAGTTGTACAATGTACATTAGGTCCATTCAATATAATATTTAAACTTTATATGACTTATAATTAACATAAGGGGCGGCGGACAAACAAAACAATAAACAGTAACGTGCGAAAACTGCTACACACTATGGTTAATAAATTCAAGCAAAAACAAGAAGAGAAAGAAGGTGTTTTCAATGAAAACCAACAATGTTTATATACGATTTCTGAATTTTTAAGTTAGTATGACATTATAATCTTGATCCTTGTTGACTAATATTATTAGATAGTTATATTTACGATAAAATATTTTTTTTTCTTATATTTCTAGATAATCTGACATATTGCGAATTTCATATTTGACAAAAACATCGAACAAAGAAGACTTTTGGTGAACCGACTTAATCAAAAACACATGCTAATGAGTGGTAGAATGCGTTCAAAAGCGGTTGAGATGTAATGAAAGATTTGCCTCACTCTGTCTGGTAGTGCATCAAAGTCTTCAACTGGAGTTAAAATCGCGAAAGTGAAGGAAATAGTGACTGAAATCTTAGTTCAAGTTTGAGGGAGATAACTGCTGAACTTTTTGTGTCTCACGAGTTGATCCGTATCATTTGAAGCAATCACTGGAGTATAAAACATGTTCCCTTGACTAATCCCAAAAGATCTGAATTTTCTCTATGCTAAAACGAATCGATTCCAACCCAATAATCTTGAAACACATTATTAGTGTTGGCGAGACGTGATGAAGTTGAAATCATGTTGACTATTTTATTTGATTATCGCGGTGTTGTGCACTTGGTATTCTTGTCAGAAGGCCAAATGGTAAATAAAGAATATTATTTGAATATTATATAGCGACATTTGAAAGATCAGATAAAATAAAATAATTTGGAATAATAACTAACATTTTGTGCGTTATTGACCTTTACCATACACTCACCAAATAATTAAGTCTACACACATGTTTTTAATAGGATTTAAGTTCTTATAAAACTATTATACAATTGTCATAAATACAAAAAATACTCTAGTATCAAAACTTTTTTCTCCTACTATTTCAATAATACCACATTCAAAATTTTTGGTTGTAACCTCTTTTTCTCAGGTCACGCTTTCATTAGACGGACTCTATTAACTTTAGAAATTATAAAAAAACACAGAACACAACACATTCTCCTGACACATGACATAAACGTCAAACGATTCTGTCTTACCAATTAATAAATTTTCCAGATGTCTTAAATTATGGCTATTGGAAAAGAATTTCTACTCAGTGAACGACATATTTAATATAAGGTTAAAAAATAATAACTAATTATACAGCAAGTAATTTTTATCACCTTCCAAATTGAAACATCTCTATCTTTAAGAAAAGTAATAAAATTCGTATTTTTTCTTTTAGTATCACTTAATACAAAAAAAATGAGATAAGGCATCAGAGACTTATCCAAAAGATGACAATGCTTCTAGACACACTATGCGCTGCGTACAAACACACACAAAAAACACCCACGCACAAACATCGCCTAACGGCGCACGTGTCTAGGCCCCGCCTCCAAACATCGTGTTATCGATACGTTATCAAAACATAAATTGCAATATTTTCCTTCATACTGTCACTGGCAGGATCGTCAATTTGCAAAAGACATGTCGTAATGTAATAATACAATATGCCGGATAAACCTGGAATAAAGTATATTGACCTTTTGTTAATATCTCTGCGTAGATACCCGGAAAACATGTAATTATCTGTTTTTCGTTACTAGAAAGTGTAAAGAATCGCGACAGATATTGATTCAAGACAGCATTGTCTTTATTTACGTTTTTGAAATTAAGGCGTATAGTCCCTTAAACCATCTGGCCGAAATTATGTGAACGCAACTCTCGCACTCGCCTAGGCGGCAGTACGCAAATCTGTGCATTTATTTGCGGCCAGCAGCGCCCGGAAAGCGCTTTAAATCCATTTTCTCTGCGAGATATTGATTGATTTACATAAGCAATGTTAACTTTGAAGAATATTTAACCACCAATTTTTATGTGTAAAAATGTTTCTAAAGGTCCAAGCCGTTTCGAAGGAGTAGGGAAAAGTTGCGAAATTGCTAAATATTTTTTTTTGTCAAAAGTATTAATTGCACGAAAAAATCAAATGTTGATATTATTGTTCATGAATCTATAATAAACATAAATTTTTTTCAAACCAATTGACCTAGCCGTTACGGAGGAGTAGGCCTCAGAAAATCACTGTTTTATGGCACTTTTCGGGCGCTTGACCCTTAAGCATGTAACAAATGTAGGAGGTCAATGACCGTTGATCCAAGTATACTGGCGCCTAAAAAGTAGTTAGAACTTCAAAAATAAGGCCTTATCATGTCTTGCTTACTCTAACCTGTACTATCACTTGCAAAAGTCCATAAGAATTCTTAAAACTTATTCGTTTGACGTTTAGTTTGACTTACGACCTTTTATTTTCAAGTTTCGCCAACAAATGATTGAAATTCACAATTTCATCAACTTATCATAAGTCAAGATGGCCCAGTGGTATAGGCACACAGATTGAAGCGCAAATCAGTGTGCCGCAAGTTCAAATCCCACGCAATTATTGACTTTTTGTAAGTTCTTACCCGATTGGAAGTTATGTATTTGCATTACATATATTAAATTATTCTTTAACTTGTTCACACATTTCTTAGAGTTAGAAAGGTAGATCACAAAAAAACTAAATAAAGAATTAGATTTCTGCGAGGTAGACATGAGTTTTAACTTAACCGAAATGAACTGTCGTTTGGTTGTAGTTGTTGGTTAGTGACGTGAGGTTGACAGTATTGTAATATTCGCAAAATGCAGGCTAATATTAGTATTGAAGTGAGGGCGACTATCATTGAGGTCTTAATAAAACACAAATATCTGAAGAAACCGGACTGAATGTGAGTATAATAGCTATTAATGAATTTTAACTTTATTACAAATTAATCTTCTAATTAAAACGTATGCCATTTATGAATCCATTCATCGTATCTTTATGAGGTTTAAAAGAGAAATACGTAAATCGTTGGGTTTATTGGATTGGTTATTGGATTAATAAATGCAGTTTTATTTTAAAATTATATTCAATAATTATGATTATTAACATTTTATATAATGAAAATGAAGTGAAGTAGGTATAGCTGCCTAATATATATTTTTTTTTATTTTAGAAAAATACTGTAAATCTTTGGCTAAAAAGATATGAGGAAGAAGGTAGCCTTGCTAGTCGAAAGAGAAGTGGGAGACCGAAGCTTATTAGCGAGGCGCAGCGACGACATATGGTGGACGTATACGAAACGAATGGTTTCGCACCAACGAGACATTTTGCGGAATTATATGACACCTCGATGGATACTGTTCGCCGTGCACTTCACGCTGAAGGCGTGCATCACAGAAAACCTGCTAAAAAGCCGTACTTGACAGAGAGGCACAAACAAGAACGATTACGTTTCGCACTAAATATTTAATGTTAACTAAACTAAATGGCCTACCATTTTATTTTAACATATCTGTGATTATTCGTTAACAAACACTGTATTATATTGTGTTTACTTTCGTTTAAAACAGCTATATCTTTTAACTTGTGCCATCGCCTCATCTTAAGAATGCAGTGAACTCGCTATCAATTTTGTTGACAATAATCATGAGTCTATTTCGTTTTTTATTCTTCTACCCGCACTGTTTTAACATAATACTATAGTTCAATTTATTTTTCTCATCTAATTGACGATTATCTTGTGAGAACTAAAGTTCTTTTAACAGAAATTGAGGTTTGGTTTCAATCTTCTTTTCGTCAAGAAAATGAACAATTAAGCTATGACCTCAATACATTCATTGTGACGTTACACAAAAATAAAATGTTTACAAAGTCCAAATCATATATCACTTTTCAATAAATAACTGGATATAAACAATTACCTATATTTTATTTTATTAAAATTTGAATATCCGTTCATTGTTACGTTATTCATATTATGAATGGTCTAAGTGGGTATACTTCCAACAAACAATCTTAGGCGTAACATAGATAACGGTTACAAGATAACTTTTTGTCTAGGTAACAATTCGACGTCACAATTCTCATAAATGTTTAATTTGTAAATATAAAGAATAAACATTTTTATTAAACACGTCTTTTTATTTCCACCTTATAACATCGAAAAGATGTAACAACTAAATAATTGCAAATTACGAATGTGATTCTTCTTGTGGTTAATAGATCACATTCGTAATTTGCAACTATTTAGTGCAAAAAATGCAATAGTATTTTTCATAGAAATATAAAAAAACAACTATATCAACATAGATTGGGAATTTCAAAGTAAGAAATAACTGCAACGGACCGACCATGATTTGAACTCGGGTTACGTGATTTGCGAATCCAACACTTAGTTCACACGGCTACCAGCACATGACGTATTTGAGCGAATTTTGCTATGGTAAGAACAGAAAAGTAATAATGTTTTTAAGCTCAGTGCGACGACAGTTCCTTAGTGTGTGTTATCTGTGGAATGTGGATACTCATACATGCGCACACATACGCACGGCAGTATCCCGCTCGCTCGGTTCGTAGCAATGTAATCTTTAGCGCTCCTATGGACTTTTGCGGCCTTACTGTACCTACGCCATAATGACATAAAAAATTGGGATCAACTAATGTTAAAACAATTTACATAAAATCAACTTACCTAAATCGAATCAAAATCCTATTAGCACAACTTTAAGAGTACCTATGTCAATTATTTTTAATAACGTCCACCATTAACCTTACGTGTTTTTAGGTACTTCTACCGCTAAGTGGTTTTGCACATTGTTTTTTTTTTTTTAATTTACTGACCACTAGTTTCTTTAACTTTTTTTCACTTTTATTTTCACTTTTGATTCAATAGTCATAGTCATAGTCATTTATTCAATAACAAGAATCTTGTATCTGAATCACATAATTAATAAATAGATTAAACATTTTCAATTCAATAATAATTCAGCAATTCAATTCAATAGTAATACAACAAATACAATTCAATAATAGTAATAATTCAACAAATCCAATTCAAATTTTCAAGTCCACGATAGTTTGAGTCTCTGCCACATCAGGAGTCATTTCATTTTGCTCCCAAAGATAAGTCATCACAAGGTCGAGGTCATAAGTTCTGGTGACCGCAGTAGCAAAGGACACGACCTCCATGAACTTAACTACGCGTCATTTCACAATACTTGCGATTTGAGTACATGGTATTGATGCCGGCCGGCGCCGCGATGGATCGCGGGCGCAGAGCGGCGCACGGGATCGCGGGAACACGCACGTCCGCCACATGCAATGGCGGATCGTAAACTAAAGAGCGAATCAGATGCAAGCGCATGCGGCACGCGCTGTGTGCTGCTGTCTACCTATCTCTTTCTCGCATCACCTCGCTGGCTCGCTCATGCTAGGTTACCACGCAAATTTGAAATTACGGAAAGTCTATCATTTTTTTTTTTAAATACCTTTTTTATTTCAAAAATGGAATGTTTGAATGAAACCTAATACACAAAAAAAAATTGGAAGGTGATAAAAATTACTTGCTGTATAAAAATCTATTATACCAAATGTTTGCATGTCACATTTTATGACTAAGTGTTATGGCTCTGTAATCACTTTTATAATAAGACCAAAATTGTACCAACACTTACTGCGAATAAATTGAATTGAATTGATACGTTTCCAATTTTTGCCACGCACCAACTTATCTTGCGCTAGCTTTATCACTGAAAACGTGCAAAAAGCAATGTCTTATTCTGACAGCTTAAGGACGCTGAAACGTTTTAGAGAAATATCACGGGTACCATTACGATGCACTACTAGGAAGCATAACTATGAGTATGTCATGGTATCAAATCATCATCATCTTCCTGCCCTTATCCCGTTTTATTTGTGGTTGGCGTAACACTTTTTTCTTCCATTCTGTCATGGTATTAAATAAAAGGCAATAAATCCTCAAAATGGCATAACAGTACATTATGATATAAGTGTGTATTTTTTAAGCCGTATCTCAACTTATTACATTCTTAGCCTAGAAGTCCCCGTCTCCTTTCAGCTTTCTAGTGCTAACGGTCATTGAGATTATCCGCGGACGGACGGACAGACAGACATGGCCAAACTATAAGGGTTCCTAGTTAACTACGGAAGCCTAAAAACCGTAAACTCCGTAAACCGCTAACAGCTCTTGAAAAATCGTCTTAGCAGATTTTTCTTGCTTGGTAAGGAACTTGATAACGACACGGTGTTAAATTTTCTCCATATTTGCCGACTTCTTCCCGATTCACTTGTTTGCATGTCGATAACCCGAAAGTTAATGAACCGATTGGGTTCAAACTTGGTATATACATATACTGTTAATGAGGTGCTCAACTAGTGCCTACCGGGACGGGTAGTTCTACCCCCACCAACCCCTTCATTCCGCTAACTTTTTGTCCTCCCCTCGTAGATAATGCACGCACAAACATAACATATATTTCTTTACATATATATATTTTATTTTTTCATTTATATATATTTCTTTGTTATACATGCACGGTGTATATTAATGAGATTGAGATGTATAACGTTAATCACTTGACAGAGAACCTCCTGGCGCGCTCGTACTTCGATCCGCGCGAGGCGTACGGCAGCGGAGGCGGCAAGGAGCGGCGCCGCGCCGCCATCGCCGCCGCGCTGGCCGGCGAGGTGTCCGTGGTGCCCAGCTCGCGGCTGCTGGCGCTGCTGGGCCAGGCGCTCAAGTGGCAGCAGCACCAGGGCCTGCTGCCGCCCGGCACCACCATCGACTTGTTCCGCGGCAAGGCGGCCATCCGCGACGAGGAAGATGACCAGTGCCCCACGCAGCTCTCTAAGATCATCAAGTTTGGACAAAAATCACACGTAGAATGTGCCCGGTGAGTGCTCATCGCTAGCTATACACGTAGACCAATATGTGATTGACTATGACAAGATAGACGCGCGAAGAGAGTTCTCGAGACGCCGTAAACCGGGACGGCCTCACTCGCCAAATGAAAATGCAATACCATCAACCACGACCACTCTGTCAAGAGTGAACGACTAAGGAGGAGGATGACAAGACAGTATGCAGCCTACACCGGATTTTTTATATATATATTTCTTTGTAATGCAATTTTGGGGCGCACCTCTTGGATATTCTATCCTTAAAGCACAAGGGGTGCTAAAATGTAAATGAAAACTTATTTTTTAGTTTCGATGATGACAATACAATAGTGCGACGGTGCCCTGAGTATTACCAAGCTAAATAGCGTTGTAATATCTAATATATAAAAATCTCGTGTCACAGTGTTTGTTATTGAACTTCTCCGGAAGTTATATTTTGTTTGCCCACATAGACATCGGCATTTGAGCTCGACAACGACTTTGTGTCATCCTTATATAATTGCTGATGATGGAGCATCCCTGTTCCTAGCTGTGCTCCTACTTTATTCCAACAACAGTTGGTTCATTGGTCTGTAAACAGGTTCTCGCCGGACGGGCAGTACCTCGTGACGGGCTCCGTGGACGGGCTCGTGGAGGTGTGGAACTTCACCACCGGCAAGATCCGTAAGGACCTGCGCTACCAGGCGCACGAGGAGTATATGAGCATGGAGGAGGCGGTGCTCAGCCTGGCGTTCGGGCGCGACAGCGACACGCTGGCCGCCGGCTCCAACGACGGCAAAATCAAGGTGTGGAAGGTGTCGTCGGGGCAGGTGCTGCGCAAGCTGGAGCGCGCGCACGCCAAGGGCGTCACGTGCCTGCAGTTCACGCGCGACAACACGCAGATCCTGTCCGCCTCCTTCGACCGCACCATCAGGTCAGTGTCTCACTCGACCAGGCAAACGGCTAACTCAAACTAAGCTTTATTGCTGAACACGCTATCTATACATAAGTGCTACATAGGTACATATAAATAAAATTCAAGTATTTATGAACCGGCTGTGGGATGATTTTCCTAATCCCTTCCTGTTCCCTTATTTAACTTCACCGCCACTCGCACACGCATCACACCGCCACCTGACGGTGGAATCAAGAAGCGGCAGTTCGAACTAAAACGCAAACCCAACCAGCGACATTCCGCACGCAGGGTACAGAAAACCTGAAAATATCGTGAAATCCTACTGCTAGCGATACAGTGTGGTGATCTCTCCCGGCTCCCAGCATCCTATGAGTACCTGATTACTTCCAATTTCTATTATCCTGCAGCCTGTTCTTAGTATCTCTATATTTTGGTCCGTCAAGCCGGATACCTGTAGATTAGTTTTTTCAGGCATTCTCAGGTTACATTTCAAATGCCTGAAAACAGATTTGCTAGATTTTAGCATGTTAAAAGTATTATCATACAAAATTGTTTTGTCATATTCGCCGTGTAACCTATGCGGATTCAAATATCATATTAATTCATTAAATATCATATTAATTAGTCGGATTGTCTTCTTCTTCTGCCTGCCCTTGTCCTATTTTATTTGGGGTCGGCGCAATACGTTTTTCTCTTTCATTCTGTCCTGTCACTCGTCACGCTATCACTAACTCCCTTTTCTTTCATATCACTTCTCACACAATCCATCCATCTTTACACATGTAAATTCATAACTCTTTTAGCAACATGCTTTTCATCTCACCTCTTTACATGGCCATACCAAGACAAACGATTTCCTTTCAACCTTTCAGTCACTAGCGCCACTTTCAAACTTCCTCTAATATACACTTGAGAGCAAAATCGCACATGGCTTGTAATTTCGTTTATTACTGTTTTTTTCTTAAATCTAACGATATTGAGTATAAATTATTAAGCAAAATTGAAGCATACAAAGTTAGCATTATAAAAACACAAAATTAAGATCATTGATTTGATGATATGATTGATCGATCGATTGACGTTCGTAGTGAACAGACGTATCGAACAATATTTGTATAAACAAATAATCACTTGTGAAATTGTGACCTAGTTTTTATAAAATTGCTGTTAAAGTAAAGTAAAGTGACTCATACGTTAGATTTGAGGTGTTTCTTTCTAAAAATGATTTGTGAATAATACATAAATAATCTACTTTACGATGGAGGATAGTCCCTTCAGTCCAAGAAGTAGGTGTGCTCGCTCCCCGCCGCCAACACCTGTAGCCGTCCCCGCTCCTCCCTCTCAAGCGCCGCAGCAAAAGAATGAAACTCTTGAAGCTGTCACGACGTCGGAAATTCAGAGCTGGATGACGACCATCGACCAGAGCCTGCAGGAGGTGTGCACTATCGCAGCGGAAGGTAAGCTGAATATGGACCAAAAATTGCGCATTAATGCCCTATGCCGGAAGATCGGTCATGGCACATCGCAAATGGCGGTACAGTATCAGTACATGAAAGCGAAAGCCTTCCAATCCCATAATGCTGTCAAAGCTCTTGAAACCCAACTCGACCTTTCACAGCAACTAAAGGAACTCAAGTTGAGTGTCGAAGAAAAATCAAAACCTGCCCTGGGAGCTTCTTTTGCTGACATGGTCAAAAAAGGAGCCAACCATTACATCCAGCCGACAAACATTAGTTCTTTGGCCATTTATCCGAAGGATAAATTAAAATCAAGTGATGAGACGAAATCTCTCGTCCAAAAAATCATTTGCCCTGAACAGATGAAGCTGCATGTTAGAGGCCTGCGAAAGACCAAAAACGGTGGTGTTATCATCAGCACTGATACGAAAGACGACATCGAGAAACTGAGACAATCGGAGCAGCTAACAAAATCGGGTCTAACAGTCGACGAGCCTTATAAAAGGAAACCTAGGGTTATAATCATAGGAGTTCCGACGTCCATGTCAGAAAACGAGGTTTTTACTTGTTTATACCACCAAAATCTCGCCGAGAAGCTACAGGACTGCAGCCTTGAGACCTTTTTGACTTCAATCAAGTTAAGCCATAAGTCGGGTAAGAGAGACGCTGAAAATTGTAACTATGTCGTAGAAGTATCGGCAGTCATACGCAAAGCTCTAATGACAAAAGAACGAGTATTTGTAAATTGGTCATCATGCCCTGTTAGAGATTTTACCTTGGTCACACGATGCTATAAGTGTCAGCAATATGGCCATGCTGCCAAATCATGTCGGCAGACGTCCTACACCTGTGGTCACTGTGGTGAGCAAGGCCACTCAATCAAAGAATGTCCAAAGAAGTCAGATGAGCCAAAATGCGCTACTTGCTTGCATTTCAAAAAGCCAGACAAGCACAACACAGGCGCAGCTGACTGCCCCGCGAAAATTATGGCCGAAAAAAGGTTTATCAACTCAATAGATTATGAAGGTGCCTAAGAGCGCCGTTAATAAGTTATTTATTTTAGACGTTTTTCAGTTTTATATATAGTAAAGTTTTAGTTTTATTTTTATTATGATAAACAATTTAATTAATGATTTAGATAATTTTTCTGTATCTGAGTCTAGACTTTGTGAAGTTGAAAGCTGCAAACAATATCTTTCCAGCTACAAATCACCGTTAACCGTACTAACACAAAACATTCGCAGTATTTTTAAGAATTTTGACAACTTTACCGCTTTTCAACAACGGCTCAACATTAATTGTGACATTATTGTTTTAACAGAATGCTGGCTTGCCAAGAAATATAATATACCACTAATCACAGGGTATAAGATGTACAAAAGTGATAGGAATTACAATCAAAATGATGGGGTGATAGTTTATGTAAGAGATCATCTCAAGGTCTCTGTAGAGGAACCAAATATGCAAGACTGTAACAGTTTGGTAGTGAAGATTGGATCAGATTTTGCTATAGTAGCGTTATATCGCTCGCCCTCGTTCAAAAATGCTAACAATTTTACTGACTCTCTCAATGATGTCTTGCAAAACCTATCACCTTTTAAAAACACGATAGTAATTGGAGATATTAATATAAACATTCTTCCAGGAAGTGCTGACGCATCTGCTCAGGACTACCTCAACCTATGCGCATATCATGGCTTGCTCCCCGCACATAGTTTTCCTACACATCATAGTGGCTCTTGCTTGGACCATATCATACTTAAATCAAATTTCCCTTCACTTGCACTTGTTATTAACTCTATAATAACGGATCACAATGCTGTCCTACTAACACTAAATTGTAATTTACCTAAACAAAACACTCGCATCGTTTCGAAATTGAATATAAATAAACTTGAAGAAGACTTACGCGTCATCGATTTCGATCCAGTCTATAATTCCGCTGACCCGCAGTATTGTATGATGTATGTAATAGAAAATGTACGTCATGCAATTCAGAAAAATACTGTCATATCGCAGTTGAGCAACAAAAATTGCAACATAAAACCGTGGATCACAACAGGTCTTATCCGCTGTATGAAACACAGAGATAAACTGCATATGAAATGTAAATCTCATCCAGAGAATACGGTCCTACAACTGTCGTACAAAAGATATCGTAATTTTTGTAATGATCTTCTTAAAAAGGTTAAAAGCAACTACGATAAAACTGTACTGGATAAGGCTGGAACGAACAGTAAAAAGATCTGGAAATGTATTAAAAATATAACTTTTTCCTCGAAACAAAATGAGTCATCTTCAAGTTTATTACAAGTGCACTCGTCACAGCTGACGTCTGCCAACATAGCAAATAATTTCTTTGTTAACGTTGGAAAGTCTCTAGCAGAAAAAATTAACCGGGGTCAATCTCCTTATCTAAGGAACACTTCTATCATGGGTAGCTCCACTCTATCATCCTTTGCCATGCTTGATACTGACGAGACAGAGGTAGACAATATAATCATGTCCTTGAGAGATGAATGTGCAGTTGGATGGGATGAAATATCAAATAAACTTATTAAACGGTTCAGGAATATTTTAGTACCTCCACTGACTTACATTTTTCGAATGTGTTTATCTTTGGGTATTTTTCCCGAGTGCCTCAAAAAAGCAGTTGTTATCCCCGTTCATAAATCTGGCAGTAAAGAACAAGTAACCAATTACAGACCTATTTCTCTACTGCCTGCTATGTCTAAAATATTGGAAAAAATCATAAATAAAAGGTTGTTCAAATATCTAGAGGACAAATCAATTTTATCGGAGCGTCAGTTTGGTTTTAGACCTAAAGTTTCAACTGCCGATGCCGTACATCATCTGACTGACTTTCTAGCGCAAGAACTTGACAAGGGTAACCATACAGTAGGTATTTTCCTGGACCTTGCCAAGGCTTTTGACACAGTATATATTCCTACTCTATTGCGCAAGCTTGAGACAGTGGGTATAAGAGGTATTCAGCTAAAACTTTTCAAAAGTTACCTAGAAGACCGTACTCAGTGCGTTAAGATTGGCAGTGTCCTCAGCGTAGACCAAAAAAACACGTCTTTTGGTGTTCCCCAAGGAAGTGTATTGGGGCCTACTTTATTTTTGATATACATAAATGACCTATGTAATCTAAAACTAAAGCACGGCATAGCAATATCTTACGCTGATGACACTGCTCTTCTTTTTTCGGCTGAATCTGAACATGAAGTCCACAAGCTTGCGCAAGACGGCTTCAATATTGTAAATAAATGGCTTCAGCACAACTCATTAACCCTAAATACAGATAAAACAAATTATATAAAGTTTTCCATGCGCAAACAAACTTCAAATAATTCCTCAACGTTGTATGCTCATTGTTGTACAGTCCCTGCAGAATGCCCGCTTATGTGTCCCAATATTAATAAGACTAACAAAATAAAATACTTAGGTGTTATAATAGATGAGACCCTTACGTTCAAACAACATATGGAAGTCTTAAATAATAGAGTTCGTAAGCTGATATTCGTGTTTAAGCAGTTGCGACATATTGCGGACCCAAAAATAATTAAGCAAGTTTATTTTGCTCTATGTCAGTCAATTTTGACATACTGCATTACCTCATGGGGTGGAGCAGGCAAAACTTTATTACTACCAATCGAAAGAGCCCAAAGAGCGATTCTCAAGGTGTCTACTTGCCGCCCTTTCCTTTTTCCCACTGACCTGCTCTACAAAACTTGTGAAGTACTAACAGTCCGGCAGTTATTCATAATGAGCACTGTATTAAAACAGCACGCAGCCCTCCGCTTTAGCACTGAACATACTAAAAAGAGACGGAAAGATATAGTTTGTCCCACAAAAAGCACAAAACATGCTTTTACAGCTAAATTTTATGTATTTCTGGGACCACTACTCTATAACAGATTAAATGCAAAAGCAAATATTTATTCCCTAAATTATATAAATTGCAAGAAAGCTCTCAAGGAAACCCTACAAAATTTGTCCTATGAAGATACAGAGAAGTTATTAGTTGTACTAAGATAAAGATGTTATGCACTTTTTATTATGATTAGTTAGCTTAAATAATATATTAAGATTTTAGCAAGTAAGACTTTTATACTATTTACACCTCTTTTACATACCTATTAGATGAATATTTTACCTTTTTGTTATATAATTACTGTGATTATTTAGTTATATTATTTTACCTTTTCTCGCCTGAAACACAGGATAACCTAGTTCAGGCTTATAGCACTTGTGAACTTGACATAAATTAAGGAAAAAAATGTTTTTACTGTATTACCTTATATTTTTGAATAAAATTTTATTATTTTTTTTTTTTTTATTATTGACCTTCACGTAACTCACAAAAACCAGCGGTATACCGAATTCCACAAATTCACCCATTTGCATTTCACTACTTACACCTTTACCTGGAGCTACAAAAAAGGTGCTGTTTTGGAGATTTAATCAGTTTCCGTTAACGTAATAACGTCTCTATTAAATAAAAAAAAACCAGCCAAGTGCGAGTCGGACTCGCCCATGGAGGGTTCCGCAGCAGTAAGTAACGTAATATAAAAGTTCTTGTAGTTCATTTGTGACGTATTAAAAAAAAAAGCTACTTATTAGATCTCGTTCAATTTTCGTTGGACATGGTAATGTACATCATATATTTTTTTTAGTTTTATCATTCTCTTATTTTAGAAGTTAGAGGACACACACATTTTACCATTTTGGAAGTGTCTTTCGCGTAAACTATTCAATTTAGAAAAAAAATATGTTACAAACCCAAATTTCATTTTTGAAGACCTATCCAAAGATACCCCACACGTATGTGTTTGATGAAAAAATTTTTGTTGAGTTTCAGTTCTAAGTATGGGGACCCCCAAAATTTATTGTTGCTTTTTTTCTATTTTTGTATGAAATATAAATAATACTTACTAAGTTTCAACGATATAGCTCTTATAGTTTCGGAAAAAAGTGGCTGTGACATACGGACGGACAGACATGACGAATCTATAAGGGATCCGTTTTTTGCCATTTGGCTACGGAACCCTAAAAATAGACGGATTTACTGGAAAAATATGGATACCACGCCCGCAGAAGCCGTTATTGCCGCAAGTTATTGCCTTGCCCAAAGCGGGCCATAATCCAAATGAAGTCGCTCGACAGCTAAATTTCAGCAGCTGTCCTGTTTGTCTGGTATACCAGAGGTTTTAAGAGACTTGTGGGTATATTCGGCGACCAGGATATGGCCGGTGGCGCATAGGATCAGGGCGTGATTATCGCTTTTCTGTAACAAGTACTTTGAGAAATCGGCCACTGAACACAATTGAACTGACACAAAAGCTTCAAGAAGTTCCCAATGTCAGTACAAATCAGTAGACGATTAGGAAAAGACTGGGTGAAGCAGGCCTGACTACACATCACTCAGCAAATGGAACCAAATTGACTACAGCTCACCGACAAGCACGGCAATAATTTGCCACGAAACTCTTAAATTGGATGTATACCTAATGGCAGGCTGTTGTGTTTTTTGATAAGTGCAGAATGACTTAGATGACCATGATGGATGCTGTAGGGTCTACAGAAAGTCATCAGGGCAATTTTAACAATGCTGCATAAGCGAACAAGTGGGTTTTGGAGATGCATTGGGGTGGCATAATTTTTGACACTAAAACTGACATTGTATTCATCACTGGACCATTACTGGCCTGATATCGAGAGGGTTGACGGCTTTATGACACATCAAAAAAATGCTCGAAGAATATGTGAAGCCACTTGTGTGGCTTGTGGTAGATTTTTTTCCCTAATGCAGAACAACACCAGATCGCATGTCGCTGGAACAGTTTGCGACTACATGTAAGACGTTGGAATCATTGCGATAGAGAGGACAGCTCGTAGTTCTGATCTTAATCCAATTGAGCATATCTGGAATGACCTTGAAAGAAGACTTAGTGCAAAAAACCTGGCTCTCCACGCCTCCAAGAGCTTCAATTTGTCATTGACTAGAAGTGGGACGTTATACCTTAAGATTTCATGATAAAATTAATACGGTTGATGAAAAATCGAGTAACAGCTGTAAATAAGGCTAAGGGCTAATACACTTCATTGCCAATCATGACGACCAAAAATTTTAAGTTGGCCTCTCTTCTTTCTTAAGTGAAATTTGGTAATTTTTCCCATTTGTTGGATTTTGTGCTCTAAATCCTTTCAAGGATATTTTTTCACACTGTATTTCATATCATTAGAAAGGTGATTAACCTCTCGTATGCCGTAATTAGAGATCGAGAGAGATAGATCTACGCGAGACACAATGGCTTTTTAATTGAGACACAATTGTTGGCCATTGTGTCTCGCGTAGATCTGCGTTCCGGCATACAACGGGTTAAATAGGCTTTCAACTTGTGTACGACATGTTTTCAATAACTATTCACATACATGACAAAAAGTGGTTTAACAAAAAGAGTTATGATGTGCGATTTTATTGCTCTCAAGTGTACTCATTTCTCACTTTATCCATTCTCGTCACACCACACATCCATCTTAACATTCTCATCTCCGCTACATGCAATCTTTTTTCATCCGTCTTTTTCATAGCCCAACATTCTGATCCATACAGTATGACATGCCTTATTTTGCAAGTCCACGGACTTATAGATTTAGTCGGATTGTAATCACAATAATTCGTAGAGCTAGATATCACAATGAAGATAGTTAAGCAACTAGGCAATACTATAAATAAATGGTTCTGAATAGTATTGTGTAAAATGGTATTATTGAAGTTATATTATGATGATGATGAAGCCGGAAGGTAAGCACCGGAACTCCATAGTTAACCAATGTATTCAATCAGTATTTGAACTTCCGGTCCGTCAATCCGCTCAAGATGCTGTTGGAACTAACTTGCATGCGAGTTACGAAAAAAACAACAAAAAAAAATTGCTTCACTACAAAAAAAACCACTAAAAGTTTTAAAATAATAATAATAATATTCCACATCTATCACACAACGCCGTCTAGTCCCAAGCTAAGCAGAGCTTAAAATAACTTTATTTTTAGAAGTCATCATTTCAGCCGATAGACGTCCACTGTTGGACATAGACCTCCCCTAAGGGTCGCCACAATGATCGATCCTATGCGTCCCGCATCCATCGGATTCCCGCAACCTTCACCAGGTCATCGGGCCATCTTGTAGGAGGCCTTTCGGCGCTGCGTCTTCCAGTACGCGGTCGCCACTCCAGAACCTTTCGGCCCCAACGGCCATCTGTTCTGCGAGCAATGTGCCCTGCCCATTGCCACTTGAGTTTGGCGATTCTTCGTGCTATGTCGGCAACCTTGATTCTCCTGCGGATATCTTCATTTCTGATTCGATCACGCAAGGAAACTCCGAGCATAGCCCTTTCCATTGCCCTTTTGGGTGATTTTAAGCCTTCTGATGAGGCCCATTGTGAGCGACCACGTTTCGGCACCATATGTCATCACTGGCAACACGCACTGGTCCGTCTTGAGACACTGTGGTATATTGGACGAGAAGATACAGCGCAGCTTCCCGAACGCTGCCCAGCCGAGTCGGATTCGACGGTTGACCTCTTTCTCGAAATTAGATCTACCCAGCTGGATTGTCTGTCCGAGGTATACGTAATCGTCCACAACTTCGAGTATAGATAATAATCATAATCATAATCGTTTATTTGCTAATATGGGTAATAACATAAAGATATTGAAAATATAGCATAAAGTCTCTGACCTTGATAGGAGTGGGTGCTACAGGGTTGTTTATAATGACTTTAGTTTTGTCCATGTTCATTTTAAGACCCACTCTTTCGGAAGCTCTACTGAGGTCATTGAGCATTGTGCTGAGCTCTTCCGTAGTCTCAGCCATGACTACTATGTTGTCGGCAAACCGAAGGTGAGTGATGTACTCGCCATTGACATTGATGCCTCGTCCACTCAAGTCTAGAACCTTGAAGACATCCTCCATTGCGGCCGTGAACAGTTTCGGAGAAATGACGTCTCCCTGCAGAAGGATAGGTTTCGAGGTCTGGTCCTGAAGTCGGACTGATATAGTGGCGTTTTCGTATAAACACTTAAGCACCTCGACGTACCGATAGTCAATCTGGCACCGTTGGAGAGACTGCAGCACAGCCCATGTCTCGATCGAATCAAAGGCTTTCTCGTAGTCCACAAACGCTAGACAGAGAGGCAGATTATACTCCTCGGTCTTCTGTATAACCTGCCGCAGCTTATGTAGGTATGTGGTCTATGGTGCTGAAGCCTTTTCGGAATCCGGCTTGTTCGGGAGGCTGGAAGTCGTCGAATCTGCGCGCGAGACGTTTCGTGACGACTCTGGAAAACAGCTTGTAGACATGGCTCAGAAGTGAGATGGGCCTATAATTCTTGAGCAGGGTCTTGTCGCCCTTCTTAAAGAAGAGTCCACCACACCTCCGCTCCATGCCTGTGGCGTTTTCCCTCGAGTATGACGGAATCAAATAACTTCTGAAGGGCCTTAAGGATCGGTTTCCCACCCGCCTTCAGGAGCTCGGCAGTAATTCCGACATAAACGGAAATTCAAAATTATTTTATTTGCATTTATTGTCACGTTTCTTATGATTTCTCGTTTACTTAAACATCTATATTTTAGTTGTGTCAATATTTATTTAGAAATGAGCCGAGCGCTAACCGTAGTCTATCGGCAGGATTCACGGCCTCAAGTCGGGCAAGGTGCTGAAGGAGTTCCGCGGGCACGCGTCGTTCGTGAACGAGGCCGTGTTCACGCCGGACGGGCACGGCGTGCTGAGCGGCTCGTCCGACGGCAGCGTGAAGGTGTGGTCGGTGCGCACGGGCGAGTGCACGGCCACGCTCAAGCCGCTGGGCAGCGGCGAGCCGCCCGTCAACTCGCTGCTGCTCACGCCCAAGAACCCCGACCACTTCGTGGTGTGCAACCGCACCAACACCGTGGTCATCATGAACATGCAGGGCCAGATCGTGCGCTCGTTCTCGAGCGGGCGGCGCGAGCAGGAGGGCGGCGCGCTCGTGAGCGCCGCGCTGAGCGCGCGCGGCCGCCTCGTGTACTGCGCCGGCGAGGACCTCGTGCTCTACGCCTTCTGCACGGCCACCGGCAAGCTGGAGCGCACCATCAACGTGAGTACCGTGCTCATCATGAACATGCAGGGCCAGATCGTGCGCTCGTTCTCGAGCGGGCGGCGCGAGCAGGAGGGCGGAATGTATGAGGGTGGGTTACTGATTTCAATAAAGCACTCGTTACCGGATCTCTGCCTTTCATTGATTTCAATGTAATGTATACCACATTACATTGGCGCAGCCGGTCTAGAAAGTTCGGTATTGTTACTTATACGTTATATTCGCGTTAACCATAATGCCGATCGGAAAGATAGACCACTGCACCTCAAGGATGAAACCCCCGTGTTTGTGAAGGCGCGCCCGCTGCCGCTCGCGTTGCGGTCGCGAGTTGAGAGCGAACTCAAACGATTAGAACAAGAAGGAGTTATTTACAAAGTTGAAACATCTGATTATGGTACACCTATTGTACCAGTTATCAAGTCAAATGGCTCCATCAAAATATGTAGAGATTATAAAATAACGATTAATCCGATTTTAAAAGACTTTCATTATCCTTCACCGCGGATTGAAGAACTTTTTGCAACTGTAGGGGGTGTTGAGCAGTACACGAAACTCGATTTATCAAATGCATTCCAACAATGTTTATTAGATAGTAAATCACAGCCACTGACAGCAATTACCACTCATGTAGGTAGGGACGTTCATTTATAAAAGAGTGCCTTTTGGGATAAAATGTATTCCTGAAAATTTTCAGAAAATAATGGAGGAAGTATTGAATGGTTTACCTTCAACAGCTGTGCTTGCAGATGACATATGTATAACTGGAAAGGAGAGGGCAACTCATCTAGCGAACTTGAGGGCTGTGTTACAAAGATTAAAACAAAATGGATTAAGAATCAATTTCTCTAAATGTCAATTTTTCAAGGAAAGTGTAACGTTAGGTTATAAAATTGATAAGTATGGTTTGCATACGGATCCTAACAAAATCGAAGCTACTGAGGTAGCGCCCTCGCCCACTAATGAACTCAATTAAAAAGTTTAATTAATGGGTCTTGTTAATTTCTATTCAAAATTTTGTTCAAATATCTATAATATTAGAAAGCTCAAGAGTTTGTTTGTTTGCTTGAACTCGCTAATCTCAGGAACTACTGGTCCGATTTAAAAAATTCTTTCAGTGTTAGATAGCCTATTTATCGAGCAAGGCTATAGGCTATATATCATCACGCTAAGACCAATAGGAGCGAAGCACCAATGAAGAAAGTTTCAAAATCGAGGTAATTTTCCTATTGAGAGCTTCCGCTGCGTGCGCTGCGTAAACGGTTAAAGTTCGAATTGTTCCCCTTTAAAAGTTCTAAAAAAAAATCTACAACAGCATATGTCTATCTTTTAACCTTTTTTATGCTAACCAAAGTTCTAATAAAAATAATGCATTATATGCGAAGGTGTTTTTATAAATATGATATTAATTCTTATCCAAATAAATACGTTATTCATCACAAGTATTTAATTCAAAACGAAATTGCCCTTTACATCATTAGATTTAAAAGAATATCTTAGGAGATATCGCAGTTTTAAAATAACATCACAGCAAAATAATGATCGAGTACTGCGCGCACAATGTGCAAAGCCGACGCGGCGGCGGTCAGTCATGAGAGGGGAAATACGCAGAAGTACTTTAAAATTACTTTAGTTTTTTTGAAAATAACCTACAATCTACATGATATAAAATTATAAGGCCCAGTACTTACTCACCTATATAAACGAAGTCGCGGCTTACAAGTTAGCGTTAGCCCAAAGTAACTATTCCACGCGGACGAAGTCGCGGGCGGAAGCTAGTAAGTGGTATAATGAAACCGTTGTACAACTTACTAAAAAAAATGTAAAATGGCAATGGAATGATGAGTGTGAGCGTGCTTTTTATCGCATTAAGAAAGTGTTGAGTAGCGCACCTGTGTTAGCTCATTACGATCCTGCGTTGCTGTTGGTGTTGTCAGTGGACGGCAGTGAGCGGCCCGGCTGCCGCGCGACGCGGACGCTAACACAAGGAGGCACTCGCAATTGTGTTCGGCGTACGAAAGCACCACCAGTACTTGTACGGACGACAATTTATATTGCGTAGTGATCATCGACCGTTGAGTTATATATTTGGGACGAATAAAGGGATTCCCATGACCGCTGCAAGTAGACTACAACGTTATGCTGTGCAATTAGCAGCTTACAATTTTAAAATAGAATTTGTAAAAACGGTGCAAAACTTTCATGCAGATGCACTTTCTCGTCTTCCGTTGAATTGTACAAGAAGTAGAATCAGAGGTGAGAAGGGCGACAGTAGTTACCTCAATTATGTACCTACATGAAAATTTTCCGCTTAGTTTTAAAGATATTAAAATTGAGACGGCAAAAGATTCATTATATATATTATTATTATTGTTCGGGTGGCCAACAACCTGTAATAGTGTAATAGAAAAAGCATATTTTAATCGAAAAGAGAATTTTTGTGTGGATCAGGGTTGCCTTATTTGGGGTTATCGAGTAACAGTTCCAAAGTCATTACGAATGACAGTATTAAAGGAAATTCACAATGGCCACCCAGGCATTGTAAAAATAAAGCAAATAGCTCGCAATTACGTTTGGTGGGAGACATTGGACGCTGATATCGAGCGGACACTCGGACAGTGCAGGAGTGCGTCGCATGTCGGTCGGCGCCCGGCCCTGCTCCGCTACACTCGTGGCCGTGGCCCGAGGAACCATGGGCTCGGTTAAATTTACATTTTTAGGGCCATTTAATAATAAGCATTATTTAGTTATGGTCGATACCCATACTAAATGGATCGAAGTTCCCGGAACTTCCGCTGCGGTGGTTATAAATTGTTTACGTACAATTTTTGCGCGTTTTGGCTTACCTAAGAGAATAGTTAGCGATAATGGACCTCCTTTTTCCTCAGCAGAATTAAAAAAATATTTAGAAATTAATGGCATTCGGCAAACCTTAGTTGCTCCATATCACCCCTCGAGCAATGGGGCGGCTGAAAATGCCGTAAAACTAGTAAAAAGAGCATTAAAAAAGGCCCAAGTCAATAATGAAAACTTAGACACGGCACACAGTGGTGCAGGTAGTACGGGCATGCGGAAATTATTATTTTTAAATGAAAAGACGTTGCGTTTCTTCATAATAGGTACTTTATTAAAATGATATAATGAATGTACCAGTACATAAAGAGATGTTTTTTTTTAATTTATTAACATGAATATAAATATCATATTTTTTCACATGAATTGAATTATAAATATTATTCAAAAATATATACAGTCTTACACGACATGATAAAGTGTTAATTACGCTCTTTAGAAACACTTATTAACCCCTCGATGGTTAATATAATGCACTTTTTCTTAATAAGGGCGTCATTAGTGACCTGGTATTTCCAAGATCGCAGGATATCGCAGCCAAAACTGTATTGTGTCTTAATCTATAGGGTCTAATTAATCTCCGAAAGTATATTATTACGCAACGGTCGATAACGGAGATTAGGTTATGATCTCATGATTGCATACAAAAAGTTCGAAATTACCTTCTTCATTAAAAATGTAATATCAAGTAATTACTAATTATTTCAATACATATGTTTACGTATTTTATTAATACATACAATAAACTTTTGGCTAAACTAAAAGTTGATTATTATAGTATTTTAGGTTCTATTCATACTGGAAATATCATTATTTTTTGCACGAAATTTGTTATTTCTCGATCACCCTACCTTGGCATCATATAATTAAATACTGTATAATTATGTATTTACCCGTATTAATTTTAGGACTTGTTTCTCCTAACATTCTAGTATGTGTGTATCAAATTGTAGACATTTTAAACAAAGTAAGGATAGGAAATAAAGGACTTTTTACCGCCCTTGAACCAATGTGCGGCACTCAGTAGATTTATTTTCTCGTATAGGAACAATGAACATACTCGTATTTAAAATATAGAGGGGAAGTGTTATGTCGGTACTCGATTATAAAATGTATGAGGGTAGGTTACAGATTTTAATAAAGCAGTCGTTACCGGATCTCTGCCTTTCATTGACGTATACATTACAGAGCAGAGAGCCTTCGCAGGAGAATTTGACACTTTGACGGCTGACAAAACAAAATTCTTTAATTACTTTCGAATGTCAGCTAGAACTTTCGACAAATTATTGTTTTCTCAGGCGTACTTCGTCGATTACTCGACTTGTGTCCACATCACGATTCGTCGTGAGTTATGGACTGTACACGCCGACGGCGTCCGCTCACTGAAGACAGAGGTGCGCGTGCGTTGGTCAGCGCCGACGGCTACGAGGCGCCGACGCGCGACGCGTACGACCGCTGACCCGTCAGCGCTGACCAACGCACGCGCTGATAGCTAAGCGTTATTCTGAAACGCTTCCTAGAAGATCATACGTTTCGGCTGTCAGCGCCGACGGTAAGCGTGCGGTCAGCGCGACTCTAAAACCAGCCTAACTACTGCTGTATTTACGTTTAAACTGATATTCACTATACTATATCTGTTGCTGAATTATCGTAGCAAAACCGATTTTGAGGGGTCTGGGGACGCGTCCCGATTTGCGCCAGATCAGGACGCTAAATGTCCCGATTTATCAATAAATAAATTAAAAGCCATTATAATTACACATTACAAAGTAACATCAGTAGCATTCGCATCATTGTCACACATGTTAAGTGTGTTAAAATGACACACGGCAGTCGGCACATCTAAAGTGATTGTAGCCCTGGAACGCAAAGGGCAACTGAACAACATAGTTCCACCCTAGAGTGAGAGAAGTCTTTAAAAACTTTTTTTTTATTTGTCCCGATTTAAACCCTAAATCCTGATTTGTTTTACCATCAGTCCCGATTTTACTCCAATCGGACCTGGCAACACTACTTCCGACCTCCCCTTATAGCCACCCCGAGCCTTGCATCTGAGAACTGGTCTGATTTTGTATCAGTTCTGAATCTGGTCACTGTTAAAACAATACACAAACACGTCGACAACATTCGAAAAAAAGTATAGTAGGTAAAGTGAATATTTCAACGGTCCCTACGTACACGTTATTTGTAAAGTACTGGCAACCTCTCAGGACTATGTTACTAAGATCATAAACAGCAACTTTTGTTCTATGACTTTTAAAAAAAAAATCATATTTCAGTTCATCAGATTTTCATACAAAAATAAAAATATTTAAATTGAACATTCTAAATATTACGAAGTCTATGCAAAGCAAGCACTTATACTACTATAGCGCAGGGTAGCTGAACAAAAACTTGACCTATTTACGGGCAGCCCTCAGTCCCTCACTAGTTGGTCGGTTGCTTTGATGCGCTCGCGTCGCGTCATACGTGTTCTTGTAGCGAAATTCGGCAGTGCGGACGTTCGATCTTTACATAATAAATAAAATAAAAAGCCTTTTATTTCTTGCATTACAAGTACAAAAAAAATAAAAATATGTAGTTAAAAATTATTTACAATATTGTTGGGAATCCAAATTTACTGCTAATTATATGCAAGAACCCCTCTTCAGGCGAAGGTGAAGGCCTCCTCTAAAGAATTCCATTTGTCTCTATCTTGGGCTATTTGCGTCCAGCTGGGCCCAGCTATTTTTATGATTTCGTCTGCCCATCTCGAATGTGGTCTACCTTTGAGACGTTTGCCGTGTGGGCCCTTCCACTTTGTTACCCTGCTAGTCCATCTGTCATCCTCTAGCCTCGCTACATGACCTGTCCACTTCCATTTTAATTTTTTAGCGTAACTTAGGGCATCTTTGGCTTTGGTGATTTTTCTGATTTTTGTGTGACGAATTTATTGTATTTTTTTAATATTAAGCATGCTTCGTTCCATTCCGCGCCGGCAGGTGATGATTTTGTTTTGATTTTGGATGTATACTTCCAAGTTTGACACGCGTAGGTTAGGCATGGTAGGAGGCAAGACGCATCTTTACATAATGGTGTATAAATATTCTAATGTCGAATACACGGAAATGATGCGAATGCTTGCTAGGTGGAATTACAATGTTTTGGAACCCTGCTTACTATAATTACGAGACCTGGGCCTCAAGTCTGCTATTACAATAGTGTCAGAATGGTCTATCATTGATCTCATAATTGTCGATTTTGACAAGTTTGGTAATCTACTAATATAATGGCGTCATTATGACTTTCCAATGGTCAACCACTGACACTCCATTGAAAGAAGTGGCATAGAACTAGTAATCTCGTACATATTGACAAATGAATATTTGACGTATGCGGTAATCTGCTAAAACTTTGACAGTTTATTTGATCAGTGTTCTACCATTAGAACGTTATTGTGCAGTTATTGGTTTTAATATGCTCGCTATTATCATTCTACCACAATTCTATTACGATACCACTGACCGAACAATGATCGATCATTATGAATTAGCAGATTACGAACTTTTAGCAAAATGACAATGTGATCGTGTTGGAATGACGACTTTATAAAAATAGCAGACTTGGGCCCAGTGCGCGGGAGCCGTAAGTAGATACAGTAAAATACAGATTTGAAATGTGTTAGATAGAACAACGAAATCTAGAAAGTTTGTTTTTGGTAAATGAATTATGTTTTGTAAAAAGTCATAGAACAAAAGTTGTTGTTTATGATGTTAGTAATACAGTCCTGCGAGGTTGTTAGTGTTTTACAAATAACCCTGTATAAAGACATGTCCAAAAATATATTTTTTTAATAATTATAATAATATAATATTCCACAACTATCACACAACGCCTTCTAGTCCCAAGCTAAGCAGAGCTTGTGTTATGGGTACTAGACAACTGATAAACATACTTATATATTTCTAAATACATACATATTATAGATAAATTACACCCAGACGCAGAACAAATGATTATGCTCATCACATAAATATTTGTCCTGGGTGGGAATCGAACCCACGACCTCCGGCATAGCAGTCAGGGCCACTAACCACTAGACCAACAGGTCAGTCGTTCAATTTTTATTCGTTTGTTCAATTCATTATTTACTTTGTTTAATTGATACCGCCCCTAAGACGACCCACTGACCGCGCACTTTGTTCGAAAGTCAATACTTGCATTCGCATTCGCGAATATTGAATTTGAATATTCGCATTCGCGAATGTGAGAAATCTAACATTCGTTACATCACTAGTAGGGACCGTCGATTTGGTAAATCTGAATAAACATACATGTACTCAGTGGAAAGGCGTGCGAAGAGGCTGATTGGTGATCCAGATTTGGTTAAGACCAATCTTCAAAGCCTTGAGCACAGGCGTAGGGTAGCCAGCCTTTCGGTGTTTTACAGATTGCATTTTGGAGAGTGTGCGCAGGAATTGCATGACTTGATTCCGCCATCTCATTTCTACCATCGGACAAACCGACGTACGGCGAGTATCCACCCTTACGTTGTTAAAACATCTACGGTCCGGACTAAGCGTTTCGCCTCGTCATTTATACCGCGTACTTCGAAGGACTGGAACAGTTTGCCTGCTGCGGTCTTTCCGTCTGATTATAATTTGGGTGTCTTCAAGGCTAGAGTGAATAGGCTCTTAATAAACTAGTGCGCCTCACCATCAACGATTGCATCACTGCTTACCATCAGGCGGGATCGCAGTCAAGTACTAGTTTATAACAGATAAAAAAAAAAAAAAAAAAAAAAAAAATAACAAGTTCGTTCACCAATATACTGCTAGCTCCGAACCTCAGGCCCGAGCGGCGCTAGTACTCGCGCGCTCTGTCCACCTCCGCGCGCTATCCCCTCATTTTCCCCACATCACGCCATATCTTAACGAATTATTCTGTGGGTTACTTATGGGGTGACCACATGGTTGTAATCCAACGGCCCAATCAAGGTGACTGCTAATTGTAATCCGTGTAGACAGTCAGTTGTTGTAATCCATGACTTTCAACGCCTTTGGTTGGGAGGCGCGTTTTCCCCACCACCGAAAGTGTTGGCGCGTGGATTTCATCCATGTAGCCGCAACACAAACCAAAAATACAAACCAAGGTCACCTTGATTGGAACGCTAGTTGACAACCGTGTGGCCAACCGTTTAGAGGCTATATGACTTCGCATTCGCGACACTGCGGCCGTGCCACGGGCGCCGCGCCTCACTCATGCCGCCGCTTCTGTTGCAGATCCACGAGAAAGCGGTCATCGGCCTGACGCACCACCCGCATCAGAACTTGCTGGCCACTTACGGCGAGGATGGCCTACTCAAATTGTGGAAACCGTAATATCACTAGACCTAACACCTAATTAAGTTTTTCTTTTAAGTACTAGCTATAAGTGATAATAAAAATAATTCAAGCCCAGATAATCTTTTATTACCCGGAGAACTGAAGTAGGTATACGATGGGGCTCATTCGTTAACATTAGCTCTAATATTGAGTCTGGAGCATGGTCATCATAAAAACAAAACGTACCCAATAATATACAATATCAATTTCTGCTCATTAATTTTCCAAATAAAGTAGAACTTAATAAGGGATCAGTTGATCAAGGACCAGTTGTTGATCTTCAGCTGTCAAGTCATGTTGATGATATTTATTTGTGCTCTTTACGATATGTTATGTGTAGGTACTATGCAAAATCCAATTCCAAATAAACCAAAGTCATTAAGCATACCTAGTCAGGTCATAAGTATTGTCACACAGTAAAAACTTTTTTTAGTATGCTTGCCACAAAAAAGTTTATTGAATTTCGAATAATAATTGTTCATAAAAATAAAAATGTGTACTTTTTAGAATTTTTCTCATTTTTTTCTTCACTGAACACTTCTCGCAGTATACGACGATCAACAACTTTTACAATGGGAACAAACCTGAAATCGCGAAAAAAAAATCAGCTGTTCAGTACACACAAAGACCCAAGAAATCTGACCCACGTGACAGCAGAAGGTAATATAAGACATCCTAAAAGTTAGACGAATTTGAACCTTCTGCAATTAGCAGAAGATACATGAAAATCAATTCGGAGCATAATAATTTAAACGAATATAACGAGAGGTAGGTAGTCAAATATTATAGAATACTGTCACGTCAATTTGATCTTTAAGAGGTAACGTTAAAGTTGGTAAACTTTGAATACGGTTTTGTCTCATAATCCACTTGTTAATTTCAACAAAATATCGTAAGTCAAATTAGTCTAATGGTCATAACAGTAGACTTATATTGACATGGTCCTAAGTTCAAATCCGTCGTGCTTCTTTTAGTAGTTTTGTGTTTACAATATTGGATTATGATTTTTGAAATCATTTTATAATTTATATTAAGTTAAATAAATAAATTTAAATTAACTTTTCAAACATAAAAGCAACATGAATAAAAAACAAATATGGTTAGGATAGGTAACGGTTTATTCAAGTAATATTTACAACATAAAAAAAATATTTACTCGTCTAATAGACATAATTTAAATAACTATATATAAAGGTAAAACATATAACAGAAGTTACATTATTAAACTGCTTTTGATATGGTAGAATTATTTGTAATACAGTTTTGAGCAGGAAAAAAACTGTTTATTTATTTCAATAGTTCTAATGAAATACTAATTTTATTTTTAAATAAGACTAATGCTGTGAATCAACATGTTACATGATTAGAAATATATAATATTTCTATTTTATAACAATAGCATCACTGCATTAACTGTTATATCTGCTCAAAAAATCAAAGTGAAAATAGCACTAAATATTTTGACATTTTAACTACTTTACAGGTTTTATGTAGTATTTTAAGTTTGATTATGAAAGAAATAAAGATCAGTTAATTTATTTTAAAACACTTTCTAACAAATTAAGATTACTATGATTTATTTAACCAATACACTACACATAAGCACTGACAAGAAGGTATTGTGGCTGCTTACAAGAAGTAAATAATTATCCATTGTTGCTTACACGCACTGATGGCATTACGTCACGTAATATTTATTACTGAATGGGCCACCAATTTCTACAAGATAACCAGGTTCCACAGAAGACATTCAACACAAGTAACCCAGAGTTATACCCGCCACTTCTATACGGCAGTATAATAACATGTTTTTTTCACAGATAGAATCCAGATATTCTTGGGCTAAATGGACTTGACGGATGACCAGCAGTTATTTAAATTTTACGTCCTGACTTGTATTGTTTGTTATAGTTTTAACCACAATCTGACTGTATTTCTCTGAAACAAAGAAACGAAACAGAAGTTACTTTATGTGTAAGTATAATTAAAAAGATGTTTGATTACGTCACAGCATAAAAATGTGTAAGTTTAAAAAAGAAGTATAAATTAAATGGAAAAAACCGGCCAAGAGCGTGTCGGGCCACGCTCAGTGTAGGGTTCCGTAGTTTCCCGTCCGTCACAATAAGTGTACCCACTTATGAGATTAAAAAAATGCTTGCATATACGATTATACTACAAACTCAGTCCAGAAATTATTTTGTAGAACCCTTTTGTCTTTTTTGTACAAAAACTGTTCTTTCCATCAAGTTCAAAATAATTTTCCTAGAAAGTCCTTATAAAGTTCTACATACTTTTCAGATTTTTTTCATATTTTCTAAACTTATGGTTCAAAAGTTAGAGGGGGGGACACACATTGTTTTTTACTTTTGGAGCGATTATTTCCGAAATTATTGACATTATCAAAAAATGATTTTAGTAAACCCCTATTCATTTTTAAATACCTATCCAACAATATATCACACGTTAGGGTTGAAATTAAAAAAAAAAATCACTTCCCACTTTACATATAGGGGGGCTACCGTAATAAAACATTTTTTTCCAATTTTTATTTTACCACTTTGTCGGCGTGATTGATATACATATTGGTACCAAATTTCAGCTTTCTAGTGCTAACGGTCACAGAGATTAAGCGAGGACGGACAGACAGACAGACAGACGGACAGACAGACATGGCGAAACTATAAGGGTTCCTAGTTGACTACGGAACCCTAAAAAAGACACTTACCTACTGCTTTATTAAGATGTCTCCTATCAATCTCTCTGATAACCAACATTCTCCTCATGTAAATAGATTATTTTGTATTTTAGAACTAGGTATATAAAAATATTCTAAATAAAGACATTGTGTTACGCAATTTAGTAAGGCAACGTAAAAATTGTTTGCACGACGTCACTGCTATTGAGCGTCGACGGGTTTTTGCTTTACTAAAACGGTTCATTTTTATTCCTCTACCCTTAATCAAGTAACATTTGAATACCACTTTTATGATGAACACGCATATTTATCTTGACTACCCGCTTATTACAAGTCAGGCCAAATTATTCCAAATATGTTTGAAGAATATTTTGTTCGTTGATTGTTACTTAAAATAATAAAAAGTTCTGTATGGAAAGCAAAACAATATACAGGGTATGAGAATTGAACTTGTGCCTTATTGCGTCTAAGTCTTTACACAGATCAATAAGCCATACTATCTTGTTTAAGAATACCAAAATAAGCTATCATTAGTCACTACATTTTAAAATACCAATAATAAACTTTTAAGTCTAAAGGCATAAGAATCAAAATTGCTTAATAAGTAGTTATTTATACCATTATTATATCCCTTTATAAATGTTTATACATGTGTTTGTTTGATTATAATATTAAAAATCTGGTTTTTTAATTTTTGACTTTTTTTACTTACTTAATATACTTATATATTTTTTAAATATAGTGAAATAATAAACATTTCATTTACTTGCAATATTTTGTTTCATTTCTATACAAACTGTCCATTTCACGACTTTTGTCGTTAAAGAAAAGTAAAAAAATATAACTAAAACACAAAAGATGGAAAACAAAAAGTTAGACGTTTAAACTGAGATTTGAACCAGCTACACCTGCGTGTCAAGTCGCTGATATTGCCACTGGACTAAATGTATCGACGGTAACGAAATTCAACGTTACTTATGATGCTGGACGCAATATTATGGCCCATTTACAAGCAGTTGATAAGACTCATGGAATTAGCTAAGTTAACTTTTGTCACTGACGTGCCATTTTCTTTTATCAATCTACCCTCACACTAGGATAGCAAGATTTATCGAAATGCTGTCACAAAGGATTTTCATCTTTAATAACAGTAATTTAATGATTTAAATAGCTTATCAAAATAGTGGGTCAGCCCACTTAGGGCATTAGAGTACATTATTATATGTTTGCCTAATGAAAAAAAAAAACCTGATATTTTTTTCGCGATTTCGGCTTTGCTCCCATAATAAAAATTGTTTGTTATCATGAACGTTTCCCAAAATCCGTTCTTAACGGATGTTAACACCCCATAAGGAACCTAGGTACCTACCAAATTTTAAGTTTGTAGGTGTTACAGTTTCTGAGATTTCATGATAAATCGGTGAGTGGTATTTCGCTTTAGGGCAACCCCCGTTTTACCCCATAGGGGTAGAGTTTCGTAAAATCTGTTCTTAGCGGATATCTACACCCCATAAGCAGCAGTTCCTCCCATCAAACTTTATGGTGTTCCTTTGGTCAAAGTGGAGCAATTCAAATACCTGGGGCATTTGGTAACATCCGGACTTAGAGACGATGCTGACATCGGGAGGGAGCGGATGGCTGGCTGTTAGAGGTAATATGATAGCTCGCAGGTTTGCACGCTGTTCCAGGTCAGTCAAGCAGACCCTTTTTAGGGCTTATTGTACTTCTATGTACCTATACGTGCAGCCTGTGGGTGAATCGTACCCGAAAAGCATACGAAGCCCTTCGTGTCCAATATAATAACGCATACAGGGCGCTGATGGGGCTGCCGCGACACTAGTGCCTCGGGCATGTTTGCCACCGCTAACGTCGACTGCTTTTATGCGACTATGCGTAAGCGGAGCGCATTTCTGGTGCGCAGCGTTCGCGGCAGCCCCAACAGTGTGCCGATGATGATAGCTGAAAGGCTCGACTGTCCTTATATAAGGCGTATTTCCCTTTCCGTGTCCAACTGGCGACACCGGGCTCGCAAAATCCACACGCTTTTGTATTACTACGGAATTCTACGAGCGCGTGTTCAATTCGCGTCAACTGAGCACGCCTTTGTGATCAAGTGGCGCTGGAGGTTTGACAAAATAGTGTGCAGTTGAACTGAAAACTTTTTTGACTTGACCCTTAGACTGTTAGAGTCTTCAAAAGCGTGTTGAATAGCCGACGGTATTAGTCCATAGTAGTAGGTAGTACTCAATATGATTTCAATGAAACATTTCAATAAAATTAATTAAACATTATCAGCACAATATCTATATATATAAAAGAAAGTCGTGTTAGTTACACCAGGTAGCTTAAAACCAGGAGACGGACATAAGACCTACTTTTTTTTTTTAGAGTAGGGTAGGGTAGAGTAGGGTAGGGTATAGTAGGCTGAAGTAGGGAAGAGCGGTCCTCCCTTTTCAACCATAGGTATGTGGGACCTTACTCTCTGTTCCGCATACCTCCAAATACCTAACTATTTTGTGGAACGTTCGTTTTGGTCTATGTTCATAGTGATATGACACGATTGTGTGCACGACGCACACTGGGACCCGTCCATACAACATCATAACGCCTAACAAAAATTTGTGCGCAAGAAAACTTTTATTATAATTATGGAAAATGCGCAAAGTTCTATTGCTAATCTCTTCAGTTCATTACATAACAACACCTCGTAGATATTATAAAAAATATTTCAAAAATAGAACTTTGCGCAAAAAGGAAAAAAATAAAAATGTTTGCTTCAGTACTTAAAAAATCATACTGTTAAATTTAGTTAGTCATTAAACCAAAAGTACTGATCGTCAAGGTTCATAAAAACAATATTATAATAACCCACGGATATCGAAATAACCACACCTTGCTTAGTTGCAGTCATGATGCACTTCAATTAAATATGACGATTACTTGCAAAAATAAATGTCTTAATATTCTCTACAAACTCACGAACGCTATCGGATAATATATGCGTATAAAATAAGCTTTGAACTGATGCACTCTGTTCCGTGGATGCACTGGACAACAGATAGCAGTTACTGATTTAGTATTTGTAGAAATGATGTAACACATTCTTATGTCTACCCTTACATAGGTAGTTTATTTTTTTTAAATATTTTCATTTTGAAAATCGAGTTTTGAGCATTGCTTTGTATGGGCGGGTCCCAGTGTGCGACGGCCGGACTGTATTCTACTACTGCTGGGTAATTGTTTTTGATGCCGTCTCGAAATAGATGTAGGTTGGACCTTTATTTTTCGTGAACGTCGTATTTTCTTATCATGCATGTATGAAACAATAGAAGCCTGCAATCGAGATAGTTCAGTCAGATGAATATTTTTTCAGTATTTGGATATTTATTCGATTTGGTTCTTCTTTAAGTACCTACTTTGATTAGTCTCATAAACTCAGACTCAATTGCGTCGACAGTAATTATTTAATTTTCTTGAATTGAAGGCTCGGTGGAAATATTATTTTTTGTTTTAGCAGGTTCATTAATCCTTATCGGCAACGTAAACTGTTGCTGTGAGGTGCCTTGACTTTTTTCGATCATCTCCACGTCATTTGAATCCAGTTTTATATTTTGGAAGAAAAGGGGGTTATATTTTCTTTTTCTTTTTTTTGGAACGAAGTTCCTTATTGCGCGTTGTGAAAGGGGGCTAGACGGAAAAAATTCTCACGAAAATTTGTACCGACACTTTTACTGTCAAAATGTAAATCCAAGATGGCGGCGTCAAGAGATGAGAGTGGCGGCGCGAAGGCTGAGTGCCAAGAACACCGCCCCAGGACCCGACGGCTTGCCTGGGAAGGCCTGGGTCCTGGCCATGGAGGCTCTCGGGCCTCGACTGAGAGGGCTCTTCAGCACATGCATGGAGAGGGGCCAGTTCCCACTTTGCTGGAAGACGGGGAAACTGGTCCTCATAGCGAAGCCAGGGCGCCCTGCGGACTCTCCGTCCGCGTACCGGCCCATTGTGCTGCTCGACGAGGTGGGCAAGCTCTTTGAGAGAGTCATTGCAAACCGCCTCGTCGCGCGCCTAACACGGGTGGGGCCGGAACTTTCGGACGGTCAGTTCGGCTTTCGCAGGATGCGCTCTACGGTGGACGCCATCATGCGCGTGCGAGCCCTCACGACCGTCCCGGGGCAGGTGTGTCGTGGCAGTGTCCTTGGACATTGCCAACGCCTTTAATTCCCTGCCCTGGAGTACGATCCGGAGGGCACTCCGGTATCACCGGGTGCCCGAATACCTCTGTCAAGTGGTCGAGGCTTACCTTTCGGACAGGTAGGTACATTGTCTACCCCGGTCACCAGGGAGACTGGAAACGTCGAGAGATGTCGTGCGGTGTTCCGCAGGGGTCGGTACTAGGGCCACCCTTGTGGAACATCGGGTACGACTACGTGCTACGCGGCGACTTCCCTGACGGGGTCAGCGTGGTTTGTTACGCAGACGACACGCTGGTTCTAGCGCAGGGAGAGTCGTACCAGGCGGCGGTCGCTCTAGCGACACGCGGGGTTGAGATGGTCGTTGACAGGATCCAGGAGTTGGGACTCAAGGTGGCGCTTCACAAATCCGAGGCGATGTGTTTTCACGGTCGCCGCCCTCAGAACGCGCCGCCATTGAGTTCCCAGCTAACGGTAGGAGGAGTTCACATCGGTGTCGGGTCGACGATGAAGTACCTGGGACTCGTCCTCGACAGCCGGTGGAATTTCGTGGAGCATTTCCGACGTCTGGCTCCCAAACTCAACCGGGCTGGGGCTGCGTTCAAGCGCCTCCTGCCCAACCTTGGGGGTCCAGACGCCTCCTGCCGGAGGCTCTACGCGGGGATGGTTCGGTCCATGGCCCTCTACGGGGCGCCGGTGTGGGCGCTGTCGCTGAAAAAGCAACCGGCGTCCATGCTGAACGCCTGCCAGAGGGTCATGGCAATAAGAATGGTGCGGGGATACCGCACGGTCTCCCTCACACATGCACGATATGCGCGTGGAGATGCAACGCCGGGGTGAAAGTCCGCTGCCGCAACAGGTCACGGCATGGCGGACAGAGCTCCGGCGGGATCTCATGGTGAAATGGCGTCAACGACTATCGCAACCCAGTGCTGGGCACGCCACAATCATGGCGGTAAGTCCCCTTTTTGAGGCGTGGCTGGAAAGACCTCACGGCGTCCTTACCTTCCGCATGATGCAAGTTCTTACCGGACATGGTTCGTTCGGGAGTTTCCTGCACCGGATTCGTGCGGAAGTGACGCCCGGGTGTCGCCACTGTGCGGAATGCCCGGAGGACACGGTGGAGCACACAGTCGAGGTGTGCCCTGCTTGGACGGAGCATCGCCGTGCCCTCGTGGGAGCGATCGGCGGCGGAGACCACTCGCGCCGGGCCTTGGTTGAGGCCATGGTCCGGAGCGAGGAGGAGTGGCAGGCGGTCACCGACTTCTGCGAAGCAGTAATGCTCGCAAAGGAGGAGGCCGAACGCATCAGGCAACGGCTTTATCGCCGCCGCCGCCTCCGCCGCCGGGATTCTGATCCCGATTTCCGGCCACCGTAGGAGCGGGCTTGCGGACAGTGAGCAATGGGTAGCTCGCTGTCCGGCCGTCCGGTAACTGTCCGGACCAAGCCTAAGTCGTCGACGGCGCGCACTGTTCCCGCGCGCCTCAAGGAGTTGTCAGCAACAGCAGGGACCCAGCCGGGTCGAAGCCTACTGGGGCCAGGGTTATCCGAAAGGGCGCTCGAGCCCCGGTATGAAGGCTAGAAGGAACAGGGTGGGTCTTTTAGTCAGTAAGAGTCTGACACTATCTCCCGCTCCGCCCAAGAGCGGTGGATGTCATTGCATGATTTTTCCCACCATAAAAAAAAAAAAAAAAAAAATGGCGGCGTCAAGAAATTATCAACTTTTTCGTCATGGGTGTCGTTTTCATGGTTTTCGAGGGTGTTGAAACCGATGGTACTGTCAAAATGTAAATCCAAGATGGCGGCTGCAAGAAATAAACAAATTTTTCGTCATGGGTGTAGTTTTCATGGTTTTCGAGGGTGTTGAAACCGATGGTGCTGTCAAAATATAAATCCAAGATGACGGCTGCAAGAAATTATCAAATTTTCCGTCATGGGTGTCGTTTTCATGGTTTTCGAGAGTGTTGAAACCGATGGTACTGTCAAAATATAAATCCAAGATGGTGGCTGCAAGACATTATCAAATTTTCCGTCATGGGTGTCGTTTTCATGGTTTTCCAGGGGGTTGAAACCGATAGTACTGTCAAAATGTAAATCCAAGATGGCGGCTGCAAGAAATTATCAACTTTTTCGTCATGGGTGTCGTTTTCATGGTTTTCGAGGGTGTTGAAACCGATAGTGCTGTCAAAATGTAATTCTCTCATTTTTTTCTCGAAGTTCCTTATCGCGCGTTGTGAAAGGGGGCTACACGGAAAAAAATCTCACGAAAAGTTGTAACGACACTTTTTGCTATAGTAAGCTATTGTAAGCCGTGCGGCGTGCGCATGTTTCTCTGTCTGTCTCTCTCTACGATGAACTTCGTACGATGTACGATGTATATGAACTTCGTTCCATCCGGGTGTCCCTTGACACCTCTCAATTTTTTTTATTAATGATAGGCTTGCGTTTGACCACCATCTCATTCGTCTCCCAATGCCAATTTGGCCAAATTTTGGCGGCAATCGACAGTCATATTTAACGATGTAGTAACCGGCCCGCACAATTTCTGCCCCCGTTAGTAAAAAAGACGCATAAGATAAGATAAGATAAGATAAGATCATTTATTTGTATAAACATGTGTATGTTAAGATGGTGATAAAAAGAATACAGTTCAACATGTTTTGCCGTAAATCGGCGTACAAAATTAATTAAAAAAAACAACAATTCCTTAAAAAAAAAACATTCAAAATTCAGTCAATTCAATAATAGTCAACATATACAAATAAAAATATTCAAAATTCAGTCAATTCAATAATAGCAACATATACAAATAAAAACATTCAAAATTCAGTCAATTCAATAATAGTCTACATAATATAGTCAAAATTCAATCAATAAAAATTACAGTCAATACAGAAAATAGAATAATAAAATTTAAAAGTAAAATTGAAATATTAAATAGTCATGACTCAAAATTTTTCGTTTAAAAACTCCGCAACATTATAGTAAGCCTTACTGAGAAGCAATTTTTTTAATTCCCTCTTAAACGAATTAATATTCATTATTTTAATGGAATTGGGAATTTTATTGTAAATTTTAGGAGCCATGCATATTACACTCTTTCTTAGAAGTGCTGTTTTGGCGGGGATTGATTGCACCCAAAATCTGTACTTCTCACGCCTATGTCTACCTGTATTATTATTTAAGAGGGGAAACAAATGCGGATTAGATTTTACAAATACCGATATTTCTAATATGTAAAGTGACGGAAGTGTTAGAATTCTGTGCTTTATAAAGATTGTTTTGCAACTGTCAGTAGATTGTAACCCAAACATAGACCGTATACAACGTTTCTGTGCTTTGAACGCAGTGTCTTTCAGAGTTGAATTGCCCCAGAAAATTATTCCAAATCTTAATATTGATTCAGCAAGTCCGTAATATGCTGTAAGCAGAGTATCTATGTTGACAGTTGATGCCAATTTATAAAGAGCATAGGATGAAGCACTAACTTTTTTACAAAGTTCAGTAATGTGGGTTTTCCAGTTTAATTGTTTGTCAATGATTAATCCTAGAAATCTGGCCGTTTCAGCTTCTTGTATTACAATATCCTTGTATAGAAGTTCAAATTTTAATGCATTGCGTAAGTTATCTCGTTGTTTAAAATGCATTATGTTGGTTTTACTAAGATTAATTTTTAAATTATTAGCATTAAGCCATTTTATTATTGAGTTCAATGCCTCATTAGAATCATAGTCGTAGTTTAAAATATTTTGAGGTGCTATGGTTACAGTACTATCGTCAGCGAATAATGACATATGCTCCTTAGTTGCATTTGGCAGATCGTTGACGTATAGAAGGAACAAAGGAGGGCCTAATATACTTCCCTGAGGAACACCAAATTTGATGCAACGCCTATCAGATGAGAAAATCTGTTCCCTTTTAGTTTTTGTGTTAAATTTTGTTATTTGTGTTATTTGCTGGCGGTCAGAGAGATATGACTTTATCAATTCCAAGACATTCCCTCTTATGCCATAAGCTTCCAGTTTATGTAGGAGAATGTCGTGATCTACATAGTCGAATGCTTGCGACATATCACAATAAATAGAACAAACAGGTAACGACTTGTCAACTTGTGAAGAAACCACGTATAAAAAGTCATAAACCGCCATGTTGATGTTTCTATTTTTCCTAAAGCCCTTTTGCTCATCACATAGGATTTTATTATGATCTAGGTAGCTATTTAATTCAGAGTAAATATATTTTTCAAATATTTTTGAGAATACTGAAATAAGTGCTATAGGTCTATAGTTCTCTTTTAAGAGCTTATTATCCTTTTTAAATATAGGTTTAATAATTGTCAATTTAAGGTCTTTTGGGAATGTCCCAGTTTCTATACAAAGATTCAAGATATAACACAAGTGATGAGAGATCTCTTCATTAACAGCTTTCACAACTTTAGTTGAAATACCGTCATACCCCACACTGTCAGTATTTTTTAGATTTCTAATGATTCTCTGCATGTGACAAGGCAAACAGGGTGATAAAAACATTGAGTTCATTTGTGGATTTATTAAGACTGTAGATTCTTTACCCGCACCTAAAATAGGATCAATTTTGTCAATAAAATAATTATTAAATGCATTGGCAATTTGTGTAGGATCTGTTGTCAATTTATCATTAATTTGTAGTTCGGTTATTGATTCTTTTGGAATACTTAATTTATTTTTATTTATAACCTGCCATGCCGCTTTATTTTTATTAGCTGCCATTTTTATTTTGTAATTGTTTTGAGCACGTTTAGTGAGACTTATTATTCTTTTTAGACGTTTTGAATATGTTGAGTATTTTTGTTTGTTACTTAATGTTGGTTTCAGTCTAAAATTCCAGAGTAATTGTCTTTTATTTTTACAACAAACCTTTATTCCACGTGATATCCATCTTTGCTTGGTATTAACTTGAACAGTTGTTTCAGTCAGTGGAAAACATAAATTATAAAATAATTTAAATGTTTCAATAAAATAACGATATGCGGCTGTTGGATCACTAATGTCATATATTTCACAAAAAGAGAGGTTTTTTATATAATTTTTAAATTTATATATATTTTCCGGGCTAAAGTCACGCTTCATCTTATGCCAATACTTTAATTTAAATATTTTTTTCACTGGGAGTTTTATTATTTGGGCGGTATGGTCCGATAAGCCTAATTCTAACACCTCAGTTTTACACTTTTTTTTAAAGTCATGTGCAAAATTGTCTATACAAGTTTGACTCGATAGTCTTGTGGGCTGGTTAATTGCCAATGTGAGATTAAAATTTAACAATAAACATTCGAAGTCTAATGTGGTATTATTGCACTTCATGACATCTATGTTGAAATCACCAGCTATAATAGTATTATAATTATTATTTTTAGTAACACAATTCAGAATTTTGTCAAGCCTATCGAAAAACAAATTGAGATTGCTTTGTCCGGGTACACGGTATATGCAAACTATTATGATTTTGAAATCAGTTAACTCCACTGCACAACATTCTATTGCATTACTTATATCATCTAACATTTTTTCCAGATTTTATTTGAGCTTCATATTATTATTAAACCAAGTTAAAGCTCATTATAGTCGGCTTTATTTTCAACTTTTAATACCTACGTAAATATTTAAATTCACTCAAAGACAGCAAACTATTTACCGTTTCATTCATTAAAACATGTTTTTCTGCGTTTTTACTTTTTGTTAGATACGTCTTTTTAACTATCAATGGCAGAATTTTATACCGAACACACGAACATTTACTAACGCGCAAATCAGCACGGATTTGTTTCGAACAGACCAGTTAAAAAACCGTGTTCAATTCAATTGCACACTTTTTGTAAAACCTCTTTTATAGTTGCTTGATCGCAAAAACGTGCTCAGTTGACGCGAATTGAGCACGGGTTGGTTGAATTCCGTACCTACATACCGTAATACAAAAGCAGCACGCTTAGCCAAGTTGTTATTCTGCAATCGTTAACGCTGTAGAAAAGTGATGAAACGTATGGGAATGACGTCATCTCAACGTAAAGTCGCGTGGTCGGAACAAACGAATAGAAAATTCGTAGCCAAGTTCACATCGTTCAAAATGATAGAATGAATTTCTACGACGTTTAACGCTACATCCTTTGATAAACAAACGCTACATTGTAGATCGAGCGGCCGACGCAGGTGCGTCAACATGGCTACCCACTTATCGTTTTCTACAATTGCTGACACTGAAGCGTTACCGATTGGAGAACGGAATTCGACACGATACGGTTGTAACTTGGCTAGGGGGACAGATTTGGCGAGACCGCTGTCGCCAGTTGGACACGGAAAGGGAAATACGCTTATATAATGCGCTGCAGTGACTTGCATGTTACCTGCCCCCCTAGCCAAGTTACAATCAGTTTGTGTCGAATTCCGTTCTCTAATCGGTAACGCCTCGGTGACAGCAATTGTAGAAAACGATAAGTTGGTAGCCATGTTGACGCACCTGAGTCGGCCGCTCGTTCTACAATGTAGCGTTTGTATAACAAAGGATGTAGCGTTAAACATTGTAGAAACGATTTTGAACGATGTGAACTTGGCTACGAATTGTCTATTCGTTTGTTCTGACCACGCGACTTTACGTTGAGATGACGTCATTCCCATACGTTTCATCACTTTTCGACAGCGTTAACGATTGCAGAATAACAACTTGGCTAAGCGTGCTGTAGTCGTGAGTGATGTAACTGTGTATGAAATAAATTTGATTGTATGTTGGTGTCACGTTTTGTGTTATGTTTGTGTGTTATGTGTAATTATGAGTCTCAGTTACTTGCTCAAATAAATGAAAATGATAAGGAACTTACCTGCCAAATTTTAAGTATATCGGTGTTATAGGGTAAGTGCTCCAGTGAATGAACACACCCCAGTAAATGAACAAAACTCAGTTTTTTCAAAAAAATAAGAAATTGAAATATTTCTACCCAACGACGTATTTTTTTTCGTAATTACAGCTCTATTTTCTATTATAATGACAATCTTCACTTCATATGTTACCTACTGTTCGTTTCAAAACGGCAAGCGTTTAAAGTTAGCAGTGTAGTGTAATAGTAGTTTATGTGACTAGGGGATAAAGCAGTGTCTTTAAGTCGCGGGCGGCATGTTAAATTCCGAACGAAACGAAGGTTGCTGATTTTAATCCCGAACGATAGTGAGGGATTTATAAAATTAACTCCCGAGCATCGCGAGGGAGTTAATAAAGAAACCTGAGTGAAGTGAGGAATTTAAGCCGCCCAAGACAAAGACAGCTTTATCCCCGTGTTGCATACTCTACTTTTTACACCATCTGTGAGATAATCAAAAGACAATTTGGTCGACCAAATCATATATTAGAGAAATATAAGTATTATATTTACAAGTTCATCAAACAAACAAAATTCACTACTCCAAGATTCTATAGTTTCAATTTTCTATAATGCTCCCGTGTCGTCAGCACGCACGTTTTATTCTATTTTCTTTTTTTTGTTAGTGGCCAGTTTGAATCATAGTGATTACATACTCTTTAATTTGAATTTCGAGTCAACTTGTTCGATGCGCCTACATTTTAATTCACAATGTTGACGATTCTTGATGCTCCAAATTCAAATCTCATTATTCCCTAGGGATCGGCCATACTGCATTATCTCCCTAGGCATATAATGACTTGCTTTAAGTGAGGTTTGTATGACGTGTAAAACGACATTATCGAGCAGGTGGTGTAAAAAAATATTTTTGTTCGGGCAAGACTCGGGGTAGACACAAAATTTTTGATATCAAATTGTGGCCGTAATTTAAATATGCACTAAAAGTTTTTTATTTATTTGAATAATAGATAGTTTTAATATATGTCTGAAATCCATTACAATGCCATTCTAGCCAGTTTTATGTAAATTATTCGACGTCCCAGCATTGGAAATACAAAACGTTTGAAATCCAAACAAATGCACATATTTTTATTGAAATATGTAATTTATTTTTATGCCACAATGTTCATATTTTGGGAGCCGTTTAAACAATCTATTTCTGATCTTTAGGCCAGTATTGGGACAGGTGTGTTCATTTATTGGTTCATAAAATCCATTGAATGAACTAACATTTTTCACCATGTTCAATTATTAGCTTTCGTCGTAATAATGTAACCATTAAATGAACACAATATATTCAGTTAGAATTCATCCTTTTAAGATCTATTTATTGTTACATAAATTCTTGTATTGTACCTTTAAATCATCATAAATTTCCATAAAAATAAATGCGAAAAGTTTCGATATATCTACCCAAGAAACTTTAAAAGAAGCTCTTAATTCCGTCACCTTCCGTCTTGCTCATATTAACGCAAGATACTGATTTAATTGTTCCTACTGCGCTGAATTGACTGATTTTAATAATATTACTAATTTATCCGCTGCGAATCTAGGAAACGACCCAAAAGCTGGCTTTACTCGAAACTATACCGAAAATATCGTGCGAGACTAGGCTGGCTCTGAAGCAACGTAAAAACCACAAGGCCTTGGGTGAGGAAGGAATTACGGCCGAACTCCTGAACGCGGGTGGAAAACCGATCCTTAAAGCTCTTCAGAAGCTGTTCAATTACGTCATAATCAAAGGAAAAACGCCACAGCAATGAAGCAGAAGTGTAGTGGTGCTCTACTTTAAGAAGAGCGACAATGCCTTGTTTAAGAATTATTCATACATCCACATCTGAGGCATGTCTACAAGCTGTTTTCCGGAATCTTCACGAATTGTTTCGCGCGCAGGTTTAGCGACTTCTAGCCTCAGGATGGAAAAGGTTTCAGCACCGTAGACCACATACATGCACTGCAGCAGATTATGTAGAAGATCGAGAAGTATAATCTGCCTCTCTGCTTAGCGTTTGTGGACTACGAGAAAGCCTTTGATTTGATCGAATCTTGGGCTGTATCGCAGTATTCCCCAAGTCAACGATGCCAGGTTGACTATAGATAACGGTACATCGAAGTACTGAAGTATTTGTACGAAAATGCCACCATATCAGTCCGACTTCAGAAACCTCTAAACTTATCCTTCTGCTGCGGGCTGTGAGATTATTATTATTATTTAGAAGATAAGGGGCTATGCATCACCCATAGTGTAGGGGATGTAGTCACTGCGACCTAAAAGATCTATTGTGACTCGCCACCTTGTTAGAGTAACTCTTTTAGCCCGGAGGCTTCCAAGAAATTTAGAATACTCCTAGCTTTTAGAATTTTAATCTCCTCACACAAAAGGTGCTTAGGCGTCTCCCTCTCCTGATTGCAGTACCGGCAAACATCAGTGTCACTCAGTTTCATGTGAAATTGGTGCCTGTTTAGTTTGCAGTGGCCGGTTAAGGCGCGGGCTATCGCACAGATGTTCGTCCTGCTAAGCTCAAGAAGCTCGGCAGTTCGTTTTTGTGAGTAGCCTTCTATGAGAGATTTGGCGTGTAGCAGACCTGGTTGTACCAACCAGTGCTTTTTTGAATCGCCAAATAAGTTGCCCTTAAGGGTCTACATGGCCTGGTTCTTTGAGATTCCACAGAAGGGTTCTGGTCCTATCTGATGACCGTGAGCCCCAGTCCGTGCAAGTTCATCGGCTTTTTCGTTGCCATTGATTCCGGAATGACCTGGTACCCATCTCAGAATAACTTTATTCCTTTGCCCCAGGTCATTCAGTTTGTTAACGCAGTCTTTTACCAGTTTCGAATTTAAAGTATTCGAGTTCAGGGCGTTGAGAGCTGCCTGGCTATCTGAGTAAATCAGAATTAATTGATTTATGTAGTTTCGTTGACGGTTGGCCTCCGCACATTCTATAATGGCGTATACCTCCGCTTGGAATATGGCTGTGAGATAGGGAGGCGTCATTTTTCAGAAACTATTCACGGCAAAATAGAGGATGTCTTCAAGGACCTAGATTGGAGAGAGCTAGGCATTAATGTCAATGACGAGTATATCACTCACCTTCAATTTACCGACGATATACCTAATGGTCATAGCTGAGGCTATGGAGGACCGCAGAACAAAATTTGATAAAACGAGTAGAGCTTCAGAAATACTGGGTCTCAAGATAAATATGGACAAAACCAAAGTCTTGGTAAACAACCATTTAGAACCCGCTCCTATCAAGATCAGAGACTCTAAACTCGTAAATTGTAGACAATTACATTTACCTGGAACAGATGGTTCCAGGTAAATGTCCTACATGGTTCTAAAACGTGGCCAATAAAAGTAACAATTGGCCTCATCAGAAGGCTTAAAGTCACTCAAAAGACAAAGGAGAGGGCTATGCTCGGAATTTCTGTGCGTGATCGAATCAGGAACGAAAATATCCGCAGGAGAACTAAAGTTCCCGAAATAGCCTGAAATGGCAAGTCACATTGTTCGTAGAACAGATGGTCGATAAAGCTGAAAGGTTCCAGAGTGGCTACCGTATACTGGAATACGCAGCATCGGTAGGCGTTCCACAAGGTGGACCGATGACTTGATGATTTGAAGGCTTTTACTTTTATTTAATAATGTTTGTAATAGATTTAGAGGCAGAGGACATATGTTCGTTTTTTAACTTTTTCTGGGACTAAATATGTTACAAAAACAAAGATTTTTTGAACTATTACACAAACAAAAATTGTGTTCATTTACTGGATTTACTCTGTTCATTTACTAGAAATTTTCGTTAATTCACTGGGGTTTTAGGGTATTTTTCAATTTATTGCTGAATATCTAAAAATGTATCCAGGTTATATCGTAAATCTAACTTAAAAACAATTATTTAATATATTTACATTACCAAAATATAGATTTGGACCGTATACCTTAGAGTTAACATAGTATAATTATTTTTTGAAGTTCAAAAATCGCTTAAGTGTTCATTCCCTGGAGCACTTAACCTAGTTTCTGAGATTTCGTGATCAATTAATTAGTATGACCTTTTGTTAGATAGCTTATTACCTCTTCCTGATGATAATGGACGCTCTGACGTCGGACATTCAGGAGGAGGCTCCCTGGTGTATGCTATTTGCCGACGACATTGTGCTGGTTACCGAGGGTGGCCTAGAGGTCCAAAACAGATTGGAGGTGTGGTGGCACAGACTAGAGAGTGTTGGCCTGAAATTGAGTAGAACCAAAGCGGAGTAAGTACTTGTTCTGCGATTTCGGCGGTCTATCCAACCCAGTGCCTTTAGCTCTCGCCGGAACGCCCATACCATCGCTCGTCCAAGGGGATGGTGAGGTAGATCGAGACGTAACACAGGATGAACGCAGGATGGATGAAATGGCAACAGGTCACGGGAACAACTTGCGACCCACGCATGCCCCTCAAGTTGAAGGGTAATTTACAAGTCCGTCATAACACCTATCATACTGTATGGATCAGAATGTTTTGCTGTGAAAAAGAAGAATGAAAAAAGATTACATGTAGTGGAGATGAGAATGTTGAGATGGATGTGTGGTGTGACGAGAATGGATAAAGTGAGAAATGAGTAACTATATAAGAGGAAGTTTGAAAGAATTCTGAATATACACGTAGATGGATGGAGAGGGAGAGGAAGGACGAAGAAAAGATGGATGGATTGTGTGAGGAGTGATATGAAAGAAGAGGGAGTTAGTGATAGTTTGACGGGTGACAAGACAGAATGGAAGAAAAAAACGTGTTGCGCCGACCCCAAGTAATATGGGATAAGGGCAGGAAGAAGAAGACCTTTTGTAAGATAGCTCCTTGAATAATCTTATATCATCATCCTTGAATAAATTCTTGATTTCAAAAACCTAGTAAGGTGCATCGACTATTTAAGTCTCTGAGACTTTCTAGGTTTTAATTATGTTAAAGCGACTTACTAGGTTTTAAAGTGGCAACACTTGTGCGTGTGTGGTGCACTTACTAGGTGTCGATGCTTAAAAATAACTGCTTAAATGACAGTTAAAAATTATTCTTATTAAATTCAGTTATTTGGTAGGGACTTATTAGATTTGCAAGATTATGGAATAATACGGTTTATGTAAAAAGTGTCCCTTACTAGGTTTTGAAATGGGACAGCCGATCGGCTTCACTGTGGTCACAGCCCCGCTGCTTTGACATGTTTAGGTACTTCCTCGCGTGAACATTGGTACGAGTACCTACTTAATATGATAACACAGGATATAGGTATATAAAATCTTTGGATAACACAAATAAAGAATTTGTAATTGTCATGTCAAAGAAAGCCATTTATTTTTAAAGTAAGTATATTATTATCAATTTTTCATCATCTTCCTGGCCTCGGCCCATGTTACTTGGGGTAGGCCCACAACATTTTAAGCTATTGCATAGCTTCTATCGCGGGCCTTGAGCGTGAAGACCGAATCCAGAAATTCCGTAACGAAAATAACCTAACACCCCCCACTCATTTATTTTTTGAGCGTGGTGACCGATAAGAAAACAAATGAGTGAACAATCAATCAAAAATCAATTCAATGTGTGAAAGTGTAACTTCAATTAATATCAAAGAAAAAAAAACAGGAAAAAAAATACTGCATAAATAAAATAAATAAATAATTATAATTGCATAAGTTGATAAAAATGCTATGCAATAGCTTTACCGCGGCAGTCCCCGAGTGCCACACGTCTTTTTTTTCTTCCATTCTATCATGTCAACCATCACTTTATCACAGATTCCGATTGATCGGAATCGGATAGATTGTGTGAAGAACACACAATCTATCCGTCTTTTCCTCTCTCCGCCCTCTCTCTCTCCATGACTCCATATGTATATTCTTTGGGCATATTCTATGTATGACTCTTTGAGTATGATCACATCTGGCGAATGCCGCCGGTAGCGAGCCGCTCGCGAGCGGTATGCGTGCTTTTTAAATTCACCCGCTGTTCCCGTGCAATCATTGGGCCCTTCTGCAAAATCGCGTGCTCGCGCCCCGTATGTTTTAGATACGAGTACTTCGTTACGCCAGCAGATAGAGTTTGACCAAAAATAGTTACTCATACTTACATTTAATATTTTAACTACAGTATGTAAATACTTAATTAATTTTGTCTATATTTCAGGTGTGAGTCAAGGGCTAATTTCGAAAATAGTTAAAGAAGGGCATGCAGCAGAAGAAGCTGGTACAAAAATTCTGACCCCAGGCAAGGAGAGGAAACGTCAAAGTGGGTTTATTCATGTTGATGATTTTGACATGGGAGTTATCCGGAGGAAAGTACATGAATTTTACTATAATAAAAACGAGTTACCGACTGTTAAGAAGCTCCTAGAGGTCTTAAAAACAGAACTAAATTACACGGGACAAAGAAAAAGTCTACGAAAGCTGCTCCAGAAAATGGGTGTCGCGACGTGTAGCTCGCGAAGTAAACAGGTAACAGAGTCAAATTAATGTTGATAGTGCGAAACGTGTAACAAGCTAGTCGTACATGATAATATGCGGTGACCTGCTGGCAACACCGAATCCATAGGGCGATCACCATAGATAAAGAGTATTTATAGTTTATGGTCATGGCACTTAAGTAGTATCTCTATATAGTCTGTGGCGTTTGCCGCATTTTTGAGCCATTTTTTCAACTCACCAAAGTAAGGTAGTTACCTCAATAAGTGCATAGTAAAAGTGATTGGTGTTTCATGGAGGCGTCCAGCACGGCGGCGTCCAGCACGGCGGCGGCTCATCTGAGAGAAATATAAGCTAAGTGGTATCACTAAGAAAATAGTGTAGTGGTTCCCCACCTAAATGTTTAAACTCTAAGATTCCTAACTTTATTAAAGTTTCTGATGCTCTTGGAAGTCGGTTACATTAAGAGGTCTTTCGATGCTGCAATGCGAAAACCTCGTGACAATCAGACTGGGCGAAAGGCCGTGATCAGTCCGTTAGAGGAGACCTTCGGTGCTGCAATACGAAGTCTCTCTGACAAATATGGCGTACTGTTGCATGTACTAAGAGGGTACATGCAACAGAGAGATAATAAGAGAAATAGTCCTGTGGTGCACGCAGAGATAGCGAGAGGTTAATTGGCAGACGTGGCTGCAGTTAACTCTCTAATACCAAACAGGCTACGATGACTTGTATCTCGTAGAACATAGGTTAATTGGCAGACGTGGCTGCAGTTAACTCTCTAATACCAAACAGGCTACGATGACTCGTATCTCGTAGAGCATGAGTAATTAATCCTAACAGTTGTTTATGTGTCACACCTAAGACACCAGAAACGTTTAAGTATGTAATTATGTATATCACAATGTATAGAATGGTGGGAATCAATTTAATTATAACCACAGATGGCGAGCTGAATCACGGTGCGAGCTAGTAAGAACTAAAGGCAGATTTACGCGAAGCAAACCCCAATACAGAGATGATTCCTCTCGGATCAAACCCCAGGTACCTACAAGTAACAATTCCTTATTCTTCACCCTACAATCAATCTATATTATTTTATACTCTTCGCCGTCGCACGTCGGTCCCGCTGCCCGCGTTGCCCGACGGATGAGCCTGGCCAGCTTAAACATCTTGTTCCGTTCGGGCGGCGTGGGGTAGCGGGCGTTCCGGCGGCGGCGGCGGCGAAGACAATGGGTTTTCGTTTTAAAAAGTCGCAGTCTAATCGTAAAATGCTCATGGAGCGCAATGAAGTATCAGCTTGGAGAGCAAAATACTTGCATGCTGTAGAAAAAAAATATAAATCTCCACAGCCTCGGTCGCTAATTTATTTAGATGAAACCTATATACATTCATCGCATACATCAGGTAAATGCTGGCAAGGAGAGGGTGTGGATGGAGTGTTAGAGCCTGTATCAAAAGGGCAAAGACATATTATTGGAACGAAGTTCCTTATCGCGCGTTGTGAAAGGGGGCTAGAGGGAAAAAATTCCCACGAAAAGTTGTACCGACACTTTTCTTTTTTTTTTCCTTCTTTAATATTCTTTCACTATTTTTTTTAAATGTTTTTGGCTTGGAAACTACCTAAATCTTTATCTATTAATGGAAATTCAAGATGGCGGCTGCAATAGATTATCAACTTTTTCGCTATGGGTGTTTTTCGCTATGGGTGTCTTTTTCATGTTTTTCGAGGGTTTTGAAGCCGACAGTAATGTCAAAATGTGAATCCAAGATGGCGGCTGCAATAAATAATCAACTTTTTCGATATGGGCGTTAGTCTAGTCAAATTAGCAAAAAGATTGGACCTAATTCGTGTAGTTGTAATTTTTTGTGGAATCATTAGAAGACATGAATATAAGTCTTGTCTGAGTTTGCACCATTCCTGTTATGTACGGAACATCGTTTAATATTAGGTTTTAACATTAAAGTCCCAAAATTTAAATAATTCATAAGTATTTAGTTGTGGTAAGTTTAGATATATGTAGATACCCCTTTGGTGTATAATTACTTTTTTTTTTTTCAATTTACCACAATGTACCTACCACTTGATCTTTTTAAAAAACTATCTTAGTAATAGGACACAGGCTGTAAAAATTGGTAATAACCTTAGCGCTAAGCATAGTGTTGGTTTCGGTGTGCCGCAAGGATCAGTACTTGGTCCAACATTATTCTTGATTTATGTTAATAATCTTTGTAACATTGAATTACCCGGTTCAAAAGTGATCACTTTTGCCGATGATACTGTAATCTTATTTCACCAAAAAACATGGAGTGATGTCAAATCGTCAGCTGAGATTGGTCTTAAAAATATAATTGAATGGCTTGATTACAATCTGCTTACATTAAATCTTAAAAAAACAAAAATTGTAACATTTAGTATAAGGAATAATTTGCAACCTACCGACTTTAATTTAAAAGCTCATTCCTCTAATTGTTCTGCTGCAAGTGTTTGTGTATGCCTGTCTTATCTCCTAGTAAAAGTGTAAAATATCTTGGAGTTGATATCGATGAAAATTTAAATTGGAAACAACATATTCATAATCTAAAATCTCGCATTCGTAAACTTATACCGATTTAAAAAAAAATTAGAAACTTAAAAGACAAAGCTACGAACAAAACTGTATATTTTGCACTGTGCCAATCGATAGTTACTTATGCTATCTCTGCCTGGGGTGATGCTAGAAAAAGTACTCTTATAAAAATAGAACGAGCTCATAGATGTATTCTAAAAGTGATTAATTTTAAAAAATTTAGATATCCTACAACTGCGTTGTACAAAGAGTTTGAAGTCTTAATTATTCGCCAACTCTTTATCAAAAAAATAGTCCTGAGACAACATTTCTACGGGAAACCTGTTACCAAATCTCTAAGAAGAGTGCATGAAGTATATGACGTTCCAGCTTGCAAAACCACTTTTGCACAGTGTTTCTCTTATTTCTTGGCTCCTCTGTTGTACAATCGCATAAGTAAAATCAAACCTCTTAAAGATACGACAAGTTTTGTGTGTAGAAGGGCTCTGGATGAGTTTCTGAGTAACCTGGATTATGAACAGACTGAAAAACTTATACAAATATGTCAGTAATTATTTAAATAAAACAAAGGATTTTGATGTTTTCGTAGGGGTGTTCACAGCCGTCGACGTTTGGTGGGGAGAACTACTATGGTTCAAGGATTTTTCAGCCAAAATTTTGCCAACGTTAGCAAATAAACTGTTTACTTTATTCGCGGCTTCGACTGGATCTATTTCTGTTGACAGTAATTCAAGGGGAGGTTCAGAATTTTTCGATCGAAAAGTATTAGTTTTAATAAATTTCCATACAAGTTTGCTGTTTTTTCCTGCCTTCTGTAGTTCGTTCTTCTCATGTTGATATTTAATTTTGTTTTAAATTAAAAGATAATAATAATTAAAAGATTATTGCAAAAGTTTCTATACCTTTTATAAGAAATAGAAAGTATTTCATTATCAGGTGCAAGTTTCGACTTTTGGTGTAGTTTATCTCTATGCCGTACCTATACAACGTACGAGTCCAGGAGTGATCCACGGTTTAATAGAATTATACTTTCTAGACGTTATTTTAGTAATCGTATTTTTGCTTATTGCATGTTGTAGCGAGTGTATGAAATACTGTAAAGGAATATTTCCATTATTAGTTTCGTAAACAGGGTCAAAGTCAATACCGCGAATGTCATGTTCTAGATTAATCATGTTAATTTTTGTACAACTACGCATGCAGTTTATATTCTAGGTGAGGATTTTTGTATTGTTAGTAAAGTAGCTTGATGGTCCGTAAGCGATGAATTAGTAACTAATGTTTTGTTCGGAAGTTTGGTTTTTATGATGAAATGATCCAAACATGATCCAGTCTGGTGCGTGGGATAGGTAATAATGGGTTGGTAAAAGTCCATGAAATGAACAAATATTTAAGTAATTATGAACATGTGTATCTGATCTCCCGGAAACAATATTAATATTTATGACACCCATTAGAACAATGTTCTTAAAAGCTGATAGATGTTTTAAATTTACATCAAGTGATTCTAAAAAACTGTCAATATTTTGAGACGGTGGCCTATAAATGGCCATAATTACAGTATCCGGGATAATTTTAATTACTAAACAGTTACTATGTTGAACTATCGGCTCTTCCACGAGTGCTTTTAGGTTATTTTTGATGTATACTACAACACCATCATTCTGATTCATGTTTGAATTTGTTTTGTGAGTGCAGTAGCCGTCAAGGGAACGTAAATTGTGTCTGAGCTGACAGCCAACATTCTGTCAATACAATAACATCACAGCTAATGTCAAGACTTTGTAATAGAACTTAAAACACATCCATGTTGCGATTAATAGGTACTGCGAATATTTTGTGTAAGCAGCGTAAGCGTATTTTCCCCAGAAGGAAGAAGAAGTTTATAATCTTCTACATTACAGGTATTGGCTTCAGCCACAGAGAATCCATCCAAATTGGAGATTAGCTGACTAGCCATAATAACTAGTTACTAAAGTAATAAAAGATAAACTAACTCTTACGAAACCGTAACTAAGTGCTAGGTACTATATAAACTAGTTGGGGCGCTCTTAGGCGCCTTCATAGTCTATCGAATTAATATAACTAACTTCCGCATATTTACGCGCTGGACACTGCGTCACCGGTCTGATGGTCACATTTCCTCTTGAAACGCTTGCACGTCGCACATTGGGGTGGAGAAGATTTACTGCTACACTCCTTGTGGGAATGCCCAGTCTCTCCACAATGGTTACAAGTAGGACTGGTTTCACGACAAAACTTGGCTGCGTGGCCGAACTGCTGGCAGTTAAAACATCTTGTGACTATTGTGAAATCTTTCACAGGGCATGATATCCAATTTATAAAAATCCGGCTTTGGTTTATTAGGACTTTCCTGACGGCAGCGGGTACTTCTAATATAAAGTTGCAAGTGGGAAGACCTTTTTTACCTGACTTATGGCTCAATTTGATAGTCGCCAGGAAGGACTCATGAGTAGTGTTTGCCAATTTATCTGAAAGGTTTTGCTCATAAATGCAGTCCAATACTTCCTTTTCAGTAAGTGCTACTGGAACTCCAAGAACAGCAATCCTAGGTCGGCGTTTAGGAGCTTCTTCTACCGTAAGGCCTGATGACACCAGTTTCGTTGAATTCCTGAGCTTTTCGATATCGCCTTTGCTTTCGGTCCTAATAAGAACACCTCCGTTTCTAACTTTTTTTAAGCCACGGACATGAAGCTTAAGTTCTTCAGGCGATATAATTTTCTGCACAAGTGTCTTTGTATCATCACTTGTTTTAGTCTTGTCGCAAGGATAGATGGCCACTGAACTCAAATTTGCTGGACGGATGAAGGTTTCGGAACTTTTTTTAACCATGCTAGCGTAGGATGAAGAGGTGTTGCCGGAAGGTGATAATTTGTTGATTACAGCAACAGCTTTGATCACCTTAACAGATTCTGTAAGGTCCAGCTGGTCCCTAAGGTGCTGTGCTGTGTTGTGTGCTTGAGTCGTTTTTTGTTTTAATGATTGATACAGTACCGCCATCTGAGATGTTTCATTGTAAACCCTGCGACAAAAAGAGCGGAGACACGGAGCTTCTGATCACTGTTCATTTTCCCCTCCGAAACTATGGTGCAGACCTCAGTGAGAATAGTGTCTATTGACCCCATCCATTTCTGGATCTCTGGTGTCGAAATAACTTCTTCCGGTAACTCACCATCCGACACGGGTGGAGCTAGAGGTGGTGTTTGCTGCCTAGGTTGAACTGGTTCAGGTTGGGTTGGAGTCGGCGGAGGACTTCAACGTAATAGTTGGCTACGTCCAAAAGGGCTAGCTTCTTGATTGGTCATAACTAACACAGATAGTATGCTATGACTATGAGTTATTTAGTTCATCTTGCACAGTATAAAAGTTGGTAATATCACACACGCGACACACTTTACTTTCGAACTGACACCGCTGTTATAATATCAATTGTTGTAAGTTATTTTAAGATATTACATTATTATTAAATGCAAAATACACGACTACCAAATATCGCGTCTCGTAGGCGAGTCAAAAGTAATAGTAATTTATAGAACTCAATGCACCTAAACCACTTGCATTTGTTGCTTGACCTTATAGGGGTAGGTATATAAGTCAACTTTATGTGCCAATTTTAAGTGAATTAGTTCTACAGTGGTTTCTTCTAAGAGTAAGTGTAGTTGGTATTATTGTGGACTCTCGAATGCTGTTATAGTCTTAATTTCTTTATAAAGGTTTCTTATAAAACTATTAGTACACACACACAGTTACAGAACCAACTAGAGTAACTCCAACCTCTGCAACTTGTATTGATAATGTTTTCTGTGATTGTGATTATTTAGATAAATCTTTAGTATATTATCTTCCGTCTGATCATAGTGGACAAACGGTGTCTTTTAAGTCTAAAGCAACTTTGGAAAAAGCTCAAATTAAATTTAGGCCAATTACACTTAACAATATTTAATAGTAACATACAAAATAAATTAAATGTTTTGGGCCACAATATTGATGATGCTAATAAATTTTATGATAATTTCTTTTCAGTAATAATCAATGAATTTAATAAAAGTTTTGAAAAGAAGTCGAAAAATATTTTCCCGAAGTTTGTATTTAGTGACTGGGCGACTGAAGGTATAAGGATAAGTAGGGAAAAACTATATGAGCTATATGGCCTTAAGCCATTTTTCAACTCTGCTCAGCTTTAACAAGTAGGTATGTAAATAAATATTCTAAACTCTTTACAAAAATTTGCAAAGTAGCAAAGGCCCTTTTCACTAGCAAAAAAATCAAATTGGCTGACATTAAAATAAAGACCATTAAAATAAATTCTAACATAGAAGTAGCCCAAGAGTTTGTGAATTTTTTCACCAACATACCTCTTAAGACAACGGAAGTTTTAAATTCCTCGCCGGAGGCCTCAGTTACATTATTGAAAGAAAACGTGCCAGGCTGTCCGGCAAATAAAAATAAAATTAACCGAGGACCTGTGGGGAATGTCTGTTAAAGTTTGTACATCTATAATCGAGACCGTGGCACCATACTTGGCGTTAATTTTTAATTTGTGTGTGGACCAAGGAGCCTTTCCAGATTTAATGAAATTCAATAAGGTTATACCTCTATTTAAATCCGGCGACCATAATGACACCAATAATTATAGACCTGTATCGGTGTTGCCGGTTTTCAGTAAGGTCTTTGAAAAAGTTATGCTCAATCAAATGCTTATTCATTTTTACATCAATAAGATCTTACACGAACAGCAGTATGGTTTCACCAAAGGACGTTGTACGACTGACGCTGGTGTCACCTTATTAAAACACATATTTGCAGCATGGGAGGAAGCCCAAGATGCTATTGGAATTTTCTGTGACCTCTCAAAGGCTTTTGATTGTGTCAATCATGAAATCTTACTCTTAAAGCTAGAACATTACGGATTAGGTAAACTTGCTCTAAGCTTAGTGAAATTGTATTTAAATGACAGGCAACAGCAAGTTCAAATAAATGGTGTAAATTCACAGGGCTTAAAAGTTAAAATGGGTGTACCACAAGGCTCTATATTGGGCCCTTTCCTCTTTCTGGTTTAGATTAATGATCTACCGCATTTATTTAAAAAACAACCACATATAGTATTGTTTGCTGACGATACTCCCTTAATATTTAAGATCAATAGACGTTCCACACATCTTGATGACGTAAACAACATTCTGCAGCAGGTCCAAAACTGGTTTACTGTCAATAATTTAGTATTAAATGGGAAAAAAACAAAGTGCATAAGATTTGCGTTACCGAATGTTAGAAGTAACGATTTGGAAATAGTATTGAACAGGGAGAAACTTGAATTCGTCGAAAACACGGTTTTCCTGGGAATCACGCTCGACTCGAGGCTACAATGGGGTCCTCATTTAACATCTCTGTCAGGACAGCTTAGCTCAGCAGCATATGCTGTCAGAAAAATCTGTCAATTTACTGATATACATACCGCGAGGTTGGTCTATTTTAGTTATTTTCACAGTATCATGTCTTACAGTATTCTGCTATGGGGACGGGCTGCAGACATAGAGTCTATTTTTATTCTGCAGAAAAGAGCTATCAGAGCCATATACAATCTTCGCAGGCGCGATTCTCTTAGGGAACTGGGGTAGTGCTGGTAAAACTACATTAATAGAAATAGAAAGGGCCCAAAAAGCTGTTATTAAAGTAATGCTAAAAAAGCCTTTCAGATTTCCAACCGACCTGCTTTATAATGTATTCCCTGTTCTCCGAGTGCGCCAATTATTCATCCTAAGCGCAACACTACGAACACACAAAGCTTTAAAAAATCGGCCTGATTATCAAAATATTCTATCAAAACGCGTTCTCTACGTTCCACTTCCAAACGTAAAGAGTCTTCTGGCTAGACGCTGTCCTTCTTACTCTCACACTCATGTCTATAACCAAATCATTAAATCCCAGGACATCAAAGGTTTAAGCGACCGATTATGTAAGAAAATGTTGAAAAAAATACTCGTCTCCCTCTCGTACGATGAAACTGAGGATATCATTAACTAATAACAAACATTTTGTGCTAAACAGTTACCAAAATCATATATAATAATATGAGTATAACATGTGTAACGACCCACAAACATACACACACCTTCAACCGTACACCTCTAACACGCACACTCTTTTATTTACTCTATTTCTTTGTAATGATTATTTTGTAAATTATTTTGTCTCCTATTTTTTTCTTACTTTATTTTTAGGTAGGTAATCCGAAAAGAAACCTGTATTTTAATTTAACGATAACGCAACTCCGGTCCCCAAGATACAGGCACCGCCTAGTTTGGGGGCCATTGTAATAATTTTTAAGGAAATACTTGTAGCAATGGTTAAATAAAGTTATTATTATTATTTCCTTTATTTAACATTAGTACATATTATATTATATTTTTAAATATTCCTTAAAAAAAAATAATTAAAAAAAAAACATTTAAAAATATAAAAAATAGTAGCCCACCGGCATCGGGAACAAGGTCCAAGCTGCCGGTAGTCAGGGCTCCTGAGATAGGAACCTCCGGACAATACGCGCCGTGTCTAGGAGTACTGCTTTCTGGATCAAGCCCTTGATCCAACTGCCTAACGAGAGCCTCCGCAGATGTTATTATTATTATTATTATTATTAACTATTTAAAGATATAAACATCATGACGGTTCCTTGTTAATACATTTATGAAAATATTGTGTATGTCAGGAAAAATATTCTATATTCTTTATTGTACATAAATTTACACATTATTCAATGTAAGAAAGCCGATGTACACAGGCGAGCTTAACCCAAAATTGGGTTTTCTTACAGCAAACCTTAATTAATATTCATCTTTTTACTAAAATAAGTGACAGGCACAATTTTAATACTAGAAATAAAGACAAGTTAGATCAACCTCGATTCAGATTGGCTAAAGTATTTAGTTCTTTTATGGGGTACTGTGTAAAATTTTATAATAAAATTCCACTGGAAATTCTCCAATTAAACGAGACAAAATTTAAAACATGCATAAAACGCACGCTATGTAGGCAAGCGTATTATAAATTGGAAGATTATCTACTTGATAAAAATGCTTGGCTAAACGCTGGTCCTGCTCCACAGTCACAGTCTTTTTTTAGCTACTAATTAGCCGTATTTTTTTTTTATTTATTTAATTATATATGTATATTGGAAGAGATGCTGCTGGCCTTTTCCTATTGTTGTTTTCGGATAATTTTTTTAAAATTTTATTTATTAATTTCAATAGAACTTATGATTTATTACCTGTTACATTTGGAAATAATAGCATTGTATAAAGTAGAAGCACTTTTTTTTCGAATTTTGTGAATGTGAAGTACCATGGAGCATTTTTATTTGGTTACAACTTGTTTGACACTACGAGCATGGCAGTTGAGAGATTGTCATGCTCACTAAAATGTCTCGCTGATGGTGGCACGTGTTATTGGGTCATTTGGCTCCCTTCAAAATGGTTGAGCTGAGTGGGGCTGATGCACGCGTCATGCTCGTGAACGGGCGCCGTCAGTTGAAACTGGTATTCAATTTCTATTCTTATTGTTACCACCATTATTATTTAATTTTTATTGCTTATCTTCATTGTGTTCACATAATAGAAGCAAAAAAGAAATATGTAACGATGATTAATGTAACTCAATACGATTTAAAAGAGTGTCCCTGGAGTTTCTTGCACATTCTTCTCCATAGAGACCTACTCTTTGGAACGTGCAATTTAGCTTCACTTGTTTGACTGACCGACATTTTGACAATTCAAAAGGGCCTGTAACTGGTCTATTTGAAATAAACGTTTCTGATTTCTCATTCTGATTTCTGAGTATCCAAAGATATCTTCGTGAAGTCCGTTTAAGCTTTTAATATTTATCGCATCTTCACGTCCATTTTGTTACAGTATGGCGTTACTTTAGGACTATTATTATTTTTAAACACAACTTAGTAAATACGCCGTGTTCAAAAGGCGAACAAAAATTGAGATGTAAAACACAATATACTTCACAGAAAATATTTATGTGTTTGTCGTGCTAACATATTATATGCGCATATAATAATAATATAACGTGCGAAATACTTGTTAATACATTTTTATATAAAATAGATTAACTTATTTTTTAATTTTTATTATTCTCCACAATATGTACAACAAAAAGTAACAAATGTTTGAAGTAGCTAGTAATGGAAGCGCGGAGTACGTTACACGCCTGCCTGGTTCTATTAAATGCTCATAGTGAGCTTCGCGGGAGCAGATAGTTCTGCGTAGTCCAACTGTAAATGTATTATTGGTCTAAGTGGTGCTCATCAATTCTACTATGAGTGTTTTATTGGCAAAAGTACGCGTATAAAATGGGCCCTTTTCAGTGGTTATAAACTTTTACTAGCCTGTTATAGTCCTGGCTCCGGAACCACTACAAGACCACATTTTGTTACTTGGGTATTTACATGGTCTACACTGCCCTATGTCAGTAAGTATTAATATTGCATACCCTTATGGGGTGGAACTTACAAAACTCTCTTTCTGGCACTGGAAAGGGCGCAAAGGGCAAGTCATAGTCATAGTCATTTATTCATTAACAATAAATTGTATCAGAAATTACAAACAGTTAAATATTACAACAACACACAATTAATATAACATTGTATTTACCTCAAAGATCATCAATAGTATATAGACACTTGTTCAATAAGAATCTTTTGAGCTTTATTTTAAAAGAGCTAGAGTATATTATATAGCACTCTTCAAATCTAAAGGCAGTTTATTAAACAAAATAACCGATTGATATCTGGGACAGTGCTTCACAATATTTAAATTAGGCTGTATCTTGTAAAGTTTCATATCTTGCCTTCGCGTGCCTTCTCTAATCTCTCGTTCTTCTGCAGTCTCATATTCGTGTATATATTTCGCCATGTTACTTAGAAGCACGAGTACATAAATACTCGGTACTGTAAGTATTTCTAGGTTAGTGAAGTATTCACGGCAACTCTCTCTTTGCGGAATACGAACTAAAGTGCGAATTGCTCGTTTTTGTAAAACAAAAGCCCTTTTGATGTTATACGCGTAACTATTTCCCCAAAACATTATGCTATACCTAATTTTTGATTCTACCAACGCAAAATATACCATTTTTAATTGTTCAATACCAATTTCTGTTCTTAGAGCTCTTAAAGCGTAACATGCCGAACAAATTGATGCGTTTATCGCATTTAATTCAGTTTTCCAATTTAGCAGTTCATCTATGTGGATTCCTAAAAATGTAACTTCCTTCACGAGAACAATTTTGTCATCATTTAAAACAACATCTAAATTGTCCTTATTACGGGCTGTGGTTCTAAATAATAGTACATTGGTCTTTGCAGTATTAATTAATAAATTGTTCTTAGTGAACCATGCGTGAAATGCTTGTAATGCGTCATTTACCATTTGTTTTAGTTTATTCATGTCTTTAGCCGCTATTATGGCATTGGTGTCATCTGCAAAAATTACTATATCAATGTCAGGTAAAACAGTATTCATGTAATTGATTAAGTCATTAATAAACAATATAAATAAAATTGGTCCCAATATCGATCCTTGCGGAACACCCGTAGTCATGTTTACTGTCCGTGATTTGTAAACTTTTTTGTAGCCATTTTGTATTTTGTCAATTTCTACGTACATTTTTCTGTTTTTCAGATATGATGAGAATAGTTTCAAGGCCTTACCTCTAATCCCATAATACATCATTTTTTTAAGAAGCAATTCGTGGTCTATAGTGTCAAATGCGGAACTTAAGTCAAGGAAAATCCCTGCTACTCTCATTTTATTATTTAATTTTTCTATTACATCGTCAAGTAAGGTATATATGGCGTCTGAAGTACCAACACCTTTTTGGTAACCGAACTGTCTTTTGTTCAGTATTTTATTCGCGCGCAAGTGAGAAAGAAGTCGATTTTTAATAATTTTTTCAAATATTTTTGACAGAACTGGAAGCAAGGAGATCGGCCTGTAGTTTTTAGGATCATTTTTACTGCCTTTTTTATATACTGGTATTACTTTAGCTATTTTTAACTGGTCTGGGAAGATAGCTTCTTCAATACACTTGTTATAAAAGTCGCAGATAGGCTCAGCTAGTACTACGATATGTTCCTTAATAACAGATATTGGGATCTCATCATGACCACAAGAATACTTATTCTCCATACTTTTTACTATGGTCAAGATCTCATTTGGAGTAACCGAAGCAATTATCATCTCGCTATTTATTTTGTTTGCATACATATTACAGGATACTGTATTTTGATCACTTTTGTTTGCCCTAGTGATGCATTTGTAGTCAAACTGTTCGGCTAAGATGTCAGATATTACTTCTGGATCCATTACAATATGGTCATCGACTTTGAGACGAAGTTCTGGTTTCATCGTTTTCTCCTTATTTGTACATTTGTTTACTACTTTCCACACTTCTTTACTTAAATTTTTAGAACTATTAATTTTCTCCATTATTGCATGTTTTTTAGCTTTTGTTACAACCTGTCTATACAGTCTAACATACTTGTTCTTATACGTTAAGACACTAGATTCAAGTTTGTTTCCATTATGTGCACACAGGAAACGTTTCATTTTACTTGATGTTCGAATTCCTTTAGTGATCCACTTTAATTTGATATTATTTTTTAAACTTATTTTATATTCTTTTTTTCTGTAGCTACTTTGGAATATTTTATGAAATGTTTTGAGGAATGAATTTATACCCATACTACTCCAATCATTTTCAAGAATACCCTGTACAAATTGCGCACTGTTTTTGCTATTAAATATTCTCTTTTTTGTGACAACAGTTTGGTTTCTATTTCTCGCTGAATTACCTACATTACTCAAACGAATATCTGCAAAAATACCCCCATGGCCGTCTGCTAAACCATTGTGATCTACAGCACATCCCAGAATATACGAATCGGGCAAGTTGGTAATTATATTGTCAATACACGAGTTACAATCGTTACGGATGAAAGTAGCAGAATCAATTAGATGCCTGAAATTATAACACCGAAGTAAACTAAGAAATTCCATACGCTTTTTACTATCCACTAGTAGGTCAATATTAAAATCTCCACAAATTATAGATTTCTTATTGAACAAATAATCGAGTAACTTCTCCAATTGATCCAAGAACATTTCAAAATTTTTGTCTACAGGATTTCGATAACAACAACAGATGTACAATCCAGTGGAAACATCTTTAACACCGCATACTTCAAAACATTCAACTTTATATAACTTATTTACAGCGTCAATAACTTCTGTTTCCCTTTCCACATGTCCTAAGATTAAACTGCCTCCTCTCTTTTTACTTTTTCTGGTATTGTACGAGATTAGTTTGTAGTTAGCTATATTAAAATAAAGTGCTGTGTTTTCATTCAAAAAATGCTCGCTTATACATATATAGTCTAACCTTTTATCAAGGGTATGTAGATAAACTTCTAGTTCAGTCTTCTTGTTATTAATTCCACAAACATTCTGATGAAATATGTTACAGTAATTTACTAAATTATTATTCACGAAAAAATGTCGATTTCGGTATAGGCTCAGTCTGGTTTATAAAAGAATGCGATAAAGTTGGTTGAGGCTCCTCGCTGCTTTTGTTATTCCTATCTTTATTAAACATTTTTTTAAAGTAGTAAGGTATAGTGCCGGTTTTCAACTGACTTATTTCACTACGTTCATGTATATCATTAAAATTCTCAACACATTGAAACAACGATTCTATGTAGTTTTTTAAGTCGCGGAAAATATTCACCATAGCTTTATTCTTTACTTTGCCTGTGTATTTATGAAACATTTCTCGTGTATATTCTAGATGCTTATTTGTGTCAAACGTATATGCATATTTAAAAGTCTGGTTACTAAGATACAGAAGTCGATTGAATGCTTCTATTCTGGTATTAAATAAATTAACATTCCATTTTAGTTTAAAGTTAGGAGAACATAAGATGACATTGGTGTGCATTATATTCTCAAGTTTACATTTTATGTGATTCACCAATTCATCGTATTTAAGTGATACATTTCAAACCTAGGCTTTACCCAACTGACAATAGTTATTTGTTATACAAGAGTGCAAAGATACTTTTTAACCGCGTAATCAATTTTGATGACCGAGCAAGCGAAGGATTCTAAAATTGAATCATGAGCGTAGCGAGTGATTTAAAAATTAGAATCCTGAGCGTTAGCGAGAGAATCAAAAGAGCACGAGGTGAGAAATCTTTGCAGTCTAGTGCAACACGTAACTTTTCATCCCACCTCAAAGAGGAAATGACTAAATGTAAAAAAGTACACCAAGAAGGTTCTGAGTCTGAGTTTTTAACAAATTAAAAAAAAGTTGTATGACGAATTTGGTACCATGGAGGTAGAAGTAAATAGGTTTAATGATTTTTTGAACACATAAACATAGTGCACGCAATGTTCTAAATTCAATTTACTTTATCTCTCTAGAGAATAAAAACCGGCCAAGTGCGAGTCGGACTCGCCCATGGAGGGTTCCGTAGCAGCAAGTAACATAATATAAAAGTTCTTGTAGTTCGTTGTAACTTTGATCGATGTTTTAATAATAGTGTATTTTTTAGATTTATGACGTATTAAAAAAATACTACTTACTAGATCTCGTTCAAACCAATTTTCGTTGGTAGTTTACATAGTAATGTACATTATATATTTTTTTTTGTTTTATCATTCTCTTATTTTAGAAGTTAGAGGGGGGGGGACACACATTTTACCACTTTGGAAGTGTCTCTCGCGTAAACTGTTCAACTTAGAAAAAAATGATATTAGAAACCTCAATATCATTTTTGAAGACCTATCCATAGATACCCCACACGTATGGGTTTGATGAAAAAAAATTTTTTGGGTTTCAGTTCTAAGTATGGGGACCCCCAAAATTTATTGCTCTTTTTCTATTTTTGTGTGAAAATCTTAAAGCGGTTCACAGAATACATCTACTTACTAAGTTTCAACAGTATAGCTCTTATAGTTTCGGAAAAAAGTGGCTGTGACATACGGACGGACAGACAGACAGACAGACATGACGAATCTATAAGGGTTCCGTTTTTTGCCATTTGGCTACGGAACCCTAAAAACGGCTTTTGCTCTCAGATAACGAAGAGCAAAAACTCTCTTTCCGAGATGATGAGAGAGATTTCAAATAATATATTGAAAAGGTTTAAACATCTTCTTGCCCCTCCATTAACCAATATTTTCCAGTCATGTTTGTCTAACGGCATATTTCCTAAGCTGCTTAAAAAAGTTACGCCAGTGCTCAAAGCGGGAGATAAACACTGTGTTAAACAACTATAGACCCATTTCAGTACTAACAGGACTTTCAAAAATTTTAGAAAAAATTATAAATAGCAGATTAATAGATTATCTTGAAGTTAACAGGTTGCTTTCCAATAATCAATTTGGGTTTAGACCGAAAAGATCAACTAACCAAGCAGTTCATAAGCTGTCTGAATACATTAGTACGAGACTAGATAGGGTGGCCTCCGACACAATTTCTGGTTCTATATTACTGCACAAGCTTGAAACACTTGGGATAAGAGGAGTGCAACTTCTATTATTCTCGAACTATCTTAGAGACCGTCATCAATGTGTTAAAATAGGGCAATACACCAGTTCTGAGACAGAAAATAGTTGTTTCGGAATACCACAAGGTAGTATTTTGGGCCCTACGTTATTTTTAATTTACATTAATGACCTATGCAGTTTATTCCTTCATAATGGGCTAATATTATCATATGCGGGTGACACGGCTCTATTGTTCTGCTGAATGCTCGAAGTCAGGCATATGAACGTACTCAAAACGGTTTTAATATTGTATCTAACTGGCTTCATCAAAATCTTCTAACATTAAATATAGAAAAAACAATGAGAAACAATAATCTTCCGCTTACTAACCTAAACATATTCGCACATAATTGCAATCATGCTGACATTGCTTGCACTTGCCCTACTTTAGTTAAAGCTGACCACATTAAATATCTAGGTGTTACGATTGACACAAATCTAAATTTCCGTCAGCATATCGATTTACTAGTACTGTGCATAAGAGTGCGTAAATTAATGTATATTTTTAAGAACCTACGTCACATAGCCGACTTTCAGTTAATCAAACAGGTTTATTTGGCGCTGTGTCAATCTGTGCTTACCTACTGTGTTCCCTCGTGGGGTGGTGCTGCGAAAACTATCTTGCTTCCTCTAGAATGTGCACAAAAAGCAATTCTAAAGGTTGCAACTTTCCGACCTTTTAGGTTTAACACTCACGAGTTACATACAGCATGTAAAATACTAACAGTGCGTCAACTACCTATTTATATTGCACACCATACTTTATCAGCACTCTGAGCTTCCGTTTGATCCAGTACCTTTAACCAGGAGGAGGAAAGATTTGGTTTGCGTAAAACCACAAACGAGACATGCATTTTCTCATAGATTTTATGTACTTTTAGGACCTTTTTTGTACAACAAGCTAAACAAATTATTAGATATATATAGCGTTAATTATATTAAATGTAGTACATTGATATCGGAATATCTATTAAAACTCAATTACACAGACACAGAAAAACTATTGGAAGTTTTAGTATGATTGTAAGGTTTAGTTCTTAAGTAGTTATTCTATAATATTCTGTATACGTGCTCCCGTAATGTTTAGTCTTGTAAGCGATGACCTGAAACACAGGTTTTTAGAAAGTCGCTAATTAAACATAATTCTAGGTTTAAAAATATTTTTCCATGAGTCCTGAAATATCGATAATTTAGTTATACACATAGTTATTGGTTGGCCACTAGCATAATTATTTACTTAAGATTTACTTGTGGCTATTATAATTATGTAACTGTATTTTTCTGTGTAAAAGATTTAATAAAGATTATTATTATTTCCTTTTCCTTTAATTAAACAGAGACCGCGCCGCATACCCTGGGCTAAGGAATCTGAGGTAACAGAAATGGTAAAGGACATGGCTGATAGCGGAATCATTGAGCCTTCTACGAGCCCATGGTCTTCTCCAGTCGTTCTGGTGAAGAAGAAGGACGGCAGCACAAGATTATGTGTGACCTACAAAATGCTGAATAATGTGACGAAGAAGGATAGTTGTCCCTTACCAAGGATAGACGATACGCTGAATATGCTCAGTGCCATGAAGTGGTTTTCAACCATTGATTTGAAAACTGGCTACTGGCAAGGGGAAATCAGCGAGAGGGATAAAGAAAAGACAGCGTTCAGTACGGGTATTGGCAACGGCCTGTGGCAATTTAACGTCATGCCTTTTGGGTTGTGCAATGCTCCAGCGACATTTGAACTCTTGGAGAGAGTTATGGTGGGCCTTCTTGGTGACGTCTGTCTGATTTATTTGGATGACGTCATTATAATAGGTCGCACTTTTAAGGAAAATCTAAGGAACATGGAAAAAGTGTTCACCAGAATACGAGAGGCTAACCTAAAACTAAGCCTAAAGAAGTGCGCCCTGTTCAAGAAGGAGGTCAGCTACCTGGGACATGTAATTTCCGCCGATAGAGTGAGAACCAACCCAGAGAAGATAAAGGCTGTCCAACAGTGGCCCGTTCCTAAGAACAAAACAGAAGTACATGCATTTCTAGGGCTGTGCACATACTACAGGCGGTTTGTCAAGAATTTTTCGGACATTGCAAAACCTTTACATCAGCTGACTGAGGATAAACGCGATTTTATCTGGGGCGAGGACTGTGAGTCAGCATTCGACGAGCTAAAGCAACGGCTATGTGAAGCGCCTATACTGGGGTATCCAAGCAGAGACGGAAGATTTGTCGTTGATACCGATGCCAGCAACACGGGAATTGGAGGAGTGTTGTCACAGGTGCATGGTGACAGACAGATCGTAATCGCTTACTTCAGTAAGGCACTTTCAAAGCGAGAAAGGAACTACTGCGTGACTCGACGAGAACTGCTGGCTGTGGTAAAAACCTCGCAGCATTTCCACAAATACCTTATAGGAAGACAATTTACGTTGAGGATGGATCACGCTGCATTGAAATGGCTTCTATAATTTAAAAACCCTGAGGGCCAAGTTGCAAGATGGCTCGAGCAGCTGCAGGAGTTTAACCTTGTGACGGAACATCGTAGTGGAAAAGGGCATAACAATGCTGACGCTCTGTCGCGACGTCCATGTAATGAGGACTGCAGACACTGCCAGCAGAATGAAGCCCGAGAACACGTTAATTTAATTAGGGCTGAAGGCAACTTCAAGAAGTCCCAGGAAGAAGATGACGATATTCGACCTATACTGGACTGGAAGCGTAGCGGAACTAGGCCCCAGTGGAGTGAAGTATCGTCACATAGTCCCGTCACAAAGAGCTACTGGGCACAGTGGAACAGTTTAGTCCTAGAAAATGATGTGCTTTGTAGGAAATGGGAATCGAACGATGGCAAGGAGGTGACCACACAAGTGATAGTGCCACGATGTGAAGTGAGCCCCTGCTACAGGAAATACACGATGGTGCTTCTGGAGGATACCTGGGAATCAAGAAAACTCTACTGAAAATGAGACAGCGGTATTACTGGCTCAATTGTAGAGATGACATAGAGCAATGGTGTCGGAAATGTTCAGCGTGCGCATCGGTGAAAGGACCACAGACTAGAAGCAGGGGCAGGCTTCAGCTGTACAATGTGGGAGCCCCGTGGGAACGCATTGCCATTGACGTTGCTGGACCTTTTCCAGTTACAAATGACGGAAACAAGTACATAGTGGTGATCCAGGACTATTTCACAAAGTGGCCCGAAGTCTTCGCCATACCCAATCAGGAAGCAACGACAGTGGCGAAGAAGGTGATCGAAGAAGTAGTATGTCGGTATGGCGCACCTTTGGAAATCCATTCCGATCAAGGCCGTAACTTCGAATCTGCGCTGTTCCAGGAAATGTGTACTCTTCTGGGAGTTTATAACACACGCACAACACCTGCGTATCCTCAGTCGGACGGAATGGTGGAAAGGTTTAACCAAACCCTGGAGATTCACCTGGCTAAGGTTGTCGATGACCATCAGAAGGACTGGGACCGGCATATTCCACTATTTCTGATGTCTTACCGATCGGCAGTGCATGATAGCACGGGACATACCCCAGCAAGAGTGAATTTCAGCAGGGAGACGAGACTTCCAGTCGATGCCATTACTGGCGTGCCACCTGACAAGACTAAGCCAGTTACGGCCTACGTAAGAGGCCTTCAAGATTAATTGGACGAAGTGCATAAACGAGTTCGTGAGAATAGCATGAACACCAGCGTAAAAATGACAACTAGATACGACCGTAATGCAAATGCCAAGGGATTTGAGGAAGGTACATTGGTTTGGCTCTACAACCCGCTTCGACGGAAAGGGAAGTCGCCGAAACTCCAAGCTCGATGGGAGGGCCCTTTCACCGTGTTAAAAAGGATTAATGACGTAACCTACCGCATCAAGAAATGGCTAAGAGGGAAACCTAAGGTTGTCCATGTGGATAGATTGCGCCGTATCACGGATCTAATATTGCTCGGGACGAGCATAACTAAGAGGGGGGCACTATTACGCCATTAAACGTGAACACGCCATATCTCCAAGAAAATAATGAGTAGCACGCAATAATTAAAACGCATTGCTGTTTGAAAGGTCTAGAATGGTAGTACGTAGCCAGGCTTAGAAAAATCTCGAAACATCCACAAAGTAGGTACCACTAGTAGTTAGGTATGTATCTCTACCGATAAGGGAAATGGTACTCTCCGCCATTAACAATAGAGTCGAAATTCGCATGAAAGCGACTCTTAGTAATTCGTGCAATAAAAATGATTTATAGCTCCGCGAAGCGACGCTATTGTTCTGGATCGATCTTGAGATGTCGGTATCTAGAATTTTCTTCGCTCCGCATATAAATACGAGCCCCCGAGTCAGTTGTAATTTCGACTGCGAACTACTTAAGTGTGTGAAGTGATTTTACCTAACGACCTAAGCGATAGTGTAAAAGAACTCTTGTGTTATTTGCGATTCGGATTATTGTTGACTGGACTAATTTGTTATTGTTTGTGGTGAATAAAGTTCTCTGTTAGTAAATCGGCATTTAATTACCCACGTACGCAACAATATTACGTATGTCCAGAAGAATATTCATCTTTTTACAAAAATAAGTGACAGGCACAGTTTTAATACTAGAAATGAGGGCAAGTTAGATCAACCTCGATTTAGATTGGCTAAAATAGCTAGCTCTTTTATGGGGTGTAAAATTTTATAATAAATTCCAATAGAAATTCTCCAATTACACGAGTCTAAATAAACGTTTCTGGTTTCTGATTCTCACGGCAATAATTGTATTTGACAAAAGGGACAACGATATTTAAGTTGTTGCGCATTTCGTTTTAAGTTTGACATTAGCAAAGTAGTAGGTAAGTGCCATTGTCCGCCATCTTAAGCGCTCAAGGTACCTGAATTACGTGGTAGTTGTGCTGTCAAAAGGGTGTTTATGTTTTAAATTATTGCGTTTTTTCAAGAAAATTACGAAGAAATACTTTTAAAACATTATAAAATATGTATATTTATTGGTTTGCAAAGGGGCATAATAAAACGATTCGCTCTATATTCAGATTCAATAATTGTATTCAACTGTTTCTTAGGTATACGGACATTGGGTGCAGTTTTTAAATAAAACAAAAAGGTTTTTAGGTGTCATCAGTCTTGTGCACACCCCTCTTATTAATTAGTCACTTATAATTATCCACTTTTATAGGTATCTAAAGATTCAAAACCATTAAAAAAATATCATTTCTAACAAATGTTTTTTAACAACTCTTTTAATGCCTAATATCAAGTTTTATTCTTATCTTCACATGAATTTGCACAAATGATGAGCTTTTTCAGCTGTATGGCTTGCCTCCTTCTAACTACTAGCAATTGCAATATTGCTTCTCGCGAAAATTTCACCACCCAGCGGTGAAATTTTGCAATCAATGAAGAATCATTACATACTTAATCTACGGTTAAAAGAAATGTGACGCGATACTTATCTACAATCCTTCCACAGCTTATTTTCTGAGACAAGTGTATTAAACAAAACCCATAAATTACGACGATTTGCATGTATAAATGAGTTTAATTTTATTGTTTTTTAGACTTGGCTTCTTGTGAACACAATAGCGGCATGTGTTTGTGTTTGTTTGTCAATTCTGTTTGTTACACACTCGACTATAAATCGCACCTCTGCTCAAATAGTGTCACAACTCAAAAATCAAATAATTGAGAAAAAGGCTTTTAAGTTCTAATAATTCAGGGATGTGCAATACATAAATACAAAAAATGGGTCACTAGTGGGCAAATAATTGAATTACAAATATGACCATATCTGACCTTAAAGTATGATGAATTCTGAAATTAATAGCATCATAACACAGGTCGCGCGATGAATCAAGATCGCTCGGCAAAAGTGGAAGGGGCATGCGCAGTATTCAATTCTACGGTCTATTTGGCGACGTACGGGCGGGTGTGCGCCGTCGGCGACACTTCATTGGTAGATAGAGTCGCTCTTCAATTCCCGCGTTGCGTTCTCGCCTCTCATTGGATACTGTTGTACTTGGGTACTGTTGCGTACAGCTTGTGTTATCGTAATAGTAATACGTAATGTTAAAAAAAATGGTTAAAAATAAAGTTTTAAAACGGCTAGCCAGAAAAATGGTTTACGACGTGAATTATTACGTTAAAGAAAGAAACTAACGAAATTATTTTTTTTAATTTTATGTTTTAATTTAAAAATTTTATTTTTTTTAATTTACCTACTTACAAGATAAATTACAATCAAAAACTAGTGTTATTATAAGTTATGTTACTAAGGTTCAAACATACGAAATTAGAAATAAAATCCTAACATACTAAGAATTTCTGTGCGCAATTGTACACATGCGCCGATTGGCCCCACTACTTTCACCGAGCGATCTTGATTCACCGCGCGACCTGTAATAGTCAACAAACGATTTTTTTTTGAGTTGTGACACAATTTGAGCGGAGGTGCGAAATATCAAGTCTTATATTAATTTCGGTTATAAATAGGATTATAGCCCAATCAATCTTACAGAGAGGTGATAGTTTGTTTTTGGCTATTTGAAGGACAGTGGAAGATAATTGTCTAATACAATTACCGCCACGGATCTTGAGCGCTGGTTTCAAGTTGCGCAGAAGTCAAATATTCGGTCTCTTTAGTAGTGCGAAGTGAGACGCGGGGGCGGGGAGTGTCAGTGATTGGCTCGCCGCGCCAACGTGTCATAGACGTCACTCGTGATTTGTTGCCTGCGTTGCTGCATGTATCTAACAACGAAGACGATTGGCTCGCCAATGTATGGATTGCACAAAGCAATCCCCACTCTGACGCCGATCGCTCAAGATCCGTTTCGGAAATTGTAGTTAGTTAAAGTTATAAGTTGAGTGCAATGGTGATCAATATAATGTGGCATGAGCATAGTCTGGTCGTGGTAGCTAGGCGCGGTCGGGCGGCAACAGCGGCAGGTCGGGCGGCGTGCGGCGCGCGTCCGCCAGGTAGGGGTGCAGCAGCGCGGCGCGCGCCGCCACGCGCTCGCTGGGCTCGTAGCGCAGCATGTGCTCGAACAGCGCGGCGGCGTGCGGCACCGCGCGCAGCGCCTCGGGCAGCAGCGCGCGCGCCGGCCGCGCGGGCCAGCGAGGGAAGGCGGCGCGGAACTCGGGCAGGCGGCGCGCGCCCTGCCACAGCGCAGCGCCCGGCGTGCCCAGCGCGCGGAACACGCGGAACAGCTGGTCGATCTCGCTGTCGCCCGGGAACAGCGTGCGCCCGCTTGCCTGCGCCGAAAGATGCGGACTCAATTGTGACCCATTGTTCGACCGGTATTAAGGATGTAAAAAATGTAATTAGAATAGAATATCGTTTATTTTTTTTAGAATAGAATATCGTTTATCTAATAAAAGTGGCACATTTAAATTAAAATACAAAAACAATTATAACGCATAAGTACATTAAATTTTTGCCTGAACTAAGTTGGACCAGTATATCAGGCTAAAAAGTACAAAGAAACTTAAGTAATAAATTAACAATAATTAAATTCATCTTAGTCTCAGTCATCTTAGTTAATTTAAATTAACTAAGAGCAAAATATGTTTTATTTACAAAGTATAAGATCTTCTGTCTCTCCCTAAGAGACGCTGAGTAAGTATTGCACAATAATCTTTTTTATCATGAAAAATATTTAGAACTGGTTAAGACAATCTAATGAGCCTAAACTCGATATATTTACTAGAAGGCGTTCCATCAGCCACTTGCCAGTTCTAACATCAGGTGCTCGTTATCATGACAAATGTTTAGAACTGGTAAAGACGAATGTAATGAGCCGAAACTCGACGGATTTATTAATAGACAATCCAAGGTTACGTCTCTTACCTCCAACCTCCATCATCAGACCAGCTTGATAGCGCCGGCATATAGTTACATGAGTATTTCAAACATTATGTCACATATTATATGTGCTTATTAGTAAAGTATTTTACATCCATTAAGCGTTTAAGATCCCTGCTACAGCCAACAAACGAGCTTATGAGCTTGAACACCTGAACAGATCTTCATAAATTTTATCTAAGAACCATCTCGATAACGTCAGCTTTCAAATAAAAAAAAAAATGTATCAAAATCGGTAAATTTGCTTAGACGCTATGATGCCACAGCTAGACACAGACACACACACACACACAGACACATAGACAACTCAAACCTATACCTCCTTTCCGTCGGGGGTTAATAGTTATTTGTTATACAAGAGTGCAAAGTTGCTTTTTAACCGCGTGCTCAATTTTGATGACCGAGCAAGCGAAGGATTCTAAAATTGAATCACGAGCGTAGCGAGTGACTCAAAAATTAGAATCCTGAGCGTTAGCGAGAGAATCAAAAGAGCACGAGGTGAAAAATCTTTGCAGTCGAGTGCAACACGTAACTTTTCATTCCACCTCAGCGAGGAAATGACTAAATGTAAAATAAAGTACACCAAAAAGGTTCTGAGTCTGAGTTTTTAACAAATTAAAAAAAAGTCGTATGACGAATTTGGTACCATGGAGGTAGAAGTAAATAGGTTTAATGATGTTTTGAATACATAAACATAGTACACGCGATGTTCTAAATTTAATTTTCTTTATCTCTCTAGAGAATAAAAACGGCTTTTGCTCTCAGATACCGAAGAGCAAAAACTCTCTTTCCGAGATGATGGGATGAAATAGTTATTTGTTATACAAGAGTGCAAAGTTGCTTTTTAACCGCGTGCTCAATTTTGATGACCGAGCAAGCGAAGGATTCTAAAATTGAATCACGAGCGTAGCGAGTGACTCAAGAATTAGAATCCTGAGCGTTAGCGAGAGAATCAAAAGAGCACGAGGTGAAAAATCTTTGCAGTCGAGTGCAACACGTAACTTTTCATTCCACCTCAGCGAGGAAATGACTAAATGTAAAATAAAGTACCTACACCAAAAAGGTTCTGAGTCTGAGTTTTTAACAAATTAAAAAAAAGTTGTATGACGAATTTGGTACCATGGAGGTAGAAGTAAATAGGTTTAAAGATGTTTTGAATACATAAACATAGTACACGCGATGTTCTAAATTTAATTTACTTTATCTCTCTAGAGAATAAAAACGGCTTTTGCTCTCAGATACCGAAGAGCAAAAACTCTCTTTCCGAGATGGTGGGATGAAAAATTTTTTTTTACACCACCTGCTCGATAATGTCGTTTTACACGTCATACAAACCTCACTTAAAGCAAGTCATTATAATTATGCCTAGGGAGACAATGCAGTATGGCCGATCCCTAGGGAATAATGAGATTTGAATTTGGAGCATCAAGAATCGTCAACATTGTGAATTAAAATGTAGGCGCATCGAACAAGTTGACTCGAAATTCAAACCAAAGAGTATGTAATCACTATGATTCAAACTGGCAACTAACAAAAAAAAGAAAATAGAATAAAACGTGCGTACTGACGACACGGGAGCATTATAGAAAATTGAAACTATAGAATCTTGGAGTAGTGAATTTTGTTTGTTTGATGAACTTGTAAATATAATACTTATATTTCTCTAATATATGATTTGGTTGACCAAATTGTCTTTTAATTATCTCACAGATGCTGTAAAGAGTATGCAACACGGGGATAAAGCTGTCTTTGTCTTGGACGGCTTAAATTCCTCACTTCACTCAGGTTTCTTTATTAACTCCCTCGCAATGCTCGGGAGTTAATTTTATAAATCCCTCACTATCGTTCGGGATTAAAATCAGCAACCTTCGTTTCGTTCGGAATTCAACATGCCGCCCGCGACTTAAAGACACTGCTTTATCCCCTAGTCACATAAACTACTATTTCGTTCTATCCAAGTCCTATCAATGTATTATTCTTTTTATCTGATATCACAATAATGGAGATGTCATGAGCTTCTATTTTGTATGCATTTATGAATAGTTTTTAATAATAATATTAGTAATTGAATTAACATACAGTATGAATGAAATTGGGCCTAACATACTTCCTTGTGCTTTTTTTTACCACATTTTGACTTATTAATGACATCGTCTTTTTTTTTTGACATATTGTTAATTACTTTTTAATGACATCAAATTGTATTTTTTTTTAGCATGTTATTTTATAATTATCAATGTGAAAATTTGGACAATTTTATCTGAATATAATAATTAGGTAATAATTTAAATTTGAATATAAAACTAAGTGCATGTATACTCTTAGCAATAATAAGTAATTTAGTTGAAATGAATTAAACGATCTAAAAGATATACAGATAAGAAAATTAAATAGGTACTTATATTGGCGCTCTTCCTCTCTCCCACCATTTATAATGTTGCTGTGCCCGACGGGGTCCATAATTGTTTCAATTTTTAAGCTATTGCATAGCTTCTATCGCGGGCCTTGAGCGTGGAGACCGAATCCAGAAATTCCGTAACGAAAATAACCTAACACCCCCCACTCATTTGTTTTCTTATCGGTCACCACGCTCAAAAAGTTTAACTTCAATTATTTTCAAAGAAAAAAAAAAAACAAAGGAAAAAAAATACTGCATAAATAAAATAAATAAATAATTATAATTGCATAAGTTGATAAAAAATGCTATGCAATAGCTTTACCGCGGCAGTCCCCGAGTGCCACACGTCTTTTTAAGCTATTGCATAGCTTCTATCGCGGGCCTTGAGCGTGGAGACCGAATCCAGAAATTCCGTAACGAAAATAACCTAACACCTCCAACTTATTTGTTTTGAGCGTGGTGACCGATAAGAAAACAAATGAGTGATGCTATGCAATAGCTTTACCGCGGCAGTCCCCGAGTGCCACACGTCTTTTTTTTTTATTATTTATCACCTGTCATGTACATTATGGATTGCAATAAAGATTTGAGATTTGCTATATTTGTTGCTTTTGAGTTCAGACGAGTGTGGTGTCATGAGTACATCGATTTACTTTTGTAATTTTATTATAACACACTTAGGGCTTGCAATCGAATATTCGAATTAGTCGAATATTATTTCCAAATTTATATTCGAATAGCAAATAAATATGTATTCGATTATTCGAATACCTACTACCAAAAAATACTAGTCTAAAGTCTATGTTGGTAGAATTACCAATTTTCGATACTATAGTAGGATAATCTGATTTGATTCTGAATCATTATTGATGAATCTGATTTATTAGTGTAATATTGCATATAAAAATGATGCTACAATGTAATGAAAAACCAAATCGGAAATCAGTGTTTCTAGTTTATCATCATCCTCGCCTAGCTTAAAATAGCCAAAAAAGAGTATAAAATAAGTAGGTTTACATAATTATATACATCATCAATCATCTGCCAAACAATCCATTCTTTAAAATTGATTATAAAATGGTTAGAGCAAAATAATTTAAGAATAAAGAATAATGACCACTTTCCATACATTTCAAAACCTGATAATAAAAGTGAATGTATAGTTATAATGTATAGTAGACAGACTACCTGTAAGTCTAGAAAATAATGTCTCATAGTCATTTTTACGATTTAAACGCCACGAAGTCCAAAAAATATTAATGTTTCTTTTTAGGTTAGAATTTGCCGAAAGATGTTAGAAAAATATTTATTAACTCTCGAATTGTAATCTAAAATAGGAATACTTAGCTGTGGTCGTAAAGTCCTTTTTATTTTATGTATTCCTTAACTTACGTAGCTGCTTAGACTCTCGATGATTGGAAAAAATCGAGTGTTGAGCATAATAATTTCTGTTTTTACATCACAAATAACTAGTACTTACTATCTAGTAAATACATTTTTAGTAAAGAAAAATGCTAGTTTGTATAGGTATCTACCTCTAAAAAGTATCTCTTACCTGTTCATCGCTTGATCACTTATCTACCCGACACATTTTATTGGCTTACGGTATGTATACAGTGCATATAATAAACAAAAAGGGAAAAACAAAATTATACAATATGTTTTAGTGAAATGGTTTATTAATTATCATTATTATCATCTAATTCTCTTTTCCAGAAATTCTGCTGGAGCAGAGATATTTTCTTGATACCTAGCCCACCCAAGATACCACACTAATGTCATAATTGTTAACAAATGAAAAAATGTGTTCTACATGTTGTGAAGTAAATGAACTCATACTATTACTAGAATCATACAGATTACCCCACTCATTACTCAGTCTATGTTCTGTGCAGACACGGCTATGTACAGGGATATAATATTTATATGTACTGAGTATCGTGGCTCTAAATGAATCTGCCACATTGTGCAGATTCATATTGGTATATTGAGGAAAAAGGCAGTGTGAAGCAATATTTGCTGCTCGCCTATAATTTACTAATGTTATGTTGCTAGATACAACTTCAAAATGTACTTCTAGACTTTCATTAACTGGTTTAGCAGTAATTCTCTCAGAGTCACCTATTTCAACAGTGATTGACCCAGAGCCACCTGTTTCAGCAGTGATTGACCTAGAGTCATCTGGTTCAGCAGTGATTGGCCCAGAGTCACCTGTTTTAACTTTTTCAGTAGTAGATGCACCACAAGCTCCATCAGCTTGCCCAGTACGTATGTCAGCACGCTTACAACTCATCTAGCATGAATGGCATATTCTATCAGATGATAACATCTATGGAAGAAAATATTGAGTTAATATCAGAATCACCAAGACCGTAACGGTATGAAGTAATATACTGGCAAATAATTAACATTAAAGAAACATAAATACCTGACATGGTGCAATCCTTGTTTGTTTATCTGTTTGGAATTTATCTTAGTTCTTGAAGGATCTTGAAGGATTGTCAAAAACAATAGAATGGCTCTGACGATTAAGTGTTGACCGTCCACAGAGACTGCACACTTGTCTTTGACCGGTCGAGATAACCCTGAAGATTGAGCACCATCACTGCTTGTCGTGAGGAGTTCATTACAAGGTTCACAAACGTAATCTTCCTCTGTAAGTAATCTGAAATAGGAAAGACAATATAAACTTCTTTTATTTACAATTGATATAGGTTATAGTTTAACAGTTCAAAACGAAACACGAAATAACAAGACAACACTATTAGTTTTAATTCATCTTTCGGCCATTTGTGTGTATGTTGTCATACATATGGACATCATATATAGTTTTAAGTTAAACATTATAAAAATAAATACTTACGATTACTGGTGATATCCACTCACTAAGAAGCGAAATAACTCTTGTGTTTAGCTCTTAAACAAGATAACGTCGAAACGTATTGCAGTTTATGCAAAGTATACGTCGGCTTTTTGTTGACGATGGCATTATCAAGAGGGCGGATTTACAACAATATGGAAAGCAAAGGTCGTCAGATGAGGAAGATATCGAGGTCCAGGGGGCAGCAATAAGGTCGTAAATAGAGGTATCAGTTTACATACAAAATGGCACAGTACATAACGAGACGCAAACGCACCAACGATGGGCTGCGCCAATTTCAATCGTAGAACTCAATTACACACTGAATGATTAATTTATTTAATCAATATTTTATTTTCAATTAATCTATATTATACAAAGACTAATAAAGAATATTATATCGATTGAATAAAATGTAAAATAATGTATAAAACTCAGAAACAGAGATTAATAAATTCAAGTAGTAGTGCGTAAAATGGAACGTTGTAGCAAAAGGTCTCAGTATTAATATATAATCTATGGCAAAAGGTAATAGAGATGCGTTCAAAACATGGTAATATTTAACGCTAAACGTAAAATAAGTTTATAGAAAAACTTAAAAATCTTTTTTTCCTGCGTTTCTTTTAAAATTGTTTTTAGCGTATTATACACATAATATAATTGGCTAAATTTTAACATTTTTTTCATTACTATACAAAGCCAGGTGAAAATTGGTCATTCTTCTTTAAGTAAAACAAAAATAATCCAATTTAATCAACGCATGTCAGATATGGATAATATAAATGTGGAATATAATAATAATAAAATTAACGAGGTAGATAGTACTAAATTTTTAGGGTTAGAAATAGATAAAAAGCTTAGCTGGAAACAACACATTGAGTTACTTTGCAAGAAACTTAGTACATCTGCATACGCTCTACATGCTCTACATGCATTAACGGGTGTTGTAAATTTGGACGCACTCCTCACTGCGTATTATGGTATAGTCGAATGCCATATACGATACGGAATTATTTTTTGGGGCAATTCAACAGAAAAAGAAACTGCATTTAAGGCACAAAAAAACCGGCCAAGAGCGTGTCGGGCCACGCTCAGTGTAGGGTTCCGTAGTTTCCCGTCCGTCACAATAAGTGTACCCACTTATGAGTTTAAAAAAATGCATATACGATTATACTACAAACTTAGTCCAGAAATTATTTTGTAGAACCCCTTTGTCTTTTTTGTACAAAAACTGTTCTTTCCATCAAGTTCAAAATAATTTTCCTAGAAAGTCCTTATAAAGTTCTACTTTTCAGAATTTTTTCATATTTTCTAAACTTATGGTTTAAAAGTTAGAGGGGGGGGGACACATTGTTTTTTACTTTTGGAGCGATTATTTCCGAAATTATTGACATTATCAAAAAATGATTTTAGTAAACCCCTATTCATTTTTAAATACCTATCCAACGATATATCACACGTTAGGGTTGAAATTAAAAAAAAATCACTTCCCACTTTACATATAGGGGGGCTACCCTAATAAAACATTTTTTTCCAATTTTTATTTTACCACTTTGTCGGCGTGATTGATATACATATTGGTACCAAATTTCAGCTTTCTAGTGCTAACGTTCACAGAGATTAAGCGAGGACGGACAGACAGACAGACGGACAGACAGACATGGCGAAACTATAAGGGTTCCTAGTTGACTACGGAACCCTAAAAAGATGTATACGGTCTATTTTTAAATTGCAAAGTACCGATAGCTGCGTGCCATACTTCAAAAAATATAAACTATTAACCCTACCATGCATATACATTTTGGAAATGGCAATATTTGTAAAATTAAACCCGGATCGCTTCGCGCGAATGTCTGATGTATTCCCTCGGAATAGGCGTGACAAGAGTAAGCTGTGTATCCATAGTGCTAAAACAACACTGATGCGTAAGAGTGTCTGCTGCATGGCACCGGTTATATATAATAAAATACCCAGTAGTTGGAAAGACTATAGCGTATCATTATTTAAAAAAAGACTAAGGAACTTTTTAGTTGACAAAGTGTATTACAGTGTTGCAGATTTTTTATTGGACAAAGACATTAATTGACAATTTTTATTTTGTATTTAATCAACAATGAGAATATATAATATTGATTATTTTATTGACTGATTATTAGGATTATATTATTTATTGAATGTATAGAATAGCCATGACATTTAATTATTTGACTAATGAACTAAATTTATTTTTATTTATTATATGGAATAGTAATTAAATAGTTTCTTTGTAATTAATTATAAAAAACATGTATCATGTACCTACATAATTATGTGGGGTAAACTTTTGTACTTTTGCATGCCTTGTTATTGGCAAAATATGGCTTGTTCTCTTTTGTTAAAACATTGTACCACCATCACATGTACCCATATTTGCGAAAAAAATCTTATCCAAAATGATTGAGATGATACGCGTGTCCGAAATGTTTAGATAATTTACTATAACTGACTGGGTGCCTCTTTTCTAGGATATCTAATATTGCCTAAAATGAATTTTATATTATAGATTCCGTTTTTAAATCGATCAATATAATCAATAACAAAAATTATTTTAATATGGAGAACGATCATTTTGATAATATTACACACAGAAAATCACAGCGCTCAACCTCATAGGGAATGCAAAAACCGCCAAAATTACAAACCGGTTTTTTTTTCGGTTTTCCTAAAAAAAAAAACCGGTGAACCGGGTAACCGGTTTTAAAATTAGTTTTTTTGAAATTATATTTAAGTGAAAATTTTAATTTTTTTGCTTGTGAAATTCTAAATAAATATTTTTAAACTTATCTTGGAACTTATCTATTAAAAAATATATTGTATACCTAATATGAATTCTGTTAAAAATAAAAAAAATCTCATCTTCATAAAAACGAATGTCTCAGAATGATGTCATACATAGAGAATCTAAACTAGAAGTTAATATATACTTCAACTCAAAATATTCACCACTAGCTTTAGCCCGCGGCTTCGCCCGTGTACATAAAATATAGCCTATGTCACTCAGGAACAAAGCAGGTTTCTATCGGTGAAAAAATTTTAGGAATCGGACCAGTACTTCTAGAGGTTACCTCCTACAAACAAAAAAAACATATAAACAAAAAAAAACAACCTTTACCTCTTTATTATACGAGTATTAGTATAAGTGTAGATTAGCCCTATCACAGGCTTTTAAGCGTTCAGGCCAAGCGTCATCTGTTTACGCACGGTGATCATTAGAAAGTTGTCCACTGCTGATCGTAAAGAATTTATATTAAGGATTTTGAATTATTGTTACATGCAGCCCATGCTCTCTAATATAGATCTCAATTTGTAGTTCACGGGTTGAGGTCTGGGCTAGCCAAAGGTCAATCATCAGCCTTAATGAAGCCCGAAACACTCGCTGCAAGGCAAGCCTGGGTAGTGCGTGCCTTGTGACTGGAAACTGAGTCTTGCTGAAAAACCCCTAGTATATTATCAAATAGAGAGAGGCTTTAAGAGGCTTTGCTATGGCGTTTAGGATAGTATCTTGATACTCTTTAGCTGAAATTAGAGTAGCCCATTTTCACGAAAATGAACCTTGGTCATTCCGTGATACCCTCACCAAACCATTATTGATGCCGCATGATGATCATTCAGGATTCTGATAACCTGTTGAGAGTGTTCTTTGGAGTTAGAAGCTACTACACATCATCATCATTTCAGCAGATAGACGTACACTGTTGGAAATAGGCCTCCCCAAGTGTCGCCACAATGATCGATCCTGTGCGTCCCGATTCCCGCAACCTTCACCAGGTCATCGGTCTATCTTGTAGGAGGCCTTGCGCGCTGCGTCTTCCGGTACGCGGTCGCCACTCCAGAACCTTTCGGCCCCAACGACCATCTGTTCTGCGAGCAATGTGCCCTGCCCATTGCCACTTGAGTTTGGCGATTCTTAGTGCTATGTCGGCAACCTTGGTCCTCCTGCGGATATCTTCATTTCTGATTCGATCACGCAAGGAAACTCTGAACATAGCCCTTTCCATTGCTCTTTGAGTGATTTTAAGCCTTCTGATGAGGCCCATTGTGAGCGACCACGTTTTGGCACCATATGTCATCACTGGCAACACGCACTGGTCATAGACTTTTGTCTTGAGACACTGTGGTATATTGGACAAGAAGATACCGCGCAGCTTCCCGAACGCTGCCCAGCCGAGTCGGATTTTTTTTTTTTTTATCTGTTATAAACTAGTACATGACTGCGATGCCGCCTGATGGTAAGCAGTGATGCAATCGTTGATGGTGAGGCGCACTAGTTTATTAAGAGCCTATTCACTCTAGCCTTGAAGACACCCAAATTATAATCAGACGGAAAGACCGCAGCAGGCAAACTGTTCCAGTCCTTCGAAGTTCGCGTTATAAATGACGAGGCGAAACGCTTAGTTCGGACCGTAGATGTTTCAACAACGTAAGGGTGGATACTCGCCGTTTGTCCGATGGTAGAAATGAGATGGCGGAATCAAGTCATGCAATTCCTGCGCACACTCTCCAAAATGCAATCTGTAAAACACCGAAAGGCTGGCTACCCTACGCCTGTGCTCAAGACTTTGAAGACTGGACTTAACCAAATCTGGATCACCAATCAGCCTCTTCGCACGCCTTTCCACCGAGTCCAAAGCTGCCAGGTGGCACTTTGCAGCACCAGCCCATATGTAGCTGCAGTACTCCACACACGATCGGACCTGTGCTTTGTATAACATTAAAAGCTGTCTTGGTGTGAAGTACCGCCGGACTTTTGCGAGAACGCCTAGTTTCCTAGCAGCTACTTTGGCTTTGGACTCAATGAACCGCCCAAAATTGAGGTCGGAGGAAATTTCGACACCCAAGAGCTGAAGGCGGTCGGTACAATCCAATGATACATTCTGAAAAGTAGGAGCCGAGGTGAACGGGCTCCTTTTGGCGGTGAACAGACACGCCTGTGTTTTGGCGGCGTTGAATCCCACCAGATTGGTTTCGCCCCACTTGGAGACTGCCTTTTTTTTTTAATTTTTATTCATTTGTTACATCGATAATCTTAATATAAAGCCTGAAGCGAGATATTCGTACGCTCTACCATAGCCTCTCGTTCGGACCGGATTTGCTCTTTACTAGCCCGAGCACCTGGCAGGTATCTCTCCACAACTGTGCTATCATCTGCATACCCATAGATACCGGGTATCAGCAGATCATTAATATGCAGCAGAAAAAGAGTTGCAGAGAGAACTGACCCCTGAGGAACTCCGGCATTAGTCGTCATGGGCTCTGATGAGCATCCATCGACAACAACCCGAAGAGACCGTTCTCTCAGGAAGTCTTTTACCCAGTTAATCAGACCAGGAGAAATGCCGTATGCTGGAAGCTTACTCAAGAGGCTAGCATGCCATACCCTGTCGAAGGCCTTCGAGACGTCTAAGGAGACAGCAATTGCTTCCCCATTCTTCTTGAGGGCCTCGCCCCACAAGTGGGTGGCATACACTAGTAGGTCCCCAGTAGATCGATTGCGGCGAAACCCGTACTGTCGGTCACTGAGGAGATCGTTACCTTCTAGGTATGCCATGAGGCGCGAGTTCAATACACGCTCCATAATCTTGCAGAGTATGGAGGTTAATGAAATCGGCCGATAGTTGGTAGGATCGGTACGACTGCCCTTTTTGGGCACGAGTAGCACTGCCAGTATCAAGACGAGAATTATGGGCGAAGAGAGATGCAAAGAGACCTGCTTTCTCTCTCGCCGTATGAGCCAGTGTTCCGTCAGGTTTACCAGCGGAGGCAATGTGGGCCGACAGAAGTTCGCTTCGACCGATTTGGCAAGGGACCAGAAAGCTCTGCTACCGGATGGCTGGCTGGATTCGACACAGATTAGATCTATCCAACTGGATTGTCTGTCCGATGTAGACGGAATCGTTCACAACTTCGAGTAGGTGTAGAGTCTCCGATCTTGGTAGGAGTGGGTGCTACATGGTTGTTTATCATGACTTTAGTTTTGTCCATGTTCATTTTAAGACCCACTCTTTCGGAAGCTCTACTGAGGTCATTGAGCATTGTGCTGTGCTCTTCCGTAGTCTCAGCCATGACTACTATGTCGTCGGCAAACCGAAGGTGGTTGATGTACTCGCCATTGACAGTTAGAAGCAATTAGAAGCTTACATCCGATAATTTTGCTTGTTACAATATTCCTTGATTGTGAAAATTTTCTCATCGGTAGCAAGAATATCCCTGAGTTTTTCTTCAGCGTAACGAACAGGCAAAGATTTTGATCTTTTCACTCTCTCTTCTATAAAAGCGACTCGTTTAAGCTGATAATGTTATAATGAGTAACAACGGTGGGTATTCTATCTGCGAATAAGAATTTTGATGTCCTTGCGAGATTTTAATTCTGGCCCTGACAGCATTCACTGCCTGTTCTTAAAACACGCGATCGGCCTGGATTTTTAATGATCGTAAACAGAAGAACTGTATAATTGGTGTAGCTATCACTATGGTACATAAATATTAATAAACAAACCTACGACTGATATCAAGCCTCAACAGCGTTTTAAAACAATGTTTGCTAAAAAATAGTGTCATTTGAATGTAATAAAAAAAAATCGAAAAACCGGTTACTTGAAAATAAAAACCGGTTTTTTAATCATGAAAAATATGCCGAAAAATGGTTTTTCAGTTTTCGGGTTAACCGGTTTGCATTCCCTAAACCTCACATTGTGATTTAACCAATGCAGATCAGTCACTCTTTGATACTACTATGCTAAGTTTGCCAAATTCTTCAATTGCTGAATCGCCGGAGATTGAGGAGTTAATGAAAAAAAAAATGACTTTCTAGAAAAACAACTGTTGAGTGCTAATAAGGAAATAGAAAACTTACATCTTGAAATTACCTCATTAAGGCAGGAGTTATATAAATGCGAGCAAATTATTGATATTTATAAAAAAGTTGGAACTGCTGACAATACTATTCGCAAGCCAAAATCAACAAAAAAGAAGTGCTCTTCCAAGTTGTCTAACATAGAAAAAAGTTCTGCACATAAGAAAAATCAAACTAGATCCAGTGAAAGTCATGACGACCACTCACAACAACAACTTACTAACGAAAATCAGATTAACACAGTACAGCAAGTACCGGAAATCCTGAGTAACAGAAACTCTGCAGTAGACTGCTGCAGCAATAACAAACTATTAATTCATAGCAATGCCACCAAACGTAAAATTAGCATTTTAAGTAGCAATAAAAAGAACAATGTTTTCTTTTAGTAATGGTTTTAATCTGTGCCATTATTTTAAACCATATGCATGCACCAAACAATTGCTTAAAGATCTTGAGGCAAATTGCTCGAATTTACTCTCGATGATTTCTGTGTAATATTTCTGGGTGAAGAAGACTTTATGACGACCAAAAATTACTACGATATTATCTTCCATATAAGAGACGTATTGCTAACTGTGCAGCATACTAACATAATAATCTGTTTACCTATATTTAAGTGCCCCTTTGATACAAGTCTTTTTAATTGCCGAGTAGAGACTTTTAATAACCTACTCTATCTGGATGTTTGGACGCATGGTCACGCCTTTCTCGTAGACAGCAATATAAATCTCGAATACGACACTATGTTACTACAGCATGTTTAATAAGTACACAGGATCTATAAACAATCGAGGTCTATCGAGAATATTCAAGGACTTGTTAGATTTAATTACTAGCATAACAGAACAATCTGACATTGCACAAATTGATATAGATGAACCAAAAGAACCAATGAAATCAGATGAAAACTTTTTTCTTGACTTGCACCTTTACAAATTACACCAAAATATTGCTGGATTATTAGGAAAATCTGACAATCTTTCAATTTGTTTACATGAGCTACATGATAGAAATATACGGGTCGATTGTGCATTACTGAGCATTTCCTGATGGAGGGATATGAAAAACATCTAAATATAACGGATTACTGTTTGGCGGCCAATTTCAGTCGCAAGGCAAGCAAGCGTGGTGGAGCGTGTATACTCGTAAAAAATAGACATCAATGGAAGGAACTGGAAAAAATAGCAAAATTATCTACAAGTCGTGTTTTTGAATGTTGCGTCATCGAATTAACGTCGTACAAGTCTGTGATTGTTTGTGTATACAGGGTACCTAATGCAAGCAACTTTAATGAGTATATAGAAAAATTAGACAATGTTACGTACCTATGCTTGTAAAAAAGTCCTATAAAAATATTGTTTTAGCAGGAGATTTCAATATATTCGTATTGAAGCGAAACCGGTAATCAATTGAATTTGAGACATTGTTACTTAATTACAACTTAAAACTTGCTCTAAATGAGCCAACTAGACTTGGGAGTCAGTCATGCATTGACAATTTTGCGCATAATTTTAGCAAGTCCTTTAAAGCTTCGGGACTTGAATTAGCTCTCTCTGACCATACGGCTCAACTCCTTAAATGCCCTATAAAAACTGTCTGTTCTATAAAGCAATGGCGTATACTTAGACGTGACTTTAACAACGACAATGTCAATAAATTTAGATCGTATTTAGGTAGTTTGACGTTTTCAGATGTATATGAATCTAATAATCCTAATATAGCCTACAATGCATTTACAGAAATGTTTTTGTTTTTATATAACCAATGTTTTCCCAAAATACCGATCTATAACGGAAAAATAAATGGGTGTCACGTGGTATTAAAATCTGTAGTGCCAAAAAACGACATTTATTATAGCAATATCGATCGAAACCTACGCAAGAAAACAAAATAGTATTTAAAAAATATTGTAATACGTTTAAAAGGATCATCCATTTGACGGAAAAAGCACAGAATACTTATAAAATACAAACGTCTAGTAATCGATCAAAACGAAATGGCAAATTATTAATGAAAATAAACAAAATATTCCTAAGAATAACATTGATCAAATTCGTATCAATAGTAAAATTATCACGGACCCTAAACAAATTACAAACCTGTTTAATGATTTGATTTTTTTATTGACAAAATACAACCACTTGCGGCAGAGACAAATGTCTCTAATCATATCCTGAATAGAAAGGATTCAATGTTTATGACTCCTTGCTTACCTACAGACGTATTCAAAATTATTCTAGCTCTTAGACACACTAATAATGTAGGTTATGATGGTGTTAGTACAAGAATCGTTAAATCTGTCGCTGACATTGTGTCTGGCCCACTGTGTCATATAACGAATCTGTGTAATTGTGAAGGAATGTTTTCTGATGCTTTGAAAAGATCGATAGTAAAACCATTACATAAGAAGCAAGAGAAAGACTTGATGCAAAATTACAGACCTATATCATTAATATCCGTTTTTTCCAAGATAATTGAAAAATATATTTCTCGAGAACTTAGTAACGATATAGAGAAACATGATATATATACTTTGTAATGAACAATACGGTTTCAGAAAAAGTAAAACAATAAATATGGCGGTTTATGACTTTTTGTACAAAATTATGATACATGTGGATAAAAATACCTCTATCTCTGCAATTTTCTGTGATATTACGCAAGCTTTTGATTATGTTTAAGCATGACATTCTATTAAAGGTTGAATGGTACAAGAGGAAATGTTCATAGACTTCTACAATCATATTTACAGAAAAGTATACAAACAACAGAAATAGCAACGATTAATGCAAGCACTAAACATGAGGTAATTGATACATCTTAGAAGCGTACCGTCAACTATGGCGTACCACAAGGAAGCGTATTAGGACAGCCGCTTTTTACCCTTTACATCAACGATATGCCTAAATGTATAGAACACAGTATGACACTTTTTGCAGATGATAGCACGATAATCATTCCCTGTGATGATAAGCATAATTATGAAGCCGATATAAATAACACATTAACTAAAGCTATTCTTTGGTTACAAAATAATAAACCTTAAAATCAACTTGAATAAAACGGTAATAATGGTTTTTAGCCAAAGACAGTTAAAATTTTCAAATTTTAAAATTAAACATAATAATAATGAAATTGACGAAGTAAATTCTACTAAGTTTTTAGGATTAACGGTGGATCGAAACTTAAATTGGAAGGCACACATAGAGATCATTAGAAAAAAATTAAGTAACAGTGCATTCGCGCTATATAAACTATCGCGGATTCTTACTACTGATGTCCTATTAACTACTACAGCATAGCAGAGTCCATTATCAGATATTGCATTATCTTTTGGGGACATTCTACGGGACTATTCTAACACATTGCTTTTGCAATATTTTTATATTTTTTTATATTATCTGACTCCAACCACATTAAATTCGTTAGTTTTTTTTTTTGGTTGTTTACGTCTCATTTATTGACAGCTTTTTTTATATAGCCTCTTTTTATAATGTAAATGGTACTGTCTGTCTTTTTATAATGTAAATGGTACTGTGGTCACTGTAGACTCCACGAATTCTTAGATTACTTCAAATTTTGACTCACGTTTTTTAAATGATTATTTTGATGATTTTATTGTGCTTTTGAGTACAATATAGACCGGTTTACACTGTTCTTAAATAATACCTATTAAGGCGTATAGTCCCTTGAACCATCTGGCCGAAATTATGTGAACGCAACTCTCGCACTCGCCTAGGCGGCAGTACGCAAATCTGTGCATTTATTTGCGGCCAGCAGCGCCCGGAAAGCGCTTTAAATGCATTTTCTCTGCGAGATATTGATTGATTTACATAAGCAATGTTCACTTTGAAGAATATTTAACCACCAATTTTTATGTGTAAAAATGTTTCTAAAGGTCCAAGCCGTTTCGAAGGAGTAGGGAAAAGTTGCGAAAAGTTCCGAAATTGCTAAATATTTTTTTTTGTCAAAAGTATTAATTGCACGAAAAAATCAAATGTTGATATTATTGTTCATGAATCTATAATAAACATATATTTTTTTCAAACCAATTGACCTAGCCGTTATGGAGGAGTAGGCCTCAGAAAATCACTGTTTTATGGCACTTTTCGGGCGCTTGGCCCTTTATACTGTAATATGGAAATATTGTAACTACAATCATTTTTTTAAAAGAGTAACCATGGAGTTTCTTGCCGGTTCTTCTCCATAGGAAACGACCAATTTCGAACCGTGCACTAGCTTCTGACGTTTTATAAGTGCCCAATGCCCATGTAGGCCTATGTGAAATAAAAAACTTTTGACTTTGACGTTTTGACTTTGACTTTGATAGAGATATAGTTTTTAAAGTTAAAAAAAAAATGCCTCAGGTCCATATGAAACGACAACGACAGATAGTTGCAAACCAGTTTTCATGAACTATAAAATCTTGACTATATCGCAATTTTCAAAATATAAACAGAAAAACAAAACAAAATATAGTTTATATTTTGGAAATTGCGATATTTATTAAAACAAATCCTAATTTATTTCCGCGAATGGCAGATGTGTTTCCTAGAAATAGACGTGACAACAGTCAACTCTGTCAATATAGGTCTCGGACTGTTCTTATGCGCAAGAGTGTTTTTTGTATGGCTCCCATCACTTACAACAAGATTCCTAATAGCTTGAAACAGCTAAACTTAGAACTGTTTAAGAAGAAATTGAAATCTTTTTTAGCTAGTAAAGCATAATTACGATGTCAGGGAATTATTAATGGACTCACTTTAAATTAACATAAATTGTTAGAATTGTATTTATAGATACTTAAACTACTATACATAAGATTTTTATAATGTAATTTTTTTATAGATTATCTTTTTTTTGGACCAACTGACATTTATTATGAATTGACAATAAATTATAGATTATTTTAATAAAAATGTATGGTAATAATGATTTTTATAATGCTAATCTATTTCTAATTTTTAGTTATGTTTGATTATTATATAAATAGAAATATTCTTCTGCACTGACATTATATTATAATTTTATTTTTGTATAGGTAATTTAATGTTTTGCAATTTTGATGTAATTTCTTGTCTTCTTTTTTTTTATGGTGGGAAAAAATCATCCAATGACATCCCCCGCTCTTGGGCGGAGCGGGAGATAGTGTCAGACTCTTACTGACTAAAAGACCCACCCCGTTCCTTCTAGCCTTCATACCGGGGCTCGAGCGCCCTTTCGGATAACCCTGGCCCCAGTAGGCTTCGACCCGGCTGGGTCCCTGCTGTTGCTGACAACTCCTTGAGGCGCGCGGGAACAGTGCGAGCCGTCGACGACTTGGGTTTGGTCCGGACAGTTACCGGACGGCCGGACAGCGAGCTACCCATTGTTCACTGTCCGCAAGCCCGCGCCCACGGTGGCCGGAAATCGGGATCAGAATCCCGGCGGCGGCGGCGGCGGCGGCGATAACGCCGTTACCTGATGCGTTCGGCCTCCTCCTTTGCGAGCATTACTGCTTCGCAGAAGTCGGCGACCGCCTGCCACTCCTCCTCGCTCCGGACCATGGCCTCAACCAAGGCCCGGAGCAAGAGGTCTCCGTCGCCGATCGCCCCCACGAGGGCACGGCGATGCTCCGCCCAAGCGGGCACACCTCAACTGTGTGCTCCACCGTATCCTCCGGGCATTCCGCACAGTGGCGACACCCGGGCGTCACTTCCGCACGAATCCGGTGCAGGAACCTCCCTAACGAACCATGTCCGGTGAGGACCTGCATCATGCGGAAGATAAGGACGCCGTGAGGTCTTTCCAGCCACGCCTCAAAGAGAGGACTTACCGCCATGATTGTGGCGTGCCCAACTATCTCTTGTCTTCTGTCTATTCTAGTATAACTATTTAATTTTATAGTCAAGCAGTTTAATTTTTTTTTTTTATCTGTGTCAGTAATGTCTATTGTACTTATTTTAATCCTAAACATATTATACAATATTTACACACCATGACAATGTAAATATGTTAGCAAAGTCCATTGATTGTAACAACTTGCATGCATTGTTTTTCCATAATAATTGTATGTACTCGTACACTCATATTTGAGCAAATAAAGGAATCTATTCTAATGTAAATAATATGCCTAATGGCAGGCTGTTGTGTTTTCTGATAAGTGGAGAATGACTTAGATGACCATGATGGATGCTGTAGGGTCTACAGGTCATCAGGGCAATTTTGTCAATAAGAGAACAAGTGGGTTTTGGAGGCGTTTTGGGGTGCCATAATGTTGGACACTAAAACTGACATTGCATTCATCACTGGGTCATTACTGGCCTGATATCGAAGGGTTGACGGCTATATGATACATCAAAAAAGTGATCGAAGAATACCAAAAATTATATCCAAAACTATAACGTTAGTTTCAGTCTTGATAACTGCTCTGTTTATTTCTTATAATCACACACAGATTCACTTTTAAGCAGTTAAATCTTATACTTTATAAAACGAACTTAGTTAAAAATCATACAAATTCTTAATAACTTTGCTATTATTGGTAATTCAAATCTAATCACAACATTGCTAATTGTCTTAATCAATTTTTTTTTATAATTATATAGCGCTAGGCTTCTTCTTATTTGAAATTTCGACAATCTTGTCTCGTCTTGAGTCTTTCGAAAGTCCCGGGACTCGAGACAACTAAAATTACGTAAAATTCGGGACCCAACCCCTAGTCGATTGGCAGCTAATGCCTAAGGCATTACTTAAGTCCGCCTTTGTACGGGTTTTTTTGTAAAGCTTTAAATAAATAAATTAATTAATTAAAAAACGTATTTGAAATACATTAAAAAACAAAAAGATGATGCGAAACAGCGAAACACTGAAACTTGATAGAGCTGGCTAGGTGAAAATGTCATTGGCAGGGACAAAATTTTAAATCTACCTTACATTAGATTAATATTTATAGTTTTAAATTATTTGTTTTTCTCCTATAATCAGTGCGAAATGGCGAGTCTGTAAGTGAAACTACGTATGTGTTTATGCTAATATCGAGAACGAAGCTTGATAGTAATAATAATAACTTATCGGTCTTTCTAATTGATCGTTCCTAGTGGTAGTAACATGGCTTGCCTTGCACGAGATCTGGCGTTCGAAAAAAAAAACCTTTTATGGAAAATAGTTTTGAACATATCTCTCTTATTCACATGAAAACTTAAGCTTTGAAACTCCGAGCATTGCCCTTTCCATTGCTCTTTGGGTGACTTTAAGCATTCTGATGAGGCCCATTGTGAGCGACCACGTTTCGGAACCATATGTCATCACTGGCAACTAGGGCATGCAGTTCCGGAATTCCGGTTCAATTATACTCATTTTTCAGTTCCGGAATTGACTGGAATAATTCCGGAATTCTGATATTCATTTTTTTTTAAATTATATTCTTCTGAACGCACGCAATCTAACGTCTGTGAAATATTCCAAAATCACTATTATAGTTGAAAGGGCGGCCATTATGGGTTGCAAGCGCACGTGCTCAACCCTCCGCACTAGATTCGTCTAATAGTGACGATAACGGTGCAAATAATCAATAAACTCTTCAAGAGCAGCTGGATAAAGAAATAGAGAAATGCAAGAAAACCAGTAAGAATATTTCAATAAATTTTGATCTCTCGGGCTTTGTTAAATTAGAAAAGGCAATTTACGATAACGAAAGAGACCGAGGTGTATATTTGACAAAAGCATACACATATATTCAGCGGTTCTACCCACGAGTGTAGAAAGTGAGAGAGTATTTTCGAGTGCTGGTTACTTCTTTAACCTAATAAGAAGCTCTCTATCGAATAAAATGTTAGACGCTTTATTATTCTTGAGAACTCATTACTAAGAACAACGGTTCTTATAAAAAAAAAAAAAATATTCTGGAAAATAATTTGATTGATCTCAATTAATCACTATTAAGAAGTCTCTTTCTCCTTCTAGTATATGTTTTATTGTTGATTCTATTTTGTTTTAAACCTTGCTAATTTTACGATTCTAAGAATGTCTAATTAGAGTAATAAGAGAAAATGATGACCATGTTTAATTTTTATCTTAAAAAAAATGATTAAGAGACTGATTTACAATAATGTTAAACAGGTAGGAGACTATTTCGAGAATATTTTTATGTTTGTTTTACTGTTTGATTACATTATTTTGTTTAATATTGGTCGATTTTATTATTGTGAGAATATTTTAGAGTACTAAGGGAAAATGGTAACCAAATATGTTTAATTTGTAACGTAAAATTATTGAAAGACTGGTTTACACTATTTTTAAACAGGTAGGAAACTACGAGACTTATTTTTATGTTTTTGTTACTGTTTATTTTGCTTTATATAAACGTTGTTAATCTTACTATTGTGAGAACGTTTGATTAGAGTAATAAGGGAAAATTTTCACCAAATATGTTTAATTTGTAACTCAAAGTGATTAAATTAAATAAAATTCACAAAATTTTAAAATTAAGAAAAAAAAAAAGTTGCTCTAAAGTGATCTCTCTTTGGCTACTTAATTTGGATTACGATAAAACAGAGGACGTCTTAAAAATAATGTCATAAAATAATATTATAATAATAAACAAATAATCAATAAACGCATAGGTATACGAGTTATTATCACACTTACACTTGCATCCACTCTTACCCTTCTCACATACACTCACACACTTCACTCACTACACCTACCGCACTACACTTCCTACACTACATTCACTACACTCTACCCAAACTTCTGTTTATATGTATAGTTTAGTTACCTAAAACTACAGTTGTACTGTACCTTCCTAATATGGATTGAAAGAGGCTGGACCCCACAACACAGGGAATCCTAGTGTGGGGTTCAGGGCTTCATCTATGTGTAAAGTGAATGAGACAATAAATAATTTTTATTTTTATTTATTATATACTTCTTTTGGTATTTTCATCAGACTTAAGCATTTACAGTCAAAAAATGACATTTGATGAAGTGGAACTGGTGAAGAAGACCAGAAATGGCCAACGGAAATTCATACTCACACAGGTCACAATGAACATAGTTATAAAACTACGATAATACAAATAAATGAATGGTTATGAAAAGGTATGTCGAAAATGGTATCATCGAAGTGACCTGATGATGATGATGGAGCCGGAAGATAGGCACTGGAACTCCGTAATTAATCAATGTATCCTAGCCGTGTTTGGGCTTATTAGAATTGTCATGAGTTGCACTTTGGCTATAAGGTACTATCGAGCTGATCTGATGATGATGATGATTAATCTAGAAGATAGTCACCGGAACTCCATAATTAATCAATGTATCCTACCCGTGTTTGGGCTTATTAGAATTGTCATGAGATGTACTTTGGCTATAAGGTATTATCGAACTGATCTGATGATGATGATAAAGCCGGAAGGTAGACAAGGGAACTTCATAATAAAACAATGTATCCTAGCAGGGTTTGAGTTAATTTTTTGTCATGATAAAAAGGTACTCTGGCTGTAAGTGTATTGCAACTAAAAAGTATGAAATAAAAAACTTTTTACAAAAAAAATAAAACCGACTTCACTAAAAAAAAACCGGCCAAGAGCGTGTCGGGCCACGCTCAGTGTAGGGTTCCGTAGTTTCCCGTCCCTCACAATAAGTGTACCCACTTATGAGTTTAAAAAAATGCTTGCATATATGATTATACTACAAACTTAGTCCAGAAATTATTTTGTAGAACCCTTTTGTCTTTTTTGTGCAAAAACTGTTCTTTCCATCAAGTTCAAAATAATTTTCCTAGAAAGTCCTTATAAAGTTCTACTTTTCAGATTTTTTTCATATTTTCTAAACTTATGGTTCAAAAGTTAGGGGGGGGGGGACACATTGTTTTTTACTTTTGGAGCGATTATTTCCGAAATTATTGACTTTATCAAAAAATGATTTTAGTAAACCCCTATTCATTTTTAAATACCTATCCCACAATATATCACACGTTAGGGTTGAAATTTAAAAAAAAACCGGCCAAGTGCGAGTCGGACTCGCCCATGAAGGGTTCCGTATCAGCAAGTAACATAATATAAAAGTTCTTGTAATGTGTTGTAACTTTGATCGATGTTTTAATAATAGTGTATTTTTTTCGATTTATGACGCATTAAAAAAAAACTACTTACTAGATTTCGTTCAAACCAATTTTCGTTGGCAGTTTTTATAGTAATGTACATCATATATTTTTTTTAGTTTTATCATTCTCTTATTTTAGAAGTTAGAGGGGGGGGGACACACATTTTACCACTTTGGAAGTGTCTCTCGCGCAAACTATTCAGTTTAGAAAAAAATGAAATTAGAAACTTCAGTATCATTTTTGAAGACCTATCCATAGATACCCCACACGCATGGGTTTGATGAAAAAAAAATTTTTGAGTTTCAGTTCTAAGTATGGGGACCCCCAAAATTTATTGCTTTTTTTCTATTTTTGTATGAAAATCTTAATGCGGTTCACAGAATACATCTACTTACAAAGTTTCAACAGTATAGCTTTTATAGTTTCGGAAAAAAGTGGCTGTGACATACGGACGGACAGACGGACAGACAGACAGACAGACAGACAGACAGACAGACAGACAGACAGACAGACATGACGAATCTATAAGGGTTCCGTTTTTTGCCATTTGGCTACGGAACCCTAAAAAAATCACTTCCCTCTTTACATAGGTATAGGGGGGCTACCCTAATAAAACATTTTTTCCAATTTTTATTTTACCACTTTGTCGGCGTGATTGATATACATATTGGTACCAAATTTCAGCTTTCTAGTGCTAACGGTCACAGAGATTAAGCGAGGACGGACAGACAGACGGACAGACAGACATGGCGAAACTATAAGGGTTCCTAGTTGACTACGGAACCCTAAAAAACACTAAAACCATCAAAATAATTTTAATTTCGGAAGTCGGTGTTAAATAAGGAACAAACAATATCGAGAAACACGGACTTCCGAAATTAAAATTAATTTGATCGTTTTAGTGTTTTTGACCACTAAGTATATTTATGAATAGTTGTTTTTTTGTAAAAAGTTTTTTTAGTCGTTGTACATAGGTATTTATTAGGTAATATTATAAGTTTGTATATATATACCTAGTGACTATTTATTAGATCAATAACAATCTTATAATCTCAACATTAGCTACCAATAAAATAGATACTATATAGTTATTTTGGTATTTAAATCAAGGACTTTTACATTTACATTCAAAAAGTGACATTTGACACAGATAAATCTGTATGGTTCTCATGTGATTTTGACCATTACTTATTCACAGTATGGACTTTAAGAGACTTTGCCCCTGAGTTTGTTTCAGTATTTCTTCTCAGGGTAGTCAGCTAGAAAACACCGGCCTCATCTAGTTTAAACTGACGTAAAAAAATTGACGTGTAAAAGTGTTTTTTAAAAACCTTTTTACAAAATAAATATCATTTATCATTTATCGAAGTGACCTGACGATGATGATAGAGCCGGAAGATAGGCACCGGAACTCCGTAATGAATGAATGTATCCTAGCCGCATTTGGACTTATTAGAATCGTCATAAGATGCACTTTGGCCATAAGATACTATCGAACTGATCTGATGATGGAGCCGGAAGGTGGAAGGTAGACACACGGGAACTTCATGATAAAATAATGTATTCTAGCAGTGTTTGAGTTAATTGGAATTTTCAAGAGAAAAAGGTAATTTGGCTGTAAGCGTACCTATTGCAACTAAAAAGTTTAAAATAGAAAAAAATATTAAAATAATAACCAACTTCACTAAAAAAAAAACACTAAAACGATCAAAATAATTTTAATTTTGGAAGTCGGTGTTAAATAAGGAACAATCAATATCGAGAAACACGGACTTCCAAAATTAAAATTAATTTGATCGTTTTAGTGTTTTTGACCACTATATTTATGAATAGTTGTGTTGCTCTCCTTGACCGTGTTAAATTAAATGTAAGTACATTAAACTGGCCAAGTGCGAAATGGACTCGCGCAAAGGGTTCCGTACCGTCCTTAGGAAAATACGGCAAATAAAATCGCGTTTGTTGTATGGGAGCCACCCTTAAATTATTTTATTTTGTTTTTAGCGTTTGTTGTTATAGCGGTAACAGAAATACATAATTTGCGAAAGTTTCAACTGTCTAGCTATCGCGGTTCTTGAGATACAGCCTGATGACAGACAGCGAAGTCTTAGTAATAGGGTCCCGTTTTAACCCTTTGGGTATGGAACCCTAACAACGAAGCCAAAATACTCGTTTAGGAAAGTAACATCAAAAATCATCAAAAAACATAATGATATTTACATTAAGTGTACACAGTGCTGGTGCTGGCCCACGCTCCATACATTTCTTGAACATCTTTGTGTAAAACTAATGTAGTAAAGACCTCTGAAAATCTGCTATTTTGCATCATGAACTTTAACACTTCATAATTTGCACAAAAATTTAAGTCAAAAAAGTACAACAATAGAAGCCTTGCAAACTTTTCCCTTATAACTTTTAATTTTGCTACGTTTTTTAGGTGGGAAATCATACAGTGGATTCTCCCACTTTAGGGTGGATCGCGAGGACGTGTCAGAATTTTACTGACTAGATCCCACTCTACGCCTTGCGTTCTAGAACCAGAAGCAAGTAACATAAGGCAGCAGTAACCAGATTACAAGACGCCGATTTAACAAGGCGTCGCAGTGTGGAGAATTAGAGATGTCGTGAAAAGTTTTCCAAGAAACAAAATTCGATGATACAGCTTTCGCATTCAAGTGTAATTCCGTATAAATAATTGTAAGGTTTGGCGCGCATCATCTGTGCGCATCGGAGGGGTCGTTGGGCACACTTACCATCTCGGCGTAGATGCAGGCGAGGCTCCACACGTCCACTGCCGTGGAGTAGAACTTGGCACCGAGCAGGATCTCGGGCGCGCGGTACCACAGCGTCACCACCTCGTGCGTGTAGGCGCGCACTGGGATGCCGAAGGCGCGCGCCAGCCCGAAGTCCGCGAGCTTGATGTTGCCCGAAGCGTCCACCAGCAGGTTCTGCGGCTTCAGGTCGCGGTGCAGCACGCGGTGTGCGTGGCAGTACGCCACGCCTTCCAGCAGCTGGCGCAGGTAGCTCTGGCGACATTACAATATTTTTCAAAGCATGTTAGTGCTGAAAGTAAAGGCTCCCCCATACACTTGTAACAATTACTGACATGTTGCGCTTTATGTGCTTCAATAGCATACATAACTGTTTTTCTTGTCTCTAGTTAGTTTGCCTATAAATCAAAGCTGCTCAACCCTGGGCAGCCGACAGCAGTCACCAGCAAGGAGGAACAGATTCCAGGATTTTAAATATTTAGCCGTTTATGAACCCATAAACCAGCTTTGGGATGATTTTTCTAAGCCCTTCCTGAATCTTCCTTATGTAAATTTACCGCCACTTGCACACGCATCGCACTGCCATCTGACGATGAAATGTAGAAGCGGCAGTTCGAACTCAACGCACGCGGCCAAGCATAAATTCCCGCGCGCGGGGCCCATACAGCCTTATACTATCGTGAAATCCGACTGCTAGCGATACAGTGTGGTGATCATTCCGGAGGACACGGTGGAGCACACGGTAGAGGTGTGCCCCGCTTGGGTAGAGCACCGCCGTGTCTTCGTGGCGGCGATCGACGGCAGCGATCTCTCGCGCCGGGCGGCGCCGCACAGTAGGCTGGATTTAATTTCTCATACAATTACGACATCAAAAATATATTTTTTTTATAATGTAGATTTATTTTATTAGTGCACAACAGTCCACACAAGAGTTTAATTGTGTGGGATTAATTTATTTAACACCACTTGCTCGATAATGTCTCTTTTCAATACACTTGCTCATAAAGTGACTCTTATTGCACTGCACTTAGGTATATAATGGCACTTGTTATCAAACTGTGACATTTTGATTACCATTACCCATTACGCACTAGTGCTATTATGTACAAACTTTTTGTTCAACCTCTCCCCCGCCATAATTTTATTACATTTATCGTATTAGGAAGGGCGCACGTCGTTCCCCCACGAGGAACAGAAAAAAAAACCGGCCAAATGCGAGTCGGACTCGCCCATGAAGGGTTCCGTAGCAGCAAGTAACATAATAAAAAGTTCTTGTAAGTAGTTCGTTGTAACTTTGATCGATGTTTTAATAATAGTGTATTTTTTAGGGTTCCGTAGCCAAATGGCAAAAAACGGAACCCTTATAAATCTATAAGGGTAAATCTAAAAAAATACACTATTATTAAAACATCGATCAAAGTTACAACGAACTACAAGAACTTTTATATTATGTTACTTGCTGCTACGGAACCCTTCGTGGGCGAGTCTGACTCGCACTTGGCTGGTTTTTTTTTTTAGATTTATGACGTATTAAAAACAAAACTACTTAAGTACTAGATCTCGTTCAAAAAAATTTTCGTTGGTGGTTTGCATGGTATTGTACATCATATTATATTTTTTTTTAGTTTTATCGTTCTCTTATTTTAGAAGTTAGAGGGGGGGGGACACGCATTTTACCACTTTGGAAGTGTCTCTCGCGCAAACTAAGTATTCAATTTAGAAAAAAATATTTTTTTTCTTTTTTATCAAGATTTTATTTAGGGGCTTTTGTCCAAAAAGGATATGTCAGCCCCATCGTACCTTATATAACAATTACTTCACATACTATATGTATTAACTTAGACACTTACATACATCGTAAATATTGAATAGGACGAATCACTGCTGAGAGACCGGTATTATGCGACATAGTTTCCTGGCCGCCTCCGATTTCGGTTTTGATAAAATGCTTTGAATTAGACCTACATCGAATCTATTCAATTTCAGTTCGTTCAGCAGTGAGTCGCGTTCATCTTTGTTTCGGACACATTCCATCAGCAAATGTTGTACATCTTCAATTTGATTACAAGTTGTACAATTAGGGGAATCAGTCTTCTTCATTAAATATGCAAACTTTGCTGATGGATAGTGTCCGGATCTAAGTCTGAAGGCTAATTTTATATAGTTTCTACTTAATTTGGTATCATCAAACCAGGGTACACGAGGAAGCTCACCCTGTATGGTTTTATACCATATGCCCTTATCTACCGATTTACTATCGAAATGTTTTTTCCAGTTACTAAAGCATATAGTTTTAAATCTTGGAATGAATTCCCAGTGATCCGGTATGTAACTAATGGACTTGCCATCTACTGCCGCTAACTTTGATATACGGTCAGCTTCCTCGTTTCCTTTCAGGCCTATATGTGCAGGAACCCATTGCAATCTTAAATCTTTACCACTTTTATTACAGATGATAATAAATCTAAGTATGTCATAGGCTATCGATGTACCTCTGCGGCCAGAGGCGCATCGAACCACATGTTGTAGGGCCACTCTTACTATCTGAAAAGATAACAATTTTGTTCAAATTCTGGCTAATCGCATAAGATAATGCCTGATATATTGCAATAAGTTCCAGCGACATTATTGATACATCACAATTTATTTGGAAGCCTTCTTTGTGCTGTAAGTTTTTATCATAAAATCCAGCTCCTTGACCATGATCACTTTTAGACCCATCGGTAAATATACAATGCCAACTATTATAGCTTATATTTAATTCTGCGATAACATTACTTACTAGTAAATTAGGGTTATAACAAGTTTTAGAATGGATGGAACACTTCTAAGATTTACATTTATTATATTTTTAATATCTATTCCCGTTACCCATATATCTAAATCAAACATATTAAGGGTGTGAAAAGCCTTAACTTCTAGTTGATTCACCTCACTGTGTGTTTGAAATAATAATGTTTTTTTCTTGTTTTGCCAGTATCTAATGTTACAAAGGGCACTCAAATCCGAAATCAGTTCAGTAGTTAGATTATTTGACCAAGAAATTATTTTTAAACTGTATTTATACGCTAAGTATTGCCTTCTTAATAATAACGGTGCTATATTTAACTCACTCTCCATTACGTGAATCGGTGAACTCTTAACAAAGCCACCTATGATCCTTAAAGCTTGGTTTTGCACTTTATCTAATTTCGCTGTGTGTTTTTGCACTGCAGTCATACACAAAACAGCCACAATCTATTCGGCTTTTTTTTATGGTGGGGAAAATCATGCATTGATATCCCCCGCCCTTGGGCGGAGCGGGAGATAGTGTCAGACTCTTATTGACTAAAAGACCCACCCCGTTCCTTCTAGCCTTCATACCGGAGCTCGAGCGCCCTTTCGGATAACCCTGGCCCCAGTAGGCTTCGACCCGGCTGGGTCCCTGCTGTTGCTGACAACTCCTTGAGGCGCGCGGGAACAGTGCGCGCCATCGACGACTTGGGCTTGGTCCGGACAGTTACCGGTCGGCCGGACAGTGAGCTACCCATTGCTCACTGTCCGCAAGCCCGCGCCTACGTTGGCCGGAAATCGGGGTCAGAATCCCGGCGGCGGCGGCGGCGATTACGCCGTTGCCTGATGCGTTCGGCCTCCTCCTTTGCGAGCATTACTACTTCGCAGAAGTCGGCGACCGCCTGCCACTCCTCCTCGCTCCGGACCATGGCCTCAACCAAGGCCCGGCGCGAGAGGTCTCCGCCGCCGATCGCCCCCACGAGGGCACGGCGATGCTCCGCCCAAGCAGGGCACACCTCGACTGTGTGCTCCACCGTGTCCTCCGGGCGTTCCGCACAGTGGCGACACCCGGGCGTCACTTCCGCATGAATCGAGTGCAGGAAACTCCCGAACGAACCATGTCCGGTGAGTACCTGCGTCATGCGGAAGGTAAGGACGCCGTGAGGTCTTTCCAGCCACGCCTCAAAGAGGGGACTTACCGCCAAGATTGTGGCGTGCCCAATAATCTATTCGGCTTCTTATTAAGGCAATGTACAGTCTGCGCATATGTTTTGTATGTATTCCAAAAGTGCTACCAGCAAGAACTTTTAATATATTTAAGAGTTTTGAGCTTTTCTCAACTACCTCATTAATGTGTTTGCGCCAGCGCAGACTTCTGTCTAACCACATTCCTAAGTACTTAATATTTTCAGAAAAAGCCAAATTACATCCGTCTACTTCCAAAGTTGGTAATAATCTTCTTCGGCCCCTGCTATAAACACAAAAATATGATTTGTTAGGAGATAGTGTCAAGCCTAGTTCTCGTAACACCGGGACAATGGAATTAAGTGCTCTTTGCATATACATTTCACATTTATTTATGTCTTTGTCTTTAATATACAGAACATAATCGTCTGCATACTGCGACAATTCTACATCTAGCGATAATCGGTTTAAACCGTGAGTTATTAAATTAAATATTAAAGGGGACAGAGGGTCTCCCTGAGCTAAGCCTTTATTGGTACATCTAGTAATTATTGAAGCATTATCATTATTTATCTTAATATTTAGCCGCCTTTCACTTAAAAAAGACCATAAATAAATACAAAATTTTGATCCTACTTTTAACTGATGCAGTATCTTTATTGCAACATCAATAGATACGTTATTATAAGCGTTTTCGATGTCTATAAAACATGCTAAAGTTGGAATGTTCTTAGAAAATCCTATTTGAATATAGGTAACTAAACGAGTAATGGCGTCCATACAAGAGTGGGATTTTCTGAAACCAACAGTCCGATTTGAAAGAATACCATTCTTTTCCGTGTGCCATTCTAAACGTTTAAACAACATTGAGTGAAAGACTTTACAGAGACAGGACATTAATGAGATTGGTCGGAGTTTAATTTTCGAGTTATTATTATTTTTAGGAATAGGAACGATTAAAATGTTTCGCCATTGGTCGGGAACAATACCTGAATTGAAAATTTTATTAAAAATATTGAGCAAGTCTTTTTTACATTCGTTTGGTAAATTATAAATCATGAAGTATGAAATCCCATCCTCACCCGGTGCCGAATCTGTTTTCTTCAGGCAGCTTTATAATTCCTGAATACTAAAGTTGATTTCTAAAGTTTCATTATGTGAGTTAAATTTGGGCATAGAATTTGAAACGTAATCGGGAGAAAGCGAACTCAGTAATGTCCGTTGTTTATCTGGCGGTGGATGTATTTTTGTTTGCCTAAAACCTTTTACCCACCTCATGCGCCGCCACATGTCAGGAGGCGAAACTGATTGATCAATTGAATTACAAAACTTTTGCCTTAAAGACCTAGCTTTACTTATTATTTTTTGAGATTCTTTTGTTTTTTCCTCTAATTTACCTAAATTTTCTGGAGTCGGGTTACGGCGAAACTGGGATAAGGCTAATCTCCTTTGTGCGACTGCTTCGGATAACTCTGAATTCCAGTAATCTTTTGGCTTAAAATTGTTTGTCGGTTTAGAACAATATTTTGTATATGGAATATGTTTATCTCCCGCAGCATTAATTTGGGCTACAAAGTAGTTTTACATTTCCTGCACATTATGACTATTATTGTAAAAGTTTAGGTTGTTTGATTAGTTATTTGATAATGATTTTCTATATTCTACCCAATCTACTTACTAAGTTTCAATTTTTTTTTTCACTCACCCGGTGAATCGCGCGCGCAACGGACGTGTATGTTGTATTTCGTATTGCTGGCGAGTGAACAAACTTCTTTTATTTAGTCACTAGCTGTACCCGCGCGGCTTCGCTCCCGCTCTTCCCTACTTCAGCCTACTATATCCTACTCTACCCTACTCTACCCTACCCTACTCTACCCTACTCTACCCTACCCTACTCTACTCTACCCTACTCTACCCTCCTCTACCTTACTCTACCCAACTCTACCCTACTCTACCCTACCCTACCCTCCTCTACCCTCCTCTACCTTACTCTACCCTACACTACCCTACTCTACCCTACACTACCCTACTCTACCCTACACTACCCTAATTTTCATTTTTTTTTCCATAAGAACCTTCTCCTGATAATAACGAACACAACAAAAAAAAAATTAGCGAAATCGGTCCAGGCGTTGTTGAGTTATGCGCTTACCAACACATTTTGCGATTCATTTTTATATTATAGAATTAGTGATGGAAGAAATTAATAGTGACATAGAAGATGACAGTGATTCGGAATTTTTGAATAATTGTTTACGAGAAAGTGAGCAAGCGTCCAACACACCTGCTAAAAGTAAAACTGATTGCAGAGTAGGGAAAAAAAAAAAAAAATGTTGGCAGAGAGCTGATCTTATTTTAATATTGTTAGGGCCTTATCAAATCAAACAAGCCAGATTGTATTATGGTGAACATGTAAAAAGTGGCGGACAATATGTTATTGAAATATACAGAGAGAGCAACAGCAATTTAAGAGGCTTGTTTTCACAAAGTGACAATAAATGCTTACTCAGAGGGAGAATCCAAAGTGCTCACGTTAGCAGAAGAATGTACTTTGTATAATATTGTTATAAATAATAACCTTAGTGGGCGTGATGCTATAGAGCAATATTGTTGCAACTGTTTGGTGGGTAGACGCACAGTAGGGTGCTGTGCTCATGTCATGTCTATTATATGGTATTTGTCATGGGCGCGACAAAAGCCTAATATATTCTCACCAGCTCAATTTTTAGATGATTTATTAATTATTGATGTAAATGAATAAAAGAGAACTTAATTCAGACTAAAAGTGATTTTATTTTTAATGACATTAATACGATTTAATAATAATATTCCACAACTATCCCACAACGCCATTTAGTCTCAAGCTAAGCAGAGCTTGTGTTATGAGTACTAGACAACTGATAAACATACATATGTCTAAAAACATACATCATCATCATCACCAGCCCTTTTAATGTTCCCACTGTTGGGACTCAAGCCTCCTCTCTAGGAGAGGGGATGAGCCGTGATCCACCACGCGGGCCCAGTGCGTGTTGATAAATACATACAATCATATATTACATATTATAGATAAATTACACCCAGACACAGAACAAATGATAGCGCTCATCTCACAAACATTTATCCTGGGTGGGAATCAAACCCACGACCTCCGGCTTAGAAGTCAGGGCCAGTAACCACTAGACCAACAGGCCAGTCTAATTAGGTAATTTTTTTTTCATCATGTCAGTCAGAAAAGTAAAAACAATTAATGTTTTAAGTTTTCATAACCTAAAAAACGTTTTTACTATCTCTATGATAACTCGGTATTCCCATGATCAATATTGATATTAATGTTTTTATAGTAAATAGTGTTTATTACTAGTCAATTTAGTATTCATATTATTATGGTCCGTTGAGTTGAAAAAGTGGGCCGGACGAAGTATGGGCCGCTGCCGGTGTCCTTTATGTATTTATTTCATGTTTTAATATTTATTTTGTACTGTTCTAAATGTTTACTAACCAAAAAATGTTTTGTCGCCTTTTTAGCATGATGACCAGTGAATGCCATCGCTACAAAAACTGATCAATAGACAACTATATTTTTGACAAAGCACCGATCAACTCCATCTCATACCTTGACATTGGCAAAATCATCGGACATTCGTCGATGGAGCCATACACTAAAAAAATTGAATTGAATTGAATGAACATTGTACGGACGAGGGTAACAATAACAACACAATTGTCACTCTGGCGGAACGTCATAAACGTCAAACAACCACCGGACTCGTGCAGTTTTGAATCGAACGGTAGGGTGGACTAGACGGTTACGACGGATCGCTTACGTCCCAAATCGAAATCCATTTTCATCTGCGTTAAACTAAGTGATTATTGTAATTCAAGTTGTGGATCGTGATTATAAGGCTGCTGATCGAATACCTGCTTACTTATTTCTAAAATACCTTGTGCGATTACCCACTTTAAGATGAGTGATTCTGATATAGGTACCTACGTGCCTTTTTATATTGTTACGTACGTGGGTAATCAAATGCCGATTTACTAACAGACAACTTTATTCACCACAAACAATAACAAATGAGTCCAGTCAACAATAATCCGAATCGCAATTAACACTAGAGTACCGTTACACTATCGCTTAGGTCGTTAAGTAAAATCACTTCAAGTACTAGGGTAGTTCGCTCTTGATCGCAGTCGAAATCACAACTGACTCGCTTCCGGCCGGGGGCTCGTATTTATATGCGGAGCCAAGAAAATTCTAGATACCGACGTCCCGCGATCGATCCAGAATTCCAGAACCATTGAATCGCTTCTCGAAGTCATAAATCATTTTTATTGCTCGTGGTAATAAGAGTCACTTTCATGCGAATTTCGACTCTATTGTTAAAGTCGGAAAGTACCATTTCCCTTATCGGTACATAAATATCTAACTACCAGTTGTAGGTACTTTGTGGATGTTTCGAGATTTTTCTAAGCCTGGCTACGCACAACCATTCTAGATCTTTCGAACAGCAATGCGTTTTAATTATTAACCCTACAATGCATAATGTGCCACATATGGGCCATACAGGAATATTGCTCTTAGTTTCGCATAATAAGTAGTTAAGCGCCATCTAGTCATAATTATGATAACTACGCACTCTAGTGAAGTATAAAATAGTTTACTTGTTTCGCCACAGTGGCGGTAAAGGGTAGGGTGTAAATATGAATTTGAATTAGCAGGCAGTTGAGAAAAAGTTCAATTACATGAGTTTCGACCCTACAAAAAAAATTTGAAAATACTGTATTTTCGTGCATATAAAATTATCAGAGGTAAGTTTATTTTATAATTGTCGTGTGAGTTACTTTTATTTACAATATTTCTAATAAATCAATGATTTATCGAGGTTTTATTGTATGTGCCTAATATGGCACAGTGTGCAATAAGGTAATATAAAACTTTTTTTTTTATTACAGATGAAGCCTCACAAATCGGTAACAGAATCAGAAATTGAACACTTTTTGAATGTCCCATCGGGGAGTGAAGATGATCTGGAATCATCTGATGTGGACAGTGAGGATGACCTGATTAAAATCAGTGATTTGGTGATGGAAAAACTAGATGGAACACCTCAACTGCTGCAGGCTGACTTTTTGAATGATATAGTCGATGATTTTCCTTCTCAAACAGGTAACTTGTCAGCAATTATTGATAGTCGTACTAGTCAACCCCAACCCAGCGTTTCTGGTCTTCTCAGCGCTCCTTCAGTATCTCAAGTTTTACCAATACCACTATCAATCAATGTGGGTCCAACAAGACGGTCAATGGTACTACCTCAGCCACCAATTTCTGCCGTTCGTACTGCCAATGTAACTTTAAGGACTACTAAAAAAAAGAGAAGACATATCTGACGAAAGACCATGTTTCATCCGCCATCTGTGTTATTCAAAGGAGATGACAAGATAAATGATCCCTATATACTGAGTTTTGAAACACCATTGCGGTATTTTTTATTCAAACTACTGTTGAAGGTATACCAGTGGTCACTGTCATGTGGTTAGATAATAAACCTGTTACACTTGCGTCTTCATTTGTCGGCGAGCAACCCAAAGACAAGGTTAGAAGATTTTGTAAGAAGACTAAGCAGTACATCGATGTCGACTGCCCTGACATTATTCGCCACTACAACCGCCATATGGGTGGTGTAGACCTGTTAGACTCATTCATTGGTAAGTACAAAATAAAAATACGAACTAGGAAATGGTATATGAGAATATTCTACCATCTACTCGATAGAAGCCAACTGTTTATGACCATTACGGTCATAAACAGTTGGCTTCTTTACAAGAGAGTTGAACAGCAGAGACAAAATAACACACGAATAAAAACTACGTGAATTTCGGCTGGAAGTAGCAAAAGCTCTTTGTTTATCTGGACCCTCACTTACACGCAAAAGAGGAAGACCGTCATCATTGAAGAAAGAGAAGCTTGAGGAAAGAAGAAAGAATAAACCAAAAGCTGTAGTACCACTCCAGAGTTGATGGCATCGAACACTTCCCTTTATGGTCCACCACTAGACAACATTGCAAATTACCAGCTTGTAAGGGAAAATCATTCATTATGTGCCAGAAATGCGGAGTGGCTCTGTGCTTGAATAAAGATAAGAACTGTTTTTTGGCATTTCATCAGTAAATAAAACAATATTGTAATGTCAAGGAGTAAATAACTCCCATACATAAAATTTTGATCTGAATTTGTTACTTTTTTATTGTTAGAATTTATTGATAATTCATTAGTTTTATCAAAATTTGTCTTTAATTTCATTAAAGTTTAATTATATACTATTTTGTTTAATTGCTGCTGAGTATCCTACATAATACTTTTTCAGCCTTAATGCTATTTGTGACATATTAGGCACATACACTAAAAAACAATATATCTCAATAAATAATGCATATTGATTTTTTTTATTATTTTTCCATATATAAAAACGGCCTTTGGAAACAAATATATTTTTTTCGTAGCAAAATAAAAAAACGTGCATTGTAGGGTTAAGTGCTACTCGTTATTTTCTCGGAGATATGGCGTGTTCACGTTTAATGGCGTAACAATATCTGATCTATTAACTGCTCCATCTTTGTTGTAACATTTTTTTTTTTCTTACACATTACTTTTGCAATTTATTTTTTTTTATGTTATCTGACTCCAACCACATTAAATTCGTTCGTTTTTCTTTTTTGGTTGTTAACGTCTCATTTATTGACAGCTTTTTTTTTATAGCCTCTTTTTATAATGTAAATGGAAGAACACTGTAGACTCCACGAATTCTTAGATTACTTCATATTTTGACTCACGTTTTTTAAATGATTATTTTGATGATTTTTTATTGTGCTTTTGAGTACAATATAGACCGGTTTACACTGTTCTTAAATAATACCTATTAATGCTGTAATATGGAAATATTGTAACTACAACCATTTTTTTAAATGAGTAACCATGGAGTTTCTTGCCGGTTCTTCTCCATAGGAAACGTCCAATTTCGAACCGTGCACTAGCTTCTGACGTTTTATAAGTGCCCATGTAGGCCTATGTGAAATAAAAAACTTTTGACTTTGACTTTGACTTTGAGTAGTGGGTAGATGAGATTTCTCAGTTCACGTTGGTACTGGTTCTGCTACTTAGCACAATAAACCTATTTACTAAAATTCGGTGTTTTAATGGACATAACATAAAGAAATTATATCAACACTTGTATATCTCACGTTTATTATATCTTATGAACGTTATTGAAATGCAAATAAGTTTATATCATTTGAGACGAACCCAAAAAAAATTGATATTGTGACTTAACTATAAGTTAAGACAAATGGTGATGCAACACTTTTTGGAGATAATGATGTGTTCTGTAAAATCGTAGTGCATTATTTTGTTCTATAATCAAGTTTTCGCCACACACGCGATGTAAGCACAATTAGGTTTACCTCATTGGAGTTTTAGTAGGGAACCCTGTTTCTTTAAGATAAAATGTAGCGTATGTCACTCAGCTATAAAGTAGCTTTCCAGGTAAAAGAATTTTCAAGATCAATTTGGTACTTTTTAACCGCCAACGGTAAAGAGTGGTGTTATAAGTTTGAGGTGTCTGTGTGTCTGTCTGTGGCATCGTAGCTCCTCAGCGAATGGACCGATTTTGATGCAGTTTTTTTATTTGAAAGCTGACGTTATCGAGATGGTTCTTAGATACAATTTCTGAAGATCTGTTCAGGTGTTCAAGGTTATAAGCTCTTTTGATGGCTGTGGCAGGGATCTTAAACACTTAATAACTTTACTAATAAACACATATTATGTGACCTAATATTTCAAATACTCATGTATCTACATGCCTACGCTATAAAGCTGGTCTTATGATGGAGGTCGGAGGTAAGAGATGACTTGGAATGCCTATTAATACCCATCCACTTTCGGCTTATTTTGATTTATCTTAAAAATAAATGTTCACTTCTTATGACGATGAGAACAAGATGACGAAAACCAAGTTGATGCTAGAACTGGGAGGTGGTTAATGGAACCCTGGAATGCCTGCTAGTGAACACATCGAGTTTGAGTTCATTACACTTGTCTTCACCAGTTCTTTTACTTTTTATAGATTTTATGCATCGGGGGTTTTATTAAAATTTTATTTTGCTATTATTGAGTTTATTTATTACAAACAAAAATACAAATCTTTCCCCTTTCAATCGTGGAAAATACAGACACAATAGAAAGACGATAGGTGCGCGAACGCCGGTGTTCGCTTAGGGTTTAATGAATTAACTGACTTGGTTTTACATGGATCTGTCAACTTTTTACAGTAGAACTGAATTGCAAGCCATGGTTTTAATGCAAGTTATCTCACAAATATTGTACTTATCTTGGGTGGGAATCGAACCCACGACCTCCAGCATAGCAGTCAGGGTCACTAACCACACCTACAGAACAGTCAACTTTATTATTTAACAGTACTAACCTTAACAAGATCTAAGCGAAGAGGTCCCTTAGTGATATCCATAAGTCGCTTTAAATCCATGTGAAGAAACTCAAAGACTAAAAACAGCTTGTTATCGGCGAGCAGCACGTCGAGCAGCCGCACGACGGCTGGGTGGCGCAGCTCACGCAGCACGGAGATCTCCCGCAGCGCCGTCGACGGCACGCCCTCCGGCTCACTGCCGACCACATTACCACAACCATTGTAATTCAACAATTAATAAAATTCGTTTTAGATCGGAAATACTGACAGGTACTGTCATATTTTAGCGCCAAAACTTACTTCTCAAGTTTAATTTTCTTAAGTGCGATTTCGTTTCCGGTCACTCTATCCTTTGCTTTGTATACTACTCCATAAGTACCTTCTCCTATTTTCTCTACTTTTGAAAAATTCTCCATCTGGTAGGCAGTCTTAATTCATTATTAGAACAGCAGATCATACACAACCCAACAAACACAATAAAGTCATTTTGACACTTGAGTTGTCAGTTGACTGACACTGACAATTTATTAATCGTCCCAGCGTTCCGAATTGCGTCAAAAGCGATTACATCGCGAATCCGACCAACACGCAACGTCACAAATAGAACTCCATAGTAGTCCTATAGATTGTGTGACTATTTTTGGTCGGATTCGCGATATAATCGCTTTTGACGTATTTCGGATGACGAAAGGGACTTTATGTATGCCCTTTACTGAACCGACTCACTGTTCCGATACATTTTAGTGTTCAGAAAGATTGAAGCAGCAGTAATGTTTTATATGCATCATTTTTGAAACAATTATTAGAACACTGAAATACTATTGACTTTAAGTGATCTGTACCTCAACCATGAGTTTAAAGCAATAGTATTAGTCGCTACTCGATATCGACTGCGTAACTTTTTTTTATGGCAAAATTTGCAGCGCCTCTAGCGGTCACTTGCAGGTGTTGTGATTCCTGACCCTACCACGACACGGAACGGAGATTTTACTACGGTGCAAAATGGTTATTTTAATTGTGTTTTATTGCGCCACTTATCCCAGGAATTTGTGCCTTGTACTTTTTTAATAATAAGAGTACGATTGTGGTCGGGCTGGGGATCACGGTTCCTGACCCGACCATAACCAGATCTAATAAAATATCAATAGTGGGAAGTTACTGATTGTGCCAAAAATATGTGCTAAATTGTGCCTGTGACACATGAAATTCTTTTACTATTCATATCACAGAATATATCTTGATTCGGATAAAACTGAATAATCAAGAAATAAAGTAAGTCAATCACACGTTAAGCAATTTTACTACGACTTTGCAAGCAGTTTTACTCTGTGAAATTATGCTATTTATAAAGCACTTTATTATTTTATTTTATTGGATGTGTTCACGATTTCGTACGTATACATGTAATTTGTAAAAAAAAATACAACCACTATGTTTTGTAGCATTATATTAGTGTGTTAAGCTTGAATAAAAACGGTCAAATGCGAGTCGGGTTCGTATTCTGAGGGTTCCGTAACCCATACGAGCGATTTCCAAAGAAAACTCACAGTTCCCTTTTGGTAAGAATATTGGCATCAGTTGATACTTTATTAATTAACTGTTTTAGAACTTGCATGTCTATTAAAATTTAATGTATCAAAAATATCTTTTACTACTTTATAGGAAAATTGTCCCGTGGTATGTAGCTAGTGTATGGACACACTAGTAGAACGAAATGACAGGACTCTTTCTATTGTCTGTGCGATAAAAGAACCGTCGTGGCGTAAAGTGAAAACAACATTAAAGATTTTAAGTAGCAACCCAACCCAGCCATCCGTCAAATGCCAAACGTCAAAGTATGTTGACAGAAGGTTTGTTTACTATGTTATTTTATTGTGATTTTTAATTGAAATCTTCAGAAATGTGATAAAAAATTTCACTGAGCTGCAAGGGAAATAATTTTTAATATATTACAGTTTTGCCAAAGATAACAAATGGCAAATCACACCATTATTGATCAAAACAAAGTCACAAACTTGGGAAACATTGGTATGCTGTGTTTTTGGTACGTAACACTTTTATTTTAATGTTTTTAGACTTCCTAGGTGAACTCCTGTCCCTGTTATCTCCAAATATGTATAAATTAAACGGAAATTCATTTAAACATGACGATATTTGTTTATTTTGTTTTGGTCAATATTTTCGATGGCTAGTATAAAGAGTATTGATACTTTAAATTTAAAATGCATTTCGACTAACTTAGAATATTTCTTTTCAGGCTTGAGTAAGGATACAGTAACTAAAATAAAAAAGGGCAAGTGCGAGTCGGACTCGCGCACTGAAGATTCTGTACAAATTTACCTATGAAATCAATTCCCGAATTGAGTTACGAAGATTTTTCCGAATTGCAAACAATTTTTTTTTTGTGGCGGATCTATCTTTTTATAATTTTCAGATTTTTCCCTGTACTTGTTCTACGAGACCTTGATTTATGCCAAATTTCAGGATTCTAGTTCAACGCAATTCACCCTATGAACTTTGATTCCCTTGAGTATCGAAATATATGTTTTTTTGCGACATAAACGGCCGTATCTTTTTTTTTCGTTAACTCAGAAGTTTTTCACAACTTCAAAAGACCGCAGACTTGAGTGTATGGTTTTAATTTTAACTCGATACCTCCAAGCGTTCTCGAGTTAAAGGGTCTTAACAGATAAACAGACGGACAACCAAGTGATCCCAAGGATCTTATATGCGAGATGGTCCCTTATAGGCTAAATAGATTTTTTATAAAGCAACATTACAAATTCTTAAATGTACTTTATTTTCATAGTCATTAAGTTCATATTTTTCATTGATTAGCAAAAGGGAAAAATGTACTGAGGAAGACAACGAGAAAGTGGTAGTGTGTCCCAATTTTACCTTTATGTTTAAATAGGGTAAACATAAACTTGCTGCTAGCTACAATATTCCAGTCAGTGACAATAGACCGATCCCAGTCAAAGTGATACAACCATTCGTTGGAACTGGGTAAGTGGTCGTTGGTGGAACCTACCTAGATAGGCAGTACAGCAGTTTCTTCACGCTATTTTCCTATACCGATTCGTGTTTGCATTTAAATGTTCATCATCATTACAATCGAAAGACGTCCACTGTTCGACATAGGCCTCCCCCAGGTGTCGCCACAATTAACGGCATTACGCAAAAACTTATAAACGGATGAATTTAATGATAAACGTTAACGTATAGCTTATAACCTATATTTTTGCTAAGTTTAATAGGCTACTAATATTATAAATGCGAAAGTTTGTGAAGATGGATGGAGGTACTCGTATGTATGGATGTGTCGCGGAAAAACTACTAGACAGATGAACCTAATCATAAACATTGCAATAATATAGCACATAAGCTATAACTTTGCAGTTTCACTAGGTGAGCAAATTCAGCTAATAGGATAATTTTTATTATAGGGTGAAGCCGCTGGAAGAAGCTAGTCTAACATAGTTTCAAAATATCAAGATTTAACAGTCGCACTATAATGACGTCACAATGTTGCTTACATAACAAAAACGATATTTATCTACAGCAGCGCCCTCAAATCCCACGATGGTTTACTTTCCGCACAGACTCTAACTTTCCTTTTCGGGGACGCTTTTGAGGTGGTCGTAGTCAATCTAGTACTAGGCAAAGATTTTATATATCGTAGTACTAGATTGACTACGACAACCTCAAAAGCGTCCCGAAAAGGAAAGTTAGTATCTAAACTAAAATTCAACAATTTCCATGAATAGTTCTAGAACATTTGCTGATTTTATGATAGCGCCATCTATTGCTGAAAAGTTTAACCTTACCTAGCACATACCAGTGGCGTAGCGTGGGTTTTCACCGCTTGGGGTCGACCAGAAATACGCCGCCCTTTGTTGTTTATTATGTTTAAGAACACCAGTGTTAAGAACGACTGCAGGTATCCCGTCGGGGCCACAAGCTTTATTCTTACGTACGTCTTTCTGATGGATACGAATATCCGACATACTCTTCACGTACCCATCAGGAGAAACAGGGGGCGGTGCGTCACCGGAATTCAGACGCGAAGATTCCGTAATAAAAGAAGCAATTAAGCCAGGGACCCGTCGGGTTTCAGCAGTGGCGGAGGTGAGGGACGGCAGAAGTTCGATTCACTCGAGTTTGCCAGGGACCAAAACGCTTTACTACCAACAGGGTTTGTTCCCTATTCGGTCAATGTGGTCAAACTGCGACCTCCACAACACCTTAAGAGTCACGTCACTTGCCTTGCGCATACGAGTGTTGGCCCAAGGTCGGTATGCGCGTGTTTAATCGCGTTAGCGTGAACACACTCAGTGCCAAGTCATGGTTGAGTTTGGTCCGACATTGTTACGTCAGAGAATGAACTTGGATTAATAAAAAGCAATATACCTGCTGCAGCACGCAGGGTAGACTTAACATCGACATCAAAATTTGCTTGACACGTACGTAACATTACGCTCGCAATTTCGAATATCTAAGTTTTTTTTTTCAAATAAATAAATTGGCGCTTTCTGCCGCCTCCTTTCGTATGCTGCCTAGGGCCATGGCCCCCACCGCCCTCCCCTCCCCAAGCTACGCCACTAGCACACACGGAAGCTTCTACCACGAGCTCGTAACGTGATCTATTTTACGACCTAAACCGAACTGTAAGATCCTTTTTCGTTCGTACTACTGACATTTTAACATATCATGGTAAAGCTTCTGGCCACCTACCAATGATTTTATATATCCTACTAGACTAGATTGACTACGAAGGAATATTAAACTCTCTAAAATGTTCTTTATTCTAATAAGCATTAAGTTCACGTGTGTTATTGACACACAAAAGGGAAAAATGGTCCCGAGCAAGATAGTGAGATAAATCCTCTGTGTCCCTTTCTCACCTCCTATCAGAAAAAAATTAAAAACAGATGGTAGTTTTTAACTTGTTCAAGTAAACGTTAAATAGTCCATGTTCATGCATATTGATAGGTGTGCAACAAAAAAAAAATATTTCAAAATAATGCTTCTTGTTTTATACACATTCTTCTTGTATTTAATGATGATTTCATTTAGATTCAGTAGCTATTCGTTGTAATTTTCAAATTATGAAGGGCAACACTCAGGATTGACATCAATAAACAATATGGCCGATGTTTACATAGGGTTAAAGTTGTATTTCTATTTGTTACAAGTTTTTAACACAATATTTAGTAAAGTTTTTATTGTGCAACATGTTTAAACGTAGGTATAAAGTTTTGTAATAGTGATGGGTATCCTGGTGGTGGGATTTCATTTTTTAGGTAAGTTTTCTGTTTTGTTTACAAATTATTTATGTAGGGTGACAACAAACATCGTATTGAATTTCATGCGGGAATTAAAATATATTAATTACCTGTAAAAATACATAGAGAAGGGGCATCATAAACTACTGAGAAGACGGACTGGGTGATGCAATTTTACAAAAATTTGTTGTCTATTGTTCAAGTTTTGTATTATTAAAAATAAAGCTTTTATGTGGTAATTAGAGACACAATAGTAAGACAATAGGTGCGCGAACGCCAGCGTTCGCTTGAGGTATAATGAATTAAGAAATATCTGAGGAGGCACAATATTTTTTTTTAATAAATCAAGTACCAATTTTACTAATCTTATCTTCCCCGTAGATCGGGTACTCTCGGCCGCTCGGCAAACTTCGGCTGCTCTCGTGACACAACGGATAGCGGCGAGCGGTGCGGTGGCAAAAGGTGTGGCATGCGGGACAGGTGTCTTCGGACCACTTCAGTAGTTATCTGTGACCACTTCGTTACCGATCTCTGAAAACGACGCGCGTGCACTCCAAACGGTTCCCAACATCGATATTATTGTACATTCGAGAATCATATTCATTTTAAATGATAGTCTACGCATCAGTCTATTTTCAATGAAGTAAAAATAAAAGAATATCATCAGTTTTATTATAAACTAACTAGTTTTTTCTTTCAGACAAACCTTATTCTGACAATTACGAACACAAAAAGAATAAACGAAATAGGTGCCGGATCTTCTTACGTACACACACATAAGGCATTTTTTTATCAGTATAATATATTTCATACTCACATGCCGCATAAGAGGATATCGCTATCGTTATTGGTAGTAAAATATAGGGCGGGCTGGCTTAAAAATAGGGTTAAGCATAATTAGCCTATTAATGTTCCCACTGCTGGGACTCAAACCTCCTCTCTGGGAAAAGATATGGGCCATAAACCACTAGTTACTAGTGGATGTAATAATTATATCTTCGAATTCTTAATAAAAATATTATTCTCCTTATTATTCTGTCGTCTGGGATGTATGAATTTCGTGACAACATCAATTAGTAGGTGGTAATTCAAGCATTTTATATTAATCGATGTAACTTATATGACACCAATATTATAAGGTATTTATAGACATCAGCTATTTCCTAATCATTATAGAAAAAACTCACAGTTCCCTTTTGGTAAGCATATTGAGATCCGTAGATACATTATAATTTAGGTAATGGTTTTTGAACTTTCTTTTACTACTTAAAATATCTTTTACTACTTTAGAGGAAAATTGTCCCGTGGTATGTAGCTAGTATAAGGACACACTTGTAGAACGAGATGACAGGGCTCTTTCTAACTTTTTTTTTTTTTTTATTGTTGATAGGTTCGCGCTTGACCGCTATCTTAACTTTCCTTTTCGGGGACGGTTTTGAGGTTGTCGTAGTCAATCTAGTACTAGGATATATAAAATCTTTGCCACCTACCGAGCAATAGTTAAATTTATACAAATTTTGACAAATTTAATTCGCGTGATTGCTATTCAAACCTAGATGGCGTCACTGAGAGATAGGATGACAGTTTTTCTAGGACATTTCTCCTGATAGCCGCTCTATTGTATCTCTTTAAATCTCTTTGGCTTTTAATAATATAAAACTTGAACAGTACAAAACAACATTTTATAAAATTGCATCACCCAGTCCGTCTTCTCAGTAGTTTATGATGCCCTTCTCTATGTAATTTTACAGGTATCCATCCCGTCACTATTACAAAACTTTACACAGCAACGTTCAATCATGTTTAAAACTTTACTAAATATTGTGTTAAAAACTTTTAACAAAAAGGAATACAACTATAGCCCTATGTAAACATCAGCCATATTGTTTATTGATGTCAATCCTGAGTGTTGCCCTTCATAATTTGAAAATTACTACGAATAGCTTCTGTATCTTAATGAAATCATCATTAAATACAAGAAGAATGTGTATAAAACAAGAAGCATTATTTTGAAATTTTTTTTTTTTTTGTTGCACACCTATCAATATGCATGAACATGGACTATTTAACAATTACTTGAACAAGTTAAAAGCTACCATATGTTTTTAATTTTTTTTTTCTGATAGGAGGTGAGAAAGGGACACAGAGGATTTATCTCATTGTCTTGCTCGGAACCATTTTTCCTTTTGTGTGTCAATAACAAGTAAACTTTATTTCGATGAGAATAAAGAACACCTGTGTAATATTCAATATTCCTTCGTAGTCAATTTAGTCTAGTAGGATGTATAAAATCTTTGCGTTTACCTTGGATTTGACAAAAATTATGAAAAATGGATAAGGTTTTAATCAAAGATTTTATATAATTATTTGATTTTAATGGACTTATTACGAAAGACAGTAAAACCAATAGAAGCAACTATGATATTTAAATACGAGAGACATTGTTATTGTAGCTTATTTCGCAAGAAAACATGTTCGAAAGACTAGGTGATATGGTCGAATGATGTGAGCCTTCCCTAAGGGGTAAATAGAAAAAAAAAGTGATAGTGACAGTGAATTGTGAAAAATCTAGTTCTAAAGCCGCGTGCGCGTGCGAGTATACTTTCGTAATAATTTAATGCTAATAAAATATTTATATTCAAAACTGCTGCCACCTAAATCAAACTCTGATTCAAGATTTTTATGTTTAGCAGGTTATGGCGATTTCTTTTAGGTTTCTATTAAAAAACATTAGGTGTTTAAATTATATAACATTTAATTTTCGTAAATTTACAACCACTTCGACAAACATGGAAAAAGCATTGGAAAATTTAAAAACAAATCCATATTACGAAAAGTACGCAGCGCGGATCGCAGATCTACAAAAAACTTCTCCTGACGAATTTATGCAAAGAGTAGAAGCTCAGCAGAAAACTAAGGAAGAGACGAATAAGAAAAAGTTCGCCTCCATCGATACCAGGTTGGTTCACAATTTTATTGTCATGACTGCTACTTAGCTATATGTGAAAAAGTTCCAATCCAAAAAATCCAATTTAATAACGAAATGGGATCAGATTTAGGTCAGTGGGTCGTCTTAGGGATTATGTTATAGGCTAAGGCCTAGAGCTAGGCCTAACAATTACCATACCTCTAAATCGAAATCATTTATTTCAAATAGACTATTTGCAGGCGCTTTTGAATAGTCAAATGTCGGTGAGTCCAAGAGAAGTGAAGCTAAATTTTATTGCAGTTAAAAGCTGACCAGAGATCAGAGATATCAGATCGCCACACCAAATGCAACCATCTGATATACCTAGTATAACCAGATGCTAAAAATATCCTTTATTTTTCATAATAATTGATTTGTTTATTATTGAGAGGAACTAATTCTTTCACTAATCTTCTGATAACCATATTAACATTAGTTTTAGTAAATGAGAAAGCCGTAACATGTGTCTAGTATTTTTATGTATAAATCTATATACAAAATTTCGGAACTGTATCATTAAAAATCACAAAGTTATAAGCTTGTTATGTCAACAAAAATACATAGTAATCCAGGCGACTGAGGGGTGGTTTTGCACTTGCACCTTGCTAAACCTAATGCCTGTTATGACCAGCCCTGTGACCTGTGTTGTACTTAATGTCATTGATGTCCAACCTTTCTAAACATTTTTGGGAAAAAATTTGACATGGTGTAAAAACTATTGGAATCCATTCAGTTACTGATTCTGAACAAACTATATTCAAGTTTCGCATAAACAAACAATTATGTTGTAGGTATATGAGATTTAAATGTCTTATTACCAGAGATCAGAATAGGTAGGGCTGTTTTATGTACTTGCTATCGGTCAGATTAATATGGATATTCCCGGGATTTGGTTTTAAAGTACTTAGTAAAATTATAAAAAAAAAACTGTTCTTGCCTCCGGGACCTATGAAAGATTACACTTCCTTTCTGACGGGTAAATACATATAAGAAGGACAGGATTAAGGATAGTACAAAACACTCAAGATCCGTGCCGGTATCTGTACGCGTTTCAACAAAGCGGCATCGTCGTACGCTTGGCAAAAAGTTTTATATAGTGCTGTTGACATAAAATTTACAACATCACATATCATGCGCTTATTGGCTAACATAATTTTTTTTTATACATATTGACAAAAAGAATGAAATTAAGTAAAATCCCATAGTATCTGCAGGAAACCCGTGGAATATCCATATTAACATCAATGTTTGCAGTCAATGAACCTAAATGGCCCTGCCTATTCCAATCACTGCTGTATTACAAATAAAAGTGAGCATATTATCCTAATACATATTCCTAACATCAATATATTGGTCACACCAGTACTCAGGCCTATGCTTCACAGTTGATGAAATTAGATTCTTCCTTACTGTTGTGGATGTGCCACCACTGCCACCTCTTTTGTGCCATACAATAATGATAATTTATTTTCAGACAATTCTCCTCAGTTTTAAACCCAAAAAAAGCCCTAGAAGAAGTTTCTGAAAATCAAGAAAAAAGGCTCAGTGATATTTTCAAACTAGATCTTGTAAAAGATAAAGATGCAACAGAAATCCAGATCATTTGGGAGGAGTATCATAAGAGCAAAGAAGTAATTTCTGCAGCCATTCCAAAGGATACATACTCAAGCTTGCAAGAGAATGTGCAGCAGAGCCCCACTTTCCTATTTCCACTACCGCGCTCCCAGGGTTATGAATTCTTCATGTGTCAAAGTTATCGCCACACTGTACATTTCACACCTCTTCTTGCTTACCAGGTTTGTAAAATTGGGCTTAACTGTACTATACAATAGTGTCCCACTGAATGTTCGGTTTCGGTTTCCATCGAGTTTAAGCAAAAATACGAGTTTGGGTTTCGGCGGCGAAGCTGCCGAAACTACGACCGAAACCGAAACTGCATTCGTGAGTTCTCGCGCTGTGATCGGTCATGTTCGGCGCGTTAAATTCCATCCAAGCGAGTAAGCAATGAAGATATTTTTCCGTGTCCACGTGCCTAATCATATCGTGACTGGCATGTGTTTGCAGTTTGTTTTGTTTATTGTGACTTTTCTAGTCCGGTCAATTTAGACATCCGAGGTTACTTTAATTATCATGGCGGTAAGTCCCCTCTTTGAGGCGTGGCTGGAAAGACCTCACGGCGTCCTTACCTTCCGCATGACGCAGGTACTCACCGGACATGGTTCGTTCGGGAGTTTCCTGCACGGGATTCATGCGGAGGTGACGCCCGGGTGTCGCCACTGTGCGGAACGCCCGGAGGACACGGTGGAGCACACAGTCGAGGTGTGCCCTGCTTGGGCGGAGCATCGCCGTGCCCTCGTGGGGGCGATCGGCGGCGGAGACCTCTCGCGCCGGGCCTTGGTTGAGGCCATGGTCCGGAGCGAGGAGGAGTGGCAGGCGGTCGCCGACTTCTGCGAAGCAGTAATGCTCGCAAAGGAGGAGGCCGAACGCATCAGGCAACGGCGTTATCGCCGCCGCCGTCGCCGGGATTCTGATCCCGATTTCCGGCCAACGTAGACGCGGGCTTGCGGACAGTGAGCAATGGGTAGCTCACTGTCCGGCCGTCCGGTAACTGTCCGGACCAAGCCCAAGTCGTCGACGGCGCGCACTGTTCCCGCGCGCCTCAAGGAGTTGTCAGCAACAGCAGGGACCCAGCCGGGTCGAAGCCTACTGGGGCCAGGGTTATCCGAAAGGGCGCTCGAGCCCCGGTATGAAGGCTAGAAGGAACGGGGTGGGTCTTTTAGTCAGTAAGAGTCTGACACTATCTCCCGCTCCGCCCAAGGGCGGGGGATGTCAATGCATGCACCATAAAAAAAAAAAAAAAAAAAAAAAAGGTTACTTTAATTCACACCCAGCTGAAAATTGGTAGGATTGTTCAAAACACCATCATAAATGAAATCTAGAAAGTCGTCATCGATCCGACACCTGGAAAAAAAAATATTCGAGGACAAATGTCACAAAAATGATTTTTTCGTGTTTTTTGGCAAAACGGTAACTTTAATCATGAAATTAGCTTAGACAAAATTGTAGATCAGATAATTATCTGCAAAATTGTGTAAAAACTTTTTTTTCTAAGAGTCACTGTTTTTGAGATATGATGATTCAAAAAGTTGAAAGAGGTAATCGTCATAATATGGACAAGTTTCCACGCCACCTTTGAGGTAGTGTACTTAGGCGCTAAGTAAGTTTTAGGGTTCCGTACCTCAAAAGGAAAGACTGGAACTCTTATAGGATCGCTTTGTTGTCCGTTCGTTTGTCTTTCTGTCTGTTTATGTATGTCTGTTTGTCGGTCTATCTGTCTTTCAAGACCCTTTATCTCGGGAAAGCGTAAAGTTATCAAGTTGAAATTAAAATCATATTCTCAAGTTTGCGGTCCTTTGAAGCTGTGAAAAAATCAAAGTTGTAAATTCACGGAAAAAAAAGATACGGCCGTTTATGTTGCAAACAACATATATCTCGACACTCAAAATCAAATTTCGGAATCAAAATTCATAGGGTACTTCCCGTTGTCCTAGAAACTTGAAATGTTGCATAAAGCAAGGTCTCATAGCATAAGTACCTATAGGAAAAAATCTGAAAACTGTAAATTTGTGGTTACGTTACGAAAAATTAAACTTTTTGCGATTTGTAAAATTCTTTGAGATTCAATTCGTAAATTGAACTTAAACGGCCGTATTTCGTTAACTTACAAGTTTAATTTTTTCACAGATTCAAGATAAATGTTATATGATCTTTATTTTGCAAGTAGGTTTTATAAAAACACTTTTACACGTAAATGTTTTCTTTTTTTTTTCGTCAATTAATGCTAGATGAGGCCGGTGTTTCCTAGCTGAGTACCCTGAGAAGAAACACCGAAACAAACTCAGGGGTCAAAGTCTTTTTTAAAGTCCATACAGCAAAAAATGTAATGGTCAAATCATATGAGAACCATGCAGATTGAGCCTGAGATAGTCTTTTGAAGAAAGAACCACACAGTTCTAAGCGGACCTGCACAGTCAGTGCAAGCATTTGTCAGTATGCATGTAGCTCAACTCAGGACTACTAAGGAGCTCAACGACTTGACGAACAATGCCAAAGAAAGGACATTTGGGTAGGCCACATCAAATACTCAAAACTGCCAGACATCATGTGAAAATAAAATAAAAGGAAAGAGCAATCCACATAGTTCTCACATTCACAATAATAAAATTTACAGAAGTGTAAATATTGCAAATTGTAAAAAAAAGTAGATAAAAATAATCAGTCAAATAATAAAAATAAACATGTCATAATTGTAAAAATAATAATAATATATATATATATATATATATGTAATGAAATGACCTCCTTGGAAATGACATTTCATTTTTTTAATTTTTAAGCTGTGGATACGGGGTGACGTATCATTCAATGACAGATGATGTTTAGATTATTTTGTGCATTTTATTGTTATAAAAACTTGTAGAGAGATAATTAAAGGGATATAATTGAGAAGGCGATATTAGTGAACTTTAATGTCGTTTCTTTGTTTTCAGGTGAGATAAAAGTGTAATTTTAGTTAAACGATAATTGTTATACTGTAAAAGCATGTTGAATAAAACAAATCTTTGTTTTCAGAGAAACAATTTGTGGTTTATTTCGAAAATCCTCAATAAAATCCATTATAAAACGACATTTTTGTTAACTAAAAGAAGATGGACCGGCTGCAATTTGAGTTTACGATGATAGCTTCAAATGATGGCAAATCAAATGTATTAGCCATAACCTCAATATCTACAGAAGAAGGAAAATGTTATGTTTTACCTGATGAGCTGAAGCCGGTGATTCATCATACATATATTGTCAAAATGAATACTTTCTCAAAAATAAAAAATAGTATAAAGAAAAGGCATCAAAGTAGAAAAATATGGATAAAATTGGATGAAGATCTTAAGAAAACATATAGAGATGAGGAAGGTAATATGCAATTTTTAGATCAATATTTAGAAGAAATAAGCACAAAACAACCAATAGACAAAAACGACAATTTGCAACATATCTTGGAAAAATTAATAGAAACTACTACAAAGAAAGAAAATCAACATAACCTAAAACATATTTCAGAGAAATTTATTATTGAAAAATTCACAAGCAAGAACCCTAATGCAATGCAATGGATTGAGAATTTTGAAAAGGAGTGTGAGCGCTTTAATATATCAAAAGATGAAACAAAAATAGATATATTGAGATTGTTTTTAGAAAACTCTTGTTTGGATTGGTATAGCTCGATGGCCATAAAACTAACAATAAAGGCTGAATGGAATGAATGGAAAGACAAATTTTTAGAAACTTTTAAAAACCGAGGATGGGACATAGTTACATATGCTCTCGCATTTAGATATAAAGAAGGACTACTAATTGATTACGCTATTAGAAAAGAAAGGCTTATGCTAGGCATAAACAAATCGATAGACTCCAAAACAATGATAGATCTTATTGCAACAGGTTTACCTGGGTTTATCTTAAATAGGTTAAACAGAGATGAACTCAATGACACTACTGATTTGTTCAATGAGATAAGAAAATATGAAGGTATGATGTACAAGAAAAACTCAAGTACAATAAAGAGTTGTACATTCCTTTATAAAAATAAAACTAATGAGAAGAAGCCATGTAACACTTGTGAATCTTTGAACAAAGGAATTAGATATCATCCGGAAGAGTCATGTTGGTTCAAGAAAAATAAAAATGAATCTGAAAAAGTTTTTAAACCCAGAAATGTAAATAACAACTCCATTATTGAAGTAGATATAAATACTGAGAAAAAAAACGAGTAAGTACACCATTAATCAAAATCAAGCTCTTATTAGAAAATAAACTAGAAGTGAGCGGCATTTATGATTCAGGCTCACAGATCTCTTTAATAAATTCAAGACTGATTAAAATAAAAGAAAAAAAGGACAATGAGAATATAGCATATATGAAAACGGTTAATGGTGTGAAAAAAACAGATGGCTTGATAACAATAAAAATAAAAATATTTGATTTAGAAGAAGAGGTGGATGTATACATAGTAGAAAATGAATATTTTGATGATTTTATAATCGGATTGGATATGATAAAGAAATTCAAACTAACCCAAAACGAGGAATTGCGGATAGAACAAAAGATAAGAACAAATAAAATAGATGAAATGTCTAAAGATAACAGAAATGAAGAAAAGAATATAAAAACATTAGCAATAAATTTTAATGAACACATAGAAACAGAAGAGTTTGTAAGTATGACAGACCATTTAGATAATGAAAAGAAAATTGAGATCGAGAAAATAATAAAGGAATATAAAACAATTTTTGCAAAGGACAAGTATGATATAGGAACAGTTAGAGATTATGAAGCTCACATAGATTTACTAGTAAATAGATACTGTAGTAAAAGACCATACAGATGTACAATAGAAGATAAATTAGAAATTGAAAAGCAAATATCCATGTTACTAAAGAATAATTTAATAGAAGAATCCTACAGTCCTTTCGCTGCTCCAGTGACATTGGCATTTAAAAAGGGTGAAAATAGGAAATCCCGCTTGTGTATAGATTTCAGGGAACTAAATAAAATTGTTGTTCCACAAGCTCAACCTTTTCCGTTAATAGATGATTTGATTGTTAAAACTAGAAATTGTAAGTATTTTACTACACTGGATATAAATTCAGCATTCTGGGCGATACCATTACGGGTGGAAGATAGATATAAAACAGGATTTGTCACACAAGATGGCCACTTCCAGTGGACCTGCCTTCCCTTTGGCTTGAAAACATCACCAGCAATTTTCCAGAGAATTTTAAGCAATATTCTAAGAAAGCACAATCTCACAGGATACTCCGTAAACTATATTGATGATATTCTGATATACTCGAACACCTTTGAAGAACATATAAAACACATAAGAAATGTATTAGAGGCAATAATACAAGAAGGCTTTAGATTGAAGTTTACGAAATGTAACTTTGCTTCAGACTCAGTAAAGTACCTCGGCCATGTAATTCAGAACAATTCGGTAAGACCACTAAAAGACAATTTGATCTCGATAAGACATTTTCCAACTCCTAAGACACAAAAGAATATCAGACAATTTTTGGGAAAAATTAACTTCTACCATGAATACATACCAAGAAGTGCAATTATTTTAGACCCATTACATAATTTATTAAGAAAAAATGAAAAGTTTGTGTGGTCAGAGAAGTGTGAAGAATCATTTAATCAAATAAAAAGATATTTATGTTCTCAACCTGTGTTGGAAATATTCGACAAAGACTTACCAATAAAAATCTTTACAGATGCATCTTTAGAGGGTATCGGGGCAATATTAAAACAGACTCAACTAGACGGTAAAGACAAACCGGTGGCATATTTTTCAAAAAAACTAAACAAATCTCAAAAACGAAAAAAGGCCATATATTTGGAATGTATTGCTATGAAAGAAGCAGTTAAATACTGGCAACACTGGCTAATTGGAAAACATTTCACTATTTACTCAGACCACAAACCTCTAGAGAACATGAATATTAAATGCAGGACAGATGAAGAATTGGGTGACCTCACATATTACCTATCTCAATATGACTTTACAGTAAAATATATACCTGGTAAAGAAAATATAGAAGCAGACTGTTTGAGCCGAAACCCAGTATTAGAATCAGAAGATAACAAGCAGGAACTATTAAAAATAGTTAATTTAATACAAATAAAAGATATAGTTGAAGACCAAGAAAAAAATGAAACAATAAAAGAAAAGAAACAAAATCTACTACATAAAAATAAAATCTATTATAAAAAAATAAAGAAACTTGAAAAGATTATACTCTCAGAAGAATTTAGTAAAAAAATTATAAAAAAGGTGCATGAAGATTTATGCCATATTGGAATCAGACAATTACAGAAAAAAATAAGTCCACTATATACAGCTAAAAACCTAACAAAAAATATCATAAATATTTGTAAAACATGCGAAATATGCATAAAAAATAAATCAAGATGTCAAGGAAAATTTGGGTTAATGTCACAACTGGGACCAGCAACAAAACCATTTGAGATAATGTCAATGGATACTATAGGTGGCTTTGGAGGATCTAGGTCAACAAAAAAATACTTACACCTTTTAGTAGACCACTACACAAGATATGCGTTTATTGTGACTTCAAAAACACAGAACGCAAGTGACTTTATAAAACTAACAAAGAAAGTACTCGAGACAGATGAGATTGGAATAATTCTGACAGACCAATATCCAGGCATCAATTCAAAAGAATTTAAACAGTATTTGCAGGAGAATAACATCAAACTAATATTTACAGCTGTGAATACGCCATTTTCGAACGGCTTGAACGAAAGATTAAACCAAACAATAGTAAATAAAATAAGATGTAAAATAAATGAGAAAAATAATAAGAGAACATGGACAACAGTAGCAAGAGAATGTGTACAGAAATATAATGAAACAGACCATTCTGTTACAGGTTTTGCACCAAAATATTTACTGGATGGTACAAATGTCAGTATTTTACCAAATGAAATTAAAACAATAGAAAAGGAAGACCAAGAGTTCGAGATAGGAGACAGTGTATATGTAGAAAATGGAAATAGACTGAACAGGAAAAAATTAGACGAATTAAAAATAGGCCCTTTCAAGATAATAGAGAAAATATCGAACTCCATTTATAAGATTGACACTGGCAACAGAAAAACAGAATCAACTTTATTCCACATAACAAAGTTACAACCTGTTACGGCAGAAGATGAAGTAGAACAAAACGAATAGGTATAAAGATAGCTTGCAGGTGCATCGTTTGTATTATATTATTTAGAATTTTCGTTCCTATGGGGGGGAGATGTAATGAAATGACCTCCTTGGAAATGACATTTCATTTTTTTAATTTTTAAACTGTGGATACGGGGTGACGTATCATCCAAATGACAGATGATGTTGAGATTAATTTTGTGCATTTTATTGTTATAAAAACTTGTAGAGAGATAATTAAAGGGATATAATTGAGGAGGCGATATTAGTGAACTTTAATGTCGTTTCTTTGTTTTCAGGTGAGATAAAAGTGTAATTTTAGTTAAACGATAATTTATTACATAATACTGTAAAAGCATGTGAATAAAACAAATCTTTGTTTTCAGAGAAACAATTTGTGGTTTATTTCGAAAATCCTCAATAATATACCTTATATATATATAATATAATAACGCGGTATAGAAATAATTCGTTAACTTTCAAACAGTTTTCTGAAAAGGAAAACACGGCCCCGGTATGGAAGGCAACGAAGTAACAGGGTGGATTTTTAGTCTGTAAAAGTCTGATACTATCTCCCCGGCGGCGGCGGGGGAAGTCATTTAGATGATTTTTGCCCACCGAAAATGTAGTTAGAAAAAGTAGTTACGTAATCGTGATTGCAACTACAATTTGTAGTTAGTAATTAAAATGTCTAACTACATTTTACGATTACATTTTGTAGTTAGTAGTTGTAACTACGAAATGTAGTTGCAGTTATCATTCAGTAGTTAGATTACAAATTGCCAGACACTGATATGAGGTATTGTTAGAACCGTCTTAATCGTCCGCTGAACTTAGGCTACGTGATGTGTCACAAAACTCGATATGGCGCCCTCTAGCGGACAAAAAGTGATGTGTTAAAAATAAAAATGGAGATAAATATACCGTGTTTAATATCATTTGTAAGGGCTTCACGGGTACTTATCAACAAATATCGCCAAAATTCAATGTGGCGCCTTCTAGTGGATAAAAAGTTTTGTGTTGAAAAAAATGAGATAAATACGTGATTGGTATCATTTGAAAGGGCTTCACTTGTATATACCGAAAAATAACGCCAATATTCAATATGGCGCCTTCAAGCAGATAAAACATCGTGCGCAAATAGAAATAATAATAATTCTTAATTTGATAATTTATCTTTTACAAGTAAATGGTATAGAAGCACAGTGATTTAACACCAAAATTGTTTAAATAAAAAAAAGGCAAAAACTAAAATCCGACGACGATAAAAAAAAAAAAAACTACGCTGAAAAAGTATGAAACAAGATTTTCAGTATGCTGAAATAAACAAGGTCAACTGGAAAAACAAGAACAGAACAAAAGAAAAAGCCGGAGTCACTATTAAAGTGTTTCGGTTTGTACCTATAACGTGTGACTTGGGTTTTTTCTTTCGTTAGTTCTTGTTTTTTATTTTATTTACTCCTAGGAAAAGGCTAAGGTATTTTGATCATATTGCCTATTCTTATATTTAAATTTTTTTGCGTGAAAAGTTTTTACAATAATGTCTTTCGTAGTGACAATAGAATACGCATAAAACATTTTCTAATGATTTTGAAATATTTTATTTTATTAATATAGCCACTGAACTTCACTCAAATAAATCACGTCAAAAACCGCGCCATCTTAAAATGGCAGCCATAGACCACAAAAAAGAACAAATTTTATTTGAATGTACTTACGATTTATATGTATAATGATTATTTTCTTAATCAGATAAATCGTTTGTACAAGTTAAAATGGACAAAGTTGCATGAAATAAGTAAGTAAAACACTAATTTAAACTATTGAACGTGAAATTTTTACTCAAAATTCGTTTTGCGAACAAAGAGGTTGAACGAAAAAGTTTTAAAACTACATTATAGCACTAGTACGCAATGTTAATCAAAATATCACAATTTGTTAACAAATGCCATTATATACCTAAGAGGAGTGCAATAAGAGTCACTTTCTGAGCAAGTGTATTGAAAAATAATATTAAATATAAAAACATAAAAAGTTCTGCTATTAGACCCATTATTTATATATGTACCTACTTCTTTTTATTACATATTTCTTTATTTCATCCACAGCTAAAATTCTTAAGTAAAAACCGCCAGACACTCAGTTCCACAATGCCACTAATGCGTATCTAATTTTTTTTTTTTTAAATTTACTAAACGATAGATAGAATGTCAACAATATTAGTGGTCTGTTGCTGCAGGTGCACAAGGAGAACGCGCCCGAGTGCCTCACCATGGTGCACTACACCGAGCTGGCGGACAAGGGGCTCGTGCTCATGCGCGGGGACTTCGACAAGGTAATGTTACACGCTCCATAACATTATAATAATCCACCATCACTAAGGATATCGAGTGGATGTATGCATGTCGTTTTCGTCAGAGAGGTGGGGTTCTTACCTAAGGTGAGACAGTTATTCACGCCGGAGCAGTTGCTCAACCTTAATTAAGCACAACGTTCAAACAAAGTTCGATCGTGTATGGAGTAGACACTGCTCTCATTTACCGAACGAAAGTTAAGGCGATAGAGTCGATTGAGAGGCGAGCCAAGAAGATCATCGGCAATGATGCGCTCGTCGAGTCGAAACTTCAAAACCGACAGGCTAGCATCTCGAAGTCGGCCTAGCCTGTCGGTTTTCAGTCGTTTACGTTTCGGGGAGTGTGCACTGGAATTGCACAATTTGATTCTGCCAAGCCCATTCCTTCATCGGACCATTAGAGTGCATTAGATGTACGGCGTTGCGCTACCAGTAGGTACATGGTGGACATCTCACGCATACGTACAAAACGTTTTGGGAACACATTTATTGTACGTACAGCTAAGGAGTGTGATTCCCTGCTGGAGTCTGTGTTTCTAGTTAGCTACATTAACCTAGATGTCTTTAAATCAAGAGTGAATGGTTACTTCTAGGCAAGCGTGCTTCATCGTAAATCACATCGCCACTTTCCATCAGGTGAGATCGTGGTCAAGCGCGATGTTTTTTTTTTTATTGTTGATAAGACAATAAAAAAAAACATCGTGTGATGAAAAGAAATAGACATAATTATTATGATGTATCGTACTGGAACGAAAAAGAGACATTAGTAGAATAAAGCAGTGTCTTTAAGTCGCGGGTGGCATGTTGAATTCCGAACGAAACGAAGGTTGCCGATTTCAATCCCGAACAATAGTGAGGGATTTATAAAATTAACTACCGAACATTGCGAGGGAGTTAATAAAGAAACCTGAATGAAGTGAGGAATTCAAGACGCCCAAGACAAAGACAGCTTTATCCCCTTGTTGCATACTCTACTTTTTACAGCATCTGTGAGATAATTAAAAGACAATTTGGTCGACCGAATAATATATTACAATAATATAAGTATTATATTTACAAGTTCATCAAACAAACAAAATGCTAGGTAACTAGGTAGGTACTCCAAGATTCTATAGTTTCAATTTTCTATAATGCTCCCGTCAGTAAGCACGTTTTTTTCTATTTTTTTTTTTTGTTAGTGGCCTGTTTGAATTTCGAGTCAACTTGTTCGATACACGTACATTTTAATTCACAATGTTAACGATTTTTGATGTTCTAAATTCAAATCTCATTATTCCTTAGGGATCGGCCATACTGCATTTTCTCCCTAGGGATAGAATGACTTGCTTTAAGTGAGGTTTGTATGACGTATAAAACAACATTATCGAGCAGGTGGTGTAAAATTGTACATTGTTATACTAGGGGTGAAAGTAACTCATTTCGTCCCGAGAAGGAGTTGGCGGGCGAGCGTAGCGAGGTCGCTAATTCGAGGGGTTAAATACAGTGTTTACCTCGAGGTGAAAGTAACCACTTTCACCTCGAGGTAAACACTGTGCTTTTCATTACGAATACGAGGAAACTAAAAATAAAATAAAAAGTTTGTAAAACCTGAGTCGTCGTACCTATGATTTTAAGTAGGTATCTTTATTATTATTATTATATATTCTTTATGTACAATAAAGAATATATAATAATAATACCACCACATATACAAAAAACTACAGGACAAATCTTATAAAAATAAGTGTACAATGGGCGGTCTATGGGTGGTTCTGCTTTAGGCGGTAAAAGGTATTCCACTACTGCTTTAGCCTCTTCTCTTATGAAATTAGTCGTTAACCTTTTGAACGCCAATCACTTGTATACAAGTTCGAGATTTTCGTGCCCTCAGCGCCACTACTTGATTAGAAGTAATAATAGTATAAAATAAATAGACGACTTTTACAAGACCTTTTATTTTGTTTTTATGGAAAATTGCTCTGTTATGTGCCATATTTTTAACTTTTTCACACATAATAAGTTCTTGTTTGTTTTATATTCAATAGAAACAAAAACGCCAGAAAATATTTTAATGCTCCCAACGCCAAGTACTTGATATAAAGTAAGCCAGTGATGGGACACGATAGGGCTGCCATCCGTCCGGGTTTCCCCGGATTTGTCCTAGTTTGGAAGACGTCCGGGGAGCGTCCGGGCGGGGTTTCAATTGTAGTCCGGGATTTTGATTAGATCCCGTTCCCATAATTTACGTAAATAAAAGCTATGGGTTAGGTATTTCACCGCACGCACTGCCGACGCTATTTTAAGCTGTTAAAATTGTTCTTTAGTATAAATTATTATAACTTTCTGAATTTGATTTCAGTTCTTTTAAAACTAAAGTAAATATTGTTAATTGTATGGAAAAATAAGAAATTAAACAAGTTTTTCATTTAATTTTATTAACTGAGTAACTAATATTGGATTTGTTTAACTTTTATTGAATACCTAAGAAGGTTAAAAAATAAAGCAAAATTACTCACTTGTAGTCACAAAAACGATTAAACACACTATTTCATGCAACAAAAGAGGCTTACAATTAAAGTTCACTTCTATCAAGTACGGAGTGAAATATATTTTAATCAAGATGTAAGTAAATGAAAAAAGTATTGAAATGTCCGGGGTAAAAGCTCCAAAATCCGGGGAACCTACGCTTCCGGTCCTGGGGGACAGGTTTTAGAGATGGCAGCCCTAGGACACGATGAAGACCTCGCTATATTTCATCTCGTCGAAACGATCATAAATACTACTATTGCAAGAAAATGACGTGACTAAATAATATTTTATAATATTGTAAACTATTAACTACGTTTTATTCACCTTAATCAAGAATAAATAGGTTTTCTAATCATTGTCGATATTGAAAAACCGTTTGAAAAACCCATCCTTACAAAGTGGCTAGTTGTCAGTGCGCACAACGCCACGAACATGTATAGAAGTAAATCTGTAACGTCATAAGGGGACGGGTTTCAAGGTCATAGTGACTGCATTTTAGTGTAGTGCAATGTTTACATCTTGGCGCACGTGTTCTTACAATGTGCATGTACCACTTTCCTTGAATTTTGTTTCTTTTTGAGTAGATTCATCATAAGAAAAAGTTTGTGAATAATCAGAATTTTGAAATAGTTCGTCGTCTTGACATTCCGTTAAGTCGTCAACTTCCGTTTCAGGAATATACTTCCGTTTTCTATTAGTTTCTAAAAACAAGAAAAATCATTGCTAGTTTTTTTTTTTGTTTTTTTTGCGACACCATTAAAAAAAAGATCTGTAACATCTGCGTATAACAGTCACTTACCCTCCATTTTAATAAAAAAAAAACACGTATAAAACCACGTACAGGTCGCGCGATGAATCAAGATCGCTCGGCAAAAGTGGAAGGGGCATGCGCAGTATTCAATTCTACGGTCTATTTGGCGACGTACGGGCGGGTGTGCGCCGTTGGCGACACGTCATTGGTAGATAGAGTCGCTCTTCAATTCCCGCGTTGCGTTCTCGCCTCTCATTGGATACTGTTGCACTTGGGTACTGTTGCGTACAGCTTGTGTTATCGTAATAGTAATACGTAGTCGTAAAAAAAAATGGTTAAAAATAAAGTTTTAAAACGGCTAGCCAGTAAAATGGTTTACGACGTGAATTATTACGTTAAAGAAAGAAACTAACGAAATTATTTTTTTTAATTTTATGTTTTATTTTATAATTTTTAATTTTTTTAATTTACCTACTTACAAGATAAATTACAATCAAAAACTAGTGTTATTATAAGTTATGTTACTAAGGTTCAAACATACGAAATTAAAAATAAAATCCTAACATACTAAGAATTTCTGTGCGCAATTGTACAAATGCGCCGATTGCCCCCACTACTTTCACCGAGCGATCTTGATTCACCGCGCGACCTGTAGGGTAAATACGCCAAACGTCGGCCACCCCCCAAACTTCGGCCGTCTGTACATTTTCAGCTTGCATTCATCCAAAAGGTAATTAATTGTCTAATTTGCTTCTCAAATTGCAACCTTAGTTCATACTCTATACGTACAAACCGTTACTATCCGATTCCGTCACTTATTCTTCTCATACTAAGCGTCAGTAGCGATAGCGCCGTTGAAGCGTCAAATTCGCATGTAAAGTAGCTTACTTGAAGTGAATACTCACATTTCGGGGATTGATATTACAACGATAAGACATTTATTTATTTTTGTTTTAAGCCTTATTATCACTAAAGGGTTATTTTACTATATTTTAAGATAGTTTTTTCACTGTTTTGCGTATATTTTTCAGGGTAAAATAGGAGGCCGCCATTAGGGTAACAGTTTTGACTTAAAACCGGATTCTCGGCCGTGGTCGACTTTAAAGTAAATGCACTCTGTTTTATAAATTCCAATTATACTAATTCAGAACTGAATTCAGTTATTGATAGCATTTGAACACACGTCTAATAAATTTACAATTCTTTGTATGTTTTCATATTGATTTTTTTATGAAATAAAACAAAATATGAAAATACGGTATCAGTTTTTATTTAGCTTCGTAAATTGGTGAATAAACATTAATTTCAACTTATAATATTATTTGTCGATAGGACATTAATCCCATCCCTACGTTTTACTATAGATACGTTATACATTTGTTGCGTGGCGCTGGAGGACACATCGCGTATTATACAAGGTGTCGTTTTGAAGCTGCAAAATATTTCAGGAGGTAATTATGTTAGTGATTCTCGACCCGAATCAATAATAAAATAAGTAGGTAATTTTTTTTTTTTTATAACCGCGCTTTTTTTCACACACACAAACACGGAACAATAAAGGGCGTTTTCACACACACTAACTCGCAACGATAGTTTCATAAATAATGTATCATCCAATCATCATCCCGCACGCCACACCCTAGCCACGCCCCCGCGGCCATCGATCAATCGATTTAGTTTAGTGTAATTAAAAAAATAAATAACAAGTTTTACTGATTATTGAGCAGGTATCGTTTTTTTACATGATTATTTATGAGTTTTATTACAACCTCCTGAAATATTGTGCAGTTTTAAAACTGCACCTTGTATAGATGGGCGTCGAAAAGGATAAATCACTATTTTAATCTGATAAACATAACGTGTTAATACAAATCTCTGTTGTACGGAAATGTAAACAAAACTCGAAAAAACCAACGACTGATTGCCACTTTCCCGCCATTTTGTTTTTTTTTTTCTGCGGCCGGCCATCTATTCAGCCTCATTAATTAAAAATTAGGAATTAATTGTAATCTTTTAAAAATAAAGTATTTTAAAGAAATAGTTGAACAAATAAATCACTTAAAATATAACATTATTTAATTAATACTGTATAGTAAAAACAATAATCACACTACGTATACTAAAACAATAATAATACTACTACTAACTCTACAAATTCATAGATCATCTCTTCTTCCATGTTATCATGGAAACTTCGACAGCAAGTTCACTGCATTAAAAATTATCATTGAAAAAAATTTATCCTTTAGAGAAGATGTTTATTCTAAAATTTCAGATTTTTTTTAATTAGGTACAGATTTTTATATACTGTGATGGATCTAAGACTGATTTTGCAGTTTCATTTGCTGTCTTTGATATATTATTGAATTCAGGCATTGGCTATAAATTAAATTCAAGTATGAGTATATTCACAGCAGAAGCAGTAGCTATCCTCTGCGCTTTTAAAGCACATGAAACTCAAAAATGAAGGATGTTGTAAATGGGTTATAGTTATTGATAGCATGAGTGTCCTGGAAAATATTAATAATAACAGGTTCAATGCTCACACTAATTATATAATTTATTTGATAAAACAATTTTGGCTAGACTTGTTCATTGTAGATAAAATTGAAGTTATGTTTATGTGGGTTCCATCACATGTTGGAGTTGAGGGTAATGAAAGGGCCGATTTTTTAGCTAGGACTATCACAAATTCCTCTAACTATATTTCAGATTCTAGTAGCCATCTCAATATTCATGTTCCATGGACAGATACAGTGTCTCTTCTAAAGAAAAGGTCAATTGACATTTGGAAAAGACATTGGAACAACATGGTTCAAAATGAAAACAAAGCTCTATGGTACGCTACATATAATGTTCCAGTTGGAAGTATACCATGGTTCTGCAAATCGAATTCTTTCATTAACAGGAAATTTTACTCAACTATTCTAAGGTTACGTTTTGGCCACTGTCGTCTAAATTATCACCTTTTCCGTTTAAAAATAGTGCCTAGTTCATATTGCGATCACTGCAACTTAAATCTAGAACAAACCCTCTTTCACATTTTCTTCGAATGCCCATCCTTTGGCATTCAGCGCCTTGTGCTAATGGATGAGCTAATTGAAATTTACGGTAGTTCTGAATAGGTACCGCGCACCATCCAGTCATTGCTTGTGAATAGTTCCACATACTTGGCTTTATTTATATTCGTTGTAAATACTGTAGGACAAATTTAGTTGCTTTATCTATTTTTTTCTATTGTATCTATATTTTATATAGTTTCGTTACTTTTGTAATTAATTTTGATTTACTTACTAACAATGATAATATACTAACACAGGGTACCTTATCTACTGATAAAAAGTGTCCTGTGTGTGACTGATTTTGAATTTTGATGGATATGACAGATAATCGGATTTGACATAAGTAAACACAAGTATTTTGACATTTGATATGACGTTATGAGATGTTTGAACTCAATTTAATTGAAAACCGCACTGCACCGCGCACAAAACTGCTCTGCACCGCGTATATACAATAACATTCCAAGGCCTATAAGAGCAATTTATGAAATAAAATCATTTAAAAGGAAACTCCGTGAACTATTAGTGATTAAATGCCATTATTCTATGAAACACTTCTTCGATGATAAATCACTTTTTCATTACTCATACTCTGAAAGTAGGTCTGAAGTTGCCTGAGGAGCGGGCTGAAAGTGATACTTTTCATCCCTAGGGAGTTTTACTTTACAACTGACAGCTGTCAAATTACTAAAAAAAAAACTAGTTCTATCTTCACATATCTATTGAACCATGTTCCAATTTTCCATACAGCCAGTCAATCACAGCGCGATATAAAATTGAAATAACTTAAAGATAAGTATTAATTGAATAATATTATATTTAAAATGATTTATTTGTTCAACTATTTCTTTAAAATACTTTATTTATAAAAGATTACAATTAATTTTTAATTTTTCATTAATGAGGCTGAATAGCTGGCCGGCCACAGAAAAAAAAAAACAAAATTGCGGGAAACTGGCAATCAGTCGTTGGTTTTTTCGAGTTTTGTTTACATTTCCGTACAACAGATTTGTATTAACACGTTGTTTATCAGATTAAAATAGTGATTAACGCCTAATTTCATAAGAGAAGAGGCTAAAGCAGTAGTAGAATACCTTTTACCGCCTAAATCAGAAGAAAGATACCTACTTAAAATCATGGGTACGACGACTCAGGTTTTACAAACTTGTTATTTTACTTTTAGTTTCCTCGTATTCGTAATGAAAAGCACAGTGTTTACCTCGGGGTGAAAGTAACCCATTTAACCCCTCGAATTAGCGACCTCGCTTCGCTCGGCCGCCGACTCCTTCTCGGGACGAAATGAGTTACTTTCACACCTAGTGTAACAATGTACTATTAAAATACAATTTGCCTGGGTCATGATGCGTTTTGTATACTTAGATACAACACGAACTTTTTTTTTTTACTTGAATTTGTAACTGCAACAAATATTTAGAAAAGTAATGATTTTGCAATGTATTCATTAATGTTGACATACATGTAAATTCACTATTATGTACCTACATTTTATTGTACGCCTTAAGGGTAGGACATAGCTGTTCGCAAAATATTCAATTATCACCATCTGTATTATGTACAATTACTTATGATCCACAATAAAGATGATTTGATTTGATTTGAAAAGCAAATATTAAGCTTAGAACTTTAGAACTCTGTTTATTGAAGCTAGAAGATCAATAGTGAGCTATTATATAAATAATACTAATGACATATACCTACTGATAAAATTTACTGAAGTGTAAAACAAAACTAATGACTTGGCAGCATGGTCTCTGACCTTAGTCGGTTCCGTAAACGGAACGAAACAACAAAAAAAAAATTGACTGCAAAATGTCATAACAAATTCTCAAAATACTCACAAAATAGTTGAAAATAGTAATGAAAGGCAAAAACAAAAAATATATTACCCGGACCTTTAACAAGACAACACAAGGGAGGATATTATGTCTTCAGAGCAGCAACGCGCTTCAACCTTGCTGTCTTCGCAGCAGTAGCAGTTGGAACAGAGTCAGGCACCGTCGATTTAGGCTCAGGCTCACTGGGAATCAGCACAATCTTATCCAACTCGGCGAGGGACTCAACTCTTGGTCGTTAGGACCAAGGACAAATACGCAGCCCGCCTTAGTCCAGCTCTTGGACACGCCGCATCTTTCCCTCGCATCCAAGAACACGTCATGCCGTCCCTTAGTGAGGAACTCGGACATGGTGACGCCTGAACCCCGAAGTTTGGCCTTGGAATACCAAATCTTATCCCGGGTAGCAAGACTACTAACCTTGAATAATATAGGCCTAGTTTTGTTAGCAGCTGCACGTCCCGTCCTGTGACAACGGGTGATGTCAGCAGCAGTGAAATCACTCAGCTGTAATTTAGTGCAGACCATCTTAGCGATCGATGTCTCCGTGATCAATAGGGTGAAAAACGGAAGTGATCACCGCATGGTAAGAGGCACAGTGAATATCAATGTCAAGCTTGAAAGATCTCGACTGATGAAGTCTACGCTCTGTACTGCACAGATCCAAATCCATAACTCTGAAAGCTTTCAGCTCGAACTTCAAAATCGTTTCGAATGCCTAGGAAGCTCCGTGGACGAATACAACAATGGGTTCGTGGAAGCTGTCCATACGGTCTAAACTCTTTAAGACTCGTACAAATAAGAGCAAGAGGGTCACCGATCAAACTCTCTAGCTTATGAAGGAGAGGCGTGAGATGATTCTGCAGTCTTCAGACGATTCGTACACATATCGGCAGCTCAATAAACGGATCTCTAAGTCCTTGAAACGCGATCTCCGTCACTATAATATGGGAAAAATTAAAGACGCGATTGAGCGAAATAAGGGCTCCAAGGTGTTTGCAAGAGATCTGTCTATTGGGCAGAGCCAATTCACGAAACTGAAGACCGAAGATGGCAGAGTCATATCAGCCAAACCAGAGCTTCTAGGAGCGATCGAGGCTTTCTATGGACAGTTGTACACGTCAATCACTAAACCCACTGCAAATCTAGCAAACGACCCAAGAGCTAGAATGAGCCGACACTATACCGAAGATAATCCGGACTGACGTCCTGACGCCTGTACGAGATTAGGATGGCTCTGAAGCAGCTTAATATTAATAAGGCGCCGGGTGACGACGGAATTACGGCCGAACTTCTGAAGGCGAGTGGAAAATCGATCCTTAAGGCCCTCCAGAAGCTGTTTGATTCCGTCATACCCGAGGGAAAAACGCCATAGGCATGGAGCGGAAGCGTGGTGGTACTGTACTTTTCAAAATCCCGACTCGTCCGTTGTTTTATTTTGAGAAGTAGCACTCGCTGGTCGCTGCCGCGGCACCGCTCGCTTCGCTCTCTCGGCTCGCGCGCGGTTGGTCACAATTCTAACCTACCCTAACCATCGATATATATGTACTATGCACTAGATTAGGCGTGCTGAACACTTACTTCAATCGAATCCGTTGCACTGAATTCTATAGTCCAGTCATTATAGTAAGTTCACCTCGGAATTCGAGATACCCAGCTGTAAGTCTGTAAATACTTGTATATTGACACCCTAAAAGTTGTCTCAAAACCTACATATGGTAGGGTGTACGCAACTATTAAATTTCAAGGTCACAAAAATCGGTTTAGTTATTATCAATATTGTAGAATACAAAATTCTCTACAAATTTTGTTTAAATTTTTTTTTATACGGTGAACCGTTTTCGAGATAGAGGTTTTTGAGAAAGTGACAAAGAATGAACTAGCTGCAGCATTTGAGGAAGAAAATTATTCGGCCCAGAGATTATTAGAGAGTGGAACTGAACCTTATTGGCAGTCTATAATACTCCGAAATCTGTGAAAAGTCTCGATCATCTTCGTTAAATGCATTACGTCAAGTCTACAAAACTTAGTAAACCTGTGCAGCTTTCAAATATTTCACCAACAAGTGCAGCTGCTCATCAACATTTCAAACGTGTATATTATCAAGTTCAAACTTGGTTAGAGCATGATTTGGAACCCCAGGTATGGGGTTGGGCAATGCGAAACGATTTTCTGGAGCCTATCATGCCAATTTTACCACCTGCTCCAGAAGATTTGCTAAATACAATTTTCTGCAACTGCAAGAGTGGTTGTGGTTCGCGATGCGGATGCAGGAAAGCGGGCTTGCAATGCTCTTTAGCTTGTGGCCAATGTAATAGGCAAGCTTGTCTCAATGCTCAACCATATCAGAGCGACATTAACGAAGATAGAACCTTTGATCCCGAAATCATGGAAGAACTTGAGACAAATGTCGTTGAAGACGATAATGAAGACCAGTTTGAAATTTACCAGCAGCCGGAAGACGACGATGAAGAGGAAGAAGATGATTAAAATTATAAATTGTAGTTTTTGTACCCTTTATTCCATTTTTAGGGTTCCGTAGTCAACTAGGAACCCTTATAGTTTCGCCATGTCTGTCCGTCCGTCTGTCCGTCCTCGCTTAAAATCTCTGACCGTTAGCACTAGAAAGCTGAAATTTGGTACCAATATACCAATCAATCACGCCGACAAAGTGGTAAAATAAAAATTGGAAAAAAATGTTTTATTAGGGTAGCCCCCCTATATGTAAAGTGGGAAGTGATTTTTTTTTTTAATTTCAACCCTAACGTGTGATATATTGTTGGATAGGTATTTAAAAATGAATAGGGGTTTACTGAAAACATTTTTTGATAATGTCAATAATTTCGGAAATAATCGCTCCAAAAGTAAAAAACAATGTGTCGTCGTCCCCCCTCTAACTTTTGAACCATAAAGTCAAAAGTCAAAGTCAAAAGTTTTTTATTTCACATAGGCCTACATGGGCACTTATAAAACGTCAGAAGCTAGTGCACGGTTCGAAATTGGTCGTTTCCTATGGAGAAGAACCGGCAAGAAACTCCATGGTTACTCTTTTAAAAAAATGGTTGTAGTTACAATATTTCCATATTACAGTATTAATAGGTTTTATTTAAGAACAGTGTAAACCGGTCTATATTGTAATCAAAAGCACAATGAAATCATCAAAATTATCATTTAAAAAAAGTGAGTCAAAATATGAAGTAATCTAAGAATTCGTGGAGTCTACAGTGTTCTTCCATTTACATTATAAAAAGCGGCTATATAAAAAAAAAAAACTGTCAATAAATTAGACGTTAACAACCAAAAAAGAAAAACTAACGAATTTAATGTGGTTGGAGTCAGATAATATAAAATAAAATAAAAATATTGCAAAAGCAATGTGTTAGAAAAAAAAATGTTACAACAAAGATGGAGCAGTTAATAGATACATTCACACATTATTATGAGTTACCAGGGGGCCACAAGTGCAGAGGTAGTCATTGCCAAACAAGCGTATCTTCGACATAGTCTTTAACCTTGTAATATGCTTTTTTGGTTAAGACACGCTTAATATGGGTTTTGAACTTTCCTTCGCTAAGTTCAGTCACCGCTTTTGGTAGCTTGTTATAAAAGCGTATGCTATTTACTAAAAATGACTTACTGGTCTTGGCTAATCTCCATTTGGGTAATATAATTTCGTGTTTACTACGAGTATTTATGTTATGGAAATCGCTTCTAATTTTGAAAAGTCCTAGGTTTTTACGGACATACAAAATACTTTCTAAGATATAAAGAGAAGGCAGTGTCAATATATCGATTTCTTTGAATTTATTTCTGAGGGACTCGCGAGGACCCATTTTATAAATAGCCCTGATTGCTCTCTTTTGCAATACGAAAATCGAGTCTACAGCAGCTGCAGATCCCCACAGTAAAATGCCATAAGACATAATACTGTGGAAATAGGCATAGTAAACTAACCTAGCTGTGGCGACATCTGTCAACTGCCTTATTTTTCTTACTGCATATGCCGCTGAGCTTAATCTACCTGAGAGAGTTCTAATATGAGCACCCCACTGCAGTTTGGAATCGACAGTTATACCTAAGAACACAGTTTCTGTAATTACATCAAGTTTTTTGCTATCAAGAATTAGATTGACGCCAACTTGAAGAACATTCGGTAATGAAAACTTTATACATTTAGTTTTATTTGCATTTAGTAAAAGATTATTGGCTGCGAACCATTTCGAAAGAACAGCCAGACTTTCGTTAACACGCAAGACATCCGCATCTTTTCTATCTACTTTAAAAATAAGAGAAGTGTCGTCAGCAAATAGAATTATATCTGATAAATTAGCCATCATGTAAGGAAGGTCATTAATATAAACCAGAAAAAGGAAAGGGCCAAGCATTGAACCCTGGGGCACGCCCATCCTTACTAAAGACCCCGAGGACGTCACCCCATTTATGGATACTTTTTTTTTTTTTTTTTTTTTTTTAATTAAGATAAACTAGTGCTTGACTGCGATCCCACCTGATGGTAAGTAGCGATGCAATCTTTGATGGTGAGGCGCACTAGTTTATTAAGAGCCTATTCACTCTAGCCTTGAAGACACCCAAATTATAATCGGACGGGAAGACCGCAGCAGGCAGACTGTTCCAGTCCTTCGACGTACGTGGTATAAACGACGAGGCGAAACGCTTAGTCCGGACCGTAGAGGTTTCAACAACGTAAGGGTGAATATTCGCCGTACGTCGGGATGTCCGATGGTAGAATTGCGATGGCGGAATCAAGTCATGCAATTCCTGCGCACACTCTCCAAAATGCATCCTGTAAAACACCGAAAGGCTGGCTACCCTACGCCTATGCTCAAGGCTTTGAAGGTTGGACTTAACCAAATCTGGATCACCAATTAGCCTCTTTGCACGCCTTTCCACCGAGTCCAAAGCTGCCAGGTGGCATTTTGCAGCACCAGCCCATATGTGACTGCAGTACTCCACACACGAACGGACCTGTGCTTTGTATAACATTAAAAGCTGTCCCGGTGTGAAGTACCGCCGGACCTTTGCAAGAACGCCCAGCTTCCTAGCAGCTACCTTGGCTTTGGACTCAATGAACCGCCCAAAGTTAAGGTCTGAGGGAATTTCAACCCCCAAGAGCTGAAGGCGGTCGGTGTACCCCAGGGATAAATTCCGAAAAGTAGGAACCAAAGTGCACGGGCTCCTTTTGGCAGTGAAAAGACACGCTTGTGTTTTGGCGGCGTTGAATCCCACTAGATTGGCTTCACCCCACTTGGAGACTGCCTGAAGTGAGATACTCGTTCGCTCTACCATAGCCTCTCTTTCGGACCGGATTAGCTCCTTACTAGCCCGAGCACTGGGCAGGTATCTCTCTACAACTGTGCTATCATCTGCATACCCATAGATACCGGGCACCAGCAGATCGTTGATATGCAACAGGAAGAGAGTTGCAGAGAGAACAGACCCCTGAGGAACTCCGGCATTAATCGTCATGGGCTCTGATGAGCATCCGTCGACAACAACTCGGAGAGACCGTTCACTCAGGAAGTCTTTTACCCAGTTAATCAGACCAGGGGAAATGCCGTACGCTGGAAGCTTACTCAATAGGCTAGCGTGCCATACCCTGTCGAAGGCCTTCGAGACATCTAAGGAAACGGCAATCGCTTCCCCATTCTTCTCGAGGGCCTCGCCCCACAAGTGGGTAGCATAAACCAGTAGGTCCCCAGTAGACCGCTTGCGGCGAAACCCGTACTGTCGGTCACTGAGGAGATCGTTACCTTCCAGGTATGCCATGAGGCGCGAGTTCAATACACGCTCCATAATCTTGCAGAGTATGGAGGTTACCGAAATCGGCCGATAGTTGGCAGGATCGGCACGACTGCCCTTTTTGGGCACGGGTTGCACGTTGGCAAGCTTCCAGGACTTGGGCACTATACCAGTCCTAAATGAGAGGCGATACAAGCGCGTCAATACAGGAGACAACTCGGGCGCACAAGCCTTTAGAACAATCGCTGGTATGCCATCTGGTCCACTGGCTTTATTCACGTCTAGACGACGCAGCTCTCTCAGAACTTCTCTGTTCCTCATGTGAACCTCCTGCATTGAAGAGTTACAATGAGGCAGAGTCGGTGGAGCAGCATTGCTAGTGTCAAGACGAGAATTATGGGCAAAGAGAGATGCAAAGAGTCCTGCTTTCTCTCTTGCCGTATGAGCCAGTGTTCCATCAGGCTTTACCAGCGGAGGCAAAGTGGGCCGACAGAAGTTCGCCTCGACCGACTTGGCAAGAGACCAGAATGCTCTGCTACCGGACGGCTGTGCAGAGAGTTTTTTGCCAATATGGGTTATGCGGTCGAAGCGTGCCTTCTTTAATGCTTTTTTGTAGGACTTGGCAGCATGGTTGAAGGTTCTCTTCTTTGAATTCAGATCCGGAGCTTTGCGGTCACGAGCGTCAACCCAGGCGAGAAACGCCGAATGCTTACGCTCTTCAGCCTAAATAGGAAAAAACAAGATCAGCAGCTCTTCCACGAATTCCGTAATGATGTAATTTACAGATCAGAGTATTATGGCCAACACAGTCAAATGCTTTTGAGAGGTCACAGAATATGCCAATAGCATCCTGGGACTTCTCCCAGGATTCTAAAATGTGACTGATGAGTTTCACTCCTGCATCCGTCGTTGACCTTCCTTTCGTGAAGCCAAACTGATGACTATGCAAAATCCCATTTGAATTAAAGTGAGACAACATCTGGTCGAGCATGATTTTTTCATATATTTTACTCAATGCTGGAAGCACAGATATTGGTCTATAATTAGAGGGATCACTCTTACTACCTGATTTGAAAATTGGTACTACTTTACTATGTTTCATTAAATCAGGGAATGTACCGCTGTCTAGACATTGATTAAATATGCCTGTTAGGACAGGAGCAATTGTATCAATAATATCTCCAAGAACCTTAACGGATATACCCCATAAGTCCTCAGTGTTTTTTATATTAAGACTTTTGTATGTATTTTTAATCATATCAACAGAAATACGCTTAAATTCAAAGGTTGGTACATCCTTTGTGAAATTTTCTTTTAAAAAAAGATTCAGCTAACAAAGATGAAGAAGGGAGAGATTTCGTAACTTCTATTGGGATGTTGGTGAAGAAGTTTTCTAGCTTTTCAGCCACTTCGGTCCTGTCTGAAATGATTTCATTATCAATTTTTAGGGACAATTCATTTCGATCTCGCTGGTTTGTTCTTCCAGTTTCCTTGTTTATCACCTTCCAGACAGCTTTTATTTTATTGTTAGAATTTTTAATTTTCTTACTTATTGACTTAGATTTAGCTTGGGCGCAGACTCTTTTGAACATCTTTGAATACATTCTAACATGGTTATGCAAGTTAAGATCAGACGATAATGATTTTTCCTGGTATAGCTGATATAAAGTATCTCTACTTTTTCTAATTCCAGTAGTATTCATTAAATTTGGATTTATTACTGACTTGAACTTTTTTAACTGGACAAGCCTTATTAAATTCCTGACACACTGTAGAGAATAATGTACCATAATTTACATTGGGGTCTTGTGAATCAAAATTGGCTGTTGAGAGACTAGTAAGAACATTGTTATTAAAATAATTTAATTTATTTTTAGTAAGCGGTCTAAACTCTGCAGTTGAATCATATTGCAACTTTTTGACTAACTCAAAAGATACAAGTTGACCCGTATGGTCAGACCTCACTCCACTAATCAGTGATGACTCTTTTATATCACAATTAGTAAAAATATTATCTATGCATGAAGCTGAAGTGGGAGTTATTCTTGTAGCTTCATTAAAAATACATTTTAAATTAAAAGAATTAAACAATGAGAGAAGTTTACATTTTTCTGATGAATTTACGAGTAAATCAATATTTAAGTCCCCACAAACGAAAACTAATTTGTTATCTCTAATAAGTTTATTTAGTATTTCTTCTATTACAATCAAAAAAGATGTCAAGTTTGATGCGGGTGGTCTGTAAACACATAAGAAAGTTTGGCCTTCAACCTCTGCACATGCTACCTCGCATAAGCGATCAACAGAGCAAGCAGTGATATCTTTCCTTTCCTTATATCTTAAAGAATTATTACATAATATCAAGGTACCACCCCCAATTGATGATCTGTTGTACGCACTGGCAACTGAAAAATTATTTACATTAAACTGCATTCTATCTGGTTTTAACCAGGTTTCACAAAAACATAAGATATCCATATTATATCTATCTATTAACATTTCCACATCTAGTATTTTGCCAGAGAAACGATTTATATTCTGATGGTATAGTAAAATGTTATTAATAAGTTTAGAAAATATGAAAAAAATCTGAAAAGTAGAACTTTATAAGGACTTTTAGGAAAATCATTTTGAACTTGATGGAAAGAACAGTTTTTGCACAAAAAAGACAAAAAGGTTCTACAAAATAATTTCTGGACTAAGTTTGTAGTATAATCGTATATGCAAGCATATTTTTAAACTCATAAGTGGGTACACTTATTGTGACGGACGGGAAACTAAGGAACCCTACACTGAGCGTGGCCCGACACGCTCTTGGCCGGTTTTTTTACTTTTAATAAAAATAAATGTAATGAATGATATTTTTTAATAAAAAGATTAATTCATAATTTACTTGTTTTTTTTTTCATCATGTAAGAAGTTATTAATAATATTAATTAGGTTAAAATCCAATATAATTCCTATATTTTCATTAACAATTCTGCAATTACATGGGCAAGTAAGTGTTGTTAAATAAATGAATACTGAATAAAAAGTGGATAAGTTAGGAAAAAAATGATAAAATATAATATAATAGTTAATAAAAATTGTCAAATATTTATAATCATTGATTTATCGATAGTTCATCAACTACATATGGCGCGTTTTCGACCGGAGGCACCGGTTGACCTGGGCCTCAAGTCTGCTATTACAATAGTGTCACAATGGTCTATCATTGATGTCATAATTGTCGATTTTGACAAGTTTGGTAATCTACTAATATAATGGCGTCATTATGACTTTCCAATGGTCAACCACTGACACTCCATTGAAAGAAGTGAGATAGAATGGTAATCTCGTACATATTGACAAATTAATATTTGAAGTTTGCGGTAATCTGCTAAAACTTTGACAGTTTATTTGATCAGTGTTTTACCTTGGTTTTAATATGCTCGAAATTATCATTCTACCACAATTCTATTACAAGACCATTGACCGATCAATGATCGATCATTATGAATTAGCAGATTACAAACTTTTAGCAAAATGACAATGGGATCGTGTTGGAATGGCGAATTTATAAAAATAGCAGACTTGGGGCCCTGAAGTGATGTGTGACCGCGCGCTCTCCGCCCTCTATCTCGAAAACGGTCCACCGTATAAAAAAAATTTTAAACAAAATTTGTACAGAATTTTGTATTCTACAATATTGAAAATAAATACAGATAGCAAAAAACCCATAGGAAATGAGATATTTACAAAAAAAGCGCCAAAAACCGATTTTTGTGACCTTTGACCTTGAAATTTAATAGTTGCGTACACCCTAGCATATGTAGGTTTTGAGACAACTTTTAGGGTGTCAATATACAAGTATTTACAGACTTACAGCTGGGTATCTCGAATTCCGAGATTCTTACCTAATTTAAGCTTAAATGACTGGACTATCTAGGCAAATTGACATTGATGACTTTAGTGCAATTTTGACGTTCGTACAGTGTGAGAGCGGCGCTTATAAATTCAAAAGAAAGTGAATTTGGGACGTAAATAATAATTCAGTAGTCATGAAAGTAAAATAATTGATTATTCAAGCAATTTAATAGCTTCAAATATCGTAATAGTATTGTTACGCACGTGGGTAATCAAATGCCGATTTACTAAGAGACAACTTTATTCACCACAAACAATAACAAATTAGTCCAGTCAACAATAATTCGAATCGCAATTAACACTAGAGTACCGTTACACTATCGCTCAGGTCGTTAGATAAAATCACTTCACACTCTTAGGTAGTTCGCTCTTGATCGCAGTCGAAATCACAACTGACTCGCTTCCGGTCGGGGGCTCGTATTTATATGCGGAGCCAAGAAAATTCTAGATACCGACATCCAGAACAATTGAATCGCTTCTCGAAGTCATAAATCATTTTTATTGCACTTGGTACTAAGAGTCACTTTCATGCGAATTTCGACTCTATTGTTAACCTCGGAGAGTACCATTTCCCTTATCGGTAGATACATACCTGAATACCAGTTGTAGGTACTTTGTGGATGTTTCGAGATTTTTCTAAGCCTGGCTACGCACAACCATTCTAGATCTTTCGAACAGCAATGCGTTTTAATTATTAAGTGCTACTCGTTATTTTCTCGGCGATATGGCGTGTTCACGTTTAATGGCGTAACAGTATGTTAGAAATTATATTATTTCATTTTATAGCTTTTCCATTTTATAATCATAGACTAAAACATGCAGATGTTCCCCCCCACAAAAACCGGGTTTTTACCTACAACTGCTTTAGTGAACACGAACTTTGCATGTTTTTGTATAAATAAAAGCACCAATGAATTCCGTCAAATTCAATAATTACTATGAATACGTCTGTTTTTCGATACTGTAAAAACTCAGCAAGAAATGCCAGCAAATCATTGAGTATCAGCTTTCATTGCTAAGTTTTGTGGTTAAGCATTCTGTCATTCATAAGCACTGAGGTATTAAGTACTTACCTAGATATTATGTATATGTCGCAGGGAAATGGCGATATCAGGGATTTCGCGAAATTCCTAGGGATATCACGAAATCCCGGTAGATGTCGAATATTCTTGTTTATTACGTCTTCTTACTAAAAGTATCTAGTGATATGACAATAATTTTCTGACATTTTACTAGATTCAGTTTAGTGTTTTGTCATATCACTAGATGCTTTTAGTAAGAAGACGTAATAAACCAGAATATTCGACATCTACCGGGATTTCGTGATATCCCTAGGTATTTCGCAAAATCCCTGATATCGTCGTTTCCCTGCGACATGTACATAGATTAGTATTCAAATATAAATTAGGTTCAGTTGCATTTTTAGTCATATGTGTAATATAAGTGATACATCACTAAGTGATCATTACTGTTACTGAGATTTCGTCTTTCATAAACTATAATTACATTTCAAGTTTGTTCACTCTGATCAGCCGAAAAGAGAAAAATTCATAAAATATCTTTAAGAGGATAAACGTGAAAATACGTGGCTTCCTACAAAATATCCGTTTATCTGCTCTGCACACTTTCAAACTGATGATACTAAAGTTGGAAAACGTTCACTAATACTATTCCTTCAGAATGTGCCATTAAACATTTATAGCTTTCCCCTACATCATTAAACCAAGTGCAAATTTCTGACTCCGAATCAATTTTTGATTCGCCCCGCCCCGAAAAATTAAGTTGAAAATAGATTTTAAAAATGTTTTAGTTTTTTATGTAATTTATTTCATCACCACTGCTCTCAAAACGGTGAAGGAAAACATCGTGAGGAAACCGGCATATTTCGAAGACATGCGTCATTGACCAACCCACACTAAACCCACCACGCTGGCCAACCAGCGTGGTGGTTTACGGCCCATTCCCTCTCCTTGAGAGAAGGCTTGAGTCCCAGCAGTGGGAACATTAAAAAGCTGATTATGCTACAGTTATAGTTGTTGTTTGTTTCGTTTCTAAATATAAGCAGCGCAGTCCTGACCATCATTCACTAAAGATAGCTGTCCTTTAGAATGATGATTATAATAAATGGTTTCATTATTTTACACGATTTTTAATTCACTTATTTATTAAAGTAGTAGACATAGTTTTCTGAATTTACACTAACGTGGACTATTGGCAAAAATTTGAAATAGAGTTTTATTCTAATGAAGTATTGTAGACAAAAAACTATGTCACTTCTGCGGTATAAAAATCTATATGGATAACATGTCATTACACTATGTTGAACTAAACGACTACCTATGAAATTCATGGCGCATAAGACGTTTTGGTCGCGAAAAAAGTATCCTCTAAAAGCTATCAGCGCTTTATATTTTAGTAGTTCTGTTAGACAACATAATGCCAATGTAGCGCTGCAGCAGATTCTAGTTTTAACTTTTCAATATTTTGACAAATAGTTGCAATGAAAGGGCTTGTCTATCACTAGAATATAAGTCAATGACCCTAACCTATTTCAGCCAGTTCGAAATAACGAATAATACCTACCATCTCACGTAAAAATGTGATTGTGTTTTGATTGCACTTTGAACTGGGTGAAATAGGTTAGGTTTTTTTTTTTTTTTTTTCGATGGGAAAAATCATCTTATGACAACCCCCGCTCTTGGGCGGAGCGGGAGATAGTGTCAGACTCTTACTGACTAAAAAACCCATCCCGTTCCTTCAAGCCTTCATACCGGGGCTCGAGCGCCCTTTCGGATAACCCTGGCCCCAGTAGGCTTCGACCCGGCTGGGCCCCTGCTGTTGCTGACAACTCCTTGAGGCGCGCGGGAACAGCGCGCGCCGTCGACGACTTGGGCTTGGTCCGGACGGTTACCGGACGGCCGGACAGCGAGCTACCCATTGCTCACTGTCCGCAAGCCCGCGCCTACGGTGGCTGGAAATCGGGATCGGAATCCCGGCGGCGGCGGGAACGCCGTTGCCTGATGCGGTCGGCCTCCTCCTTAGCGAGCATTACTGCTTCGCAGAAGTCGGCGACCGCCTGCCACTCCTCCTCGCTCCGGACCATGGCCTTGACCAAGGCCCGGCGCGAGAGGTCTCCGCCGCCGATCACCCCCACGAGGGCACGGCGATGCTCCACCCAAGCAGGGCACACCGCGATTGTGTGCTCCACCGTGTCCTCCGGGCGTTCCGCACAGTGGCGACACCCGGGCGTCACTTCCGCTTTGATTCGGAACAGGAACCTCCCGAATTTGCCATTTCCGGTGAGGACCTGTGTCATGCGGATGGTAAGGACGCCGTGAGGTCTTTCTAGCCACGCCTCAAAGAGGGGACTTATTGCCATAATTGTGGCGTGCCCAAATAGGTTAGGTTAGGTTAGAACTGTGACTGTGACCAACCGCGCGTGAGCCGAGCAAGCGAAGCGAACGGTGCTGCGGTAGCGGCCGGCGAACGCTACGTCCAAGTTGTTCGAGATTTCGTCCATACCTTTCCTTCTAACCTCAACTGTATCATTTGTGATTATAAAATTTGATTAGTTATGATTTGGTAGGTACTAGTTTATATTTACATCTATTCAGTCGTCATTTGTGATTATGTAATTTGATTAGTAATGGTTTGATATTTTAAAATTACATCTAGCAACTTTTGATTAGTCGTTCATTTGATGTCACATACATTGAGATTCTAAAATTTTGTTATTTCATTTATTGTTCTTTTGAAAAGACATCATTCAAGTCTCGAACATTTTGTACCCAAAAATGAAAGTACCGGCCAGAAAAAAATAATACTAGATTCTTAAGCGAAATAATGTCCTGAAGATTTTTTACTATTACAAGATTCGTCTACAATTAACCCCCAGGCTGCTATTTGACTTCGAAAATGCAAAAAATAATTCTTTTCCTACAATGTTTGGACCATTGACAAACAACCTATAGTCTAAGATCCGATTAAGAACGACCTTCACCGGTCTGTTTAATGGATGAAACGTATTATATTATAAATTTAGTGTATTAAATAATATAACGCGGGTGGGTTGCCTAAGAAATTCCTGGCCAGACTATTATTAATTAAAAATTGAAAATTTATTTTATTTTTAGAAAAATGCAGAACCGTTATCTATACCACATTTTTTTGCAGACAACACTATAACATCGTATTCGTAATGAAACAGCGTTTATTTTGGTATAGAATTTGTTGTATATAAAAAAAAAACACACCTGTTTATACATACCTGTTTATACCTGGCAACCAATAGCTATGCCAGGAAACAAATAGGCAACCCAACATTTTTATGTTCTAAAGGCTTCACTCTTTCGGTTAGTATTAAATTTATTCGTTAAACACACCAGTGCATTTTACAAAAAAAAAAAAAATTGTTTGGCCAGGAATTTCTCAGGCAACCCACCCGCGTTATATTATTTAATATACTAAATTTATCATAAAATAGGTTTCATCCATTAAACAAACCGGTGAAGGTCGTTCTTAACCGTATCCTGTACTACTAGCTAAGTAGTTACCTGCTATTTTTAACCGACTTCCAAAAGAGGAGAAAGTTCTCAATTCAGTAGTATTTTTTTTTTGTTTGTTACCTTTTTTTTATGGTGGGAAAAAATCATGCATTGACATCCCTCGCTCTTGGGCGAAACGGGAGATAGTGTCAGACTCTTACTGACTAAAAGACCCACCCGGTTCCTTCTAGCCTTCATACCGGAGCTCGAGCGCCTTTTCGGATAACCCTGGCCCCAGTAGGCTTCGACCCGGCTGGGTCCCTGCTGTTGCTGACAACTCCTTGAGGCGCGCGGGAACAGTGCGCGCCGTCGACGACTTGGGCTTGGTCCGGACAGTTACCGGACGGCCGGACAGTGAGCTATCCATTGCTCACTGTCCGCAAACCCGCGCCTACGGTGGCCGGAAATCGGGATCAGAATCCCGGCGGCGGCGGCGGCGGCGGCGATAACGCCGTTGCCTGATGCGTTCGGCCTCCTCCTTTGCGAGCATTACTGCTTCGCAGAAGTCGGCGACCGCCTGCCACTCCTCCTCGCTCCGGACCATGGCCTCAACCAAGGCCCGGCACGAGAGGTCTCCGCCGCCGATCGCCCACACGAGGGCACGGCGATGCTCCACCCAAGCAGGGCACACCTCGACAGCCCGGAGGACACGATGGAGCACACAGCTCCATCGTGTCCTCCGGGCTTTCCGCACAGTGGCGACACCCGGGCGTCACTTCCGCATGAATCCGGTGCAGGAAACTCCCGAACGAACCATGTCTGATGAGTACCTGCGTCATACGGAAGGTAAGGACGCCGTGAGGTCTTTCCAGCCACGCCTCAAAGAGGGGACTTACCGCCATGATTGTGGCGTGCCCAGCACTGGGTTGGGATAGTCGTTGACGCCATTTCACCATGAGATCCCGCCGGAGCTCTGTCCGCCATGCCGTGACCTGTCGCGGCAGCGGACTTTCACCCCGGCGTTACATCTCCACGCGCATATCGTGCATGTGTGCAAGGACTGTTGCCTCCAGATCCCACGGTGGTAGGCCAGCCAGAATGCTCGTCGCTTCGCGGGAGACCGTGCATTATCCCCGCACCATCTTTATTGCCATGACCCTCTGGCTGGCGTTCAGCATGGCCGCCGGTTGCTTTTTCAGCGACGGCACCCACACCGGCGCCACCCACACCGGCGCCCCGTAGAGGGCCATGGACCGAACGATCCCCGCGTAGAGCCTCCGGCAGGAGGCATCTGGACCCCCAAGGTTGGGCAGGAGCCGCTTGAGCGCAGCCCCAGCCCGGTTGAGTTTGGGAGCCAGACGTCGGAAATGCTCCACGAAATTCCACCCGCTGTCGAGAACGAGTCCCAGGTACTTCATCGTCGACCCGACACCGATGTGAACTCCTCCTACCGTTAGTTGGGAACTCAATGGCGGCGCGTTCCGAGAGCGACGACCGTGAAAACACATCGCCTCGGATTTGTGAAGCGCCACCTCGAGTCCCAACTCCTTGATCCTATCAACGACCATCGCAACCCCGCTTGTCGCTAGAGCGACCGCCGCCTGGTATTTGTTTGTTACATCAGAACTCCGTCGTTTATGGACCGATTTGCAATTTTTTTTTCCCTCTTACATGATATGCTTCCAGATTGGTCCCATTTTTTTCAAAATTCAGTTTTGATGATGGGATCCATGAGGAATCGAGGGAACTCCTCAAATATTATAGGCTTAGCTATATAGTTTTTTTGATATTTTCATCGAGGACTTAAGCACTTACAGTCAAAAAGTGTCATTTGATGAAGTGGAACTGATAAACAAGACCAGAAATGGCTAACGAAACTTCACACACAAACAGATATCACAATGAACATATATAGTTAAGCGAATATATCAATATAAATAAATTAATAGTTCTGAATAGTTATGTTGAAAATGGTATCATCGAAGTGATCTGATGATGATTATGGAACCGGAAGATAGGCACCGGAACTCCGTGTGTTTCGGCTTATTAGAATTGTCATGAGATGCACTTTGGCTATAAGGTACTATCGAACTGAACTGATGATGATGATGGAGCCGGAAGACAGGCACCAGAACTCCGTAATTAATCAATCTATCCTAGCCGTGTTTGGGCTTGTTAGAATTTTCAGGGGATGTACTTTGGCTAGAAAGTACTATCAAACTGATCTGATGCTGGAGCCGGAAAGTGGAAGGTGCCACACCCCCGCCCCTTCACCGCGTACCCTCTCCTCCCTGTGTCTGTACGGCGAACGCAAGCAAAAGCACAAGTTTAGTTATCCATGCGACTTAAGTTACATCGGACGGCTACTATTCAGTTTTCTTGTGCTCTCATTGTGCTCTTTTTCTTACTGTTGGTTGCTGCTCTCACACAATGTGTGTGGTATGGTATAAGCTTCGCAAGGGCACGAACCTCATATAAGTCCACCCGCAATGGGGTTAGAAAATGTCCTCTCAACCTTAGTTCGGTCTTCGTCAGACTTGTTATTAAGTTCTCTTAATTATTTGATATTTTTCTTAGTATTTATTAGTTTTATTATTTTAGCATATATATGTATTTTATTATTATAAATAACTTATTTTATATTTTTCCATTTGAAGTATCTGTTCTTTGTTTATTGTGCAAACCTACCAGTGTTGTCTTTTTTAACCCAAAGGTTGACTGGTAGAGAATGCCTTGTTGCATTAAGTCCGCCTATGTACCACTACTGTACATGAAGTTTAAATAAAAAAAATAAAAAAAAATTGATGTCTAATGAAATGTAAATAAATGTATATTAAATAATTATAAAAGATTCCCCCAATCTTTTTGTAGTTATTTTTTACTACCTACGTGTAGCAGGGGGTAATCGTAGAAGTTCGGTCATTTAAAAAAACCCTATAGTCATTATTTCCCGTAACGTTCCAGTATAGATTTCTTATTAACGGCACTTACACTTTAAACTCAAATAACAGCTTGGGGGTTAATCCTAGACGTTCCTTGTAATAGTAAAAAATCTTCAGGAAATTATTTCAGATAAGAATCTACTATATTTTTATTCTGGCCGGCACTTTCATTTTCGTGTACGAAATGAATGATCTCCTTTGCTCGAGAAAGTTTTGATTTCCTAATATGCAACCATATCGGGTTGCATAGATATTTCATCAACAGTCCTAGCGCCCCGTGTCGTAGACAAAACAGTCTTGTCGCAGACGACGTAGATAAGTCTGCGACGTCATAGACAAGTCAGTCTTGTTTCAAGTGAGCGCAGCCCTAACCCAATCTGATTTGACCCATTATATTTTGATGACAAATGCAATTTAAAAAAATGTGCAGGCTAGGAAAAACAAATTGAAAAAAAAGAAGACCGCTACCAGTCAAATTTGATTAATGACTTGTACCTGCCCTACTGCGTATATACATAAAGGTAGAACTACATTGCGCATACGTGATTCACGTACGCCGATGTGCGCGTCGTTATCCATACATTTTGTATTGAAACTAGACTTGTAGAGCAACGTACAAAACAGGCGTGGTCCACGTGTACGTAGGTCTAGTATAGTTCTCGCTTAAAAAAAAATGTAATTAAGCTTAAAAAAAATAACTGACAACTTAAACACCTCAATTGATTTTTGTTACCTAGGTATATTAAATTAATTTAGCAAATAATTACTTATTTTTAGTAATATTGTCGTAGAAGAAATGTGGATGTTTAGGTTTAATTACTATTCTATTTGATTCATAGCTCTTCATTAGGTATAGTCCAGTCAAATTAGACTAAATAATAAGGGTTAGGTTATAATAATTCGCACCCTGCTGAAAATTGGTAGGATTGTTCAAAATAACATCATAAATGAAATTTAAAAAGTCCTCATCAATCCGACACCTGGAAAAAAAATATTCGGGGTCAAATGTCGCTAAAATGAGTTTTTCGTGATTTTTAGCATAACGGTAAGTTTAATCATAAAAGTATCTAAGACAAAATTGTAGATCAGATAATTATTTACAAAAATGTATAAACATTTATATTCCTAAGAGCCACCGTTTTCGAGATATGATGATTCAAAAAGTTGAAAGAGGTAATCGAGGTAGTGTGCTTAGCACGTTTTTAGAGTTCTGTATTTCAAAAGGAATAAACGGACAGTAAAGTGATGTTGTCCGTCTGTCTATCTGTATCTCAAGAACGCGTGAAGATATCGAGTTGAAATTAAAACCATATACTCAAGTCTGTCCTGTCTTGAAGCTGAGAAAAAATTAAACTTGTAAATTAACGAAAAAAGAAGATACGGCCGTTTATGTTCAATTTACGAATCGACTCTCAAAGAATTTTACAAATCGCAAAAAGTTTAATTTTTTCCTATACTAATGCTATGAGACCTTGCTTTATGCCACATTTCAAGTTTCTAGGACTACGAGAAGTACCCTATGAATTTTGATTCCGAAATTTGATTTTGAGTGTCGAAATTTATGTTTTTTGCAACATAAACGGCCGTATCCTTTGTTTTTGTTAACTTACAACTTTGATTTTTTCACAGCTTCAAAGGACCGCAAACTTAAGTATATGATTTTAATTTCAACTCGATAACTTTACGCTTTCCCGAGATAAAGGGTCTTGAAAGACAGATACACCGACAGACAGACATTCATAAACAGACAGAAAGACAAACGAACGGACAACAAAGCGATCCTATAAGTTCCAGTCTTTCCTTTTGAGGTACGGAACCCTAAAACTTACTTAGCGCCTAAGTACACTACCTCAAAGGTGGCGTGGAAACTTGTCCATATTATGACGATTACCTCTTTCAACTTTTTGAATCATCATGTCACAAAAACAATTTTGTAGCTAATTATCAGATCTACAAAATTGTTTTAGCTAATTTTATGATTAAACTTACCGTTTTGTTAAAAATCACGAAAAACTCATTTTTGTGACATTTGACCCCGAATATTTTTTTTTTCCAGGAATCGGATTGATGAGGACTTTTTAGATTTTATTTATTATTTATTTATTTATTATATTCTTTATTGTACACCGCATGAACAAAAAAGATATAGGACAAACATTATTACATTATTTATGATGGTGTTTTGAACAATCCTACCAATTTTCAGCTGGGTGTGAATTAGTGTAACCTCGGATGTCTAAATTGACCGGACTAGTATGCGCTCGCTACTCTCACTGAACGACGCGCCCAGCGAGCGCAATTATCTCATTGACTCGACATGAAACAAAAATATTTGGTTAATGACACAGATTTTTTTACAAACTGTTTTCACTGAATTGGATGTTTATTTTTACAGAATGTGCTGAATGGTCAAGAGGCTCGATGTCTAGCTAATCAATTTCAGATGTACTACAGTGGAAATGATGCTACAAAGTTGCGACTGCTGAAAACATTCACCCTGAACCCTGACACATTCAAACACATGGACCTGATAGCTCAGCTAGAAAACATTAGTTTATAATGTAGATGATGATTTATGTAATACATGTCTACCTACGTTTATAAATGGTTTAAGGGACAGCCCTCCACAAACTTTAAGGGCTTGCTCAGTAGACGAAACTGAACAAAATTCCATAAAAAAAATTTTTCAGGAAACGAAAATAAAATTCAGCCTCTCCAAACAAACTATCCAATCAAGTTAATAATTTTGAATGGTGAGGCGGATTTTTTTTTTCGTTTCCTGAAAAATTTTTTTATGGTAGGTTGTTCAGTTTCGTCTACTGAGCAAGCCCTTAAAGTTTGTGGAGGGCTGTCCCTTACACCTTGTATATTTATTTAGATGATAATAAGTACACAAATAAAAGACAAAACGCAGAATTTGTTTGAATTCATAATAATTATTATAAGATAATAATAAGAACGAAACCCATTAACATTGAGGAATCCTGGAGATCATTATTTTTTGTACAGAAGTGTACATGGCCTGGGAAGGACATAAGAAAGGTCAGTTCAATCTGTGAGGATAGTAAGTGTAATCGGGCGTGTCATTGACGATAACACTCAATGGAGAGCCTGGCGACGCGGCTGGTAAAGATGAAGCTAGTAGAGGCGAATGAGGAGTACTACATCCTCCATCAATGGAGGATGTTACTATTCTGGAGGGCTGATGAAATAGGTTCTGCTGCTGTACATGTCCTAGCCTGATGTAGTCCAATGGATCATGGACAATCAAGTCGCTAGGGGTATCTTTTTTATTTGCGGTGTTCCCTTTTTTGTTTTTTAATACATTTTCTTCACATTCTTGATAACAGCTTTCTATAAAAAGATTTTGTAAAAATACCTTTGTTTTCTTCATAACGTCTTCTTCTATGAAAACAGCATTCTGTTTCAAATATGTGGGGATTTCCGAGATAAACTCTTCGTATAAATGGTAACCGAAATCATCTTGAATACTATGGTTAGAAGATGTCGTAAGTGTTGAAACAGATTGCGCTCCTATGCTGTCCGGAGATTTATCAGTGGCTTCAGTCGAACCCATAGAAGTAAATAGATCAAAATTGCTAGATAAGTTTTCTTGACTGCTCATACGTTTTGCAACGTTCAATTCTTTGTAATTGATTAATTCTTCAAGAGCGCACTTATCTAAAACATTTTCATTCTTAAAATTTTCAATGTTATCAAATGAATCAATCAATTCAGGCATCCGTTCATTGTTTGAATTCATCGAACTAGCTGCAGTACCCTTAACCAGTTCATCTAAATTCAAATTTGATTTATCTTCCAAAGCAGGTCTTGTTATTGTTTCAGATCGTACAGCTTTTGGAAACATTCTCAATGTTAACCGATTATTCGTTAAAAGGTAGTTATTTACGGTGACATGATTAGAAAAATGATCAGAAACTTTACCGCAGTCCTTTTCAAGCAAATTTTTTCCTGTACGACGCGATCTTTTTCTGATTTCGTCCAGGCATTTACGTGTTTTCCGTTTTTTACGCTTTGTTGTATTAGAAATTTCCATCACGAGGAGTAGGTACCTACTTGGTGTAAAATCAATAAAATATTGAAATGCTACCCTGGCTTCTGTAAGTGCCTTCTACAGGAGAATCCCCATTATTTTCTTGAAATAAGTATTTTACCTAGTCCACATTTTGAACATATAACAGGAGAGAATAGCTGTCACGAATAGTGATACAGAGTAAAATGAAGATTTTTGCGTTTTCGACTTCATTCCCAGGAGAAGCTGGAGGAGAAAGGTAAGTTGTCAGTTTTATTTATGGTTTCGTTTAACATCAAAAAGATTTAAGAAAGAAGTTCGAAATTCACGCGGTGCTTTCACGCCTCTCTCGTAATTAGAGATGGGCGGTGTATAGACTCTGACCAACGAAAGATGGGACTGAATTATTTATTGGAGTCCATATATGGCAGCATTTAAAAAAAAATTAAGCACTGTCAAGAATGTGTCGTTGACATTTCAAACTTCACTCATCTTGTGTTTACGTGCATCCAAAGATTTTATATATCTTACTAGACTAGATTGACTACGAAGGAATATTAGACTCTCTAAAGTTTTCTTTATTCTCATCTAGATAAAGTTCATGGTGTTATTGACACACAAAAGGGAAAAATGGTTCCGAGCAAGACAGTGAGATAAATCCCCTGTGTCCCTTTCTCACATCCCATCAGAAAAAAATTAAAAACAGATGGTAGTTTTTAACTTGTTCAAGTAATCGTTAAATAGTCCATGTTCATGCATATTGATAGGTGTGCAACATAAAATCAACTACCTACAACAAAAGTTTTTATTTCAAAATAATGCTTCTTGAAATTTTATACACATTCTTCTTGCATTTAATGATGATTTCATTTAGATATAGTAGCTATTATGTAGTAATTTTCAAATTATGAAGGGCAACACTCAAGAGGCTTCAATTTGACATCATTAAACAATATGGCCGATGTTTACATAGGGTTAAAGTTGTATTTCTATTTCTTTTCGATTATTTATAACAAATTGAAATACTTTCGTTGGTAGTGGTGAAGGTTTTACACGTGCTTTTCATCAGTGCTACGAATTTTTTCGATTTTAGTGAACTTTATATGAGTGAAACTTTATCGAAAGTGTTCCTAGTGTGTGTGTTCTTGGTTTAAGGTTTGTTTTATTTGTGTTTGTCTTTTTTTATAATAATAACCCGTCATAATGAGTTCAAAAAAGCCTCCTGACCCCCCTGATGGACTTTTTGAGATCTCTTCCCCACTGCTTACTATAACCCTCCCCCATGGAACTGAAGTACCCCCGCAGGATCCTACCATGGACGTCGATAAGCCAACTCTTAAAAGGACCGCTGATTCGCCCCCTGAGATTTCCAACGTACCGCCAAAGATGCCTAAAAGTTTACCTGTTAGATCATCTTATACCATGAGGGATAACCCTCCGTACATCGTTCACGTCTCTTTAAAAAATGAACAGACCTCAGGCACTGTACTACAACCAATTAAGTTTGGTATGTTCTTGACGACCAATAACGTCAGTAATATACGGCTTGACGGCTTCAAACGTATAGGCAGAAATCGTGTATCGGTTGAGTTTAAGTCTCATCAGGATGCGAACAGTTTCCTCAAGAACACAGTGTTAATAAAACATAATTATGTAGCTACCATCCCACAGTTTAATATCACTCGAATGGATATCGTTAGGGATATACCGGTTGAGTGGTCGGAGGATGATGTTATCAAGAATGTTCAGGTTCCAGAGGGCTGTGGTCCTGTCATCAAGGCCAGAAGGATGAGCCGCAAGGTGACTTCTTCTGGATTAACAGAGTGGAAGCCCACTCAAATTGTGGTTCTGACGTTTGATGGACAGGTCCTGCCTAAACGTGTAATCAGTTTTTACTCATCACTGCCAGTTGAACGATACACGTACCCAACGATCCTATGCTACAACTGCTGTCGCTTTGGACACACCCGCACCTTATGCAGATCGAAACCGAGGTGTTTTAAATGTGGTGAAAATCATCCAGGTGATGGATGTGACATCACACAGGAATTAAGCTTCTGTGTTTCATGTACAGGAAACCATTTTGCAAATGATAGTGCTTGTCCTGAATTGGGCTGACAGAAGAGTATCAAAGCTCTAATGTCGGAAAAATCTATTTCATATGCGGAGGCAAGCCGAGTATTCCCACCTGTTTCTCGGTCATATGCAGATGTTTCCAAATCCTCTCCTCGTAACAAGCCTAGGGTAAATGTACCTCAATCCTATTTTTCGAGTCCTATTCCTATTACCCAAAAATCATACCGTAAAACGGTCTTCTTAAAACCCAAATCCCACATCCCTCTTTCACCTGGCTATGACAGACAGGCTCACCGGGAACTAACCCAAAATTACTCTTTTTCCCCATCTGGTAATGGCTGTGCCCTACCAGTGGAAGTTGCAGAGCCTCTGACTTATAGACAGGAGAATAACTCCACAGACATTTTAGATTTCATTACCAATATGTTATGTCTGTATTGGCTAGTCCAACCCGTAAAATACCTGACCACGTTGCCTCAAAATTGACCTCGATTCTTAATTATATTAATGACATTCCATCCCCTAACATTCCTAAAATGGAACGTGAGGAGTATTACTCCCAGGAAGCTTGATCTTACTTTCTTAATTAATAAATTTAAGCCATCAATCTGCGGCATTGCCGAGACATGGCTCTTGCCTGATAGTTATTTCAGGTTGCCGTGTTTTGGCAGTGTCCGTAATGATAGAACTGATGGATATGGGGGATGTGCTTTGCTCATCAATAGCAAAGTATCATACTCCCAAATTCCTCTAACCTTCGTTGGTGACAACTTAAATGTTGTTGCTGTTAAGGCTGAGGAAATAAATATGTCTCATCAACGATGGCAGCGCAACACGCAGGTCTGCTCCTGGGCAGAACAATAGCTGTGTTGATTAGACTTTCTGTTCATCCAATATATCTAGTCTTCTCATTTGGCGTCGCTTGGATATGACTTATGGAAGTGACCACTATCCCATCATGATCGAATTCCCGTCCAAAAACATACCCACTAAAGTTTCATCCCCCTTTTAAAATACCAACTTAGTCCAGCAAATTGAGATTTATATACAAAAATTCTGGACTTAAGAATATCTTCCCTCCCAAAAGTGACCAGCGTCAATGCCCAGGAATGTTTTTCATCCTTCTCCTCCACCATTGCCTCCACAGCAGATGATTGTTTTCAACCCAAGAAAACCCCTTCTGGTAGACTTCCTTCTCCTCCATGGTGGGATAAGGAATGCACTGACATGATTAAGGCCAGAAATGAGGCTGAAAGGACAGTTAATCATAATATAAACCTGGATAACCTCATTGCTTTCAAGCGGATATTAGCTAAGTCCAGAAAATTCTTGAAAAAGAAAAAACGTGATGGCTGGTCAAAGTATTGCAGTTCGTTGAGCCCGTCCACCTTGGTCTCGACGGTCTGGCGTAAGGTGAAGCGTTTTAGGAGCAGTCTAGCACCTGCCTCCTTTAACAACATCACAGAAGAACTGGGATACCAGTTTTTCACAAAGGTCGCTCCGGCTTATGTTCCAAGCATAGAGGAAAGCAGCGTTGACATTTATGATGTAAACGATACTGACGACCCAATGAACAGACCCTTTAGCCTGGAGGAATTAAAAACTGTACTATCCCATGTTCGAGACTCAGCTCCGGGAGTGGACGGATTCACGTACTCTTTTATTTCCAAAGCAAGCTCAAAAACTCACCAGTATTATCTGGACTTGGCTAATTTCTGCTTTACTTCCGGCTACATCCCCACAGAATGGAAGGTTCAAGTGATTATTCCAATATTGAAACCCGGCAAAGATCCTAACGATCATTGCTCATATAGACCTATTGCGCTATCGTCAATACTCGTTAAAATTTTAGAACATTTGATTAAGAATCGTTTAGAGTGGTTGGTAGAGAACAGGAAACTGCTTCCAACGACTCAATTCGGCTTTAGGAAAGGTCTGGGCACTGCTGATAGTGTCAGTATACTCACGTCAGAGGTCCGACTGGCCCTCAGCCGGAACGAGTCTGTGGTTGGAGTTTTTCTGGACGTATCGTCTGCCTATGATTCGGTCCTCCTCCCTAATCTCAGGCAAAAGTTGCACGAGCTGAGAATCCCGGCTAGGATTTGTCGTATCATTGGTAGCATATTTTCCAATCGCATCATCCAACTGAGAATCCCTGGGGTTGACTCTGAACAAAGAACGGTTTGGAGAGGATTACCTCAAGGATCTGTTCTTAGTCCCCCACTTTATAATATATATACAGCTAATATACCCTTGTCCCTCAATTTCGATTGCAAAATTCTCCAGTATGCTGACGATATTGCATTAACGATCTCTGGCAGTTCCATTCAGGATGCCGCTCAATCTATGAATATCTCACTGTCCTCTCTAAATCATTGGCTTCTTGATCACGGTTTGTCTTTAAGTGCACCAAAGAGTACAGCGGTCATTTTTACTCGCAAGCGTTCTGTACCACCAATAGATATCAATGTTGACGGTCAAATCATCACAGTAATGAATAAGGCTAGGTTCCTGGGAGTAACTTTGGACTCAAGATTGTCTGGGGTCGACCATATTAATAACACGGTCAAAAGATGTGAACGCTCTGTGTCGGTCCTTAAGGCTTTGGTCGGGGTATGGTGGGGAGCTCACCCCTATACCCTTAAACTTGTCTACAATGCATTGACAAGAAGCGCTATGGACTATTGCAGCTTCCTTATTGAGCCCTGCAACAAAGAAGCGCTGAAAAAACTAAACAGCATCCAGGCCAAATGCTTGAGAATTGTCATCGGAGCCGTGAAATCCTCTCCCATAAATGCACTCCAAGTTGAGTGTGCAGAACCGCCTCTACATCATAGAAGACAGTATCTAGCAGACCGTTTCTTGTGTAAAGCCTTTTCCCTTTCATCCCATCCCTTAATCCCAATTTTAGAACAAATCGACCTCTCTTATAGCAATTCCCCTTATTGGAATAATAAAACTTCCTTTATTGATAGTTAGGTACAGAGAGCTTAAAAGGCTCTCTGCGCCAATTTGTAAATATCCAATGCTCCCGGTATTCTCTTCCGCATATGAAGCGATTCATTTTGAACCAAAAGCCGTCTTGGGACTGGGTATATCAAGGAATGCCCAGAACGCGAATGATGACTTTGAGTCAGCTCTCAGACGGTACTGGACAGGATGGAATTTCTTTTACACTGACGCTTCAAAACTGTCCGAAACAGGAGGTACTGGTGTGGCAGTCTACTTCCAAAATTCTAGAATTGCTCTACTTTTTCAATGCCCACCAGAAGCATCGGTGTTTACAGGAGAGTGCATTGGTATTCTAGAAGCCATTCACTATATAAAATCCCATCAAATAGCAAGATCAGTAATTTTTTCAGATTCACTTAGTAGCATTCAGGCCTTAAAACAAAATCAACTTTATAGTAAAATCCATAGTCAAATAATTATAGATATTAAGAACTTGCTATTTGATTGTTCTCAAAACGGCTTGGACATCGAGATAGCCTGGATCCCCGGTCACTCGGGAATTGTTGGCAATGAGTGCGCTGATTCGTTAGCAAAGTATGCCACATCGAATCCGGTTGATCGAAAGCACTACGTGGTTCACAACTACGATTTGCGGAATGGTGCCAGACCCAAGTTATTTAACTCGTGGGCTGAAACATGGAAGACGACCTCCAAAACCAAGGGCATCTACTATGCATCCATACAGCCTGAAATCCAACGAAGGCCTTGGTTTTTTAAATGCCCTAAGTTGTCAAAGAAGACTGTTTCGTCGCTCTGTAGACTAAGACTCGGACATTGTTGTAGTCCAGTGTTTCTGAATAAAATTCATGTCCGGGATAGTTCCCTTTGCGAGTGCGGTCTTGCAAATAGTACTTTGGACCATATTTTCTTGTCTTGCCCCTAAATAATAAATCCTTTGACCTCTACCAAAAAATTTCCAAATTCAATATTCCTCTTCCAACCAATTTCCACTCCCTTCTATCCCACTTCTCTCCTAAAATAATAAAACTTTTGGCCACCTTTTTAAAAGAAAACGACCTTAAGTTCTAGTTGGTGCGTAGTATGTATTATAATTATTATATATTTAGTACTTTATGTTGTATATATTAATATCGTAGATAAGTTAGTGAATTAGTCTATGTGTCTTTTACTAACAACTTGTGTTTGTCTTTTTAGCAAATACTAACATCTACCACGAAGGCAAAAGTTCGACGGTGGTCCTCACACCGAGTCGCCGTCCCAACGTGACACTGGCAGAATAGTCGCAATCGGATCAATTGCCATAAAAAAAAAAAACAAATTGCAATGAGTAATACTTTAATATACTTTTTAGGAGATATAAACAATGATCAGGTGAAACTTTAAATTACCAGAACGGCAAAGGCATTGAAAACTCTTGAAGAAATTGAAATATCGACTTCTGAATCACAATAGGTACATAAAATAGTACTTTATGTGCCTAGGGGATAAAGCAGTGTCTTTAAGTCGCGGGCGGCATGTTGAATTCCGAACGAAACGAAGGTTGCTGATTTTAATCCCGAACGATAGTGAGGGATTTATAAAATTAACTCCCGAGCATTGCGAGGGAGTTAATAAAGAAACCTGAGTGAAGTGAGGAATTTAAGCCGCCCAAGACAAAGACAGCTTTATCCCCGTGTTGCATACTCTACTTTTTACACCATCTGTGAGATAATTAAAAGACAATTTGGTCGACCAAATCATATTGTTACGTACGTGGGTAATCAAATGCCGATTTACTAAGAGACAACTTTATTCACCCCAAACAATAACAAAATAGTCCAGTCAACAATAATCCGAATCGCAATTAACACTAGAGTACCGTTACACTATCGCTTAGGTCGTTAGATAAAATCACTTCAAGTACTAGGGTAGTTCGCTCTTGATCGCAGTCGAAATCACAACTGACTCGCTTCCGGCCGGGGGCTCGTATTTATATGCGGAGCCAAGAAAATTCTAGATACCGACATCCCCGGATCTATCCAGAATTCCAGAACAATTGAATCGCTTCTCGAAGTCATAAATCATTTTTATTGCTCGTGGTAATAAGAGTCACTTTCATGCGAATTTCGACTCTATTGTTAAAGACGGAAAGTGCCATTTCCCTTATCAGTAAGATGAATACCTATTACTAGTGGTACTGGCTGTGTGGATGTTTCGAGATTTTTCTAAGGTTGTCTACGCACAACCATTCTAGACCTTTCGAACAGCAATGCGTTTTAATTATTACGTGCTACTCTTTATTTTCTCGGAGATATGGCGTGTTCACGTTTAATGGCGTAACAATATAATAGAGAAATATAAGTATTATATTTACAAGTTCATCAAACAAACAAAATTCACTACTCCAAGATTCTATAGTTTCAATTTTCTATAATGCTCCCGTGTCGTCAGTACCTACGCACGTTTTATTCTATTTTCTTTTTTTTGTTAGTGGCTAGTTTGAATCATAGTGATTACATACTCTTTGGTTTGAATTTCGAGTCGACTTGTTCGATGCGCCTACATTTTAATTCACAATGTTGACGATTCTTGATGCTCCAAATTCAAATCTCATTATTCCCTAGGGACCGGCCATACTGCATTGTCTCCCTAGGCATAATTATAATGACTTGCTTTAAGTGAGGTTTGTATGACGTGTAAAACGACATTATCGAGCAGGTGGTGTAAAAATAATAGTTTATGTGACTAGGGGATAAAGCAGTGTCTTTAAGTCGCGGGCGGCATGTTGAATTCCAAACAAAACGAAGGTTGCTGATTTTAATCCCGAACGATAGTGAGGGATCTATAAAATTAACTCCCGAGCATTGCGAGGGAGTTAATAAAGAAACCTGAGTGAAGTGAGGAATTTAAGCCGCCCAAGACAAAGACAGCTTTATCCCCGTGTTGCATACTCTACTTTTTACACCATCTGAGAGATAATTAAAAGACAATTTGGTCGACCTAATCATATTATAGAAATATAAGTATTATATTTACAAGTTCATCAAACACACAAAATTCACTACTCCAAGATTCTATCGTTTCAATTTTCTATAACGCTCCCGTCAGTAAGCACGTTTTATTCTATTTTCTTTTTTTTTTTTTTTGTTAGTGGCCAGTTTGAATTTCGAGTCAACTTGTTCGATGCACACAATTTAATTCACAATGTTGACGATTTTTGATGTTCCAAATTCAAAACTATAAAACGACATTATCGAGCAGGTGGTGTAAAAAATAATATTTTACACCACCTGCTCGATAATGTTGTTTTATACGTCATACAAACCTCACTTAAAGCAAGTCATTCTATCCCTAGGGAGATAATGCAGTATGGCCGATCACTAGGGAATAATGAGTTTTGAATTTGGAACATCAAAAATTGTCAACATTGTGAATTAAATTGTGTGCATCGAACAAGTTGACTCGAAATTCAAACTGGCCACTAACAAAAAAAAAAAAAGAAAATAGAATAAAACGTGCTTACTGACGGGAGCGTTATAGAAAATTGAAACGACAGAATCTTGGAGTAGTGAATTTTGTGTGTTTGATGAACTTGTAAATATAATACTTATATTTCTATAATATGATTAGGTCGACCAAATTGTCTTTTAATTATCTCTCAGATGGTGTAAAAAGTAGAGTATGCAACATGGGGATAAAGCTGTCTTTGTCTTGGGCGGCTTAAATTTCTCACTTCACTCAGGTTTCTTTATTAACTCCCTCGCAATGCTCGGGAGTTAATTTTATAAATCCCTCACTATCGTTCGGGATTAAAATCAGCAACCTTCGTTTTGTTCGGAATTCAACATGCCGCCCGCGACTTAAAGACACTGCTTTATTCCCTAGTCACATAAACTACTATTTTCAATGACAGGTATTTTTTTCCTTTCAGACCTTTTAGATTTAACAATCATTTACTATTGTTTATAGGAGACGCTTATGGATGACTAAATTAAATAATAGGCATGTTGTTGTATTATATTATGACATTTGATTGTTTTAATTATGTCTTATTTTTAGTGGTATCATTAATCTGTTTCGAAATAATTGTGATTTCCGTTTTCAGACTTAAGTGTGAGAACACTGAAAAGAATAAAAATGAAGGGTCTATTAATCAAGGAAAGTGGAACACTCCCGGAAAAAAGTGCCCTCGTTGTGCAACAGTTTCCAATTTGGGTAATTTTGATGTTCTGTTTGTGTATGTAAATAAATTATATAAACGAAATTTAAATCTTGCGTTAATTCATTAAACTACAAGCGAACGCCAGCGTTCTCTCTCATTGTCTTTCTATTGTGTATCTAACAGTATTCGAAAAGTTATACCTGCATTATGCAGGAAAGCAACATACAAGTTCAGTTCAGTTAACATATAAGTTGGGGGATTATATTGAAGATAAAAGTGCTTGACTGCTGTTCTAGCTCCACTACCACTAGAGCGCACAAATAGTTACACAGTTAGTTTGAAATTTGAAATCACTGGTAGTGGCACGTGTGTTGGATCATTGGGAACCTAATGATCCAACACACGCGCCAGTTCAAAATGGTAGAGTTGTGAGTCGTAAGTAAACGGGCGTTATAACTCTATCATTTTTTTTTTTTACTTTATTTTTATTTTATTATTAAGGCACATCAGTAATTTGTTTACAATATTTTTCCATTTAACATTCAGAAGATTGTACAGTGCAAACAAAACAATTACAGGCGTGCACAACATTCACAAATGCGTACCTACCTAAATTCTTAGTATTTTTAAATTATGCCTACAGTCTGTCAAGAAAGTCATGAAAAGAAGGGAGGGCGCCACCATCATTAACATGGTATCCCAATAAACTTCGACTAAAAGATATTGATACTTTTATTTATAAAATAATAATTACCGATTTACAGTCCCTTTACTGCCGTGTAGGTACATTATTTTACCGATCTATCTGACACTCGTCTATCTATTTAATACATGCTTGCAAACGAGTCTTGACTTTCATTGGTAGTGGCTCCCTATAAATAAAAGTACTTACTCTGTCGTAGTGGCGAACTACATTTTTATTAGAACTAATTTTCATTCAAGTGACGTTTAATTTTACCTGATACATAATAGTTATAGTAGTTCTCATTTATTTATTAAAACTTTATCCAACACAAAAGTACAAAGGCGGAGTTAATGCCTTAGGCATTCTCTACCAGTCTGAATCTGGTTTTATAAACATTGCGACGAAACCAGACTTCTCTATTTGCTTATTAGGATAATTATATGTTTATCCTACGTACCTACACGCAAGAGTTTATCAAAACAGACATTCTTCTGAATATCTGGTTTTATATTCATAAGAATGTCTGGTTTGATCAACCCTTGTTTGCGTCCTTTCAGCTACTAGCATTTATGTACTTACTACAAAGTGCAAATCACGATGTTTTGCCTCTCTGCACTGCCGTCAGCATGGCGCTGAGTATCGATAGGTATGAGCTCATTGCAAAAATAAAAAGTTTATGAAATAAATCTTTATTAATCCGAATCCAAATAATCAGAGTCGAGGTATTCGACTCCAGAAATGTTGCCTGAAACTTCTTCAAAATGAAACCGGCCAACATCTGACTCGTAGTTTGTTTCGTAGGTCGGCCTCTCCTGTGTTTTCCAAGCGTTGAAAATTTACCTCCATTCTTCATGCCTTAGTCCACAATGCGCCGAACTGTACTTTCGGTAACACCTGAAGTCAAGATATGTTAAATTTACAAATACATTTATCATACCTAAATAAAAAACACCAAAATATCAAAACCGTTAAGTGGTAGTATAATAAATCGTAGGTAAATTTCATAACCTTAGCAAGACATAAACAATGTTAAAGATAGATAAATTGTACTTAAAAACAGAAGATTGTCAAAACATTATATTTCCGTTAGTGTGTTAAACTTTAGAATATATTTACGTACCGGTTAACTTTGCTGTTCGACCATAAACATCGTCTTTGTTTGTCCCAGCACTCCCACCTTGAATTTCGGCCATACACCCTTGAAAAACTTTAAATATAATTTGTCTCGCACCGCTCTTATAAACATTTCGATTCATTTTTTGTATCTTAACGCTTACACGATTTAAAAAACTCGAAATAGCACCGAAATATTGTAAAAAATCAACCACACAGATCCGACGTGACAGTTCAGGTACTCAGCTTAACAATTATTCAGTGTTACCAAGTATTAGCAAAAACAGTAGTTCCCAAAACATTCTTTTCATGACTTTCTTGACAGACTGATGTTATAAATCATAACGTTGGTAGTCTGATTAGTCATCGCATAAATATTTATACAATTTATCCTGAAGTGTTTGATTTATCACACACGTAAACACAAGATGAATGAAGTTTGAAATGTCAACGACACATTTTTGACAGTGCTTAATTTTTTTTTAAATGTTGCTATATATTATATAGACTTCAATAAATAATAATTCAGTTCCATCTTTCGTTGGTCAGAGTCTTTGACCATGTGTCAGAATTTCGAAGTGGCTACCTATTCGGCAGCGTCGGGATTGCCACACTCTTTCTTTTCTATTCTCTGTTCTTCATAATCCCAACTCTCCCCTGTATCTTCGGGAACACTTTGAGTATCTTGTTCCGAGAGGAAAACCTTGTCGATCTTCATCCTCTCTTCTTCTTCGTTTTCCTCCTCACTCTTCAAGCCGGTACAGTGGATCTTTTACCGTTAACGCTGTGCGCCTCTGGAATTCTCTTCCGCATACATTGAGGGCTAGCCCTTCGTTGGAAGTTTTCAGGAGAAATATTAAGGAACATTTCCTGTCAACATGACCTAAAAATATGTATGTATATAAGTATTTATTTATTGTATATATTATGTTTATGTATAGTGTGCTGTATACCTATGTCTGTTTAGTATATTTTTGGTCCAAGTTAAATTCAATTTATATTTGTTTTCTTTTGTTGTACATTTTCAAGATTCCTCAAATGCAAAATTTCATTATCAATCACATCAAATCACATGGTTTGCTGTAAGAAAACCCAGTTGTGGGTTAAGCTCGCCTATGTACATCAAATGTCCTGTTTTTTTGTTTGTAATTTTTTTTATTGTGTGTACATTAAAGAATAAGAATATATCCATATCCGTTTAATATATCCGGGAGTGAAGTAACTTTAAGGAGCGAGACTATGTTAGTGTCTAGGATAGATAGATAATTCCGACTAGTGTTGGGTAAATAGCCGGATGCTTTGAGTTATTATCGGTTATTAGGGAATGCAAAAACCGCCAAAATTACAAACCGGTTTTTTTTTCGGTTTTCCTATAAAAAAAACCGGTTAACCGGGTAACCGGTTTTAAAATTAGTTTTTTTTTTTTAATTTATTTTTAAGTGAAAATTTTAATTTTTTTTGCTTGTGAAATTCTAAATAAATATTTTTCAACTTATCTATTAAAAAATATATTGTATAACTAATATGAATCCTGTTAAAAATAAAAAAATCTCAACTTCATAAAAACGAATGTCTCAGAATGATGTCATACATAGAGAATCTAAGCTAGAAATTAATAATTATATACTTCTACTCAAAATATCCACCACTAGCTTTTGCCCGCGGCTTCGCCCGCGTACATAAAATATAGCCTATGTCACTCAGGAACAAAGCAGGTTTCTATCGGTGAAAAAATTTTAGCAATCGGACCAGTACTTCCAGAGGTTACCTCCTACAAACAAAAAAACATAAAAACAAAAAAAAGAACTTTACCTCTTTATTATACGAGTATTAGTATTAGTGTAGATTAACCTTAACACAGGCTTTTAAGCGTTTAGGCCACGCGTCATCTGTTTACGCATGGTGATCATTGGAAAGTTGTCCACTGCTGATCGTAAAGAATTTTGAATTATTGTTACATGCAGCTCATGCTCTCTAATATAGATCTCAATTTGGTTGAGGTCTTTTTTTTATGGTGGGAAAAATCATCCAATGACAACTCCCGCTCTTGGGCGGAGCGGGAGATAGTGTCAGACTCTTACTGACTAAAAGACCCACCCTGTTCCTTCTAGCTTTCATACCGGGGCTCGATTTCCCTTTCGGATAACCCTGGTCTCAGTAGGCTTCGACCCGGCTGGGTCCCTGATGTTGCTGACAACTCCTTGAGGCGCGCGGGAACAGTGCGCGCCGTCGACGACTTGGGCTTGGTCGGACAGTTACCGGACGGCCGGACAGCGAGCTACCCATTGCTCACTGCCCGCAAGCCCGCGCCTACGGTGGTCGGAAATCGGGATCGGAATCCCGGCGGCGGCGGCGAGAGCGCCGTTGCCTGATGCGTTCGGCCTCCTCCTTTGCGAGCATTACTGCTTCGCAGAAGTCGGCGACCGCCTGCCACTCCTCCTCGCTCCGGACCATGGCCTCAACCAAGGCCCGGTGCGAAAGGTCTCCGCCGTCGATTGCCCCCACGAGGGCACGGCGATGCTCCACCCAAGCAGGGCGCACTTCGACTGTGTGCTCCACCGTGTCCTCCGGGCATTCCGCACAATGGCGACACCCGGGCGTCACTTCCGCTTTAATCTGGAACAGGTACCTCCCGAACGTGCCATGTCCGGTGAGGACCTGCGTCATGCGGAAGGTAAGGACGCCGTGAGGTCTTTCCAGCCACGCCTCAAAGAGGGGACTTACCGCCATAATTGTGGCGTGCCCAGCACTGGGTTGCGATAGTCGCTTACGCCATTTCACCGTGAGATCCTACCGGAACTCTGTCCACCATGCCGTGACCTGTCGCGGCAGCGGACTTTCACCCCGGCTTTGCACCTCCACGCGCATATCGTGTATGTGTGCAAGGACTGTTGCCTCCAGATCCCACGGTGGTAGGCCAGCAAGAAGGCTCGCCACTTCGCGGGAAACCGCGCGGTATCCCCGCACTATCCATATTGCCATGACCCTCTGGCAGGCGTTCAGCATGGCCGCCGGTCGCGTTTGCAGCGACGGCGCCCACACCGGTGCCCCGTAGAGGGCCATGGACCGAACAATCCCCACGTAGAGCCTCCGGCAGGAGGCATCTGGACCCAAAGGTTGGGCAGGAGCCGCTTGAGTGCAACTCCCGTCCAGTTGAGTTTGGGAGCCAGACGTCGGAAATGCTCCCCGAAATTCCACCGGCTGTCGAGGACGAGTCTCAGGTACTTCATCGTCGACCCTACACCGATGTGAATTCTTCCTACCGTTAGTTAGGAACCTGATTGTTGCGCGTTCCGAGGGCCGTGAAAGCACATAGCCTCGGATTTGTGTAGCGCCACTTCCAGTCCCAACTCCTGGATCCTACCAACGACTATCGCAACCTCGCGAGTCGCTAGAGCGACCGCCGCCCGGTACGACTCTCACGGGTTGAGGTCTGGGCTAGCCAAAGGTCAATCATCAGCCTTAATGAAGTCCGAAACACTCGCTGCAAGGACTGGAAGCTGAGTCTTACTGAAAAACCCCTAGTATTTTATCAAAAAGAGAGAGGCTTTAAGGCTTTGCTATGGCGTTTAGGATAGTATCTTGAAACTCTGTAGCGGAAATTAGAGTAGCCCATTTTCACGAAAATGAACCTTGGTGACGATGATGTTATGATGAGTAACAACGGTGGGTATTCCATCTGCGAATAATAATTTTGGTGTCCTTACGAGATTTTAATTCTGGCCCTGACAGCATTCACTGCCTGTTCTCACAACACGCGGCCGGCCTGGATTTTAAAGGATCGTAAACAGAAGAACTGTACAATTGGTGTAGCTATCACTATGGTACATAAATATTTATAAACAAACCTACGACTGATATCAAGCCTCAACAGCGTTTTAGAACTGTTTGCTTAAAAATAGTGTCATTTGAAAGTAATAAAAAAAAAACTCGAAAAAACCGGTTACTTGAAAAATAAAACCGGTTATTTTAATCATTAAAAATATGCCGAAAAACCGGTTTTTCGGTTTTCGGGTTAACCGGTTTGCATTCCCTATCGGTTATAATCCTTAAGTAGCCATTAATAGCCTTGCAATGAATGATAACCCTGCTATTAATGTATTGTTAAAAAAATAAATGCTTTTTTTTTGTTAAGTGTAAAATCTGTGGGTGTGATCATAAATTGGGTGCGTGTACGCAGTGTGATTCAATGTATTGTAATTCTTTTTATTTATTTTCACTTTTTGTATGTGAAAAAGTGTTAATAATAAAATAAATACACATTTTTTGGGAAATTCAGTTTTGTTAATTTAGAGATCCAATACTACAAAAACCATAATTACTATTGACACATCGCTTTGTGATTTAACCATCTACCTAATTAATTATTTGATTTAACAAAATGGAGTACTATATTCCATTCTCCGACTTAGCCATGTCTGGCCGAGCTCGCCCTTGGTTAGGTGCGCAGTGTGATCGCGCTAACGCGCTCAAGCACGCAGCATATCAGGTATGGGCCGATGCTCGTATGCACAAGACGAATGACGTAAGCCAGAAGAAGAGAGCTTTCCACAGAGCTGCTAAGTCTTGCAAGAAGGTGATGCGGAGGTCTCGGTTCAACCACATCGGGAACAAACTAGCTTCATACCCTGCGGGTAGTAAGGCGTTTTGGTCCCTGGCTAAGTCGGTTGAATCGAACTTCTGCCGCCCCTCACTACCACCACTGCTGAAACCCGATGGGTCGCTGGTACCTACATACCACTGAGGAGAAAGCAAATTTGTTTGCCTCACTCTTCGCGGAATCTTCGCGTCTAGATCCAGGTAACGCGCGGCCCCTGTTCTCCCTGATGGTTGCGATACGAGTATGTCGCATATTTGCATCCAAAAGAAGGACGTCCTGGTGCTACGTAACTTTGACATGAACAAGGCTAGCGGTCCAAACGGGATACCAGCAATTGTTCTGAGAACGTGTGCGCCTGAATTATCTCCGATCCTGACACGCCTATTTAGGCTTTCATTTGAAGCTGAAAAAGTGCCGATTGCATGGAAGCAAGCTAATGTACAGCCCGTGCCCAAGAAGGGGAATCGGGCTGACCCAGCTAACTACCGACCAATCTCAGTAACATCCATTTTCTGTAAGACCGTGGAACGTGTACTCAACTCTAAGCTCCTGGCATACCTAGAAGCTAATGATATCCCTTAGGATACCAACCGTCAATACGGCTTTCGCTGAAATCGGTCAACTGGAGATCTGCTAGCGTATGCCATCCACATCTGGAGTGAGGCCATCGAGAAGCACGGGGAAGCGCTTGCCGTCTCCCTCGATATCTCGAAGGCTTTTGATAGGGTTTGGCACGAAGGCCTTACTAGTAAGCTTCCGGCTTTCGGTTTACCCGCAGGATTATGTGCTTGGATCGCAGACTTCCTGAGTAACACCGGTCCATCCGAGTGGTTATCGATGGCTGCTCGTCCGGTCAAATGGCTTTTAATGCCAGGGTCCCTCAGGGGTCAGTACTCTTGGCAACATTATTCTTGCTGCACATAAACGATCTGCTCAAGCCCGGTACCTTTGGGTATGCAGATGACAGCACTGTCGCCGAGAGTTACATATCCAACGCGCGAGCTAGTGGGTCACAGATCCAGTCTCTTCGAGAGGCTATGGTTGAGCGCTTGAACTTGTCCTTGGAGGCAGTCTCCGAATGGGGCAATGCCAATTTAGTGGTTCAATGCTGCAAAAACCCAGGCGTGTCTATTTTCCGCTAAAAGGAGCCAATTCAGCCCCGCTCCGACTTTCCGGGGTGTAACCGTGCCGATAACCGACCATCTTGACCTTCTTGTTGTTACGCTGACATCAACACTCAACTTTGGGCCATACATCGAAGCAAAGGCTCAACTGCCTGCAAAAAAGCACAGTACTTCACGCCGGAACAGCTGCTGAAACTTTATCAAGCTCAAGTTCGATCGTGTATGGAGTATTGCTCTCATCTTTGGGACGGATCTGCCCGATACCAGCTTGATGCACTTGAGGCAATTGAGAGGCGAGCCAGAAGGATAATTGGCGATGATACACTCGTCGAGTCGAGGCTTCAAAGTCTTGAGCATCGACGCAGAGTCGCTAGCCTGTCGGTTTTCTACCGGTTGCATTTCGGAGAGTGTGCGTCGGAATTGCATAACCTAATTCCATCTAGCCCGTTCCATCATCGGACTACCAGACGTACGGCTATGCGCCACCGGTACATGGTGGATATCCCACCTACACGCACAAAACGTTTTGGGAACACATTCATTGTGCGTGCAGCTATGGAGTGGAATTCCTTGCCGGAGTCTGTGTTTCCTGATTGCTACAACCCGGGAATCTTTAAGTCGAGAGTGAATAGGTTTCTTCTAGATAAGCGCGTTCCATCGTCGACCGCATCGTCGCTTTCTATCAGGTGAGATAGCGGTCAAGCGCGAATAAATTTTAACCGATACGTAAAAATGTAAGGTACAATAAGTAAGTTACTTATTAGCTCTTTTCTGTGAATACGACGTACCTAGGTAAATTATAGTTTCTCGTGCTATCTCTTTCTGGCGCTAATATTATTCGTGCCTGAAAGAGATGCATGAACTGCATTACAGCGACGCCAACCGAATCCGGAATCAGTACGTCGACTGATATGTTTCGGTGAAGAAGTCCTTTTTCGTGTGTTGTTGGTTTGTGTGTATAATCAGATTAATCATAAAATAAATACTATTTTTAAATGGGCCAGATTAGTTTTAAATTGCACATTTATTTACTACAAAGAAAGATGATGAAAATGAAGTCTAATCTGACAGTCCTAAGCCTGAAAATCATGAAGGGAAATTTTCAATCACTAAAATAACATTAATAGCAGGGTTATCATCCATAATTGCTATTAATGGCTATTAACTGAGTTTTAATCGATTATTAGCCAAATGATATTAACCGGATTATTATCATTGCCCATCACTAATTCCGACTAATAAATAGATCCACGGAATGAGGCATTCTAAATAATTCCAATGTAGCTCAAGATTGATATATCCGCGAAATGGTAAATTCTAATAATTAAGTTCCTTTCATACTTAGCAGGCTTAGGATTGACTATAAAATTAAAACATTTCCTATGCATATTTAAAAATCAGCAACATTTTATCACTTTTGTCCCTAAAGCTCCTCTATCAGAAGCAAACTCCGATGTTTATTGGTTTCGTTTAATAGATTTATTTTCTTCAGCGCTTTTTCGCAGTTTTTTGTTTAACTTTTAAAGTGAAAACACTCCCAAGTGTCAGTGTCGTTCATCGCTGCGTTCAGTTCGGATAGACTTGCATTCATTCAGTTTGGTTTGGGTCGGAACTCGGAGTGGGTCGGAATTACTTGGATTTCATATGTGTCCGCTTATGGATATATATCCGAAGATATGGATGTGTCCGCAGTTACCCAACCCTAGTCTATGTACGGTCTATGAAGTATAATTTAATGATTTGCTCAGAACTAACCGGTCAACTTTTAAACTCCGACCGAACGAATGTTCGGTTTCGGTTTCGGTCGAGTTTCGGCAAAAAAATGAGTTTTGGTTTCGATGGCAAACAATGCCGAACTACGACCGAAACCGAAACTCACTCGGTAGTTCTCGCGCTGTGATCGGTCAAGCAGCTCGTTAAATTCCTTCCAAGCGAGTAAGCAACGGAGACATTTCGCTGTGTCCACGTGCCTAATCATGTCGTGCGTGACTAGAAATACGAACGTTTCTAGCTTGTATTTGCAGTTCGTTTTACCTACTCCCAAACTAAAATTGAGTTCAGTAAAAAATTCATGATAGTCAACGAATATTAATTTAAATAATACTTACAAAAAAATAAGAATACTTAAAAAATGATAAAGGAATGACTGATTATAATATTGACGTTTTCTTTGTTTTTCCCTCAAATTAAGATCCTTACAAGGAAGTTTCGGTTTCGGCCGAAACTGAGACTGTTGCCAAAATTCGATTTCCGTTTCAGTTGAAAAACCAGTTTCGGTCGGACACTACGTCTTGCTTACAATTTCAACCAGATGCACATGCACAGAGTACTTCGAAACGTATTGTAAGCATAGTGCCCTTACTAGAATATTTGTGAACCACTAGGTACCGAGTTACCGACTAGTTAGGTCGAGTTGACTCGATTGTTGTTTGAATCAAGTAATTCAATAAAAATACAGGTCGCGCGGTGAATTAAGATCGCTCGGCAAAAGTGGAAGGGGCATGCGCAGTATTCAATTCTATGGTCTATTTGGCAACGTGCGGGCGGGTGTGCGCCGACGGTGACACGTCATTGGTAGATCCGTCGCTCTTCAATTCCCGCGTTGCGTTCACGCGTCTCATTGGATAGGTACTGTTGTACTTGGGTACTGTTACGTATAGCTTGTGTTATCGTATTATTGTCTGTGCGATAAAAGAACCGTCGTGGCGTAAAGTGAAAACAACATTAAAGATTTTAAGTAGCAACCCAACCCAGCCATTCGTCAAATGCCAAACGTCATATCATATTGACACCGGTTTGTTTATTATGTTATTTTATTGTGATAAAAAATATCACTGAGCTGCAAGGGAAATAATATTTAATATATTACAGTTTTGCCAAAGAAAACAAATGGCAAATCACACCATTATTGATCAAAACAAAGTCACGAACTTGGGAAACATTGGTATGCTGTTTTTTTGGTACGTAACACTTATATTTTAATGTTTTTAGACTTTCTAGGTAAACTCCTGTCTCTGTTATCTCCAAATGTATATAAATTAAACGGAAATTCATTTAAACGTGACGATATTTGTTTATTTTGTTTTGGTCAATATTTTCGATGCTAGTCTATAGAGTATTGATACTTTAAATTTATAATGCGTTTCGACTAACTTAGAATATTTCTTTTCAGGCTTGAGTAAGGATACAGTAACTAAAATAAAAAAGGGCAAGTGCGAGTCGGACTCGCGCACTGAGGATTCTGTACAAAACCTATGAAATCAATTCCCGAATTGAATTACGAATATTTTTCCGAATTGTATACAATTTTTTTTTTTTGAGGCGTATCTACAAATTTACAATTTTCAGATTTTTCCCTGTAGGTACTTGTTCAATGAGATCTTGATTTCTGCCAAATTTCAGGTTTCTAGGTCAACGGGATTCACCCTATGAACTTTGATTCCCTTGAGTATCGAAATATACGTTTTTTTGCGACATAGGCAGTATCTTTTTTTTTTCGTTAACTCAGAAGTCTGTTTTTTTCACAACTTCAAAAGACCGCAGACTTGAATGTATGGTTTTAATTTTAACTCGATACATCCAAGCGCTCTCGAGTTAAAGGGTCTTAACAGATAAACAGACGGACAACCAAGTGATCCCAAAGATCTTATATACGAGATGGTCCCTTACAGGCTAAATAGATTTTATCTGTCGGATAGGTTTATAGTCTACCCCGGTCACCAGGGAGACTGGAAACGTCGAGAGATGTCGTGCGGTGTTCCGCAGGGGTCGGTACTAGGGCCACCCTTGTGGAACATCGGGTACGACTACGTGCTGCGCGGCGACTTCCCTGACGGGGTCAGCGTGGTTTGCTACGCAGACGACACGCTGGTTTTAGCGCAGGGAGAGTCGTACCAGGCGGCGGTCGCTCTAGCGACACGCGGGGTTGCCATGGTCGTTGACAGGATCCAGGAGTTGGGACTCGAGGTGGCGCTTCACAAATCCGAGGCGATGTGTTTCCACGGTCGCCGGTCTCGGAACGCGCCGCCATTGAGTTCCCAACTAACGGTAGGAGGAGTTGACATCGGTGTCGGGTCGACGATGAAGTACCTGGGACTCGTCCTCGACAGCCGGTGGAATTTCGTGGAGCATTTCCGACGTCTGGCTCCCAAACTCAACCGGGCTGGGGCTGCGCTCAAGCGGCTCCTGCCCAACCTTGGGGGTCCGGATGCCTCCTGCCGAAGGCTCTACGCGGGGATCGTTCGGTCCATGGCCCTCTACGGGGCGCCGGTGTGGGCGCCGTCGCTGAAAAAGCAACCGGCGGCCATACTGAACGCCTGTCAGAGGGTCATGGCGATAAGGATGGTGCGGGGATACTGCACGGTCTCCCGCGAAGCGGCGAGCCTTCTGGCTGGCCTACCACCGTGGGATCTGGAGGCAACAGTCCTTGCACACATGCACGATATGCGCGTGGAGATGCAACGCCGGGGTGAAAGTCCGCTGCCGCGACAGGTCACGGCATGGCGGACAGAGCTCCGGCGGGATCTCATGGTGAAATGGCGTCAGCGACTATCGCAACCCAGTGCTGGGCACGCCACAATCATGGCGGTAAGTCCCCTCTTTGAGGCGTGGCTGGAAAGACCTCACGGCGTCCTTACCTTCCGCATGACGCAGGTACTCACCGGACATGGTTCGTTCGGGAGTTTCCTGCACGGGATTCATGCGGAGGTGACGCCCGGGTGTCGCCACTGTGCGGAACGCCCGGAGGACACGGTGGAGCACACAGTCGAGGTGTGCCCTGCTTGGGCGGAGCATCGCCGTGCCCTCGTGGGGGCGATCGGCGGCGGAGACCTCTCGCGCCGGGCCTTGGTTGAGGCCATGGTCCGGAGCGAGGAGGAGTGGCAGGCGGTCGCCGACTTCTGCGAAGCAGTAATGCTCGCAAAGGAGGAGGCCGAACGCATCAGGCAACGGCGTTATCGCCGCCGCCGTCGCCGGGATTCTGATCCCGATTTCCGGCCAACGTAGACGCGGGCTTGCGGACGCTGAGCAATGGGTAGCTCACCGTCCGGCCGTCCGGTAACTGTCCGGACCAAGCCCAAGTCGTCGACGGCGCGCACTGTTCCCGCGCGCCTCAAGGAGTTGTCAGCAACAGCAGGGGCCCAGCCGGGTCGAAGCCTACTGGGGCCAGGGTTATCCGAAAGGGCGCTCGAGCCCCGGTATGAAGGCTAGAAGGAACGGGGTGGGTCTTTTAGTCAGTAAGAGTCTGACACTATCTCCCGCTCCGCCCAAGGGCGGGGGATGTCAATGCATGATTTTTTCCCACCATAAAAAAAAAAAAAAGGCTAAATAGATTTTTTACGAAGCTACATTACAAATTCTGAAGTGTACTATAATTTCCCATTTTTAACTTTATATTTAACTAGGGTAAATATAAATTTGCTGTTAGCTACAATATTCCAGTCAATGAAAATAAACCGATCCCAGTCAAAGTGATAGAACCATTTTCGTTGGAACTGGGTAAGTGGTGGGGAACCTACCTAGATAGGCAGTACAGCAGTTTCTTCACGCTATTTTCCTTTACCGGTTCGTGTTTGCATTTAAATGTTCATCATCATTACAATCGAAAGACGTCCACTGTCTGACATAGGCCTCCCCCAGGTGTAGCCACAATTAACCGTTTGTTACTCATTACGCAAAAACGTATAAACGGATGAATTTAATGATAAACGTTGCAATAATATAGCTTATAACCTATATTTTTGCTAAGTTTCATCACGTGAGCAAGTTCAGTAAATATGCTACTAATATTATGAATGCGAAAGTTTGTGAAGATGGATGGAGGTACTCGTATGTATGGCTGTTACGCGCAAAAACTACTAGACAGATGAACTTAATCATAAACATTGCATTTTATAACACATAAGCTATAACTTTGCAGTTTCATTAGGTGAGCAAATTCAGCCAATAGCATAATTTTTATTACAGGGTGAAGTCGCTGGAAGAAGCTAGTCTAACATAGTTTAAAAATATCAAGATTTAACAGACGTACTATAATGACGTCACAATGTTGCTTACATAACAAAAACGATATTTATCTACAGCAGCGCCCTCAAATCCCACGATGGTTTACTTTCCGCACAGACTCTAACACTTTACAGCCGATGTTTTTTTAGAATTCCATTCTTCTCCGGTCTCCCTTTATTTCATAATATTTTGCTCTTGCAACATTAAAAAAAATATCGGGTGTAAAAAGACCCTTAACGAAAACGAAAACCACGTATTCTACCCATCACTAGGGTAGTTTTTTCTTCTAGAACATTCCTGGGAAATCACTGGTTCCGGAGATATTCAAGGTCAAAGTTAATTTTTTTTTTCGTTTTTTTTTTCATAATCGTATAACAAGTGTCATTAGTAAACTTTCTTCCAAACAAACATTATCAAAATTATTGATTTTTCATAACAAATTACGCATTTGAAGTTACAAAAATGCAATGAATACTAAACAACGAGCATGGCACGCACGCACACGCGTGCAGTCGTCGAGTTCACCGACCACGCGAGCGGCGAGCGGCGAGCGGCCCGGCCGAGTGTACCTACGTTGCTCAGCTGATAGAAATTACTTGGTACATTTATTAATTTTATCAATCGAACACTTCGATTTCACAGTTTCAACAAAAACATTTATTATAAATCAATACTTGATTGTTAAAATTTTGAAATTAGATAGGTACCTACTTGTTTAAACGCGGGCCGGGGCTGCTCTTGCTGTGCACGGGTACGCGGCGCATCTTACTTACCTACGTGAGTTCGTTTCTTTGACAACGTGAGTCTACGGCGAAACCCGCAGCGAACGCATCAGAGGGAGAACAACCTCTCGACCTAGCCGTCGCAGCCCCAGAGATGACCTGGACGTCGGGAGTCCGATTCCGATCCCGATTTCCGGCCACCGTAGGCGCGGGCTTGCGGACAGTAAGCAATGGGTAGCTCGCTGTCCGGCCGTCCGGTAACTGTTCGGACCGAGCCCAAGTCGTCGATGGCTCGCACTGTTCCTGCGCGCCTCAAGGAGCAGTCAGCAACAGCAGGGGCTCAGCTGGGTCGAAGCCTACTAAGGCTAGGGTTAATTCGAAAGATAGCTCAAGCCCCGGTACGAAAGGCAACAAAGGAACAGGAGTGGGTTTTTAGTCAGTAAAAGTCCGACACTATCTCCCGCTCCGCCCAAGAGCGGGGGATGTCATTAGATGATTTTCCAACCGCTAAAAAAAAAGACACCTAGTCTTTAGTGTTAAAATTTTGTGTGTGTTTATGTACCAAATGCGGCCTTCAAAGGTACTTACACGTACATCTACTAAGGTAGGTGCCAGATAAAAAATAACGGTCATTGACCTTTTCGTAATATCTCTGCGTAAGTACCAGATACAAACGGCAACTGAAGGAACAACAATCGGAGAGAGAGAGAGGGAGTTTCAGACTTTTACTGACTAAAGATCGGTAAAAGTCTTCACACAGAGCGCAAGGGGTCATTTGATGATTGATTTCCCATCGCAAAAAAGGTAGGTAAGTACTTCCTATTTATCTAAAAACTAAACTTGAATCCTAGGTTTAAACTTCTACCTAGGTTTAAGCCCTACCTACATTTAAACTTCTTAGATAACAACGTAATAAAACTCAGTAGGTAGGTACTAGTGACGCAACGAATATTGTAGGCATTTTTGAGAATGATTTCTGGTATTTTCTAGTAAGGATGGCTTCTAGTGCATACGGCTGTAAGGCCTAATCACTAAAAGCAGGAATGATTGGAAAAAATCTCGCAAGTAGATAGGTACTTACCTACCTCACTTTAAAAAATGTTTAGTAGGTACCGAATAAATTACATTTCAAAACATGAACGAGCACGCGGCGCGTTTTATCTGCGTGAATTCGTTTGTTTGTCGGGAGTCACAGAGTGATTTCCGGCCGCCGTAGACGAAGAGGGTAGCTCTCCGTCCAATAACTATCAAATCTTGTTGGACGGCGCGTTGTGTTCCACGTGCGCCTTATGAAGCTGTCAGCAAAACTGATGGGGCCCGATAGAAGCGATGCCTGAAAGGGTCACGTGAATATTCGAAAGAATAATCGCGACCTTGAATCGACAAGGCAACTGAAGGAACAACATTGGGTTGTAGTCAGTAAAAGTCAAACTCCCTCTCGCTTCAGCAGAGCGCGAAGTAATTTTGATAGTTTCCCAACATCAAAATAAATCGTAGCTACGTACACTTCCGTGCAACAGTCTGAACTGAGATAGGTACCTACCGACTGCGGCCTTCAAAACTACCTTCTAGCTATTTTTCAAATACTAACCAGAATTTAGTCAGAATTTCATTTATCTGTGTTCATTGATAACATTTTTTTTTAATGTAATTTACGTAAACTGTTGAAGCCCACCTCTAAATGCTCGTTAAATTTCAAATCCAATTTAGGAAATTATTTATAACTAGAGCGATATTGATATTTTCTTATTACACCATGCGGGCGCTGGCGCCAGCAGCCAGTAGCATGCGAGCGGCTCGTGCTCAAAGAAAGTTACCGCCCACCGCGGCGGTGCGCGGCTGTGGCATCAAAAGAGCCGCCCGTGGTCCGACCTCCTCTATCCCCGCAAATTTATAGGAATTTTATTTTTATTTACAGCGAATTTACTGTATTATTAGTTCGATTTCTTGCGTCATCGAATGCACTTGTGGTTTTTTTTGTTGCGACTTAGGTATTGTTAAGGACGTATTCACCTATTTCGACAAATATCACGGTTTTTCGGGAACCATTATGATGCTCTAGGAATCATAATTATGAGTATATCTTGGTATCAAATAAAAGACAATATATTTATCTCCAGGATGGCATAAAAAAAATATTACGGTCTCATATAAAATTTTCATATAAATACGATTTTACCAACGCACTAATACAAGAAAATTACGAAACACAGGGTCTGAGTAGGAACCCGTAACTTAAATCCAGTAAACATTTTTACTTTAAAAAACATAAAATAATACAGCTTATATAGTCTTCAACACCTATAGCTAATTATTTTGAACCTACATAAATAACTTTATGATTTATGACCAAAATAAAACCACTCTCAATATTTCTTCATACATTTTTCATTGAACGCGCGATGTCTTGCGTCAGTCCGCGCTCAGAAGCGCTTGTGAACGGATGTCCGTATCGCTCTCTTACAAAAAATAAATACGTCTAAAATGTGTGCCGACTTGTATACTGCGACTGCAAAGACGTGCTACTTTTTCGGACCGAAATAAAAGTACAAATATCATACTTATTTTTAAAATTGTTACTATGGAGTAATAATGGACTCACTGATACAGAATGAGTTTTATTCTAAAACAAAGACCAGAAATGGCCAACGGAACTTCATACTTACATAGATATCACAATGTAAGATAGTTAAGCGACTATGACAATAAAAATAAATAAATGGTCCGTCATGGGTGTCGTTTTCATGGTTTTCGAGGGTGTTGAAACCGATAGTACTGTCAAAATATAAATCCAAGATGGCGGCTGAAAGAAATTATCAAATTTTTCATCACGGGTGTCGTTTTCATGGTTTTCAAGGGTGTTGAAACCGATAGTACTGTCAAAATGTAAATCCAAGATGGCGGTTGCAAGAAATTATTAACTTTTCCGTCATGGGTGTCGTTTTCATGGTTTTCGAGGGTGTTGAAACCGATAGTACTGTTAAAATATAAATCCAAGATGGCGGCTGCAAAAAAAAAAAAATTTTCGTCATTGGTGTCGTTTTCATGGTTTTCGAGGGTGTTGAAACCGATAGTACTGTCAAAATATAAATCCAAGATGGCGGCTGCAAAAAATTATTAAATTTTTCGTCATGGGTGTCGTTTTCATGGTTTTCAAGGGTGTTGAAACCGATAGTATTGTCAATACGTAAATCCAAGATGGCGGCTGCAAGTAATTATCAACTTTTTCGTCATGTGTGTCGTTTTCGTGGTTTTCGAGGGTGTTGAAACCGATGGTACTGTCAAAATATAAATCCAAGATGGCGGCTGCAAGAAATTATCAAATTTTTCGTCATGAGTGTCGTTTTCATGGTTTTCGAAGGTGTTGAAACCGATGGTACTGTCAAAATGTAAATCCAAGATGGCGGCTGCAAGAAATTATCAACTTTTTCGTTTCGAAGATGTTGAAATAGTGCTGTCAAAATGGACATAAAATAGGATAGTATTTTTTAGTTATCTTGTATTGGCTAGACGGAAAAAATTCTCACGAAAAGTTGTAACGATACTTTTTGCTATAGTAAGCTATTGTAAGCCGTGCGGCGTGCGCATGTTTCTCTGTCTGTCTCTCTCTCTCTCTCTTATAGAAAGCAAGCCAGAACGGAACTTCGTTCCATCCGGGTGTCCCTTGACACCTCAGTAGTTTTTTTATATTGCTAAATATCTGACAGACAAATCGAAGCAAGTAATAGGAGCTGTACCCTATTCGCGGATTAGACATATAAAGAAAGTTTTTTTACTGTCAGTTCAACCGATTTCAACTTCTATTTCGTAGGCATAAGGATGGCATTAAAAGCAAAAAACTAATTACAATACCAACTATTTGCTGCAGCCACCATTTGTCATGCTACCAACGTAATGAAAGTCAAAATCGGTTGAACGGACAGTAGTAATAGGTTTTTTTTTTATATAATGTATAGGCTCGCGTTTGACCACAATCTCACCTGATGGTAAGCGATGATGTGGCCGACGATAGAGCACGCTTGCCTATATCTTCGAGTACCAAGATAAATTAGGACACTTTTCACTACATATTATAAAACAAAGTCCCCCGCCGAGTCTGTCTGTCTGTCTGTTCGCAATAAACTCAAAATTTACTGCACCGATTTTCAAGCAGTTTTCACCGCTCGATAGCGTGATTCTTGAGGAAGCTTTTAGTATATAATTTGTTAAGTTTTTGTATGTATTTTTGTGTACATTAACGTTATTTGTTGAAGATGTCAGGAAAAAATAAGCCGTCTGGGAGCTTTTAACGCAAACGCTGCCTTTGAGATATAACAAAATAATGTATCGTGGAATTGTGTATAATAATATATAATATATCATTTATTAGCTTAAGCTATTTACATAATTACGGTATTAATTCTTATCAAAATAAGTTACTTCGCGTTCAAGACTATATCGGTATCTGTAAATTACTTTTTGAATCATTTAAATCGGACGTACTATTAGAAAGCTTTCATAAATTTAATAATTCTCAAAATTAAATTCACGAGTTCACGAGTTCCGCTCTTCAGTAGCTACGCATGACGCGGTCACTGATCCTCCCCCGCGCTGTTTTGCCTACTGTTTCTTTAGCTAATAAGCCGAACGACAATAACGCACGACTGATGACTGTGTTTTCTTTTGGAAGTTGTTGAAAAGTTATAATTGCATTTTTGTTTTGTGTTTGTTTTCTTAACTAACACAACACCAACAATGGTAGTATATGTGAATTAAGGTAGTGTAAAATGGAGGTCCAAAATTTATGGGAAAAAACATTAGGTTACGCCACGCGGGCGAAGCCGCGGGCAAAAGCTAGTGTATTTATAAATCAATTTTTCCTGTTACCATTTTGATATACAAGGAATTAAAGTTGCCACAATATCACGACATCAAATTAACGATGATTTATTCATCTCCCAGTTACATGCTTTAAAATTATTCAGTCCCATACAATCTTTTCACACAAATACAATACAGAAATTGGCTATGCTACAAATAGGGTCTGGATAGTACACATAACTGCTAAATCCGTTGTAAGTATATTTTACCTAATAATTAAAAAAAAAAAACTTTTTCCAAAAAAGATATAACCGATTTCACTAGTCGGTGTTAAATAAGGAACAAACAATATCGAAAAACACCGACTTCCGAAATTAAAATTATTTTGATGGTTTTAGTGTTTTTTTTAGTGAAGTCGGTTATATTTTTTTTCACACTTTTTAGTTGTAATATACTTATTTACAGTCAGAGTACCTTTTTCTCATGACAATTCCCATTAACTCAAACCCTGCTAGGATAAATTCATTGTTTTATTATGAAGCTTCCGTGTCTACCTTGCGGCTCCATCATCATCATCAGATCAGTTTGATAGATAAAATAAAATAAAATAAAAATAAAATAAAATAAATAAAATAGTACCTTATAGCCAAAGTGCGGCGCATCTCATGATAATTCTAAATAGCCCAAACACGGGTAGAATACATTGATTAATTACGGAGCCCCGGTGCTTATCTTCTAGCTTCATCATCATTATCATCAGATCAGTTTGATAGTACCTTATTGCCAAAGTGCATCTCATGACAATTCTAATAAACCCAAACACGGCTAGGATACATTGATTAATTACGGCGTTCCGGTGCCTATCTTCCGGCTCGCATAACTATGTTCATTGTGATATCTGTGTGAGTATGAACTTCCACTGGCCATTTCTGGTCTTCTTCACCAGTTCCACTTCATCAAATGTAATTTTTTGAGTGTAAATGCTTAAGTCTTTGATGAAAATACCAAAAGAACTATACGGTTGCTTATGATATTTGAGGAGTTCCCTTGAATTCGCCAAGATTCCATCATCAGATCCCGACTTGGTGACTATGGGACCATTTGGGAAGTATACACTTTCCAACAAAAAAATAATTTTTCAAATCGGTCGGCAAGCAACGAAGTTATGCGCGAACATACATAAAAAAAAAAAACTACTGAGGTGTCAAGGGACACCCGGATGGAACGAAGTTCCGTTTTGGCTTGCTTTCTATAAGAGAGAGAGAGAGAGACAGACAGAGAAACATGCGCACGCCGCACGGCTTACAATAGCTTACTATAGCAAAAAGTATCGTTACAACTTTTCGTGAGAATTTTTTCCGTCTAGCCAATACAAGATAACTAAAAAATACTATCCCATTTTATGTACATTTTGACAGCACTATTTCAACATCATCGAAACCATGAAAACGACACTCATGACGAAAAAGTTGATAATTTCTGACAGCCGCCATCTTAGATTTACATTTTGACACCACTATCGGCTTTAACAACCTCGAAAACCATGAAAAAGACACCCATATCGAAAAAGTTGATAATTTATTGCAGCCGCCATCTTAGATTTACATTTTCACAGTACAATCGGTTTCAACACCCTCGAAAACCACGAAAACGACACCCATGACGAAAAAGTTGATAATTTCTTGCAGCCGCCATCTTGGATTTTTACATTTTGACAATACTATCGGCTTCAACACCCTTGAAAACCATGAAAACGACACCCATGACGAAAAATTTAATAATTTTTTGCAGCCGCCATCCTGGATTTATATTTTGACAGTACTATCGGTTTCAACACCCTCGAAAACCATGAAAACGACACCCATGACGGAAAATTTGATAATTTCTTGCAGCCGCCATCTTGGATTTATATTTTGACAGTACTATCGGTTTCAACACCCTCGAAAACCATGAAAACGACACCCATGACGGAAAAGTTGATAATTTCTTGCAGCCGCCATCTTGGATTTCCATTAATAGATAAAGATTTAGTTTCCAAGCCAAAAACATTAAAAAAAATTAGTGAAGGAATATTAAAGAAGGAAAAAAAAGAAAAAAAAAGCAAAAAGTGTCGGTACAACTTTTCGTGAGAATTTTTTCCGTCTAGCCCCCTTTCACAACGCGCGATAAGGAAATTCGTTCCAAAAATCAAACATCCGAATTAAGAACCTCCTCCTTTTTTAGAAGTCGGTTAAAAATACATAAGTATTCATAGTTTTAACTGTATTTTACGATTAGATCGAATATTAAATTGGAAATACCTACTTGCTTCAGACATCGTACGAGTATTTATTGAGTTTGAAGATTTAATTCATGTCGGAGAGGGGTTGTGCGTTGTACCTAATTGTCTGATAAAATTAATCTCAAATACCCATTTGATTTTGTTAAATATAATATTTTTAAAGAAATAAGCCTGGGAAATAATCGTAGGTTTACAAAGAAATTGGTCGTTATTACCCGTAACGATATGGCAACTACTTATTTTTGCTATAAGAGTAGTACTCAAAACTGGATAAGCAGACAATTACATATTGCCATATAGTAATACTGATACTAAAAATCAAACAAGCTTGACTCAAATAATACTTACTAAGAAAAATAAAATAATACCTCAAATATCAAGACATGTTCGGTTAAAGTATAAAATTGAGCGAACAATGGGCTCTATGTGTGCGTGCGCGTAAGGTCGATGTATTGCGACCAAGATACCTAAATTCGAGCGAGTGAATCTTGCTCACGCGTCCTTAATAGTTTGTGTTGTATTTTGTGATAGTCCGACTGATAGTAGTGAAAGTGTTAGAGTGACTAGGGCTTAGTGTAGATATTGTGAGTGCGTTGTGTGTTTGTGTGTGTAGTGTGTTTTTAGGATTAATTTAGTAGTAGGCACGTTAGGCGAGATAAAATGCCTTTTCATGTTTATTTGGCGCGCGAGTACGTGAATATGGTTTACTGTTACGGCATGGCTCATGGAAACGCTACTGCGGCCCTGCGATTGTACAGGATTGAGCACCCTACTGCGTATCAGCCCACGGATTCGCGGATCTTCACGAGAGCTGTTCAACGATTGCTGGACAATCAACCGATAGTACCAATTTCTTTGGGAGGCGGCCGACAAGTACGACTGGCAGCCGAAGAGGCCATTCTCGCTGTGATGCGGGAAAACCCACGGTTGGGCGTACGAACAGCAGCCAAAATTTTGCGGAGACGGCATGGTCATCACGCTCGGCACACGGTTTCCCATTCTACTGTGCACAAAGTGTTGAGGAGGGATAGGCAACGGCCTTACAAAATCCATCGTGTGCAAGCGCTCGTGCCAGGCGACGCGATGCGTCGCATGGATTACTGTAGGTGGCTGTTGAGCCAGGGCCAAGACTTTATCCCAAAAATTATTTTCACCGACGAGAGTACTTTCACAAATAATGGAATGTGGAACCGCCGAAATACCCATTATTGGTGCTCCGTCAATCCGAATCAAACCATGGAAACGGGCTTCCAGACACGGTGGAAACACAATGTGTGGGCAGGCATTGTGGGAAACCAGATCCTAGGCCCAGTTTTCTTGCCACCGAGAATGGACGGGCCTGCCTACCTCGATTTTATTACTGGGTACCTAACCGATACTTTGGAAGAGATGCCACTAGCTCAGAGGCTTGGGTTGTGGTACCAGCACGACGGTGCGCCGCCTCATGTCGTGAGACCAGTTCGTGAGCAACTGACGACGCTGTTCGGAGACAACTGGATCGGACGGTTTGGGCCTCATGCATGGCCAGCTCGCTCGCCTGATTTAACCCCTCTGGATTTCTTTTTGTGGGGTTACGTCAAAGATAGGGTGTTTGACCGCCCATGCGAGACCGCTGCTGAAATGCGACAGAAAATTATTGATGTGTTCGACGAACTTAAGCAGCGGTCAGCGCAAGAAGGAATCCTGGAGCGGGTTCACGAAAACACGCGGGCTAGGGCACGCATCTGTCTTCGCGTAGGAGGTCGGCAGTTTGAACCGGAGCTCGTCAGTGTCGAGAGGCCACCTGTGCTGGATGATAGCTAAAGCGACGGACAGCGTAGGTAAGTACTCAAGCTATTTTAAAACTGTGCTTATTTCGTGTAATTGAGCAATTGTACGAAAACAATACAGATTTTTTTAATTACCAAGTGCCTATTAAATTGCCACATGGTTGTAATCCTACGTCCCAACCAAGGTGACCTTGCTAGTTGCAATCCGTGTAGACAGCAGTTGTAATCCTTGACCTGCAACGTCCTTGGTTGGGAGGCGCGTTTTCCCAACCACCGAACGTGTTGCCGCGTGGTTTACATCCATGTAGCCGCAGCATAAACCAAGGCCACCTTGGTTGGAACGCTAGTTTACAACCATGTAGCCAATCTTTAACGTATGTAATACCTACACAACGCGAAGCGCGCGCGACGCCCGGGCGCCGCGCCTCGCCTCGCCAGTCGACGTACCTACACACACACCGGCACAATCAGTGGGGCGCTTTACATTGCGCGCAAAGAAAAGCGTAATTTTTTTAAAGGTTGAAAAAAAAGTTTGTTTCCCAGCAATATTTTTTGGCCAAAATGACTTAGTTATATGTACAGAATGAGTAGTTAACGGGTATGTGATCGGTCTTTTTACACCCTGTATACTACGAAATAGTAATAGTCTATGACTCCATTAATTGAACGTCAAATCAAAAGTCAAAAACTCAAAACTGAGTGTAAATTGGATGAATTTACGAGTATTATTTGGAGTTGTTTAGTCGTGTCCAATTATAACATATAAATATTTCTATCGGTGCTCTGTGAACTGCTGCTCGTTATGTTTTAGGTTTATCAAAATTTGTATGGTGAATTTATAGTAAAAGGCCAACGAGTGGTGACTGAAAACGAATTTGTTGAAAATATTTTTCTGATTAAAATGTTTACAGCATTTATGAAGTGTTAAGAGCCAAATATTAATCTGGATTATTTATGTCAAGGTATGTCCTGTAGTATTTCGATTTGTAGTTTGTGTGGTTTTATTACAATTATGGAAAAGGTACCATTAAAGCATTTAATAATTAATCCAAAGCTATGTAATAGAATTTGATGGTGGACTTATGATGGCTATTTGGTTTTTAATCCCTTTTGGCTGGTTGCTATCCTGGTCTGATGTCATTATGAATGATCTTGTGAAAATAAAACCAAATCCATGCCGGAAATTACCTGCCTAATGATTAGAAAAATACAATTTTCTGTTTACATGACTAGATATTGTTTTGCAATTGTTTGTTTTGACACTACGTATCTATATCAACATACTGTCAAAACTACTGGGCTTATGAATATAAAATTGACTAGGTGAGAACTAAAATGGGGATTTTGAATATTCAATACTAAGGGGGTGAAAAGAATGAAAATCTTTTATTATGTACTTAAATTTTTGGTTATAAATATGTGCATCAAATTAGTGTTAAGCTTCTGTGGTGGTCTAATTTATCAGAATAAAATAAAATAAAAATAAAATAAAATAGATTTGTGAATGTCGGCGTTCGCTTGGGGTTTAATGAATGAAACTAAAAAAGAGTAGCAACTCATTGGGTTTTACTTTACCTCAAGAGATAATAAACATTTATGGAATAGAAGAAACTTTATTTATTTATTTATTTTACAATTTATGTACACACAAAAATAACAGAAACAGATAATACATAAGAGACGTTAGTACAAAGGTACTGCTTATTTCCAAAGAAATTTATTCCAGCAGACCTGCGAAAGGAGAAATCAAAAAGAAATGTAGACCATAGTGTGTAGGAAGCAAAAGAAGAATGTGTGAAGTCTTAATCCAAAGTCATATATAATTATATATACCTAAAAATAATATCTATCCTTTTTTGTACACCAAAAAAGTAATTCCACTTAAGGTGCTCCCTCACAAGGAGCATTTGCATGTGATGTAATATTATAGATTCTAGGTACTTTGAGCATTAGCTTTTACTTGATTCCATGATGTCAGACCAAGCAGTCATTGTGCTGAGTGCGGCAATGTTAATTATAAATTTCGACATTATTGTTTACATATAAAAAAACAGAAGAAATTATATTGGTGTCATGAATTATTTGGATATTTTAGGAAGAATCAACCGACCCATAAGTTGTATGTTATAAGTTAAAAAAAAGGTGCGCATTGTAAGGCTTGGTTTGCTTCCTTCACTGATATCATTACAAGGTGTTCAATTCAATTCAATTCAAAATATTTTTATTTCACATAGGCCTACATGGGCACTTATAAAACATCAGAAGTTAGTGCACGGTTCCAAATTGGTTGTTTCCTATGGAGAAGAATTGGCAAGAAACTCCATGGTTACTCTTTTAAAAAAGTAGTTGTTAATACAATAATTCCATATTACAGTAATAATAGATATTATGTAAGAACAGTGTAGATCAGTCAATATTACACCCAAAAGCACAAAAGAAAGAAATCGTTATAAAAAGTGAGTTGTAATAAGAAGTAATCTGAGAATTCATGGGGTTTACAATGTTCTCATATTCACATTTTAAAAAAGAGGCTATTGAAAAGATAGTTGAAGTCTAAATAATTTTAAAATTATTGCAAAATGTGTTAGAAAACAAAATGGAAAAAAAAGATAAATGTCCATATTAAAACAAGATGGAGCAGTTAATAGACACAATATTAATGAGTTACCAGGGGGCCACATGTGCAGAGGTAGTCATTGCCAAACAAGTGTATCTTCCACATAGTCTTTAACCTTGTAATATAAATGATAAATGACTTACTAAGTTCATTTACCGCCTTTGGCAGCTTGTTATAAAACCGAATGATGATGTTTACTAAGAATGACTTGCTAGTCTTAGCTAGTCTCCATTTGGCTAAGACAATTTCGTGTTTATTACCTATGCGTATTTTGGTTGTAAAAATCACACACCATTTTTTTGACATGGAGAAATGTATCTAAAATTTAGATACAACAGCAGGGTCTTATTATTGTCCGTGGCAAGCAGCAAAAAGCACAAAGGACCTGTAGCTAGCATGTTCAAGGCAGAGCTTGAAAACCTTACCAATTCACATTAAAAATAACGTTAAGTAACGGTATTTCCATAGAGATACTTGCATATCGGTATGATTTGGTAGCGTTACTTAGTAGCATAACATTATAAGAACGTTAAAAATTAACGGTAATTTTAACGTTATTGTGAAAATAGCGGTAACAAGTAAACGGTATATTTTGGTTATTTTATGCGACATTGCCGTTTTCTCCAAGGCCGGTCGCCGGCGCGGCACGGCGGGTGGTGGAGGCGGCGCGCGCCCCTCTGACGCGCTGTTGCCATTTCGTCTGTCGTCTTCTCAACTCTCATGGCAGTCAGACGCGCTTACAGAACCCGCTCGCGAATTATTACTTCAATTTAGATTATCTATTACAGCTGATTTAGTTTTTGTGTTTTGAGTAACGATTACGAAAAGTTCAATATGGGGCGTAAGAAAAGAAGAATTGTTTGTCAACTCGCTTAAGCGATTCGCGCGAGTCCGAGCGAGCTGGCACCTTCCGATTTCACCTACTTTTTCTGTAGTCATCTCGCTCAAACGTATAAAGTAGTCAAATAAAAACAGGTTTAAAACAATCACTACAAATAACTAGCTATTGCCCGTGGCTTTGTTCACGCAGGCTATATCGGTTATCTACTTAGATTTCAGGATATTACGTTAAAGGTGAGGAATGAGGCGAGTAGGATGCGGCCAATGGTGCACGGTACCCAAGTAACTTTAAAAACATTTTACGTTACTTTTTACTTTCTCATGTTACCTGCACCTGTATGGTCTTCACCGGACATAATAAGATCGGGAGGGTCATCACCATCATCATCATTTCAGCCGATACACGTCCACTGCTGGACATAGGCCTCCGCCTCGCTATAATGACCTATACCCACTATTGGGCATAAGACTGCCCAAGTATCACCATTTAGGCGCTATAATGATCGATGCCCACTGTTGGACATAAGTGTCCCCTCGCTATAGTGACCTATGCCCACTGTTGGCCATAATCTTCCCCTTAGTGTCACTACCTGGGCGTTATAATAATTGATGCCCACTGTTGGACATAGACCTTCTCTCGCTATAATGACCTATGGCCACTGTTGGGCATAAGCCTCCCCAAGAGTCGCCATTTAGGCACTATAATAACCTATGCCCACTGTTGGACATAAGCATACCCCAAGTATCGCCATTCAGGCGCTATAATGATTGATGCCCACTGTTGGACATAGGCCTCCCCTTCGCTATAATGACCTATGCCCACTATTGGGCATAAGACTCCCCAAGTGTCGCCATTTAGGCGCTATAATGATCGATGCCCACTGTTGGACATGTGTCCCCTCGCTGTAGTGACCTATGCCCACTGTTGGCCATAAGCTTCCCCTTAGTGTCACTACCTGGACGTTATAATAATTGATGCCCACTGTTGGGCATAAGCCTCCCCAAGTAATATAATATAATAATATAATATTCCACAACTATCACACAACGCCGTCTAGTCCCAAGCTAAGCAGAGCTTGTGTTATGGGTACTAGACAACTAATAAACATACTTATATATTTCTAAATACATACATATTATAAGATAAATTACACCCAGACACAGAACAAATGCACAGCTTATTAAAATCGTATTTGAATGACAGACAGCAACTAGTTCAAATAAACGGTGTCAATTCCTCGGGATTAAATGCGAAAATGGGGGTACCCCAAGGTTCAATTTTAGGTCCTTTTTTATTTTTAGTTTATATTAATGATTTACCCTATTTGTTGAAAAATAAACTTAATATGGTGTTGTTTGCTGACGACACTTCTTTGATTTTTAAGATAAATAGAAGGACTAATAATCTTGACGATGAAATATATATTCCAATATATATTCCAATAAGTAGGGATTGCGACATAGTATTGAACAATGAGAAACTAGAATTTGTTGATAAAACAGTTTTCTTGGGGATTACGCTTGACTCTAGGCTACAATGGGGTGGTCCTCACTTAACATCTCTTGCAGGACGGCTTAGCTCGGCTGCATATGCTGTTAGAAAAATCCGCCAATTTACGGATGTTGATACCGCTAGACTAGTCTATTTTAGTTATTTTCATAGTGTCATGTCGTACGGTATCTTACTATGGGGACGGGATGCAGACATCGAGTCAATCTTTATATTACAGAAAAGAGCCATCAGAGCTATTTACAATCTCCGCCGGTGCGATTCTTTAAGGGAACTGTTTAAAGATGTTAACATAATGACGGTACCTTGTCAATATATCTATGAAAACATCATGTATGTTAGAAAAAATCTTCATCTTTTTAGCAAAAGAGGCGATAGACATAATTATGTTACAAGAAATAGGGATCAATTAGTTCAACCAGGTTTCAGACTGGCTAAAGTGGCCTCTTCTTTCATGGGGTACTGTTTGAAATGTTATAATAAAATACCACCCCAAATATTAGAACTCAATGAAACGAAATTTAAATCTTGTATTAAACGCACACTATGCAGGCAAGCATATTATAAGTTGGAGGATTATATTCAAGATAAAAATGCTTGGCTCAATGCTGGTCCAGCTCCACTACCACTAGGGCGTACTAATTAGTTGATTAGTTGGAAACTAATATTATTATTTTTTAATTTGAAAGACACAATTGCATTGTATAATGTAGAAGCACTTTTTCCAAGTTTGTGAATGTGAAGCACCATGGAGCATTTTTATTAGGTTACAACTTTTTTTTTTTTGACATTACGAGCATAGCAGTTGAGAGTTTGTCATGCTCACTCAAATGTCTCGCTGTTGGTGGCACGTGTTATTAGGTCGTTCAGTTCCCTTCAAAATGGTTGAGCTGAGTGGGGCTGATGCACGCGTCATGCTCGTGAACGGGTGCCGTCAGATGGGACTGGTCATCTCTTAGCTGCCAGTGGCTTAATTCAGTTTCTATCTTTTAATTATTTTACATTTTTTATTTCATTATCGACATTGTGCTCACATGATAGAAGCAACAAGTAATATGTAACCAAGCATTATATGTAACACATAATATGATTTAAAAGAGTGTCCATGGAGTTTCTTGCACGTTCTTCTCCATAGAGACCTACTCTTTGGAACGTGCAATTTAGCTTCACTTTTCTTGGACTGACCGACATTTGACTATTCAAAAGTGCCTGTAAATGGTCTATTTGAAATAAATGTTTTGATTTGATTTGATATGATTATGCTCATCTCACAAACATTTGTCCTGGGTGGGAATCGAACCCACGATCTCCGGCATAGCAGTCAGGGTCACTAACCACTAGACGAACAGACCAGTCAAGTGTCACCACTTAGGCGCTATAATGATTGATGCCCACTGTTGGACATAGGCCTCCCCTCGCGATAATGACCTATGCCCACTGTTGGGCATAAGCCTCCGCAAGAGTCGCCATTTAGGCGCTATAATGATCAATGCCCACTGTTTGACATAAGTCTCCCCTCGCTATAATGACCTATGCCCACTATTGGCCATAAGCCTCCCCCAAGTGTCACCACCTGAGCGTTAAAATAATTGATGCCCACTGTTGGGCATAAGCCTCCCCAAGAGTCGCCATTTAGGCACTATAATAACCTATGCCCACAGTTGGACATAGGCCTACCCTCACTATAATGACCTATGCCCACTGTTACACATAAGCATCCCCCAAGTGTCGCCATTCAGGTGCTACACTGTAATCATAGATGTTGTAAATTTAATTAATTTTCTCACAGTCTGTTAAATCTATTTCACTAGAATGACAATTTCTGATAGTGACTACAAAATGTTAACTGTTGCGATTGGACGAGAGCGACGGTAACAAAACTAACTCATAACGATAAAATTAACGATAGCGTAGTCGTTTAACGTTACACATGTTTAACGTTAAAATGTGCCAGATTTAACGTTAAATATGGTAACGTTATTTATTAGATAACGATATCTGCATCGAAAGGCGGTAACGATACCATATTTTTAACGGTATTTCAAGCCCTGCCCTGCCATGCTGTCTACCTATCTCTTTCTCGCATCACCTCGCTCGCTCGTTGCTAGGTTACCACGCAAATTTGAAATTACGGAAGGGTCTGTAGTCGTTTGGTTTGGGTCCGCGGGATCAATCGACACAGTCCCATTTTGAAGGTGGACCCACCGCCCAATTTTATTACAAGTACAGTCATGAAAGAAAGTCAAATCTTTTAGTTTTACTTTTATGTCTTAAAATATGTATATAATATTATTTATATTATTGAGAATGTATATTTTTGATTTATTCAGTTACGTACATTTACGCGTATTTAATAACTTATTATTGGTTTCTTTGGTTTTTGTATTTTCTGTAATAACGCTGTATTTTTAATCATTTTCATATGAAATCTAAGAAAATTTGCGTTATTTTTGCATATAAGTTCTAGAGTAGAAACAATGTGTCTCAAAAGGTATGTATTATTGATGACATATACAAACTTTCAGTGCTAATAAATGGGAAACCTAACGAATATTTTTTTTTCTCTGAGTGACTACGGGTCATGGCAAAGTCCCGAAAAAAAAATTTGACCGCATATTTTTTTTAGCGTATAGTGATGAAAAATAAACAGATTTTTTCATTCAATTTGAACACTAATGTGGTATACCTAATAAAAAAGCATATTTATTAAGGTAGTTGATCATGACTAAATATGAATTTTTCAGTCCTCTGTTTTTAAACAAACCTGAAAAATGTTTTAGTAAAAACAAAACGCACATTTGTTTTTGTTTATTCGTTCCTGCACAATGCAATTATTTAAATTGTGGCTAAAATTGACGTAGCTAATAAATACCTTAAGATTTAATTATGATTTCAATTGTCGAAATAAGGTGAAATTCTTAAATGTCAGATTGACGATTTTTCAATTTGATATTTGACGTCGAAATAAACGTAATACGTCATTGAGCTACACACACACAAAGATACAAAGTTATACCGTCACGTCAATTATTACTGGGTTGCTAACCCTATAAAATAATGTATAGTGATTGATACAAGCATTCATTTGCACTTCATTTAAAAAAAAATATTTATTGCCTAAAAAAAATCAAGATAATTATGCTCTATCAATCTGTATTTAAGTCAGGTTGTTAAATTTCATGGTTATAAATACCTACTGCATACAAAAATACAGAACACAGAAAAACCAAGCCTTTAACCCCTCGAGCACCGATTTCGGGATGTCCTTGAAAAACTCTCAATTTTCGTTTCGTACACACGTTTGTACGAAAGATATTTGGCTTTTTGATTTAGATCTATACATTTTATTCTATATATATGTTATATTATTTGTTTTTCCTAGAAAAATTCAAAAAAAGAAATATTTTTACTATTTTTTTGGTGATTTAAAACAGTGCAATTTTCCGGGTCACGTGATCCCCTGGCGCTCGAAGGGACTCGAGGGGAATTCAAATAATTTCAAATCAATACGAAGATACATAAGATAACAACACAGTTTAGAGTAAAAAAACGGCAATTTTATAGGTAAAAATCTACTAAAAATGAGTGTACATAAAACTTCATACTACCTATAGGTATAATTTTTTGCTTTCAGTAGTAATAATATGAAAATTTGCCATCAACTTCACAAGAATTCCCATCACTGTATGTTGGTATAGTATTGTTGATTGTTTATATTTGATTAATACTATTTACTACGTTAATTTATAACTTTATTTATGAACGTTATTTTATCTGCCTATTATTTATACCGTATATATGTTCCATATAATTTAAAAAGATTTTAGAATTTGATTGAGAATAAACTTTTAAATCAAACTGAATTGCGTTTTATTATATTTTGACTTACCACTTTTGCACTTGACTGTATCCACCAGTAGCTTTAAACAATGGATTTTTTTTTAAATTTGTATATGGGCCCAATCGACCACCAAAAATAAATAAAATAAATTGTGTGGTCGTTTGGGCCCGCGGGACCAACATCGAGCGGGCCCAAACGACTACAGACCCTTACGGAAAGTCTATCATTTTTTTTTTTTCAAAAATTCACCTACCTTTTTTATTTCAAAAATGGAATGTTTGAATGAAACCTAATACTCAAAAAAAATTTGGAAGGTGATACAAATGACTTGCTGTATAATCCAGGAACAACACGACATTTAGATCGCGTTTTGGAATAAGGCTGTTGGTGTCTTAATTTGATGCATTTTAGTCCTACCATGACGTCCTGCAAGGAATACGTCGAGTTACCAGTAACCCTGTATAGAATACTCAGGCAAAATATAAAATAAATAAAATTTCATACATTACCTACACGTACTTATTTTATTACATTGCCCAGGTTGATTATTAAGTTGTTATTGTAAACTTTTTTTAGGTTACGATGGGGCTGACATGTTCTTTGATAAAAAATAAAGAATAATAAAAAAAAAAACTATTGCCTTATAATTTTGTTCTTTTTTCTTTTGGAAACTGTAAAAAATATTTTTTAATAAAGTATACGACGCTAGGCTCCATTTCGATAATCCTGCAATTCTTTCAAATACCGTAAACGCCACGCCATAATATCGTACCTCTTCATTAACACTTTCTTTTTAGACCGGCTTAGGGTTTCGTAGCCAAATGGCAAAAAACGGAACCCTTCGGATTCGTCATGTCTGTCAGTCAGTAGTTTTGTCCGTCCGTCCGTATGTCCCAGCCACTTTTTTTCGAAACTATAAGAACTATACTGTTGAAACTTGGTAAGTAGATGTATTCTGTGAACCGCATTAAGATTTTCACACAAAAACAGAAAAAAAAAATTTTGGGGGTTCCCCATGCCTAGAACTGAAACTCAATTTTTTTTTTCTCATCAAACCCATACGTGTAGGGTATCTATGGATAGGTCTTCGAAAATGATATAGAGGTTTTAATAATTTTTTTTTCTAAACTGAATAGTTTGCGCGAGAGACACTTCTAAAGTGGTAAATTGTGTGTAACTTCTAAAATAAGATAATGATAAAACTAAAAAAAATATATGATGTACATTACCATGCAAACTTCCACCGAAAAGGTTTGAACGAGATCTAGTAAGTTGTTTTTTTTAATATGTCATAAATCGTAAAAAAAAATATTAAAACATCGATCAAAGTTACAACGCTACGGAACCCGTAGTTTTGATGCGGTGTCAGTGCAAGGGTAAATACATACGCTGCGTTAGCGCCGCGGGCGCGCGACGCATGCACCGCGTTACTGTGAAATCATATATAAAGGTTATAGCTCACTTACACGACTCTGCGCCCACCCGGCAAAAAGAATATCATTCAAATATAAATTGCTCTTAAGATACCTATATTTTACATTGGCATCATAAATTAGCAGACAGCTCGCTTCCAGCGAGTTTACCGCCGTCAGACTCTGCTCGGTAGTTGACGCCTCGCTGGCCGCAAGTTATAGACGAGCGGTCGGCGCGGTGTCTGCGCGCTCACTGCTAGCAGTCGCCGCGCCGTCGCTTCTCATTCGGTCAGTATCTACTTAAAAGCGAGAGCGGTCAGCAGGTGGACAGCTGGCCGTCTGCTAGTTGTCGCCGCGTGGACTGCTGTCTGCTGGGTGCCTGCTAGCTGTCGCCGCGTGGACTGCGAGCAGTCGTCTTATTTTAGGGCGGTGTTGGGTGGGAGCGGTGTTGGAGCAGAGTCGTTTAAGTGTGCTATGACCTTAATCCTATTCACATTCGACCTCTTCCCGCCACGCAGAGCCGCGTGCCCCTGTGCTCCCGTTGAGTTGTTCATTCATTGATTTGTTCAAGCGCCTGAACTAGTAGGTAGAGTCCGTCTAATGAAAGCGAGACCTGAGAAAAGGAGGTTACAACCAAAAAATTTGAATGTGGTATTATTGAAATAGTAGGAGAAAAAAGTTTTGATACTAGAGTATTTTTTGTGTTTATGACAATTGTATAATAGTTGTATAAGACTTAAATCCTAGTCAAAAACATGTGTGTAGATTTAATTATTTGATGGGTGTGTGGTAAAGGTCAATAACACACAAAATGTTAGTTATTATTCCAAATTATTTTATTTTATCTGATTTCTCAAATGTGGCTATATAATGCTATCTATACGTGTTATCTTTAGTGAAAGAAGAAAGTTATTTAATGTACCTGCGGGGTTTGTTATCAGGTTATTTAACCCCTTGTATGCCGGAACGCAGATCTACGCGAGACACAATGGCTTTTTAATTGAGACACAATTAAAAAGCCATTGTGTCTCGCGTAGATCTATCTCTCTCGATTTCTAATTACGATACGAGAGGTTAAATAAAACGACCAAAACAGGTACCACACCCTTTGTACTTTTGCCTTGACAGCACACACATATTACAAATATCATCAAATAATAACAGTAGGAATAAATAAATTATATATATGTTGCTTGCTCCGAAAACTAAAACGTAAAGAGAGACATAACAGCGTGGCGTGGCCTTTAATAATCTCTTATAACTGTCAAAAGCGCCGCGCTGTCAAGTCGCAGTTCGTTCCAGTTGTCAGTGCAAAAAAATACATTTAATGTTGCTAATACAGAAAATAATCATAGTGTATGAAACATTATCATAAGAATCGCTAACAATAATATTCAAATAATATTCTTTATTTACCATTTAGCCTTCTGGCAAGAATACCAAGTGCACAACACCGCGATAGTCAAATAAAATAATCAACATGATTTCAACTTCATCACGTCTCGCCAACACTAATAATGTGTTTCAAGATAGTTGGGTTGGAATCGATTCGTTTTAGCATAGAGAAAATTCAGATCTTTTGGGATTAGTCAAGTGGAAAAATGTTTTATACTCCAGTGATTGTTTCAAATGATACGGATCGACTCGTGAGACACAAAAAGTTCAGCAGCTATCTCTCTCAAACTTGAACTAGGATTTCAGTCACTATTTCCTTCACTTTCGCGATTTTAACTTCAGTTGAAGACTTTGATGCACTACCAGACAGAGTGAGGCAAATCTTTCATTACATCTCAACTGCTTTTGAATGCATTCTACCACTCATTAGCATGTGTTTTTGATTAAGTCGATTCACCAAAAGCCTTCTTTGTTCGATGTTTTTGTCCATTATGAAATTCGCAATATGTCAGATTATCTAAAAATATAAGAAAAAAAAAAATCATTACATCCTAAATATAACTATCTAATGATATTAGTCGACAAGGATCAAGATTATAACGTCATACTAACTTAAAAATTCAGAAATAGTATATATACATTGTTGGTTTTCATTGAAAACACCTTCTCTCTCTCTTTCTCTTCTTGTTTTTATTTTAATTTATTATCCATAGTGTGTAGCAGTTTTTGCACGTTACTGTTTATTGTTTTTCCCATAATTAAGCAAATATTCTTGAAAAATAAATATCTGTTTCCAAAAACTGACAATTGCAACCATAGACTTTGACGTGATTTTTTTCGGCAAAACAATGTTGCCAATTTAGTTTAAAAAAAAAAAAACTCCAGGTTACGCTTTCAGTAGACGCACTCTACAACTTAAAATGAGTTCAACAACAGAAAGTGGTTTTGATATCGAAATGTTTATTCATGCCATACAAGAACGTCCTGTGATACGGGACATATCCTTGAATGTGTACAGTGACCGCATTTGAATGGGTTCTTGCATATCCTTTTATTTTTATTTTCATGTTTTAGAAATAATTTTCTTTAAAAAACGATTGTTTCCTTACGAGGATCAAATTTGTTAATTATATTACCGAAATGGCAACGCAATTGTTTAACGTCTGCGCTGCGTTAGTGCCGCGTTAGCGCAGCGTTCAATTGACTCCAGAGAAAACGCTGCAACAACGCGATGCCTACGCTGCGTAGACGCGGCGTCTGCGCTGTGCATACGTTTATCGAACGCTTACGCTGGACAAACGCTTGAAGGCGCTCTTAGTCAGTAAAAGCATTTTTTTTTAATTGCCACCAATTTTTAAAAAACAAATGACATGAATTCATTACACATACACAGGGATTCCCAAAGGGTTCTTATGAGCCCGGCGAATGTCACTCGCAACTGCAAGTTGACGCGTATTCAAAATTCGTTCGCGGAATATTGCTATCTCTGTTTGTTATCATTTATCATTTACCTACAATTTATTGTTAGTAAAATGAGGTATATTCATTATTTGCTTTATTTTTGCTGAATACTTTGGGGAATTGTTTGTGAATGTACGGACTAGTAATGCGTTTTTTGGAAATTTTATTACCGCGCCAATATCTCAACATATTATAACAATAGCAGATATGTCATACAAAGATGGTCATTTTTTTACGGTGGGAAAATCATCTAGTGGCATTCTCTTGGGCGGAGCGGGAGATAGTATCAGATTTTTACTGACTAAAAACCCACTCCTGTTCCTTTTTTGCCTTTCGCATCGGGGCTGAGCTACCTTTCGCAGCTAACCCTGGCCCCAGTAGGCTTCGACCCGGCTGGGGCCCTGCTGTTGCTGACAACTCCTTGAGGCGTACGGGAACAGTGCGCGTCGTCGAAGCTTGGGCTCGATCCGGACAGTTACCGAACGGTCGGACAGCGAGCTACCCATTGCTCGCCGTCCGCAAGCCCGCGCCTACGGTGGCCGGAAATCGGGATCGGAATCCCGGCAGCGGCTGGGGCGCTGTGAGCGCCGTTGCCTGATACGGTCGGCCTCCTTTGCTAGCATTACTGCTTCGCAGAAGGAGGCGACCGCCTGCCACTCCTCCTCGCTCCGGACTATGGCCTGTACCAAAGCTCGGCGCGAGAGATCGCCGCCGCCGATCACCTCGACGAGGGCACGGTGATGCTCCGCCCAAGCGGGGCACACTACTGCGTGCTCCACCGTGTCTTCCGGGCGTTCCGCACAGTGGCGACACCCTGGCGTCACTTCCGTACGAATCCGGAACCTCCCGAACTTACCGTGTCCGGTGAGAACCTGCATCATGCGGAAGGTGAGGACCGCTTCGGGGCAGCCTCAGTCCGTTTCAGTTTGGGAGCCAGACGTCGGCGGTGTTCCTTGAAATTAAAGAAAGAGGACAAGTCCCAAAAACAGTCCTGCCCGATGTCTTGGTACTTACCGATCCCTGCGGAACATCGCACGACATCTCTCGGCGTTTCCATTATCCCCGGTGAACGGGGCAGATAATGAACCTGTCCTTCAGGTAGGCTTCGATCACACAATGGAGGTAGGCCGGCTCCTGGTGATACCGGAGTCCAAATGGAGCGCCCCCTGCAAATGCCAAACTGGCCGTCCGCAAGATCCGGCTCCACCCGTACCAGGCGCGTACGAAGAATAAAGAGCAGCGAAGCGCACCCTCAGAGCGGAGATACGGCTGGCCAAATTGGAGGCCCGAGACGTCTAGCTGGGGACTTTGAACAGAGACCCGTGGGGACGACCTTACGAAATGGTACGTGACAAGCTCCGTGCCTGAGCTCCCCCGCTGACACAGAGTCTCCGGCCCCAGTTTGTGGAGGGTGTGATGAACGCTCTATTCCCTTCAAAAGGGGAGGATTCTCACCCGCCCATGGCTCCGCCACTAGTTGTAGTGTAGTTTATATTTTTTAACCGACTTCTAAAAAAGGAGGAGGTTCTCAATTCGGATGTTTGTATTTTTTTTTATGTATGTTCGCGCATAACTTCGTCACTTGCCAACCGATTTGAAAAATGGAAAGGGTATACTTCCCAAATGGTCCCATAGTCACCAAGTCGGGATCTGATGATGGAATCTTGGCGAAATCGACGGAACTCCTCAAATATTATGGGCAACCATATAGTTCTTATGGTATTTTCATCTAAGACTTAAGCATTTACAGTCAAAAAATGACATTTTATGAAGTGGAACTGGTGACGAAGACCAGAAATGGCCAACGGAAGTTCATACTCACACAGATATCACAATGAACATAGTTATACAACTACGATAATACAAATAAAGAATGGTTCTGAATAGATATATTGAAAATGGTATTATCGAAGTGACCTGATGATGATGATGGAGCCGGAAGATAGGCACCGGAACTTCGTAATTAATCAATGTATCCTAGTCGTATTTGGGCTTATTAGAATTGTCATGAGATGCACTTTAGCTATCAGGTACTATCGTACTGATCTGTTGATGATGATGGAGCCGGAAGGTAGACACGGGAACTTCATAATAAAACAATGTATCCAAGCAGGGTTTGAGTTAATTGGAATTGTCATGAGAAAAAGTTACTCTGGCTGTAAGTGTATTGCAACTAAAAAGTGTGAAATAAAAACTTTTTACAAAAAAAAAATAACCGACTTACTAAAAAAAAAACACTAAAACCATCAAAATAACTTTAATTTCGGAAATCGGTGTTTCTATAATAGTTTTTCCTCTTCGTTATTTAACGAAGAAAAAAAGTTTTTTATTTTATGTCACCGTTTTTTGTAGCCATATTTGCATACTACGTGCTATGCGATTTCCCCAACGGGGTCAGCGTGATCTATTACGCAGACGACACGCTGATCCTAACGAAGGGAGAGTTGTACCAGACGGCGGTCGAACTAGCGAAAAGCAGTGTTGCAACACCCTCCAACCACCCTTGGCCCCACCGACATCATGTCATATGGGCCGAATCGCAATGAGTCGGCTGCGGACACAGCCCACCAGTATAAATATGAGCGCGCTATCTCCGCAGCCGCTTCTTGATTCTTTTACAAATTTCCTCTCCTGTCCCCATGTTGCCCTTCTCACCATTCTGGAGCGGCATACTAACGGTTCCCCCTAAAGTGGGTAAGACAAACACACAGTACGGGTTCGCTGCCTGCTTGTCGTTGCTAGTCTGTGCCATTCGTGTTCTAACTCTTAGATGCTGGAATTTGGTCTCTGAGGCCATGAAGTCGCAGTAATAAACCGGTCTCTCATCCAAGCGAGTGATGTGTTAACTATATGTGTTATCTTTAGAGAAAGATAGACTAAGAAAGTTATTTAGTGTACCTACGGGGTTTGTTATCAGGTTATTTAAATAAAACGACCAAATCGGGTACCACACCCTCAATACTTTTGCCTTGCCAGCACATACACATTATACAATAACAGTAGGAATAAATAAATTATATACTAGCACTTACTGAGATGTTGCTTGCTCCGAAAACTAACACGAAAAGAGGGACATGACAGCGCGCCGTTCCTTTTTATAAACTCTTGTAACTGTCAAATGCACCGCGCTGTCAAGTCGCAGTCCGTTCGAGTTGTCGGTGCAAAAATTACATTTAATGTCGCTAATACAGAAAATAATCCTAGTGTATGAACATCATCATAAGAATCGCTAACAGTCGGCCATCCATTATATAACAAATACGACCTCTTATGTGAGAAACCAAATAAATAAATAAGAAATTGGTTTTACATACAAAATAATGAGCGAAGAAAGAATAACATTACATTTAACATATTATCTACAGGTACTTGGACATAGATATCTATTACAGAAGTGAATAAAAATTTAGATTATTCATACAATGTTCGCTGTACCTAGGAACGACACTAAACTTATATTACAGTCTGTCAAGAAAGTCACGAAAAGAAGGGAGGGCGCCACCATCATTAACGTGGTATCCCAATAAACTTCGACTAAAAGATATTGATACTTTTATTTATAAAATAATAATTACCGATTTACGGTCCCTATACTGTCGTGTAGGTACATTATTTTACCGATTTATCTGACACTCGTCTATCTATTTAATACATGCTTGCAAACGAGTTTTGACTTTCATTGGTAGTGGCTCCCTATAAATAAAAGTACTTACTCTGTCGTAGTGGTGAACAACATTTTTATTAGAACTAATTTTCATTCAAGTGTCGTTTAATTTTACCTGATACATATAATAGATTTTATTGAGGATTTTCGAAATAAATCACAAATTGTTTCTCTGAAAACAAAGATTTGTTTTATTCAACATGCTTTTACAGTATAACAATTATCGTTTAACTAAAATTACACTTTTATCTCACCTGAAAACAAAGAAACGACATTTAAAGTTCACTAATATCGCCTCCTCAATTATATCCCCTTAATTATCTCTCTACAAGTTTTTATAACAATAAAATGCACAAAATAATCTAAACATCATCTGTCATTGAATGATACGTCACCCCGTATTCACAGCTTAAAAATTAAATTAATGAAATGTCATTTCCAAGGAGGAATTTCTAGTTTTAACAATCAAATCATCTATTAACGGAAAAGGTTGAGCTTGTGGAACAACAATTTTATTTAGTTCCCTGAAATCTATACACAAGTGGGATTTCCTATTTTCACCCTTTTTTAATGCCAATGTCACTGGAGCAGCGAAAGGACTGTAGGATTCTTCTATTAAATTATTCTTTAGTAACATGGATATTTGCTCTTCAATTTCTAATTTATCTTCTATTGTACATCTGTATGGTCTTTTACTACAGTATCTATTTACTAGTAAATCTATGTGAGCTTCATAATCTCTCACTGTTCCTATATCATACTTGTCCTTTGCAAAAATTGTTTTATATTCCTTTATTATTTTCTCGATCTCAATTTTCTTTTCATTATCTAAATGGTCTGTCATACTTACAAACTCTTCTGTTTCTATGTGTTCATTAAAATTTATTGCTAATGTTTTTATATTCTTTTCTTCATTTCTGTTATCTTTAGACATTTCATCTATTTTATTTGTTCTTATCTTTTGTTCTATCCGCAAGTCCTCGTTTTGGGTTAGTTTGAATTTCTTTATCATATCCAATCCGATTATAAAATCATCAAAATATTCATTTTCTACTATGTATACATCCACTTCTTCTTCTAAATCAAACATTTTTATTTCTATTGTTATCAAGCCATCTGTTTTTTTCACACCATTAACCGTTTTCATATATGCTATATTCTCATTGTCCTTTTTTTCTTTTATTTTAATCAGTCTTGAATTTATTAAAGAGATCTGTGAGCCTGAATCATAAATGCCGCTCACTTCTAGTTTATTTCCTAATAAGAGCTTGATTTTGATTAATGGTGTACTTACTCGTTTTTTTTCTCAGTATTTATATCTACTTCAATAATAGAGTTGTTATTTACATTTCTGGGTTTAAAAACTTTTCAGATTCATTTTTATTTTTCTTGAACCAACATGACTCTTCCGGATGATATCTAATTCCTTTGTCCAAAGATTCACAAGTGTTACATGGCTTCTTCTCATTAGTTTTATTTTTATAAAGGAATGTACGACTCTTTATTGTACTTGAGTTTTTCTTGTACATCATACCTTCATATTTTCTTATCTCATTGAACAAATCAGTAGTGTCATTGAGTTCATCTCTGTTTAACCTATTTAAGATAAACCCAGGTAAACCTGTTGCAATAAGATCTATCATTGTTTTGGAGTCTATCGATTTGTTTATGCCTAGCATTAGCCTTTCTTTTCTAATAGCGTAATCAATTAGTAGTCCTTCTTTATATCTAAATGCGAGAGCATATGTAACTATGTCCCATCCTCGGTTTTTAAAAGTTTCTAAAAATTTGTCTTTCCATTCATTCCATTCAGCCTTTATTGTTAGTTTTATGGCCATCGAGCTATACCAATCCAAACAAGATTTTTCTAAAAATAATCTCAATATATCTATTTTTGTTTCATCTTTTGATATATTAAAGCGCTCACACTCCTTTTCAAAATTCTCAATCCATTGCATTGCATTAGGGTTCTTGCTTGTGAATTTTTCAATAATAAATTTCTCTGAAATATGTTTTAGGTTATGTTGATTTTCTTTCTTTGTAGTAGTTTCTATTAATTTTTCCAAGATATGTTGCAAATTGTCGTTTTTGTCTACAGGTTGTTTTGTGCTCATTTCTTCTAAATATTGATCTAAAAATTGCATATTACCTTCCTCATCTCTATATGTTTTCTTAAGATCTTCATCCAATTTTATCCATATTTTTCTACTTTGATGCCTTTTCTTTATACTATTTTTTATTTTTGAGAAAGTATTCATTTTGACAATATATGTATGATGAATCACCGGCTTCAGCTCATCAGGTAAAACATAACATTTTCCTTCTACTGTAGATATTGAGGTTATGGCTAATACATTTGATTTGCCATCATTTGAAGCTATCATCGTAAACTCAAATTGCAGCCGGTCCATCTTCTTTTAGTTAACAAAAGTGTCGTTTTATAATAGATTTTATTGAGGATTTTCGAAATAAACCACAAATTGTTTCTCTGAAAACAAAGATTTGTTTTATTCAACATGCTTTTACAGTATAACAATTATCGTTTAACTAAAATTACACTTTTATCTCACCTGAAAACAAAGAAACGACATTTAAAGTTCACTAATATCGCCTCCTCAATTATATCCCTTTAATTATCTCTCTACAAGTTTTTATAACAATAAAATGCACAAAATAATCTAAACATCATCTGTCATTGAATGATACGTCACCCCGTATTCACAGCTTAAAAATTAAATTAATGAAATGTCATTTCCAAGGAGGTCATTTCATTACACACATAATAGTTTTAGTAGTTCTCATTTATTTATTAAAACTTTATCCAACGCAAAAGTACAAGGGCGGAGTTAATGCCTTAGGCATTCTCTACCAGTCTGAATTTTGTTTTTTAAACATTGCGACGAAACTAGACTTCTCTATTTGCTTATTAGGATTTTATCCTACGTACCTACATGCAAGAGTTTATCAAAACAGTCATTCTTCTGGATATCTGGTTTTATATTCATAAGAATGTCTGGTTTGATCAACCCTTGTTTTCGTCCTTTCAGCTACTAGCATTTATGTACTTACTACAAAGTGCAAATCACGATGTTTTGCCTCTCTGCACTGCCGTCAGCATGGCGCTGAGTATCGATAGGTAGGAGCTCATTGCAAAAATAAAAAGTTTATGAAATAAATCTTTATTAATCCGAATCCAAATAATCAGAGTCGAAGTATTCGACTTCAGAAATGTTGCCTGAAACTTCTTCAAAATGAAACCGGCCAACATCTGACTCGTAGTTTGTTTCGTAGGTCGGCCTTTCCTGTGTTTTCCAAGCGTTGAAAATTTACCTCCATTCTTCATGCCTTAATCCACAATGCGCCGAACTGTACTTTCGGTAACACCTGAAGTCAATAAAGATATGTTAAATATACAAATACATTTATCATACTTAAATAAAAAACACCAAAATATCAAAACCGTTAAGTGGTAGTATAATAAATCGTAGGTAAATTTCATAACCTTAGCAAGGCATAAACAATGTTAGATAAATTGTACTTAAAAACAGAAGATTGTCAAAACATTATATTTCCGTTAGTGTGTTAAACTTTAGAATATATTTACGTACCGGTTAACTTTGCTGTTCGACCTTATACATCGTCTTTGTTCGTCCCAGCACTCCCACCTTGAATTTCGGCCATACACCCTTGAAAAACTTTAAATATAATTTGTCTCGCACCGCTCTTATAAACATTTCGATTCATTTTTTGTATCTTAACGCTTACACGATTTAAAAAACTCGAAATAGCACCGAAATATTGTAAAAAATCAACCACACAGATACGACGTGACAGTTGAGGTACTCAGCTTAACAATTATTCAGTGTTGCCAGTATTAGCAAAAACAGTAGTTCCCAAAACATTCTTTTCATGACTTTCTTGACAGACTGTAATTGTACACGTCATGTAGAAACAAAACTGAACAATTGCCAATTTATCAATTATTGTCTATACAAAACTTTAAAAAGAAATATATTGTAATGGCACCTGGAAAAGAAACATTATCATATTAAAACGAATGTAGAAATTAAAACCTTAGATCAGTCGTGCATCGCTGGTTATATCTGGGAACAAAACTTTATTAATTGTACACAAATTGTTTCACGTAGCAACAAAACTAAAGAATTGTCATACTGTCTATTACGATTTTTCCATCAACATGTCTCTTACAAATATGAGCAATTAGTGTTGGGATTTTATCCGATTAAATACTCAAAATGAATAAATACTCAATAAATACTCGTTTTTAATCGAGTATTTATCCAATAAAAACGAGTATTTATTGAGTATTTATTCATTTTGAGTATTTAATCGGTTAAAATCCCAACACTATGAGCAATGGCACCTGAGAAAGAAATAACGTTTATATTAGCTTAGACATTTTTACCTATAGCTAAACATTGGTATTAAAATGAATGTAGCAAATAAAACAGCAGCAGCAGTACATTGATACAAAACAAAACCTATATAGTTATATGCAATTGTTACACAAAAAACAAAACTAAACAATTGTCAATCTGCCAATTATGATTTGTTTAACATGTTTCATAAAATATAAACAATGGCACTTGAAAGTGCAGATGTATCAGTGACAGCTCATTCTTACAAATCGTTATCTTATTTATTATACAATCTTTCAAAAACAGGCCCCTAAAATGTCCTGCCTCTAATGAAAAACATACAGGCCCCTCAAATGTCCTGCCTCTAATGAAAAACATACAGGCTCCTCTAATGTCCTGCTTCTAATGAAAAACATACAGGCCCCTCAAATGTCCTGTCTCTAATCAAAAACATACAGGCCCCTCAAATGTCCTGTCTCTAATCAAAAACATACAGGCCCCTCAAATGTCCTGTCTCTAATCAAAAACATACAGGCCCCTCAAATGTCCTGTCTCTAATTAAAAACATACAGGCCTCTCAAATGTCCTGTCTCTAATTAAAAGCATACAGGCCCCTCAATTGTCCTGTCTCTAATTAAAAACATACAGGCCCCTCAATTGTCCTGTCTCTAATTAAAAACATACAGGCCCCTCAATTGTCCTGTCTCTAATAAAAAACAAACAGGCCCCTCAAATGTCCTGTCTGTAATGAAAAATAAACATTAGTAACACACAGGCCCTTAAAATGTCCTGTCTCTAAATAAAAAAACAAACAGGCTCCTCAAATGTCCTGCTTGCAATGAAAAATAAACATTAGTAACACACAGGCCCTTAACATGTCCTGTCTCTAATAAAAACAAACAGGCTCCTCAAATGTCCTGCCTGCAATGAAAAATAAACATTAGTAACACACAGGCCCTTAACATGTCCTGTCTCTAATAAAAACAAACAGGCTCCTCAAATGTCCTGCCTGCAATGAAAAATAAACATTAGTAACACACAGGCCCTTAACATGTCCTGTCTCTAATAAAAACAAACAGGCTCCTCAAATGTCCTGCCTGCAATGAAAAATAAACATTAGTAACACACAGGCCCCTAAAGTGTCCTGTCTTTAATAAAAAACAAACAGGCTACTCAAATGTCCTGTCTGCAATGAAAAATAAACATTAGTTAGACACAGGCCCCTAAAGTGTCCTGTCTCTAAAGTAAACAGACAGGTTCCTCAAATGTCCTGCTGTAAATAGAAACAAACATTAGGAAATAAACAATTGCCTGCTGTTAAACCAAGAGCAAACACAAATTTTAAACTAGTTCCCTAGTTGGACAAGAACTAAAATAATGGGATTTAGCTAATCTTTGGTACCCACATCACTTCAAAAATATAAAATAACATTTAATCAACAGCAAAGATGCATTAGGGTAATATTTGGACTCGACAAATTCGACAGTTGCCAACCAAAATTTTGATAAATATGTTTTCCACCTTGCTTATTCAACTATCAGTACTATTCGTTATTTATTTTAACTAGAGCCAACAAAGCGTTGATGCCTATAAGTACCATACGCAAGGCACCTATAATAAGTAAACAAAATAGGTACCTACTGAAACTTTACACATTCTTTAGTATACTCAGAGTATTAGTTTATTTGGACAGTGATTACATTTTATAATTCGTTGATTTCCTCTTGTGTAATTTCTCGAAAACTATTTCAACTATTTCAATATATTAAACTATGTATTTGGCAACTACTTGTGGATAATATGTAATTTTATATTCTTCACACTTGTTACCCATGGCAAATCATATAGGTCATCACCTAAACAATGTTTTACACACTTCCATTTTGTACCAAAATAAGTTGATGTAGACAACTATATATATTAAAATTGTGCACAACCTGATATTGATATATTACTTAGACCATGCCCCACCACAACTAGTTGACTATACCGAATGGTATACCACACATTAACTGCCAGGCGGGACGAGTTCGCCGGGTCAGATGGCTCACTAAGTTTACTCAGTACCTACCTACTTCTTTCCACCCTACCCTCCTTTTAATTAAAAGGTGTTTCTAACATTTTCACATCTAGAATTTTGCCAGCAAAGCGATTTATACTCTGGTGATGAAATAAAATGTTACTATTAGGCTTACTATATACTACTGATTCGCCATTTAACCCGGTTTCAGTTAAATTGACAATGATAGTAGGCATGTAAAATCACTTTAAACAGTAAAGCCATACACAACACCAGTTCCTGCCTATGCGAAATGTAAAGAATCAATGTACTAAATTTCATAACTATCATGTAACATCACAAAGTTATAAACTTGTTATGTTTCCTGGCGACTAAGGGGCCGTTTTGCTCCCGCACCCAGCTGTGTGTGTGTGTGAGGCTAACGCTCCTTTCGCGACCAAAAGTCCCCAAGTGCCATGAATATAATGGCTTCTATACGCGCTTCGCTCAACACAGCGTAATTTATTTATTTATTTATTATAATGATCAAGGTGTACACTGTACAGCCTACATCACACCCGAATCGACTGAAGCTAGTGCACGGCACACCCAATCTAGCGCGTAGCACTTACATAAAATATAATATGCTAGCACCGATTTACTGGCGCAGTAGCTCGGTATGAACCAAATAACTTACAAAGGATGTGAAAAAATGGACAATCAGATAATCTACTCAAAATACATGAAACTTACTGTTACTAACTCATTATTTATTATAAAATAATAATAATGATCTCTGCCGTTGAAAGTACTCTGTGGTTGAAATGCAAATCTAAACATTTTGGCACAATTCTAGTGAGATACACAGAAAATCTAATAACGCAAATGGTTATAGTAGAGCGAGAATAAGCTGAGCGAGCGCAGCACTGTGAAATCACGGTTATTGAATGAGGAAAGATCGTCGCACGCTCACTTTAAAATTATATACATATTAAGGTTTTAGAAGTTAATCTCTGAAAGCACTGGTCCGAATGCCCCCTTTTTTTATTGTTTTCACAGAAACCCGCTTCAATCCTGAGTGATACAGGCCACACATTAGGTACGCGGGCGAAGCCGCGGGCAAAAGCTAGCAGGCAATAAATGTCGGACTATCTGTCAAAAAGCAATCCATATAATATTAATTTACCCAATTTTAATTTCAGTTAGTGTCAATAACATAGACTGTTCCTTTTAGTTGCATTTAGATTATTTCCAAATAAAAGTATCACTGGTCTGCTCATTAACTCAATAAGTAAACTCAGAATGCAGGTTCTGGGTAACAACGACTCCTAATTTGATAGATTTGTTTGCTACGGTTACCCAAAATGACCCAAAACCTGTCCATAATCCACCTGAACACAGTTCGAGTTGTCCTCTAACAACTCCAGGGCACAGCCCTGGCTAGGCACGTGTGATGTGGCAATACTTCCAGAGTGTAGCCCTGGCAAGGCACGTGTGGTGTGGTTGTACCTCCAGGGTGTAGCCCTGGCAAGGCACGTGTGGTGTGGTGGTACCTCCAGAGTGTAGCCCTGGCAAGGTACGTGTGGTGTGGTAGTGCCTCCAGGGTGTAATCCTGGCAAGATACTTGTAGTGTCGTAGTACCACCAGAGTGTCAGAAGAAACTCATATTGAATAAGCCGAGTACACCATTTCAAACTACACATAACTTTGCCCGCTTAGATAAAATGGTATAGTTTATCCCAAAAAAAAATTGTATCGGTGCCTACATAGGTTACGTAGGTACTTTCAAAGCAAAAGTAGAAGATGCAAAGTTAGGGAAAAAAATCACTTGTGGGCGGGATAAACGAATGCATTTAAATAAACGACTCGTTTATCCCACTTCTGAATTGTTAACTATATGTGTTATTTTTAGAGAAAGATAGACTAAGAAAGTTATTTAGTGTACCTACGGGGTTTGTTATCAGGTTATTTAAATAAAACGACCAAAACGGGTACCACACCCTTTATACTTTTGCCTTGCCAGCACATACACATTATACAATAACAGTAGGAATAAATAAATTATATACTAGCACTTACTGAGATGTTGCTTGCTCCGAAAACTAACACGAAAAGAGGGACATGACAGCGCGCCGTTCCTTTTTATAAACTCTTGTAACTGTCAAATGCACCACGCTGTCAAGTCGCAGTCCGTTCGAGTTGTCAGTGCAAAAATTACATTTAATGTCGCTAATACAGAAAATAATCCTAGTGTATGAACATCATCATAAGAATCGCTAACAATTGTTTTGCCGAAAAAATCACGTCAAAGTCCATGGTTGCAATTGTCAGTTTTTGGAAACAGATATTTATTTTTCAAGAATAATTGCTTAATTATGGGAAAAACAATAAACAGTAACGTGCAAAAACTGCTACACACTATGGTTAATAAATTAAAATAAAAACAAGAAGAGAAAGAAGGTTTTTTCAATGAAAACCAATAATGTTTATACAATGTGTAACAAAAAGGGGGTATACATATCAAGTACACGGCCTCTTAATAAGATAAGAAACGATACGGAAAGGGTTCTCTAACCTTATGTTTACATGGTAGGAAGTTATGAATTATTCCAATACATATGATACCAGAAACCGCAATTTCAAACTGAAATCAATACATCACTAGCAAAAAGTCAGCTGATCGGTGTCAGTGAACAGTTCATGAATAAAAACAAACCTCTTACTCCTGGTATTTCTTCAAACAGTGGATAAAGGGTTCCGGATGTTAATTTTTCTTAACATTTTTTTTAAGAAAAATAGTTTTAGGAAGAAATAAGTTTTTCCTACGAAAGCTAAGATTATGTTTGTGAACAACAAACCAAGTCGAAAACTAGAGTGAGTGGGTGCGCTGGACATCGAAAAACCCGCCGGCCACGTAGGGACGTGCCCGGCATGCGGGGTTTACACGGATGACTAGAGCCCCACGATTTTTACCGCGCGGCTAAAGACGGATGCTACCCAACTTTGGGCTAGCGGCTTTAGTCACTTGCGATTTTTTTTTGTTTTACGTAGGTAGATAGGATAGCAACAAATAAATGAATAAACGTGCGAAAGACGCTACGAAAAAGGATTTCATATCTGTTAAAATGAACCCAAAATATTATTTCTAAGCAATTTATGTGTCTCCTAGTACAAATAAACTCCCCATGGGTTCCGTTCTTGAATTTAATTTAATTATCTTAGAGGACTTTAATAAGTTGTTACTTTTTGCAGAGTCAAGAAGTATTTTCTTACGTACCTAATTCTTTTTACGTCGGCTGCCATTGCCATACATAGGTAGGTTCTTAGTTTACGAAAAATTACTTAGATGATCGTGCGAAAGACGCTACGAAAAAGTATTTCATATCTGTTAAAATGAACCCAAAATATCATTTCTAAGGAACTTATGTGTCTCCTAGTACAAATAAACTCCCCATGGATGGGTTTCGTTTTTGAATTGAATTTAATTATCTTAAGTTGTTACTTTTTGCAGAGTCTAGATAAATTTTCTTACGTAGGTACCTAATTCTTTTTACGTCGGTTGCCATTGCCATACATAGGTAGGTTCTTAGTTTACGAAAAATTAATTACTTAGATGAACGTGCGAAAGACGCAACGAAAAAGGATTTCATATCTGTTAAAATGAACCCAAAATATCATTTCTAACCAACTTATGTGTCTCCTAGTACAAATGAGGTCCCCATGGGTTCCGTTCTTGAATTTAATTTAATAAGAGGACTTAAATAAGTTGTTACCTACGTTTTGCAGGGTCGAGATGAATTTTATTACGTACCTAATTCTTTTTATGTCGGTTGCCATTGCCATACATAGGTAGGTACTTAGTTTACGAAAAATTAATTACTTAATTGGATAAACGTGCGAAAGACGCTACGAAAAAGGAAAAATATTTGAATTTCTATTTTTAATTTTAAGTAGGATGACGGTTTGATACCTTTGCTTCTTCTAAAAATATCTAAAAATATTTTTTTTTGAAAAAAAAAATGTTTAATTTAAGATTTGAAGATAATTCTTTCGATGGTACCGCCGCCGCTAGATATTGTGATTAAGTTAAAAAATACTTCCGATAGCCTGCTACCATCTAAATCAAAACTAAAATGTATGGCAACTTTGGAAAGTTTTCTTCTGTGAAATGAACAAAAATGCGTCGTAATTTTCAGAGAAATTACGTATTTCTTCGTAAGTGTATTGAAAAACGTGGTTTGATACACGTGGAGATTTGTGACTGCAGCACTCGGCTCCATAACACCCTCGCCTATACGACTCGGGTAAATTTCGCCTCGGTTGCAATGACAAACTTTCCCCACTTGTATCAAAATGTACTATATCAGCATTAGGTACTTAGGCGATTATTACACTGCCACGCATCACGCTGCATGTTGAGTGTCAACGCAACTACGCGCGTCGGTGCGTTTTGTAAATTCACGCAGGCTCAGACTCATTTCATACAAAATCACGTACGGCACTACGAGACTCAGTGTGCCATACCTTGCGTGTCGCCACGCACCCACGCGTGTGATTGCATGTTTCTACGCATGTAGGCGCGTGATCTGCATGAACGCGCGCGTGGATGCAATTTCGGTGTATTGGACTATGCGTGTTTTCTATACAAACGCAGATACTCACAAGCAACGTTAAAACACGCATTTATGCGCTACGCTGTGTGGTGCGTGGCAGTTTGATAATCGCCTTACTATTTATGTTTAATTTTAACCCGAGATTATAATCAAATCTTTCGCGCTTATTTTACCTACATTTTCAAGGGGAGGTTTTTACAGAGACAGACAGAAAACAAAAAACTATACGTTTGCGCACAATTAGGTCTTTGCGTAATTACTTCTTCGACATAAAACTTTTTGCCTTTTCTACATAAATATTACAAGCTTAAAACTCAGCAGCCGATAATAGTAGTTTAGCCAGTTTAGTCCTTAATTTATCTTTTCAAAATCAATGAAAAACATGCAAAAGTACTAGGAGTCCATAAGAAACGAGAATTGTTATTGCTGAATTAAACAGCGGTTGCGCAATTACAGATCCCTAATTTAATTTCCTTTCAGAAGCTCAAAAATATGATATTGAATACGATAAAATATTGTGATCCCAGTCGCACGCGCCGCCTGCGTGTATTATGTGAGAGAGATGGCAATGTTTCCATCGTCCGTTCGACTACTCCCTTTGGCGGTACTGGCGGCATCTTTGAACGCGCCGAAAGGCTAGCCGAAAGTGAAATTAGGTAAATAAATAAAGTAAAATTTTGCAATTGCATTAGTGGACGACCAATAATCGTACATTGCAGTCGCATATCCGTTCCGGTGCTTGTGATTTGGATTTATTGTAGTTGTGTGTGACAATCGTGTGTAATGGCGTTAAGTAATAGTGAATATTATGAGATGATGTTGTGTGTCGGAAGAAAGGACGGTAACGTGCGAGCTGCTCGCGAACTTTATCGTCGCCGATTTATCCAGGGTAGGCCAGAAGCTGAGCGTCGACAGCTTCCTTCGGTGGCGTGTTTCCATAGGATGGTACATCGTCTGCACGAAACCGGTTCCTTCCACGCTCCTGGTTTAGGGAGTCGCCCCAACACTACCGATCCAGAATTAGAGGAAGCCGTACTAGATCATTTTGAAAATAACCCACGTACTAGCACTCGGCGAGCTGCATTAGCGCTGGGTGCCTCTAACCATATGCAAGTATGGCGAGTGTTGCATAATGACGGTCAGCACCCATACCACTTCCGTCGCACCCAGGAACTGACACTTGCAGATTTTTTGCCTCGCGTGACCTTCTGCGAGTGGTACTGCGGTCAGGTAGAAGCTTCGCCAGATTTTGGCTCAAGAGTACTGTGGACAGATGAAGCATCATTCACGAGAGCGGGGATAAGCAACATTCACAATGACCATGTTTGGTCTCACGCCAACCCTCATGCTTCGACGGAGTTGTCGTTTCAACACCAATGGCGACTAAACGTGTGGGCTGGTATCGTGGGAGATGTTGTCTTAGGACCAATTTTTTTGCCGCATAGCCTAAACGGTCAAAATTATTTAAATTTTTTGACGAACGAATTGGACGATGCGCTCACTGAAAGCCTATCAATTTTAGGTTACGCCAATCTCGTGATGGACAACAATTTAATCTTCCAACATGACGGTGCTCCAGCACACTACGCACGTGATGTTCGGGAGCATTTAGATATGCGCTTTCGTCAGTGGATCGGGCGCGGTAGCAGACACGTAGCTTGGCCACCGCGATCTCCAGACCTAACTCCATTAGATTTCTTTTTGTGGGGGTATATTAAAAACATAGTGTACGCAATGCCGTGTGATACAGCAGAGCAAATGAGAGAGCGAATCGAAGCCGCTTTCAGGACAGTAACACCAGACATGCTACGGAATGTCCAGGTGTCCATGCACAAGCGAGCGGCCTTGTGTGTACAGTATCACGGTCGTCACATCGAACCACATCTTTAAAAAATATAAGTTAAATTATTATTTATCATTTTCATATTTATTTTTCCGATTGCTCGGACTTTGTTAAGATATTTTTTTTGAGGCAAAATTTAAGTAGGCAGGTACTTACTAGGCGAACAGAGCGTCTCGTGCACGCGCGCGCCGCGCGTTTCAAAATTAGGTAGACAGGTACTAGGCGAACAGATTTACAGAAGAAATGTTTCGTAATATTAGCAAGTGACTTGGAATGTTATTGACCCTCCGTAGTGTCGTGACACGTTTGTTATGATTTGAATTCAAGAATCATACGATACCAAGGATACCAAGAAGTTGGTATCAATTCTTTGAGTAATTTATTTTGAGCTGAAACTTTGTGTAGAGATTCTATACAACCTATAATCTTCAGTGCTTCTTGATGTATATACCCTTTTTGTTACACGTTGTATATGATTTCTGATTTTTTAAGTTAGTATGACGTTATAATCTTGATCCTCGTCGACTAATATTATTAGAAAGTTATATTTAGGACATAATGATTTTTTTTTCTTATATTTTTAGATAATCTGACATTTATTGCGAATTTCATAATGGACAAAAACATCGAACAAAGGCTTTTGGTGAATCGACTTAATCAAAAACACATGCTAATGAGTGGTAAAATGCGTTCAAAAGCAGTTGAGATGTAATGAAAGATTTGCCTCACTCTGTCTGGTAGTGCATCAAAGTCTTCAACTGAAGTTAAAATCGCGAAAGTGAAGGAAATAGTGACTGAAATCCTAGTTCAAGTTTGAGAGAGATAGCTGCAAAACTTTTTGTGTCTCACGAGTCGATCCGTATCATTTGAAACAATCACTGGAGTATAAAACATGTTCCCGCTTGACTAATCCCAAAAGATCTGAATTTTCTCTATGCTAAAACGAATCGATTCCAACCCAACAATCTTGAAACACATTATTAGTGTTGGCGAGACGTGATGAAGTTGAAATCATGTTGACTATTTTATTTGACTATCGCGGTGTTGTGCACTTGGTATTCTTGCCAGAAGGCCAAATGGTAAATAAAGAATATTATTTGAATATTATATAGCGACATTTGGTAGATCTGATAAAATTAAATAATTTGGAATAATAACTAACATTTTGTTTGTTATTGACCTTTACCATACACCCACCATATAATTAAGTCTACACACATGTTTTTGACTAGGATTTAAGTCTTATACAACTATTATACAATTGTCATAAATACAAAAAATGCTCTATAGTCTAAGATCCGATTAAGAACGACCTTCACCGGTCTGTTTAATGGATGAAACGTATTTTATGATTTTAGTGTATTAAATAATATAACGCGGGTGGGTTGCCTAAGAAATTCCTGGCCAAGACTATACATATATTAATTAAAAATTGAAAATTTACTTTTTTTTTAGAAACATGCACAACCGTTATTCATACCAGATTTTTTTGCATACAACACTATAACAACGTATTCGCAATGAAACAGCGTTTATTTTGATATAGAATTTGTTGAATATCAAAATAAACACACCTGTTTATACATACCTATTTATACCTGGCAACCCATAATTATGCCAGGAAACAATTAATAGGCAACCCAACATTTTTATGTTCTAACGGCTTCACTCTTTCGGTTAGTATTAAATTTATTCGTTAAACACACAGGAGCATTTTTCAAAAAAAAAAATTGTTTGGCCAGGAATTTCTCAGGCAACCCACCCGCGTTATATTATTTAATGTACTAAATTTATCATAAAATACGTTTCATCCATTAAACAAACTGGTGAAGGTCGTTCTTAACCGAATCCTCTACTACTAGTATCACAACTTTTTTCTCCTACTATTTCAATAATACCACATTCAAAAGTTTTGGTTGTACTTGTAACCTCCTTTTCTCAGATCACGCTTTCATTAGACGGACTCTACTTGATTTATTAAAAAAAAAAAATGCCTCCTCAGATATCTCATATTTCATTAAACCCCAAGCGAACGCCGGCGTTCGTGCACATAATGTCTTACTATTATGTCTAGAGACATAATAGTCCGTCTTCTCAGTCGTTTATGATGGCCCTTCTGTATGTATTTTTACAAGTAATTAATATATTTTAATGCCCACATGATTTTCAAAACGATGTTTGTTGTCATCCTACATAAATAATTTGTAAACAAAACAGAAAACTTACATAAAAAATGAAATCCCACAACCAGGATACCCATCACTAATAAAAAACTACTGAGGTGTCAAGGGACACCCGGATGGAACGAAGTTCCGTTCTGGCTTGCTTTCTGTAAGAGAGAGAGAGAGAGAGACAGACAGAGAAACATGCGCACGCCGCACGGCTTACAATAGCTTACTATAGCAAAAAGTATCGTTACAACTTTTCGTGAGAATTTTTTCCGTCTAGCCAATACAAGATAACTAAAAAAATACTATTCCATTTTATGTACATTTTGATAGCACTATTTCAACATCTTCGAAACCATGAAAACGACACTCATGACGAAAAAGTTGATAATTTCTGACAGCCGCCATCTTAGATTTACATTTTGACAGCACTATCGGCTTCAACAACCTCGAAAACCATGAAAAAGACACCCATATCGAAAAAGTTGATAATTTATTGCAGCCGCCATCTTAGATTTACATTTTGACAGTACAATCGGTTTCAACACCCTCGAAAACCATGAAAACGACACCCATGACGAAAAAGTTGATAATTTCTTGCAGCCATCTTGGATTTACATTTTGACAGTACTATCGGTTTCAACGCCCTCGAAAACCATAAAAACGACACCCGTGACGAAAAAGTTGATAATTTCTTGCAGCCGCCATCTTAGATTTACATTTTGACAATACTATCGGTTTCAACACCCTCGAAAACCATGAAAACGACACCCATGACGAAAAAGTTGATAATTTCTTGCAGCCGCCATCTTGGATTTACATTTTGACAGTACCATCGGTTTCAACACCCTCGAAAACCATGAGAACGACACCCATGACGAAAAATTTGATAATTTCTTGCAGCCGCCATCTTGGATTTATATTTTGACAGTACCATCGATTTCAACACCCTCGAAAACCATGAAAACGACACCCATTACGGAAAATTTGATAATTTCTTGTAGCCGCCATTTTGGATTTATATTTTGACAGTACCATCGATTTCAACACCCTCGAAAACCATGAAAACGACACCCATTACGGAAAATTTGATAATTTCTTGTAGCCGCCATTTTGGATTTATATTTTGACAGTACCATCGGTTTCAACACCCTCGAAAACCATGAAAACGACACCCATGACGAAAAAGTTGATAATTTCTTGCAGCCGCCATCTTAGATTTACATTTTGACAATACTATCGGTTTCAACACCCTCGAAAACCATGAAAACGACACCCATGACGAAAAAGTTGATAATTTCTTGCAGCCGCCATCTTGGATTTACATTTTGACAGTACCATCGGTTTCAACACCCTTGAAAACCATGAAAACGACACCCATGACGAAAAATTTGATAATTTCTTGCAGCCGCCATCTTGGATTTATATTTTGACAGTACCATCGATTTCAACACCCTCGAAAACCATGAAAACGACACCCATTACGGAAAATTTGATAATTTCTTGTAGCCGCCATTTTGGATTTATATTTTGACAGTACCATCGATTTCAACACCCTCGAAAACCACGAAAACGACACCCATTACGGAAAATTTGATAATTTCTTGTAGCCGCCATTTTGGATTTATATTTTGACAGTACCATCGATTTCAACACCCTCGAAAACCATGAAAACGACACCCATTACGGAAAAGTTGATAATTTCTTGCAGCCATCTTGGATTTACATTTTGACAGTACTATCGGTTTCAACGCCCTCGAAAACCATAAAAACGACACCCGTGACGAAAAAGTTGATAATTTCTTGCAGCCGCCATCTTAGATTTACATTTTGACAATACTATCGGTTTCAACACCCTCGAAAACCATGAAAACGACACCCATGACGAAAAAGTTGATAATTTCTTGCAGCCGCCATCTTGGATTTACATTTTGACAGTACCATCGATTTCAACACCCTCGAAAACCATGAAAACGACACCCATTACGGAAAATTTGATAATTTCTTGCAGCCGCCATCTTGGATTTATATTTTGACGTACCATCGATTTCAACACCCTCGAAAACCATGAAAACGACACCCATGACGAAAAAGTTGATAATTTCTTGCAGCCGCCATCTTGGATTTACATTTTGACAGTACCATCGGTTTCAACACCCTCGAAAACCATGAGAACGACACCCATGACGAAAAATTTGATAATTTCTTGCAGCCGCCATCTTGGATTTACATTTTGACAGTACCATCGGTTTCAACACCCTCGAAAACCATGAAAACGACACCCATGACGAAAAAGTTGATAATTTCTTGCAGCCGCCATCTTGGATTTACATTTTGACAGTACCATCGATTTCAACACCCTCGAAAACCATGAAAACGACACCCATTACGGAAAATTTGATAATTTCTTGCAGCCGCCATCTTGGATTTATATTTTGACGTACCATCGATTTCAACACCCTCGAAAACCATGAAAACGACACCCATGACGAAAAAGTTGATAATTTCTTGCAGCCGCCATCTTGGATTTACATTTTGACAGTACCATCGGTTTCAACACCCTCGAAAACCATGAGAACGACACCCATGACGAAAAATTTGATAATTTCTTGCAGCCGCCATCTTGGATTTATATTTTGACAGTAAAAGTGTCGGTACAATTTTTCGTGAGATTTTTTTCCGTCTAGCCCCCTTTCACAACGCACGATAAGGAACTTCGTTCCAAAAACTTTACACAGGAACGTTTAACCTTGTTGCACACTATAAACTTTACTAAATATTGTGTTAAAAACTTGTAGCAAATAGAAATACAACATAGAAATACAACTTTAACTACCTATGTAAACATCGGCCATCTTGTTTATTGATGTCAAATTGAAGCCTCCTGAGTGTTGCCCTTCATAATTTGAAAATTACTACGAATAGCTACTGTATCTAAATGAAATCATCATTAAATATAAGAAGAATGTGTATAAAACTAGTGCTGAACTACGCTGACACTGTGTATGGGGCGTGTATTCTTGGCAGAAGCGAAAGGTTGATCCAGCGAGTACAAAATGCATGTGCTAGGTTTTGTTTCAATGTCCCTCCGAGGTCACACATAACACCATTTTTAAATAAAGGTAACCTAATGAGAATGTCAGATCGCAGAAAGCTTCATCTCGCTACCTTACTTTTTGGCACGATACTTACTAAAAAACCGGCCTATCTATATAATAAACTCACTTGGTCACGAGATATAAACAAAATTAACACCAGAGCATCTTCGTACCTTTTGTTGACTTTGTCACATAAAACTGCTGCATTCCGTGGGAGTTTCAAATTCGCTGCTAGCAGAATCTGGAATGACTTGCCACCGCCTTTTCGAGCTATAAAGACGGTTGGTACTTTTAGTTACAAATATAAACACCATTTACTGCATGTCCAAAAGGAAACAACCACGTAATTTACCTGGGCTGTGAATGGCTTGTATTTCCAGCGATTTTGTCGGTCGTGCATAGCGTCTTGTTCTTGTTTCCAACTCAACAAAACATTTTCACTACACAATTAAACACTAACATTTTAGATACACTCGAATCACTTTTAAAATGGACATTTATGTAATAATATGTATTTACCTACACACCTTTTGTTTTGTTTTTCACTTTCACTCTTTTTTTGACAGTTGATACACCGGACGCCCGCGTTCCTCCGTTTGTCTATGGTATTGACAAATGATGTATGTAGGAGCGTTAGGCGTCGGTCTATGATTTACTAATTATTCTTATATGCACTATATTTATATATTACACACATTTAAATTCACGAATTTTATATACATATATATATATCCTATCTCTTCTTTGTTTGTTCTTTTTTGAAAGACTATTGTTATGTAACATCCGTAAATATGTTCGTGTCGTCACAGCAGGCCCTAACAGAATATCAGCGCTGCGTTATTTATCGTTTTAAATAACGTAGCATATGCTGAGTTAGGTGCCTTTTTGGCCTCGCACTGATTATAACTTTCTTTTTCTTTTCATTATGTATTTTTAGTTTAGATTATTGTGTGAGGCACAAATAAACGTTTTTCTTTCTTTCTTTCTCTTTCTTTCTTTCTAAAATTTTAAGAAGCATTATTTTGAAATAAAATTTTTTGTTGCAGTTGATTTTATGTTGCACACCTATCAATATGCATGAACATGGACTATTTAACGATTACTTGAACAAGTTAAAAACTACCATCAGTTTTTATTTTTTTTCTGATAGGAGGTGAGAAAGGGACACAGAGGATTTATCTCATTGTCTTGCTCGGAACCATTTTTCCCTTTTGTGTGTCAATAACACACGTGAACTTTATCCTGATGAGAATAAAGAACACTAGAGAGTGTAATATTCCTTCGTAGTCAATCTAGTCTAGTAGGATATATAAAAATCTTTGGCCGCGATAGCACTATTAGAACTTTGCCATAATGTTGGCTGCCCTGTCTGTCTATAGAAAAAAGAAGGGAAAATGAAAAGAGGTGCTTACTCTACAAAAATTTTTGCACGAAATGTGAAATGATAATAAATGAGGGGAATGGGATTTTATTTAAAAAAAGCAAGTCTAAAAGTTGTTGGATGGCTCTCCATCCATCATGTACCTCTGTACGATATTGCGGCGTGGCGGTTTCGGTATTTAAAGGATTGCAGGACAATCGAAATGGAGCCCAACGTTGTATGCTTTATTCAAAAATAGTTTTTAGTTTCCAAAAGAAATAATAATAAAAAAAATATAAGGCAATCGTTAAAAGTAACGAAATATCAGTATCTCCCTAATATTAAGTAATTTTATTGCTAAAAATATAGCAGCACTGTTTTTCCGCATTGCCAACATTACGGCAAAGGAACCTCTTAAGTGAAATGCACTGTACTAACTCTTGGAAATTTGGGATAAATTGGACGTGTTTCGAGTAATACCAAAAATGATGAATTCCAATTTGTTTTCCATCATTTGTAAATTAATAATATAATCTGTGTTCCTACGTTGAGAATATTGGAAATATTGTTATTTTTAATACAGGAAAAGCCAAATGAAAACATGCTATTTACGCTGTAAAAAAGTGCGAAATACAATTCGCTTAAATTTCGTTTTAGGTAAGTTTTTAAAAAAAAAAGAAAGACGCACGAACCTAGATAAATATTGTTTAGAGTCCATTTCACGAAAGAAGTCCCGCAGACGCAGCGTTGTATTCGCGCGACATAATGTTGCCACGGTGAAATATGGGGAAATCAGGGGAAATAATTTATAGTTCATTTACTTTCATTTTATTAACTAGGTACCTACTCGAATAGTTAGATAAGAAAAAAACGTTTTTAATAGAATGTATTTTTAATATAATAGGTACCATTTGATGTCCATACTGCTAAGGTCAGATTAGTAGTAAGGAGATGTTCGACCAACTTTAAATTAGAAAAATAAAATAAGATTTAAAACTTTTATTCAAATTTTTATTGAATAATTATGATCGGTCATACTATGATCACTGTCAGAAGAGTGAATAGAAACAGAATCAGATTCTGTTTCACTATCACTAGCCGTGGATATAATAAATCGATCCATTGCTTCATCCATAAGACCATCATTTTTTAAATATTCTTCCTCCAAATGCTGTACATGTTTACATTGAACTGCCCAATCTTCCGCTGTAACAGTCTCAAAAGCCTCTTCTGTTAGGCGTACAATTTCTTTTGGATCTTGGCCCACGTTTTATCCGCTACCCGTCTTTTTACAAGGCTCCACATTTTTTCGATCGGATTGAGATCGCAGTGGTAAGGCGGCAATCTTAGCAATTCATGATTGTGAGATTTTAATAATTCCTCCACGGCATATGTAGGTGGACCTTTGTTTTGTTTAATTAATTCAAATAATACAGCTTTTGTCCAAGTATCTTCAAAATATACTCCCTTTTCTCGCAGCCATTCCTGCATGTCACGTTTAATACTTGACATTGTAGGTGCTTTATCTATTTGAGTGCAGTGATACGGAGCGTTGTCCATTACCACAAGTGACTTTTCAGGTAGGTTAGGAATGACTTTTTCACTCATCCATTTCAAAAAATTTGTTGAGTTCATGTCATCGTGGTAATCTGAGGATTTGGATTGGGATTTGAACATTAACAAAATCATTTTCAGTTCCCGCATGAGGATTATCCAACGACTCCCTGATGACTCTGACACGAACATCCCAGGCTCCTCCTCACTTTGCCAGCAACGTTTGGCATGATAAGTGTTGTGTATATAGGTCTCGTCTAAATATACCACAGGTTTTTTCTCCACATTGCGATTTCTTCGGATTCTCTCCAAATATCTTGAACGCCATGCAGTAATATCATAACGTTCCATTAGTAATTTACGTTTCGATTGGCATCGCTTATACTTGAAACCGATGCTATGCAATATACGGTGCAATGTTGTGATGCTTCCTTGATAATTTATGTCTTCTCTCAAAGCTGCACGTAATATAATCAATGTAGGTAATTCCTTCTTCACAACATAAAAACTGTGAATTTTTTGCCGTATAGCGCACAAATCAAATCCATCCAAGTCGAACTTTTTAGGATGCGGGCGACTCTTCCCTGGGGTGACGATAACTTTAGAAGTACTCGCCGCTGTTGCGCCTTCTTTTGTAACTCTCGTTACAGTTTTCTCTGAAACACCTACAATAAAATAAACAATAAAAAAAAAATTAAAATTCAAACAAAGATTATTTTCGTATTTAATTACATTATTGTTGAATATAAAAAAATTTTGTTGTGTTGTGTTAATTCCTTTTCAAATTTCCCTAATAAAAAACGTGCATTAAAAAACAAAAAACTTCGTTTCGGGAAAAAATCTGTATATGACAGCCCCAAAATTTACCTGTCATGGCGGCGACTCTTTTGCGAACATTGCTTATTGGTTTTGTTTTATTAGTTTGAATTGGTGCAACATTCTTGTGTTCCGCTTCACAGAACTCCTTCACCTTTAATATAATTTCTCGACCTGCACTTTTTACAACTTTTGACATCGTAAATAAACCTTATAACGCACTAATCCAATAATAAACTCACAAAATATCTACCACAACAAACGCACCTTCCCATCTGTCAAATTTAGTTCCACAATTGTCCGCAGGACTTCTTTCGTGAAATGGACTTTATAACTGAATATCATCATAATAATTATGATGGAAATATGCTCCAACTGCAAACGAGCGTGGTATTACGTTTGTATGGAAATTCATCCGTGGCCGTGCTCTTAATTCGAAAAAATATATTTATTTTAATCGGCTCCTTTTCCTTACTGGCTTTTCTAAAAACTTTCAATGTGACCCACGTTTTATAAAATATGGTGTTTTTTTTGTAATTAGGGAAGCGTGTGTTGATGATGGCGCACATGGTCGTATCGTGGTCGGGTCGGTGACGGGCGTCGCGCCGGCATGGCGGAGGGCGAGGGCGCAGGGCAGCCCGACGCGGTGCTGCTGGCGCCGCTGTCCGAGGACACATTCCTGCACAACCTGCACGTTCGCTACAAACGTGACATAATATACGTGAGTGTCGCTTGCGCGAGAGAGGAAAACCGCGCGACTGTTGTGTGACAAGCGTGTGATGTTGCAGACGTACGTGGGCAACGCTCTGGTGTCGGTGAACCCGTGCCGCGCGCTGCCGCTGTACTCGGCCGAGCTGGTGCGCGCGTACCTGGCGCGGCCGCCCTACCAGCTGCCGCCGCACTTGTCAGTATCGTCGTCTAGCGTGCACTCGTTCACTACGAGCTCGTCGCTAACTCGCTCTTTCGCTCGCTTGCAGGTACGCGATTACAGCGACGGCGTACCAATGGGTTCGCGACAGGAACGAGAGTCAATGCATCGTTATTACGGGTGAGTGACATCATCCACGTCACTAAGGTAAGGGTAAGTTCACTATGTGCTACCATGTACCTACCTAATGACTAAAAAATAATATAAGAACATACCACCCGATTTAAAGTTACGTCAGTTCGACGGTTACCCCCAATGAGCCGTCTCAACGTGACACTGGCAAAATAGTCGCAGCCGGCTCAATTGCCATAAAAAAATAAGTTATGTCCTTCTATTTTCTTTGTTAACTGTTTTTTTGGCGTGAATACCTCTTTAAAATTGCTTCCATCGTGGAAGGCAGCAAGAAGCGAATGATAACAAAATCGAAAGATACAGTTTGATGTTACAGAGCAGCTACATAATCTATCATCTCCATTCAAAATGTAATTACACCGTTGGATAGATAAAGAATCTAGAAATGGGAATAAATTAGATTAAACTTGTTATGTACGAGAGGTGTAGGCGGGAAAGGGGTACGCTACGCGTCAATCAAACCAGATAGATCGCTGCACACTGTTTATTGCGCAATGCTAATGTGTCCCTAGACACAGTGTTTCCACTTTAATGATTTCCTTTCCCCACGCCTCAATTGAGATTTCCCCTTTTCAGGACATTTTTCCCCTCAAAATTATTCTGCTGTAGTTTTGTTCACTAGTACTAATCTGCTCAACGGTAACTATTGAATGATCACTTATCATTGGTTCATACTATTTAATACCCCACCTCAAGTTTGTACAGGCATTGGCCTGCAAATGCAAGCGAATACAAAAAAAAAATTAAGCAAGCATGAATAAAGTATAATTTCAACATTCATATTCTTATTTATAGCCTGACCAGAAATATATAAAACTTGCACTGGTGTCACCATATACAGTAGGTAAAAGTAGTTTAATCAAAAATTTGTTCCGATATTTTCCGCAATATTGGTTTTATCCTTTAAGACTAGCTTCTGCCAGTGGCTTCATTACAGACACAATAGAAAGACAATGGGTGCGCGAACGCCGGCGTACGCTTGGGGGTTTAATGAATTAAAATCCTTCTGCCATAATTACTTTTACTTAAAAAACATTGGACTTTCATACAATACAATTTCCAACCCCCGTTTTACCCCCTTAGGGGTGGTGAAATTTTACGAAACTCCACCCTAAGGGGTTTACTCCCTTAGGAGTGGAGTTTCGTAAAATTTTAGCCTATAAATAGCCTATAATGTAGTCTATAAGGAACCTACTTGCCAAATTTTAAGTTTGTAGGCGTTGGTGTTCTATGAGATTTCGTGGTTAATCAGTGAATGATATTTTGCTTTTATTAGAAGATTTCCCTCGATTTCCCCTTCTCATCTCTTTCCCCTTTTTCTTCCCCTCTGGACCCTAATTTCCCCTCAAAAGGGAAATTTCCCCTCATTGTGGAAACACTGTAAAAATAAGATGCGCGGGCGCGGGGCGCGGCCGCAGGGCGCTGCGAGGGGAGGGTCGCAGCCCGTCCGCGAATTACTTATACATAAGTACGTAACAAAACTCAATTTTATTGGCTAACGTGACAACACATTTCTTTTTTTTACATACGTAATTTATAAAAACATGTTCCAGAAATGAATGGAGCAATTGTTAATAAGACAATTGTTAAAAGTAACGAAATATCAGTTAATCTCCCTAATTTTAAGTAATTTAATTGCTCAAAATATACTTAGTAACACTGTTTTTCCGTATTGCCAACATTACGGCGAAGGAACTTCTTAAGTGAAACGCACTATACCTTTCAAAGAACTGGGTGTGGACAAACTAGCTGTGTCATCTTTGCGATTGGAATATTTGCATCTGAAACACTGAAATCTTCCGGAACACTGATATTTGGAACATCGAATGCATCCTACGTGACGATGCGTCATTTTTTTTTATATTAGCAAAATTTGAACATGTTGAGAAGTTTGGAGATGCATCGTCGGTGGTGTGAGCGCTTGTCGAGGAGAGAGCGGGGGCGTGTTGCAGGCGAGAGCGGCGCGGGCAAGACGGAGGCGGCGCGCGTGTGCCTGCAGTGCGCCGTGGTGGCGGGCGCGGGCGGCGCGGGCGGCGACGCGGGCGCCGCGGCCGCGCTCACCGCCGCCGGCACGCTGCTCGAGGCCTTCGGCAACGCCGCCACCGCGCGCAACCACAACGCCAGCAGATTTGTAACTATCAGCTTGTAGCTCACTCCGCACGATCACCAGCTCCAATCACCTAAGCACTGCTAACATTTTCAAACTCGCTTCACTCGCTGTTCTGCACAAATCAACCAAAACTATCCTTTTTATTTCTGTTTCAAAATATAAATAAAAATCAAGTGTTATCCACTGTGAGAACTTGCCAGTTTCACAATACTCGCCTCGCTTGCATTTAGTTAATTTATAACAAACTAGCTTTTGTACGCAGCTTCTCCCGCGTTGCAACCAGACCAGTATTTTCAGAGATTACCTCCTACAAATAAAAAAACAAAAAAAAAAAAACAAACTACCTCTTTAAGTATAATATTAGTGTATATCACGGAAGCCACAGCGCACACTGGTGATTTTTGTCACGGTGACAATAATTTTTCTACCCATTTTTTGTAACTGGCATATCTTCAAGTGCGCGCACTACATGTTGGGTTCATAAGCACGGTGACTTTTTTGTCAAAAGTCACGGTGTCAAAGTCACCAGTGCGCGCTATATCTAAGTAAGCCGTATGGCGTTTTCGCGATGCCGGTGTATTCGAATCGAGTTCGGTCAGATGGTTGATTGTCTCGAAGACGAGGCACTCTGGATTCGAGTCGTATTCTATTTTTACTTGTGTCTCGTGCGCGCTCGGTTAGAGCGCGCTCGTGTCGCGAAAACGCTGCTTTAACGCAACCGCGGAACTAAAGTCTTGTTCTGTTTCTGATCGGAAGCAATGCGAGAACTCTTTGGAGCATCTTCCGTATGTGCATTCATAGTATTTGGTTAGTGTGACGACGTCTGTTACATCAGTTCGCTGTGTTTGTAGCTGTAGGAGCACGAGGTCAACTGACGATGCCTGTTAAAATCTACTACGTTACAAAGTATGGTACTTGTGACTGCAACTAAGACTACAGTCGACGTGCTTACTGTTGGCTGCCCACGCAATAACGTGCTCGCGTTTCGTTCGCAGGGCAAGCTGCTGGAGATCGAGTTTGACTTCAAAGGCGAGCCGGTGGGAGGACACATCACGCACTGTGAGTCTACCCTTTATTATTTTCAGCGCCATTTGATCATACGTTATCTTATTACACGAAGATTTCCTGAAAGGTTGGGCAGACGCATAGTGCGCAAGTGCGCAAACATTTCGCCAGTTGTATTTAAACAATTCCTGACTTCAAGACTATTCCAATTATCCGCTTTTGCAACTAATAGACCAGCAAGGCAGTCACGGAATACGGGCGCTGAATGAAAGGAATTTGAGAATATTACAACATCACTACAGTGGAATGCAAATAAATCAAATGTTTTTTTAAGTGAGGTTTTTGCTTACCTTCAGAAACATCCGCAGTGATTCACTTCGGATGTTTTGTGTGTCAGTCTGTTAGTCAGCTGCAAGTTTTGTTCAAAACTATTCTATTAACGAACACAAAGTGTGTTCCTCTGTGGCTGGTCCACAATTTAGTACTCCGATGCTATAGTTCGAAATAATACCTACCTAAAGTCTACTTTCATCGGAATATATACACTTCTGGACACATCTATTGGCCCACCTTGTATTTTCAGTTTCGTTTGGTCCTAGCTAAAATTTTATATTAGGTCGAGCAAAAAGTTTTTATGCAGTTTTAAACCTGGCACATTCACAATTTCATTCAATAGTCTTTTTTTTGAATTTCGAACACAGAATTTAAAGAAACAAAAGACTGGAGCCTGTTTGTTGATATCAAACAATCGAATACTAAGAAAACTTGGTTTTATTGGTTTACTTGGATTTAATTCTTGAAAAAGTGATTGATATCTTTGGTTTTGCAACAAATATTACTTATTCTTAACATTAAGGTGAAGTTCTATCAATAATCTATGGATACTTCACCTGAAGTCGCCGCCCAAGCTGTGGCACTTATTCAGGCCGGACACAGCCAAAGAAACGTGAGTGCTCAACTTAATTTAAGTCGATCTGCGGTCCGAAATGTTTATCGGAGGTACCAAGAGACTGGCGGCTTTGTTCGTCGCCAAGGAAGGCCACGATCTCGGGTCACAACTGAAAGGCAGGATCGATTCATCGTGACGACCAGCTTGAGAAATCGTCACCTTACCTCCATTGAGATACAAAACCAACTTCGCGACTTCCACGGAGTATCTGTGAGCGCTCAAACTGTTCGGAGAAGGTTAAAAGAATGCGATATGGTACCACACAAGCCAGCTAATGGGCCCAAACTAACGCGAGCCCACCGAACAGCGCGCCTTCATTTCGCACGCAGTCATTTAAATTGGACACAGCAAGATTGGAGCCGTGTACTCTTTTCTGATAAGTCTAAAATTGTATTACATGGTAATGATGGCAGGAAGAAGGTCTACCGACGTAAGGGAGAGCGTTTCGCACAATGCTGCTTTGAAGAGAGGGTTGCTTATGGCGGTGGCTCATGGACTGTCTGGGGCGGTATATCCGCGAGCGGCAAAACTTAACTTGAGGTTGTTACAGGACCACGGCTGCCAACATTAAATGCTGAAAGGTACATTCGTGAGTGCTTAGAACCTCACGTGATACCATACGCGGACTATGTGGGCCCAAATTTCCTTTTTTGCATAAAAAGGAAATTTTATTAAATTGATAATGCAAGAGCCCATGCGGCCGGCATCGTCAGGGAATATCTTCGGGATGTGAACATCACAGTTATGGACTGGCCAGCCAGAAGCCCAGACATGAACCCCATTGAGCACATGTGGGACGAGCTAAAAAGACGTGTTAGGGCTCGTCAGCCAGTTGCCCAGACGATGCAGGAGTTGAAAACTGCCATAGAAGAGGAATGGGAGATGATCCCTCAAAATTTCATAGAGCGGTTGATAAACTCTATGCCTAATCGTATGAGAGCTGTGGTAGATGCCCATGGAGGCAACACGCGTTATTAAATTAAACCTTTATTTGATAAAACATGTTTTTTATTCAAAAATCAATTGCCTTTAACAAGGCGCATATCCGACTTGTTAGGCGTAGCTCCATGTCGTATGGTATTCTGAATTCAAATTTAAAACAATACGATCGAAAAAGATGGTAAAATGTATCAGGTTTAAAACTGCATCAACAGTTTTTGTTCAATCTAGCAATCATATTTCGGTAGGGGCCATCGAAACCTAAACTCTAAGGTGGGCCAATAGATGTGTCCAGAAGTGTATATATTTTTAGTACCTCAAGAGATATCTTTTTAATTAACATTTCGATGAAAATATCAAAATAACTATATAGTTGCCTAAGTATAATATTTGAGGAGTTCCCTCGATTTCTCATGAATCCTATCATCAGAACTAAATTTTGAAAAAAATGGAACCAATCTGGAAGCACATCATGTAAGGGGAAAAAAAAATTTGCAAATCGTCCATAAACGACGGAGTTCTGAGGTAACAAACATAGCCGGGGTGAAAGTCCGCTGCCGCGACAGGTCACGGCATGGCGGACAGAGCTCCGGCGGGATCTCATGGTGGAATGGCGTCAGCGACTATCGCAACCCAGTGCTGGGCACGCCACAATCATGGCGGTAAGTCCCCTCTTTGAGGCGTGGCTGGATAGGCCTCACGGCGTCCTTACCTTCCGCATGACGCAGGTACTCACCGGACATGGTTCGTTCGGGAGATTCCTGCACTCGATTCATGCGGAAGTGACGCCCGGGTGTCGCCACTGTGCGGAACGCCCGGAGGACACGGTGGAGCACACAGTCGAGGTGTGCCCTGCTTGGGCGGAGCATCGCCGTGCCCTCGTGGGGGCGATCGGCGGCGGAGACCTCTCGCGCCGAACCTTGGTTGAGGCCATGGTCCGGAGCGAGGAGGAGTGGCAGGCGGTCGCCGACTTCTGCGAAGCAGTAATGCTCGCAAAGGAGGAGGCCGAACGCATAAGGCAACGGCGTTATCGCCGCCGCCGTCGCCGGGATTCTGATCCCGATTTCCGGCCAACGTAGACGCGGGCTTGCGGACAGTGAGCAATGGGTAGCTCGCTGTCCGGCCGTCCGGTAACTGTCCGGACCAAGCCCAAGTCGTCGACGGCGCGCACTGTTCCCGCGCGCCTCAAGGAGTTGTCAGCAACAGCAGGGACCCAGCCGGGTCGAAGCCTACTGAGGCCAGGGTTATCCGAAAGGGCGCTCGAGCCCCGGTATGAAGGCTAGAAGGAACGGGGTGGGTCTTTTAGTCAGTAAGAGTCTGACACTATCTCCCGCTCCGCCCAAGGGCGGGGGATGTCAATGCATGATTTTTCCCACCATAAAAAAAAAAAGGTAACAAACATAAAAAAAAAAGAAAATACAACCGAATTGATAACCTCCTCCTTTTTTTGGAAGTCGGTTAAAAACAAAAAAGTGCACCTTTTTCAAAATCATTGTTGGTAATGAAGTTAACAGATGAAGTCCAGGTCTTTTTATAAAGTACTTATCATGCAGTTTTCGTTGGCATAAAGAAATAAAGCATATTTCGTTATATTTGCTGAAAGTAATCCTCCCTAGCCGCGCCACATACTTTAAAGATTAATTAATCAAAATGAATAGTTTCTTGAGAGAAAAAAGTATCAACGAAGAGTAGAGAAAGGGTACTATTATATAAATTGATTTATGGATAGTTAATATTAAATTTTGCAAAATTGACTTGCTGCAGAGTATACCTTCCACCCTACGACCAATAACTCCGGGTTTATTGGACCATATTTGTCGTATGCAAGGTACTCTTTAGGTAGGTAGTTTTTTTTCGGGATATTGATTTATTAATAGATCATTATACTCTATTTAATTTGAGGTGGCGCGGCCAGAGAGCTCTGCCTGGCGGCCGGACCACATAAATTGTTAATTAAAAAGATATCTCTTGAGGTACCAAAAATATATATATAATAGATTTTATTGAGGATTTTCGAAATAAACCACAAATTGTTTCTCTGAATACAAAGATTTGTTTTATTCAACATGCTTTTACAGTATAACAATTATCGTTTAACTAAAATTACACTTTTATCTCACCTGAAAACAAAGAAACGACATTAAAGTTCACTAATATCGCCTCCTCAATTATATCCCTTTAATTATCTCTTTACAAGTTTTTATAACAATAAAATGCACAAAATAATCTAAACATCATCTGTCATTGAATGATACGTCACCCCGTATCCACAGCTTAAAAATTAAAAAAATGAAATGTCATTTCCAAGGAGGTCATTTCATTACATCTCCCCCCCATAGGAACGAAAATTCTAAATAATATAATACAAACAATGCACCTGCAAGCTATCTTTATACCTATTCGTTTTCTTCTACTTCATCTTCTGCCGTAACAGGTTGTAATTTTGTTATGTGGAATAAAGTTGATTCTGTTTTTCTGTTGCCAGTGTCAATCTTATAAATGGAGTTCGATATTTTCTCTATTATCTTGAAAGGGCCTATTTTTAATTCGTCTAATTTTTTTCTGTTCAGTCTATTTCCATTTTCTACATATACACTGTCTCCTATCTCGAACTCTTGTATTTTCCTATTTCTATCAAATATTTTCTTGTTGTACTTGTGAGATTTTATTGTATTCTCTAATGCTAATCTTCTATCAGCAATCCACTTGTCTTCCTTTTCTATTGTTTTAATTTCATTTGGTAATATACTGACATTTGTACCATCCAGTAAATATTTTGGTGCAAAACCTGTAACAGAATGGTCTGTTTCATTATATTTCTGTACACATTCTCTTGCTACTGTTGTCCATGTTCTCTTATTATTTTTCTCATTTATTTTACATCTTATTTTATTTACTATTGTTTGGTTTAATCTTTCGTTCAAGCCGTTCGAAAATGGCGTATTCACAGCTGTAAATATTAGTTTGATGTTATTCTCCTGCAAATACTGTTTAAATTCTTTTGAATTGATGCCTGGATATTGGTCTGTCAGAATTATTCCAATCTCATTTGTCTCGAGTACTTAGTTGATATATTAATTCTTTGTTAGTTTTATAAAGTCACTTGCGTTCTGTGTTTTTGAAGTCACAATAAACGCATATCTTGTGTAGTGGTCTACTAAAAGGTGTAAGTATTTTTTTGTTGACCTAGATCCTCCAAAGCCACCTATAGTATCCATTGACATTATCTCAAATGGTTTTGTTGCTGGTCCCAGTTGTGACATTAACCCAAATTTTCCTTGACATCTTGATTTATTTTTTATGCATATTTCGCATGTTTTACAAATATTTATGATATTTTTTGTTAGGTTTTTAGCTGTATATAATGGACTTATTTTTTTCTGTAATTGTCTGATTCCAATATGGCATAAATCTTCATGCACTTTTTTTATAATTTTTTTACTAAATTCTTCTGAGAGTATAATCTTTTCTAGTTTCTTTATTTTTTTATAATAGATTTTATTTTTATGTAGTAGATTTTGTTTCTTTTCTTTTATTGTTTCATTTTTTTCTTGGTCTTCAACTATATCTTATAGTTGTATTAAATTAACTATTTTTAATAGTTCCTCCTTGTTATCTTCTGATTCTAATACAGGGTTTCGGCTCAAACAGTCTGCTTCTATATTTTCTTTACCAGGTATATATTTTACTGTAAAGTCATATTGAGATAGGTAATATGTGAGGTCACCCAATTCTTCATCTGTCCTGCATTTAATATTCATGTTCTCTAGAGGTTTGTGGTCTGAGTAAATAGTGAAATGTTTTCCAATTAGCCAGTGTTGCCAGTATTTAACTGCTTCTTTCATAGCAATACATTCCAAATATATGGCCTTTTTTCGTTTTTGAGATTCGTTTAGTTTTTTTGAAAAATATGCCACCGGTTTGTCTTTACCGTCTAGTTGAGTCTGTTTTAATATTGCCCCGATACCCTCTAAAGATGCATCTGTAAAGATTTTTATTGGTAAGTCTTTGTCGAATATTTCCAACACTGGTTGAGAACATAAATATCTTTTTATTTGATTAAATGATTCTTCACACTTCTCTGACCACACAAACTTTTCATTTTTTCTTAATAAATTATGTAATGGGTCTAAAATAATTGCACTTCTTGGTATGTATTCATGGTAGAAGTTAATTTTTCCCAAAAATTGTCTGATATTCTTTTGTGTCTTAGGAGTTGGAAAATGTCTTATCGAGATCAAATTGTCTTTTAGTGGTCTTACCGAATTGTTCTGAATTACATGGCCGAGGTACTTTACTGAGTCTGAAGCAAAGTTACATTTCGTAAACTTCAATCTAAAGCCTTCTTGTATTATTGCCTCTAATACATTTCTTATGTGTTTTATATGTTCTTCAAAGTTGTTCGAGTATATCAGAATATCATCAATATAGTTTACGGAGTATCCTGTGAGATTGTCCTTTCTTATAATATTGCTTAAAATTCTCTGGAAAATTGCTGGTGATGTTTTCAAACCAAAGGGAAGGCAGGTCCACTGGAAGTGGCCATCTTGTGTGACAAATCCTGTTTTATATCTATCTTCCACCCGTAATGGTATCGCCCAGAATGCTGAGTTTATATCCAGTGTAGTAAAATACTTACAATTTCTAGTTTTAACAATCAAATCATCTATTAACGGAAAAGGTTGAGCTTGTGGAACAACAATTTTATTTAGTTCCCTGAAATCTATACACAAGCGGGATTTCCTATTTTCACCCTTTTTTAATGCCAATGTCACTGGAGCAGCGAAAGGACTGTAGGATTCTTCTATTAAATTATTCTTTAGTAACATGGATATTTGCTCTTCAATTTCTAATTTATCTTCTATTGTACATCTGTATGGTCTTTTACTACAGTATCTATTTACTAGTAAATCTATGTGAGCTTCATAATCTCTAACTGTTCCTATATCATACTTGTCCTTTGCAAAAATTGTTTTATATTCCTTTATTATTTTCTCGATCTCAATTTTCTTTTCATTATCTAAATGGTCTGTCATACTTACAAACTCTTCTGTTTCTGTTATGTATGTATATGTAGTTATAGATGTGGCTGCGCCGCATAGTAAGGACAACTGTCTAATACATCAGTGCGAATCATTACGTCTTTCTATTCACACCTCCGTAGCTTCCTACCTAACATTGGCGACGATTACCCACATTCTGCAATTATGTTCGGTGTAAATTCAATTTTGGGGACTGTATCCAATTTTGATCACCATACACAAGATTGGAAGCTATATAAGGGGCGACTCCAGCAATGGTTCATCGCCAACAGCATCGGCGAGGATAATGACAAGGCTGGAGTGAAGAGGAAAGCGGTGTTATTGAGCGCGCTCACGGAGAACACGTATCAGCTCGCGTGTAATCTAGCCTTGCCGGAAGATTTGAGTACGAAGAACTATGACGATATCCTAAAAATCTTGGATGACCATTTCGTTCCGAAGCGCTGCGGGTTTGCGGAAAGGCATAAGTTTTATAGCGCTGTGCAGCAACCCGGCGAGACGCACTCGCAGTGGGCCGCTAGGCTAAGGGGCCTCGCTGCTTACTGCGCGTTCAAGGATTTGGAGGATCATCTTCTAGACAAGTTCGTCATGGGCATGCTACCAGGTCATGAACGAGACAAACTTTTTGCCCAAAATATCAGCGACTTGACACTGAGTAAAGCTGTGGACCTAGCGGAAACCGCACGATGTGCGCGCTTGGGCGCCGCGGTGGATCCAGTAGGAAATATCGGTGGAAACCAGGATTCGATCTTCAAAATAAACCAAAGTGATAAAAGCAAAGTTTCGGGTACGTCATCAATCGTACAGCGTGAAAAGTGCTCGGTGTGCGGTTACAAAAATCACAAGTCATCGGAATGTCGTTTCGCTAACTATACGTGCAAGTTGTGCAATCGCAAAGGACATTTACGTAAAATGTGTACGAAAAGCAAAGTGCATCGCATTGAGCAAGGTAGTACTGATGACGAGGGAGATGATGGTGAGTTACTCTTAAATATTAATACTTTTGATGAAGTGCCAATGACAGAAACAGTGAGTCTGGAGGGTCAAAGTATAAAGTGTGAAATAGACAGCGGTTCGCCTGTTTCTGTTATATCTGAAAACTTATATACAAATACATTTCCTGGAGTACCGTTATCAGCACCTACAAAAAAATTAATGACTTATACTAGTACTAAAATGTTAGTAACAGGGTGCATGTCAATGCAAGTTTCATATAAAAATCGTACGGTCAGATTGCCTGTCTACGTCATACGCAATGGCGGTCCTCCCCTCCTCGGCCGTGATTTTATGCGCGCCTTTGGTTTACGAATTGTATCAACAACTGGTAACTGCAACAACATTACCTCTGCAGACAATATATTACAAGAACTAGTTCAGGCCTATCCTAATGTGTTTTCTGAAGAACTAGGATGTTTCAAAAAATTTGAAATTATCCTACCCCTTAAAGAAGATGCAAAACCTGTGTTTTTTAAATCGCGCCCGGTGCCATTTGCCTTAAGAGATAAGGTAAACAAAGAATTGGACAGATTAGTCGCACTAGGAATTCTAAAACCGGTTTCTTATTCAGAGTACGCGTCACCGATCGTACCCGTACTCAAACGTGACGGTAGTGTTCGCATTTGTGCCGATTACTCGGTAACGATAAACAAACAACTGCAAGTCGAAAAATATCCATTCCCCACTGCGCAAGAACTCTTCACCAAACTGCACGGTGGAGAAGAATTTAGTAAGCTAGATTTATCAATGGCCTACAACCAACTGAGAATACATGATAACTCGCAAAATATCACTTGCATAAATACCTCTCGAGGTTTGTTTAATTACACTCGTCTTATTTTTGGTTTGGCTAGCGCCCCATCAATATTTCAAAGGGTTATTGAAACTATAGTGGGTAACATGGAGGGGGTTTTAGTGTTTCAAGATGACATTTGCATAACTGGTGCAAATAGATTTGAGCACTTAAATCGCCTAAAAGAAGTGTTGAGACGTTTGCAAGAAGCCGGGTTCACCTTAAGAAAAGATAAATGCGTTTTCTTCCAAAAAGAAATATCTTATCTGGGATATATCATAGATAAGACTGGAATTAGAAAGAATCCACTCAAAATCGAGGCTATTTTACAAGCAGCAGTGCCTAAAAATGTAAGTGAATTACAATCATTTCTCGGTTTGATTAATTATTATAGGAATTTTACTCCGAATGCGTCTACTATACTAAGTCCGTTACACGAGTTATTGAAAAAAGGCAAAAAATGGCACTGGGGATCGGAGCAAAGCTCAGCCTTCAACAGCATCAAAAAGATAATGTCATCTGACAAGGTACTAGCACACTTTGATAACAATGCTAAAATAATTCTAACTGTAGATGCGTCCCCAGTTGGATTAGGTGCAATATTATCTCAAATAAATAAAAACGGCATAGAACAACCGGTTTCGTACGCGTCGCGCTCATTAACAGTAGCAGAAAAAAAGTATTCACAAATACAAAAAGAAGCCACGGCAATTATATTCGGCGTTAGAAAATACCATCAATACCTTTATGGTAGACCAACACCTTTTACTTTACGTACGGATCATAAGCCGCTAACTATTATATTTAAGCCAAGCCGTGGTATTCCAGAAGTATCAGCAAATCGCTTGCAACGGTACGCAATATTTTTGAGCGCATATAATTATGAAATAGAATACATTACCAGCGAGCAAAACACAGCTGATTTCTTATCACGTGCGCTTCCGAGAAACAGCTGTGTTAGTAGTGCGTCGGCGTCGGACGGACAGCAGGTTAGTGAGTCGGGGGCGAGGGAAAAGGCCGCATATGTGAATTTTGCTATTGATGGCAGTTTACCTGTGACCGCGCGACAATTAGAAATAGAAACTGATAAGGATCCGGTTTTAAAAAAAGTTTGCAGTTTTGTTCAGAATGGTTGGCCTCGCAAAGTATCGGACGACTCACTTAAACCATATTTTTTATGTCGTATGCAAATATCATTTGAAAATGGAATTTTATTGCGAGGACATAAAGTGATTATCCCAAAAAAATTGCAAAGTAGAATTTTGAAAGAACTCCATAGTTCACATTTTGGAATCGTTAAAATGAAAGCAGAGTCCAGGGCTCGACTTTGGTTTCCGGGCATCGATGGAGCTCTGGAAAGGCTAGCTAGTGATTGCGAAGTTTGTGCACAGTTACGCCCCTCTCCGCCACGCGTACCGCTCGCGTCATGGTCTTTTCCGCCTTACCCTTTTCACAGAATACACATGGACTTTTTAGGTCCCATGTGCAACAAAATGTTTTTGGTAATAGTTGATGCATATACCAAGTGGGTTGAATGTTATATAATGAATAATAATATCACAACACAGGCAGTTTTATCGAAGCTAACTGATTTTATGTCTAGGTTTGGCATGCCCGATACAATTGTAACTGATAACGGGACTTCATTTGCCTCACACGAGTTTGCTAATTTTTGTAATTCAAACGGCATATCACATTTATTCTCGCCTGTTTATCATGCTATGAGTAATGGTCAAGCAGAGTCGTTTGTAAAAATAATTAAAAAAGGAATAAACTCCATAATAATATCCAGTCATAAGGATGACTTTCAAAATCAATTGTCAAAATATCTCTTTGACTACCGCAATTCTGTTAATAGCACAACGGAGACTTCTCCAGCTCAGCTAGTTTTCGGGCGCAAGTTACGTTCACGATTGGATCTAATTTCAAAAGTAAATAGTGATACCTCCTCGTCATCAGTGTTACCCGCACTAATCAAGGAAAAACAGTGCTCACAGGCTAAAAATTATGGTGGTAAAACACAAAAACCTTATACGAACGGCGACACAGTGTGGTTTAAACAATTCATAAATAAAAAGAAATATAATTGGACAAAAGGAACCATTATGGATAAAATCGGCAAAGTTATGTACAAAATAAAAACACAAGGTACTCATAAGATCATTGTAAGACATAAAAACCAGCTTCGTTCTTATAACGGCAACCATGCTGACACCAATATCGGCAACTCAGACATGTGGGATGTAATCTTACCACAAGAAGAGGAGAATCAGCAGGAAAAAGTGAATGCTACTACCAATGGTCCAATGGAAAACTCGTCAACGGTGTCCAATGACACACAAACGATTGACACCACAACCCATGACTCTGTGGGTACTGACAACACGGCAGATTCACCAACAACGCCAGGTATGCTTGCGGTACCAGGAACACCTCGCATACACATGACACCGAGCAACTCGGCAGTGGAAGGCAGTCCTGCATTCAGTACCCCACAGCCGGCATCAGCCGATGATGATATCTCTCACATGCCTGTCCGTGTCCGAAGGAATAGACCCATCATAGATTATAAAAAGTACTATTAGTTACTGCTCATTAGTGTATTCTCATTGTTGTTCTTTATTTATCTTGTTTTAAAAAGGGGGAAAAGTGTTATGTATGTATATGTAGTTATAGATGTGGCTGCGCCGCATAGTTAGGACAACTGTCTAATACATCAGTGCGAATCATTACGTCTTTCTATTCACACCTCCGTAGCTTCCTACCTAACAGTTTCTATGTGTTCATTAAAATTTATTGCTAATGTTTTTATATTCTTTTCTTCATTTCTGTTATTTTTAGACATTTCATCTATTTTATTTGTTCTTATCTTTTGTTCTATCCGCAAGTCCTCGTTTTGGGTTAGTTTGAATTTCTTTATCATATCCAATCCGATTATAAAATCATCAAAATATTCATTTTCTACTATGTATACATCCACTTCTTCTTCTAAATCAAATATTTTTATTTTTATTGTTATCAAGCCATCTGTTTTTTTCACACCATTAACCGTTTTCATATATGCTATATTCTCATTGTCCTTTTTTTCTTTTATTTTAATCAGTCTTGAATTTATTAAAGAGATCTGTGAGCCTGAATCATAAATGCCGCTCACTTCTAGTTTATTTTCTAATAAGAGCTTGATTTTGATTAATGGTGTACTTACTCGTTTTTTTTCTCAGTATTTATATCTACTTCAATAATAGAGTTGTTATTTACATTTCTGGGTTTAAAAACTTTTTCAGATTCATTTTTATTTTTCTTGAACCAACATGACTCTTCCGGATGATATCTAATTCCTTTGTCCAAAGATTCACAAGTGTTACATGGCTTCTTCTCATTAGTTTTATTTTTATAAAGGAATGTACGACTCTTTATTGTACTTGAGTTTTTCTTGTACATCATACCTTCATATTTTCGTATCTCATTGAACAAATCAGTAGTGTCATTGAGTTCATCTCTGTTTAACCTATTTAAGATAAACCCAGGTAAACCTGTTGCAATAAGATCTATCATTGTTTTGGAGTCTATCGATTTGTTTATGCCTAGCATAAGCCTTTCTTTTCTAATAGCGTAATCAATTAGTAGTCCTTCTTTATATCTAAATGCGAGAGCATATGTAACTATGTCCCATCCTCGGTTTTTAAAAGTTTCTAAAAATTTGTCTTTCCATTCATTCCATTCAGCCTTTATTGTTAGTTTTATGGCCATCGAGCTATACCAATCCAAACAAGATTTTTCTAAAAATAATCTCAATATATCTATTTTTGTTTCATCTTTTGATATATTAAAGCGCTCACACTCCTTTGCAAAATTCTCAATCCATTGCATTGCATTAGGGTTCTTGCTTGTGAATTTTTCAATAATAAATTTCTCTGAAATATGTTTTAGGTTATGTTGATTTTCTTTCTTTGTAGTAGTTTCTATTAATTTTTCCAAGATATGTTGCAAATTGTCGTTTTTGTCTATAGGTTGTTTTGTGCTCATTTCTTCTAAATATTGATCTAAAAATTGCATATTACCTTCCTCATCTCTATATGTTTTCTTAAGATATTCATCCAATTTTATCCATATTTTTCTACTTTGATGCCTTTTCTTTATACTATTTTTTATTTTTGAGAAAGTATTCATTTTGACAATATATGTATGATGAATCACCGGCTTCAGCTCATCAGGTAAAACATAACATTTTCCTTCTTCTGTAGATATTGAGGTTATGGCTAATACATTTGATTTGCCATCATTTGAAGCTATCATCGTAAACTCAAATTGCAGCCGGTCCATCTTCTTTTAGTTAACAAAAATGTCGTTTTATAATAGATTTTATTGAGGATTTTCGAAATAAACCACAAATTGTTTCTCTGAAAACAAAGATTTGTTTTATTCAACATGCTTTTACAGTATAACAATTATCGTTTAACTAAAATTACACTTTTATCTCACCTGAAAACAAAGAAACGACATTAAAGTTCACTAATATCGCCTCCTCAATTATATCCCTTTAATTATCTCTCTACAAGTTTTTATAACAATAAAATGCACAAAATAATCTAAACATCATCTGTCATTGAATGATACGTCACCCCGTATCCACAGCTTAAAAATTAAAAAAATGAAATGTCATTTCCAAGGAGGTCATTTCATTACATATATATATTCCGATGAAAGTAGACTTTAGGTAGGTATTATTTGGAACTATAGCATCTGAGTACTAAATTGTGGACCGGCCACAGAGGAACACACAACAGAAAAGATGACGCAGTACCATTTTTTACCGTTTTTTACCGTTTTTTTTATAATGAGTCACCCTAACATTTAGTAATATGGCAGATGCAGTGGCAGCATGAATATAACCAATCAAAGTTTTTAGTCGTTGTTCTGAATTTATATAATGTACTGAATTTTATTAACTTTGCCCCAATTCGGCAACCGTTCTCTGAAGACTGTTTCGTCATTGGACTGTTCGTCGACGGGACGATTTATTTCCTTCATTTATTTCCGTTTCCCCAGCAGAATATTTCACCTAAGGTCGTTTCACCGACAGGAACACCGTCACTTGTCGTCACCGACACTTTCGCCGACAGGACTTTTCAGCTAGCGAATGTTTGACCGACACGACGATAAGCCTTTAACTCTTTTAACACAGACCTTTTCATCTACGGAGACTTCGGCGTAAATCTTAAGACAAGCGATATTACAAAAAATACACATTTCTATAGATTACCTAGTGTCGTATAACATAATACGCTTTAAATTTTAAGGTTCAATCATGTAGCGACTTTTCCCGCTCTAGAGAGGAGTGAAGTGAGGGAAGGCGTGTCAGACTTTAAGTGACTGAAACATGTTCAAGCATTTTTGTCAAGGAGATATTCTTCCAGTTTATAATATGCTTGTCTACATAGTGTGCGTTTAATGCATGTTTTAAATTTCGACTCATTTAGTTGTAGGATCTCAATTGTTATTTGATTATAAAATTTTACACATTTATTATTATTATACAACTTCATTGCACACATTAACTTAATAAAGGACAAACATTTACAAAAATAAGTGTACAGTATAGACCAGGGTAGAAGCCTTTAAAAATAATAAGTGAAAAAAAAAATAATTTAGTAGGATGAAACCTGTAGCGACATCTATGGCGCCACATAAGAACTACGAAGAAAGTACGAAATCCTGCATCGCGTAATCACAGTTCTCCGCGCGATTTGAACATATACGACAGCCCGAAATCATCTATCGGGCAGTTGCCCACCAGACCATAACACCTGTCTGGTCGGAGGATCCTCCCTTTTCAACGGAGGCATGTGGGACTTTACTCTCTGTTCCGCCTACCTCCAAAAACCCATTAGAAAAGGAGGAGAATATTATAAAAATGAAAGGAAAAATAATTTACGGGCGATCTGAGGTCGGGAAGGGGATGGGGGTGAGTTTTTAAGGGTAAAAAACGGTTTTTCTCGATTTCCGGCAAAACTAAAAGTCCTATGGAAAAAAGTCAAATGGCAAAGTTGTAGGTAATAAAAAGATCTAAAACATTTGTGTTTACACTTTTTTCACATAACCTCAAAAAATTTATGTGAAAAATTCAAAAAACCAAGTTTTTGGTTTTTTATTTTTATCTTTTTCAAAAAAAAATTTTTTTTCACAAAATTTGGTGAAAACTAACCTTTTTATGTCCCAAATACGCTGTAATTTATTTGATTAGAAATATTTATTTTTTCACCTTATTTTGAATTAATATCGAAAAAAATATATTTTGAATATATCTGAAATATATTTGAAATGTATATGAAAATCGGCCAAAAGTTAGTTATTAAAAATATATTTACGATTTATATTTTATATATAATTATGTATTTTATATAGATTTTTAGTATATTTTTTATGTATTTTGAAATATATTTTTTTTTATGGGAGTAACTAAATTTGTTTGTGCAAAATAAAGGAGATTATTATTTTTTAATCTTGTTTTAATCTTGTTAGTTTTTTTTTTTAAGTAAACTTGTGAGGATGTTGTATACTGTACTGTATTTCGAATACTGGCTAGGCTAACGATTGTTACAGCTGCTACGAAATAGTAGGTATGTATGTATGTAGTAAGACCCAGACCCGCCTAGCCCCTTCCCCACTTCTCTATGAAATACCTTTTGATGGGCTAAAATTTTTTGTAGGTCACTCAGGTATATAAGTTATCTAAAAATAGTTATAAATAGGCATCTACGCATATAATTTAAAGAAGATTCGACTACTTTCTCCAAATATTGTAGATGTCTTATTAAATATTAATTTTATTAACTTATTTGTTTGTTAATTATAGTAGTATATTTTGATTTGCAATTTTTTTTTTATCAATGTAACATGTAATCTTACGTTTTTCGAGTAATTAAAGTGTACATTTTAATAAAAAGCTCAAAATTGTATATAATAATTAAAAAAAAATTTCGAATTCGAGTTTTTTTTCGATTTTTTGCATTTTCTGAGAAGATTTACTACGGTAACATTTTTTTTTTTCACCATCGGAAAGTAGAAATTTCAACAAACAGAAAACATACCAACTTTTTTAAAAAAGGTGATATTTTGACGGGTGAATTTTCGATTGAAAATTAGGGTGCTTTTTCGATATTAATTCAAAATAAGGTGAAAAAATAAATATTTCTAATCAAATAAATTACAGCGTATTTGGGAAATAAAAAGGTAAATTTTCACCAAATTTCGTGAAAAAAAAAAAATTTAATTGAAAAAGATACAAATAAAAAACCAAAAACTTGGTTTTTTGAATTTTTCACATAAATTTTGAGGTTATGTGAAAAAAGTGTAAATACAAAAGTTTTAGATCTTTTTATTACCTACAACTTTGCCATTTGACTTTTTTCCATAGGACTTTTAGTTTTGCCGGAAATCGAGAAAAACCGTTTTTTACCCTTAAAAACTCACCCCCATCCCCTTCCCGACCTCAGATCGCCCGTAAATTATTTTTCCTTTCATTTTTATAATATTCTCCTCCTTTTCTAATGGGTTTCATCCTACTATTATTTTTTTTGGTTTTAAAAATTATCGACCCTGGTCTAGTAGGCGGTCTTATTGCACAGGGTAGGCCTGTTGGTCTAGTGGTTAGTAGCCCTGACTGCTATGCCGGAGCAGGATTGGCAATGATTAAAACACATGTTTAAAACAGTGTTTAAAGCCGTTTGAATTTAAACCGTGTTTTTTATTACTTGTTTAAAAACACAGATTAAAACAAGTTTTAAACATTGTATAAAACAATACAAACATCATTTTTTTTTTTTTTTTTTATGGTGGTAAAAAATCATGCATTGACATCCCCCGCTCTTGGGCGGAGCGGGAGATAGTGTCAGACTCTTACTGACTAAAAGACCCACCCCGTTCCTTCTAGCCTTCATACCGGGGCTCGAGCGCCCTTTCGGAAACCCTGGCCCCAGTAGGCTTCGACCCGGCTGGGTCCCTGCTGTTGCTGACAACTCCTTGAGGCGCGCGGGAACAGTGCGCGCCGTCGACGACTTGGGCTTGGTCCGGACAGTTACCGGACGGCCGGACAGCGAGCTACCCATTGCTCACTGTCCGCAAGCCCGCGCCTACGGTGGCCGGAAATCGGGATCAGAATCCCGGCGGCGGCGGCGGCGGCGATAACGCCGTTGCCTGATGCGTTCGGCCTCCTCCTTTGCGAGCATTACTGCTTCGCAGAAGTCGGCGACCGCCTGCCACTCCTCCTCGCTCCGGACCATGGCCTTAACCAAGGCCCGGCGCGAGAGGTCTCCGCCGCCGATCGCCCCCACGAGGGCACGGCGATACTCCGCCCAAGCAGGGCACACCTCGACTGTGTGCTCCACCGTGTCCTCCGGGCATTCCGCACAGTGACGACACCCGGGCGTCACTTCCGCACGAATCCGGTGCAGGAAACTCCCGAACGAACCATGTCCGGTTAGGACCTGCGTCATGCGGAAGGTAAGGACGCCGTGAGGTCTTTCCAGCCACGCCTCAAAGAGGGGACTTACCGCCATGATTGTGGCGTGCCCAGCACTGGGTTGCGATAGTCGTTGACGCCATTTCACCATGAGATCCCGCCGGAGCTCTGTCCGCTATGCCGTGACCTGTCGCGGCAGTGGACTTTCACCCCGGCGTTGCATCTCCACGCGCATATCGTGCATGTGTGCAAGGACTGTTGCCTCCAGATCCCACGGTGGTAGGCCAGCCAGAAGGCTCGCCGCTTCGCGGGAGACCGTGCAGTATCCCCGCACCATTCTTATTGCCATGACCCTCTGGCAGGCGTACAGCATGGACGCCGGTTGCTTTTTCAGCGACGGCGCCCACACCGGCGCCCCGTAGAGGGCCATGGACCGAACGATCCCCGCGTAGAGCCTCCGGCAGGAGGCATCTGGACCCCCAAGGTTGGGCAGGAGCCGCTTGAGCGCACCCCAGCCCGGTTGAGTTTGGGATCATTTTTGTGCTAAGTAATTTATTTTATCCAACAACCAGGTGTTTTAAATTTTTACATAATTATTATAAACAGATCAATCAAAATAGTAACTTTTTTTAAATAATAAACAACACGAGTTTTTATAAAATCAAAATTAGATTTATTAATTATAATAATTAAATTAGTCAGGTCAGAATAAGAGAATATGAATATAGCAAGATCAAGATATCAATTAATTTTTCTTATTTAAATACTTAAAAACTGTGACTAGTTTTGCAGCTTTCTCGGTAAGTACCCGAAAAGTCTCTTCCGCACCGGTGAAGTCCCGTAAGGAAAGTCTCTAATATTGACTGCCGAAAGGAGTACTTCAATGGACTAGTGGTTATTCCCCTTATTCTTATAATATAAAAATGAATCGCAAAATGTGTTGGTAAGCGCATAACTCAACAACGCCTGGACCGATTTCGCCATTTTTTTTTTTTGTTGTGTTCGTTATCATGAGGAGAAGGTTCTAATGGAAAAAAAAATGAAAATTAGGGTAGTGTAGGGTAGTGTAGGGTAGAGTAAGGTGGAGGAGGGTAGAGTAGGGTAGAGTAGAGTAGGGTAGGGTAGAGTAGGGTAGAGTAGGGTAGAGTAGGGTATAGTAGGGTAGAGTAGGGTATAGTAGGCTGAAGTAGGGAAGAGCGGGAGCGAAGCCGCGCGGGCAAAAGCTAGTTTTTAATAATTTTGATTATTATTATTGGTTACTGTAGTTAACTACAATTTATTATTGTCATAGGAGATTACAATTATTTTTGTTATTGAAGAAAAACTAGGGATAGTATCTATAACAAGTAAGAAAACTTCTAAACTTTTTTTTAACGACAGATGTTTTTGATTTTGATTACTGAGAAATTTAGAAAAAAATAATAGAAGAAAATATGTAAAAAAAATGAAAACCAAAGAAACACTCTTAATATTTTTTTTGTGATTATTTTTAAAAGAAATTATTTTATAGAGAAACCTTTTTTTTTGTAATTTAAGAGATTTTTCTTTTATCTTATAAAAAGTAGTACATACTTTTTAAAAAACAAAAGAAAAATCTCAAAAAGAAGTTCTTATACCAGGTGTAAGGGACAGCCCTCCACAAACTTTAAGGGCTTGCTCAGTAGACGAAACTGAACAACCTTCCACAAGATCTTTTTTCAGGAAAACAAAAAAAAAATCGGCCTCGCCATACAAATTGTCCAATCAAGTTTATCATTTTGTATGACGAGGCCGATTTCTTTTTTCGTTTCCTGAAAAAAAAAAATTGTGGAAGGTTGTTCAGTTTCGTCTACTGAGCAAACCCTTGAAGTTTGTGGAGGGCTGTCCTTTACACCTTTTATACATAAAAGAAGAATTAGAATAATTATTTCACTTAATAAGACTGTAGGTTACGTAATATAAAGACTGTTTAACTTCTGATTCCTATACAATTGTATATATAACTTTAATTGTTTCCTTGGTAAGCTAAGAAGTTACTGCTGTTCCTAAGTGATGGTCATTTAAAATAAAAAACTTATCTTTAAACATTTTACTGTGTTTTTTATTTCTCATTTTATAATTATTACAAGATAGGTAGGTACACCCTATGTATGTACCTTTTAATTTATCAGTGTTTTAACCGCCAATTTCTGCAAACTTCATTAATCAAGTATGATTACAAACAATTTATCTAAAAAAAATCAGTCTGTATTTAAATCAATTAGCTTAGGTTTGAAATATGGCCAACTCTTTGATTAAACCACTTAGCTTAGAGCTATTATTTGCATGTCTAGGCGGTTAAGTCTTTTAGCTTGGAACAAGAAGTAATAAACTTAGGCGGTTAAGTCATTTAGCTTGGAACAAGAAGTATTAAACCTAGGCGGTTAAGTCATTTAGCTTGGAACAAGAAGTATTAAACCTAGGCGGTTTAGTCATTTAGCTTGGAATAAGAAAAAGTAAAATATAGGTCATTTTGTATGAAGCGACATTTATCTTCGTTAAAAATAGGAATATCTATAATATAAAAATGAATCGCAAAATGTGTTGGTAAGCGCATAACTCAACAACGCCTGGACCGATTTCGCTATTTTTTTTTTTGTTGTGTTCGTTATCATGAGGAGAAGGTTCTAATGGAAAAAAAAAAATGAAAATTAGGGTAGTGTAGGGTAGAGTAAGGTGGAGGAGGGTAGAGTAGGGTAGAGTAGGGTAGGGTAGAGTAGGGTAGAGTAGGGTAGAGTAGGGTAGAGTAGGGTATAGTAGGCTGAAGTAGGGAAGAGCGGGAGCGAAGCCGCGCGGGCAAAAGCTAGTTTAAATATAAATATTGGTATTTCCCCTATTCAAAGGGTAGTTCATAAGAAATTTCTCGCCGATATAGTCGCGCTAGAAAAGTCCCTAAGTAGCCTTATTTAAAAATCAACATTAGTTAGAACATACAGGGTGAATGTAAAGCGTTCAGTATTGAATAAAGATACGCAACATAAAATAAATGTTTATCAATTGATAGTTTTTGTAAATATTTAATTTAGTATAGCGAATTTGAAAAGATCTAGTCTAGAAATGAAAAATTAATTGAAATTGTTCCCATATCTAAAAAGAACACTTGTTTAAAACAATTATAAAATTTAAAAAAAAACTGTTTTTTTTCCAACCCTGTGCCGGAGGTCGTGGATTCGATTCCCACCCAGGACAAATATTTGTGTGATAAGCACGATCATTTGTTCTGTGTCTGACTGTAATTTATCTATAATATGTATGTATTTAGAATTATATAAGTAAGTTTATCAGTTGTCTAGTACTCATAACACAAGCTCTGCTTAGCTTGAGACTTGACGGCGTTGTGTGATAGTTGTGGAATATAATTATTATTATTAAATAAAAAACCAAATAATAAACTACTTAATAAATATAAAATATATTTATAATTAGAAAGGAGAAGAAGAACTAAAGTGATAAATAATGCTCATCACCATTTTTTTGAACGTTGGTAGCGTTTGGGCTCTCCTCACTTCTATGGGTAATGCATTCCACAAACGAGCTGCTTGTATCGTGAAAGATTTATCAAAGAATGAAGTGGAATTAATGATGGGCAAAGCACCGGGTTTATTCCCGGTGCTTTGATAAATTCCCAATAAACTCCCGAAAACACCCATAAACACCCAAAAAAATGGGTTTTTATTTTTATTTATCACCAGCCTTTTTAATGTTCCCACTGTTGGGACTCAGGCCTTCTCTCCAGGAGAGGAAATGGGCCGTAATCCACCACGCGGGCCCAGTGCGTGTAGGTGAATGTCACATGTCTTCGAATTTTTGGTTCTAGGACATGCCGGTTTCCTCACGATGTTTTCCTTCACCGTTTTGAGAGCAGTGGTGATGAAATAAATTACACAAAGTAATGCGCCTGGCTGGGTTCGAACCCGCGACCTACAACTCGTAAGTCGGGGCCGTTACCACTCGGCCATCACTGCTCTCATTTTTTTATTTATGCAAATACTTAAGTAATATTAAAAATAAGTTTTAAATTTTATTTTTATACATTCTTATGATCTACATTATGGTGGATAATAAAAGGAACCGTTACTTTAATTCTAGGGGACTGCAAGATATACAATATATTAGGGGATAGAAAGATCAATAATTATAAAAAGTGGTATTGTTAACTCTTTTTGGTGATGAATTAGAAGTGAGAACGCCGTGCACGCAGCACGCTCTAGGACTCAAACTTACACAAGAAGAAGCGAATTTCATGGTATGGAGTTTATCTACAATTTAAGCCAACACTTAAGTTTAATGTAATGGCAGATTTGGCGAGTCACTAAGCTAAAGAAAACCTTTTGGGCCAGACAATTTCTGTGGAGTTCATTGGATAGTATTGAGCCCATAGTAGGTATGGTGGAAAGATATTTGTAGTTCCACTGAGTTAAGCAAAGTAGCGATTTGTATTATGCTAGCTCCGTGTACTTCTGCAGCCACCGAGCGTTTCAGTATGGTTACATACACAATAACAAAAGAAATCGACTTACAAATGAAAAAGTTGAAAAAAAATCATTTATTTGTTACAACTGGAATCTTAAACATGAACATGAAAATTCAGGTTAGGTAATGAAGAAAAAGAAAATGTCTTAGATTTCATCAATCAAATGAATGAACAAAGTAATTTAGACGTTATGGAACCTATCCAATTCGTTGCTTGTGATGATAATATTCATCATTATCATCATCGCAGCTGAAATACGTCCACTGTTGGACATGGCCTCCCCTCGCTATAATGACCTATGCCCATTGTTGGACATAAGCCTCCCCATAATGGCGCCATTAGGCGCTATAATGACTGATGCCCACTATTGGACATAAGTCTCCCCTCGCTATAAAGACCTATACCCACTGTTGGACATACGCCTCCTCCAAGTGTCGCCATTTAGGCGCTATAATGACTGATTCCCACTGTTGGACATAGTCTCCCCTCGCTATAATGACCTATGCCCACTGTTGGACATAAGCCTCCTCCAAGGGTCGCCATTTAGGTGCTATAATGACTGATGCCAACTGTTGGACATACGCTTCCACCTCACTATAATGACCTGTGTCCACTGTTGGACATAAGCCACCCCCAAGTATCGCCATTTAGGCGCTATAATGACTGCTGTCCACTGTTGGACATAGGCCTCCCCCTCGCTATAGTGATCGATGTCCTCTGTTGGACTGTCCAGGCGCACTAGTTTATGAGCCTATGTCCAACTTAACGCTAGTACTGAGCTCCTCCGTAGTCTCAGCCATGACTACTATGTCATCGGTAAACCGAAGTTGAGTAATGTACTCGCCCTTGTCATTAATGCCTAGTCCTCTCCATTCCAAAACCTTGAAGACATCCTCCATTGCAGCCGAGAATAGTTTCGGAGAAATGACGTCTCCCTGCCTCACACCTTGCTGCAAGAGGATAGGTTTCGATGTCTGATTTGGAAGTCGGACCGTCATGGTGGCGTTTTTGTACAAACACTTCAGCATCGATGTACCAATGGTCTATCTGGCACCGTTGGAGAGACTGCAGTACAGCCCAGGTCTTCATCGAATCAAAGGCTTTCTCGTATCCACAAACGCTAAGCAGAGAGGCTGATTATACTCCTCAGTCTTCTTTATAAATTGCCGCAGCGTATGTATGTGGTCTACGGTGCTAAAGCCTTTTCGGAATTCGGCTTGTTCGGGAGCTTGGAAGTCGTCAAACCTGCGCGCGAGACGGTTCGTGATGACACTGGAAACGATGATAGTGTGGGGCATCTTCGATAAAATCAAGAATGGCTTCAAAAGATTAACGCATTGCTGTGCGAAGCTTCTAGAATGGAAGTACGTACGGAGGCCTGGCAAGTTCTAGAAAGGTCCGCCAGAAGTACCTACCACAATTATTATTAAATGGGGTTTCGTAGGTAGGTACGTATGTAGATAAGGGAATGCGCACCTTCCGTTATTTAACAATAGAGTTGAAATTCGCGTGAAAGTGAGGGAGGTACACGTTTGCAATAAAAATGATTTACTGCCCCTCGACGCGACTCTATTGTTCTAGATTGGTCTTAAAACATCGGTATCTAGAAAAAAAATATTACTTTAAAATCAAATTCAAAGTTTTTTTATTACGTAGCCTAGGCCCTGCTTTGAATCACATGGTGAGACCGAAAAAATGTAACTTAAATGTCGTATTGAAATGGATTTTTAACCATATCATATTTTTTATCTTTTTTTTTTCCAAGATGTTGTTTTGAGTAAAAACATTTGAATACTATGTATAAAGCGGATGTTTTCAAACTATACTTATTTCTAGTCATGACGCCTCTTTCTGTCGCAAAGAATTACCATTTGATGAAAGTGAAAGAAAAAACGGTAAATGGTAGCTGGAATTGTAGCCCACTATGCAGTTTGCATTTGGTCAGGTCGAGAAAAAGCATAATTTAAGTTTAAAATAAAAATAAAAAAACAAAAATTTGGGTGTTTATAGGGTACTTTCCCCAAAACACACAAAACACCCGGTATTTTCCCAACTGGGAATAAACCCGGGTGGGTGGATTGCCCATCTCTAAGTGGAATGCATTATGAATACTAAGTTTTAGATTTTCCGATGACCTCAAGGACCTAGAATGTGTGTCACAGAGGAACTGAAAGCGTTCTTGAAGATAAAAAGGAGTCGAAGGATTAAAGAGTACATTGTAAAGCAAAGAAAGTATGTGAACATTCCGACGAAGGCGAATAGGAAGCCATTTGAGCTGAGTACGAAATTGAGAAACATGGTCATACTTGCGCAAGCCAAATATAAACCTGATACAGTGATTTTGAAGTCGCTCAAGCTTATCCAATTGGTCTTGGTAATGTAATATAAATGGTGTAAGGGACAGCCCTCCACAAACTTTAAGGGCTTGCTCAGTAGACGAAACTGAACAACCCACCATGAATTTTTTTTTCAGGAAACGAAAAAAAAATTCAGCCTTTCCATACAAATTGTCCAATCAAGTTAATAATTTTGTATGGTGAGCCGGATTTTTTTTTTTGGCCACTTACAATTATTTTGAAAACTTTGGTTATTTAAAAGTAACAAAATACCATTGATAGAATTTTGATTTTCCCTCCACATTTTTTATTTATTTATTTAATCTTCATGCAACACAAAGTTCATGGCGGACTTAATGCCTTAGGCATTCTCTACCAGTCAACCTAGGGTGGTGAAGAGATAAAATGGTAGGCGCACAAAAAGAAAATTTTGGTATTAAACAAGAGTAAAAAGTATACATATAGATAAAATACACTTACATATATATTTAATATATTATATATACAACATATACTTACTCGTATATATTTATATTAAGTAATGACAGAAGTTTTGAGACGATTCTGCTATTGGAGTAGAAAATGATTCCGCAACTTTCGCTTAAATGCATACCGACTTTCGGCCGTCGTCCTGATATCGAGAGGAAGCGCATCCCTCAGAAGGATGGAGCCAGATCAAATTATCGTATCTCATTAAAATTGAATCTGCATCGAAAACACTTTCGTGCGATGATTTTCTACGAACTCAAAAGTGGCCTAAAACCTGATGATGATAAGTCATTTGCAAATTGCTTTTATAGATGAAGGACCTTCAAAAGCAATCATCTACCGCTGGTATAGCGAGTTTAAGCGCGGTCGCCTTACTTTAGGGGATGAACAAAGGAGTGGTCGTCCTACGCCGGCTGCCAAGGAAGAAAGTGTGCTGGTAGTAAAACAAAATTCAAGAAAACAGATGAATTACATACGAAGAGATTCAGCAAATACTGTAGATTGGGGAAGCGTTCACAAGATTCTACACAAGCAACTTCGCGTGAGGAGGATAGTTTGCCGCCGGGTGCCGCACAATCTCACCGAAGCTCAGAAGCAGGCCCGTGTGGAGTGATGCCGTGATATAATTCAAAAATTTGAAGCAGGCTCGTCTCGGCGCGTTTACGACATTGTGACAGGTGACGAATCCTGGATTTATCAATACGATCCAGAAACTAAGCGTCAGTCGACAGTTTGGCTGTTTCAAAACGAAAGACCATCTCAGACACGCGCACCTACGAGTGTCTGAGATGGTCTTTTGAGGAAACTACCACACAGATTAGAATGGACCTGTCCAGTCAGTGCAAGCATTTGTTAGTATTCGTATAGCTCAACTTAGGAAGCGGAGCTCAATGATTTGACGAACAATACCAAGGAAAGGATATTTGGGTAGGCCGCAGAAATACTGAAAATGCCAGACATATTAAAAAAAAATGAAAAGAAATAAAAAATGTCCACATACATCATTTTTTACACACAATATATTAACAAAGTAAATATTTATGTCAAATGTGAATTTAAAGAATAAATAAAATCTTATTGTAATATAAAAACCAATGTCAAATGTTAAAAAATAATTATCAATTTCAAATTCTAAAAAGAAAATAAAAAAGTACAATCGAAATACAAAAAAAAAACACAAAAGAGAAAAAAATAAAACAAATTACAACAATTCTGCCGTCCTCTAACTAAAAAGCAGCTAAGTACTTTTTTTTCTAAGTAACTTAGCTGCTTTTTAGTTAGAGGACGGCAGAATTGTAGAGCGTACAGGAGTAGGTCAATCCCAAGCCTTTTTATTAACCGACTTCCAAAAAAAGGAGGAGGTTCTCAATTGGGTTTTTTTTTGTTTGTTACCTTAGAACTCCGTCATTTATGGACCGATTTGTATTTTTTTTCCCTTAAAGGATATGCTTCCAGATTGGTCCCATTTTCTTCAAAATCCAGTTTTGATGATGGGATCTATGAATTGAGGGAACTTTTCAAATATTATAGACAACCATACAGTGATTTTGGTATTTTCATCGAGGACTTCAGTATTTACAGTAAAAAAGTAATATTTGATGAAGTGGAACTGATGAAGAAGACCAGAAACGGCCAACGGAACTTCATACTCACATAGATATCACAATGAAGATAGTTAAGCGACTGACAATAAAAAAAAATAAGGGTTCTGAATAGTTATGTTGAAAATGTATGTATGTTATTTTTGTAGTTTTTATGTGGCGCCGTAGATGTCGCTACATCACTCCCCTCCGGCGATCGGAGATCGATGGCTCTTGATGCTTTTAGATGCATGCCAGGCCAGTGATAGGTTAGTTCCAGTGGGTCGGAACCGAATGCCGCATAGTTCTCAGTGAGTCGGAACTGTCTGCGATGATGCCCCTGTGAGTCGGGGTGGTACTGTCCTTGTGAGTTGGGATGATGCCCCAGTGAGTCGGGGTGAGCCATGTCCCAGTGAGTCGGGGTGGTGCTGCTGGCTCCAGTGATTCGGAGCGGTGCTGTGCGACGTAGGGCTTGACTGCTGGCGTCGACCAGGTGAAGTTCTTCATGGCTCTTCATGAGCTGGCCGAAAGTGGAGTGTACTTAGCCAAGGTCGCTGATCAGGGCTGAGGGGGATGACCGGGTATGACCAGTTAATCAAGAGGCTGGTAGCCAGGATACTCTTTATAGTCGTGGGAGCTGGCTGTATAGTTCGCTGCTCGAAAGCTTGAGGAAGTGATGATGACGTCACGAAGTAGTAGCTGCACGAAGGCTGCTCTGACGTTCACTGTCGAGGGTCACCAGATTGGAGGTATCTGGAACAGAGAGTAAAGTCCCGCAAACCTTCGTTGAAAAGGGAGAATCCTCCGACCAGACGGGTGTCGTGTCTGTTGGGCAACTGCCCGGTAGTTTATTTCGGTCTGTCATATATTATGTTCAAATCGCGCGGAGAACTTTGATTGCGCGATGCAGGATTTCGTATTTTTGTAGTTCTTATATGGCGCCATAGATGTCGCTACAGTATCATCGAAGTGATGTGATGATGATGATGGAGCCGGAAGATAGGCACCGAAACTCCGTAATTAATTAATGTATCCTAGCTGTGTTTGGGCTTATTAGAATTGTCATGAGGATGCACTTTGGCTATAAGGTACTGTCGAACTGATCCAATGATGGAGCCTGAAGGTGAAAGATGAACACGGGATCTTCATAATAAAACAATGTATCCTGACAGTGGTAGGATTAATTGCAATTGTCATGAGAAATAAGTACTCTCACTCTGTATCGCAACTAAAAAATTTGAAATAAAACTATTTAATTAATATACTATTTCCAGCAGCAAGGAGCAGTGGTCGCGGGTTCAAACTCAGCCAGGCGCATTACTTTGTGTAATTTATTTCATCACCACTGCTCTCAAAACGGTGAAGGAAAACATCGTGAAGAAACCGGCATGTCTTAGAACCCAAAATTCGAAAACATGTGACAATCACCAACCCGCACTGGGTCCGCGTGGTGGATTACGACTCCATTCCCTCTCCTAGAGAGGAGGCTTGAGTCCCAGCTAGGGAATCGAATCCCATATCAAAATCGCGATCCCGCAAGTGCGAGTCGGACTTTCACACCGAGAGTATCTTATAAATTTACCTACCTAAGTAAATAGTTCGATTCCCGAATTGAGTTTCGAAGATCTTCCGAATCGCAAAAATAATAATATTTTATAATGTAATTCTTATACGACTTTCATATAAAATCTGAACATCATCATCTGAGCTGATGAACAACAAAATATTTAACAGTCCTTCATCTTTTAAATAATTAAATTCACATGCTTCGGGGAATTCTAATTCTAAAAAAAATGTCACAAATACCATGTAAAGTTGTTTCATCACTTATAAATGAGGATGAGCAGGGTCTAATAAATAAATCAATACGGCGGCAGGTCGTCGAAATCCAATTTTCTTAAAAAAAAAACAATCCCGCTGACATGCGGGATCCCGCATGAGTAATCACATATTTCCGGTCCCGCAGAAAAGGTGCAGGATCCCGCATCGTTAATATAAATAAGAAACAAAAATGGACCAAGAGTTGAGCCCTGGGGGACATCCGTTTTTACTACAGACCCGGGAGATCTTTTTCCGTTTACGTCAACTCTCTGCATCCTTTTATTCTGATACGACTAAATAAATAAAAAAAATAGATGACTTAAGAAGATCCAGCGAGGAGTTTCGGATCCAGTAATGGTGTAGTTTAGTTTCCTGATGAATGTTTCATGGTGAACGTAATCGAAAGCCCTAGATAAATCGCAAAAAAAATGCCCGGAGCATCGCATTTGTTTTCCCATGCATAATAAATATGTCCTAAAAGTTCAGCATCGGTTGTTGAAGGACCCCTTGTAAAACCAAAACCAAACTCTTTGGTATGCAATAAAATTTTTCGTTCGAATGGCACAAGATTTACGGCGAATTCTCCGTAGATGAAAAGGTCTGTAGTTAAAAGTAAAATGTTTAAAAAAAAATTTTGGTCAAACATTTGGTAGAAAGAAAAAACGTTTATTCGTACCTCACACATACAGTAGAATTAAAATAAATGTGAAAAATTACATTAAAATCTGTGCAAGGCCAAAAATGTGCCTAACTCAGCTTATGTTGCGATATTTAAAACGATAAATAATGAACGGTAGCTGGAAAGGCCTGTTGACGAAAGTGTCGATGATGAAAGCACAAAATGAAAGTTCCTGTCGGCGAAACGTCCATGGCTGAAAGATTCTGCTGGGGAAACGGAAATAAATGAATCGTCTTGTCGATTAATAGTCCAATGACGAATCGGTCTGCGGAGAACGGTTGCCGAATCCTTTGCCCCACATTAATAAATGATATTTATTTTGCAAATAGGTTTAAAATAACACTTTTACACGTCAATTTATTTTTCGTCATTTTAAACTAGATGAGGCCGGCCACTAGAAATGACTCCTGTATCGCGGGTGCGTTTACAAATATTTCTAAACTCCATACACAACACACCTAGGCCATACAAATATTTGTTCCGTGCGGGACTCGAACTCGCGACACAGAGCGCGGTATCCTATTGCTTAACCAACCTTGCCAAAAAGGCAAACGGTAAATTTTAATTCCATGAATTTCGTGTACTCATTTATGTCATGGTTCTTAACTGGTGAGTCTCAAGTAGGTAAACAAACAACAAACATACAAACATGGTAGCGATATGCACTTTGGTTAGAACAGCAGGCCTTGCCAAGTTACAACCGTTTCGTTTCTCTTTCGTCGATTGCCACGAATCGGCCACGCCTCCGATTTCTTTGTTCTGATCACGTGACTGAAAACGGTTTCATTTGTGTCTTTTCATTTGATATCTATATTGCGGGGTTATGAAAAAAACAATTATGTTGGCGGCCATATCGGGCTTGCATTGTTTTTTTCATAGAGAGAATGCATTCTACTAGTCAAGCTCTTTCAGCTTTGATATAGTTATCGGCACGGATCTTGAACGATCGGCGTCAGAATGGGGATCGCTTTGCGCATTCCATATATTGGCGAGCCAATCGTCGTCGTTGTTAGATACATGCAGTAAGCGCAGGGAACGAATTACGAGTGACGTCTATGACACGATGGCGCGGTAAACCAATCACTGAAATTCCCCGCCCCCGCGTCTCACGTCGCACCACTATAGAGACCGAATGTTTGACTTCTGCGCAACTTGAAGCCAGCGCTCAAGATCCGTGCCGATAACTATACCCACATTGAGGGGTTGTGTAGAAACATGTAGTCCGCCCTTTTGTAGAGGCGGCCATCTTGGATATACAATGATACTGAATATATTGTCATCATCATCATCAAAAAATCAGAACGATCTATAAACTGGAAGGGGTAAAATTTCTATCACCAGATTCGACAATAATAAAACCGTTTAGTAAAAAAAATCCGTTCACCATTGTTTTAAACTATTTTATATATATTTTACATATGATTCTAAACAACAACAAAAAAACTCGTGTGAAAAATTACATTAAAATCTGTGCAAGGCCAAAAATGTGCCTAACTCAGCCTATGCTGCGATATAACGATAACTTTTAATTGTCTTAAGGGAATACACAATCTAAGTACCTACCTACTTACTTTTTATAATATAAACAAAAGGACTTACCGTTATTACAGAGTGAGAGCCCGTGGCTGCCAGACTTTCGTCATATTATAACGAGGCGCGCACGGGCTCTAACTACCCCTCACCCATGACGACTTTCTGTAGCGATGCTGTCGCGCGTTTCGTAACTAAGGCGCTTTAGTCGCATTTGCAAGCGCTCTATAAAAAATACCAACGCGCTATAGCATCGCGACTGTATCGATGCAAACGCGCTACATCATGGCCTTAGGCTATTAGATAAAAATAAATTAATCTGAGCAGGAGAAGTTGCGACAAAGCTTTGATGCGGACAGCAGTTGTTGTTTCGTTGCGCCCGCTAGTAGCGCGTCTAGCTCTAGCACACAATTAGTTTTGGAGTACTTTTCAAAAGTGCATGCGAATCAAGTGTTATGACTATGATTACATAATATGTTTTTATGTTGCAAGCAGATCTTCTGGAAAAGGTAACGTCTAAGAATAGTCGTTGGAGCGTGAGTCACGCGCGTCAGTCGAAACTAGAGCCATGCTTGCCTTGACCATGCCTCGTAGTCTGCCTGCCTTGCCTAGTTCTGCATTCTATCAATATTTTACTGATGACCACTCGACCATTTCTCGAATGGTTCGAATCTTGAGTGGAACCCTAAAGTCTGTTTGGAGATATCCCAAACAATTATAATCAGAAAACCGACGTGGACGTTTGAATTCAGAATCTCAGATAATTTCAGTGTTAATGTCAACTTAGGGTGAGTTGCACCATTTAACTATAACGATGACCAAACCATAACCAGCCGTGAAACGGCCTCCTATTGGTCAATTCGACGATTTGACAACTGTTAACGGCTTTGTTATCGTTATAGTTTAATGGTGCAACTCACCCTTAAAATTGTAAATACTTACCGTTAGATTACAATCTATCTCGAGAGATTGTAAACTATCGAAATATTGTGAACATTAGCAAGCAGCTCACGATTTAACGTATTATTTTTCGATAGATTGTAATATATCGAAGTTAAACTATTAAATTGTCAAATGAAATAGAACGGATCGCATCTCGCGCGCTGATTGGTTGAACGTCATGTGCCCCCGCCATATTTTTTTGTTTATTCGTTTGTTGTCGAATGTATACAAACAGTGTTTTGGTGATTTTAAATTGATTTCGTGTTAGTTTTAGTCACAGAACATAGCCGTAGTTACATACATTTTCCGTGTTTTTCATATTTTTTAAGCATGTAAACTTATGTATGGGATCTCATTTGATAATATTTACAGTTTACAATGTCGGATATTGATCTGTCCATCAACGAAACTTAGACATACCAGGTATTATCAATCAAGATGAATTAACCATAGTTACAAAACTATTACAGTGGGCATAATGAAAATAATAATAATAGAGTGACTAGGGGATAAAGCAGTGTCTTTAAGTCGCGGGCGGCATGTTGATTTCCGAACGAAACGAAGGTTGCTGATTTTAATCCCGAACGTTAGTGAGGGTGTTAAATAATTAACTCCCGAGCATTGCGAGGGAGTTAATAAAGAAACCTGAGTGAAGTGAGGAATTCAAGCGGCCCAAAACAAAGACAGCTTTATCCCCATGTTGCATACTCTACTTTTTACACCATCTGTGAGATAATTTGAAGACAATTTGGTCAACCAAAACATATATTAGAGAAATATAAGTATTATTATATTTACAAGTTCATCAAACAAACAAAATTCACTACTCCAAGATTTTATAGTTTCAATTTTCTATAACGCTCCCGTCAGTAAGCACGTTTTACGAGTATTATATTTTCTTTTTTTTGTTAGTGGCCAGTTTGAATTTCGGGTCAACTTGTTCGATGCACGTACATTTTAATTGACAATGTTGACGATTTTTGATGTTCCAAATTCAAATCTCATTATTCCCTAGGGATCGGCCATACTGTCATTCTCTCCTTGATACTCACTCATTTTTGTAAAAAATCTATGGGGTTATTTTTTTTTTAGTATTGTTGTTTGACATCTTATCCTTGTTAACCGACTTAAAAAAGAAAGAGGTTATATGTTCGGATGTATGTTTTTTTAAATGTAACCTATATTCACCGATTTCTCGGTTAATTATTGTCGACTGATTTTGTTTTTTTTTTTTTATATTGAATGTTTATACTCCGTATACTTCAAAAGAAATATTGTCTTCATCTGATGATGAACTTCAGAGATATGGAACGGAACTCTTCATAGGGCCATAGCAAAACTATCATAACAAGTAAAATTACTTTGTTGATACACGTAGGCCCGTATTACAGAACGTCACTCAAAACTCAAGCGTTACTCAAAACTCAAGCGTTACTCAAAACTAGATTCAAGCCATTTGATTGTTGAAAGTTTGAAACTAGTTTTAAGGCGTATAGTCCCTTGAACCATCTGACCGAAATTATGTGAACGCAACTCTCGCACTCGCCTAGGCGGCAGTACGCAAATCTGTGCATTTATTTGCGGCCAGCAGCGCCCGGAAAGCGCTTTAAATCCATTTTCTCTGCGAGATATTGATTGATTTACATATGCAATGTTCACTTTGAAGAATATTTAACCACCAATTTTTATGTGTAAAAATGTTTCTAAAGGTCCAAGCCGTTTCGAAGGAGTAGGGAAAAGTTGCGAAATTGCTAAATTTTTTTTTTTTTGGCAAAAGTATTAATTGCACGAAAAAATCAAATGTTGATATTATTGTTCATGAATCTATAATAAACATATATTTTTTTCAAACCAATTGACCTAGCCGTTACGGAGGAGTAGGCCTCAGAAAATCACTGTTTTATGGCACTTTTCGGGCGCTTGGCCCTTAAGTAACGCTTGAGTTTTGAGTGACGTTCTATAATACGTAGTTACCGTAGTCGATGACTGACTAAAGGAAGAGACGCAGGGGTACATCGAAATGGTCTGATGATGAGGTTGGAAGGTAGGCCGGAACTCCATAATAAATTAATAGATCGTAGTCGTGTTTAGGCTTATTAGGATTGTTATGAGATGCTTTTTAGCCATAAGGTACCATTGCACTGATGGGTTGATGGATCCGGAAAGTAGAAGTTAGGCAGGAAAACTGAAAACAAAACAATGCATCGTAACCGTGTCTTACTTAATGGAATTGTCATTGTGACTATTAAGATAAAGAATACAATTGACATTCTATTATTATCAGCTAAAACATTTCAATCAATATCAATAATAAGGTCGTTTAGATGACCTGCCGGTGGATTAATTGTGTTTATTTACCCAACCCTAGATACCATATAATCAAAATGGTATGTGCATAACTTCCTACTGTGCATCTAACTGTAAAAAAAAAGTAAAGACTGTCTAAAAATAACATTAATGAAATAAAATACTTTCTGTGTTGTTTATTTTTGACTAGCTTTTGCCCACGACTCCATCTGAGTCAGCTCACCTCGATAACTTAACTTGATGGTAAAACTAGCCTTTTCTTTTCAATGTGGAAATCATCAAATGACTTCTCCCGCTCTGGATGGAGCGGTATGGCTATATAATACTTATATATACTAGGGTTTATAACTACGTCTCGTCAGCAATTCCAATAAGCAAGACACGGTAAGTATACATTGTTTTAGTACTGAGTTTCCCCTACCTACCTTTCATTTTCCGACTCCATCATCAGATCAGATCAATAGCTACTCATAGCCAAAGTACATTTTATGACAATTCTAATAAGCTCAAACATGGCTAGGATTCATTGACTTATTACGGAGTTCTGGTGCCTAACTTCCAACTTCATCATCAGATCATTTCTGTGGACCTCCTCTCTTTCGGTAACGGACGTACGGTAACAAACCCACACAGCTACTTTACTTGTTATGACAGTTCTGCTATGATCCTTTTCCATATCTCCGAAATCATCATCAGATGACGACAATATTTCTATGGGACCAATCCGGAAGTATACAGGCATGACAGGCCTGTTGGTCTAGTGGTTAGTGACCCTGACTGCTATGCCGGAGGTCGTGGGTTCGATTCCCACCCAGAACAAATCTTTGTGTGATGAGCATGATCATTTGTTCTGTGTCTGGGTGTAATTTATCTATAGTATGTATGTATTTAGAAATATATAATTATGTTTATCAGTGTCTAGTACTCATAACACAAGCTCAGCTTAGCTTGAGACTAGATGGCGTTGTGTGATAGTTGTGAAATATTATTATTATTATTATTATTATACCCTTTCAAATAAAAATAAAATAATTCAAAATCAATCTACAATTGACCAATAAATTGGCGCCCAACTGTTTTTTCCTACAAAACCTATTTAGGTGCATATCCTTTTTGTCCCATGGAATTGAAGATTGTGCCAATAAAAACAGTTTAAGCACGAACCAAATTTTTTACAATGGCATAATATGCCGTAACTCTGTTGGACAATGAATTTGTCAATTTGTCTCATGGTCCTTTGTGTAAAACATGTCACTATAGTCTGTCTAAAAAGTCAAACGACTTGGGTAATTAATAAGATAAAATGAAATCTGATATAGTCAACACTGGTACAATAATCAAGGTTGATCGAGAGATCTTGATTATTGTTTACTAATAGAAGAACCTTATAAAAGGTCGAATCTAAGCATAAAGAAACTTATAAAGAAAAGCTTTCCAGAAAAGTAATTGTCGCAAAATTGTTGATTTCGGACGACTTCAATCGAAGCTGACAAATAGATCTCGTAGATTTCCAAACATCTTCAGATCAAGAGCTATAAATGATTTTTACAATATCACGATCATTTAACAAAATTCTGTATTTTGCGACCATTACAAAAGCAAACAGAAAAAAATTATAGTTGATGTCACAATTTTTGAAGTGCATTTAGGATGAGTTGCACCATTTAACTATAACGATAACCGAACCATAACCAGCCGTGAAACGGCCGCCTATTGGTCAATTCGACGATTTGACAACTGTTAACGGCTTTGTTATCGTTATTGTTAAATGGTGCAATTCACCCTTATTTTATTTGATTGCCACCTGTGTTTAATTCCTAACTCTATAGAAACAGAACGGTCTACTGTAAGACTGACCAGTCAGGGACAGCCTTCGGACAATTTATTGTCAATTTAACGCGCGATAGATTGTGATATAACAGTTTAACTTCGATATATTACAATTTACCGAAAAATAATGCGTTAAATCGTGAGCTGTTGTATTATATTAAGGTTCACAATTTTCGATAGTGTACAGTCTCTCGAGATCTAGATTAAACGGTATTTACAATTTTACGGTGACATATATACGAGTACGTTCCAATTAGTATCGGAGCCAAGCGGCAAGAAATAACCCTTGTTCATTCTGGCCGGTGTCCGTCTGCGCCGAGTTGTCCAGCCAGTGTGCTGGGAGACTTGTGTGTTGCGAAGGGACTGTGTCAAGTGAATCACTGTGCTCTTGTAGAGGGTGTAATGGAGTTGTTGCTGTCCATACAAATACACCGGTTGCTTTAATAATATTTTCATTTATTCATAGATATTACATATAAATTACATTTTAAATATTTCAATAAAAAAAAAACATTTAAAATATAAAAAATAGTTGCCCATCGGTATCGGGAACAGGGTCCAAGCTACCGGCGGTCAGGGCTCCAGAGAAAGGAACCTCCTAACAATACGAGCCGTGTCCAGGAGTACCGCTTTCTGAATCAAGCCCTTGATCCAGCTACCTAACGCGAGCCTCCTCAGGTGTTGGTCGAGGCTCTTGGCTATTAAGCCATTACCCGACACGACTATCGGTACAATGATCGCCGAGTCTACATCCCACATGTCGACAACCTCGCGAGCCGAGTCGATATACTTGATTTGTTTATCTTTCTCAGCTTTCACGAGGTTCTCGTCATGCGGAACGGATATGTCAACAATCATTGCACGCCTCTCGCTTCGGTCCACCACCGCTATATCAGGTTTATTGGCTACAATAGTCCTGTTAGTGATAATGGACCGATCCCAGTACATTGTGATATCGCCATTATCGAGAACTGAGTCGGGCACATACCTGTAGTACGGCACCTTCGATTCCTCAAGAGAGTATTTCAGAGCAAGTTGCTGATGGATAATCCTGGCTACAAGGTTGTGTCTGTGCAAGTATTCCCCGTTAGCTAGACGAGAACAACCTGAAATAATGTGGCGGATTGATTCACCCGGACGGTGACATGCCCGACAGATGTCAACCGTACCGTCCTTCACAATAAATCTTCGGTAGTTCTTCGTCATGATAACTTCGTCTATAATTGCACAGAAAAAACCTTCGGTTTCCCCAAAGAGGTCACCGACGCGCAACCAGGCTACGGACGCTAGTTGGTCTACATCGGGCCCATGAAGGGTCCGGAAAAAGCGTCCGTGCAGTTCCTTACTCTGCCATACTTCCTTGCGATCGTTAGTGTCAAGCACTACAGGTTTGCGCCAGTTCTCGTTAGCCAAGGAGAGCGGGGTTGAGTCCCTTGTCCACTGCCACTACTTCACGATGCATACCCACGTCGGCGGCTAGGAAATATTCCCTGAGACTGCATACCTCGCGATTGTGCAGGGTCTTAGCATTTAAAAAGCCTCGACCCCCACACTTCCGCGGGATATACAGTCTCATCACCGATGACCGTGGGTGATGCATTCGGTTTGCAGTAAGTAGTGAACGAACTCGCCTGTCCAGGGCGTCCAGTTCTGTTTGAGTCCATTTGAGTACGCCGAAAGAGTACATCAATACCGGCATGACCCAACCGTTGAAGGCGCGCACCTTGTTTCCGCCTGAAAGAAGGCTATTGAATACCTTCTTCAGGCGTCCAAAGAAGCGCTCCCTCAACGATTGCTTCATGTCAGTGGCATTGATACCTAAAGCTTCGATATACCCAAATACTTATAGGTTTCAGTTGCAGAGAGGGATCTCAGGCTTATGGAGTTCGAGAGTTGAGTACTCACGGACTCCACAATCTCCCCTCGCTTTATATGCATGACCGCACATTTGTCCACACCAAACTCCATCCTGATGGCACTACTGAAGGTTTCAGTTACCTTCAGTAGTTCCATCAGTTGAAGCTTGTTGCGGGCAAAAAGTTTCAAGTCATCCATGTAAAGGAGGTGAGATGTAACCTGACCACCTCTCCTCAACTGATAGCCTAGGCCTGAATTCTCCAGCAGTGTGCTTAGAGGATTCAAGGCTAGGCAAAACCAAAGCGGACTCAAACTATCACCCTGGAATATACCCCGCTCAATTCTCACCGGTTCACTGCTCCTCTGAATATTTCGACATCCTGGATAGCGAAGGACCGTCCTCCATTGCCTCATACACGACATCAGGAAGGTGCGTAGTGTTGCATCAATTTTGTACAATTCTAGCACCCTCATGAGCCATGTATGAGGAACTGAGTCATAGGCCTTCTTATAGTCTATCCAACATGTCGACAGATCCTTTCGGGAGCGCCGAACCTGTTGACTAATGGCCATATCAATGAGGAGCAGCTCCTTAGTACCACGAGACCCTTTCTTACATCCATTCAGAGACGCAGACATGATTGAATTATTGTCAATATGGTTGTTAATCTTATCTCTCAAAATGGATGTAAGAACTTTATAGACCGTAGGTAAGCACGTTATCGGTCTATAATTTTTAGGTTCCGCGGTACTACCTGATTTGTGGAGCAGGTGGGTAACTCCTGTTGTTAGGAACTCGGGTAGCGAACTAGACTCCAAGGCAGCCTGATACTGAGATGCCAAACGAGCGTGCGATCGAGCGAGCGAACGAGTAGCCACTTTATCCAAAAATTGTGCAGTCCGTCCGGCCCTGGAGATTTCCAGTTAGGCAACGGACGGACTGCACGGGCCACATCTTGGGGGCTGATATATTCATATTATTAATAATAATTTTGATAAAACAAATTGGAATTCCCAAACTAATTGAGAGAGAGCGACCCGCTGATAACATTGTACGGAAACTATTAGAAAAATAAGTAAATCAAATATAAAAAATAGCAGTAATGTTAGTTTTCCTCTCAGCAGATTACAAAACTCTTCATTAAAGGGTTCATTCGGGTTTATAGAAGCGTTCAATTACAACATAGTGAATACTTGAGTGGCACTGAGTACGTGGTTGACTCTATCTGAGATTGTGTATTCAAGTACCAAAAGATAAACTTACCTTTCATTTTTTAAGTCGCTGTTTTGTTTGTCAAAGTTGCAATTCCATCTTCGACTGCCTGTGAACTTAGCGAGAGCTAGAACTTGCTGCTATGCTGTCATTTGAATTCTGTTGATCTGTGTATGACCAGCTTCAGTTTATAATCTTGGCTTTTCGGTAGTTGCTCAAATACAAATAGGCTGGCCTTGAACATAGGGTGTGCAGACGATGCGAAGTAGCGGCGCGATGTGTGAGTGCGTACTGTAGTGTGTCGTGTCGCAGGAGCGCGTGTGCGGCGTGCTGGACGGCGAGCGCAACTTCCACGTGCTGTACCAGCTGCTGGCCGGCGCCGACGTGCCGCTGCTCAGTGAGTATAACGCTGTGCCGCCTGGTGCCCTGCGGGCTGCAGTGCTAGGCGTGCAAGCTGAGTCGCGCGTGTGTGTGTCCGCAGAGCGGCTGCGGCTACAGCGCGCGTGGGAGCACTACCGCGTGCTGCGCGGCGCCGCGGGCGAGCCGGGTGCCGCTGGGGCGTCGCCGCGCCGCGCCGCGCCCGCTGCCGCGCCCGCGCCGCGCGCCGCCGTACAGGACCGCGACCACTTCGCCTTCACCACGGTTAGCACCCACGCATGCTCTGGCTGAGGCGACGTCACCTGTTCCCAAACATCTTAAGACTTGACAGTTTTAGCTGATCCTGTAGATCGAGACGTGGTGGAACAATGATTAAAACAAACTTCCTACCAATTAATTTGTTAATAATTTTCAAGATAATAATGTTTAGGAACTCTATGGGCTGGTAAATGAAATGACTGACCACGTAATACAATATTTATTGTCCGACTGATACATAGGACGGTTAGTGAGCGACTGCTCCTAACCGCTGACGTTACAGATTGTCTTCAAACTGACAGATTATGGAAACTGTGTGGCGAATCACTTTGCTTTTCTGACAATTGACACATGTCTTTACCCACCTACCTATATCTTTTTTCATGCCAGGCCAAAAAACTTTTTTAATAATTAACGCACGTGATGCTCGAACACCAGGGTGAGCCAAATTATAAAAGTTGTCAAAAATATCTTTCCTAAACTGTACTGGTATGTATGGTCTAATGTTTTTGTAGACGTTTCGCAATAAATTATGTAATTTAAATTACTCAAATTCATGCGTTCAATTTGCACATTGCTACTGTCGCCCGCACTTATTAATTTTGCAAGCTCAGCGTCTGCCGCTTGCGCCTGCGCAATTTCTAGGTATTTCACTGAGTCCGGACATGTTATCACCTCTATTCGCGATAATGCGTCAGCGACCGCATTCTTGCATCCGTCAATATGTTGTATGTCGTTCGTAAAGCCACCAACAAACATCAATTGACGTGCCCGTCTAGGTAACTCCTTATTTGATCCTAATTTTGCGAATGCGTACGTAAGGGGTTTGTGGTCAGTGTAAACCGTGCTACCTTCTATGAGGTCTCTAAAGTAAACTATGCTTAAGGGGCCGGCGACGGATGAATTTCCATACAAATGTAATACCACGCTCATTTGCAGTTGGAGCATATTTCCAACATATTATGATGATATTCGGTTATAGACAATATTTATCTAGGTTCCTACGTCGAGAATATTAGAAATATTGTTATTTTTAATACAGGAAAAGCCAAATGGCATGTTTTGCCATTTACGCTGTAAAAAAGTGCGAAATACAATTCGCTTAAATTTCTTTTTGTTTTTTTTTTTGAAAAGAAAGACGTAGGAGATTAATAGATTAATATTGTCTATAACCGAATCTTCTTCTTCCTGCCCTTGTCCCTTTTTATTTGGGGTCGGCGCAACACGTTTTTTTCTTCCATTCTGTCCTGTCACTCGTCACGCTATCACTAACTCCCTTTTCTTTCATATCACTTCTCACACAATCCATCCATCTTTTCTTTGGCCTCCCTCTCCCTCTCCATCCATCCACATGTAAATTCATAACTCTTTTAGCAACATGCTTTTCATCTCTCCTCTTTACATGACCAAACCAAGACAAACGATTTCCTTTCAACCTTTCAGTCACTGGCGCCACTTTCAAACTTCCCGTAATATACTCATTTCTCACTTTATCCATTCTCGTCACACCACACATCCATCTTAACATTCTCATCTCCGCTACATGCAATCTTTTTTCATCCGTCTTTTTCACAGCCCAACATTCTGGTCCATACAGTATGACAGGCCTTATCACGGACTTGTAGATTTTACCCTTCAACTTGAGGGGCATCCGTGGGTCACAAGTTGTTCCCGTGACCTGTCGCCATTTCATCCATCCTGCGTTGATCCGATGTGTTACGTCCCGGTCTACCTCACCATCCCCTTGGACGAGCGACCCGAGGTACCGAAAGTCGGAACAGATCGGTATGGGCGTTCCGGCGAGAGCTAAGGGCACTGGATTGGAGAGACCGCCGAAATCGCAGAACAAGTACTCCGTTTTGGTTCTACTCAATTTCAGGCCAACACTCTCCAATCTGTGCCACCACACCTCCAATCTGTTCTGGACCTCTAGGCCACTCTCGGCAACCAGCACAATGTCATCGGCAAACAACATACACCAGGGAGCCTCTTCCTGAATGTCCGACGTCAGAGCGTCCATTATCATCAGGAAGAGGTAAGGGCTGAGGGCCGACCCTTGGTGTAAGCCGACAGCCACATTGAAGCTTCCAGTAGTGCCCACTGAAGAACGGACTTGGGTACTGCATCGACTGTACATCGCTCGGATCAACTGCACATACTTCCCAGGCACACCTTTCTCCTTAAGGGCCCACCACAGAACCTCACGAGCTACCCGGTCATATGCCTTTTCGAGGTCAATAAACACCATGTGCAAGTTTTTATGCGCACCTCTGTATTTCTCGCACAGCTGGCGTATAGCAAAAATGGCATCCGTTGTACCCCGACCAGGCATAAAACCGAATTGGTTCCGTGAAATTTCACTCTCTTCTCTCAGTCATAGCACTAATATAGGTACAATTATGAAAACTGTAAATTTGTCATTATGTCACAAAAAAAAAACTATTCTTGTGATTCGGAAAAATCTTCGTAACTCAATTTGGGAATTGAATTGTATGTGTAAATTTGTACAGAACCCTCAGTGCGCGAGTCCGACTGACTTTTTTAGTTGACTTCCTATAGATATATTTAATCATAAGAAACAATTAGATATTCCTACCTAAACAATAAATAAAATTATTCTAAGCATTTGTTCAGTGAATTTACTTGCTGCTTCAGGGAGAGGGTATAAAAAAAATGGACCAACATGCCTCCTGGCAACATCCAGAATCATAATCTGCATGCTTTTCTAAGTCCGAAACCATTCCTAGAAGGTGGTCCTCATATTTTGCATACTCAACTCCCTTTGGCGCCTCCTCTATTACACAGTTCAAATGCACTACTCGCTTCGTCTGACCATTCGATTTTACGTTTATCCCGTTTCTTTGCACCATGCAAATATCTATCTAAAATTCCTTCGACCTTTGCTGCTCCTGTTATATGTTTTCTATAACAATTTAACATTCCCAGGAACCTTCGCAGCTGTTCAATCGTTTCCGGTTTGGGATATGTCTCTATAGCCTTAACCTTGTCCGGCAAGGGGCCGATGCACGATGCCCGCTTCTGAAATTTCATATCCTAAGAACTCGAAGAAGAGAGAAGCTTTTTTTTTATGTAGACCGTATGTGAAATCCTGAACTCTTGGAATTGGATATCTATCTGACTTCGTGATGGCATTAAGCATCCTAAACTCACTGCAAGGACGAATGTCTCTATTTTTCTTCGGCACTACGTGCAGCGAACTCGCCCACTCGCTGTTCGAAGGCCTATATATTCCAAGCTCCTGCATTCATTGAAATTCTTTTTTTAACTAATTCGTACCTGTGCGGTGGCAATCGCCTTGCGCGGGAGTGCACGGGAGGACCTGTTATCTCAATGTGGTGGTATACAGAGTGTTCTGGAATGTCCTTGAAAGTAGGGGGTCGCGTGAGTCCTGAAATGTTTTCAGTAAATCGGCGTAAGGGTGACTACTATTAATACATTTATAGTACCTTCAAAAGCTAAACTTTTTGATCCACAAACGTACAAATTAGTGACTAAATCTACTAACCTATTATTAAACAAATCAACCATTAGCTTAAAATTTCTTAAGAAATCAGCCCCGATTATCGGCTGCTTTACGTCGCATACAATAAAGGGCCATTTAAATATACGTCTTAACCCAAAAGTTATCTCGAGATTACATAAGCCATACGTCTTTATTTCGCTATCGTTAGCAGCGTATAATTTAAACCCACATGGTTCTGTAATTCGTTTTTGTGCGCACCTTTTTGGTAATACCGATATGTTGGCATCGGTATCTATCAGAAAGGTGAGCTAACTATGACTATAGTCTGTCTAATAATTTAAACGACTTGGGTAATTTTTAGGGTAAAATGAAATCTGATGTAGTCAACACTGGTTCAGAAATCAAGGTTGATTATGAGATTTTGGTCATTGTTTAATAATGGAACCTTATAAAAAGTATCCAATTTAAGTATTTTTTTAAATGATTTAATACTATTAGGGGACTTTTTAACATTAAAAAAATCGGCCAAGAGCGTGTCGGGCCACGCTCAGTGTAGGGTTCCGTAGTTTTCCGTCCGTCAAAATAAGTGTACCCACTAATGAATTAAAAAAAATGCTTGCATATACGATTATACTACAAACTTAGTCCAGAAATTATTTTGTACAACCTTTTTGTCTTTTTTGTACAAAAACTGTTCTTTCCATCAAGTTCAAAATAATTTTCCTAGAAAGTCCTTATAAAGTTCTACTTTTCAGAATTTTTTCATATTTTCTAAACTTATGGTCCAAAAGTTAGAGGGGGGGGGACACATTGTTTTTTGTTTTTTTTGCGATTATTTCCGAAATTATTGACATTATCAAAAAATGATTTTAGTAAACCCCTATTCATTTTTAAATACCTATCCAACAATATATCACACGTTAGGGTTGAAATTAAAAAAAAAATCACTTCCTACTTTACATATAGGGGGGCTACCCTAATAAAACATTTTTTTCCAATTTTTATTTTACCACTTTGTCGGCGTGATTGATATACATATTGGTACCAAATTTCAGCTTTCTAATGCTAACGGTCACAGAGATTAAGCGAGGACGGACAGACGGACAGACAGACATGGCGAAACTATAGGCGTTCCTAGTTGACTACGGAACCCTAAAAATGCAAAAGATTTTCGTTTAAAATGTACCTATTTCAGTCTCTTTAATGATATTCTTATTACAACAGTAGGATACATTTGCAAAGACATAATAGTGTCATAAGCAATAAAATAAATCTGGAATCGTACGGGTAATCTGATTCTTAATATTCTATTTCACTTACTGATTCATCATCACTAGCCATACTACGATCAAGATCTGTTGTAGAACTATCATCATCTCAAAAAACAAGTGAATGACAACTAAAATTCCGGTTGCCAACATTAGATTTTTAATTTCCTTGAAAAAATTCCAAGTCGTTTAACTTACTAGACAGACTATATCCCTATTTAATAAACGATGGTTCTCGACTACTTGGTTCTGGATACATCCGTCCACCGACTCCGAACATACCGCATTTAGCTTTCCGTTTCTTTTTAATGTCAAGCGTATGGCTGCTCACAGCGGTTCGTGTTTTTCCTAAAACGATAGTGGAATCTGCATAGCCAGTTGGGGTCTCCAGGTGTTTTCTTCTTCCTCGAACTGGACCTGCTCCTATTTGATTGAAAACTTCTTTTTCTTGAACGCACCTCGTTACGCAGCGATGCAACCTCCATCATCAGTTTGCTCATCTGAGTAGCCAAATCTTTCAGTGTTCCTTGTGACGTTGATGGTGGGCTATCGGTTACTGCAGCTATTACGTACGACTTACTGTTCTCCACTATCTTGTCTGCTATGGCTGCTAAACTGTCCAGGGACTGATCCTGGCATAGGTACCGCGATAACCGCGCGGACAGCAGAAGGCATCTTGGACATCCATAGGCTCTTCAACGTGAGGTCCGATACCTGTGTCGTGCGACCTAAATTTCTTATCTTGCGTAATAGATGTGTAGGTTTTTGCGAACCAGGCTCCAGCTCAGAAACGGGTGCCTGGAATTGCCGCTCAGCGCTCTCCTCATATACTTGGAGTAGCCGTTCTTTTAGCGTAACATACTATTACTTGTTGGCGGTGTCGTTACAAGATCACTTACTTGCTGAATAACGTCCTTTGTCAGCTTTGAGATGACCATGTTGAACTTGGCCTCTTCTCCTTGTTTTTGTGGAGCCATGACCGCCTCAAATTGGGAGAACCACAACCGTGGCATATCAACCCAAAAATCAGGCAACTTTGAAGACACGCTGATGGCAGCTAGGGTTATTCCCGAGGTCTCCTGCTCTTCTTTCGCTCTAGGCTGAGGCGCTTGCCCACTACCTGCCGCTGCTTGCGCTGGCGGAGAGTTCCTGCTTGAGTCGCTCGCTCCGCTAACTTGAACTCCAGAAAATTTATACCACAATTTGGCCAGTAGTACCAAAAAAAGTAAAAAAGTATATTGTCACTATCAATGTATTTATGCATTGTTCACAATTGTACTTCATTTCACTTTAGGTACTCTGTGGGCTGGTAAATGAAATGACTGACTACGTAATATAATATTTATTGTCCGACTGATATATAGGACGGTTAGCGAGCGACTGCTCCTAACCGCTGACGTTATAGATTATCATACGTGCCTAAACAGACCCCCACAAATGTAATGTACTGTATAATTCACGATGCGTCTATTTTGAATGCTTCTAAATGGAATATTTCCTTATGGAGGTACTTCAGTTTGAAGGCACATTGACTTACTTCCATTTGGACATACGCGCCGCCACTTCGAAGATTAGAATTATGACAATGAATTTTTTTAATTGTGGCGACAGCAATATGTATTTTGGTAAAAAGAGACAAAAGGTGTAGGAGAAAATGTATGAAAGGCTGCATTGCTCTTTTCCCCGTCGTGATAATCAGGGTGTTTCACTTGCCATAAACATGGGTGCGATTTATATTTTTCAATTGTCACGCGCAGACGTAGGCATAATTATAAATAAAACAATCCTGGTTTCTTAGACTCAGACCTTTCTAGCATTCCAGCGCATGTATCCTCCGTCAACATAGAACATAAACTGAGACAAAAATCACAAAAAATGGACGGGGTTTTGCCCATTCACAGACGATTCGAACGGCTTCCAAATTGCGTGGCACACGTTTTTGACATTGGCAGTCGGCTGCGGATGACGTCCAACGCTGGAAGATGTCCATTTGATTGGCATACGTTTATCACATTCACGACACGATTTTGGAAGACGTCCACTCCATTTGGATTGATGGACGTATCGTCAAGAATACGTTGCTGTGCACTAATTGGGTTTATGTTTGAGACATATAACTTGTATGCAATAAATTAATAATAAAAAAAGAACACTATCAATCCATTCCGAGAGGTGAAAGTGAGAGATTTTTTTGGAAATTATAATTTATAATGTATTTGGTTTTAGTCATTGTTCTACACATTAACCAGGTCGAGCTACGGGATCAAGTAAAACTGTCGGCTCCTACGTGTTCGTGAACAGTGTGCATCGTGTCGAGGAATGCGCCCGGTTATAACGTGAAGTTGCAGCACTACTGGCGCCTGTCGGAACTGCCACTAGTTAGTTCACACGATGGGCGCGAGTGGTATCAGCGCTGCGTCGCCCATTTAAATAATAAAATAAACTGATTTCCATCTTGTTGCTTCGACGTCTCCACATTGCATTCTGGTAAAAAAAAGTAAACTTTCTTATCAGAATATCATCAGTTGATCATACTTGGTTTGCCTATTGAAAACCAAGTATGATATATGAATAGCACCAGTGGGCGCAATCGACAGATACAATAGCACCAGTGGTCGCAGTCAGCAGATACAATAGCACCAGTGGTCGCAGTCGACAGATACAATAGCACCAGTGGTCGCAGTCAGCAGATACAATAGCACCAATGGTCGCAGTCGACAGATACAATAGCACCAGTGGTCGCAGTCGACAGATACAATAGCACCAGTGGTCACAGTTGACAGATACAATAGCACCAGTGGTCGCAGTCGACAGATACAATAGCACCAGTGGTCGCAGTTGACAGATACAATAGCACCAGCGGTCACAGTTGACAGATACAATAGCACCAGTGGTCGCAGTCGACAGATACAATAGCACCAGCGGTCACAGTTGACAGATACAATAGCACCAGTGGTCGCAGTCGACAGATACAATAGCACCAGTGGTCGCAGTTGACAGATACAATAGCACCAGTGGTCGCAGTCGACAGATACAATAGCACCAGTGGTCGCAGTTGACAGATACAATAGCACCAGTGGTCGCAGTTGACAGATACAATAGCACCAGTGGTCGCAGTTGACAGATACAATAGCACCAGTGGTCGCAGTCCACAGATACAATAGCACCAGTGGTCGCAGTCAGCACTTTATTACTTTTCAAAGATACCACTCATTTTCTCATAGTACGTAGTTATAAATATGGCATACAGGAAAAATATAACTCAAATAAATAAGTGAATATTTTTGAAACTTAAATATAAAGTTTATATAAACTTGTAATTTTAGTCAAAACGATAACTTCAAAATTCATAGGATGAGACCTATGTATTACATATTATTAACATTATCCATTATAAAGCTGTTGTTGTATCGCCGCGCTTAGGCTGATGTTGGCAAATAGTGTTGTGTTGTAGTCGAGAGCTCGTGTACGATACAGTGTGTGTGGCAGGCGGCGATGCGCGCGCTGGGCTTCGGGCCCGGGCTGTGCGACGCCGTGCTGCGCCTGCTGGCTTTCCTGCTCAAGCTCGGCAACGTGGAGTTCGAGCCGCAGCACAACATCGACGGCACCATCGGCACGCGCCTGCAGCAGCGCTACGGTGCGTGCCGCCTTGAGCAGCTAGCAGCCACAGTAGTGCGTGTGCCGTGCGTGACGTGCGTGTGTCCGCAGAGCTGGTGGAGGCGTGCGCGCTCGTGGGCGTGGACGCGGACGCGCTGGGCGAGGCGCTGGGCGCGTGCGCCGCCGACGACGACGCGCCGCCCGACGCGGCCGAGAGCTCGTCCAGCTCGGACGCGGGCTGCGGCTCGCCCGGCGGCGGCGCCTGGGCGGGCGCGCGCCGCGACCAGCTGCTCAGCGTGCTGTACTCGCGCCTCTTCACCTGGCTCATCAACGCCGTCAACGACTACATCAAGGTACTCTCCGCCGCGACCCACCGACCCAATCATAATAATGAATAACAGCTTATTCTTTATTATATTATTAGCTACCATTGGCTTATATTCTAGTGATAGACAAGCACGTTCATGGAAACTTTTTGTCGAAATACTGAAAAGTTAAAACTAAAATCTGCTGCAGCGCTAAATTGACATTATATCGTCTAAAAAAAATATTAAACATTACAGCACTTAGATAGCTTTAGAGGATACATTTTTCGCGATCAAAAGGTTTTAAGCGCCCTGAATTTCGTGACACTTATGCGTTTCGTTCAACATAGTGTACCTAATGACATGTTATCCATATAGATTTTTATACCGCAGAAGTGACATAGTTTTTTGTCGACAATACTTCTTAACAATAACACTCTATTTCAAAATTTTACCAATAGTCCTCGTTAGTGTAAATACAGAAGACTACGTTCTACTACTTTAATAAATAAGTGAATTCAAAATCGTGTAAAATAATGAAACCATTTATTGTAACCATCGATATATATGTACTACGCACTAGATTAGGCGTGCTGAACACTCACTTCAATCGAATCCGTTGCACTGAATTCTAGGCAAATTGACATTGATGACTTTAGTGCAATTTTTACGTTCATACAGTGTGAGAGCGGCGCTTATAAATTCAAAAGAAAGTGAATTTGGGTCGTAAATAATAATTCAGTAGTCATGAAAGTAAAATAATTGATTATTCAAGCAATTTAATAGCTTCAAATATCGTAGTAGTATGTTAGAAATTATATTATTTTATTTAAAAGCTTTTTCATTTTACAATCATAGACTGAAACATGCAGATGTTCCCTCCTACAAAAACCGGGTTTTTACCTACAACTGCTTTAGTGAACACGAACTTTGCATGATGTTTTATTCCGTTTTTTTTTAAATAATGCATTTAATATTTTTTCTTTTTTGTATAAACAATAGGTAACAATGAATTCCGTTAAATTCAATAATTATGAATACATCTGTTTTTCGATACTGTAAAAACTCAGCCTGAAATGCCAGCAAATCATTGAGTATCAGTTTTCATCACTAAGTTTTGTGGTTAAGCATTCTGTCATTCGTAAGCACTGAGGTATTACGTACCTACCTAGATATTATGTATACATAGTAATTAGTATTCAAATATAAATTAGGTTCAGTTGGATTTGTAGTTATATGTGTAATATAAGTGATACATCACTAAGCGATCATTACTGTTATTGAGATTTCGTCCTTCATAAACTATAACTACACTTGAGAGCAAAAAAATCGCACATGGCTTGTAATTTCGTTTAATACTGTTTTTTTCTTAAATCTAAAGATATTGAGTACAAATTATTAAGCGAAATTGATGCATACAAAGTTAACTTTATAAAAACACAAAATTAAGATCATTGACCTTCACGTAACTTACAAAAACCAGCGGTATACCGAATTCCCCAAATTAACCCATTTGCATTTCACTACTTGCACCTCTACCTGGAGCTACAAAAAGGGTGCTGTTTTGGAGTTTTAATCAGTTTGCGTTAACGTGATAACGTCTCTATTAGAAACAGACGGATTTACTGGAAAAATATGGATACCAAGCCCGCAGAAGACGTTCAAATTATTGCCTTGCCCAAAGCAGGCCATAATCAAAATGAAGTCTCTCGACAGCTAAATTTTAGCTGCTTTCCTGTTCGTCTGGTATACCAGAGGTTTTAAGAGACCTGTGGATATATTCGGCGACCAGGATATGGCCGGTGGCGGATAGGATCAGGGCGTGATTATCGCTTTTCTGTAACAAGTACTTTGAGAAATCGGCTTCTGAACACGATTGAACTGACACAAAAGCTTCAAGAAGTTCGCAATATCAGTATAAATCACTGGACGATTAGGGAAAGACTGGGTGAAGCAGGTCTGACTACACATCACTCAGCAAATGGAACCAAATTGACCACAGCACACCGACAAGCCTGGCAATAATTTGCCACGAAACGCTTAAATTGGATGTATGCCTAATGGCAGGCTGTTGTGTTTTCTGATAAGTGCAGAATGACTTAGATGACTATGATGGATGCTGTAGGGTCTACAGAAGGTCATTAGGGTAATTTTAACAATGCTGCATAAGCGATGAAGTGGGTTTTGGAGGCGAATTGGGGTGGCATAATGTTGTACACTAAAACTGACATTGTATTCATCACTGGGCCATTACTGGCCTGATATCGAGAGGGTTGATGGCTTTATGATACATCAAAAAAGTGCTCGAAGAATATGTGAAGCCACTTGTGTGGCTTGTGGTAGATTTTTTTTCCTTAATGCAGAACAACACCAGATCGCATGTCACTAGAACAGTTAGCGATTACATGTAAGACGTTGGAATCATTGCGATAGAGAGGCCAGCTCTTAGTTCTGATCTTAATCCAATTGAGCATATCTGGAATGACCTTGAAAGAAGACTTATTGCAAAAAACCTGGCTCTCCACGCCTCCGAGAACTTCAATTTGTCATTGATGAGAAGTGGGACGTTACACGCTAAGATTTCATGGTAAAATTAATGCGGTTGATGAAAAATCGAGTAACAACTGTAAATAAGGCTAAGAGAGGGAATTCACTTTATTGACAAACAGGATGACCAGGAATTTCAAGTTTGACTCTCATTCTTTCTTAAGTGAAATTTGGTAATTTTTCCCATTTGTTGGATTTTGTGCTCTAAATCCTTTCAAGGATTTTTTTTTAAACTGTATTTCATATCATTAGAAAGGTAATTAAATAGGCTTTCAATTAGTGTACGACATGTTTTCATTAATTATTCACTTTCATGACAAAAACTGCCTTAACGAAAAGAATTACGATGTGCGATTTTTTTGCTCTCGAGTGTATATTTTAAGTTTGTTCACTCTGCTGGTCAGCCGAAAAGAGAAAAATTGATAAAATATCTTCAAGAGGATAGACGTGAAAACACGTGGCTTCCTACAAAATATTCGTTTTCTGCTTTGCACACTTTCAAACTGATCATACTAAAGCTGGAAAACGTTTTCTAATGAGTGGGGTATTCCTTGCAGTAATGCTATTCCTTGCAGTAATGCTTTTCCTTGTAGTACTGCTATTCCTTCAGAATGTGCCTTCAAACATTTATAGCTTTTCCCTACATCATTAAACCAAGTGCAAATTTCTGACTCCGAATCAATTTTTGATTCGCCCCGAAAAATTAAGTTGAAAATAGATTTTAAAAACACCGGCATGTCCTAAAACCAAAAATTCTAGAACATGTGACACTCACCAACCTGCACAGGGCCCGCGTGGTGGATTACGGCCCATTCCCTCTCCTACAGAGGAGGCTTGAGTTCCAACAGTGGGAACATTAAAAAGGCTGATGATGATGATGATGATGAATCTATATGTAATATCTAGGTAGGTACGTAATACCTCAGTGCTAACGAATGGCAGAATGCTTAACTACAAAACTTAGCGATGAAAACTGATACTCAATGATTTGCTGAGCTTTTACAGTATTGAAAAACAGACGTACTTATTCATAATTTCTGAATTTGACGGAATTCATTAGCAATTATACAAAAAAGAAAAAATTTTACTTAAATAAAATATATAAAAAAAACGGGGAATAAAACATCACGTAAAGTTCGTGTTCACTAAACCAGTTGTAGGTAAAAACCCGGTTTTTATAGGAGGGAATATCTGCAGGTTTTATTCTATGATTGTAAAATGGAAAACCTTTGAAATAAAATAATATAACTCCTAATATACAATTACGATATTAGAAGCTATTAAATTGATTGAATAATCAGTTATTTAATTACATGACTACTGAATTATTATTTACGTCTCAAATTTACTTTGATTTGAATTTTTATGCGCCGCTCTCACACTACATGAATGTCAAAACTGCACTAATGACATCAATATCAAGTTTGTACACCTAGTAGAGGATACGATTAAGAACGACTTTCACCGGTCTGTTTAATGGATGAAACGTATTTTATGATAAATTAAGTATATTAAATAATATAACGCGAGTGGGTTGCCTAAGAAATTCCTGGCCAAACATATTTTTTTTTTTCAAAAATGCACCGGTGTGTTTAACGAATAAATTTAATACTAACCGAAAGTATGAAGCCTTTCTCAGGCAACCTACCCGCGTTATATTATTTAATATAATAAATTTATCATAAAAAAAGTTTCATCCATTAAACAGACTGGTGAAGGTCATTCTTAATCGAATCTTAGACTAACCGTAGGGTTCAACTGAGTTGATTGAAGTGAGTGTTCGGCAATCTACTTTCTACTACGCACTGTAGTACATATACAGGGTTATTTGTAAAACACTAGCAACCTCTCAGGACCAGTGGCGTGCCTCATGCCTTTACAGGGGGCAAGCCAAGGAATCTTGACCTAACTACTACTTACCTATTATAAAAAAATCTCGTGCTACCACGTGTCATCAGTGCAGTAATGCTGATTTTTCTGAATTGCTACACTACTATTACTATTTATTTATATAATGTTAATAGTAAGTAATAAATAATGATAACAAAAGCTTCACCACAACAACTTTATCATCATACCAATAATCGTGAAGTTTGAATACATGAATAGAAAAAAAAATTTATTCTAATTCAAATTGTCTATCTTTATTTAAAAATGATTTTATTACTAAACCAGCGTAAAAAGTTTGTGAACGTTTTAATTCTACCAACAGCTGATTTTCAATTGCAATCAAAGATAATTCGGAAAGCCGCTCTTGTTGTCGAGTGCCGGCCGGCCGGCCGGGATGGTCAGCCAATATTATTAAAACGATTAATTTGAACTTAACGAATATCTAATGTAAGGTTGAGTTGAGTGTGAAATAAAACAACCGAGATACTGATCTAATGTTATCCTAAATTGAACTCTATTGAAAGGAGGATAACAAAACGGCGGAGAATCTTAACACCGACTTCTAATTTGACGCCAACGCCATCTAGTTATGAATGTGTAACTAATACATTTTTTTTTTTGAAATCTGGGTTTTTCAAACACTTGTTTTTAGGGTTCCGTAGCCAAATGGCAAAAAACGGAAACCTTATAGATTCGTCATGTCTGTCTGTCTGTCTGTCTGTCCGTCCGTATGTCACAGCCACTTTTTTCCGAAACTATAAGAGCTATACTGTTGAAACTTAGTAAGTAGATGTATTCTGTGAACCGCTTTAAGATTTTCACACAAAAATAGAAAAAGAGCAATAAATTTTGGAGGTCCCGATACTTAGAACTGAAACTCAAAATTTTTTTTTTCATCAAACCCATACGTGTGGGGTATCTATGGATAGGTCTTTAAAAATGATATTGAGGTTTCTAATATAATTTTTTTCTAAATTGAATAGTTAACGCGAGAGACACTTCCAAAGTGGTAAAATGTGTGTGTCCCCCCCTGTAACTTCTAAAATAAGAGAATGATAAAACTAAAAAAAATATATGTTGTACCTTACCATGTAAACTACCAACGAAAATTGGTTTGAACGAGATCTAGTAAGTAGTTTTTTTTAATACGTCATAAATCTAAAAAAATACACTATTATTAAAACATTGATCAAAGTTACAACGAACTACAAGAACTTTTATATTATGTTACTTGCTGCTACGGAACCCTCCATGGGCGAGTCCGACTCGCACTTGGCCGGTTTTTATAATATATGTAATATTATTGGCAAATACTCACAATTGAAACAGCGGTAGCTTTTCGTTGTTTGCGTTTTTAAAACACACTTATCACTTAACTGTCGAAAAGAGAACCAACTTTCTATTGGCGGTTTACCAAAAATAAAGAATGAAATAACAGCGTTCAAGTACTTTTGAGAATTTTCATGGCACTAGCGAAGTTATTTGAGTCATACCTGATGTATTCCAAGCATTGTTATTAACTTTTCTGAAAAATATTCAAAATAGTAAAGTTACAAGATTATATTTATCTTTAAAACTCAAACCCTACCTGACCAATATCGATTCCACACATAATAATATCCACACACAACCACAAGTATAGTTTCCGAATTCATAAACTGTTAAATGACGGAAAACAAAAAAAAACTATCAAAACAATAATTACGTACAACACGATAACCGATTAAAGCAAATTTGAACTAAGTACTTTTTAGTTCGTACAACTTTACGCGTCATAGAGGGCGCCTCGTATTATAATATGCGTAAAAATTTATGTCAAAAAAACCCATTCATAAATTTACCAAAGCCCAGCTTTTTTTTAGAACAAAATGTTCGACGAGCATTTGCACACAATAACAAATTACACCCACACACACTCAAAATTTGACGTTTTTATATCAAAAGTAGAGATAGAAGATAAAGCCTCATAATAGCCTTTGAGGCAGAAAAAGACAACAACACATTAGTGTTCATCTCCTTCTTTTGTTAAGTGTTAGAGTGAGATCGGAGAGATTTCGCTCAGAATGGCATCCTCGCTTCGCCCTGGTATCGTCTTATGAATGATTTTTGAATTTCGCACAACACAGTGGCAACTTAGCGTAACCGCGTAAGCGCGCGAAGTTTAAAGTTTAGATTTTTGTGATAATTAATTGATTGATCGTGTTCTATGAATTAGGTGAGGTTTTGGTAGGGCAAGCCGGGCTTTTTGGCTTGTACTGCGGGCACGCAGGACTATGTTACTAACATCATAAACAACATCTTTTGTTCTATGACTTTTAAAAAATTGACATATTTTAGTTCATCAGATTTTCATACAAAAATAAAAATATTTAATTTGAACGTTCTAAATATTACGAAGTCTATGCGAAGCAAACGATAGTACAATAGCGGATGGGAGTGGGAATCAGACGGCGGAGTGCTTGATGCGCTTGCGTCGCGTCATACAGACGTAGGTGACATGTGTTAGATAGAACAACGAAAACTTGAAGGTTTCTTTTTGGTAAATGAATTATGTTTTGTAAAAAGTCATAGAACAAAAGTTGTTGTTTATGATGTTAGTAATACAGTCCCACAAGGTTGTTAGTGTTTTACAAATAGCCCTGTATATCGATGTTAGCTACTTATTATGCATAAAAAAATAATCTAATGATTTTTATCACACGTTAGCGATTCGACCATGCTTGGCTACCATGATTTCGAATCTTGTCCTGAAAAATAAATTAGGAATACAAAAAAAATAAAACATCAGCAAAATCCGTCGAACTATGCAGCAAAATGAAAGCATCCACTGTTACTGTCACGATGGCGTGTGTCGCAGCCGGGCGAGGCGGGCAAGCGTTGCTCGCTGGGCATCCTGGACGTGTACGGCTTCGAGTCGCTGGCGCACAACGGGCTGGAGCGGCTGCTCATCAACTACGCGGCCGAGCGCGTGCAGGCGGCCGTGACGGGCGCCACGCTGCGGCGCGAGCAGGACGAGTACGCGCGCGAGGGGCTGGCGTGGCGCGCGCTGCCCTACGCCGACCACGAGCTGCACGCCGAGCTGCTGGACGCGGGGCCCGACAGCGTGCTGGGCGTGCTGCGCGACTGCTCGGCGCGCGGCGCCACCGACGCCGCCTTCCTGGCGCGCCTGCAGCGCCGCCGCCACCCGCGCCTGCTGGTGCTGCCGCCCGACCACTTCCAGTCAGTATACACGCTACCCATCTACTGCCTCTTGCAGCTTGATGTTCACAAACAACACGTAACCTTAATTTTTGCTTCGATTTCTCAAAATAGTCACTCACGCTATTTTTTGTACTTATCGAAGAAGTTGCTTAACCCAGTCATGCCCATGGTAGTCTAGCTAGACCCTCGCGGCACTCGTGTGTAGGTATTTGTGTAACTCTTTACTGAACCGACTGGATCTTCCACAAAAATAGGCTAATTAACTTAACTTGCCATCAAAAAAACAATTAAATTTGGGGTGTGGCGTAAATAGTGGTCCAACGTTAAGGGGTCGATACACCATATATTCAGCTATCGCATTCCACAATTTGAACCACTTTTTACCACAGGTCTTAGAATAAAACTGATCTTTGTTTTTTTTTGAAAAAACAATACCTCGTGATACTAATTTGGCTCTAATTTCAACAAAAAACATTATTTTCCTATTTTGTTTTTTGTAAATTACTGCTGAATACATGTGCACTGGAATTGCACAATCTAATTCCGCCAAGTCCGTTCCATCATCGGACCACACGACGTACAGCGTTGCGCCACCGGTACATGGTAGACATCCCACCCATACGCACAAAACGTTTTGCGAACACATTTATTGTGCGTACAGCCAAGGAGTGGAATTCCCTGCCGGAATCTGTGTTTCCTGATAGCTACAACTTAGGAGTCTTTAAGTCGAGAGTGAATAGGTTTCTTCTAGGCAAGCGTGCTTCATCGTCGACCACATCATCGCTTACCATCAGGTGAGATAGTGGTCAAACGCAAGCCTATCATTAATTAAAAAAAAAAAAAAATGTGCTATAATATGCAAATAACCGTTTTACTGTAAATTTAAAGATATTATAGAAAAAATGTGTTTATTTCAAATTTTAACTGTAGTCTCTAGATAATCACGAGACTTTGGGCACGAATGGTGTAAAAGAAATGTACTATACTGTCGGTGCCCATTGTTTAAAGAATATATCCATTAAATTTAGATTCCAATGTGGTATAAAAAAAGATACCATAATTTAAAAAAAAAGTTATTGAGATTTAACTTGAAAAGGAGTTGAATTTGAAAAAAATACACTATTTTTTTACTAAAATTAACATAACTATTAACCAAGAGTTATTTAGGGTTAATCATAAGGGCAAAATGGGTTGGTACCTGACCGAATAACAAATCAGACCGACTATGTCAAAATGTAGTCAATTTTGACTGAAATTGCTTCAATGCGATCTCATAAATTGCATGCGCTTCTAGTTTCTGTGTTTATCTCCACCTTCCAATTGCTCGTTTTTCTTCCTGGACTCTGATTTCCTTCTGATTGAACTCTGATTGGCTTCTGTTTGGACTTCTTGTTTTTGTGATCCCTACGACATTAGCTACGTTATTTGGACTTGGATTTGCTCTACGATTACACAAACGTGCAATGCAGTGACGATTTTACGATGTCTCAGTACACACCGCAGGAATATGCTGACAAGCATTTTATTTATCCCAAATGCAGAGGTATTGGTAGAGAAGCAGCCCTATTTTATCGGGAAAGATATCCAAATCGAAGACATTCAGATCATCGTGTATTTGATAGAGTGCATACCGCATCTTCTGAGGGTGGGATACCTGTCAGAGGCGTATGCGGTGCAAGTGCGGGACGACCGGAGGGTCTACAATGACGACGAAGCATTACATTTAGTCCACGTAGAGCGTGCATAGCCGCCAGGGGTGGTCATTTCGAACATTTATTTTAAGGATTTTGCTAACAATCATTTAATAAAAATTGATTTATTTGAAAATGTATTAAAAATAATTAGCAATATTTTTTTTCATAAGGTAAAGATTATATTCTTCAACAAAAAGGTAAAAAACTACTTCTATAAGTTAAATAGAGTGTTTTTTTTTTCAAATTCAGCTCCTTTTCAAGTTACTCATTAGAATCTGCATTTAATGGATATATTTTTCAATGATTGGCACCGACAGTGTAGTACATTTCTTTTGCACCATTCGCGCCCAAAGTCTCGTGATTATCTGAAGACTAGTTAAAATTTGAAATAAACTCATTTTACCTTTAATATCTTTAAGTTAAAACAGTTATTTACATAATATAGCACATATACTCAGCAGTAATATACAAAAAATAAAATAGGAAAATATTGTTTTTTGATGAAATTAGAACCAAGTTAGTATTGCAAGGTGTTGATTTTCAAAAAAAAATATAAAGATCAGTTTTATTCTTAGACCTATGGTAAAAAGTATTTCAAATTGTGGTATGTGATATAATAATGGTGTATCGAGTTATCGACCCCTTAACATTGGACCACTATTTACGCCACACCCTGTATATAGTATCCTGGGGATTACGCCTATTTTAGTTATTTTCATATTGTCATATTATACCTACGGTATCTTACTATGGGGACGGGCTGAAGACATCGACTCAATCTTTATATTACATAAAAGAGCCATCAGAGCTATTTACGATCTGCGCCGATGCGGTTCTATAAGGGAACTGTTTAAAGATATTAACATCACGACGGTGCCTTGTCAATATATCTATGAAAACATGTACGTTAAAAAAATCTTCATCTTTTTAGCAAAAGAGGCGATAGACGTAATTATGTTACAAGAAATAGGGACCAATTAGGCTTCAGACTGGCTAAAGTGGCCTCTTCTTTTATGGGGTACTTCTCGATATTGTTTGTTTATTATTTAACACCGACTTCCGAAATTAAAATTATTTTAATGGTTTTAGTGTTTTTTTTAGTGAAGTCGGTTTTTCTTTGTAAAAAGTTTTTTCTTTCACACTTTTTAGTTGCACCCAGTTACACACCCAGAGTAGTAGTCTCATGACAATTCCAATTAAATCAAACCCTGCTAGGATACATTGTTTTATTATGAAGTTCCCGTGTCTGCCTTCCGGCTCCATCATCATCATCAGATCAATTCGACCTTATAGCAGTTATAGCCAAAGTGCATCTTATGACAATTCTAATAAGCACAAACACGGGTGGGATACATTGATTAATTACGGAGTTCCGGTGCCTATCTTCTAGCTTTATCTGGTCTTCTTCACCAGTTCCACTTCATCAAATGTCATTTTTTGACTGTAAATGCTTAAGTCTTTGATGAAAATACCAAAAGAACTATATGGTTGCCTATAATATTTGAGGAGTTCCCTCGATTTCGCCAAGATTCCATCCTCAGATCCCGACTTGGTGACTATGGGACCATTTGGGATGTATACCCTTTCCAAAAAAAAAAGAATTTTTCAAATCGGTTGGCAAGCGACGAAGTTATACGTCAACATACCTACATAAAAAAAAAAAACCAAATTGAGAACCTCCTCCTTTTTTAGAAGTCGGTTAAAAATACCTCTCCAAATATTAGAACTCAATGAGATGAAATCTTGCATTAAACGCACACTATGCAAGCAAACATATTATAAGTTGGAGGATTATATTCAATAGAGGAGGCGCCAAAGGGAGTTGAGTATGCGACAAAATACCACCAATGCTTTTAAGGGAATGCGCAGATGAACTTACCTTACCGTTTTATCTGCTGCTGAATCAGTCTTTTGACGAAGGTATCTTCCCTGATTTATTAAAAAAATCTATAATAAAACCAATCCTTAAAAAAAATACCAAGACAGACCCAAATAATTATCGTCCGATTACTCTTTTACCATCTGCTGCAAAAATCTTTGAAAAAGCCATGTGTGAACGGATTTATAAGTTTTGCGAAAAACATAATATTTTTAATGAAAGTCAGAACGGTTTTCAAAAAAACCGCTCCACCACCTTGGCGGTCTATAAGTATATTCAAGAAGCCCTTAATATTATTAATAAAAAAAATAATCAAAAGGAATACTACTAGACATGACCAAAGCCTATGACAAGGTACAATTTGGAATACTGCTAAACAAATTATACGGAATAGGTATACGCGGGAAGGCTCACGAATGGCTAACATCTTATCTTAAGAACAGAGAACAATTAGTTGAAATAGATAGAATACTTAAACCATCAAACTAAAGAAATCGAAAAAATTCGATCCCACAGTAAAGTACTTAATAAATGACTCAATTCCTCAAGGAAGCGTCATTGGATGCTTATTATTTTTAATTTACATCAATGACTTACCGAAGACGATAGAAGGCCTCTGTGTCTTATTCGCGGACGATATATCCATCTTAGTCTCATGCCAAAACAAAGTAGGTATAGAAGAAACTCTAAATTCCATACTCACTAAAACAAAAAACTGGTCATTCGAGCCGCATCTGCTGGATGTTTCATACTCCGCCGAAATCGCGAGCTATGGTGAATACACGGAGCACAGCGAAGAAAAACAAAGAACTTTATGGCGAAATGTCAAAGGGCGCTGAAGGCTTGGAAATTGCTGTTGAAGATGATTCCAGGCAACCAAACACTACGAGTGACCGTGACGAACAAAAAAAGGACCCAAAACGAGTCGAAAAACCTATATTTCCAGCCGTACAAAGTGTAAAAATGAAAACGAGTTCCAACATGGCCGCGTTACAACCACCTTCAAAGTCGGAAAAAATATCAAAGTCGAAGTCCCGGTCAAAGTCCACATCGTCATCAGTGTTAGCTAGAAAAAAAAGACTGGAATTAGAAGCAGCAGAAGCTAAGGCAAAAATACAAATGGAAATAATCGATAAAAAGTTGGCGGCCGATTTGGCCGAGCTAGAAAACGAAGAATACAGTTCACAATTGGAAGGAAGAGAAGAAGATCATACAAAAGTTGAAGTGGAGAAGTGGCTGGAACGGAGTCATCGCGAACTGGAGGCCGAGGCTGCTCAGCCGCAGGATGCAAATCTGGGCGACCTTGACCTTCCGCTGCCGTCGCTGGCGCAGCAAGCAACTGCCCGTGGGGGCACTGGTGGAACAGTTCACTTGCTGGCAAGCGCTCTCAAGGATATAGCCGCTGCTACCACAGCTAGCGGATCACATGCTCAAATGCTGAGCCGATTGAGTACACCTAAAGACTTACCTGGTTTTGGAGGTGACCCGTTGGATTGGCTGCAGTTCAAGCAGGCATATGAAGACTCAACAAAAGTGTGTAACTTCAGCAATCAGGAAAACTTATGGAGACTACGGAAATGTTTACATGGAGCAGCAAAGAATGCAGTAACAGCATTGTTAATTAGTGCTACGTCACCGGATGTTGTGATGTCTACTCTGGAATTACAATTTGGAAATCCAGATATAATCATTTCTAAAATTATGTACGAGATCAACAAACTTCAACCGATGGCCCAGGAATATCACAAAGAAATAATAACGTTTTCTGTGAAAGTAAAAAACTATGTCGCTGCGGTGCTTGCTATTGGGCAAGATGAGTACCTGAAAGGAACAAATGTATTATCAATAATCCTGTCCAAATTACCTGCAGTGCTGGTTTCGAAATGGGCAGACTACAGTTACCCAATCATCTGCAGCGAAGACAAGCCAAAACTCATAATATTGTCCGAGTTTTTGAGCCAAGAAGCCATAAAAATATCAAAAACCTCAGTGAGTTTAATATACAATCCCAGTGACTATAAACGTAAGCAAAGTGATAACATAAACAAAACTCAAACGGTGCTAGTGCAAAACTCTTCGAACAGTAACGTTGGTGACGATAAGTGCCGCTTCTGTAGAATAAATAAACATAAAATAATAGACTGTAAAAAGTTTAAAAAAGCGTTGCGTAAGGACAGATGGCAGTTCATAAAACGAAATAGTTTATGTTATAAGTGTCTGGTGTCGCGCCATAACCGTGACAGTTGCTCAGCACCCGTGTGTGATATGGACAATTGTGGACAACCGCACCATCAACTTCTGCACTACCCTGATGGGCGCGGTAAGGAGCAGAGTCAACCGGCCGACGCGGCTGCCCCCGAGGCGTCGGCCCCGGCCTCGGCGCCGCCTACCGAGGCTGTCGCCTACATTAACGAAGACAGTTATAGTCAAGTGTTGCTAAAGACAGTGCCTATAAAAGTACACGGACCTTACGGAACAGTGAGCACGGTGGCCCTACTGGATGATGGTTCCACTGTGACCATAGCTAGTGACGTACTTATGGTGAAGTTAGGTATACGCGGTCGTAAACAAACATTAAAAGTGCGTGGCGCATGGAACAGCAGCGAACTTATGTGTGATAGTGAAATTGTGGACTTAAGCGTGTCAAACAGTGACAGTACGATGTATACATTGCAAGCACGCACTACCAAAGGACTAAACTTACCTACGCAATTTATCTCGCTCGATAAACTAAAGTGCAGTGACGCAATTAATAATATAAAACATAAATTGTGTTACGGACAATGTAAGGCCCGGCGCCCACTATCGGTGGGCATCGGTGCGGCTCGGTAGAGCTCGAGCGCTTTACGCCGGCTTCGAGCGGCTTAGGGCGCCTTAGAGCTCCGTCGGGCGACTTCGGGCGGCCTCGGCAGCCGTAAGCATGGCTAAGGATGCCGAGGCGGTCTTCGAGTAGCTCGGGTGGCATTTTCGGATCAGACACGTCGCAGAACAGTCATTTTGATCACCGCACGCGCCTTCATTATCGTATCGTACAAGTAGACGCAAAATAACTTGGCAGTCCTGAACATAGGCTCTGCGAACTTCTGCGCATGTACATTCGTAAAGAAAACTGTTATTGGCATTTTTTTTTAACCAAAATACTAATAAAAATGTCCTAATACCAAGTAAAAATAAAATAAATATCAAAACAATTTGAGACTAAAAGCTACAAAAATAACTTATGAATAAACACTTAAACAAAAACAAACTTAAAAAAAAACTAAACAAAAACAAAACAATATAATAATAACAACAATCCACGAAAACTTTTGTAACCGCCTGTGCTCAAGATAGAGATGGCAACACCATTATCCACCATTATAAATACACACACATAACTGTTTTCACGGAACGTTACGAGTGACTGCTCTGCGATGTTTCTGCAGCCAGAACTATTCTTAGGCTACCCAAAATCAGCTACGGCGTCCTTAGGCGTGTTTACGACTGCCGAGGCAGCTCTCAGGCGCCCAAAGCCGCCCGAAGTCGCCCGACGGAGCTCTAAGGCGCCCTAAGCCGCTCGAAGCCGGCGTAAAGCGCTCGAGCTCTACCGAGCCGCACCGATGCCCACCGATAGTGGGCGCCGGGCCTAAACCGGAAATACTAATAGGCCAAGACAACTACGATTTGTTATTGCCTCTGGAAGTCATCCAAGGCAATCCTACGGAACCGTACCTAACCCGTACGCCACTCGGTTGGTGTTTACACGGCCGCGCGTCCTTAAACGTGAACGTCAAATGTCGAAGCAAGCATTCAACTTTGTTTTTAACTGAAGCCGATGAATCTCAAATAGAAAATGAATGCACAATGAACGACTTACATGAGGAAGTCCGGCGCTCGTTTTCAATAGAAGCCATGGGAGTATCAGGGAGACCTCGTCTTAACTCAGAAGATGAACGAGCAATAGCCCACCTCGAAAGAACTTCTATCCTAAAGGACGGCAACTGGTACATCGGCCTGCCGTGGAAAGATGAAAATTGCAAGATGCCAGAGTCATTTACCACTGCCTTGAACAGACTGAAAGGAGTTGAAAGAAAACTAAAGAAATGTGAGCATTACGCCCAGAGATACAAAGAGAGAATAGACCATCTCCTACACAATGACTACGCACGAGAATTGATCGATACCCAAACCACGCCAAAGACCTGGTACCTCCCTCACTCCGGCGTAGACAACCCCAATAAAAACAAACTGAGGTTGGTTTTTGACGCCGCAGCTAAGAGTCATAACTTTTTATTGAACGATTATTTACTAACTGGACCAGGGGGCTTACCATGACCTCTTATAGCAGGGCTGAAGTTGAACTGCCCGGCATTTTTGTACTATGGCTTCGTTATAGCAGGCTTGTAACTGGCCTGCTAAGTGACGTTTACGAAATCCGCTCAAAATTCGTTCACCTTTTTTTTGTATAGACTTTTTGTACTATGGCGTGCTATTAGACGTGTATTTGACTGCAGATGACCGTATTTTGAGCGGCTGTAACGTCAAATTAAGACATTTTCAAGCAAATCTGTTCGCCTTTGAACATAAGTCGTTCAACTTTGGAACTGTTATAGTACCATTTTTAGCGATTCAGAAGCAGGCCTGCTATTGAAAGGAAATTGACTCACTGGGAATTGAACGTTTCCATAAGAGGTCATGGTAAGCACCCTGACCTACTTGTATCACTGTACGGAATCATGTTGAGATTCCGCGAGAACAAAGTTGCTGTGACGGGTGACATTCGCGACATGTTCCTGAGGATTAAAATACATAGTGAGGACCAAAACGCACTTCGTTTCCTGTGGAGAGACTCCCCAGACGATCCTGTCAGGACTTATGCGATGACGTCATTAATCTTTGGTTCGAATTCGTCACCGTTCATTTCGCAATTCATAAAAAACAAAAATGCTAAAAGATTCGAATCAACTCACTTCGCAGCAGTGAATGCAATCTATAATCAACACTATATGGATGACTATATAGATAGTTTAGAAGACGAGTCAACAGCTGTTCGATTAACAAAAGATATCACATACATTCATAAATGCGGAGGTTTTGAGATAAGAAACTGGAATAGTAACAGCGAGGCAGTGTTAGAAAACTTACCAAAAGAAACCTTATGTGCTACTGCAGTACGTTTCAAAGTCGGTCAGTAGGAAGCTGGAGAACGAACTCTTGGATTAATCTGGTACCCGAAAGAAGATACGTTGGGATTCGATACCTCATTTAAACGAATTCCTGAAAACATAATAAATGGCCTGAAACGTCCTACGAAAAGGGAAATGTTACGATTAATTATGTCTATTTATGACGTCTACGGGTTCCTGTCACCATTCATGATAAGAGCTAAAATAACAATACAACAAATGTGGAAAACTAATCTGAACTGGGATGATGAAATACCAGACGCCATATATGAAAAATGGTTACATTGGCTAAACCTCCTTAAAAAAGTTGGCGATATTCGATTACCCCGTTGTTATCATGCGAGCGTACGTAAGAGCGAGACGGAGATACTTGCACCGAACTGTGACCGAACGCACCGGATAGCGAGTCGTCGCGCTCGCCGTCGGCGCGCACGCAGCGGCAGCCTATTATAAATGAATCATGCGCGCGCGCCTCTGCTGCAAGATTAACTTATACAAACCTACAGCTGCATATATTCAGCGATAGCTCGACATACGCTATGGCCGCCGTGGCGTATTGGCGCTGGCAAGATAATGACGGTCAAATTAGATTAGCGTTCATTTCGAGTAAGTGCAGTGGCACCGCTAAAACATACATCTGTACCACGATTAGAGCTTCAGGCGGCGCTCCTCGCCGCTCGACTTGCAAATACGATAACAAAAGAACACAGACATATGTTATCAAAAGAAAGGTACTTCTGGTGCGACTCGTCAACTGTTTTACATTGGATTAGAAACAATGCTCGAGATTATAAAGCGTTTGTGGCGCACCGGCTCGGCGAAATAGATGACTTGACACAAATAAAAGAATGGCATTTTATACCTACTAAAATGAATATAGCCGACATCGCCACGAGAGATGCTTGCGAATTGGATGTACTACAGAATGAATGGTTGTATGGCCCCGAGTTCTTGTACGGGGGAGAAGAGACATGGCCTGCGGATGTACAACAGCTGGAGGTCGGCACCGGTGACCTGGAACGGGTTTCTCTCGTCGTCACTGAAAAGTACTCACCTGCTGTGCCGGAACCTGAAAGATTTTCATCCTGGTTGCGCCTCCTGAAAAGTACTTGTACGGTACTATTATTTATTGATAAATGCAAAAAACGTACCTGTGCAATCGATGGTGATATGATGAGAAGAGCTGAACGTCTGTTGATTATGCACTCCCAGAGGCTGACCTTCGCTGAAGACCTGGAAAACCTAAAACAGAAAAAACCATTAGATCGGAAAAGTAAGCTACTCACCTTAACTCCTATGATTGACGAGTACGGGGTTTTACGCGTTGGAAGCCGCATCGACCAGGCGCCTGGAATACCACCTGAAACCAAATATCCAGTTATACTTGACGGGCGCAACCACGTCGCTCAGTTGATAGTCAGACACCACCACGTGAAGGCCGCCCACGGAAACCAAGAAGTTGTCGTAAATAATCTGAAACAATATTATTGGATTATACGTTTGAGACCTACAATTAAACATGTGATCTCTAAATGCATGTTTTGTAGAATAAGAAAAGCTCAGCCGCAACCACCCAGGATGGGTAACTTACCTGAAGCCAGAATGGCTCATAGTCAACGCCCGTTCACCTTCTGTGGAGTGGATCTTTTTGGGCCTATGGAGGTGACAGTCCAGTACAGGCGACGAGAGAAAAGATATGGCGTTCTGTTCACTTGCATGACTGTCAGAGCCATACATATTGAAGTGGTGTCGAAACTTACCTCTGACGCTTTTATTATGGCCTTACGACGCATGGCCGCGAGACGAGGTTGGCCACAACACATGTATTCGGATAACGGGACTAACCTGAGAGGGGGACTGAACGAAATACAAAAGTCGATTAGCGACCTTGACGAAGAGACGCTCAAGGGAGAAGCTGCTAACTACGGCACTACATGGACATTCTCCCCACCTGCCAGCCCACACTGGGGTGGGGCATGGGAACGCCTAATACGTTGTGTGAAAAGTTCACTAAAGGTTGTGCTAAAGGAACGAGCACCCCGCGACGAGGTGCTAAATACCCTGCTGGCAGAGGTGGAACATATGGTCAACAGCCGTCCGCTGACCCACGTAAGCGTAGAACCGCACTCCGATGAGTCATTGACCCCAAATCATTTTCTTCTTGGCACTTCATCTAACCTACCTACCATCGGTACATACGATGAGTCAGACACATATCTACGAAAGCAATGGCGCATCTCCCAAAGACTCGCAGATTTGTTTTGGAAGCGTTGGGTGAGGGAGGTACTACCAGATATGCGACCAAGAACCAAATGGTATCAGGAACAAAGGCCCTTGAAAGTGGGTGACCTTGTACTAATCGTCGATCCTGATTCTCCGCGTAATGTTTGGCCGCGCGGTCGCGTGCAGGCAGTAATGGTAGGGAAAGATGGACGCATACGTGTCCTTGATATAAAAACCAAGAATGGTATTTTGCGTCGGTCAGCCGCACGCATCGCTCGAATCCCGACGGAAGATGAGTGCTGACGCACTGGGATGGGGGATGTTAACTGTGCGAACCAATATTTCTGTTTTAAATTCGTTGCTTATTATATTTATTTATTATTTCATGTGCTGTTTGTAAATTTGGTTATAAAACAATAATAAACTCAAAAGAAAGTTCGAGGAGTATGTGCGTGTGCGCGGAGCGCGGGGCGCGAGGGGCGTTACGCGGGGACCACGGGTCCGCGGGGCGATCGGTAGTGCGATTGATACAACAGGTCAGCGCATACATGTACACCCTCCTCGTCCGCGACACCTTCGAAACTATCTTTGCGCGTTTTCTTCATTTCCTCCCCTACAATCTGGTAACTGACGAACATAACCTCGAGATCAACTACACCAAAACAAAATTAATAACTTTCCACCCTTACCAAAAACGCCTTTAACTTTAGATTTTACTTTCGACAACTCAAAACTAGAAACCGTTAACGAATTTACTTTACTCGGACTAAATATAGACACACATATAAATTGGAAATCACACGTACAAAAGACTCACTCAAAAATTTCTAGATTCTCGTACGCTCCTCATAAAATAAAAAAGACCACCAATTCCCAAACAGCTATTACCACCTATTATGCTTACGCCTATGCATGGCTTAGCTATGGTGTCACCCTTTGGGGAAACAGCACCGATGCATAAACACTTTTTACCCTGCAAAAGAAATTGGTAAGGAATCTAGTTAACATTGAGCAAACGGACAGTTCCAAAACGGTCTTTCAAAAACATCATATTTTAACCCTTCCTTGTATATACATTTTAGAAACATGCAAATTTGTACAGAAACATCAAGAATTTTACTCATAACATGAAGACATTCAGTCACGCTATCTACTCAGACACCGATCAAGGCTAAACTTGCCTAGTTCTCGATTAAGAATGCATTCTACAAGCCCCTACGTTATGTCCATTAAAATATACAATAAACTACCCGCAGACATAAAAAAAGAAGAGAAAATTAATGTATTTTAAAAAAAACAAATTCGACAGTTTTTACTAAGTAAATGTTATTACTCGGTAAACGAATACCTAAGTGATAAACTTATTAAGTCATAACTTAAGTACGCCTTCGACTTTACATTGTATTTAATTCATATTATTCTCATTTATTCATAAATATTACATATAAATTACATTTTTAAATATTTCAATATAAAAAAAAACATTTAAAAATATAAAAAATAGTTACCCACCGGTATCGGGAACAGGGTCCAAGCTACCGGCGGTCAGGGCTCCAGAGAAAGGAACCTCCTAACAATACGAGCCGTGTCCAGGAGTACCGCTTTCTGAATCAAGCCCTTGATCCAGCTACCTAACGCGAGCCTCCTCAGATGTTGGTCGAGGCTCTTGGCTATTAAGCCATTACCCGACACGACTATCGGTACAATGATTGCCGAGTCTACATCCCACATGTCGACAACCTCGCGAGCCAAGTCGATATACTTGATTTGTTTATCTTTCTCAGCTTTCACGAGGTTCTCGTCATGCGGAACAGATATATCAACAATCATTGCACGCCTCTCGCTTCGGTCCACCACCACTATATCAGGTTAATTCATATTATTATTACTCTCAATAGACATATAAATAATAACATAATGTATGTAATTAAATAAAAATATGATTTAATAATAATGACGCTAAAAATAATATCTGACTTAATTTACTATTTTTATATACGGACATAATAATAATAAAACGTATGTGTAATTTAAATAAAAAATGTAATTTACAATAATGACGATAAGATAAAATAAAAAAAAATACTTGACATAATTCACCTATTTCCATACACTGACATAATAGTAACACACCTATGTAAATAATTTATAAACACAATGAATAATTATGACGATAAAAATAATACATGACTTATTTTACCTATTTTTATACACGGACATACTAATAATAAAATGCATACATGTATAATTTAATTTAAATAAAAATATAATTTATAATAATGACGATAAGAAACAAAAAATACTTGACATAATTCCCCTATTCACATACACTGACATGATAGTAATATACATAAATAATTAATAAACACAATTAATAATAATGACGATAAAAAAGAATACCTGACATAATTATTTTTTACTTATACACGACATAATAATTATACACATTCGTTAATTTAATTTATTTTAAATAATAATGACGATAATAAATAAATACAAATATTTGACAAAAATCACGCATTCTTATACACAGCCATAAAATAATAATATACATACATCACATAATTTAAATACTTGACGACACAGAATAAGCATAAAATACATTATATATTTTAAAAAAGATATAGTATTATAATAATATACATATATAATAATAAACTTAATTAAATGCAGCAAATTAGATCTACAATAATTATCTATTGAAGTCCGTGAATTGTTAATTAGTCCTCTTCCTCTCTCCTACATTTTGCTGTGCCCGACAGGGTTCATATTGATCTATGAAAATTTTCAAAACCATCTATGTATACATAAGGATTGCAATAAAGTATTGAGTATGCAAAATATGAGGACCGCCTTCTGTGAATAGTTTTGGACTCAGAAAAGCATGCAGATTGTGATTCTGAATGTTGCCAGGAGGGATAATTGTTCAATTTTTATTTTTACCCCTCTCCCTGAAACAGCAAGTAAATTAACTGAACATTTGTGCTAAGAATCATTTTATTAATTGTTTAAGGAATAATATCTAATTGTTTCTCATGATTCAATATATCTATAGAAAGTCAACTAAAAACAAAGTGAGTCGGACTCGCGCACTGAGAGTTCCGTACAAATTTACACATGAAAACAGTTCAATTCCCAAATTGAGTTACGAAGATTGTTCCTAAACACAAGAATAGTTTTTTTTTTTTTTTGGAACATAATGACTTTACAATTTTCAGAATTATACCTATATTAGTGCTATTAAACCTTGCTTCATGCCAAATTTCAGAATTCGAGGTCAACGGAAAGTGCCCTATAAATTTTGATTCCCTTGGGGGTGTCGAAATACACGCTTTTTTGCGAAAAAAAAAGATACGGCCGTTTATGTTGCAAAAAAAACGTGTATTTCGACGACCTCAAGGGAATTAAAATTCATAGGGTACTTCCAGTTGACCTAGAATCCTGAAATTGTAGCATGAAGCAAGGTCTTATAGCACAAGTACAGAAAAAATCTGAAAATTGTAATTTGTAGTTACGTCGCAAAAAAAAACTAAAACGATTCGGTAAAATCTTCGTAAATCAATTCGGGAATTGAACGGTTTTCATAGGATTGCGGTGAAATTAAAATTATATCCTTAAATCTGCGGCCCCTTGAAGCTGTAATAAAAGACTTTTTGTAAAAAAAATAATAACCGACTTCACTAAAAAACACTAAAACGATCAAAATAATTTTAATTTCGGAAGTCGGTTTTTCGTTATTGTTTGTTCCATATTTAACACCGACTTCCGAAATTAAATTTATTTTGATCATTTTAGTGTTTTTTAGTAAAGTCGGTTATTGTTTTTAATAAAAAAAAAAATAAAAAAAATTATTTTATTTCAGACACTTAGTCCATATTAGGCATTAAATTATCCATTACATTTTCAGTATTAATTTATTAATTTAGTATAGGTTTCATTTATTAATTTAGTATAGGTAAGTACTATCAATTCATTTTAAGTATTAGATATGTCATCATTACATTGCATTAATTAATTATATTATGTTATGTATTAATTTATATTTTCAACTATAATATATTTATTATTAGTAATTCAATTTAACTTCATTATGTCATCATTACATATATCTGCGTAAAATTAAAAGTAATTAGTTTAAGTATTTGCCTCCATCTGGGGCCCCAGACACGCGCACTTGAGTTTGACCCCAGTGTCCCAGAAGGGTGCTGTCAAGCTTGTGGCTGAGCACGTTCAGGATGATGTTGGCACTCCCACGCGTACGAACCATCAACGAGGCGATTCTACGCCGCAGCACAGTGTGAAAGCCGTCTGTGTGCGCGTGCGCAAACATCGCAGACGCACTACAGTAGCGTGGGAGCCCCACCAGCACTCTGAACGCGTTATTATATTGTACTCGGAGAGCGTTGATGGCCCGCTGCGTATAGTTGACCCACAGATTGCAGGTGTAGAGAGTTTGACAGAATTCTTTAAACAACGTGATCTTTACCTCTAGACTACACCTCGCAAATCTACGTGCCAACATGTTACAGCGGATCGCCATCGCCCTCCTCTCTCTTTCTATATCTTTATCATCAGATTGGGATGAGACGCGTTTCGGTCGCTATGACCGAAACGCGTCTCATCCCAATCTGCTGACTTGTAACGCCACATTCGCTGTTCACCGCGTGAGTCGCAGTCAGGTGGAGAGAAGGACGATACAGACAAACTTCACCAGGCAGTGATCTGAAGTTCCAAGTGGTGAGAAAACTGTTACGATACATCTGTCCGGATCGGTGGTCAGCTGTCGGTCCAGACAATTGGAAGTATGACCATCTACATCAGGCACCCTTGTCGCTTGCTTTACCAACTGGGAGAGGCCTATCGATACCGCAAAGTTTCGCGCTTCTCTCCCAGCGTGGTCGGTCATCTGGTACGGGAAAAGTCACACTGCAGAAAATGATGCTTCAAGGAGTATCCCGGCTAGTCGAGATACACCGCATCTAACGGACTGTATTTGATCTGCGTCTCCGTCAAGAAAAGCAAGTGGGGCTGCTCAGTCTCAAGGTGGTGGTGGACCGCATTGAGATTGGAGTGCAGTCCTCGTATGTTCGCGAGGTGCACTTGGAGTAAGAGTACTAACAAATAGAAAATCTAGTCACGAAACAAATAAAGGGACTGTACTAACAAGGCATCCAAACACACCATCATTCTTACGAACTCGTACAAAACACACCATCATGTTATGCATGATGGTGTGTTGTGTGTTCACTCCACACCACACCTCCACGTAACCATTTTATTATTGTTGTTTTATTCTATTTGTTTTTTAGGGTTCCGTAGCCAAATGGCAAAAAACGGAACCCTTATAGATTCGTCATGTCTGTCTGTCTGTCCGTCCGTATGTCACAGCCACTTTTTTCCGAAACTATAAGAGCTATACTGTTGAAACTTAGTAAGTAGATGTATTCTGTGAACCGCTTTAAGAATTTCACACAAAAATAGAAAGAAAGCAATAAATTTTGGGGGTCCTCATACTTAGAACTGAAACTCAAAAATTTTTGTTTTTCATCAAACCCATACGTGTGGGGTATCTATGGATAGGTCTTCAAAAATGATATTGAGGTTTCTAATATCATTTTTTTCTAAATTGAATAGTTTACGCGAGAGACACTTCCAAAGTGGTAAAATGTGTTTCCCCCCCCCCCCCTGTAACTTCTAAAATAAGAGAATGATAAAACTAAAAAAAAAATATGATGTACATTACCATGTAAACTACCAACAAAAATTGGTTTGAACGAGATCTAGTAAGTAGTTTTTTTTTAATACGACATAAATCTAAAAAATTACACTATTATTAAAACATCGATCAAAGTTACAACGAACTACAAGAAATTTTATATTATGTTAATTGCTGCTACGGAACCCTCCATGGGCGAGTCCGACTCGCACTTGGCCGGTTTTTTTTTTTGTAATCTACTGTATGATCAATGTTTTCTATAGTCCTACGTATACGTGTCTTATTTTATAACATTTTATTTTTAATGTACCAATTGGCATTGTTTAAAAAAATCTACAAGTCCGTGATAAGACCTGTCATACTGTATGGATCAGAATGTTGGGCTGTGAAAAAGACGGATGAAAAAAGATTGCATGTAGCGGAGATGAGAATGTTGAGATGGATGTGTGGTGTGACGAAATTGGATAAAGTGAGAAATGAGTATATTAGAGGAAGTTTGAAAGTGGTGCCAGTGACTGACAAGCTGAAGGGGAATCGTTTGTCTTGGTATGGTCATGTAAAGAGGAGGGATGAAATGCATGTTACCAAAAAAAAGAAAGAAAGAGAGAAAGAAAAAACTTTTATTCGTACCTCACACATACAGTAGAATTCGATAAAAAAAAAAAAAAAAAACTTAGTTACTTAGTTATGTGGAGAGGGAGAGGGAGGCCAAAGAAAAGATGGACGGATTGCGTGAAGAATGATATGAAAGAAAAGGAAGTTAGTGATAGCATGACGAGTGACAGGGTAGAATGGAAGAAAAAAAACGTATTGCACCGACCCCAAATAAGATGGGACAAGGGCAGGAAGAAGAAGTACCAATTGGCATTGTTTGTTTTTATATAAATTGTTATATGAATAGGAAGGGAACTGTCTCCTGAGATACAGGTTCACTACTCCTAGTTCAGGAGGCAGAGGGTTTATGTGGTTAGTGACACTTTTTTGCAAATAAATGATCATTTATTATTTTTGATTGTTTTTGTTCCATCTAGTAGAGCCAGGAGTGGTCAGCAAGTTGAAAATAGTGACGTGCCGTTGCCGGGAATATTGCCCGAAGTATGAATATCGGTGGCAATATTGGCAGCAATATTCCCATATTCCATTCGGCAACGGCACATCTCTAGTGGTAATTCCTAGTGACAAAGAGTATAGAGTATATAAGAGCCACAAAAAAATCCATAGATGGCTCTTATTTAATCTTTATTTGGAATATTAGGTAAAAAGTAGATAGGTCATGATTACTTGGCTTGCTTCCAATAAAAGCATCTGGCACGCTGCTGGACGCGCAGGTCCTGGCGCAAGGGGACTCGCTCCGCGGCTGAACTAGCAATCAGTCTCCTGGGGCAATGGGTAGATTTGAAAAGGAAAGTAGTCCTAGAACGCAAAGGGCAACCGAAGGGACATAGCAGGTATGATTTTAGTCAGTGATAGTCTGACACGCTCTCCCACCCCGCCCTAGGCGATTAAAGTCGTCGACTTTAATATATCGGCCGTTAACTCGGTTTCATTAAAGATACCCAGGTTAAAATACGTGTCGTGCAGAGTGGTGCACTTCGGCGGCGCGGTGGTGTACTCGGCGCGCGGCATCGTGCACAAGAACCTTGACGCCGTGTGCCGGCGCTGCGCGGGCGTGCTGGGCGCGGCGCGCTCGGCGCTGCTGGCGGCGCTGTTCGCGGCCGGCGCGGGGTCGCCGCGGCGGCCGGCGGCGCTGGCGTGCCGGCAGCGCGCGCTGGTGGGCGCGCTCGTGCGGCGGCTGCCGGCGGCGCCGCGCCTGGTGCGCTGCCTGCGCGCCGACGCGCAACTGCGGCCGCACCGCTTCGACGCGCAGCTGCTGCGCCACCAAATCCGCACGCAAGGGTCAGTCGCTACACGATCGTGCATCCGCCTCTAGTATTTAACCTTTAATGCTCTTTATGAAAAATGACTTGCTTGAAACCGTTTTAATCGTCCGCTAAACATAGGCGTACGCTTAATGCTTACGCTGAATATACGTTAACGGGTCACAAAACTCGATAAGGCGCCCTCTAGCAGACAAAAAGTAATATTTAAAAATAAAAAATTAAAACCCGACTACGACAAAAAAAACGACGCTGAAAAAGTATGAAACAAGTTTAGCAGGATGAACAAAAAGAAAAGCCGTAGTCGCACGTTATTAAAGTGTTTCGGTTGGAGCCTGTAACATGTGACTACGGCTTTTCTTTTTGTTCATCCTGCAAAACTTGTTTCATACTGTTTTTTTTTTGTCGTAGTCGGGTTTTAGTTTTTTACTTTTTTTATTTAAACAATTTTGGTGTTAAATCACTGTGCTTCTATACTATTTATAGTGGAGTGCCCTAAGGCGTTACATTAGTAAAACCTCAGAATCCGGGGCCAGTCAATGAATTTTAATATAAACCATTGTTAAAAGATCAAATAAAAAAGATATAAGAAAAAAATTGTCCGCTCTTTTTTTATTACCTGATATAAATTAGTGCTTGACTGCGATCCCAATAATTGAAAACAACAATTTACGGAAAAATTAGAGGGACAAGAGAAAAAAAAAGGTTTAACACCCAAGTTTGCAACCCTGAACACCCTGTGCTACCTCGTTGGTGCTCGAAACTCGAAAACTGCGAAATTTTGGCACTTTTTTCAGTTTTTTCGTAAAAACTATCTGAACAAAGCGTTTTTTAAGTATATTTGCATATAACATAATAAAGCTAACTAAATATACTACAATTTGAGCTCTAGCCCCAGTACTCTAGGTACATTAGTTGCAAAAATACAGTTTGTCAAAGTGGGCATATTTTTTAAAGTAAATGTTTTGTGTTTATGTCATATTCAAAGACACGTACTGGCTAAACTAATAGTCCTAGAGAAAAGTATGAGGCAACAATTTGTATCAAATTTAATTAGCTTAAAGGACATCATTCATTTCGTACCCAAAAATAAAAGTGCCGGCCAGAATAAAAATATAGTAGATTTTCATCGGAAATAATGTCCTGATGATTTTTTACTATTACAAGGAACGTCTAGGATTAACCCCCAGGCTGCTATCTGAGTTTAAAGTGTAAGTGCCGTTAATAAAAAATCTATACTGGAATGTTACGGGAAATAATGTCTATAGGATTTTTTAAATGACCGAACATCTACTATTACCCCCCTGCTACACCTAGGTAGAATAATAGACTTGCGCGTTAGGTCATACTAAACGTATGATCATAGTAGGTAGGCAGTAAAAAATAACTACAAAAAGATATCATATCAGCCGACAGATTTCCACTGTTGGACATAAGCCTCCCCAAGTGTCGCCACAATGAACGATCCTGCGCGTCCCGCATCCATTGGATTCCCACAACCTATACCAAGTCATCGGTCAACCTTGTAGGAGGCCTTTCAACGCTGCATCTTCCGGTGTGCGGTCGCCACTCCAGAACCTTTCGGCCCCAACGGTCATCCGTTCTGCGAGCAATGTGCCCTGCCTATTGCCACTTAAGTTTGGCGATTCTTCGTGCCATGTCGGCAACCTTGGTTCTCCTGCGGATATCTTCTTACTGATTCAATCACTCGAGGAAACTCCGAGCATAGTCCTTTCCATTGCCCTTTATGTGACTTTAAGCCTTCTGATGAGGCCCATCGTGGGCGACCACGTTATGTTGGATAAGAACATACCGCGTAGCTTCCCGAACGCTGCCCAGCCGAGTCGAATTCGACGGTTGACTTTGTTTGTTTCTCGAAATTAAATCTACCCAACTGGACTGTCCGTCCGAGGTAGACGTAATCGTCTACAACTTCGAGTATAGAGTCTACGATCTTGATAGTAGTAGGTGCTACATGGTTTTTAATCATGAGTTTAGTTTTGTCCATGTTCATTTTAAGACCCACTCTTTCGGAAGCTCTGCTGAGATCATTGAGTATTGTACTGAGCTCTTCCGTTGTCTCAGCCATGACTACTATGTCTTCGGCAAACCAAAGGTGAGTGATGTACTCGCCATTGACATTAATGCCTAGTCCACTCCAGTCCAGAACCTTGAAGACATCCTCCATTGCGGCCGTGAACAGTTTCGGAAAAATGACGTCTCCCTGCCTCACACCTCGCTGATGAAGGATAGGTTTTAAGATCTGGTCCTGAAGTCAGACTGACATAGTGGCGTTTTCGTACAAACACTTCAGCACCTCGATGTACCGATAGTCAATCTGGCACCGTTGGAGAGACTGCAGCACAGCCCAGGTCTCAATCGAATCAAAGGCTTTCTTGTAGTCCACAAACGTCAGGCATATTATACTCCTCGGTCTTCTGTATAACCTGTCGTAGCGTATGTATGTGGTCTACGGTACTGAAGCCTTTTCGGAATCCAACTTGTTCGGGAGGCTGCAAGTCCTCGAACATGGGCGCGAGACGATTCGTGATGACTCAAGAAAACAGCTTGTAGACATTGCTCAGAATAATGTTCGCCGTAGTAGCTCCTCGTTTGTTTTATCAAGTATATACCAAGACTAAGGGTGAGTTGCACCATTTAACTGTAACGATAACAAAGCCGTTAACAGTTATCAAATCGTCGAATTGACCAATAGGCGGCCGTTTCACGGCTGGTTATGGTTTGGTTATCGTTATAGTTAAATGGTGCAACTCACCCTAAATAGCACCAAGTCTTCTTCCGTTAAGTCATTCATTCCTGGGAAGTCATTCAATTCTGGCACATCTGCTGATAGTGAACGAAATTGTACTCGCCTTCTATTATAATTATGTCTTATGACTAGGTACATGTACCTGTACCCATGTACGGCAGATATATGTATATATCTGCCAATGTTTGTAAGAGTCAATCTTTCGTTAAATATATTTAAGAATGTTTGCGCATGAATATTATCATCTATTAACCTGTGATAGGCATTTATTAATTAGATTTAATTTTAGAAAAAAAAAATTTTTTTTGAATTTTCAAAGTCAAATAGTAAAAAATCTTCAGGACATTATTTTGCTTAAGAATCTAGTATTATTTTTTTCTTCGAGACTTGAATGATGTTCTTTGATACCAGAGTAATGCATCTAGGCTTCACAGTTTTCTCAAAAGTTACAAAAATATTGGGTTCGTCTATTCAAATAATAAATCTGTCTTAAATTTAAAGTAACGCCTTCTAGCGGACAAAAAGTAATGTGTTAAAAAAATTGTTAAGATAAATACACCGTGTTTTATATCATTTGAAAGGACTTCACTGGTACTTATAAAAAAATATCATTAAAATTCAATGTGGCGCCCTCTAGTGGACAAAAAGTTTGGTGTTAAAAAAAAATAAGAAAAATACGTCGTGTTTGGTATCACTTGAAAGGGCTTCACGTAAATAGTATAGAAGCACAGTGATTTAACACAAAATAAAAAAAAAGTAAAACCCAACTACAACAAAAAACTGTCGTTTCCTGAAAAACTTGTTTCATACTTTTACAGGACACTGTAAAAGTACGAAACAAGTTTTTCAGGATGCTGAAATAAACAAGGTAACTGGAAAAACAAGAACAGAACATCCGTAGTCACACGTTACAGGCACCAACCGAAACACTTTAATAACGTGTGACTACGGATTTAGATGAGACCGTTGAGTTCTGGAACAACTTCAAATCAAGTATATACTACAAAAACTAGTATGTTATAAAAAAAACCCAATTTGGTATAACTTCTCTTCGTCAAAACAAAGAAAAATATAAGTATCTAAAAAATTCAAGATTTAGGTATATCAGCAATAAATCTGACGAGTTAACTTTAAAATATTTGCGTGACAAAGTCAAGACTATGGAAGCTTCGTGTTATAAATGTTATCTTAATCAAACTGAAAAATTCATTTAAGATAACCCTAAATATTTTTTGACCTTCTTTAAAAATCGCTACGACTCCAATTGTATACCTATTACATTAAATTATAATAATGAATCGTTAATGACTGGAGATTCTATTTGACTTTTCTTAATTCCACTTCCTCTAATACTCCCAATCCACATGGTTTTATCCATTCGGATAATAGAACTTCGTCTGATATTTGTCACATTGAGGTCAATGTTGATGTGGTGACCGATTTACTTCGCAACTAAGATCCAACAAAAGGTGCTGGCCCTGATAAAATTTCAACGAAATTTCTAATCAAATGCGCGGCTACCATTGCCATACCTATCTCTATTTTGATTTCCAAGTCTTTAACTCTTGGTGTTGTCCCTAAAGTATGGAAATCTACTTTTATTACACCTGTACATAAGAAGGGGTTAAAAACCGAGGTCACTTATTATAGACATATATCCAAGCATTATAGCTAAAATATTCGAGAGGATTGTCTATAACCAGTTATATCCCGCCCTTGCTATTCTAGCTCACTCGGCTTCTTCCAACACGGATTTTTAAAAGGACGCTCTACCACTTCTAATTTGATTCTATTTAATAATTTCATTACTGATGCTATGGACAAACAGGTTGATGTGGTTTACACAGACTATAGCAAGGCATTTGATCGGATCGACCACGATACTCTGATAAATAAACCAAACTCCATGGAGATCTGTGGGGACCTCTTAAGATGGTTTTCTTCTTACATTAATAACAGGTCACAGACAGTAGTACTTAACAAGTATATGTATGTCTAGCTGTGAAAATGTGCCTATTGGAGTACCTCAGGGTTCGTTGCTCGGTCCTTTCTTATTCGTTGTCTATGTGAACAACATCAATCAGTGCCTAGTGCCTACATTCTTCTAAAATGCTATTCTTTGCTGATGACATGAGAATCTTTGCCACCATGTCAACGCTCGAAGATAGACTAGCATTTCAGGCTGATTTGCATCGGCTAGAATAGTACTGTCGGGCTAATAAACTTGACCTAAACCCAGGGCCGGTTTATGCATGTCGGGGCCCCTAGGCAATGCACGTCTCGGGGCCCCCCTACCCTCTTCTAACTTCTTAATATATTTTGTGCCTAACACAAATTTATTCATAATTACGTTGTTTTTAGGGTTCCGTAGTCAACTAGGAACCCTTATAGTTTTGCCAAGTCTGTCGGTCTGTCCGCCCGTCCGCGAATAATCTCAGTGACCATTAGCACTAGAAAGCTGGTAGTATCCGACCGAATGTTCGGTTTCGGTTTAGGTCGAGTTTCGGCAAAAAAAACGATTTTCGGTTTAGTTTCGGTTTCGATGGCAAACTTACCGAAACTACGACCGAAACCGAAACTGCACTCGGGAGTTCTCGTGCTGTGATCGGTCATGTTCAGCGCGTTAAATTCCTTCCAAGGGTAAAGCATCGAAGACATTTTGCCGTTTCCACGCGCCTAATAATGTCATGACTGGCTTGTGTTTGCAGTTCGTTTTACCTACTCCCAATCTAAAATCGAGTGCAGTAAAATTCATGATAGTCAAAAAATATAAATACCTGTTAAAAAAAATAGGGACTGGCTGATTATAGTAATTGGAACGAAGTTCCTTATCGCGCGTTGTGAAAGGGGGCTAGACGGAAAAAATTCTCACGAAAAATTGTACCGACACTTTTACTGTCAAAATATAAATCCAAGATGGCGGCTGCAAGAAATTATCAACTTTATCGTCATGGGTGTCGTTTTTATGGTTTTCGAGGGTGTTGAAACCGATGGTACTGTCAAAATATAAATCCAAGATGGCGGCTGCAAGAAATTATCAAATTTTTCGTCATGGGTGTCATTTTCATGGTTTTCGAGGGTGTTGAAACCGATAGTACTGTCAAAATGTAAATCCAAGATGGCGGCTGCAAGCAATTATTAACTTTATCGTAATGGGTGTCGTTTTCATGGTTTTCGAGGGTGTTGAAACCGATGGTACTGTCAAAATATAAATCCAAGATGGCGGCTGCAAGAAATTATCAAATTTTTTGTCATGGGTGTCGTTTTCATGATTTTCGAGGGTGTTGAAACCGATGGTACTGTCAAAATATAAATCCAAGATGGCGGCTGCAAGAAATTATCAACTTTTTCGTCATGGGTGTCGTTTTCATGGTTTTCGAGGGTGTTGAAACCGATAGTACTGTCAAAATGTAAATCCAAGATGGCGGCTGCAAGAAATTATCAACTTTTTCGTCATGGGTGTCGTTTTTATGGTTTTCGAGGGCGTGGAAACCGATAGTACTGTCAAAATGTAAATCCAAGATGGCGGCTGCAAGAAATTATCAACTTTTTCGTCATGGGTGTCGTTTTCATGGTTTTCAAGGGTGTTGAAACCGATGGTACTGTCAAAATATAAATCCAAGATGGCGGCTGCAAGAAATTATCAAATTTTTCGTCATGGGTGTCGTTTTAATGATTTTCGAGGGTGCCAGACTTGCCAGACCCTATCGAAGGCCTTCGAGATATCAAGGGACACGGCAAGCGCTTCCCCATGCTTCTCAATGGCCTCGCTCCAGATGTGAATGGCATACGCAAGAAGGTCCCCAGTAGACCGATTTTGACGAAAGCCGTATTGCTGGTCGCTGAGGATGTCGTTAGCTTCCAGGTATGCCAGAAGCTTCCTGTTAATTACCCGTTCCATACTCTTACAGAGGATGGACGTAACAGAGATGGGTCGGTAGTTTGCCGGGTCAGCTCTACTGCCCTTCTTGGGCACAGGCTGCACGTTGGCTTGCTTCCAAGCCATCGGCACTTTTCCAGTCTCATATGAGAGGCGAAATAGGCGAGTCAAGATCGGAGACTATTCAGGCGCACAAGTTTTTAGAACGACCGCTGGTATCCCGTCGGGGCCACTGGCTTTTTAATTATTTCATCACCACTGCTCTCAAAACGGTGAAGGAAAACATCGTCAGGAAACCGGCATGTCCTAGAACCAAAAATTCGAAGACGTGATATTCACCAACCCCCACTGGGCCCGCGTGGTGGACTATGGCCCATTCCCTCTCCTAGAGAGGAGGCCTGAGTCCCAGCAGTGGGAACATTTAAAAGGCTGATGATGACCTATTTAGCAGTAACAGTCCTTTTAATCGTACTGCACGTCTGTTCCGGTGCACCCTAGGTGAGTGCGAGAACAGACGCAGCGATCCCCGAGCAGTGCAGTCGTAGTGACTCACTCGTGGCGTCCGCAGGATCATGGACATGGCGCTATTGCGGCGCAGCGGCTGGTGCGAGTCCATGTGCGCGCGCGCCGCCCTCGCGCGCTACGGGCTGCTGGCGCCCGCGCGCGCCCCGGCCTCGCCCCGCGCCTCGCCCGCGCCCGCCGCCGACTCGCCCGTGCGAGCCGCGCGTGCACTGCTGCGCCAGCTGCCCATCCCCAGCGCCGAGTTCGCGTACGGCCGCACGCGCGTGTTCGTGCGCAGCCCGCGCACCGTGTGGGAGCTGGAGGCGCTGCGCGCGGCGCGCGTGGCGCAGCTCGTGGTGGGCGCGCAGCGCGCCTGGCGCCGCCACCGCGCTCGCGTGCGGGCGCGCGCCGCCGCCGTGCTGGTGCGCTGGTGGCGGGCGCGCCGCCCGCGGCCCGTCGCGCCCGCGCCCGCCGGCCGCGCCGCCGCCGCCGCCGCCGTGCTGTGGCGCGCGTGGTGCACGGCGGCGCGGCGCCGCTACCTGCTGCGCCTGTGGCGGCGCCTGCCCGCGCGCCAGCTGTCGCCGGCGTGCGCGGCGTGGCCGGCGTGCCCGGCGCCGCGCCTGCTGAGCCGCGCCGACGCGCTGCTGCGGCGCCTGCACCACGCGTGGCGCTGCCGCCTGTACCGCGCCGCCTTTGACCAGACGGCACGCAACCGCATGCGCGAGAAGGTGACGGCCAGCATCCTGTTCAAGGAGCGCAAAGCCAACTACGGCGTGAGCGTGGCGCACCCGTTCGTGGGCGACTACGTGCGGCTGCGCGCGTCGGCGGCGTGGCGCCGCGGGCTGGGCGCGGCGGGTGACCGCTACGTGGTGTTCGCGGACGTGGTGGGCAAGGTGGCGCGCTCGTCGGGGCGCGTGGCGCGCTGCCTGGCCGTGGTGTCGACGGGGGCGCTGCTGCTGCTGGAGGCGCGTTCGCTGCGCCTCAAGCGGCGCGTGCCGGCACACACGGTGTACCGCCTGTCGCTATCGCCCTACGCCGACGACCTGCTGGTGGTGCACGTGCGCGCGGTACGTGTCCCTCTCACGCTGCACTCCGCTCGCTCGTCTCGCTCGCCCGTGCACTGCTGTACTGTTCTGTTACAGAGCGGCGCGCTAGAGAGCTCCACAGAAGAATTGTCGCAGTGCTCGTCGCGCGACGCGGCCGACGCGCCCGGCTGTCTGTTCGGGGTGAGTGACGGTGCTTGTGTAAGCGTGCGAGCGAGTGGATACTAACGCGACTTGTGCGTGCGCAGGGTGAGGGTGCGTGGCGGCGTCGCGGCGACGTGGTGGTGCGCACGTGCCACGTGCTGGAGCTGGCCACGAAGCTGTTCCTGGTGGTGCAGAACGCCGTGGGCGCGCCGCCGCATGTCAACATCGCCACCGAGTGAGTACTCATTCCACGCGCTACCTAGCAACAACACTTCTGCATGAACCAGGAGCAACTTGTTTCTTAACTGAAACAACAATATCATACATACTCCAATAGCTTCGACTTACCGCATGACAGTCGGTCGAGAGGTGGCCGCGTTGAGTTTGACATGTGCGTGTGTGCATGGGCAGGTTCGAGGCGAACTTCGGGCAGCAGCTGGTGACGCTGGCGTTCCACGCGGTGGGCGCGGCGCCGGGGGGCGCGGGCGGCGCGGGGGGCGCGGGCGGCGCGGGGGCGGCCGGCGCGCGCCTCCTGCGGCGCGGCTCGAGGATGGACGTGCTGGTGTAGCGCGACGTGTTCCACGCGGTGGGCGCGGCGCCGGGGGGCGCGGGCGGCGCGGGGGGCGCGGGCGGCGCGGGGGCGGCCGGCGCGCGCCTCCTGCGGCGCGGCTCGAGGATGGACGTGCTGGTGTAGCGCGACGTGTTCCACGCGGTGGGCGCGGCGCCGGGGGGCGCGGGCGGCGCGGGGGGCGCGGGCGGCGCGGGGGCGGCCGGCGCGCGCCTCCTGCGGCGCGGCTCGAGGATGGACGTGCTGGTGTAGCGCGACGTGTTCCACGCGGTGGGCGCGGCGCCGGGGGGCGCGGGCGGCGCGGGGGGCGCGGGCGGCGCGGGGGCGGCCGGCGCGCGCCTCCTGCGGCGCGGCTCGAGGATGGACGTGCTGGTGTAGCGCGACGTGTTCCACGCGGTGGGCGCGGCGCCGGGGGGCGCGGGCGGCGCGGGGGGCGCGGGCGGCGCGGGGGCGGCCGGCGCGCGCCTCCTGCGGCGCGGCTCGAGGATGGACGTGCTGGTGTAGCGCAACGTGTTCATGTACAGATAACGCTAGCTCTTATGACGTAGCCGACTAATACTTCTGTATCAATAGTTTACTCCCTAAGATAGTCCGAGGCTCCGCAGCGCACGAGGCGCCTCGTGCGGTGCGTGAGCGATACTTAGTGTAACGTATCGTAGGGTTCTGTAATATTGTAATAATAATGATGTCGTTGCGCAACTTGTCTCGGCACACCTACGTTGTTGTAAACCTCATCCGACCCTCTTGTCCTCTTCACTTTGCTTACGATCTTGAACTTTACGATGACCTACAATGAGCCCATGTCCTGGATACGGACGCTAACGAACTTGATAATATAGTTTTAAAAATGTGGTATACATGTGGTATGTGGTCGCGTGTGTCGTCGGGCTCGCGCGGTGCCCCAAATATAAAACAATCGATATTGAAGGCCCAACTTTTGTTGCAGTTTTTTAAGTCTTCACATTTGTTATAAATGGGATATCCACAAACTTCGTATTCGAAATCGGTGGGAGCGATTTCTATATTGGAAACCGCGATGACAACCCTGGTTACGGCATCGAAGCCCTAGTTATCAAATATACAAAGTATGAATATTCTGAAATTATACATACCGTCATTTAAATGGTCTTTTATGCAATTTATGATTAACTAATAATAAGTTGCTCTTAAATAGAATATAATTACAAAAAGGGGATTTATAAAACGAGCAAACAAAAATAAACTGTGGCTGATGATGAAATACTTTTTTAATAACTTGAGCGGTATGAATTTGAGTAAGCGACAAGTTAAGGCGTATAGTCCCTTGAACCATCACTACCACTACTACACACTACCAGCCTAGGCGACGGTACGCAAATCTGTGCATTTATTTGCTGCCAGCAGCGCCCGGAAAGCGCTTTAAATCCATTTTCTCTGCGAGATATTGATTGATTTACATTTATACAATGTTCACTTTGAAGAATATTTAACCACCAATTTTTATGTTTAAAAATGTTTCTAAAGGTCCAAGCCGTTTCGAAAGAGTAGGGAAAAGTTGCGAAATTGCTAAATATTTTTTTTTGACAAAAGTATTAATAGCACGAAAAAATCAAATGTTGATAATGTTGTTCATGAATCTTTAATAAACATATATTTTTTTCAAACCTATTAACCTGGCCGTTACAGAGGAGTAGGCTACAGAAAGTCACTGTTTTATGGTACTTTTCGGGCGCTTGGCCCTTAACTAAACTAATGACAAATATTTATCAATAATAAAATCCAGAACGAGCTTACTAAAAGTGGGTGACTAAATTAATAAGTGAGCAACTAAATTACTAAGTGAGCGACTGGAAATAAAATTGAGGTTTTACGTAACAAACTACTAAAAAAATCACTTTAAGAATAGTTTTCACCATTGTCTAATTATCTAGTCGCAGGCAGATTCATCATTTTAAATTGGATGAAATAGGTTAGGTTACAACTGTGACCAACCGCGCTTGAGCCGAGCGTGCGGAGCGAGTGGTGCCGCGGCAGCGGCCGGCGAACGCTACGTTTAAGTTGCTCACTGATTTTATTTTACCATTTTCTAATTATCTGGGTTTTCGCAATATCCGAATTATCAAAATTACCTTGTGTCATACATAATAAATAAATATCGATATTTTGGATATTTATTACTCTCTACTTCGATATTTAGGACATTCGAAACACTTCATTTAAGATAAAATACAGGTCAGTAAAAATAAATATTTTGCCAAATATTAAAAAAAATGCAGATCGTAACGTTGACACTCAAATATTATGAAGCTTCTTATTTTGTATTTTAAGTAACTCAAATTGATGTTTATAAGTCTACGTTCTGTTGATTTCTCGTCACTCGCAGTCAGTCGCTCACTTATTATTTCTATAACCAAAAATAATTATTTTTGTCACTTAAAATTTTAATTTACAGTCACTCGTTTAAATACTGCCCTTACAAAAATGTGTTTAATAAAAAATAAAATTATAAACACCTTTTATAGTAACGATTTTCGTTTTTTTCGTCATAATAAAATAGTACAATAGAACATTGTGAATGAAACATCATCATCATCATTTCATCCGAAAGACGTCCACTGTTGGACACAGGCCAATTTCTTGTAAAAACTCGTGTGCAAAGCTTGCGTTTAAAAAACAAACCGTTTCTACCTGCCACTATTTAAGGGACCCTCAGTGCAATAGTTCCAATTGTTTTTGAGTTTTATAGATAAGTTGTCAAACTACTAGGTATTTTCATTAGTTAATAACTGAGTGAAATAAACAATTTTTTTTATTTGTTTTTGTCTTGCTACTATAGAACAAACGGCCGTATGTGCGGCAGTTCTAACTGTGGCCTGCGACCTAAATAACAATTTGTGAACGAACTCAACTATTCTGTAGGACTCCTTTGTTTTTCTTGTATATTATATATTTATTATATTAATTTATATAATATATAATATATTATTGTGTAAAAAACAATTTATATTTTTAATCTTATGTATGACTTAACAAACGCCCGAGTGCGCGGTGTAAGTTACGTTACAACGTGCGCACTTAGAAGGGGGCTTTATTATACTACTGTGAATGTACGAAGTACGGCGGCCTTGTGTTCTTGTTGCGGCCAGCAAGGGTGCTGGCCTGCCACCATGGGATCTGGAGGCAACAGTCCTTGCACACATGCACGATTTGCGCGTGGAGATGCAACGCCGCGCCGGGGCGAAAGTCACAGTGGACGGACGGTGGACAGAGTTCCGGCGGGATCTCATGGTGAAATGATGTCAGCGACTATCGCAACCCAGTGCTGGGCAAGACACAATTATGACGCTAAGTAACTCTTTGAGGCGAGCCTGGAAAGACCTCATGGCGTCCTTAACTTCCGCATGGCGCAGGTTCTCACTGGATATGGTAAGTTCGAGAGGTTGCTGCACCGGATTCGTGCGGAAATGACGCTCGGGTGTCGCCACTGTGCGGAACGCCCGGAGGACACGGTGGAGCACACAGTGGAGGTGGGCCCCACTTGGGCAGAACATCACCGTGCTCTCGTGGAGGCGATGCGGCGGCGATCTCTCTACAGGCCATGGTCCGGAGCGAGGAGGAGTGGCAGTCTGTCGCCTCCTTCTGCGATGTAGTAATGATAGCAAAGGAGGAGGCCGACCGCATCAGGCAACGACGCTCACAGCGTCCCAGCCGCCGCCGGAATTCCGATCCCGATTTCCGGCCACCATACGCGCGGGCTTGCGGACTGCGAGCAATGGGTAGCTTGGTGTCCGACCATCCGGTAACTGTCCGGACCGAGTCCAAGTCGTCGACGCACTGTCCCCGCGTGCCTCAAGGAGTTGTCTGCGATAGCAGGGGCCCGACGTCGGGTCCCGAACGAAGCGGGTCGAAGCCTACTGGGGCCAGGGTTATCTGAAAGGAAAAGAAAGCTCGGCCCCAGTACGAAAGGACGGATTGGGTTTTTTAGTCAGTAAGAGTCTGACACTACCTTCCGCTCCGCCCAAGGGCGGGGGATGTCATTTGGATGACTACCCACCGAAAAAAAAACACGATTATGTGACCCCCCCCCCCCCCCGGCGCCAAAGCTGGATCCGCTCTTGGTGGCAATACTCAACCGTAGGTGCGAATGAGAGAGTGCACTAGGTCTTCCGCGCACTTCATGCACTTTCCTGGACAACTCAGTATGTGATTAAGAAATAAACCTTATAATAATTGATAAATACTTTTTAAGAATTCTATAAAGTTAGTTGTTTGTAGCGATATCTATGACACCACATAGAAACTAAAATTCCAAATCATGCTTCGCATTATTAGAGTTGTCTGGGCGATCAGAACAAACAGCTGAAACTTCATAGTAAGGCATCGTACCTACTTGTGTTAGGACAAAGTCTCAGCTTTTATAAAATAAAGAAGGTTTGGCGGCCGCGGGCTCTCACCCTGTTAGAGGCAAACATCTATACGAAGATTGATAAGCTTCCGTCACGTTTGGATTTGAATACTGCTATAGAAACGTTACGGAGACGATCTTTGTTAAAATCTCCAACTATTATTGAGGGGCTGTTATGCGATTACTAATTGCTAACAAACCTGCTGGGATACTGTTGAGCCTCTTGAGACATTGTTAATGGAAAAGGTACTCCTACTCGGAGCTCAATTCCGGCAATAATAGGGTTACTAGGTTTAGCCTTGGAACATAAACCAAAACCGGGGTTTGAAGAAGCGTTACGCCGGGAGCAAGTTTGAGCACCGCGTTTGAGATAAAGGTCGATGTACAAACTGGTCGCGCTCCGCCTCAGTAGCGACTACGTGTTGTGAAAAGTGTATCCTACGTTTGACTTTTGTTTTGAGAGTTTCAATATTATTTGGTTTTCAGTAGTTTGCTCGGCGATGCGCAGCCTTAACTCAATTTTTTATTGCACATACATGTTTTAGCATGTGACATCTTCAGCCTGTCCTCTCTCCGGGCGCCACAGCGCCTGCCGACGAGGACGCCGTTAGTGCGCAGCCCGCACTACGGACTCTCCAGATAATGTGAACAGACAATGTTCTCTCAGAAACGAGTCCAGTGACAATTAAATAGGTCCGACTGAACTCTAAAAATGTAATTGTGACATTCACACTTATGGGCCAGTTTTCGCTGGTGAAGTCAATCATAGGTATAAACTAGATATTTGTTATGAGTGAAACTGTTAAGAATTGGAAAAGAATTTGACTAGAAAACAGCTAATCAAAATGAAATGATTCAGCTGTCGGCTTCGTTTGGTAAACAGTTGTAGTTAATATTGAAGTGACATTACGTTACTGTGTCTAGTGCAGTTCGGTCGATCTTGGAAGCAGCCGAACGAACCTTGCACCGCGCGGGTCCCGCAGTACCTACGAACTTTTTTTATTGTAGTGTGAATGCAAAACAACACAAAACCGTGCTTAGTTAGGCATACCCGCACTAGTGTACAAACGCCACTGCTCAAATAACAATATGTGGCAACCAGCGCTCGCCGGGCGCGCCTCGTGCCGCGCCGCTCGCCCGCAGGCACACGCAGGACGGTCCTGCTGTGAGATACGCTAATGTAAACATGACCAGTGCCTTAATATCTGTGTAGCGGACGCCTGCGAGCCGACGACGATAGTTCATAGACCATAACTATTTTAGCTAAGTAATATTGCAGGTTCGCTATAAATCCTCAGAAGATGATTTAAAATAGATATTGAAAAAAATATTAATATTCAGAATTGAAATCGTTGTAGCCGCGAGTTTTTATTGAATATAACCCAACAAGCATTTTAAGGTTCCAACCGTAAAAGGTAAAGGAAACCGTTTAATGATATTTTTTGTCGCACAAGTTTCTTTCAACATTTGGAGTCCACGTCCGGTGTGAGCGGCGCGCTGCGCTCGCGAGCCGCGCACTCGCCGCGGCTCGTGTTCCAGTCTAGCCGTACGCCGCTGACCAACATTATACTGGGCGCGATTACCTACTGACCTTCACAACTTCACTGGCTCACTTAATAGGTACCCCTTGGCCCGACCATCTTCTAGCTACCCTTTACGATTGTCGGCTCCAACGACCTTTGTTGCTTTTTCTCTGACGCGGTCGGTGACTAGCTAAAAATTATAATAAAACAGGAGTTCGACCTTGGAGGTAAAGTATCGCAGGCCGAGGTCGCGCCGTGGATGGGTGACCGTCTGTTACATACCGAGACTCATCCGTATATCTGAAAGCACGTTAAACCATTGTTCCCGTCTATCATTTCAGCATCATACATAGTCGTTACGTGTCGTCAGCAGCAGCGGTCTCGCCCAGGGATACCTCAGCGCCAGTCACTGGGCTGTGGAGGCCACACAGGCAGTCACTCCTTGTAACGTATTGACTACTAGTCCGGGCGGTAGCGTTGCAAATGAAAAAGTAAGTCGGCTGATATTGTCACTAATGGTTGATCTTAAATGACCAATATGTAAACCAACCGTCAGCTGCACAAGTAGCGGTGGGTGCGGGTGTGGGTGGTTCCGGAAGTGGAAAATAAAAATGAAGTCATAGTACGCCGCCTGAAACTTTTTTTTTAATATTTACACCATACGGAGATGAAATAAAATCGTCATCTGCATGCATGGTGGAGGGTGGATTATGCGTCAGCCGGTCGCATGAAGTTGTAAAATACATGTAAAATTAAGTTATTTATCAGTGCTGAAGCCGTTGAAAATGGTAAAAAGTGAAATAAAATCATAGTAGGACGAAATCCATTGGAAAAGGAACAGAATATAACAAAAACGAGAAATAATTTACGGGCGATCTGAGAAATCGTAGAAGTCGGGAAATGGATGGGTGTGCGTTTTTAAGGGTAAAAACAGTATTATCTCGATTTCCGGCAAAACTACAAGTCCTATGGAAAAAAGTTAAATAACAAAGTTGTAGGTAATAAAAAGATCTACAACTTTTGCATTTACACTTTTTTAACATAACCTCAAAATTTATGTGAAAAATTCAAATAAGTACTTAAGTAACTAAGTTTTTGGATTTTTTATTTTTATCTTTTACAAAAATTACTTTTTTTCCACGAAAGATGTAAACTTACCTTTTTGTGTTCCAAACTCATTTTATTTTTTTTGATTTAAAATATTTACCTATATTTTCACCTTTATTTTGACTTAATATCGAAAAAGAATTCTAATTTTCAATCGTAAATTCTCGTATTCATTCATATTAAAAAAAAAGCGTAGTATGACTTCATTTTTTTTTCACCACTTTCGTAACCTGTCTATTCTACACCCACCGCGGGTGTGTCAGCTGACTCTTGGTTCACATATCAGACATTCGAGATCTATCGAACAAGGTGTTAACCGATCGGCGTAAAAACACTACCTAAATGCATCGCTACCGCCCGGACTGTTTGTGTAGACGGAAGCCCAGGCAGATTATGACAAGCGGGGTCACGCGCACTAACACAGATTTATTTTTTTACTCTCTTTTTTTTACTCTCTGCACTTACAATGTAAACCAACACGTGCATAGAGCCAATTTGAATACAAATTAATAATTAAATTAAATATAATAATATTAAATAAAACAAATCAAAAAAAAAAAACAGCAAGAAAAAAGACATTAAAATCACAATTAAAATTAACAATATTAACGTTGCATATACGTTAGAGACAGCAACAACAGCTTCCATACAAACCAAGCGCGCTGTTGGTTCCCTCACAGGACGTGACGGCGGCGGCGACGATACAATAAAATTATTCTTAACGGTGCGAACGATTCAACGAGTTGTCTCTTGACTTGTTGTCACACGACTGACACCTATGTTATTCTACAAGGGTTCCGTTGTTGCTTTTGGGGCATGGAACCCTTAAAGTGTACCTGATTCTGAGGGTTAATCAGTTTTAACTATTGACTCCAGCAAACACTTGAATGTAAGGGTTAATTTATACTGGGACAGAGTCGAAGCGCATCGAAGCGTCAAATTCTTTACAACTACAGCGAAACCACTCTTTTACGAGTAGTAATGGGCATCAACAGCAGTGCTATTGAAATGGCCAATTTCCGACTGATGACGCGTAGGTTCGCTAGTGGCCGCATGGATAGGTACGCGAGAATGCGCGCGCACCAATCAGCGTTGTTCACGCGCAGACGCGCGAATTCCTTCGTTCTGCGCTAGTATAAATTAACCCTAAGAGTAGAGCGAGGACGAGTGGTGGGTGGCGAGGAGCGGACGGCGCGTGCGCGGCGTCCGTTGTGTCCAGTGTTGCCATATTAATGTATTGTTCCATTGTTGATACGTGCACTACATTTCAACTGTGAGTCATACAGGGGGCATATTTAAACCGACTGCTGACTGACGACAATCTGACATTTTTATACAAGTGTAACTGTCGAAGTGTTCTGACGCAACGCGATTGCTCAAATAACTGTAACGTGTTGAAACCATCATGATTCCGGTGTGCGAGAGAGACGGTGGCGAAGATATACAGGGTGAGCAGCACTGGCCCTTCCTCACTACAGAATTATGATGGCATCAGCTACTCTTAGTAAGGTCTTGAAATCGACATCCAACATGATGGTCCTGCGGACCGAGCGTGCCAAAGTAATCGTCGTTGATTTCTCGGTGAATAAAAATGTTTCAGGTCTGATTTTTTAGGAAGTCGGACTAATTATTAGTATACCTATAACAACTGTAGCATGCCCCCTTTGTTGTTGTTCAGGGTGGGCGGACGGTGCGGACGGGGGTGTGGCTAGCTCAGGGCCCACTAACTTGTTCTTTCATTATTTTCTTGTTCTGGTTGTAATTAGTATTAATTGAGTGATGAAATATTTAATAAATTTAGAAGCGATTGGCAACGGTTGGCCGGTAGCAACGCACATACCCGCGGACCGTGTCACACCGCCCGCGCCCGTCGCGACCACGCGCCGCTCCTAACTATAGCAGATGGTATAGATTATTGTACACTAATAGGAGATATATGCTTTAATTAACTAACGTATACATAAGTGCAAGAAGGAGAGCAAAAGCGAGCAACCCGATTACTCTATCGTTAACCTAATAAAATAATAACCTAAAATAGTAATAAAATAATTTTTATATCGAATTAAGTAGAATGTTGTTATCATAAGGTAGAACACTAAGAGAATGACAATGGCAACACTGGGCGCCGTTGGCTATGCATACAGACTGTATTGTAATAAAATATGAATTATATTGCTGTTGAAGCTGTTTGTACGGCCCCGACTGTGGCGAGCGCGCGCGGGCTGGCGGGGAGGCGCGGGGAGGCGCCACTCGCGCCGCTAGTCGGTGCTGATGTACAAGCGATACATTTTTTTGTTGAATGAAATGTAATGTTATGTTTTTCAACGAAATTAAATTGTGCAAAAGTTTTATCATTTTTAATAAAAACAAAAAATAAATCTTGTCATTATTTTTTTTATTTCCCACACAAAAAAGTATAAAGAACTGCTTATTACATATATTACGTTACCACAACTTTGGTTATTTTGGTTTGGTTGATGTTACATTACAACGCTAGACGCATCCGTCTGTCGGTCTGTCTGCCTGTCTGTCTGCCTGTCTGTCTGTCAAGACCCTTTATTTAAAACAGACGTACAACAAAGTGATCCTATAAGAGATCTGTTTTTTGCTTTTGAGGTACGGAACCCTAAAAAAACACACATGAATTATGGATAAAATATTAGTTTATGTGACTAGGGGATAAAGCAATGTCTTTAAGTCGAGGGCGCCATGTTGAATTCCGAACGAAACGAAGGCTGCTGATTTTAATCCCGAACGATAGTGAGGGATTTATAAAATTAACTCCCGAGCATTGCGAGGGAGTTAATAAAGAAACCTGAGTGAAGTGAGGAATTCAAGCCGCCCAAGTCAAAGACAGCTTTATCCCCGTGTTGCATACTCTACTTTTTACACCATCTGTGAAATGAAGAAGAAGAAAATTTGGTCGACCAAACCATATATTAGAGAAATATAAGTATTATATTTACAAGTTTATCAAACAAACAAAATTCACTACTCCGAGATTCTATAGGTTATACGTTTTATTCTGTTTTCTTTTATTTTTGTTAGTGGCCAGTTTGAATTTCGAGTCAACTTGTTTGATGCACGTACATTTTAATTCACAATGTTGACGATTTTTGATGTTCCAAATTCAAATCTCATTATTCCTTAAGGATCGGCCATACTGTAGGTATTATCTCCCTGGGGCTATCCCTAGGGAGATAGTGGTGGTGTAAAATAGTAGTTTTTACACCACCTGCTCGATAATGTCGTTTTATACGTCATACAAACCTCACTTAAAGCAAGTCATTCTATCCATCATCATCTTCCTGCCCTAGTCCCGTTTTATTTGGGGTCGGCGCAACACGTTTTTTTCTTCCATTCTGTCCTGTCACTCGTCACGCTGGCACTAACTCTCTTTTCTTTCATATCGCTTCTCACACAATCCATCCATCTTTTCTTTGGCCTCCCTCTCCCCCTCCATCCATCCACATGTAAACTCATAACTTTTTTAGCAACATGCGTTTCATCCCTCCTTTTTTGACAAACGATTCCCTTTCAACTTTTCAGTCACTGGCGCAACTTTCAAACCCTTTCCAAACAACTTTCCCCTAATATACCTACTCATTTCTCACTTTATCCATTCTCGCCACACCACACATCCATCTTAACATTCTCATCTCCGCTACATGCAATCTTTTTTCATCCGTCTTTTTCACAGCCCAACATTCTGATCCATACAGTATGACAGGCCTTATCACGGACTTGTAGATTTTACCCTTCAACTTGAAAGGCATCCATGGGTCACAAGTGGTTCCCGTGACCTGTCGCCATTTCATCCATCCTGCGTTGATCTGACGTGTTACGTCCCGGTCCACCTCACCATCCCCTTGGACGAGCGACCCGAGGTACCGAAAGTCGGAACAGATCGGTATGGGCGTTCCAGCGAGAGCTAAAGGCACTGGATTGGAGACACCGCCGAAATCGCAGAACAATTACTCCGTTTTGGCAACTACTCAATTTCAGGCCAACACTCTCCAGTCTGTGCCACCACACCTCCAATCTGTTCTGGACCTCTAGGCCACTCTCGGCAACCAGCACAATGTCATCGGCAAACAGCATACACCAGGGAGCCTCCTCCTGAATGTCCGACGTCAGAGCGTCCATTATCATCAGGAAGAGGTAAGGGCTGAGAGCCGACCCTTGATGTAAGCCGACAGCCACATTGAAGCTGCCAGTGTTGCCCACCGTAGACCGGACTTGGGTACTGCACTGACTGTACATTGCTCGGATCAACTGCACATACTTTCCAGGCACACCTTTCTCCTTAAGGGCCCACCACAGAACCTCACGAGGTACCCGGTCATATGCCTTTTCGAGGTCAACGAATACCATGTGCAAGTTTTTATGCGCACCTCTGTATTTCTCGCATAGCTGGCGTATAGCAAAAATGGCATCCGTCGTACCCCGACCAGGCATAAAACCGAATTGGTTCTGCAAAATTTCACTCTCTTCTCTCAGTCGCCTTTCAATAACTTTCTTCCAGACTTTAATAGTATGTGACATTAGCTTTATTCCTCTATAATTGTTGCACTCAAGCACATCACCTTTGTTTTTAAAGATGGGCACCGAAAAACTGCTGCACCAATCATCAGGTATGGCTTCTTCCTGCAACAACTTATTGAAGAACAAAGCTAACCCTGTCCAACCATCTACTCGCAATAACTTCCACACTTCAACTGGTATTCCATCTGGACCAATGGCTTTACCATTTTTCATTCCATTCACTGCTATTCTGACGTCATCCATACTAACCATTCTCACTAACCCTACATTCACTGGTTTACTCTCTAAAATTCCATTCCAATGATTTTTCTCATTCATTAGTCTTTCAAAATAGTCCTTCCACCTCTCTTTGATTTTTTCATCGTCTGATAGGACCATTCCAGCTTCATTCTTTATACATCTTGCCTGACAAATATCCCTTTTCATTCTCTCTCTTCTTTTACCAAGCCGGTACAGCTCTTTTTGGCCTACAGGACTGTCTAGTGTGTCGTACAGTTTGTCCTGGGCTTTTGCTTTTGCTAATGCCACAGCTTTCTTAGCTTTCTTCTTCAAAATATCATACTCACTCTTTTTCTCAGTTTTCAGACTACCATTTCCCGCGTCTACACGCTGCCATTCCTTGAAGTTTCTTTTCTTCTCTTTCAACACATTCTGAATTTCTATCGACCACCACCATGTATCCCTATCTATTGTGCCGTTTCCTCTCGTTTCTCCCAAAATATCTTTCGCTGCATGTCTAATACACTCTGCTATCTCATTCCAATTTTCATTTATACTTCGGTCATTCATGTCACCCATCTCTATCATTTTGTCAGTTGCCTAATAGAAAATCAAAACTTTCCTGAGCAAATTTCAAAAGAACAACGTACAAATCAACAGTTTAAAATAACGATGGTCATTTGATCAAAAGTTCAGCTGACTAAAGTCTGGAATATCAATATTTAAATTTTTTTTTACACTATTACGGCAGCGGCGGGCGAGTGCTACTTCTCAAAATAAAACAGATCGGGACCTTAGGGCACCCCGACACGGACGAGTCGGGATTTTGAATGTTGATTAGTAATGATTTGATATTTTAAAAAACTTTTTATAAAAAAAAAATAATTTTAATTTCGGAAGTCGTTGTTTTTCGTTATTTTTTGTTCCTTATTTAACACCGACTTCCGAAATTAAAATTATTTTGATCGTTTTAGTGTTTTTTTAGTGAAGTCTGTTATATTTTTTTTATAAAAAGTTTTTTTATTTCATACGTTTTAGTTGCAATACACTTACAGCCAGAGTACTTTTTTCTCATGTATATTCCAATTAACTCAAACCCTGCTAGAATACATCATTTTCATATGAAGTTCCCGTGTCTACCTTCCACCTTCCGGCTCCATCATCAGATCACTTCGATAGTACCTTATAGCCAAAGTGCATCTCATGACATTTCTAATAAGCCCAAACACGGGTAGGATACATTGACTAATTACGGAGTTCCGGTGCCTATCTTCCAGCTCCATCACTATCATCAGGTTACTTCGATGATACCATTTTCAACATAACTATTCAGAACTATTCATTTATTTGTATTGTCATAGTCGCTTAACTATGTTCATTGTGATATTTGTTTGAGTTCCGTTGGCAATTTCTGGTCTTCTAAACCAGTTCCACCTCATCAAATGTCACTTTTTGACTGTAAATGCTTAATTCCTTGATGAAATATCAAAATGACTAAATAGTTGCCTGTAATATTTGAGGAGTTCCCTCGATTTAGCCAAGATTCCATCATCAAATCCCGCCTTGGTGACTATGGGACCATTTGGGAAGTATATCCTTTCCAACAAATAAAGAATTTTTCAAATCGGTTGGCAAGCGACGAAGTTATGCCCGAACATACATAAAAAAAAAAATTGAGAGGTGTCAAGGGACACCCGGATGGAACGAAAATGAATGGATGGATGGTGGTGGTTTTGTGGATGGTTTGGATATATGTATATGTATATATAAGAGAGAGAGAGAGACAGACAGAGAAACATGCGCACGCCGCACGGCTTACAATAGCTTACTATAGCAAAAAGTGTCGTTACAACTTTTCGTAAGAATTATTTCCGTCTAGCCCTCTTTCACAACGCGCGATAAGGAACTTTGAGAAAAAATTGAGAGAATTAAATTTTGACAGCACTATCGGCTTCAGCCACCTCGAAAACCATGAAAAAGACACCCATATCGAAAAAGTAGATAATTTATTGCAGCCGCCATCTTGGATTTACATTTTGACAGTAAAATCGGTTTCAACACCCTCGAAAACCATGAAAACGACACCCATGACGAAAAATTTGATAATTTCTTGCAGCCGCCATCTTGGATTTACATTTTGACAGTAAAATCGGTTTCAACACCCTCGAAAACCATGAAAACGACACCCATGACGAAAAATTTGATAATTTCTTGCAGCCGCCATCTTTGATTTATATTTTGACAGTACCATCGGTTTCAACACCCTCGAAAACCAGGAAAACGACACCCATGACGAAAAATTTGATAATTTCTTGCAGCCGCCATCTTGGATTTATATTTTGACAGTACCATCGGTTTCAACACCCTCGAAAACCATGAAAACGACACCCATGACGAAAAAGTTGATAATTTCTTGCAGCCGCCATCTTGGATTTACATTTTGACAGTACTATCGGTTTCAACACCCTCGAAAACCATGAAAACGACACCCATGACGAAAAATTTGATAATTTCTTGCAGCCGCCATCTTGGATTTATATTTTGACAGTACCATCGGTTTCAACACCCTCGAAAACCATGAAAACGACACCCATGATGGAAAATTAGATAATTTCTAGCAGCCGCCATCTTGCATTTATATTTTGACAGTACCATCGGTTTCAGCACCCTCGAAAACCATGAAAACGACACCCATGACGAAAAAGTTGATAATTTCTTGCAGCCGCCATCTTGGACTTACATTTTGACAGTAGTATCGGTTTCAACACCCTCGAAAACCATGAAAACGACACCCATGACGAAAAATTTGATAATTTCTTGCAGCCGCCATCTTGGATTTATATTTTGACAGTACCATCGGTTTCAACACCCTCGAAAACCATGAAAACGACACCCATGATGGAAAATTAGATAATTTCTAGCAGCCGCCATCTTGGATTTATATTTTGACAGTACCATCGGTTTCAGCACCCTCGAAAACCATGAAAACGACACCCATGACGAAAAATTTGATAATTTCTTGCAGCCGCCATCTTGGATTTATATTTTGACAGTACCATCGGTTTCAACACCCTCGAAAACCATGAAAACGACACCCATGATGGAAAATTAGATAATTTCTAGCAGCCGCCATCTTGCATTTATATTTTGACAGTACCATCGGTTTCAGCACCCTCGAAAACCATGAAAACGACACCCATGACGAAAAAGTTGATAATTTCTTGCAGCCGCCATCTTGGACTTACATTTTGACAGTAGTATCGGTTTCAACACCCTCGAAAACCATGAAAACGACACCCATGACGAAAAATTTGATAATTTCTTGCAGCCGCCATCTTGGATTTATATTTTGACAGTACCATCGGTTTCAACACCCTCGAAAACCATGAAAACGACACCCATGATGGAAAATTAGATAATTTCTAGCAGCCGCCATCTTGGATTTATATTTTGACAGTACCATCGGTTTCAACACCCTCGAAAACCATGAAAACGACACCCATGACGAAAAAGTTGATAATTTCTTGCAGCCGCCATCTTGGACTTACATTTTGACAGTAGTATCGGTTTCAACACCCTCGAAAACCATGAAAACGACACCCATGACGAAAAATTTGATAATTTCTAGCAGCCGCCATCTTGGATTTATATTTTGACAGTACCATCGGTTTCAACACCCTCGAAAACCATGAAAACGACACCCATGATGGAAAATTAGATAATTTCTAGCAGCCGCCATCTTGGATTTAGATTTTGACAGTACCATCGGTTTCAGCACCCTCGAAAACCATGAAAACGACACCCATGACGAAAAAGTTAATAATTTCTTGCAGCCGCCATCTTGGATTTACATTTTAACAGTACTATTGGTTTCAACACCCTCGAAAACCATGAAAACGACACCCATGACGAAAAATTTTATAATTTCTTGCAGCCGCCATCTTGGATTTATATTTTGACAGTACCATCGGTTTCAACACCCTCGAAAACCATGAAAACGACACCTATGGCGAAAAAGTTGATAATTTCTCGCAGCCGCCATCTTGGATTTACATTTTGACAGTACTATCGGTTTCAACACCCTCGAAAACCATGAAAGACGAAAAATTTGATAATTTCTTGCAGCCGCCATCTTGGATTTATATTTTGACAGTACCTACCATCGGTTTCAACACCCTCGAAAACCATGAAAACGACACCCATGACGAAAAATTTGATAATTTCTTGCAGCCGCCATCTTGGATTTATATTTTGACAGTACCATCGGTTTCAACACCCTCGAAAACCATGAAAACGACACCCGTGACGAAAAAGTTGATAATTTCTTGCAACCGCCGTCTTGGATTTACATTTTGACAGTAAAAGTGTCGGTACAACTTTTCGTGAGAATTTTTTCCGTCTAGCCCCCTTTCACAACGCGCAATAAGGAACTTCGTTCCAAAAAATAATACAAACATCCGAATTGAAAACCTCCTCCTTTTTTAGAAGTCGGTTAAAAATTACATCTAGCAACTTTTGATTAGTCGTTCATTTGATGTCACATACATTGGGGTTCTAAAATTTTTCTAAATAAAACATTTAGTCATTTAAATTTTATTTCGTTTATTGTTCTTTTGAAATTTGCTCGAGAAAGTTTTGATTTTCTAATATGCAACCATTTTGTCCACCACTCGCTCTCTGAACTTTTTCGCACAATCATTCTTCTCTAACATATGCCACTTTATTTTGGGGGAAGGACGCTCTTTGCTTTTGTTACGTTTTATTTCGAGTAGCGATTCCATAACCAGGAGTCGGTGCTGTGATCCTAGATCTTCTCCTGGCAGCACTTTGCAGTCTTTGACGTGCTTTATGTTGTTGCGCCTACCTAAAAAGTAGTCGATTTGGGTCCTGTGGTGACCGCTTTTGTACGTAATAAGATGTTCCTCACTTTTTTTTAACCAAGTGTTGGCTACTGCTAAGTCAAAGGCGGTAGCAGATTGCAGCAGCGTCTCTCCCTCATTATTTGGACTTCCGAAACCCCATCCTCCATTTACTCTTTCATAAATACCTTTCATTCTTCCCACATGTCCATTAAAATCACCTCCAACTATCAATTCCTCATGTACAGGGATGGTCATTAAGGCAGTATCAAAATCCTCCCAAAACTTCTCTTTCACTATTTCATCGCATCCTACTTGTGGTGCATACACACTAACTATATTCAGCATCACATTCTCTAAAATAACTTTTACAACTATAAATCTATCAGTAATCCTTTGAGCTTCCATCACGCTTTCTTTCCATTTACTATCTAGCACTATTCCTACGCCATTTCTTTTTCCATCACTTCCACAATAATAAAACTTATATCCCTCACCAATTTCTCTCGCTTTTGTACCCTCCATTTAGTCTCCTGCAAACATGCTACATTTATCCGTCTTCTTTTCAATACATCTGCTAACTCTGGCCCTTCCAGTCAGTCCCAACATTCCAACTACCATACCTCAATCTCATTTCCCGAGCTTGCTTCTTACGTTGCATCCGCCCGGGATGGTGCAACAACCCTGGTCCATTTCCCACAGTAGCCGGGTGCTGCCACTGCGCGTCGCCTGTGGGGTACGCCCTAACCCTATCGCGCATTCTATTATTAACAAACATGTTACAAAGGATTTGGCAACTGTTTTATAGTTGGCCGCCAGCCTGACACCAACCCTCCTTGGGAACGCTATTGTTGGTGGTTAACGCTTCACCATGCTGTGACCTTCAGTGCTTTATATTACGCACTATCTCAAAATGGGATGGTGTTATTCTTTACGTCCGGACACCATACGGAACTATCCCTAGGGAGATAATGCAGTATGGCCGATCCCTAGGGAATAATGAGATTTGAATTTGGAACATCGAAAATCGTCAACATTGTGAATTAAAATGTACGTGCATCGAACAAGTTGATTCGAAGTTCAAACTGGCCACTAACAAAAAAAGACGTGTGGCACTCGAGGACTGCCGCGGTACATAAAGCTATTGCATAGCATTTTTATCAACTTATGCAATTATAATTATTTATTTATTTTATTTATGCAGTATTTTTTTTTTCTTTGATATTAATTGAAGTTACACTTTCACACATTGAATTGAATTTTGATTGATTGTTCACTCATTTGTTTTCTTATCGGTCACCACGCTCAAAAAACAAATGAGTGGAGGGTGTTAGGTTATTTTCGTTATAGTCTAAGATCCGGTTAAGAACGACCTTCACCGGTCTGTTTAATGGATGAAACGTACTTTATGATAAATATAATGTATTAAATAATATAATGCGGGTGGGTTGCCTAAGAAATTCCTGGCCAGACTATTATTAATTAAAAATTGAAAATTTACTTTTTTTTTAGAAAAATGCACAACCGTTATTCATACCAGATTTTTTTGTAGACAACACTATAACATAGTATTCGTAATGAAACAGCGTTTATTTTGATATAGAACTTATTGTATATCAAAATAAACACACCTGTTTATACATACCTGTTTATACCTGGCAACCCATAGTTATGCCAGGAAACAAATAGGCAACCCAACATTTTTATGTTCTAAAGGCTTCACTCTTTCGGTTAGTATTAAATTTATTCGTTAAACAAACGGGTGCATTTTTCAAAAAAAAAAAAAATTGTTTGGCCAGGAATTTCCCAGGCAACCCATCCGCGTTATATTATTTAATATACTAAATTTATCATAAAATAGGTTTCATCCATTAAACAAACCGGTGAAGGTCGTTCTTAACCGTATCCTCTAGTATTACGGAATTTCTGAATTCGGTCTCCACGCTCAAGGCCCGCGATAGAAGCTATGCAATAGCTTAAAAAAAAGAAAATAGAATAAAACGTGCTTACTAACGGGAGCATTATAGAAAATTTAAACTATACTCGTAGAATCTTGTAGGTAGTGAATTTTGTTTGTTTGATGAACTTGTAAATATAATGCTTATATTTCTCTAATATATGATTTGACCGACCAAATTCTCTCACAGATGGTATAAAAAGTAGGAGTGCAACACGGCCCACGGGGATAAAGCTGTCTTTGTCTTGAGCGGCTTGAATTCCTTACTTCACTCAGGTTTCTTTATTAACTCCCTCGCAATGCTCGGGAGTTAATTATATAATTCCCTCACTATCATTCGGGATGAGTGAAGTGAGGAATTCAAGCCGCCCAAGACAAAGACAGCTTATCCCCGTGTTGCATACTCTACTTTTTACACCATCTGTGAAATAATTAAAAGACAATTTGGTCGACCAAATCATAAATTAGAGAAATAAGTACAAGTATTATATTTAATTTTACAAGTTCATCAAACAAACAAAATTCACTACTCCAAGATTCTATAGTTTAAATTTTCTATAACGCTCCCGTCAATAAGCACGTTTTGTTCTATTTTCTTTTTTTTTTGTTAGTGGCCAGTTTGAATTTCGAGTCAACTTGTTCGATACACGTACATTTTAATTCACAATGTTGACGATTTTTGATGTTCTAAATTCAAATCTCATTATTCCTTAGGGATCGGCCATACTGCATTTTCTCCCTAGGGATAGAATGACTTGCTTTATGAGAGGTTTGTATGACGTTTAAAACGACATTATCGAGCAGGTGGTGTAAAAAAAATTTTTCATTACTCATACTCTGAAAGTAGGCCTGAGGAGCGGGCTGAAAGTGACACTTTTCATCCCTAGGGAGTTTTACTTTACAACTGACAGCTGTCAAGTTATTAAAAAAAAACTAGTTCTATCTTCACATTTTTATTGATTGAACCATGTTCCAATTTTCCATACAGCCAGTCAATCACAGCGCGATATAAAATTGAAATAACTTAAAGACAAGTATTAATTAAATAATGCTATATTTTAAGTGATTTATTTGTTCAACTATTTCTTTAAAATACTTTATTTTTAAAAGATTACAATTAATTCCTAATTTTTCATTAATGAGGCTGAATAGCTGGCCGGCCACAGAAAAAAAAAAATGGCGGGAAAGTGACAATCAGTCGTTGGTTTTTTCGAGTTTTATTTACATTTCCGTACAACTAATAGTCTAAGAGCTAGTGAACCCTGGGAGTAACGGTCTCCCTGTAAGGTTAGAAATTTGTATATTGACGATTTATGGCATGCTAAGAGCAATAGCCATGACCTGGCAGGCGTCAGCCCTGCACGTCATCAGCCCCTTTATTTTTCGAACTGTTAAGTAAATGGGGTTTCAAAACTTGTTTCTGTAAGTTTGAAAATTTAATAGAGTAAAGTTTATTTATAGTACATTTAAAAAAAAAATTGCCAGGCGTTTACAATAAGCAGAAGTATACGACAGATCAATTAGAAAACGCACAGTTGATGAGGTAAAATAAACTTTGTCCTGTATACTTGAAATTTTTATATGTTTTCAAATAAACGTCTTAGAGTAAGTATGTACAATGCCAGGCGGTTTTGAACAGCATAAGACCTTGACAGGCGAGGGGACAGCTGCTAAGGGCGTGCGAGTGAGAGGTGTTGCGTGAATGCCTTTAGTGCGAGTGAGACCGTTTATCTAATACGAAGGGACGTATACCTGCTCTCGAGCAACAATTTACAGAGAAGAATTTCGTCAGTTGTGCCAACGATTTTGACTTGTGTGGATGCTTTGAGTTATAACATTTCTTATGTTAAGTGATTTCGAATTTTAAAAAAATCAAACTTTATATTGTTATATCAATTGTGCAGTGATATTGTGTATTGGTGTACTTTATATTAACGTTTCAGTAAATAGTGTGCAAGATGGAATCTGACCACGTGGTTTGTGTGATTTGTAACGAAGACACTAATGAAAAAACTGTACGATTTACAGAGACTACGTTAAATGAAAGTAAATCAATATTGAAAATAAGAAAAGACAATAATTTGAAATTTAAAGATATTTCTTTGCCAGAGGAAATTTAATATTACTGCTCGAAAACATGGACCATCTCCACAACAATAATTTAAAAATCTATATGGAATATGGCACTAATAATTGTAAAAATCGATAAATATTTCTGAACTATATACAAAATTGGGACCTTCTATATGCCAAAGCTTACCTGGATTTCATGCATTAACCGGTTGCGATTTCAATCCGTCATATTCAAGAAGAGGTAAAAAAAAAACATTCCAAATATTGCAGAAATCGAGTGTACCTATATCAGAAAGCATTCAAAGAATTAGGAAACGCAGAAATAGTGCAGAAGAAAGAAAAAAATTTCCCGATACTAGAGAAATTTGTATGCCAAATGTATGGTTTGAAATCTTCAAAATTAAATAATGCACGATATGAAAAGTTCCTTGCTACGTCAACACAACTAATCCTAAAGTGTTTATGAAAAAAGTAGTAAGCTATGATTCATCGAATTTACCACCCTGCCAACGTGAACTACATCAACAATTGTTGAGAACTGCCTACATCACAAATATATGGCGAAATTGTCATTTAAAAGAACCAACAATTCTTACACCTGAAAATAACGGTTGGAACTTAATTGATAATCGTTACGATTTTAATTGGTTTGAGGGGAATACGGTTCCATCTTCTATATACGACATACTTTTACAAGGACCTGCTGACACTGCCACAGCACAATCGACTGAAACTGAGGAATGCATTTCAGGTAACATAGGTACAACTATTTTAATCTGTATCATTTAATATGCAGTCCTATGTATCGAGCTTGATATTTAATTCTCAACAACCTTATTGATTCATTAAAAATTTTTTTTTTATTATTTTCAGATGAGGAAAACATTGTTGCAGAATCAGATGATGATGAAAACAGTGATAGCGAAATTTCGGATGATGCTGAAGAAAATGAGTGTTAAAAATAATGTACATTGCATAAAACCCAATAAAATACATTACATTTACTGTATGCGTTCATGTAACATTTCTTATTTGCACGCCCTTAGCAGCTGTCCCCTCGCCTGTCAAGGTCTTATGCTGTTCAAAACCGCCTGGCATTGTACATACTTACTCTAAGACGTTTATTTGAAAACATATAAAAATTTCAAGTATACAGGACAAAGTTTATTTTACCTCATCAACTCTGCGTTTTCTAATTGATCTGTCGTATACTTCTGCTTATTGTTATCGCCTGGCAATTTTTTTTTTTAAATGTACAATAAATAAACTTTACTCTATTAAATTTTCAAACTTACAGAAACAAGTTTTGAAACCCCATTTACTTAACAGTTCGAAAAATAAAGGGGCTGATGACGTGCAGGGCTGACGCCTGCCAGGTCATGGCTATTGCTCTTAGCATGCCATAAATCGTCAATATACAAATTTCTAACCTTACAGGGAGACCGTTACTCCCAGGGTTCACTAGCTCTCCAGCTAAACAGAGATTTGTATTAACACATTATGTTTATCAGATTAAAAATAGTCATTTAACGCCTAATTTCATAAGAGAATAGGCTAAAGCAGTAGTGGAAAACCTTTTACCGCCTAAATAAGAAGAAAGATACTTACCTAAAGTCATAGGTACAACGAGTCAGGTTTTACAAACTTTTAATTTTATTTTTACTTTCCTTGTATTCGTAATGAAAAGCACAGTGTTTACCTCGGGTTGAAAGTAACCCATTTCGTCCCGTGAAGGAGTTGGCGGCCGAGCGCAGCGAGGTCACTAGTTCGAGGGGTTAAATGGGTTACTTTCTACCCGAGGTAAACACTGTGCTTTTCATTACGAATACAAGGAAAGTAAAAATAAAATAAAAAAGTTTGTAAAACCTACATAAAACTTCTATCAGGAACATGCTAAGGCAATTTAGAACAAAACTAAAATTCATTTTTTTAACGCCGTCTATCAAAATGTTAAGGTAAAAACCAGTTCATAAATGGTTCGATAGATGGCGCTGCGTAATGACGTCATCTTTTTAAAATTCGATGTTAAGATTTTCCGTGCTTTCATGACCTCATCATCATTCATCATCATTCATCATTTCAGCCGATACACGTCCACTGTTGGACATAGACCTCCCCCAAGCGTCGCCACATCGAACGTTCCTGTGCGTCCCGCATCCATCGGTTTCCTGCTACCTTCACCAGGTCATCGGTCCACCTTGTAGGAGGCCTTCCAACACTGCGTCTTCCGGTACGCGGTCGCCACTCCAAAACCTTTCGGCCCCAACGGCCATCTGTTCTGCCAGCAATGTGCCCTGCCCATTGCCACTTAAGTTTGGCAATTCTTTGTGCTATGTCGGCAACCTTAGTTTTCCTGCGGCAATCTTCATTTTTTATTCGATCACGCAAGGAAACCCCGAGCATAGCCCTTTCCATTTCTCTTTGGGTGACTTTAAGCCTTCTGATGAGGCCCATTGTGAGCGACCACGTTTCGGAGCCATATGTCATCACTGGCAACACGCACTGGTTAAAGACTTTCGTCTTGAGACACTGTGGTATGTTGGACGAGAAGATACCGCGTAGCTTCCCGAACGCTACCCAACCGTGTTGGATTCGACGGTTGACCTCTTTCTCGAAGTTAGACCTACCCAACTGGACTGTCTGTCCGAGGTAGACGTAATCGTCCACAACTTCGAGTGTAGAGTCTCCGACCTTGATAGGAGTGGGCGCTACATGGTTGTTAATCATGATTTTGGTTTTATCCATGTTAATTTTAAGACCCACTCCTAGAGAAGCTCTACTGAGGTCATTGAGCGTTGTGCTGAGCTCCTCTATAGTCTCCGCCATGACTACTATGTCGTTGGCAAACCGAAGGTGAGTGATGTCGCCATTGACATTAATGCCTAGTCCACTCCAGTCCAGAACCTCGAAGACATCCTCCATTGCGGCCGTGAACAGTTTCGGAGAGATGACGTCTCCCTGCCTCACACCTCGCTGCAGGAGGATAGGTTTCGAGGTTTGGTCCTGGAGTCGGACTGACATGGTGGCGTTTTCGTACGAACACCTCAGCACTTCGATGTACCGATAGTCAATTTGGCACCTTTGGAGAGATTGCAGCACAGCCCAAGTCTCGATCGAATCAAAAGCTTTCTCGTAGTCAACAAACGCTAGGCAGAGAGGCAGGTTACACTCCTCGGTCTTCTGTATGACCTGCCGTAGCGTATGTATGTGATCTACAGTGCCAATGCAGTGTGGTTACCTTTTCGGAATCCGGCTTGTTCGGGAGGCTGGAAGCCGTCAAACCTGCGCGCAAGACGGTTCGTGATGACCCTGGAAAACAGCTTGTAGACATGGCTCAGAAGTGAGATGGGCCTGTAATTCTTCAGCAGGGTTTTATCACCCTTCTTAAAGAAGAGTACCACCACACTTCTGCTCCATGCCTGTGGCGTTTTTCCCTCGAGTATGACGGAATCGAACAACTTCTGAAGGGCCTTTAGGACCGGTTTTCCACCCGCCTTCAGGAGCTCAGCCGTAATTCCGTCCTCACCCGACGCCTTGTTGTTCTTCAACTGCTTCAGAGCCATCCTAATCTCGTACAGGCTGACGTCCGGGATATCTTCAGTGTAGTGTCGAGTCAATCTAGCTCTTGGGTCGTTTGCCAGATTTGTAGCGGGTTTGGAGATCGACGTGTATAACTGTCCATAAAATGCCTCGATCTCTCCCAGAAGCTCCGATTTGGCGGATATGACTCTGCCATCTTCGGTCTTCAGTTTCGTGAGTTGGCTCTGCCCAATAGACAGATCCCGTGCAAAAACTTTGGAGCCCTTATTCCGCTCAATCGCGTCTTTAATCCTCTCGGTATTAAATCGGCGAAGGTCGCGTTTCAGAGACTTCGAGATCTGTTTATTGAGCTGCCGGTACGTGCACGCATTATCTAAAAACTGCAAAATCATTTCACGCCTCTTCTTCATGAGCTCGAGAGTTTGATCCGTGAGCCTCTTGGTCTTACTTGTACGAGTTTAAAAAAACTGAGACCCGACTGTATGGACAGCTTCCACGAACCCATTATTATATTTGTTCACGGAGCTTCCTAAGCACTCGAAACGGTTTTGAAGTTCGAGCTGAAAGCTCTCGGAGTTTTGGATCTGGATCTGTGCAGGACGGAGCGTAGACTTCATCAGTCGAGATCTTTCAAGCTTGACAGTGATATTCAATGTGCCTCTTACCATACGGTGATCACTCCCGGTTTTCACCGCATTGATCACAGAGACATCATTGAATATTTGCTTCTTCGTCGACATGATGAAGTCAATCTCATTTTTAGTTATACCATCAGGGCTTTGCCAGGTCCACTTCCTGTGCTTACGCTTTCTGAAGAAGGAGTTCATCATGTAGAGGCCCTCCTTCTCCATAAAACTAGCCAGTAGGTGTCCCCGGCGGTTCCGATGTCCAAATCCAAATTTCCCCACTCGCAGCTCATCACCGCCTCGTTTGCCCAGTTTCGCATTAACGTCTTCCATGACAACGGTAAAGTGAGTCTTAGAACCATGCATGGCTCTGGATATATCCTCATACATGGACTCCACTTCGTCATCGGGGTGTGTCGAGGTCGGGGCGTAAACCTGTATGACCTTCAGCGAATATCTTGATGATATTCTGAGTATCAGGTACGCCACCCTGGTCGACACACTCTCGACTCTCACCACATTGTCGACGAGGGACCTGTGGACGATAAACCCGACACCACCCTGGGACTGCTGATCGCCCTCCCGGAAGTTAGGCAGGTTACCGGATTTGAGAATTATCGTGTCCTCCCCCTGTCTTCGGACTTCGGATAATCCCACAATACTCCATCGTAACCCGCTCAACTCTTCCTCCAGTTCGATGATCTTCTCGTCGGACCGGAGTGAACGTACGTTATAGGTTGCCAGGTCCAGTCGTCGACGGTTCAACGTTCCCGCCCGGAGATTCTTAGCACTCCTGGCCCCAGGGCTGCGCCCACGCCCGTCCACGTCAACACAACCACTGGAGTCGCCGGGCATTTGGGGCCTGTGCGTATTGTTATGTTGCATTGGGGTGGGTTCGGACCATAACCCGCCTCGCTGGTCCTGTGCGTATTGGCGGGTCGCCATATCCTCGTCCGTTTTTCAACAGGGTGCACCACGTGCAGGTGAGGTTGGCTTGGGTCCCGACAGATGTTGGTTGGGACCCCGTATACACCCCATGACTTTCATGACCTACCGTGGCAAAAAATCGTTGCTTTTTAAATATATTCGTAATTTTACGAGTGCACAATCACTGAAATTTCTACTACTTGCATACTGTTTTAGGTATCACCGTCCTTTGTGGGCCCGTTTTTAGGGTTCCGTATTTATTAGAGTTCCTACTTAGTATGTCAACGTAACAAATAGCCTTTTTTTAAACTCATAAGTGGGAACACTTATTGTGACGGACGGGAAACTACGGAACCCACACTGAGCGTGGCCCGACACGCTCTGGACCGGTTTTTTTTTATTGAAATTGATGAATTATGGCGAGTCTAATCAGGATAATATAATAATATTTTAATCGGATTATTGCATCTTCCGCATGAAGCAGGTTCCCACCGGACATGGTAAATACGGGAGGTTCCTACATCGGATACGCGTGTACGGAAGTGACGCCCGGGTGTCGCCACTGTGCGGAACGCCCGGAGGACAAAGTGGAGATGTGCCCCGCTTGGGCAGAGCATCGCCGTGCCCTCGTGGGGGCGATCGGCGGCGGCGATCTCTCGCGCCGGGTCTTGGTACTGGCCATGGTCCGGAGCGCGGAGGAGTGGCAGGCGGTCGCCTCCTTCTGCGAAGCAGTAATGCTAGCAAAGGAGGAGGCCGACCGTATCAGGCAACGGCGCTCACAGCGCCCCAGCTGCCGCGCCGCCGGGAATCCGATTCCGATTTCCCGCCACCGTAGGCACGGGCTTACGGACGGCGAGCAATGGGTAGCTCGCTGTCCGACCGTCCGGTAACTGTCCAGACCGAGACCAATTCGTCGACGGTGCGCATTGTTCCCGCGCGCCTCAAGGAGTTGTCAGTAACGATAGTGGCCCAGCAGGGCTGAAGCTTACTGGAGCCAAGGGTCTGTTTCCGAAAGGGAGGCTCGACCCCGGTATGAAGGCAACGAAGCAACGGGTGGGTTTTTTAGTGAGTAAGACTCTGACACTATCTCCTGCTCCGCCCAAAGGCGAGGGATGTCATCTGATTCTGAAACATTTCTTCGACATTCGTTTCGCCGTTGATCGGTTCACCGACAGAACGATTCACTTTTCATTTTTTCTCCGACAGAACTTTTCAATGACGAACGATTCGTCGACAGAACGATTCACTTTTCATTTTTTCTCCGACAGAACTTTTCAATGACGAACGATTCGCCGACAGAACGATTCACTTTTGAAAATTACATCGACAGAACCTTTCACCGGCGAGCGATTCGCCGACACAACTGTTCATCTGCTCCTGGGTTATAAAACATAGGTATTCGACATGTATATATGACATGTGCTGTGTCCAATTTAAATGACTGCGTGCGAAATGAAGGCGCGCTGTTCGGTGGGCTCGCGTTAGTTTGGGCCCATTAGCTGGCTTGTGTGGTACCATATCGCGTTCTTTTAACCTTCTCCGAACAGTTTGAGCGCTCACAGATACTCCGTGGAAGTCGCGAAGTTGGTTTTGTATCTCAATGGAGGTAAGGTGACGATTTCTCAAGCTGGTCGTCACGATGAATCGATCCTGCCTTTCAGTTGTGACCCGAGATCGTGGCCTTCCTTGGCGACGAACAAAGCCGCCAGTCTCTAGGTACCTCCGATAAACATTTCGGACCGCAGATCGACTTAAATTAAGTTGAGCACTCACGTTTCTTTGGCTGTGTCCGGCCTGAATAAGTGCCACAGCTTGGGCGGCGACTTCAGGTGAAGTATCCATAGATTATTGATAGAACCTCACCTTAATGTTAAGAATAAGTAATGTTTGTTGCAAAACCAAAGATATCAATCACTTTTTCAAGAATTAAATCCAAGTAAACCAATAAAACCAAGTTTTCTTAGTATTCGATTGTTTGACATCAACAAACAGGCTCCAAATTGTCTTGTTTCTTTAAATTCTGTGTTCGAAATTCAAAAAAAGACTATTGAATGAAATTGTGAATGTGCCAGGTTCAAAACTGCATAAAAACTTTTTACTCGACCTAATATAAAATTTTAGCTAGGACCAAACGAAACTGAAAATACAAGGTGGGCCAATAGATGTGTCCAGAAGTGTAACATTTTCTAGATCTATGATTCACTATTTAACGGAAATGCACTTATCATAATTATGTACTTACAACTGTTGTTATTTACGTAACGAGGTAAGACATCGTATGTGTGTGAATACGCAGCGCGCGACGCATTGTGTCCACAAGTATGGTCATCTTTTGGATTACTTTGTGATGCTTTATCTATTTTTTTTAGTATTACTTTGTGATACTTTATCTAATTTTTTTATTGACAAATCTATAATATAAAAATGAATCGCAAAATGTGTTGGTAAGCGCATAACTCAACAACGACTGGACCGATTTCGCTAATTTTTTTTTTGTTGTGTTCGTTATTATGAGAAGGTTCTTATGGAAAAAAAAATGAAAATTAGGGTAGAGTAGGGTAGTGTAGGGTAGAGTAAGGTAGAGGAGGGTAGAGTAGGGTAGAGTAGAGTAGGGTAGAGTAGGGTAGAGTAGGGTAGAGTAGGGTAGAGTAGGGTAGAGTAGAGTAGTGTAGGGTAGAGTAGGGTAGTGTAGGGTAGAGTAGGGTAGTGTAGGGTAGAGTAAGGTAGAGGAGGGTAGAGTAAGGTAGAGGAGGGTAGAGTAGAGTAGAGTAGAGTAGGGTAGGGTAGAGTAGGGTAGAGTAGGGTAGAGTAGGGTAGATTAGGGTAGAGTAGGGTAGAGTAGAGTAGAGTAGGGTAGAGTAGAGTAGAGTAGGGTAGGGTAGAGTAGGGTAGAGTAGGGTATAGTAGGCTGAAGTAGGGAAGAGCGGGAGCGAAGCCGCGCGGGTACAGCTAGTTAATATATAAAATGTGCGGAAATGTCAGGTCATCATCATCATCATCATTTCAACCGAAAGAAACGTCCACTGTTGGACATAGGCCTCCCTCAAGCGTCGCCACAACGAGAGGTCCTGTGCGTCTCGCATCCATCGGATTCCCACGACCATCATCGGTCCACCTTGTGGGAGGCCTTCCAACGCTGCATCTTTCGGTAAGTGGTCGCCACTCCAGAACCTTTGTCCCCATCGACCATATGTTCTGCGAGCTATGTGCCCTGCCCATTGCCACTTAAGTTTGGCGTAGAGATGTGCGTTGCCGGCAATATTGCCCGAAGTGGTAATTTTACTGACAATATTGCCACCAATATTCCCACATCTCGGCAATATTGCCGGCAACGGCACATCTCTAGTTTGGCGATTCTTCGAGCTATGTCTGTAACCTTGGTTCTGCTGCGGATATCTACATTATCTTCATATCTGTATACCTATGCTACCGAAATATTAATAGGTAAATTATGTCTTACAGGACGACGAGCGTAAGAATATTCGGGGTGGAGAATAAATAAAAAATATATATATACTTTTTAACAATTTTATATTCAGATACAAACAGATATATTTATTTAAAGTATAATATTTAGTGTGACCGGTATTTCGCAAGCGGTCCGCGGCCAGCTGCTGCAATTTTTTAAACAGAAACAGCTCAGGCCGCGCAGCCGGGCCACGCAGCGCCGCCAGACCGCGCAGTGCAGCCGGACCGCGCAGTGCAGCCGGACCACGCAGCGCAGCCGAGCCACGCAACGCAGCCGAGCCACGCAACGCAGCCGAGCCACGCAACGCAGCCGGACCGCGCAGTGCAGCCGGACCACGCAGCGCAGCCGGGCCGCACAGCTTAGCCGGGCCACGCAGGACGCGCAGCTGGGGCGGCGCGCTGGGCGCGGCGACTAGGCGACTGCGGGCCGCGTGCGCAGTATCGCTACACATCTATATAAATACCTAACACGACAAATACATCACATGAATTGAACCTAAAGGATAGTCGTCAGATAATACTCTTACTACACGCTAGTCGACACTTCATTCAGTCTTCTCGTTACACTCAGCTCATACGGAACGACAGATAGATTCTTATATCTTATTAAATTACTTATGTTCAAGTGGAAATTTTGCTCAAGTCCGTTGTAGAATTAACAATTGGCATTATTCATAAATAGCACAGTATTATTTTTGCCCGAGTACGGCGGCGACACATCAGTTTAAAGCATTGCATTTTAAAAGATTTTCAAAACTTTGTTAAACGAGTTACTTAGAGATTAGATGCTTCAGAGGCCGGACGGAGGCGAGTCGCCATTGCAATATTATGTTGGAACATTGCTTTCTGTTTGAGCCCTCGCTCCTGTCCGGTGCGAATGCTCCTGAGTGATGCGAGGCGCTACTAGTCGTTCTAAATTCAGGGAAATGTTCTAGTCTTTCAAAATGTGTGAAGAGCTATGTTTTTGCAATTATTTTTTAACCTATAGCTAGGCAATATAGGCCATGTTTCTGTTCCACTAAGTATTATAACAAATAAATGAGCGTAAGTATATTTTGAAAATAAGTTTATACGTTAATAAATATATGTAATCAATAAAGATAAATTGAATGCTATCAAATCCGAAGAACAGTTATAGGTACCTACCATTATCACGATAGGATGCTGCGCCGTGCGGGGACAGCTCTCGGATTCAAACAATGCAGCTCTCTATCCTTTTCTCTTTTCAAAGATGCATATTTTCGTTGTGTTATCATCCTACTCAACAAGCATTATAAAACAGACTCAATCCGCGTTTCTTTTAAGTAATGCAAAAAATAATAGGTAATGTTTAATTTGCAAAAAGACTGAGCTTGATTGTTGGCTAAACTGTGAGTTTCACTAGAACAAACATTTGAGTTCATGGTTTGATGCTCGATTCAATTATTCATCGAGTACGTAACCTAACAAAGGTTTGAATATTTCTATCGGGGAGGGGGAGGAGTGATACTAGACCTACTTACTTGAATTTTCTTTTTTAATTTTTCTAAGGAGGTTGATGCATTAATACATACAGATGTGACATAAAAACGAAAAATGCTAGTCTCGAATGTTTATATGACCCAGAATGAGTGTCACAAGCGTATTACCTATTTGAAGGTAAACGCTGCTTTTTTTTTGCAAAGAATTCAGTTTGCATAACCTATATACCTAACTATTTTTTGTTTGAAGGTACATAATATGTTAAAATAAAATGTGAAAAAGTAGGAAGGTACCTACATACATCCAACTACCGACAGTCATTATCGCAACAGCCACTAAAGTTACTAGAGTCAGCGTGCATAAACACACAACTAGGGTTGCCAGCTCTTAAAACCGAAAAGCCAGACACCTGTCCTATTTAGCCGGACATTTGGTCAAAAAGGCCAACATTTTTTTTTTTAAAGTCTAACTTGACTTTTTAATAACATTAAAATATTCATAATACGTTTTTCAATTCTAATGAAAAAACAATAAAATTAAGTGATAGTTATAATTGCTAGACTAATTGCATGCCGCTCTGCTTGTGCTAATGTTTTAAGGTAAGACAAAACTCAAATATGTTATTCTAAACAAAATGTTCAAATTTAAAAAGCTTAACAAAAGGCGGACAGGCCAGATTCCGCCTGATATAGCCGGACACGTAACTAAAAAGCCTGACCGTGTCCGGCTTTATCCGGAGGCCTGGCAACGCTACACACACACGTCTTATATTAACTAGGCTCACCCCACGCGACATTATGCGTACACATTTCAGATCATTCAGATAAAGAGGAAGAATTCGAGTACCTAGTTGTGAATTCGGCGCCGCACGGTCGCGATATGATAGGTCTCTTCAGGTATTGTCCCGTATGCGTATGAGCGGGGTACTTCGTAGGCCGTTACCTGATGTAGCCACCTATGCGGGCTATAATACTCAGTGATATCAGAGAAGTAGGTTACTACAACAATGAAATGACTTTATTTACAGACACAAAACAATTAAACTTGACTTCTCTTTAGATCTAACCCCCAGCCCCGGAGTATTTGTTCATCTCTAGTCTGTAACGTGTGAAAGAACGTGTCAGTCCAACCCTGCTTCAAATGCACTATGTACGTTTTCTGAAGGTTTATAAGTGCCCATGCAGTGGCACAAAAAATACAATATTTAATTTAAAATAGGATATCATGATACGTCCTTAAATTAAAAATCTCAATTCGTTGCAGCTCAATAGCAGATATCTTTTTAATAATGTGTACGTACACTGGTGACTTTTGTTTTACAGACACCGTGCTTATGAACCTAATGTGTGGTGCGCGCACTTGAACACGTGATAGTTGGCTAAAAAATGACAAAAAAAAAACATTGTCACCCTGACAAAAGTCACCAGTGCGCGCTACCCAACAAAAAATTAAATATAGCCTCAGTACATACATTACGGGACAAAATGTGCCCCAACATAATTCACAAATGTAAATGTACCGACGTGACGCTGCAACGTGACCGCAGTTTCGCAGCTTGCCTCCCAACATTTTAAACGCCTCGTACGCACCATCCATCCTGACGCGATAAATCAGGGCTGCCAGGTGCAAAAAAGGGGTGATCGTACGACAGTACGACTACTAAAAATCGATATTTTGAAACGAAAAGATCGTACAACGAAGAAGTACAAAGTTTTTATTCTAAATAACTAAAATTCGTTTAATTTAAATTTTTGTTGTCGTACGATCACCCTTTTTTGCACCTGGCAGCCCTGATTTATCGTTGATTTCAGTTCATTTAATCTGTATGGCCTTGGCTACTTAGTGTTTAATATAGTGATCTGTAGCCTTGGCGGGACGTACGTCAAGATGGATGGTGCGTGCGGGGCTTTACAACGCATTCACGTGACAATTTGAAAAATATTGGCAATATGAAGAGTGGTGACGCAACGGGAACATCTCACTATCTCTTTTGTACGCGCTACTACGTATGCCGTCGTCCGATCGTAGCAATTTTGAGCGTGTATCAATAGTATTAGTTCACCTTCACACCGCTCTATGAGTGCGGTTTCTCTCTATATATCGCGTGAGGGAACTTGGCAGAGGGCACGGCGCCGGCGCGCGGCTGGCGAGGCGGGGTGGTGCGCGGTGCAGACTTGCAGACCTAACATTTACTCTAAAATACATAAAAGAGCAAGCTCGAAAGTTTTTGCACAAAGTCCTGGATAGTTTCGATTTTTTTCGCCCATTCAAACAGCAATAAGTACGAGTAGGAAATTCATAGTAGAGGCCACAGAACCTTTATTCCGTGGTAAAGACATGACGCGAGCCTTCGTCGCACTGGAAACTTCTTTGCAGAGCAGTGAACAACATCGTCCATCATTCACGTGCAAGCTGAGTTACTTCAAGACACGGGACAGAATTGGCCAATTTCCGACTGATGACGCGTAGCTTTGCTAGTGGGCACAAGGATACGCGAGAATTCCGAAGAATGCGCGCGTCTTTTTAAAATCTCAGAAGTAATGTGTGCGTTACGCTGTGGAGTTAAGGTTCAATTTGTTATGTTCTGACTCTGCGCTAGTATAAACTGACTCCAAGGTTCCTCACATCATAATAGTTCTAAACAAGTGCGCGCGCCGCAACAGCGCTCCCCGGCTTGGGGCTGCAGGCGGAGGCGGCCCGGACACCGGAGGCGGCCCGGACACCGGAGGCGACCCGGACACCGGAGGCGGCCCGGACACCGGAGGCGGCCCGGACACCGGAGGCGGCCCGGACACCGGAGGCGGCCCGGACACCGGAGGCGGCCCGGACACCGCAGCCAGGCGCGACCACAACGAGGCCACTTTTATTATTTAGGTAGGTACTTCGCGAGCAAGTTGATCTCTGTCTACCGAGCGCTGTTTGCCCAGTAGATAAATCAATAATTATCCAGTTAATACTATGAATAAAAAAGTGTGGATTGTAATCACGCCCCAGTATCTGAACAGATTGCGATGAGACTTGGAACGGGTGGACCATGACATGTATTGGGGATCAATGTTCCTTCAAAAGAAAATCATTTTTCGCTATATACAGTGTTGTGCAACTGTTACGGGACTTTGTTTCCAATCAATACGACGCGACGGTATTTTACAAAGGAGATGGATTATAGAGTTTGTAGGTAGTGGACACTTGGACAGTGTTAGCGGGCTGAGCTCTGTACAGTCTGCACCTCCGCGCTACGGGTGACACACGACAACAATATTTAGGTAACAAAGATATGCTCCACCGTTGGTCCTAATGGGAGGTACGACACAGATATGTGATCAATTAGTCTCGGTCCTACTACAAGAAATAAAGCAGGCTCTAGACTAGAAAATGTAATACAAGACAACGACAAGAGAAGTCGGGGCTCGCGGCGCAGCGCGCGGCGGCGGACTCGCCTCACTTGATGGAGCACGCGAACTGCGCGCGCAGGCGCCGCAGCGACGCCGCCGACTCGCTCTGCAACACAACGCACGCAGCGTTAGCGGCGCGGGCGGCGGGCGGCGGCGGCGCCGAGCGACTCGCGCGTACCTTGTGCGGCGCCGCGTTGTCGGTGTGCAGGTCGGCGGCGGCGGCGGCGGGCGCGTTGCCGTTGTCGTCGGGCTCGGAGCCCGTGCTGTCCCAGCAGCCAGGCGAGGCGCTGTGGCCGAGCGACACGCTGGGCGACGAGTGCGCCAGCGCCTCGGACGAGTCCATCTCCAGCGACGACTGCGAGGCGCAGGAGCCGCGCGAGCACGACGACGAGCGCGACGCCCGGCTGCACTCGTCCGCGCCCTGCTCCATCATCTCCTGCGACACTCAACACTCACTTTATCTCAGGAAGCTGGCTTATATGACTGATGGGAACTTAACTTTAACTTAATTTACTGTGGTATTGCCATCTTTTTTATTTGGTATTATGTTTACCGCCTTTGGGCACCTTTTGGCTTTGAGCACACCTAATCATGGCGGTAAGTCCAATCTTTGAGGAGTGCTGGAAAGGTCTTAAGCACAAAGCCCAAAATAGCTATGGTATTCATAGTTTTTATTGATAAATAGCACGTCCAAAATAAAACAAGTATGCGGTTTTCACTTTTACATACTTAATATTTTTTTTTGTATTGTAGGTATACTGTCTACAAACGTAACACTTATTTCATGCATTTTTGCTGTTACGACAACCAGTTAGTTCTATAGTGATGTCGGATTTTCAAATAAATACCTATGTACAAAAATAATCGCAGTTATCGAATAAAACCGATTTGTAAACAAAACGAAACAAGAAATACGTATTACTCATCAAAAACGTCGACTGTTCCTTTAACGCTTTCAGTGATGGTAGTTGAAATATTGATTATTTGATTGGCATGTACCTCGGAAACTAGACGTGATAGATACCACATACGTTTGGAACGTTTTTATCGGTGACTCATTACCATTTCGTTTTAAATAGCTTTTCGTTAAGCGGGTACCAAAATCGTGTTGCACAGTGTTATTGTTAATTTGCTGGTTTGAAATAAATATTATTCCGTAAACTTGAATCATTGTATTTTTCCTCCATTTACTTTAGCAAATTTTCATAAATTACTTTAAAGGTTTCGTCCTAACACATCATTCACCGGATCCCTATCCATTTGCATAAAATTTTAAGACTTAATATAACTTAATGGCATACTTTTGTTTGTCCTAATTATATTTTCGCATAACAGCTTACGCATATTTTTTTAAGCATAATTTCTCTAATCATAATGATGATTAAGCATGACATTGTAAAGCATAACTTTATTAAGCATAACATTTCAAAGCATAAAACAATATCTCCTGAAGCAGGTAATACACAACATATTTGTTTTGAAAAATTGTGTAGGTTTTTTCCGCTGTACGAAGCATGCAAACAAGGTTTACTAATGATTAGCATAAAATATATTGCCATAATTTACATTGGCATAACAAAATTCAGCATAATGATCATTATTCATTACGCATAAAATTATTAGGAATAAAACTTTTGCCATAATGCTTGTTGCCATAAATACTACTAGCATAATAATAATAAAGCATAATTTTATAAAGCATAATGTTATAAACGCATAATGATAAAAACATACATTGTGTTTTTTTTATTCCAAAGAACATTGTGGTTTTATCATTATGCGTTTATAAGATTATGCTTTATAAAATTATGCTTTATTATTATTATGCTAGTAGTATTGCAAAAGTTTTATGCCTAATAATTTAATGCGTAATGATCATTATGCTGAATTTTGGTATGCCTATATATTTTATGCTAATCATTAGTAACTAAACCGATTGACAAATATCATTGTCAGTTTTTCACTTTGTGTACATCATTTAAAGTTATTCTTTTTTTTTAATATTTGTCATGGTAACCTGAATAGATATGCAAGCAGGCAGGCAGCATGCAAGCAAGCATACAGCATGCATGCAGGCATGCGGCATGCAAGTAGGCAAGCAGCAAGGAAGCAGGCATGCAACATGCAGCAAGCATTGTTTCTGTCACGGCTTCGGCGCTGCGGGGGGTTTGGGCGGCCGCACGCGGGCTTATCGTCGCAGATGGTTTTAACGCTCACCACCGCAGCTTCGGCTTGCTGCCGGCTTGTTGCTTCGGTTTGTTTCGGCTAAGGCTGCGCCGCGTCCTTAGCCGCGGCGGCGGTCCTTCAAGCAACCTGCTCCTCAGCTCGCGGGCCGCCCTACCCCTCCGCGCCTACGCGAGCTTGAATTACACTCTAGGAGTAGGGCAGATGAGGGCAGACAAGACTACTTAAAGTCGGTTTTGCTGCGATTTGTTTTTGTCACAAAATTTTGTAGCACAACATGTTGACTTTTTATGAAACTATTTTAATTTAATATTGAAAATGCTTTTAAGCGTTCAGGCCAAGCGTCTGTCGGTTTACGCACTGTGACCATTGGAAAGTGGTCCACCGCTGATCGTATCTTATTATTATTATTATAATAGATCTCAATTTGTAGTTCAGGGGTTGAGGTCTGGGTTAGCCGATGATCAATCATCAGCCTTAATGAAGTTCTAAACATTCGCTGCAAGGCAAGCCTGGGTATTGCGTGCCTTGTGACTGAATGCCGAGTCTTGCTGAAGAAACCTTAATGTGTTCTCAAAAACAGAGAGGCTTTAAGAGGCTTTGCTACGCCGTGTTGGACAGTATCTTGATACTCTTTAGCCTGTAGCTCATTTTCACGAAAATGAACCTTGTTCATTCCGTAATACCCTTACCAAACAAATATTGATGCCGCATGATGATCATTCAGGACTTTGACAACCTGTTATGAGTGTTCTTTGGAGTTACATGCTTACACCCAATCATTTTGCTTGTTATACGTATAATATTCCTTGATTGTGAAATTTTTCTTATCGGTAGGAAGAATATCCCTGAGTTTTCCATCAGTGTAACGAACAAGCAAAGTTTTTAAGGTGATGATTTTATGTAAGAAACTCATGATTCACGATACCGGTCTAGCAGGTGGGTATTCTATCTACGAATAAGATTTTTTGTGTTCTTATAAGATTTTAATTTTGGCCCTGACAGCATTCACTGCCTATTCTCACAACATACGGCCGGCCTGGATTTTTAATGATAGTAAACAGAAGAAGTGTACAGTTGATGTAGCTAACACTATGGTACATATATATAAACAATCCTACACTGATATCAAGCCTCAACAGCGTTTTAAAACAATGTTTGCTAAAAAATAGTGTAATTTGGAAGTAAAAAAAAACTAGAAAAAGCCGGTCCAAGAAAAGTAACTCGGGTCATGTTTCCATTCAATAAAGCCGATATTAAAATCTCCGATTATACCTATAACTTCATCGCCAGTGGTTTCGTTAACGGACCAAGAAACATATTCAGGTGCTGCTGTGTACGGGGGGTGGTAAGTAGATGGCACAAATATTAATTTTCTTTCCCCCGTTTATTTTAACGCAAACCCAGAGGTCTTCTGCAGTAGTTTCCCATCGAAGGCCCGCACGGAATCATATGCTTTTGACACAGCAATGAGAACGCTACATCCTTCTCGTCCCGAAAGTGCACTGGAAGCCCTATCTCTCCTGTACAAGTTATACCGAGTATCAAATATCTCTCCATCGTTGATATTATCATTAAGCCATGTCTCAGTCGCCACAATCATGTCATAATTATTAACATTAACCGCGGCATTGATGTCATCCAATTTCGTTCGCATTCCACTGATATTCTGGTAGTAGACGGTGAATTTTAATGATTCACTTACGGGTTCTCGCTCCTGGGTTTTTGTTTACATCAAGGCTCTTTATCTGCATAGGTCTCGCTCTATCATCCCTACGGACCAATACGCGACCATCACGGACCCAAACATATTTATAGCCTTTCTCACGCGCTATTTTTCTAGCCTGTGCATGTATAGCTTTTTTGAGGGGTGAAAGATGTTCAGATTCAGATTCAGATTCGTTTATTTATTTATTTATTATATTCTTTATTGTACACCGCATGAACAAAAAAGACTCATAAGACTCACGAGACGACGACGAGACTCATGAGAGTTTATTCATTGTAAAACATAGGTAGGTACATTTTAAGTTCTTATTTAATACATTGAGGGCGCTATGTTTTGCCTTTAGGGCGTACAAAGTCAAATACATGCAATTTAATTAAAACAAGAAATTAATATTATGAACCACATAAAAAAATAAATCGAGATAAAACAATGGAAATAAAAAAAAAGTCCGCAGTTATACACTGTTAAATTTTAATCGTTTTAATCCTTTGAACCGGTGGTTTCACTTATAAAATACTATTCATCCAAAGCTTACAGAGCGATGTAACTTTTAAAATAAAAAAAACAGCAAGTGATAAGGTAATACTCGCAAAATACATTAAACAATTGGTAACGCCACGAGATAGTACCTACGTCTCGGTCGCCAAGTAAGGTCATTGACTCGCTCAGCTGATCTTTGCGTAAAACAAATAAAATGATTCCAAATTTCCTTCATACTTTTACAGACTTAGGGCGGACGTAAGTGCTTTGTGCCTAAGACATACCTAATAAAATAATTACTTATGCTAAAAGTGTTAGGTAATTAATTACATTACATGTAAAAATAAATCTCTACAGGCCTGCTAGTTACGGCGTATTTAAAAATGTGGAATCAATAATTTTGATTACAATGATTTAAAAAAAGTTCTGTTACAATGATTTAAAAAAAGTCCTATTAGGTACTTACCTAAATTGCCTTTGTATTTTTATTTATTTAACACTTAAATTGTTCACTTAAACGACACGTTAAATTGTTCAAAGTTTTAAGAGTTCTGGGTCAATGGGTCGTCTTAGGGGCTGTTATAAACCTAATAACTAATCACCTCCGAATCGTCACTGGTTAGATAGACTTCACAAGAGCATAGCATTCCTTTGGATACATAATCTTGCACGTTTAACACAAAGAAAGCTGGTTTGGCACTGTAAAAACGTCGTCGTAAAAAAGTCGCCTGCGCAACAAGTCTCGCTATTTCGTCACCAACTCCAGGTTGGAATACACAATTCCGAGACGCCATTATTTTCGCGCGACGACACTACACCTATGACGTCTTGAGGGAAACTGAATTATTCCATGACGTGTCACTCACGCGATGCACTTAGCGCGCGGGGAGGGCGGGGCGCACGGGTCGCGCGCCGCGTCGCATGGCCAATCAAATAGGGTTTGGAGGCGTGTTTGATCTAGGATTGGCTATTTTTAGTGAGTCCACGTTGACTAGGTGAACGCATTATTACTGTTATTGCGGAATGGTGTCTACTAATGGTTTGCATTATTTATTCATTTAAGTATGCGAGAATTGGTTCGAGTTATTAAAAAAAAAGTATTTTATTTTTTAATTTTATCTTTACAAATCGATAGTGTTTCATGCACCGGTTCGACCCTCCACGGGATTAAAACGACTAAAAAGTAACCTTGTATAATAATGACAGATAGTCAGCACTTATTTAAAAAAAAAAAAAATTAAAGAAATTGAATGATGTCACAATTATTAAATCAGATATAATCATATATAATCATAGAATACTTATCAGAAATAGTAAATTAATAATTGTCATAATTTAAAATTAAATGTTGAGATGTAAAATTAAATGTCAAAATGTAAAGTTTAAATGTCAAAATGTAAACTTTAAATGTCAAAATATAAAATTAAATGTCAAAATGTAAAATTTAAATGTCAAAATGTAAAGTTTAATGTTAATATGTATAATTAAATGTAAAATTGAATGTCAATATAGAAAATCAATAATTTTTACTTATTAAATGTCAGAAGTTTTATCACAACGTGTCATTTAAATATTCGGTGATTGAATAATAACATTTTTCTATTAAAAAATTCTTCAATTTTCTTTTAAAGTTGTGCAAATTCTCATTCTTAATGCTATCAGGTATTTTATTATCTCCGGCGGGATCTCATGGCTCCGGCGGGATCTCAGAGCTCCGGCGGGATCTCATGGTGAAATGGCGTCAACGACTATCGCAACCCAGTGCTGGGCACGCCACAATCATGGCGGTAAGTCCCCTCTTTGAGGCGTGGCTGGAAAGACCTCACAGCGTCCTTACCTTCCGCATGACGCAGGTACTCACCGGCATGGTTCGTTCGGGAGTTTCCTGCACTCGATTCATGCGGAAGTGACGCCCGGGTGTCGCCACTGTGCGGAACGCCTGGAGGATACGGTGGAGCACACAGTCGAGGTGTGCCCTGCTTGGGCGGAGCATCGCCGTGCCCTCGTGGGGGCGATCGGCGGCGGAGACCTCTCGCGCCGGGCCTTGGTTGAGGCCATGGTCCAGAGCGAGGAGGAGTGGCAGGCGGTCGCCGACTTCTGCGAAGCAGTAATGCTCGCAAAGGAGGAGGCCGAACGCATCAGGCAACGGCGTTATCGCCGCCGCCGCCGCCGGGATTCTAGAGGGTTATCCGAAAGGGCGCTCGAGCCCCGGTATGAAGGCTAGAAGGAACGGGGTGGGTCTTTTAGTCAGTAAGAGTCTGACACTATCTCCCGCTCCGCCCAAGGGCGGGGGATGTCAATGCATGATTTTTTCCCACCATAAAAAAAAGGTATTTTATTATGTTTGGAGCAATACCAAAGAAACTCTTTTTTAATAAAGCAGTTTTACATTTGTTTTGACATAATACATTTTCATATTGAGCACGTATTGGAGTTCGTTTAACTGCTGAAATTTTTTGAAATAATTGCTGGTTTGTTTTTACAAATAATGCTGTTTCAAATATGTATATTGATGGAAAGTTAATATTTTAAATTTCTTAAAGTAAGGAACACAACTATCCGTTGTTCTTAGGCCACATATTGATCGTATGCATCTTTTTTACATCCTGTAAATAAGATCTCTATTAGTTGATTGTCCCCAAAAAATAACAGCATATCTTAAAACAGAACCGACTAATCCATGATAGGCTGTTATTAGTGTTTACTTTTTTAGACAGTGTGAATAATAGATATGCAGATCTACTCAGACGCTTACAGATTTCCTCTAAATGAGGTTTCCAGGTTAATTTGTTGTCTATAGTTACACCTAAGAATTTTGCATTTGTCACTTCTATTATACTATTATTATGGGCAATTTTAACTGGCGGATGCTCGCAGCGTTGGTGGTAATGGATAACTTTAGTTTTATTTAAATTTATTACAAGATTATTTTTGTCAAGCCAATTTCTAATGTCACTCAGAGAATTATTACATTCTACAATAGCCGTGCTATTATCTGCAAATAGTATCATTTTTTGATCAATAGTTTTTGGGAGATCATTAAAAAAATCAAACATCAGATCATTGAAAAGGGGTGGCCCCAGAACGCTGCCTTGAGGAACACCATACTTTATGTGCCTTGGTTTCGATACGTATTTTATTTCCAGTTTAGTAGTAGGACAAATTCTAGTGATTTCTGTGCATTGAATTCGGTCACTTAAATAAGATTCTAAGAGTTTCAAAATGTTTCCTCTTATGCCATAACTCTGTAATTTAGTTTAGCGTGGAGTAACCAATGTCTACCCAGACTGCCGGACCGATTCAAAGTGCCTCAATCAACGGTCACCGCACACGTCGACCTACCCCCGTAACAGGTTAGTCAACCTACCTGTCAATGTCAGTACCTGTCAACGTCAGTACTATTATGATCCACGAAATCAAACGCTTTTGTCATATCTGTCAGTAGAGCACACAGGTTTACCTTTATCTACAGATGTCATAACACTGGATAGCAGGTCAAATAGAGCCATATTAACATTTGAATTTTTTCTGAAGCCTTTTTGCTCATTGCAGAAAAGTTTGAATTTTTCGAAATAAGAATAGATGGCGTTATAAATTACTATCTCAATTATTTTGAAAAATACTGATATCTTTGCAATAGGTCTATAATTTTGAACATCACTTTTATCGTTTTTCTTATAAATCGGTTTGACGATGACTTTTTTTAGGCTATTTGGGAATTTACCATCAGCAATACAAAGGTTAATTTTAAGTGATAGAAGAGGCGCTATTATTTCCTTAACGTGTTTTATTACTTTAGTTGATATGACATCAAATCCTACCGTATTTGTATTTTTTAGGCTACTAATTATTTTGAATATATCAGAATCTGAAACCGGTAGCTTATATAATGATTGTGAATTAGAATTATCAATAACGTAATTATTAGTTAAAGCTCCTTTAGTTTTAATATTGTTTTCAATGACCTTTATAAAATAATTATTGAATTCGTTTGCAATTTTCATGGGATCTGTAAGGGTTAAATTATCTTTGTTTAATGACAGTATAGGTTCTTGTGGTAAGTTGAATTCGGTTTTTTTTTATGACTTGCCAGGCAGCTTTTGTTTTATTTTTAGACATATTAATGTAGTGGTTATTTTGGGCTTTTTGGGTTAATTTCATTATTTTTCTATAAATTGTAGAATATTTTTTAAACGCAACATCATTTTTTGTAATAGGATTGAATCTATAAGCCAAAGTAAATGCCTTTGCTTCTGGCTACAGATTTTGATTCCACGACATATCCACTTACTTTTTTTACTAGTAGATAATAATAATAATATTCCACAACTATCACACAGCGCCGTCTAGTCCCAAGCTAAGCAGAGCTTGTGTTATGGGTACAAGACAACTGATAAACATAATTATATATTTCTACATACATACATATTATAGATAAATTACACCCAGACACAGAACACATGGTCGTGCTCATCACACAAACATTTGTCCTGGGTGGGAATCGAACCCACGACCTCCGGCATAGCAGTCAGGGTCACTAACCACTAGACCAACAGGCCTGTCACAGATACAGTCACAATTTTATTCGGAAAGCATAAATTGTATAATAGTGAAAAATCGTTTATAAAATGTTCATAGAATTCATTCGCATCTGTGACTTTGTATACTTGGTCGAAGGATAAGCTTTTTAGATGACTTTTGAATATTTCTAAGTTACCTGCTGTGATCTGTTGCCTTTTTGTTTTCCAATATTTTAAGGTATATGTTTTTTTTATAGGAACCTGAAGTAATTGGACCGTATGATCTGAGAGAACTAAATTTATTATTTAAGATTTACATTTTTTTCGATAGGTGTGTGCAAAATTATCTATTCATGAGTTACTACTCAATCTAGTCGGTTTATGAAGTTCTAATTGTAGGTTATATTGTAAAAGAAAGTTTTCGAACTCTAATGTTATCTTTTTAGGGTTCCGTAGCCAAATGGCAAAAAACGGAACCCTTATAGATTCGTCATGTCTGTCTGTCTGTCTGTCTGTCTGTCTGTCTGTCTGTCTGTCTGTCCGTCTGTCCGTCCGTATGTCACAGCCACTTTTTTCCGAAACTATAAGAGCTATACTGTTAAAACTTTGTAAGTAGATGTATTCTGTGAACCGCATTAAGATTTTCACACAAAAATAGACAAAAAGCAATAAATTTTGGGGGTCCCCATACTTAGAACTGAAACTCAAAAATTTTTTTTTCATCAAACCCATGCGTGTGGGGTATCTATGGATAGGTCTTCAAAAATGATACTGAGGTTTCTAACATCATTTTTTTCTAAACTGAATAGTTTGCGCGAGAGACACTTCCAAAGTGGTAAAATGTGTGTCCCCCCCCCTCTAACTTCTAAAATAAGAGAATGATAAAACTAAAAAAAATATATGATGTACATTACTATAAAAACTGCCAACGAAAATTGGTTTGAACGAAATCTAGTAAGTAGTTTTTTTTTAATGCGTCATAAATGGAAAAAAATACACTATTATTAAAACATCGATCAAAGTTACAACACATTACAAGAGCTTTATATTATGTTACTTGCTGCTACGGAACCCTTCATGGGCGAGTCCGACTCGCACTTGGCCGGTTTTTCTTTTTAAGACGAAGAAAGGCTGCTTAGCGCCACCATAGCCCAAGTGACTCGAGTTAAGTTTATCGGAAACATTAGTACGGTTAAATATAGTCACTGGTGCTAAGACCTCATCACGTTTTCTTGTATTTTTCAGATTCACAATAACTGACCGCGGGCGGCTACTTTTCAAGTCGAGTTTTTTGACGCGAGTTACTGATGATACGTCGGTTGATATGGTTTTCCCCAGTAGAACTACCATACTTAACAAGTTTTCGGCTTGATTTTCAGGAATTCCATTTATTTCCAGGTTTTCCTATCGAGAATGTTGCTCTACAATATTGAGTCTTACTGATAAGTCTGAAACGCAGGTCTTCAACTCATCATTTTCTTCAGCTCTAAAAATTCATTTCCAAAGTACCTATGTCTTGATTGATTCCTGCAGCTGCAAAGACATCGCAGACTCAATTTCTTTGCGTAGATCGTTGTTCAGCCTTGGTCGTTTGGATCTAACAGAAACCTTAGAAGTCACGTCTGTACTACTATTACCAGGTGTGGTCGGAGTCAAGATAGGCTCAGACGGTTGCATAACATTCTGCTTGGCAGCAGATGCCGGAGGAGAACGCTGAACGCGCGGCATTATAATATAAATTTGATCTGTTTACCGCGCAGCAAGTACCAAACGACATTAGCGTGATAGCCGACGTTCGCGAGTCCAGCGAACCAAGAACCGCAGGCGCCAGCGCTCGGCGGGTTGGGGTAGGTCCGGGTTCCGAGCCGTTATTAAAATGTTTGTAAAGATTTTTACCTATATATCTTTGCACTCCGTGGTTGTATTCAGGTCTGGTTTTCAACATTCGCAAGTCCACTTCACCAGCAATGCAACGATACCACATAAGTTTATAATGAAACACTTTACTATTTTTCAGGAATAAAGTTTAGGAGCAAAACCAAAATGACCATTCTTGGGTGACGGTAGTTCCCAGCTATTCCAAGTGTATTCCAAAGAACATTATGTGTATAAATCATTATGCGTTTACAACATTATTTTTTATAAAATTATGCTTCATTATTATTATGTTAGCAGTATTTACCTATGGCAAAAAGCATTATGGCAAAACATTTATGCTTAATAATATTATGCGTAATGATCATTATGCTGAATATCGTTATGCCAATGTAAATTATGACAATATATTTTATGCTTATCATTAGTAAACCGTAATGTCGTGGTGTGCGTACCTGCGCGTCGGGCGCGGAGTGCTGCTGGTCGGTGTGCGCGCTGGCCTCCTCGCTGGAGCTGCCGCGCGCCCAGCCGCCTTGCTCTGCAACAGAGCGGGCGTCAGTGTGGGGCCTGGGGCCGCGCCGCCGCGCGCCGCCGCGCACTCACCCGCCTGGCGGTGCACCTGCACCTTGTGCTGCAGCAGCGGATAGAAGCCGCGCGCCGTGGCGTTGTGCGGCTCGTATTGCAGGATGAGCCGGCAGTACTTAAGGGCCTCTGCATATTGACGCCGCATTATGGCCGACAGAAACTAAAAACAAACAAACGAGCCTCACTTTCGATATAGTCCAAAGTCCCAGAGCGATCTGACATAACTTAATGATGAAACCTTAGGTTCTCAGTAGCATATCATATGCTTTGAATACCGGCCCTGACCAAACATCCCCAAAACACAAACATGATTCTACAATTTGTCTGAATAATGAAATATAACTTTGTAAATAGTTATCTTAATAACATATTATTTAAAAATCAGACATGTAAAAATAAGTAAAGTTCATTTATTTTTGTGGAGCTTTAAAGCGTCTCTGAGAGAAGTTTTGGTACATGGAAAGTGTCTGACACTTATGATACTACTTTAAAATAATATTCTACAAAACATATATAAAATACACATCATTTCATTGATCGAGACATCTAAGTATGTAATTTTTTACTTTTACACACAGTGTCCACATCTCTTTTCTCCAACTCTCCATTCACAGGTATACTGGAAGAGATTTCTTTAGAAATAGGCATCAACTTTGTTCTATTCTTCTGTTTCCTTCTTCTTTTCCTTTATTTTGTAAGTACTTAGATTGTATAAATAAATAAAAATCATCCATAAAAATTTAAGTTAAGTAACTCTTATTTTTAGTTCCCTTTCTCACCTGGTACCTGCCCAGATACCAGATACTGAGAACCTAAGGTTTCATTTATGTGAAAATCCTCGAAGACAACGATCTTTATCTTTCAATGTATCCACTTATTTGTTATTTATCATGGTGTACAATAAAGAATTAAAGAATGCTCACCTCCGCGAGGAACTCGCTGGGCGCCGACTGGGTCTCGTTGCCCTCGGAGCAGTCCTCCGGGCTGGTGGAGTGGCGACTAGCTTCCATGGCGGCGCCGCGCTGCGGAGCGCGCGCCCCCGCCAGCGCCGCCGCCGGCGTGGACGCGCTCGAGTCCGTGTCCAGCGAGTGCAGCCGCAGGTACTCGCTCGCGGGCCGGTAGCGCTGCGCCGCCTGGCCGCCCGGCAGCGTCACCACCAGGCGCTGCGGTGAAGAGACGCACCGCGCTCGCACTGACGCACACGAGACCTGCACCGGCGATCGCTCTGTCTGCGCCGGCGAGCACGCTGCTCGCGCCCTCAAACGCCGCGTTTTCAAACACTCAGCCCGCACCAGAGAACGATGTTTCCTCGCCGGTGTGCGCGCTGCCCGCACCGGTGATCGTGCTGCTCGCACCGGTGGACGCGCTGCCCGCACCGGCGCACGCACCGCCCGCACCGTCGAACGTGCTGCCCGCACTTTTGAACGCTCTGCCTTCGCTGTACGCTGAGGTGCGCGTGTGGGGCGCTGCTGCTCGCTCAAGCGCAGCGCGACGTACGAGGCGGTCTCTAAGAACTCATCCGGCTCGGGTGGCGCCCAGCGCGTGCGCGGCTTTGCCGGCGGGGGCGAGGGCCGCGGGGGCGCGGGCCGGTACAGGCGCGAGTTGGGCACAACGCGTCGCAGCACGCGCTTGTGACGCCGGCCGCGGCCGTCCTTGCCGCGTGTCTCTGCGCGGTTCGGTCGCGTCTTCGGCTGGGGGCCCGGGTACCTGCGGCGCATGCGGAGCGTTAGTCGGGGGAGGAGGGCTGGCTCAGCTGCTAGTGGCTTAGACTTACAGGCGGGGGTTGGGGGTGTAGGGCCGGGCGATGCGGGCCGGCCGGCGGCGCTGGGCCGCGAGTCGGGGCTGCGGTTGCGGCGCGCCCAGGTCGATCACGTCTTCGCACGGCGCCCCGTGCTTCAACCTGCACAAACAATGCAGAGTCAACACATGTCAGCGGCGGCATGCCGCGCTTTGTCTAACAACAAGTCCCAAATTTTTCACGACAAATTATTTAAAATATATAGAATATTACCAACAGAGGACAAATGACTGAAACCCGGAGAGTGACATAGAGGAACAAATATTCAGTTTATAAAGTGAACAATTATTTTGGTCAAAGGACTCACCAATGGCTTACTCCAACCTTGTTAAATAAATTACCGACGCTAATCAGAAATCAGAAACGTTTATTTCAAATAAAATGTCGGTCAGTCAAACAAGTGAAGCTAAATTGCACGTTCCAAAGCGTAGATCTCTATGGAGAAGAACGTGCAAGAAACTCCATGGACACTCTTTTAAATCATATTTGAGTTACATGAATCATCGTTACATAATTCTTTTTGCTTCTATTATGTGAGCACAATGAAGATAAGTAATAAAAATTAAATAATAATAATATCATGCCGCGGTCCAATCATGGTGATGATGAAGCAGATGATAGGGTTGTCACAGTAAGTAGCCAGTGCAACCATCGACTGAGGAGCGCACTGGAGGATGCACTTCGCGAGTAACGATCGACTCCAATCGGTCTTAGACCTCGTCTACTCCGGTTACCTATGCACAAAAAAAATAGGACACTAGTGTGTGCTCTGGAGTCACTGCTTGAGAATGTGTTCGAGAGCAGTGTAAACCTCGTTGATACGCACTCGATCTTCTATTGTGGGGCTATTGCGGCATGTCGTTTAGCCAACGTAAAACTACCAAGTTGTGACGGAGCTACTCGACCAAAGCCTGCCGTCCCTACCTGGCAATATAGGATTGAGAAGCGTATCGATGGGGCCAGAGCACTCATTGGTAAACTATGCTGCTTCAGGGAGAGCAATACACGACCACGTGTGATGCGCTACGTGAGGCGAGCGTTCTCGGGGACTGGGATTAACCCTCGAGTATACTTAGCTCACGTCACGGAGCGCATCGACTTTCTGAAGCAGAAAGTTTGTGCATGGGCTAGCCGTATTCGACGTTATAAGCGGCGAGTCGACCGGTACTCGCAGAATCGCATGTTCCAGAGCGATGAGAGATGGGTATACAGAGCTTGGGAGCGACCTGAGCAAAATGTGACTGACGTGCTCCGCCCGGATGATGCTGCCACGAATGCATTCTGGCGCAGTATTTGGTCGGTGCCCGACTGTCACACTGAGGGTGGCTAGATGTGTGATGTCGAGCGCGTGTGCGAAGCTATACTAGAAATGGAAAAAGTAATCATTAGCTCAACAGATGTAGCCAGAGCAGTCCGTCCGTTACCGAATTGGAAGTCTCCAGGACCGGACGGACTGCAAAACTTCTGGTTAAAACGGTTTAGCAGCTCACACGCGCTCCTAGCATCTCAAGTTCAGTCATCTTTAGGGCCATATTTCACCGGGACACCACCAGTCGCGCCACCAACAAAATGTATAGAGCGTTACTCACCTGGTATCCGAGCTGGTAGCGCCACCAAATTGGTTGCGCTACCAGCTCGGAAATTGTCTTTTAATTATCTCACAGATGGTGTAAAAAGTAGAGTATGCAACACGGGGATAAAGCTGTCTTTGTCTTGGGCGGCTTAAATTCCTCACTTCACTCAGGTTTCTTTATTAACTCCCTCGCAATGCTCGGGAGTTAATTTTATACCTAAATCCCTCACTATCGTTCGGGATTAAAATCAGCAACCTTCGTTTCGTTCGGAATTCAACATGCCGCCCGCGACTTAAAGACACTGCTTTATCCCCTAGTCACATAAACTACTATTTCATACACAAGTGACATCCGCTCCTGTTTTGCAAATCTTTGAGTTTCTCACCTACATATGTTGTGCATGTGTTACACAGATAAACCGTCCTCATGAATCACTTTGTCTACTGCTAAAAACCGTTCATTAGTTTTTGATTTTATCTGAAACTGACAGACAAACGCGCTAAGAAGCGTTATTATGTAGTAATTCATGGCGATCGAAAAGTAATGTTTTAATAATTTTACTAAGATAAACAAAAATATTTTTGTATTTAGGTGTAAAAGGAGATGCTATCTTTATTCTCTACTGTTTTATTTGATCTTTGGCTGAGTCACATTCGAGACCCACAAAATGAAGAGCTCAGCGAGCCTAAACAAGTTTGCACTTGTATACAATGACTAGCTGCTACCTGTGACGTCGCTAGCGGGACAGTAGGAAACTATTCTAGTAGAACACGCAATGTTATAAAGCTTACCTATAGCCTTCATCGACAAAAGAGCTATCCAACATTGAAAGAATAGGCACGCCATTATCATGCTGGTAAAGTCCCCTCTTTGAGGAGTGGCTACAAAGACAACACGGCCTCATTATTACCTTTCGCACGACGCAGGTCCTCACCGGACATGGTCAGTTTGGAAGGTCACTGCACCGGTTTCGTGCGGAAGAAACGCTCGGGTGTTACTGTTGTCCGAACCGCTCGGAGGACACGACGGACCATACGGTAGGGATGTGCCCCGCTTGGGGAGAGCACCGCCGTGTCCTCATGGGGGCGATCGGCGGTAACGATGTCTCGCGCCGGGCCTTGGTACAGGCATGGTCCGAAGCATGGAGGAGTGGCAGGTGGTCGGCCGCACACGCGAGGGAACGACGCCCCAGCCACCGGGATCCCGATCCCATGTTCCAGCCACCTTAGCCGCGGCTAGCGCTCGGTCCGGTAACCGTCCGGACCGAGCCCAAGTCGTCGACGGCGCGTATATAATGTTCCCGCGCGCCTCAAGGAGATGTCAGCAAAACCGTAGGGACCCAGCAGGGTCGAAGCTTACTGGGGCCATGGGTTGTACGAAAAAGAACCGCGGGGCCCTGGAACGAAGGCAAAGATGGAATAGGAGTGGGTTTAGTCATTAAAAGTCTGACACGCCCTCGCGCTCCGCCTAAAGGCGGGAGATATCATGGGATGCTTTCCTATCTATAAAAAAAACGGCTTGTGGTTGGTGAAAATCGTGACATAGGTACTGGAACTCAGGTATTTGTGTTGAAAGTGCTGTAACCTTCTATTGTTCTGTTGCAATTTTTTATTAAAAAGGTTTTTTTTATCTTAATTCATATAGTATGTCATCTCGGCCGTTGTCTTAAGCAGACGAATCTAATAATGCCTCACTCCTTTAAATCGATTTAGCCGTTTAGCCGTTCAGGATATGCCAGAGAAACAGACATACATTCATACGAACTCTCAAAAAACATTATCCTGCTTTTGGGTCAGTCAGGTGAACGCACTTGCTGGACCTTGGCGACGTGACGCAGCACGCGGACACAGGGCTGGCGGCACGCGCGGGGTCAACGCTCGCCAACTGGATCAATTGCAGGCGCCCATTGTGCGAACACGCGGCTGCACTTGTGACCTCGTTACCTTCATGTTAAACCACAGTTTGCGCAGCGATGTTTTGGAAGGTTCCTGTTTCGGATTAGGCGGGAAGACGCCAGGGTGACACCAATGTGCGGTTCACCCGAATGACATAGTGGAGCGTGCGGGGGAGGCCTGAGGTCCGCTAGTGTGTGCAGTGTGAGTGAAGTGGAGAAATATGTTTTACGTACATATGTCAAGATTACAACTAGCATTCTTAATGTTTCTACTTAGCCATCTTAGTGTCAAGCTCTACCCTGCTTTAAGGATACTAAATTTAAAGATTAAAAAAAAACTGCTTGCCATAAGATGTGACCAGCATGATATACCTGGCCTAAGGGAATGTAGCAAAGAGTTAACATGACCCTGGATCGCCGAGGGCAACTGAAGGAACACAGGAGGGTTTTAGTCAGTAAAAGTCCGATACTCACCCTCGCTGAGGAGAAACTATTATAACATGATTCAGTGCTCAAGCCCATAATCTGGTATGAAACAGTACGATCGTGGTATGAACTGCCTCTAACCGAGGCGAGCCCTGCGACTGCAGTACCAACTATTTTAAGTTACAGATCTAGTTATGTTGGTCAATCAACCCTTTGAATATTATTCGGAAAAATTAATAGAAGAAATATTGTAACAGCGTGAAGCGCGCTTTTTGCAAAAACGATTATCAAGTCCGACGTCCGACCTCCTGCACTGTTCCGACGACAGACGCAGGCGGTAGCGGAATATAGTGCGTAACGTAACTACCGGGCTAGGTAGGGGCCTCCAGTGTTTGGGGACAGTGGGATAGGGGCGCTAGTGTAGATGTGCGTGTCCTACCGTGCGGGATGGGGGCGCTAATGTAGGTGTGCGTGACCTACCGTGCGGGATAGGGGCGCTAGTGTAGGTATGCGTGTCCTACCGTGCAGGATGGGTGTAGTGTGTAAGTTACTTTATATTATATACATGCCTATTGTATCCTATTTAAAAGGTGTGTTTATTAAATTATAGTCAGTATTATCCCAACTTTCGGTGCTTCATTTATCTCTCCAATAACCCGCCTTACATGGCGACCCTGCCAAAGTTCGGTGGCAGTGGAAGGTCTGCGCTTTTGTTTGTTCGTGCGGAATGGGGGCGCTAGTGTATGTGTGCGTGTCCTACCGTGCGGGATGGGAGCGCTAATATAGGTATGCGTGTTCTACCGTGCGGGATGGGGGCGCTGGTGTAGGTGTGCGTATCCTAACGTACGGGATGGGAGCGCTAGTGTAGGTGTGCGTGACCTACCGTGCGGGATGGGAGGCGTGCGTGTCGTTCCGTGTACTGTGGGCGCTTAGTGTAAAAGGGGGTGTCATACCGCGCGGGATAGCGCGGGCGGAGCGCGTTGCTGGTGGTGTTGCTGCTGCTGCTGCCCAAGACGATCACCTCCGCAGAGTGCGTGGAGGGCGAGGTGGACGCGCGGCGTCTGTAATAATGATGCGAGTTACGCGCCACCACGCGATTCGTGCCGCGGACCGCATGGTAGCCCTTAAACTTGGGCTACCATGCGATCCAGGTAGCCTTTAAATTCGGCCTTTTTTTAGGGTATTTGCGGAAGCCGTACCGTTTTTAGGGTTCCGTAGTCAACTAGGAACCTTTATAGTTTCGCCATGTCTGTCTGTCCGTCTGTCCGTCCTCGCTTAATCTCTGTGACCGTTAGCACTAGAAAGCTGAAATTTGGTACCAATATGTATATCAATCACGCCGACAAAGTGGTAAAATAAAAATTGGAAAAAAATGTTTTATTAGGGTAGCCCCCCTATATGTAAACTGGGAAGTGATTTTTTTTTAATTTCAACTCTAATGTGTGATATATTGTTGGATAGGTATTTAAAAATGAATAAGGGTTTACTACAGTAATTTTTTGATAATGTCAATAATTTCAGAAATAATCGCTTCAAAAGTAAAAAACAATGTGTGTGTCCCCTCTAACTTTTGAACCATAAGTTTAGAAAATATGAAAAAAACCTGAAAAGTAGAACTTTAAAAGGACATTCTAGGAAAGTCATTTTGGACTTGATGGAAAGAACAGTTTTTGTACAAAAAAGACAAAAAGGTTGTACAAAATAGTTTCTGGACTAAGTTTGTAGTATAATCGTATATGCAAGCATTTTTTTAAACTCATAAGTGGGTACACTTATTGTAACGGACGGGAAACTACGGAACCCTACACTGAGCGTGGCCCGACACGCTCTTGGCCGGTTTTTTTATATTCTGTGCAAAAAGACAAAAGTCAAAATATTTTATTTCACATAGGCCTACATGGGCACTTATAAAACGTTAGAAGCTAGTGCACGGTTCGAAATTGGTCGTTTCCTATGGAGAACAACCGGCAAGAAATTCCATGGTTAGGTACTCTTTAAAAAAAGCGGTTGTTATTACAATATTGATACATATATATATTATGTAAGAACAGTGTAGATCAGTCAAATATTATACACAATAGCGCAATAAAAATAATCGTAATAAAAAAAAAGTAAGTCGTAATAGGAAATACTCTAAGAGTTCGTGGAGTATACAGTGTTCTCACATTCACATTTCCAAAAAGAGGCTATATATAAAAGAAAAAAAAATCAGGAATGATTTAAATAATTACAACTATCAATAAAATGTTAACAAAATAAATTACAAACAAAAGTGAATGCTCAAAAAAATCCCAGCTTCGGCAGAAATGAGATGTATTTCAAATTATCAGTAATAATAAGACGTAATAAAACAATAACCAGCTATTATCGTGATCCTTACTTGCAAACTTGTCAATAAAAAAAAAACTCAAAAAAAATGTCAGTGTTGTTAATCAGGCGTCGCAACAAACAATAGCTTAATTGTTAATTAGTTATGTTTGATTACTGTATTTTTGTTATGCTGCTTTACTTTTCATCGATAACTCAAGCAACTTCGGTTAAAAAGTAGCATTTGATGAAGTGGAACTGGGGAAGTAGACCAAAAATTGCCACCGCAACACACTCACATAGATATCACAATCAAGATAATTAACCAAGTATTACAATACAAATAATATATGGTTCTAAATAATTCTGTTAAAATTAGTACCATCAAGCTGATCTGATGGTGATGTTGGGGCCGGAAGGTAGGCACCGGAACTCCGTAATTAATCAATGTATCCTAGCCGTGTTTGGGCTTATTAAAATTGTCCTGAGATGCACTTTGGCTATAAGGCACCATCGAACTGATCTGATGATGGAGTCTGAAGATGGATGGTAGGCACGGGAACTTCGTAATAAAACAATGTATGCTAGCCGTGTTTGGGCTCATTAGAATTGTCTTGAGATGCACTTAGGCTTTATGGTACCATCGAAATGATCTGGTGATGGACCCGGAAGGTGGAAGATAGGCAAGGAAACTTCGTAATATAAAAAACTTTTTACAAAAAAAAATATAACTGACTTCAATGTTAAAAAACACTGAAAAGTATAAAATAACTTTAATTTCGGAAGTCGGTGTTTCTATAATAGTTTTGTCTCTTAGTTATTTAACACCGACTTTCGAAATTAAAGTTATTTTATACTTTTCAGTGTACATTGAAGTCGGTTATATTTTTTTTTTTGTAAAAAGTTTTTTATTTTACATTTTTTAGTTATGGTACCACCACTAAAAAGTACCCCTCAGACAAACTTAAATAACTTATAGCCACAGTGCATCTCAAACACGGTTAGATTACATTAATTTAATTTTTTTCCTTCTGGCTTCATCATCAGATCAGTTGAATACATCGCCCCCCCCCCCCTTTTCTGACAGTCAGTCATCGACTATACGTATAAACAAAGCAACTTTACTTGTAACCACTGTTCTGCTGTGATTCTATGAGGAGTTCTGTTCCATATCTTCGAAGTTCATGATCAGATCATAACAATATTTCTATGGGACCAAATTGGAAGCATAACCTTTCAATCAAAAAAAGATTTTTTTAAATCGGTTCAGAATTGACCGAAATAACGGTGAACATACACAAAAAAAAATTTCAGCCGAACATAGAACCTCCTCCTTTTCAAAGTCGGTTAAAAACAATGTATCCTAGCAGTGTTTGGACTAATGGGATTGTCATGAGATGTTGGTAATCTGACTATATGAATAACACAACTAAAAACTGCAAAACAAAAAATTAGAAAAAGACTTAACAACAAAAAACCCTCAAAAATACTCAAACAAATAAAATTCGTACTCCTTTTGCAAAACTTTTTGTCGAATCATCTTCCACTATCGCAGAGAGGGAGCGCTTTCAGCAGCAGGGCCCTCAGGGCTCCGATATCTAATATTCGGTTAATATTTTAGGCAAATAGTTCTGGAAATGGCGAATCAGAGTTAACCGCGTTAAAAGTCAGGCAATCTTCTAGTCGAGAATACAAAAAAACCCTCCCACCTACCCTTTCGATCACCATGTATGGCAGACCGATCTCTTCGGAGATGCAAGCAAAATACCTCAGTATGATACTAGACCAGCATCTGACCTTCACTGGGTAAATAAAGCAAGCTCATTCGCGTGTCGTTTTCGCCCAAAGTAGGTTCCACGATATCTAAACCGCTCGCAGTAAATTGTCTTTCAAGTACAAATTGCGCATTCTCATGGCGATCATCTCTACGGCCGTGACATACGCTTGCCCTGTCTATACACACGTAAAATCGCCACTTCCATGGGATGAAATAGATCCTAAACCGATTGAACCAAAAAATCTTTGGATATCCGTATTTTGTCTGAAATGAGAGTCTCAAAATCTCCATGATAGGAGTTCATAAAACGCGAAATATGAAACAAAAAAAATATATAAATGTAATAATGTTTGAATTGAATTTGAATTTAATTGATTCAGAAGTAATACACCGAATCATATTTTTAATTAAAGTATTGAAAAATATTTTTAAATCGACGCCTGAAAAATAAAACTAGAGTGCGTCTACTGAAAGCGTAACCTGGAGTTTTTTTTTTAAATTAAATTGGCAACATTGTTTTGCCGAAAAAAATCACGTCAAAGTCTATGGTTGCAATTGTCAGTTTTTGGAAACTGATGTTTATTTTTCAAGAATAATTGCTTAATTGTGGGAAAAACAATAAACAGTAACGTGCAAAAACTGCTACACACTATGGTTATTAAGTTCAAACAAAAACAAGAAGAGAAAGAAGGTGTTTTCAATGAAAACCAACATTGTTTACATACGATTTCTGATTTTTAAGTTAGTATGACGTTATAATCTTGATCCTTGTTGACTAATATTATTAGATATTAAGGATATAATTTTTTTTTTCTTATATTTTTAGATAATCTGACATATTGCGAATTTCATAATGGACAAAAACATCGAACAAAGAAGGCTTTTGGTGAATCGACTTAATCAAAAACACATGCTAGTGAGTGGTAGAATGCGTTCAAAAGCAGTTGAGATGTAACGAAAGATTTGCCTCACTCTGTCTGGTAGTGCATGAAAGTCTGCAACTGAAGTTAAAATCGCGAAAATCCTAGTTCAAGTTTGAGAGAGATGCTGCTGCAGCAGCTGCTGAACTTTTTGTGTCTCACGAGTCGATCCGTATCATTTGAAACAATCACTGGAGTATAAAACATGTTCCCACTTGACTAATCCCAAAAGATCTGAATTTTCTCTATGCTAAATCGATTCCAACCCAACAATCTTGAAAAACATTAATAGTGTTGGCGAGACGTGATGAAGTTGAAATCATGTTGACTATTTTATTTGACTATCACGGTGTTGTGCACTTGGTATTCTTGCCAGAACGCCAAATGGAAAATAAAGAATATTATTTAAATATTATATAGCGACATTTGAGAGATCAGATAAAATAAAATAATTTGGAATACTATCTAACATTTTGTGTGTTATTGACATTTACCATACACCCCCTAAATAATTAAGTCTACACACATGTTTTTGACTAGGATTTAAGTTCTTGTACAACTATTCTAAAATTGTCATAAATACAAAAAATACTCTAGTATCAAAACTTTTTTCTCCTACTATTTCAATAATACCACATTCGAAATTTTTGGTTGTAACCTCCTTTTCTCAGGTCACGCTTTCATTAGACGGACTCTAGCAATTTTTACAAGATTGCAAGTAAGGATGCCGATCTAAACCGATTATTATTTTATTACTTATCGACAATTTGAAATATATTTATTTTCTGCCGGAGCTGGGTCTTTTTTCTTTGGAGCGAGAGCATTCTCCTTTAAGACAATTGAAGACTAAATAATAATAAAAAAATATTGCAAAAGCAATGTGTTAGAGAAAAAAAAAATGTATATAAAATTATTAAAACAAAGGTGGAGCAGTTAATAGACACAATATTGATGATTTATCAGGGGGCCCCATGTGCAGAGGTAGTCATTGCCAAACGAGCGTGTCTTCGACATAGTCTTTAACCTTGTAATATGCTTTTTCGGTTAGAACACGCTTACTTAATATGTGTTTTGATTTTTCCCTCACTAAGTTCAGTTACCGCCTTTGGCAGCTTGTTATAAAAGCGTATGCTATTTACTAAGAATGACTTGCTGGTCTTAGCCAATCTCCATTTGGGTAATACAATTTCGTGTTTACTACGTGTATTTTTGTTGTGAAAATCGCTTCTAATCTTCTCTTCTTCTCTTTAAAGAGTCCTAAGTTTTTACGAACATACAAAATGCATTCTAAGATATAAAGAGAAGGCAGAGTCAGTATATCGATTTCTTTGAATTTATTTCTGAGGGACTCGCGAGGACCCATCTTATAAGTAGCCCGGATAGCTCTCTTTTGCAATATAAAAATTGAGTCTACATCAGCTGCAGATCCCCACAGTAAAATGTCATAAGACTTACTGTGGAAACAAGCATGGTAACTAACTGCTTTAGCTTAATCTTCCCGAGAGGGTACTAATATGAGCGCCCCACTGCAGTTTAGAATCGATAGTTATGCCTAAGAACACAGTGTCCGTCATAACATCAAGTTTTTTGCCTTCAAGAATTAGACTGACGCCAACTTGAGGGACATTCGGTAATGAAAACTTTATACATTTAGTTTCATTCGCATTTAATAGGAGATTATTAGCTGCGAACAATTCCGAAAGAACAGCCAGACTTTCGTTAACATGCAAGACATTCCCCATCTTTTCTATCTACTTAAAAAATAAGAGAAGTGTCATCAGCAAATAGAATTATCGGATACCTTAGCCATCATGAAGGAAGGTCATTAATATAGACTAGAAAAAGGAAAGGGCCAAGAATTGAACCCTGAGGCACGCCCATCTTTACTAAAGATCCCAAGGACGTCGCCCCATTAATGGAACTTTTTGCTGCCTGTAAGATAAATAGGAAAAAACAAGATCAGCAGCTCGTCTACGAATTCCGTAATGATGTAATTTACAGATTAGAGTATTATGGTCAACACAGTCAAATGCTTTAGAGAGGTCACAGAATATGCCAATAGCATCCAGGGACTTCTCCCAGGATTCCAAAATGTGACTGATGAGTTTCACTCCTGCATCCGTCGTTGATCTTCCTTTCGTGAAGCCAAACTGATGACTATGCAAAATCCTGTTAGAATTAAAATGAGACAACATCTGGTCGAGCATGATTTTTCCATAGATTTTATTCAATGCTGGAAGCACAGATATTGGTCTAATTATAGGGATCACTCTTACTACCTGATTTAAAAATTGGTACTACTTTACCATGTTTCATTAAATCAGGGAACGTACCGTTGTCTAAACAGTTATTAAATATGCCTGTTAGGACAGGAGCAATTGTATCAATAATATCTCCGAGAACCTTAACAGATATACCCCTTAAGTCTTGTGTTTTTTATGTTAAGACTTTTGAATGTTTTCATTATTGTATAAACAGAGATACGCTTAAATTTAAAGGTTGGTATATCCTTAGTGAAGTGTTCTTTTAAAAAAGATTCAGCTAACAAAGATGAAGAAGGGAGAGATTTCATAACTTCTATTGGGATATTGGTGAAAAAGTTTTTTTTGGTGAAAATTGGCTGTTGAGAGACTACTAAGAACATTATTATTAAAATTACTAGCTTTTGCCCGCGCGGCTTCGCTCCCGCTCTTCCCTACTTCAGCCTACTATACCCTACTCTACCCTACTATACCCTACTCTACCCTACTCTACCCTACTCTACTCTACTCTACCCTACTCTACCCTACTCTACCCTACTCTACCCTACTCTACCCTACCCTACCCTACTCTACCCTCCTCTACCTTACTCTACCCTACACTACCCTACACTACCCCTTTCTACCCTACACTACCCTAATTTTCATTTTTTCCATAAGAACCTTCTCCTTATAATAACGAACACAACAAAAAAAAAAATTAGCGAAATCGGACCAGGCGTTGTTGAGTTATGCGCTTACCAACACATTTTGCGATTCATTTTTATATTATAGATTTAATTTATTTTTAGTTAGCGGTCTAAACTCTGCAGTTGTAACTTTTTAACCAACTCGAAAGATACGAGTTGGGCAGTATGGTCAGATCTCATACCACTAATTATGGACGAGTCATTTTTATTAGAATTAGTAAAAAAATTATCTATACATGAAGCTGAAGTTAGGGATGGACGATATACATCGATGTATTGTAAACACTCGATGTATAGTAACGATGCATCGTATTGAACCGATGTATTGTTAATACTTTACTATCGAATATATTTCGATGTTTTTTATTCGATGCATTGAATACGCAAACTATAAGATAGTGGATGGTGTCTATGAGTATGACCAACACTGACTGATAGTTCAGTGACCATAGTACATTATAATATTCAGTGACTTTCACGACGTTTCGTGAATTTATTTATTTATTTAGTATATGGAGGACTTACAGCTAATAAAACAAGACAAAAAAAGGAATCCATAATCACTAGAAAGCCAATTACAAGTCCTCACATGTAGACATTATAGTATACATTGGCACGTTATAATCAGTTCAGTCAATAGAACACCATTTATTGACTGGCCTGTTGGTCTAGTGATTAGAGGCCCTGGCTACTATGCCGGAGGTCGTAGATTTGATTCCATTCCATTCCATTGACAAATGTTTGTGTGATGAGCACGATCATTTGTTGTGTCTGGGTATAATTTATCTTTAATGTGTATGTATTTAGAAATGTATAATATGTTTATCAGTTGTCTAGTACTCATAAAACGCACAAGCTCTTTTTAGTTTGGGACTATGTGGCGTTGTGTTAAAGTTGAGGAATATTATATTTATCGGTTTGGTTACGTTTCCTTTACCGCGGAGATGTCAAATTCAAACTTAAAAAGAAAAATCAAAACAACTATTTATCCGGTCAAGTTTCTGTTTTAAAGTAATTTTTTTCATACAATTTCAGTTGTGTCTTTAAGTTCTGAACATATTCATAGCAAAAAAAAATCGATGTTTTAGAAACATCGATGTTTTTTCAATACATCGTACTAACATCGATGCAACCAATCGATGCATTGCATCGGAAAAAACATCGATGTATATTTTACATGTCCATCTAGGGATGGACATATAAAATATAAGTAACTGAAGTAGAGTTTAATCTTGTTGCTTCATTAAAAATACATCCATTTTAAATTAAAAAAACTAAACAACAAAATAAGTTTACATTTTTCAGGTGAATTTACTAGCAAATCAATATTTAAGTGGCACAAACGAAAACCAATTTGTTATCACCGCACTGCCGACTCATTACTACCAGTAGATGCATATCGCACTCCGCGACGGATATTCATATTCACGCTGGTGGTGTTAGGTGCCCTACTGTCCGAAACAGCGTTGCTTCGGCACGCAGTGCACCTATGGTGGTATCCGATACCTCTAGCTTGGATTGAACGTCGGCCAGGCTGGCTGTCAAGGATGTTATGTCCTTCAGCAACCTGGTGACATCAACGTGACGGAATAGCGCGAACCCGTGCGGCCTGCGGCACCGTCGGCTACCCTTATACTACCCCGTAGCTCTGCTACATCGTAGCCATGCTATGTGCTGCGGTGGGAATAGCCGTGTGTAGCGAGCGCCGGCTACACGTATGCTACGCCGTAGCTCTACTACACCGTAGCCATGCTATGTGCTGGTGTGGTGAGTGAAGCTGTGTGCAGCGGGCGCCCCAATTACATGCATGCTACGCCGTAGCCATGCTATGTGCAGGTGTAGTGGGTGAAGCTGTGTGCTGCGGTCACCGGCTACGCGTATGCTACGCCGTAACTCTGCTACACCGTAGCGATGTTATGTACTGGTGTGGTGAATGAGGCCGTGTGCTGCGGGCGCCAGCTACAAGTATGCTACGCCGTAGCTCTGCTACACCGTAGCCATTATAATTATGTGCTAGTCTGGTGGGTGACGTCGTATGCAGCGGGCGCCGCTACGCCGTAACTCTTCTACACCGTAGCCATGCCCGGCTACACGTATGCTACGCCGTAGCACTACTACACCGGAGCCGTGCTATGTGCTAGTGTGGTGGTGGGTGAAGTAGTGTGCTACGGGCGCCGCTACGCTGTAATTCTGCTACACCGTAGCCATGCTATGTGTTGGTGTGGTTTTATCTTTGTGGTCTGGTTTCCGCACTTAGTCCTTATAAGACCATTGTACGTGAGCCATGGCGGCCTTTACTCCAACCAGCCCACCTCATTCCAGGAACAGATTAGTCTCTTCAGTTTGCTCCGGGCGTCCATCAGTGAATTGGTTCGTGTTTTTATCTCGCTGACGGCTCACTCGAGGAGCACATGCGCGACAATTTCTTCTGACTCCATGCATTCTCTGCACAGAGGTGATCTGTGGTATTCGTATATTCATAAGAAGTGTTTGTTCAGGGAACAGTGTCCGGTGATGGCCTGCCTCTATCCAGTCGTAGAAGGTTGCTGGTTAGGGTTTTATTTAAGCTAGCTGCAGGGTTCTTTAGCCTGCCTGCATCCCGGTGCTAGGGACTACCACCTTACCGCTTGTGCATTTGTTTGCTCTCGTAGCCAACCACACAGCTGGCTAAAATGTATTGGCACGACGGGTTCAGGTTCGAAGACCACCGTGACGCCGGCGGACGCCGCTACGCTGCAGCTCTTATACGCCGTAGCCATGCTATGTACTGGACTTGTGGGAACCGCCGTTCCCGTTATGATGGGTTGTGTGGTGAAGTAAGGTAATTCCTTTGCATTGCATCGCACTGCATCACTCCACCCCATGGAGCGCGGACTTCGTAACCAGAACACCCGTAACCTATGAAGCATCGACTAAATTATGCTAAAGACAGCTGAGCAAGCCAGCGGTCTGGCGCCCGTGAACATTGCTGGTGAAGAATCATGAGCCCAAATTATTTATAAGAGAATGGGATAAGGCTAAGGAAGAGTCTTGTTATAAAACATACGTAATAAAGAAACCTTACCTTAACTTTCAATCAATTCATATTTAATATATGACTGATACACGACGCGCTTAATAATTATGGCGTTAGATAGTTCGCCACGGCTACAGTGGTATGTACGAGCACCACCGCGGCCCCACGGCGGTGGTGGCGCTATCGACCAGGCGCGCGCTGCACGCTGCACGCGGCGCCGCTCGGGCTCCGCGCTTCCAGCACCGACACAGCGCCGCCGCGTAAACAACTGACGAAGCCCTCGTCATGTTTACTTGCACTGATGTACTTGCTGGTACTTACTTATATTATTGATACTCCGAGGATTGCTTCAACTTTTGCGACTTGTATTAAAAACTACGTTGTAGTAATTGTTATAAATAATTTAGTTAGAAGCGAGTCTACTGTAAGATAAACTCACCGAAAATGTTTTTGCGCAGTAGAGTTGGTAAGCTGTATTTATCATAAAACTATCTAATCATGAAAATGACACTCGAAATAAATATACGAATCCACGCAAACATGTCGCGTGTACTTGATCATGACCAAAACAAAAGCTCACTCGAGCAGTATCGATTGTAGAGCAACAGATAGCAGGCGCGGCAAGAGCGCGCGGTGACGACGGCGGTGCAGCGCGCGCGGACTGACGGCGGCGGCGGCGCGGGGCGCGGGGGGCGGCGGCGCGCCGGCCTGCGCGCCCGGCCCCGCTAGTGCAGCGCGGCCGCGAACACGGATCACGCATGCTCTGCCCGCCTAATTCCTTTGACTTTTAGTATCCTCTATACCATAACCATCAACCTAATAATTTTGTATGCAATCTAATTTATATCTGTACCTCAGAGGTAAACAATAGTACCTCCACTTTTTTGAAAATATGTTTTTTTGCACCGTTACAATCGTAAGAACCAGTTCTACGTAATGGTATAGGGCATCAAGTCCTACGACATCTAGGAAGAGAAATATCCAATCGTATATGAAAAAAACACATCGGGTATAGGACTTAAAATGAAGATAAGATTGTTTACTCCTCAGCTTTACGCGCTTAATGTTGTTCTAAACTTTATTGTAATTATGTGTAATACATAATACTTCCATCTGATAATTATAAAAAATACAATTGAGTTTGTTTCAATATCTTTAAAGCAATAATGTCAAAAATACATTTAAAGTTTCTATCCGCGGGTTTTTGCCTCTCCTGTAAAATTTACTTTTTGGCACATACTGTTGTTTACCTCTGAGGTACAGATATAAAAATGTGTATTAATATATTTAAAAATGTAAATAAATAAATAAAATGTAAATCGATACCTAAACAATATGTATCATCATCATCACCATAATTTCAGTCGAAAGACGTCTACTATTGGACATAGGCCTCCCCCAAGCGTCGCCACAACGACCGATCCTGTGTGTCTCGCATCAACCGCATTTCCGCGACTCTCACCACGTCGTCAGTCCTCTTTCCAACGTTGCGCCTTCCGGTGCGCGGTCGCCACTGTAGAATCTTCGTCCCCATCGACCATCCTCTGTGAGCAATATGCCCTGCCCACTGGCACTTCAGTTTGGCGACTCTTCGTGCTATCTCGGCGGCCTTGGTTCTCCTGCGGATCGATCACGCAAGGAAACTCCGAGCATAGCACTTTCCATTGCCCTCTGGATAACTTTAAGCCTTCTGATGAGGCCCATTGTAAGCGACCACCACATATGTATTAAGACAATCAATAAATAACTACTTTGTCTTACAAGCCTGATATATTGATGGTCAAAGATAATGAAGTCATTGGTGGTGGTGGACGAGCGAGAGGCGTCAAATGACTGTTGATACAAACGTGCCGCGTGACGGGAACGCCGTGACAACTGATAAGCAAGTCAACTAAACAGTACTATACAAGGTGCAGTTTTAAAACTGCACAATATTTCAGGAGGTTGTAATAAAACTCATAAATAATCATGTAAAAAAACGATACCTGGTCAATAATCAGTAATACTTGTTATTTAATTTTTTAATTACACTAAACTAAATCGATTGATCGATGGCCGCGGGGGCGTGGCTAGGGTGTGGCGTGCGGGATGATGATTGGATGATACATTATTTATGAAACTATCGTTGCGAGTTAGTGTGTGTGAAAACGCCCTTTATTGTTCCGTGTTTGTGTGTGTGAAAGAAAGCGGGGTTATAAAAAAAAATAAAATTACCTACTTATTTTATTATTGATTCGGGTCGAGAATCACTAACATAATTACCTCCTGAAATATTTTGCAGCTTCAAAACGACACCTTGTATTTAACTTGGCTCGCGAGTTTCAGGTGAAAGGCACTGGCTTAATAGCCACGACTCCACCATGCTCCCTTGACACCTTAATAGGCGCATTAAGGACTCGATTCAGATAGTGCTACTCCTGGACACGGCCCGTAGGTGTTGTAGGGAGGTTCCTCCCTTTGGGACCTTGACCACGCTGATAGCTTGGACCCTGTTCTGTGTGTTGTTGTGTGCTCTGTTGGTTCTGTTCTGTTGTTGAATCCATCCTAAGGTTGTCTGGTAGATATCGCTCTCAGCGATAAGACCGCCATTGTACGCGTAGATTCAAGTTTATATAAAAACTATGTTACTTTTTTGGTGTACAATAAAGTTTATTCTATTCTATTTTGTTCCCAATACCGGTGGGCATTCTTTACATATTTTTATATTTTGATTTTACTGTTTAAAAATTATATAGGTACTATGAATAAACAAATAATTTTAAAGACGAACGGGATCGCTAGGTAGGTACTACAAAAGCATGAATTTTGCTTTAGAATCTGAGCTATCAAACCCCAGTGTCATTCAGACCAAATAACAAATTAAAACGACTCACGGTTTCGGAGCGGACACAATTTTGACAACCATTTTTTTTACATTTAGGTATTATTAATTTAGCATATTTTTATATTTTTCTATAAAATTAATCAATCACTACTGACGATTTTTTAAATCAACCATCACAGGTCACGACGACGTGCAGGAACAAAAAAAGTTAAATTGAGAAACTCATTCGTAAAATCAAAGAATAGATAAACTAGGTGGGTAATACCTACTTGGTACTACATTGGCACTCTCAACCTGTGCTTTCAACCACCGAACAAAGTCAATACTATAGTATTCTAAATAAAGCTCATTTGTGCGATGCAGCACTGTTGAATATATTATATGTTGGAGATTTTTTAATTCTATCTAGAAAGTAATGTTTTTTCTTTGTTACAGCTCAGCCATAAAAATCACATCCAGAATTTCACTGTTGAAATAATAGTTAAATAAATTATTTTTCAATACACTCACACGGAAACCCGCTCTTATCCCACTGCTTACAGGCACGCAATAGGCTATTTTCCGCACCAGTGCGGAAAGGGCGCGTGCTCTCCCCGCCATATTTTTATTACATTATTCTATCGTATCAAGCTGGGCGCGCGTCGTCCCCCACGAGTCGCCGGTCAATCCCCGTTTATTCATTTCAGTGAGTGTATTGAAAAAAATCGTTTGAAACAAATTTGTCCCAGCAGCCCTCGGCTCCACCCGCATAACAAACATTCTGCACTTGTATGAAAATGTACTATTTCTTCACAAGTCTATTGAAAAGCGTTGATACGTTGGACGTGAGTACTGATGATTACTGTCCCGGATCTCATAAGACCCTCGCCTTCGGCTCGAATCTAGGTAGAAAGGGTGAATAGAGCTATTTTTTTTTAATACGGCCTCCTTTTTGTTTTGCCATCTTTCATGGTCATTCTATCGCCTCAGTGGTAGAGTCTGTGCGGAAAGTAAACCATCGTGGGATTTGAGGGCGCTGCTGTAGATAAATATCGTTTTTGTTATGTAAGCAACATTGTGACGTCATTATAGTGCGACTGTTAAATCTTGATATTTTGAAACTATGTTAGACTAGTTTCTTCCAGCGGCTTCACCCTATAATAAAAATTATCCTATTGGCTGAATTTGCTCACCTAATGAAACTGCAAAGTTATAGCTTATGTGCTATATTATTGCAATGTTTATGATTAAGTTCATCTGTCTAATAGTTTTTGCGCGACACATCCATACATACGAGTACCTCCATCCATCTTCACAAACTTTCGCATTTATAATATTAGTAGCCTATTTATTGAACTTGCTCACGTGATGAAACTTAGCAAAAATATAGGTTATAAGCTATATTATTGCAACGTTTATCATTAAATTCATCCGTTTATAAGTTTTTGCGTAATGTCGTTAATTGTGGTGACACCTGGGGGAGGCCTATGTCGAACGGTGGACGTCTTTCGATTGTAATGATGATGAACATTTAAATGCAAACACGAACCGGTAAAGGAAAATAGCGTGAAGAAACTGCTGTACTGCCTGTCGAGGTAGGTTCCACAAACGACCACTTACCCAGTTCCAATGAAAATGATTCTATCACTTTGACCGGGATCGGTCTATTATCACTGACTGGAATATTGTAGCTAGCAGCAAGTTTATGTTTACCCTAGTTAAATATAAAGGTAAAAATGGGAGACACTACTACTTTCTCGTTGTCTTCCTCAGTACATTTTTCTCTTTTGCTAATCAATGAAAAATATGAACTTAATGACTATGAAAATAAAGTACACTTCAGAATTTGTAATGTTGCTTCGTAAAAAATCTATTTAGCCTGTAAGGGACCATCTCACATATAAGCTCCTTGGGATCAGTTGGTTGTCCGTCTGTTTATCTGTTAAGAAGTTAAAATTAACAACATACACTCAAGTCTGCGGTCTTTTGAAGTTGTGAAAAAATCAGACTTCTGAGTTAACGAAAAAAAAAGATACGGCCGTTTATGTCGCAAAAAAACATATATTTCGATACTCAAGGGAATCAAAGTTCATAGGGTGAATCTCGTTGACCTAGAATCCTGAAATTTGGCATAAATCAAGGTCTCATAGAACAAGTACAGAGAAAAATCTGAAAATTGTAAATTTGTAGATCCGCCACAAAAAAAAATATTCGTAACTCAATTCGGGAATTGATTTCATAGGTAAATTTGCACAGAATCTTCAGTGCGCGAGTCCGACTCGCACTTGCCCTTTTTTATTTTAGTTATTGTATCCTTACTCAAGCCTGAAAAGAAATATTCTAAGTTAGTCGAAATGCATTATAAATTTAAAGTATCAATACTCTTTATACTAGCCATCGAAAATATTGACCAAAACAAAATAAACAAATATCGTCATGTTTAAATGAATTTCCGTTTAATTTATATATATTTGGAGATAACAGGGACAGGAGTTCACCTAGGAAGTCTAAAAACATTAAAATAAAAGTGTTACGTACCAAAAACACAGCATACCAATGATTCCCAAGTTCGTGACTTTGTTTTGATCAATAATGGTGTGATTGGCCATTTGTTATCTTTGGCAAAACTGTAATATATTAAATATTATTTCCCTTGCAGCTCAGTGAATTTTTTTTATCACATTTCTGAAGATTTCAATTAAAAATCACAATAAAATAAACCCTCTGTCAACATGATATGACGTTTGGCATTTGACGGATGGCTGGGTTGGGTTGCTACTTAAAATCGTTAATGTTGTTTTCACTTTACGCCACGACGGTTCTTTTATCGCACAGACAATAACTAACATTACACACTTAAATCATAATGTACTATCATTTTCAAATAAAAATATTTTTTTTGTCATATTCTTCTACCTAAGTCTGATTTAAACTGCACATTACCTACATCTATTCAGAAATATAGAAGTCTGACCAACGAATGATGGCACAACAAGGAGGCCGAATTTTAAAATTCTAAAGCTGTTCACCCTGACTGTACGCTGCTTAAACGATGTTGATACTTTTGATTATTTATGATTATATGCGATGCATATTTATTTAACAACTAGCCTTTTCCCGTGAATTCGTTCGCGTAGAGGTCGAAAAGTTGCTATTAGATTTTTTGATTGATTTTGTTTTATTATAATCAATATCTCTTGCCCGTGACTTTGTTCGCCTATAAGTTGGAAATATTTGTAAAGTCTAAGTAGGTATATAACACTGTTAGGCAGTGCGTACTGTGCTTAAACAACATTCCGTATTGCAATTCGACCCAAAACTCCATATGGTTAAGCGACGGAAGGGTAGGGTATGCCAAACTCAAACTGTTAGAACAGCGCACTCGCATAATTTCTTCCTCTTTCTTGGACTTTTTTTTTATTTTTTATTTAAAAGTACTAAAATTTAGGTACGCATTTGTGAATGTTGTGCACGCCTGTAGTTAGATGTGGTTGCGTTGTGGTCGGCCACCAGTTCACAGCGTCATCACACACACGGTTGATAACGACTGCAAAATGTGGTACGTGAATAGTCTTAATTATTTTCAATACGAAATATACGCCCGGCACTAACCTCTACTTAGAGGTCAGTGACGCCTGGCCACGTGGTGTGGTTGTGGTTGTGGTGTGATTGGTTTAATTGGTTTTAAACCGGTCTTACATCAATAAATGTAAGACCGGTTCAAAACCAATTAAACCAATCTGTTTTAAACGAAAAAAACCTGATGTGTTGATGACCATGTTTTTTTTTTTTGATTTTTGACCGAGCTAGGGATATACGAGTAATCTATATACCTGAACTACTGTATAAGGATTTTTTTAAATGTGATAAACTGATATTGATCTATTTAACGGGTTTAGTTCTACTTGGTCCGTCTGACCAAACTTACCTAGGCATTACCTACATAAGTTATAAAAACTCTATTGATAAGTTAAAAACTCTATGTTTTCAAACGATTACACAATTTAATTCGGTTTAAAACCAAACTCACACACTGACACACACTCGTTGACTTCGTCATTCATGAACGTGACTCGCGATCAAAAGGAAACATGACGTCAAATGCCACAAAATTGCTTATAACGAAATGTAAAACACAAATCTTTTATTTTTGTAGGCGAGTTTTCAACCGTTTACAACGGTTTATTTGGGGTTTAAAACCGCAACATTTTGGTATAAAACGTTTTGATCCGGTTGATTTAAATCTATAGGTGTGGTTGTGGTACGTGTGAAGAATATATCAGTCACAATGTTGTCAAGATAACAAAAAGGATATTTATTTACAGTAGCGCCCTCAAATCCCACGACTAGAGTCTGACCAACGAAAGATGGCAAAACCAAAAGGAGGCCGTATTAAAAAAAAAGTTGAAGCTGTTCACCCTAGCTGTACGCCACTTAAAAGGAGTTAATACGTTTGATTATTCATGAAAATAATAAGTATGCGATATACACCACTAAATTTTAATCGTTTTAATCCCGTGGAGGATCGATCCGGTACATGAAACATTATCGATTTGTAAAGATAAAATTAAAAAAGAGTTTTGAAAAAAAATGGTACTTTAACCATTTTTTCAAAACTCGTATTAATTTATGCATGTACGAAATTAATTTCTTTAAGAAAACGTCAGCTGAGCGAGGTCAATGACCTGTAGGTAGTTTGTACGCAACGCCGACTATTAACTACAGGTCATTCAACTCGCTTTATTTCAAACTTTCCTGCAAACTACAGAATAGAAGATCGAATTTGCCTCATCATCGTACTTTTTACGCAACTGATCTTAAAATCCACGGAGTTATTGGTGTATAAAAGCCTTGTTCAAGCTTATTTTTAGAAAGGGTAGCTTTAGCCAGCAGCTTCCGAAGTTCTGGTATGGCGATCGGATACCTGAAGACGCAGCGTTGAAAAGGCCTCGCAACAAGGGTACCGATTACCTTTTTTAGGGTTCCGTAGTCAACTAGGAACCCTTATAGTTTCGCCATGTCTGTCTGTCCGTCTGTCCGTCTGTCCGTCCTCGCTTAATCTCTATGACCGTTAGCACAAGAAAGCTGAAATTTGGTTTGGCCAATATGTATATCAATCACGCCGACAAAGTGGTAAAATAAAAATTGGAAAAAAATGTTTTATTAGGGTAGCCCCCCTATATGTAAAGTGGGAAGTGATTTTTTTTTTAATTTCAACCCTGACGTGTGATATATTGTTCGATAGGTATTTAAAAATGAATAGGGGTTTACTAAAATCATTTTTTGATAATGTCAATAATTTCGGAAATAATCGCTCCAAAAGTAAAAAACAATGTGTGTGTCCCCCCCCCCCTCTAACTTTTGAACCATAAGTTTAGAAAATATGAAAAAATCTGAAAAGTAGAACTTTATAAGGACTTTCTAGGAAAATCATTTTGAACTTGATGGAAAGAACAGTTATGTACAAAAAAGACAAAAAGGTTGTACAAAATAATTTCTGGACTGAGTTTGTAGTACAATCGTATATGCAATCATTTTTTTTAACTTCGTTTACATATTTTATTATCCTGAACGTATCTTCTTTCAAACAAAAAAAGAATTATTGAAATCGGTTCTCGCAATCCAAAATTACCACCGAAAACTTCTTCTGGTACCTATGTATTAATTAGTAACCCAATTCCCCGAGGGATGGCGCTGTTTGGGCTATTTCGCGTTCGCGCTGGTAGGATTTTTCCTGAGTTGATGGGGTCGGGTATTATCGAATTGTTCGGTTGGTCTCTCTTGGCATTAGCGGTGTTATCTTATAACTACATAAAACTTCTATCAGGAACATGCTAAGGCAATTTATAACAAAACTAAAATTCATTTTTTTAACGCCATCTATCAAAATGTTAAGGTAAAAACCAGTTCATAAATGGTGCGATAGATGGCGTTGCGTAATGACGTCATGTTTTTAAAAGTCTTAAGAAATAGCCTTTTTTTAAACTCATAAGTGGGAACACTTATTGTGACGGACGGGAAACTACGGAACCCTACACTGAGCGTGGCCCGACACGCTCTTGGCCGGGTTTTTTAGTAAGGCTCACGTGAATTCGTAGGAGGCGTGATAAACAGGGCCAGCTGTTGTAGTGATACTTGGGAGAAACCTTTGTCTAGCAATGAACGCCTTTGCTGAAATGATGTTGACGATCGATGTTGGCATGTTGATGAGATCAATCTCTCAGAAAGATTATTCTCATTAAAGGTAGGCTTAATCTGACCTCTCCAAAGAAAAAGAAACGTTGCATCCTATTAGTAAATCTTAACTGTACAGCTTTTTTAAATAAATTCTCAAAGGCTTCGCCATCATCATCGAAAAGACTCCATAGTTCTATATTACTTGTCAGAAGAAAACCTAAAATGTTTTAAACAAAATTCTAAAATTCTAATCATTCGGGGTATGTAAAAAACGATCATCATCTAGATTTTCCAAAAGTACTAAATTAATTAGTAGGTATCTTAAAACTAAATTAATTAATTAGTAGTAGGGGGCCTCTTGGTCGAATCTGCTACAGACCCCGCGCCGGTACAATACGGCACTGACGCAGCGCTTCACACCAGGACAGCATCGAATCTTACACAAAGCATAGGTCCAATCATTTGTGGAGCCACAAGTGGGCAGTGGGTCTTTCAATAAGCACTTCCCTGGAATCTTTTTTGAATAAAACAAATTGTGTGTTATCGATTTTTTTTTATAAATTTGGATAGAATATAATATCGTTCAAATGTCCACTGCAACTTTGCTGGATAGTGCGCATACGAAATATACAACTTTCCATGTTCTTTACTGTTTTCATTATTAGGAGTTTCGTCTGCTCATTGTCGAAACTTCTATATTAAAAATAATTAAGACGCATTGCTGTTCGAAAGATCTAAAATGGTTGTACGTAGCCAGGCTTAGAAAAATCTCGAAACATCCACAAAGTACATACCACTAGTAAGTAGATATGTATCTACCGATAAGGGAAATGGTACTCTACGTCATTAACAATAGAGTCGACATTCGCATGAAAGTGACTACATCGTACATCGTGCAATAAAAATGATTTATGACTCCGCGAAGCGACCCTTTTCGTCTGGATCGATCTTGAGATGTCGGTATCTAGAATTTTCTTCGCTCCGCATATAAATACGAGCCCCCGACCGGAAGCGAGGAAGTTGTGATTTCGACTGCGATCAAGAGCGAACTACCTTAGTGTGTGAAGTGATTTTATCTAACGACCTAAGCGATAGTGTAACGATACTCTAGTGTTAATTGCGATTCGGATTATTTTTGACTGGATTAATCTGTTATTGTTTGTGGTGAATAAAGTTCTCTGTTATTGTCTGTGCGATTAAAGAGCCGTCGTGGCGTAAAGTGAAAACAACATTAAAGATTTTAAGTAACAACCCAACCCAGCAGTCCGTCAAATGCCAAACTTCATATAATATTGGCACCGGTTTGTTTATTATGTTATTTTATTGTGATTTTTAATTGAAATCTTCAGAAATGTGATAAAAAATTTCACTGAGCTGCAAGGGAAATAATATTTAATATATTACAGTTTTTCCAAAGATAACAAATGGCAAATCACACCATTATTGACCAAAACAAAGTCACGAATTTGGGAAACATTGGTATGCTGTTTTTTTGGTACGTAACACTTCTATTTTAATGTTTTTAGACTTCCTAGATAAACTCCTGTCCCTGTTATCTCCAAACATATAAAAATTAAACGGAAATTCATTTAAACATGACGATATTTATTTATTTTGTTTTGGTCAATATTTTCTATGGCTAGTATAAAGAGTATTGATACTTTAAATTTATAATGCGTTTCGACTAACTTAGAATAATTTTTTTCAGGCTTGAGTACGGATACAGTAACTAAAATAAAAAAGGGCAAGTGCGAGTCGGACTCGCGCACTGAGGATTCTGTACAAATTTACCTATGAAATCAATTCCCGAATTGAGTTACGAAGATTTTTCCGAATTACAAACAATTTTTTTTTGTGGCGTATCTACAAATTTACAATTTTCAGATTTTTCCCTGTACTTGTTCTATGAGACCTTGATTTATGCCAAATTTCAGGATTTAAGGTCAACTGGATTCACCCTATGAACTTTGATTCGCTTGATTATAGAAATATACGTTTTTTTTGCGACATAAACGGCCGTATCTTTTTTTTCGTTAACTCAGAAGTCTGATCTTTTCACAACTTCAAAAGACCGCAGACTTGAGCGTATGGTTTTAATTTTAACTCGATACCTCCAAGCGTTAAAAGGTCTTAACAGATAAACAGACGGACAACCAAGTGATCCCAAAGATCTTATATACGAGATGGTCCCTTACAGGCTAAATAGATTTTTTACGAAGCAACATTACAAATTCTGAAGTGTACTTTATTTTCATAGCCATTAAGTACATATTTTTCATAGATTAGCAAAAGGGAAAAATGTACTGAGGACGACAACGAGAAAGTGGTAGTGTGTTCCATTTTCACCTTTATATTTAACTAGGGTAAACATAAACTTGCTGTTAGCTACAATATTCCTGTCAGTGATAATAGACCGATCCCAGTCAAAGTGATAGAACCATTTTCATTGGCACTGGGTAAGTGGTCGCTGGTGGAACCTACCTAGATAGGCAGTACAGCAGTTTCTTCACGCTATTTTCATTTACCGGTTCGTGTTTGCATTTAAATGTTCATCATCATTACAATCGAAAGACGTCCACTGTTCGACATAGGCCTCCCCCAGGTGTCACCACAATTAACGGTTTGTTACTCATTACGCAAAAACTTATAAACGGATGAATTTAATGATAAACGTTGCAATAATATAGCTTATAACCTATATTTTTGCTAAGTTTCATCACGTGAGCAAGTTCTATATATAGGCTACTAATATTATAAATGCGAAAGTTTGTGAAGATGGATGGAGGTAGTCGTATGTATGGATGTGTCGCGCAAAAACTACTAGACAGATGAACTTAATCATAAACATTGCAATAATATAGCACATAAGCTATAACTTTGCAGTTTCATTAGGTGAGCAAATTCAGCCAATCGGATAATTTTTATTATAGGGTGACGCCGCTGGAAGAAGCTAGTCTAATATAGTTTCAAAATACATATCAAGATTTAACAGTCGCACTATAATGACGTCACAATGTTGCTTACATAACAAAAACGATATTTATCTACAGCAGCGCCCTCAAATCCACGATGGTTTACTTTTCGCACAGACTCTAGTAAATCGGCATTTAATTACCCACGCACGTAACAATATTGCCATTATTAAATAGTCAAAAAGTATCAAGTTTTTATTATAGAAATTAAAAAACTAACCTAGAAATGATATTATTGTAACCAACCGTCGCATTTTCTCTGAATGTTTCTAATTTAATTTACTTTTTGCATTGCTTTTTAAATTTGTCCATCATATTAAATACCTAGTGTCCTCTCCATCGAATCAGTGATTGTTTTCGGCATTATTTTAAGCAAAATGAGTATAATAAGATGCACGTATGTAAACAAACAATGAGTTATGTACGAAACGTCAAGAACACAATTTTGACAATTCTTTTTTTTTAATGCTGCCATACACAATGTTTGATAAATAATTCGTTGTCATCTTTTGATAGTCAAACTCTATTTACTTTCCACACAGACTCGTGTCGTGCGAAAACTGCTACACACTAGGGTTAATAAATTCAAACAAAAACAAGAAGAGAAAGAAGTTATTTTCTATAAAAAACAATAATGTTTATTTCTGGATTTTAAAGTCAGTATGAATTTGCTGCCATCTTTCGTTGGCAAGAGTCTATTCTGCATCAAGCTAAGTGTTGTTGGCAACACTAGCTGTCAATGACAGTGACACTGACCTAAAGGCTTTGTATCCATAGCCAAAAAGTAATTAAAAGAAAAAGTGACAGTGACACACCACTTTTGACGGTGGTTGTTTGTCACATTCATAATCAGTAGAGGTTTGCACCGGAGCGAGATTTCAACAACCGATTGAATTCACCGGTGATTGACCAATCTCCGGAGAAAAACCGGAGGTCACCGGAGAATAATGAAATTTTGTTTCTTTTTTAATTTATACATTTAAAATGAAGAAATAAGAATAATTAATTGATTTAATCATTTATTTAAAAAAAAAAACGTTTTATAAAGACAATAAATGCTGATTTTGGTATAAAAAACACAACATATCAACAACAGCGTCATAGCGTAACATGTTTCTTCTATCATTATGTACTCGTATTTGTCCTGTCGTCGAAAATACTCTCTCTGACCTTACAGAAGTAGCAGGCACAGTTAGGTATTTGAAGGCTATTTCGTCTAATGGCTTTAAATGTTTATTGAATATCCAGAATTGCACAACTTTATCCCAATTGTGGCTTTTTTCAGGATACGGTGTTTCCGTATTCATTTTGATGAAGCGGATGTCATATCTGCATTACTGGTGTTTCTTTTTAGAAATCCAAGCAAATCCGGGCGACCAGTTTCTCATGTAGGTACTATTTTCACTTGACGTGGCTATTTCTTCTGCGCTTTGAGATATGCTTCGGATCCGGAAAATATTATTTTGTTCTGCCTTTACAGCATCTTTAGCAGCCAATTTATTTATTTAATTGATTGTTGAATGTGTCTTTTATTTTATGTAAATTTATTATATAAAAAAATAAGATGCGACGATCACCGGAGATCAATCGGTGAATTACCGATTATTTCAATCGAGTACTTTTACCGGTAAATCTCCGGTGATTCTCCGGTACTCACTGCTCCGGTGCAAACCTCTAATAATCAGTCGCAAAAATGGCTTCGGAGTTGTTGTATGTTCCGTTTAAAAAAGGTTCAGATATAGATATTGTGAAACCGTTAAGAAATTTGATACATTCGACGTATAATACCGGCGAACACAATGAAGACTACACCGACGCCCTCAACGACCTCAGCCGGATGAGAGCCAACGCCATTTGGAAAGTTTTCGAAAAATCGTCGCTGGACGGGATCTACAAGTAAATACAGTATTTATGTCGCATGAGTCACCCTACACAATTGAATCATTGCTAAGCAGATGAAATTAAGTCGCAAGTAAATACTTAATGATGAATGATCTTTGGAAATATCCTTGCTAATAGTCGAAGGTGTTCAAAATGATGTCATCTGATCACGCACACAAACAAAGGAATAGTTATAACAAACGAGTTGACCGATTAAGCGCTAGGCTTGACGTGTATTTGTAGTGTGGCGTGTAGTGCAGTGGTGTGATTGTGCTTGCAGCTACTATGACCAGCTGGCGTCGCTGGAGTCGAAGATCCCGCCGCAGGAGGTGCAGATCCCTTTCAAATGGAAGGATGCCTTCGACAAGGGCTCCTTGTTTGGAGGTCGGATGAGTCTCAGTAAGTTACATCTTTTGACCATCTTGATAAGAGTGATTCAATACACACTCATAAACCAAACGGGAGGGGTTTCTGAATGTTATGCTCATTATTGTCGTAGTGGTAGCTAGTTAACTTAAGAAAACTGTTCTTAGAGACACAATAGAACGACAATGAGAGATTGAATGCCGGCGTTCACTTGGGGTTTAATGAATTAATGTACACAAAGATAAATTTGAAAAAAACTGTAGTTATGACAAATACAAGGTGATAGTTTTGTGGACGATTAATTATTTAAAACACACATTTAAGTCTCCAAAATCAACCTGTGAGATAATACCAGCAACAAATATTATTTAATTCATTAAACCTCAATCTCTCATTGTCTTTCTATTGTCTCTAATTACAGTATTCAAAAAGTTAATTGTATCATTCTTTATTTGTTGTAATATACCCTCATATTAAGATCAAGTTGATAAATAGTTTAATAATGCAAATAAACTCTCATCAACCTAGTAAAATGGTTGGTCTGTATGTGTGTGTGGGTGGGGCGTGGTCTTGCTCTCCTTTATAAGAATCTGTAGCTTGGTCATACACTAGCTTATGAGGTTAAGTACCCATGTAGGCCTATGAGCAATAAAATATAGCGAGTTGGAGTTTTTCCTAATTTTTGGTGATTGATCCAAAGGAAAGGAAATAAGAATAACTGTTATCACTTTCATGTCGTAACATGGTCTTGTGCGCTTCAGCTATAAGCTCTCTGGCCTACGAGCGCATGTGCATCTTGTTCAACATTGGTGCCATGCAGAGCCTCATCGCAGCTCAGCAGCCTGTGGAGACCGAGGACTCACTCAAGCAGGCCGCCAAGTTGTTCCAGGTAAGCATTCGCACTAAACACCCCACTAGCTAAAGTTTCTCAATCTTGATCCAAAATGTTTTCTTTTTATTTTGTCAAATGAAATACAAAACTGAAGGTATTCACCTTCATTAGCATTACATTAGTGTTCAACATAAATATAATGAATATTATTTAAGAAGAGTTGACAAATAAAGAAACGTCTTAATATTATCAAACAGTTTATGTTTATCCATCTTTACTGGCTGTTTTCTGCGGCTTCTCTTGAGGCATACCAGCTAACCTGCAGGATCTGTGTCCCTGTGACCCGCAGGACCCAACCAAACAGATAACTTTTCCTCTGATATTTTTATTTGCTTTTCAGACAACTTAATATCAGTCCATACAGACAAATTCTAAAAGGATGATTAACAAAATAGCTTATAGCAACCTAAATGAGTACTTGTACACTACAAAATGCGACATGGTTATAATAAAATGCCTAATTATGAGATCTTATCATACCCTTCATTCATCACTCTTAGGATGCTGTTGCCACTGCCACTGGGGAGGGGGAGAGCACCCCTGCTCAGTGGCAGTTGTAACACAACTTGACTCTGGCTTCATTATTTACTTTGAGTTAGATGTATAGTGAGGGGAGCGACACTAGTTCAGCATGGCCTGCCAACACCAAGGTTGTTGACAGTATAGTAATGACTCACAGTTAACAGATAATGTGTGTGTGTGCAGCAAGCGGCCGGCGTGTTCTCGTTCCTGAAGGCAAATATCATGATGGCGGTGCACCAGGAGACCACGCCCGACCTGCACCCTGAGACGCTAGACGCGCTGTCCAAGCTCATGCTGGCGCAGGCGCAGGAGGTCATCGCCTACAAGTGCATCCGTGGTAAGCGCAGATCAAAGCACCAACATCTCAGTCCCCCAGGCACTCAGGCCGCCGTCAGTGGTAGTCTACAGTATGCAGAGGCGAGCACGTCGTCATACTATTGTTCGCGAATGTTTAGAGCTCTAAACTTAAGCGTATATCTGGCTGGGACAGAACTTTTATTAATAATCAGAAGTATGACCAAACCAACATCACATGCATCTCTCTTAGGCTAGCCTCCTATCTTAGGCATATTACGGCAAAGCAGACTGCCCTAGAGTTGTAACTCGAGGAGTTCAGTAGAGAACAAGACTCAGCACCAAGTCAATGTAGAGATATGGCGAAGGGGTATTAAGCAGGTATGTTATGAATATGAAATTTCGAATACGGATCGGATACGGATATAGAAATGATTATTATATCGGATACGGATATGATATTATTTCGGATTATCCGTTAGTTTCGGATAATTTCTGTTACGGATATTAGATTTTTAAGGAATTTCAGAAATAAGATACAAATAGCTAATAAAATGGTTTCCGTATTCCAGCAATTCCGTAGCACAACACTTTTGTTTCACTTATTTGTTGAACTATTCGTGAATGTTTAATTGCTCACTACACAAATTAGTTATATTACGAGTATGATAAGACGACAACAGAAGAAAACAAACAATGCGCGCGTGTGTCGGCCGCTGCCCGGCCGATCAACAAAGCCCGCGTTCCGAATTGCGTCAAAAGCGATTATATCGCGAATCCGACTAATGCGCACGTCACAAACAGTACTCAATAGTCCTTATATTTTGTGACTATTAAATTCGGTCGGATTCGCGATATTATCGCTTTTGACGTAATTCGGAACTAAGGGAAAATAACCTGTCATAACGTGTCGCAATTAGGCTCCGCCCCTATCCGATATTATCCGAAACTTTTATTTCGGATTCGATTACGGTTATGGATATTATTTTCTATCGGATATCCGATAGTTTCGGTTACGGTTATGGAGCTCCCTAACATCCCTGGTATTAAGAAAGTAAGTATTAAGTTATCTTAACTAATAATTTAAGAGCGTGAAGGACGCGGTACATTTCCATACAACCGATCTTACGTGGTTATGACGTTTTTACCCATTATTGGAATGAGATATTTTGTGGATATTATCTAAGTTTCTATTGAAAACAAATCATGTGTAAGGCTGATCCAGTAAAAACCTCTAAACATTTGCTATTTTGCGTAAACTTTGACCCTTCATACAACAAGGTCAATGGTCAAATTAAAAAAAATAAAGAAAATATCAACTATAGAAACCTTGCACATTTAATCAAGATTTTCAAAAAGATACATACTTACATAATTATTTCCTAGAACAAGTTTTGTGTAATACAGACAAGTGGCCCTCTTAAGCTTAAATGACGTGTGAAACTTTTTCATGACTACTAGTAACATAAATATGGCGAAACTTTTTCCTACTAGATCATTTTGTAGTAGTAGATTGAATAGAAGTAGTTTATTTGGCAAATGTCATCATGTAATTTAACATAAGTTTGATGAGGTAGTGAGTAAGTTGCTTTCTGGTTGCAGACGAGATGAAGGATAGCATGGTGGCCAAGGTGTGCGCGCAAGCCGACGAGCTGTACACGGACGCACTGCGCACCATGCAGAAGGAGCAGCTTAAGTCGCTGTGGGAGCGCGACTGGCTCACCGTCGTGAGTGTACTGCTGTAGTCTAGGTATGCGACGAGCTGTACACGCACGTCATGCAGAAGGAGCGGCTCAAGTCGCTGTGGGAGCGCGACTGGCTCACCGTCGTGAGTGTACTGCTGTAGTCTAGGTATGCGACGAGCTGTACACGCACGTCATGCAGAAGGAGCGGCTCAAGTCGCTGTGGGAGCGCGACTGGCTCACCGTCGTGAGTGTACTGCTGTAGTCTAGGTATGCGACGAGCTGTACACGCACGTCATGCAGAAGGAGCGGCTCAAGTCGCTGTGGGAGCGCGACTGGCTCACCGTCGTGAGTGTACTGCTGTAGTCTAGGTATGCGACGAGCTGTACACGCACGTCATGCAGAAGGAGCGGCTCAAGTCGCTGTGGGAGCGCGACTGGCTCACCGTCGTGAGTGTACTGCTGTAGTCTAGGTATGCGACGAGCTGTACACGCACGTCATGCAGAAGGAGCGGCTCAAGTCGCTGTGGGAGCGCGACTGGCTCACCGTCGTGAGTGTACTGCTGTAGTCTAGGTATGCGACGAGCTGTACACGCACGTCATGCAGAAGGAGCGGCTCAAGTCGCTGTGGGAGCGCGACTGGCTCACCGTCGTGAGTGTACTGCTGTAGTCTAGGTATGCGACGAGCTGTACACGCACGTCATGCAGAAGGAGCGGCTCAAGTCGCTGTGGGAGCGCGACTGGCTCACCGTCGTGAGTGTACTGCTGTAGTCTAGGTATGCGACGAGCTGTACACGCACGTCATGCAGAAGGAGCGGCTCAAGTCGCTGTGGGAGCGCGACTGGCTCACCGTCGTGAGTGTACTGCTGTAGTCTAGGTATGCGACGAGCTGTACACGCACGTCATGCAGAAGGAGCGGCTCAAGTCGCTGTGGGAGCGCGACTGGCTCACCGTCGTGAGTGTACTGCTGTAGTCTAGGTATGCGACGAGCTGTACACGCACGTCATGCAGAAGGAGCGGCTCAAGTCGCTGTGGGAGCGCGACTGGCTCACCGTCGTGAGTGTACTGCTGTAGTCTAGGTATGCGACGAGCTGTACACGCACGTCATGCAGAAGGAGCGGCTCAAGTCGCTGTGGGAGCGCGACTGGCTCACCGTCGTGAGTGTACTGCTGTAGTCTAGGTATGCGACGAGCTGTACACGCACGTCATGCAGAAGGAGCGGCTCAAGTCGCTGTGGGAGCGCGACTGGCTCACCGTCGTGAGTGTACTGCTGTAGTCTAGGTATGCGACGAGCTGTACACGCACGTCATGCAGAAGGAGCGGCTCAAGTCGCTGTGGGAGCGCGACTGGCTCACCGTCGTGAGTGTACTGCTGTAGTCTAGGTATGCGACGAGCTGTACACGCACGTCATGCAGAAGGAGCGGCTCAAGTCGCTGTGGGAGCGCGACTGGCTCACCGTCGTGAGTGTACTGCTGTAGTCTAGGTATGCGACGAGCTGTACACGCACGTCATGCAGAAGGAGCGGCTCAAGTCGCTGTGGGAGCGCGACTGGCTCACCGTCGTGAGTGTACTGCTGTAGTCTAGGTATGCGACGAGCTGTACACGCACGTCATGCAGAAGGAGCGGCTCAAGTCGCTGTGGGAGCGCGACTGGCTCACCGTCGTGAGTGTACTGCTGTAGTCTAGGTATGCGACGAGCTGTACACGCACGTCATGCAGAAGGAGCGGCTCAAGTCGCTGTGGGAGCGCGACTGGCTCACCGTCGTGAGTGTACTGCTGTAGTCTAGGTATGCGACGAGCTGTACACGCACGTCATGCAGAAGGAGCGGCTCAAGTCGCTGTGGGAGCGCGACTGGCTCACCGTCGTGAGTGTACTGCTGTAGTCTAGGTATGCGACGAGCTGTACACGCACGTCATGCAGAAGGAGCGGCTCAAGTCGCTGTGGGAGCGCGACTGGCTCACCGTCGTGAGTGTACTGCTGTAGTCTAGGTATGCGACGAGCTGTACACGCACGTCATGCAGAAGGAGCGGCTCAAGTCGCTGTGGGAGCGCGACTGGCTCACCGTCGTGAGTGTACTGCTGTAGTCTAGGTATGCGACGAGCTGTACACGCACGTCATGCAGAAGGAGCGGCTCAAGTCGCTGTGGGAGCGCGACTGGCTCACCGTCGTGAGTGTACTGCTGTAGTCTAGGTATGCGACGAGCTGTACACGCACGTCATGCAGAAGGAGCGGCTCAAGTCGCTGTGGGAGCGCGACTGGCTCACCGTCGTGAGTGTACTGCTGTAGTCTAGGTATGCGACGAGCTGTACACGCACGTCATGCAGAAGGAGCGGCTCAAGTCGCTGTGGGAGCGCGACTGGCTCACCGTCGTGAGTGTACTGCTGTAGTCTAGGTATGCGACGAGCTGTACACGCACGTCATGCAGAAGGAGCGGCTCAAGTCGCTGTGGGAGCGCGACTGGCTCACCGTCGTGAGTGTACTGCTGTAGTCTAGGTATGCGACGAGCTGTACACGCACGTCATGCAGAAGGAGCGGCTCAAGTCGCTGTGGGAGCGCGACTGGCTCACCGTCGTGAGTGTACTGCTGTAGTCTAGGTATGCGACGAGCTGTACACGCACGTCATGCAGAAGGAGCGGCTCAAGTCGCTGTGGGAGCGCGACTGGCTCACCGTCGTGAGTGTACTGCTGTAGTCTAGGTATGCGACGAGCTGTACACGCACGTCATGCAGAAGGAGCGGCTCAAGTCGCTGTGGGAGCGCGACTGGCTCACCGTCGTGAGTGTACTGCTGTAGTCTAGGTATGCGACGAGCTGTACACGCACGTCATGCAGAAGGAGCGGCTCAAGTCGCTGTGGGAGCGCGACTGGCTCACCGTCGTGAGTGTACTGCTGTAGTCTAGGTATGCGACGAGCTGTACACGCACGTCATGCAGAAGGAGCGGCTCAAGTCGCTGTGGGAGCGCGACTGGCTCACCGTCGTGAGTGTACTGCTGTAGTCTAGGTATGCGACGAGCTGTACACGCACGTCATGCAGAAGGAGCGGCTCAAGTCGCTGTGGGAGCGCGACTGGCTCACCGTCGTGAGTGTACTGCTGTAGTCTAGGTATGCGACGAGCTGTACACGCACGTCATGCAGAAGGAGCGGCTCAAGTCGCTGTGGGAGCGCGACTGGCTCACCGTCGTGAGTGTACTGCTGTAGTCTAGGTATGCGACGAGCTGTACACGCACGTCATGCAGAAGGAGCGGCTCAAGTCGCTGTGGGAGCGCGACTGGCTCACCGCCGTGAGTGTACTGCTGTAGTCTTGTCAATTCAGGCAGACATTCGTGTACTTTTTGGATAAAAATGGAGGACGACAACAAAATATCAAACCAAATAGCTCTCAACTGGTTTTAGAAAGAAAGAAAAAGAATTTATTTGGTACAGCACAAGGCACAAACTCAACATTTAGGTAACACGAAGCAAAACAAAGCAAGTGCTAGTTGGACTCGCGCCGTTTCGTACAAACCTACCTATGTAAATAGTTTAATTCCAGTATGGAGACTCGAAAGATTTTTTCGAATCGTATTTTTTTTGTTTGCGGCGTGACATCGGTTCCCATATTTTTGTCTATACTTGAGCTGTAAGACCCTGCTTCATGCCAAATTTCAGGGTTCTAGGTCAACGGGACCTAGAATTTTGAATTTTGAATCCCTTGAAAGTAACGAAATATATGTACGTTTTAGCGACATAAACGGCCGTATCTTTTTTTTTTTCTTTAACTTAGAAGTAAGATTTTTTCACAGCTTCAAGGGACCGCAAACTTATGTATATTATTTTAATTTCATTTCGATATTTCCGCGCGGTTTCGAGATAAAGGGTCTTGCTTGATAGACAGACAGACGGATGGACAAAACAGTGATCTCATAAGAGTTCCGTTTTTTCCTTTTGAGGTATGGAACATTGATGTAGTGTGTGTTAGCGTGTACTGTATTGTTGATGTGGTGTACGTGTGTGTGCAGATGCAATCGAAGCAGCTAATGTTCCGCGGGCTGGCGCAGCTGTACCAGGCGGGCGTGTGCCGCGCCAACAAGAGCGTGGGCGAGGAGATCGCGCGCCTGCAGCTGGCCGAGGAGCTGCTGAAGGCGGCGCAGGCACGCGCGGCCGGCGCCTTCGCGGCCGAGCAGGCCACGCGCGCCGCCCGCCAGCTCGCCAGCGCGCGCAAGGACAACGACTTCATCTACCACGAGCGCGTGCCCGAGCCCGCCGCGCTGGAGCCCGTGGCGCGCGCCGCCATCGCCAAGGCGCTGGAGCCGCCGCCGCGCTGGGCCGACGCGCCCGACCTGTTCGCGCGCCTCGTGCCGCTGGCCGTGCACCAGGCGCTGCAGGCGTCGGGCGCGCGCCGCTCCGAGCTGGTGACGGCCGAGATCAACAAGCTGCGCGACGCCACGCAGCTGCTCAACAGCATCCTGGCGTCGCTGAACCTGCCGGCGTGCATCGAGCCGGCCGCGGGCGCGGGCGCGCTGCCCGACTCCATCCGCGCGCGCGCCGCCGCCGTGCGCGACAAGGGCGGGCTGGCCGAGCTCACGCGCCTCATGGCCGAGCTGCCCGAGCTGCTGCAGCGCAACCGCGACATCCTCGACGAGGTCAGTGCCCTCCGCCGACATAACGCTGCTCGCTCGTGTCGATGTGCCACACCAATCACATATTTGTAGTCTAAAAACAAAATTTAATCGTATTGCTTTACTATAAAAGAATATGGCAGCCACAAAACTTACCAAGACGTACGTGTCAGCTGACAAGTATCACTGCGACGCGTGTTGTGTGTGTGAATGAATATAAACACTAGCAGCTGGTTCAGTGTACACGTTGCTCACCTATACATATACCTACCTTTTTGTCAGTGTAGTTGGGACATTCTTCTTTTTGATTGTATCCGTTCAACTGTGACGCACCCGGGCCGCGAAAATGACGCGCGGTCACACCGAAACCCGACACTGCGACCCGACTTTCCCGCGTTCACTAAAACGACGATATCTCAGAAAATACGCATCCTAGCTCAACGAACTTTACGTTAGTGAAATTGATATAAAATAAGCTATCTGATTATGTAGGGTTTTGTGTAGATTCACTTTGTAATGTACTACTAATTTGAACTTGAAAGTAGTGTGATGGACTATTTCCCAGTTTTGTGTACAAAATTCGTCATATTTATAAAACAAAACCATATTTAACAAAAAGAACTGTAGTATTCATTATTACACACATCAACTTACAATTATAAACAAAAAGAACAGACCCTCTCTATACATTTTTTTCATACGATAAGCGAAACAAAAACAGGCGTCAAGTATCCGACCCGAACGCCGACCAAAAAAAAAGGTATGTTTACACAACTATACCGAGAACTCGGTGAGTCATGCGGCTCAATGTAGTGTCTTATTACTTAGTATGATAGACGGACATAATACAAATAAAGTTTCAGCTCATAGAAATGTTTGGTTTACGATATCTGAGTAACAATACAAGCACTTGAAAAGACGGACTAAAAAAGACCCACTCGTACTTTGAATCACAGAGTGAATATTTTTGCATTTATTTGAAATCTAACTTTTCATCGTACAACACTATAATATTTGCTAATGGAAAAACACAAAACAAAGGCACGTTGTCTAACAAAAACATTGCCAAATGAACAAATGAAGATCACGAAAATCGAACAATTTAGGTAAATAAATGAATGGTCACGTGATGGTCACAGTAAAAATACAAGCTAGTGAGTGAAATCTGAACAATAGAAAAATTTAAAAAAAAATGAAGTCTTTCAAACAATTTAAATTTTTAAATCTTACTTGTTGGCGATTGCTGTACCAGCAAGGCCAAGGGTGATCGACGGGCGGCTACGGCACGGCGTCGGAATGCTGAGTGACGTCATGGGATCGGCATCTACGTTCGAGTGCACGCGCTACCCCGAGCCCAGACAAAAAAACACCCGTTAACCTCTTGACTCAATGGGCATGAGAACGAACGAACAGAAGTGGGTTTACAGTCAGCTATAGTCTGACACTATCTCCCGCTCCACCCAAGAGCGGGGATGTCATTAGATGATTGTTATTTCGAAAGATAGCTCAGCCCCGGTACGAAAGGCGAAGAAGAAACAGGAGTGGGTTTACAGTCAGCTATAGTCTGACACTATCTCCCGCTCCACCCAAGAGCGGGGATGTCATTAGATGATTGTTATTTCGAAAGATAGCTCAGCCCCGGTACGAAAGGCGAAGAAGAAACAGGAGTGGGTTTACAGTCAGCTATAGTCTGACACTATCTCCCGCTCCACCCAAGAGCGGGGATGTCATTAGATGATTGTTATTTCGAAAGATAGCTCAGCCCCGGTACGAAAGGCGAAGAAGAAACAGGAGTGGGTTTACAGTCAGCTATAGTCTGACACTATCTCCCGCTCCACCCAAGAGCGGGGATGTCATTAGATGATTGTTATTTCGAAAGATAGCTCAGCCCCGGTACGAAAGGCGAAGAAGAAACAGGAGTGGGTTTACAGTCAGCTATAGTCTGACACTATCTCCCGCTCCACCCAAGAGCGGGGATGTCATTAGATGATTGTTATTTCGAAAGATAGCTCAGCCCCGGTACGAAAGGCGAAGAAGAAACAGGAGTGGGTTTACAGTCAGCTATAGTCTGACACTATCTCCCGCTCCGCCCAAGAGCGGGGGATATGATATGATGATTTTCCCACCGCGAAAAAAAAAACATGCTGTTAGTTCCGCCAATCTACCATCATACAAAAAAAAAAAAAAATCAACATAGGTACTTACAACCAAAAACCATCCCACCAACAAACATACAAATAATTGTCTTTCTGAGCACTTTCACTTTACAGTGGCACATTAGACAAAAAACATGGCGGATTTGAGGTCACGTGACCTGCAATTTTGGCGCGCAAATTGCAAATTCAAAAAATGTTGACCGTTTTTTTTCTTCCGTTAAGTATTTTACGTAAAATAAAACGAATTTCACTAGTGAAATGTTTTGTGCAAACGTAGGAACGTATCTAAATCATGTTTCTAACGACATTTTGCCATCTGTAGCGTAATTATCACACACAACACGTCGAAACGTGCAGACCAGTCGCGTGAAATTTTCGACTACGGCTGACAAAATAACAGATCCTGACTAAAATCTATAACACACACACAATGTAACACTTAAAAACTGTTGATTACTTACTGTTATATTGTTTACAATCCTTTTTTATAAACACTCACACTTTGTTTACACTTTAACATTTGAAATTCGAACGAGCACTGACGTAGGCGCGGGGCCGCGCGGGGCGTCTCAAAACACTTGACATTCTATTGAAAATTGTTGACAGATGTCTAGCATGTGACGTTCTATGCCTGTCTCGTTCTATATTCTTACATTCTGACCAAGTATAAACGAAATAAATATAGTTTTCATCAACAATTATAACATTTAAAACGACCGTCGCCATACCGCCTTAATAAGTAAGCCGACAGACAGGCTGTTTTTTCGAACCAACTGAATAAGTAAGTTGAACAGTCGACCGGGTATGGAAGACAGATTATGACAAAAAAAAAAAAATACATATACATATATTATGAGCAGTGATAGGAATAGGTAGTGCCTATTTGCCTAAACTTCGAAGAACAGAGACAAGAAACGGAGACTTCCTTAGGACTAAATTTTTTCCGAGACATCTGTCCCGAAATTTTAAGACAACACTTAAATACATTTAAAAAAAATGTTATTTGGAATAAGTAATTCGTCTATATTTACCTAAAGTTTGCGACTAGATATATCATAATAAATAACATACACAGTCGTTACAACCATAAAATTCTCTGAATTTTGTTTTGGAGAACATTTTGTAAATGACTTGTTGATCGTAATACACAATGAACCACAATGTTTGTATAAGATGTCGTACACGTTTCGAAGTAAATATCTTTTTTCTAGCTCACTCTCAGCTACGTTAATTGAGATTTCTAACGCTCAAGTGTAAAAAAAGGTATTTTGTCTTTAAAATAATAAAACTGCAATTTTTTATCATTTTAGCATTCTCTATAGTAGAAAGAATTTATCATTAAAAAAAAGGTATTTAAAATAAATAAATAATTCATTTATTTGCCAGAATGTAGGTATACAAAGTGGTATGATCTTAATATTAATGAGGTCCCTTTACATTCTACCATTATACATGATGTGCAAATATTTAGTTACAAATGAAAATACAAATACCTTTTTTTTCTTTCATCTTAATGAACTATATTTCTAAAGTATATTTAAAAAAGTGCATGATATTAAAATAATTGCATAATAATGGTATCACATTGTTTAGTAACACACTTAAACTTTAAAAATCTTTAAAAACATAATTAAATTAATGTTTATTGCACCGAAAGTACAATATGACTTTTACGGCAGCGCGTTTCGTTATCTATTCTTAGAAATTACAAAAAGTAACCGCCATAGTCGCATACCGTTTTATTATTTTAAAGACAAAATGCCTTTTTTTACACTTGAACTTTAGAAATAATATTAAACGTAGCCGAGAGTGAGCTAGAAAGAAGATATTTACTTCGAAACGTGTACGGCTTCTTATACAAACGTTGTGATTCATTGTGTATTACGATCAACAAGTCATTTATAAAATGTTCTCCAAAAAAAATTCAGAAAATTTTATGGTTGTAACGACTGTGTATGTTACTTATTATGATATATCTAGTCGCAAACTTTAGGTAAATATAGACGAATTACTTATTCCAAATAACATTTTTTTTAAATGTATTTAAGTGTTGTCTTGAAATTTCGGGACAGATGTCTCGGAAAAAATTTAGTCCTAAGGAAGTCTCCGTTTCTTGTCTCTGTTCTTCGAAGTTTAGGCAAATAGGCACTACCTATTCCTATCACTGATTATGAGATACACGGATGTAACGAACAAACGACGTAGGTACTTGATACGCGATAAGTAACGCTTAAAATGTGTGTATATATATTATGTACATACATACTTTATGTACCCTATTGCAATTGCATTATCGGTAAAAAAGAACGTCTCAGCTAGAGTTAGTGTCAGCTGACTTGTGTTGTGTGGTGTGCAGGCGGAGCGCATGCTGCGCGAGGAGGAGGAGGCGGACGCGGCGCTGCGCACGCAGTTCGGAGCTCGGTGGGCGCGCACCGAGTCCGCCAAGCTCACCGAGGCCTTCCGCGCCAACGCCGACAAGTACCGCCAGATCATCGACAACGCCGTGCGCGCCGACAACATCGTGCAGCAGAAGTTCGCGCAGCACCGCGACAACATCGCGCTGCTCAGCGGCAGCGAGGGCGACATCACGGCCGGCGTGCCCGACGCGCCCGACAGCGACCGGCCCGACGCCGCCGGCGAGCTGCCCGCCGTGCGCCGCCTGCGCGCGCTCATGGAAGACGTGGACACGCTCAAGGCCGAGCGCGACGCCATCGAGGCCGAGCTCAAGGACACCACCGTGGACCTGCGCCAGCAGTTCCTGGCGGCGCTGGCGGCGTCGGGCGCCGTGGACGAGCCGGCGCTGTCGGCGGGCGCGCTGGGCGCCGCGCTGGCGCCGCTGCAGCGCCAGGCCGGCGCCACGCTGGAGCGCCAGGCCGCACTGCTAGCCGACGTGCAGGCGGCGCACAAGGCGCTCATGGAGGCGCGCGGCGGCGCTAGTGGCCGCGACGCCGCGCTGGGGCAGCTGTGCGCCGCCGCCGACGCCTTCCAGGAGCTCACCGCCAACCTCAACGAGGGCATCAAGTTCTACAACGACCTCACGCAGGTACCCTCCCCCTCTCCTCATCCCTTCGCCCCGTCTCGCCTGCACCGGCTCGCAGTGAGCTGACCGAGTGGGTTTCACGTGTTGCAGTTGCTGGTGGCGTTCCAGAACAAGGTGTCTGACTTCTGCTTTGCGCGCAAGACAGAGAAGGACGAGCTGCTGAAGGACCTGACGCAAGAGGCGTCGCGCGGCTCCGTGCGGCCCGCGCCCGCACCCCCGCAGCACCACAGCGACGCCGCCGCCACAGAGGTACGCATCACACTGCTATAAAGTATTATAAAAAAAAATGAAAAAAGTAATAAAGAAAGAAACAATTTATTCGGTGCAGCACAAGGCCCAAACACAATAATATATAAAAACACGTACCTATCAAAAGTAAAAAAAGCCAAAAAAAAAAAATATAGTTGTGTGCCTCATGGCTGCATCATAATATAACGAGTTGTGTTACATGACTATCCAGCCAGCCGCAGTGGCCCGCCGCGAGCCGCCCCCGCGCCCGCCGCCCCCCGCCGCCGCCGCCGGCTCGTCCGCGCCCCAGGCCGCACTGCCCTACCCGCAGCAACCGCAAGGTAAGGCCCTGCCCTCCCCGGGAGCTCGTACATGGCACAGGTGTAGAGTAGTGTACCCCTTGTGTGTGCAGGCATGCCGCTGCCGTACGGCGCGGGCGCGGCCTACCCGTACTACGCGGCGCCCATGCCGCAGCTGTACAACCCGTACGCCACGCTGCCGTACCCGCACCACGCGCGCATGCCGCCGCCGCAGCCCTACCAGCCCTACCAGTACCCCGCGCAGCCCTACGGCCAGCCGCCGCCGCCCGCCGGCTACAACCCCTACCAGCAGCAGTAGACGATCCGTGCCCGAGCGCTGCAACTATGATACTTGATGCATTTCTTACGTCGGTCGCGTTTGCACCATCATATAAATAGCTTTATCATACAATTAATTATTTTTAATAGATTTTATCAAAACAATGCATTGTAACGAATTTGAGAAAAAGAAAATGTGATGTTTAAATGAATTAATTATTGAAAATTTATTATTATAATCTGTGTCGACACGACGTAATAGTTTATAGTAAGAAACTAAGTACGATGCTGGCGAGGAAGTCAGTACTGAGGAGGAGAACAGGAATAGATTATATTTATAAGAAGTTGCCTGGCCTATATGGCGTTAATTGTTGATATTTAGTCTAAAGGTGGACTGGATGTAGGGGAGTGAGCGCCGATGACGTCATCGTGTCGTGACGTGGTTCACACCTGGCACGCGCTGGTGCTTTGTATAAGTATAAATCTCACTGCAATTATAGCAACCTCATTTGTAACTATGTAAAAACTATATTTGTTATTATTTTTCATGAAATAAAAGCTAGAAATAATTTTTTAAAGAAAATTAATGGTATTGTTTTAATCTCCTTGTTTTCTCGTAGTCCACAAACGTTAAGCAGAGAGGCTGATTATACTCCTCAGTTTTCTGTGGTCCATGGTGGGTGCCACCAAGCCTTTTCCGAATCCGGCTTGTTCGTGAGGCTGGAAGTCGTCGAACCTCCGCGCGAGGTCGTTCGTGATGACTCAAACAGCTTGTAGACATTGCTCAGAAGTGAGATGGGCCTGCAATCCACGGGAGCACACGCAGTTTTCTGTGTAGGTCTGGTTGTGCTCAATGGCGTAGGAACAAACCGGCCCGCGCAGGTAATACTGTGGCGAAGGCTAGGTGTGCGTGTGGCAGGCCCATTAGTTGTTAACGTCAGAATGGCCGATCAACAGTCGGTAACTTTGAAATCGTGCCTAAAGATGTACTTATAGTTGCTACTATTTGTGCTTAAAATGTTGAGAGATTTGCTTACAACATAGGTTAAAAGGTTTAAAGTTTTGAACTATGTGGAATTGCTAAATTAGGTAAGATTCTAAGGCCAAAAATTGCTTATTTCACTTCTTGAAGTCTAGACCGTTTATTCATTCTTTATGGTAGCCACGACGAATTTAAAACTCCCTGTCAAGTTTTGGTACCCAGCACTTTCTCTTTTCCTACCTTTTTTTAGGCGATTAACACACTGCCTGCACCCACTACGCAACGTAGCGTGTGAATGCGTATTTTAACGTTGCTTATATCTCCGTTTGTATAGAAAACATGCACAGTCCAACACACCGAGATTGCATCCACGCGCGTTCATGCTACACACAAGGTATTTGGTGATTTTGTATGAAATAAGTCAGAGCCTGCGTGAATTTACAAAATGCAACTACGCGCGTGAGTGTGTAAAAAACCCGCACAGTGATGCAGATCTGCACTCCCGCTAGTACGCGCGTGCGTTGACACGCAACATGCAGCGTGATGGTGGCAGTGTGATAATCGCCCTATGCATGTTGTTACCACCACCACCATACCATGGCGTCCCGATGAAATACAGCCCTACGCTCGCTACCAAACGAGACACCAGAGTCGCCACACGTCCGAACTCGTCGCACCACCAAATTGGTTGTGAAACCAAACGGACACCAGGTGAGTAACTCTACAGAGCTGTATACATTTTAGTTGGTAGCGGCGAGACTAGTCGCGCCGCCATGGTGTCCCGGCGAAATATAGCCCTTACGGTGAGAGCAAGCACAATCTTATTGTATTGATAAATACCAGATCGATCCTTCACAAATACGTCGTCTGTACGATTTAGAAGAGGCAGATTTTATATTATGGAAACTAGTCTTGTAGAACTACACTTGGTCCACATCCACGCCACGCAACGTTCTACGTACAAATCAGCCGTGTTACAATTACCGGCACAGATCTTGAGCGCTCGGCGTCAAAGTGGGGATCGCTTTGCGCATTCCATACATTGGCGAGCCAATCGTCGTCGTTGTCAGATACATGCAGCAAGCGCAGGGAACGAATCACGAGTGACGTCTATGACACGATGGCGCGGCGAGCCAATCACTGACACTCCCTGCCCCCGTCTCACTTCGCACCACTAAAGAGACCGAATATTTGACTTCTGCGCAAAGTTGAAGCCAGCGTTCATGATTCGTGCTGGTAATTGTACACGTGTGCCTCGGTCAAATGTATTGATTAGATAAAAATAAAATAACTGCCAAACCACACCAAGTAGCCAATGGAATTGTCGAGTTTAGGTGTAAGCTAAATAACAGTATTGCTTCAACGTTACAATTAGTTTATTTTAATAAACAAGGAGACCACAACTGATGGTGAGTTGAAGCTATACATCAGGTGTACCTAAGTCTACAGGATACAGTTAGACCAGTAAGTCTGCTAGACAAATACTTTTCTACTTCAAATATTAAGAGCAACAAATTAAACAAATATTATTATCACATAATTTTTGCTATTTATTAAATGATACAATCTAGTTCGCGTTACACTTGATTACGTTAGCATTAGTCTAGTACTTGGGCGCGGGCGACTCCTCCTTGCTGTAGTCCCGGGTGGGCGAGTAGAACTGGAACAACAGAAAGTCATACAGTCTCGCCGAGCACACTACGAGGTAACGTGTCTACTTCTGTCGTAAGTATATGCAATTTGTCTAACTCATTGTTTCATTGGCCTTTGTCTTATATCATGTTCTGATTAAATAAATAAATAATTGTTCAATAGTACTAGCAGCATTGGTTGGTAATGTCACAATAGATGCGACATTTTCCTTGTTGCTATAGTTGATTAGGGAAACCTGCATGTTAGCCAGGACATCTTCCAAATAATTCTGTAGTAGCATCATCAATACTAATCTTATACACTAGCTTTTGCCTGTGGCTTCGCCTGCATACATAAAATATAGCCTATGTTACTCAGGTATACAGCAGCATTCTATCTGTGAAAAAAATTTTGCGATCAGACCTACTAGTCTGGTCTGACCATTTGTATGAGATAGTCTCTGGAAGTACTCTTCACAAGATTATCTCATAAGAAAAAAAAAACAAACTTTACTTCTTTATAATTAGTATTGATTTGAAAGGAACTGTTTTGACACTTTCACAATCAATCTACTACACCAATTTTGATTAAATTTAGTATGGAGTAAGCTTATACCGTAGGGAGGGGCATGGGCTTATTTTTACTTAGCACCATTTTCACGAGTATAGTAATGGAAAGTCATCTGCATGCAAAATAGTTTTTAAGGTGAATATGAAACCTGAGTGGCTAGCTACACACCTTGTACTGCTTGGTCCTGTATTCCTCCCAGGGCTCAGGGTTGGACTTCTTGTTCCAGGAGACATCGGGGTTGCGGGTGGCCAGTCTGCCCAGGTAGAACACAGCACCTGCACAGCCGATGCCCACGCACACATACAGCGGGATCAACTGCACATATACATTCAATTGTTCATTATTTATTTCTGTAAAGTTATATATGTGGCAAGATTCTCTAACAATATGCATTGTATGCTGTACAAACATTACACAGTTCTAAGAATGCCAATGTTTAGAAAACTTGACCTGCTACACTCCACAGATACCAGTTTCTGTTTTATAATAACATAAAAGTAGAGTTGGAGAAATACTCAACTTCAAGTGCTTAAATCAGAAATCAGGGGTTACACTAGTGTCTCTGTGAAACACGATTTTCAAACAAAATAAGCAAACCTAAACATACCGAAAAATTATCATAACTTTTTAAAATAATGTTTCAAAACTGTTATTGCAAACTATGTTTTGATGGAGGTATGCTTAATTTTGTATTTATAAGTTCCATAAATACTAATAATAAATCCGTACCTGGCGTGAATAAGTTGATATGTCATTTATGCATACTTTTCAGGGCAGCCAATTTAAAGTTTACGATCTTCTGGTAAATCGAAAATAATAATGATTACTTTTTTAATAGTTGAATTTAGGTTCTTTAAGGAGCTATTTTAAGTCTACGTTACAAAATAAATGTAATATTTGTTAATGCATTTAAAAACAGACTTATCCAATTGTTCACCGACGACTTATCAACTTATTCCCTGAAGGAAGATAAAAATTCTAACTGTCATAATTGAATTTAAATAAAAACCAAATGAAGTAATAACAAAGTTTAATCGCAGAAACAAATTAAAATCCTTTATTCTTTTTTAAATTTATGAAATTTAACCAAATGACAAATTGGAGTGTCTTTACGTACTGCCACAAATTCGATGATTTTAGGCATGCATTTAGTTCATCAGCAACAGTTGATCGGGGAATAACTGGAAGAGTCTGACGAAAATCACCTGACAACAGAACCATGGCCCCACCAAAAATATTTTGGTTGTCACGAAGATCTTTCAATGTTCTGTCCAGCGCCTTCAGTGACCTCTTATGGGCCATTGTGCATTCATCCCAAACAATTAATTTGCATACCTGTAGGATCTTGGCCATTGCGCTATTTTTGGCGATGTTGCAAATTGGTGTTTCGATGATTTGCATGTTTAATGGTAATTTCAAGGTAGAATGCGCAGTTCGTCCGCCTTCTAGCAGAGTCGCAGCTATTCCAGATGAAGCCAACGCTAGAGCAACATCATTTCGCGACCTGATCCTCGCCAAAAGCAATGAAATTAAGAACGTTTTTCCGGTTCCTCCGGGAGCATCAAGGAAATAAATTCCACCAGATCCACTGTTCACAGCATCAAAGTGTCGCAATTCTTTGTTGTTGATTATTTGTGGAACATTTGTACGAACTGTTTCGGCCAATGCTTCAATGTCGTACTGTTGTTCCCTTTGCAACTCGTGGTTTAATGCATCGTGCATATGACGATTGGGTGCTGTCATTCCCAAACACGACAATACTTTATTTGCTATCAATAAACACATATCTTCTATCATGATCAATGTCTCATTGTAAATTTCTTCAGTCATTTGTAGTGTAGGATTCAAAGTTTCACGGCGCACACGATGCAAAACATCCTCAGACATGTCATCTCTATACTTAACCCACAAATCTTTTGGATTCGACGGGAAACATGTCGATATGATAATCGCAAACAATGTACGAATTTGATGCGGCGATGAAGATATTACGGAATCTTTGAGCGTATCATCCCAGTGCGAATCGTTCTCAAGTAAATGTAATAGTTGGCATGCCTCACGGTAAGTCGCACACAGCTGTCAATTAACTGTTCTCAGTTGTTTGAACGATGTCGGACCACGAACATTCACCAACAACAATCGCAAATAATAACAGTCATCGTTATTTGGATGTACTGTGTAGATGCGACCCAGAGCGTCTGAAGCAAATACATTTGGATGTCCTTCAACTGGTGTTCCTTGTTTTCGACGCTGAAACGATTTCGATGATGCATTCCATATGTAATAGCATGGCATGTCAGCATACAACAAAGTGCGAGCAAAATCATCAGTTTGACAGACTGTGAAGAAACTTGTTAATGTTGTCGATGGTGGACGTGCCGCTCTGTCTGCCGAGTTCGATTCATTAAAATAAACGCGTTGACCATTTTCTAAATGGACCGCCAAATGGACTACTGTAGGGTATCTTTCATGGATCGCAAATGAAAATATACGCCAAATTGCTTCGTTGCTACTTACATAGCGCCCCATCTGGTACTGTGATATTTCATCATTTGCATTGGTTACAGCGAAGACAGCCATATCGCTGCCTTTGTTAACATATTTACATATGTACTTTATCGACTTTACAGAGTTACAATATTCCACCTTGATGTTAGTCTCAAAAGCTTTGGACAATATTGGCGAGTATGGCACAATCCAACGATTGTCTACATCAACATTTTGTCCTCTTACCTTCACAACTTGAAGTTAGCTAAAATTAAGTTTCGCGAAGCCGACCAAATTAATTGGAAATCAGTACTACTAATAGTTTATTACATTTTTTGTCGCGTTCGCGATTCACTTTTGTTTATTTTCGGAACGCGACATTAGATCCTCCAAAGCGCACGCGAAGACTATTTTCGTAGATATGATTGTTGAATTTGAAGTTTATGCAGCCGTAATAAATTGCAAATTGACTCTTTGACTTTAGGAACACACCTAAATTGCTTAGACAACAGTGAGTGATTATAATTTAATATGAACTTTATTGAATAGCAATAAAGTTCAAATTGACTCTAGAAAACGTTTGTATGGGAAATAGAAAAGGGCTGTTTTTTAGGGTTTTCCCGGAAATTATTCGATTTTTTCTCTCCTTTTAACCTTCCCTAGACCTCCACGAACATTTCAAGACTAAGATAAGATAAATCCGTTCAGCCGTTCTCGAGTTTTAGTGAGACTAACGAACAGCAATTCATTTATATATATATAAATATAATGTCCATTTTAAAGAGTTTCATAAATGACTCGTGTGATTTTATAATGATAAAACTAGACAATTCGAAATGTTCTAAAATATCACAACTTTTGATAGCGTGCATAACTAGACAATTCGAAATGTTCTTAAATATCACAACTTTAGATAGCGTGCATAACTAGATAACTCGAAATATATGTGCGTGTTTCGTACTCAAAGACGTTCATAACTTGATAACTGATTTTGTCATATTACACTCGCAAATCCACAAACGTATATGTTGATATATTAACTAATGCATGTTCTGACTTATGTTGATAAATCGAAATGCAATAATATAAACGCTGTCAGTTAAGTATTATTAATTTGACATGTCGTTTTATCAAATATTTATTGCCATAATTGTAGATACTCACTTATGTACGAAAGCAATAATTTGATTTTGTTTGAGTGTTTCGAGTTGAGTTTTTAATACCGGTAGGGTATAAGGTCACAGAAGCGTTTAAGCTAAAAATAAAAAAAAACGACATCTCGAGTTATCAACGTATTCACGCGTGGTACGGAAATAAATCAACTTGTAAAAATTATTAGCCAAATATTCAGGCTCTTGGCCGAAACTGAAACCTCGGCTGAAACTGAATCTTTGGTTGGTCTCTAAATTACTCTATTTTTTATGCATAAAAAAATGTGTTAAACTGTTGAAATAAAATATGTTCTGGCAACCTGGTAAAAAATTACTTTAGGTTTGGAAATATAGAAATACTGTGCAATGTGGATACCAGCTGTGCCACTATTGGTCTATTTGGTACTCATTCGATTATCAAAAGATAAAGATTAAAGAAATAGGACAATCAATGCACACTTTCATCAGTCCCTAATCAATACGACGATGTAGGTACCTCAATTATATGAACCCCACCGACTTTGTGTAGTTGCGACTAAATGAGGAATAAATTCTGAAAATCATTTTTCAGTTCTACAAATGGCAGCTCTTTATCAAGAGGCAAACCCAACTTGTTAAATTATCACTTTCAATTAGTAATAAATTACACCCTTATATTAACTTAACTTCTATTTATTGACAGGTAAATGCGAGCCATAACAATTAAATATTTTGATCAAAAATATACAACATTAGAGGTTAATTATGTAAGAAGTGTACACTTGAGACGTAGTAAGCATTGATCAACAAATAAGGAGAAAAGTGCTACTCACAGCTTTGTGCTTTTTCAAGCTCTCAATTGATAAACCTTGCATTTTGCTGGCTTTTGGAATATATGTTTAAAATTCACAATTATTTGCCAATGAGGCAGATTACAACTAAGCAATCGATCTGGGCGCAGTGCAGTCTTCATGAATTACTGAAAAAATCTGACAGATTAGCTTACAGCAATTTCAATGTTACCATTCCCAAATATAATTATAAAATTGCTGCGATCCAAAATTAGTATTTTTTTCTAACCTTATCTTTTTTATTGACTCTCCAAGTAACTTAAAAAATAATATCTACTGAACACTGACCTCTACTATTTATCACACAGTTATATAGAGGTTAGTGCTACTGAAAGAAGCAATTATCTCAGAGGAGGTCAGCGTCTCTGAGTGTAACCTGTTACAACGATCAAAGTCAAATCTTTATTGACTTGATTCTTATATTTTCCACGCCGTTACATGATACGTAGTACCCCATACTAGTCTGTGACTGCCAGACTGCCCGTTATGTTTATACAAGGTGCAGTTTTAAAACTGCACAATATTTCAGGAGGTTGTAATAAAACTCATAAATAATCATGTAAAAAAACGATACCTGGTCAATAATCAGTAATACTTGTTATTTAATTTTTTAATTACACTAAACTAAATCGATTGATCGATGGCCGCGGGGGCGTGGCGTGCGGGATGATGATTGGATGATACATTATTTATAAAACTATCGTTGCGAGTTAGTGTGTGTGAAAACGCCCTTTATTGTTCCGTGTGTGAAAAAAAGCGCGGTTATAAAAAAAAAAATTACCTACTTATTTTATTATTGATTCGGGTCGAGAATCACTAACATAATTACCTCCTGAAATATTTTGCAGCTTCAAAACGACACCTTGTATTTGAATCTTACGAGTCGTATTGAGTTGTATAGGTCAGTTAATTTTATTTTTTTTAGTGTCAATACCATCAGGAGCTGTCAAACCAAAATTAAAAAATGCAATAAACCTTTGAGTTTTGACAACTGCATCAAAAGATTTTATTGTATTGATATAACCTAATTTTAATGACTCGGTGCTATTCTTGTGGAAACAATACTTCTTACAATCGAAAGGGAAAAGAACACTTTCAAAATGAGCTTTTTATTGTAAGTGAAGTTGGTCTACCGTCTAGATATAGCAGTCATGTGTGTCTATTTATAACTAAACGTCTTCCGTTCTGCTACGCTGACGTCTTGTTTACGTCTGTAGTGAAATTTTGTGGTTTATAATTTAGATGATAGGATCAATAATAAAGAATTGCGCCACTTCTTCAAAGCTTCACAGTTAGCAGTAACCTGGGCTTTGCTGTTTGGTCCCAGTCCCTTACTGTGTTTAGTGTGCCGCTAGTTCAACCTCCTTTCTGAACTCGCTGGATTATGTACTTAACATTTGGTTTTGCGACGGATCACAGCCAAGTTGGTTTATTATATGAACACATCGTCTTACAGTGGGAGTCGTTCAAACAAGACATTCAAGCCGAAGAAGAACATCCCTGAGGGCACTCATCAGTATGACCTGATGCGGCACGCGGCGGCCACGCTGGGCTCCGGCAACCTGCGCCTCGCTGTCATGCTGCCCGAGGGGGAGGACCTCAACGAGTGGGTCGCCGTCAACAGTGAGCTTCAGCCATTCATTACTATCTGCCTTAACTTTGTTCATGCAGTGTGAATTATTTTACAATTCATATAAATAACTCGTATGTCAAGCAGATTGCATTGCCAAGATCATACAGCAGTTACCTATCACAAATGAATAATCAGTAGGTAATTATTTATTTATTGAACTTTATTCATTGCAAGTGTAAGATGTATTAATTAGAAGACAGTCAAGAGATAGCTCTTAAATTTTAAACTAGAGAAATATCTTTTATACATTTTGATGTAACTAAAGACACAGAAGTTGTTGTAGTCTGACAGTCTCCGAGGCCCTCATTATCTGATTTTCAGGCTTCGTAAAGATTTATCCCATCCTGTATTTGCCCCTTATCTGTGCCATAGAACCCTGAAGTACAGGTGCTGACATTATTTAACTAGCTTCTAGCTAGATGAGCAGATGTGCAGCTTGAATTCTGTCTACTAGAGGTTTGCACCGGAGCGAGATTTCAACAACCGATTGAATTCACCGGTGATTGACCAATCTCCGGAGAAAAACCGGAGGTCACCGGAGAATAATGAAATTTTGTTTCTTTTTTAATTTATACATTTAAAATGAAGAAATAAGACTAAGTAATGGATTTAATTTATATAATGATTTATTTAAAGAAAAAAAAAACGTTTTATAAAGAAAATAAATGCTGATTTTGGTTTAAAAACACAACATGTCAACAGCGTCATAGCGTAACATGTTTCTTCTATCATTAAGTACTCGTATTTGTCCTGTCATCGAAAATACTCTCTCTTACCTTACAGAAGTAGCAGGCACAGTTAGGTTTTTGAAGGCTATTTCGTCTAATGGCTTTAAATGTATAGTGAATATCCAGAATTGCACAACTTCATCCCAATTGTGGCTTTTTTCAGGATACTGTGTTTCCGTATTCATTTTGAATAAATTCATTGCCGAAGCGGATATCATATCTGCATTACTGGTGTTTATTTTTAGAAATCCAAGCAAATCTGGGCGACCAGTTTTTCTTCTGGTCTTCTTCTTCTGCGCTTTGAGATATGCTTCGGATTCGGAAAATATTATTTATTTCTGCGTTTACAGCATCTTTAGCAACCAATTTATTTATTTAATATTGATTGTTGAATGTGTCTTTTATTTTGTGTAAAAAAAATAAGATGCGACGATCACCGGAGATCAATCGGTGAATTACCGATTATTTCAATCGAGTACTTTTACCGGTAAATCTCCGGTGATTCTCCGGTACTCACTGCTCCGGTGCAAACCTCTACTGTCTACTTCTGCTTCTGAAAACACTGATAGTTTATGCCATTGAGCCACAGAATGAATGGGACAAGCTCAAAAGAAAAAAATGCATTTATTTAATAAAAAAAACATGCACTTTTGAATTTTAAAGAAATTGGTCAGTTACTTAAATGAAAATATTGACATTTTCAAATTTTAGAGTTCTATGGAGATAAATGTGCAAGAAACTTCATGGACAGTCAAGTAATGTTATGGATTGATAGCCAATTACGAATACACAAGGGGACAGGGTTTGTGGTCATTGTGATACAACATGGTGTTCAGTGTGCGTCACTATTCAATGACATGCCATTACAGGAACCTGCATTAGCATCATTCCATGGGGCCATTGTTTAAATGGCCGTCAACGTACAGGGAGCGCGCTTGTCAGCCGAGCACGGCGGCGCGACGCGTCACTCGCAGATAACAGGCTATCTTGCTCACATCCTCTTTTTGTTGCCTTTTATGGTAACCATGAGTAATATAAGGAAAGAATATTTTAAAATTCAAATTGCTTATGTTTTTTCCTGTACACTAATAATAGTGATATTCACAGTTTATTAATGTTTATCATATCTTTCATGGGCTTTTGCTTAGCAGTGCCAGTGGGACAGTATAGGCTAATAAAAAGAAAACATATCTTTCTGTGCATTGTAACAACCAAACTGCAATCCTCTTCCCATTTGCTGGGTGTGGAGATTATGGCAAACCCCTGAGATCTGCTACCCCAGCAAAACCTAGCGACTGGACCGGGTAACATATAACACGCAAACACACGGACCGACGATGAGATGCTCATCGAACTAAAGAAAGAGTTGATTTTTCATTCATTCTAAAATCTTGTAACCTCCTATAATTACGGGAGGATGACCAGCAGCCCGGGGGTAGAGTCGGGTTTTGTCGTCCATAAGTCCCTTGTTAATTCATTAAACCCCAAGCGAACGCCGGCGTTCACTCTCTCATTGTCTTTCTATCGTGTCTCTAGTTATGGTGTTCAAAGGTCAATGTGATGAAGATCGAGTGTGTCGACTAGGGTGGCGTACCTTATACTCAGTATATCGTCAAGATATTCGCTGAAGGTTTACGCCTCGACCTCGACACCCCCAACAATGAATCAGACACCATGTGTGATTGTACATTGATGTCTTCTTCTTCTTCCTGCTCTTATCCCATATTACCATTAACATCTAAGTATTAACTTAGTAATATTGTAAAAAGGTTTTTTAATAAAAACTTTTTTATGAATCAATGGATTGTGAGCTGAGTTGTGTGAGTTACTCCTCCTCACACAATTCAGCTCAACGTTAGCTTGAACTGTACCTACTGCTGACGTGAGATACCTATTTATTTCTAATATATGTAGAATGGTGCACAGAAATTGCAAATACCGTGTGTGTGTATATGCGCAGTCTGGAATTTATGACCTGTTTTACTTCAAAATAAACTCGACACTCATTATATTCTAGCTCTTAACTATTCCATATAGTAAATAATGTTCAAGTAATCTTCTACAACGGTTATGATTATTATAATACGTAAAAGACTTGTCTAATCAACAAGTTGGACAGAACTTATGTAGAGTAAGCTGTGTGGTTGGTGTGTGACTTGCGCTTGTGTCGGCAGCGGTGGACTTCTTCAACCAGATCAACATGCTGTACGGCACCATCACGGAGTTCTGCACGGAGGAGTCGTGCGCGGTGATGTCGGCGGGGCCCAAGTACGAGTACCACTGGGCCGACGGGCACACCGTCAAGAAGCCCATCAAGTGCTCCGCGCCCAAGTACATCGACTACCTCATGACGTGGGCGCAGGACCAGCTCGACGACGAGACGCTCTTCCCCTCCAAAATAGGTAACTCAACATTCTTTACTCAATGACGAATTTATGTTGTCGGCACTTGTAAGCGCTATGAGGGAAGTACATACTTCCTTATTATGCTTCCCTAGCATAGCCTATAAGTATTTATTGAAAAAAATACACAACAAATGCCTTTTTTAAGTTACAAAAACACCGAAATGCACATTTCGATTCAGTTTACAGTTCCGTATCTACTATTAGGGCCATATTTCACCGGGACGCCACTGGTAGCGCAACTGGTTGCGCCACCAGTAAAATGTATAGAGCTCTATAGAGCGTTACTCACCTGGTGTCTGTTTGGTAGCGCAACCCATTTGGCGGCGCAACCAGTGCGGACACCAGTCCGGCCGCCAGTCACGCCCCCCACCAAAGAACGTGTATAATAAGATGGAAATCTAACCTTTGAAAACAATAATTAACCAACTGTCAAACGTTAGTGACAGTGAACCAAGAATCTTGTACAATACAATCTGGATTGATTACGACAACCTTAAAGATGTAATAAAGAAGTACCATACAAGAATCTTTATCCCTTTCTACCAGTGTGTATAGACTAGTTCGTACTACGAGACATTCTGTTCTAAAGAAGTTCAAGATGTTATTAAGGACGCTTTGACCGTTTTAGACAAATATCTCGTTTTTTCGGGTACCATTATAATGCACCAATAATCATAACTATGAGGATGTCACGGTATCAAATAAAAGATAATATACATATTCATCTCTAGGATGGCATAAAAAAATATTATGGTTTTGTATAAAACTTTCATATAGTTAAATACGATTTTACCAAGAAAATTACAAAATACAAGGGTCTGAATAGGTCGCGTAAGCTAAATCCAGTGCACATTTTTAGCTTAAAAATCATAAAATACCACAGCTTATATAGTCTTCTACACCTTTAATTAATTATTTTGAACTTACATAAATAACTTTATGATTTATGACCAAAATAAAACCACTCTAAAAAAATCTTCATACATTTTTCATTGAACCCACCACTTCCAAGCCTCAGTCCGCGCTGAACGCGTCCGCGTTCTGAGAAGCACGGGCCGTTTCGCTTTCTTTAAAAAACGTATACTGCGATTGTATGCATTGATACTTTTTCGAAATAAAATTAAGTACCTAGTTATGAGTATAAAAATAAAAAACGACTTGGGAATTTTGTATAATATTTAATCATTAAAAAAATACTATTCGATACTTTTTATAAGGTTCTTCTACTAGTAAATAATTATCAAGATCCCTTCATCAACCTTGATTATTAAACCTGTGTTAGCTACATCAGATTTAATTTTACCCTAATAATTAGCTAAGTCGTTTGACTTTTTAGACAGACTCTACCACACTTTTTTTTAGAATTAGACAGGTATTGATTTACTGATATAGAATGAAACTAAAAACAATATTTTTAACAACTTTAATTGAGTAAATTGATATGAAAGTCATTTTTGGGGGTTGTGGCTACGAATATATCATTCTTTTAATTGAAGAAGGTGGATGTAATTTTTTTTAACTGACTTCAAAAAAGGAGGAGGTTCTCAATTCGATTGTTTTTTCCTTCTAAATTCGATGGAGACATTCCCTCTCCTAGAGAGGAGGCCTGAGTTCCAGCAGTGGGAACATTAAAAAGGCTGATTATGTATGTGTGTATATCTATAGGGATTTTGGTGTTTTTACCAAGAAGTCTCTGTATTCATACATACATTACATACATTCTACTACAGTCAAAAAGTATCATTTGATGAAGTTGAACTGATGAACAAGACCAATAATGGCCAATTAAATATACAAAAAATTTAACAAAAATATATAACCATAAGGTTGGTACAAAACTATAGAATCAAACCAAACTAATAGTTAGTTTTTTAACAAAAACTATCTATAACAACAATTAGTTACTTATGTTTGTTTTACAGTAACTGTAAAACGATCAAAATAACTTTAAATTCGGAAGTCGGTGTTAAATAAAAAAATATACCAGAAACATCGACTTCCGAAATTAAAGTTATTTTGATCGTTTTAGTGTTTTTTTGTGTATTCTTTATTCAAGTCGAGCCGATTTCGACTATTCTGCCAAGTCCATAGTAAATTGGAAAAACAAGTGTGTTTATAGAAATCTAAGTAAAGTGAGAATATTAAAAGCCGTCCAAGACAAAGATTGTAATAGCAAATGTACTGAAACATACTAGGTGAAATACCTTTAAGTGTTACTTTATTTAACCTGTTTTTTCTTTATTTTAAGCTTAACAAATTACACCTTATCAGTGTGGAAATAAATAAATAAACTGGTTTTCATCTGTTAACTCAATAAGGTTCAATTGAAAACTAGCATTAGGTAAAAAACTATATTTATAATTCACAATAGGATCCCTAAATTGATAAATAGTTTTCACACACTCGCAATATTTTTGAAAGACCTATCTAACGACATCCCACATTATGGAATAGTCTACAAAACAAAATAAAAAAGAATTAAAAAAAGGGCGTACTTGTATCGTACTCTTCAGTACATTTTTGAGGTTGACGTAATCAATCCAGATAGTATAAAAGATTCTTGGGTGTGGCGACCCAAGAACGCTCTCTATCCCTTTCTACTAGTGTGCCCATAGATTAGTTCGTACTACGAGCCATTGTGTTCTAAAGAAGTTCAAGTTGTTATTAATACATTATATTTTAGAAAACTAATCAAAAACTAATATGTATATTAGACAGGTAAGACCTTACCACGATTACAAACTACGAGAGCCTAGAAGTTTTCGATAAGACAATTCTTCGAGAGTAAGCAAAAGAGAAGTTGATAGGTCATCGGCCTGCCAAAAAACCACGCCTCACCGAGGTCATTAAGAAGAGACTATTGCACAGGGCCAAACAACATCAAAATATGACTGTTTCAGACTGAAGTCGGTTAAAAATAAGACTTTAAATAGTACAGTACATTGTTAATAAACTACTGCCATTATCTGATGAAATAATATAATTTTTCAGACATGTTTCTCCGATGAATCGACGTTTCAGGTTTTGGTTGACAAAAGCTCTTTTGTCCGTTCAAAAAATGCTCCTTTCCGACGACGCCCTGGAGAATAGCTCCATAAAAACCGGTGTTAAGAGACAGCTAAATTCCCAATTAGTATTATGATGTGGTCTTTAATCTCAAGCAAGGGTCTACATATCGTGAAAGGGACCGTGAGGCATGACCAGTACAAGCGAGTACTAGAAACTGGACTGCTGCCGCATCTCGAAGAATGGTTCCTTATTGACGAAGAGTCCATTTTTATGACCGAATCTGCATTGTGCTACAAAACCAGGGGTGTTACTGCATACTTGGCTAAAAAACATAAATGTTTTACCCTATACCTTTTTTGCCCTATGATGAGTTCCCTGACAGTTCATTTTTTTCCGTGGCACGCATACTACTTTAAATTACTAAAAAAATAAACTGGCAAAAAAAAAGGAAATGATAAAAAAAATATTGTCTTTCGTAAATTACTAAGTAAGTTATTGTGGTTATAATTAACTGTTAATAAATTAAGTAAATAAAATAAAAAAGAATAGAACTTAAAAATGTGTAATGCGTTAAACGGAACTTCTGCCAATAGAGATTGACACTACTCGACGACACACTAATCGACAAAATCGGAGCGGCCATCTTGTAATCGCATGTAAAATTGGAAAAAAGTAATAGAAAAAACTCAAAAAACTATAACAGAGGACTAATAATTAATCATCGCGGTTAGTTGAAGAAGATTCCGATTCCGATATGGATATGAGTTCAAATCAAGAGTCAAGTTCTGACAGTGAATAATAAATAAATTATTATTTTAAACAGACTGCATTTTATTTACCACTACCCGTCCCCCGCGGTTTCGCCCGCGTTATTTCAGGTTTTTAGTTTTTGTCAGATTTTTTAATTTACTGTAAAAATTCTTCAAAATCCGTAGACTAGTTCTTGCGTGAAAGAGTAACAAACATCCACACACACATACAAACTTTCACATTTATCATCTATAAATCTAAAATCGGTAATCCGATTCCATTACCTTTGCCAACTGATTCGTTATTGTAAAAAATCGATTAAATTTCGTTAGGTCACATCACTATAATTGTCAGACAAAAACTGTCAGGGAACTCATCATAGGACAAAAAAACTAGTCAATCAATACACCAGACATGAACGCTATTGAAAACATGTAGGAGCTCACCAAGCAGGAGATCGCTTAGCAAGTGATCACCACCAAACTAATAAATTATTTATTATTATTGTTATATAAACACTAGCTGATTAAATTGCAGCTCTCAACAACACAAACCTGCAACAGGATGCCAGAATTTGCATAGAGAGCATATCACGATGAATGGAATCTATCACAAAATTCTGGAAATATTCGTCAAATTGACTACGTATCTATTTTTTTTTTCAAAAATATATAAATAATTTTGCTTTTAATTTTCGTTGTTTTTATTATCTCAACAAAAAAAAACTATAAATAAAAACTACCAGCCGGACCTACAAGCAACCTTTTTTCAAACCTATTAACCTGGCCGTTAGCGAGGAGTCGGCTTCAGAAAATCACTGTTTTATGGCTCTTTTCGGGCGCTTGGGCCTTAAGCGATATGCGCGAGTCCAAGCGAGCAGGCACCTTCCGATTTCACCTACTTTTTCTGTCGTCAACTCGCTCAGACTTGAAAATCTGACGTATTTATGTACAGTCAACTAAAAAAAAAAATTATAACATAGGTACGCACTAAAAATGTATTAGAAATTGTATTCGACTTGACTTTAAAATAAAACACTTATAAATCAACATTACAATAATATAATATTGCATATTTACCTATTAATTACCAACAAATCACAACATTATCAGCAATAAGCAACCAAAGTTGACGTCAAAATATTAGTTAATGTTAGCACACGTTTAAGTAAGCGGAATAGGAGACTTAGAAATACACGTAAGTGAGTGAATATGCAGTATCGATACGTCATGTATGTGTCAAAAAAGTTAAGAGCGCCCACACGATGAACAAAATCTTTCTTGGATGCGTTCCATTTCACGATTAACCTGTGACCTTCAGTTGCCCTTTGCATTCTAGGACTACGGGTTTCCTTTTTAGGAATTCGCCGGGGTCCTAGCTTGCGGGCATCGGCCCTTCTGGACTCCTACGGTTTGATGTCATCTCTTTGAGGAGCACGTCGATCACTACGCGCTGTTGACGACTGAGCTCGGTTCGGTTAATTACCGGACGTCCGGATAGCGGACTACCCATTGCTCGACGTCCGCAAGCCCGCGTCTACCGTGGTCCGTTGTCGGGCTCGGAATTTCGGCGGCCGATGGTCCTTTGGCCTCCTTCTTCGCTAACATTACTGCTTCGCAGAAAGAGGCGACCGCCTGCCATTCCTCCTCGCTCCGGACCATAGTCTGAACTAGGGCCCTGCGTGAAAGGTTGTTGCCAAAAATTGCCTCCACGAGGCAACAGCGGTGCTCTGCCCGAGCGGGGCACAACTCTACCATGTCCTCGGATGCTCCACCGTGTCCTCTGAGTGGTCCACACAATAGTAATACCCGAGCTTTACTGCCGTCTGAATCCGATGCAGGAACCGACCGAACTTGCCATTTTCGGTGAGGACCATGCAGGTGCAGGTAACATGAGAAAGTCAAAAGTAACGTAAAATGTTTTTAAACTAACTTGGGTATCGTGTACCATTGGCCACATCCTACTCGCCTCATTCCTCACCTTTAACATAATATCCCGAAATCTAAGTAGATAACCGGTATAGCCTGCGTGAAAAAATCCACGGGCAATAGCTAGTTATTTATAGTAATTGTTATTATTTGACTGTATTTTATACGTTTAAGCGAGAGGACGACAGAAAAAGTAGGTGAATCGGAAGGTCCCAACTCGCGCGGACTCGCGCGAATTGCTTAAGCGAGTTGACGAACAAGCCATATTAGGTAATCTCTGGAAGTACTGGTCCGATAGCAAAAAGTTTTTCACCGATAGAAAGCTGCTTTATTCCTGAGTGGGGTGTTCGCGGGCGAAGCCGCGGGCAAATGCTAGAATATTATATTTATCGACCGTGAAGTACCAATACCGCCTAAAAATATTTTTTCAAGAAAATCATAATTTACCGCTATGAATTTAAAAAGGTTTTTCCGCGTGTTTTAAGCGATTATCACACTGCCACGCATGACGCTGCACGTTGCGTGTCGACGCACCTACGCGCGTACTTGCGGAAGTGCAGATCTGCATCATCGTACGGGTTTTTTACGCACTCACGCGCGTTGGTGCGTTTTGTAAATTCACGCAGGCTCTGACTCATTTCATACAAAATCATACGATAATCGTCTTAGTAAAATTCGAGTAATTTTTTTTGTTTTCAGGTCTGACAGACAGTTTGGTGTTATTGGTACTTTGCTGTCGATATAAAAAAATACATTAATTAATATCAAATGCTGCAGTGACAAAAATAATAACAATTAATTTTGTAAAATCATGGTTACCCTAGTTAAAACAGAGGTAAGAAAGGGATACACCGACCCTTTCTCGTTGTCTTGTTCAGTACATTTTTCCCCGTTTGCTTGTCAATATGAACTTAATGGCAATGAGAATAAAGAACACTATAGAGAGTGTTTGCTGCGCAGGCAATCTAGATTATCCGTAGGATACATAAAATCTTTGCTCTGGTGTCTGTTTGGTGTCTTGCTATATTTCACTGGGACACCACGGTAGCGCAACCAGTGGCGCTACCCGGGTGTCCCGGTGAAATATGGCTCTTACAGCGTATTGCTCAAGGACGCTCTTACATTTTCGACTTTAAATATCGTTTCGTTATTTAAATATCTTTGGTAGTTGTTATATTATTGCAAACTGTTTCTACATCGGCCAAAGTTTTAGTTGTAAGTTTAAATGCGCTCTTGTTAGCCATTACCTGCGTAATAATCATGATTTTGGTAATTTTAGGTTTTTGAGTGAGGCACTACGTGAAATACATATTGTTTACGATTCTGTGTGCTCGATTTCGTAGAAAATAGCTGAACCCCTCGTGTCGCTAGAACGACTGCCGCCCACAGAAACAAAGAGCACATTAAACTCGCATCCAAGAGCAACTCGCCTTCGTAAAATAGAATATCTCGACTAACAAGTTCCGGCCACACGGATGACATATGTATTACTTTTTTCAATTACATAGAACACAGCTAAAATAATACCTAATAATTGCTAACTGTGTGATGTTTATGTATGTCATGAGCCAGGTGGCGATGGCACTGGTTGTAGGAACGAACTTGCTATACATACGAGTGACATCGACACTGAGCGCGCTGTTTGTTGGTTGCAGGCGTGCCGTTCCCCAAAAACTTCCTGGCGATGGCGAAGACGATCCTGAAGCGGCTGTTCCGCGTGTACGCGCACATCTACCACCAGCACTTCCCCGAGGTGGTGCAGCTGGGCGAGGAGGCGCACCTCAACACCTCCTTCAAACACTTCATTTTCTTCGTGCAGGTACCGCCTCGCGCCAGCCGCCACACACACTCTGAATTCGTTTGCACACAGCGGGTACAATTTGTAAAGCCGCACGATCAAAACGCCCAACTACCATAATGTCTAATTAGCAAATGGTTTATTTAGCTAAACGTCCAACTATTGAAGCATCTAACGTTTTGTAAGTTATTTTTAATGGTAAATTGTTACCCTAGTTCAACAAGACGAGTTACCTTCGAACTATTGGCGAGCTAACCCGAGGTAAACACTGCTTTTCATCCATACTAATATTATAAATGGGAAAGTGTGTGTGTCCGTTTGTCCCCCTTTCACGGCAAAACGGAGGAACGAATTGACGTGATTTTTTAAGTGGAGATAGTTGAAGGGGTGGAGAGTGACATAGGCTACTTTCTGTCTCGTTCTAACCCCCCACTTACGCGAGCGAAGCCGCGGGCAAAAGCTAGTTACAAATATAAAGAAAGTAAAAATAAAAGCCTGTGTCGTCGTATGAGTTTAGGTATCTTTCTTCTGATTTAGGCGGTAAAAGGTTTTCCACTATTGCTTTGACCTCTTCTCTTACCGGTGTTGCGCCTACTATGAAAGGGAGAGAGAAGCCCGCTCGGGTGCGAGCGAATGTTTTAAAATTACGTTCTTTCAGTATGATTCGTTTCGATACCAAGTTTTTGTTTTGTTGCCGAGTAAATAACACAAGATTGATTTGATGCTATTAGTACTTGGTACCGAAACAAAAGTATCGCGTATTTAATTGTAATTACTAGTATCGGAATTGTCCTAAGCTAAGTTGTCGATTATTACACATTTTATCCTAATCAATGTACGCTTGTACAATATTGTACAAGTGTGTTCCCCTCAATCTATTTTTTGTTTCATACTCTTATGAGTGTGAAGAGCAATATGCCTGTTATAATGTAAATGGTTGTGTGTTTGTGCGCAGGAGTTCAACCTGATCGAGCGGCGGGAGCTGGCGCCGCTGCAAGAGCTCATCGAGAAGCTCACGGCCAAGGAAGCGCGATGAGCCGCCCCCCCCCCCACCTCGCCCCGCTCCCTGCGCCGCCCCGCACCGCGCGCCCGCCCCCCCTCGCACGCTTCCTATTGTTTCGTTCGGTCTTCACGCTACGGTACCATGTACCCCACACTGGGTGGGCCCGCCTGCGCAACGTCTCACTGACACACTGGACACTGTCGTGTGCGGACCGCGGCCGCGCCCGTGCGGAGCGACGCGCTCTCCGCAAGAACTATCTCGAATCCTCGACACTTACACTATAGTTTTATTTAAAAACTCTAGTTTCGTAAATCTTAGTACTTTGATATTTCTTGCATAGTAGCAACTTGATTGTTTTAAATTAACACTTAGTGCTCTGAAGTAACACTAACACTAAGATGTTAGTAAATGATTGAAATGTTTGTGATATGAGGGCAGGCCCGGCGTGTGGCGCCCGCTGCCGGCCATGGGCGACAGTTCGCCCATATTATTTTACTATTCTAACTTCGACAATTTATATTTTTTGAAAGAGTAAACAGAAATAGTTGAGCCAGTAAATGAGTTGCTTGTATTGACTACGTATTGCGCAGCAGTAAGGCCCCGCACGGGACGCGCTGTTAGCACGCGCCTGCTCTCACGCGTAGTGTACGTCCTCACTCAGATAGAACCAGTAGGCTATAGAGAGAAGGCCTTCCTATACAATAAGTTTAAATATAGATGCAATTTATCTTTGGAAAATATTTAGATTTGATACATGAAGTATAATGGTATATTTAAGGTTATTACACCGACATGGTCCGCTGGCGAGGCGCAGCGCTGGCTGCTCGTTCGGCTGACGTGCTCGTATGGCCGATGTGCTCGTATGGCCGATGTGCTCGTATGGCCGATGTGCTCGTATGGCCGATGTGCTCGTATGGCCGATGTGCTCGTACGGCCGATGTGCTCGTACGGCCGATGTGCTCGTACGGCCAATGTGCTCGTACGGCCGATGTGCTCGTACGGCCGATGTGCTCGTACGGCCAATGTGCTCGTACGGCCGATGTGCTCGTACGGCCGATGTGCTCGTACAGCCGATGTGCTCGTACGGCTGATGTGCTCGCACGAGCGCCCGCGCGGCGCCTCGCTCGCTGTGCTATTCGGTATCTAAGTTATTTATTAATTGTGGTGATAGGACCGACGACGGTATTCCTGTCTAGAGTATTTATTAGATTAAATCTTGTTTTCATGTACGACTCCTTTATTTATCGTTTAATGCAATAATAATCTCTTGTAGCGTTAATATAAGTAATGTAGATATATTCTGTGCATTTAATATATTTTGATTTCGTGTTCAATCATATCGATCTATATTACGACTGACAAGTGATGTATTTAATTTAAAATTAGATAATTTCTGAAAATAAAAACTAAGTTTTCATAATAAGCTGTTGTTTTATTGCTTTCACCTCATAGCGAGGGCTTCTTTCCAGCTGGGGTAATGTACACGTCAAACTAGAAACGGCTGGAAACGTCCTAGGCAATGTGCATCCCGATATACAAGATAGCAAATAATTAATTTTTTCAATGTCTGACGGATAAACATTATGACCAAATGGAACGTTTATCTATCTTTAAACGTGCCAGTTCTCAATTTCACCATGAAACAAGACTAAGATCAAGTATGAGGGCGTCCATGCCGAAGCGTTCCTGTAGAGCCCGGGGAAGACTAATTAAACTGTGGTAAGATAAAAAACGTATCTTGGCTCTAACTTTTAAGGAAAAATTGTTTAAGATCATTCCGATCCATAAACACAGAAATGGCAAATGACTTCACAAATGTACACAACGAAAGTGCTGAAGATTTAACATAGTTCATTTAGTGGGACACAGCGCACATAAGACTCTTGACCTTGAAACTAAAACACTGGTAAAAAGTTCAACGTTATGGTTGTTTATAAACAAAAAAACTGGAAGTGAATCGACACATTTCGACTCAAAAAATAAGGCGAGTTTGATGCAGAGGAGACTTCGCAGCTACAATAATAAGGAAAGTAGTACAGGTCCAACAGGAAGGTACGTACTGCCATTAGTAGGTTTTAGTTAGCTAGCTGCTGCCAGCAGCTTTGCCCGCGTGATAATAGAAAATTATCCCAAGAGAACATTTACTCCTGGAATAAAAAGAATGATATCCTATATGCTTTTCCAGGACATGGTCTACCTGTGGCGTTGTCTGTGGCTTGTATAGGGGTGTCTGGCAGTGGGTAGCAACTGTCATAAGTGTCCGGCAATGGATGACAAGACTTCTAAGGCTATTCTGAAGAAAATATAAAAAAATTGAGCTTAATAGGTAGAATCTAGGTACTATTTTATACAGCTTTACTGCCTGTTATCTGCCCAAGTAACCACAACTAGTGATGGGCAAAGCGCCGGGTTTATTCCCGGTGCTTTGATAAACACCCAATATACTCCCGAAAACACCCATAAACACCCAAAAAAATGGGATTTTATTTTGTTTTATGCAAATAATTAAGAAATATTAAAAACAATGAATTGTTTTAAATGTTATTTTTATATATTCTTATGATCTTGTGGATAATTTACAGAACCGATACTTTAATTCTAGGGGACTGCAAGATGTTTACTAAGGATAGAAAAATCAATAATTATAAAAAGTTGTACTGTTAAGTATCTCTTTTTGTTGATGAATTTGAAGTGAGAACGCCGTGCATACAGCACGCTCTAGGACTCGAACTTACACAAAAGGAAGAACTTCAGGGTTTTTTTTATTATTGACAGGCTCGCGTTTGACCACTATCTCACCGGATGGTAAGTGATGATGTGGCTGACGATGGATCACGCTTGCCTAGAAGTAACCTATTCACTCTTGACTTAAAGACCCCTAGGTTGTAGCTATCAGGAAACACTGACTCCGGCAGGAAATTCCACTCCTTAGCTGTACGCATAATGAATGTGTTTCCAAAACGCTTTGTACGAATGGGTGGGATATTCAACATGTACCGATGGCGCAACGCCGTAGGTACGTCTAGTGGTCCGATGATGGAACGGACTTGGTGGAATTAAATTATGCAATTTCAACGCACTCCCCGAAATGTAATCGTTAGAAAACCGTCAGGCCAGAAACTCTGCGTCGATGCTCAAGGTTTTGGAGCTTTGATTCGACAAGCGCATTATCACCGATGATCCTCTTGGCTCGCTTCTCTTACTTGATACTTGGCAGACCCATCCCAAAGATGAGAGCAGTACTCCATATACGATTGAAATTGCGCTTGGTATAGGTTGAGGAGCTGTTCCGGCGTGAAGTACCGCCCCACCTTAGATAAGATCCCTAGTTTTTTTGGCAGCCTGTTGTGCTTTTGCCTCGATGTAAGAGCCGAAATTGAGGGTAGACGATAACATTTCCCCAAGAAACTAAAGGCTATCGGTTATCGACACGGTTACACCCCGGAAAGATGGAGCCGGGTAGAATTGGCTCCGTTTGGCGGAAAAAACACACGCCTGCGTTTTAGCAGCATTGAACTTGACCAGGTTGGCATAGTCCCAATCGGATACTGCCTTCAAGGACAAGTTCAAGCGCTCAACCATAACTTCTCGGAAAGACTGGATTTATAACCCACTAGTACGTGCATCGGACACGTAACTCTCAGCAACAGTGCTATCGTCTGCATATCCAAAGGTACCGAGTTTTAGTAGGTCGTTTATGTGCAACAAGAACAGTGTTGCAGAGAGCACCAACCCCTGAGGGACCCCGGCATTAATATCCATTTGACCGGACGAGCAGCCGTCAATAACAATTCGGATGAATCACCCCCTCAAGAAGTCTGCGATTCAGTCACACAGACCAGTGGGCAGACCGAAGGAAGGAAGCTTAGCAATAAGGCTATCATGCCAGACCCTGTCGACAGCCTTCGAGACAACAAGGGAGACTGCAAGTGCTTCCCCATGCTTCTCGATGACCTCGCTCCAGATGTGAATGGCATACACTAGAAGATCCCTAGTTGACCGATTTTGGCGAAAGCCGTATTGGCGATCACTAAGTATGTCATTAGAAGAGCTTCCAGGTATGCCAGGAGCTTATTATTGATCACTCGATCCATACACTTACAGAGAATGGACGTCACCAAGATAGGTCTGTAATTAGTTGGGTCAGCCCTACTACCCTCCTTGGGTACTGGTTGCACGTTAGCTTGCCTCCAAGCCATCGGTACATATTACGGGTATGGAGTTTATCTACAATTTAAGCCAAGACTTAAATTTGTTTAATGTAATAGCAGATTTGGCGAGTTAGTAGGTTAAAGAAAACGGGAGTGAGTGCTACATGGATGTTTACCATGACTTTGGTTTTGGCCATGTTCATTTTAAGTCCCGCTCTTTCGGAAGCTCTACTAAGGTTGTCGCGACGTGTAGCTCGCGAAGTAAACAGGTAACAGAGTCAAATTAATGTTGATAGTGCGAAACGTGTAACAAGCTAGTCGTACATGACAATATGCGGTGACCTGCTGGCAACACCGAATCCATAGGGCGATCACCATAGATATAGGTCGCGCGATGAATCAAGATCGCTCGGCAAAAGTGGAAGGGGCATGCGCAGTATTCAATTCTACGGTCTATTTGGCGACGTACGGGCGGGTGTGCGCCGTCGGCGACACGTCATTGGTAGATAGAGTCGCTCTTCAATTCCCGCGTTGCGTTCTCGCCTCTCATTGGATACTGTTGTACTTGGGTACTGTTGCGTACAGCTTGTGTTATCGTAATAATAATACGTAGTCGTAAAAAAAAAATGGTTAAAAATAAAGTTTTAAAACGGCTAGCCAGAAAAATGGTTTACGACGTGAATTATTACGTTAAAGAAAGAAACTAACGAAATTATTTTTTTAAATTTTATGTTTTATTTTATAATTTTTAATTTTTTGAATTTACCTACTTACAAGATAAATAACAATCAAAAACTAGTGTTATTATAAGTTATGTTACTAAGGTTCAAACATACGAAATTAAAAATAAAATCCTAACATACTAAGAATTTCTGTGCGCAATTGTACACATGCGCCGATTGCCCCCACTACTTTCACCGAGCGATCTTGATTCACCGCGCGACCTGTAAAGAGTACTTATAGTTTATGGTCATGGCACTTAAGTAGTATCTCTATATAGTCTGTGGCGTTTGCCGCATTTTTGAGCCATTTTTTCATCTCACCAAAGTAAGGTAGCTACCTCAATAAGTGCATAGTAAAAGTGATTGGTGTTTCATGGAGGCGTCCAGCACGGCGGCGGCTCATCTGAGAGAAATATAAGCTAAGTGGTATCACTAAGAAATTAGTGTAGTGGTTCCCCACCTAAATGTTTAAACTCTAAGTTTCTTAACTTTATTAAAGTTTCCGATGCTCTTGGAAGTCGGTTACATTAAGAGGTCTTTCGATGCTGCAATGCGAAAACCTCGTGAGAATCAGACTGGGCGAAAGGCCGTGATCAGTACGTTAGAGGAGACCTTCGGTGCTGCAATACGAAGTCTCTCTGACAAATATGGCGTACTGTTGCATGTACTAAGAGGGTACATGCAACAGAGAGATAGCGAAAGGTTAATTAGCAGACTTGGCTGCAGTTAACACTCTAAGATACTAAGAGAAATAGTTCTGTGGTACACGCAGAGATAACGAAAGGTTAATTAGCAGACTTGGCTGCAGTTAACACTCTAAGATAATAAGAGAAATGGTTCTGTGGTGTACGCAGAGATAACGAAAGGTTAATTAGCAGACTTGGCTGCAGTTAACACTCTAAGATAATAAGAGAAATGGTTCTGTGGTGTACGCAGAGATAACGAAAGGTTAATTAGCAGACTTGGCTGCAGTTAACACTCTAAGATACTAAGAGAAATAGTTCTGTGGTACACGCAGAGATAACGAAAGGTTAATTAGCAGACTTGGCTGCAGTTAACACTCTAAGATAATAAGAGAAATGGTTCTGTGGTGTACGCAGAGATAACGAAAGGTTAATTAGCAGACTTGGCTGCAGTTAACACTCTAAGATACTAAGAGAAATAGTTCTGTGGTGCACGCAGAGATAGCGAGAGGTTAATTGGCAGACGTGGCTGCAGTTAACTCTCTAATACCAAACAGGCTACGAGGACTTGTATCTCGTAGATCATATATCTGAGTAATTAATCCTAACAGTTGTTCATGTGTCACACCTAAGACACCAGAAACGTTTAAGTATGTAATTATGTATATCACAATGTATAGAATGGTGGGAATCAATTTAACTTTAACCACAGATGGCGAGCTGAATCACGGTGCGAGCTAGTAAGAACTAAAGGCAGATTTACGCGAAGCAAACCCCAATACAAAGATAATTCCTCTCGGATCAAACCCCAGGTACCTACAATCTAACTCCGATATTACTTAATTATACTCTTCGCCGTCGCACGTCGGTGCCGCTGCCCCCCGTTGCCCGACGGATAAGCCTGGCCAGCTTGATAATCTGTTCCGTTCGAGCGGCGTGGGGTAGCGGGCGTTCCGGCGCCGGCGGCGGCGAAGACATGGTGGAGATGCTGGGATCCGAGAGGAAAATTCATAAACAAATTTACGTAAACAAAACAGCATCAATTTTTATGTAAACAAGATTAAACTGGTTAAATAATAAAATAAACTGGAAAAATTTTCGGGTAGTCAAAAGTAACACAGTAAAAAAATTCTCTCTGTAAATAATTTATATTTAAAAATAGTCATTTTAGTTATTTTTATTTTTAAATGATAAGTATTAATAGCTAACCAGTTCAACCTGCCAGTGAAGTGTTTTTGGCTCCATCACATAATTATTTTTAAAACCACTGATTTTATCATGGAAGCAATCAACCGCACCATCACTGATTTGAGCAATCAGTTTACTAATAGAATGTCTGAGTTTGAGAAGGAGCTGCAGAGATCTTCCGGCACTGCAACTGTCACCACTTCAGGTTTGGCAGCGGAGTTTGCAACTTTCCGCACACTCATTGTTCAGGCGCTTGATGGTCTTCAGCAACAAGTTGGCTTTTTGACTCAGAGCCTGGATAACTTGGAGATGCGTGGGAGGCGTAAGATTCTGCTGTTGCATGGAGTGGCTGAGGAGCAGGATGAGGAAACTGCAAAGGTAGTTGTACAAGTTGTCGAACAACACCTCAAGCTTGACTTGTCTGTGTCTGGCATCAAGCGTTGTCACAGGATGGGGCGCAGCACAACTCACAAACCCCGACCGATTCTTTTCAAACTGCACGATACAGCTCTCCGAGACAAAATCTGGTTTGCCAAAACTAAGCTGAAGGGGTCCGGTGTCACGTTGTCGGAGTTTCTCACGAGAGCCAGGCACAATCTCTTCATGGCGGCGCGGGACAGATTTGGTGTGACGAAATGCTGGACTACAGAAGGCACCGTGATCGTTCTTGACTCGAAAGGATCCCGACATCGAGTCACTGCCTTTGCTGACCTCGACAAGATCGTGCAGCAGCCGAAGCAGACGTCTGCCCGGGCGGAGCAAGTCTCAGATCAGCCAGAGCCAAGTGTTGTGCATCCAGTTGCTGCAGGAAAGGTCGCCGCAACCAAGATAAAGCGCGCTGTAGCCAGAAAGTGATGTGTTTGTTGTTTTCTTTTGCTTTCAGGTAGTCCAGGTATTGGTAGTTTTATTATTTTTGATACCAGGTAGCTATAATAAGGTGCGATTTTATAATTCTTCGCACCCTTTCTTTTATTTGTGTACCTTACGTTTTTCCAAAAAATGTTTTCATGTTTTGATTAATACCTTATGTCACTGTCACCTATATGTCAATGTCATGTCACTTTTGTTTGCGTTTCGTTTCACATTTCATTGTTTTCGTTCCGTTACACGTTTTAATATCTATTTGTTATGTTAATATTATTTTTTAGGCCTGGACTACTAAATGTAATGTTGTGTAGGTTTATTATTCAAGTTTTTATTATATTGTAAGCACAGCTGGCAGGTGGACGTATAGTTTACCGCGTAATTTTTATTATTTTTGTTTTTAGTATTTAATTGTTATTATTTTTATTTTTTTTTTATTTTTATGCTCAGCCCTGGCTGTAGCAGTGATAGTAATACTTTTTATTCTTTGGATAGTGATGATGATAGCTTCGTAAGCGCTCCTTCCCTTTCCGACACTCTTGTTTCTTTATTTTCCGATGTCTCCAGGAACTTTAATGTAGTCCACTTAAATGCCCAAAGTATTCCGGCCCATTTTGCTGATATGCTGGCCAGTTTTGACTGTAAGAATATTCATGCAATTCTGGTTTCAGAATCATGGTTAAAGCCTTCTCTTCCCTCTTCCTCCTACTCTCTTCCAGGTTTTAAACTTGTTAGGAATGATCGCGCGGTGGGTGGTGGTGGCGGAGTGGCCATTTATCTTCGCGATTACATTCCTTTTTCTATTGTTAGCATGTCCACTCAGCCGCCCCCGCCGAGTGCCGGTGAACATCTATTCCTGGAAGTTGAACTTCATCACACTAAAATTCTTCTTGGAGTCTACTACTGTCCTTCTCTTCGTATCAACTTTTTCTCTTCTTTTGAAAGTATTTTAGAAGCTTTAATTCCTTCTTACAGTCATAGCATCATAATGGGCGATTTTAATACATGTCTCCTTAAAAATGACTCTCGATCTACTTCTCTACGACATGTTATTAATTCTACCAATCTCTCTATTCTCGATCTTGGTGCTACTCACCATTTCCCTAACTCTGTCCCCTCTCTTCTTGATCTCATTTTCGTCTCATCTCTTGATCACGTCGCTAAACATGGTCAATGTTCAGCTGACGCCTTTTCATATCATGATCTCATTTTCACTTCCTATAAAATTCGACCACCTAAGCATAAGTCCAAAACTCTTCTGCTTCGCAATTTTGATGGCATGGACATTGATCGTCTTCGTGAAGAGGTCAATAACATAGACTGGACGCCTTTGGTGTTATCGCCGTCCGTTGACGAACAAGTGGAGATTTTGACTTCTACCCTAATTCAGCTTTACGACTCACATGCACCTGTTCGAACTGTGAAGGTCAAGCATCTCCCAGCGCCATGGCTGACTGATGAAATAAAACTTTTACTACGTAAAAAAGCAGCCGCAAAGTTTAAGTTCAAAGTCCGACCTACTGATTACAACAGGGAAAAATATGTCTCAATTAGGAATCACTGCAGCAAGGTGTGTAGGAATGCAAACCGCCAATTTATCCATACTTCGGTACAGAACGGTGATCCAGCTAAGGTCTGGAAATTTCTCAAATCACTAGGTATCGGAAAAAAGTCTCATGACACAATTCCTAAGGACTTAGATTACAATTTACTAAATAGTCATTTTTCTACTTCGCCCACAATGAATAGGGCCACCAAAGCCATTACACTAAGTCGTCTTTCAAACCTTCCGAAACCTGATTTTTCCCCATTTGTCCTAAGTCAGTTTACTGCTAGTGATGTTAAAAGAAGTATTATGTCAATTACATCCAACGCCATTGGTAGTGACTGTGTCAGCCGAAAGATGATAATTCCTATCCTTGATAACATCCTTCCTGTCATCCTTTACATTCTCAACTTTTCTGTTTCCAGTGGTGTCTTCCCAAAAGCCTGGAAAGATGCCCAAGTCATCCCTTTACCTAAGAAACCTCATCCTGCATCTTTCTCTGACTATCGTCCTATCTCTATTCTTCCTTTCCTATCCAAAGTCCTGGAAAAGCTGGTTCATCAGCAACTTAGCTCTTTCCTTTCCAAGCATAATCTCCTAAATCCCTATCAATCCGGTTTTCGACCTGGACACAGCACTACCTCAGCACTCGTGCATATTACGGATGATATTAGGTCTGGCATGGAGATGGGAAAGTTAACGGTACTTGCTCTGCTTGACTTTAGCAATGCCTTTAATACCGTTGACTTCGACATTTTGCTTGGTATGCTATGCTCTTTTAACATATCTCCTTCGGTAATTGACTGGTTTCATAGTTACCTGTTTGGTCGCCGGCAGCGTGTTTGCATTGAGGAATCTTTCTCTTCGTGGTGTGATACCTCTGCCGGTGTGCCGCAGGGTGGCGTTTTATCCCCTCTACTTTTCGCACTTTTCATTAACGCTATCTCTCAACGACTATCTTCTTTCTACCACCTATATGCAGATGATCTCCAAATTTACACCCAATCCTCTCTTGGAGAGCTAACTGATGCCATTGAGACTATTAATAACGACCTAGCTCGAATAGGTGACTGGAGTGCTGAGTTTGGGCTGAGGATCAATCCCACCAAGACCCAAGTGATTGTTGTCGGTAGTCCCCGTACGGTCTGTAAGATCGATTGGTCGACACTTCCCCAGGTTTCTTTTAACAATACCATTATTTCTATAAGTCACGTTGTCAAGAACTTGGGGATTTATATCGACAGCAGTCTCTCTTGGACTAAACAACTGCAGGAGGTCAGTCGAAAGCTGTTTGCTTCGGCAGGCTCCTTGAGGCGGCTTCGTAACATGCTTCCTATCAACACTAAGATTGCGATAGCACAATCTCTTCTTCTCCCAATCTTGGACTATGCTGATGCCAGCTATCTTGATCTTACCCAAGACCAATTAGACAAGCTTGAGCGACTTCAAAATCTCTGCATTAGGTTCATATTTGGCTTGCGCAAGTATGACCACGTTTCCGAATTTCGTACTCAGCTCAAATGGCTTCCTATTCGCCTTCGCCGGAATGCTCATATACTTTCATTGCTTTATAATGTGCTCTTTAATCCTTCTACTCCTTTTTATCTTAAAGAACGCTTTCAGTTCCTTTGTGACACACATTCTAGGTCCTTGAGATCGTCGGAAAATCTGAAATTAAGTATTCGTATGCATTCCACATCGTTTTTTGACAAATCGTTTACAGTCCAAGCTGCTCGTTTGTGGAATGCGTTACCTATTGAAGTGAGACGTGCTCAAACGCTCCCAACGTTTAAAACAATGGTGAAGGAGCATTACCTTTCACTTTGATTTTGTCATCTCCTGGCTTGATTACATATTTAATATTTATTAGTATATTTTTTGTAATGTATGTATGTATTTGTGTTGCTATTTCATATTTGTATTATTCTGATGTACACTGACAGCCCTATATCTTTCTACTCTCTTTCAGTCCATCCAAAGGTTGTCTGTAAGAGATCGCCCTGTGCGATAAGGCCGCCCATTGTACACTTATTTTGAATAATGTTTGTCCTGTATCTTTTTTGTTCATGCGGTGTACAATAAAGAATATAATAAAAATAATAATAAAAATAAATAATTCAGAGTTCTTACTAGTGCTGCCATCTGTGAAAGCCCACGTACAACTTATCGTGACAAAGTTTGAAGAGGAACTAAATGTTGAATAGACTTGAATACTTGATACACGTTTCGCCAATATTAACTCTGATATTATAAATGAATGCACATTATCGAATATTCTCAATGTAATTATCTTAGAATTAACTATTATTGGTAAACAAATAAGTGTGGTGAACATTTGAGGCGATAGATCGGTGCAACAAGATGGCGTTGCTTGTTGTCGAAATGAAATTTAAATTTATGTTGATAAATTTATTTCTTTGTTTGTGAAATGAACAACGTCACATAAATTGTTCATTTATTTATTTCATAAATTATTTAAGCGAATTCATCATTAATACTCTTTAGTTTACAAGGTTACGACCTTACAAGTCTTTAGACCGATTTATTATAAACCGGAAGTGGATCAGGCATCACTATTAGACAGCGACAACAATTGGTCTCTGTCAATTTGTGCCCGCTTCCTGTTCCTACGAAAAGTTTCTCTCTGTCTTCAAAGTTTAAAACAGTGCTAGAGTTTGTAAAAACAAAATATATACGGCTTATTAACGTGCCCAACGTCGGGAATAAAATAAGTGTGCACGGATTAATTAAAGGTCAGTACGGTTTGGATGCGAGTAGATTACAATTTCGAATTTGTGTTCATAGTTCTTGGGATTCTCGATGTAAAACTGAGATTGATAAAATACTTTGCTAAACTTAGATTTACATGTAATCGGTAAATGTATCCTTTCTTTCGACGATATAATTAGTATGTTGCGTGAGATTATCCTGAAGGATTATTAGAATTTGAAATATGGTCCGCCATAATATCAAAGTAATGTCGGAAGGTATGGCGTCCTAGGAAAAAACGAATTTATAAGAGAATAACTACAACCAGTGTAATAAAATCAAATCCAATGTTTGAATTGTACTACTACCTACGAGGCTTCACGACATAACTTCCTATATGCATATAGGAAAATTAAATAAATGATCTGTAGTGATAAGTATCTACCTACTTGATAAAACCTGTGCACTTATCCTTTTAACAGGACCAGAATCATTAACTATCGGTGGTAATTGTCGCCAAAAAGGGGGAGATTGAGTTAAACCGTCTACAGCTAAAGAAATAGCTACTGGAGTCACACATATAATTGATAAAAACTTCTCAAGTGAGTAATAGTTTATCATCTTATATCTAGACAATGGATGAGTATCCATGCTGCCTTATTTACAATGAATAAATGCTTGAGTGGACATCTCTCGCATGGCCACTTGGTCCCAGATTGAAGGACTAAGCCGGTGTTAAGGACCTCGGTAATCAGTACATACCGTGGATGAGTACTTCAGGTACCTAAACAATACAAACATAGACATTTGTCTACGATACTTGCAAGCACTGCTGACTAGGCAGCGGTGGCAGCGGTGTCTTCAATACTTAAAGATAAATAATTTAAAAAGGATTATAAATTCTTGTACTCTGTGAGTAGGTACCTAGTAGTGTCAGCTAGTTGAAGTGACAATATATGTATAAGAAGGATGATATTTCCTTACTGTACTCATTCATTATCTATGATTAATTATGTGCACTTGATAATTGAGTGTTTATGTTAGCAGCATTCTAAAAATAATAAGTGACATTTACTTTCTTATACAGGGTGATCACAATAATAAGTGACATTTACTTACTTATACAGGGTGATCACAATAATAAGTGACATTTACTTTCTTATACAGGGTGATCACAATAATAAGTGACATTTACTTACTTATACAGGGTGATCACAATAATAAGTGACATTTACTTTCTTATACAGGGTGATCACAATAATAAGTGACATTTACTTAATTATACAGGGTGATCACAACACCTAAATAAATCTGAAAGGAGATGATTATCTCCATGATTGTGAACAAGTTTTGTGAAAGAGAAGTTGAATTTCAGAAATTCTATTTAAGGAAAGTGTATACTTAATTAAAATTTTTAAATATCCTGTATGAATGATGTCTGATTTATTGCAACTAAGTTATGAGTTTGTGATCAAATAAACCCTCAGAAATATTTCACTAAATAATACAAACATCAATTCATTAAACAGTAAAAAAAAAAAAAACTTTTTGGAAGTTATAATTAAAATATACTACATCACAATTACATTTGTATAACAAATTAGAACTTGTCATGTTATGAACTGTGCATGTGACAGTGTAACATTACATTACAGAACGCCAATATGGAGGAAGCCATACTGCTTATTCTTCGCAGTCTGTGTGATAAAATAAAAACTCTGTCTGAAAGTGCTCGAAATACAACTAACAAACTCAGTAATGAAATTGATGACTCAACCCGTGACTTAACCTTGCATGAAGCAAAGGTAGTATCTTCTAAACTACATACCTGTCTCCAACGCTTGGAAAGGGAACTAAACAATTATTTTCGACTCGTTAACGAACCACAAGTCGATGAGGTCTCTGCCATCTCCGCAATTCAACTAGAAGCTGAAGAAAATTGCTGTGAACTTAAAGTGAAAATTGAAGAATGTGACAATTCAGCAACAAATAGCAACAAAAATGAAGAACGTTTTTTATCAGGAAAACTGCCAAAATTAGAATTACCTCAGTTTGAAGGTAGCATACTCCAATGGCATCAATTTTGGGACCAATTTAGTTCCAATATTCACAACAGGAATTTGCCAGACGTTGACAAGTTATTATACTTAAAGAATTCTTTAAAAGGGGAAGCCAAGGGAGTGATAGACGGGTTAGATATTACTAATAAAAATTATCTTATAGCCATACAATCTTTGAAAGATAGATATGGGAAACAAACTCAAGTGGTTGATGCACACTATTCTTCACTCTACAAAATAAAACCAGCAAACAAAACCATATCAGATTGTCGAAGAGTTTTAACTGAAATCGAAAAACATTTGAGAGTTTTGGATTCAATGGGTGAAAATATTAACCATAACCACTTGAGGTTTATGGTGATGGAGAAATTTCCGGAAGACATAATATATGAAATGAAAATGAAAATAAGACAAGAATCAATTGAAGAGATAAGGAAAAATTTGGAAATTATTATTTCAGCACGTGAAGATGCAAATAGATTAACAGAACAGAAAAACCTAAATGAAAAGGAGTATTACACTGTAAAGACACTTCACTCCACTGGAAAGGGTGAACATATAAATCAAAAGAGAAAAGAAGACCAAAGAAGACAACAGAAAGGTAACAATGAACACAATTAGGAAAAGGGTAGATGCTACCCTGCACAGAGCAAAGGAATTACTCCTCAGAGAAACTATGGGATTAAGCAAAAATATACAAGTTATTCCGGGAAAAATCAGAGAAAGGAGGGGCCACCCAAAAAGAAGTCCAAACTTCACTGTATCTTCTGTAAGGAGTCGCACTACAATGACGAATGCACTAAATTCAGGGATAAAAGAGAGAAAATCTTTATTAAAAAATAGATGCTATGGTTGTCTTAGAATAGGACATTCTTATGTGGATTGTAGAAATAAAAGGGAATGCTTTCATTGCAACAAGTTAGGGCATAATCGTGCTTTATGTCCTGTTAAATGCTCAACAGTACACAAAGATAAATTAACAACAACCAATGTCCTGTACACAAGGGATAAGGGACTCACAGTTCTACAAACAGCAGTGGTTACTGCCAATAAAGTAGGAGATTTTTCTAAGAAAATTCCATGCAGAGTTCTACTAGATTCTGGAAGCCAAAGAACATACATCACACAGAAATCTGCAAAGGATCTTAATCTAGAATTTGAAGAGGAAAGCACACTAACTGTATTCACATTTGGATCATTGACTCCTCAAGAAATAGACAGTCCCGTGGTTAGAGTGCAGTTGAAATCAAGAGTTGATAAGACAATCACTCTATTTGCCAATGTGGTACCAGTGATATCACTTAGTATCCCATATCCTCATCAGGACCTCAGCCAATGGAAAGATAAATCAAAACTAGCTGATGATGGTTCTCTACAAGACCAAGTGGACATTCTGATTGGCAATGATTATTACTTTCACTTATCTCAGAACAAAAAATTAAACTAAAGGAGAACTTGTATTTAGTACAGTCTGACCTCGGATGGATACTAAGCGGGAAAATGGATTCCAGTCCTATTCATGAACTATCGGTGGTGACATACCTCCAGTCTAATATGGACCTGTTATTCAACGAACCTGATCTGCCACTGATCGAGACTAACATGAAGAGCTTATGGGAACTTGAATCCATTGGCATAACCGATTCTCCGAGAGAAAATCGAGAAGATGAGGCTGTAAAAAGATTCAATGAAACTACTGAATATAAAGATAACAGGTACTCCGTATCCTGGCCCTGGATTGAGTACCCTCCTGCTCTGGATGTGAACTTTGGATTGGCTTATGGTCGACTCGTCAACTTGTTGAAGCGGCTAAATACATCCACATTATTGGCGTATGAAGAAACATTGAAAGATCAAATGATGAAGGGAATAATTGAAGTCGTGCCTGATCTGAGAGATCAAGCGGTAGGACATCCAGTTCATTACCTTCCACACCATGGGGTAAAAGTACCTGGCAAACCTATGAGAATTGTCTATGACGCGTCATCTAAAACAAAGGACAATAAAAGCTTAAATCAATGCTTGTATTGTGGACCCATGATGTTAGAGGATCTAACAGGATTACTTATAAAGTTCAGATGCCAACCAATAGGTATATGTGCAGACGTTGAGAAGGCATTCTTGCAGATTGCACTCAACAAACAGGATCGGGATGTAACTCGATTCCTATGGTTAAAGGATACAAGGAAACCCGCTACAGAAGATAATCTACTTCACTTAAGATTTACAAGAGTTCCATTTGGAGTTATATCAAGCCCATATTTACTTAATGCAACAATCAGATTACACCTACAAAGTTCAGATAATGAACAGGTCAAGAAATTAACTAAAGACATATACGTGGATAATGTCGTCACTGGGACGAAAACAGTGGAGGAAGCACTTCAACTCTATAAGAATTCCAAAGAGATATTTAACCAGCTATCCATGAATCTCAGAGACTGGAGTTCCAACTCTGAAGAATTTATAAAACAAGTACCTGAATCTTGCAAAGAGGATAAGATCAAAGTTCTTGGACTCACCTGGAAACTGAAGGAGGACACACTTCAATTAAAAGATAAGGTTATTAGTGAACCTAAATTTACAAAAAGAAATGTCTTAAGAGTCATAGCGTCAATCTACGATCCGTGTGGATTTGCTGTACCATCACTGTTGTCTAGCAAACTGTTCCTACAAAATCTGTGGAAAGAAAAGGTAAAATGGGATACACCATTTTCTGAGACGTTAACAACCAATTGGTCAAAAATATGTAACGAATTAGATGAGGTTCGAGACATATCTTTGGCCAGGTGCTACTTCAATGACCCCACTACAAGTACTTGTCAAATTCACTGCTTCACGGACTCTTCTTCGAAGGCCTATGCAGCTGTAATCTACATAGTTAACGGCAAGGAAGTAAAGTTTGTCCTGGGGAAATCAAGGCTAGTTCCCTTGAAGGATCAAGATGATCTAAAAATACCACGATTGGAATTACTAGGCGTACTAATAGGAACTAGGTTAATTAAATATGTATGCCAATTTTTACAGTTCAACATTACAAGCCAAACATTATGGACGGATAGCCAAATTGTAATTGACTGGTGCAAGACGGACAAACTTCTCACACCATTTGTGGCCAGGAGAGTTGAAGAAATTAAAAGCAATAGAAACCTAATAATACGACATGTTCCATCGGAATTAAATCCAGCGGATGTTGCCACAAGACCATTCAGCTCTAAAGAAGATAGGGTAAGGTGGCTGACTGGACCCCAGTTTCTATTACAACAACCGAATTCGTGGCCGCCAGAAATCAGAGGAATTTCTTCTCTTTGCGCGGGGGAGGGTCTCCCGAAAGAGTCACAAGAAAATAAAATGGATACAGAAAATATACTCGAAGTAGAAAATCAAGAAGACAAGGCAATTAACCAAACTAAGATGAACATTAACATAAGGGAAGAAAATAGTGATAAAATTAAGCAGCTCAAAAGGCTACAAGCCGAATACTTTCCAAGAGAACTAGAAGGGAAAGAGACAAGCTTAAAAATTAATCTTGGACTATTTCTGGACGTAGACGGACTTTTGCGTTGCAAAGGACGCTTAAAGAACACGGATTGGCCTCATGACCAACGTTATCCGATACTTATCCCAAAGGATTGTGATTACACTAACAAAATTATTACTCAGACGCATAACGACAACCATCATGTAGGTGTTAACCATACCCTCGCTATAATTCGTTAAACCTTATGGATCCCACATGGAAAACGCCAAGTCCAGAAGATTATAAAAAAATGTACTAGATGTCAGAAACACGGAGGAGGACCATTCAAGCTACCACCAACTCCTGCATTACCCACTGAAAGAGTAAATTACACTTCACCGTTTACATTCACCGGCCTGGACTACATGGGCCCTGTACTAACTAAACATGGAAATGAAAAAAGCAAACGTTGGATAGCACTTTTCACTTGCCTAGCAGTCAGGGCGGTGCATTTAGAGGTTGTTCAAGATCTCACAGCAGAAGAAGGACTTCATGCTTTGAGAAGAAAGATATCAACAAGAGGTGTGCCACAAATAATCACATCAGATAACGCAACAAATTTTAAGCTCATGTCAGAAATACTATCAAATTCTTATTGTATTAAACATGAAATTCGTTGGAGGTTCATACCCCAACTGGCTCCCTGGTTCGGGGGATTCTACGAACGATTAATTGGAATAGTGAAGAATTGTATGAGAAGAACATTGGAAAAACACATGCTGACAGATAGTCAATTGGTTACATTAGTAAAAGAAATCGAAGCAACTGTTAATACAAGACCGTTAACCAGTGTTGATTCTGAATTGGTGCATATTTTAAAACCGTCTGATTTCTTAACTTTGGGAAAATGCATTACGATGGAAGGTTCAACTGAAGATTTTTTAGTACAAGGCACTACGACAAAATCCGATCTTATCAAGGCTTGGAAAAGAGGTTTAGTTATCCTCAATGAATTTAAGGACATGTTCACAAATCGATACTTACAAAGTCTGCGTGAACGATATGGAAATTCTGTCAAAGAACCTAGAATCACGGCAAAATTAATCCCTAAGGTAGGACAAATTGTACAGATAAAGGGAGATAGTAAAAATCGAGAAGAATGGAAGGTTGGAAAGATTACTTCATTGGTCAAAGGTTCTGATGGACTTTGCAGAATTGCAAAGGTCGAAGTTGGAAATAAGGAGTTTGTAAGATCTTTAACTCATTTATATCCACTGGAAATGGAGGACAATGAAGAAGTAGAATACGATGCGAACGCATTAGGAGAAAATGAGATACCACAGAATATAATGGTACACGAATTAATACCATTGGAAGTAGAAGTTACAAATTCCAAGGATACATCTGATAGTTCAAAAAATGAGAAAGAAGTCAAAGAGTCGATAATGCCAACGGAAAAGAGTATGTTGGAAGACTTTGATAATGTATCAGAGAGCACGGACAAAGAGAAAACATTGAGTCAGGAAGTGGATGAACCTGATAAGATAGTACAAGTAAATAACGAGGTTAAACAAAGAAGAGGCGCGGCCACCAGAGCTCTGGAGAAAATCGCAGAGTGGACGCGTAACTTACTAACCCTGCTCTAAGACCATTCGGGCGGGAGTGTCGCGACGTGTAGCTCGCGAAGTAAACAGGTAACAGAGTCAAATTAATGTTGATAGTGCGAAACGTGTAACAAGCTAGTCGTACATGACAATATGCGGTGACCTGCTGGCAACACCGAATCCATAGGGCGATCACCATAGATAAAGAGTACTTATAGTTTATGGTCATGGCACTTAAGTAGTATCTCTATATAGTCTGTGGCGTTTGCCGCATTTTTGAGCCATTTTTTCATCTCACCAAAGTAAGGTAGCTACCTCAATAAGTGCATAGTAAAAGTGATTGGTGTTTCATGGAGGCGTCCAGCACGGCGGCGGCTCATCTGAGAGAAATATAAGCTAAGTGGTATCACTAAGAAATTAGTGTAATGGTTCCCCACCTAAATGTTTAAACTCTAAGTTTCTTAACTTTATTAAAGTTTCCGATGCTCTTGGAAGTCGGTTACATTAAGAGGTCTTTCGATGCTGCAATGCGAAAACCTCGTGAGAATCAGACTGGGCGAAAGGCCGTGATCAGTACGTTAGAGGAGACCTTCGGTGCTGCAATACGAAGTCTCTCTGACAAATATGGCGTACTGTTGCATGTACTAAGAGGGTACATGCAACAGAGAGATAGCGAAAGGTTAATTAGCAGACTTGGCTGCAGTTAACACTCTAAGATACTAAGAGAAATAGTTCTGTGGTACACGCAGAGATAACGAAAGGTTAATTAGCAGACTTGGCTGCAGTTAACACTCTAAGATAATAAGAGAAATGGTTCTGTGGTGTACGCAGAGATAACGAAAGGTTAATTAGCAGACTTGGCTGCAGTTAACACTCTAAGATAATAAGAGAAATGGTTCTGTGGTGTACGCAGAGATAACGAAAGGTTAATTAGCAGACTTGGCTGCAGTTAACACTCTAAGATAATAAGAGAAATGGTTCTGTGGTGTACGCAGAGATAACGAAAGGTTAATTAGCAGACTTGGCTGCAGTTAACACTCTAAGATACTAAGAGAAATAGTTCTGTGGTACACGCAGAGATAACGAAAGGTTAATTAGCAGACTTGGCTGCAGTTAACACTCTAAGATACTAAGAGAAATAGTTCTGTGGTACACGCAGAGATAACGAAAGGTTAATTAGCAGACTTGGCTGCAGTTAACACTCTAAGATAATAAGAGAAATGGTTCTGTGGTGTACGCAGAGATAACGAAAGGTTAATTAGCAGACTTGGCTGCAGTTAACACTCTAAGATACTAAGAGAAATAGTTCTGTGGTACACGCAGAGATAACGAAAGGTTAATTAGCAGACTTGGCTGCAGTTAACACTCTAAGATAATAAGAGAAATGGTTCTGTGGTGTACGCAGAGATAACGAAAGGTTAATTAGCAGACTTGGCTGCAGTTAACACTCTAAGATACTAAGAGAAATAGTTCTGTGGTGCACGCAGAGATAGCGAGAGGTTAATTGGCAGACGTGGCTGCAGTTAACTCTCTAATACCAAACAGGCTACGAGGACTTGTATCTCGTAGATCATATATCTGAGTAATTAATCCTAACAGTTGTTCATGTGTCACACCTAAGACACCAGAAACGTTTAAGTATGTAATTATGTATATCACAATGTATAGAATGGTGGGAATCAATTTAACTTTAACCACAGATGGCGAGCTGAATCACGGTGCGAGCTAGTAAGAACTAAAGGCAGATTTACGCGAAGCAAACCCCAATACAAGGATGATTCCTCTCGGATCAAACCCCAGGTACCCACAATCAATCTCCGATATTATTTAATTTATACTCTTCGCCGTCGCACGTCGGTGCCGCTGCCCCCCGTTGCCCGACGGATAAGCCTGGCCAGCTTGATAATCTGTTCCGTTCGAGCGGCGTGGGGTAGCGGGCGTTCCGGCGCCGGCGGCGGCGAAGACAAAGGTCATTGAGCATTGTACTGAACTCCGCCGTAGTCTCAGCCATGACTACTATGTCACCGGCAAACCGAAGGTGTGTACTATGTACTATATGTACTCGCCTAATCTCCTGATAACCTAACCTTGAAGACATCCTCCATAGCGGTTTCGATGTCTGGCTTTGAAGTCGGACTGATTCTGTGGCCCTAGTGAAAAAGGATCTAAGTCCAAAAATGCAACTTTACAAGAGACGTAAAAAACACTCTGCGTGCTTCAAATTCGTGTTTGACCTCGTGGGTCATTCAAACCGCTACCAAATGAAATACATGTGATGTTTTTAGAGGTAAACAATTTATGCTCTTTACTATTATTGGGTTATTTTTTATGTAAAGTTAATAGTTTTTAAGATTATAGTGACTTATACCAATCACAAAATGAATTCCATACGGGTATAAAATAAGTTAGACCTTCTCCCATAAGTTAAATATTAATTCATGCACGTGAAAAAGGATACGCATTTGAAATTATTTTTAATAACTAATTACCTAATGCAAGGAAATATTTTTTCTCTTTATTTCGGTGAAAACGGTAAGTCTAATAATATCATTTCTAACTCAAACCATTTTTATGGACTAAGTGTTGTTGTATCGATAAACACCAACCAAATTAAAATGTGGTTGATTTATGTTAATTTAGATTAAAAAACATAAAAGAAAGTTTTTATTTTTCCGTTTAAAAAACAATATAAATGGACTTGAAGCCAACTTTTGTTTTTTTTGGTGTCAGTTGAATCCTTTTGCACAAAGTAACTTCCTTATTTTTAGGGTTAGCTTAGATCTGTTTTCACCAAACGATAGAGCATATTTTTCTGATCATTTCGGTATACTTAACTCATTTTCGACAAAATCGGACTTATACCCCTTTTCACTAGGGCCACAGTGATATGGTGGCGTTTTTGTACAACCACTCCAGCACTTCGATGGACCGATAGTCAATCTGGCACCGTTGGAGAGACTGCAGTACAGCCCAGGTCTCGACCGAATCAAAAGCTTTCTCGTATCCACAAACGATAAGCAGAGAGGCTGATTATACTCCTCAGTCTTCCGTATAAACTGCCGCAGCGTATGTATGCTTTTTTCGGGAGGCTTTGTTTGTTCGGGAGGCTGGAAGTAGTCGAAACTGCGCGCGAGACGGTTCGTGATGACTCTGGAAACGATGATAATCTGGGGGATGATAATATTGTTACAGCGAAACTGGAACACGCCATATCTTCGATGAAATCAAGAGCTGTTGTAAGAGTGGTTGCTAGTTTGAAGCTAAAACAATTAAAACGCATTGCTGTGCGAAGCTTCTAGAATGGAAGTGCGTACAGAGGCCTGGCAAGTTCTAGAAAGGGTCGCCATAAGTACCTACCACTATTATTATTAAATGGAGTTTAGTAGGTAGGTACGTATAGTCTGTCTAAAAAGCCAAACGACTTGGGTTATTATTAGGATACAATCAAATCTGATTTATAGTGAACACTGGTTGAATAATAAGGGTTGATTAAGAGGTCTTGATCATTGTTTATTAATATAACGTATCGAATATAAGATTTTTTTAAATTGATTTAATATTGTTAGGGAACTTTTTAAAAATTCTCAAGTCGTTTGACTTTTTAGACAGACTAAGAGATAAGAGAATTCATACCTTCCGAGTTTAACAATAGAGTCGAAATTCGCGTGAAAGTGAGGGAGGTAGGTACATGTTTGCAATAAAAATTATTTATTGATGTGACTCAGGTTGGCTGGACAAATCTTCAAAATAGCTTGCATTTAACTAGGTCAATAGGTCACTTTATGTGACGGCTAAACACCCTTATTTCAGAATTTGTGACGCTACAGAATCTTAGATAATCGATCGAAAACATGTCCAGCCATCTTGAAAAACCACTTTTCGCTGGTCTCTCAATCTCGGTAACGGAAGTGATTTTGACGACTTTTTGCATATCAACGGGCGTCACATAAATTTGTGACGGGCACCGAGCTAAAAGTTTTGTGATAAGTACAGTGCTTTAGTAGAAAAATGCAAAAATCTGTGTCCAGCCATCTTGAATTTACGTATAAAACTTATGGCTGGCACTTCCGAATCTCAATAACGGGGGCGTTTTCGAATAGGTATGGTTCCTTTACTAATTCTTGGTGACGCAATGTGTGACAGTAATAACGTTTGATTTATGGCGTCACATGTAAGGGTTTACGAGAAATTAATAAAAACTTAATGTCCAGCCAACCTGAGTTCAAGATGGCTGGACACATGTATCTCCACTGCCTGATGATCTACGACCTTCGAAATGTGTTCAAAATGTTGTGACGGGGACAATAATGACAACCTGAAATTGTGACGGCGAAACTTTGCGTAGTTTCAAAGATATTGATCATTTAAATTTCCCCATACAAACACTGCAGTAGGGTAACCAATATTGTAGGTTTTATGTAGGACAAGTATATTTTAAGGTGTTTTCTTTAATGGACGAAAATCCGTATATTGGTGATACTAATTTTTTTTTTTTTTTTTTATTAATGATAGGCTTGCGTTTGACCACTATCTCACCTGATGGTAAGCGATGATGTGGTCGACGATGAAGCACGCTTGCCTAGAAGAAACCTATTCACTCTCGACTTAAAGACTCCTAAGTTGTAGCTATCAGGAAACACAGATTCCGGCAGGGAATTCCACTCCTTGGCTGTACGCACAATAAATGTGTTCGCAAAACGTTTTGTGCGTATGGGTGGGATGTCTACCATGTACCGGTGGCGCAACGCTGTACGTCGTGTGGTCCGATGATGGAACGGACTTGGCGGAGTATGAACAACTGTAGATACGAACAACAATAATACGAACAACTGTAGATATTTAAATCAATAGAAGACAAAAATGTAGAAGTGAGGAAGGGGGGGGGGTGTAATTTTTAAATGTTATTGATTACTTACGTGCAGATATCTATTCTTTTTAGTAGGTATATATTATGTCAGGAGAACTAAACTAATGCTCTGAAGGTATTTAAATGAAAAAATAATGTTTGCTGTAAATAAAATCACATTTATTTATTTGCAGGAAAACCTTTTATTGCCACGGGGAAATCAAATACAAAGCAGGCGTGGATGCTACCGGCCAATTAATCGATTAAAAAGAGAAAATCCTTTATTTATGTAAAATTATGGTCACCTCACAATATTAATGGATGCTTGTATGGAAAAATTTAAATGGTCAATATCTTTGAAACTACGCAAAGTCTCTCCGTCACAATTTCAGGTTATCATTATCGTCCCCGTCACAACATTTTGAACACATTTCGAAGGTCGTAGATCATCAGGCAGTGGAGATACATGTGTCCAGCCATCTTGAACTCAGGTTGGCTGGACATTAAGTTTTTATTGATTTCTCGTAAACCCTTACATTTGCATATATGTAGTGGGTGGAGTGGAGGGTTTTGGTCTGTGACCCCCGCGGTGACCGGCCGTGTTGGGGGACGTGGAGAGGTCGCTGCTTCTTGTCATTCACTGGCAGATGAGGAGCTGTCTGTCTTTTGGCGTAAATGAAGACTAGGTATTGAGGTTTCTTTGGTTTTTATAAGATATTGGTCCATTTTGTTTTTCTTGGTTGGATTCTTTGCGGTATAAGGTTTTCCACCCTTGACACCTTCTGCTTCTGGCGAGAATGATAAACCTCTCTTATGTCGATCTTCACGATTTTCTTGTTGTACGTTTTCATTATCAGATTCAATGACTAGTTTGTTATGTTTTATAGATGCTTTTTTCCCCTGTGATTTTTCTCTTTGTAGTTGAGCATTCAGTTTTTTTCTTTCTTCAAGGATTTCAGGAGGATAGTCTTGTTTTATGTAGTAAGAGGTGGTTTCATTTAGCATTTTTTTATTTCTTAGTATTTCAATTTTTTTGCCTATAGTAGTCAGGGTGACAATTACTGGTCTGATTTTTCCAGATTTTTTTCCCATTCTAGTAACATATTCTATATCTGTTTTTTGACATTCTACCTCCATGTTAGATTGAACAATAGTTAGGATTTTATTTTGCAAGCTAAAGTAGCTGTTCTCGGTCTCTTCTACTCCGAAAAATAGCAAGTTCTTTCTCCTTGAAAAACTTTCAAGTCTTTGAATTTTCTTCCCCTGTTCTTCTGTTATTTTTTCCAGTTGTTGTTGCTTTGCTTCGAGCATAAAGAATTTTTCATCAAGGTTTTTATTGATACTATTTGGGATACTTTCTTTCATTTCTTTTAATTCATTTGCTTGTTCATCAAGTTTTGTTTGCAGTGATTTTAACATTTCTGTGATTTGTTCCATTTTTTGAATTTTTGTGTTTAGTGCCCTCTAGTGGTAAAGGTGTGTACTACTTTGTTGACTCACGACTGTTCAGTGCTCGATGATGTTTTTATCGACAAAATCAAAAAAGCAATTGAGGAAAGTATCAATTCGACCATTAATGTTATCAAGAAGCGAAAAAGACAAAACATTATTTCAGATAGTACAAAAATTCTAATAGATAGAAGAAAAGAATTAACAAATAAAAAACACTTAACACCAAACGAAAAACAAGAGAGGAGTCAATTATATAAAACCATTCACAGAATTATTAAGAAAGAATACCAAGAACATAGATTATCAACTATTGAAAGACATTTAAATAACTCAGGAAGTATGAAAAAAGGCTTAAAAGAATTAAGAACATCAAAAAAATGGATTACTTGCCTGCAGACGACCTCTGCTAAAAAATCGAAAACGTTTTCGAGATCAGGAATAATAAAAGTAGCGACTAATTTCTATAAAGACCTATACTCTATAAGGACACCATCGCGAGCAGAGACTCTACAGCAACAACAACAAAACGATACCACCTTGCAAAGATTTTCACTGCAGGAAATAGCTAAAAAAATAAAAGCGCTGAAGAAAGAGAAAAGCAGCGGACCTGACGGCATACCCAACGAGGCAATTATAGCAGGAGAGCCCATTCTGGTACCTCTTTTGTCCATTTTATTCAATAAAATACTAGACGAAAAAAGAATTCCAGGCGAGTGGGCAAAATCGGATATTATTCTCTTATACAAGAAAGGAAACCCTATAGATATTGGCAATTACAGACCGATCAGCTTGCAATCAAATCTGTACAAGCTTTTTGCTTCGTGCTTGGAGGATCGTCTCGCGGAGTATACCGAAAAACATCAGCCGGTAGAGCAAGCAGGCTTTAGAAGAAACTACTCAACAATAGATCACATTCACTCCTTAGAATTAGTGATAGAGAAGTTCGAGGAAATGAACCGCCCGCTCTACCTGGCGTTTTTAGACTATGCCAAAGCGTTCGATTCTATTTCCCACAGCAGTATCTGGAGTGCTTTACAAGATTGCGAGGTACCTACGGAAACCATAGAACTTATAAAGGAAATTTACAAAATTAGTCAAAGTAGAGTAATACTGGACAAGACCGGGCCGGAATTTGACATTGGCAGGGGCGTGAGACAGGGCGATCCTTTATCCCCGAGAATATTTATAACCGTACTTCAAAGCATCATGAAAAATTTGAAATGGGAAAAAAAGGGCATTTGCATAGACGGAAATTACCTAAGTAATCTAAGATTTGCAGATGATATTGTACTCTTTGCAGAAAGTGCATCAGAGCTAGGAGCTATGGTAAAAGAAATAGACGCAGTTAGCCAAAAAATTGGCTTGCTACTGAACACAACAAAAACAAAAATAATAACAAACAATAAAAAAATCCCGATAAGGCTCAAAAACGGTCCTCTGGAATATGTTGAAGAGTACATATATCTAGGTAAGCAAATATCCTTCAAAAAATCTAGACATCGAGATGAACTGACTAGACGTGTAAACATGGCCTGGAACAAATTTTGGAGTTTTAAAGAAGTTCTTAAGTCAAGAATTCCTGCAAGACTGAAGAAAAAGGTACTGGACTCATGTATATTGCCTTCGCTTTCTTATGCGTCACAAACATGGATATTCAACAGATACACAAGTAACAAGATACAAACCACGCAAAGAGCCATGGAGCGGAGTACGCTAAATATAAAGTTGAAACATAAAAGGACAAATGTATATGTGAGAAATACAACTAAAGTTATAGATGCTTTACAGCACTGCAAAAAATTAAAATGGAAATGGGCTGGCCATGTTGCACGTATGAATAACTATAGATGGACAAAACGAATAACTACTTGGAAGGGGCCGCCAGGAAAGAGAAAGAGAGGTAGACCAAGGGAGAGGTGGCTCGATGAAATACTGAACACAGTGGGAAATGACTGGTTAGGAAAGGCTTTAGATAGAGATCAATGGAGAAAAATGGAGGAGGCCTTTACTCTGTAGAGAGGTCCTTAATGATATTAATATAAATTTTTATATGCATGAAAAATCAATTATTAAATTATAAATTTTGTGTTGTATATTTTTTTATCTAAATTTTAAATTTAAATCTTGAATTGTAATTAGAAATTTATATGTATTTGATTTTGCACAAAAATTATGTAAATCAATTGTTAAGGAATAAAATGAGGCTTTTTTTTTTTTTTTTTTTTTTTTTTTTTTTTTTTAAACCCTTACATGTGACGCCATAAATCAAACGTTATTACTGTCACACATTGCGTCACCAAGTATTAGTAAAGGAACCATTTTCGAAAACGCCCCCATTATTGAGATTCGGAAGTGCCAGCCATAAGTTTTGTACGCAAATTCAAGATGGCTGGACACAGATTTTTGCATTTTTCTACTAAACCACTGTACTTATCACAAAACTTTTAGCTCGGTGCCCGTCACAAATTTATGTGACGCCCGTTGATATGCAAAAAGTCGTCAAAATCACTTCCGTTACCGAGATTGAGAGACCAGCAAAAAGTGGTTTTTCAAGATGGCTGGACACGTTTTCGATCGATTATCTACGATTCTGTAGCGTCACAAATTCTGAAATAAGGGTGTTTAGCCGTCACATAAAGTGACCTATTGACCTAGTTAAATTCAAGCTATTTTGAAGATTTGTCCAGCCAACCTGAGTCACATATTTATTGCCCCTCGACGCGACTCTATTGTTCTAGATTAGTTTTGAAACTTCGGTATCTAGGAAAAAAATATTAATTTAAAATCAGATTCAAAGTTTTTTTATTATGTAGCCTAGGTCCTGCTTTGAATCACATGGTGAGTCCGAAAAAATGTAACATTGAAATGAATTTTTAATCATATCATTTTTTATGTTTTTATTTTCCAAGACGTTGTTTTAAATAAAAACATTTGAATACCTAAATAGAGCGGATCTTTTCAAACGGTACTTATTTCTGGTTATGACGCCTCCTTCAGTCGCAAAGAATTACTATTTGATGAAAGTGAAAGAAAAAACGGTAAATAGTAGCTAGAATTTTAGCCAACTGTGCAGCTTACATTTGGTCAGTTCGAAAGAAAACATAGGTAATTTAAGTTTAAAAATTAAAAAAACCAAAAACTTTGGGTGTTTATCGGGTATTTTCCCCAAAACACCCGGTTTTTTCGCACTTGGGAATAAACCCGGGTAGGTGGATTGCCCATCTCTAACCACAACCCAAACTCTATAGTCGCTGGTCGTTCTTATTTGTTTAGAGACATGCACAGAAAAACTTTCAGCTTTTATAAAATAACGAAGGTCTAGCCGTCGTGAGCTCTTGGGCTATAAGGGACTCGCACCCTGGTCGACACAATCTCCGTGTTCACCACATTGTTCACAAGGGACTTGTAAACGAAAAACCCGCCTGGGACTGCTGATCACCCTCCCGAAAATAGAGCCAGATTTGAGAGTCAAAGTGTCCTCCCCTGTCTTCGGACTTCAGAAAGTCCCACAATACTCCATCGTAAGCTGCCACAATCTAGTGTACTGAGTATGATACTGAGCACGTTACAAAATTTTGTTGACTAGTGTGTCTAGTTATGCATTACTATGTTCGGCCTATCTTCTCTCCTAGAGAGGAGACCTGAGTCCCAGCAGAAGGCAAATTTAAGCCTGAGTTGAAGACTGAATATGCTATTATTGTTCGGGGACGTTTAGAACAACCCAAAATGGATAAAAGTTACTTTCCAGGCACAAACGTCGGAGTTAATAAAACGACAGTACTTTATCTTGACATTAACTTTTAATATATATATCAAGTCAATCTTCTTGATCAAAATAATATTGCATAGTCAACATCTACTGCGTAGAGCGTGGAGAGCCGGCCGGGAGCTCGCCAGTCTGTCAGCAGGAGCGCTAGTCGCCCGACACGGGCGGCGGCGGCGGCGGCGGCGCCAGGAACGACGGCGGCGGCGGCGCGCCCCACGGCGGAGGGTTGAAGCCGCCGCGCCAACCCATGCCCATCATGCCTGCGCACAACACACACACTTATACACCACGAAATCTATTACGACGAAACAGTATGAGCTATTTTACAAATATTTAAATGCAGGAGCAGTCGGCGTAGATAGAAAATATAAAAAGGTACTGACCGGGCGGCGGCGGCGGCATGTGCGGCCCGCCGGGGCCGACGTTTGGTGGAGGTCCCATCTTGCCGTCACCCTGCAAATGTACATAAAACTTATACAACTCGACAGCAAACTGCAAGGTGGAGACAAAGACGTAATGCTCGGGATGTACGAGGTTCATTTTTAGACTATAATAATATATGACGTACTAGATGCGTACTAGGGATATTATGGATAACAGCGTTTATTTGATACGGATCCTTCATTTTCATCCGCATCAAATTAATGGAAGCGGATTCATAACTGCGAAAAGTAATGACATGTAATGATAGTGGGCTAGTGGGCCAGCGTAGCACATGGGACGCGTGTTTTAGCCGTTTTCTATCATCGTTCGGGCCCCGCGCCGCCTGCGCACACACGTGTACATACCTGGTGCTGGTGCAGCATGGAGGGCGCGGGCGGGGGCGGCGGCGGGTAGGAGGGCGGCAGCGGCGCCGCGCTGCCCGGCACCGGCGGCTGCGGACCTGCGCACACACGTGTACATACCTGGTGCTGGTGCAGCATGGAGGGCGCGGGCGGGGGCGGCGGCGGGTAGGAGGGCGGCAGCGGCGCCGCGCTGCCCGGCACCGGCGGCTGCGGACCTGCGCACACACGTGTACATACCTGGTGCTGGTGCAGCATGGAGGGCGCGGGCGGGGGCGGCGGCGGGTAGGAGGGCGGCAGCGGCGCCGCGCTGCCCGGCACCGGCGGCTGCGGACCTGCGCACACACGTGTACATACCTGGTGCTGGTGCAGCATGGAGGGCGCGGGCGGGGGCGGCGGCGGGTAGGAGGGCGGCAGCGGCGCCGCGCTGCCCGGCACCGGCGGCTGCGGACCTGCACCGCCTGTGTAAGCAACACGGAACGATTTACTATTAGTTCATGAACAAATTATGAGATCACCCTTTGCCCTGCTGACAACTCTTGTTTGGCTACCGAAGCAGTGCAGAGAGCCGCGCGGTCACGTAAGGGCAGGGCCCGATCTAGCTATTTAGCTGCTCCGGGCAAAGATAATTTTCGCCGCCCTTCACATAACCCTGCATAAGGGTTTTAGATCGGACCCTGCATAAGGGTATTTGTGCTATGAAGGAGTACTCATTACAAAGCAGATTAGAGATAACTCAATTAATTTAATATGTTTTCCTTAAACCGGTTTTAAACTTAGATCACTAAGTAACTGACAAGATAGATAGATAAAGTCTGCCTAATAATTTAAACGACTTGGGTAATTATTAGGATTTAATTAAATCTGATGTAGTCAACGCGGGTTCAATAATCAAGGTTGATTAGGAGATAGAGATCATTGTTTACTAACAGAAGAACCTTATAAAAAGTATCGAATATAAGTATTTTTTAAATGATTAAATATTATACAAAATTCCCAAGTCGGTTGACTTATTATTAGACAGACTCTAAGTATAAAATTTATTTGATGCACACAGAAAAATAAACAGACAATACACAAAAGCTCAATAAATAAGCACATAAATTAACAAAAAAAACTACTGAGGTGTCACGGGACACCCGGATGGAACGAAGTTCCGTTCTGGCTTGTTTTCTATAAGAGAGAGAGAGAGACAGACAGAGAAACATGCGCACGCCGCACGGCTTACAATAGCTTACTATAACAAAAAGTATCGTTACAACTTTTCGTGAGAATTTTTTCCGTCTAGCCAATACAAGATAACTAAAAAATACTATCCCATTTTATGTACATTTTGACAGCACTATTTCAACATCTTCGAAACCATGAAAACGACACTCATGACGAAAAAGTTGATAATTTCTGACAGCCGCCATCTTAGATTTACATTTTGACAGCACTATCGGCTTCAACAACCTCGAAAACCATGAAAAAGACACCCATATCGAAAAAGTTGACAATTTATTGCAGCCGCCATCTTAGATTTACATTTTGACAGTACAATCGGTTTCAACACCCTCGAAAACCACGAAAACGACACCCATGACGAAAAAGTTGATAATTTCTTGCAGCCGCCATCTTAGATTTACATTCTAACAATACTATCGGTTTCAACACCCTTGAAAACCATGAAAACGACACCCATGACGAAAAATTTAATAATTTTTTGCAGCCGCCATCTTGGATTTATATTTTGACAGTACTATCGGTTTCAACACCCTCGAAAACCATGAAAACGACACCCATGACGGAAAATTTGATAATTTCTTGTAGCCGCCATCTTGGATTTATATTTTGACAGTGCTATCGGTTTCAACACCCTCGAAAACCATGAAAACGACACCCATGATGGAAAAGTAATAATTTCTTGCAGCCGCCATCTTGGATTTACATTTTGACAGTACTATCGGTTTCAACACCTTTGAAAACCATGAAAACGACACCCATGACGAAAAATTTGATAATTTCTTGCAGCCGCCATCTTGGATTTATATTTTGACAGTACTATCGGTTTCAACACCCTCGAAAACCGTGAAAACGACACCCATGACGTAAAAGTTGATAATTTCTTGCAGCCGCCATCTTGGATTTACATTTTGACAGTACCATCGGTTTCAACACCTTCGAAAATCATGAAAACGACACACATGACGAAAAATTTGATAATTTCTTGCAGCCGCCATCTTGGATTTATATTGTGACAGTACCATCGGTTTCAACACCCTCGAAAACCATGAAAACCACACCCATGACGAAAAAGTTGATAATTTCTTGCAGCCGCCATCTTGGATTTACATTTTGATAGTACTATCGGTTTCAACACCCTCGAAAACCATGAAAACGACACCCATGACGAAAAATTTTATAATTTCTTGCAGCCGCCATCTTGGATTTATATTTTGACAGTACCATCGGTTTCAACACCCTCGAAAACCATGAAAACGACACCCATGACGGAAAATTTGATAATTTCTTGCAGCCGCCATTTTGGATTTGTATTTTGACAGTACCATCGGTTTCAACACCCTCGAAAACCATGAAAACTTTTGTTTTTTTGGGACACAAAAAAATAAGAAATTGTAGTGCGGTGTGCGCTTCATTCAAGGCTGCATGTCAAATGAGAGCCCAACTCAGCATGTGTCAGGCAAATATACCTGATGATGGTATTCTGCTGGGTCCCTGTAGTGGCATACGGACGTCGCGTCTTTGTTGGTGGAAGTGCTATGTGTGTGTTATGTAGTGTAAGTGTTATGTGTAAAGAAAATTATGTAAGTATACCTACAATTTAATAGATTTAGTGTTCAATTCTGTATGTACCAATGGACATACAGAAAATCAGGCTTTGCATAGTGTGAATTTATATGGGGAAAACTGTAATTTATTAGGTCCGTGACTAAAACAGTGATATATATTTGTGTTGTATAGTTGTATGGTTCCTATCTCCTGTATGTGTGTTAGAAAATATTATTAGTTGTGACCTATTTACAAAAAAATACTTTGCATTAGTCTAAAGTTTAGTGCTCACAAGAACACGCTAACTACACACCGTTAAATTTTGATCGTTTTAATCCCCTGGAGGGTCGATCCGGTACATTAAACACTAGGGATGCCTCGATACGCCTTTTTGCCGATATGATAACGATACTCTTATAAAAATATCGGCGATACTGATACCAATACCGATACGCTTATTGAATTCAAAAAGGAAGGTAGAATAAATAAAACACAATTAATTAATAGTTTTAGTATGTAATCAAAATTATCATTTATAAGATTTTTATTTAAAAAACAAAGTATTCTTAAGTTTTGCGGGCAAAGGCGATTTCGCAAGTCTGTTTGAATAAGACCTGCGGTGGAAAATATTCTCTCCTTTGGAAACTAAAGTACTTCTGCGCCATTTTTTTCAAGTTTGTGTATAACATGGCGCCAGAAAACGAACGGATCTGCGTCTCTCGATATATGTATAAGGAGACCTTAGGTATCTCTCGACTTCTTCTTTGAGAGAATTACAGCTTAGAGTAGACAGGGCTCATCTTCCTCGGACTCTCTAATAATATTTTCACAAACGCTCCAAAGCCCGCAACTTGCAGTTCGCAGTTCGTGCCTCGTTTGCAACGAAATAGATGGGACAACACGCGCGTTTACATTTTTAAAGCGCGAAATTTGAAAAGTATCGTTGAATAAAAATATCGCCGATACCGATATATCGGCAAACCTGAAGTATCGCCGATATATCAGTATCGGTATCGGATGCATCCCTATTAAACACTATCGATTTGTAAAGATAAAATTAAAAGATAAAGTACCTTTTTAAACGTCAGCTGAGCGAATCCAATGACCTGTAGGTAGTAGTCAGCGTTGCGTACAAACTACCTACAGGTTACTGGACTCGCTCAGCTGACGTTTTCTTAAAAAAAATAATTTCGTACATGCGTAAATTAATACGAGTTTTGAAAAAAAGGTACTTTATTTTTTAATTTTATCTTTACAAATCGATAGTGTTTCATGTACCGGATCGACCCTCCACGGGATTAAAACGATCAATATTTAGCGGTGTATAATGGTGAACGTGTTCGAAACAGTCATGCCCAATTCTTCTTGCGAGGCAATCAGAAACTTCCGTAGTCGAGTTCTGAAGGTATATAGACATTTGATATTCCTTATTGGCGGGGGAATGTTGTTCCAACAGAGAGGCAGCTTTAGGTACGCAGCATTTGGATGCTGCGTACCTAAAGCTGCCTCTCTAAGCCGCTGTCTCGTGCGGTAACGTGGACAGCTGCTGCGAGCACTGTCTGGCGCAATCCCTTTTACTAGCAATCCAACTCAGTTTGGCGTACAAGTAAGTCAGTTGCTTGTACTTGCCTACTTTTTGGAGTCGTTAAGCAAGCTAAGTGCAGTTCACGATTGACACTTCAGGATTGAGTGCTTATTTAAAAAATGTGTCACGTGAGTTTTTGATGGAATGTTAAAGCAGAAACGAGTGCAGACGTTTTGCATCCTCTGAACCAGTCGATCAGTTTTTGCCAACAGTCGGGGGTCGATAACTATGTCCGCATAATTTAAGCTCTTTAACCATTCGTCCAATTATTAAGTAGTTACGGCGGCGGCAGCGCCACGGGCAGGTCGGCGGGCGGCGGGTAGGCGCCGCCATGATGGAGCGTGTGACACTCACCGAGCCAGGGCGCGGGCTGCGAGCTGGGCGGCGGCGGCGGCGGCGGGAAGGCTCCCGGCGGCGGCGGCAGCGCCACGGGCAGGTCGGCGGGCGGCGGGTAGGCGCCGCCATGATGGAGCGTGTGACACTCACCGAGCCAGGGCGCGGGCTGCGAGCTGGGCGGCGGCGGCGGCGGCGGGAAGGCTCCCGGCGGCGGCGGCAGCGCCACGGGCAGGTCGGCGGGCGGCGGGTAGGCGCCGCCATGATGGAGCGTGTGACACTCACCGAGCCAGGGCGCGGGCTGCGAGCTGGGCGGCGGCGGCGGCGGCGGGAAGGCTCCCGGCGGCGGCGGCAGCGCCACGGGCAGGTCGGCGGGCGGCGGGTAGGCGCCGCCATGATGGAGCGTGTGACACTCACCGAGCCAGGGCGCGGGCTGCGAGCTGGGCGGCGGCGGCGGCGGCGGGAAGGCTCCCGGCGGCGGCGGCAGCGCCACGGGCAGGTCGGCGGGCGGCGGGTAGGCGCCGCCATGATGGAGCGTGTGACACTCACCGAGCCAGGGCGCGGGCTGCGAGCTGGGCGGCGGCGGCGGCGGCGGGAAGGCTCCCGGCGGCGGCGGCAGCGCCACGGGCAGGTCGGCGGGCGGCGGGTAGGCGCGCCCGTGCGGCGCCGCCATGATGGCACGCGGGGCGGGCGCGGCCGCGAACAGTGCGGGTGGGAAGCGCCGCGGCGCGCCGCCGCCTCCTCCGCCCGGTGCCGCCTCGCCGAGTTCCGCCATCAGCGACATGTACTCCTCGTCGATCTTAGCCTGCCGACATCACACACCAGTTAAGAGCGCTCGACCTGTCACGACTTCCCATACGACCGCTCTTACGCGATTATGTAGTATTACAAATTTTTCTCTAATTTGAAGACACGTTTCTATCGAAAACAAGACATAAGGAGAAGTCAAAACTGGGCTTTAATCTGTAGAAATTTTAACACCAATGTGATATAATCGTAAGAGAGGTCAATCAATATGCTACTCGATCATAATCAATATGAAGTTTACAGACGTCCGCTTTTGAAGTTAAAAATTTTTCAATAAAAAAAAAAACATTTTGTTGACATTTGACGTTGAAATAAACATCCCAGCCATTTGGCGTTCCAAGTCATGATGAAGTCGCTATTAGAGTCTGTCTAATAAGTTAAACGACTTGGGTAATTATTAGGATTTAATGAAATCTGATGTAGTCAACACGGGTTCAATAATCAAGGTTGATTAAGAGATAGAGATCATTGTTTACTAACAGAAGAACCAAAAAGTACCGAATTATTAGTATTTTTTAAATGATTAAATATTATACAAAATTCCCAAGTCGGTTGACTTATTAGACAGACTATAGCGCATTAACAAATCGATCACTCGGAAAGAACGAGTGTTGATGCGCTAACATGGATGTTATCGTGGGTCGGAACGCTCGACGTACCTTGTTGGGCGTGTTGTGCAGCGTGCCCTGGCCGGGCCGCTTGGCGCGGCAGTCGCGCGCGATGTGGCCGGCGCCGCCGCACGACGAGCACACGATGCTGTTGGTGACGTTGGGCTTGTCGGGACACAGCCACGTCTTGTGGTCGGTGGCGGAACAGTTGGCGCAGCGCACGGCGTCGTTCTCGCGCAGGGTCCCGTTGAGCTGCGCCAGCTCGCGCAGCTGCATGCGCCGCAGGTCGTTCTGGCCCTCCGGCACCTCCACGCCCTGCCGGATCACCTCCTTGATCTGCCGACCGCACACACACATTAGCTACGACGGCTCTCCAAATCGACCTAGATGCCAACCAGTAGCGAAGCACTAAACAAACTATTCGCCAACTGGCTCTGGCCAGCTATCTCTCTATCTAATGAGACTATCGATTATATACACCCGGCCAGCCAAAACATGACGGCGAGAAAGGCAAAAGAAAAGTTTTTTTTTTTTTTGTCTGTTATAAACTAGTACTTGACTGCGATCCCGCCTGATGGTAAGCAGTGATGCAATCGTTGATGGTGAGGCGCACTAGTTTATTAAGAGCCTATTCACTCTAGCCTTGAAGACACCCAAATTATAATCAGACGGAAAGACCGCAGCAGGCAAACTGTTCCAGTCCTTCGAAGTACGCGGTATAAATGAGTTACTATTATTAAAATAAAACTAGTTTGCCGATAAAAGCGTTCACTTAATGACATGTAGCAAGAAATCGTCATCTTCCTGCCCGAGTTGTTAAATTCTTTACATTTAGCATCTACTTTTTATTCATTTTAATTTTATTTATTTAGCCAGCAGTAGTGTGTGCGGTACCTTCTCAACGGCCTTTTTGACGCAGTCGGCGTTGGTGGCGGTGATGTAGGCGTGCAGCGGCTCGTCCTCGCCCGGCAGCGGCTGCCCGTCCTTGCGGCCCACCTTGCCCTCCTTCACCGAGCCCTTGCCGCGGATTATTATCTTGGCGCCCGTCTCCTTCTCCATCGCTGCGACACACAATTATAATTAAAAAAAAAACATGTTTGACATCAGTCTTGTCAAGGGGTGCTATGCTACCCAGTAACTGGGTTGTGGAGCTCAGAAGGGCAGTCGCTCCATATAATATACTGGTCCGTTAAAAACTGCATCGGGTTAAGACTGGTAGACTGGAAGCCGGCCCCAACATTGTTGGGACAAGGCAAGCTAATTGATTGTTTGACGGGAGAAGCTTTAGTGTAATATCCGAGCTCGTCTGCAGCACTCACCTTTGAGCGTGTTCCCGCGCGGACCGATGAGCAGCCCCACGAAGTTGATGTCCGGGTGCTCCTCCTGCGGGATCATCACCTTGTCGTGCACGCGTATGATGGGAGGCCTGCGAGAACAACCAGACAGCGCGTTACTTCTACACGCACACACACGCGAACGCGGCGGCCACCAGCCGACTCTCTCCTGAACGTCAAGTGACAATTCGTCTGACACCATATGTCAAGGTTACTGCATCTAAGTTTTCATGGCGACAATTTACAGAATAACACAACAGTAACGGCTTTATTGCATATTACTATTATGAGCCTGACGTCTCCCACTGCGGGGCAAACTACTCCCTTACTAACACAACGATACTCAAAAGCACCGTGGCCTCCTGTAACTGATGGAGCGCATTGTTTCTTTTTTACCTCTATTGTTAGAGGTCCTCAGTAAATCAAACGAGTATGTGGAACAAGCTGTAAAGTCCTGCAACTTCCATTGATGTGGGAGGATCCTCCGCCTAGAAGGAGGTGCATCTGGTGGGTGACTGATGGTTGTTGTATGTTCAAATCGCGCGGAGAACTGATAGGATTTGTGTGTCGTCAAGAGTCATTGTAGTTAGTATGTTGCGGTATAGATGTCGCTACGACTGCTTGACAATCGCGTAGGTTATGAGGCATGAGGAGTGACGTACTTGTAGTCAGGCGGCGGCTTGAACTCGGGGTTGATCTGCTGCATGCGCGTGACGAGGCGGTGGCGCTCCTCCTCCAGCTTGCGGCGCGTGCGGTACTCGCGCGTGTTGAGGCGCTTGCCGTCCGTGGAGTAGATGGGCTCGGGCGACGGCGACCTGCACCAGCCTTACCTCACTACGCGCTCCGCTCCGGCGCATCTTCCTTCCACACAAACTCGACTAGTTTTTCTTTGGCGAGTAGTTAACACGGTTCCATTTCATTGCTTAACCAAACTTCACCGACCTGGATACTCATATCGAATCATGATTTAACAAAAATATTATTTATTACAACTACAGCGGCTCACAATTTCGTGCTTTCGCTATGAGGGATGTTGGTAAACCATTTTTGTTTCATAATAATTCGATATTAAAGCCATCAAGTCTGCGTAGTTTCGCCAGCTAATTGAATGTAACATCTCAAACGCGCGCATTACGTTCAGTGTGTGTGGAGTGAGAGCGCCGCGTCGTGCCAAGGGGCGGTGCTCAACAACATCACAACTGCGGCGAGTCTCATTGCTCGTGCGAAACAGAAAGAGTTCGGAGCGGCCGGATAGCGTTGAGCACCGCACGAGTAACAGTAACAGAAGGGAGTATATTATGAAGTGCACTGATATCCTACTCTAACACCTAGATCCTAACGCCCGAGGAAAAAGAATAATTCAATTAATTTGTTCCTGAAATTTTAATTAAGCTCATTAGCCCTGAAAATAATCTGGTTATTAATCATTATAGAGCTGTCGCTGCTGAAAATTGTCAATAATATTATTATTAGATGTTTGGTTAATTAATTGAATCATTAGTGATTATAGCAGTCTGTATGCGACCTGCAACTGAAGAAAACGGCGCATTAGTAGTAGGGCGCCCGCGGGGGGCGCGAGGGGCGGCGGCGCGAGGACGGCAGGACGACACGCTCCACTGCGCGACCTACTAGCTGGACCTTCCCTTATCATTCACACATTTCTGTGTTTTCCTCGATTTTAATTCCTTCATAACATAACTTGTAACTTTAGCATCTACATTTTGACTGAATGATAAGTCATTAATTGTCTTAACACTTCATTTTGAATTAAATGTTGGTCATTTATAATATGGACTATTTTTTTATTAACAAAAAGTAAGTTTATTCAAAAAAGCAAATAGATATTTTCAATCGGTTCAAAATTAAATAACTTAGAAACCTTTCAAATCTGATGGAAGGGGAAACTGTCAAATAACGGAAAAAGTATGCGCAAACTTGGTATGTGAGGACACCGCTATTACATTACGCGCGTACAAAAGAGATCCCACCCCGCGCCCACTCTGCCTCGCGCCAACATTCGGAATGCTCATTACAGTTACATTTAATAAAATTCATGCAGTCCATCAAGATACGTTGAGGTTCTTTTTTCCCCAAAGTATTAAGTTTTCAGTTATGAAGTTGTCGTTTTATGAAACGGGTCCGTCTGAGCTGCGATAACTTAAGATCGACTTGGAATTAAACATTCAAATAAACTTGAAGACATTTTATTCCTTTTTAAAAGTTAATAACATAAATCCGCTTTTATCAATAAATAAACATTAAAAAGAAAATGAATCCAAGATAACGCTTGTTACTTTGGTGAAGCATACTGAGTATCGTAATACTAATGACGTATACAGACTTAGAACTTCTAACGAATGAGCTGTGTTTATTCATGACAAACGCTTTCTTTTGAGGAATGTTACCTCACAAATTACTTTTCTTCTCTGGGTAGTTACAGAAGAAAATATCTAAAACGATTTTTCTTTTCCCAATAACACAGCTGGTTCGATGGCAGTGGTAGATGTCGTTGATGTTGCGTGCCTTTTGAAATGTACTTTTTTTTACATTAGAACTCGTATTATGAAATTTTTCAAAATTATATAAGTATGGCGATATTACTGAAAACCAAAACTCAATAAAAAAATAAAAATAACTAATAAAAAAAAAAATAACAAGTATATCCCAAGTTATCGCAGTTCAATACTTTCAAACGGCAATTTCATAAGTAAAGATCTAAGTAGTGACGCAGTCACGTAAACTGCGACCAGGGGGCTTCGGTAGACGTAGGAACCGCTCCTTGTGAGCATCGCTTGGACGAGATGGAGTGGACGCGCGGAGGCGGGGACCGACCGCCCTGGCTGTACTGATGATCGGCAGCTATGGCGACGTTATGCAGGGTTTGATTTCATTTAACTCCAAGTCTCATTCATTGTCTTTCTATTCTCTAATTACGGTATTCGAACTAATTCGAAAAAACTTTATCGTTGAAATAAGGTTTTGTGACATGTTGTGACCTCTTAATCTCAATTGAAAGAGACTGGACCCCACAACACAGGGAATTCTAGTGTGGGGCTCAGGGCTTCATCTACGTTTGTAAATTGAATGAAAAAATTATTTATTGTCTATAAATAATTTTCATTTTATTTATTTATTTTTATAATTATTATGGTATACGGAGTATCATCCAAGCTGTTTGTTGTTTAAATGTTAATCTTTTTGCAAACAGGAGACAACAAGCTCAGCAACCCTGCCCCCGATGTCATCGACACTGTGGTATAAACCACGAGGTAGTTTTATTCTTTTCTTAAGTTACAATAAAGTGTTGTGTGTATGATTGGTGGTACTCGATGGTACTGAGCTATACTAATTTTTCTTTATCTCAAAAAAGGGAGAACAATGATGACGTAAACTAGTGACACTCGTAAATGTGATGAACACAGAGTGTTTAGAGTGGCGGGGTCGTCCGGCAGCACAGTGCGGCGCCTATCGGTACAGCCAGGGCTCGCCTGCGCGGCGGCGACGGGGACGCGTGGAGCGTTCGTAACTAGAGATATAGTAATGAAAACATCAGTTCGTATACTCATTAGCAGTGCTGCGGCGTCGCAAGCGGAGTGGATGTGGGCACAAACCTCTCCTCGATGTTGGCGGGGATGCCGAGGTCTCCGGAGCGCAGCTTGCGCGACACCTCCTCGATCTGCAGCTGAACTGCAAGGGAACGGGTTAGCCAACCGCGGCCATACGCACACATTAGAATACTGACCGCTTGCCTAGCACCGACATACTAGGGAACACAATACAGATACAGTACACAGCGTCCGGTAGGCGGCGCCACCGACGCGCTACGCTGAAACTAAAATAACATGTCGTGGACGCCGAGGCGCAGAGCCTACTATACATTATAATCAAGTTTCATTCAAAGGTACAACTTTAAAATAAATTATTAACTGAATGAACTCTTAAAAATACGTGCTCGTTATAATTATATCATTTTTTCATGTAAGTACCTATTTTGTTCAACGTTAATTTACAAAAATAATACCTACCTTTTTATGATTGACTTTAAACAGTTCATTATTAGGTAGACATAGAGACATAACAATAACAGTAATAATTGATATGCTAGTTGTTGGTCGCAGCGTCGCTGCTCGTGTCGGGTCGGGGCGGTACTCACGCAGGTACTGCTCCTCCTGCTCGCGCGTGAGCGTGCTGGGCAGCACGGTGGGCAGGCCGGGGATGAAGGTCTTGTCGTGCTCGCCGCCCATCCAGCGCGTGCGCCGCCGCCGCGCGCGCCGCTCCGCCGCCGTCTCGCCCGCCGGGCCTGGGGGGGACCAGGCTGTCAACGGGACGTCACTACCGCCTGCCCGCTATAGTGTCGGGCGCGAGGGCCACGAGCCACACCCACACACGCCGCCACGGGAACCTACAAGTGCCCACTAACGAAGCTGAAGCGAGCCACCACTTAGGCCGGGCCGGTAGCTGCTATTTTTTTTAACGCGCAGTATCATAATAGACTGACGAAAAAGATTTAAATGCGCGAGTGGCATAAGACGGCGTTTTGTATTGGTGTTTACTGGGCAGTGCGGGCCACAAGAAGCGAGCTGCGGCGATATGTAGCATGTGGCAGCCACCGGCGTCAACACGTTTGAGAGCTATAGGTAATATGGTCAAAATTGATGGCGTGGCGGCGTTTAGTGGTCGTGGCCGGTGAACCCTTGGGTGACTTAAAAAGCAGTTGCGCACCGAGCCCGTCGTCCTGGTCGTCGTCGGGGTGGTAGTCGGGCGGCGCGGCGCGCTCGGGGCGGTAGCGCGAGTCGGCGCGCGCCTGCAGCAGCTCCAGCTTCTGCTGCACCGACGTGGGCGGCGGGATGGCCGTGGCGGCCGACAGCGCGGCGGCGGCGGCGGCGGCGGGCTGCACGGGCGCCGCCATGCGCCGCGCCGCTACGAACGTCTGGGTATAACCACACCAGTTATTAAACATTCACTTTACAACTTATGTCATGCTATAAATAGTAATAACATAGTATCTTGTGTCGATATCATATCTACAGGCAATACAGCAGATTTTCCAGATGCAATAAGAAAATATATTCAGAAAAAAAATAAATAGGAGATAAAAGAAAGCAAAAGCAAGAAAAATATTACAATAATTATATCGCCCTCGACAGTCATAAACGTCTAAATTACGATTTATATTTGTTTTGAATCATATTGTCATTGACGACTGGCCAGAAAACTCAACCGGCACGGATCTTGAGCGCTGGCTTCAAGTTGCGCAGAAGTCAAATATTCGATGGTGCGAAGTGAGACGCGGGGGCAGGAAGTGTCAGTGATTGACTCGCCGCGCCATCGTGTCATAGACGTCACTCTTGATTCGTAACCTGCGCTTGCTTGCATGTATCTAACAACGACGACGATTGGCTCGCCAATGTATGGAATGCGCAAAGCGATCCCCACTATGACGCCGAACGCTCAAGATCAGTGGCGGTAATTGTAACATATTAAAACATTGAAATTATTTTCTTACTTATTTTATTAACTAACTGTTGCCCGCGACTTCGTTTATGTCAACATTCAACACCAGCGAATGTCCCGCCAAAATCGTTCCACCCGTTTGAGAGATTAGCCATTTATCCGGATTCTTTTCATATTACTGTATATTATATAAAAGCTGCTATTTTGTCATTACAAACACTTTGATATTATTTATTTGTTTAGATAGAGATGTACAATTGTAATAACTGTTTGTTTTGTAATGTTTCAGTCATCAGCTGTTAGACCGATCTTAATGACATTCAACACACAACGAAGGCGAACCGCGAAGCCACTTTTTGGTTCCCGAAGGCAGTATATTCATGATAAACTATATTTTTGTAGGTTGCTTTAGTAAAAATACTTTTACAGATAAAGCTATAAAAAAAAATATAATTAAAAAGATGAGGTTGATAGATGCTTACCGCGTAGTTGATATATTTCTACGAAACATAAATAAAACCATTTTATTACAATTGTTTCCAAACAACTTGAAGAAAAAAAAACGTAGACTTACACATAGAGTGGTGACGTCACTGAACTACACGCACGACATGCTCAGTAATGATCAACAATGAGGACTCGCCTTATATTGACTTTGTCATACAAAGAACACGACTATCTTGTCCATAGCACGCGCGGCTCCACAGCGAACATGACATGAACGAGTTTCAAAATGCCAAGTTCAGAACCCGCATCATAGGGTTCTGTCTACTATTATATACATATATATAAAATGGGGTCATCTTTCTCATAATTACGTGATTTTGTTTAACCATCATGGAGGATATTAAAGCGGTATTTAAGTCCCCACTGCTGATACGTAGTACAGTACCTAACCTTCTCAGGTTTTACGGGTGTCGTCAAATTAATTTCATTCATTTACTGGTAAAAACGTTTTATCCATCACACTTAATAAATAACATTGGTGTATTAAAAATGACTAGTATGGAAACATGAGTTACCTCTCGCTCAATAGCATTATGCTGAAAAGTAGTAAAGGTCATTTTGTACTGCAATGAAAACGTGCCTGATGGTGCTGCGGGTGCGTAACCCACGACCAGGTACTACGACCTGATGGTTTCATGATGGATTGATGGATCGTGTATACACTTTTAACAACTTTCAAAAACCATGTTGTTCCATGTTGAACTTTTAAAATCTTACTTTCGTTATGCGTAGGTACTATTCGCCGACTATTCTGTGCTCAAGTATTAAGTTTCACTTTGTTTTTACTAACATCATTTAAGTACTATCAACTAATACTACTAGTACCTAGTTGCAATTCCAATGTATCTGGGACATACAATTTAGCACTCATTCTACTACGATGCCCTATGCTGGGGATTCTCTAATAACTAAGTGCTATACTTTTATAGTCCCTACTAAATGCAAAAGCCACCTACAAAATTACATTATGTAACATATTAAAAGTCTATCTACAGACGGGATAATAATGACGAAGATTAACTTTTCTAAAATAAGTAAGGATAGTAGGAAGTCTGTTTCGTGCCTTATACTTTTTAGTAGTGACACTCCTCAGCCAAACTTAAATAGTGTGCAAGGGCGCGGAGGTGTATGTGTGTGTAAGGTACCTTACTATAGAATACAATTATTAAAAATACTCATAGCCAGAGGACCTACATCTCACGACAATTCTAATAAGGCGAACATTGCACGGTAGGTTTTGTTGCTGTCAGTTTTGCCACAGTCAAAGCTTTAATTGACGAAAAACCTACCGTCTAATACGATGATTGACGGTTTTTAGTACTGATTGACGAAAACCATCATTCATGATTGATGGAATTAATTGACGCTTGTAAGACCGTGTGATGGTCGCCTAAGTCCAAACACGGCTGTGATACATTGATTTATCACGGAATTCCAGTGCCTTCCTTCTGGCTTCACCATCAAATCTGTTCTATGTACCTCTCTCTTCCTTCATTCAATCATCGATTGCACGTAAAAAACCAAGTAATTTTAATTGTTACGACAGTTCTGCTATGATTCTTTGATGAGTTCTGTTCCATATCTTTGAAGTTCAATATTAGATCTGACCAATTCGGAAGTATACTCTTTCAAACACAAAATTAAAATGTAAAATAAAAGAAGCTACAATCATGAACTAATAACTAATTAGTACAACAATAAAGATTTTGTATTTTTGTAAAATGAGTCCACAAAGGACCGATATATTGGTGGACACATGTATGAACATACATAAAAACACCTACTGGCGAACATATAACTTCCTCTATTTCGAAGCTGTTAAAAATAACAGAAAACCCCTTTTTTCATACCATGCATAGCATAAAAATATAGCAACAGCTACTTAGTAACTGTACCATATGCAGCTCAGAGTGAGATGTGTGGCGGGTCGTGCGAGTGGGTGCGTACCTGTGCGACGGCAGCGGCGGCTAAGATGGCGGCCTGCGTGGCGGGGTTGATGGCGCCGTTGCTGCTCACCTGGCGCGCCGTCGCCTTCGTCGTCGTGCCCACCATCTGGTCCAGCAGCGCAATCGTGCCATCTCTGTAAACACATCACCTGTTTAGACACAAAACAATAAAACCGCCTACCATCCGATATCTCTGTGACTTTTGATGACTTAATTTAGTTAGAGCAAGAAATTTTCAAATATATGTAACTTACTCATAATTTTTATTCAGATTGCAATCTATGGTAACTTTACTAAATTCCTGTTCGCAATGAGCAATGGAATGGGTGGTGACTATAATTTATTATTATGTAATTTCAGGGTAAGTCAATTTGGTATTTTTTTATTGTGGTGGGAAATCATTAAATGATTTTTCGCTCTCTAGGGTGGAGCGAGAGGACTTGTCAGACCGTAACTGACTAAAGTCCAGCTGTGTCCTTCAGTTGCTCTTTGCGTTCCAGGGTCATAGTAGCTCTTTCAAAAATTCCCTCTGTCCAAGGCAATTAGGTTAACAATAGCACATTTTTATTTACCGACTGTATTTTGGACAAGTCTCGCAGTGGACAAGTTGGGAATCTATAAAATTATGACATTTAAAACACTATTAAAATCTTTCATGCACCCTGTGGGAAAAAAGAACGACAATCATTGACTTCTGGAAAAAACCCAATTAAACCATTAACAGGTGCCTGTTTGGAATTCTCAAGGTCAGTCAATCACACAAAAGGTGAAGAGGATGTCTTGGGCATAAATGGACCCATGCGGTACCCAGGATGTGGCAATGTAATTAACAGATTCATGTCCAGCCAAAACCGGTTCACTGCTTTCGAAACTTTACAGCTTATTAATAAGTAGTTTGTGATCCACACAGTTGAGGGTGTTAGCTGAATCATTTTAGACCAAATTAATGTGCTTGTTCATAACAATTCTGTCCATAATAGGTGTGATGTATGCAATGAGATTAGTTCAGACAGATTTGTTTTTCTGAAAGCCATGTTGTTCCACTTGTACCAGGGACTTGGTATGCCTTCATATTTTAAAAAGCAAGACAATATTAAAATGAGTCTGTAGTTTTTCACATTATCATTGTCTTCCTTCTTTAAGACCGGAACTATCCTTACCCCTGGAGGAATCCTATCGGGCCCTGATTCTTTAATATACTCCAACGTCTTTATTTTAAGAGAGTATCCTTCTTTGTTATGCTAAGCTAAGAAAGTTTGCCTACTGACATACAAACTAATGGGTGGTGCTACTGGGAGAGGGCTCGGAGGCCTCATTATACTGAGCTAAAACACAACGTGAACAAGTTAATGATATTAGGACCACTCGAGGAATGTTGTTCATTATTGTTGTGCAATACTGAGGGAAACTCATTGATAACAACTTTTCATAGCAGCTACACAATTTTTCATATTGATGACTAATGCTTTCGTATTTGAGTTTTTTGATTTATTACTTTTTGGTGTAACTGCATATAAACAATGCCCCATGAAATTCGTATGCTCACCACTTGGGGTTGTGACCACTACAACAACAAATGATAATATATCTTGCCTGTCTTTAGACTTCCGGCTGCGACTGCGACTCCTGCTGCGCGAGCGGCTGCGGCTGCGGCGCTTCTCCTTATGCCGGTCGCGGCTGCGGCTGCGCTCGCGCTCCTTGTCCCTGCGGAACGTGCCGTCCATACAATTAAACATTTGTGATGAGCAGTTTGTTATCAATCAAAAACATAAGTGCATTTCTATACCTTTTAGAGCGGTGTCGGTCGCGGTCGCGGTCGCGGTCCCTGTCGCGGTCGCGATCACGATCGCGGTCACGATCCCGGTCGCGGTCTCGCTCCCTATCTTTATCACGGTCTCGGTCTCTGGTCTTCTCACGATCTCTCTCCTTGTGCCTGTCCCTCTCGCGATCACGAGATCTTGAACGACTTCTGTCGCGATGTCTTGAACTCATACCGAGCGCTTGCTAACACGCTTATTAATAAACAATTTAAATCACACTAACGCGATTTTAAAACTACACTGTAGTAAAACGCAATGTTTATTAGTATAAAGTGAAACGCGATTTACGATTTATAGGAATAATAAATTAATGATATGAATGAGTGGTTTGTTTGCCCAGACTAAGAATAAGTAAAAATATATTATGTTGAGACTAATTACTAATATTGAAATTCATTGAACAATAATGAATTCATTAACACATTACCACAATATGAGCAAGCAAAGGAAGTCAATAGAATGAATGAGAAAATGGCGATGGGCGACGAACCCTTAGTTCCGAATTACGTCAAAAGCGATTATATCGCGAATCCGACTGAATTTAATGGTCCCAAAATACAAGGATTATCGAGTACTGTTTGTGACGTTGCGCCTTGGTCGGATTCGCGATATAATCGCTTTTGACGCAATTCGGAACGCGGGGGAAGACGGATTAGACCACAGATTACAATATACTCCCTTTGGGCGCTGACAGCCACAGATTATAATCCCAGCGTTCCGAATTGCGATAAAAATTGCGAATGCAACCAAATTTAATAGAAAAAATTTAAGAGTTATAGTCTGTCTAATATGTCAACCGACTTGGGAATTTTGAATAAAATTTAATCATTTAAAAAATACGTATATTCGATACTTTTTTTAAGGTTAGCTGTTAGCTAACAATGATCTCTATCTCTTAATCAACCTTGATTATTGAACTCGTGTTGACTACATCAGATTTCATTAAATCCTAATAATTACCCAAGTCGTTTAACTTATTAGACAGACTCTATTGAGTAACAATTTGTGACATTGCGAGATGGTCGGATTCGCAATATTGTCGCTTTTGTCACAATTCGGAACGCAGGGAATATTTTCACCACAGAACACAGGAATCTAAATTCTTCTGGGGGCTTACCATGACCTCTTATGGGAAACGTTCAATTCCCAGTGAGTCAAAAACTATTCAAAAGCAGGCCTGTTCCTGGATCGCTAAAAATCGTACCATGACCGTTCCAAGTTGAACGACTTTTGTACAGAGGTAAACAGTTACGCTTAAAGATCGCCTAATTTCACGTTACAGACGCTTCTATGATGATCATTTGCTGTCTGAATCCAGAGTAAGACAGTCTAACTCGTATTACAGTAAACTATTTAGACTAAGACTGTCTGAGTATGGTGTAATTCCCTACCCTAATACTCTACGCTGTCTACATATAGTTACCAATCTACCTACCCTACCCAACCAAACCTACCTATTTTTTACTTTTAAACGTTCCCTGTTCCCTGTATGCTGATGAACTGCTATAGCGTGACCAGGAGAAATAGGAGTTCATTTTTAGGGTTCCGTACCTGAAAAAAATACTGGGCAAGTGCGAGTCGGACTCGCACACTGAGGGTTCCGTGCATACTACAATTCACTTAGGAGTCTCGAAGATTTTTCCGAATTGCAAAAATGTTTTTTTTTTTTTGTGGCGTAGGTAACAACAAAACTGTTTTCAGATTTATTCCTATATCTTTGCTTAAAGACCTTGCTTTGAGCCAAATTTTAGGATTCTGGGTCAACGGGAAGTACCCTATGAATTTCGATCTTTGAGAGTATCAAAAAATACGTTTTCAATACACTTGCTCGCACTGCACTTAGGTATATAATGGCACTTGTTACCAAACTGTGACATTTTTATTACCATTACGCACTAGTGTTTTAATGTAGTTAAAACCTTTTTGTTCAACTTCTCCCCCGCCATAATTTTATTACATTTATCGTATTAGGATGGGCGCGCGTCGTCCCCCACGAGGAAAAGAAAAAAAAAATGGGCGCACATATGAAAACAGATTTTTACCGCCACAAAACTTTATAAGCTTTTAACCGACTTCGAAAAGGAGAAGGTTCTATGTTTGGCTGAATGTACTACGTATGTTTTTTTTATGTATGTTCACCGATATCTCGGTCAATTGTGGACCGATGTTGAAAGTTATTTTTTTTTATTGAAAAGTTATGCTTCCAAGTTCGAAGATATGGAACAGAACTCCTCATAGAATCACAGCAGAACTGTGGTTACAAGTAAATTTGCTTTGTATAGACGTGTAGTCGATGACCGACTGTCAGAAAAGGGAGGGGGATGTATCAGCTGATCTGATGATGAAGTCAAAAGGAAAAAAATTAAATTAATGTAATCTAACCGTGTTTGGGATTAGTAGAATCGTTATGAAATGCAATGTGGCTATAAGTTATCTAAGTTTGTCTGAGAGGTACTTTTTAGTGGTGGTACCATAACTAAAAAGTGTAAAATGAACAAATTTTACAAAAAAAAAATATAACCGACTTCAAAGTTAAAAAAAACCGGCCAAGAGCGTGTCGGGCCACGCTCAGTGTAGGGTTCCGTAGTTTCCCGTCCGTCACAATAAGTGTTCCCACTTATGAGTTTTGAAAAAAGGCTATTTGTTACGTTGACATACTAAGTACGGAACTCTAATAAATACAGAACCCTAAAAACGGGCCCACAAAGGACGGTGATAACTAAAATAGTAGAAATTTCAGCGATTGTGCACTCGTAAAATTACGAATATATTTAAGAAGCAACGATTTTTTACCACGGTAGGTCATGAAAGCACGGAAAATCTTAACATAGACTTTTAAAAGATGACGTCATTACGCAACGCCATCTATCGAACCATTTATGAACTGGTTTTTACCTTAACATTTTGATAGATGGCATTAAAAAATAATTTTAGTTTTGGTCTAAATTGCCTTAGCATGTTCCTGATAGAAGTTTTATGTAGTTATAAGATAATACCGCCAATGCCAAGGAGAGACCAACCGAACAATTCGATAATACCCGACCCCATCAACTCAGGAAAAATCCTAACAGCGCGAACGCGAAATAGCCCAAAGTACAGCGCCAGGGAACTGAGTTACTAATTAATACATAGGTAGGTACCAGAAGAAGTTTTCGGTGGTAATTTTGGATAAATAAATGATAAATGATAAATGAAATGATAAATGATCTTTATTTTGCAAGTAGGTTTTATAAAAACACTTTTACACGTCAATTTTTTTTTGTCAATTAATGCTAGTTGAGGCCGGATTGCGAGAACCGATTTTAATAATTCTTTTTTTGTTTGAAAGAAGATACGTTCAGGATAATAAAATATGTAAGCGAAGTTAAAAAAAAAAATGCTTGCATATACGATTATACTACAAAATTAGTCCAGAAATTATTTTGTATAACCTTTTTGTCTTTTTTGTACAAAAACTGTTCTTTCCATCAAGTTCAAAATGATTTTCCTAGAAAGTCCTTATAAAGTTCAATTTGTCAATTTTTTTTCATATATTATAAACATATGGTTCAAAAGTTAGGGGGGGGACACATTGTTTTTTACTTTTGGAGCGATTATTTCCGAAATTATTGACATTATCAAAAAATGATTTTAGTAAACCTCTATTCATTTTTAAATACCTATCTAACAATATATCACACGTTGAAATAAAAAAAAAAATAACTTCCCACTTTACATTTAGGGGGAGTACCCTAATAAAACATTTTTTTCCAATTTTTATTTTACCACTTTGTCGGCATGATTGATATACATATTGGTACCAAATTTCAGCTTTCTAGTGCCAACGGTCACAGAGATTAAGTGAGGACGGACAGACAGTCAGACAGACAGACAGACGGACAGACAGACATGGCGAAACTATAAGGGTTCCTAGTTGACTACGGAACCCTAAAAACACTGAAAAGTATAAAATAACTTTAATTTTAGAAGTCGGTGTTAGATAACGAAGAGACAAAACTATTATAGAAACACCGGCTTCTGAAATTAATAGTAGTTTATGTGACTAGGGGTTAAAGCAGTGTCTTTAAGTCGCGGGCGGCATGTTGAATTCCGAACGAAACGAAGGTTGCTGATTTTAATCCCGAACGATAGTGAGGGATTTATAAAATTAACTCCCGAGCATTGCGAGGGAGTTAATAAAGAAACCTGAGTGAAGTGAGGAATTTAAGCCGCCCAAGACAAAGACAGCTTTATCCCCGTGTTGCATACTCTACTTTTTACACCATCTGTGAGATAATTAAAAGACAATTTGGTCGACCAAATCATATATTAGAGAAATATAAGTATTATGTTTACAAGTTCATCAAACAAACAAAATTCACTACTCCAAGATTCTATACAAGGTGCAGATTTAAAACTGCACAATATTTCAGGAGGTTGTAATAAAACTCATAAATAATCATGTAAAAAAACGATACCTGGTCAATAATCAGTAATACTTGTTATTTAATTTTTTAATTACACTAAACTAAATCGATTGATCGATGGCCGCGGGGGCGTGGCTAGGGTGTGGCGTGCGGGATGATGATTGGATGATACATTATTTATGAAACTATCGTTGCGAGTTAGTGTGTGTGAAAACGCCCTTTATTGTTCCGTGTTTGTGTGTGTGAAAAAAAGCGCGGTTATAAAAAAAAAATAATTACCTACTTATTTTATTATTGATTCGGGTCGAGAATCACTAACATAATTATCTCCTGAAATATTTTGCATCTTCAAAACGACACCTTGTAGTTTCAATTTTCTATAATGCTCCCGTGTCGTCAGTACGCACGTTTTATTCTATTTTATTTTTTTTGTTAGTGGCCAGTTTGAATCATAGTGATTACATACTCTTTGGTTTGAATTTCGAGTCAACTTGTTCGATGCGCCTACGTTTTAATTCACAATGTTGACGATTCTTGATGCTCCAAATTCAAATCTCATTATTCCCTAGGGATCGGCCATACTGCATTATCTCCCTAGGCATATAATGACTTGCTTTAGGTGAGGTTTGTATGACGTGTAAAACGACATTATCGAGCAGGTGGTGTAAAAAGTTATTTTATACTTTTCAGTGTTTTTTTAACATTGAAGTCGGTTTTATTTATTTTTTTGTAAAAAGTTTTTTAACAGTTATTTTCTTCACAAGTGTAATGAAAATTGTCGTATGATACACGTGAGTAATTATGATTACCGTACTCGGCTCTCGTAAGACCCTCGCAATGGCTCGGGTCTAAATTATACTGTCTCGACGGTAATCACTAATATTACACATTTATATCATAATGTGTGCATATGTGTGGGTATGTGGAAAGAATATGGCGAGCAACTTTTTAGCGATGGCAGCATAGTACCAGCGTGCAATACTAGTATACTCCCACAGAAGACTATGGAGCCGCCAATCTTGAAAAGTGAAGTTTGAGCCGCAATTGATCACCTGAAGAGGAATAAGGCTGTAGGAGCAGACGCCATTTCAATAGAGATCCTTAAAGCAATGGGTGATTACGGGGTGGATATTATGCATGTAATCTGCAACCGTGTCTGGGAAACAGAAAGATGGCCTCGAGACTGGGCTTACTCCGTTTTCATACCACAGCATAAGAAAGGATCAACGAAGAAATGTAGCAACTACATACTTATAGCCTTAATTACCCACGCCAGCAAAGTACTCGTTCATATCATCAACACCAGACTGCAAGCTTTTCTTAATCCTGAAATAGCTATTGAGCAAGCGGGATTTGTCAAGGGTCGAGGAACCAGAGAGCAGTTCCTAATTCTTCCCCAAGTAACAAAGTTCTTCTGTAGCGCACAGTTTATAGGCTCACAGCACTAGTAGCTCTCTCTTAGTGGTTCCAGGTTTTACTACCAAGCTTATAACAGGTTACATGGAGTTCGTTTGGGTTTATAGTACACCTGTTCTTATAAGTTGACTTATAGTCGTGTATAGAACGAATTTATAGGCGCAGTAAAGGCTAAGATGGCCTATAAAAGTGTTGCGTAAGTGTACACTTGAGAAAACTTGGTCCAGTAAGTTACACTTATAATCGCCTACTAGAAGTAATTATAAATCCACTATAAGTGTATACGCCAGTAATAGTAATTTATAGAACTAAATGCACTTAGAACCACTTGCATTTGTTACTTGACCTTATAGGGTTTTATAAGTCACCTTTATGTGCTAATTTTAAGTGAATTAGTTCTACAGTGTTTTCTTCTAAGAGTAAGTGTACTTGGTATTATTGTGGACTCTCGAATGCTGTTACACTCTTAATTTCTTTATAAAGGTTTCAAAGATATTAGTATTCAAAGATATCTTCGTGAAATCCGTTTAAGCTTTTAATATTTATCGCATCTTCACGGCCATTTTGTTACAATATGGCGTTACCTTAGGACTAATATTATTTTTAAACACAACTTAGTAAATACGCCGTGTTCAAAAGGCGAACAAAAATTGAGGTGTAAAACACAATATTATACTTCACCGAAAATATTTATGCGTTTGCCGTGCTTACATATATGCACATATAATATTACGTGCGAAATACTTGTTAATACATTTTTATATAAAACTAGCTGTACCCGCGCGGCTTCGCTCCCGCTCTTCCCTACTTCAGCCTACTATACCCTACTCTACCCTACTATACCCTACTCTACCCTACTCTACCCTACCCTACTCTAGTCTACCCTACTCTACCCTCCTCTACCTTACTCTACCCTACTCTGCCCTACTCTACCCTACTCTACCCTACTCTACCCTACCCTACTCTACTCTACCCTACTCTACCCTCCTCTACGTTACTCTACCCTACACTACCCTAATTTTCATTTTTTTTCCCATAAGAACCTTCTCCTCATAATAACGAACACAACAAAAAAAAAAATTAGCGAAATCGGTCCAGGCGTTGTTGAGTTATGCGCTTACCAACACATTTTGCGATTCATTTTTATATTATAGAAGATAGATTAACTTATTTTTTAATTTTTATTTTTCACCACAATACAACAAAAAGTTACAAATGTTTGAAGTAGCTAGTAATGGAAGCGCGGAGTACGTTACACGCCTGCCTGGTTCTATTAAATGCTCATAGTGAGCTTCGCGGGAGCAGATAGTTCTGCGTAGTCCAATTGTAAGTGTATTATTGGTCTAAATGGTGCTCGTCAAGTCTACTATGAGTGTTTTATTGGCAAAAGTACGCGTATAAAATGGGCCCTTTTCCGTGGTTATAAACTTTTACTAGCCTGTTATAGTCCTGGCTCCAGAACCACTACAAGACCACATTTTATTACTTGGGTCGACAAATAATCGAAAAGTCTACGGAGTTTAACATCCCTCTCTATATCTGCTTCGTCGACTTTCGCAAGGCCTTCGATACCGTGAAATGGCATATTCTATGGGATGTACCAATTCAAATGGGAGTACCGTTTCACCTAGTTAGTATCATACGCCGACTTTATGAGGACGAAACTGCGACTGTTCGAATAGACGACGTTGACTCAAACAGCTTTTGCACCCGCGCCGCGTTCGACAGGGTTGCATTTTGTCTCCACTCCTGTTCAACATTTATACAGAGTATATCATGAGAATCGTGTTGGAGCAATGGGACAAAGGGATCTCAGTGGGAGGTAGGAAGGTGTCTAACTTGAGGTATGCCGATGACACTACCCTTCTAACCCAATCAAAGGAAGATATGGAGCACCTGCTGACGCTTCTAGATACAACAAGCCTCTCCTTCGCTCAACAGAGACAAGACCAAGAATTATTAACGCTAGTAGAAAGCTTCAAATGTACGGGAATGACGTCATCTCAACGCTCAGTCACGTGGTCAGAAGAAAAGATTCGGCGACGCGGCCAACTCGAAGCATTCGACGCAAGCGAAATGGTTGTAACTTGGCTATGGGGGGCTGGTCTACAGTCCCATGTAACTGTGAAAAAATCAAACTTCCGAGTTAACGAAAAATAGGGTACCTACTTCCCGTTGAACTAGAATCCTGAAATGCATTAAGCAAGGTCCTGAAGCACAAGTATAGGAAAAAATCTGAAAACTGTAAATTTGTAGAGTTACGTCACAATAAAAAAAATTTGCGATTCGGAAAAATCTTTGCAAATCAATTTCATATGTAAATTTGTACGGAACCCTCAGGGCGTGCCCTCGTGGGGACCTCACGCGTTGGGCCTTGGTTCAGGCCATGGTCCGGAGGCTTGGTTCAGATTTTGGGGGATACTGATATCCGCGTCCGCAGGAACTGCCTTTCACAACCCTGCACGTGTCCCCTGGGTAGTGCTTAATGGATAGAAACGGCGAGTCTCGGGCGGCGGTCAAAAAACCCGACCCTGCCAGCCTAACCAGCTTGGCCCTTCCGTGTCGGTAGGAAATGACCCTCACAAATCGAAACCCTGGAGCATTGCAGGACCGATGGTCTTGACTTGATTGTCCGGACCATGAGGTAGAAAGCCTCTATAAAAATTCACCCCAAGTCTACGGTGGGATACGCGCCAAGAGACTGCATGGCTGGTGGGTGACCAGTCACTAGCGACCAACCTCGGTGGACCTGACAAACGCCGTTGAAGAAGCCTTCTAGGGAGAATAGGCGTCACCTTCCTAGCGACTTAAATATATCGACCTTGCTCTTGGGAACAGTTATGGATGAATTAGAAAATAATATTATTAAAAAACCGGCCAAGTGCGAGTCGGACTCGCCCATGAAGGGTTCCGTAGCAGCAAGTAACATAATACAAAAGTTCTTGTAATGTGTTGTAACTTTGATCGATGTTTTAATAATACTGTATTTTTCGATTTATGGCGTATTAAAAAAAAACTACTTACTAGATTTCGTTCAAACCAATTTTCGTTGGCAGTTTTCATAGTAATGTACATCATATATTTTTTTTAGTTTTATCATTCTCTTATTTTAGAAGTTAGAGGGGGGGGGGACACACATTTTACACCTTTGGAAGTGTCTCTCGCGCAAACTATTCAGTTTAGAAAAAAATGATATTAGAAACCTCAGTATTATTTTTGAAGACCTATCCATAGATACCCCACACGTATGGGTTTGATGAAAAAAAAATTTTTGAGTTTCAGTTCTAAGTATGGGGACCCCCAAAATTTATTGCTTTTTTTCTATTTTTGTGTGAAAATCTTAATGCGGTTCACAGAATACATCTACTTAGAAAGATTCAACAGTATAGCTCTTATAGTTTCGGAAAAAAGTGGCTGTGACATACGGACGGACAGACAGACAGACAGACAGACATGACGAATCTATAAGGGTTCCGTTTTTTGCCATTTGGCTACGGAACCCTAAAAAGGTGAATCTCAAAATAAGATACTAACGCAACAAATTTTTCATAAAAGCCTTTTCATAAACAAGCCGCGGTCTCATTCTATTAGTGAAGATCGTTTTCTGAAGAACAGGAACAGTAATGTAAACCAGACCACACCGGATACAAACAATACAACAGAACAGAGACCTGGTGGTTCTGACTCACTTCAACTAACGGATTCAGATGTTAATTGAAAGAAGAAGTTGGTGGATGCGTGATTTCCAGCACATTGAGTGCTGGAAATCACGCATCCACCAACTGTCCCCGTAAAGAACGCTCAGATTCCGTTAGATGCGTCCTTTGCAACGGAAATCATCTGACGAATTATAAAGGATGTTCTGTCTATAAAGAGCTGCAAAAACAGAAGTATCCGCCTCTTAGAAACAAAAAAAATTACGAGTCGCACGAACAAATCGCTTTTATGCACACAAAAGTGTTCACCGAGCCCAAAGACAAAACTAACTCCACAGAAACACACAAAGAGAGTACCAAGAGAACCTATGCAGACACACTAAAAATAACCTCACAAAACAATATGAACCCTACAAATGGTGAAAATAACCAAAGCCAAACCAATGAAATGAAACAGCTGTTGGAAATGTTCAATCAAATAATGAACCAGATGTGTGTAATGATAAACCTCTTAACAAACTTAATGACTATTATAAGTAAAAATTCAACCAGCTCAAAATAGCCCTTTGGAATGCCAATGGCTTACCACAACAACACTACCTAGAAGTCAAAATGTTTATTGAGACCCACGAAGTTGACATACTCCTAGTATCAGAAACGCACTTCACAAAGAAAACATTTTTTAACATCTCAAAATACAAGATGTACCACACCATGCATCCGGATGGCACTGCCCATGGTGGTTCGGCTATATTCATCAAAGAAAAAATACGACATTAAGCTACAAATTCCTACCAAACAGAACAGATACAAGCCACAAACATAATAGTCGACACAGACAAAGGCCCGCTGCTACTATCAGCACTGTATACTTCCTCCCAAGCATAATATGAAGTATGAGGATTACTCTGCCTTCTTCGTCACTTTGGGACACCGGTTTATAGCCGGTGGAGACTTCAATGCTAAACATAAAGATTGGGGTGCTCGAGTTATCACTCCGAAAGGTAGACAACTCCTAAAATCAGTGCAATCCCTCGGATTAGTAGTTACCACTATGGTACCAACCACGGAACAGTAAAAACTGTTTTTACTGTTCCGTGGTACCAACGTATTGGCCAACTGACACAAAAAAGAAACCTGACCTTGTGGATTTCTTTATTAGCAAAGGACTGCCCTCCTCTTCAATCAGATGTAACTCTTGCTCCGAACTTTCTTCTGATCATTCGCCAGTAACAGCACAAGTCAACTCTTCGGTGCAAAATATTGAAAAGATCTGCAGACTGCATAATAATAAAACTGGTCATATTTTCGGGAACTTGTTAACAATACACTGAATGATAAAATACCCCTGAAATCAGGTGAGGATGTGATTGGAATTGTAGAACATTTTAACAAAACGATTCAGGAAGCAGCATGGGCAGCAACTGCCGTTCAAAGTGACAAGTCAAAATTCTAACAATTATCCCAAAGCCACTTTCCATTTGTTGAAAGAAAAACGTGAGGGTAGAAAACTCTGGCAGACTACAAAATAATATCCTGAACACAAAAGAAAATTTAACGGACTTGTTAAGAAGCTCAAAAAATTACTTGCTGAGCCAATCAGTACTGAAAACTACCTCAGAAGCCTCGACAACACACCAGCCACTGACTATTCACTTTGGAAAGCAACAAAAAAATTGAAAAGGCCCACCTTTCATCGGTCAGCTATTAAAAAAATAGATAGTACCTGGGCAAAAAGTGACAAGGACAAAGCCGAAGTATTTGCGGAACATCTATCAAAAGTATTTACCCCAAACGATGACTGTAGATCCTCAAAGCTAAACGAAGTTTCGAATGTACTTACCTAAACTCATCAAATGGACCTACCCATTAAGAAAATCTCTAAAAGGGAAGTAATTCAATCCATTAAGAGACTTGACGTTCAAAAAGCTCCAGGATATGACTTGATCACGGCCAGAATCTTAAAAGAGTTGCCAGACACAGGATACAAATATCTTACTCAATTGTTCAATGCCTGCCTTTGGAGAAATTTTATTCCACCACAGTGGAAGGTAGCTGAAATTATTCTGATTCCTAAACCTGGCAAAGACACTACTGATGTTAAATCTTACTGGTCAATCAGTCTCCTCCCCACAACGTCCAAACTATTAGAAATCTTGTTTCTGAGTCGCCTAGCCCCGGTTATCGCGGAAGCCAAAATAATCCCAGAACACCAGTTTGGCTTCAGACCCTCACACAGCACAATAGAGCAGGTGCACAGAATAGTAGAAAAAATTAACCAGACCTTTGAAAATAAGTGGTGGTGCTCTGCTGCCTTTTTGGACATCTCACAGACCTTTGATTGGGTCTGGCATGACCAACTTCTATTTAAAATCCTGAAGAACCTACCATTAAATTATTATCTCTTTATAAAATCTTACCTCCATAACCGACATTTCTACATCAAACATCGTGACAGCGTTACCAAACTGTATGAAATAAAGGCCGGGGTCCCTCAGGGCAGTGTGATGGGACACTGGGACATATGCCGATGATACGGCGGTGTTAGCAGTCGACAAAATAGCAGCTGAAGCGTCCGCCAAGCTCCAGAGGAATCTGGACGAACTATTTTGCTGGCTAAAAGATTGGAGAATTAAAGCCAACGAAACAAAATTTATGCATGTTACATTTAGCTTGCGGCATGATACTTGTCCAGAAGTCGAGCCCAATCAAGTCAAAATACCGCAATCTGATGAAGTACGATATTTGGGCGTATACCTTGACCGTAGTCTTTGTGGAGACGCATGTTTGTTACGAACCAGGGTGCTCCAGTTATCACTCGCAGGGTCTTTGATGAAAATCTCTATGTTAGATGAGGATGCTGTTCCCCACAGTTGGATACCGTAGGTCCAAATAGGCTTTAGCGCCGGGCCTTGGTTCAGGCCATGATCCGGAGCGAGGAGTGGCAGGCGGTCGCCTTCTTCTGCGAAGCAGTAATGCTAACAAAGGAGGAGGCCGACCGCATCAGGCAACGGCGCTCTCGCCGCCGCCGGGATTCCGATCCCGATTTCCGGCCACAGTAGGCACGGGCTTGCGGACGGCGAGCAATGGGTAGCTTGCTGTCCGACCGTCCGGTAACTATCCGGACCAAGACCAAGTTATCGTCAAGTACCTACCCGCGCGCCTCAGGGAGTCAGCAACAGCAGGGGCCCAGCTGTGAGCTGGGTCGAAGCCTACTGGGGCCAGGGTTAGTTTCGAAATATAGCTCAGCCCCGGTATGAAGGCACAGGGTGGGTTTTTAGTCAGAGTCTGACACTATCTCCCGCTCCGCCCAAGAGCGGGAGATGTCATTAGATCATTTTTTGGCCAAAAAAAAAAACCAGGGCGCGAGTCAAACTCGCACTTGCTCGGTTTTTATTATATAGATGGTGAGGCGTTCCGTTCGAGTTTCCCCAGACTTATATCTTAGTTTAAAGGGCGTTCGGGCTGGGTTTTCGGGTTTGAGTAATTGAGTGCTGCGCTGCGAACACGGTATGTGCCTCTGATTATATTTTATCTTGGTTATTCCGCCACACTATGAGTAGTATTCTCAGCCAAGCAAAAACGTGGTTCCAATATACCTACCTACCAAAACTTTTTTGATAGAATTTATAACCCCTCGCCTGGGCCTGTTGGATCGAAACACATCTGGAGTTTGTGTACAATATGTATTCGCAATAAGTACAACTGAATGAATGCTGTGGGTTTTGGCGAGTGAAAGTGAACACTCCCACTCCACCCTCTGGAGAAGTTATTTTATCTGACGATTGAAATATCACCACCTCTTAGGAAATAAACGAAATCAGTGCTTTCTCAATATATTTCAAAGATCAAAATACATTTCTTACAACTTGTAACAGTTCAATCATACCAAATTCCAATTTAGAACAACATTTATGTGTTTGTCACTTAAAAATACAAATGCTGCAAAAAAAGTACAACAGCTTATAGCTTCAAACATATTATTAATTAATTAAGGTTGCATATTTATTCAAACTAAAATTAGGATGCACCAGCCTCGAGACAACTTGCCGACACCTTTAGCTTAATAGAAACTGGTAGCAAAGTAATTTTAACATGTTAAGTCATTGTAATAATCAATGCTATAGAAAAATATCATGTCTTATGAAGAAACAAGAAAATTAAACTTAATTCTACAATCATATTAAATCTTCTTATCACTAAAATATTTCTAGTACTTATACTACTAAACGATTCAGTCCGGACCCAACAGTTCCCTGGAAACACTCCACTGTTCACATCACTAACTTTTTGCAAACTATTTACCAGCTGATAAGTTTCGTAGAAAACATGCCCGGAGTCAAATGCAGCAAAGGTGGTATGGAGATAACCTGCAGACAACCATTATGATAACCATAAAATAATGTTCATTAATTTCATTTTAACAATACATAGTTGAAATGTTTGTACAACTACACAATTATTATGAGAAAAATGTGTGTGTGTATTTTATGTTGTGGTATATTGTGTTGCTAGCGCTGAATAAATGCTATTCTATTCTAAGAAAACTAGTTGCGATAATAATGAATAAAACTTTTTTTTTACATGTCTAGGCCATTAATACTGCATTAGTGCTTATGTGTTTAAAAGAAAGTAAATAATAATCAATCGATATTAAGGTGTAGAGGCAGATGGTACCTATATGGCTCCAAAAGGGATAAATAATAACCTGTATGCAAAGTTCCAAACATTAATATAGATAGCTATCCAGGTAGCGGAAGACCAAGGTAACAATTGACATAATAGTCACTAGAAAGGGAAATTGGGCTAACAGCTGTCATAGAGATGTATTGAAGATGAAATGCTTTGGTGATAAATATCAGTTGATAATCAATTCAGTATCAATTACTACATGATAAGAGAACTTTATTGTCAAATATAACATTGAATGTGTGTGTTTAAAATTCATAGCAGCTAAGTTGCCTTAATGCAGGTAACATTCTTGGCCCTTGGCTGTATATGCTGGGTTTTAGGGTAGCAATATAAATGCAAAAGAATTAATTACATACTTGAGCAGTGATCAACTACTCCAACAAAAAAATACACACAAGTGCATGTAATTTAGATGTATCTTACTGATAGCTGACCATTGCAAACAGATAAATAAAACAAAAACTACATAAACAAAGAACCTCTTCCTTTTAGAAGTCGGTTAAAAACTTGTTTACTTAGATGAAAGATATTTACTAGTTACCTACCTATATTTAAACAGGAGCACCAGGGCCGCCTTTCTTCCCAATGAGAGACTTGTGTATGTGAGGGATGACACCGCCGCCTGCGATGGTAGCCTTGATCAAGCTGTCCAGTTCCTCGTCACCTCTGATAGCTAACTGCAAGTGACGCGGAGTTATACGCTTCACCTTGAGATCTTTGGATGCATTTCCCGCCAACTCCAATACCTGCAATATGTGTTTATGATTTGTAGGTTCAACTAGTCATAGTGTAATATTTGTCTAGTCAGATTTGTAGTTGCTATGTTTTTAATACCTAACGTGGGCAAATTAATATTAATTTCTTTATATAATCTATGCAGAGTACGTTTCCCGCCAAAATTAGAGATCACCATTATCACTTGTACGGGCAAATAACTGAGTAAAAAAACGACCTACCGCAATGTAAGATTTAAATAAGAAAATAAATGTGGGTATTACCATCACATGCAATTACGTTAATAATTACGCTATATTGAGTGCCGCCATATTGACAGGGCGTCGCGTAAAGCTTACCTCGGCTGTGAGATATTCCAGAATAGCTGCAGAATACACGGCTGCTGTTGCACCGACACGTCCATGACTCGTAGTCCTATTTTTGAGATGTCTGTGAATTCTCCCCACGGGAAACTGAAAATAATAATATAAATTGTAGCATCAATCTATTGATTATTTTCCTACGGGGTAATGGACGCCGCCATACTGAAAGGGTCATTCATATTATTCAATTAAATGAATTGAAGATACAAGACGAATTTAAGTATGATGACAGCATGAAAAATCCTATTTTAATTAAAGACAATAAACCAACTTACCTGAAGCCCAGCCCTTGCTGATCTCGATACTGCTTTAGCCTTGGCTTTACCAGAATCTTTACCCGCTTTACCGCCAGCCTAAAAATGATGAAAAAACCTATTAATTTTTCTCGTACAGAGTTGAAACTTCGCCAGTATGTTAATAACACCATTGTTCACCGTATTACACACTAAAATCACGACAACAATAACTAAATTTCACAAAATCTTGCAAAACTCACCATTTTGAAACGTGTAACACACTATGACCACTACAGACAGTGAACAACCAACACAGGAAAGGCGCCAAGCTAAAACGCTAGATACAAAGATGGCCGATACGCTGTGCCGTTCGCAGCAATCCAATCAGGGCAGCCAATTGTACGTAAGCGGAAGTGGCGTACAAAACAAACAACTCTCAACTTATAATACTCGTCCAATCCGCGTCGATCGAAATGGCGGGCGGGTCACTGGACACAGTGCTGCCAAGCCAAGACAAGCAATGTAACGGAACAATTTGGAACTATTGGTTTTAACTGTGCGTTTCGTTTCACGATTCATTACTTCTTTTAATTTTAAGTTTTCTGGAATAATTATTTTTATCGTTGAGTATTTTGTTAATATCAATGAAATAAAACGTTTTTATGCATATACAACCGACTTGACCATATACATAGGTAGCTTATAGACCTAACACAAAGTCGTCATCTAAGTATGCCATTTTTCAAACGTACCATAGAATACGTTGTCATTATGGTTCCTGGTTCTCCTGCGGATATCTTCATTTCTGATTCGATCACGCAAGGAAACTCCGAGCATAGCCCTTTCCATTGCTCTTTGGGTGACTTTAAGCCTTTTGATGAGGCCCATTGTGAGCGACCACGTTTCGGATCCATATGTCATCACTGGCAACACACACTGGTCATAGACTTTCGTCTTGAGACACTGTGGTATGTTGGATGAGAAGATACCGCGTAGCTTCCCGAACGCTGCCCAGCCGAGTCGGATTCGACGGTTGACCTCTTTCTCGAAATTAGATCTATCCGCAGGAGAACCAAGGTTGCCGACATAGCACAAAGAATCGCCAAACTTAAGTGGCAATGGGCAGGGCACATTGCTCGCAGAACAGATGGCCGTTGGGGCCGAAAGGTTCTGGAGTGGCGACCGCGTACCGGAAAACGCAGTGTTGGAAGGCCTCCTACAAGGTGGACTGACGACCTGGTGAAGGTAGCGGGAATCCGATGGATGCGGGACGCACATGATCGTTCGTTGTGGCGACGCTTGGGGGAGGCCTATGTCCAGCAGTGGACGTCTGTCGGCTGAAATGATGATGATGATGATGATGGTTCCTGGGAGTTGGAACGGAATGGTGCAAGATTGGTGGCGGTATAAGTTTAGCGGGAATTTTTGAGTGAAGTTCAAATCCGTGGCTGTTTTAATTACTCGCAAATCCGTATTCCTGGTGGATATTCACTGTGGTGTACCTATTTAGTTTTGTGTCTCAAGTGAATTAGTGAAGAGTCTACTTAACTGGAGAATAGAAGAATTGAAGCAGACAAGCAAGATGTTGGTAAAGAGGAGTTGGGAATTTTATTTTATTATAGTCAATGTAGTTTTTTTTTTTGTACATAAGCTTTAGTTGCCTGATAATTATATTAATAAATGTTGTAAATAATAGGTACCTTTAAAAAAAAATTACCATGTTTCATCATCATCATCACCAGCCTTTTTAGTGTTCCCACTGTTGGGACTCAAGCCTCCTCTCTAGGAGAGGGGATGGGCCGTAATCCACCACGCGGGCCCATTGCGTGTTGGTGAATGTCACATGTCTTCGAATTTTTGGTTCTAGGACATGCCGGTTTCCGAATTCACGACGTTTTCCTTTACCGTTTTGAGAGCACTGGTGATGAAATAAATTACACAAAGTAATGCGCCTGGCTGGGTTCGAACCCGCGACCTACAACTTGCAAGTCGGGGCCGTTACCACTCGGCCACCACTGCTCTATACCATGTTTAATATGTTAAAATGGAAAATAAATAAATGCTTTAAGTCAATGTAAAATGTAAGTCATGGGGGTCCGAGTGCGCGCCGTGCATTCGGACCCCATGACCCAAGCGTTTCGACTCCAAACGGCTCAAAATTGAAATTACCAATAAGGTTACAGAAATAATAATAGGGGAAAAAGGAACTAGGAACTAGTTTCTACCCAAGACTTCGTTGTTGAACCAGATTGCAGTTTATTTTGGAGTTGCGTGCCCCCATCCCTTTTGCTCACTGGTTTTGAATTGTACAAAAGTTTTAGAAATTGTTTAGGTGGTCGCGAATATAAGACTAGTTGCTTTATCAATGTAGCCTTTCGGAGACCTGCCCAAATGCTACATTGTACCTACTTTGGTAAGTTTTCTATCACTTATCCCATACTTACCGATCTCGATGTTTCACAACCTTTTATTTGTTTTAGCTCGGAGGGCGCGCAAACGTATCTCGAAATATCCAACTTAACACCATGAAAAAAAATCACTTTAACTTTTTAAAGTGATTTTTTTTCCATGGTGTTAAGTTACGAGTTATGTCTTTACATAACTCGTAAATTTTTAAAGTTTGAAAGTTGAACTACATTGCTATCAATCTAAACCTTATTTAATTCACTAAACCCCAAGTGAACGCCGGTTCGCGCACCCATTGTCTTTCTATTGTGTCTGTAATTCTCACGATTAAAAGATTAACAGATAACTGGAATATTATAAAGTTATCACATCATTAATTTGTACTAGTAACAGCAGTCGATGTTTCAATATAGGTCAGCAGAAGTGTTGTATCTGTACAGTGAACACCAACTAATACCAACTAAAAGAAACGCAAGTACATTTCGATGCAACGGATTTGCTTTATCTGAAATATTTACATGTATATTTTGCGGTATACGGTATACGCCCTAAATAACTGTCAATAAGGTCCACTCCTCTCATTTGCAATCATTGTACTCCTGAATAATCTTGGAGCAATCAATATCAGTTTTCTTTTTTGTCATATCTTGCCACTTTTCCGACTAGCTGTGTACCGACATAGTTCGACAATAAAGTAACGACTTTCTTTCTACAATGTTGCGGAAAAGTCAACACCGTCGTTATGAGCAACGTTCTCTTCATTAGTTCTTCTAAGAACAGTGGTATATTATAAATTCTTATTCAAAAAAAGAAACGGGCAATTTAGATTGTTTGTCTACTTCAATAAAAGTTATAAGAAAGAGGTTTCATTGAGAGGAGAGTTCTTATAAGATACATCAAAAGGCACTTTTCCTAAAAATACACCGCACTGAATTTCACAAAAAAATAAGACGTGTGGCACTCGGGGACTGCCGCGGTAAAGCTATTGCATAGCATTTTTAACAACTTATTTACTTTTACTTTTTTTTTACTTACTTATTTATTTTATTTATGCAGTATTTTTTTTTCCTTTGTTTTTTTTTTTATTTGATATTAATTGAAGTTACACTTTCACACATTGAATTGAATTTTGATTGATTGTTCACTCATTTGTTTTCTTATCGGTCACCACGCTCAAAAAACAAATGAGTGGGGGGTGTTAGGTTATTTTCGTTACGGAATTTCTGGATTCGGTCTCCACGCTCAAGGCCCGCGATAGAAGCTATGCAATAGCTTAAAAACAACCTGAATAGACGTGCCAACAGTTTCACCGCGAGATATTTGCAAGCTAAGCTTTCCTTAATTTCGTGAAAAAAAAAGTAATTCCTGCAAACAGAAAAAGTCGAGTATTATTCAAAAGAAAAAATATAATTATTTAAGTAAAATTGCTTTACTAATAGCGCGAATTTGGCTGATTACTGAATTTTTATTTTTTTAATATTTTTATTTTTCAGCAGTTACCAGCCGGCTTGGGGCCCTGAATTATTCTGTGAGCATCATGTTGCTCGACTTCAGTTTGCTCGAAACTGTACTGACTCTAAAGGACTGTAGTATAGTTTTCTGTTGAAGTTAGACTCTATTTACGTGGAGAGGACCGGCGTCGCCGCCGGGGAGTGCTGCGAAGACCAGGGGAATGCTATGCGGAAGTGTCCGTTATGTTTTGGGCAGCAATTACTTCCACGAACTGTACGGAGATAGTTTTCGCAAAAAATGGAACATTAAATGTACACCAGTACATAACAGAATCATCATCATCAGCCTTTTTAATGTTCTCACTGCTGGGACTTAGGCCTCCTCTCTAGAAGAGGGAATGGGCCGTAATAAACCACGCGGGCTCAGTGCGGAATATTAATTCCTAATGCCGCATGCACAATTCGCATTGACAGTTCGCACTGTTGAAAATTCCATTTTTATGGACTGTTCTGGCGAAGTGAAATCCTACATACAAGAAGTTGGGTTCTGTCGTTTAGATTGGCCAGCTCGAAGTCATGTCTGGGATGTTCTCTAAAGGGACGGGTAAGACTAGTGCAACCTGATACATAAAACATCAGGGAGAAAAAAAGCGTTATTGCAGAAGAATGGAAGTGATTCCCTCAAAAGTTGCTCAAAAGGATGCAAGCTGTGATTTTGGTAAGAAGAGGTCATACACGTTATTAGGTTTTAACATTTGTAACTTTGTCTTTGCTTACCAGTTCTTATTGTATGGACGTGTAGAGTCTGTGCGGAAAGTAAACCATCGTGGGATTTGAGGGCGCTGCTGTAGATAAATATCGTTGTTGTTATGTAAGCAACATTGTGACGTCATTATAGTGCGACTGTTAAATTTTGATATTTTTAAACTATGTTAGACTAGCTTCCTCCAGCGGCTTCACCCTATAATAAAAAATATCCTATTAGCTGAATTTGCTCACCTAATGAAACTGCAAAGTTATAGCTTATGTGCTATATTATTGCAATGTTTATGATTAAGTTCATCTGTCTAGTAGTTTTTGCGCGACACATTTATACATACGAGTACCTCCATCCATCTTCACAAACTTTCGCATTTATAATATTAGTAGCCTATTTATTGAACTTGCTCACATGATGAAACTTAGCAAAAAAATAGGTTATAAGCTACATTATTGCAACGTTTATCATTAAATTCATCCGTTTATAAGTTCTTGCGTAATGAGTAACAAACCGTTAATTGTAGCGACACCTATGGGAGGCCTATGACGAACAGTGGACGTCTTTCGATTGTAATGGTGATGAACATTTAAATGCAAACACGAACCGGTAAAGGAAAATAGCGTGAAGAAACTGCTGTACTGCCTATCTAGGTAGCCCAGTTGCAACGGAAATGGTTCTATCACTTTGACTGGGATCGGTCTATTATCACTGACTGGAATATTGTAGCTAACAGCAAGTTTATGTTTACCCTAGTTAAATATAAAGGTAAAAATGGGACACACTACCCTGCACCTGATAGTTAAAAAGACGTATCTAACAAAAAGTAAAAACGCAGAAAAACATGTTTTAATGAATTAAACGGGAAATAGTTTGCTGTCTTTGAGTAAATTTAAATATTTACGTATTAAAAGTTGAAAAAAAAAGCCGAATATAATGAGCTTTAACTTGGTTTAATAATAATATGAAGCTCTAATCAAATCTGGAAAAAATGTCAGATGCGTCTTTTTTACTAACGGGGGGCAGTACCACTTTCTCGTTATCTTCCTCAGTACATTTTTCCCTTTTGCTAATCAATGAAAACTATGAACTTAATGACTATGAAAATAAAGTACACTTCAGAATTTGTAATGTTGCTTCGTAAAAAATCTATTTAGCCTGTAAGGGACCATCTCTTATATAAGATCCTTGGGATCACTTGGTTGACCGTCTGTTTATCTGTTAAGACTCTTTAACTCGAGAACGCTTGGAGGTATCGAGTTAAAATTAAAACCATACACTCAAGTCTGCGGTCTTTTGAAGTTGTGAAAAAATCAGACTTCTGAGTTAACGAAAAAAAAAGATACGGCCATTTATGTCGCAAAAAAACATATATTTCGATACTCAAGGGAATCAAAGTTCATAGGGTGAATCCCGTTGACCTAGAATCCTGAAATTTGGCATAAATCAAGGTCTCATAGAGTAAGTACAGGGAAAAATCTTAATAATTGTAAATTTGTTGATCCGACACAAAAAAAAAAATGTTTGCAATTCGGAAAAATCTTCGTAACACAATTCGGGAATTGATTTCATAGGTAAATTTGTCCAGAATCCTCAGCGCGCGAGTCCAACTCGCACTTGCCCTTTTTTATTTTAGTTACTGTATCCTTACTCAAGACTGAAAAGAAATATTCTTAGTTAGTCGAAACGCATTATAAATTTAAAGTATCAATACTCTTTATACTAGCCAACGAAAATATTGACCAAAACAAAATAAACAAATATCGTCATGTTTAAATGAATTTCCGTTTAATTTATACATATTTGGAGATAACAGGGACAGGAGTTTACCTAGGAAGTCTAAAAACATTAAAATAAAAGTGTTACGTACCAAAAAAACAGCATACCAATGTTTCCCAAGTTCGTGACTTTGTTTTGATCAATTATGGTGTGATTTGCCATTTGTTACCTTTGGCAAAACTGTAATATATTAAATACTAGCTGTACCCGCGCGGCTTCGCTCCCGCTCTTCCCTACTTCATCCTACTATACCCTACTATAGCCTACTCTACTCTACTCTACCCTACCCTACTCTACTCTACTCTACCCTACTCTACCCTACTCTACCCTACTCTACCCTACTCTACCCTACTCTACCCTACTCTACCCTACCCTACTCTACTCTACCCTACTCTACTCTCCTCTACCTTACTCTACCCTACTCTACCCTACTTTACCCTACTCTACCCTACTCTACCCTACTCTACCCTACTCTACCCTACTCTGCCCTATTCTACCCTACCCTACTCTACCCTACCCTACTCTACTCTACCCTACTCTACCCTCCTCTACCTTACTCTACCCTACACTACCCTACTCTACCCTACACTACCCTAATTTTCTTTTTTTTTCCCATAAGAACCTTCTCCTCATAATAAAGAACACAACAAAAAAAAAAAAATTAGCGAAATCGGTCCAGGCGTTGTTGAGTAATGCGCTTACCAACACATTTTGCGATTCATTTTTATATTATAGATTATTTCCCTTGCAGCTCGGTGAAATTTTTTATCACATTTCTGAAGATTTCAATTAAAAATCACAACAAAATAACATAATAAATAAACCGGTGTCAACATTTTATGACGTTTGGCATTTGACGGATGGCTGGGTTGGGTTGCTACTTAAAATCTTTAATGTTGTTTTCACTTTATGCCACGACGGTTCTTTTATCGCACAGACAATACATTGGCGTTATAGACTACAGACAGATAAATATATACTAGAGACAGATATATTATAAGTATGCAGACTGCACCTAAGGTATAAAAATAGACAAAAAAGACTACATTATTTGTTACTCCCAATTTTGATTCATCCGCTGGATTATCTTTTATGCTTTCTTACCCAGAATATCTTTCGAAACAATGCGCGTATCGCATGACACAACAAAGAAATAGCCAATTTTGTGGAACACATTTTACATCTATCGAGAGGCGGAAATCGCATGGTGATCGCATGAAACTATTACCTACAGGCTGATTACCTAGTGATTGTGGTTTGTATGTGAAACACGGTCTATATTATAACAATATTTATTAAACAACCAAGTAAACTATACACACTTGAACACTTAACCTAATTTGAATTATCCTAAATAAATATACTTTATGTACTAAATGAGGGTATACTTTATACGTACTATCGTGGGCGCCAGGTAAGGTTTTTTCAGGGGATCGTAAAAGATAGAGACCCTTCGGTAGCACCGGCAGATGGGCGTGAATTCGAAAGAGGATTACAAACCAATGAACGCCTACGTATGGCTTACGAATCTTTTTTTAACAATTCAAAAAGAAGGTGTACTTATTGAAAACAGATTGTACCCACTCTAAGTAAAAAATAAAAACTATTTTGTAAGAGTGCAATCTTATTAGTGTGTTGTTGTTTATTTCAGTTAATTAGAAACTTAAGACTTTTACTGACTGCAACAAGTTAAGGCACTCTCTACCTACCCTTGGGTTAGTAAAAAGTTAGCGTTAGTGTAGGCAGGTAGTTGTACAAATTAAGTAAAATGAAACACGATTCATGTTTTAGTTGAAATAATACATTTTATAATATAAATAATATGTACATAGAGAAAACAATAACAATCATTTTAAATGTCTAAACAGATTACAATCCAACGGAACAAGTAAAGTTATGTTTTAAGGAGTTAATAGGTTTTAATCCGTCTGAGCAACGTTCTACAGAGGTATATATTAATTATTTATAAAGCGCCGTGAACTTATAGGTACTTATTTTTAAAGAAACTTTTCGGTAACTGTTCATTGCAGTTTTTTTTGAGAACTTTTTGGCAGTATACCTAGCATTTTATAAAAATTTGGTATGTACTCGTATATCATTTGGCATACTGAGCTTCACATTTGTTTTTAAAGTTAGTGCAAACGATGAGGAAACATTTCGTTCAGTAGTCATTTAAGTAGTTGTCAGTATCATTAGCGGGAGGGCTCCATGTCGGTGGTGCCCAGGTGGTGCTATTTGTTGGGGGTGCCCAAGTAGTCCCATTCATTACTGGTGGCCAAGTAATCGTTATGGGTGCCCATGTAGTGCCATTAGTAGTAGGAGGGCGCCATGTGGTTACATTAATAGGGGGTGACCAGGTGGTGCCATTAGTAGTAGGAGGGCGCCATGTGGTTACATTAATGGGGGGTGACCAGGTGGTTCCATTAGTAGTAGGAGGTCTCCATGTGGTTACATTAATAGGGGGTGACCAGGTGGTGCCATTAGTAGGAGGGCGCCATGTGGTTACATTAATAGGGGGTGACCAGGTGGTGCCATTTGTCGGTGGTGCCCAGGTGGTGCCATTAGTAGTAGGAGGTCGCCATGTGGTTACATTAATAGGGGGTGACCAGGTGGTGCCATTAGTAGTAGGAGGACGCCATGTGGTTACATTAATAGGTGGTGACCAGGTGGTGCCATTAGTAGTAGGAGGTCGCCATGTGGTTACATTAATAGGGGGTGACCAGGTGGTGCCATTAGTAGTAGGAGGACGCCATGTGGTTACATTAATAGGGGGTGACCAGGTGGTGCCATTTGTCGGTGGTGCCCAGGTGGTGCCATTAGTAGTAGGAGGTCGCCATGTGGTTACATTAATAGGGGGTGACCAGGTGGTGCCATTAGTAGTAGGAGGACGCCATGTGGTTACATTAATAGGAGGTGACCAAGTGGTGCCATTAGTAGGAGGGCGCCATGTGGTTACATTAATAGGGGGTGACCAGGTGGTGCCATTTGTCGGTGGTGCCCAGGTGGTGCCATTAGTAGTAGGAGGTCGCCATGTGGTTACATTAATAGGGGGTGACCAGGTGGTGCCATTAGTAGTAGGAGGGCGCCATGTGGTTACATTAATAGGGGGTGACCAGGTGGTGCCATTGGTAGTAGGAGGCCGCCATGTGGTTACATTAATAGGGGGTGACCAGGTGGTGCCATTGGTAGTAGGAGGACGCCATGTGGTTACATTAATAGGGGGTGACCAGGTGGTTCCATTAGTAGTAGGAGGTCTCCATGTGGTTACATTAATAGGAGGTGACCAAGTGGTGCCATTAGTAGTAGGAGGGCGCCATGTGGTTACATTAATAGGGGGTGACCAGGTGGTGCCATTTGTCGGTGGTGCCCAGGTGGTACCATTAGTAGTAGGAGGTCGCCATGTGGTTACATTAATAGGGGGTGACCAGGTGGTGCCATTAGTAGTAGGAGGACGCGATGTGGTTACATTAATAGGGGGTGACCAGGTGGTGCCATTAGTAGTAGGAGGGCGCCATGTGGTTACATTAATAGGGGGTGACCAGGTGGTGCCATTAGTAGTAGGAGGACGCCATGTGGTTACATTAATAGGGGGTGACCAGGTGGAGCCATTAGTAGTAGGAGGGCGCCATGTGGTTACATTAATAGGGGGTGACCAGGTGGTGCCATTAGTAGTAGGAGGACGCCATGTGGTTACATTAATAGGGGGTGACCAGGTGGTGCCATTAGTAGTAGGAGGGCGCCATGTGGTTACATTAATGGGGGGTGACCAGGTGGTTCCATTGGTAGTAGGAGGTCTCCATGTGGTTACATTAATAGGGGGTGACCAGGTGGTGCCATTAGTAGTAGGAGGGCGCCATGTGGTTACATTAATAGGAGGTGACCAAGTGGTGCCATTAGTAGTAGGAGGGCGCCATGTGGTTATATTAATAGGGGGTGACCAGGTGGTGCCATTTGTCGGTGGTGTCCAGGTGGTACCATTAGTAGTGGGAGGTCGCCATGTGGTTACATTAATTGGTGGTGACCATGTGGTCTCGTTCGTCGGTGGCACCCAAGTTGTCCCATTAGTTGGAGTTGCCCAAGTAGCTACAGGCGGCGCGATGCTAGAAGATTTGTCTGCACTCCATGAGCTAACTCGCGAAGTGTCTCTTGGGTGGAACCTGTAAACAATATATTTATTTAGCTATTAACATTTAGAACAACACTACACAACTTACTTTATGTATCTAAGCTCCGGAAGAGCGAAACAATAAATCAGCCGTATCGTACATTTGTAAAGTTGCATGGAAGAGCTAGGTTTTTTTGCGATTTCATCGTAAAGGAAAGTTTTTCTTTCTTTCTTTCTAAAAGTATTTAACTCATTATGACGAGTACGAAGGCAAATAGGAAATGCAAAAGCGGCCAAAATTAAAACCCCTTTTTTTCGTCGATAGCGGTTTGAAAAATTGTTTTTTTTTTTATATAGTTATATAATTATACTAGCTTTTGCCAGCGGCTTCGCCCACGTACATATTATATAGCCTATGTTACTCAGGAATACAGCAGCTTTCTATTGGTGTAAAAATTTTAACAATCGGATCAGTACATTCAGTTCTTACAGAGATTAACTCCTACAAACAAAAAAACAAACTTTACCTCTTTATTATTCCGACAATTCCGACATTTGCAATGATTTTTATTTTATTTTTTGACATTATATTTTTTTCCTTTTGACATTTGTTGTGATTTTATTTATTTTTTGACATTATCATTTTTTTTCCTTTTGACATTTGTTATGATTTTATTTATTTTATGACATTTATTATGAATTTATTTCGACACTGTAATAATTTACGTTTTGACATTTGTAATTTTTTTTTTTGCTATTTGTAATGAATTTATTTTGACAATTACTTATAATGAATTTATTTTTATTAATGAAGGAATTTACTTTGAAATTTCTGACATGATTTTTTTGACGTTTTGTTATTTTTATCTACCATATTCTTGACTTTTTATTTTATTTGATTTGTATATCCGATTTATTTTTCATTTTTTTTTTCTCTGTCTGTTTTAACTCTGTTCCCAAATAATTGTAATTCTACCTGCCTATTTACCTCTATGAAATTGCTGTACTCGACAGGGTCCATGTGCATTTGTATAATATAACTATTTTAAACATCTATCAATAAAGAATTGAAATGAATTGAATTATATTACAGTGTAGATGTGTGGCAAATGGAAATCGAATCACTGCCAACGTGTTACATTTTATGCACTAAATCCTTATTGAGTGTGGTTATGAAAGTGTACCTATGTTCAATTTAAATAACTGACAAAATATTATTAACAATAAGCATCAACTTTAGTATTTTTTTTAATCGTGCATTTATTTTAATTATTTACCTAAATTGACAAGTTTATTCCGTTACAAATTTCCGCTCTTAGAAAAACGGGGTAGGAAATAATGTCCTGCTTATTTATATAGGCTTTGTTTTGAGTAGGCAAACCAAAGCTCGGCGGATACACTCTCCTCAGGGCTGTGCCCTAACAGGCGTTGCTTAGAGGGCGTTCCGGAGTAATCTTTTCTTGCTTATAGAGTGGTGAAAATCCCTTACTCCCCGGACTTATCAGCAAAGTCGGGGCGCTTTTTGAAGGTTACCCCGCAAACACGAAATAATAATAGAACCTAGCTAAATAAAGTAGGTATCGACAGCGTTGTGTATCGACCGAGTTGACTTTAAATAATTACCTTGGTATATCATTTTCACGGAAAGGATAAAACAATTTAGAAGAAAACGATGAAAAAAAAATAGTTTGGTAATGTTCGATATTTCTTGTAAACAAAGAGATTTAAAGAGATACAATAGAGCGGCTATCAGGAGGAATGTCTTAGAAAAACTGTCATCCTACCTCTCAGTGACGCCATCTAGCTTTGAATAGCAATCACGCGAATTAAATTTGTCAAAGTTTGTATAAATTTAACTATTGCTCGGTAGGTGGCCAGGAGCTTTACCACGATATGTTAAAATGTCAGTAGTACGAACGAAAAAGGATCTAACTGTTCGGTTTAGGTCGTAAAATAGATCACGTTTTGAGCTCGTGGTAGAAGCTTCAGTGTGTGCCAGTGGCGTAGCTTGGGGAGGGAAGGGCGGTGGGGGCCATGGCCCTAGGCGGCATACGAAAGGAGGCGGCAGAAAGCGCCAATTTATTTATTTGGAAAAAAAACTTATGATATTCGAAATTGCAAATTTTGAAGTCGATGTTAAGTATACCCTGCGTGCTGCAGCAGGTATATTGCTTTTTATTAATCCAAGTTCATTCTCTGACGTAACAATGTCGGACCAAGCTCAACCATGACTTGGCACTGAGTGTGTTCACGCTGACGCGATTAAACACGCGCATACTGACCTTGGGCCAACACTCGTATGCGCAAGGCAAGTGACGTGACTCTTAAGGTGTTGTGGAGGTCTCAGTTTGACCACATTGGCCGAATAGGGAACAAACCCCGTTGGTAGTACTTAAAGCGTTTTGGTCCCTGACAAACTCGAATGAATCGAACTTCTGCCGTCCCTCACCTCCGCCACGGCTGAAACCCGACGGGTCCCTAGCTCACACCGCTGAGAGAAAGCAAACTTAATTGCCTCTCATATTGCGGAATCTTTGCGTCTGAATTCCGTTGACGCACCGCCCCCTGTTTCTCCTGATGGGTACGTGACGAGTATGTCAGATATTCGTATCCATCAGAAAGACGTACGTAAGAATAAAGCTAGTGGCCCCGACGGGATACCTGCAGTCGTTCTTAATACTGATGTTCTTAAACATAATAAACAACAAACGGCAGCGTATTTCTGGTCGACCCCAAGCGGCGAAAACCCACGCTACGCCACTGGTGTGTGCTAGGTTAGGTTAAACTTTTCAGCAATAGATGGCGCTATCATAAATTCAGCAAATGTTCTAGAACTATTCATGGAAATTGTTGAATTTTAATTAATTACTGCGTAAATACCAAGAATATTTACGAAAATAAACCGAAGTTAGGTCCAATAATTTTACCATAACAAAATTTGCGATAGCGTAATGCGCAACTCAGCACATTTTCTCAGAAAATGATTTTCTTTTAGTGCCTAAAGCGGATACAAACACGACTTGATGTTTAGGGGTGTCATACTAGACTGAGCGACTTGTTACTACCAAGTAACAAGTATCGGTTTGGACTTTTGTTCGCTATGTCCTGTCTATTGGTAGTATATGTTTAATGTCTTTGCTTGTAAATTAGATACTTTCTGGAAAAGTTATGAACAAGAACTTACTTCAAGCTTCCCTCGTAGGTCTGGTCAGCGACGACGCTGATTAGAAGACAGCAGCACACAAGCAGCTTGTTCATGGTTGAGCAGGTCTGTGGGTAGTTAAGTGACCAAGTGCACCGCACTGTGCAGAACTGCGGAGATGCCTACTAGTTATACTGCTCAGAGGATCCGCCTCTATGATAAGCACTGATATGCCCAAAATCAAATCAACGCTTAATCAGAGATAACATTACTTATTAGTTATTAGGTATATTTTTTCAGTGTCCGTCCAATGCATGACTTGTGTGTGTTGTGTGACATTCACAACTGTCAGAAATGTCGAAAGTTTTTCTCCTTTGAACTCCTAAACCTAGGTTTTATTGACATTTCTTTGAGGCGCGCGTGGAACACTACGCTCCGTCGCGTTGACGACTCGGGTCCGGACATACTGGTACAGGTGGAGAAATGAAAGGACGCCTCCTTCTGCGAAAAAGTAATGGTAGCGAAGGAGGTGATCACACGCTTGACCACAAACGTTCTCAACTCCTCGCGCTTGCCCCTGCCATAGGGACCCGCTCCCGGAATTCCAGCCACCTTAGGCGTTACGAACGACGAGCAATGAGTAGAGCTCAAGCTGTCGCTTAGTGTTCCACGCGCGCTTCAAAGAGATGTCAGCAAAACCGTAGGACCCAGTAGGGCCGAAGCCTACAGGAGCTACGGGTTGACTTCCAACAGGGAAACCCGAGGTCCTGGAACGCAAAGGCAAAGAAGGAACACGGGTGTGGTTTTAGTCAGTAAAAGTCTGACACTGCTTTGCCGTAAAGCGAAAACAGTCATTAGATGATTTCCCACCTTGAAAAAAATAAACTAGGTAGGTAAATGTTATATCTTCTGCTTCTGAGAATTATCATTAAATTATCATTTAATTAGGATGTTTTATCTTGTTGCGTAACAGAAAAGAGAAGTGTATTAAAAAAACCGGACAAGTGCGAGTTGGACTCGCCCATGGAGGGTTCCGTAGCAGCAAGTAACATAATATAAAAGTTCTTGTAGTTCGTTGTAACTTTGATCGATGTTTTAATAGTGTATTTTTTTAGATTTATGACGTATTAAAAAAAACTACTTGCTAGATCTCGTTCAAACCAATTTTCGTTGGTAGTTTGTATGGTAATGTACATAATATATTTTTTTAGTTTTATCATTCTCTTATTTTAGAAGTTAGAGGGGGGGGGACACATTTTACCACTTTGGAAGTGTCTCTCGCGTAAACTATTCAATTTAGAAAAAAAATGATATTAGAAACCTCAATATCATTTTTGAAGACCTATTCATAGATACACCACACCACACGTATGGGTTTGATGAAAAAAAAATTTTTGAGTTTCAGTTCTAAGTATGGGGACCCCTAAAATTTATTGCTTTTTTTTCTATTTTTGTGTGAAAATCTTAATGCGGTTTACAGAATACATCTACTTACTAAGTTTCAACAGTATAGCTCTTATAGTTTCGGAAAAAAGTGGCTGTGACATACGGACGGACAGACAGAAAGACATGACGAATCTATAAGGGTTCCGTTTTTTGCCATTTGGCTATGCGGATCCCTAAGAAGGCGACTAACGTTTGTGTCCGTATATGTGTATGTTTGTTTTCGCTCAATCGGTTGAACTGGTGTGGATGAAATTTGGTACACGTCCTTAAATGGCACATTTAGGATAGCTAGGTGCCTTCATGTTTCACACCAGGTCAATCTGCGGCAGAAACTAGTGATTTATAATATGTCTTTGTATGTGTGATGTTAGTTGCTGTAGCATCTTAGTGGCTGGATGGAGTTTATTCATGGTGTACATGTATCGATTTGTCTTGGTCGTGCGAAATTTATTGTTTTATTTTCTAAATGCCTATAGCTTCAGTTTCCATAGACAAATATTAGGAAACCTCTTCATAATTGAATATATCTTTACCTTTCAAATACCGTCAATTTGAGACACAATAATAATAATAATAATAACCCCATCGCCGTATCTCTACGTTGACGTCGTGGTGGGGCTTGCGCGCTCCAATGAACCCTAAGTCTGTGTCGGTAGCGCTTGCTTAGCCGTAACATGCCTAGGGTGAGGGGCCAGACTAAAAGAGATACAATCCGCAGGGCAGTTTTGTGGCGAACTGTTGGGCATTAGCGATCCCACGGACCCGATCTCCCGGGAGAATTCTTGTTCTTCATCTCCGGCTTGCCTTTATTGGCCGGTCGTAGTGAACACTGACGAGGAACAGAGCTCCCACCTCTCTCTTGCCTTTATTGGCTGGCTTGAGTGGAGATTCGCAAGAGCAAATGCGCTCGGGAGAAGGATGTATAATCCAGTAAGGTGCTGGTAGGGATCTTGACCGTACTTCCGGGATTGTCCTGATAGCCGTGGTATACCTCTCCACTCCTCAAGCACATCAGGATAATTATGTTGCCCTCTTGTTGCTACGTCACTTCGTGCTAGCGACCATTTTGGGGGCCCATTTGTTGTGTGCAAGTCACCCCTTGCCTTTTTATCGATGGAAATTAAAAACATTGTTTAGGCAGGGGCCATTGTCTTAACATAGTTTCTGGTAACCAGTCCACTTAAGACTCAAAACCATAGCCTTATATTAGTTTTTCACATGTTGCAATAGTTTCCTTTCAACCGGGGGTTGTCCTTGGATGCACTAGCATAGCGCATACAGGGATAATCGCCGATTGGTACCACGTTCCATTAGAAGCAGCTAAAAGGGCCTCTGCGAGTTGGTTTCGGCTCCTCGTATGCCTTCCAAAGGTCCAGGACCTCATGGTCCTGAGATAAATAAATGTGTAAAAATAATAATAATAATAATTTATAATAATAATTTATTTCTTCTTTTACACAAAATAATTACATATAACAGCCACAAGTAAATCTTAAACAATTATGCTGTGTCCAAGTAATAACTACGAGTATAATTGACTTATCAAATATTTAAAGTACAGGAAAATTTACTTTTATTAACTTAAAATTATGTATAATTAGCGACTTGCCCGAGCTAGGTTTATAAAACCTGTGTTTCGGGTCATCACTTACAAGACTATCACTACGGGTGCACGTATACAGAAATTACAGAAAAACAACTTACAAACTAAACGTACTATCATACTAAAACTTCTAATAGTTTCTCTGTGTCTGTGTAGTTAAGATTCAGTAGATACTCCAATACCAATGTACTACATTTAATATAATTTACGCTATATATATCCAATAATTTGTTAAACTTGTGTTATAAAAAAGGTCCTAAAAATACATAAAATCTATGTGCAAATGCATGTTTCGTCTGTGGTTTAGTGCAAACCAAATCTTTCCTCCTCCTGGTTGAAGGTACTGGGTCAAAAGGAAGCTCAGAGTGCTGATAAAGTACAGTGTGCAATATAAATAGTTGGCGTACCGTTAGTACTTTACATGCAGTGTATAGCTGATGTGTTGGAAACCTAAAAGGGCGGAAGGTTGCAACCTTTAGAATTGCTCTTTGAGCACGTTCTAGAGGAAGTAAGATAGTCTTTGCAGTTCCACCCCATGAAGTAATACAGTAGGTGAGAACAGATTGACACAAAGCCAAATAAACCTGTTTAATTAACTTATAGTCGGCTATGTGACGTAGGTTCTTAAAAATATACATTAATTTACGCACTCTTGTGCACAGTAACTCGATGTGTTTACGGAAATTTAGATTTGTGTCAATCGTAACACCTAAGTATTTTACGTGATCAGCTTTAACTAAAGTAGGGCAGTTACAAGCAATGTCAGCATGCTTGCAATTATGTGCAAATAGGTTTAGGTTCGTAAGCGGTATATTAATGTTTCTCATTGAAAATAAAATGTATTTAGTCTTATCTATATTTAGTGTTAGAAGATTTTGATGAAGCCAATTAGACACAATATTAAAACCGTTTTGGGCATGTTCATACGCTTCACCTTGAGATTTAGCGGAAAATAGTAGAGCTGTGTCATCCGCATATGATAATATTAGCCCATTATGAAGGACTAAACTACATAGGTCATTAATGTAAATTAAGAATAATGTAGGGCCCAAAATACTTCCTTGTGGTATTCCGAAGCAACTATTTTTCATCTCAGAACTTGTGTACGACCCTATTTTAACGCATTGCTGACGGTCCCTAAGATAATCGGAGAATAGCTGAAGTTGCCCGCCTCTTATTCCAAGTTTTTCGAGCTTGTGCAGTAATATAGAACAAGAAATTGTGTCAAAGGCTTTAGCAAGGTCCAGAAAAATCCCAATGGTGTGCATGCCCTTATCTAGTTTGGTACTAATGTATTCGGACAGTCTGTGGACTGCTTGGTTAGTTGATCTTTTTGGTCTAAACCCAAATTGGTTATTGGAAAGCAATTTGTTAACTTCAAGATATTCTATTAATCTACTATTTATAATTTTTTCTAAAATTTTTGAGAGTCCTGTTAGTACTGAAATCGGTCTATAGTTATTTACACAGTTTTTATCGCCCGCTTTGAAAACTGGCGTAACAATATTAAGACAATAGATGCGTTCGCTTGGGGTTTAATGAACTAAAGCTATTTATAGGTATATTGTGGATGAGATCATGAGAATTTTTAAATACTAATTAGTCGGGTGATTATTGTAGGTATAGAATTATCGATACATAATCTAAAAATAATCTAAAACAATTGAAGTGATAATGGTCAACCGGAAATAAGGTATTATTCCGACGTAAGTACTATTTGAGCACCTATTTATTAAGATAAGAACTACCTACCATCATATGGTAGGTAAGATTATTAGTCTGCATCTAAACTGTTATGGAAGAGATTACAGAAAGGACTAAAGCATACAAAGAATGAATCTCAAAACATCCAAACAAGCTAGCAGTAGGTAAACCTGATGGACACCTAAACAGTCGCTGGGAGACTTAAGAGAAAGATTCCTCAAGACCTGATTTAGGAGGCTTCAAGAACAAACGGAGCAGTTACTGGACAGCCTGCGTAAAAATCTGTTGCATTATCAAATGAAAAACTTCTTACAAAAAAAAATCAACAAAAGTAGGTACATACAAAATAACTTTAATTTCGGAAGTCGGTGTTAAATAACGAATAGACAAAACTATCTATTATAGAAACACCGACTTCCGAAATTAAAGTTATTTTGTACTTTTTAGTGTTTTTTTGCATTGAAGTTGGTTGAATTTTTTTTGTAAAAAGTTTTTTATTTTTCACTTTTTCCATAATTAAGGCGTGCCCATTCCGGATAGTACCTGTAGTGAGCATTCTTAAGGCAATCTAAATACTCTACGTCATCGATCTCAATATGGATTAGCGATAGCGATACATCAACACGGATATCAGAAATAATGTTATCAATTAGGTAGTTGTGAAACTTGTGAATGAGAACCAAAACAACGACATTCTGACTCACTATCAGCCCCCATTTGTGCTTAAATATAGTGTTATCAACGGCTGTAATACCCGGAGATGTCCTACCATGTTGATGAAGACCTCAATCACTTTTAGACAGGATGTTTTAGTTTTCATCAGGCAGCTTAATATGAAGCATATTTGTTTCTTTGCTGATTAGATTCATAGCGTCAGTTGCCAGGCTATGTATGGCGTTTCATGTCCATCCTATCTGAGCTCGCGGTCAATCGTAGCTTTGTCGGAGGAGGAATGCTGGGAACATCTGCATTAGATACATGGAGGACAGAGATTTCTTTGTGTATGGTACACAAAGAAATCTAGTGTAGGCTGTAGTGAAATTTGTAGGTAAAAGAAGGAAAATGTGCCGGTGTTTTTTTTTTCTGTTATAAATTTAGTACTTGACTGCGATGCCGCCTGATGGTACCTAAGCAGCGATGCAATCGTTGATGGTGAGGCGCAATAGTTTATTAAGAGCCTATTCACTCTAGCCTTGAAGACACCTAATTTATAATCGGACGGGAAGACCGCAGCAGGCAAATTGTTCCAGTCCTTCGATGTACGCGGTTTAAATGACGAAGCGAAACGCTTAGTCCGGACCGTAGACGTTTCAACAACGCAAGGGTGGATACTTACTCGCCGTACGTCGGTTTGTCCGATGGTAGAAATGAGATGGCGGAATCAAGTCATGCAATTCCTGCGCACACTCTCCAAAATGCAACCCGTAAAACACCGAAAGTCTGGCTACCCTACTACTACTACCTACTGTGTTTCCTAAGCTCTTCTTCCTTCTTGTCTCACCACCTACCTACCTTCTACACTGCGTGTGATGACGGCGGCTTTGTTTATTATGGTTTCTATACACAACACTAACCTAACCTTGAAGCGATAATTCTTACAGGTCGCGCGGTGAATCAAGATCGCTCGGTGAAAGTAGTGGGGGCAATCGGCGCATGTGTACAATTGCGCACAGAAATTCTTAGTATGTTAGGATTTTATTTCTAATTTCGTATGTTTGAACCTTAGTAACATAACTTATAATAACACTAGTTTTTGATTGTAATTTATCTTGTAAGTAGGTAAATTAAAAAAATTAAAAATTTTAAATTAAAACATAAAATTAAAAAAAATAATTTCGTTAGTTTCTTTCTTTAACGTAATAATTCACGTCGTAAACCATTTTTCTGGCTAGCCGTTTTAAAACTTTATTTTTAACCATTTTTTTTTAACATTACGTATTACTATTACGATAACACAAGCTGTACGCAACAGTACCCAAGTACAACAGTATCCAATGAGAGGCGAGAACGCAACGCGGGAATTGAAGAGCGACTCTATCTACCAATGACGTGTCGCCGACGGCGCACACCCGCCCGTACGTCGCCAAATAGACCGTAGAATTGAATACTGCGCATGCCCCTTCCACTTTTGCCGAGCGATCTTGATTCATCGCGCGACCTGTACCTAAGTATAAGTACTTACAAAATTTCATAGAAGGAACCCCGACGCGACGTGATGATGACGTCACGACTCACGAAGTAGTAGCTGCGCTAAGAATGCGCTGAAGTTCATCATCACGTCAGGGTTATCAATTTTCAAATAATGATACATCTGGAGAAAAAATTAAGCTCACGGAACTAAACTTGGGAAAATTGAACAACAAATGACGCCATGTCTTTTAATTAATTAATCTGACATAACAATTATCAACAGCGCCGGATATCAATAAATCTGCAGTGACTTGCTAATCCCGTCTAGTACCTATCATCGAGCACATGCGGTCCTTATCAACCGTGTCATAATCACAATATAATATTACACGATTACGCTTATCAATCAGAACCCTTATTTAATAAGAGCTTATTACCAATTTATTATCACAATTTCCTTTTAAAAATACATAGTCAAGCCTATTCCAGAATGTACGGTACCTAGAATGCCATACATTCCATCCACATGCAATAATAGTAGATTATGTGACTAGGGGACGAAGCAGTGTCTTTAAGTAATTTCATTTCATTTAATTGCATAGAAATAAGGGTTGCTAAATATTAATCCCGAACACAAGTGAGGGATTAACATAATTAAATTAAGTTTGAGTGATGGTTGTATGGCATATAAAAAGGCATTATCGAGCAGGTAATGTAAAAAGTAAAATAATTTGCAACCTCCGTGAAAATGGGTACCTTAATAACCCCTAAAACAAAGGATTTCCTAGCATAGGAGGGCATTGATCATGCGCTAAAGAAAGTGAGACCTGTAATTGTTTACTTTTGCAAATAAAATATTATTATCACGTAGCTTACTAGACGATTGTGCAGCTAAATCATACACATCACAAGAAGCATTCAATACGCCAGGTAGTAGCCTGGTCGTTGGTGGGAGCTGTCACACTGCCCTGAGGGAGACTCGCTTTGTGAGTCGAAGCTCTAATACCCTATTAACGACAGTTGACAAACCCCTGGTCCTCAGTCAGGGTACCGTGTTTAGCATACACAATAGTTTTGGTTTTTCCGTCTGCTACATGCTAGAAGCACGGATTTTCCAAATTTAACTTCTTCGTAAATGTCCGCGCCTTCTTGATCGTTATTGCAAATGCAAGTCGCACCGGAAAAAGAAAACGTTTGAACTCAAGTTGTATTGTGTTGAAATCATTAGTTTGCGTGACAACACCACGTAGATACCTGTACATCTCCTTTAATTGTAGGTAGTTCATAATTTAACAGAGGAAAAGTTTATTTCGGATAAGAATGTAGGTACCATTCTTAAGCCAGTTTTTAATACAAGTGAATTTAAGAATTCAATCGGGTATTTACTACTCCGTCTTCATTTTAGTATCGATAGACTTAAATAGGATAGCTATTTTACTAAAAAGTCAACCGACTTGGGAATTTTGTATAATATTTAATTATTTAAAAAAATACTTATATTCGATACTTTTTATAAGGTTCTTCTAGTAGTAAACAATGATCAATTTCTCTTAATTAACCTTGATTATTGAACCAGCGCGTTGCCTACATCAGATTTCATTTAACCCTAATAATTACACAAGTCGGTTGACTTATCCATTATAAGTCAACCGACTTCGGTTCGGTCGACTTATAATGGGCCTGCCCATAGAAATGTCTTATATCTATGGGCCTGCCACACTATGCTCTGCCCACACACTGCTCTACTCGCGCAATTAATCGCGACGCTCCTCACTTGTCATTTGCTTTTGTTGAGATAATGGACGATGAAACTGTGGCAGCGTGCGCGCGCGCTATGCATTTTTAGTAAAAAAAATATACATCGTTGTCGTCGCCCAAATAGCCATTTTTGAGAACATGACGTAACGGTTTCGACGCCTAGTGTGTACGCTGATTTGTTCTCGACACATAATCTCATCTATGCATAATCTCGTCGCCGTTCCGTGTTAGAGTAGTCGCTGCAACTAAAATTGGGGAAGAGTCGACACAGTAACATTCGGTTTCTAATTTACGTCGCTGTTTCGTAACATTGTTATCATATTTTAACCAGAGTTCACACAAATCGTTCGTTCAATCGCCCATAACCGCTCATTCGTTGACATTGATTTTTGCTGTTTAATATGTTATTGAATAATGTGTATGTTTTTCAATAAAAAAACAATAAGCTAATACAACATATAGTTGCCCGGAGGACACGGTGGAGCATACGGCAGAGGTGTGCCCCGCTTGGGTAGAGCGCCGCCGTGTCTTCGTAGGACTAATGCTAGCAAAGGAGGGGGAGAGAACGGCCCTCACGCCACAGCCGCTGGGATCCAGATCCCGTTTCCGGCCACCGTAGGCGTAGGCTTGCGGACGGCGCGCTACGCCGTCCGAACCGAGCCCAAGTCGTCGACGGCGCGTAGTGTTCTTCGCACGCCTCAACGAGATGTCAGCAAACCGTAGCGGCCCAGCAGGGTCGAAGCCTATTAGGTCATGGGTTCGCTTCTGAAAGGAAAACCCGGACCTGGAATGAAAGGCTTCGAAGGAAATAGGAGTGGGTTAGTCAGTAAGTAAAAGTTTGACACCCCGCCGCCGTCCCGCCCCGCACAAGATGTCATTGTTGGATGATTTCCCACCAAAAAAAAAGTTACTTTTTACACCACCTGCTCGATAATGTCGTTTTATACATCATACAAACCTCACATATAGCCAGGGCCGTTTTTTCCATTAGGCACTATAGGCAACAGCCTGCCCCGCCAGGTTCCGGGGCCCCGCGCTTCAGGAAAAAATAGATTACCTATTTTTCATAAATAGTAAAAAATAATAATTTAAATTTTCGATGACATGACATTTAACTAGCAATCTTGGCTTTGGATTATGCGAAAAGCTGTCAACAGATGGAATTAATAAAACAATCTTTCATAAGCAAATTGTGAGTGCAGAGCATATTCATTGGCTTTTGCTGATAATTTTGTTTATGTGTGCATAGAATAACAATAAAACATGTAAACTAAGTTAAAAAAAATGCTTGCATAAACGGTTAAATTACCTACAAACTTAGTTCAGAAATTATTTTTCAATACACTTACTCGAAAACAGGCTCTTATCGCACTACGAATAGGTTCGACATGCCATGTTTATTACCCTCGTGTTTTTTTTTTTAATTTATCATAACAAGGGCTTTTTTCATTCCTATTTCGTCACGGCCAACCGTGATTTTTTTTTAAAGCAAAGAGGCGGATATTTTTAAGGTTTTAATATTTAATGAAAATTAAAATTGTGTCTAAGAACAGAATATCATGAATAAATATGATTATTTACGCAATAATTTGTAATTACCAAAAGTTTTTAAATTTTCTGTGTTGAAATTAAAAAATATTTGAATTTCTATTTCAATAATATTAAGTATATAAGGGATGAGAGTGACTCGTAAATGAAACACGTAGTTAGTCGTTGATGTCTGAACAAGAACTGTATATTTTCTATAATTACACCCTATTTATATTTACAATGGTACTAATGGAAGTAGTGTCTAGCCTAAGATATTTACAAACGTGCGTCGTTATTTCCCATACAGAGGGCGCTTGAGGTGCTGCACATTAAACGCTCTGAGCGGGCTGCTCACCGCGCATGCGCGACTTACTACCTACACGGCGCAATGCTGTCGCGATTCTATAAATACGTGTCGCGCGCAGAGCGCGATCCTTTTCCCCGTCGAGACGTCACCGAGTGAAGATCTCCGCTGCGCGAGGCCACGTGATCCATCTGCGAGGGTGCTGTGGCTTATGCTTAGCGCTTATAAGCTTATCCTATTTCTTGATTTGTCGTAAAACGTGTTGCTTCACTGTTTCTTTAACAGAACATGGTCGAAAACGTGGTATTTGGTTCTGAGGTATTGGTAACTGGTATCTGGTGTGGTGGTACGGTGGTTTGTGGTTTTCTGGTAACAGGTACTGTGTCACTACAAGTAGGATGTATAACTGTTTTATACCTTTGCTTCTTCTTCAACCTGCAAAAGTAAAACGCGGGAAAAAAGTCTATTAAATATTATTTTTTATTTGTGTTATTTGTGAAAAAAATGTTGAATTTAAGATTTGAAGAGAATTCTTTAGATGGTACCGCCGCCCCCAGATATTGTGATTTAGCTAAAAATACTGTCGATAGTCTGCTGCCATCTAAATAAAAACTAAAATGTATGGCAACTTTGGACAATTTTCTTTAGTACAAAATGAACAAAAATGCGTCGTAATTTTCAGAGAAAGTAAGTATTTCTTCGTAAGTGTATTGAAAAACGTGGTTTGATACACGTGGAGATTTGTCACTGCAGCACTCGGCTCCATAACACCCTCGCCTGTACGGCTCGGGTGAATTTCGCCTCGGTTGCAATGACAAACTTTTCCCACTTGTATCAAAATGTACTATTGTACAACTTTTCAAAAACTGTTCATCCCATCAAGTTCAAAATAATTTTCCTAGAAAGTCTTTATAAAGTAGGTACTACTTTTGAGACTTTTTTCAAATTTTTTAAATTTATGGTTGAAAAGTTAAAGAGGCCCCCCTCTTGGGCACACATTTTTTTTACTTTTAAAATTTCAGCTTTTTAGCGGTCTTTCTAACGGTCACTGAGATTATCCTCGGACGGACGGTCAGACAGACAGACAGACTTGGCGAAACTATAAGGGTTCCTAGTTGACTTGTGTTAAATTTGTGTTAGACATAAAATATTTGAAGAAGTTAGAAGAGGGTAAGGGGGCCCCGAGACGTGCATTGCCTAGGGGCCCCAACATGCATAAACCGGCCCTGCTTGTTGCGAGTCATTCTATCCCTAGGGAGATAGTGCAGAATGGCCGATCCCTAGGGAATAATGAGATTTGAATTTGAAACATCAAAAATCGTCAACATTGTGAATTAAAATGTACGTGCATCGAACACGTTGACTCGAAATTCATACTGGCCACTAACAAAAAAAGAAAATAGAATAAAACGAGCTTACTGACGGGAGCGTTTTAGAAAATTAAAACTATAGAATCTTGGAGTAGTGAATTTTGTTTATTTGATGAACTTGTAAATATAATACTTATATTTCTATATTATATGATTTAGTCGACCAAATTATCTTTTAATTATCTCACAGATGGTGTAAAAAGTAGAGTATGCAACATGGGGATAAAGCTGTCTTTGTCTTGGACGGCTTGAATTCCTCACTACACTCAGGTTTCTTTATTAACTCCCTCGCAATGTTCGGGAGTTAATTTTATAAATCCCTCACTATCGTTCGGGATTAAAATCAGCAACCTACGTTTCGTTCGGAATTCAACATGCCGCCCGCGACTTAAAGACACTGCTTTATCCCCTAGTCACAATAAACTACTATTCCGGAAAGAGATCCGTAGAAAAAGCCTTGTTTTCGACGAGTTTCGCCTCCGCGGATGCGTAGGTTAACAGAGGCGGAGGCGGAGTTGATATTGGACGTGGAAAAAATAGTAATTTATGGTATAAAGTAGTCATAAATCTTTATTTTAAATGCGTTCATTCTTATTACACTTAAATAAACATATACACTAATTTATAAAAAAACTGGGTAAGTGCGAGTCGGATTCGGACCCTGAGTGTTCCGTACAAACTTAACTATGTAAACAGTTCAATTCCCGAATGGAGACTCAAAGAAGATTTTTTTTTTTTGTTGTGATGTAACAACAAATTTACAGTTTTCAGAGTTATTCCTATATCTGTGCAAATCCTCTGTGGGAAATATCCTATGAATTTTGATTTCCATGTGTCGCAATATACGTTTTTTGAGACATAAACGGACGTTACTTTTTTTTTTCGTTAACTAAGAAGAGCTTCAAGAGACCGCCAACTTAAAGAAAGAAAGAAAACTATTTTAATTGACAAACACACTCGTAGATACACACAATGTAGTAACAACATGTAGAACTTGAGTAAATTACGAAGGTGACAGCCGGAGGACTTAAAAAAAAAACCGAATTTTAATTAAAGAAAAGTTTAATTACTTTGAAATTACAATATTAAATCTTAAGTCTAGACTTGGACGATGCTGGTTCCGAAGTGCCTAAATAATTCTTACAAAAATACATTTTCAAATGATTGCGAAATGCGGGTGCGCTGTCAGCAGATTGGAAGTAGGTGGCCGATGGCTGCACGAGGCGTCGAGTCAGCGGAGCCCGTGTGTTGCAATTTTGTGTGGAAACATCCGTTGTACGTAAATAGCTATCATGTCGCTATTCAGCTGATTTGGTGTAGGCAGGGCACGTAACACCTCCCCCCTCAGAACAGCAACTATTTGAGCAATTTCAGCGAGAATGTTGCTGGTACATTTTTCTTAGTTTTAGGAGATTCTGCGTCTTCGTATTGATGATGTTCATCGCTTTCATCTGGTGGCTGTGGCTTTCTGAGCTTTGTGCAAACATTATACCGACGTATGGTGAGGGTAACGATCAGTACAGTTGCACCGAATATTACGACATATAGTGGGATAGTCGTATGGTAGATCGATTGTTCCAGGTTAGTGCGATCGATTTGTACTGGTTGCTGCATTAAGATTTTATCTTCGATTTCATGTAGACTTTTCAAGCGTAATGAATTTAGCTTTAGGTGTGGGATAGATTCGTTGACAATGTTCAGGTTCATGGGTATTTCGGTGATTTTCAGCGGTTGTCCTTTGATACGGTCATTCGTGTTGATGATAGTAAACTGCTCAGTGCGTAGTAAGCATTTTTGCGGAATGGTGGCGAGATAACTTCCGTGTAGAGAGATGAATTCTTGACGTTCGCATTTTAGCTCGGTTCGTGTTGGTTGTGGAAAGGTGAGTGTATAGCGTCTGTCGTCCAATTGCTCCATGGCTTCTTTGGTCAGCGTGAGTTTAGTGGGCAGGCATGACTTCTGTAGAGATTGATTAAAGATGAGCCCTTGGATGCAGTCTAGGTGTCCTCTCGTCGGTTGATGGTTCACTTCCTCTTCGCAGAGATGGCCTCTATGTACTTGAAAACTTTCCCGTTGGTTGCAATGAAAGGGTAAGGAGGAATAAAGGTGTACATAAATTTATTGGGAACTATTGCTAATCTATATAATTCGAACTTATCAGGGGAGATTATTGGGACTTTGAATATGATAACTATTTTTTTCCCTGTAAAGTAATAACCAGGTTTTATAACTGTATAGTATTCTCTTAGATCTGCCTCTAGCAGTTGGTCTGAACCGTATATAGATCTTAAACGTTTAGTCATATTACCTAAAGTATCTATGCTTAAAGTACTATGGTGAGTGCTTGATGCACGTATAAAAGCTAAAGTATCTTCTATCCTAGTTATCTCTAGAAATAAATCATCTGTATTATCGCTAATAATAGTTAACAGCTGAGCAAACTTTGCGAATCTTATAAGATCATTTTTAGCAGAAGCTTTCTCGTCTAAAAGTAATCCGAGAGTGCTATTGATTCTCTCTTGATTACTTACAATTTTTGAAAGTATGTCACTGTATTTAGTCATCCAGACTTTATTAAGACTTATATGCTCATTTACTTCCGATAATATCTTGTCATCATTATTTTCTAAAAGTTTAATGGCATTATTGTAAGTTTGGGCATCCGATTGATCTAAGTTACCAGTTATGCTTTTTACAACTGAACCTAAACCGTCTATGAGGCCCCTTTTGCTACGACTGGGTTCTAACGTTTTTAGCTGAGAATTAATTTTGTCCAATTTGTTAGATAAATGATTAATTTGAAGTTCATATAGAACAAGAGTTTGATTATCTAGTCTAGTTTTGAAATAGGCTAGTTGGTTAACTACAGAGTTAAGTCTATGTTCAATGTCGGTTAAGTCTATGTATTGTAGAAAAGAATGATAGTGTGTTATGAGTCTGGATTGTCCAAGGTTGAAAGGTAAGAGTCCGGGTCCTTCGTCTAAGCTTTCAAGTTTTATCTCGAGCGCCAGTGTTGTGTGAACGATCATCACCAGTAGTATCCTGTAACAGATTTGAGGTCTTAGGGATACGCTTGAGTCGGGACTTTGCTACGGGGCCTTTCTTTTTAGAGGTGTATATGTGAATCGGAAGGTCAGCCAGCACGGTGTCATGAGTATAACGCGGAGCTAATTTTTGTCGACTAGCTAATGGGTTGCTAATGAAGACTTGCTGTTCTGGTTGGTATTCTATTTCGGGCTCTCTGTCCCTATTCCTATTTTGTATGATATTCGTTCGGTCAGTAAGTGTGAAGTCGTTGATAAGGTCGTATACAGTTTTCATCTGGTCTCGGTGATTCAAGATGTACTGTTGCATAAGATGTTCTGTCATGTTAATGTCAAGTGGGTCTCTTGGGTCAAAATGTCCTCTAATTATGTCATGTGGTCTGCACTTTGTGAAACTATGAATTGTGCTATTGTAAGCTAATATAGCGTAAGGCATGAGGTTGACTACAGGTTCATCTTTCTGACGTAGTCGTAGGATTCGTAGGTGTTTTAGTAACGTAGAGTGAAATCGTTCAACAATTCCATTATCATTAGGGGAGTGAGCTAGTGTTCTATGGTGGTTAATTTTATGCATTTTAGTAAATTCAGAAAATAATTGGTTTGTGAATTCGGTGCCGTTATCGGTTACGATAGTAAGTGGAAGACCGTGATGCGTACAATAGTTTAAGACTGCCTGAAGAATACTAATTGCTGTGCCATCTCTTAAATAGTATGCTTGTCCGTATTTTGAGAAAACGTCTACCACTGTGAGATATTTTTCATTTTGGGCTGTAAAGAGGTCCATATGTACTAATTCAAAAGGTTTGGTAGCCGGAGGCACTAAATTTAATTGAGGTCTAATTGGGTTCCTATCATACTTGGATTGCCCGCAAATTATACATTCATTTATATATTTAGCTATCTCATCCTTCATCTTAGGCCAATAATATTTCCGGGAAAGAGCAAGATAACATTCGTTTATCCCTCTGTGATTGGTTTTGCCTTCGTGATAATTTTTTTATGATCTGTTGCTGCCTTAAATATTCTTTTACATCTTCTAGTTCAGTTTTTGTTAGCACTAGATTCATAGCTGAGCTTTTAAAGTTCTTTTGGATAATAGGTATGATTGAATACATACCTAAGGGCGGAGTTATCTTTAAAGCAGTTTTAACTTTAGGTTTGACATATTCTTTTATGGCGTTTACTACGTCCTGTTCTAAGTTAGAATCTGAGACCTGAATATGTGTGCGAGTATGTGTGTCAAAAGGTTTAGTGGCTGTCGTTCGTTTAATGTAAGGGGTGTTACTGACTATAGTTATACATATTTGTCGGTGGAATTTATTTAAAGGTTCGTCAGTGATAGGAACTTCTAAAATAGGGTTTTCAGTGCTAGTGTGGGCAGTGGCTGTCGTAGAACCTGTTCGGGAAGGTGGTCGTTCTGAAGGGTTGGCTAACATCGACTCTGTCTCCTCATTATTAATTTCTACCCGGGATAATGCGTCCGCGTTGGTGTTATATTTTCCTTTTTTATAGACTATGGTGTAATCGTATTCACTTAGTTTAAGTCTCCACCTAGTCAATCTTTGGTTGGGTTCTTTCAAATTCATTATCCACTGTAACGGCTTGTGGTCGGTGAATATTTTGAATTTGCGACCAAATAGGTAAGGTCTGAAATATCTTGTAGCCCAAACTATGGCTAAAAGCTCTTTTTCAATAGTGCTATAATTGGTTTCACTGTCATTCAGAGTTCTCGAGGCATAACAGATAGGTTTATCTGAGCCAATCGTGCCTTGCGAGAGTACGGCGCCTATAGCTACGTTTGAAGCGTCTGTTGTTAATATAAAGTCCTTAGTGAAGTCGGGATACTGTAAAATAGGGTCGTTTGTCAGTAAGCTCTTACACTTGTTAAAACAGTCAATGTATTCGGAGTCGAAAGTAATTTTACTAGTCTTTTTGAGACATTTTGTCATAGGCTTAGTGATGCGAGCAAAGTCTGGGATAAATTTCCTGTAATATCCTAATAGTCCTAGGAATTGTTTTATTTCCTTAGGCGTCTTGGGTAACGGGTATTTTTCTATCGCTGCTATTTTATCTGGGTTAGGCTTAACGCCTTCGCCACTGATTATATGTCCTAAAAACGCTGTTTCTAATTTCAAAAACTCGGACTTATCCATCTGGATTTTGAAGTTAGATTCCTGCAATCTTCTGAACACTTTCTCTAGGTTGACCATATGCTCTTGCAAAGATGTACTAAATATGATGACGTCATCAAGATATACGAGACAGATCTCATTTTGCAAGCCCCTGAGCACATTGTCCATTACTCTTTGAAAAGTAGATGGAGAGTTCTTCAAACCCATGGGCATACGCAAGAATTCAAAGTGTCCATGCTCTACATTGAACGCTGTCTTAGGAATGTCGTCTGGATGCATCTCACATTGATAGAACCCTGATGCAAGATCTAGTGTGCTAAAATACTGGCACTTACCAAGCTTGTCAAGTATGTCGTTAATGTTAGGAATCGGGTATTTGTCGTCTATAGTCTTGTCATTCAGTTTGCGAAAGTCTACTACAATGCGCCACTTTTGTTTGCCTGATGCATCGGCTTTCTTAGGAACTACCCAAATAGGTGAGCTCCAGGCTGATTCAGAAGGTCGTATAATACCTTGGTCCAGCATCTTGGTTATCTGGTCTCTAACTTCTTGTCGATGCACAAAAGGGTAGCGGTAGCTTTTAGTGTACACGGGAAGTTCGTCAGTTGTTCGAATACGGTGCTTGATTTTATTTGTAAAAGTTAAGGGCTCTCCCTCAATATAGAATACGTCAGCAAAACGGGCACACAATGTCTCTAAGTTAGTTTTTTCCTCAATATTTAAATGATCTGTACGCAATCGAGATAAAACCTCTTTAACGCGCATAGGGTCTTGTTCGGTGCTAATGCACTCAGTATTAAATATCTCGGCTCGTAAAGGTCGGTCAAAGACAATAGTCAGGTCATCTTCCGTCGGGTTTTCAATTTCTACAATTCCTGTACAATCAGTAACGCGAGTGATACACTCATGAATAATGCAATTACAATAAATTTGCTGAGCTATCGAAACGTCGCCATCTGGACAATAGATAGGGATATTCACTAATTTTGACGAGTTAGCGGAAATGGTCTCGTGACTATTTGATCTTTTACATTGATAAAAACGTATAGGAATGGTTGTAAAGTCTGTAATTAAATAATTATTTTTTAGATCAATCTGTGCTCCGTCAAGTAAATCTAGCCCTAATAGACCATCAAAGTAGTTATGAAATCTATAGATAAAAAATTTTACATTCGTGGGATTATTAAATTCAGCAAAGTTCGGAATCGTAATAGAATGTTCGTGTGTACTAGTCACACGAGCGTTCGTTACTTCGAAGGGATCAAAGTTTAAAGGAATAAGTGAAAAGTATTGTTCGACTGCCTCGGGACTAATAAAAGACTGATTAGCTCCGGTATCTACTAATAGTTTAAGTGGTGGGTTTGATATCTGTATGTAGCGTAATTCCCTTTTAGATTGCACATTTAATTCTATTTTAAGCCTTTTTGATCCTTCTCCTTGCGAAAATCCTGATCTGCTTTAGAAGTAGCGGACGGCTGTGCTTCTAAGCATTTTACATTATTCAATTGGTATGGCACATTTAATTGATTTTCGGGGTTGGTCTGCTGATAGTCATAAAAGTCGGAATAGTCATAAGGCTCACAGTTATAGTAATAGTCGGGTAATTCGTAGTAATAGTCGGGGTAATTGTAAGCGTCATAGTAATCGGTCATTTCGTTAAAATTCATTTCGCGCGTTTTGAAGTAGTTACTAGGTGGTGGGTTTCCAAACCTACGCCAATCATTTACTGGTAGTGGTCTTGGTACAAAATGACTAACACCGCTCATCGGTTTTGGACCGGTATTCTGCGTTTGGGGGTTCCTATTTGGAAATTTAAATGCGTCGCTTTGGGGGTTATAATTCGGCGGGGGCGCACGAAACATCTGTTGAGTACGGCTAAACATATTAGGGGCCCGTTGAGGTACCTGATTTTGCTGGAAGGGCGGCCTCCATTGCTGCTGCTGCTGCTGCTGCTGTGGCGGCATAGGCATAGGCTTATGCCAGCTGGGGCCTGGGCTAGGAAAACTAAAAACTTTCGGTGTGGTCATAGGGACCGCGGGTGGCATTTTATGGGTTGACTGCGTTTGCTGTGTCGGGTTACGTCGCTCGGGAATACTGTCGTTACGTTGCTGTAGGTACATGACATTCATTTCCTGTTGTACAAATTCCAGAGCCTTTTCGATAGTTTCGGGTCTCATACATCGGATACGGGACCCTAAAGGTTCCTTAAGACCTCTAACGTAAGATTGTAAAGTTAGCTTTTTATAAAGGTCGCGTTTTGCTTCGATGGTCGTCGCTACATTTTCGTGGAGTGTGACATAAGTCATTATGGTGCTAAAAAGGGTCTGGCATTTGTCATAATACTCCTGCGGGGTGCTACTTCCTTGTGTCAGTAAAGACATATCATTATAAAGGGCGGTCTCATCCCTTTGGTCAGAAAAATTATTAATTAACGCGTCACGGACCGCTTGCCAATTGTCTGCTATGCCATTAGAATTAATAGTTGAAGCTGCTGGTCCGGTGATTTTATTCAGGATGCCGTTTATGAGACATAAATTAGTTAACTCGTAACCCGGGTCATTTCTAGCATATTGTATTACGAGCTGATCGCATATTTTAATAAATCGAGTTAGAACATTCGGATTGCCATCAAAATTTGGAACTGCGCGCAAAGCGTTGTAGATAGTATCGGGGTTCAATGCCATACTGTCACTATCAAATAATAAATCTAGGCCTAAACTATCGGATTCCGTAAACCTACTTGAATCTACCTCTCTGCTCCTATTTATCTGTCTGGAGGAGACAGATTTGTTCCTAGTTTCCCTAGGGTGAAAAATCTTGATTGAGTAATATAATATTTAGGTATAAGGAAGGACAAGGAAGCAACACTTAAAGAAAGTTTCAAGGACTTACATATACATGGTTTTCTTGTGGTATCGATGGCTGGATACGTCCTCAGCTGCGTCTTCTTAAGTTCGGATATTCGACGAGGTACTTGGAAGTACCGACAGCGACTATCGGAGTCAGCAGATTAACGATTTTTGGAAATCTATACCGCGCCGCGCACTGCCTCGAATATCCTACCGACTGCGCCAATTACGAAGGTGACAGCCGGAGGACTTAAAAAAAAAACCGAATTTTAATTAAAGAAAAGTTTAATTACTTTGAAATTACAATATTAAATCTTAAGTCTAGACTTGGACGATGCTGGTTCCGAAGTGCCTAAATAATTCTTACAAAAATACATTTTCAAATGATTGCGAAATGCGGGTGCGCTGTCAGCAGATTGGAAGTAGGTGGCCGATGGCTGCACGAGGCGTCGAGTCAGCGGAGCCCGTGTGTTGCAATTTTGTGTGGAAACATCCGTTGTACGTAAATAGCTATCATGTCGCTATTCAGCTGATTTGGTGTAGGCAGGGCACGTAACAAGTATATGGTTTATATAAGTACTCAAGTTATAGCGGGTCTTGACAGACAGACTGACGGAGGGACAACCAAGTGGTCCTATAAGGGTTCCGATTTTTCTTTTTGAGGTACGGAATCTTAAAATAACTAATTTTTATATCCATAAATCAATGATATATTTTTTTTTTACTAACTTGGAGTTTCTGAAAACGAAACAATTTTTTGATCTTTCGTATCACATCTAGTTTATGAGTTATATGTTGTCAAAGTATTGAAAATCGATAGGTATTTCGGTATTTTTCGGAATTTAAGTATCTATTAATTAACTTGTTTTGAATAAATAACATCATATTTCTCAAAGTAAGAACTAACTTTAACCTACGAACCGAAGGAATTCATCAGGTTGATCCTATCATATCAAATAATGCTGATTCTTGACCATTTCACACGTCGTCATCAAGCGTTCGCTGTTCACGCGATGTATTGTTCCATGAATATGACGTAAAACTCCGTTATAACTCCGCATACATTTTGCGGAGGCGGAGGCGGGTGCGAAGATACGATTCCTTGCGGAACTTCCGCAGCGACGGAAGCGGAAGCGAAACTCCGTTACAATCCCAATTTGTACATCTATCGAGAGGCGGTGATCGATGGAAACTATTACAGGCTGATTAGTGATGGTGGTTTGTATGTAAAACACGGTCTGTATTATAACAATATTTTTATTTATTAAACAACCAAGTTAACTATACAAACTGGAACACTTAACGTAATTTGAATTATCCTAAATATAGCTTACGTACTAATGAGGGCGCCAGGTGGAGGTTTTTTCTGGGGATCGTAATTTATGATAGGAACTCTCCGGAAGCACCGGTACATGGGCGTGGGTTTCATGATGAATTCGAAAGAGGTTTACAAATCAATGAACGCCTAGGTATGGCTTGCGAACCTTTTTTTAACAATTCAAAAAGAAGGTTTACGTTTATTCATTGAAAACAGATTGTACCTACTCTTAGTAAAAAATAAATATTTATTTTGTAAGAGTGCAATCTTATTAGTATGTTGTTGTTTATTTCAGTTAATTAGATAGTTAAGCGGACTGCCACAAGTTAAGGCACTCTCTCTACCTACCCTTTGGTTAGTAAAAAGTTAGCATTAGTGTAGGTAGTTGTACAAATTAAACAAAATTAAACACGATCATGTTTTAGTTAAAATAATACATTATAATTATAATATAAATAATATGTACATAGAGAAAACAATAACAATTATTTTAAATGTCTAAACAGATTCACAATCCAACGGAACAAGTCAAGTTACGTTTTAAACAGTAGGTAATTGATTTTAATCAGTCCGAACAACGATCTACCTAAGTAATAAATTATATTTATTAATTATTTACAAAGCGCCGAAAACTTATAGTTACTAACTTATTTTTAAAAGAAACTTTTCGGTACTTGTTTTTTGACAGTTTTTTTAGAACTTGTTGGCAGTATAGCATTTTATAAAAATTTGGGATATTAAATATCATTTCGCGTATTGACTTCACATTTGTTTTTAAAATTAGTGCTTACGATGAGGTAACATTTCGTTCAGTAGTCATTTAAGTAGTTGTCAGTACCATTAGTGGGAGGGCTCCATGTCGGTGGTACCCAGGTGGTGCTATTTGTTGGGGGTGCCCAAGTAATGGTTATGGGTGCCCATGTAGTGCCATTAGTAGTAGGAGGGCGGAAAGTGGTCACATTAATAGGTGGTGCCCAGGTGGTGCCATTAGTAGTAGGAGGTCTCCAAGTGGTTATATTAATAGGGGGTGACCAGGTGGTGCCATTGGTAGTAGGAGGCCGCCATGTGGTTACATTAATAGGAGGTGACCTGGTGGTGCCATTGGTAGTAGGAGGACGCCATGTGGTTACATTAATAGGGGGTGACCAGGTGGTGCCATTAGTAGTAGGAGGGCGCCATGTGGTTACATTAATGGGGGGTGACCAGGTGGTTCCATTAGTAGTAGGAGGTCTCCATGTGGTTACATTAATAGGGGGTGACCAGGTGGTGCCATTAGTAGGAGGGCGCCATGTGGTTACATTAATAGGGGGTGACCAGGTGGTGCCATTAGTAGTAGGAGGGCGCCATGTGGTTACATTAATAGGGGGTGACCAGGTGGTGCCATTAGTAGTAGGAGGACGCCATGTGGTTACATTAATAGGGGGTGACCAGGTGGTGCCATTTGTCGATGGTGCCCAGGTGGTGCCATTAGTAGTGGGAGGACGCGATGTGGTTACATTAATAGGGGGTGACCAGGTGGTGCCATTAGTAGTAGGAGGGCGCCATGTGGTTACATTAATAGGGGGTGACCAGGTGGTGCCATTTGTCGAGGGTGCCCAGGTGGTGCCATTAGTAGTGGGAGGACGCGATGTGGTTACATTAATAGAGGGTGACCAGGTGGTGATATTAGTAGTAGGAGGCCGCCATGTGGTTACATTAATAGGTGGTGACCAGGTGGTGCCATTAGTAGTAGGAGGACGCCATGTGGTTACATTAATAGGGGGTGACCAGGTGGTGCCATTAGTAGTAGGAGGACGCCATGTGGTTACATTAATAGGGGGTGACCAGGTGGTGCCATTAGTAGTAGGAGGTCTCCAAGTGGTTATATTAATAGGGGGTGACCAGGTGGTGCCATTGGTAGTAGGAGGCCGCCATGTGGTTACATTAATAGGGGGTGACCAGGTGGTGCCATTGGTAGTAGGAGGACGCCATGTGGTTACATTAATAGGGGGTGACCAGGTGGTGCCATTAGTAGTAGGAGGGCGCCATGTGGTTACATTAATGGGGGGTGACCAGGTGGTTCCATTAGTAGTAGGAGGTCTCCATGTGGTTACATTAATAGGGGGTGACCAGGTGGTGCCATTAGTAGGAGGGCGCCATGTGGTTACATTAATAGGGGGTGACCAGGTGGTGCCATTCGTCGGTGGTGCCCAGGTGGTGCCATTAGTAGTGGGAGGTCGCGATGTGGTTTCATTAATAGGGGGTGACCAGGTAGTGCCATTAGTAGTGGGAGGACGCCATGTGGTTACATTAATAGGTGGTGCCCAGGTTGTACCATTAGTGGTAGGTCTCCATGTGGTTACATTAATAGGTGGTGACCATGTGGTCTCGTTCGTCGGTGGCACCCAAGTTGTCCCATTAGTTGGAGGTGCCCAAGTAGCTACAGGCGGCGCGGCACTGGAAGATTTGTCTGCACCCCATGAGCTAACTCGCGAAGTGTCTCTTGGGTGGAACCTGCAAACAATACAGTTATTTCTATTAACATTTAGAACAACATTACACAATTTACTATAAGTACCTAAGCTCCGGGAAAGTGAAACAATAAATCAGCCATGTCCTACATTTGTAAAGTTGCATGGAGGAGCGGGTTTATTTTGCGATTTCATCGTAAAAGAATGTTTTTTTCTACACTGTGTGTTAAATAATTTTTTTTTTCTTTCTTTCTAAAAGTACTTAACTCATTATGACGAGTACAGCTAGCCAGCTAGTGTGGTCACTAGCTGTACTCGTCATAATGAGTTATTGTCTGTCAAAACAGCTGGCAAGCCTTTTCCACACAATATGTAAGTACCCAAGTGGCAACGTAGCTGAAATGAACCTTTTAATAATAATAATAATAATAATTTATTTCAGATTTCTCCATATTAATTGTTAGTAACACGAAAATACTTAAAAAACTAATATTAGTAAACAAATCAAATGAAATAAGACAAAAATAATAATAATAACAAACATAATAAAGCACAGATTTTTGGATAATCCGACACCAGAACGCTTAAAATATGCTATTTTACTGCATGCAGTCGTATCCAGCGCTCCAGCATCGGAGAATCCCACCGGTCCGTCAATACGCTCAAGATGCTGTTGGAACTAGCTCGCATGCGAGTTAGGGTCGAGGCGCAACGTTTACGCATGATTGTCATTTTGTTTTGTTGTTTGTCTTTTTGGTGCAGCATTTTAATGGCTGATGAATAAATTTGGATGGAAAGAGGCACACGGGTAGACTAAGTCCTGGATCAGTACTCAGAGGAATTAGGATTCCTTTAATCCCAGTACTCCATGATTATGTTCCCTCGAGATAATATTCAACTTTCACTGAGGCGAGTCACTGGTAGAAACTAATCTTTATTAGATGCAACACTGCCCAAAATTAAAATCTGAAAAATTAAAACCAGTTTGAAAAATAGTTTTTTTATATATATTTATAGCTATAAGTGTGGCAAATGAAAATCGAATCACTGCACCGTAAAGCCAACGTGTTACAATTATGCACTAAATAAACACTAATAACAACAAGTCTTGTATTTATTTTAGTATTTCTTTTAATCGTGCATTTATTTTAATTATTTTCCTATATCGACAAGTTTATTCCGTTACAGTTTTCTGCTCTTAGAAAAATGGGGTAGAAAACAATGACATATTATTATATCACAAAATAATTTGCTTTTTAATTAGATAGGCTTTGTTTTGAGTAGGCAAGGCTCAGGGGATACTCTCTCCTCACGGCCCGCTGTGCCCCAACAGGCGTCGCACAGAGGGCGTTCCGGAGTGATCTTTTAAAAGGTAATTCTATAATTATGTTGATGCTGATCACTGGGGTGGTTTTAATGAGGTGAAAATCCCGGTTTCCCAGGACTTATCCCCAAAGTCGGGGCGCTTTTTGAAGGGTTACCCCGCAAACAAGAAAATATATACATAAAGAAACCTAGCTAAATAAACTGAAAGTATGTAGGTATCACCTGCGTAGTTGACTTTAAATAATTGACTACCATTGGTATATAATTTTCACAGAAAGGACAAAACAATTTAAAAGAAAACGATGAAAAAAAAATAGTTTGGTAATGTTCGATATTTCTTGTAAATTAGATACTTTCTGGATAAGTTATGAACAAGAACTTACTTCAAGCTTCCCTCGTAGGTCTGGTCAGCGACGACGCTGATTAGAAGACAGCAGCACACAAGCAGCTTGTTCATGGTTGAGCAGGTCTGTGGGTAGTTAAGTGACCAAGTGCACCGCACTGTGCAGAACTGCGGAGATGCCTACTAGTTATACTGCTCAGAGGATCCGCCTCTTTGATAAGCACTGATATGCCCAAAATCAAATCAACGCTTAATAACTAAAGGGCGGAAGATGTCATTAGAAGGTTTTTGATACCTAAAAAAAGGGGCAAACTATACCTACTTCAGAAGCTTCGGCGTTGCAACCTCCGAAGTGTTTTCTTAGTGGTTCATAAATTACCCGGATCAGGCAGCGGCTGTGACAAGGAAGCACACTTTGATCAATTAAGTGAATACTAGATACAACTCGGATGCGAAGGTACAAAGTGGACGCGAACTTCCGTGAGGTATATCTTTTATACTTACCTAGGTACAACTTTGCGCCGTTTTCTGGAACAAATTACCCACAGAATTGTACTCTGTAAGACTGTTATCGAGATAGTTAGACCACTGACTAGATCGCAGTCTCTCGTCATCCCTAACTGGGGTATTTGAAGGGCTAGGTTTATTATTTTCCAATTAAGTTCCTACCTATGAACTTTCTTAAAGCCTGAGGGACGAAGCAGAGCGTCTGCGATACAACACTTGAAAAACAACATCATAATGGACGCAGAAGGTTTTTGGGCATTGTAGACTTGTCGCGATGACTATGCCCACATTGATACCAGGCCACTATCTGTTTGTAGCGAGTGCGGAAAGATTTTTCTCTAGGTTCGTTACGAAAAATCAAATTGTGGTCTTAGCCACTGATTGAAGAACGTGTAAGCCTTATACATAAAAACTTTTTTTCGCAAAACTTTCTGAGTGGCCTGGTATCAATGCGTGCAGTCATCGCGATAATGTTTTTCTTTAAGATCTTCATATCTTGCCAGTTTACACTAAAGTAATAAATCTTCTTCGTTCATCGTGACTCGTCACAACAAACAAACCAACATCGTGAATCAGAACTCGAAGCGATCGGGATCCGAATGGCGCGTTCACTGCGGATGACGTCATCGGCAGAAACATTGATCTGCTGCAGTAATGCCGATCCAGTGCACGCTGTACCATACAAATCAAATACAAAACAATTAATCCGTCCGCTGCGTACGCTCCGAGCCCAACGCTTAGCTTTATGCATTATTGTTTTTGATAATAGAGGAAATACCTAATAAAACATCTACTAAATGAGCGGAATCTCATTAATCGTTTGTTAACGCTATCGGCAAAATGAAAACACTACACAGTCAGATATTCAGGGTTATAAATTGCAACATATATTGATGAATCATTAATTTCCTTTATTCATTGTTATGCATATTGGTTATATTTTTAAACAGATAACAAATAACAATTAATTAATATTATCATTAGAAACAAGTAAATACCGCGAGTACGTTATCAGCGATAGATAACCGATGGTTCGATGTGGTTATCTTCAGAAGCGGACCAGGACAAGCTCGGCCACGTCCGCGCGTCCGCCACTGAGGCGGACACGACCACTGCGCCCTACGCAGATTGACATGGGATAATAATATCAGTTCATTAGGTTTCATCACCATCCTTTCCCCTTCCCATCTCTTATGACGGTGCAATTCCTATTGGTAAGATTTAAAGTTATATTATACTTATCGAGATTTTAAAGTTTTTGATTTAATAATCTACCCTCAATTTTGGCTCATTTATTAAGGCTCACTAGCTGCCAAAAAATTGGGGATCTTTAAGGATCCTCCTTGCCGATTTGTGGCCATGGGATCTGGAGGCAACAGTCCTTGCACGCATGCACGATTTGCGCCTGGAGATACAACGCCGGGGCGAAAATCCGCTACCTTGACAAAAAATCACCTCTTTGATGAGTGGCTGGAGAGCCATTACGGCGTCCTCACTTTCCGCATGACGACTATCCTCACCGGACATGGTAAGTTTAGGAGGTTCCCCCGTGCCCTGGTACAGGCCATGCAGGTTCGCAGCGAGAGGAATGACGATGTCGGCAAAACCGTAAGAGCCCAACACGGAAGAGGCCTACTGGAGCCAAGGCTCGCCTTCTGAATGGGTTATAGGTCGTGGGATGCAAAAGGCAACTGACGGAACTTAGTTGTAGTTTCAGTTAGTAAAACACTGATCCGTCCTGCCATTCCACTCTAGAGTCAGTAGCATTAACTGATTACCCAAGTCATAAAGAAACAAACAATCGCCAGACGTACGGCGATGCATCACCGGTACTTGGTGGACATCCCACCCATACGCACAAGCTAAGGAATGGAATTCTCTGCCTGGGACAGTGTATCCCGATAGCTATTATACTTCTAGGCAAGCGCGTTCCATCGTTGACAACATTGTGTCTCACCATCTGGTGAGATAGTGGTCAAACGCAAACCCATCCACAATTAAAAAAAACATATTACATATTATAGCACTGAATATCATATCATATCGTATAAGTGCAGGAAGGAACAGATGAGGGACGTAAAAGAAGAATCAAACAGAAATATTTATTTTAAAAGTGATACTCTTTAATAAAATAAGTGCTCGGCAAAAATCGACCGCTGAGAGCTGTGAGTTGCTGTTAGTGGTTGATATCGTAATTAATATGAGGATGAAACTCTTTTAAAACGCACTGCTCAACACCAGTAATCACAAAACTAAAGACACGCAGCTAAGTGGGTAGTACCCTTACAGCATACGCAACTCCCACCGGCCGAGCTGTGGACCCTAATGTCTTAAGGTATTTACTCTAGGTATACCTGACAGGTTTGCCTGTACAGTTATAACTGTCAGGTAAGCTTGTATGGAAACCTGCACAGTTGTGCAACATACACGCTCCGGTTTAGCTGTAAAGCTCAACTGTACAGGCAAACCTATCAGGTATACCTCAACGTTTATGGCAGGCATTACATCTAAGTTTATTATAATCGGTCACAGTAACGCATGAGGCCTTTCAGTGTCACAGGTTATCTAACTTCCACTGTCGTTGCTGCAACAGTATATAAAGAGTACATGATCAGAACTGGACGTTTCGGAGTCACATATCATGCTGTCACTATGAGCCCTGTACAGCAATTCAAAATGCCGTCCATGAGACAGGTTCTCGTATAACAAGTGCATGAACAAATGTTTGTTTAGAACTCCTCAGTAAAGTTAAGCGACCTGTTGTCTGAAATCTCATGTTCAGACGTTTAGCACGAGTGTGAGCATATCGCGGGTCTCAAACCATAGGGGCGTATATGCAAAAATGTGATTTTTCGTTTTTAATGCCATTGGATTCTACTATAAGCAATACATTAACTGAATTTTTCTTATAATTTTGTGTTAATTACTTTTTGCATAAATTAAAAAATATTATTTGCCGTAAGCTGGAGAATCAAGAATTATTTTTAGACCAAATAGCCGTATAATAGACGTAAGAGCAATATTATTGCTCATTGGGGCAGTTTCGACGTGCCATAGAGATGTACGCACGTACGACTTTCAATTTTATCGTAAATCAAGGAAATCGTATCGGACCATAAAGGCGTATGAACATACGACTGTTTATTTTGCTTTAACCTGAAATCATTTTGTCAAGCTATATAGACGTTAGTGACGTAACGAATATTCGCATTCGCGAATATTCGCACATTTTTTGATATTCGTATTCGCATTCAAGAATATTCGCACATTTTTTGATATTTGCATTCGCATTCGCAAAAAACATGCGAATATTTGGCGAATGTTTCTAACAAACAAAAAGGAAATAATATTTTGATTGAATGGATCTAGAAAGACAATACAACTTATATGATTTTATATTTACTTTAATATTTTTCCATCACACAACTTTATTTCACATTTGCAGAATCACAAATTGTGAAACAACATGTTAACCTCAAATCATAAAAAATCTTTTCGAATGAATTTAACGGTGTCTCTAGATGGGTGCGTGACGAGTATTTCGGATATTCGTATCCATCAGAAGGACGTTTGTAGTGTTCGTATTGTTCTTTGACGTGAATAAAGCCAGTGGCCTCGACGGGATACCAGCAGTTGTTCTTAAAACTTATCGACGATGAAGTGACAAGAACCTTTATCTACCAGAACATAATTTTACAGGAAACGAAAAAAACGTTTTATTTATTTTAAACGCAAGGTATGAAAAATATTATTATTGGTTATATAGGTTGGTTATCGGGTATATATAATATATAACCAATAATAATATTTTTCATACCTTGCGTTTAAAATAAATAAAACGTTTTTTTCGTTTCCTGTAAAATTATGTTCTGGTAGATAAAGGTTCTTGTCACTTCATCGTCGTTATGCATTTCAATTGTCTCTAATCTTGGCCCGCCTATTTCTCCTCTCTGAGACTGAATAAGTGCCGTTCAGACTGTGCCCAAGAAGGGCAGTCGAGCTGACCTGGCAAATTACCGATCCATCTCCGTTACGTCCATCCTCTGTAAGAGTATGGAACGGGTGTTTAACAAATAACTTCTGGCTTATCTAGAAACTAACGACATCGTCATTGACCGGCAATACGGTTTTCGCCGAAACCGGTCTATTGGGGATTTTCTAGCGAGAAGCATGGGGAAGCGCTTGCCGTCTCCCTTGATATCTCGAAGGCTTTCGATAGGGTCTAAGCTGAAACGAAAGTCTTATTGCTAAGCTTCCTTCCTCTGGTCTAACCACTGGTCTGTGTGATTGGATCGTAAACTTCTTGAGGGATTGATCCATCCGAGTGGTTATTGATGGCTGCTCGTCGGGTCAAATGGATATTAATGCCAGGGTCCTTCAGGGGTCGGTACTCAACGCAACACTGTTCTTGCTGCACATAAATAACCTACTTAAAGCCAGTGTCTTTGGGTACACAGACGATAGCACTGTTGTTGAGAGTTACATGTCCGGCGCGCGAACTAATGGGTCTCAGATCCAGTCTCTCCGAGATCTATTTCAGATCTCAGAGCTTCTTGGGGTGCCGCTGTCGACTACCCTCAATTTCGGCTTCTACATCGAAGCAAAAACCAAACTGTCTGCCAAAAACTTGGGGATCTTAGTGAGGGTGAGACGGTACAACCTCTATCAAGCACAAGTTCGATCGTGTATGGTCTTGAGCATCGACGCCGAGTTGCTAGCCTGTCGGTTTTTTATTGTTTACGTTTCGGAGAGTGTGCATTGGAATTGCAGAATTTAATTCCACCAAGTCCGTTCCATCATTGGACCACAAGATGTACGGCGTTGCGACACCGGTACATGGTGGACATTCCACCCATACGTACAAAGCGTTATGAGGACACACTCATTATGCGTATAGCTAAGGAGTGGAATTCCCTGCAGGATTCTGTAATTTCTGAAAAACTTTCTGTGTTAAGCTTCATTCAATCAGTCTGTTAAGGCTCTGTTATGTTCGGTTCAAATCTGGCTGATACGAAATTTGAAAACTGTCTGACATTTTGCGCGCACTTTGTTTGAAAGACAATATCCGCATTCGCATTCACATTCGCGAATGTGAGAAATCAGATATTCGTTACATCACTAATGCCGGTTTCCTCACGATGTTTTCCTTCAGCATTTTTGAGAGCTATGTTTTGTTTCAGCTCAATTTCAAATGTTTGTGATTTTAAAGATATATTAATAATTATGTTCAGATTTATGAATAAATTTTATTTTTATAATGCTTATTTTTCTTTTCAAACCAGAAAATATTGTGTAATTACCTATTAATCATTTCCTTTTTTAAATTGTAGAACAAAACTGGTTTATACTTCCTCTTTGAGTTAAAACACCTCTCAATATTTATGACAAGCCAGAGAGGCGTATGATTTCTTGAAATTAGGTAAATAACATTAATTTTAATGGGTTCTCATTCCTAAATAGCAATATTTGAAGTCACCAATTAAGTAATAATAAATATTGGTATAAATATTAACAATTTGAGGAAAAAGATTTTACGTCCATAAATTTCATATATTTTAGGGAGCATTTTGACGGAATTTTACAGTATAGTAGTCATGCTATATAGGCGTATCAACCAAAAACTAGTGTTATAAAGGCAATGCCCTAAAATTAAGAATTCTATATTAATTGCAGTATAAATATATAGCTACATGCAAAAAAACAACGAGCTGGCTCAATCACAGGAAAAGTTATAAAGTTTTTTAGCTCTCCTGAAAAGTAGGGGTTTTGTGGATACGCCCCTATGGTTTGAGACCCGCGATATGTTTTGCACCCCAGAATTACCCTATTAGTTCAGCCTCTTCCAACGAATAGTAGTGCGCTGCGTAGTTGTCGTTATTGGTTGTGTTGTTGTTGTAGCTTCGGTGGTGGTCGTTGTCGGCTCTACAGTTGTGGTAGCTTCAGTGGTGGTCGTTGTCGGCTCTACAGTTGTTGTAGCTTCAGTGGTGGTCGTTGTCGGCTCTACAGTTGTGGTAGCTTCAGTGGTGGTCGTTGTCGGCTCTACAGTTTTGGTAGCTTCAGTGGTAGTCGTTGTCGGCTCTACAGTTGTTGTAGCTTCAGTGGTGGTAGTTGTAGCCTCAGTGGTGGTTGTTGTCGGCTCTACAGTTGTTGTAGCTTCAGTGGTGGTCGTTGTCGGCTCTACAGTTGTGGTAGCTTCAGTAGTGGTCGTTGTCGGCTCTACAGTTGTTGTAGCTTCAGTGGTAGTCGTTGTTGGCTCTACAGTTGTGGTAGCTTCAGTGGTGGTAGTTGTAGCCTCAGTGGTGGTTGTTGTGGGCTCTACAGTTGTTGTAGCTTCAGTGGTGGTCGTTGTCGGCTCTACAGTTGTGGTAGCTTCAGTGGTGGTCGTTGTAGCTTCAGTGGTGGTCGTTGTCGGCTCTACAGTTGTTGTAGCTTCGGTGGTGGTCGTTGTCGGCTCTACAGTTGCGGTAGATTCAGTGGTAGTCGTTGTCGGCTCTACAGTTGTAGTAGCTTCAGTGGTGGTCGTTATCGGCTCTACAGTTGTGGTAGCTTTAGTGGTGGTCGTTGTCGGCTCTACAATTGTTGTAGCTTCAGTGGTGGTTGTTGCTGGTTCCTCAGTGGTGGTCGTGGATGGCTCTACAAATGCTGGAGCTTCAATAGTGGTCGTTGTCGGCTCTACAGTTGTTGTAGCTTCAGTGGTGGTCGTTGTAGCTTCAGTGGTGGTTGTTGTCGGCTCTACAGTTGTGGTAGCTTCAGTTGTGGTTGTTGTCGGCTCTACAGTTGTGGTAGCTTCAGTGGTGGTCGTTGTCGGCTCTACAGTTGTGGTAGCTTCAGTGGTGGTTGTTGTCGGCTCTACAGTTGTGGTAGCTTCAGTGGTGGTTGTTGTCGGCTCTACAGTTGTGGTAGCTTCAGTGGTGGTCTTTGTCGGCTCTACAGTTGTAGTAGCTTCAGTGGTGGTCGTTGTAGCTTCAGTGGTGGTTGTTGTCGGCTCTACAGTGGTGGTTGTTGTCGGCTCTACAGTTGTGGTAGCTTCAGTGGTGGTCGATGTTGGCTCTACAGTTGTTGTACCTTCAGTGGTGGTCGTTGTTGGCTCTTCAGTTGTTGTAGCTTCAGTGGGGGTCGTTGTCGGCTGTACAGTTGTGGTAGCTTCAGTGGTGGTAGTTGTAGCTTCAGTGGTGGTTGATGTCGGCTCTACAGTTGTGGTAGCTTCAGTGGTGGTCGTTGTCGGCTCTACAGTTGTGGTAGCTTCAGTGGTGGTTGTTGTCGGCTCTACAGTTGTGGTAGCTTCAGTGAAGGTCTTTGTCGGCTCTACAGTTGTAGTAGCTTCAGTGGTGGTCGTTGTAGCTTCAGTGGTGGTTGTTGTCGGCTCTACAGTGGTGGTTGTTGTCGGCTCTACAGTTGTGGTAGCTTCAGTGGTGGTCGATGTTGGCTCTACAGTTGTTGTACCTTCAGTGGTGGTCGTTGTTGGCTCTTCAGTTGTTGTAGCTTCAGTGGGGGTCGTTGTCGGCTCTACAGTTGTAGTAGCTTCAGTTGTGGTCGTTGTAGCTTCAGTGGTTGTTGTCGGCTCTACAGTTGTGGTAGCTTCAGTGGTGGTCGTTGTCGGCTCTACAGTTGTAGTTGCATCAGTTGTGGTTGGCCACCACTCTTCAGTTGTGGTAGCTTCAGTGGTGGTAGTTGTAGCTTCTGTAGTGGTTGTTGTCGGCTCTACAGTTGTGGTAGCTTCAGTTGTGGTCGTCGTAGCTTCAGTGGTTGTTGTTGTCGGTTCTACAGTTGTGGTAGTTTCAGTTGTGGTCGTTGTCGGCTCTACAGTTGTAGTTGCATCAGTGGTGGTTGGCCACCACTCTTCAGTTGTAGTAGCTTCAGTGGTGGTAGTTGTAGCTTCAGTAGTGGTTGTTGTCGGCTCTACAGTTGTTGTAGCTTCAGTGGTGGTCGTTGTCGGCTCTACAGTTGTGGTAGCTTCAGTGGTGGTTGTTGTCGGCTCTACAGTTGTTGTAGCTTCAGTGGTGGTCATTGTGGGCTGTACAGTTGTGGTAGCTTCAGTTGTGGTCGTCGTAGCTTCAGTGGTTGTTGTTGTCGGTTCTACAGTTGTGGTAGCTTCAGTTGTGGTCGTTGTCGGCTCTACAGTTGTAGTTGCATCAGTGGTGGTTGGCCACCACTCTTCAGTTGTAGTAGCTTCAGTGGTGGTAGTTGTAGCTTCAGTAGTGGTTGTTGTCGGCTCTACAGTTGTTGTAGCTTCAGTGGTGGTCGTTGTCGGCTCTACAGTTGTGGTAGCTTCAGTGGTGGTTGTTGTCGGCTCTGTAGTTGTTGTAGCTTCAGTGGTGGTCGTTGTCGGCTCTACAGTTGTAATAGCTTCAGTGGTGGTCGTTGTGGGCTGTACAGTTGTGGTAGCTTCAGTTGTGGTCGTCGTAGCTTCAGTGGTTGTTGTTGTCGGTTCTACAGTTGTGGTAGCTTCAGTTGTGGTCGTTGTCGGCTCTACAGTTGTAGTTGCATCAGTTGTGGTTGGCCACCACTCTTCAGTTGTAGTAGCTTCAGTGGTGGTAGTTGTAGCTTCTGTGGTGGTAGTTGTAGCTTCTGTAGTGGTTGTTGTCGGCTCTACAGTTGTTGTAGCTTCAGTGCTGGTTGTTGTCGGCTCTATAGTTGTTGTAGCTTCAGTGGTGGTCGTTGTCGGCTCTACAGTTGTTGTAGCTTCAGTGGTGGTCGTTGTCGGCTCTACAGTTGTGGTAGCTTCAGTGGTGGTCGTTGTCGGCTCTACAGTTGTAGTTGCATCAGTTGTGGTTGGCCACCACTCTTCAGTTGTAGTAGCTTCAGTGGTGGTAGTTGTAGCTTCTGTGGTGGTAGTTGTAGCTTCTGTAGTGGTTGTTGTCGGCTCTACAGTTGTTGTAGCTTCAGTGGTGGTTGTTGTCGGCTCTATAGTTGTTGTAGCTTCAGTGGTGGTCGTTGTCGGCTCTACAGTTGTTGTAGCTTCAGTGGTGGTCGTTGTCGGCTCTACAGTTGTTGTAGCTTCAGTGGTGGTCGTTGTCGGCTCTACAGTTGTTGTAGCTTCAGTGGTGGTCGTTGTCGGCTCTACAGTTGTTGTAGCTTCAGTGGTGGTCGTTGTAGCTTCAGTGGTTGTTGTTGTCGGCTCTACAGTTGTGGTAGCTTCAGTGGTGGTCGTTGTAGCTTCAGTGGTGGTCGTTGTAGCTTCAGTGGTTGTTGTTGTCGGCTCTACAGTTGTGGTAGCTTCAGTGGTGGTCGTTGTCGGCTCTACAGTTGTAGTTGCATCTGTTGTGGTTGGCCACCACTCTTCAGTTGTAGTAGCTTCAGTGGTGGTAGTTGTAGCTTCAGTTGTGGTCGTTGTCGGCTCTACAGTTGTGGTAGCTTCAGTGGTGGTCGTTGTCGGCTCTACAGTTGTAGTTGCATCTGTTGTGGTTGGCCACCACTCTTCAGTTGTAGTAGCTTCAGTGGTGGTAGTTGTAGCTTCAGTTGTGGTCGTTGTCGGCTCTACAGTTGTGGTAGCTTCAGTGGTGGTCGTTGTCGGCTCTACAGTTGTTGTAGCTTCAGTGGTGGTCGTTGTAGCTTCAGTGGTTGTTGTTGTCGGCTCTACAGTTGTGGTAGCTTCAGTGGTGGTTGTTGTCGGCTCTATAGTTGTTGTAGCTTCAGTGGTGGTCGTTGTCGGCTCTACAGTTGTTGTAGCTTCAGTGGTGGTCGTTGTCGGCTCTATAGTTGTTGTAGCTTCAGTGGTGGTCGTTGTCGGCTCTACAGTTGTTGTAGCTTCAGTGGTGGTCGTTGTAGCTTCAGTGATTGTTGTTGTCGGCTCTATAGTTGTTGTAGCTTCAGTGGTGGTCGTTGTCGGCTCTACAGTTGTTGTAGCTTCAGTGGTGGTCGTTGTCGGCTCTACAGTTGTTGTAGCTTCAGTGGTGGTCGTTGTCGGCTCTACAGTTGTTGTAGCTTCAGTGGTGGTCGTTGTAGCTTCAGTGGTTGTTGTTGTCGGCTCTACAGTTGTGGTAGCTTCAGTGGTGGTTGTTGTCGGCTCTATAGTTGTTGTAGCTTCAGTGGTGGTCGTTGTCGGCTCTACAGTTGTTGTAGCTTCAGTGGTGGTCGTTGTCGGCTCTACAGTTGTTGTAGCTTCAGTGGTGGTCGTTGTCGGCTCTACAGTTGTTGTAGCTTCAGTGGTGGTCGTTGTAGCTTCAGTGGTTGTTGTTGTCGGCTCTATAGTTGTTGTAGCTTCAGTGGTGGTCGTTGTCGGCTCTACAGTTGTTGTAGCTTCAGTGGTGGTCGTTGTAGCTTCAGTGGTTGTTGTTGTCGGCTCTACAGTTGTGGTAGCTTCAGTGGTGGTCGTTGTAGCTTCAGTGGTGGTCGTTGTAGCTTCAGTGGTTGTTGTTGTCGGCTCTACAGTTGTGGTAGCTTCAGTGGTGGTCGTTGTAGCTTCAGTGGTGGTCGTTGTAGCTTCAGTGGTTGTTGTTGTCGGCTCTACAGTTGTGGTAGCTTCAGTGGTGGTCGTTGTCGGCTCTACAGTTGTAGTTGCATCTGTTGTGGTTGGCCACCACTCTTCAGTTGTTGTAGCTTCAGTGGTGGTCGTTGTCGGCTCTACAGTTGTTGTAGCTTCAGTGGTGGTCGTTGTCGGCTCTATAGTTGTTGTAGCTTCAGTGGTGGTCGTTGTCGGCTCTACAGTTGTTGTAGCTTCAGTGGTGGTCGTTGTCGGCTCTACAGTTGTTGTAGCTTCAGTGGTGGTCGTTGTCGGCTCTACAGTTGTTGTAGCTTCAGTGGTGGTCGTTGTAGCTTCAGTGGTTGTTGTTGTCGGCTCTACAGTTGTGGTAGCTTCAGTGGTGGTCGTTGTAGCTTCAGTGGTGGTCGTTGTAGCTTCAGTGGTTGTTGTTGTCGGCTCTACAGTTGTGGTAGCTTCAGTGGTGGTCGTTGTCGGCTCTACAGTTGTAGTTGCATCAGTTGTGGTTGGCCACCACTCTTCAGTTGTAGTAGCTTCAGTGGTGGTAGTTGTAGCTTCAGTTGTGGTCGTTGTCGGCTCTACAGTTGTAGTTGCATCAGTTGTGGTTGGCCACCACTCTTCAGTTGTAGTAGCTTCAGTGGTGGTAGTTGTAGCTTCTGTGGTGGTAGTTGTAGCTTCTGTGGTGGTAGTTGTAACTTCAGTGGTGGTTGTTGTCGGCTCTATAGTTGTTGTAGCTTCAGTGGTGGTCGTTGTCGGCTCTACAGTTGTTGTAGCTTCAGTGGTGGTCGTTGTCGGCTCTACAGTTGTGGTAGCTTCAGTGGTGGTCGTTGTAGCTTCAGTGGTTGTTGTTGTTGGCTGTACAGTTGTAGTAGCTTCAGTGGTGGTCGTTGTAGCTTCAGTGGTTGTTGTTGTCGGCTCTACAGTTGTTGTAGCTTCAGTGGTGGTTGTTGTCGGCTCTACAGTTGTTGTCGCTTCAGTGGTGGTCGTTGTTGGCTTTACAGTTGTGGTAACTTCAGTGGTGGTTGTTGTTGGCTCTACGTTGGTCGTTGTTACTAGTGTTGTTGTCGATGTTGTGGATGAGGTGGTGGTGGGAGCATGCGCTTTGCAGCCGGCGCTCTGCGGCCAGTCGCACACGTGCAGCACGGGGTTGAAATGCAGGCTGGCGGGGCACTGGCGGCACGTGGGTGCCGCGCGCCCGGGCTCGCACACGTAGAACAGCTGGCAGTCGTCAGGGTGCGGCATGAGCGCGTCGGGGCTGCTCAGCCCGCTGCACGACACCGGCGTCACCGAGTTCTTCGCACATCGGTCCTGAGTATAGCGTGCCAGTGGGATCCTGTCAACACATACATCCGTGAGTCGTCTTATCCTGAATTATTCATCGTCTGCTTGGGTTTCCCCCGGATGAGGAAAGCAACAAGCTGATTAGCGGTGTGTATAGTCGATTACCACGTCCGTAACATAATCTATTAATTAATAGATAACAATATAGTTGTTTAGTTGACTTATCTTTTAATGTGTATCGACTTAGTAGTCTAATAATAATACTATGTAAGATAGTATTAGAATGCAATGATACGTATCTACAACTTTTTAGAGGCACCACATCATCCCCACTTTCCGCCGAACACAGGTCCTCACCAGACACAGTTGCTTCGGGAGATTCGTGTGTCACCGTAGTGCGAAGTGGTAGCGGCAAGTTTAAAGAAGCCTGTCACTGCTGATGCTCTCACAGGCTGCGGGATTCTTTGAAAAAGTTACCGCGGCCCTGGACCGCAAAAAGTAACTGAAGGGACGCAGGTGTGTTTTAGACAGTAAAAATCTAACACTGAAAACCCTCTCATTCCTTCTCGAATGGACTTGAAGTAATTTTATTTCCCACGTAAAAAAATACGAGTACCTACGAGTAGTAAATTCGGGACGAGTGAAAATGACAATTCCACACTTTTTATACGGTTGGCGTGAGAGTTTCTGTAACTGCGCCCTTAGAAAAACATCCGAGCTGGGTAAAATTAATAGCTATCCCAGCTCAGTCGATACAAATAATTAGACGTAAAGTGCGACTAACGTATTTCCAAGTTTTCATAATTTCTAAATATCCAAAAATATGCAATTAGGATGGTGCTGGGATACAAAAGTGCTCCGCCGCGCGGGCACCCGTCGCGTGAGGCCGCGCCCGCGCCCGCGCCCGTTTTGCTATGTAATAAATTATAATACATTAAAGTTCTCCATTGACACGACTACATGTACTATCACTTGCAAAAGTCCATAAGAATTCTTAAAACTTATTCGTTTGACGTTTAGTTTGACTTACGACCTTTTATTTTCAAGTTTCGCCAACAAATGATTGAAATTCACAATTTCATCAACTTATCATAAGTCAAGATGGCCCAGTGGTATAGGCACACAGATTGAAGCGCAAATCAGCGTGCCGCAAGTTCAAATCCCACGCAATTATTGACTTTTTGTAAGTTCTTACCCGATTGGAAGTTATGTATTTGCATTACATATATTAAATTATTCTTTAACTTGTTCACACATTTCTTACAGCCAGTTTTTTCATCAACAACTAAAACTATCAGTAAAAGTATTAACTTTTACTTGACTATTACTGATATTATAGCAAATGTGTTTCTTCATCCAAGTAACAGCTAAACTAAAAGTCAATAGAGTTACCATAACACAAACGGCATAATTACCCCAAAAAAACGTGGGGAGCTTTTTTTACGCATGACAACATCGCAATATCCACTGTCAAGTAGTGTCAAAAAGTCGAATGTCAGTTGATTCTGTTTATACGAACGCCAACGAACGAATTTTTTTAGAATTGAATTGATTGATAACATAAGTAAGGCGATTAACACACGGCACCGCGCACCGCCGCGGAGGGCGGTGGCGGTGAAGCGGATTTCTTAGCGGTGCTCCGCGCGGTTAGGCGGTTTATGCGCCCAACCGCGCGGATGGATTTAACGCAATTTTAACCAGTTTTATCACAGCCACTGGCGAAAATGGACTCTGAAGTGGTGGCAGCATCTGGCTTTTATGGCGTAGAAAGAAAAAAGTAAGAAGTTATTGAGTTCATCCATTTTTACGTAGCAGAACTCTAAATGGGACTTTCATGTTATCCTACAAAAGTTTGAGAAAACACGAAAATATTTTTTTTGAACTATACACGAATGTCCACTTCTTCATTTGATTATTTGTTAGCAAAGATAAATTGCAACACTTCCTGCATCCACAAAAATCCGCGCGGTTTTGCGGTGCCCCGTGTGTAAGCGCGCTCCACCGCGCGGAAATCAGCGCGGAGGGGCGGTGGTTGCGAGAGCACCGCTCGACCGTGGCTCGACCGCGCGGTCGGGCGGTGTACGTGTGTAAGGTATCAACGGATTTCTAAGTGACCATTGTAACATGAGATCCGCTTCACCGCCAACCGCGGCGGTGCGCGGTGCCGTGTGTTAATCGCCTAAATGATTTAAAAAAATTAATGCTATTAGTTGTTGTTATTGCTATTAACAACTGTTATTGGATTTTTTTTTAAACCGTTATTTTTATACGAGTAGGTACACAAGCGCTAAAGTTCGCAGAGCCTAACTTCACACTCGCCAAGATAGAACGGCCGTACTGTACATTAGTTAATTTAACGTAGTCTTATTAAATACAAACTGAAAATAAACTTAATTTTCTGTGGTTGGCGTCAGTTTATCTTGTAACAACAGGCTGAGGTATGTAACTGTTTCCTTTGAAATTCTGTATCGGAACAGAAAATCAGCGTCGTCCCATACGAAATGATCTTTGCGAACATTAAACTTTTTACGTCTACGCGTTAAATAACTAACGATAAGTTCATCGTCTGATGATCTTGAACTTTCACTGGACGAAGTTCGTGAAGACATATTAGTGAAACCTAAATAACCTACAACTTTGTCAAAATGACAGTGACTTTAGCTTTAACAGCCCCCTAATGAGTAGTAAAAGTTAAAGGCAAAAGTAACAGTTAAATCAACAGTTAAAATTTTGAAGAAACGAATTTGACCGTTACTTTTACTTTATGACGTTACTTTGGCTGTTACTTTAGATGAAAAAACTGGCTGTTAGAGTTAGAAAGGTAGATCACAAAAAAACTAAATAAAGAATTAGATTTCTGCGAGGTAGACACGAGTTTTAACTTAACCGAAATGAACTGTCGTTTGGTTGTAGTTGTTGGTTAGTGACGTGAGGTTGACAGTATTGTAATATTCGCAAAATGCAGGCTATTATTAGTATTGAAGTGAGGGCTACTATCATTGGGCTGCATAAAAGTGGTCTTAATAAAACACAAATATCTGAAGAAACCGGACTGAATGTGAGTATAATAGCTATTAATGAATTGTAACTTTATTACAAATTAATCTTCTAATTAAAACGTATGCCATTTATGAATCCATTCATCGTATCTTTATGAAGTTTAAAAGAGAAATACGTAAATCGTTGGGTTTATTGGATTGGTTATTGGATTAATAAATGCAGTTTTATTTTAAAATTATATTCAATAATTATGATTATTAACATTTTATATAATGAAAATGAAGTGAAGTAGGTATAGCTGCCTAATATATATATTTTTTTTATTTTAGAAAAATACTGTAAATCTTTGGCTAAAAAGATATGAGGAAGAAGGTAGCCTTGCTAGTCGAAAGAGAAGTGGGAGATCGAAGCTTATTGGCGAGGCGCAGCGACGACATATGGTGGACGTATACGAAACGAATGGTTTCGCACCAATGAGACATTTTGCGGAATTATATGACACCTCGATGGATACTGTTCGCCGTGCACTTCACGCTGAAGGCGTGCATCACAGAAAACCTGCTAAAAAGCCGTACTTGACAGAGAGGCACAAACAAGAACGATTACGTTTCGCACTAAATATTTAATGTTAACTAAACTAAATGGCCTACCATTTTATTTTAACATATCTGTGATTATTCGTTAACAAACACTGTATTATATTGTGTTTACTTTCGTTTAAAACAGCTATATCTTTTAACTTGTGCCATCGCCTCATCTTAAGAATGCAGTGAACTCGCTATCAATTTTATTGACAATAATCATGAGTCTATTTCGTTTTTTATTCTTCTACCCGCACTGTTTTAACATAATACTATAGTTCAATTTATTTTTCTCATCTAATTGACGATTATCTTGTGAGAACTAAAGTTCTTTTAACAGAAATTGAGGTTTGGTTTCAATCTTCTTTTCGTCAAGAAAATGAACAATTAAGCTATGACCTCAATACATTCATTGTGACGTTACACAAAAATAAAATGTTTACAAAGTCCAAATCATATATCACTTTTCAATAAATAACTGGATATAAACAATTACCTATATTTTATTTTATTAAAATTTGAATATCCGTTCATTGTTACGTTATTCATATTATGAATGGTCTAAGTGGGTATACTTCCAACAAACAATCTTAGGCGTAACATAGATAACGGTTACAAGATAACTTTTTGTCTAGGTAACAATTCGACGTCACAATTCTCATAAATGTTTAATTTGTAAATATAAAGAATAAACATTTTTATTAAACACGTCTTTTCATTTCCACCTTATAACATCGAAAAGATGTAACAACTAAATAATTGCAAATTACGAATGTGATTCTTCTTGTGGTTAATAGATCACATTCGTAATTTGCAACTATTTAGTGCAAAAAATGCAATAGCATTTTTCATAGAAATAAAAAAAAACAACTATATCAATATAGATTGGGAATTTTCAAAGTAAGAAATAACTGCAACGGACCGACCATGATTTGAACTCGGGTTACGTGATTTGCGAATCCAACACTTAGTTCACACGGCTACCAGCACATGACGTATTTGCACGAATTTTATCAATGCTACCATATAGCTCAGTGCGACGACAGTTCCTTAGTGTGTGTTATCTGTGGAATGTGGATACTCATACATGCGCACACATACGCACGGATGTATCGCGCTCGCTCGGTTCGTAGCAATGTAATCTTTAGCGTTCCTATGGACTTTTGCGGCCTTACTGTACACCGTTAAAGTTGAACTAGCGATACTGCGCAGGCAATAATTTCCATTTTCGTTTCCACTACGGGGCCCCGAGCACACCACACGCGCAACGTCACGCGACGTGTGCCCGAGCGGGCGCCCGCTTCACGCACAGTGGACCCTACATAAGTATCGGGTAATTCGACAAGTCTGGTAGTTGTATATTTCTATGGAAGTACCATTCACTTTTCTGACTGGCCGACTTTTTGACAATTCAAAGTTCTTGTAAATGGAGTAAATAAATATTTCTGATTTGATTCGGGGTAATTAGACAAAATCATAAACAATTTAGAATACAATTTGAATTAGGTAGGAAAATAATTGTATTGTTTTGGCAAGATCTGTTTTGGATAGGCAATAGCGACAAAAAAAAACAAAGTATTAAAATACCCCCCTTTTTATCATCATCAGCGCCAGATATCATACATACCCACTGCGTAAAACGCTTCGCCTGGCTCGGGAAACAAACGCACGACCTTGTACCCAGCAGTCGCGCTTGCGACCAACGAGACGAACGAGACATTTTCATAATCGGGTTCCTTGCACAATAATTGAGTCGAATTTTCTTCAATCTTTGTTTCCGTATCTACTATAGAGAATTGCGAGAGGGCAGTTCCCAGCAGGCTGTCCTGCCAAGTTAAGATAATCACTCGTATGTAGCCAAAAATAACTCACGTCTTGGCGAGGGTACTAGCGGCCAGTAGGCAGCACGTCACGACCAGCTTGAACATGATGGAGGCGGGAGGTGCTATGCCTCCTCGCGCTGCAGTGGAACTACTTATTGCGCGGCTCAAGTGCCAAGGGGGCTGTCCACGCACCGTACCGTGAATTCGAGCCACTCGATGACGCTAATCACATGCGCTCTTCAGTCGAGTGCTGTTGAGGGATCACGTTGAGCCCTCCATGTGAACCACTTCGCTCGTTATGTCGGGAGACTTCAGTCTTGTGAGTTGTTGAAGTTTCCTTGTACAGATACCACGGCACGGCAGGCGCATTAGTTGAGTGATCGACTGCTAAACCGCGTGTCGCGGGTTCGATTTCTACACGATACAAATATTCTTGTAGCCAGATAGGTGTTTCGTGTTTGAGTGTGTGTGTGAGTTTACATGTTTGTGAACGCACCCGCAATACAGTAACTACTACAATCAACTAGAACAGATTTTTTACCCGACCTAGGGCGCTTGTTGGAGTCTGTCTAACAAGTCAACCGACTTGGGTAATTATTAAGGTAAAATGAAATCTGATGTAGTCAACGCTGGTTCAATAATCAAGGTTGATTAAGAGATTATGATCATTGTTTACTAATAGAAGAACCTTATAAAAAATATCGTATATAAGTTTTTTTAAATAATTAAATATTATACAAAATTCCCAAGTCGGTTGACTTTTTAGGCAGACTATATAAAAGTGTATGGTGTTTATGAGGAGTGACTTTCTATTCTTAGCTAATCTCCATTCGAGTGTTCCTGTGTGTGGTCCTATTGAGGGACCACATTTGAATTTTGAGCTTTTAAATACATCAGCCTTTAGTAAAAAGTTCTCCAAGAATTGTAAATTCAGTCTCAAGTTAGTAAAAGTCGCCACTCAAAAGTTACAATCGGTCAAAGGTCAGTAGCCTAACTCGCCCTCGCAAGAAAAGGGGCTTCGCGCAAGTGCCCAAATATTACTAACAATCTCGTTTTTTTATAAATTTGTGACTTTTACTGACTAAAACCCACCGTGTTCCTTCAATTGCCCTTTTCTTAGGGCCGCGGTAACTCTTTCGAATAATCCCGCAGTCCTAGCAGGGCCACTGCCCTCTCTTCAGTTTTGCTGACATCTCTTTGAGGTGCCGACATAGACTTGGACTTTACCGGACGGCGAACAATCCATTACTCACCATCCATAATCCCTTGCTTCCGGTATGTCCTTGTGACTCCTGACGTCAGAGGCGTCTTCTATGGTGGCGGCTGGGGCGTGTGGATGTCATTTTCCTCACGTTTTTAGGTCATTAGGGACGTTCAGTGCCTCAGAAAGCACGTAAAAGCCGTTGGTCCCAGTTGTCATTCCAAGGTCTTTTTTAGTGGCTACAAGTAGGCAGGCGCCAGAAAATCTGACAAGCAGTCTATCAGTATCATGTTGCCAAGTAACTGGTTTGTGGAGGTCTGATAGAGTTGTAGAACACAGATATTCAGCCGCATCTAGTTAGACTGGAAGCTGACCCCAAACTAGCTGAAAAAAGGCGAGGGAGGAGATGACGACGAGTTATAGGTAGAACTGCAGTTTCTGCAATAACATCAAGTTGCCGTCAAGAGATAAATTGAGGCCAACTTGAGGGAGTTTGGGGGAGGCTTGTGTCCAATTGTGGACGTCTTTGGACTGAAATGATGATGATGATGAACTTGAGGGAACATCCGGTAATGAAAACTTTGACATTTACTCGTAGTTTTATTCGACTGCGCACTATATCGAAAAAACAGCCAGAGTTTCGTACACTTGCAAGACATATATCCGTACCTTTTCTATCTATTTTAATGTCATCAGAAAATAATATTATATCGGATAAATTAATCATGTAAGGAAGATCATTAAAATAAACAAGAAAAAGGAAAGGGCTAAGAATTGAACCCTGAGGTACGCCTTTCTTTACTAAAAACCCCCGAGGCCCGAGGACGTCGCTCTTTTAACGGTTACTTTTTGTTGCCTGTAAGATACGTAGGAAAAAATAAGATCAGCGTAATGGTGTAACATAGATCAGAGTATTATGGTCACTGCAGGCAAATACATTGACTATATGTACCTAGTTGAATATGGACTCCTGGAACTTCTTTAGGATTTCTATGATTTTGATAAGCATCACTCCTGCATCCGTCGTTGACCTTCCCTTCGTGAAGTCGCATTGACGACTAAGCAGAATCCTATTTGAATGAAAATGAGGTAACATCGGGTCGAAAATGGGTCGAACATCTTTTTTTTATAGATTTACTTGCCGGAAGCACATAAATATGAGTCTATAATTAGAGAGATCAATTAAACAAACCGATTTGAAAATTGACTTTACTATGTTTCATTTCATGTGTATCCTTGGTAGAATTTTCTTTTTATAAAGATTCAGCTAATAGAGACGAAGAAGGGAGAGATTTTGTAACTCGTATTTTAGGGATATTGGTGAAGAAGTTTTCTAACGACACATCTAGTTTTGTACTATCTATAGGTACTATACTATTTATGACATTTTTTTATTTATCTATTTTCAATGACGATTAATTCTAATTAAGTGGGTTGCTCTTTACAGTTATTTATTTATTTATTTATTTTTATTCCCAACAATATCCTTACAGACTAGTCCAAATCGATATTGAGGTTTCTTAGTGGGTTAGGTTAGTTAGGTACTTTTTTGTTTATCACCGTCCAGACAGCCTTTATTCTATTATTAGAAGAACCAAATTTTCTTACTTATTGTCTAGACTTAGTTCGGGCGCAGACTCTTCAGAAAATATTTGAATAGATGCAAGTTATCCAACTAGCTTTTGCCCGCGACTTCGTCCGCGTACATAAAATATAAGTAGCCTATGTCACTCAAGAATAAAGCAGCTTTCCATCGGCGAAAAAATTTTAGCAATCGGACCAGTACTTCCACAGATTACTTCTTACAAACAAAAAAACAAACTATACCACTTTATTATATTAGTGTAGATGACAATGATTTTTATTTATTTATTTATTAATGCTTTATGCACATTACACTGTACAAAGGCGGACTTAATGCCATAGGCATTATCTACCAGTCGACCTTAGGGTGGTGCAGAAACAACATGGCAGGTGCAACTTAATAAATAGACAAACAGAAGAGAGACAAAAACAATAGTAAATACATACTTAGATAAATACATATTCACAGGGAGCGCATTCTAGAGAGATATCGCCTGGACAAAAAAGACAGGGGACATTTTTCGTAGTAAAAGTAAAGTATCCCGGATGCTTCTGTTTTCACAGCACAGGGTACGACTTGACCACTATAGTCAGACCTGGCACGCCTGTAATTAGGGACGAGTCTTTAAAAGTTAAAATATAATTATTATCAATTCAGGATGCTGAAATTGGCGTTATTCTATTCGTTTAACCTTTCGAATACCGTAATTAGAGCACAATAGAAAGACAATGAGAGAGCGAACGCATTCGCTTGGGGTCTAATGAATTAATTAAATACATTTTAGATTATAATAACTAAACAATGCGCGAAAAAGAATGCATTTTTCAGGTAATAATAAATATTAATAATCTTTATTTTCCAAAAAATACACAAACATAACATTTTTAGGAACATGGCTAAGTGTGCCAGAGCAAAAAGACCCTGACTTCTAAACTAGGAATAACCTGTTTCTTAGAAGTCAGTGTGCCTTCGATATTAGGTGAATAATAGATCAATAAATGAAAACTAATTTGTTATCTCTAATACGTTTAGGTACTTATTGGTATTTCAGAAAAGATGTCAAGTTTGATGCAAGTAGTCTATAGACAGATAAGACAGTTCGGTAAGTTCTGCACATGCTACCTCACATAGACGATCAACAAAGCAAGCATTTATATCTTTCTTTCCTTATATCTGATTGAAGTACTACATAATATTAAGGTACCACTGGTAAAGTTAAATTCGAACTGAGAGACATAGACAATGGCAATTGTACATCTGTTGAAGAATAGTAGTTTATGTGACTAGGGGATAAAGCAGTGTCTTTAAGTCGAGGGCGGTATGTTGAATTCCGAACCAAACGAAGGTTGCTGGTTTAATCCCGAACGATAGTGAGGGATTTATAAAATTAACTCCCGAGCATTGCGAGGGAGTTAATAAAGAAACCTGAGTGAAGTGAGGAATTCAAGCCGCCCAAGACAAAGACAGCTTTATCCCCGTGTTGCATACTCTATTTTTTACACCATCTGTGAGATAATTAAAAGACAATTTGGTCGACCAAATCATTTATTAGAGAAATATAAGTATTATATTTATTTACAAGTTCATCAAACAAACAAAATTCACTACTCCAAGATTCTATAGTTTTTTTTCTATAATGCTCCCGTCAGTAAGCACGTTTTATTCTATTTTCTTTTTTTTTTTGTTACTGGCCAGTTCGAATTTCGAGTCAACTTGTTCGATGCACGTACATTTTAATTCACAATGTTGACGATTTTTGATGTTCCAAATTCAAATCTCATTATTCCCTAGGGATCGGCCATACTGCATTATCTCCCTAGGGATAGAATGACTTGCTTTAAGTGAGGTTTGTATGACGTATAAAACGACATTATCGAGCAGGTGGTGTAAAAATATCTTTTTTAATTTGCTCATCCACTGTGCTCCTTTATCAGTGCCGATATATTCAATTGTTGATCAAAAGTATTTAATTTTTTTTTTTTTTTTTTTGTAAATTGTATTTTTGTGGTCCCTAAATACTACTCAAAAACAGTTATTATATTTATAGGTTGAATCCACGACCTTGGTCCTGGATCCAAAAGCCCCATGGCCTCTAAGCTTGCGTGAGGCAGGTTCGTGAGTATACTAACTAAACACATAGATGGAGAGTTTTTGGCGATATTTCTTCGAGTGAAATCCAGTGGCGGATTTAACTGGGTATTGTGATGTAATTTTGTATCTCAAGTGTTAGACAGTATCTAGAATCTAAGGAGCTAAGAATGTTATTGTGGTATTGAGTACCTCAGCGAAGCTTGCCAAGAAGGCTGACTTGTTACAATTGCCGCCAAATACTGTAAAAACATTAGAATGTATTGCATCTGCATTCTAATGGAACTCAGTTACGCAAAGTGACTGTAATAACTAAATACTTAAAAAATGACTCTGGCTAAATAGCCAAACACTGCGAAGACAAAACAAAAAAAAATTGATCTAAGGTACGTGTTTAGCGGCGCCATTGTTGGATAAAGTCTGACACTTCATCGCGCCCAACTAAAAAATAAAATGGGTGCATGCATAAAAAAAAACACTTATAACAATTTCCTATCGTTTATTGTAAAATATGTATGTTTTGGTGCCTCATCACAGTAATTGCTATTTACACGCGCTTTGCTGAACGTTTTATATTAAAGTTATTATGTAACGTAACACTCTAGGCTTAACACTCGACTATGGAGGTATAAATCTCTGGGGCCGGGGTCCTGCTGCTGGGGCCTACAGCCCGCCGGCGCTGGCCTCCGGGGCCGGGCCGCCCTCATCTGTGAACTCGTCGCAGCGGTCCTCCAGTTCATACTGAAACAAATAACGCCGCTTATATATCGGACCGGTAAGACCATTCTCTACTCTAAGAATGTAAAAGGAAGTTTTTTTTTAAGTTGAAACTATGTCTATACTGGCAGAGACAGAAAACTGGAGGGAACTTGTCTTTTTCTGTAAGACTGTCCAGAAGGAAGCCGTCGAGCGGAATAGTGTAAAGGCTGAACCTACTCGAAGAAGGTATCGGGGAGGCAACCGCCTCGATACCAAACACGATGAGACCCAGGATTATTTCACACAGGTGAGACTGGAATCACGGAACTATGATCGCCCATCAAGCGAGTCTATGGACGAAGGCACAGTGATGGCGTACTGCTGCATGTATGTACTCGCATTTATCATAAAAGTCTTTGCATTTCACGTTTCTAGACAAAGTAGTTTTGGCTGTGCGTTGCTAGAAAAGCATAGATTGAAAGATCGAAGAGTGCGATTCTCAGCTAAATTGTATAATTGACTTGACTTGGGTTACCTCGTCGAGCTGCAGACACTTGCCCCACTCGGCCAGCGTGACGCGGTGGTCGTCGTCCGCGTCGCAGCGGTCCAGGAAGGGCGCGATGCAGTGCTCCAGCGCCATCAGCGGCGCGCGGATCGGGAACAGCTCGTGCCTCGACACGAACCTAAACACAGGGACTGGTTAGCTCAACGGACAGTTAACAGGATAATGCTAAATACAGTTACGGTACGCTTGAGGTAAATGATGTTTTCATTTTATTGGATCCATATGATGGCTTTGTTTATCTACAGACGTATAGATCTGCTCAACACACTATACACACATGGCCTAGGCCTCAAGTCTGTTATCACAAAATGGTCTATCATTGATGTCATAATTGTCGATTTTGACAAGTTTGGTTATCTAATGGCACTCCATTGAAAGAAGTGGCATAGAATAGTAATCTCGTACATATTGACAAATGAATATTTGACGTATGCGATAATCTGCTAAAACTTTGACAGTTTATTTGATCAGTGTTCTACCATTAGAACGTTATTGTGCAGTTATTGTCGATATTATCATTCTACCACAACTCTACTACGATACCACTGACCGGTCAATGATCGATCATTGTGAATTAGCAGATTACGAACTTTTAGCAAAATGACAATGTGATCGTGTTGGAATGACTTTTTTTTTTATTGAGATAAACTAGTGCTTGACTGCGATCCCACCTGATGGTAAGTAGCGATGCAATCTTTGATGGTGAGGCGCACTAGTTTATTAGGAGCCTATTCACTCTAGCCTTGAAGACACCCAAATTATAATCGGACGGGAAGACCGCAGCAGGCAAACTGTTCCAGTCCTTCGACGTACGCGGTATGAACGACGAGGCGAAACGCTTAGTCCGGACCGTAGAGGTTTCAACAACGTAAGGGTGAATATTCGCCGTACGTCGGGTTGTCCGATGGTAGAATTGCGATGGCGGAATCAAGTCATGCAATTCCTGCGCACACTCTCCAAAATGCATCCTGTAAAACACTGAAAGGCTGGCTACCCTACGCCTGTGCTCAAGGCTTAACCAAATCTGGATCACTAATTAGCCTATTTGCACGCCTTTCCACCGAGCCCAACGCTGCCAGGTGGCATTTTGCAGCACCAGCCCATATTTGACTGCAGTAAGTACTCCACACACGAACGGACCTGCTGCTTTTTATAACATTAAAAGCTGTCCCGGTGTGAAGTACCGCCGGACCTTTGCAAGAACGCCTAGTTTCCTAGCAGCTACCTTGGCTTTGGACTCAATGAACCGCCCAAAGTTAAGGTCTGAGGGAATTTCAACCCCCAAGAGCTGAAGGCGGCCGGTGTACTCCAGGGATAAATTCTGAAAAGTAGGAACCGAGGTGCACGGGCTCCTTTTGGCGGTGAACAGACACGCTTGTGTTTTGGCGGCGTTGAATCCCACCAGATTGGCTTCACCCCACTTGGAGACTGCCTGAACGGAGATATTCGTTCGCTCTACCATAGCCTCTCTTTCGGACCGGATTAGACCGGATTATTATTATTGCATACCCATAGATACCGGGCACCAGCAGATCATTGATATGCAACAGGAAGAGAGTTGCAGAGAGAACAGACCCCTGAGGAACTCCGGCATTAATCGTCTTGGGCTCTGATGAGCATCCGTCGACAACAACTCGGAGAGACCGTTCACTCAGGAAGTCTTTTACCCAGTTAATCAGACCAGGGGAAATGCCGTACGCTGGAAGCTTACTCAAACGGCTAGCGTGCCATACCCTGTCGAAGGCCTTCGAGACGTCTAAGGAAACGGCAATCGCTTCCCCATTCTTCTCGAGGGCCTCGCCCCACAAGTGGGTGGCATAAACCAGTAGGTCCCCAGTAGACCGCTTGCGGCGAAACCCGTACTGTCGGTCACTGAGGAGATCGTTACCTTCTAGGTATGCTATGAGGCGCGAGTTCAATACACGCTCCATAATCTTGCAGAGTATGGAGGTTACCGAAATCGGCCGATAGTTGGCAGGATCGGCACGACTGCCCTTTTTGGGCACAGGTTGACGAATATATAAAAATTGCAGACCTGGGCCCCTGGTGGGAAAACTGTTCTTTTTTTTGTATATATTTTGTAACGAATTGTGATCAGGCAGAAGAAACATGTTTTACTTTTTTCTTTCTTCTTTCTCAAATTCACAATAGCGCATAATAGCATTGCACTAATTATCACGTCATGTGTCACCAGTCACCACTTATATCTTGTTTAGGTACCTATCTGTTTAACTATTTCATCTCGCACAGTGGCAATTATGACCGCAAACGAAATTGTATGTACGAGTACTTACATGGTGTTTAAGTACAGTACCTTACGCTTGTGTCCTGTGAGAGGTTCCGTAATGCGAACATAATATCAGCCTCTGGCTCTCTGGTGGTTTTGACTCATGTAGTCCCATCACACAGTGGTTCAATCAAGCCTGTGTCATCTGCGGTGGTGTATACTGTAATATCTCCCGAGCACATGACTACCCTATGTTAAAATTGACCAGTGCGGCGTAACTGAAATTAGATGAGAATGAAGGGTATGAGAGGGCGGCAACCTATCGTTGTCGTGCGCGTCCAGGTCGCACCACTTCCAGATGGCGGCGTTGGTCCAGCGGCGCGTGAGGTTGGTCTCGGCCTCGCGCTCCATGCGCAGGTAGTGCGGCGTCAGCTCGCGACGCTCCGCCATGTCGCGCATGATGTTGAACAGCCAGTCGCGCATGCGCCGCGGGAAGTCCGACATCTCGTTTTCGCTGCATTCCTGTGTTATTCAGAGAACGTTGGAACATTTTAGTAAACTTTCGCAGAGTAAGAAGGCTTTGTAATGCTTTTTAATTTTTGCAATTATTAAAAATCCCTTAAAAATGAAGAATTAAAAAAAAACTTTAGATGTACTGTGAATCAGTGCAAGGTTATATCTACAATAAATCCAGAAGATTGAGGAGTTTCTGGCCCCTTGATCATCCTCCTCTGTTTGAGTGTTGTCCTCTGTACTGTTGTTGAGCAGGGCATGAACCCAGCGAGTGTCTTTGAGTGAATGTGTGGAGTGAACGTCTGGTATGGACTAACCGGCATCTCGCGGCACACGCCGTAGTACTCGATCTGCACGTGGTGGTACTGCGGGCCGCGGCACAGCTCGGAGCCGTCCAGGCACAGGCAGCGCTGCTGGTACACCTCGCAGTCCGACGTCCACGTCTCGTTGTGGTTGGTGCACACCTGCGGGACACACATCTCACTCAGTCTCAGCACACGACCTTACACCCACTAGACGTCTAATACCGGGCGACGCAGGTCTGTCAATAAATATGACTAGATCTGATGTAGGTCGCTACAGAATAATTTCCAAATAGTCTCGACCAGTCAGAACGCAGCACCCCGTCCCTCTGTACCAACGTTCCTCTGTACCAATCAGAACGCAGTACCCCGCTCCCCGTACCTCAGCTATACAAGGCGCCAGTTAAACTTAAAATAAAGTACCTACATTGACCTTTCATAATATCTCCAATATATCGATGAACTGTTTTTCAGAAAAGGCAAAAGATCATGATAGGTGTCGAATCAAGATAACTTCCGTTTTTGAAATTAAGAATTTTAATAATCGTTGGAGGGTCAATGATCGTTATTCCACGTTTAGATATTTGGCGCCTACCATAGTTGACAGAATTGTTTTGGTGCGCAAGTTCAAGCATGAGGCGTCGTCTAGTGGCGTCGGTCTTAGCACACGACGCGTCACAAGCCGCAAGCCGTGGACGCACGTACGAACACGAACATAGCGAACAGAAACACTAAACTTGAACATTTGGTTTGTACGTATGGGAGGCATATTCGAAAACAGTCGAGAACGCTCTTAATAGCCCTGGCGGCGTCGTTGGAAGTGGCCGATTTTGAAGTAGCGAAAAGTTTTTTGGTGTTCGCATTGGTTCATGAAGAATACTGTCCATACGGAACATACAAATACTCGTAGATCGCCGCAAACAAGTTTGACGAACGCAGTGTTTGATGTTCGTTAGTGGTACACACGTGCGAACCAAGTTGTTGCGTATCATGCAACGCAACATATTTGTTCGTACGTGCGTACACGGCTGCAGGCCGTGTGGTCGGCGGTCTAACGATACACACAAAATTAATCACGTTTTCATTTTCGATTACAAAAAGATGTTATATGTTTTTCAATATGATTTTTATCTTCGATTAACATTACTTAATTGCCTCAATCTGAAGAATATGGTATCTCATTAGTAATTCGGATTGCAGTAGATACGCAGTGTATCTACTGATACGGTATAAGTAGACCTACAGACACATAGACAATAACATGATGCGTCAGAACTTTTATCAATACATTAATAGAATTACCTACTTAGACTATTTGTCAACTCGCACTTGAATTCGCTTCAGGTGTATTTTTGGAAGGACGATTACATCGCAGTTTTCATTCAATACACGACAGGACTGATTTTTCTATCATCAGATTTTTATCTGTCTGTTCTACGACGCATATTTTTTTCCAAGCCGCCTGTTTTATTGCTCAGAACTTTTTTTTAGGCGAGAAGTCATCCAATGACTTTCTCCTGCTCTAGGGTGGAACTTGTCAGATTTTTATTGACTAAAACAACACCTATTTTTCATCTTTGCCTTGCGTTCTTGGAACCCGGAGTTTCCTTTCGGTCTAGGTGCCTACCCACGACCCCAGGCTTCGGCCCTAGTGGAACACTACGTACCATCGACGACTAGGACTCGGTCCGGGTGGGTACCGGACAACCGGACGGCGAGCGACCCATTGCTCCTCACCCCCACTCACCTTGCGGCGCGAGTCGGTCTCGTAGGGGCACTCCTTGATGCAGTTGCAGACGGCATCGCCGTGCTCGTCGATCTCGCACACGCGCCCCGCGCTGCAGTGCACGCGCAGGCACGGATCTATTGGGCAATTATAAAACAACCATGTTCATACAGTTCTACCGACCATTCATCATCAACCAAATGCATCAGAATTACTGCTAACTACTAACAATCATTCTGACATTTTTATTAGTAGTATTTTGTCATATCACTAGATACTTTTAGTAAGACGGCGTAATAAACAAGATTATTCGACATCTACCGGGATTTCGTGATGTCCCTAATACCCTCATTTCCCTGCGACATATATACCTAAGCTTCAAGCAGGCGAATACCAAACATATATGACGAATACGCGTCTATGAAGCTACGCGTCCGTGGACAGTAGGCCTAAGCCATTCTTTGAACATAAGTCCCCCTTGCCAAGTTATGACCGTTTCGTTTCGATTCTCTATCGTCGACCACGTCGAGTCGGCCACGGCTCCCAGTCCTTTGTTCTGGCCACGTGACTGAGCGTTGAGATGGCGTCAGAACAAAGGAATCAGAGGCGTGGCCGACTTGGGGCGATTGATGAATGGGAATCGAAACAAAACGGTCGTAACTTGTAAGGTGTTTTTCTATCTAAATCAGGTGAGGGGTGTTACGGTCAGGTGAGCGCGTTACCGTCGAGGATGTTGCCATCGCCGTCGCCGGCCTCGTGCGACGACACCTCGTTGATGATCTCGTTGACGCGCGACCGCTCAGCTTCCTGCAACACACACACGTATCTCAAACACTACGGCTATTTATTGTGTTGCGTCCGAATAAAGCCGGACATGGTCAGGCTTTTTAGTTACGTGTCCGGCCAAATTTGACAATTTTTTGGCTTTTGTTAGGCTTTTTAAATTTGACCATTTTGTTTAGAATTGTTGTTATTTGAGTTTTGCCTTAACTTATATCGCTAGCCCAAGCAGAGGGGACATGCCATTAGTCTAGCAATTATATCACTTAATTTTATTGTTTTTTCATTAGAATTTAAAAATATATTTTATGATTTTTATTATTAGTAAAAAGTCATGTTAAACATAAAAAAATGTCGGCCTTTTTTACCAAATGTCTGGCTAAATAGGATAGTCTATCCGGCTTTTCAGTTTCAAGACCTGGCAACCCTAGCTGCTTACAAGAATATGATTGAATTCAAGAAGACTTGTATCTTGCGTTAGTAAACACTGCGTTGCATAATCTTGCAATAGTTAGTGGGACTTTCATTGATTAATTTTACTGGTGTCTGGTGTACATGATGGAAGAGATGACTGGTTTGTGTGAAATGATGTGGCTAGGCGATGGCTAGTAAAATGTATGAAGGAAGACATTTTTTTTAAGGTCATTTTGCCTTGACCTTAAAATAAGTCTTACTAAGAGTAGGACGTAGGACATGAGAAAACCTTTAATAATTTGGTATAAAGATAGAAAATTGAGTCCCTTTAAGAAAATGGCGTGTTTTATTTACTAGCAGTCCCGATAGACCTACACAGCAGCGAGCTTTTCATCGGAAAAAAATATTATAACAAATATTACCACGAAATTTCCAAATCCAAATCGGTGAAGCCGTTTAGGCGGAGTTAGGGGACAACCACACATACAGAAGAATAATGACAGGAACGTTGTGAGGACCTCAGCCTGCATGCTCATGGTCATGATAGTAGCTTATACAAAATAAATTTGAATAACGGTAGGATTGCGGGAACTCTAGATAAACTGGGATAAGGACAGAAGGATGGTGCAGTTCTGACCTGGAAGCGCCGTTCGTCGAGCCGCTCCGCCATGCCGAGCTCGAGGTGCTCGGCCTCCGAGTCCTCGCGCACGGGCGCCGCCTCGGCCGCGCCCGGACGCTCCGTCGTCGTGGTGCGCAGCCGCCGGTGCTTCCGCCGGTGACGCTGGCGACACAACACACGTTAGTACTGGTGCTAAATCGATACAACTGGTTGAAGAAGAAGCTGAGCTTTTTAAACTCCGTACTATTGCTATGCATATTGAATTTTGTCTTGACCTTTCGTAGGTATACCATAATAAATAGACACACAATAGAAAGAGAACGACAGAGCGAACGCCGGCGTTCGCTTGGGGTTTTCTCTCTCTTCGTCTATAGTTTAATTTACAAGACTAATACAAATGTAGTGACATAAAGGTCATAAAAATTGATCCATACATATGTGGTGTCCAGAGAGCGCGCCACAAACGAACAGATATACACAGACACATTCATAGATATTAAGAATAAACTGATAAGCATATTATGTCTCTTGTGGTACGTAGTCGAGTAAAAAGAGGTTCAGTCATGGATCGCCGTAATAAATGAACAGAAGCCGCAAAGATAAAACTCGACGCACCAAAAAACCGGAGTAAAAAGAAATATCAAAAATATTGGTCTAAACGGCACTCGATGTCGCCGGAGTAGGTATATGATGATTCCACTGAGCAGCAGGATTGCATTGTAAGCTTCAGGTGTAGGTACTCACCTCAGCGTCGACTGTGCACAAGACTGCGACCACGAGGGCCAGCACCAGGAGTCCTCTCATTCTGTAGCTTCTCTACCTGGAACAATAAACCATCTTCATTCACTTGAGCAGTCGAAGAGATTACGAGTTCGCAAGAATACCTATATAAAGAATAACAGAGATAAATAAACAGGACGGTAGTAAGCCCAAAGAGTTGCATAAATCGATGGTGTTGAATGTTTATCCTGGACTTTACAGTTGGCGTGTCCACAGGGAACGTAAGAATTATAATATCTGTAACCTAGAACTACATTAGACCGACGACGGACACGTGGACCACGCCTGATCTGTACGTAGAACGACGTATCTTGGCGTCGCGTGGCGTGGATCTAGTGTAGCTCAACAAATCTAGTTCATTAAAAAAATGTATGGAGACCGACGTGCCCAGTTCGGCGTGTGTGACACACGCGTGCGCAGTGTAGTTCTAGCTGTATACAAATGAACGGATGTGATGAAGCCACGCCGGCAGCGCTGGCGACCGAGCTGTGTCACGAGGACGAACGATAATATTGTGTCGTTCACATTTTATGGGAAGCTGTAAAAATACTCTAATAACAGAACACCGTCAAATGCTCCATTTTACAAATAGGCCGCCGTTCCTTACACTAGTCGCGGACCTACATTACTGGTGTTACTCAAAGCTACAGCTAAAGAGGAACTTGTGTCGCGTCGTGGAATATTACTGAAACACAGCTTCCAGTATAATATTATAAAGAAAAGGATAATAATGGTGTCCTATTAACCCCAACAGGTTGGCGAGTGATATTATGTATTTGCTTCGCATCGCGCTATTTACGCGTGAATCTAGCTGTTGATGTGCGGTGCACTACTATTTCAGAGCAACCCTGAAGATTAAGTGCCGCCAACAAACAATAATTTACTCAAAGGTATATATTATATATCTCAAGTTCCTAGATTTGAGTAAAATTTTGAGGAGTTTCTAATATTCACTATAGTTTAATTAACTGTCAGTTCTTGTGCTTCGTCACAAGTCGGAAACATAGCAGGTACCCACTGGTTATTTAAAATATATAACTAACTAAAGGCCATTCTCTTTAATATGATTTTATCCCTGACTAGAAGTGCTTGGACTGTTATGTGAGACTTGAGAGGTTGTATAATCTCTTGTAAGTTTTATCAAAGGTGTTGATATAGTGGCATGTAAGCTAACTTAGGTACTTGTTGTAGCAGAGCTGTAGGGCTTGATGTATAGTGGAAGTCATGTTCAAAGGGTTCACGGTGTCAATGGCACGCGGTATCGAGGAGCGAGCCCGCGCGCCCGAGAGCAACGCACCCCGAGCGCGCGCCTCGCGAGCTGAGCCGAGCTGCTCCGTGTAGTCACACGGCGGCGTCTTATCGCGGAGGACTGTTCGCAATCCTCACGTTAAATGAACCGTGTTAAGGATGATACGAATGTGATGCACTTGATGTAGGCGGGGAAGCTTGTGTAGCTGTGCAGAAGAGCAGGGCGGCGGAACCTATGTAGGTACTCCGCGATGCATCCGCGTAATGGTCTTGTTCCCATGCGGGTGAAGCCTCGTCATCGTTGCTGCTTATCGACATTGTACAATGCAAGCTTCCTGCTACACATTTATGCAGATACCTACTGAATTAAATCATAATACCTATATTACATTATATATTTAAACTCAGAAATATTCCGAATACAATTTGCGGAGATTATTTTTTCAGGCGATGATAACCTCTCAATCCTTGCTCTATGAGGTCTACTTATTTAAAAACATGATTCCATCAACAACGATATGTTATCTACACACACAGCACAGTTATTTAAAGTTGACGATCGCTCCAGCAGGGTCGGCAGCCGCCTGCTGATGTCGTGACCTCATCCTCACATCTGCACAATTCAACTCGCATAGTTTTTATGAGCTAGTTCTGAGAATTGAACGCACCATAATGTGCTGCGCTAGCTTTGCATTATATTGTACCGAGGGCTGCCTCGAAATGAGCAGCTGAACTTTTTTAAAAATCGCTTTCAAAAAAGGAAAAATAACCTTTTTTCAAAAACGAACAGACATAAAATCTCTTTGAAATGGCTAAGCACTTAAGACTGCAAAGATTGTAACCGAAACTGCCGACTGCTGACAACCCTATCCCGTATGTGGACGAACATTTCGATAAGCAATTTCGTAATAAATAGTTTGTATTATAGGTACATTATGTTTAACTTCATGCGGATATCTAACCGCAGAACTTGACCGCTGCATCGTATGCACAAAATTGGATGTAGGTACCTACATATGTGGAACACACGCGTCCAACATCGTTGAATGTTTTACGTCTGCGGCGAAAGGTACTCCACGAAGTTACAGCACGGATATTGATTTCTGTTGTGTATGAATATTTTAAGTTTCGTTTAATAACGACACCGGCGGGCGGAACGGGAGGTCGACTGACGCTACAGCTCAATGAGAACTAAATTAGGGCAAACCTCACGGAGTTATAACAAAGAAAAAAAAAACCTCGGTCTTTTCGTAATAGCTTAAATTTACTTTAATTTAGGTGTAAGCACTGCGCGCGACAAATGTCACTGGTCTTCAAATCTGAGAGAGTGGTCCTTAAAGTTTTGTCGTTGAAACAACAAGACCGGAAGGGTGCAGAGTAGCTCGGCGGAGCATCGATCTGCGCGGCCAACACCCCAGCTCCGGACCGTCATACAACATGCATTTGTAACAAAACACAAGCAAGACATAAGATCCATTTATTATAGACTCCAAAGAAATAGGAACCAGAAGAATAAATAAAACCCAAAAGCAAAAACATTGCCAAATGTCGCTTTGATCCGGATAGATCGATCGGTGGCCAGCCCTATTAAGTCAGTCCTGATATTTTCATGGTTTTATGAAGCACATCAAGCAACCGCGAATAGATGTACACAACCTACTTTAACGCAGTTTCCGTGCGAGATATTAGTACCTAGTTTGTGTAGTAGAGGCGTCGTGTTGACTACAAATTGATTAGGTGCACAAAATGGATGTCCCGTGAAATGGTAGGCGTGACGTCAGTCCTCGCCAGTCTCGCAGGACCCGGCTGCGTGGTCATGACCCTGCCTCAGAGCAATTGCCTGAATTGAGCAGAGACCCGCCTGCATACTGCACTCTGACACTATGACGCATTTGCATCTATCTGCTATGCTGATTTATTAGGGTGCCGCCAAGTTAGGTTAGTTTACTTATACGATCGTTGTAATGTTCCGGTAATTTTCTGAATTACCTAAGAGCGAGGTTTTTGAGGCTAATTTTCATACAACCGCTCTTAAGTGATAATGATTTTATTACACATCTTTCTCTAGATATTTTGGATACACAGCTACATTGTGGATATTATCTAGGCTTCTTTAAAAATCAAAACATTTTGTGTAAAACTAATATATTAAAGACCTCTGAAAATCTGCTATTTTACGTGTCCTCCATATAATGTACCTACTCATACATTAAAAATATAAAAAAGTACATCAATAGAAGCCTTGCACATTTAATCGAGATTCTGAATAACGACATTTTTTTTTTAATTTTAAGGGTTTAAATAAAACATGTATTTCCTGAAACCAGTTTTTGTGAAATATTCGCATAAATCACGGAATGACCGAATGCTAACACAGTTTTCAGACGATAACTCTCTTTCTTAGCATTGCCTCTTCATCAAACGTCGCGTTGGATTGCGTTAGATGAAACAACAAGCTTTTAAACTTTGCTCGATGTTAACGATAGGCGAGTGATAGATAAGGACCCTCTGTAAGTCTCCCAGCAGCTTATTCAGATGGATTTTCAGGGATAAATAGGCTGTGACAAATTGGCAAAGCACTCATCAGTGTCACCAAGCAACCAATGCATATTGGGTGGCTACCTATATCATTATATTGTAATTGGCAGTCAGTCGTTCTCAATTGCATTGCATGGTGACTGAGAGCATTCTGGAACGCCAGCGGGTCGCTGAATCTCGGTGCCTATTTGTTTCCATTGACCCAAATTCGGCGCTCACGTCATACGTCGCCGTGCCGACGCCGCCGGACAGGCCGCCACTAGCTCGTGAACATCAGGGATGCTACGTGCTACACCTGAACAATCTGAGCTTTTCACAACTTTAAGAATTTTGTTAACATGCTTGATTCTAAATCTAAATTACAATTTTAGGAAGATTACTCTTACAACTAGGTATGTTATTTTATGTAAACTACGCGCACATATCGTTATTTCAACCAAAGCTCTATTTCTTCTATTACTTACAAACACTGACATAAACAAATGCCTAGCAGTTTACTGTTTACAAGTACTAACCACCTACAAACATAATAATTATTTAATTGTGTCTTTATCTGAGAAAAATAACATTTATTATTAGGTAGGTATTACTGGGTATTGCGGCTTCGCTCGCAAGCACGTAGAAAATTATTCCAAGGGAATATGTTCAAGCACATGGTTTACTCATGTGCCAAATTTCATCTAAATCCATTGTGCTAATAGAGCGCGAAGAAGAAACAAACATACATACAAACTTTCGGCTTTATAGTATTAGTGTGATGGTGTGATTAAAAATCCCTTTATGTTCCCTTGACCGTACAATACGCGTGTTATCGTAACGTTTCGCAAAGCGTTTACGTTGGTACCCAATACATCAAGAAATCTCTATACAAAAAGCTGATGAAGATTAAATATCCCATAGAGTACAATATCTATTACCATAGACATTGATGAAACCTGGGGCAGGAAGAGGATGAATGGCGCGCTTCAATGTAGTCGCTTTTATACAGCCACGCTATTGACTGATGAGTATAGCAGCCTCGCAGATGTGCACGGCGATACGGTCTACGCTCTGCACAAGCACTGTCTGTACCGCGAGTACCTACCTATCTTGTATTTAATCTCTTTAACATTCATGTAGGTAATTCAGCGAATGAATTATCTGTTTGGAATCTTAAACTTTGCTGCAATCGATGATAAACTCTTCTTGATAAGGCTTATTTTACTAAAAATATAAATTTATATGAGACTGATACAAGTTCCTCAATCAATTCATCCTTTGACAGATAAAATTAGGCCATTTGGTCGTTGGATATTTAATGTAAATAAAACATTTAATCTATAAAGACCCAATTCGTGTGTTTTAATAACCGTTTTTAATTAAGATTGGAGTGTCATCATTATTTTTGAACCCACATTATCTGGCGCGATAGCCTCCAACCTTGCGACGAAGTGTGTCGCGCGGAGACGAGCGGCGTGGAGCGGACGCGGACTTTACGACTACGGGGAAATAACTAAAACTGAACATACAACAGACTCCTTCTTCTAAACATAAACACAAATTACCGAGTCCCTTCGTGATAAAAAAGAAACTGCGATACTGCTGCAAGCATGACGCATTATATTTCTCAGAGCTTATGAAAAGTTGAATGCACTTGCATTGCTTGAGACTTACGTCTAGCCACATAGGTAATAATAGGTTCTAATAGTACTTAGGTAGTAACATAGTCTGGCAGGGGATACCGATAAGTCAAATCGTGTGATTGATAGAGAATACAATGTCAAAGGCCTTTGTTTGATCAAGATCATGGCAATGGATATTTGAAGTTATCGATAATGTTGAGTGTTCTCTAATTATTATTAACATCTCAATTGGTATTGGGTGAGATGATGTAACATTTGTAGTAGATACTGTTTCGAATGTCACTTCCAAAGGTAAAATTAAAATGCTATGGAGATATTGTAAAGCTTGCGCAGTTTTATGGTTGCGTTGTACCTACTTGTGGGTGCGTAGGAGTTGGCACGCAGTAGGTGTAGGTACCTAGTGGCAGCTTTAGAAATTGAAAATAGGAATTCCTATGAATCGAAATGCCACGATGGAATTTCTGTGAAATGGCACTTCAAGTTCCATTTCATCCTATAAAGAGCGTATATCTTTAGATCGCTTCGATAGTTTCACGGAACTGTTGCAGGAGAATTCAATAGTTCAATACACCTAAATATAGGTTTACTGAATCGATTACATTTTAGTTTAGTGCACGTAGATGCCTGAGTATTTTGGTTTAGTACCTTATTGGACCTACTTGTAATTCATTTATAACCATTTTGAGTTTGATGTGTTTCAGGCTTAGTTAGGATCATTCAATTTAAAATTAAACGTTACAAAGTGGACAATGAATTTACCATAAGTAGTTAAAAGTCATGCGCTAGCTTTCTCTATTTTTCAATGGCCACATTATTTTAAATACGAAGGTACCTAATGTAATCCTTTGTTTGATATGGTAAATCATTGCAAATAATAAAACTATAAGTAGGTCAGAGGCAGAGCGCGTCGCTCCGCAGCGGCGGCGTTGTTTCGCGAGGCTGGACGGAAGCTCACAGTGTCCGCCGATAGCGTGACCCTCGCGCGATAAACATTTTAAAACTACAGTTTTTGTGCCACATTGTTCATCATTGTTACAATTTCAAGATTTATTTGATTATCTTCTCCATTAAAGTTACTCGTAGTATCTGATCTACAAATTCGAACTTCAATTACCGACGACATACAGGTACAGGTATGTTTAAAACCTATATTTCTGAATGGAATACGAAAGTGTATACTAGTTTAATACCAAATTTTGACAGTCTTGCTAGCTTAGATATCAGGGGACACTTCAATACTTAAGCCACCTTCGTACCATTATTTGGGAATCTGATGGTGGCCCAATTCGACAGACAAAATGACCTCGGACTTGTGCAGTACTACTTCAATTCTCAACTGCCGGATCCTCTCTACGACTTTCATAACCCCGAGTGGTGCAAGTTCGGCCGTCGTCTGGTGCGACTCGTACCTCGCCGTCTAACTGTCCGGTAACCGTCCGGACCGTGTCTGAGACATCGCCGGCGTATAGTGTTCAACGCGTGCCTCAAAAACATGTCAGCAAAACAGTAGGGGCCCAGCAGAGTTGAAACCTACTGGGGCTATGGCTATGGGTTGTGCGAAAGAGAACCCCGGGGCCCTGAACCGAAGGTAAAGAAGGAACAGGAGTGGATTTTAGTCAGTAAAAGTCTAACACGCCCTCCCGCTGCGCTCAAGGGCGGGAAATATCATTAAATGGTTTCCCACCTAAAAAAAACCCGATGTTAAACAAGGGCGGCCCTAGTATTGATCCCTGCGGAACACCGCACGACATCTCTCGCCTTTCCTACTCTACTTGGTAATCGGGGTAGATGACGAACCTGTCCATCAAATAGGCCTCGATCACACGACGGAGATTGATCGGCACCCGGTGATACTGGAGTGCTTCCCTAGTGCAACTCCAGGGCAAGGTAGTGAAGGCGTTGGAGTGGGCCAATCTCTAAAGTATTGTTTAGTTCATGCATCATGTTTTTTTTATTTAGTTCAACATAACACAGCCAAAGGCCAATTTTGACATAAAATTATATAATCGACGAAACGACTTCAAATTATGTTATGAAGAAGATAAAAGGTTTTCTCTCAACATAAAAATGTTATGTAGATAATCATGTTTCAAACCTTACTTAGTTTTGCTGGGAAATCAATGACTTCTCCCGCTCTGGGAGCGGAAGTGTCTGAGCTACGTACTAAAACCACACCCTCAATTGTCCTTTGAGTTCTAGGAACACGCAAGTTTCCTTCAAGGATCCGAATTTCCCCGTGACCCTAGTGAATGGCGGCTCGTGTTCCTGCTTCCTGCCGTGCACCTTGCGTTGCCCTTCCTACATAAGTTTTTAATTATTTATAACTAGCTGTGCGCGCGATTTCGTTCGCGTGGACTACCGGATTTTGAATTTATTTTTTCTAAAATAATTTCAAAATCAGCTACCTGCCAAAAAAAGTCCCGTCAAAATCTGTCCAGCCATTTCAGAGATTAGCCCGGACAAACAGACAGACAAAAATTGTAAAAAAAAATATTTTGGTGTTTGAACCATATAATATATTCATATGTATGTAGTAAAAAGCAGTTATTTCAATATTACAAACAGATACTCCAATTTTATTAATATGTATAGAGTATATATAGATTTTTAATTGATATAAACCAGTGCTTGAGTGCGATCCCATCTGATGGTAAGAGTGATGCACTAGGTGATGGTGAGGCGCACTTATATTTTATTAAAAGCCTATTCACTCTAGCTTGAAGACATCTAATTATAATCGGTCAAATTGTTCCAGTCCTTCGATGTACGCGGTATAAACGACGAAACGAAACGCGGCGCTTAATCCGGAACTAAGAAGTTTCAACAACGCAACGTAGGGATGGAATATTCATCGTTCGTCGGCTTGTCCGATGGTAGAAATGAGATGGCGGAATCAAGTCATGCAATTCCCGCGCACACACTCTGCAAAATGCATCCTGTAAAATACCGAAAGGCTGGCTACCCTACGCCTGCGCTCGAGACTTTGTAGATTGGACTGAACTAAATCTGGACCACCAATTAGCCTCTTTGCACGCCTTTCCACTGAGTCCAAAGCTGCTAGGTGGCATTTTGCAGCGCCAGCCCGTATGTAGCTGCAGTACTCCACACACGATCGGACCTGTGCTTTGTATAACATTAGAAGCTGTCGGTGTGAAGTACCGCCGGACCTTTGCCAGAACGCCTAGTTTATAGTAGCTAGTCAATGAACTGCCCAAAATTGAGATCTGAGGTAAAAGTCCTTAAATACCTACCATATAAATTTTGCTACTTAGGTATCTCATTCGACTCGCAACACCTACTAGATACACATTTACTTAAATTCAAACATATAAATAAAAACATATATAACGACTCGTAAGTAGTTGTATGTGGGACACTCAGAAAGTATTGAGAAACTAAAAAACTAACTTTTATGTAGGTTGTCAAAGGTAGCATTCATTGATTATTGGCATTGCGAGTTTCGAATTACATAGACAAGTGCACTGTCCACAATTATGTAGGTTGGTCAGTACAACCTACATAATAATAAATATCAAAATATTATCATATCATAATTAGTCTTATATACTACATAAATCAATTAATTCTGATTTACTCAGATAGCCAGGCAGCTCTTAACGCCTTGAACTCGAATAGGTACTTTAAATTCGAAACTGGTAAAAAACTGCGTTAACAAACTGAATGACCTGGGGCAAAGGAATAAAGTTATTCTGAGATGGGTACCAGGTCATTCTGGAATCAACGGCAACGAAAAAGCCGATGAACTTGCACGGGCTGGGGCTCAAGGTCATCAGATAGGTCCAGAACCCTTCTGTGGTATCTCAAAGAACCAGGCCATGCAGACCCTTAAGGGCAACTTATTTGGCGATTCAAAAAAGAACTGGTTGGTACAACCAGGTCTGCTACACGCCAAATCTCTCATAGAAGGCTACTCACAAAAACGAACTGCCGAGCTTCTTGAGCTTAGCAGGACGAACATCTGTGCGATAGCCCGCGCCTTAACCGGCCACTGCAAACTAAACAGGCACCAATTTCACATGAAACTGAGTGACACTGATGTTTGCCGGTACTGCAATCAGGAGAGGGAGACGCCTAAGCACCTCTTGTGTGAATGCGGGCCCCTTGTCCACAAACGCAGTGTCCATCTGGGCCGACACATTATTCGCCCGGAGGAGATTAAAACTCTAAAAGCTAGGAGTATTCTAAATTTCTTGGAAGCCTCCGGGCTAAAAGAGTTACTCTAACAAGGTGGCGAGTCACAATAGATCTTTTAGGTCGCAGTGACTACATCCCCTACACTATGGGTGATGCATAGCCCCTTATCTTCTAAATAATAATAATAATAGTCTTATATTGTTCCCAGTGTTGGGATTAAGCCACTTAAAAAAAGGACCTAAGCCTAGTGTGGGTGCCATAGAAATATTTCTTATTATATCTATGGCGGGTGCGGGGCATGGACCACGTAGGTACACTTAGTAATTAACTACATAAAGATGAATGAAACAAGAACCGATATGCACCTCAAATAGGAGACGCGATGGTTGGCGCAATGCACTGATAGACAATTGGCTACAGTGCTGCAAATCGCGGGTTCGATTTCTGAATGTCACCCGGGAGTGGCGTCAGGAACTGATCTTTAGTAACAACCGCATATGTTTGCATTCCTTCCTCTGACAACAATATGACTATTATACTGACACACGCTTGAGATATATTTTACAATATGATTGTTTGTCAACAAGCGTGTATTCCTGCTGGTCTACATTGGAAATACACATATCTGCTATTATTTAGCAGAATTCTTTGACCCAATTAGGTTTAATCATTTGTTTGTTAACATCAAATCGTACGTACGTCGAAATGCGTCCACTGCAATAGCCGACCGGATGCTTTACCGCGGGAATCTAGTCGGTTTGTGATCGTTCAGCTTGTAACTAACTAGATAACAATTACATTATGCATATATTCACTCCTGAATCTGGCGTTGCTCAAACCAGCGGAGACTTCTCCTTAGTCAACCCTCACCAATTCCTAGGTAAAAACCAGCCTTGCCATTTTCCTACTGTGTTGGGGTCGGATACAGACTTATAATTTAGCTTCACTTTTCTTTTTGACTGGCCGATATTTTGCCAATTCAAAAGTGCCTGTAATTAGTCTATTTGAAATAAACGTTTCTAATTTCTGAACCCAGTATTTATATGGAGCGATTGTCTAACTTAACGCCATAACCCAGTAAATAATTGGGTAACACGATACCCAAATCAGTGTCAGATTTCCTGGCTTCTAACTATCCGTAATGACTGTTATGGATCTAAAAATGACAGCCGGGACCAGAGCGTCTTATCGTGGTTTTTGAAGTACGGAAGTGTCTCGGTGTGTTAAGATTGTCACCCATCTACAAACCGACCTCGGCAGCCAATGCTTAACCTCAAAATTGAAAATAGGTAGTAGTAGTAGGTAATAACTTAAGTTGTGCAACTTCAAAAATCAGTACAGTAGGTACTGTTAGCAGATGATTTTAAATTCTTATTCGACTTTGCCTTCAAGTTGCGTTCTTTCTTCAAGCTGAGCCTAATCTGACTTAAAACTGACTACTAAAGTACACTACTGAATCCTACAGAATAAAAATGCGGAACTATTCCCGACAACTTCTCTGTTACACCTATCTAACCAAGACTACCTAAGCCCAATATTCAAGAAAACAAAACAATGGTAGCACCCTAAACCAGTTTGTGATTCGCAAAAAGTTCATCTCCAAACATGACCATGTATGTCGGGAATTCTTCTTTTCTTCTTGCTACTGAACCGCGCGGTCCGAAAAATAACTTGGTAGACAATTTTATTATGCGAACAATTATTTTCTAGCCACACCGCATTGTGAAAATGCTAACTAAGCTTTTTCAGCAGAACATAAAACGACGCAAGAACTTATTTTCAAGATTCTAATTTCTGTTTATTCCTGAAAAACGCGTACCAAATGGTAGATAATTAGGTACCCACAAATATCCGTTATGTTATACAGAAGTGTGTGCAATAGCAAGATAAAATATAGGAGTAATAAATATGTATTGTACTCACCGTTGTATGCCAGCAAGCGTCCTCCGCAGGGTGAGAGCGCGCAGGCAACTGGCGCGGCGGCGTGCTAGCGAGCCTGCGCCCGCGCTTCCCGCCGCGCGCTCCGCCGCACTATGGAAAATATAGGTCGGTATCGGATCAAAAATCTGTAACTTCATGAATTTTTGTCGTATCGTGATGAAATTTGGCACAAATATGCAGTAAGGTTTGGAGATTCGAATGATGTGTAGTTTATAGTGTTTTCTTGTATATCGATGTATGTTTTTTTGCATAGAATGAAAGAAATGGGAAAAAATCACGAAAAAAAATAGTTAAAAATTTATTTAAAGTAGAATACAAGTTTATAATGACTAAAAAGATTAAACCATGGTTAATTACAACAAGCAAAGTATGAAAACAATTTACTAAATTAAAATCATATTACTAATAGGTACATCCTATACTCTGGCTTCAGGAAATGATGTAGCTAGGTACAAATATAAGTAATAACTAAATATAAATATTATTTTTAACTTATACCACTTCAGGATCAGGGTCAGTAAATGTGGGTTCACTTTCAGGTGCCACGTTTAAAAGACTTAGTGCCTCTTCTTCAAGTTCTTTCACATTTCTTACGTACGGTTTTCTCAAACTTGTTATATATGGATCTGACGTGTATAAAAGCGTCTTAAAGACATCTTCATTTGTAGCAGATCGGGAATATTTTCTGGCATAATGAAGTCGTATGTTTCTGTAGTCTTTGTTGCGAGACTCTTGTGCGTCTTCCGATAGCTGTCCAATAGGAAGCACCGCAAAATGTTTGATAACGTTTTCTCCGTGTATGAGTATTTTATGAACGGAGGATGGCATATAATACCAATCGTAACTACTTACATAGATTCTTGCAGTTTCTATTGCATATTTCCCAAATTTTTCAGGGTCGATCATCATTCCAGAAAAAAGAACTTGCAAGATAATGTATAGGCGTTTAATCAATGCCTCATCTACACCTGTTATTTCCGATGAGCAAGTGCTATTTTAGAAGAATCTTCGTGCGGTATTGCCATCGTTCGTATTCCCGCTAACTTGCCGAGGTTTGTCGACGATTAATCCCAACTCCTCCCTGAAACGTTTTTGAACAAGTTCTTTCTTTTCTTTTTTTAATCTCTTATTTTCCTCAGTTGAAGCAGCCCAAGTCTTAAACGAAAGATTATAGGAAATATGCAATATCATTTCCATGCAGAGAATCCAGGCGTGTAAGGTGGATAATCCGTATTGGTAGGCGTTTTCAATTTCAGGTCTGGCAGTTACTTTCGATAGGTCATTCATTAGCCGTGGAGTAGCCCCACATATCGTGCATGTGGAACCAGATGGAGTGTCTGTAAGGACCTGAGCCACCTTTCCATCGATCATCGTTAGAAATAGTTCATGCTTCACATTTACTGCAATACCATCTTTGTTTATAAGTGATGCTTGTGCAGCCCTAATTTGATTTTTAATATCACCGACAACTGCCTTGGTTTTTTCTGGAGTTTCCTTACAAAACTCAATAGAAATGGGTCTGCAAAAACGGACAGATGAAGGTACCGGATTTTGCCAAACAACGGATCCCGATTGCACATCAACTAATCTGATGGGGACTAATGAAGTGATGAACAAATTGGCATCTGAAATTGTTTCCGACTCTTCTGCAAGTATTTGCTTGTATTGGCTTTGACCAGATGAACCATCACATCCCCATTTACAATAAAGGATCAATGTTCTATATTGTTCTTGGAAAACAGAATCGATTTTTGAAATTCTAGCAGCAGTATGATCCAATAAATCTTGGATATTAATCACTTTAGCATAAGTATTCGTGATTTCGATTGTAGAAGATGGTGGATAACAGGATCTTTTTATTTCTTGTATTTTGTAGTAAGGCGGGAATATACAACACTTTCGTTCGTTGGTTAAGTTTTTCAGGTACATATATTGTGCTTTTGTTAGATCCAAATCTATAAAAGCACTCAATGCTCCCGTATCGGAAAGAATCTTCATCTGCTCTAAGTCGTTCCACTTACTTGAGAAATCTAATTTTTTTTGAGTGTCAGCGGTTATTAATTCTTCGACAAGATGAGCTTCTGTGTACTCACGTAAAGCCCGTAGTCCCTGCACATAGGCGTTTTTTATATGCTCGAAGCCATATTCTTGGAGTAGAAGAGTGTTTTTCCTCTTCTTGGTAGATTCTGAGGAGTCTCCATAAGCCACGCATGCTCTTCCTCGTTGGCCAGATGTTGATGGCGTAGAATATTGTTCAGAATCCGGTAAATTTAACGAATACGTTGAGTCCAACCAAGTACAATTCTTCTGTAAAAATGTTTCTTTTTTCCGAGATGCCAGGGCCCAGCGCTTGTTGAAAATAGGAAGAATGTGCCTTTGTATGTCACTAATTATAAAACACAAGTTGTTTTCAGAAACACTGAGCTTTTCCACTAAAACTTTGGATAATGATTCCATGGTCTTGCCACCCTCGATATAGGGGATTATGAAGTCTCGTTTGGTACAGCTGAAGGAAGACATTTTAACACTTCACAATCTGCAGAAATAATAGGCGTAGATGAGATTTGCTTCACTTGAAGTTACACTGATGTAGATGGTTCGAATAGTTTTTGCTTCCCTTTATATACTCATTTTACAATATCGAATTGGTACCTACATTATCATTATCTTGTAATTTCCCACGCAAACCGAGTGCAAATTTGATAAGGTCCCTTTGTTTTCACGAAATAATGAAGAAAATATCCAAAAAGATCCATATTGTTCATGTGAATGGTGTCAGTGGTAAACCGCAAAAGATACCAATTTTCGGGTACTGACTTTTATCAGTTTTTTTCTCATATCTTCTAAAACCGCAAATATCCGCAGCTGATTTTTTTTGCATTCTATTTATGAATAGTTAGACTACTAGTCAACACAAAAAGTAGCGGTTGGGCAAACGTGGGTAACATTGAAAACCTTCGACGAAAAAAAATATAAGTGAAAAATAAGGTATGTCACTTTTTAAGTAATTACTGAAATATTTTTCTTTACTTTTAAAATAATTAAGCTGTATCGCAAAAAGCATAAAATAACCTTTCTAAAAATGTAAAATACTGCATATCTGTACCAAGTATTTTTTCACAATATGGTATTGAAACATGTATACGCAAAGACTTGAGTTTGGCACTTCTGTCTTCTATGTATTTCTATCTATGAAAAAAAAAATAATTTCGCGTATTAAGTGAAAAAATCCTTATGAATATTATAATTTAACTATTAGAGAACCTAATAAAATAGCCATATTATCCAAATTATGATATTCGTAAAAAGCATTTTTGATATGCGCTTGTTCTACCATTTTCCATAGTGCGCCGGGACTCACAGCTCCGCAGAAGTCCCACTCCATACAGAGCAAGGTGTAATAATGCATTTACACTTTTGTGTTCACCATTCACGTCGTCGTTTGACAAAACATTTGTGCAAAAAATGTACAAGGCGCATGAGAGCGCGTTGTTTATGCAATATTATTGTTTACGCGAAAGCGAAGCGATGCGGCGCAATCAGAACAAACAATTGACGCTGTATTACGATGGCTTATGCAACCAACCGCACGTGGGTGCGGAGCGGCTACGAGCGAAGCGAAACAGGCGCGCGTAGTTTATTTGATAGTTTCGCGCAAACTTTTGCGTTGCATATTGCTTTATTTAAACGATGTCTAAAACACGTAGGACAAAGCCACCGCATTGCGTTGAATTCGCGTGAACATTCGCTCATCGGATCGCTTCGAGCGCGAATGTAACAATGCGGCGAAGCATGCAGAGTGGACAGCGTGAGTTCGTAATAACAACTCGTACTCAGCGCACATGTCTGGCTTTCTAGTGTTTATGAGTTTACGTGTCTGTGAACGCACCCACGATAGATAATACCGAATGTTGGAAGTAATAGTAGGTAGCTATACACCGCTAAATTTTAATCGTTTTAATCCCGTGGAGGGTCGATCAGTAGTTTGTATGCAACGCCGACTATTACCTAAAGGTCTTTGAACTCGCTCAGCTGACGTTTTCTTAAAGAAATTAATTTCGTACATGCGTAAATTAATACAACTTTTGAAAAAAGGTACTTTATTTTTTAATTTTATCTTTACAAATCGATAGTGTTTCATGTGCCGGATCGACCCTCCACGGGATTAAAATTTAACGGTGTACATATATGTTCATAAGATTGGAAGGCCACCCTAAGGCTAGCTTAGTCGGATGCAGCAGAGTAGGTGAATGAGTAGAATTTTCTGCAAAACGTTAGCCCAGCAGGTAAGTAATTAAATATTAGATACTAAAATCCTAAGACGCGCAAATTCCATTTTCGGAGCGAAGGGTTCCTCTCCGGTTATTCGTTTACAAACTTCCTGCTAGAACAAAGTTACTCCAACAGGATTAAATTTTCTCCTTTTTAAGGTTCCATACCACAAAAGGAAAAACCTTTATAGGTAGCATTACTTTGTTGTCCGTCCGTCTGCCTGTCTGTCAAGACCTTTTATCTCGGAAACGCGTGGAGGTATCGAGTTGAAATTAAAACCATATGCTCAGATCTGCAGACTCGCGGACTGAACTTTTCTGTGATATATAGACGTAGGTACTTAGTTAATGTTATTATGAGTGACTTTAAGCTATAAGTTTTCTATTTTCACACGGGAACGGGACTTAGTTCCCGGAGATTACCTGAAAAAAAGAGAGTTATTTTGATAAAACACTACATTCGCGGGTAACAGCTATTACATGTAATAAGGGGCCATTCATATATTACGTAAGACGACTTTTACTAGTTTCTGACTCCCTCCCCCTTATATAAGAGTTTATAGGAAAGAATGAATATGTTTAGCTTTTTTTTGGTTGGAATTAATCCAATGAATGATTTCTCCCGCTCTAGAGGGGGAGAGGGCGTGTCAGACTTTTACTCACTAAAACCCACTCTATGTTCCTTCTTTTTCTTGCGTTCTAGGATGCCGGGTGAGAAATATGAGAGTATGTAGGTGACTAGTCAGCTAGGAGCAGAATAAAACACGCAACGTCTCGATAGCACAGCGTATATTCGCAGAGTGGCGCGGCGGTGGTTACAATAAAAAACTATAACATACTACCCACTTATTCTAAATGTTAACATATATCACACCGGGTTTTCCTTTCAGAAGCGGAACACATTGCCCCAGTAGGCTTCGGCCCTGCTGGGCCCCTACGGTTTTCGCCGTGCCCTCGTGGGGGTGATCGGCGGCGGAGACCTCTCGCGCCGGGCCTTGGTCGAGGCCATGGTCCGGAGCGAGGTGGAGTGGCAGGCGGTCGCCGACTTCTGCGAAGCAGTAATGCTCGCTAAGGAGGAGGCCGACCGTATCAGGCAACGGCGCTCTCGCCGCCGCCGCCGGGATTCCGATCCCGATTTCCAGCCACCGTAGGCGCGGGCTTGCGGACAGTGAGCAATGGGTAGCTCGCTGTCCGGCCGTCCGGTAACTGTCCGGACCAAGCCCAAGTCGTCGACGGCGCGCGCTGTTCCCGCGCGCCTCAAGGAGTTGTCAGCAACAGCAGGGGCCCAGCCGGGTCGAAGCCTACTGGGGCCAGGGAAATCCGAAAGGGCGCTCGAGCCCCGGTATGAAGGCTTGAAGGAACGGGATGGGTTTTTTAGTCAGTAAGAGTCTGACACTATCTCCCGCTCCGCCCAAGAGCGGGGGTTGTCATAAGATGATTTTTCCCATCGAAAAAAAAAAAAAAAAGGCCCCTACGGTTTTGCTGACTCGGGCTCGGTCCGGACGGTTACAGGACGGCTGGACGGCGGCTGGAAATCGGGGGTCGGAATCCCGGCGGCTGGAGTATGAGGAAGTGCGTTCCGTCACGCGTGCGGCCACCTCCTTCACTAGCATTACTGCTTCGCAGGAGGCGAGGATTCGGACCCTAGCCTGTTTTAGAGCCCGACGCGATAGGTCGTTGCCTCCGATCGCTCTCAAGAGTACACGGCGGCGCTCCGCCTCAGCGGGGCATACCACCACCGTGTCTTCCGGGCGGTCCACACAATGATGACACCCTGGCGTATCTTCCACACGAATCTTGTGCAGGAACCTGTCGAACTTATCATATCTGGTAAGGACCTGCGTCATGCAGAAGGTGAGGACGCCGTGAGGTCTTTCCAGCCACTCCTCAAAGAGGGGACTTATCGCCATAATGATGGCGTGCTCAAATTTATAGGTATACGTTTGGTTGGTTTGTCTATTATTAAAAGTAAGATTTTTTTGGAACGTTGAACATTTGCGGCGCGGGTACGTTGCCATGGAATTTACCTATACCTACCCGCTCTTTTTCAAATCTTAACTTTTCAGATTTTTGTAATTTTACGTAGGTAACTATCAAGACTCCCTCCTACCCCTTTGTAAAAAATAAGACATGGTCGACCCTTCTCCCCTAAATTTCCTTAAGTAATAAATGAACGACCCCTTATGGTCCTATAATATTTAACTTCTATAACTTTTCTATGTACCTACCTAACATTTAAATCTTTCTTCGTCAAAACTCTACATTAGTCATGTCAGCACTTAGATTTTGCTTTGAAAATGTATTTGTTACTTCTGCCTATCACTTTTAGAGGTAGTCATCAAATTACAATATTATTTTCACATCAGCATTTTGGAATTTCTAAGAGCAGTAACATATCGCATTCAGTCACAGGAATATCACCTATGCGCCTGAGTTGTCTCCTGTATTGACACGCTTGTATCGCCTCTCATTTAGGACTATGGTATAGTGCCCAAGTCCTGGAAGCTTGCCAACATGCAACCCGTGCCCAAGAAGGGCAGTCGTGCCGATCCTGCCAACTATCGGCCGATTTCAATAACCTCCATACTATGCAAGACTATGGAGCGTGTGTTGAACTCGCGCCTCATGGCATACCTGGAAGGTAACGATCTCCTCAGTGACCGACAGTACGGATTTCGTCGCAATCGGTCTACTGGGGACCTACTAGTGTATGCCACCTACTTCTGGGGCGAGACCCTCGAGAGGAATGGGGAAGCGATTGCCGTTTCCTTAGACGTCTCGAAGGCCTTCGACAGGGTATGGCACGCTAGCCTTTTGAATAAGCTTCCAGCGTACGGCATTTCCCCTGGTCTGATTAACTGGGTAAAAGACTTCCTGAGTGAACGGTCTCTCCGAGTTGTTGTCGATGGATGCTCATCGGAACCCATGACGACTAATGCCGGAGTTCCTCAGGGGTCTGTTCTCTCTGCAACCCTATTCCTACTGCATATCAACGATCTGCTGATGCCCGGTATCCTATGGGTATGCAGATGATAGCACAGTTGTAGAGAGATACCTGCCTAGTGCTCGGCCTAGTAAGGAGCTAATCCGGTCCGAAAGAGAGGCTATGGTAGAGCGTACAAATATCTCACTTCAGGCAGTCTCCAAGTGGGGCAAAGCCAATGTGGTGGGATTTAACGCCTCCAAAACGCAAGCGTGTCTGTTCACCGCTAAAAGGAGCCCGTTCACCTTGGCTCCTACTTTTCAGAATTTATCCCTGGAGTACACCGACCGCCTTCAGCTCTTGGGGGTTGAAATTCCCTCGGACCTTAACTTTGGGCGGTTCATTGAGTCCAAAGCCAAGGTAGCTGCTAGGAAACTACGCGTTCTTGCAAAGGTCCGGCGGTATTTCACACCGGGACAGCTTCTAATGCTGTACAAAGCACAAGTCCGTTCGAGTATGGAGTACTGCAGCCACATATGGGCTGGTGCTGCGAAATGCCACCTGGCAGCTTTGGACTCTGTGGAAAGGCGTGCGAAGAGACTAATTGGCGATCCAGATCTGGTTGAGTCCAATCTACAAAGTCTTGAGCACAGGCGAAGGGTAGCCAGCCTTTCGGTGTTTTACAGGATGCACTTTGGTGTGCGCAGGAATTACACGACTTGATTCCACCATCCCACTTCTACCATCGGCGAGTATCCACCCTTATGTTGTTGAAACCTCTACGGGCCGGACCAAGCGTTTCGCCTCGTCGTTTATACCACGTACATCGAGGGACTGAAACAATTTGCCTGCTGCGGTCTTCCCGTCTGATTATAATTTAGGTGTCTTTAAGGCAAGAGTGAATAGGCTCTTAATAAACTAGTGCGCCTCACCATCAACGATTGCATCACTGCTTACCATCAGGTGGGATCGCAGTCAAGCACTAGTTTATATAAATTAAAAAAAAAATAAAATATCAAAGATTTTTTGTCAGTTTTAGTCAGTTTGGCTTTTTCCGCTCAAGGGCGGAGCTGGAGGGCGTGTTCGACTTTTACTGGCTAAAAACACACCTGTATCCTTCAGTTGCAGATTGTTTAAGAAACGTGAAAGGTACGATTTGGAATTAGGAAAAAAAAAGGGAAAGTGTAGGGGATTTTAAATAAAAGTCTCGGCGTGTTACAAAAAGTACATCTCTATTAGAGAGAGCAGCGCTCGGCGGCGCGCGCACGTGGCGAGCACGACGCGCACGCGCTGCACGCCGCGTGCACGCGCCGCCAGCACGCTGCGCATGATACATTAGTTTACTGAACAACACTGTACCTCACAAACTTCAGACCCTATTCAAATTGTTACAGATATCGTGAATGCTGCTGACCGCGCCGCACACCGAACCGAACATACGAAGCGCACCTGTGCACGTACCAGGGTTTCTGACTAACAAAGACTTATCACAAGGTACCCTGAGACCGTTCGATGGAACAGAACATTGTTCATCTATGTGTCGGTCGCACACTAGCTCATCCATCCACAGGCAGTTGAAGTAGCGCAACTGCGCTTTTAATGTGGTGACGTGTGACGCTGCACGAGTTTGAGGTGCGGTGTGCGCTGCGCCTCGACTACCCTCTGGTATTCTCTCTCTATAATGGTTGACAAAGCTGCGTAACTTACGCACTGATCTATTCTAACAGCTTCAACATCTGACAAGGAGCCTGGGGTCTGAATTTTGTTTACAGAATTGATAATTACATTACTTGCAAACGCTGTAACATGGTGGTATGTTTCATGTCCGCGTAGTAAGATGTAAGAGCTACGTTTACAAGTAACCGCGTGTAGTGTGAGATAGGAGCGGGCCTGCCGCTCGCGCACCGACGGGCGCGGCGCGGCACGGCGCGGTGTCACGGCCGATACAGTACGTGGGTAGCACGGTCAGAACAAGGATATTACAACACTACTGGTATATAAGAAGATATCTGTACTATGAGCGCCGGACACACGGACTAATGCCCAAGCTCCGGTCGCTTTGCGACAGTGACTATGAATTTAACATTACAAGTAATAAAAGGAAGACGATCCGTCATCAAAGTTGACACATTACTCTGTGTATAAATGTCATGAGTATTTTAACAGTCCATTATAAATATTTCATGTTACATAGAGCCACAAACAAGAGTGGGGAACATTTCAAATGAGTCAGATAGTAGCGGTTGGCGCCTGCAGGCGGCGTGCACGCGGCCGTGCGCGTGGCGGCGGAACGAGACTCCACAATATTATTTACAATAAATAAGTACACCAAATTTTGCCCAGCACGTGGCACACCACGCACTTCACAACTCAATACAAAAACAATGTACTTACGACGTATTAGTAGTACAGTTAAAAAAAAGTCGACGAAAAACTAAATAAAAATACAGTCACTGCCATTTTTTTTTTAGTTTTCTTTTTAACTAATATTAATAATATTAGAATATAATACAGTTTCAAATCGTTATCGATGCTGGTGCGCAACAGTGCAGGCAGCGTGCGCGCCGCTCCACTCCCGTGAGTACAGGACGGAATAACTAGAGTATATTCACCTAAAGTTCGAAAAACTAAGTAACATACAAGTTGATAATCTCTTCTAAAATCCCAAAATCATAAACATGATGATTAAATACAGATATTTAAGAAATCACAAATTACATAATGCACTTTCAATACGTTTGAACTAAATTATTATGTTGAAGAATCTTATTACGCTTGCCTTACTCGGGTGGGTAAACAACGCAACGATGGTGCTCGGAGTACGGATCTGTAAGCAAAATAAGTGCAGTCTTTTAAATCCCGGGATTTCATTGTCATGTTTATGATTCCGGAGTTTTAGAGGTATTATCAACTGTATGTTAGTTAGGTCTCCGAACTGTAGGTGATGTACTCGTGGCTCGTCGCGGCCCGCACACGCGGCACGCGGCCGCTGCTGCGCCCGGCATTCGTCACATAATTACTTCAATACAGACCTAAGTAAATGCATAAGAACATCTGCATCAACATCGTTTTAGCGAATCGACACAATAACATACATTTTATTTTTAAATACAAAATACGTTGTTTATAGTTCTGGAAAGATTTTTGGAGCTAGTCTAGAATTTATAATTTCGTCTCGTCGGCGACGCGGCGGCTCCGGCGCGGCCCCGCCTAACGTAAAACCTAACAACTATTTACACTCATGAATTTTATATTCTATTTCATAGTTTAGTGTGTCGTCCGGCCGGCGTGCCGGGGACGCGCCTACTCACTACGTATTGAACGAGCAGCACGCGATGCACGCGCACGGGCAGCACGCGATGCACGCGCACAGGCAGCACGCGATGCACGCGCACGGGCAGCACGCGATGCACGCGCACAGGCAGCACGCGATGCACGCGCACGGGCAGCACGCGATGCACGCGCACGGGCAGCACGCGATGCACGCGCACGGGCAGCACGCGATGCACGGGCGGCGTGCTCGGCGCGCTCGCGAACAATAAATACCTACGACTGTTGTGCTACACTACACTACGGCGCCGAGCACGCCGCGCCTGTACTTGCCCAACTTGCCGCGCTGGGCGCCGGACGCCTCCGCGCCTACTACGTTCACTTAAATTTACAATTCATTATTCAATTAAAACGAAACACATCATAGAAGCTTAGCGTATCTTACATAGGTGAAGACGAGCGCAGCGCTCGGCGAGCGACCGGCCGGACGACGCTCGCTCGCCGACTCCACGTTATCTGTGCGAGGATTAGCTAAATTTCGTCACATCAAAGCGAAGATCAAGATCCCACGGACTAGCTACGTAGGCTGTGTGAAATCATAGAATGTAAAATATATCGGCGTCGTCACCGAACGAACGTGCGCTGCGTGCTCGCCGCGCGCTCGCTGCTCGCTCACTGTGTGCTCGCTGCTCGCTCACTGTGTGCTCGCTGCTCGCTCACTGTGTGCTCGCTGCTCGCTCACTGTGTGCTCGCTGCTCGCTCACTGTGTGCTCGCTGCTCGCCGCTGGCTCGGGCGCGGCTAGAGCACGCAGCGCCGGAACAAATAAAATGTACAAAAAAAAACATGTGAGTGCCGCAGTTGGCGGCCTGGTGTGGCGGCGCATTAATTAACTATCTAGCTAGAGGCGCCTAGCGGCGGTAGGGCTGGCGCGGCGCGAAGGCGGCGCGGTGCGACGACAGCGGGCGCCGCCGCACAGCCTCGCGCCCGCGCGTCTTCTTCTCCTCCACGTTCAGCTTCACGCCGTCCGCGCTGTCGGCCGGGAAGTACAGCGGCTGCAACACACACACCACTTATAACACATGCTCCAACTCGCTACGATCGGATCACACATTTGATGAAGTAGTCCAGCGACTACAACTAATGTTATGACTGGCGTCCGTGTAATGCACGTGCAGCTCGAGCACGGGAACTCACCGCGGCGTTGAGACAGTCGTGCGCCGCCTGCGTGCTCTCGTAGGTGATGAAGCCATAGTTAGGGTGGCGCGGGGCGCCGGGCTGCGCGGGCTTGGAGTGCACGCGCAGCTCGGCGACGGGCCCGAAGCGCGCGAACAGGGCGCGCAGCTCCTCCTCAGTGGCGCAGTGCGGCAGGTTGCCCAGGAACAGCTGCTGCGAGTCCGAATAGCGCCGCCCGCCGCCGCTCTCCGCTGGACACGAAACATCATGGTTGATTATCATTCAAATTGTCAGACGAGGACAAACCTGGATGCCCGTGTCAATCATATCGGTTTACACATCGGATCAGGCACTAATCTACAAATGTTTAGTTATTGTTACACTTAGTTATATTTTATAGAGAAAAGCGTGAGCGTAGAAAATAGACCTGGCAAAGCGCTCATGGCGCGACTAGTACTACTACTACTTCATCATGTCGACGAAGAAGCAAAATATTCAATGATGTCTGTATGATCAACGTGGTGAAAACTGGAAGTGATCACCGCATAGTAAGAGGTACAGTAAATATCAATATCTTGCTACGTCCACGCTCCGTCCAGCAAAGGACCAGATTCAAAACTCCGAAATCGTTTCGAATACCTAGGAAGCTCGGACGAATACAACGATGGGTTCGTGGAAATTGTCCATAAGGTTGAGTCTAAGTTCTTCACGACTCGTCGTACAAAAAAAAAAGGTCTCTCTAATCATACTCGAACGATTGATTGAGAAAGGCATAAGCTGATTCTGCAGTCTTCAGACGATGCGTGCAACTACCGACAGCTCAATAGACGGATCTCCAAGTCTTTAAAACGCGATTTCCGCCTCTTTAATGCCGAACGGATTAAGGTCGCGATCGAGCGGAATAAGGGCTCCAAGGTTTTTGCTAGAGATCTGCCTATAGAGCAGAACCAGCTCACGAAACTGAAGACCGACGCACAGTCTTGCCGCTCCATACTAAGTCACGGACAAAATTATTTGTGATATTAATTTACTACCTAAAGACAGAATTGTACGAAAAATACTTATCCAATGAAATTAAATTAGTTTTTACATGTATCAAATGTTTTCTATTTTATTTTTAGTTGTAAAACCCAATATTGACAAGTTCCATGAAAAAACTGATAAAATAATATTTTCATTTACCTACTCACGTATCCAAAATAAACTTATCTGCCGTCATTCTTAATTAAAATGATATTTAAATGATTGCCAGGCTTAAAAATTTATATAAAAAATACTATTGTAAAGTTTAGAAATATTTACTCCTAAAAGGATTTGAATCAAATCAAATCAAATCAACTCATTTATTCAAATAGGATTTTTAAAAAATCACTTTTGCACGTCAGAGAATTTTTGATTCAAATTTGAATTCAAATACACTTTATTGCATGCGTATAAGATGTAACGAATAAGTAAAAATAACAAAAGATAGAAAAAATAGGTAAGTAAAATAAAACAAAGTCTTAATCACTAAATTCACTGGCACTATCACTGTCTCCTTCTGTAGATAACTTTTTGTGTCCATTCTTTGTACATTAAAGGGCAGAAGCATCTCTGTAACTTCACAAGGTAAAACCTTAATCTTTTTTATAGGAAGTTTTCGCATGCTTGAAATAAATGGGTCAGATGTTACGAGTAGCCTATTAAAGACATCTCTGATTGTCATCTCTCGGGAACACTTTCGTGAGTACTGTTCACGGTATCGCTTTATATCTTTATTCCTAGCCTCCTGGGCCTCCTCTGTTAAAAGACCGATAGGTAATAGGGCATGTGAAATAACAATTGATGAGTGCATTAAAATCTTGTGGACGCTTGTCGGCATATTAAACCATGGGTATAACTTTACAAAAAGCACGGCTGTTTTTAAGCAGTAAATATCAAATTTTTTTGTGTCGATATCGAAACCACTAGAAAGTGTCATCAGAACGATATGGAAGCGATGAATTAGATTTTTATTTACTCCAGTTATAGCAGCAGATATTTCTATATTGTCGAAAAAACGGCGAGCAGTATTCCCGTCATTGGAATTCCCATAGCCAGGTTTGGGGCGATCAATTATTAGGCCTAACTTGGTTTTGAATTCTTGCTGAATGCGTTTTTTCGTTTCTTCAACTACTAGCTTATCTTGAGGCTTTGTTACGCGCCATTTACTTACTGGTAATTTGTAACTCACGTGCAATAAGCATTCAAACATCCTGATCCAACCATGTAGAATGGATAAACCAAAACGAAGACTTTCGTTATCGACTGGTGCTTGTCGCGATGCTGCTATGGAATTAAATTGACTAGATGTTTTTTTGCAAATATAGCACCTTTGAGTTGAAGATGTGTCAGTTACAGCATTACAAATTTTTCCATCGGTCATAGTAAAATACAATTCATGGGAAATTGCAAAATGTTTAGTACCTACTTCGATGTTGGTAGGTCTTAAGTTATGAATTTCTCCTTCCACTCGCATCATTTCTTGCTTGGTTCTTTCAGTGGTTTCGTGCTCGAATTGAAGCTGTATAGGTCGACAAAACCTAGGAGAAGATGGTCGATTGTTTTGCCAAAATATGACATCTTTTTGAATCGAAGTGTTACCGACTAATCTTATAGGAACCATACAAGTTACAAGCATAGCGGCATCACTTCCTGAAGCATCTTGAAACTTTTGTTTGTATTCAGTAAAACCGGACGTACCATCAATGCCCCATTTAATATGTAATTTTAAATCAGTTATAGTATCATTTTCTAATGACAAAAACACTTCTTTGCATACAAGTGCGAGGCGAGTGCAAGTGTGGTCCAGTAAATCCTGTAATGCAACCTGAACGTGCTTTTCTGAAGCCGAAATTGCATTTTCATTGGGATAGCATAACTTCTTGACTTCCAAAACTTTTTTATATGAAGGAAATCTGCTTGTTGCTGCCTGTCTAATTACATTATATTGATATACGGATAATTGTGCGTCTAACAATACGCAAAGCGCCTCCTCAGGTGTTAAACAATTATTATCACTGCTAAATGAAGACATGTACGACTTGAGTTTGACAGATGAAGCTGAAGAAATTTTGCTGATAGCCTTTGCTTTATCGCTTTGCCCCTCTTTGCGATAAGTCATAGCTGCTGCGAAAGATAATTCATTGCCACTAGCAGTTTCGCCCAAGTGAGCAACTTTTCTTCGCTTGGACCTCTCACCTACTACGTCAAAAGAAGAAGACGGACGGCCTGGTCCAGGAAGAGCTGCATAATTTGGAAACATCTCCTTTTCATTTAGCCAAGCTGAATGCCTTTTATAAAATAAATCTTTCCTTCGACCGGCATCTAAGTATTTCGATTTAATTTTATTTAAAAAAAGAGACACCTTATACCGAGTAGCATTTTGATTGTCTGGAGGACAGTTAGTCTTCGAAATTATCATTTCTTGTAAATTCTGGCCCTTTCGATCCCAATTTTTTACAGGATCTTTAAACATGATGTCCACAAGTTCGCGACGAGTAAATTCAACCACGCGTCCTGTGATAAACAATTAATTTTAAAAAATCGGGTAGTGTGTAGTAGCAACATTTGTTTTAACATGCTAATAGTATGTAGTCCAGAGATAATTACTGTTAAAATTTTGTTACGGAAAGAAATAGAAAGAACATACAAATCTTCTCGTGAATTTTATTTATAATCAAATTCTGAGTCGTATATTTAAGCACGCTATATGCGTAAATAGGTTTATGTTTAAGAAACTTATGCATAATTTCTAAAAGACCTTACCTTGAACTGTAGATTCCATGTTGTTTATTTTGGAAATAAACCACTTAAGGAATTTAAGCACTTCTAAAATTATTATTACTTTAACTATGTTAAGTTTTCGCTTTAAACCGCAGTCACTTACGATAGTGTACTTTGACAAGTGATTTCTCGCAGTTTTTATTACATAACTACCCTCCATTTTTTGGAATATGATGAAGTACCTATTCAATTTTGATTTCCGTTTATGTTTTTTCATATACCTTCAAGTTTTCAAAATTGGTTTTTGTCCGCCCGCGGCAACACAGTGCGACGATGGCAGAGTCATATCCGCCAAATCGGAGCTTCTGGGAGAGATCGAGGCATTCTAGGGACAGCTGTACACGTCTATCACAAAACCCACATCGAATCAGGCAAGCGAACCAAGAGCTAGATTAACCCTACACCATACCGAAGATGGGATAGTAGTCTATTAGACGTCTGGGATAGACGTCAGCCTGTACGAGATTACGGCTCTGAAGCAGCTTAAAAACCCCTCCTGAAGGCGGGTGGAAAGCCCTTTAGAATTTGTTCGATTCCGTCATACTTGAGGGATAGACGTCACAGGCATGGAGCGGAGGTGTGGTGGTACTATTCTTTAAGAAGGGCGACAATGCCCTGCTTAAGAATTACAGGACCATCTCGCTTCTGAGCCATGTCTACAAGCTGTTTTCCAGAGTCATCACGAATCGTCTCTCGCGCAGTTTCGACGACTTCCAGCCTCCGAACAAGCCGGATTCCACATACATGCGGTCCGGCAGGTTATATAGAAGACCGAGGAGTAACCTGCCTCTCTGCTTAGCGTTTGTGGACTACGAGAAAGTTTTTGATTCAATCGAGACTTGGGTTGTGCTACAGTCTTTCCAACGGTGCCAGATTGACTATCGGTACATCGAAGTGCTGAAGTATTTGTACGAGAACGCCACAATGTCAGTCCGACTTCAGGATCAGACCTCGAAACGTATCCTTCTGCAACGCAATGTAAGGCAGGGAGACTGAAGGCACGGGCGGCGCGGCGGGCGTCGGCGGGGACGTGCGCGCGGCGCCCGCCACGCCGCCGGACCCTGTAGTGTTACCTGGCGGCGGCATGGCGTGCTGCTGGTGCTGCTGGTGCGCCTGGTGCGGCGCCTGGTGAGGAGCGGCGCGCGCGCGCGGCTCGTGCGGCGCGGGCGGGGACGTGGCGGGGACCCTGTAGTGTTACCTGGCGGCGGCATGGCGTGCTGCTGGTGCTGCTGGTGCGCCTGGTGCGGCGCCTGGTGAGGAGCGGCGCGCGCGCGCGGCTCGTGCGGCGCGGGCGGGGACGTGGCGGGGACCCTGTAGTGTTACCTGGCGGCGGCATGGCGTGCTGCTGGTGCTGCTGGTGCGCCTGGTGCGGCGCCTGGTGAGGAGCGGCGCGCGCGCGCGGCTCGTGCGGCGCGGGCGGGGACGTGGCGGGGACCCTGTAGTGTTACCTGGCGGCGGCATGGCGTGCTGCTGGTGCTGCTGGTGCGCCTGGTGCGGCGCCTGGTGAGGAGCGGCGCGCGCGCGCGGCTCGTGCGGCGCGGGCGGGGACGTGGCGGGGACCCTGTAGTGTTACCTGGCGGCGGCATGGCGTGCTGCTGGTGCTGCTGGTGCGCCTGGTGCGGCGCCTGGTGAGGAGCGGCGCGCGCGCGCGGCTCGTGCGGCGCGGGCGGGGACGTGGCGGGGACCCTGTAGTGTTACCTGGCGGCGGCATGGCGTGCTGCTGGTGCTGCTGGTGCGCCTGGTGCGGCGCCTGGTGAGGAGCGGCGCGCGCGCGCGGCTCGTGCGGCGCGGGCGGGGACGTGGCGGGGACCCTGTAGTGTTACCTGGCGGCGGCATGGCGTGCTGCTGGTGCTGCTGGTGCGCCTGGTGCGGCGCCTGGTGAGGAGCGGCGCGCGCGCGCGGCTCGTGCGGCGCGGGCGGGGACGTGGCGGGGACCCTGTAGTGTTACCTGGCGGCGGCATGGCGTGCTGCTGGTGCTGCTGGTGCGCCTGGTGCGGCGCCTGGTGAGGAGCGGCGCGCGCGCGCGGCTCGTGCGGCGCGGGCGGGGACGTGGCGGGGACCCTGTAGTGTTACCTGGCGGCGGCATGGCGTGCTGCTGGTGCTGCTGGTGCGCCTGGTGCGGCGCCTGGTGAGGAGCGGCGCGCGCGCGCGGCTCGTGCGGCGCGGGCGGGGACGTGGCGGGGACCCTGTAGTGTTACCTGGCGGCGGCATGGCGTGCTGCTGGTGCTGCTGGTGCGCCTGGTGCGGCGCCTGGTGAGGAGCGGCGCGCGCGCGCGGCTCGTGCGGCGCGGGCGGGGACGTGGCGGGGACCCTGTAGTGTTACCTGGCGGCGGCATGGCGTGCTGCTGGTGCTGCTGGTGCGCCTGGTGCGGCGCCTGGTGAGGAGCGGCGCGCGCGCGCGGCTCGTGCGGCGCGGGCGGGGACGTGGCGGGGACCCTGTAGTGTTACCTGGCGGCGGCATGGCGTGCTGCTGGTGCTGCTGGTGCGCCTGGTGCGGCGCCTGGTGAGGAGCGGCGCGCGCGCGCGGCTCGTGCGGCGCGGGCGGGGACGTGGCGGGGACCCTGTAGTGTTACCTGGCGGCGGCATGGCGTGCTGCTGGTGCTGCTGGTGCGCCTGGTGCGGCGCCTGGTGAGGAGCGGCGCGCGCGCGCGGCTCGTGCGGCGCGGGCGGGGACGTGGCGGGGACCCTGTAGTGTTACCTGGCGGCGGCATGGCGTGCTGCTGGTGCTGCTGGTGCGCCTGGTGCGGCGCCTGGTGAGGAGCGGCGCGCGCGCGCGGCTCGTGCGGCGCGGGCGGGGACGTGGCGGGGACCCTGTAGTGTTACCTGGCGGCGGCATGGCGTGCTGCTGGTGCTGCTGGTGCGCCTGGTGCGGCGCCTGGTGAGGAGCGGCGCGCGCGCGCGGCTCGTGCGGCGCGGGCGGGGACGTGGCGGGGACCCTGTAGTGTTACCTGGCGGCGGCATGGCGTGCTGCTGGTGCTGCTGGTGCGCCTGGTGCGGCGCCTGGTGAGGAGCGGCGCGCGCGCGCGGCTCGTGCGGCGCGGGCGGGGACGTGGCGGGGACCCTGTAGTGTTACCTGGCGGCGGCATGGCGTGCTGCTGGTGCTGCTGGTGCGCCTGGTGCGGCGCCTGGTGAGGAGCGGCGCGCGCGCGCGGCTCGTGCGGCGCGGGCGGGGACGTGGCGGGGACCCTGTAGTGTTACCTGGCGGCGGCATGGCGTGCTGCTGGTGCTGCTGGTGCGCCTGGTGCGGCGCCTGGTGAGGAGCGGCGCGCGCGCGCGGCTCGTGCGGCGCGGGCGGGGACGTGGCGGGGACCCTGTAGTGTTACCTGGCGGCGGCATGGCGTGCTGCTGGTGCTGCTGGTGCGCCTGGTGCGGCGCCTGGTGAGGAGCGGCGCGCGCGCGCGGCTCGTGCGGCGCGGGCGGGGACGTGGCGGGGACCCTGTAGTGTTACCTGGCGGCGGCATGGCGTGCTGCTGGTGCTGCTGGTGCGCCTGGTGCGGCGCCTGGTGAGGAGCGGCGCGCGCGCGCGGCTCGTGCGGCGCGGGCGGGGACGTGGCGGGGACCCTGTAGTGTTACCTGGCGGCGGCATGGCGTGCTGCTGGTGCTGCTGGTGCGCCTGGTGCGGCGCCTGGTGAGGAGCGGCGCGCGCGCGCGGCTCGTGCGGCGCGGGCGGGGACGTGGCGGGGACCCTGTAGTGTTACCTGGCGGCGGCATGGCGTGCTGCTGGTGCTGCTGGTGCGCCTGGTGCGGCGCCTGGTGAGGAGCGGCGCGCGCGCGCGGCTCGTGCGGCGCGGGCGGGGACGTGGCGGGGACCCTGTAGTGTTACCTGGCGGCGGCATGGCGTGCTGCTGGTGCTGCTGGTGCGCCTGGTGCGGCGCCTGGTGAGGAGCGGCGCGCGCGCGCGGCTCGTGCGGCGCGGGCGGGGACGTGGCGGGGACCCTGTAGTGTTACCTGGCGGCGGCATGGCGTGCTGCTGGTGCTGCTGGTGCGCCTGGTGCGGCGCCTGGTGAGGAGCGGCGCGCGCGCGCGGCTCGTGCGGCGCGGGCGGGGACGTGGCGGGGACCCTGTAGTGTTACCTGGCGGCGGCATGGCGTGCTGCTGGTGCTGCTGGTGCGCCTGGTGCGGCGCCTGGTGAGGAGCGGCGCGCGCGCGCGGCTCGTGCGGCGCGGGCGGGGACGTGGCGGGGACCCTGTAGTGTTACCTGGCGGCGGCATGGCGTGCTGCTGGTGCTGCTGGTGCGCCTGGTGCGGCGCCTGGTGAGGAGCGGCGCGCGCGCGCGGCTCGTGCGGCGCGGGCGGGGACGTGGCGGGGACCCTGTAGTGTTACCTGGCGGCGGCATGGCGTGCTGCTGGTGCTGCTGGTGCGCCTGGTGCGGCGCCTGGTGAGGAGCGGCGCGCGCGCGCGGCTCGTGCGGCGCGGGCGGGGACGTGGCGGGGACCCTGTAGTGTTACCTGGCGGCGGCATGGCGTGCTGCTGGTGCTGCTGGTGCGCCTGGTGCGGCGCCTGGTGAGGAGCGGCGCGCGCGCGCGGCTCGTGCGGCGCGGGCGGGGACGTGGCGGGGACCCTGTAGTGTTACCTGGCGGCGGCATGGCGTGCTGCTGGTGCTGCTGGTGCGCCTGGTGCGGCGCCTGGTGAGGAGCGGCGCGCGCGCGCGGCTCGTGCGGCGCGGGCGGGGACGTGGCGGGGACCCTGTAGTGTTACCTGGCGGCGGCATGGCGTGCTGCTGGTGCTGCTGGTGCGCCTGGTGCGGCGCCTGGTGAGGAGCGGCGCGCGCGCGCGGCTCGTGCGGCGCGGGCGGGGACGTGGCGGGGACCCTGTAGTGTTACCTGGCGGCGGCATGGCGTGCTGCTGGTGCTGCTGGTGCGCCTGGTGCGGCGCCTGGTGAGGAGCGGCGCGCGCGCGCGGCTCGTGCGGCGCGGGCGGGGACGTGGCGGGGACCCTGTAGTGTTACCTGGCGGCGGCATGGCGTGCTGCTGGTGCTGCTGGTGCGCCTGGTGCGGCGCCTGGTGAGGAGCGGCGCGCGCGCGCGGCTCGTGCGGCGCGGGCGGGGACGTGGCGGGGACCCTGTAGTGTTACCTGGCGGCGGCATGGCGTGCTGCTGGTGCTGCTGGTGCGCCTGGTGCGGCGCCTGGTGAGGAGCGGCGCGCGCGCGCGGCTCGTGCGGCGCGGGCGGGGACGTGGCGGGGACCCTGTAGTGTTACCTGGCGGCGGCATGGCGTGCTGCTGGTGCTGCTGGTGCGCCTGGTGCGGCGCCTGGTGAGGAGCGGCGCGCGCGCGCGGCTCGTGCGGCGCGGGCGGGGACGTGGCGGGGACCCTGTAGTGTTACCTGGCGGCGGCATGGCGTGCTGCTGGTGCTGCTGGTGCGCCTGGTGCGGCGCCTGGTGAGGAGCGGCGCGCGCGCGCGGCTCGTGCGGCGCGGGCGGGGACGTGGCGGGGACCCTGTAGTGTTACCTGGCGGCGGCATGGCGTGCTGCTGGTGCTGCTGGTGCGCCTGGTGCGGCGCCTGGTGAGGAGCGGCGCGCGCGCGCGGCTCGTGCGGCGCGGGCGGGGACGTGGCGGGGACCCTGTAGTGTTACCTGGCGGCGGCATGGCGTGCTGCTGGTGCTGCTGGTGCGCCTGGTGCGGCGCCTGGTGAGGAGCGGCGCGCGCGCGCGGCTCGTGCGGCGCGGGCGGGGACGTGGCGGGGACCCTGTAGTGTTACCTGGCGGCGGCATGGCGTGCTGCTGGTGCTGCTGGTGCGCCTGGTGCGGCGCCTGGTGAGGAGCGGCGCGCGCGCGCGGCTCGTGCGGCGCGGGCGGGGACGTGGCGGGGACCCTGTAGTGTTACCTGGCGGCGGCATGGCGTGCTGCTGGTGCTGCTGGTGCGCCTGGTGCGGCGCCTGGTGAGGAGCGGCGCGCGCGCGCGGCTCGTGCGGCGCGGGCGGCGCGGCGGGCGCCGGCGGGGACGTGCGCGCGGCGCCCGCCACGCCGCCGGACCCCGACTTCAGCAGGTTAGCGTACGTCTTGGGCTCCGGCGCCGCCGCTGTGCACACACCACACGCTCATTGCACACGAGGACACAACATATCGATATATACTTGCTTCAAAAATACGAAATTATATATCTGTCTTACTAGTTTCAACATCGCAGTGTTTTATAAACCCAAAAAAGTGACATCGCCTTTTTATTCCAAATTCGTACAGATTGATTCAAAAGAAACGCTAGAGTAAAATACCCAAGTTTCTAGTACAAGTACAACATTCTAGTAGAATTATTTTTAAAAAATTACAATAAATTACTAGTCAAAATTATCAACAAGCTGATGAAACTCATACATGAAGATTTTAAAGGCGCAAATTACAAAGTTATCAAAAATTATTTAGGTTCATTTATTGACATGTTTATTGAATTTATTTATTAATTGACAGATGTTTATTATATGTACTAACACTAGCTTATAAGTTGTGTGTGTCTTTACTAACAATAATGGATTGTATTATCTGAATTAAATAAATATTTTTATTATTAAATCGACGTTATATTTTTTTTTAATATTTTCGATTTTATCTTTTAACTCAATTTCTACTTGATTTTTAAACATGAAATGCTTTATATGTGGCCTACACACAAAAACAATAAAAACCCGAATCCGTGGAACGAAGTTATAATGAATAATATGTTTATCCGGATCGAATCGAAGTTGTCAATTTTATAAAAAAATTTTTTTTAATTTTTCTTGTTATGGTCATTAAAACGAAAAATGTTGAATTATTGTGATTTATAACACTCCAATATATTATCTCCACTTATTTTGTGGAAAAATTATTTATTATTTATTTATTTCTTCCTACTTTATTTTACATTTTTATTCTTTTTTTTTTTCTATATTTTTAAATCAATTTTAATATTGATGTAACAAAACAAAACAAAGTTGCTAAAATTTTAATTTTAAGAAATAATAATTAACAACACTTGAAGAATTTAAATGATGAACTTGTTCACCAAATAGATAACTAATAAATATAATCATTAAACTTTAATTACAGATATTTTATATATATCAAAATCATCAAAAACCAAAAATAAATCAATCGAACAATCATTAATCATTTTCTGCAGTCAATATTTCGTGATCGTCTATTTCATCAATAAATTCTTTCTCATTGTGATTTGGTTTAAGTATTGCCAAAGCAGCAGCAGGCAATGGACGTTTCTTCAAATGTTTTCTTCTTTGGAGCTGCATTTTAGCAGCAATAATTGTATCGGAAGACACTAATGCTCTATGAAACAGATCATACATTGTTTGTTTACTCCCGATCTGATCGCCAATATTTGTGACGTGATTCGGCGGCTTGCTCTGAAGGCATACCGATGGGTAGTGGTGTTTTGTCTATAATAGATGCCCCATGAATTAAAATTTTACGAATGCTAACCGTCATAGGATGCCAGTCTTAGACACTCGCATATTTGTCGGCAAGGTCTTTACAGAATGTATTAAATTTGTCTGCATCTACAGGAATTCCACAGGAGATCACGATTAAGATAATGTGTAAGCTATCAATAAGCCAAAGTTCTAATCCTAAAATATCTGCAAAAGTTTTACGGTTTTCATCTGCCAAAACTATGCGACTTGTGTTGTCATCATTAGTGGTTCCAGAATTAGGAAGAACGACATCTACTAATACACCAATTTTATCACGTGTAGCATCTTGGATACGTTTTTTTTTCTTTCCTGTACTGCTTGCCCTTCTGGTGAAGATTGATTGGTTCGCAATTTTTTTACTTCATATTTGTACCCGAGTGAGAAGAAACTCCAAAACTCGGATCCAGGCGTGCAGAGGATTGATAACATGCGTCAACGTATCTGGGTTGTTGGTTTTCGAAAATGCAACTGCCAATTTGTCAAATTGTGTTGCTATAAGTGCACAATATGGACAACGCATTTGCGATGGCGTATTAAGTATCGCATTAAGTACTCAATTGCCGCTAAATATAAATTGCAAGTAGCGTTGATTTGCTGCCCACTCGATAATTTTTGATCGAAAGGAGTAAGGTGGTCGATTTCTTGATTAACTCTGTCTTTTTCAGATAAAATCAGTTCTTTAGATTCTTTTTTGTAAATTATTCGCAATGGGCGGCAAGATCTGTAAGACTGAGCTGCAATGTTTGTCCACAATAATACCTTATCAATTTGGGTGCTTTGATACAAAGCTTGCCCTGACTACCATCAAAACCCCAAACCGCTTCAAAGACACAGTCTAAAATATTACTTCCTATTTTGTTGCAGTGTTGTGAGAATACTTCATCTTGCAATTGCACAAGGCGGCCAAAAGTGTGCTGCAGGAGTGAGTGTAAAGGAACAACCGCTTCTCATTCTGTAATATGAACGAATTCTGGGTAACAATTTTTTTTGGCTTTCAAAATTTTGTAATAATGTGGGTATGCCGGAAAACGCTGCTGCAAAGCTGTTGCAGATCTAAGTGAATAACATTGTACGTGTCAACAGTCATGTTTCTGTCAATTGATATTGCTAAAGCTTCTTCCACTGTATAAGGTTTTGTAGTTGTTGACATTTTGTTGGCTATTTCCGTAACAGCGTCTTTAGATTGTAAGCACGCTTCAATCACATTTGTGAATGTTGTTGATGTTTGATGTGAGACTTGCTCTCCACCAATGTGCAAGGTATTTGCAAAGGCCTTGACTCTTTTGTAGAGACTCACATTCAAGTGTGGACTCGTCTTTGGCGACTACGGATTTGCTGACGTTTACTAAGTTTCACGAAACTATCATCGTCAGTGTGTTCAGGTGGAGCGACAATGTAGCCGCTTGTAAAAGTTTCATTGAGCCACTTACCATACTTTTTCAAGTACCTAGTCATATTCTTACATTTTTTATACCTGATTTTACATTTGGACAACAAACTAGGAAGAGTATCGGCCAGTATTAAAGCACCCAAATTGATAAGGTATTATTGTGGACAAACATTGCAGCTCAGTCTTACAGATCTTGCCGCCCATTGCGAATAATTTACAAAAAAGAATCTAAAGAACTGATTTTATCTGAAAAAGACAGAGGTAATAAGAAATCGACCACCTTACTCCTCTCGATTAGAAATTATCGAGTGGGCAGCAAATCTACGCTACTTGCAATTTATATTTAGCGGCAATTGACGGCAAAGTACTTAATACGATACTTAATACGCCATCGCAAATGCGTTGTCCATATTGTGCACTTATAGCAACACAATTTGACAAATTGGCAGTTGCATTTTCGAAAACCATCAACCCAGATACGTTGACGCATGTTATCAATCCTCTGCACGCCTGGATCCGAGTTTTGGAGTTTCTTCTCAAGCTCGGGTACAAATGTGAAGTAAAATAATGGCGTATCAATCAATCTTCACCAGAAGGACAAGCAGTACAGGAAAGAAAAAAAACGTATCCAAGATGCTTCTTCTTCCTGCCCTTGTCCTATCTTATTTGGGGTCGGCGCAACACGTTTTTTTCTTCCATTCTACACTGTCACTCGTCATACTATCACTAACTTCCTTTTCTTTCATATCGCTCTTCAGGCAATCCATTCATCTTTTCTTTGGCCTCCCTCTCGCTCTCCACCCATCCACATGTATACTCATAACTCTTTTGGTAACATGCATTTCATCCCTCCTCTTTACATGACCATACCAAGATGCTATACGTGATAAAATTGGTGTATTAGTAGATGTCGTTCTTCCTAATCCTGGAACCACTAATGATGACAACACAAGTCGCATAGTTTTGGCAGATGAAAACCGTAAAACTTTTGCAGATATTTTATGATTAGAACTTTGGCTTATTGATAGCTTACACATTATCTTAATCGTGATCTCCTGTGGAATTCCTGTAGATGCAGACAAATTTGGTACATTCTGTAAAGACCTTGCCGACAAATATGCGAGTGTCTAAGACTGGCATCCTATGACGGTTAGCATTCATAATTTTAATTAATGGGGCATCTATTATAGACAAAACACCACTACCCATCAGTATGCCTTCAGAGCAAGCCGCCGAATCACGTGACAAATATTGACGATCAGATCGGGAGCAAACAAACAATGTATGATTAGAGCATTAATGTCTTCCGATCCAATTATTGCTGCTAAAATGCAGCTCCAAAGAAGAAAACATTTGAAAAAACGTCCATTGCCTGCTGCTGCTTTGGCGTTACTTAAACCAAATCACAATGAGAAAGAATTTACTGATTATATAGACTGCAGAAAATGATTAATGATTGTTCGATTGATTTATTTTTGGTTTTTAATGATTTTGATATATATATTATCTGCAATTAAAGTTTAATAATTATATAATATAGTGACCTAAAAGAGCACTTCCTTTCATTATTGACATAATATTAGTATATAGTATTTATATTTTAATTATATATAAATACACAATGTATAATTATAAAATTAGTTATCTATTTGGTGAACAAGTTCATCATTTAAATTCTTCAAGTGTTGTCGATTATTTATTTCTTAAAATTAAAAGGAAACGGGCGAAACTGGGCTTGAACGTTACACAAATGAATTATTTATTAATAATTTTTATTTATTTTTTTATTTTATTTTCATATATTACCAAGGCATTTTAATATGGGATAAAAAAAATAATATTTAATCAAAATAATACTGACTTTCTTTACTTTCACTTTTTAACAATGTTGCCAAATGAAATAAGGATTAATTTAATAATCGATTTTAATCGATAAATTGTGTTTTATAAAAATAGAAAAACAAGATAATAAAAAAGAAACAGAAAACATTCTTTAAATTAGGTTTAAAAAACTTTTAAAATAAGTACTTAATTATATTATCTAAAATCATCTCTTAGAACATCCTAAATCGATTTGATTAACGGTTCGATTTGACAATCGATTAATATACTTTTTTATTATACAGGCAACAAAGTAAAACTCGTGTCAATATGACATCAAACGCCAAACAAACAAAAACCGTTCGTTTTCGCTTTGAACTTGCGATAGTGGATACCAGTGGATCCTGTATTTTGTTGTTTTCGTGTGCTTTTATATTATTTTGCGACTTTGGCTACGTATATAGGATTCTGACGGTTATTACTTTGACGGACGACCCACGCATTTCTTACAACGGACTTTGTTATCTTGCCTACTCGACTTACCTCAGACCGCTTACCGGATTTGGAAGCAAAATACAATGAGTGATCAACGTCTTCATTGTATCAACTGCGGCATCTGGCAGGGTAATCCTTCCATAGGGTTACGACCAATAGAAGAGGAAAACATTCTTTCAGTTATACAGCAATGGGTTGCACCTCAAGTGGTAAGTAATTTATTTAATTATATCTTCATATGTGATCGATATTTTAAGTACAGTCCAGCAAAGATACCTTTAAAATAATATCTAATTGGCATATTATTGAAGTAAGGTTCAATAATATTCCTACATAATATCACTATAATGCCTTTGATTTATTTAAATTCCAAGTAAGATTTACAGTTCGATTATCACTATTAAAGGCATTTATTTAGAAGAAAATAAGTACTGAAGATAGTTCTTTTTATATAACTAACTTAAATAATTAAGCAATTTAATGAAACAATAGTACTATTGAGTGACTTGGTATGAAAGTATTAACCTCTTAACATATAACCTCAGCGTCACCATGACGTCAGTAAGAAGTAATATGCAATTCTGAATGATACAGTTTTCTCACTGTTTTTATTTTGTGCAACAAATATGTACAATGTTCTGAGTCATAATTCTGTAATTATTATTTGTGGAAACTGTAAATAACTAACTAACATTGTTGTAGGTCAACAGATCTCATCACATTTGCCAAGGATGCAGGGATTTAGTCGTGAATACCTTGAGCACAGATGAGCAACTTTCATCGCCAATGTCTGGACATCGCCAAGTGTGTGTGAACTGTGGACGTTCAGTGTTGCGGGCAAGATCTCATTTATTGCGCACTGACACTGAACGAGAAAGAAGGATTTATACAGTCATTTCTGAATGGATATTGCCTCGGACTGTAAGTTTTTATTAGGTTTAGTTTTTTTTGTATTTTATACTACTACAGGGTAATATAATATGTATACTACTATGTCTGTTTATTTTTCACACTAATTTCTGAAATACCTGTCAGATTTGAGAATCATTTTTGTATATTATTGTCACATTCATAAGGAAGATTATACGGAGAGGGAACAAATGGGATATGCGCTTACAAAGGTACGGGCAAAAGCTAGTGTAATATAATTAGGCAACATATAAAAACACAAATAATCACATAGCAGCCTGTATTTCACGAAGGTGTAGATTAGAAGAGATACACGTTTTACAGTGCTGTTTTTATGGTCAGGTATTACTTCTTTTAGAAAAAGGCTTATGATAAAATATTTTTTCCAGATTTCAAGAGCTCGAGCTCTCATATGTCATAGTTGCTGGGTGAGAGCTGATAGAAATGCCCATCATTTTTTGGCTGGGCCATCTGGATCTTCAGCATCAGTAGATGTAACAAGTGAACATGATGAATCAACTTCGCAGTCTAGTTCACAGCCTACTTTGCAGTCTACTTCACTGTTTACTACTGACGTAGCTGTGTCACAAGTCACTGCACAAGGTATATCACAGACTACTCCTCAAAATACATCACAAGGTACGTCTCAGGGTACTCCACAGTTTACCCCCAGGTCAAGTACTACTATAATATTACCTGATTATGTAAGAGCAGTAGAAACTGAATCACATTGTTTTATTGAAGGTTGCCGAAGGCAAGAGAGGAATAGAGTTCCTGTCACAACCAGGAAAATGTTGTTAGATCTTTATAAATTCTACATCCCAAAAAACAATAGATTATGCAATCATCATATTAATATTCAGTCTTGGGATTTTCTCACTGGGGTTTTAGAAAACTATGTTAATGTGTTTACAGCATTGCACATTCAAGACATGCTAGAATTAAAGAGTCACTCAAATACTGGTCTTGATTTTATTAATATCCAAAATATGGAAGATCGTTTGGTACACCATTGAGGCTTTACTAAAGAACAGTATCAAAGGATTTTAAATGAAGTGCCACAATTACTGTTAAAGTCATCAGGCCCCATTGGGTTGACAGCATACTTGATAAAGTTGAGAACCGGTGATTCCAATGAAAGAATATCTGCGCTATTTAACATTTCAAAAAGAACACTTGATGGTTATGTTTCTGAAGCTCGACGCTTGATGTAATTATGATTATTTTGTACCTAGGCATTTAGGGCTTAACCATATTAATCGCCAGGAAATTGTTGACAGAACCTTGTTAATACCTCAAGGTTTATTTGGAAGCCATAACGGGGAAAATAAACTTGTAATAATAATCGATGGTACATATTGCTATATTGAAAAAAGTTCAAATTATTTGTACCAAAAAAGAACTTACAGTTTACACAAGTATAATAACTTAGTAAAACCATTTATACTTGTATGTACAGATGGTCATATTGTTGATGTAATGGGCCCCTATCCTGCTACCACGTCGGATGCAGAAATCATTAATAATGAGTTTCGTGATGCTACTTCGATGTTACGACAGTATTTTCAAGCTGGTGATGCATTCATTTTGGATAGGGGCTTCAGAGATGCCTTGCCTTTATTAAATGAATGTGGTTATAGAACTTACGTACCACCAACATTGCCGGAGGGTGAATGGCAGCATTCCACATTAGAAGCTAATAAATCAAGGGCAGTCACCATATGCAGATGGGTTGTTGAAGTTGTGAACGGAAGGTTTAAAAGAGATTTTAAATTATTTAGACAAGAATATTTTAATACTGCTTCAAAACATTTAATGACTGATTTTGAGGTGGCTGCCTCACTATTAAATGCTTTTCACCCTCCCATTACAAATCGTGTTGATGCTGGGGATATTTTACAAATAATCAATGAGAATATGAACAGAGAAAATGATTTAGGCTATTATGTCATTCAAAATAATATAAACCGACGTAGGGCTGATTTTACAAGAATTCATGTGCAAAATGATAATTTAAATGATTTTCCCCAGCTCACACATAGTGATTTAATAAAAGTATCTTTAGGTATTTACCAAATTAAACAGGCTAGGTCATATTATGGAGAACACATACGACAAGATGGTAGATATGAAATAGAAGTGTGTCGAGATACGGACAGCAACCTACTAAGAGAACTGTCGATTGCCACTCATTCTTGCTGGCTATTGAGAGGTCGAATAAAATCAAGACATATAAGTTCAAAAACATATTTTACCTACATTTTAGTTGACAGTTCTCTTAATGGAAGAGAGGCCATAAAACAATATTATTGTAATTGCTTGGTAGGAAAACGGACTGTAGGTTGCTGTTGTCACATAATGTCCATAATATGGTACCTAGGCTGGGCAAGGCATCAACAGGATGTAACACCGCCTGCACAGTTTTTAGACGATATTTTAATTGTATATGATGAAGTGGATTAATAAATAAATATAAGAGAAATGTGATTTTTATTCCTGCTTAGGTACCCTTTTTTATAATAAGATTGCAAATATTTAACATTTACAATCCAATTAGGCGACGCCGGCGCTTTGAAAACCACACACAATGTGTTCATGCTCTAAAATACATTCTGATAAAATCTAGTCTACAATAAAGTCTAAATAATAATCTAAATAGGCCATAAGAGCACTGACAGCTTGGAAGAATAACTTATAAAGAAGCAAAAAAGGTTAGTTTTGTGTAAATTAATAATACCCTATATTTTTTTTCTCCCATATTGCAATTCTATAAATATTTTTTTATTTTAAATAGTAATAATATTGAAATGATATAATGTAATAATCGTTGCTGTACGGTGAGGCCCAACTTTGTATGAACATTCGCCCGTCTCCTTTTAGCAACTTTATTTTGTTTTGTTAAATCAATATTAAAAGTGATTTAGTAATATAGAAAAAAAAAGAAAAACGAATAAAAATAAAAAAAAAAGTAAGAAGAAATAAATAAATAATTATTTCACAAATATTTTTAATTTTTTACAATATAAGTGGAGATAATATATTGGAGTGTTATAAATCACAATAATTCAACATTTTTCGTTTTAATGACCATAACAAACAAAATTAAAATATTTTTTTTTTTTAGAAAATTGACAACCTCGATTCGATCCGGATAGACATATTATTCATTATAACTTCGTTAGTCCACGGATTCGGGCTTTGATTTTTTGTGTGTATAGGCCACATATAAAGCATTTTTATTTTTATGTATAAAAATCAAGTATCGAAATTGAGGGGTTGTCGAGTTAAAAAATAAAATCGAAAATATTAAAAAAATATATAACGTCGATTTAAATGAACCAAAATATTTTTTGATAACTTTGTAATTTGCGCCTTTAAAATCTTCATGTATGAGTTTCATCAGCTTGCTGATAATTTTGACTGGTAATTTATTGTAATTTTTTTTTTAAATAATCCGGATAAAATTTACGCATTTTCAAAAATTTATATCTCATCATTTAGATGTACTAGAAACTTGGGTATTTTACTCTAGCGTTTCTTTTGAATCAATCTGTACGAATTTGAAATAAAAAGGCGATGTCACTTTTTTGGGTTTATAAAACACTGTGTGCATTGTAAACTACTCAACCAAAACTGAATGAAACTCCACATATTAAAACTAGAACCCAAACAAAGGATACTTTACAACACCATAATAACTGCTCCCAACAATAATAAAATAAACAATTTTAACTAGACTTGCAACGAATATTCGGTTACTATTCGGTATTCGACCTATTCGGCTGCTTTTATTATATTCGACCGAATACCAAATATCTACATATTACTTAAGTAATATATTTTGTTATAGGAAAATAATTGGTAAAATGAAAAAAAATAGCTTATTGCTAAAATCCAGTCGAATACTTTTGCCTAATATTCGGCTATTCGATCAGGGGGCTCGCCGAATATTCGCTATTTGGTATACTGCCGAATATACTATTCGTTGCAAGTCTACTTTTCAACCACACAAATCCGTAATGAATTACATTGAGTTGGCAAATATGCTATGCTCAACTAGTGTTTGATTAAATTGTTAACACTACACCGCCGACTACCCCCTGTATTATTTTAGTCATTTTAATACATCCTAAGGTTGTCTGGTAGATATCGCTATTAGCGATAAAACCGCCATTATACCAAGAGATTTAAATTTATATACAAGCTATGTTACTTTTTAGTCTACAATCAAATTTATTCTATCCACATAACCATTAAAAAAAAGCAGCCAAATATAATTAAATTAAAACAGCTGTCTAACTTATTCTGGTATTGATTTTTCAAAATAAAACTTTATAATAATTAACTTCAACAAAATGTCAATGTTTATCTTTTATTCTCATTTCACATATCCAAGGCATCCCATTAATTAATTCCTTAAAATAATTTCTATCTAACTTAGAAACATTAACTATTGCTGAGCAAATTGCATTAGTTCTCCAACAATTAAATAAGCACATTGCCATGCATAATATCTAATTTAGATTATTTTCATAGATGAATAGATTTTTATAAAGATATTATACAATCTTTATAAAAATCTGTTCATCTGTGAAAATAAACTAAATATATTTTGGTTCTAGAAGCTGGGCTCAGTGTAATAAAATATGTAACTTGTGTATACTGACGTGGGTGCTGCGGCGGCGGGGTGGCTTCACGCTCGGGCTCCGGCGCCACCTCGCTTTCGGGCGCGCTGGGCACCTCGGGCGCGGGGCCCGGGGCCGCGCCGGGGCCCGCGCCCGCGGGGCCCAGCGCCGCGGCCGGGGGCGACGCCGCCGGCTCCGGAGACGCCTCGCTCAGGCTGTGAGCTGGAACCACGACCACATCACGCGTCTTTAGATTATCATCGAAAACGTTTTATCAGTGAGAATACTTTCATAAAAATGTCAACACCCCTTAAAAATTATTTTGAGGACAGTTTTGAAAAACTAATAATGACAGTGGAATTCGTGCCAAGCTTCAATTTTATTAACCTAAGAAATAAAAATATTTAGACATAGTTTTGAAAACCAATGTCATTAGTCTTTATTATTTACTTTTTTTTATGCTTGGAAAAATCATCCAATGACAACCCCCGCTCTTGGGCGGAGCGGGAGATAGTGTCAGACTCTTACTGACTAAAAACCCACCCCGTTCCTTCTAGCCTACATACCGGGGCTCGAGCGCCCTTTCGGATAACACTGGCCCCAGTAGGCTTCGACCCGGCTGGGTCCCTGCTGTTGCTGACAACTCCTTGAGGCGCGCGGGAACAGCGCGAGCCGTCGACGACTTGGGCTTGGTCCGGACAGTTATCGGACGGCCGGACAGCGAGCTACCCATTGCTTACTGTCCGCAAGCCCACGCCTACGGTGGCCGGAAGTCGGGATCGGAATCCCGGCGGCGGCGGCGAGAGCGCCGTTGCCGCATCAAGTAAAGCATCAGTCGGCCTCTTCCTTTGCGAGCATTACTGCTTCGTAGAAGTCGGCTCGCGCCTGCCACTCCTCCTCGCTCCGGACCATGGCCTCAACCAAGGCCCGGCGCGAGAGGTCTCATTATGGAAACATTATACCTTGCGCTGGTATTGAAGATGTTCCTTAAATGGTGCTTAAAGTTGCAATCCTACCACTCTCAACAAGCAGTCAAAAATGCAATGCATAGCATAGTCGGCCATATAATGTTCCCACTGTTGGGACTCAGGCCTCCTCTCTAGGAGCTAAAAATGAGAAATAATAAAATAGGGGGAATTATAAAACGAGCGACTAAAAAAAAACTTAACTTAGAATTTGAGTAAGCGACACATTAACTAAAGTAACGACAAATATTGATCAATAATAATAAAATTCAGAAAGAGCTTACTAAAAGTGGGTTATTGAAATCCTAGTTATACGATTACATTAGTAAGTGAGCGACTAAATTAATAAGTGAGCGACTAGAAATTATCGAACTACTAAAAAGTTAACTTTAACAAATGTTTTCACCATTGTCTCTTTATCTAGCCGCAGGTAGATTCGTCATTTTGAAAAATAGATCAGGTTAGGTTAGAACTGTGACCTATCCCGCGGGTGAGCCGAGCGAGCGAAGCGAGCGCTGCCGCGGCAGCGGCCGGCGAACGCTACAACCAAGTTGCTCGCAGATTTTATTTCATCATTTTCTAATTATCCGGGTTTTCGCAATATCCGAATTATTAAATTACCTTGTGACATACATAATACATAAATATCGATATTTAGGACATTCGATACTGTGTACTTCGATATTTAGGACATTCGGAACACTTCATTTAAGATAAAATGCAGCTTATAAATAAATCATTGGCAAAATATTGAAAAAAATGCAGGACGTAACGTTGACACTCAAACAAATATTAGTTAGCTCAAATATAAAAGCTTCTCAATTTGTATTTTAAGTAACTCAAAGTTTGTAAGTCGCTGTTCTGTTGATTTTTCGTCGCTCGCAGTCAGTCGCTCACTTATTATTTCTATAACGCAAATTAATTATTTTTGTCACTTAAAATTTTAATTTACCGTCACTCGTTTAAATACTTCCCATAAAATAGTACCTTGCAGCGCGGCCACCAGGTGGCGCGTGGAGTCGTCGATGGGCGCCAGCGGCGCGTGCGCCGGGTGCCCGTTGAGGTGCGGCGGCGCGCCGGACGGCAGCGGGGCGCCGGACGACAGCGGCGCGCCGCCGGACAGCGGCGCGCCCGTCGCCATCGGCGCCAGCGGCGGCGCAGGGAAGGCGGCGGCCGGGAAGGCCGAGGCGGGCGGCGCCACGGGGAAGTAGCCCGGCCCAGCCGCGCCCCCCGCGCCCGCCTCCTCCTCCTCGCCCTCCGAGCGCCCCGAGCCCGAGCCCTCCTCGTCGGAGAACACGATGTCCTGCGACACCATCACATACGTTCTTATCACTTATTTGCCACACTAAATACTACTTTACAATCAAATGTAACATATAATCTATTTCATAACTTATATTGTAAATGTAATTAATAATAATATTCCACAACTGACACAACGCTATCTAGTCCCATACTAAGCAGAGTTTGTACTATGAGTTCTAGACAGCTGATAAACATACTTATATATTTCTAAATAAATACATAGTATAGATAAATAACACCCAGACACTGAACAAATGATCGTGTTCATCACACAAACATTTGTCCTAGATGGGAGTCGAACCCACGACCTCCGGCATAGCAGTCAGGGCCACTGACCACTAAACTGACCAACAAGCCTGTCAGGTACATTTTTACACTCATAAAACAAATAAACTGACAGCAACTATTGCAAAATACATTTACACCTTGGATAGTTAGCTAGCAGCATATTTGAAGAACATATTGCACAATCAGTGAAGAAAAGCGTATGTTGTGGGTTATCTCTTGTAGCGTTCTAGGTAGTGATCCTTTTCATTAGTGGTGGCGATGGTACCTGGTAGCGGAAGATGTCGTTATGTACGTAGTACTTCTTGGGCGACTGCGCGGCCAGCACGAAGGTCTGCGTGAAGCGGCGCATGGGCGCGCCGCCGTTGCTGAGCTCCCCCGTCACCTGCACCACCACGCCGTTGCCTAGCGTGGCCTGAGCGTCCACCTGTCGTAAACATTACTATTTAGTTGATGCCTGATGGTTGCTACACAAATAAGATATTGATCAAAATTAAGTTTGGTTATGTTTAATGGTTCTGAAGGGAGAGAAGAAATTTAACGGGAGAATAATCATCTCAATCAAAAAACACTCATAGCTGAAAGATAAAGATCATCTTTAAAAATAAACAAGTCTTGAACTTATTGCATTAAATGATTACTTCTTTACTAGGTCATCGGGCCACCTTGTGTGCCTACCCAAGAGAGAATAATGATGCATTAATTTATAACACTTCACTAAACATTACACACATCAATATGGTCCCAACTCCTTGATTAGGACATCCTACAGAATATTTTTCTCTACAAACACAGAAACATGGGACAAGTCAAGCCTGGGTTTACTGCCACTCTCTTGGTAAGTATTATAAAGCACCCTTCACAACTTTGAATACATAGTCCATAAGTTCATAGACTGGTAAGCAAGCTGGGCAGGAAGCGTCGGTGGCTCTCAGTACACACCTGACTGATCTTGGCATGGCAGTCGCGGAAGTTGAGCTGTTGGATGCGGTTGTGGATCTGCTTCTGGCCCACCACGGGCAGAGTCTCGCGGTTGGGCGCGTCCAGCCCTCCGTGCACGAACGACGAGTAGTTGTTGTAGAACCTGCAAACACAAACACATGCTTCAATCATACATACTACTGCACTGTCGGACACAAATATATAAAAATAATATGGATTAATTTGAACAACATACTTCTTCTTCTTCTTATCGTGTCGATGCTCTCAAACTATACTTTTTCTGACCAATATTTGGCAACCAGTACAGCTCTATTCTCTATTCTAGCTCTACTCAAACAACATACTTAACCTTTTGACAAATGAATACGTGCTAAACACGCCACTATCGTCTATAGGCGACAAGAAAACGACATTTTTTAAGTACAAAATAAATATATTAAATTAAAAATATCGTTTTGTTGTCGGCTGTAGACGACGGTGGCGTGTTTGGCACGTTTTCGTTTGTCACTTTATCCGACCGTGGCGTTCAAAATATCAATACCCGATCCGAGATGATGGGAGCAGGGCCGGACAAAGAAGACTTAAACGAAATAAATGGATGTTCAATCAACTTGTCACTGATATAAGCATACATTTTGTTCACTTGTTTGCTTACATCAGTGACAAGTAGTTGATTACAATATGAAGACAGGTACATGTGCTGCAACTACCCCAGCGCTGGGCGTGGGCAGTACATTTATGAACAACGTCTTTGCCTAACCTAGCTTTTGCCGACGGCTTCACCCGCGTAAAAGTATAAAATATATAGCCTATGTTACTTAGTGATAATGTAGCATTTTAATGGGGAAAGAATTTAACAAAAGGGTCCAGTAGTTTATTCACTACAAGCAAAAATACAAACATACAAATCTTTCCTTTTTTATAATATTAGTACAGATGTGTTACATCTCACACGTTTTAATAGGTGCCTCATTTATTACTTCATGTTTAAATAATTTAGTCAAACTGTATTTAGGTAACTAAATTAACGAATAAACTAAATAAATTGTGCACAAAGAGGGCACAAATGTGTAAGTAACGGAAATCAAACTCTTTTTAGAGGAATATCACAATAAGAAGGAAAATGAAATCGAATATGACTATGATTGTGTTGTGTCGACAGGAATTCCCCAGTGTTCAATAAATGTATCCTGGCACGTTCAGGTTGTTACATTGCCAAGTGATAGACCACTGAATTTTTTGTACCAGTTGAAAATAAACAGCACACTAGCAGGACGCGTGTGGTTATTATTCGAAAGAGTTACTGTAACCCTGGAACACAAAGGATAGCTGAAAGAACACGCTGGTTGGTTTTAGTCAGTAAAAGTCTGACACCACCTCTCGTTTCACTCTAGAGCAAGAGAAATTCCAGCCATAAAAGCCTGGTCCGATAGATTTGGTGTTGTAGTAAACCCCAATAAATATCAGGCTATCATCATTGGGAGTCCTCGAAGCATCGCTAAAATGGATTGTACTACTTTGCCACCAATTCGTTTCGACGGTACGATCGTCCCATTTAGCGCCGATGTAAAGAATCTGGGCTTACGCATCGATAGTACAATGAACTGGCGTACTCAAGTGGCTAGTGTAAGCCAGAAAGTTACAGGAACGCTGCGAGCTCTGTATCGGTTGAAGAACCTGTTACCATCGAGCACGAAGACCATGCTTGTGCAGACCTTGATTTTTCCAATCATCGATTATGGCGACGTGTGCTACTACGACCTGAATGCAGATCTCCTCAATAAACTTGACCGTCTTCTAAATTACTGCATTCGATTCGTTTTCAATCTACGTAAATATGATCATGTTTCAGCGCATCGATCGCTTCTAAAGTGGTTGCCCATACGTCAGCGCAGAGAGCAACGGGCGCTCACAACCTTGTTTTCATTTCTTGATTCTCCTAATTCCCCTAGCTATTTAGCCCCTCACTTTCAATATATTTGCGCCAATCACAATAGAAATCTGCGCTCATCTCATAACCGCCTACTTCAATGTCCCATTCACCATACTGACTTTCTTCACCAATCTTTCTTTGTTCAAGCGATTTCTTTGTGGAATGCGCTCCCCCAGGAGATCAGGATGGCAACAAACCGATTAGCATTCAAAACTAAAGTTCGCGAGATAATTCGCAAGAGGTTGGCAGTAGTATCATCACAGCGTTAAAGTTTTCCAATTGTCGATTTGAACCAATTGTTTGACTATATTAGGGTATATGTGTATGTAGTTTATTTATTTGAGTATGTATATATTATATAATTGTAAGTGTAATTTATGGTTTATTAGTATATCAGTTCTTGGAATCACCTTATCTCTTTCTTTTATTGCACCTACCACTGTTTTTCTCTGCACCACCCAAAGGTTGACTGGAAGAAAATGCCTAAAGGCATTAAGTCCGCCTCTGTACTTTTATGTGCATGAAGTATAAATAAATAAATAAATAAATTATTTGGCAATTTCCTACATTTTTTTTAACTTGTTTTTTAATTCTTGAGAAAGAGGAGTGTAAACTTCAGCAAGTGCTTCAAGATACTGTCTTACACGGTGAAGTAAACCTAAACCTTAAAAATACCTTTTTTGATAACATAGCTTGGACTTTTCAACAACACAAAGCAAGTTTCATACAATTGCCACCACGGATCTTGAGCGCTGGCTTCAAGTTGCGCAGAAGTCAAATATTCGGTCTGTTTAGTGGTGCGAAGTGGGACGCGGGGGCGGGGAATGTCAGTGATTGGCTCGCCGCGCCATCGCGTCATAGACGTCACTTTTGATTCGCTCCCTGCGCTCCTGCATGTATGTAACAATGACGACGATTGCCTCGCTAATGTATGGAATGCGCAAAGTGAACCCCACTCTGACGCCGAGCGCTCAAGATCCGTTTTGGCAATTGTACTACTCAGGCGTTGCAGCGATTTTTTTTGGTTTTCATTACGGCTGCTGATTGAGCCTCCGCTAGCACAGAATTCGACCCTCTGGACTAAAACTAAAATTGTTAACAAAATCCTTACAAACAGTAATGGACCACTGGTTGCACGGCTTGAAGGCGTTAAGGCTCAGTGTGGACATTTTAGGTAGAAGTAGCTAAATATTATTTTCGATTTTTGATCATACAAAATTATTCTAAGAATGAAATCTTTAAATCTATAATACATAAAAGTGAAAAACCACTCATTGATAAATCACGAAATCTTAAAAACTATAACTTTTGGCAGTTAGGGTCCCTATAGGGTGTTGACATCCGCTAAGAACGGATTTTACGAAACTCCACACCTAAGGGGGTAAAACGGGGGTCCGCTGCAGAAGCTAGGAATTTATATTTTGTAAGAGAATTTATGGAGTGGAGCGAGGCCTTTGCCCAGGAGTGGGACAGAGCAGGCTAAAAAAAAAAAAAGAGAAGCCATACTAGGTAGATAGTGGCAGTGGAGCCGATGAGTATCAGAAACAGCATCGCACGCAGTGTACAAGCCCAGCCTGGATTTATAGATTACTTAATACTCAGTTTATGGCGAGGGCACAGCCTTTAATTTTGTGAGATTTTAACTAAAATTGACACAAGTTGTGTACAACCAGCGCAACCCTGCCAATTACAGGGCATAGGCCTCTCCTATGGGTACACTTGGGCGAGGATCCTAAGCGTCTTGCACCCATCAGATTCCCGCGACCCTCACCAGGTCATCGGTCCAACTCTTGGAAAGCCCTCCAATGCTGCCGCTTCCAGTGCGCAGTCGCCAGTCCGAAACCATCTGTTCTTTCAGCAATGTGTACAGAACACGTTGCTTACAGAACAGATTAAGTTCGACCGTTCTTGGGACTACGTCGGTTCCTTGGCTTATTCGATCACACAAAGTCCCATAGTCCACTCCCTTTAATTCCCCTCTGGGTGACTTTAAGCCTTCTTATGAGGCCAATAGTGAGCGACCACGGCACTCATCACTGGTGCGTACCGCTGATGATCTATCTAGCAGATTAGCAAATTATAAAACTAGCATGTTTTAGTTTCCTGGCTGAGTTCCGTATGAGGCGGTCTGATAACTAGATATGTGAATGCAAGCTATACGTCACCCGCGCGTCGCCGCAAATAACAACAAACAAAGTCACATCACCCGCGCGATAACAAAACGTCACGTGGTGTCTGACTCACTCACGTTCATTGTGTGTAGCGAAAAGACACCAACTGACAAGTTTGGCACCTGCACAGACATTGTATTAAGTAAGCGACTTTCTGAATATAGTTAAACAAGCGTCTTTCCACCCAGTAAAGTTACTCAGCAATTAGTTAATGTAAAATGGCCTTTTTAAGGAGGGGAATTCCCTGCCGGAGTCTGTGTTTCCTGATGGCTACAACCCGGGAATCTTTATGTCAAGAGTGAATGGGTTATTTCTAGATATACCGTTTCATCGCTTTCTATCAGGTGAAGCGCAAACCTATCAACAATAAATATAAAAAAGTTCTCATAATTTGTAACAAATGGACGAATTGTCGATAGCCGCGCCCTCCGTGCCGGTAACGGGAGGAGTGCCACTCGTACAGTTATTAGCTAACACAAACTCGTATCTAACCCCTCAGCAATGTTATCAATCGAACATTATCACATCATTACATCATTTGTAAAAATAGTTCGTTATGAAAATTTCAAGTTAAAGCCGAATGGACATGACCTCGATAGCCTGGCTGAGAACAGGTTCGAAAACGACGCAACCATAATAAATATTAAGTAACGAAGGATCGCACAGACTAACTAACTTATGACTCAGGCTACTTGTTACCTTTTGTTGGAGACTACGAATAGCAGATAGACCACTGCAGGTTAGTATCATCCACGACGGGACATCAAGAAAAGAGTCTTGAGCTCAGCGCTTGCCGCAGCGACGAAATCCAAAGAGGTACATTGGATTAACAATCCAGTGCATAGGTTTATTAGATTGTTAATCCTATGTACGTATTTGGATTTCGTCACTACGGCCAGCGCTGCGCTCAAGGCTGTTTTGTTAGAGAATAGGACAACTGGTCCCTGGGGTCAGTATTATTAAGTTCACCTCACACACAATCTTTTTCACGACACTAAACCCTGGCACTGGCAGACGGCCGTTGGGGCCGAAAGGTTCTGGAGTGACGACCGCGTAACGGAAGACTCAGCGTTGGAAGGCCTTCTACAAAGTGGACTGATGACCTGGTAAAGGTTGCATGAATGATGGATGAGAGACGCACAGGGCTGTTCATTGTGGGGACATTCGGGGATTACACCTTTAGATACAATTACCGTCACGGATCTTGAGCGCTCGGCGTCAGAGTGGGGATCGCTTTGCGCATTCCATACATTGGCGAGCCAATCGTCGTCGTTGTTAGATACATGCAGCAACAGGGAACGAATCAAGAGTGACGTCTATGGCGCGGCGAGCCAATCACTGACACTCGCCGCCCCCGCGTATCACTTCGCGCAACTAAAGAGACCGAGTATTTGACTTCTGTGCAACTTGAAGCCAACGCTCAAGATCCGTGCCGGCAATTGTACTATATTAATTAGAAGAACTCCAACTGCCGGCAAGATTTTAGTAGTCATCAAACCAGCAATCGCCATATCGACCATGACGCGAATCTTTTGGAGAGATATAGAGAAATATCTCAGCTGAGGCAATTCAGTTTAGGAATGTGTTCGAGTTTATTGAGCCAACATTAGTTTCGTTCATGTCCTTTTTTAGAATCGTGTTAATCGTACTGTTACCTTATGCGACCACTCAATTGCTGCATAGCCCTAACATTGATGTCACTTGCATGTCCTAAAACCTTTTTTTGTTTTAATAATATTAACTACGGTTTGACTGCGATCCCACCTGATGGTACAATTACCGTCACGGATCTTGAGCGCTCGGCGTCAGAGTGCGGATCGCTTTGCGCATTCCATACATTGGCGAGCCAATCGTCGTCGTTGTTACATACATGCAGCAGCGCAGGGAACGAATCATGAGTGACGTTTATGACGCGATGGCGCAGCGAGCCAATCACTGACACTCCCCGCCCCCGCATCTCACTTTGCACCGCTAAAGAGCCCGAATATTCGACTTCTGCGCAACTTGAAGCCAGCGTTTAAGATTCGTGCCGGCAATTGTAAGTAGTGATGCAATCGTTGATGGTGAGGTGTACTCGTTTATTAGAAACCACTCTAGCCTTGCAGACACCTAAATACACCAACAGCACTCATCGACGGAGTGGACTTTGTTGTGCGACGAGGCGAAACGCTTAGTCCGGACCGTAGAGGCAAGTTGTAGCAGTTTCTTTAGAGTTCAGCTTATAAAAGTTAATTTTTTGTAACACACGTGAGATAAGCTTTTTTGTAAACCTAGAACTGTCAAATTTTATTTTTATTGAAAAAGATTTCTTTAAGTCAACTAAAGTGAGGTTAACAAAAAAAACTTATTACAAAAAAAAACCGACTTCATTAAATTAAAAATTAACATTAGTACGTTCAATGTTAATTTGGCACTTCGGATACTGCCGAATACCAGTGTTTTACAAATAACACTGATGTTATATCTTCGTCAACCGGATACCTCAGGTATCCGTTTGACGAAGCTCCAAGTGGCTACCGAGCTGGTGTAGTGTACAAGTTACCTGTGCAGGTGGGCGGGCGCCTTGTTGAGCAGCGTGTAGTACTGCCGCACGAACTCGCGGCCGACGCTCTGCGGGGACGGGGACGCCTCCATTACCATCGCTGTTGTTCACAGTGCGCCAAAACAGCCCTCTGCTATACGCTGCCCTGCCGGAGTGAACATCATCCCTCTAACATCATTCTAGCTTGTACAACTTATTATACTATTATAAAATAACTCTGTAATATTATGCGACCATAATTGGAACTAACTCCAACATCTTGTTTTTTCAATACAAGTTTCCATGACAATTTTTCAAATGTTTACCAACAAAGTTCTTTGGGCACTTGAATGACAAATGCCCTCCTCCCCTTGTCATTCAAGCGCCCAAAAGATCTTAGTATATTTATGGTATTCTTAGCTTAGAAAATAATTAAATTAAAAAATATAAAGAACCATCCTGAGTGCCTACTGAGGAAAATAAGGAAAAAAGGCAATGGCTGGTTCATTAGCAGAATGGAGTTTCTTAGTACTATAGAAATTCCACCTACCAAATACCTACTTAATTTTAATGTAACACCTGACCCTGTGTACCTATTGTTCCCAACTTCCCAAGCACTGTACTTTACATAACTTTTCTGCATAATAACTCAACTGTGGAGCCATACCCGCACTAGGTCTATCAAACAATTTCTGTATGCGGAAGGACCGCTGCGGTCCTCTGAATCTTACATCAAAATATAAGAAAGAGAGAGAGAAGGTTCTCACACAGACAGACATTTATTGATGGACCTGAAGCGAGTTCGGCTCCACAGTTGAGTTATTATCAGTCATCATAGAAATATAAAGGTAAAAGTTTGTATATCATGACATGAACACAGGAGGACTATGTCCTGGAATAATACATAGTTTTTTTTTTCAGGCAGGTGAAGCCACTGGTAGAATCTAGTATTTTATAAGTATTTCCTTGAGGATCAAGTTTTTTTCTTAATGATTTTATAAACTCGTGTTTGACTACAATCCAACTTGATGGTAAGCAGTGATGTAATAGTTGATGGTGAAGCGCAATAGTTTACTAATAGCCTATCCATTCTAGCCTTGAAGACACCTAAATTATAATCAGATAGGAAAACTGCAGCAGGCTAATTGCTCCAGTCCTTTGATGTATGCAGTCTAAAGGAAAAGGTTTACTTTTCTTAAATACTGGCCCGTTTGTATTACTTTCCACTTCTAACATAAACATGATGAGTATGGTTAGTAGTACGCTAGTAAAACAATCATTATTTCCAAAGCACCTCTCATCATCAACAGTTAGTGATGTACTCATTCACTAATACCAGCCTGGAACCATTCCACTGCAAGGCAAACTACTTTTTTCATCAGTCACCAATATTAATCAGCCAGCTTGCTCAAAGCGGTTAGGGATTCCAGACTTGTAAAGTTATTTCCAGATAAGTTTGTAGTGTTGTGTAGTGTAGTTATTTACTAGCTGATCTGGCATTGTTCTATCATATAAATTATCAAAGACAAAAATGGCAAAAGAGTAAAAAATAGCCAACATTCTATTTTCAGACCTACCAAATATACACAAAAAAAATATTCATACAAATTGATTAAGACGTTTCAGAGTTTGATGATAAGATTTTTGTGCATTAGTTAGATTTAAACAAAATATTTAAATGTTGTATCAATACTAAAAACAAACAGAAACCTGGCTTATGAAGCCCAAACTCCCCTGTACCAATGCAGGAGGAAAATCTATCATACACACTTGTTTATGTTATGTTTACCTGCCATAAAACTATTCTGCCTAAAGTGAATTAAAAATTCATTAAAACAAATGGACTAAGTTTAGTAAATCCAAGTATTCAAAGTATTATCTTGATATCTTATTAATAAACTACATTGTAGCTATAAATAATAAGTCAGCCAAACAGTACATTTCTATTCAAATATTTACATGGAAAACATTAGTCTGTTTCGGATCAGTTAGCTTCGCCCGATCTAATCTTGCGATATATACTAGATCTAGTAGAACTTGAACAGTACATAACAATAAAATACTTGCAGCATAATTGCATAAAACTGCATCTGTAGTAAACAAGTGACAGTTATGTGTCGCAAGTGCCATTCGAACAGCCATCTCACGATATGTAAACAATTACTCAATACGCTCATATCTATCACTAGGACACGGACAGGATTTATATCGAAATCGACTTGTCAAAGCACGCATGGCGACTCCGACCTTAGATACCAGCTTCTTTTGTTACCCCAGATAAGTAAAAGTAACCAACTGTTTCCATATTGAGGAAAAAATTCAAAAATAATTGATTCAGTTCAGAGATAATACCGTATCAATGCAAATAACTACTAAAACACAAAAATATTGGGCATTAACCTTTAAAAAGGAATACGTCTGCCGACAATCAAAATACATAAGTTATGTAGTTTTTAAATCAATAATCATACGATCGTACTTACCTCAGTAAAATTTAGGCATTAAAGTGGCGTAATCGGTAACAAATTATCAAGAAATTCGCGTAATTTTCACGATAAATAAGGACTGAAAACAGAAAAAAGGGCCTACCTCACCGTTCGGGTGTCAATTTTGGAGATGTGTTGCCATACGTAAAAATCTATTTTTTTAATGTTTTACTGCCTGTATAGAAAAAACTATTCATAGAAAAATGCAGGCACTGGAATAGATAGAAAAATACTATTTATCATTCATTTTTGTCAATTTTGTACTTTAGACCTGTGAAACCTTGTGAAACCATCATTTCATGTCATCATTGTGAAACACTGTGTACAGACCTATGCAGACCTAGACGTGACGCAGTGATTTTACAATAAGTCTCACTATACTTAGTAAAACCCTGACGATATCTTCAAATTTACCATGACTTGAAATATTTAATAAATTTATAGGGTGACTGGCAAATAGTGTACGATACTTAAACACGTGATTTTGCTCATGTTATCAAACAATTTTTATTATGGGAGCAACGCCGAAATCGCAAAAAAAAAAATCAAATGTGCATTACATTTGGCAATCCTAAATGTACTGAACAGCTGATTTTTTTTCGCGATTTCAGTGTTAATCCCATAGTAAAAGTTGTTGGTTAACATGAGCACAATCACGTGTTTAAGTATCGTACCTACACTAATTACCACCCAATATTTTTATAATATTCCGTAAAATAAAATAAAAAATACTGAATGTTCGTAAGAAAAGAAAAAAAACTCAAGCTGCATTTCAAAGCCGCAATAGAACATTCGCATGTGCAAGCATTTTGTCTAAATAGCGCGCCCAATAATCAATGTAAAGTGCGACATAAAAGTGTTGAAAATAAATGAGGGCGCCACCTTCATCATCGTACAGGTGGTAACGCAGCTAATAATACGAATAATTATTAGTCATGACACTTACAATTTTATTGAAAAGCTTAAAATTCTTATTTCGAGGTGAGACTTTCTGAGTATGCAAATGTTTATCCTATCCTAATCTACACTAATAGTGTTAGTAAAGTTTGTTTTTTTTGTTTGTAGGAGCTTATCTCTGGAAGTACTGGTCCGATTGCTAAATTTTTTTCACTGATAGGTAGCCCCTTTATTTCTGTGTGATATAGGCTCACACATTTTACGTATGCGGGTGAAACCGCGAGCAAAAGCTAGTTCCTAATAATATTACAAAATAATGCGATGTATTTGTACTCTTTCACGCAAATCGAATTCTTTTACGGAACGAAGCGAAGAGAGACACACGGATGGAGCCGCTGGCAAAAGCAAGTTTGAATTTGGAGCCAGCGGTTTTACCCGAAATTAACCCTCAGCGGCCGTATTATGACATCTTAAAACCATCATGTTTTCTGTGTGAGAAAAGGATAGTGCTATTCGTCCTGTATAGCTCCGTCTCTTTTTCACACCGAAAACATGATGGTTTTAAGAGGTCATAATACGGCCCCAGGAAACTACTACCGCCCATACCAAAACTTTTTACAAAAAAAAATACAACTGACTTCTATGTATAAAAAAAAAAAAAAAACACTAAAAGATACAAACCAAAGAGTAATATAATAGGGGAAGTGCAAAACCAACTTTAATTTCGGAAATCGTTCCTAGATAGAGAAGAGACAAAACTTAACGTTTTATTCTTTATTATACTAAAGGAATACAGTACCTAATAACTATAACAATACTGGGAATCTCAGTCAAGTGATGATAGAACGAACTCTGATTTACACTTATACACAACTAGCTTTTGCCCGCGGCATCGCTCCTGTCAAGAGACTAGGTTACCTGATCGGGAGCGGTGGTCTCTCGCGCCGTTCACTCTTAAAGACCATGGTCCGAAGCGAGGGGTAATAGGTGGGTATCGCCTGCTTCCACGAAGTAGTAATGTTCGCAAAGAAGACACATTATAGCTACACTAATAAAACTAAAACGGTTTATTAGAAAATAAATTGTTCTACATTATAAATTTTTTATAGATTTTATTTACCTTAACTACTATTTAAAAAAAAATAAAAATATTTTTTTATTTTTTTATTCATAGTTTACGAAGAGGTACAATCACAGAAAAAATTTATAATATAGATTACTATATCTAGTATTATCATTAAAAATTGCATTAATATCAAATGGGTGCAACACTTCCAAAAAAAATTAAAACTGATCATGACCATCCTGACTAGTAAGGACTTTACATCTGTCTTTTGAATAAACGTTCTTGAAAATATATATGTCATCGTAAAATTGTAAATACCGTTAGATTATAATCTATCTCGCGAGATTGTTAACTGTTGAAAGATTTAAATCGTAACATACTGCTCAATTAAAAGCATTATTTTTGGTAGATAGATAGATATAATCGAAGTGAAACTTAAATCGCAATCTTTCACGCATTAAATTTTTAACTGTCCGAAGGCTATCCTTGATTGGTCAGACATACAACAGTCTGTTCTGTGTCCATAGAGTAGGGAATAAAACACAGGTGTCAGTCAAATAAAATAAATGCATTTCAAGAAATGTGACATCAAGTATTTATTTTATTATTTATTTATTATTTAATATATAATCAATAATTCTGCCCGAAGACCACCTGCCATTCCTACTCGCTTCGAACCATGGACTGTACAAGGGCCTGGCGAGAGAGGTCGTTGCCGCCGACCGCCCTCATGAGGACACGGCGGTGCTCCACCCTAGCGAGGTGGAGCACTCTACCGTAAGCTCCACCGTGCCCTATCCTATGCTCCACACAATGGTGGTTTACAATTTTACGATGATATATATATTTTCAAGAACGTTTATTCAAAAGACAGATGTAAAGTCCTTACTAGCAAGGATGGTCATGATCAGTTTTAATTTTTTTTAGACGTGTTGCACCCATCTGATATTAATGCAATTTTTAGTGATAATACTAGATATAGTCATCTATATTATATATTTTTTCTGTGATTGTACCTCTTCGTAAACTATGAATAAAAATATTAAAAAAAAACATTTTTTTTTTAAATAGTAATTAAGGTAAATAAAATCTATAAAAAATATATATAATCTAGAGCAATTTATTCTCTAACAAACCGTTTTAGTTTATTAGTGTAGCTATAATAGTTTTTGAAAAAAATAATTTTGAAAAATTTTCATTTTAGTCAATTATCTCCGTAACGAAGTGAGATAGAAGGCTAAATTCACGTCAACAGTAATAATACATGTCACTGATATAATACCATAATTTATTTTGCAAAACCTCTTGGGGGCCGCTGGCCCTAGCTTATCCTGCTACATCCTTTATAAATAATTTCACGTGCACCACCACGAACCACTTTAAGCATGATAATTCTTTTTTCGTTTCTACATACAACTAACAAAAATTACTCAAAAATCAAAAACTTTGCGTTTTTTATTGGCCGCTCTGCTCCTGTACTCGCTTCAAGTGTTGCCAGTAAAATGACAATGTTAGTTCCAAAATATTTCATTTCTTTCCTTTTATGTCGGACTGTACCTCGTGCATTTTGTGTACAAATGTTTCGTAGTCGGCGACACGACGACGACGAAACGAACATTGAGCACGAATGTGTAACTATGATGTGAATTTGAACACATTAGCGCAAGTGGCTAGGCGAATAACCAGCACGCGCTCGCTATTCGCCTCGCGAACCTACTTTGTATACATAATGTTTCGTGAAACGACGAGGCAAGTGGTGATGCGAGTTGTGTGCACAAATGTATAAATGCGGTATCAAAAAGTATTTTTAAACAATTTGTTTTGATCATACATGCTAGCACATGATCGTTCGTTGTGGCGACGCTAAGGGGAGGCCTATGTCCAACAGTGGACGTCTATCGGCTGAAATGATGATGATGAATGTTAATACAGGCTAGCACACATTGACCCGTTTATTAAGGAGGTCTCACTTGTCTTGCGTTTCTACTTGCCTATATCATAATACCACATTTAAATATGATGAAACGAATGGCAAGCACGACTTGCCATTCGTCTCGTCGTTCGATAAAAAAAACATTTATTACCTAATTTTCTTGTAGTTGATTAAAACGGTTCAAATCTACTAACATTAACTAACACATAATTGTGAAAACAGAAAGATATCAATACATAACGCTGAAAATAGTAGACAATTTTAGTACAATAACTTCTAGTATAGTAGCAATATAATATAGTATAATTGATTTTTGTCAATAATAGAATTATTTCCAAAATGCATAGTTTTAAATTAATAATAATTTATGATTGAATACAATAATACAAATTAACATGGAACAGTGGATATCCTTGCATAAAGTCTCTCACATAACACCAGACAAGCACGTGTTGTTTTATTCCATTCGTCTGCAAACACAAAAATTCATTCATTTATTTATTTATTTACTTAAATAAGATACGTAGTGAAAACATAAATAAGATACATAGTTTCGGCAATTGTATAGAATTTTAGTATTTTATCGATTTTGATTTATTAATAGAATTATTTCAATAATAATAATATAATTTTAAATAAATAATATAATTTAAGATTAAGTGGATACCCTTATATACCTACTGTCTCTCACAGGACACCAGACAAGCACGTGTGATTTTATTCCATCCGTCCGAACATAGACAATAATTTATTTATTTATTTGTTGTTGATTAAAATGGTACATGCCCCCTTACATTTATTAACATAGAATTGTGTATATGTAAAATATAACACACAAATATAAATACACATAATATTGGCAATCATATAGAATTTTAGTATATAATTGACTATAATTACATTTATTTTAACAACACAATAATTTAAGATTGAATTTAATAATATAAAATTAATAAGGAACAGTGGACACCCCCGCATACTACCTCTCACAGAACAGCAGACAAACACGTGTTATTTTAGTCCATTCGTTTGCGAGCATATTCATTTACAGCGGCGTAGCTTGGTAACCAAGGGCCCAGGTGCAATAACGAACTGAGGCCTTTAAATTGTTTAGGCTTTATCAATATATTTAAAAAATATTTACATACATATTTTAAAAATGCAACGCTACTTTATCTTTTACATAAATCCCAAGTTATAAGAAGATTTATCATTAACATGCACAGCAAAGATATGGAGACGTGATCGTCGTTAATATGATCGGCCACGATATCTTTCACAGCTTAGTTACCGAAACTTCATGAGTAGGCTTTGCAACTAATACTGCCGTGATCATATTATCTGATAAATTATCACATTAACAGCAGAAATATTTTTCGTAAAATTTTCCGTTCATTCAATAAGCGGTTTTTTAATAGGTTTTGAAGGCCCCGGGGCGCTGTCCCGCACAGCCCCTTAGTAGCTACGCCACTCATCATTTATTTATTTATTTGTAGTCATTTTGTAGTTGATTAAAATGGTAACATGCCCTTTACATTTTATTAACATAGAATTGTGAAGATATAAAATTTAACAATTATACATAATATTGGCAATTGTATGGAATTTATTTTAATTGATCTATAATAATATTACATTAATTTATTTAAATAACACATAATTTTAAATTAATAATTTAAGATTGAATTCAATAATATAAAATTAATATGGAACAGTGGACACTCTTGCTTATTGCCTCTCACAGAACAGGAGATAAGCACGTGTTATTTTATTCCATTCGTTAAGCATTTTTAAAGTTGGTACGACATAATGAGGATTCGATTCTGGTGACAGTTCTAGATGGCTGTGGTGCAAATGCTTAGATTGTGACAGCGGCTCTAACGGTGTCCGATGTATACTTCTGGTACAAACAGTCGACAGAAGATGTCATGGAGCTCAAGGCAGTCCATGCGTCCACTCAGGGGTTCACAAGCAGCCACGAGCTGATCGAAGACGTTCTCACCTTTATCGAGTTGAAACCCCGGCATCACTAAAAAAAAATTATGAACTGTAGGTATGGGCACATGGGTGAGCAAGCTGTTTACACATGCGTGCTTTCCTTAATGTGTAATACAGCTTAAGACACCCTTAAGATAATAATTTATATAGTAAGCTTTCTTGGCCAGCTAGTTTACAAGAATATCTTCGATATTTGGCACGTCTTAGTTAAGCAATCTGTTAAAAACTTTATTGAATGCTGTTGCAGACCACCAACATTTAGAGTATGTCTATTGAAAGCGTAACCTGGAGTTTTTAAATGTTCTAATGTTTTTTTTTTCTAATAATTTTAAATTGAGTTGAATGGACCTGGATGGACTGGAGAGTTTTAGACCTATGTTCCCGTTTTACGCTTTGGGTACGGAACCCTAAAAATTAATGCTTTAGCGGCAATGAATCTATGTGCTTTTTTTCACTACAAACAATCCGGTTTTCGTACAGTTTATTTATTTTTTGTTAATAACAGTATTTTTTAGTTTTCACTTAGTTTAGTTAGGCCTTACCTATATTGTTAATAATATTATTTTAAATAGGTAATTATAACATACTACAATTAATTTTTAATAAAACAAAAATAATAACTCATCATTGTTATAATATTGTAACCCGATATAGGTAAATCGCAGTCATGATTATACTTCAAAAATAATCCTACAAAAATAAACTTGGCTTATAAAAGTCGTTCTTATTATTTCACCTTATTTTCTTTTTATTTTCTAAAAACTTTTTTATTTCTAAGCTGTATAATAGTTGGGTCATGGCTTACATCAGTAAAACACCTAAAAAAAAACGCGGTAAAATTTTCGGCTGAATGTTGGTAAACGGCGCATCGATCGATTCAAGAATTGTAAAATTATTTGTCCTTTTCTGACTCACGTCAGTCGAGTAGTTGTCCTTTTCATTAACGGGATGGACGCCATTGACCTCTTTGGACTACTATCTTCTGATTGGTCGATAGCTGTGGAGGGGAGGAATTGTGTGCAAAAAAACCGCGTCTCTTAGCATATAGCCAACATAACAACTGTTTCGCGCCGACTCATCACGCATTTCCTATCGCTCTTCTGCATTTGGCATTCGGAGTTAAAGGTCGCGTGTGGACCTTAGGTTTAAGTTTATTATTAATTTTAGCCTAAACATAAGTCATCATGGCCAATAACGACAACTTTGCACAAGACGTTACTGATAATCAACTTAATGGAAATGCAGAAAATGGTGGAGGAGATACACAAGAACACAACAGTGCCGAAGCTCCTGGACGCGATGATGACAGGTAAAGTTGGATTTGTTTTATACTTTGTAAGCATTTTGTAATTTCTTTGTTCTATGCGTAATCACATTTAAATCGTTAAGACTTTCACGGATATTCATTCTGGTAATTTTTGCAGTTTTTATCTGCGCCCGCCACAATGGCGGCGTTCTGCCATTATCTTGATCGGCATAACGCTTAATCTACTTTAATCGTTTAGATCTATTCAAAATTTCACGTTTTCATCTTTACAGTGCGTTCTCGACGAATTAAGTTCAGACCCTGAAGTCTTAGTTTTTATTTCAGAACATTTCCAGGCTTATTTGTAAAAATTTAGATTATCTCCGAGCCGCATGAAGTAAAATGGCGTCTTAATTGCGCGTCTCTTTTGCACCCGACACCGGCTCGGTTCATATATTGATTTTTCGTTTGGTTCTTTGTTAGCTATTTGTGGTTCGTGTCGTGAATGCCGGTGTTAGCGGTTCCAAAGCTAGCGGTAAAGCGTACGTAGGTAGTTGCAAGATTTTAAATCGGTAGCGCCGAGTGCGTCGGTGAGGGGTCGTCGCCCTCGCGGCGCGGCGCGTTGGTCAGTTTGGGGCGCTACTAACGCTGTGTCTCTCTGCAGGTGTGAGCCTGCGCCGCCGCCGCAGCTGCCGCCGAAGGACGTCATGGTATATATCCGCTGGGCTCACACTAAAGTAAAACTATGACCAAACTGACTAGTTGTATCGGCCACTTAACTTTGGGCCTGGATCACCTTTGCCAATTTCAAATCTTGCGATATGATTGTAACATCTTGTTTCATATTTCGTTGTCCTGATTGAAAATGTAAATTTCCAGACTTTACTTTTGTAACTTACAGGTTGTCAATTTGATTTGCTGCAGTGCTTGGAGTTTGTTTTGAAAAAATAGTAGCTGTAAAGTACTGTAAACAAGTACTGCATAGTGTTAATTAATAAATTGTAATTTTTAAGTCAGTTTCTAAATCGAGACACAAGTCTAAATCGTCTATTTCTTCATGTTTTAATCTCTTACTTTACAATGTTCACAGAAAACTTTTTGTTGGAGGCCTGAGCTGGGAGACCACAGATAGTAAGTGTAGTTTGATTGTTTTCCTGTAGTGTTTTGTACCTACTCGGTACTATTTATAGCTAGTCTTTATCACTGACTGGTAACTTGTAACTGCCTATACCCGTTCACCTTGTCTTATAATCATGATGACTCTATTCAGTTCTGCTTCTGACTAAGCATTGAAGAAAGCTTATACCCACATTTCTGAGAATTTATATGATTAAGTTTTCTAGGTTTAAAAAAAGCTTTCAAGTTTAATAATTTATTCTTTAATTTTTCAGAGGAATTACGTGATCACTTCAGCGCATATGGTGAGATTGAAAGCATCAATGTCAAGACTGACCCAAACACTGGCCGATCCAGAGGATTTGCCTTCATCGTATTCAAGGCACCAGATTCCATAGACAAAGTGATGGCTGCCGGAGAGCACACAATTAACAACAAAAAAGTAGATCCCAAGAAGGCAAAGGCGAGACATGGAAAGATATTTGTTGGCGGGCTCAGCAGTGAAATATCTGACGATGAAATCAAAAACTTCTTCAGCAATTTTGGAACTGTAAGTTTATCAAACTTTTTTCAACACTTTTATTGTTCAATGTGATGACAAATCCGGATTTGGTGAGATAATTTCTTCTTGACATTTACTGAAGAGTAATCCGGGCCACTGATAAAAATTAAAAAACGAGTAACATTCTTTTACCAAGTTTAGACATGTAAAGTATTTTTTCTTCTTGCAGATCATCGAAGTTGAGATGCCTTTTGACAAAACTAAGAACCAGAGGAAGGGATTCTGCTTCATAACATTCGAATCTGAGCAGGTGGTCAATGAATTACTCAAGACACCCAAGCAGACAATCGCCGGCAAGGAGGTCAGTTATGCACTACGAGGCCTTCCTCGCACTTGAAGCAAGATATAGATGGACAGTAGATAAATAAGTTGTTGTGTGCAGGTGGACGTGAAGCGCGCGACTCCCAAGCCCGACGGGCCCGGGGGCATGGGCGGGCGCGGCGGGCGCGGCGGCCGGGGGCTGCGCGGGGGCCGCGGCCGCGGCGGCTACGGCGGACAGGGCGCCTGGGGCAACGGGGGCTACGGCGGCTATGGCTACGGACAGGGAGGCTACGGCGGCGGCTACGACGGATACGGCTACGGCGGCTACGGATACGACGGCTACGGGGGCTACGGCGGTTACGATTACTCCGGATACCCCAATTACGGTAAACGCGGCAAGCAGTACTAGTATAGTGGCGAGCCCCCGCTAGCCCGCTCACCGACACATTACCTCGACTGATGTTACCTGATCCTAGGATACGATGTGAACGTAGTAGAGTAAGGCGCTAGGTTAGCGTTGCGAGCGAGGCGCGACTCCGTCCTCGAGATATGCCTATTTACATTATAGTGAACGTTTATTTTACGAGGAGATCGACATCACGCGAAGCTTAGGTATTTAATTTAGTGTGTAGGAAAATATTTATTTTTCTATATATTTAATGTTCTATCGAGATAATGTGTAGTGAATGTTGTCGAGGCGACAGTGTATAATCTGAATATAATCGCAGCTCTGTCTAAATTTTGAAAAAACTAGGATTAATCATCTCATATAACTTTGCTAAAATCATATTAAGTTGCATATTTTGTTTATTTCCACGAGGAGCCGCTTCGCGTACTCTCGTGCGTAGATCGTAGTGCAGTTGCCCATTCGGCTATCGCTCTTTATCATTGTTTCAACGGGTATAAACTATATTCTGTACATATGTATGTTACCTGCCTTATGTTTATAAGCGTTCGTTTGTAATACCACTTTTGACATATGTAGCAATGTTGCTCGAGTTTCTTTTACTTTTTTTTGGTAATAATTTTACCTTTGGACGCTCTCGCCACATGCTACATCTGGGAAATGGGGTAAATATGGAGAGACATTGTGAAAGTGATAAAGATATGATGAAGCTTTTGAATAAAGCACTGTTACAAAAATTCTCAATGTGTTTCCATATGTAACCCTAGTCCACTTCCCTGCCCTTTCTGACTCACCACACGCTTCATACTTCACACTGTCAAATATCTTTTACTAATTGCATGGATAACTTTTGCATCACTACGTCAAGTCTTCTACTGTGAAACTAGTTGAACATTTAAATACATTGTATCAATACTAAGTGTTATGTCAAGACATTTAAACAACACTATAACATGAGAGCTAAATGCCCCTCAGAAAATAAACAATGTGCTAGCTAGTATAAAGTCAATGAAGTGTTCGCGTCGCGGTGATTGTGCACGCGTCGCCTCACAACGCTCGCACCACGAGACCTGTCTCGAGTGCTGCGGGCCCCTCCGGGTAGATCTTAAATCGTCTCGTTGAATTAGGTAGACGCATACCAAAAATATTTTTTAATTACCTTATGTATGTCTATGACCATACCCTACTGTTGAGAAATAGGCCTTGATCTATCAGACCATCTCCCCCTTATATTGTAATTTTGGACGTTGCTGCGGACGCTTTCCGGTCGGCGACTGATAGCGGGCAGCAACACGAAGTGATGTGTTATCTCCCTCCCCCCGGCCCACAAGTGTAGCGCGAGACGATTTACGAGCTACCCTTCCGCCAGTCGCGGCCGGCCCCCCCCTCCCGGAGGGTGGCCGGCCGAGCGAAGTATAACGTCGCATACGTCGAGCAGTCTCCGGCGGGGGCCCGGGCGCGCGCGGCGCCGCGCCGGCCGGAGCGGTGGCCGACTAATGTGTTTGTGTTGCGGGCAGACTACGGCGGGTACGGAGGGTACGAGGGCGGGTACGGCGCGCGCGCGGCTCCGCGCGGCAAAGGTACTGCACTCCGCCACTAACGCGCTGCCTCCAGGCTCTTGCCGAGCTCAACCCACCCCAGCTGACAGTAGGCAGGCCGCTTGTGGACTCGCTTGCACCGAACGATGGTTCGACTCACACCTGGACAGTTCATTTCTAGTACACAAGCGACCTTACAATATAATTTTAGGTCAGGTAGCCTTGACGAGGCTGTCTTGTTCCATTGACTAACTGATATTCCAATTTCTTCCACTGTCACCTCGTCGCAGTTGAACTCGAAACTTGTGTGATTGCATTAGTTTTCAATTCTCAACTAGTTTGGTTGTGAGATATACTAAAGGCGTTTTAAATAGTCAGCAAGAGCGTGGAGGAAGCATAACTAGCTCCTGCGTGCGGCTGGCGGCTGTCCGGCCGCGCGCGTGTAGTGTAGTGTGACGTATGTGTCGTGAGGCCGGGGGACGCCGGCGCGGGGACTGCGCTGGCGGCTCGCATGACACTTAACTCGCTATCTTTTGCTTACTAAGAGCTGTCAAAGTAACATTAAAATTACGGACAAAACCATAATTAATTAATAACCTTGTACATAACTGGCAAAATTAACTTCTCACTTTTCTAAAACGTTTTGGCCTATTTACCACCTTCGAACGAGTATTGGTTACCTAATGTAATGTTTGCTATGATTGAAAGTCTGGGTAGATACTACTTACCTAGCTGGATACTGAAACAGTCAGTTAGTACGTAGTATCATCAATTGGAAATCCAGAGGTGCATTCGCTCTTGTCTATCTATCGTAGTCCTCTATAAATAGGCCCGTGTAGGTGTCGTGCGACCGGGGCGCCTCACGTGTCTTGCGTCTAAGCTAGCATTTGTGTAAATGTAATATTTATTTGATTAATTTAATTACTAATAAAGTACTGTTACGTCTGTGTGTCATTGCATGTGAGGTTTAATTAAATAGTGGTAATAAATAATGACATTTTGTTCCCAACCCAACAGCTTGACAAATGATCTAAAACCAAATAAATAGAGTTTAGCGTTACAAACAGGTGACGTTACAGCCGGGTACCAAGGTGGCAAGCAGCGCGGCGGCGGCGGAGGCGGCGGCCGCGCCAACCAGAGGCACCAGCCTTATTAACTGTACCTGCCGATAGTCGTCTCAGTCCAATAGTGAGGTGAGACTCTTGGACATTATGCTGCACCTAGCTGAATGATATCTAGGAGGCCAGAGAAAAACAAATGTTTCTTATTGTAATTTTTAATTGAACTATAATATTATTGCTATCCTAGTTTAAGAGCTAGCTGTCGACGTTAGTAAACCGTAGCTTGTTGTCCGCAGGTTAAGTCACCGGTCATGAGTGACCCCTGCGCTTCTCCCTCGCCGCGCTGGGGGCACGTCATTTCATTCCACATAATTAATTTAAGGAAGTAATTGATAACATTTTAAGAAGATTTTTTAAGGGTAAAATACTGTCAGTTGCGATAAAGCCGCGTTCGTACGGCTCTAGCGTAAATTTATTATAATATAGTATGGATTATAGATTCACTGAGTATTATTGCAGATTGATTAGATTCGTTTATGGCATTTGTCTCGAAATTTTACCTTACGTACTGAACATAATAGAAATAATGAGTAAATATAATTACAGAGCTTATAAATTTGTAACATTGTCCCTGTACGCCGGCGAGTCGTGTTGAGTCGTGTTGCGTGTGAGTGGCGCGCGTAGAGCGCGCGCGTGTGTGTGTGTACGTGTCGTAGAGTCGCCCTCATCTGTCAGTCAGTTTTTGATCTGGATCTCATTGCAGAAATGTAGTTTTGTACTTTAATTTGGTAAAGGATCGAGCAATCAGAATCATGTATTTTATACAAATTAGATGTTTCTTCCATTGATTAGGGATGAAATTAAATTTTTAGACTAAGTAATCGGTCATGAACAAACTGGAGATATACCAAGTTGTGTATGTCAGAATAAAACAAATGTGTAAATAAAATATTGACTTTTTGTCTGTGTTTATGTCACTGAGCGTTTGATCCGCTACGTGCGCGTGCGAGGAGCACATTTGGTGTTTAGTAAACATCTTAATGTTGATATTTTTAGAAGTACATGTAATGATAAAAAATTTTGTCATGTAATATATCATCAAATAGGTCTAAACCACTTACTGGAATTAGTTTTATTGTCGTCTCCTATTTTACAGCTGCCATCGTAAATTTGAAAAGAACCCATCTTATGCATTGACGTAATATAATTATGAATAGTTACTTACCAACTAAATAACCCTTTGATAGATTTGAGGGCATCCCCTTATTCTCAGTATGAATACTGAGAATGGAGGGGATGCCCTCAAATAAAACAGCAGTTTCATGGGACTGGCATTATTCCATGCGCACTGCGGATGTGCCGATGTGTGTGTTTCAGCCTCACTGCGCTGTCGTGCGATTCATTGCAGTTGGCGGGCTAGGCATTAGGACTGAAACTGCATAAAGCGGACGCCCCGCGAACCCTAAGTGTTCCGTTGCGGTGACTCGCGCAGGCACCCGTCGCGGCGAGCTGGCCCCGCGCACTTTTCGCTACCTACATAATAAGTTCTCCATCGACACTGCTACATGTACACCGTTAAACTTGAAATTAGCGACACTGCGTATGTAAATAATAGGTCCGGTTTTCCGCGACCGGGACCGTACGTGTGAACACGCGCGCTTTGTCACGCGATAGGTGCCTGTCGCGAGCGTCCGCTCTATGCAGTTTCGACCCTTTGTAAGAATTGCAGATTCTCCCTAGGTAGAAACAGGTATATTGGATTGTCACCAAAATTCACCAGATGGCAATCTGGAATCCAGTCGCTACCCGGTGACTTTCGCTGCAGAGGTACATTGCGGCGTGGATCGTTAACCCATCGTTGCTTATTTTTCTTTTAGCTGCTGCTTTTAATTGCTTGTTATTATTAGTCGTACATAAACCCTAGTGTCAATTCTTATTATCACTGAAAACAATCGAAAAAGTAGGTACCAAATGCTAGTTACAGTAAATACTGTAATAGGTATAAGTAATTAAAAGCAACTACTTACACTAAAAAAATGGGCGATGATGGGTTAACGATCAACGTCTCAATGTACCTATAGCGTTTTAAAGTGGGGGCAATAAGGAATACAATTCCAGATTGGCAAGCAATCCATGAGGGGCGACTGGAAATTACACAAAATAGAAATAAGACTAGTCAGAGGCGCGTTTGTCAAACGGAGCGCCTAGACAGACTATTCTCTTCATCCTAGACCCTGTTACTATTTGCGTTCCTATGAACGTGGGCAAGGTACAGTTCTATTAAAAATGAATGGTAGCTCTGATCACAAGGAACGCTGCGCTGGAACCTTCATTTATGTAGCAAATTTTGTGGCAGCGTGTTGGTGTTCGTAGGGTCAGCTAATACCTACTACTGAAACAACTTGGCAGCTAACAATTGTTTGTATTTATCTATAGCTACCTACCTACTTTGCTCTTGTCCACCTGTGGATATCCACCCTTATCTTGTGATGCTGAAGGAAAGCAGATAGGTAGGTATAACGTCTGCCAACAAGCGCAGCGGCAAACGTGAAGGAGATAACCGAGCTCTACGACCATTCAACACTGCTACTCACCGCCTAATATTGTGTTGCTTGATAAGTAGGCAACACCACTTGTATAGTTATCGGCACGGATCTTGAGCGCTGGCTGCGCAGAAGTCAAATATTCGGTCTCTTTAGTGGTGCGACGTGACGCGGGGGCGGGGAATGTCAGTGATTGGCTCGCCGCGTTACCGTGACATAGACGTCACTCGTGAATCGTTCCCTGCGCTTGCTGCATGTATCTAACGACGACGACGATTGGCTCGCCAATGCAAGTATGAAATGCGCAAAGCGGTCCCTACTGACGCCGAGCGCTCAATATTCGTGCCGATAACTATATGTACCTACCTACTTTACCTATTTAGGTAGGTACCTACCTACTGACTAGGCAAAAAACAAAATATGGGTAGAGATAGGGAGGGTTAAAATTATATTAGCCTGCGACTGTATGTAGGTACCTAACAAAAAAAAAAAAAAACTCCCAGCCGTTTTCAACCTTTTTAGGGTTCCGTAGTCAACTAGGAACCCTTATAGTTTCGCCATGTCTGTCTGTCTGTCCGTCCTCGCTTAATCTCTGTGACCGTTAGCACTAGAAAGCTGAAATTTGGTAGGTACCAATATGTATACCTATCAATCACGCCGACAAAGTGGTAAAATAAAAATTGGAAAAAAATGTTTTATTAGGGTAGCCCCCCTATAGGTATGTGAAGTGGGAAGTTTTTTTTTTTATTTCAACCCTAACGTGTGATATATTGTTGGTTAGGTATTTAAAAATGATTAGGGGTTTACTAAAATCATTTTTTGATAATGTCAAAAATTTCGGAAATAATCGCTCCAAAGGTAAAAAACAATGTGTCCCGCCCCCCTAACTTTTGAACCATAAGTTTAGAAAATATGAAAAAAATCTGAAAAGTAGAACTTTATAAGGACTTTCTAGGAAAATAATTTTGAACTTGATGGAAAGAACAGTTTTTGTACAAAAAAGAAAAAGGTACAAAATAATTAGATAGACTAAGTTTGTAGTATAATCGTTTATGCAAGCATTTTTTTTTAACTTCGTTTACATATTTTATTATCCTGAACGTATCTTTCAAACAAAAAAAGAATTATTAAAATCGGTTCTCACAATCCAAAATTACCACCGAAAACTTCTGGTACCTATGTAACCCAACTCCCCGAGAGATGGCGCTGTACTTTTAGGATTTTTCCCGAGTTGATGGGGTCGGGTATTATCGGATTGTTCGGTTGGTCTCTCCTTGGCATTGGCGGTATTATCTTATAACTACATAAAACTTCTATCAGGAACATGCTAAGGCAATTTAGAATAAAACTAAAATTCATTTTTTTAACGCCATCTATCCAAATGTTAAGGTAAAAACCAGTTCATAAATGGTTCGATAGATGGCGTTGCGTAATGATGTCATCTTTTTAAAAGTCGATGTTAAGATGTTAAGATTTTCCGTGCTTTCATGACCTACCGTGGTAAAAAATTGTTGCTTCTTAAATATATTCGTAATTTTACGAGTGCACAATCGCTGAAATTTCTACTACTTGCATTCTGTTTTAGTTATCACCGTCCTTTATGGGGGCCCGTTTTTAGAGTTCCGTACTTAGTATGTCAACGTAACAAATAGCCTTTTTTTGAACTCATAAGTGGGAACACTTATTGTGACGGACGGGAAACTACGGAACCCGACACTGAGCGTGGCCCGACACGCTCTTGGCCGGTTTTTTTTCTTCTTGGGCCACATTGATACCGAAGTATGTATTCGTGGGCCACATGGTCATTCTACCATAGGATGGGTCGCAATTATCTTCATGGAAATAAAACTACATTTTAGTGTTCGGTTGCGGTCGAGTTTCGGTACCTAGTCTTATCTAAAAAGTCAAACGACTTGGGTAATTATTAGGGTAGGTAGGTACATAGGTAGGTAGGTACCTAATATAAAATAAGATGTAGGTACTAGTCAAAACTGGTTCAATGATCAAGGTCGATAAATATCTTGATCATTGTTTACTAATAAAAGAACACTAGGTATAAAAAGAATCGAACATAAGTATCTACATATTTTTTAAATGATTAAGTACTTATACAAAATCTTCCAAAAACCCAAGTCGTTTGACTTTTAAGACAGACTATAGCTAGGTACCTAGCAAACCTATTGAAACTACGATCGAAACCTAAAAAAAATATCCAGTGGTTCCAGAACATGGTCTACCCGTGTGTATCAAGTTTCATCAAAATCCATTCAGTAGTTTTTACGTGAAAGTACCTAACAAACATCCATACCTACACAAACTTTCGTGCAATAGTAGGATTAGAATTACCTACCTACCTAGATATTGAACGATGAAGCAACTACAGCGACATCTGTCGAAAGACTCGTGCGAATCTACAGATGCTTGCATCGGTAAGCAAATGAACTTTTCGCTAGATAGTAGCAGTATAGCAACATGGTACAAACCTCCAAAAATTAACAGTAGGTTACTTGAGATAGGTATTTTTTTTTACCTACTAAATGAATTTTACACTTTTAACATTTTCTACGCCTGTATAATATGCCTAGTAAAAACACAAAAAAAAAAGTTGCAGTTACATTTCGGGCGGGCGCTTTATCTATTCTATCTATCTATACTAGAGATGCGCCGAGTAACACTTGCCGAGTAACGAATACCGAGTTTTACTCGGCTCAATTTTTATTCAACCGAGTACTCGGCCGAGTAACTCGGTTCAATCAAATTCCCATTTCGTGCGCGTAAACAAGTACAAACAGGTTCGCGCCGGTCGAGAGGCCGGCTCGCGTCGATACACACCTCACCCCGCCCGCGCCTTTCAACTACCAGTCGCTTGATAGTTTGCAAACGTTGCGCGTCATAGTGAATAAATAATTGAAAAAGTTTGTTGTGTGATTGACTGTGTGTAGTACCTGATCAGTGATTGTTGACATAATGACTTCACGTAAAAGATCTCGAATTTGGGCGTTTTACGACGAGATTGTATAAGACAAAGCAAAAGTGAAATGTACTTTATGCAATTCTCTAATTTCACGTAGTGGTGTTGGATTTTGTCTCATCAAATACTACTCGTTCATTAGTAGGTATAATTTTGATTTTATTAATTGAGATTGTCAAAGATTTCCTAAATTGGTAAATTTATACGTTTTGATTAACACTGCTGTTTTAATTATATCTACCTAAATAAATCTATATTGCTTTTCTTACACAAAGTATACTCGGCATTCAAACCGAGTTATTCGGCCGAGTACGAGTATCAAAAAACCCGCCGAGTACGCCGAGTACCGAGTATCAACCGAGTACTCGGCCCATCTCTAATCTATACTTACATAAAATAAATCTGTAGAAGTGAAAATTCTGTAGGTACATTGAAAATATCAAAAAAATAAATGGCGCTAGTATGTAATGTTACTAGACCGACACCGAACCCAAAAATGTGATTAAAAAAATTTTTGTCTGTCTGTCTGTTTGTTCAGGCATCACGCAAAAACTACCGGTTCGGTTACGATGAAACTTGGTATAGTAGGTAATTCTTTAATATCCTTGGCACCACACTGGGTACTTTTTATCCCAGAAAAGTATATACAATAAAAAACAAAATTAATTTTGCGGTTCGATCCCTAGACCCGGTTACTGTACCAACCGCAAATAATAAGTTTGTCGTAGGTTACGTCACCCGTAGTGGAGTTCACTAAGGGGCGCTGCACACGGCTAAGATACTATAATATTTTATCTTATGCGATATATTATAATTCAATGGACCATCACACACGACGAAGATAATAAATAATGTATACTAATCCTAACTAATATTATAAATGTGAAAGTGTGGATGTTTGGATGTTTGTTACTTAATCACGCAAAAACGGCTGAACGGATTTGGATGAAATTTGGCATGCATATAGCCTTTGACATGGAAAAGAACATAGGCTACTTTTTATCCCGGAAAAACATCTTATTCCTACGGGAAAACACGTTTAGAGTGCGATAACCGAAGTACACGCGGACGAAGTCGCGGGCGGACAGCTGGTTTAATATATAATAAAGAGGTAAAGTTTGTTTTTATGTTTTTTTGTTTGTAAGAAGTAATCTCTGGAAGTACTGGTCCGATTGCTAAAATTTTTATACCGATAGAAAGCTGCTTTATTCCTGAGTGACATAAGCTATATGTACGCGGACGAAGTCGCGGGCAAAAGCTAGTCATTACCTATTTTTTTATATTAGGTAACAGTGAGCAATGGGTAGCTCGCTGTCCGGCCGTCCGGTAACTGTCCGGACCAAGCCCAAGTCGTCGACGGCGCGCGCTGTTCCTGCGCGCCTCAAGGAGTTGTCAGCAACAGCATGGGCCCAGCCGGGTCGAAGCCTACTGGGGCCAGGGTTATCCGAAAGGGCGCTCGAGCCCCGGTATGAAGGTTTCAAGGAACGGGATAGGTTTTTTAGTCAGTAAAAGTCTGACACTATCTCCCGCTCCGCCCAAGAGCGGGGATTGTCATAGGATGAATTTTCCCATCGAAAAAAAAAAAACCTAATTTTTTATATCGTCGGCCTAATTTGTTAACCTTCTAAGTCCATTTTGACATAGCTTACAGGTCGAAGAAAAAACTGAATAAAATCTATACTACCTAATATAACAATCAAAATTCTGAAGATCCCGTTGGTTTCTATAATTTTTCTTGATATTTTAACAATAAAATTAATAGCAAAACTTAAACACATTTCATAAAACTAAGGAAAACAATTTTATTTAGCAGTTTTTCGTGGTGAAGTTTCAATTTGCTTAGGGACTTAGCAGTTTTTGATTTATATATAAAATGTAAAGAATTTATAAGTAAAATGTAAAGAGATATAGGTACCTAAGTCTTATAAGTAAAATGTAAAGAATTAATTATGCAGCGAAAGGAATTCAACAAGTTATTAAAATATTTATTATAAGGAAAAAAAAAACAGTAGCCCTTTGTGTTCTAGGACTACGGGTTTCCATTTCAGAAAGTGGGCATCGGCCCTGCTGGGCCTCTACGGTTTGCTGACATCCCTTTGAGGAGCGTGTAGATCACTACGCGCTGTCGACGACTTGGGTGGGCTCGGTCCGGTCGATTACCGGACGGCCGGGCGGCGAGCTACCCATTGCTTGGCTTCCGCAAGCCCGCGTCTACCGTAGCTGGTAGTCTGGGTCGGAATCTCGGCGGCTGGGGCGTGAGAAAGTTCGTTCCCTCACGTATGTGGCCTCCTCCTTCGCTAGCATTAATGTTTCGCAGATGTAGGCGACCGCTTGCCATTCCTCCTCGCTCCGGACCATAGCCTGTACAGGGCCCGGTGCAAGAGGTCGCTGCCGCTAATTGCTTTCTCGAGGACACGTCGGTCGTCTCCAATGGTGACATCAGGACGTTTCTTCCGCCTGTATCCGATGCAGGAACCTCCTGAACTTGCCATGTCCGATGAGGACCTGCTTCATGCGAAAGGTGAGGACGTTGTGTTGTCACTCCTTAAAGAGGGGACTTATCGCCGTTTTTATGGCGTGCCCAGCACTGGGTTGCGACAGTCGTTGTCGCCATTTCAACATGAGATCTCGTCGGAACTCTGTCCATGCTGCAACTTGTCACGGAAGCGGAGTTTCGCTCCGGCGTTGCTTCTCCATGCGTGAATCGCGCAAGCTTGCAAGGACTAGCCTCCAGATCCTACGGTGGCAAGTCAGCATGGAGGCTTGCCGCTTCGCGGGAGACCTAGCGCTATCACCGTGCCATACGGATGGCCATGACCCTCTGGCAAGCATTTAGCCTGGCCGCCAGTCGCTTTTGCAGTGGTGGCGCTCACACTGGTGCCCCGTAAAGGGCCAACGACTGAACGATCACCACGTAGAGCCTTTGGAAGGAGGATGGACCCCGAGTTTGGGCAGAGCCGAGAAAAGCAGAGAAGTTCCACCGGTTATCACAACTGTACAAAAAAAACTTAGTACCCAACTAAGCGGTGCTGCTGTAGGTGAACCTAAATAAATAAGGGGATAGAACGATTGAATTTTAAAAATCGGATGGTTGCTTTGCTGGGGTCGCATGTGACAAGCGCCATGGCGTATCTTACCTGCTCTTTGTGTAAGCGATGAATGGCAGAGAATGGGATGCTTTGAGCGGTGGTAATTTCTAATGTTCTCAGTGAAAATTTCCTTCCTTCCATAGGTTGACTGGTAGAAAATGCCTTATGGAATTAAGCCTTCGTACTCTTTTGTGCATGAAGAATAAAAAAAAAACGGGGTATTTCCAGCCAACTGGGGCCAATTAGTGTGTCGCTGAAGTCAGCCAAGCTAGCCTAGATAGTCGGGGAATCTTTAGCTTGTTTTTTTGCATACTTATTGCCTTGTTTGTTAAGTGAGGTTCTTAAGGAGGACCTCCTTGACGAACGCTACTATCTCAAATGGTCGCAATTGTGGAAAATGTTAAACTGGTGTAACCTAAACTTGTAACCGGTCATCAGTCTTGTGCGAACAGGGCCCAAACTGGGTCTTTACCAGGGTAGGGGCATGCCATCGCGACTTTACTAGGGCGCTTATTACAGGTTACGGCTAATGGTGATGAACGTGCACTAAAGGAAGCTTATCTGAATGGTGCTTCTTTTGATTGTTTTGAAGCCAGATTTTTTACTCAAGTAAGTGGACGTTGGCAGTTCCCAACGACATTTGGGTTTTTCTTAGGAAATACCTAGTACTACATGACGTCGTCGCCAAGTGGCCCAACGTGGCGTGACCTGAACAAGCCCTCCAAGTGTCGATAATGGCGCAGTATTCGCGCGAGTGCGTTATCAGATGAAGTGTGGCTGAGTCAGCGCCACTCGAGGATCGCAATAAGTATGAGAGCTGGCTAGAGTCCGGTACAGTGCTGTTTACATCGCCAACATGTTCAAGCTGCTGATACTGAGTTGTTTGCTGTTTAGCTGCCTCGCCGACCCCATCGGCCTGCCGTCCTGGTAAGTTAGCATTTTAATAAACTATTATGTATCAGGTAGGTACTTTAGTCATTTTGAGAAAAAGTTTGTCTCGTTCATCGCAGCTATTATTGCTGAGGCAGTGCAGCAGTTGATAAGCAATCTATTCTTATCCTTTACACATAAGTAAACATGTTAAAACGACTTACTTTAATGTATTTCTCTGTGTCTGTTTATGTTAAAGCGTGTTTAACCCAGCATTGGGCAGCAATATAATAATAGTCGTTCAGGCTACTTTGATTCGTATCTATCGGCCTATCCAGTTAAGACTTTTTATAGCAGCAAGAAGTCTGTTGGAGTATTTCGCCGTTGACGATCCTCCAGTAGTTGTTGTAGGTTGTAAGGAGCAACACCAAACCACTTAGTAACACGTTAAAATGTTTATTGGTAAATACAATAGTTATGTATAGAGCCGCACTTATTTATTGCAAACACATCACCGCGTGACGGAGGTGTAGTTACGACTAATTAAATGTATATTGTTTATTAAGTAAAACGTAATTTGCTGTATGAGCATTATTGGCTCGTACATGCTCCCGAGGGAAAGATGTATACGTACTCAGATCCCCTAAATTGCGTTACAAGTTAAATAAAGTAAAAGTATATAATACAAAACAGTAAAATAATAAGTAAAAACAAAGTTTCAAAATAACATAATTTCAAATGAAAGATTATTATTATAGTTCGAATCTAGTTCCTATTGGGTTCTTCGAACGACTATTTTCTGTTTCGGAGTTGGTTGCCATTTCCTCCAGTTCTATGTTTTCTAACTTCTCTCGAGGTTTTGTTGAAAGTGTCTGTTGCTTCTTGGTGCATGCAGGAAGGTATCTTCTTATTAGCCATACTACAACAGCAACGACGATCCCTCCCACCAGCAAAGAACTTATAGTGTAGTTGCCGATGTCGTGGATACTTAAATCGCTGGGCAGATTTTCTCGTTCCTTTTGTGCGGTTATCTGGCTATCCAGTAGTCTGTGTTCATCAGATAAGTTTAGTTTCGGTAGCACAATTTTTGTATTCTTTAGAGTTTTCCAGATGTCATTTGGAGGATCTATAGTTGGCACCTCCAAAGTCATTCCAATATTCGTATAGCTACTAAAAACGTTATGCGAGTATATTGTAGCGTCTTTATGTTGTAGTACACAATCCTGACCTAGGGCCATGAGTCCTGACTTGGCAATCGTCAGCGTTGTAATACGATTCTCGCACACCATTCGTGGCGCACACTCGTTGATACAGTTATACAGCCATATGTTTGGTCTCTGTAGTTTTATCCATTGGTCAGAGCATTGATGTGGTACCCAATCACATGTGATATTGTTTACATTTTGACTAAGCATTTTTGCTTCGCAAGATGCTGTAGCTCCATGCAAGTTGCTAATAGTTGTGTAGGCATGGCAGATGTAGTTATCCGCCCCCATAGTTGTACATTGTTGAAGATCAGCCTCTTCCATCTGTATGTAGGTATTTTTACGAAGTTCACTCCGATGTACTTTGTTGTTATCGCTATCACCTGACATTGGTTAGCCGTGTGCTGTGTAGGTATAGGTATGTTGCGATATAATGTATATTTGTCATCGCTTAGTAATGGGATATGTAGTTCGAACAGTAGGTATCGTTCCGTGAGCCTTGCTTTGACGTAAATGATCTTGTAAATATCTTTAATATTTGCTCCATTTCTGTTTGTGATAGGTAGCGTTAATCTTTTCGATATAATTCCAGCAATGAAGTTGAGTTGTTCAGATAGCTGCGCCGGTGTGAATAGTTCCATATCCAGATTTCCTCTGTAGATATCCGTTAATGCGTTTAGTAGCATTTGTTGGTTTCTTCTCAATACTGTGAGTAGTAGGCTGGCAGTTAGAGCTCCAGCGTTGACGTCATTCATTGTTTTCATGATTTGAAATCTGTTTTCTATCACTGCCGTATTGTAATTGGTTTCGTTCATGAATTGCTGGATCACTTGTAGTTGCGTTTTCACAAAGTCTTCATTTTTCTTTATGATGTTGTTTTCTGCTTCGATGATTAATGTTTGATTCCTTATCAACTCTAGTAAGTATTGTTCGTTTGTCTTGATTTTTTGAATGTCCTGAGAGTATTTTTCGGCGAAATCGCTATCAAGGACTCCAAACAGGGCTCGTGCAATGTTTCCTACGCCGTTGACGTAGCCGCGACGCCTTCGTTGTTGATGTTGAGAACGTAACAATACGTTATATTCGTTCAACTGGTTCAGTTCGTACTTAAGTTGTTGTGTTGCAGAGTGACATGGCTCGTTGGGCATCGTATCGCATAGTTGAGCTAAACGATTCACGAATTTCTCGACCTTTGTTGTACTTTGCCAGAATGTTGTCAAATTGTAGTATACTAAAAGTTTCCATTCGTCGTGTATAAGTTGAATACTTCCGGCAGGATCGAAGTATATTGGTTGATTCTCAGCTAACTGTGTAATTTTGAAATGTTGCGGGGGTGTTGTTTGTCCACATGATAGCGTTGTAAACACTACCAGTAACACCATGAGCAAGCTGTTAGCCCCTCTCTGGGTTCTACTGGCCCCTTTATTTTTCTTGTAGTGTTCAGTTTCAGGGTTTTTTTTATGTGAATCGGTACCCTCACATGCCTCGTTTATAGGTAGCGGGGCCAGTTTGATTATGGGTCTTTTCAGTACTCCATTTTGTGTCTTGAGCGTTACTACGCGAACTAGATTATCGCTGCCTGGGTGCAGTTCCACGACGCGGCCCATAGCCCACCTACACGGAGGTAGGTTATTTTCCTTGACGAGAACTAGTTGCCCCTCTTGTATATTTTCTTTGGTTCGTTGCCATTTGTTTCGATTTTGTAGTAAGTGAAGGTATTCTTTTGACCAGCGATCCCAATAGTGTCGGCGCATAAGCTCTATGAGTTTCCAGTTGTTTTTGATGTCTATAGATTTCATTTCTTCAGGTTCGTTGAGTGGTAGTGTAAGCGCCGGACTTCCCGTGAGCAGGTGACTAGGGGTGAGATAGTCCAGATCTTCCACATCTTCAGATAACGGACTCAGCGGTCTGCTGTTCATGCACGCTTCGATTTGTGTAAGAAGCGTTGCAAATTGTTCGTACGTCAGCTTCTGTTGTCCGATAACCCGTTTCAGGTGTGTTTTCATTGAACGTACAGCCGCTTCCCATAATCCTCCTGCCGATGGCCAGGATGGAGCGTTGAAATGCCACTCGATTTCAAGGTCGTTGATCTCTTTGAAGAACTCTGAAGATTGCATTGTTTTGTATAGTTGGAACTCCTCATGTAATACCTTTGCTGCTCCTACAAAGTTGGTTCCGTTGTCGGAATACATGTGTTTTGGGGTTCCTCTTCTGGCACACATCCTTTTCAGTGCAGCCATAAAAGTTTGCGTTGATAGGTCAGAAACAAGTTCGATATGTACGGCTTTCGACCACATACATATAAATATGGCTATATAGCCTTTGCAGGTTTTTATTCCGCGGCCTTTGTTTATTTTCACATCCACATGACCTGTAAAGTCCACGCCGGTATGTGAAAACGGTCTCGTCGGTGTGATCCTTTGTTTAGGAAGATTGCCCATCAGCTGTCCAGTTTGAATTGTTGCATAGCGACGGCATCGAATGCATTGCCGCAGTCTCTTCTTGACAGTCCGATTGCCACTGATGATCCAGTATTTGTTTCTAGTGTAAGCTAGCGTTAATCTTGCTCCACCGTGTAGTGTCCGTTGGTGTGCCTTTTCAATTAATAGTTGCGTGAGTCTTCCCTCTCCCGGGATGAGGATGGGATGTTTAGTTTCTACTGGCAAGTTTGAGTGATTTAGACGTCCACCAACGCGTAGAACACCCGCGGAGTCCAAAAATGGGTTGAGTTTCAAAATGGTGCTTTTGTTAGGAAGTTTTCCACCAACGTTGAGAGACTTTAATTCCTTATCAAAATAACTTCCTTGCACTGACTTGATAATTACTTGTGAAGCGTTATTTATTTCATTCAAGTTCAGTTCATTACACTCATTTGACCTCCTTTTGTTTCGTAATGCATCGGCGAAACGTATGATCCAAGCGAGTATTCTTGTAATACGATCTATGTTGCTATGCCGCTCAAGTAATGAATCGATTAATTCATTTTTAATTGGCATGGGTTCCGTACTATTAGTCGTGTAACAGTTTGTTAGAAAACCCTCGGTTGTAGTATAAGTTTCTTTTAAGCTACTGTCTTGTTTTTCTTGTTCCTGAAGCCATTTAGGACCCTCCCACCACAGGGAAAAGTCCACCAACTTGGATGGCAAAAGTCCTCTTGTCGCACAGTCGGCAGGGTTTTCGTTCGTTTTTACGTAACCCCAGTTTATTGCAGGTACAATGTTTGTTATTTGTGTCGTTCTGTTTGTAATGTATTTTTCGTATTTTGTTTGACTTCCTTGTAGCCATGCTAAGACTACTTTAGAGTCGGTCCAGCAGCGAATCCTTAGATCGTTATCTGCAAGGATCTTAGTTATCCTTTCTAGGAGTTTCGCTAGCAAAACTGCGGCGCATAGTTCCAACCTTGGTATCGTAGTTTTCTTTTTGAGTGGTGCCACCTTAGTCTTTGCAGCGAGTAAAGTAGTTACGTAGTGGCCTGCAGGTGACGTAGTTCGACTGTAGATAACGCACGCGTAGGCTTTCTCGCTCGCGTCACAGAAGGCTTGCAATTCGATCGTTTTGTTTTCATTTTTTATCCATCTTGGTAAACTGATGTTGTTTATGTTTGGTAGATCGGAAATAATTTTCAGCCATTCCTTTTCGATGGTATCGGGTACATTTTCATCCCAGCCAATGTTTTGACAGTGGTCACTCCATAATTTTTGAAACAGTAGTTTTGCTTGTATGGTCATTGGAGCCAACCACCCAAGCGGATCGTAGATCTTGCTTATCTCTGACAATAGCCTCCGTTTAGTGTATGGTGCGTTTTTGTTATTGGCTGGTGCTTCGCTAATAAAATGGAACGTGTCGCTTGCGTCATTCCATGTGAGTCCGAGTGTTTTGCTGAACTCTTGCTGCTTGAAGTTAAAATCGTTGTTGTGACTTTTTTCTTCCCCCTGTAGTTCTTTAAGAATAGATGGTTCGTTCGTGGACCATTTCCGTAAAACAAAACCACCTTTCTTCAGTAGTTCGCTAAGCTCCTTTTGCAATAACTTTGTTGTTTCTATGGTATGGTGTCCGGTGATGGCGTCATCCATATAAAATTCGTTTTGCAGCGCCTGTTGGGCTAAAGGAAAAGCGTTGCCTTCATCTTTAGCCAGTTGTTGGAGAGTGCGCATCGCAATGAATGGTGCGACTTTGGTACCGTAGGTAAGAGTACACAGCTGCATCTCTCTAAGAGGTTCTCTTGAGGATTCTCTCCAGATTATTCTTTGTAGATGTTGTTGATCTTGATGGATAAGGATTTGACGGTACATTTTTTCGATGTCCGCCGTTAGAACATATTTATAGCTCCGCCATTTTATGATCAGAGATAAAATGTCCCTTTGAAGGTTTGGCCCTTTTTCCATTAGATCGTTCAGGCTGTAGCCAGAGTCTGTCTTCATGGATGCATTGAAAACAGCTCGTAGTTTAGTTGTAGTAGAGCAAGCCCTTACCACGCCGTGGTGTGGAAGGTAAGCTTGTACTCGACTCTCGGATTCAGTTACCGGTTTCATGTGACCTAATTCGATGTAGTCTCGGATGAATTGTTTGTACAGTTTAGCGAAATGTTCTTGTTTTGCCATTTTCTTTTCTAAGTGAAGAAATTGTGCTATGGCTTGAGGCTTCGATTTTCCAAGGTTTTGTTCATAGTTGGAGTTCATTGGCATCTTCACTACATATCGCCCGTTGCTTAATCGCTCTGTTGTTTCCGTGTAATATTGTTCACAGAAATCATCTTTTGTTGATGTTTCAGGTTCTGAAGGAATGTCTTCTGTCTCCCAGAAAGATGTTATCTTATCTAGCTCCGTTAGAGTAACTAGACAGTTGAATTGCTTTGTAGCACCGCACAGTATCCAGCCTAACTTGGTCTGTTGCGCTACTGGCGAGTTATTGTTGTGTTTGAGTACTCCTTCTAAAATCACCTCAGAGTAAATATCTGCTCCTAGAAGTAAATCGATGGGCCCTGAGATGTTAAAGTCTGGATCGGCCAATTTGATATTGTGCAGATGTGTCCAGTTCGTTGTGTTGATTGTAGAGTTCGGCAGATTGTTGATAAGTTTACTCATCACTAATGCTTCCGTTTGGAAAGTATATTCAGAGTGAATAGACTTACATTCTAATTTAATCATCCCTTTACTCGAGCCCATTATAGTGCCCACTCCAGTGACAGCAGCGTGCATTTTGTTTCGGGGTAAGTTCAATCGTTGAGCAGCGTTTTCAGTGATCAAGGTTACTTGAGAGCCTTGATCCAGTAACGCACGAAGGATGACGTAATCTCCTTCTCTGTTCTTGACCTTGAGTTGAAGAGTCGTTAAGAGGATCTCTTGTTCACCATTGATATGATTTGATGTTCGCTCAGCCGCCGTTGAGGTGGTTGGCTTCGATTGTTGCCCTTTCAGATTATCATCATGAAGAAGGGAATGATGCCTAAAATTACACGTGCGGCATCTTTTCGTTGAGTTGCATTTATTTTCGCCGTGACTGAATAAACAATTTTTGCATAGGTTCAGTTTACTTGTTGTTTGGTTTCGCGTTGCGACATCCATATTCAGGAATGTTGAACATTGCCTTAGCGCATGATCGTTTTTGCAGAGTGGACATTTCCGTAGCGATGCATGGTAGGTTTTTGTCCACTTTTCTGAGTCTTTAAAGTTCGTTGACTTGTTGTTGTTATAATTTTTATGTTGGTTATTCGTTGAATTATTTTGTTTCACACCGCTTTTCTTGTTTCGCGATGTTTCCAGCGTCATAAATTGTAATTCCAGGAACTCCATAAACTCATCTAAGTCTGGAAGCTCTCTTGAATGTTTCATGTTTTTGATGTAGTCACCGTAAGTGACGTCATCCAGTTTGGAAGACAGTAAGTGCACGATCAGTGGGCCCCATACAGGAACGTTGATGTCGATGTTCTCCAGGCCATTTAAACACTCTTTAGTTGTATCGTACAGCTTTTTCAAGTTAGTTGAGTTTGGTTTGTCGATAGATGATTGATTGAGAAGCGTGTCCACGTATGAGACGAAAAGTAGTCGCTTATTGTCGTAGCGATGCTGAATTATATTCAGGCATGAGTCGTAGTTCTCAGCACTCACAGGTAGGTGTTTGATTAACTTCTCCGCTTCACCTTTCAATTTAGATTTTAGGAACTTCATTTTCTGCGTTTTGTTTAGCGTTGGATTATTATGAATCATCTCGATGAATAAATCTCTGAAAGAGATCCAATTGCTAAAGGCTCCATTGAACTCCGGCAATTCCATACGCGGTGTTGTTTTTTCGTAATGAGATGTTTCAAAGATTTTTCTATTCAAATCTGCCTTTAGGTTGTCGTAGACTTGCTCCCAATGGTCATATTTTGCTTCATAATCCTTGTCTTTTCCTTGAAGTAAGTAGCTTAGTTCCCAATGTATTTTGTCGATGGATTCCCACTTAGAGCTTAGTATGTTTAGTTGATCTTGAAGTTGCCACTTTTCTTTCATATCATCCAGATTAGTTTTGGAGACCGCTCGCTTCAAGGCGTTGAAGTTACATATTTGATTACGTAACAGCATTGATAAGTGATGGTTTGTCTCATCTCCGGATTGTTGGTGTATTCCAGTTGTATCAAATTGCGGTGTTTCTTGTGGTTGAGGGGTTTTCGGTTTTGAGACACCCGAAAATCCTGGTTCGTTCCTTAAGTTGTCACGTAGTTGATTCATTGACTGCATTGTTTCGTTGAACATGCCTCTTGTTATTTCGAAAATGTTCTTCTCAAAGTAGTCATGGTCGCTTTGAGCTGACTCATACTTCTTCAAGACCTCATGATTTGTCCGAAATTCGTCCCAGAGGGATTGTAAAGCTTCGATGCGTTTGTTAAGGTAATCTATGGACTTTCTCTTTGCAGAATCCTTTTTGTAATTAGCTTGCAGAGCCTTGATGTTTTCGTAGCTACTTTGTTGCTTGGTTATAAGTTCTGCAAATTCGAGGTAGTCTTCTTTGGACATGGTTACTAGTTGGTTATAGATGTTGTGTAGTTCTAATCGCAGTGGACGTTATCCCCGCTGATTATTCCTTGTTTCGTGGTTTTGTAGCGGTAGACGTAATCTCCGCAGGTTTGTAGCAGTAGACGTAATCTCCGCTGGTTTGTAAGTTCGATGATTCAAATAATGATTTGACTCACCTTTGTTTGTTGCTCGAAGGACCAAAAAGATGTTGGAGTATTTCGCCGTTGACGATCCTCCAGTAGTTGTTGTAGGTTGTAAGGAGCAACACCAAACCACTTAGTAACACGTTAAAATGTTTATTGGTAAATACAATAGTTATGTATAGAGCCGCACTTATTTATTGCAAACACATCACCGCGTGACGGAGGTGTAGTTACGACTAATTAAATGTATATTGTTTATTAAGTAAAACGTAATTTGCTGTATGAGCATTATTGGCTCGTACAAAGTCTTTGCTAAACTAATGCTGAACTGTCTGGACATCAAGATTGTAACGTTTTAAATAGACATTGAACTCATCAGTTTCTATTGTAGGTCTCGTACTTGCTAAGTATCGTGTTGAGTACTGACAACCCTTGATATTCTTGAACATGATTTAGGTAAGGTCTGTGAGCAAAAGTGAATAAGTATTACACGCAAATGAATCAGTAGAATGTGACACAGTCAGCATGGTGTGTTGTGCAAAGCTCTCGGCTAGTTATACTGTGTAATTTAGTCCCGTTCAGGCAGCATCATTGCTGCAATTGCAGTAGTAGACGACTAGTAGGTACTTAACATTTGGTGTGTCACCGTCAGGCTGCGCGGGTCAGGTCACCGGCCCCGGCACCCGCGGGGCTGCGCCGACCGCGGCGAGGGCTGGCGGGCGTGCGCGCGCCTCAACGACTCGTCCGCGCTGGCTCCGCACAGCAGCGACTGCAGCGTGTTCTTCTACTGCGGCGGGCTGGGCCGGCCCGCTTGCCGCCGCTGCCCCGCCGGCCTGCACTTCAACCCGCAGCTGCAGGTGTGCGACTGGCCCTCCGAGGTGAACTGCACGTCGCGTCCCCCGCGCCCGCCCCGCCCGCCCCGCGGCAACGGTACCACACCTTACACTACCACAACCGAAGAAGATGCCTCCGTGACAGTTACTGATTATCCAACTACAACACCTGTGGAATCTACCAGTCATCCTTCTACGACTACAACTGAACTTCCTACAACTACTGAACCAACTACAACTACAACTTTTGAATCAACTACAACTGAACAAACTACAACGACAGCTGACGTACTAACTACCAGTTGGTTTGATTTTTGGGGTTGGGGTCGTAAATAACGTTGACTTGTAATTACCGTTTTAGTATAACTTTACTCATGAACATTTTTGTTTGTATTTTCAAAATGATTCCAATAATCTGATTAAAAATACCTATAGAATATTTTCATTTTTTTAAATGGCCTTCTGATATCTACTGATTTGTTAATTTATGCATTATTTGTGTCATCATAATATCAATTCGTCAAAATCTTAGTTCCTAACACGCTTTGGCTATAAAATGTATCTATTTCATTGTAAAAACCTTAACTCCGATAACTTTGATCAATAAAATTTACTTTATTAAAGTTTGTATTCTTTTAATATCTCGAATTTGATGTAAATTATATAGACTTGGACGGGATAGACATTTGACAAGACAGTGACAGGACTCAAGGTACAGCAGGACTCGAGGCTCAGCAGGGCTCGGGGCTCAGCAGGGCTCGGGGCTCAGCAGGGCTCGGGGCTCAGCAGGGCGTGGGGCTTAACAAGGCTGAGCGCTTGCCGTCGCATACAATATCGATAAAGCGTTGCAGAGGGCGCGGTAGTTCACCTGTGCAAAAATCAAAAATCTCTGCTGTGTATCTTTAGTGTCAAAAGCCTCCTGCGAGGAGTCGCCGCCGACGCACTTGTTACGAATACTTGGGTGCTGCTGTCACGAGACTCGAATAAGACGGCGACCAGTGTTGAAAAGTGTTTAGTGTCATGAATCCCCGTTACTCCATCGTCGACGTTAGATGTGGACAAATCTTACAACGATGTAGGATTCGGAAAGCCCTTTCCGAAAGCATGGAAACGAACGGTTCCCGATTTGTGCAATGCCTCCTGGAAATACCACCTATCCTATCTACTACGTGACCCCAGCTGTCACCAAGGTACGGCTCGGGGAATGATGCTCCAACAGACGACTCAGTTGCGAGCATCTTTCCCCGTGCCGTTACCAGCTTGTCATCATAACAGATGACACCAAACGCTAACACCACGGAGGACTGCACCGTGTAGCACCGGGTCTTATCTGATATTCCACAGGAGTAGTCTAAAAACCGAACTCTGTAGAACACCAGACGACATTTCTCTCACCGCTTATCCTCCTCCACTGGGGAGGTCAGAGGACGGATCTGTTCATCAAATGAGCCCAGGTAATACGGCGGAGGTAGTTAAACATTATGCTATGTGAGTGCCTTCCTTATGGATGTCCAGGGCAAGTTGTTGAAGGTTTTGGTGATATCAAGAGACACCGCCAAGATGACCTCACCTCATCTCATGGACATTATAAATATATCAAAGGCCTCATGGTCGGTGAGATGTGTTGCGGATTCTTGCTTATTTTGACTCTAAGAGTACCTATACAGCCTTAAATTGAATTTTTATTAATTTATAAGTAGCAATTTATTACACGTTGACAAAATAATACTTTGTCTTCTATCGATTTTACTGAAATTTTACCATACCCTAAGAAATTATGACTTCGTGTGGACTACAGGGTTCATCATGGTTAATGTGGTAGTAGGTTCTATCAAGATTTATGCCAGTGGGCTTGCACCGCCCTTGGAGACTGCGCCGGGGTGCTAAAAAATCCCCTGCACGGATAAAGATGATTCGTACCGGATCGTAATGGTGTGTGTGTGTGGGTACAATACCTCATCGCCGCAGCCGCGCTGGTAGCCGAAGCACTTGTAGATGAGGTCCCGCTCGCGCGCCGACACGAGCGCGAGCAGGTTGCGCTGGCACAGCGCGCGCTCCACTGACACGCGCGGGATCGTGCCGCAGTTCTCCTTGTCCATGTCCTGCACAAGACAACAGATATTATATAGAAGATAAAGGCCTGACTCATCAACGTTCAGCCCAAACTCTTAGACCTCCCTTGGTCCGAAGCGAGAAGGAGTGGCAGGCGGACGCTTTCTTCTGCCAAGCAGTAATGCCAGCAAAGAAGGTGGCCACACGTGCGAAGGATCGGCCCTCACACGCCAACGGCCGGGATTCCGACCCCGATTTCTAATAAATTTAATTAGAATGGACAGCTCGCCGTCCGACCGTCCAGTAACAGTCCAGACCAAGCCCAAGTCGTCGACGACGCGTAGTATTTCACGCGCTTCACAAGGAAATGACCGCAAACCGTAGCGGCCCAACAGGGTCGAAGCCTTTTGGGGTCATGGGTTCGCTTCTAAACAGGAAAACCTGGCTCTGGAATAAAAGGCAACAAAGGAACTAAGAGTGAATTTAGTCAGTAGAAGTCTAACACGCCCTCCCACTCTGGCCAAGGGTGGGAGATATCCACCTAAAAAAAAACCCTTAGACCTAGGTTTCTTTTAGACAAAGAACAAGAATGGATTTTCCAAAATTCACTCCCTAAGGGGATGACACTGGGTTCCAAAGTTAGTATGACGAGCTACTTGCACGCGGGCGGTGCCGCTGTCAGAAGTCAAAGATAATTTCGGCTCGCAGGTCTAAAGTATGTGGAAATTCATCAATGTTACATTTTTTATTTTAACATGAAAACAGTGATGAATTGATGCAAAGTCTGTCTGTCCTGAAATTAAAGGAAGTCTTACCTCAAACACCTCCATGATGTTGGAGAGCTGGTCAGGGAACTTGGAAAGCTTCTTGAGCGCGCCGGAGACGATGTTCCTTTCCTCGAAGTTGAGGAAGTTGAGCGGCGAGTCGAGCGTGGGCACGTGCGGCACGGGCGCCAGCAGCGGCGCGCGCTCCAGCCCCGGCTGCGTCAGCGCCTCGCCCACCGTGCTGCAGAACCGCTCGTACTCCACGTAGCGCCGCCGCGCCGGCGCGCAGAACCTGCACACACGACCCAGTACACCACAATAGTAGAGTAGTGAGGGCATCGCCAGTTCAAGATTTGACAAAAGAGTGGGAATAATAACACCATCATTTACCCTTTCTCCAAGAATTGCAAGAGCATCGGTCCTGCTTCACTAGGTCTTTGGTTTACCTTACGCTACCCAGTCGCTATATAGTCTAGAATTTTCAGTTATTCTCGGTAATACATTCTACGAGCAATATAATAGCTTGGTAGACGTCAAGTCTTGTGTTCTGTGTACTCACACTTCCATGAGCGTGTCCATCTCAACCGGCGTGAGCGCCAGGCCGGAGGAGGCGAGGCCGCGGTAGAAGTCAGCGCGCGGGATGACCAGCTCGTTGCGCGGGTCGAATTGCTTCAGAAACTCGCGCGTGCGCACGCCCTCACGCACCATCTGGACAAGCTCGTGCTCTTAATATGGCACCAAGCAATTTTAGGACTTAGAAATTATCGGCTGGTATTTAAGAGTCGGTACCCGGCCTGATAGTTAAACAAGCCGGATGTGCAGAATATGGATAGCGATTATGCAATCTTTACAGACCTCACAAATCACCATCATCCGCTCCATTCGTCCACTGTTGGACACAGGCGTATCCATAAGTGTCGCCATAACGACCAGTAACGAGCATCGAATTCCCGCGACCCTCACCAGTTCATCGGTCTCACCAGTTCAAAACCGACGGTATTATATGTGAGGAGTTTACCTTGCCCTTGATCTTGGCGAGGATCTGCACGATGTCGGTCTGCAGTGGGTCCTCGTGCTTGTGCGGCGCGCGCGTTTCGGCCGACGGGCCCGCCACCACCGCGCTCTCCACCGGCCGCTCCTCCATCTGCGATAAACGAATAAAAAATCTTTAGTTGCACCTGATAAGAGCTCGATAGTTTCCCTAGATCTCCAGGAGAAAGTCAAATCAATCATCCTCGGACTGTCCAAGCTTCATTTTCATGTGTTGTGTGTGCGGTGTGCTGCAGTCGTCCAGGTAGCGCGCCTCCAGCGCCCGCTCCTGCGCCGCACTCGGCAGCACGCCCAGCGCGCCTCGGGTGCGTGTGGTGAGCGCGGGTGTAACGTGTGTACCTCGTCCAGCAAGCGCACGTAACTGAAGCCGCAGTCGTCCAGGTAGCGCGCCTCCAGCGCCCGCACCTGCGCCGCACTCGGCAGCACGCCCAGCCGCGCCAGCACGCGCCGCACCGCCGAGCGCGACACGTGCCCGTTGTTGTGTCTGCAATGAGGGTTGGAGACGACGTGAGAAACGAGAACACGTATGTATAAGCTTCACGCAGGCGTACACCAATCGTGTAATGACGAATACGCGTCTATGAAGCTACGCGTCCGTAGACAGTCGCCGCGCCCAGCGCCGGCAGCTCCGGCACGTCGGTGTACTTACTCGTCGTGGTCGCAGAAGGCGGGGCGCAGGTCGATGGCGCGCTCGGTGCAGGCGGCGCGCACGCGCAGCAGCGCCGCCTGCGCCGCGTCCAGGTCGCGCTCCGCCTCGCCCTCGCCGCGCTCCGCCGCCGCGCCCAGCGCCGGCAGCTCCAGCACGGCCGAGCGCGCCGCGCCTGCCACTGCATCAGGGTGCTTCTCCAGCTCTTTAATTGTGAACACTGTGGGAAAACCACCACATGCGTCATTATAAAGGTGAAATACTGATTTTAAAGGTGGTTAGGATTACTGATAGCCACCAACTACTAACTAGGAAAGTAAATGGGATAAATATGTAATTTGCTGTTTCACATGGAAGTTACACTACAGATTCCCTCGCTCCGCCCTGAAATTCTATAACTCCCTAACACTGGAATCCTTCATGCTGCATGCTCTATACTACAATCAGAATTCAATATAGCGTCGTGAAATAAGACACTGCTGTCACCTCGGGCATAATCTACTTTAATAACTCTAAAATTTAACTTTGGGTTGAAGCTGGACGGATTTTTGTCCTGGTTTTCGTAAAAAAAGAAACAGCAAAAGGAAGAGCGTTAAAAAAGAAGAAAAACACTAAGGAAACACTGATACGTCATCAGAACTTTGTCACTAGACTTGTGAAAGTCTCCCTTCAGACAGATACAATAAATAAAGACAGTATTTCACCGCATCCTCGAAGTGCCAACGCTATTCGTGTCGGTGGGTAGTCTCCAGTTCTCTAAAATTAACTGTTAACGACACAGTACAGACCCTGGTCGCAGTCGTCCTCGAAGGTGCGCCAGCAGATGCGCTGCGGGTCGTTGGGGTCGAGGTAGTGGCGTATGACGCACAGCAGCTCGGGCTGCGTGAGCACGGCGCCCAGGCCGAGCGCGTCCAGCGCGCGCCGGAACTGTTGCGGCGCGATGCGCCCGCAGTTCAGCGGGTCGTAGTCCTGGGGGCACAAGGGTAATATCAGAGACACTTCCGCCTGGCCATCGCTAAGTTCATTTTTGCTTGCACTCGAAACGAAAACTTCAAAGGGTTTGGTTTGGCGCCGCGTCGCAGGATTCAAGCGGAATTTTTTTTAAGTGATCAGGCAGAAATTACCGCGATGGTACAATCGATTATTATTGAGTCTGTGCCACACAACAGGCGATAGATTTCTGGAGCTTTTGGCGTGATTTCTTCGAGTGAAGTTCAGTGGCTGGTTTAATTATTCGCAAATTTATTCGTGGATATTGTGAGGTAACATAGGAGTAGTTTTGTAGCTCAAGTATCTGCGCAACTAGAAAACATACAGAATCATTGAAACAGGCACGATCTTGGTAAAATAGAGTTGAGAATTTTATTGTAGTTTTGGCTACATCAGCGAAGCTTGCCGAGAAGGCTGACTTATGATACGTTTGCTGCCAAATACTATAATAAACATTAGAAAGTGTTGCATCCGCATTCTAATGGAAAATTATTGTACCCTTCATATGAAGACATGGCTTATGTGACTTACATAGTATCCAAGCTAAATACATCTGACGCAACATCTGATGTTATGTCTCCACTGACACGTTAAACAGACATGCAATGAATTGTGCTCGTCTCGTCTGTCTAGTATCGACACTTGACTTGTATGCTAACTTTAGACAGATAAGCAATTATCTAAGCAGTAGTCAATTGTGTCTTTGTCTAGTCATTAATCGTCTTGGTTGTTCATTAATCGTCTGGGTTAATCAAAATGCAGTTTACCGTGTTTCGTTAAAATGCTGTTGACGTTGTATGCGTTGATGCTTAGAAAAAATAGCATTTTTCTCGTAAGATTTCTGAAACCCGAGCTGAATTTATTTTCATACTATATTACTAGCTGAGCTTACTAGACGACCCGGCGAACTTCGTACCGCCTAACAATAATGAATGTAGTAATCATTCGATATAGTCAATCGATTGCGATGAAACAATTTACAGAACTCTTAGTACCTAGAGCACTACAATTACAACAGAACTGTACAAACCCTGAAGAACTCCGAGACCCTGAGTCGTCTCTGCAGCACATGCTGCTGCACCCTGAGCATCACGTCGATAAGCTGGCGCGAGGGCCGCGGCTGCGCCAGCGCCGGGTGGAACGTCTCCTGGAAGCCCAGCGGGTCGGTGGACAGCCCCGCCTCCACCTCGGGCCGCACCAGCTTCGGTAGGGTCGTGTCGATTATAGCTTTGGGATTGAGGTACTCCTGCGCAATGATATGTCATCAGGTACAAACTTAAGCTCTGGTCTAGAAAACCTAATGATAGTTTGTTCAGAATCAGTAACTGAATAAGCATAAGCATAAATAATCAGCCTTTTTAATGTTCCCACTGCTGGGACTCAGGCCTTCTCTCTAGGAGAGGGAGCTGAATAGATTCCAACAATTTTTACACCATGTTGTTTTTTTCCCAAAATTTTTTAAAAGGTCACAAATTGGACAACACTGACACTAAGTACAAAACAATCACGGCAGATCATAGCAAGCATTAGGTGCCAGCGCACAGCTGGGTGCGGGAGCAAAACAACCCCTCAGTTTTTATGTCGCTAACCAGGTACCATAAAAAAGGGAAAGGATTATCCAAAATACACTCTCATGGGGATGAAACGGGGGTCCAAAGTTTGTATGTAAACCTACTTTCACGAGCCACCGACAGCAGAATTACTACTTTACTAGTTCTATTACAAAAAGACAGACTGAAGTGTTGCTGGCGAATTAGTTGCTCTTCCTCTTGACATCCAAAAAGTAGGCTATATACAGCTTAATTCGTATTACAATTAAGGCCTAAGGGCTATATTTCACCAAGACATCATGACGGCGCGGCCAGTCGCCGCCACCAACATAATGTTTACAGCTCTAGTTACTCACCTGGTGTCCGTTTGTTGCGCAACCAATTTGGTGGCGTGACTAGCTCGGACATGTCTCGAATCTGGTTTCTGTATGGTGTCTTATAAGAAGGGGCGATACTGGGAGTTTCCTATTTTTGTACCGATGTATGTTGGACCCATTTGGTTCACTCTCGTGGTCTACCTCACAGAGACAGCATTTTGCTGGGATAAAAATTAGTCTGATGACACTCAGTCATATTGTGTAATTGTGTGTAGTTTCAGATCAGCACATACCGAGTCCTACAACCTATCATTTATTGCTATATTTGACAATATATTTTCAGTTAGATTAGTTACAAGCAAATTTTTAATGGTTCGTTTGCCAACGCCTAAATCAAAATGAGCTGCCACACCTGCCCCAGTCCCTGTATGCCGTGCTTCTTGACGTCATCGACCGCCTTGAGGAAGTCCACGTAGTCGATGGTGTAGGAGTCCTTGATGAACTTGCGCACGAGCAGGTTGAAGTCCTCGGCTGTCACGATCACGCCGATGTAGTTGAGGATGCGCGCGAAGTGGGCGAACGTGATCCTGCCGTCGTTTTTTGCGACCTGACGAATAAATGATGTTTATTTTGTAAATAGATATATGACACTTTTACACGTAACTTTTTTCGTTTATTTAAACTAGATGGGGCTGGTGTAAAGTCTCCTAACTGACTAGTCTGAGAAGAAAGGCCGAAACAAACTCAGGGGTCAAAGTCTCTTTTTGTATTATTGTTTGAAACAATTTTATAGTCTGTACATGTAGTGATTGTAATTTATCTGTTTTCAAATCTCAAGTACCTACTACAACTTCTTATTATCATCAAGGGCAGGAACCCCATGAGGTGAGGCGTGTCGGGCCACGCTCAGTATAGGGTTCCGTAGTTTCCCGTCCGTCACAATAAAGTGTACCCACTTATGAGTTTAAAAAAATGCTTGCTACGATTATACTACAAACTTAGTCCAGAAATTATTTTGTAGAACCCTTTTGTCTTTTTTGTACAAAAACTGTTCTTTCCATCAAGTTCAAAATAATTTTCCTAGAAAGTCCTTATAAAGTTCTACTTCTCAGATTTTTTTCATATTTTCTAAACTTATGGTTCAAAAGTTAGAGGGGGGGGGACACATTGTTTTTTACTTTTGGAGCGATTATTTCCGAAATTATTGACATTATCAAAAAATGATTTTAGTAAACCCCTATTCATTTTTAAATACCTATCCAACAATATATCACACGTCAGGGTTGAAATTAAAAAAAAATCACTTCCCACTTTACATATAGGGGGGCTACCCTAATAAAACATTTTTTTCCAATTTTTATTTTACCACTTTGTCGGCGTGATTGATATACATATTGGTACCAAATTTCAGCTTTCTAGTGCTAACGGTCACAGAGATTAAGCGAGGACGGACAGACAGACAGACAGACAGACAGACGGACAGACAGACATGGCGAAACTATAAGGGTTCCTAGTTGACTACGGAACCCTAATAAAAAGTGGCTTTTGAGCATTAGCACATACCAGCTCATAGTCCTGGAAGTAGGGCTTGAGCGGCAGGTCCCTGGCGGCGATGGTGGCCAGCAGGCAGCACAGGCGCCGCAGCTGCCACTGGTCCAGCTTGTGGCACTCGGGCTCCGGGGGTGGAGGGCACGCCTCCAGTATGCAGTCCGCGGACGTCTTGTTGCGACCGCCCGCGTCTAGAAGACAAACACAGCGATATAAATTTCTTTTTAACTACAAAAATGATTGCTCGTTATAGGGTGTTTTTGATATCGGTCGGATAACTTTACGCTTGCGGGATTGCCCCACAAACAGAAAATTTCAAAATACAAAAAAAAACGCGCCTAATGCCTATGCTAATGCCTATTACACGGATTACAATAAATATTTGTATGAAATTGACATTTGTAGGGGTTACGCGTGCGGGGCAAACCCGCATGCGTGATCAAAACCGCACGATATTAAAAACACTCTAACAAGTAACTGTTCACTACAAGGATAGTTTGATAGTGACATGTGTCGTTATTTTTTATTACAGAACACAAAATGCATCACGGTGAGTTGTAAAGTGATAGAAAGAGAAAGCATTACTCTGGACGCGTTCTCTCAGTCCTTAGTTTAAAAAGACCATGTTTTTTCACATAGCATGGATAGGATGACAGCAGGATGAAAATATGCATCTTTAAGATGAGAGAAAAGGACAGGTAGCTACATTGTATGAATTCGACAGCTGTCAGCAATGATATATAAAACTAGCTGTCACCCGCGCCTTCCTATAGCTATTATAAGTGTTGTTTTTCTTCTCGTGTCGATTTGACACAAATTCGACCAATATTTAGCCACCTGGACAGCTCTGTCGTTGGCTTCGTATAAGTCATGATGTTTGTGCAAGTGTGTAAATTCAATTTATATAGTATCTAACTTATTTTATTTTTAGGTTGTGGGTAGATTTTGAATTTGAAGAATTTTACATCTTGATAACAGTATCCTCACATTACTATACTTGTGCAAAGTCCTCAATCCTTCCCTATGTACAGTTTGACATGGGAGCATGCCTCCATCATTTTGACAGCAGTGACAGCTTTTATCAGGCCGACATTTGACAGCAGCTCCCTTGTTAGAGGCCAATTTGTGCGAGTGAACCCGCGCGATTTATTTAGGGCTGGAAATAGGGCATGCCCGTGTAAGTAGCTGACGAAATGACGACGGTTCAGATGGGGAAATTCAGAGGGCTGTTTAAAAATCAAGCTCATTTTGTCACTGATAACATCAATATGAGGTGTGTACGGTCTCATCAACCACACATTTACTTTGCGAATACAGCAAGCTCCGTGGATATTGTGCATTGCTCCGCACTAGTGCGAAATACAGTAAATTGTGAAAAGTCATTTGCATATGCCTCCAGTTCAGCGTGATCTGATCTAGGTATAAATATAAAAGAAGAAACTGACTGACATATCAACGACCAGTCGGAACTACTGGGACTAAGATTGTGAAATTTAGCGGAAGGCTTCCTTTCATGAAATGGAAGGATTTTCAAAATTCACCCCACAAAGGGATAAAACGGGGTGTCGTGTGTATGTAGGCACCTTTATATTATTAAGTTCATATACGTGTCTTATAGTATAAAACATGTAACATTATTTTAATAAAGGCAGTATTTACTCATCATTCGCCTTGGTATCATTTCACTCCAATTCCCAACATCACATGGCGACCGTGACGAAATAGTCCCTTGGACTTTGTTTAGAATTCCTATCACCGTATAAGGATACCGTGCCACGATGAACCGCAAGTGTAGTCGCAAACTAAGTCTTGTGAGAAACAGTGTTATTTTTGACATGAATAATAGTAATCAATATTACCATGGGGAAAAATCAGAGTAAGGAAGAAGTTATTATAGCACAAACAGCTTCCGACGGCAATAACAACGCAGATTTGGAGCAGTTAAAGTACCACACCAGCACGACGAACGTGGTTTTGTTGGTCATTTTGTTGCTGCTGTTACTGGGTTTCCTGTACTTTATGTTCAGGGTTTATATAAACTGTCACACTAAGTAGATGACCAACGAGATAAACCGGCACGCATTACGAAGATCAATTTCATACTTTAAGCGAGACCCAAAAATAAATATGGGAATAGAGAACGTATAGCAGAAAACTTACAAAAGGATCAAATGACCAGAAAGACCTGGACAACGACATGAAACACATACATAACTAAATTACTATTCATGAGAATGAGCATAAATAAGAAGACAACTGTATGCTGATACCATCCATCAAGTCCAAAGTTTGTGTGGAGAAAGCTACTTTCACGCGGGTGTATCCAGAAGCTAGTATTTTATGTAGATTCATGCATAAGACAATACATTATCTTATTTATTTCGACAAATAAGTAATTTAATAAGAGGTAATTGAGCAGGATTTTCTATTTACGTGGAGCATGCGAGTCGGCTGCGCTGTCAGCTTAGCTGGGTCGGCTTCTGCTATTGATTGCATGACCTGCTTACCGCTAAATTAAACCTTCCAATGTCTACCTTCATGTGCTAAAAGTATAAGTATGTATATGTCGTAGTGAGCGATATCTTAGACTTGATCACTTCATGATATGGCCACTAAAACTGGCCAGATCATTTAAACGTTAACTTTTAATGATATCTAAATCCTCGTTTGGCCATATCAACCGTCAAGATTGATAAATATTTAAAAAAATTCCGTGTTGTTCAATTTAAATCAATTTCCTTTGTAAAACTGATCGAAAGAGCTTTAAAATTTAAAAAATGTCTTCGATAAGGGATTTGGTACATGTGGAATCATGGAGGAGCGCTGGCCTGATGCTGCGTAAACAAGAGTACGTGACCCACACACCGCGCCGCGGCGCTCCTTTGATGACTACCACTCCACCGCGCACATCATGTTAGAATGTAGCAGAGCACATCATGTTAGAATGTAGCAGAGCACATCATGTTAGAATGCACCAGATTCTGAACTAATTTTGCTCCATTGGTGTAATTGCTGTAAGGCGTTCTGAGTCTAAACAAAGTAGGCCAAAGGAGGATTAACATATCATTAAACTTTAACGTTTAAAACGACCTCGCTAGTTTTACTTGGCAAATCATGAAGTGATCAATTTCTTAGATCTGGCCACGACATAATGTATATAAAAAACCAGGTCTGTGACCATGAAGAATCTGCCCTGGGTCATGAACAGTTCGTTCTTGACCGTATTTATGGAATACGTGCTCACTAGAACATGATTGTGTACAGGGTATAAACTGTTAAAAATCTATTTGATTGTTCGGAAGAACTTAGATGGAGATGTCTCAGTCGCAATACGTTCATAAAAAGAAATTAAACAAAATAATTTTTTGTTTTGACTGTTTACTTGCAAAAATAGATACCAAAGAATAATAGATTTTGAAACACGAATCTGAGAACCCCAGTACTATGTATGATTGTACAGGTACAGTCAACCGCGCGTCCGTGACTCAGATAGCGCTTTTATTTCGGGATAGTTTAGTGACGTGCGGTTGACGGAACTATCTGATTTAAACCATTGTAGTTGGTCGACATCTGGCTCTCTGGAAAAGACAAATTAACGAGATACATTCTCGACTTAACGGATAGTTTTTACCTCAGATTAAATCATAACAGCGGAAGATAGGTGGCGCGTGGACCGCTGATATCAAGCCCTCGTGGCTTAATTTCACTCTATCTCATAAATTTATATACATACTTTTTTGTTTTTACTGCGATAAAGGCCTTCGTGTGCTTTTACGCATTGTACAAATCATACAATTTACTTCACTCGTGCATGTAGTTGTGCACAGAGTCATTGCTATGTTAGCACATAACATATCTTTCTTTATAATATACCAATGATTTGTACCCGTATGTCAGCCTATTTTGATGTGCTGTTTAATACTGGACTGTAGTTGAAGAAGGAACTCGTCTCACCTTCTCCATGTATGATCTGGCAGAGCTGGTGGTAGAGCACGCGGCCATCCTGGGCGCGGAAGTAGTCTGCGAGCTGCGCGATCTCGGAGTCGGACAGCCCCACCACCGACCGCAGCGGGCCGGCCAGGATCGACACGAACTTCGACTCTGAAACCATCACATAGGCAAGGTTGTAGTACCTGTATTGTACCGCCACCGGCTCACGCTGAAAACCAGCGCTGTGAGCTCATCGCATTATGCGTGAGGTCGCAGCTTTATGCTGAGCGCACAGCCGTTTTATGCGGAAGTGACGCATATCTTCCCTATCTATTGAGTATGTTAATAGCTAGTTTTAAGATGGCATCTTTTTCCGAATAAACTGTTTGTCTTTCTTTTCTTTACTTATATGTTCAGTGATATTCTGGAAACTGAATCATGATTATGTATTCCTTTGTCATCATCAATCCATGAATCGAACTCGTTCATGCATAAACAAAACGAGACTTGAGCTGCGTTGCATCTCCACTAAGGTGTTCGAAAGAGATATAAATATAAAAAATTATAATAATAAAATATCTACATACTTATAGACTGAATGCATTGGATGAGTTTAATAACTTACGTAAGCATAAAACATAAGCAAAAATTGTTCTCAAGTAAGTGAATGTCTTTTATGAAAAATAAATATCTTTAAACCTACATACCAGCGTGTAAGTGGTACGGTCCCCCAAAATGAGCCTTTAAAGAGAAAAAGTGTCAAATGGTCTCTTCGTGGCTACTTAGCCGTAAGATATGGGCTACAGGACATGAGCTCTCGCCTAAAAGTCGACACAAAGACCGATCCTTCGAATCAAATGAAATGAAACGAATCATGCGTGATCTACTATTGTGACAAGACGACATCATTAGACAGAGAGTTGGAAAATGAACAAGTGAACAGCGGTACCTACCTACGCTGATACGCAAGTCACTGCGGCGCCAGCTGAACACTAGTGCTGGGTGTCTTTTTTTTTTTTTTTTTTTATGTTGGGAAAAAATCATGCATTGACATCCCACGCCCTTGGGCGGAGCGGGAGATAGTGTCAGACTCTTACTGACTAAAAGACCCACCCCGTTCCTTCTAGCCTTCATACCGATGTCCAGAAAATTCTGAAGTGGTCACTCTTTCGGTACGGGCTCGCTCGGCGCATTCTGTAGTATTCTTCTCTTTTACTTTGTGTTTATAACCGTTGGTGTGTCTGTTTCGAATAAAACTGTTTTCTATTTCTACATATAAAGGAGTTGCCCTTAGGATCCAGGGGTCGGTACCAGTCCCACAGGTTGTGCCTCACGCGGGTCTGTTGCAAGTCTTCTTCTATATAGGGATGTTGCTAAGGTACCTGATGCTGAGCGGGTTCAATGACCTGTAGTTAGTAGTCGGCGTTGCGTACAAACTATCTACAGGTCATTGAACTCGTTCAGCTGACGTTTTTATTAAAGAAATTAATTTCGTACATGTATAAATTAATACGAGTTTTGAAAAAAAGGTACTTTATTTTTTAATTTTATCTTTACAAATCGATAGTGTTTCATGTACCGGATCGACTCTCCACGGGATTTAAACGATACAAATTTAACGGTGTATAGGTATGTTGCTAAGGTACCTGATATGAGGGAGTTGCCCTCAGGGTCCAGGGGTCGGTACCAGTCCCACAGGTTGACCCCCACGCGGGTCTGTTGCAAGTCTTCTTCCTATATAGGTATGTTGCTAAGGTACCTGATATGAGGGAGTTGCCCTCAGGGTCCAGGGGTCGGTACCAGTCCCACAGGTTGAGCCCCACGCGGGTCTGTTACAAAGGGTCCAGGGGTCGGTACCAGTCCCACAGGTTGAGCCCCACGCGGAAGGCGGCCGCGCGGATCTTGTTGCAGGTCTTCTTCGATAGTTATGGAGCTAAGGTACCTGATATGAGGGAGTTGCCCTCAGGGTCCAGGGGTCGGTACCAATCCCACAGGTTGAGCCCCACGCGGAAGGCGGCCGCGCGGATCTTGTTGCAGGTCTTCTTCGATAGTTATGGAGCTAAGGTACCTGATATGAGGGAGTTGCCCTCAGGGTCCAGGGGTCGGTACCAGTCCCACAGGTTGAGCCCCACGCGGAAGGCGGCTACGCGGATCTTGTTGCAGGTCTTCTTCTATAGGTATGGAGCTAAGGTACCTGATATGAGGGAGTTGCCCTCAGGGTCCAGGGGTCGGTACCAGTCCCACAGGTTGAGCCCCACGCGGAAGGCGGCCGCGCGGATCTTGTTGCAGGTCTTCCATACGTCTGCTAGCCGGACTATCTGTGTGGCAAATGCAAATCGCACTTTGAAAACAAAAGTGGCTCTATAATAAGCTTGTGTTTTTAATTGCCATTTTTTGGTAAACCTTTGACTTTTCAATCTGATTATCAGAACTTATTCTCTGATTGTCAAAGTCTTTGTTCCAATTTTTAATGTTCCTCGGTAATTGATTCGCAGCTTCTTATCGAGTAAATAAGAAAGTACACTGAAAACTTTATGACTGATGAAAAATCACCTTTTTGGTATAGTGCCTCTTATGTTTTAAGGGTACGAAATGTTTTTCTTTCTTTCTTTCTTTAAAATTGGAGATTGCATAAGACTAGTAATAATAATTCTTTATTTTCAGTCGTAACTAATAAACATACAACTAATCTATTGATACTTATCTATTACATCTAAACAAATATTATAAAGAGGAAATATTAGACTTTTTGTTTATTTGTATGTTATGATTTAACTCAAAAACTCTAGACCGATTTCAAAAATTCTTTTAACCATTATAAAACTACATTTTTACTGAGTAGCATAGGTATAAATTTTCTATTTTTACGCAGATGAATCTGCTGACAAAAGCTAGTCTTCTTATATTAAGGCAGCCTCGTATCAACATACGCTTAGCAACATACAGCCCCAACATTTTGCGCAATAATTATAAATAATTTAAAAAATAATTTTAAGTTGTTACGCTACATTATAGACTGCAAAACAATTTAAAAAAAAAAACGCTACCTCACATTAGGAATAACTCCCGTATCGTGGGGGCTCCCGCAAATATGCAAACTCTCATACAAAAGATACTCGGACACAAAACAACTTTACGTAGGCAGTACAAATGTTTATTCCGTGCGGGAATCAAACCCGCGAAGTATGTTGGGTGACTGTTTAGAAAGCAGATTATCATCTCTCCATCATCCTTCATATTATTGGTAAACTGATATTAAGTTTTATGTTGATAGATAGGTACGTGTCTAATGTGAAGCCACTTTTGGGCGCAACTCTTTGGCCCGTAATTAACCACACATTTATTTATTGTCAATAATCTTCATTTTATATTACAATACAATGTACACAACAACCCTCAGACCAACAACAACAACCATAGACTTATAAGAAAAACAACAACAAGAATGACTCATGTTTACATACATTTAATTACACCATTACTAACCGTGTCATGCATTGTGATGGGTTTCCTGATAAAGTACTAATTGCACACTTTTCGGAGAATTGTAACTTGGTTTATATCCATTCAATTAAAATTTAAAAATATGTTTGGGTGTTATAACACTGTATGTAAATGTACACAAAAATTTATTGATTAACAGCTGACGTGAGGCAACTGTCATGGCGCCGATTATTTCGGATTCGATTTTTGAATTTGCTTTCATTGGAAAAGGAGGTTCATAAGTAGTTATATCGAGTATACATACTAACCTCATTTTTGTAGCAATTATTTATCTGATGCTATAATTTATGTACGTCAGCGAAGCTGCGAGCAAAAGCTAGTAAATAATAAAAAAAATGTGAAAATAACTCTCTCTGAGAATAAGTCTGCCTTAACGGTTAAACTACTAAACCCATTTTGATGAAATTTGGTACGGAATAGAATCCCAATTCCCAAGGAAGGACATAGGATACTATTTATCTGGTTTCGACTTCGATTTTGCGTTCCCAATAACCGACATTCACACAAATGAAGTCGTGGACAAAAACTAGTTAATATAATTATATGTACATAAATTCGCACGCTTGGAGTAGGTATAAACAATCACTATGAAAATCTATGAACGTAACCCAGCGCTACGCAGGGTCTACGAGCCGGTTGCTACGAAGGGTCTACGAACCGAGCTACGAACTTTTCTGTAGTATAATCAGCAGGTGAGATAGTGGTCAACCCTACCAATAATAATAATAAAAAAATCATTAAGCTAAAAAACTTAAAGTTTATTAACTTAATTGGCTTTAGCCACTGTAAGAGTTATTATTATTGCTTGATTACAAGTTAGGTAAGTGTGCAATTAAGTTGATGGCAGTTAGACAGCAAACCAATCTTATATCTAAAATTAAACAGGGTAGACCTTTCATGGCAGGTTCTAATCATTCAAGGATAATAAGAGCTGAAGGCTCCTCAGGACACTATTACAAATTCGACACATCAATCAATTTGTCAATGGGAGCTGGTCGGTACCGGTCCGTTACGTTACACCCCGTTTTACATAGCGCGATGCTTCACTCGCTCGGCTATACATCGCCGGGTACATAAGGAGGTCGCAGGAGAGGCGTGGGTTGTCGGAGAGAAATGTACGGGGGCGTAGTGTAGACCTGTGAGGCTGAAAGGTCGGAGCTAGCGCGGCGCATGCGCGCAGGCGTCGCGCGTGACGTCAGAGGATCGATCGTGCCGCGGCCGCCCTCAGCTCCGCCGCTCCTGTCACCTGCGGAGCACGCGAACAGCCCAGGCGACGATGCGGCCACACGTTACATAAGGCCACCCCACGTGCATTCATGTCCGGCAACCACCCATGTGCGGGCTAAGCTTCAGGACCAGGAATAGCCCTTCGCAGAAAACCTCCCTCCGATGGGGCGACAGCTGCCCGCCGCGAGCCAGCAGTAACTCCTCGGACTAGTGAAGGGACAGTGTTGTGTAGTGGGACTGTGCTGGACTGTGGGGACAGATGGCAGCCGAGTGACGTGCCCGGTGCGTCGTGTGCACATCCATAGCGTTTTATTGAACGGAAAGTAAGTATTGATAGTTCTGAAAACACACAACTACTTATTATGCACACAATACTAACTATTACTTAATGGCGAGAAAAGCTAATAGTTCTAATCATACCTATTCTTTGTACTGCTGGTATCGTGAAGAAAATTGACTGTTAGCCACAATTTTTTATTATTTTTATCGATGTAAAACCTGCTAGTGTTATATTTTCAGTGCATCTATTAAATCTGGCCAGGTACATCGAAGTTATGCGCTTTTATTTGCATTTAAAATTGGTTTTCGTAAATGTTTTGTATAACCTTTCCTGTGGCCATTTTCTTGATGTGGAAAGATTGAATAACTTAGTTGTTGATATTGAGATAGATAAATGTATAGGACTGTATTCTACGTTTGTTATTCAGATGTCTTTAAAGCTTCAAAGAGCAGCTCGACGAGACGGATGAAAGTTGAAACATGAATCAATAACCGAAATGGCACATTATTGATTGCATGTAGTTATTATTAGATCGTTTGGTCGTAGGTGGAACTACTATGGTGATTATTTCACTGATTAACCGTGGTCGAATACCTGTTTAATGTATATGGAACACCTGGTATTTATTGCAATTATTTGCCGGAGCCTGGATGTTCAAACACAGATTCTCACTTGCATCGATGTTATGTAGACGACTTGGGACATTTTTTTCAAAAATTTTATTGAAAGTTCGCATTGACCAATGTCTCACCTGATAGTCGATGATGGAGCACGCCTGCTTAGAAGTAACATATTCCCTCTCACAGACACTGTCCCATCTAGTTCAATCTCTTCACATTCAATTATTGTTGTGGCGATAGTGCGGGCATTATCTGAGAGGCAATTACCAAAAAATTAGTAGTAAGGGCTTCGTCTATCATGTCCTACTGCTGGGCGAAGGCCTCCCTTTCCCTCTTTTCCACACACGTCTGTCCTCAGCCATTGCGAGCTAGTGCCTCTGGCAATTGTGAAGCTCATGTCTCTACCCTCATTAAAGTCTGCCGTGATGTTGCCTTGCGTTTAACTGGGACGTAGCCAAAAGAAATGAAAAAATGATAAAATTGGGGCGGGGTATTTCAAAACGAGAAAAAACAAAGTAAGAAATAATTCTGTTCTTAGGTCTAGAACGAAGCTGTGAACTGTTCTTGTATCTGAAAAGTAGCGTTGGAAAGCGTTTCATTAATTTCTGATCCGCATTACAGTAGTATATCGTCAAAAGAATAACTATAGAGATTGCATTGGATGCACTCAGTAGATGTATGATTAATACGTCGGTACTAGGTACCTACTAGAATGTAGACTTGAGCTTTGCGGGTGGAGCTCTGGGGGGTACCCAGCTGATTGATTTATTTTTTTAGCTCACAATTCTTAGATGCTGCCAGCGCCTTCGCCGAAAACAAGCACAAGGAATCATACTCCTGGGATAAAAGTATCCAATATCCTATTTCAAGACCTGGTCTACTCGTGTAATAAATTTTATCTAAATTACTTCAGACGTTTGAGCGTGAAAGAGTAACAAACACACACTCATACATACAAATTATTGCCTGTATAATATTAGTACGATGATTAGAGCAGCCAAAGATTTTATATATCCTTCTTATTTCATATATCCACAGTGAGCTGATGATAAGACAGCATCCTTATCATCAACTCACCGTGCTTTGATCATCGCCATTACTTTCTGCAACCAAAGTTCCAAGGCAGCATGACCCAGCATTATCATTCATGACCTATATATTATGTTTGGTTACCGTTTATGGGTTCGTAGTTAAATGATAACATGAGTGAATAAAGGAGAAATCGATGGATAGAAGTGAACAATGAATCATATAATTATATCGCTCTTCCAGAGTAAACAAAGCTTGCTTGGGTCAGTCCGCAGATACTATCCATCACATACCTCTCCCTCTTTGCCTCGTTCAGCATGTTAAGCGTTGGTCCCACCTGTTTTCAATCTATGTCCTCAATGTTTATGGACAGTCAGAACCACAGAATAGATGAAAGATGGCCTTGTGGGCGGAGCAAAGTAGAGCTATGCTCATAGTTCTATTACCAATAGCAAACTTGCGATCTAAGTGTGCGTGCACTGTTAGTTGCGTTCGTATTGGTTTATTACCTGTAGTAGAATTAAAAGGGTGGGAGACAAGCGGCGACACTCGTTGTAGTACAAATCAGAAAGTTTTTCCTTTCTAACCCCTTTCATCTTTTCTGTGGTCAGAACTAAGAAAGTTTGCCAGCCACTGGTATCATGTCAGTTAGTAACTGGGTAGTGGAGGTTACATAGATAATGGCTCCATGTGCAATATTAGTACTGAGCTGCATCCCGTTACACTGAAGCCTACCTCAACGTGGCTATTCAAATGCTAGGCAGATGAATGCCCATCATACGACGTTATAATCATTAGAAATACAGGGTGCAAAAATGACGAGGAACTTTACTGATATGAATGCTACCAATTTCAATCAATAAGTCATTTTTTTATTAAGACTTCGAATCTATGATTCACTAATCAGTATTTTATTAAAAAATAAATTATTTTATTATTATGAGCCTTTTTTTATGGTGGGACAAAATCATCCAATGACATCCCCCGCTCTTGGGCGGAGCGGGAGATAGTGTCAGACTCTTACTGACTAAAAGACCCACCCCGTTCCTTCTAGCCTTCATACCGGGGCACGAGCGCCCTTTCGGATAACCTTGGTCCCAGTAGGCTTCGACCCGGCTGGGTCCCTGCTGTTGCTGACAACTCCTTGAGGCGCGCGGGAACAGTGCGCGCCGTCGACGACTTGGGCTTGGTCCGGATAGTTACCGGACGGCCGGACAGCAAGCTACCCATTGCTCACTGTCCGCAAGCCCGCGCCTACGGTGGCCGGTAATCGGGATCACAATCCCGGCGGCGGCGGCGGCGAGAACGCCGTTGCCTGATGCGTTCGGCCTCCTTCTTTGCGAGCATTACTGCTTCGTAGAAGTCGGCGGCCGCCTGCCACTCCTCCTCGCTCCGGACCATGGCCTCGACCAAGGCCCGGCGCGAGAGGTCTCCGCCGCCGATCGCCCCCACGAGGGCACGGCGATGCTCCGCCCAAGCAGGGCACACCTCGACTGTGTGCTCCACCGTGTCCTCCGGGTATTCCGCACAGTGGCGACACCCAGGCGTCACTTCCGCACGAATCCGGTGCAGGAACCTCCCGAACGAACCATGTCCGGTGAGGACCTGCGTCATACGGAAGCTAAGGACGCCGTGAGGTCTTTCCAGACACGCCTCAAAGAGGGGACTTACCGCCATGATTGTTGCGTGCCCAGCACTGGGTTGCGATAGTCGTTGACGCCATTTCACCATGAGATCCCGCCGGAGCTCTGTCCGCCATGCCGTGACCTGTCGCGGCAGCGGACTTTCACCCCGGTATTATTATGAGCCTGTAGTGTCCAACGGCAGGGCAAGGGCCTCTTTTAAGTAGGAACCCAAATTGTGACGCCATCTCCTTCTGGGTCTACCACATCCCCGGCTCCTGCTGTTCAGGATACAGTCAGTGGGTGCATACGTTCCAATTCTGTTGCGATTTGCGGCAGATGTGATCTGATGTGACCCCAAGTGCGGACTTTTAAAGTTTCGTTAATTATCGCGATTGCGCTCCGTAGGTAAGGGTGGGAAGGATGCACATGTCATTGAGTTTCCTTTTTAAGCAAAGGTACGGAGGGGTATGTGATGGTAAGATATGTGATCATCCGCGTCCGACCTAGGCAAGCTTTGCTTACCTTTGAAAATAAATGGGATATGATGAAAAGAATAGAATAAAAAATAAGTTTAATTCAAGACACACAGCGTAACGGTTATTAACACAAACTAAATAAGATCAAAAGTACATTGATTGATTTTGATTTTGATTTTTTGATTTTGTAGCTAGGTGACCAAGGACCCTGGGGCAAAATCGAAACTGGGGCCCCTAAATTGTTTAGGCTTTATCACATTTTAAAAATATTTGCATACATAGTTTAAAAATGCAACGCTACTTTTTCTTATACATAAATCCTAAGTTAAAAGAAGATTTATCATAAACAAGCACACAATGTTATGGAGACATGGTCGTCGTTAATATGATCGGCACGATATCTTTCAAAACTTAGTTACCGAATCTTCATGAGTAGGCTTTTCAACCAATACTGCAGTAGTCACATTATCTGAGTCACTGTCAACATAAATATTTTTCGTCAAATTTTTCTTTCATTTAATAAGCGGTTTGTCAATCAGGTTTTGGGGCCCCCTAAGCTTGAGGGCCCCAGAGCGCTGCCTCGCCTAGCCCCTTAGTAGCTACGCCATTGGGCCATTTTTAACTTTCTACTCTAAATATCTTTTTGCTTCGACCCTCAAGCAACCCTCTTCTTTGCAGCAGGAGGTCGCATCAGTCAAGATGATCAACATAGCGGGCGTGGTGTCCATCGTGCTGTTCTACGTGCTGATCCTGGCCGTGGGCATATGGGCGGGCCGCAAGAAGCCGGCGGGGAATGATTCCGAGGAGGAGGTGATGTTGGCGGGGCGCTCCATCGGTCTGTTCGTTGGGATATTTACCATGACTGGTAAGTGGTTACTGGCGGAGTTCTACATCTATCAGGCTGATAATCTATAAACTGCGAGATAGTTCGAAACAGTTACCTCGGCCATGTAATGCTAAGACCAACTGAAAGAACATGGGTGGGTTTTGTTAGTAAAAGTTTGACACTCGGGATCTCGCTCCAGCCAGACCAGAAAAATGGCTATTATTAATTAAACTGATGGGCAAAAGCATCCTATTCCCTTTTCCAAGAATTTATAGAGGTCTTATTTAGATATAAAAAAAATATCATGTGGTTAGTTTAAAAACTAATTAGTTGGCACTTAATCCAAAATTGTCTATGGAGAAATTACATTTAGAATTCGCGAACCAGTATTTAAACCAAGCCTAACTATGGTTGATTTCCGGTAACCATCCGGACGAGCCCAAGTCATCGACGGCGCGTAGTGTTCCAGGCGCGCCTCAGGGAGTTGTCACCAACCGTAGGGACCAGCAGGGTCGAAGCCTACTGGGGCCATGGGTGCTGTGAAAGAGATCCCTGGGCCGTGGAACAATGGCAAAGAAGGAACAGGAGTGGGTTTTAGTCAGTAAAAGTCTAACACTATCTCACGCTCCGCCCAAGAGCGAGGGATGTCGCTAGGTGATTTTCCCAGCTAAAAAAAGCCTAATTATGTTTAGTGAACTTTATAAAGAAGGCTGCTTGTATCTTATAGGTTACATCAGAATGTTGCCATTACATGCTGGCCTCAACTCTCACTGAAAGATAATGAGCATTGATTTTGGATTTTGATTCCAATCTAATCTAATCAACTCATTACGTCCCACTGCTGGGCGAAGCCCTCCCTCTTCCTTTTCTACACACGTCTGCTGTCTTCTGCCATTGCGGGCTAGTCCCTCTGGTAAGAGTCAATTTCATCTCTCTACCGCGCGGATGTCGCCTCTTGTTTACTTACACAACAATTATTTCAATAAACATATCTCCTCCTCCGCTTGACCACTACCTAACCTGATGGAAAGCAACGATGTGGCCGAATATGAAACATGCTTGCCTAGAAGTAACCTATTCACTCTTGACTTAAAGATCTACAGGTTGTAGCTGTTAGGAAACACCAGGGACACCAGAGTTGAGCTCCATAGTGATCCTGAGTTGAGCTTTACGAATAGTTACTGACAAAATATGCTTGCAGTGACTGGACAGGTCCAATCGTATGGTTCTTTCCTCAAAAGACCATCTCATATACCAATCTCTATGGTTCTCATGTGATTTGACTGTTACATGTTCGCTGTATGGACTTTGAAAAAAACTTTGACCCCTGAGTTTCTTTCAGTGTTTCTTCTCAGCTAGAAAAGACCGGCCTCATCTAATTTAAACTGAAAAAAAAAATGACGTGTTAAAGTGTTGTTGAAACCTATTTGCAAAATAAATATCATTTATCATTTACCAGGCAGAGAATTCAATCCTTAGGTGTACGCACAATGAATGAAATGAACGAATGAACATTAGTTGCCTAATCTATGTGTGACCTTACGTCCACCTGTCTGGCTAGTTCTTTGCTCTGAGACCCAAGCACCGACTTTCAGCACTGTAATACTAAACCTTTTCATTATATAGGTATTACTCAGCAATATATTAGTTGTATTTCTTTAGCACAGTATTACAATGTAATACTGTGGTAATAGTTCGCCCACGTGTAGTCTGTAATCCTTTGATTTCTATCAGTACCGTCATTTTATTTTGGGAAAAACGCTTAATAATAATATTGATTATAAACCCAGTGTGTTGTTTCAAGATAATTGGAATATGGAACTCCACATCAAGTGGTACTTGAGGAATCACTTGTCATTATGATTAGATATCTCTGTCCCACATGGAGTTCCATGTTGATTGTAGTTATATCAACTAATTGACTACTCTTTAAGGGGTGAACTAAAAATTAGTTTATTCTGCTCTAAAATGTATTAGGTCAGCAAACTAAAGTAAAACATAATTTGGTTACTTTAAAAAAATATACTCCTGTCAAGTTGTCTCTGCACCACCCTTGGTTGACTGGGTCCGCCTTTGTAGCTTTGAATGATGTTATAATAAATAAATATGTCCTTATGGCTGTTGGTATTTGCAGCTGAAAACGGTTAGGAATAGACATGTTTACAAAAACACACACCTTTGTCTCATGAGGACAGGCAGGAGCTTCGTACACAATACCACCTGCTACGATTCTTAAATCCCTATTCCTTCTGCTTTGTGATGTTATTATAATCACAAATATGCCCCTACATCTGTAGATGTAGCATAAGGGCGCCTTCAAATTTGTGCGGCCATCGCGCTGTTTTGTTATATATTCCATATAAATAAAAGAAGCGCGACTGCAGCGGTACACCCGTGCTGCAGTCGCGCATCAGTTCAACCACATTATCGTGCTCGAACCTAGCAGCTGTACCGCGGCGGCAGCGCTGCTACCGTACGGCAATATGCGGCTAATTTGAAGGCGCCCATAAAGTCTTTTCTTTTTTTTTTTTAATTGAGATAAACTAGTGCTTGACTGCGATCCCACCTGATGGTAAGTAGCGATGCAATCTTTGATGGTGAGGCGCACTAGTTTATTAAGAGCCTATTCACTCTAGCCTTGAAGACACCCAAATTATAATCGGACGGGAAGACCGCAGCAGGCAGACTGTTCCAGTCCTTCGACGTACGCGGTATAAACGACGAGGCGAAACGCTTAGTCCGGACCGTAGAGGTTTCAACAACGTAAGGGTGAATATTCGCCGTACGTCGGGTTGTCCGATGGTAGAATTGCGATGGCGGAATCAAGTCATGCAATTCCTGCGCACACTCTCCAAAATGCATCCTGTAAAACACCGAAAGGCTGGCTACCCTACGCCTATGCTCAAGGCTTTGAAGGTTGGACTTAACCAAATCTGGAACATAGTCAAGTCAAGACATAGTCCCGATATAGTTTATTGTTTGGTATTCCCCGTACTTGTACATTAAGTATTCTATGCTTTAAATACCATTTGCACTTATTTTCGCCAGTCTAATTTAAACTTAGCCAACTTGACAGTATAGTGCTATTTGATTTATATTGACTTTTCTATTGTTTTAAGGGCTATGAATACTAGATCAAGTACTACGTAATTTCCGTGGGTATAATCTCAAGTGTCTCGTTGTAAAGTAATTGTTTTAATCTTTGCTATCTATTTTAGTATTCACTTTAGATTTTCCTTATTACAGACAACTATAGGTAAATCATATGTTAGGTAGGTACTTATGTATATTTGGAGGTAAAAGCGTAAAAAATATAATATATATTTTTTTGTTGTTCAAATGAAATTATTTTTATTATAAATTATTTGTTTTCAATTATTTAGTATTTGATTTTAATTTATTGGTTGAAAAGTTTTAAGAAATTATTTTAAGAGATTTTTAATGACTAAATGTGTGTACCTACTGCATGCTAAGGATGTAAAATCTAAATATTTGTACGGCTGAAATGACGAATATAGTGAGACCCCACTAAATGTTAAGAACTTGTTACTACGTGTATATTCTTGCAAATAAATATATCATTCATTCATTTATATATTCTCAGGTTTTTTATAAGTAATATGAAGTCCTTGTAGTCCGAGTCCATTCAGGCATGAGCCTTTACATGAGTTAACTTGTTCAAGCTATACGCCTGACTTAATATGAGTCACGCTTCATATTAAATCGTTCTACACCCTATCATTAAGGGTCAGTGAAGATCTAGGTTACATATCAATGTAGACGCTAATGGCGTGTTATTCATCACCAATACTCTCAAAACGGCGAAGGAAAACATTATGAGGAAACCGGCATGTCCTAGAACCAAAAATTCGAAGACATGCGACTTTTGCCAATCCGTTCTGGGCCCGCGTGGTTGATACGGCCAATTCTCATTTCTAGAGAGGAGGCCTGAGTCCCAGTAGTGGGAACATTATAAGTTATGCTAATGATGGGTGAGATCTGATCTAAATCAAATTGGGTGATGGTAACCAAACAACAGCAACCCGACGCGGTAGGCCCAGACTTACCTAGGGTTGAAAGTATTAGCCATATATAATTAGGGACCGAGAAAAGTGGAAAAATGAAAGGTTTTGCGCTACAATGGGACACAAAAAGCTCATAATAATAATAATATCAGATTTGACAACACACCTATAAGGAACAACACACATACAAGGAAGGTTCTCTAAAGTTTCTCACTTCTCACACAATCCATCCATCTTTTTTTCGGCCTTCCTCTGGGAGATCTTCCTCCCTCTCCATCCATCTACATGTATACTCAGAACTCTTTTAGTAACATGCGCTTCATCCCTCCTCTTCACATGAAGACAAGACAAGCGATTACTTTTCAACTTTTCAGTCACTGGCGCCACTTTCAAACTTCCTCTAATATACTCATTTCTCACTTTATCTATATGCAATCTTTTTTATTCTTCTTTTTTACAGCCCAACATTATGATCCAAACAGTATGACAGGTACAACATCTTCAAAAAAAAAAAAACACCGTTTTACAGGATGCCTGAAATGTAATGGGCATCGGAGATCATGGTCATCACGTCAAATATTTCAATGTTTCCTTTTGTTTCGTGTCATGTGACGTAGGTGTTTGTTGCAGCGACATGGGTGGGAGGCGGCTACATCAACGGCACGGCGGAGGCCATCTACACGTCGGGGCTGGTGTGGTGCCAGGCGCCCTTCGGATACGCGCTGTCGCTCGTCTTCGGTAAGATACTCCAGCTGTTCTTTAACCAGTAATGGCCCTTTCACGACCTTGCCATTGTGAGCCGTAGCTAAGCGCGGGGCAGCGAGCAGTAAAATCTAAAGTATGAAAATGTTTGATATCACGAGACACCGCTCATAGCGAAAACACGCGCGCTTTCCCAGGCCGTTAAGACCAAAGTCGTGACCAGGCCGCAATGGTCTGCCAACGTACTACCATCAGATGGACAGATGGTTGGTGCGGACAGCTACATTAACTGGTTACCCTCTTTTCTCTGTTATTATAATGTGAGAGAGGTACCCATTACGCAATCGATGTCGTTATCTGTACAAATATCTTAATAACCAATTAAATTTTTGATGAGCAGTTCATTCTGTTATCAGATTTGGGTATAAATTTTCATCCATTTCTTAAAATAAACTGAACCAATTATGAAAATTCCTTGGAAAAATAAAATGAGGCGTTGTAAAATCTTTTCTGTTTTAATCAAATCTAATGAGTACTCTACAATACTTTTTGTTAATCAAAATATTGTAATTTACCTGCATTATTTTAGACTGGGTGCGCTCTGCTAACTACGCCGTATAAGGCCGTGCTGATGACCCTTCATCGTATGTATGTCGTGGCCAGATCTTAGAATTGATCACTTCATGACATGGCCCACAAAAACTGGCCAGCCCCCCTAGCCAAGTTACAACCATATCGGGTCGAATTCCGTTCTCCAATCGGTAACGTTTCGGTGTCAGCAATTGTTGAAAACGATAAGTGGGTAGCCATGTTGACGCGCCTGAGACGGCCGCTCTTTCTACAATGTAGCGTTTGTTTATCAAAGGGTGTAGCGTTAAACGTTGTAGAAATTCATTCTATTATTTTGAACGATGTGACCTTGGCTACGAATTTTATATTCGTTTATTCCGACCACGTGAATTAACGTTGAGATGATGTCATTCCCATACATTTGATTACTTTTCGAATAGCGTTAACGATTGCAGATTATCAACTTGGCTAGGGGTGCTGATCGTTTAAACGGTAATGTTTGTTAATCCTCGTTTGACCATATCATTGATGTAGAATTTCTATGATAGTAAAAGGTCTAAAGAAAGTAGGCCAAACGAGGCTTGACTTATCATCAAACTTTAACGTTTAAAACGATCTGGCCAGTTTGACTTGGCCATATCATGAAGTGATCAATTTCTAAGATCTGGCCACGACATATACACGCATATTATTATAACCCTGAGAATGTGTTGTTGGTGCAGGCGGCATATTCTTCGCGAACCCGATGCGCAAGCAGGGCTACGTGACCATGCTGGATCCGCTGCAGGACTCGTTCGGCAGCCGCATGGGGGGGCTCCTGTTCCTCCCGGCGCTCTGTGGGGAGGTGTTCTGGGCAGCCGGCATTCTGGCGGCGCTGGGTAAGTCCTACATCTAAAGACTACTATCTGTTATGCTATCTTAGTTACGAAAGGTTTACGGGGCGGATAGTACCTACAATGCAACAAGATCATCGACGACGATGCACTCACCGAGTCTAAATTCCAAAGTATGCGTCGACACCGAGTCGCTAGCCAGTCGCTTTTTTATCGTACATTTCGGGGACTGTGCATCGGAATGGTACAATTTATTCCACCTGGCCTGTTCCACTATCAGACCACCAGGCATAAGGCGTTGCGCCACCGGTATATGGTGGACATTCCACCCAAACGCATTGTGGGAACACATTCATAGTGCGTACAGCTGATAGCCACAACCGAGGGTTATTTTTAAGTCAAGAGTGAATAGGTAACTTCTAGGCAAGAGTGCTCCATCGTCGACAACATCTTTGATTTCCATTGGTGAGGTGGTTGTTGAGCGCGAGCCGATCTATTACAAAAAAGCTTTTTCTAACAACGGTTTTATCATAGCATTGACATGTCAGAGTGCTACATCCCCAGGGTTACGTCAGTTTACGTCGCCTGATCTGAACACAATTTGTACCCTGTCGTGTGCCTATCACAGCATCAAGGTCGAGCGTTTCCGACTCGAAGTAAGGTGCGAATATCTTATTTTTAGAGGCACTATAAGTAAACATTGAAATCGTTATAAAACTAAGCAGTCAGATCGGAGATAGGCATGAATGCTATCTTTTTCATTCCAATCATTGATGTATTAACCCAATACGTGTTCTTTTATTTTATTAACATTGTTCTCACATTACGAAGCGACAAAAAATTGGTATGAAACTGAGATATTTGTAATACTTATTATGATTTAAGAGATTATACATGGAGTTTCTTGCACATTCTTCTCCATAGAGATCAACGATCACGAAATGTGCAATTAGCATAATTTTTCTGACTGACTGACTTGACAATTCAAAAGTGCCTGTAAATGGTTTATTTGAAATAAATGGTTTGATTCTTCATCTGGTGAAACCAGTTAGCCATATTTAATTACTTTGTGATTATAACCTTTGTGCTGTGTTTGTCCCGAATAAAAGTATTTCTATTCCATATTTAGTGGCCACATTTGTCAGAAAAAAATTGAAAAAGAAGGAAAAAAAGGTTTATTTGCGCCGCTTCACACCCGATTGTGCTCTCGTTCCCTCAAGAAAATCAATTTATATCAACTGACAAAGGCCGTAAAAAGCTAAATAAAGACTGAACGACTTCCCTCCACTTGATTGACGTCTGCGAACCCGTACAGTGTATTCTGCGGCCGCTATATAAAAGAAAAATGTCGCTTTGTTTTGTATGAAAGAAATAAAAATGAAGTGGAACAAAGCTTGTGTGGGTGTGTAGTTTATAATCCAATTATCAGCTTTGTTCCGCCCATGGCCGTGGGTGCGCCGGGCTCACCTTTGACATTTAGATACAGTTTCCAGTTTTCTGATTTATCCTACAGTTTGAACTTTGGATCAAAGAGGTTTCAATCTTCGATAGTGCTAATTTTAGGATCTATGTACTTATTTAGGTATTGTAGAGTCAAAATCGTTGCGGATTTGGTCGAACCCTCGTATTGGGCTGCCGAGACCTTTTCCCATCCACTTTACCGGTCACATTAAGCCTTTCCATTATCTACCCAGCTTTAAGTTCATCAAAGCACTCTGTATTTCTTATATATACCATGCTTGTCTTTATTTATATCCAAACTATAAAGTGAGTAATAGCAATACAAGAATTTCCCTAAGGATTAAATCTATAAATAACGAATTACCGTTCTTTAAATCAATAAGCTTCGTAAGATTAATGGCGCCCGACACGGGACACAGCTAGAAGCTAATTCTTAAAACGGTTTCATTTCATGACTGAAAAAGCCAATACGCATTTAACCTATGAACAACGGAATGACGTCAGAGAATAGATAAGCAAAGTTACCTACGATTGTTGATAATGGCGCCCAGCGCGGGACTACGAATCATTCGATTGCTTTGAATATTTCGACCAAGTACTTTTAGAATACTTAATGCGTGATCAAGTAGTCTTTTTTTAATTAATTTAATGGAGTAAATATTACTAGTGTTTAACCACAGTAGGGCGTTGTAGGAAATGCAGTAATTTTAAAAGTAATACTGAGTGATATTATCGTCATTTTATTTTAACGATGTAGATCACTCAGGGCAGGACTTTTAAAATACCATATCATAGTTGTCAGTTCTTATAGTCCATCCCAAGGTTGTCTGGTAGATACCACCGTCAGCGATAAGACCGCCATTGTACCCATAGATTTAAGTTTCTGTGAAATTGTTACTACATATTTTGGTGTACAATAAATTTTATTCTATTCTATTCTATTCATTAAAATAGCCAGGGTCACAGCGAATTTCTGAAAAGGAAACCCGTGGTCCTAGAACGTAAAAAGGCAACTGAAGGAATATAGGTGGGTTTAAGTCAGTAAAAGTCTGACACGCCCGCTCCACAGTAGCCTAAAGGCAGTATAAGAGTTCTAAGTCAATGAATTTAAGACTTTTGTCGAGAAGATAATCCAGTTTTTTATGAATCTTGCCGGCCATACTTGTTTTTGGAGCCTAAATATTATTTTCTCTATTACGTCTACCGCCGTCTTCACTCGTTACGGCTTACTTGGCAACTGCTAGCGTGATATAACAAGGGTCCGTGAGTTTTACGAGAGATCTTTGAAGGGCGTGCGTGTGTGTGGTGCAAATCTGTTTTATTATCGTAATGGCTACTGTGGAGCTGGAACTAGAACTGGCAATACCTAGCCTTTTTAGTGGGAAATACTCGGATTTCCATCCTATGTAGGTACTCTACAGTAACTTGGAATAGAAAGTAAGAAAGAAGAAGAAAATAAAGAAAACTAGTGTCTAACTGAAACCCGATTTGGTGCCAAAAGCGAAATCGAAAACAAAATTGACGTGGTAGGTAACAGAAACACTGACAAAAATAAAAATATATTTTGCTACGATTTTCTTTCATATTTTAAAATATTTATACTTAATTATTATAGTTCTAACTTTTGTAAAATACTAAATAATCGATTACCTAAAAATTATAACATAGTCAGTTTTTAGGCGTTCTAGACGGTAGTGCCGTCAGCTCAAAGTTATTAGTTTTGGTTGAGCCGAATATTCGGCCCATTTTTTGGCCAAACCCTAACTCTAGCCGGAACTACTTTCTTGACTGAAATCGAAACCGAAAGAAAACAGTTAATTAATTGTCCCTAAAACAATGTACATAACATATGACTCTATGGAAAAAGTAATTTCATAATTAAATCGTGGGTGTTAAACGTTCGCTTTGTTCGTGAGCACACCTTCAGATTACTCAAACAAATGGGTTTTACCATTTTTAGTATAGAAACATACAAACCCAATATGGAGTATATTTGGTTTGTATGTCACTGAGGTCAATACTTTACAGAAAGTGGTGGTCTCGTAGTAATTACTTAGCTCCAACTAGTTACTCTAATGTGTTTCACACACAAATAACCTATAGTAGGTATGTATCTAACATTCATTTACTTTGACGAGTTCACAGATGGTCTTACGCCGCGTACAGACATCGCGAGGCGTGCGCCGCGAATGGTTCGTCAGTCTTGCCTCAACCTGAGGCATACGACGGTACATTTATGCGTGCGTCCCGAACGACACATGCTCAAGCTGAGCACGCAAACCACCACGTACAGTGTTCGTCAGTAGAAAACGCAAACCACGGAGCACACGGCTTGTACTGAGGTGGCGTTCGCAACGATCGTACGATGCGAATGCTCACTGTGAGCACACTCGTCCACATAGCCTGAGGCATGCGAGACGAACCATTCACGTCTCACGCCTCGCGACGTCTGTACGCGGCTTTGTATTCGCTGTCAGTTTCAATAGAACTGTCAGTAATGTTGAATTTTGAAGTAACTTTAATTTGATTAGTGTGTTTTAATCGCCATTTGTGTTTGAATGGCTTAGAGAGTATGAAATGATTGCTCGTAGTCTCAGAATACTCGAAAAGTAGTGACAGATTCAACGATAGCTTCGATAACGATGATACAATATGGGGTTGATACACGTACATCATATAAACATGGGACCTTATTATTACGTCTTAATATTCACCATTTTTCCGACGACTTAGAGAGACGGACTTATACAAGACAAATGATAATAAATCCCATTCTCACACCAGAATATGAGTATGGGCGAACTGTCGGGCTGATTCATAGCAACGTTTACGAGTGTTTACAAGCAAGGTATTTATGTTTATCTTATCTTTTTGGGTTTTATATTTCATTCATTTTTATACGCCATAGTTATCAATCCCGGTACGCGAAATAAACAACAGTGACAAAATAAGATGAAATCAAAACCCCTTTTAAAAGTTTCGATAAGGATTCCCATCTATTTGAAAACTTACCTATTTGTTAGGTGCCTTTACCTACCCTCGTTTGTTCACAGCGCAAATTAGGTGGTGGCTTATTTCGACAAAATTCACCAAAACATGCGCATCTTATTCCTACATTACATTAACATTAGTTAACGTTCCGATGCCATTTCGTACTCCTAATCTCAGATTTGTTTGTCAGATGTAAAAGAGAATACTTTCCATGTTTTTATTCGGAAAAAGCAGTGAAAAGTTTGGTTTGTTTAGTAAATTATGTAGACATTGAACGAGGGCCGACGATCGAGGGCTATTTACTGAATAACTTAACGCAGACCTGCGCGAGGTGAGCATCAATAAATTCTTGTTTAATTTTATCGGTCTAGGTTACTTCACTGTTAAATATGGTATGTTAAAGAATGCCTGATTGGATTTAGTTTGGTTTTGTCTAATTTTAAAGCTTTCATTTACTAAGTACTTACCGATATTATTGTATTGTATACTGCTGTTTGTTATCCCAATAAAATAAAAATAAAATTAAATAAAATTTTCTGCTTCCATACCTACTGGCTAAGTCGGTGCAAACAGCTAGTACAAAATAAAAAAAAAAGTTAAAAGTGTTGTGACTGAATTAAATCACGGATTAGGTAACTTAAATATTAGGAAAATGTTTCAGATTGCACCCACATAATTTTTATTTGATCATTAATTACTTACATGTGTTTTCTAAGAAGAAAATCTACGCAGATATAATTATTTTATGTGGTCACACTAACGTACACACGCTCGAAGAAACTTGGTACGACGGATTAGGTCCGTCCTTAGCAAGCTTGAGCGTGACTCAGCGTAAGTTTGGTCCGTCATAACAATTTCGAGCGTGTAGTAATACTAATTACCGAACCATATGGCAGGTAATAAATACATAGCTATATTCCAAGCAGTTATACCTACTTAGCCTGCTAATTCTATTTTCGGTAAAGATCTTAAAAAGAAGTCTTGAGCACAAGCGTGGGTAGCCAACATTTAGGTGTTTTACCGATTGCATTATGGAGAGTGCAGGACTTGATTCAGCCATCTCATTCCTACCATCGGACAATCTGACGGCGAGTATCCACCCTTACGTTTTTGAAACCTCTACGGTCTTTTTTTTATGGTGGGAAAATATCATCCAATGACAACCCCCGCTCTTGGGCGGAGCGGGAGTTAGTGTCAGACCCTTATTGACTAAAAAACCCACCCCGTTCCTTTAAGCCTTCATACCGGGGCTCTAGTTCCCTTTCGGATAACCCTGGCCCCAGTAGGCTTCGACCCGGCTGGGTCCCTGCTGTTGCTGACGACTCCTTGAGGCGCGCGGGAAACCTCTACGGTCTGGCCTAAGCGTTTCGCCTCGTCGTTTAAAAATTCGGTGTCTTCAAGGTTAGGTTGAATAGGTTCTTAATAAACTAGTATGCTTCACCATCAAAGATTGCATCACTGCTTGCCAGCAGGTGGGACCACAGGCAAGCACTAGTTTATCTACATTAATATAATAAAGAGGTAAAGTTTGTTTTTTTGTTTGTAGGAGGTAATCTCTGGAAGTACTGCTCCGATTGCTAAAATGTTTTTACCGATAGAAAGCAGCTATATTGCTGAGTGACAGGCTAAATTTTAAGTACACGGGCGAAGTTGTGGGCGAAAGCTAGTATCAGATAAAAAAAAAGATATAATTCGAATGATGTCCACCTCCATCTAGGTCTGTCGTTCGCCGAACCGTTACTAATTCACCAGACATTTTCCTAATCAGTGTGACATGACATCAATGTTTTATATACCGATACGGCCTCCGTACATAATATTAATAACAACTAAGTACATAGGCTTATGTACCAGCGCTCAGTTCAGGTGGGCGGGTGGTCAAATATTCAGGACAGTTTAGGAGAATAATAGGGGAGGGGGGGAAGTGACGAAGGTGTGGGAGGGGGGTTAGATAAACAAAATTAATAACGAATGGGTAGTAGCGCACGTCAGATTAGTTTACAAGGCGTTTTCAGGTGATTTCCTCGACCTTCACTGGGTCTCAGTAGCTAATATGACACCTTAATTAGCATGATTGATAGGTGAAATTGTTTGTTTGTTGTTAACTTTGTAGAAGTTTCTGGAAGTACTGATCTGCACATTATCGCTGAATGTCACGGACTTTATTGCCATTGTAGTATTCGTACTAACACAGAGGGCACATTGGCTCGTTACGTCCCCAGCAGCTAGGGTCAACACGTGCACCTCAGTCAAAGGCTCGTATGCAACTGTCACTAACCGTGAACTCGAGACAAGTCTACAAACACTACACTCTTGAAAAACTGCACGCATCCTGTTAAAGCTCAACCGCGGGTGAAAGCTGGTTAATATTATTTTTACATTACTAGCTACTGGGACTCATCAGAAGGGTTACAGTCACCCAAAGGGCAATGGAAAGGGCTATGCTTGGAGTTTCCTTGCGTGATTGCATCAGGAATGAAGATATCCGTTGGAGAACCAAGGTCGCTGACATAGCCCGGACAGTGGGCAAGGCACATTGCTCGTAGAACGATCGATGGGGCGAAATGTTCTGGAGGGGCGACTGCGTGCCGGAAAACGCAGTGTTGGAAGGCCTCACACAAGGTGAACCGACGACCTGTAGCCTGATTCACGTAATCAAAACCGTAACGATATCGTAGCGATTTAGTCGTTTAGACCATTTCCGTATTCACATCCATCAATCGAGTTTGAACGACACCGATTTTAAAGTCGTTTGGTCGAGACTAGTGATTCTGGTAGAATACTTATTAATGTAACTGGAAATAAGTCGTCGGTAGATCGTTTAGTTTCGAGTAGTAGAGTTGTCGTTCTATCCAATCCCGATTAATTAACACGTGAATACCGCTTTTGGATAGTACTTCGATCGAACGACTATAAAACTTCAACGATATTTGGCTTGTTTGATTTTACGTGAATCAGGCTACTGGTGAGAGTCGCGGGAATGCGGTGGATGCGAGACGCACAGGACGGGTCGTTGTGGCGACGCTTGGGGGAGACCTATGTCCAGCAGTCGACGTCTTTCGGCTGATATGGTGACTAGCTACTGTCAGTGGCGTCACCCGCGTGAATGTAGAAAACTGTCGGGTTACTCCCGGGAGTATGTATCCTATCATATGATTATTATCATATGATTATCATATGATTTAAAAGAGTTTCCATAGAGTTTCTTGCATGTTCTTCTCTATAGAGATCTACGCTTTAGAACGTGCAATTTAGCTTCACTTTTCTTGGACTGACCGACATTTGATTATTCAAAAGTGCCTGCAAATGGTCTATTTGAAATAAATGCTTTGACTTTATGTGTATTCCAGGAGATGGTCTACCCGAGGACCAAACATCCGTTCAGTCGTTTGAGCGTGTAACATATTGACGAACTTTCCTCTTTGGGTAAAGTTTTAGGTATCCACTTTGAACACTTTGAACCGACTCTAGACAGCTATCATATCGTCCCGAACGGGAGTCACATTATATCGTATTTCGATATTCCACCCCCGTGGGACACCTTTGGAAGTCTAGTAGATTTTTCTTGTCCATTAGGTACTACACATGTGTGACAACAGTCGCAGCAATAAATGGTAAATAGTGATAAATGATTTTTGTTGTAAAAACACTTAAACGATTATTTGTTTCGTCAGTTTAAACTAGATGAGGCCGGTGTTTGCTAGCTGACTACCCTGAGAAGAAACACCGAAACAAACTTAGGGATCAGTCTCTTTTAAAGTCCATACAGCAAATATTGGTACCATGAAGTCGACTGTGGTCATAGTTTAACCGCTTTCAATACCAGTAGGTACTCACCCTGAAAACTAAGAAAATTGTCTGCAGAAAATTTTGTTATCCGATTGCTTAACAGATGCTATAAATGTCAGAGATTTTTAAGTCTGTTAATGTGAAGCATATACTTACCTAAAAATTATATTTTTGTTTGCGTAAATAATTCTGTCACTAACTGTCTCAAAAACACAAAATTAAAAACCTACTTCCTAATCAGTCCGCCAGACGACATACAATAACTTGGTCACTTGCTATTCATATCTCCGAGCTGGTTAGTTGTCCCCCGGCGCTGTCTGTCCCTCTCTCTGACAGGAGGGACGTCGCCCTCCATCCCTCCGGTCATCCATAATGGATGCGACGGGTTTATGGGGAAACTCGTTTGTCGGCTATTACGTCTTTGGTGGCGTCTTTATAGTGACCTCGCTTTTATACGTATCTGTAGGTTTTTAGAACTACCTACTACTAAGAGTTTTGTGATTGCGGATCAAATCGCTTGAGATACTTAGATAATTATAAAGCTGCTGAGCAAGGGGTCCTGAGATCGATTCCCGGATCGGTATAAAGCGTTATAAAAATATGTTAATAGGAACTATGACACTAGCAGTATGACTAAAAAAATTGGGCAAGCGCGAGTAGGATTCGCGCACTGAGGGTTCCCGAATGTAGTCTTAAAATTTTTCCGAATCGCAAAAAAGTATTTTTTTTTCATAACGTAACATTTATTCCTATATCTGTGCTATAAGACCTTACTTTGTACCAAATTTCGGGATTCTGGGTCAGCGGGAAGTACCCTATGAATTTTGATACCTTTGAGAGTCGAAATGTACGTTTTTTGCTACATAAACGACCGTATCTTTTTTATTCGTTAACTTAGATGATTTTAATTTCAACTCGATACCTCTACACGTTTTTGAGAAAAAGAGTCTTGAAAGACAGACAGACGGAAAACAAAGTGATCCTATAAGGGTTCCATTTTTTTTTGAGGTACGTTACCCTATATTTTTTAGAAAAGTATTGTTACTAATACATTTTAATTATGGAAGAGAAAACCAATTTTTGTAAAAAAAAAACGCAAACTGTCGCTTGCTTCCTAAAAAAGGTCGACATTATTAATTGATGTAGATTAATCTGTTACCTATAGCATCATAATTAAATTATATTGAGGTAATAATTCTTTAACGTGAAAAGAAAGTAAGGAATTAAGGAACACAGAAATCAATGTAGGAAGCGTGAAGGGCCGATCATTTGTCACGGTACACGATGGCGGCATTGTATGTAACAAAGGAAGTCGGTAGCTGTCTGTGTTCCTCGCGGCTTTCTTTGTGCTCTCGAATAACGCTGTTAGATAAACGTAGGTCACAAAATATGTAGGTACAGAAGTCAATCTACATACAAAGCGCGCTCGAGCAACGCACACAAAGACACCGCTCACAGACACGATGTCTCGGTCGCGTCTCGGATCACTCGTCGAACAATTCCGGCTCAAACGCTCATTAGTGTGCGTCCACCGAGCGTAGGTATAAAAACTGAGGTACATACATGAGATTGTCTTGTGTATTCTGTACCTATCTATTTTGTGCCTAGGTGGCGGTGTTTACGATATTACTGGTAATTAAGAGGATTGAACTTACTTAAATACTCTCGAGTTTTAATGTCGGCACATTAGAGGAAGTTTGAAAGTAACGCTATAGTGAAGCTAAATATAACATAATCAGCCTCATAATGATGAAAAAACATTGCATGTACCTAACGGAGATGAATGTGTGGGGGTAACGAAAATAGGCAAAGTGAGAAATGATCCGAGTACACTAGAGGAAGTTTAAAAGTGGCGCCAGTGATCGAAAAGTTGAAAAAGAATAGTTTATCTTGGTATGGCCATGTTAAGAGGAAGGATGAAACGCATTTCAAAGGAGTTTCGAGTATACATTTGGATGGATGGCCAGGGAGAGGAAGATTAAAGAAAAGAGAAATGTGGATGGATTGTATGAGGAGTAATATGATAGAAAAGGGAGTCAATGATAGTGTGATTGCTGACAGGCCAGCTACTCTATTGCACATCATTAAAACTGCCAAAGATCTGTGATTTCGAGGGTTAAAAAAAACCTATATTTATAATCCTTATTCACTTGCAACTTAGATGTACCAGTGCCTTGGTCTCAGTATGAAACACTGTCCTGAAGCAAACACTTTGCTTTGATACTGTAGCCAGCTGTCGAACAAAGTGTTCCCTAGCAAAGCCAATAAACCCGCGGCGATGTCTTTGACGAGGATGCGCTGTGAGGAAACTGTTCCTTGGCACTACAAGATGGGCGCCAATTAAAAACTGAACCTAACACTCAAGTTTGCGTTGGAGGAGAAAACGGGGAGATTGTGCCGTTTGAAAACTAACTGGGAATAGAATAATAGATCTGTAAAAGCAACAACGTAGAATTGAGTTAATTTTAGATAGCTTTTCCCGCGGTTTTAGAAGCTATCTATCGTTACAGTGGCCGTGTTGCTGCACTGCCACATTTGTTTCAACAGCCTACATATCGGTTAGCTAACAGTACAGCTACTCAGCAAGTGTTTCTACTTATATTTTTATACTAGCTTTTGTAAGCGGCTTCGTCCGCGTGAAAGGTTTTTCGAAACAAACTTTGGACCCCCGTTTTACCTCTATAAGTGGGGGTGGAGTTTTGTAAAATTCTTAGCGGATGTCTACACCATATAAAGAACCTACCGGCCAAATTTTAGTTTGTAGGTGTTATAGTTTCTGAGACTTCGTGATACATCAGTGAGTGATATTTCGTTTTTCTATACCTATTTCTATATTATAAAGAGGAAACATTTGTATTTTTGTATGTAACGAATAAACTCAAAAACTACTGTGCCGATTTCAAAAATTCTTACACCGTTGGAAAGCTATATTCACCCTGAGTAACATAGGCTATATTTATTGCCCGTGCGAAGCCGGGACGGGCCGCTAGTATATATATAAATTTAGTTGCATCAAAACACAATGAGACAAACGTGCTAGTGAAAATACAAGAAAATCTTTAAACTAAAATCACTAAAATGTAGCCCACGCTAATACCTACGTTTTAACAAAATAAATTACTGATGTGACTGTGGGAAGAGTTTTTAGGATACAGAGGATGCTGTGATAGCTTTATTTCATGTAATAATTACAGTTTTAATTCCATTTAATTCAGTTCAATTAAATTCAATACATTTAGGTAAATAGACATACTTTTTATTGTACACTATTAATAAAATTACAATAGGTGCTTAAAATTAATAGGGTATCACAATGGGCGGTCTTATCGCTAAAAGACTAAAAATTAAGTTAGGGTACATAAAATAAAATTAGATTAAATTTAATTTTATTGTATGTTTTTGGATAGCTTATTATTTGTAATTTTTGGAATTCGAATTGTATACAAATAAACAATATTACCTCTTGAAATAATTGTGTTTAACCTGTTGGCTAACTGTAAAAGTACAAATCACGGATTCCAGCATTTTAAAATTAACTAAAGTTGCAAGATATAAGTTGGTTTCTACAAAACCCATTTCCAAATCCTCTTCATTCAACTCAAGCTGAACTCGGCTAAAGTTGAACGTTATCTTTACAAGCGAAAGATAAAAGATAATGAATCTTTTCGGAGCGTTATCGTGCCACAGTAATCGTCTTAGCTAATTACTTGTGTACCTCAGTGACCGCGCCCTCTGGCGAACGCAACCTGAGCTCCATTAATTAGGGATGTGTATCAAATTCGATGCAAACGATGGAATCTTTGAGAGAAATGGGAGCAAAGTTTCATGTGTTACCTGCTGAAAGTTGGTACTGCGTATAAGATGAAAGGCTTCAAGTTAGTGTTGCTAGGTCTGATTTTAAATTGGGACAGATGGTAAAACTGATCGGGATTTAGACTGCCTGTCCACAGGAGCGGAGAAACGGAGAAATATTAGATAACCAATAGGATTGCACAAAATCTCCGCTCCTCTGACTTTGTGCAATCCTTTTGGTTAATATTCCTCCGTTTCTCCGCTCCGCAGCCTCGTTCCGCTCCTGTGGACAGGCAGCTTTAAGGTTTTAGATCGTGACAAATGAAAAATCGTTATTTATTAATTGAGTCTTTGTTTAGGTTAAAAAAAAATGAAGTTATGTATAGAGAGAGAATAAGTTAGTGATGTGATTTTGAACGTATTGTCGCACTCGACATAATGATGTGACTGTTTATCAAAGTCATGTTAAGTTTGGAAACTAATAATAGTAGCTTTTAGTAAAGTTGATTTATCGAGACTTTTGGCGTCCCCAGACTTCTGAAAATTGGGACGCCTGGCAACATTACTTCAAGTTATAAATAGTTCATATCATGTGTAAAATATATAGAATGTATATAGAATGTACGAGTATGTTTAAAGTAAAGGGTTTGTGTGTACATAGCTGAGCCTCCAGTTTACTTAGATAAATACAGTCATTAGTGTAAGTGTTTAGCAATATATATAGGTTCTCTCAAAGGATTTATAGCGAGATTAGATTTATACATATACACTGAAAGGTTTCAGTGAATCTAAATTGTAAGCACATCGTCTGAACATATCGACCCTTTATAGGACAGTAGTTATACAAATACCTAGCTTTTGCAGCTTCGCCCGTGTACATAAAATATAGCCTATGTCATTCAGGAATAATGCAGCTTTCTATTATTGAAGATTTAGCAAAGATTATTTCCTACAAACATAAAAACAAAACTACAAAAATTAACCTCTTTTTAATTTTATTATAAGTATAGACATTAGAGTAGACAAGATATATTTATTTTAGAAAGATATTACAAAGATCTTTTTAATTAGGAAATGAATTTCATAATCCTTTATTCTTACAAAAATAAAACGCTGTCGCTTACTAAGTTCTTCCAAAAAGGTTCGATATTAGTCTAATATCAGTCAGACAATCAGAACCGTATCGTTGCAAAAACACGAACGGTCGAAGTCCGCGATAACAATCAATATGGTTATTATCTCTTGTATAGGAAAACAAAGCGCACAGCTGGTCAGTTTCCCGCGCACTGTGGGTATTATCTGCAGCTCCTATAGGAGGGAGGGAATCACACGCGTTAGCATTACGTAGGTGACTGGTTCATTATCACGATTACGTTAAGTTTTTCGTTAGCACACTACACGGTTTATCATTATTAAAAAATAGCATAGCATCGTATAGCATAGTCGGCCTTATAATGTTCCCACTGCTGTGACTCAGGTCTCCTCTCTAGGAGAGGGAATGGGCTGTAATCCACCACGCGGGTCCAGTGCGGAATGGTGAATGTCACATGTCTTCGAATTTTGGTTCTAGGACATGCCGGTTTCCTCACGATGTTTTTCTTCGCCGTTTTGAGAGCAGTGGTGATGAAATAAATTACACAATGTAATGCGTCTGGCTAGGTTTGAACCCGCGACCTACAACTCTTAAGTCGGGACCGTTACCATTCGGCCACCACTGCTCTCAAAAAATAATAATAAAGAAGCATTTATTTCAGGCACCCATACAGCAATTATAAAACAGAACACACACATAAAGAAATACATTTACACTATCGGATATAGCCAGCATGTCTGCTACAGCAATATCCGATATAAGGGCAATCAAACTTGCCGGCAATCATCGCCAGAACTGTAGATATTGGAGCTGCCCCGCACCCTGCGCACCAAGGACGTGTGGGAACAGTAGGTGCGCGCTTCCGCAAACATGCCCGAGGCACTGCAGAAGCGGGGCAGCCCCAACACCGTCCTGATTGTAAGCTTTGTTCGTTTTAAGAAAGTCTAGTTTAGAGACTGATAGAAAGTTCCGTTTTGGTTTCGGCTAAAGAGGGGCCGAATATTCGTCTCGACTGAAACTGGCGCCATTGAGCTGACGGTTGTGATAGATAGGTATTAAAAAACGGACTGACTCGTTCGTCTATGTATGTTATAATTTTTATGTCATCGTCGATTGATTCGATTATTTAGTGCTAGCTTCTGCCAACGTCTTCGCCCGCGTGATAATAGGTTTCTCTATACAAACTTTGGAACCCCGTTTTATCTTTTTAGAGAGTGAATCTTGAGGAATGATCTCTTGGTGCTCGCCTATGTCATAAAAGGAAGCTTTGAGCAATATTTCATGTTCCTAAGCTCAGGAGTTTCGGCTGTGCGTTGATGTCAGTTTCTCCTTTTACTATTAGTTTAGATATTTAATTCTAATTGTTTAAATTATTAAAAAAAAAAACATAAATATGCAGAAAAACAGAGGGTTCCGTGCAAACTACAATTCTCAATTGGAGTCTCGAAGATTTTTCCGAACTAAAAAATATTTTGTTTTGTGATGTAGGTAACAAAAAAGTTACTGTTTTCTGATTTTATCCAATACCTGTAGTATAAGACGTTGCTTTGTGCCAAATTTCAGGATTCTGGGTCAACGGGAAGTATCTATGAATTTCGATCTTTGAGAGTATCAAAATGTACGTTTTTTTGCGACATAAACGGCCGTATCTTTTTTATTCGTTAACTTAGAAGTTTGATTTTTTCACATCTTGAAGAAACCACAGATTTGAGTAGTTAATTTTAATTTCAACTCGAAACCTCTACGCGTTCTCGAGATAAAGGGTCTTGACAGACAGACAGACAGACAGACGGACAACAAAGTGATCCTATAAGGGTTCCGTATTTTCCTTTTCAGGTACGGAACCCTAAAAAAAAAACCAGAACCCTTCTAACCCCCTTCCTATGTATACGTAGATTAATTTCACATGTAAACGCGACGTTTTTTCTGTATCAAAGGAAACAGCGGCGATTCTTTGAAAATGAAATAAAGAAAATGTAAAAAGATTCGCGTACAACGAGAGTTAATTCAGAAGACAGTTCGTCTCCTCCCTCGGTAATCAGATCCCAGCCTCTCAGCCTCTTAATAGTCCCGCCGCCGATCTGACACCAGCAACCACTTAACTCTTATTTAGTTAACTGCCTAATTGTTAACGGATCATCGACTTCGTTAGCAAGTAACCAGAGTCTATATAAGTTGAGGATAAAAGCCTGCGAAGTTGTTTTTAGTTGTGGTTTGATTTTCGTGTCTATTTTATTAACTTTGAGGGAAATCTTCTTTTGCTTATGCTGGAAAATGATCTGCTAAGTTCACGGCCAAGAAATCTTTAGGGATGAAATATAAACTCTGACTTTTTAGTAGTTTAGTGAAGAATTTCCTTAACTTTGTTGAAGTTTTCGAAGTTTCAGTTACGTTTTGCTTAGTTTACAAAATGTAAATCGATATTTTTTGTTGAAATATTGTGGGTATAGTGAGAAAATTGGTTTTGTAACTACCATGGCACATTTTATAAAATATTATTAGTTACGTACCTATATAACAATATTATCACACAAATACACTAATATCAATATTTATTTTAAGTATGGGTTATATTTATATAGATTATATTTTTATTTGTTTAAGTAGGTATACTTTATTTACCATCATCCGTGCGTCACTGCGGGGTGCCAGCTGAAAATCAGCGCTGGGTGTTTGACGCCCAGCAATTGCTGAGTTGGTGACCCTTTCGGTTCAGGCACAGTCACTGCAACTTGTATTGTATGTCTGTACTCTTTTTTTATTATTATTTTATGTTGTTGTATATTGTGTTGCTTGCGCCGAATAAATGCTATTCTATTCTATTTTTATCTACACTAATATTTCAAAGAGGTAGTTTGTTTTTTTCTTTGTAGGAGGTAATCTCTGAGACTACTGGTCCGATTGCAATATTTTTTTCACCTATAGAAAGCTGCTTTATTTCTGATTGACATAGGCTACATTTTTTATGTACATTGGCGAAGCTGTGGGCAAAAGCTAGTTAATCTTAAAAAGAAAATTCGACTATAATCTGGAAATGAAGCAAAGGTATAAAAAAATATAATTCAGTTCATTCAATTCAAATAGGGATACATTTTCATATATTTGGAAAAGCATCCTTGTGGCACATACCTAACCGGTTATAATTAGAACTTTCCTAGTAGGTATAAGACGTAATTACTGTTTCATTTATCCAATTAAAGCAATCTACATTCATAACGTTTACATATATAGTTAATAAGATTATCCATTAGTGTATTATCGGATATTTAGTTCCTCTGATCACCTACGTGAGGGCGCCCTTCAAGGGCCGTTCTATTTATACATGTAACTCGGAAAATCGGTCAAGGTTTCCCAAACTTATTAAAAATTCAATACATGCCTTCTATTACCGTACAGTTTTGTGCCAAGTCTGCCCATGACTCCTCAGATGGCAGCCAAGTCACGACAGCTCCGTAACTTGCCGGATCGATATGCCTCGGGGATAGCTCAGGGATCGCTTGCGGGATGCTCGCATGACCTTGTCCCCTGGGGGTGAAGATATACGTACAAACACTTCGATTTACCTGTCCCGTAGAAACTGCGGCGCTTATTTATTTATTTAATTCTGTATGCACACAAAAGTGCAGAGGTGGACTTATTGCCGTAGGCGTTTTCTATCAGTTAACCTTTGGGTGATGCAGAAAAAAATAATGGCATGTGCAACAAAAGAAAAAAAATACAAACAGACCATACACTATAACGATTATGCGCTATCAGCGCTAAGCAATTGGGATTATTTCAACATACGAAATGTAGTCGGCAGTTTTCATTGTCAGTTCGTACCTACTTAATTCTTAAGGCTAAAGTAGCATGGCGTTATTACCTACCTGGTGAAATCCAAATATAGTTAGTTCAGAAACAGTAACTGAATGGATTCCAATAGTTTTTACACCATGTTATATTTTTTCCCAAAAATATTTAAAAAGGTCACAAGTGGGACACCACCGACACTAACTACAACACAGACCACGGCAGGTCATAGCGGGCATAAGGTGCCATCAAACATCTGGGTGCAAGTGCAAAATAACCCGTCAGTCGACTATGTATTTTTGCTGACATAACAAGCTCATAATTTTGTGATTTTTCATGATACAGTTACGAAATTTTGTACATAGATTCTTTACATAAATATACTAGACGCGTGTTTCAAGTTTCGCATATGCTAAAACTAATGTGTGTGTCGGCGCATGATCGCCATCGGAGTTGACGTCACACAAAATTCACAGTCACAGTGATATCAGGAAATGTTTTAGAGTGATAATAAAGAAATACATTGCTTCAGTTCAAGTTGTTTAAAAAGTGCCTTTCTAATCACATTACAACGGTTTTTATACTCAGAAATTGACAAGCATAAAAATTTACTATGAAAATAGAAAAATATTTTAAATAAATTAATAGAATGGAAATTGTCACAGTAAATTCCTATTTTAAATATGACCGGATGCTCTGATATTTTTAAAGAAATAAAAAGGAAGTGGTCAAGTTAAATCCTCACAAATTCGACAGGATGTTGCAATATTTTCTAGCAAGGAAGTGGTCATTTAATCTATAATATAAAAATGAATCGCAAAATGTGTTGGTAAGCGCATAACTCAACAACGCCTGGACCGATTTCGCTAATTTTTTTTTTGTTGTGTTCGTTATTATGAGGAGAAGGTTCTTATGGAAAAAAAAAATTAGGGTAGTGTAGGATAGAGTAGGGTAGTGTAGGGTAGTGTAGGGTAGAGTAAGGTAGAGTAGGGTAGAGTAGAGTAGGGTAGGGTAGAGTAGGGTAGAGTAGGGTAGAGTAGGGTAGAGTAGGGTAGAGTAGGGTAGAGTAGGGTAGAGTAGGGTAGAGTAGGGTAGAGTAGGGTAGAATAGGGTAGAGTAAGGTAGAGTAGAGTAGGGTAGGGTAGAGTAGGGTGGAGGAGGGTAGAGTAGGGTAGAGTAGAGTAAGGTAGGGTAGAGTAGGGTATAGTAGGCTGAAGTAGGGAAGAGCGGGAGCGAAGCCGCGCGGGTGCAGCTAGTTTGTTATAAATTCAATAATATTTTAAAATAATTCGAAAGGAAGTTATCAAATGAAATCCTTTTCTAAATTCAACAGGATGTCGTAATATTTTAAAATAATTCGATAGGTAGTTGTCAAATGAAATCCTTTTATAAATTAAACAGGATGTTGCAATATTTAAGAGAAATAAGAGTAAAGTGATCAAATTAAATCCTTATATAAAATTCAACAGGATGTTGCAATATTTAAAAGAAATAAGCAGGATCGAATTAAGTGATCGAATTAAATCCTCATCAAAATATTCAAATAATGGTTTTGCGCCCACATGTACAGCATTATATTTTAGTACTTTCATGAAGACAACTAGCTGTTTAATATTAGCTGAAGGATACCTGAATTATTCTAAGAAATTACTATTAGGAATACTATGTATTTGCAAGTCTGGGCATTTTAACAATGTTCTGAGGAATTTGAATTACGTTAGCCTTTGCTTAAAGACTTAATTATAATTATCATAAGTTTGTAATTTAAAAAATTAGTGCCTAAGAAATTCGTTACTCCGAAGACCAACGCTTTAGGATCAATCTCCAAAACGGGCGTATTCGTGTGATCGCTCTGGTGCTTTTTAGATATTGATATTTAATGGTAATTATGTATCTCATTAAAAAGAATGATATTCAAATAGTACATTTTTACAATTGGCCTTCAATTTACATAAACAGTTATGTAAATATTTAAGTTCAAAAATTTCGCGACCAGAGCAATCATAATTGGTGCCAGAGCGATCATAAATGGTGAAATCAGTGAAACAAAAAATTAAATTTTGATAAAATATTATTTATTTAGCCGTTTTCAGTCTTATTCAGTGTACATGTAACAAGATTATATGTAAGAGAAATGTATTATTTTAGAAAAAGGTCAAGGCATATTATTAGTCACACATATCAAAAACACGGAATATTTTATATAAAACTATTGCTAAAATAATATAATTATAAAAATCAACCTTTGGCCTAGTTTCATATATTTGGACTTAATTAAATCGCTTCTAGGTAAATGAGACAAAATTAAAAACCTTTTAAAATCAACCGTTAATACCTGCAGTCTTTTATAGTTATAAAATGACTTAGACTCATTAAATATTAGTTTTTAAAAAGTAATTAAAGAAAACTAACGTTTGTAAAGAACAAGATAAAATTCTTAAAAATAAACATGTTATAAACGTAAATATTTGTAATCCTATAATTAATGGGACTTAGAATCATGACTAAAATAACAGTATTTTCTAGATTATCTAAGAGATTTCTAATAATCACATTTTCCTTAACTATATCTTTAGTGGAAAGTAAAGAATTAAAAAGAACGACACAAAGTAAAATGCAATTCAGATGATCAGATCAGTCAAATTATAATAATACAATTTCTATAAGGCTTAGTTGATCAACAAACTAAGATAATAAGGTTTATTAGAAGCTCAGAAAATTGAATAGTCATCGGAGTCGGAGTCGGGTAAATCTTCTGCTGCAGCAACCTTTGTCAAGGTGTTATCGTTTTGCAAGGAAGATAAAACTAATAATAATAATAATAATAATAATAAAAGTTTATTGACATAAAAGTTTTACACAAAAATGAATCCCCTGGTCCATAAACTAGTGTAAACTGTATCATAGGGACCAGTGTCTTCGCCAATTTACATAAATACAGTATTATGTCAGAAATACTTAAAAATTATGATTAAATAGCAAAATAAATACTTAGGTCTAGATTTAAAATTAAGCATTTTGTGGAGTATATGTATGTCTGTGTGTGTGATTATGTGTTTTGAATTGTGTGTAAGCAAAGTTATAAAAAAAGTATATATATAATTATTTATTTGCCTGAAATTAAGTTTTCAATTTCATCATAATTATACTGTTGTAGCCAGAGAATCAATTTGGTTCTAAGTTTGCGGACAGTATATGTTTTACAGTCTTTATTTGTTTTCAAGAATATATTATAGTTTTTAGGGGCTAGAAACTAAACTACCTCGGAAATACTTGGAGTAATTAAATTTTCATAGTCAATAGATGGGACTTCATCCCAAAAACTGTCCGGCAGGTCCGAGTTGTGTAATGATTGTTGACTTTGATTTGCAGTTATAGTCTGTCTATTTAGCATTTGTGGGAGCTGAATTTGCTTCTCCTGATTGCATTTTTTTGAACGCTTAACCAGCGAAGGTCGGCTTGTCTTCCTTGATGCCCGTGACATGTTTGTCTTTGAGGTGTTTTGGTTCGAGTCGCTATTAATTTGGTAAAAGCCTAAGTGTTTGCCGTGCGGACATTGTACAGCCTCTTGTGAGCAGTTGTCTAAATCGCAGCTTAGTCGCCTCATAGCCAAAACGTTTTTAGTATTTGCTGACCAAATTACCTGGTGTACCTTCATAGTACCCTGAAATTCTTTTATTTCTTGCGATATTAACATTTCTTTTTCTAATATGGCAGATTCTGCAACTTCTTCCAGGATAATTCCGGACACATTTGTTTTGAGATAGGATATAAACGTTTTCGTATCAGGTATATCTAATCCATGTGCCACCATTTTATCGGCAGTCCTCTTAAGCGTTCCTCCAACACCATCAGGAGCACCTTTACCGTGACCCTTTTCCGAATAGTTCCATATAACTTTACGTAGACTTGGGTATTGCCAGTGTAGTTTTGATATAATATGAAACAATTTCTTGTTCCGGTATTGACCCGAAGGTGAGTCAGACAAGAAGTGCAAAGACGTTACTCTGGGCAACATGTTTTCTATATAAAGGAGGACTGGCACCAAATGTTCCCAAACAGCTACAGCGTCATGTCTTAAGCTCTCACTAATCGTACAGAAGCACTGTGACTGGAGTAAATCATCTTTTTTGTAATAAATTACTACGGTATGCAAGGTCACTTGTTGGCGCGACCCGCCAAAGTGAAATGATTGAATTTCAGTCGCGTATTTTGTGTTATAATTTTCACTGAAGTCACAATGGATTAAACACTCATCGTAATTTAAATTAGCTTTAAGTTTTTTAATGTAGCTATTCTGGGCTATAATATTAGCACAGTGATGCATGTATGAGGTGCATATATTTTCAAAATAATCAATAACATCCTTGGGATTAGCTTCGACTTTTTGCTTTAAGGTTTGTGTAGTTTTCATTTCTTTTCCATTTTTTCATGTAAGTCTTTTTGATTTTGGCCCACTTTAAATATTCAATTTGCTTACTGTTATCAAACTCTTTATATTCCAAGTGTTTATTTTTACACATAATGCAACATCTTGTAAGGCAGTCTATACTTCTCGAATTACACGTTAAGGAGGTTAAGATTTCCGTTGATGATTTTTCTATAATAATGCAGTTTTTTTTCAATGATAGGGCCACCAAATCCATATTTTCATGATCTACACACAGACATGTATCACGGCATTTTGCATCTGGGACAACGGCCCAAAAGGCAAACTTAGATCGCAGCTTACAAAAGAAACTGTAACTTATATTATGCTGCGGAAATCTTAATATAAATTTTTGGTGCAAATTGTGTAAGTTTTCATTTAAATAGCGCTTTTGCTTTTTTATTTTATTTCTAGTTATAAACTCCTTTTTACCAGACGTCATGCGGCTAACATCGTCATCTTCAAAAAACAGTTTTATATTTCTTATTAACTGTTGTTTTACTGTATATTTTATTTTTTGTACGTTATCTTTGTTTGGAGTTAAAACCAACATTTTTCTTTCTAAACGTTTACCTTCTTTACTTTGATTTTTTAACCTGTTCAACTGTCTTCTAATACGTTCATTTCTTATTTTCAACTCTTGAATTTTTTGATCTTTTAGTTTTAATTCCTTATTAGCTCTATATTTCATCTTTCTTAATAAGGCTTTCCATGGAGAGGTTTTTTTTTTAACTGACGATATTTTATGCTTAGGGAATATATCTAGACTTTTTTGAGACGTATGTGTTATGTTGCTAATTGAGCTTTGTGGACTACCGGGACAGATGCTGGAGGAAGCACTGCTAATGCATGTTAGTTCATTCGTTCGTTCAGTATCTTGCGATAGCCGCTGAGATCTTGTTATTCTTCTTAGTCTACTAACCGGTGACGCGGGTGAATCAAAATAAGACAATTTTTCGTATTCTTTAGAGGTCTCTGGAAGACAGGAACTTGTCTGAGAATGAACTTTTACACGATTAATAATGTTAAACTCATTTTCAACATCTCGTGTTACAGTTTGCAGTATCTCTCTATGTTTTGTTATATTGTTGGTGCTTAAGGTTGAAGATGATTGAGGAACATTTGAAAGAGGATCACGATTTTCAGATATATAGATAGGTTCTTCATTTATTGGAAGCTCATTAGTTGCTGATATCTTATCCACTTTTTTCTTTAAATAATATCGTCGAGAACTCTGCCTACTTTTCTGCCTACGAACCTTTTGCTGGCTTGGAGTCAAATCACTCATTGGTAGTACTGTGCCCCGAGCTTTTTTCCTTTGGTAACTCTCTCTTGACTTTACAAGCCATTGTGCGTATAAATCTGGATCATTTTTTATCTTGGCCATTCTACGACGCTCAGCCAATTTCTTCCTAAGGCGTTTTTCTTCAATAGATAATTTATTTCGAGGCATGATTTCAATCTGCAACAATAGTTGCCATTAAATTTTAGAGAAGAAAGGGTTACAGTTGTGTTTAGCTAAATAATATCATAATATCATCAAGGTAAAATACGTCAAAATCGGTTTATGGGTTTAGGTTACCTAAAGAAACCCAGGAAAGGTTATAAATTAAAGGTTATAAGCATAGTTCATCGTTTGTCATTGTTACAGTCCGGTATTACTACTTAAAATAGATTAATAACTTACTTAATGCAAAATATCATCGCTCTGGTCTTTTTGGACAGAGCAATCACAGCCATAGCGATCAGAAAAAGTCACAAAATCATAAATATAGCCGAATTTAAAAGCAGTAGAAAGTTGTGATTACGTCTCATAAAAAACATCATAAAGATCAGTTAATTCACATAACAAACACATTCACAAGTTTACTATTTAATTTAAATAACGTGCCATAGTAATCATAAAATTCGAGAACCAAATCCAGAGCAATCATAAACTTACCTTCGTAATGTTGGAGCGCGGGAACGTGGCACACAGGTATCTTCCTTGGCGGTTGGACCACTACTGGCGTTGCCCCGCGGGAGGGGAATAGAGTGTCTATAACGCGTAACTAGGGATGAGCGCGGTGTTTTACGTCAGCGCAGAGCGATGAGATAAAATGCCCGGTCTCTATTTTAAATTCAAATTGTGGCAAAAATATTGTTAATATAACTAAAAATATTTTATTACTATGAAGATTAACTATTTGTTATGTAATCTAAAAAGTTGTTTCAATATGAACTTTCTCATTAAAAAGTTAAAGACTATTTTTTTCATTCAATCGGGAGTTGGGTCAACCCAGAGCGATCAGGATTTTAGGGTTTAAGATTTTTTTTTAAATTCTTAAAATAAACTTATTCATAATACTAGCCTTGTTTCACGTAGATTAAACACCAAACTGTATATAAAAAAATATTTTGAAAACGTTTTTCTATTTTAAAATGGGTTTATCCAGCCCGACACGAAAAAAACTGCCTCTGGAGATCGACCCTTTAAGCCTTAAATTCTGTAATTCATCGGCGTGACAAGAATGGTTCGCAAACAATTAAAGTAAAGTTCCTAATGGCGTGCTGGCGCTGAAATAATTAGGCTAATTTCGGACATTGTTGTAAATAAAAGCAGGTCATTAAGTTGTCACCATTGTTTGCTATGAATGTTTAAACATTAAATAGCTAAACACAGTCCAGTTATCAAATTGTAACGTACTATATGTCTGTATGTTTGTTTAACAATAATTTAAATTAATTATTTATTATCAATTGAGGACATTTTTATTTCACATTTGACGTTTTAATTTAATTTATTGACAAATCGTAATTTAGTTTAAGGGGCCGGCGGCGGATGAATTTCCATACAAACCTAATACCCCGCTCATTTGCAGTTGGAGCATATTTCTAACATATTATGATGATATTCGATTTTTAATACAGGAAAAGCCAAATGGCATGTTTTGCCATTTACGCTTTAAAAAAGTGCGAAATACAATTCGCTTAAATTTCTTTTTGTTTTTTTAAAAAAGAAAGACCTAGAAACCTAGATAAATATTGTCTATAACCGAATATCATCATAACATGTTGGAAATATGCTCCAACTACAAATGAGCGTGGTATTACGTTTGTGTGGAAATTTATGCGTCGCCATGTATTTTATTATATGAATGCCAAATATTATTATATTTTAAACGTTTGAACTAACATAGAAATAAGTAGATACTTTGGACTCCTCACGAAGGCTGCGCTGACTGACGCGATGACGTTCATGGTCGAGGGTCACCGGTTTGGAGGTATGCGGAACAGATGGTAAAGTCCCGCAAACCTTCGATGAAAAGGGAGGATACTCCGCTCCGACCAGACGGGTGTTATGTCTGGTGGGCAACTGCCCGATAGTCGATTTTGAGCTGTCGTATATATTCAAATCACGCGGAGAACTTTGATTGCAGAATTTCGTATTTTCTTCGTAGTTCTTATGTAGCGCCATAGATGTCGCTATGGTACTAAAAAATGCGCGTGGGACACTATGCCCCGTCAACGACTCGGGCTTGATCCGGACAGTTACCGGACGGCTGGACGGCGAACTAGCCACTCGTCGTCAAACCCACGCTTATGATGCTGTTAAACACATGGATCACGCGTAAATAATTTCCTAGATTAGGATATGGGTTACTTCTTACTCCCGTTTAATAGTTAACATTATCGATGTCGTGGCCAGATCTTAGAATTGATCGTTTCATTATATCGCCAACCAAAAAAAAAAGACGTGTGGCACTCGGGGACTGCCGCGGTAAAGCTATTGCATAGCATTTTTATCAACTTATGCAATTATAATTATTTATTTATTTTATATATGCAGTATTTTTTTTCCTTTGTTTTTTTTTTTTCTTTGATATTAATTGAAGTTACACTTTCACACATTGAATTGAATTTTGATTTAATGTTCACTCATTTGTTTTCTTATCGGTCACCACGCTCAAAAAACAAATGAGTGGGGGGGTGTTAGGTTATTTTCGTTACGGAATTTCTGGATTCGGTCTCCACGCTCAAGGCCCGCGATAGAAGCTATGCAATAGCTTAAAAATATCGTTTAAACGTTAACATTTGATGACATGTCATGTCAATTCTCGTTTGGCCATGTCATTAATGTAGGATTTCTAAGATAATAAAAGGTCTAAAGAAAGTAGGTCAAACGAAGATTAAAATATCATCACGATTAAAACGATTCAGCCAATTTTACTTATCATGAAGTGATCAATTTTTAAGATCTGGCCGCGACATAGACATACTCATGGACAAGCCGCTTATAAAATATAGTCCCAAAGAATAAGCTTCATATTTTCCAATTACTTATTTTTCTGTAGTTCTGATAGCTGTGTCTATGACGTCACAATGTCTATGAATCTTCGATCGCGATCTATTTTTGACGTCACTTCGCATTACCCTTGCGTTTCTAATGTCAAGCGATTTGTATTCAGTTCAAGGGAATAAGGAGTTATGTTCATTGTGATATGGTTAAATTAGAAACGTTTTGTATTAGATAACACCATTTTTATTCAAATGTGTATCTTTCGTTGCGACCTCCAGGGAAATTAAACGTACTTTTGTTTCAAAGTTTATTTATTTTATCCTAAAAAAAAACAAATGTTGCCATGCTGATTCGCACTCAAATGATTTCATTACATTGTTGGCGGGATATGGCGAAGTTGTAATATTTATAATTTTGTACTGAACTAACATCACCACTTTGTTACAAGCGCGTTGGTAGTAGTGTTACTGTACTAACATCATCACTTTGTCGCAGACGCGTTGGCCGTGGTGATTGTCGCTATTGTACTAACATCACCACTTTGTTACAAGCGTGTCGGTAGACCACTGTACTAACATCACCACTTTGTTATAAGCGCGTCGGTAGTAGTAATACAGTACTAACATCACCACTTCGTCGTAAGCGCGACCTTGAAGGTGATAGGCACCACTGTACTAACATCACTTTGTCGCAAGCGTGTTTCAGGCAGTGATAGTCACTACTGTTCTAACATCACCACTTTGTTACAAGCGCGTTGGTAGTAGTGTTACTGTATTAACATCATCACTTTGTCGTAGACGCGTTGGCCGTGGTGATTGTCGCTATTGTACTAACATCACCACTTTGTTACAAGCGTGTCGGTAGACCACTGTACTAACATCACCACTTTGTTACAAGCGCGTCGGTAGTAGTAATACAGTACTAACATCACCACTTCGTCGTAAGCGCGACCTTGAAGGTGATAGGCACCACTGTACTAACATCGCTTTGTCGCAAGCGTGTTTCAGGCAGTGATAGTCACTACTGTTCTAACATCACCACTTTGTTACAAGCGCGTCGGTAGTAGTAATACAGTACTAACATCACCACTTCGTCGTAAGCGCGACCTTGAAGGTGATATGCACCACTGTACTAACATCACTTTGTCGCAAGCGTGTTTCAGGCAGTGATAGTCACTACTGTTCTAACATCACCACTTTGTCGTAGGCGCGACGTTGGCGGTGATCATCGACATGGACCAGAAGACGTCGGTGATCTTCTCGGCGTGCGTGGCCGTGTTCTACACGCTGTTCGGTGGACTCTACTCCGTCGCCTACACCGATGTCATACAGCTCTTCTGCATATTCATTGGTAAGTTTTTAATTTGTAATAAGAGATACTATAATTACTAGATCACAATAAAAATATTCTTTTTTAGAATGTAAAAAGAAAGACATTAATCTTCATTGTGTGGATATAAAATAACCAAGAATGAAACAGTCCGTCCCATAATTAGATATTATATTATGCCATTTTCTATGAGAGATTCATGTAACGAAACAGATTTATCGAAATTTAAACAAAGAAAGAAGATTATATAACGTGAGCTGTCTGCATCTTTACATGTTATGTAATCTCTTTGTGTACAATAAGAATAAGGAATATTATAATAAATAGGTAATGTAAAGTCGAGTTCTTTTCTAGGTTCCGTACCTAAGTCAAACTCTTATAGGATCACTTTATTGTCTGACTGTCCCTCTGTCTTTTTCTCAGGAACTCGAAAAGGTATGAAACTGAAAATAATATAGATAAAATATTCAAGTATGCTACCCCAAGCAGCAATGAAAAAATCAAACTTCTAAATTAACGCAATCTAAAGATCAGGCCATTTATGGTCCGCGTAGCCGCCTATTTTGACACTCGCTAGGAAACCAAAATTTATAGGGTACTTCCCGTTGACCTAGAATCCTGAATTTGGCACGAGGCAAGGTCTCATGGCACAAATATAGGAAAAAATCTGAAAACTGCTTAGTAGTTACGTCACCAAAAATAATATTTTTACGTTTCGAAAAAATCTTCGAGACTCCATTCGGGAATTGAACTTATTATATATATATACACATGTATATGTAAGCTTGTACCGAACACTCAGCGTGCAAGTTCGACTAGGTTTTATACCCCTCAATGTAGTGGCTCTGTGACAGCTTTTTTTTTTTTTTTTTTTTTTTTTTTTTATGGTGGGAAAAAATCATGCATTGACATCCCCCGCTCTTGGGCGGAGCGGGAGATAGTGTCAGACTCTTACTGACTAAAAGACCCACCCCGTTCCTTCTAGCCTTCATACCGGGGCTCGAGTGCCCTTTCGGATAACCCTGGCCCCAGTGGCTCTGTGACAGCTGTCTTAGTGGCCTCAGTCCCAGAGTATTTATTAGTTACTTGGGGTACAGCTATATAAAAGCTTTTTTAAATAAGTAACATGTTTTATGTTGCCTATAACAGCTTTTTACACAAGTATTATTAGATATACTTACTGATTTGAGTGGTGTTCAGGACAGTTATGAAGACGACGGTTGGCAAGAATACATTACAAGACATCTACACAAAGTAGCTTAAATAAAATTGTTCTCTAGATCAACATTAATCATTCAATTTAAAATATAATACTTCATACAAGACCACATGAGTTCTTATAAATCGGCAGAAGTTAACGCACAGTTCCAATTTATTGGTCGTTTCCTATGGATACATTATCCATAAGCTCACTCCTCCACCATGCCTGTAACCGGTCCTCACCCTCAGGTCTCTGGATGTGCATCCCATTCGCGTGGGCCAACGAGCACGTGAAGCCACTCAGCTCCATGGAGGTGGACTGGATCGGTAGGATCGACCCCGAGTACTACTGGTTCTACATCGACTACGGATTGCTGCTCATCTTCGGGGGCATTCCTTGGCAGGTAAGACGGCGATGCAGCGAAGTTTATAGGCCACGTCTATCTATCTATTTACCGCGCCCTATCATGCGTACGCACAAAAATGGCCGGCATTGATATGTGAAATGTTTAAATGGTTTTTGAAATTATTACAATTATACTCATATTTATACTTTGTATATTTAATTTTAACTAGAATGGCTTTGTGGAAATCGTTTTTGTTTTGTTTTAATTAAAGTTGTCCATTATTATGAATGATGATGGTGTCTGTGATATAATGTTTGTCATTAGTACAGGTACGAAACTCCTTTCTGTATTACTACTTAAATTAATGTCTATCCCTTAATTTTGACCATAAAAGTAATAAATTGCAGTCTTAAGATTCTTGTCTTTAACAAGATCATTTATATATCGGCTAGTGATTAGTACTTTATTGATAAACAACCAGTTCTTTGTATTAATTTCCTTGTTATGTTGTACTGTTTTCTTTACATTATCCAGTAACAGATGACCAAAGCCTTAAACTTCTTCAAAGTAATACACAGCACCAGCTGATACCGTAACTTTCCTCCCAGGTATACTTCCAACGCGTCCTGAGCAGTAAGACGGCGGGTCGCGCGCAGATCCTGTCGTACGTGGCGGCTTTCGGCTGCCTCATCATGGCCATCCCACCTGTCCTTATAGGAGCCATTGCCAAGAGCACCGGTAAGTTTTTCGTACTTTAATAATTTCTTCACTGTTATAGTCTCGAAAAAATTGAGATTAACTTTTGTTCTTCAAATGATATACACTAGTGCTTGACTGCGATCCCACCTGATGGTAAGCAGTGATGCAATCGTTGATGGTGAGGCGCACTAGTTTAACTAAACTATAAAGAGTGTAACTTACACATGGTATACAAAATTTATCTCTATATTTAAAAGGAGAAACTGATTAACTGACATATTAACGCATATCAAAACTTGTTGTTGTTGGTTACTTGTAATCAGAATTTTTTTTACTCAAGGTAGCCTTTTATGATGTAGGCGAGTACTAAGAAGAAATACAGTTTTAAGGAGTTAACCTAATCCTTCTCCACTAATGACTTCTTCTTTCCCTAGCCTGGAACGAGACGAACTTCCACGGCGACCTCACCCCGGATGGCGAGCTGACTTCAGACCAGACCTCCATGATCCTGCCGCTAGTGCTACAGCACTTGACTCCCGACTTCGTCTCCTTCTTCGGGCTCGGAGCCGTGTCAGCCGCCGTCATGTCCTCGGCTGACTCCAGTGTACTCAGCGCCAGCTCCATGTTTGCCAGGTGAATAGGAACTTGTTTTACCAGATTAATTTTATATTATTATCTTTCTAGCTTTTTTCAACTATGTTTTATATGCTTGACATTATTTTTAACTTACTTTACCGTTACGGTTTCTAACTATTTTTGTTATAATTAAGAGATCTTTCAGCCAGTCATCATCTTTTCTTTCATGCTTTTACAATCTTCTTCGGCGAATTCTGTACTTATGTTTTCTTTTACTCTGTGTTTGTAACTGTTGTTATGTTGTTACTTTGTATTTTTGTTGTTGTTGTGCTATCTGTCCCGAATAACAGTTTAGCCATTCTATTCTATTCAGTGCCCTTATTAATCGTGCTACCTTCTCCCCAGGAACGTGTACAAGCTGATCTTCAGACAGAACGCGTCAGAGATGGAGATCATCTGGGTGATGCGCGTGTCTATCCTCATCGTGGGGGCGTTGGCCACGCTCATGGCGCTTACCATCCCCTCCATCTATGGATTATGGTAAGTTCTATAGTGTGTAGTTGTGTTGTGAGATGCAGGTCATCTAGGCGCCCATCCTCATCGTCAGCGCACTGGCCACGTTTATGGGGCTCACCATTCCCTCCATATACAGGCTGTGGTGAGTACAATTTTTTTACTTGTCCATCCATGCCCACCTTCTGCGTGCCAATAACTGGTGGCAAAGCCAAATATTAGTACCAAAATTCTTATTATCTTAAAGTTCTAAACCAATGTCACAAGAAGGAATAAAAATTTATAGGATATTTGTTTAGTAAAAAGTAATCTCTGCAAGTACTGATCCTTGAAAGAAAATTCTATCACTGATAGAACAGCTCCACGATCCATAGACCATTTACTTTTAGTTTGTAGGATTGTGTGAGGCGTCTTTCTTTCACACTATACACACTTTTTTTTTTTTTTTTTTTTTTTTTTTTTTTCGATGGGAAAAATCATCTTATGACAACCCCCGCTCTTGGGCCAAATTCCTGAGGAATATGTAGGTTACAAAGTTTTCGGAGAGCTGAAACCGTTTTATCGCGCGGATAGCATCGAGTTGCACACAATGATGAATGTGCTTTAACGCAGACGTAAGGCGCAATGCTTTCGCATTTCATAGATACTTAAAACTATCAATAAGAAATAATTACCACAAAAAGACAGACATACTTTATATTTTTTTATTTTATTTTTATGCTACACCTACACCAACATAAAGAGCATACAAATATCTCTATCCTTGGAACCCAAGTAAGCTGGGTATATTATTGAAAAAGCCATGAGCATTTTGCATCCAATTATCAGAGTCAATAGCTGGGAACCACTGGCCGACATTGGTTCCTAACCCAGGAGGCTTAGTGGTTCCTTGGGGTGCCTCCGTGGTCTCCACGACTGCTGCTACTGTGGTATCTTCTGCCTCTTCTGATTCGTCGTCGTCGCGCTTCATTCTAAACGACGCCGAATGAATGGAGGCGATCAAGCTAACGAAGAGAAGGATGCTCAGGAAATTCATCTGAAATCATAGATGTTTTCTATTAAAACTACACGTACTTGGCACTAATCTATATAACTACACTAATATTATAAAGAGAGATTTTTTAGGGTTCCGTAGTAAACTAGGAACCCTTATAGTTTCGCCATGTCTGTCTGTCCGTCTGTCTGTCTGTCTGTCCGTCCTCGATTAATCTCTGTGACCGTTAGCACTAGAAAGCTGAAATTTGGTACATATTGGTACCAAATTTCAGCTTTCTTCTATATCAATCATGCCGACAAAGTGGTAAAATAAAAATTGGAAAAAAATGTTTTATTAGGGTAGCCCCCCTATATGTAAAGTGGGAAGTGATTTTTTTTTTAATTTCAACCCTAACGTGTGATATATTGTTGGATAGGTATTTAAAAATGAATAGGGGTTTACTACTAAATAATTTTTTGATAATGTCAATAATTTCGGAAATAATCGCTCCAAAAGTAAAAAAAACAATGTGTGTCCCCCCCTCTAACTTTTGAACCATAAGTTTAGAAAATATGAAAAAAATCTGAAAAGTAGAACTTTATAAGGACTTCCTAGGAAAATCATTTTGAACTTGATGGAAAGAACAGTTTTTGTACAAAAAAGACAAAAAAGTTGTACCGTGGTAAAAAATCGTTGCTTCTTAAATATATTCGTAATTTTACGAGTGCACAATCGCTGGAATTTCTACTACTTGCATACTGCTGTTTTAGTTATCACCGTCCTTTGTGGGCCCGTTTTTAGGGTTCCGTTTTTATTAGAGATCCGTACTTAGTATGTCAACGTAACAAATAACTTTTTTTTAAACTCATAAGTAGGAACACTTATTGTGACGGACGGGAAACTACGGAACCCTACACTGAGCGTGGTCCAACACGCTCTTGGCCGGTTTTTTTTATTTTTGTGTGTATGTTTGTAATGAATAAACTACTGTGTCGATTTCAAAAATTCTTTCACCATTGGAAAGCTACATTCATCCCGAGTAACATAGGCTATATTTATTGCCCGTGCGAAGACGGGACGGGCCGCTAGTATAAATAAATCTGTAGAAGTCTAAGTTGTCTGCGTTTCACGTAAAATGTACGAAATCGACGTAAATATTTTTTTTACATTGAAATTGTGTGTTACTTGATATATTACTTAGTCTTTGTTTCATCGCAATCGGTTGACTATATCGAAAGCTTGACTACATTCATTGACAGTTAGGCGGTAAGACGTTCGCCGGGTTAGATAGTGTGACATAAAAGGAGTGTTTGAGGTAACTTGGAACGTCTCTAAGGCTCTCTAAGACGCCATGAAGGGGTAGCCAAGTCCTGACGCCAAAATAACGTATGGTTGACTACGTGACCAACAGTGGCCAAGTGAGGTATATACCATAAAGCTGCTTTATTGTCTGCACGAACTGGCAGCACTGCTATGGCGTCCTAGTGAGGCACTGGCCTAAGAGGTCTCAATACTCAATTCTATATCACTATATATACCCATGGAGTTTCTTGCCGGTTCTTCTTCACGGGAAACGACCAATTTGGAATCGTGCACTTGCTTCTGACGTTTTATAAGTGCCCATGTAGGCCTATGTGAAATAAAATTTTTGTTTTTTTACGAGATACCTTTTTGCCAATCTAGAGACGGTTTCGGTTTGTAACCTGTGTTAAGTACTGAGCCCCAGTATCTTTACATAGTTGATACCTTACTTACTAGCAACATATTGTCATCGGATACTTGAATGTAGTATAGTTACACCAAATCAAAGTCAAGAACTGGCCAACTTTAATTATTTATTTTAAAAAAATTATTGTAATCTGTTTTAAAAAAATTGTTGAACATGTAAATATTTGAACTAAGTGAATAGGTAATAAGTATTACTTTTTACCGTGCTAATATTATAAACGAGAAAGTAACTCTGCCTGTCTGTTACATATCGGTGAAACGGATTTGGACAAAACTTGGCACCCGGGTAGACCATGTTCTAGATTATCCTGGGAGTTTATTCTCTTGGGATAATTGCAAAATTTCACGCGGGTCAAATCATTGGAAGGAGATATCTTTATCAAATGAAATATGACAGAAGTATCTATTTTTATGTCGTCATGCGTGTCCTCACAATTCTGGGAAGCCTTTATTTTAATGGTCGCCTACATAAGGATTCATTCTTGTGGATCCCTATTCGTGTCTCAGGCTCTACACTTACATTATTGTGCTTCATACGGGGTGCCTCTTAAATGCATATTATGTAAGTACCCACAAGGGTTCCGTGTGTAAGTGTGTAACTCACTTAGGGAATTAAAAATAATATTCCTCATAATAACAATAATATTCCACAACTGTCACACAACGCCCGCGCCGTCTAGTGCCAAGCTAAGCAGAGCTTGTGTTATGAGTACTTGACAACTGATAAACGTACTTATAGATTTCTAAATACATACGTCAATAGATAAATTACACCTGGACACAGAACAAATGATCGTGCTCATAACACAAACATTGTCTTGGGTGGGAATCGAACCCACGACCTCCGGCATAGCAGTCAGGGCCACTGACCACTAGACCAACAGGCCAGTCAGAAACCGAAAATCACAGGACGAATTTATTTATGAGAATCCCTATTAATAATTAATTAGTTCTTACCTTAAACGCCATTGTGAAGACTTGTTGTGCGGAGGGAGCAGCGCCTCGGAATTTATACAGAATTCATATCGATGTTCATGAACATTACAATAATTTTGTACGCCTTACGCGATCTAATTGACATGTAAGATAACAGAATTACTTTAATGCTATACAAGTTATTCGGTGTCAGTAACCTTCTGCATTTCCTGTTACGTTTTCTGCTTATGATAATGTACCTGGTTTTATCAATAAATTAAGTAAAATCATAATCAACTTTATAGTGTTCCTACTGCTGGAACTTCCTCTCTAGGAAAGGGAGTGGGCCGTAATCTAAATCTAAAACAATAAACATTAAGATTCTGATTCAATTAAGATGACGCGGAAAATCATTACTAATGACTTCTCCCGCTCTGGGTGGAGTGAGTGGAAGTATCACACTTTTACTGACTTAAACCCAGAGTCCCTTTAGTTGCAATTTGCGAGGGCCACGGTAACTTGCTACAACCCGGGAATCTTTAAGTCAAGAGTGAATAGGTTACTTCTAGGTAAGCGCTGTCCATAGTCGACCGTATTGTCGCTTTCCATCAGGTGAGATAGCGGTCAAGCGCGAACCTATCAAAAAAATAAACCTAGACTAGTTCATCGTGGATACCAGTTTAATGAATGCATGTCAGAAAACCTCAATCAATAAAATTCAGTGACGCAATCATTGTAACATTTCCTAATTCATAAGGCAAATTGCTATTGAAATACAATTCCGTCGTGTAACAACAAGCCCCTTCACCGTCGCCCTCCCCTCGCGCTCCACTTGACATGCTGGAGAGCTCGCCACTCGATTCTTTCGCCCAAATATCGGTTTACTTTTTTTTTTTCTTGGTTTTCCAAGAGTCAGTTCGTATGTCGTTGGTTAAAACAAAAGTGTTATCGTTAGAGACCATTTTACTGTGGCGTTTAAAATAACCCTTAGTCTTCTTCTTCTTCCTGCCCTTATCCCATATTACTTGGGGTCGGCGCAACACGTTTTTTTCTTCCATTCTGTCCTGTCACCCGTCGAACTATCACTAACTCCCTTTTCTTTCATATCACTCCTCACACAATCCATCCATTTTTTCTTCGGCCCCCCCAAAAACCCTTAGTGGAAAAATAACTCTTAGTGTAGGGTGCTAAATCGAATGCCAAATATATTTTTCTTGTATTCTATATAAAAAGTATTCATCATCATCATCATCATCATATCAGCCGATCGACGTCCACTGTTGGAGATAGGCCTCCCCCAAGTGTCGCCACAATGAACGATCCTGCGCGTCTCGCATCCATCGGATTCCCGCAACCTTCACCAGGTCATCGGTCCACCTTGTAGGAGGCCTTCCAACGCTGCGTCTTCCTGTACGCGGTCGCCACTCCAGAACCTTTCGGCCCCAACGACCATCTAAAAAAAGTATTCAGTATATTGATATTTAAAAGTGAGGAAATGAATATCCTCACACCCCAGCGCGGCCGCCCCAAGAGACGCCCCAGGCGTCGGGAGTTGCGGAGTGAATGTCGACCACCGTAGGCAAGGGCTTGCGGATGGCAAGCAATGGGTAGCTCATTGTCCACCCGTTCAGATTTAGCCTGTGTTGTCTGCGCGTGCCAAATCGTAGTGGCCCAGCTGCCCAAGAGGGTCGATGTCCGCTCGGGCCACGGGGAATTTCTAAAATGGAAACTCGTGATCCTAAAACGCAAAAGGCATAATTGGAGGAAACAGATGTGTTTTAATCAGTAAAAGTCTGACACGTCCTCTCGCTCCACCCTAGAGCTGATGGTGCGCGTCTCATGGAATTGTCAGCAACAGCAGGGGCCTAGCTGGGTCGAAGCCTACCGGGGCCAGGGTTAGTTTCGAAAGATAGCTCGAGCCGGGGGTATGAAGGCTTGAAGGAACGGGGTGGGTTTTTAGTCAGTAAGAGTCTGACACTATCTCCCGCTCCGCCTAAGAGCGGGGGTTGTTATTAGATGATTTTCCGTAGCTAAAGGTCATTGGATGATGACCTCAAAGATAAGTAAATTGATATTTTGATAGAATTAATATGCGATGCGTTGAACGCTCGGTCAAACCAACATTCGATATTTTGAACACTTGATATAATGAGTACGAGATATTGAACGTTCGATATATTAACCATTCGATATTAAGAACGTTCGAGTAATTAGATGTTCGATTTATAGTGGTCGATCAATTGATATTCGGTTATTTTGCTCTCGATTTGGCATAGTACACCCACGTGGATATTTCGATATTGCGTGCCAATCCCACACACGGGTACTGAACATTTTGACTATCGCTGTCGCTGACAATGCATTAAGCTCGCTTTTGTATGTATTTATGATCATCTTTGTTGCGAGTTGTAGGTCGCGGGTTCAAACTCAGCCAGGCGCATTACTTTGTGTAATTTATTTCACCACCACAGCTCTCAAAACGGTGAAGGAAACATTGTGAGGAAACCGGCATGTCCTAAAACCAAAAATTCGAAGACATGTGACATTCACCAACCCGCGCTGGGCCCGCGTGGCGGGTTACGTTACGGCCCATTCATTCTCCTAGAGTGAGTCCCAACAGTGGGAACATTATAAGGCCGACTATACTATATGATCATTTATAACTGCTTGTGGTTATCAACTTAAAGCCGGGTCCGCTGCGCCAATATTCTAACAAAACATGTTATTAAAAACATGTTAGAAAAATATGTTCGTCAAACCGCCAGTCTGCTGCGCCAATTTGTTCGTGTTTTGTTTTATTTCAAAAATGAGTTCCGACGAAGAGGATGTGGAAGCCGTTTTGGCAATTGTGGACTTAATTCTTCGACGAAGAAATAGAAAGAAGAAACAGATTCCGTTTTCGACCTTATCTACGGTATCGAATTTTTAACTTATAAGTACCAAGAGTTGTAAATTGATGACAGATTTGGTTTAAAAAATTTTTTTCGTTGTTCGGAAAGCGATTTTGAAGAGCTTCTGTCATTAATTTTACCTGATATACAGAAGCAAGCACTACATGTAACGTCCCAAAGCACTGGTCTTTCTCGAATTAATTTTATAAACAATAAAATGCTTTCATTATTCCAATCCATCACTGAACCGCGACACGTATTCATCCGGCGAGCGCTAACATGAAATGATTGACCTCACCCCCCCGCAGGCGAACGCGGGGGATGTTATCCATTCGAGACGGCAAACATGTTAGCGTGTTTTCCCTAACAAAATTGTTAGACCACGCCCCTATTCGAACAACGAACAATGTTAGCATGTTAGCTAACACGAAAACACGGCGCAGTGGACCCGGCTTTAGGCTTGATGATATTTCGCGTGACTCAAGGGCAGGCCCCTTTACCTTTGACCAAGAAAAAGCACTGCCATTAATATGCCGATGGCGATAGTTTTCTGGGAACATTATCAGTCGACCGACAGTGATGCGGAAGAATTTTACGACCCCATATTTTAGATTGTTTTTAGTTAATTACCCTTAATTTGTTTTTAGTTAATTAAACCGTGTTTCACAATGCCCGAATAACCACTACTTCCCGAATAAATTAAAAAAATGGAACAGAATTTCTATTAGATTAGCTGCCAAGTAAGTTAACGGAAACTTAAACATAGGTGGTGAAACAGGCTGTAAGAGTTTATTTTTATGTGTACCTACATATATGAGTAGGTATTGTTTTGGTTATTTTTTTTTAATGATATAAACTAGTACTTGACTGCGATCCCACCTGATGGTAGCTGAGGCGCACAGTTTTTTTAACAAGCTGTTAAATTCACTCTGGCCTTAGACTAGACACCTAAATTATAATCGGACAGGACCGCAGCAGGCAAATTGTTCCAGTCCCTCGATGTACCTACGCGATGTGCGATGTAGGTACTTTAAGTTTAATAAAAATATTTTTGTTGTAAATAAAAAAGATAGTAAGGAACTAAAAAAAACCTTTAATCATATTTCCTACACACGCATTTGTAATTAAAGTAGCATCAAGATGTGAATCCTCACGATGTTTTTCTTCACCGTTTCGAGAGCAGTGGTGATGAAATAAATTACACAAAGTAATGCACCTGGCTGGGTTTGAACCCGCGACCTACAACTCATAAGCATGGCATGTCCTGGAACCAAAATTTGCAGACATATGACAACCACCAACCCGCATCGGTCCCGCGTGGTGGATTACGGCCAATTCCCTCTCCTAGAGAGAAGGCCTGAGTCCCAGCAGTGGGAACATTATAAGGTCGACTATCCTATGCAAGAAATGAATCGTTTTAAAATCATGTGTATTTGCATACGAAACCGTCCAGTCAGTTTGAAGTGAACTTTGCTGAGCAGCACGTAGGTCCCATAGCTCACGGTGTAATTCTCAAATGACACATCAACATTTATTTCTCATTAGTGTTTGGTGTCTGTTGCAATCAATAATCGCTGCCCAGGCCCGTGGGCCGCGGTCGCAATCATACGAGTAGGTACACATCAAATTGTTTAGGTATTTTGTTATACAAGGAAAATCCCTGGTTTTGGACGAGGCTTGTAGCAGCTGAATCTATGTATCCAATCTTTTTTTTTCTTATGAATACTGCATTCTACATTGATCTCTGTATTTTTCGTGAGATGTTGATAATATCTATAAACTAGGTCAACAGGAAGTTCCCTATGAATTTTGATTCCCTTGAGGGTGGAAATACACTTTTCTTGCAACATAAACGGCCGTGTCTTTTTTTTTTTTCGTTTACTCAGAATCCAGAAATTTGGCACAAAGCAAGTTCAAGCACACATGTACAGACAGAGCATCTGTAACGTGAAGTACAACGAGTCCAGCGGAGGTGTTGCACACAGCAATTACGAGCATCGTTCCGTTGACACACATCGCGCTGAGCCTACGATGACGAACTAATGGCCGATACCGAAAATATATGATAATCGACCATTATTCTAATAGGGTAATGTTTTTATGGTGCTGTTATGGATGATGCAAGGGACCTTCGAGAGCTGAGCCTCTTAGGGACTAAACTTTAGTCGACTGGAGAGCCTAGTGCCTGTATTCACTAACATTACAATAACGTGTACATCTCCCGCCTGCATCACGCCACAAGGGTGGAAGATATCGTGGAGTACGTGCGCCATAAGATGAAGTTCGCACTGAGGGTACAGCTGCTGGAGTCGCCCCGTATCGTCAATTTCAAGGCGTTCGTGGTGCGAGTCCCGAACACTTTTCTGCCTCTCATGTTGAAAGAAGACTTTTGGCCGCAGGGCGCGGTGTTCCGTCGTTTCCGCGGACAAGTGCCACAGAACAGCACAAAGTGAACAAGTGCAGTGTGAAGTGAACTAACATAGTCATAAGTCTCATTTATTAACAATAGATTGTTTTAAATTTACTTTATATATGTTAGTCTATAGGGTTATCTATGGGCCTTTTTTTTTGTGGGTAAAATCATCCAATGACAACCCCCGCTCTTGGGCGGAGTGGGAGATAGTGTCAGACTCTTACTGACTAAAAAACCCACCCCGTTCCTTCAAGCCTTCATACCGGGGCTCGAGTTCCCTTTCGGATAACCCTGGCCCCAGTAGGCTTCGACCCGGCTGGGCCCGTGCTGTTGCTGACAACTCCTTGAGGCGCGCGGGAACGGTGCGCGCCGTCGATGACTTGGCCTTGGTCCGGACAGTTACCGGACGGTCGGACAGCGAGTTACACATTGCTCACTGTCCGCAAGCCCACGCCTACGGTGGCTGGAAATCGGAATCAGAATCCCGGCGGCGGCGAGAGCGCCGTTGCCTGATGCGGTCGGCCTCCTCCTTTGCGAGAATTTCTGCTTCGCAAAAGTCGGCGACCGCTTGCCACTCCTCCTCGCTCCGGACCTTGGCCTCAACCAAGGCCCGGCGCGAGAGGTCTCCGCCACCGATCGCCCCCACGAGGGCACGGCGATGCTTCACCCAAGCAGGGCACACCTCGACTGTGTGCTCCACCGTGTCCTACCGGCGTTCCGCACAGTGGCGACACCTGGGCGTCACTTCCGCTTTAATCCGGAACAGGAACCTCCCGAACTTGCCATGTCCGGTGAGGACCTGTGTTACGCGAAAGGTAAGGACGCCGTGAGGTCTTTCCAGCCACACCTCAAAGAGTTACCGTTATCTATGGGCCAAGATCCCTGAAAATAAATGATTTATTATTATTACTAACACAAAGCATTGAAAGCTCAGTGATAGATTTTTAACGCTCAGGCTTTACTGTGATGTATTAAAATATCAGTCGTGCGAGCGAGAACGAGGGTTGGAGCTATATCTACTCCCTGAGTAGCGCCACCCCTTTAACAGTTCAGTTTGTAGGTCGTCAAATAGATCGCGTTAAGAGCTCGTGGTAGGGCCTCTAGAAACTAATGACTCTGGGAGCTGTAAGCCCAACAGTGAATTTGTAGTATTCATGCGTACAATTGCCGCCACGGATCTTGAGCGCTGGCTTCAAGTTGCGCAGAAGTCATATATTCGGTCTCTTTATTGGCGCGAAGTGAGATGCGGGGGCGGGGAGTGTCAGTGATTGGCTCGCCGCGCCATCGCGTCATAGACGTCACTCATGGTTCGCTCCCTGCGCTGCTGCATGTATGAAACAACGACGATGTATGGAATGCGCAAAGCGATCCCACCCCTCTCCATACCTACTACTCCAGATCCATATCCACTCTGACGCCGAGCGCTCAAGATCCGTTTTGGCAATTGCAAGATCTTTGACAACCTTTGCAGGTGGTCAGACGCCAGAAATTTTGACTATCAGTCTATACTGGAGTCGTGTTTCCCAGTGGGTTGGGTTGGGTTGTAGAGGTCTGATAGGTTACTCCATGTAAAACATAGGTAATCAGCCCCATCTGGTTATGCCTTGATCACACGTAGCGAGTAAAAAGACGAGACAGTAAAATGTTGCTCGACCGAGACAGTGATGTAAGCGAGTTGTAGAGATAAGCGCTCGGCCGAGCACCTGGCGCTTTGTTTATACGTACCGAGTACTCGGCCGAGAGTAGTCTCGCCCGTTTATTTGATACGTGTGATCGAGGCATTTTTGACTGAAAGCCGACCTCACAGTTGGGGAAATGATGAGAGTAGGATTAGCTGTCATCTGCAGTCTTACGAATACGAACTTAGGCTACAGATGAAGAGAAGCAGTTCGGCTGCACTCGGGTCCACTCGGGTCCGCTCGGCTCTGTATGCAAACGGACTACTTCCCTCACAGTGTTGAAGCAGCTAATTGAAACTTAATCCTCACTACCGACACACCCTCGTTCTATTTTACTTCTACAGGAGTACAGGGTTGTCCCGAGATAGTTTTTAATTTTCAATTAATCCATAAATTATTGGAATAGTGTGATTGCATTTTTGTTATAAGAATAAATAGTCCTGTGCGTTTCGCATCCATCGGATTTCCGCAACTGTCTCTTGCTTCCCGCAACTCGTACATAAAATGTTGCCTATGTCACTCAGGAATAAAGCAGCTTTCTATTGGTGAAAGAATTTTAGCAATAGGATCAGTGCTTCCAGAGATTTCTTCTTACAAACAAAAAAACAAACTTTACCTCTTTATTATATTACTAGCTTTTGCCCGCGGCTTCGCCTGCGTACATAAAAGACCTTCCCTCTTTCTCCCCCTTTTCTCAATTTCTTTATAAAAAATTCTTTTTTAAAAAAAGCCTATGTCCGTCTCCAGGGTCCCAACTATCTCTGTACCAAAATTCATCAAAATCGGTTTTGCCATTTAGGCGTGAAGACGTAACAAACAAACAAACTCACTTTCGCTTTTATAATATTAGTAAGGATTATGTTATATTAAAGTGTAGATATAACAATAAGAAAAAATCCTCGCAGACGTACATTACAACCCTATTCGCCTCCTTTAACCCCCTCCAGGTATTTCCGGAGAGTGCACGCGGGCACACGGCCGATTGGATCCGTCTGCTCACACCTGCATCGAAATTGGACCCCGTATAGTCTGTGGAAAGGGGGCAAAGAGGTGTGTGGGGGGTGAATTGAAAATTTAAACCCCTAACTGATTTTACTCCGCCTCGAGCGAAGAATGAAATTGTTTATTTTTGAAATAGCGTTATCGTGAAATTGAACTACATTTTAAATGCTGTGTTGAAAGTTTTAGAATCGAGTCTTGGATTTAGTTATTTCTAACACGTTCAGTGCGCCTCGTATGTGGCTTCTTAGCAAAACATTGTCTTCTCTGCCGTGCTGAGCCCGTAACTTCAATTTAGTTTAGTTTAGGAAAAATATGAATACACATCAAAGATGCCCTATTAAAATATGTGAATGCAGTGGTGTTTCTACTTTAATCCGGGGTCACTTTGACCTCGTACTGCACTTAGTCAAGAAAAGTGTTAGTTTCTTATACGTTATGGGGTCTTATAAGCCCCTTACCACCATAATGGTAGTTTTCAAAAGGTCTTAAACGCCCCGTACCGCAGGCATGGAAATAATACAATATTGAGTGCCGCTGTCAACGTCTCGTAAGTTATAGAGAGGTCATCTATAACAGTTTTCTATTAGCCAGTAAAGCACGTCAGCTTGTAGCATCACTGAGAGTCTATTTCAATAAATAACTGTATCATTCTGATTATTTTGAAACGAATTTACCCATATTTTACATCAGTTTTATCTTTGAAATTGACATTTACATAATTTATTCTAACATGGCTCTTTTTAGAATTTATATGAACAACCCAGCCATTCGCTTTTATTGAATCAAGTTGTTTTTATATAGAATGTAATGTGAAATGGAATTCGTTTTATATTTTCGTATTTTTTGAAGGTTTCGCGTGGAAAAATAATGTATAAATTGTCCGAATACAGGTACATATCGGTGGTAACTGGGAACCATACTTGACTTTTAAGTCGTGCAAATATTTATATATGTAACTTGCATAGTATTATATTTCTACATATAATCTTAATAAAATGACAAAATATAAATAATTATGGGTTATCAATAAAATAACATTATTCAATTAGATAATTCTTTGCAAAAATTACCAAGCGACATTGAGAAAACTTTACAGGAGAGTGATTTAAAGTTATTTTTTTTAAGTTTAGGTCGACTAAGCTAATAGTATGTAAGTTGGACTTTTAATGCTACGCTCTCCTGTAAAGTTAACTCAATGTCGCTTGGTAATGTTTGCCTTTCAAGGGTTGATATGAAACATAGCCAATTATAAAATGTTCTGTTAACTTAGCAGTTCTTGCATAATTTAAGATTCGTGCTCACCGGAGCCACAAATTTTCTCACAAAATCAGGCATTACGTAACACTGCACCAATTGATATCGCTCACGATCTATATTGAAACACTTAGCGTTAATTTATATGCTGTGTCTATTGAAGCCATCAATTCATCATTTGATGGTATCATAAACTGAGGTGCAATCCATGGCGCGTGAGGCAGCCAGGGCCACGGGGCGACGCTCTAATATGTGCGAGGTACATGCAGGACGATGGACGATGCGCTTAGAAACGAAGATGGCGCAATGAGATTTATAGGGCTATATAAATATTGCGGTAAAGTAAATATGTGAAATGATTTAGGCACATTAGACTGTCGACGAGATTTATGTGGTACTAGTTTTTGCGTGCAGCTTCGCCCGCTTATATAAAATATAGCATATATCACTCAGGAATAAAGCAGGTTTCTATAGGTGAAAAATTTTTAGCAATCGGACCAGTACTTTCAGAGATTATCTCCTGAAACAAAAAAAAAAACAAACTTTACCTCTTTATTATATTTGTGTGGATTGTTTTACTTTTTATTGATTTTTAACGAATTCTGTATTACAATATTAAAAATGCTAATGCTTTTGAACTCGTTTGGTTTATGGTATTCCGGGAAGACAAAACGTACGATGAAGATGTAATGAGACCGGAAATAACAATTTTCATTGTTATTACATGTCAAAAAAAAAACAATTGATGAACTGGTCTACGGAGATAAGAACCTTTGTGAATTGATGCGTTACTGTCCACACGGGCCACAAAATAACGCCGCTTCAAGCTTCTTTTTGACACGGCCTTTTTTGTGGCACGTGTGCGGGGACAGTAACGCATCAATTCACAAAGGTTCTTATGTCCGCGGTGCCGTCACAAAAAAACGCTTGAAGCGGCTTCAAGCTTCTCCGTACACAAGGTGTCGCGCGCTTTAGCTGTTTTTTGCGGCCGCTTCTAATGTTTTTTGAGGCCCGTGTGCGGGGATGCTTAGATTTCGGATTGGAGCCACATTAAGAGCCTCCAACCCGAGATACATTTCCATACAGTCGCTTTTACGTGATTGTGACGTTATTACTCATCTTTCTCTAAATACGTATTTTCGAAACACAGATATCTTGTGTATATTATTTAGGTTTCTATTGAATTCAGAACTCTATTTTTTTGTAAAATTAATCCCATAAAGAACTCTTAAAATCTACTATTTTGCGTGAATCCCTTATATTACGTACTCATAAAAAAAGTTAAGAATATATAGGTATTAATGTCTTTATAAACATTAAACACAACAACATTTAATCGAGATTCCGAATGAAGAAATTTTTTTTTCAAAAAGCTTTAATGTCAATAAAAAAAACACATAATTTTCGGAACAAGCTTTGGGAAATATTCGGGTAAGTTTACCGAATTACCGAATGCCAACAGAGCGTTCAGGCGTTATCTCACTTTTTCCACGTTGCCTCTTTATCAGAAGGGTCCTCTTAATGGAGAAATCATTGAACTGCAGTCAGTAGTGAGCCTTTATTCCTACAGTCCAACTATTATATTCTGTTAGGCATCAGTTGTTCGTATCGTTGGTTTAAAATAGAGACATTTTAATTAACGGTAAGATTGGCGCAGTGGTTGAGCGATTAGCTGTTGCGCTGCGTGCCGCGGGTTCAATTCTCGTACGGAACAAACATTTTTATGGCCTACATATAGTTGTATCAGATCTGAGTGTCTGTGTACGAGCAACGATTTTTGAAACGGTTGTATTTATCTTGTTTATATTCTTTAGTATGACATTACTCAGAAAAATTGTACTGACCAAATATCCCCTAAACACAAAAATTATTCAGCCGAGGGTATGAACGCAAGAGCACGCATGCTTTTCAGAGCGAGTGAGCGATTTCATGCACTGGCTGGATGTTTGGTCACTACAATTTGTCTGAATAAAAATAATCAGATATATAAAAATAATGAATGTTTTTTCAGTTTTTAGCGTCTGACAGAAGTTAAAGTGTCTGACACCTAGATGATACTACTTTAGAACAATATTCTAAAAAACATACATAACAATCAGCCTTTAAGAGGTCCCAAGGGTTCTATAAGCACACAGGTATTCAAAGCACATGAGACGTTACTGAGAACCTAAGGTTTCATCCTTGTCAAAATAAGTTGTGTCATGAAATAAATTACACAAAGTAATGCGCTTGGCTGGGTTTTAACCCGTGACCTTTAACTCGCAAGTCGGGGCCCTTATCACTCGGCTACCACTGCTCCAAAGTATCACATAATATGATCGAACCCGACTCACCACCTGCCGTCTTCCAGGTCCATGTGCTCCGACCTGGTGTACGTGATCCTGTTCCCGCAGCTGCTGATGGTGGTGCACTTCAAGAAGCACTGCAATACGTACGGCTCGCTGGCCGCCTACATCGTGGCGGCGCTGGTGCGGCTGTCCGGGGGCGAGAAGCTGCTGGGGCTGCCCGCACTCATCCACTACCCCGGCTGGGACCCCGTTAACGAGGTGCAGCTGTTCCCCTTCAGGACCATGGCCATGAGCATGTCGCTGTTCACGCTGGCGTTTATCTCCTGGTTGTCTGTGTGAGTATGATTTTTTTTATTATGTATAGGCTTGCGTTCAACCACTATGTTACCTGATGGTAAGCGATGATGTGGCCGACGAAGGAGCACTCTTACTTAGAAGTTACTTATTCACTCTTATTGATTTCAAGTTGGTTTTCGGCAAGTCTATTATCATTGTAGAGGCAGACCGAAGAATCAGATTATAAGCTTACGAAACTATGGCGATATTATCAAGTTAATGAAGGAAACAGAGGGACAAGGAAAATATCAACTGGCAGAATAATATGTTTTTTTTTTATTGACATAAATTGGTGCTTGACTGCGATCCCACCAGATGGTAAATAGTGATGCAATCGTTGATGGTGAGGCGCACTAGTTTATTAAGAGCCTGTTCACTCTAGCCTTGAAGACACCTAAATTACTATCGGACGGGAAGACCGCAGCTGGTAAATTTTTGTGTTTTTTCAGGCAGCAAAAAGAACTTTGGTAACTTTATTCTTAGTAAAGAGTCGGGTTTAGGTTAGTTAGTACCAGTTTTTTGAGGGAAACCATCTAATAACTACTTCTGTTTTGTGTGGAGCAACGGGAAGTATCAGAGCTTTGCTGACAGTACCCACCTGTGTTCTTTGCAACCTTAGCAGCCCTGAAAACCTTTTGGGTGATTCTTTGAAACCCAGAGGATGTCTCATTCACCTGGCCTAGCTTTCGTACCTATCTATTTTGCGTCGTAAGCCACTGGGCGCAAATAAGAGTCTTTGATACATTTAGTGATCGGGGAAAACTAATATGCAAATAAAAATATCAAATTGTAAAGAAATAAAAACTAAAACTCAACTACGACAAAAAAACGACTCTGAAAAAAAAGAATGAAACAAGATTTTCAGGATGGTGAAAAGTAAGAACAGAACAAAAAGAAAAGCCGCAGTCACACGTTATTAAAGTGTTTCGATTGGTACCTATAACGTGTGACTACGACTTTTTTTTTTGTTCTGTTCATACATACATACATAGCCTGTCAAAATCATAACCCTCCTTTGGCTTTGCCGTAGTCGGGTAAAACTAGGTCAGATGAAATAGATATAGAATACATTTTATCCCAGGAGCATGTTGCCTTGCGATAATCTAGTATCACGCGATCGCAGACGTACATAATAAGACTGACTGAGACTTTATCGGTATGTAGTCTAGATACCGATAGAGAACAGATTCATATGCAAGAAACTGCCTACTGTTACACCGGAAAAAAACTGAACAGGAAAATCTGTGACATAATATACAATGCGCAAAGCAGCGTGAAATACATTACTTCACAAAATTGTAATAATCACATCAGTAGAAGCATTTTAAGACGTATAGTCCTATAAACATCTGGCCGGAGTTAAATGCGCACATACTCGTACTGCCGCCTGCGCTTGCGTAGAGCCCCGCTGACCTATAAAACCATTTTCTTCACGAAAAATTGATTGATTTACATAGCATAATGTAAATATTTGTATTAATATTTATATTTATATTATAAATCAATATTTCAATAATTTTTTGTACATTCTGATTTTTATGTAAACATATTTCTAAAGATTACCTAAAGCCGTTAGAAAAGAGTAGGGAAAACCAGTGAAAAATATCATGTTCTTAATTTTTATTTTTTGATGCATTTCAAGTAAGTTTCAGTCATACAAAAAAAAATATATCTTGAAAATGTTATATTTGAAACTATTTTTTTTTTTCAAATCTTTTAACCTAGCCGTTACTAAAGAGTAGGCTCCAGAGATTCACTGTTTTGTGGCACTAAATGGAAGCAAGGGCTTTAAATAAGATGTTACAAAAGTGCTCGTTCGTGCTATTGATTGATTCGATTCTCCCCGAGCTCCCGAACTCGCCTGGAGTAGACACTACGTAATATGATAACCGACATCGACTTTATGGAATAATACTTTTGTCGAACTTAGAGGATTCTATAGATGTATAAAAACTTTTGGAAGGTAACGGCTCAACGGCTTGCCTGCATGGACGAAACTTTGTGTGTATATTTGAGTGGGTTGTGGGCTTCGAAAATACCATTGGACCTAGTAGGTGGCGCTACAATCGGGTTCTCTATTTTTTTTTTACAACGTCTGTTGGGAACGCTAGTAGGTATACATTTAAATCGCTCAGTGAAATATTTTTTACCTTTTTTGTGGGAAATCATGAAATTACTTCTTCCACTCTGAGTGGAGCATGAGGGAGTCAGACTGTCAGACTTTAACTTAAAAACGCACTTGTGTTCCTTTAGTTGCCCTTTGCTTTCCAGGGCCGCGGTGAGTCTTTTGAACAATCTTAACAGGATCGTTTGCGTCTTATTGGGTTGTCAGTCTCAGCAGCCAACTTTGCCCTGAGCTCTAGGGAAACTGATATTACTTCAGCAATAATGATCGTCACGTAACTATGAGAATGACAAGCGCTAAACTAAACGTAAACGTAGTCCGAATTGTGACTTAAATGTCAAAAATCGATAACACTAAGGGTGAGTTGCACCATTTAACTATAACGATAACAAAGCCGTTAACAGTTGTCAAATCGTCGAATTGACCAATAGGCGGCCGTTTCACGGCAGGTTATGGTTTGGTTATCGTTATAGTTAAATGGTGCAACTCACCCTAAGGGAACGTATAGAACGTAAGTTTGTGTAGAAGCTCTGGGCTATTCCAGTTCTAGTAGCTAATTCTGCCTACATAAATGACGAAAATAACTATTGCTTATTAAACATTCAGTCGAATTGAAGTAAGTTTATCCCGAAAAAGATAGAATCAGCCCGGACAGAATACAGACGTGAATTGTAACTAAAATTAACATTAAGTGACAAGCTCCTGTCAGAGTTTAATAATAATAGTGTAAGAGCTATATATAGTCTGTCTAAAAAATCAAACGACTTGGGAATTTTTGAAGGAAAAAAAAAATCTGTTGTTGGCAACACGAATTTTAGTTGTCACTCACTTGTTTCTTGAGATGATGATAGTTCTACAACAAATGTTGATCGTAATACGGCTAGTGATGATGAATCAAAAAGTGGAGCAGAATATTTAGAATCAGATTTCTTTTACGATTCCAGATTTATGTTATTACTTTATACTTACTTATGACACTATTTTAACTTTGCAAATGTATCCGACTTTTGTAGTAAGAAGAGATTAAAATAGGTATATTCTAAACGAAAATCTTTTGCATTTTTTTAATGTTAAAAAGTCCTATATAATATTAAATCTTTAAAAAAATACTTATATTCGATACTTTTTATGAGGTCTTCTATTAGTAAACAATGATCAAGATCTCTTAATCAACCTTGATTATTGAATCAGTATTGACTACATCAGATTTCATTTCATCCTAATATTTACTCAAGTCATTTGACTTTTTAGACAGACTATAGTGGTCAATCCGAGCAACCTGTTTGACACAAGGCTAGAACTTTGTAACATAATGTTTTAGTACCTATTTTTTTTTATGGTGGGAAAAATCATCCAATGACAACCCCCGCTCTTGGGCGGAGCGGGAGATAGTGTTAGACTCTTACTGACTAAAAGACCCACCCTATTCCTTCTAGCCTTCATACCAGGGCTCGAGTTCCCTTTCGGATAACCCTGGCCCCAGTAGGCTTCGACCCGACCGGGTCCCTGCTGTTGCTGACAACTCCTTGAGGCGCGCGGGAACAGTGCGCGGTATAAGAGATAGTTTTAGTTTTCATCGACAGCTTTCCGTTTGAAATGTATTTTCATAATACCTTTTCAGCTTAGAGTAGATAATTGAAAGGGACAGCAGTTTGACAGGCGACATCAAATATTCCATAAATATTCCTAAGAGTCGGGTCGGAGCTCTTCGGAGCATGAATATTTAGACAGCTGTTCTATTGAGGGACGCAACTACCAGCTCTTTGTAAATCGTTGCCTTGTTTTGTAATTTAAACCACTTTGGGAAAGTATATTATTGGGTTAAAAACTTAACCCTTTTTTTGCTTTTAGCAAATGGTTTTCTAAATATTATCTACTGGCTTTTGCACGCAGCTTCGTCCGCGTACTTAAGATATAGCCGTCACTAAGGAATGAAGCAAAAATTATGAAAACAATTTTAGCAATCGTGCTGTACCGATTGATAAATTTTTTTCATTACAAACAAAAAAAAAACAAACTTTACCTCTTAATAATATTAGTTTAGATATACATTGCGTCTGTGTCTCACAATCTGAAATCTCGTGTCACAGTGTTTGTTATCGAACTTCTCCGAAACGGCTTGACTGAATATTATGAAAATTTTCGTTTATCTTTGGTCGGTCCGAGAATAGTTTGTAGGCTATTTTTTACTCTCCTGCTCCTACTCCTTCGATTTTTAGGATTCCGTTTCCAAAAGGTCAAACTATTACTAAAACTCCACTGTCCGTCCGTCTGTCACCAGGCTGTATCTTATGAACCCTGATAGCTAGACAGTTGATTTTTTTAGTGATGACGTATATCTGTTGCCGCTATAATAAAAAAATATTAAAAAGAGAATAACATTATTATTTAAGTGGGGCTCGCATTAAGCAGTCGTGTTTTTTTTGCCGTTTTATGCTACGAACGTTACGGAACCCTTCGTGCGTAAATCGGACTCGAACTTGGCCGATTTTTTTTTCATAGATAATTTTTATGGAAATACAACATTGGCCGAGTCAGCTAGTAATTTAGGTATAACGTAATGTTAGTATTTTTGGTATCTGACGAAAATTAAACTTCCAACCTATTGTAGTTTTCTACGAGTAATATTCCCGACATCCTTTTATTAAACCCATTTTGTTTAATTAAAGTTTATCAACAAATGTTGCCTAACAAGCCCGGTATGAATACCCGGCTTATTATAAATCAGAAATAAATCATTTAACATTTTCCCCAACCTAAAGGGGCCGGCGGAGGATGAATTTCCATACAAACGTAATACCACGCTCATTTGCAGTTGGAGCATATTTCCAACATATTATGATGATATTTGGTTATAGACAATATTTATCTAGGTTCCTACGTCTTTCTTTTTAAAAAAAACAAAAAGAAATTTAAGCAAATTGTATTTCGCACTTTTTTATAGCGTAAATGGCAAAACATGCCATTTGGCTTTTCTTGTATTAAAAATAACAATATTTCTAATATTCTCGACGTAGGAACCTAGATAAATATTGTCTTTAACCGAATATCATCATAATATGTTGGATATATGCTCCAACTGCAAATGAGCGTGGTATTACGTTTGTATGGAAATTCATCCTCCGCCGGCCCCTTAAGGGAAAATGTTAAATGATTTATTTAGGCACTGATTTTGTATACAATTTAATTTAATTGATGTACATTCGTTTCCACGTAGATATTAAAAGTATTCAAGCTCCCGGAAGTATCTCTTAAGCCGAGAGCCTCGTCGTCGCGTATAACATTCGTTTGTGTGGCCCATCGTACGTTAGGGGTCCATATTGCGGCCCCGAGGTCAGGCCTTTTGAATTAAGTATTCCGGGACTAAGAGGGTTACTGAAATGAGGTCGGCTTATCGTAGTATATGTTGGAGCTATTAGCATCGTATGTTGATTGAGAAATAGATTGTAACCGAGATAATTGTAATACATAGCATGTTTGAAAAAAGTGTCTGTGTAGTTTCTTGCACATTCTTCACCACAGAGACCTGCGCTTTGGAATGTACAATTAGCATCACTTTTCTGACTAACTTCTGGACATTTCAAAATGTGCTTATAAATGGTTTATCAACTCTAATATTATAAAGAGGTACAATTTGTTTTTTTTTTTGTATGTAGAAGGTAATCTCTGAACGTACTGGTCCGATTGCAAAAAAATTAGCACCGATAGAAAGTTGCTTTATTCCTGAGTGACATAGGCTATATTTTATTTACGCGGGCGAAGCTGCCGGCAAAAGCTAGCTTGAAATAAATGCTTTGAATCTTTGATTTGGTAGGTAATTGGAACTATTCAAAGTCAAAAGTCAAAGTACTTTATTTGCCAGAAACATGGTAATAGGGATGTTGAGTACAGTACACAAGTTCTACATGTTTCACCATTGATTGGTATAAAAATATTAGGTAGTATAATTGTCATTTAAAATTATTAAACATTATGACATTGATGGTTAAGTTATCGGATTGGTGTAGTAGAGGGTTGTAACTTGATTCTCATCATTTTTAGAGCTGTCGTGAAACGGTGTTGACTTAAACCACAGAGCGAATGAGATGCTAGTAACACTAACACATACGTAACAGGTCACAAATACTAGTTATGTGTAACCCAAATAGCTAAGTTTAACAAAATCAACGTTTTGCAATACATGCAATATGTAATATCGATTTTAGAATCACAATGATATAGCTGCAATTATGCAAGGATTGGTTTGGGAAATTAATGAGCATTTCAAAATGAGATGTAGTGACATGGTGTGGTATTAAAAATAATAGATAATTGAATTTATCCAAGACTCGACATGGAAGGACTGGAATAATTTGCTTGCTGCGGTCTTCTCGTCAGATTATAATTTGGGTGTCTTCAAGGCTGGAGTGAATAGGCTCTTAATAAACTAGTGCGCCTCACCGTCAACAATTGCATCACTGCTTACCATCAGGTGGGATCGCAGTCAAGCACTAGCTTATATCAGATAAAAAAAAAGACCGAGTGATAATGATCTCGATCTACATTACTTAACAAAGTGACTGCTATTTGTGGAAGAATGATCGTAAAAAAATCTCATATACCCAAGATAGTCTATTGAATATTTTAGTTCACTTGGCTTGCGCCTGCAATCTCCCTGTCCTGTTTTCTGTTGACAAAGTTGCTCTTATACCTGTGTTAATGTATAAAATAAAGAGCAATTGAGATACAATTGCTCTTTATTTTATGCTGAGATGGAGGATGGGTGTAAAAATGTTTCAAGCTCGCTACATGAAGTTAAAAATGTATATATATAATCCTGGTGGCGCCCATGGAATAATTATGCCCCGATAATTACCTAATAAGAAAGATATTTATTTCGAAAATAGTTTAAAATAACACTTTCACTTGGCAATTTAAACTAGATGAAGCCAGTGTTTAGGTGTTTACTAAAAGTACCGAAACAAAGTCAGAGGTCAAAGTCTCTTTAAAAGTCCATACAGAAAACATATTATGGTCAAATCATTTGAGAACCATGCAGATTAGTGTCTAAGATGGTTCTTTGAGGAAAGAACCACAGAGATTTGAGTTTACCTGTCCATTCAGTGCAAGTATTTGATGGTATACGTGTAACTCAGCTAAGGTTTAGTAAGGTGTTCAACGACTTGATGGACAATAAAGTCTTAATAAAGTGCTCAAGCAGGCGATACGTTAAAATTACTGAAAAGAAAAAAAATCCTCATTTAAATTCAAAATAAAATTTCCAAAAATGTAATACGTTTCAAAGTAAATATTCATATGAATATTGATTTAAAGAAATCAAATAGTAAATTAAAATACAATCATTAATGTCATAAAAGGACAATAAAAGATGGTTTTCGTGGAATAGACAAATAAATCAGATGCTATTCTAAGCGGACCACCGAGAAACTATAATAAATAGCTATAGCATATTTTAATTCATATGTAATAAACATTACAATCAAAATTATATAATGATTCATCTCATAAGCACCCGAAGACATCCACACACGATGATATTTCGCAACAATATATCACTTGAGAAGAAGGAAGTGTGAGAATTTAACATTATGATATTTGACTATTGTGTGGTTATAATATTTGATTATTATGTGCTGTTTGTTAGCTATTAGGGTTTCTGGGTTTATTGGCGCTAGTAAAATTGTTAGTTTTCGAAACATTAGTCTTAATCATTAGTTGTTAGCTATTTGAATTTAATAACTATGGTCGGTAATTGATTATTTTATGCATTTTATTGGATATCTTATTAATTATCCGAGTGTCCACTATTACATTGTTGACGCCTCTGCGGTCTGGACTAAGCGTTTCACTACGTCATTTATACCGCGTATATCAAAGGGCTGGGACAATTTACCTGTTGCGGTCTTCCCGTTCGATTATAATATAGATGTCTTCAAGGCGAATAGGCTTTTAATAAACCAGTGCGCTTCATCATCAACGATTGCATCACTGCTTACCATCAGGTCAAGCATTGGTTTATACCAGTATATACTAAAAGATATTATACATATTTTCTGCCAGTAGATATTTTTCTTGTTCGTCTGTTTCCTTCACTAACTTGATAACATTGCTAGAGTTTCGTAAGCTTATAATCTAATTCTTCGGTTTGCCTCTACAAAGACAAATAAACTTGCCAAGTGAATAGTTCCTGCTTACAAATTTCATACATCCGCTTTCCACGGAACATCTATATAAGTACGTAGTTGCCTCTAGTCTAAATTCCGCGTTGAGGTTTTTACAGTCGAATGCTATTAAAGCATGAGTGGGTGCTGCATCTCTGATTTGATCACATGTTATGATGTCTTAGGGACCCGATGAGATGAATTTTATCGTAGAATTTTCGACATAAAAACAAATAAATCCTGATTTATTGTATTGAAAAATTATGGAAGAGTGTGTTACAGATTCCAACATTGGGATTCAGGATTGGGTTGATTTGTTATAACAGGACGGGTGTTGGAAGTTAATTGTGATGGTGGTACAATAATTGAAGGATTAATTGTTGCGCTGCATGTCACGAATTCGATTCTCACACTAGCAGGGCCTGCAGATAGCGATTCTGGGTCTGGATATCTTGTGTGTGTGAGTTTTAATGTTTGTGAGCGCACCCACGCTACAGGAATGAGTAAGAGCAAAGTTCATTAAAATCGAATAAAACCATGTCCTGACCACTCTGGCCAAACATGGGGCAGTTAAATGTAATAATTTATATTAGTACTAGATATTACTGCCACATGTTTGGCCAGAGTGGTTATTAGACCTCGGTTTAATAGTATAGGAAACAAAGACAACCTATTAGATACAGATAGGGTCTATTACCAGATGCCCATTAGAAAATCATCGACAAATACATCGGTTGTAGTCGTGACGCACAGACGAACAGCCGCTCACAATGATCTGTAATGGGTGGAAAGTGATTGTGTATCACGACTTGTATGAGGCTCGAGAGGAACCACATTAGTACATTGTTTACTTATTTAGAACACGGTCGAGTATATGGATGATGTAACTTGAACATCAGCACGTTATTATAGAATTAAGTACTTTTCAGTATAAAGCTAAATGATTATGGCTATGATGTTAATAATCCAACTAATAATAGTTAACGCATTTCCAATAGTTTACGATCTGTTTTATGTCCTGTTATATCTCCAGGAGTATAATCTACGAATTCGTTAAAGCAATTTAGAGGATTGCATTTAAGTTATTGCGAAATTTATAAAGTGAATGTCTAAGTTCAATTTATAATTTCATTTAACTATGATTTAGTGACTATATTAACTACTTACTTATCAGTGTGATCAAATTCTTGATTTCCTCTTAATTTAGTTTAATTAGTAATTGGTTCTGTCTTGTTATACAGATATTATCTTTTTTAATTATTACTAAAACAGATAATAAAGTCCATTTGTCTTGGTACAGTTTTTAGAAGAATTTCATTATTAGTTTTTATGGCTATTTGACAATGATTTAGCACCTAAAGAGTTAGCAACCATCTCGTCAAGCGATCATAAGGTTATGGGTTAATAAATGTTGAAATGTGATCGTGAATGCGTTCATGCTACAGGTTTAATTAGGAGAAAATAACTTCATTAATATGAAACGCCACTCAAGAAATGCTACTTGTTGAATTTTGCTACTGCATTAAATCAAATTATGACAAGAACTTTGATCAATAAATAGAGGGTAGTCTTTATGTGCATGATTGCTTGACTTTCAAACAATTAGGAAGCAATCTGCGACGGAACTTATCATGTTTCCTCTAACGTTCTAATACCTACACCGTTTCTTAACGTCATCAGAAATAATATCTTTGACATTTCATATTTTTGGAATAGAATGTCATACGTTTCGTGTTCCACCAGGTTCCTGTTCAACGGCGGCTACCTGAGCCCCGAGTCTGACTACTTCAACTGTGTTGTGAACATTCCCGAAGACATCCGCCGCGTTGACGAGCCCTCTGAGGCCGGCGAGCAAATGTCCGTCCTGAGCGGCGTGCCAGGCCGGATGTACGGCGCCGCCTCCACGCTGGTGGGCCCCGACGAGAAGTGCGGCAGGATCAACCCCGCACTCGAGCCCGACGACGATGACCTAGACGATCCCAACGACGGCCCTACCCCACTGTTCGGCAGCAGCAGCGCGCCCCCGCCGGTGCAGCCCTTCGGCAAGCAAACGGCTTTCTGAGACGATAAGTACCTTTATTAGTTCACTTGTACATCTCACAGGCGCCATGCTGCTGGACCTCGGGGTCGCATCATCGCGGGATTATATTTTCCGAAAATTTTACTATTTCTTATTTTTCATTTAAATTCGGTAAGATCGTTACATCGAAGTATGGAACAGTGAACTTCAGTATTTTCGTAATAACGACTAGAATGTTATGCTCAAGACGATCGAAACGAAACATATCATCAATATCTTCCTATTTAAAGAAACCATTTTGTAAATGTCGCATATTTCATACTACGCTGTAGAAACGAATGATTTCTTTTAATTCTTACTGATGACGACGTAAGCGCAAACTGATATAAAATATATTTAATGGATAAATATTATCGTGTAGGAATAAATGCATTCAAGCAATAGGTGTATGTTTAATAGTTGATGTAAAAATGAAGTAAGCTGTATTATTTTGTAGTGAAAAGATATATAAATAATAATACGAAGAGTTGCAACTAATACATATCAAAATGTGAATTATATTCGTTGTTAGAGAATTTATATATATTATATTGAAGACGATTCCTTATTTAAGTCAATTAATGTAGAGAGAAGAGCACACGAGTGTATGTGCTTGTAGAGACACTGTGTAAGTGCGCGTGAGCAGAGGAAGTGATGTTGACCAAACATAATAATCATCGTACGAATATCAAAATGGTATAAAATATACATATCGCTTGTAAAGCATCACCACCTGATATACAACTATAAATAATGGCACGTCCATAGTTTAGTTAATTCAGATAATTTGTATGAAAGTCCGCATAAGGAATATATAAAAATATAATATATATTTAAAAACAAATGTTTATCTAGTATAATTAGGATATTTTAGCGGCGGATATGTTTTATAGCTTTGTTTTCTAGTAACAAATGTTTACGTTGTAAAGATATATTTGATATTGTTTAGAGCGGTTGTTTGGAGTCACGTGAATCCACCATTATTATTATGTACACGTATGTATGGATCAAAATATGGAAAGAAATATATATTGGAGACGGAATCATTCTATCAATGCGATATTGTGTTATACAACAAAAGAACTGGCCTAAAATCAGCTGAGTAACTAATAAAACGCAACAAAATAATGTCTTGCTTGAAATGTATTTTTGATTTTCTCTGTTTGTGAATAATTAATACGTGTAAAATGGTAATAATATTATAAAGAGCTTTCTGAGGCGACAGGCGAGCGTCGCTGATAGTAGTAATCGGTATTTTTGAAGTTATAAGTGTCTCGGTGTTCACAATATTGTCGTGTTGATCCCAACCTCCGGAGCGTCCCGACCTCTGTACCTATCTATATGCGTGATGTCCATATTTAAAGCTTTTTGAAGTAATGTTTCTAAGTATATCAAGATGTATCTTACGAGTAGATAATACGGTCAATTTGGCAACTTTTATCCTTTTGGATAGAGATCGAGCGTGTTCACAACTAAGTATAAAATATAAATATAAATCAGCACATATTTCAGCGACAATTTATATGAAATGTAGATAAATAGTTGCCATATTTGATACTTTACCAAGCTTTCAAATTGTTTTTTGATAATAAAGTTTACATAAAAATCGTTCTAAAGTTTAAAATTGGAGATATTTTCTATATATGTTGCGAATATGAAGATATATTATGATGTGATATCCACCTGCCTAACCTTTGCTAAGACTACGAACTCGATACATATCATCTCTATGTGACTTACGTATATACATATCATAATGTTTAGTGTGAACTAGTACATATCATATTTGTAAGAGTAGAATAGGTATCGTTGTTGTTCTTCGGCGCCGCTTCCTGATTTATCGTAATTATTATAATTGTAATGTGCAGTATGTGCATAAGCATATTTATATAAATAGCACAGAAAGAAGATGCATTAACTATTGTAAAAACTACGACTTGAAAGATATGTCAATAGGTATATCATTCTGTTTTACTAAGCATCACTAATAGTATTCGTGATATTTTTTTAAACAATATTACTTACAAATATTTCTATTAAATGGACATTCCATATTCCAAACACAAATATACTTTAGTATAATATTGCTGTAACTTTACTGAATATATATTTTTATGATGATATATATTACATATTCCTCTACTGTATAGAATAAATTATATATAATATTGTTTGTTATCGCGTGTGTTTGTAAAGAGGTGGTCAGGAAGCGGCTCCCCACTGTTAGCTAGTAGATATACCTACTATTGACTTATTCCTAGTTCTTGTTGAATATTTTGAAAAAGAAAAATGTGTAAAAAAATGTGTAACGTTGTGAATTCCGCGGTCGCTCCGGCGACATCAAAATAAAACATATAGCATGTTGATTGTGTTTGCTTCGTGTATATCCTGACTACATTCCTTGTGCTACAGGTGACCCTTTTCCGAAGATGACAGTCTTGAACACTTTACTATTTCTCTTTTTTATTAGGATTATGGATATACTGACGTATAGGAAAACTGAGGGTTTTTCTTGTAACTATATATAGTTGACGCAGTGGTTGAGCAGCTGGCTGATGCACTGCGTGTCGCAGATTCAATTCCCGCATAAGTGTTTTGGGTCTGAATGTCTTGTGATGTGAGTTTACAAGTCCTGTAGGGCAATGTTATAGAAAATTATCGCATGTGTCTCAATATACCAGGTTTGATGATTATCTGATTGTCTTTACTGTTATTAAGTCTGTAGGAACTGCGAAGGCATATATGTTGAGTATTCGTTCATTCGCTAACGATACTTGATGTAATGACCCAGGCGGGGTATTGCGGAAGGCATAATATCACACCAGGTCGGCTATATTTGAGAAGTCTACATTAATGCTGGGTGGTAAGTAATTTGTTATAGCTAATGATGATCTTGAATAAAGGTAGAACTACATTGCGCACACATGCGACACACACGCCGATCTAAGCATGTCGGTCTTTATAAATTTTATAAGGAAAATAGACTTGTAGAGCTACACTTTGATCTGTCGTTCTACGTACAAAACAAGCGTGTCACACGTGTGCGTCGGTGTAATGTAGTTCTAACCTTAATCTTCTGAGCACAGAATCAGAAACACAAAGGTATATCTAAAGTAGTCTCTTACTTATGAGTATCTGTTCAGTCCAGTTTCTGACGTTATTAGACTTGTTGGCAGTTTAATTTTTGTATTTTGCTATTTCAATATGAATGAGACTTACATAGACGTTTAGTAGCACCTACTTAAGTTTTCTGCCGATATGATGTGTTTTGAAAGTTATCATTGCCTATCTAAGGTGGTTAGTAAATAGAAAAGTCAATTAATATTTACAAAACGTTTAATTTATACAAAAAAGTATAATTACTCAGACTTAAACTAAATTTTTGTACAATTTCATTAATTCAATAATTAAAATTAAGTTAAAGTTAATACTTTCAAGCGTCGCTTACTTGGTAAGCAGCCGGCGACGTCCGCCATCTCACTGAGGCTTCGCATCTTAATTTACTCACAATTCTTTATTCACTGATTGCAGATCACATTTTATTACGAGATTAGACGGAATGCCTCGAGCATGGTAACCATACAGTTTCACTACTTCTGAATCTTGATTATTTTCTTAAAATACTAATGCCCTGGCATGGGTATCCTTCGATCCTTTCATAAGAAAGCCTTGAAGCATTCCATGTATTCCGCTTTTTGAAAGAAAATCTAATACGTACATAGTTTTCACTAGAAACCTACATTAATACATACGTATAAAATTTGTGACATTTGCAACGTCAATACTGAAGATACTGTGATAACTTAATAATTGACTATTTTATATTAGTACTAGGATACTAGGAGTCTGCAGGGCCTAGTACACATAGCCGCCGTTGGAGTCGTAGCTCTGGCTGATGGTGGCCGGCACGCCGCCGCCCCCACCGGATGAGTAGCCACCGGAACCTCCTGAGGAGTATCCGCCGCCACCTCCTGATGAGTATCCACCGCCGCCGCCGCCAGATGAGTGTCCACCGCCGCCGCCGCCGTGACCACCACCGCCGCCGTGACCACCACCGCCGCCACCGCCGTGACCACCGCCGCCGCCGCCGCCGCTGGGAGCGCCATAGCTACTTGAAGGAGGTGCTCCATAGGAACTGGATGGAGGAGACGGGGCGCCGTAGCTTGAAGAAGGACCACTTGAGCCAAATCCGCTGCTACCTCCGGAGAAGCCTCCTGAGCCACCACCGTGGCCGCCGCCTCCACCGCCTCCTGAAGAGTAACCGCCAGAACCTCCCGAGGAGTATCCACCGCCGCCGCCAGATGAGTATCCACCGCCGCCGCCAGATGAGTATCCACCGCCGCCGCCGCCAGACGAGTGTCCACCGCCGCCGCCGCCATGTCCACCGCCACCACCGCCGCCGCCGTGTCCACCACCGCCGCCGCCGCCGCCGCTTGGAGCCCCATAGCTACTTGAAGGAGGTGCTCCATAGGAACTGGATGGAGGAGATGGGGCACCGTAGCTTGAAGAGGGACCACTTGAGCCAAATCCGCTGCCACCTCCGCTGCCGCCTCCGAATCCGCTGCTTCCAAAGCCGCTGCTGCCGAACCCACTGCTGCTAAATCCACCACTGCTACCACCGGATGAGGGAGCACCGTACGAGGAAGATGGAGGAGACGCGGGAGCGCCATAGGATGAAGATGGGGGAGCACCGTAAGACGAGGATGGGGGAGAGGCAGGGGCACCGTAAGAACTGGAAGGTGGTGAGGCTGGAGCACCGTAGGAGCTGGATGGTGGAGAAGGAGCGCCGTATGAACTAGACGGGCCAGATGAGTATCCGCCGCCACCGCCGCCGCCGCCGCCGCCGTGTCCGCCACCACCGCCGCCGTGTCCCCCGCCGCCGCCACCACCGCCGTGTCCCCCGCCACCGCCGCCGCCGCCGTGTCCACCGCCGCCGCCGCTGCTGGGAGCGCCATAACTACTTGAAGGCGGTGCGCCGTAGGAGCTTGATGGCGGAGAAGGAGCTCCGTACGAGCTCGAAGGAGGAGCTCCGTAAGAGCTTGATGGCTTCGAGGGTTTAGGCGCACCATAAGTCGTAGAAGGTCCAGTTGGCACACCGTAGCTTGTCGCTGGCGGCCTTGCTGGGGCGCCATAAGAGCTGGATGGCTTGGATGGAGGAGCTCCGTAGGAACTGGAGGGTTTTGATGGTGGAGGTCCGTAGCTGCTTGATGGTTTTGGTGGGCCATAGCTTGGTTTGGGTGGGCCGTAGCTGCTCGAGGGACTGGGCGCACCATAGGATGAAGATGGACGGCCGCCGCCGCCGCCACCACCATGACCGCCGCCTCCGTGGCCTCCACCTCCGTGACCACCACCCCCGCCTCCGTGACCCCCGCCGCCGCCTCCGTGACCCCCGCCGCCGCCGCCGTGACCCCCACCGCCGCCGCCTCCATACCCGCCGCCGCCGCCACCGCCGTGGCCTCCGCCGCCACCACCGCCGTGGCCTCCACCGCCACCTCCTCGAGGAGGTGGGAGGTACGAGGAGCTCAGGGGCGCTGCAAACAACGGAATAGGTGCTTTTATTTCAGATTTGTAAGTAGTAGTCGTTCATAGAGCCTCTGTGATGAAATTATGAAAAATTAAATGAATCTAAAACATACTATTATAAAAAAAATATTTCAAGTTAAATTTGTTAGTGATGAAAGAATAACAAATGAACTGATATGAATTTATTTGTCTCCATTAGCTTGTCTTAATTATAAACAAAAATTATACGTCGACTCCTAAATTAAGTGTTGTAGGTGCCCGTGACTTCGGAGTCAGATCAAATACTTTAAGAGTAGAACGTAACAGTATGGCTTAGGTACTTGACTGGGTGAAAATCATTGGTTAATATTCTGGTGTTAATTTGGTTACGTTTCATGACAGAGGCTCATGTCAGTGTTAGTCCAGTGCCTGGGTGGTGGCTTACCTTCTCGCTTGTAGGTCTTCCGAGGAGTAGCCGCGACAGCCGCGAGCAGGAGCAGTGCTGGCAGCACCTGGAACAATGCAAGTGGAACGTCAGATACTGGTGGTTGAAAACATGGAACTATATGTGTAGACTAAGTTCATCAGCAGACTGATTGGTGCTGGAGTAGGTTAAATTAATAAGTAATCATATGCATAAATATGAGTTTTTTAGTGACACTAATATAATAAAGAGGTAAAGTTTGTTGTTTTATTTGTAGGATGCAAGCTCTGAAAGCTCTGGTCCGATTGCAAAAATTTTAGCACCGAAAGAAACCTTCTTAATTCCTGAGTGACATAGACTATATTTTAAGTACGCGGACGAAGTTGCAGTCAAAAACTAGTACATAATCAAATTAACAAAGGTTTGTTTAAAAAAAATATTTAGTCAGCCTAGTGTCAAAGAAAGACAAATGACCAAGCTTTATCTTCATACAATCTACCAAATCCAAACTAATTATATTTTAGAAACTGCCAGAAGATAACAACAGTCGCTACATACATCATTGTGCAACCAGCAATTATAAAGACATATTAGCTGGTGGAAACGTCTCGTGACATCCAAGGAGAGCCATCAGATACATGGACGTGTGCCGTAAGACAATGTTCCCTTGTAACCGAGTTGCCACACTTTCCCACCGCTTGCCCCTCTTGCCACACCAGCTGATGTACTCGCGGATCTGCGACAAATGACGGCTCCAGCAATTGATATAAATGACGCGGTTTTGTTGCCAGAGAGTGGCGAACCTTGGGCCTTTAATTGGTTTTAGTGTCTTGTTAGAATTAATTTGTGCGGTTTGAGAAAAGTGGCTGCTTTGTGAAATGGGTTGGAGTTGAAACAAATAGCTGTGGAGACTACGCTTATTGAGCAAAGACTTCAATTAGTATCTCATTAACCTTTCAATCGTGGAAATTACAGACACAATAGAAAGACAATAGGTGCGCGAACGCCGGCGTTCGCTTGGGGTTTAATATGAATTAATATTATTAGAGGCGAAAGTTTGTGTGTGTTTGTTACTGTTTCACGCTTTTGCCATATGGGAAGACCATGTCCTGGAACCATCTTGGGAATATGTTCCCTTGGGACAATTTCTACTTCTGCGAGAGTAAAGCCGGTAGTAGTGGATAGAATACAATATTAGTAATTAGGTACCGATTTAGGCACAGTTTTGACGTAAAACAGTTTATTTTTCGTGTCTATTTTAATATTTTAATAAGGTCTCATGTGAGCCACTTACAGATGAAAATGTTTTGTTATTACTTTTTATCTTCTAGTACATTTGAATACTACAATGTCGAAGCATAAATCTTCAATCCGTTTTGATTATTTGAGGTTCTGTGTGTAAAACCTTCGCGGTATTAAGTAACTCTTTCGGCAATCTTATTGTAATTCCACAAGCGTTTCGATCATTTAATAAAGATGTGATGTATTTACGAATCTTACAATTTAACCAACTTTTAGCCATAAAAGTTAACAAGACGCACATTGATACAAAATAAGTATTTAACCAGTCGTTTGTCTGACGCGTCACGTGCGGTGCTGGGCGCTCACATCCTCGGACTCTTCAGTGCATAGATTATCTACTAAGAAATGTCACAGTCAGTGCGTGTCTGTCGTAAATACCTCGAGTTTGTGCACTTTCACGGACACTTGATGTTATCTCGGTACGTTTGGATGTTTCTACTTTCAATTAATTTACATAGTACCTGCGCATTTTGCTTGTTTATGATCCTGACAGGAATCACGATTATGTACCTAACACTCAGCTTTGTCATAAAAATATAATATACCCCAGAAATTTAAAGGTTGGCATCGTTAATATTCATATATCCGTAAGTATAAATTAGATCTATGTATATACACCACAAATTTTTAATTAGTACACATACTTAAAGGGCTTATTAGAAAAGCCTTTGTTATTTTATAAGTAAAATCTCAATAAATAATATTCATAAACAGCAAAGTTATAAGCGTTGGTTTATGTCCTAAAATGTCACTCAATTTATGGAAATATATGTGCAGGTTATTGATTAATGAGTATTTTCTACTAGCAATTGTTATGTATGATTGATTCTATGATGAATTTACTTTTTCGTGGTCAATTTTAGGATTTCGGTTTTTTCTACTTTTGACTACAAAAATATGATCAGTATCAGGTACACATAGAGCCCCATTTTTTTGTGTACTAATTAAAAAGTAGGGGTGTATTTGTGTAGAAATATTTACATCATGTAAAACGCATGGGGTAATCTAGCCATACGTGCCCCAATCGGTAACGTGCCTCACTTGCTAAACTGAGACACAGATTTAAAATTACATAGACTATATAATGCAAATTAAATTTGCAATGTATGGTTTACATTGCCGTCACACTATAACCTAACCAGATCGCCTCAAATAAACACCAAATTTTAATTACGTGTAAAGAAAGAAGAAAAAAAAAAGAGTTTATTTGCCTCAAATCGGCGCATTCTTAAAAAATAAAACCAATAACGATTTATAACTAACAAGTAAATAGGATATGCGTCACATCCGCGCAAAACGGCCAGCGCTCAGTATAATACTGGGGCTCGTGTAGGACAAAGCTAAAGCGCTGATTTTCAGCACCAGCCGTCGTGTCGACGTGTCTTAGTTTTGCAAGTGGGGCATGTTGCCGACTGGGGCATGAAAGCCTGGTTTACAATATTTCCATAATGACGAGTACTGGATGACTATGCTCAATATAATCATTATCGCGACTTCATATCACATTCACAACGAATCCCCGCGTGAGTATCGATCGCGGCCGCATCAGCACATAATTACAGATATTCTGAGTCCAATTACAACCGATACTCTGATGTCATGATTAATTAAGAGGTAATTATTTAGCTTCATCTGCAGATGATTTCATTAATATATTTATATGTAAGTATGTTTGTATTTCAGAGCTGTCTCAACTGTTTTATAGATTTCCACCGAAGGCGTAGGCTTGCGGACGACGAGCAATGGGTAGCTCGCTGTCCGGCCGTCCAGACCGAGCCCGAGTCGTCGACGGCACGTAGTGTACAACGTGCGCCTCAAGGAGATGCCAGCAAAACCGTAAGGGCCAAGCAGGTTCATAGCCTACTGGGGCCATGTCTTCGCTTTTGAAAGGACACCCCTGGCCCTGGAACGCATAGCAAAGAAGAAACAGTCAGCAAAAGTCTGACACGCCCTCCTGATCTGCTAAGAGTGAGAAAGATCATTAAATGATTTCCCAAGTAAAAAAACCTGCTGTATAGATTTCCTCTTCTATCGTGTTAATAAACTTTTAGTATATCGTAGTCACAAGTTTGTAGAGTTCCCTACAAAATTGTAGCTTCAATATTGCAAAAGTCAACTTTGTAATTATACTGTCTGTCGGCACGTGCTGCCGTAAAGATGATGCGGTGAGCCAGTTAACAACTTCACTTTCGTTGGAACGTGCCAGTGGTTCTAGCTATAGATGTGCTGCCCCCCTAGCCAAGTTACGACCGTTTCGTTTCGATTCTCTTGCGTCAAACGCCTCGAGTCGGCCACGCCTCCGATTCTTTTGTTCTGACCACGATTCTGAGCGTTGAGATGAAACGCGTGTGCTCGTGTGACTGGAACAATTTGTCTGCTGCGATCTTCCCGTCCCATTATAATTTGGGTGTCTTCAAGGCTAGAGTAAATGGGCTCTTAATAAACTAGTGAGCCTCACCATCAACGATTTAATCAGTGCTTACCATCAGGTATGGATCGCAGTCAAGTACTAGTTTATTTTATTTAAAAATATATTTAAAAGGAAATCGAGTGCAAAGATTGCTGCAATCCAATTTTCAAGTCCGGAAGAGATTACCATCTATATATCCGCACATACGATTACTGTAGGAGCCATAATGACACGATGACATAACTCGACATACGCATGCTCATCTGCAATGACTATTGACCTCAGAGAAAGCTTTTTGATAAACATGATTGTCATTTGTGATGCAACGAGGTTAAGGCGTAGGTACTGAGGTTGCCCCTGTGATGGGTGATCGTGATCAGTATTTTAATAGGAGACGTGGGTAAAGGTATAACTACATTGAGCACAAGTGGGTCATGTATTCCGATCTGGGCGCTTCGGTCTTCATACGTTTTATATGGCATCTAGACTTGTAGAGCTACGTTAGATCCACGCCACGTGATACCACGCCGTGCCACGCCTTGCGACTCTACGTGCTTATCAGGCGTCACCCACGTGCGCGTCGGTCTAATGTACCTAGTTCTTTAAGTTATGTTTTATTTTCCTTTATTGGGGTTCTTAGTTACCGGAATGCTTCGAGAAATGATAGCTATGACGCTAGACGAAAAGGCGCCAGTCTTAGCGATAGTAATTAGCATTCTTGTGACTAATTAAGACATTCTCTAGTTTGTATGCCGGAGCCATATAATTGGCTAATTTAAACGGTGGCAATAGGTAATAATGTCAGGGTTTTATGGGGAAACCATGGTGATTTAAGTAGGTAGGACTGTTTATGGGGACGGCAGCTATAACTCATCAACATTGTCAGCTGATATGGATCGATTCTTCAGCGTTATAATTAACTCAGTCACAGGAGACATGCCGTGACATTTGGTAAATGTGCAAAATTGATGGCTCTCGGGGCGTGTTTGGTCTCGAGTCGAGATTCTCACTCGATAGAGGGAGAACTTGAAAACTGTTGCTTTTTAGGTTTGGGAATTTATCAAACATCTTCTCTCACTCTAGGTGTACCGAGAGGGAGAGTCACACCTTTATAGAATAAAACCCACCCCCGATCTTTCAGTTGCCCTTTGGGTTCCAGGGTCACGTTAACGGATGAAACCACCTCGAGAGTGTCCATAGGAGACGCCCTGGTGTCGGGAATCGAAAGTCGATCGCTGGTCGCCGTCGACGAGCAATGGGTAGCTCGCTGTCCGACCGTCCGGTAAGCAGCAATCAGTGCAGCAGACAATCACGTCGTGAAATTTACTTTAGATACGAATCTTAATTCTGCCCTCGATGAGCACGATACCGTGAAAAGCAGCGTTTAGCATAAACCACCGTGATATAATCAGATCAGAGCGTGAAAGTGCATTCATTAGCGCAGGATTACCTCTTAATTGCCTTCGTTACGACGCATTTGTTTGTCTTTCGACACTCGAGGTTTTTGTTTGAAATGGAAAATTATCTAATGACTTCTCCTGCTCCAGGGTGGAGTGGACAGACTTTTACGAACTAAAAGCGTTTAAGCGGGGCACGCCTCCACCGTGTCTCTCTGGCGGTCCGGATAATCGCGACATCCAGGCGTTTCTTCCGCCAGAATCCGGTGCAGGATCCTTCCGAACTTTCTGGGTCCCGTGAGGGTCAGCCTCATGCGAAAGGTGAGTACAGCGTGACTCTTCAGCTACTCCTTAAAGAGGATACTTACAATGCAATGATTAAGGCGTGTACAGCGCTAGGTTTTTCTGGTCTAGGTAGATACATATAGGTGGGAAAAGATAATGCTAGAAATACACTATGCACACGACGATCTGGGCGCGTCGGTCTCCATACATTTTATATGGAAACTAAACTAGTAGAGCTACACTTGATACCGCTACGCGACGTTGTTCTACGTTCAAATCAGGCTGTGTTACACGTGGGCGTCGCGTCGGTCTAATGTAGTTCTAGCTTAATCTTTCATTATCAAAGCACTCAGCTATTCTCCTCCGCTACTGCAACGCGTTTCACTGAACCACTACAATTTATTAGCCCTGTTTCAATGACGTGTCGTTTATCCACGTCGACGCGCTGCGGCGTGACGTATATAGACGTCAGTTTGATATGACGTGACGTGTGTAGACGCAGGCGTGTGCTGACGTGACAAGCGTGTCGTGTGCGAAACATTCTACTATCGCGTTAGTTACAGCTTGTGGCCAGGAAAGTGGCGGGAGTGGCAATTACTGATTACTAGCTGCTGCCAGCAACTTCGCAGTAAAAAATTATACCAAGGGAGCATACTTACTACCGAGATAAAATAGTATTTTTTGTACTATCTCAGGTCATGGTTTAACCTAAAACCATTCGAGCGTAAAGTATAAAACAAATAATATACACCACAAATTTTTAATTAGTACAAATATTTAAAGGGCTTATTAGAAAAGCCCTTGTTATTTTATAAGTTAAATCTCAATAAATAATATTCATATACAGCAAAGTTATTAGCGTTGGTTTATGTCCCAAAATGTCACTCAATTTATGGAAATATTGTGCAGGCTATTGATTAATGAATGAATAAGTGACAATTATTAAGGAAAAACACTGCCCGCAGTATTGTCTACTATCAATTTTATGTATGACTGATTCTATGATGAATTTACCTTGTCATGGTCAATTTTAGGATTTCGGTTTTTTCTACTTTTGACTACAAAAATATGATCAGTAACGGGTACAGATAGAGCCCCATTTTTTTGTGTACTAATTAAAAAGTAGGGGTGTATAGTATAAAATATAGTTGCTTAGCGTATCCGTCCGTTTATCCGCTAATTACTCCTAAACCACGCAACGGATTTTGATGCAGTTTTTTTTAAATATAAAAAGCAATAAACGCGGAAGATCACGCGACGTCGGTCTATGTACAAATCAGGCGTGTTACACGTGTGTGTGTAGCGCGTTATGTTGGGGGACAATTTGTCCCCTAATGTAATTCGAGTCTTTCTTTCACTTCGTCTTTCCTCCGCTAATTTCAAAGCCTCCATTTTCATTTAGCAGTTCATAACAACAACGAGTAACAAAACTATTGTTTTAACAAATTTTAATCAGTTAAGTGCATCAAATTTGCGGACCCACTTAGTGCAGGCACCTCATAATGTTACCGACATTACGTTACAACTATCAAACATGCAGTGAAAGATGTGATGTTATAACACAATAGGTATAATTATGTGATATAATAATCATTATGATGACGTGTTCTACGTGATGATTTGTGATTAAGATTATGAATATGAGGTGGTTGTCCGAATTAACCTTTTTTCCTATACACGTGTAATGATTCTTCTTCTTTTCGAATCGATGGTTTTCATTTCCAGCAAAGTTTTTGAGCCCAGTAGGTTGTCAGGTTTATAGCGGCATCAGTGGCGTTTTTTAGGTCCTCCAAAGTGCAGATGTAGGGACACTTTGGGCACTCCAATAAAAATCCACATGAAAGGATTGTACTTATGTAATTTAAGTGGATAAAATTCTAACTGGTAAAATTTAAAATGTAATGATATTACATTCCTAGTTCAAGATTCTTAGGTGTGGTCGGAAATCATGTTATGTGTCACTTCAAAACCTGGAGTACACTTCAGACGACTGCTGAAAGTGACTTATAGGGGATTTTTGTCACTAACAATTATTTTTTATTTCCTTCGTTAAAACGAAGTCTGATGCAGGAGACCTTAACAAACACACACAACAAATAATAATTTGAAAAATCATATTGTGTTTGGCTTAAAAAGTCCGTCATTTTATTTATTTATTATTTTGATAGCCCCCCGCAACTAAGCCAAATCTAACGACAACTCTAAAGCTAAAATGCACCAAGCCGTTTAAGCTCTAAGGCGTAAAAAAAATATACATAATTCTCCTTCTGGCGCAGTTGGATAAAAAAAAAACAGGAGATAACACGCTGTAAAATAAATAGTTTCTCACTAATATAACGCTATAAGATCTTAAAAGCACGGATCACAGGTCAATTTCGAGGGAGCTCATCCTTTAAGCCCGTCGCTCTCAGTATCCAATCCGCTGTGGATGACTTCCTATCAGCCACAAAGTCCCGGAAATGAGCTCCACTTACGTTGACTTCGTCACTCATTCAGCCATCGAACCTTCTGACGTTTATTGGGTGTCAATCTTTAAGATTGTAAAATTCTTGGATAGGGCTGTCTCGCTAAAGTTTAATTAAAAATTTAAGTAACTTTTTTCAGCAGTGGCGTGATATGACCGCTGAGAGTTTATGAACGAGTATCAGATACGTCATTAAAGTTTTAGAGAAAGTTACTGTATTTCGTTAATATCTTTTAGTTTACAAAGATCTTTGCAAGTACGTAAGCGCTGAAAATATTCTCATTAAGTAAATTGAGATTTAGGTAAGTAAACTACCAAAGATAGCAAATAAATAAAATATCTACTCAATACTTTATTGCGTTGCATTGTACCTCAAAGACACTTTTGCCTGACCACCGCTAAGTTCACTTTTGCTCGCACTCGAAACGAAAACTTCAAAGGGGTTGGTTTAGCGCCGTGCCGCAGGATTCAAGCGAATTTTTTTTTAAGTGATCAGGCAGGAATGACCGCGATGGTACCTACATAGATGGTATAAAAATTCAAAGATCAATATGGACTCTGTCAGGCACAGCAAATTTAGTAAAGACGAAGAGGCCTAAAGCAGCGATATATGAAAAAAAAACAAAATTAAAACGATTTTCTTCGGAGATCTGTCTGTACATTGTTTACATAAACACATGTGTGGAAATCAAGACCTATATAAACAAACAGATGTACAAGTTTGGCAACCCTGCACACTATGGCGGCTACGTCATCAGTCTCACGGGAACTTTGCGCGGGAACGTCGGCACGCGACAATACGTGTGCAACAATTCGAGCGCATATTGTTCTCAAATGGTGCGAACCTGCGCACGCTCCGGCCGGACCATTGCTCTGCTCGTCTCTGCTTGCCACACACAGGATCTTGAGCAATTCCATCTAGAGATCCCTTTATGATTATTTGTGATGGGATTTTTAATTCGCAATTGTTTTTGTGATACAAAACGAGGTGCGAAATGGAAACGATAATAAACAAGGCGCCAGATAAACGTGGAATAAAGTACATTGACCACATTGATAGGCTCGCGTTTGACCACAATCTCACCTGATGGTAAGCGATGATGTGGCCGACGATGGAGCACGCTTGCCTAGAAGCAATCTATTCAATCTTGACTTAAAGACTCCTAGGTTATAGCTATCAGGAAACACAGACTCCGGCAGGGAATTCCAATCCTTAGCTGTACGCATAATGAATGCACTCCCAAATGCTTTGTACGTATAGGTGGGATGTCCACCATGTACCTGTGGCGCAACGCCGTACGTCTTGTGGTCCGATGATGGAACTTCCAAGTTTATCTGGCGCCTATCTTAGTATGAAAACCTGAATTGCAGACGATTCGGACACAATATATTCGGACACCACAAAATTTACTGAAACTGTTTAATGTAGTCCGATAAACAGGTTGTATCGAAATAGGTGCCAATTTGTAAACTGTGTCCGAACATATGGTGTCCAAATCGTTGGCAACTCGAAGCTCTCATCTCATCATCAAACCGAACAAGTTATTTTGCACGCTATACCATGAAAGGTTCTTATTCAATAACGACTATGCAATGAGCCTACATGCAAACTCCTCGCCTAGTATCATAGTAACCCACTTCCCGATTGAAGTCATTCTTTTATCTGATTGAAGTAAGAAACTATTTAATCAAGACAGATCGAGGAAAAACGCGATACCAAGAACGAATCAGTACCACCTATGTATAGGGTACTAGTCTACGTTACATAATCCAATTCTGAGACTAAAGTCTGACATTAATTAGGTAGAAATTGTGGATTGTGATAATATCAGCAGATATCTTTGTAATAACAGAACAATTTCTGGAGTTCCGTCTTCAATTATGTACATTGTGAACTTTGAAAAGATTATCTACTACCATTAAACTTTCTTGATACTTGAAAGTCACTTAATAGCCGAGCGTAAACTATAGACGCTAAATTAAATACTAACACGAACTTCCTCACTTGAATAACCAAAAAACTAATCTATTAATCTTAAAAGCCGTTTTTATTGCTTCACACGCTTCATTGTTTACATTCATAGTTGTTTTTCTTTTCCCGAGATAGACGAGTGCGCGCCATGACACTTTCGAATACAAAATGGCGGCAACGTTTTTCCCGCCCATTTTCACCGCGGAGGTTACGCAATTATAATAATGAATAGTTGTTGATAAGTTGCATGTCGGCCTAATGGGCTGTTCGTGTTTTCGTGCATCTTTGCAACAATGCAGGGAATGCAGGGTGAGTGGAAGCATTGAATAGTTCCACATTTTACTTCTAGATAAAAAAGATGATTTATCGAAGTTGTGAAACTTTTACTTCTGGGAATAGGTTAGGAAGGTTTTAGATTAGTTTCTCACGCAAATTGGTGAATGTATTATTTGTTGGTGACGGGCTGCGAGCTACTAACCGGTGCCCTATTATTGCTTACGTAATGTTATAACTAGTCCACCTGGAGCTACATGACTGCTGGTAGTACAAACCACAAACAAATGATACAGTTAGAGCTGATAAGTAGATAAAGGATAGGTTAGAATACTATTACTTATTCGAATATTATGTAGCTCTTTGTTTATTTTTCGCCACAATTACTTTGCGTTGTTATGTCAAAAGTGAAACCTACATAAAAACTTAAAACTTAAGTGAGGGAAGTGAGGTTCTTAATAAAAAGCTAAAGGTCACGAGAGAGCTCATTGAAATCGATAAAATTACGAGGGGTTATCGCAAATATCGATTACATATACAAATAGTTACTTAGCATGTAATTGATATACTTATTTAACACTTCCATTTAACTAATTAAATTTGCGACTTTTTAACGTAAATGAGACTTTCATTATTCAATTTAACATTTCTGAGCGCAATCCACTGTCAAAAATAATGGCGGACAACTGTCAAGTTGGAATGGCGGATTTAAAAATACGTGAGCGCATTTTATAGTTTTATGTAACACAAAATATCATCTGGGTTGGCGACGCAAGTGCACATTGCGACCTACTGCAACAATATTTATCAAGTGATAACTTTTGCATTAAATGAACATATTTTTCGTTTTTGATCAGATTTACGTATTGTAATGGAAGTTGGCGCCATATTTTGTTGTTATGTCACTTTACAGATATCGATTGTTATTTTATTATAATGTGAATATTTTTGGTAAAATTGCGTAAAGAATTTTAACGAGGCAGTAAGACCCGTTAGTTTATTTGGGGTTTTCGGGCATAAAGTATGGGAGTAATGCGAAGATCAATAAATTGTAATAAAAGTCAGTGACAATTAAAAACTTCTTTACCAAAAACACACATACACACTTGCCTATTTTGTCGCACATAAATTATTATTTATTCAACATGGTTATCTAATAATTAATTACATTCTAGGTAAATATTAGCGTGTGATTACTAACTTATTTGTGCCAATAATTAAAGTTAAACATCAAACTAATTACTTTTCATTAGCATAACTCACGATCGCTCGAATATCAAAATATTTTGAATGTAGGTCGAATTACAGCAAAATGTAATTTTGTTTAATTAGGAAACTATTTGACTACATCATTAATTTAGGAGATAGAGCTGCGTAGACTAGCTATGGCTGTCGGTTTTGTACCAAAAGCCGGACAATATGTCAATTTTCTATATAGAAATTGTCTTCATAAAAATAATTAAACCGACATCCATGATAAGACCGCCATTGCAGTACACATAGATTTAAGTTTATGTATAAATTGTGTTACTGTTTTGAAGTACGATAAAGTTTATTCTATTCTATTCTAAACCTGTCCTCAGTCATTCTAACCATCAGTCTCCAAGTAGTATCGTGTTGCCCAGTTACTGGGTTTTGGAGGTCTGACAGGCATGCGCTTCATGTAAAACACGGGAATTCTGCCGCATGCGGTTAGACTAGAAGCCGACCCCAAGCTGGTTGGGAAAATACTGAGGAGATGATGGTGGTCCTCGATGAGAATGACGGAGTGACGACTTTTTGACAGTATGGGAACATTGGTTTAACACTTTTTTATTGTTATTATGGATAGGCTCGCTCACTTACGACGCGATGATGTGGCCGACGATGGTACACGCTTGCAAGCAATCTATATTCACTCTTGACTTAAAGACCCCTAGGTTATAGCTGTCAGGAAACACAGACTCCGGCAGGGAATTCCATTCCTTAGCTGTACGCATATGTTAAATGTGTACTTTAATTATAATAAATAACTGTCTTCACACCTCATTGTCGATAAAAATTTTAAAGTGAATATCCAAGAACGGAAGCCTCAAACATAAGAATAACTCTGTCATCATAATCATCACAAACTGTTCCCATAGCGAAAGTAAAAGTTATCCATTCAAATTATGACTTTGCCGTCCATTGCTGGCTAACAAAGACATTACCTAACATTGTAAGTATTGATACGACAATGTATCGTGTTCTTGGCGATAGTGTGACGTGTTATGTAAGAGCTGAGGTTTTGCGAAGCGGCCGGTATCGCTGATACGATGGGCCTTTTGTTAAAACGTAACGTGAAAAGTTAAGACGCGGTTATTGGTTTGCGTTTATTGTGAGTTCTGTTAGGTGAGGTAATAGGTCATCGGTTTCCTTTATATCGTTAATCTGTCTACAATATTATAAAGAGATAATTTTTCAGACATTTGGAAAGAAGGGAAGAAATTACCATGGGAGAGATGGAATTAATTCTTCTCAGAAAGCGCATACTTTAGATGATGAGATCGAGGAAAATACAGGATAGGTACCTTTTTAGGAATAGGAAAATTAGTTGTCTTATTACCTTTAGGACATGTGCCTGTGCGTACTACGAGCAATGGGTGCCTAGAATGCAAAGGGTAACTAAAAGACATAATATGTGGTTTTAGCAAGGTCTGACACGTCCACCCGTTCCATCCTAGAGCGGGAGAACTCATTGAAAGATATCCCAACTAAAAAAAAATCTATTACACTGACATAATATTGCTATTACCCACGTTTGTACGTTTCAAAAAATTCCCTCAAAAACAACTTGCCGTATCGTGAAACTCGCGACGTTGCTAGACGGAATGTGATAGGTAATGGCTCTTATGTAAATGTATTGTAACGACTTTAAATAAATAAACTTTATTTTTGTAGGTTGAATACATATTAAGTTTACTTAGCCACAATCTTGACAGCGCCAAGTGATGCTAAGTGTGGTAACAGTGCTAAGAGTTGAAATTATATAAAGTATGAATCTTTAATAAGAACGTGAAAAAAAAAACAATACACTGAAGAAACACAAGTGGGTTTTAGTCAGTAAAAGTCTGACATTTCCTCTCCCTTCACCCAGAGCGGGAGAATATACTTGATGATTTCCCGCTTCAAAAAAAGGGTGACTTTATACTTTGGCTATTTATTGCTGTACAGTTGGGAACTAGTACAATCTTAACAGCACGGTTGAGCGATTGGCGGCTGCTCTGACTGTTGAGGGTTTGATTCCTACTCGAAACAAATATTTATATGGGCCACAGATAATTGTTCCGGGTCTGAGTGTGTTGTCTATGCGAGTTTACGTTTGTGATCGCACTGATGATAGAGAAGTTATCAACGGTGTTTATTTAACTCGTTAAATGCCGGAGCACAAATCCACGCGAGACACCATCTTTTTTTAATTGTGTAATAATCTAATCTCTAATAGCATACGAAAGGATCATGGGATCATGTAGGAAATCCTAACTAATATTATAAATGTGAAAGTGTGGATGTTTGGATGTTTGTTACTTAATCAAGCAAAAACGGCTGAACGGATTTGGATGAAATTTGGCATGCATATAGCCTTTGACATGGAAAAGAACATAGGCTACCTTTTATCCCGATTCCTTAAGTACCTAATGCCACGCGGGCAAAGCCGCGGGCAAAAGCTAGTATGAAGATAAAAATTTACTGATCAGTAAATGCACGTTCACTTATGTCTGAGAGATATAGCAAATATCTAATTCTGTTTTCTGGTTTGGTTTCTTACAAACCTATATAGTCAAAAAAATTTCAACTTTATGAGTAGTTCTACGCCATGAAAGATTGTCCATGAATTGAAAGCACTCCTTTTATTTACACAATAGAGAGGTAGAGTAATTAGTTACTTATAAGAATCCACCTAATTATTGTTATGGTTGCATGTAATTGGACGTTTTCCAATTCAGCTATAAATACACAAAAAGCCTAAGCACAGGTTACCGGCTATAATCAGCGCACACTGTAAAGAAGCGAGTGAAACCGGGCGGCATACCTAAAGTCTGAATGGAGGTTTTGTCGTTTCGCACACAATAATGGCGAGAACACTCACTATATGAACTGTAACACTATATTTTTAAGAGTACAATAAACATTGTTGAATTTTGTAATCTGTCAGGAATTACTAACGGGCTAGATTTGTAATGTGGCTAATAAGTAATGTTATGGAGACTGGGAATGCAGATATGGAAATATACATTCCACCATCTTGTGTGGTTTATACTCCATGCTGAGGGTCGAGCCCTCGACGAATAACTTTTTTGTGGACTATATTTCGCTATGTTATCCTTCTTCGGCGATGTGCATGGCGTCGCGAACTATGGACTCCAGTTTAGCACAGATTTGGTTTGACCAACATATCGGACTCCTGTCGGCTGTCTCTGAGTCTTTTCCCATCTACTTTACAGTCAGAAATTACTTTTCCAGGTGTTTAGCATGGCAAATTTTCTATAAGAGTTTTTTTAGAATCCGTTTTAACAAAACTTAAACTATTAGCGTAATATTAGCAAGATTGAAAAAAGAAGGATGTTTTCTTTCGACAATACTACGTATTGATTCACTTTGTCTACAGCCTGAGACGACCAAAATTTAAAATAAGAACATTTTATATGTCAGCGCATTATCAGTTAGAGATATTACTTAGATGGCAAAAATAATAAACATTATAAGATGTTGATTTAAGACTATCAAAAGTAATGAGCCACACTGACTCAGCTCATTTAAATGCTAGCAGCACAGATCTTGGCACGAAATCATTATATTTTATTCAAGCAAGTATCAAGAAAACGACAAAAAGAATGACATAACATCAAATAACGATCAACGCGATACTTCCGACCATCAGATAAGTCTTCTATGAAAGTTTACAAAGCTGCACGAGCATTCACGAATACTCACGAAGACGCGCGAGTTCTCACGAAGTTTGTTACAGTTTCGACATTCTATGTGCTTCATTTGATGCTATCAGGTATTTGTATTGTGGAATCTGGTGTAATATAGGATATTACGAATCTATTTGCTTGAATAGGTATAGGGAACTGAAGGAAAATATTACAGGGCTAAGGGTGTAATCAACAATGGCATGGTGGCAATCAGTATTAGTGATTGTGAAATCTTCAATGCTAATGTTAAGTGGAAAATTAGCCTGAGGATTGATCGAAGGAGTTACCATGACCTTCGCAAAGGAGTTTTTTTAAAGAGGGAAATTATCCAGTAACTTCTCCAGCTCTTGGGTGGAGCAAAGGGCGTGTCAGATTTAACTGAACCACAGTTAAGTTCCTTCTTTGCCTTATTTTCAAGTAACTCGCGGTTCTCTTTCGGACTACCCAAGTTCGCAAAGGAGTACTCCTGAGGACCACCTCCTGGAGGTGGGTTTTGTTCAGTAAAAGTGTCAGACTCCCTCTCGCTCCATCCACAGCATACTCATGCTTTGAATTTGATGATTTCCCACTTTAAAAAATTTTTTGAAAAAGGTAAAAGGTGGTAGAATACGTCCATGTATACCCATCTACTTATTTTATTAAGCGGAAGATATTTACAAGTTTTCTAAAGGACTTTGAAACAATATCCAAAAAAAGGGTTACGTAAAATGATTACCCGATACCACTGCGGACAAATGTGACAGATTTAATTTCATACACTTTATGTAGGTACCCCGACAACGACATAGCATGAAGAATCGCCAAACTTAAGTGGACATGAGCAGAGCACCTAGCTCACAGAACAGATGGCCGTTGTGACCGAAAGGTTCTAGAGTGGCGACCAAGTACCGGAAGACGCAGCATTGGAAGCCTTCCTAAGAGGTGGACTGATGACCTGGTGAGGGTTGTGAGAATCCGGTACTTTGGGGGGGGGGTATGTCCAACAGTGGACGTCTTTCGGCCGAAATGATGATGATATCCCTGTACCTATAACCCAATTTCGAATTTTTATTTAATGATAATATCGAATTTATCTATTGGCAAACGACTACTTCTCCACTATTCAGCGTAATACCAATTTATTTGCGTAAAACAAAGCACGTGCATAATTATATACAATTTCGGGTAATAACTGTGAACTCCAGCGGTTCGGTAACAGCCCATATAGCATTGTTAGGTAAACATTATATGTTTGTTAATGTTTTGTGGGTCAGGGAGTCATATAATTGGGAGCGTGTGACAGAAATGGGGCAGTATTATGGTTTGCACAAGGCTTGATTGGGAGCCTTATGTGTCACAGGATGTAATGTAACTCTGTATTGTTTGTTCATATAGATTTCGTTGCCACATTTCTTTGTTTGCTTGTCTTTTGAAGGTCTAGAGGTGACAGTCAAGGGTAAGACATATGAGATATTTGCAATGCCTTCTTTTTGTTACGGCGAATGTATGGCGTGGGCAATGAAATAGTATATACAGATTACGTTGCTGCGGTAGGTATTCAAGCATTATTTAAAGCAGACTTTCAACTCTGTGCAACAATCTAACGAACCCTTTCAAATATTTACAAACTAGCTTTTGCTCGCGGCTTCGCCCGCGTGGCATTAGGTACTTAAGGAATCGGGATAAAAGGTAACCTATGTTCTTTTCCATGTCAAAGGCTATATGCATGCCAAATTTCATCCAAATCCCTTCAGCCGTTTTTGCGTGATTAAGGAACAAACATCCAAACATCCACAGTTTCACATTTATAATATTAGTTAGGATAGTTAGGATGAATAAGCGAAAGGAGTATGGAAATCCTGCCTCCACCTTCTATGCATTAAATCGGTGGATAGGTAGTTTTGGGGTGAATGTGCCTATGTATGAGAGCAGTGGTGGCCGAGAGGTAATAGCCCCGATTTACGAGTGGTAGGTCGCGGGTTCGAACCCTGCCAGACGCATTATTTTGTGTAATTTATTTAATCACCACTGCTCTCAAAATGGTATAGGAAAACAACGTGAAGAAACCGGCATGTCCTAAAACCAAAAATTCGAAGACATGTGATATTCCATTTTCTCATCCCCTCTCCTAGAGAGGAGGTCTAAGTCCCAGCAGGGGGAACATTTAAAAGTCTGACTATGTATTACATAACCCTAAATGGCATTACTTGGCTATTGGAAAAAACTAACGTGTTAAACAAAGAATAACATGGAACGGTCTAAAAGAAACTTGACGCCATAGTAAATTTTATTCAGCTCAAAAATACTTATCCAACGATATAAGACATACTGCTATTGGAAGTTGGGCCTAGATGTCATAGAAACTCTAACATAATTCTTTGTACAGCAAACTACAAAGCACAAATGTACCGAAGACACACAAATCATGCAACACATCTGAACACGAAGCCTCTCTTCCGATCCACTTCCTATTCAAGCGATCATCTCTGAGCATTAAATCATGCTGTTCACACGGTAATTAGGTATGCGCATGCGTTGATTGATCTTATGGCCGCGCTACACACCGTGTGCGTAGCGGAACGTAGTAATATTATTTTTAAGCGCTCTATTGATTAGTGTTGGAGCAAATTGTAGATTTTACCAGGCTGTGGTAGGTTTGGAAGGTAGAGGGATGGTAAGCAGAATGTTCAGCATCTTTAAAAATATCGGAAAAATTACTGTTTTCTGGGACACCATTTATCCCGTGCCTCGGAAAGCATGTAAAGCCATTGGTCCCGGTTGTCGTTTGTACATTTATGACAGTTGTTATCAGGAGCCAGAAAGTTTAACCGTCAGTGTATCCAAAGAGTATCGTGTTGCCTAGAAACTGGGTTGCGGAGGTCTGATAAGCAGCAGTTCGATTCCCACTTAGGACAAATGTATGTGTGATGAGTACGATCTTTTGTTCTGTGTCTGGGTGTAATTTATCTATATGTATGTATTTAGAAATGTTTATCAGTTGTCTAGTACTCCTAACACAAGCTCTGCTTAGCTTGGGACTAGACGGCGTTGTGTGATAGTTGTGGAATATTATTATTATTAGTCGCTCCATGTAACACAGGGGTATTCAGCCGCCTCCTCTTAGACTGGAAACCGACCTAGCTAGTTGGGAAAAAGACTAGGTTGAAGATCTAGGTTTCTGTAACACCATGACGAATGTTACACGAACAAAAGCAGTCTGAAAAGCCAATTCTATGCGTGTTCGGTGTGACGAGCGCCTCAGTAAGCGTCAATTAGTATTATCTTAATAAGATAATGGCTTCTTTTAGTAATACGTTATTATAGTTACGAGTGTTGCGAGAGGTTAATGTTATGGCTATTATATCGTTGCGCAGTAATAGTTTATGTCTTATTCAACGGTAGGCCGATGACTTTAGAGTCTTAATTGACGAGCTTTTGAGGAGTTTTTTTGTTTTAGTTTTTTGGTGATATAAACTTACCAAATACTATATGCTTATATTCTTGGCTTAATTTTACCCAACTGCTCGACAACCAGTACAGAGTTCTCTGTATCAAAGTTTAATCTGGTCCTAAATTTAAGTTAAAAACCTTCTAGAGATTTCATGATCGACTCCGAGAAGCATTATCATATTCAAGTTTCTCATTGGATAAAGTAACAAGACTTTTATTCGCGAACTCTTTATTTTAATTCCTAAAACCTCAAGCGAACGCCGCCGCTCGCGCTGCTTTTGTCTAACTATAGTGTCTCAAATTGACGGCATTTGAATGATTAAAGGAAAACGGTGATACAGTTAGTGTTTTACCTTACCGTCTTATTTTCTTTAGCAGTCAGGTAACACAGACTATTTGGCTGTACTGTCATCTAAGCGACGCGTTTTAGTTGTCGAAAACCACATGAACGAAGTCGCAAACACAACTAGTTGCTAATAATTGACTTCCTAAAGATCTTCTTCAAAATAATAACATAAAGACCTATCTATGTATGTAACACACACCTCTAATATGTCATATATACTAACAAATACCTCTGACATCAATTGACATAACAGTTTTGTAATAGCAAGGTGTTATTGTACTCACACAAAACGTGTTATATAATACGAAAGTACTGGTGAGTGGTGCTAGCTGAAGGTACTTACTATAAATGACTAAAGGTTACGGCGGACAAACTAAAGTTTGCTAATGTAATCACCAATAACATGCGTACGCGCATAATTTGGGATAGGGCCGTCGAAAGTTGGAGAGCAGTGGTGGACTTATGAGTTGTAGGTCGCGGGTTCAAACCCAGCCAGGCGCATTATTTTTTGTAATTTATTTCCTCACCACTGCTCTCAAAACGGTGAAGGAAAACATTGTGAGGAAACCGGCATGTACTAGAACCAAAAAAATTTAAGACATGTGACATCCACCAACCCGCACTGGGCCCGCGTGGTGGATTACGGCCCATCCCCTCTCCTAGAAGGGAGGCCTGAGTCCCAACAGTGGGAACATTATAAGGCCGACTATGCTATGCTAAAGAAATATCTGCAAGCATAAATAAGTATGATAAAGCCTAATAAAGCTTTATTTAAAAAAAACGAAAATACTATAAAATTATTGTAGATTTACCTGTTATATTATTTCCTACTCTAAAGTGTTTTAGAGGTTTGTAGGTCAGAAATCTTTATAAATATTAATTCATTTTTTTATGTTTACTAAAATAAAAATTAATATCATCCGTCATAATATTATGTCACTGTTTCAACATACGAAAATCCTACCAACTGTTTTACATATAAAATATAAAAAAATGTAATTAAACAGTCTAATCCTTCGTGGCCAGCCCTAAGTTTCTCCGCATACGTATGACGCAAAGCGCGGAAGAGACTCGACCTTGACCTTATTGACACTTTCTATGCGCGTGCGCCGGTCGCTAGCGGCATGCTCGGCTCGCCGGAAATACCCGAACGCTTGGATTTGTACCGAATCTTCTTTATTAGAACAATCTCATCACTTTTTTATGCTTTGTACGTTAAATGTTACTCTTTTCTGTGTTAATGGCTTGCACCGTCATTTGTTTTGATTTGTTTGCGAATTGCAAATTGTGAAGTAATATTTAGATGTGTTTTATAAGCAAGTATTCTGATTATGTATTCAGTTATTCAGACTATTTACTATGACTAAAACAGGCTTTTAAAGAACCCAAAAAGATTTTTGTAAGTAAGAAGAGAGTTTTAATTAACTAGTGCGCCTCACCATCAACGATTGCAACACTGCCTACCATCAGGTGGGATCGCAGTCAAGTACTAGTTCATATCAGATGAAAAAAAAGAGTTTTAAATTTGTCTTACTTTTTTTGCATATGGAATGCCAAACATTGATACAATTTGTATACAAAATACTCTAAATTTCAACCTCAGAATTCACAGAAGCGCAATTCTAATACCAAACCGTCACAAAATAAAACAAAATGATAAATTACCAAGGATCATTATAAACACTAGAAGCTCAGAGTGAATAGGAAAGCAGCGCACAATGGCTGCGCTTTCAAAACAAGGAGGTTAGAAAATTGAGAAAAATGCGTGTTTTGTGCGCTAGGGTTGTCGCAGAACAAAGATGAATGACTAGTAGGTGTTACTGTGACTGCCGGTGAGTGCCGTGACGCAACGCTCTGCGGTCGCCAGGGCTGGCTGCAAACGTGGTTCTTTATGGTATGTATTACTATGTTCAGCAAGCATGTCGTCGTTTGCCAATATTTTCATAGATTTTTTTTTTCTTTTAATTACTGTTAAGTTTGATTATTGTTGCTTAATTCTATGCAGAACAAGCTAAGGACAGAGAAGAATGGAAAGCAGGCCTTTGCTCTGCAGTGGGGTACAAGTCTCAAAATAAAATAATAATAATAATGTTCAGTTGATATTTGGTTAAGTATACATTTATACCAGAAACATACAAAAGAACATTAATAGGTTTTAGTCGTAGTGCACTTTTCTACTTAGCATGAGGAACGGACCTGTGAAGTCTACCCACAGTACGAAATGGAAAATTAGGTATGACTACTGACTGAAACTTTAAGAAAGTAACAAGCTATACAGTTGTAGGGTGATTCTCTGAAACCGAAAGAATGTCTCATTCATCTGACCTAGTGTTTTCTTTACAACTTGATATTTTTATTTGCAATTATAAAAACAAATTGTGCTTATTTTGACTATGACAGTTAGGGCCACTTTTCAATAAGTTGTACGAAAAAAAAAATAGATGAAAATTCAATTGAGATACTTTAAAGCCTCTCTTAACGTAGCAGCCCTAACTTGGCGTTCTGTGGTGCGGTGTGCGCAAATGATTGTGATGCAACGCGCATCGCTCGCCGGCACCGGGATGTCGCCCTTATGTATATGAATGAAACCACATTATAACAAATACGGTATCAGAAAACTTGTTTGAAAATTTGATATAGTCCATTTCTGTAGCATAGGGAAAAATTGGTATTGATATTTGTTAAAATGAAATCTACATTTTGTATATTATGGAGTAAGTTCAATCAGCAACTTTTCAGGAGAGCAAATTATGAAATTAACTGTTCAGGAGCACACCATATCTATCAATTTTTAGAAATAAATAACTGACTGACGCACGTTGCTCTGGGAGTATAACTGAGTTACGAAACTTTTCTTTCTAACTCTGTCTCAAATCCTCGTGTTAGATTTCCTATCGAATGACATAGCATAAGCATAATCAGCCTTATAATGTATTCCTTGTTAGGACTCAGGCCTCTTCTCTAGGAGAGGAACGGGCCGTAATCTACCACGCGGACCTAGTGCGGGTTAGTGGATGTCACCTGTCTTCGAATTTTTGGTTCTAGGACATGCTGGTTTCCTCACGATGTTTCCCTTCACCGTTTTGAGAGCAGTTTGAATTTGTTTGACAAAAAATGAGTTAAGCGACGATATAAATATGTGTCGTTGCATAGATCAGAGAGTGAAGTTAATTCCATTACTCATCACCTTTTACTCTGATTGCTAAGCTACATCACTCTCCTCCACACCATCATCATTATCGATCGTCATCTTAGTGCCCAGTTAGTTACTTCTTTTTTTACTATTACCACTCAACAGTTAGCATAACAGATTAGACGCAGAAATATTCAGCGTTATTTTTTGCTTAATCATTGAAATTTAAAGTTGAACTCATTAATTACTACTTCCGTGTAAACACTGAATTAAAAACTGAAAGTAAGTACGTACTGAGTCATCGCCCGCATTAACGTTCCTAATGTTTTGTTGATAGTCAACTATTACGACATATTGGATACAGGTAATTAAATGATGGCTTTGTTATATAAAAAAAATCAGGAATTAAATAGTGAGTGACCTTGTTTGCTTCAGATTTAATGTTCAGGACAGTATCGCCTTATCAGGAAGAAAAACGTAAGCGGTAGTTTGAGTTTCTTGCAGAAAAGGGTATTTTCTTTCCTAATTTAAAAGTATTTATGATAATATCGTTCTAAAAATACAAAAGACTTATTCATACATCTACTGAGCTATTAGAATAGGCACTTCTGGCATATTATCATAAATACTTTTTGATTGGAAAAGAAAAAACTCCTTCTAAAAATTTAGTAAAAATCGTCCTGAAAAGGCTCTTTATTTTGGATAATCATCATGATATATTGATTTATCCTCTGAGATTAAAAAAATATCATTAAGGAGTAAATAGAAATGTCGTAAAAACCGTCTGTATTACATTTGGTAATAAATAAATGCAGCTATTACTGTACTGTTATACTTTTAGCCTGCGGGAACGTTTGAAAAAGTTACCGCGACCATAGAACACAAAGGGTGGGTTTTAATGTGTAAAAGTATAACACACCCTTTTGCGCCACCATAGAGCTCCCGTTTTATCAATTGATGACTTTAAACTTCAAAAAATAAAAACAAAATAAAAAGGTTTAAAACAGAAACGGAAATTTAAAAAAAAAATTTTTCATTGTGTTTTGAATCAAAAATCTTGTTGTACCGAATTATCAGTTTTTTCTAGGTCAATATGGTAATAAGAAAATATGATTGACAGTAAAACAAAAGGAGTGAATTAATCTCATGTTTTGCTATAAAATTGGATCGTATTGAATATGTTAAGTATCCATTTCATTTAATTTTATGGAGTGTAATTTTATTTAACTGTCCAACCTGTCATTATCATTGGCAACATCTTTAAGATATAAATAGATGTTTTTTTTATTTATATTTACCAATTGCGTCATCAATTACATAAAGATATTTTGTAATAAAATCATGACCCATATTTCTAACAAGGCAAAATCTTTTTCAATTTTATTGTATTGAATTGTACTTACTTTGTGTAAGTACTGTAAAATCCCACAATCTGTTGAGTCTTAGTACTATGCCCCTAAAAATACACTGCAGAAGGAAAAAGCTTTTCACATTTTCATTTTTCAAATAGCATATTTAATAACTCTCATTCTGTCAACTGTCCCATCGAATCTCAACTTAATTCTAACTGAAGGTAACTTTTAACGACAGTTTCTGCATTTAAGCGATTTATCTGTAACTCCAGATCGTGAAATATTGCTACTGCTGGGGAGGAAAAGTTTCGACACAAGTTTACAGTTTAACTTCGTTCGTGATTCTGACAAGGAGAATCTCTCACAAATATAAGATTTTATTTCCCTTTGATTTTTATAGATTTGAAGAAGGTAACAAGATTGTTGGTAGCGTCTTTTTCAATTTTGACGTTTTAAAGAATCATTTCCTCAACACCCTTTGGTTGAGGGAATGATGTTTTAAACTTGAATGGAATCTTCTTTCTTATTTTGCTTCGTTCATATTTTCATTTCTGTTGATTTGTAACTTTTGACTTATTTTGGACGTATTTAACTATTGCTTTTCACAGTCTTTACAGATAGCTAGAAAGTCTGACCGTCAGTCTATTCAAGGAGTATCATGTTGCCCAGTAACTGGGCTGTGGAGGTCTGATAGACAGTCGCTCCATGTAAAACACGGGTATTTAGCCGCATTCGGTTTTCGATTCGGTCGGGAAAAGGCTGAATAGATGTTGATTAATTATTGCCTGTTCTCATGAGGATGGGCAGGAACTTAAGAACCCCAGTTACTCCTAATTATTTAGTTTAATGTGTAATGTTATTAGTACTCACCGCCATCTTGAAGTGTACCATCTTGGGGTACGTCAGCTTCGTCTGCAACAGAACATTACAAATTAACATCCACACACTAGGCATTAGCGGCAACCTTTATAATTACTAGCTAAGTAATAGTTAATTAGCGTCCCACGCGACCGGAGCACTTACAGCCGCACTTACTGAGCTTGGCTTATTACACTCTAGTTTCACTTTGTGCCAAGGAAAATGGGGCTTTGAAATTACTTTAATACAAGTATTTTATTAAAAAGGTAACACGAAACGTATTTTTAGTTGATGGTTAAGTTTGAGCTCCGACTGTTTATGGACTTACTAGCTTTTGCCAGTGGCTTGGCTCGCGTAAAAATAGACTTTTCCATACAAACTTTAAAATTGTTACTTTTCTTTTACTTCCTAGTCCCAGTAGTTTTAGCTGTGTGTTGATATATTATGTCAGTCCGTCTCTTTTTATATAATAGCAGAATAGTTTCTGCTGGCGGCTCCGCTCCGCTCGTGGCTTCATTCGCGTAAAAATAGGCTTCTCCAATACAAACTTTAGGTATTTCATAAAACTCCAAGCGAACGCCGGCGTTCGCGTTGCTATTGTCTTACTATTGTGTCTCTAATTGATGTTATTTGAAAGGTTAAACCCCTATTTGACTGGCCTGTTTGTTTAGTGGTTAGTGATCCTGACTGCTATGCCGGAGGTCGTGGGTTCGATTCCCACCCAGGACAAAAGTTTGTGTAATGAACATAATCATTTGTTCTGTGTCTGGATGTAATTTATCTATAATATGTATGTATTTAGAAATATATAAGTATGTTTATCAGTTGTCTAGTACTCATAACACAAGCTCTGCTTAGCTTGGGACTAGACGGCGTTGTGTGATAGTTGTGGAATATTATATTATATATTATATTATTTTATCCCTTTAGGGGGTGATTTTAAGGAAATCGTGTCTTAATGCTCGCCTACGTCATAAAAGAAAACCTTGTGCATTTCACGTTCATAGTCCTTGTAGTTTTGGCTGTGTTGATATGACAGTCAATCTCCATATCTAAAGACTGCTGACTACTTGGGTAATTAATAAGGTAAAATGAAATCTGATGTAGTCAACACTGGTACAATTATCAAGGTTGATTAAGAGATCTTGATCATTGTTTACTAATAGAAGAACTTTAAAAAAAGTATCGAATATAAGTATTATTTTAAATGATTAAACATTATAGAAAATTTTCAAGCTCCAGAAACATTTTATGTAACTCTGTTTTTATGTAGCTAATTTCAAGTTTCACACGTTTTAGGATTCGAGGAAAATGTATTAAGCTGTTGAGATTACTTATTTCCATTCAGAGCTTTTAAGGTTATTTTTGGCAACATTTTCTTTGACACTTTTCCTCTTTTTACGAAATACTGAAAATACAATTTTCTTCTACGAATTTACTTTTCCTCGCTTCGCTCAAATAATCCCGGCTTAGTTAGATTTCAGAAATAGATTCGTGTCATTTATTAAATGTTTTAACGAAAATGAATGACCTTTTATATTTTATACGAAATCAAATTGTAATTGACACCTATTTCTTCATATTTCTTGATATTGTTAAGCTTGCTTTTATATTTTATACGAAATCAAATTGTAATTGACACCTACAATTCATATTTCTTGATATTGTTAAGACAGTTGAATTTACAAGGAAAAAGGAATTCTTATAAAAGATAATATTACTTTCATGTGCGTGTTTCTCAGATATTTTTTATATCAATCATTTATGAGCAGGAAGAACGATAAAATTATATTAGAAGAGATCCTTATAAAGTGTATTACAGACAAATTGACGGGTATTTTTTTGGCTAGTAGTTATCTATACATATAAAAGGAGAAACTGACAGACTGACATATCAACGTACAGCCGAAACTGCTGCGACTAGGAGCTGGGCTTCCTTTTCTGAGGTGAGCACTAGGAGAGAGTTTTCCAAAATTCACCTTCTATAAGGATGAAACGGGGGTTCAAAATTTGTATGGAGAAAACTATACTCAATACTTTATTACACTAATAAATATACTCTCACGAGGGTAAAGTCACTGGCAGAAGCTAGTAGCATACAAGGTGTAAGGGACAGCCCTCCACAAACTTTAAGGGCTTGCTCAGTAGACGAAACTGAACCACCTTTCACGAGATTTTTTTTCAGGAAACGAAAATAAAATCAGCCTCACCATACAAAATGATAAACTTGATTGGACAATTTGTATGGCGAGGCCGACTTTTTTTCGTTTCCTGAAAAAAATATTTGTGGAAAGTGGTTCAGTTTCGTCTACTGAGCAAGCCCTTAAAGTTTGTGGAGGGCTGCCCCTTACACTTTGTATAGTTTTACTGTCGAATTTTGAAAGAAAATTATATTTCCATACAAGTTTTCAAAGAACTTTAACAGGCAACAAAGTTGCATCTGATTCTTTATTTACATAATGATAAGACAGCAAAATAAATTATTTTGAAGTAATTTGCGGTTAGCTGACAATGCGCAAGGGTTGTGTCGCAACTTATAATAGTTATAATTGTTTACAAAGACGTTTTGTTCTTTGAGAAATAGATGCTTTAAGGGAAATATTGTCACGACTTTGCTAAAGGACTTATTTTCAAAGACGCTATTAATTTGGTGTAATTTTCCCAAAAAAATATAATGTACCTATTTGGGTTTTAAATTTTGTACATATTATGTATGTGTAAGATACTTTTTTCTATTTTAAGAAGCTTAGACTAGTGTGAATGTAATATTTTTTTTATTACTTATTTTGACAATAAACAGATCTCTATTTTATGTTAAACTTTTAGTTAAGGTATCTCTGTACCTAAAATCGTAATTGTTCCGCAAGTTATTCACTAACTTCATCAGACCCTACACCAACCTATAACCTCAGAAATTACAAATAAATCACACACAAAACTTACCAAAAGTTCACAGAATCCAAAAAGCACAGAAAACGTCAAACAAAAAAAATGTCACAAACTTCGTGTAATGTCGTGAAACTTCGGAGCAGATCGGTCGCGTGACGTGCGCACGCGACGATGCTGTGTTGTGGGCTGCGAGCGCGCATCTTCTCTTTATACGCCGCCCCCCTCCCTCTGGCGAGGATATGTAATGCCACTAAATATGCTCTAATAATTGGTCTAATGATACCTCCGATGATGGGTTCCATCGCTCAAGGGAAGTGAAAGGTCAGTGGGAGATGAGCTAAGTTCCATCTTAGGTGATTTCCAGACGTTTTCTTAGAATACGAGACGAACGCGGTGTGCACAGCTGTGTATGGCTTTATATTTAAAGCGGCCCTATGCTTTTTTTTTTTTTTTTTTTTTTTTTTTTTTTTTTCGATGGGAAAAATCATCTTATGACAACCCCCGCTCTTGGGCGGAGCGGGAGATAGTGTCAGACTCTTACTGACTAAAAAACCCATCCCGTTCCTTCAAGCCTTCATACCGGGGCTCGAGCGCCCTTTCGGATTACCCTGGCCCCAGTAGGCTTCGACCCGGCTGGGCCCCTGCTGTTGCTGACAACTCCTTGAGGCGCGCGGGAACAGCGCGCGCCGTCGACGACTTGGGCTTGGTCCGGACGGTTACCGGACGGCCGGACAGCGAGCTACCCATTGCTCACTGTCCGCAAGCCCGCGCCTACGGTGGCCGGAAATCGGGATCGGAATCCCGGCGGCGGCGAGAGCGCCGTTGCCTGATGCGGTCGGCCTCCTCCTTAGCGAGCATTACTGCTTCGCAGAAGTCGGCGACCGCCTGCCACTCCTCCTCGCTCCGGACCATGGCCTCGACCAAGGCCCGGCGCGAGAGGTCTCCGCCGCCGATCACCCCCACGAGGGCACGGCGATGCTCCGCCCAAGCAGGGCACACCGCGATTGTGTGCTCCACCGTGTCCTCCGGGCGTTCCGCACAGTGGCCACACCCGGGGCGGCCCTATGCTTCAGAATGCCCGAGGATAAACCCCGAAGTTTCGATAGGTATATCCTGCTGTTGTCTTCCTGTTTTCCCGGAAATTATCTCAAGGTTTATGTTTTATGTAAATGTCAACCGTGTTTTCAGTTTTCGAGTGCTACGCTCTTAACATTAACGACAGCCTGACATGTGACAATTGATAAGGGTACTTTTAGTTTAGGCTCCGTCAATATTTTCTTTTGTTTCAGAACTTTATTGATTCCTATTCCTTGAACAATAAAGAAGGACAATCGCTCGCAACAGGATCGGTGTGATGTCTATGTCAATCACTTTATTGACGTTTATTGCAATTGGAGCTAATTAGTATTATTATTTTTAGTTTGTATACACATACATATACCTTTTAAGTTATAAGATAACGAGCTTTTGCCCGCGGCTTCGCCCATGCACATAAAATAAAGCCTATGTCCCTCAGGAATAAAGCAGCTTTCTATTAGTGAAAAAAAATTAACAATTGGACCAGTACTTCCAGATGTTACCTCCTACAAACAAAAATACAAAAAAACATAAAAATCAAACTTTATCTCTTTATTATATTAATGTAGATAATTTAACAATTTTGATTAAAGATTAATAAAATAAAAAAAGCCATTGGAGCTACAAAATATTTGCGTAGACGATGTGAGTTTCATTGTTCCTTTTGAAAAACAATATACTTTAACTTTAGAAAAAGTGCAAAAAGCATTCATAAGGAATCTCTATAAACGTCTAGGCTATTATCCTTTTTTATATCCCACTAAATTTTTGCTGGGCTGCTTGGGTTTAAATTCCTTAGAAGCTAGACGGTCACGCGACCAGATGATTGTGACATTCAAAATACTCAGGGGAATTATAGATGCTCCTGATCTACATAACCTTATCTGTAGCTTGTATGTGCCAAACAACTACAACGGTGGCAGGGAGCATCGGCTCCTGGCAGTTTCGACGTGACGCACACTCCAAATCGCCCATACCGCGGACACTCTCTGCGCTTAATGCTCTCCTTGACCAAAACACAGATTTTGATATGTATGGGGAAGAATGGAAGACGATACTGTCAGAATGTATGGAATTCTGTGAGATGAATGCATGACTGTGTTTACTATTTATAAATAAGTAGTATCTACCAATAAAGTCCTTTAATGTTTTATTGTTTTCTCTTTTTGTGTTATGTGTTTAAATAGTATAATTGGCTTCGGCCGTTCTATTTGAATTAAATAAATAAATAAATAAATTGTTATTTCAGTTCTGGTGTGCCACAGGAATTAAATTGTATCGTGATTAATAGGATCCGTAATAGAAATAGAAATACAACCCGTATTTCAGGTCGTCCAGATTGAGCCCAAGTCGTCGACAGTGCGTAGTGCTTCATGCGTTCCTAAAAGGGATGTCAGCAAAACCGTAGAAGCCCAGCAGGGCCGGTGCCCAGCAGGGCCGGTGCCCGGTAGGGCCGTGGGGAATTTCCGAAAAAACCATGGTCCTAGAACGCAAAGGGCCACTGTGATCAGAACTATTATTGACTAAAACCACACTTGTGTTGATACAAGTGTGGTTTTAGTCAATAATAGTTTTACACGCCCTCCCGCTTCACCATAAAGCGGGAGAATATTATAAAGAGGTAAAGTTGGTTGTTTTTAGTTTATAGGAGGTAATCTCTGAAAGTACAATTACCGGAACGGATTTGAGCGCTCGGCGTCAGAGGGGAGATCACTTTGCGCATTCCATACATTGGCGAGCCAATCAAAAGTCTTCGTTTTAGATACATGCAGCAACGCAGGGAACGAATGAGGAGTGACGTCTATGACACGATGGCGCGGCGAGCTAATGACACTCCCCACCCCCGCGTCTCACTTCGCACCACTAAAGAGACCGAATATTTGACTTCTGGGCAACTTGAAGCCGCGCTCAAGATCCGTGCAGGTAATTGTACGTCCGATTGTTAAAATTTTTTCATCGATAGACTTGCTGCTTGTTGCTTGTTGCTGTATTCCTGAGTGACATAGGCTATAATTTACGTACGCGGGCGAAACTGCGGGCATAAGCTAGTTTTTCTTTTATAGTTGGAAATATTATTTTAAATTATGTTTATTTTTTCACCTAAAATATGGGTTTCCAGTTGCGGGGACGAGGTAACTCTTTAAATAAATACCTATGGCAGTGTTATAGGTTCTTCACAGCCTTTGCAAAGGTAGGTCAATACAATGTTTCCTACAGCTTTTCCAGCTACTATTAGGAAACTATTGAATCCCTTACAAAGTTCCATGCTCGTGAGATAGGGACCGATACTGTGCTGTGTTCAGCTGGTTACTAATCGTGAAGTAGATATGGTGACATGTTATTGTGATGTAACCTCTGCTGGCGCCTACAAAGTAGATAAATGTCTCTTAGGATTAATCTATAAGTAATATTATAAAAATGAATAGCTAAATGTGTTGCTAAGCACAAATGTCGAGAACAGCTGAACCGGTTTCGCTAATTCTTTTTTTGTTGTGTTTGTTCAGACTTGTTACAGACAGACGGACGGACGGAGAACAAGATGATCCTAAGGGTTTCGTTTTTTCTTTTTGAGGTACGGAACCCTAAAAATGCAAATTAGGGTAGTTTAGGGTAGTGTGGGGTAGAGTAGGGTAGTCTAGGGCAGAGTAGGGTAGAGTAGGGTAGAATAGGGTAAAGTAGGGGTAGCATAGGGTAGAGTAAGGTATAGTAGGGTGGAGTAAAAGCTAGTATAATAATAATAATAGCCTTTATTAACAATCTAATACATTGTTTTGTTTATGAAATGTAATAGTAGATTATGTGACTAGGGGATAAAGCAGTGTCTTCAAGTCGCGGGCGGCATGTTGAGTTCCGAACGAAACGAAGGTTGATTTTAATGAAGGATTTTAATTAAAAAAAAGGATTCACATAATTAACTCCCGACCATTGCGAGGGAAATTGTCATGACATATAAAAGGGCATTATCGAGCAGGTGACGTAAAAAAAATATTATCCGACATCGGTTTCAGAAGATTGTTTTGCTTTAGAATAGGCCATTCATGGGTTTTCCTCTTCCACACTGGCCCCGCTTCCGCCTTTACGAGTATATCGTCGTCCCATCTTCTTATCGGGCGTCCTCTTTTCCGTTTGCCTTCCCTGGGGTACCATTCAGCTACTAATTTAGCCCACATATTTTAAAAAGGATTAGTTCCAGCTAGGTACCTACTAGCTAGCTTAAAAACATATTAAAACTATGTAAAATAACTTTAATTTTGGAAGTCAGTGTTTCTCTCATTTTGATTCTTCGTTATTAATCGACTTCCGGAACTTCTGTAATTAAAGTTGTTTTGCACTTTTCAGTATTTTTTACGTGGAAGTCGGATGAACTTATTATAAAATAATATTTTTTACTTTTTGTTACAATACAGTAAAACCTTATAAGGGGGCAAGTTCTATATTATGGTAAGTACCTATATGGCTTTGGAATGGTTTTATAATAAGTAATTTACAGCAGAAATACATCTTATGACAATTCCAAAAATCCGAAACACGTAGGATATAGCGTGAGTCGTGAGTGAGTGAGTGTGTCGTGAGTAAGCATAACCATTTTTATAATGTTCCCACTGCTGGGACTCGGGAATTCTTTCTAGTAGAGGGAATGGGCCGTAATCCAGCACGCGGACCCAGTGCGGGCTGGTGCATGTCACATGTCTTCGAATTTTAGGTTCTAGAACGTTTCCTCACGATGTTTTCCTTCACCGTTTCGAGAGTAGTCTGGTAGAAATTACACAAAGTAATGCGCCTTTTGAATACGCGACCTACAACTAGTAAGTCGGGGCAGTTACCAATGGGCCAGCACACCATTGCTCAGTCATCAGATCAGTTCGATGGTACCATTTTTATTAGAACCTTTTAATTGTTGGTGATGGGCTTCCCAGTGCTACGCCAGCACAGCCTGGAAGCGTCACATCATAACTGAGCAGTTTTCCAGTTCATACTAAAGACAAAAGAGCATCAATTTTCAATTATTTACGGTCGGTAACATTATCATGGGAATATTCGTTTTCAATCAGCGTTGTTGAACAAAACACACGGAAGGTAGGAGCGAGCGACAACAATGTTTTATTTTAATGCACAAGTTGTTTGACGAAATTAACTGAGGTTCCTGTTTTTAATAAAATTATACTAATTAGAGAAACTCGGAAAAAAATTGTATAAAGTTGAAAAACCAACCAAAGCGAATTGAAAGTTTTTTCTTTTGTAGATTTGATATGTCTCCGAGAAAATTGTAAAATGTACTTCTATTTTTTTTTTATTATTGGTTGGCTCGCGTTTGACCACTATCTCACCTGATGGTAAGCGATGATGTGGCCGACGATGGAGCACGCTTGCCTAGAAGTAACCTATTCACTCTTGACTTAAAGTCTCCTAAGTTGTAGCTATCAGGAAACACAGACTTCTATTTTACAATTTTCTTTGATTTTTAGCGTTCCGTACCCAAAACGTAAAATGCGACCCTATTACTACGACTTCGCTGTCCCTCTGTTTGTCTGTCTGTCCGTCTGTCACCAGGCTATATCTCATGAACTGCGATAGCTAGACAGTTGACATTTTCACAAATGATGTATTTCAGTTGCCGCTACAACAACAAATACTAAAAAATGATAAATAAATATTGGGGGCCCAATACAACAACGTGTTTGTTTTGCCGTTTTTTGCTACAGACGGTACAGAATCCTTAGTGCGCGAGTCCGACTCGCACTTGGCCGGTTTTTCTCGTTGCATTGGTAATAAAATATATTAGTAATCCCCTTAATTGGACTTGCTCTCCTCTGTCCGCAGAATATGGAGCCACATTACTGCCTCAGTCCAGAGTCAGACGAACTACAGGATGACATCAACTGGAAAATGGAAAAAAGTCTTTAACAGAATCATCTTCTTTCTGCTTTAGACCCAAGTTAGTTGGGACCGGCACAACACGGTTTTTTCTTCGATTCTATCCTATCGTCACGCTATCACTCTCTTTTCCATCATCATCATCATCGTCATTTCAGCCACAGTTGGACATAGGCAAGTGTCGTCATAATGACAGGTCCTGTGCGTCTCGCATTCATCGGTCATTGGCCCACCTCGCGGGAGGCTTTCCAACGCTGCGTCTTCCGGTAAGTGGTTCTCCTTTATATCACTTCTCAAGCCATTTATATGTTCTTTTGGCTTCCCTCTCCCTCTTTAGACATCCGTATATTCATAACTCTTTAAGTGACATGTGTTTCATCCCTCCTTTTCATATAACCATACCAAGATTAACGATTTCATTTTAACTTTTCAGTCACTGGCGCCAAATGTTCAAGTAATAAAAACACAAAATATATGTTTGTAATAACTACATTGAGTTTCATCAGTAATTTCAATGTTTTCAATCGTGTTGATTGTTATCTCGTTGTGGTTATTTACTTATTTCCTGGTTTTATTAAAGCTGGTCTAATTACGAATAACATATAGTGGAGATAAGTGTAGATTGTTTAGCAAGAAATGTAGGTTTTCTTGTTAATACTGTGTAAAATTACTTCGATAATAGGTAATTCACGTATATTCATTGGGATTTCCTATCGAAGAACCTCAACATAATAAGTGTGTGGGTAGATAAAACACGTGAGTCATAAAATAATACCATCTTATATTGATTGTTTTCAAGAGTGTGGTATGTTGGTTACGGTTTATGAGCATAATAAAGATAAAACAAAAAATCCTGCTTGAAAATTGACTTGTTTGGAACTATGTATTTAATTGTTATTTAGGGTTACGTACCTCAAAAGGAAAAAAAACGGAACCCTTATAGGATCACTTTCTTGTCCATCCTGACCGTCACTTTCTTGTCCATCCTGTCCGACAGACGGGTGGACGGACGGACGTGTGTCTGTTTGTCAAAACCATTTATTTCGAGAACGCGTGGAGGTATCGAGTTGAAATTAAAACCATATATTCAGGTCTGCAGACTCATAACGCTGTAAAAAAAACAAACGTGTATTATAATAAAAAAAGCTGTAAAAAAACTTTGATTGAAAAATTAACATTGATAATTGCCCGGTTTCGAACCTATAACCTCATGCGTGAGAGGCGGATGTCTTAACCGTTGGTCTAACACTATACTCGGTTGGATAAAAAGATAATATATCATAAATATCACGAGACCCGAAGACCAGGCGGGAGGTGTAGTCATGGTACAAACACATTCTCCATGTGGCGAGCATGTGGTCATCACAAGGCAGTCTCCACTCTCCGACCTGCCATTGAGAGATAATATCCACAAGTGACTTTCCTTTATGCTCTAAAGCTGCCTTAAAGAATTTTAATTTCTCTTAGAGGCGTTTATTTCAGATTCTTATGATATTATGATGTAGATTTAAAAAGCACTTATAAAGTAGTAGTATTAAGCCAGAATCAATGAAGTGGCGTGACCTTTACTACTAACTGCAGGAAGAGTTGCCAGGAGAGCTGTTCACAGTGAAATAAAAAGTCAACAAGCTGGCGTTATGTAGATGTTTCAACTTTTACATTATTGCCGAGTGAGGCCTGGGGGCGTGGACATGTGCAAACAAGACGCAGAAGGCTAAGGCTAGAACTATATTCGACCGACGCACATATGTAAACGCCCTATTTTTTTTTTTGGTGGGGAAAGTCATCCAATGACAACCCCCGCTCTTGGGCGGAGCGGGAGATAGTGTCAGACTCTTACTGACTAAAAAACCCACCCCGTTCCTTCAAGCCTTCATACCGGGGCTCGAGTTCCCTTTCGAATAACCTTGGCCGCCCCGGCTGGGCCCCTGCTGTTGCTGACAACTCCTTGCGGCGCGCGACATATGTAACACGCCTCATTTGTACATAGAATGACGTCGCGTGGCGTGTATCAAGTGTAGCTCTACAAGTCTAGTTTCCAATTCGAAATGTATAGAGCAATACAACACGCCCTGATGGGCGTGTGTGGCACACGTGTACCTTTACGATGGTGTAGTAACCGAGGGAACTGCTGTATGTATATCGTTTTCATGCTTTAAAAATATACTTAGTTCATTTTTATTTTTTGATAGGCTCGCGTTTGTCCACTAGGTATCTCATATCAATCTCTCCTGATGATAAGCGATGATGTGGCCGACGATAGAGCACGCTGGTCTAGAAGCAACCTATTCATTCTTGACTTAAAGATTCCCAGGTTGTATCAGGAAATACAGACTGTGGTGGGAATCTACAGCCTTTAAGTTTACTGAAAACTTTCAAACTAATTTCAGATTCAGTTCACGAGTCGCGACGTGACGAGGCGTGCACTTTTTAAAATAGCGATTCAATGTATATAGTACTTTATTTATTACATTAAAAGGTTCACATTTCAGTGTGAGAATTCAAATACGCCTCCCGACGTCGCCTTAACTTACGCTAGGTAAAATACCTACCTGATGTCCATTAACTCTTACTCATTAATTAATTCATAAAAAATACGTAGCTAATTATCTCGTAAAGGCTGAGCTTTGGTATTACCTACTTTTCAGTTTGTTTGGACTGGACCTTTTTAAAGTCTATCTACGTTGTGGCCACATTAGTGATGTAAAAACTAGCAATACTACCAAAGTTACGAGTTTCATAGAATTCGTTTACATGCCACTCGACGTTAGAATTGAATGACTGCCTACTTTGTCGTTATATAATGTAATTTTGTTAGGACCTAACTATTTTATAGTTGGCAATTCTTGCGTACTAGGTTCACCCATACACCCGATATATTTTAACAAAGTAAAGTTATCTATTGCAAAATAATCTCACGCTACACCTATATGAATTGGGCACGCCATAATCGCGGCGATAGTTCCCCCTTTTTGCAAAGCGGCTGCAATAGAGACAATATGCTACGGCGTCCTCACTTTCCGCTTGCACAAGTCCTGAACAGACCTGGCTGGTTCGGGAGGTTCCTGTTTCGGGTTCTGGCGGAAAAAATGTCCGGAAGTCACTATTGCAAGGACCACCCGGAGCATACAGTGGAGGTATGCTCCGTTTGAGCGGAGCACCGTCCTGTCCTAGTAGCGATTGATGGCGACGATCTCTTACGCCCGGCTATGGTTTGGCTCATGGTACGGAGCGCTTCAAAGAGATATCAGCAAACCGTAGGGGCCCAGCAGGGCCAAGGCCCACTAGGGATAGGGGATTTTTTGAAAGAGTTACCACTGGCTCTGGAAAGCTAAGAGCAACTGAAGGACACAGGTGGGTGTTACTCAGTTAGAATATGACATGCTTTCTCACTCCACCCTAGAGTGGGATGAATTGTGACCTCAAAAATACCAATGTGAATAAATAACATAATTAAATAAAGATTAATAGCGTCTTTCCCGTTCTCGAAGAGTAGGCGCCAGATAAGCGTGGAATAACGGTCATTGACCCGGGTTCCTACATTTATTGACATTCTTAAATTCAAAAACGGAAGTAAAAACATAAAGCTATCTCAAGTCGACATGTATCGTGATCCTTTACATGATCTAGTAATGCATCATGGTTTGTTTTTCGGGTACCTACGAGATATTTGGAAAAGGGAATTTATTTATTTTTAACCGACTTCGAAAAGGAGGAGGTTCTATGTTCGGCTGAATGTATGTTTTTTTTTATGTATGTTCACCGATATCTCAGTCAATTGTGGACCGATTTTGAAAATTATTTTTTTGATTGAACGGTTATGCTTTTAAATTGGCCCCATATAAATATTGTTATGATCTGATCATGAATTTCGAAGATATGACACAGAACTCCTCTTAGGATTACAGCAGAACTATCGTAACACGTAAAATTGCTTTGTTTATACCTACGTGTAGTCGATGACTGGCTGAAGGAAAAGGGGGAAGGGATGTATCGGACTGATCTGATGATGAAGCCAGAAGGTAAATTAATGTAATTTAACCGTGTTTGGGATTATTAGAATCGTTATGAAATGCTCTCAGGCTATAAGGTATTTAGGATTGGCTGAGAGGTACTTTTAAGTGGTGGTACCATAACTAAAAAGTGTAAAATAAAAAACTTTTATGAAAAGAAGATACAACCGACTGCAATGTTAAAAAAACACTGAAAAGTACAAAATAACTTTAATTTCGGAAGTCGGTGTTTCTATAATAGTTTTGTCTCTTCGTTATTTAACACCGACTTCCGAAATTACAGTTATTTTGTACTTTTTGTTTTAACATTGAAGTCGGTTGTATTTTTTTTTTCATAAAAAGCTTTTTCCACGTTTATTGAAGTCGGTTGTATTTTTTTTTTCATAAAAAGCTTTTTCCACGTTTATTGAAGTCGGTTGTATTTTTTTTTTTCATAAAAAGCTTTTTCCACGTTTATTTGGCGCCTTCATAGCCCAATTAATGTTGACCCAGTTCCCCAGCACAACTTTTTCAGGATTTTTGCTCATAAAGTCAAGAAGGTAATATTAAAAATACGATGAAAGAGACTCCATAATGACCTCATTATAATTATATTGTGAGGGAGTGTAAGTGGTACTGGATAAATAATAATTTTTGGTAGCATAAATCAGGATCTGTTTGGGTTTTAATATTGTTCAGTAAACCAACCAAGTTATCTTAATAACTTTAACATAACATCACGCCTGTAGGTCAAGAAGGGTAGGTTGAAGTAGGTTAAAGTATAAAATGTCTAACACCAACATTTTTTTTTTTTTGTTTATTTTTATTTTAAATGCTTTTGTACCCTTGTTTTCTTATTAATATTTTCTTTTTTTTACGCACCTGTGTGTTGTCTCGCCACTACCCTAGGTTGAGTGGTAGAGAATTTTTAAGGCATCTTTGCACCCTTGTGTTGCATGAAGTTTTATAAATAAATATTTCCATATTAGGCAAAACCATTTCTGTAGCTTTTATGCTATTTAAGTGTATGTAGTCAAATTTTGTACAGTAAACCGTATGTCAGTGATTACTTTTTGATATTGATCTGGTCTTGCCTACAAACACAAAAAACCGAGAAAAAAAATATAACTGATTTTTTTTTTAAATTTAAAGAATAATTCTAACGGATTTTTTTTTCGGCTGTAATTAATGTAAATAAAAAATCTTAAAATGTTTACTTACTGTAAGTACATATACTTGAATATTTTTTTATTATTATATTATTTTTTATCCTAATGTTTCAATAAAATGGCCCATGGTCCAAGGCCCAAGGCCCATGTTTCTATAGTTTTGTAGCAGTATAATCTACTGGTTCTGATACAGCCTCAAAACTAAGCCTGGTGTTATTTCCCGAATGATGACAAGGCACCATTTTCCCTCATCATATTTTAGGTAATATTTGAGCATCAAGGCTGATTCGTATCAGTAAGACAGCGAGTTAAATCAGTCTTCGTTGGACTCAAGTTCTAGTCTAATGCGGCAGTTTGTATTCGTTTAGAGCAAGTTAATTCGTCACCAGATGCCCACGCGCACACTCTTTGACGATCTGTGGTGCATTCACAGCGTTTTATTCGATATTATTAGATTTTCCAATGACATCTCCTGCTCTTAGATGGAGCGAAAGGATGTGTCAAACTTACTGGCTTAAAACCCACTCCTGTTCTTTCTATGTCTTTCATACCAGGTCCGGGTTTTCATTTCAGAAGCAAACCCATGGCCCCAGTATGCTTCGACCCTGCTGGGACCCTACGGTTTGCTAACAACTCCTTGAGGCGCGCGTGGAACACTCCGTGCGGTTGACGACTTGAGCTTGGTCCGGACGGTAGGACGATGAGCTACCCGTTCCTCGCCATCTGCGCCCACGGTGGCCGGAACTCAGGGTCGGGATCCCGGTGGCTGAGGCGTGAGGGCAGCTCCTTCGCGTGTGAACGTGTGGCCGCCTCCTTAGCTAGCATTACTGCTTTGCAGAAGGAGGCGATCTCTTGCCACTCCTCGCTTTGGACCATGGCCTGTACCAAGGCCCGGCGCGAGAGATCGTTGCCGCCGATACGTGTTTAGTATGGTTCTGCCATTTTCTAGCTATCATGGTAGATTTGTAAACGTGATTGTTTTTGATAAACAATATTGCAGTTTAAAAGCGATTAGAGAAGATCTAGATTCTTAACTCCGCCACTATGTTTGTTATTGTTTTTATGCGAGTTATTTTCAGATACTCGTGATGGTTCTGCCATTTTCTAGCTATCATGGTAGATTTGTAAACGTGATTGTTTTTGATAAACAATATTGCAGTTTAAAAGCGATTAGAGAAGATCTAGATTCTTAACTCCGCCACTATGTTTGTTATTGTTTTTATGCGAGTTATTTTCAGATACTCGTGATGGTTCTGCCATTTTCTAGCTATCATGGTAGATTTGTAAACGTGATTGTTTTTGATAAACAATATTGCAGTTTAAAAGGCGATTAGAGAAGATCTAGATTCTTAACTCCGCCACTATGTTTGTTATTGTTTTTTATGCGAGTTATTTTCAGATACTGCATGAGTAGTCTTACAACGTGATCACAATTTTTTTTTTTGAGCTGGATAATCATCCAATGACTTTTCACCCAAAACCCTTACCCAAGTTTCAAATGCATCTGTCCTGTTTCTAGTCTGCGATCTGTTCCAGGCAACCTGGAATGGACAGTAATTGCCAGGACTAGAAATTGGGTTATAGCAGGCGTGATAATACTAATACAATATTGGTACGTACTTCTAAACAACTGAAAATTACTCGTACTAACAAAATATGCCTTTAAAAAATTCCTCCACATCGGTATCAATTGCTACGTTATTACCTATGGCTATGTTTAATTCCGGGCCTGATCTGCGGCCATAATTTTAGGGTTCCGTACATCAAAAGTAAAAATGGAACCCTTATAGAATCACTTTGTTGTCCGTGTGTCTTTCTGTCAAGATCAGAAAAAAGAAAGGAGGTATCGAATTGAAATTAAAACCATATACTCGACAGTACCTTGAAGGTGTGAAAAAATCAAACTTTTAAGTTTACGAAAAAAAAAGATACGGCCGTTTATGTCGCAAAAAACGTATCTACGAGTATATTTCAACACTCTCAAGGGAATCTAAATTCATAGGTTACTTCCTGTTGACCCGGAATCCTGAAAGGCATAAAGCAAGGTCTTATAGCACAGATAAATCCTTCTTGGTGTTACGCTGACATCAACACTCAACTTTGGGCCATACATCGAAGCAAAGGCTCAACTGGCTGTAAAAAAGCTGGGAGTTCTCGCAAAGGTCAGACAGTACTTCACGCCGGAACAGCTGCTCAAACTTTATCAAGCGCAAGTTCGATCGTGTATGGAGTATTGCTCTCATCTTTGAGACGGATCTGCCCGATACCAGCTTGATGCACTTGAGGCTATTGAGAGGCGAGCCAGAAGGATAATTGGCGATGATACACTCGTCGAGTCGAGGCTTCACAGTCTTGAGCATCGACGCAAAGTTGCTAGCCTGTCGGTTTTCTACCGGTTGCATTTCGGGGAGTGTGCGTCGGAATTGCATAACCTAATTCCGCCTAGCCCGTTTCATCATCGGACTACCAGACGTACGGCTATGCGCCACCGGTATATGGTGGATATCCCACCAACACGCACAAAACGTTTTGGAAACACATTCATTGTGCGTGCGGCTAGGGAGTGGAATTCCTTGCCGGAGTCTGTGTTTCCTGATAGCTACAACCCGGGAATCTTTAAGTCGAGAGTGAATAGGTTTCTTTTAGGTAAGCGCGTTCCACCGTCGACCGCATCGTCGCTTTCCATCAGGTGAGATAGCGGTCAAGCGCGAACCTATCAACAATAAAAAAAAAAATCTGAAAACAGTAAAGTTTTTGATACGTCACAAAAAAAAATTGCGATTCGGAAAAAAATTCGTAACTCCATTCGGGAATTGAACTATTTACATGGGTAAGTTTGTACGGAACTTTCAAAGCGCGAGTCCGACTTGCACTTGTCCTGTTTTTTTTTTTAAATATATCAAGTCTAGACAAAAAAAAAACATGCCATGGAGGTCATAGTTCAAGACCATATTTTTGACAAAATGACATCATTCATACCAAAAAAACTTCATTCAATTAAGGACGTTTACATAGGAAGATGTGCAATATGAAAATAAAGCACTTGTGCCAAAAATTGTTATATCAGATGAACCTTGGCAAAGCTGTCTAAACTGAGATGTTATCTGCACGGAGATATGATCTGGAGTCGTGACGATGTGTCGTGTGGGTGTCAACATCCTCGCTGGCTTTATTATGGTCGTTTTAAGGTCCTTGACTATGTTCTAGGAATAAGCGTGAACTCACCATCATAACGAATGCTTTAGGTTTTCGTTAACCTTAGTGCAATCTAGTAACGTGAGTAATTTTCCAGTAAAAACTAAACTTTTATAATATAGTAGTTTGCCTGTTGCGATCTTCCTGTCCGATTATAATTTAGGTGTCTTCAAGGCCAAAGTGAATAGGCTCTTAATAAACTAGTGCGCCTCACGATCAACGATTGCATCACTGCTTACCTTCTGGTGGGATCGCAGTCAAGCACCATTTTAATCAAGTTTAGTCAAACACCCAGCGCGAGTGCGGTGCTCCTGACCACACAATGGTCCACTTACTATAATGCCCCAAGTATCCCTACACATGCACTTTGGAGGATCTTAAAAATGATGCCGTTATAAACGAGGCAACTTCCGAAAATGGACCCAGTGGTCCAAATACTTTTAGAGAAAGAAAGCTGTAATAGGTATCAATCAATTCAGTCTTTATCAGTTCAGTGCTGAATATAGGCCTCTCCCACATCAGCCTCCAGTGCATCTCAGTCTTCTTCAGTCAACAGTTAACACCGTAATAAAAATTCGCCAGATATAAGTGGTTGATTCAATTGCAGGGACGGGTAATGTTAGTGAGTGATTCTTTGAAACCGAGAGAATGTCTCATTCGTCTGGCCTAGTTTTTTCTATACAACTTGATATTTTTCTTTGCATGTTAACTAATATATGATATTAGAAAACTTTCTTCGATCACTAAATGTATCAAAGGCACTCATTTGCGTCCAGTGGCTTACGACACAAAACAGTTAGGCATGAAAACCTAGGCCAGACGAGTGAGACATTCTCTTGGTTTTTTAGGAATCACCCTACTGCGTTTTTCTGATTTTCCCAGCAATTGCACCTCTCACTGCTCTCGGGGAGCCAGTGGGAGGTACCTACCTGTAGTTGTATGGGAAGCACATATGATGTTTGTATAGAGATAGGTAATTACACCGCAGTCTGTCAAACGATTGTGCCGGTTGCATACTCTTTTGTTCTAAGCCATTATAAATATGTAAATGATAACAATTAGCTTTGAGATTAATTGAGGCACGCGTGATAGCGATCCTTCGCAACGAAGCTTATTGTTTTATTGATGTCAGTGAAGCTGTAAACTTGGGATTTCTCATAACGTCGAGCTAATTGATTTGTTCGACATGTTCTTATTTCGACACACTGACTACATGCATAAGTACTTAATCTGCAAAAAGAACTAAACTTAGGATTATAGAAAAATCATTAGGGAATACAGCAGATTCGAAGTCGAAAACAAGTGATAGGTAGATGATCATGGCGCACGGTAGGTACACTTATTAATAAATGATATTTATTTTGCAAATAGGTTTAAAATAGTAGTGGGATAAAGCAGTGTCTTAAAGTCGCGGGCGGCATTTTGAATTCCGAACGAAACGGAGGTTGCTGATATTAATCCCGAACGATAGTGAGGGAATTATAAAATTAACTCCCGAGCATCGCGAGGGAGTTAATAAAGAAACCTGGGTGAAGTGAGGAATTCAAGCCGCCCAAGATAAAGACAGCTTTATCCCTGTGTTGCATACTCTACTTTTTACACCATCTGTGAGATAATTAAAAGACAATTTGGTCGACCAAATCATATACTAGACAAATATAAGTATTAGAGTCTGTCTAATAAGTTAAACGACTTGGGTAATTATCAGGATTTAATTAAATCTGATGTAGTCAACACGGGTAAGAGATAGAGATCATTGTTTACTAACAGAAGAACCTTGTGAAAAGTATCGAATATAAGTATTTTTTAAATGATTAAATATTATACAAAATTCCCAAGTCGGTTGACTTATTAGACAGACTTTATATGAGTATTTACAAGTTCATCAAACAAACAAAATTCACTACTCCATTTTAGTTTCGATTTTCTATAACGCTCCCGTCAGTACGCACGTTTTATTCTATTTTCTTTTTTTTTTGTTAGTGGCCAGTTTGAATCATAGTGATTACATACTCTTTGGTTTGAATTTCAAGTCAACTTGTTCGATGCGCCTACATTTTAATTCACAATGTTGACGATTTTTAATGTTCCAAATTCAAATCTCATTATTCCCTAGGGATCGGCCATACTGCATTATCTCCCTAGGGATAGAATGACTTGCTTTAAGTGAGGTTTGTATGACGTATAAAACGACATTATCGAGCAGGTGGTGTAAAAAAACACTTTTACACTTTAATTTTTTTTTGGTCAGTTTAAACTAGATGAAGCTGGTGTTTCCTAGCTGACTACCCTGAGAAGAAACACCAAAATAAACTCAGGGGTCAACGTCTCTTTTAAAGTTCATATAGTAAATATGTAATGGTGTAATGGATAGATAGATAGAAGTATTCTTTATTGTACACCAAAAATAAAAGTAAATCTGCATGGATCTCATATGAAGATTATATGAAGATTCGTCTGAGATAGTCTTTTGAAGAACGAACCGTGCAAATTTGAGTGGATCTGTCCAGTCAAAGCAAGCATTCTCAAAGCTCAACTCAAGACTACTAAGGAGCTCAACGACTTGACGAACAATACCAAGGAAAGGACATTTGGGTAGGTCGCAGAAAATACTCAAATTACCAGACAAACGTTAAAATTACTGAAAAGAAAAGGGAGAAAACATACAATCAACGTAATCCTTAGATAAACTCACAATAACAAAAGGAAATGTTTTGTAGATTCGTAGTTAAAAACAAGAGTTAGAAAATCACGGCGCACGGTACGCTTAGGCGATTATTATACTGCCACGCATCACGCTGTATGTTGCGTGTCAACGCACAGAACGCGCGTACTTGCGGGAGTGCAGATCTGCATCATCGTGCGGGTCTTTTACTCATTCACGCGCGTAGTTGCGTTTTGTAGATTCACGCAGGCTCTGACTCATTTCATCCAACATCACGCACGGCACTACGAGACTCGGTGTGCCATACCTTGCGTGTCGCCCCGCACCTACGCACGTGTGCGCATTTTTTTTCGTTTGTATCTAGGCGCGTGATCTGCATGAACGCGCGTGGATGCATTTTCTGTGTGTTGGACTGTGCGTGTTTTTTGTACAAATGGAGATACTTACAAGCAACGTTAAAACACGCATTCAAGCGCTATGCTACGTGTGATAATGGCCGTTAATGTTGGTTCCAGTCTCTTTTGCTTAATGACACTACTACCCAAAAGCATCATTATTGTGCTAAATGATTATGATAATAGTCCGAAAGCGTTTAGCGTTTGCCACAACGCAGAATGCGTCAGCAAGGGCCTGACCCGGCCTGCTGAGGGATGTCTGCCCGAGCTCCAATCGGTGACAGCATATCATAGCATAGTCGGCCTTATAATGTAATGTAATGTTGGGGCATCAGGTGACAACTAAGAATAAAAATCACATCGCGATATATTCGTTACTGACATGTCTTTAGCCATCCAGGAAATGCAGAAACTACTTATACAAGTTATCTGTGTGGGAGTTTTTGTAACGCATTTGTTGTAGAGAATATCTCTATCCCATAATTTTAAAAAATACTGTTACGTACGTGGGTAATCAAATGCCGATTTACTAAGAGACAACTTTATTCACCACTAACAATAACAAAATAGTCCAGTCAACAATAATCCAAATCGCAATTAACACTAGAGTACCGTTATACTATCGCTTAAGTCGTTAGATAAAATCACTTCAAGTACTAGGGTAGTTCGCTCTTGATCGCAGTCGAAATCACAACTGACTCGCTTCCGGCCGGGGGCTCGTATTTATATGCGGAGCCAAGAAAATTCTAGATACCGACGTCCCACGAACGATCCAGAATTCCAGAACAATTGAATCGCTTCTCGAAGTCATAAATCATTTTTATTACTCGTGGTAATAAGAGTCACTTTCATGCGAATTTCGACTCTATTGTTAACGTCGGAGAGTATCATTTCCCTTATCTTAGATAAATGCCTACCCACTAGTTGTAAGTACTTTGTGGATGTTTCGAGATTTTTCTAAGGCTGGCTACGTACAACCATTCTAGACCTTTCGAACAGCAATGCGTTTTAATTATTACGTGCTACTCTTTATTTTCTCGGAGATATGGCGGGTTCACGTTTAATGGCGTAACAGTGCCCCCCTCTTAGTCATGCTCGTCCCAAGCATTATTAGATCCGTGATACGGCGCCAATCTATCCACATGGACAACCTTGGGTTTCCCTCTTAGCCCTTTCTTGATGCGGTAGGTCACGTCATTAATCCTTTTTAACACGGTGTAAGGTCCCTCCCATCGAGCTTGGAGTTTCGGCGACTTCCCTTTCCGTCGAAGCGGGTTGTGGAGCCAGACCAGTGTACCTTCCTCAAATCCCTTGGCATTGGCATTACGGTCGTATCTAGTTTTCATTTTTACGCTGGCGTTCATGCTATTCTCACGAACTCGTTTATGCACTTCGTCCAATTGATCTTGAAGGTCACTTACGTAGTCCGTAACTGGCTTAGTCTTGTCAGGTGGCACGCCAGTTATGGCATCGACTGGAAGTCTCATTTCCCTGCCGAAATTCACTCTTGCTGGGGTATGTCCCGTGCTATCATGCACTGCCGATCGGTAAGACATCAGAAATAGTGGAATATACCGGTCCCAGTCCTTCTGATGGTCATCGACAACCTTAGCCAGGTGATTCTCCAGGGTTTGGTTAAACCTTTCCACCATTCCGTCCGACTGAGGGTGCGCAGGTGTTGTGCGTGTCTTATAAATTCCCAGAAGAGTACACATTTCCTGGAACAGCGCAGATTCGAAGTTACGGCCTTGATCGGAATGGATTTCCAAAGGTGCGCCATACCGACATACTACTTCTTCGACCACCTTCTTCGCCACTGTCGTCGCTTCCTGATTGGGTATGGCGAAGACTTCGGGCCACTTTGTGAAATAGTCCTGGATCACCACTATGTACTTGTTTCCGTCATTTGTAACTGGAAAAGGTCCAGCGACGTCGATAGCGATGCGTTCCCATGGGGCTCCCACATTGTACAGCTGAAGCCTGCCCCTGCTCCTAGTCTGTGGTCCTTTCACAGATGCGCACGCTGTACATTTCCGACACCATTGCTCTATGTCATCTCTACAATTGAGCCAATAATACCGCTGTCTCACTTTCAGTAGAGTTTTCTTGATGCCCAGGTGTCCTCCAGAAGCACCATCGTGTATTTCCTGTAGCAGGGGGACTACTTCACATCGTGGTACTATCACTTGTGTGGTCACCTCCTTGCCATCGTTCGATTCCCATTTCCTACAAAGCACATCATTTTCTAGGACTAAACTGTCCCACTGTGCCCAGTAGCTCTTAGTTACGGGACTGTGTGACGATACTTCACTCCACTGGGGCCTAGTTCCGCTACGCTTCCAATCCAGTATAGGTCGAATATCGTCATCTTCTTCCTGGGACTTCTTGAAGTTGCCTTCAGCCCTAATTAAATTAACATGTTCTCGGGCTTCATTCTGCTGGCAGTGTCTGCAGTCCTCATTACATGGACGTCGCGATAGGGCGTCAGCATTGTTATGCCCTTTTCCACTGCGATGTTCCGTCACAAAGTTAAACTCCTGCAGCTGCTCGAGCCATCTTGCAACTTGGCCCTCAGGGTTCTTAAATTGTAGAAGCCATTTCAATGCAGCGTGATCCGTCCTCAATGTAAATTGTCTTCCTATGAGATACTTGTGGAAATGCTGCAAGGTTTTTACCACAGCCAGCAGTTCTCGTCGAGTCACGCAGTAGTTCCTTTCTGGCTTTGAAAGTGCCTTACTGAAGTAAGCGATTACGACCTGTCTGTCGCCCTGCACTTGTGACAACACTCCACCAATTCCCGTGTTGCTGGCATCGGTATCAACGACAAATCTTCCGTCTCTGCTCGGATACCCCAGTATAGGCGCTTCACATAGCCGTTGCTTTAGCTCGTCGAATGCTGACTCACAGTTCTTGTCCCAAATAAAATCTCGTTTATCCTCAGTCAGCTGATGTAAAGGTTTTGCAATGTCCGAAAAATTCTTGACAAACCGCCTGTAGTATGTGCACAACCCTAGAAATGCACGTACTTCAGTTTTGTTCTTTGGAACCGGCCACTGTTGGACTGCCTTTATCTTCTCAGGGTCGGTTCTCACCCCGTCAGCGGAAATAACATGTCCTAGGTAGCTGACCTCCTTCTTGAACAGGGCGCACTTCTTTGGGCTTAGTTTTAGGTTAGCCCCTCGTATCCTGGTGAACACTTTCTTCATATTCCTCAGGTTTTCCTTAAAAGTGCGACCCATTATAATGACGTCATCCAAATATACCAGACAGACGTCACCAAGAAGGCCCACCATGACTCTCTCCATGAGGCGTTCAAACGTCGCTGGAGCGTTGCATAACCCAAAAGGCATGACGTTAAATTGCCACAGGCCGCTGCCAATACCCGTACTGAACGCTGTCTTTTCTTTATCTTTCTCGCTGATTTCCACTTGCCAGTAGCCACTTTTCGAATCAATGGTCGAAAACCACTTCATGCCACTGAGCATATCCAGCGTATCGTCTATCCTTGGTAAGGGATAACGGTCCTTCTTTGTTACATTATTCAGCATTCTTTAGTCCACACAGAATCTTGTGCTGCCGTCCTTCTTCTTCACCAGAACGACTGGAGAAGACCATGGACTCGTAGAAGGCTCAATTATTCCGCTATCAGCCATGTCCTTTACCATTTCTGCTACCTCAGATTCCTTAGCCCAGGGTATGCGGCGCGGTCTCTGTTTAATTGGTCTCGCATCACCTGTATCTATCTCATGCTTGACGAGACCTGTTCTCCCGCAGTCTTTTCCCGTTGCAAAGATATCTCGAAACCGCAGCAGAAATTCCTTGGCTTGCTGTAGTTCCGAAGTCGATAAGTTGCTCTTAGAATTTTCCAGAAGTTGCTGGATGTGATCAGTTTCGACTTTGGTCGTGTCTTGCTTTGCTGGAGATTTATTGATTTGACGGAGATACTGAACTTCTTCACATCTCCCAACAACACTGTTTTTCTTCAGTTGGACCTCTTCTTTCCCAAGGTTCACAATCCTGACCTTGGATTTCCCTGTCGTCATAACTAATGTCCTCGCGGTGATGATCTCCGGGTGCCGGCCAGTATCCTCTACCAAAACACATCTTGATTGCCTGATTTTCTTGGGAAACTTTACTTCGACTAAGGTTTCTGTTCTCGGAGCCAGTGTAGTATTCTTTAAACAGTAGAGGTTGCATGAGTTAATTCCTCGCAGGAAGACTTCTTGATCTGGGAATTTCAATACTCCCCTGTCGATATCTAAAATACATCGGTTATTCCGCAAGAAGTCGAGACCCAGTATGCAATCGTCGGTAATATTCGCAATTAACGCAGGATGGATATACACTTGATCACCGATTTTGATCTCAATTTCTGTATCACCGAGGACGGAGACTGGCTGGCCGGTTGCTGTCTGAAGTCGGCAGGATGGGGACTCTCTTTGCCACAAGATGGTGCGTTTCAGCAACTCAGGTCTTATAACAGTCCGTGACGCCCCCGTGTCAATGGTAAAATTGCAAGCCCGATGATTCAGCGTCCCTTCGATGATCAAACTATTTCCGTTGTGAATTTGATTGATGGTGATGGTTGGGGCCTTCAATTGACCAGCCAGCACCCGCCCCGCGGCCCTGGCGACATTTAGTTTAACGACTCCTCGTTAACTTGAGTTCCGGAGTCCACACTCCCCCTCTTCCTCTTGGGGCAATCGGTACGAATGTGCCCTTTTTCTCCGCACCCGTAACACGTCGGGATATAGCGGGACTTTGCTGAAGAAGAAGCCACCACTTCTCGGTGACGTGGTTGCGTTGTAGGCGAGACCACCACTTCCCGAACCCTATGCGTACGAGAATCGTGTCGTACTGCTTCCACTTCCAAAGCGTGTGCCATCGCACTCTTTAAAGATTGGTGGTGTCCGAGTCGCACTGTAGCCCTGACTTCAGGATCCCGTAGACCGTCGATAAATGCTTGCACCAGATTCACTTCCACCATCTCTGGTGTCATCGACATGTATGCACGCCGGACCAGCCGTTCAACCTCGACTCCCCACTGCTGGAGGCTCTCGTTCGACCTCTGCGTTCTCTCGCGTAACTGCGCGCGGAAAACGTGCTCGAGGTGTTTGTCTCCATAACGAGTGTCCAGTCCCTCCATGAGACGCTCCAATGTCCTGCCGTCCGCAGGGAGGTTCTCTAGGACTAGCAGGGCGTCCCCTCGTAGAGCCAAAGTTAATGCCGCAAAAGACTGCTTATCATCCCAGCGGTTTGTTTCGACCAATGTCTCGAATTGGTACTTAAATGCCGTCCAGGAAGACGTGCCATCAAAACGCGGCACATCAAATTTTGCGGCAGATGCACAGGGGGTGTGCGATGATGAGCCGACAGCAACGGGTTCGCGTGCTTCGAGCTTGATAATTTTTTTGTTGATGTCCAGCAGGCTTGTTTCGAGGCTATCAGCTCGGGCGGAAACCTCCTTGACCTCTACGGTGAGATTCTTTACCTTCTCGCCCAACGTGACGAGGCCGTGATCGATATTATCGAGGATTAGGTTTTGCTTAGCCTCCTGTTCGCGGCGAGCAGCTTCTTGATTAGCCGCGATGAGGTCCTGGAGCTTGCGCTGGTTGGCCTCCTGATCGCGGCGAGCGGCTTCCTGTTCGCGGCGAGCTTCTTCCTGGTTCGCTGCGATTAGGTCCTGAAGCTTACGCTGGTTGGCCTCTTGTTCGCGGCGAGCGGCTTCCTGGTCGCGGCGAGCGGCTTCCTGGTCGCGGCGAGCGGCTTCCTGGTCGCGGCGGACAGCTTCCATACTAGCTTGCATGGCGGCCAACACCGCAGCGAGGTTCAATTCCGAGGATGGTCCTGTTGGCGCCTCAGCAGCTTCTGTTGCTACCATACCAGCCTGATCTTCCTCCTCCATACGATGACGCGCAGCATCCATCTCCATTTGCCTTCTTGTTCGTGGTCGCTGTTCGTCGTCTCTCGGTGTTAATGGCATTTCACTTCTGACACCAGTTGTTACGTACGTGGGTAATCAAATGCCGATTTACTAAGAGACAACTTTATTCACCACTAACAATAACAAAATAGTCCAGTCAACAATAATCCAAATCGCAATTAACACTAGAGTACCGTTATACTATCGCTTAGGTCGTTAGATAAAATCACTTCAAGTACTAGGGTAGTTCGCTCTTGATCGCAGTCGAAATCACAACTGACTCGCTTCCGGCCGGGGGCTCGTATTTATATGCGGAGCCAAGAAAATTCTAGATACCGACGTCCCACGAACGATCCAGAATTCCAGAACAATTGAATCGCTTCTCGAAGTCATAAATCATTTTTATTACTCGTGGTAATAAGAGTCACTTTCATGCGAATTTCGACTCTATTGTTAACGTCGGAGAGTATCATTTCCCTTATCTTAGATAAATGCCTACCCACTAGTTGTAAGTACTTTGTGGATGTTTCGAGATTTTTCTAAGGCTGGCTACGTACAACCATTCTAGACCTTTCGAACAGCAATGCGTTTTAATTATTACGTGCTACTCTTTATTTTCTCGGAGATATGGCGGGTTCACGTTTAATGGCGTAACAATACCATGATTTTAAGTTTATAAAAAACAGTAGGCAACGTTCACCAGAAGGCTTAACCAAGTTGATAATATACAATCGTTAACGCTACGAGAAAATTTCAAATGTATGGAAATGACATCATTTCAACGTTAAGTCACATGGTCAGAACAAAGGAATCAGAGGCGTTATCAATTGTAGAAAGAGATTCGAGACGGAACGTTCGGAACTTGGCTAGACCTAGGTCTTCCATCCACCCTGTGCCGTACAATCGTCGTCACCACTATAAAATTGTGTAGCCATACTCACATTGGCCATAAGGTACAGCACACTTACACGACTCTGCTCCCAACCGGCATAAAGATTATCATTCAAATATGGGCTTTAAATATTGCTCTTTAGATATATTTTACATTGGCATCATAAATTAGCAGACGGCTCGCTATGACCGAGCTTACCGCCGTCAGACTGCTCGGTAGTTGACGCCTCGCTGGCCGCACGTTGTAGACGAGCGGTCGCCGCTCTGTTTTACATTGGCATCATAAATTAGCAGACGGCTCGCTATCAGCGAGCTTACCGCCGTCAGACTGCTCGGTAGTTGACGCCTCGCTGGCCGCACGTTGTAGACGAGCGGTCGCCGCTCTGTCGGTCAGTATCTACACAAAAGCGAGAGCGGTCGGCGGGTGGACAGCTGGCCGTCAGCTAGCTGTCGCCGCGTGGACTGCTAGCTGTCACCGCGTCGACTGCGAGCAGTCGTCTTAGTTTTGGGCGGTGTTGGAGCAGAGTCGTTTAAGTGTGCTATGACCTTTACACTGCAAGAAATATGCTCACCCATTACCAGCATAATGTTCAGCGTGCTACTTTACGTAGCCACTTTTACACTTATTAATATTCAGATGAAATACTAGCTATATATAGCTAAAGATACGTATCTTTATAAATTGAAACACTGTTTTCTTATTATAGGTATAATGATAGGCTTTAAGGTAAATAGTGCAGTAACACGGTAACTAATATGAGAATGTAATGATACGATCCGGCGCACGATATGTATTACAAATTGCTCTTTCAGTTTTAATACTTGCACACTGGAGAGACTTTGTGATCGAGTAGACAAAATCTGAAAGGTTACCTATTCATTTTTGTTCTAAATTTGATAATCTGTTTATCTTGAACTAGCTTTTGACCGCGGCTTCGCCCATAGACATAAAGTATAGCCTATTGCACAACGGAATACAGGAGCTTTCTATCGGTGAAAATATTTTAGCAATTGGACCAGTACTTTCAGATTGCCTCCTACAAACAAAAAAACAAAAAAAAAACAAACAATATTTATTTATTTATTTATACTTTATTGCACATCAAGGTTATGAATTAACAAAAAGGAAACCATATAATAAAAAAACACACAATTGGCGGCCTTATCGCACTAGGCAGTATATACCTCTTTATAATATTAGTGTAAATTAAGTGCAGGAAGTTAATCAGCCTTTTAATGTTCCCACTGTTGGGACTCAGGCCTCTTATCTTAAGAGAGGGAATGGGCCGTCATCCACCACGCGGGCCCAGTGCGGGTTGGTATCTTTGTAGCACTTATATTTAAAAGTAACTTCTGTCAGCGGCTTCACCTGCATGAATATAGGTTGTGTCGAGTCAGACCTTTACTGGCTAAAACCATATCCTTCAGTTGATCTCTGCGTTCAGGACAGACAGTTCACAGACTTGACTTTGCAACCCTGCTGGGCTCTTTCGTGCGGTTGAAACTTATCCACTAGGTGAAAAAAGTCACATGGTTTGCACGCATTCTATAAATAAACATGCGTGTCAATAATATAGAAATATTTCCACACTGGTTATATTTCGCAGCACAAATTATTATATTGAATCGATTTTCTGTATAATGTTCATATTGCTCATGTAGTTGTTACGTTGCGACACTACGAGAAGTTTGAGGTTAATTAACAAACAGTCGCGATTGCTATTGTTGTATTTTGTGACTTAACTTAGCATCGATTGTTTGTGTGATAACTTCAGTGTCAAAAGATATTACTTGTTTGCGAATTGATACAAAAATAATATAAATAAAAACAAAAGTGAACAGTTATGTTTTTATTACGCAAAAATACGTCCTTGTCCGGTTTAAGAGTAACAGGTCCATTTTACTTCTGAGACAAATGATTAGACATCTACAATCTATTTTTCAACGTCATTACGTACCGTTTCACGTGCAGGTTTAACAACTTCAATCAAGTCAGGCTCTGAAAAGGCTTCAGTACCGTAGACTTCATAAGTACATACGCTGCGGCAGGTTATACAGAAGAGCGAAGAACATAATCGGCCTGTCTGCTTGGTGTTTGTAGCCTACCTTCAAGAAAGCCTTTGATTCGTTAGGGGATTGGGTTGTAATTACAACAGTCTTTTTAATGGTGCCAGATTGACTATCAGCAAATCGAAGTGCTTGTGGTACAAACACAAGCACTTCGATTTGCTGATAGTCAATCTGGCACCATTAAAATCTTCACTAAGTCAGTCTGTGCTTGCGGACGGCGAGCAATGTGTAGCTCGCTGTCCGACCGTCCGGTAACTGTCCGGCCCAAGTTGTCGACGGCGCGCACTATTGCCGCGCGCCTCAAGGAGCTGTCAGCAACAGCAGGGGCCCAGCCGGTTCGAAGCCTATTGGGGCCAGGGTTATCCGAAAGGGAAGCTCGGTTTCGGTACGAAAGGCATGAAGGAACGGGGTGGGCTTTTAGTCAGTAAGACTCAGTCTGACACTATCTCCCGATCCGCCCAAGAGCTGGGGTTGTCATGTAATGATTTTTCCCACCATAAAAAAAAAAACCATGGCAGTCCGACTTCAGGAACAGACCATGCAATTTACCTTCCTTTCATTACTTTAAACTGTTTACGCCGCTATCGAGGATGCATTAACATCAATAGCGAGTAAATCACTGGCTTTCGATGTGTGGACGATATTTTTTTTTATAGTAGTCATGGCTGCGACTATAGAGGACCTCAGTATAATATACTCGTTAAACTCAGTAGAACTTCCAAGAGACTTCTATAAAATGAACATGGATAAAACCAAAGCCATGGTAATTGTTGAATCCATTATAGGCTTAGGCATACAGTAGTATGTATCCAAATGCTACTTGACAAACGTTCAAAAAATTAGGAAGTTTCAATTTTATTTTAAACTTTGACTTAGTTGGTGTTCTATTTGTTGAATTAACTACAATAATACATAGATACTCGAAACAAATTAAAACTCTTACATCTGTAAACAATGCCAAAGGCGTTGAAAAACGAATCCAATATTGTCAACTGGTAAAATATTTCATATTGAAAAGACTGTATGGCATGATGGCGACCATGTATGGTAATGCTAATCCTCTCTCTGTCCAAGGTGAAAGCTAGCTCTTGGGTCACTTGAAGTGTCAACTAGGCGTTTCGATAAGTTTTTATACATTTTGCAATTTGTAAGTACTTGGACCTCACATAATCTATTAGATGTTTGTACACCAATAGCCTTAAATCTATCTCCTTTCATTCAATCCATTCAAAGGTTGTCTGTAAGATATTGCTATGTGCGATAAGACCACTCATTGTACACTAGTTTTTATAATTATTAACATATGTAACATCTTATGTTTTTTGGTTGACATTTAGGTATACCTTACCGTTCGGCTGCCTATTATACTAGAAACGTAACCTTAATCAGACTTGACCCAGCAGTTTAGTGACATAGTCCAACAAACACATAAACACGTTTGTCATAATTTTCCGATTAAACATCTAACGGTAATAATGAATATTACGACATCCACGTGATGCTTGACGTAATAATTTCACGGTAAATTGAAGCCAAGCCGTCCACAAGCATGACTAAACGATAGAAGAAGCACACGTTGATCTTCAACACGTAATAATAGCAATGGTTGCTGAGGTCGAAGCGCGACTGTCCTGTCATTTGTATTCACAGATAGTCAGAAGTCAGTAAATTACCAGCCCTGCCAAATAATAGATTGTGGATATCGTGTTGCCAGTTACTGGATTGTGGAGGAGGTAATTTTGTTTGAGCTAGTTGCTGTGGCCTTTCCGTTACGTGAAGAGCAACTGTAGAACACTTTTTAAAAGGTTTTACTCAGTAAAAGAGTGACAAGCCATCTCGTTCCATTCAGTCATTTGCTGATTTCAAACCTCAACAAAAAAAAAAAAAAAAACAAAACGGACAGTCGCTGTGTGCAAAATATAGGTAAGTGTTCTACTATTTCCTGATACCTACAACGTAGGTCTTTAAGTCAAGAATAGGTTACTTTTAGGCAAGTGTGCTCCATCGTTGGCCACATAATCGCTTACCATCAGGTGAGATAGTGGTCAAGCGTGAGCCTATCAATAAAAAACAATAATAAAAAAAAATGTGAGAGCCGACCACAACATGATTAGGAAAAATATAAGTGGATTAATATAATTGTGTCTACGGGCATCTAATTAATTTCCCGGATGCTGTGCAAACGGTGTAGTGTGAGAATTTTGTCTGGGAGTTTAATCAGTGCGTGCACTGTGCACTGTGTCCCGGTGATTGATAGATTATGTTAACGTACTTATTATGTTTTTAATAATTGTTTTTTGTTTGTTTTGCAAATGAAGTACTGCACCTACACGTATCGTGTGTATTTTGTTACATTGTGGGGTAATGCTTCGTAGGGTAACCCTATACAATGTAGTTTTAAAATAAACTGCATTTAACGAATAAAATATCCTCATTTTGTATGTAGTTTCGCAGTATAACTGAATCGAACATGACGTATTAAAGTAACGAGAAAGAATTCTAGCGTCATTGTTCTAACTCAAACCAATTATTAAAAATGACTTTAGATATATTGTCTACTGAGTAATTGAAGTTGAACTCCTTAGTTGTTTTAAGTTTGAGCTACACGAATACAAACAAAAAAAACAACAAACACAAATACAAATACAAATGCTTGCACTGACTTGACAGGTCCACTCAAATCTGTGTGGTTCTTTCTTCAAAAGTCCATCTCAGACACTAATCTGTGTGGTACTCACATGATTTGACAGTTCTACATGATTTCTGTATGGATTTGACCTCTGAGTTTGTTTCGGTGTTTCTTCTGAGGATAGTCAGCTAGGAAACACCGGTCTCATCTAGTTGCAACTGATGAAAAAAAATTGACGTATAAAAGTGTTTTTCAAAAACCTACTTGCAAAATATATCATAATTAAATTAAAATGTGGTAAGTACCTAAGCAATGACAGCATTTTTTAAAAAAAAATCTTGTTATGTTTGATTTTTCTATTCGTTACTTCTTTTTCTTTCACTAATTTATAGTTAACACGTGAAAATTGGTGTAGGTTACGTACCTATTTGGCAAATGTAAATTTAAATAAATATTTATTCATTCGCATTCAAAATATTAATTTATGTTAAAACAACTATTTAATTTCTGCTTATTTGACAATGTAAATGAAATATTGTAATAAAATTCAACAAATTAAAACATATTATGCATTTTTAATGACTACATCATCCTTTAGCATATACAAAATACTTCTAACGCATTCTTTGCTTCACATAACATATTTCTTATCTAGCAAAAACTTAAAATTATATAAGTAGATAATGTTAATATCCTTTCTAAGTTAGTGCAATACTTTCAAACAGTAAGTGTTCGTAATGACCGGAACCTCGCTTGTAATGCTGCGGTCGAGAGTAACCTGCTCTTGTGACCAAACGAGTGAATGGTATGCGTCAAGTGTGAATGATTCTCACTTTGTGTATGTGTGGTGATGACTAGGATTTTGACGAAATGCTTTTGATTACGGCCGATTTATTTTTATTTGCTTACATTATTGTGTACATTCATGAATTCTGCCCAATAATTTTTTGAGCAGTGGTGGCCGATTTGTAACGGCCCCGACTTACGAGCTGTAGGTCGCGGGTTCAAACGCAGCCGGGCACATTACTTTGTGTAATTTACTTCACACCACTGTTCTCTAAACGGTGAAGGATCATCATGAGGAAACCGGCATGTCCTAGAACCAAAAAATTCGCAGACTTCGACAAACCCGCACTGGGCCCGCGTGGAGGATTACGGCCCATTCCCTGAGGAAGCCCGAGTCCCAACAGTAGGAACATTATAAGGTCGACTATGGTATGCTATGCAAATTTTAAGAAAAAGCGTAGTCTCACACTAGGAATGACTCATGCATTTTGTCACACAACAACCACAAGACAACCAGACCTGGAACACTGATCTGTAAGCCATTTATGTACCGTTAGTATAAAGTCTGTATATGAACTTATATTTCCAAATTAATCTAAAGATATTATTTACAGTTTAAATTCATCTATTTAAAAAAGGCGCAATTTAATTGGTACTGACATATATACGAGTAATATTCATGACTTAGTAAATTAGACAAAAAACTAATTGGGAGAATGGAAGATGAAATTTAATAATGTGTGGCGTCACATGTTGCATATGTAAACGCACCTTAGATTTAGTGTTGCATGTTAATATTTAAGACAATATAGTGGCAACAGCGACCGGCCCACGCTGAAAACCAGCGCTGTGAGCTCAACGCATTATGCGTGAGGCCGCAGCTTTCATGAGCGTTCGGCCGTTTTGCGCGGAGGAGACGCATATCTTCCCTATTTTGATGTTATGTTCTGTTACCTTCTTTTAAGTTTGCGTCTTTAACGCGTAAATAAACTGTTTTTCTTTCTTTCTTTCTTTCTTTCAACACACGAAGGAGATGGCGGGACGACCTGGATGGCTTCCTTAAGAACTGGAATGAGAAAGCGAGGAACCGTCATCGTTGGATGGAGTGGAGGGCTTTGCCCAGCAGTGGGAAAATATGGGCTAACTAAAAAAAAGTGGCAACACGAGTTAACTCATTGTAACTGTCACGTTTATACTCTCCGCAAACGCCGTATTTGCAACCATGCATTTTCTTTGAAATCGGACGTACCTAATTGTTTTTTATTTGCATTATATTCAGTCTTGTATCCGCCACCGTTGTAATGTCCTGTATTTTTTATAATTAAATTTTGTAATAATAAATAAATATTTTTTTAACGTAGTTCCCGATCATAACTCACGATACATAACTCACGAGGCGAGGATTTTTTTGGACCGCTCTCCGCGTCTCACAGCCCTCTTGCCTCTCGACCGTCGCGAAACATGGACTAGATTATTATATTGTCATTAGTCCGATATTTCTAGCTAGTTGCAATTGGTTAAACCCATTTGCTGTTATTTATAACTGCCAATGTTTAGAAATTGCTGCAGTGGTCTTCCCGTCCGATTATAATCTGAGTGTCTTCAAGGCAAGATTGAATAGGCTCATAAACTAGTGCGCCTCACCATCAGAGATTGCATCACTGCTTACCATCAGGTGAGATCGCAGTCATGCACTAGTTTATATCAATTAAGAAAAAAAATACCGGTTAAACCCTGAAAATTGGATGCAGGCACAATATCTGCCATCTGTGTCCCCAAAAATGGTCATAAAAAGTACCAGAGCAGGGTTTCTTGTTAGACCATCTAATGCAAGAAGTAGGTTGCAAATTATTCCTTCGATAACATAATCTAAGTATTATTTTGAACCTTAAGTAAATTGAAGAACTAGTAAAATAGAAAAAAGGATAATAAAATCAAACCTTTTGTCTCCTTACCTACTCGTACTTAGAGCTTTAGTGCTTTGTGCGAACCTTTTTGGGGATCTTACAAGATCTTGTTATTCAAACGTATATTATAAGTAGGTAGTTGGGAGATCTTTTTATCTAGATAAACATATTCAACGAAGCTTTTAAGATTTTGGCACAAAGATATAATACATTAGGATGTAGATCTTATTTCCATGATGATGTGTTGTGTCTAAGTCGTGGAAAGATTTAGGATCTTATACTTACGACCAAAGGAAGCCATCCATTTGTTTAATCGGAAGTCGCAGAGCGATCCCCGGCCATCGCAGGCATGGGCTTGCGGACGGCAAGCAATGAGCAGTTCGTCATCCGCAAGACCTGTATAGACTGAGCCCAAGTAGTCGACCGAGCGTTACGTTCCACGCGTACCTCAATGAGATGTCAGCAAAACCGTAACGGCTCACGCCCAAAGGCCCGCATAGGACTAAGTGCGGAAACTACTAGTATAATCAAACATAACTAAACCGTAGGAGCCCAGCAGGGCCGGTGCCTGCTAGGCCTACGGAAAATTTCTAAAAAAGAAACCGCGTTCCTAGAACGCAAAAGAGCCATAGTAAGTGTCTCCCTTTCTACCTTTTCTACGTTTTTTTATTGTGCTAATGCAAGTCCGTCCTTGCAGCTGCTCAACTTTAGAATTCGTCATCATCTCCTTGGATTGCTGTGATGTCGTGTAGCATTATTGACGGAGGTACTGCTTTCAATATCAGTAACTCTTTAGCTTGCAAAAGCTGAAAGATAATTAAAAAACAGATATCTCAATCTAACTACTACAAAAATAAAGAAATAATAAAGAGTGAAGTAGTTGGTAACTTCAGCATCGATCAAACAGTAGTCTCTTTCTATTATTTTTATGTTTGTGTTGAACTTGACCCTGAAACAGATTCAACGCAAAAAGCCAAGTGTTTGGGTGTCGTAAGTGAGTGTGTTAATACTTATCAGATCAGTGAGTTAATGTACTCTTAACTGTAAATTATGTTAAAGCCTATTAAGTGCCTTGCTGTGAATGTCAGTCGAGACGTAATGCCTTGTAAGGGCTTATGAAAAGCGAGAGTAAAAGTGCTCTAAATATAGGCACTGTTGTGTGAGTTTACTTTTTTATATTTATACATTCTTATTTAACAGCAGTGTTTTGTGGCAGTGAGCAGGGCACGCAACTCGTAGAATAGATGCTCCATGGGGAAGGTTCTGAAGTGGCGGTCACATAACGGAAGAAGAAACGTTTGAAGCCTCCTACAACGTACTTGACTAAAAAAAACTAATAATAACTTAAGGTATAGAGTTGAAAACTCCTCCGCATCCCACTGGTAATAAATTGATAGAAGCATACTTATGTACCACGTTATGGCTGCTGGATTTTAAAACCGTTCATAAAGCTCTACGAAATGCTGAAAAAAGCTGAAGTTTACCTTATTTACCTTAATTCTTACAATTTTAATTAGTAAGTTATTGGTAGATTATATAATAGCTGTTGGGTGAAGACCTGTCTCCATGACTTCTACCTGTTTGCCTTTGGAGTTAGTGGGAACCATTGTTATCAATTTTATCTAATTAGACTGTCAATTTTTTTAATTCAAGGGTTACATCCTTCCTTCTAGTTCTCTTAACATCTATTGAAGTATTAAGTTTTAATGAAATGTGTAATTGTAAATCATCACCAGCCTAGATTGGTTGAACGTCGACATCGTTGTAAGTAAATTTCAGGGAATGTTGATAGGGATTGCATAACTTACCGAATAAAAATATCTCTATTCTAACTTAATTTCACCAAGATCGTTCCATCATCCGACCATTAAACGTACCCGATTTCCAGCCACCGTAGGCGCGGGCTTGCGGACAGTGAGTAATGGGTAGCTCGCTGTCCGGCCGTCCGGTAACTGTCCGGACCAAGCCCAAGTCGTCAACGGCGCGCGCTGCTCCCGCGCGCCTCAAGGAGTTGTCAGCAACAGCAGGGGCCCAGCCGGGTCGAAGCCTACTGGGGCCAGGGTTATCCGAAAGGGCGCTCGAGCCCCGGTGTGAAGGCTTGAAGGAACGGGATGGGTTTTTAGTCAGTAAGAGTCTGACACTATCTCTTGCTCCGCCCGAGAGCGGGGGTTGTCATTGGATGATTTTTCCCATCGATAAAAAAAAAAAAACCATTAAACGTACGTTTTGCCATCAGTACATGGTAGACATCCCACTCATACGTACAATACATTTTGGGAATACATCCATTGTGTGTACAGCTAAGGAGTGGAATTCTTTGCCTGAATCTATGTTTCCTGACAGCTACAACCTAGTGGTCCTTGAATCAAGAATGTTTTTTGAATTGGCTACGTCTATGCAAGCGTGCTCCATCGTCGACCATATTACCACTTACCATCAAGTGAGATTGTGGCCAAGCGCGCGCCTATTAACAATAATTAAAAACTGTTTTTTATTGATTTCGTTAGTACTTATTGACCCACAGCCTCTCTCGGTAGCACCATTATCAGCAACACATTCACTTGATGATGGCACCATAGGCACTTGAGTTTGAACACTGCTGGTGACATTTGGTCTTCAACAGAGTGTTACTGTGAGGTGCGAATTGTCCTCCTGACCCTATTTCGATGAAATCAAGTGATTTGGTAAAACAAATAACGATCTATTCATCGTTTGTTTTTGTGTGTTTGTCACTTTATTTTTTTATGTGTTTTGCGAGCTTTTGAAGTCAATAGTGAGTGGAATTTTGTAGTAGTAGCTCGGAGGCTAGATGTGTGGCAATAGACTAGCTCTTCATGATATGTCACATAAACATAACTGTTGAAATGAGTATGTAATCTGTGATACACCTGTGCTTGACCGTTCCGTGGTTTTTTGGCGGGACAGTCCTTACGTGAATACAGGTATGATGGTATATTAATATTCAAAACTGAATCACGATCATGGCGGCTAATCTCAACGGAGAATAGCCAGTTATGCAGTAGATATAAAGCCGGGTACTCACCTACGATCCGTAACTGTAACCGTTGCAGGTACATTACGGCGTCCACACGTGAGCTATGTTCACTTGTAGACGTTTCCTCGTTGTGGTTATAAAGCTCACTGTGAGCTCCTTTGTGTTCGCGGAAAAAACCGACAAGTTTCGGCTCGCTGCGACTGGCTCGCGTCGAACCACAACGCTCCTCGCGAACTACGTACTCGCTTATAAACTTTGGTTACTGTATCTGTAACGGTTACATTTACGGCTCGTAGGTAAGTACCCGGCTTTAAAGTGCGCGAGCACATGGGTATGCTCTGTTACTTTATCACCTTATACGCCGATGTAATTTGGCAATCCGATGCGACTGCGCAGAGATCAGGTACATAAGACCAAGGGCTTTACGTGCATTCCGAAGCATGGGGTATCATACCATCTACTACCATAGTCTAGGCAGCAGCCGGCTGCTACAATGTAACTCTTAATACAAAAATACAACAGCATTTTTTCACTGACCTTGGAATGAAACCAGGATTCTTCGTGCAACTGTTATCTTTCGACCACAAGATCGACGAGGCAGTCAGGTAAAAATGCAATAAAAGCTAGTTAGGTTTTGTTTAGGTAGGAAAATCATCCAATGACATCTCCCGCTCTTGGGTGGAGCGGGAGGTAGTGTCAGACTTTACTACCCACACCTGTTCCTTCGTCATCTTTCATACCAGGGCCTCAAGTCTGATATTACAATAGAGTGTCATAATTGTTGATTTTGACAAGTTTTGGTACTAATATAATGACATCATTATGACTTTCCAATGGTCAACCACTGACACTCCATTGAAAGAAATGGCATTGAATGGTACTATTGTACACAATGATAAATGAATGTCTGACGTATGCGGTAGTCTGCTAAAATTTTGACAGTTCCTTTAATCAGTGTCCTACCATTAGAACGTCATTGTGCAGTCAGTGCTTTTAATAAGCTCGATATTGTCATCTTACCACAATTCTAATACGAGACCATTGACTGATCAATGATCGATCATTATGAATTAGCAGAATATGAACTTTTAGCAAAATGACAATGGGATCGTGTTGGAATGACGAATTTATAAAAATAGCAGACTTGGGCCCCTGGTTTGAGTTTTTCTTTCAGAAGCAAACCCTTTGCCCCAGTAGGCCCGTAGCTAATTCTATTTTTATTATTTTAATGATACCGTTTAATTAAATAAAAAAAAAAACAAATTAATATCTTAGAAATGTAACGTAAAAACTTGCTTCATTTTGATGTAAATTCAAGTTTTTAAACAGGTTAATTTAATGTTCGAGATAAATCGCTGTGTTGAACGAATAGCATTGATTACGGATTCGGCAGGCAGGCGGACACAGTTTATTGGTTCATTAAGATTGTTATCTGGGTGATTAAGAGTCTGTAGACTGTATCGGTAGCGCCGGCTGGCGTGATGATTGGCAGCCGTGGAAATAGCCGAAGAATCTGTCAGAGTAGCGTGGAATTTTGCAGTTATTAGTTTATGGGTCATAGTGTTTTATGATGTACTAGCTTCTGCTAGTGACTTCGCCTGCGTTAAAGGGATCCTTGTGCTAAATTTCACGCTCCTTGTCTTAGTAGTTTTGGTTGATATGCCAATATGTCAGTTTTTCCTTATAAACTTTTATATTTGAGCTACACGAATACTGACAAATGCTTGCACTGACTGGACAGGTCCACTCAAATCTGTATGGTTCTTTCTTCAAAAGACAATCTGAGACACTAATTTGGCTAGGAAACACTGGCCTCATCTAGTTTATACTGACTGAAAACAAAGTTGAAGTCTAAAAGTGTTTTTTTAAATCCGTTAGCAAAATAAATATCGTTTATCAGAAAAACAGAAGGGAGAGGAAGGGAGGGAGGGCGAGGGTATATTGAATCAGCAATAAAAGAAAACCACGATAAGCACAATGACTGACCTGTTGGTCTGGTAGTTAGTGGCCCTGACTGCTATGCCGGTCGAGGTCGTGGGTTCGATTCCCACCCAGGACAAAAAATTTTGTGATGAGCACGATCATTTGTTCTGTGTCTGGGTGTAATTTATCTATAATATGTATGTATTTAGAAATATATAAGTATGTTTATCAGTTGTCCAGTACTCATAACACAAGCTCTGCTTAGCTTGAGACTAGACGGCGTTGTGTGATAGTTGTGGAATATATTATTAATATATTATAGATATCGTAGAAAGTGAGATTGCAATAATGATACACGTTTTGTGTAGTATAATTGACTTCCACACGGACGTAACGTCTCGGGCAGAAGCTAGAATGGCAATACAAAGAATTAGGTATAGGTTGTATTAAACTTGATTCCCGGCGTCCGGTAAGGACTGAGGGCAAGTCACCGACGGCGATCAGTTTCTACGCGCGCCCTAAAGAGATGTCAGCAACCTGCAACCCTATGGTTTTGAGACCCTACGGTCTCAGTAGGGCCTGTTAGGGCCACGGGCAATTTCGAAGGGAAAATCGTGATCCTACAACGTACAAGGAAACTGAAGGACACAAAACTGGAGAACTGAAGTTCTGGACTGAAGTTTAACATGCCCTTACACATATTTGTTTTAAAATGGATCGATCCATTTTCCACCTTAAAACAAATATGTGTTGCATTTTGTGATGTCATGTAAAGAAGATGGGCGAAGATATCCGTCCTTATTCCCATTGAAGAAAGAACCAAAGCATTAATGAAAAATACGGGCAATGTTGTTCCATTAGCAGATCTTATTGTGTAGGCCAAAGCAATAACGACAGGACTCGACCGCCTATCGTTACGCCCCATTAATTTTAAGCTCCTACTGTAATTTTGTATGTAGCATTGCATGTAGCGGAGATGAGAATGTTGAGATGGATTTGTGGTGTGACGAGAATGGATAAAGTGAAAAATGAGTATTTTAGAAGAAGTTTGAAAGTAGTCCCAGTTACTGAAAAGTTGAAGGAGAATCGTTTGTCTCGGTATGGTCATGTAAAGAGGCATGCCACTAAAAGAGTTATTAGTATACATGTGGATAGGGAGAGGGAGGCCAAAGAAAATATGGATGGATTGTGTGAAGATATGAAAGAAAAGGAAGATAGTAATATCATGACGGGTGACAGGATAGAATGGAAGAAAAAAACGTGTTGCGCCGACCCAAATTAAGATGGGAAGGGCAGGAAGATGATGAATGTAATTTTGTATGGTGTACAGCAAAGGGTATAATATATCTGTCTATCTACGTTACTGAAAGGACCAAAATGGGTTTTATGATAACTGTTTACATATACACATAATATCACGCATAAAATTAAAAATTTATTCCCCGACGGCCTAGACAGAGTTGCACTTATAGTACACTCGTATTTCATCAGTTTTTTATATTTAACCACAAACTTACAAAATAATGTTTGCACTGAATGAAATGAAATATGCAAATTGGCCGAGATGAAATCTATTGCTATTTGCAGACTTCAAGTGCGTATACGTTACATCTATCTAGAAATACGGAATTTAAGTTATTGTAAAAACATTTTTACATTCTAAAATAGTCAGCTATTGACCTCTTAACCTTCTTTATTCCTAACTGCAGCTAAAGAGAACTACCGTCTATAATGGTCGTTATAACGTTACATAATGTATTACTTTTGCTAATTACTGCAACATGGCTTGTGAGATATGAGTAATGTTGCAAGCCGTGTTGCATGGGAAGTAATTAATTAATAATATTTAATTTGCCATCGGTTTTATGGTGAGGTAATTTATGATGACGACGGAAAGATGCTATTATGGTGGTTAGCAACGAGGGAGTAATCAAACGCTTTGTGTCACCGTGCCTGTTCTTGCCAACAAGTAAGTCTTTTACTCCTGAAACTTAAACAATACAACGAAACCCTAATTGTTTGTCAGAACAGACTAATTTTGAAACCCTAACTATTTGGCAGAATAGAACAGTACTGATTACATTTTATTTTTGAATACCTAGGCGATGGCTATGGACGATTGCTTATAGCTCCAATGAGATTTTTGACTATTTCTTCTTAGGATATAGAACGAAAATAATCTACAAATTCCATTGAAAATTCTTTGAAAAGACCGAGCATAAGCATAATCAGCCTTATGTTGCCACTGTTGGGACTCATGGCGCCTCTTTAGGAATGGGAATCGGCCGTAATCCTTCACGCAGGTCTTTTGGATATATGATATGCCGGTTTTCTCAGTATGTATTGAAAGCAAAAGGGATGAAATAAATTAAACACGGCAGAGCACCTGAATTTGAGCCCTTGAAAGTTAGGGTTGCTCACCGCATCGAGTAGCTGTACTAAATAAGCAAGGGCTTCACCTTCATATCAGGAGAAACGTCTGGCTGTCGGCGGTAACTCACTCATTCCACTAGTAAAATAATCAGACATTAATTAGCAACACGTAACTCTCACAGCTCATAAATCTTGCGGATGAGCAACACGTCACGACTTCATTACATTGCTATCATTATCTTCACGCGTTATAACACCAGACAGTCTCGGTATAGTTTAATTTCATTATCTTGATTCATAAGCACACGACGGGTTCGCGACAGACCAAGGAGATGGCGGGACGACTTGGATGTCTTCCTTGGGAATCAGCAAAAAATGAGAGAAAAGAGACCTTTGCCCAGCAGTGGGACAGTATAGGCTAGATATAATAATAATAGTCTCGATTTTGAACTTTCATCTACGGGTGTGATGATGGCTCAGGGGTTAAGGTACTCGCCACTCATACATGTATAAATTTCTCAATTCATATGTAATTTTCTAAGTTTATCTTGTACATACCCCGTGGCTCGGAAAGCACGTAAAGCCGTTAATCCCGGTTGTCATTCGTAGATACAAACGTGACTAGAAAATCTAAGCATTAGTTTATCCAAGGGTTATTTTTGTTGCCCATTAATTGGGTAGTAAGCCTGATAGATAGTTGCTCCATGTAAAACAAGGGTCTTCAGTCGCATCCACTTAAACTGGACGACCACAAGCTAGTTGGGGAAAAGGGAGATGATGATCTGTGGGTACTTCCTTAATAAAAATAGCAGTTAAGGCTTTGGTGATCACCATAGTGCTTCCATTGGTCATAAAGTATTGGTTTTTTCTATGGGCCTCCGATGCCTGAAAATAAATGATTATTATTATTATAAGTTTAGTGACTCCCGAGGTGAAAGACGCAGTGTTAGAAAGCCTCACAAGGTGGATCAATGATCTGGTGAAGGTTACGGGAATCCGATGGATGCGAGATGCACACGACTGATCGTTAGGTACTGTGATACTTGTGGGAAGCCTATGTCCAACAGTAGACTTCTATCAGTTGTAGTGATAATGATTATAGAGGATGTGACGAATCATATATGTTAGTAGCCATTAACAAGATGATGGTCGATTAGAATGTTCTGAAACATTCGTGTCCATTTAATGCAACGCCCAATTGTAATTTTAAAAACCTAAGCCTCTCGTAATGTCAGCTATAACTGCAGGCTTTATGACGAAACTTACGAATAGGGTCCCGCGATAAAGGTCAACTAGAAGGCTCGCGTGATGAGCAGCGCAACTTGAGACGTCATTAGAGCAGTTATGGTACAATGGGGTTTATGGTTCCGCATATTGAGGCCAAGTACCTACTGGTCACAGTCATAAACGATTTGCCTCCTAAATTAGGAAAATAGGTCGATAAAATTTTGCAATAGGACCCTGCGAATTGTTTGGCCACGTGTTACATGTAAAGTTTATGAGTACCCTTTGGAAATCTTAGTTTGAAGTATTTTGGAGTCTTGTAACTAGATATACAGTCTTCTTCTTCCTGCCCTTATCCCATAATACTTAGGGTCAGCGCAATATGTTCTTTTCTTCCATTCTGTCCTGTCAACCGTCAAAATATCACTAACTCCCTTTTCTTTCATATCACTCCTCACACAATCCATCCATTTTTTCTTCGGCCTTCCTCTCCCTCTCCATCCACCTACATGTATGTAACTAGATAGACAGGCATTATTGATTAATTTGATGATGATTTCTGTTACAATGAAAAATGCTTTAACGCTTAAGGCCCAAGCGCCCGAAAAGTGCCATAAAACAGTGACTTTCTGAAGCCTACTCCTCGGTAACGGCCAGGTTAATAGGTTTGAAAAAAATATATGTTTATTTAAGATTCATGAACAACATTATCAACATTTAATTTTCTCGTGCTATTAATACTTTTGTCTAAAAAAAATATTTAGCTATTTCGCAACTTTTCGATACTTTTCCCTACTCCTTCGAAACGGCTTGGACCTTTACAAATATTTTTACACATCAAAATTGGTGGTTAAATATTCTTCAAAGTGAACATTGCATAATGTAAATCAATCAATATTTCGCAAAGAAAATGGATTTAAAGCGCTTTCCGGGCACTGCTGGCCGCAAATAAATGCACAGATTTGCGTACTGCCGCCTAGGCGAGTGCGAGAGTTGCGTCCACGTAATTTCGGTCAGATGATTCAAGGGACTATAAGCCTTAATTGACTCTTCGCATGACTCAAGGGCTGGCTTCTACCTCGGTCAGAGATTAATTATTATTATTATTATTATTTATTTATTGTCAGGCAACTAAGGCCCATAGATAAAATCCACAATATTATAATCTTATAAACAAAATAAACTAATACATATTTAAGTATTTCAAACAATAAACTATTTATAATTAAACACGTAACATCGGCGTCGTGTTCCGCTGCGTGGTGTCGCGTAGCCGTCCTCGGAAACGTCGATACACGACACCTTTCGGCCAAAAGTCCTCTCTCAAAAAGGTCTCCAGTTGGTGGGTTGGAACTCGTATCACGAACGACTTGAAGTTGGTGTCGTGGCGCGAATCCAGCCTTTCGACCCTCAGAGTCCAGTTGCTCTTTATCTTCATGTACTCCACGACATTAACGACGATTAAGCATTGCCATACAACGTGGCAATGCCGCAAGCCTTTTGGGCACACTTCCTGTCGACAGCGATGCGGAGGAGTTTTATGACGTCATATTTAGCTAGGCTTTTAGTTTATATATTATTTCTAATTTGTTAAGTGTATGTTAGGTTATGATTTTTTAAATAAAAATTGTTGGCAAGCTTAAAACAAAACAAAAAAAAAATATTAAAATGAAATTTTACAGACAAGTGGAGTTAAAAGACGACGTAGAAGAGGCAATTTGACCCATAAGATAGCCCTTTTTTTATGGTGGGTAAAATCATCCAATGACAACCCCCGCTCTTGGGCGGAGCGGGAGATAGTGTCAGACTTTTACTGACTAAAAGCCCACCCCGTTACTTACCACCGCCTTCATACCGGGGCTCGAGTTCCCTTTCGGATAACCCTGGCCCCAGTAGGTTTCGACCCGGCTGGGTCCCTGCTGTTGCTGACAACTCCTAATTGAGACGCGCGGGAACAGTGCACGCCGTCGACGACTTGGACTTGGTCCGGACAGTTACCGGACGGCCGGACAGCGAGCTACCCATTGCTCACTGTCCGCATGCCCGCGCCTACGGTGGCTGGAAATCGGGATCAGAATCCCGGCGGCGGCGAGAACGCCGTTGCCTGATGCGTTCAGCCTCCTCCTTTGCGAGCATTACTGCTTCGCAGAAGTCGGCGACCACCTGCCACTCCACCCATAAGATAGCCCTAACAAAATGATGTAGGTGTAGTGGTTAATCTTGTAGAACAGTTTATGACCATCTTCGAATTTACATGACATGTACCTGATCTTGAAACAAAAGTATTATTAAAAAGTATTATCTAGCACCTGGAAAAAGACTTGAAACTTTTTTCTTAATCAATTTATTAATAATTTTATTATATAATTCGGCGAATGTTAAAAAAAAGTTTTCAATAAAATCTATGGATGCTGATATCAATGGCCTAATTCACTTATTCTTTTTATGTATTTGTTTGTTTTTGTCAAGAGTCTTTTGAAAAAAAAAAAAAATATTGAGAACGTTGTTCAGAAAATTAGAAAATTTTAGAAAACTACGGCTACTATTTAATCTTCAAGCGTTTGACAGTTCATAGCAATGATTTGCCGGGTCAGCTAGCACTTTATAGACTAGCTTCTGCAAGCGGTTTCACCTGCGTAAAAGTACTTCGCGTTCCAAATGAGAATAGGACCGATTCCTATGTTTTGACGTCTCGTCGTACAGTCATATCTTACAAATTTTGGCAAAATTGAAGAACTTGGAGATGAGTAAAAATTAAGAACTGGATTTTGATTAAACTTTTTTCGTTCACAGTTCATAAACAAATTAATTAAAAAAAAAGACGGGTTGCACTCCGGGAGTGCCGGCAGAAGTGAAAACTTGATTATTAACGTTGAGCATGTTTGATATTTTGGAATGGTTAAGGAATAATTTTGCACCAATTGCTTTATCAGTATAAAAGTACTATCATTTATGTGGTAGAATACAATATTCATTTATTGCGCTATCGTACACAAACATGACAATTTATATTACATTAAAAATTTAACACTTTAAAACTATTACAATTATTTTACATTAAAAAGTTTATCTCTCCGAAAAACTACTGAGGTTTCAAGGGACACCCGGATGGAACGAAGTTCCGTTCTGGCTTGCTTTCTATAAGAGAGAGAAAGAGAGAAAGACAGAGAAACATGCGCACGCCGCACGGCTTACAATAGCTTACTATAGAAAAAGTGTCGTTACAACTTTTCGTGAGAATTTTTTCCGTCTAGCCAATACAATATAACTAAAAAATACTATCCTATTTTATGTACATTTTGACAGCACTATTTCAACATCTTCGAAACCATGAAAACGACACTCATGACGAAAAAGTTGATAATTTCTGACATCCGCCATCTTAGATTTAAATTTTGACAGTACTATCGGTTTCAACACCCTCGAAAACCACGAAAACGACACCCATGAGGAAAAAGTTGATAATTTCTTGCAGCCGCCATCTTGGATTTACATTTTGACAATACTATCGGTTTCAACAGCCTCGAAAACCACGAAAACGACACCCATGGCGAAAAAGTTGATAATTTCTTGCAGCCGCCATCTTGGATTTACATTTTGACAGTACCATCGGTTTCCACGCCCTCGAAAACCATGAAAACGACACCCATGACGGAAAATTTGATAATTTCTTGCAGCCACCATCTTGGATTTACATTTTGACAGTATTATCGGTTTCAACACCCTCGAAAACTACGAAAACGACACCCATGACGAAAAATTTGATAATTTCTTGCAGCCGCCATCTTGGATTTATATTTTGACAGTACCATCGGTTTCAACGCCCTCGAAAACCATGAAAACGACACCCATGACGAAAAAGTTGATAATTTCTAGCAGCCGCCATCTTGGATTTATATTTTGACAGTACCATCGGTTTCAACACCCTCGAAAACCATGAAAACGACACCCATGACGAAAAAGTTGATAATTTCTTGCAGCCGCCATCTTGGATTTATATTTTGACAGTAAAAGTGTCGGTACAATTTTTCGTGAGAATTTTTTCCGTCTAGCCCCCTTTCACAACGCGCGATAAGGGATAGCTGTCTACTCTCCATCCGTCTTACGCTTTTTCGATCAGGTCACGTGTCCTGACGCGAGTTTAAGATTTTATACCCATTACAGAAAAAGTGCTCAACGCCGCTAAAGAAGTTTTCACTTCAAAAAATTCTTTCCTCGATTTGACAGTAAGTAGTGACATCACAACATGGCGGGCGACCCTATTCTCATTTGGAACGCAACTGTAGGTTTTCTCATAAAACTGGGACCCCCGTGTCATCCTTTTAGCGAGTGAATTTATGAAAAACCTCCCTAAGTGCTCGCCTACATCTTAACCTCGTGCAAAATTTAACCCTCCTAGTCTCAGTAGTGTCAGCTGTGCGTTGATGTCAGTCAGTCAGTTTCTTCATTTATATACAGGGTTATTTAAAAAAACACTAACAACCTTGCAGGACTGTATTATTGACATCATAAACAATAATTTTTGTTCCACTACTTTTTACAAAACGTAATTAATTTACCAAAAACTAACCTTCAACATTATTTCATTGTTCTATCCAACTCATTTCAACTCTTTATTTTGCTATAGCTACCTACGTCTGTATGACGCGACGCAAGCGCATCAAGCATCCCACCGCCCGATCCCCGCTCCCCTCCGCTATTGTACTATCGCTTGCTTCGCATAGACTTCGTAATATTTAGAACGTTTTTTTTTTATTTTGTATGAAAATCTGATGAACTAAAATATTATAAATTTTAAAAGTCATAGGACAAAATTTGTTGTTTATGGTGTTACTAACATAGTCCTGAGACATGCTAGTGTTGCAAACAACTCTGTAAATAGATTGTCCTTGTGGAACCCCAATAATAACTCTTACACGCACTTGCTTAAGCTCACAAATAATAACTGTTATTGGGAGCGACCTCCGCACACTTATGATTGCTATTTGTTTACAAGCACACGCCGCACACCCACTCATTACTCATGTGCAGACAATTATAACCGACGACACGACAGCGATACGATATTTCATAGTGGACAAAATATGTAACCGTGGGAGAATAATGACATTGGAAATTAATCACAACACAGTTAACATTTGTCTGATGGGCCGAAAGTTAATATTGAGAGCAGTTTACTTGCCTATTATACCTACTGATAGATCATAAATAAATACGTTGGTCCGACCAGATCCTCTTGACTCCACGGTGTACAAGGCTCTTCACACCGCCAGAGACAGGAAAAAATAAAGGGAAGTTACGACCCTCAGCATTGGGGAATACGATGCAAGGAGGAGGAGATCATAAATAGACCTTGAAAGAATAGTAACATAATTTGTAGTCTTATGCAAGTCGCTTCGGAGCGAGACGGTATGGGACGTGGTCTCTTCCTTCTGCAAAGCAGTAATGCTAGCGAAGAAGGCGGCCGCGAACGTTGGGAAACAGACAGAGAACAAATAGAACAGAGTCGCCGGACGATCCTCGGTTTTTTTTTTATTATTGATAGGCTCGCGTTTGACCACCATCTCACCTGAAGGTAAGCGATGATGTGATCGACGATGGAGCACGCTTGCCTAGAAGTAACCTATTCATTCTTGACTTAAAGACCCCTAAGTTGTAGCTATCAGGAAACACAGACTCCGGCAGGAATTCCACTCCTTGGCTCGGTAACAGTAGGCGCGGGTTTCCGGACGACGAGCAATGTTTGCCGTCCAATCGTCCGGTTGGGACCGAGCCCGAGTCACCGACGGTGTGTAGATGCCACCAAGATGTCGGAAAACTTTAGGGGCCTAGCTAGGCCGATGCCTGCTAGTGTCACTGGTCACTGGCACTGTGTTTGTAAAGGGGTGAAGGGATACCCAATTTGGCCAAATTATTTGAGCCCTCGGAATATCGGTTTAGATATTTACAGATTGACCACTAGTTATATCACTTCTCACATTGTATACTAGAGAGGAACTTACTAATAGTCATTGTGAGTCATTATGAAATAGGAATATCTACCTCATTAGGCTGGTACCAACACAAGAATGTAAAAAAGAAGGTTGTAAATATTATGCGCCGTCTTGCTTCATAGAGAAATCAATGTGAAGGCGACTGGCCATTGTTTAGCATTTGTTTAGGTTGACCTCATGTGACCTCTGGGCGTAGACCGCGGTCCAATGTGATTGATTGATGGTTTCGGAACGCCGGCGAATATGGGATACTTTACTATTTGGCAGTTTTAGCTGGAGGCTGTGCTTGGAGATTATTTAATGCGTAGACAAAAGGAAAGTGTGTTATGGTGTTACGTTGCTTTGTGTGACTAGGTGTTCTTAATATTATTATCTTATATCCTTAAAGTCTCATTGACGGTATCAGTTACTCAGGAGACGCTCTTGCGTTGGGAGCCGCAGGGCGACCCTCGACCATCGTAGTTACCGGCTTGTTGGCGACGAGCAACAACGAGTAGCTCGCCGTTCGGGCCCAAGTCGTCAATGGTGCGTAGTAGGTACGACACGTACGTTTCGAAGAGATGCCAGTAAAAGCATAGGGGGCCAGTAGGTCCGATGCCCGCTAGGGCAACGAGGAATTTCTGAAAGGAAAGTCATGATCCTGGAACTTAGAGGGCTATTGAAGGACACAGATGTTGTTTTAGTCGGTATAAGTCTGACACACCCTCTCCCTAGAGCGGGAGAGGGCAACAAAATATTCCCCACTGAAAAATAAATAAGTTACTGGTCTATCTTCTACAGACTTTGTACTTTCGAAACGTCTTTAAACACGGAGTAATAGACATCGATTGACCAGCTTCCCACAAGGTACACGCGATGACCGCAGAGGAACCCTGGATGTTAGAAATACAAACTGGTCGTAGTGGCGATGCTTCAGAGAAGGATATACCTACACAAGCATCCTACAGTGACAATATGTTTCGGCTGTAATGATGAATTTATGACGATGAAACCCATTCCAGGTTGCCAGAAAGAAATCCAAATACAACAAAATAGGTATACTTATTTATACAAATAAAGTATTGACAAGTAAGTGTCTATAGATTATTGATGTATTATTCTTTTACAGTTACCTAACCATAAAACTAAGATTACCAAAGTTAAAATATCTCTTCAGAAAAAAACTACATGTTTTATAATTTACAATTCAAATATCAATTCTCTATATCAGAACTACGTAAGTATCGAAAAACATAAAACAATTTGCGCATAGCAAAACAAGCAAGCTTTGCATATAAAAACAGTGCTAGTTCGCGGCTCACTAGGGTAATTCTATGCAAACGCACTCGGGCGTCCTAGTGGCGCAACCGTGACGTAAGCAGTGTTTACATGCCGTATGAGACGTATGCGAATATCTATGGTAATAGTTATGGAGGAATGAAAGTGGCCTTAACGATAGTGTGTTGGAGTCTGTATATCTGGGTTTGAAGGTCAAAAATGCGTTATCCCAGACATTTATTTCGGATTCGGTGGATATATACGCCATTGTGCGAATCGCCCTGATGACACGGAGAAATCGGTCTACTCGCGTCGAAGTCATGGAACGGAGCGAGAGAACATTGTAAGCAGTCACTTCTTTCTGTGAAGCACTGATGAGATTGAAGGATGAGGCGGAAAGAGTGAAGAAGAGAGGCGGAGAGAGGAGACGGGAGAAGTTATTTGTAAAAAACACATCGGGAGGTTTAGCATCGTTGAACCACGGTACAGTGCGCAATCGCAACACTGTAAAGCTGCAGTGGATTAAAGGACACAGTGGTTCACGTTGACAAACCCCTTTAGTCTGCTGCGTAGTTAGCTACTGCAACACATCCATACACAAGGGAAAAGCTGATGGTCCTTTACACTGGGTTGCAGGTAAGTTAATGAGGTAATGGGCACTACTGCTCAAGTACAATGGTTCATCATGGATTGAGTGCGGAAGCCAGCTCCCAAAAATAAGATAAGAAGTTGACAATTAGGTAGATATAGCATCGTGTAGCGAGTAGCGACCGCGTAGACTGGATTTGGTAAGGGTCGCCATCCGCGTGTAATCCGATGGATAAGAGACGCACCGGATCTGTCGCTGTGGTAACACTTGGGGTAGGCTTATATGATACTTTAATTATAGTCATAGTCATAGTAGTCATAGTAGTTTATTGGTAAGGGATTCTTACAAGTCATAAACAAATATTTCAAATTACACTATACAAATGATACAAATAATTACATTACAATGTCAAATAATATAAAATGTCAAACAAATAAAATAAAATACAAGAAAACAAGTCAATAGAAGTCAAATCACTGATTAAAATAAATTATAAAATTAACAGTCACAACAATTTTCAGTCCAAATTAATATTTACGTCAAAATTAAATAACATTAAATCATAAATTCGTCAAAAGAATAAAAAGCTTGCTCGATAAGCCATTTTTTTAAACGAAATTTGAAGCTGCCTATAGTCGGGGCACCAGAAATAGCTGCAGGTAGTTGATTATAAACTGTCGGGCCCATGACATGAGTCGTATTGGAGGATTTGGCAAGCGTTCTCGAGACCGTCGATAACTGACCCCTGCTTCTGGTGCAATATGAATTATTACGAAACCAATTTTTCAAATACAATCAAGTACTAAATGACTAGAAATAATGTTTTATCAACTAAAAAAACTGAAATATCAAAGAGAAATGTCGTTTCGGTGCTGGTGCAGTGCAGTAACGATGCTACTAACCTCCAATGACTCGAAAACTCGAAAACTACCCAAGTGCGATGCAACACTAATAATAATCTTATAGGCACCTAGAATGCCACTATGTCAAGTGTCGAGATGAGACTGTTTACTATGTGTGCAGGTCAGAAGAGAATGGTTACCACAGTACGCGGGCTCGAACCCATTATTCGATAATTTGTTTTGATTTGATTGTCGTATGATTATTATGTATTCCGTGTTGATTTGTTGAATTAATCTTTCGGATACCGTAATTAGAGACATAATTGAAAGACAATGAGAGCAAACGCGTTCGCTTGGGGTTTAGTGAATTAATTATTTTTTAAAAATTATTGTTTTAAATATCGCAATATTCTGTTATGTTAGAAAATAAGGGTGACAAGTTTATTGTCACCTTTTTTCCTAATTCATTAAAATATTCTAAATTTTGGTAATTTTTTTATAAAAATTTACCTACTTTGAGAACATCTTTTTGATTCTTTAAAAAATATTTTCCAAATGAGTTTATTTACATAAACTCATTTGGATTAAACTTGACCACTTTATTTATTTTAATATTCTATTCTTTTTTCTTCTATAAAGTATCCGGTTGTGTTTAAATAATAATTTACTCGACATCTTCCGTTCTATTTATTTATTTTAAACATCATCTAATATTTCTGAAGATATTAAATAAACCAATTATTTCTTAATCTTTATTTATTTTGAATAATTTGTGTACCTTCGAAGTGAAAGATTTATTATGATAACTTCTCTGATGTTTCCTGTTTATTCTGTAAAATTATAACTTCCGTTAATTTCATGCTTGTCATTTACTGCACATAATAAGAATTGATTTAACGTCAGAGCCATTTTCTTCCGCAAAGTTCTGGGCTACTTACCTTCATCATCATCATCATTTCAGCCGGTAGATGTCCACTGTTGGACATAGGACTGTCCCAAGTGTCACCAGAATGAACGATCCTACGTCCCGCATCCATCGGGTTCCCGCAACCTTCACCAGGTCATCGGTCCACCTTGTAGGAGGCCATTCAACGCTACATCTTCCGGTACGCGGCCGCCACGCCTTGGTATTGTCGGCCTTATAATGTTCCCACTGTTGGGACTCAGGCCTCTTTTCTAGGAGAGAGAATGGGCCGTAATCCACCATGCGGGCCCAGTGCGGATTGGTGGATATTACATGTCTTCGAATTTTTAGTTCCAGGACATATCGGTTTCTCCACGATGTTTTTCTTCACCGTTTTGAGAGCAGTGGTGATGAAATAAATTACACAAAGTAATGCGCCTGGCTGGGTTTGAACCCGTGACTTACAACTTGTAAGTCCATTATCACTTGGCCAACACTGCTCTCATACACATTTACCTCAAGCAAATCTATCTAGAAATATCTAAAGTGTAAGAACCTTGATAAGAATCATTGGTATACCGAATTTATAATTATTTTGTAAACAGTATCACGTGTAATAGAGGAGAAAACAGTTTTAAGCTCAGATTAGTAGTATCTACTTAAGCCTTAGCGTTGGCTTATTAATATTCAGTGATTTTATAATATTTAAAGTAGTTTTGTAAGGCAATTATGTTTTATGATGGATTAATTTTAATCGTAGGAAAGTGAGCTTGGGCAAGCATGCGCGGATTTGCGGACGACGAGTAGTGCGTACCTTGCCGTCAAGCCGTCAGTTAAGGCTTATAGTCCCTTGAACCATCTGACCGAAATTATGTGTACGCAACTCTCGCACTCGCCTAGGCGGCAGTACGCAAATCTGTGCATTTATTTGCGGCCAGCAGCGCCCGGAAAGCGCTTTAAATCCATTTTCTTTGCGAAATATTGATTGATTTACATATACAATGTTCACTTTGAAGAATATTTAACCACCAATTTTTATGTGTAAAAATGTTCATAAAGGTCCAAGCCGTTTCGGAGGAGTAGGGAAAAGTTACGAAAAGTTGCGAAATTGCTAAATATTTATTTTAGACAAAAGTATTAATAGCACGAAAAAATCAAATGTTGATAATGTTGTTCATGAATCTATAATAAACATATATTTTTTTCAAACCTATTAACCTGGCCGTTACCGAGGAGTAGGCTTCAGAAAGTCACTGTTTTATGGCACTTTTCGGGCGCTTGGGCCTTAATGAAAGAGTTTGAGTCGTCAACAACGTACATTGTTCCACGCGTGCCATCCAATGACAACCACCGCTCTTGGGCGGTGGATAGTGTGTGTGTGATAGTGGGTGAGATAGTGTCAGACTCTTACTGACTAAAAAAAGACGGGTTGCACTCCGGGAGTGCCGGCAGAAGTGAAAACTTGATTATTAACGTTGAGCATGTTTGATATTTTGGAATGGTTAGGGAATAATTTTGCACCAATTGCTTTATCAGTATAAAAGTACTATCATTTATGTGGTAGAATACAATATTCATTTATTGCGCTATCGTACACAAACATGACAATTTATATTACATTAAAAATTTAACACTTTAAAACTATTACAATTATTTTACATTAAAAAGTTTATCTCTCCGAAAAACTACTGAGGTGTCAAGGGACACCCGGATGGAACGAAGTTCCGTTCTGGCTTGCTTTCTATAAGAGAGAGAAAGAGAGAAAGACAGAGAAACATGCGCACGCCGCACGGCTTACAATAGCTTACTATAGAAAAAGTGTCGTTACAACTTTTCGTGAGAATTTTTTCCGTCTAGCCAATACAATATAACTAAAAAATACTATCCTATTTTATGTACATTTTGACAGCACTATTTCAACATCTTCGAAACCATGAAAACGACACTCATGACGAAAAAGTTGATAATTTCTGACATCCGCCATCTTAGATTTACATTTTGACAGCACTATCGGCTTCAACAACCTCGAAAACCATGAAAAAGACACCCATATCGAAAAAGTTGATAATTTATTGCAGCCACCATCTTAGATTTAAATTTTGACAGTACTATCGGTTTCAACACCCTCGACAACCACGAAAACGACACCCATGAGGAAAAAGTTGATAATTTCTTGCAGCCGCCATCTTGGATTTACATTTTGACAATACTATCGGTTTCAACAGCCTTGAAAACCATGAAAACGACACCCATGACGAAAAATTTAATAATTTTTTGCAGCCACCATCTTGGATTTATATTTTGACAGTACTATCGGTTTCAACACCCTCGAAAACCATGAAAACGACACCCATGATGAAAAAGTTGATAATTTCTTGCAGCCACCATCTTGGATTTATATTTTGACAGTACTATCGGTTTCAACACCCTCGAAAACCATGAAAACGACACCCATGACGGAAAAGTTAATAATTTCTTGCAGCCGCCATCTTGGATTTATATTTTGATAGTAATATCGGTTTCAACACCCTCGAAAACCACGAAAACGACACCCATGACGAAAAAGTTGATAATTTCTTGCAGCCGCCATCTTGGATTTACATTTTGACAGTACCATCGGTTTCCACGCCCTCGAAAACCATGAAAACGACACCCATGATGAAAAAGTTGATAATTTCTTGCAGCCACCATCTTGGATTTATATTTTGACAGTACTATCGGTTTCAACACCCTCGAAAACCATGAAAACGACACCCATGACGGAAAAGTTAATAATTTCTTGCAGCCGCCATCTTGGATTTATATTTTGATAGTAATATCGGTTTCAACACCCTCGAAAACCACGAAAACGACACCCATGACGAAAAAGTTGATAATTTCTTGCAGCCGCCATCTTGGATTTACATTTTGACAGTACCATCGGTTTCCACGCCCTCGAAAACCATGAAAACGACACCCATGACGGAAAATTTGATAATTTCTTGCAGCCACCATCTTGGATTTATATTTTGACAGTACCATCGGTTTCAACACCCTCGAAAACCACGAAAACGACACCCATGGCGAAAAAGTTGATAATTTCTTGCAGCCGCCATCTTGGATTTACATTTTGACTGTACCATCGATTTCCACGCCCTCGAAAACCATGAAAACGACACCCATGACGAAAAATTTGATAATTTCTTGCAGCCGCCATCTTGGATTTATATTTTGACAGTACTATCGGTTTCAACACCCTCGAAAACCATGAAAACGACACCCATGACGGAAAATTTGATAATTTCTTGCAGCCGCCATCTTGGATTTATATTTTGACAGTACCATCGGTTTCAACACCCTCGAAAACCATGAAAACGACACCCATGACGAAAAAGTTGATAATTTCTTGCAGCCGCCATCTTGGATTTACATTTTGACAGTACCATCGGTTTCAACACCCTCGAAAACCATGAAAAAGACACCCATGACAAAAAAGTTGATAATTTCTTGCAGCCGCCATCTTGGATTTATATTTTGACAGTACCATCGGTTTCAACACCCTCGAAAACCATGAAAACGACACCCATGATGAAAAAGTTGATAATTTCTTGCAGCCGCCATCTTGGATTTACATTTTGACAGTACCATCGGTTTCCACGCCCTCGAAAACCATGAAAACGACACCCATGACGGAAAATTTGATAATTTCTTGCAGCCGCCATCTTGGATTTACATTTTGACAGTACTATCGGTTTCAACACCCTCGAAAACCATGAAAACGACACCCATGACGAAAAATTTGATAATTCCTTGCAGCCGCCATCTTGGATTTATATTTTGACAGTACCATCGGTTTCAACACCCTCGAAAACCATGAAAACGACACCCATGACGAAAAAGTTGATAATTTCTTGCAGCCGCCATCTTGGATTTATATTTTGACAGTAAAAGTGTCGGGACAATTTTTCGTGAGAATTTTTTCCGTCTAGCCCCCTTTCACAACGCGCGATAAGGGATAGCTGTCTACTCTCCATCCGTCTTACGCTTTTTCGATCAGGTCACGTGTCCTGACGCGAGTTTAAGATTTTATACCCATTACAGAAAAAGTGCTCAACGCCGCTAAAGAAGTTTTCACTTCAAAAACCCATCCCGTTAAAGAAAAAAAAAGAAAGAAAACATGTTTATTCCGCCTAAATAGACGCACAAATCAACACAATAATATAAAAAATATAAAAGCCAGTATCCCTATCAGGCCATGTGTGTAACTACCGTTCCTTCAAGCCTTCATACCGGGGCTCGCTCAAAGAGATTTCAGGAAACCATAGGGGCAGCTGGGTAGTCCCAGCAGGCAGCAGGGTAGGAAATCACACAACGATGGCCTAAGCGGGCATCGGCCCTGCTGGCCTTACGGTTTTGCTGACATCTCTTCGAGACGCGCGTGAAACACTATACGTCGTCGATGACTAACGACGTGAGCTACCTTTAGCTCATCGTCCGTAAGCCCGTGCCTAAGGCGGTTATCACACTGCCACGCACCACGCAGCGTAGCGCGTGAAAACGCTCTTACGCACGTACTTGCGGGAGTGCAGAACTGCATCATCGTGCGGGTTTTTTACGCACTCACGCGGGTATGTGCGGGTTTGTTACGCACTTACGCCCTTGTTTCATACAAAATCACGCACGGTACTACGAGACTCAGTGTGGCATACCATGCGTGTTTCTCCGCTTGTAAGCGCGGGATCTGCATGAACGCGCGTGGATGCAGTTTCAGTGTGTTGGACTGTGCGTGTTTTCTATACAAACGGAGATACTTACAAGCAACGTAGGGTAGCCAGCCTTTCGGTGTTTTACAGATTGCATTTTGGAGAGTGTGCGCAGGAATTGCATGACTTGATTCCGCCATCTCATTTCTACCATCGGGCAACCCGTCGTACGGCGAGTATCCACCCTTACGTTGTTGAAACATCTACGGTCCGGACTAAGCGTTTCGCCTCGTCATTTATACCGCGTACTTCGAAGGACTGGAACAGTTTGCCTGCTGCGGTCTTTCCGTCTGATTATAATTTAGGTGTCTTCAAGGCTAGAGTGAATAGGCTCTTAATAAACTAGTGCGCCTCACCATCAACGATTGCATCACTGCTTACCATCAGGCGGGATCGCAGTCAAGTACTAGTTTATAACATAAAAAAAAAAACTTTAAGACACGCATTCACGCACTGCGCTGCGGGGTGCGTGGCAGTGTGATAACCGCCTAAAGTATACCCCGGTCATAAGTATGAAAAATTCATCACATGTCCACACAAGACAAAAAAAAAAGACGGGTTGCACTCCGGGAGTGCCGGCAGAAGTGAAAACTTGATTATTAACGTTGAGCATGTTTGATATTGTTACGCCATTAAACGTGAACACGCCATATCTCCGAGAAAATAAAGAGTAGCTCGTAATAATTAAAACGCATTGCTGTTCGAAAGGTCTAGAATGGTTATACGTAGCCAGCCTTAGAAAAATCTCGAAACATCCACAAAGTACTTACAAGTAGTAGTTAGGTATTTATGGGAAATGGTACTTTCCGTCTTTAACAATAGAGTCGAAATTCGCATGAAAGTGACTCTTATTACCACGAGTAATAAAAATAATTTATGACTTCGAGAAGCGATTCAATTGTTCTGGAATTCTGGATAGATCCGGGGACGTCGGTATCTAGAATTTTCTTGGCTCCGCATATAAATACGTGCCCCCGGCCGGAAGCGAGTGAGTTGTGATTTCGACTGCGATCAAGAGCGAACTACCCTAGTACTTGAAGTGATTTTACTTAACGACCTAAGCGATAGTGTAACGGTACTCTAGTGTTAATTGCGATTCGGATTATTGTTGACTGGACTATTTTGTTATTGTTAGTGGTGAATAAAGTTGTCTCTTAGTAAATCGGCATTTGATTACCCACGTACGTAACAACTGGTGTCAGAAGTGGGATGCCATTACTACAGAGGGACGACGAACAGCGACCACGAACAAGGAGGCAAATGGAGATGGATGCTGCGCGTCATCGTATGGAGGAGGAAGATCAGGCTGGTATAGGAGTAACAGCAGCTACTGAGGCGCCAACGGAATCATCCTCGGAAATGAGCCTCGCTACGGTGTTGGCCGCCATGCAAGCTAGTATGGAGGCCAACCAGCGCAAGCTCCAGGACCTAATCGCAGCGAACCAGGAAGAAGCTCGCCGCGAACAGGAAGCCGCTCGCCGCGAACAGGAAGTCGCTCGCCGCGATCAGGAGGCTAAGCAGAACCTGATCCTCGATAAAATCGATCACGGCCTCGTCACGTTGGGTGAGAAAGTAAAGAATCTCACCTTAGAGGTCAAGGAGGTTTCCGCCCGAGCTGATAGCCTCGAAACAAGGATTGATGGCCACGAAGATCGCCTGCTGGACATCAACAAAAAAATTGTCAAGCTCGAAGCACGCGAACCCGTTGCTGTTGGCTCACCATCGCACACCCACTGTGCATCCGCCGCAAAATTTGATGTGCCACGTTTTGATGGCACGTCTTCCTGGACGGCATTTAAGTACCAATTCGAGACATTGGTCGAAACAAACCGCTGGGATGATAAGCAGTCTTTTGCGGCATTAACTTTGGCTCTACGAGGGGATGCCCTGCTGGTCCTAGAGAACCTTCCTCCGAACAGCAGGACGTTGGAGCGTCTTATGGAGGGATTGGACACTCGCTATGGAGACAAGCACCTCGAGCACGTTTTCCGCGCGCAACTTCGCGAGAGAACGCAGAAGTCGAACGAGAGCCTCCAGCAGTGGGGAGTCGAGGTCGAACGGCTGGTCCGGCGTGCTTACATGTCGATGACACCAGAGATGGTGGAAGTAAATCTGGTGCAAGCTTTCATCGACGGTCTACGGGATCCTGAAGTCAGGGCTACGGTGCGACTCGGACACCACCAAACTCTAAAGAGTGCGATGGCTCACGCTCTGGAAGTGGAAGCCGTACGACAAGATTCACGCACGCACAGAGTTCGGGAAGTGGTGGTCTCGCCGTCACTGCAACCACGTCAACGAGAAGTGGTAGCTGCTTCTTCGGCAAAGTCCCGCTATATTCCGACGTGTTACGGGTGCGGAGAAAAAGGGCACATTCGTACCGATTGCCCCAAGAGGAAGAGGGGGAGTGTGGACTCCGGAACCCAAGTTAACGAGGAGTCGTTAAACTAAATGTCGCCAGGGCCGCGGGGCGGGTGCTGGCTGGTCAACTGAAGGCCCCAACCATCACCATCAATCAAGTACACAATGGAAAAGGGCATAACAATGCTGACGCCCTGTCAAGACGTCCATGTAATGAGGACTGCAGACACCGCCAGCAGAATGAAGCCCGAGAACACGTTAATTTAATTAGGGCTGACGGCAACTTCAAGAAGTCCCAGGAAGAAGATGACGATATTCGACCTATACTGGACTGGAAGCGTAGCGGAACTAGGCCCCAGTGGAGTGAAGTATCGTCACACAGTCCTGTAACTAAGAGCTACTGGGCACAGTGGGACAGTTTAGTCCTAGAAAATGATGTGCTTTGTAGGAAATGGGAATCGAACGATGGCAAGGAGGTGACCACACAAGTGATAGTACCACGATGTGAAGTAGCCTCCCTGCTACAGGAAATACACGATGGTGCTTCTGGAGGACACCTGGGCATCAAGAAAACTCTACTGAAAGTGAGACAGCGGTATTACTGGCTCAATTGTAGAGATGACATAGAGCAATGGTGTCGGAAATGTACAGCGTGCGCATCTGTGAAAGGACCACAGACTAGGAGCAGGGGCAGGCTTCAACTGTACAATGTGGGAGCCCCATGGGAACGCATCGCTATCGACGTTGCTGGACCTTTTCCAGTTACAAATGACGGAAACAAGTACATAGTGGTGATCCAGGACTATTTCACAAAGTGGCCCGAAGTCTTCGCCATACCCAATCAGGAAGCGACGACAGTGGCGAAAAAGGTGGTCGAAGAAGTAGTATGTCGGTATGGCGCACCTTTGGAAATCCATTCCGATCAAGGCCGTAACTTCGAATCTGCGCTGTTCCAGGAAATGTGTACACTTCTGGGAATTTATAAGACACGCACAACACCTGCGCATCCTCAGTCGGACGGAATGGTGGAAAGGTTTAACCAAACCCTGGAGAATCACCTGGCTAAGGTTGTCGATGACCATCAGAAGGACTGGGACCGGTATATTCCACTATTTCTGATGTCTTACCGATCGGCAGTGCATGATAGCACGGGACATACCCCAGCAAGAGTGAATTTCGGCAGGGAGATGAGACTTCCAGTCGATGCCATAACTGGCGTGCCACCTGACAAGACTAAGCCAGTTACGGACTACGTAAGTGACCTTCAAGATCAATTGGACGAAGTGCATAAACGAGTTCGTGAGAATAGCATGAACACCAGCGTAAAAATGAAAACTAGATACGACCGTAATGCCAATGCCAAGGGATTTGAGGAAGGTACACTGGTCTGGCTCCACAACCCGCTTCGACGGAAAGGGAAGTCGCCGAAACTCCAAGCTCGATGGGAGGGGCCTTACACCGTGTTAAAAAGGATTAATGACGTGACCTACCGCATCAAGAAAGGACTAAGAGGGAAACCCAAGGTTGTCCATGTGGATAGATTGGCGCCGTATCACGGATCTAATAATGCTCGGGACGAGCATGACTAAGAGGGGGGCACTGTTACGCCATTAAACGTGAACACGCCATATCTCCGAGAAAATAAAGAGTAGCTCGTAATAATTAAAACGCATTGCTGTTCGAAAGGTCTAGAATGGTTATACGTAGCCAGCCTTAGAAAAATCTCGAAACATCCACAAAGTACTTACAAGTAGTAGTTAGGTATTTATGGGAAATGGTACTTTCCGTCTTTAACAATAGAGTCGAAATTCGCATGAAAGTGACTCTTATTACCACGAGTAATAAAAATAATTTATGACTTCGAGAAGCGATTCAATTGTTCTGGAATTCTGGATAGATCCGGGGACGTCGGTATCTAGAATTTTCTTGGCTCCGCATATAAATACGTGCCCCCGGCCGGAAGCGAGTGAGTTGTGATTTCGACTGCGATCAAGAGCGAACTACCCTAGTACTTGAAGTGATTTTACTTAACGACCTAAGCGATAGTGTAACGGTACTCTAGTGTTAATTGCGATTCGGATTATTGTTGACTGGACTATTTTGTTATTGTTAGTGGTGAATAAAGTTGTCTCTTAGTAAATCGGCATTTGATTACCCACGTACGTAACAATATTTTGGAATGGTTAGGGAATAATTTTGCACCAATTGCTTTATCAGTATAAAAGTACTATAATTTATGTGGTAGAATACAATATTCATTTATTGCGCTATCGTACACAAACATGACAATTTATATAACATTAAAAATTTAACACTTTAAAACTATTACAATTATTTTACATTAAAAAGTTTATCTCTCCGAAAAACTACTGAGGTGTCAAGGGACACCCGGATGGAACGAAGTTCCGTTCTGGCTTGCTTTCTATAAGAGAGAGAAAGAGAGAAAGACAGAGAAACATGCGCACGCCGCACGGCTTACAATAGCTTACTATAGAAAAAGTGTCGTTACAACTTTTCGTGCGAATTTTTTCCGTCTAGCCAATACAATATAACTAAAAAATACTATCCTATTTTATGTACATTTTGACAGCACTATTTCAACATCTTCGAAACCATGAAAACGACACTCATGACGAAAAAGTTGATAATTTCTGACATCCGCCATCTTAGATTTAAATTTTGACAGTACTATCGGTTTCAACACCCTCGAAAACCACGAAAACGACACCCATGAGGAAAAAGTTGATAATTTCTTGCAGCCGCCATCTTGGATTTACATTTTGACAATACTATCGGTTTCAACAGCCTTGAAAACCATGAAAACGACACCCATGACGGAAAAGTTAATAATTTCTTGCAGCCGCCATCTTGGATTTATATTTTGACAGTAATATCGGTTTCAACACCCTCGAAAACCACGAAAACGACACCCATGACGAAAAAGTTGATAATTTCTTGCAGCCGCCATGTTGGATTTACATTTTGACAGTACCATCGGTTTCCACGCCCTCGAAAACCATGAAAACGACACCCATGACGGAAAATTTGATAATTTCTTGCAGCCGCCATCTTGGATTTACATTTTGACAGTACCATCGGTTTCCACGCCCTCGAAAACCATGAAAACGACACCCATGACGGAAAATTTGATAATTTCTTGCAGCCACCATCTTGGATTTATATTTTGACAGTACTATCGGTTTCAACACCCTCGAAAACCATGAAAACGACACCCATGACGGAAAAATTAATAATTTCTTGCAGCCGCCATCTTGGATTTACATTTTGACAGTATTATCGGTTTCAACACCCTCGAAAACCACGAAAACGACACCCATGACGAAAAATTTGATAATTTCTTGCAGCCGCCATCTTGGATTTATATTTTGACAGTACCATCGGTTTCAACGCCCTCGAAAACCATGAAAACGACACCCATGACGAAAAAGTTGATAATTTCTAGCAGCCGCCATCTTGGATTTATATTTTGACAGTACCATCGGTTTCAACACCCTCGAAAACCATGAAAACGACACCCATGACGAAAAAGTTGATAATTTCTTGCAGCCGCCATCTTGGATTTACATTTTGACAGTACCATCGGTTTCAACACCCTCGAAAACCATGAAAAAGACACCCATGACGAAAAAGTTGATAATTTCTTGCAGCCGCCATCTTGGATTTATATTTTGACAGTACTGTCGGTTTCAACACCCTCGAAAACCATGAAAACGACACCCATGATGAAAAAGTTGATAATTTCTTGCAGCCGCCATCTTGGATTTACATTTTGACAGTACCATCGGTTTCAACGCCCTCGAAAACCATGAAAACGACACCCATGACGAAAAAGTTGATAATTTCTAGCAGCCGCCATCTTGGATTTATATTTTGACAGTACCATCGGTTTCAACACCCTCGAAAACCATGAAAACGACACCCATGACGAAAAAGTTGATAATTTCTTGCAGCCGCCATCTTGGATTTACATTTTGACAGTACCATCGGTTTCAACACCCTCGAAAACCATGAAAAAGACACCCATGACGAAAAAGTTGATAATTTCTTGCAGCCGCCATCTTGGATTTATATTTTGACAGTACCATCGGTTTCCACGCCCTCGAAAACCATGAAAACGACACCCATGACGGAAAATTTGATAATTTCTTGCAGCCGCCATCTTGGATTTACATTTTGCCAGTACTATCGGTTTCAACACCCTCGAAACCCATGAAAACGACACCCATGACGAAAAATTTGATAATTTCTTGCAGCCGCCATCTTGGATTTATATTTTGACAGTACCATCGGTTTCAACACCCTCGAAAACCATGAAAACGACACCCATGACGAAAAAGTTGATAATTTCTTGCAGCCGCCATCTTGGATTTATATTTTGACAGTAAAAGTGTCGGTACAATTTTTCGTGAGAATTTTTTCCGTCTAGCCCCCTTTCACAACGCGCGATAAGGGATAGCTGTCTACTCTCCATCCGTCTTACGCTTTTTCGATCAGGTCACGTGTCCTGACGCGAGTTTAAGATTTTATACCCATTACAGAAAAAGTGCTCAACGCCGCTAAAGAAGTTTTCACTTCAAAAATAAATGACCCTCTTTCAAGATTTTTATGATAAATCTACACTAATATTATAAAGAGTTGAAGTTTGTTTTGTTGTAGATGGTGATCTCTGAAAGTATTGCCCCCCAGCCAAGTTACAATCGTTTCGCTTGCGTCGAACGCTTCGAGTTGGCCACGCCCCTGATTCTTTTGTTCTGACCACGTGACTGAGCGTTGAGATGACGACATTCCCGTACATTTGAAGCTGTATTAGAGTTAACTATTGCAGATTAGCAACTTGGCTAGGGTACAGGGGCCCAAGTCTGCTATTTTTATAAATTCTTCATTCCAACACGATCCCATTGTCATTTTGCTAAAAGTTCGTAATCTGCTAATTCATAATGATCGATCTCGAGGTTATTAAAAGCAATAACTGCACACGCTGACGTTCTAATTGTAGTTCAATGATCAAAGGAACTGTCAAAATTTTAGTAGATTTTCGCATGCGTCAGATATTGATTTGTTATTTTGTACGAGATTACCATTCTATGCCATTTCTTTCAATAGATTGTCAGTGGTCAACCATTGGAAAATCATAATGACGCCATTATATTAGCAGATTACCTACCAAAAGTTGTCAAAATCAACCATTATGAAAACAATGATAGACCATTCTGACACTATTGTAATAGCAGACTTGAGGCCCTGGTCCGATTGCTAGAATGTTTTTCACCGATAGAAAGCTGCTTTATTCCTGAGTGACATAGGCTATAAGTATTTTATGTACGCAGGCGAAGTTGCAGGCAAAAGCTAGTGGAAAATAAACTAACGAAGTCTTTCTAGAGGACTGTCTCTTACTTCAAAGGCCATTAGTCCTTCTACGGTTAGTTATACAACAGATTGATGGGCGTACCTATCCATTATATACCAGATGTACCCAGGGTCACATAATTCACACAAATCTCCAAATTCCTCATCCATTCTTTTCTTTCACCTATGTGTTACGTGATAGCTCATCACGCATTATGAAATGATAAAGGGTCAGCTGTCACCGAGGTGTCTATTTATAAGTTACGTGGTCGCCATGTCGTGACGTCACCGTGTGTTACGTCATCGCTTTGTTTGGGCTAATTGTTGACATGGTGGAGAAAGATTCTGATGGGTTTTGAGATTCCGTAAGTCTCGCAATATTTTAGGGCTATGAAGACCTAGACTGTTATAGAAAAATGGATTAAGGTTTTTGTTAACTTGTGTGTTTGGTAAACCAGGCATACATCCACAGTCAGTAATGTGCCCCAGTTAGTAATGTGCCCCAGTCAGTAAGGTGCCCCAATCAGTACTATGCCCTACTCGCAAAACTAAGACACGCATTTGGAGCTAATTTGTTTTTTTTTTTTTTTTTGACTTGATTTGGTTAATTTATAAGAACGACGGCGATATACAATGCAAATTGAACGTGCGTTGTATAGTTTGTGTAATTTTAAATACGTGTCTTAATTTTGCAAGTGGGGCACGATACCGACTGGGGCACGCACGTACGCCCCTAATTATTTACCCTACGCCTAACACTAATAACTAAATAGATAAACTAATTTTCATCCATAATATACTCTCATTCAGTTACAGTTGAAAACCAGCGTCAGGTAACTACCACGTAGTTGTCTGGCATTTTTGCTGTTCTGAACCCATTTGGCGTAACCGCGAGACACACAAGGTTAGTTTCTTTTTTTTTAAATCATAAGTAGCATGTTGTTTTTACGGTGTGCTATTTATGTGTGCCAAATGAATTATTTTTCTTTCTTTATTTTTCTTTCATAATGATTGATAATTAGTGCCTTCCTCCTAGACATGATGAGCTTTTTTGTGGTTCAATATATGTACCGTGTGTGTAGCTTCTGTGTGGGCAGTTTACCTCTTGTGTTAAAATATAATGTGCCCAAGATAAAAAATAAAAACCCTTGCCTGCTTTTTTTTGCTTATTTGATGGCTTCATTGATTATATATAAGTTTTTCTTAAAAGCCTGTATAAATTTATGCTCAATAATATCCTTATATGGAAAAAAATAATAACAGCATGACAATCCAGTTATTAATTTAAACGACAAAACTTACTTGATATCATATTTTTTTTAAATAATATCTTATTATTTTAAAGGTCGATTAAAAAGAAAGAAGTGAAGATTAAAAACTAGTTTTTATAATGATTATGTTCGTAACGTGATTATTTTTTTATAGGCTGTACTTACTTCATTATTTTAGCAAGGTAAGCAGCATTGTAGGCCTGACCCTTAATTGGTAGAATCCGTAAAACTTAAAAGTCAGTTTAAATAGTAGGTTTTACTGAAACTTAAATATAATGGGCGCATATAACACCATTACGGCACTAAAAGTGACATTCTATTCTACATTATTATAATAAAGAGGTAATTGTAGGAGGTAATCTCTGAAAGTACTGGTCCGATTGCTAAAATTTTTTTAACGGTAGAAAGCTGCTTTATTCCTGAGTGACATAAGCTATATTTTTGTAGGTATTGAGTTCGATTCCCGGAACAGGTGAAAAGTGTTATTAGGTTATAATTTGGAATTAAGAAGTGTGTGACAGACACCCCGTGTCTCGAAAAACATGTTGGCTTTGTGCCAGATCTCTGTCTAGTCGTTTCAAAGTTTCGAGATGGCCGTCCCATCGCAATTAAGTCCATTCGATGGTATATTCAGTCCACACCATGGACTCGTCTATGATCCGCCTATCAATGACAGTTGCGCCAGTGTTATGCCCTTATACGCGTTTTGGATTAAGTGGAATGAGAAATACGACAACGGCTATTAAATATTCTTAAGACGTTACGGTGATGGACGAAGACCTTATACTGTACTTGGCTTTTAATCATTCGGACGGCGAGCAATGGGTAGCATGTCGTTTGGTCGTCCGGTAAACATCTGGACCAAGCTCAAGTCGTCGGACGGCGCGTAGTATACTACGCGCGCCTCATGGACATGTCAGCAAATCGTAGGGGTCTACCAGAGTCGAAGCCTATTGGGGCCATGGGTTCGCTTCTGAACGGAAAGCCCGGCCCTGGAATGGAAGGCAACGAAGGAACTAGGAGTGGGTTTTAGTCAGTACAAGTCTCACTCCCTCCTGCCACGCCCAAGGACGGCAGATGTCATTGGGTGATTTCCCACTTCAAAAAAATGCTGTTAATCAATTTATTATGATTATTACTGACCCGTATTGTCCCACTGCTGGACAAAGGTTTCGCTCCATTTTTCCAACGATGACGATTCCTCGCTACCTCTTTTCAATTACCAAGGAAGACATCCAGGCCGTCCCATCATCTTCTTCATAGTCTGGTTAATCAATACTTCATTTATTTATTTTTAGTTTGGGAAAATCATCAGAAAATCTCTCTCCTCTCTGGATGATGCGAGACGGCGTGTCAAAATTTTACTGATTAAAACCCACACCTGCTTCTTCAGAGAGGCCTATTTGAGCATAGGCCTAGGGACTCAGCGGCAGTGGAAAAAAAAACGTCTTTCAGTTGAAATGACAATGATGATGATGATTATACCGTGTGTAGACGATATCAGTGTTTTTATTAATGGTCGTATCATAATCTCCATACTGTATACGACGACGAACATTTGGAACCATTGGTTCTGACTAAACGTAAGTGCTATCAAACATCAACAAAAGCCAGCCGGAGCCAACGAACGAACATTTAAGATGTCTAGAAATCAAACCTTTCATTTATCTTGTATTAGCATTTATCACATATTTCCATTAACTTATCCAATTACAAACACAAACACAAAGACGTAATAAAAGTCATAATTAATGTTTTTAGCACCCTGTCCGCATTACCTACTGACGTAACTGATCACCGTGCGCCTGCGCAAGTGAGCAGTTCATCGCCATTCGTGGCGGCCCCTCTGACATGGCGCCCAATACTTGGAGATAACAACGTAATTGATTGAAGGTTCATGTCTCAACAACATACATAAATTGCTTAATTTCAATTTATCATATTTTTAGAATTTATTACTTTGTTTTCTCTTCTATCCCCGGATTTGAAAGGTATTTGTAAACGTGGGATGTTAGCGGAGTGATGACCTGGTCAAGGCTGCAGGGAAGACTTGGATTTGGACGGCTCAAGACTGGAAAGATTGGTGTCTTGCTTATAATAATATATACCACAACTATCAAACAACGCCGTTTAGTCCCAAACTAAGTAGAGCTTGTGTAATGAGTAGTAGACAACTGATAAATATACTTCTATATTTCTAAATACATATTTAATATAAATAAATTTCAACCAGACACAGAACAAATTATCATGCTCATCACACAAACATTGGTCCTGGGTGGAAATTCAACCCACGACCTCCGGCATAGCAGTCAGGGCTACTAACCATTAACAACAGGCCAGTCACTTATGCTATGTACTAGTTTCTTTTTTTGCAATGTTATGTCGATTTTTTCAGGACCTCTCCGCTGGGATGTCTGATGGCTACGTGTCCCTTGTCCATGTCTTCAATCTGAAAATAAAAGGTTGCAATGTCTCAATTACTTTCTGTATCCAACAGAAACATTATGTATTTGTTCAGTCACACAAACCACATTCTGGCGTTCAAGAAGATGGTCCACAAAGGATCTTTTACCATTTAGGATATTAGTGCAACGGAAAGGGCTGTAGTACTTGGAGTTTCCTTGCGGGATCGCATCAGAAATGAAGATATCTGCAAGGAGAACCAAAATTACCGATAGCCCGAAGAATCAAATTTTACTCCCAGAATAAATGGTTGATAGGACTAAAAGATTCTCAAGTAACGATCGCTTACCGGAAGATGCAGTGGTGGCTTCCCACAAGGTTGACCGATGACCTGGTCTTGGTCGCGGGAATCCGATTAATATGAGACGCCCAGGACCGGTCATGATAACACTCTGGGATGGTACAACAGTGGACGTCCTTTGGCTAAAATGATGATTTCTCTAGTCCACTTTCACAGAAGTCATAAAAATACTGTTATCGAGCTAGATATCAATAAAATAATAACCTATATATATTGATTTTCAGTTCCAGTCTGCGTCAGAACCTGCAGCATGTTGGCGTTTATCCAAGAACTTGAACTTCGCTCGTGTTAGCACATTTTGTTGCTGGAACTGGGACAAACTAACTGTTGTATAACTTAACTAGTAATATTGTAGCATCACTGTGTATTACTAGATCACTACGAAATTGTAGATGTAGGAAACCTTTGTTTTTTTTAAGCTATTGCCTAGCTTCTATCGCGGGCCTTGAGCGTGGAGACCGAATCCAGAAATTCCGTAACGAAAATAACCTAACACCCCCCACTCATTTGTTTTTTGAGCGTGGTGACCGATAAGAAAACAAACGAGTGAACAATCAATCAAAATTCAATTCAATGTGTGAAAGTGTAACTTCAATTAATATCAAAGAAAGAAAACAAAGGAAAAAAAATACTGCATAAATAAAATAAATAAATAATTATAATTGCATAAGTTGATAAAAATGCTATGCAATAGCTTTACCGCGGCAGTCCCCAAGTGCCACACGTCTTTTTTTTTTAATTTATTTATTTATATAGGCACGCCAACGACTTATTTACAATACATTGACTACAATACATTTACGGCATCTTGTTTAAAAAAGTCACTTATAGGTACGGTAGGGTAAGGTATACACAGCATTTACAGTAGATCTTATTAAGTGATTAATGATTATAATTAAGTTTAAAACTGGAAATTGTCATTACAATCATCATCATCATTTCAGCCGATATATGTCCACTGTTGGACATAGGCCTCCCCCAAGCGTCGCCACAACGAACGATCCTGTGCGTCTCGCATCCATCGGTTTCCTGCAACCTTCACCTGGTCACCGGTCCACCTTGTAGGAGGCCTTCATTACAATATAAAAACTAAAAATAAAAACTAATGTAATAATTTTTCTTAAGTTTTTTATAACGTGATAAATCAAACAATGACTTCTCCTGCTCTAGAATGGAGCGAGAGGGAGTATAAGACTTTTACTCACGTGAAAGAGTAACGAAGCACACACCCGTACATGTGCAAAATTTTGCCTTTATGACATTAGTGTGAAGAACATTTCCAGTTCAGATAGTGTCTTATTAACAAGTCCCAAAGTTAGGCAATTGCCTAGTAAATATTGTTCTTATTTTTAACTTCTTTCTTGACCACATTGGACACAAGACAGGTTTTTTTTATTGGTGGGTGGGTCCGCCTTTGTACCTTTGTGTTGCATGAAGTTTTAAATAAATAATCATCCAAATGACATCTCTCACCCTTGGGCGGAGTGGGAGATAGTGTCAGACTCTTACTGACTAAAAAACCCACTCCGTTCCTTCTTGCCATTCATACCGGGGCCGAGCTTCATTTTCGGAGCTAAACCCTGGCCTCAGTAGGCTTCGACCCAGCTGTCTCACTGCTGCTGGTGACAACTCCTTTAGGCGCGCGGGAACAGTGCGCGCCGTCGACGAGTTGAGTTCGGTCCGGACAGTTACCGGATGGTCGGACAGCGAGCTAACATTAGACAGGTTACGATATTGTTCACTCTTAGCTAAATAATTTCTCAAGCACAGCAGTGCCCTCTCGAAACAATGCCTATTGCAAGCAGAAATAGTGCCGATAACATCAGTTGTACTCTATTTCTTTCACTGTTAATTACGGAAACTAATGAACATAGTATGTTAATGACTTCAGATTATATGTCAGAACATTCCATCAAGACCAACGAGAAGAATTACACAAATTATGTAAGAAATTCTTTAGTGTACAGTCACGAGCAATAAGATATATATAAATATATATATGTATATATAGTGGTCAGATTTTAAAAATTGATCATTTCATGATATGGACATGTATAACTGGCCAGATCGTTTTAATTGACTAAACCCCAAGTGAACGCATTCGCATCTCTCACTGTCTTTCTATTGTGTCTTTAATTACGGTATTCAAAAGGTTAAACTTTAAAGTTTGATGTTATATTTCAATCTTCGTTTGGTCTATTTTCTTTAGACCTTTTATTATCATTGAAATGCTACATCAATGATATCACCAAACGAGGATTGACATATCATCAAATGTTAACGTTTAAACGTTAAAATTTGATGATATGTCAATCCTCGTCAAACCAGCTCGTTTAAACGATCTGGCCAGTTTGAGTTGGTTTTATCATGAAGTGATCAATTTTAAGATCTGGTTACGACATATACATTGTCAATATATCTGAACTTCTGCCATTCAAGAAATAGGTGTACGATCAATGATTCTTAGTTAATTACTTATAAGCATCAAATATGTAATTCAGAGCCAATATTATCGTACTTATGTATCAGTAGGTATTATGTATATTTCTTCAATGCCAGAAGTTGAGTTCGATAGAATATGTGACTATACCCCGTTAAATTTTGATCGTTTTAATCCCGTGGAGGGTCGATCCGGTACATGAAACACTATCGATTTGTAAAGATAAAATTTAAAAAAAAAGTATCTTTTTTTCAAAACTCGTATTAATTTACGCATGTACGAAATTAATTTCTTTAAGAAAACGTCAGCTGAGCGAGTCCAATGACCCGTAGGTAGTAGTCGTTGTTGAGTACAAACTACCTATAGGTCATTGCACTCGCTCAGTTGACGTTTTCTTAAAGAAATTAATTTCGTACATATGAGTTTTGAAAAAAGGTACTTTATTTTTTAATTTTATCTTTACAAATCGATAGTGTTTCATGTACCGGATTGACCCTCCACGGGATTAAAACGATCAAAATTTAGCGGTGTGCTGACTATAATATAAATGTATCTCATGGTGTTTGTGAATGTACAGTCAACATCAAGCGATAGGATCAAAAGTGTGTTACATGGATGAAAATATCCATTTTTCATGAGTCATGTTTTTACAAGGATATATGGCGTACTTAAATAAAAATAATGTGGAGTCGACGAGAATTTGAAAGTAAAGTTTATCTTCGAGTTTATATAGGGCAGGGTTCCTTTTTTTGTGGAGGTAATTTTTTTTTTCGGTGGGTATAAATCATCTAGATGACATCCCCTGCCCTTGGGCGGAGCGGGAGATAGTGTCAGACTCTTACTGGCTAAAAACCTCACCCCATTCCTACGTTGCCTTTCGTACCGGGGCCGAGCCTCCTTTTCGGAACTAGACCCTTGGCCAAAGTAGGCTTCGACCCTGCTGGGCCCCTACGGTTGTTGACAACTCCTTGAGCTGCGTGGGAACAGTGCACGCCGTCGAGGACTTTGGCTCGGTCTGGACGGTTACCGGACGGTCGGACAGTGAGCTACCCTGCTCGCCGTCCGCAAGCCTGCGCCTATGGTGGCCGGAAATTGGGATCAGAATCCCGGCGGCGGCGGCGGTGGCTAGGGCGTGAGCGCCGTTGCCTGATGCGTTGCATGATTCCGAGACGACTTCACCGATTTTTATGTTTTTTTTTGTATACCTATATATAGTAGGCTTGGGAATATGGCCGTATATGGTCTTAGGTCTATTTTTTGCCTTTTAACCCCCACCCCAAATTTTTTCTTTGATAATTTTTATGGTAGAACAAAACTATATTAGTTCCTCCTGCTCAAGTTGAGCGAGAGGAAGTGTCAGATTTTAATGACTACTGACTATATGACTGGCCTGTTGGTTTACTGGTTAGGGGGCCCTGACTGCAATGCCGCAGGTCGTGAGATCATTTTGTTATGTGTCTCGGTGTAATTTATCTTTAGTATTTTTTATAAGTAATAAATGTTTATCAGTTGTCTAGTACTCATAACACAAGCTCTGCTTAGCTTGAGAGTAGACGCCGTTGTGTGATAGTTGTAAAATATTATTCTATTATTGAGATGCCTTTAAGCTGAAATGATGATGATGAAGATGATGATATTATTAGTATAATTAATATCCAACTATAAACCAATTCATTGTCGTTCTATTGTGTCTCTAATTACACTTTTCGAAAGGTTAACAAGCCACAGACTCACAAAATATTCAACGAATTTTGACGCTGATTGTACAGACATTTCCGATTTTTGGCAAAGAGTTAAAATAATAATGGCTTCTAACCTGTCATTGTGGTGAGTTACGAAATGCAATAGATTTAGATGACTGTACAATTAATGTTGATTGGTTTTACGTGAGAAACGCTTGTAATAAACACGTGACCTTTTTAAAGTGACCCATTGATTCTCTTACTATGCTAGTCAAAAATCATTTAAATAGAATTATATGTTTTTGAAAGGCTACATAAGATTAAAGTTACATAAGGCTTAGTTCCCAAGAAGGCCATGCTTCAGAACTTCCTCATATTTTTGACTGATATCTTAAGTACCAGGTTGCGTGTTTGATATTTGGAAAACCACAACATGATGTGGTACTAAATTTCTCTTCTGAGAAAAAACATTGTAAGTTAATCTGGACTTGAATTTTCAAAATAGTGCTCAAGCAGTAAGTAAAGCACTGATCTATATATTTGTTCCTTACATAAGAAAAATCTAGCTTCTGCCACCGGCTTCGTTTGTCGTGAAAGTAGAAAATGATCGTACTTGTGAGCTATTTCAGGATACCCGTGTGGGCTGAATTTCTTCTAAATTCGATCAGCACTTTGAGCGTGAAGGAGTAACAGACATACACACTAACATACATACATACAAAATTCATAATATTAGTATGATATGAAATTTGAATCAGCTTTGTTCCGCGACTTTCTTTTTTCTTTCGTTCTACTACAGGAGATCCTCATATGTCGAGCGCACATTTCCTGTACCTGGTGTAACTTACTAATCCGTAATCTGATCAGTAAGTATTTTTACTTGTATTTATTTATTACTTTAACATAACACGGCCAGAAGTCAATCACATTAGTCAAATACATGTTTTTGATATAAAATATGAACAAAAAAATAATATGAAATATAACAAAGCACGGTAGTCTTACACTCATCTCTGCAGATCACTTTTTACAAACAATAATAGGATTAACTTATAAACCCAAACATAATTTGTAACCAATTTATTTTTTGCTAAAGTCACTAAATTGCAATCCCACATAATAAACACTTTCTTTAGTACAAATATTGGTGTATGTCGTAACATGACCCGACCGTGCCAGTTAGGTAAGTTGTGTGTTTCACATTATGCACGTGTGTGTGCGTTCGGGAGTTACTGGCAATGCGTGAAGCTAATATTTGTTTAAGAACTAGGAATTAAGAAAACAATCGAGTGTGTGTGTTCTTGCGGTTGAGGTACCACTCACTGTGAACCTGATTCTGTTGGAGCTTTGAAAGCTTGTCTTATGTCACTATGTGTCTTTCCTCGTCGCGTTCTAAACATCATGTAGATATTGTAAATTTTTATCGTCGGTTATTTTCAATAATGTTGAATGCGCGTGCATTCCGTGCGCGTGTTTTTAGATGCGTATCTTGGAATACAATAATATTGTTCTAGATTATTTACACACATACTCGATTAACCGAAACACCTTGCCTATGTTGTTGAAATTTTGGAGGTAAGTATGCGGAACAGAGAGTCCCACATATCTCCGTTGAAAAGGGATGATTCTACGACCACGATGGGTGTTATGTCTGGTGGGTAACTGCTCAATAGATGATTTCGGGCTGTTCTATAATGTTCTAATCGCGTGGAGAACTTTAATGCGCGATGCAGGATTAGTTTTAATGTGACGCCATAGTTGTCGCTACAATACCTCTACGGTCCGGACTAAGCGTTTCGCCTCGTTGTTTATACCGCGTACATCGAGGGACTGGAACTACTTCCCTGCTGCGATCTTCCCGTCCGATTATAATTTAGGGGTCTTCAAGGCTAGAGTGAAACTCTTAATAAACTAGTGCGCCTCACCATCGACGATTGCTTACCACCAGGTGGGATCTCAGCCAAATACTAGTTTAAATTAATTTAAAAAAAAGACGTGTGGCACTCGGGGACTGTCGCGGTAAAGCTATTGCATAGCATTTTTATCAACTTATGCAAATATAATTATTTATTTATTTTATTTATGCAGTATTTTTTTTCATTTGTTTTTTTTTCTTTGATATTAATTGAAGTTACACTTTCACACATTGAATTGAATTTTGATTGATTGTTCACTCATTTGTTTTCTTATCGGTCGGCCACGCTCAAAAAACAAATGAGTGGGGGGTGTTAGGATATTTTAGTTACGGAATTTCTGGATTCGGTCTCCACGCTCAAGGCCCGCGATAGAAGCTATGCAATAGCTTAAAATACTCCCGAGTCCGCACTTAGGGTCTGCTGTATAGCGAGCAATGAAATGAATTAATATTCTTGGGGTCAAAATTCACAGACCGTGGGACACCACCGGCTTATACTCATAGTAATAATAATAAAATAACCAAACTCGTAACCAATGGGTACATAAATATTTAGATGTAAAGGCGAATAAAAGTAAAAAGGAAGAGGGAGAGACTATCTGTCCACTGTTAATAGGCTAGTTACCGTAAAAAAATGTTTAAAAAATGTTGCATTCAAAAATAAGGGATACGTATTTTTTTATTTATAAATTAAACCAAAAATGACAAAGATATAGCCCAATACAGTTACGTGTAACGTCACGCCGTGCTAGGTACATTTTTTCGCACGGGGTGACGTCACACGTAACTTTAATGGGCTAAGTATATCTTTGTTATTTTTTGTTTAATCGAAAAAAGAAAAAAATACGTGTCCAATATTTTTTTAAGTATAATCTAAAATACGGACTAAACAAAATGTAATTATTTTGACCCTGGAAACTCCCCTCACACAACACATTTCGTTCACATAATTTCCTAGAACCACAGTTAGGTATTATTATAGCCTTTGACGCATATTCCGAGGTGATTGCACTTTTATACAAATACCTAATTAAAATAACCTGTTTGGTGTAGTTTAACACCGCAGTTAGTGGACGCCAGTTTAGCATGAGTCAGTTCTTCGAGGTCAAGTTCAACATGGTGTCTATGATAATACTAGTGACACGCCCCGGCTCCGCACGACTGCAAACTATACACATACACAAAAAATTTCTAAACAAACACTCGTCCTACACTACAATACAGATTTTGATGCGGTTTTTACTGATAGAGCTTTAGATGATAGTAGAATATATTAGTTTACTATCTGCTACCAGCGACTTTGCCGGCGTGATAGATAGTGGATAATTTTCCCAAGGGAATACTCCTGGGACAAAAAGTATACTTTGTCCTATTCTGGGACATAGTCTACCCGTATACCAAGTTTCATCGAAATCCGTATAAGCTGTTCTTGCGTGAAGTAGTCACAAACATACACACACATTATATGAGTGTGATTACTTTTTCTATTAACACAGAATAAAACCTCATCTAATTCCGTCACATTGTTAAGGAGGACGTTGCGGATAAAGAAACAGATGTTTAAAGCGACTTTGTTTTATATTATGTAGAAATAAAGTTAATTAAAATCAACGACCTGAGCCGTATGTAGGGTGGCCAACTGTTTTTGAAGAAAATTAACGTATCACCATTTTTAGCAGAGAAAAAAAAATATTTCAATGAAAAAAAAAGTTTTTTTTTTAAATTTTATTCATTTACTTGTTTCTTCTCTTGAAGGCAATTTTTATGTGTTTCTAGCACACACTAAGGGTGAGTTGCACCATTTAACTTTAACGATAACAAAGCCGTTAACAGTTGTCAAATCGTCGAATTGACCCATAGGCGGCCGTTTCACGGCTGGATATATATATATATCAGATATAGAAACGTATTCCAGTTTCATCGTAGAAGCATCGGTATAATAGTTCAGAAATTGTTCATATTGTTGCATTTTATGCATCACAGTAAAGATTGTAAATATATATATTTTTTTATTTTAAAGTATAAAGTATATTTACTTATGAGACGTTATTATAAAGTATGGTTGGCCACTCTAGCTGTGTGGTCGTTGGTTAAACTATATCGCGGGATTAATAAGACGTCAGTTGGTTCGCATCAAATGCGTGATCAAAGCTCTAATTAAAGTCTGGAAAATATACATTTTTAGACAGAAGGATAATATTTTAATCTATTTTATTTTAATTTTAATAGACTAGTACTTGACTGCGATCTTACCTGATGGTAAGCAGTGATGCAATCGTTGAAGTTGCACATTAGTCCAAAAAGACATTAAATAGCCCTGGTATTTAATGTCTTTTGGTTTTAATTAATAAGTACCAATTTAACTAATTTTATTTTACTCATACTCTGATCTGGTCTGAAAAAAAGTTTTTTTTAAATATTTATCTACTATTATAATAAAGAAGTAAAATTTGTTTTTTTGTTTTTATGTTTTGTTGGTTGTAGGAGGTACTCTCTGAAAGTACTGGCCCGATTGCTAATTTTTTTTCGCCGACAGAAAGCTGCTTTGTTCCTGAGAGACATAGGCTATATTTTTATGTACGCAGGCGAAGCCGCGGGCAAAAGCTAGTTACATAAAGGGCTGCGGGCTGAAAAGTTCCTGAAAGAGGAGTTCCTTCTGGGGAGTTTTTATCTTCATAACACGCTCTTGGCAGTGCGCCGACTAGAGCATTGGAAAGGTCTTATTTATCGCGATTTGCAGGCTGTAGTAAGAGCTCCCTGATATAACAGTAATTTTTAATGAAGCCTGACCTTTGCAGCCGAGGTCGGCGGCTGCGGGCGCGCTGCCAGGGGCCTGTTGTGTAACCCTAGTGCTGGTGAGGTCTGCTTGTGAACGGCTCTTTTGTTCTTAAACACTTGGGGTTATTTCAGGTGATACGAAGAACGTTAGTTTTGGAAGGAAACGTTGAGGAAAGTAGTATGTTTCTTAGTTTGGTAAGGTATGCGTTTGATATTCAATAACAGAAAGAATGACTTGCACACGTGATAAATAATGTAACAAGGAGAGCGTAATGTACTAATTGAAGTTCTCGCCTGTTGAAAGTATTTGTTCAAGCGCCAGTTCGATCGTGTATGGAGTATTTTTCTCATCTTTGATCATGATGCACTTGAGGTTATTGAGAGGCGAGCCAGAAGAATAATTGGCGATGATACACTCGTCGAGTCAAGGCTTCAAAGTCTTCAGCATCTACGCCGAGTTGCTAGCCTGTCGGTTTTCTACCGGTTGCATTTCGGGGAGTGTGCGTCGGAATTGTATAACCTGATTCCGCCTAGCCCGTTCCATCATCGGACTACCTGACGTACGGCGATGAGCCACCGGTACATGGTGGACATCCCACCTACACGCACAAAACATTTTGAGATCACATTCATTGTGCGTGCAGCTAAGGAGTAGAATTCCTTGCCGGAGTCTGTGTTTACTGATAGCTACAACCCGGGAATCTTTAAGTCGAGAGTGAATAGGTTTATTCTAGGTAAGCGCGTTCCATCGTCGACCGCATCGTCGCTTTCCATCAGGTGACATAGCGGTCAAGTGCGAACCTATCAATAATAAAAAAAAAATGAAAATTCTGTAGCCCTTTACCTAGGTCGGGCTACTATTAGGTACATAACAGAAGACTACAACATATCAGAAGTAGATACAATATTAGGATACAATGATGGATATATTGGGAAACAATTTGTTTGATTACTTTTTGTCTGATCAGGATTACATTAATATTACAAAGGCGATTTTTTTTATGTAGGTACTCATATGTGTCTGTGGGCAAGTTACACCTTCATATTCATAGGATTTGCATGAAATTGGGTATCACGATAGCATATATCCTCGGCTATAATTTATTATATAAGTTGGTATAGGTGGCAAATTGTAATTTAAAAAGGACGGAATCGCGGGCGGTAGCTATTCTTGTATAAATCCCTCTCATTCAGTGGAAATGATGAACCAAATTGCATGGTTCATTTACATACGTAATATGAAAAGCATTTTAAGCACAGTGGTACAATTTACATATCAGCCCACTCTTTATGATAACCTGTACCATATAGGTAATGTTGACATGGACGCATGAGGCCGTCGTGCTCGTAAGTTCTTATCTTTATCTCAGAAAAAGCGTTTATTACCGATAATATGTTAACAAGTAGGTTGCAGCTTGTAGCGAGTTCATGTTGAACAGTTTCCGAATTCATTTATTAAAGCATCCATTATTATGATTGTGCATGGTAGTGGTGTGTGCCAAGTTCGGTGATAGTTTCGTTTGTTTGTTAATTGAAGTTAGGTTTTTTGGGTATTGATCAACTTTTTGGTACATAATTATATTTTTTGGTTATAATATTCTTATACAAAAAATTAGACGAATAGACTTTTGTCATATCTACACTAATAACACATGTAAAGAGGTAAAGTTGTTTTTTTGTTTGTAGGAGGTAACCTCTGGAAGTAGTAGGTCATATTTTAAGTACGCAGGCAAAGCCGCGGGTAAAAGCTAGTTTTTTATATAGGGAATAAATAAATACATTTACTGATAACTAATAAGCAAATTCAAATTTTGAATACGTTTTAAGCGTAGGCACTTCTTTAAATTCTCTCAATTCATATTAATTAATTAATAATCATATTCAAATGCTGTAACATATGTATAAAACCGTATCTACTTTTTTACATGCAAATAGGCAAATTGAACAACGGTATTTATAAATTTAATTGCCGTTGATGTATAAAAATGATAATTTACCTGAATATTATTTAAATTAATACAGAAATGTTTATTATTTTTTGTGAAATTGTATGTAAATATTTCCCTTACCTTACCATTTTATAGAGCATGCATATTTATGTTTTAGAAAAGCAGGTGCTTACAGTAATTAAATTATGTAAAACATACAGAAAGTTGGGAAGGCTTTTTCGAAAATATATTAACATGTTCCTCCTGACCTACCGACTGGCCCGTTGATCTAGTAGTTAACGGCCCTGCTTGCTGTACCGGAAGGTCGTGAGTTCGATTTCCACCCAAGACAAATGTTTGTGTGATGAGCACGATCTGTGTCTGATTCTGTGTCTGGGTGTCTTGACTTACTTGACTTAAGATCCTATGTCCACTAGCTGGGGCAGAGGGTGTCGACAGTAGTCACCCATTGCGAACGGTCTTAAGCTTTACGCTTCACCTTGCTCCATGCCAATCCGATGGCTGTCACTTCTGCCTGTGTCTGGGTGTAATTTATCTATAATATGTAAGTATGCATATAGAAATATGTAAGTATGTTTATCAGTTGTCAAATATACCACAAGTTCTGCTTAGTTTGGAACTTGATGGAGTTATGGAATGTTTTATATTATTATGACCTACCAAAAACAACGGACTTGGCTCTACTCTACGATGTTCAAATAATCAAAGAAGGATACCAGACCGAAAAGCATACCGAAAATGACCAGTATTTCCGTTTAAAGTTCACGACTGATCGCAATCTGAGTGTGAGCAGACACCACTATGTGGCCCTGGAACAATCTACTACGATGGGCTCTGAATAAAACATGTCTACAAAATATTCCGACTGTATGTTTGTTGCTTGAAACACTCGTTTAGGAAATCATTACCTTTATACATAAAAGATTATTACTATCCAAAAGCGTTAGTGTCAGACTTGTACTGATTAAAACATAAACATGTTTCTTCAGTTATTCTTTGCATTATAGGGTCGCTCTGCCGAAGATTCCCACTATTCATGTTCATCTTGTTTTGTACGGAATCACACCTACTGCTAGATTAACCTACCCCTTTTTTTTTCCATTTACAAGAAAAACTTCCTTCCCCTTTTCAATATTCACAAACATGAATGCATTAGCATTAGCAACTTTGCTTTAAGTTATTAAAATGAGCAAGAAATGTAACGTGACCTACGGGGTTACCATGATATTCAAAGTAAGATTGTTTTAATCTTGTTTCAGTGTTTGTAAGAGATGGGACTAGACAATCTGTATAGCTCTCTCTCTTACCCACACTGAAACTGAATAAAACAATCTTACTTTAAACGTCAAGGTCTAGGTCCTAGTCTTTTGTCCGGCCGTCCGGTAACTGTCCGGACCAAGCCCAAGTCGTCGACGGCGCGCACTGTTCTCGCGCGCCTCAAGGAGTTGTCAGCAACAGCAGGGACCAGCCGGGTCGAAGCCTACTGGGGCCATGGTTATCCGAAAGGGCGCTCGAGCCCCGGTATGAAGGCTAGAAAGAACGGGGTGGGTCTTTTAGTCAGTAAGAGTGTGACACTATCTCCCGCTCCGCCCAAGAGCGGGGGTTGTCATTGGATGATTTTTTCCACCATAAAAAAAAAGGTCCTAGTCTTAACAAAATCTATATTTTTTTAACAAGCACGCAAAGTCACGGCATTCAGCTAGTGTGCCATAAATCAGCTCTCGTAATGACTTAAGTAATTGTATAGCAAATTATTCGATCAGGTAACGATGAACCGGTGTACTCTCAATGGCTTCGTCGAACATAGCCTCAGGGTAGACTATGCGGACGAAATTATTTATTACAATGTTCAAGATGACTGCGCACTTACTTGTGTTGAGTATGTCACATAACTTCTTTAGCACGGAATAGTGACCTTTGTGTATCCTATCAGCAGCTATGTTAGTTAGTTTCTAAAACGCAAAAACATCATAATATATAAATATGAAATGTGCTTGTGTCTTTAATGTTCCAGCCCTCTCTTTTTTCATAGATTTTTTTGTTTTATCTTTTATAAACTAGTACTTGACTGCCATCCCGCCTGATGGTAAGCAATGATGCAATCGTTGATGGTGAGGCGCACTAGTTTATTAAGAGCCTATTCACTCTAGCCTTGAAGACGCCTAAATTATAATCAGACGGGAAGACCGCAGCAGCAATTAATAAATAACATAAAACCATGCTTAACTCAAATAGCATAGCACAGTCGGCTTTATAATGTTCCCACTGCTGGGACTCAGGCCTCTTCTCTAGGAGAGGGAGTGGGCCGTAATCCACCACGCGGGCTCAGTGGGGGTTGGTGAATATCATGTCTTCAAATTTTTGGTTCTAGGATATGCCGGTTTCCTTCACCTTTTTGAGGGCAGTGGTGATGAAATAAATTACAAAAAGTAATGCGCCTGGTTGGGTTTGAACCCGCGACCTCCAACTCGTAAGTCAGGGCCGTTACCACTCGAGCTTAACTCATAATAAATAATAATTTATTAGTTTGAAGTGTGGTATCTGAGCGTTCTACTTGCAGCATTTTTATTGCAAATTGGTGATTATGATGATGAACTTATTTAGTACATAATTATACCTTAATGTCCAAAAATATACAAATTTATCGTTAATCTCATAAGCTGAATCAAAGTATCAAAACATCTTGCAACGTAAGAAAACGTATCATATGTAAATAATTTTGTAACAAATTAAATGTTGAACACGACAAATTATTTCTTAAATCTTAATTAAAATTGCTCAAAGTCAAATGAGCAATCAAATTATTTTGTAACATGTTATTACTTACTCCGTAAATGTTAATTTTGCTCACAAGAGAAAGTGTAATTACGCAAGGATCAAGATTGTGATCTACTCAAATTGGAAGGTAAACAAAGGGTAATAGAGAGATTCATGTATTTGGTTTCATATACCTACTCTTGTTGTTTCCCGCGGCTTTGCTTGGCGACCATGGGAAACATATGTACATTTTTCCGGAATAAAAGAAAACTGATAGCGTTGCTAAGAATATTCGTAATCAATCATGTAAGTAAGTTTTGTGACAAGCTACGGCAAATGAGGTCTATACACGTTGGCGCTTGTCTTTACCCAACCAACTAGGCGAGCGACACCGAGCGATAGCAAGACAAGGCATTGTCTAGATGTTGGTATTGGTCTTCACTCGGCAACGCTTGGCCAACGTGTATTGCAGGCTTAAAGTTACCCCTTCCTCAAAACATACAAATATTTTTTTCACATAAAAATATTAGGTTTGAGAACAGCTTGTAGGCTATTTTTAGGGTTTCCTTCCTCAAAATGAAAAACGGAACCCTTATCGGATCATTTTATTGTCCGTCCGTCTGTCTGTCTGTTTGTATGTCTGTTTTATTTTTCTTTTTTAAGTCTGTCAGTCAATACACTTTCTTTCGGGAACGTATGGACGTATCGAGGTGATATTAAAACTATAAACTCAATTCTGTAGTCTCTGGAAGCTGTGGCGAAATCCAACTTCTAAGTTAGGTACTGAAAAAAAAAAGTTATGCGACCGTGTATATCGCAAAAAATGTGTATTTCGGCAGTTTCCCGATGACCCAGACTACTGAAATTTGGCTTAAAGCAAGGTCTTAGAGCACAGGTACCTATAGGAATAAATCTGAAAACAATATATTTGTTGCTACGTCATAAAAACAAAATACATTTTTTTTTGCCGTTCGGAAAAACCTTGGAGAAGGGAGTTTCATTCGGGAATTGAAATATTTATATATGTAGGTAGGTAGTTTGTACGGAATCCTCAGTGCGCGAGACCGACTCGCACTTGCCCAGTTTTTTCCCATGTCTGTTGTATTTTTTAAATGTATAATTTTAGGTAGGTACCGAGATAACCGTAAGTAGGTATTAAACATTACTGGGTTTTTATTTTAGTGTTACAAAAAAAGCGCATGCTGTAGGTAATATAAACACTTAAATTTTTTATATACCTGTATCTAGTGAAACGGGTAAGTTATTATATAGCTATATTGTCCTCGAAAACTCAAAGAGAAAAGAGGGTAATCTATTCTGAACAGTGCCATCCGTATCAATACTGAGAACGAGTTCGTTTGTTATCGCGACAGGTGACAAGTGGCGCCATCTATCGTGAGACTTACACAACACTAGCTGGAGATTGTGCTCTAAGTAAATGTTGGTCACGATATTTTGAAGTAAATCTAATAATAGTGAAAAAGTATGCACGGAATGATTTTGAAATTAATTTTTAGAAAGGTTTTCCTGTTTGATAGCGTTGTAAGAAGATGGCCCGGCTATTGCGCTGTAAATAATCGTAACGTTACTAATATAAGAATATAGGCCGTAATTAAGTTGCAACTTTCATGTTATCGGACGGCGAGCAATGGTTAGCACGCCGTCCGGTCGAGTGGCAACCTTACCCTCAAGATGTCAGCAAATCGTAGGAACCCAGAAGGAAAGGAAAACTCAGGGTCCTGGAACGCAGGGTAAAGAAGCAAAATAGGAGTGGGATTAGTCACTAAAAGTCTTACACGCCCTCCCGCTCCATCCAAGGGCAGGAGAAATCATTGGATGATTTTCCACCTAAAAAAAGAGGTAAGTACTATGATATGTTTCTGTACCATCATAAAGTTGACTGGTAGAAATAAACTGGTAAATCTAAGGCGATGTACAGTGTTTCTTACTAGTGCATTATGTTCTAATAAATAAATAATACAGGGTGTCACAAACGAATACCATGGATTCAGTACATTTTCTGGACTCCTCAGAGGAAGAAATTTTTGTCCGTCTTTTCCTATTTTTTTTTTAATTAGGTATTATGTTTTTTAATTTAAATTTTATAAAATCGTTATTCTAACATTTTTAGTGAAAAAAAGAAATGAATGAATTACTTTTAAAATTAAAAATGTCATCGGGATTGATTAGTATACCAATTTTAACTATCCCGATGATTTTTTTGTTATTTTTTTTTTATTTTTTTACTAAAAAATCATTGCGGTTGGTATTTTTTGAAAAAATTAGGAAAACGCCGACGAAAAATTCCACCACTGGGGGGTACAGATTCATGTACTGGATCCATGGTATTCGTTTGTGCGTCAATATCAGAGACACCCTGTATCGACATCAAAACCGAGAAAGTGACGAAATATTTATATTATTATTCTTATTCTAAGTACAAATACAATTTTATTAAAAAATAAAAAAAACCACAGCCAGTTGATGTACACAAGAGAGCTTAGCCCAGAATTGGAAAAAAGATGATGATATAATAATAAGTACAGTGAATAATTCTTTAACGATTATTTTAAAATAACTATAGGTATGACATGAAATCTTTCCTATTTTTTTTTAATGGCATCTTTAATTAATCGATTTTGAAATTTGTATTTAATTGGTCTATAATTAGGTCTATCCATATTGTTTGAAATTGTAAGTATATCAATATGCATCTCCACCACCCTAGGTTGACTGGTAGAGAATGCCTAAGGCATTAAGTCCGCTTTTGTACCTTTAGTTGCATGAAGATTAAATAAATAGATAAATAAACTTGTAAAACAATTTAATATTCGTTTTTTTATTATTATTATTATTTCCTTTATTCATTTATTGTACATTTTTAAATAATATTTTAAAATATTTTAATAAAAAATAAAAATAAACTTTTTAAATTATTAATATAGTAGCCCACTGGTATCGGGAACAGGTCCAAGCTACCACCGCGGCGGTCAGAGCTACAGAGAAAGGCAGTGTCCAGAAGTACAGTTTTTTTTAAAAGCCCTTGATCCAGTCGCCTAACGCTTATTATTATTATACATTTATTAACCTTGGGACCCTGAGGTCCAGATTTGGTTCAGTCCAATCTTCAAAGCCTTGAGCACAGGCGTAGGGTAGCCAGCCTTTCGGTGTTTTACAGATTGCATTTTGGAGAGTGTGCGCAAGAACTGCATGACTTGTTTCCGCCATCTCATTTCTACCATCGGACAACCCGACGTACGGCGAGTATTCACCCTTACGTTGTTGAAACATCTACTTTCCGGACTAAGTGTTTCGCCTCGTCATTTATACCGCGTCCATCGAAGGACTGGAACAGTTTGCCTGCTGCGGTCTTCCCGTCTGATTATAATTTAGGTGTCTTCAAGGCTAGAGTGAATAGGCTCTTAATAAACTAGTGCGCCTCACCATCAACGATTGCATCACTGCTTACCATCAGGCGGAATCGCAGTCAAGTACTAGTTTATAACAGATAAAAAAAAAAGGATTTTTGGAAGGCCGACAAGGGGCCGAAAGCAACTCGCAGAGGCCCTTTTAGATTCTTTTAATGGAACGTTACACCAATACCAACCGGTGATTATCCCTTAGGTATTTTTTTTTTTTAGATTTTAACACTTGAGATTACAATAAAGATTTGATTGAAATGAATGATCACAAACACCGGAAACCAATACCAATCTATTCCACTATCCCGAAGCCAATCACCACCGAATGATAAGCGCAATTGATTGCCCATGACGTTATCAATCTCTACCACAACCACGGCTTATCATCCGATTGGAACCCGCGCGGGGGGGTGGGGGCTCCGGTCTCCCTTGCGCGGGGAGGGAGAGGTTTGGGGATTACGGAGTGCGGGGTGTAGGAGGGGGGAGGACTACCCCTCCCCCCTCGCGGTGGGCGTGGCTGGTCGATACCGAACGAGGGCTCACTGAAACTGGTATGTAAAGCGAATGATAAATGATGGAACAAGGTTAGGAAGTTCGGTGAAGAAGTGGCCTGGATTTAAGTATTTTTTTGTAAGGCTGGCACGGATTGTGCGGGGACAGTCGTTTGTGATTTGTAAAAGATAGAAGGACAATGCGATAGGATTTAAGACTATTTTTTTTGGCTGCAGAATCTTCACATGAACAAGAGACAAAACCTTTCGGATTCCATTGAAAAATTCGGAGATGAAACATCCACCTACATACTGACTGGCCTGTCGGTTTAGTGGTTAGTTACCCTGACTGCTATGCCGGAGTTCGTTGGTTCGATTCCCACCCAGGACGAATGTTTGTGTGATGAGCACGATCATTTGTTCTGTCTGGGTGTAATTTATCTATAATATGTATGTATTTAGAAATATATAAGTGTGTTTATCAGTTGTCTAGTACTCATAACACAAGCTCTGCTTAGCTTGGGACTAGACGGAGTTGTGTGATAGTTGTGGAATATTATATTATGTATATTATATTATACGCACGCACTGGGCCTGCGTGGTGGATTACCACCCATTCCCTTTCCTAGAGAAGAGGCCGGAGTCCCAACAATGGGAACATTATAAGGGTGAATATCCTATATTATGCTATAAGTATTTATACATTCAACTCCTGTAAATTAAAAACACTAAATGCTACGCTAAAATCTACCTAATGAACATTTGAAACAGTTTATTTATAATTACTACAATGCCTTTTTATTCTAAAGGAACACGTTATTAACTAAGAATACACATGCAAATAAAATCCTGACACAATAAAAACTTGCTAAGTGCGAATAGGGCTCGCACACGAAGGGTTCCGTGCTACAATATTAAAATAGAGCAAATAACGCCGAAAAAGTAACGTTTCTTGTATGGGAACCCCTTTAATTTTTATATATTGTTGTAGCGGCAATAGAAAAAGACATTCTGTATTTTAACTCTCTACCTCTTACGGTATAGTAAAAATATTTTTAATATTCAAGTCATTTGCAAGCCATAGTATATGGCAAACATGTCTGAATCAGTTATTTTCTTAATATTATCATACTCTTGTTCATGTACTTTTTTATTATTGTATATGTACACATGTTTGAGCAAATATATACACCGCTAAATTTTAATCGTTTTAATCCCGTGGAGGGTCGATCCGGTACATGACACACTATCGATTTGTAAAGATAAAATCAAAAAAATAAAGTACCTTTTTTTCAAAACTAGTTAGTAGTCGACGTTGCGTACAAACTGTCTACAGGTCATTGAACTCGCTCAGCTGACGTTTTCTCAAAAAATTAATTTCGTACATGCGTAAATTAATACGAGTTTTGAAAAAAAGGTACCTACTTTACCTTTCACTTTGATCTTTCTGCTCTTGACTGAATTATATATTTGTTAGTATATTATTTGATATTATATTTGTGTAATTTGTGTTATTATGTCTTATTATTACTTTTAATATTTGTACACTGACAGAACTAAATCTCCTTTTTTTCAGTCCATTCAAAGATTGTCTGTAAATGATTTCCCTGTGCGGTAAGACCGCCCATTGTACACTTGTTTTTATAAATGTTCTATATTTTTTACACGGTGTACAATAAAGAATATAATAAATAAGTACGGAACCCTAAAAAATACATGTATATTGCTTGTGCGTGTGTACTAGTCCTATGATGTAATGTAAGCTATTTTTGTCGCAGGTTAGCGCCCATTCAAGCGGGTAGCGTGCACAATGTGTAGATATAAATCTCGTGCATATATAGTTTTTTATTTTATTTAAGTTTGTGTTATTATTGTTGTGGTTTGCTGTTGGCTAACGTGCCTACACTGTGCACACGTGTGCCACATACGCCGATCTGCGCGCGTCGCCCATACATATGGAAACTAGACTTGTAGAGCTACACTAGGTCCACGCCACGCGACGTTGCTCTCCGTAAAATTCAGGCGTGACCCACGTGTGGGTCGGTCTAATGTAGTTCTAAAGAACTGCGAAGCGCAGATCGATCTTCAACCATTGTAACTCGCGAGCCCAGTACCTCTACCATGAGTTTAAAGCAATAGTATTTGTCAATACTTGATACCGACTACGTAAATATTTTGTATGGCAAATTTTGGTTCCGTGAGTGACCGCTAGAGGCGCTGTAAAATTGGAAAGAGATCGCTCTCAGCGATAAGATCGCCATTGTACCAATTAATTTAAGTTTTTGTATAAGCTGTATTACTTTTTGGTGTACAATAAAGTTTATTCTGTTCTGTTCTGTTCTGTTCACAGGTCCAAGGCGCGTTCTGTTCCACGCGCGCTTCAAAGAGATTTCCAGCTAGATTGACGACGGCTGGGGCCAGTAAGGGGTTGCCCCTTACTGGCCCCCCCTATGGATTGATCGAAGGAGTTACTGTGGCCTTCACGAAGGGCAACTGAAGGATTACGGCGGATTTTAGTCAATAAAAGTCCAACTTCTCCTGCTCTGGGTAGAGCACCACCATCAAAACCACACCTGTCTTCTTCAGTTACCTCCTTTACATTGTAGGACCACTGGTTTTATTTATAGAAATTCTTCGTGGCCCTAGCGGACATCGGCCCTACTGGGCCAATACGCGCCGTCGAAAACTCGGGCTCTGTTTCTACCGGCTGACCGGATGGCGAGCTACATATTGCTCGTCGTCCGCAAACCACGCCTGCCGTGATTTACTTAATCCCTACTGTGGATCAAACAATAATCATACTGCACTATCGCATTGAATTTGTGTAATGGTAGCTGTATGTATGTAATAATAAATAAATAAGTGAACATCACTCTCGTATATCATTGTCGTTCATTTTGGCTATACCGTAGTCGGGTAAAAATATTAAACATGAAAATCTCATCTACCCACAATATTTAACATAAATTAATTAGCGGCGCGCACTGTCCATGCTGCAGCTACTAATTACCTCTGTTCAGGCTGCGAGCCGTCCGCGCTAATTGCGTGACGTCAGCGACAGGCGCTGATAATGAACTTTTAATTTATAAAACCAGGGAAGAGTAAATATAATTTAATCCTGGCTATTGCTATTAAACGGATCAAACGATTTAGTACATCTAAATCATTTGCAGGTTTTGGGTACACCATAATCATAGGGGTAAGTGCCTTCAGTTCCTATACTGGATTCAGGTTGAAGAAACACCAAGGGCCTCAAGTCTGCTATTACAATAGTGTCAGAATGGTCTATCATTGACTTCATAATTGTCGATTTTGACAAGTTTGGTAATCTACTAATATAATGTCGCCATTATGACTTTCCAATGGTCAACCACTGACACTCCATTGAAAGAAGTGGCATAAAATAGTAATCTCGTACATATTGACAAATTAATATTTGACGTCGTCGTATTTGATGATTACCGCATGGTAATCTGCTAAAACTTTGACAGTTTATTTGATCAGTGTTCTACCATTAGAACGTTATTGTGCAGTTATTGGTTTTAATATGCTCGATATTAACATTCTACCACAATTCTATTACGATACCACTGACCGATCAATGATCGATCATTATGAATTAGCAGATTACGAACTTTTAGCAAAATGACAATGGAATCGTGTTGGAATGACGACTTTATAAAAATAGCAGACTTAGGCCCCAGGTGTCATCATTGTACAGACCGCCTAGAGCACACGGTTGAGGTGTCCGCTTGAGCGGAGCACTGCCGCGTCCTCGTGGAGATTGTGGCGCAGACCTTTCATGCTGGGCCCTGGTTCAGGCTTTGGTCTGGAATATAAGGCGGCCTCATCCTTCTTCGAAGCAGAAATCCACTGTTGGACATAGGCCTCCCCGAAGCGTCGCCACAGCGACCGGTCCTGTATATCGGATTCCTACGACCCTGATCAGGTCATCGTTCCACCTTGTGGAAGGCCTTCCAACGCTGCGTCTTCCGGTATACGGTCGCCTCTGTTTTGCGTGCAATGTGCCCTGCCCATTGCCACTTAAGTTTGGCGATTCTTCGAGCTATGTCGGTAACCTTGGTTCTACTGCTGATATCTCCATTTCTGATGTAATCACGTAAGAAAACTCAGAGCATAGCCCTTCTTCTTGCTTCGAAGCAGACGAAAAAATGCATATTAAACTAGAGAAAAGACGAGAATTTTAAAGATTTGTGACACTCGTGCAAAGTTGGGGCGCGTCGCTAGTGTTATATTACAACAAAGCAACCTCACAGTTATAATCATTCCTTCACAATAGCTATAATAGCTGAAAAGAGCTTTCTTTCTTTATATAATAAAATATCTTTCACAACGCCATTGAAAGCGTTTCAAGTGGCGTCCGACGAATGCGGGTTGCATTTCAGTAAGTTATTACCTTTCATTACGGAACCATCGTGCGGATGCCGACGTAGTACGGAACCACAGTGTTTTAGGGTTCCGTGAGTTGTTACTTCCGAAAGTCATTAATATTTCCTTCTTTATGGTTTAGTGTTGTTTTAATTTCTTTTTTATGTTTATTAGGGGTTCTGTTTTTATTCAAGTTTAAAATATGGCGTTAAATATACGTACGACTCTAGTTTTTTATCGGATTGGTTAAAAATAGGCACAGTTGATTGCCACTCGTAGATAATTAGATAAAAAAAATACAAACCTTAGAAATAGATCTGTGTGTTGTTAGTGTTCTATAAGACATATTTCTATGTATTAGTACCTACTTAAAATGAGACAACGTTTCCTAATCTTGAATCAATACGTCCATAAACAATGTTTCAGTGATCAAGAATAAAAAAAAAGACGTGTGGCACTCGGGGACTGCCGCGGTAAAGCTATTGCATAGCATTTTTATCAACTTATGCAATTATAATTATTTATTTATTTTATTTATGCAGTATTTTTTTTCCTTTGTTTTTTTTTTCTTTGATATTAATTGAAGTTACACTTTCACACATTGAATTGAATTTTGATTGATTGTTCACTCATTTGTTTTCTTATCGGTCACCACGCTCAAAAAAACAAATGAGTGGGGGGTGTGGTTATTTTCGTTACGGAATTTCTGGATTCGGTCTCCACGCTCAAGGCCCGCGATAGACGCTATGCAATAGCTTAAAAAGTAAAAGTAGAAAAATTAATGAATAGCTAGTATATAATTATATCAAACTCATACCAATAAATGAATGATTAAAGTAAAATTTATTTTTTAGGTGGTATCAAAATAAATTTCACTTTAATAATTTAATTATTAGTGTTGGTTTGATGTAATTATATTCCGCATTTAATAATATGGCAGTTGAGGTAGAACTACACTGCGCACACGTGTGCCACACACGCCGATCTGGGCGCGTCAGTCTCCATACATTTTATATGGAAACTAGACTTGTAGAGCTACACTAGATCCACGCCACACGACACTACGAGAGGTCGTTCTACGTACAAATCAGCAGGCCACGCCAAGTTACGACCGTTTCGTATCGATTCTTTTGCATCGAACGCCTCGTGTTGGCCACGTCTCCAATTCCATTGTTCTGACATCATCTCAACGCTCAGTCACGTGGTAAAAATAAAGGAATCGGAGGTGCGGCCAACTTGAGGTGTTCAACGCATGAGAATCTTGGCTAGGGGACAGGAGTGGTCCACGTGTGTGTCGGTTTAATGTAGTTCTAGCTTTCATGTTAATATTTCGCTTCAGTTAAGTGTTTCAGCAGTACAAGGTTATGTGATACGCCAGGACATAACCCCACTTACACAGATTTATATCGCAGAGTTGGTAGAGATAAATAAAAGAGACCAAAACTTTGTGTCTACCTAAGAGTATGTGTCGTGGTATATGAAGAAGAAAATTAAAATAACCTACGGAACCACATCTTCAGTATTCACGAACATCACTACTGTATGATTTTCCCAGCACTAATGACGGATACGACATAGCTCATAATAGAGCGGGTTTAATGATGTCGAGTCCTGATGGGAGGCAGGTCTAGATAGAGAGGGGCCGAGGTATTAGTAACGTTTATAAGCAAAGAGAATCGAGTGAGCAATATCCTCACATAGTGATCAGCTTGGTTTCACGTAAGGTAGATCAAAGACAAACGCAGAAGTGAAAATTCATTAGTCACATTTTGGAATACTGGGAGAAGCACTAGAATACAGTTGGCATATTCTGTGACCTGTCGAAAGCGTTTGACAGCGTTTACTATTATATTTTAATCTTTAAATTACAACATTACGGAATTCGTAAAGAAAGACATTAGCTGCATGCTTATCTTGTTATTTTTCTTTTTATCTTACCGGCACTAAAAGTAACCGTTAGTGGGGAGATTTCTTCGTGGTATCTTGTTAAGATAGGCGTGCCTCAGGGTTCAGTTCTTGGACGGTTCCTTTTTCTAGTGTCCTCGTGGGTCCCTTAGAAATGCATATAAAACCGATATACAGACTCTGCCTTATTTTTATATCTTAGGAAATATTAAAAGTTCGCAATAACTTGGCACTTTTTTAAAATTAGAACGATATCGCTCATAACATACGTGTGGTAAACATGAAATTGCCCTAAACATAAATTTGCTAAGTTATGAGTAAATAAATCATTCCTATAAATAGTTTTATAATAATTTACAAAAATCATCTATAGAATTGTAGATCCATACTGTGAGGAGGCTTGGTTTTCAGTATAAGGAACTTGAAGCAATAACCCAAAGTTTTATTTCATTATAATAAGAGTATTGCGGTTTTTTGTGTATAATCTTATGTTGGAGGTTTTTAGTAAACCTTTCTCACACCTCCATATTTACTTAATGATTTAAAGCTCGTTTTGTCTCATTCGTTTGATTTTGTAAAATATTTAAATTACTTGGAGTTGGGTTTCGCCTAAATATTGATAATGCCAACCTTCTCCTTGCTATAGACCTTGATAGGTCAGCATTCCAGTATGGTTTCGGTTTAAATTTAGTCAAAGGGTCAGTACATATCTTAACTAAAGGCGTACTTAAATCAGCAGCAGAATTAATTTCATTTACAAAGAAGTCGTATTTAACCTGAACATTATCTGAAATGATTATGTTGTTATATAAGAAAGTTTGTTCCAGAGTTTGTTTGTACAATAGCCAGTTTGTTTTTTTTAAATTCCGTCTTTTAACTAAATTTCGATTTGTAAAACTATTTGAAAACTGAAATATAATTTTGATAATTATGTGATCGCTACTCAGCGTTTCATTAGTAATATTCCATTTAAAGTTTACAGCAATATCTGCAGATACAAAAGTAATGTCAGGTGAAGACTCTTGAAGCACCCCATTTACCAGTTTAATCCTCGTAGGGCTGCCATTATTCAATGAAATAAAGCCATTTTCTAGGGAAGAATCAAATAACTGCATACCTCTAAGGTCATTTTTATATGACCAGTTTGAATGATGGCCATTAAAGTCACCTGCTATTATAGTTCCTTGAGAAAACGTACTGAAAAGCGCATCCCAATCTGGCGGAGTGGTTCTAATATTTGATGGACAATATATACTTACAATATTTTGTATATAAGGACAGTTCAGTAGCTTTACATGTAGCACCTCTATACCTGTATTGTTCAATTTGAATGACGATACCTGAGTCTTTAAAGATTTATGGGTTATAATTGCTACACCACCGTATGAATCACATCTATCTCTTCTGAAAATATTATAACCACTAATGTGACTATGAGATTCTGGTTCCATCCATGTTTCACTAACAATAGCGACGTGCGCTTTTTCTTGGAATAGTAAGCATTCAAATTCTACCAAATCACAAGGTTGGAGGGATTTCAGTAGCAGTATAGATGAATCAACCTCTGTCTCGGAAGCTTGGAATAGAATGCGTTGGATGAAAGGGCATAAAAGATCAAAATTTTATGCTTCCAAGCTACAAGTTGAAGTCTTACTCTGTAGTCTTGCTCCTGATTATGTCATTCCTCAGATGCCTGTTATCGAATCAAGTAACACATCCCTAGAAATAGAATTTACAATTCACGAATTGGATAGATGTCTTAAAAAGAGGGACACGGCACCAGGGGATGACCAAATTACGTTTTCGATGCTCTATAATCTTCCAAAACCAGCAAAAGTATACCTATTAGAAATATATAATTTAATTTTGGCAACTGGTACTGTCCCTACCCAATGGCGAAATATTAAAATAGTACCAATACCGAAAAATTGTAGTGGTTCAGATATCCCATTGAAATTAAGACCCATTTCTTTAATTTCATGCTTGTGTAAAATTTTCCATACTTTATTATGTAAAAGAATTGAATGGTACGTGGAAAAAAATAAATATTTATCATTGAATACTACGGGATTTAGACGTTCCCAGTCATGTTTGGATTGCTTGGCTCGATTGGTTTGCTACATCCAAATGGGTTTTTCTAAGAATCATCCTACGTTAGCGTGTTTTCTGGATATAGAAAATGCGTATAACAATGTGACAGTTGATAGTGTTATTCATGCTCTTAATGAAATAAATGCAGGAAATAAAATTTGCAGATATATGTGGGAATTCTTGACAGAAAGACATCTTAAAAGCACATACGACGGTAATGAAGATAGCTTTCTGGTCAGGTGGACTAGTAGAGGCATTGCCCAAGGTGACCCATTGTCTCCTTTGATTTTTAATATAGTTACGCATAAAATTTGTCATAGTATTACTAACGTTATAATATTACAATATGCTGACGACTTTGTCCTTTACAAGAGCTGTAAAAATCTAGCTGATAGTGTTTTGGAAGTACAAAGTGCGGTAGATATAATGATTAAACTATTAGATCAATTAGGTTTAGAATTATCAGGGAGTAAATCTCAAATTTGCATATTTAGCAGAGGACGTAGGAGACAGCAAGTAAATCTAACCATCAAGGACTCATTAGTAAGCCCGTCTGAAAATGTCAAATATCTTGGTGTGTGGTTGGACAAAAACCTTCGTTGGGGGAAGCACATAAACGAAACTTGCGTAAAAACACAGAGGTTTTTGTGCATACTGAAAGTTTTAGCTGGAACAGCATGGGGGATGCACCCTAAACATCTTCGTAGGCTGTACATAGCATTAATCCGAAGTAGAATTGATTTTGCAAGCTTCTTATACGATAACAGTGCAAAAACACATGTGAGTAAATTAGATAAGGTACAAAACCAAGCTTTGAGGATAATTGGTAGTTTCATACGAACAACTCCCATCCACGTTATGGAATGTGAATTGTGTATCCCTAATCTGGCTCTTAGAAGAAAATATCTTGCAATTAAATTCTGTTTAAAATTACAATCTTTTGAGAACAATATAACATTGGATCTATTATATACCTTAAATAGTTACATTACGAATAGTTATTGGCAAAATAAGAAACCACCATTATTAGTAACAGTATATAACAGTACCAAAGAAGAAGTTGTTTCATCTAGTTATCCTTTAGAAATGTTTTGCTTAGATACTTGAGTTTCAAATATAAACGTAAGAGATACTATTAGAGTCCATTTAGATTATATGAAACAATGTAAAAAATCATACGATATTAATATTTTGAAAAACAATATCTTGGAAGAAATTTATACTAAATATTATGGTTGGTTAAAATTATATACAGATGGTTCTAAAATAGGAAATATTCTTGGTGCCGCCTTTTATGATCCGAGGCATAATAGTAAAGGATTGTTTAAAATTTGTAATAGTAATGTATGTATAATGACGGCGGAGCTCCTTGCGGTATCAAAGGCACTTACATACTTGCAAAACGCGGAGTTTAATAACGATAGGATTGTCATTTTCATAGACAGCAGAAGTGCTCTTCAGCATATAGCTCGATGTGCCTCTGGCTGCAGAGGTGTTTCGATTGCTTATATCATATTAAGACAAATATATTATTTCATGTCTAATAATGTAAATTTGATTCTGCAATGGGTTCCGTCGCATGTTGGCTTACGGGGGAACGAGGAGGTCGACCAACTGGCAAAGACTTCTGTGTCAGATGGTTTGGAGGTGAATATTACTCCAAGCTACTCCGAACTTTTACCAAAATATAAAATTGAATGCTCTAAGGATTGGAAAGAATATTTTAATAGAACATCACTTGAAAAGGGAATCTGGTACAAGACAATACAATGTGAACCTCCACGTATTCCTTGGTTTGCCAATATTAAGCTTAAGAGAAAGTTTATAATAATAGCGCATAGACTGCGGTCTGGACACGTTCCACTCAACAAGTTTCGGTATCTAATGAGAATAAGTGACAGTCCAAATTGTACAGAATGCGGCACGGTGGAGGATGTCCACCACTTGTTGGTGGAATGCGTCAGGACACGAGCTGCTAGAGAGGTGTTGATGAATACTTTTAAAATTAATTTAATTGATGTTGGTGTAATCCAAAGTATACTGTCCGAACCCCTCTCTAACGCAGCCATTGCTATTTATAAAATAGTGAGTAAGGTTGTGAGCCCTCATAGTTGATAAAGCTTGACTTGTATTAGGTTACGATGGGGCTGGCATGGTCGTACTGTGACCAAAAGTCCCTAAATTTATAAGATTTAAAAAAAAAAAAAAATTTACTTAATGGATTGAGAAAGCTCAATCCATTCTTCATGTCTTAGATAACGTTTTTAATATAAAATCTAGCTAACGGACGTTTTCAAATTAAATCTCCTGCAGTGACAGATGCGAGGATTTTATTAATGTCACCTTTTTATGAGTAATGGACTTTATAATAAAGTTTATTCTGAGTCAGTTGCAGTGAATTGATGTCAGCTTTTATGCATAGAGGATACCAGCAAGCGTTGGTTTATCTCTCTTTTATTTTATTACGACGTCCAATGCTGAATAACCTAAAGTTCATAGAAGCATAATTTTAGGACAGCAGTTCGCGCCCAACCTGGGTGCAGAGTCTATTTTGAGTTTTTCAGCTTAGCCATGGCAATTTGTGTCCAGGCTTTCCAACGGCTCGATAAAATCATCAGGAGGTCCCCGCCAAAGGTGCAGTGGTGGTAGTATTCTGACAATTTGAAAGGACCTCAGGAAATAGAACAATGTCTTCCTTTTTTGTACAGCGGTTTTTGCTTACTACAGCTAGTAACTAAGTGCTTGACTGCGATCCCACCTAATAGTAAGCAGTGATGCAATCATTGATGGTGAGGGTTTACCTCAAGTTTTAGTTTAATAAGAACCTATTTACTTAAAAGCCTTGAAGACACTTAAATAATAATCGGAAGGGAAGACTACAGCAGGCAAATTGTTTGTCAATAACCTATCAATATAAATTACTAGCTTTTCAATGTCAATTTATGTGTCAAAGTTCATTTAAATTTGTTCAGCCGATAAGGCATGAAAATATAACAAACAAACAAACTTATCACAATGTTAGCTAAGAAGTCTATGCACGATATGCGCGTGGAGATGCAACGCTGGGGTGAAAGTCCGCTTCCGCGACAGGTCACGGCATGGCGGACAGAGTTCCGGCGGGATCTCATGGTGAAATGGCGTCAGCGACTATCGCAACCCAGTGCTGGACACGCCATAATTATGGCGGTAAGTACCCTCTTTGAGGCGTGGCTGGAAAGACCTCATGGCGTCCTGACCTTCTGCATGACGCAGGTTCTCACTGGACATGGCATGTTCGGGAGGTTCCTGCACCGGATCCGTGCGGAAGTAACGCCACTGTGTGGAACGCCTGTAGGACACGGTGGAGCACACAGTTGAGGTGTGCCCTGCTAGGGCGGAGCATCGCCGTGCCCTCGTGGGGGCGATCGGCGGCGGAGACCTCTCGCGCCGGGCCTTGGTGCAGGCCATGGTCCGGAGCGAGGAGGAGTGGCAGGCGGTCGCCGACTTCTGCGAAGCAGTAGGTAATGCTAGCGAAGGAGGATGCCGACCGCATCAGGCAACGGCGGCGCTCGCAGCGCCGCAGCCGCCGCCGGGACTCCGATCTCGATTTCCGGCCACCGTAGCCGCGCCTACGGTGGCCGGAAATCGAAATCGAGCTTGCGGACAGCGAGCAATGTGTAGCTCGCTGTCCGACCGTCCGGTAACTGTCCGGACCAAGCCCAAGTCGTCGACGGCGCGCACTGTTCCCGCGTGTCTCAAGGAGCTGTCAGCAACAGCAGGGGCCCAGCTGGGTCGAAGCATACTGGGGCCAGGGTTAATTCGACAGATAACTCAAGTCCCGGTACGAAGGCTAGAAAGAACGGGGTGGGCTTTTAGTCAGTAAGAGTCTGACACTATCTCCCGCTCCGCCCAAGAGCGGGGTTTATCATTGGGTGATTTTTCCTACTATAAAAAAAAAAGTTAAGAAGTCTTGTTCTTCTTAAGTTCTTAAGTTCTTGTAGTTCTTAATGCTGGTCAACTATTAATTACTCTTTATATCTGTTGTAAGCTGTTGGTAAACTTTTAATTAATAAAATACTAAAGTAATTGTTTCGACACTACGGTACTTGATAATTGTGATTGTATTGTTACGTAGACACTCGGCTTAGTACGTCGCACTTAGGTAATATAAGCACTATTGTACGAGTATTCCAGAATTATATACTTGATATTGAAATATTCAACTGTTGCATCTGTAACAGAGCTAGCTACAACTCAGTCACACGATATAAGGCTATATTATGTGTACAGTAGGCACAACGGATCTTGAGCGCTCGGCGTCAGAGTGGGTATCGCTTTGCGCATTCCATACATTAGCAAGCCAATCGTCTTCGTTGTTAGATACATGCAGCACCGCAGGGAACGAATGAGGAGTGACGTCTATGATGCAATGGCGCGGCGAGCCAATCACCGACACTCCCCGCCCCCGAGTCTCACTTCGCACCACTAAAGAGACCGAATATTTGACTTCTGCGCAATCGCTCAAGATTCGTTATGGCAACTGTAGCGAGTACTTATATCATGTGTAGCTATCTCTCTCTGCCACTAATGAAGACAATGGATTTCACTGTAAGACACTAATATTATAAAGACGAACGTTTGTATGTGTGTATGTTTGTTACTCCTTCACGATCAAACGGCTAAACGGATTTGGATGAAATTTAGTACACAGGTAGTATCCCATGTCCTAAAATAGGACATAGGTTACTTTTAATCCCGTAAGTTCCATTGATATATATTTTTACTTTCACAGGTATGCCACTCTATTTCCAAGGCACAGCAATTCCTTAAAGCTTCAATCAACTGACAACCACTAGAAAAGCGTCTAGACAATCAAGCCCGACGAGGCCTGAAGAAACTAATCAACTATCTTAGAAAAAAAAAAACAGTGGAGGAGACAAAAGATTACTACTATATTTAAGCTCCCTTGCTGTGCTCGGGAGTTAATTACCTTTATAAATGCCTTATTGCGTTCGGGATTAAAACTTAACAACCTTTGTTTCGTTCGGAATTCAACATGCCGTCTTGACGAACAAACAAATGACGGCGTAACTGTCTAAAGCATACCTATACCTGCTGCACGATATATGGGGAAGTTATTCAATTCTTCTGATCCTTATCAGACCATTTGGGCAGTTCCATGTGTCTGTAACAAGCACTAAATACTTTTAAAGCTGTAAAACAGACAATAAATCATAATTATAACATTATAAATGTAATATTTCCTAAGTTACTAAGTAAATATTAGATTTATAGCAAATTCAAAAAGTAAACCTGCCGATTCCTAAAACAGTTTTTGAAATATGATTGCTTACTGAGAGATTTACCAATTATTACCTGTTCCCGGATTATCTCATATTTCAGTCTAGGCTTGGGTAGGTACTACTCCCATGCTTCGTTAAGAATCCGTGTTTTTGCTCAATTTGTTTGTCAAATTGCTTACTCCCACGTCGGCTTATCTTCGAATGTCATTAGCTTCTCAGATTTCGTCCTCCAAATAAGTTCTTATTCCACCCAATTTAGGATTAGCGAAAGCTGCCACACAAATTGGACTGGTACAAATTTTATTGTATACAAGTTTTTGAGTAATCTTTTGACATTGTCTGCGACTAATGACCGTTGTTCGACTTTACCTATCGAGCTTCGAAAGTCGAGCTGAATCCTAGACTTTTACAAAGTCGTTTGCTGAATAATCGAAATATTTTTGTAAGCGTGTGGTATATTTTATGGGTGACTTTGCAACTGACATTTAGGATTTAATGATAACGAAACTCAATTTTTTTAAGTTTTTTGCATAGTGGAGCTCAGTGTTAGTGTAAAATATAATTTGCTACCGTAACTGGTTTTTTTGTACGGCTTTTTCATGAAAAATTAATTTAACAGGGTTAGGAGTTATAGTTAGTGATGATTTTAATGTTTATTATTCTGTAAATAATCACGTGTTACAGTCGCAAATCTTTTTTTATTATTAATAGGCTCGCGTTTGACCATGCATCGCTTGTCATTAGGTAAGATCTTAACTAATGGGAAGTGATGATAAATCAACATACGAATTGAACTTACCTGCAAAATGGTCCACCTTCGTAGGCTACCCCAGCGCTTCTGCCATAAAGTGAGTGGAGGAGAGAGATTACAGAAGTACAAGCAGGGGAGTGTCGCTCATTCTCGGCTCCTCTAGGGTCGGTCCACACTACACGAATTTGAGCGCGGCTCATGCTTTGCTCGTGCTCGGCTTCCCTAGCTTAGATCCACGCTGCCATGAAATGACAACACTTATCTTGAGTTACAACATTTTGTGCCAGGTTACGTTTAAAAATTAGATCAATATAGAGAATTTTCAGGGATTTGAACTATAGGCACCCAAATGTAGAACCTTTAGCTGATTGATGATTAGGTAAGGGTAGTATTTATTCAGTCTTAATATACCGAGAACCAAAATAAGAACTTAGGTACACCACAATTATGGCGGTAAATCCCTTCTTTGAGGAGTGGCTGGAAAGACAACATGGCGTCCTCACTTTCCGCATGACGCAGGTCCTCACCAGACATGGTCAGTTTGGGAGATTCCTGCACCGGATTCGTGTGGAAGAAACTCCCGGGCGTCATCATTGGCCCGGAGAACACGGTGGAGCATACGGTAGAGGTGTGCTCCGCTTGGGCAGAGCACCGCCGTGTTCTCGTGGGGAAGCTCGGCTGCAGCGATCTCTCGCGACGGGCCTTGGTACAGGCCATGGTCCGAAGCGAGGAAGAGTGCCAGGCGGTCGCCTCCTTCTGCGAAGCAGTAATGCTAGCAAAGGAGATAGCCCTTGTGCCCATGCGACGTGATTCCGATCCTGATTTTCGACCACCGAAGGCGGGGCTTGCGGACGGCGAGCAATGGGTAGCTTGCCGTCTGACTGTCCGGTGAAGGTCCAGACCGAACCCAAGTCATCGACGGCGCGTAGTATTCCACGCGGGAACCGTGGGTGTTGAAGCCTACTGGGGTCATGGGTGATGCCAAAGAGAACCCCGGGGTCCTTTAACGAAGGCAAAGAAGGAATAAGAGTGGGTTTTAGTCAGTAAAAGTTTAACACGCCCTCGCGCCCCACCCAAGGCCGGGAGATGTCACTGGATGATTTGCAACCTTAAAAAAAAGGTATATCTTCGAAAGCTTTAACTATGGAAATGTAAATTTTAAAAAAATACTACTTTCTCGGTCCGTAACTAAATTTTCACTGTTCACCAGTCTGACATAGGGATGGACGATATACATCGATGTTTTAAAAACACTCGATGTATTGTAACGATGCATCGAATCAAACCGATGTATTGTTAACTTCTCAACATCGAGTATACATTAATGTTTTTTTATTCGATGCATCAAAAAGACAAAAAACCTACTTCTCTCTCAACGGTTAATAACTATTTTTTGTTTTCTTCAATTATACTATTTAGCACTCGTAAGGTATTTCATCAAAAAAAGTAAAGATGCTGACAAGTGGCAACATTGGTCGGTCACTAGTAACATTTTTTTTTTTTTTTTAATTGAGGTAAACTAGTGCTTGACTGCGATCCCACCTGATGGTAAGTGGCGATGCAATCTTTGATGGTGAGGCGCACTAGTTTACTAAGAGCCTATTCACTCTAGCCTTGAAGACACCCATTTTTAACACGTTACTTTTTGTCCGCTAGAGGGCGCCATATCGAATTTTGTGACACGTCACGTGTTCAGCGGACGATCAAGACGATTTAACGATACCTCATATGTCGAGTTCCAATAAATAGATTAGGAGCTATAAGGGAACTGATGAACATACTCACATACATACATACATAGCCTGCCAAAATCATAACCCTCCTTTGGCTTTGTCGTAGTCGGGTAAAAATAAGTGTAAACATTGTAAACGTAATAAAGTTTTTTTTTTAATAGATGCTTATTTTTTATTTCTAAACCACATACATAAAAACAATCGAATCGATGTATAGAAAACATCAATGTATTTTGTGATACATCAATATTATATCGATGCAACTATCCGATGCATTAAATCGAAAAAAACATCGATATTTTTTTTATGTCCATCACTAGTCTGACATACAGAAACAACGACACAAATTCTAAAATCCCTATATAACCTATCTAATTCTAGAATTTCCTAATTCCAGGTTCCAATTTTATACAGACCCACATCAGAACCCACTTCCAACATTCAAGGATATAATTATAAGCTACTGCGACCCGCCCGGTTTTGCACGGTAGCACTAATTTATTTATAGCCTGTAATTGCGCCACTGTGAAACCTTGATTCACGAGTCCGTCTCGCACTTGACCGGTTTGTTATTTGTTTTTGCTTCATGTTAGCAATTACAATTTATAAGTATAATTATGTCGTAGCTATATTGTAGAATTAGCTATTTTATGATATGGCTGAGGTTAGGTTAGTTTTGAGGTGGCCATTTCACGACTGGCAGATCATTTTGTGGAATGGCCGACTACATAACATTGCCGATTTTACGATTTGACTTGATACTTTGATGTATTTCCGCTTTTCGATAGAATGAAAGCAAAAATATGGTCTATACGTTTAATTTTATTTCATATTTATTATTTGTTACTATAGCGGCAGTAGAAATACAATTGGAAAGTCCAACTGTCCAATTGTCTACCTACTACGGTTTTTTTATGGTGGGAAAAATCATCCAAATGACATTCCCTGCCCTTGGTCGGAGCGGTTCTTCTCCATAGAGATCTACGCTTTGGAACGTGAAATTTAGCTTCACTTGTTTGACTGACCGACATTTTGACAATTCAAATGGTTTTTTTAATTTGGTCTATTTGAAATAAACGTTTCTGATTTCTGATTTTGGGAGATCGTGTCAGATTCTTACTGACTAAAAAACCCACCCCGTTCCTTCTTGCCTTTCATACCAGGGGCAAGCATGCCTTCAGAACTTGACCCTGGCCCCAGTAGGCCTCGACCCAGCTGGGCCCCTGCTGTTGCTGACAACTCCTTGAAGCGCGCGGGAACAGTCGCGCCGTCGACGACTTGGGCTCGGTCCGGACAGTTACTGGACGGTCGGACAGCGAGCTACCCATTGCTCGCCGTCCACAAGCCCGCGCTTACGGTGGCCGGAAATCAGGATCGGAATCCCGGCGGCTGGTGCGTGAGCGCCGTTGCCCGATGCAGTCGGCCTCCTCCTTTGCTAGCATTACTACTTCGCAGAAGGAGGCAACCGCCTGCCCAGAGCGAGAGATCGCCGCCGGCGATCGCCCCCACAAGGACACGGCGATGCTCTGCCAAAGCGGGGCACACTTCTACCGTGTGCTCGACCGTGCCCTCTGAGCGGTCCACACAGTGGCGACACCCGGGCGTCACTTCCGCATGAATCCGGTGCAGGTACTTGCCGAACTTACCATGTCCGGTGACAACCTGCGTCATGAGGAAATTCCTAATGTGGCGTCAAGTTTTTTTAAGTTGTCCTTGTAAGTACTTTGTAAACATCAACCACATTGCAGCACAGCAGCAACATATTTCCACATTTTCTTTTGCTGGCCTGTTCGGTCTCACAAGTTCCAGAGCACACCCTACACTTCGGAACAAACTGACAACATTCAAACTCTCTCGTTACAGTATTAGTTTCAAGTTAGGTCAGGTGAGATGGCGCATGCGCCGCCTACCAAATCCCTCGGGGTAATGAGACGTGGTCGGCCTGAGATGAATCGTCAATGCGGACCAAACGAAAACTTTGCCAGATATTGGAGAAATTTTCTTTTGGAAGCTAACTTGGAGGTAATTTATGGTACTGTAAGCTTGTGTAGGTGTGGGTGGTGAAATATGTGATTTTTTGGCTCGGTTTAATACCGCTTTTCTCACTGATATTGTAAAGGCGAAAGTGTACACACACTCAGCAAGTAATAATAGCGCAGATATTTATATTCGCGTGTCATACCCTGTCACTTTTATGTCATAGACGCATTTATCGCATCCTCTTTATTTTTATTGATTTTATCTTATACTTTTATTTTTCCTTATTCTACTCAAGTATACTTGTACAAATGTTCCGACGTCTTTATGTCGACACTACCAACTGCTCATGCTGAAAAACCAGCTCTATAGACTCGTCACACTGTGCATGTGATGTGACCAAGATATTATGCTGAGTGTTCAGCCGTTTTGCGTGGATATGACACATTTTCCCTATAGAATGGTTATAATTTGTAGGTTAGTTTTATGATTACGTCATTTCCCATAAATAAATTGTTTTTCTTTCTTTCGGACATAATGCGTCGTCACTGAAACAGTTAAGGTATCTTATGGGACCCTTAAATGATGTGTCACCGACAACCGAGACAAAGATAGATTGTAGATAATCATCTACAAAATTCGAACAGTGGATTTCTGCACCGAGAGTTAATAGTCAAAAGTCTTCAACTCCTGGGCCACTGTAATTTTAAAAAGAAATATGTATAACTAGCTTTTGCCCGCGACTTCGTCCGCGTACGTAAAATATAGCCTATGTTACTCAGGAATAAAGCAGCTTTCTATCGGTGAAACAATTTTAGCTATCGGACCAGTACTTCCAGAGATTACCTCCTGCAAACAAAAAAACAAACTTTACCTCTTTATTATATTATAGTGTAGACTGAATGATACAGGTGGGTTTGGTCAAAACTCTGACATGCTTTCGGTCTATTGGTGGGAGAAGTCATCAGATGATTTCCCATCACAAAATAAACTTTATAGAATTGAATATTTATTTATGGCCAATTTATACTTACAGTTTAAGACCACACATATAAATAGGCACACATTAATAATAATTTAAAAACATTAACATAATAAACATAAAAGTAATGAAAAAGCAATAGTAATTATGAAAACAATGTCAAAAATAATAACAATAATGAAAGTAATGTAAAAATAATAGGAATAATAATAGAAACAATGTCATAAAAAAAATAAATAATTAAAATCATGTCAAAAATAATAAAAATAATGTCAGAATAAAATGTCAAAATAAAAAACTTACAATAATACAAATGTCAAAAATGTTTAATGACGAAGCTGTTGGATATAGGCCTCCCTCAAGTGTCGCCACAATTAAAGATCCTGTGCGTCTCATCGTCCCGCCCATCCATCGGATTCCCGCAACCTTCACCAAGGAACAGCTCATAATTTTATATTTTGTCAATTACTTTATTTCTTCGAAACCTCTTCTGTTTTAATGTCAACCTCTACGGTTGGGACTAAGCGTTTTTTCTCGCCGTTTAAAATTATACCGTGTACATCGAAGGACTGGTACAATTTGCCTGCAGCGGTCTTCCCGTCCGATTATAATTGAAGTGTTTTCAAGGTTAGAGTACTAGTTTTTAATAAACTAGTTCGCTTCATCATCAACCATTGCATGTTTATTATCAGGTGGGGTCACAGTCAAACACTAGTTTTTTTTGTTTACCTCTTGAAATATGATAATTGAAGTAACTACGTAGCTACTTATTATTTGAGTCTCAATGTCAAACGCAGAACAAAACAACATATCAAATCTCTAAATGGCTGACAAAGTCCCTGCGATAGGGTAGCCCCGCTCTGCCCCTAAATCACGGGATACCGGCGTCCCGTCACGATAATCCCGTGTAATCCCCGCGCTACGACACGCTGGCTATCTTGTGATCGCACACACACCCTGTACAGTTGACATGTAAAGCAACATTTACAAACAAAATCAAACTCAGGATTTATTTATTTATTAATTGTTCAATTAAAAAATATAAAAGATATAATTCTTTTGTTTCAACGGTAATGTTACCTACTGGTTAGTGATAAATTATATTATTTATTTTTCAACTGGTTTCAAAAAAACCAGCCAAGCATAAGTCGGACTCACGCACGATGGGTTCCGTAACATTGTTGTGTTAATATGTTTGTTGTTATAGCGGGAACAGAAAAACATCATCTGTGAAACTTTCAACTGTCTAGCCATGACGGTTCATAAGATATAGCCTGGTGATAGACAGACATCCGGACAGTGAATCTTAGTAATAGGGTCCTTTTTTTTTTTTTTTATGGTTGGAAAAAATTATGCATTGACATCCCCCGCCCTTGGGCGGAGCGGGAGATAGTGTCAGACTCTTACTGACTAAAAGACTAGAAGGAACGGGGTGGCCGTTCCTTCTAGCCTTCATACCGGGGCTCGAGCGCCCTTTCGGATAACCCTGGCCCCAGTAGGCTTCGACCCGGCTGGGTCCCTGCTGTTGCTGACAACTCCTTGAGGCGCGCGGGAACAGTGCGCGCCGTCGACGACTTGGGCTTGGTCCGGACAGTTACCGGACGGCCGGACAGTGAGCTACCCATTGCTCACCGTCCGCAAGCCCGCGTCTACGTTGGCCGGAAATCGGGATCAGAATCCCGGCGACGGCGGCGGCGATAACGCCGTTGCCTGATGCGTTCGGCCTCCTCCTTTGCGAGCATTACTGCTTCGCAGAAGTCGGCGACCGCCTGCCACTCCTCCTCGCTCCGGACCATGGCCTCAACCAAGGCCCGGCGCGAGAGGTCTCCGCCGCCGATCGCCCCCACGAGGGCACGGCGATGCTCCGCCCAAGCAGGGCACACCTCGACTGTGTGCTCCACCGTGTCCTCCGGGCGTTCCGCACAGTGGCGACACCCGGGCGTCACTTCCGCATGAATCGAGTGCAGGAAACTTCCGAACGAACCATGTCCGGTGAGTACCTGCGTTATGCGGAAGGTAAGGACGCCGTGAGGTCTTTCCAGCCACGCCTCAAAGAGGGGACTTACCGCCATGTAGTAATAGGGTCCCGTTTTTACTCTTTGGGCACGGAACCCTAAAAACACTTTTAAAAAGAATTAAGCGAACATTACACGGTAGGTTTTGCTGTCAGTTTTGCCACAGTCAATATTTTGAATGACGAAAAACCTACCGTCTTATGCGATGATTGACGTTTTTTAGTACTGATTGACGAAAACCATCATTCATGATTGATGGAATTGATTGACGCTTGCATGAAAAAAAAAAGAAAATGAATTTATTTGGCACAAGACACAAACAATCATTGACGTCTGCAAGCTAATTACAAATCCTCACGTACATATTGTGTTAGACCTAAAATAAAGATGTGAGCATAAACAGCCCCTAGCACACTGAGTAGACTTAATAAATTATACTGGTAGGTATGTTGTTCATTTTATTTATTTAGTAGGTACATGGTAAAATCCAATTTGTAGTAATCAGGCCAGTCGATTATCAATTTGAATGCTGTCCATATACCTACGATTGCTACACAAAACACGTCGGAAGGTTTTATACCAAAAGGCCATAGACAAACCATGTAATTTTACTGAATCAAAAGTGAAATTTGAGTAGGTATTGGTTTGCATATTTTATTCATTCAAATCACAAAGTTAGAATTATATTGCCAAAAGTTTCCGCAACTAAATATAGACATTTTCTTTCTTGTGAAGAGAAAAAATTCTGAATTTTTTTAGCAAATCTTCGAATGAAATAATAGTTACTGGGTTCCGAACTCCAGCACAGGGGATGGACTCAAAATCAATCCGTATTCCAAGAGATAAATCGATCGCAGATATACATCGATGTACGGATCGATCTCCAATCCAAGTTCGAATAACGAAAAAAGACGATCCATCTGTTGCTCAATTCGCAGTATATCTGGCAATCCGTTCCCTCTTAACTATATACTAACTAATTTTAAGTCGTTCGTGGTGCGAGTGCCGACTCAACATTTGAAGATCTTCCTCAAAGGAGAGTTTTGGCCGAAGAGTGTCGTGTATCGATGATTTCGTGGAAGGATACCGACCTCGCAGCGAAATACGACGCTATCACCACGAGACTATCACTTACAACGACGTGTGCAATAGTATAAAAATCTTCTTTGCTGCTAAAAGGAATTTAACCTTTCGAATGTCTTAAGTTACACAGTCCGACATAAGGTAATTGTCTTTCTATTGTGTCTCTAATTACGACATTCAAAGAGTTAAGTAAACCTGATGGAGTATTTGGAGTACACTACAAAGATTTAAAACTTTACAATTTACTAGCCTTAATTTACACATGTTCAGTATATGTAAACCAAATTGTAAGCCATTATTAAGTTGTAAAGGTGTGAGTTAAGATGTGTGATAAAAAATTCTACAAAATATAGGAACATTTATGTAATGGTCTGGTTATGAATACTAAATAAAGATAAAAGGCAAAACCAAGTAAACTGAAAACTGGCAATTTTCCAAACACATTTTTGAATAATGAATGCGGGAACTAAACGTGAATTTCATATTTAATATTTCATAGCTTCCAATATTTTGTAGTTGTACGTATTTGTGTGACGAACAAATTGGGTCCCTAAATAAAATCAAGATGAAAATTCCTGAACAAACATTTTTATATACTTTCCAAGCTTACGGTTTATACGTGATCCCGTTTGGCTCGCTAAACATTGAGGTCGACGTTATGTACTTTGAAAAATGTGGTTTATAAATCTCGGGATCCCGCGGCCGGGACTCGCGATAATCCCGCGGCATCCCTTCCTTTCTAGTAAAACGGGAGTTCAGATTGACGCTACTTGACATTTTGGAATGAGAGTGGAGGGAGTTTTGAATTTTATTCAAATACTTATCCAGTGGAATTTTAATCTCAGAAGTATTGCAATTTTTCTGATAGCCCAATTTTTAACATACACTTGAGCTGACTGTGGAATTGCAACTTCTGTCGTACAATTGAAGCTACAAAATATTACGGACCTCAGTTGAAAGTACCAGGAAACACGCAAGTTTAAACAAAATAGTGACATATAATTTAGGCGGTTCTTAATAGCACCACGGAAAATGTTGACAAGAACTGCAGCTCCAAGAGCACGCTTCCGGCCTCGTCGCTCAGCTCTGCTTTGCCACTGTCGAAACCCAGCGTCACAGTTAGCCTCACCTGTAACACCGGCCGCGACAATTATGAGAAGCTCCAGCGACGAGTATTACTCTCTGCCCATCATGGGAGCGCAGTGGCATTTTTGAAATATCGAGACACTCTGTCTTCAGATAGCTCCTGGCGGAAGTGTGCGGTGCATGCCATTGATACCAACCATCAACGAGAACGTCATGCGCTCATAATGAGGCTACTGAGGAAGGAAACAACCTGACCATGTACCGTTTTTGGATACGCTCTTTGTTTCAGGTGCTTGAGTCAGCTGTCATCGTTTCGACTCAACAACTGTCGAATCAGGTGCGGGTCATCCACCGTAATCATATGTTTCTCCGAATTGATATGTTTAGGTGCTCCATGTCACTGCTCCTCAGCTGAATATATACGGCTAAGGAGATTAAGGTGTGGTATATAGTGACGAATGTATGTACATAGCTTACTGGATTTGTTGTACACCGCCGGCAGTATAACACGTCAAGCGCATAACGTAAATGCTTAGGAAGCTTAGTTACACTGTGATAACTTCTGATACTAGAAATAATTTCTATTTTCAGGATGGGTGGTCTAATTCTACGGTAATTTAATTCTAATCCCATTCCGTCGTCGAACCACGCTGCGCCACTGGTACCGGTACATCATCAGGTATGATAACGGACCAAAAAAATTAAATAAAAAAACCTGGCTAGTCCGACTAGGACTCACATACTGAGGGTTCCGTAAATATACACCTACCTATGAAAACAGTTCAATTTCCGAATCGAGTCTCGTAAGATTTTTCCGAAATGCAAAAAAAAAAAAATTACTATTAATACTTTAATTTACAGTTTTCAGATTTTTTATTATAGTTATTCTATGAGATCTTGCTTCATACCCAAAATTAAGGATTCCAGGTCAACGGAAAGTACCCTATGATTTTTGATTCCCTTGAGGGTGTCAAAATGTACGGTTTTTTGTGACATAAACCGCTGTATCTTTTTTTCGTTCACTTGGAAGTTTTATTTTTTCATAGTTTCAAGTAGTTTGCGACATACTACACGGCCGTATTTTATTTTTTTCGTTAACAGCTTCAAGGGACCGCAGACCTAAGTATACACCACTAATTTTTAATTAGTACAAATACTTAAAGGGCTTATTAGAAAAGCCCTTGTTATTATTTAAGTAAAATCTCAATAAATAATATTCATAAACAGCAAAGTTATTAGCGTTTGTGTTTATCCCAAAATGTCTCTCAATTTATGGAAATATTGTGCAGGCTATTGATTATGAATGAATAAATGACGATTAAAATGGAAAAACACTTCCCGCAGTATTTTCTACTAGCAATTGTTGTGTATGATTGAATCTATGATGAATTTACCTTTTCGTGGTCAATTTTAGGATTTCGGTTTCTTCTACTTTTGAATACAAAAATATGATCAGTAACGGGTATAGATACAGCCCCATTTTTTTGTGTACTAATTAAAGAGTAGGGGTGTATAGTTTTAATTACAATTAGATACCTCCACGCGTTCCCGAGATAAAGGATCTTGACAGACAAACAGACAGACGGACAACAAAGTGATCCTATAAGGATTCCGTTTTTTCCTTTGACGGAACTCTAAAAAGAATTAGGTGGCTACACGTTTCTCTATCGCTTACTACATTCTTTGAAAATTTTCCAAGAATTTTCACTCAATTTTCAATTGAGAGAAATATAAATCAAGTGCTTCCAGAACATTAAGCCTTCAAAGTGAAAAAAGCCCTTCAATAAGAGCTTCATACAAAATTCTATTCGCCGCAAAAACTACAGCTTGGACCTGGAAACTGCCCCGGAGAAAACATTCGTTATCTTGTGGGAGATATACTGCGAGGGAAAATCAACCTTGAAGCACTAATATAAAGTTTATATTCAGGCAGCAAACCGAAGCTTGAGACGTTGCTATGAGTTATTGAGAAGGGGCTTAAGTTAAAACATGTTCATTAAAGATTCAACCTTGTTTCAAAGACTTTACAGTTGCGATTTGAATGAATTAGCTTTAAGAAAAACTTAACGTCTTTAGTTGAAGAAAAAAAGTATTTAAAGAAGAATTTCAGTACATTCTTCTCATCAAAAGTTGCCGTTTCTTGCCGTAATGAGGTTGTTCGTTATGTTTTAAATGTTCTAAACAAATTATTTTCTCCTTCATTGTTTGTAGCTGATCTCTGAGGAGTTGATAAAAAGAGATGTAGCAAGTTTATTTTTCGTACAAGTTGTTAGGTTTAATTAAAAGGAATTATTTACAGTGAGTACCGACGCCGCCACGCCTCAGGGCAGCTTTCGTTAGCTAGGTGTTCTCGTCTTTGTCCTAGATAGATGCTTTTGATTACATTTTTGCTTTAGAAATCTGTTGTGTCTGGGTTAGTTTTTTAGGGTTCCGTACCTCAAAAGGAAAAACTGAACCCATAAAGACCACTTTGTTGTCCGTCCGTCCGACTGTCTGTCTTTCTGTCAAGACCCTTTATCTCGAGAACGCGTGGAGGTATTGAGTTGAAATTAAAACACAACGAACAGAAATGAAAAGTGTGTTTTTGTGTGTATTTTGACTTTTTGACTTTTGAAAACCATATACTCAGGTCTGCGGTCTCTTCAAACTGTGAAAAAAATCAAACTTCTAAGTTAACTTATCGAATGCCATAATTAGAGACACAATAGAAAGACAATTGCTTATGTCGAACTGTGTAACTTAACTCGCACTTGCTCAGTTTTTCTTATGATATGTGTTCATAAGAAATTGGGTCTATAGGACAGAACTCCTAATTAGTTCTGTCGTATAGACCCACTTTAGTTCTGTCGTACCTAATTAGATACGAATTATTCTCATGTTACCTTTTTGTACAGGACTAGTTACCTATGTATTGGTTAATTTTTTAGAGATAGCTTTTAAAATGCATTTTATCGTCACTATTATATTAAAGTAGTAGAGTTTGTTTGTTTGTGATATTCTCTAGATGTACTGGTCCGATTGCTAAAATTTTTTCATCACTAAAAAGCTGCTTTATTCCTGAGTGATATGGGCTATATTATAGGAAACCAATTCTAGTTATAATTTTTATAAATTTTTCGGGCGAAGGCCCGCGTTATTGTAAAAAAATATCCTAAGGTAACATACTCCTGGGATAAAAGGAATCATGTACGATTTCAAGTCATAGTCTACCCGTGTGCTAAATTTTATCTAAATTCGTTTAGACTTTTGAACGTGAAGACGTCACAAACTTACCCACACATACATGCACGCGTTAGGGCCACTACGGCAAATTTCCGAAAGGGATTCCGTGGTTCTGTAACGTAACTGAAGAACAAAGGTTAGTTTTCTAGAGTAATATAATAAAGAGGTAAAGTTTTTTTTTTTTTGTTTGTAGGTGGTAATCTCTGGAAGTACTGCTCCGATAGCGATAATTTTTTCACTGTTGGAAAGCTGCTTTATTCCTGAGTGACATAGGCTTATATTTTTTTGTATGCGGGCGAAGCCGCGGGCAAAAGCTAGTAGTCAATAAAGTCTGATACGCCCCTTCACTCTTCTCTAGAGCGGGAGAAGTCATCAGATGATTTACCAACTCGAAACAAAAAGCACACATATGCGAATTGCCGCTTTTAATATTAGTTTGACAATATTTATTGTAGTCATGACAATACTCGTAATATGATCAATGGTGCCTTAGTAAGTATTTCATCTGTCATTTATCATTTGACTGGTCTCTTGGTCTAGTGGTTAGTGGCCCTGACTGTTAAGCCAGAGGTCGTGGGTTCGATTCCCACCCAGGGCCCCAAGTATGCTATTACAATAGTGTCAGAATGCTATATCATTGATTTCATAATTGTTGATTTTGAGTAAGTTTGATAATCTACTAATACGAGTATAATGGCGTCATTATGACTTACCAATGATCAACCACTGACACTCCATTGAGAGAAGTGGCATAGAATCTCCTGTACAAATGTGTGTGATGAGCATGATAATTTGTTTTGTCTGGGTGTAATTTATCTAATAATATGTTTGTATTTATAAATATATAAGTATGTTTATCAGTTGTCTAGTACTCATAGCATAAACCCTGCTTATTTTGCGACTTTGTGTGATAGTGTTGTAGAATATTATTATTATATTAGGTATCTAACATTACTACTTATACTACTACTGCTACTTTTCTACTTTTTATTCTTTTTTCTTCATTCACAAAATCTGCTAAATCTCAAACAAATAAAACTAATGATAATAATTCTGTCAGCACAAAATGTTCTTGTTCTTTATGCTCGTTGTTTGTAAAGAAACAACAATTTGTTCACACCGCTACGGCCTCTGGTTACAAATTCGCACTTGCTCAGATAAACATGAAACAAATGTTTGTACAAAGTAACCCCACATTAACGTCGTAATGCGACAGACTTCAAAGGGGATGTAGAAACAAAGGTTTTTCTTGGGATTTAGAATTTTTTCGGCTTCACCCACCTCAGTCCTAAAAATATGCTGAAAACGATGACAGAGCATAATTTTTTTTCCGCGTCTGACGGCAGGTATAATTGATGATATTCTCAAAAGGTGAAGGTCAAACCTGGTGGCAGGTTTATTTTTATTTTGGTGCACTGCTGGCAAAAATTAAATTGTTTCCATTATCTTTTCAACTAATTTGGAGAAGTTGCCTTGCGTGATCTGATAAGAAATGAAATTATTTGCAGAAGAACCAAGGTGACAGGTAAGACAGTGGGCAAGGCACATTACTCGTAGAGCAGACTGATAGCCGATGGGGCTGAAAGATTTTGGAGTAGTGACCGACGACCTGATGAGCGTCGTGAGATTACGATGAATGCGAGACGCACAGGATTGGAGATTGTGGCGATACTAGAGGGACACATAAGTCAAGTAGTGCACTCGCGGCTTAAACTGGCGATGATGATTTGAACTACTTAATATACTCGTATCACACTAATAGTATAAAGGCAAAAGTTTGTATGTATGTATGGGTGTGTATGTTTGGCAGCCGTGGGTCGCAAGTTGGTCCAATGACCTGTTGCTATTTCTTCTACCCTGAGTTGATTCGATGCATTACGATCTACCTAGACTGGTTAAAACCCGGCCCTGGAATGAAAGGCAACGAAGGAACTAAGATTGGGTTATAGTCAGTATAAGTTTCACACGCCCTCCCGTTCCGCCCAAGGGCGGAAAAAAGACAGACCGCTTACCATCCCCGAAAAACGTGCATTTCTCATGTGAAATATTAGGCAGCAATCGCACCACAGTATAAACACAGTATTGCAATGCTTCTAAAATTCATACAGTGAATGAATTTCGCTGGCTCAGATACTGTTCTCCATAATATAATGTGAGATGTCCTAACGCTGCACCGCATTACACCCCTCGCTGCGTGACATGTTCATCTAAATTCATCAGATCATTTGCACATGCATGATGCTTTGATCTGCCTCCTTGTTATCTTCAGTAATTTAAGTCACCTTGTATATACATTAGATATTAGTTACACATAAACTTAAATGTAGTTGATGAGCTTTGAAGATATATAGAAAATAATTAGACTTATTGTAGTGCTTCAGATTTTTATTAATTACTACCTTACGACTTTGCCCGCGTACATAAAATATAGCTTATGTCACTCAGGAATAAAGCACCTTTCTATCGCTAAAATTTAAGGCCCAAGCGCCCGAAAAGTGCCATAAAACAGTGACTTTCTGAAGCCTACTCCTCGGTAACGGCCAGGTTAGTAGGTTTGAAAAAAATATATGTTTATTATAGATTCATGAACAACGTTATCAACATTTGATTTTTTCGTGCTATTAATACTTTTATCTAAAAAAATATTTAGCAATTTCGCAACTTTTCCCTACTCCTTCGAAACGGCTTGGTTCTTTAGAAACATTTTTACGCATAAAAATTGGTGGTTAAATATTCTTAAAAGTGAACATTGCCTATGTAAATTAATCAATATTTCGCAAAGAAAATGGATTTAAAGGTTAGCCACGCGCTTTCCGGGCGCTTTTGGCCGTAAATAAATGCACAGATTTGCGTACTGCCGCCTAGGCGGGTGCGAGAGGTGCGTCCACATAATTTTGGCCAGATGGTTCAAGGCACTATAAACCTTAAGCAATCGGTCCAGTACTTCCAGAGATTACCCCCTACAAACAAAAAAATATAAAACAAACTTTACCTGTTTATAATATTTGCGTAGATTTAGTTATCCTCTTTCAAGCTATCTTTACAGGTCTAAATCCAAAAATACAGTTTTGATAAAATCCAAAAAATATTATGATCTATTAAAAATAAAACTTAAACATAAAAAATATTTCTTTCACTCATAGTCTTGCACAGCTATATATTTAATACTAGCTTTTACCCGCGGCTTCGCTTGCGTACTTAAAGTATTATACTTCAAGTACGCAAGCGAAGCCGCGCCATGTCCCTCATTAATAAAACAGCTTTCTATTGGGAGAAAAAATTTTGGCAATCGGACCAGTACATTCAGAGATTACCTCCTACAAACACAAAAAAAATATAAAAACAAACTTACATCTTTATTATATTAGTGCAGATAAAACTTGCAAATTCTCTCTAAATGCAGATAAAGAGTTGCTTGTACCTACATATTTTGCTGTACGTTGGTTTAACAGAGATTTAGGAATAGAGATGATTGATAACGACAGAAAACTGAATGCTTCGCTCTAGGGGGTGTGACCGGAGTTTTAACTTTGCCTTGCTTAGAATATGAGTCATTCTTTTCATTTCAGTTATGAAGATAGACATAGGTCACGCAATCAATACCAAACAAACTCTCCACCGGACCTCGGGGCACAATGAACACACACATAAACAGTAAATTACCTCTTTCTGATTTATAAAATTTCACAGAGAACTTAACAAATGTACTTTTTATGGCACCAGCACAATTCCTAAACGACTCCTCGGCGTACCATTCAGCAGATATCAATTCGTTTCGCATGCCCCGTCAAAAGACTGGGGTAAATATATTATGGGTAAAAGAGATAACCATATAAACAATAGCTCTATCTCTCTCCCACTACACGTTTCATTTCCCAAAGGTTGGTGAGCATATTAAACCGTTCGTGTTATTGTAATATTAGATATTCAACCCCCGGAGGCCTATTGCCGGGGGTGCCTTAAAACAAAGGTTTTATAACAGGCCTGTTGCTAACCAGTTCACCTCAGAAACTCGAATCTGTAGGGTTGCGGAGGTTAAATGCCGATTGGCACGTGTAAAATTATTTGTGTAGTTATTTAATAGGCTTCTTGAAATTATTTAGGGTTAGATATTGTTAAATATTGGGTAGCAACAATCGTATTATCTTTTTTTTTTTTATAATGGATAAGCTCGCGTTTGACCACAATCTCACCTGATGGTAAGCGATGATGTGGCCGACGATGGAGCACGCTTGCCTAGAAGCAATCTATTCACTCTTGACTTAAAGACCCCTAGGTTATAGCTATCAGGAAACACAGACTCCGGCAGGGAATTCCATTCCTTAGCTGTACGCATAATGAATGTACTCCCAAAACGCTTTGTACGTATAGGTGGGATGTCCACCATGTACCGGTGGCGCAACGCCGTACATCTTCTGGTCCGATGATGGAACGGACTTGGCGGAATTAAATTGTGTAACTCTAGAGCACACTCCCCGAAGTGTAAACGATAGAAAACAGACAGGCTAGCAACTCGGCGTCGATGCTCAAGACTTTGGAGTTTTGACTTCACAAGAGCATCATTGCCTATGATCTTCTTGGCACGCTTTTCAATAGACTCTAGTGCATCTAGCTGGTATTTGGCTGACCCATCCCAAAGATGAGAGCAGTACTCCATACACGATCGAACTTGCGCTTGATAGAGGTTGAGCAGCTGTTCCGGCGTGAAATACCGTCTCACCCTTGCTAAGATCCCCAATTTTTTGGCAGACTTATCTGGAAAAGACTTGAGTCATTTCAGGCAAAAGATATCCATGGCTGGACATAGGCCTTGAGAGCAGTGGTGACCCAGGGAGAACAGTGCTGCCCCAGGGGTAGCGCCCCGTCTAATGAGTCGAAGCTCGTGATTTCAAATCCAGCCTGTGTCTTTTATTTCATTACCACTATCCTCAAAATGGTGAAGAAAAAAATCGTGATGAAACTGACATGTTCTAGAATCAAACATTCGAAAACATGTGATATTTAATAATCTGAACTGTGCCCGCGTGGTGGATTACGACCCATCCCCTCTCCTAGAGAAGAGGCCTGAGTCCCAGCAGTGGAACTATTAAAAAAAAGCCATCGGATACCCATGACTCTCACCAGCTCATCGGTCTAACTTATAGGAGGCCTTCCAAAGCGGTAGCCACTTCAAAGCTTTCAGCTTCATTGACCATCTGTTCTGCGAGCGATATGCTTTGGCCACTATCATTGAATTTTTAAAAGGCAAAATCTGGCTCTACTATTGTGGTCACAGTTATTTCTCATTAGTTGTCAACATAATTATTAAACAACACACACACAGCTCTCACTTGACAGAATTATACGCAGATATCTACACTAATATAATAAAGAGGTAAAGTTTGTTTTTTTGTTTTTATGTTTTTTTGTTTGTAGGGGGTAATCTCGGGAAATACTGGTCAGATTGCTAATATTTTTTCACCGATTGAAAGCTGCATTATTCCTGAGTGACATAGGCTATATTTTATGTTCGCGGACGAAGTCGCGGGCAAAAGTTAGTACTTAATAAAGACTATTCGGTAGCCAGTCTTCCCCAGGGAGCCATTCGTTAATAACTTCACACAGCACCCACGGGGATCAGCTACTTGTCCTTATATTGCGACCATCGACTATACGTATTTATTCTACAGCAACGCACGTATTACAATACTTACTTGCTACGTTACTCACGCGTTTTTTTTAAAATGATTTGTAATTTTTTTGCCGTGTACGTTTTTTACATGCACATCTTTCTACATCATTCTCACATTATGTATAATATTTTGTATAATTTCAACATTAACGGTGTAACCACAATTTTGTATTCATATAATGATTCAAAAGAATACCATGGAGTTTCTTGCACGTTCTTTTCCATAGAGGTCTACGCTTTGAAATGTGCAAATAGCTTCACTTTTTTATGAATGACTGATCTTGATAATTTAAAAACGCCTGTAAATGGTTTATTAGAAGTAAATGCTATGAGTTTTGATAGAAATTACAGAACACCATTTGCTGTAATCCTTAAATACCTCATTTGCTTCGTTTACGGTCATACAGATGGTCATGCTTGCACTACAGAAGCTGACGCATACTACGTACCTGGTCTTTCTGGAAAACATTACCAATTAGATCTATGAATATCCTTCGAGCCAGTTTCAATTTATTCTCGTAATATGGCCTTATCGTACAGTTGTTAGCACACAAACTTCTAAAGTGCTGCGCAAGTTTGCTAGTGAGGTATGTACCGCTCAGCTTAGACGAAGTATAGAATCCATTTTGCATGAGCATTTTCAACAACACTCCGGAAGATGAACTACCAGCGTTTGCGTATAGGTGGATGAAGTTATTGCAGTGTTCCATTTAAATGTAACGAGTTCTTGTTTCATGAAGATGTATGGTCTTTAGAGTACTTTTAAGAGCAGATGTCTTGAAAGGTACAAAGGTGGACGTGATGCCTGAGGCACTTTCTACTGGCCAAGCAAGGGTGGTACAGAGGTAACATGGCAGGTGCATTATTTTGTGCGTTGAATGTAAAACAGGTAAAGAATCGTTTCCATTTTCTGGGTAATATTAACTCTACTTCTTGCTCTTTTTCCGTTGGCAACGAAGGTATGTGTAAACCGAGCTGTATGCGGTCTGTCTTGCAGCATTATCGCAACCGTAACCTTAACTGAGCCGTTCATGAATTATTTGCTCAATACTACCTATTGATGATATTGATGATCGGGTTGATGCCCAATTCTTCAGACATATTGCGTACAGTAGTATAAGTTGTTCTATAGCGCTGACTTTCTCATCGGTAAGACTTGTTCTGAGGCGCCGCGCATGTGGCAAGTTGGCGACCACTTCTCGGCCTTTTCGGAAAGCGGAACACCATTCATATACTTTAGTCTCGGAGACTTCTCCAAGACTAAAGTTTGGGGATGAGTAGTTACCCATCCCCAAACTGCTCAAGTAATTTACGATTTTAGCGGATTTTACATTATCTTTGAGCATAAAACTGATATCAATGCGTTGCGCAACATACGCTAGTAAATCCTTCTCGTTCATGGCTATAATTACATTAAAAAGCGAGGTTACGCGGTCCCGATTGTTCTCTACGCTTCTTAACAGACCGCTCTAACATCCAGTGTAGCATTTTTACAATACAACATTTTTCATAAAATTTGGTTTATATTTGAATCTCCCTCGTGCATGTTTGATGTGTAGACTTTAAAAGAGACCCAATGAGTTTGTATCGGTGTTTCTTCTTAGGGTAGTCATCTAGGAAACACCGATTCCATCTAGTTTAAATTGTTTAAAAACTATTAGCAAAATAAATAATTTCTCATTCAGATTGTATGTTTTTATTTTAGACCGTTAGCATCGAGCCAGTCTGCGACTGCCATGAATATGTAAAGATCGTCTGCGCCCCACAATGGCTCTCATTTAGCTACAGCGGGAAAAGCGCGCTCTAAACGACTACATTCTGTTCAGTAAATAAACATGGCTCCTGAAATAGGGAAGCTTTTGAGTGCTGCTGTCAATTAAGCAGTAATGGCGGACTGTGACGAGATAGTGCAGTTTTGGGAAGTCTAAAATTGTACCGTTTTAGTTGATGTGTGTCTAATGAGAGATCCTTTAATTCGAGGTGGTAAGTATGATAGTACTGGTAAAGAGGACAACAATTGTGGAATATATTACTATGTTATTATTATTATATTATTATCTGATGATAAGCAATGATTTCATCGACGTTTGAGCATGCCTGTCTAAAAGTAACCTATTCGTTGTTGACTTAAAGACTCTTAGGTTGTAGCTATCCGGAAACAGACTCCAGCAGAGAATTCCACTCCTTAGCTGTACGCACAATAAATGTGTTCCCAAAACGTGTGGGTGGGATATCCACCATGTGGTTCACCAATGGTTCACCATATGGTACCTAGCGGTCAGTATTTTACAAAACTCATATTATAATCACAAGGTTCTACTGATTTATTGTCACATAACATAGTAACTACAGTACATATGTAGGTCCCATAGTAGGACGCGTGATGAATGAGTTCGATGGTAAGTTCTGCGCATGCGCGGGCACATCGACCGCCATATTTATAGTCCACTCGAAGTGCTGCACCGCCTCTGGGCTCATCATCATGTACTCCAACCATAGAGTCAAGATTTAATCTAGTTTTCATAAATGGATTGATTGAGCTGTCTTTCTGGAGTTGATTTGAAGTTGGGCTATGGTGCTTGCATGCTGAGCAGCATATCTCCATTTTTATCTTTGATTAATTATAATAGAATATAGTAAACTTTGTTGTACACCAAAGTATATATGAGTACAATGACGGTCTTATTGTCAGTATCTCCCAGACAATTTTAGGATGGATTATAACATTGTGGAGAGCTTAAAATAAAAATGGACCCAGTAAGTTTAAAACCCAGTTGTGGGTCAATCTCGCCTATGTACATCAACTGTACTTTTTAACTGCATGTTTAAATTTTGTGTACAATAAAGAATTAAAGAGTAAAGAGGGTAGTCGTGGTGTACCGCAAATTAACCTTTCGAGTACTGTAATTAGAAATACAATAGAAAGACAATGACAGAAGGAACGCCGCGTTCGCTTTAATGAATTAATGATGTATTAAATATTACATGAAAAACATTTAACAAATTTTATATGCTAAACTACATAGATGTAAAATTTTAAAATATGGTTTTAAAAACAACTAGCTTTTGCCCGCGCGGCTTCGCTCCCGTTCTTCCCTACTCCACCCTACTCCACCCTACTCTACCCTACTCTACCCTACTCTACCTTACTCTACCCTACTCTACCCTACTCTACCCTACTCTACCCTACTCTACCCTACTCTACCCTACTCTACCCTACTCTACCCTACTCTACCCTACTCTACCCTACTCTACCCTACTCTACCTCTCTTTTTTGTTGTTTTGATTGGTGAGCCCGTTATATAGATGTACTCAATCAGAGTAGTCTCAATGTAAAGGAAATGGGATAGATTTTATTAGGTGAACTGATGACTTAGTGAGGGTCGTGGGAAACCGATGGATGCGAGAAGCACAGGCGCGGCCGTTACGGCCACACTTGGGGGAGGGTGAGGGGCCACACTATGTCCAGCAGTGGGCGTCTTTCTGCTGGAATTATGAAGATAAGATTTCCCAACCAGCAGTACAGTAGGAACTGCTATTATTTGTTCTACTTCATATAAAAAAAAATATGCCCATGTCACTCAGTGATAAAGTAGCATACTACTGGTGAAAGAATTACCAAATTCGGGCCAGTAGTTAAGCGCTCTGATTTCAATGTTATCTAAAGTTTTAAATAAGCTGTATAGAAAATTTCAATGTTATCTAAAGTTTTAAATAAGCTGCATAGAAAATTTCAATGTTATCTAAAGTTTTAAATAAGCTGCATAGAAAATTTCAATGTTATCTAAAGTTTTAAATAAGCTGCATAGAAAATTTCAATGTTATCTAAAGTTTTAAATAAGCTGCATAGAAAATTTCAATGTTATCTAAAGTTTTAAATAAGCTAGAAAATTTCGATGTTGTCTAAAGTTTTAAATAAGCTACATAGAAAATTTCAATGTTATCTATCTTAGTGTCCCCGCACACGGGACACAAAAAAAAGCCGCCGCAATGAGCTTTAATAAAATGAGCTGTCCGTTTTTATTAAACGGTATTATTTATTTTATATTAACATTAATTTACTTGATAATAGATATAATAAGCTAAGTTACACAAAAACTTATTTCGGTGTCCGTCAATTTTTTTCTCTGTTAAAAAGATGGTAGAAATAACGCTTAAATATTAATTAATAACAAGTATTGATAATATGTATGTACTCGTACTATGTCTATATTATTACAATCTTATTCTTTACATTCCAGGAAATGTAAAAAAAAGAGAATTGTTCGAAAACCTTATTAGTGCTTAATCAGAGTGCTAGAAACCGAAATACAAAGAAATAAATTAACAACACATTCGCACCATGTAACATAATTGCGCTCAGCTGCATCTAGTTAGGCTAGGTACAAAGGTAACATAAATAGAAAAACGCAGGCAGATAATGAACAAAAACCTTCTATGTAAAAATGCAAATTAATTAAAACGAACAACAATTTCAGTTTTATTTCAGAGTCGAATACAAACAAAATCCAGTGAATAACTATCGCCGAAACCAGTCAAACAATAACACAAAATAATATGTACATGGAATTGAAAAAAATAACGCGATAGAATAAAACTACGCAGTTATATATTTATTCAGAGAAAAAACAACATTACTTCGTCAACGATTTTGGCTGTAGGCTGTAGACAAATCGAAAATATAATTGGTGCATAAATTCGAGGCATATTCGAGCTGTATTCGAAATATGCAAACATATCCGAGGATTTAGTGCTGATGTGGTCGCTGTATCTCCGGTATCCAATAGTTTGGGAATGGGATTACCGTAAATATTGAATATCGATTGCTGTGATTTATTTATTAACTCGTGTTGTGATATGTGAACAGGCGGAGAGGAAGAGAAAGGTCAAAGAAAAGATTTTATGAGGAGTTATATATAAGAAAATGGAGACAGTGTTAGCGTGGCGGATGCTAGGACAGAATGACAAACAACACGGGACAAAGGCAGGAAAATGATAATGTGTTGTGTAGTTTTATATTTCACTTGGCGTTATTGTAAACTACACAGAACTGTCCTCAATAACTATATCTTAGTATTTCATCAATGGTCTTTTCTAAATCCTAATTTATGAAGCAAATATATAAGGGTGGGTTCAGGAAGCGGATAATGGGGGCCTCTGAGCTGAGTATGACGCGACCAGACCGCGATATTATCTTGAGACAAGAAGCTCTTCTAGCCTCTCCATTTCCTTTTTAAAAAAATTTGAGGGACTTGCACAAAATATACCCAATCTAATAGAGAAAGCTTTATCTATAACTCGTTATATGAATAGACAGAAGGGATAGATTACTTTATTTATTATGTGAGAGAATCGCTTTACGACTCTCGACGCCCGGGGCGTGTCCTGTGGCGGCGGTTGGGGCATGAGCTTATTTGTTTCCTCACAGTTGCAGCCATCTCCTTCACTTGGATTACTGCTACTCAGAAGGAAGTGACCGCTTTGAATTCCTCCTCGCTCCAGACCATGGCCGGACCTGGACCGAATGCGAGAGGTCTAACCAGTTAAGCAGGGCAGACTTCTACCGTTTGCTCCCCCGTATCCTCCGACCGATCCGAACAATGGTAACATCCAGTTGTCATTTCCACCTAAATTCGAAACAGTAACTTTCTGAATTGGTTATGTCTGGTGACGACCTACGTCATGTGGAAGGTGAAGAACACCGTGGCGCCTCTTTAGCCATTCTATAAAGAGAGGTCTTATCGCCATGACTATGGATTGCCAGAACCTTTTCACTTCATTCTAAATTCTTTTAAATAAAATTCTCTTGAAGCAGGATCTACTGGAACTTGCAAAGTATTGTTATAACAACACCGTCTACCCACTTTCAAGTTAGAAATATTTAAACTAGAACTGTGAGGCCAATATAAAACTTATAAGCGCGTACTTAAATATGTTTACATTATTCATGACAGATAACCAGATGATGGAGGTTCTGCTTACAAATTCACAAACGTTTTATCTCTCAAGGGAAAATAAAACATCTTGAGGATTTAACAGAATTATTTTGTGAAACGTCTAAGCGTTTTTTCTGTTATTGAGTAACGTTATAGAAATGTTGTTAGCAAACCTATTTCTTTCTCCGGGTGATGTATGTTAGAAGTTTTGGGTACTTTTTTAATTTATTCATGTGGAAAATCTCCTCTTCTGAACTATATTCTTTTTGGTAATAACTGCTGATTGTTTTGTATCATAGAACTCTTATTTAAATGGTGAAATTTCAAATTTCCAATTTTGTCTCGTGTGCATCACTTTACAGCAGACGATAAATTGTATTCCGTGTCCTATTCCAAGCCATGGTCTCTTCATTTGCACAGTTTTCGTTAAGACTGCAAGAGGTAACAAACAAACACACAGAGTTACTTTCACAATAATAATACTAGTTTAAATAGTATGGATTCCTTGTGATTTATATGAATTTCAAAGGTTATAAGTCGCGTGTCTGAAATATTAAATTTTCCTTCGCCATCATATTATTATCACTCCAATCAGTCTACCAGCCCCAACTATATTGTGATTGGCTTCCAGTTTATCTAGATAAAACTGAAACCGAGTATTACAAACGGTGACGGTACCACCATTTTATGGTGGATTTATATACGAAATAATGGGTGATCAGAAAACTTAACATTTTGAATGATCCCCAACATAGATTTAAAATTTTGATTTCAGCAGAAATAAGGTAAAATAGAAGTTTTTCATTGAAGCAAGAGCAAATAACGTTAAATTTCGAATTTTAAATTAGGTTCTGGTTCTAGTGTTGTAGTGTCTATATTTATAATTTTAAATTAATTTGAATTTGGAATAGTTCAACTATTGAATTTAAAAAAAAAGTTTATGCGAATCATATTTAAAAAATGTGAAAAGTCAAGTTTTGATACGGAAAAAAACAAGTTTTCCCATGTAAACTTTGCCACTCTTTTTCAGGGATGATATTTCTAAGAATTTATTATTTTTAGATACCAAGATCATATAAAGAATATTTCTATTTTTTTATAACCAGCTGTTTAGGTTGTACGTTGACTCATCAGTGAGTTGGTTAAGATAAACCACCAAAGTTAAAGGCATAACAGCCATAAGGCCCAATTCCACCGGTGTCATTAATGTATAATTAACAAGGAAACCTACAAGAATGCAAATTGAAAATTAATTATCTTTCATTTACAAGAGCAACATCTGAAAACAATTATAATATTGGGTGAGTCTTTGATCTATTTCCAGTAATATGTACAAAAATTAATGAGTCTACAAACAAATAAATTATGTATATATATTTTTTAATTGATATAAACTGGTGCTTGATTGCGATCACACCTGATGGTAAGCAGAGATGCAATCGTTGATGGTGAGGCGCACTAGTTTATTAAGAGTCTATTCACTTTTGCCTTGAATATAATTTCAAAAGACATAACTAGCTTGAAAAAATATTCAGTTTCTGTTCCAAAAACAGAGAAAATCTTTGTTAAATAAAATATTTTTTGATATATACAAATAAATCAGGCCCTTACCTAATTTATCACTTCAGGCAGAAGTAAAAAATAATCGCCTACATTTACATAAACCTCGAATCGTACGTGAAGAAATAGCTCTCGTAATTAGATGAATGTTTGATAGCGCGGTGGCCCGTGCCCCATCGACCGGCACAACCTATTTTTAGTCATCGACCGGTCTATACCTACGTGAAAATTTCAGCAGGTTGCCATTGGCTAGGCCGGCGTGACGTCACGTTCCACCCTCGGCCAATAGGAAGGCCGCGTTTCGCGCATGGCCGCAAAGCCTTTTCAGAGCACTGTCTGTGCTCGCCAGTTCGGGCGAGGTGTTCCCAGGTGTGCAAGTACCGCCAACTAAAACAAAGGTCAATATACTTTTAATTTTTTAAACCGTCACATTGATTTCTCTTCGGTTTTTAAAATGGCGACTTATTCGCGCGGATTTTTGTATATTTTTAGCGATTTTTTTTTGCAGTGTGTGCGTGAGTTCATTCATACATATTTTATTTGACGGCTATATTGATTTTCTGTGTTTCGGTAATTGTTAATCCAGTGTTATATTGGTAATAGTGTGCTAGTGTGATTATTTGGTGCATTTTGGTGGTAAAATAGAGGGTTTGTCAATGTGCGGGTTATATAATTGTTACGTAATGTGTTGTGTGTGGTTGCGTGATGTATGTTAGTGTGCGTGAGGGGTTGTTTGTACTCTAATATTTTGTATTCCAAACCTAAACGTAAACTAAAGTAAGGATTTCAAGAAAAAAAAATATTCTAGATAGGAAATATATTAGAATTTTACGTCATTAAAACTGTATAGTGAACCGTAAAATACAAATAATTAAGGTTTTCCTCCTTTGTAAAACCTGTAATAAACAAAACTTTAATAATTTGTTATTTTTCGCGATTCTCATCTGTGAAAGACTTGAAGATAATCTTTTCTCTATCGAGTTTTAAAAATATCAATGACCTACTAGTGAATTACTGGGTTTTGAGGTTACAAAATTAGCTTGTAGAAATTTGAAGTCACCTATCCACCATCCTAAATAATTAGAGTTTTCTAATAATTTACCTGTGTGGCAAACTATTACGTTACAAGTAACATATTTTGTTATCACACATATTATCCAGATCCGTAGCCACGTAGCACCGCCCTCTACGAAAGCGTAGCACCGTAGCCGACGGCTACGAACCGTAGGCGCTTTGCAATGCAAGGGGAAAAAGAACTCATTACGTTATGAATATTAATATGCGCTTCTCAATGGATATTTTTTAAATATAAGTACAGGATAATAATGTTAGTTTTAAAGCTTGATGGTGAACAAGATGATTCATGTTCTACGCCTTGGTGGATAGAATAGAATCGAAAAGAATAAACTTTATTGTAAACCTTCTTCTTCTTCTTCTTTTCGTGTCGATGCTCTCAAACACCTCGTGCCCGTCGTCGTGCTCGTGTCGTGTCTTTGCTGTTTCGGGCCAAAATTGTACACCAAAAACGTAACACAACTTCTAAATAAACTTAAATGTATGGATACAACGGCGGCCTTATCGCTGAGAGCGATATCTACCAGATAATAGGATGGATCCTCGCTGTCCGACCATCCGGTAACTGTCCGGGCCGAGCCCAAGTCGTCGACGGCGCGCACTGTTCCCGCGCGCCTCAAGAAGCTGTCAGCAACAGCAGGGGCCCAGCTGGGTCGAAGCCTACTGGGACCAGGGTTAATTCGAAAGATAACTCAAGCCCCGGTACGAAAGGCAACGAAGGAAAAGGAGTGGGTTTTTAGTCAGTAAAAGTCTGACACTATATAGTCATAATCATTATGATTATGATTATGATTATGATTATATCCCGCTCCGCCCAAGAGCGGGGGTTGTCATTAGATGATTTTCCATCCGCTAAAAAAATAAAAAACCTTAGGATGGATCGAAAGAACAGATTTGAATGAACAACTAAAGCATGAGTAGACCATGGCCTGGAGTAACACCGTAGTCCATTTTAGCACGATAATAGGTTTTCTTGGGATAATTTGCATCATCTTTACAGCCGAAAGACGTATTCTGCTGGAAAACAGGCCTCCTCCAATGGTCGCCACAATGACCCGTCCTGTGCATTTTGCATCCATAGGTCTCACGTAATCCTTACCATGTCGTCGATCGAACTTATGGGAGGCCCTCCCTCGTTGCGTTTTCCAGTATGCGGTTTTTTTTTTGGTCGGGAATATCATCCTATCACAACCCCGTTCCTTCAAGCCTTCATACTGGGGCTCGAGTTCCCTTTCGGATAACCCTGGCCCCAGTAGGCTTCGACCCGGCTGGGCCCCTGCTGTTGCTGACAACTCCTTGAGGCGCGCGGGAACAGTGCGCGCCGTTGACGACTTGGGCTTGGTCCGGAGAGTTACCGGCCGGTCGGACAGCGAGCTACCCATTGCTCAGTGTCCGCAAGCCCGCGCCTATGGTGGCTAGAATTCGGGATCGGAATCCCGGCGGCGGCGAGAGCGCCGTTGCCTGATGCGGTCTGCCTCCTCCTTTGCGAGCATTACTGCTTCGCAGAAGTCGGCGACCGCCTGCCTCCTCCTCGCTCCGGACCATGGCCTCAACCATTCCAGTATGCGGTCGCTACTCCAGAACTTTTCGGTCCCATTGACCATCTGTTCTGCGTGCAATGTGCCCGGTCTACAGCCATTTAAGATTGGCGATTTTTTGGGCTGTGGCCGTAACCTTATTTATTTATTTCATTCTTCATGCTTAAAAGAGTACAAAGGCGGTACCCTTGATTCTCCTGTGAATATCATCATTTCTGATTCGATCACGCAAGGAAACTCAGAGCATAGCCATTTTCATTGCCCTTTGGTGGCCTTGATGAAGCGCATTGCCGCTGGTAAATGCTGGTGCTTTCAAAGTTTCACGTCTTTTAGCATTGTATACAAGTTTATTGCACTCACACTATCTTGATTATTAAATGTCAGTTCATAACATTTCCAGTTCCATATCTCATGGTATTTGCGGCGAAACCATTAAGCCTTTCTTCATGACACCCTTAGTTCTAAACCATGAAGCTTCTCATTCAGACTTGGGGGCTTTAAAGTTTTTATGATTTAAATGAGTATTTAAAGCCAGCGTGTTGTTGACGCAGCGTTGGAAGGCCTCCCACGAGAAAGAAAGAAAGAAAGAAAACAAGTTTATTTGGCACTCAGGTACACACAATGAGATAACAATTATCATATAGAAACTTAAATACTTAAACTTAAAATACATCATCATTGTGTGTCTCACGGCTGAGCCGAATAGGTCCAGCTCAGCATAATGCCAGACAACTACGTAGCAGTTGCCTGACGCTGGTAGACAAGGTGGACCGATAATCTGGTGAGGGTCACGGGAATCTGATTTAAGCGACACGCACACGAACGGTCATTGCGACATTTGTAATTTTGAAATAATTTGGAGTTATAGGACATTCAAGTGTGATATGTCTTTAATTTGTGTTCTTTTAATAATTTAATGTCCACACATACTTCATCATAGCCTTCGTGGAAACTTTAATCTGAACTTACTGTAATTCCCAAACATTAGCCAAATATATAAGTAATTCACAAAAGTTACATTTTAGTCTCACAAAGGGAGCGGAAGTCGTAAACCGCGTCTGTTTCCGGTCGCAAGATGGCGGCCGGAAGTGGCTCGAGTGGCGGCATCCGGTGGTACACATCCGGTGTGGAGGCTCTCGACTTTAGATGAGGGAAATGTATGATTTTTTTTTTGTTGAGAAACTGTACATTTGCCAAAACTTGACCAAAAAAATATGATGTGGTGAAAATTAAAGCGGCTTTTGATGCTAAAGCTCGTTTTAAAGTTTTCCAGTACGAAAAGTTTTCAAGAAACAAATACTTTGCTTTATCAACTCTTTATCAATTATCATTCCTTCAGCTAAGAAACTACTACTACTACTACTACTTACTCTTCTCTCTCTTTCGTCTTTTCTCTTACTCTTTTATTATTACTTTTTATAAATAAGCTTTCGTAGCATGATTTGTCAAATGATTCAAGCCAATCTGTGCTAATCTCGGGACTCACATATTTTATTAGTATTACTTTGAATTTATTAAGATATTTACCAACTAATGCTAATGGTGTGTTAATCCATCATATTTCTCGTTAACATAGATTTTGCCCAGATGCGACCGAAACGAAAATTTTCCGGCATGTAGTGATGGAAGATAGAAAATGATAGAAATGGCTTTCAAATAGTTAAATGATAATATAATTGAATTCAGGATTATTTTTTTATTTGTGTCCCGTTTAGCGATACGTTCGTCAAATATTAACCGATTTTCATGAAAAGTTGAAAATAAATTATTTGTCTTGGTATAACCATGTGAAGAGGAGTGATGAAACCTATATTACAAAAAGGGTTATGAGTATACAATACATGTGGATGGACGGTGAGGGAGAGGAAGACCAAAGAAAAGATGGATTGTATGTGAAGTGATATGAAAGAAAAGGCAGTTAGTGATAGCGTGATGAGTGACAGGACAGAATGGAAGAAAAAAACGTATTGGGCTGACGGGCAGAAAGGTGATGACGTTTATTTTCTAGTAGTCTTTTAGCATACCTACCCTACTACAGTCATTAATACAAAAAGCAAGGCCTTGTGACTCTACTGAGTGTATTGGGGCCAATGCTGTGTCCCACATTTATAAGGGTGGTCGGTGAAGATTGGCGATATGCTGGCGCTCAGCCAACGGCATAAACTGCGGCTTAACACTATTGGGCAAAGCTAGATCGGCTATAGCTGGTCAATTTCATAGCTCAGGTGATGTTACACAATAAAACGGGATGACAATAGGTTAAGTTACCTAGGTATTTGGATGCAATACTGTTATTTTTAAAGAATGATAGAGAAATAACTAGTTTCTACCAGTGACAAAGCTTGCGTAAAAGTAGGTTTGTCAATCCCATTTGGGATCCCCTTATGGGGTTAATTTTGGAAAATCAAGCAGCTAAAAAGATTTCGATCATCAAATGTCTTATCCCACTCTAGAGTGGAACAAGACGGCGTGTCAGACTTTTACCAACTAAAACCTACCTGTGTCCTTCATGTGTCCTTTGCGTTCTAAGGCCACCGTAACTCTTTCAAATGTTCCCGCAGATCGAGTATTTCTTATGAGAATTTCTTGCAGAGAAAATTACGTGGGTGATGACCATTTAATTCTTTTCGATTCGATGGTAAACTCGGTAAGCTGTTTGGGACCAATATGTGTGTGTGTGTTTAAAGTACATTTTGGAGGATCTGATGAGTGCCACCTATATAACTATATATTATATAGTCTTATTGGTCCACTAACCACTAGACCTGTTGGTCTAGTGGTTAGTGGCCCTGACTGTTAGGTCGTGGGGTTCGATTTCCACCCAGGACAAATGTTTGTGTGATGAGCATAATCATTTGTTCTGTGTCTGGGTGTAATTTATCTATAATGTGTATGTATTTAACCTTTCGAATGTCTTAAGTTACACAGTTGGACATAAGCAATTGTCTTTCTATTGTGTCTCTAATTACGGCATTCAAAGAGTTAAATATATAAGTATGTATATCAGTTGTCTAATACCCATAACATAAGCTCTGCTTAGCTTGGGACTAGACGGCGTTGTGTGATACTTGTGACGAAATTTACTTTACTTGACTCACTCAAATTGACACAAGGCAGTCTTGCCAAGTGTGCTGTGTTTGTGAATGTAGAGGTTAGCTTAGTAATCGTCCCAGACCAATCCTTATGCAATCCGTATCCATCGGATTCCCGCGATCCTTACCATGCAAACAGTCCACCTTATGAGAAGCGTTCCACTACGTCCGGTAAGCGGTCGTTACTCCAGAACATTTTGGCCCCATCGACTATCAGTTCAGCGAGCAATTTGAACAACCCACTCTACTCGGATTTAAGTTTGGTAATTCTTCGTGCTAAGTCGGAAGGCTCTTCTGCGGGCATCTTCAAGATAGGTTCCAGGGATCGCCGGGCGTTTGGATTTGCGGTACGATATTTTTAACGTCGCTCAGGAGGTTCTGAACCGTTGGCAGGCTCAGGTTTTCCGCTGCAGAGGCAACCTAGCCAAATGGGGTATCCTTGGCCTATCGCAAACCCACTGCTAGTCTGCGGCCCCTTCACAGGATATGTGTCACCTTTCCTACTCGGCTTCCACAACCACCTGCACCTACGAGGCCAGCACAATATGTACATATTGTTCGCACAAGATTTGAGTCAAACACGAAAAGACACAAAAGAGGAAGAAACACGTTGAGAAAAGGATAGGCAGATAACAAAATAATGTATACAGCAGCAGTATTTTAATCAATGATTTCTCTTGTTACAGAAGCACACGCGGACGCACCATGGTGAACTAGCCCTCAACCAATACATATCAAATACTGCACTGATTACTTATAAACCTAACGTTAACACTCTTAGTCTCTATACGCGACCTTACAAGCTAGCATTACGTACAAAATTAGTGAGTAGAAGAAAAAAGGGGAAGCTAGTTACATTTTAGAGGATTGAAGGGGGTAGGTGAATACTGAAGGTTATTAGGGGGGGTTGGATAGTTGTGTCGGGGTTGTCGCAAGTGTCGACCGTGGAGGCGGAAAGCAGCGCGCTGTTAGGGCGGCTGGGGGGCGCGCTCCGGGGAAGCGCTGCCGCCGCGTCGCCCGCGCGCGTCGCCAGCTCCATCCGGGGCTACCTCAGCAACAAGGTCGGATCGCTGCAGCTCAGGGATACAGGTACGACTTGCACCACTTACTTCTTACTAGTCCATGGACGGATAAATCGCACCATTAAAACAAAGGTGGCTCTATACCAAAAAGATGATTTTTTAGCAGTCACAAAGTTTTCAATGTATTATTTACTAGCTTTTACTCGCAGATTTGCTGGCGTAAATAAAATATAGCCTCTGTCACATAAGAATAAAGAAAAATTTTAGCAATCGGACCAGTACTTTCAGAGATTTTCTCCTACAAACAAAAAAACAAAACTGTGTAGATTTATTCAAAAGTTGCAAATCAACTAATGAGGACTATCAACTATTAAACCAAAGACTGACAATGAGATTACAAATAGGTTGTGTTAGTTAGATTGAAAAATTGAAGGTTTACCTAAAATTGGCAATTAAAAAACAAGTTCAATATATTGCCACTTTTGTTTGAAAGGTGCAAAATGATTTTTAGAGGTGTGGAAGGATTGGCAGGCCACCAAGATTGATTTTGGGTGCTTATTATTTATTTTTTCTTCTCGATCTTTTGGTACATGGGCATAAATAAGTGTACCTACGTGCGTCAAAAAAAAAAAAAACATCAAATCAAATAAGTTTATTTGTTACATAAATATAAGTGTCTCTGTGTTCTCCCACAGCAAGTGGCAGTCAAATATTAGTACAATATAACTATTTTTACAGCCTACTGAAACAATATTGGTTTAGCTAATATAAAAAAGTTACTAAATTATATACTTATAGTTTGATATTCCCTCGTGTACTCACGTTTATGTAGGTACAGTTGTTCTGTCCCAAGGATGCGGGTTGGTCTTGAATGCATGGGTACACTTACGCGTACGTTTTTTACTGTGTGGAGACCAACTCGTCTTTTTATCTCACAACTAGGTATACCTACGATAGACTTGACTTCTGAGCGTCAGTCTAGGCCGCCAGACGACGGTGACAAAGCTACTCAACTGGATCCTGTACATTTTCTGTGTATTACCTTCTGATAGTGTCGTTACTGCTTGTCGTTAATGCACTCAAACATTGGTGTGAGAAGTTTTGCAGGTGGTTTCAAGTGCGTAATGTTTATTTTTAGGAACAGTGAAAATAAATATTAATTCAGCATTATTTTTGAATTGATCAGTATCTTATTCCACGTTATCGTTCAAAAAAAGTATAAAATACAATTTTTGTAAATAGGGCAGTTATTTAAACTTTATAACTTTTATAAAGACTGCTTCTTCTCATAAATTCAATTGACACAAAGGACAAGATACCGTTATAACAGCTTACAATACCAATTTCAACACCAAACGCGCAATAAACCGTTCCGTTTTCCCTATCATCAATCTGCTGCGGAACCCCAATAATAATGCCTTACAAGCACTCAACAAACAAAAGGACAAGCCCCCAAAAGACAAAGGTATTATTATTTACGATGATATTAAGACACAACGCAGAGTCGCGAGGGCTCTATGTGAGCAAACATTGGGCCCAAAAATCTGTTACACATATAACGGTAAAAAATAAACCTTATTACGACGGTGTAGAGAATATGTGGACGGCAAATGTTTGGTGAAACTAACGATAAGCAAATATTTGAGAGACAACGTTATAAAGTAAATCGGGGGAGGACGTGACGTCATATAAATAAAGGAGCCGCGCTCAGCGGGGAACGAGAGATGCCGTATTTAATCATAAAAAAAAACATTGGTAATTACAGCAATAACTTGTTTGACGAATTTATTTTTAAATTGATGTGTGTGTTCACACTTGTATTGATTGACCTTTTTAGGTATACAGGCTTTAGAACTAACTCAGGATCAAAACGTCTTCCCAAACTACATCTTTACTCTATAAATCATAAGACAGCAGTAAAATTAATAGTTCACCATTTTCTTCGTGATAACTAGAAAATTTGAACAATATCAATCAGTCAATTATTAATCTAAGCATTTATTTAATACTAGCTTTTGCCTGCGGCTTCGCCCACGTACATAAAATATAGCCTATGTCATTCAGGAAGAAAAGCAGCTTTCTGTTTGACCTAATAAATGCTTAAGTCTTCGAAGAAAATACCAAAAGAACTATGTGGTTGCCTATAATATTTGAGGAGTTCCCTCGATTTCATCAAGATTCCATCATCAGATCCCAACTTGGTGACTATGGGACCATTTGGGAAGTATACCCTTTCCAACAAAAAAATAATTTTTCAAATCAGTTGGCAAGCGACGAAGTTATGCGCGAACATACATTAAAAAAAATACAAACATCGGAATTGAGAACCTCCTCCTTTTTTAAAAGTCGGTTAAAAACATAAATTGTATCTAAGACTCTGTACCCTGACCTGCCTCCAACAATCCATAGGTTCCAGTACCCCTAGCCAAGTTGCTAATCTGCAATAGTTAACGCTTGTAGAAAGCTTCAAATATACGGGAATGACGTCGTCTTAACGCTCAGTCACGTGATCAGAACAAAAGAATTAGCGGCAAGGTCAACTCGAAGCGTTCGGCGCAAGCGAAACGGTTGTAACTTGGCTAATGTTGGCTGGCTGGCTAATGATTACTTCGACATTAATCAGAGTCCGATCAAATTATATTCGTAAGCCGAATTCAATTAGCTCGTCCAATCAATTCAATTGATTGCGGACGCGTCTAAATAATTAACGCACATCGACTTAGTCTTTGATCTGACGGAATTAGCCGTTAGGGGCTAATTACTTTTGGCCGAAAGGCCGAAGGGCTTTGGGGCTTGGAAACGAATTGATTTCATAGGTAAATGTTTTGATTAAAATTTATTTGAAAAACTGGTGCTTATTTGTGCATTTAAAACGCTTTCAACTTTAACAAATCTGATAGCCTAGTGCGAGTTGACACGTTTATGACTTTCGGCGCTCTGGTTGGTCCGCTCCGAGCTCTTAGCCAATCAGAGAGCCCAAATGCGCTAAACGTTTTGATCGTGTTTACCTAAAAACAACTCAGCGCGCGATTTTTAAAAATTTAATACAAATGTTTTGTAAATACTTTTAATGTGTGTACAACTGAGTGGAATGTCCAGCAAAAGTCTGAGGCTCCTAACAGCTATGACCAGAAGGTGTTTAAGCAAAGATCCACTCTTTGCTTAGCTACTTTTATAAGCATGCTCCACTGTCGAGCATTTTTTATCGGCTGACATCTTAATTAGAATTAACAAACAACTAGTTAAATAAACAAATAGTATATTGTATTTATCATTTACTTTGGGTTACCGAAGTACTACGAGTTAATAGTAAAAACACGCTTTGATTTACTGAAAATGTTTAAAATCAACGAAATGAAATTGTGATTTATAAATAAATTCACTGAATAAATATTGATGAAATAATGGCACAGTACCACAAAACACATTTCAATAAAAATACAAAATTAGAGAGCATATCAGCATATCTAATAAATCATCAGACTTCGCCCGCCTGTTACTAGAAAATTTTCCGAGGGAACATATTCCCCGAATAAATGATAAATGATATTTATTTTGTAAATAGGTTTAAAAAAAACACTTTTACACGTCAATTGTTTTCGTCAGTTAATGCTAGATGAGGCCGATGTTTCCTATCTGACTACCCTGAGAAGAAACACCGAAACAAACTCAGGGGTCAAAGTCTCTTTTAAAGTCCATACAGTAAATTTAAAATGGTCAAATCACATGAGAACCATGCAGATTTGTCTGAGATGGTCTTTTGAAGAAAGAACCATACAGATTTGAGTGGACCTGTCCAATCAGTGTAAGCATTTGTCAGTATTCGAAAAGCTCAACTTAGGACTATTAAGGAGCTCCACGACTTGACGAATAATACCAAAGAAAGGACATTTGGGTAGGCCGCAGAAAATACTCAAATTGCCAGACATACGTTAAAATTACTGAAAAGAAAAGAAAAAGCAATCAACATAGTCCTCACATTTACAATAATATAAGGAAATTGATAGATTTAGCAAAGTAAATATTTATGTCAAAGAAAAAAAAACAAATCAACAATCAACACATGGTTTATCTGTATACCCAATTTCCTCGAAATTGATTGTATTAAAAGCAAGAAGAAGTAGCAAACGTACACACACACGCACTCGCAAACTTTCGCCTTTCTATTATTAAAGCAATGCTATACACATCACCATGATTATCATCACCATTTCAGCCGATATACGTCCACTGTTGAACATAGGCCTCCCCCAAGCGTCGCCACATCGAACGTTCCTCTGCGTCCCGCATCCATCAGTTTCCCGCTACCTATACACGTACATTATAATATATATCTGGGTATATTTAGCAATCAGCATCTTTTCCCCACTTTTCCTTTGAACTCAAAGGAACGTAAAAAATAGTAAAAATACTATGAAAACAATAAAATCTAATTAACCTTACGTTTACCGTAATTAGAGACACAATAATGTGAGAGTGAACGCCTGCGTTCGTTTGAGGTTTAATGAATTAATATCTGCCACACGGTATCCTTTCTACAAGAAAACTATAGCAATAACTATAGCATGTAACCTATTTATCTTTATAAAAGCAAGCCTGCCTAATATTTGTACCTTTCGCCACAAAACCGACCCTCGTTGTCCAATTCTACCGTCTGTCCCCTCGGGCCCTAATTGCGTCAATTACTGCACGCGGTGACACAGGTTCGGATCCCGAGCTGGGGAGGGTAGGCAGGCTGGGGAATCGTCAAAGGCATGACTGTACAGTGTTATAGGTAAGGTTAGGTTTATTTTGCAGATATTTCTTTGTGGTGCGGTGAATGTAATTTGTATAAAAATTTTATTAATTACTTAATGTTTTTACCAAAAACTTAAAACATCTTGCGTCCACGCCCCCAGTCGCTACAATACCTAAGTCATCGTCAACAATAGAGCCAAAAGATATCCACTGTTGGACATAGGCCTCTCCCAAGTGTCGCCACAACGAACGGTCTTTTGCGTCTCGCATCCATCGGATTCCCGCGACTCTCACCAGGTTATCTGTCCACCTTATAGAAGGCCTTATCCAACTCTGCGTCTTCCGGTAACACCTAGGTACCATATGAAGGGAGAGATTTGCAAAACGAGTGGGTAAACTAATCTATGCAAATAAATATAAAATAATAAAAATAATAATAAAATAGATGTGTGTGGTGCGGCGAGATCTTAGAATTGATCATATCATATGGCCAACTAAAACTCACCAGATCATTTAAACGTTTACATTTGATGGTATGTCAATCCTCGTTTGGCCATATCATTGATGTAGGATTTCTAATATAATAAAAGGTCTAAAAAAGTAAGCCAAACGAAAATTGAAATATCATCAAACTTTACTTTTTTTCAAACGATCTGTCTAATTTTACTTGACCATCTGCTGTTGACAGGCTGAAAAGGATCTGGTGCGACCGTAACATCACTAAAGCCACGAAAGTTCGCCTTATGAGAAGCTTAGTCTTCCCAATATTTCTTTATAGAAACGCCTTCAAGACCGACGCGAAATCAATGCACTCGAGATGTGGTGCTGGCGGTGACTGCTGCGGATCCTTTGGCCATCACTTAGGACTAACGTTTCGATTCTGAAGGAGCTAAAAATCAAGTACGAATCCTCAAATATTTCGGTCTCGTTGTTCGCAACTAACACTTCATGGAGCGACTCGTTATCCAGGGACAAGTGGAGGGGAAGCGGTCACGCGGGCGCTCACCTACGCGTTGGACAAACCTCATCAGAGATGCAACACAAACCTCTATAGTCCAGAGTTCTCGAGACGCCGCAAACCGTGACAAGTGGAGACGCATCGCGGGAGCCTCACTCGCCAACAAAAATGCAATATTGTCAACCACGACCACTCTGTCAAGAGTGCACGATTAAGGAGGACATGACCATTTGTTTTTTTAACCATATCATGAAGTGATCAATTTCAAAGAAATGGCCACGACATATGCATTATTATAATGTTATGTTAGTGGGCAAAATAACAGTATTATCTCCTCTAATTTTTATTCTCCTTTAAATTCTCATAGTTATTTGGCCAATTAATCATCAAAACGTATTTTCAATCACACTCAACCGAACACAGCACAATAAAACATTTTCCTGGTCCCTAATTCCATTCCCCAATACGACCCTCTCCACCGTCTGCCGGTCCCCTTCTCATTAGGCGTGCAACCTAACACGGACCTATAATTTTTCTACTAATTCCAATAATGACATTGGGGTGCCCGGTTAATAAATACTCTATGGGTAATAACCGTTTTTCTAATAGATTTGCTCGTAAATATCGCTTAAATTTTATGCGAAAATTATTCTTAGTTAACATTATTATGATGGGAAATGGGACTGTGAATATAGGATCCATAATTTAAACAGGAAATGGAAAGTTATGACTTTAAGTTCATAAATAGCCTAGCGCAACCAGCTTTATAATGTTCCCACTGCTGGGACTCAAGGTTCCTCTTTAGGAGAAGCATTCCCTCTCTGGGACTCAGGCCTCCTCTCTTGGAGAGGGAATGGGCCGTCATCCACCACGTGGGCCCAATGTGGGTTGGTGGATGTCACAATATGTGTTCGAATTTTTGGTTCTAGGACATGCCGGTTTCCTCACGATGTTTTCCTTCACCGTTTTGAGAGCAGTGGTGATGAGTGAGAGCAGCAGTGTAATGAATTCTGGTTTATGTATATTGATGATGAGCTTAACTAAAAGTACTTACAGTTTTCTTTCAATAAACCATTAAGTGAGCTCACAATAGAGGGTAGGATCCAGTGCACAATTTTAAAATTATACATAATACAAATAAAATAATACTTACCTACATTTTCTTTCTTTCTAAAATATAAATTCGCTGTTCCCACAAATCAACATGTTAAAATATACAATTTTGACGTTACTCAATTTTCACACCATATTTCTATATGATAAGTCGATCCTACAAATCGAAATGTTAAATCGGGATCGACTGCTACCAAAACACTCTTAAATAAAAATAAAACGAAGATTTAGGTCATGTCGCTTTACATCGAGGATTACGTTCGTGATTCGCTTGCGTGCTTTCAAAGCGAACTGGCAATGTAAGTTGACATTTAATTTTTACGGAGACTTTACCGTACGGAACGGAATTGGATTTTCTTTTTGAATGTTAACCGTTACTGTCAAAGAGCTCTTTGTATGGAGATGTGTATTGCGAGGGTTTTGTACCGCGAGGGGGAGAGTAGAGGTGTAGGTAAGTGTTGTTTTTTTAGGGTAGCTTATAATACAGACAGATGAATGCAAATTTCATGAGCTTATAGCTACTATAGATGCAGATTCGCTGCTTTATAAATTATTCGTCGACTCTGTTTCAGAGTAAAAATATTGTCCCAGTCGGCATTGTTGTACTGCTCTTTTTGTAATGATTATAATTTAGGTGCCTTCAAGGCTAGAGGGTCTTAATAAACCAGAGCGCTTCACCATCAACGATTGCATCACTGCTTACTATCAGGGATTGCAATCAAGCACTAGTTTACATAAAATAAAAAAAAAGATCAGCGAAACCTATAGATATGTCTTGTAATAATATTTTTTAAATTCCATTCAGGTCGTATAAAATATCAAACAATTAAAAAATAAAAGTAAGAAAAACATGAATTTTTTTTTCTTTTCAAGAGTAAAACTAGCTATGGTGGTCCACTAGCTCCAACTTACATGTAGGTTGTGGGTTTAAACCCAGTCAGGCGTATTACGAGTACTTTGAGTAATTTATTTCAGCACTATTGCTCTCAATACGGTGAAGGAAAACGTAAGGAAACCTGCATAAGTGCATATCCTAGAACCGAAGGTTCGAAGACATATTGTAACATCCACCAATCCGCACTTGGCCCGCGTGGTGGATTACGGCCCATTCCCTCTTTTAGAAAGGAGGCCTGAGTCCCAGCAGTGGGAACATTATAAGGCTGATTATGGTTCGTCATCATCATCATTTCAGCCGAAAGACATTATAGGCCTCCTCATCGTCTTAGTTAGACGTAGGCTACCTCCAAGCGTCGCCACAACGACCGATCCCGTGCGTCTCGCATCCACCGCATTCTCGCGATTCTCAATGATTATCATCGAGAGTCGCGAGAATGCGGTGGATTATTCCATACAAAAGTAAAACCCGCGCCTAATGCCAACTGCACTCAACATATTTCCATTAAATACAAAATTGACAGTACACTCCTCACGAGGGGAGAGCGGGGCGCGCCGGCCCGCTCCCTGTCTATGAATATTTGATATGACCCGCGTTGCCCACCGGCAGGAGTCGGAATTCGTGTTTTATGCTAATACCACTCACAGACTTGACATGTTTGGGCAAGATGCTACTAACCTATTACTACCATTCGCTGTCCATCTGTCTGTCAGTGGGCTGTGTCTCATTAACTGTAGGAGGTAGAGAGTCGAAATTTTTAAAGAATATGTATTCCTATCGCTGCTACAACAACAAATCTACACTATAATATTGTAGTTTTTTTTTTTTTGTTGTTTTATGGTTATTTTGTTTATAGGAGATAATCTCTGAAAGTACTGGTCCAATTGTAATTTTTTTTTTTGATAGAAGTCTCCTCTATTTCTGAGTGCCATAGGCTATACTTTATGCATGCGGGCGAAGCCGCGGGCAAAAGCAAGTAGTAAAATAAAATTGAAATAAAGTCAAAAGAACCTCCTTTAAAATTCTCACACTAAAAACGTTAGTTTGTCGATATTTTTGCTCGATTTTAATGTTGTTTCACAAAAGGTAATCGAAATACTGTAGTGCAGAGCACATGCCTGGCCTAGGGTTTGGCACCAAAGTGGCCTCGCGCAACCGAGGGCTCTATAAGAGCGAGGGTTTTTTAATGATTAATAGGCTCACGTTTGACCACTATTTCAGTTGATGGTAAGCGACCGTGTGGACGAACACTGGGTTGCGACAGCTGTCTCGTTTTCGAATTTATGAAAGAAAACGGTCTCGCAGATGTGTCTTTGCCCCCGTCTAAATTAGCTTTCACTCTTCTTCTATTATTCTCTCTCTACTTCTATATATTCCACTCTACACCTTTAAATAAAATAAAATAAAAAAGGCCTTATTTCCCATTACCCTTGACATAAAATAAGTCTAAGTATATTTTTTTCTTCTAATTTGTTATTATTTTTTTCCTTGGAATCTGAGTTAGTAAGTTTTTTTTTTGGGATACGCCCTCCACGGGTGAAGGCCTCCTCCAGTTCCTTCCATTTGTCGCTGTCGCTGGCAATATTTTGACAATCATGTCTTGCTGTATCAGTTATATCGTCAACCCACCTTATTTTTGGTCTGCATACTCTTATTTTTCCTCCTGGCCTTTTGTACGCCTCTAGTAGTACAAAAATACTAAATTATGTACTAAAATATTATCCAACTCGCACTTGGCCAGTGTTTCCGTTCAGTTTTGACCCCATTCCATTCCAATAATACTATAACATGATAATTCTATTTGCCGTTCCACCGCAACTTCTGGCTAGAAATAAACATTCCTGAAAACCAATACCGAAGCTTTACAAAGAAGACAATTTTCTCGATAGAATCGAATCGATTCTTGGCAGCACTATTTATTATTTATGTTCGTCGAGTACACGCCAGGCCGCAGGGTAATGGGAAATATCGATTCCACCAGATCGACGAATAGAATATATTGTAGCGGCGTCGAGGGATAGGCCGTTGTAGTACTGAGAATTGTTAGATATTGTTTCTTTGTTCTTGTTTCTTTGAATATTAGATAAGCTTGATGGAAGAAATGGAAATCCGAGAATATAAGCTTCTTATTTTTATAAACATGCTGTCGATTTTCACTCACTCTTTTTTATTTGGTGAGTGGAGATTGATTGGCAGACTAGAGAGTGTTGCAGAAACAAAATACTTGTTCTGTAGTTCTCGCCAGAACCGATTTGCTCTGACTTCCGATACAATATAGAGTCGCTTGTTCAAAGTGATGGTGTGACGCCTTGGATTAACACAGAATGAATGAAATGGTGACAGATCACTGGAACAACTTGTGATCCACGGATGCCCGTCAAGTTGAAGGGTTATAATCTAAAAGCCTGTAATTATGACCTATCATACTGTATCGATCAGAATGTTGGGTTGTGAAAAAGACGGATACAAAAGATTTTATGAGGGTACCTTATTGTCGCGGGATTATTTTTGGAAAGGAAAACCGTGGTCCAAGAGCACAAAGGGCAACTGAAGGACACAGGTGAGGTTTTATTCAGTAAATGTTTAACACGCCCTCCAACTTCAACCTAAAATCTATTTATTTATTTATTTATTATATACTTTATTGTACATCCAAAACATAACAAAGAAAAACTTATATCTAAAACACGTACAATGGGCGGCCTTATCGCATTCCGCGATCTCTTCCAGGCAACCTAGAATAGACAGTAATTGTCAGAACATGATATGGGGCTGTCATAAGTTCAAAAATAAGTATTATTTTAAAATTAATTACATTTATAATTATTATAATTGATAGATACACAGATACATACATATGCAATATAATACATACATAAATATATACATACCAAATATATGAGCAATCATAAGAAAGAACGACTTTCGAATAATCACAGCGACAAGTAGTGATCCTTAACAAGTCTCTTGAAGGCAGGCAACGATTGAGCGCGTTTTATAGCATCCGGTAATGCATTCCACAGACGGGTAGCCTGGACAGTAAAGGATTTATCTAAGAAAGTTGTGGAATGCACCGGCATCTTGAGTCGTAAGTTATCTGATGACCTAAGAGATTTTGAATGGGAGTCGCAATGAAACTGAAAACGATTCTTGAGGTAAAGAGGGGTAAAAGGAGAAAAGAGTATATTATATAAAAGAGAAAGAATATGAGCATTCCGGCAAAGGCGAATTGGCAACCACTTGAGCTTCACACGAAATTCAGAAACATGGTCATATTTTCGCAAACCGAATATAAACCTTATGCAAAAGTTTTGAAGCCGCTCAAGTTTATCGAGTTGTTCTTGTGTAAGGTCAAGATAGCTAGCAGCAGCATAATCAAGGATGGGGAGAAGAAGTGATTGTGCAAGTGCAATCTTGGTGGTAGTCGGAAGAAAATTACGCAGTCTCCTTAAAGAACCAGCAGACGCAAAAAGTTATCTAATAAGTCGTTGGTTGTTTTCCTACCTTAAAAAAGGTACATTAATATAAAATTGTGCTCCTTCAAGTGTTAACACTTCTTTGCCGAACTTGGTTCTCATCTTTGGTAAAATCAGAAACTATATACCATACGTACCACTTATGTCACTATTATAATAATAATACTTGATGCTTTTGCTATCATTAAACGACATCATAATTATATCAAGTAGGTACAATCAATCAACAAACACAATACATAATCGACAGCCAATCCATAATAAAGTTAAAACCATACATTCTTCCGACACTTTATATTTCCTCCATTTCCATATCAGCAGCGGCATCTCAAACACAATAAAACATCAGTGTGTCCTGTCATCCATTACAGCAGCGCGCCACGCTCCGCCCCTTACGTTTTGACAGGCTGTGACAAATGGAGCCCGCGATAGGACTTGTGACGTAAGTGGGCCGCGCATGATACGCATTGATGGGGTACGAAATATGAAGTGGAGGTTTATTGTAGAATAATGGAGTCTTTTCGGTGTTGGTTATGGTTTTATCGTGAGGAAACTAAAAATCAGGAGACCAGTGATCAAGTGGCTTTGCAGTAGTGGCCCCGACTTACGAGTAGGTAGGTAGTAGTAGGTCGCGGATTCAAACCCAGCCAGGCGCATTACTTTGCGTAATTAATTTATTTCATCACCACTGCTCTCAAAACGGTGAAGGAAAACATCGTGAAGAAACCGGCATGTCCTAGAACCAAAAATTCTAAGACGTATGTGACATCCACCAACCTGTACTAGCCCCGCGTGGTGGATTACGGCCCATTCCCTCTCCTAAAGAGGAGGCCTGAGTCCCAGCAGTGGGAAAATTGTAAGGCTCTCATCTAATGCTATGGAAATTATGCTAGGTTTTCATTGGTGACTTCACATGGTCCCATAAGCTTTAACATAGAAGTGGTCCAAAAGTTTGTGAATTATATTTTCATCCTTACACCTTATAAGCCAACTGAAGCTTTAAAATCCTCCTCTGAAGCCTCAATTATTTTATTAAAAGCAAACTGGCCAGGCGGTCCGGTTGAATTTCAATTCAAATGTTTTTTTTTTGTAACCCTTGCAGGTTCATTTTTGTCCAAAATATTGATCGGAGTTGTATTAAAACATGAACCAAAAAAAAACATTCATTGTAGTCATAAAATACCAATATTCTATTCACAATAAAAAGGTGTTGCTTTTGAATTAATTGGTCAATAATAAGGTATTGTTAATTGATTAATTAATCAATCATTCAGCCTTACAAAAGGGATTAATTAATACGAACCAACAACAACATGGACTAAGTGGCGTAGAGATTTTATGTAGTGGCTAGGTGATGCCCGCGACTTCGTCCGTAAGACTCGTAAAACAGCACAATGCATTTGTTCACGATTTCAAGAAGATGATTTTTTCGCAAAACCCGTTTTCCTATAATTAAAGTAGCCTACGTTACCCTATTATTAGCCATCTACCAAAGTCAAAATTGGTCCAGCCGTTTCGGAAATTAGCTGGAACGAATAATTTGTTATAGGTATCAAATACGGTACAATATTTTTTTTAGTATATGCGAAACCTGATATCCAATATTTTTATGTAAAGAATCTATGTATAAAATTACAAAACTGTATTATGAAAAATCACGTTGGCGACATAATTACATGGTCACGTTACTCCCGCGCCCAGCTGTGCGCTGTCCGCTATGATCTGCCGTGGCCTGTGTTGTACTTAGTTTCGGTGGTGTCCAACTTGTGACCTTTTATAAATATTTTTTAGAAAAAATAAAACATGGTGTAAAAATTATTGAAATCGATTCAGTTACTGATTCTGAACAAACTTACTATATTGTAAGACGATTTGTAATATCAAAATATGTTTTTTACTAAATGCATATACGCCATTATTTTTAGTATACTTATACGAAACCTGAATAGTTCTGTATAGTATAGATAGATAGAAGCAAAATATTTATTCTACAATCCCTATTTATTAACAGAAAAACTTTTTCCACAATCTCATCAGTATTCAGCGCTCGTCTGAGCCAATCACGTATTGTATTTATCTCCCAGATAACTATTCGGTACCGACGTGGTCCACCGTGCCCCGGCCTCCCCTCGCCAATGAACGTGTCTCAATCAAACGCCACAGGATGCTTTCATAGAGATTTTGTATTGATGAGATCGATTGAGTCGTGTGTGATTCCTGTTTTTTAAGATATGTGTTACTAAACTGTAGGTAGATACAACTTAGACTTGGCAGAATTTAAATTATTATGGGCTTATAAGATCACTCATATAGCTATAATAATATGAGTGATCGTACAGAGTTCCGTTTTTTTTTTGTTAAGTAGATGTCTGTCACAGCAAATTTGCTTCGAATCTATTTCACCAATTTAATTCTGATTTTTTTTTCAACAACCAATAAAACTAAGTACTACACAACTAAAATGTTTGCGCACTTTCCGGTTTTTTTTTTATCTGTTATCTTATTCTTTTTAACTTTATGGTACCTAGCATAGCAAAGTTGGCCTTATAATGTTCCCACTGTTGGGACTCAGGCCTCCACACCAGGAGAGGGAATGGGGTCGTAACGTAATCCACCACGCGGGCCCAGTGCGGGTTGGTAGATGTCACATGTCTTCGAATTTTTGGTTCTAGTGCATACCCTCGATTTCCTCACGATGTTTCCCTTCGCCGTTTTGAGAGTAGTGGTGATGAAATAAATTACACAAAGTAATGCGTATGCGCCTGGCTTTGTACTCGCGATCTATAACTCATAAATCTGGGCTGTTACTATTTGGCCATCACTGCTCCTGCTGCTATGGTATCTGATAAAGTATTTTATAAATTACATTCATAATTCACAACTCTATTCACCCGCAACTATAAATATTAAGCACAACAGTAAATTGTCCAAGCAATTAATGAACCACGCAAAATTATCACATAATCGGAAACCAAAAAAATCACACTTACAATTTAACACGGCCCTTATCGCCCGTTCTTCCCCTAACAATATCCGAATATCCGCAGGATACTCGGCAGTATCCGCGGATCCGCACATTGTTGCGGTACAACGGCAATAAATGTAAGCTGGGGAGAGGCGGACAATATTTATACGAAGAGGGGAACCGCAATCATTAAACCCGGGATTAAGTTTGTTTGTGATGGCATTGTTCGCTGCTACACGCCGAGTCCCGGGGTCCGGGACGTAGAGGTGTTCCTATGAAAGACGTTTTGTTTTAGAACAAAATGAAACGGGGAAATAATGGGAGGCAAAGGGTTGCTGGTTTTGCGCTTTTTATGGCTTTTAAATTGCTCTTAATATACAGGCAGATTTATAAATAGATTAACATGAAAAAATACATAATTAGTGAGAAATATAATGAAATCAATCTCCCTAGCCGTTTTGGGAACATATTCATTCTGGCGTACGGTTAGGAGTGAAATTTTCTGCCGGAGTCCTGATATCTCTATCCTGGGGATCTTCGAGATGATTGATGGGGATTTACTTCTAGGAAAAACCACGCGTTCCACCGTCGACAAACATCAACGCTTTTCATCGGATGAGATAGTGGTCAAGAGCGAGCCCATTAAAAAAAAACCTGTTTTTGGGGACGGCTTACATACTAACCAAATACTGCTGGATATCAAAAACATATTTGTTAAGTACGGCTTACAGTCTAAACAGATGCATCTGGAAATCTATATTTACTTAGTAGGTTACTTCGAGGCAAGCGTGCTCCGTTATCGATCACATCATCGCTTACCATCAGGTGAAAGAGTGGTTAAACACGAGCCTATCTATAATAAAAAAAAAATCTGAAAATAAGTACTTAAAAAAATATTAGAATATCAGTAATTGAATAATTAAGTATCAATATATTAGTCATAAAAGTTTTGTTGCAAGCGTGAGCCCATCTCAAAATAATACCACCTCAGAGAGATGCGACCTCTGGCGGCAGAAGTTTTAACCTCCCGATGATTTTATCGAGCCGTCGGAGAGCCTCTCTCCTGGACACGAGTTGCCATGGCCAACCTGGAAAACTCTAAACAGACTCCGCACCCAGGTTGGGTGCAGCAAAGACAATCTCCACAGGTGGGGGTTATCGGATGGTTCCGATCTTCTGTGTTTGTGCGGCGTCTCTCCGCAGACCATGTCCCACCTCCCGTCCTGCGTCAAGTGCCCTGTTGCCTGCTCACGTAGGGACCTAATGACAGCATCAGCGGACGGTATTGCCGTGGCCGAATTCTGGGCCAGGCAAGGAATTTAACTAGTTTTGCCATCGATACGATAGGAAGGGAATATAATTATTAGTACAGCAAAGCAGGATTGTAACAGGTAGCCTCCTATTTCTGCCGCATCTGAAGAAGGCATCAATTTTTGTATGCATCTCGCCTCGCTTCTCGCTCCATACCATGGCCTGGACCAAGGCCGTACGCGAGAGGTAACAGCCTGCGATCACCTCTTCGAGGTCACGGCGGTGGACCGTATGGTCCACCGTGTTATCAAAGTGATCGGCTATTAGAGACATCTTCCATCTCAAAATTACTCACATAATCACACCTCATATTACACACATCTTTTCACATCGTAACCCATCCTCCCACCAGCACATTGCCAAGCAATAACTACAATATATCACAAGAAGCACACCGTGAGACATAACCGTTCTGCTGAATGTCGAGCCATTATGATACAATAATATTTGCAAGATGGCCGCTTCCCCTTACAGCTGTTTATCATAACTTAGGAGGGTTGGATATATGCGTTTTATGCGTGCGACTTTTTCTTCGTGTATTATTATCGTATGACTTTTTTTCGTGTATTTTAGTTGTGCGACTATTTTGTTAAAAAACTAGCTTCTACCAGCAAAAATAGTTAATTATATAGCCATATCACTTAGTGATAAAGACGCATTCTACACGTGAAAGAGTTTTTGTCATCGGTCCAGTATAATAAGAGTTTTATTTGTTTCTAACGACTAAACAAATAAAAAATCTTTTCTCTTTATAATATTAGTACAGATTAGTGTAGATACTTACATTTTACAAATTTTTATGTTGGCCTTATTTTCGCCAAGCCTCATCAAAATGGTCTAGATAGATCATTTTGATGGGACTTGGCGTTAGGACAAATTACTTTAGGCCGAGTGAAAATACTCCAGCTATCAGTTGGCATCGTTCTCGCAATAGCATGGGTAATAATCCCATCAGAATAAGTAATAATACATTAATTTATCCATCTGCTATTATAAGCCATAATACGTATATTTTCCGCACTGTAGGCGATATTCCATTTACTATCGGATCAGAATTAGTATTACTCCTTAGGTCCGAAAGTTGCCAACCGTGATAGAGGGTTGATCAAATCATACCCGAAAAAGTCGTCCGTGTACAGAGAGCCTTACAGATCCCCTTACTAACCCTTGTTAAATTAGCCGTCAGTAACGTGTCGGTGGCGGAATGATTTGTGGCGATCGCCGCCGATAACCGCGCTGCTAATACCGCCTTGTAAGAGGGGACATTATACGGGTGCCAAAAAAAAAGTGGCGAAAATTGGCGAGAGTGGCGTTTCTTTTTCTTGTCAAGAGCGATGATAGTGGTGATGATTACTGTTTTTTCTGTTGTCGTTAATTTTACGTCCTGTTTGGTACACTAGAAACTACTGTTTTACGATTTTGGAAAAAAAAAATAAAGTGAAAAAGGTCGACGTTCTATTCTGTACATTAGACAGAGACGCTATTATGTCACACGTTTTTTGTATGAAATGTTTAATGAAAATTATAAAAACAAAATGAAAAATAGCGAGATATTTTTGTATTAGCTGTGGTTTTGTTATAGATTAGCGTGACTTCGTTCACGTCGAGCTCGTAAAAGCAAAAGTGCCAATTGGTTACAATTTTATAAGTCAAAGCATTTATTTGAAATAAACCAGTCACAGTACTTTTGAATTGTAAAGAAGTCAGTTAGCCAGAAAAATGATGCCATCTAATTGCACATCCCAAAGCGTAGATCTCTATGGAGAAGAATGTGCAAGAGACTTCAAGGCCATTCTTAAAAATCATGTTATGTATTACAAATATTATCTCGGTTACATGTTTCTTGTCGCTACCTAGTATGAGAGAACTATGAACCTAAATAAAATAAAAAAAGAAAGCAATCTAACTAAAGAAATTAAAGTACGCCACTAGTAGTTTAGTTAAGCGGTGTTTTTGTGCGGAACCCTAATTCAACGTCTGAAATAAAAGTAGCCAAAGTAAGTGAATAAAACAAAATATATTTTAAATAGCCTTGTTCACGTTTTAAACGAGCAGCTGCATAATAGAATTAATAGACCTAAGTGCGAACAATAGTCATAAACATTCCTGTTTTCACCGCCAGTTTGAAGCAGAGATAATTATTTCGTAAACGAAATAAAAAGGGACGACGACAGTAATGAAACACTTGAACTCAACAAAAGCCCTAGAAACTAAATAGGTCCTCGTAAGAATAAAATATAAGAGCCCCTAACGACAAAATCCCAATAAAATCTAACTGATCCAATCACGCCTACACTTGACATTTCAATTCAAATTGCGAACTAAAATGGCGGCCGTTTTACGAAAGTAGCCGAGCGCGATCGGGTGATTTCGGCACGGTCGGCGGGTTCGGTAACAGCTTTATTGCCCGCGGGTCCCTCGTTATGCCCGGGAGTGCCCGGGTAGGGTACGTGATGGGCACTACTACAGATTTATGAGAAAGACCCCAATTCGCGATTTTCTGGACATAAAACATGTCTAGTTTTGGCGCTAGGCACCTAAATCGTAATTTTGCTGGACTTGTTTTTTTTTGTCTATATTTTGGGTACAAAACCATTCTAATGGTGAGTTGCACCATTATAACAAACACCAATAACTGTAACGATAACAAAGCCGTTAACAGTTGTCAAATCGTCGAATTGACCAATAGGCGGCCGTTTCACGGCTGGTTATGGTTTGGTTATCGTTATAGTTAAATGGTGCAACTCACCCTTAAAGAATAATTCTTTTATTGTACACTACAAAAAGTTACAAAAAACGATATCAGAGAGTTTATGTACTGCCAGGTGCATTACTTTGTGTAATTTATTTCATCACCACTGCTCTCAAGACGGTTAAGAAAAACATCGTGAGGAAACCCGCATGTCCTAGAACCAAAAATTCGAAGAAATGTGACATTCACCAACACGCACTGGGCCCGCGTGGTGGATTACGCGGCCCATTCCCTCTACTAGCGAGGAGATTTGAGTCCCAGCAGACAGCAGTGGGAACATTGAAAGGCTGATTATGCTTATGCTTAACCCTTCGAATAGCGTCAATTAGAGACACAATAGAAAGCCAATGACAGCGCGAACAACGGCGTTCGCTTGGGGTTTAATGAATTAATACAAAAAAAAAGAAAACAAATACAAACAAATAGTCATACAAATAGTCTTTGTGAAATGTTGTATATTTATTTCTCTACTTGTGTAAATGATAGAGGTCATGAAATGTAATTACGTACAGGCTCAACCATTGCTCACCAAGTGACCCTAACCCAGTGACCTAGTGCCGCTAAATTATAGGACCAGCAAGGAAAGGTTGAAAGCTGCGGCACGACATACTGCGATTTATCAACATTTAACAGCCATTTGCGTTTACATTGAAGCCATTAATAATAAATTAACACTAGTTTAAGTTTAATTTATGAGAGAAAATAACAAAACACCACCTGGTTTAATTGACTGCCCGGTAACTATAGTGGTCTGAGCGCTGTTGTTGTGCGTGCGGCCCTTCTTTTCTTTTTTTTTTATCTGTATTTTTAGTTCCTTTATTTTATTTTATTATTTATTTATATTAATCAACATTGGATCATAGAATTACATTAAAACAATAGTTATAAGTATGATTAAATACACTTGAACAAAATACATTCGAAATACATTTGTACTATTACTATTTGAACATATTTTATACACATCTTTTATTTCACTGCACCGTTCCGGCCTTTATGTCGACACAGCTACCGGCCCACGCTGAAAACCAGCGCTGTGAGCTCAACGCATTATGCGTGAGGCCGCAGCTTTATGCTGAGCGTTCGGCCGTTTTGCGCGGAGGAGACGCATATCTTCCCTATCAATTGCTGTAATGTTATGATTTGTTTGCTAGTTGATTGCGTCTTTTTCACGTAAATAAACTGAAACTTTTTCTTTCTCTCTTTTTTTCTGGTGGTAAATCGTCAAATATCTTTCTCCCTCCCTGGGTGGAGTGAGAGACAGTATCAGACTATTACCGATTAAAACTCAAATGTGTTTCTTCAGTTGCCTTTTGCGTTGCAGTGCCGCGGTAATTATTTGGACCAATTCCGGAACCCATCTTAGAGAGCTCAGACACCCATTATACAATGTTCAAACTTGTCCAAAACTTATGTTGATCTATAAAAGCAAAAACTGACTGCCATGTCAACACACAACCGAAGCTACAGAAACTAGGATCGTGACATTTTACACAAAGTTTACTTTTATTACTTGCCAGCACTAAGAGACGATTTTTCAAAATTCCGTCTTTATGGTTGAAACGAGGGTTCTTAGCTTGTATGAAAAAACCTACTTCCAAGCGGGTGAAGCTACTGGCAGAAGCTAGTGTATTTACATTTTTAGGCACGTAGCGACCACATATCAGATACTGTACAAAGCTGTAATTAATGTAATTAGTAAAACTGGATTAAAAAAAAAAATAGATTTTATTATACACCGCTAAATTTTAATCGTTTTAATCCCGTGAAGGGTCGATTCGGTACATGAAACACTATCGATTTGTAAAGATAAAATTAAAAAATAAAGTACCTCTTTTTCAAAACTCGTATTAATTCACGCATTTATGAAATTAATTTCTTTAAAAAAAACGTCAGCTGAGCGAGTTAAATGACCTGTAGTTAATAGTCTGCGTTGCGTACAAAGTACCTGCAGGTCATTGAACTCGCTCAGCTGTCTTTTTCTTAAAGAAATTAATTTTGTACATGCGTAAATTAATACGAGTTTTGAAAAAGAGGTACTTTATTTTTTAATTTTATCTTTACAAATCAATAGTGTTACATGTACCGGATCGACCCTCCACGGGATTAAAACGATTAAAATTTAACGGTGTATTAAACTCTTCGAGGAAGGTAGACGTGTTGATAATAAAAATGGCTTAATTTACAAAATAAACAGTTACTAAGTCTACACGATACCTTAGCCACCCTCTTATCCCCGTAACTAAACCCAATATCCATACATTTCGTCCTACAGGGAAATGATTCCACCGGCATCAACTTACACACAACATTCATTATTTACACCAAACTACACATCACTCGAAACTCTACGCCAACTTACAGCATCCCATTTACCAGCTACAATAAAACCCACTGTTATTTTAACCGAACAGAGCATAAATTCCTTTGATTTAACTGCACCAATAACTTTGCCCAGTCCCCTTTCAGTAACTATCACCTTTATTTCAACGGCACAGAATCTGGTTTCCTCTGATTTAACAGCACTGATATCTTTGCCCAGCTTTTCCCTCGGAGATGGCTTCATTTGCCCGGCGTCCCTGCTGTGTGTACGTACACTGTTCTACACGATTACAGTGTCGAGCAATTATTGCGGTGCCATATTACACTGCCGAGCAAATTTAATGACTTCACTAAGATATGTGTCTGGGATTGTTATGGCGGGACGGTTTTTGTCTAGGTTTTATGATGTTCTAGGTTCCTGTTTTTATAGACCTTGTTGGTAAGTCCTAGGTTTCTTAAAGATAAGTTCGTTATAAGTTATAGCTGTTAAAATGATATGTTTACTACAGTTTAGTATAATTAGTACTTTTGTAACAATGTTTTCATTGAAAACAAGCATTATTTAATTGAAATAAACACTTACGAGTAAGTATATTTATTGGTATGGTGGTTATGTTGGTATTTATCAGGAAGCTGAAAGCAGATAAAAATATTAATAATTAATGTATTTGTTCTGACATGGCCCATAGTCCTTTATACTTCTAACTAACTTTAATTATTCAATTTAAGTCTCCCAAAACCATAGGTTTTTATCTTTACATAGCTTTGTTTTTCATGTGTCACAATAGTTTGCCATCACCCGGGGGATGTCCTTCTGCATAAAGTAAACAGGGACAATCGTCAGATACAGCTACATACCACGAGAAGTGTCTAAGGGGTTATTTTTGCTAAGGGGTCACAGCGATTTGCTTTTGACTCCTGGTAACCTTTCAAAGGTCAAGGACTCCGGGTTTCTGAGATATACAAACCCATAAATAAATTGTATAAAACATGGTAAAATACGAGAACATGGTAAGATAACGAGAATAATAGTAATTTTTACTTTCATAACAATTTTTTTCTATTGAAGACCCTAACTCCTACGCTAGATAAATAACCTGTATTATAGGAACCAGTCAGTACCCTCCCCAAGGGCTTGCGGACAGTGAGCAATAGGTAGCTCGCTGTCTGACCGTCCGGTAACTGTCCGGACCGAGCCCAAGTCGTCGAAGTCACTGTTCCCGCGTGCCTCAAGGAGTTGTCAGCAACAGCAGGGGCCCAACCGGGTCGAAGCCGCGGTTATCTAAAGCCGCGGTTAATTACTGGGGCCAGGGTTATCCGAAAGGGCGCTCGAGCCCCGGTATGAAGGCTAGAAGGAACGGGGTGGATCTTTTAGTCAGTAAGAGTCTGACACTATCTCCCGCTCCGCCCAAGGGCGGGGGATGTCAATGCATGATTTTTTCCCACCATAAAAAAAAAGGGAGGGAGGAGATATTAGACCCCAAAGCCGTTTTAAAAGCAACTACACACAAAAATATATCACCAAGTTGTACCCATAAACATTCACTTGTAAGCTATTTCGACCAACGGGGAATCGAATAAATATTAAACAAAGTCTTTGGAACAGACCGTATATATTCTCGAAGCACTGGAGAGCTGTCGACATAAAACTTATAGAAAATACGTTTCTACCATCCGCTGCTAGAACTACCTATAACTACTTGGCTACATTTTCCGATCGGTCTTGCCTACAAAGGAATAGTAACCTGTACAGTCAGCAATATAAAGTTGTACACCTGAAATACTGCGTCATTATACTTTAATTTAATGTAACATAATAATAATATATGTATATATCTTGGTAAAGAGTCCACTGAAGCTTCTTCTACAGCTATCTTTCTTTGGCGTGGACTTGTAGACGATGAACAATGGGTAGCTCGCTGTCCGGGTTCCTATATGGGCTGAGTCCGAGTCGTCGACGGTGCGTAGTGTTCCATGCGCGTCTCACAGAGATGTCAGCAAAACATAGGGACCCTGCAAGCCGATACCTGCTAGAGCCATGCGGAAAAGTATGAAAGGTACAGGTCGCGCGGTGAATCAAGATCGCTCGGTGAAAGTAGTGGGGGCAATCGGCGCATGTGTACAATTGCGCACAGAAATTCTTAGTATGTTAGGATTTTATTTTTAATTTCGTATGTTTGAACCTCAGTAACATAACTTATAATAACACTAGTTTTTGATTGTAATTTATCTTGTAAGTAGGTGAATTCAAAAAATTAAAAATTATAAAATAAAACATAAAATTAAAAAAAATAATTTCGTTAGTTTCTTTCTTTAACGTAATAATTCACGTCGTAAACCATTTTTCTGGCTAGCAGTTTTAAAACTTTATTTTTAACCATTTTTTTTTACGACTACGTATTACTATTACGATAACACAAGCTGTACGCAACAGTACCCAAGCACAACAGTATCCAATGAGAGGCGAGAACGCAACGCGGGAATTGAAGAGCGACTCTATCTACCAACGACGTGTCGCCGACGGCGCACACCCGCCCGTACGTCGCCAAATAGACCGTAAAATTGAATACTGCGCATGCCCCTTCCACTTTTGCCGAGCGATCTTGATTCATCGCGCGACCTGTATACTCGTGGTCATAAAACGTAAAAGTCAAATAAAGGAACATAGGTGTAAAAAATAAATAATAAAATAGTCAGTAAAAATGTGACACACCCTTTCGCTTCACCCTAGAGTCTCTCGCTCTTCATTAAATGATTTATCACCTTAAAAAAACATGATAATAATATACCTACTTACGAGTAGGTACCGATATTAGTTCTTGGTAACCAGTCCAAAGAAATCTCCCAAAACCTCTATATATAGATCTCTATATCTTAGTTTTTCATATGTCGTAATAGTTTCCCACCAACTGGAGGTTGTCCTTGGGTGCACTTACTAGTGCACCCAAGGACAACCTCCAGTCGAGCGCGTACACGGATAAAGGTAGAACTACACTGCGCACATGTGTGACACACGCCGCCGCGCTGGCCTGGGCACATCGTTCTCCATACATTTTATATGGAAACTAGACTTGTAGAACTACACTTGATACACGCCACGCGATGTCGTTCTACGTACATATCAGGCGTGTTACACGTGTCTCTCTAATGTAGTTCTAAGCTTAATCGTCAGTTAGTACCACAATCAAAAAAAGGGCCTTGCGAGTTGGTTATGGCCCCTAGTACGCCTTCCAAAGATGAGATAAAAAATACATAATAAAGTGTATAGCAGACAGGCCTCATTAATCAGTTGTAGTATAGATGTTATGAAGGAATATATGAACATACATTAATAGTCAAAATCATAATCCTTCTTTTGGTTTTACAGTAGCACGATTGCCGTTGCCAACCATACGTATGTAGAAGGGTCCTCCGTGTATAGGAGGTCGGGGAGTACCCAGCCTCCTCTCAAAGTACAGCGGGGTGAAGTGGCCGCCCAGGGTGAAGAGGGGTTAGCGCTCAAGTGCTTTGCGTTAGAATTGGGTTCGAGAGTGACAATTTCCTTTGTTGATTCACGAATTATGTGTGGGAGTGTTACTTTGTTGAACAGGAATTCTATCGTCTTGGGTCGGTTCGTTGGAAATCTAACAGACATCGTTTATGTGATTTGCATTATCGTCAAGTATTAGGAATATAACATTTTATAAACCGTATTATAACTTTTTTATATGACCATATATCGTCGCCCTCCCCGTTAACTGTCGTCTCTCACAAACTGGCGTATCTGCACTGATATTACCTATGTGTTCATAACATTATTTCGAATATGTTCTCTCTAATCGTCTTATCTGTATCGTTTACCGTTTAGAAGACATTCAAGTATTTCGTTTTGCGGAAGTGTAAAAGAAGGGAAAAAATATCCTCACTACCTTCGTAATTTAGGGCTTTAGGGTCACTACTAACTAAAAGAATATGCCAAGATTAATATACAAAACTTATTAATTTCTTTAATAAAGCTACAGCCAACGCAACTACAGGAATATGATTTTAACGCCCGACCGAAAATGGGTCGCTCTGGAAAAATATTAATTGCTAGTTACGACAGTTAGCAGGGAGGGTGACGATATGGCCAACCATATGTAGTCTTTACTTTAGTTTTTGGTGGATAAAAACAACTGATTTATCTATAAGTATAAAGCATAATCAGCTTTATAATGTTCCCACTGCTGGGACTCAGGCTTCCTCTCTAGGAGAGGAAATTTTAATTCATGCCAAACCTGAATATAATGTGTTCAGAATCAGTAACTGAATAGATTTTGGAATCAATACAGGTCACGGCAGGTTATAACGGAAATTAGACACTAGCGCACAGCTGGATACGGGAGTAAAACAACCCCTCAGTCGCCCGGGTGGCTCGGTAATCATGTATTTGTGCGGTCAACCAGGTAATATAACAAGCTTATAACTTCGTGATTTTTCATCGTACAGTTATGAAGTTTTGTACATAGATACTTTACATAAAATACTAGACACGTGTTTTGGGTTCCGCATATACTAAAAGTAACGTTGTTATGACAATATACAGAAAATAAGAGTTTATTCTCACAACTAGTGTTTAAAATAAACATCCAATTTCTCTGTTAGATTTCCTTCAAAATCCGGATTTCACAGAAAGATTTCTGTGAAATCCGGATCTAACCAAAACGAAATATTTTGTAAGTACGTAGTTATTAGGTATTCTGTGTGAGGAGGTCGGGGCTCTTTGAGCACAGTGGGGAGAGCGGGGCACAGTGGAAGCCCTCGGGGCTCAAGTGATCAAGTGCTTTGAGTTAGGTAATCGTGTCTCGTGACTTATAAATGAAACCAAATAAATTAAGCATTATGATTTTAGTCTAATTGGTAATTTATAATTATCAATTTGAGTTGCTTGATTTAAAATATATCAGAATAAAGGTAGAACTACACTGTTCACACGTGTGCCACACACGCCGATCTGGGTGCGTCGGTCTCCATACATTTTATATGGAAACTAGACTTGTAGAGCTACACTTGATACACGCCACGCGACATGGTTCCACGTACAGATCAGGCGTGCTACACGTGTGCGTCAGTCTAATGTAGTTCAAGCTTCAGTTATTCATTTCTGGTCACTCTGCCGAGACATTTACTAATGTCTTTTTCACATAGCATGAATAGGATGACAACAGGACGATAATATGCTTCTTTAAGACGAGAGAAAAGGATAGGTAGCTACATGGTATTAATCCAACAGCTATCATCCGTTTCATCCTATAACAATTGTAGTATACCTACCAAGTCTTTCAATTCAACACCCGAGTATCTTAGGAAAAAAAAATTTTATGTATTTTTGAGGAAACCATCCAATGATTCTTCCGGTCTAGGTGGAGCGGGAGGTCGTGTCAGACTTTTACTAACTAAAATCTCACCTGTGTCCAGTTGCCCTTTGCGTTCTAGGATCACGAGTTTCCTTTTCAGAAATTCTCCGAACAATCACCGCTTGCCACTGGCAAGTGAAAAGTGGCACACCCAACTTTCGGATAGCATTACAAACGCACAGCCTCCAGCATCAACAAATAAGGCCTAGATCCCTTCAACCCAAACAAGATTACAGCTGACTTACGTAAACTTTTCCCACTGTGCCTTTCTCCCCCGCCTCCCCTGGGACCCACGATATAATCCAGTTTGCCCCGTTCTCCTCGCAAAATGAAACGCCAAGAAAAATACCAAGTCACTAAATGCTGTTACTACAATTCTATTCAATTTCTATTGCCATAGAAATAAGGTCGAGTTTGAATTATCTGGACGTCAAATACAGGTTGCTTTTTTATATTTTTTAACATGTACAGTGACGTTGAAAGTTGTTGGTATTATTTTGCGACAGTAATGGATTCTTTTGTGTAGGATCGAGTTAAGAAGTTTGCTGTGCCATCGTCTCACGTTTCAAGACTATTTGCTTTGTGAGCATAGATTGGCAATGCCATGACTTACTTAGTTTCTCGATCCTTTTTTTTTTAAAGGAATTTTCATTTTATACGTCTAAATTGGCTTAAGCTACCGAATGGCTGTTTTTACATTAGACAATGACGATAACGACACGATATCGGTGTACTGGTAGTTCCATTTACCCGACGATGTCGAATTGGCATTAATAAACAGCTTGTATGCGTTACCTATGCCACCATGTAGTCTGTAGTATCTAGTCGTACCTGCAACTTACAACGTTCATTAAAACACATATAAAACTATCAATCTGACAATTTTGCCTAATGTGAAAACATACATTTGGTAAGTTAAAAAAAAAAAGAAAAACATTAAGGTACGAGTATTTATGACTTGCATAGGACAAATGCAAAAAAAATGTTACCTAAACTATAAACAACTTAAAATAAAAAAATGTAACATTAAAGAAAAATAAAAAAAAAGACCTGTCAGGCCAAAAAGGTTCCCATCTCAGTAAGGTTTAAGATTATTTAGAATATTGGTAAATTCAGGATTGATTTTTAAGTCGAGGAGAAAACCCTGAATAAGTTCATTAAATCACAACTATCTACTACCCGCATTATTAAAAAGAAATAAAAAAAAATACAATCTTTACCACAAGTGTCTATTACAACCCTATGACAAAAAACTTACAACATACAAAACAAAAGCTGACAGCGAGTAGCGGGGCTGAAGTAGTGGTGGGGACGACTGCGATACGGCACGGCTCGAGGGCTCTCGACCTTTCACGACCGGGAGACGTGGTGCCTCGGACTTTTTAATTGATTTCACGGTGGCACGGGGTGCTGTGTGTTATGGTGAATCGTAAGTTTTGATTGGGTTGTCATGGGGTGGAATAGCAAACGAGTGGAACGAATTAAAAAAATAATAACCCCGTTGTGCTTTTTAGGTGGTCTGGTTGTTCTCTGAAAATCAATTACATCGCCATGCTAAGTTCACCTTTGGTCATAACTGTGTATCATGTTCAGTTTTGGTGTATTGTAAGGAATTAAGAATATCACGCTAGTTTTTTCCCAGCAGGATAAGCTGAGGTGATCTATTTTACACTTAGCTACAACTAGTTGTCCTACACGGTTTCACCTCGTTTTTTGATTACTATTCCGCTTCTATTAGTTGAAGCGTGACGTTTTAGAGCATTTTTCGATAAATGGGCTATCCAACAATAAAATATTTTTACAATTCAGACCAGTAGTTTCTGAGATCAACGCGTTCAACAAAACAAACAGACGTTTCATCATCATCATCATTTCAGCGGACGGACGTCCACTGTTGGACATAGGCCTTCCCCCAAGTGTCGTCACAACGAAGGGTCCTGTGTGTTCTAACAACAATTAATTTAAGTCAGGTTGTTTTAAGTCCTATATTTACTGGTAATCGAGATAAACTGTTTTTTACCCTTAAAAACGCACACCTATCCATTTCCCAAGCTCAGTTTGCACGTAAATTATTTTTCCTCTGATTTTTGTTATATTTCGTAATTTTGTAGTGGGTTTCATCCTACTGTTTTCTTTTTTCGTTTTAAAAACTATCGACACTGGTCTACTAAGTAAAAATAATTTAATAATCTATTACCATTTTCCAAGTTATTTGCAAACCAAACTTTATTGCGATATAAATTACTTTACTCAGAAAACTTTAATTGACTATCTAGAAACTACTACCAAGGTTCGACGTCGGTACTCCTTAAACAAGAAAATCTAATTCTCAACTTACATAAATTCAGTACGAAGCATATTTGCTTAGTCCTGTACAAACACAGCAGGTAATTTAGCCTGCTTTCTATCAAAAGCCCAGCGGGACTTGGCTCGCCTTTTGTTGCTTCACAGTGAGCTGCGAGCCTGTTCTTGACAGCTGCTGAATTGTATCCATGGGATACTGTGCCAAACAACTAAATAATGAAATAGATGTGTTTGAAACAGATACCTAAGACAAGGAAAAATATATCAAGCCTTTACAGGAAGAACATAGAATGCGACAATTTGTGCTCTTTGCAAGAATAGATTTTCTCTTTCATATAATTAAAAGGTATTCATGAAAATATAAATTGCAACGATTGCGTCGACCACACCATCACTTATTATTAAGTGAGATAGTGATCAAACGCGAGTCTATCAATAATTAGCTTTTGCCCACGGCTTCGCCCGCGTACCTACATATAATATAGCCTATGTCACTCAGGAAAAAGGCTGCTTTATTTCGGGAAAAAAATTTTAGCAATCGGACCAGTATTTCCAGAGATTACCTCCTACAAACAAAAATACAAACTTTACCTCTTTATAATATTATATAAGTGTAGATAAAAAAAAAGGAAAACTAAAAATAAACTACACATTTGATTTATTTGAAAACATAATACCTATATAAATACCTCCACCTCAATACTTACGTTCCCTATTACTTACGTTACTTCTAACATCGTGTATCTCATCAATAGAAAAAACAACTTATTCTATGAACCTTCTATAACACACTTACCTTCAAATCTCCCCTTCCACCGATCAGAGAACCCAGCAGGGTGGATCTTGCCCTTTATGGCGTCACAGCGGTGCATCTCACTGCTCACGACAGACATCACCTTTGTGGTGCCATGTCACTTGTACCCTCAACAGATATATAGACGAAAACGTGAATATTTTATCTTTCTCCGCCCAGAGTGAGAGAAGTCATTTGATGATTTTCTACTTTGAAAAAAAATAACCATCGGACAGCCTGACGTAGGGCGAGTTTCCACCCTTACGTCATTAACAACTCTACGGGTCGGTAAACGTTTCGCTTCATCGTTTAGCCATCGCAAACTAGACTTGTCCCCGCGTCTAGTCGCCGTGTCTTGTCGAGGCGTTGTCGTTTGCATTTGGCGTCTTGTCGCCGCGACTCGACGCGGAGCTCTCGCTAGTGTTGGCGACTAGTCGTCAGACAGACGTCGTGCCGGAAGCAATCATTAGTAGTGGAGTATTCGACATAGACGGCAGTGTTGTTCATATTGCCGTGGAACATATTTTATGCATAGAATGATGCCTAAAATATGTTCCACGGCAATATGCCCCACAAGCCTGAATTTTCTTGCTTCGGTCATAGGTCGGTATATAGTCATCTAAACGTAAGTCCCAAATAGCAGGACGCGCTTCGACTTCCGAAATAAATACATCGACATCGAACGTATCCATATTTGATATTCTCAATAAATTAAACAGGTGCACATTCCTCAGCGCTCAAAGCGAGATTGACGCACAGCTGTCGCGCTCGCGAGACTGTCGTCGTGCGTGCGCGTGTACGGCGTCACTAGACGCCGCGACAAGTAGCAAGCGCGCCTAGCTTGTCGTCGCGACTCCGCGACACTGACGCCAAGTGTGCGAAGCTTTGAACAACATCTATGAAATTGTCGGCTGCAGCCTGTCGTCGCGTCTAGTCGCCGAGCTGTTGCTGTCGCGTGTCGCCTAGTGTGCGCCTAGGGTTATACTGTATGCATTGAAGGATTCCAATTATTTTCCTGCAGCAGTCGTCCCGTCCGATTATAACGTAGGTGTCTCCAAAGCTACAGGAAGTCGGCTCTTAATAAACTAGTGCGCTTCACCATAAACCAAACCTAAGTCCAGCCGTGGATATCTTTTAGCTGATATGATGATGATAATTATCATCACCAAAACACATAATAATAATATGTGTATAATTATGTGTTTTGGGGTAAAGGGTCGTTAAGCGGAAAAGTCCTTTACTCAAACGTAAAACAAAAATATTATGCACCGAACTTGTGAAAATGCGAAATCAGAAAATGCTCTCGTAAGTTATGCGTGTATCTCTTTTGCTCTTGAAATAACATTATAAACAAAAACTGGACGGTTCTTAAATAAACCAGTAAGTCCAGAAGACTATATAATTACTTAACTTAGTAATAATTCAGCACAACAGAAGCTTCGAGATACATCCAAAATTCACGACCCGAACCCTATATTTATTTCATACGAGCAAAAATATAGTACGAATGAAAAATTTTCGCAAAGTGCTCACCAAAAAAGCGTATAATAAAAAATTCAAAGGCTCTCCCCTCGCTAGACCGGCACAGGTCACTCTCCCCTCCCCGGGGAGAGGGCGCCTCCCCGGCGAAATTAACTCGCCCTAACTCACCTGCCCTTTGAAGAGCCGCCTGCACACCTGAACGACGTATTGGCGCCTGATAGTTTTATAAGATTATTTGATACAGTGTTTTGAAAGTTGTTATTGAATGTTTACGTTTACATACTGTTTACATGCAAGAGTCGTTTCGTTCCTACCCAAGATGAAAAATTTAGGATGTGTAAAAAAAACTCTTCTCAATAACTTAAGTGGACTAATCGCGAGTTTCATAATGCACAAAAGTATATGATTTACTGCTGTAAACAGAATCAGAAATTTATGTTATTCTTCAGGATAAATGCTAGATATATATCTATATTGATGATGTGTTCACTTTCTCGTTAACCTAGTTTGATAATTGCTGTGAAACTCTTGATTTAAGAGGCTGCTTTTCCACACGCCTATCGTAAACATCGAGCATGGTTTAAAAGCTTGTTACTTCATCTAACGCAATCCAACGTGATTTTTGACGAAAAGGCAACGTGAAAAAAGAGTCTTGATGAAAAAAACTCTGAAAATCTATTATTTTGCATGAACTTTGACACTTCATAATTTACTCATAAATGAAAAAGTCAAAAAATTACAACACTAAATAATAACAATGTTTTTCAAAAACTTTTAAGGGTTTTTTATTTACTATTTATTATTGTCTTCATCTCGCTGTCACTGTGCAGCATGTGTAGACCTCACTTTCACATGCAACTTCGGCGCAACTATATGCTGTTCATTGATAGTTGAGTGGGTATTCTTAACTCATTTAGCTTAATAAATATTTAAGCTGTTGAGTTTCCTCAAATAAATTAACATAATGAAAAAAATCACGAAAAAACTAATATATGTCCGTACATGCAATCATTGTCATTGTTTGTAAGATTATTCTACAAGCAACGTTTTATTGTTATAGTGTTATAAGTTTATTATTAAATCTGTAGTGAATAGTTAAAATTTTTCAAAGCTAGAATTGTATCTGTTCGCATCTCTTTCTTTTGTATGTAATCCGAGAAGGACCGAACTTTAGGTCATGTAATCTCATAATAAACTTAGCTAAACAAATTTAACCCGGTTATCTGAATTATACTTTATGGTTCTCTAAAACCAAAATCATTGAACAGAGTACGGTATTCTCTCACCCCGGAGCTATGTTGCCGGCTCAAAGACGGAAAATTGCTGAATTAGTTTCACAAGTCATACGTTAAATGTGTTTATGGTCAACCTTCAAAATTGTAATGTCTAAACTCGTACAGGATATTTGATCAGACGATTGCCTTAAGAAAACTGACAAATAATAATACCGAAGACCACAGAAGACTAGCTGTTGGAGATATACACAATACTAACACTCTAAATATTCTAGATAATACGGTCAAAGGTCTTACTTCAGAAAGTGGTGTCGGTTAAACCTATAAATCTTAAAATTTCATTATATTGAGTTCAAATTTACATTCTATTGATTGGTATACCGAACAAGGCAGCAAAAATACTTTTTAGGTCACCTACAAAAGCATAAATATAAAACATATCGTGGTGCTAGAATCCTTTTTCTCGTATAAAATATTCGTAGACTCTTAGCCCAAGCTTTTGTATGGTATGAAAAGACGGACAGAATCCCCAAAGGCTTTTATGTCAAGAAAAAAACAAACGGCTTTTTCACAAGATTTTTGAGATTTTTTTAAAGATGAACTTTTTCTAGCGAAGTTGTCGAGAATTTTTAGAGCGTTTTTTGTAAGTGCCGTGGGAAACCCTTAGTTTTTAAAAGACAAAAGGCTTTGGGGTATTGCTGACAACACAAAACTAGAGAAAAAGGCATTCTGCCTTTTCTTTTCCAAAGAATATTGTCGAAATGTCGCACTGTAGTTGTAATCGTCCGTGATCGTTTTTATGGCATGTTACTGACGTAGTTTCTAAGACCTTGTTATGTTTGAAATGGAAACGTGTCGGTCGTTAGGTTTCTCCTCCGCACAGTTGGCTTTTTTAATGTGACTTTTAACATCTTCTGAATACAAGCTTTGATGTAAAAAAATGTAACAACATGCTCGCGGATACAGAGAAATTACTACCTGTGACGACATCTATGGCGTCATATAAGAAAGCAATTAGAGTTCTCCCCGCGATTTAAATACCTACGACATGCGATAGCCCGAAATCATCTACCAAGCAGTTGCCTGGATCAGAAAAAATATTCGTGTGGGGCCTAAAGAATCGCCAGACTTAAGTGGCAGTGGGCAAGACACATTATTCGCAGAAAAGACGGTCGATAGGGCTGAAAGGTTCTGGAGTAGCGGCAACGTGCTGGAGGACCCAGCGTAAGAAAGCCTCCCATAAGGTGGACCGATAACCTGGTGAGGGTCAAAGGAATCAGATGGATGCGAGACGCACAGGACCGGTCATTATGGTGACACTTGGGGGAATTCTATGTCCAACGGTGGACGTCTTTCGACTGAAATGATGATGAAATGATGTGCGCGACTTTACACCCTGTACCGCATACTAAACTATACTAAACTAATAGGGTGGAACTATTTATGACAGCAATTGCATACATATACATACCACAATACTATGCGTTCCAAATGAGAATGGGATCGATTGCCATGTTGTGACGTCACGTCGTACTGTCAAATCGCAGAAATTTTGGCAAAATTGAAGAACTCAGAGATGAGTAAAATTGAAGAACTGGATTCTGAATAAACTTTTTTCGTGCACAGTTCGTAAATAAATAATTTTCTTCGTAAATAAATTAAAATTGAAAAATTTCTTCCCTCGATTTGACAGTAAATCGTGACGTTACAACATGGCAATCGATCCTATTCTCATTTGGAACGCATTGTACACTTGATTGCGTTACTAAAGAACACCACGTCAACATTGCGTGTTTATATAATTAAATTACTTTTTTAATAATGTAATTAGACAGGTGTGAAAACAAAACTGGTTGTGTTATATCTACAATATGTATGTTTTTAAAAATATATAAGTACTAGCTTCTGCCAGCAGCTCCGCCCGCGTGAAAGTCGCTTTCTCCATACAAACTTTGTACCCCCGTTTCTACCCTTTAGGGGCGGAATTTCGGAAAATCCGTTGTTAGCGGATCTTTATACCCTATAAGGCCAAATATTAAGTTTGTAGGTGTTATAGTTTCTGAGATTTCGTGATTAATCAATTAGTGGTATTTCGCTTTTCCATATAGATGTTAAACCGACCGATAGATGTAGACCGATAGCCTGGTAAAGGTTGCGGGAATCCAATGGACGCGAGACGCACAGAAATGTTCATAGTGGCGACACTTGGGGGAGGCCTATGTCCAACAGTGGACATCTTTCGGCTGAAATGATGATGATATAGATGTTTATCAGTTGTTAAGTACTAATAGCACAAGTTTATTTATTTATTTATTTATTATATATTTTATTGTACACCATTAGACATACAAAAGGAAACTAAAACCAATGCACATACATACAATGGGCAACAAGCATACAAGTTCTGCTAAGTTTGAGACTAGATGGCGTTGTGTGTAAGATGAGGAAAAAAAAAACAAATTACAAACACGACTGCCATTTTGCAACAATGTCGTGCGCCTGTACACTCCGCGGGGAGTCCGTCTCCCATAGAAATTGCATTTTCATTTCATTTTAATGCGACTGTTTACCTTCAATATAATCTAGTTAGGGGTGAGCAGAGCCCCAGCCATTACGTATTTCTGTCACGGCACTGTTTTTTGTGAGACTAAACAGAGATAATATTTTAAAAACGCTGTGCGAAATAAATTGTGTTATTCTTTGTATCGGAGGAGATGGAGCGCCTCTTTTGTTAGACTAATATAGTTGAATGGTTTGCTTTGTTGGGTTCTTTATGTTGGTTTATTTTCTTCTGTGTATATAAAAGACTCATCAACACCCAGCACAAACCTAGAATATCGAAATATACGTTTTTTGCGACATAAACGGTCGTATCTTTTTTATTCGTTAATTTCGAAGTTTCATTTTTTCATAGCTTGAAGGGACCGCTGACCTGGCTATATAGTTTTAATTTCAACTTAATACCTCTACGCGTTCTTGAGATAAAAGATCTTGACAGACAGACAGACAGATAGACTGACAACAAAGTGCTGCTATACGGTTTCCGTTTTTTCTTTTTGAGCTACGGTACCCTAAATATATTTTCGCATTTTTATTCCACGTATACCCATGGGCACACACAAATTCTTGTCTTTTGCTTAGTAAACGACAATGTTAACACTACACTATTAATATTATGCCTATGTACCTATATCGCAAAATGTCGATCATTCTATGCCTATTTTTTATTTTTATTTTAGTTGATTTATTATTATTACTATTAGGTTTGGTAACACGACTGTACAGAAGCTCATTTTATGATGATTGGTTTGACTGGATAATCGATTTTGATTGCTTCGCTAAACCAATTAGCCTGTGCCACACGTTAAAATACTATAATGTCCAGGAATAGACTCACTGTTTTACATAAATCAATAACACCTTTGCGGCTGCGGACGCGCGCTATATTATGATTAATAGCCCTTCGCTCGTTACTCGTGGCAGCCATCTTGCTAAAAGAGGTAGAAGGTAGACGCTGCCGTAAATATACTATAAGAACTTAATGTGTTATGTAACGTTTGGGTGGGACTGCAATGCGCTGAACTTTATGTTCGGTAGGAACGATTTATACAACCTTGAACTTAGAGTTATTATCGCACTAGTGATATAAAGGTGAAAGTTTGTATGTATTATGTGATTTGGATGTTTGACACACGGATAGATCATGTCTTGGTATAGGACACAGGATACAAACTTTATATTCCGGGAGTATCTCTTGAGATCTTTTATATCTTTCACACAGGAGAAGCTAATTTAACTTTGCTTTTTTTTACGGCTGTGTGTGTAGGATACTTATGTAACAGCTGTCCTCAGCGTCATCTTCCGCTTCTTTGGTTACTGTTTTACTCCCGTGGGTCATAGCGCGATGTTATATAGCCTATAACCTTCTAGAATAAGTGGGTTATCCAACACTGATCTCACGCCCTCTCTCAACAGACTCATTAGAATGAGTAATTCCTGAGATAGCGCGTTTAAAAACAAACAAACTCTTCAGCTTTGTAATATGTATTTCGACGCTTGAAAGGCAAAAATTACTAATCGACATTGAGTAAACTTTACAAAGAGTGATTTATTAACTTTAAATCACTTTTAACAGAATCAGGCAAAGCATAGCTTTTGCCAAGTCATTCTGTCGAATATAGTAAGTAGGTATTTTGATGTTTACAGAAAATTGTAGAGAAAAGGAACATAGATACTGTTACAAGTTTGTAACTTATTAGCCGGTTGTGCAGAATAACATCTAAAATTATTAAATAATGTTTTTATTTACTCAAACAGAAATGGTTTCTTCATTCTTTCCCATTTATACAGGAAGTGTGGTGACACAGCAACCTGTCTGCCGCCATCCTGTCCCATTTTCCACAATAAGAACGTACAGCCCCATATCCGCTTCGTAACGGTTAATGAAATCATGGTTATTGGGCTGTAACCATACCTAATGGGGTTGGTATGGGGCTCGTTTATTAGTTCCTATTGTTATCGTGAAATTCGTGAATTATATCGACTTAGGGGTTTATATTCGTGAGCAATCTTGATAGTGAGCCAGCGGTTTATGGTCGGTTCCTAAAGTCATACTGCGAAAGTTTTTAATTTGACAATTACATAATATGTTTGTTTTATTTTGAGAATAGAAAGAAAGCTTTGTAAATATTGGAATTTATTTATTTTTAAGACGTTACCCTACTAAGGATTACTCATATATCGTAGATGTGTTCACAAACATAACTACACTAACAAGACACCTAGACCCGAAACCACTATTTATGTACTCGTAATCAAAAGTAAAAAAAAAAAAAAAACGAAATCCCAAAATTGTTCACGAAAATATGTCATAATTGGTAAATTCACAATTGAATCAATCATTCATAACAATTGCTACTGGAAAATATACACGCAGTGTTTTTCCATTTTGATCACCATTCATTCATTCAATCAATAGCCTGTACATTTCCATAAATTGAGTGACATTATAGGATATTAACAATCGCTATTAACTTCGCTGTTTATGAATATTATTTATTGAGACTTTACTTAAATAATAACAAGTCCTTATCTAATAAGTCCTTAAGTATTTGTACTAAAGCCCTGTAAATCTAAGGGTGAGTTGCACCATTTAACTATAACGATAACAAAGCCGTTAACAGTTGTCAAATCGTCGAATTGACCAATAGGCGGCCGTTTCACGGCTGGTTAAGGTTTGGTTATCGTTATAGTTAAATGGTGCAACTCACCCTTAGAAGTACCGTTTGACAGTTCTACACGTAGTACCACCGTAGTACATTTTAATTTTTGAATAAAAATTGTTTATGTTGTGATAGAATAAAAATAACTTCATAATTCAATGGTTTTACGGAAAAGATAATAGAAATAGTGTGAGTTACGCCTATAGAAAGCTTAGACAAGTGTGAAATGTTAAAGGGCACTTTTTTATCTGATATAAACTAGTACTTGACTGCGATCCCGCCTGATGGTAAGCAGTGATGCAATCGTTGACGGTGAGGCGCACTAGTTTATTAAGAGCCTGTTCACTCTAGCCTTGAAGACACCTAAATTATAATCGGACGGGAAGACCGCAGCAGGCAAATCGTTTCAGTCCTTCGATGTACGCGGTATAAATGACGAGGCAAAACGCTTAGTCCGGACCGTAGAGACCTTTTCAACAATTTCTTAGATTTGTTGTGCTATAATTAAAAAATTGTATAGGTACTTTTTTGTACTCTATAAAACAAAACCATAATACCAACTTAATACCCAAGGTCATACAACCAATACTTAACAAAAAATACTCGGTACAATAACAAAATGCTTCACGTTTAAGCACAGCGCGTGAAGTTCGGTCTCGCGTGCGGCCGCCGTAAGTGCGGGCAGGCACGCCACCGATCGATAACTTAACCTGCGCTTACTGACTCGAAGGTGGCGGGTTTTACAGGTTATTTGGTAACTTATGTAAGGGGTTATGTAACTGTAACTTTTGCGTTAAGCTTTTTCAGGGGGTGTAGTAAGGCGGTTGTAGTTACGGGAGTTTTATTGGTTTTCTTGACTAGATTGGATTCAAGTAGAAGTTACAAGTTTTACGTACATATAATAGTAACAGGCTACACTTGTCTCAGTGCAGGGTAAAGTATAGAACACGGTGGAGCACACAGTCGAGGTGTGCCCTGCTTGGGCGGAGCATCGCCGTGCCCTCGTGGGGGCGATCGGTGGCGGAGACCTCTCGCGCCGGGCCTTGGTTGAGGCCATGGTCCGGAGCGAGGAGGAGTGGCAGGCGGTCGCCGACTTCTGCGAAGCAGTAATGCTCGCAAAGGAGGAGGCCGAACGCATCAGGCAACGGCGTTATCGCCGCCGCCGCCGCCGGGATTCTGATCCCGATTTCCGGCCAACGTAGGCGCGGGCTTGCGGACAGTGAGCAATGGGTAGCTCACTGTCCGGCCGTCCGGTAACTGTCCAGACCAAGCCCAAGTCGTCGACGGCGCGCACTGTTCCCGCGCGCCTCAAGGAGTTGTCAGCAACAGCAGGGACCCAGCCGGGTTGAAGCCTACTGGGGCCAGGGTTATCCGAAAGGGCGCTCGAGCCCCGGTATGAAGGCTAGAAGGAACGGGGTGGGTCTTTTAGTCAGTAAGAGTCTGACACTATCTCCCGCTCCGCCCAAGGGCGGGGGATGTCAATGCATGATTTTTCCCAACATAAAAAAAAAAATGGGTAAAGTATAGAGAACTAGTTACATTCTGTCATATTTGAAATGAGTATATTATGTTAAGATGTAGCCATAACATTATGCATTACAAAAACAAACCTCTTTTAAAAGATTACAGTTTGAATTTTAAATTTATTTTACACTTAGTCTAGCTTTTGCCAGCGGCTTCGTCCGCGTTCATAAACTATAGTCTATGTCAATCAGGAATAAAGCAGCTTTCTATCGGTGAAAAATTTAGCAATCGGACCAGTACTACGAGAGATTACCTCCTACAAACAAAAAAACACAAACTTTACCTTTTTATTTATTATACACATTACCTAATGTAAAATTAGTTAAAGTGTATAATGAGACATGGCATTTGATATTCTTTCCTTTTTTATTATATTAATAAAAATAAACCAATAAATACGTTTTTTTTAAGGAGAGAATTTTATAAATGTTTAGTCCAGTCACAGTGTAATCTTTTTAACCCAAAGGTTGTACGGCAGAGAATGCCTTGTTACGTTAAAACCACCTATGTACCACTACTGTACATAAAATAAAAAATAGATTTTGGAGGTTGGCAGAACAGAGAGTAAAGTCCCGCAAACCTCCATTGAAAAGGGAGGATCCTCCGACCAGACAGGTGTTATAGTCTGGTGGGCTAGTGCCCGATAGATGATTTCGGGCTGGCGTATATGTTCAAATCGCGCGGAGAACTTTGATTGCGCGATGCAGGATTTCGTACTTTCTTCGTAGTTCTTATGTGGCGCCATAGATGTCGCTACAAGATAATTAGCATAATCAACCATAGAATGTTCCCAATGCTAGGACTCAGTAAATAATAAATTACTGCATATTAATTATTAAGCGTAGTAATCTGCTACGCCGTAGCTCATTGTGCTACGAGCGACGCAAATAAACTACACATTACATAACCTACTCCATGCGCGTTAAGATTATACATTTAAACAAATCTTTTATTACTGTCCGTTCAACCGATTTTGACTTTTATTACGTTAGTGGCATGACAAATGGCGACTGCAGAAAATAGTTAATATTGTAACCACTTTTTTGATTTCAATACCACCCTTATGCCTACGGAATAGAAGTCAAAATTGGTTGAATGCAAATGGGATAGAGGTTGGTATAATGCTATATTATGTATTCCTCATATGTACAATATCACGCCTGTTTATCCCGAAGAACTAAGTAAAGGTGTCCCTATTACAAACACGGTATAATTTTTCCACAACATAAAACAACATCAACTGTTTATTATTAGCCCTGACGACACAGTTTTCCTGTTCCAATGAAATTAACCCCGGCTTCCAGAAGGCGCCCACACGTCTCTGTATCACGTTTCTAAAACAAATATTTTCCCTTTTCCTCCTACCTCCACGAACGTATGCCAGCCTGGTACTATTTATATCAGTGTGTTTGTTCATTTGTCCGTTCTGAAGAGTACTCGGGACGAGAGGGGCTCGCAGGAGCCTCTCGGGGGCTAATTGATTACGTAAACATCGATGGTTTATTTATAGATCACTGTGGAAATAGCAACGAAGAGGAGGTATTGCGTTCATCTGTTATTCTACCTTTTAATGAGATGTCGTCTTTTAACTTTAGGTTAGATTTTAATTATTTTGGCTACTTCTTTGTCTATATAAACCAAAGAATCACTTAACTTAAGTGGTAGTGGGCACATTACTCACAGAATAGATGGAAAAGGGTCGAAAGGTTCTAATAATTAAAATAAATGATTAACTACTAGCTTTTACCCGCGGCTTTGCTCTCGTTAACCAACTACCTACCCTATTCTACCTACTTATCTATTTTTGTTTGCTTAAAAGGAAGGCTTTTAAAGGTTTAACCTTCCCTATATGCTGGTGAATAAAAGAAAAAAAGAATGAATAAAATCGGTCCAGCCGTTCTCAAGTTTTAGCGAAACTAACAAATAGTAAATGATTTTTAACAAAAATTCGCATATTTTTTTGTAATGTTGTATTTGCAACAATATAAATGCAGTGTATTAAGGTGTCTTAAGGTACTGTTATCTAACATGCTTTCTTGCGCACACAGTACCAATTATAAGAATCTAGTGTGACAAATCTTAGGCACGTGCCACTCAGCTTGTTTCTCGTTACACGCCTCTTACTCAACAGTGTCTGTAGATTACCAGCCTACCTCCATATCTTAATTACACAACTTTCACTTATTACCGAACTTATGTTAAGTACATAGTTAGTTTTATCAAAGACGTAACTCGATTACCCTTTCTGCACAAGTTTGGCCAAACAAAAGACTATTATTCAACTGAAATTGTATAATAAATGTAATGTTAATAATAAACTTAATGGGCTTGGGAGCCAACCGGAGCATTTTTCCACATTAGTGGGAAATATATTTGATTGCGGTGAGATAGGACCCAGTTTTTTTTTTTAATTGAGATAAACTAGTGCTTGACTGCGATCCCACCTGATGGTAAGTAGCGATGCAATCTTTGATGGTGAGGCGCACTAGTTTATTATGAGCCTATTCACTCTAGCCTTGAAGACACCTAAATTATAATCGGACGGGAAGACCGCAGCAGGCAAACTGTTCCAGTCCTTCGACGTACGCGGTATAAACGACGAGGCGAAACGCTTAGTCCGGACCGTAGAGGTTTCAACAACGTAAGGGTGAATATTCGCCTTACGTCGGGTTGTCCGATGGTAGAATTGCGATGGCGGAATCAAGTCATGCAATTCCTGCGCACACTCTCCAAAATGCATTCTGTAAAACACCGAAAGGCTGGCTACCCTACGCCTGTAGTGCGCTGTGTGCAGTTTTCGATTAATTCAGTTAAAATAGAACACAGTGGCCTTGTGTCCCCTACACTTCTTTAAGTCGTACCTCTTGTTCAACTACATACATAAACCTTTATGTAATATACATTACAGTTGGAGGTAGCGGCGACACGCGACACTTCCTGCCTCTAATAGTTTGCTTGGTACCTAACACTGAAATACTTGGAAGTTGTGATGCAAGTCTTAGAAGTAGCGAGGCTATGAAATTGAGAAGTATATGTTTTTGACGTGACAAATGAAATGGTTTCCCTATGTAGTGTTTGTTTACAGACCATTAAAACCATGCTTGTAAAGCTATAAAGGAATTTAAAGAATAAAAATAATAAGTAGGAGTGATGTCAGACCAAAGGTCAAATTGAGAGAACAAGATACATACTAACCAACACTGTAATGAGTGATTGTATTAATGTTTCAAAAAGCTGTATATTTTCGAAGCAGATTTCTTAACTGACGCCATACCTGCTACTCGTATCATTAGACTTTTTTCTGTTGTGTTTACTCAGTGAGTTAATAATTTTAATTCATTAACCTTTCAATCGTGGAAATTGCAGACACAATAGAAAGACAATAGGTAAAAATATAAGCAGATATTTTCTATGTTATAGCTGTTCAAGTAAAGTCGTGAAGACTTTCGCTATATTTATTTATACATCTTTTCGCATTTGTCTTTTAGTGTAGCTTCTGATTGTCAGGTAAGCAGCCTATTGGTTAGAATAATTTTTCAATCCTCCCAGATTTATGTCATTGCAGTTTGGAAAATTTCTTCCTCCAGAGTGTCCATTTTGAGATAGTGGTGTATTTCTTTGTTTTTAAAAACCATTTCACACACACACACAATCACGGGTTTTGCTCAGGTTTCTCACTAGATCTTTATCAAGTTTTGTATTCGCTGTTGTATAGTTTATTAGAGTCTCTAGCGCTGCCCCAGATTTGTACACCATATATCCAGACAGGCTTCAAGACGCTTTTGTAGATTAGCAATTTGTTATCGATAGATAGTTTGCTATTTTAGCCTAGTATCCAAAGCAGGCGGATATTATACCAGATTTGAAGCCCTTATCTTTCAACCCAGGTGTAGACCAAAATATCGTACACACTATTTGGTTGAGGTTAGCCTGTTGCAAATCAATATTTTACCTTTTTCTTTCTTCCATATAAACTTCGTTTTCTTATCTCATTCTGATCCAAGATACATACCTACTACTCCAAAATCTCAAATTCACATTTTAGATAACCTAACCTTCTCCGCCACCCCTTTTTAACTTAAACCCCACGAAATAAAAACAGTATTTTCCACCTCAGCGTCGCCGTGACCCGCGCCCTCAGCCTTGGCCTGGCACTCATTATAATGTCGTACCTAGTCGAAGCTTTGCTTTATTTGTTACTTTTGAATACTTAATGACTAGTCGAGTATGTTTTCATGGAACTTGATTGTCGTTGGTAATGGAATATTTTTTTCAATGATTGGATAGACTAATTGTATATAAAAAAACATAAATAATATGTACTCGCTGATAACAAATACATATGACCGATCGTTAGGATAGAAGAGCGAGAATTTTATATCAAAATAATAAAGTATAATTTTGCTAAAATAATAATATATTTTGTATAGTCAATGGTAGACAATGAAACAAAAAGGATCTTAACAAAAAAAAATCTTTGTCCACCGGTAGAGGTTCTAATTTAACTTTTCGCTTCCAACATACTTTACTATAATTTATTTGAAACGAATACTGACAGGCCAAATAGCCGAACACGGCATAAAGACAGACTTCGACTGCCACCAAGCAGGCTAAAATTGTTTAAAAAAAATGTATATTGCATGTCGATCATTATCTACAATCACTTACCAAATAGTTTACAAGATCTACCATTGACAATGTTTAAAAAAATACTTTTCAATCTGTTACTATTTAAAAAATATTATACTCTTAAAGAATATCTAGAAGACAAGTCAATAGAACCTGTAATGTGCAAGTTAGATTCAGATTAGATTAATTGACGACACTGACTGTGAATATATTTGCACGCCATGTTATGGCAGGATATGCTGAAACAAATTTACTGTAACACCTTATGTACCATATTCTAGCAAATAAATGATTTGATTGATTTGATTGATTGATTGATTGAACAATAATTTTTTATTATAAGCGAATAATTTCCTGAAATAGTCAATCACATTATTCGTAGTATAGATCGATTGTAAAATCAAGCCACGAATACGTAAGGAATAGACCACGGCTTTGTACAGCTTAGGAATGTAACGGAAATGGCTAAATCGGAGACAGTAGTGGACGCCGAAGAGTGAAATGAAATATTAACAAATCAAATAAAAAATTCGGATAAATATATAAATGAAAAGCGAATTCACAACATTCCAAATAGGAAAAATAAAACGACAAGTAATAGAGATCAACAGAAGGTAAGCGTGTGGGGAGAGATTCTCAGAGCGATAAGTATAAATTAACCTGTTTGTATCTCCGATATAAGATTTGGTTAAAATTTTTCAGAACCAAAATCGAAATCGAAGATGCAAAATCAATCCCACGAATCCACTTCAAAATTGGAATAGAACCTCTGTAATATCTTTGGTAGAAATATAAATATATACCTATATTTCAACCAGCTACACAGGTTGAATTTTAGAAAGTTCTAATTTAATATTCCTATACAAAAACTATTTGACCAAGATATATTTTTTTATTTTTTATTATGTATTAATGTTGATTTTAATTTTCTTTTTGTTTGTTTGCCTTGAAGTTGCACCTACCATGTTATGTCTCTGCACCACCCTAAGGTCGACTGGTAGATAATGCCTAAGTCATTAAGTCCGCCTTTGTACAGTTTTTTGTGCAAGAAGTGTTAATAAATAAATAAATAAATAAATAATATTTATTTAATTTGACAGGCCTGTTGGTCTAGTGGTTAGTGGCCCTGACTGCTATGCCGGAGGTGCGAAAGGGCGCTCGAGCCCCGGTATGAAGGCTTGAAGGAACGGGATGGGTTTTTTAGTCAGCAAAAGTCTGACACTATCTCCCGCTCCGCCCAAGAGCGGGGGTTGTCATAGGAGGATTTTTCCCATCGAAAAAAAAAAAGAGTCGTGGGTTCGATCCTCACCCAGGACAAATGTTTATGTGATGAGCATGATCATTTGTTCTGTGTCCGGGTGTAATTTATCTATAATATGTATGTATTTACAAATATATAAGTATTTTTATCAGTTGTCTAGTACTCATAATACAAGCTCTGCTTAGCTTGGGACTAGACGACGTTGTGTGATAATTTTGCTATTTCGAAACAGATTTCCCATCCTAACAACACCGCGCCTCCTCTCAATACACTTTCCCCTTTTTACCCGACTTCACTCAGCAGCAACAAAAACCTGGGCACATCTAATCACTCTTTTTCTTTTCCTTCCGCATTTTTACCTTTCCTCATTTAAATTCTCTTCTCGTGCGCAGTCTTAGCCGGGGGATTTTCCGCCCTTTGCGTTTCTAACGAGGCTGTATACAAAAGTGGATAGGCAGGAACGTTGAACGGCTTCAGATGATTACTTCCTAAAATATTGGTGGATTAGATTTTATTTCGTGCGTGACTTGTAATAGTAATCTTGACAAAGGTTTTTCTTTGTCTGGAATAAAGATTTAAAATAATGCAAAAATGTATTCAATTTATTTTTTTCGTCCCGTTTTTTGAAATATAAAGACCTAAAGATCATTTTTCGTATAAATCACAAAGACCTAAAAATGATCTTTGAGTAAAAAAAAAATTATCTGTAGGACAATTTAGTAAGAAATGTTGGTTGGTAATATACCATTACAGAATTCATCTTTCACTGTAATTTTTAACCGAAGTTCACAAGAACAGAAAAAAAACTACTAAATAAACATTGCCCATTTATCATCAAAAATTTCATAAATAAACATATACATATTACGGAAACTTCTTACAAAATATATTCGATGGGCTGTCAAACACATCTGATTGAACGCGATATTTTGGGATAAAAAAACGAAAATGCGACGTAAGCTCCCTTCGCTATAATGATATTGGCAACGAGGGACTCCGCAAATTGGATTTTGGTTAAACAACTTGTTACAATTACTGTCTTTGCAGGGAGGGACGGAAATGTCAATCATTTGGACCTCGGAACAGTGGCGTGCTGTTTTGAAATCTAAATTAGTAGCCTCGCTGTCAGAAATATTCACGTCTTTAAGTTCCAAATTGACTCTGTTTGGGGCGGATTACCCAATCGTAAGCCGACCAAAGCAGAACGCAATTTGTACAAATTGTGTTCGAAATTGAGATTTTATTATATTCAATATACATCATCAATTAATTATTTGAACTGTAAATGACACGCAATTTATTCCCTCATTATCGGTATGTTAATTAAAATTAACATTTGCAACGTCAATAGTGAATAATTTAATTTGATAGAACGGTTTTTAAACAAAAGAACATTTGCTTTATTGTTTTATTTGTACGAATGATACAATGTCTGACGCTTAACTAATTCATCAGTAATGTGTTTGTGTTCAAAAGGACTCTGAATCGTCTTTGGAAATTGAAGCTCTCGTTATAATGACCACTCGGGACAGAGGAACGACAACTAACAGAAACAAAGATCGACTCACAATCCTTTTGAAACATTGCAGCTCCTCCCCCTCTCTCATGAAATGATAATACAATGATCATTTCTGTTTGTTGTCAGGTTCCGAACTCCCAATCGAGGTCCCGCCGAAGGACGACGCGTAAATGTGTGAACAACTCGCAAATAGCACCAAGAGGGTACGCCTAGCCCTCCCCTGAAGATGAACATAGGACTCCACTACAGATAGATTCTTATAAAAGTTATACAAATAATCCAAGATGGCGGAGGGACCACGATCAATATGGCAGAAGATCGACAGTGCAGTCATTCCGATGGTGAACCTCGAGGTGAGGGAAGTGAGGGAGATTCTGTGGGAGAAGATCAAGGAGCCGACGTCGCAGAGGAAGATCATCCTAGTCATCGTGTCGATAGCGCTGCTGCTCGACAACATGCTGTACATGGTGATCGTGCCGATCATCCCCGACTACCTGCGGTACATCGGCGCATGGGGCGAGGCGGGCTACGACCACGTGGTTACCATGACACCCTACATGGAAGGCAATAAAACCATCACACCTACCCAAATCATCCCAGGATCGCACGAGGGCCAGGACTCAGCGACAGGCGTTCTGTTTGCCTCGAAGGCTATCGTACAACTCATGATCAACCCATTCTCTGGTGCCTTAATCGACCGCATCGGGTACGACGTGCCCATGATGATCGGCCTCATTATAATGTTCCTGTCTACATCGATCTTTGCCTGCGGCCGAAGCTACAGCATGCTATTCTTCGCGAGGAGTCTGCAAGGCGTGGGATCTGCGTTCGCTGATACGTCAGGACTGGCAATGATAGCTGATAGGTTTACTGAAGAAAATGAAAGATCTAAAGCTCTTGGGATTGCCCTGGCTTTTATTAGTTTTGGTTGCCTGGTGGCTCCTCCTTTCGGTGGCGCATTATACCAGTTCGCAGGAAAAGAAGTCCCGTTCTTGATCCTCGCTTTAATATCTTTGATGGATGGGTTCATGCTGCTGCTTGTGATGAAACCTCTGAAGACGCAGCTGAAGGAAGCTAGAGAGCCTAAACCACCCAGCACTCCCATCTGGAAGCTTCTGATGGATCCCTACATTGCAGTCTGCGCTGGTGCCCTGATGATGTCCAACGTAGCGTTAGCATTCCTGGAACCGACCATCTCTCTCTGGATGGAAGACAATCTGACTAAAGACAACTGGAAGATTGGAATGATTTGGTTGCCAGCTTTTTTCCCTCACGTTCTGGGAGTGATAATAACTGTGAAGATGGCAAGGAAATATCCACAAGCGCAATGGATTATGGCGGCAGGAGGTCTCGCCCTGGAAGGTTTATGCTGTTTCATAATACCTTTCGCAAACTCATATAAGATGTTAATGATACCTATCTGCGGCATCTGCTTTGGAATCGCGCTCATCGACACCGCCCTGCTACCGACCCTCGGGTATCTAGTGGACGTGCGATATTCATCTGTATACGGGAGCATCTACGCGATTGCTGACATCTCATACTCTTTCGCGTACGCCGTCGGTCCTATAATTGCTGGAGAAGTGGTCGAAGCTATAGGGTTCACTGCTTTGAATCTGTTCATCGCCTTCAGCAATCTGTTGTACGCTCCGGTACTCATGTACCTGCGACACATCTACGACTTCAAGCCGTTTGAGAACGAAGCTAACATCTTGATGGCTGACCCACCAGATAAGGAATACCAAACCTACAGTTTGCAAGAACAGAGACCAGTGAATGGGGAGTACAAGAACCATCTGGAGTACTCGAATGTGTCTGGACAGGTAGCTGGTACTGAAGAGTCGAATGTAGATACGAATCCGGGTTCGTACAGTTATGATCAGTCGTATCAGGGAGGCTATCAGAATTATAGTCAGGGGTACGATCAGCAGCAACAGCAGCAGCCGCAGCAGGGGTACCAGCAGGACTATCAGGACCAGTACAGTCAGCCGCGGCAGTTGCCTGCACAGCCGCAGCCGACGGCCAGCAACCCCTTCAGGGCGGGGGGTGCCGCTGCCCCTGCTCCCGCGCCCGCCCCCGCCCCCGCGCCTCAGCCCACCATCAAAAACCCCTTCAGGCAAGGCTTCTAATTCACTCCAAAATCAGTGTTGTTGGCGATATTTTTGAATTTACTTGTTGTGTAATTATAAATGTCCTATTTGGGTAGACGTCGACTGTTACATAGATTTGCTTACGTTATAACCTTTAAAGCAATATTAAAAGTTTTAACCAAACATTCAATATTTAAAAAAATACACGAACTTTTGAAACAAAGAGTAAAAAATTTGATATAGTCATTAACAAATGGTGAACTAATATTAACCTTGAGAGTAGTAATTGTTGGTTTCGGAGTGGAGGGTAGACAGAGCAAAGAGTCAATTGAAATATAGCTTTGTTAGTAAAAAGTGACTCAAAGTGTAACCACGACAGTAAAAAAGTGACTTGAAGTGTAACCACGGCAGTATAAAGTGGCTTAAAGCGTATCTATGAAATTGAATGTGGCTTGAAGTGTAACCTCACAAGCAAAACTAACGTAACAGTGGACACTAGTACTTCGATCACTGAGCCGTTTTGTATCGGCGAGTTATTTAATGTCTGATAGATGTCTATTAACTAGCTGTGCTTGTAATGTAGAATATTTATCGGGTGAAGCAGCAATAGCGCTTTTAAGGTAAAAAACGGGGATAAACAATAATTTATCAATTACTGATAAGATTGTGATGTGAAGACGACAAGAGAAAGCAATATATAATCTTAAAATAATCAAGTTACATTATTATACAGTGCTTACTTCTAGTGGTAAGTATTATACAATGAATTACAATTTTAATGGTGACATTGAATCTCTTAAAAAATGTTTCACAGTTTTAAATATTTTTTAAATCCAAATCGATAACTAAAGGATAAAAGTTTATATTAAGAGTAATAAAATGAGAGAATGAGACAGCATTATCTACTCTTTAGAGCGGTGTCTCGTTCTTGCCAGAGAAGCTCTAATATCCCGACGTAAATGGAATGGTTGAGAGGTAAAAGCGTTATTGCTTTCACCCGTTGTTTTCTTGTTGATATTGTTCTGATATAAATACAACTGTTATGCCTTCTAATAGTATATAGAATTATATCGGACGTGAGAATTATATGAACCACATATATGATTATATCTGTGTAAGAAATGAAAGTATGGAGACATAACAAAGATGAAGAACAACAGAAGAACAAAAAATATATTGTGTGTACTAAAATCATCTTGGTGAATATGTAACCTTCTATCAAAGACTTAAGGTTCAAAATTAGCCACAAAATTGGTATAATCATGTTTTCTCAGCTTTTGGGGTGTTTCCATACAATAAGTCTATACGTAAGCTCGGGAAGATGAACCATATTGAATGGCAAACGTACTCGTACAAATTGTATAATAACTATTTAAAAAAATCCCGCAAATTGTATCGCTAAGTAGTTGATAGATTAGTCCTAAGGTAGATATTTTAAAAGTTCAGCACAAGTCGATAACACGCACTTTAATGTAAGGGCCTAAAATATTCATTTGTAACTTTCGGCACTTACTGCGACGTTTTAATACTTTGTCAAGAATGACAGTAACACTCACGATGATGATATAACCGTCTCTTAACAAATTAATAAAATGTATACAATCGTAACTTTCATATAAAAAGTTACGACGACTGTACATTATCATAAACATATCGTAGAACACTAAACTACTAATTCAATGTAATCTCACAATGCGATGTTACTTAAAATATATATTTTTAGAAAGTATAAAATGTAATTCTCGTATGCTAACTCAGCAATACTAGCGTAAGTATCATCGTATCTCGCTTCTATATCAATTAATTCGATTCATATCAATTATTATATCAATTAGCTATAATTAGGAGTTAGTCAACGTGATAAGTTGCAACCAAGGTAACGAAACATATCAGAATCTTTTGATTCACTTAGATGTAAGTAAACTTAACTTATACATTAATATTATATAATATAATTATAATTTATGAGGTATTTTTTCTGTAAGTGTACAGGAGTAGGTAGTATGTGTTTTTGTCGTTGACTTTACTGAGGTAGGTATGTACCATCAGCACACAGCACGGCGCTGTCGGCAGTTTGGGAGGAGGAAACGAGAAATTAAATTAATAAAAAAAAAAACAGAAGAAGAAAGAAGATGAAAAAATCTCTAATAAAAGAGAAGGTACTTTATACGGAGAAGCAAATTTGAATGTAAAATATTTATTTAAATACTTTATGAATGAAATCGATAAATCGAAGGCAAGGTCCCACAAATCTTGATAGAATGGTGAAATTAACAAAAGGTAGTTTGCCTTGATAGTGACCGTATATTAATATCAAATGGTGGTTATCAATCAAGTTGATAATGTTCTTAAGACACTGGAATCAAATTTGCATAAATAGCAAAAGTCGTAAAATATTTTTTAAAACATATAACAATCAATATCGACCACATCGGTGCCTGCTATTTGGTGAAATAATAATCAAAGGTGAGGCAGTCGATATATACTAAAACAAACTCTCTTTGTCTCCTCCCGTCGGCCGACACGAGTAACATTTCGCAGACGACTGAGCAACAAGAGTCAAAGTTAAAAGATAACTAAAATAATTGTACAAGATAACGTGACGCGCCCGATATGTCAATTGAGAGTGTATAAAGTAAAAAAGTGATTATTGTGAATAATATTCGTTAAAATTATAACTGTCGTAAAAATTGCTAAGGTTAATCAGTTGCCGCTCCCAAGAAAAAAGGCCAGAATCATTTCCAAATTTCAATTTATTCAAAAATGGTACTTTCATTGAATGACGATTTGTGAATTAGTACCTAGCCTGCAAAGTACAATAGCGTTCGTAGTGGTTCTCAGGAGCACAAAAACTTAATTATTTCGCACAAAACATTTTTATACTTTCAACTGTTAGATATAGAGAGAGGAACTATTTTTTTAGATCATTAATATGGCTTGGGAAATTTAAATCTGCCGGTCTCGATCTGTTAAATTAATTTTGAATACATATGTATTTATGATAATATCAAGTTTGTATCAGAGTGGAGATCAAAGGACCTCTCTCCAGCGTGTATTCGTAAGTTTAGAGTCAATTTTCGTGTCAAATTCTCCCGAAATTCAATTAATTAGTAGATTGTGAGCACAAAAAAGTAATATTTATTGTATATTTAAGTACTTAACTTGCTGAGTGAGTTCTGATCGAGTTTGTCTTTTAACAAATGAATAGCAAAATACAAAGTAACTTCGTAACCAAATAATTGTTTTTCAAATAGTTTAACGTATCTGTTATAAAAAAAAGTACTTTATAACAATTGAAATATACATATTATCTATGTATTATACTATAATTATTTCACAGAAATAAATATCGAATGCCGATGTCCTACTAATATAATATTCAACATCAGTTCACACATGTGAATAATACATATTCCAAATGATTCAACTCAGTACCACCGATCAGAACCCACAAGTGAATTATTAATAGCAATGTATTAAGTTGTGTATTGTGGAACGTATCGTGCAATGTATGCAATTATTAATAATTGTGTACTATTACTATTATACTATTTCAGCAATAACCGCCAGTATCGCAGACATATCATTAGATTTAGGATATACAATCTTAACATTTTATACTTGTACGTATATTTTTTGATATTAAGATTGATCATTATTAATATTGTGTACAATTAATATACATTTTGCCATTTACACGTGCACGTATTTTACAGCAATTTGTTGATTGAATTTTAAAATATGTATTTTATATATTTATCAGGTATTTATTATACCAATATGTATATCTTTAAAATATGTATGTAAGTAACAATATAAACTATAGGTATCATATTTATACAATACTATCATAAGTTTTTAAATAATCTTCTGTTTCATTAATATTAGTTTGGTTTAATTTCGAAATATTTCTATGCGTTTTACTATATCTAAAAATTTATGATACATAATTTTTAAATTGTTATTCTTTAATTTCAAAACTGCACCAGAACAGTATAGTCTTAAATTAATCTGAGATTACTTTTAATCGCGTACTTTCCTATTGTAAGTAAAAGCCTACGTGGTGCTCTATTTGTGGTTGAATTTTGATTTATTGTTTTAAAATTTCATCTTCTCTACGATACTCTATAAATCTTAATTATAAATCATTTGCTAAATATTTTAAACGCTATTCAATCTAGATTTTTTCTATAATAATACTTTTATCTAGTCTATATTCCCTTTATGTTCATAGTTTTAGTAATCTAAGTCCCTAGTTAAATCTTGCGCTTAATCTACTTGTCTCTGAGGAATATCATTAATAAAATCTGTTGGTATAAACCTACGTCTAAAATGAAAAATGCTGTAGGGATGGAAAATAGATGGTTTAATAAAACATAATAACTTTATGTTAAATTTTACATTACTATTGAACAACAATATTTTATATTGATTGACAATTTACTATATTTGGGCTTGCGTACTTACATAGATAGGTTGATGAGAATATCAAAGGAAATCCAAAATATGAAAAAGACATCATTAATAAAACAATAGATGTTAAAATACAAAAAAAAGATTGCTTCATGTGGTGATATTCCTCGTGGACATTTTCTATATTTGCTAAGAAAACGCACAATTGTTAGCATAACCATTTTCTTGGCTTTGCCTTGAGAATATTATTATCGTAGAAATAGATGTCGTTTAACAAATCTTATTCTTGTCTCGATGTTTCATTGGAAGTGTGGCTGCAACCATTACTATTCATCGATAAATTAAATCATCGACAGCTAACAATTTCAGCTTAGGATATGAGAAATGAAATGTCATATTAATCCATTCCTAGTCTTACTGGTGACTATCAAAATTCAAGCTCATAAAGTATCTTGCTATCCAAAGAATTTTCTACAATATTAATAATTACTATATAAAATTAATAAAAATAGTCGATGAGACCTGTCAAATCATTATAAGAGCTGAATATTTTTTTTGCCAGTCTGAGTTTCCTAATAGCTACTACCTAGAGGTCTTTAAGTCGAGAGTGAATAGGTTACTTTAGGCAAGCGTACTTTATTGTCGACCACATCATGGCTTTCCATCTAGAAAGATAGTACTATCAATATTTTTTTTTAAAATCCATATTAATGTTTGCAGCTACACTTTCACATTTAGGTCAATACCCGTCCGTTAGATCTACAACTATCTTTAAAGTACTTTTAGGAGCTCGTCTTGTTTAGGCATCTAGTCCTAAATCATTTGCCGAAATCCTGTTTACTTTCCAGTCCAAATTCCTATTTATTTCTACTATAATATCAACTAAACTTTCATTTCCAACTTAAGAAATAGATGTCTGTAAAATTCTTATAAATTTTTGAATAGTTTTGTTTTGTTTTAATGAAAGTAGATTTGTAGCATTTGTTTTAAAATTTGAGCATCGTAGAGTAGTCAGTGTTAGGTATAAACGTTGCTAATTAACTATTACGTAATAACTGTATATATAGCAGTTTGACACCCACACAAGTACGAGTGATAAGTACAGTAATATATAGAATAGTTCTATCGAATATACATATATTTCAGTCAGTATCAGTATAATCATTGTAACATTATGATAATTCTCTAAAATAATATTAGTAAAGGTACGCCTGGTAACATAGAATGATTACATTACATTGACATGAATAATATTTTAAAATAACAATATAAAATCAATATCAGTTTTAACACATTTATTTAGTAATCAAATGGATACTTAAGTAATACTTTTGTCTTTAAATGTGTCAACAACCAGTGTCATAAAATTTAGTAGAAAACCATAATTTACTATCGTAATTAATATAGAAAGGCGTACCTTTTTGGCGTAATCAAGTAGATCATAAGTTACTTTAAGTAATTCATAAATATGTATATCCTAATTAACCAGCTGATCAGACAGCTAATTAGAATATGTTATCAACTTAAGTTAAAATTAAATATAATCTAAGTATTTATAGACGCTTTCTAGGGTAAGATCATCATGATAATTATACTTGAATACCTCAAATTACTTACTTTTTTATGGAGTTTAGGTTTTTCTTTTCTTTTTAGAAATGAAAATAGTTGCATTATTTTTTACTTATAATGATTTGTGAGTTTAGACGAAATATCTTTTGTTAAATAAAAAAAACTATTAATTTATCTAGAAAATAACCTGTAAATTTAATATAGTAGTATGTAGGCCACTGTTGGCAATTTTATCTTATCTTATAGGAGATAAAAAAATATTGTTAATGTCGCTCTTAATATTGAGTATTAAAATCATCTAATCTAGAATATAATATAAAATATATTTATATAGTAGTATAATATCATATGTGTTGTTATTAAAATGTGATTATTTTTTGTGTAAAATAATAACTAAATATTTATATTTGATTATAATATTATATGATATTTATAATATTATATCTATATTATATTTGTTAATATTAAAAGCTTAGCATATTAACTTGTAAGCATTAAAAAGCTAGTTTATAATACTCGTATCATCTAAAATTATTAAAATTAATCTGTAGACGTATATCTATCACTATACATATTCATGCGTACATGGTAGGAACAGATACATAGTTTTAGATCCTAGATACATAGTTGAACACTTTGAAATGTAAAATAGGTAGATTTAAAACTAATTGTTAATTTAAAGTTCGTGATTATTTTTGTTGTTTAAAATTGTATATGTTATAGCTTTTTGAATAGCTATGTAATATAAATGGTTGCTCGTTTAGAAAGTGTAAATACTGGGAAATATGATATACTTTGAAATGGATAAAAGACAAAGTCTTTCAAACATCTTATAGCAAGTTCAATTTATAATTTTGACATTACGATCTACAAAAGAAATACTTTGAACTGTGTATTTAAAAAATACATATTTAATAAAGTGTGTCGTATTTTTCAGTATGTATTTCATCGGTATCATGTATCTTACTAGTGAGTGGTAACGAAATTATCAAATTATTAGATAATTATGACAAAATAACGTATAACCGTACATATTCTATTCTAGTTGTATGTAAAGTGGTCAAAATCAAAATCAGTGATCGAATAAAATTGTTATGACAAAAAATAATAATTGTTTTTTTTTAACAATCACGTCACATTAATATTATAAAGGTGAAAGTTTGTGAGTGTGTGTATGTGTGTGTGTGTATGTTGGTTATTTTTTTACTCTCTAACGACTGATCGGATTTCGATGAAATTGGCACATTGGTAGACCATGTCCTGGAAAGTACATAGGATCCTTTTTATCTTTGGGATTTCTACCTTCACATAGGCGAAGTCGCTGGCAGCAGCTAGCTATATTAAACCTTAACATAATACTCTGGATTTTGTATCAGTGAAGCAAAAATCACAATAAAGGAAAGCGGATGAGAAATATAACTTTAGTACGGTTGGCGCAGTAGTGAATGACTGCTGTGTGTGGTTGTGGGATCGGTTCTCGGAAGAAATATTTTTATGGCCTACCTACATATAGTTATTCCGGTTCTGGGTGTCTTGGGTATATCAGTTTACATGTTTGTGATGCATCCACGATACAGGAGTAATTCTTAGAGTAGTGAATAACTGGCGAATTGTTATCATAAATACACCTTTTTTTTTTTTTCGATGGTAAAAATCATCTTATGACAATCCCCGCTCTTGGGCGGAGCGGGAGATAGTGTCAGACTCTTACTGACTAAAAAACCCATCCCGTTCCTTCAAGCCTTCATACCGGGGCTCGAGCGCCGTTTCGGATAACCCTGGCCCCGGTAGGCTTCGACCCGGCTGGGCCCCTGCTGTTGCCGACAACTCCTTGAGGCGCGCGGGAACAGCGCGCGCCGTCGACGACTTGGGCTTGGTCCGGACAGTTACCGGACGGCCGGACAGCGAGCTACCCATTGCTCACTGTCCGCAAGCCCGCGCCTACGGTGGCTGGAAATCGGGATCGGAATCCCGGCGACGGCGAGGGCGCCGTTGCCTGATGCGGTCGGCCTCCTCCTTAGCGAGCATTACTGCTTCGCAGAAGTCGGCGACCGCCTGCCACTCCTCCTCGCTCCGGACCATGGCCTCGACCAAGGCCCGGCGCGAGAGGTCTCCGCCGCCGATCACCCCCGCGAGGGCACGGCGATGCTCCGCCCAAGCAGGGCATACCGCGATTGTGTGCTCCACCGTGTCCTCCGGGCGTTCCGCACAGTGGCGACACCCGGGCGTCACTTCCGCTTTAATTCGGAACAGGAACCTCCCGAACTTGCCATTTCCGGTGAGGACCTGTGTCATGCGGAAGGTAACGACGCCGTGAGGTCTTTCCAGCCACGCCTCAAAGAGGGGACTTATCGCCATAATTGTGGCGTGCCCATGACGGGGTTGCGATAGTCGCTGACGCCATTCCACCATGAGATCTGTCGGATGTTCGGATGGTGCGGTATCCCCGCACCATCCGAATTGCCATCACCCTCTGGCAGGCGTTCAGAATGGCCGCCGGTCGCTTTTGCAGCGACGGCGCCCACACCGGCGCCCCGTAGAGGGCCATGGACCGAACGATGCCCGCGTAGAGCCTCCGGCAGGAGGCGTCTGGACCCCCAAGGTTGGGCAGGAGCCGCTTGAGAGCGGCCCCAGTCCGGTTGAGTTTGGGAGCCAGACGTCGGAAATGCTCCACGAAATTCCATTGACTGTCGAGAATGAGTCCCAGGTACCTCATCGATGTCCCGACGCCGATGCGAACTCCTCCTACTACCGTTAGTTGGGAACCCGACGGTGGCGCGTTCCGACGGCCGCGACCGTGAAAACACATGGCCTTGGATTTGCGCAGCGCCACCTCGAGTCCCAACTCCTGGATCCTACCAACGACTATCGCAACCCCGCGTGTCGCTAAAGCGGCCGCCGCCCGGTATGACTCTCCCTGCGCTAGAACCAGCGTGTCGTCTGCGTAGCAGATCACGCTGACCCCGTCAGGGAGGTCGCCCCGCAGCACGTAATCGTACCCGATCTTCCACAAGGGTGGCCCTAGTACCGACCCCTGCGGAACACCGCACGACATCTCCCGACGTTTCCAGTCTCCCTGGTGACCGGGGTAGACAATATACCTGTCCGACAGGTAGGCCTCGACTACTCGACAGAGGTATTCGGGCACCCGGTGGTACCGGAGTGCCTTCCGGATCGTACTCCAGGGCAGGGAATTGAAAGCGTTATCATAAATACACCTTAACTTTACCATTTATTTATTTTATTCTTTATGCACAAAAGACTAACAAAGGTGGACTTAATGGCTTAAGGCATTTTCTACCAGTCAACCTTTGGGTGATGTAGAGACAAATTGTGGTAGGTGCAATATTTATCATTACATATACCATTCAGGGAGGACGATTGCTTTAAGGAAGGATGCTTTACTGAAATTATTATTATTATTATTATTTCTTCTTTATTGTCAGGCATCTAAGGCCCATAGATAAAATACACAACATTACAATCTTATGTCTTTGTATGTACTAACAATAGCTTTATAAGGTTTCTTGTGTTACTAACAATATATGGACTTTTGTCTGAAATAAATGTCATATTATTATTATTCCTTTATTATCTATTTTAACATATTAATTACATTTTTAAATATTCCTTAAAAAAAATATATTTAAAAAAACATTTAAAAATATAAAAAATAGTGTCCCACCGGTATCGGGAATAGGGTCCAAGCTACCGGCGGTCAGGGCTCCAGAGAAAGGAACCTCCTGACTATACGGGCCGTGTCCAGAAGTACCGCTTTCTGAATCAAGCCCTTGATCCAGTCGCCTAACGAGAGCCTCCTAAGGTGTTGGTCGAGGCTCTTGGCAATTAAGCCATTGGCTGAAACGACTATCGGTACAATAATCGCTGAATCCACTTCCCACATGTCGACAACCTCGCGAGCCAAGTCAATATACTTGATTTGTTTATCTTTCTCGGCTTTCGCGAGGTTCTCAGGTTCAGGTTATTATTATTATTATTATTATAAAGAAAATAAACTAATACATATTAAAATATCACAAACAATAAACTACTTATAATTATACACGTAACATCGGCGTCGTGTTCCGCTGCGTGGTGTCGCGTAGCCGTCCTCGGAAACGTCGATACACGACACCTTTCGGCCAAAAGTCCTCTTTTAAAAAGGTCTGTAGATAGCGGGTAGGAACTCGTAAAACTAAAATTTAAAAAATATATACAAAGCTACTACGGAAAGCTCGTAGGCCTGCTACGATTGCTACGGCGTAGTCTTCGTAGTCCTACCTACACATGTAGCATAATCAACGCAAAACCTGAAAGTGGTATTTTTTTTTACTGATAAGCTCGCGCTTGACCACTGTCGTAATGAAGTGGTCTCCAGACGGCGAGCTACCCATTGCTCGTCGTCCGCAAGCCCATGTCTTCGGTGGCTGGAAATCAGTGTCGGCATCCCAGCGGCTAGGGCAAAAAGGGTTTCCTTGCATTACCGCTTTGCAAAAAGAGAGCAGTGGTGGCCGAGTGGTAATGGCTCCGAATTACGAGTTGTAGGATGCTGGTTCAAACCCCGCCAGGCGCATTGCTTTGTGTAATTTATTTCATTACCAATGCTCTCAAAACGGTGAAAGAAAACATCGTGAGGAAACCGACATCCACTAGCTCGCCTCCCTCTCCTCGCCCTCCTCGGCCCCCTCTCCTAGAGAGGAGGCTTGAGTCCCAGCAGTGGGAACATTTAAAAAAAAGGCTGATGGTGATGATGATGAGAAGGAGGCAACCGCCTGCCACTCCTCCTCGCTCCAAACCATGGCCTGTACCAGGACCTGAGAGAATATACTTAGCCTTAAAAACGGGAGTAATTCTAATTGAATGCTAAAGTTTATGATGTATTTAGGTTTGAGGAAAGTGTTTTGAAGCGGGTTGAAAGTAAAATTCTTCATCAGTACTAAACTTTATCTTTAAACAAGTGGCAGAAAACTTATAATCCCTTTTAACCTGCAAGACAAACTTAAGCCAAGTTTATCTTTCTATGTTAGTACTAGTGAACTTGTATCTTTAAGTAATCACTTCCAAAACATCCTCCGAACCCATAGTTACTGCAAAATAAATGTTATCCCGAATTCAAATCAAGCAATTAGTCACCCATCGATTTTGACTTAACTCCAAACAAAAATAAACCTTAATCCCGACATATACATTTTCATTTTCAGCAGCAGCAACCATTCCCTTCAAACGAAAGTTAAACCAAATATATCCCATTCAAATTACAATTTTAAACTGGTGATGTTAAAGGTCATTTTGGAAGCACAGTTACTAATAGAAAGATGAAAATTTCTTTTATACGATTTTGATGCTTATTACAAAGGTTTTAAGGTTGTAATCCGATTGTTGGTTGAAATAGGGGTGATACAGGGTGCGGTGAAGTTGTTATCGGGAGTAATTAGTCAAATTAGTGGGGGCTACGTGTTCCGTATAATTGTGAACGGGATGAGCGCGGCATACAAACATGCGCTAATGTTATCTTGATAAACTTTACTCAAAGAGATGGAGATTCTTTTAAATGATGTGTCACGAATTTTGTTGTGCATTAAGTAATGAAAATTCTTGTTAAGAAACGCCAAATGCAGGCGAATGCAGTTTGAAATGAGTATACTTACTTATATTACCGTAGAATTATATTTAAAAAAAAAATAGTTTATTTCTCACCATTACAAATTACATTTTATTAGAGGGGTACATACATTACAATTTTCTGTGGTGGATATAAAGTCACAGAGTATTGACCCAACCTCCTGAACTAAGCGGGAACCTGTATGTAAGGGGATATGGATTCAGCTTTTTGCTACATTTTGCTTCATATTAGGACATTTGACAATTTAAATTTTAGGCAAAAGCTGTCCGTCAGTTTTTGTTTCGGGAGGGATGTCAGACGGTTACGAACTAAAACTCACTTCTATTTTTTTTTTCTTTTTTGGCTTGCTTTTCAGGACCCCAAGTTCTCCTTTCAAGCAAACCCATGGCCCCAGTAGGCTAAAAAAGTATTGCTAAAACAAAAATATAGCCCGGTCGTTGTGGCGACGTTTGGGGGAGGCCTATGTCCAACAGTGGACGTCTTTCGGCTGATATGATGATGATGATGAAAAATAATAGTCATGGGACCTTCCAATTTTGGTTCACAAAACACTAAAACAAAACAATTACCCAGCAAGCAACAATTAACAAGATTTTAATGAAAATCATTTTTTCATAGCAAGCTTTTATAGCTCGGTATACCTGTATAATTAATGCTCGTCAAGACGAATCATACGAGCCCAAACTCGATGGGGTTGTGTCATTTAACTACCAAGTTCCTATAGCTAACTTCCAGTTGCATCATCAGATCAGATCCATGTCATAATGATTTTGCATTGTCATCTGATTTACACATGCATGCAAAATTTCAGCTCAATCGGTAACCGGGAAGTGGGTCTTTAATTTGCAAGATTTGATGACAGACAAACATCGGGACAGGTGAAACTAAATAAAAGCTTGTAAAAACCATGTTTTATTCCCCCTTACAAACAGAAAAATAACTGGCAGCAACAAAAAAAAAAAACTACAGTTCTTAATTAGTAAAGAAAGTAGAACAAACAAACATCGTGGAGGAGGATCGATGACTTTCAAGTGATCCGCTCGTTACCCGAAGAGCGGGTGAAGCCGGAGGGCAAGCGAAGCTAGAGGGATCGCCGCCGCCGCGCAAATAGAGTGGACCAGTAGTTAGACGATTAAAAGGGGTTGTTTTTGTGTTAGTGTGTGGACGGACTATAGTAACTTACGAGATTATTATTTACTAGCTTTTGTCCGTGGTTTTGTCTGCGTACAAAATACGAGTACAGCCTATGTCACTCAGGAATAAAGCAACTTTCTATTGATGAAATTAGCAATCAGACTAGAATTTTTAGAGATTACCTCCTATAAACAAAAGAAAAAAAATCAAACTTTACCTCTTTATAATATTACTAGCTTTTGCCCGCGGCTTCGTTCGCGTAAGTAAATAAAATATAGCCTATGTCACTCAGGAATAAAGCAGCTTTATGTTGGTGAAAAAATTTTAGCAATCGGACCAGTACTTTCAGAGATTACCTCCTACAAACAAAAAAACAAAAAAACAAACTTTACCTCTTTATTATATTAGTGTAGATAAGTGTAGGTAATGATGTAGAAGTATTTAATTGTGCGCGCATCACGTAAAATGTACGAAATCGATGTAGATAACTTTTATGTAATACAATAGTTTATAACTGGATATAATAATTAGGCTTTGTATCATCGTGTGATAAATCAAACACTTCAGGATAAATTGTATAAATATTTTATTCACTTTGATCAACACAATTTCATACTTATCGTTCTATTAACAATCATTTACAAATACACAGATTAGTCGGACATGTTTTCTGTTCAACGACTCAAAGCAGACTGACTCTGTCCAAAATGACAGTAACAAACTCAGTGTTTCCCTACCACAAACTTTCACAAACACTCGGTCGACTAACCGACCAATCAGAGCAAAGTAAAGAGTACGTAACATCAATTGACTAACTAATATACATTAGAGTTTATCTAATAATTAACTGCAAGTAAATATTTCATTTTAACAATTATGATATATTTATACAAAACAAATCCATAAAGTCTAATATTATAAATTATTACTTAATATCTACAACGAATGTCTAAAGTTCATGTAACTACTAGCGCCATCTATCGCTTATCATTGTAAGTTGAACGATTTATGAATATTTTCTTTAAAAATCATTACATTCGGCCATCCGACATCGTGCGATCTCCTGACGCACGATTACAATTAAAATGATAGGATATTTTCATTAAAATTATGAAACTTAATTCCAGTTCTACAAGGAACTGAGTCTTACAGTCATAATCATTACATTCGGCTTAGTCTTGATTATTTGCTTTATCGTCACGTCATATGTTTATAACATTCTCATCACACGAAGAATATAGTATTTTTTTTTTTGTCAAAGGCTTTTCTCTATATCCGAGTTTATATAAGGTCGGAGGAAAGTATGCTTCTAAATGTTATTCCTCAGTTTGCCAAAATCGGTAATTACAGTAATTTTATACTTAAAACTTTGTTTTTTTTTTCAATGGATCTATGGATTTTAAAATGAGGCAAATTCAATTTTACCCTCATAATTGCAATCAGATCTACTAATCTTTATTAAACCACTTATGCTGTAGGCTGTATCAAGGATTTTACTGATAACGAAAGTATCTTTTTGCTAGTCTAACCCAGATATTGGCGCTCACGTCATATCTTAAACTTTTTAACGTATTTTACTTCGTAATGTTTATCATTTAAAGGCACTCTGATCCTGGTAGTTTTGTGGCAGTCTGTCTAGTGGGACATTTAACAGAATTAATCACACGCCATAGGCATATGTTTCCTTGGTGTTCGTCATAGGAATCATTTTATTTTGCTAGGGATTTAAAATAGTGGTTATACATTTTAGCAAAACCGCGCTCAACCTTAGACAAGATACAGCGTTAAAAACAAGGTCAATACCATGACTATCGCAAAAGCTCTTGATAGTAGGGTATCTAAAAGAAATCCATGATTGCAGTATTATTCAAGTTAATAAACTACTGTCAAATATGTTTTATAACCAACACTCAATTAGGTACTCAAAACCATTGGTCAATGTTAATTATGTGAGACTGCATAAAGTAAAATTGATCAGATTTTTGTTCGAAAGTATTCTTCATTATTTACGCGCACTGAATTCACTTCATGTCATTAGGTTTTTCATCGGGTTCAGCTATAAGAATTTGAAATCTAGATCTTATTCATTTAATCCTAAACAAATGCTGGCGCTTGCTCTCTCATTTTATTTCTATTGTGTCTCTAGTCAAAGTATTCGAAAATTTAATATTTAGATCAATTCTCGTCTCAATACTATAAACAGAAACAGTATTCGTCTTAATTTCTGTGGAAAACATGATATTACGACTTAAGGTATCGACATACGCGTCCTAGATCTTACACTCTCAGTGGTTAAATGAAACTCACAAATCTGTAGCCACCATGTTGCTACATGTTGTGTGGCGACTCGTTTAGTCAGAGTTCATTACTTTCATTATTTGAAAGCATAATATAAAACAGAAACTTAAGCATTTAGAATAAAAGTGATCCTTCAGCTAGAGGCTAAGGGCTTAATTGTACTAATATTATCTCTCAAATAATATTAGCAGCATATGTGCGTGATTTCGTACCAAGTAAAGGTTCTAATAATGAAGTTCGGATCGCACTGTTCGTCAAACTTTATTTTTATTTGAAACCTTGAAATTGGTCCTCTAATCTAGTGTATGGATTTTCAATCCATCTTCCCCTTAACCGAATAAATAACGATGTAATATTTAGCTCTATTTAAATCATTCATTGTATCATAATCATCTTAGGAACCGGCTTCGATTTCAGTCTGGACGACGAGAACTTGTTATGGTCATGTAATAGTATATATTTTATCCTACTTGTAAAATAAATATCATTGTGTTCTCTATCTATGGAATCAGTCTCTGCTACAGTATGCACACGTCACAGGAATTGAAAACGTATAATAAATCCATTTCCTCGTCTACAATTTAATGGTTTGGCTCAATTCCTAATAGATTTATCATTAATCCCGTGTGTTTAAATTTCTATCTGCAGCTCTTTTACTTATATGTTATCCGTATATAAGCATTAATTTGTCGTAATAATATTCACATAAGTTACACCTTAATTCTTACTAGCTAACATTTCTGCTTGAAACCGACCATAATTCTGCTCATTAGATAAAATCATTTTAGTTTAGTTTACCACTTCGTCACTAAATGCTAACTTACAAAACTTGGCAAGGTTTCGTAAATTTTCTATTTTCTCTTGGTAAGACTAGCAAGTTTTTGAGACAAATTGTATAGTCAGTTTCTGATCCTACTTGCTTAATACAAATCAATTATAATTACTCTTTCTAATCAAACTTAAATACTCTCAAAATTTACAGAAATGATAGAACTCCCGTATCACAAAGTTCCAATGGATATGTTCAAACCTCGATACTTGTAACGCTTTCCTCCTTGAAAATCATTCAACCACTCTCTTAGACCAACGTGGGGTACCTCTTCGCTTCTTGCATCGTGGTGGTGTCTTATTCCTTCCAAATCGTCTCTTTGCATCATTTTTCTTCAAGTCTGTACTGTTTGAACCAGGAACTATCTATTTGTTCAATAAGACTGGCAATTTTACCTTCTGTAGTTCTGTCGGAATCCAATTCCTCAAAAATAAAAAAAACAGTGGTTAAAACATTTACAGGAAATAGTACTTGTATCGTTCATTTGAAACTCTTTTTTAAGAATCAAATCCCAGTGTTAAATTATACTTTCAATTCAATTTATCTATACCTATAATATCTTCAAAAACTATAACAGAATGTTCAAATCTCATCCAATAAACAGTTCAAATATGATATGAATAAACTTAATAAATTATTCAATTCATTTACAACATCTGCATTAAGCCAACGTAGTCAGACTAAAATCACATTAATAGGTAAATTCATACGTTACTTACGCTCTTGAGGATAATTTCATCTGCACCGGGCACACTTAACCCGAATCTTAATTGGCTCATCTGGCCAAATCAAATGGCCCACTTAGCCTCAGATGGCCCACTTGGCCTCAAATGGCCCACTTGGCCTCAAATGGCCCACTTTGCTCCAAATGGCCCACTTGGCCTCAAATGGCCCACTTGGCCTCAAATGGCCCACTTGGCCTCAAATGGCCCACTTGGCCTCAAATGGCTCACTTGGCCTCAAATGGCCCACATGGCCTCAAATGGCCCACATGGCCTCAAATGGCCCACTTGGCCTCAAATGGGCTCGCTTAGCTTCATCAAAGGCATGCTTGCCTCATCCCTCATTAAGGCTCGCTTGGTCTTATTAAGGCTCACTTGGCTTCGTCAAAGGCACGCTTAGCTTCATCAAAAGCACGCTTGGCTTCATCAAAGGCACGCTTAGCTTCATCAAAGGCACGCTTGGCTTCATCAAAGGCACGCATGGCTTCATCAAAGGCACGCTTGGCTTCATCAAAGGCACGCTTGGCTTTATCAAAGGTACACTTGGCTTCATTAAAGGCACGTTGGGCCTCATCAAAGTCACGTTTGGCCTCATCAAAGGCACGCTTGGCCTCATCAAAGACACTCTTGGCCTCATCAAAGCACGGAAATCAATTCAAAACATTTCAAATGAACCATCATTAAGGCTCGCTTGGTCTTATTAAGGCTCGCTTGGCTTCGTCAAAGGCACGCTTGGCTTCATCAAAGGCACGCTTGTCTTCATCAAAGGTACACACTTAGCTTCATCAAAGGCACGTTTGGCCTCATCAAAGGCACCTTTGGCCTCATCAAAATCACGCTTGGCCTCATCAAAGACACTCTTGGCCTCATCAAAGCACTGAAATCAAATCAAAACATTTCTAATGAACCATTTACAGACTCTTAAATTGCCAAGAAGTCAGTAAGTCAGCAAATTGACGGTAATTACATATTCCAAAGTGTAGATCTCTATGGAGAAGAAATTCCATTTACAGCCTTTTAAATCGTGTTATACATATACAAACTCAGTTTTAACTTTGTTCTCTCAAATTCATTTATTGTTTGTCATAGGTGGAAATTTAGTTCATAAAACAACAGTACAAAATAAATATCATTTATCATTTAAAACTTATCATTTATCATCAATCATCTATCATTTATCTTTTATCGTTTAAAATTTATAAATAAATAAAATTTATCATTTATCATTTACTATTTATCATTTATCGTTTAACATTTATAAATAAATAAATTTATCATTTATCACTGATCACTGACCACCTATCACTGATCGCTTATCACTGATCACTTATCACTGATCACTAATCACTGGTCACTAATCACTGGTCACTAATCACTGGTCACTAATCACTGGTCACTAATCACTGGTCACTAATCACTGGTCACTAATCACTGGTCACTTATCACTGATCACTTATCACTGATCACTTATCACTAATTACTTATCACTTATTACTTATCACTGATCACTGATCATTTATCATTTATCATTCATTATATATCATTTATCATTATTGTGACATACTAATAAGGGGTACAACATGTTTTTACAACTATGCGTCGAAACGAAAGGGAAATTATCGTGCCACACAAAGTAATCCGAGGCAACAATGACAATTATCGCTTTGGGAAATAGGAAAATTTTTCATATAAACTGTTTTTTTTTTTTAATCTATCACTATACGAATTCGATGAAATTAAATAAAGGAAAAGCAACCCAATTTGAAATATAGAAACTAAAATGAATCACCAGCATTTAAGAGGTGTTTAGTCTTGTCAACGTTCGATTACGAACATGACGCGCATATCTGTACCACTCAGTTCACACATTTGAAGGGAATCGAATGATTCAATACACGAGCCTGTCACCATCAGTAAGAAATTTGGGTGAGTATGATACTGGTCTAAAATACTTGGCACACTTGGCTAGAAAAATAAATAAATCTCGAGCTCACTTAGCTTCAATTTAGGCACACATAACCTCTTGTCTGAAGTAACACTAGCACACATGGGAAAAAGAATAAAAAATATCTCGAGCTCATTTAGCTTCAATTTAGGCACACAACTTCTTGGCTTAAAGTAACACTTGCACACTTTGGTGACAAAAAAAAATATCTCGAGCTCACTTAGCTTCAATTTAGGCACACATAACCTCTTGTCTAAAATCACACTAGTACACTTGGAAAGACAAAAATATATTTCTCGAACTCATTTATCTTCAATTTAGGCACACATAACCTCTTCCTGTTATCACTGCACATATTTGTAGGCATATCCCACTTCTGAAATGTGATAAATCAAACACTTCAGGATAAATTGTATAAATATTTTATTCACTTTGATCAACACAATTTCATACTTATCGTTCTATTAACAATCATTTACAAATACACAGATTAGTCGGACATGTTTTCTGTTCAACGACTCAAAGCAGACTGACTCTGTCCAAAATGACAGTAACAAACTCAGTGTTTCCCTACCACAAACTTTCACAAACACTCGGTCGACTAACCGACCAATCAGAGCAAAGTAAAGAGTACGTAACATCAATTGACTAACTAATATACATTAGAGTTTATCTAATAATTAACTGCAAGTAAATATTTCATTTTAACAATATTATGATATATTTATACAAAACAAATCCATAAAGTCTAATATTATAAATTATTACTTAATATCTACAACGAATGTCTAAAGTTCATGTAACTACTAGCGCCATCTATCGCTTATCATTGTAAGTTGAACGATTTATGAATATTTTCTTTAAAAATCATTACAATCGCAATCGTTTGACTATATCAAAAGACAACATTCATTGACTGTTAGGCGGTACAAAGTTCCCTGGGTCAACACAGAATACAGATACACACGGACAACACGGATACAGAAGTTATTCCTAGTTGGGGCAATGTTTTTTAAAGAGATAAAGAAGATAATGAAAGAGCAAGCTATGCCTCGCGCACCTTTTTAAAAACAATTCGAAAACAACATTCAATCAATAAATCATTCTCTCGTTATTTTATTTGAACAAAAACGTTGGTAATTGAAGTAAGGGGTGGCAGGGGAAGAAAACACCCGTGAAAATTTAACAAGGAGCGACCCTGGCACCCCGGCACCCTATAACTAGAGCAGAGGCGTCTATACAAAAGGGTGCAAAAGGCAGCAAGCGCCCGGGCTCTTTTTAGCCGCAAGACTTTTTTATTTAATTTATCTAACACTAGCCTTTGCCCTTCACCCTCGTACAAAAAATATAGCATATGTCAGGGATGAAGCAGTTTTTTCAGGAAAAAATTAAGCAATCAGACCTATACTTTCAGAGCTTACCTCCAAACACAAACTTTAACTCTTTATAATATTAGTGTAGATTTTTTTGTAAGTTAAGTAACAGTGATGGCCTTAGTGGAAAGTTAATATCATCATACACACAATGCAACCTCTTGACTCGGAAATGAATGGAAATTGTATCTCAGTAAAGCGATACTTGTACGATTTTTTAAGTATTATTGTTTACAAGCTGTGCTCGCGGCTGTACCGGCGTGAACTTCAGGGTTAGATAGAGATAGTTGTAGGGTTTTTAGATAGCTTATGAAGGCCTGCACCCTTCCGGACTTTGAAAGAAAGTGATATTAATTCAGCATGATAATAACAACATGTTACAGAAAGATAAAACAAACAAAGAAAAACAGATAGATAGATATACTAACATTAGCATACAATACCATACCGACGTCATTATATCGACACCGTCACCGGCCCACGCCGAAAAGCACCGTAGACTAGTAGCTTTACGCGCGTGATCAAGGCATTATGCTGAGCGTTCGGCCGTTGTGCGCGGCCGTTAGTCCTTTTGCGCCTTTTTTCCGCCAAATAAAATGATTTTCTTTCTTTATATACTCTTTATTGTTCACCATTAAAAAATACAGTAGGACCTTAAAATCAATACGGTGTCACAATGGGCGGTATTGTTTTTTTCGCACCCCTTCCACTCGTGTGTAATGACGGTCCTGCCAGAGAGCTATTAACATTTCAAGTTCGTGTACATTGTGTGAGCTTCGTCGTGTAAACTCACGCGGTTCAATAAACACAATGGGTATTCTTTACAATTATTTGGTACTGTTTAAATGATACCTACGGAGGTTTGTTTATTGGAAAGTAGAGAACAATACTTTAAGCGATCGGGTTTTTAGTTTCGTAAAACAATAATATGTAAATAATAATAATCGTTTGTTAGGAACACATACAAAATACAGGATGCAAATGTATACGATGATACTGCAAATGTGGCGCAGCTATGATCAACGCCCGGCTGATGTGAGACAGATGGTTGTTCAAGACTAAAAAAAAAATGCAAGTACTTTAGACAATAAAGGCCAATCATTAATAAATAAAGCAGCAAAGAATACAAGAAAGAATATAATGAATACATAAATATCTATTTTTTTGCGTCAATTAGCGTCAATTTCGCTGTGATCGTTTATAGATAAGTTTATGTTGCGTAGACATTTTTTTTTTACTCCCGCTTCACCTATAGAGTATCAAAACTAGAGACTAAACAGCCACAGTGTTCCATTAATAGCCCATTTGCGAGGGCGACGATAACTGCTTTGAACAATTCACAGCCCTGTTGAGGCACACGCGGATCACAATATACCGAGGCCGGACAGCAAGCTACCCATTGTTCGCCGTCCGCAAGCCAGCACCTATGGTGACCAGAAATTCGATATTATAATGTTATCTTAAAAATGGCTTATTTACAAGATAACATTATTCAATATTACCACAGATAGATGCTACTGAGGTGGTGCCTTAAATACATATTTGATGTTTCTCCAAATAACAGTACCCATAGAACTCGATTTCCCATGAGTTTGAAGTTAACACAGATTATCGAGTGTTGTCATGTATTAAATTACTTTACGCACGGGATTAAAGACGTTGTTTACGAGTTCACTTGCTCGAATTTGAGCTTAGAACTTGTTAACGATGATTAGCCGACCATGGTTCCCAAGTTTCAAACTGATTAATAAGGTAAGTACTGTTTTCTTTAAAAAGTTTGGGATATCGAGAATCTTTATGATCATTAATACACTCACGCTTCACCATTATCTCATCAGCTAGCCAAGTTAGGACCGTTTCGTTTTGGATCTCTATCTACAGTCAGTAACGCCTACGATTCCTTTCTTCTGAGCCTATGACTTAACGTCGAGTTGATGCCACACATTTGAAGTTTTCTACTAGCGTTAACGATTGTAGATTAACAACTTGGCTAAGCCCTCTGATGGAAAGTGACGATATAGTCAACGATGAACCACGCTTGTCTAAAAGCAACCTATTCACTCTTGACTTAAAGGCATCTAGGTTGTAGCCATCAGGAATTACATACCCTGGCTGTGAATACCAATCCTTAGACGTACGCACAACAAATGTGTTCCCAAAATAAAAATAAAAGTTGTCCCACACTAGGAATTACATCTGTATCGTTTACAACCATGTAAACTCATATACACAAAAGCCCTATCTGTAGGCCATACAAACATTTGTTCCGTGCGGGAATCAAACCCACAACACGCAACGTAGCAGTCAATCGTTCACCTACTTTACCGACCGTGCCGTCAAATTTCTTCCATCTATAGCGTCTTGCTTACTCCGAGGTTGTAGCTATCAGAAAACGTAGACTAGTAGCTGTACGCACAATAAATGTGTTCCCAAAACATTTTGTGCGTGTAGGTGGGTGGACCAACATGTATATCGGTACAGTGGCGATTCACCGTAAATCTAATGGTGATGTCACATTACAATCATTTTGAAGAAATATCCATTAAGATATGCTTAAAGAAATGAGTATAATCTAGTAGATCGTATGTTAAACCCTGAATCATAATTAAGGTCTTGTAATAAATTCCCTGTTACCGAAATCTCTCCAGACTAAATCCATTAAATTCTCTGATTTATTTCGCATCAGTTTGTTAATTTACGAAACAAATTCTCTTTAGTTTCTCTTCGTAAAAACTACACACAAAAAGCGGGCCATTAGCGAGTTTTTACAAGTCATTAGAACGCTATTCTTTCGTAGCACTTTCGTAGCAGCGTAGTGCTACGCCAGTAATCTTCGTAGCGACGTAGCCGATTGCGTGACGTAAGCAGTTTGAAGAAAAAAAAAACATTCAGTGAAGCAACTTTGCTATACGTATCAAGAAAAATTGTTTTCGCTTATGTAGATGGCGACATAAAATAAGTAAACGAATAATACTAGGCATAGTGTGATGAATAAAAATTCAGTAAGACTGGAATATCTTCTTCGAGCTCGGTCCTCGATTTTATTGTTATACAATTTGTAGTTATGCGTGTCTTTGACATTTTCGGGATTCTCGGGCTGAAGCCAACTCGCAGAGCCCTGTTAGACAATCTCAAAGGAATATTTATTATTATTATTTTAAAAGAGTAACCATGGAGATTCTTGCCGGTTCTTCCCCATAGGAAACGATCAATTGGAACCGTGCACCAACTTCAAACGTTTTATAAGTGCCCATGTAGGCCTATGTGAAATAAAATGATGTTGCTTTTTGAATTTTCACGGCATATAACTATTTTTACCATTTACATCGAAATACGAATACAACCTACTGCTACTTCACTGATTTTTTTTTTTTTGTAAAATGATGTAAAATATATTAATTTAAGGCCTGGAAAAGGGAGAGCGATACCTGTTCTGTATTGATATACTATAATGGTAGTGAGATAGATAAAAAGCTATTTCATTTCATTTAATTTATTTGCACTACTATGGTTGATTTACTTGTGTTGAAAGTACTAGAATGTTACCTATTTTAATATTCATTAAAATTGAGTAGGTACCGCTCATTAAGTGTACAAATATTCACTTTATTATTAAAAGCCATTATGCTTAATTGATATAATGTTTACTCCGTGTGTACTTTACACAATTATAATACTTTCAGTTTATAATTTTATTTTCAAATATTCGATTAGTATATTACGTATGAATTTTTTTTTATGAGTAAGTCTGTTGATGGCAAGCATGGCACCTACAGATTAAATATATGTTTGCGTAAATAATTCTGTCACTAAGGTACCTACGTATCTCAAAAACACAAAATTAAAATACCTATTTTCTAGTTAGTATAACGCTCTTTTGATTTAATTATTATTTTCTATACCTGCTCGCAGAACAGATGGTACAAGATGGACCGATGGCCTGATGAAGGTCGCGGGAATCCGATGGATGCGAAACGCTCAGGATAGTCCACTGCGGAGACACTTGGGGGAGGCCTATGTCCAACACTGGACGTATCTCGGATGAAATGATAATGATGTATCTTTTAAACTGACCGATGTGCCAAGAGCGATCCACAGCAAAAACATATACCTGCATAAATATATTTCAGTTGAAGAAACTCTGCCCTTTCCGCGACCTTTAACTATCCCCATGTAGCGTGTGCTCCGTCACCTGTGTTTTAATAAAATGTTACATCAACAATGTAAAGCCTTCTAAAAGGTTGCTAACCGTATATATAGATAGGGTGCTCGCTTGCGGTATAATCTACTTTGTAACATTTAACGAGATTCAATAAAGCTGCGTCATTGGTCTAGCTCTCAATTAATATCCTACCTAGTATTTTCTTTACAATGTTACTGGGCAACACGATACTTCTTGACTGACTTGACAGACTGATGGTCAGAGTTTGAAACCACTGTCAGAGATCTATGAATGACCACCGGGACCAATAGCTAATGTGCTTTCCGAAGCGCGGGTTGTCAGTAATGTTTTTAGGTGAGGTAGTGGTTGAACGCAATCTTAACAATAACAGATTTTTTTTAAATCGTGGCATCTTATTAAAAGGTTCCTTAGCAAATCTCGAGTTAAGAACCTTAAAATGTAAAATGTTACAAAGTTTCTTCACTGCGTAACTTTGTAATGTTACGAGGTTTTAGTTGTGTGTTCACCTAGTTCAGTCTCGTGCACCTGAGTAGATGCTTGAGGGGAAATTAGTTGTTGGTCTTAGTTTGTTAGCGTCGGTAAAACTCCGTGCTAAACTTGTCTTTAAGTATTCAATGAACTGAAAAGTAAGTTAACGCCAGACGTTTGTTATTATTTCTAGTATACTAGCTGCTGCCAGAAGCTTTACCCGCGAGAAATTATCCCAAGGTAACATACTCTCGTTATAAAAGTATCCTATGTGCTATTCCAGGACCTGGCCTATCCGTTTACTAAGTTTCATCGAAATCTATTGAGCCATTCGAACGTGAAGAAGTAACAAACATACACACAAACACACATATGTACTCATAAACTTTCGCCTATATAATATTATAGTGTATAGTGTAATTAGTGGATGCCCGCCCAGGCTTCGCATGGGTGCTAATTATATACACAAACCTTCTTCGTATATTATTCTGTCTGTTAGTGAAAAACACATCAAAATCTACAGTGTTGTTTAGGAGAAGTCAGAAGAAATAGACAGACGCAGTCAGAGTTGTAGAATTGGACGGAGGGAGACGCCCCAGCTGCCAAGACCCCGACTCCGAGTACCAGGAACTGTAGGCGTGGGTTTGCAGACGACAAGCAGTGGGTAGCTCACCGTCTGGCCGTCCTGCAACCGTCCGAATCAAAATCGTCCGACGACGGGGCGTAACATTCCACGCGCCCCTTAAATAGATGCCAGCAAAACCGTAAAGGCCGTCAGACTTAACAGGGCGAGGCCTACTAGGGTCATGGGTCGATTTCTGAAAGGGTTACCCGTGATCCAAGAATGTAAAGGCAACTGAAGGAACATAGGTGTGGTCTTAGTCAATAAAAGTCTGACACGCCCTACCGCTCCGCCCTAGAGAGGATTTCGGTAGAATTCCCAACTTACAAAAAAAAAAAACACCACGCCGTCTGAAAGGACAAATAAAAAAAATACCCATCCCATCCACTACACCGACCACTACATACACCCACCCATTACACACTTATATTTAATAATGTTTTTCCTGTATTTTTTTGTTTATGTGAAGTAGTATAAAGAATATAATAAACTAGCTTTTGCCTGCGACTTCGTCCGCGTACATAAAATATAGCCTATGTCAATCAGGAATAAAGCAGCTAAGTATTTATCGGTGAAAAAAATTTAGTAATTGGATCAGTACTTCCAGAGATTACCTCTTACAAACAAAAAACATAACAACAAACTTTACCTCTTTATTATATTAGTATAGATTAATTGGTACCATTTTAATTCCCACAATCCAACATATCAAAGCATCATTAAAAGTAAAACCCATTTTATCTTTTATTTGTTTAATGAAATGTAAATGAACCCTTTGGTCTCTGAGTTAGTAGTTCTGTTAAACAGACTCATTACAACAATTAGGGAATAACCCAGTGGGCTTCAGGCGGGCTCCGTTCTGTAGACATAGTGGTATATTACATGAACCCAAATTATACGACAGGGTATGAAATAAGAGAATTAATGTGCTTTAGAAATAACGACTGTATCATTTACTAATTACTTTTTTTCGATGATCGGTGATTGGACATTGCTCTGCGCCCTTACATTTATTTTATTTATTTTTATTTCAAGTACCAAAGACTCATTTCAGTTACAAAATCATACGTATACACAGGTATTATAAAATTACATAAAATTGAAAGGTCAATACCAAAATTAAATTAATTTAAATTGTATTAGATTATTTTATCATTTAGATTGCATTATCATTATTTTGCATTGATCCGATGACATTGTTCGCCCTGGAGCCTAGAACATCGAAAAATGATGTATTGTATTCTCTATCAATATTCAACTCTTATACGATCTTATTTTTATCGCGGACTAACTGCAGAATCGATATATTTAAAAAAAACGTGTCAAATTTTGAGGTTATAATCAAACCATCACAAAAAGTATCTACCTTTACGTTGATTACACCACTACGGTCCGCACCAAGCGTTTTGCCTCGTCATTTATACCACGTAAATCGAATGGCTAGAACAACTTGTCTGCTGCGGTCTTCCCATCCGATTGTAATTTAGGTATCTTCAAGGCTAGAGTGAATAGACTCTTAATAAACTAGTGCGCCTCACCATCTTTTTATTTAATTAAGGTTCGTGTCTTAAATCTAAATATACAAAGAATTACAGGCAAATACCACATGCAATTTGCTCGATCATCGATTGCATCACTGCTTATCATCAGGTGGGATCGCAGTCAAGCACTAGTTTATGTCAATTTAAAAAAAAAAAAAGATTATAATAGAAGAACAGCTTCACTATAGAGAAAATAGTTGCAACGCAGTCGCCGCATGTAGCGACCTAATTTTATTGCACTACTTGTCAAAAACACACAGTTAACATACCGCACAAACAATACAAAATTATGAAAACTCTCCTCGTGCTCTACATAGAGCCGCAAAACAGCACACTTCCTAAAACCGCACAAAAGCGGCGCCATAACAAATATTAACACAAACTCTACCCGCGCTCTACGTAGAGCAGCTCTGTATAGAGTCGCTCTACATAGAGCTCGTTAACGAACATCGTTAGTGCTAGTTCTGTGGTTGTTACTCAACAAAAGTTTTGTATACAGGTTTAAATATTCATTTTTTTTTTACTAAATACTAGCCTACTACAATAATAATACTACTACATTCAACTGGAATAATTATCATCATATCAGCCGAAAGACGTCCACTGTTGGACATAGGCCTCCCCCAAGCGTCGCCACAACGACCGGTCCTGAGCGTCACGCATCCGTCGAATTCCCGCGACCCTGACCAGGTCATCGGTCCACCTTGTATATACACAACCCCAATTCTTCTTCTTCCTGCCCTTGTCCCGTTTTATTTGAGGTCGGCGCAACACGTTTATTTCTTCCATTTTGTCCTGTCACTCGTCACGCTATCACTAACTCCCTTTTCTTTCATATCACTTCTCACACAATCCATATACACAATTAGAAAATTAAATTCAAGTACTAAAATTTTAGTAGGTAGTGATTTTATTATTATTTTACCGTAATTAAAGTTAGTTAAGTATTTTTTAAATACAAATTATTCGTTTAAAAATAATAATTTCAATTCATATTTTAAAGAAGTTACCTTTATTGTAGGCAAATAATATATATTAGTAATAATAATAATAAGTTGTTATCTATGCACGCACACACAAACTCTGTGTGAAGCAATCAGACATGGATAGATCTACATCTACATAATAAATAATAAAGAGGCAAAATATGTTTTCATGTTTTTTTGTTTGTAGGAGGAGGTAATCTCTGAAAGTACTGGTCCTATTGCGAAAATTTTTTCACCGATATATAGCTGATTCCTGAGTGACATAAGTTTTTATTTTATACACGGGAGCGAAGTTGCGGGCAAAAGCTAGTCGTCTATAATTATTTATTTCCTGCTTGTTTTAATAGGTTAGTAGCTTGTCAAAACAATAAGCCAAACTTTCTCTCCCTGGGGCTCTGAGAGGCGTCTACACAATTATATGAGATGGATGGCCAGCGGTAACTTTCCGTGTGAGGTCCCAGAGGGCTGCAGAGGTCGGACAGCACTCTCTCCCCTTACCTCTGGCTCGCCTCGACTTTTAGTACTCAACCTGAAACTATCATTTTCGTGTACAATAAAGTCTATTCTATTCTTTTCTTATAGACAGAAGCAGATGTACAAAATGCAGACAAAAACAATTAGAGTGTTTATTTATTTATTTCAAGTTCATGTACAGTAGTGGTACATAGGCGGACATAATGCAACAAGGCATTCTCTCCCAGTCAATCTTTGGGTTAAAAAGACAACACTGTGGTAGGTTTGCACAATAAACAAATAAATACTATGAAATGCATCAAACCATTAAGAGAACTTAAAATATAACAATTCTGACGAAGACCAAACTAAGGTTGAGAGGACTTCAAGTTCCGAATTTTACCCTTGAAGAAAAGTTTACTTTCAGCTTTTTAGACAAGCAGTGATGCAATAGTGAGGTGAGTGAGGCGCATTAGCCCTGAAGACACCTGAATTATAATCGGACGGGAAGACCACAGCAGGCAAATTATATTCCGATATAATCTGCACGCAAATAGTTCCTCGTAGAACTTTAGCGCTGCAACTGCTTACATATGTGATGTGCGTCATCTGAAGCGACATGACGCCGCGGAGCGTCGCGTCGTGTCGTGCAGTCTCACCTGCGATCGATCGCACCTGTGTTGCCATGGCGACGCCCCTGGGCGCCCGGGGCACACTGAGCGCAAGGAGCGGGACAGATACACACTGAATTTCGTGGCTTTGCCCGCGTAAAGTCGTATCTCAGGAGAATATACTCCGGGTTTAAAAGCAGAGGCATCGCGTGGATTAATTTAGACGTGAGAGAAGTGCTGGCCGAGTGGTAATGGCTCCGACTTACGAGTTGTAGGTCGCGGGTTCAAACCCTACCAGGTGCATTACTTTTTGTAATTTATTTCATTCTTTGCTCTGAAAACGGTGAAGGAAAACATCGTGAGGAAACCGGCATGTCCTAGAACGAAAAATTCGAAGACATGTGACATTCACCAACCCGCACTGGGCCCGCGTGGTGGATTACGGCCCATTTCCTCTTCTAGAGAGGAGGCCTGAGTCCCAGCAGTGGGAACATTAAAAAAGCTGTTGATGATGAAGCCCATCAGCGAGTCCTTTTTCGTTCATAAATTCGAAAACGTATACACAGCTGACAGCTGTCGCAACCCAGTGGTCGACCACATGGTCGCTTACAATCAACTGAAAAAGTGGACAATCGCGAGCCTAAATAAAAAAAAACCTTCGTTCTTAAAGAGCCGTCGCTCTTGCGAGGCCCCTTTGGGTGCGAGATCGTGGGCGTGGGCTTACTACGCCCACGCCTAGCAACGCTACTGTGTTAAAGTATCCTATGTTTTATTCCAGGACATAGTCTACTCCTGTGCCAAATGTTATCCAAATCCGTTCGACCGAGCGTAAAGAAGTAACACACTACTAAACATCATCATCATTATATCAGCGGAAAGACGTCCACTGTTGGACATAGGCCTCCTCCAAGCGTCGCCACAACGACCGGTCCTGTGCGTCATGCATCCATCGGATTCCCGCGACCCTGATCAGGGTATCGGTTCACTTTCTGGGAGACACTTCTAAACGCCTTTATAATATTAGCTAATGTTAACTTCTTCGTACTGAACATCCCACCCATACGCACTATTTTTTTAAAAATACGTTAATTGTGCGTACAGCTAAGGAGTGGAATTCCCTGCCGGAGTCTATTTCCTGATAGCCACAACCTGGGAGGTCTTTATGAGGATTGAATAGGTTACTTATAACAAGCGTGCTCCATCGTCGACTACATTATCGCTTACTATCAGGCGAGTGCGTGAATGGTCAAAGCGAGCCTGTCAGTACCTAGATAAAAAAATTAAAATAATTTACCTACAGCAATAAGTCTCGCATTTCGATGAAAAGTAGCCAATGTCATCATCATCTTCTGCAACCTGATTAGCCAAGACAGATGCACATATACATCACCACCTCCCTACCCTCGACACGTCATCATCATCATCATTTCAGCCGATACACGTCCACTGTTGGACATAGGCCTCCCCCAAGCGTCGCCCCATCGAACGTTCCTGTGCGTCCCGCATCCATCGGTTTCCCGCTACCTTCACCCTCGACACGTGTTATTTTTAAAATTTGACATTCAATTTTGGTATGAAGATTTTTATTTGTAACAATAATAATCTTCTCAAAAATAGAACTGATACTGATGTTACATAATTATTTGTCTTGAAAACAGGTTAGTCATGTTTTGCCGGTAACGAAACCATAGCGCGATTCAGGAATCGATGGTCAACTAACAACGCCATCTAGTGAGCCAGAAGAGAACTTTTTCACTCATGCTGAAAACTGAATCATTATAAGAAATCGTATATAAAAAACTAATATTAAATATTATAAAAATATTGATTATGTGGTTGTCCAAATTGTACCCTTTCCTCTTCATAAATACTGACAAATTAAGTATTTAAAAATTAAACAATGTGTTCTATAAATATTGTAGTCCAGTCAAGAAAAATTATAGATGCTTGCATAGTCTACTTATCAAAAGTTTTTGTCTACGTGTTTCAAATAAGGTTTTTAGCACACTTAGTGTGCACACGGGCCACAAAAAAACGCCGCCACAAAAAAAAGCTAGAAGCGGACCCAAAAAGTTGGTAGTTTCGGCTGTGCGTTGATATGTCAGTCAGTCAGTTTCTCCTTTTATACTCCGTTAAATTTTGATAGTTTTAATCCCGTGGAGGGTCGATCTGGTACATGAAATACACTATCGATTTGTAAAAAAAATAAGGTACCTTTTTTTTAAAACTCGTATTAATTTACGCATGTACGAAATTAATTTCTTTAAGAAAACGTCAGCTGAGCGAGTTCAATGACCTGTAGGTAATTAGTACGCAACGCCGACTACTAGCTACTAGCTTGACCAAGGTTTTACTAGTTTATAAAAAAAAGATTTACATTGGGGCCCCTTGGTCGAATTGCCTACAGGCCCCGCGCTGACTCAATCCGCCACTGAGTAGTTTTAAGCTGCGTACAGACATCGCGAGGCGTGCGTTGCGAATGTTTCGTCACGCATGCCTCAGCCTGAGGCATACGACGGTACCTATATGCGTGCGCCCGAACGACACATGCTCAAGCTGAGCACGCAAACCACCACGCACGGTGATTCGGTATCGACCTCACAAACAAACAACACCTTTCCGTCCACGCTCAACCACAGTCACAGTCGATCGTATAACGCGAATGCTCACTGTGAGCACACACGTCCACACAGGTCGAGGCATGCGAGACAAACCATTCGCGACGCATGCCTCGCGACGTCTGTACGCGGCTCTACCTTTATGCATCACATGAGATACACAATTACGATCCACCTTCCCCTCACGGCTGCCGGACATTTTTTATTATATTAAAGCACTCCACGTTGCAGGGTGGACAGGGTTACTGCACGGTCGCTTCTAATGTAGTTAGGTGTCGTTTTAAAAGCCTTTTTTTACAGTTGGAGGTGTGTCAGCTAGAGTGGTTTTTTACGATGAGATTTAGTGCATAGGCTAGAAAAACCTAACCTAATTTTTGTTTTTACACTTATTTTAGCTAGCGTTCGCATTTATGTTTGTTTCTTCGAAATACAATGCTGTAACAGTCCCCCTGACGTAGATATAGTAAGATTAAGAGGTCAAGCTACCAAGCCCCTAGTAGATCCTATAAAATGTAATAGAAAAAAGACCCTTCCACTTTAGATACAGCTTATTTTGCAACGCAGTACGTAGGTACTTTTATAGCGTATCATTCTAATCATAGATCAACAACACCACCTATATTATTACATAAGTACGTTGATTATAATCAATCTACTCATATAATCTTATATATAAAATTCTCGTGTCACAATGTTCGTTCCCGTACTCCTCCGAAACGGCTTGACCGATTCTCATGACATTTTGTGAGCATATTGAGTAGGTCTGAGAATCAGCCAATATCTATTTTTCATACCCGCAAAACAACGTTTGCCGGGTCAGCTAGTAATATATATATATGTAAATTTACTCAATAGACATCATTTACCTAAAGCGCAAAATGTTAACTTTATGTCTTCAAAAGGTTACATAAAAGTTATTTTATAGATTATTTTAAATGCTGGTTTTCAATATTTCTACAATAATTTCAAGGTTACTTGTTATGAAAATTGAAGACCTACATCAAGTACACACGTTTTCTGATACGATCTCAATGAGGGTGGTAAAAAATAAAATAAATAATCACCCCAAGGTCGATAGTGTCAGAACACTCATTGACTAAATTGGAGTGGCCACATTTGGTAGCACGACATTCCATAATCAAGAGGGTCCGATAAATCTGTAGTTAGGGACATTATTAAAGTAACTATTATTTGTGTAACTATTATTTGTGTAACTATCATTAATATCGATGAATTAGAGTAGAAAGGGTTCGGAAGTCTGATATTTAGGTACCTATCTACTTATAGCTTTCTCGCCGAGTTCCCTTGCGTTAACATTAACGTTGATAAGATTAACTTAGATATTTAATTGAGGTCGTCATTAAATTCTGGTCAAGATGAAATATGTAGTAACAAGAGAAAGAAATGAAAAAATTGGCTTAGGCATTTTCTACCAGTCGACCTTAGGGTAGTGCAGAAACATAACATGGTAGGTGCAACTTAATGGCAAACAAACAAATAGAAAATTAATACCAAAATAAATACTTCTATAAATAAATGCTCATATAAATATATAAAAATAAAAAAAAATATTATGAGAAACGAATCCAACAAATCAAGTTCTTGCGAATGTGTTCACACAAAAAAAATATCTGTCTATCGGCACTCTAGACACACAATAGTACATTATAATATAAGTGTGTAATGTTAGTGATTACCGACGAGGCGGTATTTAGACCCGAGCCGTGGCGAGGGTCTTAAGAGAGCCGAGAACGGTAATCATTAATTACTCACGTGTGTCATACGATGTTTTTTCAATACACTTGTGAAGAAAATAACTATAAAACTAGTAAACTTTTGTGGCGGTAAAAATCTGTTTTCATATGCGCGCCCATATATTTTTTTTATTTTCCTTTCAATACACTCATTGAAATGAATAAACGGGGGTTAACCGGCGACTCGTGGGGGACGACCTGCGCCCATCCCGATACGGTAAATGTAATAAAACTATGGCGGGGGCAGAGGTTGAACAATAAGGTTTTAACTACATTATAGCACTAGTGCGTAATGGTAATCAAAATGTCACAGTTTGGCAACAAGGGCCATTATGTACCTAAGTACAGTGCAATAAGAGTCACTTTCTGAGCAAGTGTATTGAAAATAATATTACATGTATGTTTTTCAACTCACAACACACTGCCAAAGTTTCTATTAATGTATGTCGGACGTCACGTAGCACCTTCTAGCGTCCTAAAGCAATTGTGATCGTCGCAAGTTATAGTTCTTTTCCTCGAGAGCACTTTTTTCTGAATGAAAAGTACCCTACGTCGTCTTTTTTATCTCTGACAACGTACTGTGAGCAAAATTTTACAATGATTGGTTTAGTACAGTTAGGAAGTTAGGATTTAACGGTTATTGTGCTAACTATAGGTTATTACAAAAGTGAAATTAGTGAAGTGGAAAAGAAATACAAATATAAAGTTAGTTACTCACATAATTATATAAAATAATTATAACCTTCGAAGAAACTTTAACTGAACATGTTTTTTTTATGTATACCTACCTAAGTTTGACTACTTTACATAGGCTACTAGATGTAGTGTAGTCATTTAGTCTTAGACTAAATGATGACATTTGGAGTAAAAAATCATCCAGAATACTAGTAACCTAGGTTTTGTTTTTATTGTTCACAAAATACTGTTTTAAAACATATACCTAATTTAGGTTTCTGGCTCAAAAAAAAAGCATAAAATTAAAAATAAATGCTCTGAATTATATAAAACTAAACTTTTAAAGCAATTGATACCTATGTATTATCAAAATAAAAAATATTTTTGATAGAGTTACAACTTACTTTTTTATAAAAGTTGTGTTCATTTATGCCTTAAACCTTACCTTTTCGTAGTAAACTATTGGTAACTAACTAAAAATAGTAGTAGGGCAACGCATTAGTTATCGGTCCCTATACAGTTACTGGCAATTTTAAACTTTGGCGGCCCAAAATAAACAATGCCTACCAGATTAGTAGATTCACCACTGCATTACTTAATCAGTAAAGCAGTTTGGTTTTCTGGTAGGTAATTGTTTATTTTAGAGTTTCAAAGTTGAATTGGTTAATAAGTGTGTAGGGTGTGCATATAACTGTAGCTTTTACCCTAGATATTTAGGGTCTTTGACTTAATAGCGGGAATTTTGTTTTTTTTACAATAGGTTTGGCAGGTAAGAAGTATTCGCAAAGGAGGAGGCCGTACGCATCAGGCAACGGCGTTATCGCCGCCGCCGCCACCGCCGGGATTCTGATCCCGATTTCCGGCCACCGTAGGCGCGGGCTTGCGGACAGTGAGCAATGGGTAGCTCGCTGTCCGGACCAAGCCCAAGTCGTCGACGGCGCGCACTGTTCTCGCGCGCCTCAAGGAGTTGTCAGCAACAGTAGGGACCCAGCCAGGTCGAAGCCTACTGGGGCCAAGGTTATCCGAAAGGACGCTCGAGCCCCGGTATGAAGGCTAGAAAGAACCGGGTGGGTCTTTTAGTCAGTAAGAGTCTGACACTATCTCCCGCTCCGCCCAAGAGCGGGGGTTGTCATTGGATGATTTTTTCCCACCATAAAAAAAAGGTAAGAAGGATAAATCTCTTCGTCAATTTATCTACGAAGTGTTATACTTTTCAGTTCAGTATTACAATAAAGTTAATCAATGGGCTACACACTACTAGGAGCTAGATCAAATGTAAAGTAGTGGTGATTGTTTGCTACAACACATTTCAATTTGCATACGCATATACTTACATATATTTATAGTTATGTATTGGTAGAGATTGATCAATTTGTTAGCAATACACCACAGACTACCCCTGTATTATTTTAAGTTCTTATCCATCATAAGGTTGCCTTGTAGGTAAGCGATAAGACCGCCATTGTACTCATAAAAAGTTTATGTACCTATAAGTTGTGTTACTTTTTGGTGTACAATCAAGTTTATTCTATTCTATTCAAAACCCTATTTCATCTTACTTAACAAATAAACATACTTACCTTTTTTCGACTCCACATACATATAATACAACTGCCCAACACAAAGTTCTCTCAGCACGAACGAATTCGGCTCATTATTGATTTTTCCAAGTTCCGTCACACGGTGAAAGTATAAGACAGCCCCGTGTGAAGGTACACCTGGCTGCCACTGGGGGAGGGGGGGGCGATATTAATTATAGTACACGGAGATTTGTTGTAGTAGCAGGGTAGGGAAAGTTGCAGCGTGTTGTTATAGAAGTAGGGTTCCGCAGAGAGAACTCTAATCTAAACTAATATTATAAAGAGGTAAAGTTTGTTTTTGTTTGTAGGAGGTAATCTCTGGAAGTACAGGTCCGATTGTTAAAATTTCTTCACCAATAGAAAGTTGTTTTATTTATGCACGCGAGCAAAACTGCGTGCTAAAGCTAATAATGAAAGCTGAGAATGGAAGATGAATTTTATGGAGAAAATAATTTTGGTGTTCTATTTTTAAAAAGATATAAAGAGAAGGTACCTTACCTACTATTCTTGAAGTATACCTAAGTGTGTGGGAAATAAACACTTTTAATAATATAATAATAATTATATTCCACAACTGTCACACAACGCCGTCTAGTCCCAAGCTAAGCAGAGCTTGTGTTATGGATACTAGACAACTAATAAACATACTTATATAGGGTGACTGGTAATTAGTGTACGATACTTAAACACGTTATTGTGCTCATGATAACCAACAACTTCTACTATGGGAACAAACCTGAAATCGCGAAAAAATAATCAGCTGTTCAGTACATTTATGTTTGCCTAATGTACTGAACAGCTGATACTTTTTTCGCGATTTCGGCTTTGATTCCATAATAAAAATTGTTTGTTATCATAAGCATAATCACGTGTTTAAGTATCGTGCACTAATTGCCAGTCACTCTATATATTTCTAAATATATAGATAAATTGCACCCAGACACAGAACAAATGATCATGCTCGTCACACAAACATTTGTCCTGGGAGGGAAACGACCTCCGGTATAGCAGTCAGAGCCACTGACCACTTGACCCACGGGCCAGTAAGTACTATTTTTGCTAGAATCCTTTAGGAATAAGCGTTTGTTCGTGTACGTGACGATGTTTAAAGTACACAAACAATTTTGACATTATTTTCCGTCAGTCCCGTACAAATATTGTCAAGCGCAATTGACCGTTTCGAGGACCTTAAAGGCTTTCAACCCGAGATAGCCTACTGGGGCCAGGGTTATCCGAAAGGGAGCTCGAGCCCCGGTATGAAGGCTAGAAGGAACGGGGTGGGTCTTTTAGTCAGTAAGAGTCTGACACTATCTCCCGCTCCGCCCAAGAGCGGGGAATGTCATTGGATGATTTTTTCCCACCGTAAAAAAAAAAACCGAGATACTTTTCGTATAGCTGCTCTTACGTGATTATGATCTTATTTTATCTCTAGGTTTCTATTGAATTTGAAACAAGTTTAGGTAAAACTAATCCAGTGAAGGCTTCTGAACATCTACAATTTTTTGTGAACTTTAGCCCTTCATAATGTACCTACTAATAAGTTAAAGAAGCCAAAAAGATTATATTAATAGAAACCTTGCACATTTAATCAAGGTATTTTATTCAGTCGTGAATATAATTGGGAATTTTATTCATAAATTTCATCATTTGTTGGACTTAGGCCTTCCCCAAGTATCGCCATTATGCTATTTATATCAACTAAAGATTATTATACTCTAATGCCTAAACACATGCAGTTGTAAATTAAATATTATTTCCGCCCAAGTTCACAAAATAATTAATTTTAATCGCAGCCCATGTGAACCGACACCTGGGGGCGAGGGAATGTTTATGAAATTCACCCTGTTATTAACTGGTAGAGCGCTATGTTTTGATATTGTAGGTAAGTAACGTTTGTACTACTTTAGCGACATCTATGATGTCATATAAGAACGAAACTTCAAGATCCTGCGTCGCTTTTCTCAAGTTCGGTCTTAGGCGGTTATCACACTGCCACGCACCACGCAGCGTAGCGCGTGAAGACGCTCCTACGCACGTACTTGCGGGAGTGCAGATCTGCATCATCGAGCGGGTTTTTTACGCACTCACGCGCGTAGATACGTCTTGTTTTACGCAGGCGTGCATTCATTTCATACAAAATCACGCACGGTACTACGAGACTCAGTGTGACATACCATGCGTGTTGCCCCGCACCCACGCGCGTGAGTGCGTGTTTCGCTTATAAGCGCGTGATCTGCATGAACGCGCGTGGATGCAGTTTCAGTGTATTGGACTGAGCGTGTTTTCTATACAAACGGAGATACTTACAAGCAACGTTAAGACACGCATTCACGCACTACGCTGCGGGGTGCGTGGCAGTGTGATAACCGCCTTAGCAGCGAGCGGGACGGTGTCGGTAAGCGGGCGCGCGGCTCTGTGAGCGGCGCCTCGTAGTGTGCTTCAAACATTTTCATACTTTTACGGCTCGCTGCCCTGCTTGTTAGCTTTATGGGTATGACCAAATCATTACTATGTGTAAAATATTTCACGGGAAACTAGATGCTCCTGAACTACACGACGAGCTTTGTCAGCTGTTTGCTCCGATTAACTATAGCCGTAATCGGAGGCACCGACTGTTTGCTGTTTCTGGGAGTCGTACCGTCGCCCGAGCCCAGTCTCCTATCCCTCGTGCAATCTCCGCGCTCAACGCTCTCTTGGATGCCAAACCTGATTGTGACGTGTTCGCAGATGAATGGAAGAACATTTTGACTGTCTGTTTGGAGTTCTGTGAGATAAGTGTATGACTGTGGTGTAGTTATTATTTTTGTATTGTTACTTCGTAATTTTTCAAATATAGTACGTCTTTAACTAATGTAATTAGCCTTAGGCCGTGTTATGTTAACCTTTCAATCGTGGAAATTACAGACACAATAGAAAGACAATAGGTGCGCGAACGCCGGCGTTCGCTTGGGGTTTAATGTAATTGGCCTTAGGCCGTGTTATGTTAAAGTAAATAAATAAATGGGGCCGTTAAAGTTCTCTGCGCGATTACAATATACACAACAGTCCGAACTCAACTAACAGGCAGTTGTCCGGACCAGACATAACACACATCCAGTCGTACTGACGGCTTTACAGAGTGTAAAATTCTACATGCCTCTAAATTGCCGTCGTTATGACGAGCTGTGTCTTGACGAGGAAAGACGATACTTCCTATCCCCATAATATGAAACTCTGTTATCCGTTCAACGGATAACTATTATTAAACGATCAAAATTCAATGGCTATATCTACAGATTTAGACATTAGGCACGCTGTCAGACCCTATCCTTATGCACGATATGCGCGTGGAGATGCAACGCCGGGGTGAAAGTCCGCTGCCGCGACAGGTCACGGCATGGCGGACAGAGCTCCGGCGGGATCTCATGGTGAAGTGGCGTCAACGACTATCGCAACCCAGTGCTGGGCACGCCACAATCTTGGCGGTAAGTCCCCTCTTTGAGGCGTGGCTGGAAAGACCTCACGGCGTCCTTACCTTCCGCATGACTCAGGTACTCACCGGACATGGTTCGTTCGGGAGTTTCCTGCACCGGATTCATGCGGAAGTGACGCCCGGGTGTCGCCACTGTGCGGAACGCCCGGAGGACACGGTGGAGCACACAGTCGAGGTGTGCCCTGCTTGGGCGGAGCATCGCCGTGCCCTCGTGGGGGCGATCGGCGGCGGAGACCTCTCGCGTCGGGCCTTGGTTGAGGCCATGATCCGGAGCGAGGAGGAGTGGCAGGCGGTCGCCGACTTCTGCGAAGCAGTAATGCTCGCAAAGGAGGAGGCCGAACGCATAAGGCAACGGCGTTATCGCCGCCGCCGCCGCCGCCGCCGCCGGGATTCTGATCCCGATTTCCGGCCACCGTAGGCGCTTGCTTGCGGACAGTGAGCAATGGGTAGCTCGCTGTCCGGCCGTCCGGTAACTGTCCGGACCAAGCCCAAGTCGTCGACGGCGCGCACTGTTCCCGCGCGCCTCAAGGAGTTGTCAGCAATAGCAGGGACCCAGCCGGGTCGAAGCCTACTGGGGCCAGGGTTATCCGAAAGGGCGCTCGAGCCCCGGTATGAAGGCTAGAAGGAACGGGGTGGGTCTTTTAGTCAGTAAGAGTCTGACACTATCTCCCGCTCCGCCCAAGGGCGGGGGATGTCAATGCATGATTTTTTCCCACCATAAAAAAAAAAAAAAAAAAAGACCCTATCCTTTATTATGACAAAGGATATTTTTTATCCTTGAAAGTATAAACAACATTATTTTTAAAACCTGAATACAGTTTGTTTAGAATCAGTAACTGAATGGATTCCAATAGTTTTTACACCATGTTATTTATTTTCCCAAAAATATTTAAAAAGGTCACAAGTTGGACACCACCGACACTAAGTACATCACAAGTCACGGCGGGTCATAGCGGGCATTAGGAGCCAGCAAACAGCTGGGTGCAAATACAAAACAACCCCTCAGTCACCTGGAAGGCCCTGTGACTATGTATTTTTGCTGACTTAACAAGCTTAGGTATAACTTTGTGATTTTTCATGATACAGTACATAGATTCATTAAGTACATAAAAATACTAAACAAGTGATTCGGCTTTCGCATAAGGTACTAAAACTAATTTTGTATAGTACCGGCCTCATCTAGAATTAATTGACGAAAAAAAAAAATTGGCGTGTAAAAGTGTTTTTATAAAACCTACTTGCAAAATAAAGATCATTTATTATTTACATACATTTACGTGGTAGATATATTTTGTAACTTTCATGTGGGCGAGCCTAAGCTTCTTCCAAATTGTTTGGCCTTCGTAAAGGTAAAAGTAGGTCAATAAATAACTGGTTTATTTTTTCTTTAGGTACCCTTTAGGCTTAGAGCGGTAGTGTCCCAGTGGTAACGGCCTCGACTTACGAGTTGTAGGTCGCGGGTTTAAACCCAGCCAGGCTCATTAAGTTGTGTAATTTATTTCAATATTACTGCTCTCAAAACGGTGAAGAGAAACCGGCATGTCTATGAACCAAAAATGCGAAGACATGTGACATCACCAACCTGCACACTCCTAGAGAGAAGGCCTGAGTCCCAGCAGTGGGGAAACTATAAGGCTGATTATGTTGTGTGTATGTAGTAGATCAGTTGTAACGTTATTTATAATTTGTATTAGTTTATTATTTTTAAGATTATTTTACGTATAGTATTTATTGGCCTTAGTAGCCTGAAATAAATAATAATAAATATTATTTATATGTAGGTACCATTTTCACGAAGTCCTTAGATTGCGGGAATGCTCAAAAGAGTGAGCGTGGCATGAAATGCAAAGGGCAAATGAAGGAAAAAGCCCTACACGATTAAGGCCTAAGAAAAAATAATCTATACATATAAATAAAATCGGAGTGTCTGTTTGTAATATTGAAATAACTGCTTTTTACTACATGCATATGAATATATACTATATGCATATATACGGTACATTCGCCAAAATAACATTTTTACAATTTTTGTCTGTCTGTCTGTCTGTTTGTCCGAGCTAATCTCTGAAATGGCTGGACCGATTTTGACGGGACTTTTTTTGGCAGGTAGCTGATGTAATAAGGAGTAACTTAGGTTACTTTTATTTTAGAAAAAATAAATTCAAAATCCTGTAGTCCACGCGAACGAATTCGCGGGCACAGCTAGTCCTAACTAATATTATAAATGTGAAAGTGTGGATGTTTGGATGTTTGTTACTTTACGAACTGTGCACGAAAAAAGTTTATTCAGAATCCAGTTCTTCAATTTTACTCATCTCTGAGTTCTTCAATTTTGCCAAAATTTCTGCGATTTGACAGTACGACGTGACGTCACAACATGGCAATCGATCCCATTCTCATTTGGAACGCATAGTATTGTGGTATGTATATGTATGCAATTGCTGTCATAAATAGTTCCACCCTATTAGTTTAGTATAGTTTAGTATGCGGTACAGGGTGTAAAGTCGCGCACATCATTTCATCATCATTTCAGTCGAAAGACGTCCACCGTTGGACATAGAATTCCCCCAAGTGTCACCATAATGACCGGTCCTGTGCGTCTCGCATCCATCTGATTCCTTTGACCCTCACCAGGTTATCGGTCCACCTTATGGGAGGCTTTCTTACGCTGGGTCCTCCAGCACGTTGCCGCTACTCCAGAACCTTTCAGCCCTATCGACCGTCTTTTCTGCGAATAATGTGTCTTGCCCACTGCCACTTAAGTCTGGCGATTCTTTAGGCCCCACACGAATATTTTTTCTGATCCAGGCAACTGCTTGGTAGATGATTTCGGGCTATCGCATGTCGTAGGTATTTAAATCGCGGGGAGAACTCTAATTGCTTTCTTATATGACGCCATAGATGTCGTCACAGGTAGTAATTTCTCTGTATCCGCGAGCATGTTGTTACATTTTTTTACATCAAAGCTTGTATTCAGAAGATGTTAAAAGTCACATTAAAAAAGCCAACTGTGCGGAGGAGAAACCTAACGACCGACACGTTTCCATTTCAAACATAACAAGGTCTTAGAAACTACGTCAGTAACATGCCATAAAAACGATCACGGACGATTACAACTACAGTGCGACATTTCGACAATATTCTTTGGAAAAGAAAAGGCAGAATGCCTTTTTCTCTAGTTTTGTGTTGTCAGCAATACCCCAAAGCCTTTTGTCTTTTAAAAACTAAGGGTTTCCCACGGCACTTACAAAAAACGCTCTAAAAATTCTCGACAACTTCGCTAGAAAAAGTTCATCTTTAAAAAAATCTCAAAAATCTTGTGAAAAAGCCGTTTGTTTTTTTCTTGACATAAAAGCCTTTGGGGATTCTGTCCGTCTTTTCATACCATACAAAAGCTTGGGCTAAGAGTCTACGAATATTTTATACGAGAAAAAGGATTCTAGCACCACGATATGTTTTATATTTATGCTTTTGTAGGTGACCTAAAAAGTATTTTTGCTGCCTTGTTCGGTATACCAATCAATAGAATGTAAATTTGAACTCAATATAATGAAATTTTCACGCAAAAACGGCTGAACGGATTTGAATGAAATTTGGCATGCATATAGCCTTTGACATGGAAAAGAACATAGGCTTCCTTTTATCCCAATTTCTCAAGTACCTAATGCCACGCGGGCGGCTACTGTTATTTTAGAAAAAATAAATTCAAAATCCTGTAGTCCACGCGAACGAAGTCGTGGGCACAGCTATAAATAAATAAAATAAAAAGCCTACCTATGCCATAATTTTGGGAAAACATCCATTTATATAAATAGGCTACTCCCAAGCGTCGCAACGGCATCGGTCCCACGAGGAGAGATTTGAATCATCTAAACTCTAACTTTATCAGTTCTAACATTATAACAGTAAAAACAAACTGCATGTTCGCGCATGTTGCAATTTCCATAATTTGGCCACTACGCTGACCTCTACTAGTGGCGATCAATATCCACTGTCCGCTAAATATGAGCTTGTACTGAATACTACGTACTACGGATGGGGTGACACGACGCTGAATTGTACTCATTTGCATTGTCATTTTGTCTGGTTCACGTTGCTGGCTTTGTTACAGTTGTAACTTATGTAGCAAGTTAGTTATTATGTAGTTAGTTCATACCTAAATAATGTTTATAGACTCATTAACGTTCTTTTGGAGTCTGCACATCATACAGTGTCTTCCTTACGTAGTTACCATAGCTCCCTCTTTCTCACTCGCACGCCTTTTTTGGTGGGTAAAAATCATCCAAATGACATCCCCCGCCCTTGAGCGGAGCGGGAGATAGTGTCTTGCAAACTAAAAAACCCACCCTGTTCCTTCTTGCCTTTCGTACCAGGGCCGAGCTTCCCTTTCGGATAACCTTGGCCCCAGTAGGCTTCGACCCGGCTGGGCCTCTGCTGTTGCTGACAACTCCTTAAGGCACACGGGAACATTGCGCGTCGTCGACGAATTGGGCTCGGTCCGGACAGTTACCGGTCGGTCGGACAGCGAGTTACTCATTGCTCGCAGTCCGCAAGCCCATCACTCGCTTGCCTTACATTTTAACATGTACCCAGTACTCACACACACGATCGGCGTTATATAATTATCTGTAATACAACAATTTTTTTTTATGACGGTTAATACAATTAGTAAAAGCTAGGTAATAAACAGGCGCTTTCTTATGTCGGTGAAAAGGCCCTTAATACTCCTTCCCTTCATTGTACCCAAAGTACCAATACAGTTCCATATGTCAGGCCATCAATAAGGTGCCGCTACATTTGGGAGCCGGGAAATTGGGTGCCGCCGTCATTTGTGTCCCGACTCGGGTCAACCATGAGATCAACCGAGTACAGAGTTGTGGCGGCCCGGATACAAAAAATAGGGATCAGACATATGTAAGGTATGCGACTATGCGTGTAGACACTTTATAAAAAAAACTAGGCAAGTACGAGTCAGAATCGCGCACTGAGGGTTTCGTACAAACATAACTATGTACATAAAATAATTCAATATTATAATTATTGAGACTTATAAAAACTCTTTGTTCACTTTGTTCATTTAATATCTTCATCCAGTCGTCTATATTTTTGCTTACTCTCTCTATACATGGCGTGGATACTGTCTAATTTACCGCTTCGCTGGCCTGATGAAGCGATCCGTCTCCTGGGACCATGGAACGTCACATCGCGACAGACTCGACAATGTATTGAAGCCACCTAAGGCCCGCCTGGAGACTTTAGCACTGGGTTTTGTTGAAATAGCTCTTATTTAACAGCTTAATAAAAGAGTGAATGGAGATTAATAGGAAAAAAACCCAGCCAAGTGCAAGTCGGACTCGCCCATGAAGGGTTCCGTAGCAGCAAGTCACATAATATAAAAGTTCTTGTAGTTCGTTGTAACTTTGATCGATGTTTTAATAATATTATATATTTTTTACTACTAGATCTCGTTCAAACCAATTTTTGTTGGCGGTTTGCATGGTAATGTACATCATTTATTTTTTTTAGTTTTATCATTCTCTTATTTTAGAAGTTACAGGGGAGGGGGACATTTTACCACTTTGGAAGGGTCTCTCGCGCAAACTATTCAGTTTAGAAAAACATGATAAGAAACACTTCAATATCATTTTTGAAGACCTATCTATAGATACCCCACACGTATGGGTTTGATGAAAAAAAAATTGCCGAGTTTCAGTTCTATGAGGACCCCCTAAATTTATTGTTTTTTTTTTCTATTTTTGTGTGAAAATCTTAATGCGGTTTACAGAATACATCTACTCACTAAGTTTCATCAGTATAGCTCTTATAGTTTCGGTAAAAAGTGGCTGTGACATACAGACGGACAGACAGACAGACATGACGAATCTATAAGGGTTCCGTTTTTTCTATTTGGCTACGGAACCCTAAAAATGAGTTTTACGTGATTTATTCGTCTCTTACGAAAGGTTCTAAAGCGGCGAAGGTCGCGTTTTAGAGATTTTGATATCTGTCTATTGATGGGGACGAAAGGTTCTGGAGTGGCGACCGCGTACCGGAAGACGCAGCGTTGCAAGGCCTCCCACAAGATGGACCTATGACCTGGTGAGGGTTGCGGAAATCCGATGGATGTGAGACGGTCGAGACGGTCCGAGGATCGGTCATTATGGTGACACTTGGGGAAGGTCTGTGTCCAACCGTGGCGTCTGTCAGCTAAAATGATGATGACGATATTAGAATTATCTGGGGCCAGGGTTATCCGAAAGGGCGCTCGAGCCCCGGTATGAAGACTTTTTTTTTTATGGTGGGAAAAATCATGCATTGACATCCCCCGCCCTTGGGTGGAGCGGGAGATAGTGTCAGACTCTTACTGACTAAAAGACCCACCCCGTTCCTTCTAGCCTTCATACCGGGGCTCGAGCGCCCTTTCGGATAACCCTGGCCCCAGTAGGCTTCGACCCGGCTGGGTCACTGCTGTTGCTGACAACTCCTTGAGGCGCGCGGGAACAGTGCGCACCGTCGACGACTTGGGCTTGGTCCGGACAGTTACCGGACGGCCGGACAGTGAGCTACCCATTGCTCACTGTCCGCAAGCCCGCGCCTACGTTGGCCGGAAATCGGGATCAAAATCCCGGCGGCGGCGGCGGCGATAACGCCGTTGCCTGATGCGTTCGGCCTCCTCCTTTGCGAGCATTACTGCTTCGCAGAAGTCGGCGACCGCCTGCCACTCCTCCTTGCTCCGGACCATGGCCTCAACCAAGGCCCGGCGCGAGAGGTCTCCGCCGCCGATCGCCCCCACGAGGGCACGGCGATGCTCCGCCCAAGCAGGGCACACCTCGACTGTGTGCTCCACCGTGTCCTCCGGGCGTTCCGCACAGTAGCAACACCCGGGCGTCACTTCCGCATGAATCCGGTGCAGGAAACTCCCGAGCGAACCATGTCCGGTGAGGACCTGCGTCATGCGGAAGGTAAGGACGCCGTGAGGTCTTTCCAGCCACGCCTCAAAGAGGGGACTTACCGCCATGATTGTGGCGTGCCCAGCACTGAAGGCTTGAAGGAACGGGATCGCTTTTTTAGTCAGTAAGAGTCTGACACTATCTCCCGCTCCGCCCAAGAGCGGGGGTTGTCATAAGATGATTTTTCCCATCGAAAAAAAAAAAATTAATAATATTAGAAATATATATGTATGTATATCAGTTGTCTAGTACTCATACCACAAGCTCTGCTTAGTTTGGGACTCTAAGGAGTTGTGTGAAAGTTGCGGAATATTATTATTATATTATTGTGCTCTTTATCGTTAAATATATCGAGGTACAAATTGAGCCAGTAAGAATGACCACCTAATTAAAAGCATCGGTGCCAACGGATAGGGTGCTTCGTCTCCCGCGCGCCCCGGCGACAAAGCGCTGGCCGAATTAATCACCGGTGACAAATTGATGTGGCTCGTTACTTTGGGGCTCCTGATTAATCAATGTTTTTTTACACTGATAATGTTTTACACAAATAAAAGTTCAAAATGGTACGCCTTTCTTTCTTAACAAAAAGTGAGTGGATTAAAAAAGTACCTATCCCTATCGATTCAAAACGTAGTCAGGATAAGTATCACTATAAGTGTGGGTGGACGATGAGCAATAGATAAAGCTTGCCATCAGATGATCAGACCGAGTCGTCGAAAGCGCGTCGTGTTCTACGCGCACCTCAAAGAGAGATGTCAGCAAAACCGCACCGCCCCAGCAGGGCCGAAACCTACAGGGATGACCCCTGTAGGTTTCGGCCCTGCTGGGTTGATCTCTGAAAGGGAAATCCGTGGCCCTGGAACGTAAAGAGCAAGTGAAGGAACATAGGTGTAGTTTTAGTCAAATCCGTCCTTGAGCGGGATAAGTCATAAGAAAAATTCCCACCTCAAAAAAAAAAATGGGAATAAGTATTTCAAGTTAAAAGTTAATATACATATATTTATTTACCTCACACCTAATAACTGATTAACATCCGTAGACTCATAGCAAGGTTCAGTTGAAAACCAGCGTCAGGCAACTACTACGTGGTGGCCTGGCATCATGCTGAACTGGACTCATTTGGCGCAGCCGTGAGACATACCATGTAGATACATTTAACTTTAAGTTTCTATACTATAATAATTGTTATTGTTATCTCATTGTGTGTACCTGTGTGCCAAATAAAAGTATTTTCTTTCTTTCTTTTTCTTTTCACATTTCATCATGTACCTATATGTATATGTATGAGATCCCATAAAATGGTTGCGCTAAAATCCATACCTTCATTATGTCCATCGTCATCCATCTTCACGTCTTAACTGCTCAACAAAAGATGAAACTTGTGCACAAATATACTAGGTATGTTCGACTTAGCTATGTATTCGGGCAGCATTTTCCCTTGAGATAATATTAGTACGAGCGAAGTCGCCGACTGAAGCTAGTAACCTATAAATATAAAAAGAAATCTTAAACACCGAAACAGCGCCATAATTCCCCAAAACCATTCAACTCACACCTCTCAGACCTTGAGAGGGACATCTGAACTACCCTCCTGCCTCCTATCCTGCCGCTCACGTACACACTTGGGTCGTTATCTCCCCAGCTGCGGCCTCGGAGGATATTGCCACTATCTCTTAATATGGCCCAACTGCCCCCCCCCCCCCCTCCCGGGTGGAGGAGGTGGTGCAAGGAAAATGGACACTTACCGCAGAGCTACCGTGTTTATTTATGTGTCTATAAGATATAGATGTAAGTACAGTGAATATGGGCTAAAAGAGCTACTCTAACAAGGTGGCGAGTCACAATAGATCTTTTAGGTCGCAGTGACTACATCCCCTATACTATGGGTGATGCATAGCCTCTTATCTTCTTATCTTCTAAGTACAGTGAATATTGTTGTTTGATCGTATGGGATCACGCCACTATTTGTAGTTGATATAACACCAAAATTGCAGCGATAAACCTATCTGCTTTCGCTTAGTCTATCCAAAGTTTAGCTGTAAAAGATTGCTCTATACGATAAGATCACACATTGTACACTTGTTTTTGTATTTATGCTGTTCACATTACGAGGTATACAATAAAGTATATAATAAATAAAACACAGGAATTCCTTCGTGCTCGATTCTGCCTTCAATGGCAAAACGTTAAACGTTTAAAACTTTACTTAACGTTTCGACTTCACCTTTTTTACAGCACAACAAAACAAAGAAGTACCGTATGACGTTTCACACTTTTCTATAAAAATAACTTTGTATAGGCTAAGTCACACTATTTCTATTATCTTTTCCGTGAAACCATCGAATTACCTATGAAGCTACTTTTATTTTATCACAACATACCTATTAACATTTTTATTCAACAAATTAAAATTATAATGTACTACGTATAGATCTGTCAAACGGTACTTCTAAGATTTGTTGGGCTTTAAAAACTACCATGTCTAGGTGCATTTAATATTTACAAAGTACTAAAATAAAGTGCCTTCACAAACAAACCACTAGAGGATAGTGTAAAATTACAACATTAAAATGCATGAAGAACACAATTTTTAATAAACTTTGCAAGTAATTTTGAATATTGCACATAACTTGTGTGGGTAGTCTTCATACCCCTTTAATCCAATTACTCACCCTCCTCTAGTACCTACCAATGTAAGCACAATTTTGTGGAGTCAACAATCGCATTAACAATGGTTTAGGGGATAACATAACATTGTAAGATGCTGTAAACCACCGTGTGTTATTCAATTTGTGGACTTTGAACTGTTCTACTGGACTAATTGAAAATCGGGACAGAGAACTGCATGATTTGATTGATACAAGTCAATTTCCTATCTATTATCTGCACATAATCTTTTGGGAACATGTGGTATATAAGCTAAAAAAGTCATTTTTCACAAAAGATCCATTATAGTCTGTCTAATAAGTCAACCGACTTGGGAATTATGTATAATATTTATTCATTGACTACATCAGATTTCATTAAATCGTAATAATTACCCAAGTCGTTTAACTTATTAGACAGACTCTACCATGCTGAATCGAATCATAAATAGGTATGTAGGTTTATAGCTTTATTGGAAAACCACTCTCACACTGATGACAATAGGAGATTTATGAATGAACCCATATCTTTTGACTTTTTATAAGAATTAGAACGCAGTCAAAACATCCGGATGATAACAGTTGCACTTTTTATCTTGAACTAGTTCTCGCTACCTCGGAAACTCGTGGAAACCCGATAACGTGACCTTGACTAGAGAAGAATGTAATCATGGAGTACGAAGGTTGACGATAACTGGCATACTGATATTATAAAGGTGAAAGTTTGCGTGTGTGTTGTTACTTCCTCACGTTCACGATTCGCGTGAACGTAACTGAACGTGGCTGAACAGATTTGGATGAAATTTGATAAAAGGATAGACCATTTCGTGGAATAGTACATATGATACCCTAAGATTATGAGAACATAATCTAAGAGTATGTTCCCTTGAGATAATTTGCTTCTGAAACGCGGGCGAAGCAGCTGACAGTGGCTAGTCTTACTAATATTATAAGAACGAAAGTTTATGAGTGTGTATGTTTGTTACTTCTTCACGCCCGTACGGCTGAACATATTTCCATGAAACTTGGTATACAAGTAGACCATGTACCTGGAATAGTTCATAGGATACTTTTATCCTAAAATTAGGCAATTTACTGCTTTTACACGGGCGAAACTGCTGGCAGTATTTAGCACCGTATCTACGACGCAGGCTTGCGGACGGCGAGCAATGGGTACCTTGCCGGCCGGCCGTCCGGTAACCATCCGACTTCAAAGAGTTGTCAGCAAAACCATAGGGCCCAGCAGAGTCGAAGCCTACTGGGGTCACGGGTTGTGCGCTAATGAACCCCAGGGCCCCAGAACGAAGGCAAAGAAGGAAAAGGAGTGGGTTTTAGTCAGTCTCTCAGTTTAGGGAGTCTCGCGCTCCACCCTAGAGCGGGAGAAGTTGTTATACATATAGGGTGACTGGTAATTAGTGTACGATACTTAAACACGTGATTGTGTTCATGATAACCAACAACTTTTACTATAGGAACAAACCTGAAATCGCGAAAAAAAATCAGCTGTTCAGTACAATGTTTGCCTAATGTACTGAACAGCTGATATTTTTTTCGCGATTTTGGCTTTGCTCCCATAATAAAAATTGTTTGTTATCATGAGCACAATCACGTGTTTAAGTATCGTACATTAATTGCCAGTCACCCTATATGATTTCCCACCTAAAAAAAACATGTCTTGGACTTGTTGTCACCATATTATGTGTTCTAAACGATTTAATAGACTGAGACGAGAAGTCCTTTTGTTTTTGGGTTCTTACTCGATTTCTTGCTTAGACAGGGGCGCCGGCTTTTAGAAAACCTCATGGGTGCTCATGTTCATTTGATGACTCTTAATGAACTACGTGTGGAAATAGCATTATTGCGCAACGTTGGTTCAGTAACTGGGTCACCTGAGGCCTCAAAGGTGAAAACACGTCAGGAGGCGCAAAATGCATCAGTCGGCGGTTTTGATTCGACAAACACAAGTGCGTCACCAGCCGCCGAAAATGCTGATCAAGCACCGCCTGCCGTCGCCGTCGCCCGCGCCTCTACACCGGCTGCGGAAACGTCACACGTAGGTACGTTGACCTCTAAACGTGCCTACGCTGCTGTTGCCACCTCCAGGAAACCATCAGGTACGTCGCAACCTAAGCGACAAGCGAAAATAGGGGACAAAGAGACATCGGGTTCTCAACCTACCCAGACTGCGGTCCGTAGCTCCTTGCTAAAAACGAGCCAAGTTGATGAAGAGGGTTTCACTCGAGTAGAAAAGAAGAAGAAGAAGCCCTGTTCCCGGAACCTGTGCGGTACCGCACCGACTGGACCAAATATGCTGCTGCGTCCTGCTGTGCCTACGACGCAGCTGTATATTTCGCGTCTGCATTGCTCTACGAAGATTGAGGAAGTCGTGGAGTATATGAAGATAAAGAGCAACTGGACTCTGAGGGTCGAAAGGCTGGATTCTCGCCACGACACCAACTTCAAGTCGTTCGTGATACGAGTTCCAACCCACCATCTGGAGACCTTTTTGAGAGAGGACTTTTGGCCGAAAGGTGTCGTGTATCGACGTTTCCGAGGACGGCTACGCGACACCACGCAGCGGAACACGACGCCGACGTTACGTGTATAATTATTAAATAAGTTTTGTTGTTATAATATGTATTAGTTTATTAATTTATAAGATTATTTTATGTATTTTTTCTATGGGCCTTCGATGCCTGAAAATAAATGGTTATTATTATTATTATTATTATTATTAATACGGCATCAGTAACTGGCATCCGTTGCCCGCATCGTTAATAAATAATAAATTAAGACAACATCACATACATTGTCCTGGTCCCAAATGCAAACAAGGAACAACTAAGGTACCAAACACCCAGATCCAACACAAATATCTCTTTCATCAACAAACATTTGTGTTGGTGCGGGAATCGAACCAGAGACCCTTGCGTCTCAACCGGCGCTTTAAACCACTGAGCTAAACGGGTCGTCGGGTAATGAAAAAACGCCTATCCCTAAAAGGCGATTACTAATGAATTGCTAATGATTAGCACCCCTGTGCTCAGCATCCATTGTTTATTTCTCGTAGATGCTCCAGCCCCCGAAAACCCACGGAATCGGCGCCCCTGTGCTTAGATATACTAATAATAATACATAGTAGAAGCAGCTATTCTAAGAGTATGTGTTTGTTCCAGCATGGGGCGAGTCTTTGCTGTCGCTGCCGAAGCGCTGGCTCAGCACCCAGGTGTACGGCTCCGACGACGAGGACTTCCAGGTGAGATCAGCACTTTAACGGTCTACTGACATCACGCATGTATTGACTGGCCTGATGGTCCAGTGATTAGTGGCCCTAACTGCTATGCCCGAGGTCGTGGGTTCGATTCCCACCCAGGACAAATGTTTGTGTGATGAGCACGATAATTTTTTCTGTTCCTGGGTGTAACTCATCTAAAAGATATGTGTATGTATTAAGAAATGTATAAGTATGTTTATCAGTTATCTAGTACTGATAATACAAGCTCTGCTTAGCTTGAGACTAGACGGCGTTGTGTGATAGTTGTGGGATCGCAGTCAAGCACTAGTTTACATCAGATAAATAATATTTATTAAATAAATGTATTATATTACGATAGGGGCATGGGGGCACGTATAGTATACCCAGATTTTTTCAGTCATGTCCATATTTGAGTACATTGTCTAACACTCAAGTGTAAAAGTTAGCATGTCTTGGACTAAAATAAATGTAAGTTAACGCGACTCCGGCCCCCAAGATACAGGCGCTGCCTAGTTTGGGGACCACAGCTCAACTTAATGTTAATTTTACCAGTTACTGTGAACACCCTTAATTATCATAAGTTTAGTATTTAAGACTTACAGCCAGTTTCTTCATCAACGACTAAAACTATCAGTAAAAGTATTAACTTTTACTTGACTATTACTGATATTATAGCAAATGTGTTTCTTCATCCAAGTAACAGCTAAACTAAAAGTCAATAGAGTTACCATAACACAAACGGCATAATTACCCCAAAAAAACGTGGGGAGCTTTTTTTACGCATGACAACATCGCAATATCCACTGTCAAGTCGTGTCAAAAAGTCGAATGTCATTTGATTCTGTTTATACGAACGCCAACGAACGAATTTTTTTAGAATTGAATTAATAAATGATAACATAAGTAAATGATTCCATACCAGCATTCCACTCCTCGGTGCACGGTACTGATACATTAACCAGGAATATTTTATCTTCCTCACTGGTTGATGTTGAGGTACCGTGTTTGTCCGATGCGTTGAATGCTTGGAAAATGGCTTGTTCGAACACGGATTTGCCCGACAACCTGGCCTCACAGAGACGGTGGGATGTGCCGCTCTGCAGTATTATACGTAACAATCTAATTAATACGTCTTCAAATACTGCAGAGCGTGCGCGTCTGCTGGCTATGGGGGAATGGGAGTCGGGCTTATGGCTTCACTTGCTTCAGGCACTCCCGTCATCCACCATAGGCACTATGATGGATGACGCCTCGTTTCGGCTCACAACCTGTCTACGCTTAGGCGCACCTTGTGTTGCTCCACATCGGTGCCACTGCGGCGAAGCTGTCGACATTCTCGGACACCATTGGCCTGTCCTGCTGCAGGAGCGCAGGCCGCATAGCTCGACACGCTAGCATCAACGATATTATTCGTCGAGCTCTTGTCACCGCCGGCGTACCCGCTGTATTAGAACCAAATGGCTTGGTACGTGACGATGGAAAGAGACCAGATGGTATGATGTTGGTACCGTGGAAGGTGGGTAGGCCTCTGGTGTGGGACGCAACCTGTGTCGACACCCTTGCGCCATCCCACATTCCATGTACGGCGGGCTGTGCTGGCGCTGCCGCTGCGGCTGCTGAGACCCTTAAACGGCGCAAATACTGTAACCTTATTGGTAATTACAGTTTTGAGCCGTTTGGGGTCGAAACGCTTGGGTCATGGGGTCCGAATGCGCGTCTCCTTTTTAAGGAAATTTCTCGCCGACTGATCGACACCTTGCGTGACCAGAGGGCTGGCTCGTTCTTCGCTTAAAGAATTAGCATTGCCATTCAACGTGGTAATGCTGCCAGTCTTCTGGGCACATTCCCGGATGACAGCGATGTGGAGGAGTACTTCGACGCCTGAGTGCACTTTGTGTTTTTGTGTTTTATTTATATACGTTAGGTATTAATTTAGGTTTTAGTATAAATAGTTTAAGTTTGTTTGTTTATGTAGAATCTTTTGATTTATCTTATTAATTACAACTCTCTTATAGATTTTAGTAAATTTATTAAAGGCCAGTAAATGATTTAAAAAAATAAATGCTATTAGTTGTTGTTATTGCTATTAACAACTGTTATTGGCATTTATTTTTTTTAAACCCTTATTTTTATAAGCGCTAAAGTTCGCAGAGCCTAACTTCACACTCGCCAAGATAGAACGGCCGTACTGTACACTAGTTAATTTAACGTAGTCTTATTAAATACAAACTGAAAATAAACTTAATTTTATGTGGTTGGCGTCAGTTTATCTTGTAACAACAGGCCGATACAGAATTTCAAAGGAAACAGTTACATACCTCAGTAACTGTTTCCTTTGAAATTCTGTATCGGGACAGAAAATCAGCGTCGTCCCATACGAAATGATCTTTGCGAACATTAAACTTTTTACGTCTACGCGTTAAATAACTAACGATAAGTTCATCGTCTGATGATCTTAAACTTTCACTGGACGAAGTTCGTGAAGACATATTAGTGAAACCTAAATAACCTACAACTTTGTCAAAATGACAGTGACTTTAGCTTTAACAGCCCCCTAATGAGTAGTAAAAGTTAAAGGCAAAAGTAACAGTTAAATCAACAGTTAAAATTTTGAAGAAACGAATTTGACCGTTACTTTTACTTTATGACGTTACTTTGGCTGTTACTTTAGATGAAGAAACTGGCTGTTACTCTGTAACACGAGACCAATAAATTATTATTATTATTATTATCTCCTTTATTTTTCTTATAATACATATTTTTGATATTTTTAAATATTTTTTTATAACAAATATATATATAAAAAAAAAACATTTAAAAATATAAAAACAGTAGTCCACCGATGTCGGGAGCAGGGTCCAAGCTACCGGTGGTTAGGGCTCCAGAGACAGGAACTTCCTCACAATGCGAGCCGTATCGAGGAGTACTGCCTTCTGTATCTGGCCCTTGATCCAACTGCGCAACGACAGCTTCGACAGATGGTCGTCGAAGCTTTTGGCAATAAGACCATTGGCGGTTACGACAATCGGCACAATGACAGCCGAGTCCACATTCCACATGTCGACAATCTCGTGTGCTAAGTCGTTATTATTATTATTACTCATTTTATTAGGCACGGATCGTTCATTGTGGCGACACTTGGGGGAGGCCTATGTCCAACAGTAGACGTCTATAGGCTGAAATGATGATGATGATGAATGAACTCCAGGGCCTTGGAACTAAGGCAAAAAGGGAAATAAAAGGAAAAAGGAAGGGAATTGGGTTTGAGTCAGTAAAAGTATGACACGCCCTCTCGCTCCGCCCAAGATCGGGAGAAGTTATTGGCTGATTTCTCACCATAAAAAAGTAATTTATTCAAAATTATATTTAAATTAAATACGTAATTCGATTATATTAGTCGTAAATCGATTGTTTTCAAAAAATTATATGCCAACTCATTTACCTCCCACATCTACCTTCTTACCTACTGTGGTTTTTAGAGTTCCGTAGCCAAATGGCGAAAAACGGAACCCTTATAGATTCGTCATGTCTGTCTGTCTGTCTGTCCGTCCGTATGTCACAGCCAATTTTTTCCGAAACTATAAGAGCTATACTGTGAAACTTAGTAAGTAGATGTATTCTGTGAACCGCTTTAAGATTTTCACAAAAAATAAAAAAAAGCAATAAATTTTGGGGAAGAAGTTAGAACTGAAACTCAAATTTTTTTTTTCATTAAACCCATACTTGTGGGGTATCTATGGATAGGTCTTCAAAAATGATATTGAGGTTTCTAATATCGTTTTTTTCTAAATTGAATAGTTTACGCGAGAGACACTTCCAAAGTGGTAAAATGTGTGTCCCCCCCCCCTGTAACTTCTATAATAAGAGAATGATAATACTAAAAAAAATATATGATATACATTACCATGTAAACTACCAACGAAAATTGGTTTGAACGAGATCTAGTAAGTAGTTTTTTTTTTAATACGTCATAAATCTAAAAAAATACACTATTATTAAAACATCAATCAAAGTTATAACGAACTACAAGAACTTTTATATTACGTTACTTGCTGCTACGGAACCCTCCATGGGCGAGTCTGACTCGCACTTGGCCGATTTTTCTTATATCTTAATTAACATTAATTAACCCGTTGACTGCCGGAACGCAGATCTACGCGAGACACAATGGCTTTTTAATTTTGTCTCTAATTACGGCATTCGAGAGGTTAATGTAATTAAACTCGCACGGTTTTAATGTCTTGCTAATATTGCATTTTTTTAAATAATATAAACTGACACTAACTAACACTGCTTACCATCAGGTGCGATCACAGTCAAACACTAGGCTTGACTGTGATCGCACCTGATGGTAAGCAGTGTTGCATTTGATAAAAATTGGGTACAAAAAGTCAAAAGTTAGATCTCTCTTGCGCTCACCGCGACATAACATACACTTTTCCGTGGCGTCAGTAGTCACATAACACTACAACTATGTAGAGTAGAAAGTAAAGAAATCAAAAATATAAAACAAATTATCTTGTTGCAGAATGTCCAGCTTCCGAAGCTGCCAGTCCCGGAGCTGGAGTCGACGATGGAGTCGTACCTGGAGTTCGCGGCGGTGGTGGTGAGCCAACAGGCGCTGGAGCACTCGCGCGGGCTGGTGCGCGGGTTCATGGAGGAGCTGGGCCCGAGGCTGCAGGAGACGCTCACGGATAGACAGAAGGAGATGGACAACTGGGTGAGATGGCAGTAATAACAAACTAGAAGCTAGCATGGCGAGGACAGAAAAAAAAAATTGAAATAAAAAGTCTATGTCAGGGAATGGTGTACCTTTACCTGTGCATGCAAGCATAATCGATTACACATTTATAATATTAGAAGATCGAATAAGATAAGTAGAACATAAAGTACGACATAATTTATTATTAATATCTTTGATTCACACACGTTGTTTTTAACAAATTTTTTAAATTCAAGCATTAGTCGTTCTTTCTGCTCGTTCGATTTCTGCCACTGCTTATAGAGTTTGATATGACACTTGCCAAATCACGCTTTAGTCTACATGGGGCATGTACAGGGTTCCATTATGTAATTTGAATGAATTTTAATTTAAAAAGTACTAATGGTGAAAACTGTGGGTGAAAACTACTATCCCCCCAAACCAAGGTAACGACTTTGTAACGATTATTGATTATAATAACATTGTATAAGTTATCTGCATATGCCAGCATCCATATTGTTTATAATTCTCTACATTAAAACATTAATATCTTCAACATTTTCAAGACATTTATAATAGCACCAAAATAAAACTCAACTCACACCATGGTGCTTATCAGAATCGTAAAAGTTTTTCTCTGCAACTCAAAACATAGTTACGTCGACACCATTGTTCTAACTACTCGGCCGTGCTCAGCCCTTCCAACATGACGCCTTTACAACTGCCTACCTAAAATGAAAACCAAAACTACAATAATTCTTCTGTGTCTCATAACTCAAGTGCTTCATGTTAACGGATTGAGACAACTCAAGAACTCATTAGCGAACAGTGACAGCCCGCTGTTGATGAAGGTTCTGGAGTTAGTGGACGCCGCAACAAGTAACGAACATTTACTCCAAGTGACGCTCAAATTATTAGGAAGTCTCTGTGCTTGCATGCGGGAAACTTTAAAAGTGAAGGAAGATTATTTTAACATTAGCAAACATTCTATAGAGACCAAAGAATTTAGTGGCAACGAGGGTAAAGTATTCGACCTCTATGTAAATATTTATAATAATTCGTGTTTTAATTTAAAAGAAGAGTTGACTAATCGTACTCATAAATTAATCTTCGAGGAAGAATCTGCGCTCTTAAATCATACTAGCTGTGGAAAAGATGACAAAAATGAAACGAACAATAAAAGAGTTGACATTGAAAAGTCTCCGGCTGTGAAACATACAATACCATCAAAACTGGAACAAGTATTATATAAAGCACTCATAGAAACAAAGGATCTCCATGACTATAAATTAAGAAAGTACGAACTATTTGGTAAGGGTAATACAACACAAGTACAAAGTGCATTGCAACATATCCTTATAGTTATACTGACTTTGCACCCAAATGAATATGAAGTAACGTCGAGGAAAAACTACATTGATGAAAAAGATTTAAATACCACACTTCATACAAAATCGTCCATAGACGTGGATATCATAGACTCAAAACATGATCAAAATGTTAAAGAAAAGGATAAATCTATTATAGCTGAGAATTTATCGGAGTGTAATTTACAATCTATATACAAATTTTTAACTGAAAGTGATCGAGACAATCTCACAAAGGTGTTTAAATTTATTCGTAAACTTGATACTATAAAAATATATATAGAAGTAAATATCAGACAAAATCATACAGAATTCATTAATATTTGTTGCGAAAATGGTACTACTAGTGCACAGTGTAAAAAAGATTCTATAAATCATTCGCAAACAAAGTTTCTTGACGACAATTACATTAATACTATCACAAAGATTAAAAACCTAGTAAATCAATATGAAAACCAATTAAATGTTACGCATCATAACACGTCTACCATAAAACTTCAAGAAAATAAAGAAGAAAAGATACTTATAGAATCTACAACAAAGCAAAGCGTTACTAAAAATGACCAAATTGATAACAAGGAAAATCACACTCACGGTTCTAGTTTGGACGAGTCTAGCAAACTTAGTGAAGTTACTGAAGCTATTATATTACTTAACGATTATGTGACAAAACAAACTACAAAAAACTATTTTCAAACATATCAAACTGACTCCGACAGTACACGCGCGGATTTTTCAAGCACGTATAAACCCATCCATATTAATATCACATTAGAAACAAAAAGCCATGAAGAAAACTATCAAAATGAATGGACAAGCTCACTGCTAAATAACAATAACAAAGTTGCAAGTACTGAAACAAAAGTACCCGAAAATGAATTAAAAACTAAGATGAGCTTGAAAAAAGATATAAATAGGTTTGACAAAGAAAACAATTCATCATTAGGTGTTACCTTACCTATGTTTCAAGAAAAATATGAAGTTGAAGAAAAACTACAACAAGCATCAACTTCAAGAACTGACAAGGAAAATGTTACCAATCATAATCTTATGATTACCTCTACAACAGATAACGGTTCAAACACAAAATGGTATACTATTGATATTTCACAAAATACAACTGTAGCCAATCGACTGAGTAGAAGTACAGTGATACTAACACTTCATAATGATGAAGAATTCACAAAATTTACAGCACCCTTCACAAACATAACCTTAATACCCGATTTAGGAATCACTCAAAATTCTAAAAGTAATTTTGAAACCAAAATCAATGACAGTAGAAGTACCTCGACTGCATTTACGGCACAAAATACTGAAAAAACACTGCAATATCCTTTAAGTCCACCTAAGTTGAGTTTTAAAAACTATGCGGCTTTGTTAACCAATTTACAAACTACAGAAATACCTAAAAAATATTTTACTGTTGATCACAGCACGTCACAAAACACTTTACCTATACAAAGCAAAAAGGAAAAGAAAGCAAAGAAAAGAACAAAATATAAAACTACCGTACCATTTGCAACTTTATCTACCCAGTATCCATTTTTTAACAAGACAAATGGTGGAATGCAAACACAAAGTATTCCAAAGCAGTTAGTTCCAGTAGATTCTACTATATTCCCAAAAATTTGCACTTCAAGAAACCCGAAGAATAAAGCATTTAAAAAGTCATCATCAAAAAGTGTGAAAGCTGATGTTGGCAATACACTGCCACATGAGATGACGACTAAGAAATATAAAAAATGGACAGAAAAACTCAATCAATTCAGACAAAACTTTACTTTTCATGTCTCAAAAACAAATACAACTATTATTCCTTTAGAATCTCTGGTTATTACAAATGTATCCACAATTCATGAAACAGCAATAACAACCAATTCTCAGAACATTGCAAAAAATACGCCACTCGAGTCAATGACGACACTTAATGCACTTGATTTGCAAGGAACATACAATCAATCATTTGAAAATGACATGAAAGATTTGAATTCTGTTAATGAAGAAACCAATATAGAACCATTAAGTACTGTTGTTTCTCTTATAACAATTGAGGATCCAAATATGCATATTGTGCAAAAAATAAGATCAAACTTTACAAAAAATTACATATCATCCACAAAAACAACATTAAGTCTACCCTCTCAAGACGTGACTAAAGTTAACAGCGACATGGATTTTGTGAAGTCTGATGATTTCATTGGTGACATCAAATCTAGTAGCAAATATACAAATTCTGTTACCGAAACTGACAATTATATGACTAATGGCCTTTCCGTGACAACTGACAAGAATACAGTTATTGTAAAAGATTCACTTCTTATTACATTATTTGAGAATACAACTACCAATGAACTAGTAATGAAGAGTACAGATGAGGTTACATTTGAAATGATAACGGACCAGACGGAACCCAAATATACAACAATTAAAACTTTCTCTGAAATAGATAAAACTGATTTAGGCAATGCACTAAATAAGAAAACGACAAAAAAATATGATAAATGGACAGAAAAAGTGAAAGAATTTGAAGGAAATCTTATTTTTCGTGCCAAAAAGTTCCCAAACACTAGTGAAAATATAAACTCTCCTTTAATCACTCCGGAAGCAAAAAATACATTAGAAACAACAAACTCTACATTTGAAGGAACAACAAACTCTACATTTGAAGAAATAACAAACTTCACATTTGAAGAAACAACAAACTCCACATTTGAAGAAACAACAAACTCTTCAATTCAAGAAACCACTTTGAAAGCAAAAGCTGAGAATATTACATTTGATTTATCAAGGATACACAGCCAATCAATCGTTGATAATTTGAAAGGCCTTGACAATATTGATAAAATAACCAAAGTAGAACCAACGTTTACCGTTGTTCCTCCTTTATTGATAGAGGAGTCTAACACTGTACAAGAAACGAAAACAAAAAAATACATATCATCCACAGAAGCAACATTTAGTCACCCTACTCAAGACATGAGTAAACCTGCCACCGATACCAGTTTCACAGTGCTTGACGATTTAATTGGTGAGATAAAATCAAGTAGTCATTATACTAATACTGGCACCGAAATAAACAATTATATGACTAATGGCTTATCAGTGAATACTGAGGATACTAAGGTTAATGTAGAAGATACAGTTTCTACTTTATTAGCTAATAGCCAATCAATTGACGCAGATATGGAAGATACATTAACCAAAGTAGAACCAATGAGTATCGGTGTATCCCAAGTTACGATTGAGAAGCCTAATATACACACTGTTCGAAAAATAAAAATTAACATTACAAAAAGTTACGAACCGGAAATATCATCCACAGAAACTATATTTAGGCAACCCACTCAAGACTTCAGAAAACCTGAAAACGACATGAATTCTAAAAATTCGGAAATATTTGATAATTTCACTGTCGATGCCAAATTAAGTAGTAATTATACAAATGCTGTCATCGAAACAATCAGTAATATGACTACTGGGTTATTTGTAAATACTGTTACTGTTGAAGAATCGGTCCCTACTTTTTCAGAGAGTACAACTGACAAAAAATCCACATTAAAAAGTATTGATGCAATTTTATCAGAAGTAACAACACTCCAGATAAAACCAAAGAAGAAAATAGTCGACGCAACTGCATTAGAAAAAAGTGAAACTGGTTCCGACTTTACAGTACCAGATGAGACAACGACCAAGAAATATGCTGAATGGACAGGAAATAAGAATGAATTTGGATCAGATCTTATTTTTCATGTCACAAAACCGAATAAAAATACTATAAACGTCACTTCAAAAACTACTCGATCGATTCCTCTTTTTTATAATTCAACAAAACATCAGAATATGGAGAGAAATATGACACTGGAATTGTTAACAACCTCAACCGTTCCTAATCTTGAATTTCACACATTTGACTATGACATGGAAGGTTTTAATACCATTGATAAGGTAACCAAGGCCAAATCAATGAGCTCTATTATTTCTCATGCAATGATTGAAGAACCTAATGCACACAATGTACAAAAAATAGGAACAAAAGTTGCAAAAACATACATGTCGTCCACAAAAACAACACTTAGTCAACCCTCTCAAGTCCTGAGCATAGTTGACAGCAGCAACAAATCTGTAATTTTTGGTGATCTGTTTGATGAGGCAAATACTAGTAGTAATTACATAAATGCTGCCACTGAAAAGAACATTTACCAGACAACAAGCGGTTTATCTATAAATGCCAAAGAGAATGCGATTAATAAAAAAGACTCAGTTCCTACTATTTTGTTTAGAAACGCAACTGACAATGAACTAAACATGAAAAGTACTGATGCCGTTTCAAATAAAATTACCACAGGTTTAAATACAAAGGTTCCCGAAAATGATACGGCAAATATATTTGTTCTGAAAAATATCTCAAGCACTAAATCAATAATAAAATCAGAATATGTAAAAACATACTCGCCAATTCCCCTACAAAAAGAAACAGTACCATTATATTTCTCAGAAGTTAGCAGTGAGCCGAATACTGAAATAGCCCTAGAAGCCTACACTATACAAACGACAACTTATAATAATCATCCAGTTACAATTAGCGTTCCCAAATTTACAGCGTCTAGTGAAGATATTAAAAACACTAAAGGTTTTGGAATTTCTATCTCTGAAGCAGAAGACAAACAAACTGTTTCTGATACTACTGAAATGATATTTGCCGATCATGAATCTGAGTTGACGAATTATACCGAATCGCCAGTATCGAAAGATCAACAGCCCAAAAAACCAAGTAGTACTCTACAAACTGAAAGTGTTAACAAAGCGAATGATAGTAACTTAATATCTATTTCCAAAAATACAAACGAAAATGTTGATTTTGCAGTCACATCCGATTTTAAAGAAATAAAGTATGCCAAAAAGAATCTAACTGATAAAATAACAGATGTTACGAACCTTACAAACAAAACAACAATCTATGAATCTGAAATTGGAGTGACTGATAACACTTTTGAAATAAATACTAGTTCAATAATGGAAAAGATTAGTAATGAAAATCTGCAGAATAAAGTAAAAGTACCAAATAATGACTTGAATGGATTACCGCAAGAAGTATCAGTCGTATACACAATATTAGATAAAGATATATCCGAGCTTACTTATACTTCATTGGCAAATTTTTTCACACTGAAGCAGAATTTAAGTTTAAATATCAACACAAGCACTGCATCTGTTCTAAATGACGTTTATGATGTTTCAAATGGCATTACAAGCCATAGTACAAGTTTTACAACTGAATCTCTATCACCATATAATTCAACTTCTACAAAATCAAAACCTAACGACATTGCGGAATCCAATTATGAAGATAACACAGTAAAATTCAATACTTTGGTTGATAATTTATGGGTAAAACGCAATGGTACTTTAGCTCATAAAGAATTGAGTTCTATTCCAGAAAGTTTAACAAAACGACCGTCTAATAACATCACCGATCATACTCTTATGAATTCTTTTCTCTCACCTAACTACTTTGGAACAGAATTAAATGAAACAGTTGTTAAAGAAGTGACTACTTTAAAAATAGCACTAGCTAATAATCAGACAGTTATGCCCATTACAATACCCACATCTGCAATGGCTATAAGACCTATATTAGAACCTATAACTCATGTCACTATAAAAACCAAAGATATGGATAAAACTACTGTAACAAAAACTAAGAAAAAACATCATGAAAATGTATTTACAGATGCTATTGCAAATATTAAATTAATTCCATCCACTACACGTAAAGCAATTACAATAAAAAACACATTACTAAATGATGAAATACAAAATTCTAGTACGACTTTAATACAGAAAAATGTGAATAACCAATCTAATCTAGACGTCATCGAAGTAAAAGACGAACCCATCGCTACAAATACTACTTATAATACAGCTCATGAGAAAGTTCAGGAACTTGATCTTAAGGCTACACCGGTAATCTTAGACTCAACGACAATAAGCACATTAAAGACTCTGGATGAAAAGAATTTGTCGTCCTTTCAAACACTATCTTATCGAGATTATGAAAAAGAAATTATGACTACAACATCAGAACCTGAAATCATAAAGTTTAAGAATAACAGAGATGTCAAGAAACCAAAACAATCGACTTTATTCACCACAGAATCAATCATTCCAGCGTACATAGTGTCTACTCCTGTCACTTATACTTCAATGGATATCATGCAAAATGCTGCAATAAACAAACAATCAAAAATATCAAATATGCACACAGAGCAAATATTAGATGACACTAATATAAAAACAACACCCTACACTTCCATTGAAGCATTTCAAACAACACAATTAGAAGCAAGTCCTAAAGCTGCATTTACTGATTCGATAATTGGTGAAAATGAAACCACAACAGAAGACTCAAGGGAACTTAATGTTACTCTAAAATCAAAGTACAGCACAGTTACCAAAATTCCAAAAAGTATTTCAACATTTACGAAGGCAAATAGAAACTATACTGAAGAAGTAAAAACTATAATTGAAAAAACTCCAAAAAGCAAAATAAAATTGAAAAAGCCTATCTCATTTGAACTAAACATTCGTATCGGAGTAGAAGCAAACAAGGACGGAATCAAATTTTCAATACTCGATGAAAAGGAAACAGCTGTGTATCACAATGCATCACGGGTATCAACAACTTATATTCATTCAAATCGATCTAGTGATGACGATCATGAAGCATTATTAACATCAGAAACAAAATTAGGAAACGAGACTAAAAAAACCACTTCAACTTCGCTTAAAAGTAAAGGCGTCTTGAAAAATGTGACCCCAAATCGAAGGTCGAATCTTATTGATAGTGAAGATCTAAGTCGAATTGGTCAAATCTTGCATAAACTATCCTGGAATTCACCGACAGTAAAACCAAAGTTAACACAACGTACAAAAACCCGAAAATCATTTGTAGAAAATACAACAATAACAATTAATGAAAAAATAAAACCGCTCCAAACGAATACAACGAGTTTTAATATGTCTGCTATACCAATTCAGAAAAACCTTACGAAGATTAAACATAAAAGCATTATGCCTGGTGCTCTGACTGAAGAACTTGCCATTCATAACATTAAATCAATTTACACAGAACATATTAAAAAAATAAAAGAAAGTTTGAACTACACACAAAATGGAAACACAAGTGCTACAGATGTTTTGAAAAAAATTTACGAATCGATGATATCTTTTCCGGTCACAGAAGATACCAATTCAAAGTTAAACATATCTGGGGTTAATAAAACTCTAGAAAAATATGACAATCTAGAAAACATAAAAACTGGATTAGCGCCATTATTTTACGCTACCAATGGATCAGCGCAATCTGAATCCAGATTAAATAAAAACACAATTGGCAAGAAATCAAAACTAATAAACAAAAAATTAGACAATGTGTTTAAAACATTATTAAAAAAAGGAAAGAAACTTAGCAAACATCAAATGCAGAAATTAAAAAGGAAACTATTAAAGATTATTACAAATCAGAAAAATGTAACAGGAGTACATAAATTCCATGACAATGCCAAGAAAAAGAAGTATGTAAATATGACTACTAATAATATTATATCAAGCACAACTTATAATTTTACGCCTGAAGCTTACAATGTTACAGAAATAAAGAATGTCGAATCATTCATAGCCTCAAGTGCTATTAACAAAAAAACTGATAAAAAAATGAATACAACACAAATTAAAGATAAAACGACAAAACTCAAAGACAAGCAAATGGTCATTAAGGAAATATTTAACACTACTAGCGAAGATATTTTACACAGTGCGAGAAGATTTTTAGATACACTTAATCATTCAGTGACCCATCAAACAGAATTAGGGTCATATAGACTCAAGCCTGAAAAAACACATGAAAATAACTGGTCACCTGAAACTAAATACAGTTTTAATAAAAATTTGACAACCATTACAACTTCTACACCTTTGATTACTGATGAGCGATTTTCAGGAATTCTTCAGATTCTCAACGAAATAGATGAGGATTTGGCAAAACTTGAAAATAAATCCAATAACGACACGAGTGCGACATTGAGCCCTGTTATTCTTAATTCAAGCCAAGTGTTATCGAAAACAGAAGTTTCAAAAGAAATGCAAAGTATATTTGACTCAGTTAATGAGTTAATAGAAGAAATAAAAGATGTTCCAGATCAGAAAAATGATTCTTCAAGTTTATCATATGGCGATACTAATTCAGCAGTAAAAAATACAAATATAAGGAATAGCAATTACAATACGCACACTATCAAACCTGGCGCTGGCAACGCGGGAGCTACGACAAATAACGAAAGAGAAAAAAGTGCAAACAGAAACGAGTTAAATTATGAAATAATGACGGAGCCAAATCAAATTACTTCTGTTTTCCTTCCTTCTGATACCACACATTTACACAAAACTAATTTTGAAAATAATACACTAGGTGAACACAATAGAGACAATAATGTCTCAAAATATACTGTACCCATGACCTATATCACGTCAATCAGTTTCATCACACAACATCCAACTAAAACAGAAATCATCAAAACTACAAATGAAGGAGGAAACAACCGACGTAAGTTCTTAAGTGATATAGATACAAAAGAATATGAAAAAACTACGGAAATACCAAAATTCACTCAAATACATGAAACACAAATTATGAGCCCTACCAATTATAATATAACTTCAATCACAAATAAGACAGATGAACAAGATTGGTTTATCAACACTTTAAACGCGACAGATAATAAACCTAGTAGTTTTACCAATACTACGCTAAAAATTAGTGATGACACTGTTAGTAAAAAAGCTTTCATGGAAACGTCGCCCAATGATTCGACGATACAACTAATGTTTCTGGGACTTGATCACCAGACGAATCCTATAGATATAAAAGATAAAAAAAATAGTAAATCTATAAATAATAGAAGCGATTTTAAAAATGTAAACTATGAAACTTTCGTGAACAAACGGTTAAATAACGCTACCGAAAGCACTCAAATTAATAGCGAGGAAACTCCAAACGCCACACAGAATATACTTGCTGTGACTGATAATCAGTTTTTTAAACTGTCTCAAGACGCACGTGGACATAATACTAGCTCTACTCAGTTACTGGAAGCAAATAATACCCAATTATTTTACGTTGTAGACAAATCACCTATTGTAAACAACAAAAATAATGTATATGTTCCTCTGTTATCATCAACTATACAAAATGGATCACATGTTTTACAAGATAGAACGTCCAGAAATAATACTAAATATAATTTGTTTCTAAAGGTTCAAGATGGTGAAAAAAATATTACAGTCATTCATACACCAAAGCCGACTCAATTAAAGGTTGATAAATTGAATGCTGTAAATAGATCAAGTGTTAATTTAAATCCAGAAGTGCAAAAGCTTTTACTAGTCTCACAGAGTAAAGGAAATACTGGAAAGGACCGGACATATCAAAATAATACTATAGGAAAAGGTTATCACAGCAATTACAAAAGTCTTTTCCCAAATATCGAAAGTGGAAACTTTAAAAGTAAAAAAAGGTTAGACATATACAGCTCACGTCTTAGCAGGCCATATAATTCATTTACCTCGTCGACTGCAGTAACCAAAAATATAAAATATAATACATATCGACCAATAAGTAAAGAAGAACTAGAACTGCTTAAATTATTCAGAAGTGCTATACCTAATACAGTTCTCCTAAAACAAGATATTAAGCCGTATCTTCAAGTTACAGCCATAAATAATTCTAGTGCTGCTAAGAGGAGCGACAGTTTACAAACAAAAGGCGATACCATTCTTAAATCAGTTAGTTTGTCAAAAGTGGACCGAGTAATACAAGTAGAGAACACAAACCGTGTTGAAAAAGGTTTACTCCTAGAATCGAATAGGAATTTAAATCAGTCTATCGAAATTATCAAAATTCCACATTCTTCAGAAATTAATAGAATCTCACATCCAATACTTGAGATTAATATAAATTCATCCCAGCTAAGAACTAGCGGTAATTCACCCCCAATGATAGAAATAAATGGAAATCCACTTCCGATAGAAATAAACCAAAATTCAGTATCAATGGATATGAACAGAAGTTCAGTGATCATGGACATGAACAGAATTTTGGTGTCAAACATGAAAAAAAATTTGATGCCGATGGACATAAATAGAAATTCAGTGCAGATAGACACAAACAGTAATTCGATGCCGATAGACATAAACAGAAATTCTGTGCCGATGGACATGAACAGAAATTCAACCCCAACGGACATGAACAGAAATTCAACCCCAACGGACATGAACAGAAATTCAACCCCAATGGACATGAACAGAAATTCAACCCCAACGGACATGAATAGAAATTCAGCTCCCATAGTGATAAACAGAAATTTGGCTTTACTGGAAAATAACAGAACATTAGTGCAAACGGAACAAACCAAAAATTCAGCCCCATTAGAAATTAACCAAAATCTACGACCACGAGAAATAAATACAAGTTCAAACTCAATTGGAATCAACAAAACTGTAGCACCAATGGCAATGATTGGAAATCCAGCCCCACAGGAACTAAATAAAAATCTAACCGTGATGGAAATTAACGGACATTCAGTCCCAATAGAAATGAACAAGAAAAATTCACCCCCGATGGAAATAGACAGAAATTCAGCCCCAATGCAAGCGAATAGGGAATCAGTGCAAATAGAAATAAATAAAAATCCTACGCAGATGTATATAAATAAAGACGCAGTGCCAATGGATATTAATAAAAATTCAGAGCCGACGGAACCTAACCTGAATACAATGCTGATTGAAACTAACTTTACTAATTCAATACTTAAATATAGTGATAGTAATTCAGTACTTTTGAATACCAAAAGAAACCCAGTGACAATCGAAATTAACAGAAACTCGATGTCAACGGATAGTGATAGAAATCCAGTACCGATGAAAGCTAAGACTTTAATGCCGATGGAAGTTAACGTAAATTCACTGGTAACTGTAACAAATTCGTTGCCGACGGACATAAATAAAAATCTGGAGCCAATAAACATTAACAGCACTGACAGACTTGTAAATTCGGTGTCATTACAAGTGAACAAAAGTTCAGTGCTAATGGAATTTAATAAAAATTCAGTACCAATGGTTACACAGAAAAATATAAGAGTTTTCATACCTGAGGAAACGAAGAAAAATTTAGTTCAAATGAAAATAAACAATAATTCATCTCGGACAATTGAAATTAATAAGAGTACACCGACAATGCTAAAATCAAACAATGCTTCTTTTTCTGCCATATATTCATCCTTAATTATAAATAATGATAATAAGAATTCATCCTTATTGATTGATAATAAAAGAAAGATATTGCTTGATAACAAGAATGATCCTTCAATGAATTACAAGCCATGGATTTCAACATTAATGTTCAACAATAATGGCAACTTACTCGCAACCGTCAACAATGATTCAAATTTACCTCAAATAATTTACAACAGTCAAAAACCACCCTCAATTAATAATACACATAAACAAATAATATCACCAATGGCTGACAACAACATGAATCTACTACCAATGATTGATAATAATAAGAAATCGTCAATAGTGATCATCAACAGAAGGAAAGGACATGAACAACACAAAAACAACAATAAGAATTCACGTTTGATGGAAACTAATAAGAGATCACCACTAATGAAGGCAATAAACCAGATTAAAACTCTGATGACGCCAGTACATAAAATGATTGGAATAAAGAAGTCAGAATCTGATGTAGTAGCTAGGAAAAATGTAGTACCAATGAAGGAAATAAAAACAAAACCGTTATTGACTTTTGGAAATAACAAAAATCCTTTTTCAATGGCAGGAAGGAATAGGAAAGCGCATAGATCTATAGAAATAAACAGGAATATACATTCGAAGTTTGTTATGAAAAACTACAAGAAAATTGGTTCACAGAAAAAGACACTTTTAGGTTCTTTTGAAAAAAGGCATCCACATTCTGTGAAAATAAATGAACCCAAAGCTCAAAAAAGGCTTGTAAAAACGGAGGTGAGGCAAATAAAAATAGGCTCTAGAAAAAAGTCAGTGATGACCATGAACACACAAGATTTTCTGTCACAACATCGTACACCACGAAGCTTTTTACGAAAAAATACAAAACCACACTTAATGTTCATCAAGCCCGAACGATCTGTTAAAAAATCCATATTGAGACCGAAATTCAACACAAAAGTACAGACAGACAAAACGGCAAAAAGATTGAATCATAAACAAAAGCCCAAACCTGTATTCATAAAAAATGATATCTTACAGAAAGACTTAATTTCACGTCGGCAACAGGGAACTGTGAAAAAGAGTGAGAGGGTAAACAATGTGTTGGATATGCCACTATGGCAGTCAACTGTGAAGCCCAAATTGTTTGAAGATAATGAAGATGCAATGAATTTCATGTTCACTGACTATATGCGGATAACTAGACGTGGAGGGTTCAATAACAAAGCTTCAAAGTACTTCGGAGATAACTACAGCCCTTCTCCATCTTACAGAAAGAGCCATATCGAACAGTCCACCTCAGCAGCCACCAGGACGCCCCGGCATGGGAGGACTATATTCTTTTTAAGTCCCACTGGAGAGTATAGCGAATACAATTAAGTTTTCAAAATTAATATAGTTGTAGAATTATGTAGTATAATTTTTAATATAAATAGTCAATAAATATACATATTTTACTTAACTATAACAGTTTTATTTTAGTTAAACTAACTTAAATTGTAGATGGTCGATGAGGATTAAAGGTTCTGAAATAGCGACCATGGACTGGAAGACGCAAAGTTTGAAAGCGTCCCAAAGCGGACCGATAACCTAGTGAGGGTCGCGGAAATCCGGTGGATATGAGATGCACAGGACCAATCATTATGGCGACACTTGGGAGAGGCCTATGTCCAACAGTAGATGTCTTTTGGTTGAAATGATGATGACCTTAAACTACCCTTCTACAGTTAACTAACTTAAACTAACCGTAGAAAGGTTTCTCCTACTATCCAATCACATATTTAAAACACCCATAAAAAAGTAATTCAGAATCGTAGAAGCTATGCAAGTTTTTGTGATTCTGCTTCATACATAATTCCTTTCCTTCTTTTTCGATTAAATAATTTTGGACTAACAAATATATATATTATTATATTTGCAAAAAAAGAAAATACTGATAGGGAAATCTAAAACTTCATCCACTTCGCTGTCAATGAAAAAATAACCTAAAAAGCTTTAGCATTGCCACGTCGAATGATAAATACACAAAATACGAACATCTTGTAAGTCATGATAGATCGCCGATTGATTCAAAACCATTTTTCAAACACTTACTCGAACACCCGCTCTTATCTTACCGCTTTTAGGCACGCACTTGACTGGTTTTCGCACTAGTGCGTAAAAGTGCACGCTCGCCAAAATTTAAATGAAAACAAGACGACCAATGTAATAACATTTACCGTTTATCGCTGGATCCAAACGACCAAAAGTCGCACGTCAACCCCCGTTTATTTATCTTCGTAAGTTAAAAAATGTCGTTTGATCAACGTGGAAATTTGTTACTGCAGCCTAAGGCTTCACACCCTCGCCAAGGCTCGGGTGGATGCCGCGTCGGACACAATGACAGACTTTGTACACTTGTATTAAAAATACTATTACCGAACTAATAATAATAGTAAGTAGTAATAATTTGGTGTACAATGAAGTACGTACCATATTCTATCTATCTAAAAGTATTCTGACTGCTTCTGCAAGCTGCTGATCCAGATGCCTTGTACCAGGTGACGGACTGGTGGCTGGACGACATGTACCTGAAGGTGCGTTTGCCACTGCCCATCAACTCCAACCCTGGCATGGTGTTCCCTCGCCGCCACTTCGCCAAGATGGAGGAGGTGGCGGACCTGGGAGCACTGTTCATCGACGACCTTCTGGACTATAAGGAGATGCTGGACAGGTAAGGTTCTGGAAGACAAAAGGGTATTACGATTGAGAGTATCTTGGAATCGCGACATTCAAAGATACTCTCAAATAGACAGAGTGCACTAACCTTTGAAAAAAAATCGAAACTAAAAATATTGAAGAACTTGCATATGCGATATAAAATCAGAACCGCTCGTTAAACCTAAGTAGCCGGTAGTTTAAAAGTACATAGACTTCTACGCCCCATTTATTCCACATTTATGATATCCAAAGATATACAAAGCCAATTTGTTTCCAAAATTCTACACATGAGTATGCCTTATAAACAGCAACTGTTCTTAGATAGGAGTGATGTGTGAATCCGAGATGCTTAGGGAACTTCACATTCAAATATCTTATATCGGATATCAAAGCTTGTACAAAGTTAAAAGTTTCTGTAAAAACCTGTCCTGTTCCAGAGGTGAACTTCCACTAGAAAGAGCCACCAGCCGTGAGAAGGGACAACCGCTCTGCATGGAGCAGTTCTACCGGCTCCTCGGGGTCTGCCGCATCCCTGAAGTTGGCAAGGACCGCCTCGAGCTGCCGCAAGTTAGGCAAGGGTCGGAGGAGTCGGAAGAACTTGTGGTGGTTGCTTGCAGGAACTACGTGAGTGCTTATTTACAGATATAGGGTCAATGGTGATGTTGATGATGCCATCTAGCCGATTTCGGCTACAGCGATTGCATTCATTGGCTCCTCATAGTGGTCACCACACGCTTTGTATAGATTGATAGCGATTTTAAATAAATGTACTTCGCTTGATACGTGTACTGAGTTCAGAATTTTAACCAATGACAAATGAGGTATTGGAAGCCGGTCAGAAAATGACTTTTTTAGCGGTGATGTAGCCGACAATGACGCATGCTTACTTAGATGTAACCTATTTACTTCTTGACTTAAATACCTCTAGGTGGTAGCAATAAGGAAACAGACTCCGACAGGGAATACCACTCCTTTACTGGACGTACAAAGGACACGTGTAGTTTTATGCAACTTAAGACAATGGTAAATAGATCTTCCTGGCAGTAAAAACCATTCCTTTTATTATCTGCTTCCTTGATCCTGCACTGTGTAGAAAATAATGGGCCTACTAATAACTTTAAACTTGTAGCTAAGTTTTAAGCTTGCAAAAAAAGTTGTCTGAATAGAAACACGATTAAGTACCTAGATATTAAACAGAGAAGAGACTCGTTACATCATTCAGCTTACAGTTCCCCCCAGTTAAAACAATTCTATATCCAATTAAATTATTACCAGACTTGTGTAGTAAATCTGGCGTAACAAGAATAACTCCATTATTTCGGAGACGGGAATGTAACTTAGTTAGCACTTAGAAACACTGCGGTGCACTTTATCACTTAAGCGCGTAACTTAGTTAGGAAACTGTCCCCAAGTATGAATAACTTATTTTATTTTGTGTTGGCTAAGTTTTGAGATGCAACATTGTTGTCTTGAGAAATTGTATGTTATTTATTGAGGGTTTTGGAGAAGGCGAAGTTTTTATCAAAAGCTCAGCTTTTAAACAGTTGTGTACGAATTCTTCGTGGACAGTTTTTAAGTTTTTTTTTTGGCGGAGTGGGACATACATGACAGACTTTTACTGACTAAAACCCACACCTTCGTTTCAGAGCCCCGCGGTTCGCTTTCGCACAGTCCATGGCACAAGTAGGTTTCGATCCTACTGGGTCCCTATGGTTTGTTGACATATCCTTGAGGCTCGCGTGGAACACTACGCGCCGTCGATGACTCGGGCTCGGTCCGGACAGTTACCGGACGGCTGGACGGCGAGCTACCCATTGCTCGCCGTTCGCAAGCCCGCAGTTCTTCGAGTTTCAAATACAATTCTTAAAAACAAATACAGATTGCTAATATCTACGTGCTACCAATGCGAAATCATTATTTCAACATCCATCTATCATTATTTTTTCATCAGCTATTTCTAGTCGTAATGGGCTCGCAACCGCATACGTCATAGCTAGAAACACATAATCACGTCGAACGCCGAAACAATTGTTCGGCACCCGAGCAAAACTATTGTTTTCGTCTATTGTTTCTAGCTTTATCAACTTTGAATAGTTCTACTAACGATTGTGAGGAGTTTCAGCCTCAACCTCATTACATTTGGTCGAAAATGGATATTTTTCTTTTCTCCCTTAAAATATCATTAAAGAAAAAGAAGTTTTTAACTTCGGTTCTAAGTCCTTTAAGCCTTGTTTTCGTATGAATAGTTAATTTATTTACCGTTGGAATATGGATGTATACATTCTATTTGGCAGAAATTGTACCAAGTCAACCATATCGGCTAACTTCGTTACTAAAAAAATTTCAGCACCATTTTACCGAAATCGCACTTGTTTCTGTGATGCGCATCATAAACAGGCGCAAAATACATAATATCCAGCTGCGCAGACACTTGAGATACAAAGCTAAACCAATCATAATATCCACTAGGAATCAATTTGCTAATAATTAAAACAACCACAGAACTTCACTCGAAGACCACCAAAAAATCGAATTACTATTAATAACACTGTCAAGCTTTTGGTAGAGAATCTGTAATTCTGATAATCTCTTCCCCAGTTCTACCCCATCCCAGTAAAAGCTGCCGACCGTGGAAGACTGACTCCGGGCGAGATGCAAGCTCAGCTGCTCCATGCCCTGGTGGATGCTGCCGGGGCTCCGCCAGCGCCCAGGGTCGGGCTACTCACATCCATGAACCGAGACCAGTGGGCGAGGGCCAGGGAACAGCTAATTAAGGGTGAGAGTATTTAATCATAATAAAGGTCCCTAGAGAACCAAATTGGCAATATTATATTGCCAATTTGGTTCTCTAGGGACTTGAAATGGAGTAAAATAAAACAACTGATGAGATGGGAAGATGAGTTGAACTTGACAATGGGCCGCAACTGGAAGAGAGTGGCTTGTGATAGAATATAGTGGAAACAGCTGGAGGAGGCCTTTGCCAAGAGACATAATATGTTAGACTATGAGACATTCTTTTTTTATTTGATATAAACTAGTGCTTGACTGCGATCCCACCTGATGGTAAGCAGTGATGCAATCGTTGATGGTGAGGCGCACTAGTTTATTAAGAGCCTATAGGACACCCAAATTATAATCGCATATGAAGACCGCAGCAGGTAGAATACCTAATTGGGCTATTATTTTTATTATACAAAACGACAACGGCACTAACGTACTCAAATAGGGGTCAGCCTTGCCTTGTTTGATTTATTAATTTTGGGTCTTCTCTGAGCTTAGTACATATATATCGATGTCTCTGGGCAAGTCCTACTTCTCTGAGCCTTAAGTCTTGAACACAATTGACGGAACTGTTATCGCAGTAGCTCTGGTGCTTCCAGCACCACGACGTTCTGATTCTTTTGTTTTGCTATGCAAATAACTCATATTTAACTATCATGTTTTTTTTCTAGATGAGATGAACCGCATGAACCTCGAGCTGATCTCCCGCGCACTGTGCATCTTGTGCCTGGACGAGGCAGGGGGCGACCGAGCTGATACAGACGCCGACACAAATGCCATGCTGCGGGCTATGCACGGCGCCGGCACGCGATACCACTCCGCCAACCGCTGGTTTGACAAAACTGTGCAGGTGAATAGAATAAACTTTATTGTACACCAAAAAGTAACACAACTTATACATAAACTTAAATTTATGGATACAGTGGCGATCTTATCGCTTACAGCGATATCTACAAGGAAACCTTAGAGATGAGTTAGAGAACACACTGATATACAGTGTGTTCTCAACTCACCTCGTAGCATGCTCACTGTAGACGCGGGCTTGCGGACGGCGAGCAGTAGGTAGCTCGCCGTCCGGACCGAGCCCAAGTCGTCGACGGCGATTGTTCCACGCGTGTCTCAAGGAGTTGTCAGCAAACCGCTCCGGTCAAAAGCAGGAGTTGTCATCAGATGATTATCCCGCCAAAAAAAACCTGTATGTCAATAAGTGCAGTTTATTAATGTATCACTTTTTCTTCCAGTTAATCATCTCATCAGACGGCACAGTAGGCATGTGCTACGAACACAGTGCAGCCGAGGGAGTCGCAGTGGTGCGCCTGGCTGAGCGGGCACTGGCCAGGGCGGAGGTGGCAGATAGACCAGCACCACCACCAGCTCTACTGCCAGCCCCTCAAGCCATGAAGTGGAATGTCACCCCGGATGTGCAGAGGACCATAGAGACTGCTGCCAGGGATCTTGATCGGTGAGGAATTTGAGCTCAAATAAACCTATAAATAAACATCAGTTCGACAACGGCGACGATTATTCATAATAGCTGCGGCTTAATTTGTGTACAGCAGACTCTACAAAACGCCCTGATATTTTTCAATTGTCCTGTAACCTAAATTGATTTAAGACTACGAATCATTATTCAGGATCGAAATAAAGGGGAAGACTAGTAACATGCAAAGAAATATAAAAGTATGAGCTAACTGTTCAGCAGTAGTCGGCAATACAAAATAACAAAAAAAAGATATGACATAAATAAAATAAAATCTTTTTATTTCAGGTATACAGTCAACAAAACAGAAAAGTAACTACCCTGGTTACTTTTCTCTTTCGTCGGATAAAGTTGAAGTTTTGATGGAAATCAAAAGACGAAAATGAATGAATTTTAATTTTATTAATAAGTTGTTTGTTTACTATGTAATGTTTCATTCATACGAGTATCCATCCAACGGTTTCCCTGAAACTTTAACTACCTATATCTGATGACCCTGGTTATTTATCTCTTTAATTACTGTAGAGATTGGTACAAAAAAAATATACATTTCTATACTATTCACAGTTATTTTATTACAATACCTCGAATACCTGAATTTTCAGGTTTACATAAGCATAAGTCCATACACAATATTTTTACTCGTTTAGAATTTTATTGCTGGAGCAAGCAGGAATCGTATTTTCACTGACAACTAATTTTTTATACAGCGCACATTTACAGTAGATTACGCACTAATTATATGTTCCACTCATATCCCTCTACGTACCACTTTTCTGTTGGGGTAACATATACATCTTTGATGTGTATATCCGTGGTTGTGTTGTTCTTATTCCGGGTGTCTTCCACAGCGCTATCTCGGACCTGGACCACAAGGTGTACACGTACCGCGGCTACGGGCGCGAGTTCATGAAATCGTGCCGCACCAGCCCCGACGTCTACATCCAGCTCGCCATGCAGTATGCTTACTACAAGTCAGTTCTGTTTGCACACTTATCTGTTTTGTGTGTAGGTATAGGCTATTGTACCTATTTGTGACGTTCTAATAAAGAGCTAATGCCGCAGACACGTCTGTACCTGCCGACAGTTGGGCAAATAATGCTCCTCCTGTGCCGCGCACATGTATACGTCACTTTCTCTTTGTTAGTACCTACGTCACGTCACACTGTTCATTATTTTTATTAAAATAAAGGTTCCTGCGTTTGTCCCATGTTGCTTGGTGTCAGTAGTAACTTGCTTTTGCAACTATGTTATAAAAAACAATTTTAAACGTTTTTTTTTTCACTAATTTAAACTGAGATGAGACCGGTGTTTGCTACTTGACTACCCTGAAAAAAAACATTGAATCAAACTCAGAGATTTAAGTTTCTGTAATGGTCAAATCCTAAGAGAATCATGTAGATTAGTGTCTGAGTTGGTCTTTTGAAGAAAGAATCATCTACCACTACCAATTATTACGAAGACGTTCACTCCCTATTCAATCATATTATTCCACATACAATCCATGCAGTTTTTCTCCTACTAAATTAATTCATATTATGCCACATGTCTTCATAATCTTTGGATCTCACAAAATATAAATAGATAAATAAATAGATAAATAGATTAGGCGGTTTACGAACCTGAGGATATCTTAGGTTACTTCCGCAACGATTGCGTAGACAGCTTGCTGTAGCATCTGCAGTGCTGGCCTAGGCAGCAGCCATGTGAACCACGGAAACTTCTCTCAATAGTGGAGGAGACGAGAGACAGTTATTTTTCTTACCTAATCATAATTTTACGTTCAAATGGCAGTTTAGTATTGCTTTTGTTTCTAACTGTATCAAAAAAATTGTATGTTTATTAACATGTGATCGCAATCTGTTTAGGTTGGTTAACCTACAATTGTAAAAATATCTTAGACTGATGGTAGACAATAGATGCAGGACAGTGTCAAATTAGAGTACCTAGTTACTTAGACGGTGATTCTTTGAAACCGAGAGAATGTCTCATGCATGTGACCTAGATTTTTCTTTACAATTTGATACTTTTATTTGCATATTAGCTTTCCCCGATCACTAAATGCCCAGTGACTTACGACACAAAATAGATAGGTACGAAAACTAGGCCAGATGAATGAGACATTCTCTCGGTTTCAAAGAATCACCCATATATATCTTTATTCTTCTCCAGGATGTATGGCAACCTTGTGACCACTTACGAGTCGGCGTCCCTGCGACGCTTCCGCAATGGTCGCGTGGACAACATCAGGTCTGCCCATGCTGCAGCGCTGGCCTGGGCAGCAGCCATGTGCACCGCGGAAACTCCTCCTCTCAACGATGGAGGAGACGACGGACAGAAGAAAGTGTCTTTCAATTTGTATGGGGTGAGCATTGACTTGTTTGGTTGTTAATCTTATCTGGGAAAAGTTAAAAGATCCAAACCCGCAAGGAACCGTAAAAAGCATTACAGTCCATTAGATCTTAAAAAGTAGAAGCCCGTATTTCAGCAGTGAGAACATTATTTGTAAGTTATGAGGAGTTTTATCCAGGACTTCAGACAATCTAATATTTGACAGAACAATAGCGTCAGTCAGAGGACCGGCACCAATTTTTAAAAACCGAAGGTATAAAAGTGCTAACATGGGTAAAATATTTTTATCTCATCACCAGGAGCAAAAGAAACTAGAACTCTTCGAAGAAGCAGCTCGCAAACAGACATCTATAATGGAAGCCAACATCTTGGGTAAGGGCATCGACAATCATCTGCTGGGGCTGCGCGAGGCGGCTCGTGAGACCCTGGGGGAGCTGCCTCCCGTGTTCTGTGACGCTACCTACAAGCAGATGATTGAGTTCAAGCTAAGTACTAGTCAGGTGAGTAGCTACAGTCGTCTCGTCCAGCACGATGCTATTCTCGTACATAACAAGCTTAATTAATTTATGGTATAGTCTGTCTAATAAGTCAACCGACTTCGGAATTTTGTAGAATATAAAATCATTTAAAAAATACTTATATTTGATACTTTTCATAAGGTTATTCTGTTAGTAAACAATGATCTCTATCTCTTAATCAACCTTGATTATTGAACCCGTGTTGACTACAGCAGATTTCATTAAATCCTAACAATTACCCAAGTCGTTTAACTTATTAGACAGACTCTATGAGCTCAGATTTAATGGTACGGCTACGTTTTCTGGTTCAAAAATTATTATGGGTTTAGAAAGTAAGAGTAAAAACTAATGGCATATGAAGATCGCTAGATTTCCACGTCATTTGAGACTCATCTCCCAATCTTCTTACATAATTAACCTGTTTCCTCAGGTGACCACCACAACGGACGGCACATTCATGGGCTACGGGGCCGTCTGCCCCGACGGCTACGGCTGCAGCTACAACCCGAAGAAGGACAGCGTCATCTTCTGCATATCTTCCTTCACCTCCTCCAGCGTCACGAACACCGAAGCCTTCAGGCAGTCGCTCGAGGAAGCCCTCGACTCCATGAAGCTTATGTTCCAAGCTCGGAAGGTAGAGAATTGAGGAGACGGTGGTAGAACATTCACAGTATCCAAGTATTGATGTGGCACCAGCACAGGTTTGTTTGTTGGAAAAGGCACGGTTGTTAGGCTTGATGTTTAGGAAAGAAAATGGGTAGCAACGATAGAGAATGTTTTTACATGTTAGGTTAACGAGTATATTCGGTGTTAAAAATTAAGTATTATAAATAAACCCCTCCTACGCCTCAAGGGCTAATTCTTAATCAATTTCATATACATAATTATAGAAGATAGGCCGGGAATAAACTGATTAGTTTAAAGTGCAATATATTGTAATCAGCGAAAAATAAATTAAGCACAAAATTAACGTACATATTAAATCAAAAAATTTGTATTGCACAAAAGCTTTAGCAGATATGATCCGTTTTTGTAAATATTTACAATTATTTCTATCAAAAATATATCTATTGTTGATTTATTGCTATACTAAAAACTATTTATAGTTACCTATATTAAATATGAATCTATTTATTTAATACTTAGAATATAAAAGTCACGCTAGGTGAGAAAACTTGGACATATCATGAAAGGACTTGTTAGGAAGATAGTATTAAGAATCTCGGAGATTTTTACAAAAGTTGTTATCAAAATTATATCGTTCTACGATACAAAAAAAAAAACAGTTTATTGTTAATTAACTAAGGCTAATATGATCTATATCTGTCCTAAAAAAATTAAGATTTTTATAGCATCACAATTAGGAAATCGTATTTTAAAATTTATTAGTTTTCCTTAGAAATCCATCTAGTCATGTCGAAATCGGACGATCTCAGAGTTATTGGGGAAATAATATAAAATATTATACTCGTATTATATCGTTAGTTTTAATAATTGCTATAGTTTTTATAAAATCGTTGCCGTTCTCAAGTCTTATGCCTTTTTAGGTGTTTTTTCATGAATCTAAAGTTTATTTATTATCTACCGGCTTTACTCTTAGGAAAGACGGTGGAAATTATGCTATTCTAGTGCATATTATTAAAAATCTGTATCTTATCTATATATTTTAATTAAACGATTAAACTATTATGCTTTTTTGAGAGATATTTGAGAAGTTGTTATACCTAAAGGAAATTATTGAAATTAATGTAAAAACGAAATGACAGCATGAAACCGTTCAAGTACCTAAGTAAGAAAAAATTTCCCGATGGCATTAGAAAATATAGTAATATAAAAATAAGAACACGTCTATTATAATGGAAATAAAAGCTATAGAAGAAATAATAAAGCACTAAATTCTAGAATATAATTATTATTATATTTATAAATATCGGTCTGCACAAAGCTTGTGCTAATATCGCCAATATAAATTATATATTTATATTAATTATCTTCAGCACTCATGTGGTTTAACTTACATATCAAAATATCTTAGCCAATGAATTTACATAGTAATATAGGTTGAAACTTTAGAGCTTTTACACTTTATATTTATACATTTGTTGTTGTTCTATCTCTATTATATATTTTAATGTGTAGAATATAGATTTGTGGGTGGACGGAACTGGAAATATACTACGCTTGTTTTGACTGATGTTCAAGAAATATTTAATAATGGATGAAAGATTTATCCGTTTACGCATGTTTTACTTTTCGGTAATTAAGCACAAGTAGGTATATTGTTATCTATACTTAATATTAAAAGAGGAAAGTTTGGTATTTTTGTTTCTTATGAATTAAATAATAATAAAAAAAAAACTATTGGACCGATTTTAATAATGATTTCACCAAAAATAAATAAATTTGGTTACAAATCGAATTATGTTATTTGTGGAAATATAATGGCCCAGTTGCTTTAAAATAAACTTGAGTATATAAATAATTTTAATAGTTTATTTGTTAAAAGCTGATTTCGGCGTGAGGTAAAAAGGTATCAATGATCGATACTTTAATTAATTCAAGTGTTAGTAAACCTATAAGCAAGATTTAGGGTAGCTAGCTTCATACGAAAACAACACGATCAGACCAAACCGAATATCGGCTAAAACTAAATAAAACTGAAGGAATAATATTTGTCAGAACGGATAGTATAACTGCAATTTATAAGCGTAAACTCAGCGAGGAAAATTTAAAAGTTGCACGTTGTTCCCTAAAATAAACTAGCTACAAGTTGCTGTAACAGTCTACGTATCCTGTGCGGTGCAGCTTTTATTTTCAAGGATTTCAAAAAGATCAGTCGTAGTATGTTTCCAGAAAATATATATGAGAGTTAACTTGTGACTTGTTATTGTCTTTACCCTTTATCATTATACCTATTACTATAACTATCGAAACAAATTATGTCAAAATCTGACAATTATTGTTATATTGATTACATGTTTATGCCTTCTTGACAAATGACTGGAAGCTGTATCAAAAGCTTCTAAAGTTGATTAGAAATTATTTATAAAAAAAGATATTTGCAACAAAAACTATTAAATATTTGGCATAGGAATCCCTAAGGTATCCCTGTAAAATTTTGATTCTTATTAAAAAATATACGATCTTTTAGATCAACATGCTTTTTAAATCCTTATCGATTTAATGTAGAAGTATTACAGCCAAAAAAGCTAAAACAAAACAATTTTAGTTTTAGAAAAAATGTAGATTATTAAAGATGCAGTTTATGAAATAGTTTAGAAATATAGTACTGAATGTTAGATTAGATATGCATGTGACATATGTGGTAGGTATTATACCTTTCGGTAATCATCTATACATTTATATAAAATATACATATTTGTTTTAATTTATATTGATGACAAAATATTAACTCAATCGTTTTTGGCCAGATTTTTTGGAAAATACATAAAAGTGATCGGGCGACGTAACTAGGAAATTGAGGTCAAAAGTATTTTGAAATTCTTAGTATTTTCAGGAATATTATGAAACATAGTCAAGAGATGGCAGGTTAGTTATAAATTTCGATTTTTTTGCAAAAAAAATATATAAAAAATATTGACAATTTGAAATATTGTTGCAATATAAACATATTGTTTGAAATCACTGTTATTGGCTTTAAATAAAAATATATAATATAGTATTGTTACACCAACCCTTAGATACTTCTAAGAACGGAAGCAAGAGAACTCTCTACTCTTTGATTTTTTTCTAAGACCTGTGGTTTTTAAAATATTTATAAAAATATTTCATTGTTGCTTAAAACAAAACTGATTAATTTTTAATAATCAAAATAAATGTTGATGAATTAGGTTATGTTAGCTATAAGTCTAATATAATATTTTAATGCGTAATTGGAAAACGTATACATATCGTCGATGTCGACTGTCATGTACGACATGATCAAGAATATCAAAAACATATCAAAGTTTAGGAGTAAGGCTAGTTTTAATTAATTACTCATATCAATTAATATTATATTAATAACGATTTTAGAGGAAATGGAAAGAGTCAATTTGTCAGTATTTAATCAATTATGTAAAAAAACATTCAATTGGGTACTTTAGTCTCGACAAAAAAAAAAAAACTAAAATTTATAAAAAATATTTTGGAAAAGTATGGTTGCGTAAAATTTTACAAATATTATTTTATAAAAAATAACTGTATGTTGTAACTGATAAATCGTAAATAAAAAATATAAGTAATGAATTTTAGCTTAAAGTTAGCTTATAAGCGCGCCGCGAAGCACAAGTAGAGATGAGGGTTGAAAACACCGTGTGAGAAGAATGGTAGCATTTATTTACTTGTATTTTACAAGTAACCTATATTCGGCACATACATAGTTATATAATCTGCAAATAAAATATATATCGTTAAATATTCAAAATGTTTATTTGATGATCAAAGCCTGAATCAACGAATATATTTTGCTAAATAATTTATAGCATTATAATTGTTTGGGCACAAAGTCTAAGTGAAGTTGTAGTTTCAAAGATATAAAACTTTATTAATTTGCTGTTAGTATTGTTATTTAGTTTAAATTATTTTATTCAAAGTTATTAATTGTGTTGGAGTAATAAATATTGATGTGACTTGATAAAAAAAAGTGACAGATTTAAAAACAAAAAGCCTTAGCCTTTAAGCCTTCCTCGATATTATCGAAGAATTACTCTGTGTATTTATGATTATATATTAGTATAAAGTAAAAGCGACAGTAAACATATTACCACCCTTACTACTTATACCATATGACCATATTATTTATTGGATATAGGTACAAAATAATGATCCCGTAGGTTAATTTTAAATAATATTATCTCGAGTTATACACTCTTGATATTATACCAATATCATCTAAGAACCTACATATACTGGATAATTTAATGTTGTATAGTTATAAATATCAATGTTACCTTTAGAGTAGGTAATCATAGAGAACTCACGCCAAGCTTTTTACCCTATTGTAAAGCTTTTATTGATCTCTAAATATGACACTGATATAAAAGTTAAAAAAAAAATTTGTGTCTGGTGAATCAAATTAGATTCAGATGATGTATGTAGTATTAAAATGGAAAATATTTATTGTTAAATGGTGGATGTTTAAAATGTTTGTAGACACTTATAGATGAGAAATGTTGGTGCAGATTGAGATTATGAACCCGTTGTGTAAGTGGATCCAGTATTTTTTATTAAATAGCATTATCGCATTAGGAAAATTAAATAAATGAAGTTGGCAATATAAATCTAATGTCGGATAGACTAGCAGTGACATTGGACCCACATGGGTCCAGTGTCATCTTGAATCCCCTTTATGGATCCACTATCACACTATTAAGGAGATTTGTATTTAAATTAACAAGCGTGTAGCACAGCACAGTGGATTGATATGTCAAGAAATGTATTGGTGTTCCTAGATTGTATTATCACTGTTAATTATAAGAAAGCTAAATGCTTTATACGAGGGAGATTCATCAGTTTTACAACAAGTAACTTTGATGACAAATATCTCTATAACATTTAAAAATGATTTATCAATTATTATAATTGTGAAAAAAAATGTATTAGATGATCTAAATGTAACCTACCCTAGCCATTTGTAATGTAAACATATCAAAATTGCTTTTAAAGTATTATACTATTTATAATTAGCCATAAATGTTATATGTGTACCTATCAGTCACCAGTACCTGTCCGTACTAAGCTACAGAGTAAGAAATATCAGTAACATGACGAGAGAATTATTTACTTGTTATAATTTGATATGCCAAATCGAAATAAATGAAAGTAAAATTGGTCTGGAAAAGTAAGTTAGTAGTAGGTACTTAATTGGTGCCTATTTGCACAAAATAGATAGGTATAAAAGTTAGTCTACTTAACCTTTCAATCGTGGAAATTGCAGACACAATAGAAAGACAATAGGTGCGCGAACGTCGGCGTTCGCTTGGGGTTTAATGAATTAAAAAGCGCGCTTTATCAACGCACACATAGACACCGCTCACGGTCACGATATCTCAACTCAATTCAGCTCATTGCGAGTGCGTATGCATCCGCTTGAGACTCGCGTCTGTGAACTTAATTAGGTAGGTATATGCTTGTACTTTGATAGGTAGTTTGTTTTTACGTAACACAGAACAGTTAGGTAAGTAGATAAATACATGACTTCGTGGCCATATAATATTTTTAAAATTTATCTCCGCGCCCGAGAGCACTCGAACAGAACGGCGCCGACCCTAGCGCGATTGCTGAGCGTAGGTATGAAAAGTGAAGTACATATGTATATGAGATTGATTTCTGTACCTATCTATTTTGTGGTATTTGGAACATCAGACAGATGATTTATTTCAGTCTTTTTTCAATTAAATCTCACCAAAAGTGTGTAGGTACCTATATACTTATATGCCTACATTCTGCTTGGCGACCAATTTGATGATAGTGTTACTGATATTTGGTAGTTTGTGGCATATCAAACATATCCGTAGCTTGTAAGTGTATCCGTGTCAATTGAATGTTGCTCTCAATAAATCAAACTTTTCGTTGAAATGTTTACTTTTAATTGTTTTCCCTATTCTTTCTCCAATTACATCTAAACCCCCAATTCTGATAAAGGTATGTAATTAGGAAAGAAAGAAAAATAATTTATTTTTTAATAATTAGGTATACCCCGTTAACTGCCTACGTGGGATATTTCCGACAAATACCTACTCTCGCATTTATTCCGCCAAGGTCGCACATCCACGGCCAAATATTCCGTCCCGTCAGTTCTTATCACCTAGGTATGGGGACTGAAGAGCTAATCGAGATGGAGTAGGTTACCTACTCGCAAACACACAACCCTGGCGAATAGCTGCGAGCAACACTCGTTAGACCTATCGAGGTGCTCCGTCGGCGGTTAGGCAAAAGGATATAGGTACTTAAGGGGATGCATCTCGACATATATTTTCACTGTTTTTCGTACAACCGCTCTTACGCGATTATGACGTTATTACACATTTTTATCAGATATTTTGGAAACACAGTATCTTGTGGATATTATCTAGGCTTCTATGGAAATCAATTTATTGTGTAAAACTAATCCAGTTAAGTAATTTTAATCCTCTGAAAATCTGTTATTTTGCATTTTGACACTTCATAATTTACTTAAAAAAAGTACAACCATACAAGCCTAGCAAATTTTATCAAGATTCTAAATAATGACAATGTTTTTCAAAAACTTTTAAGGGTTTAAAAAAAAACACGTATTTCTTGGCACAAGTTTTATAAAATATTCGAGTAAATCACGGAATTACCAAATGCATACAGAGTATTCAGGCGTTATCTCTTTTTTCACGTTGCTTTTTCGTCAAACATCGCGTTGGATTGCGTTAGATGAAGTAACAAGCTTTCAAACCATGCTCGATGTTGACGATAGGCGAGTGGAAAAGCAGCTTCTTAAATAAGAAAAATTGACTGTGGGAAAGCTCTCGCTTCAGGTCAAAGTCATGTCCTGTACCAGAAGGGTGTTACACCGTCACCCCTACTACTAGGTAAGTGTCGCCGTACCTAGGCCACATGCCACGGCCACAAACATCACCACGAGAAGCTCGAAGCGACTACGAGCCACTTGTGGCCAGTGGCTGCTACTTTTTTTTAATCCATGTGTGCGGTAGTATAATGGACTCTGTTGAAGAAGGTTTAAATACGCGAATGGCGTAAGACAGCGTTTTGTATCGGTTTAGGCGCTGCGCAAATGTAGATACTTTTATTTTTCAGTTACCGACACCGATCACTTTTTGATCGTCATGAGTATGTGTTAAGTGGATGAAACTGGACACAAATATAAAAAAATCAACATCCGTGTTGGCGAGCAGCTCGTTGATCCCACCGAGTGCGGTCGCACTCTCGCTCTCTTCCTCGCTTTAGTAAATGACGGATAGAAGTGATGCTAGTGCGGGGACGATGTGTGACGACAGTAACTGTAGGGATGCGCTCATTCTCGCCAATGACCGATTACAGTCTTACAACCCCATAAAACGCCTATTATAGGTACATAAATTCTGTAAGTTGTCGATAATTTAACTAATTTACCAGTCGGCTTTGAAGACTTAATGTAGTAGATTCACCGCTTTAGACGTTTCAAAATCTTAGGGATCATCTCCACGAGCAAGAGAACCGTGGCGATATTATCGTCGTGCCACGTATTTCTATACACATTTTTAGAACGTGTCTCCACACGGCGATATTATCGCGGTGATGCGACGGGTGGCTGAGTGCAAGTGAAACGTCGTCGTATCGCCGCACGCCTGTTGCTACTGGCAGCGAGCCCGCCGCGCGCTCGTCACGGAACGTGGCGCTTCCGCAGCTAGAGCGCGGCAAGCGCGTTGTCAAACACAGATTATTTCTGCGTTGCCTGTCTGGTAAGTTACGTTTTATTTATATAACGCGTTTTATTTTTATTACACATCAAGATTATAAGCAAGACGACTCGTCGTGGAAACGCGGCAATTCCGTTGCGAGTCGCGACGATACGCTGGCGGAATAATCGCTCGTTCGTGAAGACTGCCCGACGATATAGCACGATATCGTCGCGAGTCTCTCGCTCGTGGAGATGGTCCTTTAAGTAGCAAGGAGATAAAATAATAAAACAGTTTTTAAATGCAGGACAACAGATTTATTCTAAATCAGAAATCCAACGACCACCTCAGTTCCCGATCCTTTAAATCGCTTTTATAGTTTTCCATACACTAAAATTCGTAAGTGCAATAATCGCGCCACAATTGCGCGCAAAATTATCGTCTCCAAAACCAACATTTACAGTACATAAACACTTCAAAAGTGCACTTATCACATATTTAGATATTATATTTCTTATACATTATACAAATTATCTATTTTTTTTTTCTGATTTTTAGTATCAAAATATTTTTTTCTTCACCTTTATTTACACATATTATTTTGTTCGGGACGACTCAATTCCTATTTTACTAATTAAGTAGGTACATAATTGTATCAATAAAACCGTATTTTCGTAGCTTAAAACTAACAATTTATTATGTTTCTTGGCTACAATATAAGTGAAGTTTCCATATAAATTATGAAACTAGTACTACAACATCAAATAATTTGTTTAAGTTCTAGTATAATTACCGGCACGAATCTTGAGCGCTCGGCGTCAGAGTGGGGATCGCTTTGCGCATTCCATACATTGGCGAGCCAATCGTCGTCGTTGTTAGATACATGCAGCAAGCACAGGGAACGAATCACGAGTGACGTCTATGACACGATGACACGCCGAGCCAATCTCTGACACTCCCCGCCCCCGTGTCTCACTTCGTACCACTAAAGAGACCGAATATTTGACTTCTGCGCAACTTGAAGCCAGCGCTCAAGATCCGTGCCGGTATCTGTAAGACCTTATCAGGCACTTCTAAAGGTTAGGATTTCAGGATTGCTCAAAAGATAAGGAAATATATTTATTTCTTTACTTTTCAGGCCTGGAAGAGGCATTTGGAGATCACTTTTTATTGATAAGCATAATTCAAGCATATTTATACAGTAGACGTCATATTTACGTAGGGCACCATCTAAGACACTTCCGCCTGACCATCGCTAAGTTCATTTTTGCTTGCACTCGAAACGAAAACTTCAAAGGGTTTGGTTTGGCGCAGCGCCGCTGGATTCAAGCGAATTTTTTTTTAAGTGATCAGGCAGAAATGACCGCGATGGTACTTATAAAATTCTTAGCTGAATTTGATTGAAATCCGTGAATGGCACATTAGTATTTGATTTTGTTTACATTCATGGCTGTATAGTACGTATAATAAGTATACATAAACACTTATAAAAGCTTATTCGGTAGTATGACCATTACTATCGATTAGCCTACATATGTCATAAGATAATTATATAATCACCCAAAGGAATTATATTCCGGGCGGTCAACAATTTTATAAGATAAAATACATTTTTCTATCTAACAATCATTATATCTATACTCCTGTTTAGGTAGTTAACTAAACGTAAACAATCTTGATACTTATGTGTTTTTATTTAAAATAAATCGTATAAAAGACATACAAAGACTATTTATATTAAGTTAATAACCTAACATCAGTTTAGGTAAATATCTAATTGTAAATTTTTTAGGTAAAAATTTTGGACAATTTTTAAAATAAAAGACATGTCAAGATTATTAACGTTTAGTTAATTACCTAAACAGATGGAGTATAAGTGGAAATACACATAAACTTGTCTATAATAATACAATAAAAACGTGACATACAAGGTGTCGTTTTGAAGCTGCAAAATATTTCAGGAGGTAATTATGTTAGTGATTCTCGACCCGAATCAATAATAAAATAAGTAGGTAATTTATTTATTTTTTATAACCGCGCTTTTTTCACACACACAAACACGGAACAATAAAGGGCGTTTTCACACACACTAACTCGCAACGATAGTTTCTTAAATAATGTATCATCCAATCATCATCCCGCACGCCACACCCTAGCCACGCCCCCGCGGCCATCGATCAATCGATTTAGTTTAGTGTAATTAAAAAATTAAATAACAAGTATTACTGATTATTGACCAGGTATCGTTTTTTTACATGTGATTATTTATGAGTTTTATTACAACCTCCTGAAATATTGTGCAGTTTTAAAACTGCACCTTGTATAGTACACAATAGTGGGTTTATATCAGTGATACAATAAATAGGTTAAAAAGTATTAGTTTAGAGTTCAGTATTTATCACAAAATAAAAAGGTAGGTAAGTAAAAATTAAGAAACCGGTCAAATGCGAGTCGAATTCGCGAACGAAGGGTTTCGTACCGTCTGTAGCAAAAAACGGACGGACGGACCTTTGTTGTATGTGAGCCACACTTTAATATTTTATTAAATTTTTAGTATTTGTTGTAGTAGCAACAGAATTAAATCATCTGTGAGAAGTTCAACTGTCTAACTATCACAGTTCATGAGATACAGCCTGGTGACAGATAAACGGACAGCGGACTCTTAGCAATAGGGTCCCGGGAGATTTTACACTTTAGGTAATCACAAGTTAGTAAATGGAATAATCTTTTTAGTGTGTCTTTGTTGCGATCGACTTGTGTGCGAAGCTTGTTTAAAAGTTTCGTGGTTGATCACGGGAGGGCGTAATGTTAGCGCTATATTTGGCTATAACTGGCGCGACCTGTTACACCGCCATGGTGTGATAGCAGCAAGGTATGGTAGTGATAGCGCTAAGCTACCAAACTAAACACCATACCAGAAAACAGAGTCGCCACACGTCCGAGCTGGTCGCGCCACCAAATTGGTTGCCCAACCAAACGGACACCAGGTGAACAACTCTCTATAGAGCTGTATACATTTTGTTAGTAGCGGCGACTGGTCGCGCCGCCGTGGTGTCTCAGTGAAATATAGCCCTTAAGCTCATCAATGGCTTGATAAAATGATCTATAAGGTTGGAGCTTCTCTTGCCAAAAAGAAATGGGAATAGAACAGTTGATGGAGCCCACGATACCTGCTAGGGCAGTAAAAGTTTAACATTGAGTGTCGCGCTCCACCCAGAGAAGAGAGAAGTAATTTGATGATTTTCCACCACAGAAAAGGTAAAGAGAACAATTAGCAAATGCCACGCAATGCTTTATGACATGACATGTCATGAATATGATAGACTTGTTGGAATAGTAGTTAGTGGCCTTGACTGCTATGCCGGAGGTCATGAGTTTGATTCCCACCCAAGACAAATGTTTGTGTGATGAGCACGATCATTTGTTCTGTCTGGGTGTAATTTATTTAATATGCAAGTATGTTTATCAGTTGTCTGGTACTCATAGTACAAGCTCTGCTTAGTTTGGGACTTGATGGCATTGTGTGAAAGTTGTGGAATATTAAGTCGAAGGACTGGAACAATTTGCCCGCTGCGGTCTTCCCACCCGATTATATTATGAGCGTCTTCAAGGCAAGAGTGAACAGGCCCATAAACCAGTGCACCTTACCATCAGAGATTGCATCACTGCTTACCTTACCTTGCAAAAAAAATATTACTGTCTCCTGATAGCTACAACTTAAAATCAAGAGTGAAAAGGTTACTTCTAGGCAAGCATGCTCCATCGTCGGCCACATCATCGCTTACCATCAGGTGAGATGGTGGCCAAACACGAGCCTGTCAATAATAAGAATTAAAAAAAAATATTGTTTGTAAGTTGCCATCATGTTCAAAATTTCATTTACCTACTTACATCTCTGTGTCAATGTTATAAAAATAAATGCTTTCTATAAGGCATTCAATAGTTCATAATAATGTTACGTCTAAGATCTATTAACTGGCCTAGAAAAATATTTCTTCAATACGCGTCAGGGTACAAAACTACTAAGGCCTAATGTCCGGACGCGTAGCTTCAAAGACGCGTCAACAGAGTTTTATAGTTATGTGTGTAAGCTTCACGCAGACGTACGCCAAGCGTATCGCACGTTTAAAACAAAAGTACTAAACTGAACTTGTTTTTTAATTGCAATTTTTAGGTAAACCTACCAGAAAATCATTCAATGACATACCCCGCTCTTTTGCTTTAGACTTTTATTGACTAAAAACACACTCCTGCTCCTTCGTTGCCTTTCATACCAGGGCCGAGTATTCCTTTTAGAATACCCCAGTAGGCTTCAACCCTGCTGGGCCTCTACGGTTTGCTGACATCTTGAGACGCGCGTGGAACAGTACGCGTTGTCGACGACTGGAGCTCGGTCTAGACGGTCGGACGGCGAGCTACCCATTGCTCGCCGTCCGCAAGCCCACTTTTTTAGTATAGTGTCAAGGGTATAATGACGAATACGCATCTATGAAGCTACGCGGCCGTGGAGAGCAGACCTAAGTATGATGCACCCATCACATAAGCATAACATCACATCACGCTTGAATTCCCCGATTGGACGGGCAGAGTATACACATTATCTATGATAAAGTTCATTGAATCGCCTAGTCGACTAGTTGTAGTGTGCGTTCATAACCGAGTGACGTCATTTCGGTCGTCATTTTGTGATGAGGAACGCTGGCTCGCATTTGCAGTCGTTTTCATCGGATTTTACCTGGAATGGTAATAATTGATTAGATGTTATAAAATACATTATAGGTCATTTACACTTCTGATAGTGTGCAGCGAAATTGCATTTGCAGATTAGGATTTAACACAAAAATATTTTATTTCTTTTACAAATAAAAAACACTAACAACCTTGCTATGTTACTAACATCATAAACAGAAACCATTGTTCTATGACTTTTTACAAATCATAATTCATTTACCAAAGGCAAGCCTTCAAGATTTCGTTGTTCTATCTAAAACATTTCAACTCTGTATTTTGCTTTATTATCTATGTCAAAATAGATTTTGTTTATTTGTTAGCAAAAAAGCAGTTTTAATCTTCTTCTTCTTCCTGCCCTTATCCCATATTACTTGGGGTCGGCGCAACACGTTTTTTTCTTTCATACTGTCCTGTCACCCGTCAAACTATCACTAACTCCCTTTTCTTTCATATCACTTCTCACACAATCCATCCATCTTTTTTTCGGCCTTTCTCTCCCTCTCTATCCATCTACATGTATACTTAAGGCAAAAAAAAAAATCTTTAATTTACTGTCGGTCCCAGGTTACTCGTATATCTTTGACAACCTTTTCAATAAGTGTCGTGCTACCCAATTTAATGACTGGGTTATGGAGGTGAGACGTATACGCAGACGGTACGTGTTCTGGTACTGATGACTGACTTACTCACCATAAGGAAGTGATGCAAGGTGAGCGTCTCCGCGCGGGGCCTGAGGTCAGGGTCGTGCGTGAGGCAGGACATGCAGAACTCCTGGCCCTCATCTGACAGAGTCGTGGGGATCTCCGGCCTGCCACCCGATCCCACGAGGAACATGATCTGGAAGTTGCTGTCGTACGCAGAGAATGGACGCTGAGGAGAGAAAAAACAGTGTCATAAATAGAAAGAATTTTACAAATTTGTTCAAAATTGAATAAGTTGGAAACCTTTCAAATCTGGTGGAAGGGGAAACTGTCAAGTAACAGAAAAAGGAAACAAACTACAACGTGACGTCACTGCCATTAGGTTAGCGAGATATTCCCACCACGCACCTATTTTTCCTCATACAAATATTTTAAATAATAAACGCTGCTTGATTAATTGATGAGGTTATCAGAAAAAAGAAGTTTTATTTGGTTTTTAGTACAAAATGCTGTGCAAAAATTAAAACAGACAAATTCCCAATTATGAAAGACCTATATACGTTACGGATATGAAGATATCCGCAGGAGAACCAAGATTACCCAAATTTCTCGAAGAATCGCCAAATTTAAGTGGTATTGGCCAGAGCTTATTGCACGCAAGACCAGATGGTTGAATGGAGACGTAAGGTTCTGGAGTGGCAACTACGTTTCAGAAGACGCAGCACTGGCGCGGCCTGCCACAAGGTGGACTGATGACCTGGTGAAAGTCGCGGGAATGCGGTGGATACGAGGCGCACAGGACCGGTCGTTGTGGCGACGCTTGGGGGAGGCCTATGTCCAACAGTGGACGTTTTTCGGCTGAAATGATGATGATGTATATTACCTTGCCCGAAGCCATCTCAGTGACGACGCAGCCGAGCGACCAGATGTCGGCGGCGCGCCCGTGCCCTGACGACTTCATGAACACCTCGGGGGCCATGTACGCTGGAATAACACACGTTTTAATAATAAGAATTCACTTGCTTTGTTCCTTGCGATGGTTCACTGACTAGCTTGCTATTGAACGTAATAAAATAATGAAGTACTCAAATAATTTTTAGTGAGATTCCTTTAATGAGAAATAAGGAGAAGACCTTCCATTGAGTGTCCACCCTTACGTTGTTAACACCTTTACGGTCCGGAATAAGCGTTTTGTCTCGCCATTTATATCGCGTACATTGAAAGATTGAAACATTTTCCTGTTGCGGTCTTCCTATCTTATTATAATTTAGGTGTCTTCAAGGCGAGTGACTAGGCTCTTAATAAATTAGTGCGATTCACCATCTACGATTGCATCACTGCTTACCATCACAGCATTGGGTTGACAGTCAAGCACTAATTCATATCATTTAATTAAAAAAAAATTGTGAGAGAATCCAATAGTCTGTTCTCTTAGAATATTTTCTCTTGCTTACGACCCAAAATAGGTACGAAAACTAGGCCAGATGAATGAGACCGTCTCTCGACCGATTCAGAAAATGGGATTCGAACGTGACGATTCAGGAAACCTACTTTTACCCGATTTGCAGTAATTACTAAGTAGGCCTAGGTGTAATGTGCTGCTGTGTTGAGCGTACAATAGTAAGGCTAGTACCTTGCGTGCCGACAAAGCCCTGCAGCTCGCCGGGCGCGGTGGTGTTGGCGCGGATCTTGACGGCGCAGCCGAAGTCGCCCAGCTTCAGGCAGTGGCCTTCGTTCGTCAGGAATATGTTGCCGCCTGGACAAACATTACATAATATTTTTGTTACGAGTACATAGTACATTGACAACGTTAGAATACAAAGAGATTTTCGAATTTGGTTACTGTCCCATTTCTGAGCAAAGGTATATTTCCAATATTAAAGTATTAATTTGCTTACGATGTTTCAATTTTTATACCATAAAGAACATGGAAAACAAACAGCAAATAAAGGTTGGTGTTATGTAATTTGTGTTTGATGTATTGATCTATGCGACTGAAGCACGTTTCCTTATGAGAACTTTAAATGGTCGTTTATTAAGCCATGATTAAATGAGAAGATAGCTCTAAGAACTGGAAAAGTAACAGTCAGAATATAGGGAAATTATAATAAGAATGCTTTAATTATATTATTAGCGTTTATTACTATTAATTGTAATGGATTGGGTTGTGCTATAGTGGGAAAATGTATGTTGAAACGTCTTTTCACATGGTACCGGAGTTAAGTGCGAGACCTTTTCTCAATTCCATTTTTTCTAAGATTGGGTCCATATCTGGTGATTTTGCCGCTAGCTGCTCGTGGAGTTATTGCAAATGTTTGGTGCGCTTCTGCAGCGTAACTCAGTTAAATGTAGTTCGTGGGTGCGCGCATGAAGTTCTTTTCGTTTCGTTTCGTTGCTTTCATACTGTATATCTACGGGCGGGGGGAAGCGGCTCGCGAGCTCAGTTCGTGCAAGCCGCACAAGTCGGGTACAAGGCCGGCGCAAAAATTTCGCGAGCGGCAAGCTAACGCATTCGCTAGATGTGGACATCACACACACCCATGTTTTCATTAATCTTATCCACCAGCCAATTTATCCACATCTAATTTGTTCTCCACATAGCGTCCTAGAATAAATAAAGCTTGACGTACTCTTGATGTCCCTGTGCGCGATGGCGCGCGCGTGCAGCTCTCTAACAGCCGACAGCAGCTGCTTGGTGTAGCGCCGCACCGTGTGCTCGGCCAGCGCGCCCGACGTGGCCACCAGCGCCTCCAGCGAGCCCTCCACGCACAGCTCCATGAACAGCAGCATCTCCTCCTGGAAGTTATCAAACCATTACATAACACACTCACCACTTCTGGCCTCAGCACCACCGAAACTCAACCGCATCGTGAATGTTACCACATCGCCACGCCAGCTACCTCGAGCACTACTTTCTGCCAACATCACCACCACCTGCGCGTTGTTTTGGAGGATGCTGGCCACCGACCAGCTTAGAACACCGAGACCCACCGACCTAATAAGGTCCCAGTTCTCGACAAAAGTATGTAGCGCATGCGATTCACGGCAAATATAATAATATAATACTGATAGTCATGTCAGCTAATGTTTTAATAACCCCCAAGCCTCGACCAACTTCATAGATTCTCGTTGTACGACTAGATAAAGAACTTAATTCAAAAGCAGTATACAAGGTGTCGTTTTGAAGCTGCAAAATATTTCAGGAGGTAATTATGTTAGTGATTCTCGACCCGAATCAATAATAAAATAAGTAGGTAATTTTTTTTTTTATAACCGCGCTTTTTTTCACACACACAAACACGGAACAATAAAGGGCGTTTTCACACACACTAACTCGCAACGATAGTTTCATAAATAATGTATCATCCAATCATCATCCCGCACGCCACACCCTAGCCACGCCCCCGCGGCCATCGATCAATCGATTTAGTTTAGTGTAATTAAAAAATTAAATAACAAGTATTACTGATTATTGACCAGGTTTCGTATTTTTACATGATTATTTATGAGTTTTATTACAACCTCCTGAAATATTGTGCAGTTTTAAAACTGCACCTTGTATAAGATACAACTCATATTATTTGAAGATACTTTTCTCTGGAGCCTTAATTGTCATTTGGATCCTGGTTTGAATTTTGGCAGGATACCATTTACAATTATTATTTTTAGAATATTTGAAAATGTAACTTATACAAATATTTAGATTTAGGGATAAACAGTAGTCTATGCTTTAATGATTAATAAATAGACAATTTTTATTTTATTTAGCCGAAGAGAGTAGAACTCAACATCAGCTGATCAATAATGTTTTCAAAACATGACTGCTTGGCCGACAGTGCTTGGTCAGCAACAACTAGTTTAAGATGTCCGCAGCTGCGCGGCTCGCCGCTCACCGCCCACGCACTTACTGCCCGAGCTATGCTGTGGGCTGCCCGCGCCCGTCCCGCGTTTCGCAGCTCGCCCACTTCCCGTGCCCTCATGTCCACTCATCATCATCATTTCAACTGAAAGACTTCCACTGCTGGACATAGGTTTTCCCCAAGTATAGCTGCAGCGAACGTTCTCATGCGTCTCGCATTCATAGCAATCCACTAACTCTCACCAGGTCATCGGTCCACCTATAAAAGCTCAAATGAACTTCTTATGTTCAAGTACGTCGTGCAGCGCCCGCATCTCAGTCTATCCGGGCACTAACAATTAAACGACATTGTGAGAGCTATAGTAGACTAAACACAGCTTACCCGATGTAGCTCGCAGCCGTAGTACCTGACGAGATGCGGATGCATGACTCCTTCCAACACCTTGAGCTCGTTAGCCGCTCGCTGCAGCGCGCGCCTGTCTCCCACGCCCACCGACAACTCCTTCATGGCGAGTAGCTGGCCACTCTCTGTGTTCACTACCGTGTACACCTAAAAAAAAAATTAGATAAAAAAACTGGAATAATTGTATATGTTAACAGTATTTGGAGGTTAGTGGAACTGAGTGTAGTCTCACGTATCTCCATTGAAAAGAGATGATACTCCGACTAGACAGGTTTTGTTTTGTGTCTAGTTCGGGCAACTGCCCGATAGTTAATTTCGGACTGTTGTATATGTTCTAATCGCGCGGTAAACTTTAGTACTGCGATGTAAGATTTTTAATTTTAGTTTCTATGTGGCGTTATTTTGTAGCGCGACACATAAATCAAAGAATACTGTGTTCTAGCTTCTGACGTTTTTTTATGTGTCCATTGTGGGCATGCGGCATGCCACTGTGCAATGTGACATAAAATATTTTAAATGCGAGTAAATAGGTAGTAGTGCTAAAAGAAAGAGCCAGAACTAAGTCATAATTATTAGAGTATAAAGAGTATTATGTGTGGCCCACCTTGCCGAAGGTGCCGGCACCTATCTTGAGGCCGCGCTGCCACTTGAAGGTGAGCTGTCGCAGCTTGGGCTCGTAGCTGGTGAGCGGCGCGCCCAGCACGTGGCCCACGCTCTTGTTGCTGCGCAGACGGTTGTCGCGCTCCTGGTCTACGCGCTGGATCGCGGCTAGCACGCGCCTGCTGTGACCTGGGAACGACAAATTTAGCTATTAAAAAATAAATAAAAATAAAATAAAAGGACAAGAGTCCATAGCCAGTAAGTACAATCTCATATTAAAATTATTACACAATATATATATATATAATTATTACACAACTACAAAACACAGAGAACTTGTAATAAGGTGAGAAGGTACCATCACAACTCAGAATTAAACAGCCTGGTGATGAGCTAGCTAGGGCTGCGATTGAGCACGCTGGTCAGCCAGTCATGTGGCACATCTTCTAATGATCACTTCTGTTAAGGAGTGTCTCTTGCGGGGCCGGGATAGTCCCTCCTCGCTCTTTCCGCATTTCCTTCGATTGCATGCGGAGATGAGTACTTCACAAACCCTCTAGGTCTCAAGCCTCTGGCACAGGCCGGGGGTGTAGCTCGGCAGCGGCACTCGACCACGTCAGTGATCAGGGCGCTTGAGGCAGACCAGGACCGTATACTCCACTATGTCCTCCGGCTGATACGGGGGGTGCGATGCGTCACTGCGGGATGCCAACTGAAAATCGGCGCAGGGTGTCTAACGCCCAGCAAATGCTGAGGTGGTCACCCTTTCGGTGCGGGCACGCTCGGCGTACTTTGTACTTTTATTCTTGTTTACTTTGTGTATATAACCATTGTGCTGTGTCTGTACCGAATATAAGTATTTCTATTCTATTCTATTCTATACGAACACTGGTAACATCCAGGTGTTTCTTCTCACCAAATACATCACAAGAACACTTTCAAAATAACCGTGTCCAGTGAGGACCTGTAGCACCAACCATTCCACTAAAGTCGCGTACAGACATCGCGAGGCGTGCGTCGCGAATAGTTCATCTCGCATGCCTCGGGCTGTGTGGACAAAGTGCTCAAAGTGAGCATTCGTGTCATACGATCGTTGCGAACGCCGCCTCAGTTGGACGGATAGGTGTTGTTTGCGTTATCTACTGACGAACACCGTGCGACAGTCGCTATCACATGCCGCCATGAGATCTCAACGGAGCTCTCCGTCACGCCGCCGCGCCGGCAGCGGAGCTCCGCCCCAGGGTCGAACTTATAGTTCGTTTCACATAAGAAGTTCCTTCGCCGTAATGTTGGCAATTCGTAAAAACAGTAATACTATATTTTTAGCAATGAAATTTTTTAATATTAGGGAGATTAACTGATATTTCGTTACTTTTAACATCATCATCATCAGCCTTTTAACAATTGCCTTATAATTTTGTTTTTTCTTTCTTTTGGAAACTGTAAAAAAACTATTTTTGAATAAAGTATACGACGCTGGGCTCCATTTCGATTGTCCTGCAATTCTTTTAAATACCGAAAACGCCACGCCTTAATATCGTACCCATTGACAACGTTCTTTTAGACCTGTTTTTTTTTTTAATAAAATCCCTTTCCCCGCATAATTCTCCAAAAATGTTGCAACTATATCGTTAAAATCGATTTCGTTTCGCATTTCGTGCAACAATTTTGCTAGAGTGGGAGGGACGGTGGTGTTGGGAGGAGGTTTTGGGTAGGAGTAGGTTTTTATTTTCTTTTTTCTGTAGACAGACAGTGGAGCCAACATTACGGCGAAGAAACTTCTTATGTGAAACGCACGTTTTATGATTGTCGCAACTGTCAACAGTCTAACAACACTTATATAAATTAATTTTAGAAAGAGAACTGTGAACTCACTGTTGCACTCAACTTCAGGGTAACTGAGCGGGTCGGGCTCTATCGGCGGAGGAGTGGGCGGCGTGGGCGCCTCCCGGCTGTTGTTGGGGAACGGACTCTGTAATGAAAATACACACAACTTAATAGTTAGCTCAAAAAGTGGATTTTGATGAGTGAGAGAGCATTCTGTCATTAACTTCGATGTAAGAGTTACCACACAAAATTACGATGCAATGAGATTTCGCGCGGCAAAGTATTTGTTCAAGTGAGCATACAATGTGCGATGTGAATCAATTCGCAACTTCTCACAGATTTTTACGACGACGCGACGTGTCATCGTATTTTAGTGTTTGAGCTCTAATATTACCATTCTGTGCAGATAATGGCACGAATCTAACGCTCGACGAGAGCGAGGTATTGCGCTCCCCGTCCCGCTGATCGGCATCTCTCTTCATACCACTAAAGAGACCCGATATTTCACTTTGCGCAAGTGGAAGTCAGCGCTTAAGATCCGTGCCGGTATCTGTATGTTGAATGTGAATATAGCAATTTTTTTTTACTACTACTGCTAGCTCATAAGGATGTAATAATTTATTATTACGATTTTTAGAGCGGGTTAATTTTTTGGACTGTGTGGATGATCTTTAGGGACTGTAGTGTATCGAAGGGCAAACATACCGGTAAGCGAGGCCGCGGGCGAGGCGAGTGTGTGGGCGGGTTGGGCGCGGGCCGGGAACCGATCACGTGCGAGATGCAGCCGTCCATTAGAGTTTTCAGTTCCTGGAATACCGTAAAATCGTTTTAATAAAATATATTTGTAAATCGTGAGAGACGAAAATTAATTTTATTTTTTGTATAAAGAACGGTTATAAGTTTAAAAATAATTGTAATTACTTCAAATTCTTCTTCGCTGAGATGCTTCGTATTTCGTGGATCGCAGGCCAGCATTAGGAACTCTAAACCTTGACTCGCCCATCTGTAACAAAAGTTATCTTACTTATAGTAGTTATCTTACTTCTCGAATTTTTCTCCCTCAAGATGATAGTTTTTTTTCAAGTATTTTCAACCATTTAATCCCTCGAGCGCCGGTGAGTTAATGACCTGGAAAATTGCTGTTTTAACGTTAATAACAAAAAAAAAAATATGGATTTTTCTAGGAAAAACAATAATCTAGAAACCAAAATTTTCGGACAAATAAATTTCGTACAAACGTGATAAATGATAATGATAAATGATATTTATTTTGTAAATAGGTTTAAAAAACACTTTTACACGTCAATTTTTTTGTCAGTTTATGCTAGATGAGGCCGGCGTTTCCTATCTGACTACCCTGAGAAGAAACACCGAAACAAACTCAGGGGTCAAAGTCTCTTTTAAAGTTCATACAGTAAATATGTAATGGTCAAATCACATGAGAACCATGCAGATTTGCCTGAGATGGTCTTTTGAAGAAAGAACCATACAGATTTGAGTGGACCTGTCCAATCAGTGTAAGCATTTGTCAGTATTCGAAAAGCTCAACTCAGGACTACTAAGGAGCTCCACGACTTGACGAACATACGTTAAAATTACTGAAAAGAAAAGAAAAGCAATCAACCTAGTCCTCACATTTACAATAATATAAGGAAATTGATAGTTTATAAAATATTTAGCAAAGTAAATTTTTAGGTCAAAAAAAAAACTTAAAGTAGGTACTTAAAATGTATCTCCAATGTCAAATTGTAAAAAAAAAGCAAATAATTAAAAAAATACAAAAAGAAGAAAAATAAAAATGACAACAGTTGTAGTAGGTACTGGAGCGGGTCAATCCCAAGCCTTGTCGTCCTGAATATAGTCCTTTACAGTGTAAAAAGCTTTTTGACAAAGTTTTCGTTTTACAAATGTGTGTACAAAACGAAAATTTTTCAAGGTTACTCAAGTTGTACATACGTGTATAGTGACATTTTTTAAGTCCTTCGAAGTGCAGAGGTAAGGACACTGGGCACTCTAGTAACTGGGGCATCGTCTGGTCAGGAGCACCAGATCTATACTCCCCAAATTTTACCAGGTTACGTTTGCAACGGCCTACTTGGGTGCGTAGTCTATTGGTACCAATACATAAATAAAGGTTACCTGGGTCGAAGTAGTAAGAAAAAAAAAAAAGAAGTAGCTAAAGACAGAAAACAGTGGAATAACGGAAGCATTCATATCCGGCTCGAAGGACCAAAAGAATGTACGACGATATTCTGCACACTTATGGTTAAATGATAGAATCCGGGGATGATAATAAAACTGCCCGAATTGATTGTAGAAAAATCACTGATTTATTTTACTTAGTAAGTACTATACTAAATGGTCGCGCGTGTGCAAACACTGAAGTTGCATAGCCTACTCAATTATACGAATGTGCGGGTTCACCGTAAAGAGGCATTTGCCCAGCAGTGGGACACAACGAGATCATAATAATAATACCTGGGTCTCAGCCCCCGGCCCCTGTCGCAGCGCTCCACCACGAACAGCATCCAGCAGCGCGCGAACTGTATGACTCCGCGCGCCACCCGGGCCGCCCACCGCTTCTCCTCACAGCTGGCCGTGCGTTCGATCGGGACGCGCAGTTCCACTTCTTCTTCGGTGGGAGGTTCTGCACCCGATAGGAGCAGCTCGATGCTACTTTGAGTCTGCGGAGACAAACAAAGTCTTTAAAAAACCCTTTTAGCGATAAGACCGCCCATTGTGACACCCTATTAATTTTTTGTTCCTGTAATTTTTATTTTTGGTGTACCATAAAAAATATATCTATCTATCTAACTGATGAAAGAATAAAATTGGTTCAGTGGTTTTCGAGTTTGTTCATTACGAAGAAAACACAAATCTTTCTTTTTTTAAATATTAATATAGATTAGAGGTGTTTATATTATTCATTAGGTGTGTTACTTTCTACATGCGGGTCTATTTTATTCGGGTCGGTTTTATATCCGACAAATATAATTCGGGTCATTTTTTTTTTTAACAATTACTGCCGAATCGATTGTGTGTGATCTGATCTACAGTACAATCAGTATACGGTAGTGAGTCTCAGAACAATAACGTTTAGCGGCTTATTTCCTTTACACAAAATTAAAATAGTACATTGTTACACTAGGGGTGAAAGTAACTCATTTAGTCCCTCGAATTAGCGACCTCGCTTCGCTCGGCCGCCAACTCCTTCTCGGGACGAAATTAGTTACTTTCACCCCGAGGTAAGCACTGTGCTTTTCATTACGATTACAAGGAAAGTAAAAATAAAATAAGAAGTTTGTAAAACCTGAGTCGTCGTACTTATGATTTTAGGTAGGTATCTATCTTTCTTCAGATTTAGGCGGTAAAAAGTTTTCCACTACTGCTTTAGCCTCTTCTCTTATGAAATTAGGCGTTAAATCACTATTTTAATCTGATAAACATAACGTGTTAATACAAATCTCTGTTGTACGGAAATGTCAACAAAACTCGAAAAAACCAACGACTGATTGCCACTTTCCAGTCATTTTTTTTTTCTGTGGTCGGCCAGCTATTCAGCCTTGTTAATGAAAAATTTGAAATTAATTGTAATCTTTTATAAATAAAGTATTCTAAAGAAATAGTTGACCAAATAAATCATTTAAAATATAATATTATTTAATTAATACTTATCTTTAAGTTATTTCAATTTTATATTGCGCTGTGATTGACTGGCTGTATGGAAAATTGGAACATGGTTTAATAGAAATGTGAAGATAGGACTAGTTTTTTTTTAATAATTTGACAGCTGTCAGTTGTAAAGTAAAACTCCCTAGGGATGAAAAGGATCACTTTCAGCCCGCTTCTCAGGCAACTTCAGACCTACTTTCAGAGTATGAGTAATGAAAAAAATATTTACGAGGTATTTTTGCAGTAATTTCTAAGAATATACAAGTTTACTGCAGTAATACCAAAATACATTCATTAGTAAAAATTTGGAATTCTAACACAAAATTCAATTTGTTTTGTAAAAAGTGTTTATATTAGTCAACTCGGGAATCTTTAAGTCAAGACTAAATAGGTTACTTCTAGGTAAGCGCGCTCCATCGTTGACCGCTATCTCACCTAATGGCACTTTTCATTCAGTGAGATAGCAGTCAAGCGCGAACCTATCAACAACAAAAAAAAGTGACCTGATTGTCTCCAAAGTTGTGTATGTTGTCGAAGAGCCTCTCGTCGAACACGCTGTTCTCGTACTCGTCCACGATGCTGTCGGAGCGCAGGAAGCGCGTGCGGCGCGGCGGCGGCGACTGCGGCGCGGCGCGGCGCGGCGGGGCCGTCGGGGCTCGCGGCGCCTCCGACACCAGTCGATGCAGCTCTTTGTGGATCTAGGGACGTGATAGGGGGACTGTTCAAATGGCTGCCAGGTTTCAATTTCAACCATAATAACTTATTTTATATTTTTCCGTTTGAAGTATCTGTTACTTGTTTATTGTGCAAACCTAACAGTGTTGTCTTTTTTAACCCAAAGTTTGACTGGTACAGAATGCCTTATTGCATTAAGTCCGCCTATGTACCACTACTGTACATCAAGCTTAAATAAATAAATAAATAATAATTATAATCATAATCACTTATTTTGCAAACACGGTTATAGTACATAGGTGTTTTTTAATAACAGAGTCCTCTATTATATTTTGCCAACATTTGGACATGTAAAATGTAATCAATGTCATAAAAATGTATATTGAAAAAGGAATTTAAGAATTATATTTTTTATGAAAACTATAAAACTGTTTTTCTAACCTATAGTAAAATAAAAACATTATTTTCAATAACTTGAACGCAGCATTCATGAGTTTATCTATAAAATTACTCTGTTATACGAGTACCAACTAGAACATGGAATTCGACGATCCCTGACTCAAAAGTCTTGAAACATTTCTTGTTAACATTATTATCCTTAGAAAGCAATCGAGATAAATTAAGTAGGTAGACTAATACATAGTCTATCTAGATTACTTTCCAAGGAAATTATGTTTACAACAGACAAATTAGTATTTAACTGTTGTAATCATAATTCGTTCTTTTATTATGTTAGTGCAAAACAAAGCAAGCAGTTAAAGAAAGAAAAAAATAAAGAACAAGATAACAAAGTTGTTAACACACAAAACGAACCACTTTATCATATTTAGAACATTAATTTACTATCAACTCTTACCTGCTCATAATGTCAACTGAAAAACAAACAAGAAAACAAGCAAGTAAACTAAACAAAGATGGCTGCTGCAAATATTAACATCAATCTAGACGATCCTAAATTAGAATTAGGATGAAATAGCGTTTACTGGAACAACTTGCGACCCACGGATGCCATCAAGTTACAAGGATAAAATCTATACGTTCCCTGTAATACTGTATGGATCACAATGTTAAGCTGTGACAAAGACGGATAAAATTATTGCATTTTTTTATCTGATATAAACTAGTGCTTGACTGCGATCCCACCTGATGGTAAGCATTGATGCAATCGTTGATGGTGAGGCGAACTAGTTTATTAAGAGCCTATTCACTGTAGGCTTGAAGATGTAGCAGAGATGAGTGTTGAGATGTATCTGTGATGTGATGAGAATTGATAAAGTGAGATTTGAGTACATTAGAAGAAGCTCGAAAGTGGTGCCAGTGACTGAATATATAAAACGGAATCGTTTGTCTTTGTGTGGTCATATGAGGACGAAAGATGAAAAGATATGAGTATAATACATGTGGACAGATAGAGAGGGAAAGAGAGGCCAAAGAAAAGATGAATCGACTGTGTGAGGGGTGAAATGAAATAAAAAGGAGTCAGTGCTAGAATGTAAGTAAAAAAACAACGAGTGTAGCGCGGACCCCAAGTAATATGGGACAAGGCCAGGAAGATGATGAAAATCCTAAATTAAAATTAGCAAAAATTTCATTTTAAATCGGACAAAAAACTATGCAAATCTAAACAAGGGTTAAAAACTGGCTCAAATACAACAAATCTAACAGAACACGAAGTTAGCACAACATTTCTTCAGACACTACCTAGATTTTTAGCTACTCTGGTCGACTTTACGAGCGTCTTGAACACTGCATTGACGAAGTACATGTGAAAAAAACATTCAAACGCAAAATTAAAGTCACATTATGTATTGTTGTAGGAGTTAACTTAAATTATTATTTTGTCTGAATTAAAATATCTTAATTTTTATTATTAACGGTGGTCAAACGGATATTCCAAACGCTAGATGCGTACCCCTAATCAATGCAGTGTCCACAGCGCCATCGACGTCAGGCGACGACAACGCAGCATTCACGCGGCGTACACATGGCGTTCACGAACCAACCAACGCTAAAGCGAAAAACAACCCAAGCGTCACACCACCTACACCGTGCCCTACCAGGGGGTTGACCGAGTCGTGCACGATCATGGTCTCGGGCCGCTTGCGGCGCTCCACCTGCGGCGAGCGCACGGGCTGCAGCGACGCGGGCCGCAGCCGCCGCAGCGCCGGGTCCTCCGGCCGGTGCCAGTGCACGAACTTGTATAGCTCTTTGTGGAGCTGTGGACAATGTGCGGTTGGGGGACATGCTGTTATAAGCTGTGAAGTTGGCGTGGCGTGTAAGAAATATTGATATATAAAGTATAGATAGCTCGGTTTTGTGGGGGCTTCAATTAGCAGGGGTAGTGGGGGTATACTATGCACCTATGTATGTCAACACCTTATAAGGCACAGGCATAATATTTTGTACAAATAAACATATTAATAAGGACAAGTTTATGAATAAATATATTTTAACTCAAGAATAAATACGACTGTAAGGAAGACTGTAAAACATATTTCTATATATTTTTTTTTAGGTGTAAGTTATTAATACTCTAATAAAAAATTAGGCCCTAACGTAGCATGGGTGTGTGAAACACAGTAATAATATTTTCACTATCCAAAGTGGTTTTCGAGTAATTTAAAACATTTATAAAGAAAGGAAAACATAGACTGAGAAGCAGTGCATTTTAAAGTATGTATACCCTATTCGCGATAAAATTACACATTTAAAGACACCTTTTTTACCGTCTGTTCAACCGATTTTAATTTCTATTTCGTAGGCATAAGGATGACATTAAAAGCAAAAAAGTTATAATACCAACTATTTACTGCAGCCGCCATTTGTCATGCCACCAACGTAAGAAAAGTCAAAATCGGTTGAACGGTCAGCAAAAAAAAAGGTTTTCATAAATGTCTAATGTTATTTTGAACAGGGTATAAGAAAGTAGATAAAACACAGGGCCAAGAAACAAATTAATGCATTTAGTACGCCTGCACCAACGCCTTAACAAAATATACTTAAATACACCTATATTAATAGATTTTTTTTTGTGTTAAATAAATATTAGAGATAATTAAGGTTGGCTTTTGCCCAGCATAAAAAAATATCTTAAAATATTGTGCATAAAAGCTGTGTTAGCATTTGCATTGTGAACATCGACCGTGCATATAACATAGTATATAAATATCGATAAGGTTTCTTTTTTACAATATCCACATCTGATCGCAGGGTTTAGAGGCTAGTTTGCGACCAAGAGTACAGTATGTAACAATAGAGGCTTTGCGACTTACTTGAGGACCCGCAAACTGGTATCCTGCCCCTGATACTATAAAAGCGAACGGGCGCACGACCAATTCATAAGTAATTGACACCATGTGATATTATATTAGTACGACACACCACATTTATTAAATTACCTTCTGCAGTACTTAATGTCAAAACTGATAATCGGTTTAAACCATTTTGAATGGGTTCAATCAAAACCGGTTTTCACAGAACGTCTCTATTACACAGATCTAGAGTTACCATAAAACTAAAATATGTTAACCCGTTGTGTGTCTAAACTTGGATCTACGCGAGACACAATGGCTTTTTAATTGTGTCTCTATTTACGGCACTCGAGAGGTTAAACGATTGTCTATGACACACAACATCCGGCGTCACGTTCCAGTCCCGCGACACCTCCCCCCGCCGTCCGCAGAGCCGTGTGGAGCCGTCCAATGAGAGCGGGCCAGCGCGCGCCGGTGGCGGTCGCGCCGCCGCGCGACGAAAGACACGACAGAACGGATTCAGACAGACTCCACGTTACGCGTTCGCTCGCTTCGAATTATTGTCGGGGTGCACTATCCCATGTACCATTTTATAATTAATTATTACAGTCCACTTAGTCGTTAATACCATCTTTTATTTATATGGCCCTTACATGGTCATTCGAGCCGGAATAGTGCACCTCAAAATCAAGAAATCGCGCGTCGCGTCTCGGTCGCCGCCGCCATTACAGAAAATAGAACTCGGACTCAGCAGCGTGCATCCAAGTTCAACGTGATCATCGCAGCAAGCAGACTTTCACCGCCGCCATTGCAGAACACAGAACACAGAACTCAGACCCAGCAGCGTGCAACCAAGTACAACGCGATCGTCGCAGAACAGACTTCATCCTCGGCACAGCCACGTGCAACGTGATCATCATAGCCCCGCCGTTCGACACAGCACAGCCACAGGATCAGTCAGATAATAACAGACCAATTAATTTTTTTCACTTTTACGCCCCATTTTTCAAATTGCATCAGCAATTTAGTCTTATTCACAGACATTCACACTTACTTAGACATTTCAGACCCAGATATTCAATTGTTCATTGCATATTTTCATTTCAATCAGAATTATTCTGAAAAATTAACCCAAATTGTTCATAACCTCAAAATATTCACGTCATTAGCAAAGAATTTAGTCACCCCCGCTTATTCAATTAGCTTTATTTCATAATACTAATGCCGCCAATAACATTTCACAGCATCTCCATTGCTTGCCGTGCGGCTGAACCGTGCTGAACAGCGTGAATTGCCAGCCATCGCCCTCGCCACGTGGCCCAGCAGTTGGTCGCTCGCCGCGTGCGCGCCCCCTCGCCCACCACTTGTTAGCTCTGAGCCCCACGCTTTGCACCGCCTAGCTTCTGCCGTTTTCTGCACTGCATGCTGATTTGAGTATTGCACATTTCTTTGCACAAACACTTGTGATAACATTCGCATACCAAATTTTTTCGCATACCAAATTTTTATTCTTTGCCTTTTATTAAGTTGTGCCTTTTAACCTTCAAACATGGCCTCTAAAGGTGCTAAAACCGAGTCGACCGATTTAATAAAACAACGTGGCATCATTAAAAGAAAAGTTACATTATTCAAAAACCATATTCAACTTATTCAGAATAATCAGTCATTAACGGATATCCAAGTAATTGAACTACAAAACAGACTTTCAGAATTCAAATCAATTCACAAAACATTTCATGATATTCAAACATTAATAGAATTAAATATGGATATTACAGAATTCACCGATGAGCCAGATCCAGAAAGCGAGCAGTTTGAGAACAGCTACCAGTTACTGGTGGCACATGCTTCTCAGCTGATTCAGCTGAATAACAAACCGGTAACTAATTCAGAATCGGACAAGGACCATTCAGGTGGGACCAAATCATTTATTAAGTTACCAACCATTGACTTACCACACTTCTCAGGTGACCATCATGATTGGCTCGAGTACAGGGAGACATTTCAGTCACTTATCAACAGACACAAAACACTAGACAACATACAAAAGTTTCATTACTTACGTTCCTCACTGTCAGGTAGTGCTTCATTAGTTATCAAGTCCATAGGAATGACAGGTGACAACTTTGAGGTTGCGTGGAAACTTTTGTGTGAACGCTATGACAACAAACGACAACTGGTAGGCAATCATGTTCATGCATTATTCAATATAAACCACGTTCAAAAAGAATCTTCGGTGTGTATAAGACAATTAATTGATACTATACAGAAAAACCTCAGAGCATTAGCTACACTAGGTGAAAAAACAGACTATTGGGATACATTAATAATATACTTAGTATCAAGTAAGTTGGACTCTAACACATTGAGATATTGGGAAGAACATAAAAATACGCTCACAGACATGCCCACACTTGAGTGCCTGAATAAGTTCTTAAAAAATCGTGCAGACTTATTAGAAACTTTAGAAGAAACAAAAAAAATCAACAATACAAACAGATCAGATACTCAAGTGGGACAAAACACAAAATCATTCACAAAACATCACACACCAAAGGCACCTACATGTCCTGTTTGTAAACAGCACCATTCATTATTTTCTTGCGAAAAATTTAGACAAATGCCTATAGAACAAAGAATTAGAGAGGTTGAAAAATCAAAAATATGTTCTAACTGTTTGCACCCTGATCATGACATCAAGTCATGCAAAGGAGGATCATGTAAGTACTGTAATCAGAAACATAATACACTTTTACATTTAGAAGCACCAAAGTCATCATCAGTCACATTCACCAGTTGCACACAGAACAAAACAGTATTACTGTCAACCGCACAAGTCAACATATTGGACAAACAGGGAAAACCACACTCAGCACGAGCACTAATGGATAATGGCAGCACCTCAAGCTACATTACCAGACGCCTGTGTTCAAAATTAGGCTTACCCATCCACACTATTGACACCACTGTCACAAGTATCAACAATCAATGCACAAAAATTACAGAAAACACTAACATTCAGATCCAATCAGCACACAACAATTACAGCACAAACACAATGTGCCTTATAATTGATCAGATTTCAAACTCAGTGCCACATACATACATACACAGAAATACTATTCAGATACCCAGTGGCATACAACTAGCAGACCCAGACTTTAATATTCCAGCCCCTATTGATTTGTTGTTGGGTGCAGACATATTCTGGCAAATCATAGGTACTGGAAAAATACCATTAGGAAAACAGCTACCAGTCCTACAAGAAACAGATTTAGGTTGGCTGATATCAGGCTGCATCTCAGACACTCAGACTCAGAACAAAAATCAGAACTCATCATTCTTTGTTAATCAGATCTCGGACAATATAAACAGATTTTGGGAATTAGAAAACATTTCTATTCCTTCAGAAACATCTCAGACTACTCAACAGACATGTGAAGAAACATTCACATCAACCACAACTCGCAAAAATGATGGCAGATTTGTGGTCACCATACCGTTTAAACAATCGCCTGAATGTTTAGGCCACTCATACAATCAGGCAAAGAATCGCTTTCTAAACATAGAAAAAAGATTCAAATCAGACCCAACATACAAACAACAGTATTTCAATTTCATGCAAGAATATCTTGATCTAGGTCACATGACCAAAAACACCAACAGAAACATTCAGACACCTTCATACTACATACCACATCATGGTATAATACGTAACACCAGTACTACAACAAAATTCAGAGCAGTTTTTGATGCATCGGCACGAACATCCAATAAAATATCACTTAATGATATTCAAATAATAGGACCAGTAGTACAAGATGATTTAATTTCAATTCTTATTAGATTTAGACAACACAAATACATTGTATCAGCCGACATCGAAAAAATGTATCGTCAAATTGAAGTCATAGAAAAACAACGATCATTACAACAAATAGTATTTCGTTTCGATGAATCAGAACCGCTAAATACATACACCTTAAATACATTGACCTATGGGACAGCATCAGCACCCTACCTCGCCACGCGTTGTATCAGACAGGTCGGGTTGGACTGCCAACATGACAAGGAAGTATCAGAAATAATCATGCGTGATTTCTACTGTGATGATCTACTAACAGGATCTGATAAGAAATCCCGTTTGATAGACATAGCAATGTCGGTAAATACAGCTCTAAAATCAGCACAATTTCCACTCAGAAAGTGGCAGTCTAACAATCTAGACATTTTACAGAAAGCAAACCTATTATCAGATTTACCACACAGCACCATCAATTTAGGTGCAAAAGAACCATCAAAAACATTAGGTATATACTGGAACCCAAATCAAGATACAATCACCTACTCAACAAACATAGAAAACTCGGTAAATAACAATATTACAAAACGGAAAATATTGTCCATGATTGGCCAAATATTTGACCCATTGGGCCTCATAAGTCCTTCAGTCTTGCATGCTAAAATAATAATGCAAAAAATGTGGTCACTAAACTTGCAATGGGATGACAGTGTCCCTCATGACATAGAAATTCTATGGAAAAATTTCGTACAATCATTGTCAGATTTAAAACAATTAGTCATACCGAGACGAGTTTTCTGTGATTCAATTAAATACATACAGCTACACATATTCTGTGACGCCTCTCAGAATGCCTATGGCGCCTGTTTATATGTGCGAACACATACTACAAATGGTGAAGTGTATGTACGACTACTAACAGCTAAATGCAGGGTGGCCCCACTAAAAACATTAACAATTCCACGTTTAGAACTTTGTGCAGCACTCACAGGTGTTCGCCTTTACAAAAAAGTCATTGACTCTCTCAGTAATTCACACAATATTTCAGGCTGTTTCTTTTGGAGTGACTCAATGATTGTTTTATCATGGATAAAGTTATCACCACACAAACTAAACTCATTTGTAAGTCACAGAATCAATGAAATACAAACCGTTACAGATCAACATACATGGCAATATGTGCCTACAAAGCAAAACCCCGCAGATCTCATATCTCGTGGCGTCCCAGCATCGATCCTCATACATTCAGACATGTGGTTTTCTGGTCCAGACTTTCTCAGGAATGATGACAACAGCTGGCCTACATCACCTGGGCATATCGGCAGCTATTCTGACCTGCCAGAAACAAAACTCCAGAACCACAAAAACACAAATCAGTGTTACACACAGATAGAAGAAAGTTCATTCATTTATAATTACTCTAATTTCACAAAATTAACACGCGTAACTGCATACATATTGCGGTTCATACACAATTGCAGAAATAAAACACAGAAAAGTACTTCAGCTTCAAACAATACTATTTCATTAACAACTGAAGAGCTAAATCAGGCAAAATTAAAGTTAGTAAAAATTTCACAAATGCATTCATTTTCTAATAAATATGAATTACTTTCAACAAATAATACATTACCAGCTAAGAACAGATTAATTTCATTAAATCCATTTTATGATCAGGCCAGCGGAGTAATTCGCGTGGGCGGCAGGCTCGCTAATTCACGATTTCATCATGACAAAAAATTTCCATTACTTTTGCATGGCAATCATCACATTAGCAAAATCATTTTCTCCACTTATCATAGAACACTTCTCCATGCTGGTCCTCAGCTACTACTCGCTCACATACGTGAAACCTACTGGCCTATCAACGGCCGCAATCTAGCCAGAAAAACGGTTCAATCCTGCATAACTTGCAAACGTTTTCAAGGAAAACCCATTGCCCCAATCATGGGCAACCTACCTGAGCCTCGCATGCACTCAGAATTCCCATTCAGTAATGTCGGTGTAGATTATGCCGGACCAATCATGATCAGTAACCGTAGGGGGCGTGGTAGTCAATTAATAAAGTCATACATATGCATATTTGTATGCTTTGCAGTAAAAGCTGTTCATTTGGAATTAGTTACCGATTTGACTAAAGAAGCTTATTTAGCAGCACTAAATAGGTTCATCAGCCAGAGAGGGAAACCTACACACATATATTCAGACAATGGCACTAACTTTGTAGGAGCATCTAATGTTATCACAGGTTTTTTAACAAGGAATCAGAACTCAATCAGCGACAGTGCAGCAGAACAGGGCATTACCTTTCACTTTATTCCCCCATACTCCCCACACTTTGGTGGGCTATGGGAAAGCACAGTCAAATCAACAAAACATCACCTTAGGCGAGTCTTAGGCTTAGCTCATCTCACATACGAAGAAATGTACACAGTCTTATGCCAAGTTGAAGGCATCTTAAATTCAAGGCCTTTGACGCCTCTCTCCTCAGACCCATCTGACCTCACTGCCCTAACTCCATTCCATTTCTTAATTGGTCGATCATTAGCTGTACTGCCACATCCACCAGTGCCTGACTGTAGTCCAATGCATCTACCCAGATACCAGCGCGTAGAGCTTCTGCGTCAACATTTTTGGACACGATTTTACAAGGAGTATATTTCTCAGCTACAGATCAGAACTAAATGGAAGAAGTCGTCGGGACAGCTGAAAGAAGGCACCTTGGTCGTCGTGAAAGATGACCATCTCCCACCTGCCCGTTGGATCCTTGGACGAGTAACACAGCTCCACCCGGGGCCTGACGGAGTCACAAGGGTGGCTGACATCAAAACAAGCTCAGGCACTATCAGACGAGCATTCAACCGGATATGCCCTCTCATTTGTGGCCCGGCAGAATGTCTATGACACACAACATCCGGCGTCACGTTCCAGTCCCGCGACACCTCCCCCCGCCGTCCGCAGAGCCGTGTGGAGCCGTCCAATGAGAGCGGGCCAGCGCGCGCCGGTGGCGGTCGCGCCGCCGCGCGACGAAAGACACGACAGAACGGATTCAGACAGACTCCACGTTACGCGTTCGCTCGCTTCGAATTATTGTCGGGGTGCACTATCCCATGTACCATTTTATAATTAATTATTACAGTCCACTTAGTCGTTAATACCATCTTTTATTTATATGGCCCTTACAACGATTTACAATAAACCTACCAACCATTAGGTAACAAACTAACTCTTGCCTATGAACTTATTAAAGTTCTTAAGCAAATGTAAGTATTGTGTGTTATAGATATATAGTAGTTTTGGCGAACTAACGTTAAAGCTACAGGCCCCAGCGTATCCATATCTCGCTAAATGGCGCTAAACTCAATATTTAAAGTTAATTTTATTTTCAGTGCATGGGAGCATTATTAAGTACAAGCAAAAGGTATTTGTTAAGATCGGACAATCTGCTTTATTGAACTTAGTCAGATTATTGCTAAAAAATCCACCTAATTCTGAATATTCATGTAGTATAAATATACACCGTCAAATTTTGATCGTTTTAATCCCGTGGAGGGTCGATCCGGTACATGAAACACTATCGATTTGTAAAGATAAAATGAAAAATAAAGTACCGTTTTTTCAAAACTCTCATTAATTTACGCATGTACGAAATTAATTTATTTAAGAAAACGTCAGCTGAGCGAGTCCAATGACCTGTAGGTAGTTTGTACGCAATGCCCACTACTACCTACAGGTCATTGGACTCGCTAAATTTAGCTGTGTATAGTGCTAAAGTATAGCAGTATAGCGCTATAGTTCAGCGTCATCTAACGAGAACAGAGGCCTTATCATGACGTGTTAAAATGTCAGGCGTGCGAGCGAGAAAGATGGATGGAGTTACAGTATATACAGCCTATATAGCTGCATCCTTTAGGGGCCGTAGAAGTAAGTAAGGGCCTGTCCACATCTCCACGTCACGACGTTGTCAACGTGGAACGGTGCGGTAACGTGGCACGGTACGTTGACGTGACGAGCAACGTAAAAATGCACGTCACGATACAGCAACGTTCCACGTCGCTGTGCCTTGTAAAATTCTGCTACATTCTTCATTAACTTAGATATGTATTTCAATAGAAATACTAAACACAATCGCGGTTATTATTCTCCGACATTTTTTATTCACAAATCACAACTAATCGCTACGACAATGAAGCATTAACTGAGCGAGCGCATCGAATCGAGCCACGTCGGCCGACATGACGCGCCGTCCCACGGCGTCGTTGCTGTACCGTGTACTAGCACGACACGGCAACGTAACGTGGCACGTTACCGCACCGCTCCACGTTGACGACGTCGTGAAATGGAGATGTGGACAGGCTCTAAGCAGATTATTTGCAAATATTGACCCACTCCCGAGGGCTAAAAAGCAAAAAAAAAAAACTCTCCCCCCATACCCCCCATAGACAGGTCCTGTAGTGCTTACGTAATACTAGAATGGACCCAGGTCGTCAGATCGCGTTAAGAGCTGGCGTTAAGGGCCCATAGCTTTCACCTGAAAAGTCTGTTTTTACCGTGATATTTACTCGTAAATTATGTGGTTAATTGGTTCCTATAGTATCGTTTTGGTCTCACCTCAAAGCCAAGTTTGAACATCTGCAGCAGCAGCTCGCGTACCCTGGTGGCGACGGTCTCGTATAGCTCGCGGTGCATCTCCTCCGAGCTCGTCAGCCGGCTTTTGTCCAGCACGAACTCGATGTGCGACGTGATGAAGTCACGGATCGCCATTATGCAGTTCTGTGGGACATTGACGGATTGGTAAGTACACCTGGAGGATACGAATATATTGACTGATTCGACTTGTAGCGACATTTTTGCTATGCCACCTATATATTTATTTATTATTTATTATATTCTTTATTGTACACCGCATGAACAAAAAAGATACAGGACAAACATTATTCAAAATAAGTGTACAATGGGCGGCCTTATCGCACAGGCCTTATCCTAAAAAAACGCTCTTGCGCAGCGTTCAGTGCAAAGTTCTGGCTCGCCAAGATACGTTGGAGGATTTTGTATATCGTATTTCAGGACATGATCGCCCGTCCCTTGCTGTTCTTCCCTAGCGCTGCTTTAAGCCGAGATCTACCCCACCAAGGGTTTCCTTAGCGAATAATCGCTTAGTTTTATGTTTTTGAAGCTCTGATTGAAGATTTTCATTTTTATCACGAGCAAGTCCGGTTGATCAGTCGATAACCTGTTAGGTTAAAATACGAAAGGTCGTTCATAAAAAGCAAACAGTTGGTACTCACAAAGATCTGCCCCCTCTGGTTCAGGTAGGAGGGCGGCGGCGCGCGCGCCAGGCGGGCGGCGAGCGCGCGCGCCCACTGCGCCGCCTGCAGCGCCGCGTCGCGCGACGTGGCGTACATACTCTGCGCCGAGCGGCACACTGCGTAGATGGCGTGCCGCGTCACGGGGCTGGGAAACGGAACAAGATAACAGGAAGGACCCTTTTAATCTATTTATTTATTATTTATTAAAACTTCATGTAACACACAGGTACCAAGGCGGACTTAATGCCTTAGGCATTCTCTACCAGTCAACTTAGGGCGGTGAAAAGAAAACGTCAGGTGCACAAAAAAAAAATATAAAAATATTTTTTCAGGAAACGAAAAAAAAAATTCGGCCTCTCCATACAAACTGTCCAATCAAGTTTATAATTTTCTATGGTGAGGCGGATTTTTTTTTTCGTTTCCTGAAAAAAAATTTTGTGGAAGGTTGTTCAGTTTCGTCTACTGAGCAAGCCCTTAAAGTTTGTGGAGGGCTGTCCCTTACACCTTGTATATATAAATAAAATAGACATAAATTTTAATTGTTTTAATCCCGTGGAAGGTCGATCCGGTACATGAAACACTATCGATTTGTAAAGATAAAATTAAAAAATAAAGTACATTTTTTTCAAAACTCGTATTAATTTACGCATGTACGAAATTAATTTCTTTAAGAAAACGTCAGCTAAGCGAGTTCAATGACCTATAGATAGTAGTCGGCGTTGCGTACAAGCTACCTACAGGTACTCTCAGGAACTCGCTAAGCTGACGTTTGACGTACATGCTTAAATTAACACGAGTTTTGAAAAAAAGGTAATTTATTTTTTAATTTTATCTTTACAAATCGATAGTGTTTCATGTACCAGATCGACCCTCCACTGGATTAAAACGATTAAAATTTAACGGTGTATAAAGTAGAAGAAGGGGGGTTTTGAAACGACTCCGCTATTTGTTCTGAAAGTAATGCCGCAACTTTCGCTTAAATGCATACTGACTGGTGGTCGTCCTGATATCGAGAGGAAGCACATTCCACAGAAGTATGGACTGTATATGACAGGAAGAATGAACAAATTCAAAAGTATGAGAGGGACAGAGCAGTAGGAGATTGTTAGAAGAACGAAGATACTTAGAATGGGAAGAACATAAATATTGAAAATGAGATATAAGATAAGAAGGAGGGGGTAGGAGAGTTGAGCAGAGAGAAGAGTGTAGTCAGTGCGCGCAAACTTCTTCTCTGGCGAATGGGCATCCATTTGAGCTCAGTGTTTCATTAAAAGGTTCATTTTCCACTCGCCTATCGTCAACATCGAGCATGGTTTAAAAGATTGTTGCTTCTTCGCGATGTTTGATGAAAAAACAATGCAAAAAAAAGAGAGAACGCCTGAAAACTCTGTTGGCATTTGCTAATTCCGTGATCAAATATTTCACAAAACTCGTTCCAGAAAATACGAGTTTCTTTTAAACCCTTAAAAGTTTTTCAGAAAAATTGTCGTCATTCAGAATATCGATTAAATATGCAAGGTTTTTATTTATGTACTTTTTATATTTTTAATATGTGAGTACATTACGGACGACAATTTGAGTTCTGGGGCAATAGTTACAAATATAACATCCAGTCGGTATTTGTTATACAAAAGAGGGCTTTAAGGACAATACTCCGATTGAAACAGACGGAATCATGTAGGGACCACTTTATTACACATACAATTTTGACCGTGCCATGCCTCTATATATTAATATTATTAACTAATTTTGTTAAAAAATTGCACAAGATTGAAACCGACGAACAACGACAAGTAAGACAGAAGACTCGAAGAAAAGATTTCCCTAATTTTATCCAACCGAAATTAAATGTGGTTAAACACAGTACCAGGTATCAGTCAGTCTTGCTGTACAACAACTTATCCGCAGAATTTAAAACCATAAATAGTGTAAATTTAAACAAAAACAAACTCAAGGCCTACTTATTGGGGTAGGGCTATTACAGTGTTGATGAATTTCTAGAGGATAAACGGCAATAATTTTAACATTATTAAAAAAAAATAAAAAATATTGTTTTTTGATTATCATTATTAGCTTAACTTTGACATTGAACTTTTTCTGTTGACTTGAATGATTTGGACATAATTATTTTCGACATTTATTTCTTTGTTTCACCGTCAGCGGTGATTATTGATATTTATGTATAATTTAATTTTTGACATTCTTTTTTAATTTTTTTTTTTTTTTTTTTTTGTGACTGGAAAGATTTTATAATGGAATTCGGAATATTGTTCTGTTAATTCGTTTGTTATTGTGTGAATTTATTAATTCTGTTATAAATTACTACTGAATTATTATATTATTATTTTATTTATGTTTTCATTAAATTTATCGATTGTATCATATTTTGGATTTAATTTGGAATTTGTATCATTATTTTGTGTGACTTTGTTGATATTTTTATATGTACTTAATAGATTTTTATTTTTTGGGAATTGTTTAAATAATTTTATAGTAGTTAAATATTCTATTTATTTGTTTTATGTATAATAATTATCGACAATATTGTTATTTTATTAGGATTTTGTAGTATGTTGCATGTTTTTTTTTTCCCCCTTCAAACTATCGGCGAAATTGTTTTTTTATTTTTTTTATTATTTTCAACACAATGTTACATTGTTATGAAATAAATGACTTATGACTTATGACCAAATTGTTCACCTAAAATAGTAGATTTTCAGAGACCAATACTAGCATAGTTAAACACAAAATGTTTTGATTTATATAGAAGCATAGATAAATATCTACAAGATTGTGTTGTGTATCCAAAATATCTAAAAAAATATGTGTAATAAGATTATAATCACGTAAGAGCGGTTGTAAGAAATTGTACGAAATGTAAGATTGAAAATATGTTACTAAAAACTATTTTTCAACACACTTGCTCAGAAAGTGACTCTTGATAATGGCCCTTGTTACCAAACTGTGACATTTTGATTACCATTACGCACTAGTGCTATAATGTAGTTAGAGTCCGTCTAATGAAAGCGTGACCTGAGAAAAGAAGGTTACAACCAAAAATTTTGAATGTGGTATTATTGAAATAGTGAGAGAAAAAAGTTTTGATACTAGAGTATTTTTTGTATTTATGACAATTGTATAATAGTTGTATAAGAACTTAAATCCTAATCAAAAACATGTGTGTAGACTTAATTAATTGGTGGGTGTATGTTAAAGGTCAATAACACACAAAATGTTAGTTATTATTCCAAATTATTTTATTTTATCTGATCTCTCAAATGTCGCTATATAATTTTTCTGTGTTCTGTCCCACTCCTGGGCAAAGGCCTCCCTCCACTCCTTCCATTTTTCGCGCGCCCGGGCTTCTTCTTGCCAGTTCTGGTGGAATCTATCAAGTTCGTCGCGCCATCTCCTTCGTGGTCTACTGCGACCCCGACGCGCTGTTTCAGGGCACCAACTTTGTGCTACTTTGGCCCACAGTTTGTCGGGCATGCGGCAGACGTGTCCTGCCCAGTCCCACTTCAGTTTGGCAGACTTTTGAGCCACATCCATTATTTTGGTTTTGGAGCGCAGTATAGTGTTTCGAACTCGATCCGTTAATTTAACACCTAGTATACTGCTTTCCATTGCTCGGATTAAGTTTGGACTTCTGGATGTTAGTCAAAGACCAAGTTTGTACGCCATAGGTTAGGACGGGGAATACACATGTCCATGAGTTTTTGTTTTAGTGCCATGGGCAATTCACCCTCGAATAGGTATTTCATGGACCAGCAGCTCTTCCAGGCGTTTTCAGTCCGTCTTGCGATCTCTTTGAAGATTGGCAGCCGATTGGAGGGAGAGAGGCATCGTCGTTGGCGAGACGAGGTTAACAAATCTCCGTTTTGCTGATGACATTGTTCTCTTTGCTTCTTCAGCCACTGAACTAGAACGCATGCTACAAGAGCTAAGTGACGCAAGCCTTGAGGTTGGACTGAAGATGAATATGTCGAAGACTAAAGTCATGACCAACGAAGCACCAAAAGTCATAAAAGTACACGGGGAGACTATACAACATGTCCAGGAATACCTTTACTTGGGCCAAGTAGTCTCTTTCCAGGCGAGACAAGACAAAGAGATCGCTATATAATTTTCAAATAATATTCTTTATTTACCATTTGGCCTTCTGGCAAAAATACCAAGTGCACAACACCGCGATAGTCAAATAAAATAGTCAACATGATTTCAACTTCATCACGTCTCGCCAACACTAATAATGTGTTTCAAGATTGGAATCGATTCGTTTTAGCATAGAGAAAATTCAGATCTTTTGGGATTAGTCAAGACGGAACATGTTTTATACTCTAGTGGTTGTTTCAAATGATACGGATTGACTCGTGAGTTCAGCAGCTATCTCTCTCAAACTTGAACTAGGATTTCAGTCACTATTTCCTTCACTTTCGCGATTTTAACTTCAGTTGAAGACTTTGATGCACTACCAGACAGAGTGAGGCAAATCTTTCATTACATCTCAACTGCTTTTGAACGCATTCTAATAATATACTAGGGGATTAATAGCATAGAGAAAATTCAGATCTTTTGGGATTAGTCAAGTGGGAACATGTTTTATACTCTAGTGGTTGTTTCAAATGATACGGATTGACTCGTGAGACTCAAAAAGTTCAGCAGCTATCTCTCTCAAACTTGAACTAGGATTTCAGTCACTATTTCCTTCACTTTCGCGATTTTAACTTCAGTTGAAGACTTTGATGCACTACCAAACAGAGTGAGGCAAATCTTTCATTACATCTCAACTGCTTTTGAACGCATTCTACCACTCACTAGCATGTGTTTTTGATTAAGTCGATTCACCAAAAGCCTTCTTTGTTCGATGTTTTTGTCCATTATGAAATCAGATTAATAACAGCAATATGTCAGATTATCTAAAAATTTATGAAAAAGAAATATCATAAAATTATCCTAATTATAACTATCTAATAATATTAGTCGACAAGGATCAAGATTATAACGTCATACTAACTTAAAAAATCAGAAATCGTTTATAAACGTTGTTGGTTTTCATTAAAAACACCTTCTTTCTCTTCTTGTTTTTGTTTGAATTTATTAACCATAGTGTGTAGCAGTTTTTGCACGTTACTGTTTATGTTTTATGTTTCCAAAAACTGACAATTGCAACCATAGACTTTGACGTGTTTTTTTTCGGCAAAACAATGTTGCAAATTTAATTTTTTTTTAAAGTCCAGGTTACGCTTTCAGTAGACGCACTCTAAAACTTTATTGTCCAACCTCTATTGAAAGGTAAATTAAAAAAATATGGGCGCGCATATGAAAACAGATTTTTAGCGCCTCAAAAGTTTACTAATTTTATAGTTATTTTCTTCACAAGTGTATTGAAAAACGTCGTATGACACACGTGAGTAATTAATGATTACCGTTCTCGGCTCTCTTAAGACCCTTGCCACGGCTCGGGTCTATATACCGCCTCGTCGGTAATCATTAACATTACACACTTATATCATAACTAGCTGTACCCGCGCGGCTTCGGTCCCGCTCTTCCCTACTTCAGCCTACTATACCCTACTCTACCCTACTATACCCTACTCTACCCTACCCTACCCTACTCTACCCTACCCTACTCTACCCTACCCTACTCTACCCTACCCTACTCTACCCTCCTCTACCTTACTCTACCCTACACTACCCTACTCTACCCTACACTACCCTAATTTTCATTTTTTTTTCCATAAGAACCTTCTCCTCATAATAACGAACACAACAAAAAAAAAATTAGCGAAATCGGTCCAGGCGTTGTTGAGTTATGCGCTTACCAACACATTTTGCGATTCATTTTTATATATAAGAAGATGTATTATAAATTGATCGTTCCAAATATTACGAAATCTATATCTAATATCTAAGCAAGCGATACTAAAATAGCGGAGGGGAGCGGGGATTAGCCGACGGAGGTGCTTGATGCGCTTACGTCGCGTCATACAGAGTTCAAATGAGTTAGATAGAATAACGAAATATTGAAGGTTTATTTTTAGTAAATGAATTATATTTTGTAAAAAATAATAGAACAAAAGTTGTTGTGATGATTAGACCTGCAAGGATGTTGGAATAGAACCTGTAATGTGCAAGTTAGACTAATTGACGACACTGACTGTGAATATATTTGCACGCCATGTTATGGCAGGATATGCTTAAGCAAATTTACTGTAACACCTTATGCAGCACATTCTAGCAAATAAATGATTTGATTTGGGTTTATTTAACAAATAACCCTGTATATGAGAAGATTTAAACGACTGCTTATTAAAAAAAAATGCTCCTAAGCATACATTTTCGGGAAAAGAAAACTAGTACACAACTTCGAAATACCTGACTAAATTATTAATATGTTATACATAAACATCATCCAGTCAGGAAATAGAAATGTATGTAAAATATATTATACCTGCTGTCAGGGTTTTCAGCACTTTCAGCGATGTGGTGCTTCTGCCTGCTATCCTCCTTAATGATTCTGAACTCGTCCTCGTAAGTCTTCAATAGCCTATTCAGTTGGTTGCATGTAATGTTTCTGAAACAAATATAAATCATACTGTTATTAAGTGCTCCTTTAAAGCCTCATACGGACATCGCGAGGCGTGTGTTGCGAATGGTTAACATCGCGTGCCTCGCGCTGTGTGGAAATTCGTGTCATACGATCGTTGCAAACGCCGCCTCATTGCGAGCCGTGCGCTCCGTCTGGACGGATATCGTAATATCATTGTTTAATAAATAATAATTTAATATAATATTCCACAACTATCACACAGCACCGTCTAGTCCCAAGCAAAGCAGAGCTTGTGTTATGGGTACTAGACAACTGATAAACATACTTAAATATCTCTAAATACATACATATTTTAGATAAATTACACCCAGACACAGAACAAATGATCGTGCTCATCACACAAACATTTGTCCTGGGTGGGAATCGAACCGACAACCTTCGGCATAGCAGTCAGGGTCACTAACCACTAGACCAACAGGCCTGTCAAATTTAATGTATTTCAATGGTGTAATCGTGTTGTCCACCAGCGTCTTTTCTTCTTTTCTCTTTTATTAAGTACAAGGCGAGACGGAAGATTGCAGCTGCGGCCTATATAGTGATTACTATATAGGCTGCAGTTACAATTTTCGGAGCCATTTTTCTATTGACGAACACGCGTGGTTGTTTGCGTGCCCAGCTTGAGCATGTGTAGTTTGGGGCGCATGCATTAATGTACTGTCGTTCTTCAGGTTGATAGTTGGGCTACCATAATGAAGTCTCGCTTAAAGACTTCCCCGCTATGGTAATTCGTCCGACCCCTTAAACTGTCTGGGTTTTTTAGTCAGTAAGAGTCTGACACTATCTCCCGCTCAGCCCAAGAGCGGGGGTTGTCATAAGATGATTTTTCACATCGAAAAAAAAAAAAAAACCCTTAAACTGTCTATTAATATGACTACACATTTGAGCAGAGGTAGTACAAATTGTCATTCCGTGAGATTTAATTTCATGATATAACATAAAGGTAAGCAACGTACGAGAAGGTGAGCGGCGCGAGCACGGCGGCGCACTTGATGCGCTTGGCGATCTGCGCCGTGAAGGCCCACTCCGCCTGCAGCCGCGAGCGCGGCATGTGCTCCGTCTCCGACATCGTCGTCAGGTACGACAGGTATTGCTGCAACACACACACACTTTATATTTACACATCATTCTAATCTATACTCCATTTGACGAATACTAAGGCTCGAAGAGAGCTGTGGTGGCCGAGTGGTAATGGTCTCGACTTACGAGTTGTAGGTCGCGGGTTCAAGCCCAGCCAGACGCATCACTGTGTGTAATTTATTTCATCACCACTGCTCTCAAAACGGTGAAGGAAAACATCGTGAAGTAACCGGCATGTCCTAGAACCAAAAATTCGAAGAGATATGACATCCACCAAACCGCACTAGCCCCGCGTGGTGGATTACGGCTCATTCCCTCTCCTAGAGAGGAGGCCTGAGTCCCAGTAGTGGGAACATTATAAGGCCGACTATGCTATGCAATGGTAAGACCCCATGATGCCCACGACGTCTTTTTGAAGCGATGCCGTCATACGTTCGCATGGATACAGTCGCGATGCAGTCGCTAGCAGTTTGGCCTCGCCCACATCACGATTCTCAAACGCGATTTAGTTACAAAAATAAAATTTTTGTATGTAGATGTTTCACTTCTTCCGTTTTCTCCCTGACTTAGTCCATCACGGTCCCGCGTTTGTATCGCTACAGTCGCGATGCTGTAGTGCGTTGGTATCGATTCTATAGCGCGTTGCAAATGCGTCTAACGCGCGTTAGTAGTGATGCGCGTTCACAAAACGCGTGACAGTATCGCTACAAAAAGTCGCCGCGGGCGAGGAGCCTAAGATAATAAACAAAGTCGATACGCGAAATACGTCGAAATAGCGTCTTTCAGTCTCACTGAGAAATATAACTGCTTATATCTCTCAGTGAGACTGAGAAAAAAGAAAGTATCTGCATACTTTGATTTTTTGATTTATCATCATTATTTCTGCTTAAGGATGATACTGGATATAGACATTCCCACAGCACACAACAATAGTTATGCCTATTTGCAGTTTTATTTATTACACCATTATAAAAAACCCACCATCACTACTGCTACTTGTTTGTTTATTTTATGAATACGAAGTCTGTGCGCATAGCCAACATTATGTCCAGACCTTCACGCAGCACGAAGTCTGTGTACATAGCCAACACTGTGTCCAGACCTTCATGCAGCGCGAAGTCTGTGTACATAGCCAACACTGTGTCCAGACCTTCACGCAGCGCGAAGTCTGTGTACATAGCCAACACTGTGTCCAGACCTTCACGCAGCGCGAAGTCTGTGTACATAGCCAACACTGTGTCCAGACCTTCATGCAGCGCGAAGTCTGTGTACATAGCCAACACTGTGTCCAGACCTTCATGCAGCGCGAAGTCTGTGTACATAGCCAACACTGTGTCCAGACCTTCACGCAGCGCGAAGTCTGTGTACATAGCCAACACTGTGTCCAGACCTTCACGTAGCGCGAAGTCTGTGTACATAGCCAACACTGTGTCCAGACCTTCACGCAGCGCGAAGTCTGTGTACATAGCCAACACTGTGTCCAGACCTTCACGCAGCGCGAAGTCTGCGCGCATCTCCGACGCTATGTCTACTGTGTGTACAAGGGACACTCACCTTGAGCAGTGTCTCCACTGTGGTGTCGAACGTGTTGGTGAGCAGTATGAGGTCATTGGCAGCTCGTCCCGGCGCTCGCCCTCCCAGCGCGGCCTGCACGTGCAGCGCGAAGTCTGCGCGCATCTCCGACGCTATGTCCAGACCTTCGCGCAGCTCGTGGATTAGCTGGAATCAGAAGAAAGACATTAACGGTATAAGTGGTATGGGGCAGGGCTCAATGCTCACAGAACAGATGATCGATGGGGCCAAAAGGTTTTGGAGTGGCGACCGTATACCGGAAGACTCAGCGTCGACGCGGTCTCCCACAAAGATGCGAGACTCACGGGGCTAGATGTTAAGAAGACACTTGGGAAACAAGACAAGAGTGTGATACAGTATGTGTGTAAAGTTAAGTTACCTGTTTGACAGTGAGACAGGAGGGGTGCTCGGGCCTGGCTTCTAGCCGGAAGGATAGGTAGTCGTGCACGGCCTCCATGCACAGGCTGGACAGCAGCAGGAAGTGTGCGCGGTAGGACGGTAGGCGCATGGATATGCACTCGGGGGACCAGCAGCCGTATCTGAGGGAGGAAAGGGTGGTATGTCAATGCACAAGGACGGACAAAACGAGGACGTATTGTAGGAAGTTTCATACCGTACATAAACTGAATAATATGGGTGATAAACTCAAGTACATGCATAGACACATGCCAACACAATATGGCACTTTGCTTGTTTGATCAGTATGGCTGCTAAAACTCTTCTCATTGGTCGTTTCACTATTGCCAGATTGATCATGAAGATGCCTCTCCGGAAGCTGTCAGGGTATGCTGCACGACTTGTCTGCTGGGAGCATCTCTCAAAAACCATCCACAAGATATTTTATCAACGTATTCAATATATTATTGCACTTGAAAGCTGAAAAATCTTTGGAGGTATGCGGGGAACAGAGTGTAAAATCCCGCAAACCTCCGTATAAAAGCGAGGATTTCCTCCGACCAGACGGGAGTTTTGTATGGCTTGAGTAACTGTCTGATACGTGATTTCGAGCTGTTGTATATGTTCAAATCGCGCGAAGAACTAATGAAGGACTTGTTAACAACCCGAGCGCATTACCATGGCACTGGCTCGAAAACAGTTACCACATGGAATACTCGAAAATAGTTTGTACTGTCACGTTTAAAGCATCGTAAATTCGTTAAGTAAGTAGTATATGTCATGATAAACTACTCAGCGCAAAATAAATATTGATATTCAAAAAACTAAAATAAAATTCAATACACTCAATATTTCAAACGTTATTCAGCAGGTGCCATGTTAATGCGCACGGGTTGTGTATCTGACATAGTATCAGAAGAAGTACTGACCTCCTAAGCTCATAAGTCTTCAGCTCATCCTCATCTTGCATGGAGAAGTCAGGGCGTCCGTTCGAGGGGTCCTCGAACACCTCCTCGCCGTCCTCTTCGACGAAGTTTTCTGATTGTAGCTGTGGAAAGAGAGATAGTATCAAAAAATAGCCCAAGTTAAAAAAAATATATATAACTAACTTCAGTGTTAAAAAACACTGAAAAGCATAAAATAACTTTAATTTCGGAAGTCGGTGTTTCTATAATAGTTTTGTCTCTTCGTTATTTAACACCGACTTCCGAAATTATATTTTTTTTTGTAAAAAGTTTTTTATTTTACACTTTAGTTATAGTACCACCACTAAAAAGTTCCCCTCAGACAAACTTAAATAACTTATAGCCACAGTGCATCTCATAACGATTCTAATAATCCCAAACACGGTTAGATTACATTAATTTATTTTTTTCCTTCTGGCTTCATCATCAGATCAGTTCGATACACCCCCCCCCTCCTTTTCTGACAGCCAGTCATCGACTACACGTCAATCAAAGCAACTTTACTTGTAACCACAGTTCTGCTGTGATTCTATGAGGAGTTTTGTTCCATATCTTCGAAGTTCATGATCAGATCTTAACAATATTTCTATGGGACCAACTTGGAAGCATAACCTTTCAATCAAAAAAATAATTTAGAAAATTGGTCCACAATTGACCGAGATATCGGTGAACACACATAAAAAAAAAAACATACATTCAGCCGAACATAGAACCTCCTCCTTTTTGAAGTCGGTTAAAAATACAAAAAATTTAGGCACAGATCGCCCTAGACAGAGAAGTTTGGAAAGAGTAAAGGGAGGCCTTTGCCCATCAGGTGAGATAGTGGTCAAACGCAAGCCTATCATTAATAAAAAAAAAAAAGCAGTGGTAGCAAAAAAAAAAGACGCGCTCTAGTCACCATTCCCTTATCGTTGGCTGAGTTGCCTATTGGTTGTTTATTCCTACAATGTTTTACCTGTTTTTAAACTATTCAAGCGAACATTGGAATTTGAAATATATCAAGAAGACACTCAACAAGAATTATTTTTTGTACAGAATCGAAAAATTGTTCTACGAATTCAAATTTCAAGTTGGTTAAACTTACGTCTGGTTTCTCCAGTGTGAGGTAGACTTTATCGAGTAGATTTAGACGCATCTTGTAGATGAACATCATGCACCGTCGGACGCCCTGCGTCTTCAGGATTTCTTGGTGGTAGTCTCTGAAAAACATGATAAATATTATGAAATTTATCTACTGGCTTCATGTGCGTCATTCAAACTGGTTGTTAGAGATGGGCAGTCATTACCGTGTACAGCAACATAAAAATACTAGCTACTTGCTACTGCCAGCGGTTTTGTCCGCGTGAAAGTAGAAAATTGATTCAAGGGGCCATAATCATTTTTGCTATTATGCGGACAATGCAGTGGGCCGTAATATTGTTACTATTTATACATTGTTAATTTATTAAGGGGCCGGCGACGGATGAATTTCCATACAAACGTAATACCACGCTCGTTTGCAGTTGGAGCATATTTCCAACATATGATGATTATATTCGGTTATAGACAATATTTATCTAATGGTCAAATCATATGAGAACCATGCAGATTTGTCTGATATGGTCTTTTGAAGAAAGAACCATACAGATTTGAGTGGACCTGTCCAATCAGTGTAAGCATTTGTCAGTATTCGAAAAGCTCAACTTAGGACTACTAAGGAGCTCCACGACTTGACGAACAATACCAAAGAAAGGACATTTGGATAGGCCGCAGAAAATACTCAAATTGCCAGACATACGTTAAAATTACTGAAAAGAAAAGAAAAAGCAATCAACATAGTCCTCACATTTACAATAATCTAAGGAAATTGATAGTTTACAAAATATTTAGCAAAGTAAATATTTATAATAATAATAATAATAACCAGAATGATAATACCAGATGTCAACAAAGTTGTTTTTGTTTCATTCACGAATTTTTAATCCTTTATATATTCATTTCTGGACCCATTTTTTCATATTTTTACTGCAATAGTAACAAAAAATTGATTACATAATAAAAACTTACCGAAACCAATAAATCAAAACTGAAAACCATCAAGAAGAAAAAATGCTTACCTACCGGACAGATGACACATGTCATCATCGAGAAAACATAATATGAAATGGAATTCGGAATGAAAACACTATGTTGACGAGATCAGCAACACGACGCGCACGCCATCCACCCACGGGCTCGTTGCTCAGCTCCGCCTCGCCGCCGCCGGACCCCGGATCACCAGTGTCACCGGTGACTGCAGTTGCGTCGAGCTCGAGCGACGAGTATTTCTCTCCGCCGACGTCGCCAACACCTGTACGTCGGCCGGGGAGAGGCCGACCACCGAACGGCTTAGGACCTAGGGGCCAACCGGCCCCGAGCCGGGTCCCCGCTGCCGGTGGTTGTGTGCAGCGCATGAAATGGACTCAATCTATCAATGAGAACGTCATGCGCGCATATTACAGGGCTACAGAGGGGGGAACTAACCTCACTGCGTACCGTGTTAGGATGCTGTCTCTTTTTCAGAAACTAGAACCATCCGTCAACGTCACGACCCAACGATTGTCGGATCAGGTGCGGGTTATCCAACGGAATCACAGATTGGACGACGCCGCACTTGATAGGCTGCGCTCAGAGGTACTGAGCAACCGTATCATCTCGACTCCAATACAGACACAGACTGCGGCACCACGGGCTACGGATACAATCATGCCGCGGCCTAATTATGGTGATGATGAAGCAGATGATAGGGTTGTCACAGTAAGTAGCCAGTGCAACGATCAACTGAGGAGCGCGCTGGAGGATGCACTCCGCGAGTACAGATCGACTCCAATCGCTCTTAGACCTCGTCTACCCCGGTTACCTATGCACAAAAAAAATAGGGCGCTAGTGTGTGCTCTGGACTCGCTGCTTGAGAATGTGTTCGAGAGCAGCGTAAACCTCGTTGATACGCACTCGATCCTCTATTGCGGGGCTATTGCGGCATGTCGTTTAGCCAACGTTAAACTACCAAGTTGTGACGGAGCTACTCGACCAAAGCCTGCCGTCCCTGCCTGGCAATGTAGGATTGAGAGGCGTATCGATGGGGCCAGAGCACTCATTGGTAAACTATACTGCTTCAGGGAGGGCAATACACGACCACGTGTGATGCGCTACGTGAGGCGAGCGTTCTCGGGGACTGGAGTTAGCCCTCGAGAATACTTAGCTCACGTCACGGAGCGCATCGACTTCCTGAAGCAGAAAGTTTGTGCATGGGCTAACCGTATTCGACGGTATAAGCGACGAGTGGACCGGTACTCGCAGAATCGCATGTTCCAGAGCGATGAGAGATGGGTATACAGAGATTGGGAGCGACCTGAACAAAGTGTGACTGACGTGCTCCGCCCGGATGTTGCCGCCACGAATGAATTCTGGCGCAGCATTTGGTCGGTGCCCGTCTGTCACACTGAGGGTGGCTGGATGCGTGATATCGAGCGCGTGTGCGAAGCTATACCAGAAATGGAAAAAGTATTCATCAGCCCAATAGATGTAGCCAGAGCAGTCCGTCCGTTACCGAATTGGAAGTCTCCAGGACCGGACGGACTTCAAAACTTCTGGTTAAAATGGTATAGTAGCTCACACGCGCTCTTAGCATCTCAATTCCAGTCATCTTTAGAGTCTGGGTCGCTACCTCAGTTTCTAACAACTGGCGTTACCCATCTGCTCCATAAAACAGGTAGTACTGCGGAACCCAAGAATTATAGACCGATAACATGCTTGTCTACGGTCTATAAACTTCTTACATCCATTCTGAGAACTAAAATTAACAACCACATTGAAAATAACTCAATTATGTCTGCCTCTCAGAATGGATGTAGGAACGGGTCACGCGGTACTAAGGAGCTACTCCTCATTGACATGGCCATAAGTCAACAGGTTCGTCGATCCCGCAAGGATTTGTCGACATGCTGGATAGATTATAAAAAGGCCTATGATTCTGTTCCACATACATGGCTCATGAGGGTGTTGGAGTTGTATAAAATAGATGCAACTCTGCGCACCTTCCTTGAGTCATGTATGGGGGAATGGAACACAGTCCTTCGCTATCCAGGGTGTCGATCGATCCGGGAGGACGATGAGCCTATATGGATTAAACGGGGAATATTCCAGGGCGACAGTCTGAGTCCACTTTGGTTCTGTTTAGCCCTGAATCCTCTAAGCACATTGCTGGAGGATTCAGGCTTAGGCTATCGGTTAAGAAGAGGAGGTCAGGTTCTATCTCACCTTCTTTACATGGATGATCTGAAACTCATTGCCCCCAACAAGTTGCAACTGATGGAACTACTGAAGGTAACGGAAACTTTCAGTAGTGCCATCAGGATGGAATTTGGTGTGGATAAATGTGCAGTCATGCATGTAAAGCGAGGGGAGATTATGGAATCTGAGGGGATTCAACTCTCGGATTCCATACACCTTAGATCACTCTCCTCGACCGAAACCTACAAGTATTTGGGTATGTCGGAAGCGTTGGGCATTAACGTTACTGACATGAAGCAATCGTTGAGGGAGCGCTTCTTTAGCCGCCTGAAGAAGGTATTAAACAGCCTTCTGTCAGGTGGTAATAAGGTGCGCGCCTTCAACGGTTGGGTCATGCCGGTCTTAATGTACTCTTTCGGCATACTCAAATGGACTCAGACCGAGCTAGACGCTCTGGATAGGCGGGTCCGTACTCTGCTGACCGCAAATCGGATGCATCACCCACGATCGTCGGTTATGAGACTGTACATCCCGCGGAAGTGTGGAGGTCGAGGTTTTCTAAACGCGAAGACTCTACACAACCGCGAGGTGTGCAGCCTCAGAGAATACTTTCAAAAAACCGATGTGGGTATGCACCGAGATGTGGTCGCAGTGGACAAAGGACTCACCCCGTTGTCCATGGCTAAAGAGAACTGGCGCAAACCTGTGGTACTTACAACTGATGACCGTAGGGAAGTATGGAAAAACAAGGAGCTACACGGGCGCTTTTATCGGGCTCTTCATGAGCCTGATGTAGATTTTGGAGCGTCCGTCGCCTGGCTACGTTTCAGCAACCTCTTCGGGGAAACTGAAGGTTTTATCTGTGCAATTATGGACGAAGTCATCTTGACGAATAACTACCGGAGATATATAATGAAGGATGGGACGGTGGACGTGTGTCGGGCATGCCATCGACCTGGAGAGTCCATTAGACACATTATCTCTGGTTGTTCTCGTCTGGCTAACGGCGAGTACTTGCACAGACACAACCAAGTGGCCAGGATTATTCACCAGCAACTTGCTTTGAAATACAAACTTATGGAATCAGAGGTACCGTATTACAGGTATGTGCCCGACCCAGTTCTCGAAAATGACCATGTCACGTTGTACTGGGATCGGTCTATCATTACTGATCGGACTATTATAGCCAATAAGCCGGATATAGTAGTGATAGACCGATTAGCGCGCCGCGCAATGATAGTCGATGTCACCATCCCACATGACGAGAATCTCGTGAAAGCTGAGAAAGAGAAAAAAATCAAATATCTCGACTTAGCACACGAGGTTGTCGACTTGTGGAATGTGGACTCGGCTGTCATTGTGCCGATTGTCGTGAGCGTCAATGGCCTTATAGCCAAAAGCTTCGACGACCATCTGTCGAAGCTGGCGTTGCGCGGATGGATCAAGGGCCTGATACAGAAGGCAGTACTCCTCGATACGGCTCGTATTGTGAGGAGGTTCCTGTCTCTGGAGCCCTAACCACCGGTAGCTTGGACCCTGCTCCCGACACCGGCGGACAACTATTTTTTATATTTTTAAATGTTTTTTTTTTTTTTATTATTTTTAAGAATGAAATATTTAAAAATGTAAGTTATATGTTATAATGGAAAATAAAGGAGATAATAATAAAATTTATTTCAGAATTGATTCCATAGATTGTTAGTAACAATGTCTTAGCCTAGTGTTAGAGAAGCATTAATAAATTAATAATAATAATAATGATAATATATTAGGCGCTTGCTCTCGCGTGTAGGCCTATCAAGTGCGCCATCAGTACAGAGTCCCATCTGGCGGCGCACGCAGTCAGGATGGCGCTGGGGCCGCCGCGCACCCGCGCCAGTAAAGACGCACTTCGCTTTCGAATGACAGCGTGAAAGCCGTCCACGCGCGCCTCCGCGAACATGCCACTCGCGCTACAGTACCGCGGCAGCCCCATCAGCACCCTGAACGCGTTATTATATTGCACGCGCAGGGCGTCGTATGTCCTCCGCGTGTATTTGGCCCACAAACTGCACGTGTAAAAGGTCTGGCAGAAAGCTCTAAATAATGTGACCTTCACTTGTTCAGTACACCGTGCAAATCTGCGAGCCAACATATTACAGCGAACAGACAACGCCCTGCGTTCCCTCTCCACATCCATATCATCTTTAAGGTCCTCTGTGACCCAGTGGCCCAGATACTTGAAGTGACTGACTTGGTTTAATGGTGTACCATAGAGTGAGACGGGAGGTAACACCGTGACCTCTTTTCTAGGTGCTTTAAAAACCATAATCTCACTCTTTTTTATATTGTATCTGAGCCCATGAGCCTCCGAATTTATGTCAAAGAAAAAAAAATACTTTAAGTACTTAAAATGTATACACGTCAATTTGTAAAATAAAAATAATCTCCAATGTCAAATTGTAAAAAATTAAATCAAATAAAAAGAAAAAGCACATTTGAAAATAAAAATAATTAAAAAAATACAAAAAGAAGAAAAATAAAAATATCAACAGTTGTAGTAGGTACTGGAGCAGGTCAATCCCAAGCCTTGTCGTCCTGAATATAGTCCTTTACAGTGTAAAAAGCCTTTTGACAGTTTTCGTTTTACAAATGATTTGAACTTATAAAGGCTTAGTTGTTGAATATGACTAGGAAGTTTATTATAGAAGTGTATACATTGGCATCCTAATGAGCCCCCTATTTTTTTGAGCCTGGTTGCAGGAACTACAAATTTATGTTTGTTTCTTGTATTAAAATTATGAATATCACTGTATTTTTTAAACATGTCTATATTTTTATGGGCATACAAAATATTCTCGTAAATATACTGTGAAGGCACAGTCATTACATTAATTTCTTTAAATTTATCTCTGAGGGAGTATCTGGGACTTAATTTATAAATTGAACGAATAGCCCTTTTCTGCAAAACGAAAATTGTCTGTATATCGGCGGCATTTCCCCATAATAAAATACCGTACGACATGACACTATGAAAATAGCTAAAGTAAACTAAACGGGCTGTCTCTAAATCAGTTAAATTTCGAATTTGTCTTACAGCATATGCTGCTGAACTAAGTTTTTTCGACAATTTGTCTATATGTGGGCCCCACTGAAGCTTAGCGTCTAGAGTAATGCCCAAGAACACTGTAGTATCTTCAGGACTCACCTCTTTACCTTTTATTAGCACACTGGTTTCTACTTGCCTAACATGAGGCATGGTAAACTTAATACATTTGGTTTATTTTAATTATAGATTAATAAATATTGTCTATAACCAAATATCATCATAATGTTGGAAATATGCTCCAACTGCAAATGAGCGTGGTATTACGTTTGTATGGAAATTCATCCGTCGCCGGCCCCTTAAGCGCTGTATACTGTAGCTGTTAATTGTCCCTAAATAAACAAAATAAAGTCAAAAAGTATCCTTTGTGCTACTTCCAGAATAAGTGTGTGTGCTGTGATTCACTCACCGATACACAGGCACCGAACTGTTCGTCGTGGCGGCACTTATGGGAGGCTCATGTCCAACAGTGGACGTCTTTCGTATAAAATGATGATGATGAAGACTCACCGGTACAGTGACACCTCGCACTTGTCCAGCAGCTTCATGTGCGTGAGCTCGGACAGGCCGCCGATGTCGAAGGCGTCGTTAGCCACCGGGGGCCCCTCGCTCGACATGTAGCCGCTCTCGTTGGACGTATAGGGGTCCCCGTACTTGTGCGGCCCACTGATATCTGGAGTTACTAGCCCGTTGCTGGCTGCTGTGTTTTCTGAAATTGTTTCGATATGAAGTTAATAAGATGACTATGGCGGTGCGCCATAGGTACATGTTGGACATCGCACCCATACGTACAAAGCCTTTAGGGAACACATTCAATATGCGTACAGCTAAGGAGAAAAATTCCCTGCCGGAATTTGTGATTCTTGATAGCTATAACCAAGGGCTCTTTAAGTCTTAAAACTTTAAGAAGTCATACCTCAAATAATTAAAACGCATTGCTGAACGAAACTTCCAGAATGGAAGTACGTGCCAAGGTCGTGTGAATTTGTTCCTAGCGTCTTATACAATAGAGTTGAAATCCGCATGCAGTCGCGAGAAATCATTATTACGTTTTAGTGTGATACATGATTTCACAAGTGATATTACCTAACGACCTAAGCGACAATGAAACGGATTCTAGAAATCATAAGAAATTGGTTATCAGTGATAGGAGAAATTTGTTATTGTTTGTGATAAATGGAGTTCTCTGCTAATAAACCGACACTTAATTACTCATGTTCGTAACAATAGTAAAAAAAGCTACTGACTAGTGCCCACCCCGCTGTCGACTTCGTCAGTCTCCTGCGCCTCCTTGACGTCAGGCAGCGCGTCGTCCTTGACGGAGCCGGCCGACTGCTCGCTGGAGTTGCTGCTGCTCGGGTCCGACGTGCTGCACACGTTGAAGCGCACCAGGCACGGACGACTGCATTCCGAAGATTGTCTGCAGAACAAAATGGGGATTGAAGAGCTAAACAAGATGAAATACCCTGGACCCTGGCGCATGGGACGCGGAAACATTCGTCGGACCAATCCGACGCAGGCAGTTTAAGAGTTAAATGTTATCATCATCATCAGCCTTTTTAAAGTTCCTACTGCTGGGAGTCAGGCCTCCTCTCTAGGAGAGGGAATGTGCCGTAATCCACCACGCCGGCCCAGTGCGGGTTGGTGAATGTCACATGTCTTCGAATTTTTGGTTCTAGGACATGCTGGTTTCCTCACGATGTTTTCCTTCACCGTTTTAAGAGCAGTGGTGATGAAATAAATTACACAAAGTAATGCGCCTGGTAGGGTTCGAACCCGCGACTCGTAAGTCGGGGCCATTACCACTCGGCCACCACTGCTCAGAGTTAAAAGTGCTTAGCATTATATCTATACAAAGTGGAATAGCAAACGTAGCACTTGTACTACTAACAACGACCTTATGGCCACTAGACGTCTAATAACAGGCGACGCATATCTGTCAACACATATGACTTATAGATCTAATGTAGGTCGCCACAGAATAATTTCCAAATAGTCTCGACCAATCAGAACCCAGTTCCCCGCTCCCCGTACCTCGGCTAGTTGACAGAATTGTTTTGGTGCGCTAGAACAAGCATGAGGCGTCTAGTAACTTAAGGTCGTTGGCTACTAACAATTAATGCTTACGGTTGTTCAATGCAAATAAATAAAAGTCATTTTAATTTTATCTGACTTCGTCAATAACAGCTGTCGATCAGGTCAAGAATGACTCAATACCATCATCTTTATCACCATTACCAAAATAAATCTTTTAAAAGCTTACCTGCTGACACTAGAATCCACGGAAGTTCTATGGTGCGCGCCGCGCCTCTGACTCTTGAGCCGGATAGACCGCAGCATTCTGCGCATGGCGACCATTTTGAGACGCATGTGAAGCGCTGTGTTGTACCATAGACACATTGCCTGAGGAACAAACATATCATCATTCATTATCATTACAGTCTTTCTTGTCGAATCGATGGTAAACTAGTTACTGTTTGGAAGGGAAACTGCAATATCGATGGCACTCATTACAGTCATTCAGGCCTCCAAGTGTAGGAGTATAGATACTTAGGGCACTCCAATGTGTGACTCATGTTCTAAACCGGGGGCACTAACATTGAGTATCCGACGGGTCTATCGCCAAGTTGCCAATATATAATGGCATATCAATACCATTTTAAAACAATTATTTTATATTTATTTTTGAAAATACTGTGTACCTAGTGAAAGAATATTAATGGTCTAACCTTTACCCCAGTATGAATACGCCTTTATTTCGCAGTTGTACTAACACGTCAATTTTCTTCAAGCCAATAGACTTTAGTAGTGTTACCTTGATCCTGTTCTTGAACTGGCGCGTGGCGACGAGCTTGTGCTCCAGCGTCATGTTGCGGCTGGACGAGTACAGCGACACGGCGTTGTAGAACGAGTCCAGCAGCGCGCCTACCTCGCGCATCCAATACACTTTAGTAGTGTTACCTTGATCCTGTTCTTGAACTGGCGCGTGGCGACGAGCTTGTGCTCCAGCGTCATGTTGCGGCTGGACGAGTACAGCGACACGGCGTTGTAGAACGAGTCCAGCAGCGCGCCTACCTCGCGCATCCAATACACTTTAGTAGTGTTACCTTGATCCTGTTCTTGAACTGGCGCGTGGCGACAAGCTTGTGCTCCAGCGTCATGTTGCGGCTGGACGGGTACAGCGACACGGTGTTGTAGAACGAGTCCAGCAGCGCGCCTACCTCGCGCATCCAATACACTTCAGTAGTGTTACCTTGATCCTGTTCTTGAACTGGCGCGTGGCGACGAGCTTGTGCTCCAGCGTCATGTTGCGGCTGGACGGGTACAGCGACACGGCGTTGTAGAACGAGTCCAGCAGCGCGCCTACCTCGCGCATCCAATACACTTCAGTTGTGTTACCTTGATCCTGTTCTTGAACTGGCGCGTGGCGACGAGCTTGTGCTCCAGCGTCATGTTGCGGCTGGACGGGTACAGCGACACGGCGTTGTAGAACGAGTCCAGCAGCGCGCCTACCTCGCGCATCCAATACACTTTAGTAGTGTTACCTTGATCCTGTTCTTGAACTGGCGCGTGGCGACGAGCTTGTGCTCCAGCGTCATGTTGCGGCTGGACGGGTACAGCGACACGGCGTTGTAGAACGAGTCCAGCAGCGCGCCTACCTCGCGCATCCAATACACTTTAGTAGTGTTACCTTGATCCTGTTCTTGAACTGGCGCGTGGCGACGAGCTTGGGCTCCAGCGTCATGTTGCGGCTGGACGGGTACAGCGACACGGCGTTGTAGAACGAGTCCAGCAGCGCGCCTACCTCGCGCATCCAATACACTTTAGTAGTGTTACCTTGATCCAGTTCTTGAACTGGCGCGTGGCGACGAGCTTGTGCTCCAGCGTCATGTTGCGGCTGGACGGGTACAGCGACACGGCGTTGCAGAACGAGTCCAGCAGCGCGCCTACCTCGCGCATCCAATACACTTTAGTAGTGTTACCTTGATCCTGTTCTTGAACTGGCGCGTGGCGACGAGCTTGGGCTCCAGCGTCATGTTGCGGCTGGACGGGTACAGCGAGGCGTTGTAGAACGAGTCCAGCAGCGCGCCTACCTCGCGCATCCAATACACTTTAGTAGTGTTACCTTGATCCTGTTCTTGAACTGGCGCGTGGCGACGAGCTTGTGCTCCAGCGTCATGTTGCGGCTGGACGGGTACAGCGACACGGCGTTGTAGAACGAGTCCAGCAGCGCGCCTACCTCGCGCATCCAATACACTTTAGTAGTGTTACCTTGATCCTGTTCTTGAACTGGCGCGTGGCGACGAGCTTGTGCTCCAGCGTCATGTTGCGGCTGGACGGGTACAGCGACACGGCGTTGTAGAACGAGTCCAGCAGCGCGCCTACCTCGCGCATCCAATACACTTTAGTAGTGTTACCTTGATCCTGTTCTTGAACTGGCGCGTGGCGACGAGCTTGTGCTCCAGCGTCATGTTGCGGCTGGACGGGTACAGCGACACGGCGTTGTAGAACGAGTCCAGCAGCGCGCCTACCTCGCGCATCCAATACACTTTAGTAGTGTTACCTTGATCCTGTTCTTGAACTGGCGCGTGGCGACGAGCTTGTGCTCCAGCGTCATGTTGCGGCTGGACGGGTACAGCGACACGGCGTTGTAGAACGAGTCCAGCAGCGCGCCTACCTCGCGCATCCAATACACTTTAGTAGTGTTACCTTGATCCTGTTCTTGAACTGGCGCGTGGCGACGAGCTTGTGCTCCAGCGTCATGTTGCGGCTGGACGGGTACAGCGACACGGTGTTGTAGAACGAGTCCAGCAGCGCGCCTACCTCGCGCATCCAATACACTTTAGTAGTGTTACCTTGATCCTGTTCTTGAACTGGCGCGTGGCGACGAGCTTGTGCTCCAGCGTCATGTTGCGGCTGGACGGGTACAGCGACACGGCGTTGTAGAACGAGTCCAGCAGCGCGCCTACCTCGCGCATCCAATACACTTTAGTAGTGTTACCTTGATCCTGTTCTTGAACTGGCGCGTGGCGACGAGCTTGTGCTCCAGCGTCATGTTGCGGCTGGACGGGTACAGCGACACGGCGTTGTAGAACGAGTCCAGCAGCGCGCCTACCTCGCGCATCCAATACACTTTAGTAGTGTTACCTTGATCCTGTTCTTGAACTGGCGCGTGGCGACGAGCTTGTGCTCCAGCGTCATGTTGCGGCTGGACGGGTACAGCGACACGGCGTTGTAGAACGAGTCCAGCAGCGCGCCTACCTCGCGCATCCAATACACTTTAGTAGTGTTACCTTGATCCTGTTCTTGAACTGGCGCGTGGCGACGAGCTTGTGCTCCAGCGTCATGTTGCGGCTGGACGGGTACAGCGACACGGCGTTGTAGAACGAGTCCAGCAGCGCGCCTACCTCGCGCATCCAATAGACTATAGTAGTGTTACCTTGATCCTGTTCTTGAACTGGCGCGTGGCGACGAGCTTGTGCTCCAGCGTCATGTTGCGGCTGGACGGGTACAGCGACACGGCGTTGTAGAACGAGTCCAGCAGCGCGCCTACCACGCGCATCCAATACACTTTAGTAGTGTTACCTTGATCCTGTTCTTGAACTGGCGCGTGGCGACGAGCTTGTGCTCCAGCGTCATGTTGCGGCTGGACGGGTACAGCGACACGGCGTTGTAGAACGAGTCCAGAAGCGCGCCTACTTCGCGCATGGCCGCGCCGATCGCGTCCGAGCACAGCTGGCAGTCGAATGATAAGCAGCCATACATTTGTTCTTCTGGAAATTTACAAAATCTATAATATAAAAATGAATCGCAAAATGTGTTGGTAAGCGCATAACTCAACAACGCCTGGACCGATTTCGCTAATTTTTTTTTTGTTGTGTTCGTTATTATGAGGAGAAGGTTCTTATGGAAAAAAAATGAAAATTAGTAGGGTAGAGTAAGGTAGAGGAGGGTAGAGTAGGGTAGAGTAGGGTAGAGTAGAGTAGGGTAGGGTAGAGTAGGGTAGAGTAGGGTAGAGTAGGGTAGAGTAGGGTAGAGTAAGGTAGAGGAGGGTAGAGTAGGGTAGAGTAGAGTAGGGTAGAGTAGGGTAGAGTAGGGTAGAGTAGGGTAGAGTAGGGTAGAGTAGGGTAGAGTAGGGTAGAGTAGGGTAGAGTAGGGTAGAGTAGGGTATAGTAGGCTGAAGTAGGGAAGAGCGGGAGCGAAGCCGCGCGGGCAAAGCTAGTTGTAAATAATATTATGCTGTTCGCGACGATAAGTCGAGATGGAAAATGAAAGTGTCTGGTATACTGTACATATGACCCGATGATGTATATTAAACAGAGAAAAGAAGTCACAACAGTCGGTTGAAAATGTAAAGAAGAAAATAAGGACGTTAATGAATGTGTAAGCGCAGCCGTGCGTGGAGGTGTGCAATAACTGAGGGGCCCCGCATACCCTGTGCTCTCTCCGTCATTTTCTAGTGATACACAAGCCCTTTCATGGAAACTACATGGAATACATGATAGAAGCAACAAGTAATATGTAATCAAGCATTATATGTAACACATAATATGATTTAAAAGAGTGTCCATGGAGTTTCTTGCACGTTCTTCTCCATAGAGACCTACTCTTTGGAACGTGCAATTTAGCTTCACTTTTCTTGGACTGACCGACATTTGACTATTCAAAAGTGCCTGTAAATGGTCTATTTGAAATAAATGCTTTGATTGATTGATTGATTGATTGACCATTTGTCAGAATACTAAAAAGTTCAAAGAAAAGTTCACTGCAGCGCAACATTGGCATTATGTCGCCTAACAGAACTAAAATATGCAGCGCTAAGATAGTTTTTAGAGTATACTACTTTCGCGACCAAAATGTCTTAAGAATGAATTTCGTGGCACTTACGCGTTTCAGTCAACATAGTGTAATGTTCAAGGTGTACAGACGACATTGCACCTGAGTCGACTGGAGTGTTCGGTAAGCCTAATCTAGTGCATAGTACATATATATCGATGGTTACCTTCATTAGGTTCGTCGTGGGCTGTCAGATCTTCCTGTGAGGTGACCGCGTCCAGAGATCGTTTGCAATTCGCTCGGCACGGTTTCTTATTCACAAACCTGAGGAGATACACATAATTTGATATTAGCCAGTGTATTCATCCCAAACCTTCGGAATATAAATCAAATTTATTTATTTATTAAAACTTCATGCAACACATAGGTACAAAGGCGGACTTAATGCCTTAGGCATTCTCTACCAGTCAACCTAGGGTGGCTAAAAGAAAACATGGCAGAAAATTGAAGTCTGTTGGTAAAATATTTTTTTTTTTTGCTAATCGCGATACTTAAATTTTTCCCTCTTTGAATTGGTTCTTGAAAAATTATCCAAACCTGTAAATTTTTGGAGATTACACACAATTAATTTGATGAACACAAGAAACGCACCAGTATCAATAAAATTAGCACCCAGATTGAAAAAAAAAACTATTTGGGATTACATCATAAAATACTGTGGTGCCTCTTATATCGGCATAACTTCATCACTGCCATCAGCATCCACAATCTGGCAATTACTGCTGAGCATTAGCCTTTTCTATTGCAGCCTCATCCTACGTGAACAGCATAAAGGTGCTGATAAACTTAAGCATTCACTTGTAATGAGCATTCTTGCGAATGTTACATTACAGAAAAATAACGAGAGCGTTTTAGCGAGCATTCTATCAAGCGTTCTGGCGAGCATTCTAGCGAAAAACAGTAAATTTGCTTCGAATTTTAGCGTTCGCTAGAGTGCTCATGAAAATGTTCGTAGCAATGTTTGGCTCTATGCTTGGCAAGGCTCGTTTCGTTGTTCAGTTCGACAAAAAAAAATGTTCTGTTACAAGTGAATGCTCAGGTCTATCAGCACCTTAACTCTATAGTAATAATCTCACACAATAAATAAGAACCACTAACCTATACTCAAAAATATTGTTAATAATCCTAGGCACGATGTTCCTCTGCGCGCACAGGTACGCGTCCTGCTGCGCCAGCGTGCGGCCCGCGATCTTGGCCTGCAGCTCCAGCCAGATCAGGTCCTTCAGCTCGTTCTGCCACACCTGCTCCTCGCGGCTTATCTGGAAGAGCACTGTGATTACGACTTTTTGTGAAGCTGTTGGTCGCGGCTTGGGTGATCATCTAAACTAATGTAATCATCATCTTCCTGCCCTTGTCTCGTGTTATTTAGGGTCGATGCAACACGTTTTTTTTTTAATTCTGTCCTGTACTCTATACTAATACTATAAGGCCTATATTTCACCGGGACATCATGGTAGCGCAACCAATTGCGCCGCTATGGTATCCCGGTGAAATATAGCCCTAAGCTACCGAACTAGACACCATACAGACACTAGAGTCGCACACGTCCGAGCCGGTCGCGCCACCAAATTAGTTGCGCCACCAAATTAGTTGCGCAACCAAACGGACACCAGGTGAGTAACTCTCTATAGAGCTGTATACATTTTGTTGCTAGCGGCGACTGGTCGCGCCGCCATGGTGTCTCGGTGAAATATAGCCCTAAGCTACCAAACTAGACACCATACAGACACTAGAGTCGCACACGTCCGAGCCGGTCGCGCCACCCAATTAGTTGCGCAACCAAACGGACACCAGGTGAGTAACTATATAGCTGTATACATTTTGTTGGTAGCGGTAACTGGTCGCGCCGCCATGGTGTCTCGGTGAAATATAGCCCTAAAGTTTAGGTACTAATAATCCAATAGTTACTAATATACAGTCAGAGGTAAAAATTGTAACTTTGTATGTTGCAAGTAATCTCGGAAGAAAAAAAAGTCTCGGAAACAACTGAACCGATTCTGAAAATTCTTTCACTATTATGTAGCTCCACTATTGTTGAGTGCTATAAGCTATAAACTATGTCCCCTTGAACTAATTGTTCATATTTAAGCGGGCGAAGTCGCTAGCAGAAGCTTATCTAGCAGTTATTACAGGAAGAGATTTTTTTGTAATAATTTGTCAAAAATGTCAACGCAATCTGAAACTACATTTATACATATGTGAAAGTTTGTTATTAGCAATTTTCATTATAATGTAAAAACATATATTGATATTAAGTCTGTAAACTTTCTGTTAAAATAAATAAATAAATTAAAGAAATATATCACCTTTATTAATTTCATAGAATTGTTTGATTTTATGTCATTAAAGCCAAAATAAAATTAATTTATTTTGGATCTTCTATATTACTTATAGTTTTTTTATATTTTATCGGACCTATAAAATATCTTAAGTTTTCCTAGTGAATGTTGGTAAACTTTTCATGGTGTGTGCAGTTGGAAAAACCGGCCAAGTGCGAGTCGGACTCGCCCATGAAGGGTTCCGTAGCAGCAAGTAACATAATATAAAAGTTCTTGTAATGTGTTGTAACTTTGATCGATGTTTTAATAATAGTGTATTTTTTTCGATTTATGACGTATTAAAAAAAAACTACTTACTAGATTTCGTTCAAACCAATTTTCGTTGGCAGTTTTTATAGTAATGTACATCATATATTTTTTTTAGTTTTATCATTCTCTTATTTTAGAAGTTAGAGGGGGACACACATTTTACCACTTTGGAAGTGTCTCTCGCGCAAACTATTCAGTTTTAAAAAAAATGATATTAGAAACCTCAGTATCATTTTTGAAGACCTATCCATAGATACCCCACACGTATGGGTTTGACGAAAGAAAAATTTTTGAGTTTCAGTTCTAAGTATGGGGACCCCTAAAATTTATTGCTTTTTTTCTATTTTTGTGTGAAAATCTTAATGCGGTTCACAGAATACATCTACTTACAAAGTTTCAACAGTATAGCTCTTATAGTTTCGGAAAAAAGTGGCTGTGACATACGGACGGACAGACGGACAGACAGACAGACAGACAGACAGACAGACAGACAGACAGACAGACATGACGAATCTATAAGGGTTCCGTTTTTTGCCATTTGGCTACGGAACCCTAAAAAGATTATAACAAGTTCTAAGAATTACTTGCCAAGTATTGACATGGAATAAAGTGTAATGTTATAATGTCAGTTCACAACAACTTTTTTGGGTGTTGATTTTTTATAAGACAAATCTATTGATATAAGAATAGCATACATATCGTGTTCGTTCATAAGTACAGCAGTCTGTACTGAAAGTTTTTGTAAAGGTTGTCAATTAACCGATTACGGTGAGGATATTAAAAAAGTTTATCGACATAAGATGACTATCATCAGATTTAGGTAACTGATAACAAGGTAAAAAGAACGTAACAAAAAAACCACAATAGTATTTATAAACAAAAAAAAAATTGTAGCGACATCTATGGCGATACATAAGAATTAAAAATTCGAAATCCCGCATCGCGCAATTAGAGCTCTTCGCGAGAATTGAACATATACACCAACCCGAAATTATCTATCGGGTAGTTGCCCAGATCAGACTAAACACCCGTCTGGTCGGAGGATCCTCCCTTTTCAACGGAGATATGTGGAACATTACACCTTGTTCCATATACCTCTAAAAGTTAAATTGTTGTGTTTGTTTGTCACTTGTTATAATATTATATTATGTATATTATTATTGAAATCGGAACATTCTTTTCTTTCATTTGACATCCTACTCAATAAGACAGCAAAAAAAAAATGGAATGGTCTTTTGGGTGTTCTCTGTGTAAAAGTAAAAAAGTCTCTTTAAATGCCTACGCATTTATGTCACCCCAATCAAAATATCGAATTGATTGACACATCAGTAGTTTAAATATGTACAGTGGAATATACCAAGCCACAAACTGCAAAAATCAAACCCTTTTCCATTGTTATAAAAAAAAATAGCCTTTTATTCTACTATTACATCTAACAAAAGGTAAACACATTTTAAATTTTATATTAATTATAGCACATGCCCTAACTTAAATCATAACATTGCAAATATTTGTTCATTAATTATATTTATCTATTTATTATTACAGTTTTGCTTCTACTTATACGTATTTAAAAGAAGTTAATTGAAATATATAATATAAATCATCTTTGAATTAATTTTTTTCATTTTTTCCCTTGTCAGTCAAGTTTAAATAAATGTCGAATTTTAATTAATCTGTTTAAACATAACACACCCCCGCATTCCGAATGTAAAATTAATGAGTAAATTAATTGGCTGTTCACAGTGAATTTACCCAATAACAATTAGTCACATAAATATGTATTTTTCAATGGGTTATTTTCATTGAAGAAACTGGGGGAAGCTAATAACATACTTAACATTTGAACTATAAGTAGATAACACAATCATAATTTACTCACCGCCCTCTTACAGCCCTTCTCAATATTCCCCATATTGATAAGTAAACTGAAGGTCTTGTGGAAGCTGACCCTGCTGGGAGGCAGGTCCTCATCGCCGTCACACTTCCACCGGTCTTCGCCGTCGGTCGGCAGGACGGTGTCCGGACCGATGGCTTCCCGGTTCTTTGGCTTGGAAGTTAGAGACATGAAGCGGCTGCATGACTCCACCTGCGAATGTAACTATTCTTTTAATGGAGATGAAGAGTTTTGTAGAGGTCCAAGCATTAATATATTAGATGACCATTTACACTCACGAGCAACCAAATCAAGTCAACGCGCAAGTGCGCACTTCCAGATGTTTTCTTGGAGTATTGTTCCACGTGCGCCTCAAGGAGTTGTCAGAAAATCGTAAAGGCCTAGCTGGGTTGAAGACTATTGGGGCCAAGGATTTGTTTCTGAAGGGAAGTTTCGGTCCTGGTAAGGAAGGCAACGAAGGAACAGGAGTGGGTTTTTAGTCAGTAAAAGTCTGACACTATCTCCCGCACCGAACAAGTGCCCCCCGCACTTCTCACTTCATCATCTCATTGGATGATTTACCCAACTAAAAAAAAAGATGTTTTATTCGAAGAATACTGAACTGTCTTTGTGAACTTGAGTCGATTTGGTTGCTCGCGAGTGTAATACAATATAGACTTACTAAAGTGGGCACGGCCGGCATCGGGTTGGGCGAGGGTAAGGAGTCAGCTCTGATGTCATGAGACAGGTCTTGCTTGCTGTCTCGGGCGCGGGAGCGGAGCAGCTTGAGGCTGCTTCGCTTCTTTAGGCGGTCTGGCACTGGGAGAACAGAAAACTGGTGTTATTTGCGAGTAAAGGTGCTGAGTGGTGCTAATATTCGCGTCATGTAATAATTTGAAGTGATTACATTAAAATCAGCAGAGGCGTAACGTGGATGAATTTAGAAGTGGGCGAAGCCGCATCAGCGAGGCTTTTTATTTCTTTATAAATTCTAAAACGAGCAACTTAGTGTTAGACCACATCGTCGCTTTGAAATAGTGGTCAAGAGCGAACCTATAAATTATAAAACGAAATTACAAATCGTTCGTCTTTAGAGCCCTCACGCGCGAGGCCCCCCTGGGTGCCGTGGTCGTGGGCAAGGGTCCACTTTGCCCACGCCTAACTACGCAACTGAAAATGAGACAGCAGCGCTATTTGAACAATTTTTTTTTATCCTTTTTATTCATTGGCTCGCGTTTGACCACCATCTCACCTGATGATAAACGATGGAGCACGCTTGCCTAGAAATAACCTATTCACTCTTGACTACCCCTAAGTTGTAGCTATCAGGAAACACTGACTCCGGTAGGGAATTCCACTCTTGGCTGTACGCACAAAAAATGTGTTCCCAAAACGCTTTGTGCGTATAGGTGGAATGTCTACCATGTACCGGTGGCGCAACGTACGTCTTATGGTCGATAAAGGAACGGACTTGGTGGAATTAGATTGTGTAAATATATTAATAAAGCAGTCAAAACCACAATTGATAACCAATATTGATATACTTACTGGGGGAGCTCTGGTCGTACGTGGGGTGATCCACTACATCTTTCCTCTCACGGAGTAGACGCTGGAAGCCTGGAGTGGCATCCAGGTGGTTTCTGAAACAAATACAAAAATAATATTAGAAATAATTCAATACATTTTTTTACTAGGTACCATCAAAGACACTTCCGCCTGACCACCGCTAAGTTCATTTTTGCTTGCACTCGAAACGAAAACTTCAAGTGGTTTGGTTTGGCGCGGAGCCGCAGGATACAAGCGAATTTTTTTTAAGTGTTTAGGCATAAATAACCGCGATGATATGCCCCTCTGCGTCACTCACATCTATGAGGAACTTATTTGATGCGCAATTTTTTTAAATTATTTTTTAATAAGGGGCTTTAATCCGCACGGATACGTCAACCTTATTGTACCTTATATTCTATTTACACAACTTATACCATAAAATAGGAAAGACAATTCGCTACTGCCTAAATTTAGGAATGCGTATTTAATTTGAGTGAATAAATATATGCGATATTAATGATAAAGCTATTTAACATAAAATTCTCATTATTAGATCATTGGGAAGACATTTACTTAATTGCAAGAATCGATAACCCTATAACACATAGATACAATTAAATCAATTATGTAATTTAAATTAGGAGTTAAAAAAAACCACAACAATCAAAATTCTAAGGCTGGGCGCAAACGTGTCTTGTGTCAGACACAAGCTACCGATAAATATTTGTTTTTTAAAGAACTGGTACAGTTGCCATCACGAACCTTGAACACTTGCGCAGAAGTCAAATATTCGGTCTATTTAGTGGTGCGAAGTGCGACGCGGGGGCGGGGAGTGTCAGTGATTGCCTGGCCGCGCCATCGCGTCATAGACGTCACTCCTCATTCGTTCACTGCGTTGCTGCATGTATCTAACAACGAAGACGATTGGCTCGCCAATGTATGGAATGCGCAAAGCGATCCCCACTCTGACGCCGAGCGTTCAAGATCCGTGATGGCATCTGTATGCAATCATCCAATCCCTGCGCATACATAAACATTTTTGTGTCCAGTTCCTTCCACTTAACACATACTCATGACGATAAAAAAGTGTCTATAACTGAAAAATAAAAGTATATACATTTGCGCAGCACCTTAATACCTATTATTAAAACCAGACATACGTAACAGCGGAATAGACCATCACGAAGTCACAAAAGTCGTACGTCCAGCACTGAAGAGCAGATTACACAGACTAATTTTACAACGAAGTCTGCAGTCAATCAAAGCCTGCACTTGAATGGGCTCGCTAAACCGAGTCAATTACAGTACGCGTGCGAGTAATGACTGGCTGGATATATAGACGAGAAAAACTGCATACGTCACGACGCGACTGATATCAGTGGGCGTGAAAGCAAATAAGTCCTTATCATTTCCTCGAATCTAGCGGGTAGTGATGATATAAGGTGTGCAAGTTCGAGAGGGGATGTTTGAATGAAAATTTGCCAGTTAAGAACTATTTTTAACCGACTTCGAAAAGGAGGAGGTTCTATGTTCGGCTGAATGTATGTTTTTTTTTATGTATGTTCACCGATATCTCGGTCAAGTGTGGACCGATTTTGAAAATTCTTTTTTTAATTGAAATGTTATGTTTCCAAGTTGGTCCCATTGAAATATTGTTATGATCTGATCATGAACTTCGAAGATATGGCACAGAACTCCTCATAGGATCACAGCAGAACTGTCGTGACAAGCAAAATTGCTTTGTTAATACATGTAATCGATGACTGGCTAAAGGAAAAGGGGGACCCCGGGGATGCATCGGACAGATCTGATGATGAAGCCAGAAGGTAAATTAATGTAATCTAACCGTGTTTGGGATTATTAGAATCGTTATGAGATGCTCTCTGGCTATAAGGTATTTAAGTTTGGCTGAGAGGTACTTTTTAGTGGTGGTACCATAACTAAAAAGTGTAAAATAAAAAACTTTTTACAAAAAAAAACACAACCGACTTCAATGTTAAAAAAACACTGAAAAGTACAAAATAACTTTAACTTCGGAAGTCGTTGGTTGTATTTTTTTTTGTTAAAAGTTTTTTATTTATATAGATATTAGCTGGCCTAGCAAACGTTGTTCTACCATACAAATTATCAAAGATAAATATGGGGGATGAAGGTCGGAGGGTGGTGAGAGATGATCACCATGTATCGGTGTATGTAAGTACTATTTTTGCAGGTGACGTCACTCATGCAGGTCTGAAAAACGCTAGCGTGATGATTTACATTTATTCCTGATAGGCCGGAGAAGGTAAAAGATAAAAAGAACTGGGTCTCAAGTCTGTTATAACAATAGTGTCAGAATGGTCTATCATTGATGTCATAATTGTCGATTTTGACAAGTTTGGTAATCTACTAATATAATGGCGTCATTATGACTTTCCAATGGTCAACCACTGACACTCCATTGAAAGAAGTGGCATAGAATGGTAATCTCGTACATATTGACAAATAAATATTTGACGTTTGCGGTAATCTGCTAAAACTTTGACAGTTTATTTGATCAGTGTTTTACTATTAGAACGTTATTGTGCAGTTATTGGTTTTAATATGCTCGAAATTATCATTCTACTACAATTCTATTACAAGACCATTGACCGATCAGTGATCGATCATTATGAATTAGCAGATTACAAACTTTAAGCAAAATGACAATGGGATCGTGTTGGAATGACATTTATAAAAACAGCAGACTTGGGGCCCTGGATAAGTATCTGAGACAAAATCTACGATACCTAAGTATTTAATCCTAACTAATATTATAAATGTGAAAGTGTGGATGTTTGGATGTTTGTTACTTAATCACGCATAAACGGCTGAACAGATTTGGATGAAATTTGGTATGCATATAGCCTTTGACATGGAAAAGAACATAGGCTACCTTTTATCCCGATTCCTTAAGTACCTAATTAAAAAAAGCAGCGGGCAAAAGCTAGCAATAAACAAAAATAAACAAATCAAATATATTGACTTGGCTCGCGAGGTTGTCGACATGTGGGAAGTGGATTCAGCGATTATTATACCGATAGTCGTGTCAGCCAATGGCTAGCCAAGAGCCTCGACCAACACCTTGGCTCTCATTAAGCGGCTGGATCAAGGGCTTGATTCAGAAAGCGGTACTCCCGGACACGGCTCGTATAGTCAGGAGGTTCCTTTCTCTGGAGCCCTGACCGCCGGTAGCTTGGACTCTGTTGCCGATACCGGTGGGATACTGTTTTTTATATTTTTAAATGTTTTTTTAAATTATTGTTTTAAGGAATATTTAAAAATGTATTGAATAAGTTATAATGAAAAATAAAAATAATTTAATTCAGACAAAACAGTCCATAAAAGTAGTTAGTAACAAGACATCTTTTAACTAATGTTAGTAATTGAGTAACAATTTAAAAGTTTAGACACACCACCTACTTCTAAAGTCGGAAAATTGGTTCTGGATAGGATATTTCCTATCTAGATGAAACACTAAAACTAGAATTACATTAGACCGACGCACGCTTGTGACACGCACGTGACTTGTACGTAGAACAAGTGGCGCGGATCTAGTGTAGCTCTATAATGCCGGCCATACACAGTCGAACCTATTGTCCAATCGGTATGACGCTACCGATTGGATCAAACAGATTTGACCGTGTGTGGGAGTGGATTAGTATGACCAAGATTCCAATCAACCTGTCAAATCTGTTTGATCCAATCGGTAGCGTCATACCGATTGGACCGTGGGTGGGGAGTGGATTGGTATGACCAACATTGGTCATACCAATCAATCTGTTAAATCCAATCGGTAGCGTCAACCGATTGGACCGCGGGTGGGAGTGGATTGGTATGACCAACATTGGTCATACTAATCAATCTGTCAAATCTGTTTCAATCTGAATCAATCGGTAACGTCATACCGATTGGACGATAGGTTTGACCGTGTATGGCCGGCATTAGTTTAGTTTCCATATAAAATGTATGGAGATGGAGACCAATGCGCCTAGATCGGCGTGAGTAGTATACGTATAGTCTGTCCAATAAGTTAACCGACTTGGGAATTTTGTATAATATTTAATTATTTAAAAAATACTCATATTCGATACTTTTTATAATGTTCTTATATTAGTAAACAATGATCAAGATCTCATAGTAAACCTTGATTATTGAACCAGCGTTGACTACATCAGATTTCATTTTACCCTAATAATTACCCAAGTCGGTTGACTTATTAGACAGACTCTATGTGAGCAGTGATCTTCCTAACTAACCTAATTCATTAAACCCCAAGCGAACGCTCGCATTGTCTTTCTATTGTGTCTTTAACTACAGTATTCGAAAGTTTAAACTAACTGAAAAGTCAAAATCAAGTTTCAAAGTCAAGTTTTGCGCGGATGTGACGCATATCTTACTTACGTACTACTTTTAGTCGATATTGTTATTTATTTTGTTTTAAGGTATGCGCCACGTTTGACGTGAATAAACACTTTTTCTTTCTTTCTTTCTTTCTTTCCTTTAAAAAATCTCTTTTACGTCTTAACCATGCGGACTCGGTTAAACTGACTTAAAATATTTGAATGATTATCTCAAATCACAGTGATAACACAGATAGACACGTGCCGGCGCTGCTGTTCTATTCCGGCGCTTTTCGTTTATCATTATGTGACAACAATGTAGATTGTGGGTTGTAGACAAGATAATAAAACCGGTCAAGAATTTTTGGCGGGTTTTTTTTCGAGTGAAGTTCTTTAGATGTTTTAATTATTCGCAAACTGATATCCTCATCTCACCTGATAGAAAGCGATGATGCGGTCGATGATGGAGCGCGCTTACATACCACCATGGGATCTGGAGGCAACAGTCCTTGCACGCATGCACGATTTCCGCGTGGAGATCCAACGCCGGGGCAAAAGTCCGCTGCCGCAACAGGTCGCGGCATGGCGGACAGAGCTCCGGCGGGATCTCATGGTGAAATAGCGTCAGCGACTATCGCAAACCAGTGCTGAGCACGCCACAATTATGGCATTAAGTCCCCTCTTTGAGGCGTGGCTGTAAAGACCTCACGGCGTCCTCACCTTCCGCATGACGCAGGTTCTCACCGGACATGGAAAATTCGGGAATTCCTGCACCGGATTCGTGCGGAAGTGACGCCCGGGTATCGCCACTGTGCGGAACGCCCGGAGGACACGGTGGAGTACACAGTAGAGGTGTGCCCCGCTTAGGCGGAGCATCGCCGTGCCCTCGTGAGGGCGATCGGCGGCGGCGATCTCTCGCGCCTGGCTTTGGTACAGGCCATGGTCCGGAGCGAGGAGGAGTGGCAGGGGATCACCTCTTTTTGCGAAGCAATAATGCTAGCAAACGAGGAGGCCGACCGCATCAGGCAACGGCGGCGCTCACAGCGCCCCAGCCGCCGCTGGGATTCCGATCCCGATTTCCGGCCACCAGCGTAGGCGCGGGCTTGCGGACGGCGAGCAATGGGTAGCTCGCTGTCTGACCGTCCCGTAACTGTCCGGACCGAGCCCAAGTCGTCGACGCCGCTCACTGTTCCCGCGCGCCTCGATGAGTTTTTAGCAACCGCAGGGGTCACGGTCACACTGGGTCGAAGCCTACTGGGGCCAGGGTTAGTTTCGAAAGACAGCTCAGCCCCGGTACGAAAGGCAACGAAGGAACAGTAGCGGGTTTTTAGTCAGTAAAAGTCTGACACTATCTCCCGCTCCGCCCAAGAGTGGGGGATGTCATTAGATGATTTTCCCACCGAAAAAAAAACGCGCTTACCTAGAAGTAACCTTCACTCTTGACTTACAAGATTCTATGATATTCAGAGGAGGATTACATGATGTCTAGTTGATATTCTGATGTGTAACTAGTGTAGTTTTGTACCTCAAATTCTCAAGTACACTTGTGACATACAGCTGTATACAAGGTGTCGTTTTGAAGCTGCAAAATATTTCAGGAGGTAATTATGTTAGTGATTCTCGACCCGAATCAATAATAAAATAAGTAGGTAATTTTTTTTTTTTTTATAACCGCGCTTATTTTCACACACACAAACACGGAACAATAAAGGTCGTTTTCACATACACTAACTCGCAACGATAGTTTCATAAATAATGTATCATCCAATCATCATCCCGCACGCCACACCCTAGCCACGCCCCCGCGGCCATCGATCAATCGATTTAGTTTAGAGTAATTAAAAAATTAAATAACAAGTATTACTGATTATTGACCAGGTATCGTTTTTTTATATGACTATTTATGAGTTTTACTACAACCTCCTGAAATATTGTGCAGTTTTAAAACTGCACCTTGTATTATGTGGAATGGAATCATTGAAACAAGCCCGATTTAGGTAAAATGGTGCTAAGAATATTTTTTTTTTTCCACAACTATCACACAACGCCGTCTAGTCCCAAGCTAAGCAGAGCTTGTGTTATGGGTACTAGACAACTGATAAACATACTTATATATTTCTAAATACATACATATTATAGATAAATTACACCCAGACACAGAACCAATGGTCGTGCTCATCACACAAACATTTGTCCTGGGTGGAAATCGAACCCACGACCTCCGACGACCTAACCTAACCACAACAGGCCTGTCAATTCACTATTGAAGCATTGACTACCTTATCGAAGCTTGCCGAAAAGGCTGACTCGATACTTTTGCTACCAAATACATGACAATGAGAATGTGTTGGCCCCGTTCTAATGAAACTGGAAATTACTAAAAGTTACTGAATACTAAATAGTTTTTAAACTTGACACTTTAAATGCACTGGATCTAGGTTTTATTGCAATCTAAGTTTTATGAAATAATTATCATATTTTTTTCAAAATTTTAAACTTTTAGACATTGTTTTGGATAAGTTTTCATGTCTTTTCTCATTAATATTAAAAGACTATTTATTTAATAGTTGTGAAAAAATAAATATTTGAGATCAACATAATAAGACTTCTCATTTAACATGGTACTTACAGATTGAAAAACATTCGGATGTTCTAAACCCAAGAAAAGTTAGTACTTTTTCGAAAAAAATCTCTAATGACTACTTAAAAACCAAACAGGTTTAAGTAAATGGGGAAATCTGTTTTAATTTTTGCTATCGCACAAAATATAAATGGAAGAGACAATTCAGAATACAAGGTTAAAAACATTTTTTTCCTGTAGTAGGGTTTTTTTAACTTTATTCAAGTTGTAGTTGTTAAAAACAAAGCGTTCGGGTTTCACACGCTAGGCTATTTGTTCTGTTTTTATTACGTATCAGCTTGTGCAAAAAATGTTGGATAGGATACTTCATATCTAGATGAAACATCAAAACAAACTGAAAGGTCAAAAGTATTCTGTAAAAAAAACATCTCTTCTATCGATAAGACTGCCCATAGTTGCACCCTATTAATTATAAGCTCCTATAGTATATCAGCTTGTGCAAAAAGGCTGCCAAACTCAAAAGGGATTGGGCGGGTCACGTCAGAAGAATGTGCAGTGACCGCTTGGGTAAATGTCGCCACCCAGTGGGTCCCTGCAAAGGGAAAGTGCCGTCGAGGCCGGACTAGAAAGAGATGGCGAGATGATCTATACGCGTATCACGAGGACTGACTCGTGACGGCGTAGGAGAAGAATATCTGGAAGGACTTCGGGAAGGCCTTTGCCCAACAGTGGGACAGCAATGGCTAGAAAAAAATCCTTCATCATCATTACAACCGAAAGACGTCCACTGGTGGGCTTAGGACTCTCGCAAGTACAGCGCTACAACATTCCTGTGTTTCTCGCATCCATCGGATTCCCGCAACCCTCGCCAGGACATCGTTTATCTCCACCTTGCTGGAGGCCTAACAACGCTGTCTTGTCTGCCCACCTTTAGTACCATGTATTGCAGTTACCAACTGCAGAACATTCAAGGATACAAATAGAAGTTAAGGCACCCCCCCATTCAGGGCTGCGGAATTGTTCAAAAGATTCACCGTGGCTCTGGATTGAAAAGGAATCCTCTCGTTGCCCTTTGTACTTCTTTAAAAGCAAGATAGATAGGTACAGAAGTCAATCTCATGCATGTTCTTCACTTTTCATGACTACGCTCGGCGGTTGCGCTAGGGTCGGCGCCGCTCCGTTTGAGCGTGTTCGGATGCGGTAATAAATACCTAATATAATTTGTGTGTCATGTTCACTTTCTTCTTTTGCGGTAAAAAATGGTAAAAGTCCAGACACTAAGAACGAGAAAAGCTAATTAATGACTTCGAACCATCAAAAAGAAATGACTATCTATTATTTCCATATTAATAAGAGCAGTGGTGGCCGAGTGGCAACGGCCCCGACTTACGAGTTGTAGGTCGCGGGTTCAAACCTAGCCAGGCGCATTACTTTGTGAAATTTATTTCATCACCACTGCTCTCAAAACGGTGAAAGAAAACATCGTGAGGAAACCGGCATGTCCTAGAACCAAAATTTCCACACACATATGACACACATGTGACATCCACCAACCCGCACTGAGCCCGCGTGGTGGATTACGGCCCATTCCCTCAGAGAGAAGAGGCCTGAGTCCCAGCAGTGGGAACATTATAAGGCTGACTATGATATGCTATTAAGATAATCGTCTTATCCAAGTTCCTTTAATATGTCGTCTGATATGTTAAAATCTAGTAAACTGTTAACAATGGAACATTTACAATCGTCACATACATACATTATCATTTAATTTGAGAACAGTCCAAGGACAAAAATGATTATATAGCAACGAAATTATATGGTTTGAATTAATCATTACGTATAGAATCTATCTATTCTCAAATAAGTAAGTAAATAAATAGAATGCAGACCTATTTAATATTCTAATGGTAAGTAAAGTAATGTATGAATAAATTGAGACACGCGGCTAAAATACTTAGATTTTCTATTATGTAGCATTTTACTTTTTAATGAGTTCAAAAAGAAGGAGGTTATATCACTATATGTTCGGCTGTATGTGTGTTCAGCGATATCTCGGTCAATTGTGGCCCGATTTTGTCTGTATTTTGTTTTTTATTGTAACCATACTTCCAAGTTGGTCCTATAGAAATACTATTATGATTTGATCATGCATGAACCTCGATGATAATATGATCCTGGGAGGTCTTAACTTATGGGATCACAGAAGAACTGTCGTAACAAGTAAAATATCTTTGTTTATTGTAGTCGATGACTGGCTGGTTTAATTTTTTTTTTGTATTATGTTTTTTTTTATTTGGTGTTATTAAACAATGTTTGCTCCAATTTTGTTTAAATTTCAGATTTGTCTTTATTACTTACTCATAGTCGTAATTGCAATAAAAAAAAATACTAGTGATCTAAATCGTTAAATAAACGACCTTGCATAATGATGTCAATTGAACGGGCTATCAAGCACGTATAAATGATCAATAAAAACGTGTCAATATGGTAATCAAATTCATTCATTGAATAATAATGAGAAATTCTCGCAATTTGCAAAGGAACAATAAATCTACATACATTGACACATACAACTTACTATTTTAACATACTATCACGCGTCATACAATACAAAGAAAGATATCTATCATAGATTAGTTTATATATAACATCACACTTAATATTGTAAAGGTGAAACTTTGTACCTACATGAGGTATGTTTGTTACCCCATTATGCCATTCGGCGGATCATAGGTTGGACGAAACATTGTAATACAATCATTGTAAGTACCCCGTGTTCACAAAATTAGGTAATAAATGAATTTGAATGACAAACCCCTTTTCACTGGAACAAAATGAATTTAAAAGAGACTGACCCCCGAGTTTGTTTCGGTGTTTCTTCACAGGGTAGTCAGCTAGGAAATACCGGCCTCATCCAGTTTAAACTGACGATCGATCATTTACACGGGTATACCATGTACTGGACTAGCATATAGGATTCTTGTCCCGGGGGTACGTTCTCTCTAAGGATGATTCTATAGTTTCACGCGAATCTTCTTTCTGCTAAGCTGTCACAATCGCAAACTCTTCCGTCGGAATTTAAAAATTTAACATTAGGCCTATCTATAGTCCGTCTAATAAGTCAACCGACTTGGGAATTTTGTATGCTAAGTAATCATTTAAAAAAATACTAATATTCGGTACTTTTTATAAGGTTCTTCTGTTAGTAAACAATGATCTCTATCTCTTAATCAACCTTGATTATTGAACCCATGTTGACTACATCAGATTTCATTAAACCTAATAATTACCCAAGTCGTTTAACTTATTAGACAGACTATACTTACCTAATCTTTATTTATAATCCCACGGATAATACTACAATAAAGTAATTAGTAACATCTTTAATCCTATAATTTTAGCAATATTTGAATTATTTATCTTTCAACTAACACTTTTCATACATAAATTAGTACGAGTTACCATCAACGATTGCATCACTGCTTACCATCAGGTAGGATCGCAGTCAAGCACTGGTTTATATCTGTAAGGGCAGAAACCTTTACATATAATGCTGAATGTTATAAATGAAAAGATGTTAATGTTCTATGAATAATGTTTAATAAAACACTTCACTAATCTAATGTTACTTAAAAAATGTTAAAATAAATGTTACTTAAGAAGACTAATAAATGTTCTATAATGTAAATGTTATTATGATGTTAAAATGTTATGAGAGTTCGGTGCCAAACGTACTACTGACGCACTTGTCTACGTGACGATACAGCAAACCTACTTTTACCCGATTTGCAGTAATTACTAACTAGGTCCGAGTCCAATGTACGGATGCTGACCGTACATTAAAAAAAAAACATCATCCTCAAACCCTAAAGAAAAAATACATTTTTCCCGGAACAAGTTTTGTTAAATGTCGAGTGAGTGACGGGAGTTACCGAATCCGTTGACCGAGCCTTAAAAGGCGTCAACTCTCTTCGCGTTGCCTCTTCAACATTGCGTTAGATGTAACAACAAGCTTATAAATAAAAAATATGTAATAGCAATCATGTTCATATTGACGTTAAGACGGATCGGGAATGGCCTTTTTTTTGCTGGGGAATCATCTAATGACATCTCCTGCCCTTGGGCGGGGCAGGAGGGCGTGTAAAACTTTTACTGACTAAAATCCACTCCTGTTACTTCCTAGCCTTCATTCCAGGGCCCTAAAAACAAACTTTACCTCTTTATTATATTAGTGTAAACAACTGCAATTCTGTGAATATCTTAACGAAGAAAAACTCAGAAGAAATTGAACAATCAATGAAGTAAATATTGTTAGTCACTTTTAAACAACTCAGGTTTATAATTACAGTAATATTTTAATAGTATCGATCAGACTCATTACCTGTTTTATCGGTCGGTAGCTATCATCAAGGTAGCGATCGTTAAAATTCTTTTGAATGGACTATGACCGGAATTTTAATTACAAAGTAATTAATAACTAGTATTACAATTAGCCCTTTCGACTTTAACACGATAGTAGCGAAAGTATGAAAGGAGACAGGCCGCAGCGACAGCATTTTTTAGAGTCCAGCCGTCTGTCACCAGACCGTATCTCATGGACCGTGAGAGTTACTGTTGAAAATCTAACAGATAATTTATTTATTTATTAAAACTTCACGCAACATCAAAGTACATAGGCTGACTTAATGCCTTAGGCATTTTCTACCAGTCAACCTAGGGTGCCTAAAAAAATAAAAACAAATAAAAGATTATTACGAAAAAACAAGGGTTACATACATAATTTAATATAAAATATACCTATATATATATATATTTTTATAAAAAGTAAAAGAAAAGAGTTTGAGATGATGTATTTCTGTTGCTGCTATATCAACAAAAATATACTAAAACGAAAAAATAAATTGAAAGATGGAACGGGGTGGGTTTTACAGTCAGTTAGAGTCTGACATTATCTCCCGCTCTGCCCAAGGGCGGGGATGTCATTTCGATGATTTTTACCCACCAAAAAAAAACCTACGTGACGCTGCAATGTCGCCCAGTGTCCTTCAACTTGTCAATAACATTTCGCAACTCTTTTACGAGACGCGGGACAGGTTGTTGGACAATTCGGCAGTGTTTAGAAAATGATCCTGCATAATGCTGCCCATCCTGCATAACCTCCTGCAATTTTCAGGATCTATACGGCGCCAACGATAGAGCTGTACAGTTTGCCCAAATATTAGACAGAAAAAATCTAGTCTGAGAACATCGACACGAAAAAAAAAGAATCAAGTGATCGTTTTTCGGCTGGATTAATAATTACGATTTTTTTTTAACTTGCGTGGGTCCCAATGCCTTCTCACGCTCTAGCAGCAGGCAGGAGCGTGGGCGTGTCAGACTCTTACTGACTACAATCACACCATGTTCCTTCTTTGCCTAGCGCTCCAGGACCACGGGATTGCTCGTCGTCCGCAAGCTACGCCTACGGTGAATTGTGATGATGATATTGATGAAAGGCTTAAAGATGGTTCTGACGCGGTTGATGCACTTACAACCACTAAACCAAATGGGCAGTCTAGGGAATGGTCCCGGGAAATCCCGGTCCCGAGAATCCCGGGAAATTCCGGGATTTTTGTATAGACTAAAGAACCGGGACGATTACACCTTGTCCCGGGACTTTCGGGACCTTTGGGACTTAGTTGAAAAGTATAAAATTAAGAAGAGAGTTTCCCCATTCAGATATCATAATAAAAGGTTTCGTACTAAGATTTTATTTAAAACTAGAGGTCCGCTTAGCGGTTTCACCCGCTGCTACACGTTTTTCCGAGCGAACGAGGTCAAAAGTAGCCTTTGTTACTTAGGGATCTTGTAGCTTTTTAGTGGTGAAAGATTTTTTTTAAATATAATCAGTAGTTTTAGAGTTTATTGGTTACATACCTAGAATACAAAAAAAAAAACAAATCTTTCCTCTTTGTAATACCTAACCTAAGTGTAGAATCTACACTGTACTTAGATAGTGGTTCGCTCAACGGTTTACCCGGTGCTTGCTACTGCTGCCAGTTTTCCCGTCAGAATAAGGCGTTTTCCCGTCAGAATAAGGCGTTTTCCCGCGGTAAAACAGTCTATGTCACTCATACTCAGAGTTAATGTAGCTTTCTAATGAATGATGACATATTTTTTGAAATCGCTTCAGTAGTTTCGGAGTTTATCGATTACATACATACAAAAAATCTTTCCTCTTTATAAACTCCCGCGTTTTGTTGCGTGCGATGCGGTAAGGGCGAGGCACCTCGGGTGGAAGCGTCCAAGAATAATAACAAAGAATATTCTTTAACCAATGATTGCACGACACGTTGGGGTAGCCTTGCGAATACGCTGGAGGTTTCTGAAATTAAAAAATTGCTTAGCAAAGGCACTCATTGATGTTAAGTCAGATATTACATTTACCGATGATGACTGGACGACCATGAAACAACTATACGAGGTTCTTGACATTATTAAAGCAGTATTAGAAGCACTCTGCCGCAGAAATGCTCCACTGCTAACTGCTGATATATCTGTCAAATTCGGGCTGAATAAATTGTCTGCTATCAACACATATATAAGCACAAAAATGACCACGTACCTGAAACAAAGATATTCTGCACGCTGTCTACTAGAAACTACAGTCCTACAATATTTGCACAACCCAGAAGTATATTTTACAACTGTGCAAGACGACGTATACCCAAGACCAGACAGCGATGAAATGCGCAGCCACATTGTTGAACTATTAACACGCACACATAGCGTTTCTTCGATAGCTGTTCATCTACCTGAAGAGCCTTCATCACAAAATAAAAAAAATAATGATCTGCACAGAGATGCTATATTAACAAAAAAAGATGAGATTAATACTGAAATATTGAATGCTACCAAAAATGTACGAGTTCGAAGCGATCAAGAAGATTTAAACACTACAATTAGAATAGAAATGGCTCTTTTTGAAAATGGTGGTGATCATGGCCGTTTTCTGTCGTTGGCTTGTGATCACCTTCTGACCATCCCTCCGACCAGCGTGGAGCCCGAGAGGATATTCTCTGCAGCAGGATTACTGTGCAACAAAATAAGATCACGCTTAAGTGATAGAAGATTAGACGCACTTATTTTTTTAAGAACCCATTATAATGAGTAAGACAATACTAAATAATTGAACGTTTTCATATTTTGTTAATTTCATTCCTTTATAAGTTTTTCATATTTTATTATTTTATATTCCTTAAATATAAGCGTCTCAGTGATATGATAACTGCTGAATGCTGATGATGACTTGGTTTATATTAGAATTAAGAAAAGGATTTATGTTTTATTTTGTTTTATGGCAAGTAACTATGTTTTTGTTGATTGATATTGGTATATAATGTATAATAATAGCGAGCGTTAAATGCTGATTTGACTTGTTGTTTTCTTCTGTTGACTATTTTTTAAAAGAATAGTAAATGGTTCTGTTATCGTTGATTTTTTTTAAATATATACCTTTAATTAATACTACGTACATAAATACTAAAGTCCTATTAAAATAAAAATACCAGCAGTAGGTAAAAAAATTACCCAAAAGTCCCGGCTCTACCGGTTCTTTCAACAAGTAATCCCGAAAATCCCGGAACGCAAGAAGAGCACCGGTTCTTCATTCCCTAGGGCAGTCCATAAAATCGAAAACAAGCGTAGCAAAGATAAACTTCGGTATCATTCACGATCCTTATCTAAAACCAAAAAGCTATCACTCAGGTACTATTCAAAACATAAAGCCATCTAAACAAATATTTCCACGCTTGTTTTGAATGACGTGTCGCCACATAACGCAACATTATTGAAAATTATATAACAATTGTGAAACATTTGGTGGAAGGTAACAACTGTAACAAGTATCATTGTCGCTATCCAAGAGATGACCTTGCGGTAATTCGTTACACGTTTCGCGGATTTGTTTGTTTATTATAGTAGATTACTCGTCCATCAAACCTGTATGTAGAAAGAATAAATTGTTGCCGATAGCTAGCAATATGTTATCAAGCACTTGCGAGAACTCGAAATCTCTTCGCGTTATCGTCACTGTCTACGCATGATTCTATAATACTCCGGTTACATTGCAAGTAAAGATGGTGGCAACGTCGATGGGAAAAGGCCTCGTGAACGCAGTCCAATACATTGGACCGACTAGATCCGCATCGCTTGCGACTCTACGGTGTACAGTACACACACCGCCAGAGACAGAAACAGATGAAAGTGATAAACCAGGGAAGTCACGACCATCGGTATTGAGAAGTACGACGCAAGGAGGAGGTGCGGTCTCGCATCCATCGGATTCCCGCAACCCTTACCAGTAGCCCGATTCACGTAATGAAAACCGTAACGATATCGTAGCGATTTAGTCGTTTAGACCACTTCCGTATTCACATCCATCAATCGAGTTTGAACGACACCGATTTTAAAGTCGTTAGAAATTCGTCGATTAAAAAAAAATCTGTATTAAATTATCCTGGTAAAATACTTATTAATGTAACTGGAAATAAGTCGATAGATCGTGAATACCGTTTTTGGATAGGACTTCGATCGAACGACTATACTGTGCCCAAGAAGGGCAGTAGTGCTGACCCGGCAAACTACCGACCCATCTCTGTTACGTCCATCCTCTGTAAGAGTATGGAACGGGTAATTAACAGGAAGCTTCTGGCATACCTGGAAGCTAACGACATCCTCAGCGACCAGCAATACGGCTTTCGTCAAAATCGGTCTACTGGGGACCTTCTTGCGTATGCCATTCACATCTGGAGCGAGGCCATTGAGAAGCATGGGGAAGCGCTTGCCGTGTCCCTTGATATCTCGAAGGCCTTCGATAGGGTCTGGCACGAAAGCCTTCTTGCTAAGCTTCCTTCCTTCGGTCTACCCACTGGTCTGTGTGATTGGATCGCAGACTTCTTGAGGGATCGATCCATCCGAGTGGTAATTGATGGATGCTCGTCCGGTCAAATGGATATTAATGCCGGAGTCCCTCAGGGGTCGGTACTCTCGGCAACACTGTTTTTGCTGCACATAAATGACCTACTTAAACCCGGAACCTTTGGGTATGCAGACGACAGCACTGTTGCTGAGAGATATGTGACTAACGCACGAGCTAGTGGGTCACAGATCCAGTCATTTCGAGAGGCTATGGTTGAACGCTTGAACTCGTCCTTAGCGGCAGTCTCAGAATGGGGCGATGCCAATCTGGTCAAGTTCAATGCGACGAAAACCCAGGCGTGTCTTTTCTCCGCTAAACGGAGCCAATTCCACCCGGCTCCATCTTTCCGGGGTGTAACCGTGCCAATTACCGACCACCTTGAACATCTTGGGGTAACGCTATCGTCTACCCTTAATTTCGGCTCCTACATCGAGGCAAAAGCCCAACTAGCTGCCAAAAAATTGGGGATCTTAGCAAAGGTGAGACGGTATTTCACACCGGAACAGCTGCTCAACCTCTATCAAGCGCAAGTTCGATCGTGTATGGAGTACTGCTCTCATCTCTGGGATGGGTCAGCCAAATACCAGCTAGATGCACTAGAGTCTATTGAAAAGCGTGCCAAGAAGATCATAGGCAATGATGCTCTTGTGAAGTCAAAACTCCAAAGTCTTGAGCATCGACGCCGAGTTGCTAGCCTGTCTGTTTTCTATCGTTTACACTTCGGGGAGTGTGCTCTACAGTTACACAATTTAATTCCGCCAAGTCCGTTCCATCATCGGACCACAAGACGTACGGCGTTGCGCCACCGGTACATGGTGGACATCCCACCTATACGTACAAAGCGTTTTGGGAGTACATTCATTATGCGTACAGCTAAGGAATGGAATTCCCTGCCGGAGTCTGTGTTTCCTGATAGCTATAACCTAGGGGTCTTTAAGTCAAGAGTGAATAGATTGCTTCTAGGCAAGCGTGCTCCATCGTCGGCCACATCATCGCTTACCATCAGGTGAGATTGTGGTCAAACGCGAGCCTATCCATTACAAAAAAAAAAAAAAAAACTTCAACGATATTTGGCTTGTTTGATTTTACGTGAATCAGGCTACAGGTCATCGGTCGGATTGATGTGAGACGCACAGAACCGTTCATTGTGATGACGACACTTGGGGGAAGCATATATCTAACAGTGGACGTCTTCGGCTGAAATGAAGTGCGGTCTACTTGACGGCCATACTACCGAGGCGAATGTCAGATCAGTTCACATGCATATGCACCATGGTAAGTAGATGATGGTGATGGTGGTAATAATCAGACAAACAGTTTATTTATAAGTCAATCGACACAAGAAGACGGCATACTTTCACCAAACACCGATTTATAGCATAATCAGCCTTTTAATGTTCCCACTGCTGGGATTCAGGCCTCCTCTCTATGAGAGGAAACCTCAATATAACTGCTGTCAAGTTGTACTAGGCTTAATCCAATAAGATACACATCAGAGGTCCTGTGGACCCTGAAATGTGAAACCCGGAGCCCTGGGACGAAGGCAAAGAAGGAACAGGAGAGGGTTTTAGTCATTAAAAGCCTGAGACGCTCTCTCGCTGCGCCTAAAACGCGGGAGAAGTTCTCTTTTGGATCCTACCACGACCTCTTGGCGCTTTTTAATCGTTTTAATCCCGTGGAGAGTCGATTCGGTACATGAAACACTATCGATTTGTAAAGATAAAATTAAAAAATAAAGTACTTCTTTTTCAAAATTCGTATTAATTCACGCATGTACGAAATCAGCTCAGCTGACGTTTTCTTAAGGATACTAATTTAGGGTATAGGTATAGGGTGTATAGTTCCCTCTTTCTCTTTCGCACGCTTGACATTTTAACACGTCATGGTAAGCCCCGAGGCCTTTCTCGTGCCTTTATGTTTGTCAGAAACGTAGAGGAAACTGATAAGCTTCAAGATCACGATATACAAGTTTTAAGAAACGAAACGGATCTAAAAGATAATAGATATTATAGTCAGATATATACAATTTGTATTTTTGCGAACATAATCGCAGTTTACACCGAATCCATGAATAATGTAACAGCTATCTGTCCTACTTCTTTCTAGATCATCATAGTCGTCCGATCGAGTGATGAGTCATATCCTGAAAAGCATTTATCAAAACGTGTTATCGCACTTTCGTCTGTGTCCACTCCATGACGATTTGATTATTTGTTTATTTATTAATGAAGTCTGATTCATCTAATAATCAAAGAAAGAGATCTACATACAAACTAAAATTCAAATTTCTGCATCGCGGTATTCAGAGGCGTAGCGTGGAACTAACTTAGACGACTACGGCAAAGGCAAAGGAGGGTTTTGATTTTGACAGTCTATGTATGTATGTATGTTCATCTGTTCTCTCATAGCTCCTCCTCCTAATCTACTTATCGGAACTCGACATATGAGCTATCGATAGAACCGTCTTAATCATCCGCTGAACATAGATTCGGTATAACGCCCTCTCGAGACCACGACTGCCGCAAACTTGCAACCCAGCGTTCGACCACATCGTCACTTACCATCAGGTGATATAGTGGTCAAACGCGAGCCTCCCTCCCCCCTCCTCGAGTCGTATTCCTCATTACTGAGGGTCGTGAAGTTCCCGCTGGATTAGCTTCTTCTTTTGGAGCCTATCAATTATAAAAAAAACCCTCGCTCTTTACAAGTCCTCGCTTGTGCGAGGCCTTGTACGAGGGCCCACTTCGCCTACGCCTAGCTACGTTACTGGTGGTATAAGAGTTCTCCAAGCGATTAGAACACATACAACAACCCGAAATCAACTGCCGTGCAGTTGCCAGGCCAGACACAACAGGTAATGTATCTCGAGTTGGCGCTCTTAACTTGGTGTGTGACCAAAAAACCACCAGCACTTGCACAAATGCGCCCACAAATGTTTTGGTATCTACATATTTAGGCGACCTTGTACTCTTCTCAAAACGAACCGACCGTGTCTGGCTCTCAAGATAATCTACATAGATTTGGCTATGATATGAAGTTAAAGGCAGTCATCTTCCCACAGTCTGTCTGCATGTAGTAGATAACCTTCACATATCTTCAACATTTTAGTTCAAAAAAAAGACCAAGTACGAGTCAGGTTCGCGGGTGACGGGCTCCGTACCATTATCTATGGGCAACATTAGACACTATATTATAACCTTTTTAGCGTCCTGTCCTAGTGTTTGTTTGTTGAAAAATCACGTCTGTTTGGAAACCCTACTTAGATATTTATTTTATTGTATTTTTTGTAATAGCGGCAACAGAAATAGGTACATCATCTGTGAAAAGTTGTCATCAGCTATCATATCACGGTTCATGAGATACAGCCTGATGACAGACGAGTCTTAGTAATAGTGTCCCGTTTTTACCCTTTGGGTACGGCACCTTTTTTTTTAGGTGAGAAATTATCCAATGACTGCTCCCGCACTAAGGCGGAGCGGGAGAGTGTGTAAGACGTTTACTGATTAAAACCCACTCCTATGTTCCTTCTTTACCTTTCTTGTTAGGACTCCAGGTATTATTTTCAGAAGTGAACCCATGGATTCATTTTAGACTTCGACCCAGCTGGCCCTTACGGTGTTACTGACATCTTGATGCGCACTTGGAACACTACAGGCCGTCCACCACACTATTCGCACAATGGTGATACCCGGGCGTTTTTTCCGTCTGAATCCCATGCAGGAACCTCCCGAACTTGCAATGTCTAGTGAGGACCTGCGTCACGCCGAAGATGAGGAGGACGTGACGTCTTCCCAGCCACTCCTCAAAGAAGGGACTTATCGCCATAAGTATGGTGTGCGTAAAACACTACGCGCCAAAAAAGCAAATTTAGACTAACAACAAATATTATTATCTATCAGTCTAATCTCCTACGTCATTTGTACATTGTGTATTTATTACGCTCGTTATCGCTCTAAATTCACCAGTTTCAGTACATAAAGCTGTTTAAAAAAAAAACTAAACAGAACACTATAACCTGTTCGCGTTAAGATTAGAAATTTAAATAAATCTTTTTTACTGTCTGTTCAACTTTAACTTCTATTTCTTAGGCATAAGGACGGCACTAAGAGCAAAATAAAACCGGCCAAGAGCGTGTCGGGCCACGCTCAGTGTAGGGTTCCGTAGTTTCCCGTCCGTCACAATAAGTGTACCCACTTATGAGATTAAAAAAATGCTTGCATATAACGATTAGGTATACTACAAACTTAGTCCCGAAATTATTTTGTAGAACCCTTTTGTCTGTTTTGTACAAAAACTGTTCTTTCCACCAAGTTCAAAATAATTTTCCTAGAAAGTCCTTATAAAGTTCTACTTTTCAGATTTTTTTCATATTTTCTAAACTTATGGTTCAAAAGTTAGAGGGGGGGACTCATTGTTTTTTACTTTTGGAGCGATTATTTCCGAAATTATTGACATTATCAAAAAATGATTTTAGTAAACCCCTATTCATTTTTAAATACCTATCCAACAATATATCACACGTTAGGGTTGAAATTAAAAAAAAAAATCACTTCCCACTTTACATATAGGGGGGCTACCCTAATAAAACATTTTTTTCCAATTTTTATTTTACCACTTTGTCGGCGTGATTGATATACATAATGGTACCAAATTTCAGCTTTCTAGTGCTAACGGTCACAGAGATTAAGCGAGGACGGACAGACAGACAGACAGACAGATAGACAGACGGACAGACAGACATGGCGAAACTATAAGGGTTCCTAGTTGACTACGGAACCCTAAAAAGCGGTTACAGTACCAACTATTTATTGCAACCGCCATTTGTTGTACATGCTACCAACGTAATAAAAGTCAAAATCGGTTAAACAGACAGTAATAAAAGGTTATTCATTTTCTAATGTAATTTTGAACGGAGTATAGATCGTTTTAAATTATTTGCAGTAATAACGTGTGTTGAAGATATCAGCTGATGTCTCGCCCACGCGATAAGGTAAAACGTACATACTACTGCCACGTTGGCTATGCTACACCTCCGTATAATTTGGATAAGTTTGTAAACATCAAACTGTATAAACATTAAAAAAAAACTGTAAAGGTCAAATGAGCTAGAATGTTAAAGAATAATAATAAAGACATCGGTAAATGTCAAGCAATCCACCGCTATAAGTGGGCAAGAGAATGCTGTAGCCGAAATTGACATATTTACACCTCTATGTGGATAATTATTTTTTTTTACATTGATCGGTTCGTGCTTGACCACTATCTGACCTGACAATGTGGTCGACGATGAAGCACGCTTGCCTAGAAGTAACCTATTCACTCTTGACTTAAAGACCCCTAGGTTATAGCTATCAGGAAACACAGACTCCGGCAGCGAATTCCACCCCTTAGCTGTGCGCATAATGATTGTGTTTCCAAAACCATTTTATGCGTATGGGTGGGATGCACTGTACACAACGAAACGGGCAATCAGAGATAGCATATTAGATAGACAAGAAGCCACTTTACCTTTCGTCCTCAATGATGACAAAATTCAATCACAAAATCACAAAACTAACACGCCACAAATGATAACTATTCACAACACAATTTTAAACCCAGTCCAAACAACACAACAATTAATACTGAGATTATATAAAATATTAGGCGCGATACTTGGCCCCGATCCCCGCGCCGCTGCCGGTCCCCGCGCTGTTACGTCAGACCAGACCAGAGGCAGCTATGTATGCGGTTGATCAAACATACATGCTAATTAATTGTGTACAATCTGTAGATATTATGATGGAACTTGTGTGTAGAACATTGAATAGATAGATTTATGGTTTGTTTTTAAGTTAAGTAAAGACCGAAAGGTTCTGCAGTGGGGACCGCGTACCGGAAGACTCAGCCTTGGAAGGTCCCCTACAAGGTGGACCGATAACCTGGTGAAGGTTGCGGGAATCCGATAGATGCGGGACGCTTAGGATCAGGACAATTTAGCTTCACTTTTCTTGGACTGACCGTACCTAATGACATCTCGCACTCGCGCCCTAGGGTGGAGCGGGGCAGGGTGTGAGGGCGTGTCAGACTTTTACTGACTATAACCCACTCGTCTGTTTCTTCTTTGCCTTACTTTCCAGGTCCGCGGGGGTTCATATTCACTTAACCCATGGCAGATAGATATTTATGGTATGTTACGGGTTGTGGAGACCGCCTGTTAATATAGAGATACATCTTCTGGATAGTGTCTTCTAGAACTTTAATGAGGTTGGCATAGAAGTAGGAATTGGCAGGATTAAAGCCAAGTCCATACTCAGAAATGGACTGTGTTGGCTGTGGATCACAGTCCATTGCTCGGTATCGACTTGTGACAACAAAGAAAAAAGGAACTGTAGCTATAGCTTCCTTTATTCTTTCTATTAGAACCGGGGTACCATGACGTTCAAAGTAAGCTTGTTTCATTCTTATTCCAGGATGGGTAAGAGACAGGTTGTCTAGCGCCATCTCTTACCCACAATGAAATAAGATTAAAACAATCTTACTTTAAACGTCATGGTCTAGGAAGTCTGTGTTTCCTGATAGCTACAACCGGAAAGTTTACTTCCAGGCAAACGCGCTGCATCCTCGACCTAATCATCGCATACCATTAGGAGTAGTCCGAAAGGAAACCCCGGGGTCCTGGAGCGCAAGACGGTACATAGGAGAGGTTTTAGTCAGTAAAAGTCTGACACACCTTCACGCTCCGCCATAAAGCGAAAGAAGTCATTGGATGATTTCCGACCTTGAAAAAACTCATCCTTTACCATCAGGTGAAATAATGGCAAAACGTGGGCGTATCAATGAATAAAAAAAAAGTTAATTTAAGGAAGTTAACCCCAGATCTGTTTCCAAAATGGCGACCGTGTCAAGATTTCAAGAAACGTGAAAAAGAGGTAAAGAGGGTCATAAACAAACAATATAAGTTAAAAATATAACTCTCCCTTTCTGGGCTTGACGTCACAGTTACCAAGCACCTTGTATTTTTAATTGGTATTGACAAACGTTCTATTTTTGTTTTTTAGGGTTCTAGAAAAACCGGGACGGGACCCTAGTACTAAGACTGCTGTCTGTCCGTCCGTCTGTGTGTCACCAGGCTGTATCTCAAAAACTGCGATAGCTAGACAGTTGAAATTTTCTCAAATTTTGTATTTCTGTCGCCGCTATAACAACAAATACTAAAAACAAAATAAAATAAATATTTATTGGGGTCTCACATACAACAAAGTTACGATTTTTTTTTGCCGTATTTTCCTAAGCACGGTACGGAACCCGTGCACTCGCGCTTGGCCAGTTTTTTTCATTACGTAACAAAATAAACGTGGACAAAGCCCTTTCATCAAATAAAAAAAAAGTCGGTAAAAATATATAAGTACTTAGTCAATTTATCATGATCTTGTTACCAAGTCTTGTCTGTACGTCGTAGTAGCGTATGCCGGAGATAACACTATCTCACATTCATTGTATATTAAATTATTGTTAGCGGAACTGTTATCTATCTTTGTTGTACTATTTATTATCCAAACAACAGGTTTCTTCCACGAGTTAATCTAAATGAAAAAGCAAATGGATTCTTTTATTTTTCTCTTAGATTAATTTGACAAGAAAGACACTTTGTAGTCATGTTGTTGCCACTAGTATTACCTTGTAGTCATGTTGATGCCACTAGTTACACGTTGTGTGGACATATTGTTGCCACTAGTGACACTTTGTGTCCATGTTGTTTCCACTAGTAACAGTTATAGTCTTGTTTCCATTAGACACTTTATGGTCAGTTTGTAGCACAAGTAACACTTTGTAGTGATGTTGTTGCCCCTAGTGACACTTTGTAGTCGTGTTGTTGCCACTAGTAACACCTTATAGTCATGTTGTTGCCACTAGTGACACTTTCTAGTCTTGTTGTTTCGATTAGACATTTTGTGGTCATGTAAAGACCACAAAATGTCAAAATGTAATGTGTGTTGTGTAGATATATAATATCTGTGGGATGAAGAGTGAATAGGTTATTTTTATGTCATCATCGCTTACTAAACAGTCATGTGAGATAATGGTCAAGTGCGCTTGACCACTATCTCATATGATGGTTTCACGCATTTCGCTTTGTCCCCCATCTCATCACGATTACAAGTGTCGTTGCTTGACGACAAAGTGTCACTAGTGGCAATAACACTACTACAGTGTTACTAGTGGCAACAACATCATTACAAAGTGTTACTTGTAGTTACAACATGACCACAAAATGTCTAAACGAAACAAGTCTAGAAAGTGTCATTAGTGGCAACAACATGACCACAAAGTGTCTAATGGTAACGTCAAGACTACAAAGTTTCACTATTGGCAACAACATGACTACAAAGTGTGATATACACTTCTGGACACATCTATTGGCCCACCTTAGAGTTTAGGTTTCGATGGCCCCTACCGAAATATGATTGCTAGATTGAACAAAAACTGTTGATGCAGTTTTAAACCTGATACATTTTACCATCTTTTTCGATCGTATTGTTTTAAATTTGAATTCAGAATACCATACGACAACAAGTCGGATATGCGCCTTGTTAAAGGCAATTGATTTTTTAATAAAAAACATGTTTTATCAAATAAAGGTTTAATTTAATAACGCGTGTTGCCTCCACGGGCATCTACCACAGCTCTCATACGATTAGGCATAGAGTTTATCAACCGCTCTATGAAATTTTGAGGGATCATCTCCCATTCCTCTTCTATGGCAGTTTTCAACTCCTGCATCGTCTGGGCAACTGGCTGACGAGCCCTAACACGTCTTTTTAGCTCGTCCCACATGTGCTCAATGGGGTTCATGTCTGGGCTTCTGGCTGGCCAGTCCATAACTGTGATGTTCACATCCCGAAGATATTCCCTGACGATGCCGGCCGCATGGGCTCTTGCATTATCATGCATAAAAAGGAAATTTAGGCCCACATAGCCCGCGTATGGTATCACGTGAGGTTCTAAGCACTCACGAATGTACCTTTCAGCATTTAATGTTGGCAGCCGTGGTCCTGTAACAACCTCAAGTTGAGTTTTGCCGCTCGCGGATATACCGCCCCAGACAGTCCATGAGCCACCGCCATAAGCAACCCTCTCTTCAAAGCAGCATTGTGCGAAACGCTCTCCCTTACGTCGGTAGACCTTCTTCCTTCCATCATTGCCATGTAACACAATTTTAGACTCATCAGAAAAGAGTACACGGCTCCAATCTTGCTGTGTCCAATTTAAATGACTGCGTGCGAAATGAAGGCGCGCTGTTCGGTGGGCTCGCGTTAGTTTGGGCCCATTAGCTGGCTTGTGTGGTACCATATCGCGTTCTTTTAACCTTCTCCGAACAGTTCGAGCGCTCACAGATACTCCGTGGAAGTCGCGAAGTTGGTTTTGTATCTCAATGGAGGTAAGGTGACGATTTCTCAAGCTGGTCGTCACGATGAATCGATCCTGCCTTTCAGTTGTGACCCGAGATCGTGGCCTTCCTTGGCGACGAACAAAGCCGCCAGTCTCTAGGTACCTCCGATAAACATTTCGGACCGCAGATCGACTTAAATTAAGTTGAGCACTCACGTTTCTTTGGCTGTGTCCGGCCTGAATAAGTGCCACAGCTTGGGCGGCGACTTCAGGTGAAGTATCCATAGATTATTGATAGAACCTCACCTTAATGTTAAGAATAAGTAATGTTTGTTGCAAAACCAAAGATATCAATCACTTTTTCAAGAATTAAATCCAAGTAAACCAATAAAACCAAGTTTTCTTAGTATTCGATTGTTTGATATCAACAAACAGGCTCCAAATTGTCTTTTGTTTCTTTAAATTCTGTGTTCGAAATTCAAAAAAAGACTATTGAATGAAATTGTGAATGTGCCAGGTTCAAAACTGCATGAAAACTTTTTGCTCGACCTAATATAAAATTTTAGCTAGGACCAAACGAAACTGAAAATACAAGGTGGGCCAATAGATGTGTCCAGAAGTGTAGATAAATATCTGAGCTACATCCTCAGGTTGTAGAACTTATCAGCAAAAACCGACTTCAGAAGGAAGTTCCACTCCTTAGATGTACGCACATCAAATGTGTATTCCCAAAACGTTTTGGACGTAAGGATGGGATGTACCATCAAAGACACTTTCGCCTGACCAGCTCTAAGTTCATTTTTGCTTGAATTCGAAACGAAAACTTCAAAAAGTTTGGTTTGGCGCCGCGCCGCAGAATTCAAGCGAATTTTTTTTTTAAGTAATCAGGCAGAAATGACCGCGATGGTACATTATGTAACGGTGATGCATTCGCTTGGTAGAATTAAGTTATGCAATTCCGACGCACACATCCCGATACGCAACCGGTAGAAAACCGACAGGCTAACAACTGTATAAAACTGCAGCTGGCGAGCCTATAGCATCAATAACATTATTTTATCTGACTAAATGCCGAAACTAAAGCTAGAACTACATTAGACCGAAGCACACGTGTAACACGCTTTTGGAACGCCGCGATTGGAACGACGCCGACGTCGCGTGGCGTGCATCAAGAGTGTAGCTCTACAAGTCCAGATTCCATCTTTATTATAATTTATTAAAGAGTTAAAGTATTTTTTTTTTTTGTTTTTATGTGTTTTGTTTGTAGGAGGTAATCTCTGGAAGTACTGGTCCGATTGCTAAAATCACCGATAGAAAGCTGCTTTATTCCTGAGTGACATAGATTTTATTTTATGTACGCGGGCGAAGCCGCGGGCAATTGCTACAATAAAATATATGGAGAACGATGTGCTCAGATCAGCGTGGGTGGCGCTTTTAGGTAATTTTAATTTATTACATTTCTAAAAAGAAAAGCTCGTAACAACAATCTTGTATCACGCAAAATTTTGATTCGATACTTGTAGCGCCATCTACGATGTTGCATGCATATCTTGCTCAAGTCAGTTTGGTGTGATCACCGCGACGACGCAGCAAAACAAGCGGAAAAAAAATTAAAAACAAGAGAAACAAGCGTTTAAAATAAATCAATAGTTTTAAATATTTGAATGAAACATGTCTAAGCACATTAAAGTTGCATGATAATAAAGGTATAATTTTGTTTTTTGCGCCTCCTGAAAAGTTACGTATTTCACAGTTACGAGGTATTCACTCTCAGCCATCGATACGTAGGTACTTTACGTAGCGGGGACACACCTGTTAACCGGAAAGTCCTTACTGACTGATTCATTGATAAATATTTAATACCATTTGATTAAATAAAGGGAAGGAAAATTAAAAGCTTTCCGTTTTGATTGATAATAATATATAATTTAAATAATAATAAATACAATCAACGAGTGATATCAACCTAATAATGAAGTTTCCTCAAATTCCTGTTTAATGCGGAAAATGTAGCGGTCATTCATTATAAAACTAAAAGTCAGTTTCCCTAGAGATAGCGTGCACATGTCACTTTATTTATTATATTGTTTATTGCATACCGCATAAAAAAAATACAGATCAAACATTAATAAAAATAAGTGTACAATGGGCGGCAAAACAACCTTCGGAATGGACTGAAAGAAAGGAGATAGATTTAGGGCTATCAATGTGCAAACATAAGAAATAATACTAATTAGACTATAACACAAAACATACATGTATCAATTTCAAATAATATACTAATAAATATCAAATATGTGATTGAGTCAGGAGAAGAAAAATCGAAGTGAAAGGTGCTCCTTCACCAGCCACCTTCCTTGAGGACGCCCCACTTCAATATGTAACGCATTCCACAAACGAGCAACGAGATTTGTTTTTTTGAAGTGGAATGTGTGTGAATTTTAGGTTTTTCGATGATCTGAAGGACCTACTATGAGTGTCACAGAAAAACTGAAAGCGTTCTTAGTCTCCGCAACTAATTTAAACCTATATCAAGTCTACGGGATTGTATGAAAGCGCGCGAGAGTTAGTCACGTTTTAGAAACCTGAACTGAACTGTCAAAAGGGTGATGCTATACATATAGGGTGTATGTCTATAGCACTAACCATTTTTCTTGCTTGCAAGACTGATATTTTAACACATCAAAGTAAGGCCTTTGGGAGGCTCCGTGTCTGCATCTTCAGAATGTATAAAACAGTTCTAGGCAAGTAGTTGCTCGTGGGCAAAAATAACAAAAACTGTAAAATGACGCTGAGAATGTTATTGTAGCATTACTACCTCAGCGAAACTTACCGAGAACGCTAACTCGATATATTTGCTACACTTGCCATCACGGATCTTGAACACTTGCGCAGAAGTCAAATATTCGGTCTCTTTAGTGGTGCGAAGGCGGGGGCGGGGAGTGTGTCAGTGATTGGCTGGCCGCGCCATCGCGTCATAGACGTTACTCCTCATTCGTTCACTGCGTTGCTGCATGTATCTAACAATGAAGACGATTGGCTCGCCAATGTATGGAATGCGCAAAGCGATCCCCACTCTGACGCCGAACGTTCAAGACCCTTGATGGCAACTGTACCATTCGTCATTCAGATCATTTTCAGCCGATAGACGTCCACTGTCGGACACAGGCCTCCCCAAGTGTCGCCAAAACGAACCTGTGCGTCTCGCATCCATCGGATTTCCACAATCTTTACCAGGTCATCGGTCTACCTTGTAGGAGAGCCTCCTGGTTGGAAGGCTCCAACGCTGCGTCTTCCGGTACGCGATCGCCATTCCAGAACCTATCGGCCCCAACGGCCATCTGTTCTGCAAGCAATGTGCCCTGCCCATTGCCACTTAAGTTTGTGGTATTTGGTAGCAAATACTACAAAAACGTCAGAATGTGCGACATCCACGTTCTAATTGCAACGTGAACGTATACACCGAATCAAAAATGTATTACATTTGAACTTGACACCGGCACCGGCTTCTTCCACTGGCCGTGACCCGTGAAAAAAAGTACTCAGATTCGATACCGCCGAAGGAAAGATTCCTCTGCCAGTACGCGATATACAAAGCTACACTGATAAGCTGCAAGAACTGTTGTAAGTCGACGTGAAGGTGTTTAGAATAGAATAGAATTTATTCGACGCAGGCAACAACACAAAATAATAATAATAAAAACAAGTGCGAGTCGGACTCGCCCATGGAGGGTTCCGTAGCAGCAAGTAACATTGTATAAAAGTTCTTGTAGTTCGTTGTAACTTTGATCGATGTTTTAATAATATTTAGTGTATTTTTTTAGGTTTGTGACGTATTAAAAAAAAACTACTTACTAGATCTCGTTCAAACCAATTTTCGTTGGTAGTTTACATGATAATATACATCATATATTTTTATCATTCTCTTATTTTAGAAGTTAGAGGGGGGGGGACACATTTTACCACTTTGGAAGTGTCTCTCGCGCAAACAATTTAGAAAAAAAATATATCAGAAACCTCAATATTATTTTTGAAGACCTATTCATAGATACCCCACACGTATGGGTTTGATGAAAAAAAGATTTTTGAGTTTCAGTTCTAAGTATGGGGACCCCCAAAATTTATTGCTTTTTTTCTACTTTTGTGTAAAAATCTTAAAGCGGTTCATGGAATACATCTACTTACTAAGTTTCAACAGTATAGCTCTTATAGTTTCGGAAAAAAGTGGCTGTGACATACGGACGGACAGACAGACAGACAGACATGACGAATCTATAAGGGTTCCGTTTTTTGCCATTTGGCTACGGAACCCTAAAAAGGAGTACAAACATACAATGTACTTTTTAGACTTCGCAACTACTTTTTTTTTATTATGGATGCTCGCGTTTGACCACTATCTCACCTGATGGAAAGCGATGATGTGGCCGCCGATAGAGCACGCTTGCCTAGAAGCAACCTATTCACTCTGACTTAAAGACCCCTGACTTGCAAGAAGCACTTGACAAACGGTCCCGATTGCACTTGCAACGTCGTTTACACCTGCAAACTAGGTAATCTGAATAGGCTTAGTCTGGCAAACAGTCTGACACTACTAGCAGAAGTTCTATTTTTAGTTTTTGACAACCCTGTTGGTCTAGTGGTTAGTGGCCCTAACTGCTATGCCGGAGGTCGTGGGTTTGATCCCCACCAAGGACGAATGTTTATGTGATGAGCATGATCATTTGTTCTATGTCTGGGTGTAATTTATCTATAATATGTATGTATTTAGAAATATATAAGTGTGTTTATCAGTTGTCTAGTACTCATAACACAAGCTCTGCTTAGCTTGGGACTAGACGGCGTTGTGTGATATTATTATTGCTTCTATTGCAGGTGAAGACGCGGCCAAAACCATGTTCAAAAGATGTGAACCAAGGAACATTTCCAGTCAACATGACCCATAAATATGCACTTATGTTTATATGTTTTTATTTATTGTATCTACACTAATATTAAAAAGAGGCAAAAATTGTATTTTTGTGTGTATGTTCGTAATGAATAAACTCAAAAACTACTGTGCCGATTTCAAAAATTCTTTCACCATTGGAAAGCTACATTCACCCTGAGTAACATAGGCTATATTTAATGCCCGTGCAAAGCCGGGACGGGCCGCTAGTATACACCCCTACTTTTTAATTAGTACACAAAAAATGGGACTGTATCTGTACCCGTTACTGATCATATTTTTGTATTCAAAAGTAGAAAAAACCGAATTCCTAAAATTGACCACGAAAAGGTAAATTCATCATAGATTCAATCATACATAACAATTGCTAGTAGAAAATACTGCGGGAAGTATTTTTCCATTTTAATCGTCCTTTATTCATTCATAATCAATAGCCTGCACAATATTTCCATAAATTGAGAGACATTTTGGGATAAACACAAACGCTAATAACTTTGCTGTTTATGAATATTATTTATTGACACTTTACTCAAATAATAACAAGGGCTTTTCTAATAAGCCCTTTAAGTATTTGTACTAATTAAAAATTTGTGGTGTATAACTATATATGGTGTGCTGTACACAGATCTGTTTAGTTTATTGTGCATTTAAAGTCAAGTTCAAAATTTCTTCCTCATTTGCATGGTTTGCTGTAAGAAATCCCAATTGAGAGTTAAGCTCGCCTATGTACATCAACTGTCTTATTTTATTGTTTATATAATTGTGTGTACAATAAAGAAGAGCCTACCTCCTGCCTCTCTCCTTATCTCGGATCCTGGAGCGAGGAGGCGTGGTGCCGAGGAGGTCAGCCTCGGACCCGTCTCCGGAGTCGGCCAGGAGATACCTGGAGGAATGGCGAGGATTTCTGAAAACCACATCTTTGATGTCGCTGTAACAAAAGAAAAAGAAGCTTTAGAAGTTAGAACAAGAACAAAATGATTGATCGCACATCAGATGATTTTCATACGAGACTCACGTGGTTTCCAATATTTTTTTGCCGGAACATTTTTTTTTCACTGCTCTACAATTTTCTGTTCTTTCCTAAAACCCCCGCTTATCTTAAAGAGCGTTTCAAGTTCCTTTATGACACATACATGTATAATAAATATCTAAAATCATTGGAAACCTTGAGGCTTGAGGAAAAATGCCAAAATTCCAACAATTTTTTTCGATTCTGATGCGGTTTTCACTAATTTAAAGAGCCACAAACTGTTTCTGTGTACAATTTCCACCCGTGGACTAGTCACTACTGAACTTTACATCATTTCTTTGATTCTCACAGCCTTCTACATTCATACTCAACACTTTCCTTACGGTAATTCCTTTATTTGACATAATTTCATATATTTTTTAAGCCGAGACCGAATCCAGAAATTCCGTAACGAAAATAACCTAACACCCCCCACTCATTTGTTTTTTGAGCGTGGTGACCGATAAGAAAACAAATGAGTGAACAATCAATCAAAATTCAATTCAATGTGTGCAAGTGTAACTTCAATTAATATCAAAGAAAAAAAACAAAGGAAAAAAAATACTGCATAAATAAAATAAATATATAATTATAACTGCTTATGTTGATAAAAATGCTATGCAATAGCTTTACCGCGGCAGTCCCCGAGTGCCACACGTCTTTTTTTAGGGTTCCGTAGCCAAATGGCAAAAAACGGAACCCTTATAGATTCGTCATGTCTGTCTGTCTGTCTGTCTGTCTGTCTGTCCGTCTGTCCGTCCGTATGTCACAGCCACTTTTTTCCGAAACTATAAGAGCTATACTATTGAAACTTTGTAAGTAGATGTATTCTGTGAACCGCATTAAGATTTTCACACAAAAATAGAAAAAAAGCAATAAATTTTGGGGGTCCCCATACTTAGAACTGAAACTCAAAAATTTTTTTATCATCAAACCCATGTGTGTGGGGTATCTATGGATAGGTCTTCAAAAATGATACTGAGGTTTCTAATATCATTTTTTTCTAAACTGAATAGTTTGCGCGAGAGACACTTCCAAAGTAGTAAAATGTGTGTCCCCCACCCTCTAACTTCTAAAATAAGAGAATGATAAAACTAAAAAAAATATATGATGTACATTACTATAAAAACTGCCAACGAAAATTGGTTTGAACGAAATCTAGTAAGTAGTTTTTTTTAAATCGAAAAAAATACACTATTATTAAAACATCGATCAAAGTTACAACACATTACAAGAACTTTTATATTATGTTACTTGCTGCTACGGAACCCTTCATGGGCGAGTCCGACTCGCACTTGGCCGGTTTTTTAATAATATAAACTAATCGAGAACGACTGCAATCCCACCTGATGGTAAGCAGTGATGCAATCGTTGATGGTGAGGCGCACTAGTTTATTAAGAGCCTATTCACTGTAGTCTTGAGAACACCTAAATTATAATCGGGAGGGGAAGGCCGCAGCAGGAAAACTGTTCCAGTTCTTCGATGTACGCGGTTATTCATAAAACCCCAAGCGAACGTTCGCGCTGTCATTGTCTTTCTATTGTGTCTCTAATTGTCACGATTGAAAGGATAAACGACGGTATAAGTTTGTCAAACCCTTCAAATTAATTAATGGTAGTATACTAAATACATAGCTGGACCACGGGTCACGCGAGCTCACTGCAAGCTGGCATCGTACATAAACACCAACCAGCACTGGGCCAACGTGGTGGATAACGGCCCATCCCTCTTACGGCCCGTCCACTACCTTGCCACTGTGAGCGGAGCTAAGCGTGGGGCGGCGAGCGGTAAATACGTACGAAACTGTTGAAGAACGCCACGAGACCACTCATAGCGAAAACGAGTGTGCTTACCGATGCCGCCCTTCAGTGTGGATAAGAGACAGAGCTATACGGATTGTCTAGCGCCATCTCTCATCACTAAAAAAAGATTAAAACAATCTTACTTTGAACGTCATGGTAACCCCGCTGGCCGTTAAAGAGGAAGCCTGAGTCCCAGCAGTGGAAATATTACAGTACTGATACTGCTTATGCTTTTTTTTTTTTTCGATGGGAAAAATCATCTTATGACAATCCCTGCTCTTGGGCGGAGCGGAAGATAGTGTCAGACTCTTACTGACTAAAAAACCCATCCCGTTCCTTCAAGCCTTCATACCGGGGCTCGAGCGCCCTTTCGGATAACCCTGGCCCCAGTAGGTTTCGACCCGGCTGGGCCCCTGGCTGTTGCTGACAACTCCTTGAGGCGCGCGGGAACAGCGCGCGCCGTCGACGACTTGGGCTTGGTCCGGACAGTTACCGGACGGCCGGACAGCGAGCTATCCATTGCTCACTGTCCGCAAGCCTGCGCCTACGGCGGCTGGAAATCGGGATCGGAATCCCGGCGGCGGCGAGAATACTGCTTATGCTCAAGTTCAAACTCTCATAAAGCCCTTCAATCTGATCCTCAGTCTCATCAGTTAAGGTCAGACCCTCACTCTCAACCTTGCTCATCGCTATCATGCTCCTATCGCTTAGAGCGATACCAGACGATGCGATAACATTGTTTATGTGCGTTTTATTAGTTTATTGCTAATTAGAATGTCACGTACAAGTTTGTATCGTGGTTTGAGATTATATATGATTAATGAAGGCTATGGGAAAACTTTTTCAAGATTTTAATAATGAATGTCGAACTTAAAGCAAATTATAAAACACATCTGTCTGTTGTATATGTACAAGGTAAAGCTAGATTTACACTGCTCACACGTGTGCCACACACGACGATCTGGGCGCGTCGGTCTCCATACATTTTATATGGAATCTAGCTTTTGCCCGCGCGGCTTCGCTCCCGCTCTTCCCTACTTCAGCCTACTATACCCTACTCTACTCTACCCTACCCTACTCTACTCTACCCTACTCTACTCTACCCTACTCTACCCTACTCTACTCTACCCTACCCTACTCTACCCTACCCTACTCTACTCTACTCTACCCTACCCTACTCTACTCTACCCTACTCTACAAACCTCACGGAGCCCGAGACCTTTCCAACGAATGCAAAACCGTGGAAATCGGTTCGTGCGTTCTGGAGTTATAGCGTCAGGGAAGGAAAACCCGACTTATTTTTATACATATAGTAGACTAGACTTGTAGAGCTACACTTGATACACGCCACGCGACGTCGTTCTACGTACAAATCAGGCGTGTTACACGTGTGCCTCGGTCTAATGTAGTTCTAGCTGCAATTTTTATTTCACCAATAGACAGAGTGATTCATGAGGAAGGGGTGTAATACAGGCATAGTATAGAAGAAAAAAAAACGTCAATTCCAATTATTGTTAACACCTGTGCGAAGCTGGGGAGTGTCGCTCTTATTTGATAAATGGCTGGGATAGACTGTATACGGAAGGTGAAGAATTAACCCTGTGGACGTTGGAGGAGGCCTGTATCCTGCAAGTGCGTTAGATTGAGTTTATTGTTGACTAGCTGTGCCCGCGACTTCGTTCGCGTGGACTACAGGATTTTGAATTTGAATTTTTCTAAAATAAAAGTAGCCTATGTTACTCCTTATTACATCAGCTACCTGCCAAAAAAAGTCCCGTCAAAATCGGTCCAGCCATTTCAGAGATTAGCCCGGACAAACAGACAGACAAAAAATTGTAAAAAATGTTATTTTGGTGTATGTACCGTATATAATATTCATATGCATGTAGTAAAAAGCAGTTATTTCAATATTACAAACAGACACTCCAATTTTATTTATATATATGTACAGATTTATAAAGAAGTAAGAGTAATACATCAAGTTCTTATTCTGCCAAAAACTGAAAACCTAAGCTTGTGTGTTATAGAATAGAATAGCATTTATTCGGCGCAAGGAACACAATATACCACAACATAAAAGAGTAATAAAAAAAAGAGTATTACAAACATACAATACAGTTGCAGTGACTGTGCCTGAACCGAAAGGGTCACCAACTCAGCAATTGCTGGGCGTCAGACACCCAGCGCTGATTTTCAGTTGGCACCCCGCAGTGACACACGGATGGTGGTGTTCGAGCATCTTACATTCAACATGGGTACACTGTCCGCTCATCGGAGCCTGAATCTTCGATGGCGCAGTGTTCTACACGCGGCTCATACAGATACCAGCAAAACCGTCAATCAGGGCCGATGCCTGCTAGGGTCATGAGAAGGCTTCTGGATAGGATACTCGTGGTCCTAGAAAGCAAGAGGCAACTGAAAGACAGGTGTAGTTTTAGTCAGTAATAGTCTGACACGTCCTCCACCCTAGAGCGGGAAAAGACATTGGATGATTTCCCACCTCAAAAAAAAAAATGGATGCAAAGTCATGCACGTGTCGTGTTGACCTACAACTATGTAGTTACGTTGATACTAAGGTATAATATAAGTACGCATTCATGCATTTTTCATTGATGATCATTCATGAAAATGACGATTACGAAACGAAACATGATATATGACTAAAGAGTGATGACATTATATGATGATGACATTAAATAAAGAGTATTGACATATTTATTATGTGAATGTAGATGGATGGACAGGGAAACACGCCAAAAACAGATTTAATTTATAGTAGTTTAAAAAAGTGTCCATGGAGTTTCTTGCAAGTTCTTCCCCATAGAGATCTACAGTAGGCACAACGGATCTTGAGCGCTCGGCGTCAGAGTGGGGATCGCTTTGCGCATTCCATACATTGGCGAGCCAGTCGTCTTCGTTGTTAGATACTTGCAGCAACGCAGGGAACGAATGAGGAGTGACGTCTATGACGCGATGGCGCGGCGTGCCAATCAGACACTCCCCGTCCCCGCGTCTCACTTCGCACCACTAAAGAGATCGAATATTTGACTTCTGCTTAACCGCTCAAGATCCGTTGTGCCTACTGTACGCTTTAGAACGTGCAATTTAACTTCACTTGTTTGACTGACCGACATTTTGACAGTTGAAAAGTGCCTGTAACTGGTCTATTTGAAATAAACGTTTCTGTAATTAGATACGACATAGCTCGAAGAATCGCCAAACTTAAGTGGCAATGGGCAGGGCACATTGCAGGCAGAACAGATGGTCGATGAGGACTAAAGGTTCTGGAGAGGCGAATTCGTACCGGAAGATGCAGCATTGGAAGGCCTCCTACAAGGTGGACCGATGACCTGGTCAAGGTCGCGGGAATCCAATGGATGCGAGACGCATAGGATCGGTCGTTATGGGTCGCTTGGAGAACGCCTGCTAACAGTGGCGATGTCCAACAGTGGACATCTTTCGATGATGATGTAAATTATAACAGCTTAAAATCTTCCAGTTGTTTTGAGACTTGTAACCCGATTCGTAATGAAAACCGTAACGATATCGTAGAGATTTAGTCGTTTAGACCATTTCCGTATTCACATACATCAATCGAGTTTACGACACCGATTTTATAGTCGTTTGAAATTCGTCGATTTAAAAAAACATCTGTATTACATTATCCTGGTAGAATACTTATTAATGTAACTGGAAATAAGTCGATAGATCGTGAATACCGCTTTTGATCGAACGACTATAAAACTTCAACGATATTTAGCTTGTTTGATTTTTTACGTGAATCAGGCTACAGACGCCTTTTGGACCGCATGTCTAGGTGCACAGCATATTGTTATCAATTATTTACACATTGTTCCTTAATATCAGCAATACCTATCAGTACGGCCGCCATTTAGTCTGGCGGGTTATTCCGAGAACAGAGCTGTGGGAAACTTTCTATTTCACCTAGCGACGCGTGCGCAGGCGCAGCTCGAATGCCGACGCGTATTGCCAGGACGATAACGGTTGCACTGTTGTTTTAAGAATTTATTACGATGGCAACAGGTCAACATAACACCGCATACCATTGACTTGCATTCACTTCATTTATAATTTAGTCTGTAGTCTCTCTATTTTTTGTAAGGTGGGATATAAACTTGTGCGGCTCACCATCAACGATTGCATCACTGCTTACCATCAGATGTGATCGCTGTCAAGCACTAGTTTAATAAATAAATAAAAAAATGATCTTTTCCATTCTAGAGCGGAGTGGAAGGGCTTTTTTTTTATTATTATTGATAGGCTCGCGTTTGACCATCTCACCTGATGGTAAACGATGATGTGGTCGAAGATGGCTTTTATGAAAAGGCTGAGATTCCTGATAATAAATGATTTATTATCTACATTAATATTACATATAAAGATGTTCAAGAAAAAAAAAACCGGCCAAGTGCGAGTCGGACTCGCCCATGGAGGGTTCCGTAGCAGCAAGTAACATAATATAAAAGTTCTTGTAGTTCGTTGTAACTTTGATCGATGTTTTAATAATAGTGTATTTTTAGGGTTCCGTAGCCAAATGGCAAAAAACGGAACCCTTATAGATTCGTCATGTCTGTCTGTCTGTCTGTCTGTCTGTCTGTCCGTCCGTATGTCACAGCCACTTTTTTCCGAAACTATAAGAGCTATACTGTTGAAACTTAGTAAGTAGATGTATTCTGTGAACCGCTTTAAAATGTTCACAAAAAAATTGAAAAAAAGCAATAAATTTTGGGGGTCCCCATACTTAGAACAGAAACTCAAATTTTTTTTTTCATTAAACCCATACGTGTGGGGTATCTATGGATAGGTCTTCAAAAATGATATTGAGGTTTCTAATATCATTTTTTTCTAAATTGAATAGTTTACGCGAGAGACACTTCCAAAGTGGTAAAATGTGTGTCGTCCCCCCCTGTAACTTCTATAATAAGAGAATGATAATACTAAAAAAAATATATGATGTACATTACCATGTAAACTACTAACGAAAATTGGTTTGAACGAGATCTAGTAAGTAGTTTTTTTTTAATACGTCATAAATCTATAAAAATACACTATTATTAAAACATCGATCAAAGTTACAACGAACTACAAAAACTTTTATATTATGTTACTTGCTGCTACGGAACCCTCCATGGGCGAGTCCGACTCGCACTTGGCCGGTTTTTTTAGGGTTTGATGAAAAAAATATTTTTGAGTTTCAGTTCTAAGTATGGGGGGACCCCCAAAATTTATTGCTCTTTTTCTATTTTTGTGTGAAAATCTTAAAGCGGTTCACAGAATACATCTATGTACTTACTAAGTTTCAACAGTATAGCTCTTATAGTTTCGGAAAAAATTGGCTGTGACATACGGACGGACAGACAGACAGACAGACATGACGAATCTATAAGGGTTTCGTTTTTTGCCATTTGGCTACGGAACCCTAAAAAGAACAAACTACTTAGTTTTTTTTTTTTGTAAGGAGGTCTCTGACAGCACCGGTCCGATTGCTGAAATTATTTCACCGACAAAAAGCTGCTTTCAAGAGTGACAGGCAATATTTTATGTACGCGGGTAAAAGCTAGTTGATTCATAAAATTGGACGGAGGGCTTTAAAAGTGGAAATTCACCAACAAACTCTTAGTTGTCAAACTTCGTACCCTGACCTATGGGTTGTGACGTCAGTACTACTTTTAGCCTTTTGATAATGGAATCGTGGTCATTTACGTCAATTCCCATAATAGTCCATCATCAACGTCATAATATTAAAAGTGGATGCCAAGACATCATCTATTTTCCGGACGGCGAGCAATGGATAGATCGCCGCTGGCTCGAGACGAGACGACATGCGACGGCGCGTTGTTCAACGCTCACTTCAAAGAGATTTCAGTTTGATTGGCGGGGTACAATTACCGGCACGGATCTTGAGCGCTGGCTTCAAGTTGCGCAGAAGTGATTTATTCGGTCTCTTTAGTGGTGCGAAGTGAGACGCGGGGGCGGGGAGTGTCAGTGATTGGCTCGCCGCGCCATCGTGTCATAGACGTCACTCGTGATTCGTTCCCTGCGCTTGCTGCATGTATCTAACAACAACGATTGACTCGCCAATGTATGGAATGCGCAAAGCGATCCCCACTCTAATGCCGAGCGCTCAAGATCCGTACCGGTAATTGTACGATTGGCCCTGCCGGAAGATAAACAGGCTGACACACTTCCTCACCCAACCATTGAATGGCAGAAGTCATGTGATGATAAAACACGTCGAAAAATCCCCTGAGCATTGCCATGGGAACATGCATTTTTCCGATTAAAAAAGTAGCTGACAATAACGATAGCAGCTTTCCGTTATATTTTTCTATGTATTTTTATTATATTTTTCTCTGTTACCTTTGCCTTCGTCCGAATGTTAAGTTCGCAGATTTAGTCCATAGTTTGAAATCCCTTTCCCGCGGGGAATAAAGCAGCCTAATTTACTCTTTGTAACATCAGCTATCCGTCAGGGACAGTCCCGTCAAAATCGGTCTAGCCGTTTCAGAAATCAGCCGAAACAGACAGACAATAATTTAAAAAAAAAAATATTTTTGCTGTATCTATTGAATATACTTTCATATGCATCATCTTCCTGCCCTTATCCCGTATTACTTGGGGTCGGCGCAACACGTTTTTTCTTCTATTCTAACCTGTCAGCAGTCACGCTATCATTGACTCCCCTTTCTTTCATATACGAGTACGATATTTGAGTACGTTCACTAGGATAGCAACATACAGAATTAGCTACGGTATAAACAGTGGCACTATTTAAAATAAGGAAACTGCAATATCGCATTGGGTGATAAATAAATATCACTCTTCCCACAAGCCATCACTCTCATCTTTGGCCTACCTCTTCATCCATCCACGTGTACTTATTATTCAGAACTCCTTTAGTAGAATGGCTTTCATCCCACCTCTTTACATGTCCGCATCAAGATAAACGATTCCCTTTCAACTTTTCAGACACTGGCGCCACTTTCAAACTTCTTCTGTTGTGCTAATTTGATTCGTTCTCATCACTCCACACATCCATCTCAACATTCTCATCTTCACTACATGTAATTGCCAACATTCTGAATTCTAAGCCATACAGCATTATAGGTCAAGAACTTGCAGATTTTACCCTTTAACAAGGGCATCAGTGGAAAGTTGTTCCAGTGACCTATTGCCATTTCATCCATCCTGAGTTGATTTATCTCTGTCTATCTTGTCAACCCCTAGGACAAGCGACCCGAGGTACCGGAAGTCGAAGTAGATCGGTATAAGCGTTCCAGGGAAGAGGACTAGAGACCGCCGAAATCGCAAAACAAGTATTCGGTTTTATTTCTGCATAATTTCAATCCAACACTCTCCAGTCTTTGCCACTACATTCTACGAGAATTTGTTCTATACCTCTATGCAAATTTTCATAAATATACTTTCATAGTATCGTCTTATTATTACAAATACACTTCAATTTTATTTGTATGTATTGTACTGGCTTCCAAGTGGACGTGGGTTTCTCCATACAAACTTTGGACGCTCGTTTCATCCCCTTAGGGGGTGAATTTTGAAAGTCCTCTTGCCTACGTCATAAAAGGAAACCTTGTGAAAAAATCTCGCGTTCTTAAACCCAGTACTTTCGGCTGTGCGTTGATATGTCAGTCCGTTTTTCCTTTTATATATTAATATATAAAAATCAATGCCACCTTTCGTTGTAATTTTATAACTCAAGTACGGGATCACCTATCCAAACCAAATGTTTAGACTTTGTTCGGACTATTTAATAGATGGTTTATGTGAAGTTTGGTAGGGTAGGGTAGAGTAGGGTAGGGTAGAGTAGTGTAGAGTAGGGTAGAGTAGGATAGGGTAGGGTAGAGTAGGGTAGAGTAGGGCAGAGTATTTTTTTTTTTTTTTTTTTTTTTAATCATCATACACGCCACTCCCTGCCCTGAGCAGGGTCGTTGTAAATCATATTTCTTGTTTTAACTGTGTATGTTTATATTTATCTTAATTTATGAATGTTGCTTTATCATTATTATTCCTTTTGATTTAGCTTTATATTGTTCTATACGTCTTTATTACTTTGTTTTCAGTATGTAAATATTTTTATTATATAATATGTTTTAATTTATTTTTATGGTATAAGTGTTTCATTCTTAATTTCTTCTTCCTTTCCTCAAGGGTTGCGCAAACGCTTGGATTCTCCCAATATTTTGCGCTTGCTTGGGGCCTTTCTTAATTTTAGCTTTCCGTCCATCTTTTTATTTATATATAATTTATTTTATACGAGTAAGTGTATATAATATATATTTTGTAAGTCATGTATCATATTTTATCGTGTTTATCTTATTTATTTCTTTTTACTACGACCTCTGCTACTTCCTTTGCATATTTTAGAAATATATTTCGGGTTTTTCTGTCAGCCATAATTTCTTTCAATGTATCTATGCTGATCTTCGTTCCCATTTCCTGCTCACTATCATATCTCGCTCGACTGAAAATCGGGCAGTCGAGCAGGACATGTAGGACGGATTCCTCGACCCCAGGGGCACAGGCGCACGATGGGTTCTCCTTGCACTTGAATCTGGTCAGATACTCGGAGAACCCACCGTGCCCCGTCAGTATCTGTGTCGTGATACTGTCCAGCGCAATTTTCTTTATGATTCGGTACCCCTCAATGGCGTCCGGAAAGAAGGCTTTAGTCGTCCCGGCAGTCGTCCCTGACTGATACCTCCGGTTCCACTCGCCAAGAGACTCCCGTCTGATTTGTCCCTTGACGAATGAGACCGGGCACTTATCATAGTCAGGGGCGCGTTTTAACGAGAGGGCAGCCATTTTTGCCAGGCAGTCGGCGCGTTCGTTGCCCGCAAGCCCCGCGTGGGCCTTCAACCAGAACAAGGACACAGTTTTGTTCTGGTCAAAGGCCGTCCGGAGGTTTTTGCGGGCCTCGACAGCCAGGGGGTGCAGGGAGCCATTATTTACAACTGTATCCAGCGCAGACCTAGAGTCGCTGTAAATTGCGAAGCTCTGCTGAGCACCTCGAACAATGTCTCCCGTGGCTCTGCATACGGCCAGGAGTTCCGCCTGATAGACGGTGCCGTAAGATGGCAGCTTAAGCTTGACGGCCTTGGTTTCGGCCGCGCCTTCCCAGTAAGATATTGCGGCCCCCACCTTGCCGTCAATCTTACTGCCATCTGTGTACATTTTGACGGCAAAGTCGCTATTGGCGTTTAGCTCTTCTTCGTCTATCAGGTTCTTGAACTCCAGGTGCATATGCGTCGCCGGGTGTCCATTTTCGGTGTGCCCTGCCCTCCGCTCGACCTCCCTGCCCGCCAAATCCGGCCGGGGCACTCCCCTCTTTGCTTCGTAAAGGGCGGCTGCCTCTTGAATACGAATATCGAGTGGGAGTATCCCGGCAAGAAGCAACGCTGCGTTCAGGGAGACCGTGCGGTAGGCTTTGCAGAGCTTCTGTGCGAATCCACGCTGGATGGCGTTAAGTTGTTTCTTAGCTCCCAGTTTCCCCACTGCCGGCGCCCAGGCGCTCGCCGCGTACATAATCACTGGTTCTATGACTGCATTATAAATTATCCTAATGACATCTGCGTTGAGGCCCCAGCTGATCTTGGCCGCCCTCGACAGCTGCCCGTATATTCCAATTACTTTTTTACATATATTGTAAATATGTTTGTTAAATGTCAGGCAGCTGTCGATGGTTAGGCCCAAGATTTTTATTTCCTTAGACATGCCAATACTGACCCCGCCCATGCTCAGGAGTGGTTCGTCGTATTTGAGCTTTCGCGTCACCACCATCGCTTGCGTTTTGTGGGGCGCGAACTTAAGCTTATTTTTGACTCCCCACTCCACAACATAGGCGAGGGCAGCATTGGCCTGTCTTTGAACCTCCAACGCAGTGTCTCCGTCGATAACCAGGACTATGTCGTCGGCGAACGCCTGGCAATAGATGCCCTTAGCAGTCAGCTCCTTCAGCAGAGGGTCCAGGATGAGGTTCCATAGAATGGGACCTCATATCAGGATAGGGTAGGGTAGAGTAGGGTAGAGTAGAGTAGGGTAGGGTAGAGTAGGGTTGAGTAGAGTAGAGTAGGGTAGGGTAGAGTAGGATAGGGTAGGGTAGAGTAGGGCAGAGTGGGATAGGGTAGGGTAGAGTAGGGCAGAGTGGGATAGGTTAGGGTAGAGTAGGATATAGTAGGGTGGAGTAGGGAAGAGAGGGAGCGAAGCCGCGCGGGCAAAAGCTAGTATTATTTAAATATTAGGTATAGATTTCCGTAATCGTATTTGTACGTGTAGGTTATCTTTTACAAACATTGAAACGAACATTATTACTTAGTTACCTATTTTATTAATTTAGATTATTCTACCAACAAATCCAACTATCTACAGCTATTTTAACCAGTATCCAGCATCTGCCAACAATAGTATTTTTTGTACTCATTATAAACGACCTTCGCATCAAAATAAAATACAGACGTAAACTCTTGTTGTTAGAATTCGATCTGCGTAAAACATGGCCGCCGTGACTTGCGTAAACTGCAAGAATTCTGTGAAGTATCGCCTGGTAAACAGACAAAACGAAAATGAGTGTTCGTTCTGGCTTAGAAACAAATCTTCTCTTTCGCAAAAATCCTTCTGGTCGTAAAATGTCTTCTTTCTGAAAGTCTTTTTTCATATAAAACCCTTTATAGGTCGCGCGGTGAATCAAGATCGCTCGGTGAAAATAGTGGGGGCAATCGGCGCATGTGTACAATTGCGCACAGAAATTCTTAGTATGTTAGGATTTTATTTTTAATTTCGTATGTTTGAACCTTAGTAACATAACTTATAATAACACTAGTTTTTGATTGTAATTTATCTTGTAAGTAGGTAAATTAAAAAAAATTAAAAATTATAAATTTCGTTAGTTTCTTTCTTTAACGTAATAATTCACGTCGTAAACCATTTTTCTGGCTAGCCGTTTTAAAACTTTATTTTTAACCATTTTTTTTACGACTACGTATTACTATTACGATAACACAAGCTGTACGCAACAGTACCCAAGTACAACAGTATCCAATGAGAGGCGAGAACGCAACGCGGGAATTGAAGAGCGACTCTATCTACCAATGACGTGTCGCCGTCGGCGCACACCCGCCCGTACGTCGCCAAATAGACCGTAGAATTGAATACTGCGCATGCCCCTTCCACTTTTGCCGAGCGATCTTGATTCATCGCGCGACCTGTACCATCAACATCCTCCTGTTCCTACACCCGTTTATTTTTACAAAGTTTATCTATAATTCTATACTATACATTAATAAATCTGTAGGTTAGGACCCTTGCCCAGCAGTCACTGTTCCTGCAGAGGGAAAGCGCCCTCGAGGCCGGCCTGGAAATAGGTGGCGAGACGATCTGGACGCTTGTAACGGAGACTGGTTCGAGGCGGCGCCGGAAAAGAATGTCTGGAAAGACTTGGGAAAAGCCAACAACATAGTACAGATAAATCGTTTATTTTAAAGTATCTTTTAATTACCACGCCGATCAATATTATTACGATAAGCCATCAGTTATCAATCAATAAAAAAAATATTAATAATGTTTACTTAAAAGCTGTTATGTAGCTGTTCAAACTGGACCGATCAACCCCTTACAGATTACAGAAAAAAAAAATGTTAACAAATGTGTTACTTTACTACCGCCACCCAAAGAGAAACCATGAAGTTTCTTGCCGCTTCTTCTCCATAGGAAATTACCAATTTGCAACCGTTCACTAGCTTAAACTTAGCTAACGTTTTATAAATTATGTCCTTGTAGGTCTATCTAGTCTACACTAATATAATAAAGAAAGAAAGAAAGAAAGACTAATATAGTAAAGTTCGTTTTTTTGTTTGTAGGAGGTAATCTCTAGAAATACTGGCCCGATTGCTAAAATTTTTTCACCGATATAAAGCTGATTTATTCCTGAGTGACATATGCTATATTTTATGTACGCGGGCGAAGCCGCTGGCAAAAGCTAGTGTGAAATAAATACATTTTTTTACAAATAGGTAAGGAAAGAGTCGGCGTTGAAAAGGTCATAATAAATGACCATGACAGTCCTACGTTCTTAGTTTACAAAACAGGAAAGCCGATTTAAAGGTTAGAGGACGAAAATATTTCTGCACGAATTGTTGTCACGTGAACAACAGAAATAACAACAAAGAAACATAATTATCATTTCATCGGAAAGACATCCACTGCTGGACTGGACATCAGGCCTCCGCAAGCGCCGTCACGTCGACAGATCCTGTACTACTCGCATCCAAAAACTCTGGCGGCCCTCTTCAGATCGTCGGTGAGCTACTACTAGTTCTCATTAATGGTTCTGCCATTTTGTGTCATTTTGCATGTACACTTGTTTCTGACGTTTTTTAAGAGCCCCCGCACATTATGGTTACCAGTCACCGTTACTAAGCGCGGCCACCAGTGGTTCAGTCAGACCACTACACGCCGCCACTAGTGGCAGCCACTGGTGGCTGGATGCGGCTTTCAGTGACTGCCACTTGCGGCAGTTGTTCAAGTGGTACTCGACAAAGGCGGACGTGTGACATCATCACAAACATCAACATCAAAATTAGGAATCGCATCCGTAGACATCGTGTACGTGCATTCAGTACGCTGCTTACAACAAGACTAGACTTGCTTGAGACGCGGGAGCGGGGAGAAATCGGCGACTGTGGCTGTGTGTGCGCGCGAGTCGAACGACAAAACGCGGCCACAAGTAGTGAGCGCTGTCGACTCCCGCAGCTTGTGTGTGGCTCGGATGCGGCCACTCAAACGGTCGGTGTGCGCCGATGCTATACAAAATGTATGGAGAAATGCGTCCGCATCTTTTGGCGGCCCCTAGTAGTTCTAATGTGGTCACCACTAATGGCACAAGCCACTTGTGGTCAGTGGCACTTAACCCATGTGCGCAGTAGTATAATGGAGAGGCCATTACACTAGTCGAAGAAGATTTTAGTGGCCAGTGCGGGCTACAAGAAGCGAGCAGCGGCGTTTTATAGTTTGTGGCGGCTTCTGGCGTCAATAGTGTGCGGCGAGTCCACATAAAATGTATGAAAATATGCCGGTGGCGGCGTTTTGTGGTTGTGGCCGGTAGCCTGTGTGGGGCGACTCTAAGAGCCCTTGTGAAATAGAACATTCCGAGTTACTTGAGGTGGCGCTTCACGCTTTCATCTATCATTTCGACCTGTCAAGCGTCTTACTATAAGTATAGTGTGTTCTACAAAAAAAAAAATCACTGTCTATGATCTCAAAACAGTACTAAGAGCGATAGTAACAAGTATAATTAAATATTTCTCCGTCTGGTGCAAAACAAACCTTCAAGCAATACCTACGAGTGAATTCATCAATATTCACAGTTATTTTTACGTCATAAGGAAAAACAGAATGTCTGGCAGTTGCCTCAACTGATCATTGCAACTGCAAACAAAAAGTATGTGCCTAGTCTGTTTGTCACAGCATATTAAAATGACCCTCGGTTCGACGGATGTCTTCATTATGGCAACAGTGGGGCTTCCCCGGCTTCGCAACGATTCATTAGTGGAAATCAAAGAGAATGTTGGCTTCTTTAGCAATTTAATACTAAGCTCTTTTTTACATAGCATGGGTAGGATGACTAGCTCGCCGTCCGACCGTCCGGTAACAGTCCGGACCGAGCCCAAGACGTCGACGGCGCGTATTGTTTCACGCCCGCCTCAAGGAGTTGTCAGCAAACCGTAGGTAGGGGCCCAGCAGGGCCGAAGCATACTGGGGCCAAGGGTCTGCTACTGAAAGAGAGATTCGGCCCCGGTACGAAAGGCAACGATGGAATAGGAGTGGGTTTTTAGTCAGTAAAAGTCAGACACTATCTCTCGCTCCACCCAAGGGCGCGGAGATGACATTGGATGATTTTCCCAGCTATAAAAAAAATAGGTAGGATGACAGCAGGACAAAAATATGCATCTTTAAGATGAGAGAAAAGGATAACTAGCTACATTGCATGAATCTGACAGCTGTCACCCGCACCATCCTGTAGCAATTGCAGTGTTAGGGCCTGTCCGCACAGCGATATTTCACCGCGCGGAAAATATTCGCGCGGATTTATTTCCGCGTCAAATCTGCAAGAAATCACAGAATTTTTTATCGCGCGTTTTTTTTATCGCCTGTGCGGAAGCTTGCATAAGATTCAATGTGTTAGGTACAGAATAATGAAAAAAAAACCGCGCGGTGAAATACCGTTGTGCGGACAGGCCCTAAGTACGATTATCTAGGTATGTTATTACGAATCTGTGTACCCCGGATTTGACCTGGTTTTAAAATAGCGAAGGATTTGATAAGACCTGTTTTGATGAAATATTAAAGAGTCGATCGTATAATTTTCGGGGCGACGATGACCTAAAACATAAACATGTTTTTTTTTTCTTTTTTTATCGATCTGGTTTTTTGGACATCTACACTACTGTTTTTTTTTTTTTGTTTGTAGGAGGTAATCTTTGTATATTGGTCCGATTGCAAATTTTTTTTTCAAAAACAGCTGCTTATGATTCCCGCAACCCTTATCAGATCAGATGACTACCTTTTTTTTCTTTTTTTTTATTATTGATAAGCTCACGTTTGACCACTATCTTACCTGATGGTAAGTGATGATGTGGCCGACGATGGAACACGCTTACCTAGAAGTAATCTATTCAGTCTTGACTTAAAGACTACTAGATTATAGCTAGCAGGAAACAGACTCCGGCAGGGAATTCCACTCGCATAATGAATGTGTTCCCAAAACGCTTTGTACATATGGGTCAGCCACCGGTACATGGTAGACATCCCGTCTACCATGTACCTACCGGTCACTGGTGGCTACTTTTAAGGACAAAACCACATTTAGTTCGAGAAGCGCCCCATTGGCATTTTATTACGAACCAATAATGTTACAGGAAATGGAAAAGCATGAAATATACATTATGTTTATCTATATATTTCGGGTCACAATCATAGCCACTTTACTTAATGACCGAGGTAAATACAACTCAAGGCTATGTTTGTTTGACAAACTCAGGATGTACGTGGGTATGACAGAAGCATGTAGGATTTTATTTTATTTTAGCATTAGTGGGTTTAAGCCGATAACAAGTTATAGTTATAATTTACTCATATATTTCGATTTTATATGACAATGACAAGTTGGTATTGGATGTATGGATTGTATGTTCTGTATGATTTGGCTCGGAGGACTTGTTAAAGAAAATAGTTAAAGCATATCGAGACTATGTGCTTTGTGATATAAAATATCTGTACAACATAATTTCTACTTTGTTAAGAATCAGTAACTGAATGAATCCCAATAGTTTTTACACCATGTTTTATTTTCAAAAATATATTTTAAAAAGTTCACAAGTTGGACACCACCAACACTAAGTACAATACAGGTCACGGCAGGTCATAGCGGGCATTAGGCGCTAGCAATCAGCTGGGCGCAACTGCAAAACAACTCCTCACTCGCCTGGATGGCCCGGTGAAAATAAAAATATATAATGTTACAAAAGAAATATGATAACATTTTAATATATGATCAGGAGACAGAGTTTATCTTGCATATATCTACTTACTTTTTCACATTCTACAAATAGCAATTCAATCAGAATATAGTTGACCTACAAAAATAACCACAGCAAAAAGTCTTCAGAGTATTTATCACTACTTACATTCAATAATGTAACAATTAATTTTATTATGTAAGCTACCTATTTTGATATAATTAGGTAGTTATGATTCATGCATTTACCATATTATACACATTAATATGCCTTTAAGGCATCCAATATGATGTACGAGGAAATTGATGGACTTGGAAATGGGAAGAGAAAAGGGGGCCCGTTTCATACTTAGGTTAGCTTATTTTTTATTATGAATGTGCTTTTTATTACGAATTTTCTAGTACACATTATCCAACAAATTAATTCGAAAACATTGTAGACTTTTTTAAGCATCAGGAGATGATGAAGATTTCAAGCATAACATATTCATTAAACCACAAGCGAACGCCGCCGGCGTTTGTTTCTATTGTGTCTCTAATTACGGCATTTGAAAGTTAAGATTTAATTTAAAATATCTGTATTCAATAATTAAGCAGATAATCACACAATTACTTTCTTCAGAATTAAATAAAGGGTGCAAAAAATGTACATAAGAGTGCTCTAAAAAACCAAAGTCAAAAACTCACAACATCGTAAAAAATCCAAATAAAGAAATTGTTCAGTAAAACCAATACTGTTCACAAACACGTCTAGGTGCATTTGTTTGTTTCCCCATTTAATGTCACATTACAGTGAATCACATGCCTAGGCTAAAACGTAATGTGATAACAATGATTGGCGCAAACTGATAACTATAATCTATGCTTTAACAGGCGTTGATGTCCATGAAATAGTGTGCAATGTTAAGTGGCTTTATAAAAGCTATCAGGTAATAAATTAGAAGAGTAGGCTTTTGTTATGTAGTGGAAAATAATAGGATTATTGAACATTGATCATCTGAACGTGGATCATAGTTCATGTTTTTTTCTTTTTTTTTATTATGTCTAGGCTGGCATTTGACCACTATCTCACCTGATGGTAAGCGATGATGTGGACAACAATAGAACATGCTTGCCTAGCAATCTATTCACTCTTCTTAAAAACCTTTAGGTTATAGCTATCAGGAAACATAGACTGTACCCATATTGAATGTGTTCCCAAAATACTTTGTACGTATGGGTGGGATGTCCACCATGTACCCGTGTTTTCGTGTATTTTGGTCCGATGATAGAACAAACTTGGCGGAATTTCTGAGAGCAGATTGGTGTTAAAAGACAAAATTCAGTATCATATTCTATCGGCGGCGAAGACCTCTCGCGCCGGGTCTTGGTTGAGGCCACGGTCCGGAGCGAGGAGGAGTGGCAGGCGGTCACCGACTTCTGCGAAGCAGTAATGCTTGCTGAGGAGGAGGCCGACCGCATCAGGCAACGGCGCTCTCGCCGCCGCCGGGATTCCGATCCCGATTTCCAGCCACCGTAGGCGCGGGCTTGCGGACAGTGAGCAATGGGTAGCTCGCTGTCCGGCCGTCCGGACCAAGCCCAAGTCGTCGACGGCGCGCGCTGTTCCCACGCGCGCGCTGTTCAGCAACAGCAGGGGCCCAGCCGGGTCGAAGCCTGCTGGGGCCAGGGTTGTCCGAAAGGGCGCTCGAGCCCCGGTATGAAGGCTTGAAGGAACGGGATGGGTTTGTTTAGTCAGTAAGAGTCTGACACTATCTCCCGCTCCGCCCAAGAGCGGGGTTGTCATTGGATGAATTTTCCCATCGAAAAAAAAAAAAAAGTATCATATTCTAATACGATTTTGTTTAGATAGGTAAATAGGAGATATATTTAAGATCAATGTTTATATTAATTTCCTCCCAATTGACTTGAAATTGACAAAACACTGATATTTTTGATATTTGAGTAGATTTACCTTTTCATTTATTTTTTTGCCACAGTATCCAGCCAAACATTGTCTATCAACCTGGCTAAGAAGTATTTTTCCATTATCAACAGCATCCAGTATAAATAAAATTGCCATAAACTTTCCTTGACTTTTATGGAATTCAATAATTCCTTCCAATAATTTCTTTGTTGTTTTGTTGTATGCGTAACTCAAAATGTGATTATGTCAGATAATGGAATTATATCTCGTGAATGGTCAACATAAAAAGCCTCTGCTTTGAATTTTATTTTTAAGTGTTATTAAAAATTTTATGTAACATAAATTTTTTTTTTTGAGTTTTTTTTTTAACTTAACTTTTTTTGATAGTCAAATATGTAGGTATATTGGCAAATGAGAGAGAAGCAATCCAAGCTGGAATGTTTGTTTCAGTTTTCCCTGATAGTTATCTTTACTGTCTAGATACAGTTCAGGCAATCTCAATGACGTTATAACTTTATGTCTCTCTGAGAATTTTTTGACACTTATCATTGCTCTAAACGAGATTGCTTGCTTGGCGAGTTTTTTACTTTGCTTGTGACACCTAATACTAATGTATTAGGTGTCACAAGCAAAGTAAAAAACTCGTAATATCTCTATTGTTTTGTTATTCCTATTTGTAACTCAGAGAACAACAACATGATGTGTAGCAAAGCACATGGCTCTCTTATGTAATATGTAGTTTAAAGACACCTTCTTAGTAGCATAATCAGCCCTACGATGTCAGGCCTCCCCTCTAGCAGAGAGAATGGACCTTAGTTCACCATGCGTGCTCAATGCATGTCAACCTCTTAATAATTCTGCTATGATAAACAGTCTTTGAATGTAGTCTACTATGATAAATCGCTCTTCAACATGCCATACCCTGTATGCAACATTAGGATGCTGTCTATCACTATGAGGGTGTTTTGAGGACTGCCTTTTGCAATTTTGTTGTTTAAAAAACTGTTCCTCAGTCTAATTTGACTGCAAAAATGTTCGAAAAAGTTATTGTAGCCCTGGAATGCCAAGGGCAAGTGAACGAGCAGAGGTAGGTTTCAGTTGGTATAATTCTGGCGTTCCCTTTTGCTCCATCCTATAGCTGATTTCTCACTTCAAACAAAATGTTAACCTTTCAGATACCGTCAATTTAAGACACAATATTAAGACAATAGATGCACGAACACCGGTGTTTGCTTGGGGTTTAATGAATGTGTACCTACTATGAAATAAATGCAGTGAAAAACAGTCATAACTTTGTCTAGTATTTTAAGGAACTACCTACTTATCTACTTACTAGGCTAAGAAACAAAAGTAAAACCAAGATATATACTTGTTTACTGTTACCAACTCAATCCTTGACTTGCCCTTCATTGAATGTGAATCATTATGGTAGCATAGTATACTAAGTATATGTATTTATTAGCATGCAGTAGTGATATAATGATAAACACTTACACACTCAATAATAACTGATAAATTAATATGCATACAAGACCTAATTAGGTAGCAACTCAGTATTTTATAATCATAGCTGATAAAGTAAGGAATCTGTAGGTACTAACATACTTATCGGGATAAGAGGCTCATCAGAGTATCCTGTCAATTAATTTCTAATATTTCAAGCATTAAAGCCCGAACAAGTTCGGCGAATTTTCACTAACTATATAATTTAATTAACACTTACAAATCATCGTCGGAGCTGCCAGAACTGTAGTTTATTGGAAAACCTATGCCCTTCTTCCAATCCGTATCTTTACAGTTCTCCATTTTGAAAAAATCACGGGAAATGATTTTATCAGACAGATATGCGGTTCCCGCTTCACCAAAACATAGTCACTTTACCACTGCACATAACAACCTTAATCACCCACAGAATTTGCACAACACTGCCTAGATACGAACTTTACAGTTAATATCATGTTTGAACATTAATTTCATTACTAAATAACCGGTATTTCAATAGATAATATTCACAAAAACAGAGCACCCACGTCTCGTCACGTCTCGTGCCTGACAGAATGATAATGTGTCAAATTCCGAAATTGTCAAGTGGCTTGTCAAATTCGATTAATATTTTTTTTACATTTTGGATTGGGTACAAAGTTTTTTAAGCATTTGTTCATTTGGAGTAATAGAGTCTGTCTAAAAAGTCAAACGACTTGGGAATTTCATAAGGTTCTTCTATTAGTAAACTATGATCAAGATCTCTTAATCAACCTTGATTATTGAACCAGTGTTAACTACATCAGATTTCATTTTGCCCTAATAATAACCAAAGTCGTTTGACTTTTTAGACAGACTCTACCAGAACCAATGCAATAAAAGCTGAAAGCTTTTTGATTCCAGAGTTGAAGCCAAAATGAGAATGTGGTGTCTACCGAATCCATTTCTCGCTGCCCGGTGCAGGTTTGCCCTGCACCTAAGATGGCCGGGAATTGCCTTGCGACTCTCAACGCCTAAAGCTACTCCTGAAGCGACGGCTGAGGTGTGAGAACGTCCTCTCCCTCACGGTTTCTGCCAGCCCGTTCGCTCGCATTAGTGCATTACTGGTTAGCAAATGGAGGAGCACGGAGGAGATCACCGGTTCCCATTCCCATGCTTCAGACGATGACTTGAATGGATTCATCATCATCATCTTTTCAGCCGAAAAACAATTGTTGCTCTGCGTGTCGCATCTCTAGAATTTCCGTGACTCTCACTATGATATCGGTCCACCTTGTGGAAGGCCTCCCAAAGCTGCGTCTTCCGGTACGTAGTCGCCAATCTACTTGAGTGGATTGCATGCATGATTGCGTATAAGTAAAAGGCAGTTTGAAGTGACACACTAAATAACCATTTGGCCATTTGTCATAATCGAAACGAGGTACGAGTATGTATGAAGACGTTTGTATTACCTACTAATTTTATGATGTTTCTTCATTGTTGAACATTGATAAATGCTACAAGATGAGAATGAAGTACATAGTTATTATGGGTACCTTAACGTAATGCTAATTATTGTCAAATCACTGTTTTATTATTATAAAAAATATAATAAGAAAAGCATTAGTTCGAAGTTTATAGTAAGTAGTGTAAGTAAGTCGTCGTTCGTCTAATTAGGACGAATCAATAGACTTCCAACAATGATTTTGACCCACCGAAAAAAAAACAGACCTTAGAACCCCAAACTAGGCAAGGAGAATCCAAATGATTTCAGCCACCCTTGGGCGGAGCGGGGGATAGTGTCAGACTTTTACTGACTAAAAAACCCACCCCGTTCCTTACTTGCCTTTCATACCGGGGCGAGCTTAACTTTCAGAAACAGACCCTCGGCCCCAGTAGACTTCAATCCAGCTGGGCCTCTACGGTTGCTGACAACTCCTCGAGGCGCGCGGGAACAGTACGTGATATCGACGACTTGGGCTCGGTCCGGACGGTTACCAGACGGTCCCCCCTCCTAATCCTGGAGGCGGCTGGGGCGTGAGCGCCGTTGCTTCATGCGGTCGACCTCCTCCTTTGCTCGCATTACTGCTTCGCAGAAGGAGGGGATCGCCTTTTTTTTCCGATGGGAAAAATCATCCTATGACAACCCCCGCTCTTGGGCGGAGCGGGAAATAGTGTCAGACTCTTACTGACTAAAAAACCCATCCCGTTCCTTCAAGCCTTCATACCGGGGCTCGAGCGCCCTTTCGCATAACCCTGGCCCCAGTAGGCTTCGACCCGGCTGGGCCCCTGCTTTTGCAGACAACTCCTTGAGGCGCGCGGGAACAGCGCGCGCCGTCGACGACTTGGGCTTGGTCCGGACAGTTACCGGACGGCCGGACAGCGAGCTACCCATTGCTCACTGTCCGCAAGCCCGCGCCTACGGTGGCCGGAAATCGGGATCAGTATCCCGGCGCCGGCGGCGGCGGCGATAACGCCGTTGCCTGATGCAGGAGGGGTCGCCTGCCACTCCTCTTCGCTCCGGATCATTGCCTGTGCTAAGGTCCGGCGCGAGCGATCGCCACCGCTGATTGCCTCCACAAGATTCAGATTCAGATTTATTTATTTGCTTATACATGTGTAGATACAAGGACACAAGCACACCGCGATGCTCTACCCAAGCGAGGTACACCTCTACCGTGTGCTCCACCGTGTCCTCCGGGCGGTCCACATAGTGGCGACACCCGGGCGTCACTTACGCACGAATCCGGCGCAGGTACCCCCGAATCATAGAAAATATATATTTTCTTATATCTATGTTCCGAACTTACCATGTGCGGTGAGAATGCGTCATGCGAAAGGTGAGGACGCCCTGAGGTCTTTCCAGCCACTCCTCAAAGAGGGGACTTACCGCCGTAATTGTAGTTCTAAGGTCTCAACTAAATACCAATAATTTAATTACTCAGTACTTTAGTGCACATAAATACATTAAATAAATGTGACATATGTTCTAGGTTCATGGGTATTATGGATCCTAATGTCACACCAGTAGGACAGCACGTCAGCACGTCACACCAGTAGGTATCATCAAATAGACTAAATGGTTGGGCGGACATTTAAAACAGACGTCTTTATAATTACTAATTACTATAATTACTAGTAAACTACTATTAATTCCTAGTAAAGAGCAAATCCGTTCTGAACGAGAGGCTATGGTAGAGCGTACGAATATTTTACTTCAGGCAGTCTCCAGGTGGGGCGAAACCAATTTGGTGGGATTCAACGCCGCCAAAACACAGGCGTGTCTGTTCACCGCCAAAAGGAGCCCGTTCACCTCGGCTCCTACTTTTCAGAATGTATCATTGGATTGTACCGACCGCCTTCAGCTCTTGGGTGTCGAAATATCCTCCGACCTCAATTTTGGGCGGTTCATTGAGTCCAAAGCCAAAGTAGCTGTTAGGAAACTAGGCGTTCTTGCAAAAGTCCAGCGGTACTTCACACCGGGACAGCTTTTAATGTTATACAAAGCACAGGTCCGATCGTGTGTGGAGTACTGCAGCCACATATGGTGGGCACGCCACAATCATGGCGGTAAGTCCCCTCTTTGAGGCGTGGCTAGAAAGACCTCACGGCGTCCTTACCTTCCGCATGACGCAGGTACTCACCGGACATGGTTCGTTCGGGAGTTTCCTGCACGGGATTCATGCGGAGGTGACGCCCGGGTGTCGCCACTGTGCGGAATGCCCGGAGGACACGGTGGAGCACACAGTCGAGGTGTGCCCCGCTTGGGCGGAGCATCGCCGTGCCCTCGTGGGGGCGATCGGCGGCGGAGACCTCTCGCGCCGGGCCTTGGTTGAGGCCATGGTCCAGAGCGAGGAGGAGTGGCAGGCGGTCGCCGACTTCTGCGAAGCAGTAATGCTCGCAAAGGAGGAGGCCGAACGCATCAGACAACGGCGTTATCGCCGCCGCCGTCGCCGGGATTCTGATCCCGATTTCCGGCCAACGTAGACGCGGGCTTGCGGACAGTGAGCAATGGGTAGCTCACTGTCCGGCCGTCCGGTAACTGTCCGGACCAAGCCCATGTCGTCGACGGCGCGCACTGTTCCCGCGCGCCTCAAGGAGTTGTCAGCAACAGCAGGGACCCAGCCGGGTCGAAGCCTACTGGGGCCAGGGTTATCCGAAAGGGCGCTCGAGCCCCGGTATGAAGGCTAGAAGGAACGGGGTGGGTCTTTTAGTCAGTAAGAGTCTGACACTATCTCCCGCTCCGCCCAAGGGCGGGGAATGTCAATGCATGATTTTTTCCCACAATAAAAAAAAAAAAAAAAAGCCACATATGGGCTGGTGCTGCAAAGTGCCACCTGGCAGCTTTGGACTCGGTGGAAAGGCGTGCGAAGAGGCTGATTAGTGATCCAGATTTGGTTAAGTCCAATCTTCAAAGCCTTGAGCACAGGCGTAGGGTAGCCAGCCTTTCGGTGTTTTAAAGATTGCATTTTGCAGAGTGTGCGCAGGAATTGCATGACTTCATTCCGCCATCTCATTTCTACCATCAGACAAATCGATGCACGGCGAGTATCCACCCTTACGTTGTTGAAACATCTACGGTCCGGACTAAGCGTTTCGCGTCGTCATTTATACCGCGTAAATCAAAGGACTGGAACAGTTTGCCTGCTACGGTCTTCCCGTCTGATTATAATTTGGGTGTCTTCAAGGCTAGAGTGAATAGGCTCTTAATAAACTAGTGCGCCTCACCATCAACGATTGCATCACTGCTTACCATCAGGCGGGATCGCAGTCAAGTACTAGTTTATAACAGATAAAAAAAAAACTTATTTACCATCCAGTGCCTTTCGTCAAGCAACTAAATCATTGCTCTCCAATTCAAAACTAGAGGAATGTTAGTGTATTAGCCTAATTACGATTGCTTGTTTTTCCCACTCTCTAGTTTGGTCCAATGTTACTCGGTTACTCGTATCTTTATTATTTTACTAACTACAGAGTGCTCATTCGAAAGAAGTAGGCGCTGTGAAATTAAATTATTGGACATAATCATTTGGTAAAAAACTACGTTCAATCTGGATAAATAAAACATTTAAATAAGTATTTAAAATGACACCTGAATTCGCCAAAAAAGGTTAGTGGGAATATGGTGTGAGAGTAGTACCCATGTCGTGTATGTATAAACATTTATACGTATTATTGTATGTCTATTTCATTATAACAGTCACTAGCCACGATTGTAAAGTAGAAATAGGTCATTATTTCAGCCGATAGACGTCCACTGTTAGACATAAGCCTCTCCAAGTGTCGCCACAATAAACGGTCCTGTGCGCCTCGCAACCATCGGACTTTACCAGGTCATTAGTCCATCTTGTAGGAAGCCTTCCAACGCTGCATATTCTGGTACACGGTCGCTACTCCAGAAACTTTCGGCTCAACAGCTATCTGTTCTGCGAGCAATGTGCCCTGCCCTTTGCCACCTAAGTTTGGCGATTCTTCGTGCTATGTCGACAACCTTGGTTCTCCTGTGGATATCTTCATTTCTGATTCGATCACGCAAGGAAACTCCAAACAAAGCCCTTTTCTTTTCTCTTTGAGTGACTTTAAGCCTTTGATTAGGCCCATTGTGAGCGACCACGTTTCGGAACCATAATATGTCATCACTAGCAACACGCACTGGTCATAGACGAAGAAATAGGTACAGCATTTACCTAAATATAATTTTATATGATTATGAAAACAAGAATAGGCTATCCCCGCAAGTTGACACGTGCTACAAGCAACTCGGTAAACACGTGTCGAACGCAGCACGTTTGCGAAACAATGCAACTGCCCGTTACCATAGAGACAGGCAAATAAATCTAGGCATAAAGGTAACCTCCACATTTTACATGGGGAAAATTTTCTAGAACGGATAGTCGATGGGGCCGAAAGGTTCTAGAGTGGCGATTGGGGACCGGAAAACGCAGCGTTGGAAGGCCTTTCATAAGGTGGACTGACTACCTGGCGAGAGTCGCAGGAATGCGGTAGATGCAAGTCGCATAGGATCGGTCGTTGTGCCGGCGGTCGGACCGCGACCTACCCATTGTTTGTTGTCCGCAAGCCCATGCCTATGTTGACTGGTGTGGTGGATATCAGATCGCTTCTCTCATTGAGCAAGAGCCTCTAACAGAGCTGGATGTTTAAGTCTCTCCTGCACCTCCCCGCGCTATATTCTTCATTACTGAGGGTTATGGATCGACCGACCTGCTCCCCTAGCCAAGTTACAACCGTTTCTCTTGCGTCGAACGCCTCGAGCTGGCCACGCCCTTAATTCTTTTATTCTGACCACGTGACTGAGCGTTGAGATGACGTCAATCTGGTACATTTGTAGTTTTCTACTAGCGTTAACGATTGCAGATTATCAACTTGGGCGCTCGAGCCCCGGTATGAAGGCTAGAAGGAACGGGGTGGGTCTTTTAGTCAGTAAGAGTCTGACACTATCTCCCGCTCCACCCAAGGGCAGGGGATGTCAATGCATGATTTTTTTTTTTTTGATTGATTCATGAACCCACCATAAAAAAAAGGGGTACTGTTTCGGTACCTTTTACTGATCGTGTTTCGCCATCTGTGGTGGTCTTTAGGGTCATGTGGTGCGACCTGCAATTACATAGGTACTATTAGGTACCTATGCAGAGTGGAGCAGACACGCGCCTATGTTTGGGCTACAGTAGTATACTTACCTACTGTTTGGGCCTTTGTTTTGCCGTGGGGCCCTTCGCCTTTCGGTGGGACGGAATGAAAAAATGAAAAATAAGAAAATACTGGGTTCCAAAATAAAAAAATCATTTATTAAAAAAAAAAAACATTCTTCTAAAATAATAATGATTTCTGAACATCAGTCGTTGCTTTTCTATAGTCGGGTTTTATTCTCTATCCAAAAACTGATTCAGCTTGAGGTGAATACTTGTTTATGTAGATTATATAAATAAACCTTACTCTTTTTGACAATTCAAAAGTGCCTAATAAAAGACTGTTCTCTTAAACTTGTATATTTGTCGAAATCTTAAATATGTATTATATTATATTGTATAGTATTATATTGTACACCTGAAAAATATTCGATTCAGTAAAATTACATTTCGTGCAGACATCTTTTGTATGCCGAGTTCTGTCATTATTTTTGCTCTGGTTTCGCGAAAGTACTAGCCAAATTCTGTAATTTTAATGAATCGAATTATTTATTTTGTTAGGATTTAGAGGGCAGCATCAGCTTGTTCGGATATACAAGGTGTCGTTTTGAAGCTGCAAAATATTTCAGGAGGTAATTATGTTAGTGATTCTCGACCCGAATCAATAATAAAATAAGTTGGTAATTTTTTTTTTTTTTATAACTGCCCTTTTTTTCACACACACAAACACGGAACAATAAAGGGCGTTTTCACACACACTAACTCGCAACGATAGTTTCATAAATAATGTATCATCCAATCATCATCCCGCACGCCACACCCTAGCCACGCCCCCGCGGCCATCGATCAATCGATTTAGTTTAGTGTAATTAAAAAATTAAATAACAAGTATTACTGATTATTGACAAGGTATCGTTTTTTTACATGATTATTTATGAGTTTTATTACAACCTCCTGAAATATTGTGCAGTTTTAAAACTGCACCTTGTATAAGTCATAAGGTCTATGACTTTATAGTTAGTAGTCTATGGTCCTTTAATGTAGGAGAAACTAACTTGTACAGGTATTTGCGTGTATTAATAACAGTTTTATTCAGAATTGACCATAAGGTAATAATTTCTGTGCAATTTCCCGCGAGCCGAGATGTTGCCATCTATGATAAATAACTTAGAAAGATTTTAGCTCTACATTTCTACAGAACCGTTTTTTGAGATGGGAAATCACCAAATTTCTTCACCCGTTCTAGAGTGGAGCAGAGAACGGGCCTGACTCACGTGTCCTACAGTCAGGGGCGTAGCATGTATTATTTAGAAGAGGGCGAATGGGGTAGCAGTGGGCCTTTTTAGGGTTCCGTAGCCAAATGGCAAAAAACGGAACCCTTATAGATTCGTCATGTCTGTCTGTCTGTCTGTCTGTCTGTCTGTCTGTCCGTCCGTATGTCACAGCCACTTTTTTCCGAAACTATAAGAGCTATATTGTTGAAACTTTGTAAGTAGATGTATTCTGTGAACCGCATTAAGATTTTCACATAAAAATAGAAAAAAAGCAATAATTTTTGGGGGTCCCCATACCTAGAACGGAAACTCAAAAAATTTTTTTTCATCAAAACCATACGTGTGGGGTATCTATGGATAGGTCTTCAAAAATGATACTGAGGTTTCTAATATCATTTTCTAAACTGAATAGTTTGCGCGAGAGACACTTCCAAAGTGGTAAAATGTGTCCCCCCCCCCTGTAACTTCTAAAATAAGAGAATGATAAAACTAAAAAAAAATATATGATGTACATTACTATAAAAACTGCCAACGAAAATTGGTTTGAACGAAATCTAGTAAGTAGTTTTTTTTTAATGCGACATAAATCGAAAAAAATTCACTATTATTAAAACATCGATCAAAGTTACAACACATTAGGTACAAGAACTTTTATATTATGTTACTTGCTGCTACGGAACCCTTCATGGGCGAGTCCGACTCGCACTTGGCCGGTTTTTCTTTCATAAATTCGTAAACGAGACAGCGACTGTCGCAATCACAGAACAGATGAAAGAAGTTAGAATGGCCTTGTGAGCGAGGCAGGCCTGCCACAAAGTAGGGCCATGCTCTTATTTCAACTACCAATAGCAAACTTGCGATCTAAGTGTGCGTGGTCTGTTAGTTGCGTAATGCGCGTTCGTATTGGTTTATTGCCTGTAGTGGAGTTAAAGGGTGTGAGACAAGCGGCGACACTCGTTGTAGTACAAATCGGAAAGTATTTCCTTTCTAACCTCTTTCATCTTTTTTGTGGAAGCAATCCAGTTCAACCACTTCGTCGCTTATCATCAACTGAAACCTGTACCAAAAGCGAGCCTAGCAGTTATAAATAAAACCTAATTCATAACTTTTCGAATACCGTAATTAGAGGCACAATAAAGAGACAATGTGATGTTTCGCTTAACGAGCTCTCGCTTGAGCGTGGCCGCTTAGGGAACGAGGTTAAGGGCGAGGAGCAGCTTCGCCTTAATTGCCCTTTGCGTTCCAAGGCCATGGTAACTCTTCCTGCGTCCCTTCCCGCAGTACAATTACCGAAACGGATCTTGAGCGCTGGCTTCAAGTTGCGCAGAAGTCAAATATTCGGTCTCTTTAGTGGTGCGAAGTGAGACGCGGGGCGGGGAGTGTCAGTGATTGGCTCTCCGCGCCATCGTGTCATAGACGTCACTCGTGATTCGTTCCCTGCGCTGCTGCATGTATCTAACATCGCCGACGATTGGCTCGCCTCGATGTATGGAATGCGCAAAGCGATCCCCACTCTGACGCCGAGCGCTCAAGATCCGTGCCGGTATTTGTACCGGTCTAAGAATACTATTACATGGTTTTGAATTTAATTATCCACATTTAAAAATCCTCCTAGAGTCAAAAGTTATGTGAAGAACATAGGCCACATGTATCCGCTCTGGTCACTCTTGTACCCTGCCATCCAGGGCCAGTACTGTTTCGGCTGCATCCTGTCCTCTTCAGGAAAGTCACAATTTTTACAGTTCCTGTACAAGCTGAGCGACCACATTATTACTGGTAGGATTATGATTAATTTCAGCAACGCCTGTAAGAAAAAATAAACATAAAACTGAGAATGAAAGAAAAAAAATTTATTTGGGACACACAGATAAATACATAGTGTAGAAACAAGTAGGTTGGTAAGTCATCATCATCATCATCATATCAGCCGAAAGAGATCCACTGCTGGACATAAGCCTCCCCCAAGCATCGCCACAACGACCGGTCCTGTGCGTCACGCATCTATCGGATTCGGATTCGGATTTCGGTTGGTAAGTAAAAACTTATAATTAAAAAAACGGGCAAGTGCGAATCGGTTTAGCGCACTGGGGGTTTATGACTGTTCCAATAAGACCCTAGGCTGATAAAATTTTCATTTTTCCTGAATTTCCCTATATGAAGGTATGAAGGTCGGCTTCCTCCTAAGGGGAAGAGGACGAGCTCCACCTCCGCTCGTCCTTGTAGTTCTCGCCCAGAGTCTTGGTCAAACTCCCACCGACAGTAATGATGAAATCCATAAAGTACGAAGTAGTCCAGTACCATATCACATTATTCGGACAAGGAAAGACTTTAAAGAATTGTCAAGTGAGACTTTGGAATTCATAATATGAAATACATTAGAAGTGGTTTTAGAAGGATAAAATATAACTAAGGGGTGTAAGGTTATGATTAATTAACATTAGATCATGTGAGTAACCCACACGCAAGCGTATCAGGTCTTTGGTTAATAATAACTCACACATTCGCACTTTCGGCACTCAGGGCAACACTTCCATAAGTGACGCCTGCGCTTTTCAGCAACAATACGTCAACAACATGCTCCTTTTGAGACATGGTCCCTAGCAGTTCTCTCGAACCTGCAAACCGTGCGATCGTCCTTGTCTAGCAACGGGGCGAGCTAGTTCCAGTGCAATGCGTCTACATCATGCTCCTATTGAGTCATGGTCCCTAACAGTCCTTGGACTGTATAATATATGTGATAGATATGGTCAACCCATCCCCAGGTCGTGCACCCTTTGTACGATAAGTACGTCTGCAAGATACAATGCTCGTATCTGACCGAAGTAATGGTCGCAGATAGAGTATATAAACTCAAGAGTAAATGCAAATACTAATAAATAATATAGACGGGAGCCATCACTCCAATAATAAATAGAGTTGGACATCTCAACTCTCTTGAATGCCTATATAGACAGCCCCAAAAGCGTTCCCACCACTCACCACTTCCTAGTGTTTGAGTTGGAGGAACAAACTCCCCAGCAACACAGTTCTGTCTATTTAGTTATAAGAACTTTAGACAACTAGCTTCTCCCGCGGCTCCGCACGCAGGTCTGTGTATATTAGCACAATATCAGCCTAGGATAAATTAGAATAATGAATGACTCACCCATTCACACCAGCAAACACTCACACACTTTGCTACTCTAAATACTAGATCAGTCTAAGCCAAACTGAGGCCACCTGTATCTAACTGAATCACAATGTTGGCACTTCTAAGAATTACAACGGGACATAGCCCTACAATATCTACTGAGTTAGCTAGTTTAGCTGGATCCTCCTGGACGGACGTGTGTCCTCTCCGCGGCCTTAAGGTTCCGTGTTTCTAGACGTGTGTTCCCTACTCGGCCCTGACGCTAAGTGTCCTATCCTATCCGAGTCAACCCCGTGCCTCCTCTCGCCTTACGGCTCAGTATCGCTTGTCAATCACATATTATTGCTTTGTTTTTGTATAGTTTCTAAGAAGGTTTGGGTCGCTTGGTTCTCACGACTTGCTCGCACATGTTGGGTCTTTTGGTCATTTCTTTACAATTGTGCTAAAATATTTCCCTTTTTTGTAATTGTTCCTTTCACATTATAAAAAACTTTTTTACAAAAAAAAATAACCGACTTGCTAAAAAAACACTAAAACCATCAAAATAACTTTAATTTCGGAAGTCGGTGTTTCTATAATAGTTTTGCCTCTTCGTTATTTAACACCGACTTCCGAAATTAAAGTTATTTTGATGGTTTTAGTGTTTTTTTAGCAAGTCGGTTATTTTTTTTTGTAAAAAAGTTTTTTATTTCACACTTTTTAGTTGCAATACACTTACAGCCAGATTACCTTTTTCTCATTCCAATTAACTCAAACCCCACTAGGATACATTGTTTTAGTACGAAGTTCCGGTGCCTATCTTCCTGCTCCATTATCATCATCATATCAGTTTGATAGTACCTTATAGCCAAAGTGCATTATATGACAATTCTAATAAGCCTAAACACGGCTAGGATACATTGATTAATTACGGAGTTCCGGTGCCTATCTTCCGGCTCCATCATCATCATCAGGTCACATCGATGATACCATTTTCAACATACCTATTCAGAACTATTCATTTATTTGTAACTATGTTCATTGAGAGATCTTTGCGAGTATGAACTTCCGTTGGCCATTTCTGGTCTTCTTCACCAGTTCAACTTCATCAAATGTCATGTTTTGACTATAAATGCTTAAGTCTTTGATGAAAATACCAAAAGAACTATATGGTTGCCTATAATACTTGAGGAGTTCCCTCGATTTCGCCAAGATTCCATCATCAGATCCCGACTTGGTGACTATGGGACCATTTGGGAAGTATACCCTTTCCAACAAAAAAAGAATTTTTTAAATCGGTTCGCAAGTGACGAAGTTATGCGCGAACATACATAAAAAAAAAAAAAAAAATACAAACATCCGAATTGAGAACCTCCTCCTTTTTTAGAAGTCGGTTAAAAAGGACAATTTATGAGGGTCTAAGTGGCCCACGTTGCCAGACGTGGTGTTCAAAACCAAATATAATATTCTGTTATTATTTTCGAATTAGTGACAGACAGTCACAGGTTCCATACAAACTTACAGGAAAGCAGTTCAATTCCTGAATTGAGTTGTGATGATTTTTCGGTTTTTTTTTTGATGTAACTAAAAATTTTCACTTTTCTGGTTTTTTCTTACAACTTGTGCTATGAGAGCTTGCTTCATGTCAAATTGCAGGGTTCTAGGCCAACGGAAAGTAGAGAGTGTCGAAATATTTTTTATTATTATTTTATGTTATTGTATATTGTGTTGCTTGCGCCGAATAAATGCTATTCTGTTCTATTCTATTCTATTCTAAATACGTTTTTTGCGACATAATCGGCCATAGGTACTTTTTTTATGTTAACTCACAAGTTTTTTTTTTACAGCTTCATGGGACCGTAGACCAATATATCTCGATACCTCCAAGCGTTCTTGAGATAAAGGGTGTTGACAGACAGACAGACAACAAAGTGATCCTATAAGGGTTCCGTTTTTTCCTTTTGAGGTATGTGACCCTAGAAATTCGTCTCAGGGCTGTAACGACAACTAAGATGCCAATTAGTAACCATCGCGGATCAAAATTCTGCATTAGAGTTCTCTGCGCGATTAGAACAATTACAACAGCCCGAAATCAACTATCGGGCAGTTAGTCGACTGAACCTCACTTTTCAATGGAGTTTTGCGGAACTTTACACACTAAAGCATACCTCTAAAGTCTTTATTAGATATAAGCCACGTTGCGAAAATCAGAAATCACAGTCAGAAGGGGCACGGACTTATTTTCAAGGATAACTAAAGCTTGCAGAAGTCCATGGATGGGTGATCTCCCACTACATACCGAGAGGTTACTTTGTGCTATGGCAATCACATTAATCTTTTGAATACCATAATTAGAGACACAATAGAAAGACAATGTGGGAGCGAACGCCGGGCGTTCGCTTTGGGGTTTAATGAATTGAGTCGTTGAACATGGCTACACAAAATAGATACTTAGGTACAGAAGATCTACATACAAAGCGCGCTCGAGCAACGCACACAAACACACTGCTCACGGACGCAATGTCTCGGGAGCATCTCGGACCACTTGTCGAACAGTTCCGGCTCAAACGCTCATTAGTGTACGTCCACCGAGCGTAGGTATACAAAGTGAAGAATACATACATGAGATTGTCTTCTGTACCTATCTATTTTGTGACGGCTTTCATTCGGAGAACTATCGCAATCGTACGCCTCAACACCTCGTGCTAATGCGTCATTTAACAAAACATCTGCCTCAAATTACTATTTATTTGTTACTTCAACATCATCATGACGTCCACTGTTGGACATAGCCCTCTCCCAAGCGTCGCCACAGCGACCGACCCTGTGCGTCTGGCATCCACATTTTTATGTGTAGTCAGCCGTTGGAAGGCCTTCCACACGGTGGACCGACGACCAGGGCCCCAAGTCTGCTATTACAATAGTGTCAGAATGGTCTATCATTGATTTCATAATTGTTGATTTTGAGTAAGTTTGGTCTACTAATATAATGGCGTCATTATGACTTTCCAATGATCAACCACTAATACTCCATTAAAAGAAGTGGGATAGAATGGTAATCTCGTACATATTTACAAATGAATGTCTCGTATGCGGTAATCTGCAAAAATTTTGACAGTTCCTTTGTTTAGTGACCTACCATTAGAACGTCATTGTGCAGTCATTGCTTTTAATAAGCTCGATATTGTCATTTTACCACAACTCTATTACGAGACCATTGACCGATCAATGATCGATCATTGTGAATTAGCAGATTAGGAACTTTTAGCAAAATGATAATGGGATCAAATCAAATCAAATCAAAAATATTTTATTTCACATAGGCCTACATGGGCACTTATAAAACGTCAGAAGCTAGTGGATCGTGTTGGAATGACGAATTTATAAAAATAGCAGACTTGGGGCCCCTGGTGAGAGTCGCGGGAATAGGCTAGTTGCCGTAAAAAATAAAAATGTAATTTGTCCGTCTTTTAGATTATTCAAAAATAAGGGACACGTATTTTTTTTGTTTCTAAATTAAACCAAAAATGACAAAAATATAACTCATTAAAGTTACCTGTGCAGGGTGACGTCACATGTAACTTTAATGGGCTATATCTTTGTTATTTTTCGTTTAATCGAAAACAGAAGAAATACGTGTTCAATATTTTTTTATAATCTAAAATACGGACTAAATAAAATGTAATTATTTTGACCCTGGAAACTACTCTATTGTTACTTACTGTAACTTTATTATTTATCATATTTTTTACTTCCGTGATACAGGTTCCTTTGCTATACTCTTACACGAGTTCACTTATGTTCACGACAAGAGAATGAAAACTTAATATCCAAAATAATTTACGTCCACTTCGCCTAAAATGCGATGCCTTTATGAACATACCGCTAAATTACATGTTTCTTATTAGGTAAGAGCTCATTGATTACTGTTCAATGCAAATGTTATGAAGGCTTATAGGTGTGTATGTAAAAAAAGAACTATAAGTTATCGATTAAGGTAGACGATGCTGATGAGAATTGGGATCACGTAAACAAAACATAAACTCTGAAATGAAGAGACATCTGCAGGTGAAACCAGGTTACACGAAGAATCGGCAAACTTAAAACCAGTGCTTGCAGAGTAGATGTCAAAAGACCGAAAGGTTCTGAAGTGTATCTGACGCAGCGCTGAAGATCTCCCACAAGGTGGACCGATGACCTGGTGAGGGTCGCGGGAATCCGATGGTTGCGAGTTGCAAAGGAGTTACTCAAAGGAGTGGTCGTCCTACGACGGCTATCGCGGAAGAAAGTGTGGTGGCAGTAAAAAATTAACTCAAGAAAACAGGCGAATTATAATACGAAGAAATTCAGCATACACTGCAGATTAGTTCGGAAAGCGTTCACAAGAATCTACACGAGCACCTTCGCGTGAGGATAGTTTGCCGCTGGGTGCCGCACAACCTCACCAAAGCTCAGAAGCAGGCCCGTGTGGAGTAGTGCCGTGATATGATTAAAAAATTTGAAGCATGCTCGTCTCGGCACGTTTACGACATCGTGACAGGTGACGAATCCTGGATTTATCAATACGATCCAGAAACAACGCATCAGTCGACAGTTTGGCTGTTTCAAAATGAACCAACGCCTACGAAAGTGAAGCGACCGAGAAGCGCATCGCTAGTTTCTTCAATTTGACGGGGTATCTGATTTCAATTCCATTATGAAACCAAAGCAGCATCAACGCCGAATGGACACCAAATTAAACACAAAATGCTTGCCAGAAGTTTTGTCAGCAATAAGCAACAAGAGACCGAACACTGGGCTAAGCGGGGTATTGCTTCACCGTGACACCGTACCCGCGCACTCAGCGCTCAAAACTAGGGACTTCCTGGACACCACACCGGTCAGAATCTTGGGGCACCCTCCTTACATTCCTGATCTAGCACTGTGTGACCTTTTTTAGGGTTCCGTAGCCAAATGGCAAAAAACGGAACCCTTATAGATTCGTCATGTCTGTCTGTCTGTCTGTCTGTCTGTCTGTCTGTCTGTCTGTCTGTCTGTCCGTCTGTCCGTCCGTATGTCACAGCCACTTTTTTCCGAAACTATAAGAGCTATACTGTTGAAACTTTGTAAGTAGATGTATTCTGTGAACCGCATTAAGATTTTCACACAAAAATAGAAAAAAAGCAATAAATTTTGGAGGTCCCCTTACTTAGAACTGAAACTCAAAAATTTTTTTTTCTTCAAACCCATGCGTGTGGGGTATCTATGGATAGGTCTTCAAAAATGATACTGAGGTTTCTAATTTAATTTTTTTCTAAACTGAATAGTTTGCGCGAGAGACACTTCCAAAGTGGTAAAATGTGTGTCCCCCCCCCCTCTAACTTCTAAAATAAGAGAATGATAAAACTAAAAAAAATATATCATGTACATTACTATAAAAACTGCCAACGAAAATTGGTTTGAACGAAATCTAGTAAGTAGTTTTTTTTTTAATGCGTCATAAATCGAAAAAAATACACTATTATTAAAACATCGATCAAAGTTACAACACATTACAAGAGCTTTTATATTATGTTACTTGCTGCTACGGAACCCTTCATGGGCGAGTCCGACTCGCACTTGGCCGGTTTTTTTTATTACTTAAATTAAAAAATCTGTTGAAAGGGATACAGTTTTCACCAACGGAACACTCGTTAACAGCGTTTGAGAAGACCGTGGAAGAGGTGTCTGCGGCGCACTGGAAATAATGCTTCGAAAATTGGTTCAGACGCATGAAACTTTGTGTACATAGAGGCTGGCGGAGAGTTCAAAGAGGCTGGTGGAGAGTTCTTTGAAATATTTTATTCATAGAAGTTAGACTTTAGGCTCAAAACTTTCTGAGTGTCCCACGTATGTATTATGAGGAGTTCACCAAGGCTTTACATTTGGTATTGTAATGTTATCAAGTTTATTGAAATAATTATGTAACAAAACGTTAGTGTAATTTTTAGTAAATGGGTTTGTGCTTGACATTAAACTTGCCTTTTCATTTGTACTAGCAGTTATTTGTTTGTATAAAAAAAAACGGCGCTACCCCTTCACTTTATAGTCTAATTAGACTTTAAACGCTGGGAAGTTAAAAACTTTAGAAACTGTTTACTGTTTATTTATTCTTATTAGTCATAAAATATTTTTAATATACTTAGTAAAAAACATACAAAAATGTATATATTAACGCTCAAATAGAGTGTTAATGGTCATGATCTCTGATCTTTATCTTCTCCTTGAACTGTCGGCTGTCATGACGATCATCGTCACCCTTCGTCATCTCAAGCCAGTCTCGTGCTTTATCTTTCTTAATCTTCTTCTGGTACACCACGTAGCCATCCTTCGTCACGTACGAGACCACAGGAGTCAGGACCTCTCGCTTTTTGGAGTTTTTCGATGGTGACTTGACTTTGTTTCTGGAGCGGCGGTAGTCAACACTCTCTGAACACGAGTCTTCACTAGATGACGACTCCATATTGATACGTTTGCGTTTCGGCTTCCGCCTCTTCCTCCGAGGCTTGTCAGCCTTTTTCGAGTGATGGGGCATAACAACCATGGGTAATCTACCCCCATTCATGGGAAATGCCATTGGCATTTGCATCGGGCTTGAAGACATTCCAGGTAGACGAGGTAAATGCGGCATCATGGGCGGTCCGTGAGGCATCTGCATGACTTGGCCGTTGGGCATCTGCATCATTGGCCCTCCATTAGGAGGTTGCATCATAGGTCCACCGTTAGACATTTGCATCGCAGGTGGACCGTTGGGCATATGCATCATTTGCGGTCCTGGTTGCCCCTGCTGGAATTGGAAAGGAAAGGATGGTGGAGGCATAAACTGAGAATTTGTGATCACTATTAAAAGCACGGCCAGCCATAGAATCACAATTTGAAGAGCCATCTGAAATTTTTCAAACTGTATTAATAACTAGAACGAATATCTCTATTACATTACAAATGATTACGAGGTAAGTATTTACCATTACGCCTTGATTAAACTCTTATATTACACGAATAAAATACACAAGTACTTTTACTTGTAAAACTGTTACATCATAGGAAAGCGGTAACAAGCTTCAGTCCTGGAAGTAGATTGTAAAGAAATACGGAATTTTTGGCTTTAAATAGTACAGGCTACATGTTACAGCACAATGCTTTGCTGAAAATCTAAACAACAAATTACATAAAAATGGGCACTTATGCAAACCCTTCTTTTGTGTTGTGATATCATCAATTGACGTTTTCCATTGTGGGGTGAAACGAAGAGGCGTATAATTATGACTTTTCTTAAGATGACCTTTGCATTTCAGGACCACAGTAACTATTTCCAAAAAACCCCTCAGCATGTAAACACAACATCTGTTTTAATACAATTAAACAAAAACCATATCACGACTAAATAAACTCAATTGACAAGCAAATGAAACATATTGTGAGATTGTAAGACATGTGTCGCAATCAATGTGCAGTTGTAGCAAGTGCAAGTACCACTGTTTTCAGAGAAGTAACAAAAAGTACAAAATGTGAAGTCGAACTGTTTTCAGAAATGTGCTATCCGTTGTCATTACATAACATCATTATGAAATCAATATCATTCATTGTTTCAAGCTGTTGAATTATCGGAGATTCAGCTCTTTCCAAAAAATAAAGTAAAATGAAACTGGAGATTGCATAATCATGTTTTCTGTTAAGGAGTTGTAAATCAATGGCAGCGCATAAGAGCTATTGTGACGCCATGACGCAAATATCAGCTTTTCGTGCAATAGGTTCTCAGTTCTATTGTTTTTGTAGCAACACCTGCTCGCTACAGGTTTACAAAAGGCTCCGACTCTGCCACAAGGATTCCATTGGAGCCCCTGAGTGTGGCTCCGACGGTTACCACGAATGAAAAAAAGTAAGTTGATCCATAATAAGAAAAACTTTTGAAAGCGGTTACCTATTAGTAAATCATTAAGGCAATACGATATTAACAAGTATTTTCTTTATTACAGATAAAAATGAAGATAATATTGCATCGCTGGTTGCTTCTTGTTAGTTTGTCAATTACACTAGCAGATGATGGTCCTGACCTGCCACTATGTCCTACTAACCTTCAGTACTTTCCACAAAAACTTCCCATGCACTGCAGGATGCCAAGAAGTATAGAGCCCGGATCATACCCAGGTTTCCCACAGTTTCCAACTTTACCCCCGTTACCTGAATCATATTTCCGAAGTCCATCTCCGGATAAGCAGCCACCTCCAATCCCGATTCCTATTCCACCGTTTCCGGGGATGCCGGGAGCAATGCCGATGCCTGGCCCTAATGGTGGCCCCCCGGGAGGTCCTATGGGACCTCCAATGCCTCCAATGCCTGGAATGCCAGGTATGCCCGGAGCCATACCCATGCCATTGCCGATGCCAATAGTGGGTGGGCCTCCACACAAACTTCCAGTCATTGTCATGCCTTTTTACTCTCAAGACCACTCTTTTAATAAACAACCAAAGACCACCAAGCCTCCTCGTAAACGCCGTCCCAAGAAAGACAAGAAGCGCAAAAAGAAGAAGAAACGTCACGAGTCTGAGGACGACTCGAGTTCCTGCGAGGACACATCTGGATCTGACGATGACGATACGAGTGGCTCTAGTGAGCATGGCTTCTGGAAAGGGCGCAGGAAAGCTCGGAGGAAGATATCTAGACGATATAACGGACATGAACAAAGAACGAGGAAGTCGGACTCAAAAAACAAGAACAAAAATTTATTGACTCCCATACTGCAATACGTTACTAAAGACGGGTATGTAATTTTTGAAAAGACAATATCCAAAAATGAAGCAAAGGACTGGTTAAAACCACAATCTGAAATGAATAGCAATATAGAGACCAAACCAGAAGATAAACCAGAACAAAAACGTCAGGAAGATTTGTTGTTTAATCCAAAAAGCGCTGAAGAATTTTTTAAGTTAGATGAAGAAGAAAAACAAATAAAATCTAAGGAATTAAAGGAAGCAGCTGCCATGCAAGAACCAACGAAAAAAGAGAAAAAGCAGCATCTTCCATTGAAATTTAATCCTTTGATAAATTAGTCTAATGAACCGTAATCTTAACGATAATGTAACAATATTGATTTTATATTTTTATAAATAAGTTTCCTGCTCACCACTGCGTGTATTTAAGTTATAGTTTTGAAAAATAAAAAATGTGTCAGTACTTTTTATTTTTTATTCTTCTTTATCGTCATCTTCTGAATCGTCAAGATCGATCGTTCCAAAAACTATTTTTTTATAAAAAATTATCATGAGTTTTATACAATGCTAGTTTTGTTTCTTCGTTTCTGACTTCAAAAATTAAAGTTATTTTGTCATTTATAGTTACACTAAATAGTAAGTAAATTCTGTGGTATAGGTATATGCAAAAGGGGATCACAGAAAAACTACAACTGACTTATTATTATAAGGTTTATGGGAAAAAAATAGGATTTCAATATGATTGGAAAGCAATTGAATTTGTCAGTTTCTGGAATACCATGTAGATACTAGAAATGTCTAAAAAAATAAGTATCACATAAGTTTTTCTTTATATACTCCAGATCCTCGAAGAATAAATCTGATGCCGACACCTCTCCACCTATAGTATTTATTTATATGAATACAAAATTCCTTAAACCGAACCCATTGTAATGATCGAATGAATGATCAAGACCATGCTTCATAAAAGCATGGAGGTAGCGAACCAATATCAATTATTTTTGACAGCAATATGGTTCTTTGGAGTAGCGAAAAAATCAAATTTCTAAGTTCTAACAAATATTCAAAACGTACGTACATACAGCACTTTCTAGTCATCTACAAACATGAAAGGCAAAAAACAATGTCTTAGACAAGTAAAAAGAAAAATCCGAAAAACAAAAGTTTGTAGAATGTAAAATAAGTAGTAAACTTATTGCGATCAATGTTAGTTTAAGTTTATCATTTATGTACACACAAACACATCTACAAGTTCGTAAGGAAATCTCGGTACGCGAGTTCGACTAGCACTTGGCCCTTATTTTTAATGACATTTATTACCAACCTGGGGCCCAAGTCTGCTATTTTTATAAATTCGTCTTTTTAAAATTTGTCTCGTTAATTCCAACACGATCCCATTGTCATTTAGCTAAAAATTCGTAATCTGCTAATTCATAATGATCGGTCATTGATCAGTCGATGGTCTCGTAATAGAATTGTGGTAAAATGACAATATCGAGCTTATTAAAAGCACTGACTGCACTGGACTGCACAATGACGTTCTAATGGTAGGACACTGATCATGGAACTGTCAACATTTTAGCAGACTGCCGCATACGTCAGACATTCATTTATCATTGTGTACAAGATTACCATTCTATGCCATTTCTTTCAATGGAGTGTCAGTGTTTGACCATTGGAAAGTCATAATGATGCCATTATATTAAATTAGTAGATTACCAAAACTTGTCAAAATCAACAATTACGAAATCAATGATAGACCATTCTGACACTATTATAATAGCAGACTTGAGGCCCAGTACCAGTACCAGTACTGTCTCCAAGAAAATAGTGCTAAATTACTGGTCTGCCATAGTTTTATATTTTTAATAATTGATTAGATCTGGCTGTCTTTCTGGAGGACGACGGAGGAACACAACGGAGGATGGACGGAGGAGGATTTTTCATGCCAAGATATTTGAAGTGTCAGTTTTGGTGTATCGTTTGATCACAGGAATTATTTTAGAGTAGGAACTTAAATAGTTTGCAGACGTTGCGGATACTAAAGAAATTGAGACCATGGATATTATCCTGTGGAACGCTGAAATTCAAGGCTTTCTTTATTACTGACTCAACTTTTAAGTGTGTGTTTGTTCGTGACAAAATAGAATTAAACAATGATAGTACGAATGAAGCTTAACTTAAAAAATTAAAAGATTTGGCAGACGATGACCACAGTAGAGCTTCCGAAAAAGTGGATCTTATAATAATGATGATAGACAATACCAAGGTCATGGTAAACTACCATGTAACACCCAACCCTATCAAGATTGGAAATATCAACATTGCATCGAGGTTGCAATCTAGACGATATTTACCTAAGTCAAACGGTTCAGTTTAAGTAGTTCGGGAAGCTGTGCGTGTATTTTCTCGTTTCTACAAGTGTTTTAAGGCGTAGGTTTATGTTGCTAATCGTCACATAAGGCTCTGATCTAACGTGGTCACTCACAATAGGCCTCGTCAGAAGGCTTGAAGTCACCCAAAGGAGAATGGAGAGGCTATGCGCGGAGTTTCTTTGAGTGGTCGAATTATAAATGAAGATATTCTTAATTCTTTATTGTAGGTACACAAAGACATTACATAACATATGGAGATATAGACAGTTCACGTACAAAGGCGAGCTTAACTCAGCAATGAGTTTTCTCCCAGCAAACCTTTGAGTAACAGAGAGAACATATTGGAGGGTAGGATCTAGTGCACAATATAAACTTGCATAACTAGTTCTAATAAACTGGCGGACAATAAAATTAGGACACCTACCAAATGTGTTGTTTTGACGGTGTTTCAAAACAAAATACTTTTTTTAAATTTTATATGTAGGTATTACGTGTTTATTTTAACATGAAATAATGCATTTTTATACGAAACAACTTTTTTTCGTAGATTGCTACGAAAAAAAGTTCAAGAAATAGAACAAAAAAGAAGAAAAAAGTAAACTACGACTACAAACTAATTAAAAAAAAATTAAAATGGTTTCGCTTATGTAATCTTTCTTTTAGTAACATGTATTGCCTCCTCTGGCTTTGATAACACATACCATCCTTTTATTCATGGATTTTATCAACTTTCTAACGGTAGATTGAGGTATGGTTTCCCATTCCTCTAATAAGTCGATTTCAGCTGCTGCAAGTTCTGCGGAGCTGGTTCTCGCTGTCTTACTCTTAATTTTAGCTCGTCCCTAGCGTTGAAAAACGCAGGGAATATTCCCGTTTCTTTCAAATGTATTCAATGTAACATTCGAAACTTTCAAGAAATTTATAAATTATAAATTTCATGTATTTTTCCAATAAAACCGAAAAAAACGGAAAAATATGAAAAGAACTGAAAACTTCATGTTTATTTTTTTTAATGCGTACTTTTTTTTTAATTAATATGAACTAGCGCTTGACTGCGATCCTACCTGATGGTAAGCAGTGACGCAATCTGATAGTGAGGCGCACTAGTTTATGAGGCCTATGTCCAACAGTGGACAGCAATCCTTATAGCGCCTAAATAGTGATACTTGGGGGAGGCTTATGTCCAACAGTGGGCATAGGTCATTATCGCGAGAGGAGGTCTATGTCCAACAGTGGGTATCAATTATTATAACGCCAACGTGGTGACACTTGGGGGAGGCTTATGCCCAATATTGGGCATAGGTCATTATCGCGAGAGGAGGTCTATGTCCAACAGTGGGTATCAATTATTATAACGCCAACGTGGTGACACTTGGGGGAGGCTTATGCCCAATATTGGGCATAGGTCATTATCGCGAGAGGAGGTCTATGTCCAACAGTGGGTATCAATTATTATAACGCCGTGAGGCGTTATAATAATTGAAACCTACGTTGCTGAAAATATAATTAATATAGTTCTACCGTGAACGATTATAGTACATAGTTAACCATATTCATAAAGCGAATTAATCGCCAATATTTTACTTTCCTATTACCTAACGCCATAAAGCAGAACCATAAAATCGTTACGAAAGAAGTCCAGCCGTGCACTTGCATTCGTTCGCACCACAATGCACTGAATTATGAAACGAGTTTTCTAAAAGTATAAAAGTCGTTAACTGTCATGCACGCCATTGAACCGATACTATTTTGATTCGGCGTAGTTATGATTTCAGTAAGTACATTTTTATATAACATCCCACTTGCCACTTTTCAGTGACTGCATTTTGTATTAATATGTCTCTCATGTCTTTATTATTACAGGATGCGTTACCAAAATGGACAGTTGTGATTGTCATATTTGTGGGCGGCGTGCACTCACAAATGCCGATGATGCCGATGGGCTTTGGGTACGGTGGGCCGATGATGATGCCGCCGCCACCGCCACCTATTCCTATGCCCATGCCAATGCCCGTCCCTATACCTATACCTGTACCGTACCCAGAGTCAACTTCAAAGAGCACTACCACTGAAGCACAAACTAAAGATGAAGAAAATGGAGACAACAGAATACCAATAGCTATTCCGATACCAATGCCTCACATTGTACAAATTGGAATCCCAGGCTTTATGCCCCCAAATTGTATGCCCAATGATAAAAACAATGGGAAAAATGGAAATGGAAATAAAAAAAACAATTGTCCGCCATGTCCGCCATGCTCGTGTAATCCATGCACACCCTCATTCTTCTCCTACTGTTCACCCTGTCATCTAGAGTGCAGATGTAAGAACGGAAAAGAAAACCCGACTCCGCGAGAACCAAATGCTCCCAAACCTTTTCCTGGGCCAGTGTTCCCGATGCCCATTCCCTTGCCAGCACCGGGACCAGTCGTCATTGTCCCGTTCCCGTCACAGTTCAACTCAAATCGCCGTCATAAGGACTCAGATTGCGAGTCTCACCCCGCTAGCAACTCGTGTTCAGAAGAATCAAAAACTGATTCTTGCGAGAGTGATCAGGATACACGGAAGAGGAAACGCAAAAGGGGAAGGGGTAGAAAGAGGAAAAATTATGGCATTTACAGACGAAATTTTGGTTTCTTGAGAAATCGTAATGAGAAACGCGATGGACTTGTTGAACCAGTGCTCACTTACAGGTCAAGAAATGGAGACATAAAGATGGAAAGGCGCTTAAGTAATGACGAAGCAAATGCTCTGCTCGACGGGAGAGGGCCGTATGGTAATAAGGAACCATATCATAGAGCTAAGAAAACGTATACTAATGTGCATTTGACAGCAGGAGAAGATTCGCATAACAGGCAAAGATTATTAGTGAGGTCTGAGCCTGGTGAGAGAAGAGATCATCGACATAAACAGCAGTTGGTTTTCGACAAGTCTCAGCAGTATTTGGGGAACGGGAAGAAGGAACTGATGTTTAGGACACCAGATAACAAGACAATAAGCAACCTCACAGTGTCATTCCAAATAACCAAATAGATTATAACGTTGATTGTTTTTATATATTGATTATTTATATTTTGTATAAATGCTGATTAAAACCTAAACGTTAAATGTTGATTGGTTTGATTTATTAATTGCCTGTGCTTATTTCTTGAGAAATTAAAAATGTGAAAATGTTATTTTTTATTAGATTTAAAATAATTATAATTATTAAAATGTCTGTGTACCTAATTTCTTAAGTAATCTTTTGTTACGTTAATTTAAATCAAAGTTATAAAAAGTTAATTTTCCATTGAGTTTCAGAATTCACAGAAGGGGGTGATCTTCAGTTCACCCTTCTGTGAAAAGCACTACCTATAAAATTATTTTGTCAAAAAATATCGGAGTCGTTTTAAAAACCTCTTTTCATTACTTTTACAAATATATTACCATAGCATAGTGTGTGCTAATGTATTTATGTAGGTCTATATTTGTTATTTTATTTTTACTGTACGTCACCACCTATTGGATTCCTGCAGAGGTAAAGTTAGTGCTGGTCGAGGCCGGCCTAGAAAGAGGTGGCGAGATGGTTTGAGACGTTGCGAGAGAAGAATGTCAGGAAACACTTGGGGGAGGCCTTTGCCCCGAAGTGGGACAGTCATGGATAGAAAAAAAATTGGATTCGTCTCCTCAAACTCTTTGACAAATCCATAAATAACTAGCTTTTGCCCACGGCTTCGCCTGCGTACATAAAATATATGTCATTCAGGAATAAAGCAGCTTTGCTATCGGTGAAAAAATTTTAGCAATCGGACCAGTACTTTCAGAGATTACCTCCTACAAACAATAAAACATAAAAACAAACTTTACCTTTTTATAATATTAGTGTAGATAATAACGTCGTACGTCACAAAAAAAAAAACCATCAGATGACTATAATAATCTAAGGCGGTAACCTTTTTTTAACACGCTTATATTAGCTTCACCTGTATGTTTGTAACCAAAGCCTTTGAGCTCGATTTTGACCTACTTTGGGCGATCAGATTTTCTTCAAACTTTGCACACCCATCAAAAACTGATGAAAATACAATAAACCGTTTTTTTTAGTGAAAAATAAAAATATAGTTTAAAAAAAATAAAAAACACGCTTTCATAGCATATCAAACGGAAAAGTGTAAAATAATTTTCAATATAGGTAGAAAATAACAATAATGAACGAAAAATATTAATATCATTGTGAAAAAAGCGTGGGGTGTTATGCTATGAAAGCGTGTTTTTTAGTTTTTTTAAACTATATTTTTTTATTTCTCATAGCTTATATTAGTTTGGGAGCCAGACGTCAGAAGTGCTTCTCGAAATTCCGTTAGCTGTCGAGGACGAGTCCTAAGTACTTCTAATGATGACCTTATTTGTAAAATCCATCCATCCAGTCGGGTAAAATGTTATGCTTCATAAAGAGAGCAAGAGAGAGAGAGAGAGATTCTAAGCAAGCATGCATCAGGTGGTTTATATGATTAGTTCTATAACAACCTCCTGAAATATTGTCCCGATTCAAAACTGCACCTTGAATGTGCTGTGGGTGATACTATATAAATAAATGATAAAGCCGGCTTAGGAGTAATTGGACGCTATTTAATGCCATTAGGTACATTACATGGAACGACTCATCTGCCCTCTACAACTCATTTACCTACAGGGTAGTCTACCTACCTAAATACTTATTTGTATACATTTATCGTCCCTTCTCTTGTCTAATGTATGTATTAGGGCGAAGATCGTCACTCACTGGACACCTGAGGAAGGACCTGTTGCTGCTGAGGTCGACCATGACGAAGGTAGTATGGCGATATGATAATGTTTGCAGAGCAGACTTGACCGAAGATCGTCCTTAGACTAGCAGTCCAAACAAACACAACGTATGCTTACAAAAAGATCTTTAAAACAAGTAACATAATATAAAAGTTCTTGTAGTTTGTTGTAACTTTGATAGATGTTTTAATAATAGTGAATTTTTTTCGATTTATGACGTATTAAAAAAAAACTACTTACTAGATCTCGTTCAAACCAATTTTCGTTGGTAGTTTTAATAGTAATGTACATCATATATTTTTTTTAGTTTTATCATTCTCTTATTTTAGAAGTTAGAGGGGGGGGACACACATTTTACCACTTTGGAAGTGTCTCTCGCGCAAACTATTCAGTTTAGAAAAAAATGATATTAGAAACCTCAGTATCATTTTTGAAGACCTATCCATAAATACCCCATACGTATGGGTTTGATGAAAAAAAAATTTTTGAGTTTCAGTTCTAAGTATGGGGACCCCCAAAATTTATTGCTTTTTTTCTATTTTTGTGTGAAAATCTTAATGCGGTTTACAGAATACATCTACTTACAAAGTTTCAACAGTATAGCTCTTATAGTTTCGGAAAAAAGTGGCTGTGACATACGGACGGACAGACAGACAGACAGACAGACAGACAGACATGACGAATCTATAAGGGTTCCGTTTTTTGCCATTTGGCTACGAAACCCTAAAAACTAGGTTGAAAAAGTTCTCATCGAAAGGCTCATGTGATACAGAGTGATGCTCAAACTCATGTTATGTAGAAGGGTCAATTTCTAAGAATGTTACGGAAAAGCCCTCGTAATATTAGTTACAAGTGACTTACGCAAACGATTAGCTACAATAGCTCCATTATTTCTCCTAATCAATGAACAAACATTGATGTAATAGTTCTATTTCGTTCTTTATTGTGGTCAAATCGTCATTCAGTATGATTTCTTAGGCGTAGCTTATAACTAGTGCTAAAGGTAAGCTACTACATTATTATTAACGTATCAGTCTAAAATTATTTGCCAGAATACATTACAAACTATGCTTGTGTATTCTCTGTATAAGAAGAATTAAATATCCTACAGTTGGCCGATGAAATTTCATTAATTTCGCTTTAAATAAATATAGTCTCTAATCATGGTTTACGTTTATACCTCTTAATATTGTTATTTAATTTAAAAATGAATGTATTTCAGAAACATGGATATAGTCATTAGAACATTGATTCATCTAATAGTAACCACAAAAGTGATCGCATTCAATTTCGATGGTTTCATGAAAAACTTACCAATGCCTGCAGATTTGAAAGCTATGATACTCGATATGCATCAGAAACAACAAGAATTTTCTGCACCGGGTACAACCGACGCTACTTCAATGGTTTTCAAAACTGGGACTCCTTTTTTTGCAAGGAAATCAAATGAAATTATAAAACCAACGAGTAAGGTAATGGGAAAAGTTGTGACTAAAATAAACAAGCCCGTGACCAGAATGAACAAGCTTGTGACCAAAATGATCAAACCCGTGACGCAAAGAAACAGAGTGTTGAGATCACCAGTCACATTAAAACCAAAACCTTGTATCTTGAAAACCACCGCAAAATCACCAGAAAAGTCAACGAAGTCGCCGTTCCTGGCGATGCCAATGCCGATGCCTATGCCAATGCACATATATTCAAGAGTACCTATTGTGTTGCCGATGAGGACTTACTTTGAGAAAGTGGAACATGACCATCCTCCACTCTACAAGATAAAACAAATTATAGAAGAAGATAATAAGAAATGGAAAGAAGAGAATGTAGAAAGTGATAGTGACATTTCAGTGGTAATAGAGGATAGTGATATTAGTACAGATCAAAGTGAAGAGATGACAGATACGGATACGTGTTCCGACAGTGACGATTCCGATAGTGACTTAGGCCCCGACTATTATGATGATTTAATTAGAATAAATGTACGTGGAAGAGACCGGTAAAAATATTTTGTGTAGTTATCGATAAAGATACATTTATATTTTTGTAGAATTTATAACAATTGAATAAATTGAACAATTTTAATTACATTGGTATAATTATTTCTTTTTGATTGTGGTACATTTTTTTTCTCGTGGTTTTGAATCTGCAAAATCGTAAGTAATCTAGTGACACATTTTACTGTCGACGAAAGAAATTTCTTCTCGATCGGTTTCCCTTGACCAGATTGTTTCTATTTTATTTTTTTTACTTAATTTTTATCCATCCACTGGATAAAGTCCTCTCCTTTCTCCTTTTAAACCTCTCAATTTTGTGCAGTCTCTGGCCAAGCTTGACCCGAAAACAAGACGAGATTGTTAAATATAATACAAACAAGTATGTATGTCACTGTGTATTACTTATTTGAGAAAATTAAATAATTACTTACTCGTCATTGTCAATTAAAATCAATTTGCTTGTAATAAAACCGGCTTGTTGAGAAGTAAACAGTAAGTGTGTAATTGTGATAATTTATCTATGTAGTTAACTGCTATGATAATCCATAATGCTAACTTGTAACTTAGTATTTTAATTCAATTCAAATCTTTGTTGCTGAGTACAATTAACTCAATACATTGATAAATGATATTTATTTATTTTGCAAATAGGTTTTTAAAAACACTTTTACACGTCAATATCAGATCATTATCAGATCTTATGCACAATTCACTTTAAAGGTACTACCAATTTTTGCATGCAAAATTATCCAATGCCACAAATTAAATCACACTTTAGACCTAAAGATAATATTTAATGCGAAAGTTTGCGAGTGTATGTATGTTTGTTACTTCTAAAACGCTTTTTATCTTTTCGTCTTTGGATCGGCACACTGGTAGATCTTGATACTTTTTATTCCGGGAATAATTATCATCCTGTTAGTTCTTAATTTACTAAGTTTTTCCTGTGTTCCAAATAAACGTATTTTCTTTCTTTTTTCTTTCTTTTCTTACGCTAGTTTTATAAATATGATATTTTGGTATGTTTATTAGCAATCGTACCGTGACGATTGAAAAGATTTAAACATTGGATACTAAAGGGCAGTAGGCAGGGGACATTGCTCGTAGAACGGATGATCGATGGGGCCGAAAGGTGGCGACCGCGCACCGGAAAACACAGCGTTGAATGGCCTCCCACAAGGTGGACCGACGACCTCGTGAGAGTCGCGGGAATGCGGTGGATGAGAGAGACGCACAGGATCGGTCATTGTGGCGACGCTTGGGGGAGGCTATGTCCGACAATTGACGTCTTTCGGCTGAAATGATGATGACGAAACTTTGGATACTTTTTAATTCGTTTTGTCCGTAAGATAATTTCCTACTATTATACGGTTGAAGCCGTCGGCAAAAGCTAGTGTTTCAATCACTTTTTCGTTGATTACCTACACATTTCGAAATCTGAACAAGGCCAACTACATTGTAAATAATAAACTTTATACTATAGGTATACTTCGTTGAATTAATCCTGATCTTGATACAATAATTATAAAATAGCTGATTGTCTTACTGACCTCGAACTTAATATTCTCTTGTCAGACCATGTGACCTTGGCAGACCTACATTCATGATATTGAGAAAGTAAATCACATCATCATCACCTCAACCTTGAACCATTCTGCTGAGTAGGCCTGTTTTATCTTTTTTTCCCGGTTCCATATTTTGTACAATGTGCACAGGTGTACCTAATTTAGTTATCGAGTGTAACTTGCTACTTCACACATGACATTATTGTTATTTGTATTCCCTGCCGGAATCTATGTTTCCTGATAGCTACAACCTAGAGGTCTTTAAGTTAAGAGTGAATAGGTTACTTCTAAGCAAGCGTGCTCCATCATCTGCGCATCGCCGCTTACCATCAGGTGTGATAGTTTTTTTTTTTATGGTGGGAAAAAATCATGCATAGACATCCCCCGCCCTTGGGCGGAGCGGGAGATAGTGTCAGATTCTTACTGACTAAAAGACCCACCCCGTTCCTTCTAGCCTTCATACCGGGGCTCGAGCGCCCTTTCGGATAACCCTGGCCCCAGTAGGCTTCGACCCACATTTATATTCACCATAATAATATGGTGAATATAAATGTAGCCGACACATTATTTAAGCTTTATAGCTTAAATATTTCAAAGTCACGTTTTATGTTGGGAAAATAACTAATTACCGGAGAGTACTGTCAAGTTAACCATTTTGTTAGCTCTACCTGAGGCTCTACCTTCATAATTGTTGTAAACCAACTCTATGATCAAGAGATGAGAGATGATTTCGCGACAAGAAGTCCACGTATATGGCATCACCCGCCTTGGATCTAGCCATATAATTCCCAGTTCCGTGCGGCTCACGTCTTGAGTTCCACGACTATGACGATGTCATGAACTACCTTTTTTGTTAGCTCTTGAGAGGTTTTTTTTTTGGTGGGGAAAATCATCCAATGACAACCCCCACTCTTAGGCGGAGCGGGAGATAGTGTCAGACTCTTACTGACTAAAAAACCTACCCAGTTTCTTCAAGCCTTCATACCGGGGCTCGAGTTCCCTTTCGGATAACCCTGGCCCCAGTACGTTTCGACCCGGCTGGGCCCCTACTGTTGCTGACAACTCCTTGAGGCGCGCGGGAACTTGGGCTTGGTCCGGACAGTTACCGGATGGCCGGACAGCGAGTTACTCACTGCTCACAGTCCGCAAGCCCGCGCCTACGGTGGCTGGAAATCAGGATCGGAATCCCAGCGGCGGCGAGAGCGCCGTTGCCTGATGCGGTCGGCCTCCTCCTTAACGAGCATTACTGGCTCGCAGAAGTCGGCGACCGCCTGCCAAACCTCCTCGCTCCGGACCATGGCCTCAACCAAGGCCCGGCGCGAGAGGTGTCCGCCGGCGATCGCCCCCACGAGGGCAGCCCTTGAGAGGTATCTTTGGTCACAACTCATAAGATTTTGTAGCCATACCATATGTCATGAAAATGAATAGAGAAAGTCAATATCATATTTAAAGCTTTATTCTTAAAATTATTATTTACACTAAACAACTACAATTTGTACTAGAACCACACCTTTGGATTTAAAGATACTTAAACAGTTAAGCCTATTTATAATTTATTTTGAAGGAAATCAGCGTAATAATTAAAGAAAAATAAAACGCTCGAGTGGAGAAAATGACTTAGAATACTCTAGGAGTTAATTTTTCTAGTTCGAAGTTTAGTGCCTTATAAGAGGCTGTTCAGCGTTTATCAATTTCTTCTCAACCATGCTTTGGAAGACCATCTCCTTTGTCTTTGACGTCCGGTTCAAGTAGACCAAGTGCAGCGCATGGCCTAGGAAAGCCAGGCCGATGAGCGCGGATGCTATCTCAATACACAACATTATGATGGGCGCCGTTGTGTATACCAGTACAAATTTACTCATCGTCCCTTCTGTCATCTTTGGTTGGTTCTGAAAGCAGAGAAATGAATCGATAGTTATTTTTTTTTTTTTTTTAAAGAATGGAATAATAATAATATTCCACAACTATCACACAACACCGTCTAGTCCCAAGCTAAGCAGATTATTATTTTATTAAAACTAACTTCTGCGAGTGCCCTCACCCGCGTAAGAATAGTAAATATATCTACAGGCTATGTCACTCAGTGATAAAGTAGCTATCTACTGGTGAAAGAATTTTTAAACTCGATCTAGTAGTTAATGAGTTTATTCATTACAAATAAAAATACAAAAATACAAATCTATCTTCTTTAAAATATTAGTGTGGATAGTATTTTGTAGCGGCGTCTAAGCCGCCACATACGAGCTACAAAGAGATCTGACTTCAGACCAATAATACTACATCGTGGTATCAAAGTTCTCGCACGATTTGAACATATACCTACAGGTGGGATCACAGTCAAGCACTAGTTTATATCAATAAAAAAGAAAAAAATAGAACAGTTGCCCGGACCAGACACGGAGATATGCGGAACTTTACACCCTGTTCTGCACACTTTTACTTGTCAATACAAACTATACGAGGAAAATAGGTTTTTCCTAACTGATAATTCTGAGAAGAAACACCAAAACAAACTTAGAGGTCAGTCTTTTTAACCGACTTCATTTAAAGTCCATATAATTACAATGTAGAATTGAAAACTTGTCAAAAGTAAAACAAATTCCAGTTATACATAGTTAAAATAAGGCACTGCCCACAGTATTGGAATCATTGATCATGACCATGTTTAATACGTATATCATTATTCAGCGGAATTCATGAGAGAAAAAAAAAAAAAATAAACAAATATTTCAGGTAAAAACCCATATTAGAATTCATTCATAATTAAAGATATTTGTTCAAAATACAAAACCCAATCAATAAAAACTTTATAATAATATAACAACGGACAACCAATACAACACGGCATTTTTTTAAGTATCTGTCAGTTCTCTTTCAAACCGGAATACAACAAAGTTTGCCTGATTGCGGGTAATGGGGGTTAAACATTTTGTGCTTGGAAATTCCAATTTTTGTCGTTTTTTTAAGAGTTCCGGTCATGGACCCGCTGACTCACGTCAAGACAGCAACGTGAATAATTTTAATTAAAAAAAATGTAAATATAATCTGCACTAATATTATAAAGGTGTAAAGTTTGTTTTTTTGTTTGTAGGAGGTAATCTCTGGAAGTACTGGTCCGATTGCTAAATTTTTTCACCGATAGCAATCTGCTTTATTCCTGAGTGACATAGGCTACATTTTATGTACGCGGGTGAAGAATACATTTATTGAACTGTCGCGCTGTCATTATCTTTCTATTGTGTCTCTAATTATCACGATTGAAAGGTGCATTTTTACAAATACCTAGTACTTTAGATTAAATAATCTTAACGTATCATAGGTCTGTAACTAATTGCGAGCTTCAGTTGTGGCGCCTTGGGGACCGGAGATGAAAAATTTAAAACTGCTTTTTTGTGTCCGGAGATAATGTAACAAAAGGTACATGAATGAATAAACACTTATAAAAAAAATCTAAGATTACCTACTAAATTACTTTAGGTAATTAATTATTTTTTTTAGTAGAAAAAAATATACTTAATTGGTTTTAATTGGCTTTTATTAGTCCTATTCACAAAGTAGCAAAATTACAATTATTTAATAACTGTACCTAACTGATAAGGAAGTTGCTCAACAAGTCAAAGAGGTTCGCAGGTCAAAATAAGTCAACCATGATGTTAACTTGTCTAAGCACGTCATAAAAAAATGAACTGTTAATTATGTACCTACTAGAGACTGTTTATTATGTGCCAGTGTTATCAAATTATTTTTTTTAGTAAATTACAAACTTTATTAAAGTAACAATACTTAATTTTATACGATTTGTCTCTCCAAATTGCGTTGCGTCAGCAATTGTTTTGACGTTTTTTATGAGTCCATTAATTGTCACGCAGTTAAATGGCGGGCCTCGATTTAGGCCAATTTTTAGTAACCCAAAAACGTGTTTTACTGTTTTTTAAATGTATTCATACTTAGAAATTAATCTTAGGCTAATCATAAATTTGCCGCGAGCAACTGCAACAGATTGTTTAAAGTTTCGATTTTTTTATTTGTTGTGGAATGTGCCTGAAATGACCAAGGGAATGCTGACACTTGACACTTTCTCGCTAAACCCAGAGTGGGTAAAACCATTTGATAATTTCCCATCAAAAAAATAAAGACAAGAAGTATAATATACATGGTTTTCAATATTACATAGTTATTATACATATTGAGCTTTAAAAAAAAAGATTGAACTCCGAGTATGTTTTAGTGTTTCTTCTAACAGTAATTGGGAAACATCAGCCTAATCTTGTTTGCATCTTTAATTTAATTAATTGAGGACAAAAAAGTTACATGCTTACATGTTTACTTGATAATTAAAATGTCTACCAAACTCACCAGTTTAATATGAACGATGGGTACGACGGAGTTGGACATAGTCTTGGCTCTCCAGTTGAAGCTGAGATCGCCCAGCATCAGGCTCAGTTGCAATGCTATCTTCGTTCCAAAAGCGATGCTGGCTTTCTGTAAGGAAATGCATGTCATATTTTATAGGAGCCAATCTATGGTATATGGACAAGGAAAGTGATTTATTAAAAAGGGGCCACTATGAAGACCATGGTATGAAGAAGTAAAAGACAACTGATGATCGATATTTGTATTGACAAGAACAGAAGAAGAAAAAATTAATATGCTCACCGACACTGACGTACAAACGAATAACGTGGACCCAGTACATGATTCTGGACCAAAAAAAATCTTTACTTTTTTACTTTAAACTGTATAAAAGCGTTATTTTAAAATTTTTAGTGAAAAAAAATGAATAAATCTACACTAATATTATAAAGAGGTAAAGTTTGTTTTTTTTTGTTTGTAGGAGGTAATTTCTGAAAGTACTGGTCCGATTACGAAAATTTGATCACCGATAGAAAGCTGCTTTATTCTTGAGTGACATCATTGGCTATATTTTATATGTATGCGGGCGAAACTGCGGTAAAAGCTAGTATAGTTAAGAGGGTCCTTTTTCACTCGCCTATCGTCAACATCGAGCATGTTTTAAAATATTGTTGCTTCATCTAATACAATGCAACGTTATTCCGTGATTTACTCGAATATTTCAGAAAACTTATTCCAGGAAATACAGGCTTTTTTTTAACCCTTAAAAGTTTTTTAGAATTATTTTTTTTAGAAAAAAATGTCCATTGATGTACCTTTTTATTTATATTTTTAATATAGAAATACTTGAGTACACTATGAAGGACCAAAGTTTACATAAAATAGCTGATTTTCAGAGATCTTTACTAGATTAGTTTTACACATTTTTTGATTTCTGTAGAAGCCGCATGTCGGATGAGCTGTGGGCTAAAAGAGCCACTGATTGAGTCCCATTAAACTTAAGGCGACATCGCGGCAGACCAAGGCGAAGGTGGAGAGATGAGTTGGATAACTACCGGAGGGGCTGACTCGCAATGGCCGAAGACAGACGTGTGTGGAAAACGGAGAGGGAGGCCTTCGCCCAGCAGTGGGACATAAATGGGCTAACGAACTATAGAAGCCTAGTTAATATCCACAAGATATGTGTATCCAAAATATCTAGAGAAAGATGTGTAATAACATCATAATCACGTAAAAGCGGTTGTATGAAAATGTACCTCGGAAAGGACGCTCTTAAGAATAAATTTGGCTGGTGTTGCTGTTCTGGCTACAAATATACTCACTCGATCTATAATAAATTCATTGATATGTTCTTTCCTGTTTGGTTTTGCCCCATCGATGCGATCCCGTAACTTGGGGTCGCAGTCCAGGAAACGAGTGTTTGATATTACAAACGGCAGACCTGTGAACAACAAACAAACAAACTCAATGATTACTTCCTTTTTAGTTAGTAATTGTATCTTTTCTAACGCCTCAACCACAACACTTCAATTATATGCAGCCCGTAGTAAATGCAATGTATGCATTTTTATTAAAAAACAAGAACAAAAGACAAGTACACTTGATGCAAATAACACCACCAGCTGACTAACAACAGCCATGTTGATTTGCTTTTCTACAAGGTTCAAGAGTTCGCTAAGCTGTTGACCAAATATTTCGAAATCTCAGCGAATTCAAATATTAACAATGTCACTGGTCTAGGCATTTGTGTGAGAATATCGTTTAAGGAAATTAGTGATAGCATGACGAGTGACAGGGTAGAATGGAAGAAAAAAACGTGTTGCGCCGACCCCAAATAAGATAGGACAAGGGCAGGAAGAAAAGAGATCGTTTATGTTGGTCAGTTTCGTTGTCGTTTCGTAACGCAGTTTGACATTGTGTAGCAATTAGCGATCGAAAACACAATTTGATCATGTGACGATTCGAAGGCTTACGTCGGTTCCGTTCATTCTGGAGCTATCGAATTTCGTTATCGTTAGTAAAAATGTGACGGTGTCTAGGCCCCCAGGAAACACATACTCTGGCAGGGAATTATTATTTGACTTCCTAGCTGTACGCACGATGAATGTGTTCTCCAAACGTTTGGTACGTACGGTAGAATATCCACCATGTACCGATGGCGCATCACAGGTAGTTCTATTTTTTAAAGTGAGCAATAAAATTAATTTCCTACTATCCAAAATCTGACTTGATAATTTATAACCGTCAAAGGTCATGAAATTTTTGATTTTAGGTTGAGAAGTAATCTACACTAGTATTATAAAGAGGTAAAGTTTGTTTTTTGTTTGCAGGAGGTAATCTCTGGAGGTGGTCTGATTGCTAAAAAATTTTTTCACCGATAGAAAGCTGCTTTAGTCTTAAGTGATATGGCAATATTTTATGTAGGTACGCGGGCGAAGTTGCGACTAAAAGCTGGTTTATAATAACTTGAACACATTGCCAATTGACAGCGATGTGGAAGAGTTTTTTGACGCCATATTTTAGTTTGGTGTTAGTGGTAATTAGCGTAGGGTTTTTTTTTTATTCTACTTAATAACTGTAATTATAGCTAATTAAGTATTTTTTAATGTCAATTATTATTCGTGTTGGAAGGCCTCCTACAAGGTAGACCGATGACCTGGTGAAGGTAGCGGGAAACCGATGAATGCGGGACGCACAGGAACGTTCGATGTGGCGACGCTTGGGGAGGCCTATGTCCAACAGTGGACGTGTATCGGCTGAAATGATGATGATGATGATGATTATTCGTGTGAAAAAATAGCTCTGATTTTTACTTAATAAAAAAAATAACTTTACCATAATAACATTGAGAAATATCCATGAGTCCATGAGGATAGGTCTTCAAAGTGATGGGATTGATATTATTGATGAAGGTCCGGTTACTGATGGTGTATACTAAGGCCTCTCCACCATACTCCTCCATGATCCTGCTTTCAATGTACTCCAAGTTCCAAGTTCTGCAGATGCCCAGGCGGTATAAGTTGATGGGGACTTCTGGAGTCAGCATAGGGGGGTAACCACCTCCCTCATACGTGTCCTCTTTGAACGTTACCTCACTGAAAATGTGTACATTATTTACACGATGTTAGAAACTGTTCAAGCACTTTCTTGATGGTACTTGTTTTACCAAAACAAAAAAGTGAGAAATAAATAACTTTTTAACAAAATATACAATCCTACTTCAAAAACAAACCAAGTCGGTGTTTCTGGTTTTGTTATCTTTTTCTTGTATTCTTTATTGTATACAAATTATACAGTCAATCAACACGTAAATTTTAAAGAGGTAAAGTTTGTTCTTTTTTGTTTTTAAGTTTTTTTTTTGTTTGTAAGAGGTAGGTAATCTCTGAAAGTACTGGTCGGATTGCGAAAAATTTTTCATCGATAGAAAGGTGCTTTATTCCTGAGTGACAGGCTATATTTTATGTACGGGGGCGAAACTATGGGTAAAAGCTAGTAAAAAATAGAATAGGTGATGTAGACAGGCGAGCTTAACCCACAAACCGATTTTCTTACAGCAGACCTATTATACCTAAGTATATTTATTAAGAAATAAGAGAATCGTCAAAATCGGTTGACAGAAAAAACAGACTACCTACTTGAGCATCAGCTCCTTTTTTTGAAGTTGGTTAAAAATAAGACTTAAAATATGTATTAATAGTAAGAAAAAAGAATTAGAGGTATTGCCAATGCGGGATAAGAAAACAGACGGGGTAGAGCCACACTGCTCACACGTGTGACACACACGCCGGTCACACACGCCGGTCTGGGCGCGTCGGTCTCAATATCTACACTAATATAATAAGTAAGTTGATGTGTAATAGCATTTTCTGTATGGCTCCAATAATTTATGATCACATACCAGAAACAATTAAAACGTTAAACATCAATCTTTTTAAAATAAATTAAAAAAAAAATCTCGTAAGTAAAGCCTATACAGTTTCTGAGTTTCTGGAAGAAAAAATACTTGGTATACCAAGTTAAAATGTTTTTGTATTTGTGTGTTCTTTATTAATGTCTTTATTATTATCTATTATATTTAATTACCGACATTTGACATCGAACTATAAATAATAGTGTGTGTGTACACACTTAATATATTTATTGTAATTTTTGCTCATAATTGACTAATGTGAGATGTGAGTATATTAGAGGAAGTTTGAAAGTGGCGTCAGTGACTGACAAGCTGAAGGGGAATCGTTTGTCTTGGTATGGTCATGTAAAGAGGAGGGATGAAATGCATTTACCAAAAGAGTTATGAGTATACATGTGGATGGGTGGAGAGGGAGAGGGAGGCCAAAGAAAAGATGGATGGATTGCGTGAAGAATGATATGAAAGAAAAAGAAGTTAGTGATAGCATGACGAGTGACAGGGTAGAATGGAAGAAAAAAACGTATTGCGCCGACCCCAAATAAGATGGGATAAGGGCAGGAAGAAGAAGAATTGACTAATGTTTTTTATATAAATTTGACATAATTTAAATCCGATTTTGACATGCTATATTTAATTGTATTTTTTTTTGCTATTAATTGACTAATTTTTTATATAAAGTAGACATCATTTAATTCCTTACTTTGGCATAATGTATTTAATTGTAATTTTGCTATTAATTGACTAATGTTTTATATAAATTTGACATAATAAATTCATACTTTGACATTATTATTTGATTGAGTAAATAAATATCTTATCTTATCTTATCTTTAACACTAATATTATAAAGAGGTAAAGTTTGTTTTTATGTTTTTTTATTTGTAGGAGGTAATCTATGAAAGTACTGGTCCGATTGCTAAATTTTTTTTTACCGTTGGAAAGCTGCTTTACTCCTGAGTGACATAGGCTATATTTTATGTACGTGGGCGAAGCCGCTGGCAAAAGCTAGTATTTTATATGGAAGCTAGACTTTTTTTATACTACGGGTTTCCTTTTCAGAAATTCCCCGCGCTCCTAGATATCTGCCCTGATGGGGCCCCGGTTTCTTGATATCTTTTTGAGGAGCGCGTGGGTCACTACGCGCTGTTGACGACTGGGCTCGGTTCGGTTGATTACCGGACGGCCGGACGGCAGGCTACCCATTGCTCGACGTCCGCAAGCCCGCGTCTACCTTGGCTGGTAGTCGGGGTCGGAATTTCGGAGACTGGGGCGTGAGGACCTTCTTTCCCTCACGTGTACCGCTTCCTCCTTCGCTAGCGTTACTGCTTCGCAAATGGAGGCGGCCGCCTGCCATTCCTCCTCGCTCCGAACCATAGCCTGAACCAGGGCCCGGCGCGATAGGTTGTTGCCGCCAAATGCCACCACTAGAACACGGCGGTGCTCTGCCCAATCAGGGCGCACCTCTACCGTGTGCTCCACCGTGTCCTCCGGGCGGTTCACACAATGGTGACACCCGGGCGTTTCTTCCGCCTGAATCCGATGCAGGAACCTCTTGAATCTGCCATGTCTGGTGAGGACCAGAGGCGTCATGCGGAAAGTGAGGACGCCGTGTTGCCGCTTCAGCTACTCCTCAAAGAGGGGACTTACTGCCGCGATTACTGCGTGCCCAATGGAAACTAGACTTGTAGAGCTACACTTGATCCACGCCACGCGACGTCGTTCTACGTAAAAATTAGGCGTGTTACACATGTGCTTCGGTCTAATCTACGTGTGTAGCTAAAAGACCTCCATTTACACAACTTTATGAGCTCCAGCCGTGTCCAGCCATTGACATGATTGTTTTAATTTCATTTTTTATGACACTTTTATGATATTGTTTTTGCAATGTTTTAAGATTATTTATATCACTGACTTCATTAGTGATTTCTTATTGTTATAATTAATTATACAATTAATTAATAGGTTTATTTTTATAAATCTTTACTTTATAATGTGAATAATAATTTATACAGGGTTATTTGTAAAACACTAACAACCTGCAGGACTGTATTACTAACATCATAAACAACAACTTTTGTTCTATGACTTTTTACAAAACATAATACATTTACCAAAAACTAACCTTCAAGATTTCGTTGATCTATCTAACAAATTTCAACTCTGTATTTTGCCGTATCTACTTTCGCCTCCCACGCACTGTTCTCGTAGTAATAGTACCTAAGCAGGCTTTCGAAACATTAGCATCACACCTAGCAAACATTCGCACCATTTCTGTGTACTCGACATTAGAATATGGATACACCAATATGTAAAGATAATTACGTCAGCACTGCCGTATTTCTCTAAAAGAACACGTATGACGCGACGCGAGCGCATCAATGCGACCGAACGACTAGTGAGGGCTGCCCATAAATAGGTCAAGTTCATATTCAGCTACCCTCCGCTATTGCACTATCGCTTGCTTCGCATAGACTTCGTAACATTTAGAACGTTCAATTTAAATATTTTTATTTTTGTATGAAAATCTGATGAACAAACACAAACACACAAACACACCAAACACAAATTTTACAAATATATATACAAGGTGTAAGGGACAGCCCTCCACAAACTCCCCTCGAGCGCCAGAGTTTAATGACCCGGAAAATTGCCGTGTTTACGTAAATCACCAATAAAAAAAAAAATAAATAAAAAAAAAATTTTTTTGGTTTTTTCTAGGAAAAACAAATAATATAATAAATATGGAATAATATAATATAGAAACTAAAATTTTCGGCCTAATAAGTTTCGTACAGACGTGTGTACAAAATGAAAATTAAGCGTTTTTCAAGGTCTTCAAGTTGTACAGACGTATGTACAATCGGCGCTCGAGGGGTTAAGGGCTTGCTCAGTAGACGAAACTGAACCACCTTTCACAAATTGTTTTTTCAGGACACGAAAAAAAAATTCGGCCTCGCCATACAAATTGTTCCATCAAGTTTATCATTTTGTATGGTGACGCTGATTTTTTTTTTCGTTTCCTGAAAAAAATTTTTGTGGAAGGTTGTTCAGTTTCGTCTACTGAGCAAAGCCCTTAAAGTTTGTGGAGGGCTGTCCCTTCCACCTTTTATATATAATTATATATATTTTTTTTGACAAATTTTTAAAAGTCATAGAATAAAAGTTGTTGTTTATGATGTTCTTAACATATTCTTGAGAGATTGCCAGTTTTTTACAAATAACCCTGTATATTATTGTATTTAATAGTTATTTTTTGTATATCACAATATTTTATTTTAAAGTAACCATGAGGCTGCATAGGAAACTTCACTAGCTTCTCATGTTTTGTTAGTGCCCATGTATCTACGTAGACCTATATGAAATATGTATTTTTTTATTCGATATAAAACAGTGCTTGACTGCAATCCCACCTGATGGTAAGCAGTGATGAAATCGTTGATGGTGAGGCGCACTAGTTTATTAAAAGCCTATTCACTCTAGCCTTGAAGACACCTAAATTATAATTGGATGGGAAGACCGCAGCAGGCAAATTATTCCTGTTCTTTGATGTAGGCGTAACTTCTACAGTTCGGACTAAGCGTTTCGCTTCGTCGATTATACGACGAAGCGAAACGTTTAGTTCGAACTGTAGAAGTTTCTACAACGTAAGGGTGGAAAATATTTTTGATTAGATTTAACATACCTTTCATCAACACTGTAGTTGGTGTTTATATGCCTGACCCTCTTTACCGACTTGATCTTGAACCGGTCTTGGTTGGTGGCTCCTACTACCAATCTGTAATCTGTCTCGTTCTCATATAACTGAAAAAATGTTCTTTTATATATGACTGGCCTGTTGGTCGGCAACAGGCGGACCATGGCGGGAGGTTGACCATGGGGCCGCCAGACATTTGTTAAATAATATTGTCATATGACTAGTTATTCATAGTATTCATACATTTAAGAGCCACGTAGAGTCAAACTAACGGTGTAATTACAAGTTAATAACGACATGCCATATTTCACGTAAAAAAATGTGCGGGAGCGTTTCACACTGGCCTTGCGCATCCCGCGTCCTTACGAACCTGCAGCGCTCTTGCGTCTTGCGACTTGCTGATGTTGATCGAAGCGAGTATATATAGTGCTCTAAGTGCTCACATAATATTTGAATAGCCCTTATGATTAAATTATAAGCTATCATATCAGATCAAGCTGATATATTGTAGATGAAGTATTTCCAATCTGGTTCAAAAAAAAAAGAAAACGCCAGTAAATTCGGCTTACCCTATCAAGAAGTCCAAAACGTTCAAAATACACGAATCCAGGAGCGAGGCCGTTCATTAGCGTGACCAGGGGGTCTCTATAATCCCACAGGTAGTCTTGGACGTTCATATTAATGATGGGCTTGGCTCCCATCTTGGCTGCCATCATGTTGAACGAGTAGCGGATGAAGCTTGGATAGTTGGATAGGAAAGCTGTTGCACTCTGGAACAATGAAACAGATGAAGTAATGAACATAATACCACTGATGCGGCGGATGCGCGACAGCCCCAATAGCCTCGTGGCTACTGTAGCCGGCAGGGTGGATGGCATAATGGTGTCTCACTGGATGGCGGTACACAGACCGTCGTTCAGATATGTGTTATAGTTATAGGTGTATGTCTTTGTGTTTTGTTTTCTTTTTGTTTTTCTATGGATCTTTGGTCTGAAAATAAAATAATAATAATTATTATTATTATTATAATTCAATAAACCCCAAACGAACGCTCTGGCATTCGCTCTCTCATTGTTTTTAATTACGGAACTTGAAAGGTTAAAATGAGTTTAGACAAGATTTGTCTTCGCATTCTTCTTCTTCATGTCGCTGGTTACGTACAGCTATTTTATAAAGATTCGACTGGATTACAGCCTTGATGACAGCGATATTTCATTGAACTTCTTTAAAATTCTTTCTTCTTTGAATAGCCGGAGATAAGAACGCAACAACATGGACCTGCTTCAGGCAGTTGATGTACAAGTAAACGGTGTAATTTAACGTCTTGTCACACTATATAGTTTGGCTGTTAGATTATGTTTAATTGGGCGTTGAAAGCTGCGCTACAGTATTTTACTTTTGTCGCTATCTTCGTTTTTTCTGTAACCTGTAAACTTATGTTGTTCCCAAAATAAACTTTATTATTATTATATTATTATTGTTATTTAACGAAGTATATACTACTTACAAGAAAAGGTAAATTGGCCAGAGTAAGGTTGACATCTTTGGGGTGGGCTATAGAGGCTTCGGGGATGAACTCGGACCTGACCCTCGGCGTCATCCCCATGTGATTGCCATCCTCACTCATCTCCAGATCAATATACCAACGGTATTCTCTGAAAATAAATGAATCTATCTAAATAATACATAGATACCTATTGTGTCTAAAAACTGTACAAGGTGTAAGGGAGTCTCCGCAAACTTTAAGGGCTTGCTCAGTAGACGACGAAACTGAAGGCCGATTACTTTTTTCATTTCCGGAAAAAAATCATGTGGAATGTTGTTCAGTTTCTACTACTCCCTGCGTAAACTGAATTAATTTACTTAATAGGCCTCTTGTTTGTTTTACTGGGAAATAAGAACTTTCCTTCATTTAAAAACCTTAATGGCGTATACCTACTCAATACTCTTTTAATAAAGCTTTGAGTAATTATATCGTTGAATTCCCATTACTAGTGTGTTCGTTGAAAATTCCAAACACATTTACGAGTATATAAAATACTCGTTGGAAATTCCAAACACATTTATATAAAATACAGTTATATAGCTACAAAAAAATCTACGAATGTTTTCTAAGAAGATGTGGCGACAAAACTTTATTCGACATGATTTGATAAGTCAAATTCTTCGTTAGAGATCTGTTGATTGATACACGGCGAATTTGTATCATTAAGGACTTACTGAAACACGAACGGCCCCACTTCTTCTACTTTCAGCTTATAGTCTTCTCCGGAGAGGAACCTGTCAGCATTCGTGATGTTGAAGACGTAGATCGACAGGCGTGCCGCAGGGATCTCATGCTGGATGATATTGTACAGGATTGAGCCTTTAGCGAGGCGGAGTTTCTGGAAGAATGCCTTACATCAGGTATTTTAAGAAGAAAGAAGAATAGGATAGATAAGACTGTTAGTGACAAACAATATAACTCGTAATGTCTGAAAAATATAATAGATATTTTTGTTGTACCACTTCTTATTTTCATCTAAAAATATGGTGATGGCAGATGCGTTTTGGGGACTGTCTTATGCCAGGGTTATGGACTGTTAGGACTGACAGTGGGTTTTAGTCAGGTAGAGTCTGACACAGGGAGTATCACTCCATCCAAAGTAGGGAGAGTTACTTGACAGTTTCCCGCAAGAAAAAGAGGATTTTAGTACTTATATAATTTTATTTTGGAGTTCGAAAATTGCTGATTCTCGGCCTAATTTGAATTACTTATGATTTTGAAATAAATGATTTTATTTAAGTGTTTTTTAGCTTTGGGAGACGTACGAAAAAGGGCTTAGATGATTTTCAAGATTTTAAATAGGTTCATCTCAATGGATTGGTCTTAACCAGTTAGCTCAATTATTGAAAATGGAGTGATGAGATGTAATTATGTATAAACAAGCAAGCAGCTATAAAATATTGTTAATGCAATAATTGGAGTACTTAGAAGTATGAATGTTCGGTTTCAGGATTTTATAACTAGACTAAATGATTATACTCACGTAATTAACGATCATGGTTATGGGATCTAAGATTATGATCAGGACTGGTACCAGTAGGAACGCGATGCCTGTCAGGAGTGTGGCCAGGATTCTGCCTGGAACAAACACCAGCTTAGATTATTCGGACCTTTGGTAAAAAAAAAAAACAATTGCCATGAACGACATTATTTTGGTATATGCGAAACCTGAATATAGTTTATTCAAAATCAATAACTTAATCGATTTTAATAATTTTGACACCATGATACATTTTTTCCAAAATTATTTAAAAAACGGTCACAAGTTCGTCACTATTGTGTCACTGCTTACCATCAGGTGGAATCGCAGTCAAAAACTAGTTTATACCAATAAAAAAAAAACCACCGACACGAAGTACAATATAGGTGACGGCAGGTCATAGCGGGCATTAAGCGCCAGCGTACAACTAGGTGCGAGGACAAAAAACCCCTCAGTCACACGGATGTCCCGGTGACTATGTATTTGTGTGTACAACCAATTGAAGAGATTGTACCCAAAACCCCAGTATCCCAAGCGCGGTTTCACAGTCGCACACTAACTGATCAACTAGGTACTACTATATTATTTTGAATAGATACCTACTTCGACTAGTAATCCTGCTGTTGATGGCATCTCTTCTGTCCAGGAGCACCATGATTGATGATATCTTCAAATATATTACACTGCACAATTTGAGTGTCACTTAACCATATTTCTGCAAAAAAAAACTATTTTGACTAACCTATGAAAAAAAAATCATTCAACAGAAGGCTAGTTCAATATGTCATATACTCATCTTCTCTTGTTTTTTTTTTTACACATAATTATATATTTATAATTTCTTATTTCGTAGGATTTTTTTTTAATAAACGGCTTCGCCATGTCTCAGCATAGTAATTAAATAACATTTTACTAGTGAAAAAAAAACAAGTAGTTTTGAGTCTATTCAATATTAATAAAAAAATAAAAAATACGGATCTTTTTATAATAATAGTATAGATACATCTATAAAAAAAAACTGTCAAAAAGAATACTGTATTTTTGTGGAGACAGACAAATATGTACTATAATAGTGAAATTAATTAAAAACATATTATAAAGATAAAAAAAAAAAACAGAAATAACAAATGCTTGATTATCTTTTTACTAAAATAGACATTAAGTAAATTGTTTTTAACACTATGAGTTATAAGCTTGATACTTTTAAATAAATAGTTTATTATGAAGAATGAGGTCAAAATTTGGATAGATATATTGGGCACAAGCAGTTATACTCGTAATTATGTGCACACACCCCAAAAATTAACGTTACTTATTAAGACTTTGACACAAAAAAAAAACAACAAAAATTATACACACACCTTAATTCAAAACCGCACTATCAAAGGTCACTTAAAACTTTATTACGTCCCTGACACTCAACAGAAAAAAACTCAAGTCTTTTTGCTAGAACCGGTGTTATTACTGACCCTTCCGAATGAACTAAATAAATTATGGCATGCGCCCTGTATATATAGAATTGTACAGTAATGTATATAAAACTTGTATTACAGCGGTCAGTCAACAAAGTCACTTGGTATTAAGATTATGTAACACTAGCTTTTGCCCGCGACTTCGCCCGCGTACCTACATAAAATATAGCCTTTTTTTTTTTTTTTTTTCGATGGGAAAAATCATCTTATGACAACCCCCGCTCTTGGGCGGAGCGGGAGATAGTGTCAGACTCTTACTGACTAAAAAACCCATCCCGTTCCTTCAAGCCTTCGTACCGGGGCTCGAGCGCCCTTTCGGATTACCCTGGCCCCAGTAGGCTTCGACCCGGCTGGGCCCCTGCTGTTGCTGACAACTCCTTGAGGCGCGCGGGAACAGCGCGCGCCGTCGACGACTTGGGCTTGGTCCGGACAGTTACCGGACGGCCGGACAGCGAGCTACCCATTGCTCACTGTCCGCAAGCCCGCGCCTACGTTTACATAAAATATAGCCCATGTCACTCAAGAATAAAGCAGCTTTCTATCGGTGAAAATTTTTTTGCAATCGGACCGGTACTTCCAGAGATTACCTCCTGTAAACAAACAAAAAAAAAAAAACAAACTCTTTATTATATTATCGTAGATCTATGTGAATGACCGAAAAAAGATCTTAAAATGCAACGGGAAGTTACATGTTTCCTATTAGCATTGTTCCTTGCAAAATTATGATTTTAATCTAACTATTTAGGTTCTACCGAACAAAAGATATGTTTGGAGGAGAGAAACATACAATAAAAATATAATTGTTTTTGTTCTAAAAATCATTTTCACACGGCTTGTCAAGATAAGTCATGATGAATGACGTATATATAGGTCCTACTAGGCATAGGTACCGTGAAAGCAGGTACCTACTGCGGAACTTTTTAAAGTGATATGCTCCAATAGTACAAGGAACCGCACCATATCGGCCTTAGTGGGCAAACAGCAGATAAAACATTCTAAAAAAATAAAAAAAAACAATACTTTAATTCTTTATTGTACACACAAAAAACTTAGCTGGGCATCTCTTTCAAATTTATAAAACAAGATAAACATTTGTAAAAATAAGTGTACGATTAGAATAAAATAAACTTTAATGTACACCAAAAAAATAACACAACTCATAAACATGGTGGAATTTTGTTTTGGTATAAATTTTTTAATAAATAAAAAAAAAATTGTTGAGTGATGAAAATCTTTAGGACCTGTAATTTTTTTCTGGATGATATCCGTCAAGTTGCTGCCACCAGTGTCGACACACATTTGTGGTCGTTTTATCGAGATTCAGAGATTGTCTGTGATAAGTTCACATTCCTGTCGAATATTCTCTTTAAGGGCTGTGATAGAATGTTCCTCTAAAATTTGAAGTAGATTGGACCAAGGAATTACGTTGTCTCATAAATGATATTTGTTTTGCAAATATGTTTTTAAAAACAGTTTTACACGTCTATTTTTTCGTCAATTTAAACTAGATGAAGTCATACAAACTTTTCCCCTTTTTTCACTCCCTTAGGTGTAGAATTTCGAAATATCCTTTCTCATCGGATGCCTAGGTATGTTACACAAAGAATATACCCTTCAAGTTTCAGGTCTTTACGATCAGCGGTTTAGGCTGTACGTTCATCTGTCAGTCGGTTAGCATTTAATAAGTGTAGATAACCGATGGATGCGGGACGCACAGAAACGTTCGATGTGGCGACGCTTGGGGGAGGCCTATGTCCAACAGTGGACGTGTATCGGCTGAAATGATGATGATGATGATGATGAAGTGTAGATAGCAGGCAGTCGCTTTATGTATAATAATATTGGTAACCAGCAACAGTATAATCAAAGTATAATTTTGGTGTGTATGTAACTTAACTTTTCAATCGTATCAATTAGAGACACAATAGAAAGGCAATGACAGCGCGGACGCCGGCGTTCGCTTGGGGTTTAATGAATTAATCCATCACGGTCAAACGACTCAATGGATGTGTGATTTCTTTCTAATTGATATAAACAGGTGCTTGACTGCGATCCCACCTGGTGGTAAGCAGTGATGCAATCTCTGATGGTGAGGCGCACTAGTTGATGAACCCATTCACTCTTGCCTTGAAGACACTCAAATTATAATCAGACGGAAAGACCGCAGCAGGCAAACTGTTCCAGTGCTTCGATGTACGCGGTATGAAAGACGACGCAATACGTTTAGTGAAACGCTTGGTGTGACGATAAAGTGGAAAACTAGTATATTAGGAAGTATAAAAGTGGCGCCAGAGACTGAAAAGTTGAATGTGAATGGTTTCTACTGGTATGATTATGTGAAGGGGAGTAAAAAGAGTTATGAGTGTACATGTGGACGAATGGATAGGGAAAGTGATGCCAAAGAAAAAACGGATAGATTTTGTTGGAAGAGATATGAAACAAAGAGGAGTTAGTGATAGCGTACCGAGTCACAGGACAGAATGGAAGAAAAAAACGTGTTGTGCCAACCCCTAATAACACAGAACAAGGGTAGGAAGACAATGTTGAAATGGGTCAAGAGATTTGCAAGATATTTGGCATACGGACACAATCCTGGAACAGAACATACGTAACTTTTGTTGGGTATATACCTCAAGAACAAACTGTGATTTTAATTGTGACTGTTTTGATTATTATTTTTTATATTTGTATACGAGTCAATGTTACTTGCAATAAATAAATTATTATTTTTATTATAAAGCTCTCTCTACATTCACGCGGGCAAAGCCACTGGCAGAAGCTAATATATCATGTAATGCTCGCAAAGGAGGAGGCCGACCGCATCAGGCAACGGCGTTCTCGCCACCGCCGCAGGGATTCCCCCCCCCCCCACGAGGGCACGGCGATGCTCCGCCCAAGCGGGGCATACCTCCACGGTGTGTTCCACAGTGTCCTCCGGGCGTTCCGCATAGCGGCGACACCCGGCCGTCACTTCCGCACGAATCCGGTGCAGGAACCTCCCGAACGTGCCATTTCTGGTGAGAACCTGCGTCATGTGGAAGGTGAGAACGTCGTGAGGTCTGTGCAGCCACGCCTCAAAGAGGGGACTTACCGCCATGATTGTGGCTTGCCCAGCACTGGGTGGCGATAGTCGCTGACGCCATTTCACCATGAGATCTCGCCGGAGCTCTGTCCGCCATACTGCGACCTGTCGCGGCAGCGGGCTTTCACCCCGGAGTTGCATCTCCACGCGCAAATCGTGCATGTGTGCAAGGGCTGTTGCCTCCAGATCCCAAGGTGGCCGGCCAGCAAGGAGGCTCGCCGCTTCGCGGGAAACCGTTCGGTATCCTCGCACCATCCGTATAGCCATGACCCTCTGGCTTGCGTTCAGCTGGGCCTTCGGTTGCTGACGCAGCGACGGCGCCCACACTGGCGCCCATAATCGAACCTAATCGGATCGAACAATTCCTGCGTAGAACCTTCGGCAGGAAGCGTCTGGACCCCCAATGTTGGGCAGGAGCCGCTTGAGAGCAGCCCCAGTCCGGTTTAGTTTGGGAGCCAGACGTCGGAAATGCTCCAGGAAGATCCACCAGCTGATTTATATAAAGTTGTACCAGCTGGATTACGTAAAGTGTTACATTTTGTAAATTTGATTTTATTATTGTGAATGTGGGGACTATGTGGATTATTTTTTCCTTTTCTGTATTTAATCGTGATGTCTGGCAGTTTTGAGTATTTGATGTAGCCTATCCAAATGTCCTTTCTTTGGTATTGTTCGTCAAGTCGTTGAGCTCCTTAGTAGTCTAAAGTTTGAGCTACACGAATACTGACAAATGCTTGCACTGACTGGACAGGTTCACTCAAATCTGTGTGGTTCTTTCTTCAAAAGACCATCTGAGACACTAATCTGCATGGTTCTCATATGATTTGACCATTACAATTTCTTTACTGTATGGACTTTAAAAGAGACTTTGACCCCTGAGTTTGTTTCGGTGTTTCTTCTCTGGGTGGTCAGCTAGGAAACACCGGCCTCATCTAGTCAAAACTGACTGAAAACAAAATTGATACGTAAAAGTGTTTTTTTTTTTCAACTTATTTGCAAAATAAATATCATTTATCATTATCATGAAGTACCTATTAATTAAATTGACTGTAAGTAACTGAGCAATTAATATCACAGTAAGTTATTTATAGCTCGTTTATTATATATTTTCATTAGTAAGTACCTATAAACTCAGAGGTTGTCAGATCAAGATCGTTAAATAGGAAGTACATTGTTTGCTAAAATATCTTTAGTTCTATCTACATTATAAAGCTATACCACGGCGTAAATATATCTTAGTCAAAATGATAAAAAATAGGTTGCTTCTAGGCAAGCGTGCTCCATCGTCGGCCACATCATCACTTACCATCAGGTGAGATAGTGGTCAAACGCGAGCCTACCCATTATAAAAAAAAAAAAAAACTAGGAAAAAGACTCCTACATATCTACTATATAAAAATAAGTCGGGTTTTCCTTCCTGACGCTATAAGTCCAGAACGCACGAACCGATTTCCACGGTTTTGCATTCGTTGGAAAGGTGTCGGGCTCCGTGAGGTTTATTAGAGTAGAGTAGGGTAGAGTAGGGTAGAGTAGGGTAGAGTAGAGTAGAGTAGGGTAGGGTAGAGTAGGGTAGAGTAGGGTAGGGTAGGGTAGAGTAGGGTAGAGTAGGGTAGAGTAGGGTAGAGTAGGCTAGAGTAGAGTAGAGTAGAGTAGAGTAGAGTAGGGTAGGGTAGAGTAGGGTAGAGTAGGGTACAGTAGGGTAGAGTAGGGTAGAGTAGAGTAGAGTAGGGTAGGGTAGAGTAGGGTAGAGTAGAGTAGAGTAGGGTAGGGTAGAGTAGGGTAGAGTAGAGTAGGGTAGGGTAGGGTAGAGTAGGGTATAGTAGGGTAGAGTAGGGTATAGTAGGCTGAAGTAGGGAAGAGCGGGAGCGAAGCCGCGCGGGCAAAAGCTAGTTGCAGATAAAAAAGGTGTAAATGAAGAATTTTTTCTATATTTATTTTCCGCTCATCTATACCCATATACATATAGAAAAGGAGAAACTGACTGACTGACATATCAACGCAGTCAAAACTTTGACCCGAGACTAGAAACGTGTAATTTTGCACAAGGCTTCCTTTTATGATGTAGACGAGCACTAAGACGCGGTTTTTGAAAATTCAGCTTTTCAGGAAATTCCTTTGGTCCATATTCCTGAAACTTAGCATAAATAGGAACCCAAGTGAATAATAAAGTATTTCAGCAGTCGTTTTTCAAAACTACCTTTTTAAAACGATTCAGAGGTGAAAACAACCCTTATAATATAACCTTTAAGGTTATATTGTAAGGGTTAACCTTTAAGGTAAATTAAGGGTTTTTTTGTTATTTATTTCTTGATAAATGATAAATGATAAATGATAAATGATCTTTATTTTGCAAGTAGGTTTTATAAAAACACTTTTACACGTCAATTTTTTTTTTTTGTCAATTAATGCTAGATGAGGCCGGTGTTTCCTAACTGACTACCCTGAGAAGAAACACCGAAACAAACTCAGGGGTCAAAGTCTCTTTTAAAGTCCATACAGCAAAACATGTAATGGTCAAATCATATGAGAACCGTGCAGATTGAGCCTGAGATGGTCTTTTGAAGAAAGAACCACACAGTTCTAAGTGGACCTGTCCAGTCAGTGCAAGCATTTGTCAGTATGCGTGTAGCTCAACTCAGGACTACTAAGGAGCTCAACGACTTGACGAACAATGCCAAAGAAAGGACATTTGGGTAGGCCACATCAAATACTCAAAACTGCCAGACATCATGTGAAAATAAAAGAAAAGGAAAGAGTAATCCACATAGTTCTCACATTCACAATAATAAAATTTACAAAAGTGTAAATATTGCAAATTGTAAAACAAAAAGTATATAAATAAAAATTCAGTCAAATAGTAAAAATAAACATGTCATAATTGTAAAAAAATAATAAAATATATATATATATACAATATCATAATTGTAAAACAACAACAATCGTCAATAAAAAAAGGCAGTTAAAACAAAAAAACATTCAAATGATAACAATTATAGTGAGTAGGTATTGGAGCAGGTCAATCCCAAGCCGTTTTATCCTCGAGATACTCTTTTACAGTATAAAAAGCCTTTTGGCAAAGTTTTCGCTTTACAAATGTTTTGAATTTATTAATGCTAAGTTCTTGAATAGGACTGGGAAGCTTATTATAAAAATGTATACTTTGGCATCTAAATGAGCGTCCTATTTTTTTGAGCCTGGTGGCAGGAACCACTAACTTGTGTTTGTTCCTAGTATTAACGTTATGAATATCACTGTATTTTTTAATTGGCTTGGGTTACTAAAGTTGGCAACTTAACACAAACTCAAATCAAAAAGACTGTCATTATTAGTTATTCAAGATTATGCTCATTTTACAGTTTAAGGGTTGTTAAAGAAAGAAAGAAAGAAAGTTATTATGAAAACATTCTCGAAGTAAACGAAGTCACTGGCAAAGTGCTAGTATATGTATTGTATACGTAATTTTTATGCGTTTTAAAGAGATTTAGATAAACAATAAAAATGATTTTAAACAATTAATTGTTTTCGCCAAATTGCCGTGGGATATTGAGATATAAGTCTTTTATTCAATCTGACCTTAAGTATCTCACCAACGCTTATTAATTTACCTGAGATCTTATAAATAACTAGCTTTTGCTCGCGGCTTCGCCCGCGTACATAAAATATAGCCTATGTCACTCAAGAATAAAGCAGCTTTCTATCAATGAAAAAAATTTTAGCAATTGGACCAGCATGCTTAGCCAAGTTGTTATTCTGCAATCGTTAACGCTATCGAAAAGTGACGAAATGCATGGGAATGACGTCATATCAACGTAAAGTCGCGTGGTCAGAACAAACGAATAGACAATTTGTAGCCAAGTTCACATCGTTCAAAATCGTTTCTACAATGTTTAACGCTACATCCTTTGTTATACAAACGCTACATTGTAGAACGAGCGGCCGACTCAGGCGCTTCAACATGGCTACCAACTTATCGTTTTCTACAATTGCTGTCACCGAGGCGTTACCGATTACAGAACGTAATTCGACACAAACTGGTTATAACTTGGCTAGGGGGGCTGTACTTCCAGAGATTACCTATTAAAAACAAAAAATAAAATAAAAAACAAACTTTACCTCTTTATTATATTAGTGTAGATGTAATAGTTTTGACCAGCAGTTTTACTTACAAGAAAGTAGAAAATATATAGCATACCTATGTCACTCAGTGATAAAGTAGCATTTCACTGATGAAAAAAATTAAAAAATCGCTCCAGTAGTTTGGGTTTATTCTTCACAACGAAAAATACAATATATTAAACAAATCTTTAATCTTCTTAAAATTAAGAATACTATAGGTAGTCTATAGTATTCTTAATTTTAAAAAGATTAGTCTATAGTATTCTTATTTTTAAAATTAAGAATACTAAAGGTAGTCTATAGCATTCTTAATTTTAAAAAGATTAGTCTATAGTATTCTTATTTTTAAAATTAAGAATACTATAGGTACCTAGTCTATAGTATTCTTAATTTAAAAAAGATTACTCGAGAGAAGACTCGCTGGGACAATTACCTATTTATATCTACACTAATATAATAAATAAATAACGTTATTTTTAAAATTAAGAATACTAAAGGTAGTCTATAGCATTCTTAATTTTAAAAAGATTAGTCTATAGTATTCTTATTTTTAAAATTAAGAATACTATAGGTACCTAGTCTATAGTATTCTTAATTTAAAAAAGATTACTCGAGAGAAGACTCGCTGGGACAATTACCTATCTATATCTACACTAATATAATAAATAAATAACGTTTGTTTTCTTGGTTTTGTTTTTTTGTTTGTAGGAGGTAATCTCTGAAAGTACAGGTCCGATTGCTAAAATTTTTTCACCGATAGAAAGCTGCTTTATTCCTGAGGGACATAGGCTATATTTTATGGACGCGGGTGAAGCCGCGGGCAAAAGCTAGTTATTTATAAAGGGAGAAACTGACTGACTAACATATGAACGCACAGCCGAGACTAGGCTCTAGGAGCGCAAAATTTTACACAAGGCTTGCTTTTATGATGTAAGGGAGCACTAAGAAATAATTTTCCAAAATTCAGCCCTAAAGGGGATAAAACAGGGTTCTAGTTTGTGTGCAGAAACCTACTTGCACGCGGGAAAAACCGCTGTCAGAATCTAGTAAATACAAGGTGTAAGGGACAGCCCTCCACAAACTTTAAAGGCTTGCTCAGTAAAGTTTCGTCTAACTGAACCACCTTCCGCAAATTGTTTTTTCAGGAAACGAAAAAAAATTCGGCCTCGCCATACAAATTGTTCCATCAAGTTTATCATTTTGTGTAGTTTCGTCTACTGAGCAAGCCCTTAAAGTTTGTGGAGGGCTGTCCCTTACACCTTTTATATAAATCATGGTTTGTAGTCAAAAGTAAAAATAATGAAATCCAAAATTTTTTTTGGTAAATTCATATTAGAATCAATCATTCATAACAATATCGTCATGTATTCATTTATATAAATGATTGATTCATTTATGCCTGTAAAATATTACCAAGGAGTTGTCACTGTCAGCAACAGCAGGGGCCAAACTGGATCGAAGCCTACTGGGGCCAGGGTTTAGTTCCAAAAAGGAGGCTCGGCCCCGGTATGAAAGGCATGAAAGAACAGGGTGGGTTTTTTAGTCATTAAAAGTCGCTTTCTGGGTCCGAAAAAACTGCTATTAACTTCGGACCATAACAGAATATTTTGGGATTCTCCAGTAACAAACATTCTGTAGCTGGTTGAAGGTTTTTTAATATCTGAAAAGGAAACCCTGTTTTTAGTCAGTCAAAGTCTAACACGGCCACACGCTCCATACTAGAGCGAGAAAAGTCTTTGGGTGATATTCAACTAAAAAAAAAGTAAATTAAAAAGATGTGGATACAAACCTTGTTATTCAGTTTTTGTTGAAATAAACAACTCACTGCATATTATCGTTAGGTTAGGTTAGGTTAGGTTACAATAATAAGTGATGTATAAAAAACTAATATTATATAGACCAGTTAACAAATTTTTAATCAAAATGATCCGTTCTTTCAACTCAACTGAATGTCAAAAACTTGATCCAAGAACTTGTACTAACTCGGTGAGAATAAGAAATACTTATCTACTGTTTGATCATTGCACGTAGGTACAATTTATACAGAATGATATGCTCATGAATATAGTTAATCATCAATATATATGTAATATAATAAACACAATTTTTTATTTCGGATATAACCGAAACATAAACAATTAGAATTTAATTTGAAGACGCTCGTGTGGTTGATTGCGGCCCATTTCCTCTCATAGAAAAGAAGCTTGAATCCCAGTATCCCTAGCCAAGTTGATAATCTGCAATCGTGACCGCTAGTAGAAAACTTCAAATGTACGGGAATGACGTCATCTCAACGCTCAGTCACGTGGTCAGAACGAAAGAATCGGGCGCGTGGCCAACTCGAGGCGTTCGACGCAAGAGAACCGTTGTAACTTGGCTAGGAGGGCTGCAGTGGGAATATTACAAGGTTGGCTATATGGCCAAAAATCGCGGAAAAATTGCTGTTCGTTACATTTTTCAAGTTACCTTAGTAGATTGTCACAACAATTTTTTTAATATTTCACAATTATTGATTGTAGATTTTATTGCCCCCTGAAATATTGATTGGCAATATTTTTATTAGAATTAAAAACACCATGTATGTGCTCCATTGTTTAGTTTTGTGGCAGGGATGATAATTATGGAATGTAATTACAATAATAATTAAATTATTTTGGAAAATTACTTAGGTACTATTAAGGCGTATAGTCCCTTGAACTATCTGACCGAAATTATGTGGACGCAACTCTCGCACTTGCCTAGGCGGCAGTACGCAAATCTGTGCATTTAGAAAGCGCTTGAAATCCATTTTCTCTGCGAGATATTGATTGATTTACATATGCAATGTTGACTTTGAAGAATATTTAACCACCAATTTTTATGTGTAAAAATGTTTCTAAAGGTCCAAGCCGTTTCGAAGGAGTAGGGAAAAGTTGCGAAAAGTTGCGAAATTGCTAAATAGTTATTTTTTTTTTTGACAAAAGTATTAATAGCACGAAAAAATCAAATGTTGATAATGTTGTTCATGAATCTTTAATAAACATATATTTTTTTCAAACCTATTAACCTGGCCGTTACCGAGGAGTAGGCTACAGAAAGTCACTGTTTTATGGTACTTTTCGGGCGCTTGGCCCTTAATGGAACTCGAACGAATGTATAATCTATATAATCTTGTTGGCATATTTTGATTTGAAGTTGAAACTCTCGGATCGTGAGCTTTGTTTTTTAGTTTTCTGTGATAAGTATATTAAAAACTTTATGTCCAATGAAAAATCACATTTTTTTTTTGTAAGTGGGAAAATCATTCAATAACATACCCCGGTCTTTTGTGTCAGACTTTTACTGTCTAAAAAACCCACCCCGTTCCTTCGTTGTCTTTCATACCAGGGATGGCCTCGCTTTCAGAAATAGACACTTGGCTCTAGTAGACCCTGACTATGCTGGTGGTGGTAAACGTGGTTACGACATTTTAGGTTCCCTCTCATTCAAACTTCGTTTTGGTAAACGCGGTTGAAATGGTGTTGGTTAAATCAGTTTGACGTGAATCCTGTGCCTGATTCACGTAATGAAAACCGTAACGATATCGTAGCGATTTAGTCGTTTTGACCATTTCCGTATTCACATCCATCAATCGAGTTTGAACGACACCGATTTTAAAGTCGTTTGTAATTCGTCGATTAAAAAAAAAAATTGTATTACATTATCCTGGTGGAATACTTATTAATGTAACTGGAAATAAGTCGATAGATCGTGAATACCGCTTCTGGATAGGACTTCGATCGAACGACTATAAAACTTCAACGATATTTGGCTTGTTTGATTTTACGTGAATCAGGCTACAGATTAACGCCGATCTGTAAACTAGATTCCGCTGAGCTCAGTTTTGTTGAACTAAGTTTTTATAGCAACTGATGAAATCGCCCCTAAGAGTTTAGTTTAGTCAAAAGTCCATGTAGTCAAGAAAGCAAAAAAAAATAAATAAGCCATGATTATTTACAATCGTAAAAAATCTAGTCAATTCTCAGTTTCTAATTATGACGACTTTTTTGCGCTATTTAGACTGACTATATTAGCGTGATTTGATAATTCTTAGTAAATAATTTTGCAAGTATATCACACTGAGATATGTAGACACGTAATAATTTCATCAACAATTTTCTCGATGTCGTTCTTTGCATGAAAATTCTTTAACAGAATTAATGTGAAATTCATTCCCTGACGGCTTTAAAATAGGGTAAAGAGTTATTTTGGGGGTGATTTGAGGCAGAACAAGCAAAAAACCTTATGGTAGCTTTAATTACCTATAGTATTTTTTAGACAAATTTTACGAAATCATTAACTACCTATATAGTTTGTCACAATAACTTATTTAGAAACAAAAACACAGTTTGACACATACACAGAATCAATACCACTATAGCAATAATATTAAGATATCATATTAAATAACTTACGTGAACTTTGGTAGTCAGTGAAGGTCTAGGGTTGGATAGCAAGTGAGCCATTTAATAAATATCTAAACTCTTTTATAGTAAAGTTAGTTTTACCCTTAAACGTCAAATATACGAGTAATATCCCGCCACCTTCTACATATTTCAGATTGTCATAGAAGTACTCATTGATTCAAATAACATAATACATTAAAGTAGCAATATAAAATCGAATAAAAATATCAAAAATTACAGAGCATTATCATCAATGCCGTTTTTTTTATATATATAAACCGCTCGCGGTGGGATCACGGTGCTTGACCTGACTTGACTGATAAACAGTGCCTTAATCGTTTTTGGTGAGGCGCTCTGAACTTGTTCACTCTAGCCTTGAAGACACCCAAATTATAATCGGATGGGAAGACCATAGCAGGCGAAACGCTTAGTCCTAACCGTAAAGGTTTCAACAATGTAAGGGTGGTGGATTCGCCGTACGTCATGTAGTCCGATGGTAGAAATATGGTGGCGGAATCAAGTCATGTAATTCCAGCGCTCATTCTCCATTTGGATTTTGAAATGCACCATGTAAAATACCGAAAGGCTGGCTACCCTACTTTACACTCAAGGCTTTGTAGATTGGACTTAACCAAATCTGGATCACCAATTAGCCTTTTCGCATGCCTTTCCGCAGAGTCCAAAACTGCCAGGTGGCATTTTGCAACACCAGCCCATATCTGGCTGCAGTACTCCACACAAGATCGAACCTGTGCTTTGTACGAGTATAACATTAAAAGCTGTCCTGGTGTGAAGTACCGCCGGACCTTTGCAAGAACGGCGAGTTTCTAAGCAGTTACCTTGGCTTTGGACTCAATGAACTGCCCAAAATTAAGCTCTGAGGAAATTTCAACTTCCAAGAGCTGAAGGCGGTGTAATGAATTACTAGTTATTACACGAAATGCAGTTACGAAAATGAATAATAGAAAGAAATACGACACAATAACACGGAAAGCCTATCATGATTAAAGGAATTATTTATAATGACTGCTATGTAATATAAAGCAGTTTATTATATCTATTATTTAATAAGGGTACAAATAATTACCTGTTGATCTTGAATTATATTTATAGAATTTTTATCCTCGGGTGATAAAAGACACTATTTATGGTTAATTGTTGCTTTATGGTAAAGGTGATCGTCTTGCTTCTTCCGATGCACTCTTCATCGGAAGAAGCAAGACGATCACCTTCCGAGTGGTCTAAGTTGATATCTTGAAGAGATTGCACCATCTCCACAGGCCTTAGACTACATTTAGCCATAATGGGCAAAAATACTTGTTTTTTACGCGCGATATGACAGAAAGAAGTCGGTCACGCCTCCGATTCCTGGCCTCGGATACGATTTTTTTTTTGGGGCATGTCGGACTTTTACCGACTAAAACCAACACCCGTTTTATAATTATCCTGGAACCACTATTTTTTGGGACTCTATCGGAATAGTAAGCTCTTATAACAACGGAAAAAGGCCCAATTTATAGCGCAGTCTTCAAAGTCCACTAAGAGTTAGTGGGACTCAGTGACTACCACTTCAACCAATAGTATCCTTATAGTTGGATTACGCAGAACTGTTCCCCGTAAAGCCAAAGGTAAGTTTCTAACAGAACCATAAATGCCTGTAAAGCACTCTGTACTTCTGTTACAAGCTTTTTCAAATACAGTTAGGAATTTGTAAATAACAATAATAAAAAATAAAAAAAATATTTTACAAAAAAGTTTATCTTAGTTAATTTTCTTTAGTATAGTCTGTCTAATAAGTCAACCGACTTGGGAATTTTGTATAATATTTATTCATTTAAAAAATACTTATATTCGATACTTTTTATAAGGTTCTTCTGTTAGTAAACAATGAACTCTATCTCTTAATCAACCTTAATTATTGAACCCGTGTTGACTACATCAGATTTTATTAAATCCTAATAATTACCCAAGTCGTTTAACTTATTAGACAGACTCTAATGTACTGTCTACAGTTTCAATGCTTTCGCTTGGAAAACGTATATTTTCGATGAAGTACACTACGGATTAGTCCTGAATTATAACGCGCTTCTTGAAAATAGCGTCATTTAAAAATAATATTGGTATTAATTTTTTCTAGATTGCTTTCCGAAAATCATTACAAAACCATTATTGAACTACTTGGTTTCCAAACGGTTTTTATTAGAACCATGACATCACCATATTTTTAGGAATACAAAATAAAATGTCCACAAGAAGACTATAATAGTAGGTGTGAGACCATTAAAATCAATTGTACTGTTATACGGGACTTCACAAAAATAATTTGGAGAGAGCTGAAGAGGTGCTACGGCGTCCACAACTTTCGCATGACGCGGATACTTTCCACGGATTTTTTATTAATTTCAACGAAAAGAAAAATATGAAAAATTTCAAGTTGAGTGAATAATATTTTTTCATTACTCATACTCTGAAAGTAGGTCTGAATTTGCCTGAGGAGCGGGCTGAAAGTGATACTTTTCATCCCTAGGGAGTTTTACTTTACAACTGACAGCTGTCAAATTATTTAAAAAAAAAACTAGTTCTATCTTCACATTTCTATTGAAACATGTTCCAATTTTCCATACAGCCAGTCAATCACAGCGCGATATAAAATTGAAATAACTTAAAGACAAGTATTAATTAAATAATGTTATATTTTAAGTGATTTATTTGTTCAACTATTTCTTTAAAATACTTTATTTTTAAAAGATTACAATTAATTTCTAATTTTTCATTAATGAGGCTGAATAGCTGGCCGGCCGCAGAAAAAAAAAACAAAATGGCGGGAAAGTGGCAATCAGTCGTTGGTTTTTACGAGTTTCGTTTACATTTCAGTAAAACAGAGATTTGTATTAACACGTTATGTTTATCAGATTAAAATAGTGATTTAACGCCTAATTTCATGAGAGAAGAGGCTAAAGCAGTCGTGGAATACGTTTTACCGCCTAAATCAGAAGAAAGATACCTACTTAAAATCATAGGTACGACGACTCAGGTTTTACAAACTTTTTATTTTATTTTTAGTTTCCTCGTATTCGTAATGAAAAGCACAGTGTTTACCTCGGGGTGAAAGTAACCCATTTAACCCCTCGAATTAGCGACCTCGCTTCGCTCGCCCGCCAACTCCTTCTCGGGACGAAATGAGTTACTTTCACCCCTAGTGTAACAATGTACTATTGTTCTATCAAACGAAATAAAGTGTGATTTTATGCACATTTAACATAACGTTAATTATTTTTTACACCACCTGCTCGATAATGTCGTTTTAAACGTCATACAAACCTCACTTAAAGCAAGTCATTATATACCTAGGGAGATAATGCAGTATGGCCGGTCCCTAGGGAATAATGAGATTTGAATTTGGAGCATCAAGAATCGTCAACATTGTGAATTAAAATGTAGGCGCATCGAACAAGTTGACTCGAAATTCAAACCAAAGAGTATGTGTAATCACTATGATTCAAACTGGCCACTAACAAAAAAAAAGAAAATAGAATAAAACGTGCGTACTGACGACACAGGAGCATTATAGAACACTGAAACTAGAATCATGGAGTAGTGAATTTTGTTTGTTTGATGAACTTGTAAATATAATACTTATATTTCTCTAATATATGATTTGGTCGACCAAATTGTCTTTTAATTATCTCACAGATGGTGTAAAAAATAGAGTATGCAACACGGGGATAAAGCTGTCTTTGTCTTGGGCGGCTTAAATTCCTCACTTCACTCAGGTTTCTTTATTAACTCCCTCGCAATGCTCGGGAGTTAATTTTATAAATCCCTCACTATCGTTCGGGATTAAAATCAGCAACCTTCGTTTCGTTCGGAATTCAACATGCCGCCCTCGACTTAAAGACACTGCTTTATCCCCTAGTCACATAAACTACTATTATTCAAGTTTTATCTAGATAATTATGTTTTATTTAATTACAGCTCATTATGTTTGCTAGGGTTAGGGGTCATTCGGCCCACTATGGAACTGGGACTGCGGACCAGTTACCCCTTTTAAAAATTGATAGTGGTTAACTGGGCCCACATCTGTTTTGCTTTCAGTCAAGTGAAGGGTGGCTTAAAATGGTTTATATATTATTAAGTATACAATAGATTTTGTACAGGTACAAGCATTTACATATAAATATTATACATTATTATTTTTATTACAATAACATACATTGCAAATTGCAAAAAATATAAGAAAATTTGATTTTCACGGGCTTCCCTGGCGCTTTCGCCTTAAAAAAACATGTCTAATTAATCAATCAACCTATCTCGTCTAAATGTAGGGAACAGCTGATTTTTGGAACGAAGTTCCTTATCGCGCGTTGTGAAAGGGGGTTAGACGGAAAAAATTCTCACGAAAAGTTGTACCGACACTTTTACTGTCAAAATGTAAATCCAAGATGGCGGCTCCAAAAAATTATCAAATTTTTCGTTATGGGTGTCGTTTTCATGGTTTTCTAGGGTGTTGAAACCGATGGTACTGTCAAAATATAAATCCAAGATGGTGGCTGCAAATTATCAAATTTTCCGTCATGGGTGTCGTTTTCATGATTTTCGAGGGTGTTGAAACCGATGGTACTGTCAAAATATAAATCCAAGATGGCGGCTGCAAGAAATTATCAAATTTTTCGTCATGGGTGTCGTTTTCATGATTTTCGAGGGTGTTGAAACCGATAGTACTGTCAAAATGTAAATCCAAGATGGCGGCTGCAAATTATCAAATTTTCCGTCATGGGTGTCGTTTTCATGGTTTTCGAGGGTGTTGAAACCGATGGTACTGTCATCAAAAATTCTTGTGAGAATTTTTTGTGAAAGGGGGCTAGATAATTTATTGCAGCTGCCATCTTGGATTTACATTTTGACAGTACCATCGGTTTCAACACCCTCGAAAACCATGAAAACGACACCCATGACGAAAAATTTGATAATTTCTTGCAGCCGCCATCTTGGATTTACATTTTGACAGTACTATCGGTTTCAACACCCTTGAAAACCATGAAAACGACACCCATGACGAAAAATTTGATAATTTCTTGCAGCCGCCATCTTGGATTTATACTTTGACAGTACCATCGGTTTCAACACCCTCGAAAACCATGAAAACGACACCCATGACGGAAAATTTGATAATTTGCAGCCGCCATCTTGGATTTATATTTTGACAGTACCATCGGTTTCAACACCCTCGAAAACCATAAAAACGACACCCATGACGAAAAATTTGATAATTTCTTGCAGCCGCCATCTTGGATTTACATTTTGACAGTACTATCGGTTTCAACACCCTCTAAAATCATGAAAACGACACCCATGACGAAAAATTTGATAATTTCTTGCAGCCGCCATCTTGGATTTATATTTTGACAGTGCCATCGGTTTCAACACCCTCGAAAACCATGAAAACGACACCCATGACGGAAAATTTGATAATTTGCAGCCACCATCTTGGATTTATATTTTGACAGTACCATCGGTTTCAACACCCTAGAAAACCATGAAAACGACACCCATAACGAAAAATTTGATAATTTCTTGCAGCCGCCATCTTGGATTTACATTTTGACAGTAAAAGTGTCGGTACAACTTTTCGTGAGAATTTTTTCCGTCTAGCCCCCTTTCACAACGCGCGATGATGAACTTCGTTCCAAAAATCAGCTGTTCCCTACATTTAGACGAGATAGGTTGATTGATTAATTAGACATGTTTTTTGAAGGCGAAAGCGCCAGGGAAGCCCGCGAAAATCAAATTTTCTTATATTTTTTGCAATTTGCAATGTATGTTATTGTAATAAAAATTATAATGTATAATATTTATATGTAAATGCTTGTACCTGTACAAAATCTATTGTATACTTAATAATATATAAACCATTTTAAGCCACCCTTCACTTGACTGAAAGCAAAACAGATGTGGGCCCAGTTAACCACTATCAATTTTTAAAAGGGGTAACTGGTCCGCAGTCCCAGTTCCATAGTGGGCCGAATGACCCCTAACCCGTTTGCTAGGTGCATTATATTATATTGCAATTCAATGTGAAACTGGCCCTCGTGCAATCGTGTTGTGTTGAGGATCAAAAATGCTGCTTCTGTTCTATTACCGTCTTTAGACCCATCCGTCACTGTAAATCTGATAGTATCCATTATAATTTCGTGCAATAGTTTTTACTTCAGTAACAATTCCTAAGAAATAGAATTGTCACTGAAGTTTCAGATCTTTTAAATTTTGTCATGTGCTTAGGTTTATATTCGAATTAATTCATGTCGAATATAACCAGTTTTCGCCATTCATGTCGACAGTGACGATATCTATGGGACTTCAGAACGATGTAAAGTTTGATTGGATTCTCACTGTATGCGATAGTTAGGAACGTTTTTTTTTCTTATTATGCCAATATATTTCCTTTTTACATAATTATTAAAATGGCCTCGTGGGAGCGATTGGCGGCGGCGATCTCTTGCGCCGGGCCTTGATGCAGTCCATGGTCCAGATCGAGGAGGAGTGGCAGGCGGTCGCCTCCTTGCAAAGGAGGAAGCCGACCGCATCAGGCAACGGCGCTTACAGCGCCCCAGCCGCCGCCGGGATTCAGATCCTGATTTCCGGCCACCCCGTAGGCGCGGGCTTGCGGACGGCGAGCAATGGGTGTCCGACCGTTCGGTAAATGTCCGGACCGAGCCCAAGTCGTTGACGGCGCGCACGGTTCCCGCGCGCCTCAAGAAGTTGTCACCAACAGCAGGGGCCCAGTTGGGTCGAAGCCTACTGAGGCCATGGTTAGCTCCGAAAGGTAGCTCGGCCCCGGTATAAAAGGCAAGAAGGCACGGTGTGGGTTTTTTAGTCAGTAAGTGTCTGACACTATCTTCCGCTCCCCCCAAGGACGGGGGATGTCATTTGGATGATTCTCACCCACCAAAAAAAAAAAAAACATATTAATATTTATTTTCATTTCATTATTATGATGTCATCATTATCAATAGATTTAGCTTTTATGCGAAATTTTGCAGCTAAATATTTGCATCGAACAAACAATGGGCGCCATTGTTCACCAGACATAACTCCGATTCCAACTTTTCAAAAACCGCTAACTACTCTAAAAGCTAGGTTTTGAATTTTGTCTAACCTTAAAATGTTTGAGTTATTTCCAAACAAAAATTTGCATAATTGACTGCGAATGATTGCAATATACAGTCGTTTTAAATGTGACTAGTTTTTTAAAAACACTTGAATTCATTTATTTATTTATGTACACACAAACACTTAAAATCGAAAAGAACAAATAAGGATAAAAGAGTACAAAGGACCTGCTTATTTCTAACGAAATTTCTTCCAGCAGACCTGCGACAGGACAGTTAGATAAGATATGTAGACACAGTGTGTATAAATTAAAAAAAAAAAACAAACAAAATATAAAATTAAATAGACTATATTATTTAAATTAAATCTCATAATACATACATATATAACAATAACAGTAAATAAATGTACACAAGAATAAATACAATACATAAATTATAAAAATACATAATATTTATGATAATATCTATAATAAATATCTTTACGAGATGGTAGAGAGGTAGTGTTTTCATACTTTATATATAGACTTAATTTTTCTGTTTGTGCTATGTCAAAGATAAATCTAGCTAAAGTCTTAAATATTTAACTACAGGAAATGACGATTAAGGTAAAAAAATGACTAGGTGTATGCCCCCCTCTGGTAAACAACCTTAGTTTTAGGTATATGCAAAACCTGAAACACTTTTCTAGTATTTTTATGAAAAGAATTAATTTACAAAATTTTCAAAACTATATTATGATCACAAAGTTATAAGCCCGTTATGGTACTTGATTGGCAACATAAATACATGGTCTCCGGGCCACCCGGGTGACGGGGTTGTTTTGCTCCCGCACCCAGCTGTGCGCTGGCACCTAATGCCCACTGTAACCGGCCATGAAGGCCGGTCACAGCAGGCATTAGGTGCCAGCGCGGCGGTTTGGTTTTTAACGTCTGTGGTATATAAATATTTTTGGGAAAAAAACATAACATTTTGTAAAAAATATTGGAATCGATTCAGTTACTGATTCTGAACCAATATCCAAAATCAAAAATAATGTATGCTAACGGTAAAAATGACGAACTTCTGTGCTAACGATATCTACTGGACTATTCAACCCCGTTATGGTATAAAAAATAAAATCTTATGTAAAAAACTTCAGTGTTGGTCGTATGGCCGTAAATACTGCTGAGCATCTTGTTAAGCAAGCCTAGTCCTCACAAGCCAATTAGGGTTGTGGGTATGGCCACCGTGCCCACAGCGCTGGATCCATGCTTGTGCTTTCTAGTTTTGGATCTAAAAATTTACTACCAAGGTATGGTTCCACGTCAGGTTTAATCACAAAACGGGTTCTTCACCTGCCAACCTTTTCAAAGTAGTAAAAAAAATTATCTTTTCAATTTTCCTTATTGATTCTCAGAAGTTAGAGTCATATGAATTAAATGATGCATGTAAGCAAGTAAAATTAACGAAGGAGATAGCTGCAAATTTGAAGGAACGGACATCTTGACACTGTAGCCACTGCTTTTTAAAAGGAAAACCCATGGTCATAAAACGCATAGACAACCGAAGGAAGAGGTGTATATGGTCAATTAAAGTCTGATACCCCCTCTCACTGCACCCTAGAGCGGGATAAACGATATTTATTTGGCAAATAGGTTTTTTAAAAACACCTTTATACGTCAATTTTTTCGTCAGTTTAAACTAGAAAAAGCTAGTGTTTCCTAACTGACTACCCTGAGAAGAAACATTGAAACAAATTCAAGAGTTAATGTCCATACAGCAAACATGTAAGAGTCAAATCATATGAAAATCATGCAGATTAGTGTCTATATATACTATATTTTGGTTACCATTAATGAGTTAAGGCAAGTCGTTAATATAATTAAATAGGAAACAAAAAGGGACCAAGAATTGAGCCCTGGGGGTCACCCATTTTTACTACAGACCCGGGAGATCTTTTTCCGTTTACGTCAACTCTCTTCATCCTTTCATTCAGATATGATGTAAGAAGATCCAGGGAGGAGTTTCGGATCCCATAATGGTGTAGTTTCCTGATTAATATTTCATGGTGAACGCTATCGAAAGCCATAAAAAACTCGCGAAAAACGCCCGGGGCATCGCATTTGTCTTCCCTTGCATCATAAATATGTCCTAAAAGTTCAACACCGGTTGTTGAACGAACTCTTGTAAAATCAAACTGTTTGGTATGTAACAACGTATTTCTATTAAAATCTTTGTAATTGCTCTAAAATAAGCTTTTCAAATATTTTACTAAAGGTGGGTAGCACTGGATCTGTAATCCGTGGGGTCAGAGATGTACTACTAAATAGAAAATAAATCATTGAATGATTTCTCACCTAAAAAAAGTGCTATTGAGCTTTTTGAGTCTATTAGTTCATATGATTTTTATAGTGTAATTGGTGAGGCTACTAAAATACGTTTCAATCATTTGTAAAAATAAAAAAAATACAAGAATTGCCAACACACATTCCTTCGGTTTTCAGATCATTTCGCACCGAAAATCAAAACAAATACTTAAAATAAAAATATGTGGATACAAACCTTGTCTAATCAATCGATTCAGTTTTTGTCAAAATTAACAAATCACTCACTGCACTGTTAGACACCATAAAAATGTGGTATGAAACGAATGTACTTATGCAAGTAGCAAATTTTTTATTTGAATTATTTTAAATGTTGTTAGCTTCGCACAAATGAAAAAATGTCGAAATGTTGCAGCGTTCTTTCAACTCTATATAAAAATTGTGACCCGAAAGCCCCTACTAATGGTACAAACAGAGAACAGTTTTGCTTATGTATGTATATTTTATATCTACTGTCTAATTATCGCACTTAGGTACATTGTATACAGGATGATATTATTCACGAATATACGATTTTTAATTTCGGATATACCAGAAAATCACAGAAAATTACTGTTTCCTATATTTTATCAAGTTATTTCAGTAGATTACAGCTTGTTTGTTTTTTAATGTAGGTTTTATCACCTCCTGAAATATTGCCAATGAATTAAAAAACACCGTATATGTACCCTATTGTTTAGTTTAATGGCAGCAATGAAGATGGAATCTAATTGAAAATAAAAATAGTACCTAATTAAATTGTTTCAAAAACACTAAGTACCTTCAGCAGAACACGATTTGCAACGAAGGGCATTAGAAGGACGCTCTCATGCTCTTGGGCGTGCGGGAGGGAGTGTCAGACTTTTACTGATGATAACCCACTTCTGTTTCCTTCCTGCGTTTCAGGGCTCCGAGTTTTCCTTTCAGAAGCGAACCCATGTCCCTTGTAGGTCGAAACCGTACCAGCAGAGGCCCAGAAGAGTCGAAACTCTTCTGGGCCTCTGCTGGTACGGTCTTGCTGACATCTCCTTGAGACGCGCGTGAACACTACGTGCCATCGATGGCTAGGGCTCGGTCTGGGTCCAGATGGTTACCGGACGGCCGGACGGCGAGTATCCCATTGCTCGCATATAAGAAGAAGTAAGCGCAGAAGGAATCTTCTCACTGCGATCAAGGCCTATAGTGCCCATGTCTACTACGAAATTTTAATTTGCAAGGGGCAATTGAAGAAACAAGGATAGGTATAAGTCAGTAAAAGTCTGACCAAGTGAGAAACCCCTTCGTAAGCGCTAACCAATATATTAATTCAAGCGAGTTTGAACCGTATTTTTAGCACAATAAGAGCGATCTGAAGCCAGTAGCAGCACGTGCAGACGAATTCGGCAACTCTAAGGCACACAAAGATAAGCCTACCGATCACCGCGTTATGCTAAAATTTAACTTATGATCTTTCTTTTAAAATCTATCGTGTGCCGTGCGTCGTGTCAGTGATTGCAGCGTTGGCGCAGCACGTGTTTGTGTGCATGATGTTGTGTTTGTTTACTACATACTAATACGTCACGGGAACGGTAATAATATGATATTATTATAGCTATATAATAGCCAAGAAAAGATGCAGTGCATAGATATTTTCAGTATGACGAGACAAGTAATTCCAACAAATAAATAAAAAGTACCACAACTGACCATAACTAAAAAGCGTAAAATAAATAACTTAAATTTCGGAAGTCGGTGTTTATATAATAGTTTTGTCCCTTCGTTTTTTAGATCGACTTCCGAAATTTAAATTATTTTATACTTTTCAGTGAACATTGAAGTCGGCAAAGATTTTATATATCCTAGAAGTCGGTTATATTTTTTTTTTTGTAAAAAGTTTTTTTCGATATTTACAGACTACTTTATATAGAACTTTTTGATTACATTCTTGGATAAATACTCTATAAATAAATGCTCAATATTTTATAATCTATACGGACGCCGGCGTTCGCTTGTTGTTTAACCATAATGGCGCGAAATCACGCGCGATTTGAGTGGGGTCTCTGTCGGGCTTGCGGACAGTGAGCAATGGGTAGCTCACTGTCCGGTCGTCCGATAACTGTCCGGACCAAGCCCAAGTCGTCGACGGCGCGCACTGTTCCCGCGCGCCTCAAGGAGTTGTCGGCAACAGCAGGGACCCAGCCGGGTCGAAGCCTACTGGGGCCAGGGTTATCCGAAAGGGCGCTCGAGCCCCGGTATGAAGGCGAGAAGGAACGGGGTGGGTCTTTTAGTCAGTAAGAGTCTGACACTATCTCCCGCTCCGCCCAAGGGCGGGGGATGTCAATGCATGATTTTTTCCCACCATAAAAAAAAAAAGTGGTGTCTCTGTCTGCATATGTAACGGTATAGTATAATACCTAGGACGGGATGTGAATGTGACGTGCATTATTAATAATGCTTAAAAATATATCAAAATGAATAAGTTACGGTTTTATAATAGGTACCTAAGTACCTAGTAATAGTAGTAGTAATAGCTTGATGTAGAATGGTACCTAATGATATTTCATTACTATTTTAATGTTTATTTACCCAACTTTATAGCGAAACGAACACGGATTGCCTCGTCGTCAGACGTTTTTGAATTTGAGAAAGCGAGAGGTATCATCGGCAACAGTTCCGCAAGTCCACCTTAAGTAGGTACAACAATTGTATAGGAAGGCTCACGGTTCGTTCGCCAAATTCATGGGTTTTGGCCAATAGGCTGGCACAAAGCGTATTTTAGTTGTGTGCGTATTAATATAATGATGTACTAGCTGTACCCGCGTAACACTAACTAGTTCCGTATGGTGTCCGGACGTAAAGAATAACACCATCCCATTTCTTCCCGTGGGTGTCGTAAGAGGCGACTAAGGGACATTTTGAGACCGTGCGTAATATAAAGCACCGAAGGTCACCGCATGGTGATGCGTTAACCACCAACAATAGCGTTCCCAAGGAGGGTTGGTGTCAGGCTGGCGGCCGACTATAAAACAGTTGCCAAATCTTTTTGTAACATGTTTGTTAATAATAGAATGCGCGATAGGATTAGGGCGTACCCCACAGGCGACGCGCAGGGGCAGCACCCGGCTTCTGTGGGAAATGGACCAGGGTTGTTGCACCATCCCGGGCGGGTGCAACGTAAGAAGCAAGCTCGGGAAATGAGATTGAGGTATGCTAGTTGGAATGTTGGGACTATGACTGGAAGGGCCAGAGAGTTAGCGGATGTATTGAAAAGAAGACGGATAAATGTAGCATGTTTGCAGGAGACGAAATGGAGAGGAACAAAAGCGAGAGAAATTGGTGAGGGATATAAGTTTTATTATTGTGGAAGTGATGGAAAAAGAAATGGTGTAGGAGTAGTGCTAGATAGTAAATTGAAAGAAAGTGTGATGGAAGTTCAAAGGATTAGTGATAGATTTATAGTTGTGAAAGTTATGTTAGAGAATGTGATGCTGAATGTAGTTAGTGTGTATGCACCACAAATAGGATGTGATGAAATAGTGAAAGAGAAGTTTTGGGAGGATTTTGATACTGCCTTAATGACCATCCCTGTACATGAGGAATTGATAGTTGGAGGTGATTTTAATGGACATGTGGGAAGAATGAAAGGTATTTATGAAAGAGTACATGGAGGATGGGGTTTCGGAAGTCCAAATAATGAGGGAGAGACGCTGCTGCAATCTGCTACCGCCTTTGACTTAGCAGTAGCCGACACTTGGTTCAAAAAAAGTGAGGAACACCTTATAACGTACAAAAGCGGTCACCACAGGACCCAAATCGACTACTTTTTAGTTAGGCGCAACAACATAAAGCACGTCAAAGACTGCAAAGTGCTGCCAGGAGAAGATCTAGTATCGCAGCACCGACTCCTGGTTATGGAATCGCTAGTCGAAATAAAACGTAACAAAGGCAAAGAGCGTCCTCCCCCCAAAATAAAGTGGCATATGTTAGAGAAGAATGATTGTGCGAAAAGGTTCAGAGAGCGAGTGGTGGACAAAATGATAGAGATGGGTGACATGAATGACCGAAGTATAAATGAAAGCTGGAATGAGATGGCAGAGTGTATTAGACATGCAGCGAAAGATATTTTGGGAGAAACGAGAGGAAAAGGCACAATAGATAGGGATACATGGTGGTGGTCGATAGAAATTCAGAATGTGTTGAAAGAGAAGAAAAGAAAGTTCAAGGAATGGCAGCGTGTAGAAGCGGGAAATGGTAGTCTGAAAGCTGAAAAAAAGAGTGAGTATGATATTTTGAAGAAGAAAGCTAAGAAAGCCGTGGCATTAGCAAAAGCAAAAGCCCAGGACAAACTGTACAACACACTAGACAGTCCTGTAGGCCAAAAAGAGCTGTACCGGCTTGCTAAAAGAAGAGAGAGAATGACGAGAGATGTTTGTCAGGTAAGATGTGTAAAGAATGAAGCTGGAATGGTCCTATCAGACGATGAAAAAATCAAAGAGAGGTGGAAGGACTATTTTGAAAGACTAATGAATGAGGAAAATCATTGGAATGGAATTTTAGAGAGTAAACCAGTGAATGTAGGGTTAGTGAGAATGGTTAGTATGGATGAAGTCAGAATAGCAGTGAATGAAATGAAAAATGGTAAAGCCATTGGTCCAGATGGAATACCAGTTGAAGTGTGGAAGTTATTGCGAGTGGATGGATGGACGTGGTTAGCTTTGTTCTTCAATAAGTTGTTGCAGGAAGAAGCCATACCTGACGATTGGTGCAGCAGTTTCTTGGTGCCCATCTTTAAAAACAAAGGTGATGTGCTTGAGTGCAACAATTATAGAGGAATAAAGCTAATGTCACATACTATGAAAGCCTGGGAGAAAGTTATTGAAAGGCGTCTGAGAGAAGAGAGTGAAATTTCGCAGAACCAATTCGGTTTTATGCCGGGTCGGGGTACAACGGATGCCATTTTTGCTATACGCCAGCTGTGCGAGAAATACAGAAGTGCACATAAAAACTTGCACATGGTATTCGTTGACCTCGAAAAGGCATACGACCGAGTACCTCGTGAGGTTCTGTGGTGGGCCCTTAAGAAGAAAGGTGTGCCTGGGAAGTATGTGCAGTTGATCCGAGCGATGTATAGTCGATGTAATACCCAAGTCCGGTCTACAGTTGGCACCACTGGCAGCTTCAATGTGGCTGTTGGCTTACATCAAGGGTCGGCTCTCAGCCCTTACCTCTTCCTGATGATTATGGACGCTCTGACGTCGGATATTCAGGAAGAGGCTCCCTGGTGTATGCTGTTTGCCGATGACATTGTGCTGGTTGCCGAGAGTGGCCTAGAGGTCCAGAACAGATTGGAGGCGTGGTGGCACAGACTGGAGAGTGTTGGCCTGAAATTGAGTAGAACCAAAACGGAGTACTTGTTCTGCGATTTCGGCGGTGTCTCTAATCCAGTGCCTTTAGCTCTCGATGGAACGCCCATACCGATCTGTTCCGACTTTCGGTACCTCGGGTCGCTCGTCCAAGGGGATGGTGAGGTGGACCGGGACGTAACACGTCGGATCAACGCAGGATGGATGAAGTGGCGACAGGTCACGGGAACCACTTGTGACCCACGGATGCCCCTCAAGTTGAAGGGTAAAATCTACAAGTCCGTGATAAGGCCTGTCATACTGTATGGATCAGAATGTTGGGCTGTGAAAAAGACGGATGAAAAAAGATTGCATGTAGCGGAGATGAGAATGTTAAGATGGATGTGTGGTGTGACGAGAATGGATAAAGTGAGAAATGAGTATATTAGGGGAAGTTTGAAAGTGGCGCCAGTGACTGAAAAGTTGAAAGGGAATCGTTTGTCTTGGTATGGTCATGTGAAAAGGAGGGATGAAACGCATGTTACTAAAAAAGTTATGAGTTTACAAGTGGATGGATGGAGGGGAAGAGGGAGGCCAAAGAAAAGATGGATGGATTGTGTGAGAAGCGATATGAAAGAAAAGGGAGTTAGTGATAGCGTGACGAGTGACAGGACAGAATGGAAGAAAAAAACGTGTTGCGCCGACCCCAAATAAAACGGGACTAGGGCAGGAAGATGATGATGACTAGCTGTACCCGCGACTTCGTTCGCGTGAACTATGCCTCTGTGTATAGAAGTGTGATGCGTACACTAGGTACAGGCTATGCTAACTTGTTTTTAAGATTATTTTGCATGGGTGCGGCCAGCGTGAGCTCTTTATGAATTCGCTAATAAAAAAAAACTTTTCAAATGTGTAAAGTACCCCTCAGCCAAACTCATTCATCTCATAACGATTCTAATAATCCCAAACACGGTTAGATTACATTAATTTACCTTCTAGCGTCATCATCAGATCAGTTTGATACATCCCCTCCCCTTTTATTTCAGTCAGTCATCGACTACACGTATACAAAGCAATTTTTGTTGTTACGACAGTTTTGCTGTTATCCTATGAGAAGTTCTGTTCCATATCTTCGAAGTTAATAATCAGATCATAACAATATTTCTATGGAACCAACTTGGAAGCATAACCTTTCAACCAAAAAAATAATTTTCAAAATCGGTCCACAATTGACCGAGATATCGGTGAACATACATAAAAAAAAAACGTAAATTCAGCCGAACATAGAATCTCCTCCATTTCGAAGTCGGTTAAAAATAAGCAAACCATTCCGTTATTCTCTATATAATATATACCCATAAGGTACATTACAGGTAATTCACAGGATAAAACCTATGAGGTCAAAGAAGAATTCTAGCCTGCCCACTCCTACTTAAAAGGGATAATTGCTGGCGGAAGAAAATACCCTTTTATTAAGTGGAAAGCAATAAAGCATTTGGGTTACCCATTAAAGGCTAAGTTAGCGCTTACCCTTACGATTTTGCTTGGGTTTCCTTCTCAATCGGCTTTCCATAGTATTTCGCTAAGTATTCGTACAAGTTTCCTAAATAAAGGGATAGTCGATCGTAAGGGAAACCCCTTCAAAGGGTTTTGAAAATTAATCCGCTCGTCCGGTCCCTGGGTACAATAAACCTTTTCATATTATTTGTCCTCTGAGATCTCGTACGTACAATAATATTTTTATATATATCACTATTATATTGCTCTAAGGCTATTGCTAACACCACCCTCTCATGAGCCGGCAGTAATTTACATTCCAAAAATAATTTTTCATACTCACCAATTTTACAACGCTTTTTTGAATTTTTATCTACTAATAGTTTCATGAATCTAATTTGTATTTTTTTTATTTTATCTAGGTATGTCTTAAACGTATTACCATAGCACGCCAGTCCATAAGACAGCAGTGAGTCCACCAGCGCATAATAAACCATGAACAATGTTGCCCTATCTGTCACAAGACTAAGGTGGTGGAACTTCACAAGCACATACCTGAGTTTGTCACATAATTGTATAATGTGTGTTTTCCATGAGAAGCTGTTATCTATGACTAAACCCAAGTACTTGTATTCCTCCACCACCTCAATATTGGCACACTCACATCTCGTCACTCCGTCACTGTGCAGACATTCATAGCTATGCCCCACTATGCGCGGCGGACGTTCAGTTTTTTTACTGTAAGGCGATCGTATATGCATACATTTTGTTTTGTTTATATTAATTATGATGCCATTGTCATGAGCCCATATGATAATATTAGTTAAATCCTCCTGGATAGCGCTTTCAATTAAATTTAAATCTTTGTCAGCATAAACTAGACAAGTATCGTCAGCATACATATACACTTGACAATTACGGACGACATTGCACATGCTATTGACATGCATGATGTATCCGACGGGGCCGAACACGGATCCGGTCGGCACCCCACACGCGGCACGGCGGATGTCACATATCTTCGAATTTTTGGTTCTAGAACAGTTTCCTCAGCCGACATTTTCATTCACCGTTTTGAGAGCAGTTGTTATGAAATAATTTACACAAAGTAATGCGACTAGCTGGGTTTGAACCCGCGACCTAGAACTTGTATTAGTACGAACAGTCGAACACTGCTGTACATTGATATATTTGCATGTATTAAAACAAATTCTTGATGGCAATTGAGTTATTTAAATTGTATAATTATTTTTTTATTTATTAACTCATCGAATGTCGTAATTAGAGACACAATAGAAAGACAATTGCTTATGTCGAACTGTGTAACTTAAGACATTCAAAAGGTTAAGTTATCTAAATGAAATGGTTTGGTCACACATTTTTATTCGAGATAGCTCTATGGAACCTATATGTATTATATTAAAAAATAATGCCCATCTAGTGACAACCAAAGTTTAATATTGTGTTTTATTTGTGGATAATACAGTTGGCTGCAACATTACTACTTATTTAAAAAATCTTATTTTATGCATAAGCTATGTGTTGTAGCTGTTTGTTATCCCGGAATAAATAAAATAAAAATAAATGTTTTTCTGTGCATGTCTCCTATACAGGTAAAAATGACCAGCGAATATAGTTTGGGTTGTGGTTACTTGGGCGGGGGACAGGTAGTAAAGATATACAGGTAAAATAGTATAATCTTATCATCCATTTCTATCATTTTATTAATTATGACACCCTAAATAATAAATTATAATTACAATTTCGTTAAACAATGATTATAAATTCATGTTTTCATGTTATAGCTTGTTTCATAACGATTGCAATGACATACGTTTTCTATACAGCTCCCATTTTAAACACACGCACCGACATTGCGATAGAGTTCCACGCAAGTCGAGACATCGAGCACTCATCGTTATGGGTAGAGTCTGTCTAATAAGTCAACCGACTTGGGTAATTATTAAGGTAAAGTGAAATCTGATGTAGTTAACGCTGGTTCAATAATCAAGGTTGATTAAGAGAGATCATTGTATACTAATAGAAGAACCTTATAAAAAGTATCGAATATAAGTATTTTTTAAATAATTAAATATTATACCAAATTCCCAAGTCGGTTGACTTTTTAGACAGACTATACAGCCCCCCTAGTCAAGTTACAACCGTTTCAACAGTTCTTTTGTTCTTACCACGTAACTGAGCGTTGAGATGACGTCATTCTCGTACATTCAAAGTTTCTACTAGCGTTAACAATTGTAGATCATCAACTTGGCTAGGGGTACTGATAGTGCTGCGCGTAGCAATCATTCGGTGTAGGAAGGCATGCATCTCCCTATTTATCTGTCGTGAAATGTGAGTAGGTACTATTCGTCTAATGCTCGGTGATTTTTATTTTCCTCGTATGCTATGGAGGGGTCCGAAACCCCTAAACCTCTCTCCCTCCGTATATACCTTTTGGCAAACTAATTTCTAACATTGTAGTAGAAGGCTTTGGTGAACGGAAAATAAAAGTCGGGTATGAATAAAATAATTAATATTTACAATAAAAACAATGGTATTTACAATTCTCTTTGAACAGCTTAAACAAGAACACAGAGTTAAAATATTTATGAGTTATTTCTGAAACCATGTTACAAATTGGCCGTACTGTTAACTTTGCAGGCGGCGAGATAAAGACATTTGACACCCTCAAATAAAAACAAGTGATACTCTTCATCAACAAACAAGTGCTTAAGGACATGTGCACCAAGCTGCTGTGGATCAAGCAGGATCGTGCCACACCGGCTCTTAGGTCCGTGTCTCACTGAGATGACAAGGCGGCGTATTCAGGTCATAACGTCAAAAAATATGACGTACATACGTTACGAAAATAACATATGCGTGACTTAACCAAGTGAGGTGGACACCATAAAGCTGAATGCATTTTTTTGGCTGCGCAAATTAGTAGCACCAACAGGACGTCCCAGTGGGGCACGAGCCTGACGGCTCATTCATGACCTTGTAAATGAGAGCTAAGCGTGGAGCGGCGAGCGGTGACATCAAAAGTATGAAAAATTTTGAAGCACGCCCCCTCGTGGCGTGGCACCCCGCTCATAGCGAAATCGATTCTCCGATGCTGCACCACTCGCCACGCCGCACGCCGCCAAAACCGAAGCCATGACCAGGCCGCAATTAGAGTTGATTTGTCATAATCCTACTTAGCTAAGTCAGTTTAGTTAATCTTGCATTGCTGAGTTACTTTTCCATACTTACACTTCTTATTATGCAACTTTATGGTTTTCACACAACATGAATAACAACCTCAAGCTTGCAGAGCTATTTAACGTGAAAACTGCGGGTCGAAGTGTGGCCAGTGCTACAGTTTGTTTGTTTATTTTTATTTTATAATAAATAAATAAATTTACAAATTATAATAATAAATAAAAAAAGTCTCGAAGCGACTTAGCTTATGGTACTAGACAAATGACAAAGTAGAGTTATGATTTATGAACAATCAGAATAAGGATAATTTTGATGTATTATTGGACTAAGCACAATAACATGGAATGTTTTATTTCCACAGATACATTAAAAATAAAGTAAAAATGTTGAATTCAGCGCCATTTAGCGAGAATATGGCCAGGCTTAGAACGACAGCTTTCACCTTAGTGTGAAAGTACCTATCAGGATAATCCATGACATTAAAATTATCTATACTGGTTTCCATTTTGCAAGACAGTTTCAAATCGCCAAATATGACGATTATTTTTTTACCGCATTTAGATGGCCATTAGTTCGAATTGATAAAACTTAGTAAATTATTTCGTCGGTATCTATCATGAAGACGCCTCGCTGATGTTCTTTTCTTTAATTTTTGCATTTTACATTTTACTGTCTGGTTCTATTTATCGCTTTAAAACCCTATTAAATGGATATTTCACGAAAAAGTCATTCAATAGGTTTAGCTGAACTGAAAGAGTTGTTTTATGATTTTAATTATCATAATTCTGTGAATAAATACCTGTTACGGTAGCAAATCTTATTTCAATATACATAAAACCTGACCTGTAAAATGCAAAAATATTAAGAACATTTGAATTTCATGGGCTACTTTGGCGCTTAGCTACCGCTCACAACATCAAGGTCATGAACGAGCCGTTAGGGCGGCGTTGGGTGAGGGCCAGCTACGGACGGGCTGGATCAAACAAGCCGTTTTGGGATTATGCACACAGAAAAAAACAGTGTACGTGAACCTACACACATGCAAAATCAATCCGTCTTGGTGAGATGGAACAGCTATATCGATTTTTACAGATGATTCGTAACTTACTTATAAATTATTATGAACATTTAACAGGTAATAACAGGTTCTGGAGTGGCGACTACGTACTACTTGGAAGGCCTCCAACAAGGTGGGCCGATGACCTGGTCAGGGTCGCGGGAATCCGATGGATGCGTGATGCGCGGGACCGGTCGTTGTGGCGACGCTTGGGGGAGGCCTATGTCCAACAGTGGACGTCTTTCGGCTGATGTGATGATGATGATGATATTATGAACATTATTTAACAATCTACAATACTACTAAAACCCTATAACATAAACAGTCTTACTGTGGTAAGAATCAGGCAACTAAATACTATAAGTACAGCAAACAGCACAAACTTGGTACTTTAAGGCGATTATTACACTGCCACGCACCACGCTGCGTAGCGCGTGAATGCGTGTCTTAACGTTGCTTGTAAGTACCTATCTCAGTTTGTATAGTAAACACTCACAGTGCAACACACTGAAAATGCATCTACCCGCGTTCATGCAGATCACGCGTCTACATGCGGAGAAACATGCGCCTACGCGCGTGGATGCGGGGCGAGACACAAGGTATGGCATAGGTACTGAGTCTCGTAGTGCCGTGCGTGTTTTTGTATGAAATGAGTCAGAGCCTGCGTGAATTTACAAAATGCACCTAAGCGTGTGAGTGCGTAAAAAACCCGCACGATGATGCAGATCTGCAAGTACGCGCGTAGGTGCGATGACACGCAACATGCAGCGTGATGCGTGGCAGTGTGATAACCGGCTTGGGTGGTTTTCGTAGACCAAGTTACGGTTGACTGCTATACGAGCATATAGGTAAGTACATGCCTACTCATTTGCTGAATAGCAGCTTGATCAAAAACAGTCTTAGGTATGCAACACTGCACAGCTTTTCCACCATTTGTCTTTGCAGTACGCAAAAATTTAAATGCATCACAGTCAAATACACCAGTCACAAAAACAGTTCTCAAAAACTTCAACAGATGGCGCTGTTTTACCTCTTCATAAGAGGTTGAATGCTCAATGTTTCTTTCACGTTATTCTTGTTACTATCAAAGACCAAGTCTTTTCTTCTAGCACAGATCCAGTGGCAGTACAGAAGTTTTGCTGCATACGCCAGGAAAATAAGGCCAGAAACTACTAAAGCCACTTGCGCAGTTAGTAGGATGGGGGGAGTGATGACGTGGATCAGTCTTAGGTTTGCTATTTGATCGTCTTGCATTCTAGGTTGTATCTGGAAAAAGAAAAAAATTATGTTACTTGTGTGGCTTGTGGGCTAAATACATTATTGCACCATGTAATATAGACAAAGTTTTGTAGCAGGTTCTACAGTGCGTTTCACTTTTAAGAGGTTCCTTTGCCGTAATGTTGGCTCCCCTGTCTGTCTACAGAAAAAAGAAGGGAAAAATCAAAAGAGTTGCCTACTCTACCAAAATTTTTGCACGAAATATGTGCGATGACCGAAGTGCGAATACCGTTAAAATCGATTCAGTTTCTGAATCGATTTTAACGGTAGTCGCACTACTTTATGAAGAATAAATGAGGGGAATGGGATTTTATTAAAAAAAAAGCAAGTCTAAAAGGAAGTTGTTGATGGAGAGGTACGATATTGTGGCATGGCGTTTTCGGTATTTGAAAGAATTACAGGACAATCGAAATGGAGCCCAACGCTGTATGCTTTATTCAAAAATAGATTTTACAGTTTCTAAAAAAAAATAATTATTAGGCAATTGTTAAAAGTAACGAAATATCAGTATCTCCCTAATATTAAGTAATTTCATTGCTAAAAATATAGCAACACTGTTTTTCCGTATTGCCAACATTACGGCAAAGGAACCTCTTAAGTGAAACGCACTGTAATCCAACGGCTCTCAGACCGGATATCAATTGATTCAGGATGTGGGCTCACTTTAAAAAATAATCCTATACATCTAAAAACAAAAATAAGGTATAGTGAAGTACAAATATACGGTTATGAATTGAAGTGATATGAAGCAAAAGAGAGTTAGTGACAGCATGGCGATTGACATGATCTAATGGAAAAAAAAGAAAACGTTGTCTCATCTCCAAGTAACATGGGACATGAACTGGAAGATGATGAAAGTAAAAACAATATAGATACTCACAATTTTAAAGTATCCGACGGGCACGACCATGTCAGAGAACCTGCTGATCTTGGAGTTGAAGTTCACGTCGCGAACCAGCACGTTCACCTGCACTGAGAACTTTGTCTCCATCACCATGCCGATTATCTGGAGAAACGAAAATACGACAATGATTACAGGAAACGAATCCAAAGACTATGTACTACAATCATTACACACTGACTATATTATACACTAGTGGCCCGTCCAGGCTTCACACGGGCAATAAATATAGCTGATGTTGCTCAGGGTGAATGTAGCTTTTCAATGGTGAAAGAATTTTTGAAATCGGCTCAGTAGTTTTTGAGTTTATTCATTACAAACATGCACACAAAAATAAAAATTTTCCCTCTTTATAATATTATCTATACATATAAATAAAATTGGAGTGTCTGTTTGTAATATTGAAATAACCGTATTTTCAAGGAACTAAGTCAGGCTGAAGCATATTTTGATCTGCTGAATTAAAAGGACCCTTCCCCACTCATTCATCGTCAATGCGAGCATTGTTTAGAATAGAATAGAATTTTATTTTGCAAGTATGGATAATACACATCAGTTCTTATGATATATTAAAACTCAACCACATTTTACCATTCGGCATGAAAATATTTACATTATTTTATATTGTGACATAGAAAAAATATTACCAGATCAATTTATTAATTATTATCGCTATCAAATTTTTATTCATAAATTCAATCAAATATGTATATCTTGTATGTAATCAAAGGAAAATTTAAATTATCATTATATTATAATAGCTTGTCATTAAATTTTAAAATACAGATCAATTTATAAATAAAATCAATTTTTAAAAGCTTGTTGTTTTATCAACGCAATTTTTGATGAAGAGGTGACGAAAAAATAGTGATAACAGCTGAACGCTCGGTTGACATTAGGTGATTCTATCATTTACTTGAATACTTCACTAAATTTGTTCCAGAAAAACACCGTGTATCTCTACACGGTGTTTTTTTTGAAAATCCTGAAAGTTTTTGGAAACTAATTTTATCCCTTAGAATCTTGACCAAGTTTTTTTTTGAGTGATAATCCCGCAGATTACACAAAATAACAGATTATCAGGTCTTTACTGGATTAGTCTTCATTTCAATAGAAATCTAGATAATATCCAAAAGACAACTGCGTTTCTAAAATAAAATATTTATAATAACGTCATAAACACGTAAGAGCACGTATGGAAAAGTACTTCGGACAGGACGCTCTTAAGGATACCAGTAACATAAAGCTTAATAAAACTTACAGGTTCTATGGTGATGTTACTGCCATGCTGCTCCTCATTAGGATTCAAACCCTCGACGCGCTCGTACAGCAACGGGTTCGTGTCATAGAAGTGAGCGTTTGACAACACCACTGGCAGACCTGAAATAGCATTTGTACAAACTATTGAATACACAAAAATTAACCCGTCAATTAATCTAAGGGTTAGGCAGAACCTTGTATATTCAAATTTCGCTATGTTTAAGTCAAATGAAAGGGGTGAAGCTAATACCATTAATCGGGAACAAATCCTGTACCCCTTAGCCAAGTTGATAATTTGCAATCGTGACCGCTAGTAGTAAACTTCAAATATACGGAAATGACGTCATCTCAACGCTCAGTCACGTGGTCAGAACAAAATAATTAGGGGCGTGGCCAACTCGAGGCGTTCAACGCAAGAGAAACGGTTGTAACTTGGCTAGGGGGGCTGGCTCTAAAACCCACAATTTTATCATAATAGGCTAATATCAAGGAAATCATCATATCAGGTGCGATCGCAGTCAAGCACTAGTTTTTATCAATTAAAATAAAAAAAGAAATCCTAATAATGTTTTGCCGGATCAGAGAACTTAACTTAATACTTCATCCTCAATAGTAAGGGCATGTAGACTCTAAATCAAAAAGACAGTTAAAAATAAAACTCACCATAATAACAAGGCGACAGATCCGAAACTCCATCATGGCACACCCCCTTATTACACATACAATCATTCTCAGGAATCTTGCTGTAGCTCCTGTTAGAGAACTTGTAGTTCAGGCCCTCGACGCCGAATTCCATGGTCTTTTTACCGATGTACTCCAGCTCCATGAACCGGCAGAGCACGTAGCGGTAGATTTTCAGGGGCCGGTCGGGGGTCAGCTTCGATGGGTATAATAAGCCTTCGAAGGTGCTGTTGAAGCTGTTGCAGAAGGAGCTGAGGAAGCAGAAAGGTTTTGAGATGAAAAGATGATAACGAGTAAAAAGAACGATGGTACAGATTTTGTGATAAGATCAGTCCATGTTATCTCAGAAAACCATCCATAGGATGCGAGGGAAAGTGGTAATCTATCGAGGATGACTGTTACCTAAAAGTCTAAAGTTGCTAACCTGTAACACTGGTCAATATTGGACATCCTGCCCATACCACCCAAAACGTACAAAACGTTTTGGGTGCATTATCATCATCATCATCATCATTTCAGCCGATACACGTCCACTGTTGGACATAGGCCTCCCCCAAGCGTCGCCACATCGAACGTTCCTGTGCGTCCCGCATCCATCGGTTTCCTGCTACCTTCACCAGATCATCGGTCCACCTTGTAGGAGGCCTTCCAACACTGCGTCTTCCGGTACGCGGTCGCCACTCTAAAACTTTTCGGCCCCAACGGCCATCTGTTCTGCGAGCAATGTGCCCTGCCCATTGCCACTTAAGTTTGGCAATTCTTTGTGCTATGTCGGCAACCTTAGTTTTCCTGCGGATATCTTCATTTTTTATTCGATCACGCAAGGAAACCCCGAGCATAGCCCTTTCCATTGCTCTTTGGGTGACTTTAAGCCTTCTGATGAGGCCCATTGTGAGCGACCACGTTTCGGAGCCATATGTCATCACTGGCAACACGCACTGGTTAAAGACATTCGTCTTGAGACACTGTGGTATATTGGACGAGAAGATACCGCGTAGCTTCCCGAACGCTGCCCAACCGAGTTGGATTCGACGGTTTGGTGCATATTTATTATGAATACAGCTAAGTAATGGATTTTTTGCCGGATTCTGTGTTAATAGTTACAACTAAAATAAAGTGTGAGCAAATTATTTCTAGCAAGCTCTTTATTAGATCATCAGATGAGATAGTGTTCAAACGTGAGCATATAAAAAAGTGTTTAATATGGATGAATAATTAATTTGCGCTGTCAAAAATTAATGAATTATGTCACTAGACTAATGGATTATCACTTTGTTTTGATTATTGTATCATTTGGGCTTCGTTAGGAATTTAATAAACATTATTCAACTTCTCTTTTTTACGCACCTTTTCTCCGGGTATCCCCAACCTGGAAGACCGCCAATTCCATTGATGGTCTTGATCATGAACTTGTCCTCATTATTGGCGCTCACTTCCACTCTAGACGATTTCTCTTTATTGTACAGCTGAAAACATAATGGTAGAGTAGACAGGTTACAAACACATAGTAAAAGAGAAGAAAAGTACCACAGAATGTGTCGAACGTGCCTTCACCGAAAGAGTTGTCACCTCAGCATTTGCTGGGCGTCAGACACCCAGTGCACGGCCAAGAAATCCTAGTGTGGGGTCTTGGATTTATAGGTATTTAATAGGAATACCTATATAAAAAGGAATAAGTATGTTTTTTCATACAAATATATTTAACTAGCGGCCCGTCCCGGCTTCGCACGGGCAATAAATATAGCCTATGTATATCAGATTCACCCTGACAGTAGCTTTCCAATGGTGAATGAATTTTTGAAATCGGCACAGCAGTTTTTGAGTTTATTCATTACAAACATACACACAAAAATACAAATTTCCCTCTTTATAATATTAGTGTTTATAGTATTAGGATTGCGGGAATCCGATGGATGCGAGACGCACATGACCGCTCATTGTGTCGACACTTGGGGGAGACCTATGTCCAACAGTGGACGTCTTTCGACTGAAATGATGATGATGATGATGATGATGATGATGAATATTAGTGTAGATAATCTAAAACCACCGAAGCTATCGGTCTCTTTTACTACTTTAGACACCGGATTTTGTTGTCCTAAGGCGATTATCACACTGTCACGCATCACGCTGCATGTTGCGTGTCAACGCACAGGACGCGCGTACTTGCGGGAGTGCAGATCTGCATCATCGTGCGGGATTTTTACTCACTCACGCGCGTAGTTGCGTTTTGTAAATTCACGCAGGTTCTGACTCATTTCATACAAAATCACGCACGGCACTACGAGACTCAGTGCACCATACCTTACGTGTCGCCCCGCACCCACGCGTGGGAGCGCATGTTTCTCCGCTTGTAGGCGCGTGATCTGCATGTATGCATTTTCGGAGTGTTGGATTATGCGTGTTTTCTATACAAACGGAGATACTTACAAGCAACGTTAAAACACGAATCAAAATGAAATCAAATCACTACGCTGCGTGTTGCGTGGCAGTGTGATAACCGCCTAAAGTTTTGTTCTGCTAGGATTGAAAGAAGAAGAAAGTAGCTCACCCTATCCAACAGCCCCATGGTCTCGAAGTTAATCCAGCCCGGTAGGAAGGTGTTGCCCACACTAATGAGGGGCTCGTTGTACCCCCACAGGTAGTCGTGGGCAGACACCTGGACCGTGGCATTGCTGCCCAGGCGGAGGGCCAGCATGTTGAAGGCCATCTGCGTGAAGTAGTTGTAATTGGACAATAGGGATCCCATGCTCTGAAATTGAAATTAAATACATAAGTCGCCACTCGGTAATCTCAGAAATAGGTATTATTATTCCCCTTTTTTGCGAGTTTAAAATGGTTCAGATCAACCTGTATATGTCTCAGAACAAGTACAATGTCATAATTGACAACAACGGCTGGCCTGTTGGTCTAGTGGTTAGTAGCCCTGACTGCTATGCCGGAGGTCGTGGGTTCGATTCCCACACAGGACAAATGTTTGTGTGATGATCATGAACATTTGTTCTATGTCTGGGTGTAATTTTTCTATAATATGTATGTACTCGTATTTAGAATATATAAGTATGTTTGTCAGCTGTCTAGTACTCATAACACAAGCTCTGCTTAGCTTGGGACTAGACGACGTTGTGTGATAGTTGTGGAATATTATTATTATTTCAGAAACTTGAAATTGAGAAATTGAGAATTAGGAACCCAATTCTTAAGAAAATATAAACCAGCAGGAAAAAGTATTTGCAAAACCTCAATATAGTCTGTCCAGAATAATAAGTAACTGAATTCATTTCAATGATTTTTACACCGTGTTATTTTTTTCTCCAAAAATATTTTAAAAAGGTCACAAGTTAGACACCACCGACACTAAACACAGGTCACGGCAGCCCATAGCGGGTATTAGGAGCCATTTGTGGAAGCAAAACAACTTCTCAGTCACCCGGATGACCAGGTGACCATGTATTTGACCGGACAATTAAGTAACATAACAACTTTATTACTTTGTGATATTTTATGTCACAGTTACGTTTTGTGCATAGATTCTTTACATAAAATTACGAAACACGTGTTTCGAATAACTAAAAACTAGTTTTGTATAAGGTTATCCGAGCTGCAGACTACGAACTCACCAAGAAGGCTATATTCGGCAAAGTAAGCATCATGTCTTCCGGCCTGCCGACTGACTCCTCAGGCAGGAAGGTGCTCTTGTAGCGAGGACTGTACCTCAGCACGCCTGCCGCCTTGTCTATCTCCAGGTCCTCGTTGGTTCTGTTCTCTCTGGTAACAAAAAGAAAACATTGTTAGGGTTGCCGCATAAGGGCTACCAGCCACAACCAGAAAACGCCGCCACCGGCATATTTAATGTAGGTTTCAAACATTTTATATGGACTTGCCGGATACAGTTGTCGCCGGAAGCTGCCACACACTTCTTGTGGCCCATACTAGCCACTAAACGCTTATACAAAACACTGTCACACGCCACTCGTGCATTCAGAGTCCATATACTACTGCGCACATATGTGAGTTAAAAAAAGTATCAGCCACTGGCCACATGTGGCTTGTGGCCGCTTCTAGCTTCTCGTGGCGGCTTTTGTGGCTGTGGCATGTGGCTCATGTGTGGCAACACTTATAATCTTCTCTACAGAGACTAGACAAATTGGAGATTTTATAGTGTACAAGTGCGTGCACAAAAACAGGTGCACTCTCCGTTCCTTTACTCTCATAGTGCCATTGGACAGCCGTCCCAATCTGACTCGACCGGAGAGAGATCAGGCACAGGGCCAAATGCTTTACGTGTTTTCCGAGGCACGGGGGAGTCATGCCACCAACTTCTAAGCTCCGGACTGCTACAGAGTAATTCGTAAAGGAAAAACCCAACAGCATTTTTTGCCCGATCCAGGACCCACGCATAGGGCATTAGATGCAAGTTTGCCTGTTTACTTGATTAGCACTTTGCCACTTCGTCCCTATTTTTAGTACTAGTAGTTTCAACTGTGTGTTGATATGTCGAGTCATTTTCTTTTATACATAAACACCCCTATTTTTAGGGTTCCGTAGCCAAATGGCAAAAAACGAAACCCTTATAGATTCGTCACGTCTGTCTGTCTGTCTGTCCGTCCGTATGTCACAGCCACTTTTTTTCCGAAACCATAAGAGCTATACTGTTGAAACTTAGTAAGTAGATGTATTCTGTGAACCGCTTTAAGATTTTCACACAAAAATAGAAAAAAAGCAATAAATTTTGGGGGTCCCCATACTTAGAACTGAAACTCAAAAAAATTTTTTTCCTTAAACCCATACGTGTGGGGTATTTATGGATAGGTCTTTAAAAATGATATTGAGGTTTCTAATATCATTTTTTTCTAAATTGAATAGTTTACGCGAGAGACACTTCCAAAGTGGTAAAATGTGTGTGTGTGTCCCTGTAACTTCTATATTAGGAGAATGATAATACTAAAAAAAATATATAATGTTCATTACTATGTAAACTACCAACGAAAATTGGTTTGAACGAGATCTAGTAAGTAGTTTTTTTTTTATACGTCATAAATCTAAAGAAATATAGTATTATCTAAACATCGATCAAAGTTACAACGAACTACAAGAACTTTTATATTATGTTACTTGCTGCTAAGGAACCCTTCATGGGCGAGTCCGACTCGCACTTGGCCGGTTTTTTTAATTAGTACAAAAACAAAAATAGGGATCTATCCCCGTATCTCTATTCCCATTACTGATCATATTTTTGTTGTAAAAATAAAAAATTCCAAAATTGCCCACGAGAATTCGTCTTATTGGTAAATTGCTAATTGAATCAATTATTCATAACAATTGCTACTAGAAAATAGTACGCGAAGTTGTTTCTCGATTTTGGTCGTCATTTATTCATTTATAAGCAATAGCCTGTGCAATATTTCCATACATTGACTGACATTTTGGGATATAAACACACTAATAACTTTGGTGTTTATGAATATTATTTATTGAAACTACTTAAATAATAAGAAGACGTTTTCTAACAAGTTCTACTAGTTAATTAAAAATTAGTGGTCTATCTACGAATATTAATGAAACGGCTCGACCGATGGTAATGTTTTTTTTTTGGAATATGTCGAAAGTAAATGAACCTTTCTTCACACCTACATTTTGAAACCTGGTAAACTGGTGATCGCTGAGCAACTTTTTTTCAAGTTTAGGTTTTATCTTGGTCTATTTGTTTTTATTAATTTGCAAAGTATTTATATTGTCTCCAAGCAATCTCTGTCCATTCAAGGTTTCCTGGAAGAAATCGCCTTGCGCGATAAGGCCGCCAATTGTATGTTTTTTTTATTATACGGTTTCTTTTTGTTAATAATTTATAATCTTGATGTGCAATACAGTAGGTATATATTAAATAAATAAATAATCATAATAATGTCGATTCTAAACTTGCTAATCTAGTTTTAATTAGGAACAATTTATGCAAAATACCTAATAAATATTGTATTCTTTATCATTATTGTCTCAATTTTATTTTGATTATATCATTTTAAATGTTTCTCTATAAGCTAATGCAAGACTTAGGCATTTTTCATTGGTGGCCGTATTTGAAGTAAATGAATTTTTACCTATTTGGTGAAAATGTCGAGAGAAACAGGTATGTGCTCCTATGTCATAAGTTATTAAACGGGTATATTTTCTATACCTAATTTTCTTTTATGTTTTGCTTCTTAGTGCTACAAAAACAGCTTAAAGTAAAGTTTTTATGTATTTCTTATTTTGGACTATTTTAGTAATAAGATTTTAGTTTCAAATTACATTCTTTGCCGAAATGTATTTGGTGTATCCCGTGGTTAATTGGTAACCATATCGTTTTTTTTTCCTGTAAAATGCCACTTCGTTTCACTGTTTGTTTTTCCTCTCATAAATATCATAACTTTAACTTTACTAATTATATTTACTTTTGATAATTATACATTTTTTTTGCTTAAAACCAATCAAGTAAAATTATTTGTGACAGGTACAATTCTTTGGAAGTAGGTTCAGCTACTGATACGAATACGGAAATTGTTTCACTGATAGTAAGGTGTATGCCTTAGACCTGTACTACCTGTACTCCAGAAAACTACACTTTCCTTTGGGCCCAGACCAAACACAACCGCCGTCTGCATGGAGGATCCTGCTTTTTTAAAGAAGGATGGTGGGACTTTACATCCTGTTCCATATTGGTTCCATACTTGATTTGAAAACTTGGTGAATTTTTTTTTTTTTTTCGGGTATACTAAGGTTAGGTACATCACACCTATAAAGCATGATGAAATAAAACACCAGACAATTAAATTTTCGACACACTGTGTTCGATATAATAAAAATCGAATGATCAAGTTTCGAATTCAAGGTACCTGTTCCGTATACCTGTGCATGTAATGATTATCTACTTACTGGTAAGTAAACGGGCCGACTTCCTCCACCTTCAGCTTGTGATCCTCGCCGCTGATGAACCGCTCAGCATTCGTGATGTTGAACAGATAGACGGACAGGTGGATGCTGTCTATCTCCTTGCTGATCCCCTCGTGGACGTATGTGAAGTAGTCTACCCGAGCACACTGAGGGAGGAATTTATCAACAATAAGCATAAAGTATAATTATGCAACTATGAAATTGTGTGAAATTATCCCAAGGGAACTTACGGGATAAAAAGTTAAAAATACAAAGCATTTTGTTTCAAATAAACCATTTACAGGCACTTTTGATATATAGAGAAGTCAGTCAGTCAGAAAAAATGATGCTAATTGCTCATTCCAAAGCGTAGATCTCTATGGAGAAGAATGTTTTTTTTTTATTGTTGATAGGTTAGCGCTTGACCGCATCTCACCTAATGGAAAGCGACGATGCGATCGACGATGGAACGCGCTTACCTAGAAGAAACCTATTCACTCTCGACTTAAAGATTCCCGGGTTGTAGCTATCAGGAAACACAGAATCAACTCAGACAGATGTGCAATAAACTCCATGGACAATTGGACACTCTTTTCAATCATGTTATGTTTTATAAATATCTGGGTTACATGTTTCTTATCCTATATATATACTGTTCCAGGACATGGTCTATCCTTAAAGATATGAGAAACATACAAATGTACACACACACAAACATTCGCCTTTATAATTTTAGTGGGATGTGTAGAGTTCCAAGTCGGTGAGTTCCGATAGGAGGGAAATCATTTAATGCCTTTTCCCGTTCTAGAGCGGAGCGGCGCCGGCGGCGTGTCACCGGTGTCACACTTTACGGACTAAAACCACACTTTGTTCCTCCAATTGCCTTTGCGTTATATAACCACTGGAAACCTTTTAGAAGTCGACCCACGGACTTAGTAGGATTCACCCTGTTGGTTTTCCTACGGTTTGCTAACACCTCTTTGAGATTTTTAGTGATGCATTTGTTGATGGTGAGGCGCACTAGTTTATTATGAGTCTATTCACTCTAGCCTTGAAGACACCCAAATTATAATCGGACGGGAAGACCACAGCAGGCTAATAGTTCCAGTCCTTCGATGTATGCGGTATAAACGACGAGGCTAAACGCTTAGTCCAGACCGTAGAGGTTTCAATAATGTAAGGGTAGATACACGCCGTACGTCGAGTTGTCCAAAGGTAGAAATGAGAATCTTTGAGGTGGGCATGGAACATTACGCGCGTAATCTGTCATTTGCCTTATGCGTTTCAAGACCACGTTATCGCACAATTATGTAACCTACTTGCTCCTAGATGCAGTAAGTTTAACCTAGATCGTCTAGACTTGATTTGCCACCAGCTAGGCCATCAGCAAGCGATAACATAGCAATTATATTATTATCATAATGACGATATTCTGCATAGCTTTTAGTATTAATTGACGACCAAAAAAATCGAATTGCTAATAACAAAATTAAAAGATTCGAAACATTTTATTTCAAATAAACAATAATATTTATAAGCAGTTTTGAAATGTCAACAAGTTAGTCCGTCAGATAAATAATTTTAATTGCATACCTATTCTAAATCATAGATCTCATGGAGAAAAACATATATATCTGTTACGTTTCTTGTCACTACTGTTATGCGAGGACAATATAAATAAAATAAAAATTATATATAGATATTAAAATAATCATTGGCAACTAAGAAATGACTAGTCTCAACTGGCAGCACCCGTTCATGGATAATGACGCGAATATTAGCACCACTCAGCTTAATCATTTTGAAGAGAACCGAATGACCCAACTCACGCGCCACCATCAATGAGACATTTGAGTGAGCATGACAAACTCTCAACTGCCATGCTTAAAGATATTTTATTGAAGGAACTGCTGTATAATAAGGTACTTACATAAACCGAGATTAAGTGGATAGGGTTTATGATGACGGTCAACATGGCTGCGACCAGGCAGGTTACTCCTATCGCCAAACTCACGAGGAACCTTACTGGAAAAGAGAAAACAGAAAAAAATAAAGCTGTGAAGTTACTTCGGTCACTGAGCAGCGTATGCGATAGGTCCGATACGACGACGAGTACCCATTATAAAAAAAAACATCCTGGTTTTAATATAAATGGCGTATTGGATATTGGTCTAAGACAAGGCTGCTCAAGTTTTTTAACAGTCGGGCCAAACGTATGCTTCGGAAATTTTTGGCGGGGCACTAACGACTTAATACTGGTGTCAGACCGAATGTTAGGTTTCGGTGGCAAACCTGCCGAAACTACGACCGAAACCGAAACTGCACTCGGGAGTTCTCGCGTTGTGATCGGTCATGTTCAGCGCGTTAATTCCTTCCAAGCGAGTAAGCAACGAAGACATTTTGCCGTGCCCACGTGCCTAATCATGTCGTGACTGGCTTGTGTTTGCATTTCGTTTTACCTACTCCCAATCTAAAATCGTGTGCAGTAAAATTGATGATAGTTAACGAATTTAAATACCTTAATTTAAAATGCATTATAAAAAAATAAGGACTGACTGATTATAATAACGTTTTCCTTATTTTTTCCTTAAAACATGATCCTTGTAAGGAAGTTTCGGTTTCTGTTTCGGCCGGATACTGAAACTGTTGCCGAAATTTGGTTTCGGTTGAAAAAACAGTTATCATAAGTCGTCAATGATCTGCCAAGTTACAATCGAATTCCGTTCTCTAATCGGTAACGCCTCGGTGACAGCAATTGTAGAAAACGATAAGTTGGTAGCCATGTTGACGCGCCTGAGTCGACCGCTCGTTCTACAATGTAGCGTTTGTATAACAAAGGATGTAGCGTTAAATATTGTAGAAACGATTTTGAACGATGTGAACTTGGCTACGAATTGTCTATTCGTTTGTTCTTACCACGCGACTTTACGTTGAGATGACGTCATTCCCATACGTTTCATCACTTTTCGACAGCGTTAACGATTGCAGAATAACAACTTGGCTAAGCGTGCTGGTAGCGCGAACGATGTGGCGAGCGCAGGAGTGGAGGTGTCAACATTTTCAACTTAGCAGAAATCTGACTCGCCTGCGCGGGCCATTCGAAATGCATCCGCGGGCCACTCAATGGCCCGCGGGCCTATGGTTGAGCAGCCTTGGTCTAAGACATGTGACAAGGTTTTTTTATGCAACATTAGTTCTAGTATATGCGAAACCCGAAACACATGTCTAGTGTTTTTATGGAAAGAATCTATGTACAAAAGAAAGAAAGAAAAAAGAACCGGACAGACACAGGGCCATCCGGGCGACTGAGGGGTGGTTTTGCTCCCGCGTCCAGTTGTGCGCTGACATTTAATGCCCGCAATGACCTGCCGTGACCTGTGTTGTACTTAGTGTCAGTGGTGTTCAACTTGTGACGTGTCCCGATTTTTTTGTTCTAACCAAGTGACTGAGCGTTGAGATGACGTCATTCCCGTACATTTGATGTTTTCCACTAGCGTTAACGATTGCAGATTATTTTGGCTAGGGGTACTGTAGTTCGTTAGCGATAATGACTGTCAACATGTACAGAATTGCCTTGTGCTAACGTAAAGTATCACTTTGTTTAGGGCCCCATATCTATTGAAGGGAAGAGGGAACATAGAAAACGGTAGAGAAGTTGCAGATGGCATTTTGTATTACAATTTAAGAAAACTATTTCGTTTAACTTACTTTTCATCTGTCTGTTCCGATCATGACTTCCTGGGGCGATGTACCCCATTTTCAATGCCTCTTTCATCGCTTCGGATAATACTTTGATGTTTTGTATTGAACTAAACGTACTCTCTCAGTTCTGAAACAATATAAACATTTCATTAGCTCCACCTTTCTGAATGTTTCACTCCTTGTAGAGTCCTGTTCCTGTAAATGGTTATACTGAAATTAATATAAAAAAACCCTTAGTGTTTAAAATTATATTCATCATCGTCTTTATATAAATATGTTTATCAGTTGTCTAATATTCCCACCCAGGACAAATGTTTGTGTGATGAGCATGATCATTTGTTCTGTGTCTGGTTGTAATTTATATATAATATGTATGTATTTAGAAATAGTATGTTTATCAGTTGTCTAGTACTCATAACACAAACTCTGCTTAGCTTGAGACTAGACGGCGTTGTGTGATAGTTGTGGAATAAAAAAAAAAATACTCAAGTCATAACACAAGCTCTGCTTAGCTTGAGATTAGACGGACCATATTATTTAAGGGATTTTTTTAAACATTTATTGCCTATCCTGTTCTTGTCTAGACTTTGCCATTGTCTGTCGCTGAATGAATTTAAAATTAAGAAGAAACACTGGAGTAGATTAGCTTCAGAAAAAACGTAAAACGACTGGAGGAGGCTTTTGCCGACTACCTATCTAGTGGATTTACATAATTATCATGAAACAAAAACATAATTTAAGACATACAGATAGTTAAGTTAGAAAAAAAATGTAGTACGAAAATAAAGTTATTTTTATTTTATACATAGGACCGCAAAAATAACGGGACGCATATAAAAACTGCGATCGCTCGAAGCCCGTTCTATATTAATAATCTCAGGGTCGTAGGCTATACAAAGTTGACTTTGAAATTAGTTTTGATTATTATGATGACCCCTTATTAATTCTAAAATTTAAAAACTACCGCATTTGTGTATTTTATAAGAATTAAAATATTTTTGTGATCAAATCTGCATTAGCTCAAAAAGTAGTTTTCTTGCATAGGTATAAAAATTAAATCGTGAAACTGTTGTTATACATAATATATTGTAATGTCTTTTAGATAACTGGTGTATTATAATAAAAGAAAATACAAAATACATTTTTATGCACTATTTATTATAATCGCAGTTTATCTGTGACATAATGCAAGAACAGCTCAATTTGAGGCAAAAATGTTAAATAGAAGTTTCAATTATAATTTCGAATTTGGTTAACTCAAAGAGATATCACAGTTGCTCTATGTGACCCATTATTTTTGTGACCTAGTGTATTTATCATGTTTTCAAAATGATTTTATTTTATTGTTTCCTGATGTAACCTTGATGCTAATGCAAACCTAAGGCAACTTATAAGAACCTTAAAAAACCAGGAAGCAACATACGAGTACTAAATAGTTTTAAATACAAGACTCTAGGTCATCATAGGGTATTATTATTATCACGGTGGAGCACACAGTCGAGGTGTGCCCTGCTTGGGCGGAGCATCGCCGTGCCCTCGTGGGGGCGATCGGCGGCGGAGACCTCTCGCGCCGGGCCTTGGTTGAGGCCATGGTCCGGAGAGAGGAGGAGTGGCAGGCGGTCGCCGACTTCTGCGAAGCAGTAATGCTCGCAAAGGAGGAGGCCGAACGCATCAGGCAACGGCGTTATCGCCGCCGCCGTCGCCGGGATTCTGATCCCGATTTCCGGCCAACGTAGACGCGGGCTTGCGGACAGTGAGCAATGGGTAGCTCACTGTCCGGCCGTCCGGTAACTGTCCGGACCAAGCCCAAGTCGTTGACGGCGCGCACTGTTCCCGCGCGCCTCAAGGAGTTGTCAGCAACAGCAGGGACCCAGCCGGGTCGAAGCCTACTGGGGCCAGGGTTATCCGAAAGGGCGCTCGAGCCCCGGTATGAAGGCTAGAAGGAACGGGGTGGGTCTTTTAGTCAGTAAGAGTCTGACACTATCTCCACTGACCAGTCCACTCAAGGGCGGGGGATGTCAATGCATGATTTTTTCCAACCATAAAAAAAAAGGGTATCAATATTATTTACAGTCTTTAGTCACCCAGCCAAAAAAATATGAATAAAGTAAGGCCAGATAGTTTTCAGATAGGTCTCAGCTGCGGGCTGTTGTAAAAAAGATACGGCGGCTCTGGAACACAAAGGGCGTTTAAAGGAACACAGGTGATTTTGGCCAGTAATAGTCTGACAGGCCCTCTCGCTCTCCCTTGAGCGAGAGGAATTATTTTCCTGCTTCAGTAAAATAAATGTTCGAAAGAGTTACTGTAGTACTTTTTTAAGGCGTTCTGTATTAGGGCTTAGTGCGCCCTTACGAAGACACGGCGGTGTTCCACTTAAGCGGGGCACACCTCTACCGTATGCTGTGTCAGACCCTGGCGTCTATTCCACCTGAATCACGTGCAGGGACCTCTCGAACTTAGCATATCCAATGAGGACCTGCAACATGAGGAAGGCGATGACGATGTGATGCTTTTCCAGCCACTCCTCAAAGAGGTCCACTGCCATGATTATGGTGTGCTCAGCGATGGATTGTGAAAGTCGCTGTCGCTTTGTCGTCATGAGATCTCACCGGACCTCTGTCCGCCATGCCGTGACCTGTTATGGCAGAGGAGTTTCGCTGACCGTACCGTACATACTTTAGAAATGCTCGCCTTTGTACATCAGCTGTTCAATTTTTTAATTAATTGCAACAATATACGTAATCCTTACTAATATTATAAAAGCGAAAGTGAGTTTATTTGTTTGTTACGTCTTCACGCCTAAATGTCAAAACCGATTTTGATGAATTTTGGTACAGAGATAGTTGGGATCCTGGAGACGGACATAGGCTAATTTTTTTATAAAAAAAAAAGTGAGAAAAGGGGGAGAAAGAGGGAAGGTCTTTTATGTACGCCGGCGAAGCCGCGGGCAAAAGCTAGTAAAGAATATAAATTAAAGAATAAGAATGTAGATAATTAAATGGGGTGTATAAGCCATTTGACTTTTTGAAAAAAATATCATTGTATTATTTCCTAGTCAATATTTATTTAATATAATATTTTCGATAATCCTTTAAATTCCAAATTATGTTAATTTAACTTATTTTTTCACTCTGCCAACATTCAGATGACTTTATTTACTTGGATAAGAAAATCATTTTATTAAAATCAACGAACTTAAGGTGGACGCATTCGATTCATTTATTTTTAGATTATTAAGAAAAACATCGTTTGTTTATGATTTTAGAGGAGTAAAGGACTTTGCCCTGCGTTAGGATCATTATCATTTTGGAAGATGACACCCTAAATTAAAATGTTTGGTTAATGCCGGTTCTGCTCCTCAGCCTCAATCAACTTGGACCCAGTAATTTACATTTTTATTTTTATTTAATTATTATTTATTTATTTATTTATTCCATTTTAAAGAAGGCTTACAGACTAACAAAATAATTGATACAAAAAGTTTGATATTTTATATAGTACATTATGATGTGTGTAATGTTAGTGATTACAGTCGAGGCGGTATTTAGACCCGAGCCGTGGCGAGGGTGCGCCCGCATAATTTTTTTATTTACCCCTAGGGGAAGGCTAAGGTCTTTTGATCAAAGTGCCTAGTCTTACGTTTATGTTTTTTGCGTGAAAAGTTTTTACATAATGGCTTTCGTAGTGACAATGGTATACGCATGTAACATTTTCTTATGATTTTGTAGTATTTAATTTTATATAGGTAATTAAAACAGCCACTGAATTTCACTCGAATAAATCAAGCCAAAAGCCACGCGCGTCTTAAAGTAGTGGCCATAGACCACAATAGAAAAACAATTTTTATTTGAATGCACGATTTATTTGCTAATTTTTTTTTTATTTTATTTAATAAATCGTTTGTAGAAATTAAAATGGTCAAAATTGCATGAAATAAGTAATTAATACACTAATTTATAACATTGAACGCAATAATTTGTGAATTTTTTTCGTACTCATTTGTTTTGCGAACAAAGAGGTTGAACAGAAAGGTTTAAACTACATTATAGCACTAGTGCGTAATGGTAATCAAAATGTCACAGTTTGGTAACAAGTGCCTTTATATATCTAAGTGCAGTGCAATAAGAGTCACTTTCTGAGCAAGTGTATTGAAAATGATTTTTTTATATCTAAACAATGTAGGTATATTGGAAGAGATGCATTTTACCTTTTCAGTTCACTGTTTTTGATACGGTTTTTATTTATTTATTATTTTTATGATGTTAAAATTATTGATTTATCTTTGAACTTTGAAAATTATAGTAGGTAGGTATTCCACATTGTAGGTGCAGACCCTATTAGGGCTTTTACCTCGGACAGAGGATAAGCATTGACATACAGCGTGGCAATGCCGCCAGTTTTTTTGGCACATTACCAGCCAGCAACGATGTGGAAGAGTTTTTCACTATCTCCCGCCCCGCCCAAGGGCAGGGCGGGAGACTTTTACTGACTAAAAAACCCACCCCGTTCCTTCGTTGCCTTTCATCCCCGAGCCATTTCAGAAATAGACCCTTGGCCCCGGTAGGCTTTGTCCTTGCTGGGCCCCTACAGTTGCTGACAAAATTAGTAAAGATTAATTAATTTTGATTTATGTTCCTTTTATGACGCATATATTGACATTCGCAAGAAAATCAAAACTTATAATGTACTTCTCGTTGATCCTGAAATTTTTCACGAAGCAGATCTCATAGCACAAGTAAAGGAAAAGTCGAAAACGGTCAATTTGTAGTTATTATCACATTTATTTTATTTTTTGTGATTCTAAAAAATCTATGAGATTCGATTCTGGAATCGAACTAATTGCTCATTTAACTTTGTACAGAATCCTCGATGCTCGCGTCCGACTTGATAGATTTTTTTTATTAACGGCTTGTAAAAACATGACAATCAAATAAATGGTTTAAAATTATTATCCAATAAATAAAAGGGTACCTGCGTCACCTTTCTTTTAATTAATGACCGTATAGACGTACGGCTATGCGCCACCGGTATATGGTGGATATCCCACCAACACGCACAAAACGTTTTGGGAACACATTCATTGTGCGTGTGGCTAGGGAGTGGAATTCCTTGCCGGAGTCTGTGTTTCCTGATAGCTACAACCCGGGAATCTTTAAGTCGAGAGTGAATAGGTTTCTTTTAGGTAAGCGCGTTCCATCGTCGACCGCATCGTCGCTTTCCATCAGGTGAGATAGCGGTCAAGCGCGAACCTATCAACAATTAAAAAAAAAAAAAAAAATAGTCAACGTGACAGTTGCCGGAATAAATAAAACCCAAATTCCTCATCTATATTAAGGTGAACGGATACTTTCCCGAGCCAAACGCGTCGAACGAATCGAAAAAAAATAATGTTAGGATTCTTTATTCTAGAGTTTTTGCAGACCATTTGTCTGAAACAAATTGACGCGGTAAGGTGAGTGGGGTTTCATACATTTTTTTATATAAGTGTGCGTTCAATTTTATCAGAGCCGAACGCGTCATACAAATTGAAAGAGAAAAGATTTTTTTCATATGAAATCCTATGAAATTTGGCACACCTAATCGCATCGAATCGTCCGAATTTGGAAGAACTCCAGAAATCTTAGAAGACGAATTCGGATGCATTTAACCACTGCCTCTCTTCACATGTAATTTCAGTGCGACAAGTGTAAAGGATCTGTCATCAAAAACATAACCTTGTAAAAAAAACAAAGCTTGCAACTCAGTTTTCCCACCGTAAAAAGTGGTGAGATCCATGTAATACTAAGTCGGTTAAATTATTCAGTCCATACTTAAGGGACATTGATGACCTAGATTGACTTGGCAATCGGACTAAATATCCTCTCATCTGGCATTGTTCGGCTAGACATGTTCCGATACTAATGTCGGAGAGGAAGTATTAATTTTAATTTTAATATTATTCATTCAATTGTGTAATTTATAAAATTGGGGTTTTAATTTATTTAATTTGCTTATTTTAATTTTTTCACTTTGATTTTAATTCTAATTTGTTTACTTTAATTTTAACTTATTTAATTTGATTTTAATTTATTTATTTTTTTTTTACCTTTATTTTACATCTAATTTATTTAATTTGAATTTAATTTATTTTGACATTAATTTTAAATTGATTGACTTGGTTTTAATAAATTGTATTGATGCAATGTGTAATTTGTACTTTTTTTTTGAGTGATAAAATTTTAATTTTAACGTGATTTAGATTTGTATGGAATTTGTAATTTATACGGGAATAATTTCCTGAAATATTTTATTATTATTATTAAATAATCTAATTTAATATAATAGATACGTATTACTTGTGATATACATGCGATTGCCACTGCCGTGTTCCCTAATAGAAACAATTTCTTCGGCGCAGTCGCTTATTTCGGTGCGGATATATTATGACGTGTGCGAGGCTTGCTTAACTTCGATTCGTTCGACGCGTTCAACTCGAATAAGAGTCCGTTCACCTTTAAATGGAAAACCCAGAAAAAAAGTTATTCGAAGACGTCATCAGATCATCACGAACTCGGGGTTAAGTACTTCAAATTAATTTAATATGTATTGAAGTTAACGAAACCTGTTTGGAACGTATAGTTTACTACCGATTGAAGGAACCAGTTAGATACTATTAAGAGGGACTTTCTCTATTCGCCTATCGTCAACGTCGAGCATGGTTTAAAAGCTTGTTGCTTCATCTAACGCAATCCAACGCGATGTTTGATGAAGAGGCAAAAAAGAAAGATAACGCCTGAAGACTCTGTTGGCATTCGGTAATTTCATAATTTAATCCAATATTTTACAAAAATTGTTCCAGAAAATACGTGTTTATTTTTAATATTAAATATTTTTTCTGAGAAAAATTGTCGTCATTCAGAATCTTGATTAAATGTGCAAGGATTCTGATGTGCTTACTTTTTTTATATATTTTTAATAAATGAGTAGGTACATTATAGAAGGCCAAAGTTTAACAGGCCTGTTGGTGTAGTGGTTAGTGACCCTGACTGCTATGCCGGAGGTCGTGGGTTCGATTCCCACCAAGGAAAAATGTTTGTGTGATGAGCACGATCATTCGTTCTGTGTCTGGGTGTAATTTATCTATAATATGTATGTATTTAGAAATATATAAGTATGTTTATCAGTTGTCTAGTTCCTATAACACAAGCTCTGCTAAGCTTGGGACTAGACGGCGTTGTGTGATAGTTGTGAAATAAAAAATAAAAAAAAGTCCATGTAAAATAGCACATTTTCAGAGGTCTTTACCAGATTAGATTTACGCTTTATGTTTTAATATCTATAAAAGCTTAGACAATATCGACAAGATAGCTGTGTATCGAAAATATCTAGAGAAAGATGTGTAATATCATCATACCTAATCATAATATGAGCGGTTGTATGAAAATTTACCTCGTAAAGGACACTCTTAACAATACTTAAATGCTTGGGGACTCAGGGGTTAACGAGTTCCTAAAATGTGGTGGTATTTTATGTCAGACATGATTTGCCTGCGGCTGGGTTTGCCATTTTCTATCGTATATTTGCATTTTATAGAAACTAGATTTCAAATCTATATCTACTAATTTATTATAAAGAGGAAAAATTTGTATTTTGGTTTTTAATTAACGAACTAAAACTAGTGGGCTGATTTTAAAAATGCTTTCACCAGTGCAGCATGCTAATTCATGACTGGTTGGTTTTATTAGCAAATATTTTTTATTTTTTCACGTGCGATGGCGCTGACAAAGGCCAGTGTTTCAATATTACCTAAACAATTTTCATTTCAAGTATAATTCAATGTTAAATCCGTTTTTATAATTCAAAATCCTAATAATAACCCAAGTCGTTTAACTTATTAGACAGATTTCTATTTTCTTATTTTTGTTAGTGGCCAGTTTGAATTTCGGGTCAACTTTATTTTTTTTATTATTTTTTTTTTTTTGACTTTAACTTGTTCGATGCACGTAAATTTTAATTCACAATGTTGACGATTTTTAATGTTCCAAATTCAAATCTAATTATTCTCTAGGGATCGGTCATACTGCATTATCTCCCTAGGGATAGAATGACTTGCTTTAAGTGAGGTTTGTATGACGTATAAAACGACATTATCGAGCAGGTGGTGTAAAAACATTATTAAACATATTATTATATTTATTATTGTGTAGACATATGGTGATGGTGTGCCCCGCTTAGGCGGAGCACCAACGTGTTCTCGTGAGGGCAATCGGGGCAGCTGTCTCTCACGCCGGTTCCATGTATAGTCCATGGTCTGGAGCGAGGAGGAATAGCAGGCAGTCGCCTCCTTCTGCGAAGCAGTAATGCTAGCGAAGGAAGCGCACGCGTAAAGGAACAGCGGTCCTCACGACCCAGCCGCCTGTATCCCAATTTCGACTCTCAGCCATCGTAGGCGTGGGCTTGCAGACGGCGAGCAATGGGTAGCTCGCTATCCAGCCATCCGTCCGGTAACCGTCCGGATAGAGCTCTAGTCGTTGATGGCGTGTAGTGTTCCACGCGCGTCTCAAAGAGATGTCAGCCAAACAGTAGGGGGCCCAGCAAGGTCGAAGCCTACTGGGGTCATGCGTTGTGCAAAAGAGAACTCCGGGGCCATGAAAGGTAGGCCCAGAGCGGGAAAAGTCATTGGATGAATTCCCAACTAAATAAGCCACTTTTGAATTATCAAAAGGTCAGTTCGTCAAAAAATAAAAATGCTAATTGTAGATTCCAAAGTGTAGATCTATATGGAGAAGAATGCGCAAGAAACTCCATGGTCACTCTTTTGAATATGTTATGTATTATAAATATCTCGGTTACACGTTTCTTGTCTACTAATATTATGTGAAAACAATGTAAATAAAGTAAAAAATAAAAAACAATTTTAAACATAGATATTAAAATAAGCCACCGGCAGCTAAGAGATGACCAGTCTCATCTGACAGCACCCTTTCACGGACGAGATGCGTAAATCAGTAGCACTTAGTTCAACGATTTTCAAAGGAACCGAATGATCCAAATAGAATTTTGAAATAGGTCAATAAATTCGGGACAATAATAATAAATAATCAACTAACAAGTCTTGTCTAAAACCTCACTACGATATTAGCTCTCATTGGGTTAAACGTTTTCCTTTTAATTAATAACTTACGAATTAATAACTATTCATTACCATTGACCGTGGAATTCACTCGGTATTAAGAAAGAGCCCAACCAGTTTTTGCGAAATAACTGTTTCTGAGTCTGATTCACTCTCTTTTCTAACAAACTCCTTCAACTTTGATCTTCGAATAAAATAACATAGCATTTCAAAAGTTGTAAACACCTTTAATTCAGGGATTTTGCGCGTATTTTTTATATTTTTTTGTTAGATCACAGCGTTAAACAATTAAGAAAAAAAATATAGAGCGCGGAGCGTCAAAAATATTTAAGAACTGCCAACCGATAAAATTTAAACACCCACCATTTTGGCGCGCTTGGCATAATGTTAAAGTCAAGTTACAGTCTCGGTGATGTTTGTTGTCATAGATTTTGACGTCAGAATAATTATATACATTTATATATATTTGAAATAATATTCGCAGTTATTTTACAAAAAAAAAATTATGGCATGTCTCCTTCACCTCCTCCTGTGAACACGGCTAATCTCGATTGAAATCGGTCATCATGATCGAAAATCGGTATAAACTAAACAGCGCTGTGCGCTTTTTATTGTTTTACAATAATTTCAATATTTAGTTTTTTTTTTAAGAATTTAAAGTACTTAGCTAAGAATAAAATAATTATTTATTTAGCATTTTAAAGTTGAAATCACTTGTATTTTTTTTTATTATTTTCAACACAATGTTACATTGTTATGAAATAAATGACTTATGACTTTTGGTTGATTTTTTAAACGAAAACTTGAAAAACGAAGTTGTGTTGGACTAACTTTACTTTGTTATCCTTGTTTTAAATACATAATGTTCTATAACTACAGCTAGCTGGATCAAAACAAATCGTTTTGAATGCTGTTTAAATAATGTGTTCATGATTATAGCTGCCGTATTTTTGAAACACTGCCACTGCAGGCTCCTCCCCATGAAATACTAGATACAGTAGATAATTATAACAATCGACATAATAAACCTGTTTAGTAGTGTGTTAGTTTCAAGAATAGACCGAATGTTTTTGAAGGTGATCATACATTTTCGGACATTTTTGCATAACATAGGTCAATATGATACGACTTTGAAATGATTCCAAGTACTTATATTTGAAACTAGCTTTTTTCCGCGCATTCGCTCGCGTACCTAAAATAACCTGTCACTGAGGAATACAGCCGCTTTCTATCGGTGCTAAAATTAAAGATATCGGACCAGTACTTCCAGAGATTACCAACAAAAAAACAAAAAAAAAATACCTCTTTATAATATTATAGTGTAGATGGACCATCTGATTATTTCAATATATTTTTTACACCACCTGCTCGATAATGTCGTTTTATACGTCATACAAACCTCACTTAAAGCAAGTCATTCTATCCCTAGGGAGATAATGCAGTATGGCCGATCCCTAGGGAATAATGAGATTTGAATTTGGAACATTAAAAATCGTCAACATTGTGAATTAAAATGTAGGCGCATCGAACAAGTTGACTTGAAATTCAAACCAAAGAGTATGTACCTAATCACTATGATTCAAACTGGCCACTAACAAAAAAAAGAAAATAGAATGAAACGTGCGTACCTACTGACGGGAGCGTTATAGAAAATTGAAACTATAGAATCTTGGAGTAGTGAATTTTGTTTGTTTGATGAACTTGTAAATATAATACTTTTTTTTTTCTAGTTTAAGATTTGGTCGACCAAATTGTCTTTTAATTATCTCACAGATGGTGTAAAAAGTAGAGTATGCAACACGGGGATAAAGCTGTCTTTGTCTTGGGCGGCTTGAATTCCTCACTTCACTTAGGTTTCTCTATTAACTCCCTCGCGATGCTCGGGAGTTAATTTTATAAATCCCTCACTGTCGTTCGGGATTAAAATCAGCAACCTTCGTTTCGTTCGGAATTCAACATGCCGCCCGCGACTTAAAGACACTGCTTTATCCCCTAGTCACATAAACTACTATTATTAGTTTTTGTATTTAGAACATTTGCACAGTTGGGTAGTGATACTTTTTCGAGATTATTATAATGGATTTGAGTTGCGTAGAGAGAAATAAAATTAACCTATGTGTTTAATTTTGTTCACTATTATTGTCAGTAAGTTATTTTTTCGTCAATTATTTACACTTTTGCTGAAGACTTAAACTTAAAACAAACATTGTTCTCTCACATACTTATATTTTCGAGCTTGTTTATCAGAATATGAACACATACGTTATCAAATGTTTTTGCTAGATCTTTGACTTCTTGACCAACAAATTTAGAATACTAGCTCATGAGCAGAAACTCGGCACTCACGCTGGATAATAAACATTTAATATATTACGTAATTCTTAAACCCATTTGGGTATACGGTATCCAGATATGAGAGGTTGTTAACAGCAATATTGCTTGCCTGCAAAGGTGCAAAATGGCCAATTAAGGAAAATCACAAACGCTCCGTGGTTTACGAGAAACGACGAAATCCATCCATGAATACTTAAGTACCCCGACAGTGGCCTCAGAAATAGAACACTATAAAAGGCAACATACAGAACGTCTTGCCCGCCACCCCGATCCACTTGCCTCTGGTTTGTTTGATACTGCCAATGTGGTAACAAGACTCAAAAGAAACCACGTTCTTTAAGCCGAGTCAAGAAATAATGAAAGAATGATGAGTGAATTAATTTCTTTAAGAAAAAGTCATCATTTAGAATTTACGTGAAGTTATGTCCTTATTTTGGGAGCTTTAAAGCGTCTGTAAAGCAATACGGCCGACGGAATGTATCTGGGAGTATTGGCGACTTAATTTTAAAGATATTGCCTAAACTATACGTAAAAATCAGCTTGGAGAATTTACCTGAAGTGATATTTTTATGTACCTTGAATGACCTTGATTGCCTGGTACCTGAAAATTGGCCATCTAAGCAAGCTAGCAGGTAGGCATGCGTTCTTAATACATACTAGCAGTACTCAATTGTCCACATTTCCTTCGTCAGAAAATACGTGACGTCTGGTGGCCCTGGGATCTTGGACTATAACATTGTACCTATTTACTCAGCAAAATTTTTAGCTACATTGACAATGAAACTGTTTCATAAATATTCACAAACAGGTTCATAAAGTTATGCACTCTTTTGCAAGGAGGAAATGGTCTTGATTCAACTGCCGATGTGACCCGAACAAACAAACATAAAAACATAGCAAATATAATATAAATTTGTAAAACTGGTTCCATGTGCTCACCTTAACCTACTGCGAGAGCTTGGCCGAGCGATAGATATTGAATCATATTCGGTTCTTGCAAAACGCCAAGAGCTGATGAACTGTCTATTTACAGTTCGGTTAACGGTCAGGTTCAAATCGAACAGTTAAGTTTTTCAAAGATATGTAAATCAGCACTCAAATTATAAATTAGAAAGTTTATAGGACTGGTTCTTTAACGTATTAAAATTTTTATTAACCCTTCGCGATATGGTCAGTAACAACGCGCTACTGGCCTTCTTTGAGGAGTCTTTTTTAGGTGGGAAATCATCTAATGATATCTCCCGCCCTAGGACGGAGCGCGAGGGCGTGTCTGACTTTTGCTGACTAAAACCCACTCCTGTTCCTTCTTTGCCTTCGCAGGGCCCTGCAACCCCGGGGTTCTTCTTCGCACCACCCATGGCCCCAGTAGGCTTCGGCCCTGCTGGGCCCGTACGGTTTGCTGACATCTCCCTGAGCCTGAGGCCGCTCTAGAGACCTCTACAATATCATTTTTAAATTCAAAATGTCAACATTTAATAAACCCAAGTTGTGCCATGTTTACCTACGTTAAGAATACCTACTCGTTACAATATCGAACAAGAAATATATTTTTTGATTTGCGTAAAAACTGTTTTGTTTTGAGAAGTACCTATAGCATATTCGCGTTAAGATTAGATATTTAAAAAAACCAAGTCAAAATCAAAGTCAAAAGGACAGTAATAAAAGGTTTTCATAAATTTCTAATGTTATTTTGAACAGACTATAGCGCTCGCCGCCGCGCCGCTTCCTACGCTCGCTCTTCTGGCGCGCGGTATCTTAAGGACCTATTACACTGCGCTGAATATCGCGAGCGATATTCCGACTCGTACTATTTTTCATTCATAGAAAGACAGTCTAACCCTTATTACACTACACGACACGTCGAACCATAGACTAGACTGTCTTTCTATGAATGAAAAATAGTAAGATCGCACGCGATATTCAGCGCAGTGTAATAGGTCCTTTAGTACTCAGTTCTAACCTCACCTAACCTATTTCACACAATTAGATGTCAAGGGTCGTCAAAAGTCAAAGTTTCACGGAAACCGATAGACAGATGTAAAGTAAACATAATTAAATTCATAGAAATAAAGATAAACACAGTTTAATCTCGCAAAAAATGTACATTAAAAAGATTAAAGAAAAGTACAGAGGCGAGCACATCTACACTAACATAATAAACAGGTAAAGTTTGTTTTTTTGTTTGTAGGATGTAGGTACTGGTCCGATTGCTAAAATTTTTCCACCTAAGCAGTAAGCTGCTTTATTTCTGAGTGACATAGGGCTACCCCTACAATAATACTACCCTAAAATACCCCCCTACCCTACGGTAGGGGGGTATTTTATGTACGCGGGCGAAGACGCGCGTAAAAGCTAGTCAATAATATAAAAAGGACAAAGTCACGCAATTCTCTATTCAACTGTCCAAGATGCTAGTACGGGGACAGTAGTAGTCATCATGGATGCAACGGACTTCCTCACGCCCTAGCCGGCGAGACCCCGACCCCGGCTACCAGCCACCGTAGGCGTTGGCTTGACGACGAGCAATAAGTAGCTCATCATCCGGCCGTCCGGTAACCGTCCGGACCGAGCGCATCCACGGTGCGTAGTTTTCAACGTGCGTCTCAAACAGATGTTAGTGTAGCGACATCTATAGAAGAACTCATCCTGCATTTAAAGTTCTCAAACATAATAGAACAGCCTGAAATAATCTGTCGGGCAGTTGCCCACCAGACATAACACCCGTCTGGTCGGAGGATCCTCCCTTTTCAACGGAGGTTTGCAGGACTTTACTGTCTGTTCTGCATACCTCCAAATTAGCAAAACCATAGCGACCCCTTTAAGTATTCCAAACTGCAAGTGGTGGCCAAGAGAGTGAAAAAGGCGCCAAAGACCAAGTCACTATTTACCTCAAAGAGATGTCAACAAAATCGAGCTGTCAGCAACAGCAGGGGCTCAGCCGGGTCGAAGCCTACTGTGGCCAGGGTTATCCGAAAGGGAAGCTCGGTCCCGGTACGAAAGGCACAAAGGAACGGGGTGGGCTTTTAGTCAGTAAGAGTCTGACACTATCTCCCGCTCCGCCCAAGAGCGGGTGATGTCATTGGATGATTTTCTCCACCATAAAAAAAGGTCCTGCAGGGCCAAAGCCAACTGGGGCTATGGGTTGTCTTTTGAAAGGAAAACCCGAGGTCCTGGAAGGCAAAGGCAAAGAAGGAACAAAGGTGTGGTTTTAGTCAGTAAAAGTCTGACACACCCTCCTGCTCGGCCTTAAAGCGGGAGAAGTTATTCGATGGCTCCTAAAATTAAGTAGTTAGAATAGAATAGAATAAACTTTATTATAGGTACAGCAAAATAGTAACAATTTGATAGAAACTAACACAAACGACTAACAAAAATTAACACTAACTAGTTTAGCACAAAAAAAGATATTTAATTCATTAACATTTCAATCGTCTCAAATAAACGGTGTCAATTCGTCGGGATTAAATGTGAAAATGGGGGTACCCCAAGGTTCAATTTTAGGTCCTTTTTTATTTTTAGTTTATATTAATGATTTACCCTATTTGCTGAAAAATAAACTTAATATGGTGTTGTTTGCTGACGACACTTCTTTGATTTTTAAGATAAATAGAAGGACTAATAATCTTGACGATGAAAATAACGCTTTATTGCAGGTCCAAAACTGGTTCACTGCTAATAATCTAGTTCTAAATGGGAAAAAAACTAAATGCATAAGATTTTCCTTACCAAATGTCATAAGTAGTGATTGCGACATAGTATTGAACAATGAGAAACTAGAATTTGTTGATAAAACAGTTTTCTTGGGGATTACGCTTGACTCTAGGCTACAATGGGGTCCTCACTTAACATCTCTTGCAGGACGGCTTAGCTCGGCTGCATATGCTGTTAGAAAAATCCGCCAATTTACGGATGTTGATACCGCTAGACTAGTCTATTTTAGTTATTTTCATAGTGTCATGTCGTACGGTATCTTACTATGGGGACGGGCTGCAGACATCGAGTCAATCTTTATATTACAGAAAAGAGCCATCAGAGCTATTTACAATCTCCGCCGGTGCGATTCTTTAAGGGAACTGTTTAAAGATATTAACATAATGACGGTACCTTGTCAATATATCTATGAAAACATCATGTATGTTAGAAAAAATCTTCATCTTTTTAGCAAAAGAGGCGATAGACATAATTATGTTACAAGAAATAGGGATCAATTAGTTCAACCAGGTTTCAGACTGGCTAAAGTGGCCTCTTCTTTCATGGGGTACTGTTTGAAATGTTATAATAAAATACCACCCCAAATATTAGAACTCAATGAAACGAAATTTAAATCTTGTATTAAACGCACACTATGCAGGCAAGCATATTATAAGTTGGAGGATTATATTCAAGATAAAAATGCTTGGCTCAATGCTGGTCCAGCTCCACTACCACTAGGGCGTACTAATTAGTTGATTAGTTGGAAACTAATATTATTATTTTTAATTTGAAAGACACAATTGCATTGTATAATGTAGAAGCACTTTTTCCAAGTTTGTGAATGTGAAGCACCATGGAGCATTTTTATTAGGTTACAACTTCTTTTTTGACATTACGAGCATGGCAGTTGAGAGTTTGTCATGCTCACTCAAATGTCTCGCTGTTGGTGGCACGTGTTATTGGGTCGTTCAGTTCCCTTCAAAATGGTTGAGCTGAGTGGGGCTGATGCACGCGTCATGCTCGTGAACGGGTGCCGTCAGATGGGACTGGTCATCTCTTAGCTGCCAGTGGCTTAATTCAGTTTCTATCTTTTAATTATTTTACATTTTTTATTTCATTATCGACATTGTGCTCACATGATAGAAGCAACAAGTAATATGTAACCAAGCATTATATGTAACACATAATATGATTTAAAAGAGTGTCCATGGAGTTTCTTGCACGTTCTTCTCCATAGAGACCTACTCTTTGGAACGTGCAATTTAGCTTCACTTTTCTTGGACTGACCGACATTTGACTATTCAAAAGTGCCTGTAAATGGTCTATTTGAAATAAATGTTTTGATTTTGATTTTTTGATTTTGGAAATTACAGACACAATAGAAAAACAATAGGTGCGCGAACGCCGGCGTTCGCGCACCCATTAAACCCCAAGCGAACGCCGGCGTTGGCGCACCTATTGTATTTCTATTGTGTCTGTAATTTCCACGATTGAAAGGTTAATATGCTATACATATAAAATTGCGATTTCAAATAATTGTTTGGAGCACTTAAAATTCAAGGTAAATAAAAAATAAAATCTCTATTTCAAAGATATTGCAATATCTTTTCAACACACTTACTCGAAAACCCGCTCTAATCCCACCGCTTTCAGGCACGCAATAGACTGTTTTCCGCACTAGTGCAGAAAAGTGCGCGTGCTCTCCCCGCCACAATTTTATTATAGTTATCGTATCAGGTTGAGCGCGCGTCGACCCCCACGAGCCGCCGGTCAACCACCGTTTATTCATTTCTTCGTAGGTGTATTGAAAAAAGGCGTTTGATACAAGTGCAAATTTGTCACTGCATCCCTCGGCTCCATAACAGTTGCAGTTGTTAATGAAAAACTTTCTGCACTTGTATCAAATTGCTTACATGAATAACTGCCGTATTCTTTGACGTACGACGTTAAGGCTTATAGTCCCTTGAACCATCTGGCCAAAATTATGTGGACGCACCTCTCGCACCCGCCTAGGCGGCAGTACGCAAATCTGTGCATTTATTTGCGGCCAACAGCGCCCGGAAAGCGCGCGGCTCACCTTTAAATCCATTTTCTTTGCAAAATATTGATTGATTTACATAAAAATATGCAATGTTCACTTTGAAGAATATTTAACCACCAATTTTTATGTGTAAAAATGTTTCTAAACATCACGCCGTTTCGAAGGAGTAGGGAAAAGTTGCGAAAAGTTGTGAAATTGCTAAATATTGTTTTTAGACAAAAGTATTAATATCACGAAAAAATCAAATGTTGATAATGTTGTTCATGAATCTATAATAAACATATATATTTTTTTCAAACCTAATAACCTGGCCGTTATCGAGGAGTAGGCTTCAGAGAGACACTGTTTTATGGCACTTTTCGGGCGCTTGGGCCTTAACGAAAAAATCGAGAGTATTGCTCATATTTTGTTTTCATTAACAACGGGTCATTGACTCTTCTAATCATTTATTTTTGTCTAAAAAAATATTCTACTTGTATTCTTATCTCATCCAAAGGTTGCCAGTTAGATGTCAAGTTCTGCGATAAAATAACAAATGTACATTATTAATTTATCTGTTAAGATTTTATTATTAATATCGCTCTGTGGCTAAGTGGCTAAGTAATAATGCACGGATGAATCTCCAAGGTTAAACTAATAATAATAAATAATATAATAATGATATTTTTATTTGTAAAAAGTACACAATTACAGGTTACAATTTAGGGTACAATTGGCGAGGTACAAGATACATGATCAATGACCCTTGTGCTAGGTAAACCTGTGTTAGGGGTCATTCATCCGTCCATTGTGTAATGATGAGACTTAGATACGTAAAGTGTACTTATATAAGAAAAAAAAAACTCGTACAATTTAGGGATTAATAGAGGAGAAAGTGCAAAAAGTAAACTATTATCAAGAAAGGGGAATTTTTGTGTCGTGTGTAATGTAGGTGGTGTGTGAAAGCTTAACTGGTTAGAGTTTGAGAAATTCTTCCGTCAAGTCATAGTTGAGGGTAAGTAGAAATTCTTTAACTTTGGACTTGCATTGGAATTTGTTTTATTTGTGTATGCCCAGTTTATTGTGGAGTTTGTTATAAATAAGTGCACTTAGATGCGCTTAAAACTGCTTTTTCAAGATCATTCTTTGGATGGATGACTATCTTAAAAAAATTCTACATTCCTTGGAAAGCACGTTAAGTCGTTGATTCCTGCTGTAAATCTACACTAAAATTATAAAGAAGTAAAGTTTGTTTTTTATGTTTGTTGAAGGTAATCTCTGGAAGTACTGGTCCGATTACAAAATTTTTTTCTTCGATAGAAAGCTGCCTTATTGTTGAGTTACATAGGCTATATTTTATGTACGCGGGTGAAGCCACTGGTAAAAGCTAGTTGTTTACATTTTACAAGTGTTAGGAATAGGCAGAAGTCAGGAAATCTGACACTAGTCTTGCTAAGGGGTTCTAATTTTAATTTATCGCTCAAATCAATTTAATTTAATTTAATACAATTTAATAATTTGAATATCTATATACTCAATTTATAAAATAATAATTTATATAATATATTGTAAAATTGTATAAGCTGTGGACGCCTTTAATTGACATATCTATACAGAATTTAATGTCTATTAAAGTACCTACCTGTATAAGAACTTGTTAATATTTCGTTAGTGTTCCTTATCTATATTGCTATGTGCAATTTAGCTTCACTTGACAGCTTCATTTTGACAATTCAAAAGTGCCTGTAACTGGTATAATTATTTGAAATAAACGTTTCTGATTTCTGATTTTTATAATATAAAAATGAATCGCAAAATGTGTTGGTAAGCGCATAACTCAACAACGCCTGGACCGATTTCGCTAATTTTTTTTTGTTGTGTTCGTTATTATGAGGAGAAGGTTCTTATGGAAAAAAAAAATGAAAATTAGGGTAGTGTAGGGTAGAGTAGAGTAGTGTAGGGTAGTGTAGGGTAGAGTAAGGTAGAGGAGGGTAGAGTAGGGTAGAGTAGAGTAGGGTAGGGTAGGGTAGAGTAGAGTAGAGTAGGGTAGAGTAGAGTAGAGTAGGGTAGAGTAGGGTATAGTAGGGTAGAGTAGGGTATAGTAGGCTGAAGTAGGGAAGAGCGGGAGCGAAGCCGCGCGGGTACAGCTAGTTATAAATAAATAAATAAATAAGGGGTATCGTGTTACTCAGTAACTGCCATGGGTTGTGCTCGTCAGATAGACCGAATGTTGCTCTACGTACAATACTAGCTTTTGCCCGCGGCTTCGCCCATGTACTAAAATATAGCCCATGTCCATCAGGAATAAAGCTGCTTTCTATCGGTGAAAAAAAATTAGCAATCGGACCAGTACTTTCAGAGATTACCTCCTAAAAACAAAAAAAAAAAAAACAATTTTATTATAATTGACGTAGATAAAGTGTAGATTGATATTCGATCGATCTATTTTACCTTGATAGTTAGACAGTTGAAAATTTCATCGATGATGTATTTCTATTGCCGTTGCAATAACAAATACTAAAAAACAGCTTAAAATAAATATTTAATGGGTTTTCATACCTACAACAAACGTGAATTTTTTGCCGATTTTTGCTACTCACTCACCTCTTTGATGTCGGTTAAAGTTTCAAATAACAAAAAACCTGATCGCAAGAAACAGGTTAAAAGTTTCCAACAAGACACACTTTTTAAACAAATAAATGATGACAAATAAATAGATGGTGCTGGCTGTTGATTCAGTTCAGTGATGCTATACCACTGCAAGGTTTTCAATCACAAACGTGATTTTCTTGCCGTTTCTTTGATAAAGACGGTACGGAACCCTTCGTGCGCGAGTTCTACTCGCACTTGGGCTTTATTGAAATAATAGTAACTCATTTTTCAAAACATTACCCTCCTAGGGCAGTCGGGTACAATAAATTAACCTATGAGATATACAACTATATTTCAAGCATATAACTGTCATTTTTCATGACAAAATTATGAAAAAAAAAAGTTGTTTAAAAATATGTCATCGGAAAATTGCAAACGCCGCGAGAAATTGTAAATTATCCTAACTAATATTATAAATGTGAAAGTGTGGATGTTTGGATGTTTGTTACTTAATCACGCAAAAACGGCTGAACGGATTTGGATGAAATTTGGCATGCATATAGCATTTGACATGGAAAAGAACATAGGCTAGTTTTTATCCCGGAAAAATATTTTATTCCTACGGGAAAACACGATTAGAGTGCGATAACCGAAGTACACGCGGACGAAGTCGCGGGCTGACAGCTAGTTTTTTTATAAATATGAGACGTTTATGTTGAAAACTAATGAATTTGGATTTAAAGTATCGTGTACAAAATGATTTTTTCATAGTATATCGAGAAATTATAATCTAATAAAGATTTGTTACATTTTACGGAGTCTGCAATTTTCCGGTGACATATTATACGAGTACAATATGTAACTGGTATAATGCACACCCATTAACACCACAAGTAAAAAATTAAGTTATGTTCATAATTCAAATACTTTTTTTTTTATGGTGGGAAAAAATCATGCATTGACATCCCTCGCTCTTGGGCGGAGCGGGAGATAGTGTCAGACTCTTACTGACTAAAAGACCCACCCCGTTCCTTCTAGCCTTCATACCGGAGCTCGAGCGCCCTTTTGGATAACCCTGGCCCCAGTAATAATTCAAATACTGAAATTACGCTTATATGCACTTAAGAACATCCAGCCCGTGGTGTATTTTCATGCAACCGCTCTAACGTGATTATGATGTTATTACACATCTTTCTCTAGATATTTTGGATACACAGATATCTTGTGAATATTATCTAGGCTTCTATAGAAATCAAAACATAAATTTGTGTAACACTAATCCAGTAAACACCTCTGAAAATTTGCTATTTCACGTGAACTTTGGCCTTCCATTATGTACTTTTTCATTTATTTAAAATATAAAAAGTACATGTTTAGAAGCTATGCATATTTAATCGAGATTCTAAATGACGACAATTGTTCTCAAAAACTTTTAGAGGGTAAAAAAACAGATTTTTCCTGGAACTGTTTTTGTGGAATATTTGAGTAAATCACGGAGTTACCGAATGCCAACAGAGTTTTTGGGCGTTATCTCTGTTTTTCGCGTTGCCTTTTGATAAAACATCGCGTAGAATTGCATTAGATGAAGCAACAAGTTTTTAAACCATGCTCGATGTTGACGATTATAGGCGAGTGGGGAAGGGCCCTCTAGTAGTGATTTTTTAAAGATATTATTTATCATTAATCTAGGCAAATAATATGGGAATCGCTGCACTATACTGGTAGCGCATCGGTATTGGTATTTACGCACACACCCTAACACTCTGATGACGCAAATCGCATAATCAAGATTTATCCAAAATTTATTAAAATATCTAATTTACAACATTTTTTTTTCTGAATATGTGTTTATTATGTTAGCTATTGCATATTATATCTATTTGCTTATCTTGTTTATGTAATTATAAAAAATGTAATTCTCAAATAATATTATGCGACAAGAAATATGTATCCGAGATATCTGTAATACATAACATGATTTAAAACAGTGTCCATGAAGTTTTTTGCACATTCTTCTGCATAGGGAATGGAATTCTTCACTTTGGAATGTGCAATTATCTTCATTTTCTGACTGACAGACTTCTTGACAATTTAAAAGTGCCTAAAACGCTTTATTTGAAATAAATTATGTGATTTGATTTTAAGGTTTAAAGATAGAGTTTTTTTTTTAAATTTAAACCCATATGGTCTTTTATAAAAAGTTAAACCTTATATTTGACGCTATTATATTTTGTTTATTGATATAAATTAATTTCTATTATTATATTTTAGTTTTGTTAGTTACCTACTTGTAATGAAAAATAATATAAATTACTACAAGTAATGAAAAATAATATAAATTACTCGTACTGTAATTATGGTTAGTTAAGTAATTTATGTAAATTATTTGTTTATAAATAAGTTTGCGGTAAGTTTGTTTCGGTGTTTCTTCTCAGGGTAGTCAGATAGGAAACACTAACCTTATCTAGTTTAAAACGACGAAAAAAAATTGACGTGTAAGAGTGTTTTTTAAAACCTATTTGCAAAATAAATATCATATATAATTTAAAATTAAAGTACCTACTAATGTAAACTAAAAAAAACAAGTAATAACAATAAAATAATTAAAAGGAAAAAAAAACTTAGATTATCTAGCCTAGACAATATTCCCAATACTGAGCAATCACATCTCTACTCTTCTTCCCCAACTCTATGCCTGAGGTAAAATGTAGTTTATATATATAACTACACTATATATAAGGTAAATAAATAAATAATCTAAAACCCACCTCAAAAAAAGCCAGTTTTCAAAGTCACACACTTCACCAATAATCGCACAGTTCTATTGAGCAACCGTCTGAGGCAACCTTTGGGCAAACTCGCTCAACAACGATACATTATCACTCACAGTTACCAAACGACACTGGACCAAGGCGAGAGATACGCTGATATATAATACTAGCTAAACCGCGGCGAGATGGACACATGATACCTATATTCCACGGGGAATTTGTGATAGGGTTTACCGCTTTTTTTTAAAGGTGGGAATCCTCTAATAACTTCTCTCTCGCTCTAGAGCAGAGCGCGAGGATGTGTCAGACTTTTACTGACTAAAATCACATCTTTTTTTACAGTTCCCCTTAGGGCTATGTATTACCCCGATTTCCGGCCACCGTAGGCGCGGGCTTGCGGACAGTGAGCAATGGGTAGCTCGCTGTCCGGCCAGTCCGGTAACTGTCCGGACCAAGCCCAAGTCGCCGACGGCGCGCACTGTTCCCGCGCGCCTCAAGGAGTTGTCAGCAACAGCAGGGACCCAGCCGGGTCGAAGCCTACTGGGGCCAGGGTTATTCGAAAGGGCGCTCGAGCCCCGGTATGAAGGCTAGAAAGAACGGGGTGGGTCTTTTAGTCAGTAAGAGTCTGACACTATCTCCCGCTCCGCCCAAGAGCGGGGGATGTCATTGCATGATTTTTTCCCACCATAAAAAAAAAGGGCTATATATTACCGTTGAAATTTAGAGCTAAGCTACCAAACTAGACACCATAAAGACACCACAGTCGCCACACGTCCGAGCCGGTCGCGCCACCAAATTGGTTGCGCAACAAAATAGACACCAGATGAGTAATTCTCTATAGAGCTGTATACATTTTGTTGGTAGTGGCGACTGGTCGCGCTAACATGGTGTCCCGGTGTAATATAGCACGGTCTAGGACCAATGGGTTTCCCTTTCAGAAGTCGACCCATGGCTCCAGTAGATCCTGCTGGACCCCTACGGGTTTGCTGACATCTCTTTAAGGCGCGTGTGGAATACAAGACTCGGTCCAAAGGTTTGGGCAGAGCGAGTAAGTTAAAGAGAACTGCACCTGTGCCACGTACGCCGATCTGTGACTAGACTTGTAGAGCTACACTAGATCCACGCCACACGACGTCATTCTACGTACAAATCAGGTGAGTTACATGTGTGCGTCGGTCTAATGTAGTTTTAACTTAAATCAGGACTTTCCCTTTTATATGTGAAATGACACTTGCCTAGAGTTGAACCCAAGACTTCGATTAACAGTCACGCTTGTCACCACTACACTATTGAGTGAACGAGGCAGTCTTTATTCAAAACTATATTTTGCCCCCGGCTCTATCTACATACATAAACTATAGCCTATGTCACTCAGTATTAAAGCAGCTTTCTATCGGTGAAAAAGTGTTGTTTATTCAAAACTATCTTTTGCCCGCGGCTCTACCTGCGTACATAAAATATAGCCTATGTCACTCAGGATTAAAGCAGCTTTGTATAGGTGAAAAAATGTTAGAAATCGACCAAAATCGGACAAACAAACAAACTTTACCTCTTTATAATATTAGGGTAGACGTAAAGGAAAGCTTCTATGGCTACTTGTAGACTCATTGGCAGGCATCATTTGACAGGCCTGTTGGTCTAGTGGTTAGTGACCCTGACTGCTATGCCGGAGGTCGTGGGTTCGATTCCCACCCAGGACAAATGTTTGTGTGATGAGCACGATCATTTGTTCTGTGTCTGGGTGTAATTTATCTATAATATGTATGTATTTAGAAATATATAAGTATGTTTATCAGTTGTCTAGTACCCATAACACAAGCTCTGCTTAGCTTGGGACTAGACGGCGCTGTGTGATAGTTGTGGAATAATTTAATAATATAATATATTGCATTTAGGCTTATTAAGAGGCTCCTTACCACTCGCCTATCGTTAACATCGAGCATAGTTTAAAAGCTTGTTGCTTTATCTAACGCAATCCAACGAGATGTTTGATGAAGAGGCCACGCGAAAAAAGAGAGGTAACGCCTGAAAACTATGTTTGCATTCGGTAATTCCGTGATTTACTCGAATATTTCACAAAATTTGTTCCAGAAAATACATGTTTTTTAAACATTTAAAAGTTTTTGAACAAAAAATTGTCGTCATTTAGAATCTAGATAAAAATTGCAAGGCTTCTATTGTTATGTATACTTTTTTGACTTTTTAAATTTTTGAGCAAATTATGAAGTGTCAATGTTCATGCAAAATAGTAGATTTTAAGAGGTCTTTACTGGATTAGTTTTATACGAATTTGTATATTGATTTCAAAAGAAGTCTAGATAATATTCACAAGATATACTATGTTTCCAAAATATCTAACGAAAAGTGTGTAATAACTTCGTAATCGAGTAAGAGCGATTGTATGAAAAACAGCGATAATGTTGAATTGCATGCCCTAAACTATTTTTTTCAGTCACACATGAATCATACATTTTCCAGTAGACAATAAGCTAATAACTTGTTACGTGTTGGAATTATCGTTACAGAATCCTCACGATATTGCTAAAAAAGTTATGAGTTTACATGTGGATGGATGGAGGGGGAGAGGAAGGCCAAAGAAAAGATGGATGGATTGTGTGAGAAGCGATATGAAAGAAAAGGGAGTTAGTGATAGCATGACGATTGACAGGACAGAATGGAATTAAAGACCCCAAATAAAACAGGACTAGGGCAGGAAGATGATGATGATGGATCCTCACGAGATTAAAAAAATGTAATGTAATGTGTGTAATGTATGTTTAAAATGTTTTTCTTTCTTTTCTTCTTTCTTTCTTTCAGATGTCTTTCTACAATCAATTTTCTTTATAAAACAAGCTTCTACCAGCGGCTACACCCGTTATGAGAATTATCCTAAGGGAACATATTTCCAGGATGAAAAGTATTCTATGTCCGATTCCTGGACATGATCTACCCGTAAGACCAATTTCATCCAAACAGCTGTTTGAGCGTCAATGAGTAACACACATAAATATATACAAACATTCACCTTTATAATATTACTAGCTTTTGGCCGCGGCTTTGCTTACGTATCTATAGAAAATATGGCCTCTGTCACATAGGATTAAAGCAGCTTTCTATCGGTGAAAAAATTTTCGCAATTGGACGAGTATTTTCAGAAATTACCTCCTAGAATAACAAAAACATAATAACAAACTTTACCTCTTTGTAATTAGTGTAGATTATGTGATAGGTGTGACATTTAGGCGCTGCGCATGAAGACAATATTAGTTTTCAGTTACCGATACCGAACACTTTTTGAACGTTATGAGTATGTGTCTTGTGGAAGGAACTGGACACGAAAAAAATGTCTACGTATGCGCAGGGAGTGGATGATTTCATACTGGTTCTACAGAAATTAAATATTCATCGGTAGCTTGTATCTAACGCAAGCTTAACCACAGAACAACTTGCCTTGTAAAAAACTAGTTGTTGTTGTGTTGCCAAAATACTGTTTTGCCAGTAAAGTTTAAACAAAACTGATAAAAAAGAAAAGATAAAAGTTTTAGGATTCCGTACCTTTTTTTTATGGTGGGAAAAAATCATGCATTGACATCCCCGTTCTTGGGCGGAGCGGGAGATAGTGTCAGACTCTTACTGACTAAAAGACCCACCCCGTTTCTTCTAGCCTTCATACCGGGGCTCGAGCGCCCTTTCGGATAACCCTGGCCCCAGTAGGCTTCGACCCGGCTGGGTCCCTGCTGTTGCTGACAACTCCTTGAGGCGCGCGGGAACAGTGCACGCCGTCGACGACTTGGGCTTGGTCCGGACAGTTACCGGACGGCCGAACAGTGAGCTACCCAGTGCTCACTGTCCACAAGCCCGCGCCTACGGTGGCCGGAAATCGGGATCAGAATCCCTGCGGCAGCGGCGGCGGCGATAACGCCGTTGCCTGATGCGTTCGGCCTCCTCCTTTGCGAGCATTACTGCTTCGCAGAAGTCGGCGACCGCCTGCCACTCCTCCTCGCTCCAGACCATGGCCTCAACCGAGGCCATGGTCCGGAGAGGTCTCCGCCGCCGATCGCCCCCACGAGGGCACGGCGATGCTCCGCTCAAGCGGGGCACACCTTGACTGTGTGCTCCACCGTGTCCTCCGGGCGTTCCGCACAGTAGCGACACCCGGGCGTCACTTCCGCATGAATCGAGTGCAGGAAACTCTCGAACAAACCATGTCCGATGAGGACAGTCTGCCTCAAAGAGGGGACTGACCGCCACGATTGTGGCGTGCCCAAGGATCCTGTACCTCAATCGAGTTGAAAAAACCAAATACTCTTGTTTACAGTCCCTTAAAGCTGTGAAAAAATCAAACTCCTGAAATAACGAAAAAATTTCATATGGTACTTCCCGTTGACCTAGAATATTGAAATTTGGCATAAAGTAATGTCTTAATGACAACAGTAAAAATTAACGTCAAAAATACATAATGGGGAAAAAGAAATGTTTTTTTTTTTATTATTATTTAATTTCGTCAAACCGGGAAGGTCCCCAGTACGCTTGTGACTCTTTAAAATGTCACTAAATAATATGACGTAAGTAGTTTCTTAAAAACTAGCAGTACGCCGCACTGGCCAGATTAGTTCGTTGGTCTAGTAAAGTCTGTCTATTAAGTCAACCGACTTGGGAATTTTGTATAATAATAATAATAAAGACACCCTTTATATACTCTTACAAAAAGCTGCCATCTTAAATACATGTCGCATTGTCAGAAAGTTCTTACAAATAGACGTACATACACGAAATAGGTCTACTTCAGAATGTATCCTCCACGTAACACACCACACGCTACATTTACTTGGCTTGGCCCGTAAATGTAGCTAAATACCAGCCTAAGAGCTGAGAAGTAAAAACAACAATGATCTCTATCTCTTAATCAACCTTAATTATTGAACTCGTGTTGACTACATCAGATTTCATTAAATCCTAATAATTACCCAAGTCGTCAGACTCTAGTGGTCAAGCGTAATGCTATGCGATCATATCAAAGGGTAAACCCAAAATATGATCACACACCTAGATCAGAAAGAAAAAAGAAACACGTTTATTTGGCACACAGATACACACAGTGAAGTAATCTACACTAATATTATCACCTATAAAAAAGTTTGTTTTGTTATTTAATTGTTTGTAGGAGTTTTTGCTTTTTATTGGTTTGTGTAGGTATTGGTCGCGGGAATCCGATGGGTGCGTGACGCACAGGACCGGTCGTTGTGGCGACGCTTGGTCCGATTGCTATATTTTTTTTATCGATAGAAAATACCTATGTCACTCAGGAGTGACATAGGTTATATTTTATGTTTTCGGGCGAAGCCGTGGGCAAAAGTCAGTAATGACATATGTTTAACCGAACTTTTTAGTTTTTGTTTAGTGACATCTATTGGCCAAAGATGTATACCGGTCGCGCGTTAGGCAGTCTTAATATTTTTAAAAACCCACAGATGGAGTTGGTCAATTACGTCACTTTTTTATAAGTCGCAAATGAGATTCTCTGCGATCTGGTTAGGTGTCTGGAAAATAGTGATCCAATAGTTCTTCAACATAAAAACTTAGACTCGTTACAAAATAAAAGGTTCGTTTAGACATTTGATAGAATATAGGAACGAAACTGAAAGAAACAATAATGACGGGCCTGTTGGTTTAGTGGTTACTGGCTCTGACTGCTATGCCGAAGGTCGTCGATTCGATTCCCACTGAGTACAAATGTCTGCGTGATGAGCACAATCATTTGTTCTGTGTCTAGGTGTTATTTATCTATAATATGTATGTATTTAGAAATATATAAGTATGTTTATCAGTTGTCTATTACTCATAAATAACACAAGCTTTGCTTAGCTTGAGACTAGATGGCATTGTGTGATAGTTGTGGAATGTTATTATTATAATATTATATTATTAATAAAATAATAGTTCGGGGTCCGGTGTAGTAGGAGCTATTTTAGTAGTAGCTACACGCACAAAACGTTTTGGGAACACATTCATTGTGCGTGCGGCTAGGGAGTGGAATTCCTTGCCGGAATCTGTGTTTCCTGATAGCTACAACCCGGGAATCTTTAAGTCGAGAGTGAATAGGTATCTTCTAGGTAAGCGCGTCCCATCGTCGACCACATCGTCGCTTTCCATCAGGTGAGATAGCGGTCAAGCGCGAACCTATCAACAATATAAAAAAAAATAAGCTACACTACTAACGTAGTCAAAACTATCCCTTCTATTTTTTGACAATTTTAAATACATGAACATTGTGTGTTTTATGGCCGCGCCAAAAAGGTCCAGCTCGACCTAATGCCGGGCCACCACGTAGCAAGAAGAAGTATTTATCATTATTTAGTTATTAGTCACTGCCGAATTTCTTTTACCGCCTGGGCCTTAAGGCCCAAGCGCCCGAGCAGTGTCATAAAACAGTCACTTTCTGAAGCCTACTCCTCGGTAACGGTCAGGTTAAAAGATTTGAAAAAAAAAAATTGTATATTATAGATTCATGAAAAAGTTACCGTGGTTTACTAAGACTGAAAGCAACTGAAGGATATAAGTGGGTTTTAAACGCTGCGCAAATGTAGACACTTTTAGTTTTCAGTTACTGCCACCGAACAATCAATGGTTTGCTGGAAGAAAACTCAACTTTGAGTTAAGCTCACCTATGTACATGAATAGGGTAGTTTCCAGGGTCAAAATAATTACATTTTATTTAGTCCGTATTTTAGATTATAAAAAAATAATGGACACGTATTTTTTCTTTTTTCGATTAAACTGAAAATTACAAAGATATAGCCCATTAAAGTTACGTGTGGCGTCACCCCGTGCGAAAAAATGCAGCACGGCGCGCGGCGTGACGTTACACGTAACTTTAATGGGCTATATCTTTGTCATTTTTAGTTTCATTTACAAATAAAAAAATACGAGTCCCTTATTTTTGAGTAATCCAAAAGACGGACTAATTACATTTTTTACGGCAACTAGCTTATTCTGTTATCCACATATTTTGTTATTTTTCATGGTGTACAATAAAGAATAAAATAACGCTTTTTGATCGTTATGAGTATTAAGTGGAAGAAACTGGACACCAATAGTCGTTTATGTGACTAGGGGAAAAAGCAGTGTCTTTATGTCGCGGGCGGCATGTTGAATTCCGAACGAAACGAAGGTTGCTAATTTTAATTCCGAATGATAGTGAGGGATTTATAAAATTAACTCCCGAGCATTGCGAGGGAGTTAATAAAGAAACCTGAGTGAAGTGAGGAATTTAAGCCGCCCAAGACTAAGACAGCTTTATCCCCGTGTTGCATACTCTACTTTTTACACCATCTGTGAGATAATTAAAAGACAATTTGGTCGACCAAATCATATATTAGAGAAATATTTAGTATTATATTTACAAGTTCGAAAAAAAAAAAACAAAATTCAATACTCCAAGATTCATAAATTTTCTATAATGCTCCCGTCGTCGGTGAGAACGTTTTATTCTGTTTTCTTTTTTTTTTGTTAGTGGCCAGTTTGAATTTCGAGTCAACTTGTTCGATGCACGCACATTTTAATTCACAATGTTGACGATTTTTGATGTTCCAAATTCAAATCTCATTATTCCCTAGGGATCGGCCATACTGCATTGTCTCCCTAGGGATAAAATGACTTGCTTTAAGTGAGGTTTGTATGACGTATAAAACGACGTTATCGAGCAGGTGGTGTAAAATAGTAGTTTATGTGACTAGGGGATAAAGCATGTCTTTAAATCGCGGGCGGCATTCCGAACGAAACGAAGGTTGCTAATTTTAATTCCGAATGATAGTGAGGGATCTATAAAATTAACTCCCGAGCATTGCGAGGGAGTTAATAAAGAAACCTGAATGAAGTGAGGAATTCAAGCCGCCCAAGACAAAGACAGCTTTATCCCCGTGTTGCATAGGTACTCTACTTTTTACACTCATCTGTGAGATAATTAAAAAACAATTTGGTCGACCAAATCATATATTAGAAAAATATAAGTATTATATTTACAAGTTCATCAAACAAACAAAATTCATTACTCCAAGATTCTATAGTTTCAATTTTCTATAGGTAACGCTCCCGTCAGTAAGCACGTTTTATTCTATTTTCCTTTTTTTTGTTGTTAGTGGCCAGTTTGAATTTCGAGTCAACTTGTGCGCTGCACATACATTTTAATTCACAATGTTGACGATTTTTGATGTTCCAAATTCAAATCTCATTATTTCTTAGGGATCGGCCATACTGCATTATCTCCTAAGGGATAGAATGACTTGCTTTAAGTGAGGTGTGTATGACGTATAAAACGACATTATCGAGCAGGTGGTGTAAAAAATGTTAACGTATGCGCAGGGAGTGAATGGTTTCATACTGGTTCTATAGAAGTCAATAATATTCATCGGCAGCCTGTATCTGACACAATTAGTTGAATACTTTTTTTTTGTTTGATATAAACTAGTGCTTCACTGCGATCCCACCTGATGATAAGTAGTATGCAATCGTTGATGGTGAGGCGCACTAGTTTATTAAGAGCCTATTCACTCTATCCTTGAAGACACCTGCTCTAGGATAAATGACACGAATGTAAATAAATTAACAACAATTTAGATCTATAAGCAGAGTGTCGGCCTATCTTATGGTTTTATTCACCATCCAGTTTTCTACCAAAAATAGAACTTGTACACTAGTCAACACAAAAGAATAACGGCGAGGAAATTGTTGATGACATTATAAGTGATATTTAAATGATGCCCTTCTTGAGAAACATGCTCCGTATCCCTTGGACAGCATCTCGGACTAACATATCCATACTGCGAGAATTAAAAAAATTCTCGTTGTTATCGAGGGTCTTCACAAGATTTTGCAATGCCTCGGTCACATTGCAAGGAAAGACGATGGAAACCTCGAAAGACTAATCAACACTGGAAAAGTAGGCAAAAAAAGGCCTCGCAGGCGCAGCCTAATACGTTGGTCCAACCAGACCGGCACCGTTCTTGACTACACGGTAATTACGGCCCTTCACACCGCCAGAGACAGGAATAGATGGAGGAACATCATAAAAATGAAAATGATGATTCAGGATGGTCACGGCCTTCAGTATTGAGAAATATGATGCAAGGAGAAGGTAAGTGATGACCATGATATACACCGGAAAAATAATTTACTACGTTTTATCAAATCAAGTTGGGTCAGTCTTAGTATCGCAAAAAAAATGCCATAAATGGTAACTGACTTGACTAGATCTTTTACTATAGTAAAATAGGTAATTCAAAAATTATCAACAAAAAAAAAACAAAATACAAATGGTTTTTTTTAATCGATATAAACTAATGCTTGACTGCGATCCCACCTGATGGTAAGCAGTGATGCAATCGTTGTTGGTGAGACGCGCTAGTTTATTAAGAGCCTATTCACTCTTGTCTTAAAGACACATAAATTATAATTATAGTTTTATTTCACATACTACTACACGGGCACTTGTAAAAAGCTGCAGAAGCTGATGTACGGTTCTAAATTGGTCATATTCTATGAAGAAGAACCGATAAGAAACTCCATGGTTACTCTTTACAAAAAATTGTTATTTTTACAATATTTCCACAGTATTAATAGAACAGTGACAGTGTAGACCAGTCAATATTGTACTAAAAAGCGCAATAAAAATAAAAATCATAATAAAAATAAAAGTCAGTCGTAATAGGAAGTAATCTAAAAATTCGCAGAGTCTACATTCACATTATAAAAAAGAGGCTATATAAAAAAGCTACAAAAAATAAATAATTACTTACAACGATCAATAAATGAGACGATTACAAAATAAACAACATATGTGTGATGAGCACGATCATTTGTTCTATGTCTGGGTGTAATTATCTATAATATGTATGTATTTAGAAATATATAAGTATGTTTATCAGTTGCCTAGTACCCATAACACAAGCTCTGCTTAGCTTGGGATCAGACGGCGCTGTGTGATAGTTGTGGAAAAAAAAATATTTTGTGATTTTTACAAGCTTTTATTATGTTTCATCTGTCCCGATGTTTGTTTGTAATCAAATCTTGCTAACTAAATTGAGCTGACATGCATGTGTAAATCAGATGACAATGCAAAATTATTATGACATGGAAGTGATCTGATGATGGAACCGGAAGGTGGCTATAGGAATTCAGGTAACCCTGCAGATGTTTGAGATTTTTAGAATGGTCTTGATGAGTATTAATTACTTACATAGGTATATACTGCGCTATAAAAGCTTGCTATGAAAAAATGATTGTCATCAAAAAATTGAGAGGTGTCAAGGAACACCCGGATGGAACGAAGTTCATATATATAAGAGAGAGAGAGAGAGACAGACAGAGAAACACGCGCACGCCGCACGGGTTACAATAGCTTACTATAGCAAAAAGTGTCGTTACAACTTTTCGTGAGAATTTTTTCCGTCTAGCCCCCTTTCACAACGCGCGATAAGGAACTTCGAGAAAAAATTGAGAGAATTACATTTTGACAGCACTATCGGCTTCGGCAACCTCGAAAAACATGAAAAAGACACCCATATCGAAAAAGTTGATAAATTATTGCAGCCGCCATCTTGGATTTACATTTTGACAGTAAAATCGGTTTCAACACCCTCGAAAACCATGAAAACGAAACCCATGACGAAAAATTTGATAATTTCTTGCAGCCGCCTTGGATTTACATTTTGACAGTACTATCGGTTTCAACACCCTCGAAAACCATGAAAACGACACCCGTGACGAAAAATTTGATAATTTCTTGTAGCCACCATCTTGGATTTACATTTTGACAGTACTATCGGTTTCAACACCCTCGAAAACCATGAAAACGACACCCATGACGAAAAAGTTGATAATTTCTTGCAGCCACCATCTTGGATTTACATTTCGACAGTACTATCCGTTTCAACACCCTCGAAAACCATAAAAACGACATCCATGACGAAAAATTTGATAATTTCTTGCAGCCGCCATCTTGGATTTATATTTTGACAGTACCATCGGTTTCAATACCCTCGAAAACCATGAAAACGACACCCATGACGAAAAATTTGATAATTTCTTGCAGCCGCCATCTTGGATTTACATTTTGAGAGTACTATCGGTTTCAACACCCTCGAAAACCATGAAAACGACACCCGTGACGAAAAATTTGATAATTTCTTGCGGCCGCCATCTTGGATTTACATTTTGACAGTACTATCGGTTTCAACACCCTCGAAAACCATGAAAACGACACCCATGACAAAAAATTTGATTTCTTGCAGCCACCATCTTGGATTTATATTTTGACAGTACCATCGGTTTCAAAACCCTCGAAAACCATGAAAACGACACCCATGGCGAAAAATTTGATAATTTATTGCAGCCGCCATCTTGGATTTATATTTTGACAGTACCATCGATTTCAACACCCTCGAAAACCATGAAAACGACACCCATGACGAAAAATTTGATAATTTCTTGCAGCCGCCATCTTGGATTTACATTTTGACAGCACCATCTGTTTTAACACCCTCGAAAACCATGAAAACGACACCCATGACGAAAAATTTGATAATTTCTTGCAGCCGCCATCTTGGATTTATATTTTGACGATACCATCGGTTTTAACACCCTCGAAAACCATGAAAACGACACCCGTGACGAAAAATTTGATAATTTCTTACAGCCGCCATCTTGGATTTACATTTTGACAGTACTATCGGTTTCAACACCCTCGAAAACCATGAAAACGACACCCATGACGAAAAATTTGATAATTTCTTGCAGCCGCCATCTTGGATTTATATTTTGACAGTACCATCGGTTTCAACACCCTCGAAAACCACGAAAACGACACCCATGACGGAAAATTTGATAATTTATTGCAGCCGCCATCTTGGATTTATATTTTGACAGTACCATCGGTTTCAACACCCTCGAAAACCATGAAAACGACACCCAGGACGAAAACTTTGATAATTTCTTGCAGCCGCCATCTTGGATTTACATTTTGACAGTAAAAGTGTCGGTACAACTTTTCGTGAGAATTTTTTCCGTCTAGCCCCCTTTCACAACGCGCGATAAGGAACTTCGTTCCAAAACTTGTTTATACACTACTACACTACACTAGACAGGTGTTTCAGGTTTCACATATTATCATTATCATCATTATCATTTCAGCCGACAGACGTCCACTGTTGGACATAGGCCTCCCCCAAGTGTCGCCACAATGATCGATCCTGTGCGTATATATATATTGTATATCGCATATTATATAAGTACTAAAAATAAGGTTGTATATTATAATCAAAACAATTGCAGTAAAATCTAAAAATTTAACTTTGGAATCAGAATTAGAACGAGGTTTCTTAATTTATCCACCACTTGAGGTCTTTTGCACCCGCAGCAGCGGTGGTTGCTGATAGTGTGAAGGTAAAACTACACTGCGCACACGTTTACCTCACACACCGATCTGGGCGCGTCGGTCTCCATACATTTTATATGGAAACTAGACTTGTAGAGCTACACTTCGTCCACGCCACGCGACGTCGTCCTACGTACAAATCAGGCGTGGTCCACGTGTGCGTCGGTCTAATTCGGTTCTAGTCTATAATATTCACTATTTCCGAACGAGATCACGATAATAAAGAAATCGGAAACTTTAGCGAACTAAAGCTGATAAATGGCTACAATTTGTATTTTTGCTTGATATTATATCGATAAAACTTAATAGATACTTATACTCCGTTCAAAATAAAATTAGAAAACGAAAACCTTTTATTACAGTCCGTTCAATCGATTTTGACTTTTATTACGTTAGTGACAAATGGCAGCTGTAGTAAACAGTTCGCATTGTAACCGTTTTTTGGTTTGAATGCCATCCGTATGCCTACGAAGTAGAAGTTAAAATCGGTTGAACAGACAGTAAAAAACGTTTCTTTAAATTTCTATTCTTAAAGCGAATAGGGTATAGGCAGTAAAGTCTTTCCAGAGTTTCCCCATACAGTTATGCAATAAGTTAAAATAGAGTGCGCCAGTGCAGTGTACACAAATTGTTTTTTCATTCTTTTATTGTAACTGGCCAGATCCAGAGACTTTCAGTATGCCCCATGTATACAAATATCTCGTATCATAGTGTTTGATGAAACTTATCCGAAACAGCTTGACCGACATTTCATGATTTTGTTGTGTATATTTGGACTGCGAATAAATCGTAGGCTATTTTTATCCACCTCCACTCTTTTTTTGTTAACCGACTTCTTTCAAAATAAAGTTGTACCTATTCTAATTATAAATTTGGTCGAACATAATATCATAAATATTTTTGTGGTTAACAGATTCCCCGTAATTTGGTGTTTCATAAATAAAATTTCCAAGAGGTTTTTCCTAATAATTACCTTTTAATACTCGCTAAATTTAGATTTTACTAAAGCATGCAGGGAGTAGGTTGTTTAAAGAAGTATTTATATCACTACGATTAACTTAGGTATTTAAATCAGGTTGCTGATCAATTCTATAGGTCAAAATGAAATTATTATGTACCAAAGAAACAAAAAACAAACTGAAAAATTGTAGCGGAGTTTGCCGTGCCACGATTCAAAGATCCTGCTCCATATTTAACTCACATAATAAATTATTTTATATCTATACACATATATATTTTGAAGAGTCTGTTTGTAACATCAAAACAACCTTTTTTTAGATACCTACTAAAATAATATATATGAAAGTATTTTTGAATAAAAAAAAATGCATTTTTTTAAATTTTTGTCTGTCTATCTATTTGTTTCTGCCAATCTTCGAAATGTCTGGTGTTCTCAAACACTACGTGAACTAAGTTGCGGGTAACAGCTAGTTAAGAGGCTGCTTTTCCACTCGCGTATGGTCAACATCGAGCATGGTTTAAAAGCTTGTTACTTCATCTAGCGCAATCCAATGCGATGTTTGATGAAGCGGCAATGCAAAAAAAGGGATATCGCCTGAAAACTCTGTTAGCATTCGGTAACTCCGTGATTTACTCGAATGTTTTACGAAACAACGAACAATTTAGCTTTTACAAAAATTGTCCCAGGAAATACGTCTTTCTTTTAAACCCTTAAAAGTTTTTGAAAAATATTGTCGTCATTTAGAACCTTAATAAAATTTGCATGGCTTCTATTGTTATACTTTGACTTTTTTAATTTTTGAGTAAATTATGAAGTATCAAAGTTCATGCAAAATAGCAGATTTTCAAATTTTCAAATTGATTTCAATATAAGCCTAGATAATATCCACAAGATACTGTGTTTCCAAAATATTTTATACATATAACACAAGATACTGTGTTTCCAGAATATCTTATCTTAGCGGTTGTACAGTGAAAATGTATGTCGACTTGCATGCCCTTAAAAATAAAACTTATCCCAGAACTAAACTGTGAATATTATTATAATAACATTTTTAATCATTATTCGAAAGATACTTAGCGCCATCTTGAATCCTAAAGCAATTGTAAGCGTCGAAAGTTATTGACAAGATACTGTGTTTCCAGAATATCATAACTATAGGTATACATCGCAACACAACTGCTCAGACCCAAATTCCACCGTACGGCTTCACCAGACATCACGCCGGAACACGACGAATCGCTTGGCGGTATGGCTTTGTCTGGTAGGTGGTAACTTTAAATCCGGCAGCCGATGCTATGGCCTACCAGCGCGTTTACTGCTCGTTTAGCACTACCCAGGGGACACGTGTAGGGTGGTCAGAACTCAAGTAAATCCTACGGACGCGGGCAGCTCATCCCCCCATCTCGTATCTTGTGGATATTATCTAGGCTTATATTGAAATCAATTTGAAAATTTGTTTAAAATTAATTCAGTATAGACTTCTGAAAATCTGCTATTTTGCATAATTAAAAAAGTCAAAGTATAACAATAGAAGCCTTGCAAATTTTATTAAGGTTCTAAATGACGACAATATTTTTCAAAAACTTTTAGGGTTTAAAAAAAAAGACGTATTTCCTGGGACAATTTTTGTAAAAGCTAAATTGTTCGTTGTTTCGTAAAATATTTGTGTAAATCTCCGTGGAATTACCGAATGCTAACAAAGTTTTCAGATGTTAACTCTCTGTCTTCGGGTTGCCTTTTTGTCAAACATCGCGTTGGATTGCTTTTTTTTAGAAAAGCAGCCTCACGTGTTTGGTATCATTTGAAAGGACTTCAGAATCTACGCAGCTGTTTCACTGCTTCACTAATGAACGGAAGTTTTATGTTAATTACCTAGTTCTTAATTTGACAATTTAGCTTTTAAGTACAAGTAAAAAGTATAAAAGCACATTAACACCAAAATTGTTTAAATGAAAAAAAAGTAAAAATCCAAAACCCGACTACGAGGTACCAACCGAAACACTTTAATAACGTGTGACTACGGCTTTTCTTTTTGTTCTGTTCTTATTTCTCCAGTAACCTTGTTTATTTCAGCATCTTGAGAATCTTGTTTCATACTTTGTCAGCGTCGCTTTTTTTGTCGTAGTCGGGTTTTAGTTTTTTACTTTTTTATTATTAAGTACTAGATGAGCAACTTTAAGACAATCGGATTTTTTATTGAAAAAGAAGTGAATTGATGAAGGTAGAATGAATTCTCATTCTAGGCATCTCCAAAAACTTTTAAGGGTGTAAAAGGTTTTGAGCTTTTAATATTTTAAAGTTTTTGAACTTTAAAGCCCTTTTCGTATTTTCTGGAATTTTTTTTGGAAAATATTCGAGTAAATCACAGAGTTACCGAATTATCATCATCATCATCATATCAGCCAAAAGACGTCCACTGTTGCACATAGGCCTCCCCTAAGCGTCGCCACAACGACCGGTCCTGTGCATCACGCATCCATCGGATTCCCGCGACCCTGACCCTGAGTTACCGAATGCTAACAGAGTTTTCAGGCGATATCTCTCTTTTTGCATTGCCGCTTCATCAAACATCGCGTTGGATTGCGTTAGATGAAGTAACAAGCTTTTAAACCATGCTCGATGTTGACGATAGGCGAGAGGAAAAGCAGCCTCTTAACTAGCTGCTACCCGCAACTTAGTTCACGTAGAGTTTGAGAACACCAGACATTTTGAAGATAGGCAGAAACAAATAGATAGACAAAAATTAAAAAAAAAATGCATTTTTATATTCAAAAATACTTTCATATGTATTATTTTAGTAGGTATCTAAAAAAAGATTGTTTTGATGTTACAAACAGACTCTTCAAAATATATATGTGTAATTGTGTATAGATATAAAATAATTTATTATGTGAGTTAAATATGGAGCAGGATCTTTGATTCGCGGCAAGGCAAACTCCGCTACGATTTTTCAGTTTGTTTTTTGTTTCTTTGGTACCTACATAAAAAATTTATTTTGACTTTTATCAAAATTGATCAGCAATCTGATTTAAGTACCTAAGTTAATCGTATATAAATACTTCTTAAAATAACCTACTACCTGCATGCCTTAGTAAAATCTATATTTAGCGAGTATTAAAAGCTTTGAAACTTTTCGCGGTTTTTTCCTCATTTTTTTTAAATCTTTAGGTTTTTTTTTTTAACACAAATCGTTGATGGGGTTCAAAAGCCCAACTTAAATGGAACTGGGCAGGACATGTCTGCCGCATGTCTAACGAGGTGTGAGCGCGTATATCGCAGGATTGGTGCCCGGACACAGCAACGCGGGGCCGAGGCTAACCACGAAGGAGATGGCGGGACGACCTGGATAGCTTCCTTGAAAATTGGAAAGAGAAAGCGAGGAACCGTCATCGTTGGAAGGAGTAGAGGGAGGCGTTTGCCCAGCAGTGGGACAATATGGGCTAACTAAAATAATAAAACGTTTTTTTTTTTAATTAAAATGTATAAAAATTTTAATCTATCATTACTAAGACACCGTGTATGTTACCGACTAAACCCTATTTTAGGATAAACTAGTTTCGCCTAGGCCAACCGAGTTGTCCTTACATGAGCTTCTATTTCTTACGAATATAAAAACATAACCATGAAGACTAAAGGTCCGCTCCGCGCCCGCCTTGGCCTTATAGCTTAACCAATACTTATGGGTATTACGGCCCATTCACTCTCTTGGATAGGAGGCCAGAGACCCAGCAATGAGAATATTATAAGGCTAATTTTGCTAGGCTAAGTCAAGTAGATTTAAAGTTAAGGGGCCAAAAGTGGTTTGAAATGTATCGTGTACCTACATATCGGTATTACGGCCCATTCACTCTCTTGGTTAGGAGGCCAGAATCATAACAATGAGAACATAATTATTATGAGGCTAATTACGCTATGCTAAGTCAAATAGATTGAAAGTCATGGAGCCAAAAGTAGTCCGAAATGTGTTCACACGTGTCACACGCCTCATTTGTAAGTAGAACGACGCACAAGTGTCACACGCCTCATTTGTACGTAGAACGACGCACACGTGTCACACGCCTCATTTGTACGTTGAACGACGCACACGGGTCACTCGCCTCATTTGTACGTAGAACGACGCACACGTGTCACACGCCTCATATATACGTAGAACGACGCACACGTGTCACACGCCTCATTTGTACGTAGAACGACGCACACGTGTCACACGCCTCATTTGTACGTAGAACGACGCACACGTGTCACACGCCTCATTTGTTCGTAGAACGACGCACACGTGTCACACGCCTCACTTGTACGTAGAACGACGTCGCGTGGCGTGGATCAAGTGTAGCTCTACGAGTCTAGTTTCCATATAAAATGTATGGAGACCGACGCGTACAGATCGGCGAGTGTGTCACTTCGTTTGCGCAATATATTTCTACCTTGATTCTTATCATCATGAGACAAAACATCATTATAATTAATGCATTGCGAATTAATATAGAGTTTATTATTCGGTCACAATTCTAGACTCTAGAAGGACTTTTGTATTAGATATTTTTTGTATTAGAGTCTAGAAACTTTAAGACTCTAGACTCTAATACAAAAAAATAAAACAGTTAGTTGGTCGTCATTGTGAACAAAAAATATATAGACAGAAGACAGTTTCCTTGAATCTAAAGACAGAAGAACTTTAAGTGTGTAACTTTTTGATATAATATTATAAATAAAATTAAGTCCACTACCAAATATGTGCAAAAAAGAGAACAAAGCTTTTTCCTAAAATCTGAACAAATTTTGATTTAGAAATTGGTTGAGTAAATAGATGTATAAAATAAAATAAAATAAAGATAAAATCTTTTTATTTCAGACACTTAGTCCGTATAGCGTACCCATGCGTCTTTGCGAACTGCCAGCTGAAAATTAGCGCTGGGTGTTTGACGCCTAGCAAGTGTTGAGTTGGCGACCATTTCGGTTCGGGCACGCTTAACGCAACTACATTGTAAATCTGCAAAAAATCTACATCGAATAAATCCTATTCTATTCTATTCTGTAGATCAAACCCAAGAAGTATTAGTTAAGTATGTAGTTTATTAATTTGAGTATATATTGTACTAGCTTCTGCCCGCAGCTTCGCTCGCGTCCATAAAATACATATAGCCTATGTCACTCAGAAATAAAGCAGCTTTCTGTCGGTGAAAAATTTTAGCAATCGCACCAGTACTTCCATAGATTACCTCCTACAAAAAAAAAACAAACTTTACCTCTTTATTATACAGTGTACATAATTGTATTATAAATATATGGTTTATTAGTACTTATATCTATTCTTGTATTCGTCTTTTCTCTCTCGTTTATTGCACCTACCACTATATTTATCTGAGTCACTAAGGTGACTGGCAGAAAATGCCTGAGGCATTAAGTCCGCCTCTGTACTTTTGTGTGCATAAAGCATTTCATAAATAAGTAAATAAGAAGAAAATATTTTCCATCCAAAGATTGTCTGTAAAAAATCTCTATCGATAAGACCGCCCATTGTTACACCCTATTAATTTTAAGTTCTTACTGTAATGTTTGAGTATATCTATCTATTATTGACTAACAATAAAGATATATTCTATGAACCTACCTAAGTAATCAAAAACATCCAATTTTTGTTTTTCCCAACATCATTACTGTGTGGGTCTAATAAGTTTTATATAAAAATCAAAAACCTCTAGCGTCTGGTACTCTGATCTTAAACTGATTAGTCATTACATAATGCACACATGTAATTTAAAAGAATTTTCGTAAATTACTTACATAATTAACAATTACAAAAACATTTCTCATGAAAAAATGTACTAACTTATATGCTCTAGCTACAGCGCTGTAGCTAGAGTCGAATTTGAGATAGGGCAGCATTGGTTATTTATAATCACCATGTATATGACTGACTAATAGAGACTGATCAGTGATGTACATTAAAAAACCAAGCTAAAGCTATTTGTAGACAAAACAATTCTGTGATAGAGCATGAGCATGGATCATGGATATTGAATGCTCAATTATGAAGAACAAGTGAACAAGATGGTTGAATTTCCAGATTTGGATGTAGAAATCCACGTTGGAGTGAGAGTGAGGTAAATGTAACATGGTATTTACTACTTCCAGTTTCATCACCAGATTAGTTCGATACATCCCCTCCCTCCTCTCCCTATTTTCTTTCAGTCAGTCATCGGCTACACGTATAAACAAAGCAATTTTACTTGTTACGGCAATTCTGCTGTGATCCTATGAGGAGCTCTGTGCCATATCTTCGAAGTTTATGATCAGATCATAACAATATTTCTATGGAACCAACTTGGAAGCATAACCTTTCAATAAAAAAAAAAAAATCAAAATCGGTCCACAATTGACCGAGATATTGGTGAACATATATAAAAAAAACATACATTCATCCGAACATAGAACCTCCTCCTTTTCGAAGTCGGTTAAAAAACTAAATGAACTATAAATAAACCCAGACATAAAATAAAAAGTTTCTTGTTAATTTTGTGATAGTTTAAATTATAATGTGGTTATTTTAAGTGGTCTAGCAAAAACCAAACTAAAAACCCCAAACTTTTTACAACAGAATTCCTGGGAACAAGCGATGGTTTATTTATCTTATTAATATAGTAAGAATAGTTATTAGGTATTAAATTCGAAGAAATATTACTGCTTTGTATGGTGGTTAATGAACTGGGAATTCCTAACTATTTCTTAAGAGAACGTTTTAAATGACGCACACGAACTGATTTGGCATATTGTTCAAATAGTAAATAAGTAATCATTAAACAACAATAGTGATATACCTAGATATAGACATACCTATTATATATTTTTATCTTTCGAATACCATAATAGGGTAGTGTCCAGGGTCAAAATAATTACATTTTATTTAGTCCGTATTTTAGATTATAAAAAAATAATGGACACGTATTTTTTCTTTTTTCGATTAAACAAAAAATGACAAAGATTTATAGCCCATTAAAATTACGTGTGACGTCACCCCGTGCGAAGTTACACGTAACTTTAATGGGCTATATCTTTGTCATTTTTGGTTGAATTTACAAATAAAAAAATACGTGACCCTTATTTTTGAATAATCTAAAAGATGAACTAATTACATTTTTTACGGCAACTAGCCTATTATACTTAGACATAATAGAAAGAATGAGAGAGTGAACTCGTTTTTTGAATAATGATTTCTCTCGCTCCAGAGCGGAGAGGGAGGGCGTGTCAGAGTTTACCTGACTAAACCCACACCTTCATCTACCCACATGTTCCTTCAGTTGCCTTTGTGTTCCAGGACCACAGGTAATCTTTCAGAAGATGACCTATGACCCTAGTAGGCTTCGGCCGTGTTACAGTTTTGCTGACATCTCTTTGAGGCGTGCGTCGACGTCACCGCGCTGTGTATGATTCGGGCTTGGTCTGGGCGGCTATCGGACGCTAAGGTACCTGCTACTCGTCGTCTCCGGACCATGGCCTGAACCCTGGTTCAGCCGGGCCTTGGCCCTTAGAATTCGCTGCCGCTGATCGCCTCCACGAGAACATCATCACAGTGCTCCACCTAAGCGGGGCACACCTCCACCGCGCTCCATTGTGTCCTCCGGACGATCCGCACAACGTTGAGATCGAGGCGGCCCGTACAATAGTGAATTTCGGGCGTTTCTTCTGTTTGCATCAGGTACAGGAATCTCCCGTACTTACTATGCTCGAAATTACCGGTGAGGACCTGCGTTATGAGGAAGCTGAAGACGCCGTGACGCCTCTCCAGTTAATCCTCAAAGTGGACTTATTACCATAATTGTGGCGTGCCCAGCGCTGAGTTGCGACGGTCGCTATCGCTTAGTAATTGCAGTGATGAAACACCAACAATGGGAGTGACTGGATAGCCACTCCCACACTTGTAATATTATAAAGAAGTAAAGTTTGTTTTTTTTGTTTATTGGGAGGTAATCTCTGATAGTACTGGTCCGATTGCAAAAAATTTTCACCGATAGAAAGCTGGTTTAAAGCTTTATGCACAAAAAACTCTACAAAGGCGGACTTAATGCCTTAGGCATTATCTGCCAGTCGACCTTAAGGTGGTGCAAAATCAAAAAATCAAAGTCAAAGCATTTATTTCAAATAGACCATTTGCAGGCACTTTTGAATAGTCAAATGTCGGTCAGTCCAAGAAAAGTGAAGCTAAATTGCACGTTCCAAAGAGTAGGTCTCTATGGAGAAGAACGTGCAGAAACATAACATGGCAGATGCAACTTAATAAGTAGAAAAAACAGCAGAGAAACGAATACAATAGTAAATACATACTTAGATACATACATAGGTATAAATAAACAATGCTGTAGTGAAAAAACAAATCCAACCAATTAGCGCAGTGATGATTCATGTAAGTGATTTACGAAAATTCTTTTAATTTACGTGTTTCCATTATGTAGTAACTTATCAGTTTAAGATCAGAGTACCAGACGCTAGATGTAATAAGAAACAATACAATTTATTTTCCATTTTTCTAGAAGACTAATTAGACCCACACAGAATGTTGGGAAAAACACAAATTGGATGTTTTTGATTGCTTAGGTAAGTTCCTAGAATATACCTATATTGTTAGTCAATAATAGATAGATATTCAAATATTACAGTAAGAGCTTAAAATTAATAGGGGTATTATCGATAGAGATTTTTACAGACAATCTTTGGATGGAAAATATTTTCTTCTTATTTATTTATTAAATGCTTTATGCACACAAAAGTATAGAGGTGGACTTAATGCCTCAGGCATTTTCTGCCAGTCACCTTTAGTGACTCAGATAAAAATAGTGGTAGGTGCAAAAAACGAGAGAGAGAAGACGAATACAAGAATAGATATAAGTACTAATAAACTATATATTTATAATACAATTATCTACACTATATAATAAAGAGGTAAAGTTTGTTTTTTTGTTTGTAGGAGGTAATCTCTGGAAGTACTGGTCCGATTGCTAAAATTTTTCACCGACAGAAAGCTGCTTTATTTCTGAGTGACATAGGCTATATGTATTTTAAAGACGCGGGCGAAGCTGCGGGCAGAAGCTAGTACAATATATACTCAAATTAATAAACTACAAACCTAACTAATACTTCTTGGGTTTGTCTACAGAATAGAATAGAATAGGATTTATTCGATGTAGAGATTTGACAGGCCTGTTGGTCTAGTGGTTAGTGACCCTGTCTGCTATGCCCCGGAGGTCGTAGGTTCGATTCCCACCCAGGACAAATGATTGTGTGATTAGCACGATCATTTGTACTGTGTCTGGGTGTAATTTATCTATAATATGCATGTATTTAGAAATATATAAGTATTTTTATCAGTTGTCTAGTACCCTTAACACAAGCTCTGCTTAGCGGCACTAGACGGCGCTGCGTGATAGTTGTGGAATATTATATTATTATTATTATAGATTTTTTACAGATTTACAATGTAGTTGCGTTAAGCGTGCCCGAACCGAAAGGGTCGCCAACTCAGCACTTGCTAGGCGTCAAACACCTAGCGCTGATTTTCAGCTAGCACTTCGCAAAGACGCACGGGTACGCTATACATCTATTTTCTCAACCAATTTCTAAATCGAAACTTGTTCAGATTTTAGGTAAAAGCTTTGTTCTCTTTTTTGTACATATTTGGTAGTGGACTTAATTTTATTTATAATATTTTATCTAAAAGTTAGACACTTAAAATTCTTCTGTCTATATATTCAAGGAAACTGTCTTCTGTCTATATATTTTTTGTTCACAATGACGACCAACTAACTTTTGTTTTCTTTTTTTTTTGTATTAGAGTCTAGAATTGTGACCGAATAATAACCTCTACATTAATTCACAGTGCATTAATTATAATGATGATAAGAATCAAGGTAGAACTACACTGCGGAAAGGATAAGGTAAGGCGTTTTGGTCCCTGGCTAAGTCAGTTGAATCGAACTTCTGCCGCCCCTCACTACCGCCACTGCTGAAACTCGACGGGTCGCTGGCACATACCGCTGAGGAGAAAGCAAATTTGTTTACCTCACTCTTCGCGGAATCTTCGTGTCTAGATCCAGGTAACGCGCGGCCCCCTGCTCATCCTGATGGTTGCAATACGAGTATGTCAGATATTCGCATCCATCAGAAGGACGTCCGTAGGGTGCTGCGTAATCTTGACGTGAACAAGCCTAGCGGTCCAGACGGGATACCAGCAATTGTTCTGAGAGCGTGTGCGCCTGAACTGTCTCCGATCCTGACACGCCTATTTAGGCTTTCATTAGAGGCTGGAAAAGTGCCGATGGCATGGAAGCAAGCTAATGTCCAGCCCGTGCCCAAGAAAGGGAGTCTTGCTGACCCAGCTAACTACAGACCAATCTCAGTAACGTCCATTCTCTGTAAGACTATGGAACGTGTACTCAACGCTAAGCTCCTGGCATACCTAGAAGCTAATGATAGCCTAAGTGACCGTCAATACGCTTTCACCGAAATCGGTTAACTGGAGATCTTCTAGCGTACGCCATCCACATCTGGAGTGAGGCCATCGAGAAGCACGGGGAAGCGCTTGCCGTCTCCCTCGATATCTCGAAGGCTTTCGATAGGGTATGGCACGAAAGCCTTATTAGTAAGCTTCCTTCTTTCGGTTTACCCGTGGATTGTGTGCTTGGATCGCAGACTTCCTGAGTAACCGGTCCATCCGAGTGGTTATCAATGGCTGCTCGTCCGGTCAAATGGCTATTAATGCGGGGGTCCCTCAGGGGTCAGTTCTCTTAGCAACATTATTCTTGCTGCACATAAACGATCTGCTTAAGCCCGGTACCTTTGGGTATGCAGACGACAGCACTGTTGCTGAGAGTTACATATCCAGCGCGCGAGCTAGTGGGTCAAAGATCCAGTTTCTTCGAGAGGCTATGGTTGAGCACGTGAACTTGTCCTTGGAGGCAGTCTCCGAATGGGGCGATGCCAATTTGGTCAGGTTCAATGCTGCAAAAACCCAGGCGTGTCTATTTTCCGCTAAAAGGAGCCAATTCAGCCCCGCTCCAACTTTTCGGGGTGTAACCGTACCGATAACCGACCATTTTGACCTTCCTGGTGTTACGCTGACATCAACACTCAACTTTGGGACATACATCGAAGCAAAGGCTCAACTGGCTGCAAAAAAGCTGGGAATCCTCGCAAAGGTCAGACAGTACTTCACGCCGGAACAGCTGCTCAAACTTTAACAAGCGCAAGTTCGATCGTGTATGGAGTATTGCTATCATCTTTGGGACGGATGTGTCTGATACCAGCTTGATGCACTTGAGGCAATTGAGAGGCGAGCCAGAAGGATAATTGGCGATAATACACTCGTCGAGTCGAGGCTTCAAAGTCTTGAGCATCGACGCAGAGTTGCTAGCCTGTCGGTTTTCTACCGGTTGCAGTGTAACCAGATGATACGCGACGCAAAACGCCGACACATTCTAAATAACATCACTTCCTCTTCTTCTGCCGATATTTGGAAATTCCTCAGAACTCTAGGTATCGGTAAACCCGCATATTGGGACCTTCCTAACACAATTGGCTTAGACGAGTTGAACTTGTATTTCTCCACTGTTCCTATGCTTGACAATCTAACCAAAAGTCAAACTACTGGTTATCTTACTGGTCTGACGCGTCCCAACATCACCCCCTTTGTTTTCACCCCAGTCAATTCGGAAGAGATCAAAAAGATTATTCTCTCCATTAAATCCAAAGCAGTGGGTTGCGATAACATTAGTCGTCACATGATCGTGTCTGCTTTGGATCAACTTCTTCCTGCTATATGCCACATCGTTAATTTTTCTCTATCCTCATGTATATTTCCTTCCCTATGGCGTAAAGCTTATGTTCGGCCACTACCCAAGGTTCCCAACCCCTCCCTTTCCGGGCACTTTCGTCCAATTTCCATCCTACTGTTCTTGTCCAAGGTGCTCGAGGCCTGTGTTCATAAACAGTTCTCCAAGTTCATTTACCAGAACTCCCTCATCAGCTCATTCCAATCTGGATTCAGGCCCGGGCACAGTACTGTGACAGCTCTCCTAAAAGTGACTGACGATATAAGGCGGGGAATGGAAGAACTTTGGTGTTAATTGACTTCTCCAATGCCTTTAATACCGTCAGTCACGAAGTCCTCTTGTCTATCCTTTCTTGTTTTATGGTCTCTCACGAGGTACTGAAATGGTTTTCTTCTTATCTTCGGGGGCGCCAGCAGTCAGTTTGTGCTGGAGACTCTACTTCAGGGTGGTGCGACCTTGCAGCTGGCGTCCCTCAAGGCGGTATTTTATCTCCTCTTTTGTTCTCTGTTTTTATAAACTTTATAACTGCTTAGCTTCAATGTGCGTATCATTTCTATGCTGATGATTTGCAGTTGTACTGTCGGTCAAGTGTGGACAACATATCGGATGCGATCGAAGAGCTAAACCGGGATTTACGGGTAATTAAAAACTGGTCTGATAGATTCGGAGTGGCGGTTAATCCTACGAAGTGTCAGGCTATTATAGTTGGGAGCCCTCATAGTCTAAGAAAGCTAGATGGACTAGCCGTACCACCCGTAATCTTCAACAATACGTTGATCCCGTTTGGCTCTGAGGTCAAGGATCTTGATCTGTATGTTGATGCTTGTCTGGATTGGCGGAAGCAGATCACAAATGTCAGTCAAAAAGTCACTGGAACGTTACGGTCTCTCTATCGTCTGAAGAATCTTCTCTCAGCTCAAATAAAGGCAATGCTTGTAAAATCCCTAATCTTTCCCATAATCGACTATGCTGATGTGTGCTAGTATGACCTAAATGCAGATCTTCTCAATAAACTTGACCATCTTCTGAATAACTGCATTCGATTTGTCTTCAACCTCCGTACCTAAGTACGATAATGTATCCGAGCATCGTTTGCTTTTAAAATGGTTACCCATTCGTCAGCGCAGAGCGCTAAGGGCCTTGACTACCAAGTTCTCTTTTCTAGATAATCCTTTTTCCCCTTCTCATCTGATTTCAGAACTTCAATTTGGATTTTTTTCTTCACTACAGCATTGTTTATTTATATGTATGTATCTAAGTATGTATTTACTATTGTATATATTTGTTTCTCTTCTGTTTTGTCTATTTATTAAGTTGCACCTGCCATGTTATGTTTCTGCACCACCCTAAGGTCAACTGGCAGATAATGCCTAAGGCATTAAGTCCGCCTTTGTACAGTTTTTTGTGCATAAAGCTTTAAATAAATAAATAAATAATAAATTTCGGGGAGTGTACGTCGGAATTGCATAACCTAATTCCGCCTAGCCCGTTCCATCATCGGACTACCAGACGTACGGCTATGCGCTACCGGTATATGGTGGATATCCCAACGACACGCACAAAACATTTTGGGAACACATTCATTGTGCGTGCGGCTAGGGATTGGAAATCCTTGCCGGAGTCTGTATTTCCTGATAGCCACAACCCGAGAATCTTTAAGTCGAGAGTGAATAGGTTTCTTCTAGGTAAGCGCGTTCCATCGTCGACCGCATCGTCACTTTCCATCAGGTGAGATAGCGGTCAAGCGCGAACCTATTAACAATAAAAAAAAAGGAGTGACACACACGCCGATCTGGGCGCGTCGGTCTCCATACATTTTGTATGGAAACTAGACTTGTAGAGCTACGTTACAAGACGTCGTTCTACGTACAAATGGGGCGTGTTACATGTGTGCGTCGGTCTAATGTAGATTTAGCTTCATTCTCCTGCCCTTATATTATGTCTTCTTTCATAAATCTATCATCACCAGTGCGTAAAGTAAAAAGGTAAAGCATTGGTCGTGGGTAAGTACACGAAACATTTCGGACCACTTTTGGCCCCATAACTTTAAATCTACTTGATTTAGCATAGCATAATTAGCCTCATAATATGTTCTCATTGTTGGGACTCTCTCATACGTATTGGTTATGTTAGAAGGGTAAGGTAGAAGCGGAGCGGAGAAAAGCTCCCGCTTTAGCCTTCATGGTTACTTTTTTTATAACTGCCCAGAAATAGAAGCCCATGTAAGAAGAACTGGGTTGGCCTAGGTAAAACTAGTTTATCCTAAAATAGGATTTAGTCGGTAACATACACGGTGTTTTAGTAATGATAGAATAAAGATTTTATACATTTTAAATTAAAAAAAAAACGTTATGTTATTATAAGTACCTCATATTGTCCCACTGTTGGGCAAAGGCATCCACTCCTTCCAACGATCACGGTTCCTCGCCTTTTTATTCCAATTCTCAAGGAAGCCATCCAGGTCGTCCCGCTATGTCCTTCGTGGTCTGCCGCGGTCCCGCGTTGCTGTGTGTGGGCACCACTCCTGCGTTTTACGCGCCCATAGCTCGTTAGAGATGCGGCAGACATGTCCTGCCCAGTTCCATTTAAGTTTAGTAAAAAAAACGTATTTTTTTAAAAAATGAGGAAAATACCACGAAAAGTTTCAAAGTCAAAGCATTTATTTCAAATAGACCATTTGCAGGCACTTTTGAATAGTCAAATGTCGGTCAGTCCAAGAAAAGTGAAGCTAAATGGCACGTTCCAAAGCATAGATCTCTATGGAGAAGAACGTGCAAGAAACTCCATGGACCACTTCACCACCACTGGGGGGTCCAGAATCATTGGATCAAAGATTGATGAGTGAGTGAGTATATACAGGGTGTATTACTCACTCACTCATTAATAGTTTAGACTGCTTCCTAGTGACACTATAGGAAGTTAAAAATTGGTAAGCAGGTAGGTTTTTGGATGTATAAATAGAAAAAAATTATAAGTACAGAAATTAATGATTGTTATCCAAGACAGCGTTATTAATGCAGCTATTTCATTTTGTATGTTATTTTTTTTGTGGTAATCATTTTTATCTTACACCATGATTAATGTTGTTCTTAATATGGTGTAAACCACACGGCTTATATTATACCCATATTAAATATAGATACAGTGTTCATAGGTTAATATTGCTTCTCATCAATAACTTTGTATCTACTGTTTTTTTTTTTGAGGCAGGAAATAATCCAATGACTTCTCCCGTTAAAAGGTGGATCGAAAGAGCGATTCTGACTTTTACTGACTAAAGCTCACCGGTGTCCTTCAATTGCCCCTTTACGTTCCAGGACCATGGTATATCTTTTAAAAGTTCGGCTGCCAGGTCGAAAGGTTCCAGTGATGTTATTGTTCGACACTTTAGGCCTCTTCCAACTGTCGCCACAACCAACCGTCCTGTGTGTGTCTCTCATCTATCGTAGTCCCGCAAGCCTCACCAGGTCATAGGTCCACCTTGTAGGAGCCCTTACAACGCTGCGTCTTCCGGTACGAGGTCGCCACTACAGAAGTTTTTGGCCTCATCGACCAATATGTTCTGCTAGCAATGTAGAACTGGCACAACCACTTAAGTATGAGTGAATTAATGTGTAAGTGATTAATGTATGTGATGTATTTTATACGAAAACCTAAATCTTTAAAATAGAACTCGTTAAAACCCGTTCTAATATCTTCAATCTTCATGGTAAGGTGTTTTAAAACAAAGACTACTTTAACGTAAATAAAACGATCCTATTATCACTTTTATGAACGAAAAAGAATAACATAAACAATAAATGAATAAAATAAAACAAAACACTTGGTATCTTCATTTACTATTAGTTATATTATTTTAACACTTTAATTGCTTAAAAATTAATTGGTTGTTGATTAATATTGCTATCAAGAGGGTATTGAACTATCTGACGGTAGGAAGAAGGCTGCTACAGCACCACCTGGAAAGATGACATAAATTTGTTATGGCTGGAAATACAGTAATTGTCCTTCCACCTAAACTGCTTCTAACTCTATGACTTGCGTCTGATCTCTCTCAGGTTGTGTCAAAAAATCAGAAATATGGCAAATGGACCAATAAACAGGCACTTATTGTAAAAATGTCGGTCAGTTAAAAAGTGAAGCTAAGTTGCACGTTCCAAAGCGTAGATCTCTATGGAGAAGAACGTGCAAGAAACTCCATGGACACTCTTTTAAATCATGTTATGAGTTACAAATATCTTGTTTACATATTTTTTGTCGCTTGTATTATGTGAGCACAGTGTCAATAAATAATTTAAAGAAGGTGTGTTTAAAAAAGTGTCAAGTGTCGTTACACCAGACTATGAGAGTGAAAGACCAGAGAGGGAACCAGAACTGAGCAGTGTGTGCATAATCTATTGAAGGGATGCACCCTCGTTAGTTCCCACCAACGGGTTTCCACTAGCATAGTGGGTACAGAGATAATTGGCGGTTGGTTCCATGAAAAATGCCTATAGTGATCTCTGCAAGTTAGCTTCGGAACTTCGAAAGCTATCTAAAGACCCATATCTGTTTAAGAAAGAGAGAGAGTTAAAGAAAAAAAAGGACTTCTGTGAGTTGGCTTCGGCGCTTCATACACTATCCAAAGGTTCAGAAGCCCGAAGGTCCTGAGATAAATAAATTGTAGCGACATCTATAGCGTCACATAAGAACTATTCCTGCATCGCGCAATTAAAGTTTTTCACGCGATTTTAACATCTACGACAGCCCGAAATCATCTATTGGGCAGTTGCCCACCAGACTATAACACCCGTCTGGTCGGAAGATCCTCCCTTTTCAACGGAGATTTGTGGGAATTTACTCTCTTTTCCGCATCAATGGCTAGTCCCCACTGATATCGAGATCGTTTAGTCTTATACTCACTGAGTACTATCCCCGCTCCTGAGTACAGTGCCACAGAGCAGTGATCCGTCATGGCCCCGCTGAGGATGTTGGTGCCGGTGAACGCGCTCAATCGCGCTACCATCATGCCGAGGCAGGCTATCATACCCCTGGAAAAAAGTGGCGTGATTAAACTTGGTGATAATCTAGACTGGGTGAACCTCTGTTTCAATGTTTCTGGTCAGCCCGTGACCTCAGACAGCATAACATTGACGATAACGATTGTTGAATAATCAAAACATTAGGGATCATTGACCAGGCAGAGCTGTGAGATTCCAGCTAGCACTGCGAGAATGTTCGAGAATCATCGCGGCCCTGAAGAAACAAAGGTGGGGTTTAGCCAGTACAGTTTGAAACTCTCTCACGCTCCACCCAGAACTGGAGAAGTTATTTGATGAATTCTCACATTAAAAAAATGGTTCATTGACCTGCAACTGAAAGAACACAGGTGGGTTGTAGTCAGTAAAGTCAGCTTCCTTTTGCTCCACCCAGAGCGCGAAAACTTATTTGATGAATTACCTTTCGACAGTCAAGTGAACACCGGTGGTTTATTTCACGAAAAGTCTCTGCATTTAATTGAACTAAACAGTTCATTCTCTCACAATTTTAATGTTGTATAAAAGGTTTAAGGGACAGCCCTCCACAAACTTTAAGGGCTTGCTCTATAGACGAAACTGAACAACCTTCCACAAAATTTTTTTTCAGGAAACAAAAAAAAAATCTGCCTCGCCATACAAATTGTCTAATCAAGTTTATCATTTTGTAAAGTTTGTGGAGGGCCGTCCCTTACACCTTGTATTATTCTAGCTTTTGCCAGCGGCTTCGCCCGCGTACATAAAATATAGCTTATGTCACTCCGGAATAAAGCAGCTTTCAAACTGTGAAAAAATGATAGCAATCGGACCAGTACTTTTGGAGATTCCTACAAACATAAAAACAAACTTTATCTCTTTATGTTATACAAGCGGCCCGTCCCGGCTTCGCACGGGCAATAAATATAGCCTATGTTACTTAGGGTGAACGTAGCTTTCAAATTTTTGAAATCGGCACGGTAGTTTTTGAGTTTATTCGTAACATACAAAAATACAAATCTTTCCTCTTTATAATATTAGTATAGATTAGTGTAGACAATTTTGTACGGCTTTTTTGCAAGGCTCATGATAATATGTATATCATGAGCCGTAACAGACAGACAGACTGACAGTGGAGTTTTAGTAATAGGGTCCCGTTTTTGCCCTTTGGTTACGGTACCCTAAAAATCCGATGCTAGAAATCTAACAGATGGAAATCACTGTGAAAATCCTAATTAAAATTTTGTTTCTATATACTCTATATTCGCCCCTGAACCTACCGACTGTCGACTGATATAAAATTTTACGAATATAAAAATACACAAAAACAATATACTTTTTTCATAATATACGTCTTAATTAAGATTATAAGATTGTCAGGTCAGCGACCGTTTATAGATAAAGTGCTAACTGGGGTGACTAGGTCTAAAACGTGACAACTGTTGATATGTGAATTGATTTGATATGGTATTTCAATATCTACGTTTAAGTATTATTTATTTACTTTCAATTTTAAATTCAAGGCGGATGAATTGCTCTAAAATGGCCAGACCTTGTGGAACTAATCAAATTATTATTGATTTTATTAATCGACTTCTAAAAAAGGAGGAGGTTCTCAATTCGGATGTTTGTATTTTTTTTTTTATGTATGTTCGCGCATAACTTCGTCGCTTGCCAACCGATTTGAAAAATTCTTTTTTGTTGGAAAGGGTATACTTCCCGAATGGTCCCATAGTCACCAAGTCGAGATCTGATGATGGAATCTTGGCAAAATCGAGGGAACATCTCAAATATTATAGGCAACCATATAGTTCTTTTGGTATTTTTATCAAAAACTTAAGCATTTATAGTCAAAACATGACATTTGATGAAGTGGAACTGGTGAAGAAGACCAGAAATGGCCAACGGAAGTTCATACTCACACCAATCTCCCAATGAACATAGTTACAAATAAATGAATAGTCCTGAACAGGTATGTTGAAAATGGTATCATCGATGTGACCTGATGATGATGATGGAGCCGGAAGATAGGCACCGGAACTCCGTAATTAATCAATGTATCCTAGCCGTGTTTGGGCTTATTAGAATTGTCATGAGATGATGCACTTTGGCTATAAGGTACTATCGAACTGATCTGATGATGATGATGGAGCCGGAAGATAGACACGGGAACTTCATAATAAAACAATGTATCCTAGCAAGGTTTGAGTTAATTGGAATTGTCAATTGGCAACTAAAAAGTGTGAAATAAAAAACTTTTTACAAAAAAATATAACCGACTTACTAAAAAAACACTAAAACCATCAAAATAACTTTAATTTCGGAAGTTGGTGTTAAATAACGAAGAGGCAAAACTATTATAGAAACACCGACTTCCGAAATTAAAGTTATTTTGATGGTTTTAGTGTTTTTTTAGTAAGTCGGTTATATTCTTTTGTAAAAAGTTTTTTTATAGATAAACAGACACCACTATTACATTGTTATTCCATTTATTTTCTATCATCATCATATCAGCCGAAAGATGTCCACTGTTGGACATAGGCGTCCCCCAAGTGTCGCCACAACGAACGGTCCTGTGCGTCACGCATCGGATTCCCGCGACCCTGACCAGGACTTAGACCATGACGTTTAAAGTAAGATTTTTTTATCTAGTTTCAGTGTGGGTAAGAGACAGAACTATACAGGTTGTCTAGCACCATCTCTTACCCACACTGAAACAAGATTATAACAATCTTATTTTATACGTCATGGTAACCCCGCTGGTCATCGGGCCACCTTGTTGGAGGTCTTCTAACGCCACGTCTTCCGGTACGTGGTCGCCACTCCAGAACCTTTCGTCCCCATCGACCATTGTGTTTTCTATCTAAACTAATAAAAAAGAATGTAAGTAAAATACTTAAAATATTTCTAAAAAAATAAGTTTTTTTTTTTTTAAAATATAAACTATTGTCTACCTGATAGTAAGCAGTGATGCAATCTCTGATGGTGAGGCGCACCAGTTTTTTAATTATTAGCCTATTCACTCTTGCCTTGAAGACAATCAAATTATAATCGCACATTAGAAAACATTTAAAAATATAAGCCCACCGGGGTATCGGGAACAGGGCCTCAAGTCTGTTATTACAATAGTGTCAGAATGGTCTATCATTGATTTCATAATTGTTGATTTTGACAAGTTTTGGTAATCTACTAATATAATGGCGTCATTATGACTTTCCGATGGTCAACCACTGACACTCCATTGAAAGAAATGGCATAGAATGGTAATCTCGTACATAATGACAAATGAATATCTGACATATGTGGTAATCTGCAAAAAATTTGATAGTTCCTTTGATCAGTGACCTACCATAACGACGTCATTGCGCAATTAGTGCTTTTAATAAGCTTAATATTGTCATTCTACCACAATCCTATTACAAGACCATTGACCGATCAATGATCGATCATTATGAATTAGAAGATTACAAACTTTTAGCAAAATGACAATGGGATCGTGTTGGAATGTCGAATTTATAAAAATAGCAGACTTAGGCCCCAGGGCTCTTGAGAAAGGAATCTCCTAGCTATACGCCCTGTTTCCAGGAGAACTGCTTTCTGGATCAGGGCCTTGATTCAGCTACCTAACGAGAGCCTTCTCAGATATTGTTATTATTAATGGGAGACTATATTTACCCAGTTTAATTATGACAGTATTTAATTACAAGATAAGCCAAGCCCTCTGGTTACGCGAAGAGTTGACCTATTCCGAACAATGCGATGAGCGCTCGGACCCCATAGCCATAGTGTTTCAACCCCAAACGGCTCAAACATATGACTTCCGATGAGGTATTTATATTATAGCTGTTTGAGGTTTTCTGCACCTGCAGGGCTTTTTTAGGGTTCCGTAGCCAAATGGCAAAAAACGGAACCCTTATAGATTCGTCATGTCTGTCTGTCTGTCTATCTGTCTGTCTATCTGTCTGTCCGTCCGTATGTCACAGCCACTTTTTTCCAAAACTATAAGAGCTATATTGTTGAAACTTAGTAAATAGATGTATTCTGTGAACCGCATTAAGATTTTCACACAAAAATAGAAAAAAAAGCAATAAATTTTGGGGGTCCCCATACTTAGAACTGAAACTCAGAAACTTTTTTTTCATCAAACCCATACTTGTGGCGTATCTATGGATAGGTCTTCAAAAATGATATTGAGGTTTCTAATATATTTTTTTTCTAAATTGAATAGTTTACGCGAGAGACACTTCCAAAGTGGTAAAATGTGTGTGGGGGGGCCCTGTAACTTCTAAAATAAGAGAATGATAAAACTAAAAAAAATATATGATGTACATTACTATGCAAACTACCAACGAAAATTGGTTTGAACGAGATCTAGTGAGTAGTTTTTTTTAATACTTACATCATAAATCTAAAAAAAAAACATTATTATTAAAACATCGATCAAAGTTACAACGAACTACAAGAACTTTTATATTACGTTACTTGCTGCTACGGAACCCTCCATGGGCGGTCGCACTTGGCCGGTATTTTTTGGTCTACGAATCAACATTGCCATCCAGCGTGGCAATGCTGCCAGCGTTTTGGGCACTTTTCCCATTGAAATCGATGTGGACGAATATTTTGATGTCCTATAAGTTCCCCTTTTTTACCCATTTGCACATATTATTATTTTAGGTTTATATATATTACGTATAATATTTATTATTTAAGATGTATACTATACATACAGCATTATTCACTATTGTTTATTAAAATATTAATTTGATTGACAAAGTAATATTTTAAGTCTAAGAAACAAGAAACACACAGACAAAAGGGCTAAGTCAGGAAACAAGAATTTGAAAAAAAAATTAACATGTTTAAATCGCAAAAAGACGATGTTAAAAATAAAATAACATAAATCATAAATGAAGTCGGCAAAGTAATGAAAACCCATAATAGATTTAGAATTTGTGACTTAATCTTAGACGCAAGGCTGTCTAAACACAATTAATATAATTAATTTAGTTAGATATTCCTACTTCAAAGTAAATTTTTATCCTTGGGTGACACACAATACCGTTATTTTTTATTGGTTTTTATACAACATTAGGTTTAGTAAATCGAAGCGAAATCTGAAACACGTGTCCAATTTTCTTATGTAAATAATCTATGTACAAAATTTCATAACTGTATCATGAAAAATCACAAAGCTTGTTACCTATGTCAGCAAAAATACGTAGTCACCGGGCCATCCAGGCGACTGAGGGGTTGTTTTGTACTTACATCCAGCTGTTTGCTGGCGCCTAATGCCCGCTATGACTTGACCTGTATTGTACTTAGTGTCTGTGATGTCCAACTTATGAACTTTTTAAACATTTTTGATTCCGAACAAACTATTAGGTTTAGCATATATTAAAAATAATGTTTACAAGTATAAGATTTCATTCGTGTTATATGTTTTCCTGATTCTTTCGGAGGCCTCCCAACGCTGCGTCTTCCGGTACGTGGTTGCCACTCCAGAAGCTTTTGGCTCCAACGGCCATAATATGTTCTGCAAGCAATGTGCCCTGTCCACTGCCTTTTAAGTTTGGCGATGCTTCGTGCTATGTCGGCAACCTTGGTTCTCCTGTGGATTCGATTCGATCACGCAAGGAAACTCCGAGATATTTTGGAAACACAGTAGGTATCTTATGGATATTATCTAGGCTTCTATGGAAATCAATTTATAAATTTGTGTAAAACTAATCCAATTAAGACTGAAAATCTGCTTTTTGGTATGAACTTTGCCACTTCATAGGTAATTTACTCAAAAATTAAAAAAGTCAAAAAAGTACAAGTATACAAGCCTAGCAAGTTTTATCAAGATTCTGTAATAATGACAATGTTTTTCAAAAACTTTTAAGTGTTAAAAAAAAACACGTATTTCCTGGAACAAGCTTTGTAAAATATTCGAGTAAATCACGGAATTACTGAAAACCAACAGAGTTTTGAGGTATTATCACTCTTTTTTCGCGTTGCCTTTTCGTCAAACATCACGTTGGATTGCGTTAGATGAAGTAACAAGCTTTTAAACCATGCTCGATGTTTACGATAGGCGAGTGGAAAAGCAGCCTCTTAAGGGGCCGGCGACGGATGAATTTCCATACAAACGTAATACCACGCTCATTTGCAGTTGGAGCATATTTCCAACATATTATGATGATATTCGGTTATAGACAATATTTATCTAGGTTCCTACGTCGAGAATATTAGAAAAATTACGCTGTAAAAAAGTGCGAAAAACAATTCGCTTAAATTTCTTTTTGTTTTTTAAAAAAAGAAAGACGTAGGCGTAGACGCCGACCCCTTAAAGACATATTTACAATTACCGATCTGTTCGACACAATTTATGTTGTTATGAATAAAGATACTACTTCTACTACTCTTTGACTTTAAGCCTTCTGATGAAGCCCATTCTGAGCGACCACGACTTTCAAGATGGACCGATGGACAGGTGCCTAAGGGTTGTGGGAATCCAATGGATGCGAGACGCACAGGACTACTCATTCTGGCGACACTTGAGGGTGGCTCATGTTCAGCAGTGGACGTCTTTGGGATGAAATGATAATGATATGTATTGGTTATTTTGCATTGTTTGAAATAAATACATTAATAATTGTATACAAACTTGCTGGCCAATATTGTTATGAAATTGCTTGCAGTGAAATATTATCATAAGCGGATTATCACATCCAAATCATTTATATTTATTTAGCCTTTTGCATCATACAAGAACTTGTACATTAACAAAAATACAAGTGTAATTTTTTTTTTTGCGTTTTTCGAGTTATGTACCTATATTATTTTTACCAAGTACAGCTATAGAAGGCGCTTTAAAATATTTAAAGTTGTAGTACCTACTTACGTAGAAAATAATTAAAAAAAAAACGGTCAAGTGCGAGTCGGGCTCGCACACCGAGGGTTCTGTACAAACTTACCTATAGCTCAATTTCCGAATCGGGTTTCGAAGATAGTTCCGAATCGCAAAAAAAGTTTTTTATTTATTTAGGATACTAGCTTTTACCCGCGGCTTCACCCGCTTACATAAAATATAGTCTATGTCACTCATCGAAAACAAAACTCAGCGAAAACTCATCGCTATGTGTATCCTGCCCGTCCTAACCTACGGTGCCCAGACATGGTCGCTCACCGAGTCGCAAAAGTTTCGCCTTGGGGTTGGCCAACGAGCAATGGAACGCAGCATTCTGGGTGTCAAAAGAGCCGACAGAATGAGGAACACCACGCTACGTCAAAAGACGGGTATTATAGACGTAGGAAAAAAGGCTGCCAGGCTAAAATGGGATTGGGCGGGTCACATAAGTCGCATGCACCCTGACCGTTGGGCAAGGGTTTCCACAAAGTGGGTACCTGAAGATGGACAACGCCGCCGAGGTCGACCTAGGAAGAGGTGGCGAGACGACCTAGATGCCTACCGCGGGGACTGGCTCGGGGTAGCTCAAGAAAAGAAAACCTGGAAGAAATTGCGGGAGGCCTTTGCCCAGCAGTGGGACAGTATAGGCTTAAAAAAAAAATGTCACTCAGAAATAAAGCAGCTTTCTATCAGTGAAAAAATTTCAGCAATAGGACCAGTACTTCCACAGAATGAGGAATACTACGCTACGTCAAAAGACGGGTATTATAGGCATAGGAATAAAGGCTGCCAGGCTAAAATGGGATTGAGCGGGTCACATCAGTCGCATGCACCCTGACCGTTGGGCAAGGGTTTCCACAAAGTGGGTACCTGAAGATGGACGACGCCGCCGAGGTCATCCTAGGAAGAGGTGGCGAGACGACCTAGATGTCTACCGCGGGGACTGGTTCGAGGTAGCTCAAGAAAAGAATACCTGGAAGAAGTTGAGGGACAGTATAGGCTATTAAAAAAAAAATCTTATTCCTCAATAATATTTTTTTTTGTAATCCATATATACTTATAATAAATCTGTAGAAGTGAAAATTCTGTACATTAAAAATATAAAAAAAATAAATGGCAGGGGGTGTTACTAGACCGACACCGAACCCAAAAATGTGATTAAAAAAATTGCAAGGCTTTAAAAAATTGTCACTCAAGAATAAAGCAGCTTTCTATCGGTGAAAAAATTTTAGGCAATAGGATCAGTACTTCCAGAGATTACATCCTACAAAAAAACAAACTTTACCTTTTTATAATAGTAGTGTAGATGAGACCTTTCTTCATGTCTTTCAGAATCCTGTCAACGGGTACCCTATAGGGTACTGATTTTCTGGCAAGTATCAAAATATGTCGTAAACATAAACTGGGAGCATAAACGCCATTATCTTTTGATTGCGTTGACTTAGGGTGAGTTTCACCATTTAACTATAACGGTAACAAAGCCGTTAACAGTTGTCAAATCGTCGAATTGACCAATAGGCGGCCGTTTCACGGCTGGTTATGGTTAAATGGTATCGTTATAGTTAAATGTTGCAACTCACCCTTAGAAGTTTGATTTTTTTACTTGGGATAGCAGACTTGAGTATTTAATATTAATTTCGGCTTTATACATCTTGATAATAATTTGAGATACGTCTCTTTTCCGCCGGAGCTGGTTTTTTTAGCATTCTCTTTTCATGAAAAATCATTAATTCAATCCCCTACGAAACCTCTACGGTCCGGACTATGCGCTTCGCGTTGTCATTTATACCGCGTCGTTTGTACGTCGAAGGACTGGAACAATTTGCGGTCTTCCCGTCCGATTATAATTTGAGTGTTTTCAAGGCGAATAGGTTCATAAACTAGTGCGCCTCACCATCAACGATTGCATCACTGCTTACCATCAGGATCCACCAAAACCAAATAAAAAAATATATATCTAAAATTGATTTTGACAGCCTGATTTGTCACCTAGACACACCTCTTGTACGAGCTTGTTGATAGGCAAATTCACCAAGGCATTTACCAAGGCTTATAACTGTCATATATAACATTTTAAATTCAATGTTAAGGCTAAATTCTTTTAAATCTGAGGAATTGCATATTCAGTCTTAACTTGTCAGCGTCATGTCAAGTCCAAATATTTTATTAGTGCTAATTGCACTAATCTAATATTTTAGAGTGAAGATTTTTATGCTGATTATATTTTTTTTGTATTTACAGATAGACAGACCTTAACCTTTGGGCACAGTACCCTTAATAAACACTCAATTACCTGTAAGACGTCGGATACAGATCCACGAAGTAGGATGATATGACTCCGAAGACCATGGCGGTGGTGAGGAAGATGTAGAACAGCACCAGGCCCGAGATGGCCTCGCCGGTGTTGTCGATGCCGACGCCTGCTATCGCTGCTATCACCAGGATTATGATCGTCATGAGCTGCGGGAGAATGGACTTAAGTGAAACACTGCATAATACCAATAACTTTGGACTGACCTGTAGGTCTAGTGGCCTTGACTGCTATGCCGGAGGTCGTGGGTTCGATTCCAACCCAGGACAAAACTGTTTATGTAATGAGCACGATCATTTATTCTGTGTCTGGGTGTAATTTATCTATAGGTAATATGTATTTATTTAGAAATATATATGTATGTTTATCAGTTGTCTAGTACCCATAACACAAGCTCTGCTTTACTGGGGACTAGACGGCGTTGTGTGATAGTTGTGAAATATTATATTATTTTTTTAAATCAGATTATACCGTTACCATATTTAACTTTAGGGTTGGCCACACGGTTGCAAACTAGCGTTCCAACCAAGGTGACCTTGGTTTGTATGTTTGGTTTGTGTTGCGGTTGCATGGATGTAATCCACGCACCAACACATTCGGTGGTTGGGAAAACGCGCCTCCCAACCAAGGACGTTGAAGGTCATGGTTTAAAACTGCTGTTTACACGGATTGCAACTAGCAAGGTCACCTTGGTTGGGACGTTGGATTACAACTATGTGGTCACCCCTTAATCCACCACGCAGCGCGTGCCCTGTGTGGATCGGCGGTAATTTATAGATTTTAATTAAATTTTAGATAATACTAGCTTTTGCTCGCGGTTTTGCCCGCGTTTATAAAATATAACCTATGTAACTCGGGAATAAAGCAGCTTTCTATCGGTGTAACTTTAGCAATCGAACCAGTACTTTCAGAGATTACCTCATACAAAGAGAAAAACCCGCTTCACAAAATATTAGTCTAGATAATTTAATTTTTATTGTAATATGGTTTTGATTATTCAAAGGAAATTGATTTAAAAGTCAGGTTTTTATATCCGGGCGCAGCTGGGCGGAATTTATTGCACTGATACTCGTACTGCCACCTACCACCATTTATTCCAGTCTAGATGTTCAAGGGACTATAAGCCTTAATCAATTTAGACAGTGAATCTGAAGAGAGCGAGAATCGAACCCTCGATACGTAGCGCATTCCTCTTCCTTGCGTCGTATTCCTCAATGCTGAGGGTCGTGACCGCTCTGTTTACTCACTCTAACCCTTATGATATTCCTCCATCTGTTCCTGTCTCTGGCGGTGTGAAGGGTACATAGCGCATTAGCCAATTCAATATTTACTATTGTGTGTAATTATCTATAATATGTATTTATTTAGAAATATATAAGTATGTTTATCAGTTGTCTAGTACCCATAACACAAGCTCTGCTTAGCTTGGGACCAGACGGCGCTGTGTGATATGTAGTTGTGGAATATTATTAATATTTACACGTGCATTTTTTTACAAGTTGAAAACGTGCTTAACTTAATAGCAGGATTAAAATTATATAATAAACGTGATACAATAACAATCAGAACACATAATTATAGTGTAAAGATAAAAAACTAATCTTTTTCACAAAAAACCAGCACGTTGTACCTGCCGGCTGTGCGTCAATTGTTGTTTATGTTTTATTTTTTTACAAAAATAGGTTAAAAATCGTACCAGTGCGAGTCCGATTCCCGCATTGAGTGTTACGTACAAACTTATTTAGGTGTTTAGTTTATAGGGTGGGTCACTTATGTATGGAGAAAAAAAAATTGCAATTTTTTTACAGGCACAGTGACAAAATGGTGCGAAATTATGAGTATTTGTAAATTATGAAGTTTGGTAGCAGTTTTCCATACAATGTCTTCATTATCAAATTCTATAGGTACCTTACTATAGCACTTGTACACTAAGCTTGGCTGAGGGGTAGAATAGAATAGAATAGAATAAACTTTATTGTACACCAAAATAGTAACAATTTCACAGAAACTTAAACCTATGTGCACAGTGGCGGTCTTATCGCTGAAAGCGATGTCTTCCAGACAACCTTGGGATGGAATATAAGAACTGAAACTAAAAAAGGGGGTAGTCTGCGGTGTACTGCGGGTACCACAGTAAAAAAGTCTAAAATAAAAAAAAAAGACGTGTGGCACTCGGGGACTGCCGCGGTAAAGCTATTGCATAGCATTTTATCAACTTATGCAATTATAATTATTTATTTATTTTATTTATGCAGTATTTTTTTCCTTTGTTTTTTTTTTTCTTTGATATTAATTGAAGTTACACTTTCACACATTGAATTGAATTCTGATTGATTGTTCACTCTTTTGTTTTCTTATCGGTCACCACGCTCAAAAAACAAATGAGTGGGGGGTGTTAGGTTATTTTCGTTACGGAATTTCTGGATTCGGTCTCCACGCTCAAGGCCGGCGATAGAAGCTATGCCATAGCTTAATAAAAGGAAAAGAGGAAAAAAAATACTGCATAAATTTTTTTAATAAATAATTATAATTGCATAAGTTGATAAAAATGCTATGCAATAGCTTTACCGCGGCAGTCCCCGAGTGCCACACGTCTTTTTAGGGTTCCGTAGCCAAATGGCAAAAAACGGAACCCTTATAGATTCGTCATGTCTGTCTGTCTGTCTGTCTGTCTGTCTGTCTGTCCGTCCGTATGTCACAGCCACTTTTTTCCGAAACTATAAGAGCTATACTATTGAAACTTGGTAAGTAGATGTATTCTGTGAACCGCTTTAAGATTTTCACACAAAAATAGAAAAAAAGCAATCAATTTTGGGGGTCCCCATACTTAGAACAGAAACTCAAATTTTTTTTTTCATTAAACCCATACGTGGGGGGTATCTATGGATAGGTCTTCAAAAATGGTATTGAGATTTCTAGTATATTTTTTTTCTAAATTGAATAGTTTACGCGAGAGACACTTCCAAAGTGGTAAAATGTGTGTGTCCCCCCCTGTAACTTCTAAAATAAGAGAATGATAAAACTAAAAAAAAATATATGATGTACATTACCATGTAAACTACCAACGAAAATTGGTTTGAACGAGATCTAGTAAGTAGTTTTTTTTTAATACGTCATAAATCTAAAAAATACACTATTATTAAAACATCGATCAAAGTTACAACGAACTACAAGAACTTTTATATTATGTTACTTGCTGCTACGGAACCCTCCATGGGCGAGTCTGACTCGCACTTGGCCGGTTTTTTTTTTATTTATTTCTATAACTTTGCTTCATCCCAAATTTCAGGATTTTGGGTCAACGGGAAGTACCCTACGAATTTTGATTCTTTTGAGATTATCGAAATATACGTTATTGGCAACATCTTTTTTTTCGTTAGAATTTTGATTTTTTAGGGCTCCAAGGGACCGCAGACTTGAGTGGTTTTAATTTCAACTAGAGAGAGACCTCCACGCGTTTTTGAGATTAAGGGTCTTGACAGACAAACGGACAACAAAGTAATTCTATAAGGGTTCCGCACTTTTTTGTATTTTTATGGTTCCGAAATTATTTCCGGAACCATAAAAATACTAAGAAGTGCAAAATAACTTTAATTTCGGAAGTCGATATATCGAATAAATAACGAAGAGACAAAAACATAAAAACAATATAATTAGGTATTATACATATGATAGTGAAACACAACACTTTATTGAGTAAACATGTTGTGATTGTATTTGTACCTATATGATAAAAAATATTGGTAATCAAATTAATTGACAACTTTTAGAAAGGTTTATTTCATAGGATTTAAATATATGCATCTTAACTATTAAATATTATAAATTAACAGGTATATACAAACTTAAAATAAGGGTAGTAATAAAAGCTCCGACAAAAAAGAAGAATTGTCCATACTCAAAATATTAAATCTACTGCCTAAAATACTAACTTTCCGACTACTTTTGTCCGAATAAAAATGACGAAACGACCGAATGAGATACTGAAATCTTCGAAAAATAAACATGACTGTCTATTGCTATAATACTTTTCTACCAGCATAAATTACGTTCTACTGAAAACATTGCTTTGTAATTTTTATCTTTACTTGCCTACTATTAATTCATAAATTACCTTTCATATTTCATAGATTGTGGTGCTATTTTAACTATCACATTATACTGAAAATATTATTCTGAGTGGCTATACAGAAACTTATAAAAAATATAAAAATGTACTTGTAACAGTAACTTTTAATTGCATCATATATCATGAATTTTACTTACCACGGGTATGCTTCGATATCGGTACCTATTTCAGGCGTTAAAAAGTTAAAACAGTCGTATTCAAGGGTACGTATAAAAATCCAGAATTTTAAATTACCGATGGACGAAATCCCAAAAATTGAAACGCCAAATGGTCGTATGGTCGAAAGTTTAAAATCCCGAAAGTTCATTTGTTCAAATGTTTAAAATCCCGAAGTTCAAAATCCCGACTCGTCCGTGTCGGGGTGCCCTAAGGTCCCGATTTGTTTTATTTTGAGAAGTAGCACTCGCCGGCCGCTGCCGCGGCGCCGCTCGCTTCGCTCGCTCGGCTCGCGCGCTTTTGGTCACAATTCAAACCTAACCTAACCTATTTCAGCCACAATCTCTCGTAAAAATGTGTTTACCATTGTCTAATAGTCTAGTCACAGGTAGATTGTATTTTGATTGCACTTTGAACTGGGTGAAATAGGTTAGGTAACGTTAAAACTGTGACCAACCGCTACGTTCAAGTTGTTTCGTCTATTCCGGATTTCGTCCTTTCGGGCATTTGAACATCGGTATTTTGTGTTTCGATATAACGACTATCGGCATTTAAACCTTTCGGTATTTTGAATTTCGGTGTTTTGCACGTCGGTATTTCAGCCATAGGTATAATGAACTTTCGGGATTTTGATACGTACCCCTATTCATGCCTTAATCGAAAACCAAGTAGACTTTGGTTTCCTAGAATATTATACTGTATTATTAATCGACAAATTTCCTAACTTTTATAATGTCAGAGAGAACAAAGATAAAAATAAAACAAAACTCAGTTTATTATGAAAATGTAGTTACGTAGTAGATCCGAAACCTATCGCGCGGGCCGAACAGTTGAGGTATTTTCATAATTATTGAGAGCTAAAAAATAAATTTGATAACCAACAATAGAAATTAAAACAGTTCATGCAAGTTGTAAAAATATGATTGTTTTGACCAAACCTCTGTTGTCGGTAACTTAGTAATTTTGTTGGAGGTTCAGTATTCTATTCGGAAGTTTAGTTTTGTTATTCGAAGATCCATTTTTTTTTAGGAGAAAATGTAATTTGAACATGCTCTTATTTGTTGTTAAATTGGATATTTTTTTTCGTTTCTGTTTTGGGTTTTTTGTCGGTAATTCATTATAACGCTAGTTAATTAGAATAATAGTCGGCCACAGATCGCTGGAGATTAAATTGTTTTTCGGAACCATTATTATTTCCCTTAAAATACATATGTACTACTACATATGTACTACCATCACCACTATGGAGGTATATGTATACCTCCATAGTGGTGATGGTCTCCATTCTGAATCTGCTCTTAGGTTGCGGTCACGGTCTTCTTGACACGACACACTGGACACACTGAATGCATCTTTTGGACTCATTATTTCATACATCTCACAGCCCTTTCGGCCTCTCGGCATAGCTTCGTTGCAAATATTATACACCTGCACACACACACCTCTCATATTGTGAACGCATTGTCTTCCTAATTAATGACACTTCTTAATTTATTTCACTGTATGAGGATATTTCTTGCGTTCAGGAGAGATTTGCTGTTGGCAGGTGTCCATTTTGTGAGGCAGCATGTCACTTTCCCTTAATATGATGCAATTCACGATTTGTTGCTAACCTCCATCAATACAAAAATGACAGCTGCAAGATTAAACCGAAACACAATTCTTTATAATTCAATTTATCATCATATATATATTATTAATTAAAAGGTATTTGTATGTACTAGCCTGTTTAGTGTTTGCTCTCGGAGAGGACGCCAAAATTGTCACTCGAACGGTGGTTGCTGAAAACCAGCACCGTAGATGTCTGGATTAGCCCAGAGTCACGGGATATGCTGAGCAACGGCCCATTCCTGCTTAGATGCGACGCACAACTTATAATTTTAGATTGTATTAGTATATAATTATGATTTTCTTTTAGTTTTAGTTACTCTTTCTTAGGTTAATTTTGTTTATGTTTGTCCCTGTTAGGGCCGGCGTCAAAATGCAAGTGCAACAGATAATCTAGACAACTCCGTTGTCTATGGTACAAGATGTAATATTGTTAAGCTCGTTACACACATGGCCTGACAAGGGACTGGCTTTTATATTTTGTACTTTCTTTTGTATGTTGTTATTGAGTTTTGTTATTTGTGCGTCTATATATAGGCGGAATAAACATATTTTCTTTCTTTCTTCTTTCTTATGTACAAACGGGTTAAAAAAGGGAACTCATAGGGCATCAAAAAATTCATTTACATCGATGTCAATGGGAAAACCCAGAACGCTGGCAGTATTGCCACGCTGGATGGCAATGCTGATTCGTTGACCGAAGAAAAGCCCAGCCCTCTGGTCACGCGAAGAGTCGAATTAATTTGCAATTTTTTATTAAAAATACACGCAACTATAATTTATTAGCTCGTTTAAAAAATAATACAATAATATTCTTATCTTTTAATATATGATTTATACCTTAAAAGGTTGGCGGGTTAAGGATGCCAAGTAGCGAAATTCATCATGTATCGAATAAATTATGTATACTTTAAATTCTTGCTAATCTAAATTGCGATAGTAATTCGGTCTGTTTGTTAATTTGTTCTGTTTACACGTCTAAACTGCAAAACCAGTTTCGGTAAAATTTGTGATGGATTCGATTTTGGAATAGGACATACACACTAACAGTGTAAAATAAAATTTTTGTTTGTATATGTTTGTTATTATTTGTGAGTCATACTCACAGTGTGTATGTTTGTAACTTCTTCACGCTCGAACTGCTGAAAGGATTTGAATAAAATTTGGTACACGAATAGACCATCTCCGGGCTTAGATTATAGGTAACATTTTGTCTCTGGAGTATGTTTCCTTGAGACAATTTTCTACTTTCTTACGAATCTGCTGGCAGCAGCTTGTACCATCGTCATCATCATCATTTCAGCCGATAGACATGTGGATGTCTGGACATGGGCCTCCCCCAAGTGTCACCAAGTGTACCGGTCCTGTACGTCTCGCGTCCACCGGATTCTCGCGACCCTCACCAGATCATCGGTCCACCTTGTTCGAGGCCTTAACGCTGCGTCTTGAGGTACGAAGAACCTGACTCGTACCATATATATTTTTAAACCTAGAGTAAATTCTCTTGGAGTTATCCTGTACGGTTGTCTTATATTTGAGAATTAAGTTTATTATTATTTAAGGCTTCCAGCCCCCTAGCCAAGCACGTCTCCGATTCCTTTGTTCTGACCACGTGACTGAACGTCGAGATGATGTCAGAACAAAGGAATAAGAGGCGTGGCCCATCGAAACGAAACGGTCATAACTTGGCTAGGGGGGCAGGCAGGCAAACCTATTCGCAAAAGCAAGTCAATAAATAAATGACATTGAAAAATTAGTAGGTGATATGATTCGCACCCATAACTCCGAGCATGGCCCCAAAAGGTCCCAAGTCTTCGTATTTGAATTTATAATATTGCATAATGCTTATGTAAATCCATTCATAGTACTATGCAATTTGATGGCCGGTTACATTAAGGCTAAATTAGTCGTATATTTGTTTCAAGGTGATATTGGGAATTGACGAATACGGATCAGCTGATGTGGTTAGAATAGACTTGTAATGCAAATTGGACTTAAATTATTCCAAGATATGATTTGCGTCAGTCATTAGTATTGTTTGCGCTATCTAGTTGAGACTATCTAACGTTTTGTTTCCAAAAATACATAGATATGTTTTATTTCGCAATTATTTTGGCCAGAAAATTTTATTTTTATGATGGGAAATCATTTAACTAATGACTTCTCCCTCGCTAGGGTGGAGCGAGACGGGTATTTACTGAATAAAACCCACCTAAGTACTTTCAGTTGCTCTTAGCGTTCTAAGAGCGCAGGTTTTTTCGACCCCGCTATTCCCCTATGGTTTTACTGACAGCTTTGAGGTGCGCGAACTACATTACGCGCGGCTGACGACTCCTCTGGCTCGGTCTGGACGGTTAACGGCGAGCTACCCATTGCTCGTTGTCCCGTTTTTCCGTAAGCCCGGCCGAGCGCTCGGGCCATGCGGATGCCTGAACCACCGATCGCCTAAGTATTTGCGGGCAGTGGGCCCCCAAAACAGGCATGCTTGGGGTATTGAGTATTATGTGTGAGTAGAGATTATGTATGAAAGATTTGTTATTTAACCTGAAGTTAGTGAAGTTAATGGATGACAGGACAGAATGAAGAAAAGGAATGTGTTGCACCGACAGGGCAGGAAGATTATGATTTGTTATTTATCCTCGGGTTACTTTAAGTTATTTTTCTGTGAAGTAAAGCCTGAGAATTCCAATGAGCATGTGTACCAAGGATCTGAAGAACGCCATCTGACTGATATTAATCCCCAAATTTGCCGCGTACTGGGCCCAAAAAATACAATCGACTCAAGAAGGAACAACTCAGAGAAAAAGCTTGCTTTTTGCTTTTTTGAAAACTGTACTGTACATACGATGGCAGAAGTTATCACTCGCCCCCGAGGTTACTACAATAATTTTATGAGTGAGGCGATACGCAGTGCAAGTCAATGTTACGGTTACACTTCATTCTTTTATTTTCCTAGCAAGCCATCTTCTTCTTCTTCTTCTTCCTGCCCTTGTCCCATTTTATTTGGGGTCGGCGCAACGCGTTTTTTTCTTCCATTCTGTCCTGTCACTCGTCACGCTATCACTAACTCCCTTTTCTTTCATATCACTTCTAACACAATCCATCCATCTTTTCTTTGGCCTCCCTCTCCCTCTCCATCCATCCACATGTAAATTCATAAATATATCCTAGCAAGCCATCTGCTGAATTTAAAAGATTGGTGACATAATATACCCAATCTTTTAAATTCTCGGCTTTTTTAGGGTTCCGTATCTCAAAAGAAAAAAACGGAGTCCTTATAGGATCACTTTAATTGATATATATAAATGACCTCCCAAAATGCATAGGGCAAAACTACTTTTTGCAGACGATAGCACAGCTATTTTAGAATGTAATAATCCAAACAATTATCGAAATGACATTAATAATTCTTTAAATAAAATAATAAATTGGCTTAATGATAATAATCTAATAATTAATTTAAATAAAACGAATATAATGCACTTTCATCAACGGCTTGAGAAACCACTAATTAGTGTTGCTTATGATGATTATGAAATTGGGGAAGTTAGTACTGCGAAGTTCTTGGGTATAACTATAGATGAAAAGCTGACTTGGAAACCTCATTTGGAGGAAATTTGCAAGCGATTAAGTAAATCAGCATAATTGTTATTTCAACTTTCCAAAAAAGTTAATATTGATACACTGTTGATGGCATATCATGGACTTGTCGCCTCAGTTCTGCGATACGGTGTTATTTTTTGGGGACAGTCAACAAATAGGGAACTTGTTTTCAGGATGCAAAAAAGATGTGTACGGTGTATGTGTGGTTTAAAAACAACAGATAGTTGCATTCCTTATTTAAAAAAGTTAAAAATATTACCTCTGCCGGCTTTATACATCCTAGAAATTGCATTATTTGTCAAACTGAATCCACATTTATTCAAAAAACTATGTACAGTAAAGAAAACACCCATGCGTGCTCAGTATGTTAATGATTTATGCCTTGTGAAATGTAAAACTTCTCTTATGAGGAAAAGCTTCTTTGGTAATGCACCGTAAATATATAATAAAATACCCGATGAAATAAAATGTATGCCAGCGCAGAAGTTTAAAAAAACCCTTAATGAGTTGTTACTAGAAAAATGTTATTACACTCTAGGTGAATTTCTTAATGGCGAATCTCTGTGACTTTACAATATTGACATTTTTACCTATACTTACTTGACATTAAAAAAAATATTTTTTACTTATTTTATTTTTAATATTAATCTTCTGAACTGACTATACTTTTTGACATGGAATGAAATTTATTATAAATATTAAAATTTTTCATATTTTTTTTTTCTCCTTAATAATTTGTATGTCAATTGACAAAACTAAAAAAGCGTACTACCTAATTTTTAAGATCTTGTATTTAATTATCACCTATGTTTACGAATAAATGATTCTGATTCTGATTCTTTATTGTCCGTCTCTCAAGACCCTTTATCTCGAGAAAGCAGAGTGGTATCGAGTTGAAATTTAAACTTGAAAACATCTGAGTTATCGAAAAAACAAAGATGCGGCTGTTTAGGAGTATATTTATACGCCCGCATAGAGCCCCGCTGACCTTTAAAACCATTTTTTTTGGGAAATATTGATTGACTCACATAATTACGTTATGTATATTTTGAAGAACACTTAACCAGCATTTTTTTATTTAAACATATTTCTAAAGATCAAAGCTTTTTGAAAGAAGTAGGCAAACCAGGCGAAAAATATTATGATGTTATTTTTTTTTTTCAAAAGTAGTAGGTATCTGGTCGTGCGCAAACAATCATATTGATAATGTTATACATGAATCTATAATAACATATATGTTTTTCAAACCTATTAACCCAGCCGTTCCAGAGGAGTAGGCTCCAGAAAGTCACTGTTTTATGGCACTGCTCGGAAACTGGGGCTTTAATGGATTCCATACTTTTTAGTTCCTATTACCTCTAACTTAGCAAATAATCGAAAACCGAACCGACGACATGCTGCTGACATATTTCCACAGCCTTTTTTTGAGATGGGAAATCATCCAGTGACCTCTCGCTCTGGGTGGAGCTTGTCAGATTTTTACTGACTAAATCCATACCTGTGCCCTTCAGGAGCACTTTGTTTTCTAGGTCCACGGGTTTCCTTTTCAGAAATTCCCGCGGCCATCGGACTTCGATCGACCGACTATAAAACTTCAACGATATTTGGCTTGTTTGATTTTACGTGAATCAGGCTACAGGTTTCCGTCGCCTAATTTCACTCAGTCGCAATCGACGAGTTACATAAACAGGTATGTTATGCAAAAATATTTTTTAATGTTTCAAGTGGGATAAAGGTTATCAAAATCTTCGTGTGCGTTTCTGCGTTGTACAAATTATTCAAAAAGAAAACAAAAACAAATTACATGGAATCACATTTCACTCGTAAGTACCTACATCAAAACTTAAAATTAGTTACTTACAATAATATTTCTAATTTCGCTTGTTTTGGTCGCCATTTTGCGAATCGACTGTGATGACAGTGATCATAGATGTGTGAGATTCGGTGCATGTAGTTGTGCACAGAGTCCAGCCACCCTAGCCAAGTTGCTAATCTGCAATCGTTAACGCTTGTAGAAAGCTTCAAATGTACGGGAATGACGTCATCTCAACGCCCAGTCACGTGGTCAGAACAAAAGAATTGGTGGCTTGGCCAACTCGAAGCATTCGGCGCAAGCGAAATGGTTGTAACTTGGCTGGGGGGGCAGGTTTTCTGATTGCGATGTTAGCGCGTAACGTGTGTTCTCCTTATAATATATCAATGGTTTTCATAGGTAAATTTTTACGGAACCCTCAGTGCGCGAGTATGACTCGCACTTTCCCAATATTTTTACTAAAAGTACTTGTTAACCCTTAAACTACAATGATGAAACTGTCACGTGCGCCACAAAGTTATGTCAGCAAGACCTTAGGGGCCCAGCAGGGTCGATGCCTGATATGGCCGCAGGGAATTACTGAAAAGGAAACCAGTGGTCCTAGAACGCAGAAGGCTTCTGGAGGACACAGGTACGGATTTAGTCAGTAAAAGTCTGACACGTTCCACCCAGAGCGAGAGGTCATTGTATGATTTCCACCTCAAAAAAAGGCTGTAGAAATACATTAGCAACATGTCGTCAGTTCGGTTTTGCAATCTTTGCTAAGTTAGAGATAATAGGAACTAAAATCCCAGTTCCCGAGCAATGCCATGAAACAGTGACTTTCTGAAGCTTTTCAACAATTATGATTTTTTTCGCCTACCATCTACTGTGAAAAAGAAAATTAACAACATAATATTTTTTCGCTTGTTTTCCTTATGGTTTTCAAACGACTTTGATCTTTAGAAATATGTTCACACAAAAAAATTGCTGGTTAAGTGTTCTTCAAAATATACATAGAATATGTAAATCAATCAATATTTCGCAAAGAAAAGGGTTTTAAAGGTCAGGGGGCTCTATGCGGGCGTATGCGGCAGTACGAGTATGTGTGCAAGGCACAAATTTGATGACAACTCGTCTAAATGAGACAGCACATCATCATATCCACCGTAGGCGTGGGCTTGCGGACAGTAAGCAATGGGTAGCTCGCTGTCCGGCCGTCCGGTAACTGTCCGGACCAAGCCCAAGTCGTCGACGGCGCGCAATGTTCCCGCGCGCCTCAAGGAGTTGTCAGCAACAGCAGGGACCCAGCCGGGTCGAAGCCTACTGGCGCCAGGGTTATCCGAAAGGGCGCTCGAGCCCCGGTATGAAGGCTAGAAGGAACGGGGTGGGACTTTTAGTCAGTAAGAGTCTGACACTATCTCCCGCTCCGCCCAAGAGCGGGGGATGTCATTGGATGATTTTTTCCCACCATAAAAAAAAGCACATCATCTTAATATCATACAAAAATAAATGGGTCTCCCTTGTTCGACCGAAAGGAATTTGAGAAATTTTCACTTCCCAATAATTTTCGCATAATTTCATTAGCCAAATTATTGCTTAGCAAAAAATCTCTTCATAAAAAATTGTAACGCAAACCAAACGCGTTTGGGAAATGAACGTTTAAACTATGACTTGTTTACCAACTAGTACTTTTAACATGTTTTATTTAGTCAAATATTTCAGTTGGAATAACAGTTTTTACGCAAAATCAAATTAGCCAAATATTTAGTATTGTCAGTTTTTTTCTATACAAGGTGTCGTTTTGAAGCTGCAAAATATTTCAGGAGGTAATTATGTTAGTGATTCTCGACCCGAATCAATAATAAAACAAGTAGGTAATTTTTTTTTTTTATAACCGCGCTTTTTTTCACACACACAAACACGGAACAATAAAGGGCGTTTTCACACACACTAACTCGCAACGATAGTTTCATAAATAATGTATCATCCAATCATCATCCCGCACGCCACACCCTAGCCACGCCCCCGCGGCCATCGATCAATCGATTTAGTTTAGTGTAATTAAAAAATTAAATAACAAGTATTACTGATTATTGACCAGGTATCGTTTTTTTATATGATTATTAATGAGTTTTATTACAACCTCCTGAAATATTGTGCAGTTTTAAAACTGCACCTTGTATAATGTAGTCGTTCCTGGCACTCGCCGGCCGCAGCCGCGGCACCGTGCACCGCTCGCTTCGCCCGCTCGACTCGTGCGTAGGTCACACTTTTATTTATTTATTTATTATTATAAGCACATACAATTGTTTTATACCTGATACCCAAGGTAACAAAAGTAGTCGCAAAATAGCCTAGCACTCAGAGATACCACCCATAAACTGATCAGATATCCATTAGTGCATGCAACATACATACATAATGAAAAATCGATGTTCAGTCTCAAGCAGCACCCTGGAGAATCGGCGTAAGTTACATAGAGGACAACACACTTAGTGTTAACCTCTGGAATTCCGCCAATGTGCAAGAAAAAATGTCTAACCGTAATGAGACACTATTGAGTATATCTATCGCCCGAGTCACGGGTGCGAACTTTAACAAATTTGTGCGGGCTACCGGGACTTTAAACATCCTTTCCCTCAGTCCTGGGCGTAGCCTAACCCCAACCTAACCATTTTTTTTTAAATAAGTAGGTAATTATTTATTTATTTAAACTTCATGTACAGTAGTGGTACATAGGCGGTCTAATAATTATCCTAATCTAAATTGTTCAGTTCCGGGTAACCTACTAAAAACCATCTCTTTTTTCTATTAATGAAAGTCGTTTCTGGTCAACGTAGTCGTAGGAGGTCGCAGTTTTAACCTAACCTAACCTACCCATTTTTACATAATATTTTTTGTCTTAACAAATCATTTCACCAAACGTTTATTGTCTGAAGATTGTTTGCAATAATAAATCATTTGATTAAAGACTAAATGCCATAATGAAATTATACTTGATAATATTTTGCCAAGTTAAAATTTGACCAAATAAAAATATGCGTACTAAAATCATTCGAAATATTGCAATGGTATAAAGAAAGGTTGCTAAAATTTGTTTGGGTAGTGAAATTTTGTCAAATTCTTTTCGGCAAAACGGCAGGCACCCAAAATATATATATAAAAAAAAACATTTTAGATAGTTTAGCCTCTCCTCTTATGAAATCAGGCGTTATGATCTCATCTCTGCTATACCTTTCAATCGTGTCAGTTAGATACACAATAGAAAGACAATGACAGCGCGAACGCCAGCGTTCGCTTGGAGGTCAATGAATTAAGAGCCTATTAACTCTAACCTTGAAGTAACCTAAACTATAAAATCGGTCATGAAGACCGCTGTAGGCGAATTGTTCCAGTCCTTCGATGTACGCAGTATAAACAACAACGCGAAACGCCGGACCAACAACGTAAGGGGTCACTCGCCGTAAGTCGGGTTGTCCGATGGTAGAAAGGTGATGGTAGAATCAAGTCATGTTATTCCTGCGTACACTCTACTTTCCCGCTACCTTCACCAGGTCATCGGTCCACCTTGTAGGAGGAGGTCTTCCAACGCTGCGTCTTCAGGTACGCGATCGCCACTCCAGAACCTTTCGGCACAACGGCCATCTGTTCTGCGAGCAATGTGCCCTGCCCATTGCCACTTAAGTTTGGCAATTCTTTGTGCTATGTCCGGCAACCTTAGTTTTCCTGCGGATATCTTTATTTTTTATTCGATCACGCAAGGAAACCCCGAGCATAGCGCTTTCCATTGCTCTTTGGATGACTTTAAGCCTTCTGATGAGGCCAATTGTAAGTGACCACGTTTCGGAGCCATATGTCATCACTGGCAACACGCACTGGTTAAAGACTTTCGTCTTGAGACACTGTGGACGAGAAGATACCGCGTAGCTTCCCGAACGCTGCCCAACCGAGTTAAATTCGACGGTTGACCTCTTTCTCGAAGTTAGACCTACCCAACTGGACTGTCTGTCCGAGGTAAACGTAATCGTCCACAACTTCGAGTGTAGAGTCTCCGACCTTGATAGGAATGGGCGCTACATGGTTTTTAATCATGATTTTGGTTTTATCCATGTTCATTTTAAGACCCACTCTTAGAGAAGCTCTACTGAGGTCATTGAGCATTGTGCTGAGCTCCTCCATAGTCTCAGCCATGACTACTATGTCGTCGGCAAACCGAAGGTGAGTGATGTACTCGCCATTGACATTAATGCCTAGTCCACTCCAGTCCAGAACCTTGAAGACATCCTCCATTACAGCCGTGAACAGTTTCGGAGAGATGACGTCTCCCGGCCTCAAACCTCGCTGCAGGAGGATAGGTTTCGAGGTCTGGTCCTGGAGTCGGACTGACATGGTGGCATTTTCGTACAAACACTTCAGCACTTCGATGTACCGAAAGTCAATTTGGCACCTTTGGAGAGATTGCAACGCAGCCCAAGTCTCGATCGAATCAAAAGCTTTCTCGTAGTCCACAAACGCTAGGCAGAGAGGCAGGTTATACTCCTCGGTCTTCTGTATGACCTGCCGTAGCGTATGTATGTGGTCTAGGGTGCTGAAACCTTTTCGGAATCCGGCTTGTTCGGGTGGCTGGAAGTCGTCAAACCTGCGCGAGAGACGGTTCGTGATGACCCTGGAAAACAGCTTGTAGACATGGCTCAGAAGTGAGATGGGCCTGTAATTCTTCAGTAGGGTTTTATCACCCTGTGCCCATGCCTGTGGCGTTTTTCCCTCGAGTATGACGGAATCGAACAACTTCTTTAGGGCCTTTAGGACCGGTTTTCCACCCGCCTTCAGGAACTCAGCCGTAATTCCGTCCTCACCCGATGCCTTGTTATTCTTCAACTGCTTCAGAGCCATCCTAATCTCGTACAGGCTGACGTCCGGGATATCTTCAGTGTAGTGTCGAGTCAATCTAGCTCTTGGGTCGTTTGCCAGATTTGTAGGTTGGTGTTAAACAAATCTGAATCACCAATTCAATTGATTCAAATCAAATCAAAAGCATGTATTTCAAATAAACCATTTACACGAACTTTTGAATAGTCAAATGTCGGTCAGTCCAAAAAAGAGTAAAACTAAATTGCACGTTCCAAAGCGAAATCTCTACATATGGAGAAGAACGTGCATGAAACTTCAAGAGGCTTCTTCGCATACTTTTCCACTGATGTGACGATAAAGGATTCATTATGCGTACAGCTAAGGAGTGAAATTCCCTGCTAAAGTCTGTGTTTCCTGATAGCTTTAACCTAGGGATCTTTAAGTCAAAAGTGAATAGGTAACTTCTAGGCAAGCGTGCTCCATCGTCAACCACATCATCGCTTCCCATCAGGTGAACATGAGATAGTGGTCAAACGTGAGCCTATACATAATTAAACAACATACGGATACATACCTTTCTCTTGCCGGCACACTGCGAGATGAGCGCGTTCAGTATGAAGAAGGACATGCCGTGGGCACACCCCGCCCAGATGGTATTATCTTCTATGCTGTTCTTGCATTCTGATGGATCCTGTAATCACGGGAAAAATGTGTCAATTAAAACAACAGCTGATGAATTTTCTTCAAAACTTTAAGGAGACAATATTTCAAAATCTATTTTTGTCACATACAATAAAGTTTGCATTATTTAAGATAGTGTTTACTACAGCTATTATTTGAAAGTTGTTTTAAAGGACAACATCATGTTTGTATCGCAGCAACAAATTAACTGTTTTCAGATTGATTCCCAGTGCTATAAAACCTTGCTTTATGCAGGATTCTGGGTCAACGTAGAAGTACACTATGAATTTCAATTCCCTTGAGAGTGACGAAATACACGTTTTTTTGCGACAGTTTTAAGAAACCGCAGACATGTACATGGTTTTAATATCAACTCGATATCTCCCCTCGTTTCCGAGATAAAGGGTCTTTTGACAGACGGACAATTAAATTATCCTATAAGGGTTCCGTTTTTTTCCTTTTGAGCTACGGAACCCTAAAAAAACTTAAGAACCATAGGGTCTACCTAATTGGTCTTCTTGTAGTTTGTTATATGGCGTTATAATGGCTCTAAATACTCTTAATTTCTACCAACCTGCTTAACATCAACTGATGTGGTGTTACTGAGATGGAAGAGGTCGCAGAATGAGGCGTCAGCAGCGCTAGTGGCGTACGACGTGAAGAAGATGTTGAAGATCGTCGGCAAGATGATTGCGAAGCTGTTGTTGCTGTATGGAGAAGAAAACATCTTGAAAGTAAGGAAGGTTCTAAATCTTAAGAGCTTTCGATCTTAGACGGCACGTTTGGTGCAGTGGTTGAGAGATCACGTGTTCGATTCCAGCCCAGAACATAATAAAATATTTACATCTTTCTTTCTTTACATGGCCTACAGATAGTTGTTCCGGGTCTGGTGTTTTGCATTTACAGTTAAGGGAATTACATTTTTGTAATCATCTCCTTGTGCCTTTAATTTTAACACCCCTTTATGACTACATAATGAATAATTAGGTACGATTTCACCTGCATAACGGTAACCGCCATTTTGATTTTTTATATCATTTTGGCACTGCAATGAAGACGAGCCTAATGACAACTCATTTGTTAGAAAAATAGTACCTACCTATTTTACAAATGGAAATACAAACATCCATATAAATTCTCGAAACACATTACTCTTCCTCTGGAGCAGTCGGGTAAAAAACCTGTATTTGCTACGACAGGATATTTGGCGTAGCGGATCGTTGTATCGGCTACAAAACCGTAGCATTTGCAGAGTGACCGCTGCTACGTAAACTTGGTCATAGCATGCACGTCACGTGGGCTACGAGATTGTTCAAAAGACATGACCGGAGAGAGATGAACAGTGCTATCACTAGCTCTTAATACAATCTAGTTTACGACCTAAACTGAACCGATAAAGAGATGGAGCTATGAACAGTTCCGTCCCTCTAATAGATCGCACGACTGACTTTTTAAGGTCTCTCTCCTGTCGTGTCGGATTGCCGTCTCATCGGACTATAAGAGTAAAAAAACAGATAGTGCACCTGTGTTTATACATATTTGTGCCGTTAAGTACCGTTATCAAAATTCAAATTCAAAAGTTTTATCAGAAATCAGAAACTTTTATTTCAAATAGACCAATTACAGGCACATTTTGAATTGTCAAAATGTCGGTCAGTCAAAAAAAAAGTGAAGCTAAATTGCACGTTCCAAAGCGTAGATTTTTATGGAGAAGAACGTGCAAGAAACTCCATGGACAGTGGACACTCTTTAAAATAGATCTACATAGCCTACACAGTTATCAAAAATTCAGTCGGGAGGATTATTAACTGCTGCATTTTACAATTACCAAAACTATGTATTAATAAAATGAATACTCACGCAATATAAGTTACGAAAGTGAGGTAGTACAACAGCATGGTCCTCCCGAGTAGAGGAGGTTTGAAGAGAGGAGCGATCTGTGTCCAGAGGGACTGCAGCGAGAACACTCCCACGTCGTCCTTGCTGCCGTCTTCTAGGTAGATCTGTTTCACCTGTCAGCGCAAAATTAACAAATTTACTTTTTTATTTAAACTAATATATTACTCCCTTAATCGTTAATTAAATCCCTTAGGACATGATCATAGCTCGTCATGCATTGTGCTCACATAATAGAAGCAACAAGAAATATGTAACAAGATTGTATGATTGCATCACTGCACCATCAGGTGGGATCGTAGACAAGCGCTAGTTTATATGAAATAAAAAAAAAACGTCATAATATGATTTAAAAGAGTGTCCATGAAGTTTCTTGCACGTTCTTCTCCATAGAGACGCTTTGGAACGTGCAATTTAGCTTCACTTTTTTTGGACATTTGACTATTCAAAAGTGCCTGCAAGTGGTCTATTTGAAATAAATGCGTTTGATTTTAATTTTTATAGTATCGAACTCTGAACGTTTTAGTTCCAATTACTTCTAACTTAGCAAAGATTAGAAAACCGAATCGACGACATGCTGATTAACGTATTTGTTTTTATTTTTTTATTGATATAAACTAGAACGTGACTGCGATTTCACCTAAGTAAGTAGCAAGTAGTGATGCAATCGTTGATGGTGAGGCGCACTAATTTATTAAGAGCCTATTCACTCTAGAATTGAAGTCACCTAAATTATAATCGGACGGGAAGACCGCAGCAGGCAAATTATCCCATTCCCTCGATGTACGCGGTGTAAACGACGAGCCAAAACGCTTGATCCGGACCGTAGAGGTTTCAACAACGTAAGGGTGGATTCTCGCCGGTTCGTCGGTTTGTCCGACGGTAGAAATGAAATGGTGGAATCAATTCATGCAATTCCTACGCACACTCGCCAAAATGCATCCTGCAAAACACCGAGAGGCTGGCTACCCTACGCCTGTGCGTAAGGCTTTGTAGATTTCTTATACCGATCTACATGGAGCGAAAAGGTGTGTCAGATTTTTACTGACTTCTACTCGTATTTCTTCAGTTACCCTTTGCGTTTCCAGGCCGCGTTATCTGGCCAGCACAAAGCTAAGACTTATATTCTCATCCGCGTGCCTCAATGAGAGAGAAGATACAGCAAAAACAAGGGGGCCAGCAGCGCCGAAGCCTACTGGGGCCACTTGATTGTTTGACTTCCTAAAGAGAACTGCGGGGTCCTGGAACGCAAAGCAAAGAAGCAACATAGGTGTGGTATTATCCACACTAATATAATAAATAGGTTTTTTTGTTTGAAGGAGGTAATCTCTGGAAGTATCTACTGATCCGATTGCTAAATTTTTTTACCGATAGAAAACTGCTTTATTCCTGAGTGACTTAGGCTATATTTTATGTACGCGGGCGAAGTCACGGGCAAAAGCTAGTTAATCAATAAAAGTCTGCCACGCTCCTCCTTATAGTAAGAGAAGGCATTGGATGAATTTCTACCTTGAAATTTAACTGAGTGGCATACAGGAAATGACTTTGATTCTAGGAGTCACAAAGGAGGACTCCAAAAAACCCATACTTACAGGAAAATTCTCTCCATCATGTCCATTAGCCACATACATCCTCTTCAGCACTTTGACCGCGTCCTCGTTCCTGCCCACGTTGGCTAGGAACTTGGGGCTCTCGCTGAAGAAGCTCAGCAACAGCGCCGCTAGCCCCAGGGGCAGCGCCATGAGGAGCGTCAGCAGGCGCCACGGCCGGTAGACGATGCCCAGCAGGTAGATGGTGAAGTCCAGCTTCATTATGAGGTAGGCGGTTACTGGAAAACGTAATAACAATATGTTAACCAAGATTGAAGAGCCAGTTTAGAGGTATGAGGAGCAGAGTGTAAAGTTCCACAAAGCTCCTTTGAAAAGGGTGGATCCTCCAACCAGACGGGTATTTTTTCTGGGCCGGGCAACTACCTCGGTTTCGGGTTGTTGTAGGTATATGTTCTAGGTCCTACAGTATTACAGGATTTTACAGGATCGAGCGCGTCAGCATTCAACTTTCTTTGACCACGGATTTCAAATTCAGAAGACGACCCATGGCTCCAATAGACTATGGCCTTGCTGGGCCCATATCGTTTTGCTTACATCTCTTAGTTTGTACCTTTATAATACTCTTAGTTGTATTATAATATCGTAAAAATAAATAAATAAATTTTAAGTCCTTAGTGAATATATCTGTCGCAGTAAGATAGATGAAGCCGTAATATAGTTATATCCCTAGGGATATAATTATATACCGTAACATAGTTATAGGAAAGCGATTCATTACTATCTCACTAGGAATATAGTTATAAAACGGTCCAAGTTTAGTGATATACTTATATTACTAGATTAAGTTTAGTGAAATAGCTTTCGGAGTGTGCGGCGCAGGCGGCGCGCTTTATATTACTTTGAATGATTCTATACCAAATTAAAACTTGTCACTGAGAGAAATATGCCAAAAATTGTCGCGCTTTGGTGGCCAAGGTTATTTAAAATGTTCCTGTAAAAAATCGAATATACAGGGTTCTACTAAAAGATGTGCCTGTAAGAAGCATTCGGTGCTATGTTATTTTATATGTCATGATTCCTCTTCTTGTCTGAACAAAAATTAAAAAATATTTTTAAAGAAACCAAGATCTCAACTTGTTGAAAAGAAATAAAGATATCTCAAAACTGTTTGGCTTTAAAAGAGTTTTAATGTTTGATTAGTTTTAATTGTATTGTTAATTTTTAAATTCAAAAAAATATGATCGTTTTAATTATAATTACTTTATTACGTGTTAATGTCACAAAGTATTGTAACTAACTGCAGGATACATAAAGTTGATTTATTAATATAGACCAATAAAATTTTGTTTTATTTAATTATATATGGTAGATTTCTATTTCACTAAGCTTAATCAAGTAATGGGTCTGTCTCAAAAAAGTGGGACACTTTTGAAATTATTTGAATTTTTCAAAAATGTTTGAGAATAAAAGCTTTAATATACTACAATAATATGATGACAATATGATACAATATGACTGTTTTGAGACAAACCCTAATATATTTATAACACTGAACTTAATCTAGTAATATAAGTATATCACTAAACTTCGACGGTTTTATGACTATATTCCTAGTGAGATAGTAAAGAATCGCTTTCGTATAACTATGTTACGGTATATAATTATATCCCTAGAGATATAACTATATTACGGCTTTATCTATCTTACTGCGACATATCTACCAAGTCAATTTAAGTAGTTTAAAATAAATAATGTCATGGCCTTCTACTTTGTTCAAACTATCTACGCTTTATACATTATGTCTTTGTCCTTATTATTAGTACCCACATAAATTTTCAGGTACTAAATTAGGTTCTGAAGGCCTTGACAAGGTGACATATTAGCGATAACGACTGCCAAATTAATGGTCCATGTGACATTTTGTAATGAAGATATCCGCAGGAGAACCAAGGTTACCGACATAGCTCGAAGAATCGACAGACTTAAGTGGCAGAGGGCAGGGCACACTGCTCGCAGAACAGATGGTCGATGGGGACGAGGTGAATTTGCACGCACGTAGAACGAAGCCGCCGCTTCTCGTTACACCGCCTACTTAGAACACCGTGCTAGTGAGATTCTGTGAGCGATACATACTGTCGAAAAACCCAAAATGTTTGAGATTTTTTTTAATTGGCTGCGATCCCACCTGATGGTAAGCAGTGATGCAATCTCTGATGGTGAGGCGCCCTGGTTTATTAAGAGCCTATTCACTCTAGCCTTGAAAACACCCAAATTATAATCGGAAAGGAAGACCGCAGCAGGTAAATGGTTCCAGTCCATCGACGTACGCGGTATAAACGACGAGGCGAAACGCTTAGTCTGTAGAGGTTTCAACAACGCATGGGTGGATACTCACACGTCGGGTTGACCGATGGTAGAATTGAGATGGTGGAATCAAGTCACGCAATTCATGAGCACACTCTCCAAAAAACACTACCTACCATAATGCCATCATCATCATCATCATTCCAGCCAAAAAGTCCACTGTTGGATGTAAGCTTCCCCCTAGACCTCAATGAGCTCTCCTGTACCTCTCGCATCCATCGGATTTCCGTGACCCTCACCAGGTCCACCATGTGGGAGGCTTTCCAACGTTGCTTTAAGAAGACCCCTAGGTTGTAGCCATCAAGAAACACAGACTCCGGCAGGGAATTCCACTCTTTAGTTGTACGCACAAACCTGTTGGATACTTACTATAATACAGTGTGGGTGTGATCATGAGGGCACTGGTGATGAGCAGCATGTACTTGGCGCGCACCCTGGTGCCGCAGCACTCTCCGATCAGCGCGTACGTCGCTGACTCGGCAGCACTGGACCTACAAGGAACGTACAATATAACTTGTTAATATGCCAACGATTACTTCCAATGATACAAGGGGGAGTGTGTAAGGAGTGAGTTTATTTTGATATTTATATGTAATGGGCAAAACCAATATGATCAATTTACACCCTGAGACGAAATAGTAGATTATGTGACTAGGGGATAAAGCATGACTTTATGTCGCGGGCGGCATGTTAAATTCCGAACGAAATGAAGGTGGCTAAGTTTAATCCCGAACGTCAGTGAGAGATTTATATAATTAACTCTCGAGCATTGCGAGGAAGGTAATATACCTGAGTGAAGTGAGGAATTCAAGTCGCCAAAGACCAAGACAACTTTATCCCCGTGTTGGATACTCTACGTTTACATCATCTGTGAGATAATTAAAAGATTATTTTATTATTATATTTCTGACCCATACGCTGACCCCAGCGCCACAAAATAGATAGGCACAGAAGACAATCTCATGTACTTCACTTTTTATACCTACGCTCGGTGGACGCACACTAATGAGCGTTTGAGCCGCAATTGTTCGACGAGTGATCCGAGACGCGACCGAGACATCGTGTCTGTGAGCGGTGTCTTTGTGTGCGTTGCTCGAGCACGCTTTGTATGTAGATTGACTTCTGTACCTATCTATTTTGTGCCTCTACGTTGTATTTGTAATGACTATAATAAACATTTTACTGAGATGGACATATTTGCAATGCCCATCAATAGGTTTCGGAACAGCCTCATTGATACTATACAAAGCTTATAAAGAAATTTGTATTTACTGGATAATAATTTGATTACTTGTTTTTACTCTTTTTGGTCAAAATAACGTTATAACCATGTAGCACCCACTCCTATCAAGATCGGAGACTCTATACTCGAAGTTGTGGACGATTACGTCTACCTCGGGCAGACAGTCCAATTGGGTAGATCTAATTTCGAGAAAGAGGTCAACCGTCGAATCCGACTCGGCTGGGCAGCGTTCGGGAAGCTACGCGGTATCTTCTCATCCAACATACCAGTGTCTCAAGACGAAAGTCTATGACCAGTGTGTGTTGCCAGTGATGACATGTGGATCCGAAACGTGGTCGCTCACAATGGGCCTCATCAATAGGCTTAAAGTCACCCAAAGAGCAATGGAAAGGGCTATGCTCGGAGTTTCCTTGCGTGATCGAATCAGAAATGAAGATATCCGCAGGAGAACCAAGGTTGCCGACATAGCACAAAGAATCGCCAAACTTAAGTGGCAATGGGCAGGGCACATTGCTCGCAGAACAGATGGCCGTTGGGACCGAAAGGTTCTGGAGTGGTGACCGCGTACCGGAAAACGCAGCGTTGGAAGGCCTCCTACAAGGTGGATTGACGACCTGGTGAAGGTAGCGGGAATCCGATGGATGCGGGACACACATTATCGTTCGTTGTGGCGACGCTTGGGGGAGGCCTATGTCCAGCAGTGGACGTCTATCGGCTGAAATGATGATGATGATGAACGTTATAAGAGGTATTCTGTGAATAGCGGTAAGTTGCACATTTGTATGATGAACTTATATTATTAGTTAGTTGATAAGACCTAATATGTAACTGTTAGTTATTCTTAAATCTATAAATATAAAAATGAGTCCCTTTTTCCTTGGTCACGCCATCACGCGTGAACAGCTGGACCGATTTCGCTAATTCTTTTTTTGTTGTGTTCGTTATTGTGAGGAGAAGGTTCTTATAGAAAAATGAAAACTAAGGTAGTGTAGGGTAGAGTAGAGTAGGGTAGTGTAGGGTAGTGTAGGGTAGAGTAAGGTAGAGTAGGGTAGAGTAGGGTGGAGTAGAGAAGAGTAGGGCAGAGTAGGGTAGAGTAGAGAAGAGTAGGGCAGAGTAGGGTAGAGTAGGGAAGAGCGGAAACGAAGCCGCGGGCAAAAGCTAGTAAATAAATAAAAATAAGGCTGTGCTCCATGCCAGGGATGCTAAATATTTTAAAGTACGTAGTTTAATAATCGAGTACTCTATATTCTTTACCATGTCCTTGCGGAGTCAATAATAAAGTCCGGTTTGAGTTGTAATGGACTAATGTTTCCGGTAGGTATATTTAAATTTTAAAAATAAAATGCAAATTCCGTTTTTAAAATGTCTGACAAATAAGGTAACTAAAGACAGCATTGATAAAGAGTACGAACTGTTTGTACAATACTTCTAATACAGAAAACTGGGCAAGTATGAGTCAGACTCGCGAACTGAGAGTTCCATACAAACTTAACTATATAAATAGTTCAATTCCCGAATGGAATCTCGAAAAATTTTTCGAATCTCAGAAGAATTTTTTTTGTGACGCAAAAAAACATTTACTGTTTTCTTTTCAGAGTTATTCCTATACCTATCTGTGCTACAAGACCTTGCTTTACACCAAACTTCAGGATTCAACGGGAAGTACCCTATGAATTTTGATTCCCATGAGAGTGTCGAAATTTACATTTTTACAACATAAAGCCGTATCATTTTTTTTCGTTTACCTACAAGTTTGATTTTTTCACAGCTTCAAATTATGACAATCCTGAATTTATATGGTTTTAATTTCAAATTGATACCTTCACGCATTCCCGAGATAAAATAAGAAAGGGTCTTGACAGGAGGACAGACCGACAACAAAATGATTTTATAAGGGTTACGTTTTTTTCCTTTTGAGCTACGGAACCCTAAAAAAGGTAAGGACGTCTAGGTCTTACTCACAATGCTGAGCTGATGAACCTCAGTGCAGCTAGCACCTGCCAGCTCGGGGACAGGCTGCTGATAGCTGAACTGAGAAAGCTGCCACACATCGCCCACATCAGCACCAGTTTCCTGCCTCTAGTGTCAGATAGATAACCCCAGGGGTAGGACATCACTATGATACCTGGAATTCAGAAATAATCATCATGTTAAGGGTATCTGCGGGATACCCCCGTTCTTGGGCGGAGTGGGAGTTAGTGTCAGACTCTTACTGACTAAAAACCCACCCCGTTCTTTCAAGCCTTCATACCAGGGCTCGAGATGTCTTTCGAAACTAACCCTGGCCCCAGTAGGCTTCGACCCATCTGGGCCCCTGCTGTTGCTTACAACTCCTTAAGGCGCGCGGGAACAGTGCGCGCCAACGACGACTTGGGCTTGGTCCGGACATTTACCGGACGGTCGGACAGCGAGCTACCCATTGCTCGCTGTCCGCAAGCCCGCGCCTACGGTGGCTGGAAATCGGGATCGGAATCCCGGCGGCGGCGAGTGCGCCGTTGCCTGATGCGGTCAACCTCCTCCTTTGCGAGCATTACTGCTTCTACAGAAGTCGGCGACCGCCTGCCACTCCTCCTCGCTCCGGACCATGGTCTCAACCAAGGCCCGGCGCGAAAATCCTATAAGGGTTCCATTTTTGTTTAACTTACCTTAGGTAGGGAACCCTAAAAAAGAACTAAGTACGTACGCATAACAGTGCAAACTGTTAGGTACTCAGTTAATCGCCTGGCTTATTGTCTATTTGGGGTCAACCCTTCTGATACTTTTACGCGATTCTAGGCGATTTTGCGTCATTTCTGGCATTAGGCCCATTATCAGCTGGTCGTTTTGGATAGTTCGCCTCGATGATCGACCTATTCCTCTTTTGCCCTCTTCTATGACTAAAACGCGTCTAGTCATGTGGTCTTCGTTTCGGCGCATTACATGCCCAAACTGTTAGGTAGGTACTAAATACACCAAAATTCCTCGCACGAATCTCTTAATAAACTTACCAGCAAAAGACATAGACGATAGAATCCCAATCTGGCTGAGAGTCAGATCCAGGTCACAGGTGGAGGCCGTCACGATGATGCCTAGCCCGAAGATGTCGATCCCCATAGCGATGATCAGCACGAAGCATGTCAGCAGGAGACCGTAGTTGTACTTGCCGTGACCTGGAGGAAGATACGTAGAATAAGTACAAGTATACCATAACAAATACATTTTTTTTTATTTGATATAAACTAGTGGTTGACTGCGATTCCGCTTGATGGTAAATAGTGATGCAATCTCTGATGGTGAGGCGCGCTAGTTTATTTAGAGCCTATTCACTCTAGCCTTGAAGACACCCAAATTATAATCGGACGGGAAGACTGCAGCAGGCAAACTGTTCCAGTCCTTCGACGTACGCGGTATAAATGATATACTATATTTTTAATTGGTAGGCTTGTGTGTGACCACTATCACACCTGATGGTAAGTGATGATGTGGTCTACGATGGAGTACGTTTGCCTAGAAGTGAACTTTTTTTTTGTTTTCGAGGGAAACCTTCAAAAGGCACCCGGACGTTGGGAACAAGTCCGGGGAGTATGGGATTTTTATGTCGCTAAAAAAACCCCGGTGATCACCATCAGCATATAGACAGGTCGCCGTTACTTCTTACTCTTGATTTAAAGACCCTTAGATTGTTGAGTTATTAGGAAACACAGACTCCAGCAAGCAATTCCACTCCTGAGCTGTAGGTACATAGTAAACGTACAGTAAATGTGTGTCTGAAATGCTTTGTACGTATGAGTGGAATGTTAACCATGTACCATTAGCAAAACGCCGTACGTCTAGTGGCCCGATGATAAAATTGAAGAGCTTCTTCTTCTTCTACCTTTTGAAACGGTGATAAGCTTTTCAAACAGTTTGGTCAAGCAGGTAGTTACATTAACTGCAGCCTCGGTGGTGGTTCTCCAAAATACTGGTGTACTTGGAGCACTCCACCGTGTGGCTGTCGATGCTAAAGTCCTGAGCAGTGGTACTGACCACACTCACATTGTTGAGTTTGTTGGGAATCGAACCCAACAGTCCAATGACGCGGTCTGCACGTGCAGGCGGCGTGCATCACATACATACATCATCGGCAGCGGGGAGCGCAGACGCGGGCGGGGACACGGCTGTCCGGCGCACCGCGGACATTCGCTTCCACGGACAACGCCGTGACGGACGACACCTCTCAAATGCACTCAACTCAAAAAAATAATTTAAATAATTAATTACTGTTTTTCCGGGATCGTTTGTATTTTGGAATATTGATTATCGGCAATATACCGGAAAAATGAGTCAGACACTGATTTCCACCAACTAAACAGTATCTGAGTGGTCTACAAAACCTAATTTCGAATTTGACGGCACTGTTAGCGCAGTCGTTGAGCGATTGGCTGGTGCGTTGCGTGTCGTGGATTCGATCCCTGCTTGGCACAAATATTTGAATGACCTACAGATAAGTGTGCCAAGTCTGGATGTCTTGTTTATTTCATTTTACATTTTTGTGCCACTTACAATAAAGGAGTCATTCCTAGAATGGAACAGTTTTTTTATTAGGGACAGGTTTGTGTTTTTTATTATTATTTGCTATCACACAACGCTGTCTAGTCCCAAGCTAAGCAGAGCTTGTGTTATGAGTACTAGACAACTGATAAAAATACTTATATATTTCTAAATACATACATATTATAGATAGATTACACCCAGACACAGAACAAATGATCATGCTCATCACATAAACATTTGTCCTGGTTGGAAATCGAACCCACGACCTGCGGCATAGCAGTCAGGGCCACTAACTACTAGACCAACAGGCCTGTCAAACTCACTAACTGTTTGACCACTATTTCACCTGATGGTAAGCGATGATGTGGACGCCGATGGAGCACACTTGCTTAGAAGCAACCTATTCACTCTTTACTTAAAATCATAAAAATCAGTCAAGCCGTTTCGTACGAGTTCATTAACTAATACTGTGATACGAATTTTTTAAATAACATTAGATTTACTTGGTATTTACAAATAAGCCTGTTACTTGCCTAAATCATTCATAATATTTTAATATTCTTACGATAAATCTAAGATGGCATAAATATTCAATGAAAAAAAGGCCTACGAGGTAGATCGTTGGAGATCACTTGAAAATATCAAGATATTATTATCTTCTAATGTTTTGATCTATTGTTTTGAGATATTCGATGTCTTAGAAGCTGATAACCTCTTTAAATCACATGGCTGATAATATAATACTGATTAGGTATAAGTACTTGGTAATTCAGAAAATACCACGTTGTATTTACGTGGCATAGCTTATATCTAATACTGAAAAAAAAAGTCGGATGAAAAAAGATTGCAAGTAGATGAGAATGTTGAGACGGATGTGTGTGCTGATGAGAATGGATTAAGTGAGAGATGAGTAGATTAAAGAAGTTTCATAGTGGCGTCAGTGACTGAATAGTTGAAAGAGAATCGTTTGTCTTGGTACGGTCATGTGAAGAGGAGAGATGACAGGATTTTAAGAAACGCATGTTACTAAAAAAAGTTATGGGTATATAGGTACATATATGTGGATTGATGAAGAGAGATCAAAAAAAAGATGGATTGTGTGAAAAGTGATATGGAATTAAAGCGAGTTAGTGATAGTGGGATGGTTAACAGGACAGAATAGAAGACAAGGACAGAAAAATAATACAGAGCGGTAACCGACACTGGTTTTCAACAGCATTCTGGCGCTGGTTTTCAACTGAACAAATAAAGTAAGTGAGTATTAATGGATTGCGCAAAAAGTTTAAGCTATAAGTAAAATCAGTGATAAAACTCCGTAAATGGGAGTGGCTATCCTTAATTAATATTATAAAAGCGAAAGTGAGTTTGTTTTTTTATTTGTTTGTTACGTCTTCACGCCATTGGCAAAACCGATTTTGATGAATTTTGGTACAAAGATAGTTGGGACCTACCTACCTAATTTTTTTATAAAAAAAAGTGAGAAAAGGGGGAGAAAAAGGGAAGGTCTTTTATGTACGCGGGCGAAGCCGCGGGCAAAAGCTAGTTTCACATAATTAAGACCAATGTCCTCCAAATTAGGAATAAATTCTACATCTTATTTCTTCTTTGTAAATTTTGACTTTGAACTTAACGAATTGGTTTGTAGTATGAATTCATGTCAAACTAAGAATCACACTTGCATATATGTCTACGATGAATTCGCTCAATTCTAACACATAGTTCGTTCATTAACATTTGTACATTGGTTCTGAAACCGTCTTGCTAATTTTTCGTTGCGTTAAAAGTAATTATTGATTTATTAAAAAGCCCTGAAAAATCTGTTTGTCCATCTACAAAACCCATGTCCTGGAATAGCATAATTTTTGCTTACCTCGTAGGCAAAGCCGGTCTTTTATGGGTGTTTCGCGTAGTTCGTGCAAATTCGAAGCAATCCTACATTTTATATTTATTGTCGAATTATTTTGTTTTTTCTTACTAATATCGTTAATATATGGATAATCTTTGAACATTTCGTCGTTTCTACTTGCTTTTTATTAGTAACTTTGAATTTGATAACATTTCTAAAATCGAACTGAGACGGTAATGAGAACGATAGGGAAGGAAATGATATTGAAGCCTTTAAGGCCCAAGCGCCCGAAAAGTGCCATAAAACAGTGACTTTCTGAAGCCTACTCCTCGGTAACGGCCAGGTTAATAGGTTTGAAAAAAATATATGTTTATAATAGATTCATGAACAACATTATCAACATTTGATTTTTTCGTGCTATTAATACTTTTGTCTAAAAAAAATATTTAGCAATTTCGCAACTTTTCGCAACTTTTCCCTACTCCTTCGAAACGGCTTGGATCTTTAGAAACATTTTTACACATAAAAATTGGTGGTTAAATATTCTTCAAATTGAACATAGCATATGTAAATCAATCAATATTTAGCAAAGAAAATGGATTTAAAGGCTTTCCGGGCCCTGCTGGCCGCAAATAAATGCACAGATATGCGTACTGCCGCCTAGGCGGGTGCGAAAGTTGCATCCATTTAATTTCGGCCAGATGGTTCAAGGGACTATAAGACTTAATAAAAGAAGAGGTGTGCGAAGGTAATGAAAAAAAAAAACAGAAGGCAATGCTGTTAAATTAAAGAAACGACGGTAGACGAACGGAATGAGGAAGAAGGTAATGAGGTTTAAATCCTTTATTCAGTTTTTATTCAAAAATATCAAAATTACAAACCTAATACCTATTCTAAACTTCGAAGGGAATCATTGAAATTAATAATAAGCTAAGTAATTAACAAAATCATCATCAATCATCAGAAAGAGACCGATTCCAGAATAATCACCTCCCGCGACACTTAACACGAAAATATCTTTTTTTCACAAGCAATTATGCACCTGTTACGATGTTCAATGGCATACTGAGATGTGCGCGGGGCTTGACATCGCAGTAGAGTAGCATTTATGGTCAAGCGCAAACTATAGTGTGGATTTCTTTTCATAACGAGGGTAATCAGACAAAATAAAAAATAAATATTCATCAAATTATATTTTAATATATTGAGAAGATAGCATTATTTAATTTAGGTGTAAACGTTGTGTTTTTTAATATACTTAATTAATATAATTATTGTGTTTCTATTTACTCCGATTTATTTGATTAAAAAATACATTTATTAAGGATAGTAGTAAATGGACACCGAAGGAAATGAGAATAAGTAGAGTTTTTTATTTATAATTAATTATTTATGCTAATTACTACTGTAAATATTACATGCATGCACGCATAACTGTATTACATTTGGTATCCGTTGGAAAGAATATAGATATTTATGGAATAAATTGATGTTATTTTACTGGACGCATAATATGCACGAAAAAAAATAAACACCCTTATAATTATTTAATAGTATGTACATATCGGTTGTTTTGGTGGTTTTGGTATGGTCATGTGAAAAGAGGGGTGAAGCGCATATTACTAAAAGAGTTCTGAGTATACATGTAGATGGATGGAGAGGGAGAAGAAGGCCGAAAAAAAGATGGATGGATTGTGTGAGAAGTGATATGAAAGAAAAGGGAGTTAGTGATAGTTTGACGGGTGACAGAACAGAATGGAAGATGAAAACGTGTTGCGCCGACCCCAAGTAATATGGGATATGGGCAGGAAGAAGAAGAAGTACATGCTGCCCTGTACATACTAATATATAGGGTGACTGGTAATTAGTGTACGATACTTAAAGACGTGATTGTGCTCATGATAACCAACAACTTTTACTATGGGAACAAAAATGAAATCGTGAAAAAAAATCAGCTGTTCAGTACATTTATGTTTGCCTAATGTACTGAACAGCTGATATTTTTTTCGCGATTTCGGCTTTGCTTCCATAATAAAAATTGTTTGTTATCATGAGCACAATCACGTGTTTAAGTATCGTACACTAATTGCCAGTCACCCTATATAATTATAAAGGCAAAAGTTTGTGAGCGAGTATGTTTGCATGTTTGTTACTCCATCACGCTTTAAAACTTAAACGGATTTGAATTGAATTTATTAAGTAACTTACTGATCTACACAACTCAACCAACCAACGGTGAAGGAAAACATCGTGAGGAAACCGGCATGTCTTAAGAACCAAAAAATTCGAAGACATGTGACATCCACCAACCCGCACCCCGCGTGGTGGATTAAGGCCCGTCCTCTCTTAGAGAGGAGACCTGAGTCCCAACAGTGGGAACATTATAAGGCCAACTATGATATGCTATGCTACACAACCGAGTAACTCGGTAACACGATACTATGCTATATGTAGCTAGCTTCTGACAATAACAGTAATTTATCTCATCGAGTAAGGCCCGGCGCCCACTATCGGTGGGCATCGGTGCGGCTCGGTACAGCTCGAGCGCTTTACGCCGGCTTCGAGCGGCTTAGGGCGCCTTAGAGCTCCGTCGGGCGACTTCGGGCGGCCTCGGCAGCCGTAAGCATGGCGAAGGATGCCGAGGCGGTCTTCGGGTAGCTCGGATGGCATTTTCGGATCAGACACGTCGCAGAACAGTCATTTCGATCACCGCACGCGCCTACATTATCGTATCGTACAAGTAGACGCAAAATAACTTGGCAGTCCTGAACATAGGCTCTGCGAACTTCTGCGCATGTACATTCGTAAAGAAAACTGTTATTGGCATTTTTTTTTTAACCAAAATACTAATAAAAATGTCCTAATACCAAGTAAAAACAAAATAAATATCAAAACAATTTGAGACTAAAAGCTACAAAAATAACTTATGAATAAACACTTAAACAAAAACAAACTTAAAAAAAACTAAACAAAAACAAAACAATATAATAATATCAGCAAGATGAACAATGAGAACTAAGTCCCAATCCACCATTATAAATACACACACATAACTGTTTTCACGGAACGTTACGAGTGACTGCTCTGCGATGTTTCTGCAGTCAGAACTATTCTTAGGCTACCCAAAATCAGCTACGGCGTCCTTAGGCGTGTTTACGACTGCCGAGGCAGCTCTCAGGCGCCCAAAGCCGCCCGAAGTCGCCCGACGCAGCTCTAAGGCGCCCAAAGCCGCCCGAAGCCGGCGTAAAGCGCTCGAGCTCTACCGAGCCGCACCGATGCCCACCGATAGTGGGCGCCGGGCCTTATAATGACAATAACAAAAGAATACAAAGTAATACAAACCAGTGTGCGGCAGTAAATAACAAAGTAACAACAAAAACAAATCTGTTACTAATTATGTAAACTATTAACGTGAGACTAATTGTGACATTGATGAAGAAGACGTTACCGATAAACAAGTTCTGTTTCTATATATTTGTCATCGTAAAATTGTGAATACCGTTAGATTATAATCTATCTCGCGAGATTATGAACTGTTGAAAGATTGCAAACCTTAGCAACTTAATATTTTTCGGCGGATTATAATCTATCGCAACGGAAGACGTAGCATTGAAAGGCCTCCCACAAGGTGGACCGACGACCAGGTGAGGGTCGCGGGAATCTGATGGATGCGAGACGCACAGGACCGGTAGTTATGGCGACACATGGGGGAGGCCTACGTCCAACAGTCAAGGCTCACTGGCTGCCAAAAAATTGGGGATCTTAGCAAGGGTGAGACGGTACTTCACGCCGGAACCGCTGCTCAATCTTTATCAAGCCCAAGTTCGATCGTATATGGAGTACTGTTCTCATCTTTGGGATGGATCTGCCAAATACCAGCTTGATGCGCTGGAATCGATTGAGAGGCGAGCCCAGAGAATCATCGGCAATGATGCACTTGTAGAGTCGAAACTCCAAAGCCTTGAGCATCGCCGCCGAGTTGCTAGTCTGTCGATTTTCTATCGTTTGCATTTCGGGGAGTGTGCACTGGAATTGCACAATCTAATTCCGCCAAGTCCGTCCCATCATCGGGCCACACGACGTACAGCGCCACCGGTACATGGTAGACATCCCACCCATGCGCACGAAGCGTTTTGGGAACACATTTATTGTGCGTACAGCCAAGGAGTGGAATTCCCTGCCGGAAACTGTGTTTCCTGATAGCTACAACTTAGGAGTCTTTAAGTCGAGAGTAAATAGGTTTCTTCTAGGCAAGCGTGCTTCATCGTCGACCACGTCATCGCTTACCATCACGTGAGATGGTGGTCAAACGCAAGCCTATCAATAATAAAAAAAAAGACAGTAGACTAGTATCTTTCGGTTGAAATGATGATGATGACTATCATCTGTCGAAGTGAACGTGTGATACGCAGCGCTGCAGTTAATCGCTCAATCACTATGCCAATTTTTTTTGACAGGCCTGTTGGTCTAGTGGTTAGTGGCCCTGATTGCTATGCCGCAGGTCGTGGGTTCGATTCCCATCCAGGACAAATGTTTATGTGGTGAGCATGATCATTTGTTCTGTGTCTGGGTGTAATTTATCTATAATATGTATGTATTTAAAAATATATAAGTATGTTTATCAGTTATCCACCCATACCATAACACAAGCTCTGCTTAGCTTGGGACTAGATGGCGTTGTGTGACAGTTGTGGAATATTATTATTATTAATTGTGTCATCGAAACGGTGACGTTTTGACATACCAACAATTCTCAAAAACTTCAAATTATGCCATAATAAATAGATAACTATTTAAACAAACAAAAAAGTAATGGTACGCTTTATAAGAATAGTCAGCGTCAAATGGCATCTTCTATTATATATATTCTAACCTTGACACATTATGTACGCAGGCTCCTATAGTATTTTAAATTACAAAGTAGATGAATTTTTTTTTTTTGCGAAACTGGAAAAACAACATAATAAGGAATATGTGAATATGGAAATTGACTCGGAAAAGTATTTTAGTAACTCGTAGTCTTCATTTAAATGAAATCTTTGCCTGTCTAGCACTTTTTGTTTTTGTCGGGAAATCATCCAATGCCATCTACCTACCTACTACTCTTTTACTGACTAAAACCACAAAATAGATAGGTACAGAAGACAATCCCATGTATGTACTTCACTTTATATACCCACGCTCAGTGGACGCACACTAATGAGCGTTTGAGCCCGACTGTTTAACAAGCGGGCCGAGACTCTCCGAGATATCGGGTCCCTAAGCAGTGTCTATGTGTGCGTTCCTCGAGCGCGGTTCGTATGTAGATTGACTTCTGTACCTATATATTTTGTATTAAAACCCACTTCTAGTTCCTTCATTGCCTTTCATTCCAGGGCCGGGTTTTTCTTTCAGAAGCGAACGCCCCAGTAAGCTTCGGCCCTGCTGGGCCCCTGCGGTTTGCTGACATCTCTTTGAGGCACGCGTGGAATAACTACGCGCTGTTGACGACTTGGGCTTGGTCCAGACGGTCGGACGACGAGCTACTCACTAGTCACAGCCCGCAAGCCCGCACCTACGGTGGCCAGAAACTGGATCGGGATACGGGCAGCTGGGGCAGTGTGAGGGCCGTTGCCTTCTTTGCTAGCATTACTGCTTCGTAGAAGGAGGCCACCGCCTGCCACTTCTCCTCTTTTCGGACCATGGTACCAAGGCCCGGCGAGAGAGGTCGTTGCCGCCGATCGCTCGCACACCTCTACCGTATGCTCCACCGTGTCCGCTTGTCTAGAACTGCAATAACACTTTGATGCAAGAGGGCAAAGTTTACTATTGCAGCCGAGGCGGAATACATACCCGGACAGAATAAGAGGTCGTTTTATAGCCAGGAAACTGCAATGACTTTTTTTTTTGGTGGGGAAAAATCATACAATGCCAACCCTCGCTCTTGGACGGAGTGGGAGATAGTGTCAGACTCTTACTGACTAAAAGACCCACCCCGTTCCTTCTAGCCTTCATACCGGGGCTTGAGCTCCCTTTCGGATAACCCTGGCCCCAGTAGGCTTCGACCCGGCTGGGTCCCTGCTGTTCCTGACAACTCCTTGAGGCGCGCGGGAACAGTGCGTGCCGTCGACGACTTGTGCCTGGTCCGGACGGTTACCGGACGGCCGGACAGCGAGCTACCTATTGCTCACTGTCCGCAAGTCTGCGCCTACTGTGGCCGGAAATAAACTGTAATGACTTTGACGGCGTTTTTCGTACCTTTGGTCGATTATTATACTAGTATAAAACATGTACCTACATTTGTAGGACATCTATGATAACCACAACAAACAGGTTTTAAACATTAGCTAGTTTTCAAAAATTTAGGTACACCTTTTTTCTTCGAGCTATTGAGTCATCATATATGGATCCTAAGAAGTACAAAAAGGATTAAATAAAAAGAAAATTGATTTTGTTAGTTGGTGATTAATAAAAAGTTTGTAAGTGATGATATCCAATAAGAATATAGAATGTTTTATAAGAAAATTCTATATTCTTATTGGGGTATTAAAAAAGGGGGTTTAAATATTTTTATTACCGTCAAACGGAGTGAATAGGCACGCAGGGGTGAATAAGCACCAGACAATTAAAGAATAAACTGAAATAACAATGCAGGGGAAAATTGTTAATTAACGCGATGATTCTCTTCAAACTTTTGTCTCTATTCACCCCTGCGTTGCTATTTACCCCGTTTGACTGTACCTATAGTTGTCGCCAGCTTAGAGTTCCAAAGCAATTTGATTTTGTAACTTTAAAAAGTTAAGAAAACACAGGGCCCTATACCTTTATGTACCTATCTAAAATACTTATTGTTAGGCGAGGTTATTGTCTAATTTATTGTGGACGGCTATCGTCTGAAATGATAGATGGTTTTTTTTAGGTAGGAAAATCATCCACTGAAATCTCCCGCCGTTGGGCGGAGCGGGAGAGCGTGTCAGACTTTTACTGACTAAAAACCCACTCCTGTTCCTTCTTTGACATTGTTCCAGGGCCCCGGGAATCTCTTTCGCATGGCCCCAAAATGATGGATGGTGACATAAAAAAAAAATAGGTTTTATTTTATATCTTTGGGAGCTGAAGAGTTGCTAGTTCTCCAATGGAATAGTTCCTTAATTTAGAACATTGTCTTCTTGCCGCTTTATCCCGATTTAATTTAGAAAGTAGTAATGTTCTCTGATTTAAAATCTAAGATGATGGAGTGGGTAAATATATGTTAGAGGTGTGTCGGGCATGTCACGTTTGTTTTTATGTTAGTTCGGTTAGGAACTGGTTTATTCACGTGTTTTATTACTAGTCAGATGTCTAGGTAGTGTCTCTTATCAGAATATTGTTTATTTATTATTGCCCATACGCGCCCGCGATTTCGTCGACATCATACTTGTCTAACAGCACAATGCAATTTTGACACAACTACAAGATTTTGTTTTGCACGGAACTTTTTTATGAAACACCAAATAACGCGCGGCCCCCTGCCTTTCCTGACCGATGCGTGACGACTATGGCAGATATTCGCATCCATCAGAAGGACGTCCGTAGGGTGCTGCGTAACCTAGACGTGAACAAAGGCAGCGGTCCTGACGGGATACCAGCGGTCGTGCTTAAAACTTGTGCGCCTGAATTGTCTCCGATCTTGACACGCCTATTTCGCCTCACATATGAAACTGGAAAAGTGCCGATTGCTTGGAAGCAAGCTAACGTGCAGCCTGTGCCCAAGAAGGGCAGTCGAGCTGACCCGGCAAACTACTGACCCATCTCTGTCACGTCCGTCCTCTGTAAGAGTATGGAACGGGCGCTTAACAGGAAGCTTCATACCTAGAAGCTAACGACATCCTCAGTGACCGTCAATACGGTTTTCACCAAAATCGGTCTACTGGGGATCTTCTAGCATATGCCACTCACATCTGGAGCGAGGCCATCGAGAAGCATGGGGAAGCGCTTGCCGTCTCCCTTGATATCTCAAAGGCTTTCGATAGGGTCTGGCACGAAAGCCTTATTGCTAAGCTTCCTTCCTTCGGTTTACCTGCTGGTCTGTGTGATTGGATCGCAGAGTTCTTGAGGGATCGATCCATTCGAGTGATTATTGACGGCTGCTCGTCCGGTCAAATGGATATTAATGCCGGGGTCCCTCAGGGGTCAGTGCTCTCGGCAACACTGTTTTTGCTGCACATAAATGATCTACTTAAACCCGGTATCTTTGAGTATGCAGATGACAACACTGTTGCTGAGAGATATGTGTCTGACGCACGAGCTAGCGGGTCACAGATCCAGTCATTCCGATAGGCTATGGTTGAACGCTTGAACTCGTCCTTGAAGGCGGTCTCCGATTGGGGCGACGCCAATCTGGTCAAGTTCAATGCATCTAAAACCCAGGCGTGTCTTTTTTCCGCTAAATGGAGCCAATTCTACCCGGCTCCATCTTTTCGGGGTGTGACCGTGCCAATAACCGACCACCTTGAGCTTCTTGGGGTTACGTTGTCATCTACTCTCAATTTTGGCTTATACATCGAGGCAAAGGCTCAACTGGCTGCCAAAAAATTGGGGATCTTAGCAAAGGTGAGACGGTACTTTACGCTGGAACAGCTGCTCAATCTTTATCAAGCCCAAGTTCGATCGTGTATGGAGTACTGTTCTCATCTTTGGGATGGATCTGCACAAATAAAACACAAACAAAGCTTGATACGCTGGAGTCGATTGAGAGGCGAACCAAGAGAATCATCGGCAATAATGCACTTGTAGAGTCGAAGCTCCAAAGCCTTGAGCATCGCCGCCGAGTTACTAGTCTGTCGGTTTTCTATCGTTTACATTTCAGGGAGAGTGCACTGGAATTGCACAATCTAATTCCGCCAAGTCCGTTCCATCATCGGACCACACGACGTACGGCGTTGCGCCACCGGTACATGGTTGACATCCCACCCATACGCACAAAGCGTTTTGGATACACATTTATTGTGTGTACAGCCAAGGAGTAGAATTCCCTGCCGGAGTCTGTGTTTCCTGATAGCTAGAACTTAGGTGTCTTTAAGTCAAGAGTGGATAGGTTACTTCTAGGCAAGCGTGCTCCATCGTCGATCACATCATCGCTTACCATCAAGCGAGATGGTGGTCAAACGAGAGCCTATCAATAATAATAATAATAAAAAAACAACATCTCATCAGCTCTCCTGTCACCTATGGGGATTTAAGAGCTAAACGAGATGAAATACTCAGTCGCAACACACGGCCTTGGCGAATACGACGCGAAAACGCTCGCTGGATCAATCCGACGCAAGCGATTAAAGAAATAACTAGGTATTACTCGCTATTAGGCCAATCCCGCCACCGTAGGCGCGGGCTTGCGGATAGTGAGCAATGGGTAGCTCGCTGTCCGGCCGTCCGGTAGCTGTCCGGACCAAGCCCAAGTCGTCGACGGCGCACACTGTTCCCGCGCGCCTCAACGAGTTATCAGCAACAGCAGGGGCCTAGCCGGGTCGAAGCCTACTGGGGCCAGGGTTATCCGAAAGGGCGCTTTAGCTCCGGTATGAAAGCTTGAAGGAACGGGATGGGTTTTTTAGTCAGTAAGAGTCTGACACTATCCTCCGCTCCGAAGCGAGCGCTGAATAATAGGGCAACCCACCACGGACAGAGCTGCTTGCTTGCTGCTTGGCTGGGAGGCTCAGACGGGAAAGGTGCTCACGCCTTAACTTTCGTGGTATTTTTTTTTTATAACCACCCAGATATAGGAGCTCGAGTTCGCGTGTACGGAAAACTGGTTTCGCCTAGGCGCAACTAATTCATCCTAAAAATCGGGTTTGGCCGGTAACACAATACATAAACATTAATTCAAAATAAAAATAAAATAATAACTCTCATGAACTAACTAAAATCAATCTAGAGGCCATGCTACTTTAATAAATTGAACGATATTCTATTCTAACCTATTTAAAAAAAATCATCAAGCCATCGTCCTACGAGGGCGTAGGACGACAACAGAACCTTGATAGCAAGCGATGAAAGCCTTGTCAGTCTGTCCTGCCGTTTCGGAAATTAGCCGGACGGAATAAACAGACAGACCGGCCAACATTTTAAAATTAAGTTTTTGTTATAAGTATTGAATACATTTAAATTATTTCGTTAACATTTCAAATACCGTAATTAGAGACACAATAGAAAGACAATGAGAGATCGAACGCTTGGGATTTAATGAATTAAATAATGTTATTTTGACATTACAAATAGACACTTTAATTTTTATATATTTTACTAGCTGTACCCGCGCGGCTTCGCTCCCGCTCTTCCCTACTTCAGCCTACTATACCCTACTCTACCCTACTATACCCTACTTTACCCTACTCTACCCTACTTTACCCTACTCTACCCTACCCTACTCTACTCTACCCTACTCTACCCTCCTCTACCTTACTCTACCCTACACTACCCTACTCTACCCTAAACTACCCTAATTTTCATTTTTTTTTCCATAAGAACCTTCTCCTCATAATAACGAACACAACAAAAAAAAATTAGCGAAATCGGTCCAGGCGTTGTTGAGTTATGCGCTTACCAACACATTTTGCGATTCATTTTTATGTTATAGATGTAGTCTGTAATATTATGCTGCTCGGGTAAAATGATCTTGATCTTAGTTTCTGTTGTAAGTTCGATGTTCACAGTTTCATATACAAATAAGAAAACAAACATAATTATGAAAAAAGTATAAGCCTGACCCCATATAACATGCGTACGGCAGTGCGCCACCGGTACATTGATGAACATCCCACCTACACGCACAAAACGTTTTGGGAACACATTCATTGTGCGGAACTACCGCTAAGGAGTGGAATTCCCTGCCGGAGTCTGTGTTTCCTGATGGAATCTTTAAGTCAAGAACCCTGGAATCTTTAAGTCAAGAATGAATAGGTAGGTTACTTCTAGGTAACCGAGCTCCATCGTCGACCGCATCATCGCTTTTCATCAGGTGAGATAGCGGTCAAGCGCAAATCATAGGACTGGCAGGAAGATGATTCCCACATTCACATTTTGATATAAATAATGCAACACTTCTTATAAATTATTATAAGAAGTGCATGAATAAATTACCTACTTATTTTGGACTGGCCTGTTGGTCTAGTGGTTATTGACCCTGACTGCTATGCCGGAGGTCGTGGGTTCGATTCCCATCCAGGACAAATGTTTGTGTGATGAGCACAATCATTTGTTCTGTGTCTGGGTGTAAATTATCTATAATATGTATGTATTTAGAAATATATAAGTATGTTTCTCAGTTGTCTAGTACCCATAACACAAGCTCTGCTTAGCTTGGGACTAGGCGGTGTTGTGTGATAGTTGTGGAATATTGTGGAATATATTATATTATTTTATTTACCTACCAACTAGCTGCTGTCAGCGGCTACTTATGTGATATCCTAGGACTTGGTCTACCCGTGTGCCATTTTATTTTGAAAATTGTTCAGCCTTTCGAGCGTGTAAAAGTTATAAATATACACACACATAAACAAACTTTCACCGTTGAAATATTAGTGCGATATAATAAGATTTGTGAAAGATTAATAAAAAATCAATAAAAACTCAAGACACTTTCCAATCTTGCATAAAAAAATTATAATAAGAATTATTATGTTTTACATAATTTTATATTTTATAAGTATTTTATTGCAGTAAAAATCAAGAAAGAAATAAGGAAGGTTCACGCGTTTGAAATTCTTCTTCTTCTATTAAATAATCCACGCAAAATTTTTGTGTTCGGCCTCTGATCACTGTTCTGTTACAACGCTTACAAATGCGTCGAATACAGTATAGAACTAGCTATGTAAAATAATACGTAATCCATGTACAATGCGTTCCAAATAAGGACAGGAAAGCCAATAACTTGGATTTGTCAAATGTTGAGTACAAAGTAAGGTCTGCAAAGAAAACTTATTTGCGTATCAGTTAAGGGATTTTTTTTGCTTTATATTACTAAGTCTTAGTTAAATCTAGGTGAAATAAAAACGTTATTATTTAATATAAATCAGCAAAATATATTGTTTCAAGTCATAATTAGTTAAAAGAATATTTTCTTTCTTATTTTCATTGTTAGGAATTTTCAATTGGCTTTCTTATTCCATTTGCCATTACTCAGACACTTCACATAACGACGCAGAGATGAGCAAAATTTAAAAACTGGATTCTTTTTCAACATTTTTATTTCAATCTCTCTGAATATAAAAATTTCTTGTTTTGCTCACCCTACACAATTTCTTCGATTTGACAGTTTGACGTGACGTCACAACATGGCAATCGATCCTATTCTAATTTGGAATGCATATTATAAAACTTTATTCCGCTGAGATAGAGCACAGAACAGAAGAAATATGATTCCTGTGTTCTGTGAGATATAGCCGGTAATGTAAAAATTGTGTCAACCTACCTCAGTCTCCCCTGCCTTGTATAAAAAAAAATAAATAGATGCTCTAGTAAATCAAGTTTTTTTTTTGTTTCATTATAATTCTTATCTTAGGCCACCAAAAAACTACAAAATTTGAATGCTGGTCTTGAAACTAACATTAACAAATGCTAATGAATATTTTATGACCTTGCTAAAGTTAAAATAAAATTTGAAAAACTGGTTATATCTTGCTCAGCTCTTTTTTTGTACACATCTCGTGCATTTTGGAAATATATCCAGTTTTTACTGCGCTACAAAGTTCTACTCTAAAGGAACTTATAAAAACTTGGTACGATGGAACTTAAATTTTCTCTCAACCACACTAGGTTGACTGGTAGAGAATGCCTAAGTCATTAAGTCCGTCCATGTACTTTTTGTTGCGTGAAGATTAATTAAATAAATAAATAAAAGACTTCACTATACCGTGGTTCAAAGATTGCCTTGTAAGCAATCTTTGTGATGGAACCATCTACATAGAATGCACCGGAGCTATAAACTTAGGTACTGTAATCCGATCAGGCAGGCGCCTCCTTCTGCAAAGCAGTAATACCAGTACCCCTAGCCCAGTTGCTAATCTGCAGCAGTTAACACTTGTAGAAAGCTTCAAATGTACGGGAATGACGTCGTCTTAACGCTCAGTCACGTGGTCAGAACAAAAGAATTGGCGGCAAGGTCAACTCGAAGCGCCGAACAAGCGAAACGCTTGTAACTTGGCTAGCCAACCTTTGCTGCCCAAAGGTAACCGTCCGAGCCCAAGACGTCGAAGGCAAGTATTGTTCCACACGCGCCTCAAAGAGATGTCAGCAAACAGGATTTGTTTCTGAAAGGAAGATTCGGCCCAGTACCAAAGGCAACGAGGAAACAGGAGTGAGTCAGTAAAAGTCTGACACTATCTCTCGCTCCGCCCAAGAGCGGGGGATGTCATTGGATGATATTCCCAACTAAAAAAAGTTACTGTAATCCGATGCGAGATTCACAGGACGGGTCATTATGACGACACTAGACTTATGTCTAACAGTGGGACGTCTTTCGGCTTATATGATGATTTCTGTAACTACCTGTCATTAAGAGTTCATTTTTAACAATTGGGTTACTTCTGTTTACTTTTGTGAGGTGGGTTGGGGGAAGATCGGCATTGGGGTAAGAACGTATAAATCAATATACCATTTATTTAGCTTTATTTTTAATCCCAGCCACATTGCTGGGCAAGGTGGAACATAATGACGCGGCACGCAATATGACTAGCATTAAAAATAAAGATAAATAAGTGGTATACTTTATATTTATACGTTCTTACCCCAATGCTGATCTTACCCCAACGCACTATATAATATTTAATTCTGAATAACAAATTACATTAAAAAGAAATCCTACTATTGAAAACGTCATCAAAATTAATTATTAAATGAAGCTGCAATTAGCATTTTAAATATTGTTATCTCCAGTTCTAGGAGATAGTGTCAGACTTTTTCTGACTAAAAACCTACTCCTGTTCCTTCTTTGCCATTTTTTCAGGGCGTCGGGGATCTCTTTCCCATCACCCATGGCCCCAATAGACTTCGACCCCGTTCGGCCCCTACGGTTGCTGACAACTTGAGGCGAGCGTGGGACACTACGCGCCGTCGACGTCTTGGGCTCTGTCCGGACGGTCGGAGGGCGAGCTACCCATTGCTCGCTGCCGCAAGCCCGCGTCTACGGTGGTAAATATTGGTATGAGGAAGATTGGGGGGGGTGTGGAAACATCTTGCTATCTTTTTTGTACATGTTCGTGTCACAAGCCTGGAAAGTGGCTTTCATAAATAAACACTAATAGTTTTTCTCCACCATTTTACTCTAAATTAGGTTTTGAAGTTCAAAAGTTCAAACTACCAGCTCCAAAATGGTCTCTGTTACCGTGCCCTTGACCAAAGTCGACATTGAAAGTCTTAATTTAGTCCTAAGGTTGACTCCATTTGTATTCTATATTTCCTCAAACGACTGTCATTCGATTGTATCCTTATTACGACTGAGATTGACGATTTATTGAGGTACTTTTTGACGTCAATTTACTTCGCAATGGATTCTTTACTATTCTATCTATGTATCCATTCTCCGCAAAATTATGCAAAGGTTTAAGTGGTTCTTATTCATTGACATTTTGAAACGTTTTAGACTTCACGTATACACTCATGTCTCCTTAACAATTCAATTACTTAGTTGTTAATGGTTTACTTGAAGTAAAGGATTCTGGGGCCTATGTCTGCTATTTTCATAAATTCGTCATTCCAATACGATCCCATTGTCATTTTGCTAAAAGTTCGTAATCTGCTAATTCATAATGATCGATCGTCGATCAGTCAATGGTCTCGTAATAGAGTTGTGGTAGAATGACAATATCCAGCTTATTAAAAGCAACAATGTCGTTCTAATGGTAGGTCACTGATCAAAGGAACGGTCAAAATTTTTGCAGATTACCCCACGTCAGATATTCATTCGTCAATATGTGCGAGATTACCTTTATAATGCCACTTCTTTCAATGTCAGTGTAACAGTGTTTGACCATTGGAAAGTCACAATGACGCATTTATATTAGTAGATTATCTTTATATTAATAGATCTGTGATAGACTATTCTGACACTTGTAATAGCAGACTTGAGGCCTTTGAGACGCATAGGACTGTTTGTTGTGATGGCACTTGAGGGAGGCCTATGCGCCCAATAGTGGACGCTTTTCGGCTGAAATTATGATGATGAAAGATTTTAATTTTACCTCATAGGCCCTGTGCTCTTTTACGAATATCACAGGTTTATGAGTGGTTGGTAGTAGGACATGCCAATTTCCTCATCGTCTTGAGAGCAACGTAGTATGTATTACAATTTTATATTATATTGTTATAGCTAGCCCGTATTGACCCACTGCTGAGCAAAGGCCTCTCTCCATTCTTTCCAACGGTCATGATTCCTCACTTTCTCATTCCGATTCTTAAGGAAGCCATCCAGGTCCCGCCATCTCGTTCGTGGTCTGCTGCGGTCCCGCATCGGTGTGTCCGAGTACCAATACTGTTATACGGGCTCATAGCTTGTTAGACATGCGGCAGACATGTCCTGCCCAGTCCGATATAAGTTGGGCAGCCTTTTGAGCTCAATGATTTGCGGAATGGAGCGCAGTGTTGTGTTTCGAACGCTACACTACACGCTACGCTTCATTCACTACATTACGCTACGCTACACTACACGCTACACTTCATTCGCTACATTACGCTACGCTACATTACGCTACGCTCCATAGCACACTGACAAACCTTATTTATAAACCCTATATACAACATTATTTTTAATTTATGCAAAACCTGAATATATTTAGTTCAGAAACAGTAACTGAATGGATTCCAATAGTTTTTACACCATGTTCTATTTTTTCCCAAAAATATTTAAAAAGGTCACAAGTTGAACACCACCGACACTAAGTACAACATAGGTCACGGAAGGCTATAGCAGGTATTAGGCGCCAGCAAACAGCTGGGTGCAAGTGCAAAACAACCCCTCAGTCATCTGGATGGCCCGGTGACTATGTATTTTTGCAGAAATAACAAGCTTATAACTATGTGATTTTTCATGATACAGTTATGAAATTTTATATGTAGATTCTTTGTATAAAAATACTAGACACAGGTTTCGGGATTCGCAAACTCATCGCCAACCTTTTTAATGTTCCCACATTGTTGGGACTCAAGCCTCCTCTCTATTAGAGAGAATGGAATGGGCCCTAATCCACCACGCGGGCCCAGTGCGTGTTGGTGAATGTCACATGTCTTCGAATTTTTTGGTTTTAGGACATGTTTCCTCACGATGTTTTCCTTCACCATTTTGAGAGCAGTGGTGATGAAATAAATTACACAAAGTAATGCGCCTGGCTGGGTTCGAACCCGCGACCTACAACTCGTAAGTCAGGGCCGTTACCACTCGGCCACCGCCCACCACTGATCTCATTTTCACATTATTTAATATTTTATTTAATATATTATCATTATCAATTTTATATTTTAATGTGTGTTAGCCGGCTGACCTCTGTGTCTATCTGTCTGTCTGTTATCAATATAAATAAGTGGATGCTGCTCATCACTCTGATCGAATTCCTTGATCTGGTTTTACTGTCATCTACGTTATAATCTTATCTACGATTTTTGTTTCAGAACAGACTCGTGTACTGATCTCAATGGATAAAGAGGGTTCAAATTCCAGACGTATCATCAGAATCGCTTTTGACCACGATCTCACCTGATAGTAAGCTATGAAGTGTTTATCGCATGAGATTAAAACTTATAGTCCCTTGAACATCTAGCCGGAATTAAATGGACACGACGCTCGTACCCGCCTAGCCGGCAGTAAGAGTATCTGTGCATTTAATACCGGCCAGGTGCACCCGGATAGAGCCCCGTTGACCTTTAAATCCATTTTCTTTGTGAAATATTGATTGATTTACATAATAATATGCTATGTTTACTAAATGTTTCTAAAGATCCAAGCCGTTTTGAAGGAGTAGAGAAAAGTTGCGAAATTGCTAAATATTTTTTTTAGACAAAAGTATTAATTGCACGAAAAAATCAAGAGTTGGTAATGTTGTTCATGAATCTATAATAAACATACATTTTTAACGGTACTTTCTGAAGCCTACTCCTCGGTAACTCTTTAGAAAGTCACTGTTTTATGGCACTGCTCGGGGGCATGGGCCTTAAATAATAAAGTAATACTAAATAAGATCTTGCGATGAATGGTCTAAAAAGAAGCGATAATCATACAAAATATTATCATGTCATGTCCGCCTCTATACTTTTGTTTGCATGTAGAATTAAGTAAATAAACTCTAACTCTTCATTAATAGCATTTGTGGAAGAGACACCACAATTTTGCCAATAACAGGTGTGAACTGTTAAAATAGACCATCAAACGCTGAAGAATATTTAGCGTCAATTAACAGTAAAATAACGTTCAAAATAAAAGAATTTCTTCGCAGACAAGTAAGTAAATGATTGATGCTTGCCGTAAACGTCAAACAGAAGGCTTCTGTCAATTCGTTCGATTTGTTTGTTTAGGATGCTAAAGTGTGAATGAACTGTCATGACACATGACCCATCGGACATGTGTGAGCATGCTAGGCTCTCACAATCACGTGCGAAACAATAATACAATACACTGCTTGTGTTTATCACCTAACTCCTCCTAAACGGCTTACATACATACATACATAATCAGCTTTTTAGGGCCGTATTACAGAACGTCACTTAAAACTCAAGCATTACTTAAAACTAGTTTCTACAAATATCAGGCTTATTTAGTGATATGAAGTGAGACGCGGAGAAGGGGAGTGTCAGTGATTGGCTCGCCGCGCCATCGTGTCATAGACGTCACTCGTGATTCGTTCCCTGCGCTTGTTGCATGTATCTAACAACGATGACGATTGGCTCTATGTATGGAATGCGCAAAGCGATCCCTAGCAGCGAGCGCTCAAGATTCGTGCCGGTACCTATACCTAAACGGCATAACTGGATGAAACTTTGTGTGTATATTTGGATGGGTCTCTGGGTGGTTTGAAAATACAATTGAACCCAGTAAATGGCGCTGCAATTTGGTTTTATTTTTTAAGATGAAAAGCCGGCTTTTGGACAGGACAACATCAGAGACACTGTTTTATATTTAAAAAAATGTTGTACACATAAATAAATCAGTAGCATTATTTTTGTGGAGATTAGTCGTCGTATTATAGTCACATCATGCTGTGGAAGCGTTAAGATTGACATTAGTGCAAGAATAATAATACATTTTTTGAAACCAGTTTTTCAATTTTATTTCTTTGTCCATTTTCCTTATGCAAGTCAACATCAGAAAAAAAAATCAAAAAAGCAATTTTTGTGATGTAAAACAGATGTGGGTTTTTTAAACCTGCATGTATCCAAAAAAATGACAATTAAGATTCGCGTTTAGTTCCAACAAAAGAATTGAGGAAAATAGATGGATTGTGTGAAGAGTGATATGAAAGAAAAGGGAGTTAGTGATAGCGTGACACGTGAAAAAACCTGTTGCGCCTACCCCAAGTCACATACGATAAAGTTGCCTCCTGGGGACAGGGTTAACTCCGAAAGGTAGCTCAGCCCCGGTATGAAAGGCAAGAAGGAACAGGGTGGGTTTTTAGTCAGTAAGAGTCTGATACTAATTCTCGCTTTCGAAACTAACCCTGGCCCCAGTAGGCTTCGACCCAGCTGGGTCCCTGCTGTTACTGACAACTCCTTGAGCCGCGCGGGAACAGTGCGCGCCGCCGACGACTTGGGCTTGGTCCGGACAGTTACCGGACGGCCGGACAGCGAGCTACCCATTGCTCACTGTCCTCAAGCCCGCGCCTATCATTATTTTATAGTCAATATCTTCTAATTGATTATTATGTTTATTTCCTTACCGGTAATCTCCAAGGCTTCTTCATAACTATACTGCAATTTACTTGGTTTTGCTGTAGTCATTTCTATGTCGTATTTTTTCTTACTTATATTATAACTATTTTTTGATGGCGCCATTTTCGAAACTTACTTAATGATTACTTCGGTTTTAAATTTATTTATTTTTTTGCTTTAATTTTTTAATTAACTAACAATGTTTATGATATTCTAGTCAACATATTTATTTATTAATGATGTTGTTTAATGTTTTAATTTATATTTCACAGAAGAATATTGTTTATTAAAACGAACTCAGTTCATAAAACACATCTTTAGTCAAGTTTTTATGATAATTATCACTTAAACACAATTCTGTGGCCTTTAGCGGTTCTGACAATGGTATGTTTTTTTCGATATTTATTCAATAAGTAAAGAAAACGAGTGTTTCTGCCACCACACCGCACGATCGACTGCTGAGAGCTGGGTAGCGGTTGGAAGGTCAGCTTATCTTGGCGTTACGAAACTGCGTTTTTTACTATAAATGTCGCTGTTTTTTTGCATTATTTAGTTTATTTATGCATAGAGACTCTAACGTAGAAGTCATCGAATAAAGAATTTCGGATTCGCTTGCAAATATTTAACTTTTTCTTTGTTCTCTCCTGTTTCCATTATTTTGGGTCTGATCTCCTCACTAATTGCCGCCAGTATAATTTGTCCTAGGAAGGCAGCTTGAAAATTTTTTATCAATTATATTTATAAAAAAATAACTTTTAACGTTCTCGTTTTAAAATTAAACACATTTTTTATTGAGATATTTATAAAAAGATATGTACATAAAAAATTTACGTATTAACTAAACTATTTATACTAATAGCTAGTTAGGTTTTATCACATAGTTATGTACATAAATAAAATAAAAAACACAAAAAACACTCAGGCGTAGAAGTACTCCTCCACATCGCTGTCATCCGAAAATGTGCCCAGAAGACACATTAAAAAACACTTAACTAACAATCATTATACAAAACATTAAATAAAAATTAAATTAAGTGAAATCTCTGAACTACTTAGCTAAAATTAATTTAAAGTATAGAGTCGAAAAACTCCTTTACATCGCTGTCTGAAAAACTACTCGAAAATATAACTACCAGTAAGGTAAATATTCGAACCGCTTGAGGTTCTATATAGTCGCAGCCGCAGCACCAGCACAGCATGACGAGCCAGGAAGATGAGATGGCGCAAGAGTATCGACACAAGTAGCGTTCCACACGGAAATAATAACATGCAGTCCAGTCTCTTGCCATCTTGCCATCTTGTCATATTGACGATGGCAAGAGTGGGCCCAGCATCGGCCAATAGTCATCGGCCAATCGTCGTTTCCCCGTTTATATATTGGCTACACAATAGCAATTGGCCGAGGCTGGGCCCACATGTAAACGTAGCATAAAGATTTCAGAATAGGAAAGTGATCAAATCCATCACGCCTTAGATTTCGAGAGTTTTATTATAGCAATACTTCCCGCATTGCTATATTAAGATTCTATTTCTACATCACCTGTTGCAGGTGACGGTCATCTCCTTTCTTAAGTAGCGATGGGACACACATACAATTACCGTCACGGATCTTGAGCGCTCGGCGTCAGAGTGGGGATCGCTTTGCGCATTCCATGCATTGGTGAGCCAATCGTCTTCGTTGTTAGATACATGCAGAAACGCAGGGAACGAATCAAGAGTGATGTTTATGACGCGATGGCACGGCGAGCCAATCACTGACACTCCCCGCCCCCGTGTCTCACTTTGCACCACTAAAAAAACCGAATATTTGACTTCTGGACCGAATATTGAAGTGGCAATGGGCAGGGCATATTGCTCGCAGAACAGATGGCCGTTGGGGCCGAAAGGTTCTAGAGTAGTGACCATGTACCGGAAGACGTAGCGTTGGAAGGCCTCCTACAAGGTGGACCGATGACCTGGTAAGGGTTGCGGAAATCCGATGAATGCGAGACGCATAGGATCGTTCATTATGGCGACACTTGGGGAAGGCCTATGCCCAATAGGGGACGTCTTTCAGCTGAGATTTTTGCTGATTAAACCCACCTTTGTTACTAGAGTCTTCAGTTGCCTTTTCTGTTCCAAGACCACAACAGGTAACTCTTTCTGACAATCCTCTGCTTCAACTTTTGTTAAGTTGATCTCATAATGTTGAGACTTGAGACAAAAGAAAGTACCAATCTATGTCTAGAAATAAGCAGACATATACGTGTTAGTAGAGTGTGTTAGAGAGTAGTGAAGCTGATCAAGAGTCAAGACGAAGATGACCTCTTTATCATTTTTCTCTATCTTTATCTTGGAGGACACAAATCGGTCCAGTTAGATAATTATGATGATTGACTGTGCACTTATTGAGGTTGTGATATCGGCATCAAGGCCCTACCGCCCGAGCAGTGCCATAAAACAGTGACTCTCTGAAGCCTGAAGCCTCGGTAACGCCTGGGTTAATAGGTTTGGAAAAAATATATATGTTTATCATGGCTTCATGTACAACATTATCAACCTTTGTCTTAAAAAAATATTTAATTAACAACATGATATTTTTTCACTTGTTCTCCCTATTCCTTTCAAACGGCTTAAATCTTTAAAAATATGTTTACACAAAAAAATAGATGGTTAAGGGTGAGTTGCACCATTTAACTATAACGATAACAAAGCCGTTAACAGTTGTCAATTCGTGGAATTGACCAATAGGCGGCCGTTTCACGGCTGGTTATGGTTTGGTTATCATTATAGTTAAATGGTGCAACTCACCCTAAGAGTTCTTCAGAATATACATAGTATATGTAAATCAATCAATATTGCGCAAAGAAAATGAATTTTAAGGTCAGCGGGGCTTTATCCGGGCGCAACTGGCCGGAATTAAATGCCTATAGGGGGCAGTACAGGTATGTGTGCATTTAACTGATGTTCAAGGGACTATACGCCTTAAGACAGGTAGACTAGATACTGACGACTAAAACGTCTGATGCTTTGATTAGCAACTACTTAATTTTTTAGGGTTCCGTATCTAAGTTGGCAAAAACTGTAACCTTATAGGATAATTTTGTTGTCCGTCTGTCAACTTATCAAGACCCTTTTTTCTCAAAAATGTGGGTAAGTATGACGCTGAAATTAAAATTAAATAATCAAGTTAACTACAACAAGCATTTGTGAAAAAATCAAACTTCTAAGTCAACGCAATCTAAACATAAATGCGTGCGTGCTCCGTTTAGGCGCATATTTTGACACTCGCTAGGAAATCAAAACCCATAAGGTTTTTTTTGTTGACCTAGTATCCTGAAATTTACCATGAAGCAAGGTCTCATAGCAAAAGTAACATTTTTCTTTTTCATTGTGTATTTTTAGTTTACATGATTGTGTTAAGCACAAATAAACAATTTTTGTTTATTTTCTTATGTATAGGAAAAGTGTTCAAAACTGGATATTACGTCACAGATTTTTTTTTCAATTCGGTAAAATCTTCGAAACTCGATTAGGCAATTGAACTATTTACATGTATGACTGTATGGAACCCTCTGTGCACGAGTCCGACTCGCACTTGCGCGGTTTTTTGATGATGGCGAATAACAGTACTGCTGGACATAGATCTCCCCTACGTGTCACCCAACTGGCGGTTTATGTACTTTTCGCATCTAGCGAAGTCTCACGACTCACAGGTCATCGATCCACATTGCGGAAGGTCTACGAATGCTTCGTCTTCTTCGTCACCACGCTGGAACCTTTACTAATAATAAAAACTCTTATTTTGTACAAGCTTTTGCTCTCATTTTCGCCCGCGTACATGTAATACATGTATAGCCTATGTTTCTCAGGAATAAAGCAGCTTTCTATGCGTGAAAGAATTTTAGCAATCGGACCAGTACTTTCAGAGATTACCTCATACAAACAAAAAAAAACAAAAACAAACTTTACCTCCATATAATATTTAGTATAGATAAAATCCATACTACAGACATAAAAGTAATTGAATCGCATCATAGAACAATAACACATTTTTTTTATGCCTGTTAGGTTGTCCTAGATAAATGTATTCTGTTACATATTCGATTTTTTCGTTCTCTACAAAGATATTTGGGATTTAAAAAAGAAAAACAATAAATGTTCGATGAAAAAATCCACAGGACATGAGGAGCGTTTAGGGGTCTGAAATGATAGCAGATGACCCCTCCAGTCAACTATTTCAATTTGGTACACGATGCACCAAACACCCTGTATATAAAAGGAGAAACCGATTGACTGTCATTATCAACGCACGGCCAGGGTACTGGAACTAGGAACATGACATTATACACACGGTTACCTTATATGACGTCAGCTAGCATTTAGAGAGGATTTTCAATTTACTCCTTAGAGGTCCAAAACGGGGATCCAAAGTTAGTATGGAGAAACTAGATTCACGCGGGCGAGGAGCTAAAAGCAGAATCTTCTTCTTCTTCTTCTTCTTCCTGCCCTTGTTCCGTTTAATTTGGGTCCGCACAACACGTTTTTTTCTTCCATTCTGTCCTGTCAATCGTCATGCTATCACTAACTCCCTTTTCTTTCATATCACTTCTCACACAATCCATCCATCTTTTCTTTGGCCTCCCTCTCCCTCTCCATCCATTACAGCTACAGGTAGAATCTAGTATTCAAAAAACAATTGTTTTTGTTATCTGTTTATTTAAAAAAAAAAAACATACAAACAACGAAGACCAGAAATCACCAGACCACCAAAGAACACCATATAGCCGTGTAATTATTTTTTACGTATATCTGGTGGTAATAAGCATGAAAATGCGGCAGCAACTGAAACAAAAGACAATAATTAGTTACAAGTAGTAATTAGATATGCCTTGACCTACGTGTGGCGCCAGCACTTGTGGTATTTGAAGATATTTTTGACGTTAATCGTCTCCCAATCTCCAATACCATAACATTGATAATGTTGCACAGTGCTACTACTACTACTAACTAGGCTATGCTTTATTAGAACACATGAGCGCAACCCTTAGGGCCAATGCTGCGTTAAACGGGAGGACGTGAGGACGCCCGCGCGGTGAACCGTCGCGTCGCGTGACATCGCGCGTGTGTTTTATGCGATGGTCTCGATTTTTATTTGCCCAGTGTCGCTATTTCAACTATTTCAGTTTGCATGTAGTCGTGTGTGTATTATTACGTAGCAAAACGGGAACGCGACGGGTGCCCGCGCGGAATACCGCGACAGAGCACTTTTGTATTGGCACTAAATACAAAAAAAAATATGGATAATTCAGAATTTTTTTATATGGTTGAAATATCATCTTTCCACTTTTTCATCCATACTAGGTCTTCGTATTGTCATCTAAACGACCTATTGCCTCTTTTGAGGGCATGCCTGACTCCAAGCTATAGGACCAATGTAAGGCTAGAATAAAACAGTACGCTTACCTAGCATCAGTCCCCCACACACGTAGAACATGGAGTTACAGTGTGACATGATGAAGGCTCCCAGCACATTAACCCCGCCCAAGGCACTGAGCCGAGCCACCATTACACCAATACATGCTGCCATACCCCTGGACAAAGAAGAAAAGTGGTTAGTTAAAGAAAATTAAAATAAAGAAAGACTTTGAAAAAATTAAGAGCAATGTGTTGCTTAAAAGGCATATAAAAAAACGCCTGATATAATTATTGGCAATGTAAGTTTTTAGAAGGTGGAAGGGAGAATGCGGCACCGAATATTGTTGTTAATGTAATTTATGACAATCTTTCTTTATGAGTCATTTTTTGAGGCAATGACATAAATATCTCTTAATCTTTAATCCCTTTAAAAATTTAGAGACCATTTAAATTTCAATTCAATTTTATTCAAAAATATTCATTTCACTTAGCCCTACATGGGTACATAAAAAACTTCAGAAGCTAGTACACGGTTACAATTGGCCGGCTAGAAACTCCATAGACACACTTATATAAAATGATTATTTCATTCCAAATATATTTTAATTGCTTGTGTGCAAAAATGTTTTTTATTTAATTGGCCTTGTAAGCTCTCTGTTAAAATATATCTTTGAAATTGTATTTAATGTTCACTGGATTTGAAAGAGTACATCGGGCATTTACTTTACCAATTTATGAATCAAGAAAAAAATTGACGAAGTACCCGATATACGGCGAGAGTCCACCCTTATGTTGTTGCTGACACCTCTAAGATCTAAGCATTTCGCCTCGTCTTTTATAACATGTCCATCGAAGGATTAGAACAATTTGCCTGCAGAGGTCTTCCCTTGCGATTATAATTTAGCCTTTAAGGCTAGAATGAAGAACCATCAACGATTGCATCACTTCTTACCATTAGGTGGGATAGCAGTTAAGTAGGTAATAGTTTATATCATTTAAAGAAGTAAATAGTAGCAATAACTCACCGATAAGACGTCGGATACATATCAACGAAGTACGTATAAATGATTCCTATGCACAACTCGTTCGTCAGAAGCCCAAAGAACATGATAAAGCTGGTCAAGTTGTCCTTGATGAGGACAGCACCGATGGCGGAGAGGGCGGAGGAGGTCATGATGATGATCATGAGCGCCTTCTTCCTGTGGGCGAGCTTGGTGATGACCAGCATGATGATCACGAACGAGACGCCTTGCGCCAGGCTGGCCCAGACGAGGCTGATCTCCATTGTAGATGTGCATTCGAACTGGAAGTAGAAGATAATAATGACAATAATCTGACTGACGGGCCTGTTGGTCTAGTGGTTGGTGGCCCAGACTGCTATGCCGGAGGTCGTGGGTTCGATTCCTACCCAGGAGAAATGTTTGTGTGTTGAGCACGCTCATTTGTTGTGTCTGGGTGTAATTTATCTTTAATACGTATGTACTCGTATTTAGAAATATATGTATAAGTATGTTTATTAGTTGTCTAGTACTCATAACACAAGCTCTGTTTAGCTTGGGACTAGACGGCGTTGTGTGATAGTTGTGGAATAAAAAAAAAATGTTAACAAAAACAGTTAATTTTTTACTACTAGTACTAGTTCGTCTTCTTTGTTAGATAGTGTTGTGTATCCTAGAACGCAAAAGGTAAATGGAGGACACAGGTGTTGACCTGTGTTCTCCAGTTGCTTTTTTCGTTCTAGGACCACAAGTTTCCTTTTCAAAAAAAAATCCTGTGTCCTCCGGGTCTCTTGTTATTTGAGGTTTGCATCAGATAAAATATACATTTTCTATTACATCGTTTAAATATAGCAACAGATTCCAAGTGTTGTTTGGCTATTTGTTAGAATAAATGTCATATTGCCAAAATAGAAGACTTTGAGTTCACATTGTAGTTTATTATTTGTGACTATTTTAGTTTCATTTGACGATCTCAACACTCATTTCAGATCTTTTCAATCTTGTAAGATTTTTACTGTGACTTTACGTTAAATGTTGAGCCTGTATATACGTAGGAATTATATATGCATAGAGGCCAGCACGCTTAGCCAAGTTGTTATTCTGCAATCGTTAACGCTATCGAAAAGTGACGAAACGTATGGGAATGACGTCATCTCAACGTAAAGTCGCGTGGTCAAAACAATCGAATAGACAATTCGTAGCCAAGTTCACATCGTTCAAAATCGTTTCTACAATGTTTAACGCTACATCCTTTGTTATACAAACGCTACATTGTAGAACGAGCGGCCGACTCAGGCGCGTCAACATGGCTACCAACTTATCGTTTTCTACAATTGATATCACCGAGGCGTTACCGATTAAAAAACGGAATTCGACACAAACTGGTTGTAACTTGGCTAGGGGGGCAGGTTTCTTTAAGCGGTATGAAAATATTACCAACATTTCGATCAATGTACATTGTTCAAAATATGGGTATTTTTGAGCACAGGATAAACATAACTTTCTTTAATACTTCTTAAAAGAAGACAGTCAAAGAAAAGGAGTTTATTAAATTGGTCCTTGGAGGTAAAGCTGAACTAGCAAAGGAAAAACCCTTACATCTTCTGCGGTGATATTGGTGTTGCCGACGATCATCTTGCACAACCCAGTCTCGTCGTCTGCCTCCATGGCGTTGAGGCCGGCAGAGAACTTCTCCGCCAGGTACGGGAACCATATGAAGAAGCTGTTGTTTCTGAAATATTGTGAGGAAGGGATTAAGTTTTAAGAGAATAATAATAAGTACCACATACCGGAAGACACAGTGTTGGCGCGGTCAGGAGGCCACCTTGAAGGAACAAGGTGGACCGATGACCTGGTATTGGTTGGGGGAATCTGATGGATGCGAGACGCACCGCGCAGTATTTTTCCATTTTGATCGTCATTTATTCATTTAATATTGTACAAGTTATTGATTATAACTTGTGCAATATTTCTATAAATTACGTGACATTTTGGGATATAAAAAAACGCTCAATAACTTTGCTGTTTATGAATATTATTTATTGAGAATTTATTTCAATAATCACAACCATTTCTAATAAGTCCTTTAAGTATTTGTACAAATTAAAAATGTATGGTGTATAGCATAGTAATAGTGATTATTGAAGCAAAAATATTCTCTCTAACCAAACAAATAAAGAAGTTTGTTTTTACTCTAGAACTGAATATTTTATCGTCTACTTACGTGCTGAAAATGACTGCAGTGAAGAAGTACAACATAATACTCTTCCAGAGCAGGGGAGGCTTGAACAGCGGCACGATCTGCTCCCAGAGCGACTGCAGCAGAGAAGCATTCTTGCGACGCTCGTTACCTTCCTCGTTCAAGATTATCCTTTTGACCTGAAATAATAATAATAATAAATAGTAATAATAATATTCCACAACTGTCACACAACGGTAAAAACAACAAGGGTAACAATAATAGGGTAATAAGGAATCACCATTGTAATACACCTAATGTCCATTAAATTTATAGCTAATTCAAGAACAGGGTCCAATTCTATTCAATGATTGGTCGTAAAATTCAGGAAGGTCACATGAAAATATCAAATCAATTAATTTATTCATATGGCATTCCACAAGGTAAACTAGGAGTCAAAATACCCTGTCATGTTTAAATTTTATAATCTTTCGAATACCCTAATTATAGACACAAAGAACAATGCGAACGCGCGTTCGCTTGGGGATGAATTTTTAAAATAATTATAATTTTATTTAAATGGCTTCTCCACTCAATTTATGAGTATGGAACTACTTTAATGTCTGTTTTTCTTTAATGTGTATTTCGTAAATGCAATCAAAATTGTAATTTTGAAGGTGTGAGTCTGGAGTTCTGCATAGACTCCAGCTCTCACAAAGGATCCTCCTCCTTAGTCGTTCACTCTTGACAGAGTGGTCGTGGTTGATAATATTGCATTTTCATTTGGCGAGTGAGGCCCTCGCGATGCGTCTCCATTTGTCCCAGTTTACGGCGTCTCGAGAACTCTGAACTAAGGAGGTTTGTGTTGCAGCTTTGATGAGGTCTGTCCAATGCGTAGGTGAGCGCCCGCGTGACCGCTCCACTTGTCCCTGGACAACGAGACGCTCAATGGAGTGTTCGTTGCGAACAACGTGACCAAAATATTTGAGGATTCGTACTTGCACAGTCGACGATAACCTTTGTTTGACGTCACAAAGGATACATGTTTTAATTACTAGTTACTTTTAACCTTTGTAACTTTTTGAAAGAAACAAATAAAATATTATTATTATTACTAGGCAGTGTCCACAATCAAATATTTTGGACCCTGCCGGGCACAGCTGAGTAGGAAAAAGAAAGATAATCTCAGACAGTGGTATGTTTTGTGAGAATTGGAAGCCGTATAAAAGGTACCAGGTGATCAGGTATACAGTTATGATGATATCTTTAGGTACATAATAATATATAAAGCAAGGCCCCCACCACGTCTGTCTGTTCGTAATAAACTTAAAAACTACTAATTGGATTTAATTTTTTCACCAATAGACAGGGTTTCATGAGACTTTCCTAATGAAATATATAATACATGCATGTTATAGTAGCGAAAAGTAGATAGCTTTAAAGATTTGTAACACACATGCAAAGCTGGATCGGATCGCCTGTAGTAAATAATGCTTTTGCTAAACGCAAGAAAGTCATTTATATAGGAACATAGATAAAACTTTTAATTTTTTGTATGCACTTTACCAATCTAGGAATTCATAACATCTCGACTATATCATTCGTGGCTCCAAAAAAATACAAATCTTTGGGAATCGCCGCCGAGTTGCTAGCCTGTCGGTTTTCTATCGTTTACATTTCGGGGAGTGTGCAGTGGAATTTCACAGTCTAATTCCGCCAAGTCCGTTCCATCATCGGACTACTAGACGTACGGCGTTGCGCCACCGGTACATGGTAGACATCCCACCCATATGCACAAAGCGCTTTGGGAACACATTTATTGTGAGTACAGATAAGGAGTAGAATTCCCAGCCGGAGTCTGTGTTTCCTGAAGGCTACAATTTGGCGGTCTTTAAGTCAAGAGTGAATAGGTTACTTCTAGGTAAGCTCCATCTTCGGCCACATCATCGTTTACCATCAGGTGAGATGGTGGTTAAACGCGAACCTATCAATAATAAAAAAGTCGTAGATTTAGGCAGAGACATTCACAGTTTTCAGAAGTTCTGCAATACTTACGGGATATTTCTCCCCTTTCCCATTGTTTCTTCTCCACATCTTCCTAAGATTATCCAGAGCCTCGTCATCTCGTTGGACATTGACTAGGAACTTGGGGCTCTCGTAGAAGAACTGTGTACCGAAGGCTCCAATGCCCAGGGGAAGTGCCAACGCCAGGGCCAAGAGACGCCAGGGAGTGAACGTGATGAGACCCAGGTCGAAGGTGAAGTCCAAGTTCAGGATCCAGTAAGCTACGGCTGGAATAACCAATTTCATATAATATATATGAAACCTAATTTTAGATTTAGTAACAAGTCGATTTTATGGAAGATGTCAAATATCTAAATAGGTATAAATATTCTAACATTCTCATCATCCTATGGTTAATCTTTGTTAGACACTAGTGAGTATATTTTACGTGTGGATAGGAAGTAATCTCACACAAATGCACAAAAGGTTTTGGGAGCACATTCATTATGTCTACAGCTCTTCTATAACTAAAATCTGGGAGTCTTAGGGCCTAAACTGCGTTAAGCGGACTCCCGCAACGAGCAACCGTCGCGTGACAAAGCGCGTGTGTCGAGTGCGACAGTCCCCGCCGCGGAAACCGAATTATTACCTACGCAGTTTCGCTAGTTCAACTTTATCGGTTTGCATGTAGTCGTGTCAATAGAGAATTTATTATATTTTTAAGTAGCAAAATACGCGCGGGGTGCGGGTCCCCGCGACGTATGACCACTGCTGTTTCAAGGACATCAACTACGTTAGAAATGGTTACTAGGTACCTTACCAACATAAGCCGCTAAGCTGAAGTCTAGCACGCTGGTCATGATCAGCATGTAGGAGTCTCTCACTCTCTCTGCACATGATTCTCCGAGTAGTGTATAAGAAGCTGACTGCGCGCAACTGCAACTGTGAACAAATATTTCATTTGCTAAAAGAGAATACATTACCCTTCAACAAAATATATTATGGTCCTTTTCTTTAGTCTTAGTCTATTAATTACTAGCTTTTGCCTGCGGCGTCGCCCGCGTTCATAAAATATAGCCTATGTCACTCAGGAATAAAGCAGCTTTCTATCGGTGAAAAAATGTTACCAATCGTACCAGTATTTCCAGAGATAACCGTCTACAAACAAAAAAACAAACTTTACGTCTTTATAATATTAAGTATAGATTTTTTAATAACTTATATTGCAGTTATAATATGTCTACAACAAGATTAATACAATTTGGGCTATAGTAGGAATATGTCTCAAATACTTCAAGCATACTTTGATTCTGACGACAAAAATTGCTGGTAGTATTTACGTTGCCAGTACAAACCCCATTGTAATGCATTGGGTTCTTTACTGGTAATTTTAGCTAGCATTGCTACATAGGTACATATATAATCTTAATCCTCTTTCCCATCATGATAAGCAGAATTGCATGTGACCAGCAAATGCTATCCTCTTTATCTTCTTTTATGTCTTCCACTTCATATATATAGTAAAACTAACATGTATCTTAGAACATCAACATTAAGATCAGTGTACGTTAGTGTATCTAAGAAACTTTAATATTAACAGTCAAATTATAGTATTTTTTATACTAAACCAAACTACGTACCTATATACGTAGGTATGGTCATCATCATCATTTCAGCTGAAAGACGTCTACTGGTGGATTTAGGCCTCCCCCAAGTATCGACATAACAACCACTCCTGTGCGTTTCCCATCCATCGGTATGACGTTTTTGTATATACTCGTAACAAAAACAAAATACACTTGGGTGTCAAAATATTCCTCTACATCACTGTCATTAGGAAAACGTGCCCAGAAAACTGGCCGCATTGTCACGTTGAATGGCAATGTTAATTCATTGGGCAAAGAACGAACCAGACCTACGGTCAAGCAAAGTATCAATGGGACCCGACGATGGAGACGCGCACTTGGATCCGAAGACCCTAGCATTTCAAAACCAAACGCCTCAATAATTTACCTTTGAGGTCATGTAGATTCAGGACAATACTCACAGACTAGTACTAATAAACTTAAGCGCGGCCATGACCACCCAGTTCGGGCTGAAGGCGCCGATGGTGGCCACCACGAAGCTCACCCACATAGCGATGAGCAGGCTCCTCCTGCGACCCTTTGTGTCGGAGATGTAGCCCCAGGGGTACGCCATTACTATTGGACCTGTAATTATGTGAAGAAAGGTTAAAAGATCTTCCGTGCTCGGAAATTAGCTGTCAAAAGAAAAAGATCTTCTTTTTATATGTTGCTATGAGTACTTAAAGTCCAAAAATGTTGACACCAGTAGGCCAAGGGTGCAACTTATCGTATTGACCACAGAACAGGTGAAAGAAGTCAGAATGGCCTTGAGCCTTGTGTTGTGGCAGGCGTGGCACAAAATAGGGCAATGCTCATAGTTCAACTACCAATAGCAATCTTGCGATATAAGTGTGCGTGGTCTGTTAGTTGCGTAATGCGCGTTCGTATTGGTTTATTGCCTGTAGTGGAGTTAAAGGGTGTGCGACAAGCGGCGACACTCGTTGTAGTACAAATCGGAAAATTTCCTTTCTAACTCTTTCATCTTTTCTGTGGTATATTTACTCAGTTGTACTACTTTCTCTATATACTACAGAATCAAACACACACCGGTAATATTAAATGTTTTTTGCAGTGGAAAATAAATTTACCAATTACTTCCATGGAAATTGACGACGAATTCCTCAATTTACCTTAAGGAACCACATTGAAAGTATTGCATATTCTTAGATATTAATTGTACTGGACTTTGATTTTTAGTAGGTCGATACACAATTACTACTAAATAATACAATTTTTTTTTTTTTGAAAATTCTCTATCTGAGGATAGCAATATTATTTGTCAATACGTTCTTATATTGTGGTATAATATTATAAATTTACATTAAATTACTATAATATTGTGACGTGTGAATAGATTTACGTGAGGACGATAAAACAAAGTCACTTTCACATCCATTGTTTGAAGATTTCTTTTGAATATAGTATGAAACATTCAGTTTGACGTGCATGCATTTCTATGGACGATTTTCTTTTATTTTAACAGCTGTTTTTACTATGCCGTATGCCTATACCGGCCTACGCTGAAAACCAGCGCTGTGAGCTCATCGCATTATGCTTGAGGTCGCAGCTTTACCTATGTTGAGCGTTCGGCCGTTTTATATCTTCCATAACTATAGATTATGTTTGTTAGCTATAGTTTTAAGATTGTGTCATTTCGCGTACCTAAATAAACTGCTTTTCTTCTTTCTTTCTTTCTATGCCTTTTGTAGTATTCGCAAATACCTAAGTTATAGATGAACTCAAGCTTGAAATACTAAAATTATTACATTTATACGATTACAGTATTCGATTTGTACGACCCAAAAGAAATTCCTTGTTCACAAGAAGAGAACAGAAATTCACTCCTTAAACTGTTAGCTTCAATGCGAGAAAAAAATCAAGACCGATGAATGCTAGTGCTACGGGACAGATAGGATTCTGCCTATGTCTGCGAGCAATGGGCAGCTCGCCGTCTGGCTATCCGTTAACTGTCCGGACCGAGCCCAAGTCGTCGACGGCGCGTACCTAGTGTATCACGCGCGCCTCAAGGAGATGCTAGCAAAACCGTAGTGGCCGAAGCCAGGGTCGAAGTCTACTAGGGTCATTGGTATGCTTCTGAAATGAAAAACCGGAGTTCTAGAACACAAAGCAAAAGAAACATAGGAGTGGGTATGAGTCAGTAAAAGTCTGACACTCCCTCCCACTCCGCTCTAGACTGGGAGAAGGCAGAGCATGATTTCACGTCAAAAAAAATCTCTGTCAATAGGAAAAGTATCCAGAACGCTGGCTATAGTACCTTTGTCCTCTTCTATCTGTATTTGTTCGTTACATTATTTTAGAATAATGTTGATTTGTCAATTGTTAGTTGTTATGGTTCGTTTTGCTTGGATTCGTTGCGTTCGTTTTTGCTTTGTTTTCTTTAAAATATTATACATTTAAAGGATGATTCACGCGCGTTTGACCGTGCCCCGGCCGGGGCACGGTCAAACTTTATGGTATACTTTTTGTATGAAGTAATTCATACCTGACCGTGGCTCCGTGTGGCCTTGCGCCGCCGGGACTCGGCCGGGGTATGGCTTTGAAATGTCGGTGGGTATTGTTTCCCGGCTCCAGCACGGTCGATGGGAGATATAGGCTTTTGAAAACTTGTATTTTTTTTTTTGGTTAAGTCTGGTTTTACATTTTCAATTAAATAAGTAAAGCAAATTCTCCCTCTGCTTGCCGCTTTCTCCAGGTTGGATGTACACCCCATCTCCTTTTAGTAGTTTCGCTTCGTTTTTCCAATACATACTTTGTCATCGATGGCAATTGCAATAGTTGCCAATTCAAATTGTGAAAATTGCCTATTTACTTAAGACAGATATATTCGTCACCCAAACAGCCCGGTGCAACATGAATGACTGGCCCGGCCGGCGCACGGTGGACGTGCCCCGGCCGAGCCACGGCCCGGTCGCGACACGGTGTAGCGTGAATCATCCTTTAAACGGCTCTGCGTGTTTTTATCAACATTTCATATCATTACATTAGTTCTACAGTCCATTTCGTTCCACCGCATCAACATTTTTAGGTGTTTACATGTGTGTACATAAATAAATAAATAAATCACTACGGCACAGACTGACGTGCTCAGAAGAATTCAATATTATAGAATTTAATATTTTAATTTTTTTAAGGTGGGAAATCATCCAATTTTTTTTTTGTTTGGTAAAAATTATCCAAATGACAACCCCCGCCCTTGGGCGGAGCGGGAGATAGTGTCAGACTCTTACTGACTAAAGAACCCACCACGTTCCTTCTTGCCTTTCATACCGGGGCTGATCTACCTATCAGAGCTAACCCTGGCCCCAGTAAACTTCGACCCAGCTGGGCCCCTGCTGTTGCTGACAATTCCTTGAGACGCGCGGGAACAGTGCGCGCCACCGACCTATGCCTTTTCCCTCTTTTCCGCTCTGGGCGGAGCGAGACGGCGTGTCAAATTTTTATTGATGAATACCATACCAGTGTCTTTCAGTTGCCTTTTGCGTTGTAGAAAATCTTTGCGGTCCTTGCGAGAATCGGCTAGCTATCATCTCTTTGAAGAGAGCGTGGATTAGTACGTGCTGTTGACGACAAGGCTCGGTCAGACGGCCGGATGGCGAGATATCCATTGGTCGACGTCCGCAAGTTCACGTCTACCGTCTACTGGTAGTCGGGGTCAGAATCTCGGCGGCATGCAAGCACATGTTACATTCAACTCCAACGGGAAAGCAGGGTAGGCCCCTGCTTTCTAGGCATTATGGTACCCTATGCAATTTTAAGAAAATAATTACTTCGTCGTTAACAAAAACGTATTTCGTTTAAGGCGTATAGTCCCTTGAACCATCTGACCGAAATTATGTGAACGCAACTCTCGCACTCGCCTAGGCGGCAGTACGCAAATCTGTGCATTTATTTGCGGCCAGCAGCGCCCGGAAAGCGCTTTAAATCCAATTTCTCTGCGAGATATTGATTGATTTACATATGCAATGTTCACTTTGAAGAATATTTAACCACCAATTTTTATGTGTAAAAATGTTTCTAAAGGTCCAAGCCGTTTCGAAGGAGTAGGGAAAAGTTGCGAAAAGTTGCGAAATTGCTAATTTTTTTTTTTTTGACAAAAGTGTTTATTGCACGAAAAAATCAAAGTTGATATTATTGTTCATGAATCTATAATAAACATATATTTTTTTCAAACCAATTGACCTAGCCGTTACGGAGGAGTAGGCCTCAGAAAATCACTGTTTTATGGCACTTTTCGGGCGCTTGGCCCTTAATGACGTAATGGGCGGCCCTATATTATTAAAAGCAATCTTTTAAAGACGACATTTGAAGTGATTCACATTCAGACATTCTTAGTTATTAAACCAATTGAGCAGTTATTGGCAATTGATTTGAGAATGGAATAAGTATTTGTTTTTGTTTTTTTTTTATACAAGGTTATTGACAGGACTCGATACTCTTGAAAGTTAACGGTAACAGTCTATAATGGACATGTAATATAAACAGTTATATTAATATATTATATAATGTATACATACTCTTCTTTTTCCCAGGAGGCACGCCTAAGAAGGAGGCATTCTTTTGATGTTTTCTATATATTTATTACTAACTGTTACCCGTGACTTCATTCACGTGGATTTTAAGTAAGTTACTCTCCTTTTGTGGGACAAACTAAGCGTTCTTTTAACATAACACATCTAAGTTTTCTGTTAATTAAAGCCCCTTCAAAATCGATTTTAATCCATTTACTCGAAAGACCGCCTTTAACAAAACGTAATTACGTAATTGTAGTGTGATAGAAGCACTCGGCTTCGTACCACACCCTTGCTTGCGGCTCGGGCGCAATGACGACCTTCCTCCACATGTACCAAAATATACTATTAATCCTATTTGGAGATGAGTCCCCAAATTATACATTTAAGCAGGACATCGGAGCAAATCCGAAAAAAACCCTGTTTGGAAAGCAACTAAGCATGATGAGATCATCAATCAGCGAACTAGCTCAAAAAATATCTGTCTACTCTTCCTTTGCAGGCTGGTGGGTCACTGGTCACTGGTTAAGTTTAAAATAAATGCTTCAACTTTGAACAGTAATAGTAATATCTTCACACTCACCAACAAAAGGCATGGACAATAATATACTGGTCTGACTGATGTCCAGGCCGAAGTCGCAAGTACAACCACTGACGATCACGGAGAAGCCAAACATGTCCACACCCATGGCCAGGGTACAGATGCTGAGCGTCATCATGAGACCTATACTGTAGCTGCCATTACCTGGAACACAATTTGAGGACAATGTTACAAGAAGCAGCTTTTGAATCAGTTCAAACTGACTATAGTGCTTCATAGTCCAAGATCCGAGGGCCGCCAGACGTCACGTATTTTCTCACGAACGAAATGTGGACGATTGAGTACTGTTAGTATGTACTAAGAACGCAGGCCTCCCAAAATAATGACATAACTTCACGTAAATTCTCATGCTTGATTTTTATAAATGTTCACCAGACAACTATTTTAAAACCTTTTACTAGAAGACAGACCGATCCAAGGGGGCCAATCATTCCCTAAACTCAATTTAATATTCAAAAAATTATCTGTGATTTAAACAACGTTCCTGGAATAATTGATGTCGATGCTGCCAGGCTCTAACCGTTTATTAACAATAATATGGCCCCTTGGATCGGTCTATCTTCTTGTAAAAGGTTTTAAAATAGTTGTCTGGTGAACATATATAAAAATCAAGCATGAGAATTTACGTGAAGTTATGTCATTATTTTGGGAGCTTTAAAGCGTCTGTAAAGCAATACGGCCCACGGAATGTGGCTGTGAGTACTGGCGACTTGATTTTAAAGATATTGCCTAAAATATACGTAAAAATCAGCTTGGAGAATTTACGTGAAGTCAGTACTGTTTTTATGTACCTTGAGTACCTGATACCTGAAAACTGGCCGTCTAAGCAAGCTAGCAGATAGGCATGCGCTATTAGTACATACTAACAGTACTCAATCTTCCAAATTTCTTTCGAGAGAAAATACGAGACGTCTGGCGACCCTGGGATCTTACTCTATCAGTGTAGCGACAATATTTAAGCATTATAATTCGAATTATCCAAGTAGGGGTATTTTGAGGTTGTAATTAGACTAAGACTGTATTTTAATAAAAATCATTTCCTTGATTTAGTCATGTTTCCTTGACAAGAAAAAAAAATAAACTAAAAATGTAGACCTTAGCTCAATCTAACAAAAAAAATAACTATTTTCAGTTTCTTAACTTTAATCAAGTCCCTTTTTGTAACATCTTTGAAGAGGGTTTAGATAAGCTTGAGGCCTAGTTCCTCAAATCAAATCAATCAAAAAAAATTATTTCAAATAGACCATTTTCAGGCACTTTTGAATAGTCAAATGTCGGTCAGTCCAAGAAAAGTGAAGCTAAATTGCATGTTCCAAAGCGTAGATCTCTATGGAAAAGAACGTGCAAGAAATTCCTCGAGAATAAAAGTGATGGTTTGAAACACGGCCAGCATTTTCTTCTAACACTACATTCCTGAAACGTCAATCTTAATTTTTTTTTTCTTTTTCCTGATTGACATACTTGTTTATTGTTTTGCTTGACATTATTATTACAATCTTATCACTATTGTTAAACTGATATTTTTAATTCATTTATTTTGATTATTATTTGACATTTAAACAATATAATTTTATAATATTTTTTCTGTTTTGTGAACATAATGTGATTTGCATGCCCATGCGATGGTAGAATATGGAGGGGCTCAATATAATCATAAGGAAACACCTATGTATCCATCACCCATATTTGCAAACCAATAAATGATTTATGATTTATGATCTTTTTGGTATCAGTCTGTTGTAGTGTCCATGTTTTCATAAGCCAGGGCCTCAAGTCTGCTATTACAATAGTGTCAGAATGGTCTATCATTGATGTCATAATTGTCGATTTTGACAAGTTTGGTAATCTACTAATATAATGGCGTCATTATGACTTTCTAATGGTCAACCACTGACACTCCATTGAAAGAAGTGACATAGAATGGTAATCTCGTACATATTGACAAATGAATATTTGACGTTTGCAGTAATCTGCTAAAACTTTGACAGTTTATTTGATCAGTGTTTTACCATTAGAACGTTATTGTGCAGTTATTGGTTTTAATATGCTCGAAATTATCATTCTACCACAATTCTATTACAAGACCAGTGACCGATCAATGATCGATCATTGTGAATTAGCAGATTACAAACTTTTAGCAAAATGACAATGGGATCGTGTTGGAATGACGAATTTATAAAAATAGCAGACTTGGGGCCCTGATCTTTATGGCTTTTGGTACATTTCAGTTTCTCCATATTTTTGAGCTTATCTATTACCGCTATGGACAGCTCTCTACCAACTATGACAGTTTTCTTATTTTTCATTTTTGAGTTACTCTTGTGTAACTGAACCAAACTGGCGTATGACTTACCTGCTAAATTTATGGCTTCAGCGTAAGTGTAGATTCTATCTTCATTATTAATGCTACTTATATTTAAAATACTGCTATTTAGATTACATATACTATCTCCACTCCCATTCTGCCTAATTTCCGTTTTCTTCGTCATTTTATTTCTAATTGTACCCTGTAACAAAGAACAAGTCATTTAAAACTTAAAAATTGTTTAATTAGTAGTAATTTATGTATATTGTGAACTTGTAATTGATAAGAAGAAGGGCCTTTTGCCTATGGTTCTTTATTTCTTTTCATTTGTATTTGATTCTGATAACGCAAATTCATTACAAAAGGTTGATGACATAAATGACGCAAAAAATAGAAGAAGGTTAATTTAACAGCTGGAGGTTCTGCTCAGGGATTGAGCAGCCGTTGTAGAAGCGACCATTGCAGTAGGGTGACCTGTCTAGCCAACATGTCCCAAAGAATGACTCTTCAGGGCATATTCAGTCAGCAGGCATGATTTCCACATGGTCTTCTTAGATGTGGCAAGCCTCTTTGCGGACCAGCCATTGATCTGAAGGTAAGAAATCTTGCACATACGCTCAAGTAACAGCAATGACCCCAGTGCCAGTGACAGCTCAAAACGATACAGCTAACAACCACCAGATAGTCGTAAGGGCGGGGGATGACACCTGAATGATTTTTACCCACAAAAATTTTACTACTGTAGACAATAATTATCTTGTTATTTAAAAGTTTTTTAATCATAAACCTACAGCTACAGCAAGCTCATTTTAATAATTTTCTGAGTTCGCGATTGTTTTTTTTTTTTGTAGACTAGTTCTGGTTTTTGAAAAGGGTCGTCACCTAAACATATCCTAGATATAATGCTAAATATTAGTGCTTCAATAATAGATAAATTGCTTCTGGGATTTGTTCGATATTTTGAACACAATGCCTTGCTGTACTGTTAGCCAGTCTGTTTAAATAATATTAGCGTTCAACTTCACCTCATGGAAGTTTGTTATTATTCACGTAGCTAATTATGATGTGATATCATACAAGCATAATAAGATGATCTTTTAAATGGCTTTTAATAGTTCCTCTTGGCTATCACGATACTATTTAGTGAGCCCGAACAATATTATTTAGGTATAGATACCCTAAATATGAAATTAATTTACCCATTAGGTAACATGTTGATAACAATATTATGATACGTTTTCTTATACTAAGAGTACCCCTATCGTCTTTTTAAACAATTCATAATATTTTGATTGGCCTGTTGGTCTAGTAGTTAGTGGCCCTGACTGCTATGGCGGAGGTCTTGGGTTCGATTCCCAACCAGGACAAATGTTTATGTGATGAGCACGATCATTTGTTCTGTGTCTGGGTGTAATTTATCTATAAAATGTATGTATTTAGAAATATATAAGTATGTTTATCAGTTGTCTAGTACTCAAACAAAAGCTCTGCTTAGCTTGGGGCTAGACGGCGTTGTGTTATAGTTGTGGAATATTATTAATATAATATAGAGTCGCCAAAGCTTTTTCTGGATCACACGGAGGAGACGGTGGAGTCTACCCCGCTTGGGCACCGTCGTGTTCTCGTGCAGGCGTGAGGAGGCGACCCCTTGCGCCGAGCCCTGGTTCAGGACAAGTTCTGGGGCGAGAGGGAATTGGATGCGGTCGCCTCTGCGTTCGAAGCAGTAATGCTAGCGAGTGAGCTGACCACAACCGCGAGAGAACATCTTTATGCTCCAGCCGCCACAGTGGACATATTTTTTAATGTATTTCAACCATCAAGTTACCTAGCCATTTCTCTACTACGAGTACATCAGGATCAGTTTTCTAGTCTTGTCTGAGTACTTGTATTTTACATGGAATAACTCCCACAATATGCCATGGGAAAACTGGTGTATTTCAATCAATCAATCAATCTTTATCAATCAATATCTACATTTTAGTCGTGCTCTATGTCCTACCAATAAAATCGGTGTACAAATATATTAGTCTTTTATTAAGTAATATGTTTTTAATCCATTCAATGCAATGTCAAATTATGTTTAGTAAATAATGTCAAATAAATGTAATATTAATAAAAGATAAATTATAATCAATTTCAAATACATGTCAATGGTAATATAGTAAAGGGCTGGTAATGTCATAGTTTAGGTATCATTTAAAAATTCTCAATCAAAAATTTCCTAGTTTCCGACTAACAAATGACTATCAAAGTTGTACGAATGATAGCCAGGACTAATGACTTAACGTACATAGGTACATTCATGCATAAAAGAAAATCAAAATTAAAAAAAAATATGTTATTTTTTAGATATTTTTTTTCTATTCTATTCGATAATTTTCACCCAACCACAGTCCGACCTCATCGACCGTTGCTTATTGTTGTTGCTGTTATTGTTTTTATTGCCACAACATCCTCAATTTTTAACATATTTTAGAATGAGTATAAAATAGTAGGTAACTTGGTTATACTAATCAATCATTTTTAATATTAATTTATAGGGCGCATTAATTTAAAAAAATCGAATAAATTGGCACTAGTATATCTCCGCTTAAACAAACAATAATAAAATAATATTTACCTGTAGATATGTTGTAATTAAATCCTAAAACTGATCTGAAATCATTTTTTATTCCAATAATTATGTACTTCACTGACGAAAATTAAATCACAGAATATAAAAAAAAAATACAAATAATTAACTAGATCCTATTTTGAAACAAAATAATTATTAGGATCTCAAAAATAATTATACCCGCATTCTTAATTTGAAAAATCAGCACATTTCGGGAAACGACTTGCGCGCACTGTGTTGTAAGATCGACTGCGGTTTGAGAGAAATTATTAGATACATATTTATTTTGTTATACTCTGCTACCTAACTGTATTGACAAGCTTTTATTGTTTAACCTAGGTTTATAATTAACGGTAGGTTTATTATTCTTTGTTTTGACAAATAGGTAACTTATATTAGCTTTTGGATAGGCAGTCGTACAAATACTTTACATGAAGATGACTTGGCTTTCATAGATATTTTTTCTTTCTTTTTATATGCTATTTTTAATTTTAATGTTATTTGATCTTTCATATTTATTTGATTGGAATAATATTACACAATTATTATACCCACCTGCAATACCTTTTTATAATATACTTTCTTACCTTATTTGATTTTGATTTGATAACCCTTTCACGTTGCTGAAATCAAGACCAGTATTCTTACTTTCCACCCTTATCTTAATTTATTTTAGACAGAATATACCTAATATCCTGTTTTTTAGGGTTCCGTAGCCAAATGGCAAAAAACGGAACCCTTATAGATTCGTCATGTCTGTCTGTCTGTCTGTCTGTCTGTCTGTCCGTCCGTATGTCACAGCCACTTTTTTCCGAAACTATAAGAGCTATACTGTTGAAACTTAGTAAGTAGATGTATTCTGTGAACCGCTTTAAGATTTTCACACAAAAATAGAAAAAGAGCAATAAATTTTGGGGGTCCCAATACTTAGAACTGAAACCCAAAAAATTTTTTTTCATCAAACCCATACGTGTGGGGTATCTATGGATAGGTCTTCAAAAATGATATTGAGGTTTCTAATATCATTTTTTTCTAAGTTGAATAGTTTACGCGAGAGACACTTCCAAAGTGGTAAAATCTGTGTCCCCCCCCTCTAACTTCTAAAATAAGAGAATGATAAAACTAAAAAAAATACATAATGTACATTACTATGTAAACTACCAACGAAAATTGGTTTGAACGAGATCTAGTAAGTAGTTTTTTTTTTTAATACGTCATAAATCTAAAAAATACACTATTATTAAAACATCGATCAAAGTTACAACGAACTACAAGAACTTTTATAATTATTATGTTACTTGCTGCTACGGAACCCTCCATGGGCGAGTCCGACTCGCACTTGGCCGGTTTTTTTAAACATAATGTTGAGCTGTAAGCCATCACTATCGTTGTTATTTACAAAATGTTTACATTAAAACTATGTATATGTACATCTTTTTATTATTTTTTATTATTATTATTCTTTGACATCTTGATTTTAATTTTTCTGATTTATTTTATGTCAATTAAAAGTAATTTTTAAAGTTATTTATGTTTGTCTCTCAATATTATTAACGACCTCATTAACCATGCCTAATATAAGGTAGATGTATAGAGACAAGGCTCACTTAATTATTGTTCCATCCAATCATTGTACCTAACAATTTATGCAAATCAATTTTATTTACTTACATAGTTTTTACATACTCATATAGTTTTAAACTACCTGCGCAGTATAATTCAGATTTCAGTATATCATTAAACTATTGTCATTATCCCAACCGAAGTTACTCACCGTTGCATAGGCCTCCCCTCCCTACGTCACCACATCGATCCATCCTGTGCTGCTTGCATGCAGCGGATCTCTTCAACCCTTAACAGGTCATCTACCTTGTTGGAGGACTTCCAACGCTCCATCTTCTGGTACGCGGTCACCACTTCAGAACCTTTTGAATAAAAATAATCATTGTACAGTGCAAGCACGTACAAATTTGACATCATTGTGTCAGCACTTTACTCGCTACGCGTGGTCTATATTTTAGTACACAATTATCACTCAAATCGCGTGCACTCATTATTTAGTTAGTATTATTTATCATTCAATAAACGTTATTATTACGTACTTTTGCCTATCATTCAAACTATTATCATTAAAAGGTGTAAAGACCCTACATCTTTTTGGTCCTTCGAGCTTCCGTATAAGCGGGACTATTTCGCGTTCTCGACAGTGTGAATATTCTGCGGGCACGTAAGTATAGCTCCTGCGACTACGACCTGTGGACAGAGTAACATCCGTCTGCTGGAAATCAGTTACATTTTAATCCACCTTAGCATATTCGACCAATCATGAGCGCCAACATGGAAGACATTTTGGCCAATCAAGATCAGATCATTCAGGCCATGGAGCAGCAACTGCGGAACTTCAAGAAAGATTCAGCAGAACGCAAGACTCCGGCCAACATCAAGAAACGTTTGCAAACCCTGGATACATACTGGCGGGAGTTTCAAGAGAATCATGTTAGATTATGTGAGTTTGAAGATCGTGGTTATACCTACTTTTCGGAGAACTACTACAGCAAGACGATGACTCTCTACAATGAAGCTCGTGACACTATCCAGCAATACAAACCACTCACCAGTTTGGAGGAGGGTAAGTCGCCTAGCGCTCCAGCAGTTCGTATATCAGACACTCGCAACCAAGAAACTGCGGATGAGCCACAGCAAACAGACACATTGTCGGTTGATCCAGATCAACTGAACATCAAGCCTAGTGGAAGTCAATCCACGTCATTATTCAAGAAGATTGTCTCTCGGGGAAATGCCAGTAGATTAGAGGAAATGCTGCGCAAGCAGAAGAGTAACTTTAAGGCTTTGTCACGGGCAATCAAAGGCGTGGACATACAGAGCCTCTCCGAAAAGTGGGAATTCGAAGATGCGCTCAGAACCATTCAGACAAAATGGTCAACCATCGACGCCCTGCACTGGGAAATTGATAGTGAGATGTACTCGGAAGATGAAGATTATGAGCAAGAATATAACAAGTATGAACAACTGTACATTGACATCAAAAAGTTGGTTAATAGTAAGATGTATTCCGTTTCATATCGGGAAAGTTTTACACCGAAAATTGAAATACCTACATTCTCCGGGAACTATCACAAATGGATATCATTCAAGGACTTATTCCAGGAAGCAGTCCACAACAACAAATCTATTCCAAGTGCCCAGAAGATGCAGTTATTAAAAAGTAAGCTGAAAGGCGAAGCAGAAAGGATCATTCAACATCTCAATATTAGTTCTGAGAACTACCAAATCTGCTGGGACATCTTGAACCATAGGTATAACAACGACAGGTTGATCTTTACCTCTCACATGAATATACTACTGTCAATACCTACAATGCAAAACCAAGTCGACACACAGATCAAAAACATGTTCGACACCATCAATGAATGCATGAACGCCTTGAAAAATCTTGGCATAGATGTAATTGCCATGGGGCCAACGGTTGTGCATTTACTTACATTGAAGCTGGACAACCAGACCCTCAGTGAATACACTCAATCATTAGAAAATCCTAGAGCTTTGCCTGTTCTAGCAGATTTTCTAAAATTTTTGGAGAACAAATACACTGCTCTTGAATCAACACGACGTAAGCACCATACATCCAAATCATCATCGTCGTTATCTCCAATTAGCAACAAAGATTCTGAACATCAATTCAACAAAAGGAATCAATCAAAATCAAATAATTTCAACAACAAAAACGATTTCAATAAACCGTTCCTACGCAGTTCCGCAGCAAAAAGTTGTGCAATGAGGACACAGTATTGTCCACTATGCAAAGACGACAGCCACGGATTATTCTATTGCAAACCATTTTTGGAATCTGGGTCAGACGAAAAAAGAAACACGGTTCAAAAGTTCAACTTGTGTAAAAATTGTTTAGTTGATCACAAAAATAAACCATGCCGTTCAGAGTCAAGATGCAGGGTATGTCAAGGAACTCATAACACCGTACTACATGATGCCCTACAAGCAAACACAGTATCCAGGAACATGAATACGTCACCGTCTACGTCACGTGAAGACAAAACACGAAGTAACGTGACGCACGTTTCCAAAGAAACACTTATTGAAGTTCTCCTAGCAACAGCACTTGTCCGTATACAAGGTGCTGATGGGGAATATCACACAATGAGAGCTCTCATAGATCAAGGCTCTCAAGCCTCTCTCATAACTGAGAACGCAGCTCAAATCCTGAAACTCCCCCGCCGAGCATGCAAAGGTGTCATAGTTGGAGTCAGTGCCAGTCAAACTAATTGTAAGGGAGTTCTGAGCCTTGTAGCATCTTCATTACATACCAATTACACCTTTCAGACAGAAGCTGTTGTTATGAAGAAATTAATCAACAACTTACCAAATCACAGTTTCTCAAAACCATCGTGGGAATATCTACAAAACATCATGCCCGGCATCATCAAGGAAAATTCATCTCTACCAGTCGCACAACAGACTCAGCTTGGCTGGATTTTAAGCGGAAATGTCAAGTCCTATCAATGCAACGTTGTCATGAACAATATAGAAGACATACAAAGATTTTGGAGCATTGAAGATATCACTGAGCCCGACACTAACATGTCCTCTGAAGACTATCAATGCCTTCAACAATATAATTCGGAAACAGTACGTCGAGACGATGGCAGATACGTGGTTAGAATCCCACTAAAGCCAGATATCAAAGAAAAATTGGGAGAATCAAAACGAAGAGCCGTAGCCCAATTTTATCAACTGGAAAGAAAATTTTCTAAAAACAAAAACATTTCCGAAGATTACAAAACATTCATTGACGAATACATCAAACTGGGTCACATGCGCGAGTGCATACGGAAGAATGTGCCGGATTGCATTTTACCTCACCTTTGCGTTCTACGCCCGGACTCGACAACAACAGCGTTGCGGGTGGTATTCAATGCATCAGCAAAAACATCGTCAGGCTATAGTCTAAATGATTTAATGTTCAGCGGTCCGAATCTACAACAGGATTTGTTTACACTAATTCTGAGATGGAGACAGTATGAATATGCAATGACAGCTGACATCGAGAAAATGTTCCGACAGATCTTCTGTAATGAAAAGGACCTACAGTATCAGAAAATCGTCTGGCGGGACTCGCCTAGACAATCTCTAAGAGAATACGAACTGACAACAGTCACCTACGGCACCAAGGCTGCTCCATTCCTAGCTATGATGACGCTAAAGCGTCTAGCAGAAGACGAACGCTCAAGGTATCCAGCAGCATCAGCTGTACTCGAACAATGTTTTTATATGGATGACCTCTTGGCTGGACACCACAGCCTGCAGGAAGCTAAACAACTTAAGACCGACCTTATCGATTTGTTGAAATCTGGTGGTTTTAACTTACGAAAATGGTCCTCAAATAAAATCAACATTAAAGATGACGCCATATCAGACAACGAACAAGCATTCGAATTCAGGCATCAAGAATCCACGAAAACTTTGGGACTGCGTTGGCACCCCCAGGACGATCAATTCAAGTTCCAAATGAAGATAGACACAACATCATTGACACCATCCACGAAAAGATCATTACTATCTGATATTTCAAAGATTTTTGATCCACTGGGCTGGCTGTCTCCTGTCTCTACAAAATTGAAACTTTTGTTCCAAAACGTTTGGTCGTTGAATCTTCAATGGGATGATGCAGTACCTACAAACATCAATGAAGAATGGTTCAAAATAAAGAAGGAGTTACCAGCAATCGAACATATGAACGTTCCAAGGTGGCTGCAGACTCCAAAAAATGCAAGCATAGAGTTACATGGATTCTGTGACTCATCAGTCAAGGCGTTCGCATGTGTAATTTATTGCAGGATTATCAATCAGGAACAGGCAGAGAGTCAATCCCCAGTGACCATAGTTGCAGGGAAATCAAAGCTCGTGCCCGTGAGCAAATCAATATCCTTGCCTAGATTGGAACTTTGCGCTGCGCACTTGTTATCAAAACTGATGAAAGTGGTCCAGAACTGTTTATCAAGCAACAGAATAAAAATATACGGCTGGTCTGATTCAACAGCTGTACTAGGTTGGCTTCAGGGTGATCCGCATCGCTGGAAACCATTTGTGGCGAACAGAGTAGCACAAATAACAGAAACAATACCAGCCAATAGCTGGCGCTATGTGAAATCGGCTGAAAATCCAGCTGATTGCGCGAGCCGAGGAATATCGGCGGACCAACTGCAACATCACCCTCATTGGTGGCATGGACCAGCCTGGCTATCAACATACAAAGAAAACAAGAGTCAAGATCTACCAACTTACGTCACGTATGAAGAAATCAGAAAGTCAGTGAAAAGCAACGTAATTCAACAAAATGAGGACATTGTTTTAAAACTATTAAACAAATACAGCAATTTCGATCGAGCAGCGCGCGTACTTGCATGGACTTTGCGCGCCATATCTCGCAATCAACTCAAACCAAAGTATTTGATGGTCAGCGAAATAAAAATCGCTAAACATCTTTTAATTAAACAAATGCAGCTGTCGGTATTTAAGGAGGAGATGACGAGTCTCCGAGGTCAGAAGCAAATAGACTCGAAAAGCAGATTGCTGAAGCTGAACCCGTTCTTGGATCAAGAAGGACTACTAAGAGTCGGTGGCAGACTGAACAACGCGAAGATGAGCCAGAACATGAAACATCCACTCATCATTCCCAACAACACCCACCTCAGTGACCTGTTGATTGATCAAGGACATCATATGACACTCCATGGGGGAGCAAGGGTCACTCAAGCCTGGCTCCGTTACCAATACTGGATTTTGGGAGGAAACCGAGCCGTCAAGAAGCGTCTTCGAAACTGCATCAAGTGCCGAAGACACGATCCAATCAAACATGAACAACTAATGGGCGACCTTCCTTTAGCACGCAGTAATCCGACACGACCATTTCACCATACAGGGGTTGATTTTACCGGGTTTGTCGACGTAAAAGCAAGCAAGGGCCGAGGTGTCAAGACCACGAAAGGGTACATCGCTGTGTTCGTTTGCATGGCGACCAAAGCTGTACACATCGAGCTAGTGTCGGACCTGACCTCCTCATCGTTCTTAGCGGCTTTACGGAGAATGGCAGCTCGAAGAGGCACCCCAAGCCATGTCTATAGTGACAATGGCACGAATTTTGTTGGAGCAAGCAGAATACTTAACAAAGAATTCATAAACATCCAAGACACATTGGACGTCAATTTTTTCGAGGCAATTACCAGTATGGAGATTACCTGGCATTTTAATGCCCCCTCTTGGCCCAGTGCCGGAGGTCTCTGGGAAGCCGCCGTTAAGAGTTTGAAGTACCACCTCAAACGAGTGATAGGAGATCAGAAGTTAACGTTTGAAGAATATTCGACTTTGCTCGCTCAAGTAGAAGCATGTTTGAATAGCCGTCCATTATGCGCACTCAGCGAAGATCCTGAAGATTTGGACTGTCTCACACCATCTCACTTTCTGGCAAGCGGACCAACGTTAACTATCATCGAGACAGAGAGAGATCTACGGACAAGATGGCAGCTCACACAAAAAATATTTGATGACCTATGGAAGAGGTGGCGAGCGGAGTATCTGTGCCAATTATCAGCTCGCAGTAAGTGGCGCAAACCTTATCAGAATATGAAGATCAATGACATCGTCATCATTCACGACATCAATCTGCCACCGGGAAAATGGCCCATGGGCAGAATTATTGAACTCCATCCAGGGAAAGACGGACACGTCAGAGTAGTGACACTACAGACGAAAAATGGGACACTCAAGAGACCTATTACAAAATTATCCCTTTTGCCGATTAACGACAATAATCAAAGTCACGACACGGAAAAGGAGAACCAGGAACGTCAATCAAAAAATACACATGAATCAAAAAATAGAACATCCTCCAAATCATCAAAATTAAGCAACTTCATAATTACGACACTTGTACTTCTGATGGTTATTTGCCCAGGAACATGCGAGCACAAAATTTCCAAAGTTGCAGAGAATAAAAATATATTTTTTGATAAGCTAGCAAACATGAGATTGGAACGTGAAGAATGGAAACTCATCGTTTACTGCGATATGGCTCCATTTTGGCAAGGAATTAACCTACTGGGAAAGTTTGTCACTCATCTAGACAACATATGTTCCAGGGATCAAATATCACAATGCGACGTAGTCCGATTACAACTGCGTCACGGGTACAACGAACTTGAACACTACAACAACGTTTTACTTGGTCAGCAAGGTCAAGTTCGCCGACGTCGCGGGCTTATCAACGGCATTGGCTACGTTGCACATAGTTTGTTCGGAGTTTTGGACGAAACCTTCGCTGAACAATATCAGAAAGATATTGCTTTAATCAGACAAAATCAAAACCATCTTAGCAAGCTGTGGAGAAACCAGACGTCAGTTGTGGAGGCTGAGCTAAATGTTATCAAAAGAATTGAAAACACGCTGGACAAGCAGCACAAAATAATCAATCAATACATTACCAAATGCAACACAGCCCTTAGTAAACTAGAAGATGAAATCCAACACACCAACAACAAAGCAGAATTTATATTATCAGCATTCATAGCCAATAATATCATGACCAACCTTAGAGATATCCAGGAGACGCTAGTCGATACAGTGACCAATATTTTCTATGAGAAATTCAACTTTCATTTGTTGACACCGGCACAGTTGAAAAACGAACTGAATATTATAACCGGACAAATCTCTAAGGACCTAACATTACCAATTAATAATATTCAGACTGACTTGGCGAAGATATATCACCTATTGAAAGTGAAAGCGAGAGCTACCAGAGAGTTCCTGATTTTCGAAGTCAAAATTCCTCTTGTGAGCAGGGAAGACTATGAGCTCTACAACCTCATACCGATTCCACAACAAGCCAACGAAAGCATGGTCAACATAGTACCTGTAGCAACCCACCTAGCAATCAACATGCACAAAGACTCTTACATTCCGATTTCTACAAGTGACTTACAAAGATGCATTCCATACGACACCTACGAGTACATTTGTCCACTGAAAAGGCCCGTCTATCAGATGACGTCAGACACCAACCTATGTCTGAAACACCAAGCCTCTAATCAATGTCAGACTGAAACGAAAGAATGTCGAGATAACTGGACTGAATTGAACTTACATAATTCATTCCTATACTTTTGTTGTGGACAATGCAATGTGCGAGTCATATGCGATGACGATATTACAATCGAGCAACTCAGCAAAACAGGTGTCATTACACTTGGAGACAGTTGCGTCATTAAAGACAGAATGTTTACGATTTACGCACACAAATCTCTATCCAACTCCATCAAAATGAAGATTGACGTCATGAACATAGAGATTCCACCAATAAATCACATAATTAATCTGTCCATACCTCTCATCACTCCAATGGAGGAGACAGATGATTTTAGAGAGCAACGAGAAGACATACAGACGATCGAAAAGGCACTCAAGGATATGAGATCCAATCAGGAGCTGGCGGATCAGGTGTCATCCCATGACATTCACCATTATGTCGCCATCTATACCTTGGCTGGAGTCGTCGTAGCTTGCGCCATCTTGTACGCATGGAGACGCGTGCGAGCGCGCCAGCCGCGGCCTGAGCGAGCAGAGGCATCAGAACAGGCAGAGACTACATCAGAGCGGGCAGAGGCTAGCGTGAGCTATGTAGCTCCCGCCACCACCACCGCTGCGGGTCGTCCTACCATCAGCACCACGAACAAAGGGTCTTCGCCATCCGTTCGAACTCAATTCAGTGACATACCTTAAGCTTAGTCTATTTAAGTTTGTAAACATAATATTGTTAGTTATCATTTTGTAAATCATTATCCTGCATCTCATTCTCATATTCTCGGGCCCCGGAGCATGTACAGTGCAAGCACGTACAAATTTGACATCATTGTGTCAGCACTTTACTCGCTACGCGTGGTCTATATTTTAGTACACAATTATCACTCAAATCGCGTGCACTCATTATTTAGTTAGTATTATTTATCATTCAATAAACGTTATTATTACGTACTTTTGCCTATCATTCAAACTATTATCATTAAAAGGTGTAAAGACCCTACAATCATAATTAAATTATTTTATCGAACTCACAATTTAAACACATTAGCGATGGTAATTATAATTTATTAATGTTTGGTTTGCCAAGACAGTTAACTGCTACGATCAAATTATTATTGTAATTTGATTTAGGTACATTTACAGTTTGACTTGTTTATCTAATTGTATTATTGTTAATTTCAAATCTAATTTATAGTCGAAAGAATTTAATAAGTTTGCATACGTAATAATTACTATTAATTATTTCTGTCATTTGATTATTCAATTTTTAAGTTAATTTTATTTTAATTTCATTAGCATTTTCCTTTTTCATTTCGATCGTATTTTTAATTTTAATACAATTTAACCTTTCGTATACCGTAATTAGAGGCACATTAAGGGTGAGTTGCACCATTTAACCATAACGATAACCAAACCATAACCAGCCGTGAAACGGCCGCCTATTGGTCAATTCGACGATTTGACAACTGTTAACGGCTTTGTTATGGTTATAGTTAAATGGTGCAACTCACCCTAAAAAGACAAAGACAATGAGAGAGCGTTCGCTTGGGGTTTAATTAATTAAATCTAAGTCGAATTATATTAAAGCTACATATTGTGAATAGTCAGGAAGGAACGCTGACACCTTTTTTTTATGGTGGGAAAATTATCCAAGGACAACCCCCGCTCTTGGGCGGAGCGGGAGATAGTGTCAGACTCTTACTGACTAAAAGACCCACCCCGTTCCTTCTAGCCTTCATACCTGGGCTCGAGTTCCCTTTCGGATAACCCTGGCCCCAGTAGGCTTTGACCCGGCTGGGTCCCTGCTGTTGCTGACAACTCCTTGAGGCGCGCGGCAACAGTGCGCGCCGTTGACGACTTGAGCTTGGTCCGGACAGTTACCGGACGGCCGGACAGCGAGCTACCCATTGCTCACTGTCCGCAAGCCCGTGCCTACGGTGGCCGGAAATCGGGATCAGAATCCCGGCGGCGGCTGCGAGAGCGCCGTTGCCTGATGCGGTCGACCTCCTCCTTTGCGAGCATTACTGCTTCGCAGAAGTCGGCGACCGCCTGCCACTCCTCCTCGCTCTGGACCATGGCCTCAACCAAGGCCTGGCGCGAGTGGTCTCCGCGGCCGACTAAGGCCCAGCGCGAGAGGTCTCCACCGCCGGAACGGACACCTGAGAAATATGACATGTCTTAGTTTGAACGACAGAAGTCACATCGTTTATGCATGTACCAACACTTAGCCTAATCTGTCACTAACTCCCCTTTCTTTCATCTCACTCTTCACACAATCCATCCATCTTTTCTTTGGCCTCTCTCACTCTTAACTCTTTTAGTAAGATATTACTCCCGCAAATCATATATTTTAATCAATGCAACGCCATCAGCAAAACGGCCGTACGCTCAGCATAATGCTGTGTCCACACGCAAAAATGCAACGGGTCCACGGCGCTGGTTTTCAGTAGTTAAAGAAATGCAACACAGATGATGCAACCATACTTACTCACTATGGTTCTTAGTTAAGAATCGAGTAAACTTATACAATTAAAGCGTTGTTTATTTGTTTATCTTATCAGTCGCAGATGTCGGGAGATACTTCTGTACCGTAGGTCATGAGCGAATGACCGCGAAACACACATGTGAACTTGAAACTATACAAGTAGTAAATGTTTTGTTTATTTATAAGTAATCTGTTTTTAATAGCAGCTTGCTACTCATTGTTTTCGTTTTACATGTTGTAGATAATTAGATTAGAAATAATGAAGTCGATTTACCTATGTATAAAACTGTATCATGCCTGACGTAGAACACCGTACAGTTGCCATAACGAATCTTGAGCGGTTGCGCAGAAGTCAAATATTCAGTCTCTTTAGTGGTGTGAAGTGAGACGCGGAGGCGGGGAGTGTCAGTGTTTGGTTCGCCGTGCCATCGCGTCATAGGCGTCACTCCTCATTCGTTCCCTGCGTTGCTGTATGTATCTAACAACGAAGACGATTGGCTCGCCAATGTATGGAATGCGCAAAGCGATCCCCACTCTGACCCCGAGTGCTCAAGATCCGTTGTGCCTACTGTACCGTGGCGTCAAGGCATCAAGTGTAGCTCTACAAGTCTAGTGTCCATATAAAATGTATGGAGACCAACGCACCCAGATCAGCATGTGTGGCACACGCGTGCGCAGTGTAGGTCTACCTTTACCGTCATTATTATAGATTGAAATAGGTAGGGCTGTTTTATGTACTTGCCATAGGTTAGAATAATATGGATATTCCCCGAGTCCCGGGATTTGGTTTTAAAGTAGTAAAATTATAAAAAAACTATTTTGCCTTCGGGACTAATGAAAGATTAGCCGAGCGCTCAAAATCCGTGCCGGTATCTGTACGCGTCTGTTTTATAGCGTGCTGTTGACGTTAAATTTACAACGTCGCATATCATGCGCTTATTGGCTTACATTTTTTTTTATGCATATTGACAAAAAGAATGAAATTCAATTAAATCCCGTAGTATCAGCCGGAATCCCGTGGAATATTCACATTAACATCAATGTTTGCGGTCAATGAAACTAAATAGCTCTACCTATTCCGATCACTAGTCATTATTGTATACCGTTATTAAAATGGTGACTTTACAAATATCACACTAATATTATATAGAAGAATTAAGTTTGTGAATGTGTGTGTATGTTTGTTACTTCTTTACGCTCGACCTGGGCCTCAAGTCTGCTATTACAATAGTGTCAGAATGGTCTATCATTGATGTCATAATTGTCGATTTTGACAAGTTTGGTAATCTACTAATATAATGGCGTCATTATGACTTTCCAATGGTCAACCACTGACACTCCATTGAAAGAAGTGACATAGAATGGTAATCTCGTACATATTGACAAATGAATATTTGACGTTTGCGGTAATCTGCTAAAACTTTTACAGTTTATTTGATCAGTGTTTTACCATTAGAACGTTATTGTGCAGTTATTGGTTTTAATATGCTCGAAATTATCATTCTACCACAATTCTATTACAAGACCAGTGACCGATCAATGACCGATCATTATGAATTAGCAGATTACAAACTTTTAGCAAAATGACAATGGGATCGTGTTGGAATGACGAATTTATAAAAATAGCAGACTTGGGGCCCAGTTGAACGGTTTTGGATGAAATTTGGCATACAGGTGGACCATGTCCAGGAATATCATACAGGATATTGTTCCAGGAATAGTTTCCCTCGAGTCATTTTCTACTTTCATGCAGACATTTTCAGGGTTCCGTACCTAAAAAAAAAGGTCCCTTATAAGATCCCTTTGCTGTCCGTCTATCTGTCTGTCTGTCGGTCGGTCAAGATCTTTTATCTCGTGGAGGCATCGAGTTGAATTTAAAACCATACAATCAAGTCTGCCATTCGTTTGAAACTAAAAAAATCAAACTTCTGAAGTAACAAAAATAAATAATTCGGCCGTTTATGTCGCAAAAAGACGTATATTTCGACACTATCAAGTGAATCAAAATTCATAGTTCAAAAATTTGACATGACGTAGTCTCATATCACGAATAAAAAAAAAACTGTAAACTTGTAGTTACGTTACAAAAAAAACCTTTTTTTCGCAATACGGAAAAATCTTCGTAACTCATTTCGGGAACATAAAGTGACTGGTCTCAGAAGGGACGTTAATTGACGGTTGCCAGTTAAAAAACAAAAGAACGACGATAACGTCTTTGATACGGTTTTAAATGAACATTAATTAAGATTTGTTTTTTTTACAATTTATGTTAATTTATTCGTTACAAAAAGGCGTTATTTAATTGAATTTTACTGTCTTTTTAATTACAGAATTTCGCTAAACTAACACAGCAGTAGACTGTGTTGAAAATGTTTTTTTTTTTTTGATGTGGTTAATCACCAAATGATTTCTCCCGTTCTAAGGTGGAGTGAGAGGACATGTCATACTTTTACTGACTGTAACAACACCTATTTTCCTTCATTTGTCTTATGCGTTGTAAGACCACGAGTATCCCTTTCATACAAAACTCCATGGCCCTAAACTAAACACACAATTAACCAGCACACATTATAGCAGGGAAGTTAGTTGACAGAAGACAATGCTTGTTATTGTTCTCACACTTAAACAGGTAGCGTTGTGATCATGGGAAGCACTGCCTCTCTTTACAAATATTGTCTATTGATCGATTGTGACAAGGAACATGATCATCTTGTAATATTCTCACTGCTGGGAGGCTATACCATATTAAATAGAACCCTATTATAACCAACTACCTTCTGCGACTGGAAAGAGGCAGCCTGCTTGTGGTGGCAGGGACCATCTGCGGACACTGCTCCCGGAACAAACACTTCTTCAGAATAGGTAAATATCACGGATAGCCCTCTGTGCCGAGGATGCATGGAGTCAGAAGAAACTGTCGCGCATGTGCTCCTCGAGTGCACAGCCATCAGTGAGATAAGAACACGAACCTTGGGAGCGAATTCACTCGCCCTAGCCCTAAGCAAACTGAAGAGACGCATCTGCTTCTGGAGTGAGGTGGGCTGGTTGGAGTAATGGTCGTGGTCCACGCACAATGGTCCAATAGGTACTACAGTAGGCACAACGGATCTTGAGCGGTTGCGCAGAAATCGAATATTCGGTCTCTTTAGTGGTGCGAAGTGAGACGCGGGGGTGGGGAGTTGTCAGTGATTGGCTCGCCGCGCCATCGCGTCATAGACGTCACTCCTCATTCCCTGAATTGCTGCAAGTATCTAACAACGAAGACGTTTGGCTCGCCAATGTATGGAATGCGCAAAGCGATCCCCACTGACGCCGAGCGCTCAAGATCTGTTGTGCCTACTGTAAATGCGGAAACCATACCACAATAGACTAGACTGGGAGGCCAGATAGCCTGCCAGTCTAATAGACTAGACTAGTAGTAGTAGGTAAGATAAAAGAAGGCGTGAGTCTACCACGCGAATCCAATGTACCTATTCTAGTGGACGTCTTTTGGTTTCGAGTTTTGGTTCTAAGACACAAATTTTTTGTTCTTTTGTTTGGTTTCGTATCTCAAAAAGAAAAAACGAAACCCTTATAGTATCACTTTGATGTCCGTCCGTCTGTCTGTCTGTATGTCTGTCTGTCAAGACCCTTTATCTCATGGAGGTATCGAGTTGAAATTATAAACCATATACTCAGGTCTGCGAATTCTTGAAGCTGTAAAAAAATCAAACTTGTAAGTTAACGAGAAGCAAAGATACTTCGATTTATGTGGCAAAAAAACGTACATTTCGACACTCTCGAAGAAATCAAAATTCATAGGGTACTTCCCGTTAACGCAGAATCCTGTTAGGCATAAAGCAAGGAGCACAAGTTCAAGAATAAATCTGAAAACTGTAAAGCTGTTACGTCCGTCGGACCTTTTGCACAGCGATATTAGGTACTTAAATGTCTTCATCATCTGCATCATCTTCATGTCCTTGTTCCAAGCTACTCGGTGTCGATGCAACACGTTTTTTTCACCCATTCAGTCTTGTTACCCGCCACATCATCACTGACTCTCCTTTCCTTTATAGTATTCCTCACCCAATCCTCACATGTCTTAACTATAAAACCCAAAAACCTCGAAAATAAATGACAATGTCTAGGACAAGATAACTGCAGCCAAAGTCAACTAAATTCATATAATATTTCTATTTACTAAGCAGTAAAAGTTCATGCATAAGTAAATCTTATAAAGAAGAGATAACGTACCGACTAATGTTTGGGCTTAGTTGACCTAGTGTTCGCTAGGTCGTGATTATTTAAAGGGTAACGAACTCACTCTTTACAGACTTTTACTGACTAGAACCACAACAATGGTCCTTCAGTTGCTCTTTGCGTTCTAGGACTAGGTACCCCTTTTGGAAGTCAAAGCATGGCCCCAGTAGGCTTCGCCCTTCTAGGCCCTCTACAGTTTTGCTAATATCTTTTAGAGACGCGCGTGAAACACTACGTATTATCGATGACCCGGGCTCGAGCGGGACGGCTTGTTACCCATTGCTCGTCGTCCACAAGAAGATCCGTTGATCACCATCAACGTGGCCACCGCTGGTAGTTGGAGTCGGGGTCTCAACGGCTAGGGCGTCACGTCATGCATGCGGCCGTCTCCTTCGCTAGTATTACTACTTCGCAGAAAGAGACGACTGCCTGCCATTTCTCCTCGCTCCAGACCATAGTCTGTGCCAATGCCCGGCGCGAGAGATCCCTGCCGCCGATCGCCTCCACGAGGATACGGCGGTACTTCTTCCAAATGGAGCACACCTCCATAATATTCCCCACAGTGTCCTCATTAGCATCAATGAACCATGAAGCGATATTGATAAAGAATCATTCAAAAATACCTACAGGCTTGCATACTTTTTAAACTAAAAATAACAACCACTATTTAAAGATAAAAGTACCTAAATGTCTACGAGTAGTAGGTATTTTTAGGTACTTTTATCTTTGACGTAATTAGCAATTGCTAATAGAATAGAGTATCGTTTATTTATAAAAGTGGTACATTTAAAGTAAGATACACAACAATGTAAAAAAACATTGAAAAGTACAAAATAACTTTAATTTCGGAAGTCGGTGTTTCTATAATAGATAGTTCACCAAAGAATATAGAATCACCAAAACAAACTCAGAAGCCATTTCTTTTAAAGTACAAACAGAAAAAAAAACATATGACCACCATGTGGATTAGTGTTTTGTGTCTGAGATTGTCTTTTCAAGAAAGCACAACGCAGGTTTGAGTGGACCTGTCCAGTTAGAGCAAGCATTTGTCAATATTCGTGGAGTTCAACTCAGGACTACTGAGCTCAAAGTGTGTAGGATTTTAAATGGATTACAAGTACTATAAAAGTTTTAGTCAATAAAATAATAGTTACACAGAAATTAAGAAAGAAAGAACGAAAACTATTTATTTGACATACACACTCGTAGACATACACAGCTGTTCTGCGTTTGTTTTTATTAGCATTACCTACCATGATAGTTAACAATATTTATTTATTCATTTCAATTGTTTAAATTGTAAAATATAGTTTATTTATTTATTTATTGAACAGCAGCTGCTGAAAACCAAATGCTCCTTTACATCCACTGCAAAAGTATTGTGTTAGTATTCCAGCATCATCATTTTATTATAATTTATTATTGTTATTATTAGGAGCTCCATCTTCTTTCTACGGGATGGAAAAAAATGGGCCAATTGGCCCATTTTTTTCCATTGATCCTACTCTCTTTTCTTAAAGTAAAGGCTAACAGAAACATTGCGCCGAACTCAGCATTTTTAGTTCATTTTTTTTTAGTAGGTATATGAGAAGATTACTTAATCAAGAAAATGGTACTCCATTTGATTGAGCTTACTCAAATTATTGATTGAAAATCTACATAATTGTGACTGTTCATGAATATAACTATAGGCTGCTAGTGCTTAAATAAACCGCTTTATTTAAGCGCTTTAACTGTTTAGGAAGCAGAAGCGCAACGTTGGAAGGCCTCTTGCAATGCGGACCAATGACCTGGTGAAGGTTACGGGAAACCGATGAATGCGAGCACACAGGATGGTTCATTGTGGCGACATTTGGGGAGGCCTATGTCCAACAGTGGACGTATATCGGCTGAAATGATGATGATGATGATGACGAACTGTTTAGGCTTGACGCCTTCCATAACCTACCCAATACGACATAACGAATTTTGTTGCTATCATTTTCACTACAGGCGCTTGTTTATTAGCATACAATTTACCCCATCTGTTTCTTTCATTTGCCTCCGAACCTCAGAATTATTTAAAAAAGACGCACGAAGCACTCGGGGACTGCCGCGGTAAAGCTATTGCATAGCATTTTTTATCAACTTATGCAATTATAATTATTTATTTATTTTATTTATGCAGTATTTTTTTTCCTTTGTTTTTTTTTTCTTTGATATTAATTGAAGTTACACTTTTTGAGTGTGGTGACCGATAAGAAAACAAATGAGTGGGGGGTGTTAGGTTATTTTCGTTACGGAATTTCTGGATTCGGTCTCCACGCTCAAGGCCCGCGATAGAACCTATGCAATAGCTTCTTGTTCTTTTGTTTTTCAATCGACGGATGGTGACCGATAAGAAAACAAATGAGTGGTAGGTGTTAGGTTATTTTCGTTACGGAATTTCTGGATTCGGTCTCCACGCTCAAGACCCGCGATAGAAGCTATGCAATAGCTTAAAAAATTATTGAATAAATTATAATGAAAAATAAAGAGAATAATAATAATCTTTAATAAATCTTTTACACAGTACATATAATACATATACTCGTAATAGCCTTATGTAAATCTTAAATAAATAATATGCTAGTACCCAACAAATTACTATAGGTAGGTAGATATGTTTATCTAAATTATCCATATTTCAGGACTTATGGAAAAATATTTTTAAACCTAGAATTATGTACCTATATAACGACTTTTCTGAGTAAGGTTTATAAAACCTGTGTTTCAGGTCATCACCTAACAAGACTAATCATTACGGATGCATGTAGTATAGTTGTGTACTGAATTATAGAATAACAACATAAGAAACTAAACCTTACAATTATACTAGAATTTCCAATAGTTTTTCTGTGTGTGTTTTAATAGATATTCCGATATCAATGTACCAGGCCCGGCGCGAGAGATCGCCGCCGCCAATCGGCCCCACAAGGACACGGTGATGCTCTGTCCAAATGGAGCACACTTCTACCGTGTGCTCCGTCGTGTCCTCCGGGCAGTCCATACAGTGGCGACACCCGGGCGTCGCTACTGCACGAATCCGGTGAAGGTACCTCCCGAACTTACCATGTCCGGTGAGAACCTGCGTCATGCGGAAGGTGAGGACGCCGTGAGGTCTTTCAAAGTACTGTGCTGTGCGCTTGCATAGTTTTTTACTTTAACGCTTTTTAGAAGACAGCCATCTGGAATGTCCCATTGAAAACTTTGCGGAAAAGAGCAGAGACACGGAGCTTTTGATCGCTGATCATTTTCCCCTCCGAAGGTATGGGGCAGATCTCAGTTAGAATGGTGTCAATTGACCCCATATATTTTTGGACATCTGGCGTCGATATAACTTCTTCCGGCTCAGCATACGACACGGGTGGAGCCCGAGGTTGTGTTTGCTCCCTAGGTTGAACCGGTTCAGGTTGGGTTGGAGTCGGCGAAGGACTTCGCCGTAATAGATAGCTTCGCGCAAATGGGCTAGCTTCTTGGTTAGACATACACAGATATCCTACGACTAGGTATAAAATATTTAGTTCATCTTGCAAAATATATAAATTATTAAAATCACACACGTTATTATACTTAAGTTGTTTTTCAAATATTACATAATTAGTCAATGCACAGTACACGTCTACTTGGTCTCACGTCTCGTAAGCGAATCTCCGAGACGATGCGCGTTCTGTCTCCATCAGAGTAGTATCAGATACGCGGAGCACAGTTAATTCACGAACATAGTTGTTACCCAGCTTTTTATTCTTGACAATGCAAACTTTATTGTGATAGAGTATTTTAAAATGTCGAAGATGAATAGGATTGTTATCGGTGATGAAATATCACGTGGCTTGTAGAATTTCATTTTGTTATGACCCTCCAGCAACACGCTTATCAGAACTACTGCTGAACAACTGAACATCAGCATCTGCAGAGCCAGCTGTATTCAGAAGCTTCGAAGCAACATCTGTGTTCAGTTTTCTTCTTCAGTATTATATTTCCTTAACAAAATGCAGTTTATTGAGCTCCTATACTTCTTTGGCTTTGATATCTGGTGGTAAAAACAACGCCACTATGAGTCCACCTGTAAACAAAAGATTTTTTATTTAAAACTACTAAGAAAGAAAAAATATTTTGCCATAGTCACCACACTAGGATCACGGATCACACAACTTAAATCAAAATAAAAACAATATATAACAGTGTGTGTGCCTCATGGCTGCGCCAAAAAGGGTCATTACAACAATGTGGCAAGACAGGAAAATATTGCTTGAGGCTGGTCTTCTAGTGAAGACCAATGAGGACTAAGGAGTCATTTAACCTATAGCTAGATAGTCGTTCCTACTAGAAGATGGCCCATCTTTGATTGCAAATCTTTTGTTGTTACTTATCTACTTCAATATTTTTAACTTCTTTTGACACAGTATAATAAGCCTAATAATGTTCTCTCTGCTGTGACTCATGCCTCTTCTCTAGACCCATTAGGGAACGGGTCGTGATCACCACGGGGGTCAGTGTGGTTTGGTTATATCGCCATGTTTTTCTATCGCTATATTCTTCATTAATTTGGATACCACCTTCTAAAGCTTATTGTCACTTGTAAAGTCGACGGCTAATGACCATTATATCTTATGACATAGAGGTAGGAGGAACATAATCAAGGAGACAGTTCTGAAATTAGGATGTGATGATGAACTCAAGCATTGGAAAGGAATACGCCTGGCTGGGTTTGCACCCGTGACCTACAACTTGTAAATCGGAGCAGTTACCACTGAGCCACCACTGCTCAGAACTTGAAATCGAAGAGCTTACTCATGAGGTATCCGGTGAAGACGTAGAAGGTCATGGAACATTGAGTCATCACGAAGCTGCCGAGGAAGTTGACTCCAGCCATCCCACTGATCCGCGCCACCATCACTCCAAGACATGCTGCCATGCCACTGGAAAGAGCGGCATATTCGTTTAACAGAATGATAAGATAATTCACTGAGTGTTATATTTCATCGGGACACATGGCGGCGCGACCAGTTGTGCCGCCATGGTGGCCCGGTGAAATATAGATCTAAGCTACAAATCTAATCACCATATAGACACCAGAGTCGCCACACGTCCGAGTTGGTCGCGCCACGGAATTGGTGGCGCAACCAAATGGACACCAGATGAGTAACTCTTTAGAGAGCTATATATTTTTTTCACAGGTATTCCGAATCTAAAATGTTATTTTAAGCTTCCATCTATAATCTGGATGTTTACAAAATTTAATTGGGTTAATGTTGGGTTAAGTGCTCTTAGGTTCCTACCCAATTAATACTTGTAAGCAGATTAAAATTTAGCCCCTAACTTAATTAACCGGAATCGGTGATGCATAGTGCGAGCAAGCAACACCTGTATACTTTCTTTATTCCTACATACTTACTTTCCTTTGCTTTTGTTGTTTGTGTTTTGTTTTGTATACTCCAGAACCAAGATCACTATTTCAAAAATTCCCGCTACCCTAGCGGGTATCGGCCCTTCTAGGTTACCTACGGTTTTGCTGACATATATTTAAAGTGCGCGTGGAACTATGCATCGTCTACTCGGGCTCAACCTTAACTGGACAGCCAGATAACGACCACCAGCTACCCTTTGCTCACCGTCCACAAGCCCTTTACTCCGGCCACCGTAGATGTGGGCTTGCGGACAGCGAGCACTGGGTACCTTGCTGGACCATGGCCTGAACCAGGACCAGAAGCGAGAGATCACCGCAGACAATCGCCTCTTGAGGACACGGATTTCCGTGTCCTCAGGAGGCGATTGTGATTGATTGATTGTTTTGTTGTTTTGTGTGTTGATTGTGCGGAGGTGGAGCATTTGCTCCACCTTCGCGGGCATATTTTCAGCATATGCTCCAACTTCTGAGACAGGACCCTCACAAATCCGCCGATCCATTGAGGACCTACGTCAGGCGGAAGATGAGGATGCCGTGGCGCTTTTTTAACCACACCTGAAAGAGACTTATCGCTGTTACTGTGGCGTGCTCACGGTGTCTATTCCTGATATCCTTAAAGTATGATTCCCACTACAGAATTTTACGACTATTTTCATGATGACCAATGCCTAGACCATGACGTTTAAAGTAAGATTGTTTTAATCTTATTTCACTGTGAGTAAGAGATGGTGCTAGACAACCTGTATAGCTCTTTCTCTTACCCACCCTGGAATAAGAATGAAACAATCTTACTTTGAACGTCATGGTAACCCCGCAAGTGTCCATTATTTCTCACCTGTAAGACGTAGGATACAACTCCACATAATACGAGAACAGCACACCCATACAGAGGTTCGTCATCGTCATCCCCACGTAGAGCATCAAACTCGCCAGGTTATTCTGATTAAAGATGGCTCCTAAACTGGACAACGCTGGTATTAGATGGAACAGAATCATCAGCAGTTTCTTCCAGGAAGCTAGCTGGGATATCACCAGGGTTATGCTAGCGAACACCAGGCCGTGAGTAATTCCTGATAGTACGATGTGGAACTGGATCGATGATGAACAGGTGGTCTGAAAGCAAAAAAAAATTATAAATGTAATAGAATAGCATTTATTCGGCGCAAGCAACGCAATACAACAACATAGAATAATAATAATAAAAAAACTTGGCAAGTGCGAGTCGGACTCGCGCACTGAGGGTTCCGTGCAAACTACAATTCCCGAATGAAGTCTCGAAATTTTTTCCGAATTGCATAATTTTTGGTAACAACAAATTTACTGTATTCAGATTTTTTCCTATACCTGTGCTATAAGATCTTGCTTCAGGATTCTGGGTCAACGGGAAGTACCCTATGAATTTCGATCTTTGAGAGTATCAAAATATACGTTTTTTTGCGACATAAACGGCCGTATCTTCTTTATTCGTTAACATATAAGTTTGATTTTTTCACAGCTTGAAGGGACTGCAGATACTACAGATACTTAGGAGTATATGGTTTTAATTTCAACTCGAAAACTCCATGCGTTGTTAAGATAAAGGGTCTTGCTTGACAGACAAACAGACAGACAGACAGACGGAGGGCCAACAAAGTGATCCTATAAGGGTTCCGTATTTTTCCTTTTGAGGTGAGGGAGAAACGAAAACTTCGAAAGGTTTGGACTGGCGCCGCCGCGGCGCGCCCCAGGATACAAGTGATTTTTTTTTTAAGTGATCAGGCAGAAATGCGTGATCCGTGGCTACTTACAATATCACTAACGCTTGAAATATTAGCAGCAGACTTGAGGATGCCGCACAAACTCCTGGATCCTTCACTAGTAGAAGAGTTGGCTCCGGAAGTAAAAGCTCCTATGATATGTGGCATCCACATCACCAGACTGTTGTTACTGGGGAAAATCAAGAACATTTATTAAATATTACTACTTGACGAATATTACTACGACCTGGGGGTCTACTCGCTTTCTCCGAAAAACGAAGTTTCGATCGGAATTCGGCGTGTTTCCTACCATGGTTCATTTCGTTCCCGAAATTTCGTACGATCGAAAATTACTTGACGTACCGAATCTCTAAACCTACTCTAATTCGTTATGTTTCGAAAAAAAATATGATTATGACATACGAATGTTTTGCAATTTTAACGTCAAATTGACGAAACCAAAAGGCTTACCTTTTCATTTTCGTTTGTGTTGATTTTGTAAGAAAAGTGCTTAAAATGGCCTCAAGAATGCTTTTAATTGAAGCAGCTCTACGTTACGAATGTTTAGAGCGTACAAAGACCCGGCAACCAGCTCAAATTCCTAACTTACATGTTGTAGATAATGTGAGACTCAGTCGGTAATTATTTGAGAAGTTGTACAAGGAAATAGTGCCTTTATTACCTTCAAGAAGCCTCCAAAGGCTTCTCCTTAGCAAAGCACTAGGAAGTGGAGTACTACTGTGGTGTTTTCAGCTCAAAATTATGCAAATTCCTGACACACAGTTTGTGGGAAATGAGGGACTCAATCGACAATTATTTGAAGAGTTGTACCAGAAAATAGTGCCTTTATTACCTCCAAAAAGCCTCTGTAGGCTTCTCCTCAGCAAAGCACTAGGAAGTGGAGTACTACTGTGATGTTTTCAGCTCAACATTACGCAAATTCCTGACTTACATGTTGTGGATAATGTGAGACACAGTCGGTAATTATTTGAGGAGTTGTACCAGGAAATAGTGCCTTTATTACCTCCAAAAAGCCTCTGTAGGCTTCTCAGCAAAGCACTGGAAGTGAAGTACTATGGTGTTTTCAGGGTACTGTGACTGTTTAAGTTGTTGTTTAAAGAGACTTTAATAAAAGACTAAAAAATACATTTATAATTTTTATTAACTTGAATCCTGTAGGATTCAGAGATTTTCATGTCACTGGTGGTCGATTTCCTGGCAGGGTCCTATGTCCACAGCTACCTCGGGCTGTGAAAAGTTTGGAGGTTAGCTTGATTGCCTGGAGGTGGATAGTATTGGTTCATTGATCTGAAAATAAAACAGATTAAATACCTAATAAAATCATAAAATATTGAAATTAAATAGGTAAGAATTGGTGGAATTAACTTATAATAGTATGTTTAAAACAAAACTAAGACGGTAAATAAAAGAATTCTACGAATGACTACCTACGACTAAAAACAAATAGGTACATACTATATTGTATAATTATGATAATATTACTTACAAAGATCAAAGATCCACAACAAAACTTGTGGAAGACTGCGACATCCACAGTTCTACTTGAAACTTTCTTACAGAACGCGTACTGTGATGACAAAATATGTATGTAAAGAAGCACTTTGTAACTTGAGTTAAGTATAGGTAAAGTCCAAATGAAAATCTTTTGATTTCAAACTAACAATGCAAGTTGACCAGTGCTGCCAACTCCTTAAATTATTTTCTGCTAAATCTGCATTCAAAAAATGCCAAATATATGCCAAAATTTCCGGAAAATGCTAAATACTATGTGCACTAATAACTAGACCCTCGTGTGTATCCTCCTCGTATGATGTCTGAGCAGAGCGAAAGAAGTCATTCTTTCAAATCGGACATCAATTCCCACTCTGCTCGATAAAGTTGGTTATAGGTTATTTATTGACATTGTGAATTTAATAATTCTTATTCAACGCACGTAACCACATACGAATCAAACAAAACCAAATTACCTTTGATGACAACGTCGAGTGATGCAATAAACCATATGTAGTTCAATCCAAGCGGGATTCTTCTAACCACTAGGGTCGCGTTCAGAAACATCACCTCGTTTATCAGGATTTTATTTTGCATTTAGAAATAATATTCAAACTTTCCGAGTAAAATGCTAAAAATATGCTAAACTGAATTTAAGCATGCCAAATTACTTAGAAAAATGCTAAATTTAGCCATAATAATACTAAATTGGCAGCACTGAAGTTGACAATGTTGACAAGTTACACATTGTTTTTTTTTTGCCCCATTTGGGCCGGCTAAGGTCTTAGACCATACCGCCTCATCATCAATAATAAATACGTTTTTTTTTAGTTTCATTTGTATTCTATGCATAAATATTACAAGAAATATTTAATCACATCAAAGAGGTATTAAATGTAAAGAAAAGTTGTCGTGGCCCAAAAAGGTAGACTGCGACAGTCCGACTTTCTTACGGAATGTGTCATGTAAAAAAGCACTGGCAACATGATATATTTTTAAAAATTCAAACTAAAAGTCAAATTCAAATTGACATTCAAAGATTGACATGCTACGTGTGATTATACAGATATTTTTAGTTGTCATACGTTAGTACCGATGATTGAAGTGAAGTAGCGCTCTTTATATAAGTCGGTTAACAATGACCGTAGAAAAGGTTGTTTTATGGTGTCTTTTTGTATTTTATCGAAAATTATTTTTTATGACATATTTATGTTTTATTTATAAATATTACAAGAAATATTTAATAAACCACCTCATAAATGCAAAATTTTAAAATAAAGCAAGATTCAAAATTAATTTAAAAACCGTAATTTACTTTAAATGACATATAAAAAGACCCAAATCATATAGTTCATTCTATTCGGTCACGAAGATTGTCTGTGGGTCCGAACTTCTTGTGTGTGTCCGAAAATGAAACAGAGTAGGTGCACTAACGAAACTTCGTTTGAATATCGTTCGTTTACGAAAATTGCGTTTCGGAGAAAGCAAGTAGACCTCCTGTTCAGTCAGTGCAAGCGCTTGTCAGTATTCGTGTAGCTCAAACTTAAGGCTACAAAGGAGTTCAACGAATTGACGAACAAGAAGGACATTTGGGTGTTATGAAATCAGGGTTAGTTTGCAGTCAATCAGTCGCTGCAGTTGCTGAACCAAGCATTAAAGATGGACAGGCTGCCCATCTGAACATAATTTCTAGACAAGCTGGGTAGATAGTGTATAAACTTACATGCCATAAATTACAGCAGTCAGATAAAAGAGCTGCAAAGTCTTCCAAATGAGTGGTGGCTTGAAGAGAGGTATGGTTTGTAGCCACATAGACTTTAATAGGTGAATGTCTTGGTTCTTGAAATTTTGGTGCTCGTGTAATATTACTTTATCTACCTGAAAATGAAGAAGAGGAAACTTTAGTCAACTTTTTTTTTTTGGCGTTCGTGTGCCTATCATAAAGGATATCAACAGTTATATATTTACAGCCCCGTTTGTCACTCTTATACAGAGTTATTTGACTATGTTACTAACACCATATATAACAACTTTTGTTCTATAACTTTAAAAAATTTATCATATTTTAGTTCATCACATTTTCATACAAAAATTAAAAAATTTAAACTGTACGTTCTAAATATTACGATGTCTATGCGAAGTAAACGATAGTACAATAGCGGAAGGAAGTGGGAATCGGGTGGCAGCGTGCTTGATGCGCTTGCGTATCATACAGACGTAGGTAGGTATAGCAAAATACAAAGTTGAAATGTGTTAAATAGAACAACGAAATCTTGAAGGTTTGTTTTCGTAAATGTATTATGTTTTGTAAAAAGTCATAGAACAAAAGTTGTTATTTATGATGTTCTTAAGATAGTCTTGAGAGGTTGCCAGTGTTTTACAAATTACCCTGTATTTGCTTTTAATAGGAACTGGAACAAGATATATATGTCTTAGTCCTCTTAATTAAATAATGAAAAAAAAGTCTTCTAGTAATGCAACGGAGTACAGACCGGGTACTTATCCTTTTTTCCATTCCTGGTCCAGATATTGGCAAGAGTCTTCAAAGCTAGCTCCTCACGACCAACGTTCACCAGGAACTTGGGGCTCTCATAATAGAAATGCAGAAAGAACGCGCTGATGCCAAGTGGGGCAGCCACTACGATGGTCAATAGCCTCCAAGGTGTGAACATTAGGGCACCCAGGTTATAGGCGAAGTTTAACTGCAGAATGAAGTAGGCTGGGACTGTGGATAATAAGGACGATTGCTTAAAAAATCTTAAGAATCAAACATGCTGTTTCAAAAAAAAAGAGCATAATGAAATCTAATACTTCACAAATATAAAATAACCACTCACCGACATACGATAACATAAAGAGCATCAGTACGCTGGTCATGACTAACATATAGACACCTTTTATTGCGCTCGTGCACGACTCATTGAGCAGAGCGTAAGCCACTGACTGAACTGCACTGGAACTGTTGACATAAACAATACAATTTCTAACTGTTATTGAAACGCATATAACTAAAAGTATGATGAAAATAATAAAATGTACATGGTTTTTAATTTTGCGAGGAAATACATGGAAAAAATTATAAGGAATGGAAAGTGGAAAATGGAAAAATACTGTGATGATTGACAGTATAAAGAAAAAGAAAACGCGATAAGTTGACCCCAAGTAACAAGAAGTAATTTCGTGAAGATGATGAATAAGCTGTCAACAACAGCACCCCTGCTGTTGTTGACAACTTTTCCCAGCTGGGTCCAAGCCTAATAGGGCCAGGGTTAATTCGAAAGATGGTTCAAGCCCCGGTACGAAAGGCAACGAAGGAACAGGAGAGGGTTTTTAGTCAGTAAAAGTCTGACACTATCTCCCGCTCTGCCCAAGAGAGGGGGAAGTCATTAGATGATTTTCCCACCGCAAAAAAAAAGATGATGAATGGCAGTACCTACATAAGTTTTTGTTTTAAATAATGTACAGGCGGCAATTTATCGGGTAAATCCACAGACTTAATAAGTCTGTGGGTAAATCCAAAACAGTAGAGCTCTATCTGCCGCTGCTAAAGATTTTAGCATATTTGAAGTAGCTGAATAAGCAGATAAGACTAGTGATGGTCATGAAAGTAATGATAACGTCTTTGAATAAGAAAACGACGGAAACGAAAAGGATAGAAAATACTAGAAGAAAGAAGTAAACGATTTGATGTAACTGAAGATGATTATGCTGAAAAACACTCACAAACTTGAACTGAAGACCTTGAGAACTGCCAAGACGATCCAATTTGGAGAAAAGGCACCGATGAAAGATGATAGGAAGCTTCCCCACAAAGCTATGAGCAAGGCTCTCCGTCTACCTTGAGTATCTGATATGTAGCCCCATGGCATTGACATTACAACCGGTCCTGGAGACAGCAAAATAACCATATTTTCAACAATTAATTCGACTGTTAAAAGTTTTTACTTGTCCAGTGCATCATCAAATTATCAAAATTGATATGAGATGAAAAAATACTTAAATCAGGTTTTTTTATTGAAATGTTTTTTCCTAAATAGCTGATGAATAAATTCTAATTCATAAGCACCGTATTCTTCTCATAAACAGATGTAAGAAAAAGTCGTTAAGCACAAGATTCAACGTGTGCATTTTTTAATTAATATTTTAGTAATAATCTACATTCTATCTGTTTAAGTACTTAACTAAAGTGAAACAATCTTGATATGTTTTTTTTTATTTAAAATAAATCGTGAAAAAGACTTACAAAGACTATTTAAATTTAGTTATTTACCTAACATCGGTTTAGGTAAATACCTAACTGTAAACAATTTTTTTTTTTTGATAAAAAAAAAGGTTAAGGTTATTTACATTTACACTTGAGAGCAAAAAAATCGCACATGGCTTGTAATTTCCTTTAATACTGTTTTTTTCTTAAATCTAAAGATATTGACTACAAATTATTAAGCAAAATTGAAGCATACAAGGTTAGCTTTATAAAAACACCAAATTAAGATCATTGACCTTCACGTAACTCCCAAAAACAGCGGTATACCCAATTCCCCAAATTCACCCATTTTCATTTCACCACTTGCACCTTTACCTAGAGCTACAAAAAGGTTGCTGTTTTGGAGTTTTAATCAGTTTCCGTTAAGGTGATAACGTCTCTATTAGAAACAGACGGATTTACTGGAAAAATATGGATACCACGTCTGCAGAAGCCGTTCAAGTTATTGCCTTGCCTAAAGCAGGCCATAATCAAAATGAAGTCGCCCGATAGCAAAATTTTAGCTGCTTTCCTGTTCGTCTGGTATACCAGAGGTTTTAAGAGACCCGTGGGTATATTAGGCGACCAGGATATGGCCGGTGGCGTATAAGATCAGGGTGTGATTATCGCTTTTCCATAACAAGTACTTTGAGAAATCGGCTACTGAACACGATTGAACTGACACAAAAGCTTCAAGAAGTTTGCAATATCAGTATAAGTCAGTAGACGATTAGGAAAAGACTGGGTGAAGCAGGCCTGACTTCACATCACTCCTCAAATCGAACCAAATTGACCACAGCTCACTGACAAGCCCGGCAATAATTTGCCACGAAACACTTAAATTGGATGTATGCCTAATGACAAGCTGTTGTGTTTTCTGATAAGTGCAGAATGACCTAGATGACCGTGATCGATGCTGCAGGATCTACAGAAGGTCATCAGGGTAATTTTAACAATGCTGCATAAGCGACGAAGTGGGTTTTGGAGGCGAATTGGGGTGCCATAATGTTGGACACTAAAACTGACATTGTATTCATCACTGGGCCATTACTGGCCTGATATCGAGAGGGTTGACGGCTTTATGATACATCAAAAGAGTGCTCGAAGAATGTGTGAAGCCACTTGTGTGGCTAATGGTAGATTTTTTTTCCTTAATGCAGAACAACACCAGATTGCATATCGTTAGAACAGTTTGCGACTACATGTTAGACGTTGGAATTATTGCGATAGAGAGGGAAGCTCGTAGTTCTGATCTTAATCCAATTGAGCATATCTGGAATGACCTTGAAAGAAGACTTATGCAAAAAACCTGGCTCTCTACGCCTCCAAGAGCTTCAATTTGTCATTGACGAGAAGTGGGACGTTATACCCTAAGATTTCATGGTAAAATTAATACGGCTGATTAAAAATCGAGTAACAGTTGTAAATAAGGCTAAAAGAGGGAATACACTTTATTTACAAACAGGATGACCAAGAATTTTAAGTTTGACTCTCATTCTTTCTTAAGTGAAATTTGGTAATTTATCCCATTTGTTGGATTTTATGCTCTAAACCCTTTCAAGGATATTTTTTTACACTGTATTTCATATCATTAGAAAGGTAATTAAATAGGCTTTCAATTAATGTACGATATGTTTTCAATAACTATTCACATTCATGACAAAAACTGCCTTAACAAAAAGAGTTATGATGTGCGATTTTTTTGCTCTCGAGTGTAGTTAACTAACTAAATAAATGGAGTATAGTTCAGTGTATTTAGACCAAGTGCAGCTGTGGATATATGGATATATTATACCAATCCAACTATCACCAATTTCATCTATGAAACACTAGCTTTGCGTACGTAAAATATAGCTTATTTAACTCAGTAATGAAGTAGCTTTCTATCGGTGAAAAAAAATTGTTTTCTATTGAAGAAAACCAAAAAAAAAACTACCTCTTTATAATAATAGTGTAGATTAGTTAGCCCATTTATGTCCCACTGCCGGGCGAAGGCCTCCCTCTCCCTTTTCCACACACGTCGTAGTGTAAATAAAACATAACATTTTTATTTTTATTATATGGTTCACTTATAACTTTGAAAAGAGCACTCATCATCATCTTCATCATCCTTCTGCCCTAGTCCCGTTTTATTTGGGGTCGGCGCAACACGTTTTCTTCTTCCATTCTGTCCTGTCACTCGTCACGCTATCACTAACTCCCTTTTCTTTCATATCGCTTCTCACACAATCAACTTTGAAAAAAGCACTATTGTACATAATAAACTATGGTATGCAAATGCAATAAAGAAACGGTGAAAGAAACGTACCAACAAAAGGCATGGACAACATGATATTTTTCTGCCAGTGCTCAAGCTGAAAGTCACAGGAGCTGCCGGTGACGATGACGGAGAATCCGAAGATGTCGATACCCATCCCCAACAGGCTCAAGCTGAGGACTGCGAGGAGACCATAGTTGTAGCAGCCGTTACCTGAAATTTATTTAGTTTATTAATATTGTAACAGCAACCACTTTATTATTATTATTTAACAATAATTAAATAAATTAAACAATAAAATACACTTAAATAATTATAAATAATATACAAGGTGTAAGGGACAGCCCTCCACAAACTTTAAGGACTTTCTCAGTAGACGAAACTGAACAACCTTCAACAAAAATTTTTTTCAGGAAACGAAACAAAAATTCGGCCTCTCCATACAAACTGTCCAATCAAATTTATAATTTTCTATGGTGAGGCTGACTTTTTTTTCGTTTCCTGAAAAAATTTTGCTTTATTTTTGGTGTACAATAAAGAATTTATCTATCTATCTATCTATGTATCCTCAGCGTAGAGGATCGTAGTGGAACATTGCATTCTGTTTGGTCCTCTGGGGACCTGGTTTAGGGATTTGTGATGGAACGACTGAAAGCAACAAGGCATATGCTACTAGTACACCTTTGGATTGCCAAAACTGCATTGTGGCAGATATGGTTTTGCGTAGTAGTCTTCTGATGTCGCTTTTTTGCTTCAAATACAACAGAAGACTTCTATCCATCTTAGTTGTTCTGTAAATTAGTTTTAACTTTAAAGAGTTTAATCATTATCATCAAACAATTCTTACCTGATATATTGATAGCTTCTTCATAATCGTATGTTTTAACTTCAATTGCACCAGCACCATAAGGTTCCTTTCCACCATTAGCACCACTATATGAATATTTCTCACTTTTGTCACCAACTCCTGTTACGTCAATAATGTACAGCCCACTGTGCACCATTGTATCACCGTCACTACCATTGGTTTCTGTAATAAATCAAACAAACCTTAACTTTATGCTTTTTTTCTAATTATAAATTCATTGGAAATCTTTCAGACGGCTCCACCGGCTTCACTTATTCAAAGGAGTTACCATGGCCCTGGACACAAAGAGCAACTGAAGAACTAAGTAGGCTTTAGTCAGTAAACGTCTGACACTGCTTCTAGCTCCTCCCAGAGTTGATTACTCCCGCTCTAGTTAATTGATGATCCCCATAAAAAAAGATGCGGGACACACAGGATCGTTTATTGTGGTGACACTTGGGGGAGGCCTATGTCCAACAGTGGACGTCTATAGGCTGGAATAATGATAATGATAAAAAAGATAGGATCAAAAGAGAAATATAAAAAAACACATGTAGGTTAGCAGATCAATTTTTAATCTCAAACAAATGTTCCTAACAGCTGATTTTTTCTCTTTTCAGAGTTGGTTTTAAGGAAAGAGTTACCCAACTGAAGGAACACGGGCGGATTTAAGTCAGTAAAAGTCTGTCACTCCCTCTTCTCTACTCTAAGCAGGAAGAACTTGGTTTTATAGTGACAGTTATTTATGTTAGAATAATAGGATGAAGTTTCGGAAATATTAAGGATTTGTAAATAAATAAGAGAAAATATGTTAATATCGTGAAAGAAAATATTAACTTAGAAAAAAATTAAAATAATAGTATCTACAACAATTTATGTTTATGAAACCGTGTGAAAGATTTACAACCAATTCAGGGTCACTCAGTAGATAATCACTTCAGGTTATTTTAATTACATACCCATTTCCCAAACTTAAAGCAGGATATTGTAATATTTTTAAAACTGCATTGAAACACAAATGATAAGATAGGTAAATAAACAACAAGTACTTAGTAACTGTATCACTGCATCACTGAAATGCGTGATCAGACATCGGCTCAGTGAAGCTTAGCGTAAAAAATCTAACACAATTTGAGTGGAAATATGCTGCGATGGTTCCGTATCTATTGATTACTTGAACTTTAGAAGTTTATCAACTAAAGCTAGTAACTTAACATATTAATAATTATAGTATTATACGTGTATTGTATTTAAGTACGAACATAGTACACCGCGAACTACTTGCTCTATTCTTTTTCTTTTCTATTCTTTCTCTTTCTTTACTCCTACCTCCATCTCCAACTTCATTTTTTCGTGGTTTACTTTAAAGAGTATATATATCTATTTATCTGTCTATCTATCTATTATAATCATTTTACCTGTGATAAATACTTTTATTAATAATAATAATAATATTCCACAACTATCACACAACGCCGTCTAGTCTCAAGCTAAGCAGAGCTTGTGTTATGAGTACTAGACAACTGATAAACATACTTATATATTTCTAAATACATACATATCGCTGCCCTAGTTCAACAGTAAGATATGTTGAACAAAGTATGTTTTGAGTTATTCATACTTTTATGATTTTAGTGTCATTAATTCACTCGTTGTTAATTGAAATGTGGTTGATTTTTTAAAACTATAGCTTAGTTTAATGTGATACGGAGCTATTTATATTTCAATACGAATAAAATATTTTGTATAATATTTTTAAGGCTTTTAATAGTAAGATAACCATTTATTGAATTCAGACTAAATAAAACATGTTTTGTGATTTTAATGTTGTCTTTAAAATGGTTAATTAAAAATTAAGGCTATATTGTAACTCATAGAGTTATTGTTTTTGGTTTTGTTTAAGAAATACTAAAGATTTATCCAACCAAGCTTCCAAATTTATGGAAAATCAACAGAGATCGATATAATTTTAAGATATCTTTGTATTACAGCACATTGATATTTGAGAATGTAAGTTGTCCGACTAAATCCGCGGAAATGTTTGGTAAAGTGATAGGAAAATGAATTAAAAACTGAGAAATTAGTTTGCTTGTAATGTGTTATTTATTACCTAGTATCATAATTGCACAAATCAGTCTCATATTATCAGTTAAAATCTTATTATTATTATTATTCCATTTATTATCTATATATGTACATATTATCTACATTTTTAAATATTTCTTAAAAAACACATTAAAAAAAAAAACATTTAAAAATATAAAAAATAGTAGCCCACCGGCATCGGGAACAGGGTCCAAGCTGCCGGTGGTCAGGGCTCCTGAGAGAGGAATCTCCTAACTATGCGCGCCGTGTCCAGGAGTACTGCTTTCTGGATCAGGCCCTTGATCCAGCTGCCTAACGAGAGCCTCCTTAGATGTTGTTCGAGGCTCTTAGCTATTAAGCCATTGGCCGTTACGACTATCGGCACAATGATTGCTCTATCCACTTCCCACATGTCGACAACCTCGCGAGCTAAGTCAAGATATTTGATCTGCTTATCTTTCTCAGCTTTCACAAGGTTCTCGTCATGAGGGACCGCTATATCAACAATCATTGTGCGACGCTCTAGTCGATCTATCACCACTATATCAGGTTTATTGGCAACAATAGTCCTGTCAGTGATGATAGATCGATCCCAATATAACGTGATACTGCCATTGTCGAGAACTGGGTCGGGCACATACCTGTAGTACGGTACTTCTGATTCTACAAGATTGTATTTAAGAGCAAGTTGCTGGTGAATAATCCTGGCTACGAGGTTGTGTCTATGCAAATAGTCTCCGTTAGCCAGACGAGAACACCCAGAAATAATGTGTCGGATTGATTCTCCGGGCCGGTGGCATGCCCGACAGATGTCAACCGTACCATCCTTCACAATGTATTTCCGGTAATTGTTCGTCATCATAACTTCGTCCATAATTGCAAAGACAAAACCTTCGGTTTCCCCGAAGAGGTCACCGAAACGTAGCCATGATACGGACGCTAGTAGGTCTACATCGGGCCCATGTAAGGCCCGGTAAAAGCGTCCGTGAAGCTCCTTGCCCTGCCATACTTCCCTGCGGTCATTAGTATCCAGCACTAAAGGTTTGCGCCAGTTCTCGTTAGCTAAGGAGAGCGGGGTGAGGCCCTTGTCTACCGCCACCACATCTCGGTGCATACCCACGTCGACGGCTAGGAAATATTCCCTGAGACTGCATACCTCGCGGTTGTGCAGGGACTTAGCATTTAAGAAGCCACGACCCCCACACTTCCGCGGGATATACAGTCTCATCACCGATGACCGTGGGTGATGCATCCGATTTGCGGTAAGTAGTGTACGGACCCTCCTATCCAGGGCGTCAAGTTCTGTCTGAGTCCATTTGAGTATGCCGAAAGAATACATCAATACTGGCATGACCCAACCGTTGAAAGCGCGCACCTTGTTACCGCCTGACAAAAGACTATTCAGTACTTTATTCAGGCGGCCAAAGAAGCGCTCCTTCAACGATTGTTTCACGTCATCAGTATTGATGCCTAACGCTTCCGACATACCCAAATACTTGTAAGTTTCGGTTGAGCTGAGGGATCTAAGGTGTATGGAATCCGAGAGTTGAATTCCCTCGGATTCCATAATCTCTCCTCGCTTTACATGTATGACTGCACATTTGTCCACACCAAAGTCCATCCTGATGGCACTACTGAAGGTTTCAGTTACCTTCAGTAGCTCCATCAGTTGCAAGTTGTTGGGGGCAAAGAGTTTCAGATCATCCATGTAAAGAAGGTGAGATATGACCTGACCGCCTCTTTTCAACCGGTAACCTAAGCCAGAACCCTCCAGCAGTGTGCTGAGAGGGTTCAAAGCCAGGCAAAACCACAGTGGACTCAGACTGTCACCCTGGAATATGCCACGCTCAATCCTTATCGGTTCGCTGTTCTCCCAAATCTGTCGACATCCCGGATAGTGAAGGACTGTTTTCCACTGCCCCATACATGACATCAGGAAGGTGCGCAAAGTTGCATCAACTTTATACAGTTCTAGCACCCTCATGAGCCATGTATGAGGAACAGAGTCATAGGCCTTCTTATAATCTATCCAGCATGCCGACAGATTCTTTCGAGAACGTCGAACCTGTTGGCTAATGGCAATATCGATGAGGAGCAGCTCCTTAGTACCGCGGGACCCGTTCCTACATCCATTCTGAGAGACAGACATGATAGAATTTGTTTCAATATGACTATTGATTTTAGCTCTCAGAATGGATGTAAGAACTTTATAGACCGTCGGCAAACACGTAATCGGTCTATAATTTTTGGGTTCCGCAGTACTACCTGATTTATGGAGCAGGTGGGTTATTCCTGTTGTTAGAAACTGGGGCAGCGACCCTGACTCTAAGGCAGATTGGAACTGAGATGCCAAGCGAGCGTGCGACCCTTGAAACCATTTGAGCCAGAAATTGTGCAGCCCGTCCGGCCCTGGAGATTTCCAGTTCGGTAACGGACGAACTGCACGGGCTACATCTTGGGGGCTGATGGTTATTGCCCCCATTTCTGGTAAAAGATCGCATGCGCGCTCGACCTCTCGAATCCAATCACCCTCGGTGTGACTGACAGGCGCCGACCAAATGCTGCGCCAAAATGAACACATGGCGTCATCATCCGGCAGGCGCGTATCAGTCACACCTTGGTCCGGTCGCTCCCAAGCCCTGTAAACCCACCTTTCATTGCTTTGGAATGTACGATTCTGAGTGTACCGCTCCACTCGCCGCTTGTACCTACGAATACGGTTTGCCCATGCATAGATCTTCTGCTTCAGGAAGTCGATACGCTCTGTGACGCAGGGCAGATAATCTCGAGGACTAATATCAGTCCCCGAGAATGCCCGCCTCACAAAGCGCATCACCCTAGGGCGAGTGTTGCCCTCCCTGAAGCAGATAAGCTTGCCGATGAGTGCTCTAGCCTCACCGATACGCCGCTCTATCCTGCACTGCCAAGCAGGCACAGCTGGTCGTGTAGCTCTGTTACAATTAGGAAATTTAACGTGAGCTACACGACACGCTGCTACAGCCGCACAGTACAAGATCGAGTGGGTATCAGCGAGGTCTTCGCTGCTATCAAAACAAATTGATAGCTGCGAATCTAAAGCACACACCAGCGCCCTATTTCTCTTGTGCATGGGCAAACGAGGCAGGCGAGGTCTAAGCTCCGGCGGTATGGAGCGGTATTCCCGAAATGCGTCTTCCAAAGCGCCCCTCAATCGTTCATTACATTGGGTACTCACAGATATAGCCGCGTCATCATCGGCGTCACCAACGTGGTCGGGTCGCGGTGCAGCACTGGGTTGACGTTGCGCCGCGGCCGATGGTGTAGCACGGCTACTCTGTGATTCCAGGCGCAGTCTATCAAGTACGGCGTCATCCAACATACGATTACGCTGGATGACCCGCACCTGATCCGATAGTCGTTGGACCGAAACGTTGACAGCTGGCTCAAGCACCTGAAACAGAGGGAGCATCCGACCACGGTACGCAGTCAGGTTAATTCCCCCCTCTGTAGCCCCAAAGTATGAGCGCATGACATTTTCATTGATGGATGATGTCCATCGCATGCGCTGCACACTTCCACCGACAGCGGGAACCCTGTCAGAGGCCGGCGGGCCTCGAGGTCCCAAGCTGGCCGGAGGTCGGCCTCTTCCCCGCCGACGCGCAGGTGGTGGTGTCGTCGGCGGCGAGAAGTATTCGTCACTCGAACTCGACGCAACTGCAGCTTCCGGAATCACTGGACTCACGGCTGGCGCTGGTCCCGGCGGCTGCGAGGCGGAGTTGAGCGACGAACCCGAAGTTGTTGGGTGTGTTTCTGGTCTTCGTGCCCGGCTTCTTGTCAGCATTTGTCAAATTTATTTCATCGCCATGTCGTTGTTTTTTCACTTTTGTTGTAGGTATTATATATGTAGGGCCGTGACGTAATGTTTTTCTTATTTTTTCCTGGTAGTTTTCCGGTGATTAGACATTTTATTATTGTGTTATTTAATTAAATTGAGTAAAAAAAATTGACGAGAAAAAATTTGCTGTCAGTCAATTTGACAGCCGAGCCACAGATTATTATTATTATTATTGCACAAGTCAGTTTAACTATTATAACAATCAGTCGGTGCTATAATGTTATTTATGTGAATCTTAATGGCACAAATAGGTAAGTCTTATAAATCAGCTAAAATAAAGAAGTCTCTGTGTAGAAATAAAAGTAAAAATCTTCCTGACTTTATAAATAACTTAAGATGTCAGAATCTTGAACTAAAGGTCGGTAAAAATATGCTTAAATGTCTCAGTGAGACATTGAAATTTAGGCACTTTGGTTGCGTTTTACAAATATTCGATTTTTGAACCGGACAGAAGAGCAAATTTTTCACATGAAACAAAACTTAACTCAATTTGGTTTTTTTTTAAGATATCTTACTGTTGAACTAGGGCAGCGATATTATAGATAAATTACACCCAGACACAGATCAAATGATCACGATCATTTGATCTGTGTCTGGGTGTAATTTCATCACACAAACATTTGTCCTGGGTGGGAATCGAACCCACGACCTCCGGCATAGCAGTCAAGGCTACTAACCACTAGACCAACAGGCCAGTCAACTGTACTATTTGTTATGGAAATATTGTAAAATCAATATTAAAAAAAGAGTAACCATGGAGTTTCTTGCCGGTTTCTCTGCTTAGGAAACGATGACTTGGAACCGTGCATTAGCTTCTGACGTTTTATAAGAGCCCATGTAGGACACATTACGCCTCCGATTCCTTTGTTCTGAGCAACTGACTGAGCTTTGAGACGACGTCAGAACAAAGGAATGGGAGGCGTGACCAACTCGAGGCGTTCGACGCAAGAGAATTTTAATGATATGGAAATCAGGTAGGATATCACTCCATGTAATACTAGTAGTCAGCTGCATCTTTTCCCCGCGGCTTCGCCCGCGTACATAAAATATAGCCTATGTATCTCAGGAATAAAACAGCTTTCTATCGGTGAAAATTTTTTAGCAATCGGACCAGTAAGGTCGACTCGGCGAAGACCGTATGGCGGGTAGGACCGTATAGTAAACAAAACTACGAATTCTGAATAGCTACAACAATGACCACCCGAGGTATTAAAACTTTAAACTATTTTGATTTCAATAAAATCACATAGATGGCGGTATTTACAATACAAAGAGAAAAAATGACGTCCAAAATTTTGTCGGGTTATCAACTTGCAACATGACCAACACCATGCCAGCAAAAAAATTTTTATAATTGCTTTTTCTTTATATAAACCAGGGTTTGTGTAGGTGAGTGCAATAATGATTAGTATCTTGACCTGATTATTATATTAGAATACAGTTAAACATGTTTTTGACGAAGTTATATCTAGTGACAAAAATTTAACCTCAAAGTGTAATAGTGGCGAAGACCGTCTAGTACTTGGAGAGCAAGATCGGCACATGCCGATCTTCGCCGATTCCAGTTGCCTTAAACCTTTTACACTTGAACAAATTTTATAAAGTAATTGATAACTGAGTAAGTTCGAATTTCCAGCGTATTGAGTAACCATGAGGTTATACTCTTAAAATCGATAAATCGATATTCGTGTCACCTGTCGTGTTGTATACTACTTTTAATTACACAGTAGTAAAGACGATTGAATGAAAGATAGGTACTAAAGTCCCTTCCTACCTACTTTCGACTGAAACGTAATATCGCAGAAACGTGCGATGCTAATTCGCAGTTTTGTGTGGAAACAAATATCTGACAAATATTCCAATTGGTCGATAACTCTAAACTTGTCAACTTTTTGTTAGTACCTACATTATATAAGTAATATATATTTTTTTAAGACTGTATTTGTATAGTTCTTAATGTTTTTTCAGGTAATATATAATGTTTAGGCGAATTTATCAGCACTAGTGGCGAAAATATTACCATAATTATAATTTGCTTGCTGCGGTCTTCCCGTCCGATTATAATATAGGTGTCTTCAAAGCTAGAGTGAATAGGCTTTTAATAAACTAGTGCGCCTCACCATTAGAGATTGCATCACTACTTGCCATCAGGTGGGATCGCAGTCATAGTTTATATCAATAAAAAATAAAAAATATACAGAGAGAGAGATCAGAGAATATTTTAGTACCTTCTATTTAATCCCTTCCTATAAATTTGTTCTTTAAAGAAATTCGTTAAAATAGAAGCTGAACTTGAAAAAAAAAAAAGTTTTTTTTAGTTATGAAACTGTTTTTAACCCCTGACTGGCGATTTATACCGGTCTTACACGACAAACACTTCTTATTGCAATTTCTACCGATTGAAGCCTTTAATATGAAAAACGACAGCACACATTGAAATGCTTTTGAAATACATACGCGTACACATCGTCTATATTTGAGTAAACCAGCTATTTATAGGTTTTTTTTTCATTAGACGGTCTTATCCGACGTGGTAGGAAATTCCGTCTACTCAGCCATTTTTTCAAAATTTGTATTTATGTAATAAATTGACAACCTTAAAGCAATTCTGATAGTTTTTCTTAATAGTCAACTAAATATTTAATCACCTAGTTTAATAAAACTTTCCTAATATATTAAAGAAATAGCAAAAAATGCCCAATGAAATATTTTTTTAATGAAGTATGCGACTAGTTGACCTTACTTCCACAAACAAAAAAACATAAAAACAAAATTTACCTCTTTACTATACTAAATTTATCATAAAATACGTTTCATCCATTAAACAGACCGGTGAAGGTCGTTCTTAATCGGATCTTAGACTATTTATTACGAGTACAGAATAGATGTAGATAAACCAGAATACTAGGTATAGCAAAATAAGCAAAAAATATTCACGGAACCCTAATACGCAATTGTATTGTAATAGTCTGTGGAAACCAATTTAATACACAGTATTAAGAGCGATTAAGTTTGTTAATCTAAATGTTAAAGTAATTGGATTAACTTACTTTTTTACTTATAACAATCAGCCGCTCTATTACTTTTTCTGATTTAATCTTAAAATAACTTTAAGATTAAATTAGAAAAAAGTAGTAGAGCGGCTGATTTTCTTATCTGACAGTATCTATCTAAACAGGGTATTTGTAAAATACTAACAACCTTGCAGGCGTGCAATTCTCTAAGAGATTCACAGCCTTGAGCGCAGCGCTGGCTTCAACGTCGAACTCCAAATACGTACATAAAATTAACAATCCAATACACCTATACATTGTATTGTTAATTCAATGTACTGCGCTCTCGACTCGTCGCTGCGGTCAGCGCTGCGCTCAAGGCTGTTTTCAGAATATCACTGCTGGACTGTATTAGGTACTAACATCATAAACAACAACTTTGTTCTATAATTTTTTACAAAACATAATTTTACTAAAAACAAACCTTCAAGATTTCGTTGTTTAACACATTTCAACTCTGTATTTTGCTATACCTACCTACAGTTGCCATTACGGATCTTGAGCGGTTGCGCAGAAGTCAAATATTCTGTCTCTTTTTTTTTTATTGTTGATAGGTTCGCACTTGACCGCTATCTCACCTGATGGAAAGCGACGATGCGGTCGATGATGGAACGCGCTTACCTAAAAGAAACCTATTCACTCTCGACTTAAAGATTCCCGGGTTGTAGCTATCAGGAAACAGACTCCGGCAAGGAATTCCACTCCCTAGCCGCACGCAAAATGAATGTGTTCCCAAAACGTTTTGTGCGTGTTGGTGGGATATCCACCATATACCGGTGGCGCATAGCCGTACGTCTGGTAGTCCGATGATGAAACGGGCTAGGCGGAATTAGGTTATGCAATTCCGACGCACACTCCCCGAAATGCAACCGGTAGAAAACCGACAGGCTAGCAACTTTGCGTCGATGCTAAAGACTTTGAAGCCTCGACTCGACGAGTGTATCATCGCCAATTATCCTTCTGGCTCACCTCTCAATTGCCTCAAGTGCATCAAGCTGGTATCGGGCAGATCCGTCCCAAAGATGAGAGCAATACTCCTCGTCTCTTTAGTGGTGCGAAGTGAGACGCGGGGGCGGGGAGTGTCAGTGATTGGCTCGCCGCGCCATCGCGTCATAGACGTCACTCCTGATTCGTTCCCTGCGTTGCTGCATGTATCTGACAAAGAAGACGATTGGCTGGCCAATGTAAGGAATGCGCAAAGCGATCCCCACTCTGACGCCGAGCGCTCAAGATCCGTGATGGCAACTGTACGATTGAAAGGCGCGACGCATCAAGCACATCCGCCAGCCAATGCCTGCTCCCCTCCGCCATTGTACTATCGCTTGCTTCGCATAGACTTCGTAATATTTAGAACGTTCAATTTAAATATTATTATTTTTGTATGAAAATCTGATGAACTAAAGTATGATAATTTTTTAAAGTCATAGAACAAAAGTTGTTGTTTATGATGTTAGTAACAAAGTCCTGAGAGGTTGCCAGTGTTTTACAAATAACCCTGTATAATAATAATAACATAATATAATATAATATAATATAATATAATATAATATAATATAATATAATATAATATAATATAATATAATATAATATAATATAATATAATATAATATAATATAATATAATATAATATAATATAATATAATATAATATAATATAATATAATATAATATAATATAATATAATATAATATAATATAATATAATATAATATAATATTCCCCAACTATCGCACAACGCCGTCTAGTTTCAAGCTAAGCAGAGCTTGTGTTATGAGTACTAGACAATATATAGTATAGTTTAATGAAAAGACTATCTACTTATTTATTTATTTATTTAACACTTATGCACATGGGTACAGAGGCGGACTTAATGCCTTAGAGCCATATTTCACCGGGACACCCTGGTAACGCCACTGGTTGCGCTACCAGTGGTGTCCCGGTGAAATATGGCCCTTAGGCATTCTCTTCCAGTCAACCTTTGGGTGATGCGGAGAAAGTAGTGGTAGGTGCAATAAAAGAGTGAGAAAAAGGCAAATACAAGAATTGATATACTAATAGTCCATAGAATAGATATACTAATAAACCATAGAATAAATATATACAACTATACAATATATACTTCCAGCGGCTTCGCCCGCGTGATAATAGAAAATTGTCCCAAGGTAACATATACCCCCAGGATATATAGAATCCTTTGTTCTATGCCAGGACATGGTCTGCCAGTGTACCAACGTGCACGCGTGAGGGAGCGGCCCCCACGCCCCAGCCGCTGAGATCCCGATCCCTGAAATCGGGAACGTTTTCACATCTCTAACAGGCATTGATGCTCCTTCCCCTTAGCTTCACTTTTTTTGACTGACTGACATTTTGAAAATTTGTAAATGGTCTATTTAAAATAAACAAAAAAAAATCAAAATTCAAATATTTTTATTTCACATAGGCCTACATGGGCACTTATAAAACGTCAGAAGCTAGTGCACGGTTCCAAATTGGTCGTTTCCTATGGAGAAGAACCGGCAAGAAACTCCATGGTTACACTTTTAAAAAAAGTGGTTGTCGTTACAATATTTCCATATCACAGAATAGATTATGTAAGAACAGTCAAGTCCAGTCAATAATATAAGTTCCCAAAAGCACAAAAAAAATCATAATAAAAAGTGAGTTGTAATAAGAAATAATCTAAAAATTCATGTCTTCAGTTTTCTCACATTCACATAATAAAAAAGAGGCTATATAAAACGTTTCTGATTTCTTCAGTTTGCGTACATCTCTTTGAAGCGGACGTTGGACTCAACGCGCCGTAGACTTGGGCTTAGCTCTTGCCGGACGGCCGCACGGTGAGCTACCTATTTCTCGCTGTCCGCAAACCTGCACCTACGATGAACGGCAATTGCCCAGCTACTTCCGATGCCTGGAGCGTGAGAATGTCCTCTCCCTTACGGTTTTAGCTATATCCTTTGCTTCCATTATTGCTTCTCAGAAGGTGACCGTTCTCCATTCCATCTTACCCGTACCATAGCCTGATCCAGGGCTGGACACGAGGGGTAGCCACTGCTGATCGCCTCCACGTGAAAGACAGTAGACACCTGCATAGCATAGCATAGCACAATCGGCCTTATAATGTTCCCACTGTTGGGACTCAGGCTCTCTGGGAGAGGCGATGGGCCGTAATCCACCACGCGGGCCCAGTGCAGATTGGTGGATGTCACATGTTTTCGAATTTTTCGTTCTAGGACATGCCGATTTCCTCACGATATTTTCCGTCACCATTTTTTAGATACCTGCCTTCGATCTACACAGAGTTCAGTAAAGAAGCGAAGGCTCCATTCACTACTGAATGGCTTTGAGTTTTTGCATGTAATGACAAAAAACAGTAAAGTGTAAGTTAGGTGATTACCTTGGAAAGCAAACGGTAACTGAAAAACACAGGTGGGTTAGTAAAAGTCTGACTCTTTCTAAATTATAAAATGAATCATTCATTATGACCTTCTAAATGGCATCTAATTTTGCCACAACTTGATGCAGCACTGGGATCAAAATATTCATCTGTTTTTATTGGATCGTAAACTTTCATTCGTAGGTACTATGTAAATACATATTATTATGTGGGTAGATAATGTATTTTTTAAAACACTCGAAAATACGCTCTTATCTCTATCATTTTTAGGCACGCTATTAAATTAATTAGAGAAACACATAAAATTTATGTTTCTAAGAAATACTAATGTGTTCGTTTTTTTTTTCTTTAAGTTTTTTTTTTCTAAAATAGCGTCTTTTCCGCCAAATAAAACTTATTTTTAATTGTTGATAGGTTCGCGCTTGACCACTATCTCACCTGATGGAAAGCAAGATGCTGCTGATTATGGAGCGCGCTTTCTTTCTTTTTTCTTTCTATCTAAAACAATGAAACCTAGATAATTATAAGAACTTAAGAATTAAAGAAGAAGGATTTAAGAACTTAAAGTCATAACCCATCGATGACCGATGAAAGAACGTTACATGGGTCATCGATGTCATAACCTTACAGATTTACAATAGGCCTACAGATGACCTACGAAACTATGAGAAAAAGAAAAGAATATCATCAAAAAATTACCTCTTTTTTAATAGGTCCTTAGCTCACTCATTAAGTAGTTTTGCAATAATTTTATTAGTACTCCTAATATTATACTCTGCCGCAGCAACTTTATTCGAAACTTAATTAAAAACCACACTTGAACTTCAATCGAAACTAATTCTACACGGTAATCGACGTTCCAAGCGTTCACTTACATTTGTGTATCCACACTTACAAATATCACTCAATATTTTTCACTAACACTGCGACCTTTAAAACAAACGCCTTTTTTTGAATGCACTGATAAAAATGCCTAGAAGAAAGTAGTGCGTGCATCTAGGTTGTTAGGTGTAACTGGTTTGAGCTGCGCTTGGCTTAGCCTTGGTCACAGAAATAGACATAACAGGATACGAGATAGACCTGGATACCTGTTTTTTGTTAGAACCTTAGTAGTTTACGTTTAGGAATTTATTCCAGGATCATTCTACGAAGTTTGCCACATTTGTGATTTCCTTTTTGGTCTCGTGTTTAAAGAAAAGTATAGGGGTTTTTTTTTATACATTACTAGCTGTCCCCCGGTTTCACCCGTATCTTTAGTTACTGCTCCACTCTTTTGAGTTTTAGCGCGACAGCCTTCCTCAATAAATGTGCTGAATAGCATTTTGATACAAGTGCAGAAGTCATTGCGACCGAGGCCGAATTCGCACGAGCCTTAGGCTAGTGTGTTATGGAGCCGAGCGCTGCTGTGACGCTGCTGTGACGAGTGAGTTTGTTCCATTTTTAGCTGGTTGCTGCATTCTTATCCCCATCCTTTTTCTGCACATAGTATCTATCGCCCTTTCTGAGAGAACCCGCGGAAACATTGAAAGAATTAAATTTCGAGTCGCGTCTTTCAACAAATTCGAAAATCGAGTGAAATTTGTACGGCGAATATCCACTCTTACGTTGTTGAAACCTCTACGGTCCGGACTAAGCGTTTCGTCTCGTCGTTTATACCGCGTACGTCGAAGGACTGGAACAGTTTGCAGTTTGTTTGTTTGCTGTCTTCCCGTCCGATTATAATTTGGGTGTTTTCAAGGCTAGAGTGAATAGGCTCTTAATAAACCAGTGCGCCTCACCATCAGAGATTGCATCACTGCTTACCATCAGGTGGGATCGCAGTCAAGAACTAGTTTATATCAATAAAAAAAAATTGGTGTTTGTGTCATGAAAACTGTATCATCATGCATACCGAGCTATACCAAGGATTATCAGGGGTCTTACCATAATGTGCTAAAATGTCAGGCGTGCGAGCGAGAAAGAGGAATAGAGTTATACCTACAGTAACACCCTATACAGCTCCATCTATTTAACAGTTCAGTTTAGGTGGTCAAATGGATGGCGTTATGAGCTTGTGGTAAGGCTTCAGGTATTGTCCAAACCTTCCTTTTACAATTGCCGTCACGGATCTTGAGCGCTGGCTTCAAGTTGCGCAGATGTCAAATATTCGGACTCTTTAGTGGTGCGAAGTGTGACGCGGGGGCGGGGAGTGTCAGTGATTGGCTCGCCGCGCCATCGCGTCATAGACGTCACTCCGTTCCCTGCGTTGCTGCATGTATCTAACAACGAAGACGATTGGCTCGCCAATGTATGGAATGCGCAAGGCGATCCCCTAAGCATGTTTAGTCCTAAGCATATTGTATTAACAGTGTTTTGCATGCCTTAGTTAAGGTAGTTAGTATGGATCATAAAACTTGAAAAATACCTACAACCTGTACCTACTTTCTGTGCAAAATAAAATCTATTCTATTCTATGCTATTTCCCACTCTGACGCCGAGCGCTCAAGATCCGTTTGTACAAGTTTAAATTAAGAGTCACTCTGACTTATTTTTTCCCACGACTTGTCAATCTCGCACCATGAACCAACCGCATTTCATATAATTAGCAATCTTAATCATTTGCAATTTCAGTATTTTACAGGATGCATTTTGAAGAGTGTGCGCGGGAATTAAATGACATGATACCGCCATCATCTTTATACCATCGAACAACCTGACTTACGGCGAGTGTTCACCCTCAAGTACGTTGTTGAAACCTCTACGATCCGGACTAAGCAGTTGGCCTCGTCGTTTAAAGCGCGTACATTGAAGGACTGGAACAATTTGCCTGCTGCAGTCTCAGTGTCTTCAAGACTAGTAGTACGCCTTACCATCAACAATTGCATCACTGCTTACCATCAGTTAGGTTCGCAGTCAAGCACTACTACGTGTTTGCATATTTGGGGATCGGTAAAGAGTTACAATGAAAACACAAGAGATTGGTTGTGGATATAATTATTTAATTGATATAAAAATATAACAGTATGACTACGTCGCCTCACGTGGTCGGCCGCTCGGGGCGCGTGCTCTTCGGCAGGATTATACACAGCAACCCGCTCGCTGCAACACACAGACAGACAGTTAGGACATATTTGCATTTGAAACCGAGTAGTGCAGAAAAAGCAGCTAAGTGTAAGTCAGACTCACACACAAAGGGTATCATTGTTTTTAATATTTGTTATTATAGCGAAAACAGAAATACATCATCTATGAAAATTTATTGACAATCACGGTTCATGAGATACAGCCTGGTTACAGATGGACAGACAGAGTAAAAGGGTCCCGATTTACTCTTCGGATGCGAAACCTTAAAAATGAATTTAGACCTCTTGTATATTTGAATGAAATTCATGTTCTCATCTTCTCTTGAAGTCGATAATTTATGTACTATTTAGAAAAATTTATAAAAAACAACAAATATATTTATAAATACTTAGTTAAATTACAAAAATCACAAACTGAAGAAATGCGAAAATTACTTCTTGACAATAACATATGTAAGTCAAATGTCGTCCTTAGCGGCTCTAGTACTCTTCAGAGCGATCTCTAACGTTCATGAAAACGTGCCTCAGAAGTTAAGTACTAGGAATGTTGTTGATTGCTTGTGTAATATTTTCTTAAATAATACCCTGAAACATACACACTAGCATAGAATAATCAGCCTTACAATGTTCCCACTGATGGAACTCAGGGCTTCCTTCCAGTAGAGGGAATGGGCCGTAATCCACGACGCGAGCCCAGTGCGGGTTGCTGAATGTCACGTCTTAGGATTTTTGGTTCTAGGATATGCCGGTTTCTTAACAATGTTTTTCTTCATCGTTTTGAGAGCAGTGGTGATGAAATTAACTACACAAAGTAATGCAGCTGCCTGGGTTTGAACCCGTGACTCATAAGCTGGGGCAGTTACCATTGCTGTACCTCAGAGGTAAACAATAGTAACTCCACTTTTTTGAAAATATGTTTTTTTGCACTGTTAAAATCGTAAGGACATCAAGTCCTACGACATCTAGGAAGAGAAATATCCAACCGTATATGACAAAAACATATCGGGTATAGGACTTAAAATGATGATAAGATTGTTTAATCCCCAGCTTTACGCGCACTTAATGTTGTTCTAAACTTTATTGTAATTATGTGTAATACATAATAATTCCATCTAATAATTATAAAAAATACAATTGAGTTTGTTTCAATATCTTTAAAGCAATTATGTTAGAAATACTTTTAAAGTTACATCCGCGCGTTTTTGTCTCTCCTGTAAAATTTACTTTTTGGCACATACTGTTGTTTACCTCTGAGGTACAGATTGGGCCACCTTGCTCAGACCTACACACTACTACTTGGCGGAATTCCTCAGGATGTTTTCTTTACCATTTTGAGAGCAGTAGTGGCATAACGTGTGCATGATCTACACTAATATTATAAAGAGGTAAAGTTTGTTTTTGTTTGTAGGAGGTAAAGTGTCTAGAAGTACTGGTCCGATTGCCAAAATTTTTTCAAAGCGGCTTTATTTCTGAGTGACATAGGTGGTTTGTCACTTTAAGTAGGCAGGCGAAGCCGCGGCAAAAAGCTAGTGTCTTATAAAAAATGCTGATAACTTACTTATGAGCAAGGTCCCGAACATGTAGATGGGCACGACGCAGTACTGGTCGACCAGGGCGCCGAACACCACGTTGCCCACAATGGCTCCTATCCGGCCACACATCACCGTCACCGCCATGGCCGTGGCACTGGGGAAATAAACTAATTATTAGAACCTCTATCTATACAAGGTGTCGTTTTGAAGCTGCAAAATATTTCAGGAGGTAATTATGTTAGTGATTCTCGACCCGAATCAATAATAAAATAAGTAGGTAATTTTTTTTTTTTTTATAACTACGCTTTTTTTCACACACACAAACACGGAACAATAAAGGGCGTTTTCACACACACTAACTCGCAACGATAGTTTCATAAATAATGTATCATCCAATCATCATCCCGCACGCCACACCCTAGCCACGCCCCCGCGGCCATCGATCAATCAATTTAGTTTAGTGTAATTAAAAAACTAAATAACAAGTATTACTGATTATTGACCAGGTTTCGTATTTTTACATGATTATTTATGAGTTTTATTACAACCTCCTGAAATATTGTGCAGTTTTAAAACTGCACCTTGTATATAGGGTAACTGGTAATTAGTGTACGACACTTAAACACGTGATTGTGCTCATGATAACTAACAACTTTTACTACGGGAACAAACATGAAATCGCGAAAAAAAATTCAGCTATTCAGTACATTTGTTTGCCTAATGTACTGAACAGCTGATATTTTTCTCGCGATTTCGGCTTTGCTTCCATAATAAAAATTGTTTGTTATCATGAGCACAATCACGTGTTTAAGTATCGTACACTAATTGCCAGTCACCCTATTATTTTTAAAATGATGTTGAGGTTGCCACCGGTTCTGTAGTACGGAGATGTTTGCGCAGAATCGAACTGACGGCTTTCATGCGATCATTCAGAAGAAGCTAACATCTTTGGCGGCTAGAACCCGGGCCAGTGACACCAACATTCTAAAAACTCTCTTTTTCAGGCATTTTGTGGAGAAGACGAAGCTGGAGTCATCTTCTGTGCTGAATGCTTAAAATAGTATATGTAATTATAATATAAGACTAACACTAGGTTTACGGTAAGCGTTCACTAACAATAGAATAGAATAGAAAATCTTTTATTCGGTACAAACACAGCACAACGGTTATATACATAAAGTAAATAAGAATAAAAGTACAAAGTACGCCTCGCGTGCCCGCATCGTGCGGGTGACCACCTCAGCATTTGCTGGGCGTTAGACACCCAGCGCTGGTTTTCAGTTGGCACACCGCAGTGACGCACGGACTAGGGTAAAGCATATATATTATATACTCATATGTGTAATTGAAATAAATATTGATGTAGTATACCTACGGGTGTAAAATTTTATTCGGACTCAGACCTCCTGCCTCTACGAGAGGGAATTGGCCGTAATCCACCACGCGGGCCCAGTGCGGGTTGGTGAATATCACATGTCTTCGAATTTTAGGTTCTAGGACATGCCGGTTTCCTCGCGATATTTTCCTTCACCGTTTTGAAAGCAGCAGTGATGAAATATTGCGCCTGGCTGGGTTTGAAGACTTTGAACGCGTGACTTACAATTCATAAGTCGTAGCCGCTACCATTCGTCCACCACTGCTCTTTTGCACTTGAATAGTGTTTTTTTTATTGTTGATAGGTTCGCGCTTGACCGCTATCTCATCTGATGGAAAGCGACGATGCGGTCGACGATGGAACGCGCTTACCTAAAAGAAACCTATTTACTCTCGTCTTAAAGATTCCCGGGTTGTAGCTATCAGGAAACACAGACTCCGGCAAGGAACACGCACGCACAATGAATGTGTTCCCAAAACGTTTTGTGCGTGTAGGTGGGATATCCACCATGTACCGGTGGCGCATAGCCGTACGTCTGGTAGTCCGATGACGGAACGGACTAGGCGGAATTAGGTTATGCAATTCCGACGCACACTCCCCGAAATGCAACCGGTAGAAAACCGACAGGCTAAATGTAGATACTAATGTTATTAAATGTACTTGTAAATTCCCATTGCCTATAATGTTGGCGATCTTAAAAAATAATTAAGTTCTATATATAGCACAAGAATGACAGCTACGCATAGAATGCTGAGATCCATCAGGTGGTCTCATTACTTGATTAATTGGCGTTGCGTGGTCATTGACGTAAAACGCGAATCAATTATAGAACTGTACATCATTATAATGACATATGATGCCAGATTTGTTTGTTATTTGTTTATTATTGGTTTTGGTGGGTGTGCACAGTTTTTTCCTTAAGCATTCATTGGTTTTGGACTTTGAACCTGCTTCTACTGTTCTATCTGACTGTTTAAAGTTTGTCGTTGCTGCATCAATTGTAATATTACGACGATATAATCTACATTAATACACTACATTAGTTATAAGTTAAATTCTTGTTACTGACAACTTTTATGGACTGTTATATCTGAATTAAAAAAATATATATATTTCTTACTAGCTTTTGCCCGCGGCTTCGCTCGCGTTAAATTTGGGGTAACACGCGGTTCCCCTTTCTGTGGGGGGTTAGAAACAGACAAAAAGTAGCCTAAGTTACTCTCGAGCCCTTCAACTATCTCCACTTAAAAATCACGTCAATTCGTAGCTTCGTTTTGCCGTGAAAGATGAACAAACAGACACACACACACACACTTTCCCATTTATAATATTAGCATATGGATCTCAGCCGTATGCAGCGCCACTTAGTGGACTCCACTGCGGGTGACGTAACCTACGACAAACTTATTATTTGCGGTTGGTACAGTAATCGGGTCTAGGGATCGAACCGCAAAATTAAGTTTGTTTTTTATTGTATATACTTTTCCGGGATAAAAATACCTAGTGTAGCCCAGGATATTAAAGAATAATTACCAAGTTCCATCGTAATCGAACCGGTAGTTTTTGCGTGATGCCTGAACAAACAGACAGACAGCCAAAAATTTTTTTAATCACATTTTTGGGTTCGGTGTCGGTCTAGTAACACCCCCTGCCATTAATTTTTTTGATATTTTCAATGTGCAGAATTTTCACTTCTACAGATTTATTATAAGTATAGATAGATTTTATTTGAATATTTGGGTCACTTCGCGTGACCCAAAGGCTGGCTTTTACCTTGGACAGAGGATAAGCATTGCCATACAGCGTGGCAATGCCGCCAGTCTTTTGGGCACATTACCAGTCGACAGCGATGTGGAAGAGTTTTTTGACGCCGTTTTTATTTAGTGTATAGGGTTTTAATATTATAAACAGGTGAAGTTTTTTTTTATAGTAAGAGGTAATCTCTGATAGAAAGCTGCTTGATTCTAGACTGACATTAGCTGGCTGGCTGGCTGTGGAGTGGTTGGGAGGTTTTATGTACGCGGGCGAAACCGGAGGCAAAAGCTAGTATATGATAAAATCTAAGATCACTCACGCGACTTTGGTGGGAAAGATCTCGCAGATGACACAGAACAGCACGGCCTCCGTGCAGCTGACGATGGACTCGAACACGCACGACAGGATCAGGTTCTCCAGCGACGAGCGCACGAGGTTCAGCCCCAGAGCCGCCAGCCCCGAGCTGATCAACATCATTACTGGAACAAAGATTCAGGGTCATTATGAGAACAGTGACTTTAGGTCCACTTGTACTCGTATACTGGGTTATTTGTAAAAACACTGGCAAGTTCTCAGGACTATGTTACTAATATCATAAACAACAACTATTGTTGTTTTACAAGTAACCCTGTATTTATAGTCTGCCTAAAAAGTCAAACGACTTAGGAATCTATATATTATTTATATAAAACTCTTCCGTTACTGAGTGACTGACAGACAACGCACCGCCGAAACTACTGCCAGTACAGAGCTGAAATTTGGCATGTGTGTTTGTTGGGAGGAGTAGGCTACCACTAAGAGAGGATTTTTGGAAATTCCCCCCCAAGGGGGAGAAAAAGGGGATAAATTGTTTTTTTTATTTCTTAACGGATTCACTTAAAACTTTGTATGTAGGTTCCACCAGTGAAGCAAGAGAGGACTAAGAGAGGATTTTTGGAAATATCCTCCCTAGGGGGAGGAAAGGGGGGTAAATTGAAATTTTTTATTTCTTAATGGATTCACTTGAAACTTCACACGTAATCGATAGACCATGGAAAAGGCGATAACTAAGCGAAAAACCCAAATTCTGCCGGAAGTCATTATTCCACGCGGACGAAGTCGCGGGCTAAAGCTAGTTATATATAATATTTAATCATTTAAGAAATACTTATATTCGATACTTTTTATAAGGTTCTATTAGTAAACAATGATCAAGATCTCATAATCGACCTTGATTATTGAACCAGCGTTGACTACGTCAGATTTCTTTTTTTTTTTAATAATTACCCAAGTCGTTTGACTTCTTAGACAGACTCTATTTACTCTTTCTACTAGGAAGATGGCAAAAAAGATAAAGTAAAGTAAAAAATGATTTTTTGAAACATCATCATCATTTCAGCTGAAAGACGTACACTGTCGGACATATGTCTCCATCTAGTATCGGCACAACGACCGGTCTACATGTCTCGCATCCATAGGATTCCCGTGACCCTCAGCAGGTCATCAGTCACCCTTGAGAGAGGATTTCTAGCACTGTGTCTTCCAGTACACAGTCACGCCAGAACCTTTGGGCCACATCGCCCATCTGTTCTGCAAGCAATATGCCCACTACCATTTAAATTTTGCCATTCTTCGGACTATGTCCGTAACCTTCCTAAGCATATGAAAGAGGTTAGAATGGCCTGCCCCGCCCGCAGACGTGCCACAAGTAGGGCAATGCTCTTAGTTCAACTACCAATAGCAAACTTGCGATCTAAGTGTGCGTGGTCTATTAATGCGCGTTCGTAGTGGTTTATTGCCTGTAGTAGGAGTTAAAGGGTGTGAGACAAGCGGCGACACTCGTTGTAGTACAAATCGGAAAGTATTTTCTTTCGTCTTTTCTGTATTCCTAAGTATTTATTTTAAAGAGGCTAAACGAGGCATACTCAGGTCGAGGAAATGACTTAGAATATAAATGTTAGGCAGAAATAATCTAGTTACTCTATTTTACTAAGATCACGCTTGTTTTAATGAAGCCTTATATAAATTAAGGAACCAAATGTTCCCCAACATGACGCACAACGTTCATTCAACGTGACGTTGGAACATCGTATTTATACATTTAACAACGCATTCACGTGATGCGCGACATGATGTTGGACAATTTGACAGCTTTTAATCTACATATTGTCTAGTTTACGAAGGCGTTTGGAGTAGTTTAATCTCTTAACTCACTGAAATCACTGTACACTTACCTAACATAAGTTTCTTGCCCACCATGTTGATGGTGAGTCCCACCCACAGCGCCGTGGGCACGCAACTTAAAGCTACCACCAGCGTGTGGATGTACACTTTGCTGTGCAAGTTCTGCAACAAGAGACGGTAAGAGTTTAGTGAATAAAACACACACCCGTCCCGTTTGTGTTTTTTCACAAATTAATAATGTGAGAAATATTAGAGGATGTTTGAAAGTGGAGCCAGTGACTGAAAAGTTGAATTCGAATCGTATGTCTTGGTATGGTCACGTGAAAAGGAGGGATGAAACGCATGTGATTAAAAGAGTAATGATAATACAATCTTATTTTTAGTATATGCGATATCAGAAATATCTATCTAGTATTTTTATGTAAACAGTCCATGTACAAAATTTCAAAACTGTATTTTGAATAATAGCAAAGTTATAAGCCAGTTATGGTACCTGGTTGGCGACATAAATACATGGTCACCGGGCCACCCGAGCCACTGAGAGGTTGTTTTGCTTCTGTACCCAGCTGTGCACTGGCACCTGATGCCCGTTATGACCTATTTTGTACTTAGTTTCGGTGTTGTCCAATTTGTGACCTTAATTAAATATTTTTGAAAAAAAAATATAACATGGTGTAAAAATTATTGGAATCCATTCAGTTACTGATTCTGAAGAAACTATGTATATTCAGGTATCGCATAAACTAAAAAAAAATGTTATAAAGAAAATATAAAGGAAAAAGGAGTTAGAGGTAAAGTGACGGTTGATAGGACAGAATGGAAGAAAAAACGCATTGCGCCGACCTCGAGTAAAAATTAAATAAGTGCAGGAAAATGATGATGTGTGTGAGGTTTATGTACACATTGTCCGACCATTCTTATTCAAACATATCCAAGTAATGGGATATTATATAAAACTTTTATATTATGTTTCTCAATAATAGCCTAGATAAAAAGATAAGACACAGTGATGTTTATTTTTGCATTTATAATAAAAAACTTTTTACAAAAAAAAATACAACCGACTTCAATGTTAAAAAAACACTGAAAGTACAAAATAACTTTAATTTCGGAAGTCGGTGTTTCTATAATAGTTTTGTCTCTTCGTTATTTAACACCGACTTCTGAAATTAAAGTTATTTTGTACTTTTCAGTGTTTTTTTAACATTGAACTCGGTTTTTTTTTTTGTAAAAAGTTTTTTATTTTTACACTTTTTAGTTATGGTACCACCACTAAAAAGTACCTCTCCGCCAAACTTAAATAACTTATAACCAGAGAGCATCTCATAACGATTGTAATAGTCCCAAACACGGTTACATTACATTTATATACCTTCTGGCTTCATCATCAGATCAGTCTGATACATCCCCTCCCCCTTTTCCTTCAGCCAGTCATCGACTACACGTATAAACAAAGCAATTTTACTTGTTACGACAGTTTTGCTGTGATCTTATGAGGAGTTCTGTGCCATGTCTTTGAAGTTCATATCAGATCATAACAATATTTCAATGGGACCAACTTGGAAGCATAACCTTTCAATCAAAAAAAGAATTTTCAAAATCGGTCCACAATTGACCGAGATATCGGTGATCATAATGGTGACCATACATAATAGTAGTTTATGTGACTAGGGGATAAAGCAGTGTCTTTAAGTCGCGGGCGGCATGTTGAATTCCGAACGAAACGAAGGTTGCTGATTTTAATCCCGAACGACAGTGAGGGATTTATATAATTCAACCTAACCTAGAAACCTGAGTGAAGTGAGGAATTCAAGCCGCCCAAGACAAAGACAGCTTTATCCCCGTGTTGCATACTCTACTTTTTACACCATCTGTGAGATAATTAAAAGACAATTTGGTCGACCAAATCATATTAGTATATGTATTATATTTACAGAGAAATATAAGTATTATATTTACAAGTTCATCAAACAAACAAAATTCACTACCTACTCCAAGATTCTATAGTTTCAATTTTCTATAACGCTCCCGTCAGTACGCACGTTTTATTCTATTTTCTTTTTTTTGTTAGTGGCCAGTTTGAATTTCGAGTCAACTTGTTCGATGCACGCACATTTTAATTCACAATGTTGACGATTTTTGATGTTCCAAATTCAAATCTCATTATTCCCTACGGATCGGCCATACTGCATTATCACCCTAGGGATAGAATGACTTGCTTTATGTGAGGTTTATATGACGTATAAAACGACATTATCGAGCAGGTGGTGTAAATATATACTCGTATATATATATATATATTCAGACGAACATAGAACCTCCTCCTTTTTGAAGTCAGTTAAAAATAGCTGTTACCAGCGGCTTCGCCCACGTGACTGCAGAAAATTGTCACAAGGTACCATATATAATGTCTTATACAGTATTTCAGAACATGGTCTACCATGTACCATTATCATCGAAATCTGTTCTGAAGACGTAACAGCTTAACAAGTGATGTAAAGTATAGATGCTCACCCCTGTCTCGGTGTCGGGCTCAGTGAGGCCGGTGAGCGCGGCCGCGTCGCTGGTGTAGTTGGTGACGGCGAGCGACACCTCGCACACGCCCGCCGACACGTCCTCGCCGTACAGCACCGCGAACTGGCTGAACCGCTCGAACAGGTCCGGGAACCACATCATCAGCGTGTAGTAACTGCAACCAGAGGTACATTTATTTATTTATTTATGTACACACAAACACTTATAATCGAAAAAAACAAATAAAGATAAAAGGGTACATAGGACCTGCTTATTTCTAACGAAATTTCTTCCAGCAGACCTGCGACAGGACAATTGGATGAGATATGTAGACAGTGTGTATAAATAGAAAAAAAAAAAAATTATATATAATTAAAGAGACCTATTATCTAAATTAAATCTCATAATACATACATATATATCAATAATAATAAGCCGGGCCTTCCCGTCAACCTGGCGAGATTGCACGAGCTTAGTGAGATCGCCACTATGTTTTCTCACCATTTAAGGGTGGACTCTCTTCTGGGGCTTGTAAGTCGGGGCCGTTACCACTCGGCCACCACTTCTCTCTTTCAAATCGACAATTACAATTACCTGAACATAAGTCCAAAATCGACGAAACAGCAGAGAGCTAGTAACCCGATATAAGGTGGCGTGATCAGCATTTTCTTTCTGAACCAGAAGGCATCCCATCTTTGTGACCAGGTCAGGGGCGCCTTAGTCTCGTTACCGTTGTTGTCTGCTGACACTACCTCCTCCTCCTCACCTTCATAGGCACTTATCATTGACTCTACCTGGAAGTGCAAAGTTTAATTGTGATCATCTTCTTCATCATTTCGGCCAAAATATATCTACTGTTGAACGTAGGTTTCCCCAAAGTGTCACCACAACGAACGGTCTTGTATGTCATCCATCGGATTCCAACGACCCTAACTAGGTCATCAGTCCACCTTGTGGGAGGCATACCAATGCTGCGTCTTTCGGTATGCGGTAGCCACTCCAGAACTTTTTAACCCCAACGACCATCTGTTTGCTTGTAATTAAATTCAATGCAAGTATTAAAAGATATGTTCTTGCTTTTAACTTTCAGATCCAAAACTGTGACAGAAATTGTAATAATATCAAATAGGCCTTAGCTTTGATATAGTACACTTCTGATTCTGTTTTTCTACTCTTTCTCTTTGCTAATAAATCTTGTCTAAGACAGCAATTTAACCCATCAAATATTGAAGTAACTGTAGTACTAAGACATAGATTTGATGTTCTTATAAATCTATGTACTAAGATTTTTAAAGTAATCTTTACAGTCAGTCTTTAAAGATCTGTAATATCAATGACTGAGAATTGACTAAAAAAATAATATGCATATCCAAAGCTTTAAACTCACCGGAAAGTCCTTCTCACTAAGTTTAGTATTTACAACAAATATCCTCTGCAAGACCTGCAAGGCCTGATCAGCCCTGTTCGCGTACAGGAGGTATCTGGGGCTCTCGGGGAAGGGTATGAGGAGTAGCACCACGAACAGGCTGGGAATCCCGCAGGCAGCCACAAACACTCGCCAGGAGGTGTACTGAAAGTCAGCTCCCACAGCCGTCAGATTGAAACGAGGATCACGGATGATGAGGAATGCGATACCTGGAAAAAAATTAGATTAATTTTGAAACAAGAGACGCGCTATGAGCCCGCGTGAGAGACTTCATGATAGCTGTGAAGAGAAAAGAAGAGGGATGTGGATTCAACTGTTGTTGGGCTGATAGTCATAAAAGCCATTGGTTTAATAGTCATATAGTAGCCTAAACCAACCCGGAGGACGCTTGATTCAGAAAGCGGTACTTGTGAACTCGACTCATATTAGAAGGTTCCTGTCTTTAAAGCCGGTAATTTGGACCTTGTTCCCGAAACTGGTTTTCAGACCAATTTTACTACAACTACTACTCTAAGATAGCCAGTAAAAATCTCTCATTCTGCTAGTTTTCTTTTTTTCATGTTTTTTATGCTGTGTGTGAACCAAAGCAAACAATTTCCTTTCTCGCATATTTTAACTTTGTTTTTCGGTTTTATGGACATGTATATATTTCTAAAGTCCATTCTCTTTTCATTTCTGTGTCATCATGTTCGTCGACGATTTTTTCTTTCGTTCTATCCTGTCACCCGTCATGCTATCACTAACTCCCTTTTCCTTCATATTACTCTTAACACGATCCATTCACCTTTTTTTGGCCTCCCTCTCCCTCTCCATCCATACACAAGTACACTCATAACTACGTATGTTAACTCATTTACAATTTTAAAACTAGTTTCTATCAAGTTGCTCATTGTATCATTTTTAAATCTGTTTATATTGATGCAGTGTCTTCCACGTACACATCCCTGGTATGTAATCGGTCGCCATCACGGTTGGCAGCCGCTGGCATCCCTCTCGTGCCAGAGTCGATATCATTCCGGTTGACCTCAGCCACGGTGCTGACATTCAAATTCTTTCTCGTACGATAAATGCAATCATCATTTTGCCTATTATTGGGATGTTCGTGTCTTCTTCCTTGATTTTGGTAAGTTGAATTAATTGTGTATAATTCGTAGTACTTATGGTGGTAGTAAGTATGTTTGTTCTGTTAATTTTTTATTTTTTTGTTCCTTTCCCTACTTTTACTATTGGTTTTTGTTGTACATTGTTTACTGTGCTGAATATGTACTAATAAATATTTGAAAACTTGATGGTAGATTTATTATTATTTATTTAAACTTCATGTAGTGTAGTCCACCTGTGTACCAAGGCAGACTTATTGCAACAAGGCGTTATCTACCAGTCAACTTCTATTACTAACGTATTATTAAATTTGGATTTGATTTAAATTGACAAAATCACGCGTTCTCGACACAATTATAATTATCATGATTATTAATTTTATCTGTTTCTGAAAGCACAAGACCTCTATACTGAACAATATCCTACCTCCTCTCCTATATCATATTCTCTTTCTCTGCCAAATCCATCCAAAGATTGTCTGTCTAAAAATCGCTTTTAGCGATAAGACCGCCTATTGTGGCACCCTATTGATTTTAAGCTCAGTCCTATTGAAATTATATTCATGGTGTAAAATAAATCTATCTATCTATAATTCTTACCTGGCAGCAGAATAGTGCCTAATGTCCAGAACACCTCAAGTCGGCACAACATGACATCCCGGTGCCTGAGAGACAGGAAGTCCCCGAAGTAAGGGAAAATGAGCCCCGTGGCCCCGATGATGCCGAACCCGGAGAAGAACCTGCAAGATACGCAAGTCTACAACGAATAGTTACGCCAAGATTGGTACAAATAAGGTGTTGGTGAATACATAGAAGATTTTTCGTTTCCTTTACGCTTCTTTCTAGAAGAGCTGACCGAAACTGAAAGAGAGTTTTAATGCTACGGAATAGATTAATGTGTTACTTGCAGTAACCACAGTGTCACTCCTATAATTTTTCGAACCAAAACCATGCAATTTTCAGGAATTAAAAGAAGCCAAACCGCTACTCTAGCTATATATGTAAATACTCGTATAGCAATGTGGAGATGACAATACAATGATAAAATAAAGTGGTAATATCCATAATAATGAACAATATATAGGCTCATAAACTAGTGCGCCTCACCATCAGAGATTGCATCACTGCTTACCATCAGGTGGGGTCACAGTCAGGCACTAAAATGTTTTTTTCACGATATCTGTATTGGTTCCATAGTAAAATTAAATATTTTATATCCATGAGTACTGTTTTTACTGCTCTATTGTCATCTCCGAAATATATTTAATTTATATCGAGGACTTACCATGATCACAGAATAAGTAATGGTGCGTCCAGATTTGGCGAATGTGCCGCTCGCAAGCCGGTCGCGAGATGCTTGCGAGCTGCGCGCGTGCATTACATGATCGTACGAAGCGTGCGCTGCGCATGGGCTTCGTACGAATGACCCGTGCGTGAAATGCACACGCGCCGTTTGTAAGCGGCTCGCGAGCGGTGCATTCGCTAAAACTAAACGCACTATGATAATACCATGACGTGTTAAAATGTCAGTCGTGCGAGCGAGAAACAGGGATGGAACTAAACACCCTTAATAGTTCCATCCCTTTAACAATTCAGTTCAGGTTGTGACTTCTGAACTTTCAAAGTATACGCCAAACAACCAAAGAAAAAATTTAACCTCTTATAATTCCTATATAACACATATGTTCTAGATACCTGCAAGCTAAGAACGCTGGGAATGACTGCACTACACTAGACAGGAAGGCAGCTAGCGCGTCCAACAGCAGGGCTCCAATGATAGCTTTCTTGCGTCCTCTGGCATCTGCTAGGTTACCCCAGAAGTAGGAGCCTATACACATTCCTGGAAAATGGAAAAATGATTATGAAATCTTTGAGACAATATTGTATGCAGTAACGAACCTCATAACTTGCAGGCTGGCTGAAAATAGTTCTAGCTGGTGTTATAATAATTTAGAATAAGATTATAAAAAATAGATATAGACATAGATCCGGGACGTTACATACCAGAAGCTGTTTTTCTCAAGTGAAATTTGGCCCGACATATCTGCCGCATGTCAGAAGACTTGTACACTAGAAGGGTACTACACTATGGGATATTGGGTCCACTAAACGCAAGGCGACATCGCAACAGACCAAGACGAAGGTGGTGAGGTAAACGTCACTCTTACTGGAGTGACTGGCCCACAATGGCAGAAGACAGACGTTTGTGGAAAAGACAAAAGGAGACTTTTGCCCCGCAGTGGGACATAATGGCCATAGTTATATTCGATTTGTCTGTACTGTTCCTATTGCTCGGCAAAGGCCTTCTCCAAAATCCTTGCAGGTATTTTTTTCAGCATTTCGGACCAACATATCTATTTTGCAAGAACTCAAAATCTCCTCACGACTGTCGTCCGAGTGTCTTCGCAAGGTTCTGCATTACTTTGGTCACATTGCAAGGAAAGACGGTGGCAACTTCGAAAGGCTAATTGTGATCGGTAAAGTAGACGGGAAAAGGCTTCGCGGGCGCAGCCCAATACGTTGGTCCGACCAGATCCGCACCGCTTTAGACTCTACGATATACAATGCCCTTCACACAGCTAGAGACAGGAGCAGATGGAGGAATATCATAAGGGTTAGAGTGCTGAAGCAGGGTGGTCACGACCCTCAGCATTGAGGAATACGACGCAAGGACGAGGAAGATTCTTTTCATGGGCCATCTCGAACCAGCCTAAGCAGCAGTCGTCTAGGTCATGTCACCACCTCTGGTGTCTTTTGTTTTCTTTTAAGGTGAGAAAAATCATTGGATGATTTCTCCTGCTGTAGAGTGAGGCGGCAGGGCATCTCAGACTTTAACTGACTAAAAGTCACCCCCCAATCGACCCCGGGTTTCCCTTTCAAAAGCCAATCTGTGTCATTCAGGCCCTTCAGTAGGATTTGGCCCTACTGGGCCCTATGGTTTTGCTGACATCTCTTTGAAGCGCACAAGACTACGCGCCGTCGACGACTCGGACTCGGTCCAGACGGTTGCCGGACCCATTTCTCGTTGTCCGTAGGTCCACGCTGCTTTCCTCTGTTAAAGTAGAGACAAATGTGTGCTTTACTCACCAATAAGAGGCGTGGCAGTGAGCTTGCCTTTATCTGCAGATTTCAAATCAAAGTCCTTCCCTGCAGCCGGCAGCACGAAGCTGAGAGTCGTGGTGCTGAGCGCGCAGACTGCGTAGATAGCACCGCAGGACATCAGCAGCAGCCATTGGAAGCAGCCGTACCCTGGAATGAAGAAGATGAAGCTATTAGTGACGAAGAGTATAAAGGATAAGAAGAAATCCTGCCCCAAGTTGGTAATTAATCAAGTGATAACAATGACTGATCGGATAGTGTTGTCTTTTTTAACCTAAAGGTTAACTGGGAGAGAATGCCTTGTTGCATTAAGTCCGCTAAAGTACCACTACTGTACATGAAGGTTATATAAATATAACATCGGACATATTGGTGATGCAAACCCTATTACAAGAGTAAGTAGATTGTTTTTAGAGAACGGGATTATTTATATCATCCACAAAATAATGATTGTGCAAAAACCAGTGTTTCTTAAGTCATACACGCAAACGAAAAACGCATCAGGTTATAGGAGGCATGGGAAAAATAAACATCAAAATTTTCTTGCTTTTGTTCCATGTTATTCAAAGGTCAGCGTAACATGTTTTTCTTAAATTCCGTGCAGTCCCGCACGCCATCACTGACTCCCTTTTCTTTCGTATCATTCCTCACACAATCCATCCTTCTTTTCTTTGGCCTCTATCTACCTCTCAATCCATCTACATATACACTCACAACTATTTTATAACATGCGTTTCGCCCCTCCTCTTTTCATCACTATACAAAGGCAAACAATTCCCTTTTAACTTTCCAGTTACTGGCGCCACTTTCAAAATTCCTCTATGCTCATTTTTCACTTTATCCATTTTCGTTACACCATACAGTTCTCTTAACATTCACAGCATAGGGAAAATAACGTGGTAGGAAGAAAAAATATGTTCTAACCGTATTTCCAATAACATTTCAATCCAATCACAGCTCCAACAATCTAGACACAACAGCATTTATATAAAAAGTCATAATTCAAGGACAGAGCAGCCATACATATCTGTCATCGTCTTTTTTAAAGTCGATCGAGACATCAGCTGAGAATTGAATCGATATTGAGATCACTTGTACTAATAGACTTCAATAGACACGGATGCATTACATTTACATATTGATGTATTTTATTGAATGCTATATTTATTTATGCGTATCATAGACATGCTGTTATTAAGCAGGAGGCTATGTAATAATAGTCTTCAGCTATGTTCGATTGATGAGGAAAGATGGTAGCAATCTCAAAAGGCTCGTCGTGACCAGTAAAGCCAAACTTAAGTGGTAATGGGTAGGGCACATTGCTTGCAGAACAGATGGCCGTTGGGGCCGAAAGGTTCTGGAATGGCGACCACGTACCAGAAGACGTAGCATTGGAAGGACTCCTACAAAGTGGACTGGTGACCTGGTAAGGGTTGTAGGAATCCGATGGATGCGAGACGCACAGGACCGTTCATTGTGGCGACACTTGGGGGAGGCTTATGTCCAACAGTGGACGTCTTTCGGCTGAAATGATGATGATGACGATGATGACCGGTCAAGTGGATGGAAAATGGTCTCGTGGATGCAACCAAATACATTGGTTTAACCAGATCCGCAGCGCCCTTGACTCGACGCTATACAATGCCTTTCACACTGACAGAGACAAAAACACATGGAAGAATATCGTTCGAATAAAAGTAAAGAAGCAAAGGTCACAACCCTCAGCATTGAGGAGTATGACGCAAGGAGGAGGAGGAGGAACGTTCGTTTATACTGAAACCCGACTCCAACATAGTAGAGAGATGACTGGACAGATTGATTGAATTTTTGTTTAAATCATCAAAATCATCACCTCTAGCCTTGTTCTCAACTAACTTGGAAACGGCTTCCAGCTTATCCTTGTTTTACATGGAGCGACTGCCGAATTTAAAGGTCAGCGGGGCTCTATGCGAGCGCAGCTGGCCGCGATTAAATACATAGATACGCGTACTGCCACCTAGGCGGGCACGACTGTTGTGTCTATTTAATTTTGGCAAGGTGTTCAAGGGACTATAAGCCTCAAGAGTGAATAGGTTATTTCTAGGTAAGCGTGCTCCATCGTCGAGCACATCATCGCTTACCATCAGGTGAGATTGAGGTCAAACGCGAGCCTATCAATAATAATAATAAAAAAAAACTGATGGGTAAACTTTCTGTGGCGTCTGACTACCTGTGACGACTGTCAAAGATCTATGAACGACGACTTTTCATGCTTTCCAAAGCCCATCAACCATCACCAAAAAATGTACGTTAAACTGCAAGTAACAAAGTAATCAACAAACTAATTCACTAACGACTAAAATCTCCAACATAACAGCTAGTTCGCTAAGCCGGTAGGTAAGCTAGCTAAGCATAGCCACAAATTAGATTTGTGTACGACGAAACCGAATCCAATTAATCGAGTAGGCGACGAGCGAACGGGACGTTACCGCTGAGCTATAGGAACCTACGCACTTTATTGATGCACACAGAAATTTTAAAAGAACCACGATAATAGCAAAGAAATGGGAGTTAGTGAGTGTGACGAGTGACAGGACAGAATGGAAGAAAAAAACGTGTTGCGCCGACCTCAAATAAAACGGGACAAGGGCAGAAAAATGACGATGATAATAGTACAAATTGAAAACAGTAGATGTTTGGTTGCTGGACAAAAACCAGGATGAAAAAGTCTAGAAGACAACTCAAGTCACATTCCCAAAAGATGAGGTTTTTTTAAATGATGTAAACTAGTGATTGACTGCGATCCCACCTGATGGTAAGCAGTGATGCAATCTTTGATGGTGAATCGCACTAGTTTATTAAAAGCCTATTCACTCTAGCTTTTTAGACATCGTAAGGGCTAGCCTCACGTAATGATGGGCTTCATAACTCAGACTAGTGAAAATCATTTTTTTTTATTTTCAAATAATGACAATAAAATTGAGGGCAAATAAATCGTCAGGGTCCACTAGGGCCAATACGAAAACAGTTACAGCGGCCCTGGAACGCTAAGGGCAACAGAAGTATCATGGGCAGGTACAATTTGACATTCCCTCTCACTCCACCAAGAGCGGGAGAAGTTACCTGATGCCGCTTCTCAACAAGAAGGACCAAGGAGGATGAATATTTTTTTTTAATTATCTATTGATAGGTTCGCGTTTGTGTCTCACCTGATGGTAAGCGATGATGTGGTCGACGATGGAGCACGCTTGCCTAGAAGTAACCTATTCACTCTTGACTGACTTAAAGACCCTACCTAGGTTGTAGCTATCAGGAAACACAGACTTCGGCAGGGAATTCCAATCCTACATTTCGATTTTCCTCATAATAATGAACATTTGAAGTACTACTCTGTCAAGAAAGTACCGGGAAAAGATCAATAATACACAAAAATTTTGTTATTCATCCAAATTTATTTTATCACCTTCAAAGTATGCCCCTTCAAAATCGATACACTTACGCCAACGAATAATCCAATCATCAAAACATTTTTTAAACGCTGTTTCCGAAATTGTTGAGTGTTTGATCAAAAATTCGTTCACAGTGATGGCCTTGTGCGAAGGCGCATTATAGTGGTGCAAAATCCAAGAATTTTCTTTCCACAAATCTGGCCTTTTTCGTCGAATTTGCTCTCTTAAATGCCGCATAACGCTCAAATAATATTCTTCATTTATCGTTTGACCTTCCGGTAAGAATTCCTAGTGCACAACACCGCGACGGTCAAAGAAAACAGTCAACATGACTTTGACTTTTGATTGACTTTGGCGTGGTTTTTTCGGTTTTACTTTAGTTGGAAGGCGCCACTCCGAAGCTTGTTGATTTGTTTGCATGTCAAACTCGTAAACCCACGTCTCGTCGCCAGTAACAATGCGTTTCATGAGTGTTGGGTCGGAATTGACTCGTTTTAGCATGTCCTCAGCGACTCTCATGCGATTGAGTTTTTGGAGAAAATTCAGGTCTAGCCGAGCGACAACATGTTTCATACCCAAATGATTAGTTAAAATGGTACGGATCGACTCGTGAGATACAGAAAGTTCGGCGGCTATCTCTCTCAAAATTGAATGAGGATTTTAAGTCACTATTTCCTTCACTTGTGCGATGTTAACTTCAGTTACAGAGGTTGATGGCCTACCAGAGCGAGGCAAATCTTCCATCACATCTCGACCGCTTTTGAATGCTTTGTACCACTCATAAGCACGTGTTTTTGATAAAGTCGATTCACTGTAAGCCTTCTGTGACATTTTCAGTGACTCCGGACACGAAATTCCATTGGCGATGCAAAATTTAAGACAAACTCTTTGTTCGATGTTTTTGTCCATTATGAAATTCGCAATACACACTAAATATGATATAACTAAAAACAGCACTGTATTTAATATAAATAACAGATGCAACGCAAATTCCGCGCCAAAATGGAAAACAGTTGTGCCAATCTAACAACAACAAAAAAATCTAAAATTTGAATTTGGAACCATAAACAAATTATCCATTCCCGATACTTTTTTGACTGAAAATTTTGAATGAAAACAACTGACTGGAAATAACCTTGCGACGCCTTATCATTCAAAACAACTGTAGCCTTGAACGTCCCATGCAATACACTCGTATGCATGTGTTACATACAGGCATATACTTTCACTTTAATGCTTATAGTCCCTTAAACATCTGGCCGGAATTAAATGGACACAATGCTTGTACCCGCCGTACGAGTATCTGTGCATTTAATTCCGGCCAGCTGTGCCCGATTAAAGCACCGGAAACCTTTAATCCATTATCTTTGCGAAATATCGATTGATTTACTTATGCTAGGACCACTTTGAAGAATATTTAACCACCAATTATTATGTGTAATAATGTTTCTAAACATCGAAGCCGTTTCGAAGGAGTAGGAAAAAGTTGCGAAATTGCTAAATATTGTTTTAAACGACAGTTGATAATGTTATTCATGAATAGATAAATATACATCAAACCTATTAACCTGGCCGTTACCGGGGCTTCAGAAAGTTCCTGTTTTATGGCACTGCTCTGAGGTTGGGCCTTAGGCTAACATTACACGTTAAGTTTTGCCACAGTCAAAGATCTGATTGACGGAAATTCTACCGTCTAATGCGGTGATTGACGTTTTTTAGTACTGACTGACGAAAACTATCAATCATGATTGATGGAATTGATTGACGCTTGTATGACCGTGTAATGGTCGCCTTAACAGTATACCAAAACAATACAGAATGTAACCGGTACGTATCCACCCCACCAAGGTCACAGTGTAATCCACAAGGACAATTGACTCACTCGAGAAACTGTTACAATAATGTACTGTGTTTTTTTTAAACTGTGGATAAATATAGAGGCGATTATTTTACGGTTTAACTGCGAATAGCCATTTGTAAGTTAAATTGCTGATAGATATGTAGGTATTTAAATTAGTATTGTTATGTAATGGGGTTATACAAGTAAAAATAATTCAGCACGAAAAAGGAAAACGCGTATTTAATTTTTATATTAGGTACGTACATCATCAGCCTTTTTAATATTCCCGCTGGTTGGACTCAGGCCTCCTTTTTAAGAGAGGCAATGGGCCGTAATCCACCACGCGGCCCAGTGCCAGTGAATGCGTATTACGTAGGTACACGTGTTGATAAAACAATAAGGATTTTTTTTTAGGTGGGAAGTGCAAAATTGTCTATTGACTTCTTCCGCTTTAGAGTGGAGCGAGGGCGTTTCAGACTTCTACTGACTAAAACCACACCTATGTTCCTTCTTCGCCCTTGCATTCCAGCACCATGGGTTTCCCTTTCAGAAGTCAACCCATGGCACAGTAGGCTTCGGCCCTTCGGATTTTGCTGACATATCTTTTAAACGCTCGTGAAACGCTACGCGCCGTCGACGACTCGGGCTCAGTCCGTACCAGACAGCCGGACGGCGAACTACCCATTGCTCGTCCGTAAGCCCAAAAACTACAGTAGGCACAACGGATCTTGAGCGGTTGCGCAGAAGTCAAATATTCGGTCTCTTTAGTGGTGCGAAGTGAACCGCGGGGGCGGGGAGTGTCAGTGATTGGCTCCCCGCGCCATCGCGTCATAGACGTCACTCCTCATTCGTTCCCTGCGTTGCTGCATGTATCTATCAACGAAGACGATTGGCTCGCCAAGTTATGGAATGCGCAAAGCGATCCCGATCTCTAACGCCGAGCGCTCAAGATCCGTTGTGCCTACTGTATAAGGATGTGATTTGCAAAGAAACGAATGACGTATCTAGATGATGCATCATTGGTTAGTGTTACACTTCTGCAGTTAACATTGTTGTTTTTGTACAAATGTGGAATCAAAAGAAAGGATTAGTTAGCCTTTACCCTTCTGCCAATAGCATTCAATCCATACATCATCATCATCAGCCTTTTTAATTTTCCCACTCTGGGACTCAGGCCTCCTCTCTAGGAAAGGGAACGTAATTCACAACGCGGGCGCAGTGCGGGTTGGTGAATGTCACATGTCTTCGAATTTTTGGTTCTAGGACATGCCGGTTTCCTCACGATGGTTTCTTTCACCGTTTTGAGAGCAGTGGTGATGAAATAAATTACACAAAGTAATGCACGTAATATACGCGCGGATAAATATTATAACAATAGAGAAACATTTCTCTATTGTTATAATATTATTTTGTAATATTTCAAAACACTTTGATGACATCAAACCCGCTCATAAGTTTCCGTAATCACAGCAAATCTCCCCACAACATTTCGGTAATTTTGGGATTACTCTATAGCTGTAATCGTTATTGGAGCGTAGAATATAGTAAATAAATAGTTGTATGTACGTCACAGTTCTATAAATGTCATTTCGATGTCACAGGGGACTGTGCACTTTGGACTCGCCCTTCTCCGCTATTTTCAGGCGTAAACATCAGCTCTAAAAATAATTTTCATTATAGAGTTTTTTTTTTCATTTTATTTTAATTAATAGATTGGATTTATAGTATTGTTTTCTTTTAAATTCATCCAAAGATGGTCTTCCAAAGATCGTTTTTCACGATAAGACCGCCTGTTGATCACGTTTTTCGTAATATTAATGAAAATGCCTTCCAGTACGTAAAGAAAACAATATTAAACTGTTATTATTTAAACCCATAAGGGGATGCAAATCGACATACATTTTCACTGGTTTTCATACAACCGCGGCTCTTACGCGAATATGACGTTATTACTTACTCATTTTTCAATAGATATTTTGAAAACACAGTATCAGGATATTATATAGGCTTTTAGTGAAATCAATTTATAAATTTGTATAAAACTAATCCAGTAAAGACCTCTGAAGATCTGCTATTTTGCATTAACTTTTTTTTTGGTGGGTAAAAATCATTCAAATGACATCCCCCGCCCTTGGGCGGAACGGGAGATGGTGTCAGACTCTTACTGACTAAAATACCCACCCCTTTCCTTTTTGCCTTTCATACCGGGGCTGAGCTACCTTTCGGAGCTAACCCTGGCCCCCTAGAGCGGGAGAAGTCAGTGTATGATTTCCCATCTTAAAAAAAATTACTAGTTTTTTTCATCGCATGGTCATGGCGATCGATCTCAGCGGAAACTTATAATAGACCTGTTGCCCGAAAAAAATGTAATCTGCTTTTAATATCTTCGTGACAATTGGGTAGTGTCCAGGATCAAAATAATTACATTTTATTTAGTCCGTATTTTAGATTATAAAAAAATATTGGACACGTATTTTTTTCTTTTTTCGATTAAACAAAAAATAACAAAGATATAGCCCATTAAAATTACGTGTGACGTCACCCCGTGCTAAAAAATGTAGCACGGCGTGACGTTACACGTAACTTAATGGGGTATATCTTTGTCATTTTTGGTTTAATTTACAAATAAAAAAAATACGTGTCCCTTATTTTTGAATAATCTAAGACGGACTAAATAAAATGTAATTATTTTGACCCTGGACACTACCCTATTGTCATGAAGATATTAAAAGCAGATGAGAGTGATTAGTGGTTCATAGTACTGAATGTTCTTTACAAAAAGGCCCTAAATATTAGACCTACGACTTTTGTCACCCAGTGTAGGGATCCAAAATGTCAGAGACAAAAATATTTCTCATTTAGAACTATATCAAGAATCGATGTTCTGCCGTTCATCCGTGAAGAAGCCATAAACATACAAATATACACATTCACAATCTTTCACTTTTATTATATATAAGTCGCTGGAAAATGAGGATATTAGGAATTTCACGACTTTCAGCTAATTCTCGCAATGACAGTTCAATTTGTGGCACCGAATCTGCTTTTAGAATTGAGTTTTGGGGTAACCAATCCTTAAATATACCAGCTGAAGGCCCAACTTTATTACGACCATTTTTTTATGTTCAATACTACGGTATCTCTGGTCTCTTTTCTGACATTTTACTAGAATTAGTTTAGTGAAATGAAATATCTCTGACGTTATATTAGTATTTTGTCATATCACTAGATACTTTTAGTAAGAAGACGTGATAAACATCGACATCTACCGGAATTTCGTGAAATCCCTGATATCCTCATTTCCCTGCGACATATATAGGGTGACTGGCAATTAGTGTACGATGCTTAAACACGTGATGGTGCTCATGATAACAAACAATTTTTATTATGGGAGCAAAGCCGAAATCGCGAAAAAAATATCAGCTGTTCAGTACATTACAACAACATACAACAAGGCTTACTACACGATCCAGGATTTCCTAAATTATTGAATAATTGTGTATTTTTGACATTTATAATTCTTACTCAATTTTGACATTTATAATTCTGACGCAATTTTGACATTTATAATTCTGACTCAATTTTGACATTTATAAATCCAACTAAATTTTGATTCAATTATTTTAAATATTTTTTTTAGTTTAATCTGTAATTTATTATTGTATGCCTAATTGGCAGGACATAATGGAACTATAATTTATTATTTAATTTTAACACCTGTATGTAACCTATGCCCACAATAAAGACATTCTGATTCTGATTCTGATTCTGATTAGGCAAACATAAATGTACTGAACAGCTGATTTTTTTTCGCGATTTCAGGTTTGTTCCCATAGTAAAAGTTGTTAGTTATCATGAGCACAATCACGTGTTTAAGTGTCGTACACTAATTACCATAGTCACCCTATAAATAGTGTGTGTGTGTGTAGATCTCTATGGAAAAGAATGTGCAAGAAACTCCATGGGAACTCTTTTCAATCATGTTATGTATTATCATTCTAAAGTAAATTCTACATTCTTGGCACAGGTTTCTATACTAACAGCTCACTTCTAGTAAACGTCACATGGTCTTTTACCTTTCTTCTCATTACATCATGGGTTCGCTGGCACTGTTCAATGCCAAGTGCTGATGGGTGTGGAGCCGATGGATGTACTAATATTAGCTATGTCGTTGGAGAGAGGGATGGCATGCTTGTCATGACTAGATAGTTAGCTGTTGGCCACATGCTTTTCATTGATATGTCATGTGTGATGAACAGGAAAAACATCATAATGAAAATAATTTAATCACATTAACAATGATACTACAAACTTTTTAAAATATCTGTTACTAGCATTTGTCAGCGGCTTCGCCCGCGTACATAATAAACCTATGTCACTCAGGAATAAAGCATTTTTCTATAGGTGAAAAAATTTTAGTAATCGGACCAGTATTGACCAGACAAAAAACAAACTTTACATATTTATTTTAATATAGGTAGGTAGTGTAGATTTGTTTATTGTGCATTCCTACCATAGTATAATCTTTTTTAACCCAAAAAATTGACTGGTAGAAAATGCTCTATTGTATTAAGTCCGCCTATGTACCACTACTGTATCTTCTTCTTCTTCTTCCTGCCCTTGTCCCATCTTATTTGGGGTCGGCGCAATACGTTTTTTTCTTCCATTCTACCGTGTCACTCGTCATGCTATCACTAACTTCCTTTTCTTTCATATCGCTCTTCACGCAATCCATCCATCTTTTCTTTAACCTCCCTCTCGCTCTCCACCCATTCACATGTAAACTCCTTAACTCTTTTGGTAACATGCACATACCACTACTGTATATGAAATTTAAATAAATAAATCTCATCAGGGTGTTACGCAAGGGCTGCAGTAATCGAAAGGGTTACAGTTGCTCTGGAATGAATAGACTAACTGAAGGAACATAGGTGGGTTTTAGTCAATAAAAGTTTGACACTCATTCTCGATTTACCTAGAACGGGAGGTGAGGGTCTGTAGTCGTTTGGGCCCGCTCGGTTTGGGTCCGCGGGATCAATCGACACAGTCCCATTTTGAAGGTGTCGATTGGACCCACCGGCCAATTTTAATATAAGTACAGTCATGAAAGAAAGTCAAATCTTTTAGTTTTATTTTTATGACTTAAAAAACGTATATACCTAATATTATTAATATTACTGAGAATAAATATTTTTGATTTATTCAATTACGTACTTACACTTACGTGCCACATTTGTCTACAAACATTAAAACTACATATTTTTTCCTGTAATAATACCTAAATTAAGTGTACGAGCACTACTAATTTCAAGGTCAAGCATTTGGGCCTTTTACGAATTACCTGCTCGGGTCCTCCAATCATAGGCCTGCTTTTTTAATATCTTTAATAAACTTTTAAATCTAACTGAATTGCGTTTCATTATATTTTGACTTACCACTTTTGCACTTGACTGTATCCACCAGTAGCTTTAAACAATGGTTTTTTTTTTTTAATTTGTATATGGGCCCAATCGACCACCAAAAATATATAAAATAAATTGTGTAGTCGTTTGGGCCCGCGGGACCAACATCGAGCGAGCCCAAACGACTACAGACCCGTGATATCGATAATTCCCCACCATTAAAAGAAAAACCGGCCAAGTGCGAGTCGGACTCGCCCATGAAGGGTTCCGTAGCAGCAAGTAACATAATATAAAAGTTCTTGTAATGTGTTGTAACTTTGATCGATGTTTTAATAATACTGTATTTTTTTCGATTTATGACGCATTAAAAAAAAACTACTTACTAGATTTCGTTCAAACCAATTTTCGTTGGCAGTTTTTATAGTAATGTACATCATATATTTTTTTTAGTTTTATCATTCTCTTATTTTAGAAGTTAGAGGAGGGGGGACACACATTTTACACCTTTGGAAATGTCTCTCGCGCAAACTGTTCAGTTTAGAAAAAAATGATATTAGAAACCTCAGTATCATTTTTGAAGACCTATCCATAGATACCACACACGTATGTGTTTGATGAAAAAAAAATGTTTGAGTTTCAGTTCTAAGTATGGGGACCCCCAAAATTTATTGCTTTTTTTCTATTTTTGTGTGAAAATCTTAATGCGGTTCACAGAATACATCTACTTACAAAGTTTCAACAGTATAGCTCTTATAGTTTCGGAAAAAAGTGGCTGTGACATACGGACGGACAGACAGACAGACAGACAGACATGACGAATCTATAAGGGTTCCGTTTTTTGCCATTTGGCTATGGAACCCTAAAAAGGATGTTACTCCAAATACGGGGTATTATTTACACTTTTTTAACTCCTGAAATTGAAATTTTACTTGGCTACTTGACTTGCTAGTCAAGTTGCTTGCTATAAATATATGAAACAAAAAATATTTCTACCGTCTTGGGCTTCAAATAACCGTTACAGACTTTGAAACCATCCAACTGTTGCATCGGTGTGATCGATGTGCTCCAAACCGAGTTCATACAAAACAATAATACGAAATTGATTATTATAACATTAAAATAAATTGTTGTACACACGCTGGGTATCCACAAGATAAATAAATAAAGCTTAGTCCATATTTATCCCCAGTCTTAACTCATCCGTCGCCTTTTTACTGCTAGATCTTAATAAACTAAATCCTGCTCATAATCGATTAAACTACGGATATTTTCTTTTAGTAACAACGCTCAAGAAATACCACTTAAAACTAAGACAACTCGTACAAGGATAACCTTGAAATTATGCTTCAAAATCTTATTAACAAGATATTATAGTATATTACAGCTGTGACTAACTTTGTGCACAGCGTAAATAATTTCCAGGATATTGTTCAAACAATACTGCTTTAAAACAAAATACAAAATTCAAAGCGACTCGGTCACGTACCGATGGATGTTAAAACTGTTTTAAAACTAAAATAGAATATGTATATACTTTGTTAAAACACTAGAGATTTTTAACGATTAGGTCCAATCATCATCATCATCATCATATCAGTCGAAAGACGTCTTGCATTCATCAGATCCCCGCGACCTCCATCAGGTCATCGGTCTACCTTGTGGGGAAACCTTCAAAAAGAAAACAACGATTGTAGCTTTGTTTCTAATATTAACATCATACTGCCAAACCCTTGGAATTTCTAATGTCAGTAGATGTGATACCATTTTCATTAGACAGCTCTAAAATAAGATCGTGGGCGTACATTGACCTACAAAGTTGTCATATTAGCAATAAACATTATCCAAAAAAACTTGACCACCTACATAAACAACGATATTTGTCTAGACTTTAAAAAAATAATCTCCGAGATATATAAACATTGAAAAAATTAAATTTATTGGCGCATCCTCAATATTTCTTATATCCGAAGATGTACGGAAATAGCCGAGCGAGGTAAAGTGACCACGACTAGGTCGCAGTCGCATCTGATATAGTCTGTCTAAAAAATCAAACAACTTGGGTGCCTACTGGGGCCAGGGTTATCCGAAAGGGAACTCGAGCCCCGGTATGAAGGTTAGAAGGAACGGGGTGGGCTTTTAGTCAGTAAGAGTCTGACACTATCTCCCGCTCCACCCAAAAGCGGGGGTTGTCATTAGATGATTTTTCCCACCATAAAAAAAAATCGACTTGGGTAATCTAATAAAATAATCAAATTCTTGAAATCTGTTGTAGTCAACACTGGTTGAACAATCAAGGTTACAAAGAGATGATCATTGTTTACTTATAGAATCTTATAAAAAGTTTTGTATGTAATATATTAATCAGATTTTTTATTTCTTTTAAAAATTTCCAATTCGTTTGACTTTTTAGACAGACTATAGATACGGGGTTTGGCACCGTGACAACTGCTATGATGGAAAGGCGACCAAAACATTATGTAAAAGTAAATAATAAGATTCTTTTTATTTGCAAAAAAAAATTATTTGTGTCTGGATTTTTGGCAGTTCGCTTTTTATGACGTACCATCACTAATGATTTTTAAAGAGGGCTGCTGCTCTACTTGTTTACAATTAAATGTTATGGAAGAAAGTACTCGTCAGTTGTGGGTAAAGTAATGAAAGGCGCACGTTTGGCTTCTAAGCAATGCCGGTCCGTCTCTGGATTTGTCCATATGTATCGAAATTCCTCCGTATCTCACGATGGTCCCCGACTGTCATTTGGAGACCTTGTACAGACATTGATCATCATCATTTCAGCCGAAAGACATACACTGTTGGACATAGACATCCCCTAAGTGTCGCTATAACGAACAGTCTTATGCGTCTTGCACCTATCCTGCCAAAAGGAGAGAGAATTACTCAATTTCTGGGTTGTGAAAGTTAAGATACACAGTCGCAGTCGCTCCATGTAAAATACTGTCTTAGTATATTTCAAATTTTAATCAGTTGTACATTTTTGTTCGGTCCTTCGAGCCGGATACCTTTGTATACTCCTCATTTAACGGTGTTGTTATGCTCTGAAGCATTTATTTATCACGTATTACTTTACATGGTTTTTACAAAGACCAAAAACCTCTATAGCTTAGAATTCACTCCCGACCATGACTTCCAATGAACTCTCATGCTAACCCAGAAATTCTATTTACGGTTTTCCTTCAATCTTGATCTAGAAACATTTCAGATTCCTTCAACATAGACGTAGAAATTAATTATAGGTATCAAGTCGTAAAGTAAAGTCCATTAATTCTTGAAGTAAATAGAGCTCTCCGTAGGACAGTTAACGAAGTCGTTAAAATCAACGAAGTCGTTAAACTGAGTTTATGATCGTATACAAATGACAATGTGCTCCATCTATACGTATTTACTTGTTTATGTAAGATTTTAATTGGTTAGGTAAAGATATTTGAAATTTTCAGACGCTTAATCATCTTCAGTTTCCAGGAACTATAAAAGACAATTTATGACTGTATTTGTAGATCTTCGAGAGTTATTACGATTGTTCAGTATTCTCACAATCATCAAGGTTATCCTGTTATCCAGTTACTGGGTTATGGTGATCAGATCGAAGATAATGACTAAGTAACTTTGATTTGTTCTATTTAGAAAGCTACCATTTCTAAGTACCTACAGTAAGGATAGATTAGCGTATACAAATTATATTTAGTAGCAAGGATAAATTGACTACAGCAAGGGTAACTGATCTTAAAACTAAACTGAAAGGTGTGGAGCACCCATATCTGGATAATATATATATAACTAGTGCTTGACTGCGATCCCACCTGATGGTAAGCAGTGATGCAATCGTCGATGGTGAGGCGCACTAGTTTATTAAGAGCCTATGCACTCTTGCCTTGAATACACCTAAATTATGGGAAATAATAATGGTTCCGAAAAACAATTTAATCTCCAGCAATCTGTGGCCGACTATTATTCTAATTAACTAGCGTTATAATGAATTACCGACAAAAAACCCAAAACATAAACGAAAAAAAATATCCAATTTAACAACAAATAAGAGCATGTTCAAATTACATTTTCTCCTAAAAAAAAATTGATCTTCGAATAAAAAAACTAAACTTCCGAATAGAATACTGAACCTCCGACAAAATTACTAAGTTACCGACAACAGAGGTTTGGTCAAAATAATCATATTTTTACAACTTGCATGAACTGTTTTAATTTCTATTGTTGGTTATCAAATTTATTTTTTAGCTTTCAATAATGATGAAAATACCTCAACTGTTCGGCCCGCGCGATGGAGTTCGGGTCTACTACGTAACTACATTTTCATAATAAACTGAGTTTGTTTTATATTTATCTTTGTTCTTGCTGACATTTTATAAGTTAGGAAATTTGTCGATTAATAATACGGTATAATATTCTAGAAAACCAAAGTCTACTTGGTTTTCGATTAAGGCATGAATAGGGGTACGTATCAAAATCCCGAAAGTTCATTATACCTATGGCTGAAATACCGACGTGCAAAACACCGAAATTCAAAATACCGAAAGGTTTAAATGCCGATAGTCGTTATATCGAAACACAAAATACCGATGTTCAAATGCCCGAAAGGACGAAATCCCGAATAGACGAAACAACTTGAACGTAGCGGTTGGTCACAATTCTAACGTTACCTAACCTATTTCACCCAGTTCAAAGTGCAATCAAAATACAATCTACCTGTGACTAGACTGTTAGACAATGGTAAACACATTTTTACGAGAGATTGTGGCTGAAATAGGTTAGGTTAGGTTAGAATTGTGACCAACCGCTACGTTCAAGTTGTTTCGCTACTTCTCAAAATAAAACAAATCGGGACCTTAGGGCACCCCGACACGGATGAGTCGGGATTTTGAACTTCGGGATTTTAAACATTCGAACAAATGAACTTTCGGGATTTTAAACTTTCGACCATACGACCATTTCAATTTTTGGGATTTCGTCCATCGGTAATTTAAAATTCGGGATTTTTATACGTACCCATGAATACGACTGTTTTAACTTTTTAACGCCTGAAATAGGTACCGATATCGAAGCATACCCGTGGTAAGTAAAATTCATGATATATGATGCAATTAAAAGTTATTGTTACAAGTACATTTTTATATTTTTTATAAGTTTCTGTATAGCCACTCAGAATAATATTTTTAGTATAATGTGACAGTTAAAATAGCACCACAATCTATGAAATATGAAAGGTTATTTATGAATTAATAGTCGGCAAGTAAAGATAAAAATTACACAGCAAAGTTTTCAGTAGAACGTAATTTATGCTGGTAGAAAAGTATTATAGCAATAGACAGTCATGTTTATTTTTCGAAGATTTCAGTATCTCATTCGGTCGTTTCGTAATTTTGATTCGGACAAAAGTAGTCGGAAAGTTAGTATTTTAGGCAGTAGATTTAATATTTTGAGTAAGGACAATTCTTCTTTTTTTGTCGGAGCTTTTATTACTACCCCTAAATTATAATCGGACGGGAAGACCGCAGCAGGTAGATTGTTCTAGTCTCTCGATGTACGTGGTATAAACGACGAGGCGATACTACTATCTTTGGTCCATATATAAAAACCCTTTATTTGAGGTGGAAAATTATTAAAAAAACTTCTCCCGATCTGAGATATTAGACTTTTATTGACTGAAACCCACATCTGGTTCAGCGCCCGCCGCAGTAAATCTTTCGAACAATGTCGTAAACCTAGCAGTTTCGTCATAAACCCTGGAGTAGAAGAAAGCAGTCAGAACAGAGCTGATCTGAGCAGTGCCCATAGCTATAGAGAGCTAAAACAAAATCAAAGTTGAAGTGGGTCTGGATGTGGGTACTGGGTGTCTTGTGTACGTGAGTTTACATGTTTGTGAACACACCCACGATACAGGAGTTATTGCAAGTTTTGGGCAATCCTTCTGCGAAGCAGTAATGCTAGCAAAGGAGGAGGCCACACGTGTGAGGCAACTGTCCTCACGTCGCCGCGGGCTTGGGGACGGCGAACTACCCATTGCTCGCCCGTCCGGTAATCGTCCGGACCAAGCCCAAGACGTCAACGCTCGCGCCTCTAGGAGTTGTCAGCAAACCATAGGGGCCCAGCAGGGTCGAAGCCTACTGGGGCCAACGATTCGTTTCTGAAAGGAACGTCCGGCCCCGGTACCGAAGGAACATGGGTGGGTTTTTAGTCAGTAAAAGTCTGACATTATCTCCCGCTCCGCCTAAGAGCGGGGGATATCATTAGATGATTTTCCCACCTAAAATAAAAGTGTTCGGAAAAGTATTTTAAAAAAACTAGACTTCTCAGTAAATTAAACAATTCTAACTAATCGTCTCTCACAGTACAATAACCTTTTACCCCGTTTACTGTTTTATTTACCCAAAGATCAGTTCAACTGAAACATTTCAGTGTTTCCAATTGTCTATTTGATTTCATTATTTATTCGTCCGTTTCCTCTCGATTTGCGGACGCACGTAAAAATTCTTTGTAAACCATTTTTTTTTTAATTTTCGTGATATTTAGTTCATTCCCGTTAAACTAGGGTAATAAAAAGAAAAATTGTCGTTACTTCTATTATAATATAGTTATTTGGCAGCGAATTTTATTGTTTGTCATTCTTTGAGTAGGTCAGGTATAATAGACGTTTCTGTTCTTATGCGTAAAATATTGTTTGTCGAAGGTTTATTTAGGACGGTTTTGTGGCCGAGAGATGAACTTGTTTGTCCTAACTACGTTACTGAATTTTGTGTTGAACTCAAGTGGTTGCCATTTGCCATTTCGCCTTCGCCGTAACGCTCATAATCTTTCTGTTTTGTATAATGTGCTCTTTCCCCCTTTTATCCCTCGTTACCTCAAAGAACGGTTCCAATTTCTTTGCGACTCCCATATGAAAGTTCTTCGTCATCAGATAACTTGAAACTTAAAATACCAATGCATTCCACTACTTTCCTGGATAAGTCTTTTACTGTCCAAGCCGCTCTTCTATGGAGTGCATTGCCTGTGGCAATAAAACGTGCGCAAACACTGCCTCAATTTAAAAGGCTTGTGTATGATCATTACTCGTCACTGTGATCATGTCTTTGTTTCAACACTTATTCTCTTGCTAATATATTTATATTTTGCATGTATGTATATGTGTATCTATTTTAATATTAAGTATCAATCAGGGTTTGTTTACTTTTATATTTGCATCAAGTGCAACCCCTTTTTGGGTCCAGCCGATTTCTGTCCATTCCAGGTTATCTGGAAGAAATCGCCGGGTGCGATAAGGCCGCCAACTGCATGTTTTTTTTTATTTTTTTATTATAAGGTTTCAATTTGTAATCTTGGTATGCAATAATGTAAAGTTAAGATAAATAATAGGTAAATTAAAGGACCTATGAAATTGCCGCTTTTGAATTGGTTTGCTTGCGAAGCGATATTACAGAAAATACAAAACCTAAAGAAACTAATAGAAACCTAATTTGGAAAAAAGAATAACGTACCTACCATTCATACAGAGTTATAATTCCAAGTCAATCCAAAGATATAATACTTCAAAGCAACCTTTAAAAAACGTTAAAAAACAGCAATTTCATATTAAAAAAAACATATGTTTTACTAAAGCTAAAAATTATTTAATTTGACAAATAAAAAAAACCGGCCAAGTGCGAGTCGGACTCGCCCATGGAGGGTTCCGTAGCAGCAAGTAACATAATATAAAAGTTCTTGTAGTTCGTTGTAACTTTGATCGATGTTTTAATAAATTTAGTGTATTTTTAGATTTATGACGTATTAAAAAAAAATTACTTACTAGATCTCGTTCAAACCAATTTTCGTTGGTAGTTTATATGGTAATGTACATCATATATTTTTTTTTAGTTTTATCATTCTCTTAGTTTAGAAGTTACAGGGGGGGGGACACATTTTACCACTTTGGAAGTGTCTCTCGCGTAAACTATTCAATTTAGAAAAAAATGATATTAGAAACCTCAATATCATTTTTGGAGACCTATCCATAGATACCCCACACTGGTTTGATGAAAAAAATATTTTTGAGTTTCAGTTCTAAGTATGGGGACCCCCAAAATTTATTGCTCTTTTTCTATTTTTGTGTGAAAATCTTAAAGCAGTTAACAGAATACATCTACTTACAAAGTTTCAATAGTATAGCTCTTATAGATGCGGAAAAAAGTGGCTGTGACATACGGACGGACAGACAGACAGACAGACATGACGAATCTATAAGGGTTCCGTTTTTTGCCATTTGGCTAGGGAACCCTAAAAATGCCTGCATTTTCACCTATCGACACTAATACTATAATAAAGAGGTAAAGTTTGTTTTTATCTTTTGTTGTTTGTAGGAGATCTCTGAAAGTACTGGTCCGATTGTTAAAAGTTTTTTCACTGATAGAAAGCTGCTTTATTCCTGAGAGACATAAGTTATATATTTTTATGTACGCGGGCGAAGCCGAGGGCAAAAGCTAATTACCTTTATTATTTAGCACTTTCGAAGTAGTGTTTGCCATCCCTAGCTTTATTCAGCTTTTGTTTACAAGCACTAACTAGTACGCAAATGCGCGAGAAACAGAAAAACAGATTGGTTTTATTTTTAGAGTAATTCAGGTCGAGCCTGGGCGGACTGAGAAATAATATAAAAAGTTTCTAGTAATTGTAAGTGCGGAGGTATGCGGGGCTAATAAACACTAATCACTCCAGCCACCGTAGGTGCGGGCTTGCGGACAGTGAGCAATGGGTACCTCGCCGTCCGACCGTCCGTTAACCGTCCGGACCAGGGCCAAGTCATCGACGGCGCGCACTGTTCCCGCGCGCCTTAAAGATCTGTCAGCAACAACAGGAGCCCAGCTTGGTCGAAGCCTACTGGGGCCAGGGTTAGCTCCGAAAGGTAGCTCGGCCGCAGTATGAAAGGCAAGAATTAACAGGGTGGGTTTTCTAGTCAGTAAAAGTCTGACACTATCTCCCGCTCCGCCCAAAGGATGTCATTTGGATGAATTTTACACGCCAAAAAAATAATAATCACACAATATTACAAAGGTAGATTCTTGTGTGTATGTTTGTTTCTCATTTATGCTCAAATGCCTAAACTGATTTGGATGAAATTTAGCGCACGGTAGACCATGAATAGGACACAGTATAATTTTTATTCCGAGAGTGTGTTCCATTGGAATATTTTTCTATATTTACGCAGGCAAAGCCGCTGGCTAGATGCTAGTGGAGTATACATTTTTAGCATGTACCCACAGCTCTGCTAGCATATTGACTAGAATCTAGCCGAACACAAATCAATCACTTTTGAAAAAATGCACTTACGTTAATCGGCTCAGTAGTTCTCTAGATACAAGCACTTATATGGACAGACAGACAGACGTTACGTTCTATAATAGGTAAGTAATCTATTTAGCAACCTTGCATTTTCTTTGCTTCCATGTATTTAAGCCAAACTTGTAATATTGTCATGCTAAACTAACGGAAGTCATTTTTATTACTAGCACTGTTGGAACTAGGGTTGCCAACGTTTATTACAAGAAATAAAGTATTTTTTTATCTGAGAACAATATGACACAGTATTTTATTTAGAAAAATGATATTTTATTTGTTTAATGTTTTGAATACATATTTGTGAGCTACTCGCACAACATATTCATTTACAGTATTTTTTAAAACTTCATAATCCTGACCACAATATAACTAACATTAAAATAAATAAGGAGCTCATTCGATTCATTCTGAAACTCTGTTATGTGATTTAATAAAAAAAATGTGAGAGCGTCGCGTCTAAGTCTAACACTTATGAGTATAGTGTTAAGCATTTTGATGTTGAAAACAGTGAATGATAAATGACCTTTATTTTGCAAATAGGTTTTAAAAAAAAAAACACTTTTACACGTCAATTTTGTTTTCAGTCAGTTTAAACTAGATGAGGCCGATGTTTCCTAGCTGACTACCCTGAGAAGAAACACCGAAACAAACTCAGGGGTCAAAGTCTCTTTTAAATTCCATACAGTAATGAACATGTAATGGTCAAATCATATGAGAACCATGCAGATGTCTCAGGTGGTCTTTTGAGGAAAGAACCACACAAATTTGAGTGGACCTGGCCAGTCAGTGCAAGCATTTGTCAGTATTCGTGTAGCTCAAACTTAGGACTACTAAGGAGCTCACCGACTTGACGAACAATGCCAAAGAAAGGATATTTGAGTAGGCCGCATCAAATACTCAAAACTGCCAGACATCATGTTAAAATACAGAAAAGGAAAAGTAATCCACATAGTCCCCACATTCACAATAATAAAATAAAATTTACAAAATATAACACTTTACATAAATAAAAATAATTATTATTATTATTATCAACGTCAAATGGTAAAATAAAATTTTAAACAAAAATCATCAAATGACAAAATGCAAAAAAAAAACAAAGTATTTCGTATACCTTATTTTTGTTCAACAGTAAAAAGTATAATGTAGTGAAAAACAGTTTAGCACTGTTTTTAACAATATAGTTGGCAACCCTGGTTAGAACTGTCTGCAGAGTGTCTGAAAATATTAAAACTGTCCATTAACATATCTGTGACTAGTTCCAATTAGTCAACGACGCTTCAAGGTTACATAGAGAAAAATGGCTCGAGGAAATAATTAATAGTTTATATTTTGTAGGGTTCCGTACCTCGAAAGGAAAAAAACAGAACCCTAATAGATCCTATAAGGTTTCTGTTTGTTGTCCGTCATTCTGTCTGTCTGTTAAGACCCTTTATCTCGCGAACGCGTGGAGGTATCGAGTTGAAATTAAAACCATATACTCAGGTCTGCGGTCCCTTGAAGCTGTGAAAAAAACAAACTTCTAAGTTAACGGAAAAAAAAGATACGGCAGTCTATGTCGCAAAAAAACTTAAATTTCAAATGAATCAAAATTCATAGGGTACTTACCGTTGACCCAGAATCCTGAAATTTAGCATAAAGCAAGGTCTTCTAGCATAAATATAGGAATAAATCTGAAGACTGTAAATTTGTAGTTACGTCACAAAAAAAAATACAATTCGAGAAAATCGAACTGTTTTCATAGGTAAGTTTGTGGAGAACCCTCAGTGCGCGAGTCCGACCGACTCGCAATTGTTTCCTATTGTTGTTAACATTCGTTGTTAGTTTAAATAATTCGACGAGATATACTCGTATATCTGTTAACGATTGCGTCCAAAATGTTATGCTCCTGTCTGTTGGAAATGGAAATTGTGTGAGGTAATATTTTAGTATAATAATATTTGTCGGTCTTAAAACTTACCAATTTACAGTCTTTGAGACTCAAAATTGATATGGCTTCAGTATATATGGACGTCTATTATTCGATTATAATTACTATGATAATTAATACAAAATACATAAAAAACTTTTTACAAAAAAAATATAACCGACTCCAATGTTAAAATAAACGGCCGTATCTTTTTTATTCTTTAACTTGACGTTTGATTTTTTCACAGGTTGAAGAAACTGCAGACCTGAGTATATGGTTTTAATTTTAACTCGATATCTTCACGCGTTCTCGAGATAAGGGGTCTTGACAGACAGACCGATAGACAGACGGACGGACAACAAAGTGATCCTATAAGGGTTCCTTTTGAGGTACGGAACCCTAAAAACACTTTAAAGTACAAAATAACTTTAATTACGGAAGTCGGTGTTTCTATAATAGTTTTGTCTCTTCGTTATTTAACACCGACTTCTGTTCGAAGTCGGCTAAAAAGGATATTTAATACACAAAAGCGAACTTTACACAGAATTTGGGTTTTCTTACAGTGAACCTCTGAGTTAAAAATAGTTTAAGTGTACAATAAAAAATAATACACTTAATCAAAATAAATATGTGTACACAATACATACATTAAGAACAAATCTAATCATATAATTTCCCGAGCCAATTTTGACTATCATGAATAGAGCTTCATGAATATCATCATCTTTTCCTTTTACCATTGATTCCTATTCCTTTCTGTCAAACGTCACGTTATCACTCACATCATTTTCTGTCATATAATGCGTGGCACAATCAATCTATATTTTCTTATCATTGTGTTTACTACTAAGAATCATTAAAGGTTAAAAGTCATTCTTATGCAGCTATGTTTTTCGTCAAAAATATTGTAATTTACTGTATTTATTTTTCGCTTCTTCTTTTCTTCCATTTACATGCGCTTGTCAAACCAAAATGTCTCCTATGACATCATATTTGTAAAACTTTTGTTGTAAATCTACACTAATATAATAAAGAGGTAACGTTTGTTTTTTTTTGTTTTTTTTTTGTAGGAGGCAATCTCTGAAAGTACTGGACCGATTGCTAAATTTTTTTCACCGACAGAAATCTGCTTTTTTCCTGTGTGACAGGCTATATTTTATGTACGCGGGCGAAGCCGCGTGCAAAAGCTAGTTTATTATATAACACTCAAAAAGAACAGTGATGGCCGAGTGGTAACGGCCCCGACTTACGAGTTGTAGGTCGCGGATTCAAACCCAGCCAGGCGCATTACTTTGTGTAATTTAATTCATCACCACTCAACCTCAACGATGAAGGAAAACATCGTGAGGAAACTGGCATGTCCTAGAACCAAAAATTCGAAATAGTGACATCCACCAACCCGCAATAGGCCCGCGTGGTGGATTACGACCCATTCAGGCCTTAATCCCAGCAGTGGGAACATTACAAAGCTGATTATGCTATGCTATGTAATACTCAATGTTTTTTTCGATAAATAAAATAAATTACCAAGAAAATAAGAAGTAACAAACACACAAACAATCGCCTTTAACATTATAGTGAGATAAAAATAACCAAATTCTCGCACACACAAACATTTTTCTGCAGACTAAGTCCATGCACGCGCGCACTAATGACAGGTGAGCCATTGAACCAAAATATTTACAAACCGTAGGATGGATTTCTTCCAAATATTATGTTTTTAAATAACTATGCATGGTTTTAAATATTTCGCTACAAATATATTTTTATAAATACGAATTCTTTTTCCGTCGCGCTTTGATTGATCGATTTATTTACACACTAGTGACTGCCAACGGATCCGCCCGCGTGAAGTGGGTTTATTCAAACAAATTGTGGACCACAATTTTATCCTCTCAGAAGATAAATTTTGAAAAATCTTTTCTTATACTTTGTATACACCATATATGGAACTTCTGTGCAAAATTTCAGTGTTCTAGGTAAAAGGATTTGGGCTGGGTGTAGCTAAGTGAGTAAAGTCTGCCTTTTTGTACACAGAAGATAACTAAGGGAAGATGAATCGTAGAGGTAAGGTTTTACAAAAACTCTAAATCTTCTCACTCATCTAAATAAAAATAAAAAATTGGCTCTTTAACTTGTAAAATTAATGAACGAAAAATCAGTAAAACTCTGACACTCCCTTTTTCTATTCCCAAATCGGATGAAGTTCTTTGATGATCTCTCGCCTCAAAAAAAACCTTGGTTCCCGGCTGTCATTTGTAAATCTTTGACAGTCGTTACGGATAGTCAGAAGGTAATAAATCTGTCACCAGTCTTAGCAAGGGATATCGCGTTACAGCCTGTACCCCTAGTCAAGTTACTAATCTGCAATAGTTAACGCTAGTAGAAAGCTTCAAATGTACGAGAATGACGTCGTCTCAACGCTCAGTCACGTGGTCAGAACAAAAGATTCGGCGATGCGGCCAACTCGAAGCGAAACGGTTGTAACTTGGCTAGGGGGGCTGGCCACGACTTCCATCTTAGCAGCGAGTGGCGCGGCGAGCGGGGCGGCAACGAAAGGCGAGCACGCGCCTCTACGAGCGGCGTCTCGTGGCGTGCTTCAAACATTTTCATACTTTTGATCTTACCGCTCACAGCGGCAAGGTCATGAACGGACCGTTACCCAGTTATTGGGTAGTGGGTAGCTATCTATTTTGACTGACCTGTTGGTCTAGTGGTTAGTGACCCTGACTGCTATGCCGGAGGTCGTGGGTTCGATTCCCACCCAGGACAAATGTTTGTGTCAAAATCATTTGTTCTGTGTCTGGGTGTAATTTATATATGTATGTACGTATTCAGAAATATATAAGTATGTTTATCAGTTGTCTAGTACCCATAACACAAGCTCTGCTTAGCTTAGGACTAGACAGCGTGGTGTGATAGTTGTGCATTATTATTATATTATTATTATCGGGCATTATGCTGAACTAGACCTTTTGGTGCAGCCGTGAGAAATACAATGTGGCTGTTTCTTTTTTTGATTATTTTTAAGTTTATATTTAAGATAGTATGAGTGTATGAGTGCTACATAAATGTCAATTCTTTCTTTCATTGGAGATCAAATAGGCAATCGCTTCATGTTAAATACTGGTGCCTATCCGAATCCGATGAAGCTAGAACAACATCAGACCGACGCACACGTGTAACACGCGATTTGTACGTAGAACGACGTCGCGTGGCGTGTATCAAGTGTAGCTCTACAAGTCTAGTTTCCATATAAAACGTATGAAGACTGACGCGCCCAGATCGGCGCGTGTGGCACACGTGTGAGCAGTGTAGTTCTACCTTTAGACTAGATCCCGTCCCTAATACAATGAAAAGACTAGACACTGACAGACAGACATTGTAGTTTTAATGTCTAGACGCACAAATCATCACAATAATACAAAAACCAGTTTCCCTGTCAGGCCATGAGTACTGCATATAACCAGTAATGTACAGGCACGGTCATATTAATAGCTATAGTACAGTTCCCAGAGACACACACACGTCGTAAACGAGCCATCAAACACAAATTGAAAGGTCGACACTCTGGAACTTTCCGTGAGTAAGAAAACGTTTTAGTTTTCAGTTAGTCCTCACTAATTGTTCCGACTTCTTTGTTTTTATTGAAGTACGTCTAAAGATTTATTTACCCTATTATTCGTATTATTACACTAATATTACAAAAGTGGATTTTTTAACGTATAATGGTCTGTCTGTATGTTGGTTACTCCTCGATCAAACCGCTTGACGCACGGATAGACCATGTCCTGAAAAAAGACACAGGATACTTTTATATTAGGAGTATAACCCGGCCAAGTGCGAGTCGGACTCGCGCACTGAGGGTTCCTTACCTATATAAATAGTTCAATTCCCGAATCGAATCTCGACGATTGTTCCGCATCGCGAAATAGTTTTTTTTTGTGAAATACTCGTAATTACTGCCTCCTTATCTTTTACTTGTGCTATGAGATCTTGCTTCATGCCAAATTTCAGGATTCTAGGTCAATAGTAAGTACCCTATACCTAGCGCTGTGAGCTCATCGCATTATGCTTGAGGCCGCAGCTTTAAGCTGAGCGTCCGGCCGTTTTGCGCGGATGTGACGCATATCTTCCCTATCGATTGATGTTAAATAAACTGTTTTTCTTTATTTCTTTCTTTCTTTCTTTTCTTTCTTTCTTTCTATAGGTTTTGATTTTCTAGCTTTAGGCTTTGTCTTTAGATTGACTTAGAGGTTTGATTTTTCAGCTTCATAACTCCACGCGTTCCTGAGAAAAAGAAGCCTTGACAGAGGACAGACGGACCACGCATAAAGGGTTCGGTTTTTGATTGACTTAGGTACGGAACCCTATAAACAACTTAGACGCGAGCGAAGTCGCTAGGAGAAGCTAGTGTTATATTGTATGATGAAGTAGTTGATATTTCTTGACGTGTTTTTAAAACAAGCTGCCACACACGCCAGTCTGTTCAGGGGTACCACTACGTAAATATGGAAAAGTACTGAATGGAATTCTACAAGGTAAAGTGGTAACTGTTTATCAACTTTGTAGTAGGCCGAATGTGCCCGGAATGAGGCTGAAAGGGTCAACTTAATGGTCAAATATGATTTAAATCTGCGGGAAATGGGCATATGTAATTTGGTCCTGGCTCGTCCTCTATCGGATGAAGCAAGGACTATCTACAAATTAGTCAAACTAGCAATTAAACGTAGAATGTAACCTAATTTTAATTAATTTCTATTGTAAGGCCTATGAGGGTGGCATGATCATGTCTGATCAAACCCTCTTTAATTCATTAAACCCCAAGCGAACGCCGGAACGCGTTCGCGCTCCTATTGTCTTACTATTGTGTCTGTGATTTCCACGATTGAAAGGTTAATTCAAATAAAGATTAAAAAAAAAAAAAAAACTTTGTAGTAGGAGCCACATTCTTAAGTGACCTTTTTTATTACGTTGGAATTGGAAATCGTCTAGTGCCTTCTCGCGCTCTAGGACAGAGTGGGGGGGCGTGTCAGACTTTAACGAACCACGGAACCATATTAGAAGTTCTCAATTATGATTTGTTATGGGGTGAAATAATTAAAAACCCACCAACACGTATTTTCACAATGATTACTCAATAGCCCTTATTGGTGACAATTAAATTGGGTCGTATTCGCGATATAATCACTTTTATCGCAATTCGGAACGCTAGGAAAGATGACGGCTAACGATGGACATCGCTATCTTTGAAAGAGATAGCACAAAACAGAGAGGTTGGGAAGTAAATAAGGAAGGTAAAAGGTCTCCCCTATCTTCTTACTTCAAAAACCTAGCGCAGAATAATCCAGGAAGCATAGAAGCGTAGGCACTAAAGCTCCGACTATCGTACGTCTGTTATCAGTGACAGTATCGTCGATACTACTGTAATTTATCTGATATCGGTCAGACAGAAAAGCTGTCGAAGTACTCGACTAATCTATTTTTAGATATATCGACAAACTGTTCGTACATTGTCATGAATTGCGGTTTAAGTTACATGGTCGGCTGTTGGAAAGATGGATCATTATTAGATATACCCATTATAGTGAATAGGTACACCTTTTGAGCTTGTATGTTTTATTTATTTATTAGAGCTTTATGCACATAACACTGTACAAAGGCGGACTTAATGCTTTAGGTTGTGCAGAAACATAAAATAGCAGCTGCAACTTAATAAACACTTTTTTGTTTGCACTAAACCACAGACGAAACATGCATTTGCACATAGATTTTATGTATTTTTAGGACCTTTTTTGTACTACAAGTTTAACAAATTATTGGATATTTATAGCGTAAATTTTATTAAATGTAGTACATTGGTATTGGAGTATCTACTGAATCTTAACTACACAGACACAGAGAAACTATTGGAAGTTTTAGTATGATTGTACGTTTAGTTTGCACCGTTATACGTGCACCCGTAGTGATAGTCTTGTAAGTGATGACCCGAAACACAGGTTTTATAAACCTAGCTCGGGCAAGTCGCTAATTATAAGTACATAATTTTAAGTTAATAAAGTAAATTTTCCTGTAGTTTAAATATTTGATAAGTCAATTATACTCGTAGTTATTACTTGGACACAGCATAATTGTTTAAGATTTACTTGTGGCTGTTACATGTAATTATTTTGTGTAAAAGATAAAATAAAGATTATTAAAGATTAAAAAAAAAAAAAAAAATAGACAAACAGAACAGAAACAAAATAATACAATAGTAAACACACACTTAGATACATACATACGAGTATAATTAAGCAATGCTGTAGTGAAAAAACAAACCGAACCAATCAGTGCTGTGATGATTCTTCCAACTTCTTGTGAATATGCTCACGTGCCTTCACCTTAAAGGAAAATCGACCGGTCGCCATCCTAATTTAAAGAGGGAGCGCATGCCAAAGAGATATCGCCTGGACGAAAAAGGAGGAGTGGACGGGGGACCTTTTTCAGTCACTTCTGTAGCGCGTTGCAAATGCAACTAACGCGCGTTTGTAGCGTATCATCAAGACTTTAGTGCGTCGCTAAATGTCTTAGGCCTACTGTTATTTATTTATTTATTTATGGATCCTTTATTGTACACCAAAATAATAAATTACACAGAAGCAGACGCGTAACTTTATAAACGAGTATTCGTCATTATTGTTTTGGTATAAGCCTGATCACAGCTTACATACATACAAAATTGTATAACTCTGACGTCGGAGCGGCAACATGCTGCTCGCTTCACTGCATGCAGGCTTCAAGACGCCTGCCGTACCGCATGTCATATACGTAGGGACATACATTGGGCGAAAGTACGTTTTTATTTTTGTAAAAATAGCAGGAACATCTTCATCATCTGATGACATTGTCACAAATGATTAAAAACGTATGCGTTCAGTACGCTGTGCTACTCAAGCTACTTGGCGAATTTTAAGGCGACCATTACACGGAAATGCAACCGTCAATCAGTACTAAAAAAACGTCAATCATTGCATTAGACGGTAGGTTTTTCGTCAATCAAAAATTTGACTGTGGCAAAACTCAGGAAAACCTACCGTGTAATGTTCGCCTTAAGCTGTAACTACATTAGACCGACCACACGTGTAACACGCCTGATTTGTACGTAGAATGACGTATCATGGCGTCTCGTGGTGTGGATCTAGTGTAGCTCTAAAAGTCTAGTTTCCATATAAAGTGTATGGACGCACCCAGATTGTCGTACGTACTACGTACGCCAATCGTACTACAATGCGTTCCAAATGTGAATAGGATCGCTCGCCATGTTGTGACGTCACGATTTACTGTCAAATCGAGGAAAGAAATTTTTAAACATTAATTAATTTACGAAAAATTTAATTTATTTATGAACTGTGAACGAAAAAAGTTTAATCAGAATCCAGTTCTTCAATTTTACTCATCTATAAGTTCTTCAATTTTGCCAAAATTTCTTCGATTTGACAGTACGACGAGACGTCAAAACAAAGGAATCGGTCCTATTCTCATTTGGAACGTGTGCGCAGTGTAGTTCTAGCTTGAAGCATCTATAAAGCTAAGTGCCCATGGACACTAGGTAATCACCACACCACACCGATTAATCAATCGTTACACCTCATCCTCGATTTAGGATCCCAGTGGCCTCTACACCCCAATATCTATACAGTTCCAAAATGTCGGCCATCACGCGATACTCAATCTTTATAGGAAAGGTATATAAACTGTAGCGTGGGTGTGTCTAATTGCCCTTATACATAATGGTTGGCGGTAGAATTATTGCTACATCCATCACTTTATGTGTAGTCAAGTGGTTAGTGGTGGCTGTTGTGTGAATGGCTTGGCCATCATGGCCCATCTTCTTTAACTTAAGCGAATATTTTCACGACAGGTATGGTGAAAAAAAAACTAAATTATGTTGGTCTAGTTGCTTTTTTAGGGTCGCAATAATCCGTTGGATGCGAGATGCACAGGACTGGTCGTGGTAGCGACACTTGGGGGAGTCCTATATCCAACAGTGGACGTTCTTCGGCTGAAATGATGGTGATGATTTTCCATATTTAAAATAGAGTTCTTTTGAAAAATCTTTTCCGAATTCGTTCATTTTTCTACCCTTATTTTTTTTCTTAATGTTAGGTAGGCTACCTGGACTTCCTATTTAATAGCTAGTACTTTCCCCCAGCCAGACTACAATAAAAGTATACGCATATGAAACAAATGAGGGCGACTTGATCGTGGGTAGGTACTGTAGCTAGGCAGCTATCTACGTCATGTGTTACCCCAGTTTTCGACACGCTTATATTACCTAAACGGTTTCAGTGTTCATTCATGTCTCATTTTCATGAAATTAGATCAAGGCTTTATCATTTTTATACTAGCTTCTGCCAGCAGCTTCGCCCGCGTGAAAAGAGGTTTCTCCATAGAAGCTTTGGACCTTCGTTAAAGCCCCTTTTGGGGTAAATTTATAAAAATCCTCTCTCAGTTCTCACCCACATTTTAAAAGTAAACCTTGAACAAAATTCCACGCTCTTAGTGCTAGTAGTTTTGGACTGTGTGTTGATATGTCAGTTAGTCAGTTTCTTCTTTTATATGTAATATAATAAACTCGGCAAACGTTGCCCTGGCTTAAGCCTGCAATACACGTTGGCCGAACGTTTTCGAGTGAAGACCAATACGAACATCTAGACAGTAAATTTGCCTTGTCTTGCTATCGCTCGGTGTTGCTCGCCTAGTTGGTTGAGTACAGTCGCCTAGAGACAAGCGCCATCGTGTATAGACCTCATTTGGCATAGCTTGTCATAACTCGTAGCCGCTCGCGATCACTTGCCTCACTTTGGAGCGGTGTCGGTTTTTCTGCACAAATCAAAGGCGCTCGCGCGCGCTCGCCCAACATGTGGGCGTCTCCTCAAAACTCGTCTATGTTGGCCATTGGCATTGGTTTCCTTCAAACTTGCCGAACGTCTAGACAGTAGTGCTTGCCTTGTGTCAATTGGCCTGAATTTGCCTAGGCTCGCATTGGCCTAAGCTCGGCCAACATGTATTGCAGGCTTTAGATATGAACTGTCAAAATCGCGAAGATGAAGTAGTCGTCGTAGTTTTCTTGAAATTTTATCATTTTCTGCGCAACTTTCTTATTTCTTTTCTTTTTTCAAAACATTCTCCTGACAATAAATAACAAACAGCCAAAAAAAGAAATAACAAAATTGGTCCAGCCGTCTATGAGAAATAGGGATTCATTTTTATATCTCTTCGATGTGTTGCGATGAGAGAAGCTTTAATAAGCAAATTGCCTTTTTTTTGGTAAAATGCTGCCATAGGGCAAACGGACAAACAGAATAAAAAATGTCGTAAGCTTAATAAAAGCCGCATTAGCACCCTTTTCTACAAGATTGTACGAAAGATTCACGTGGTCCTCGAACGCAAGAAGCAACTGAAGGAACAGCGCGGGGTTTAGTCAGTAAAAGTCTGACATTCCCCCTCTCTCTACCTAGAGGGTGGTTATTTTACGGAGCATTTAATTATTTGATGGTTTCCTAGCCTAAATTAGAAGCATTTTTGTGTACAGAACTCTAAAAAAAGACATTGATAAATTAACGACTTATTAAAACGTGCACCATATGTTTCGCATAGCAGAACGCAGAAAAATACCAATTACTTAAATAAAACATAACACTCACCTACGTCATAGTAATAAACTGGTAAAAAACCCAAAGAGATTTTCCAAAGTTCTTCAAAAGAAACAGTTAAATACAAGTCTCACTTTGATCGCCATGACAGCGTTTGTTTTGGCGGCAAAACTTATTTTCGGCGAGGTTTCACGGCCATTTTGAATTGCGAACGTTCGAAACTCGAACTTTCAGCCTGGCTACCAAGAATTTATTGTAAATCTCATAAATGTGAAAAAAGTGACTTACGAGGAAGACAAAGAAATCGCTCTCATTTTTTCGCTCTTAGTTTTGGCTTGGATACTAAGTCTTTTAAGTCTTCGTATAATAAATTGAATAGTTAATTTGTTTACCATTAGACATGGTTCTACATGTTTAAATTTTGTGTAGTATTTGGCAGCAAAAGTACGAATATCAAGTCAACCTTTTCAGCAAACTTCGCTGAGGTAGTAACACTACAATAAAATTCTCAGCTCCATTTTACCGAGATCGCACATATTGTTCAGTTGTGCAGATACTTGATATACATAACCATACACCAATTTTACATCACAATGTCCAGTAAAAAATAATTTGCGGATAATTTAAACAGCCTGACCTTCATACGAACAATTCCCGCCAAAAAATAATTTTGCTCTAAAAATTGACTACCACAGATATTTTATTTGTGTATTAAGGGTGAGTTGCACCATTTAACTATAACGATAATTTGGAGGTATGCGGAACAGAGAGTAAAGTCCCACATACCTCCGTTGAAAAGGGAGGATCCTCCGACCAGACAGGTGTTATAGTCTGGTGGGCGACTGCCCGATAGATGATTTCGGGCTGTCGTATATGTTCAAATCGCGCGGAGAACTTTGATTGCGCGATGCAGGATTTCATACTTTCTTCGTAGTTCTTATGTGGCGCCATAGATGTCGCTACAATAACAAAGCCGTTAACAGTTATCAAATCGTCGAATTGACCAATTGGCGGCCGTTGCACGGCTGGTTATTGGTTTGATTATCGTTATAGTTAAATGGTGCAACTCACCCTTAGTTTGCATTTTGAAAAATCAATTATTACTTGTGAGCTTTTCATAAAAATAGATAAGTTATGTACTTGTAAATTTTTACATGTTAATTTTGGAATTCGATTTAGCAAAGTACACCCATCATGAGCCATCCTTGATAACGTTAAAATTACAAAACTGTTTTGTATGAAATTAGAAGTGCGACAGGATAGAATGGACGAAATGGAAAAAAAAATTGTAAATTGGCATCAAGATGACCTTCTGAGGCGACGAATTATACAAATAAAGAGTATTGCTACTTTTATTTTACCTCTTTATCTACAAAAAGTCTGCTGCTAAAAGTAACAAGTAGAATAGGCGCAACAGGCTTCAAAAGTAACAAGTTAAGGGCCTTGAATAAAACCTAGAGTGATAAAATGTAGTTAGACAGTTCTGTATTTTATATTTATTTATTTTAGGCGCATTACTTTGTGTAATTTATCTCATCCCACTGCTCTCAAAACGGTGAAGGAAAACATTGTGAAGAAACCGGCATGTCCTAGAATTATTTCAAAGACATGTGACATCAACCAACCCACACTGGGCCCGCGTGGTGGATTACGGCCCAGCCCCTCTCCTAAAGAGGAGGCCTGAGTTCCCATAGTGGAAACATTATAAGACCGACTATTCTATGTACTGCTTTCATAGGTACTTCTTTAGTACTCAGTTTCAGTACTCACTCATATTAAGCGGCCTTATTGCTTGTCATCTGTCCACCAACCTAATCACCACCACACCTCAGCCTCCAACCTGACTTTAAAACCCCCCATAAAAGACACCACCATCTATATTTATCAACTGCTACATTAATAGCTTCGGCCTTGCCCCAGAACCTAGGTGACGTCACGTGTCCCACCCTAGTTAACTAAAAGCTTACTGCTAATGTAATAACGCTTGTTATGACCACCTCCAGCTAATGATGGTAGATGATTGAAGGTTGGGACCTTGGGAAGGTTCTACCTGATATGTGATGCGAGGTTGCTCTGACCCTTGAGTTTGATGAAGTGGTTGTAATTAGTAGAGATGAGGTTATTTTTAAAGGGGTTCTGGGATATTCACTGAACGCTATAGGGATGTAATTAGTCGTGTTTGATTGATTTATTCTTAGGAAAGCGTACTTAATTCATTAAACCCCAAGCGAACGCCGGCGTTCGCGCACCTATTGTCTTTCTAATGTGTCTGTGATTTCCACGATTGAAAGTTTAATCTACAAAATAGACAACATTATTTTTTAGTATACTATATATGCGAAACCTGAATATATTTAATTCAGAATCAGTAACTGAATCGATTCCAATCACTTTTACACCCTGTTATATTTTTCCCAAAAATATTTTTAAAAACTCACTAGTTGGACACCACCAACACTAAGTATAAAACAGGTCACAGCAGATCGTAGCGGACATTAGACGCCAGCTGCAGCCAGAGATTAAATAAAAAAAATCACACATAAATCCCCAGAGAGAGATTTTTTATTATTATTAAAGTTTGTCTAATTTGGCAACACAACAACTGACTAGTGTTGGGCAATATAAAATCTAACTACCGATTAATAATTACGACTACATATTGTAGTTAGTAGTCATAAATTTAAAAAAAAATATATAATCGTAAAAAGCAGATACAACACTTTGATTAATTGGAATCAAGTCATGCAATTCCTGCGCACACTCTCCAGAACGCATCCCGAAAAATACCCAAAGGCTGGCTACTCTACGTCTGCGTGCTACGTTCAAAGCTTTGTAAATTGGACTTAAATAAATCTGGACCACCAATTAGCCTCTTCGCACGCATTTCCACTGCGTCCAAAGCTGCTAGACAGCATTTTGCAGCACTATATGTGGCTGCAGTACTCCACACACGATCATCTCTTTGCTATACAAATATACTGAGTTGTCTCTTGACTATACAAATATTATTTTCCACACTGTCGCCAAAGTTTCGATCCAGCAGGGGTACCAACATACCGCAAGTAATGATTGCCGCAACCATTGGGATTTTCCACCCCTGGTTGTAGCTATGTCGGTATTTGGGAAACCCGTGCGTGATCGCTCGATGCTATGGTACAATCTATGGAAAGAATTCGGAGGGTTGTTACTGGGGTATGTTTACATGGTAACCTTTTTACCCGACTGTGTGGATGTAAAGGAGGGTAATGTGTTTATGATCCTATATATGTATGTATGTTTTTTCCTTCGTGGTGCTCTACAGACCAACGCGTTAGTTGATATTTTTGATGATTGTCACGTAAATCGATTTATTTTAGATAATACTGTGATTATCATAAAAGATGGGACAGTATTAAAAATGTAATCTGATGACCACCAGCAGGGACTCAAACTGTAACTGTAATAAAGTGTTTTAACACTGTTTTTTAAAACAGTTTTAACAGAAAAACACTTTTAAATGTAACAGATACAATAATGTTACCGAATGAAACTGTAACCTTTTATATGTGTTATAGAGTGCAGCCGAATCAAACTGTAACCTGTTTATATGTGTTAATAAGTGTTAATATGTGTAACTGAAATAATCAGTTTTAGTGTAGCTTTGTAAATTGTAACTTTGGCAACGCTGCGTTCACCTGTTACACTTATTAACACTGTTAACACTTTTATATCTGTTACAGATATGTTAGGGTTACACTTTTGTAAGTGTTTTGGGTTAACACATTGAAAACACATTAATAAGTGTTACATATTTGATTCTGTTACCAATTCAACATGTAACACTTATAATTCTGTAACCTTTATGAAGGTGTTTTTAAGTCACCACCAGACGCTAAATTGAAAAAAAAAAAAAACAAAAAAAAGACTATGAAGCATCAATGAACAGCTATATAGATCTTTGAGAATCACACAATTTATCATTTTGTATGACTATTTAGGATTTATAATGATTTAAGGTTGGTAAGCAATCACTCTGTCTGTTTTGTGTGGTATCAAGTGCGGTATCAAAATAAAAGGCGCGAGAAAGCAATTCCAAATTATGGAAACACCACTTAAATACTTATTTTTTTCTGTTTTTCTTGATAAAGCGGCACCTAAAATACATTATCTGTGAAAATTTCAACTGTCTAGCTTTGGCAGTTCATGAGATATAACCTGTTGACATACACACAGCGGAACAGCAGTATGGTCCCGTTTCTGCCCTTTGGGTACGGAACTCTATAATCCAAACAAGTCACTTTTCAAGGAATCTAATACAAAAAAATCTTTGATTAACCTAAAACATAATGCATGTTGTTTTCATTTTCACCATTTTTAATTTGCATCGCCAATAATAAACAGCACCATTTTCCTTATCTACATCACATAGGTACTATATATATCGTAATAGTTAGTAACATTTTTCACCATTTTTAATTTGCATCGCCAATAATAAACGGCACCATTTTCCTTATCTACACCACATACTATATATATCGTAATAGTTAGTAACATTTGCCACAGACTCCGTTTAACTCACAAGATGGCAGCCGCAACAAAGCGGTTAAAAAGATTTACAATGAGTATAACAAAGAAACAAACAGATGCCGAATGATTGACAGTAGCGGCGGTAGGCTGCTGCCCATCAGCGATAGTAACTTAGATTTATGTACTATTAAATGGGAATAACTGGCGAATTTTATTTGTTAAAGATCGAATTAGAAAAATTGAACTCGAGACTGGTTAGGTACCGGACAGTGAGCAATTAGTAGCTCGCCGTCCGGTACCTTATAGTCCAGACCAGGCCTAGGTCGATAGCGTGTTGTGTCAGGGCTGCTGGGTACTTGTAAGAATACTGAGCCACTTGCGTTCGCCATTTGAGTTCCAGGACGCAAATGACAAATAAAGGAACACAAAGGAGTTTAATTCTGTTATATTTTAACACTCTTTTTTGACATGAAAAAAGACTTAGGTACTGGACATAATTTGCTGTGGGAAATTAGAGATAGAACGCAGCATCACTTTGCAATCTCTGATGAAAGAAAAGAGAGAATCATTATTTCAGCTGAAAGACGTCCACTAAAGGACATAGGATTCCATCCGTTTCCCGCGACAACTGGCGATTATACTTGGTGATGATACACTCGTCGAGTCGAAGCTTCAAAGTCTTGAGCATCAACGCCGAGTTGCTTGCCTGTCGGTTTTCTACCGTTGCATTTCTGGGAGTGTGCATCGGAATTGCATAACCTAATTCCGCCTAGCCCGTTCCATCATTGGACTACCAGACGTACGGCGATGCGCCACCGGTACATGGTGGACATCCCACCTACACGCACAAAATGTTTTGGGAACACATTCATTGTGCGTGCAGCAATGGAGTGGAGTTCCTTGCCGGAGTCTGTGTTTCCTGATAGCTACAACCTGGGAATCTTTAAGTCGAGAGTGAATAGGTTTCTTCTAGGTAAGCGCGTCCCATCGTCGACCGCATCGTCGCTTTCCATCAGGTGAGATAGCGGTCAAGCGCGAACCTATCAAGGCCCATCTTGTGGGAAGGCTTTCCATTGCTGCGTCTTTTGGTACGCGGTCGCCACTCCAGAACCTTTTGGCTCCTATCAACAATCTGTTCTGCGAGCAATGTGCCCTATCCACTGTAGCTTTGGTTCACCTGCGGATATCTTCCTTCCTGATTCGATTACGTAAGGAAACTTCGAGTATAGCCCATAGAAATGACATAAAGAAAGAATTAGGGGTTTCTTCTTTTTATTTTTCCATGGGTAAAAATCATCCAGATGACATCCCCAACCCTTGGGCAGAGCGGGAGATAGTGACAGACTTTTACTGACTAAAACAAGCCACGCCGTTTCATCCTTGGCTTTCATACCGGGGCCGAGACTTCCTTCCAGAAGCAGACTCTTGGACCCCGTAGGCTTCGACAACTCCTTGAGGCGCGCGGGAACAGTACGCGCCGTGGACGACTTAGGCTCGGTCCGGACGGTTACCGGACGATCGGACAGCGAGCTACCTATTGCTCGACGTCCACAGGCCTGCACCTACTGTGGCCGGAAATCGCGTTGCGTGAGCGCCGTTGCCTCATGCGGTCGGCCTCCTCCTTTGCTAGCTTTACTGCTTCGCAGAAGGAGGCGACCGCCTGCCACTTCTCCTCGCTCCAGACCATGGCCTGCACCCGGCGCGAGAGATCGCCGCCGAGGAGTTCTCCTCTCAAAACCTGATCTATTCCTAGAACTCATGCAGTTAAGATTACAAAACGATTAAAAACAGAACTATCTCATCACAGCGCACGGTTCGGTCTTGACCGAAATCTTTTAATAGCGCACATAACAATCGTACGCACGTAAACGCGCAAAATATATGTTTTTATGTTTATGCTGTCTGTTCAAACACAAGTCTTATGTAATTATAAAACTAAACGATTTGTTGATTCCTAATTTATAAAGCAGTTTTTTATTACACATATTATTCTTTATACTCCAGGCAAGTTACAGAATTGCAGGATTATTCGAAAAAGTACAGGTAGAACTATGAGCAGTGGTGGCAGAGTGGTGACGGCCCCGACTTACGAACTGTAAGGTCGCGGGTTCAAACCCAGACAGGCGCTTACTTATACTTTTCATCACCACTGCTCTCAAAACGGTGAAGGAAAACCTCGTGAGGAAACCGGCATATCCTAGAACGAAAAATTTGAAGAAATATGACATACACCGCACTGGGCTCGCGTGGTGAATTACGGCCCATTCCCTATCTTATAGAGGAGGCCTGAGTCCCAGAAGTGGGTATATTAAAAAGTCTGATTATAAAGGTAGAAGTTACACTGCGCACGTGTGACACACGCCGAGTCGGTCTCCATACATTTTATATGGAAACTAGACTTGTAGAGCTACACCAGACCTACGCCACGTGACGTCGTTCTGTTCTACGTACAAATCAGGCATGGTCTACGTGTGCGTCGGTCCAATGTATTTCTAACTTAAGCGGGGTCTCCAGGCGGTCCACACAATGGTGACACTCGGGTGTTTCTTTCGTACGAATCAGGTGCAGGAACCTCCCAAACTTGCCATGTCCTTTGAGGACCTGCATCATGAAGAAGGTGAGGAAGTTTCCGTAGCTCTAGAACGCAAAGTACAACTGACGGAACAGGGTTTTATTCAGTAAAAGTCTGACACTCAGGATCTTGGTCTGCCTAGAGTAGGAAGACTTTTGAAAATACTATCCTCGTAAGGCCCAGCGACCTAATTTAAGGACAAAAATATTTAGACAGTCCGGCCCAACATAATTTTTAAAATCATGAAACTACAGCCCAGCGACCTAAAATTATGACATGATGTTTAAACGTAACTTTTGTTTTAAAAAATCTCAAAAAAAAAATTCAATATATTTTTTGCATGAAATAGTAAACTTTAGGTATAGGAAATACCGCTTAAAAGAATGTATCCAAAAGCAATACGTTTGTAAATTTTTTGACTACACTAAAGTTCTGGGCCGCAACTACTTGCGCGGGCTATACTTGCATGCTTGCTTGCATGCTGCATGTATGCTGCATGTTGCATGCTGCATGCATGCTGCATGTTGCATGCCTGCTTGCATGCTACACGCATGCTGCATGCATGCTGCATGTTGCATGCCTGCTTGCATGTTGTATGCCTGTTTGCATGCTACATGCATCCAAGCCGACAATATTTTTCAAAAAAAAAAAAAAAACAGTTCTGCCTTTTAATGACTATCGATATAAAATGTATGCCAAAAGACGATTCTGACTGTGAATTTTCTGCGATATGATGGTTCTGCTTTTTAATTATTATGGATATAAACATTATGCCTAAATATGATTCTGACTAACAAAATTATGAGTTTTGAATGTATGACAACTGAGTGTATGCGGAATGATTTTCTGCGAAATGAAGTTTATGCTATCCGTTGTTATGCAAAACAATATTATGACGTAAAAAGTTCTGCTATAAAAGGTAGACCCGCTTTGCAAATATCTTTTATTTGTAAACCATGGTTAATGGGGTTACACATCTTTTTTTTTCTTCTTAAAGCTTAATAACTAAATAAGCTTATGCTTATATATTCTATAAGCTTATAATTATTCAATTATTGAAAAGTTCTGATTTATTAATGGTGCAATTATGAAAACAAAAAACAAGGGTATGACTTTGAAGCCGCTATCCATAAAAATAAGAAATTCTAATATTTTTGAATTTAGAAAGAACACAGATTTTAAAATGGTAATTTTTAAAAGCCTATTGTATACACCGCCGTTTACGGGAAAAAAAAGAAAGAACAAATTGACCGAATGTTCATTGTTATCTATTGAAAAAAAAAAACACGAGTGTTCTATATATTTTGCAAGTTGAACCTAATCAAAGTGCGATAAGAGCCAGTTTTCGAAGAATCGTATTGATCTATCTACCACCAAAGTATGCAAGTTACTTTAAAAATTTTGTTACTGCTTTGGTGTATAATAAAGTTTATTCTATTCTATTCTAACCAGTAGTTCAATGCTCGCAACTTTAAACTGACACAAACTCAAACTCTCATACTGTTTTCCATTCCCCGCAAGGTATACTCATGCGTCACCCACCCTCAAAATACCCACCTCTGTTTACCTGTCCGTCTGCTCACCCACAAACCGTGACACTGTGGGTACAATGAAACAAGGTTAATCGCGGAGGCGAGCGACCGAATTAGACACAGACGGACAAACAAAACGCCTGGTGCAACGCTACGGAGACTGAGAAGTGGGGAAAACGGACGAAAACATTTTGACGAAAGTTAGAACTGGTGATATATTTTTAAATAGTTTATTTTTAACTAGCTGTCCAGTGTCTTTGGTTTTTGGGTCGAAGCATGATGGGTCGAAGTGTGATGATTCGTTTTATAACCTGTCGCAGCCAGATCTTAAAAATGGATCACTTCATGATATGGCCGAGTAAAACTGGGCAGATCGTTTAACCTTTCAATCGTGGAAATTACAGACACAATAGAAAGACAATAGGTGCGCGAACGCCGGCGTTGGCTTGGGGTTTAATGAATCAAAACGTAAAAGTTTGATGATATTTCAATCTTCGTTTGCCCTACTTTCTTTAGACCTTTTATAATTATCATTGAAATCCTACATCAATGATTTGGCCAAAGAGGATAGAAATATCATCAAATGTTAAAATTTAAACGATTTCATCAGTTTTATTTGGCCATAGGTACCTATCATGAAGTGATCAATTCCAAGACCTATTTGACAGTGCGGCGTCTCTCCACAGACCTCGTCCCACCTTCCATCCTGCATAACGTGCCCTATAATCTGTTCACGTGGGGATCGAATGACAGCATCATTGGACGGCATTGCCGTGGCCAAATTCTGGGCTAGACAAGGAATACAACTAGTTTTACCATCAACACGCTAAAAAGAAGATTTAATATGAACCTTGTTATTTCGAGGTAAAAATCCTCTGTGCCATTCCAAGATAATGATCTACCTGGGCCCCAAGTCTGCTATTTTTATAAATTCGTCATTCCAACACGATCCAATTGTCATTTTGCTAAAAGTTTGTAATCTGCTAATTCATAATGATCGATCATTGACCGGTCAATGGTCTTGTAATAGAATTGTGGTAGAATGATAATTTCGAGCATATTAAAACGAATAACTGCACAATAACGTTCTAATGGTAAAACACTGATCAAATAAACTGTCAAAGTTTTAGCAGATTACCGCAAACGTCAAATATTCATATGTACGAGATTACCATTCTATGTCACTTCTTTCAATGGAGTGTCAGTGGTTGACCATTGGAAAGTCATAATGACGCCATTATATTAGTAGATTACCAAACTTGTCAAAATCGACAATTATGACATCAATGATAGACCATGCTGACACTATTGTAATAGCAGACTTGAGGCCCTGTTTACGAAGCTTTGTCGAAATTTGTTCAGCTGTTTAAGCGTGAACAAGTAACAAACATACAGTAATATATGGTACAGAGTTAACCTAATTCTTTATAAATCCTATTAGTCTGATAGCCCACAATTTATTATACTTATAAATTGAAATTATAGGGAACTAGCTGCTATATTATGATCTCGGGCAAAAATCTCTTTAAAAGTGGAAAGCTGGCTGTCTCTGTTGGCAGTGTTTAGGGCACCTTACGATTCCGTGTCGACAATACCATTAGGTATAGGCATGATAAACCCAAGTAATACATAGTATGCCAAACTAAGCTATGCTATAGATTAACGCAACCCAGACACAGTTACAACCCAGGCGCTCAATCTGCTGAATACCCTGATAGCTCGGGAAACGAAAGTTGACTTATTTAGATGTAATATTAAAACTATGAGAGCAGTGGTGGCTGAGTGACAATAGGACTGGCAAGTCGTAGGTCGCTGATTCAAACTTAGCCACACGCATTACTTTGTGTAACTTATTTCATCACCACTGCTCTCAAAATGGTGAAGAAAAACATCGCAAGGAAACCGACATGTAGAATCAAAAATTCGAAGACGTGACATCCACCAACCCGCATTGGACCCACATGCCGGATTACGGCTCATCCCCTTTCCTAGAGAGGTAGTCTGAGTCCCAGCAGTGGGAACATTATAAGGCTGATTACGCTTTGCTATGAAAGAAAGTAAAGAAAAGTTTACCTTAGTGGCAATGCAGTTTTTTAACAAATAAATGAGTACACAAAAAAAAATGTTAAGTACATAAAATTCAATTCCAATTTCTAAGTCCAAAAATAAAACTCAAAAAAACTTGTACTCATTAAGGTAAAAATGCCAAATCACTTTCCCAAGGTTCTCTTTGTATGCGCAGGAGTCCCGCGCAATATTGTCACTTGCGTGGGCGCAGGTTCGACGACCTCTATCAGCTCCCGATATAAAGCGAGAAATGTGATGAAAGTATTAATGCCTGTGTGAACTGAATATAATTTATTTAAAAGTAAAAAAATAAAAGATTTAAATCTATGGTCAAACTTTCATTTATTAGCAACGATTTGGCTCACTTTATGTTGTAATAAAAGTGTTTTTTTCTATTCTATTTGAAACTTATGAGGTTAGTACCTATTCAATATCTAAATTGTGTAATTTATAAGACTTTTTTAAAATTATTTACGTTTTTATTACAAACTTTTATTTAGTTTCACCAGTCCCGATGTTTGTAATAATTATGTCTAGATAATCAAATAGCAAATTAAATTTCATCCACTTCCAAGTTACCAAGCTGAAGCTGATCTGATGATGAAACCGGAAGGTGGCCGTAGGAACTCGGTAGTTAAACGACACCACCCCATCGAGTCTTGACGAGTAGAATTATACAGGTATACTGCGCTATAAAAGCTTGCTATGAAAAAATGATTTTCATTAAAAATTAGTTTTATTTATTTTTGACCGACTACAAAAAGTTTGAGCAGGGAGTATTGCTCGCCGTCTGGTAACTGTCCGGACCAAGCCTAAGTCGTCGACGGCGCGCGCCTCAAGGAGTTGTCAGCAACAGCAGGGGCCCAGCCGGGTCGAAGCCTACTGGGGCCAGGATTACCCGAAATGGAACTTGAGCCCCAGTATGAAGGCTAGAAGGAACAGGGTGGGTCGTTTAGTCAGTAAGAGTCTGACACTATCTCCCGCTCCGCCCAAGAGCGGGGGTTGTCATTGGATGATTTTTCCCACCATAAAAATAGGGCGTATTGCTCGTCATTATAATCCGTGGACCGCAGTAGGCCTTATATTTTTAGGACATGTCTTTGTCACAAAATTTTAAAATAATAATATATATTTTAGAATAGAATATGGTGCATTTCGCCTGAACCGAATCTGGATGGAATGGAGCGGTAACTAATGATATAGAAGTGTAGACTGGTCAACCTCAAATCCAAAGATATACCAGACGTAAACAAATGCCGTGTCTCAAGTCATTGTAGTTTTTATTAGACATTGTTTATCAATACGACGCTGGTCTCCGTCTGCCCCGCCTTGATCAACTGTCTACTGATGTTGATATTGGCAAGAATTGTGGGTAAACCGTTAATATGCTGAAAACTAGCGTTTATTGCTGTATCTGATGATTTCACTGGTATACACTTTACATAGTAATCTATCCATTTAGGAGAAAATCCATTTATTAAAAGAAGTTTGCCTTTTGAATGAAGAGATCCATTTCACCTAACTGCAAGTTTTTAATAAACTATAAGATGTCCAACAAATCCTTAGGGATTTTCACCGTAGGCTCAGGCTTGCGGACGGCAAGCAATGGGTAGCTCGCTGTCCGACCGTCCGGTAGCCGTCCAGACCAAGCCCCGACGCGTAGTGTTCCACGCGCGCCTCAAGATGTCGGCAAACCGTAGAGGCCTAGCTGTGTCGAAGCCTACTGGGGCCATGGGTGATGCGAAAGTGAACCCCAGGGCCCTGAAACGAAGGCAAAAAAGGAACAGGAGTGAGTTTTAGTCAATAAGAGTCTGACACACCCTCTCGCTACGCCCAAGGGCGGGAGATGTCATTATATTATTTCCCACCTAAAAAAAATCTTATGGACTGTATTCCGAATAGATTAGAAAGGCAATATTTATGAATAAGGTTTAAATTAAATGCATTAGATTTAGGACTTTCAAGGTATTTTGGCTTACCCTGCAAGCATTAAAGCAGCAAAGTACATATGAATTAAACAATTCACATTAGTACTAGCTCGGTTTCAAACCCACAACCTTATGCACCACGTGTAGAGTCACCGATCTTGATCGGAGACTCTACACTTTCCACTCGAAGTTGTAGACGAATACCTTTATCTGGGACAGACAATCCAGTAGCGTTGAATATAATAGAATAGAACAGAATAAATTTCATTGTACACCAAAAAGTAATACAGCTTATACAAAAACTTAAATTAATGGGTACAATAGCGGTGTTATCGCTGAGAGCGATCTCTCATCTTGCTCGTTGGTCTAACTTTGAGAAAGAGGTCAATTGTCGAATCCGACTCAGCTGGACAGCGTTCGATAAGTTGCGCGGTATCTTCTCGTCCAACATACCACAGTGTCTCAAGACGAACGTCTATGACCAGTGCGTTTTGCCAGTGATGACATATGTCGCTTACAATAACCCTCATCAGAAGGCTTACAGTCACCCCAAGGGCAATAGAAAGGGCTATGCTCGGAATTTCCTTGCGTGATCGCATCAGGAATGAAGACATCAGCAGGAGAACCAAGGTAGCTGATATAGCCAAAGAATCGCCAAACTTAAGTGGCAAAAAGTGCACATTGGTCGTAAAATGGATAGTCGATGTAACCGAAAGGTTCTAGAGTGGCGACTACGCACCGGAATACGCAGCGTTGGAAGGCCTCCCACCAGGTGGGCCGACGACCTACCCGCCTAGCCAAGTTACAAACGTTTCGCTTGCGCCGAACGCTTCGAGTTGACCTTGCCGCCAATTCTTTTGTTCTGACCACGTGACTGAGCGTTGAGGCGACGTCATTCCCGTACATTTGAAGCTTTCTACAAGCGTTAACTGTTGCAGATTAGAAATTGGCTAGGGGTACTGTGAGACGAACGATTCCGCGTACACCGCAATGTACGCGAAATCGGTCGTTGTGGCGACGCTTGGGGAGGCCTACGTCCAACAGTGGACGTCATACGGCTGAAATGATAATGATGAACCTTATGCTTGAGAGGCGATTGCCTTAACTACGGGGCCATCACGACACGACACTGCATTATATAATTATTATAAATTAAGAAAAAAACAATTCGTATTATTTACTATAACATGTCTAAAGTAGGCTACAACTGAATTTAACCCGTTGTGTGTCTAAACGTGGATCCACGCGAGACACAATGGCTTTTTAATTGTGTCTCTAATTACGGCACACGAGAGGTTAAGAGACGCCTGCGAAAGTACAGTTAGTTCCACTATTTATTTGTTTTCTTATTAATTCTACATTGCGTTAGTACATTATGATTTAAGTGTGTAATGTTAGTGATTACCGACGAGATGGTATTTAGACCCGAGCCGTGGCGAGGGTCTTAAGAGAGCCGAGAACGGTAATCATTAATTACTCACGTGTATCATATGACGTTTTTCAATACACTTGTGAAGAAAATAACTGTAAAACTAGTAAACTTTTGTGGCGGTAAAAATCTGTTTTCATATGCGCGCCCATATTTTTTTTAATTTACCTTTCAATACACTCATTGAAATGAATAAACGGGGGTTGACCGGCGACTCGTGGGGGACGACCTACGCCCAGCCTGATACGATACATGTAATATAATTATGGCGGGAGAGAGGTTGAACAATAAGGTTTTAACTACACTATAGCACTAGTGCGTAATGGCAATCAAAATGTCACAGTTTGGTAACAAGGGCCATTATGTGCCTAAGTGCAGTGCAATAAGAGTCACTTTCTGAGCAAGTGTATTGAAAAAATAGTTATAGCTTATAACATTTCAGCTAAATCCCCCACTGCGTAGGCAGGGAAAACCCTCGGCTAATAGTGCCAATCGATGCTCGTCTAGCCGTCGAAGTGGTGCGTCTGGACCGGGGAACGAATATCCGAAACGTTTAATTTCCCCTTTGACGTTTCAGTTTATGAGAAACGTTTTGAATTATAGATATGGACAGATTTATGAAACGGAAATTTAAGATTAAGAATAAATTTACTAAGCACCATTTTCACTATAAGGTGTCTCAGATAGGATTTACTTTTTATACATATAAAAATATTTTATTACAAAATAAGAAATTGAAGTCATGGGAAAATTACTTCTTGAAAATATCATTATTCAAATGGTTTTTTTTTTAATAATATAAATTAGAGCTTGACTGCTCACCTGATGATAAACAGTGATGCAATAGTTGAGGGTAAGGCGCACTAGTTTATTAGGAACCTATTCACGTTAGCCATGAAGACACCTAAATAATAATCGGGCGGGAAGACCGGAGCAGACAAAATGTCATGTTCGCTGATAATCTTCAAAGGGAGATCGATTTGAAGATGTATTTTCGTGAATATTACAGAACAGAATTTCAGTAGGAATCTTATATCTATAAGTTTCTTGTCTCTCTTGATTTATCCATCGGATTTCCGTGACCCTCACCAGGCGTATTGCACACTGCGGTATACACATTAAATGTAGCCAAGTCAAGTAGTTGACATCGTGCCAGTCTTGATCCGTCCCGAGGAAAGACTGGACGTCCTTCTTGGGTTCTCTACTTACTGATAATTTGTTTGTTCAATTTATAAACCATAGGTTGATTATAGGCAATGATGCGCTTGTCAAGTCGAAACTTCAAAGTCTTGAGCAACGTCGCTGAGTTGCTAGCCTGTCCGTTTTCTATCGTTTACATTTCGGGGAGTGCACTGGAGTTACACAATTTAATTCCGCCAAGTCCGTTCCATCATCGGACGTACGGCGTTGCGCCACTGGTACATGGTTGACATTCCACCCATACAGCTAAGGAGTGGAATTCCCTGCTGGAGTCTGTGTTTCCTGATAGCTATAACCTAGAGGTCTTTAAGTCAAGAGTGAATAGATTGCTTCTAGGCAAGCGTGTTCCATCGTCGGCGACATCATCGCTTACCATCAGGTGAGATAGAGGTCAAACGCGAGCCTATCCATAATAAAAACAGAATCTCTACTTGTGATGCTAGTGAACGCCACACACTCCGTAATTTAACACAGGACAGCCCAACGGTGTTCGAATGTCCAACAGTGGACGTCTTTGAGCTGAAATAATGACATACTAGTATAGTAAGTAGTTGTTTTGGTCACTCACCGGCGTGGTGCAGAGCCGTCTCGAAGGGTGCCCGCTGCACCCGATCCTTGCTCTCTGCCAACAAGATATAAATACACATGAGTGCTGTGCCAACAGCTGATGTACACAACGACACTACTAGTGGACAAGGAACGTTTATGTTTTCATTTGGAAATGTTTTGTTAACTTCTGAATAAAGATTGTTCGTAAAAGTTATCGCGACTCTGGAATAAAAGAACACAGTTAGATTTTAGTCAGTAAAAGTCTAATATTCCCTCTCGCTCCAACTAAAGTAGGAGAAGTAAGTTTGACGATTTCCCACATCAATGAAGGAACCGTGGATCTGGAATGCAAAGGACAAATTGAAGGAACACAGGTGGTAGTGTCAAACTGTTACTGACCTTGCAGCTTTGGTCAGTAACAGACTAACACTACCACATGTTCCAATAGGATAGGAGATATAGTACTGTTTGGTATAAAGAAAACATATGTAAGTAAATCATTGATATACAAAAAAACTGTTAATAAATACATAAGACGGGTATGTTTATATAAAAATACAGAAATTATGTAAAATTAATTATTTTTAAAACAGTAACTATGGAATTTCTTGCCAGATCTTCTCTATAGAAAACGACCAATTGGAACCGGTGGAACCGTTTGGAGTTTCTGAAATTTTATACGTGAAATAAAATGTTATGAAGTTTGAACTATGGAAACTGATACTAAGAGCTCTCATTTGAAAATTATTTTATTTTTATTTGTATATTTATTAAAACTTTATGCTGCTAAGCGCATAAAGTTGTAGGTACAAAAACGGAATTAATGCCTTAGGCATTTTCTGCCAGTCAACCTAGGGTGGTGCAGAAACAAAACATGGCAGGTGCAACTTTATAAATAGACAAACAGTAGAGAAACAAATACATTCTTATACTCGTATACATACATATAAATAATTAATGTTATTATGAAAAAACAAATCCAACCAATCAGTTCTGTGATGATTCTACCAACTTCTTGCGAATATACTCACGTGCCTTCACCATAAAGAAAAATCGTCTCGTCGCCATCCTCATATTCAGAGGAAATTTTCGTACATGTCCAATCGATTCTCGTGACTTGTGTTTAATTTTTTTGACATTTCTGAACAACGTATTAATTCTACTTCCTACGCAAGATTAGTGTTATTGATTTTTACTAATGCTTGGAGCGCAGCAGCGCTTAATATGTGAAGTCATTGTTGGTTGGGGGCGTAAATTGAATGTTTGACGTCCCGGCTAGCGGCTGCGACAGTCAACAGGTTGATAATTTGCTAAGCATTTGCGAAAAGGGTTTCTTTTTAAACTAGGTAACTTACATGCAGAGTAAGGAAACTGGCAGTCTCTAGAACTGGAAGATATAGACTTGAAGAGGAAAATAAAATCATGATGTAACAGGGAAAAAAATTCTAACTAGCTCTTCTCAGTTCTTATCTACGTCACTCAGAGGTAAAGTAGCATTATATAAGTCAATAATTTGTTTTAAATTGGTTCAGCATTTTTTTTATTACAAAGAAAAATACAAACCTAGAAAAATACAGATTTTTCCTCTTTATAATATTAATATAGATATAAGATTTATTTGTTAGTTTTACTCACTAGATAGTGACAGATTTCTAAGCGGTCGTCTATAAATCCAAAATAACCCAGTTCTTACCCGTGAACTGTATGATTTCAAACGATTCGTGAGTTCAAGAAACTCTCAAAAGTAAAATATTTATAAATCTCGGTTTTATTCCCGATGGTAGAGAAATTCTTTAAAAAAATGCATAAATTGTTTTAATGTGGAATTGAGGTAAACATTAAATGTTTTAGTTTTTCTAACTATTGAAAGATCGAGAGAGCGTGTTGATTTTAAAATACCATTCATTCAACTTCTTTTATATAAATACCCAGTTATTTTAATAAATCATGCCATCTCATGAACAAGGAAAACAATTTACAATTCCAATAGTTCCATCCTTCAGAAGGAAAATATCATGACATTTACGTTTATGTCCTAGAACCAAAAATTCGAAGACATGTGACATTCACCAACCCGCACTGGGCCCGCGTGGTGGATTACGGTCATTATAAAGGCTGATGATGAGGATGATGATTCTTTAAAAGGAACGAAAGATTGGTCTTAATCTTTTAGTTAGAGTAGCGTTTGGTGTTTTCTAGTTATGAACTTCATTAGTGTTAAGTACCTAATTACGCGAGTCTAACTCGCACTTGGCCGGTTTACTTCGTTTTACCAAGAAACAAAAGAGACGTTAGACACGTCTTGAGGAAAATCATAAATATAAGTGGTTTACAGTTTTCTCTACAACAATAATCAATTCTAAGAAAATCTCTTAACTAAATCACCTCGGGATAGATCATCTAAAAATCTCAATTATGTTTTTATTAGCTAGGTACAGCCAGCGGCTTCTTCCGCGAGATATTAAAAAATTATCTCGAGGTGATTTAGAATTTACAACAAATAACAAGCTATTTTTGGTATATTTGAGGTAGGATCAAGTTGGCCTTACATTTTATGAATAGATTTATCAGCCATTTAACAATTAAATTCTGACATAAACTTCAAAGACTTTAGACCTTTGATTGAACAAGGGCAGACTTAAGTATACGTTTTTATTGAAGTGAACCTGGACCCCTACGGTATTCTGACATCTCCTTGAGGCGTACGTGGAACACTACGCACCGTGAACTACCCATTGGTAGCCATCCGCAAACCCGCAGCAGCAAGGAACTACATTTTCTCTAGGGACCTTTTTTATGGTGAGAAAATCATCTAATGACAACCCCTGCTCTTGGGCGGAGCAGGAGATAGTGTCAGACTTTTACTGGCAAAAACCCACCCCGTTCCTTAGAGCCTCCATACCAGGGCTATCTCTCGAAACTAAGCCTGGTCCCAGTAGGACCAACACAGCTCGATCACGGGTCGACCCAGCTGGGCCCTTGCTGTTGCTGACAACTCCTTGAGGCGCGTGGGAACAGTGCGCGCCGACGGCGACTTGGGCTCGGTTCGGACAGTTACCGGACGGTCGGACAGTGAGCTACCCATTGCTTGCTGTCCGCAAGCCCGCGCCTACGGTGGCCGGAAATCGGGATCGGAATCTCGGCTTCGGCGAGAGCGCCGTTGCCTGATGCGTTCGACCTCCTCCTTTGCTAGCATTACTGCTTCGCAGAAGGAGACGACCGCCTGCCACTCCTCCTTGCTCCGGACCATGGCCTGTACCAAGGCCCGGCGCGAGAGATCGTCTCCGCCAATCGCCCCCACAAGGACACGGCGATGCTCTTCCCAAGCGGGGCACACTTCTACCATGTGCTCCACCGTGTCCCCCGCGCGGTCCACACAGTGGCCAGGCGTCACTTCCGCACGAATCCGGTGCAGGTACCTCCCGAACTTACCATGTCTAGTGAGAACCTGCGTCATGCGGAAGGTGAGGACGCCGTGCGGTCTTTTCAGCCACGCCTCAAAGATGAGCCTACATATTTGCGGCGTGCCCAGAAGGAATACGGCTGGATTTTTTTATTATTATGGAAAGGCTCGCCTTTGACCACTATCTCGACTGATGGTAAGCGATGATGTAGCCGACGATGGAGCACGCTTGCTTAGAAGATCTTTTCACTCTTGACTTAAAGACCCGCAAGGTTGTAGGTACTGGTGAAGCTACACAGTCTCCAAAGTAAGTAATTAATCTACACTAATATAATAAAGAAGTAAAGTTTGTATTTTTTTGTTTGTAGGAGGTAATCTCTGAAAGTACTGGTCCGATTGCTAAAATTTTTTCACCTTTTTTCACCGATAGAAAGCTGCTATATTTTATGTACACGGATGAAGTCGCGGGCAAAAGCTAGTTGCTTAATTTTGTGAAACATTTAATAAGTAACGTATTTACATTTTGTTTCATTAAAAGTTACAATGTTTTTGTTTGACAACTGTTATGTATCTTTTTCATTGATTAAAGTCAACGGCCTCTTAAACATCCTGAAAAATACAGGTGGTCGTACAGGATAGAAAATGGGGTGGGGAATTCGGAATCCCGGCGGCTGGGGTGTGAAGAAGTCAGTTCCCTTACGCGTGCAGCCGCTTCCTTCGCTACCCTCGCTCGCCCGCCTGCCATTCCTCCTTGCTTCGGGCCATGGCCTGCACCACGGCCCGGCGCGAGAGGTTGTTGCCGCTGATTACTCCCACGCGGTTTTCCGCTCAAGCGGGGCAAACCTCCACCGTATGCTACACTGTGTCCTCCGGGTGGTCTACATAATGGTGAGATTTGGGCGAAAAGGAATATCAAAAAATAAAATCACCCTTCCGCAAACGTGACACCAGTCCCTGTCTCAGCCTCAAAGCCCTAATTCATTAAAGTATACTTTCATATACAACATTTTTTTGAGTGTATGCGAATATAGTTTGTTCAGAATCTGAAAGTAACTGAATCAATTCCAATCATTTTTACATCATATTATATTTTTTCCCAAAAATATTTAAAAAGGTCACAAGTTGAACACCACCGACACTAAATACAACACAGGACACGGCAGGTCATAGAGGGCATTAGAAGCCAGCAAGCAGCAGGGTGCAAGTGCAAAACTACCCCTCAGTCGCCTGGATGGCCCAGTGACCATGTATTTTTGCTAACATAACAAGCTTTTAACTTTGTGATTTTTCATGATACAGTAGATTCTTTACACAAAAATACTGGACAGGTGTATCAGGTTTCACATATAATAGTAGAAATAAGGTTGTTTTGTTTATCCTTGACCCCAATACACATGACATTTGACAGGCCTGTTGGTCTAGTGGTTAGTGACCCTGACTGCTATGCCGGAGGTCGTGGATTCGATTCCCACCCAGGACAAATGTTTGTGTGATGAGCACGATCATTTGTTCTGTGTCTGGGTGTAATTTATCTATAATATGTATGTATTTAGAAATATATAAGTATGTTTGTCAGCTGTCTAGTACCCATAACACAAGCTCTGCTTAGCTTGGGACTAGACGGCGTTGTGTGATAGTTGTGGAATATAAAAAAAAAAAATACTGATTAAAATCCAGCTCCATATCCCACACCTGGTCTCGGATCATTCTAGAACCTGTAACCTTTCGCCTATAATTAAATAGTTTGTCACCGCAACACATACGAGTAGGTGGTGACGTCAAGCGGTAGGTTGTCGGGACGGGACTATTTTGAAACGCGGTCTTTATCAATGACAGTTCTCTAGGTTGGCATGCGCGTCATAGGGTTCAATGAACTTTTTACTGAAAATTTGTACAGGTTCTGGAAGCTTATTATTTTTGTTAAATGTATTACTAGCTTTTGCCCGCGCAGCTTTCTATTGATGAAAAAAATTTAGCAATTGGACCAGTACTTAAAGAGATTACCTCATTAAACAAAAAACATAAAAACGAAAAAAAAAATCTTTACCTCTTTAAAATATTAGTGATGATTTACGGGAACATCCAAATATTTCAAAATAATCAAACATTTTCGACATTAGATCTATTAAAACTCAGCTTTTTGAGAGTAGTAATTATAATCGATAGGAGCACTACAATTACTGAATAATAAAAATGGGATAAATGAAAAATGGGAATGTGTTAGGAATTTTTAACCATTCGGAATAGTGCACTTACCATAGTGTTCTCTTTTAACCCTAAGGTTCACTAATGGAGTTTCTTGCACGTTCTTCTCCATAGAGACCTACACTTTGGAACGTGCAATTTCGCTTCACTTTTCTAGGACTGACCGACATTTGACTATTCAAAAGTGCCTGCAAATGGTCTATTTGAAATAAATGCTTTGACTTTGACTTTGATCCTGAAAACTGCAGGTCGTTACGCAGGATGGGCAGCATAGCAGGTGGCGCATGTCTTGTGGAGAGTCTTGTCTTGTCTTATTATTTGTCACGCTGTCATTCCCTTGTCTTTCATATCGCTCCTCACACAGTCCATCCATCTTTTCTTTGGCCCTCCTCTCCCTGTCCAACCATTCACATATGCACTCATAACTCTTTTAGTACCTAACATTCGTTTCATCCCTCCTCTTCATACGACTATACCAAGGCAAACGATTTTCTTTAAACTTTTCAGTCTCTACCGCAGATACTTGTAGTAAGGTATATATATATATCTTCCTGCCCTAGTCCCTTTTTATTTGGGGTCGGCGCAACACGTTTTTTTCTTCCATTCTGTCCTGTCACTCGTCACGCTATCACTAACTCCCTTTTCTTTCATATCGCTTCTCACACAATCCATCCATCTTTTCTTTGGCCTCCCTCTTCCCCTCCATCCATCCACGTGTAAACTCATAACTTTTTTTGTAACATGCGTTTCATCCCTCCTTTTCACATGACCATACCAAGACAAACGATTCCCTTTCAACTTTTCAGTCACTGGCGCCACTTTCAAACTTCCCCTAATATACTCATTTCTCACTTTATCCATTCTCGTCACACCACACATCCATCTTAACATTCTCATCTCCGCTACATGCAATCTTTTTTCATCCGTCTTTTTCACAGCCCAACATTCTGATCCATACAGTATGACAGGCCTTATCACGGACTTATAGATTTTACCCTTCAACTTGAGGGGCATCCGTGGGTCACAAGTGGTTCCCGTGACCTGTCGCCACTTCATCCATCCTGCGTTGATCCGACGTGTTACGTCCCGGTCCACCTCACCATCCCCTTGGACGAGCGACCCGAGGTACCGAAAGTCGGAACAGATCGGTATGGGCGTTCCAGCGAGAGCTAAAGGCACTGGATTGGAGACACCGCCGAAATCGCAGAACAAGTACTCCGTTTTGGTTCTACTCAATTTCAGGCCAACACTCTCCAGTCTGTGCCACCACACCTCCAATCTGTTCTGGACCTCTAGGCCACTCTCGGCAACCAGCACAATGTCATCGGCAAACAGCATACACCAGGGAGCCTCTTCCTGAATGTCCGACGTCAGAGCGTCCATAATCATCAGGAAGAGGTAAGGGCTGAGAGCCGACCCTTGATGTAAGCCAACAGCCACATTGAAGCTGCCAGTGGTGCCAACTGTAGACCGGACTTGGGTATTACATCGACTATACATCGCTCGGATCAACTGCACATACTTCCCAGGCACACCTTTCTTCTTAAGGGCCCACCACAGAACCTCACGAGGTACTCGGTCGTATGCCTTTTCGAGGTCAACGAATACCATGTGCAAGTTTTTATGCGCACTTCTGTATTTCTCGCACAGCTGGCGTATAGCAAAAATGGCATCCGTTGTACCCCGACCCGGCATAAAACCGAATTGGTTCTGCGAAATTTCACTCTCTTCTCTCAGACGCCTTTCAATAACTTTCTCCCAGGCTTTCATAGTATGTGACATTAGCTTTATTCCTCTATAATTGTTGCACTCAAGCACATCCCCTTTGTTTTTAAAGATGGGCACCAAGAAACTGCTGCACCAATCGTCAGGTATGGCTTCTTCCTGCAACAACTTATTGAAGAACAAAGCTAACCACGTCCATCCATCCACTCGCAATAACTTCCACACTTCAACTGGTATTCCATCATAGTAAGGTACATGAAATAATAATAATAATATTGCACTACTTTCACACAACGCCATCTACTTCCAAACTAAACAGAGCTTGTGGCATGAAGTACTGGATAAACTTACTTACTTATTATGTTTCTAAATACATACATATTATAAATAAATTTTTCAAAATCAAAATCAAAGCATTTATTTCAAATAGACCATTTACAGGCACTTTTGAATAGTCAAATCACATCATTACTAATACTCTAAAAGTAGGTCTGAACTTGCCTGAGGAGCGGGCTGAAAGTTATACTTTTCATCCCTAGGGAGTTTTACTTTACAACTGACAGCTGTCAAATTATTAAAAAAAAAAACTAGTTCTATCTTCACATTTCTATTGATCCATGTTCCAATTTTCCATACAGCCAGTCAATCACAGCGCGATTTAAAATTGAAATAACTTAAAGACAAGTATTAATTAAATAATGTTATATTTTAAGTGATTTATTTGTTCAACTATTTCTTTAAAATACTTTATTTTTAAAAGATTACAATTAATTTCTAATTTTCATTAATGAGGCTGAATAGCAGGCCGGCCGCAGAAAAAAAAAAAACAAAATGGCGGGAAAGTGGCAATCAGTCGATGGTTTTTTCGAGTTTTGTTTACATTTCCGTACAACAGAGATTTGTATTAACACGTTATGTTTATCAGATTAAAATAGTGATTTAACGCCTAATTTCATAAGAGAAGAGGCTAAAGCAGTAGTGGAATACCTTTTACCGCCTAAATCAGAAGAAAGATACCTACTTAAAATCATAGGTACGACGACTCAGTTTTTACAAAAATTTTATTTTATTTTTAGTTTCCTCGTATTCTTAATGAAAAGCACAGTGTTTACCTCGGGGTGAAAGTAACCTAACCTAACAATGTACTATTACAATACACTTGCTCAGAAAGTGACTATTATTGCACTGCACTTAGATATACTATAATGGCCCTTGTTACCAAACTGTGACATTTTGATTACCATTACGCACTAGTGCTATAATGTAGTTTAAACCTTTTTGTTCAACCTGTCCCCCGCCATAATTTTATTACATTTATCGTATCAGGATGGGCGCGGGTCGTCCCCTACGAGGAAAGGAATAGTAGTTTATGTGACTAGGGGATAAAGCAGTGTCTTTAAGTCGCGGGCGGCATGTTAAATTCCGAACGAAACGAAGGTTGCTGATTTTAATCCCGAACGACAGTGAGAGATTTATAAAATTAACTCCCGAGCATCGCGAGGGAGTTAATAAAGAAACCTGAGTGAAGTGAGGAATTTAAGCCGCCCAAGACAAAGACAGCTTTATCCCCATGTTGCATACTCTACTTTTTACACCATCTGTGAGATAATCAAAAGACAATTTGGTCGACCAAATCATATATTAGAGAAATATAAGTTTTATATTTACAAGTTCATCAAACAAACAAAATTCACTACTTCAAGATTCTATAGTTTCAATTTTCTATAATGCTCCCGTGTTGTCAGTACGCACGTTTTATTCTATTTTCTTTTTTTTTGTTAGTGGCCAGTTTGAATCATAGTGATTACATACTTACTCTTTGGTTTGAATTTCGAGTCAACTTGTTCGATGCGCCTACATTTTAATTCACAATGTTGACGATTCTTGATGCTCCAAATTCAAATCTCATTATTCCCTAGGGATCGGCCATACTGCATTATCTCCCTAGGCATATAATGACTTGCTTTAAGTGAGGTTTGTATGACGTGTAAAACAACATTATCGAGCAGGTGGTGTAAAAAAAAATATAAATATGGGCGCGCATATGAAAACCGATTTATACCGCCACAAAAGTTTAATAGTTTTACAGTTATTTTCTTCACAAGTGTATTGAAAAACGTCGTATAATACACATGAGTAATTAATGATTACCGTTCTCGGCTCTCTTAAGACCCTCGCTATGGCTCGGGTCTAAATACCGCCTAGACGGTAATCACTAACATTACACACTTATGTCATAATGTACTATTATTAAATAGAATAGAAAATACTTAATGCAATATGTAATATGGTCACATAGGCAAATAAGAAACAAAAGGGTCTGTCACAATCTATAACATCGAGTTATAATATAAATTATAATATAAATATCCTATTTAATTCCACTGTGTAGTTGTTATTTACATTAATCCTGGCTGAGAATCGAACCTACGATCTCCGGCATATCAGTCAGGGCCACTGACCACTAGACCAACAGGCCAGTCATAATAATAAGCACACACTGCCTAGTACGCAAGATCAATCAAGCACTCAAGCACTGTTTATATCATTAGAAAAAAAAAACATGCACGGTGAAAACATCCCACCCATATGTACAAAGGTTTCGGGAACACATCCATTATGCGTACAGCTAAGGAGTGGAATTCCCTACCGGAGTCTGTGTTTCCTGATAGCTATAACTTAGGGGTCTTTAAGTCTGGGCACGCCACAATCATGGCGGTAAGTCCCCTCTTTTCCGGATTCGTGCGGAAGTGACGCCCGGGTGTCGCCACTGTGTAGAATGCCTGGAGGACACGGTGGAGCACACAGTCAAGGTGTGCCCTGCTTGGACGGAGCATCGCCGCGCCCTCGTGGGGGCGATCGGCGGCAGAGACGTCTCGCTCCGGGCCTTGGTTGAGGCCATGGTCCGGAGCGAGGAGGAGTGGCAGGCGGTCGCCGACTTCTGCGAAGCAGTAATGCTCGCAAAGGAGGAGGTCGAATGCATCAGGCAACGGCGTTCTCGCCGCCGCCGCCGCCGGGATTCTGATCCCGATTTTCGGCCACCGTAAGCGCGGGCTTGCGGACAGTGAGCAATGGGTAGGTCGCTGTCCGGCCGTCCGGTAACTGTCCGGACCAAGCCCAAATCGTCGACGGCGCGCACTGTTCCCGCGCGCCTCAAGTTGTCAGCAACAGCAGGGACCCAGCCGGGTCGAAGCCTACTGGGGCCAGGGTTATCCGAAAAGGCGCTCGAGCCCCGGTATGAAGGCTAGAAGAAACGGGGTGGGTCTTTTAGTAAGTAAGAGTCTGACACTATTTCCTGCTCCGCCCAAGAGCGGGGGATGTCATTGGATGATTTTTTCCCACCATAAAAAAAAAGAAAAAAAAGTCAAGAGTGAATAGATTGCTTCTAGGCAGGCGTGTTCCATCGTCAGCCACATCATCGCTTACCATCAGGTGAAAAAGTGGTCAAACGCGAACCTATGAATAATAAAATAATAATAATAATAGTAACTCTTAAATGTTATAAACCTTGTTATATAAGATCACGGTCTTTCCTAAGAGAAAACATTACGATAAGAACACAATAAAATTCAAGAAAGGAAATACTTAATTACAAAACTATATTTTACGATTATTTGCAATTTTATTGTTACATGCTAATGTTATAAATTGAACCGAAACCTTTACAGAGAAATAAATTAATGTTAGAGAAATCTAGCTGCTTAACTACTTGTTATTTTTAAGATACAGTCTATTTAAGGGTAAAAAAACGGGAAAGTGCGAGTCGGACTCGCGCTCTGAGGGGTCCCTACAAACTTACCTATGTAAATAGTTCAATTCCCGAATTGAGCTACGAAGATGTTTCTGATTCGCAAAAAAGTTTTTTTTTTTTTGGAACGTAATGACAAATTTACTGTTTTCAGATTTATTCCTATACCTGTACTATAGATCTTTCTTTAAGCCATATTTCAGTATTCTGGGTCAACGTGAAGTACCCTATGAACTTTGATTCCTTTGAGATTGTCGATATATTTTTTTTTTTTTGTGACATAAACGACCGTATCTGTTTTTTAAATTTGATTTTTTTCACAGCTTCAAATGACAACAGATCTGAGTACCTATATGGTTTTAATGTCAACTCGATACCTACACGCGTTCCTGAGATAAATGGTCTTGACAGACAGACAACAAAGTGAAGGGTACCGTTTTTTCTTTTTGAGGTATGGAACCCTAAAAATGATGATGAATGACGTTGCACTTTGACACGTCTCTTTAAAACAAATCAATCATGAAGGTTACACTAGATTGACGCAATGATTAAATGATTGGATTTGGTTTGTTTAATTAGGCATTCCACTCCCACGCAGTAAAGGGTTTACTTCAAAACCTATCTACCTCTATCGGCCTTGAATTTCGACCGAATAGGTAAATCATTTTTTTTAGTAGCCTAGCTCTCTCTTCGTCGCCATTTAAGACATACTGCTGAAAGATCATTACTTTCCTAAAAACAGAATATGTAGACAAAGTGCAACATTTTTGAAAGTTCCATCATTATCATTATACCCTCTATGAGAAGGTATTAGCACAAAATAGATAGGTACAGAAGACCATCTTAGGGTGAGTTGCACCATTTAACTATAACGGCCGTAAAACGGCCGCCTATTGCTCAAATCGACGATTTGACAACTGTTAACAGCTTTGTTATCGTTATAGTTAAATGGTGCAACTCACCCTTAATGTACTTCACTTTTTATACCTACGCTCGGTAGACGCACACCAATGAGCATTTGAGCCGGAACTATTCGACGAGTGGGCCGAGGCGCTCCGAGATATCGTGTCCGTGAGCAGTGTCTATGTGTGCGTTGCTCGAGCGCACTTTGTATGTAGATTGACTTCTGTACCTATCTATTTTGTGGTATTAGGCGCCAGCGCACAGCTGGAAATTTTGTACAAGATTCTTTACGTTTTGTGTTTCAGGTTTGGCATATATAAGTACTAAAAATTATGTTGCCAATCACAAGTTACCGTTTCAGGAACCCTGTATGCTTTTCACAGATAAAAAAATCATCATCTTCCTAACATTTCCCATTTAGCTTGGAGTCGGCTTCTAGTCTAACCCGCTACGGCTGGAAACCTGGGTGTCACATGGAGGGACTGCCTCTCAGAGACCTCCACAGCCTAGTTACTGGGCAACCCGCAGATAGAGATACTTAAAGCAGAACTATGACCATACTAGCTTTTGCCCGCGTGGCTTCGCTCCTGCTCTTCCCTGCTCCACCCTACTGTACCTTACTATACCTTATTTTACCTTACTCTACCCTTCTCTATCCTACACTACCCTAATTTTAATTTTTTACCATAAGAACCTTTTTTTTTTTTTTTTTTTATGGTGGGAAAAAATCATGCATTGACATCCCCCGCCCTTGGGCGGAGCGGGAGATAGTGTCAGACTCTTACTGACTAAAAGACCCACCCCGTTCCTTCTAGCCTTCATACCGGGGCTCGAGCGCCCTTTCGGATAACCCTGGCCCCAGTAGGCTTCGACCCGGCTGGGTCCCTGCTGTTGCTGACAACTCCTTGAGGCGCGCGGGAACAGTGCGCGCCGTCGACGACTTGGGCTTGGTCCGGACAGTTACCGGACGGCCGGACAGCGAGCTACCCATTGCTCACTGTCCGCAAGCCCGCGTCTACGTTGGCCGGAAATCGGGATCAGAATCCCGGCGACGGCGGCGGCGATAACGCCGTTGCCTGATGCGTTCGGCCTCCTCCTTTGCGAGCATTACTGCTTCGCAGAAGTCGGCGACCGCCTGCCACTCCTCCTCGCTCCGGACCATGGCCTCAACCAAGGCCCGGCGCGAGAGGTCTCCGCCGCCGATCGCCCCCACGAGGGCACGACGATGCTCCGCCCAAGCAGGGCACACCTCGACTGTGTGCTCCACCGTGTCCTCCGGGCGTTCCGCACAGTGGCGACACCCGGGCGTCACTTCCGCATGAATCGAGTGCAGGAATCTCCCGAACGAACCATGTCCGGTGAGTACCTGTGTCATGCGGAAGGTAAGGACGCCGTGAGGTCTTTCCAGCCACGCCTCAAAGAGGGGACTTACCGCCATGATTGTGGCGTGCCCATACCATAAGAACCTTCTCCTCACAATAACGAACACAACTAAAGAAAAATTAGCGAAATCGATTCAGCCGTTCACGCGTGATGGCGTGACGAAGGAAATAGGGATTCATTTTTATTTATATATAGAAATAGATGTATATGCTGTTAGAGAGTAGTGATGGCCAAGTGCTAATGGCTCCGACTTATGAGTTATAGGTCGCGGGTTCAAACCCAGCCAGGCGTTTTACTTTGTAATTTATTTCATAACCACTGCTCTCAAAACCGTGAAGGAAAACATCGTGAGGAAACTGGCATATCCTAGAATCAAAAATTCGAAGACATGTGACATTCACCAACCCGCACTGGGCCCTCGTGGTGGATTACGGCCCATTCCCTCTCCTAGAGAGGAGGCCTGTGTCCCAGCAGTGGGAACATTAAAAAGACTGATGATGATATATTGTTATGCTTGTGTTTCAATTTCATCCGCCATGGTCCACTAGTTACTAACTACAAAGTAACATGAAACAATGCTATTTGTTCCACACCTCTTATCAATGACTTGGTAATCGATGCTGTTACTATACCTACTACAATCTCCGTATCTTGTCTGAGACTATTGTAGGTTACTGACCGGACTAGGTCAGTATTTGAGAGGTCGCTTCTGTTATTAAATTCTTGGGTTTTGAGTCTGTAACATTTGCTACTATTTGAAAACTAAATTGAGTATGTTGCTTGACAGACAATGTCCTCATATGGGGCCTCTAAGTAGACAAATGAAATTTTCTACTGGCTGCTAGTTATAGAACATAATTTTTAGTAATAAGTATTTGCGATAATGCAAAACCTGAATATGGTTTGTTTAGAATCAATAGCTGAATGAATTCAAATAGTTTTTACACCATGTTATATTTTTTTCCAGAAATATTTAAAAAGGTCTCAAGTTGGACACCACCGACACTATAACACAGGTCACGGGAGGTCATAGCGGGCATTAGGTGCTAGCAAATAGCTGAGTGCAAGTGCAAAACAACCCCTCAGTTACCTCGATAGCCCGCTGAATATGTATTTTTGCTGACATAACTCGCTTATAATTTTGTGATTTTTAATGATACAGTTATGAAATTTTGTACACAGATTATGTACCTACATAAAATTACTAGACAGGTTTTGCAGGTTTAGCATATACTAAAAATAAGTTTGTAGGTATATATCTAAAAACCTAATTTAAACTGTGCACAATAAAAAATATTCTTGTTATCAAATTCCGGGTGCTTAAAACCTGTTTCGTGCCTCTCAAACAAAATCAATATTATAACGCAACCTGTTATATTAATTGCAACTGCTGAATTAACAACTAAACCTTGAAGGATTACAGATGTGACGCAAAACAACGTTATCTGCAATGTTATCATTAATCCCGACTTCACTAACAATACGCAGCTTCAAGTACCAAATCATCCCGCTACAAAGCTCCCATAAAACAAAACCATAAATTAAAAACATACCAGCAAATCAACGAATGTTTGCACCACAAAGTCAAACAATTGTTCTGGGTGGCATTCGTTTAATCTTAAATTAATCCTGTTGCAAACATATCAACACCAATCAACTTTAATTGCAATCTATCTACACTGCAGTACACCACTACTTGCACCCAGCAAGGAATCAAAAAATCTAACCAAAACCGGTCAAATCCAGATTCGGTCGGTTCGAAGTGGTTCTAACGAGATTGTGTGCGCGCGAATTGTTTTATGTTTGATTGATTGATAAACAGATGATGATTGGTGATATCTAGTAATGATTAAATGTTGTCAGAATGAATTGGTGTTGTCTGCCTGTTATGGGATGTGATAATATTACTGATAGATCAATTTGTAGACGGGGAAAAGTGCAATGTTGTGATAGAGTTGCGTCAGATGTAAAGAATACAGCGGAAAACAATTTATTAGTGATTGAATGAAGCAACTGATGATAACAATGATCGAACTTCACTTGGAAGTTCATTCGATCATACTTATATTATTCTTCATTAAAAAAACCGGTCAAGTGCGAGTTGGACTCACGCACGAAGGGTTTTGTACCGTTCTTAGCAAAAAAAAATACTTTTAAATATCTGTTTTTGTATTTTTGTCATAGCGGCAACATAAATACATGAAAATTTCAACTGTTTAGCTGTCACGGTTCACGAGATACAACCAGGTGATAGACGAACAGACAGCAGACTGACAGATAGACTGACAGCGGAGTCATAGAAATAGGGTTTCGTATTTCCCCATTGGGCTCGGAACCCTAATAATTGACCCTTCTTCTAAAGCCTTGTCACAGAGATAATTATATGCATATTTGTATGTATATATGAGAAGAACTGCACAGTCGATCAATTTCAATCCATCGAACGCACTGCATCAATTAAGAACTTCTTTATCTTAATGGAGTAATGAACCATGTCCTACGACAATATCGTCATCATTCATACAACATAATAGGTTATTAGTAAAATAGAATGTCAATGTCAATGCTGGAAACAAAGGCATAATTAATAAATCTTTCCACTCTGACTACACAGAATCTGAAGCAAAAACTTATGATGCAGGTCGTTATATAACAGTGTTAACAATGCATAGATCCGCAAATGAATGATTGACAGGTAATGCTATTCAGACAACATAATTTTCAATAAATAGTGTGTTCAATACAAAGAGTGTTTTAGTGAAAATCAATTTTTCTGCTGGGACAGGAGCCTTTTGGGCCTCGCATAGGCTCTTTCGGGAAAATCAGGAGAGTATTTGAATAGAAGTACTCGTGTACGGTTAAACGGTGTAATGTCGAATGAAGCTGTTAACAAAGAACATTTTAAATTAAATTTTGAAAATATGCGTAGTTTTTGACGGTAATCATAAATGATAGTGTAAACAGTACATTGTTTCTAGTTTAGACGAGTTATATCGATTGGAGTGACGAGTTTACAAATTTGAACACAGGTCTTTTGTTTTTTATCTTTTTTTATTGTTTTGTTAATTTTTTATTTTAAGTATTTATAGATTTAGTAGTTACTTTTTATTTTGTTGTTGTTTGTCACATTTATTTTTCAAATAAATGTTACCTTTCTTTCTTTAGAAAATAAGTTCTGTGTTTTTTTTTTAAACCGTTGCCTCTCACTAAGATTTAGTCCTGTATTGTAAGTGCGTACATAAACACGTAAACTAAAAACAAGGTACTTACCCAAACCCGGAACCAAATCTTTAAGTCATACAAATATTTGTTCTGTTCAGGAATCAAACCCACGTCGTGCAAAGCAGTTAATCGCTTAGAGGTAGAACTAACTACATTGAGCACACGTGAGCCACGTAGGTACGCCGATCTGAGCACGTAAGTCTCCATAAATTTTTATATGGCAACTAGACTTGTAGAGCTACATTAGATCCACGCCACGCAATGCAACTTTACGTACAAATCAGGCGTGGCCCACGTGTGTGTGGAACTAATGTAGTTCCCGCTTAACCATTGGGCCAACTGTGCCATCATTATCAATGATAACGAAACATAAGCTGTATGATGAGTAAAAAACCACATGAGTAAATAAACCGTATAAAAACTGAACAAGTGAGAGTCGCCACATAAACCGAAGGATCTGTTTTTCTCGTTAATTTACAAGTTTGTTTTTTTTACAGCTTCAAGAGTCCGCAAACCTGAGTCATCGTCATCATCATTTCAGCTGATATGCGTCCACTGTTGGACATAAGCCTCCCCCAAGCGTTGCCACATCGAACTTTCCTGTGCATCCTGCATCCATCAGTTTCCCGCTACCTTCACCAGAATCAGCATCAACCTGAGTGTATGGTTTTAATTTCAACTCGATACCTCCACGTGTTCTTGAGATAAAGGGTCTTGACAGACAGACAGAAGGGCTATATTTCACTGTGAAACCATGGTGGCGTGACCAGTTGTGCCGCCACAGGACTCAGGCCTCCTCTCAAGGAGAGGGAATGGGTCGTAATCCACCACGCGGGCCCAGTGCGGGTTGGTGAATGTCACATGTCTTCGAATTGTTTGGTTCTAGGACATGCCGGTTTCCTCACGATGTTTTACTTCACTGTTTTGATAGCAGTGGTGATGAAATAAATTAGCATTGGTAGGCCTCCAACAAGGTGGACCGATGACCTGGTCAGGGTCGCGGGAATCCGATGGATGCGTGACGCACAGGAACGGTCGTTGTGGCGACGCTTGCGGGAGGCCTATGTCCAACAGTGAAAGTCTTTGGGCTGATATGATGATGATGATGATGAATGCGCCATTACCATCCAGCCACCACTGCTCTCATGGTCGTAGATTTTAGTCCAATGTTGTTTCCGTTTAACCATTGGGCATTATCAATGATAATGAAACACAGGCTGTATAATGAGTAAAAAAAAATCAAGCCTGGTTCTGTCTGGTTGATACTAGTATTTAGAAAGATATCGCGTTGTATCGTGAGGTTTTCGAGTGGACACGTTATTAACTGATAAGCCTCGGCCCAAGCTCCCGTGCCAATCACCTTGATACTGCCTGACATTAACGCATTGTTATGCGTTTACTTCGTACCCTCAGCCAGCAACTTCACGTTAGTTGCCATCACGGATTTTGAACGCTCGGCGTCAGAGTGGGGTTCGCTTTGCGCATTCCATCGCGAGCCAATCGTCTTCGTTGTTAGATAGATGCCGCAACGCAGTGAACGAATGAGGAGTGACGTCTATGAGGCGGCCAGCAAATCACTGACACTCCCCGCCCCCGCGTCGCACTTCGCACCACTAAAGAGACCGAATATTTGACTTCTGCGCAAGTTTTCAAGATCCGTGATGGCAACTGTATATAAAAGTGCAAAATCTAAGACGCGCTATTTGAGGACGATTCGAAAGAGAATCACGACGATTCGAAGGAGTTGCAGGGCGAGATCCGGCCACCGCAAGCGCAAACTTGCCGATGAAAAGCAATGGGTAGTTTGCCGTTCGGCCGGCCAGTAAGGAGCAAAGCCGAGACGACGTCACGTATGTAGTAACATTAATTTGATTTGTTTTGTAACATTAGTTTGTTTAATTGCTTAATTAATTAATCCACGCGCGCTTCAAAAAAATTTCAGCCAAACTGAAGAAGCTCAGTAGAGCTGATGCCTATTGGGGCTATGGGCCGACTTCTAAAAGGGTAATCATGGTCTTAGGATGCAAAAAGCAACTGAAGAAACCTAGGCGTAGTTTTAGTCAGTAAAAGTCTAATACGCAATGCCTAAGAGCAAAAGAAAAAGTCAGACGACTTCCCACTTTAAAAAAAGTAGTTGAGAAGTAAATCATCATCATCATATCAGCCGAAAGACGTTCACTATTGGACATAGGCCTCCCCCAAGCGTCGCCACAACGACCGGTCCTGTGCGTCACGCATCCATCGGATTTCCGCAACCCTGACCAAGTCATCGGTCCACCTTGTTGGGGGCCTTCCAACGCTGCTTCTTCCGATACGTGGTCGCCACTCCAGAACCTTTCGTCCCCATCGACCATTTGTTCTGCGTGCAACGTGCCCTGCTCATTGCCACTTAAGTTAAGAAATAAATAATAAATTAGTCACAATAATTTAATAATACTTACCTAACCTACTTAAATAACGTAATAATAGTTACCCAATTCTATTAAAGAAGCAAATAATTTAATCACCTTTAAAAACAAATTAAGAGTGTATCTCATAAATAAAGCTTATTATTCAATTAAAGATTATTTGAGATAAATGTAATTAAAAATGTAACTCAATAATGGTTTAATCAAAATTGTGTTTGTTTAAATAGTTTATAATATTAATTGTAATAAGGAAATGCATGTAAATTTATATATTTTATAAAATGTAATTTTTTTTAATGTAGTAATATTTGTACACCTCTAATGGTAGGGTATGGTCCAAAGAACAACTCTTTAATTTTATACCACCTCATGTTTTTTTTTTTTATTAATGATAGGCTTGCGTTTGACTACCATCTCACCTGGGCCTCAAGTCTGCTATTACAATAGTGTCAGAATGGTCTATCATTGATGTCATAATTGTCGATTTTGACAAGTTTGGTAATCTACTAATATAATGGCGTCATTATGACTTTCCAATGGTCAACCACTGACACTCCATTGAAAGAAGTGACATAGAATGGTAATCTCGTACATATTGACAAATGAATATTTGACGTTTGCGGTAATCTGCTAAAACTTTGACAGTTTATTTGATCAGTGTTTTACCATTAGAACGTTATTGTGCAGTTATTGGTTTTAATATGCTCGAAATTATCATTCTACCACAATTCTATTACAAGACCAGTGACCGATCAATGATCGATCATTATGAATTAGCAGATTACAAACTTTTAGCAAAATGACAATGGGATCGTGTTGGAATGACGAATTTATAAAAATACCAGACTTGGGGCCCAGATGGTAAGCGATGATGTGGTCGACGATGAAGCACGCTTGCCTATAAGAAACCTATTCACTCTCGACTTAAGGCGTATAGTCCCTTGAACCATATGACCGAAATTATGTGAACGCAACTCTCGCACTCGCCTAGGCGGCAGTACGCAAATCTGTGCATTTATTTGCGGCTAGCAGCGCCCGGAAAGCGCTTTAAATCCATTTTCTCTGCGAGATATTGATTGATTTACTTATGCAATGTTCACTTTGAAGAATATTTAACCACCAATTTTTATGTGTAAAAATGTTTCTAAAGGTCCAAGCCGTTTCGAAGGAGTAGGGAAAAGTTGCGAAAAGTTGCGAAATTGCTAAATATTTTTTTTAGACAAAAGTATTAATTGCACGAAAAAATCAAATGTTGATATTATTGTTCATGAATCTATAATAAACATATATTTTTTTCAAACCAATTGACCTAGCCGTTACGGAGGAGTAGGCCTCAGAAAATCACTGTTTTATGGCACTTTTCGGGCGCTTGGCCCTTAAAGACTCCTAAGTTTCCTCAAACAAATAAATGATTTGTATTTGTATTTGTACCGTTTGAGCACCTACACAAATCTATCGCCTTCTCATTATGACAAACAGTGATTCAACTTTTTGTTCATAACATGTAGCGAAGGGTTACATAAACAATTAAACATGTTTATTTGATAATTCGGTTCGATGTTCGGGGCACTTTCAGATAGACAGTTTAACGACACAATAATTAGTAGTTATTAGGTATGTTATAATTGAGTCATGAGGTCAGTAGACATCTGTGTTTTTGTTTCGTCTTAATCTGCAGTTTTGGGAATTCATTTATCACGTGGTTTTTTATCATTAACCGAGGCACATTTAGTACTGAATATTGAATTGGTCATCTTAATAATCACTAGTGAGGAAATGTTTTACGAAACTTTTTATTTTATTAACATCGCTAAAATGGGTAGGATTTTTTTTTATGATAAAAACCTATGCAAACCTGCGATTTCACCTGATAGTATGCAGTGATGCAATTGTTAATGGTGAATCAGATGGGAAGACCACGACGGGCAAACTGTTCCAATCCTTCGATGTACGCGGTATAAATGACAAGGCGAAACGCTTAGTCCGGACCGTAGAAATTTTAACAACGTAAAGTTGACGATTTTTCGGGCTGTGTCGCTTGGTTCTCCTGTAGATATCTTTATTCTACTCATTCTAAAAAAGAACACGGATATATTTCACGCAGGCAAAACCGCTGACAGAAGCTAGTGTATTATAGTTATACTGAAATCATATCTGAAAATATTTGTACTTAAATAACGAAAACCCCATCTAAATCGGACCAGAAGCTTTTGAGAAAATCATGAACATGACATACCTACATTCATACAGGTCGAATGTAGACTTCCTTTTTTTAAGTCGGTTAAAAACTAAATACATCAAGGTCTACCTGATCATCGATTTTTTTTGCAATGTTTCATGTTTATATCGATAACACGATATTACAGTGCACAGGTCGTTGACCTGTCCCTTTGTCGTCATTACCTAGGCTCCATCATCTTATCTAGAAAGGTTCCTTCTTTATGAAATTCCTAGTATAAAATAGATATCACTGATAAAATTGTAGGTATATAACCTGTATAAATAACACATACGTAATTACGATTCTTGTACATTGAACTGATGATCACATTTGATTTCGAAACCATTGAACATGAAACAGTGGAAGTTTAGAAAGATCTTGAAATGAAAAAGGTAAACACTGTTTTTTTTTATATAATTTAGCCAACTTTTAATTACTTATATAGAAAATATACGCTACGTCCACGCAAAACGGCCGAACGCTCAGCATAATTGTCCCCATTTTGTTACTACGCCCAAAACAGAGTTAAAATATCTACTACGTTTAGATAATTTAAAAGTTACAAAGTTGACTTTGAATAATCCCCAAAGGTACCTCCAGCCAGGTGGCTTATGATATTCAAAGGTGTAACTAAAGGTGTCTCCCGTCAGTTCCATTAAGACAATAACTCCAACTTCTAAAGTTCATGTTCAAAGACCATCACTGTCGGCAACCATCAACAAACGAGTCGTCAGCAGAATCTGTGTGAAACTGGGCCGTCAGTCGACACCTTTACTAGACGAGAACCGGCTGATACATGCTATTTTTATTCCCATTTCCTTGACAGCAGGAAAACAATCATTATAACCTCTTAAATTTATACAATCTTGTTTTTCGTATTTGCGAAACCTGATATACCTGTCTAGTATTTTTATGTAAAGAATCTATAATAATAATAAAAAAGACGTGTGGCACTCGGGGACTGCCGCGGTAAAGCTATTACATAGCATTTTTATCAACTTATGCTATTATAATTATTTATTTATTTTAAATTTATGCAGTATTTTTTTTCCTTTTTTTTCTTTGATATTAATTGAAGTTACACTTTCACACATTGAATTGAATTTTGATTGATTGTTCACTCATTTGTTTTCTTATCGGTCACCACGCTCAAAAAACAAATGAGTGGGGTGTGTTAGCTTATTTTCGTTACGGAATTTCTGGATTCGGTCTCCACGCTCAAGGCCCGCGATAGAAGCTATGCAATAGCTTAAAAATCTTTATTTCCAGTTTTACAATTTTACAAGTGGCTCCGTACTTTACATAAAATTAAGCATAATGTGTTAAATCGTAAAGTAAGCACCGAGTTATACACCTCTGACACCCTAGCTAAGATTGAACTTATGTTAAGAGTGTCAGGGCTCTCTAAAACTTAAAACAGGCAGATATATCGAAACTTCGGAATCCTAGTTATTTTAAAATAAAACAAGTTTTTGTTAAGTTTTTTTTTTAATTTGCGAACCACCAGTAATATTGTATGAAATAAGTGTGTGTGTGATGGTGACAAACATTTACTGTGACATGAAAAATCACAAAGTCATAAGCTTGTTATGTCAGCAAAAATACGTAGTCACTGGGCCATCCAGGCGACTGAGACGGGTTGTATTGCACTCACACACCCAGCTGTTTGCTGGCCTTTTTATGGCCTTGGATGACCTGCCGTGACTTGTGTTGTACTTAGTATCGGTGGTGTCCAATACAAGATTTTTTTTTTTTATTTGAAAAAAAATATAAAATGTTGTAAAAGTTATTGGAATCCATTCAGTTACTGATTCTGAACAAACTATATTATATTCAGGTTTTGCATAAACTAAAAATAATATTGTATCGTTTAATGAAGAAGTAGCTAGTCCAATATTAAGGTGCTATGGGATTTTAAGAAGCGTCAGAGTATTAGAATTCTAACAGGGCCTCAAGTCTGCTATTACAATAGTGTCAGAATGGTCTATCATTGATTTCATAATTGTCGATTTGGACAAATTTAATCTATTATTATAATGGCGTCATTATGAATTTCCGATGGTCAACCACTGACACTCCATTGAAATAAATGGCATAGAATGTTAATCTCGTACATAATGACAAATGAATATCTGACGTATGCGGTAATCTGCTAAAATTTTGATAGTTCCTTTGATCAGTTACCATTACGACGTCATTGCGCAACTAGTGCTTTTAATAAGCTCGGTATTGTCATTCTACCACAATTCTATTACAAGACCATTGACCGATCAATGATCGATCATTATGAATTAGCAGATTACAAACTTTTAGCAAAATGACAATGGGATCGTGTTGGAATGACGAATTTATAAAAATAGCAGACTTAGGCCCCAGTACTTCTAATGATAAATTATATTTATTTTCTAAATAGGTTATTAGAAATATCTCGTCAATTTTTTCATCAATTTAAACTAGATGGGGCCGGTGTTTCCTAGCTGTATGAGAAGAAACACAAACAAACTCAGCGGTCAAAGTATTTTTAAAAGTCTTATGAAATAAGAACCATGCAGATTTAAATATCCAGTCAGTGCAATTATTTGTCAGTATTTAATATTGGTATGATTTATTATAATATTCTGTAACAGACTCCATCAAGTCTACGTCTTAAAGATGACGCAATGTTTTTTGTGGGTAACCATCAAAGGACTTAGTAAATAGTAAGTTACTCCTTATAATATCAGCTATCAACCGCTAGAGGTCCCGTCAAAATCGTTCCAGCTGTTTCGGAGTTTTGCCGGAACAAATAGACAGACAAAAATGTTTAAAAAATCATTTTTGTAATACGCATCGAATACACTTTTATATGGAACAATTAAACACAACTATAGAACAATTATGGAAAAAAAAATTGACATTACAAACAGACAGTTCAAAATTCGGGATGTTCCTGCACCGGATCCGTGCGGAAGTGACGCCCGGGTGTCGCCACTGTGCGGAACGCCCGGAGGACACGGTGGAGCACACAGTTGAGGTGTGCCCCGCTTGGGCAGAGCATCGCCGTGCCCTCGTGAGGGCGATCGGCGGCGGCGATCTCTCGTGCCAGGCCTTGGTACAGGCCATGGTTCGGAGCGAGATCTAAGGAATTTTACACCTTAGGACACTTTAGGGTAATGTATAAAGGCATCTCAAACTTTTACTGACCAAAACCACACTATATTTCTTTAATTCCTTCAGTTTTCTATGTCCACGAGTTTCCTTTTCAGAAGTTTTCCCACGGTATCAAATCAAATTAATCAAATCAAAAACATTTATTTCAAATAGAATTTGCAGGCACTTTTGAATAGTCAAATGTCGGTCAGTCCAAGAAAAGTGAAACTAAATTGCACGTTCCAAAGCGTAGATCTCTATGGAGAATGTGCAAGAAAATTCATGGACACTCTTTTAAATCATATCATGTGTTACATATAATGCTTGGTTACATATTACTTGTTGCTTCTATTATGTGAGCACAATGTAGATATTAAAAAATAAAATTAAAATTAATTAAAAGATAGAAATCGTATAAGCAGGTATCGACCCTGCTGGGCTCCAACGGCTTTGCTGACATCTCTTTGAGGTGCGCGTGAAACATTACAGATGGCAGATGGATGGTTGATTATATGAGCTTTGTCTAATCATTTAGTATAAAAGGTGTAAGGGACGGCCCTCCACAAACTTTAAGGGCTTGCTCAGTAGACGAAACTGATTAATCCACCATAGAAGGTAGGTTGTTCAGTATCGTCTACTGAGCAAGCCCTTAAAGTTTGTGGAGGGCTGTCCCTTACACCTTGTATATGTTCAAGAGTGATTCAAAATTTTAATGTTTTTTTACACCACCTGCTCGATAATGTCTTTTATACGTCATACGAACCTTACATTAGCAAGTCATTCTATCCTTATGGAGATAATGCAGTATGGCCGATCCCTAGAGAATAATGAAATTTGAATTTGGAACATCAAAAATCGTCATTATATTTTAATTCACAATTTAAAATGTACGTGCATCGAACAAGTTGACTCGAAATTCAAACTGACCACTGAAAAATAGAATAAAACCTGCTTACTAACGGGAGCATTATAGAAAATTGAAACTATAGAATCTTGGAGTAGTGAATTCTGTTTGTTTGATGAATACAAGTTCATCAAACAAACAAAATTATCTATGGTTATGTTACTCTTTTAAAAAAAATGGTTGTACTTACAATATTTCCGTGATATTAGTTATGTTTATGAAAATCTACCAACAGGTAAAAAAGCATACTATTATCCAAGTAGACAAACACGCGTGAACCCCCCAAGTTGGTCGTTAACGATATAAATAGACTGCACACTGTCATGGCCGCCGCGCTTTCTTATTGAACCGTCTGTTAATTGATTGCTTTCACGCTGTTCCTGGGATTGGGGTAAACATATAACGTCATTATCAACAGGTTGGTTATATTAGCAGTGGTGGCTGAGTGGTAACGGCCCCGACTTACGAATTATAGGTCGCGGATTCGAACCCAGCCTGGCGCAATACTTTGTGTAATTTATTTCATCACCACTGCTCTCAAAACGGTGAAGGGAAACTTCGTGAGGAAACAGGCATGTCCTAGAACTAAAAATTCGAAGACATGTGACATCCACCAAATCACACTGGGCCTGCGTGGTGGATTACGGCCCATTCCTAGAGAGGAGGCCTGAGTCCCAACAGTGGGAACATTATATGGCCGACTGTGCTATGATTGTGTTTTGAGAGAATAAAGAATAAAGAGAATAATAATATTCCACAACTATCACACAACGCCGTCTAGTCCCAAGCTAAGCAGATCTTGTGTTATGAGTACTAAACAGTGATCGATTAATTCATTAAACCCCAAGCGAACGCCGGCGTTCGCGCACCTATTGTCTTTCTATTGTCTGTAATTTTCACGATTGAAAGGAACACGATTTGCGAAACCGAAACTGTAACCGAATGTTCGGCTACGGCGAGCAATGGTTAGCACGCCGTCCGGCGCCCGGTAACAATCCAGACCGAGCCTAAGTCGACAACGGTGCGGTGCCTCAAGGAGCGAGTCGTAAGTACCCAGCAGGGTCTCAGCGTGTGTGAAAGGGAACCCCTGGACCCTGGAATAAAAGCAAATGAGAAGAGGAGTGGGTTTTAGTCAGTAAAAGTCTGACACGCTCTCGCGCTCTGCCCCAGAGCGGGAGAAGTCATTGGATGATTTCTCACCTAAACAAAAATCGGACCATCAGACGCCACCGATACATGGAGGCCATCCCACCCATACGCACAAAACGTTTTGGGAACACATTCATTGTGCGTACAGCCAAGGAGTGGAATTCTTTGCCGGAATCTGTTTAATTCAATTAATTTATTCTCCCTTTACAATAGGTTTTTTTGACACTTAACAATGTGTAGGGTCTGGTGCCTGAAATAAGTTATTGAAACAACCTGTGGTACAGTCTATATTTCCTAATAACTCTACTTATAAATTACTTTTCGTCAAGCACGCTCCATCGTCGCCTTCCATCATGTCGTCACCCTCCCGGCTAACTGTCCTAACTAGCAATTGATATTTTTCCAGGGCGACCGTTTTTCGTTCGGGCGTTACAATCTTGTTCCTGTAGTTGCGTTGGCTGTAGCTTTATTTATGAATTAATAAGTTTTTTATATTAATCTTGGCTTATTCTTTTATTTAGTAGTGGCCCTAAAGCCCTAAGATACGAAGGTAGTGAGGATATTTTTTCCCTTCTTTTGCACTTACGCAAAACAAAATATGTGATTATCTTCTAAACGGTATACGATACAGATACGACGATTAGAGAGAACTTATTCGAAATAATGTTATGAACACGTTGGTAATATCAGTGCAGTACGCCAGTTTGTAAGATACGACAGTTAGCGGGAGGGTGACGATGTGAGACAGTGGTCAAGTGTGAGCCTATCAACAGTAAAACCAAATGTTGTGACCTCATCGCAATAATTTATGTATGTATGCTTCTCATGAGAAAAAATGGTTTCATCACCATGCTTCGGACATATTATATTGAATGAATACGTTTTCTGATTTTATACGTAAGTATCTTTTTATTGCTAACGGGTTGTTAAACTCTAGTTGAACTCTACCGACTGAAACCCATATTTTGTTCCTTTTTTGCCTTTGTTCCAGTAGGCTTCGGCCCTGCTGGGCCCCTACGGTTTTGCTGACATCTCCTTGAGGTGTTCATGAAACACTACGCTCCATGCTCGGTCCGGACGATTACCAGTCGGCTGGACAGCCAGCTACTCATTGTCCGCAAGCCCACGCCTATAGTACTTCTTGGGTGGAGCATCGTCGTGCCCTCGTGGGGGCGATCGGCGGCGGACACCTCGCGCCCGCCTTAGTTGAGGCCATGGTCCGGAACGAGGAGGAGTGGCAGGCGGTCGCCGACTTCTGCGAAGCAGTAATGCTCGCAAAGGAGGAGGCAGACCGCATCAAACAACGGCGCTCTCGCTGCCGCCGGGATTCCGATCCCGATTTCCAGCCACCATAGGCGCGGGCTTGCGGACAGTGAGCAATGGGTAGCTCGCTGTCCGGCCGTCCGGTAACTGTCCGGACCAAGTCTAAGTCGTCGACGGCGCACACTGTTCCCGCGCGCCTCAAGGAACTCCTTGAGGCGCGCGGGAACAGTGTGCGCCGTCGACAACTGTCAGCAACAGCAGGGGCCCAGCCGCGTCGAAGCCTACTGGGGCCAGGGTTATCCGAAAGGGAACTCGAGCCCCGGTATGAAGGCTAGAAGGAACGGGGTGGGTTTTTTAGTCAGTAAGAGTCTGACACTATCTCCCGCTCCGCCCAAGAGCGGGGGTTGTCATTGAATGATTTTCCCCACCAAAAAAATCCAAGACGTCCGATTCTGATTACACTTGAATACCAGAACCACAAAAGGCCCACTCTCACGTACGCAAAATCATTTCCTGTTTCAAAGTAAATATTTGTATGATCTACTAAATATGTAAGTACATAGGTATATCCGATTCCGTTTGTTTGTGTATGTTGGCACTTGGGCCAGGTAACCCTTTCGAAGAAGCGTTGCTTTGTTTATAGGGTATATCAATCTTTCGTAGCATGACGTCACTATGATATAGACTTGCGTTTGCGCTGGCTTGCTTCGTTGATGATATAATATACTACCCGGCTCCTACTCTAACTCACCACCAACGATTGCATCACTAACTCCTTACCTGGTGGGATCGCAGTCAAGCAATAGTTTATAACAAATAAAATTGCTTGAATAGTCAACCCAATTTTAGCAAAATTTACTTTTTTATTTCTAAGATTAGTTGCTAACTAATATCTACAGTGCTTATATTTTTAATTATTATTCAGATATAGTATACAATAAGAAATGCTACTTACTACTAGTCTCTATAGTATGAAAGATTTTAATGCGCTTCTGATAAAATCCCAAACTTTCTTAAAAAAAAAATGTCTCCTGTAAAATTTGCTTTAAAACCAGGGAGAGTGGAAACGGTGAGAGATGTCGTGCGGTGTTCCGCAGGGATCGGTACTAGGACCGCCCTTGTGGAACATCGGGTACGACTACGTGCTGTGCGGCGACCTCCCTGACGGGGTCAGCGTGGTCTGGGCGATATGTATTTTATTTAGACACTGCTTAAATTGCAAACAACATATCAGTCATATCGTTAATGACAGATCCTGCACACAAAGTGCAATTATCATGCTTTCTTTTAGTGTGTCCGGTCGAAAGGGATCACTGACTGAACTATCTACAAACGTCTTCATATTACTAGCTAGAAAGTATCGAGTCACAGTGATAAGCTGTTTTCGATATGCAATTAAAGACAAACAAACACTTTCTTCTATGTTACAAAATAATAAGTTACAACATGTTTACCTCATTTAATAACAAGATTCAGAGTGCATTGCTCTGTTTTTATTTTCGTGTTAGGTACTTCAGAACTTTTATTAGGTATTTATCTCATAATTATCTCTGTAATTTCTTAATTTAAGCTAGAACTACACTGCGCACACGTGTGCTGAACACGTCGATCTGGGCGCGTCGGTCTCCATACTTTTTCATGGAAACTGGACGTGTAGAGCTACACTTAATCCACGCCACGCGACGTCGTTCTACGTACAAATCAAGTCCCCTCTTTGAAGCGTGGCTGGAAAGACCTCACGGCGTACTTACCTTCCGCATGACGCAGGTCCTCACCGGACATGGTTCGTTCGGGAGGTTCCTGCACCGGATTCGTGCGGAAGTGACGCCCGGGTGTCGCCACTGTGCGGAATGCCCGGAAGACACGGTGGAGCACACAGTCGAGGTGTGCCCCGCTTGGGCGGAGCATCGCCGTGCCCTCGTGGGGGCGATCGGCGGCGGAGACCTCTCGCTCCGGGCCTTGGTTGAAACCATGGTCCGGAGCGAGGAGGAGTGGCAGGCGGTCGCCGACTTCTGCGAAGCAGTAATGCTCGCAAAGGAGGAGGCCCAATGCATCAGGCAACGGCGTTCTCGTCGCCACCGCCGCCGCCGGGATTCTGATCCCGATTTCCGGCCACCATAGGCGCGGGCTTACGGACAGTGAGCAATGAGTAGCTCGCTGTCCGGCCGAAAAAAAGGGGCCCAAGTCTACTATTTTTATAAATTCGTCATTCCAACACGATCCCATTTTCTTTTGTTGCGAACATTGTTCCTAATCTGCTAATTCATAATGATCTATCATTGATCGGTCAATGGTCTCGTAATAGAGTTACGGTAAAATGACAATATCGAGCTTATTAAAAGCAATGACTGCACAATGACGTTCTAATGGTAGGTCACTGATCAAAGGAACTGTCAAAATAGCAGATTATGGTATACGTCAGATATTACGAGTATATTGTAAATATGTACGAGATTACCATTCTATCCCACTTCTTTCAATGGAGTGTCAGTGACGCCATTATATTAGTAGATTACCAGACTTACTCAAATTCAACAAATATGAAATCAATTATAGACCATTCTGACACTATTGTAATAACAAACTTGGGGGCGTGTTGCACTTGTGCGTCTGTCTAATGTAGTTCTAGCTTAATTCTTCTGTTTATTTATTTAAACTTTGGTGTACATTTTCATCAGTCAACGGATATTTCAAATATATTAAAAAAAAATGTTGGTAGTTAGATTTTCAAGCCACTTAGGGGTGAAACTCTCGGATCATGTAGTCCGAATGCTCGCAAATTGTTGCATTATCATCATCCTCTCAGCCCAAAGACGTCCACTGTTGGACACAGGCCTCCTCCAAGTGTCGCCTCAATGATCGGTCCTGTGATAAGCATTGCCATACAGCGTGGCAATGCCAAAAGTCTTTTGGATACAATGCTAGTCGACAACGACACGGAATTCAATCGGAATCGAAGTAATATCGATTGTTTTAAATTTAAAAAATAAATAGTAATTAAATATTTAAATATAGCTGTATAATAAAATAAGAGAACTAATAAACTAACTAATTAAATATAGAACTCAAAACTTTTTTTTCGTGGAACGAACTCATGTTTAAGACTGTAAAACAAATTCTGAAAGTTCTCTCGCAGTCTGTAGCACTCATTCGTAGTATGTCAATATCACGATTTTCAATGCCAATGTCAAGTTTAACGTTTGTTAACCTTTATATCTTTGTAACACTGATAAAGTACATAATAATATTTAATTTAACACTAGTAATAGTTTTATCAGCGGCTTCGCCAGCGTAATAAAGTTACCCCAAGGTAAGGTATACCCGGGATAAAAATACCCTATGTTGTTTCCTATGGTTCAATCTATCTTTATACCTAAAACCATAATCATTGGTTCAATCACCCTTAGGATCACTTTATTGTCCGTCTGTATGTCTGCCTGTCTGTCAGTCAATCTTTTTGTCTCGGAGACGCGTGGAGGTATTGAGTTGAAATTAAAACCATATAGGTACTCAAGTCTGCAGTCCCTAGAAGCTGTGAAATAATCAAACTTCGAAGTTAACCAAAAAAAGATTCCGGCGGTTTATGTCGCAAAAAAGTATATTTCAACGCTTTCAAAGGGATCAAAATTCGTAGGGTACTTTCTGTTGACCTAGAACCCTGAAATTTGGCATGAAGCAAGGTCTTATTATCACAAGTATAGGAATTAATCTGAAAACAGTAAATTAAAATTTGTTATTAATACCCAAAAAAAAACTTCTTTCGATTCGAAATAATCTTCGAGACTCGATTCAAGATTTGAACTATTTACATAAATTAGTTTGTAAGGAACCCTAGGTGTGCGAGCCCGACTCTCAATTGACCAGTTTTTTTTTATTTGAGGTCGGAAATCATCTAATGACTTCTCCCGCTCTAGAGCGGAGCGAAAAACTACACCTATGTTCCATCAGTTGCGCTGTGTTCCAGGACCACGGGTATCCCTTTCAGAAGTCATGGCCCCTACAGTTGACATCTATTTGTTGTAATATAGATAACCTGACTATTTATCCGATGAAGTGGTGGTAATACTTTCGGAGTTTAGGGCACTTTTCCCTTCGAAAAGATTGTTGATAAGTTTTATGATACGTGATACATTTGTATCTATATTTTATGTCGTGGACAGATCTTATAAATTGATTACATGATATGGCCAATTGAAACTGGCCAGATAGTATTAAACGTTAAAGTTTGATGATATTTCAATCTTCGCTTGGTCTACTTTCTTTAGACCTTTTATTATCATTGAAATCCAACATCAATGATATGGCCAAATGAGGAGAATAACGCTTAAACGATCTGTCCAGTTTTAGCTGGCCATATTATGATGTGATAAATTCTAAGATTTTGCCACGACATATACATATACCTATTTATTATTTTCAGTTTGTATATTTACCTATATTATTTATTAGTCTATTGTTTATAAATAAATTGTAATTGTATTCTGTTGTAAATAAAAGACTTCGTAACAATGCAAACCACAAACAGTGATAAATATTTGTTTACGTTAACACTTTACAGTCTAATATTATGTTTAAGTTTGTACGTTTATAGGCCATAAGGATAATAATATTTAACTCACATATAAATTTACCTGTATCTAATAGCCTTGAAAATATATTAAAGCTGATTGTCTTGCCATGAATTTAATTTCACCGTTACCAATCAATTTTAGAATGAATAACAACAAGGAAATACATATAGGAAACTGGTTTTCTATCTATATTTGACATTCTTTTTTTATTAATTATAGAAAAGATTTTTTATTACCATTTCCTACTTAGGAAATTACTTACAGTAAACCGGTCAAGTGCAAGTCTCAGAACTCAAGGCAAAAAAGGAACAGTTAGATTTTAGTCAGTAAAAGTCATTGGATATTTTTTTTTATTTATTTCTCTCATAACTTTTAACAATTGTTTAACATGTTTTTAACTCGCCAAACTTTATAGTTTGATGGCGAGAAACGCTCGTTTACAATCAATTTATTGACATAAAGCAACACATATACAGTAAAAGTGAGTGGGTTTCAGTATGTGTACAATAAATATCACATGCTTAATCCTTTAACAAAATTTTACTTTTTAACAAAATTGCCCATTTATTTTTTTTTTCTCGAAGAATTTATTTCTCGACAGTAGCAGACCTGGCAGGTCATTTTAGTTCAAAACTCATGATGATTACCCACAAAAAAAAATTGGTTCTGACTGCATCAGAGCGTAAATTTTGAATCACAGAAGAATCGAACTGCTCGTGAAGAAACAGCAATTTTATAGCTATATTTGCTGTTATTTATTTTCATTTCCTATAATTTTAACTTTTAATAAGTAAGCCACAAAGTAAACCCCCTTTCTTTCTTTCTTATTTCATCCATTTGGTTTTGATTAGGTTTTATAGTCCGACTGAATATTTTATCCACTAACCTAAGTGTTATTAATCGAATATATATATTACTAGCATTTGCCCGCGCGGCTTCGCTCCCGCTCTTCCCTACTCCACCCTACTTTACCCTACTACCCTACCCTACCTTACTCTACCCTACTATACCCTACTCTACCCTACTCTACCCTACCCTATCCTACTCTACACTACTCTGCTCTACACTACTCTACCCTACTATACCCTACTCTACCCTACCAAACTTCACATAAACCATCTACTAAATAGTCCGAACAAAACCTAAACATTTGGTTTGGATAGGTGATCAGTTCTTGAGTTATAAAATTACAACGAAAAGTGGCATTGATTTTTATATTAAAGATTGTGTTATACAATATGTAAGGAAAAACTGACTAACTGACATCAACGCACAAGGACTAGGAACGTGAAATTTTACACAAAATTACCTATTTTATATTATATACACTAATATAATAAAGAGGTAAAGTTTGTTTTTTTTTTGTTTATAGGAGGTAATCTCCAAAAGTCCTGGTCCGATTGCGATAATTTTTTCACCGTTAGAAAGCTGCTTTATTCCTGAGTGACATAGACTATATTTTATGTACGCGGGCGAAGTCGCTAGCAAAAGCTAGTAACTACTTTATGTTTGAGCGCTTTTCCCATTGAAAACAATGTGGATAAGTTTTTCAGTACTTTATTAATTAACTATTTCTGTCTTTTGCATTTGATCTATATGTCGTGGCCAGATGTTAGATAGCACTAAAACGGTTTTTTGAAAATAATTCAAACTATAAGGGAGTGAAAAGCTCGTAGCGAGCACTTAGTGAGGATTATCCAAAATTCACCCCTCAAGGGGATGAAAGAGAGGTCAAAGTTTCTATGAAGAAGCCTCTTTTCACGCGGGCGAAGCCGCTGCCAGAAAATATAGTTTTTATTTTTATACTAGCTTTTGCCCGCGCGGCTTCGCTCCGCTTCCCTACTCCACCCTACTATACCCTACTCTACCCTACTCTACCCTACTATACCCTACTTTACCCTACTCTACCCTACTCTACCCTACCCTACCCTACTCTACCCTACTCTACCCTACTCTACACTACTCTACCCTACTCTACCCTACTATACCCTACTCTACCCTACCAAACTTCGTATAAACCATCTACTAAATAGTCCGAACAAAGCCTAAACATTTGGTTTGGATAGGTGAGCCCGTTCTTGAGTTATAAAATTACAACGAAAAGTGGCATTGATTTTTATATACCTAAATAGATATTAAAATAACCATTTATTTGTAACATATAATTAATGTAACGCTGTCATAAAAATCACTTATATTTTATTTTTTTATTTATTTATTTATAAAAACAAAGGTTTTCCTTAGGTTTACAAAAAAGCACACTATTAGACCCCTGGAGTCTGTCTCAGCGTGCCACAACCTGACAATTGGTCAACGCGCTATAAACTGTCAAGGTCAAATTGACTCGAAATAGTAATCCTTCAACTTACGCTTTATGTTTTTGGTATTGAATGAGCAACTGACGTCTACAGGTATCTGATTTATTAGATTAGGTATTGAATAAGAAGCTGTACGCTTGCCATAAAAGTTATTTTTGCGTGGCACTTGAAGGAGCTTAGATTTAGCCTGCCGTGTGTTCACGTCATTTTTTAGTGGTATTTGAATATCGCTATTATCAAAATGTTCAATGAGGAATAGATACTCAGCACGCGCTTGAACAGGTATCTAATACTTTGCAGTGTTTAAATAACCCAATGTAATTGTCTCGGTATTTATTTTTAACATATTTTGGTACTACGACTTTCAGTATACGGGTTTGTAGATTATGAATTTTATCGAGGTAAGATTTAAATGTGCGCCCATAGCTTGTAAGTCCATACGATATTATCGACTCTGCAAGAGCCGTATACATATGAATAAGGGTTCTGTATGATATATTGCGTTTTATAATAGAAAATTTGGCGAGTATGGCGCGTAACTTACCGCATACTGCATCCACCTGGTAGCTCCAGTTGAATCGGTCATCAATGATTACTCCCAGATAGGTATGATATGGGACTTGCTCTATCGTTGCACAGTTGCAGTCTGATAAGTTTTTATGCAGGCAATCATGACTATGAGCTATGATTTGAAATGGTTGAGAGGTATTTATATGACTTGAGTATACGTGTATTACTTTAGTTTTTTGTGGATTCAGAACAAGTCCCATGTCATGTGCCCATTTAGTCATAGACGTAAAATCTTTTTGCAAACATTTGGCGGCCTTATTTAGGTTCTCATTTGCAGAAAGTATACATGTGTCATCAGCATACTGATAGAGGGAACACTGTGTTATAATATTTTCTAGGTCATTCACGTATGCCAAATAGTGGAGCGGACCAGACACTGATCCCTGCGCTGTGCCTTTTGTCACGTAAACAGGTCTGCTCAGGCTGGGCCCAATTTTAACATGATAACTCCGTCCACGAATCTTCGTGAAAAATCGTGAGAATATCTATTCTTTGCACCAGTCTAGTAGCTTCCCTCTTATACCCGAGTTTTCGAGTGTTTTTATTAGTATATTGTGCCCAAGTGTGTCAAAAGCCTTGCTAAAATCTATAAATATAAGTATAACATGCTTTTTTTCATTTAAGTGGTTGTTAACTTCATCAGTAAAATTAGAAAGTAGCTGAGCTTTAGATTTCTTACTCTGGAAGCCATATTGGGCTTTGGAAATTATGTCATTGGCTCTATAAAAGGTGTGTATTTGGTCACATATACATTTTTCGATTATTTTATTTATGGCAGGCAATATTGTTATGGGTCTATAATTAGCAAAGTCGTTGAATTTACCTTTTTTATGAATAGGCCTAACAATACCTGTTTTTAACTCTGATGGATATTTACCCTGTTGAATACTTGCATTAATTAACTTCACTATAGCATGCACAATTTTATCTCCTATCATTTTAATGTCCATAATTCTTATTGTGTCATATCCAGCTGATTTATTAGTATTCAGATTATTAATGATTTTAAAATTTTTATTTGCTAAAGCTTTTTTGAAATCCATTGATTTATCTTGTGATTTCATAAAACTACTTTCCTCCAACAAGGGTCTGTCACACCTAGGCACAATATCCGATACACTAGTTTCGAATTCCTTTGCAAAGTCATTAGCGATTCTCAATACACTATTTGAATCATTTAAAAAAGCATTCCTTATCACCTCATCTACAGACTTGACTATTTTCCCGGTGAGTTTATTTAATATTTCCCACAATTTTTTCGGATTCTTTTTGTTTCCTGCTATTTCATCTCTGTACTAATTACTTTTAGTGATATTAATTTATTTACTTTATTTCTCGTTTTATTGATATAAATGGTTGTAACTTCCTACACAATGTCTTTCTTTTTATCACAAAACCACGTGCTTTGAATATAAAAAGAACTCACTGAGAATTTAATCACTGAATTATAAACAAGCGGTTATCAGGTGGTAAAAAAAACCATCTTCGTTTTTACTTTTCTAATGAAGACTGATTGGGCCACATGGGTTAGATGGTTTCAAAGTATATAGACAGAGAAATATTTTTTGGGTTTTATATTTAACTAGCTTTTGCCCGCAGCTTTACTCGCGTATATAAAATATAGCCTATGTCACTCAGGAATAAAGCAGCTTTCTATCAGAGAAAAAACGTAGTAAGCGGACCAGTACCAGTTGTTGACATGTGGGAAGTGGACTCAGCGATCATTGTATCGATAGTTGTGTCAGCCAATGGCTTAATAGCCAAGAGCCTCGACCAACACCTTAGGAGGCTCTCGTTAGGCGACTGGATCAAGGGCTTGATTCAGAAAGCAGTTCTTCTGGACACGGCTCGTATTGTTAGGAGGTTCCTTTCTTTGGAGCCCTAACCACCCCGGTAGCTTGGACCCTGTTCCCGATACCGGTGGGATACTGTTTTTTTATATTTTTAAATGTTTTTTTTTTTATTCTTTTTAAAAAAATATTTAAAAATATATTGTAACATGTTAAAAAAATGAATAAAGGAAATAATAATAATATTCCACAACTATCACACAACGCCGTCTAGTCCCAAGCTAAGCAGAGCTTGTGTTATGGGTACTAGACAACTGATAAACATACTTACCTATTTCCACATACATACATATTAAAGATAAATTACACCCAGACACAGAACAAATGATTATGCTCATCACACAAACATTTGCCCTGGGTGGGAATCGAACCCACGACCTCCGGCATAGCAGTCAGGGTCACTAACCACTACAATAGGCCAGTCAATATTATATTCTATGCTATCGTAATTAATTAACGTTCAGGATACCAATTTTGATAATCACCACACTTGACAAATTGATTGGTGATTACAGAAAGCATCTAGAACGTACTACGCGTTCCAAATGAGAATAGGACCGATTCCTATGTTTTGACGTCTCGTCGAACTGTCAAATCGAAGAAATTTTGGCAAAATTGAAGAACTTGGAGATGAGTAAAATTGAAGAACTGGATTCTGATTATACTTTTTTCCTTCACAGTTCATAAATAAATTAAATTTTTCGTGAATTAATTAATATTTAAAAATTTCTTTCCTCGATTTGACAGTAAATCGTGACGTCACAACATGGCGGGCGATCCTATTCTCATTTGGAACGCATTGTACACACCGTTAATTTGTCTTCTGGTACCCAAATCTCTAGTCTCATCACCATTGCACCCACGGATAGTTTCTTTGCCTGATTACACCATGGGCCAAGAATACAAATTTTATCGTGCATATTATCATCCATCAGAAACGAATAACATAACTATTACCAATGATCATTGTCTCCTAACACTAACGTGCCAAAGGTTAATATGACTTGGACACCTGCCCACCACACCAGGAAAAAAACAGAGCGCGCGATAAATAACAACAAACATTGACAGAACAAAATAATAACGAAGAAATTTATAAATAATTCTGTTGCGAATTGATGATAAGTTTGCGATAATAACTGACACATATTTTTTATTTATTAGGTATTTAGTTCATTAAGTTACTTATTAAGTATATCAAGCAATAAGAGTGTATCCCAAGAACATTTTGCTTGCATATAAATAACTCTTTTATAAAAATAATTCAAAACTACATAGCTATTATTATTAGCTCGCAAACGTCTTTGAAAACAAAACATAAAATAATAGAATGTTCTAGAACTGAAATGAACAAGACTAAAAAATATATAAAAAAGATCACGCTAATTTAGGAAGGCAGTATTAACATATACGCATTCAGACTGCGAAATGATCTTAAAGCGGTTTTTTTTTTTTTTGTTAAAGTGGCATAACCAAACTAATTATAAGACGTAGACATAATACAGATATCCCTACAGTTAATATTGACCTTTATACCTATTAAGAAAAAAGGCTATTACACTAAAAGATTGGCTAGGGAGTGTCCCATGGGTTCCTTAATCAATTTACTAATCAATGACGTCAGACTTCTACAGCCATTTTCAAGACGTTCAGTCTGGTCTAGAATGAGTAAAAAAATATCTGAAAGGCCTAACATTTATAGAACTTAGGCCAAGTAAATAAAAAAAATCTTAAACAGTTTTGTTTAAAAAAAAAAATTGAGATGGATAATTTTGTATGACGAAAACTACGCGTTTGAAAAAAAAAATGGTACAGCTATAGCTGCTATTGTCTAAATAACTTAATTGCACAAAATTAAAACACAACATGTGATTAAAAAAAAAATATGAATTCGAAAAACAAAAGAAAAAACGTATCTCACCTCCGTGCTCCTCCATAATTAAAGCTAACCACTAACACTAAAAAAAGTTCCTAAAACTAATATCACACGAAGAAAAAATCGTTTATCGACAAAATCACCCTCAAATCACCACTTAAAGTTTGTTTTAATCACCACTTTTAGTATAATCACCAGTTTTTTTTTATTTATCCCATTTGTTTGGGGTATTATTTAGTTTTTTAGTACTGGATTTTTAATTTGACTCGAGTGCGGTAGTTTGACGGCATTTGTTAGCGTGCGTCCGTACTCTTCTGCGTTCAGGGCGGTACTGACGTTTGAGCGGACTGTTCAGGAGTGTTCAGAGCTGAAAGGCCACGCGATTGTTTCAAGTTCAGAGTGCGGCGGGCGCTGATACATTGTAATTGATGCGCTTTTGTGACGATTTGAGAAGTTCTAATTTATTTAACTACCTACTGTATTTAAGCAGTTTTTTTTAAGGTTAAATAATTGAAAATTAATACGTTGATTTTATTTGGGATTGGGATCGGCTACCAGTCTAAGCGGATGTGGCTTGTACACACATCACATGGAACAAATGATGGTTTTTTTTTGATGCGCGGGAACAGTGCGCGCCTTCGACGACTTAGGCTCGGTCCGGACAGTTACCGGACAGTCGGACAGCGAGCTACCCATTGCTCGCCGTACACAAACCCCTACCTGGCCGGAAATCGGGATCGGTAGCCGGCGGCGGCTGGGGCGCTCGCCTGATACGGTCGGCCTCCTCTTTTGCTAGCATTAATGCTTCGCAGGAGGCGGCCGCCTGCGACAGACAAATGGTCATACTTTCTGGCGTCTGGCTAACTGTAACGACTGTCAAAAATATATGACAACTCGGACCAACGGCTTTACGTACTTTCCAAAGTATGCGCTGTCAATAAAGTCATATTAATCTTACAAAAGTAGGTACATCATCATCACCACCCTTTTTAATGTTCCCACTGCTGGGACTCAGGCCTCCTCTCTAGAAGAGGGAATGGGCCATAATCCACCACGTGGGCCCAGTGTGGTAGGCGATCCTAAGACATTCCTAATAGACATACCTTGTCAGAGGATAAGCGTTGCCATACAGCGTGGCAATGCCGTCAGTCTTTTGGGCACATTACCAGTCGACAGCGATGTGGAAGAATTATTTGACGCCATATTTTAGTTAGTTTCAATTAGCGTCGTGTTTTACTATTTATTTATTTTTGTAATTTATAGTTATCTTGTTGTTTATAAATAGTAATATTATATAATTTTTATGTATTCATAATTAACTATCCAAAATGATAAATGAAATCCATTTGAAAATGGATCATATTGCCTGTCAGAAGCCATTAAGATGGTTGTAGAGATAATGATGTCATAGATAACAATTTTCCCTAATTTCCATACCTTTTATAGAAGTCTCACAAACAAGACGACCTCAGCGAGTAACTGTTCGACCTTCGCTTATTTATCAATCAACAGATTATATACCTTCGCCAAATGTTTTCAGTATTGCCTTATCTACACTAATTTAACCTAACAATCGTGTCAATTAGAGACACAATAGAAAAACAATGACAGCGCGTTCGCTTAGGGTTTAATGAATATAAAGGTAAAGTTTTTTTTTTGTTTGTTTTTTGCTTGTAGGAGGTAATCTCTGAAAGTACTGGTCCGATTGCTAAACTTTCACCCATAGATAGCTGCTTTATTCCTGAGTGACATTTCCTATATTTTATATACATGGGTGAAGCTGCGGGCAAAAGCTAGTAATCTATATATATATATATATATATATATATATATAAATTAATCCCTATTTCCTTTGGTCACGCCATCACGCGTGAACGGCTGGACCAATTTCGCTAATTCTTTTTTTGTTGTGTTTGTTGTAGTCAGGAGAAGGTTCTTATGGAAAAAAAATAGGGTAGTGTAGGGTAGAGTAGGGTAAAGTAGGGTAGAGTAGTGTAGAGTAGGGTAGAGTAGGTTAGGGTAGGGTAGGGTAGAGTAGGGTAGAGTAGAGTAGAATATAGTAGGATAGAGTAGGGTATAGTACTGTGGAGTAAGTAAGAGCGGGAGCGAAACCGCGCGGGCAAAAGCTAGTATAATAATATAAAAGTTACGTTTAGTTTCATTCCGAGGCAACGATATTCACCTGTTGCAACAATAACAAGTACTGAAGACCGGGCTCTGAACTCACTGCCTCGCTGGCTGGCTGCCAAGCCTCGTAGATAGTAAATACTTAGCCTGTTACCCTAAGCTGACCTTACCAACTTGTTGCTCCAACTGTGTTTATAAACTTTGGGAGCGAGAAGGAACGGGAACAGGTTGCCTCCTTCTGTGAAGCAGTAATGCTAGCGAAGAAGATTGCCGTTTGCGTGAGACGCTCCGGGCGTCAGCAGTCGCAAGGGTGAACACCTGGACGATGAAAAATGGGTAGCTCGCCGTCCAGCCATCCGCTAAGGACTAAACCCGAATCGACGGTGCATAGAGTTCTGGTGCGCCTCAAAGAGATGTCTACAAAATTGAAGGGGTCCAGTAGGGAGGATGCCTGATGGCTGCGGGAAGATGGTTTGAAAGAGTGACCACAAAATTAAAGCCTTTTGTCAAGAGAAGTAGTGGCTCAGTGACAATAGTACCGACTTATGAGTTGTAGGTAGCGGGTTCAAGCCCAACCTACATTTCTTTGATTAATTTATTTCATCACCAAAGCTCTCAAAACGGTGAAGGATCGTGAGGTCACCGGCATGCCCTGAAACTAATAATTCGCAGACGTGTGATATCCAGTGGTGTTTCCCTCTCCTAGAGAGGAGGCCTGAGTCCCAGCCGTGGGAACATGATAGGGATGAACATTACTCCACACTAAGTAATACTCATCGATATACACAGTTAAATTTAATTGTTTTAATCCCGTGGAGGGTCGATCCGGTACATGAAACACTATCGATTTGTAAAGATAAAATTAAAAAATAAAGTACCTTTTTTTCAAAACTCCCCGTAGGTAGTTTGTACACAACGCCGACAACTACCTACGGGTCATTGGACTCGCTCAGCTGACGTTTTCTTAAAGAAATTAATTTCTTACATGCGTAAATTAATACGAGTTTTGAAAAAAAGGTAATTTACACTCATACACATACAAGTCACATACATACATACATACATACATACACAAGGTACATATGTAAGTCAATGGTAATACTCCTCTATCGTAGAGACGTACCCAAACTTACATACCTAGTCAAGACGTATTCTTCAAAAGCTCCGTAAGTACCTACTCCAATTCCAGTAGTACGTTCTTCTTTGCCTTGTAATACGACGCAAAAAAAAACAAATCTAATTAATATCCCCTACCTATCAAACCATGATAACTATAAGCGCTATCTTCCCTCATAAACCTTGTTACAGTATTCTATATCGGTACACCTCGTCCAAAGCCAAGGCCACAGGGCCGGGGCCTGGTGGGGCGAGGTGGGGGGGGAAGAGTCAACAGTCAGAGCTGTGTCATCTGACCTCACCACCCTCTGAGGTTGCTAAGTGGAGCATTTACCATTCTAGACTCTGTATAGGAGAGTAACTACATTTATTCAGCTCCAACTGAGTTTCGCTGGACTATTTTAATGCAACTGGCCTGTTGGTCTAGTGGTTAGTGGCCCTGACAGCTATACCGGAGGTCGTGGGTTCGATCATGATCATTTGTTCTATATCTGGGTGTAATGTATTTAGAAATATATGTACTTATAAATGTGTTGAGAGCAGTAGTGGCCGAGTGGTAATGGATCCAACTTACGAGTTGTAGGTCGCGGGTTCAAACCCTACCAGGAGCATTATTTTGTGTAATTTATTTCATAACCACTGCTCTCGAAACGGTGGAGGAAAAAATCGTGAGGAAACCGGCATGTCTTAGAACCAAAAATTCGAAGACATGTGACATTCACCAACCCACACTGGGCCCGCGTGGTGGATTACGGCCCATTCCCTCTCCTAGAGAGGAGCCCTGAGTCCCAGCAGTGGGAATATTAAAAAGGCTGAGGCTGATGATGATGATGAAGGGTGACCTGTGTTTCAGGATAGAGAGAGGAGAGGTTAAATACAAAATAATAAATTAACATTAAACGTGACTATTATAAAAACTTAACTAAAAGAGATACCTCCTCGACTCGCCGCATTCTGAAAGGGAAACCACCTTAGAGCGATTGAAATCATTATGTGATTTCCACCCTAAAAAAACCCTATGACATCACACTTAGAAACAATATTTACATAGAATGACAAACAAATGAATTCGGAGGATTCAATCAGTATATTCTTCCGCTCTAAACATAGTAATCTGTTTGTTTGTTGTCCGTACAAAACCTGAAGACGGATGAACAAACAGACTTTGTTTACTTATATACTTTGCACAATACTTAGTGGTTACATTTTTGTACTATCACGATTTTTGATTTATTGATATATAGAACTACTAGCTTTTAACCGCGGCTTCGCCTGCATGTAAAAATTAGCCTATGTCCGTCTCCAGGGTCCCAACTATCTCTGTACCAAAATTCATCAAAATCGGGTTTGCCATTTAGGCGTGAAGACGTAACAAACAAACAAACAAACTCACTTTCTAGGTAGGCTTCTACATATTTTTTTATTATTATTATTGAAAGGCTCGCGTTTGACCACCATGTCGCCTGATGGTAAGCGATGATGTGGCCGACGATGGAGCACGCTTAGGCAAGCGTAAAAATAAAGAATTCAGGATAAAATGAATTTAGGTTACTTCCAGGCAGAAGTAACCTAAATTCATTTTATTATTTTGAGGTGAGAAGTCATCCATGACTTTTCCGGCTCTAGGGTGGAGCAGGGGGGCATGTCAGACTTTTACTGACTAAAACATCACCTCTGGTAACCACTTTTAGTTGTTTTGCTGACGACTTGAGCTCGGTGCGTATGGTTACCGGACAACCGGACGATGAGCTACGCATTGCTCGTCATCTGCAAGCCCGCACCTACGGTGGCCGGTAGTCGTCCTGTTATTGTTACATTTTATGCACTACTTTGTGGTGAAGAAATTTTCAAAATCATTTAAAATTGGTGTTCAATTCAATTACTACGGTCTTAACAGCATTGTGTTGCAAAAGAAATAAAAAAAATAATAATCTAAAAACACTTCGAAATTATAGGTTACCTTAATACACTGAGCCTTTTTATAATGTATAATACTAATGATATCATCACTTTGCCTCTGCGAGCTGGTTTCGACTCCCCGTACACCTTCCAAAGGCCCAGGACCCCAGGGTTCTGAGATATAATAATCCATATAATTAATAAATCGTTTATTTCAGGCATCTTGACCCGTCGATACATACCATACTGATTAATATATATAAAGTAAATTAAATTGCAATTTATTGTTAGTAAATAATAATAATATTCCACAACTATCACACAACGCCGTCTAGTCCCAAGCTAAGCAGAGCTTATGTTATGGGTACTAGACAACTGATAAACATACTTATATATTTCTAAATACATACATACTATAGATAAATTACACCCAGACACAGAACAAATGATTATGCTCATCACACAAACATTTGTCCTGGGTGGGAATCGAACCCACGACCTCCGGCATAGCAGTCAGGGTCACTAACCACTAGACCAACAGGCCTGTCAATAAGTAAGACTACACGAAATGAAACAGTACCAGTACCAACATAATGTATGCACTTGTTAAGTGATTGAAGCGCCTACTAGACTTTATTTAGCAACTTGTTTCTTACACGCTCTTACAACCTTACACTACTCTGACATCTTTTCTTTGATATTCGTATAAAGGTCTCCGGAAGAACTATCGGTCATATAAACATTAGTTCCGTGTGGGAATCGAACCGCCGCACAGTATATTTTTTGACCAAAATTTCGGACATGCCTTTTTTATTATCTTATATCATAGGCCTTGGGATTATAAATGCGAGACGAGAACTCCCGATTGCCTATTTGTTATAAAAAACAGAAAATAAGTTCTTGAAAAAACTTTCTATGGTTTCCAGAAAAACCATAGAAACAGTTGTAGCTCAAAAGTTTGATATCTTTTTAAGACTTTACTGATGGTATTGAATAGTGTCTTAAAGTCTTTACGATAGCAAAAAAAAACAGGTTTTATTTGTTCAAGATAACAGAGTTATGGCTGATTTTGCAAATTTATGATTTCTTTTTTTTACTGCCATATTATTACGTATTTGGATTTGTAACTAGGACAGAAATGTTCTTTTTATTTACACTTATGATCTTACAAAAAAAGGGATCCTAATATGGCAGGATCTAGGAATTATTCTAATTCAAACTTTTTTGGTTAGGGTTATCACCTCATAAATTTATCAAACTTAATATATGAAATTATTTTTTAATGTTGGTAAGATTATACAGGAAAACATTTTTATCACATTCTAATTGTTTTTTGAGTGTTAGGTGTTATTCAAAAAACCTATTTTTAAAATTAAAATGGAAGGTAAAATATAAAAAAAAGACGGTAGACTCCGTAATTTCAATTTGGATGGTCTCCTAGCTAAACTTGTCTTGATAGTTCCATCCCGGGCTCCCGTGAGCCGCACTGCGCCGCGCCACCCGCCACCGGCCAGCACGACAATTTATTCAAAGTGCATGCAAGTGTTTATTGTGAAATGGTGCGAAGTTAAGTTCATGGAGGTCTTCCCTAGGCTGCTGCAATCACTCAAACTCACTACTATTTACATAAGTTGATTTTATTTAAGTGGTTTCAAATAAGTTAATTTCCATTTCGTAAATACTCCATAATGTACAAAGACAAACAGATAAACTTAAAATAACGGTTATTGAACCCTCCTATATCCTATATGAAATGAAGACATAAAGCTATTTAGAATCGACATCTATCTTTTACAATTTTGAGTAATGAAAAACAGTTAATTGTTTGTTTTTTGGGTATCTACGCAAGATATTAGGAAAAAGTCAATACCCCATGTTATTCCCCATTTATATGGCGCCTTGTATAATCACAGTATTATGCATTTTGCAAATTGAAGGAGACTTTAAAAGTATGAAGGGAAAATTTGCAATTTATGTTTGTTTGTTATCGAAGTTTGGGTGCGGAGCTAAGCGCGTGAGCTCGGCGCGGTGACCTGTTTTATCGGTTTGTGTTTGTGCATGCGTGTGTGAGTATGTATGCAACACGCTGCGCAGTGTCCACAAGCTTATCATTTTTTGGACAACTTCATAATGTCTTATCTCAATTGTTTAGTATTAAGTGATACTAAAAAAAAATCGGGAATTTTATTACTTTTCTCAAAAAATATAATTTTCAAATTTGGAAAGTGATAAAAAAGTTTGCCTGTACTGTTTTGAAGAACTAATATGAAAAAATAACTTCAATGTATTTATGCTAATACTCTTTTGTTTTTAAATGTTCAGTTTAAAATCCAATTAAAGGTAAATGTGGTGCATAGAAGGGGTTCGCCCTCGTTAGGCCACGGCTAAAACCTTGCTCCGACACATATTTCTTGGAGGAATGGGGGTGATTCACCATGGAGCCGTCAAAGACCTGTTAAGGGATGTCGCCAACCCTCATGTTGGTCCACGAATGGCAGTTGATGAAGCCGTGGCCGCTACAGCTGGTACTCTTCAGCCTCCGGGAGTAATCGCAAGTACGCAAAGAGACGTGATTAGCAGGCTCGATGTATATAAAACGTTAATCACCAAATCGAAAGAAATGGGATCTAAAATTCGCCCTACTGACTTGCCTTTAGAAGATAGATCAGAGCTTATCTTGACTATTTTGGGATTAAAAAAAACTGAACTCAATGATGAGAAAGCGTTTAAAGAGGCAATAGCTAGATTCACGTCTAAATATGAAATGCTTTACAAAAATTGTTAATATAATTTTAACTTTTTTGCAAAAAAGAACAACACATGGCTTAAAGAATCACTAAAAAATGTTTAAATATTTCTTTAGAGCATTACAAGATGCGTCACTTTCCGAGTCTGTTATGATGACTGATTCTGAATCGGAATATAATATTTTGAGCCAATCCCTTGACGGGCATGAACTTGTACCTCATCATCAGCAACTAATTTCAGATTCCAATACTGACCCAAATTTTAGTGTTTACAAGATTTACCTATAGTCATGAAGGAAATACTTTTAATATTGCAGTTTCCCCCACAATCGATTCTATTGCTATCTAGATACAGGGTTTAATGGTAGTTTGGGTCAATCATTTTATAAACATATTTTTTCTGATAATCAAGAGCCTGAAAACAGTTTATTTGCCATTAAGAATTAAAACAAAAAAATACTTTGTATTGTGGTTAAACTCAACTCCACAATCATACAGATTTTGCTATCTGATTTATATTCAATATCGGAAAGAGACAAAATATTTAATACTAAATGAACAGAAATGGATAGAAAACCAAATTAGGGATATGACTACTTTAGAAGCAACCACATATAACAAAAAGAAAATAAGGGCAAAACCACAACTTTATTTGACGTGCATGGCAAAGTACTAAATATAATATCTTAAACCTCTTCTCAGCCTAAATGTCCATTTTGCAAAGCAACCGCAACGCAAATCAACAAATTAGACATAATTATTTTATTTTCAGCCAATTGATGTATCGGTTTTCAAATACGGAATAAGTCCCTTGCATGCGTGGAGTCGCATGTTAGAGTTCTTACTTCATTTGGGCTACAAGCTTCCTGTAAAGAAATGGAGGGTAGGCAAAGATTCAATAGAATCAAAAACTATTGACGAAACAAAAAAACGTGTGCAAGAGAGTGGGAAAAGATTTGAAAGTGCTAATTGATGTTGTGAGAACCAATGCTGGAACAACAAATGACGGCAATACAGCCTGAACAGTTCAGTGCAGTGTTTGCAGAAATATTAGGCCTTGGTCAATGGTTGTTGGATGATCTTCACACAATTCTGGTTACTTTATCTTGTGGTCTACCTGTAAATGCTAATAAATTTGGGGACTAAAAACGTGGCAGAATATGGTTGGTACCCAATGACAGTAACAATACATAAGATTCTCATTCACGGGCAAGATATTATTAATAACTCTGCTCTTCCAGTTGACTTATTATCAGAGCAAACCGGTGAAGTGCGGAATTAGTTTTGAATCCGACCGCGAAAAAGCCATGTTAGACTTGTTTCACAGAGCACTGTAATCGGCTACAGAATAGGTTGAAAAAACTAAAATCCTTACCGTTACCACCCAGCGTAGTAAGGTTACTGAAACCGTGTGAAATCTCAGCAGAAGACAATTTTGTGGCAACAGAAATTGACGAAAATTTTTAAAATTATTGAAAGACATACCGACAATGTAACAGAAATTCTTTCGTCGGATCAGGCTAAAGAATAATAATAGATAGGTATGTACATCAGAAAACAATTAAGTAAAATGGTATAATGTAACTTATTTATTTATTCACTTATGTACACACACAAACACATAAAAATGAAATGGAATGGACTTACTACTATTGACAGTACAGAGATCGCTTCCTACAAACTTTACCTCTTTATAATATTAGATACAATACGTAGATTATGTTCAAAAAAATCCAAATTAGTATGGCAGGATTGGCAGGTCAAACGAAAATTATAGTTTTTTTTTTATTGTGTAAGTACGTCTAGAAAAACTGTGTAAACACAGCTCGATCCAAAAATGAAATAAAAAGTAATCTTTCTTTTTTTGTTTTTCGGCTCATCTGAAAACTATTTTTCTGTGTAAATAAAGTGATCCCATGCGCTCGCCCCAACCTCTAGTTAAAGTATTATTTATTAATAAAAAGTTATAGTAACTTTTTACAATAAATTCTATTTAGAAATATTGACAACCCTAAAATCATAATTACCATAGAAAACTTTAGAAGCCTCTAAGTTCGAGATCCTTCAATATTTGGATCTGATTTTTTTTTCATCGATTCATACACTTTTTTCTAACAATTTTGTAGAAAAATAAAATCCAAATAATTAAAAATACGACCATAAAAAAATAAAATTCAAAAAACATTAATTGTAAATAAATCTCTGAAAACTCGTTTAAAAAATATATAAATCAATCAGTATTATGTGTTTTAAAATTATTGTATAACAGGAAAAACAAGAAGACAATTCGTGAAATATTTCAAAAGTTATGGGTGATTTACTATTTTATCATAAAAAATAAAAAAGTGTTTTTTTTTGGTCATAATGAGAAATAGGCGCTTGTGAGTTCTATTCATTAATTATATATAACATTACAAACAAAGTTAGAACAAAAAAAAGGCATGTCCGAAATTTTGGTCAAAAAATATACTGTGCGCCGGCAACAGCCAATCACTAATCCACTGCACCAACCGTCAAACTTTAACAATGAACTGCATCAAAATAATTAAATTACGTCTCCATTTTATTTGTTAATTATCCACATTCTACATATCATTATTTTACATTTATTCTCAAAAGAATCAATGTAGTTTAACGTTTTTAATTTATTTTTTATTTTGGTCTCAGTATATTTATAATTACGGTTAGTTAATTGTCTTTTTTTTATTATGTAAATAGTATCCAGCAATTGTTAAATAAAGTACAATTACCGGCACGGGTCTTAAGCTCTGGTTTCAAGTTTCGCAGAAGTCAAATATTCGGTCTCTTTAGTAGTGCGAAGTGAGACGCGGGGGCGGGGAGTGTCAGTGTTTGGCTCGCCGCGCCATCGTGTCATAGACGTCACTCCTGATTCGTTCCCTGCGTTGCTGCATGTATCTAACAACGAAGACGATTGGCTCGACAATGTATGGAATGCGCAAAGCGATCCCCACTCTGACGCAGAGCGCTCAAGATCCGTTCCAGTAATTATAGGTACGTACGTACAGTACATCGTCGTACGTTCATGTTTTTCAGTTTCTATGTGGCGACCTATCAGTTATGTGATTACATTGACGATGTCCAAACTTAAGTGGCAGAGGGCAGGGCACATTGCTCGTAGGCCGATGGGGACGAAAGGTTCTGGAGTGACAACCACGTACCAGAAGACGCGCCCACTAGATTTTTTATTTTTTTATTGTTGTTAGGTTCGCGCTTGACCGCTATCTCACTGGAGGGTCGTGGAAATACGATGGATGCGAGATGTATAGGACGGGCATTGTGGTGACACTTGGGGGAGACCTTTGTCCAAAATTGGACGTCTTTCAGGTGCAATGATGACGACGATGATTAACGATAAGTTGCTTGCCACGAAAAAGATAAAATTTTCAAAGTCAAAAAGAAGCTAGAATATATAAAATCCTGAGCATAATACATGCAAGAAATGACATAAAGTAAAGTGTTGCAAATAAAATATTATTGTTCGGCCATGTGTTGGTACCGTCAGCATATATGTATAATGTGGTAGTGTCAGCACGCGCGACTCGCGTGGAACTAACAATCAACTTTGTTCGGCTTCACTGTCACAAATGTCTATTGTGATTTGTTGTATGGTCTGCAGATTCATTACCAAAATATAATTAATTAAGAATTTTTCTACATTTTTTCTCTTTGATTTTAATTAATTACGCGAAGTACGGCATGTCCTAGAACCAAAAATTCGAAGACATGTGACATTCATTAACACGCACTGGGCCCGCGTGGTGGATTACGGCCCATTCCCTCTCCTAGAGATGAGGCTTGAGTCCCAACAGTGGGAACATTAAAAAGGCTGGTGATGATGATGATGACGCGAAGTACGTGTCAGGCAGAACTAGACCATGGGTTGTGCGAAAGTGAACCACCCCTGGAACGAAGACAAAGAAGGAACAGGAGTGGGTATTCAGTAAAAGTCTAACACGCCCTCTCGCTCCGCCGCTAGTCCACTAGCTTCTGGCGTTTTAGGCCTATGTGAAATAAAAACATTTGAATTTTGAACTGAAGAAAATGCTACCGCCTTTTTTGAAGCAGTAGAACCTTTTTTTTTGGTGGGGAAAATCATCCAATGACAACCCCCGCTCTTGGACGGAGCGGGAGATAGTTTCAGACTCTAAATGACTTAAAAACTCGAGTTCCCTTACGGATAACCCTGGCCCCAGTAGGCTTCGACCCGGCTGGGCCCCTGCTGTTGCTGACAACTCCTTAAGGCGCGCGAGAACAGTGCGCGGCGTCGACGACTTGGGCTTGGTCCGGACAGTTACCGAACGGCCGGACAGCGAGCTACCCATTGCTCACTCTCCGCAAGCCCGCGCAAGCAGTAGAACCTGGTCGTAGGTGTGAGAACAAGGCAATAGGAAAGTGATCAATAAAGGGCAACCAAAATCTGCGAAAAATGGCTGAAAACAGTGGACGAGATATAGTCACTCGTTGGCACTTTATCTATGAGTGATTAAGGTGACAATGACGGTGTAAAAAATCAAATTTTCTCGAAAGTTCAATCTACTATTTTTAAAGTGGTGTGCATCTACTGAGTATAATTTTTTTTTTCTTTATTTATATGTTCACATTTGACTACTGTTTCAACGGATTATTTGTGGAGGTCGTCGACTCCTATTCATTCTTGACTTAAAATTTGGGAGCTATCAGGAAACTTAGAGTCCGACAGGGAATTCCTCAAAAATCCAGTTACTATAATATTTATGGACGTTTTTTATCCAAATCATCTAGCCTCAAAACTCACCCACTGTATACTTAAAACTGACAATCTTCTCTGACACAAAATGCGCTTGATAAAAAAAGTAAAAGACTTACCATCAAACTTTTTTGCTATCCGTCCCAATGGACTTTAACCGCGAGTCCAAAGGTTGTGACAGAAACGTGTTTATTGAAGGGCGAAGTCCAAGGAGACTTCAACCCCCATCGTAATGGTTTCACTCTTTCATGGCATTTCCATTCAATATCGTTTGCATTCACTCTAATAATAGATTACTTAGAACGAGTTGGCGACGATTAGGACACAACACATTCGGACACAGTGTCCAAATCGGCACATTTTATTTTCAAGATTGTTTTCACTGATGATTCGGACATCACTAAAAGTGGAGCTGTTTATTACAATTAGGCAGGTCACATCTGCCGTATGTCGCAACAAAATTGGGCAAAAGCAACTACTGACGGGAATCCGAACAGCAGGAACCGGCGACGCAATAGGCCCAGCAGGAGATTGCGTGACGATTTGGACTCCTACTTAAGAATTGGCCAGAAGTGACTAAGGATAGAAAAGAATGGAAGAATGGAAGGGAAGCCTTTGCCTTGCAGTTCGACACAACGGGCTCATAATAATAATAATAGTACAGTTAGACAAAAAGTCTTAAAAAAAAAAAGAAAATTACCTACCCGAATTTGTCGCCTTAAATTGTTTCGGTAACGCTTTTTTCCCCATATATTGAATCTTTTTATCTGACTATTTACCAGTGTGTTGCCGAATCGTCAATGAAAAAATATTTATAAAGAATGGGTCAATTTGGACACTATGTCCGAATCGTCCACAGCTCTTTAGAACGACCGCTACAGCTTTTTATTTACTTTTAAATAGACATGACATCTTTATATTCTTTCAATGACATCTAACTTGACTGGCCTGTTGGTCTAGTGGTTAGTGACCCTGACGTCGTAGGTTCGATTCCCACGCAGGACAAATGTTTGTGTGATGAGCTTAACCATTTGTTCTGTGTCTGGGTGAAATTTATCTATAATATGTAGATATGAATTTAGAAATATATAAGTATGTTTATCAGTTGTCTAGTACTCATAACACAAGCTCTGCTTAGCTTGGGACTAGACGGCGTTGTGTGATACTTGTGGAATATTATATTATATTAACTCTCAGAACGTCATATTGTAAAATATGTCCATAAAACAATGAACGGACCTGTTATTCCATTAACACTTCGAACTGAACTAGACCAGCTCTAACCCGAAGTAGTACCACAAACACAAGCCGTACGTAATATAACAACAAACTTATAGTCTATTACTAGTAATGACAAAATGTCTTACAGCAATAAAACGCCAGTCCTAAAGGTAGAATTACACAGCACCGTATGCGCAGTGTCGCAAACATGTGCCACACACGCCGATCTGGGCGCGTCGGTCTCCATACATTTTATATGGAAACTAGACTTGTAGAGCTACACTAGATCCACACCACGCGACGTCGTTCTACGTACAAATCAGGCGTGTTACACGTGTGCGTCGGTCTAAGTTCTAGCTTAAAGAGTCACCGTGGCCTTAGAACGTAAAACGTATTAATTCAGTTATAGATACCGGCACGGATCTTGAGCGCTGACATGAACTTGAAATCGCTCAGACTTGAATGAGAAGTGAAGTATTGGGTCTCAGTGGTATGAAGTGAGACGCGGGAGCTGGGAGTACATCTTTGTAGTTACAGTGATTGGCTCGACGATGTGTACGATGCGCAAATTGATCCTCCCTCTTTCGCCGAGCGCTCAAGATTCAAGCCGGTATCTATACTACCCGGCTTTGCACCACTTAGAAACACGAGTGGGTTTTTAGTCCATCTAGAGCTGGGCGTTTTCACGCCCAGGGGCACCGCTAGCCAGAGGCTGTCCCTAGTTACCGTACTGGGAGTAGAAGAAGGGTTTGCGGCTCTGACGCCAACGTTTCTTTTTTTTGTTATTATTGACTAGCTTTTGCCCGCGACTTCGTCTGCGTACATAAAATATAGCCTATGTCATTTAGGAATAAAAAAATGTCGGTGAAAAAATTTTCGCTATCAGACCAGTACTTCCAGAGATTACCTCATAAAAATAAAAAAACAAACTTTACCTCTTTATTATATTAGCGTAGATGACTGTAGTAATGACACTAGGTTTATAGCAATAAAACGTCAACATGACTCTTCCAAAAGCTTATTGATTTACTTACAATGTTATAATTACGGTGACATTGTGCAGAGGTAAAATAGCCGGTCAATGTCCGTTATCTACGAATAACGTAATTATTATATGTTTGTGCGTTTGTGTAGCACGTGTGGACTTATGTGTAATGATGAGCTTATCTGCACGATGAGCGGAGAGGTAATCGCCCGTTTCGGATGTTATGACTACGATTTTTTGAATGATTGCTTAAAATTGTCTAGGGGTTTTGGAATCGATTCCTGGGGTGTACGAGTGTTGCTCGGCTTTAACTCTGGAATTATAGAGTAGTGAGAGTGAGTGAGTGAAAGTGAGTCAGGGTGAGTGAAAGTGAGTCAGGGTGAGTGAAAGTGAGTGAAAGTAAGTCAGGGTGAGTGAGGGTGAATAAATCTTACTTGATTACTTTTTCTGTTTTATTCTGCACTATCATATATCCGTGTAAAACTGTAAATATAGTTTTATCAACCACACGCATGGTGTTCCGTTTACAAATCGGCTTGCACAAGCAAAACTTTGGTTAAGCTTGTGCGTGTTTTGGCCCCAATAGATCTTTAATTTCTGTAGTCTTTCATCGAAATAACTTTAAATATAAGCTAACCCTGAAATGAAAATGTTTACAGTCACAAATCACATGCACAAACATCCAGACTAAAGACAAAATATCTGTATCAAAAGGCACTGTACAGCCGCATATTTATGTCATGACACTGGAATCGAGCCCACGACCCTGACGACAAAGTCACTGCTGCAAATATGAATGATGACATTTTCACGTTCTTATGGTAACATATTTTCGTGTTGAAATGATCAAATAATGATATGAGCTCTGAATCATTATTTTTATAAGATTCCTTGGTATATTTTGTCAATTATTTTTGGCATAATCAGCCTTATAATGTTCCCACTGCTGGGACACAGATAGAGATGTGCCATTGCGGGCAATATTGCCGTGAAGTGGGAATATTGGTGGGAATATTGCCCGAAGTATGAATATTGTTAGCAATATTATATAAATAATATATAATATATTCCACAACTATCACACAACGCCGTCTAGCCCCAAGCTAAGCAGAGCTTGTGTTATGGGTACTAGATAACTGATAATCATACTTATATTTCTAAATACATACATATTATAGATAAATTACACCCAGACACAGAACAAATGATCATGCTCATCACTTAAACATTTGTCCTGGGTGAGAATCGAACCCACGACCTCCGGCATAGCAGTCAGGGCCACTAACCACTAGACCAACAGGCCTGTCAATAATATTGTCAGCAATATTCCCAAATTGCCGACAACGGCACATCTCTAGACACAGGCCTCTTCTCTAGGTGAGGGAATGGGCCGTAATCCACCACTCAGGCCCAGTGCGGGTTGGTGTATATGGAACACGGGTATACCATATCCTGGAACAGCATAAAAGTTACTTTTTAACCCGGGAGTTAACCCTTGGGTACATTTCTACCGTCACGCGAACAAAGAAGTTGGCAGCAGCTGGCAATGTTGTAAAAGCGAAAGTTACTTTATTTATTTGTTACCCTTTCACGACTTAACGGCTGAACGTATTTAGATGAAACGTAGCCGTTAACACAGGGGGGATACCACACCCTGGATTACGAGATAAGATACTTTTAAGCCAGGAAAAATGTCGGCGATGCCTTTTATTATAGAAATGGAAACAAAATCCTCTGCACGCATGTTTATTTCATGTACGGTTATGTACATTTCATCACTAACATGATATTTAATGCAAATGATTATTTTCTTCTCGCAACAATATTTGCTCGTCACAAGATGTAAACTATTATCAGAGTCTAGAAGGCTATAGTCGCTACGGAGCAAAAACCTCCATTAACTAGGTTAATTAAAGAAATTTCAATTTCTGATATTAAAAAGAAAGAAAGAAAGAAAATACGTTTATTTGGCACATAGGTACACACAATGAGATAACAGTTATTATAGTATAGAAACTTAAACTCAAATATATCTACATGGTATGTCTCACGGCTGCGCCAAATGGGTCCAGTTCAGCATGATGCCAGGCCACCACGTAGTAGTTGTCTGACGCTGGTTTTCAACTGAACCTTGCTATGAGTCTACGGATGTTAATCAGTTATTAGGTGTGAGGTAAATAAATATATGTATATTATTATATGTAGGTAAAAAACTAACACACAGGTATATTGGTTGCTCTTTTGGAAGAAATTCTCTTCAATCTACTCAGTCGCTTTTACAACAAAAAATACCATCCAAAAAATAACCAAAACCATCCACCATACCAAGCATCGGCCAGAAGCATCGGCTTGATAACGACACGGGTCTTGAGCGCTAGCTTCAAGTTGCACAAAAGTCAAATATCGGGTCTCTTTAGTGGTACGACGTGAGTCGCGAGGGCGGGGAATATCAGTGATTGGCTCGCCGTGCCATCGTGTCATAGACGTCACTCGTGATTCGTTCTATGCTCTTACTGCATGTATCTAACAACGACAACTGGCTCGCCAATGTATGGAATGCGTAAAGCGATCCCCACTCAGACGCCGAGCACTCAAGATCCGTGCCGGTACCTATACCTAACTGTCATTATAGCTGAATCGAGGTTGAGTCGCGTGAAAGATACGATACTTTACGATATCAATTTTGGTTTGCGTCCGTTCTAGGACCCGAGTTTCCCTTTCGGAAGTCAAGCCATGGCCCCAGTAGGCTTCGGCCCTGCTGGGCCTTACAGCTGGAAAACGGAGGAGAGCGTGAAACAATACGCGCCTTCGACGACTCGAGCTCGGTCCGGACGGTTACCGGACAGCCGGACGGCGAGCTATTATAATTATACATTGCTCGTCCGCAAGCCCACGCCTGCGGTGGCTGGAAATCAGCTAGCAAGCATTAGTGATTCACAGAAGGAGGCGATCGCCTGCTATCCCTCCTCACTCCAAACCATGACCTGTAACAGGTCATATCGCGAGAGGTCGCCGCCGACGATCGCCCCCACGAGGGCACGGAGGTGCTCCGCCCAAACGGGACACACCTCCACCTTATGCCAATGATAAGGACAGTCATGAGGTGGAGGACCTTATGCTCCACCGTGAAATTATTACTGGTATATACGAAACCTGAATATAGTTAATTCAGAATCAGTAACTGAATCGATTCCAATAATTTTTACATCATGTTTTTTTTTTCTGATGGGAAAAATCATCCTATGACAACCCCCGCTCTTCGGCGAAGCGGTAGATAGTGTCAGACTCTTACTGGCTAAAATACCCATCCCGTTCCTTCAAGCTCTCATACCGGGGCTCGAGTGCCCTTTCGGATAACCCTGGCCCCAGTAGGCTTCGACCCTGGCCTCAGTAGGCTTCGACTACATCATGTTGTATTTTTTCCCAAAAATATTTATATTCACAACCTTCTATAGAAAAAGTACTTTAAGGTCACAACAGTTACAAGTTGGACACCAACCCTAAGCACAACACAGGTCACGACAGGTCATAGCGGGTATTAGGCGGGCTCAAACAGCTGGGCTCAAGTGCAAAACCACCCCTCAGTTGCCTAGATGGTCCGGTGACTATTTATTTTTGCTGACAAAACAAGCTTATAACTTTGTGATTTTTCATGATACAGTTGTGACATTTTGTACATAGATTTTTTACATAATAATACTAGACAGGTGTTTGACGTTTCGCATATACTAAAAAATAAGGCTGTATACACAATTACACATACAAAAAAAGACGTGTGGCACTCGGAGACTGCCGCGGTAAAGCTATTGCATAGCATTTTTATCAACTTATGCAATTATAATTATTTATTTATTTTATTTATGCAGTATTTTTTTCCTTTGTTTTTTTTTCTTCGATATTAATTGAAGTTACACTTTCACACATTGAATTGAATTTTGATTGATTGTTCACTCATTTGTTTTCTTATCGGTCACCACGCTCAAAAAACAAATGAGTGGGGGGTGTTAGGTTATTTTCGTTACGGAATTTCTGGATTCGGTCTCCACGCTCAAGGCCCGCGATAGAAGCTATGCAATAGCTTAAAAACTTTTGCGTTTAAAATATTAGTGTAATCAGTTTCAAGAGTCTCAAGACTTTAATTTACTTATGATAAGCCAGTCATAGTCTTGAGCGTTTCCACTATGAACTATTTTGGTAAATCAGTCTCAGAACTTCTCTTTACTTATGATAAGTTGTTCTCGACTGTTTACTGTTTCTACTTTCGATTAGTTTACATTTCCCATTTCCCAACATTGTGACGTCATTATCGCGTCATGTTATGTTCCATATCATAATATCTAGATATGAACTTGCATTATGTTCAGCTCATTGGATAAAAACAAAGGCTATTTTATCAGGCTGAAAAAAGAAAAGGAAATTGGTTTAGTTACTTTGGCCGTGTTTACCTGACATTCTTATCCAGAAGAAAGGTCAGGTAATGCTGGATGCTTACATTTTAGGCCATTTTTCTTTTTCGTTATAAAATCGTTACTAACTTTTCTCGCTCTAAATAGAGTGAGATCGAATGTTAAGCTTTTACTGACTAAAACCCATCTGTGTTTCTTCTGTTTTTTTTTGCGTTCCACGGTCGCTGTAACTCTTTTGGAGAAACCTGTAGCCTATGCCAATAGTTGTAGGAGTATTCGTGTTACAAGCAAAGTTTGTTAGTCGAGAGTTAGTCAGCTGATAGTTTGTTGGTCAATAGTTTGTTGTTCTATAGTTTGTTAGTCGATAATTTGTTGATTGATAGTTCGTCGAGTTTGTCGGTTGATAGTTTGCTAGTGGATAGCTTGTTGGTCGACAGTTTGTTGGCCGATAGTTTGTTGGTAGCTTATTTGTTAATCGATAGTTTGCGGGTTGTCCTTGCGTGGTTGTCGTTTTTACCAATAATCTCTTCAAGCCTTTGGCTCGGCTGACAGACCACGATCTATAAACCTATAATAAACAGTCAAAGTCGGAGATAAAATCTAGTTTTATCGCCAAACATACATATTAACTATGAAACTGTTAGCTCAACGAGATACCCCGCTACTATATTTGTTGAGAACACGCGCAAATCCTCGGCAAACCTTAGAACACATAAATATAATCACTATCATTTTCATATTACCTCATTCCTTTAAGAATGGTCTTTTCGTACAGTCATAATATTTATAATTACCGACAACTTGATATTCGGTATTTTAATATAGTTATTATTTAAAATATTAAAAACCATATATATATTTTTAAAATGGTGACGGCTAAGAGCGAAGCGGAGGTGACGAGGGCTGCTGAGGAGATTCCTCATGACCATCTCTTCAAGGTGACAGGATTATCTTCAACGAACCTGGAGAAGTTGGCACAAGGTACGTCTTGTGATATTTTGGTACTGGTGACGTCATAAAACGATTTCAGAAAAGGTGGAGGAAATGGGATTTTTTTGGATAATTTTATTGAAAGTTAAGGTGCTCATCTGTCCGGCCGTCCGGTAACCGTCCGGACCAAGCCCAAGTCATCGACGGCGCGCGCTGTTCCCGCGCGCCTCAAGGAGTTGTCAGCAACAGCAGGGGCCCAGCCGGGTCGAAGCCTACTGGGGCCAGGGTAATCCGAAAGGGCGCTCGAGCCCCGGTATGAAGGCTTGAAGGAACGGGATGGGTTTTTTAGTCAGTAAGAGTCTGACACTATCTCCCGCTCCGCCCAAGAGCGGGGGTTGTCATAAGATGATTTTTCCCATCGAAAAAAAAAAAGAAAAAAAAAAAAAAAAAAGGTGCTCATCGTTATTCTTGGACCCTCACTAGCCGTAGGAGTCATAACCCTATGAATGCTAGACGCAGAGGACCAGTCGTTGTAGCAACATTTGGAGAAGGCCTATACCCAACCAAGGACGTCTTCCAGCTGAAATGAAGATGATAATGATACGAATATTTGGTATTTATAAAGTGATACAACTTTTCTAGGTGTATTAAAAACCGGCCAAGAGCGTGTCGGGCCACGCTCAGTGTAGGGTTCCGTAGTTTCCCGTCCCTCACAATAAGTGTACCCGCTAATGAGTTTAAAAAATGCTTGCATATACGATTATACTACAAACTTAGTCCAGAGACCAGAAATTATTTTGTACAACCTTTTTGTCTTTTTTGTACAAAAACTGTTCTTTCCATCAAGTTCAAAATGATTTTCCTAGAAAGTCCTTATAAAGTTCTACTTTCCAGATTTTTTTCATATTTTCTAAACTTATGGTTCAAAAGTTAGAGGGGGGGGGGACACATTGTTTTTTACTTTTGGAGCGATTATTTCCGAAATTATTGACATTATCAAAAAATGATTCTAGTAAACCCCTATTCATTTTTAAATACCTATCCAACAATATATCACACGTTTGGGTTGAAATTAAAAAAAAAAATCACTTCCCACTTTACATATAGGGGGGCTACCCTAATAAAACATTTTTTTCCAATTTTTATTTTACCACTTTGTTGGCGTGATTGATATACATATTGGTACCGAATTTCAGCTTTCTAGTGCTAACGGTCACAGAGATTAAGCGAGGACGGACAGACAGACAGACAGACAGACAGACGGACAGACAGACATGGCGAAACTATAAGGGTTCCTAGTTGACTACGGAACCCTAAAAAGAAAAGCAGGAAAGAAAGTTCGCATATATACGAGTATTATATGCACTACAGTACTTAAAGTTTACATAAATTAATGAATAATCACCCAGCACTTAAGGTTAAATTGGATATAGAGACGTAGTGTTGAATCATATTAGGTACTTCTTTCACTAGTACTGTTGGCGCATCGTGTTCCCTAATTACTGGGTTATGAAGGTTAGATAAGGAACTTCTTGTCAAGTGCTGGTTTTCAGTTGCATCTGCTTAGACTGGAATCCTATCCAACCATGGGCTCGGCAGATGATGATGATCATTTACTACTTTGGAGGATTTCAGTGTCTGAATCAAAGCCAGCATAATATACAATACTAGCATCTGACGTAAAAGTTTAAAATAGCAAGTCACTCAATGATAAAGTAGCCTTCTGTTGGTGAAAGAATTTATTGTATTGTATACAACGTGTAACGTTAAATGCGCAAAACCTGAAAATTGTTTCATAAGAATAACGAGCAGAATCAATTGAACCACTTTTTAATATAGGTCACATTTTTCAAAAAAAAATCTTTATTAGCAATGATGCCCAGTCTATTTATTAATTGGTCAAGCCATCACCTGAGCAAACCCGCCAAAATAGGTAAACAAAACAACCGACTTATGAGAAACCATAAGTCGGATAATAAGTTCTTATTTCAATGCAGATCGAATTAAAAAAAAAACTAAATCAGCATATAAAACCATTAATATATTTTTAATTTTTTTTTTCTCTCAGAATTAGATCAATTGAATGAAAAATCATTTGGGGTGTATAAGGTTTTGCGAATTTAACGTTACACGTTGTATAAAGATTTATTTCAATAATACGAGTCTGCAATTTTCCGGTGACAATTATAAATAAAACATTACTCCAGTCGCGTTGTATCCAAAGTCACTTCCTTCATCGATTGAAAACTCATTTGCGAAGACCTTGAATACCTGAAAGTGCCACATAAATATTGTTATTTTAATATATGTATATTAAAATGAGCAGCAGTGATAAACCTGGGCTGAGTGACATTTATTGGTTAAAGAAGAGGGAACCAGGACTTCTGGCAGAGTTCCAAGATTTCGGGTTATAACCAGACTTGTATGAGACGATTTTGTTTTGATCGTCACCTATAGGTATTTGGCATATTTAAGCGAAAGGTATTTTGTTTTTGTTTTGCAATTGCAGATACTGAATTTTACAGATATTTTTACTTGACTACGGCAGAGCCAAAGGAAGTTTATGATTTTTGACAGGCTGTGTATGTAATGTATGTAAGTATGTTCATTTGTTCCCTCATAGCTCCTAATCTACTTATCGGAACTGTACATATGAGGTATCGTTAGAACCGCCTTAATCATCCGCTGAACATAGGCTACGTGAAATGTTACAGAACTCGATATAGCGCCTTCTAACGGACAAAAAGTGATGTGTTAAAAATTTTAAATGGAGCTAAATACAGCCTGTTTGGTATCATCAGAAAAGCCGTAGTCACACGTTATTGAAGTGTTTCTGTTGTCACAACGCGTGACAGCAGCTTTTCTTTTTGTTCTGTTCTGGTTTTTCCAGTTACCTGGTTTATTTCAGCATCCTGAAAATCTTGTTTCATATTTTTTCAGCGTTGTTTTTTTTTTGACATAGTCGGGTTTTAGATTTTTCTAAGAATAGCAATTCGTCCTTTTACTGTTGCAACCATATACGGAGACAAAATCGAAAAGAATTTGACAATGAATATATGAATGTTCGCATTTTGCACACAACACATATGGGTGTGTCGAAAATATTTCAAAGGAAAATTCATAGACTGCACTTGACTCAGTTGCCACATAAATTCAATCTCAAATCATTTATTACAAACCGCATTCCTTAATTATATCACTATAAATTTCTATATTCTTATTATTTTTTGTCTCGATTCTTTTCGACAATATTTGCACGCCTGAGCCCGAAATCAACTTCGGGCGGTTGCCCGGTCCAGACACAACTCCTGTCTGGTCGGAGGATCCTCCCTTTTCAACGGACGTTTACGGGACTTTACACCTTGTTCCGCATTCCTCTAAACTTTCTTAAATCCTCAATACCGACCGAAATTCCAACTCTACAATACCGCTAAGCACAACTATGTGATATCTACTACGTAATACTAAAGCTCCTTCATCATTCTTCCAGAGCCTGAGCCATCAGACTTCGAGGAAGCGATAGCAGCCACAGGCTACGGCAAGTTCAACATCGCGCTGATGCTGTGCACCATCCCGGCCTTCTGGAGCGCAGTCTCCGTGACCAGTTCTACCAGCTACATCTTCACAAGAGCTCAGTGCGATATGGAGCTTAGCTTGTTGGACATGGGGACTATTACGGCGATGACTTATGGAGGTAAGTTTAATAATAGATAAAATTTCAGTGGTATGAAAAAACCAGCAATTCAAAGGGAGTCTTTCAGGATGTCCTTTGCCAAATTTAAGTGGCAGTGGGCTGAGCATTATTACTTGTAGAACAGATACATATAAGAAGCAAAGGCTCAACCGGCTGAAAAAAATACTGGGAATCCTCGCAAAGGTCAGACAGTACTTCACGCCGGAACAGCTGCTCAAACTTTATCAAGCGCAAGTTCGATCATGTATGGTGTATTGCTCTCATCTTCGGGACGGATCTACCAGATACCAGCTTGATGCACTTGAGGCAATTGAGAGGCGAGCCAGAAGGATAATTGGCGATGATACACTGTCGGTTTTCGACCGATTGCATTTCGGGGAGTGTGCATCGGAATTGCATAACCTAATTCCGCCTAGCCCGTTCCATCATCGGACTAACAGACGTACGGCGACGCGCCACCGGTACATGGTGGATATCCCACCTACACGCACAAAACGTTTTGGGAACACATTCATCGTGCGTGCGGCTAGGGAGTGGAATTCCTTGCCGGAGTCTGTGTTTCCTGATAGCTACAACCCGGGAATCTTTAAGTCGAGAGTGAATAGGTTTCTTCTAGTTAAGCGCGTTCCATCGTCGACCGCATCGTCGCTTTCCATCAGGTGAGATAGCGGTCAAGCGCGAACCTATCAAAAAAAAAAAAAATACTCGATGGGGCCGAAATATTGTAGAGTGGCGTGCACCATAACACCGATGCCCTAATGAGAGTCACGGGAGTCCGATGAATGCCGTAACGCACAGTACTACTCGTTATACTTGATGTAGGCCTATGTTCAGGAGTACAATAGGCTCTTAATAAACTAGTGCGCCTCACCATCAACGATTGCATCACTGCTTACCATCAGGTGGGATCACCGTCAAATACTAGTTTATAATAGATAAAACAAAAGATATCTACCGGCTGGTGATGATGATAACCTAGACTTGTATACCATTGAAATTGGTAAAAGCACAATAATAACAAAAATAGATGGTCATTATCTTTGAGGCGTGCTACACCCTAGCGTTTTATTAAAACTAGTAGTATCTAAAAGACTTTAAAATGGTAAGGAATAAGAAAATCGAGAGACTGGAACAATTTACCTGCTGTGGTCTTCCCGTCCGATTATAATTTCGGTGGCTTCAAGGCTAGAGTGAATGGGCTCTTAATAAACTAATGCGCCTCACCATCAACGATTGCATCTCTGCTTACCATCAGGTGGGATCGCAGTCAAGCACTAGTTTATATCAATTTAAAAAAAAAGTACATATCGTCCCTTCAGAATAAAAAGCTCGATAGGTAATTTTAATTATTTTTATTTTAACACATTAAAAATCTCGAGACGCACCTCCAACCAAACCATCATTTCACATAAAAAACTTTAGTAACCAGCTACTCCATCAGTGTCTTAAAAAACTCACTAGCTTGACATTTTTATGATAATCATTTGAAATATAAAATCTAAGTGCATTTGAAAACGTAACCAAATTGCAAACGTAAATAAAGAAATAAAAAAATAGCCCGCTAGCCCCGCCGTAGAATAGAAGAAGCAATTTGATGACCATCTTACCTCAAAAAAAAACCAATATCTTAAAATACTCATCATCATCATTTCAGCCGATATACGTCCACTGTTGGACATATGCCTCCCCCAAGCATCGCCACAACGAACTTTCCAGTGAATCTCGCATCCATCGGTTTCCCGCAATCTTCACCAGGTCATCGGTCCACCTAGAGGAGGCATTCCAACGCTGCGTCTTCCGGTACGCAGTCGCCACTCCAGAACCTTTCGGCCCCAACGGCCATCTGTTCTGCGAGCCATGTGCCCTGCCCATTGCTACTTAAGTTTGGCAATTCTTCGTGCTATGTCGACAACCTTAGTTCTCCTGTACCTGCTGGAAATCACGGATTATTGTTATTACATAACATAATTCTTTATTGTACACCACTTAAAAAAAATAACAAGGGAACAAAATGGGCTGTAAAATACTGTTACGTATCAAACAATGGTGTGCAACATCGAGCGTTTCATAAATCAGGGGGGTGTGTCACTGTCATTGCTTTAAAGAAAGGCAATCATGCCACACCTTCATCTCTCTCTCGACTAACAAATCTAATCTTATCGTATTTTAGTTAAAATGTTTTTCTTTCTTTCTTTACATAATGAGGCATTGCATTACCACGTCAAGTAGATGGGCAGAATCATTCTTCTGTCTAGTGGTCAGTAAACTGCCATCTTCAATGTGTTTAATGCCATATACAACAATTTGAAATCAATTATCTAATTATGTGTGATATTCATATTATTTAGCAGTCCTCCTCCTTGCGTCGTATTCCTCAATGCTGAGGGTCGTGACCCCCCTGTTTCATCACTCTATGCCTTATGATATTCCTCCATCTGTTCCTGTCTCTGGCGGTGTGGAGGGCATTGTACATCGTGGAGTCAAGGGCGGTGCGGATCTGGTCGGACCAACGTATTGGGCTGCGCCCGCGAGGCCTTTTCCCGTCCACCTTACCGGTCACAAATAGCCTTTCGAGGTTGCCACCGTCTTCCTTGCAATGTGACCGAAGTATTGCAGAACCTTGCGAAGACACTCGGACGACAGCCGTGAGGAGATTTTGAGTTCTTGCAAAATGGATACGTTGGTCCGAAATGCTGTCCAAGTAATACGGAGCATCCTTCTCCAACACCACATCTCAAAGGCGTCAATGCGTTTGCGGTCTGCAGCCTTTAGCGACTAAGTCTCAGCGCCATACGAAAAGATCGAAAAGACTAGTGTCCGTACCAGTTTGGTTTTGGTCTTTACGGAGATGTTGCGATCCCTCCAGACTTTATTAAGCTGAGACATGGCGCTCTTAGCCATGCCAATTCTTCTGCGAACTTCCCCCTCGCACGACCCATCGTTACTGATATTGGAGCCCAGGTAAATAAAATTGTTCACTGTATTTAGCAGTCGTTAGCATTATTTAAAAAAATTGGGCAAGTGCGAGTCGGTCTCGCTCACTGAGGGTTCCGTACAAACTTAACTATGAAAACCGTTGAATTCGCGAATTGAGCTAGAAAGTTTTTTACAAGTATACTTGTGCTATAAGAAGGTCTTATTCACGCCAAATTTTAGGATTGTAAGTCAACGGGAAGTATGAATTTTGATTCCCTTGAGAGCGTCCAATTATAAGTTTTTTGCGACATAAACAGCCGTATCTCGTAGTTTTTGTATAAGCTGTATTACTTTTTGGTGTACAATAAAGTCTATTCTATTCTATTCTATCTTTTTTCTCGTTAATGCAGAAGTTTGATTTTTTTACTGCTTCAAGGGACTATAGACTTGAGTATATGGTTTTAATTTTAACTCGATACCTCCACGTGTTCCCGGGATAAAGGGAACACGTGAACAGACAGACAGACAACAAAGTAATCCTATAAAGACTCCGTTTTTTCCTTTTAAAGTAGGTACGGAATTCTAAAAAATACCTTTTCACAGTCATTGTTCCAATCATCTCGCGTCTTTTAAAACACCTATCAAACATTCTACAATGTCAAACAGTTGCTAACGAAATAGACAAAGCGTCACATTTTGTCTATTTGTCGAATTTACACAAACACTTCCAATTCCCTCGGCAAATATTATGTTTTCCACTAAAACAAAGAAATGTATCAATAACACGTTCATATAAATCTCTCGTACACAAGATGGTGTGATTTACAATAACTAAATATGTACAGAAGAATCAGACTAGTTAATTGACGGTAGCGTGATCATTACAAAGGCAAAGTGAAGCCATGACAAACAATAATAACAATATTAAAAGTAAACTTTAAAAGTTAACTATTTTTGTATCCCATGCCTCCAATCAACCCGTACTTTATAATAAAGTATTGAACGTTATTTCAGGTACCGTAAAACGGGGTTAATAGAAACTCGGGGTGAATAGAAACAAAACCTTTGGTTTGGTCTTTCACTTTGATACCATTTATCGGCCTCTAACAAAGCATCGTTTTTTTAGAATAAATAATTTATTCATAAATTGATAAAAAATATTCAAATGTCGTGAAAATACCCTTTGAAATTTTGTTTCTATTCACCCCGTTTGACTGTAATAATTGTACTCTATACTTTATAAGAATAATAAAGTGCTTGAAAATACAATATTTCACGTAATTTGATTTCTTTGGGATTTTAAAAAGTTTAGTCAAATGTATTTTTTTTCGCTAAACGAAATTTATCGATTGGTGCATAATCTAAAAAAAAAAATATTATCTATTCCCGCCTCGTCAGCATTCACAGAAAGAATTTTTCTGTGTTAAATAGCAAATGGCGAGGCAGAAAAAAAGCGACTCTGAATTTGATAAAAAAATGAATTACTTATTTACTTTAATTTAAATATACTTAGATTGTAAAGATAATGTGCAATTGTTTAATCATCATCATCGTCATCATTTTAGCCGAAAGACGTCCACTGTTGGACATAGGCCTCCCCCAAGCGTCGCCACAACGACTGGTCCTGTGCGCCTCGTATCCACCGCATTCCCACGACTCTCACCAGGTCCATCTTGTGGGAGGCCTTTCAACACTGTGTTTTCCGGTACGCGGTTGCCAATGCTGGCTCCATCGTCTTTTGGCGTCTTTATTAATTATTTTGAATAACAGTGCAGCAACATTAATACTTTCTTTAGAGACCAACCACTGCCATTGAAGTCCTACGATATATCTCGTATGTGGGTGGCGTCTGAGGACTTAGCCAAGTTGATAACCTACAATTGCTAACGCGAAAACTTCAAATGTATGGAAATGACGTCATCTCAACGCTCAGTCACGTGGTCAGTACAAAGGAATCGGAGACGTGGCCGACTCGAGGTGATCGACAAAAGAGAATCGTAACGAAACGGTCGTAACTTGGCTTGGCTTGCTGAAAAGAAAATCTTTAACGAGATATATCATCTGGCATTCAAGTTTTTTAAAGCATGTTCTACTGCGCCTTCTCCACATATTTTTTCGTTATCGCGGCTTGATAAACATAATGTATGTTTATTGTTTTTCAAACATACTTCGTGTAATGCTGACGTGGCGACGCACGAAGCGTGCGTGGCTAATGTCATAACAGATACAGCTTTTGGACAGTCTTTGGTTGCGCGTGCGCACAAGAAAAACAGTTTGTTATTATAACATTCAAAGCGTAGTTTTCCTTTTAATTCCCTAACTAGATATTTTTTGTATTATTGATAAGCTCGCGTGTGACCACTATCTCACCTGATGTTAAGCGATAATGTGGTCGACGATGGAGCACACTTGCCTAGAAGTAACCTACACACTCTTGACTTAAAGACTCCTAAGTTGTAGCTATCGGGAAATAGACTCCAGCAGGGAATTCCACTCTTTAGCTTAACACTCAAAACTTATAGAGCAATACTTTTTTACTGTATAAGTCACCCAAAGGGCAAGAGAAAGGGCTTGACTCGAAGTTTCCTTGAGTGATCGCATTAAGAATGAAAATACAGCAGGAGAACCAAGGTTACCGACATAGCTCGAAGAATCGCCAAACTTAAGTGGTAGTGGGCAGGGCACATTGCTCGCAGAACAGATGGTCGATGGGTCGGTAAGTCCCCTCTTTGAGGCGTGGCTGGAAAGACCTCACGGCGTCCCTACCTTCCGTGTGACGCAGGTCCTCACCGGACATGGCACGTTCGGGAGGTTCCTGCACCGGATTCGTGCGGAAGAGACGCCCGGGTGTCGCCATTGTGCGGAATGCCTGGAGGACACGGTGGAGCACACAGTCGAGGTGTGCCCTGCTTGGCAATGGGTAGCTCGCTGTCCGGCCGTCCGGTAACTGTCCGGACCAAGCTCAAGTCGTCAACGGCGCGCACTGTTCTCGCGCACCTCAAGGAGTTGTCAGCAACAGCAGGGACCCAGCCGGGTCGAAACCTACTGGGGCCAGGGTTATCCGAAAGACAGCTCGAACCCCGATATGAAGGCTAGAAGGAACGGGGTGGGCTTTTAGTCAGTAAGAGTCTGACACTATCTTCCGCTCCGCCCAAGAGTGGGGGTTGTCGTTGGATGATTTTTCCCACCATAAAAAAAATTAAAAAAAAGATGGTCGATGGGTTTAGGAGAGGTGCACCGCGCACTGGAAGAATTTCACCACCTTGTGGACCGGAGACCTGGTGAGAATCGCGGGAATCCGATGGATGCAAGACGCACAGGATCGGTCGTTATGGCAATACTCGGGGAGGCCTATCATCAGCCTTTTAATGTTCCCATTGCTGGGACTCAGGCATCCTCTCTAGGAGACGGAATGGGCCGTAATATACCACGCGGGCCCAGTGCGGGTTGGTGAATGTCACATGTCTTCGAATTTTTGAAGGCCTATGGTGGACGTCTATTGGCTGAAATTATGATGATGACTGTACTATATCGATTTCTGTGTTTGTTTTGGTAGACAACTGGAATATATCTTTACTTTAATCAAACAGTACGAGATTTTAAAACCTCTTATTTGCCAAGATCGCGCACGTTTTTCAGTTTCGGGTTAATTTTATTTTACTACGCACTTCATATTTTTTTATTGCTCCAGTTAATTACTTTCGTCTACTCATAAAATTCACAAATAAATACAGTAGATAAAGTAATACCAAATGAACACAAGAACCTATTTGGAAAAATATTTCTTATTCATTGACATAAATAGGAAGTACAGGGAGGGTCGTGTTTTCTGAAACCACTTATTGGTTTATACTTAACCAATCTTCGAAAATCGATCGGTAATCTACGGGAGCAATCGTATGCGCATGACATTAAAAATTCCTGGTGAACAGAAATCAATCAAACGTCACTACCTTAACTATTATAAATATTTTTTTTCAATACGAATTTCAAGTAAATCCGCACTAGTGAGGAAAAGTACGCGTTCTCGTCCCCGTGAAAATTTATTACATTTATCTTAAATGGCTAGGCGTTAAGCGACCCCCACAAAACGTGCATAATCCCCCTTTTATTTATATCTTCGTAAGTTTATTGAAAAACGTTGTTTGATACACCTGGATCATTACAGCACTCGGTTCCGTAACATTTTCCGCCTACTTTCTTCACTAGTATCAAAATGTACGTCATCATCAGGTGACCGACTCAAAACCCTAGTTTATTGTATCAACAAACAAACATATCATCAAGATTTCAATTCCTAGACATTATGTACAGATAAATATGTACCGACATCACCTGTTTATATTCCTATCGCTGAAGTAAGCACACATGAGCAACTGTGCCGTTTCCACTCAAATGTTTAAGTAGTGACGACAATACTGTTACGTAAAATTACTTTGTGTAACATCTTGTTTGTTTTGTTAATTTTATTCTATTTTTTTATCTTTTTGTGAGTTTAGCTTTAAGGAAAAACGTAACGGTGGAAGTCTACCTCGCTTGGTCGTGTCCTCGTAGAGGCAACTGGCATTAGCGGTTTCTCGAGCTAGTCTACTGGTTTAGGCTATGGTCTGGAGCCAGAGGAAATGGGAAGCCAGTCACTTCCTGCTGCAAAGCAGTCATGCGAGCGAAAGCGGTGGTGGTAAATGCGAGGTGGAAGTCATCCCCACGCCACTGCTGTTGCCACTGGAGACGCCCGGGCATCGCAAGTCGCAGAGGGATTTCTGGTCACCATAGGCGCAGATGGTCGATGGGGATGAAAGGTTCTGGAATGGCGACCACGTACCGGAAGACGCAGCGTTGGAAGGCTTCCCACAAGGTGGACCGATGACCTGGTTAGAGTCGCGGAAATCCGATGGATGCGAGACGCACAGGACCGGTTACTGTGGCGACACTTGGGGGAGGCCTATGTCCAACAGTGGACGTGTTTTGGCTGAAATGATGATGACGATGATGATGAACAGGCATTAAGATTATAGTCGACTCCCTCTCACAGAAAAGATGTAAGTCTCAGCAGTGGGAACATTATAGGCCAATAATGCAATTAGCGAAACTCTAAAATGGCCACATTCCTTCATCATCATCATCATCATCATATCAGCCGAAAGACGTCCACTGTTAGAGATAGGCCTCCCCCAAGCGTCGCCACAACGACCGGTCCTGTGCGTCACACATCCATCGGATTCCCGCGACCCTGACCAGGTCATCGGTCCACCTTGTTGGAGGCATTCCTTATCGGCCTCCAAACTTAGAAGTCACATGCTTTGTCCAATAACTTTACTGCGGAATTCTGTTTCATTTGTACTAAATCAGGTAGATACAGGTATTTATAACCGAAGAAAGTGGAAAATTATCTTAGGTGAACATACACCTGGGACGAAAAGTACCCTATGTTCTAGCCCAGGACATGGTATTCCTGTGTGCCGTATTTCATCCAAATAAGTTCGGCTGTTTAAGCGTGAAAGAGTGACAAACATACACACAAAATAATACCAGTAGTTGGTAAAGTCTGTTTGCAAATGTCTTAGATAAGTAACTGGTATTACAGGTATTACTTATAAACCCGACCGCTTAATTGAAACGATTACAATTTTTAATCATTTTTTTTTTACCACTAAAACCTAAAATAGACTATTCTAATCCTAAAATAAAACTAGATACATATTCATTATCTAGTGGTCTGAGGATAAAGTTCTTGGTACGATTTCCAAGTCAAACAACTATTTTTTTTTTTTATATAAACCATTGCTAGACTGCGATCCCACACGTTGGTAAGCAGTGACGCAATCGTTGATGGTGAGACGCACTAGTTTATTACTCCGAACCTATTCACTTTAGTCTTGAAGACACCTAAATTATAATCGGATTTTTGTCCTGTAGCCCCCTATTTATACAAGGTGTAAGGGACAGCTCTCCATAAACTTTAAGGGCTTGCTCAGTAGACAAAACTAAACCACCTACCATAAAAAAATTTTTAGGAAACAAAAAAAAAATCCACCTCACCATACCAAATTATTAACTTGATTGGACAATTTGTATGGAGAGGCCGAATTTTTTTTCGTTTCCTAAAAAAATTTTTTATGGTAGGTTGTTCAGTTTCGTCTACAGAGCAAGCCCTTAAAGTTTGTGGAGGGCTGTCCCATACACCATTTATAATCAGCCTTATAATCTTCCCACTGCTGGGACTCCGGCTTCCTCTCTGTGATCGAAAAGAGAGAGAATTGACCGTAATCTACCACGCAGACTCGGTGTGAATTGGTGGAGGTCACATGTCTACGGACATTTTTACATGACGGTTACCTCAAGATGATTTCATTTTTAGTGGTGATAAAATAAATTACATAAAGTAAAGTATCTGCCTGGATTTGAACCCACGACACACAAGTCATAAGGCAGAGCTGCCATTACTACTCTCCTCCTTAAAACACGACTATCAAAATGTGACTATACTTCTGAATAACTCTTTCAGTAATACAGGTCTGATATTTCAATTTCAATTAAAAATAGATCTTAATAAACACCGTTAAATTTTAGTCGTTTTAATCCCATGGAGGGTCGATCCGATCGAATGAGCTGTAGATAGTTTGTACGCAACGCCGACTACTAACTTCAGGTCATTGAACCCGCTCAGCTGACATTTTCTTAAAGAAATTAATTTCGTACGTGCGTAAATTAATACGAGTTTTGAAAAAAAGGTACTTTATTTTTTGATTTTATCTTTACAAATCGATAGTGTTTCATGTTCCGGATCGACCCTCCACGGGATTAAAACGATTAAAATTTAGCGGTGTATTTACATTTAAAAAATACTATAAGCTAACTATTGTTTAACTAACTTAACTAATTACAGTAAAACTAAAAACAAAAATAACAATAAAAAAACCTACGCAAATTACAACTATCTAAAATCAAACTAAAATATAGCGTCAAAAAACTTTTCCACACAGACGACTGGTCATGTCGCCAAAAGACCGGCGGCATTGCCACGCTGTATAAAAAATAGATTGTCAAAGGAAACTCGAAACGAAATATCAAAAACCAAATTACACTTTGTCTGTTTTTAAAATGACTCACAAATTCTTACGCAATGATAGCCAATAGATATTCAGAATTTCTCTCAAAAACAAAACTGAGGTAAATAACATGTTTTGTTAGCATTCATTACGCACTTTCCTCTAGAATATGGGCAGGGAGCCAGGTTCGGTTAATTTTCTTGTCAATCCAAAAGAAATGGGGCAGACAAATGTGATCACACTCGTAGGTAACATTCCATTCAATGTGCTGAATAACATGGCGGATCGATAACCTGGTGAAGGTCGTGGTGATCTTATGGATGCGAAATGCACTGGATCGGTCGTTGTGGCATCACTATAAGAAGATCATCGGCTGATATGATGATGATAATAATGATGGAGCAACCAATCAGTGACAGGAGAATCATTTAAATGGCAATGGGCAAGGCATATGATAACGATGATGGATGAGTGACGTAACTGCTACATCATCGATGTCGTAACCTTGTCGATCATAAAGTAAGCTTGACCAGAAGTATTCTATTCACTCTTGAATTAAAAACTCAAGCTTGTAGCTAGGAAACACAGACTCCGGCAGAAAATTTCACTCTCTTTTATTAATAGGTCATGATAGAAATCACCTATGTGTGACATCATTTGATTGAGACAGTTTATAAGCTTGAATTATTAGCATAGTTTTCGGTTCGGCCTTTTAATGTTCCCACTATTGAGTCTCGGCCTCCTCACTAGGAGAGGGCATTGGGCCGTAATCCACCACGCGGGGCCAATGTGGGTTGGTGGGTGATCACAGATCTTCAAATTGGTTCTAAGACATGCTGGTTTCGGCCACCACTGCTCTCTTGAATTTATCATTAAAGTGTTTTTTTTTACGTCATTATTAACTGTAGTGTCATTGTCAGGCAATAAACATTAGTATATTATATTGTATCCTGTCACCCCCAAAAGTATGCATAAAGTGCCTTACTGATGGCTTACTGGGTTTTAACCCCAACAGGTCAACTCGCAAGTCATAGTCTTTACCACTGGGTCACTGCTCGTTACATACTTGGTCGTGAATAAATGTACTGAATATACACCTACCCTGTTCCAGGCATGATCTCCTCAGCAATGCTATGGGGTTTCCTGTCAGACACACTCGGCAGAAGACAGATCATGGTGTGGGGGTTCTTCTGCTCTGGCCTGGTGGAGATGACGGCTGCCATGAGCCAGAACTTTGCCATGCTGCTGGTCATGAGGTTCGCTAGTGGATTCCTGTAAGTATTGCTCATGATGTCTTGGTTGGCGCAGTGGTTGAGCGATTGACTGCTGCGTTGTGTGTCGCTGGTTTGATTATCGTAAGAAAAAAACATTTATAAGGCCTATAAATTGTTGAGCGTCTTATTATGTATGTTCTGTGAACGCACCCGCAATCTAGGAGTAAATTCTAGCGTGAAGAAAAGTTTCTTTAAATCTCCTAAGAAAAAAATAATTCCTAAACAAAACAACTAACAATTATGTAAATCTTTTTTTCTTCTCTTTTTGTTTTAAATATCTTTCTCTTATATTTAAATATTTATCATTATTGTGGCCAGTACCTAGATTTAATTCATTAAACTCTCCGGCGTTCGCTCACCCATTGTCTTTCTGTTGTGTCTCTAATTACAGTACCTATTCGACCAGTGACCACATTTTCCATTCTCGATCGGTAGACACGGGCTTGCGGACGTCGAGCTCCGGGACGGGTATCTCGCCATCCGGCCGTCCGGTAATTGACCAGACCGAGCCTAGTCATCAAAAGCGCGTAGTGATCCACGCGCCCCATTTTTTTTTTTCGGTGGGGAAAATCATCCAATGATAACCCCCGCTCTTGGGCGGAGCGCGGGAGATAGTGTCAGACTCTTACTGACTAAAAAACCCACCCCGTTCCTTCAAGGCTTCATACCGGGGCTCGAGTTTCCTTTCGGATAACCCTGGAACACTTTCGATGTGCGTAGAAGTACAGAAAAGAATACCCTTACGGAGTCTGTATTTCTTGATAGCTACAACCTGGTGGTCTTTAAATTAGTCTATAGGTTACTTCTATACAAGCAAGCTTCATCGTCGACCACATAATCGTTTACTTTCAGGTGAGATAGTGGTCAACGCGAGGCAATAAAAAATGAGGGGGGTCTTTCCCCTCAACTTCTTCCCGGTATTCTTTTCTTGAGCCACAGCCCTTGCGGTGGGCATCTAGGTCGTCTCACCACCTCTTCCCAGGTCGACCTCGGCGGCGTCATCCATCTTCAGGCAGAATTATCAAAAATCCATAAAGTAAACAGTACGTTTTAATTTTTTAGCAAACTCTTGCGCATTTAAAACTTATACACTCAGTGGTAGCCTTTGAGTTGTCTTTCAGTAAACCTAAAATCACTGTAAAGCAAAAACTATTAGAAATTATTACAATTACCGGCACAGATCTTGAGCGCTGCTTTCAAGTTGCGCAGAAGTCAAATATTCGGTCTCTTTAGTGATGCGAAGTGAGACGCGGGGGCGGGGAGTGTCAGTGATTGGCTCGCCGCGCCATCGACACGATGATTCATGACGATAGACGTCACGCCTGATTAATTCCCTGCGTTGCTGCATGTATCTAACAACGAAGACGATTGGCTCGCCAATGTATGGAACGCGCAAAGCGATCCCCACTCTGACGCCGAGCGCTCAAGATCCGTTCCGGTAGGTAATTGTACCTGTAATTTATTTTGATTATAATTTACCTTAGTGTTGTTGTTTTCCGAAGAGCACATAAATCGATTTTCTACCTTCGTTGACGTCAATGAACAGTGCTTAAAATGATGGCACAGACTTTTATGAGGGTACTAACTAATAAATCTATATTAGAAACTGCTTTTATTGTTCTCATTGTGCCAAGTGTGTGCCACACGCAGTTAGATCTTAATGACTTATAAGTATCTTGAGTTGGTCCGTTTGAGCACTGAGTTTGCTCGTTCAGTTTATTTTATTAAATAATTGAATCCGATAGATGCGAGACGTACAGAACCAGTCGTTATGAAAACATTTAGAAAAACAAACAACAGTGAAGGTTTTTCGGCCGAAACGATAATAACAACGAGCAAAACAATATTTCTTGACTGGTCAAAATAAACCTATAAAATTTGAGTGAAGAGAGCTAAGATTTAAGTCATGTTTTTTCTTAAAATCTAATAAATATAGTTTATTCCCAAAATAGAACGAATAGAAGAATATTTACTCTACTTTTAAAACTTAGAGTTAGAAAGTTTTTTGAAGCACTGAAACCGAGTGAAAGTTACATTATTATACATTTTTGAAAATTAGTTAATATCCGTATAATTCAAACATGTATAATTGATTTTAATTAAATTACGATTTTGATTAGATTGTCACTATACTTACGAAATGTTATAGTGATCTGGGTTTCAGTTAGTGCAATGATAATACTACTTATGAATACTTAATAAATTGGTTTTGTATAAAACTTTTCATTATTAATTTTCGTCAATTTAAAATAGATGAGGCCGGTGTTTAGCTGAGTATCTTAAGAAGAATAACCAAAAAAATCAAAGGTCAAAGTCTCTTAGTACATACACAATAAATCAAATTATTAATGACCCAGTAGGTTAATGGCCACGGGAAATTTATAAAACCAGTGATTGTAGTGTGGTTTAAGTCAGTAAAATTTGACGCGCCGTCTTACTTCACCCTAGAGCGAGAGAAGTCACTGAATGATATCAAACCTCAAAAAAATAGAATAGAATATCGTTTATTTCATAAAAGTGGCACATTTAAATTAAAATACAAAAACAACAATTTTACCGCATACATTGCATTTTTGCCTGAACTAGGTTGGACCTGTATATCATAATAGCTTAATGTCTGAGGTGATCTTTTGAAGACATATTGAAGTGGACCTGTCCAGATTATACAAGTGTTTGTCAGATATTGTATAGCTCAACTAAGAGCTTTTAGGTGCCTAACGAATGTTAGCAACATTCGTCAAAATTCTCTTTTCAAACACTCATGTGTTGGGCTTGCGGACGGCGAGCAATGGGCAGCTCGCTGTCCGTTCGTCCAGTAACTGTCCGGACAGAGCCCAAGTCGACGTCGGCCGCGCATTGTTCCTGCGCGCCTCAAGGAGTTGTCAGCAACAGTAGGGGCCCAGCAGGGTGGAAGCCTACTGGGGCCAAAGGTCTGTTTCTGAAAGGAAGATAACGAAGGAACGGGGTGGGTTTTTTAGTCAGTATAAGTCTGACATTATCTCCCGCTTCGCACAAGAGTATGTCATCTGGATTGTTTTTACCAACGAAAAACAAAATACCCATATGTTAGGACGAAGGTTTGTGTGCCCACGTCACAAGGTTGCTCGATCAATAATTCCTGTTTACTCTTTGATTACCATACAAGTGTTTAGCATGTGCAGTTGTTTGATTAAGAGTACACAATACTTACTAATCACTGTCGACTAATCAGTCTGTAAACAACATTATCTCTTTATGGGATTCTGATTAAATTGTTCGCGGAAATGAAGCCATTGAAGATGGGGTGGCGTGTGCTTCTACAGCTGAACGAAATTACAATGAGAATCATAAATCTAAGCATATCCTGGAAAGGATAAATGAAATATAAAACTGCAGATCTATGCTTAATATTATAAAGCTGAATCGTTGGTTTGTTTAGGCGTGCTAATCTCAAAATTTGATGGTTCGGATAGAAATAGTACATTTTGTTTCAAGTTTGTCATTGCGACCAGAAATCGCACGAACCGTAGGCGAGTGTGTTATGGAGCCGAGGACTGTCTTCAGTTGTCTAGTACCCATAACACAAACTCTGCTTAGCTTGCGACTAGAAGGCGTTGTGTGATAGTTGTGGATTATTAATATTATTATTATTAAATGATCGAGCTCATCATACAAACATTTGTCCTGGGTCGTCGAACCCACGACCTCCGGCATAGCAGTCAGGGCCACTGACCACTAAACCAACAGGCCAGTTATAATGATTCTGTTCCATCATCGGACCACAAGACATACGCCCGTTGCGCCAACGGTACATGGTGGGCATCCCACCCACAAAGTGTTTTGGGAACACATTCATTAGGGGTGGAATTCTCTGCCGGAGTCTGTGTTTCCCGATAGCTACAACCTAGAGGTCTTTAAGTCAAGAGTGAATAGATTGCTTCTAGGCAAGCGTGTTCATTCGTCGACCACATCATTCCTTACCATCAGGTGAGATAGAGGTCAAACGCGAGCCTAACAATAATAAAAACTTATTCTTCTATCCTTCTAGTTTCAACGGCCCGTTCGCAGTCCTGATCTCGTACATAGCTGAACTGCACCGTACGGAGCTGCGGGCGCGGGTCATTCTGCTCACCAACCTGTTCTTTACGTTCGCCAACACCACTTTGCCGCTGCTGGCTTGGGCCATCCTGACCAAAGACTGGGAGATCCGTATGTTTGGAGATAGTATTGGTAAGTAATTGATATTTAGATATTTGTTATATGGAAGAGTTGGTATCTAGGATGCAAGGTCAGTCCCGGTTTTTCTCCAAAGGCCTTTTAGGATAGTTAAAGCTTCCACTACAAGCGGTTCCTAAGTTACGACAGCCTTTTGCAGTTTCTCTGATACTAATTTTGCCAAGATAACGTGTTACCCAATTGCTGGGTTGTGAAGATCCGATAGGAAGTCACTTCATGTATAATACTGATATCTAGCTGCACCCGGTTAGTCTGGAAGCCTACCCCAACCAAGTTGGGAAAAGCCAAACAAACAGATCCCCTCTAGCTAGCTTATTGGTCTATTACTACATGGTGCAGCTCGAGCTGACCTGAACGAGAAAGAGTAGTAATGAAAGTGCTTCTAAACTCTAAATTTAACTGATTAGTGCGGGATCAATTGGTCACAATTTAATTTTAACAATAAATTTAATTTTGTAACACTTTTATATAAACAAATAAACATTATTATTATTTCCTTTAATTATCTTCTATACATATTTTTGATACTTTTTAAATATTTCTTAAAACAAATGTATAAAAAAATAATTATAAAATTCAAAAAATAGTAGTCCACCGACGTCGGGAGCAAGGTCCGAGCTATCGGTGGTTAGGGCTCCAGAGACAGGAACTTCCTCACAATGCGAGCCGTATCGAGGAGTACTGCCGTCCATATCAGGCCCTTGATCCAACCGCGCAACGACAGCTCCGACAAATGGTTGTATTACTATTATTGAATCATTTTCAGAAGCTACTAAAATTCTACTTTTTTTTCAGTGATCCATTCCTGGAATATGTTCCTCTTCGCCACGGCTCTGATGCCGCTCATAACCGGGGTGTCATTCTTCTGTTTTCCTGAGAGCCCTAAATTCCTCATGACGAGGGGACGGAACGAAGAAGCGATGGCCGTTTTTAGGATTATCTATACAATGAACACCGGAAAACCAGGTGAAGAGTACCCGGTGAGTTTCTCCTCTCTTTTATAACCAGGAACAGATATTTTTATTAGTCTTCTTCAAATTTTAGATCTATAAAATACAACCGATTAACATTCAAAACTATCGTTCTCGAGTTAATTCGTAAGAAGTTGGCTGTCAATTTGGACCATTGTTAGACTATTTTAGTGTAGGTATGTAATTTATTTATTTGAATATATATATTGTATAATTGTATTATATCTATGGTTTCTTAATATATCCATTCTTAAATTCGCCTTTTCTCTTTTTTACTGCACCTTCCACTCTTTTTCTCTACATCACCTAAAGATTATGGCTATATGGTTAAGGTTATGGCCTATGGCATTAAGTCCGTCTTTGTGCTTTTGTGTGCATAGTAAATGCTAATAAAACGCAAATATTATAGCTAAAGCATTTTCTGGCATCAAGAAACAATTGATAACCAACCTTTTTCTTACCCTTTCACAATACTTTAGGATTTACTGTCCAAGAAAATTGTCTTAATCTAAGGATTCTTCCCACCATAAACCAAGCAAGAAAATCAGTAACAGGTTTGTGTTATGAATTTCAGATAAAATCCCTAGTAGAGGAAAAGAATGAGCAACAAGGCAAAGGCGTCGCAGCCTTAAGGGGGGGCTTCGCGCAGCTCACGCCATTGTTCAAGCCTCCGCATGCTCCGTGGCTGTTCCTAATGTGCATGATCCACATGGGCTGCATGTTTGGGTAAGTTATATTATAAACACAACCGATCATGATTGATTGAGGCAATAAGAATATATTTCCAACTGATGTGAAAGCAAGTTGCAAGACTGTTTCTAAATCTGTTCATGTAAAATTCATAAATCCAAAATCTCGCATGTCATACAACAAAATTAATTACTAAGTAGTATTGCAATTTATGAGTTAATGTCCTTAAAATCTGATGAGCATGATAGATAGACTCTTTATTGTTGTACACCATAAATATAATTACAGTAGAAGCTTAAAATTATTAAAGTGTCGTCTTATCGCTAAAAGCGATCAGCGAAGCGATGTCATATGTAGACAAACATAAAAAGATCTCTAGATTAACTTTCATCCAACACAATAATTTTGCACGTACTCCTTACATGGAAATAACTATCTTGATCTATAAAAACAATTGTCCTACATATCACAATATCATTTATTAAGACTTTAGCATATCGAACCAGTTTGTCAACCTTTGAGCAGTTATGGGCAGAATATCCTGACTGTTACCATTCAGCTATTATCATGTAGGTCAATGTCCTTACAGTCATAGTTTCGCATGGTTTCAAGCGGTTATGTCTAAGAAATTACTGGAGACAGTTGGTGCATTATCTAGCTATTATTTTCATCATTAGTTCACCTAATTAGTGAAGCGACCGTGTTGCACCATGTTTTCAAACTTCGTTCAATTAGTATGTTAAATTAAATTAAAATTTTGTTTCTTAGAGAGATACCTATTCAAATTTTTTTTCATTTACGCAAGCAAGCAATTCAACATAAATTAAGATTAGGTAGTTGAACATCAATAAAGTAATGTTTCACTATGTTTTTCTGCAGTCTGATAGTCCTCCAGAGACTTTTTCAACACCATCATCAAATAAACTTACTTATGCACCTTCGATTCAGCTTACAATTATTTTTTTATAAATTTTGATCGTCTCGAGATTTCATCCGACATCCACGTCAAGGATCAAATCGTATCCCAACAATTAAAATACTCATTTTATTCCCAGTTCCAACACCATTCGTCTCTGGTACCCTCAACTAGCAGCCATGATCAGCAACGACGCTGGAGGTCTGTGTTCCGCCATCGCTCCCCCTACCGAGGCTGCAGCGGTGGACGACATCTGTGTTCCCATTGTGGCTGATATGCTCACGTACCTTCAGAGTGCGTTCGTCGGAGCAGGGTCTATACTGACGTACGGAATCGGAGGGGCACTGATTAATAAGTAAGTTATCGAAACAAATTTAATTTTAGAAAGGTATCTACCGGTAAGGTAAAGTTGATAATTTACCACAAAAGGTCAATCAGGAACCAGATAAATAAATAAGTAGATTTTTTTTATTGATATATACTTGCTTGACTGCGATCCCACCTGATAGTAAGCAGTGATGCCATCGTTGTTTATTAAGCGCCTATTCACTCTAGCCTTGAAGACACCCAAATTATTGAGTTCTAATATTTGGGGAGGTATTTTATTATTCGATGTCTGCAGCCCGACTTCTTAGTAAGACACAGTATGACATGAAAATGATATGAAAATAACTAAAACAGTCTAGTCTAGCAGTATCAACATCCATAAATTGGCGGATTTTTCTAACCACATATGCAGCTGAGCTAAACCATCCTGCAAGAGAGGTTAGATGAGGACCCATTGTAGCCTTGAGTCAAGCTTAATCCCCAGGAAAACCATTTTATCGATAATGGCACTCCATTACATTTACATTTTATCTTCCAGATGTGGCAAACGCTTAGTAGCAGGGTTTTGCACCGTCACCAGTGCATTACTGATCGTGCTACTGCCGTTCCTGGGCACCAGCGCTGTAGCTGTACTAGCCATGATCACCGCAGGTCTTGCCTTCACATCACTCTGTGGTGCTTCACTGTCCAGCATCATTGTCGACTTGTTTCCTACTTCACTCAGGTAAGAATTCAATCCATGTTTGGTATGACTTTTTTCTAGCAATAGTTCGTAAAGTTCTTACCGTCAAAGTCTCCACTCTATTAATATCTACTATACTAACTCTACTTCTGAAATCTACTCTACTTTTTCTTTTTCTTTTTTTCTTAACTCACTGAGACTTATACAAACTTTTACAACCTAGTTATCTATGAATTTAACAATTTAAATTTCATTTCTCATTTCATTTCTTTCAGAGTGATGGCAATGTCTACATTCCTCATGAGCGGTCGTCTAGGCACTATCACCGGAACCATTATATTCCCAGCACTCATTAACTATGGGTGCCTACCGCCTTTCATTACTATTAGTACCGTGTTAACAAGTAAGCTTTATTATTCATTATTATCTTATAATTGCGATTTCTTTTCGACATTGGGAAAAATAACGTCAGCTACCGCCCTCTACCTGGACATTATCGTATCAACCAGTTCAAACCCAACCGACCAATAGGAATACTTGTCCAAACAGTTGGTCTTAGCAGTACAAGCAGTTTTTACTAGATGGCGCTGTTTACAATTTAGCTATATATCCCACTTTTTGTTTCAGTGTGCGGATTGGCATGTTTCCTTTTACCAAATACGACTCTCAAGAAATTAGAGTAATTCTTAGTTTTAAGAAAACGACGAAATGTAAATATTTTTGTTATTCCTGTGTTTGTTTGTTGATTATGTGACTTTTATGTTTTTGTTTTTTATTTGTATCAGAAATCGTTGGATTTTTTTATTTAAAATTGGTAAGTGATACTTATTAGGTATTAGTGTCGTGTTATGTTGTTATTTTATATAATTTTGTAACTTAATACTCTTGTGTTGTGTTTTTGTAAAAAAAAAAAGTATAATTCAAGGATCGAATAAAACGGCAGAAATTTTAAAAATATTTCTCTTTTATTTATAATTTATCATAACCTAATCTCATCCATCTTCTCAGTCAAACTCACAACAATTTACCGGCGAATCAGGGAGAACAATTACTATCTACATTATTAAATTTTATATTATTTTAGCTTTTGACATATTTTTAATTATTTACTAAAATGTTTTTTTTTTTTTAAATCCATTAAAAATTTATAAAACGATGAACATTATTATTTTTGGTTAGAAATAAAGTATTGATCCCAATTTATTGATAAATAAATAAATAATTAAAAATATGTCAAAATATATTTCGTTTAAGGCGCTACATCAGTCTAATGCAATGACTAAACAGCTTTTACCCAAAACATTAATAAATAACTCATAATTATGCTTTTGTGACTGCATAAAATACATTTTACTGTGAACAAGCTGCCATTCGCAATATGTACATGAATTTTCGAAAAATTTCTACAGATTTTTAAGTACAACATGGATTTATACACTGAGGAAACACTATATTTCAGATGTTGGCAAAAAAACTGGTATATTCTGTTTTGTATGGGCTAACTTTATTAAGTACATTCTTAAAGTGGACTTTATGCGAAATATATATTTATAAATCTGCGAAGGATTACTAGTTAGCCATATTGTACTCAAAAATCTAACAGATAAAACATTTTAAACGTCCGAAATCGTCCGAACTGGCCCGACTCCCGCCGACTACCCAACGACAAAGCACAGTTGCTACGTAGACTAGATTTAACTTCTTATTGTCCAATCACTTTGTCTAAGCGATTATACACTTAAATTCGAGGATATTTGCTTGCTGACTACAAGAGCATAACACAGGGCTATTTTAATTGGTAATTTTTTAATTATAATCATGAATTCATAATAATATTTTTTCCAAATATACTATTTTTGTTTTTTGAATGTATAATGAACACAATTTTACAATTTTGAAATGTGTAATTCTTTTCTGAAAACCCTACGTTAAGCTATTGGAGGCAGCAGGCTTCACAATAAAAAATCATATTACATGTATATATAAATGTATAGAATTCTTATAGGCCAGTGAAATTGACTGTTACTTACATACGATTCAGGATAACCCCATTAATTATATTATTATTTCATTATAACGCAAGGCACATTTTTATCTGTTATAAAACTATTTAATTCAATAAGATTGCACTTTTACAAAAGTATTATATCTGCAGATCTTTTTTTAAACTTAAAATTGTTTAAACCTCTAAGCGATTCCATGTTGCTCCCATAACTCACAAAAACTGAGATAAATTAGAATATTTTTAAGAGAATTTTAATTATCTTTGTTTTGTATTTAGCTTATAGATTTCTGGTTATCTCGTGAGTGAGTTATACGAGTGTAACGCTAGTTGTTATTACTTAAAGCAAGATAATTAAAATTCTCTCAAAATTGACCTTCGATTTTTTTCTATTTGAAGTCAATAAAAATGCTTTTCACACAGCCTTCTTCACTTTTAAACGAATTCTCCAATACAACATATTGTGTCAAATTATATTTCAATAATGTATATGTTTTTGTAAAAAAATTGTTGAAATTATACTCTAACTCTTAAATAATTTACTTGCTAAGGTAAGGCATATTTCATAATTATAAATAATTAATTACAAATATTTATAGTACATATATGTAACATTATATATACAGTCTCGCATGTCTTAAAGCAGAGTTTATACAATATGTACAATTTTAAAAAACATGTATAGTTGACTATACAGCACGTGTTAAGGCCTCAGAACTAGTCACGATACAAGTGAAACATCTGGGGTAAGTAGCAGGAGTACTCCACAACTAAATTGGCTAGCTCCAATCTAAGAGAGTAGCTAAAATGGCACTTTGATAAAGGAGTAATGATGTTAATGACTATAATGATTTCAATGATACAGTACAGTGATGATACGAAATTTTAATGAAATATTTTTTTACAATTTCCCCAGATTTTCCAATTGGACCCAAAAATTGTAATCAACGAACACCGGTCATTTCACGAAACAAGGCCCCTTTACATATTACGCACATTAACCAATCGCATATTTACATTATTATGGTAATTGTCAAAAATGACTGTTTAAAAAAGTACGCATTCTGCCGCCTTGATACTTTTATACTCAATATGGTATAAACGTACCAAGCCAAGTTTCAAGTAGACTAGTCTATATAAGTCTCTAAGGAGTTAATAACGGCATAATGAGTAATAATTTAAGTAACAAATCCATAATGATAACAAAAAATTAATGTACCATTATACCCAACGAGATGTAGAAAATCACCCAAGTTTGGGTGCTACTAATGTGCACCGCACTGTATACACTCAAGGCCCTGAAAAATTGGTCAGCTAGAAAAAAAAAACTATTATTTATTCTATGTGTTAGCTACTTCATAAGTATGTATATTTATGCTCTAATTTTTAAAGGGAATGAGCAGATCCCCTATTGCTTTTGTTAATTACATTTCTAGACGAACCCTTTTCCAAGTCAATGTGTGTACAACGTAATTGTAATATTGTCCAATAAACGAAACTTCACTGAGTTCATTAAAAATGTTCACTTCACTTTGTGGTCCGTTTTCCACTGTATTAGTTCAAAATATGTTTGTGTGACTATTTGTTTTGGAAGATAAATAAACATTTGGTCCTTTAAAGCTGTTGGTTTAATAATATCAGTTGTAATATGACAGAAGTGGCCAAAGCATTGTCAAGATTGTACAGGTAAACCTCTACAAAATCCTAACAATACCCGGCCGTACACCAAAAACGTCTCAAACTTATTCCAAAATCAAATAGCCACACAATATCCACATCACTCTATTTGCGTCAGCTCGGGGGGGCCAGCAGCACCTCCAGCCAACAGGGGCACGCCGTCACGTCCCGCCTCGAGTACTTAGGACCCCAACCTTTTGCGAACGAGATCCTCACCGACCTCGGGTCTACGGGCCCGATGTGGGGTAATGAGACTGCAGGAGGTGGGCAAGAGGGGTCGAAGATGCACAGACAGTGGCCTGGAGCGACCCTCCACACTAGGAGGGCTTTGGCAGCCGCAGCGTCCAAGGCAGGGGAACTGACGAAGACAGGCTCCTGGCTGCGGTTGTAAAGCCAGACCCCATCCGATTCAAGGGACAGGGTGACTCCTAGGCCTATCTTAGCTCTGGTCTTCCGCACCTGGAATTAAAGAAAAATATAATCATTAATTTAAAAAAATATATATGTTGGTTGTTTGTTTCTGTATTTGTTGTCTTATTTTTCTTAATCTAATCTGAAAGATTACTTAAATGTCAAAAGAAAGGTGAACACCACTAATCATACGGGAAGGTGACAGCCATGTTACTATAGTAATTATCTTCTGCGTGTGCATAATTTAATATCTTTATCAGGCCGCGCCTATTTTCAAGGCTTGAAAGATAATATCTGGCTTTTCATCAAGCTTTATCTTTGATTGAATGAAACTTGTACCGATTCCTTCGTTGTAGACATGATTGTACTTTAAACTCTGCCTTCTCAATTTGCTAAAATCGTTGAAAATCACTTATAATATCTCGTTAAGTCCGACAAAGATTCAGTGTTCGCGCGCGGAGGTTATCTTGGGTTATCGCGTCGCCTTCCTACTTCCAATCAAAGACGCTATCTACTGCCATTGTAATCGGCAGTACTTTCGAGCTTTTGGTTTTAATTACTAATTACAATTTGACAGTTTGAGATTCATGAGTTTCTCCATTTAGTCTTGGTGGAGGAGGCTTCATCAATAGCTTGGTAATAAAAAGCCAGTACATAACTGACCAATTTTAGTTTGTTCAAAAAACTCAGACTGTCTTTATAATATGTATCTATATAATTCACCGAAACATCAGTTCGAATGAAGGTACTTTTTCTATTATTCATAGTCAAATAAAATATGCGACTCTTTTGCTAGAAGGAATGTCAATTCTTCAAGTGCTTTTCAACACTTTAAATATAGTATATCTCTTTCATTTCGCAAAAGCCTACTAGGTACTTTTGAAACATCAGAAGCTAGTACTAAGTTCAATTTGGTAATATCCAATGGAGTAGAAACGGCAAGAATCTCCATGATAACTCTTTGTACCTCGACTTGACTCTTATGTTTTGGCAATAAATTTAAAATCATTTAAAACTTTTTTCAAACCAACCTGTTCAGCCTGCGGTGCATCCCCCCTCTGGTCCAAGGCATCTAGACAGAGCCCGTGCCTCCCAGAGCCACATGCCCCTCCGCCCCCTCCAAACACGTCCACTGCCCTCACCCGGACACCGAACTGCCGCCCTACACGCTGGGTCAGCTCCCAGTACGCAAGGCGACACCACTCTGACTCCCAACTCTGGCGTTCTGGAAAAAAGAAACGATTGATTTGAATAAGAAGAAACAGACATTCAATGAACTATTGTAGAAGTAGATACGGAGCACATCATCACAACGCTATGAAGACCATCAAATGACACTGAGTAAATCCGTGCTATGTGTCCATCACCTGCTATGTTCCAAAGAGCAGATTGGGTATCTGTTAGAGCTATTGTTTAGAAGATAGCTCAGATCGAAACAACTACCATGTCTCAAAGAATCGCTGTGAAACATGGATCCAAGGAAGAAATAGTTCTTCATCAAAATCCCTCTGTTATAAAAAAACAATTTTCTAACTGCTAATTCCATCGAGATAGTTCTATTTATCTCCCTGATAACTCTTCCTACTCCAGGTTTAGCGATAGGGGAATGAAAGACTCTTACTGACTACAATCCACCCATGTTTCTTCTACCTTTTACGTTATAGATAGAGCCATGAGAACTCCTTCAAATAATCTGCCTAGTCTATTCAACTCCCTGACATCACATTTTCCAAAACTTGGCTCAGTTAGTTGCACGTTACCATTCGATGCCAGATGACGAATCCGACATATCCGGACAGTTCAGTTAAACCAGAAACATGACGCCAGTGCTGAAAGAAACCTATTGTTTTAAAACAAAAGACGTATGCCAAAAGTTGACGAAATAACTGTAAAAGTTCGAAGTGTTGATTTCTGCATCCGATTCTATGAAGTCATTGTTGTTTCCGAAATAGTGGTGATCTTAATGTTTTGATTTTTTGTCTTAGATATGGTTTTGATTTATGTGAAGTTAAGAGCAAAATTGCCGAACCATCAGAAAATAAAAGATTTAGTAAACATCTTAAAACAGCAGAAAACTAAGAAGAAAAAGATGCCCATGACGCCGACATGATCTTCTTGGCAATAGAAGAACTCTTGAACAGCAGTTTTGCAATAACAAAGCCTAAACAAAGATTTACAACAGTCCAACACATGATAATCGACGAGTCTGCTCGTATTGCCCTTGACAATAATTTATTTATTGTATAAAATCGATACTTTTATTCATGGATACAATGTTGACCACTTGGCTATGCTATACTACATATTTAAGTAGTTATTATTATACCCAGAGGATTTTAGCCATTGTGTGCTGTTAATGCACCCAGGAAACAGAAAGAGAAGAAAAAAAATGCATTTATTAGGCACAACACAGCTACAAAAACAACAGCAACAGCTTGAACCGTTCAGATATTTAAGAAAAACCCACCTGACTGATGAACCTACGAATCATCATGAGTGTCAGACTTTTACTGACTTAAAACCCTAATGTGTTGCTTCAGTTCCCCTTTGCGTGCCAGGACTAAGCTAACTCATTCAAACAATTCATCAGTCAAAGCTAATTTTGATGCTACTAACGAACTAAAACTAAACTACAAGCAAAAGAATTGCTTAATTCTTTCCCCGCTTCCTAAAAGCATTGCTAAATCCCACCAAAACAAACAAATCAAAACTCCTTTTCAACATTGCAAAAACTTCTATTACGATACCCATCGAAATCCCATCATATATCCAAGACAATACCATCACGGTTCGATCCCACGGTGAGCGTGGTGGCGCCGTGGTATGGGGGTGGCGCCGTCGAGGCGGGCGCGATCGATCGCCAAGGTTACAGCCATCAGACATGGGTTTGGGACACCACTTAGCTAACTGGTGGTGTTTGCGTGGTGGGTGGAAGTAAATACAGGAGAATGTGGGATTTACTTTTGATAAATAGGTTTTGGGGAACCACCGTTTGTACCACCAGATTATGTAGAGCGGTGTTTAATTTATATGTTAGTCATACTTATTGAGTAGTGCTAGGACTTTTACTTCAAATTTCTGTGGTAATAATGGTGCAATTTTCTATGATTATTATCGAATGACCTTCTTTATTTGATTTGAGGGCTCAGTATGAAGTGCCTGTAAAATTCTGGACAAACAAGCTTCCTAAACTTTGGATGGCATCCATAATGTAGAGGACCATTGGCACGTAGGCTATACCCTACGTTAATACCAATGTCCTGTAGGTCTAATAGACAGTCTCAGGTAGACAACTAACTAGACAAACCCCAGATTGAAGCCCAACGGAGAACAATTTTGTCGCTGTATTCAGAACTAGTGACGCACCCCGGAATCATACGGCTGCAAATTATATACACAAACTCTCCTTGTTTATTACACTTTCTATAAGTAAAAACCGCATCAAAATCTGTTAAGGCAAAATTAGCGGATAAACCGATAGATACAGAAAACTATTTTATAGATGATGCTTTGATGAGATGCAGAGCACACCCTAATTGAACCAAAGTCAGGCAGTTTTAAAAGACAGGGTCTACCACTCATCTTGAAGCAGGTAATTTACCAATTCTTCTATTTGAGTAATAAGTTGGTTGATATAGAATAGAATAGAAAAACTTTTATTCGAGACAGACTCTACACAACGGTTTGAAAAACATTAAGTAAAAGAGAACAAAAATACAGAATTTATAAAATATCAAATATTACCTTCACCATCAGTCGCCAGGGAAGCGGAGACAAGCCGCTCATGATCAGTCCTCCTGGCATCCTCTGTACTCTCGCCATGCTCTGAGGACAACAGACACCACGATATCAATATGATAACACTCATTGGTACGCTGGAAGAGAAGGTGATACAAAAATCTGATTAAACTGTCGAACCAATGATTTTCATAGCACTATTAGAAAGTTCATAGGCTTGGTTCAAAAGTGCTAGATATTAGATTTGTGGAGTTCATAATGATATTAACACTATAAATAACTATTGCTTCTTTATTATCACTATAAATTACTTGCTTTTGAACTAACAAATTGTGCATACAGCTAAGGAGTGGATTTCCTTGCTGGAGCATGTGTTTCCTGACAGCTACAACCTAGTCAAGTCAAGAGAGAATAAGTTACTTTTAGGCAAGCCTGCTCTATCGTCGACCACATCGTCGCTTTCCATCAGATGAGATAGTAGTTTATTGAGACCATATCAATAATAATTTTAAAAAATCAATGCTAAACCAACTACATAGATTATTTTCATGGACCAAAAAATTTTGGAATCTAATTCGAGCAATGAAGTAGAGAAGACGGTAGTTGATTTATGTTCCTATTGTATTACCCTAATATCCTCAAAATCAGTAGATGCGGCTTTTCACAATCATGAAAAATAGATCGTCAGATCATTAAAACTTATATCCCACAAGAGAACATGTTTGGACAAGCTCTTAAACTATTAAAATAATGGCGATCCTTCTGACAGGTTTCGGAGTGACATCACAGATTGCACCAACACATGGACAGACACACCTATGTATCATAATTTATTACATACATGTAGATATCTTGTTAGAAGTGTGAGTGACAATTCAATTTGGTTTTTGGAGTTCTTAGGAGAATCGTTAAATCTGTTGCAGTATTTGTTTTTATTAGTGCCTTGAGAAATTTTATCTTGTTAATTCATTAAACCCCAATTCGCTTGGGGTTTGACTGGCCTGTTGGTCTAGTGGTTAGTGACCCTGACTGCTAAGCCGGAGGTCGTGGGTTCGATTCTCACACAGGACAAATGTTTGTGTGATGAGCATAATCATTTGTTCTGTGTCTGGGTGTAATTTATCTATAATATGTATACGTATTTAGAAATATACAAGTATGTTTATCAGTTGTCTAGTACCCATAACACAAGCTCTGCTTAGCTTGGGACTAGACGGCGTTGTGTGATAGTTGTGGAATATTAAAAAAAAAAAAAAAAAAAAAACAAGTTAAAAGGCACAGGCGTTCTCTTATTGTCTTTCTAACCTGTCTCCAATAACGATATTAGAAAGGTTAAAAGTGTGGTGTAGTTGATTTAGCAGCTAAAATGACTTTGCTAGGTACCTTGCCAAGGCCTCTCTGCCTGGGTCCATAGGCAAATCATTTAAAGGTTTTTTATATGGAAATCTTTTCTAAATTCTAGAATTCTCTTACTCTAGGTGGGGTAAAGTGGGAAGACTTGTCAGATTTTTACTGAATTAAACCACACATATGTTTCTTCTTTGCCTACCGTTAGAGGACACCGGGGTTCCCTTTCGGAAGTTAACCTATGACCCCAGTAGGCTTCGAGTCTATTGGATCCCTACGGCTTTACTGACACCTCTTTGAGGCGCGTGTGGAACACTACGCATCGTCGACAACTCGGTTCGGACGGCAATATACTCATTGCTCGTCGTCTGTAAGTCTACGAAATTAAAGGTTAGAGCTTGTATGCACGTTAGTGCCTACCAGTTGATGGTAGTTAGTGCAGATCAAGTCACAACAGTATTAATTAATCAAATATTCATCACATTATATCCTACACTTATTATAAGGCGCGCCATAAATTATTGTGCATACATTTATATTTATAAAGCAGTACTTATTTAAATTTTAATAGTCCACTGTAGAGTGGGCTATGGCGCCTTCTGCTTATCTCATGTCTCGCACAGAATTATAAATAGTTATTACAATTATAGATTTTATTTAAGTCTGCTGGTACCGTCACGCTATGTACCGGGAGGTGAGCAGGTCTCAAGGGTAGGTGTTGGCGCCATCACATTGCATGCGGAAACAACGTAGATGGTTTGAAATGGTGATAATATTTGCTTCCGACAGGCTTAAAGAGCGACTCGGTTGGCAGGTTTGGCATTGGGAAGGTTAATATTGTGATATGCCTTAATTAGGCATTTGGAATTCCCAAGGCATACTTTATGTCCTACTATCTCACGAGCTCGAGTCGAGATACATAAGTTAGGTAGGTGAGATTTATTCAATCAATGTAACAGGATTGATACCTCAATAAAAAATAATTCAAAAGACATTTTTTACCAAATGATTCTTGAATCTCAATGTGCTGTTTTTCTATTAATATTATTGGCAGACAAACTCTAGGTAGCAACAAACGTTCACAAGTTCAAACCATGAAACATAATCTTCATTTTGGTCAAGTATATAAATAATGTAAAGGTATATATATGTAAATATAGCTGTGTATGTAGCGTGGCCGTAGTGCGTAAGATAGCATACATTAGCATATTGCCGATCAAATCAAGGTCGTATACCAGCCATGTATAATTATACATATTTATGTATACCACTCACTAAACAACAAATTGTAGAAGGCACAATAAATTTATAAGAAATTGTTCTTGTTAAAACATCGCTAGAAGTATGTACTAAACCATATTTATTTTTTAAACTTTAACCTAAGAAATTATTATTCTTATAAACAGTTGACCATCAGGTTCTTTTTGAAAACTGCATTCGACAATATTGTCGGTAGTAATGATATGTTATATATGTAGACTACTTGCATCATTAATTTCTATTGGTTAAAATCTAAGGCTACTTGCGTTCAATAAGCTCAGTGTAGATATTGGTCTTCTGCCTACAACTACTGTGTGGTCAGGCCACACTCGTCGAGAAAGATACCCTATTAAATGAAATTTAATACTTTGCTGTGTTTCTGAAGAGATGAATGTTACTGTTTGTCCGTCCGTAACTAAGCCTTATATCTATAGAATATCAAAGTCGAATCTTTATGTTAGCGGTATTACTCTCTTACTATTTTTTTTTTTGTAGAATATAAGCAGACCGCCCCTACAAATCAAATTTTCTGGTACTAGCTTAATCTTAAGGTTTTCGTCAAATACTAGCGAAACTATATTGGACACAGTATTTAAGACACACATGAATAATTTTCTTCAAATACTGGTGAAGCCATATTGGACCCAGAATCATGCCTTGAGGAACACATGAACTAAAACTAACCTTCCTTTTGTGTTTCGGACAAAACTAACTCCGTTTTTAAACACTTATCTTAGTATTAACTACTCTAGGTAAACTAAAAACCAATCACATGATAGATTAGACGTGAAAAAACTAAAATCGCGATCATTATGCTGTGAAACGCTTAGCATGAAAACATGAAGTCAATCAAACAAAGGTAGTGTAAGGAAATGGCTTCAAATATTGCTTGTATTATTATAATATTCTCGGCTAGCAACTACATTGATATTTAGTATAATAGACGCGTCCGTGGCAATATGTTTGTCTTTTGAAACGCTCAGCCACGTGTAATGGAAGTTTACAACAAATCGCGCGTTCCTTTACAACAATATTTAATATTAGTACTTATTGTGTTAGGTCCTCGTGTGAGTCTATGTTGCTATGTGGGGTGAGCAGAGTGAATGGAATTGATAACATCAATGTAAGATGTATCTCTAATATAGGTAATTATGTACGTTTGTTTTGTGTTATGAAAATTGCAACGATCTTTCAGTCTATAAACACCAAACATGAGTCTCCCGATGATGTTGGTGCACAGATTTACTTATTAGGTAACGTTTTAATTTAGATATTGTTATTAAAAAGCTTGGTGAAATTGGACTAGTAACAATAGCTAGTAACTTACAAATATGACGATGCGAACTCAACATTTCAGGGCGAATGTTGACCACAAGCCAGTAGAATCGTGGTCCTGGAGCTATGGGTTGACTTCCGAAAGACAAACCCGTGGTCCGCAAGGGTAAAGAAGGAACATAGATGTGATTTTAGTCAGTAAAAGTCTGACACGCCCTTTACGCTAAGCTACCGCTTTAAAAGCGGGAGAAATTATTAGATAATTTCCCAACTTAAAAATGAAGTAAAATCTTGTTTTTTTAAAGTAAAAGCTTTAAGTAACGTTTATTTTAAACACAATAACAACCACACTACAATAAAATTCCTACCACATACTCTTTATAAACTCTAACTACCCTATTTAACCGTAAAAATAACTTCTAAACATTGTAAGTAATCTGTTCTTAAGAAAAAGGCAAAGGAATTCGTCAAGTATGCCGCTTGATAGGCAAGCTTCCCGCCGAATAGTTGAAAGCTCAATGACACCGCTTTGAGCTGCTTTAGTGCTTACGACATGTAACCATGTCAGTTTGAAGATTTTTCTGAATATGGGAAGTAGGTTTCGTATGGTTTGGAGGTTAGTACTGTTATAATTTTTAGGTTACAATCATGAGGGTGCAAAAAATTCAATCTAGAAGAGGTTATGAAAAACTTCTGTGATATGGGAGTGTTTTCCTTTCAAATATTTCAAGAAATTACTTTATTTTCATGTTGGTATTCTCTCTATAGAGAAAGAAAACTTATTCTAATTCTTACAGTAATCATATTTAGGTAACCTGTATTTTTCGATCGAAACGAACTGTTTGAGTAAACAAGAATACTTTGCATGTACCTGTGCTTTTACTTCTCTGAGGATACTTTACTTCATTCTATTCTTATCTCTTTATGTCTCCAGTCGATCCCGTCTCGTTCCCGTATCGCTACATCTAAGATGCGCGTGCGCATGACACAGAAACGCGAGCGTTTTATACGGCTTGTTTACAAGCCGACGCTGCACGGTTCCCGAGCTCGGCTCAGATGATACAAACACACAAGTAGTACCTATGAGAGATGCTGCAGTCATGCTGGTCTGTATCTCTGGACTTTGTACGCGAGAGTTGTTTGTGACAATATTGTTGCATTGAAATCAAATTATGCTCGAGAAATATGTATTCAAAACCAAATGTTTTTGAGGATCAATTTGAAAGTCTCAACACGTTAACAGCGGCACTCGTTTTTAATTATTTCCATTTCGGCGGTACGGAGCGGTTTAGACCTCGTTTGAAAACTGTCATTGTGACGGTAAGGGGCTTATTAGACCCCGTAAGGTTTATGAAACTTAAAGCTTTTTTTGGCTAAGGCGGTACTAGGTCAAAGTGACCCCATATTAGTAGCGACACCACTGTTTTCTGTTTTAATAGCATATCTTAGGTTCTAAACTATTCCAAATTGAAGTTAAGGCCTTCGCACAGAATAGAAGACTGTTTTTCTTAGCCGTACTGCAAAGAAGATACGTATGAGGCTTATTCGACCTCGTACCGCATTGAAAAATCTAATTCAATACTGACTGATATCATTAACAACAGTCAATATGCTTTTTAAACACTTATCTATTTCATTTATGAGCACACTATACTCTCTGCCATTACCCTGATGATACAACCGTTAAAATACCAAAATCACTTTAAAAAATACCACTCTCTGTAAGATAACATTGGACACAGATAGAGCAGCGAGTGCACTAGAATCGACTTTAATACAAGGGTTGAAGGTTAAAAGTTGGTTGAAAGAGTAATCGATCGTAGGTGGAAGAAATACGATCCCTTAAATCAGCCATCGATTTACAACTAGCCTTTTCACGTGGTTCTGATCGGGTTTGAAGTTTTTTTTCATTGGTTGTATAGAACGACAGTATAATAGGTCAATTTATTGGAATCCACTCTAGAAATACCATTCAGTTTGAGAAGGATTTTTTTCAAATTATAGTTGTAATAATAGTAATTAAAATTTAGATCTAAATTATTATAAACCTACAGGCAATCTATCACCCAAATATTATTTTTTTAGTTTAAGTTCTAACAGTCCATATTAAGGTTGTCTGGTAGATATCCCTGTCAGCGATAAGACTGCCTTACCCATACACATAGATTTAAGTTTCTGTAAAATTGTTACTATTTTGGTGTACAATAAAGTTTATTCTATTCAAAGTCTTCAACAAAATACTGACAATGCTACTTTTAAAGATAATGACTCGAAAAACGCAGTAAAACCTCTTAATACCATCAAAAAGGTCCCAGAAAATGACGTCTCTATTTCTGTTCATAATCAGCTGATCATCGAAGATAATAATAGTGAAGGGGGTATTAACGATCGCCACTTGCGTCTATTAACAGCTGATTATTATCATTATCACACTATTTTTATGAACAATAACGTCACTGACGCATTACAGCTGAAGTACCTCATGACATAGCGTCGTGCTGACAACGTATCTGGTTATCAATGTCTATTGGGAAAAAGGCTCTTAAGTTATGTTTGAAAAATGATTCACTATATTGAAAAGCTATGAGTAGGAAAGAATAATTATTTATTGTACTCCAAAACAGTTATACAGCTCAATATACGAATTTCTAAAAATTTGTGGGTCCAGTCCTATTGCAGCCAGTGATATCATCTACCAGACACTTGGATGAATTTATAAGATCTTAGAATAAAAAAAGGGCAGCCTGCGGCATACTTTGTGATATTATGTAGAGAAGAATCGTTTCGATAGAACAAAATTTACTGGAGAAACTATAAATTGCTATTATAATAAAAAAAATATCAGTAATAGCTTTGAGTTAAGAGTTAAAAACTCAAAATGATGATGATGGCAATATAACCATGGTTTAGTTGTCAGCTATAGCTGCAATTTCAAACGATAAAAAATAGACTCAGCTCACAGTCAGAAATATAAGCTATATTTTCATACAACTGTACCTACAGCAAATGATTATGTTCAGAATATTTAAAGATATGACAAATTATATAACATGATAAGATCAGGTCGATATGTCGATATGAAATCCAAAACAATTCTGATTCAGAGGTTAACAGATCTTTAGTAAATGTAATTAACTAAACAGAAGAAAAAAAAAACAAGAAAATAGGTACATCACTTGAACTTTTGCTCTTCTCAAAACGGTAAGTGCTTGAGGGCACACACACAGAGTAACTACATGTAAGAAAAAGACAAATACTAGCAGTATATTTGTGTCACCCGAGCGGCGCCGGCGCCTCGATAAACGCAACGATACCGGCACGATAACGTTAATGGACACACTCTTTATCACCGCACACACACAACGACAGAATCACCATTAAACCTACCGAAAACAACTTCTCAGCAAACTAAGAACGCACTTCAGACTCCAAAAACAAAGTTCAAAATTGAGGGTCCTAATTTTTGGGCACGTTAAAAGTTCTGCATCACACAGAAAGTTACTTAAAACCCGATAAGGAAGGTTCAAAATGAAGTGAATTGAAGCGAGGTGATTTTAAGGTATGAATGGATTCGGGGAAGTGCGGTAATGGGTTCGACCGGAATGTCAATGTCAGTCCTATCTGGAAAAAGGATGGGTAGAGGTCCCATTCAAAAACAGGATATCAAGGTCCGACGCGTAAGTGGTCTGATATAGCTAATGTATGCCAGAGCCGTTGTCACATTTGTCTTAAAATGTAGTGTGATGAGGATTCCGCTACTCGACCAACATCCTCCCTTTTCTGAGAACAGATTTGACTCAAAAAACGCGTGGGATACCAGATTTTAAACAAACAAAGCAACGTCGCCTGAACTCTACAATGTAATTGGTAAAATGCTTCAATTCTAAGGTAGATCTATCTGTAAACCTGAAAAAAAAGGACTTTAAAATTATAATTTGGATCCTTTTACCTCTCCTACATCTTCTGTATCAATGACCCAATATGACTACAATAGAAATCAATTTCTGCATCACATTATAATGTATATGCCGATGCTGTCTCCCCTATTGTAGATACCAAACATAAATTAGTAAAATCTTCGTAGGTGAACCTACGCAATTTGGTTATCCATCAATGGATTAAGTACAGCAGCCACGGTACAAGCATCGTAAGGTGAGGTCAAAGATCACATTGCGTAGGAAGGAACAGGTCGCATCTATGACACATCGACGAGCAATAAAATTGAAGATACAACATCAAAAACATCGAAAACTCCTGCAAAATTTGCTCCCTCAAATATAACTCATAGCCCCGGACATGTGACTACTAGCAGAAAGATACTTAACCCTAAAAACGCAAGTAAAATCAACATAAGGGATTATGGCGCGACAGGCGACGAAAGCAATGAAAAACGAGGGTTAAGCCAGGAATCATGGGAAATCCTATGATGAACGTTCTGAGGGAATCCCGGCGATAAAGAGTGAATTTCGCACCCCTATGCTTGCACGCCTTCATTGCGCAGGGATTTCCGGGATGACAGTGTTTAAAGGGTTACGCCTACAATTAACGTTATGGAAAATGTGGAACGGAATGCTGGGGAGTGTAATATATGGAGATTTCTGTTTTCCCTAAGGGATACATAAAACTAATTTGGTGGAAAATTACATGAAGGGGCGTTATATTGGAATTCACAGCAAACGTTTTTGTAAATAAGTCAATGAAAGCTTTTGGTGCCGTTTCGAAACTAACAACTTCGACTTCGATTACACGACCACAGCTTAATGAATGTTCTCGACGAGCAAAATCCAATTCTTTCTAATATTAAATTCTGCTAAGACTACTAAGAAAATTTATCTTAGGCCTTAATATGAGCTTGAGAGCAAACATCTCGTAGAGTTCTCTATAACCGACCCAAACGGGCTACTTTCGCCATCGTCCTAAAAAACATTTAATCTTTTCTAATCATAATGCAATGACCAATCGAAGTTCTAAAGCACGTGCCTCCCTCATTATTCAAGCCCAAATCCCTATTACCAAAAATAATGCGGTAACATCAACGCTGGGGTCTTTATTATAAACAAATAGCCGAGCGCCGCGTGGTGCCTTCAAAGGGACGTGGAAAAAACTCCAAAGTCCGTTTGCTGAGCGGCGCAAGCATTAATAATGTAGTTTAAAGATGGCGCTGGAATGTGCGCCCAGGCTGAGACGGTGGGGATGCGCGGGAGTCGATAGTGATGCGCACTTTAGAAATAACTTCAGATCAAAATCTTATCTTTTTAGAATTTTGGCTAAATTGTGTTAATGGGATTTTTTGTTCATCAAACTCAAATTCAATCATTTTTTTTTTACATGAACATTCGTAAAACGTCAGGAGGTAGTGCACGGTTCCAATTAGTTGTTTCCTATGGAGAAGAACTGGAAAGAAACTCCACTCTTTTGAAAATGACACTTTAAAACATTTCCACTTTACAATATTAATGGATATGAAAGGACAATGTAGACCAGTCAACATGTCCCAAATACTCGTAAGTAAAATAATAGAAAAGTATCGAAATAGAAAATAACATATAGGTCTACGGAACAGCATTAGACGATGAAACTGGTTAAAACACTAAAATTGATCATCAAAACAATAATATGAGTAACTATGCTAACGAAGAAAGTGATTACTTCATTCCAACAATTAATAGAAAGCAATTAACGATACACTAGTTCAAAAACAATCACCGAAATCATAGAGCATTATCTTGGAAGCGCAGGCGCGCGACCGCTGTAGACCCCGTGCCTATTAATTATAGTATTTAATTAGAGGCGATAAGTATGTTTGCGAACTTCGTGGTTATCGCTGCCATTATCTGTTTGTATGACAGAAATTACGTAAACATGTGATTTTTTGTAACAAAGATACAGTTAATTGGCTACAGTAAATAAAGTGCAGACTTTTTCTCTGATATTCGACTTTGAATGAAGTTTTGCCGAATTATTATCTGGTACCCGATAAGACGCTCAGTATTTTAATATATATTGGAGTTTTTTAAGGTCTCTTTTGATTGTTTGATTTTGATAAGAATTGAATTTTTGCGTTGAATAACAATAATTTTAAGACGGTTGTTTAATTTTTTTACACGCGAGCTAATATTTTGCGCCTTATAAAATATTGTGTATTAACTGAAAATAATTACATCATAAACCACCCAACGCGTTAATAGAGATAATTGATTTTAAACTTATAGTACTTAAAACCAAGTCAATTCTCTTTTCTTTAACTCAAAAAACCTCGATAAAGACAACAATTCTGAACAGGTACAACACTATGCATCCCTAATTTCCAGGAAGCTGCGCAAGCGCCGATGCGGTCGGATTCCACTATCTACCAACTTTTGTCAGTGACCATCTATAATCTACGATTTTATAATGCCCCATGTATTTCTATTAGGAAAGTGGATTAAAATGTTTTATTTTAATATATCATAGATGGAAAGAAGGAAGAAATGAATATATCATCAAGGTAAGCATACCAAAAATTATGATAAAGAGGTATAATCAAAAGCGTGTGAATTCAATTCCTTAATTTAGTTTACCCATTTAGAGTATTTTACAAAAAATCTAATCAGATTTTCCTTAACAAAATTATGAACATTAAAAATTATGGTCAATCGTCAATTTTATTGTATCCCAACATGAAATCCACATAAATATTATTATTTAATGCCTTCTTGAGAAATTAAATATCAGTCACATATAAATCTGTACATATTATGGAAATCCAACTAAAAGTTGTGAATGTCTTAATGATTATGAGAAATAATATAATTTGGTATTATTTTTGCATTAATGAAATTTGTTTGTAAGACCGAACTGATTAAAACTGTCAATCACAAATTAGTTAAGGACTCCAGTTCTAAGCCCTGAATGGTTAAAGAAATATACTTATTCCCTATACATACGAAGTAGAAATTAGATTGCCTGTAATTTATTATAATATTATAAAGTTCTTACCTTTAGGTTTGAGGTCTTCCATTGCGTAACGACTGTAAGGTGGAGGAGGGGTTTCTGTAAGGAAAGAAAAAGAATCGTTATTTATTATATTCTCTATAAGCCAAGAAAAAAATGCTTTAGAATAAACGAATCTTTATTTACATTATAATCTCCAAAAGTACAAGTCAAACAGTTGATTGCATGCTGGAATAATTATAAAAAAATCTTATTTCATCTCGGGGTACTTCTTAAACGTCAATTAAAACAGACACGAATTACCATTAAAGTTACGTGATTAAGTTACATATCAGGTTCCCAAGTTGATTCAACGGAAAAATTAAAACTGGAATGCAAAAAATCGCTCAAAACGTTTTTCAATCGCCACTAATCACCCGCGTTACCCGTCTCGACCAAAAAATAAAAGAAATCCAACTTAAAACAAACAACACGTAACCGGATCAGGTAAAAACGATCCCAGACCGCCCGCAATTATGTCCAACCGTGGAATCGAACCATGATCACCAGGTAAATAATGACTAACCTATATTTTGACCTCATAATGACAGTTTTATGCGCCCTTTTGGATCGAATGCTGCTGTCATTTGTGACGAATATGTAATTTTCTATGATCAAAATAGTTTCCGACCTAAAACTACGATGCCACATAAAATTTTTGGGAATGGATTGTGACTATAGAATAATAATTCACCAATTTCAATAAGTAGGCTTTAAGAAACTACCAGGAAAAGAGTACAACACCAAAGTAACGTTAAATAGTGTCGTTTGAATCCGGAGTGCGATCTATTCCATTTACGAGCAAACAGGCACGCGCTATTGGCCATTTAGAATTTCGAACACCATTAGTATTTTCGAATTCCGAATGTGAATTGTGCAATTGTCATTTGCAATTCGGCGCCAGGCGGCAGTGGACGTGTCAACATTGTTTTTCAACCGAATCGATGCCGCTGGACATTTTGAATACAAATTATACGACATTATTGTCACTGAATTCAATATGATTTTATGATGTATAGAATGCGCGCCGTTCTCAGAAGCATTTAACGGCGTTTGCACAAGAAATTTCAAAACAATCGTCAGTGCATGCACCTGCATATGGAATGGATGATAAAACTTGGAATTTTGGAAGACGCCACATAAATCATTTGAGAATTTTATTAACATTTTATAACGCGGTACAATCGTTAAGTGCACTTAAATTCATTTTATTATATCAAAACGCTACGATTTTGTTGACAGCTACATAGATTTTAAATGTTTGTCGACAGCATCTCAAATAAGATTAAAAACTCTAGCTCTCAGTGTTATGAATACGATAGTATGAGTCACATGTTTTCGCCACACTCCCGACACATTGCAGCTGAAAAAAAGAGTAAGCGATGCAAGAGTAAATGACCCTAAACGCCTAGCGTAGCATCTAGCAGATATAAATAATATCGTTGTTGAACTTTATGTCCATACGAGTGCGCGCGCGGACAACCTTGCCTCCGATGAACAGCCAAAACAAACTCTAATCTGTCGCTATAAAACTGATATTTAATTCACCGACGCCAGCGATACCTCACCTTTTTGCAACAACAAACTATCACATATAAATATATAGAGAGTGGCGTGACTGAAATTACTTTTACAACTGTTACGTCATAAACACCATATATTATTAATGGAAAAAAGACTTTGTCGTGACCGATATAGAGTGCAGTTTGCTAACAGTTTTAATTAGAAATCATTAGTTCATTTGCTTCGAAGCTTAAACTTGCAGCGAGTGCAAATTGATTTGTATCGAATGTCGAGGGACGAGGGTTTAGATTTCAATGTGACGTGGTGGTATATCGTGTTTCAATTATTGAAGGGATCCGTCAATGAAGAATGGATCCTGTACAAATTTGGATAGAGTTTAATTTTGATGTTTACATGATGGAATGCCGTCTGATGAGGTAGATAAGTATTACGGTAGGCGCGTATGGAGGCCCGGCATGTGTAATTAATCTAAACATTCAATCTATAGCAATAAATACCGTAGGTTGTCAGTTTGTCCTTCGATTACTATGTAACTGGCGAACCGGTCAGCCTGGCCGGCTCCCTCGGCGTCAATTGCTCTATTCATAGTATAGTCTGCAACCAGTATGGCAGCGATAATAAATATCAAAAAATTTATTCAATTGCTTTGATCAGTGCAGGACAGTTAGCCTATTAAATGGTACAGTTATTGATAAGCCAGTTTTCTTGGTTTATTGCAATGGCTTACAACTTTATGTTGGTTGGACAGCAATGTGAAGTGATGTTTATTTCTACACTTTAGTCATAAAATCGATCTAGGTAATCTAAAATTGCTGCAACAGTATTTGATCCTGTTAGTTTAAGGAAATTACCTTTAACTAAAATCGCAAGTAAAGTAATCGAGAATAGATTAGACAATGTTGTAGATACAATTTCAACGCACAAACATTTCATATTAATCAAAGCTTCCATAAAAGCAAAAACTATGCAACCAAATAAATCAGAAACGGGTATAGAAATAGAGTGGAACGATTTATAAGTGTTGTACAATCGAGTAGCGTAGATGGGCTGCCAACGCGGCGCCGGCGCACCGCTCTACCAAATTGTAAATATGCACTGATTCATAGTTATGTTTAGAAAATTATTGACTTTGTTATATTGTGGAATTCAAGATATTTCTCGATTTGTTTTAGGGCCACGTTTCTGGTATTGTGACTTTGTTTAACTGTATATTATTGTATAATATATTTCAGTTCACTGGCATATCACTCTCCTATTATGATTTCTAAACCAAGTTCCACAATAAATCTTTCAGCAATATTAACTTAGAAGCTCAAATATTATCACTTATGATTATATTCTCCTTTAAACGTTAATGTTAATATAACATTTTGTCCATCCATCATTTCTTTCTTTTTAAAAACAAAGTTCTTTAATCAAATAATTGATCGAACAATTTTGCATTCTTCTACTCAGATCTTTGGACTTAAGCACTTTTTACTTTAGCCAATGTCACATAGTCACTCAAATGGCCTAAATATTGAAGCTAACTCTACCATCACACATTTATATGCTAAATGAACATTTCCTGCGTTTAACACATCTTATAATCGTCGTCTCAGTCGTGAGAAGTCTCGATGATGTTCTTCGTAATCATTTGTATACTTTATAAAGAAACTAGTTGATGTCGGGCATTGTGCTGAATACATATTTACTGAATTTTTTCTTGATAAGAACAGAAAAACGAAATTACAAGATATTTTATATTGAACAGAGATCACTCTCTTAAAAATCCCAAATCATTCAAGATAGATTTAGAAAGGACAAACATTCGGTCCGGAAATTGACTATATGTCTGCTACAAAATTCTTTTGTGTAAATGTATTCTTGGTCGCAATAATGTATCAGAAGTAGGAAGCATACTCCAGTATTTAAAATCTGAGCAGTAGTTTCAAACAAATAAGAAGCAGTACACTTTGCCAACATGCGACCGGTAGAAAGGTGTGTGACAATGTCCCCTGAGCAGAGAGTACGCCCATATTGTTGACTGAATATTTTCTACATCACATTGCGTATCAAATGACGTCGGTCGTCGTACCACTGACGCGTTGTTTGGCTCACCACCGCATGTCATTGCTAAAATAATTACATCTATTTGTTTTTCTCTTTCAAACTTTTAAATTCTGTTTAAAATTTTAAACGTTCCACACATTTGTTTTGCGTTCAGCTTTACAACGTTGCAGACCGAATTGTATCAGCAATAAGTGCCTGTTGCATTGAGATGCAATACGGACACCGGCATGGGTTTCAACCATCTTTCATAAATATTTTCATCGTAGTTTATCATAGAAAAATAGACATTGTTTACTTTGGTAAACAAACCGGACTACAAATCTCAGTCAGTATTACTTGAGAAATCTAAATTGAAAACAATAAACAATCAATAAATCCACTTTAATACACCATAAATCTGCCAGAAAACTGTAGAAACGCATCATCACGTAGCCGTCTCAAGGACGAAGACACGCGCGTGAGCATGCCCGGGACACATATTGTAAACTCCAATTCTACTAAGATTTTTCATAACACTGAAGATTTAGATAACTACTCGTATTACGCAAAAAATATCAACGAGGAACTGACAGATATTTTCAGAACAAACAATAATGACCAGGACGCAAATCATTGCCAAATGGGACAAGCTAACAACAACAAAAATTGTCAAAGACGTAGTAAACCAATTAGAGAATGAACATCAACATTTTTGACAGGAAGTGTGATGATTAGGAACAAGTTAAAAATAAAACAGGAGTTTGATAATGTACAAAGGACTAACTGTGATTGATTTTGCGAAGACAGTGCCAAAGAATTTAGGGTCCTAACCTAGCAACAAAAGTATAAAATTCAAAAAAAAAATCGGTTATACGCACGGAACGTGGCGCGCGCGCGTGTGAATCGACGAAAATAGCCCGCCCGAATTATAACAAGTCGGATGGCGCCTCCGACGGCGCCCGGCGGCCGCACGTCGGCAGCTCCCACGCTGACGCTAGGATAAACCCTAGATACCATTGCTTATTCACCAAGGTTTTTCTGGTTATCTCTATCCATGCGTATAAGACCTTAGATTAATTCTTTACATTAGGAGAGCTTTATGCTCAATGATCTTTAAAGCGAGTAACCTTGCCCAATTGTTTTTGTTCTTCTTATTGTTATTATCATATTCCTTTTTATAATTCATAGGTACGCGTTTGACCACTATCACACCTGTACAAATACATTTTGTATATATTATATGATTTAGTCCTTGAAAACTAATTAGCAGTGTAAAACATTCACATATGACTACTAAGCAAGGACAGCGATTTTGAAATTCAAATTCATTAATTGAAAAACAATAGTCCATAAGGAGCATTGTTGTACGAGTATTAGAGTATTCGAAAGGATTAACTATTGGTTAGTTAATAAATTTAAAACTAGATGGCGTTGTAGTCGATTGACGTAAGATGTCATCGTGGACCTTGCTTGTCGGCAGGCAGGACCGGAAGGCAATGACGTACAAACAATACGAGGTGAATTTATATGATGCAAATAGTCGGGCGTTGATTGATCGATAAAATTAAATGCAGGTACAGCCAATTGTAGAATGAACACGTGCAAAGCTTAATAATTAAGGTTCCAAGACTGAATAAAGAAATCTTCAATGACTTAGTTATAAGCTAGAAATTGAACAAACAGTAGATGCTTAAAATCAAATCTAGATACATAAAATTGACGTCAATGATGAAACTTGGCTTTGTCTACATTTGAGACTACATTTGAATAAAAAAAAATGCTAAAATGAATAATGATCATTGTAGTTTTCGTAAAAAAGAAATAAATTATGAATATCAAAGCAAGACTAATAGTTAATTAATTAATTTTGATGTAACTATAAGTGACAAAGTAGTCTCACAAGCATTCTTAACACTTTTCGCTAGAACTAGTTCCAATTAGAGATCTTTAGGAGAAGTCAACCAAAACAAACATAATAAACATGACACTTAAAAGAATATAAAAATTTGATAGGAAACACTAAAGTTCAAAGGGCCCTGATTGGTCCAAAAACAAATTATAGCCAATTATAGTGATCGAAGCATAGCCATCATCTCAGTTAGTTTACATATTAAAACACCGGCACTTCTGATGATATAATTAACGCTCATTAGTGAAACATAAAACGTAAAGTTAAGCATTCATTGAAATGGTAACGTGAGAGAACTTCCAAGGTTCGTGCTGTTTCATAATCATCAGGTTCATGGGATGCTCATGTTTCTTCAAATACTTAAGCTACACTCCTTTTGTCTTTGTTAACTAAAAATAACCAAGAGTCACAATGGAAAATCAAAACTCTATATGTATTGACGACTTGATTCCAAATCTCAATTTATTGCTAAATCGGAACATCAAACAGGTGTTTGGACAAAAAATATGGACACTTAATAAGCATTATTTAAGAATAATTTGATTTCAATATATTATACTCAATTGGTAACGGTTCAACTGATCCCCAAAGAGGCCTCTCCTAAGCGATAACCTGCCGTGCCGTCGAAATACTTGTAACATTACGAAAAAAAATATTAGTGTGACTCAAGTAGCTATCACCAACTAATTTAAAATTATCGTCTAGCTATCTAGTCTTCGCCTGCCCAAGAACTGAATCATGGATCAAATTAATGTCTTTGAAAGGCCGATACATTTCCATGTAGCGGCACGTTGAAAGCAACGTGACTGAGACATCCAAATGGCAACATTTCTTCCTAAATTGCGTTTGCAAGCTTATAATTTATTCAGAATATCAATTTGCCAAAATAATTATGACTTGTCTTCAAAGCATTCTATTAATTATGTGAGACATTTAACATTCTTACTAAAGAATGTAAACATTAAGTAGCCGAGAGGTTAATAAAAATTAGCACTGAAACATGTGAATTGGTCAAAAGACCTCCTAACAAGCAGAGAAATGAGCGATCGCCAACACGCCGGCTCGCTGCCGCCGCGGTACGTGTAGGTAATAAAAGACGACAATTTTTCCAGTTTCGCAAGAGCCGCCGCCGGGAGCGACCGGTTCTGTCACAGGTGCCGCCAGTCAATGGGCTATTTTGTGACACAGTCTGCGACCACGTACTTAACTCGATAATATCAAATCTGAAAGTAAACTCGCAGATTAATTACGTTTGTCGATCATTTATCTGAAATACGTTAAACGCGAGCCACTCACTTCTCTACTAAAAGCTTCGTTGTATTATTGTACTACCGAGTAAACAACCATAGACGAGCAGCCAAAAAACGTTAGCTGTAAACGACTTCTTCTAATGCAAGCCTATTCTCAGGCGAGAATAATAAGAGAACCATTCACAAATTCAACAAAGCAACCCAAAAACATGACCAGACTACAATAAAACGAGAAAAAAACCGATCACGAAAATCGAGTTGAGCTTACGCAGTGCGGCGGGCGTACCTGCGCCAGCGCAGGCGCGCCCCGCCCGCCGCCCGCACCCCTCCCCCGGCGGCGCGACACGGCGCCGGCGCCAGTCAGCCGACAAGCAATTATGGCTAAATAAATATCGGCCATGCCGCCGCCTCCGACGCGTCGCTAACATCAACAGATGGATTCTCATACTGCTATCTAGACGACATCATTAAATTTTGGACCCCACTTGTAATGGCCCGGTGAAATGGCGTGTGGGCACCAAATTACTTGTAAATGGTAGTTAGAATTCTTCGTTAATGTTTGTCCGTCGTGGATGTGGGTTTAATTGCCGGATGTGGGTGACTGATTTCCGTAATGGGTATGAGATGACAGGCCGGTGGAGAGTCACGGCGAACGTGCCGAAGCGGCCGCGAGTTCGTGGCAATCTTTGATCCTGTGAGTCGGCGGCGTCGCGTCGACGCCTGCGCTCGATAAGATAAGAGCCCCTCTCCTCCCACCAGCAGGCGCTCGAAAAGAGCCGGCTTGCATAAAAACATTCACAAATAGAGGCCCGCGCGGGTTTTTTATAAGTCCGGGCTGCAGGCTTTAATTTTGTACAGGTCGCCACAGGCAAGTCCGATTAAGCAGACGTCAACCTCACAGGCTGACCTGCAAGATGCCACATATAAAAAATGCAAGCGCAGCTTAATTGCCGGTGATTGGCGACCACCACACGACCCAAACTCACTGTGCGATTGATCTGCGTGAATAAATTGGATGCTTGAAATCTAGACTGGACAAAGATTTCCTGTTCGTCTTGTTTGTCTAAAAAAAGAGCACGTCTCGACGGACAAAACAAAAAAGTGATGAATCAAACTGAGCAGGTGTACGACAATAAACATATCGATGATTAAATTTACGAGTAGCCGTATTACGATCTGCGAGATCGTAAAACTGAAATCATTACCCGTATTGCTGAAGTTTATAAAGGAGGTTCAGTACAGAATCGCGTAGAGAATGTAAATCAAATGTTTGCGAGGACGAAATCTTGTTAATTAGCAGTAGAATCGAATTAGAAACAGACTACAATACCAGCGGGAACTGTTGATTGTTGCGTCGGTTGGCAATGTGCACACAAATCAAATGTGCGACGAATAATGGCGACTATATTTAGTAAGCGCGCTGTGGGAACAAGACGGGAAAGTTCACAAAAACAGTGGCGGCGCGAACTGTCGCGACAGAACACGGAAAAAAGTTCACCTGCATTCGAACAGTCTGTCTGCGGGAACAACCTAATGGAGCCAGGTGGTGATACGGAGCTACTGATCATTATATCTTCATTAGTTCAACAAGAAATGAAAACAAACGAAAGCGATCGATGGAATAAAATTGAAAGACTTCCAAACAAACACAATTTCGCGGATGTTAGTAAAATAGGAAACAAAAGCAATAACATTGTTTTTGTTCTGCTTCTAAATTATTTAAATAACTTTCCGATTGTTTTGCTCTAACTAATTAACTTCACAGCAAGTATTCTGTTATTGCTTCGCGCTTTTCTAGAAATGGATATTATATATAGTTTTGGACCTATAAGTGATCTAAAACTAAAGGATAATCTATGGTGTGATGGTAGGCTTGTGCAATGGAATAATTTAGCAAATTACGCAACCTGTAATGCCTGTGCGAAACTGATTTGACCAATTTGATGTCCATTTAAGGCGATTCCGTGGCGAAAGTGAACGGCAAAAGGACTAGACGCTCAGATATCGCGTTAGTCATGTTTTTGATGTAAATTCAGGTACATTTCTTAGTCACCACTTAAAATTTTGATGATTGTAACAAATTTTTGATGAAATTACCATTTCTAAAAGCAATTTACATATTAAATTATGTAGCACTGAGCTGTAAAACATGCAAAAATGCTAACTGAAAAGCTGAAGGTGCATTCAAACACCAAAACCCTGTAAGAAAAACTTATTAGAGAATTATCGAATAATTTTCCAATAACAGGACATCCAACGCTATCAACGACATCTGCCATACCAATAGGGGCATACAAGCTACCATCTAGTACCCAGTCCTTTCCTCATAAGGAAACATAAATATTCATATTTTTACTTGGCTTTCTTCTTAATTAATATGCTAACAGGCATTGTCAGCACACCCACGAGTAGTGAGAAGTATAAAGTGGGCGTCGATCTTAAGTAGGCGACGCGACTTGCGCGTGAGTCGATGTCATGGTCACTCATTAGTTTGGAAACATGAGTGAATCTCTGTTACTTCACTTGCCCGTTATGGTGTATTTTTATTTGGACGTTTTTGGTATTTGTGGGTTGAATATGGTATATGGAAATGGTGTGAGCATTTATAATGTCTTTGGATTTAGTGATGAAATTGATAGTGAGATTATAACTTATATAATTTTGAAGTCGAGAGGGAGAGAGAGAGAAGAAGAGAGAGTGAGACAGGTCTACAGGACTACAGAACTTATAATTGTTATAAAGCTTCCACATAGTGCCTGTGATATTGACAAAGAAATAGCAAGAGCAGAATAATATGTTAAAGTATTTTTAACGAATACTTAAGTTGAATCAATTTGGATAAGAATAAACATAATTTGATGGTTTCCTACATTGCTAGCAATCAATATATCACTTCAAGTAACGCTTAATGATGAAAGACATTTTATCAGTCTGATGAATTCTAAAGAGAACAAGACAAATTAAGAACAAGTTTAGACGCAAAAGGAAGAAAAAATACAAATAATTATAAAAGATAAGAGAAGAGCCAGAAACAAGTTTCGGTCACATCTAAATTAAGACGCGATTAGGTAAAAGAAAATTTACATAAATTATAACCAAAGTGACATCACAGAAGTGATTGTCAGTCTCAGTGTAGAAACAAGCCGAAAACATGATCACACCCAAGTATCTGCGATGATATCATGTAAGGGTCATTTGTACGACCTCAGGAAGCGCCGGGCGGCGGAATGTAGCTATTTACCTAACAAAGGCTGACGGCGGTAGCGCCATTGCCTGACGAATTAAAAAGTTAACGGGCTGCGCGCGCCGAGCGTCGCGGCACGCCGGCGCCGGCGACTCGACCTTGTCTAGTTATCGCGAACGGGTGACCCTCGCCACGGCAGATTAGGTGAGCCGCTTTTTACACACCCCGACTACGCAACTTACGCCTCAGGGAATCTTAATCACTGGCGAATATAATTGTTGGAGCACTTTTACTTTTAGGCTCAACTCTGAAAGAGCAAACACCTTTGCTTAATCAATCAAAAATGCCAATACAAACAGTATAGTCATTAATAATTAATTAATGTAACAGAGGACGAATGCTAAATGCTTTAAAGTCGAAGGAAAGTGTTGACCTTTGAAATTTCATACAACAAATCCAAGAAACTACTGCTGATGTCACAGCTATAAATAGATAGCCGAAGTCTAATGTTTACACTAACAATCTAATGTAGGGATGGTGTTACATATCGCACTTGTGTCAAATGCCGGTGGAGTATGTGACCGGAGCAGCCTGACGTCACTAGCAACGTAACTATAGATACAGAAACAAACAGTAGCGATAATACAGTGATAACGAATCGCACTGATAAATAGGTGCAACCCGCGTGAACGAATCTACGTAAGTATGTAGCAGTTGAATGTTAACAAAATCAAAGCTACTGGAACTAGGAATCATATCCATGACTGTTGCAACATCATCCGGAACACTTTACGAATAAGTGAAGACACTTCAATCAGAATTAATGCAAGACGAACTAGGTTATGTTAGGTTAGAAGAGGTTAGGTCGAATTAGAAACGAAATCATCCAACAAACAAACTCGTCCCCAGCGATGTCCTTGATTCAAATCACAATCGGCGGCAACCATTCATTCGTTTGATCATCCATTCACATAAACTGTACGAGCGAACACGTTCAAAACACGGCATAGGAACACTGAGCCCGAGATTCGTACGACATCGATGTTTACTTGATGCACTTGTTGCGCGGGTCAACGTCCTGATCACGTCACACATACCGGGCTTGCAGAGGCGACTCCAGTGGTACGGGTTGCAACACTGCTGGTCAGCGCACAGAGGCAGACGGCGGAGTTCGCTGGAGTCTCTTAGGTCGGGGAACCTGAAGGCACGGGTGACGGCGAGTCGGAGTTGAGAGGCGGCGTGACCGGCCGGCACGCACTCCCCACCGGCGGCGCCCGCGTCCAACGCCCTCGCGAGCCGCCGCAGCTGGTCGTCCGGCAAGGAAGGCGCACCGGCCGCCACCAGCCGCCGCCGCAGCGCGCGTCTCCGGAACATCACATGCCGACGACGGGGTCACAAGTCGCGCGGCCGTTCGCGCCACGCGACACACTCACGCAGGCGGCACGACATCGCTCGCCGCGTGCGGGCACTCGACTGGCGGACACAACGTTCCGCCGGCTAGTGCAGTGACGCGGCCTGGTGTGCAACACCTGAATACAATTTACCCTGAATCTGATACCTCGTCTATAAATTTTTGAATTTTTTAAATTTTTTCATACTCATTTGGATCGCTGGACATATCGGATAATGCTTTCTTAGAGTTAATCAACTCTAGTCAATAACATTCCACTACTGGACATACTTTCCACAGTTATTGTATTTCTAGTCCTTCATTTCCTGCAATATGACTCGATTCTCTTTGCCTTCTACTATTGACTATATATTTGACTCTACCTTTACTATCCTTTCTTTAAGATAGTTACATTTTAAATGCTACATTGTAATATAAGATACACTACCAAGATAGATACCTAATTATCTTAAATTCATAACATATCTGTTTACAGTAGTCACAAGAAAAGAAATACTGATGTCGAATCTAACTGTAAATGTCGAAGATATCAAAAATTATAAATATTCAGATAAAATAAAAGTAGGTAAATATACCAACGAAAACATAACAAAAAATATTAAGCTGTAAAAAAAATCACAAAACAGTATAAACCTTAACACATGTAAAATCAAGAGCGCTAAAGTATAAAACAACAAAACACTCATTATAAATCTCCCCTAAAACTGCTCCCCGAACCAAATCTCCCACAAACCGGGCAGTTGGTTACCAACGTCTATCAGGAGCGGGTGTGCGGGCGGTGGGGGCGGAGCCGCGCGGCTGGCGCCACCGGCGGCGTCAGGTGCGCGCGCCTGTGTGCGTGCGGCGCCACCGAACATAGACGAGCGCCCAGCCGACCATGTAGATACGACAAGAAATACTAAGTAAGTAGATAAAGGGATTGGGCATCTGTGAGGCCAGGAATGAGGCGATCACAAATTTTTAAATATCATTCAAAACGGATATCGTATTTATAGGGACACAAACGATGTTCTGGACCAATCAATTTTTGAACCCGTCGACATAGATTTTGACAAGCATTTGATAGAGTCAAACACTACTAATAGTAATTATATTGCGGCAAATGTGAGTATTACATCTTTTAGTATATAAAATTAAGCTAAAATCAATTAAACTATAAATAATAAAAACAAATCCCAGCTAAATGTTGTCTATCTAGGAATATTTTAAATCAGGTATACCGCAAGGATCTTTTTTGGGGCCTCTCTTAAAAACCCTAATCATAAAACTGTACTTTTCTATATGAATATTATTACAAAGAGGAAGAAATGGTATTTTTGTTGTTGATGAATTAATTCAAACATATAGGACCGATTTTTTTTTTTCGCCAGTAGAATGTTACTTTATTACTGAGTTTTTTCAATATTTTCTAATTCTACGCGGATGAAGCCACTGGCAAAAATATTAATGGAATTGATTTTTTTAAATAAACAAAGCACATTTTATTACTGATTAGCTTCAGGAACCTTATGTCAATTTAGTTCGACACGAGAATTGTAGTAACTGAATAAGATTTTTTGTCTTTAAACAAAGAAACTTGACCATCTCCACCATTTCCTTAATCTATGACCGCTCATGGTTCGGAATGCGCAGAGCTAAAAGACACATCAACAAAATAAACGTACAAGATAACTAGCAGCGTGCCGCGGCGCCGCTCACCTTCACGCTGGGGCAACTGCGAGATAGGCAGAGACAGATCTAAAGAGTACGGTGGCGCCAGTTAACTTCCTAGAATGTCAACCACACCTGTAGGCAGTGAACTCAGTCGATGATCGACGCATGTATGTAAATGAGGAGTATATACTGTGTTCAGTCTCCTACACGGTAATTACACCTGCTTGTGGCTGACGAGACTCAGCTGACAGATGAATTTAACTCAGGTAACTAGGCAGGGCAGCTGTGAGACTGAAATTTTTTTGCGATCAGCTTGCTTGCTAAAAATATTATTTGAAAATGAACTCGAATAAGAACATGTTGATCAGGAAAAGAATATTATAGCCTGGTCAAATTACCTATTAGATACGACTGGTACGAATTCTTACAACTTAATTTGGTAGCCTCTACAAAGGAATTCATGTTTATCAAAACTAAAAGATAAACATCTTTGAAACTAGCCGACCACGAACAATATGGAAACTGGTCGTACTTTTGAAGTACTATAATTAGATAATTACAAATTAATTACAGACTCCACGGTATACATTGACAACTGCAGCCTATTGCATTTGACTGCTGTTAATAAACTTCACTCATAAAAAGATTAGACCTTAGACACACTAAAAATTTAATGAGAGGAACCTGGAAATTTCTGTTACAAAGTCTTAGAAAACTACAAATGTTTATTGCAGAACACGTGGATCTGCTGTAACTATAATATTATAAAGTATTTGTTATGTGGCACTCATTCATGCTTTCAGGTGTTCAAAAGAAAACTAAAAGAAACATTACGAGGTGAGTGCTTCGAAAGTTGGAACTATGTGTTTGCAAGTTATGTCTACAGTTTCTGGTAGATGGCGCTATCTGTTTATATTAGGTGACAGAAAATGACGGGTTATATAGGTAGTTGTTAATTAGGATACAAGAACATTTAAATGAGTTACTGTAGCCCTAGAACGTAAAGGATAAATGAAGGGAGATAAGTGTATTTTAGTTAGTAAAAGCCTGATGCCCTCTCACTGTCTTAGAGAGCCAGATAAGCAATTTCATGTTTTAAAGGGTAGTTGTAAATTTGATGAGATTAGTCAGTAATTTTTAGTAAAGAAAAGTCATAATTATGCTTGTGCTTTTAAAGGAACAAGATAACAAAACTTTGAAGAATAGAGATTTTGATTTTGATAGAAATATTTGTAGGAGACATATTCAACTGTTCTTATATCACCTGCGCCTAACTGGAATAATGTACATCCTTATATACTCCAATCAAAAATCAAATTACAATCATAATTTAAACACTAAAATTTTACTCAAGTTCACAGAAGTGTTTTTTTAATAAATTAGCCACCCTAATTGCTGGCAAACAATTTGGGAATCGGACTACACTGGTAGCACATTTGAATTGGTATCTACGTACGCACATACAAACACCCTAGTGACGCAATAAAGATTTATCAAGAATTTATAAAAATATGTAATTTTGTATCCAAAAATTTATAAATGTAAATATAAATGTAAAAAAAAATACCTGGGATCGATTTAGCAATTCTGAACATATTACTTTCATGATATGCATTTATCATGTTACATGTAATACATATACTTTAGCAAAATATATCTCTCAAATAAACGTTTTTTTTTTCTTTCTTTCTTTACGAGAGCTAGCTATAATAATAATACCTCTTCGCAAATATTGTGATGATCGCATGATATACAAAAAAGTTGTCACGACTTTTTTACGAGCAGACATGCTTGAATGGAGTTTCTATCTGTTTGTTTTTTTCTCTATTATTTGTAATCTTATCGTTTTTTTTCTTTATTTTGTTACTTTTATAAGAGCAACTTTATTACTCCTGTAATGGGACTCCATTGAACAAAAAATATCTGAGATGCATTTAGTAAATTACTTTCAGTTAATATAAAATTTTTAATACCGCTTCTTGCATAGATAGCTTGCCACAATTTGACAATTACATTTATTCTTATTACATTTATATCTATCTAGTCTTTGTTGGTTCGTGGGAACATCAATAGCCACTTCTAGAGTGCACTTCTACCCTATAAGATTTGTGACCTATCAAACAATCAACTGGCAAAAAAAATGCACATACTCATACAGCCCAAATCTTTGTTAGTAGCCCCAAAAACTCGAACATTGAGATGTTTTAAAAAAACCCAAAAATATACTCGTATTAACTTAAATGTCAACGTGTTATTGCGTATTACTAATACCGAACTGGTAGTTGCCACTTACGATGTTCTGCTTCTGGCCAGGGTATCATGTCAGAACTCATACAGCCGGTTGAGAATGACGAAATGTCGTAAAAGACGAGATAATTGGAAATTACGCTTCGAAGGGGTAAATATTGGATTTGGTGTTTGATTTATGTTAAAACATGTTTGTCTAATAGAAATTAGTTGAATTTTAAGTCGGAATGGAGAAACTGGTACATATGGGATGGGCTCATAAAGAACAAATTTATGCTAATTTGGAATGATTCATTTATTTATTTTTTATAAATTTTTGGTTAATTTTTTTTGTGTGTCAGAAATTATTCAATAAGTTCTTCCACTCTGGGTGTAGCGAGGGCAGTTTCAGACTGTTACTGACTAAGGTGAGTTTTAGTTCGTATTCGTTCAGTTGCTCTTTGCCTTTCAGAGATTGGCAAGTGACTCTTTTGAACAGTCTAGTACAGCTTTTGGGTTACCACAGCATATTTAAGAGTAGGTGAGAATAGAGCTTTATAACATGAGATCAGAGAGACTAATTTACAGCAGCAGGCTGCTCAATGGTAGATGATGATGACTAACTTCTTAGACACACAATTGTAAATTTGGTTCATGTACTAATTGTCAAAATATGAAATATCTTCGTACAAATAAGTGTACTCCTACCTAAATAGGCAACATATTCACAATGCATGGACATTCCAAAACAATGGCAAACAGTAAATCTACAGTGACAAGCACTGCATTGTGTTGTCTTCCTAAACATTCAGAAACTATCAAATAAATAACTCTTAACAATTTTCTTGGCGCCACTAGTGTAATAAAATAAACATCTTTACTTCAGAGCATTACATTTAAATAAAGTTGTTTACATCTATTACCAACTAAAAACAAGAACTCCAGCAATTACGCCTGATAATATTTTAATTTACCAATGAGAAGGCGCCAAAACTAACATAAAGAAAATATTAGCATAAGCTAAGAGATTTATATCAACATTGCATTTTAAATAGAAGACGGCGCCATCTTTTATTATACAAGCTGTAATAACATTAATAACAACGCAACGACAAAACTAAGCAACGGATCAAAATAAAAAAGACTATAGAAAATAAATTGCTATATTTGTTATATTTTTTTTTTTTGCTTTACTCAATACTTTTTTCTAATATTGTGACAAAATAAGAAGAACTCGGGAGCAATAATAAAAAAATAAAAAACATAAAATAACAACAGAAAGTTTTTATTTGCCTGGCTAACTTTTTTCATATTCAGCAATGAAATAAATAAAATAAAAATGTTTACTTATCTTTGTAATGAAAACAGAAAGCAACAAAAAAAAATCATTAAAATATTGCGTACTTTACAAAAACTTCAAAGATAAGTTTCAAGTAAAACTTACCTCATAAAATCTCAAATATCCTTAAAATCATCCTTATCTTACACATAGAATTTCCACTATTCCAAATATAACAGTCAATATATTAATTACATTAAACTTTTAGTTATTGTCGTGAACAAATTCGTTGAGTTTTCAACATAGCGACGCGTGTCATAGCTGCCTGTCGGCGCGGGAATGGCGCGAAAACGCGGGAAATCGCGCTATTTATGCTTCCACGAACGGGAGTAGTGAATGAAACTGAATGGGATTGTAAACCCCGCGATTTGAGTGAGTAAGCAAGTAAGAAGTAGGGGAATGGCTTGCAAGTGTCAATCCGACACCGACCTAAAAAAAAAGTCGGAAATACTTTATGAGATTTTCTATTTTTCAACTTTATGCTCAGGTTTTTCATGACTAGTATAGACGGTATAGGATGGAAGAAATAGAGTTTTAAATTAGTAGTACATTCGTAGTACATATTTCAAGGGGAACGATATTCATTATTCCAGTAATATGTTTTAAAGATACATTTTATGACGTTTTGCTTTACTTAGTCCCAAATCACCCCAATTCACTACAGTAAGCCACGATCAGCCAGACGAGTGCCGGTTGTCGTTAAGATAACTGCCACGTTTTTCAAAATTTTATATATGACTGACTTACATATGATGACTGGCTTTTCATCATTTGCAAATTTTGAAGAGATTTAATAAAGTGTCCGTGGAGTTTCTTACACATTCTTCTCTATAGAGACCTACGCTTTGGAATGTGTTTTTAGCATCATTTTTTGTTAATTCAAAAGTGCCAGTAAATTATTTATTTGAAATAAGTGCACGATTTTTTCATAGTCATAAAATTATTACTTTTTAGTCCTTGAACCAAGTAAGCATCAGACTCTTTCTAAATAGTTAAAAGAAGTAAATATTATAGTAATAATAAGACAAATATACTGTTAACCTCTAAATTCTTACGTCATTAAAACCAAACACCAAGGCCTCAAGTCTACTATTACAATAGTGTCAGAATGGTCTATCATTGATGTCATAATTGTCGATTTTGACAAGTTTGGTAATCTACTAATACAATGGCGTCATTATGACTTTCTAATGGTCAACCACTGACACTCCATTGAAAGAAGTGGCATAGAATGGTAATCTCGTACATATTGACAAATGAATATTTGACGTTTGCGGTAATCTGCTAAAACTTTGACAGTTTATTTGATCAGTGTTTTATCATTAGAACGTTATTGTGCAGTTATTGGTTTTAATATACTCGAAATTATCATTCTACCACAATTCTATTACAAGACCATTGACCGATCAATGATCGATCATTATGAATTAGCAGATTACAAACTTTTAGCAAAATGACGATGGGACCGCGTTGGAATGACGAATTTATAAAAATAGCAGACTTAGGGGCCAGAACAGATTTTGACCCTCAACACATGTAGACACACTAAAAACCAACTAACCTGAAATGTTAGCCGACAACCAAATGAATACAGTCCTATTTTCAACCACCCCAAAGGTTACAAAGGGGAGGGTCTCTGTTGATCTAGTAAACAGCGGTAGGCTGGCATGCTGCCACTGTAGTACAACTTTACAAACTGACTCCCCTTCCCATATCTATCACAACTAAACTTGTATTGTAACGAGATAATATTAATTCGATTAAGAAATAAATGATTATCTATATTTATTTTATTCTTTATTGTACACCGCATGAACAAAAAAGATACAGGACAAACATTATTCAAAATAAGTGTACAATGGGCGGCCCTAACGCTCAGGGCGATCTCTTACAGACAACCTTTGGATGGACTGAAAGAGAGTAGAAAGATATAGGGCTGTCAGTGTACATCAGAATAATACAAATATGAAATAACAACACAAATACATACATACATTACAAAAAATATACTAATAAATATTAAATATGTAATCAAGCCAGGAGAAGACAAAATCAAAGTGAAAGGTAATGCTCCTTCACCATTTTTTTAAACGTATATATGTAAATAATAAATCTGCAGAAGTTTTTAGTTGTGAGCACATCACGCAATATGTACGAAATCGATGTAGATAACTTTTATACATTTAAATTGTGTGCAACTTGAATATATATAATATATTACTTAGGGTGTGTTTCATGGCAATCAGTTGACTATATCGAAAAATATACTATGTACATTCATTGACCTGTTAGGCGGTACAAAGTTCGCCGGGTGAGCTAGTTTATTACTTACTAAATCTCATATTTTTATAGCAAACCATGGAGTAGTACATGTCAGGTGATAAATAATAATAAATGGATAGGGCACAGCAACATTACAAATGGTAGGAGAGAGGAAGATCGTACTACTAGCCCGTAGAATCCTACAGCTGAGCAAAGGCCTCGCTAATCCTTACTACAATCACGATTTTTCGCGTCTTCTTTCCAATTCCTAAGGAAGACATCCAGGTCATCCCGCCATATTCTCCGTGGTCTGCCACGGCCAGATGTCGTTAGTATTATAAAGACGAGCTGGAGTCTACTAAAGGTGTCAACCTGCATACAGATCACCAGGTCTTCATTCCATGATCCAACAGGATTAACAATAATATGTAGTAAAGCAATGAATAGAATTTTTAGATCATAATCTTTGTAGTTGAGGAACAGATTCAGAAAAAACAATATGCGATATAACACTTTAAAAAATGACAGAAAGCTTAATTTCTGCTTTTTATCCCTTAAAAGGCATGATGCCTATAGAAACTACATAATTATATACCACAGGAATAACAGAGTATAATAATGTTGGTCTAATATAAAATCTATATTTCAAAATCATGATCACAATTTTATGATAGCTGTAAAAACTTATAAGATTCAAAGCATTTAATTTCAAATAAACCATTTACAGGCACTTTTGAAATGTCAAGAAGTCAGTCAAAAAAACCGGCCAAGAGCGTGTCGGGCCACGCTCAGTGTAGGGTTCCGTAGTTTCCCGTCCGTCAAAATAAGTGTACCCACTTATGAGTTAAAAAAATGCTTGCATATACGATTATACTACAAACTTAGTCCAGAAATTATTTTGTACAACCTTTTTGACTTTTTTGTACAAAAACTGTTCTTTCCATCAAGTTCAAAATAATTTTCCTAGAAAGTCCTTATAAAGTTCTACTTTTCAGAATTTTTTCATATTTTCTAAACTTATGGTTCAAAAGTTAGAGGGGGGACACACATTGTTTTTTGTTTTTTTTGCGATTATTTCCGAAATTATTGACATTATCAAAAAATGATTTTAGTAAACCCCTATTCATTTTTAAATACCTATCCAACAATATATCACACGTTAAGGTTAAAATTAAAAAAAAATCACTTCCTACTTTACATATAGGGGGGCTACCCTAATAAAACATTTTTTTCCAATTTTTATTTTACCACTTTGTCGGCGTGATTGATATACATATTGATACCAAATTTCAGCTTTCTAGTGCTAACGGTCCCAGAGATTAAGCGAGGACGGACAGACAGACGGACAGACAGACATGGCGAAACTATAAGGGTTCCTAGTTGACTACGGAACCCTAAAAATGATGTTTATTGCACATTCCAAAGCGTAGATCTCTATTTATTATAATATTATTCTACATCATATACTCTTTTTAAAATTCATCCACAGTAAAACCATCCTAGATTTTAATAATTTTATCGCCCCATGGACTGCACTAATATTATTATGTTCCACAAATTTTAAATTATTCAGCAAACTACACTAAGTATAGTCTGTATAATAAGTCAACCGACTCTGGAATTTTGTAAAATATTTAATCATTTAAAAAATACTTATATTCGATACTTTTTTTAAGGTTCTTCTGTTAGTAAACAATGATCTCTATCTCTTAATCAACCTTGATTATTGAATTCGTGTTGACTGCATCAGATTTAATTAAATCCTAATAATTACCCAAGTCGTTTAACTTATTAGACAGACTCTATATAAAATATTCCAAAGTTAAAGTAGAATGTTGTGTTGTTATATTAATTTTCTTAACTTAATAAATAAGAGGCGACTGATATTAATATAAAAAGCGGACAACAGACTAATTTGTCAGTTTCATGGTCGAATGCGTCCTGAAGCAATGTAGCATCATCTTGGATAACGAATAATAAAGTAACGAACTGTAGATTGGCAGCGATCTTAGTGTTGCTAGCTCTACTGGGGATTATTGTATTTATGTTTTTTTAGGAAACGTCCAAAATGAACAGAAATGTCCGTCAACCTATTGCTTTCCACAACACTTTCAGTGTTAAGGACCCAGCATATATAGCATATAGTCTAGTGTTATCAGCTTTATAATGCTGCTGGGAATGAGGCCTGCTCTCTAGAAGAGGGAATGAACCCAGTGCGGGATTAGTAGATGTCATGAATGTCTTCGAATTTTTAATTCTCGTACATGCCGGTTATAAAATATCGCAGATAAAATTAGAAATAAGTTTATTTTTGTATTCTTTAGTAAGAAATGTGGGGCTTTTTTTATGTGCCGGTTTCCTGAAGATATTTTGTTCACCGTTTAGAGAGTAGTGATGAGGATTTTTTTTGTCTGCATTACGGCTGAGTTTCACATTTTTAGGAAGAAACTGAAGAATTGCATATTATAAGCATCTGTTTTGTTTAACTCTTTCTTAGTTATCTTAGGCCACTGCTTTCCGAAGATCACGAAGGTGCTTCTGCAAAAGGTCATTGATAAGCCATAGTCACAGTTTTCGACTCACCCGAAAGGCTAAACCTTCCCGTCAGTCAAAAACCGCCGATAGCTACCATTATCTCTAACTTACTTCCACAATCCCCAGCATTTTAATAACTAATCATTTAAAGTTGGAACTCAGTAGGTGTTGCGATGTTATCTGGCAACCCCCGGCATAGGTGACCGTCGGGCGGCGGCGCGGCGGCAAACAGTCGGCATCCCGCGCCATGCCGACGCGCCCCCGCGCCGCGCCGCCCCGCCGCCCTGCCGCCACTGCTCGCCGCTCTCCGTGTTGCCAGCTATGGGGTGCGTGAGCTTACGGTGTGAGCAGAGATGTAGGTGGCGAAAAGGAAGAATTTGGGACATGTATGTATATGCTCAGGAAATCAGAAACGTTTATTTCAAATAGACCAATTAGGTACAGACACTTTTGAATAGTCAAAATGTCGGTCAGTCCAAAAAAAAATGGAAGCTAAAATAGGGAAAATATAGACATGAAAAAAATATCATTTTATCAAATCTAAATAAAGGTACAAAAATAGGATACCTACTTATTGTGAAAACAATATCAAAATTGGTAGAAATCAAACAAAATGACTGGCCTGTTTTGGTCTAGTGGTTAGTAGGCCTGGCTACTATGGAGGTCGTGGGTTCGATTCTCACCCAGGACAAAGGTTTGTGTGATGAGCATGATCATTTGTTCTGTGTCTGGGTGTAATTTATCTATAATACGAGTATATATGTATTTAGAAATATATATTTAGTTCAATATGTTTATCAATTGTCTAGTACTTATAATAAAAGCTCTGCTTAGCTTGGGTCTAGACGGCGTTGCGTATTAAATATAAATTTTTTAAACAAATTTATTATCTGTCTCTCTCGCCAAGCTACTGATTTTTTTTATAGCGGCCTTACGGATGTCATGGCCTTTGACGTCAAAAACTATATCAGACTTCTCTTTCATATAGCAACTTTAATTGAAGCTTTGTAACTTCGTTATTTTTTTCATAGATGTTTACCTAGGTAAATAACATTTTCGTTTTTTTACATAAATGTTTACATGGGTGAACAACTATAAAAAAATGAGAAAAGACTTTTACTAAATACTTTTAGCTAGCTAAAAAGTACTTAGTTTAGTAAATGAAAAAATTGCATGTACGTATTCCCTATTGAGTAGGTAGAGCCGTAGAGCTGTTACCAAATGTGGTTTGCATGATCCTTAAGACTGGCTACCTTGCGTAAAATAGCTACCTAGCTCAGGCAGCAATTTCAGGCAGGCAGCTCAGGTGATGTCTTGGCCAAGGACAGTTGGTAATTCAAGGCTGAAATGATGATTACACGATGCACACAATCGTGTTAGAGAACTGTAAATGTATCACTAGGTGAATGGGTCTCTATTCAGTTGATTACTGGGATACGTGAGCTATTGGTGTAAGCAGGGATGAAGGTTGGATTCGTGAAACATCTTGCTTCAAGGAATTTTGACCAGCTAAGGAGTGGAATTCTCTTTCGGAGTCTGTGTTCCCTGATAGTTACTACGTGGATATCTTTAAGTCGAGAGTGAACAGGCTACTTCTAAGCAAGAGTGCAATGAAGGTTGGATTCGTGAAACATCTTGCTTTAAGGAATTTTGACCAGCTAAGGAGTGGAATTCTCTTTCGGAGTCTGTGTTTCCTGATAGTTACTACGTGGATATCTTTAAGTCGAGAGTGAATAGGCTACTTCTAAGCAAGAGTGCTTCATCGTCGCCGTCAGTCACATCAGGTGAAATAATAGACAAGTGCGAGTCACATGCAGGTGGGGTTGTGTGATATTGTAGAGTTGGCAATATGTTCGTACATTTTACGTTGTATTACGGATGTAGGTGGATTTGGTTATGAGATTTCAGCCGTCTTCGTAACTCTAAGTTTACTAAGTTTAATTTTCGTGTATACATGTTACTTATATCTTTTTTTTTTTAATTTTGCTCCTGTATCGTGAGTGCGTTCGCTAACGTGTAAACTCACATATATAAGACACCCAGACCCGTAACACGTATCTGTAGCCCACAAAAATAATTGTTACGTGTGAGAATCGAACTTGTGACACGCAGCATAGCAGTCAATCGCTCAACCACTGCGCCAGCCGTGCCGTCGATGAAGTGATGTTCCAAATAGAGTTGAATAAGATTTATTTAAGCTCCGAGTAGTTTTGACTCTACTTGAGGATGGGTCCTCGGTGGATTCTATAGTTACTACTACGGCTTTTTTTTATTTGATATAAACCAGTGTTTGGAAGTATTCTCGGGTTCAAAAGAACAGATCGCATAAGGAACAGTATACTTCGTTCTAAAACACAAATCGCAGACGTAGGTGACTCAGCCGCCAAATTAAAATGGAACTGGGCAGGTCACATCTGCCGCATGCCGCAACAAAATTGGGCAAACGCAACTACTGACTGGATCCCGAACAGCAGGAGCCGGCGACGCGATAGGCCCAGAAGGAGATGGCGTGACGATTTGGACTCCTACCTTAAGGATTGGCCAGAAGTGGCTAAGGACAGAAAAGAGTGGAATAACGGAAGGGAGGCCTTTGTCCTGCAGTGGTACACAACGGGCTCATAATAATAATAATAAAATAAACCAGTGCTTCACTGCGATCCCACCTGATGGTAAGCAGTGATGCAATCGGTGATGATGCAATTTTCGGATTGTTCCAGCTGTTGTTACTTGTGTAAAATTTGGATGGAAAGGTAATTTTGTCATAGAGTCGTAAAAGATCAAATATCATGAAGTTGCATAAGGACCGACAAATTACCTTTTCAGAGGGCTCTCCCGGTCCGTATAATGTCAACGTGAGCCTGGTTGAAACGCTTGTTATTTCCTCTAAAGCAATGTTTCATAAAACGAAGCGAAAAAGAGAGATGTCACCTAAACACTCAGTTTGCATTCGGTAACTTTCGTTGCTCACTCGAATATTTCACAAAAGTCGTTCCAGGAAATACGTATTTTTTTTAAAACCTTAAAACTCGATTAAAGCAACGTTTCTATACATATAAATAAGTAGTTTCTTTACTTTATGAGTTCACTATGAAGGGACAAAGTTCACAAAATAGCAGATTTTCAGAGGTTTTTACTGGATTAGTTTAACAATAATTTATGTTAGGTGTGTTTAATTCAATACAAACTTAGATAATAATCACAAGATACTATATTATAATTTTAAAATATCTAGAGAAAGACATGTCATAATCCCGCAAGAGCGGTTTTAAGGCAAGAATCACGAATTGAGCGCTCTTAACAGTTCCTCACCTACATGCCTGGCTTATCGAGCAAGCATTTTATTCTTTTGACGAATTTATGATGTAATTTAATTTATCTTTGACGATTGAATATTGATTTGGACTGAATATTATTGACTTTTCTTATGATTTATATTTTATTTTAATTTGTGATTTTGACTTCTATTTATTTGTTTGTTTATTTTGTATTTTCTTTTATATGTTTGACATTCTTTATCATTTGACATTGTATTTAATCACTTGTTGACTAAGTAGATATAATGTAAGAATCTGTATTTGACTTGTAAGAATCCCTTGCCAATAAACTACTATGACTATGACTATGCCTAAGTATTTTGATGTTCATCCAATAAATTTCGATGCATAGTCGGCCTTATAATGTTCCCACAGCTGGAACTCAGGCCTTTTCTCTAGGAGAGCGAATGGGCCGTAATCCACCACGCGGGCCCAGTGCGGGTTGGTGGATGTCACATGTCTTCGAATTTTTGGTTCTAGGACATGCCAGGTTCCTCACGATGTTTTCCTTCACCGTTTTGAGAGCAGCGGGGTTTTGCGCGTTAACTAGGTTTGAACCCGCGACCTACAACTCGTAAGTCGGGGCCGTTACCACTCGACCACTACTGCTCTCTCAAATTTCGATGAGATGGAAAGTTTACAAGTTACCCTAAACCGGTCCTACCCATCTGTCTTCAAACGAAGGCTATCCTATACCTTCCATTTGAAACCCATGTCATAATAGTCCGCAATTACAAAATCACGACATACAGAAGTGCACTTTGGCCACGAATTCTTATCTCATGCTGCCCCATAGGTCATCCCATCGGCTCGGGCGCGCGGGCGCCGCGCAGGCGACGCCGGGCGGCGCGCCGGTGGGACGCGTCTCCGTGCCGCCGCGCACCGCCCGGCTGTTTGTCTCCACGCTTTATGTCTTGAGGGTAGGTTCCGATGTAATTAGATGCATGAGGGCTCTTAGGGGTTAACTGGCTCTGATAGGGCTATCTTCGGCCGTGGCTTGAGAAGTCTTAACCAGTGATTTTTTATCGTTAAATAACTTTGTCTTGTAGTAGGTTAGGCTATAGGAGGCTTATCTACAGTTAATCCCTTTTTGTTTATATAGCGCAGCATATGCTAAGTTAAGAGACTTTTTGGTTTTGCACAAGTTTTTTGACGTTTATACTTTCGGTTCATTATGTTTTATAAATAATTAATTTTTTATTCAGGTCAAATATACCTATTTTCAAAAATAAAACGTCACAATGCAAAAAATACATTAAAATTTTATAAAATAAAATCAAAATTAAACCTAATCAAATACATAAAAAAGAGGAAAATAAAACCGAATTAAATAAATTAGAAACAAATTAAGTAAATCAAAATCAAATTTAAAAAATATCATAATTATATGTAAATTAATTGGTCTGAGTAAATCAGTACGATTCATGAATAAACTTTTTATATTCCTTTCTTCTTAAAAGTACTTACATATATTTCAATCAGTAGATAATTTTCAACTGTCTTTTTATGGTTTGATATCATCATCTCCTTCCAAAAAAAAACTACTAACCAAACTAATAACTGTTTTTTTATATATTATTATATTATAAGTGTAAATTTATTGTGTGCAAGAAATAAAAGGCTTTTTTATTTTATTTATTTTATTATCATCATCTCCTAGCCTTTTTCCTAATTAGCTTAGGGTCGAACCGCTTGCGGCTGAATACCTGTGTTTCACATGAAGCGACAGACCTCCTGATCTAAGATCCGTAGAACAAATCTCTTTCCTCATCTGTTATTCGTTTATGTCAAATATTATGTGCAATGATGTTTATCGAATAACAGATGAGGTGAGAGATTTTTTCTTCGGATCTTGTACTATAAATAGCCCACTTACGGGGCAAAACAATTATATACTAACATATATTTTGTCTAAAAGGACAAAAGTTCTAAAACCATCCTTTATAAATATGAAAATCGATTGTAAAAGTTCTATCTAAAGGTTGAAGATACATGCTGTAGAACAGACACTTCAAAACTGCAAATACGAGTACACTGTTACTTAGTTTACGAGAAAAACAATGATTGTAAGTTGGCAAACTAAATAAGGGTACAGATAATTCTTCCACAAGTTACAGGTTCAATGTTGTTGACTACTTCGCTCTGATGACCTACTGCCACTCGTCCCGTATCAGCTCGCTCGCTCCGCTCCGCTCTCATCAGTGGCGGATTAGCTACATAGCAAAAGCAGCAAATGCTACGGGCCTCACGCGTTCGGGGGACCCACACAATCGGGGCCACACGTCCGGGGGCCCCACGCGTTCGGGGGCTCCTCGCGCTAATAATAACTAGACAAAGTATATAAACTACATGACATCTAAATACAACTGATTTCTTTGGATGTGTTAAAGTAAGAATCTATTGAAGATCTAGGTAGTTGCACTCAACGCTCTCCTTGAATCCAGTCCTGGACTAGATCTATTTGCTGATGAATGGAAGAAAATACTGACTGAATGTCTGGTGATTTGAAAGAAAACTGTGTGAGAGGTTTAGTTATATGTACATATATCTATGTTATATATTCTTTAATGTGTTTAACATAATTTGCACCTAATGTAATCAGTGTAATTGACATTTTGTCGTTCTGGTTGAATAAATAAATAATTAATTAATAGGTAAGTATATTAAGAAGATAATAAATAATCTTGTTGAAGTATTTGGATGGTACGGTAAATAAGGAAAAAAAATCTTTGCTAAATCATTTTGTACAAAATATTTTATAGGTACATAGATGAGATTGACTTCTGTACCTATCTATTTTGTGCCTTGGTCGAATTGGCTACAGGCCCCGCTTTAGCTTAATCCGCCACTAGCTTTCACAGCTTGTTTTGAAACTCCAACACTACAGGAACCTGTCATAAAATCGAGGATGACTGATTATAAAGATGAGAAGTTAATACCAGCGAGTTTGCTACGTCTTTGTGCTCTCCCACTTAAAAGCAATTGATTTTGATCGAGTACCATTTTGTACGAAGTTTAAATCTATATGATTGACCTAATTCAGCTAAAAGTTTGAGCTCTTTGGCTAGAGGAACATTAGTTATGTAAACATAGGAGTCACTTTGCACTCTTATATTAATTAGGGACATTTTCTCATCGTTTAATTTTACAAACAAATGGAAAGCTGAGATGGTTTGTCTTGAAAGAATCGTGTTTGCAGATGTTATTATAAGTTACTAGTTTCTGCTAGTAATTTCGCCCGCGTGATAGTATAGTCGGCCTTATAATGTTCCCACTGTTGGGACTCTGGGAGAGGAAATGGGCCGTAATCCACAACGCAGGTCCGGTGTATTGTTTCCAAACTAAGTTATTTTGTTTCTTTGTGTTTCACTATTCCCGCTTTTTCAAGGAAAAATGTAAGAAAAATAAATAAGTTTTTTGTCCTCTGAAATATTTGTGTCACGTACAAAAGACTTAAACGAGGTCTCTAAGGTAGGATGAAGGCATAAACCATCCCTTGTTGGAGAAACCTCCTAACCACCACCAGGTGCCTTCAAGTCAGTCGGAGGGCGACACACTGTCGCTCGTCCCGGTGTCGCCGTGTCGCGCCCCGTCGCCGCCCCGTCGCAGATGGCCCACGTGCTGCAATGTAAACAACGCGTGTTTACATCATACTACGATGACTACATGGGGTCGGAGACAGGGGAGTTTTTAAAGATTTAGGGGATGGCAAATATTGCTTGTGTCTCCAGTTGTAAGACCGTTGTAACGTCGAAGACGTTTTTGAATCAAACAAAGCATTTATTTCAAAAACTTTTGAGTTGTCAAGAAGTTAGTCAGAAAAAAAAATTATGATAATTGCATATTCCAAAGCGTTGATGTCTATTTAGAAGAATATGCAAGAAACTCCGTGGACACTCTTTTAAATCATGTACACATATATGTACCTATATCATAGTTATCTTAGGTTGAAAAGTAACCTGAGTATAGAAACGATAATGGAAATGGCACATATGTATGTACATATGTGCATCCTTTTGTTTATGTCATGTGTATGAGTGAGTTTGGTTCAAAATTCAAATATTTTTATTTCTTCTAGGCTTACATGGCACTTATAAAGCGTCAAAAGCTAGTGGTCGTTCAAAATTGTCTATAATATGGTCGACACACTGTGAACAGCTAACCAAATATTTTTTCATTCAATATATACAATATTTTTTACGATTCGAGGTCCATTTTTGCTGGTTGTTTTATTTTGAATAATTTTGTTATATTTAAAAAAAAATTAACAATTTAAAATCTGGATTTTACAAAAAACTTCAAACGTCTGCGATACTGTTTTAGCGAGATATCGGTGATAATATGTCTTTCTGTGTTTTTTTTTTTGTTTCTAATAGTGTGGGGTCTTCTCCATAGATATCTACACTTTGGAACGTGCAATTCAGCTCAAATTTTTTAGACTGATCGACATTTGACTATTCAAAAGCGCCTGAAAATGGTCTATTTGAAATAAATGCTTTTGATTTTGATTTTAGAAGCAGAATTATACCCCATATCTCTGCATAAAGGACACAGGCAAGTTCACAAACTTGCCTGGAGCCCTGCCCACCGCCTGGTAGCCGCGTGAAGCTCACAAACAAGAACGGTCACCGTTGGCGAGCGGCCGCGACGTCGCGACGCCTCGCGATATTGATGCACTTCCATTCATTCCTATAACAGACGTAATTGAGAAAAACAATATGAATTTGGTACTTAGATATTTGCTGGAACCGATTTATAATTGCTTTTGAACTTTGGAAGTTTAATTAGTAAGACCTGAACGAGCGTAGCTTCCAGTGACTGCAACTCTTGGAATTGACAATGCTCACTACGTTGTACTATTTCTTTTTTTAATAATTAGTTTATATATTTATTTATCTACATTGTGCTCACATAACAGAAGCGACAAAAAATATGTAACCAAGATTTATGTGTATTAATTTATATGTTTAATTACGATTTAAAAGAGTGTGCATGGACTTTCTTTGCACGTTCTTCTGCCAAGAGATCTACGCTTTGGAACGTGCAACATAGCTTCACTTTTTAGAACGGACCAACATTTTGACCATTCAGAAGTACCTGTAATTGATATATTAGAAATTTAGAAATAAATGTTTCTGATTTCTGATAAAAATACATGTAAACTTACATACAAACGACACCGAGACTCCGAACAATTATCGGCAGGCCATACAAAAAAAAGTTACGCGCGGGATTGGAACCCGCGATACGCAGCTCAGTAGCCAAACATAGCGCCAACCGAACCTTCGAAAGAAACTATAGCTTATCTACACAAATATTATAAAGAGGTAAAGTTTAATCTCTGAACCTTAACCGGCCATCGTAGGCGTGGGCTTACGGACGACGAGAAATGGGTAGCTCATCGTCCGCTCGTCCTACGAGGACCGAACCCGAGTCGTCGATAACTATGTTCCACGGACGCCTCAAAGAGATGCCAGCAAAACTATAGGGACCCAGCAGGGTCGATGCCTATTAGGACCATGAGGATATGTATGAAAGGGACACTCGTGGTCCTAGAACGAAAAAGGCAACTGATGAGACATAGGTGTGGCTTTAGTCAGTAAAAGTCTGACATGCTCTCTCACCCCACTTGGGCAATTTAGCTACACTTTTCTTGGACTGACCGACATTTGACTATTCAAAGGTGGTCTATTTGAAATAAATGATTTTGCTTTTTGATTTTGATTTTGGGAACGGGAAAAGACATCTATACATATAAATAAAATTGGAGTGTCTGTTTGTAATATTGAAATAACTTTTCTTCTTGCATATTGAAGTACACAGTATTCAAATAACAAAAAACAAAACTTATATATACCCTAACAAAAACTCTTAATTCCGCGATGCAGGATTTTCGCCATTTCGTTCTAGATGCTAGATGCTACACAAAGATAAGTCGAAGTTGACCTAGTATCAATTTCGACATAAGTTAACGAATGAATTAATATTGGCTGGGCCTCAAGTCTGCCATTACAATAGTGTCAGAATGGTCTATCATTGATGTCATAATTGTCGATTTTGACAAGTTCGGTAATCTACTAATATAATGGCGTCATTATGACTTTCCAATGGTCAACCACTGACACTCCATTGAAAGAAGTGACATAGAATGGTAATCTCGTACATATTGACAAATGAATATTTGACGTTTGCGGTAATCTGCTAAAACTTTGACAGTTTATTTGATCAGTGTTTTACCATTAGAACGTTATTATGCAGTTATTGGTTTTAATATGCTCGAAATTATCATTCTACCACAATTCTATTACAAGACCAGTGACCAATCAATGATCGATCATTATGAATTAGCAGATTACAAACTTTTAGCAAAATGACAATGGGATCGTGTTGGAATGACGAATTTATAAAAATAGCAGACTTGGGGCCCAGGTCGTTGCTTTTACGAATTTTACAATGAGAATCATGGTCGACGGAGATGATTAATCTCCAAATAATAAATAAAATAAAATAGATTTGTGCTTATAAGCCAGGAAACAAATATTGTCTTAGTAAATAATGTATTCATGGTCACCCTTCTAAATCATTGCATAGGAAATTAAAGAATAGCTAATAACTGCGTAGTGTTTTTTTGTTCCAAATTTCGTCACAAGTATAGTAGATTAGAAGCCAATTTATTTACCGAAGCATCTCAATTGAGGAGCCTCATTAAATGTGCTAAATCTCCCGATCCACTTCATTTTTGATATCCGGTTCTTATCCTACAAATCTAATATACTTACTGCTAAATGATGACGAAATTACGTATCAATTGAAGTAATGCTTCTTTTTGAAAAATGACGGCTCATGTGAATGGTCTGAGGAGCCATATACAATGTATGGTAACTTTTTTAATTTTAACACTATAGAGCTCAAATTTTGTCTACTAACTACTTTAAAATGCTACTAAATCATACCAAATTATGATAAATATTCAACCATGATGTTCGTAGTTCTGTTCCGTGGCTCCTCAATCCAAACATTTAGATTGAGGAGCCACCTTCATGTTCATGTAACTTTTTAAATATTATACTACAAAATCGAGGATCGAACCTACTAAATTTTTAAACTTACTACTAAATAAGTATTTGATTTCATTAAGATACGAAATGTAGCACCTCAATCCTTACGGACATATTGCTTTTTACTACATGCATATGAATATATATACGGTACATACACCAAAATAACATTTTTTACAATTTTTGTCTGTCTGTTTGTCCGGGCTAATCTCTGAAATGGCTGGACCGATTTTGACGGGACTTCTTTTGGCAGGTAGCTGATGTAATAAGGAGTAACATAGACTACTTTTATTTTAGAAAAAATAAATTCAAAATCCTGTAGTTCACGCGAACGAAGTCGCGGGCACAACTACATAGTTATGGATAAATATTACACCCAGAAACAGAACAAATGATCGTGCTAGTTATTAAATATTATTTTTTTCATTATTAATATTGTTGTTTATAAAGTTTTTTTAGTATGTTTGTTTTTTCTTTATTGAGCATCACTGCAATTGTATAGTTTGTAATGTTTATTTTTATATTTTATTTTCAACACAATGTTCCATTGTTATGAAATGAAATGATTTAAGACTTATGATTTATTGCTCATCATCACAGAAACATTTATCCTGGCTGGAAATTGAACCCTCGACCTCCGGCATAGCAGTCAGGGCCACTAACCACTAGACCAACAGGCCAGTCTACAGATGATTTCCCTCTTAAAAGAAACCTCTTCATACCTTCACTCTATGCGTCCTTCACGTCATAAGTTCCATGGTCAGGCATGGAATTTACGATCCAAGATGACAAGGAAGGATGTAGGAAATATGCAGTGTTTGTTGTCCTCTTATTTCCTGATTAGCATCGGCGACTGGTTGTCGCTGCTGGTGGCCGGCCGAGCGCTTGTTATGGTAAGCAGGGCCTAATTATATACATATTTTGATATTTTTATAAGAAAAAAAATAGGTTATTTATTGTTTTACAATATTTTTTGAATAATTTATTTCATCACCACTGCTGCTACGGATCATTCCCTTTCCTAGAGGGCTTGAGTCCAAGAGTGGGAACGTTAAAAAAAGGCTGATGATGATTAATGTTTTTTGATGATGTAGTCAAAAACAGATGGTTGATTGGGCCGAATGGTGCTTGAGTGGTCACGTCCTGGAAGACGCAGCGTTGATAGGCCTCCCACAAGGTAGACCGATGACCTGGGGCCTAAGTCTGCTATTTTTATAAATTCATCACTCCAACACGATCCCATTGTCATTTTGCTCAAAGTTTGTAATCTGCTAATTCATAATGATCGATCATTGATCGGCCAATGGTGTTGTATTCTGTCACTATTGTAATAGCAGACTTGAGGCCCTGGTGAGGATTGCGGGAATCTGATGGATGCGAGATGCCGAAGACCGGTCATTGTGGTGACTTTAGGGGAGGCCTAAGTCCCACAGTGACTTGGACATAAGCCTCGCCCAATTTGTTTATTGTTTTACACTGTGTTTTGATAACGTAATCCAGAACAGATGGACGATGCAGCTGAAAGGTTCTGGAGTAATAATGACAATAAGTATTTATTTCACAAAAACATAGCACTTTGCACTGTAAACATTGTTTGAAAACAATATTTACATTATGATGCAATAAACGACTCTATCTTTTAAACTAGGACTAGCCTGTATCTTAAAAGACAGGGTTCAGCCTTTCCTTCCTTCCTCAAGATTAGGAAGTGGCGACCGAGTACTAAAAAACGCAGCGTTGGTAAGCTTCCCAAAAGGTGGACCGACGACCTTTTTTTTATTTTTTTTTTATGGTGGGAAAAAATCATCCAATGACAACCCCCGCTCTTGGGCGGAGCAGGAGATAGTGTCAGACTCTTACTGACTAAAAGACCCACCCCATTCCTTCTAGCCTTCATACCGGGGCTCGAGCTCGCTTTCGGATAACCCTGGCCCCAGTAGGCTACGACCCGGCTGGGTCCCTGCTGTTGCTGACAACTCCTTGAAGCGCGCGGGAACAGTGCGCGCCGTCGACGACTTGGGCTTGGTGCCCATTGGCGAGCTACCCATTGCTCGCTGTCCGCAAGCCCGCGCCTACGGTGACCGGAAATCGGCGTTGCCTAATGCGGTCGGCCTCCTCCTTTGCGAGCATTGGACCGATGACCTGGTGAGGGTCGCGGGAATCCGATCGACTTGATACGCTCAGGACCGATCGTTGTGGCGACACTTGGAGAAGCCATGTCGAACAGTCTTTCGGCTGAAATGATGATGGTGATGCTGAAACATTGGTAGACTGACTGTATGGCAGTAGTGCCCGATTCAAATCCAGCCAGGCGCATTACTTTGTGTAATTTATTTCATTACCTGCTCTCAAAAACTGTGAAGGAAAAGATCGTGAGGAAACCGTCATGTCTAAGAATTGAACCAACCCACAATGGGCCCGCGTGCTGGATTACGACCCATTCCCTTTCCTAGAGAGCAGGCATGAGCCCCAACATTTGGAACAATAAAAAAGGCTGATTATACTTAAGTATTTACAATATTAGTTTTTGTACATACGCTACCAGAAACCCTTGTCTAATATTTTTATGTAAAAACTGTATTACCTTATCATGAAAAAATCACAAAGTTATAAGCTGGTTGTCCATACAAATGCATGGTCACTGGGCCATCCGGGCTCCCGAAAGGTGGTTTTACGCCTGCACCTAACTGTGCGCTGGCGCCTTATGCCCGCTATGACCTGCCGTGACCAGTGTGTGATACTTATCATCGGTGGTGTCAAACTTGTGACCTTTTTTAAATATTTTTAGGAAAAAATATAACATGGTGTAAAAACTAATGAAATCCATTCAGTTACTGATTCTGAACAAACCATATCAAGGTTTCACATCACTAAAAGTAATGTTGTGGTTAATCCAGACAGGAGATTTATTTTTTGTAGTTTTATTTTATCGTCATATCCTTCAGCAATCCGATATGACAGAAGCTTATTCATATCCATAATTACAACTGAATTTAAAAGATCTTCTCAAAAGGAAGTATAAGTGATTCACGCAGGGAGCTGGCGACTCCAGTCCGCTGGCGATGGCGGCGCCGGCGACTTACTGTCGGCGCCCACCGCCAAACTACACAGTTTTTATGACACAAACTATTTTGTATGTGTCCGTTGTACTTGTCTGGTTATTGTCGGACAGGTAACTCGTAATGGAACAAATGAATTGAGTTATGGAGTTGTTTTAACGATTTCACAAGTTGTTATGGAGACATGAGATGATTCTGGATTAATAGAGATGCCAGCATCATCAGGCTACTGGGGCCAGGGTTAGTTTTGAAAGACAACTCGAGCCTAGAAGGAATGGATCTCGGTCTTTTAGTCAGTAAGAGTCTGACACTATCTCCCGCTCCGCCCAAGAGCGAGGGTTTTCACTGGATGATTTTTCCCACCATAAAAAAAAAATGCCCAGGTTTCTTCTCTGTGAAAGGGACTGGGCAGTACTCCACCAAGCGGTCCCTGAGTGTGGGTTAATGGATGTCACAAGTCTTCGATTTTTTTAAATTCTAAGACGTGCCATTTTCCTCAAATTCCTTTGTCTTTTGAAAAGCAGTGGTAAATGTGGTGATGAAATAATTTACACTGAAGTATAGTGCCTGGCTGGGATCGAACCTACGGCCAACGAGTCTCGGTTATTTGAAACTCTCCAAATAAGTAGGTATAGTTTTTATTAGCTCTTACTTTTTTGACACTAGACATGTAAAGTTATTATTTTTAATTAATACTTTTAAAGTTAGCAAAAAAGTAAAAAAAAGTTCAGAACAAATCAACCAAAATAACCTAGACTAAAAACTCTTGAACAGAAGTAAACATAAACAACAATGTTAACAACTTTTTTTATTGGAAATCTATACTTAAATAACTTCTCCCGCTCTAGGTGAAGCGAGAGGGAGTATCACACTTACTGACTAAATCCCGTCTATGTTCCTTCAGTTACCTTTTGCGTTCCAGGACAACAGAACAAGTCCTTAAGGCGTATAGTCCCTTGAACCATCTGGCCGAAATTAAATGGACGCAACTCTCGCACCCGCCTAGGCGGCAGTACGCATATCTGTGCATTTATTTGTGGCCAGCAGCGCCCGGAAAGCGCGCGGCTGACCTTTAAATCCATTTTCTTTGCGAAATATTGATTGATTTACATATGCAATGTTCACTTTGAAGAATATTTAACCACCAATTTTTATGTGTAAAATTTTTTCTAATTAAAATCCAAGCCGTTTCGAAGGAGTAGGAAAAAAGTTGCGAAAAGTTGCGAAATTGCTAAATATTTTCTGAATCTATTATAAACATATATTTTTTTCAAACCTACAAACCTAGCCGTTACCGAGGAGTAAGCTTCAGGCTTCAGAAAGTCACTGTTTTATGGCACTTTTCGGGCGCTTGGGCCTTAAGAATTAGGTAACAACTTGAGCTGAAATATAATGTAGTTGAATGCGTCCAAGGTAACTTTAAATCATAAACAACATTCAGAAGATAGATAAAACTCTATGGGTAACTTTAATGAAGACTTGCTTACTCATGTCTTGTTGTCAACAACTGTTGTTTACCGGTTGCGTGTTACAGACTCTCTGTTTTATGAACTCCTCGAAATATGTATTTGTATATTTATTATTTACTAGCTTTTGCCCGCGGCTTCTGCCGCGTGGCATTAGGTACTTAAGGAATCGGGATAAAAGGTAGCCTATGTTATTTTCCATGTCAAAGGCTATATGCATGCCAAATTTCATCCAAATCCGTTCAGCTGTTTTTCCGTGATTAAGTAACAAACATCCAAATATCCGAATATCCAAACATCCACACTTTCACATTTATAATATTAGTTAGGACTAGCTTCTGTCAGCGGGTATATATTTATAATAATAATAATAATAATATAATATTCCACAACTATCACTCAGCGCCGTCTAGTCCCAAGCTAAGCAGAGCTTGTGTTATGGGTACTAGACAACTGATAAACATACTTATATATTTCTAAATACATACATATTATAGATAAATTACACCCAGACACAGAACAAATTATCGTGCTCAACACACAAACATTTGTCCTGGGTGGGAATCGAACCCACAACCTCTGGCACAGCAGTCAGGGTCACTAACCGCTAGACCAACAGGCCTGTCAAACCCTGTTATACCCTGAGGTCCTGACGGAATCCTCACCTTCCGCATGACGCAGATCCTCGCCGGACATGGTCAGTTCGGGAGGTTCGTGCACCGGATTCGTGCGGAAGTGACGCCCGAGTGTCGCCATTGTCTGCTTCTGAAAGGAAGATTCGGTCCCAGTACGAAAGGCAACAAAAGAACAGGAGTGGATTTTTAGTCAGTAAAAGTCTGACACTATCTCGCGCTCCGCCCAAGAGCGGGGGAAATCCTCTCTTAATGCTCGCCTACGTCATAAAAGGAAATCTTGCGCAAAATTTCACACTTCTAGTCCTAGTATTTTCGATTGCGCTTTGATATGTCAGTCAATCAGTTTCTCCTTCCTTAACTAACAACATTATGATTACGACTAAATATAGAAGAGAAAACCAAAAATTATTTAACTAATTTCAAAATATAATTAAGTAATTTAATAAATTGACGTGATCTTCGCGTGACCCAAGGGCTGGCTTCTACCTCGGTCAGAGAATAAGCATTGCCATACAACGTGGCAATGCCGCCAGCCTTTTGGGCACACTTCCAGTCGACAGCGATGCGGAGGAGTTTTATGACGTCATATTTAGCTAGGCATTTAGTGTATATATTATTTTTAATTATTTAAGTTATTGTTTAATTTGTTTATTATTTCTTTGTGCAAAAAAACTAAATAAAATTTATTAAAGCAAAAAAAAAAAAATTTAATAATAATATAGATATTGTACCCTGCTCCCGACATCGGTGGACTACTGTTTTTTATATTTTTAAATGTTTTTTTTTTTATATATGTCATAAAAAATATTTAAAAATATCAAAAATACGTATTATAAGAAAAATAAAGGAGATGTAGATATTAACAGAAGCTTAATTCTAAAGTAATAATTTTAATAAAAAAATAATATTTGTTTATTATTTGAATCACATGCATATTCCCTAAACTCACAAATTGGAGTTCCTAAGGATGCATTTTAATACCAGTCAGTTCTAAGAAAAACTACACAGAAAACATTCATAAAAAAAAAAACGCGACAAAATTCAACCACAAAAAAATTAGACAGTTTTTCTTACATCCCAGGTCTTCCGAAATATATTCGCACATTAATTAAACATGTTTTATGGTAAACGTTGGCGCTTTTATGATTTATTCAAAACATTTCATCGATATTCAGTTAGTTTGATTTACGGCGCGTTCTGAAACAGTCACGGTTTGAAAATCAATCGGCTGTAGTCTTATATATGTAACTGAACACGTTTCACGAGATTATAGAATATAATAAACCTTATTGTAGACCAAATAGTAACAAAACTACCAACAACAAAAAAAGTCGTGGGTGAAGTGGGCCCTCGCCTAGGCACGCCACAATTATGGCGGTAAGTCCCCTCCTTGAGGCGTGGCTGGAAAGCCTGGAAAGACCTCACGGCGTCCTCACCTTCCTTCTTTGGCAAGGAAGATCATATAATTATAGATACCATAATTTGACTCATATTGTGCATGTTGGGACTCGTACCATTAGGTTAATCTGTCAATAGACTATTAAGAGTTCGGCTATAAAAAGACTTTCAATGGTATTAATCTTTTAAGGCGTATAGTTCCTTGAACCATCTGGCCGAAATTATGTGAACGCAAGTCTCGCACTCGCCTAGGCGGCAGTACGCAAATCTGTGCATTTATTTGCGGCCAGCAGCGCCCGGAAAGCGCTTTAAATCCATTTTCTCTGCAAGATATTGATTGATTTACATATGCAATGTTCACTTTGAAGAATATTTAACCACCAATTTTTATGTGTAAAAATGTTTCTGAAGGTCCAAGCCGTTTCGAAGGAGTAGGGAAAAGTTGCGAAAAGTTGCGAAATTGCTAAATATTTTTTTTTGACAAAAGTATTAATTGCACGAAAAAATCAAATGTTGATATTATTGTTCATGAATCTATAATTAACATATATTTTTTTCAAACCAATTGACCTAGCCGTTACGGAGGAGTAGGCCTCAGAAAATCACTGTTTTATGGCACTTTCCGGGCGCTTGGCCCTTAATACATGATGATACAGAAGATCATACTGATTGATCATTAGAGTAAAATATAATGACTGCTGAAAGCCCAAATAGATAACTTTATAACGAAGGATTGTACAACCATATACCTATTGCAAATAATCATTTACGCGATAGACGTCCACTGTTGGATTTGGACCTCCCCAAAGTGTCGCCACAACGATGGGACTTGTGTGTCTTGCAACCATCGCATTCCCACGACTCTCATCAGGTCTTCAGTCCACCTTGTGGGAGGCCTTCCAACGCTTCGTCTGTCGATGCGCGGTTGCCACTCTAGAAGGCTGCGCCATGCCATGGAGTTTCTTGCCGGTTCTTCTTCATAGGAAACGACCAATTTAGACCGTGCACTAGTTTCTGAAAATTCTGACGTTTTATAAGTGCCCATGTAGGCCTATGTGAAATAAAATATTTTGAATTTTGAAAATTTTTTTTTAAATTTTTTGGACTTTTCGGCTCACATCGACAATCTGTTTTACGAGCAATGTGTCTTGCCCACTGGCATTTAAGTTTGACGATTCCTCGGGCAATGCCGGCGACTTTAGTTCTCTTGTAGATATCTTCTTTTTTAATGCGATCACGCAAGAAAACTCCAAGCTTAGCTTTGGTTCTGTAATTCAACTTTAATTCAAATAGAAATAAACAATGAAACGTGTAAGTTTCAGCATTATCCAAAACTCTGTCCTGAATACGGTTCGGTATCCGACTTGCTAATGAGACCGCTGTTACGCCTAGTGCGACGCGATGCCATCAATCATTATAGGCACACCCATATATCAGGAAGCGGTTAATAGGTGCCTGAAATGTTTTCAGATGAAGCAAATAGATAAACATTGAGAGACGAAGGAAAACAGAGAGCCAGTGAAAAGAAGAAGTTTGGTTATAAGACAAAAAAATATTATAAGAACTGACCATACATCTGTAATATGCTATAAATTAATATTGAATAAAAAAATGAGATTAAAAAAAATCTTTAAAAAATCAAAAAAGCAAAAGAAAAAAAAAACAAAACTTAATTATTTCTTTTTTAAAACTAAAAAAATCAATCTTTTTAATTATTGTGACGGTCTAGTGTTTAGCGATATTTTTATGTAATTTTGACGTTCAAAAAGTGCTGACTGCTGATTCCCAGCCTGATTTATTAAACACTTAATTTTAGAAAATATGTTATTTTCAGTGTGAAATATTTCTACCGTTGCTTTGTGATTGGGTTTGAGTATTATGGGACTGTGATCTGCCACCAGAGTTTTTATTTTATCTGAGATATAATCTAGTGACTTCTCCCGCTCTAGGGTGGAACGAGAGGGCCTTTCAGACTATTACAGACTAGAACCTCACCACTTATCACAGAAGAGTTGAATTTTATTTTCATACTACAGCTAAAAAAAAATACAAAGAAAATAGACCATCCCTAAGTTTCAGGAAAGTTTCAGCAGAGTTTTCCACCCAATTCTCTCTAGCTAACTATTTTACAACTACTTTATTTATCCAATAATACCTACTCATACTTGCCAGCATCACATCCAAATAATTAATCAATAGTAAAACATAACAGAATTATTAGCAGTGGCTGAATTGTTTACGTCGTGTGCCCGCGTCTCCGCGACGACGACGCGACGCACCGACGCTACTTTTTGGCGCCAAATTCAGGCGCCATCTTGTATTCTTGACACATACACATGATTCTTGACAATAAAAATAATTTGGATCGGTAATGTGCTGCCATTGATAGTTAATAAGTAGGTAGATTGGTGATATGATTTGATTTGCTCTAAATAATAAGTATTTAAGTACATTAGTTTGTTTTTGTGCAATCATTGGGAATTGGGATTTAGTCTAAAAAAGCTGCTTCGCTCAATGACCTCAGGTAATTAAGTAGGCTACCTATACATTGTTTTTAGTTTATAATGCGAAACCTGAATATAGTTGGTTCAGAATCAGTAACTGAATGGATTCCAATAGTTTTAAGCTATTGCATAGCTTCTATGGCGGGCCTTGAGCGTGGAGACCGAATCCAGAAATTCCGTAACGAAAATAACCTAACACCCCCCACTCATTTGTTTTTTGAGCGTGGTGAGTTGGTGACCGATAAGAAAACAAATGAGTGAACAATCAATCAAAATTCAATTCAATGTGTGAAAGTGTAACTTCAATTAATATCAAAGAAAAAAAAATACTGCATAAATAAAATAAATAAATAATTATAATTGCATAAGTTGATAAAAATGCTATACAATAGCTTTACCGCGGCAGTCCCCGAGTGCCACACGTCTTTTTTATATACACCACACGTTATATTTTTTCCCAATAATATTTAAAAAGGTCAAAACTTGGACACCACCGACACTAAGTAGGTACAACACAGGTCGCAGCGGGCCCGGTGACTATGTATTTTTACTGACATAACAAGCTTTGTGATTTTTTATACCTACAGTTATATTCTACATAAAAATACTAAACACGTGTTTCAGATTTCGCATAAACTTACTAAAACCCGCAACCTATAACTCGTAAGTCGGGATCGTTTCCACTCGGTCACCACTGCTCTCAGATAGTAAATATACCTATATTTTTGATAAATCATGAATACATGAAAGTCTTAAGTTATAAAAAAAATTATTACTTATACAGGATGTAAAGGACAGCCCTCCACAAACTTTAGGGCTTGCTCAGTAGACAAAATTGAACAACCTTCCACAAGATTTTTTTTCAGGAAACAAAAAAAAATCGACCTCTCCATACAAACTGTCCAATCAAGTTTTTAATTTTGTATGGTGAGGCTGAATTTTTTTTCGTTTCCTGAAAAAAAAGTCTTGTGAAAGGTTGTTCAGTTTCGTCTACTGAGCAAGCCCTTAAACTTTGTGGAGGGCTGTCCTTTACACCCTGTATAAGCGCTTCTAGACAAGGAAAATTCAAAGTAATTGTAAGAAGGACGTCGGCAACGCATCAGTGATTCTGAGTGATGTGATCATGTAAACGGAAAGAGGACTTATTTACTTCCTTCTTGGACATTGTGGACTAGTTGTGTGAGAATGTGGATATCTACTTACATAATAGCCTACAGAGTATATACATGGCCCAATTATTTGGTAGAGTACTTAAAAATATTCTCTATTAGGTGATAGGTCCTAAACTAACAAAGAAGTATTTTATGTAGTTAAGTATTTTTTAAATGTTAATTATGCGTACATACAAAGCGTTTTGAGAACACATTCATTATACGTACAGGATTGGAATTCCCTGCTGGAGTCTGTGTTTCCAATCAGGTGAGATAGTGGTCAAACGCAAGCCTATACAGAATTAAAAAAATATGCTTGTAAATAAATAAAGTCATAACCTAACTAGTTATGACTTTATTTATTTACTTAAATTTATTAGCTTAAATACTAATGGAGATAATAAGGACACTACGAAATGACAGAACAAACATGTAAATATCTCAATTACTACTTATAGATTTTTTTTTTGGTGAGTAAAAATCATCTAGATGACATCCCCCGCCCTTGGGCGGAGCGGGAGATAGTGTCAGACTTTTGCTGACTAAAAAACCAACCCCATTCCTTCGTTGCCTTTCAAACCGGGGCCGAGCCTTCCTTTCAGAACTGGCCCTTGGTCCCAATAGGCTTCGACTCTGCTAGGCCCCTACGGTTGCTGAAAACTCCTTGAGGCTTGGTCCTTGGGCTCGGTCCGCGAGCGAGCTACCCATTGCTCGCCGTCTGCAAGCCCGCTCCAACGTGGCCGGAAATTGGGATCGGAATCCCTGTGGCGGCTGAAGCGTGAGCGCCGTTGCCTGATGCGGTCAGCCTCCTCCTTTGCTAGCAATACTGCTTCGCAGAAGAAGTCGCCCGCCTGTTACTCCTCCTCGCTCCGGACCATGCCTTGCACCAGAAGCTCTGCTGCGGCGAGAGATCGCCGCCGCCGATCGCCTCCGCAAGGACTTGCGATTTTGCGATGCTCTGCCCAAGCGGGGCACACCTCCACCGTGTGTATCTAATTACATTTAACGTTTCAGTTCCGGTAAATAGTTTTGTTTTTAACGACTATCTATGACAAAGTAAATAGATATTTCATTATTATCAGCAGACAGGACGCTTTATTAAAAAGATAAATGTAGGCAGGTCATAAATAAAAGAAAATCTATCTGACTGTTGGACAAACAATGCGGAAACGGATTGAAACGAAATTCTCAGTCAATGAGTTAAAAGTTGTCTGATGTTACTTATAGCTCTACCTACAGTCATTTTAGAATCAAGATTTTTCATTAAAATAGCAAAACATTATGCAATTTAGTCATTATTGTGATTTGGGGGTGACTAAATACCTAAAATTCTAGCAGATAAATCTGGACTGAAATGGTGATGATGCGATACACAAAATGGTGTTAGAGATCTTTTTTCTTTGAGATGGGAAATCATGTAATGATTTCTCCGACTCTAGGGCGGAGCGTGAGGTCGTGTCAGATTTTTACTGACTAATACCACACCTATGTTTCTTCTCTTTCGGTGAAGGAAAACATCGCGAGAAAACCGGCATATCCTAGAACCAAAAATTCGAAGACATGTGACATCCACCAACACTGGGCCCGTGTAGTGGATTGCGGCCCATACCCTCTCCTAGAGAGAAGGCCTGAGTCCCAGCAGTAGGAACATTAAAAGACTATAGTGTATGTATATGTTTCTTCAGTTGTCATTTCTGTTCTTAGACCACGGGTTACGCTTTTATAGAAGTTTTCTTTTAGGCTCTACAATTTAGTTGACATCCCCTTGAGGTGGGCGTGGAACTCACCGCGCTGTTGACGAATTGAGCTCAGTCCTGACAGTTACTGGACGACCTGAGGGTGGCTCGCCGTCTGCAAGCCGGCGAGTGTTAGATATATGAGCTGTTAAAATTGAACTCCAGTAAATGGGCCTCTATTCAGTTGGCCTTCAAGGACGCGTAAGCTAACGGTGTAAGTAGCGATGACTGTTGCCGGGGCGAAAGTGGAACAGCTGAGGAGTAGTATTCCCTTTTGGAATTGGTTTCCAGATTGCTACAACCTAGGGCCTATAAGTCCAGAAGAAAAGTGACTCCCTCTCATGTCTCATCATCATCAACATTATCAGTATCATTTAATCCGAAAGACGTCTACTGTTGGTAGGTTTTTGTGTACAGTAAAGAATTAACAGGGCCAAGGTTCGATTCCTAGACTTGTGTTTTTAAGTGTAAAGATGCACACCTGACTAATATTTCTTTATGAAAAACAGTAAGTATATGGCCCCAGTAGCTAATTGGCCACGTTTAATTCATTAAACCCCAAGCGTACGCCGGCGTTCGCGCACCTATTTCTTTCTATTGTGTCTGTAATTTCCACGATTGAAAGGTTAAAGCACTATGAGTGACTTTTAGTAGGTCCACAGAAACTGCTAGAGGCATAAAGCAAAATATGCTGAAAACCTACACATAGGCGCAGTGGTTGAGTGATTGGCTGCTACGCTGCGTGTTGTAGATTCGATTCCCACACAGAACAAATATTTTTATGGCCTGTAGGATAGGTCTTTCTGGTCTGGATATCTATGTGTATGTGAGTCTATAAACACACCAATGATACAGGAGCTGTGTGGGTCAACGTATTTTTCAATACACTAACTCAAAGATCAGCTCTTTTCCTTACCGCTTTCAGACACGCAATTGACTATTTCTCGCATTAGTGCGGAAAAATGAGTTCGCCTCCGCCACAATTTATTACATTTATCGTATCAGACAGGGCGCTAAGTCGCGCGTCAACCCCCTTTTATTTTTATCTTTGTAAGTGCATTGAAAAAAGTCGTTTGGTACACGTGGAATCGCCTACAGCTTGTGCAAATTCCGCCTCGGTTGCTATGACAAACTTTCTCGACTTGTATCAAAATGTACTATGTAGATACTATTTGTTAAGAAAAAAAAATTACGTAAACTTTATATTATCCAAGTTTAACAGGTAAGTACATTAACTGATTTGTATGTTTATTGTTTTTCTTACTTCTAAACAAATATTTGACCTAGTTTCCAACTTGCGTCAGCCTAAGTTCAAAGTTAGTTCAGACTATAACTTGTCTAACTTATTATTCAACTCCAACTCGCCCAGTTCATAGTTCCCCGAATTAGCGACTATTAAACAATAACTTAACTGTATAATTATACAATTAAACTGATACCAGAATACATTACATCTATCATGCATTACGATCGGAGATCAAAACGAAATCACCGATGAGAGGAAAACTGGCCAAGTGCGAGTTGGACTCGCGCCACGTAGGGTTCCGTATCGTACTTGGGAAAATTCGGCAAAAAAATTTCGTTTGTACAATGGGATCCTCCCCTAAAAAATATTTAAAGTTGTTTTTAGTATTTGTAGCGGCAACAGAAATAAATATTTTGTGAATATTTCAACTGTCTAGGTATCGCTGTTCTTGAGATACAGCCTGGTGACAGCCAGACGGACAGACAGACAGACAGTAAAGTCTTTGTTTTTAGTATTTGTTGTTATAGCGGCCACAGAAATACGTAATTTGTAAAAACAACTGTCTAGTTATCGCGGTTCTTGAGATACAGCCTGGTGACAGACAGACGGACAAACGGACGGAAGGTCTTAGTTATTACTAAGACTTCGCTGTCTGTTCGTCCGTCTGTCGGTTTTTTAGGGTCCCGTTTTTACCCGTAAGTACGGAACCCTAAAAATCAAGTAGTCATTTCTATTTTTAGCGATGACATTTATTGTAGTTGAGTGCTCAACGGAAGTCCTTAGGGGATGACTTCCACCCCTGGCGGCACGTCAAAGGATCAATAAATCCCCCCCTCTTCCTAATTTATATAATAGTGTCACAGTGCAATGCAAACATTCAAAAACTGTTGGACAGCGGTGTAGGGCCACGAGATAAGCGATTTACTCGTAATAGAGTTATTGACTAATATGTGTCGTTATCTGGAACTGTTTTAAGTTTTCTTTTCCTTCTTTTTCTTTCTTTGTTAGTTCAGTAAACTCTCACACTTAACCAAAGTTCACACACACTACCGACTTATTAGTTAGTTACTACAATAAATCAAAAAAATGATGAAGCCACTTCAAAAGCGTAGATCACTATGGAGAAGAACGTGCAACAAACTCCTTGAGCACTTTTTTAAAACAACAAATCATCATCCTTTTTAATGCTTTTAATGCTCCCACAGCTGGGACTCAGACTTCCTCTCTAGGAGAAGGAAACAACAAATACGTAGTTAAAATCCTATATTTTGATACAAGCGGGGAAAGTTTATCATTGCTACCGAGGTGGAATTCGCCCGAACCGTAGGCGAGGACGTTACTTCTACACGCTTGAACGACTAAAAAGATTTCTATGAAACTTGGTGAACGGGTAAACCATGACGTAGAATACGACATAGGCTTTTTTTTTTTTTCGGGGACTATGTTCCCTTGGGAGAAATTACTACAATGAAGCGTACGAAGCCGCTGACAGCAGCTAGTATGTTCTAATTTAGGACAACGATAAGCTGTAATACGCTGTAATTTTCGTTAATGTTCACGAAACTTACAGCGTATTACAGCGTATTAACGCCGCCACAAAAAAAACGCTAGAAGCGACTACAAAAAAAAAGGTAGAAGCGGCCGCAAAAAACAGCTAAAGTGAGCGTCACCTTGTGTCCGGAGAAGCTTGAAGCGGCGGTTTTTTGTGGCCCGTGTTTGGGGACAGTTATAGTAGGTAGAAAAAAAAAGTCGAACTTTAAAGCTTCCAGCCTATTCAATAAAATTTAATTCAATATATTTAATTTCTCTTACTATTTAAAGCTGCAAAAAATCTAAATATAAATTGTATATTGTGTCCCACTTACAGGAAGACAGGAAGATTGTATTAACTCAAGCATTTACCGACCTATCGTCATTACACACGAAGCCCTAATTGATTTCCACGAAGCATTTACTCCATGATGATCTGTTCTCTACTCAGAAATCGCGTTACATCCGGTAGTTCAATCATCACTTCAAGTTAACTGTAAGAAAACCGTCCCTGTCAATGCTAAATTGCAAGCGTTGGTATCGGCAAGCTGAATGATTGTTCGAAAGAGTTACCGTGGCCCTCGAATGCAAAGGGTAACTGAAAAAACACAGGTGGGTTTTAGTAGCAGTAAAAGTTTGACACTCTCTCTCGCTCCAACCAGAGCAGGAAAAGTTATTTGATGATTTCCCACTAACCAAAAAAGCCGTTGCTGTCTGTGTCGAATTACAATGGTGAGCTTAACTTCCGCAGCAGACACTGAATATGAAAACCCCATAGATTTTAAAAACTTGTTAGCTGCCTATATTCTTGCAAATAAATAAATTTTATTTTTATTTATTTATTTATTTATTTATTGCCAATTTACACTTACAGTTTAACACCACACATATAAATTATAGGCCACATTAATAATAATTTAAAAACATTAACATAATAAACATAAAAGTAATGAAAAAGTAATAGTAATTATGAAAAAAATGTCAAAAATAATAACAATAATGAAAGTAATGTAAAAAAAAAAATAGGAATAATAATGGAAACAATGTCATAAAAAAAAAAAAATTGAAATCATGTCAAATCTTTCATTCATTCATTCTTTCATTTCTTATTGCTTTGATTCCTTCATTCATTCGTGCATTCATATTTATTCATATTCAAATTCATACATTCATTCTTTCACACCTTCACTCATTTGCTCATTCATTCTTTCATTAATTTATGCATCATTTGTATTTGTTCATTCTGAAATCAAATTGTTGCTGTGCTCTTGTAGACGTGCGGAAGCTGTCCGCCGCCGCCGGTTTCCTGGGCGTAGCACAAAGCGCCGGCGAGCACCACGCAGCCGGCGCCGGCGGCGGCGCCAGCGCGACGCTGCGATCGCTCGCCGTTTATTATAAACAACTACACTCACCTAATATTGATTATTTTGGTACATTAGCCATAGACAACATGTGTGACAGACGATGAGAGGGGTGCGACAGTTTTTTGGGAAGTTTAGTTATGGTGGTGGTCCAAACTGTATTTCAGGACATCACCTAAATTTTTTATCATTAAAAATATACAATAAGTCCAACAAATACCCTACCTGGTAAACAAAATTATTATTGGACACTGACTCACAAATTATCTCTGCGAAGTTTACAGGTCTTCAATTTTACACTCTGACTGACTTTTGATTCATATGCCCCAAAATCTACAATAGGAAGGAATCTATAACAGGCTAGACTTTGTAATTAGGATTTATCTGAACAAAAATACTCTTTACTTAACACTATACTCTTTACTTTGTAATATTAGTGTAGATTATACACCGTTAAATTTTAATCGTTTTAATCCCGTGGAGGGTCGATCCGGTACATGAAACACTATCGATTTGTAAAGATAAAATCAAAAAATAAAGTAGGTACCTTTTTTTCAAAACTCGATTTATATCGTTTTCTTAAAGAAATTAATTTCGTACATGCGTAAATTAATACGAATAGTGTTCATTGTACCGGATTGACCCTCCACGGGATTAAAACGATTAAAATTTAACGGTGTATAGAGTTGTTAAAAATATAGCTCAGACCAACCTATTACAAATCACAAGCCAACAACCAACAACTTTAAACTTAATAAAAAAAAATCTGCAATGAACAACACTGCATACAAAAGACATGGCAAGCGGCGCCGCAAGTGATCATCATTTAGTCTCAACGGAACGTTTGGCACAACACCACGTCCGCATTCCTCCCGCACGGTTATACCTATTGCAAGACAGTGTTACACCCTGGACAGACAGCTCATTTGCATGTGTTCCTTCCTTAGACATGTTTATTAAGATCGCCTGCGCATACGCAAACGTTGCTAATGAAAAAATGTCTAGAGTTAGCCTTACTTCAATGTCTTTTGGATAAGAAATACAGTAGAGTTTGTAAAAATTTCAGAAATTAAACCAATAGATCTTTTCTTCTCTGTCCATGATCCAGGGTGTCCTGTAGGTCCAAGGGTTTGCTAGAGAGCTTAGGAAGATCATCCCTTGATGGACTTAACGTCAACCACTAGCCTATTCCGATCGAAAATTATTGTCGCCATTAGACCGGTGTCCTTTTACTTGGGCCTTAATAACTTTAGAGGTATAAACCGGAAGACAAATGCATTCTATAATTCTTAGCAAAGAACTCTGTTCCTGACATCTGCAGCCCCTTTCTTACCAGGTACAAAATAGGCTCGACCAACAAAAAATCTCCAAGTACAAACAATTCTCATAACCAATCATATTATCTTACAAAGTATCATTTCTTTGTCCTCAAGGTGCATCCTACATGCAGTCTTCGCTAAGTCCCCATGCCACCTCCACCGCCGGCCAAGGTCACTGGCGCCCATCATCCTATCGTAAAGTGTAAGTGGTGCTAATTAGGTAGGTATAGGTACAGTCGATTTCTGCGAGCAATAACGTGCGTCACTTGGGCTAAGTCGATAACTTTGGTTTGCTTGCGGGTATCTTCAGTCCTGATTCGATCAGGCAAGGAAACTCCGAGCATAGCACTTTCTATTGCCTTTTGGGGATCTGATGAATACACGACAAACAGGACCAATCGTTGTGGCGTCTTTTGGGGGAGCCTTATGCCTAACAGTCGACGTCTTTCGTCTTAAATGATGATGATGATGATTGATGACAGTGGATTTGGACAATGAAATTGATTTGAATTTAATGAAATTAACAAATCGTGAGCCCATATCTCTTTACCTTCTTATCATCTCTTTACCTTCTTATCATCATCATCATCAGCCTTTTCAATGTTCCCTCTGCTGGGACTGAGGCTCTAGGAGAGGGAATGGGCCGTAATCCACCATGTGGGCCCAGTGCGGGTTGGTGAATGTCACAAGTCTTCGATTTTTTTATTTTGGTTCTAAAACATACCGGTTTCCTCACGATGTTTTCCTCCGCCGTTTTGAGAGCAGTTATAATGAAATAAATTACACAAAGTAAGCCTGGCAGGGTTTGATCCCGCGACCTACAACTCATAAGTCGGAGCCATTATCACTCGGCCAACATTGCTCTCACACTCTTTACCTTCTACTAGAAGCAAAATATACCCTTTCCTTATATGTCTGTAGTTCATAAAATATAGTTTTGTTCTATATTTTATAGGTAAAACTGTAGTCGACTGTCAGCCAGATTTATGAATCGTGTTCTGTAGCCTGATTCACGTAAAATCAGACAAGCCAAATATCGTTGAAGTTTTGTAGTCGTTCGATCGAAGTCCTGTCCAAAAGCGGTATTCACGATCTATCGACTTATTTCCAGTTACATTAATAAGCATTCTACCAGGATAATGTAATACAGATGTTTTTTTAAGTCGACGAATTTCAAACGACTATAAAATCGATGTCGTTCAAACTCGATTGATGGATGTGAATACGGAAATGGTCTAAACGACTAAATCGCTACGATATTGTTACGGTTTTCATTACGTGAATCGGGCTACTGTTTGTTGCCTTCCATATTATTTAGACAAGTAGGTAAATAACATTCAAATGAACCACGCAATCGATCATACCCTACAATGTAGCATAAAGAGGATACACGTGGGTGCATCGTGGCATGGAGTCGCCACCACGCCGCGCCACCTTGCCGCCGCCGCACGCCTGCCAAGGTCACTGGCTCATCAGCCACCACTTAACACCTATAAAGAGTAAGTACACCTAATTACATAGGGGTACTATCAATAATTTGATTTGGACAACGAGGAAATAAACGGGAATCTGGACAATAGACGAAATCCAATAAATTTTGGTTTGGTTGAAGTTGTTTTAGAAATTAGAAAATGGATTGATCGAATCGATAGTAAGAGGTGTTCTTATTTATTTATTTATTTAGGATCTCCAAACTTAGTACGTATACGTACCTACTTACACAATAAACGTAATATGTCTTATAATTTTGTAGTTTAGTTATTTTTGACATCTTTTCCATAAAATAGCTGGTTTAAAATGTTATTTTTTATCAACCTTACTTTTTATTAAAATGACTGTATTCAGTTTATCTTAGATATTAATTCAAATTACAATTAATTTATTTTGTACAATTTGTATTTTTAAGGAATTTGAATTGATACTTATCTAATTTATTTGACTTTTTTAACTAAGTAGGTATATTCCGTTGACTTGTAATTACATAAATGAAATTGCAGTGCCCAATAGGACCCTAGTAAGCACTATTTTTAAGATGTAGGTACCTACGTATGTACTCCTTCACTTATTGTTATAGAAGACCACAGCAAGCCCAAAGACAATTTAAGAAACTATTAACAAAAATAAATATATAATTTATTTATTGTTTTGGTATGGGTAAATTAGTCCTTGATGGCTCAAATTCAAAAAGCTGCAGATATCAATGGGCAGTTCTACTTAGCGTATGTAAGAATGTAAATTGCATCAGCTACTTACGATTCCGCCCGAGTTTGGCTCGTAAAAGGAGGGTAGTGCCTGGGTGACGCCGACCGCAGTTACTATCACGTCTATGTTATGCTTGTCTCTAAACTCAATAGCTTATGACTGGACGTGGAAAAAGTACCAAGTGATAAACTTATTCTAGTAAACTTTTATGCCATCGGTTGTCTGTGCTCTGCTTAGGTAGAGTTTTTTGGTAAACATCGTCATGTCCACAGAAAAGATGAAAGAAAAGTAGAAAGGAAATAGGTACTTTCCGATTTGTACTACAACGAGTATCGCCACTTGTCTCCCACCCTGTAACTCCACCACAGGCAATAAACCAATACGAACGCGCATTACGCAACTAACAGATCACGCACACTTAGATCGCAAGTTTGCTATTGGTAGTTCAACTGTGAGCATGGCCCTACTTTGTAGCACGCCTACCCCGCCCTCAAGGCCATTCTTACCTCTTTCATCTGCTCTGTGGCCATCTCCCTAAACTTTTCCCAACTGTCTTGAAGTCGGCCTAACCGGATACGGCTAAGTATGAGTATTTTACATGAAGCGACTGCCTATCACATCTCTACAACCCAGTAACTGGGGAACAACCAGACTTAATTCATGACTTGCATTAAAAAAAAAAGGAGTGGAGCGCTAATGAAAGCGTCCTTTTCGAGGTACATTTTCATACAACCGCTCTTACGTGATTATGACGTTATTACACATCTTTCTCGAGATATTTTGGATACACAGTTATCTTGTCGATATTATCTAGGCTTCTATGGAAATCAAAACGTAAATTTGTGTAAAACTAATCTAGAAAATACCTCTGAAAATCTGCTATTTTACGTGAACTTTGGCCCTCCATAAAATAATGTACACATATACATTCAGTCAAAAAAGTATCGGGAATGGATGATTTGTTTATGGTTCTAAATTCAAATTTTAGATCTTTTTGTTGTTGCTAGATTGGCACAACTGTTTTCTATTTTGGCGCGGAGTTTGACTTGCATCTGTTATTTATATTAAATACAGTGTTGTTTTTAGTTATATCGTATCTAGTGTGTATTGCGAATTTCATAATGGACAAAAACATCGAACAAAGAGTTTGTCTTAAATTTTGCATCGCCAATGGAGTTTCGTGTTCGGAGTCACTGAAAATGTTACAGAAGGCTTACGGTGAATCGACTTTATCAGAAACACGTGCTTAAGAGTGGTACAAAGCATTCACAACGGTCGAGATGTGATGGAAGATGCAAATCTTCCATCACATCTCGACCGTTGTGAATGCTTGCTCTGGTAGGCCATCAACCTCTGCAACTGAAGTTAACATCGCAAAAGTGAAGGAAATAGTGACTGAAAATCCTCATTCAAGTTTGTATCATTTTAACTAATCATTTGGTTATGAAACATGTTGCCGCTCCGCTAGTCCCAAAAGACCTGAATTTTCTCCAGAAACTCAATCGCATGAGAGTCGCTGAGGACATGCTAGAACGAGTCAATTCCGACCCAACATTCATGAAACGCATTATTACTGGCGACGAGACGTGGGTTTACGAGTTTGACATGCAAACAAGTCAACAAGCTACGAAATGGCGCCTTCCAACTGAACCAAAACCGAAAAAACCACGCCAAAGTCGATCAAAAGTCAAAGTCATGTTGACTGTTTTTTTTAACTATCGCGGTGTTGTGCACTCGGAATTCTTACCGGAAGGTCAAACGGTAAATGAAGAATATTATTTGAGCGTTATGCGGTATTTAAGAGAGCAAATTCGACGAAAAAGGCCAGATTTGTGGAAAGAAAATTCTTGGATTTTGCACCACGATAATGCGCCTTCTACTGCCGATTATTCGTTGGCGTAAGTGTATCGTTACTGAAGGGGCATACTTTGAAGGTGATAAAATAAATTTAGATGAATAACAAAAGTTTTGTATATTATTGATCTTTTCCCGGTACTTTCTTGACAGAGTAGTATAACATAAAAAAAATACATCAATAGAAGCGTTGCACATTTAATCGAGATTCTGAATAACGAATTTTTTTCTGAAAAACTTGTATTCCCTGGAATAAATTTTGTGAAATATTCGAAATATTCAAGTAAATCTTAGAATTACCGAATGCCAACAGAGTTTTCAGGCGTTTTTTTTTCTTTTTTGTGTTGCCTCTTCATCAAAAAACGCGTTGGACTGCGTTAGATGAAGCAACAAGCTTTTAAATCATGCTCGATGTTGACGATAGGCCAGTGGTAAACGACCCTCTAAATGTAAGATTTAGCATTCGCGTAGTTTGTGAAGGCTGTTGCAAACACAACTTGGCGAAATGGGTTTATATAGACCAGTCGGATGCATAATGTAAGTGAGATGCCCCTGTTGAAGACATGAGTCACACGTTGGAATTAGTGTTGCCAGGTTTCCCGATTTGCGCGGGATGTCCCGATTTTGAGGGGTCTGGAGACGCGTCCCGATTTTCACCTGATCGGGACGCTAAATGTCCCACTGTGTGTAATGTTAATGATTACCGACGAGGTGGTATTTAAACCCGAGCCATGGCGAGGGTCTTAAGAGAGCCGAGAACGGTAATCATTAATTACTTACGTGTATCATACGACGTTTTTCAATGCACTTGTGAAGAAAATAACTATAAAACTAGTAAACTTTTGTGGCGGTAAAAATCTGTTTTCATATAGGTATGCATGCGCGCCCATATTTTTTTTATTTACCTTTCAATACACTCACTGAAATGAATAAACGGGGGTCGACCGGCGACTCGTGGGGGACGACCTGCGCCCAGCCTGATACGATAAATGTAATATAATTATGGCGGGGGAGAGGTTGAAGAATAAGGTTTTAACTACATTATAGCACTAGTGCGTAATGGTAATCAAAATGCTACAGTTTGGTAACAAGGGCCATTATGTACATACCTAACTACAATAAGAGACACTTTCTGAGCAAGTGCGTTGAAAAAAAAATTTTCGAGGTGTTCTCTTTTATATTTGTGGATTTCCAGAGTTTCCAAAAATGAGTAGAACCTGATTAAGAAGTGTATCATCAACTCGAAAAGAAGAAACAAGCGTAGTTCAGGGAAGTTAAAGACCTGGAGGAATGTAGTTAATTCATATAGTTAATTCAAAGATAAAATAAGTAATGACGGCACCTTATCAATGCTTATCTTTTGAAACAATTATTATACATAGATGACTAGATTCAATCAGCTTAACCCGCTTGAATTATATTTATACCCTATGTTACTAAGTGATAAAATAACATTTTACAGGTGAAAGAATTTTTAAAATTGGTCCTGAAGTTTTTTATTTTAATCATTACAAACAAAAATATAAAAATAATAATTCTTCTTGAATTTAAATTTAGATTGAACATTATTAGACGTGTATATCTTTGTATTTAAACAGTATATTCAATATAGCCCCGTCCACAATTTTTCTCTGCATTACCAAAAGGTTGACTAGTAGAAAATGCCTAAGGCATGAAATCCTATACTTTTAATTGCGTAAAGAATAAAATAAAATAAATAAGAATCCTTACGGGGTGACCGTGCAGGTATGAGCAGAACCACAATATACAGGCTGATAAGGAAAGTACCTAAGATAGAGCAGGTATTAAAAGTTGTCAATAAAATGTCCAAACCAGACATACTTGGCTAAAAACAAAAAATCAAAACCCATTAGCGGTTGTAGCTATTTGTTACTCCAATAAGTTGGGTTATTTATTTACGAGCGACTGCTCTCTCTCGTGGCCAAGTGGTAACGGACCCGACTTACGAGTTTATAGGTCGTGGGTTCAAACTCAGTCAGGCGCATTTCTTTATGTAGTATATTTCATCACCACTGCTCTCAAAACTGTGAAGGAAAACATCGTGAGAAAACCCGGCATGTCCTAGAATCAAAAATTCGAAGACATGTTACATCCACCAACGTGCACTGGGCCCGCGTGGTGGATTACGGCCAATTCCCTCTTTTAGCAAGAGGAGGTCTGAGTCCCAGCAGTGGGAACATTGTAAGGCTGATTATGCTTTGCTATATTTGTTTTAGCTAAAATCTTAATAATAAAACTTATGCTGCCTCATACAGAGTCATTCATGCGATATTTAATATATGCATTTCTGAGAAAAGCCAGCAGGTCGGGTCCGGTTGTAATTATCTCCTTATTTGTTTTGTTTCCAACAGAGCGGTCGCTTAGGGTCAATCAAATCTTTTACAACATTTATTTTTATTTTGAAAAAACAAATTAAGATAACTCGCTAATTAGTGGAGTTAGTTTTATAGTGCCTACAGCTTTGCTAAAGACGATAATGTAAAAGGTCTATAGGTACCCAGATGCGTCAGACCCTACCGCATACCGTCACGTAGGGGCCCAGCAGGGTCGAAGCCTACTGGGGCCAAGAGTCTGAAAGGAAGGCTCAACCCCGGTATGAAAGGCAACGAAGGAACCGAGTAGGTTTTTTAGTCAGTACAAGTCTGACACTATCTCCCGCTCCGCCCAAAGGCCCCCCGCCTTTTTGCGGAGCGGGAGATAGTGATGTCACCTGGATGATTTTTACCCAACGAAAAAAAAAGAACCTATCGTCAGCTTTGTTTTTTAAGGATGGAAATCATCCAATGACTTCTCTCGCTGTGGGTGGAGAAGTAGAGCGTATCAGACTTTTACTGACTAAACCCAATTCACTTGCTCTTTGCGTTTTAGAACTACCTACGGGTTTCCCCATCAGAAATTCCTCGCGGTCCTAGCTAGTGGGCATCGGCCCTGCTGGGCTCTTACGCTTTGCTGACATCTCTTTGAGGAGCGCGTGGATCGCTACACGCCTTTGACGATTTGGACTCGGTCCGGTTAACTACCGGAGGGCTGGACGGCGAACTACCCATTGCTCAACGAGCGCAACCTCGCGTCTATCGTAGTGGGTAGTCGGGGTCGGAATTTCGAGGAGGATTTGAACCTTCAACTAACGCCAACAGCAGAACTACTAATCGTATTTCTAACAAGTGCTTTTAACCATCTTACCGTACCTGCTCATCAGAGTTTGCGAGTATTTAATACTCTATCAAATGGGTAGTTGAGTTTCCAGTTCAGCTACTGCTACTTACCAAAGCAGCGTACGGAACCATTACCTACAAGTACAAATATTTGTACCAACATCAAGCAAGACTTTGAGTGGCTATTGTTGGCTGTTGATACAAATATTTGTAGCTATCTGTTCCTTGGTATCATTCCCTGTCCGAGCTGCAGGAACAACAGTGGCGACTAACAACGGTGCGTGCCCGTGGCGCCTACTTATTTGTGCCCGCCGTCGCCGCCGAGCCGCGCCGGCCCGCCGCCGCCGGCGCCCCGCGGTCCACGCGAGTGTTGGGACGCTGGGATAGAGCCGAGAGGTAGCGGGCATTTTAGGGACGTGTTTACGTCTTGATTGTGTTGAGATTTTGAGATTTGAATTTTTATTCTCTGGATGTTTTAAAAAGGGGCTAATTTTTGAAAGGTCTAGTGTTTAGACTTTAGGCTACGCTATAGCGTAGCTTAAAATAAATTCATAGAAATAAATAATAACATTAATTTGATGTGCATAATTACACAGTAAATGATTTTTAAATGGGTTTTTAAGTATTATTAAGTTTGACCATATCATCGGTAGGTATTTAATATTTGCAAAAATGCGGAATAGTTTACGTAACCCAATTAGAAAACATTAATCCAATTCTCACATAATGGTTGAATTAGGTAAATAATAACATTGAATAAGTAAGTACTAAATATCGTATTATGTCTAGGGTACAGAGTAACTTAATTCGCAGCAAGTTTTTTTTTTTTTTTTTTTTTTATAATGGATAGGCTCGCGTTTGACCACAATCTCACCTGATGGTAAGCGATGATGTGGCCGACGATGGAGCACGCTTGCCTAGAAGCAATCTATTCACTCTTGACTTAAAGACCCCTATTTATTGGCCCACCAACAGCATTAGTTACATACAGGATTTTTTGTAAAAAAATAATATTAAAATCAAGGCACTGGTATGCATGCCTATGCACAGCTTACACCATGCTAGTTCATAACAGCTCCGTCTACAGAATGCAAATCGAGCTTTTCTGCTCAGTTGACTCTTTCAAAAATAAATTATAGATAGGCAAGTACTCGTACCTAAGTAATAAGAGTTCCATCATTATCCCCAACCCACAGACCCGCTACCGCCCCCGCGGCCGCTCCGCTCATCACCCAGCGCCACGCTCCAAGAGCCCCACTAATGATTGTTCATGATTTATTTGCCCAGCTTATTTTTATAGTCGCCCGCATCCACACGATGATGGAAAGGTGAACGTCTCCTTTTTACTTGTCTTCAGACAATTTGTGGTTGAGCGTTGTGTTCGACAACTTATTTTGTGTTTAGGGAGGTAAGTAAGAAGTTGGTAGTTTTGTTGTTAGGAATGTAATTTGGGACGAATAAGGAATTTAGTTTTGTTTGGTTCCCCCTGAAGGTATTTGTAAACTTTTTTGTGTTTACGTGTAGAGGTACAAGAAGTTGTCGTGATGGCCCTGTGCGGTTAAGACACCCGCCTCTCATGTACGAGGTTGCCGGTTCGAAACCCGAAACTAGGCAAGTAGTAAGTAGATACTTGCGATAAGTTTAATTAGGGTAATTTTAATTTACCGTCTACTTACGTAGCACCACGGATTAGAGATTTGTGCATAGTTTTATAGCAAATGGCTCACCCTTATTATATTACATTAGCTGCTGCTGCGGCTTCGCCTGCCTGAAAGTAGAAAATTCTACCAAGGTAACATACTCCCGGGATAAAAAGCATTGTGCTATTCCAGGTCATGGTCTGCCTGTTTACCAAATTTTATACAAATCCTGCACGCTTAGCCAAGTTGTTATTCTGCAATCGTTAACGCTGTAGAAAAGTGATGAAACGAATGGGAATGACGTCATCTCAACGTAAAGTCGCGTGGTCGGAACAAAAGAATAGAAAATTCGTAGCCAAGTTCACATCGATCAAAATGATAGAATGAATTTCTACAACGTTTAACGCTACATCCTTTGATAAACAAACGCTACATTGTAGATCGAGCGGCCGACGCAGGTGCGTCAACATGGCTACCCACTTATCGTTTTCTACAATTGCTGACACCGAAGCGTTACCGATTGGAGAACGGAAATCGACACGATACGGTTGTAACTTGGCTAGGGGGGCAGTTAGCTGTTCAAGCATGAAGAACAACATACAAACGACAGCGCAGTTGACGCAGTGGTTAAGCGATTAGCTGTGTCGCGGTTTCGATTCCCGTACGAAACAAAAAGGTATTCGTATAGCTTACAGGTAGATATTAGGAAGAACTCGCAGGATGGTACAATGTTCTTTCAAACCTTGTATATTTATTTATTTTATTTTATTACTGTTCGGAAAACTTACAGCTGTTTGTTACAGTAAAACTTAAATTATGTAAAAAATCGGCCATTTACAAGTTTTCACATATAGGTACTAATGCGAGTGACTAAAACTAAGATGACAACAGCAAAACGTTATTGCAAAGTACTCAGTGGCTTGATTTTAGGTGTTGATTGTAGCTAATTATAAAAATACAACTCTTAACACCGGAGTGGCTTGTTTGCTGGGAGACGGATAGATTTGTGTCATGAATGTCTAAGGTTTTGTGAGAGAATGGATGAAATATAAGTAAATCATTTTGCGGGATATTTTATTTTAGAAGTTATGTATATGTACATGTATTTTCTATTGTATAACGCTATACTTATACGCTATACGTATAGTCTGTAATGTTAAACAAGTGCTTGTAAATATATAAATAAATAACTTTACCAATATCATGAAGGAAAATTAGCCGGTCTGCAAGACGTCGTCACGGGATCCAGAGTGAACCAAGCGTTCATCACTCATGGGGCACTTGCTCAATGTCTCGCAGTCGCAAGTTCAATTCCCGAAAGGTTAACAGGCTCAGCTGCACGCTTAGCCAAGTTGTTATTCTGCAATCGTTAACGCTGTCGAAAAGTGATGAAACGTATGGGAATAACGTCATCTCAACTTAAAGTCGCGTGATCAGAACAAACGAATAGACAATTCGTAGCCAAGTTCATATCGTTCAAAGTCGTTTCTACAATGTTTAACGCTACATCCTTTGTTATACAAACGCTACATTGTAGAACGAGCGGCCGACTCAGGCGCGTCAACATGGCTACCAACTTATCGTTTTCTACAATTGCTGTCTCCGAGGCGTTACTGATTAGAGAACGGAATTCGACACAAACTGGTTGTATCTTGGCTAGGGGGGCTGGTATCTGTAGTCAAACTAATTATATGCTTTCAACCTTTGATATCGGCTGTAGAACCAACAGAATATGTCAGTCTTCCGAGTTGACCTAGAGTTCTGCTAGACCAATAAATATTGCCCACCCAAATATCTACACTAATATAATAGAGGTAGTTTGTATTTTTGTTTGTAGGAGGTAATCCTGAAAGTACTGGTCCGATTACTAAAATTGTTTCACCTATAGAAAGCTGCTTAATTCCTGAGTGACAGGCTATATTTTATTGGCGGGGGCGAATCCTCAGGCAAAAGCTATATTTTAATATCTTTGTTCTTGCATTTGTTCATTTTGGTTGTAACACTTGCATCTCCATCTTTCAGGTAAAAACGCAGGTGAAACCACGTGGGATAGCAAGGCTTTTTTTTATTGTTGATAGATTTGCGCTTGACCGCTATCTCAACTGATGGAAAGCGACGATGCGGTTGACGATGGACTTAAAGATTCCCGGGTTGTAGCCATCAGGAAAAACAGACTCCGGCAAGGAATTCCACTCCCTAGCTAGACGCAAACGTTTTGTGCGCGTAGGTAGGTGTTTAGAATAAAACTAAAATTAATAATTAAAACACCAAAATACATCTGTTTAATTTATTAAAAGTAAAAATTACTTATCTAGTAAATATACCACAAAACAAATTCCTCGACTTTCCGTTTCACAAAAATAAATCATATTCTTTTCAGTGGATACTGCGATGAATAGTTAGGTTTGGTACACACTTGCGTTAAAAGATAAATTTATAATAAAATATAATTAAATTGTAGATTTTTGTTGCTGCCTGCGCAAGAGTAGGTAGTTAAATGTTACAGAAGTGGATAACCACTTTTCAAAGCATACTTAATATTTTAACAGAAATTTGAATAAGACCTCTAAAGATACAACTACACTGGGCACATGTGTGCTACACACGCCGATCTGGGCGCGTCGGACTCCATATATTTTATATGGAAACTAGACTTGTAGAGCTACACTTGATACACGCCACGCGACGTCGTTCTACGTACAAATCGAATAATAGAATAGTTTTTGCGAAATTTTATCGAGTGAAGTTCAGTTGCTGTTTTATTTATTTGCAAAATGATGCCTAGCGAATATTGTGATGTAAAATTGGTGTATTTTTACCTATCTCAAGTGTCTACACAACTGGACAATAAGTAGGATCATTGAAACAGGCACGATGTCGGCAAAATGGAGCTAAGTATTTTATTGTTTTATTGTTATACAATATATTGTATTGTCGATTTTGCATTACATTTGCTGCCAAATATTGCAAAAAAAAACATTAGAATATATTGCACCAGCAATCTAATGTAACTCAAAATAGATATTTACTACTGATGACGAGGCGATATGGTCTTAGACCTTAGCCTGCATAAATGGGACGAAGAAAAAATATGTCATTGAAAATGTGTCTGTGTCTCACACGTTATCTACCCAACATTATGTTCTTATTTTATTTTTAAATATAATCGCCGCAGTGTCCACATTTCCACAATAATTCTTTCTTAAAAGTTTGTGCGGGAAAATAATATACAATATTTTCGTACAGGTAATAGATTCACAAACTAAAGCATTCGAAAGGTACAAAAATAACTTTGGACCCAATTCACTCCAACGCACATTTATCTATAGGTTATAGCTAACTAGGTATAATTTAATTATTATTTATGTAGGCACAACATCTATGTACTAAGTTGTTTTTATCTTGCTTGTATATTTTATACTGCATACAGTTTTAACATGATCTTTCTAAAGATATGAAAAAAAAAATATGTTGTCTATGGTTTACAGTACAAAGATGTTGTGTTTAACATTTTAAGGTTTTAAAATTCAGACGATTATTCAGAATTTATTTATTATATATATTGGCTCACAACTTTCATCATAGGATTATTTTAAAATAAGACCACACATAGTTGGTTATAGTAAAAAGTATAATTTGGTCGGAATAATCGTCTGTCTGTTCTCAGCCTTATTTAAATCTTTTGTGAGTTCTTCCAAATTAGTTGTTTCGTTGTTGATGCTTGTTACATTATAAGAATATATATTTATTATGAATTAAGTACAAAATAATACGTAGATAATGTGTAGAATCAGTCGGTATTTCGCAAGTTATCATAAATATACAGATACCGGCACGGATATTGAGCGACCTCCACTTGCGTAAAGTGACATATCGGGTCTCTTTAGTGGTATGAGGTGAGACGCGGGGAGCGTAAACCTTGTACAATGATTGGCTGCCGATGTGTGCGATGAGCAAAGCGACCCCCTCTCTTTCGTCGAACGCTTAAGATTCGTTCCGGTATAACATTTTTGATGAAAATTATATTCCAACAAATTCGACCTATTAAAATACTGTTAGTCTGTCTCTGTCAAAAAATGTAGGGGAAAAACTCACAAAAGAAACATTATATCCAAACTTATATGATTAACATCGTTTTAAAAAAAAAACAAAGCGACGTTTACTTACAGCGACTAAATTGTCTTTCGTAATAATCGTCACCAATATGGCGTAAAGTATTCTGTCGAAAAATGAAGTAAATCTCTCAAACGTCTAATGTTATACAATTGTGACGAACGTAAACTAAGTATAGAGTTACTTAACTGATTAAAATACATGAATATTCGAACCCTATGTTTCTAATAAGGGCGCAAAACAGGCTGCAAGGGACTTAACATGACGTACCCAGGCGAGTGAGAGCTCTCGTCAGTGCGAGCGAGAAAGAAGTATAGTGTCAACACCATACTTCTTTCTGTAAGCTGAAAACGCATACGCAGACGACTAACTCTAGTTAGCTACTTGAGTTAGCCGTCTGCGTATGCGTTTATTCACGTTTTACTTAGCTAAAGCAGGCGCCAGATAACCGTGGAAAAACGGTCATTGACCCTACATTCGTTGACATTCTTAATTTCAAAATCGAAAATAAAGACATAGAGCTATCTTGAATCGACATCTATCGTGATCCTTATGATCTAGTAATGAGTCAATTCATTGATTGTTTTTCGGGTACCTGGGAAGAGATATTAGGAAAAGGTCAATGTACTTAATTCCACGGTTATCTGGCTTCTTCTATAGTAATTCAAAATACCAAATGATAACGAAAGAAGAATAATATTAATGAGATTTTATTTAAAAAATAGGGCAGTATTTTCAGTAAGTATAGATATTATTGACGATGTTGAATGACAGATGCAGTGATGTTTGTTCTAATTCAGCTCCAAATAAATGCTTTTAGATGCCGTAAAAAATTGCAATTTATAGAGAACATTTTAAAATAATTAAAATGTTTGTCGTCTTTTGTACTCAATGTACTCTCACCCATAACATATGGGTCAAATATGTCAAAAATTGCATTTATAATGTCGCACCCTTAACACAAAAGTGACACTATACCAAAAAAGGTGTTTTTTCAGCAGTTATAAAGTTTTCAGTGTAACTACTTAACCCGATAAGTTGTTACACTGAAGTCGAATGAATTACCAAAGAACATTAACAATTGGAACAAAGACTGACAATCAGAGAATGGGTTGTGATAATCAGATTGAAAGTTTTACCAAAAAATGGCAATTAAAAACAAAAAGTTAAGTATAGTGCCACTTTTTGTTTTAAAGGTGCGATGTGTATACACGGCCATTCTGGCAGGCCACGCCAGGTGACCACGTGATAGTCTAGGACAGTAGTTTTAATTCTAACAATAAATGTACTTGGTTAATGATGGTTTACAATAATTAAAAAACAATGATATAGAAGAGTAACTGGCAAAATGCTGGTAAAATGATAGACCTGTTTAAAATAATCTTTGAAATTTTCAGCTTTTCTCTACAATAATATGCTTGTATTATACGCCTAAACTTTCCTCATGAATTATTCTGTCTATTGATGAAAAGTGCATTAAAATTACAGTAGTTTTTTTTTAGGTTTGTTAGTGATGTAACGAATATTCGCACATTTTTTGACATTCACATTTGAATTCGCAAGAAACATGCGAAAATTTGACGAATGTGTTTGAAAAACATAAAGGTATTATAGTATTGATTGAACGGATATAAAATGATAATACAACTGATATGAATTAGTGATGTAACGAATGTTAAATTTCTGACATATGCGAATACGATTTTGTTCGGCCCTCGGTTTTCTAGGACAGTTAACCTACATCAACATTTTGCCAACTACCTTCCTACCGGACATGTGTCAGTTCAGTAACTATTCCTGAAGCTCCTGTTGGGCTTGAAGCCGCCGCCGCCGCCGCCACCACCTCCGGGCGAGGAGTTGAGGAATAACTCGATGTAGCGATGATCCATGTTGTTCTTGTCGCGTCTCATCGCCTGAGGACCAATAAAGGTAATTTTGTATTTTTTTTTAACCTTTCGAATGTCTTAACTTACACAGTCCAACATAAGGTAATTGTCTTTCTATTGTGTCTCTAATTACGACATTCAAAGAGTTAATTATAAATAGGCTCGCATTTGACCCCTCACTTGATGGTAAGTGATGATGTGGTTGATAATAGAGCATGCTTGTCTAGAAGTAACCTATTCACTCTTAAAAAACTAGGTTGTAGCTCACACAGCCTCCAAACAGAGAATTTCACTCCCCAATTTTAGAAATTCTGATCTCTTAGGAAGTCTGTGATCCAATCACACACCGGTAAGTCGACTTTAAACAGCAAACTTAGCAATAAGGCTATCATGCCAGACCCTGTAGAAAGCCTATGGTTGGAGACAGGTTTTGAACAGCTTCATCAGCATTAAAACTACCCAATATTAAGAGCAGTGATGACCCAGTATCCTGCAGTTGCCCTTTACATTCTAGAACTATAGGTTTATTTTCAGAACCTCCGTGGCCCTAGCAGGCATCGGCCCCGCTGGGCTTTTAGGGTTTGCCGACATCTTTTTGAGGCATCGTCGACAACTCGGGCTCGGTCTGTACGATTACAGGACGGCCGGATGGCGAGCTACCATTGCTCATTGTCGGCAAGCCCGCGCCTACCGTGCCGGGTAGTCAGGGTCAGGGTCACGGCGTTCCTAGCTGACTTACTGCGAAGCCTGTCTTGCAGATTTAATCTTTCAATAGATTTATATCCTTGATCCCGTTAGTATGCCAACTCACCCTCATGGCGTCCTCGTGGCACTCAAACTCGACGTCAGCTTCACCAGACGGCCTGCCGCTGTTGTCGTACAAAATGTTGATGTTCATGGGACGGATTGGCTTGAAGAACTGCAAATGTATTGAACGAATTATTATTAACTGTCAAACACTTTTGAACAAACCTAAAATTAGAAATGTCCTGGTACCATCGCAGTCATTTCTACCTAATCACTTAAAAAAATTGTCGCTTAGATCCCGCGGCGCGGCGCCAAACCAAACCCTTTGAAATTTTCGATTCGAGTGCAAGCAAAAATCAACTTAGCAGTGGTCAGGTGGAAGTATCTTTGATGGTACATCCACAAAATCTAATTATTATATTCAATTAAATTCTGCGTGTGGGTTTTCCTAATTAAATGTAGAAACAAAAGTTTTAGTTAAATTATTATCTAGACATCCTGCTTTTTCAGTATCAAAAAAAAAAACACTTGAGAAAATTTAATAATTGCTTAAAAAAACATAAATAAAACATTGAATTGTGTTAGATTTTGTAGACTCTCTTATTTTTAGCATTTTATTATGATATTATTATTATTATTTTTTTTTTATATTTGCACGACAAGTCATGGCGAAATGTTTGCGCTGAAAATTATTTATTTATTAATAACACATACAATTGTTTTAACAGGTGTAGACCTTCGGTATAGGTACTATGTATTTATTACCCATCTTTGACATTTATTAAATGAAAAACATTGACACAGTGTCTTGAGTATACTTATTTACATTTGCAACCACATGTTTTAAAACTGGTTCTAATTTTGTCTATTGAAGACATTCTAGCATGTTCTAGCAGTCTATTATAGTGTGTCGATTAGTATCACGGAACAGTAAAAACAGTGGAAGTAGCTTGAGAAACTGTTTGTCCCAGAACCGGTGTCGCCAAACTCATACATTTACAATTTACTATTACTGCAAACCCAAAAATATGATTGGCTAAAAACAAAAACAGGGCGTAAACGAAATGCAAAAAAAAAAATTACACGAAATGCAACTTTAATTTCAACAATGTAGAAATCAAATTGACAAAAACAAGAAAGAAATACATCTTTGACTACTAAGTACCGCTACTCGTCGCTAGATGGCATTGTTCAGTATATTTATTCAGTGTGAACTGTAAAGCAGTATAAATAAGAGTGGTATTTGAATGGCGTATCACTGACACGAATGCAGGCTGCTACTCAAATAGTGAAGTAACCTTGTTCGATCGAAATAATATCGATTGTATGAAAACGCATTTAAAACATATAGGTAATGAAAAAAAAAAATTGTATGCGAAAGTGTGATAGTATTAAAATAATGAAATTAATATGATTAAAGGCAATTTTTAAACGTAGTAAAAAGGGTATTTATTTGCATAGTACATCAATTATCATCATCTCAGCTGAAATCATCGTCATCGTCCACTGCTAAACATAAGAATATTAAGTAATATCCGCCACATCATCACTTACCTTCAGGTGAGATAGTGGTCAAACGCGAGCCTATCAACTTCAAACGCCCTATGTTGTTCTTAACTCTTCAACTAAATTTATTTAAAATACCTCACAAATATCATACCACGATTTTTATTTTATTAAATTTATTAATTTATTATATTACTTACAAAAACTATTAAACTATAATATATAATTACTTTTATTTTAAAAAAGGCAATGTAATACATATCGATTGATTTTATCGATAAAGTCACGCACTATTTGGATAGCGTCAAAAGTATAGGTAGTTTAACGAATATTCCAGAAAGGCTAATAACCGAGAAAAGAAAATCAACTTTGTGTTTATCTCTTTAAGGACTAGTTTTGTTTGTATATCCTGCGCAATGTTTCACGTAATTTTATTTTTTCATTTTATTAAAATAAATCCGAAAATAATACTTTTCGGTGGTATGATACACCTCCATGAGTTAGATTTTTAGTTCGACTATGGTTTTTAAAGTACAGTTTGGGACAAAAAGGCATTTTAATATTATTTTTCTTTAATTATTATGTTGCGCAGTCTAGTTAGAGAATGAGAGCGCTTGAACAGCAAGTGCGCAACGCGGTTCTTACTAGCGGCGACAGTGCCACGCCTACTTACTTCTTCCACTGTTTTTACTGTTCCGTGAATAGTATAGTAAGGTGATGTAATGTCCATTGAAAAATAAAACTATTATAAACTGACTAGCCTGTTGGTCTACTGGTTAGTGGCCCTAACTGCTATGCCACAGGTCGTGGGTTCGATTCCCACCCAGGACAAATGTTTGTGTGAAGAGCATGATCATTTTTTCTGTGGGTATAATTTATCTATAATAAGTACGTATTTAGAAATATGTAAGTATGTTTATCAGTTGTCTAATCTCATAACACAAGCTCTGCTTAGCTTGGGACTACACGGCGTTGTGTGGTAGTTGTGGAATTATATTATTATCAACCTCTCGTATGCCGTAATTAGAGACACAATTAAAAAGCCATTGTGTCTCGCGTAGATCTGCGTTCCGGCATACAATGGGTTAAACTAGCTGACCCGGCTAACTTCGTACAGCCTAACATTCAATGAATGTAGTATATACTTCGATATAGTCAACCGATTGCGATGAAACAAAGCCTGAGTAATATATCAAGTCACATACAATTTTAATGTATGAAAGTTATCTACAATGATTTCGTACATTTTACGTGATGCGCGCACAACTATATACTTCTACAGATCTATAATATAAAAATGAATCGCAAAATGTGTTGGTAAGCGCATAACTCAACAACGCCTGGACCGATTTCGCTAATTTTTTTTTTGTTGTGTTCGTTATTATGAAGAGAAGGTTTTTATGGAAAAAAAAAATGAAAATTAGGGTAGTGTAGGGTAGTGTAGGGTAGTGTAGGGTAGAGTAAGGTAGAGGAGGGTAGAGTAGGGTAGGGTAGAGTAGGGTAGAGTAGGGTAGAGTAGGGTAGAGTAGGGTAGAGTAGGGTAGAGTAGGGTAGAGTAGGGTAGAGTAGGGTAGAGTAGGGTAGAGTAGGGTAGAGTAGGGTAGAGTAGGGTAGAGTAAGGTAGAGGAGGGTAGAGTAGGGTAGAGTAGGGTAGAGTAGGGTATAGTAGGCTGAAGTAGGGAAGAGCGGGGGCGAAGCCGCGCGGGCAAAAGCTAGTTTATTATATATATAGGTTACTAGCTTCGTCCAGTGGCTCCACCTGGCTGCGTGAAAGTACAACATACATGCCTTGCCTATGTCACTCAATGATATAGCAGCATTCTAATGATGAAATAATTTTTAAAATCGACCTGATAGTTTTTGAGTTTATTCATTATAAACAAAAATCCGAATATATAAATATGTATTTTCTTTATATAATATTCTGCCAGTATCTTTGGTCGCGTGACAGTAGACTTATCAACTAGGGGTATTAAAAATAGCCTACGACCTATTCTGAAACCTACAAAATAAACAAAAACAACATAGATCAACCCGTTTCCGAGGCGTTCGATAACAAAACCTGTGACATGAGATTTTACGAAAACATTTTACATGAAACCTTAAGAGCTTGCTCAGTAGACGAAACTGAACGAACAACCATCCACAAGATTTTATTTTAGGAAACCAAAATAAATCGGGCTCTCCATACAAACTGTCCAATCAAGTTTATAATTATGTATGGAGATGAATTAAAGTTTGCGGAGACCTGTCTCTTATGCCTTGATCACACGTACCGAGTAATTGGGCGAGACAGTGCTCTCGGCCGAGTACTCGGTACGTGTAAACACAGCGCCAAGTGCTCGGCCGAGAGTATATCTTTATAATTCGCTTACATCACTGTATCGGCCGAGCAATATTTTATTGTGTCGCCCTTTTACTCGGTACGTGTGATCAAGGCATCACACAGTGTATATTAGATTAGTATAGACTTACATATGCAATATCTTGCGGCGAAGCCTTGAAGGGCAGTCCGCGCATGTGCACGCAGTGCAGCCCACTGCCGCGACGGAACCCGCCTCGGCCGCCGCCGCCGCCGCCGCCGTATCCACCACCTAAACAAATACTCTATTATTATTTACTGTCTTTAAAAACAGCCTACTGTCCACACATGCGTAGCTTCAAAGACGCGTGTTCGACATTACACGCATGGACACTTAAAGCTCAGTCAGCAAAGCTGCAACGGCACGACGCGACGTCGTTGTAAGCATCTCGAAGGCGTATCATAGGTATATCAGCCGAAAGACGTCCACGGTTGGACATAGACCTCCCCCAAGCGTCGCCACAACGACCGGTCCTGTGCGTCACCCATCTAGCGTCGCCACAACGACCGGTCCTGTGCGTCACCCATCTATTGGATTCTCGCGACCCTGACCAGGTCATCAGTCCACCTTGTTGGAGGCCTTCTAACGCTGCATCTTCCGGTACGTGGTCGGCACTCCAAGGCGTATACCAAGCGTATAATGACGAGTACGCGTCTATGAAGCCACGCGTCCGTGGAAAGAAGGTCTAAGTCTTCCATTGATTTGATATGTGTAAGTAATAAAATTGGATACCAAATGCAAGGTTCATTGAAGGTCATTTAGGGTCAGGGGGTCATCGAGGCCGATTCAAGGATCAGGCAACTCAATAACTAAAAAAAAAAAGAGTAATCATGGAGTTTCTTTCCGGTTCTTCTCCATAGGAAACAACCAGTTAGAACCGTCCACTAGCTTCTAACGTTTTATAAGTGCCCATGTAGGACTATTTGGTTGATTTTTTCCCACCATAAAAAAGGACTATTTGAAATAAAATGAATTGAATTGCACTATATTTTTTTTTTTTTTTTGCAAATGCAGTTCCTTTTAACTTCTTTAAAAAAGCATGCAAATAGGTTGACGAGGATAGTTCCGACCAAAAAAAAAGGTTAAAGCGTAGGTTGTTTGCAATATGAAAAAATCACGGTAAATACATGAATGAGGTAGGTAACTGAACTTGACCTCGTTCTCTGCGCTTTATCCTTTTAATAAACTTAAGGCCTCCTCTCCATGGCTCGTAGCTTCAAAGTTTATACAGGATTATTTGTAAAATACTAACAACCTTGCAGGCACAAAATAGGTACAGAAGTCAATCTGCATACAAAGCGCGCTCGAGCAACGCACACATACGACTCACGGACACGATATCTCGGCTCAATTTTTTAAATTCATAGGACAAAAGTTATTGTTTATGATGTTAGTAACATAGTCCTGTATTAGCCCGATTCTCGTAATCAAAACCGTAACGATATCGTAGCGATTTAGTCGTTTAGACCATTTCCGTATTCACATCCGTCAATCGAGTTTGAACGACACCGATTTGAAAGTCGTTTGGTTGAAGAGTCGATTTAAAAAAAAGAATCTGTATTGTATTATTCTGGTAGAATACTTATTAATGTAACTGGAAATAAGTCGTCGATAGATCGTTGTTTCGAGCCAGTTGAGTTGTCGTTCTATCCAATCCGAATTAAGGAACACGTGAATACCGCTTGTGGATAGGACGAACGACTATAAAACTTCAACGATATTTGGCTTGTTTGATTTTACGAGAATCAGGCTACTGTGAGGATGTCAGTGTTCTACAATAACCTTGTTTACAAAGCTATGAAACTCTGTCGACGTAGTAGTCGCGTCGCTGCATGCAAACTTGATAACGCATGCCAGCAGCATGTCGTACGTCGGGGCGTAGTCACGTTTTTATTTTTGTAAAAATTTTAGCAACGTTTTCGTCGTCCAACGGCATTGTCACAAATGATTGTAAATGTACGCATGTAATACGCCTCGCGAACAGAGTGCTGCTCAAACTGCCTGGCGTATTTTGAAGCGTCTATGAAGCTACGCGTCTGTGAACAGTAGACCGAAGTAAATAGGGAGGAAGCAAAAGTCAACTTTACCTTTTTTTAGTCAAGAAGAAGTCGCAGTAAGGCGCCTCGCCCACGACTTTTTGTAGCGATGCTGCCGTGCGTATCGTAAGCGCGCGACAGCATCGCAACTAACGCGCGTTATGGTGTCTACACACCGAAGCCACCGGCCCGCCGGCACGTACCTGGCGGACCAATCCGCGCGCTCCACTGGCGTAGTGGGGCGCGCGGATTGGTCCGCTAGCTCGCGCCGGGTTCGTGCTGGCGTCTTCGGTGTGTAGACACCACCAGTCGCATTTGCAAGTGCTATAGAAAAAATGCCAACGCGCTACAGCATCGCGACTGTATCGATACGAACGCGCTACAGCATCGCTACAAAAAGTCGCCGTGGGCGAAGAGCCTATACTCCGTTTGTTAAAGTTTAGGTTAACTAAATGTAAACAATCTTAACATGTCTTTTCTCTAAAATCTAAAATTTTTATCTAAAAATGAACACAGTTAAGTATTTACCACGTATTCGAAGACACTGCACTGGGCCCACGTGGCGGATTATGGCCCATTCCCTCTCCCAGAGTCTCTCCGAGTCCCAGCAGTGGGAACATTAAAAAGACTGGTTATGATGATGAAGTATTTACCTACCTAAACCGATGTTAGGTAATTAATTAAATTTAAATAATCTTTGTATTGTTGTTTATACGATTTATCTACACTAATATTATAAACGGAGAAAATTTGTATTTTTGTGTGTATATTTGTAATGAATAAACTCAAAAACTACTGTGCCGATTTCAAAAATTCTTACACCATTGGAAAGCTACATTCACCCTGAGTAACATAGGCTATATTTATTGCTAGACAATGTTAGGGATCCTTGCTTAAACTTTCCACCTGTGCGAAGCCAGGATGGGCCGCTAGTTTTAAACAAAAAGACATATCAAGATTGTTACGCTTAGTTAACTACCTAAGCAGATGGAGTATGAACTTATCAATCCCTTTCCAAGACTGTAAAGCTTCAGGTTGGACATGATATCAAGCCAGTCGCATGAAATGGGTTAACTCTTCTTCTCCAGCAATTGAAAGCATAACCACCACCATCAAGACTCACCCCTACCAAAAGAGCCCCGGCCTCTGCCGCCGAATCTGCCGGAGAACCGATCGTTCCTGTCATATGGGGTCGGTCTGTACCCTCGAGAGGATCTGAAGCCACTCTCAATGCGAGCGGAGTACGCTCGTACCTCGTCTGCTGAACTCAGGAACACTTCAATGTACCTGTTGGGGAGAGAGGAGGTTAGAAGGGGGAGTGTAACGGACTCTTGGCTGGAGTGTTGCAGTGTAATGTGGACAGTACGCAGAACTTAGCAAGGCAGATCGAATTAAAGTGAGACAAGATCTCGGCTGAGCAATGACGACATGATATTAGACAAGGTGGATAAGGTTTCATTTTCAGTTAAAGTGAAAACACCAAACCACAATATAAAATTTTTCTTGTTTTTTTTTTGGATTATGCAGGTCAGTATCAGGATATGTGTTCAAAAAATATGATTCACGACCGTAACAAATGTGCACAATACAACCCACTCAGTACATCTAACCCTTGAATTTCATGAAAGTCATTCAATAGTGTTATGTAGCTGAATTGAGACAAGTTGTATAATCATTTTAAAGATTATAATTCTGTAAATAAATACGTGTTAAGACTGTAAATCATATTTCAATCATACATAAAAAAAAGTTGTTCCCGGTCTAATTACCTGATTTAGAAACGTTTAAAATCTTGTTGCAATTTCAACTTGGCATCAGTCAAAATGTACTTGAAAGAGAAGTGAGATTAGAATGGAATATTGTTTTTCAAAATACGAGATTTGCCTTTAATTTTTCTTTGAGAGGTAGATTCCCTTTATCAATTCTGCTCTTCTTTATTCTAGTCTTCTTGTATGCTTCGATCTGCCATGCAAACGCCTGCGTCATGTTATACATATTTTGGTCAGTTGTGGGATTGATAGTTAGAAAGCTATTATAAGTAGCATGGGAACTAACTTTTCGTCATTTTTCTATATTTAATATATTATACAACTTCAAAACGTTTTGTCTGTACAAAGAATTTTTTACTTTGTTTGATTTTTACAGAAAATTTTGATTTATTGCATATTTATGTTTACTTGTTTTACATTTCTTAAATATGACAAAAAAAATGTATATTATAAAAAAGCATGTCAAGTAAATTGTTTTTTAGTTGAATTGTAAAACTAGTAGTCTTGATTTCATATTTATCAGGAATCACATATTAATTTTATATTCAGAATAACCATTTAGGGAACTAAATAAGCGATCATTGATTATTCTTATCAAAGTTGGGCTACATTTTAATGTTTATTATAGTTTTTACAAAGGTTGCTGATAAAATACTAATTGGGTACTGTTTTTACTTTTTATTTTGCACTGTTTACTGTTTTACAATCTCATTTTCAAAAGGGATAGGGATGAGTTGAAAAATGTAAGAAACAATAATTTTAAGTCACTCTCAAATTGTGAAATGCCCATTAAAAAGGCCATTCCTTGCCGCATTTTAGTCATTTCTTTCCTTTTTAACTTTTAAAATACTTTTTTTTTTAAATAAATTATCTACGTTTTTTTTTGCAATTTTAATAAATCTATTAAAATGCGACTATTTATCTAAAAAATTAAAACGCTAAGGGCTGATATTCAATCGTCAGACAACTTAAAGAAAAAAAAACCATGACATAATCTAGACACAATATTTGGAGGTATGCGGAACAGAGAGTAGTCCCACATACCTCCGTTAAAAAGGGAGGATCCTCCGGCCAGACAGGAGTTATGGTCTGGTGGACAACTGCCCAATAGTTGATTCCGGGCTGTCAATATCACTGGCAAGGGCAACCTCTCAGGACTATGTTACTAACATCATAACAACAACTTTAGTTCTAAGACTTTTAAAAAATTATCATATTTTAGACACATAAAAATAAAAATGTTTAACTTGAACGTTCTATATTTACGAAGTCTATGCGAATCAAGCGATAGTATAATAGCGGAGGTGATCGGGGATCAGGCGGAGGGGGGCTTGATGCGCGTCATACAGACGTAGGTAGCAAAATACAGAGTTGAAATGTGTTAGATAGAACAACGAAAGGTTTGTTTTTGGTAAATGAATTATGTTTCGTAAAAAGTCATAGAACAAAAAATATTGTTTATGATGTTAGTAATACAGTCCTGCAAGGTTTTTAGTGTTTTTCAAATAACCCTGGATATTCAAATCGTGTGGAGAACTTTGACTGCGATTTTGTGTTTTGTAGTTATTATGTGACGCCATAGATGTCGCTACAAACACATAACTGGTAAAAGAAAATTGTCTGAAGAATAAAAATCTGCCCTAATTATAATATTTACACCTTCCAAGTTTGTGTGTAGCTGAAATTGCTAAAACAAAATCACATAGATAATATTGCGTATTTTATGAAGCTATTTTAATAAATACATATAACCTGGAAACCCTTAAAATACTAACAAATACCACGTTTATAGTAAGAATATTATAATGTCGTGCCCGCAGTCCATCTTGCCCGCTTCGTCTCTGCGCCCCGCACCCCGCTCTCCCCTCGCCCTCGTCTCCCAACCTTTGACAACTCAACAACCAATCACTAGTAGCACTCCTGAATGCCACCTTTCGAGGATTAGTCGTGAAGATACGGAATTATATACAATGCCGTATCTAAAGTCAAACTAACCTGTTAGAACACTTTTATGTTTAAGCCTTTGTGAAAGAAATAACAAAAATTAAATAAAAACAAAATATTAAATCGAAAAACAAATTGTACCCATAAAAAGCAGTTCTTCGTCAGAAACTTTTTTATGACGTTCACTGCTAAAACATAACTTAAACAGAAAAGTGCGACACAAAGGTAGCATTAAGTAAGTGTGAAAATTGAAAATCTTTATTTATTGTTTTGTACATTTTCTTCATTATACAAATAATCCCATAAATTCAACTATTACACCCACCATTCTGTTACTGGCCATTATGATTTTTACCATTCTCATAATCCATTAAAATGTCACCAAATTATGTTCATTTTTCAGTATAAATAAAAAATAAAACCATAGAAGTAGACCAATAACATAGGAGGTCCCAAACTTAACCCACTACACCAAATATAATATTGCCTTCATGGTTTGTTTTGCTGTGGTGGGCAAATAGGACTTTTATTACCCTAATAATTACTTTTACCCTTGAGTTTACCCACTTAACGGAACAAAGTAAAAAATATTATTAAAAATAAGATATTGTAAGTATGTATACATTCAAAATGAATATCACTGTACAAGTTTTTTTTTCAATCACATAACACAAAAACGCATCTCATCTCAGTAAAATTTGAGAATACCAAAAAATATTAAAGGCACGAAACATGTGACACCGCCAAAGCAGTATTCACAGACCTTTGTTCAAGCCTAAATTCCCACCACAGCGTTTTCTCAAACCTTGGGCACATTGTAAATAACTTTGCCCCCCACCTGTGTCCTATTTTCTCCCTGTCCCTGCTGAGAGCTTCTTGTGCGCTCTCCTTGTCTACGAAGTGTACGAACGCGTCGCCCGAGGCCCGCCCCGTCACGTCGGAGAGCAAGTGGACCCCATCCGTGGCGATCGTCAGCCCTGCCCCGTCCCACGTGCAAATAAAGATCAGGTTATATGCCTTGGGGTAATGGTAGTTGGCTGTGGGTAATTACTAAAGTGAAGGGTAACTTTAATGACTAATTGTAACTTGCAAGTAACTTTCCTGTAAATTGAGGAGTTCATATTGATTCATCGACTTTGCCTGCATGCTCATTTATTAAAGTATTAATCATATTTTAAAATAAAGACCAATTCCTTTCCTTTTTTTAATGTTATTATTCTTATAAAATACTGACTTTACCCACAGCACAGCTACCAAAAAAATCCTAACAGCCCCATAAAGAGTACTTCTCATAAACATAATTTTTCTTACTGTTCTTACCGTCAAAGAATTGCACAACGTCTTCCTTGTTGCAGCCGAATGGCAAGCCACGTAGCTTGACAATACCCATATCATCAGATACGTTGGGTATAGGGCCATCAAAGCCACCACCATTGTCAGCTTGACGCATCGCACTCATAGCCCACTCCATGTCAGTTCGATCAGTGGAGAAAACTGAAACAATGAGACAAATTTTAGTTTTAATAATCTTACAAATACATTTCTATCTACAATGAAACCTTTCTCTTACAACTAAATTTATAATCCATAAAAAACTATTAAATGCTGCAATATCAGATTCTGATACCAGTGTTCATAGTTATAATTTCCTCAATAACATTTTTTTACAATCTGTGTTGCTTACTAAATAGGCCATTAGTTATTAATAGCTATTAGTAACTAATGAGCTTGACAAAATGCTGTTAATTTTAGATAATGACAATCATTATGGAAACAGTTTTAGGTTTTTAACCGTATAGCTGCTTTTGTTGGATTGATAAAAAATTACTAATTTGTCCCACCCATACGCAAAATACCCGCTTTAGTCATGGAGGAGAACAGCCCGTTACACCAATACCAATACACTTACCTTCAATGTACCTCTTCCCCATGTTCTCTTTGTCTTTCTTGAGAGCTTCCTCCATATCCTGCTGACTTTCCACTTCCACAAAACATTCTCCTGACGGCCGGCCTGGACGTACCTCAGTCAGGTGCACTCCTGGAATCCCATAATTTTGTTACAATTCTTTAGATTATAATCATCAGTCTATTCCATAGTTGCAAACAGACTGCAAACGGCACTCAAAACTAAAAAAACTAATTTAGGGTTGCCGCTTTTGTTTTTGAGGTGAGAAATCATCAAATAACTTCCCCCATTCTTGATGGAGCAAGGGGAAGTGTCAAACTTTTATAGACTAAAACCCACCTGTATTTTTTCAGTTGCCCCTTGCATCTCAAGGCCGTGGAAAATCTTTAGAACAATCTAGCAGCTGTTTGTGAACATACCTACAGCAGGGGTTACCTTATAGTCAAGCTTTCCACAAACCGAACCAGTGGGACCTAGAGTAAGATATCAGACTACCCGTTCTGGATATTAGTTTTGAAAACTTGTAAGCTATTGATGTATTTAAAACAATCTGGATCATTCCTGCATCATATTGCTGATGACTATTTATTATCTTACCCAAACTTTGATCTATGATTTGCTGTAGTTTATGTGGGCTGGAGTGTGCTACTGCATATACAAGACATTTGTAAATGTTGATGATTATATTACCATAAATGGGTTTCGTTTAATGATGTTAAACTTTTTTCATATGAGAGATAGTAGCCAAAGGGTCATCTCAAGGAGCGCCCTGTACTTTCATGCCTAAAGTACAGGATAACATATTAAATAAAATTACCAACTCTTTTAGAGAAAATAGTATCAAAACAAGCCGCTACAATGAGCCATTATAACATTGTGAAGAATATTAAAACCATTTTAGACACGAAGTACTTCGCAAAATTAGGCGTGGGCCGAAATGACCGCACGACCCGAACGGCTTTCAATGAAAATATAAATATGGAACAAGCGACTCGACGTTTCGCATGCCTGACTTTGCGAAACCGGCTGGAATACTTTCAAAATAACACAGTCATACATTGTATAACAGTGAATTTATTACTTCTCTAATCCAGTTTTGCTTGTACCAATATTTAAATTAGCCGACGGCCGGAACTCAGACCGACAAACTTTCTTGATAGAGTATTTTACGAGCATCCGGTATTGAGTTAACCGGCATAAATTGGCATTGATCATAATGGTGTGGGACTATTTAAAATTCGTAACAAAACAAAGCTGCCATCTTGAGATGACCTATAACTGCCGAGATGAAAAACTGCCCAAATAATAATTTAATTTAATTAAATTAAACGGTAATTTAAAACTCTGCTTACCTTCTTTGCCATTGCACACGTTAACGCCCCTGAGGAAATCGAGGACATCTTCTACGGTGGTGGTGAAAGGCAAGCCGCGCAACTTTATGATGTAGCTACTATCCCCAGAACCCAACATTATTAAGCTTTTACACAATCACCACACGAAATAATATAAATGGTCAACTCAAAAAACTTCCCGGGATTACTATAAAGTATCAAACAGTAAGTTACGATACTTTGTGAAATTGAAAAACTGTATTTTTGTGACAAACGTCGATCACCCGTGATCACCCGCTTCGCTGGTCAGCCTAGCGATGGGCGACTCGAGTTATCTAACTCGAGTAACTCGAGTCAGACCGTAAGCGAGTCAGCCCGAGTCAAAATATCTGCAAACCGAGTTGACCCGGAGAGCGCGCGCGGCGGGCGGTGCGGTGGGTTGGCGGCCCGTGGCTAGCCCGCGAGTCGCGAGGCCCGAACGAATCCGAGCGAGCCCGAATCAGCCCGATGACCGAACGTCCGAGCCGCGAGTGAAAGAGATAGTTTTCGTTCTTGGTTTCTTAGCAGACGGTTAGTCAGACAGAACGAGAACTAATGTGTGAGTTTTGACATAGAAAGCCAGCTCGCTTTTTTGGTTTGTTATTGTTATTGTTACTTCGTTAGTTGTTTATTGTTTTGTTGCCGTTTCATTAGTTTGTATTAGTTATTTTTATAAAGTTACCTATTTTGTATTTTTTTAACTTAAAACTGGTATTCATTCAGAAATAAGTGGCATTACTTAGATGTTGATTAGCTTTTTTTATAGGTGTTACTTGATAGATAGATGACCAAATACCAAACGGTGCGGTGTTTAATTTAAGGAATAAAGTGCCATTATTATTTTAGTTTCATTTATTATTTACGAGATGAAAATGTTACCATTCCTTTGCGCTACATAAGTAGTTCGTTTTGTGATGTGACGTTTGTAAACGCTAATTTATAAACGTCTGATTTTTGAACGGGCTCAATTTTATTAACTACCATTGAATTGACTCGACGCCGCCACGCAGCCCGCGGCCCGCCGAACTCGAGAACGTAGCAAACTACCAACCCGCGGAAAGATGCACCGAGTTGAGCATTTACTGACTCGGACGGACGACGCGGCGACGCGGCAGACTGAACGAGTCAACTCGAGTTGCAACTCGAGTTGGGAAGCGAGTCAACTCGAGTAACTCGAGTTACCAAAAAGTCGACTCGGCCCATCGCTAGGTCAGCCATTAAATTTTTTTTTTATTGTCTTTGCATGTGTTGCCAATTTTTATTCTGAAAGCCTGCCTACATAGACCTGCTAGAATTTTTATTCTCCAGCAAATGGACACCATACTGGGGCCTTTAAATTCTCATATTTTCGTCTTTTTTCTATTGGCTAACAAGGTTAAATTGAAAACTTAAGAGTTAATATCAAGCTAAACTAAAATGTTGTGTTAGAATTTAAGAAAACATAAATGCAAAAATCATGTTTTTAAAATTAAAGGGGCAGCACCCGGCTCCTGTGGGAAGTGGATTAGGGTTGTTGCACCACCCCGGGCGGGTGCAACGTAAGAAGCAAGCTCGGGAAATGAGATTGAGGTATGCAAGTTGGAATGTTGGGACTATGACTGGAAGGGCAAGAGAGTTAGCGGACGTATTATAAAGAAGACGAATAAATGTAGCATGCTTACAAGAAAATAAATGGAGAGGGACAAAAGCGAGAGAAATTGGTGAGGGATATAAGTTCTACTACTGTGGAAGTGATGGTAAAAGAAATGGTGTAGGGATAGTATTAGACAGCAAATTGAAAGAAAGCGTGATGGAAGTACAAAGGATTAATGGTAGGCTTATAGGTGTAAAGATTTTGTACGCACCACAAGTAGGATGCGAAGAAACAGTGAAAGAGAAATTTTGGAAGGATTATGATAGAGCTTTAATGGCCATCCCTGTACATGAGGAATTGATTGTTGGAGGGGATTTTAATGGTCATGTGGGAAGAACGAGAGGAGTTTATGAAAGAGTACATGGGGGATGGGGTTTCAGAAGCTCGAACAATGCAGGGGAGATGCTATTGCAATTTGCTACTGCATTTGACCTGGCAGTAGCCAATACTTGGTTCCAGAAAGGAGACGAACACCTGGTCACATACAAAAGCGGTTACCATAAGACACAAATCGATTATTTTCTGGTTAGGTGCAATCAGCTAAAGCACGTCAAGGATTGCAAAGTGCTACCAGGAGAAGACTTAGTCGCACAGCACAGGCTCCTGGTTATGGTGTTAGTAGTTAAGACACAGAACAAAAAAAACTAAAGAGCATCCCCTAATATAAAATGGCATATGCTAGAGAAGAGTGAATATGCGAAGAAATTCAGAGAGCGAGTGGTAGTTAAAATGATAGAGATGGGAGACATGAATGAACGAAGTATAAATGAAAGCTGGAATGAGCTGCTTAATAGACTGCAGCGAAAGATATTTTGGGAGAGACGAGAGGAAAGGGTACAATAGATAGGGATACATGGTGGTGGTCGATAGATATACAGAATGTGTTGAAGGAAAAAAAGAGGAAATTTAAGGAATGGCGTATAGATCCGGAAAACGTTAGTTTATAGTCTGCAAAAAAAGTGAATATGATGCTTTAAAGAAAAAAGCCAAAAAAGCCGTGGCAATAGCGAAAGCAAAAGCGCAAAACAAGCTACACGATAGAGTCTGTGCGGAAAGTAAACCGTCGTGGGATTTGAGGGCGCTGCTGTAGATAAATATCGTTTTTGTTATGTAAGCAACATTGTGACGTCATTATAGTGCGACTGTTAAATCTTGATATTTTGAAACTATGTTAGACTAACTTCTTCCAGCGGCTTCACCCTATAATAAAAATTATCCTATTGGCTGTATTTGCTCACCTAATGAAACTGCAAAGTTATAGCTTATGTGCTATATTATTGCAATGTTTATGATTAAGTTCATCTGTCTAGTAGTTTTTGCGCGACACATCCATACATACGAGTACCTCCATCCATCTTCACAAACTTTCGCATTTATAATATTAGTAGCCTATTTATTGAACTTGCTCACGTGATGAAACTTAGCAAAAATATAGGTTATATAGGTTAGGGTTTGACTGGCCTGTTGGTCTAGTGGTTAGTGACCCTGACTGCTATGCCGGAGGTTGTGGGTTCGATTCCCACCCAGGACAAATTTTTGTGTGATGAGCATGATCATTTGTTCTGTCTGGGTGTAATTTATCTATAGTATGTATGTATTTCGAAATATATAAGTATGTTTATCGGTTGTCTAGTACTCATAACACAAGCTCTGCTTAGTTTGAGGCTAGACGTCTTTGTGTGATAGTTGTGGAATTATGTTATTATGTTATGTTGTTATAAGCTATATTATTGCAACGTTTATCATTAAATTCATCCGTTTATAAGTTTTTGCGTAATCAGTAACAAACCGCTAATTGTGGCGACATCTGGGGGAGGCCTATGTCGAACAGTGGACGTCTTTCGATTGTAATGATGATGAACATTTTAATGCAAACGATGTGACAAATGCGTGAAGAAATTACTGATGTACTGCCTATCTAGGTAGGTTCCACCAACGACCACTTACCCAGTTCCAACGAAAATGGTTCTATCACTTTGACTGGGATCGGTTTATTATCACTGACTGGAATATTGTAGCTAACAGCAAGTTAATGTTTATCCTAGTTTAATATAAAGGTAAAAGTGGGACACACTACCACTTTCTCGTTGTCTTCCTCAGTACATTTTTCCCTTTTGCTAATCAATTAAAAATATAAACTTAATGACTATGAAAATAAAGTAAGTACACTTCAGAATTTGTAATGTTGCTTCGTAAAAAATCTATTTAGCCTGTAAGGGACCTTCTCATATACAAGATCCTTGGGATGACTTGGTTGTCCGTCTGTTTATCTGTTAAGACCCTTTAACTCAAGAACGCTTGGAGGTGGAATTTGGATCTGAGCAGTTGTGTTGCGATGTATACCGGTTTTGATGCACCAGCTGTTGTTGCGTCGGAGGTTTGATCGTGGAGGGTAGCGGGATCCGAAGCACGGTGCTCCGCTGGCCGACCGTAGGTAGTTGGGGGCCCAAGTAGTGTGCCAGCCACACACGAAAGGCTGCCCCGCCAACTGCGAAAAATCCCGGGGTGGCCCCATCGTGCCGGTTGGCGACCGGGTGAGAGGACCCGATGGCGATCCCTGGGGGGGTTCGGGCGTCCCCGCAGTCTCCAGATCAACCCTCCACTGGTGCGGCAACTCTGGTTGTGTTGTCGAGGTTAACATCGCATCACCTCGCTCAACTGCCATCTTCCACCATTCCTATTCACTCCAAATTTAAAAACAAATAGCAATGAAAGTTAAAAAGAGAAGCAAGTGTCAACAGCGGATGCACGTCCTCTCGTTCAAAGTGCACCTCTCAAACATTAGAGGACTGCACTCCAATCTCGATGCGGTTCACCACCATCTAGAGACTGACAAGCCACACTTGCTTTTCTTGACGGAGACGCAGATTAGATGTCCGGCAGATGCGGCGTACCTCAACTACCCGGGATACTCATTGGAGCATCATTTCCTGCAACGTGCTGGGGTCTGTGTGTACGTCCGTAATGACATCTGCTGTCAGCGTCTCCGTCACCTTGAGGACACAACTCTTTCCACGCTATGGCTGTTGGTGGACACTGGCATGGACAAAATTGTCTATGCCTGTGTCTATCGATCGCACAGCGGTGACCAGGAGACAACTCGAATGTTTGACCACCTCAGTGAGGCCGCCGATAAGGCTCTACATCGGCACCCTGATGCGCAGCTCGTCGCTCTGGGGGACTTCAATGCCTGTCACCAAAACTGGCTTTTCCCGTACCAGAAGACCGACCATGCTGGGAGAGAAGCCCGAAACTTTGCGGTATCGATGGGCCTGTCCCAGCTGGTGAAGCAAGCGACTAGGGTGCCTGATGTAGCTGGTCACACTGCCAACTGTCTGGACCTTCTGCTGACCACCGACCCAGACAGATGTATCGTAACAGTTTCTTCACCACTTGGAACTTCAGATCACTGTCTGGTGAAGTCTGTGTCGTCCTTCTCCCCACTTGACTGCGACTCTCGTGGTGAACGGCGAATGTGGCGATACAAGTCAGCAGATTGGGATGAGATGCGTCACTTTTTTGCGTCTTATCCTTGGCAGCGGGTCTGCTTCTCTTTTAAAGATCCGTCGAGGTGTGCGGATGCTGTGTCCGATGTGGTGCGTCAAGCTATGGAGTATTTCATTCCTTATAGTGACGTACCCATCGGAAGCTCAGCTCACCCATGGTTCAACGCTGATTGCGTTCAAGCTGAAGAGCGTAAGCATTCGGCGTTTCTAGCCTGGGCTGACGCTCGTGACCGCAAATCTCCGGATCTGAGCTCAGCAAAGAGAGCCTTTAACCGTGCTGCCAAGTCCTACAAAAAGGCACTAAAGAAGGCTCGCTTTGACCGCATTGCCCATATTGGCACAAAGCTTTCTGCACAGCCATCCGGTAGCAGAGCTTTCTGGTCCCTTGCCAAATCGGTCGAAGCGAACTTCTGTCGGCCCACATTGCCTCCGCTGGTTAAACCTGACGGAACACTGGCTCATTCGGCGAGAGAGAAAGCAGGACTCTTTGCATCTCTCTTCGCCCATAATTCTCGTCTTGATACTGGCAGTGCTACTCCACCGACTCTACCTCACTGCGACACTTCGATGCCCGAGGTTCGCATAAGGAACAAAGAAGTTCTGAGAGCACTGTGTCGTCTAGACGTGAATAAAGCTAGTGGACCCGATGGTATACCAGCGATTGTTCTCAAGGCTTGTGCGCCCGAGTTGTCTCCTGTATTGACACGCTTGTATCGCCTCTCGTTTAGGACTGGAATAGTGCCCAAGTCCTGGAAGCTTGCCAACGTGCAACCCGTGCCCAAAAAGGGCAGTCGTGCCGATCCTACCAACTATCGGCCGATTTCGGTAACCTCCATACTCTGCAAGATTATGGAGCGTGTATTGAACTCGCGCCTCATGGCATACCTAGAAGGTAACGATCTCCTCAGTGACCGACAGTACGGGTTTCGCCGCAATCGATCTACTGGGGACCTACTAGTGTATGCCACCCACTTGTGGGGCGAGGCCCTCGAGAAGAATGGGGAAGCAATTGCTGTCTCCTTAGACGTCTCGAAGGCCTTCGACAGGGTATGGCATGCTAGCCTCTTGAGTAAGCTTCCAGCATACGGCATTTCTCCTGGTCTGATTAACTGGGTAAAAGACTTCCTGAGAGAACGGTCTCTTCGAGTTGTTGTCGATGGATGCTCATCAGAGCCCATGACGACTAATGCCGGAGTTCCTCAGGGGTCAGTGCTCTCTGCAACTCTTTTCCTGCTGCATATTAATGATCTGCTGATGCCCGGTATCTATGGGTATGCAGATGATAGCACAGTTGTAGAGAGATACCTGCCAGGTGCTCGGGCTAGTAAAGAGCAAATCCGGTCCGAACGAGAGGCTATGGTAGAGCGTACGAATATCTCGCTTCAGGCAGTCTCCAAGTGGGGCGAAACCAATCTGGTGGGATTCAACGCAGCCAAAACACAGGCGTGTCTGTTCACCGCCAAAAGCAGCCCGTTCACCTCGGCTCCTACTTTTCAGAATGTATCATTGGATTGTACCGACCGCCTTCAGCTCTTGGGTGTCGAAATTTCCTCCGACCTCAATTTTGGGCGGTTCATTGAGTCCAAAGCCAAAGTGGCTGCTAGGAAACTAGGCGTTCTCGCAAAAGTCCGACGGTACTTCACACCGAGACAGCTTTTAATGTTATACAAAGCACAGGTCCGATCGTGTGTGGAGTACTGCAGCCACATATGGGCTGGTGCTGCAAAGTGCCACCTGGCAGCTTTGAACTCAGTGGAAAGGCGTGCGAAGAGGCTGATTGGTGATCCAGATTTGGTTAAGACCAATCTTCAAAGCCTTGAGCACAGGCGTAGGGTAGCCAGCCTTTCGGTGTTTTACAGATTGCATTTTGGAGAGTGTGCGCAGGAATTGCATGACTTGATTCCGCCATCTCATTTCTACCATCGGACAAACCGACGCACGGCGAGTATCCACCCTTACGTTGTTGAAACATCTACGGTCCGGACTAAGCGTTTCGCCTCGTCATTTATACCGCGTACTTCGAAGGACTGGAACAGTTTGCCTGCTGCGGTCTTTCCGTCTGATTATAATTTGGGTGTCTTCAAGGCTAGAGTGAATAGGCTCTTAATAAACTAGTGCGCCTCACCATCAACGATTGCATCACTGCTTACCATCAGGCGGGATCGCAGTCAAGTACTAGTTTATAACAGATAAAAAAAAAAAAAAAAAAAAAAAAGGTATCAAGTTAAAATTAAAACCATACACTCAAGTCTGCGGTCCTTTCAAGTTGTGAAAAAATCAGACTTCCGAGTTAACGAAAAAAAACATACGGCCGTTTATGTCGCAAAAAAAAACGTATATTTCGATACTCAAGGGAATCAAAGTTCATAGGGTGAATCCCGTTGACCTAGAATCCTGAAATTTGGCATAAGTCAAGGTCTCATAGAACAAGTACAGGGAAAAATCTGAAAATTTTAAATTTGTAGATCCGCCACAAAAAAAAAAATTGTTTGCAATTCGGAAAAATCTTCGTAACTGAATTCGGGAATTGATTTCATAGGTAAATTTGTACAGAATCCTCAGTGCGCGAGTCCGACTCGCACTTGCCCTTTTTTATTTTAGTTACTACATCCTTACTCAAGCCTGAAAAGAAATATTCTAAGTTAGTCGAAACGCATTATAAATTTAAAGTATCAATACTCTATATACTAGTCATCGAAAATATTGACTAAAACAAAATAAACAAATATCGTCATGTTTAAATGAATTTCCGTTTAATTTATATATATTTGGAGATAACAGGGACAGGAGTTTACCTGAGAAGTCTAAAAACATTAAAATAATAGTGTTACGTACCAAAAAAACAGCATATCAATGTTTCCCAAGTTCGTGACTTTGTTTTGATCAATAATGGTGTGATTTGCCATTTGTTATCTTTGGCAAAACTGTAATATATTAAATATTATTTCCCTTGCACCTCAGTGAAATTTTTTTATCACATTTCTGAAGATTTCAATTAAAAATCACAATAAAATAACATAATAAGCAAACATGTTATGACGTTTGACATTTGACGGATGGCTGGGTTGGGTTGCTACTTAAAATCTTTAATGTTGTTTTCACTTTACGCCACGACGGTTCTTTTATCGCACAGACAATACACTAGACAGTCCGGCAGGCCAAAAAGATCTATACCGGCTTACTAGAGCAAGAGAGAGAAATGCGAGAGATGTGTGTCAGATAAAGTGTATACGGGATGAAACTAGAATGATTCTATCAGAAGATGAAAAAATCAAAGAGAGGTGGAAGGACTATTTTGAAAGACTGATGAATGAGGAAAAAAACTGGAATGGGGTTCTAGAGAATAAACTAGTGAATATGGGTTTAGTGAGAATGATTAGTATGGATGAAGTCAGAATAGCTGTAAATGGAATGAAGAATGGTAAGGCAATTGGCCCAGACGGAATACCAGTTGAAGTGTGGAAGTTGCTGCGAGTGAATGGATGGACGTGGTTAGCTTTGTTCTTCAATAAGTTGTTGCAAGAAGAAGCCATACCTGATGATTGGTGCAACAGTTCCCTAGTGCCCATCTTTAAAAACAAGGGTGATGTGCTTGAATGCAACAACTATAGAGGAATAAAGCTAATGTCACACACTATGAAAGCCTGGGAGAAAGTTATTGAAAGGAGACTGAGAGAAGAGAGTGAAAGGAGAATGATCTTAAGTGTATGGAGCTTGGTCCAAATGTCCACCACTAACGAGACCTAGGTAATAAAATAGTCTACTAAATACTGAGTCATTATAATCAGACCGCAACCAAAACTATGCTGTCTGTCAAAAGTTATGACTGAGTGAAAAGTCATATTTTTTACCTTTTTATGCAAAAAATATCGTAACTAATCTACGCATGTCGTGTCATGCCACTTGGTGTCCCATGTTAGGTTCTCGCTGAAATAGACTTTTGTCAAAGGCCCGGAAGAAAGAAAACCCAAGAAACCTACACAATAGTTTTATTCGTGTCTTGCAGATTAGCATAAAACTCACATGACTAGTGTCAGATTCTTACTGGCTAAAAAACCCACCCCGTTCGTTCGTGCCTTTCATACCGGGACTGAGCTACCTTTCGGAGCTAACCCTGGTCCATGTAGGCTTCGACCCAGCTGGGCCCCTGCCGTTGCTGATAACTCCTTAGGGCGCGCGGGAACAGTGCGCGCCGTCGACGACTTGGGCTAGGTTCGGACAATTACCGACCAGTCGGACAGCGAGCTACACATCGCTCGCCGTCTGCAAACCCGCGCATACCTATCATCAACAATAATATTATCTAGATTCGCAGTTGGAAGCCTAATTGTGGGTTGGTGTCGACCTCGCCCATCCAAAGTACCACAGAATTACCATCACATGGGCAGAACAACCCACACTTCGCATGCCAGATAAACATGAACAGTAATAATTAGAAATTGTTTCTCGACCATGTATCATTACATACGTGTAATACAATCTTGCACATGCGTGCTTGGATTGGATCCTTGCGCGTAGCAACAAAGCATGTTCAGGTTCTATGCCAAAATCCACAATATCATTAAAAACACCGTCTCTTGCTACTTCAATGTGATATAAACCATTGCGTATATGTTCACCATAGTAGCTACGCGCAAGTTTTACATGATATGTCCCAAGTGCAAACAATACTAGATCTTGGTGTGTAAGTACAGGGAACTCGTCTGCTTCGATAACATACGCACCCAAACGATTTGGTTTGTGCACTCTCTGTCTAATAATTCGTTTGAATCGTCCGTTGACGACTTCGACAACTAGGTAGGCGACGAATAGTCACTACCCGATTTTTATTTGCCTCTAACGTCGTTAGCTGGTCTTCGCCACGCCGTTTGCTTACAGGCATATGTGCGTCATAACCACATGACACCATGTTCCACCTCTGATAATTCCTTCGTAACAATGAATAATTGCAACAAACACAGCTTCTTCTTTCCACTTGCATTATTACGAAAAATCAATCAACAAAAACAGAAAGTCCGAAGTGATAAAGCCTAGGTCGCAAGTATAGAATCAGAAAAAGTCCAGTAAACGATAGCCAAAGTCGGAAGGAATTAAACATAAGAATTCGCACAGTACGTAATAGTCAAGTAAAACAAAATTAAAATTTTAATATTTTTCATATAGTCGTAACTTTTTACTGACAGCTTATTTTTTTTAGTGTCATACTGAAAGTTACTCTCTATTTAGTGGACTATAAGTTAACATAGGTCGCGTTAGTGGTGGAAATTTGGACCGCTTTTGTTCATTCTCTTTTCACAGAACCAATTCGGTTTTATGCCTGGTCGAGGTACAACAGATGCCATATTTGCCATACGCCAGCTGTGCGAGAAATACAGAAATGCGCATAAAAACTAGCACATGGTGTTTGTTGACCTCAAAAAGGCATATGACCGGGTACCTCGTGAAGTTCTGTGGTGGGCCCTTAAGAAGAAAGATGTGTCAGTTGATCCGAGCAATGTACAGTCAATGCAGTACCCAAGTCCGGTCTACGGTGGGCAACACTGGCAGCTTCAATGTGGCTGTCGGCTTACATCAAGGGTCGGCTCTCAGCCCTTACCTCTTCCTGATGATAATGGACGCTTTGACGTCGGACATCCAGGAAGAGGCTCCCTGGTGTATGCTGTTTGCCGATGACATTGTGCTGGTTGCCGAGAGTGAAAGCAAAGAGGAGGTGTGGTGGCATAGACTGGAGAGTGTTGGCTTAAAATTAAGTAGAACGAAAACTGAGTACTTATTCTGCGATTTTGGCGGTCTCTCCGGTTCTTTGCCCTTAGCTCTCGCTGGAACGCCCATACCAATCTGGTCCGACTTTCGGTACCTCGGGTCGCTTATCCAATGAGATGGGGAGGTAGACCGAGACATAACACATCGGATCAATTCAGGATGGATGAAATGGCGACAGGTCACTGGAACAACTTGTGACCCACGGATGCCCCTCAAGTTGAAGGGTAAAATCTACAAGTCCGTGATAAGACCTGTCATACTGTATGGATCAGAATGTTGGGCTGTGAAAAAGACGAATGAAAAAAGATTGCATGTAGCGGAGATGAAAATGTTGAGATGGATGTGTGGTGGGACGAAATTGGATAAAGTGATAAGTATATTAGAGGAAGTTTGAAAGTGGCGCCAGTGACTGACAAGCTGAAGGGGAATCGTTTGTCCTGGTATGGTCAAGTAAAGAGGAGGGATGAAATGCATGTTACCAAAAGAGTTATGAGTATACATGTGAATGGGTGGAGAGGGAGAGGGAGGCCAAAGAAAAGATGGATGGATTGCGTGAAGAATGATGAGAAAGAAAAAGAAGTTAGTGATAGCATGACGAGTGACAGGGTAGAATGGAAGAAAAAAACGTATTGCGCTGACCCCAAATAAGATGGGACTAGGGCAGGAAGAAGAAGAAGATGTTTTTAAAATTTAAAAAAAACCTTAATTCCATTGGTATAGGTACATATAAACTGGCCTGTTGGACAAATGTTTGTGTGTTGACCACTATCATTTTCTGTGTCTGGGCATTGTGTTAATTGTGGAATAGTATAAATTATACTTTCTTCTATATAATCGAATGAATGTATGTTGCTTTTACTACACTTTTTTTTTTACTTAGCCCACACTTTCCCACTGCTGGGCAAAGGCCGCCCTCCACTCCTTCCAACGATCAAGGTTCCTCGCTTTCTCATACCAGTTCTTAAGGAAGCCATCCAGGTCATCCCGCCATCTCCTTCGTGGTCTGCCTCGGCCCCGCGTTGCATTTTACTTAATATACTACATTTTTAATACTTTCAAAAATTTCTCATCCATGTTAGATTAAAATATAATGGGGAGAAAATTTTGGATGGACAAAGAATACACTCATAAATATTTTCTCCCAGGCGAGAAAGACACAAGACAAAGAAGACTGTCCCAGAATAGTGAAAAAGTGTCATAGTAAATACAACGAAGCTCATCGACGAACTGAAAGACAAGAAGAAATGTGGGCTTGCGAAAAGTGAAGAGTGGAGAAGGTTTTGGTCCAGTGTGAGGTGGCACTGATCACAAAAAAGCAGAAATTAAGATAAAGTAGGTCTTATGCGGGCCTTTATTCCGAAGAAATGCTGCAGCAAAATGTCTCCACCAAACGGCGTAAAATCTCACTCAGCTGGCAACACTATTAGTGGTTTATAATCATAGACAATATATTGCAAAATAAAGTTCCGAATTACGTCAAAAGCGATCATATTTCGAATCTAACCAAATTTAATAGTTACAAAACATAAGGACTATTGAGTGCTATTTGTGACTTTGCGCGTTGGTCGGATTCGCAATATAATTGCTTTTGATGCAATTCGGAACGCGAGCAAAAGTTTCTTGGAAAACCTAGTGATGCACGAGTTACTGTTTTCGTGAATCGAGTCGACTCGGTTTGTATAGTATTTGAATCGCGGTTTGAGCTCAATACTCGAATTCTATGTTCAGTTCTCGAATGTTGACTCGAGTCTAGAAATCGAAGTTTACTCGAGTCTAGAATTTCGTGGCTAGAACTCTAATCGGGAAATTCGTGTAGAATTTAACTTTAGCTATTCGAATCCTGAACTCGAGTTTATTACGAAGAGCTTCAAACAACATGTAGGTTGAGCATAATCACACGGTGATAAAAAGGTACCTAAAAACCAAAAATAAGATCGATTCCTTCTGTTATAAAACAAAAAGAGGTATTTTTTTAAATCATCCAACCACTTTAGATTATTTAACTTGGCCCCATTCGCTTTTTGGGTATTAAGATTAAATTTGTAAACTTTACTTAATAAAAAGATGAATCAAGTTATTAGCTTAGCACAAACATCACATCTAGGCGAATCAAATCAAGTCGGCGTTGCGTCCAAACTACCTACAGGTCATTGGACTCGCTCAGCCGACGTTTTCTTCAAGAAATTTATTTCATACATGCGTAAATTAATACGAGTTTAAAAAAAGGTACTTTATTTTTTTAATTTTATACTTATATATCGATAGTGTTTCATGTACCGGATCAACCCTCCACGGGATTAAAACGATCAAAATGTATTGGTGTTTAGACATTATAACTCTTACCTAAAATATGACGTCAAAAATTTCCTCCGCATCGCTGTCGACTGGAAGTGTGCCAAAAGACTGGCGGCATTGCCACGTTGTAAAACAATGCTTAATCTCTGACAAAAGTAAAAGCCAGCCCTTAGGTCACGCGAAGTGTCAACAAGGCGTTTTGATAATTGTTTAAAAAGCGCATGAGCACTCGGACCCCACGGCCCAAGAATTTCAACCCCAAACAGCTCAAAAATAAAACTGCCGATGAGGTTGTTATATTTCCGCCGCTTGAGGCTCTCCGCAACTGCAGCAGCAGCACCAGCACAGCACAACGAGCTAGGAAGATGGGATGACGCAAGAGTGTCGACACAGATAGCTCCCTCACTAAAGCACTACCCATTTTTCATTGAGATACATACCGCCCTGTCTCTTACCATCGTCACGTGCCAGGCCATGAGGTTCCAAAACGGCCGGAACGTTGACGGTGACAAGGGCACGTCGGATGATGTCATTAATATTCGCGTGCCACGCTATGACTCCCGCGCTTCGACTGCATGATAGGCCGTGGTGACCGAGGCTGTTGACAACTTCGCTACAGTGGCAGCGATGAAGAGAACAGCAAGGAGCGCCAAGGCGTAGGGAAACAGCTAGGCGGAAAGTTGTATCGTCGAACAAGGTGCCTATGGTCGACGACGGTAGTGCGTGAAGCCAGAGGCCTGACTCCTACTCTCCCACAGCCAGTAGGCGCGCACGCGCTGCAGTAGTAGCAGAAGTCAAGATTATGTTTTCCTGAACTACGTTGCAGAGCGGCTCATCCCACCATCTCTGGGAAGAGGGGTTATCGGGCGGATTTGTATTCGGGAAAGCGAGTCTCCAGGCATCCATAGCTTCGGTGAAGCACGGCACATCAAAAGGAATCAGTGTAGAAGTTATAATGTTCCTGATTAATTTATTAGTGCCGTGGACCGAAGATATGAATGCCGGTAAACTAATTCTGGTAATTTTGCGGACGCTGAGGCCTCCTGTACGGATGTAAAGAGTAACTTGAGTCCAAGCTCGATCGTCCAAGGTCACATTTAAAATTAATGTAAGGGTATGCCGGATAATTTGGTCCATTTTTTCCAAAAGGTGAGGGTGCTTCTATAGGTGAGAAGAACGAAGGAAATATATTAATTTAGGGCTGAAACAACAATAACGAATTAGGGTAATGGCCGAATGTATGTCAATTTGGAGCAATCTGTCCGAAACGTCATTGAAATTTTGAATTTTTCCTCCACAAAAGTGGGAAAGGAATTCTCAAAGTTTGGGGACCCAAGGAGATGAAGTAAACTTTTATCGATAATTTTGATTAAGGGGTTATTGCATTGAATTTTGGAAGAGTGAGAAGTCTGTCAGTACTGTCAGATAGTTACAATTCACATTTAGAAAAATTGAGTTCTAGTCCTATAGAAAATAGTTGATTTTTTACAATTATTATTTAACATATTAAATTCTAAATCATTTAAAAGGGTGTCTCCAGCGCCTCCCAGGGTTTACATGCGTTAAATTTGGAATTTAGTTTTCGAATGATTGGATGTATAGCTAAGCTAAAGATAACTGGCCCGAGACAGCCAACAGCGGATTCTAAAAGGTTGTCCCGATATAATAATTTAGATAGTTGTCTATAACATTGCCAAAGAAAACTGAAGATTTGAGGTATTTGTTTTTTGGTTTCTGCCAGCAAGGTGTCTCTATAAACAGAATTGAATGCATTTTTAATGTCAACATTAAGGATAGCCTCTCCTTTCCCAGAATTTAGATAGGTCGACAACGCGTGTACGGCAATCTCACAGCCCCCTTTGGAGCCGTAGCCAAGCTGCAGGGGCTGAAATTTTTCCGAAACTACCTCACCATAAAATTTGCTATAAATCAAGACTGCCATACGACGGTAGGTAGTTCTCACGGTAATGGGACGAATACCGCAATTCCTCTTGTGTAGGGCCCATAAGTTAGCCCCGTACAAGATGTCGATGATGGTTTCGTTCACATTGCCTGAGAGCATAAGGTTGATCAGAGCCATAAGCTCCTTCAAGAGCAACTCACCAGCTTCCCCGGCGCCTGAACTGATATTAATTACTTAGCTACGTATTTACTTCCAATTTATTAACACAAGGAATGCGATTTTTTTATAAAAACTTAACTTTCTCTTAATTGTTTGGTGTCGCAACAACTCTTTTGTACCGAGTTGACTCGCGGTTGAGCGTCAGTCACTCGTAGGCACGAGTCTGAACCTTAGTTTCGAATTACGTTGAAAGCGATAATATCGCGAATCCGACCAAAATAGTCACAAAATATAAGGACTATTGAGTACTATTTGTGACGTTGCGCATTGGTCGGATTCGCGATATAATCGCTTTTGACGCAATTCGGAACGCGGGGTTACTGAACCACTACCGGGTTACCAACCGAGTCACCTCGAGTTGAAGAATTAGGTCACTCGATTTGACTTGTTTGTTGTTTGACTCGAATACTAAAAAACTCGACTCATCCCTAAATCCCTAATAATTGACAGCAAAATTCTTCTGTTCGTATTGCTGTCGCTGATCGTTGCTGATTTCTCCGGGAAAATAACGAAGTCGCCAAGTCGTTTGTTTTAGCGTGAATGTTAGGAATTATTCTCAGAATTATTTAATTAAATCTTGTGATTCTATCTACGTGTACGAGTGATTAATTAAAAGTGCTAAAATGACAGTGGACGGTGACGAAAAAGCGGCTCGGTCTCGCGTGTTCATGGATATTTCGATAGGAGGCTTGCCTTCTGGCCGATTGGTTTTTGAGTTATTCAATGATGTCGCACCGAAGACTGCAGAGAATTTCCGTGCTTTATGCGCTGGAGACATGGGCATCGGGAAGGTTACAGAAAAACCTTTGACGTATAAGGTTAGATGAAGATTTTATTTACTTTCTCAGGCTCCATAAAGGTCTTATTTCGTACTGTTCTGATAGCATTGCCATTAAACCTTATTGATTTAAAACCACCACAAAGTACAGTTCTGTTATTATGTTAATTAGGTCAGGCATTGAGAAGATAATAAATTAACTACTTCATATTCCATTTTAACCACAATAGGCTAACACTAAAGATAGGTATTATTTTTCTAGGGTTTAGTAAAGGCTGAATAAGAAGGGTCCTATTGTTCTCTATATATTTATAAACTCAGTTTAATGAAACAATGCTGAATAGAAGTGAAGACAGCTCATAAACATCTGTGCTGATATGAACCTGAACCCCTTAACCACATGCTCAGGATTCATATTAACAGGTGCTTTACATCAAATTAGGTAAACAATGAATTGTTGAAAATAATAACAGATCAGATAGTACAGTATGGTCAAAATTGACTGGCACTCTCTTGAAGAGCTTGGGCATTATGAACCCTAATTACATATTTTTTCAATAAGTGTTCACTATATTCTAGTATGAACTGGTTTCCACAATTAGTTGTCAGTGGAGTAATGTGCTGGTAACATCTTATGATTCTTAACCTTTCAGATTTATGGTATTTGAGTCACAGGAGTAAGACAATAGATGCGCGAATGCCAGCGTTCTCTTGGGGTTTAATGTAATATTGAGAGATTTCTTGTTGTAAATATAGCCTTAATAACCTGCCATCCAAGGTTTTGTATCAATTATAACCTCCTTTTAATTTAACCGTTTTTTGCATTTTCTAAGATTATGTTCCTCTACAGGGAATGGTGTTCCATAGAGTCGTGAAAGACTTTATGATCCAAGGAGGAGACTTCACTAATGCTAACGGGACTGGTGGCGAGTCTATCTACGGAGGCACCTTTGAAGGTATGCTTATGACTATCATAGTAAATGCCCCGGTATGAAGGTTAGACAGAACGGGGTGGGCTTTTAGTCAGTAAGAGTCTGACACTATCTCCCGCTCCGTCCAAGAGCGGGGGTTGTCATTGGATGATTTTTCCCACCATAAAAAAAAATATTAATAAATGCAAAGCATATTGGCAGAGATATCATCATCATCCTGCCCTTTACCCATGTTACTTTAGGTAGACGCAACACTTTTTTTTCTTCTATTCTATCCTGTCACCTATCACACTGTCACTGACTCCCTTTTTTTTTTTTCATATTCACACCATTCATCTTTTCTTTGGCCTTCCTCTCCCGCCATCGATCTATATGTACTACGCGTTCCAAATGAGAATAGGACCGATTCCTATGTTTCGACGTCTCGTCGTACTATCAAATCGAAGAACTTTTGGCAAAATTGAAGAACTTAGATATGAGTAAAATTGAAGAACTGGATTCTGATTAAACTTTTTTCGTTCACAGTTCATAAATAAATTAAATTTTTCGTAAATTAATTAATGTTTAAAAATTTCTTTCCTCGATTTGACAGTAAATCGTGATGTCACAACATGGCGGGCGATCCTATTCTCATTTGGAACGCATTGTATAATCATAATCAATTGATACTGCCTGAAATCAAAAACAGTGTCACAGCTTCATAGGGCCTCTATACGACTTCATGGTGGTCATTTCATCTTACAGTCATATTGCTTATCTATGTTATGCTTGGTGGACCAATTCATTACCAATCACTTCACATAAGCCTACATGGGCACTTATAAAATGTCAGAAGCTAGTGTCTGGTTCCAATTGGATTTTTGGAAGAATGCCCAATACGACAGATAAAAAACTATGAAATAATACAATATTAATTGGTATTAAAAGACAGCATAGACCAGACAATGTAACACCAAATTAGTAAAAAAAAAAACCGGCCAAGTGCGAGTCGGACTCGCCCATGGAGGGTTCCGTAGGAGCAAGTAACATAATATAAAAGTTCTTGTAGTTTGTTGTAACTTTGATCGATGTTTTAATAATGGTGTATTTTTTTTAGATTTATGACGTATTAAAAAAAAACTACTTACTAGATCTCGTTCAAACCAATTTTCGTTGGTAGTTTACATGCTCATTTATTTCCAAACTTTGGGATACAATATATATTATTCTTTGTGTGATTGTTATAGAATGTCCCTCCGTTCGGTGTGCCTTTTGGCATAGGCCTCCTCCAACTGTCTCCACTGGACTCTGTCCGTTGCCACCCTTGTCCAATATGGACCCAAGGTCAGGCGGATGTCGTCTTCCCATCGTCTCGTTGGGCGACCCTGTTTTCTGACGCCATCTCTTGGGTACCATAGGGTCACTTGCTTGCTCCATTTGTTGGCCGTGCAGCGAATCATGTGACCTGTCCAACCCCATTTCAGATGATCGATTCTGGTCAAGATGTCTGAAACTTTTGTTCTTTTCCTTATTTCCGCATTACTAATTCTATCCCTGAGTTTTATTCCCAACATACTTCTCTCCATCGCTCGTTGGCATTTTGCAAGTTTCTCGCGATGGTCTTGGTTGAGAGACCATGTCTCACAGCCATATGTAATGCAAGGAAGTATGCAGGTCTTAAAAGTTTTTTTCTTGATAGCAATGCTCACCTCTTTACTTTTCATTATTTCTTTCAGAGACCAGTATGATTTCCAACCACAGGCTATTCTTTTGTTGATTTCCTTAGTCGTTTGTTCTTTAGGGGCAATTATTTGTCCCAAGTATACATACTCTTGCACATATTCAAGTGTTTTTCCATCCAATTTTATGGCAACCTCTGCAGAGTTAGTCATCAGTTTTGTCTTGATGTCGTTCATTTTTAGATCTACTACCTTACTTTCGTTAGCTAGCGTTTGTACCATAGCTTGTAGTTTGCATGGGTCTTCCTCCAGCAAAATGAGGTCGTCAGCAAACCTCAGATGGTTCAAGAGGCTGCCATTGATATTGAGGCCATATTCATCCTACACGTGCCCCCCGGGTGGTGCAAAACGAGCAACAACGCCGAGCAACAGGCGGCGGTTAATTAACCTGTCTTGAGGGAACTCACTGCCCTAAAGGAACTAAATCTCCCTAAAAGAGTGACGCTGATACCTTGGGAAAGTGTCAGTTGTATATCTCCCAACCCCCCTCTTATATGAAAATGTCGAAAAATGAGATTGTTATGTCATGCGATCCGGCTAACCCCCGGCGCCCTCCGGTATCCGGGCCGGACGGTGTGAAATTAGCTACCGAAGACTCCGTAGAAGTAGGCAACCAGGCTCCTACGGCTGTAAATACTACTGGAAATCGTAAATTTGTTCAGCAGGCTTTCCACCCCAGCCTATTTACAACCAGACCAAGAAGTGTGTCCATTGGGTCTAACACACCAAAAACGAACCCACCCTTGACTTCTGGTACCACTTCATCCCAAAATGATACAGTAGAGCACCTACCTAGTCCCCCAGACTGGCAAAGAGTACCCATTAGCCAGAATAAAAAGCGGAAGACAATGTGCCGTAGCCCATCACCAGAAAAGTTGCAAACAACTAACAGATATAGCGACCTACCCATCGATTTAACGGAAGATATAGCAGACGTTAAACCTATGAAACCCAGCAAACCACCACCTATTGTACTATATGGAGTCGAAGACCTTAATAAATTAACTGAACTTCTGGAGACTGTGGCAGAAAAGGACCAATTTACCTACAGAAATGTCAACAAAAATCAGCTTAGAATAAACAGCGCAGACATAGAGGTTTACAAAAAATTAATTAATCTTGTTCGAAGTAATGGACTTATTGGGCATACTTTTAATAGAAAAGATAAAAGACCAGTTAGAATAGTTATTAAAAACCTACACCCTTCCACTCCCTTGAACATTATTAAAGAAGAAATAGAAGCTACAGGAAATATAGTAACAGGTGAAATAGTAAATGCAAGATTTGGCCCAGAAAAGAAACCTACCTCGACCTTCTTCGTCAACTTGGAGCCAGGCCCTAATAATACAATAATCAAAGAATTAAAATATATTTATCACCAGTCAGTTCTTATAGAAGACCCGAAAAAAAGAAAGACAATAGTCCAATGCCAGAGGTGCCAGCAATACGGGCACACTAAGAATTACTGCATGCGACCATACAGGTGCGTTAAGTGTGGACAATCCCATAAGACATCAGAATGCCAGAAGCAAGATCGTAAAGCCCCAGCAACATGTGCGCTATGTAATGGACCACACCCAGCCAATTACAAAGGGTGCCAAGTCTATACAGAGATCTTAGCTAGAAGGGGAAAAAATATTACAGACAGAAAATCACAGTTTCATGCAGAAATTCGTAATAAAAAGGATACACGGAATATAGATAAAGAACCTAAACAATACAGTTGCAAAGTCGAAAAATCCTATGCTGAGATCCTAAAACAAAAGACACAAGATTGCACTTCAACCGAAAAGTCTCCAGAATTCCAAAACACAACTCAAAGCCAGACTCTAGAACAAATACTCTTAAAACAAAACGAAAAGTTTGAAATTATCCTCCAACAAATGAGTACCCTAATGAGTCTCATAGCTAAACTTGTCGACAAGTTAACAAAATGACCTCGTTACGCATAGCCACCTGGAACATAAATGGTCTTACCCCAAATAAATATGATGTGGAACTGCTAATGTCGATACAGAAACTGGACATTTTACTCATATCCGAAGCTCACTGTACTGCTAAGACACCAGTAAAATTCGACAATTACCAATGCTATGTCACACACCACCCTGACGAAACTGGCCATGGTGGGTCTGCTGTGGTCATAAGAAAATCGATAAAACATCATCTAATGCCAGACTACAAAACCGAGCACATACAGGCAACGTCGGTCGTTGTAGAAGACAAATCTGGAAACCTCACTCTCGCAGCAGTTTACTGTCCACCTAAGCATAAAATCTCAGAAGCAATGTTTTCCCACTTCTTGCTAACACTCGGCAATAGGTACGTTGCAGGTGGCGACTGGAATGCCAAGCATACTTATTGGGGTTCACGACTTACCACAACCAGAGGTCGACAGTTAAAACTAAGCCTTGATGCTACCAACGCTCGAGCTATTTCTTCTTGCGAGCCAACATACTGGCCAAGTGACACTAATAAAATACCGGACCTCTTGGACTTTTTCATAATAAAAGGTGTATCCAAAATGTACCTAAAACCAGAATCCTGTTATGATGGCTCGTCTGATCACACTCCAGTCCTACTAACTATCAGCACGAATGTCATAGAAGTAACCACCACAGAAACTCTAACTAATAGGCATACCGACTGGAGCTACTTCAGAGAGTATATAGATGAAAATATACAGCTAAAAATAGCTCTTAAAACTCCTGATGACATAGAGGATTCGGCTAAATACATCACCACTCTCATACAGGAAGCTTGTTGGAAGAGTACCCCTGAAAACAACCAGAGTAAAACGAAGACGGTTAACTATCCGCTAGACATAAAATCAGCGATACTGGAAAAGCGAAGACTACGTAGAGTGTGGCATTTAACTAGACTAAGAGAAGATAAGACCAATTTCAATAGAGCAGCTGAAGACCTGAAATGCAAATTAAAGGAATGGCTTGATAACACGTTGCAGATGCAGCTGGAATCACTATCTGCTACAGAGGCAACTAATTACTCTTTGTGGAAGTTCACTAAACATTACAGAAGACCTCAGACTGCAAAGCCTCCCCTGAAATGCAATTCCAGCTGGGTACGAACCCCACAAGAGAAAGCAAACGCATTTGCAGAACATCTCTCTAAAGTCTTTGTCCCGAATGATACTGCTGATAAAGGATTTGATAAACAGGTCGAACTAAACCTTAAACAAGACTATCAAATGGCTTTACCACCAAAACCGGTAACTGCACGAGAAGTTTGGAGGGTGTCAGCTGGATTCAAAGATAAAAAAGCGCCAGGATTTGACTTAATTACTAAGGAAATTATAAAACAACTACCTAAGAAAGGGTTTGTTTTCTTGACAATGCTATATAATGGTATCCTGAGAGTACAATATTTTCCAAAGTTGTGGAAAGTGTCACAAATAACGATGGTATACAAAGATGGCAAACCACCTAATGAAGTCAGCTCTTATAGGCCTATAAGCTTGCTGCCAATACTATCGAAAATCTTTGAGAAGTTACTACTACGCAGAATACTCCCCATCCTTGAAGAAAAAGGCGTCATACCAGCACACCAGTTTGGATTCAGGCAGCAGCACTCTACAGTGGAGCAAGTTCACAGAGTTTACGAAAGGGTGAGAAAAACTCTCGAAGAAAAAGAATACTGTTCCGCTGTGTTCTTGGATGTTCAGCAGGCCTTCGATAGAGTGTGGCATGAGGGACTTCTCCTAAAAATTAAAAATAGCCTCCCACACAGCTACCATCAGATTCTCGTCTCATACTTGACCGAACGGGTCTTTCGTGTCAGGGAAGGAGATGCAATGTCGAGGTTGTTTGAGATATGTGCTGGTGTTCCTCAGGGATCCGTTCTGGGACCTGTGCTGTATACTATATTCACAGCTGACTTACCGGAAGCAGATAACACCACAATTGCAACGTTTGCTGATGATACTGCCATTTTAGCCAGCGACAAGGATCCGAGTGCTGCTACAAAGCTCCTGCAGACAGCATTAAATAAAACCACCAAATGGTTAAAGGACTGGCGAATTAGAGTCAATGCATTAAAGTCTGTACAAGTTACGTTTACATTGCGAAAGGGTAATTGCCCCCCTGTTCAGCTAGAAGATACCACCTTACCACACCAAAACAGTGTCCGTTACCTTGGTCTACACCTTGATCGGCGCCTGACATGGAACCAACACGTAAAAAAAAAGAGAGACGAACTCAACATACGTTACAAGCACCTTCTTTGGCTTCTGGGTCGGAATAGCAAATTATCAATGGACAACAAGTTACTTATTTATAAAGCAGTATTAAAGCCCGTATGGATGTATGGCATTCAACTCTGGGGTAGTGCCTGCAACTCTACCATCTCATGCTTGCAGAGAATGCAAAACATAATACTCCGAACGATCAGCAATGTTCCATGGTATGTGACCAATCAGGAAATTCACGAACATCTGAAAATGCCCACAATAAAGGAGGAAATCCAAAACGTGACCTTGAAATACCGGGAGAAGCTAAAGAAGCACCCGAATACGTTAGCAGCACAGCTCACGATGCGTAGCTACGTAAAGCGTCTCAAGCGAAAGGACATTATATAGATAGACGATGAGGAGACGTCCCCAATGGGGGACGCACTCAAACTGACATAGCGCACGCACCAAATTTGCTCATAGTGTCCAACACTGATTGCAGATTTAAGAGGAGAGAAAAAAAAAAAAATATTCATCCCAGTTTAGTCTTCTGAAGATCTTTTCCAGCACAGCTGTGAATAATTAAAAAAATTATTATTATTATTATTATTTATTAGTTTACATGGTAATGAATATCATATATTTTTTTAGTTTTATCATTCTCTTATTTTAGAAGTTACAGGGGGTGTGTCCCCCACACACATTTTACCACTTTGGAAGTGTCTCTCGCGTAAACTATTCAATTTAGAAAAAAATGATATTAGAAACCTCAATACCATTTTTGAAGACTTATCCATAGATACCCCACACGTATGGTAATGATGAAAAAAAATTTTTTGAGTTTCAGTTCTAAGTATGGGGACCCCCAAAATTTATTGCTTTTTTTCTATTTTTGTGTAAAAATCTTAAAGCGGTTCACAGAATACATCTACTTACTAAGTTTTAACAGTATAGCTCTTATAGTTTCGGAAAAAAGTGGCTGTGACATACGGACGGACAGACAGACAGACAGACAGACATGACGAATCTATAAGGGTTCCGTTTTTTGCCATTTGGCTACGGAACCCTAAAAATGTGGATTGAAGTAGAGAGAAATCTATGATTATGTTATTGGATTATTCAGAAAACACCCTAAGTAACCCCGTTTTCGCCTAATCCCCCTTAAATTATTGAAATAATTTTTGTTTTTATCAATTTTCAGATGAGACGTTTGAGTTGAAACATGACCGGCCCTACTTGTTGTCTATGGCAAACAGAGGCAAAGACACAAACGGGTCACAGTTCTTTATGTAAGTTATTGAAGACACTGGTAAGAGGAGTAAAAAGCTGATAAGCGTGACTGCTTATCAGTGCCATAGTTAAACAACAATAGTTTTGGTATATGTGAAACCTGAAATATGTGTCTAGTATTTATATATGTAAAGAATCTATGTACAAAATTTCATAATTGTATCATAAAAAATCACAAAGTTATAAGCTTGTTACCTTGCCTGGTTGTCCACACAAATACATGGTCACCGGGCCATCCGGGTTATTGAAGGGTTGTTCTGCTCCCGAACCCAGCTGTGCGCTGGTACCTAATGCCCGCTATGATCTGCCTTGACCTGTATTGTATTTAGTGTCAGTGGTGTCTTGTGATCTTTTTGAATGTTTTTGGGAAAAAATATAACATGGTGTAAAAATTATTGGAATTGATTCAGTTACCGATTCTGAACAAGCTATTTTCAGGTTTCAAATATACTAAAAATAATGTGGTATTATAGTAAAAAAATATTGAAAACCATAATTTACCCTGCTTAGCATACTGAATTTAATTTATATTCTTTACTTTACACTTCTTATTATGAACATTAACAAAAATTTTTTATCACATAGCGCAATCTCTTAAGGCCTTTGCACACCACGTTTTTTTTAAAAGCACTGTTGACGCGCTTTTTAAAAAAGGTGCGTCGACGGCGCGCTCTTGTCCTATTAATTCATTAAACCTTAAGCGAACGCGTTCTCTCGTTGTCTTTCTGTTGTTTCTCTGATTACTGTTTTCGAAAGGTTAAAGGTTTGTCTACAGGCTGCGTCTAACTCGCGTGCTTATCGCGTCTGTATTGCTACAAACGCGCGTCAACGGCGCGTTTTAAAAATATGGTGTGCACAGGCCTTTACAGACACCATTTGGATAGATATGATTATGAATAGAGTCATTAAAAAAACATATTCATCTAATTTAATAGCATTCAAGTTACTGACCTTCATAGCAAATGACACATGAAATACTTATCTGTATGCAAATTAATGTGAAATAACTCAACCGTGGTAATTGTTGCAAATGCTCTGTTACGCATTGTACAGTTTCTGAATTGAAAATAAAATCTATATATATAAAAATCAATGCCACTTTTCGTTGTAATTTTATAACTCAAGAATAGGCTCACCTATGCAAACCAAATGTTTAGGCTTTGTTCGGACTATTTAGTAGATGGTTCATGTGCAGTTTGGTAGGATAGGGTAATGTAGAGTAGAGTAGGGCAACATTATTTTTTTAAGATCTTTATACATTTGATTTGTTTGACCCATATGAAGAAAGTTAATATGTCAATTACTCGTCGTTACAAATGTCGTCATCAGTCATCTTGACAGCACCGCTGCTATCTGCTGAGGATGACCAGTTCATAGTCGGAAGACGCCGTTACCTCAATTTGCGAGGTGGTAAAGAGGCGGCAGACTGGAAGCGGAGAACACAACCTTCCTAATGTATTATTAGTTTCTATAGAGTGCAGTCTGCGTTGACAGTTTTGGGAGACTGTCACCTGCACAGATACAGGCCTGGGATGGAGGCCCTCAAGAAAACCAACTCTGTTACAAATATGCAACCTTATTTTTAGTATATGCGAAACCCGAAACACGCGTCTAGTATTTTTATGTAAAGAATCTATGTACAAAATTTCGTAACTGTATCATGAAAAATCACAAAGTTATAAGCTTGTTATGCCAGCAAAAATACATAGTCACCGGACCATCCAGGCGACAGAGGGGTTGCTTTGCACTTGCACCCAGCTGTATGCTGGCGTCTAATACCCGCTATGACCTGCCGTGACCTCTGTTGTACTTAGTGTCAGTGGTGTCCAACTTGTGACCTTTTTAAATATTTTTGGGAAAAAATATAACATGGTGTAAAAATGATTGGAAAATGATGGAATTCAGTTACTGATTCTGAATAAACCATATTCTGGTTTTACATATACTAAAAATAATGTTGTAAACAAAACTACATCCTGCAATAAATTGTCATATTATTATCCTCATTAGAAAAGGCAATTTATATCCCTATAGTTTGTAAGTTTTTGCCTCATTGGTCTAGTTGCTGCAAACTCATTAACTGATCTCTGGGTTCGATCCCCGGTCGACTTTTAACTTTTTAACCGCGTACGTCGGATTAGTCCGACGAGTCTTTCTTTCTTTCTTTCTGTCATATTCTCCAGGGTCGTATGTTTGCGACTGGATATCTACTTCATTTTGTTTAGCTCTTCAATCCGCATAGCTGACGAGATGGAAGTATTTTGGTTGTGTATGTGCGACGCTGGTGGAATAACCGCGTTTTTCCGTTAGTAATGAACCCACGTGACTTGTGCAAAGCTAACAAGCAATGACGAGCGACTAATACACAATGTTTTTCTCCTGAAGGATCACCTATAGCCGTGTGGCCATATTGTTATGAAATGTGTTGTGTATGCGTTGTGTAGAGGTCGCTGCCGGCGGCCGGCGCGCACGCAGCTGCCCGCTATCATTGTTGTTGTGTTCTGTGTGTTGTAGAACAACACAGCCGGCGCCGCATCTCGACAAGTGAGTATACAACATTTATTTTAATAATAATATTACTTTAGTAACAATAAAACGCTACATATTGTTAATGGACTCATCTTGTTTAGATAGGGTTAAAACCTCTTCCTTTAACAGAGTCTTTGTTTCGATACAAGTCTCCATCAAAAACCTAGCTTTTCCGACTTAACGTGGCTTTCAGTTCTGAGTCATACTAAAATCATGAATAGTTCACATCAAATAACTTTACCGTTCGGAAACGAGGCCTATCAGTTTAAGATAGACTACTACGCAGTCATTTGGAGCCCATTCTAGAGCTGCAAAGTCATTTAAAACGAATTTGCAGGTTTATGTTAGCGGGAATGTGTATGTTTCTGTAGCGACATCCATGACGCCACATAAGAACTACAAGAAATACAAAATTCTGCATCGTGCAATTAAAGTTCTCCGCGCGATTTAAGCTTATACCTACGACAGCCCGAAATCATCTATCGGTCAGTGGCCCACCAGACTTAACATCCGTCTGGTCGGATGATCCTCCCTTTTCAATTGAGGTTTGCTTTTTACTCTCTCTGTTCCGCATACCTCTAAACTGGTGACCCTTGACTATGAAGCCCCTTCGGTATGATCCTTGTCTTTGTGTATGTTTCTATAGCTGTGGTCTCGTTGTCCAACAGTGTGCACGTAGTGTTCGGCCACGTAATCGGCGGCGCGACGCTGGTGAGGCAGCTGGAGGCGCTCCCCGTGGACCGCAACGCGCGCCCGCTGCAGGACGTGAGCGTCACCAACTGCGGACAGCTGGTGCGCCTCAACGGTGAGTAGTGTGTGACGTCACAGTGACAGTGAGGCGCGACGCTGGTGAGGCAGCTGGAGGCGCTCCCCGTGGACCGCAACGCGCGCCCGCTGCAGGACGTGAGCGTCACCAACTGCGGACAGCTGGTGCGCCTCAACGGTGAGTAGTGTGTGACGTCACAGTGACAGTGAGGCGCGACGCTGGTGAGGCAGCTGGAGGCGCTCCCCGTGGACCGCAACGCGCGCCCGCTGCAGGACGTGAGCGTCACCAACTGCGGACAGCTGGTGCGCCTCAACGGTGAGTAGTGTGTGACGTCACAGTGACAGTGAGGCGCGACGCTGGTGAGGCAGCTGGAGGCGCTCCCCGTGGACCGCAACGCGCGCCCGCTGCAGGACGTGAGCGTCACCAACTGCGGACAGCTGGTGCGCCTCAACGGTGAGTAGTGTGTGACGTCACAGTGACAGTGAGGCGCGACGCTGGTGAGGCAGCTGGAGGCGCTCCCCGTGGACCGCAACGCGCGGCCGCTGCAGGACGTGAGCGTCACCAACTGCGGACAGCTGGTGCGCCTCAACGGTGAGTAGTGTGTGACGTCACAGTGACAGTGAGGCGCGACGCTGGTGAGGCAGCTGGAGGCGCTCCCCGTGGACCGCAACGCGCGGCCGCTGCAGGACGTGAGCGTCACCAACTGCGGACAGCTGGTGCGCCTCAACGGTGAGTAGTGTGTGACGTCACAGTGACAGTGCGGTGCAACACCGGTGAGGCAGCTGAAGGCGCTCCCCGTGGACCGCAACGCGCGCCCTCTGCAGGACGTGAGCGTCACCAACTGCGGACAGCTGGTGCGCCTCAACAGTGAGTAGTGTGTGACGTCACAGTGACAGTGGTGACTACCTTGAGTACTTGATGCGGTTTACCCAAGGGTCGAATCTGTGTTACGGCCCGATCATGACCTTGCCGCTAAGCGCGAGGCGGCGAGCGTAAGATCAAAAGTATAAAAATTTTTGAAGCACGTCAAAAGACACCGCTCGTGCACGAGCCTATAAATTATAAATCAAAACCCTCGTTGTTAAAGAGCACTCGCACTGGCGAGGCCTCTTTGTGTGCCAGGCCTTGGGCGAGTGCCCACTTCACCCACGACTACCTACGCTACTGGCGACGGCTGGCCGTTGCGAGCGTCTGCTTAACGCAGTTTCCGCCCCAAATGTCCATTCTGGCATAGTTCGTCAAGTCGTCAAGCTCCTGAGTTTGAGTTACACGCATACTGACAAATGCTTGCACTGATTGCACAGGTCCACTCAGAACTGTGTGGTTCTTTCTTCAAAATGCCATCTGATACACTAATCTACATAGTTCTGTCATAATTTGACCATTACGTGTTTACTGTATGGACTTTAAAAAAGACCGAGTTTCTTTCGGTGTTTCTTCTCAGGGTCAGCTAGGAAACACCGGCCTCATCTAGTTTAAACTGACGAAAAAAAAATTAACGTGGTGTTTTTTTTTTAACTTTTTTGACAAACACAATATTTTTATTTTATTTTATTTGATTTCCTCAACAGCAAAGAAACGTAAGCAAGAGAAAGAAGCGAAAGAAGAAAGCGATGCTGAATCTGAACGCTCTGAGAAGAAAGATAAGAAGAAGAAGAAAGACAAGAAGGAGAAGAAGAAGAAGAGGTATGTTTAAATGTAACAGATCATTTAGTGTCTGATGAGAAAATATCTTTTTATGTTTTTGGATAGGTAACAACGGGAGGAATACAATGAGAAAATAATTACTTTACCCTTTCAACCAAGAGGTTAAAGTAATGTTCCCATGTTTTCAGTTCAAAAAATACATGTACATATTTTTTATTTCGGAGACACCCTGTACTTTCTAATAATTTTGTGGAGACCTTTGATTTTCCTGTGGCAGTCCTATCGTTTGGGTTTCTTCCTTTCAAATGGAGACTGAACTCACCTTTATGTTTAAGCTACTTCGAACCTAATCCACAGGCATCAATCCGGCCAGTCGGGTGACGAGGTAGAAGCTCCCGAAGCACCTTTGCATCCCCTGGTCTCCACCTCCAAGATAGACCCTCGGGAGATACCAGATGTGCCCACGAACAGGTTCCTAATGAGAGGTGGCAGGGACCAGGACGATAGGGGCGAACCTAGGAGGGATCGGGAGAGGTAATGTATCGAGGGATTTGGAATTAGGCGACATTTGACCAAAAGATATGATACTAAGCACTTTACTAGCAACTCATTTTGCGAAAATGTGTTCATAAAAACTAATACCCCCTTACACAGTATTTTGTGTGTAGTATTGAAAAATAATAATGACAGTCTTTATTATTAATTTTGATTAGAATTTATGCCAAGTTTCAACATTATTAAACCAAAAAATAACAATCCATCATACAGTCTTTAAAACCATCTAAATTGTTCTATTGAGGGTAATTCTGATAAAAAATAATGACAACTTGTATTATTTCACCTAACTCCTAAACGGCTTGACCAATTTGGCTGAAACTTGTGTGTATATTTGAGTCCCTGGACGGCAATCGGGTTCTTAATTTTTTTTTTCTGACGAAGAGGTAGATTTCAGACAGGACAATGTCTGTCGTAACCGCCAGAATACAATATTATAAATTACATTTTTAAATATATCAATAAAAAATAGTATCCTGGCCAGAAATCCAGAGAAAGGAACTTCGTCACAATGCGAGCCATGTCTAGAAGTATCACTTTCTAAATCAAGCACATGATCCATCTGCTTACCGAGACTAACATCTTAGGAGGTTTTAAGATGTTGGTTGAGGCTCGAACTATTAAAGTATTAAGCCATTGGCTGACACGACTACCGGTACAATGATCGCCGAGTCCACATCCCACATGTCGACAACCAGTGACCCAAGTCAATATACTTGATTTGCTTAATTTAGTTATTAATTTAATGTTATTATTTTAAATGATCAACAGCAAAGGAGAAGTATTAAATATTAAAATTCTAACATTTACGTTTATTTACAGCTTCTGTCGTTTTTTGATGTAAGTCTACCAATTTTGTAGATTATCAATTTTGTGGTTTCTCTAAGTTCTAGTTATGAGTCATATAAAAGATTATTATGAAGGTTTTGGAAGATGTTATATTTAAATATTCTACTCTACGATCTAATTTCTAAATAACTCTATTGTAATATTCTCAAAAATAGCCTTTTATTCAATTATATTATGTTAGTTCATGTTTGACTATAGAGTGTCCCTATTTTTACAATATACAATTTAATAATATGAAAAAATAAAAAATTAGCTTCTGCCGACATCTTCGACTGAGTGAATGTCTGTTATTGTGTAGTCTTCGTAAAGTAGCCTTCCTTGGGGTTTATGCTTAATCCGTACCAAATTTCATCAAAATCGTTTCAGTAGTTTTGTGACAGTATAACACATAAACAGAGTTTCTTTCACATCTAAAATACGAGTATTCCATAGCTTGGAAGCTCCGTCGGTGTCGGGAGCAGGGTCCTGGCTATCGGTGGTTGAGGCTTCAGAAACAAGAACCTCCTCACAATGCAAGCTGTATCGCGGAGTACTGCCTTGCCGAGGAGGCCTGTGTTCAAATCGCGCAACGACAGCTTCGACATATGGTCTTCAAAGCTATTAATTAAAATAAAAAAGCCTTAATTTGCGTACTTACAAAGCTGACAACTTAACAAAAATAATTTATAATCACAACATAAGGTTGTTAGCTTACACAGAACTGATTCACCTTGTTCCCCGTACTAGTATAAACTGTATTACACTTCAGACCTTTGTCGGTTACGACAATGGGCACAATGAAATAAAGAAGCCGAGTCCACATTCCATCCATAATATATTATAACTGTTTTATGTATTTATTTGTCCAAAGACCCTGGGCTCCTGGACCTTTGGAAGGCATACGAGAGGCCGAAGCCAAATCGTGGAACCCCATACACTTTTTATGGAACATGGTACCAACTGACGATTATCCAAAACACATAATTGAAGCATCTAATTGTATATGACATTTCTTTCTATTTAAAATATTTATAATTTATTTATTGTGCACTCCTACCACAGTGTAGTCTTTTTTAACTCAAAGTTTGTCCGCCCCTAAACTATTACTGTACATGAAGTTTAAATAAATAAATAAATTATTCCTCTATGCGCTATGCTAGTGCATCCAAGGACAACCCTGGTTGGTGGGAAACTATTGCGACATATTGAAAACATGCATAGGGATAGGGAGCATAGCATAGTCGGCCTTATAATGTTCCCACTGCTGGGACTCAGGCTTCCTCTCTAGGAGAGGGATTTTGGGAGACTTACACAAAATGTTTTTAATTTGTTATGTAACTTGTTAATAATGTTTGCATCTCATAGGATGAGGTATCGCGAGAGGGGAGAACATCGCTCGTATACTCGCAGTGGGAGGGTCATTAAAGGAAGAGGTGTATTCGTAAGTTGATCATTTATTTATCCACGTTGAAATGACAAATACCTCGAATAATAAATAATTAATTGCATATTTTAACTTTTGAACTCTAAGCCATTGAACCCATTTAATTCATTTTCTTAAAATATTTTTGTTTTCTTAATATTTGAAACATTTTAATTGGCGTAGTGATTGAGCGATTAGCTGTTACACTGCGTGTCGCGAGTTCGATTCCCGCACGGAAAAATATTTTTAAGGTCTACAGATTGTTGTTCCGGATCTGGGGAGAATTGGAAAATTTTGCTATGGACTAGCTACAGTAAATTGGTACTAGGTGGGGTATATAATGACAATGTTTTCAGCGGTACCGCACACCATCTCGCTCGCGGTCTCGTTCCCGCTCCGTGACGCCGCCTCATTGGAGACAGGCGCAGAGGCGGATCATCAAGCTGTCTGAATTTGAGGTAAGATGTACCCAAGGAAGCACTACTTTCTGTTGTATCAAGACTTGATTTCGTAAAATTGAGGTATCTTTAGAAATACTGAGAGCTGTTTTTATTATACATAGGCTTGTACTTTACCACTATCTTACCTGATGGTAAGTGATGATGGAAAAACAAACGCCGGCAGGGAATGCCACTCCTTATTTATATGCACAGAACGTGTCTGTGCCCCACCGTTCCATGTTGGACATCTCAATGTCCACCATGTACCGGTGGCGAATCACCGTACATGTCCGTAAACCGACGATGAAACGAGCGCGGGTGGAATTAAGTTATGCACTTCCGACGCACATTCCCTGAAATGCTGGTAGAAAACCGACAGGCTGGTAACTCGGCGTCGGTGCTCTAGCAAGCTAGAAACGGATTTAGCACCTTCTTTTCAATTATTAAGGTTGTGATTTTTTTTTAATTGTCTATTGCGTTCTGTTCAAACTTCATAAATAATGACATTGTACTTTAAAACTGTAATTTAACAAATATATTCTTTGCAGCGTGCTGAGCAAGAGAGATCTGAAAAAGAGCAACAAGAGTCTACAAAGAAGAAGGAAATAGAAAGACAGCAGAGCCGTGAGTTGTTGACATTGATTACAGTACAAAATTATACTCTACTACTTTCATTTCATGTAACTTACCATGGATGATTAATTCAGAATCTTATATTATTTACATTCATATATTACTAAATTATCATTTTTATCGAAATGTGTTCTAAGTTGATTTTTGATGGCAATTTAAAAGGTGTCTTTTTCAAGTGAATTAGCGAAAAAATCGATTTATTTTTAATCAAAACGATTGCTTACCCAAGTAGGTTCCGATTGGGGCCATGGGTGTTGCGAAAGAGATCCCCGGGGCCCTGGAACAATGGCAAAGAAGGAATAGGAGTGGGTTTTTAGTCAGTAAAACTCTGACACTATCTCCCGCGCCGCCCAAGAGCGGGAGATGTCATTGGATGATATTCCCACCTAAAAAAAAAATACTCAAGTAGGTTGCTGCCCGCAAAACTTGGGTACACAATGTCAGTGCGGTGCTTCTGTTCAGAAAATGAGCAACATGTTGGAGTGTCCCAAGTGCTCTTGGGGACGATTCATACAGAAATGGCAGCGACTTTTAGAATTAAACTTATTTAAGCATTATTTACATCCTTAAAAGGACAGGATCACTTGAAAAGTCTAAAGAGCGCGGCCGATCGCCCTCTTCGCATCGCAGCCGATAGCTGCCATTCCGGCGTAAACCGGTTCTTGCCTTGTGTTTTGGAGGATTTCATGAATCTCACCCATGTTGTAGTCTATTTCGCCGCATTAACTTGAAAAAGAAAGAAGACATTTTTACTATATTTAAAAATAAGAATGACCAAAATGAAATTGTTATTTTTATACAGTGTTTGTCGTTCCAAAATCATTATCTGAAATTCTGAATTAAATTTTTTTATGAAGGAATGATTTATTTGCAAGAATACAGGTACATTTTGCTGGATTCTGCAAATATCTGTAATGGTAGTATCCATCGATTAACATCACTTTTTTTAGGTGAAGGCGAAGGCAATACTCCCGTTGACCGACCAGAGGAGAAAGAAGAAGGCGAATGTGATTCTACCCTCGGTTAGTATAGGGACAGAACTTATGGCTGATCAAGACATAAGCCGTGTTAGTTGGAGCTCAGCTCTAGCAGCTGACTTAGCTTTTCATATTAGTAAGCTGATCGCAATCCATGTAATGATCGGCTTAATTTAATGGGTAGGGTGTCTCTGAATTGGGGTAATTTTCGGAAGAGTTACCGTGGCACTTGAATGCTATGGGTATCTGAAGGAACACAGATCGGTTTTAGTCAGTAAGAATCTGACGCCCTCTCGCCCCACCATAGAGCGGGAGAAGACATTTGGTGTTTTCGCACCTCAAAAAAAGAGTGTTTGTGAAAGTGAAAAAGTATTTAGATACTTATAAAACTGTTAGAAAATGTACACACAATGTAAAAACAAACATATAGAAACTTAATAAAATAACAAAAGCAATAAGATTGTGGTAGCTGTGCCAAAGAGTACACGGCTGCGTTAAATAGGCCATGTTCAGCAAGATATTTGCTCAGTCAATAAGTTTATCAAGTCCTCTTGTAGAAATAAAATAATATTTTAAAGTCTGTAAGGGCAGGCTTTAATGAAAAGCACACTACAGGTCCAACTAAGCTATTATCAGGCTGACTAATGAGGGTTTCCTGAAATGACTTACAGTATTTCTGGGGGTGAAAATGATTAAGATTATGAATGAATTGTGGAAGCAACTCTGAGATATAGAAAAATTCAGTACTTTTCTTGAATCAGTCAAGTCAGAATAATAGACATTACAGTTAAAATTCAGTACATTTCAGGGTTGCTCATATTCACTCCTTGAACGACTACCATTGAATTACTGACAGACTGTATAGAACATTGACACGTATTTTTTTGTTCTTCTTATTGGATTGCATACACACAGAAAACCCATCTGATGGTAAGTATTTGCTGATGCTTATAAAAAATTTGCAATTTGAGGGTTGCTATTCTAGAGCTGATGCTTCTTCTTATCATATCAATGGCAAAACTAGTTAAATTCCTTGCCTGGCCCAGAATTCAGCCACGGCAATGCCGTCCGCTGATGCTTAGGTTAGGTTAGGTTCAAACGGGCTGTTTTCCGCAACTCCACGACTAAAGCGCGTATTTTGCGTACGGGTGGGACAAATAAGTCACTCGATCCACCCCAGCTCCTCAAGAAAGGCCAGCAGCGCCTTGGTGTCGCTAACCATTTCACAAAGGTTACCTGGGTTACCGAAGTACTTAGCCCTGTATCCAGCGACCACAGGGCAGCTTAGAAGCAGGTGAGCTGCTGTCTCGTCCTCCTCCATGCAGGCTCTGCAGAGCGGACTGTCTGTAACTCCTAAGACAGAAAGGTGCTTGTTAAAGGTCCGCTGATGCTAAAATAATAATAATATTCCACAACTATCACACAACGCCGTCTAGTCCCAGGCTAAGCAGAGCTTGAGTTATGAGTACTAGACAACTGATAAACATACTTATATATTTCTAAATACATACGTATTATAGATAAATTACAACCAGAAACAGAACAAATGATCGTGCACTCACACATTCATTTGTCTTGGGAAGAATCGAACCCACGACCTCCGGCATAGCAGTCAGGGCCACTAACCACTAGACAATAGGCCAGTCAAAATGCTTTATACACATACACACGTATTGAACGTAACTATACTCCATTTTAACTGTCCGTTCAATCGATTTTGACCTTTATTGCGATGGTAGCATGATAAATGGCAGCTGTAGTAAATAGTTGGTATTGTTACCACTTTTTTGCTTTAAATGCCATCTTCCTGTCCTCATCCCGTTTTATTTTTGACGGCGGCGCGTAGTGTTCCGCGCGCGCCTCAAGGAGTTGTCAGCAACCGCAGGGGCCTAGCAGGGTCTAAGCCTACTGGGGCCATGGTGATGCGAAAGAGATCCCCGGGGCCCTGGAACAATGGCAAAGAGGGAACAGGAGTGGGTTTTTAGTCAGTAAAAGTCTGACACGTCCTCCCGCTCCGCCCAAGGGCGGGAGGTGTCATTGTATGATTTTCACACCTAAAAAAAAATCCCGTTTTATTTGGGGTCTGCACAACCCGTTTTTTTCTTCCATTCTGTTCTGTCACCCGTCACGCTATTTCTAACTCTTTTTTCTTTCATATCGCTCCTTACACAATTCATCCATCTTTTCTTCGGCCTCCCTCTCCCTCTCCATCCATCCACATGTATACTCATAACTCTTTTAGTAACATGCGTTTCATCCCCCCTCTTTACATGGCCATACTAAAACAAACGGATTCCCTTTCAACTTGAAGGCCATCCGTGGATCACGAGTTGTTCCAGTGACCTGTCACCATTTTGTCCATCCATTTTAATGCCATCCTTATTCTTACGGAATAGAAGTCAAAATTGTTTGAACGGGCAGTAAAACAAAGGTTTGTTTGAATGTTGGAGTATACACGACGTAAAACTTTGTGATATTTACATTTACAGACCGCTCTCGACATGAGAAGATTGACTACAACGCGTTGGATTTTGAAGAGGATATAGAACATGACGGTAAATAATGTTATATTGACGTACTTCTTCGTTGTGGTTGGGTTAATATGGCTGCCAAAGAAAGTTAAGGTGCTTCAAATAATGTAACATTTTATGTAGGACTAGTGACCAGTCCCGATTTCGGGCGGGTACAAATTATATATCGCTCCTAACCCAACCGGTCTCCTCTCTTTCTTAACCTTCCTCGTTTATTGCTCTTTCTATTAGTGAAAATCGCATCCAAATCCGTTGCATAGTTCAGGAGTTAGCCGCTACAGACTGACCAGAAAGTCCCCTTGTTTTATATCTGTAAAAAATTTGCTCTCTTAAAATTAATAATAGAAATAAATAAACAAATATTCAGTGATGAATTATAATGAGAAGATGGTTCATTTCTTTTACTTGGTGAGTAGTATTATCAGAATATCGATAAGACTGGGTGGGTGGCAAAGTGTTAGAGTCTGTCTAAAAAGTCTTGGGAATTTTATGAAGGAATACTTATATTACTACTTATACTTGATACTTTTTCTATGGTTCTTCTATTACTCGTAGTAAACAATTATCAAGATCTCTTAACCTTGATTCATTACTGATTCAACCAGTGTTGGCTACATCAGATTTCATTTTACCTTAATAATTACCCATGTCATTTGACTTTTTAAACAGACTATACTTCACTATTGAAATGTAGATCTATAAACTAAACTGTTGAGGGACTGGAAAATACACCTGTTTTTTCTTCTATGTCGATAGTTTTTAGTAATTAATTATATAAGTATATTTTAGTAATATTTTTTTGTTGTTGTTGAATATTGATATTTTAGATTTTAGATTATGCGGATTAGAATGTGAAGTCCCGCCAACCTCCGATAAAAGGGAGATCGGAGACCAGGCGGGTTTTGTGTCTAGTCCGGGTGGCTGCCCGATAGTCGATTTCGGACTGTTGTACGTTTTAATAGACCGGAAAACTCTGATATCGTGATTCAAGATTTTGAATGTTTAGTTTCCATGTTGTACGTAGATGTTAACAATATTTTATGTATTCTACTCTCAGTTTGGTGTTGGTATTATTTTATTATTATATTATTAATGTATATTTTTTTCAGGCCGAATTAAAATATTTTCTTGCTGTCCTCGGTTTTTTATTTATTATTTAAAATGCATGTTATCAATAGTACTGTTCTTTAAGTCGACTTTTACCTCAAAATGCGAATTCTAATGTTTTCACACCTTTTAGACGAGGCCACTCACAAACGCAAGCCAGTCGAGAAGCCTGAAAGACGCCGTGACATCCGCCGCCCTACTCCTGAGAACAGAGCTGATATGTTGGCGATGGCGTTAGGTGTCAATCCTAAGCATGATCAGCAAAGGTAAGAAATATGATTGTATGTGGCGCGGACTCGCTCCGGCTCCCTATAAAAATATGCGTGTGTTCGCCCTTGATTCGCCAAGGGCTGTGGCTAAACTGAGTGTCAACGATGAATCACTATTTTCAACGCGAACATAATATAGTACTAAATAGCGACCCGCCCCGGCTTCGCAAGGATGCAACATTGATACTATTATACTACAGTATTGTATCTGTAATATCTTCGAAAATATTCATTTAAATTACATGATGTAATGGGCTATGTTAATGTATATCAAATGCACAGTGTATTTAATGTATTTACTTAATTGAATAAGGATTAGTGCAGTATCGCTTCGTAAATAAGCCATTATTTCTCGTAAAAAGTAAAGGATTAAAAATGTTTATTGTAGGTTATCCCTAAGAGATAATAATATACCATCACGGACTTATTTGTAGATCTTTTTAAGGTGTACAATACAGTACAGTATATTATTTTGATCTACCTCGTAGGGTTCAGCCAGCGTTTGCAGTGTAAGCCCAAAAAATTGTGTTTATTTTCTTAGTTTCTCTACTAAGTTACACATTTATTATACATACATGAATTTCCAACCCTATTTGATTTTAACTTTGTTTTTCTCAATTTCCCACTTCGTCCCCTAGCTTGAAAGTCGGAAAAAAATATATTTCTTGGGAATCCATTACTGTCGGTGGGGGTTTATCCAAGTCTCTGGGATGAGAACCACAGGGGCGAGCGGAGGTGTAAACCTTTTTCTTAAATCACTCTATCTATTAAAAAAAACCGCATGAAAATCCATTGCGTAGTTCTAAAGATCTAAGCATACATAGAGACAGACAGCGGGAAGCGTCTTTGTTTCATACTATGTAGTGTTATATCATGAAACATCTTTTCACCAGAGACGCAGCGCCCTTCGGTCGCGAAGCTCGCGACGGTCGTGACGCCCGCGACACTCGCGACGCCCGAGACATGCGCGACGCCCGAGACATGCGCGGGCGCCGCGAAGGAGGACTATCTTCCACAGTAGGATACGCACAGCCCAAGTTGTCTTCTGCCATCACCAATGTTTCTGAAGGGCTGGCGAAAGGACACCACGATGACAAGTCGAAGGATGACTATGATCCTTTTAGTCTGTTGAGGAGTACCTTTAAAAAGGATCCACAAAGGTAGGTTTTACTTTAAAAAAATACCTAAGTTTTTGTTTTGTTTAAACTTTGTGAACAATGTGAACTACTGAGTGGGCTAGTGTGGCTTGGTTGATTTTTTATGTTGAAAGAAAAAAGTATTTTATCATTACTTTATATAATCATAAAATTAAAGAGTTTGTTCGATTGAACGCGATAATCTCAAGTACTTCTGGTTCGAATTAAAAAAAAACATTTTAGTGTGGATAGCCCACCCAGGAGTGATATAGGCTATAGGACAGCTAGTTATATATTTATCTACGAGTATATTCAATTCTGTATGAGCGGAGTAACATAATAAACAAAAACGCTTTCTTCAGGAACAAAGACGCAGAAGCTCGCCCAGATCGTCGTGAAGCCATAAAAGCTCGCTTAGGAGAAAAAGAGAAAGTCAAAGAGAAAGACGATAGACGCGACCGCTTCAGAAACGAAAAAGAAGACAGGGATCGCAAACAATCGGAGCAGAGATTCGACAAAGAAGATAGAGGCCGTAGACCTTTAGAAATCAGAAACGAAAAGGATGAGAGGCCTAGAAAACTATCAGAAACCAGGATTGAGAAACCAGAACGAATCCGAAAGATTTCTGAAGTCTCAGACCACAGAAATGAGAAAGAAGAAAGAATTCGAAAGCATTCTGAGAAAAGCGACAAAGATGTTCGGGAACGCAAAATATCGGAGCATAAACAGGACAACAGAGATCGCAAACTGTCTGAACAGAGAACAGAGAAAGACGACAGGGTTCGTAAACATTCGGAACGTGATGACAGAGACCGTAAACACTCCGAACAGAGAACCGATCGAGACGACAGGGATCGAAAACCCTCGGATCTGAGGGAGGATCGCAAATATTCAGATTATAGAAGGAATGATCGGAGGAGGGAGAGGTCGGAGCGCCGGGAGAAGAGTAAAGATCGCAGTAGGAGTGAGAGGAGCAGAGATGATGACAGGAGTAAGGCTAGAGATGATGATAAGGATAAGAAGAGGAGGCGCTCGCGTACGCCGTCGCCGGCTAAAGACAGGTTAGTTATTATTGTTTATAGTTTTGAGGTTTTACCTTGTCTATATATTAGAGTGCTATGATAATGGTTTTAAAAAGTATAGTTGTGTGATTGATTTACATAAATATTGTTACCGGAAATATGATTTTTGTTATCTTGCAATACTGATCCGTTTATTTATTTACATTGTGCTTACATAATAGAAGCGACAAGAAATACTTAACCAAGAGTGTTCATGGAGTTTCTTGTACGTTTTTCTTCATAGAGATCTACGCTGTGTAATGTGCAATTTCGCTTCACTTTTTTTTGACTGATTGACATTTTAGCAATTCAAATGTGCCTTGTGAATGGTTTATTTAAAATAAACGTTTCTAATTTAAAAAATATCGATAATTTGGATTTCGCTGTCTACCTTTTGAGTGTTCACTTTAAAAGCCTCATTTTATTTATTTTTGGAATTGTTTTTTTGATAATATTGTCTAAGAATGCTCCTCATAATTCTTTTACCTTCTCATAGATCTAAATCCCGTGACCGCAAAACTTCTGCAGCCGAAACCAGAGAGAAGAGTGGCGAGCGAACACCCCAAGAAGATGACAAGAAGAAGGATGGTGTAAGTATTAGCAACGTCTGTAATTGATTTACAGGTACGCGTAACGCGGCCATTTTTAGATGTATGATTTCTGCGGAATCATTCATAAATATTTTTTTTTTGTGTTTTACATGGTTTTTTTATTATGGATGCTAGAATAACCCAAAATAATCAAAATACCAAACACAAAATAGTTAAGTATGCACGACTTATTAAGTGTGGCGTGACTTATTTTTGTATTTGTCGGCTGAACAAAGTTTCAAAATATTGGGCCTTGTTTTTCTCTTCCACGCATTTCGAGCGAGAAAAATACGTTTTCAATTTTCGTTTGGTCTGTTTGCAAAAGTGGGACTATGTCGACCTCGCTGGGGATACCGGGACAGACTGCCTAAAAGCGGGACGTATGGTCACACTAGGTATGCGGTACAGAGTGTTGCGGCGACCTCTTGCGCCGGGCCCTGGTACCGGTCATGGTCCGGAGCGAACAGGCATGGGTGGAGGTCGCCTCCTTCTGCGATGTAGTAATGTTAGCGAAGGACGCGGACACATGCGTGAAGGAATGGACGTCATTCACAATATTTATTTCAGGAAATACGTGTTCTTTTTTCAAACGTTAAAAGTTTTTGAACAACAAAGTTTCTTTATTTATCTATGAGTTCATTGTGAAGGGTCAAAGTTCACACAAAATAGCAGATTTCAGAGGTCTTTAGTTGATTAATCTTACGCAAATATATGATTTGATTTTAATAGAAATATTAATATCCACAAGATATTGATGTTTTTAAAATATCTAGAGAAAGACGCGTCTTAATGATTATTAAAAAAAATACAAGATATCTTTGTTAGGTAAGTGAAATCGTATTCTTAGTGACATGGTCATGTGGGCTATCAAAATAATCGCAGAGACGATTCTAAAAATATAACTCATTAAAAGGTGAGAAATTAAACAATATCTACCAAAAAAAAAACTGACCGCAAAAAGCAACTAAAATGTTTTAAACAAGTCACTACTGACCAAATCGTGACCGAACTAAAGCAAATGACAAATATCACCGCCTGCATCAGGGTACTTCAATAGAGGCTCGATTGCTATTTTTTATTTGTTTTTTTTTCATACTAGCGATTTTTTTTAACTCATGTTTTTTTTTTTATGGTGGGAAAAGTCATGCATTGACATCCCCCGCCCTTGGGCGGAGCGGGAGATAGTGTCAGACTCTTACTGACTAAAAGACCCACCCCGTTCCTTCTAGCCTTCATACCGGGGCTCGAGCGGCCTTTCGGATAACCCTGGCCCCAGTAGGCTTCGACCCGGCTGGGTCCCTGCTGTTGCTGACAACTCCTTGAGGTTTAACTCATGTTACCCGCTGCGCTACTCTACTTAAATTTCCTGGAACTGTACAATAGGGTAGTCGACTCATTTTTAGGATTCCGTACCCAAAGCGTTAAATTAGGACCCTATTAGTGAAACTACTGTCCGTCTGTCTGCCTGTCACCAGGATGTATCTCATGAACCGTGATAGTTAAACAGTTGAAATTTTCACAGATGATGTATTTCTGTTGTCACTGTAACAACAAGTACTGAAAACAGAATAAAATAAATGTTTAAGTGCGGCTCCCATACGACAAAATGTGTTTTTTTTTTAAACTATATTACCAAAACTGAACCAAAAAGAAGGTTATGGTTAAGGTTAACGGTACGTAACCCTTCGTGTGCTAGTCCGACTCGCACCTGGCCTGACGTACAGGACCGGTCGTTGTGGCGACGCTTGGGGGAGGCCCATGTCCAGCAGTGGACGTCTTTCGGCTGATATGATGATGATGATGACAATGAAACTAGCTCTGGCCCGCGACCGCGTAGAAATTAAAGAACTTTCTGTTAGGCTTTTTTTTATCGATATACAGGCAAAGTTTACAATCGATTTTATCATAATTCAGACGGAAGAGGAGAGGAACGAGGCTCGCAAGGAATTGATGGAGATAGTGCGACTCATCAAGTCCAGACAACGTGACAGGGAGAATAAAGCAGGTGGGTGCAGTGTCGTCTTTTTCTTTTGTTATTTCGTTCGTATTATACACCACTTTTTTTTAATTAGTTATGGTCTTGTTATAATTTAAGTAAAGTCTCAATAACTAATATTCATAAATAGCCAAGTTATTAGCGTTTGTTTATATCCCAAAATTTCACTCAATTTAAGGAAATATCGAATCAATAGCCTATACAATATTTTTATTTATTGTTTAATATTTTAAAATGAAAAAATAATGCGCGTAGTATTTTGTAGTAGCGGTTGTTATGAATGATTGATTCTATTATGAATTTACCAAATAAGTAAGACAAACCGTGGACAATTCTGGGGTTACTTTTTTTTTAACTTTTGACTACAAAAAGTATGATCAGTAACGGGTACGGATAGAGCCCCATTTTTTTTTTTGGACTAATTAAAAAGCAGGGGTGTATATATTTTTTTGGTGTATCCTTTGTCACTTCAAGTGCGGATCCAGGGGGTCATGACCCCCCCCCTGGGCTAGGTCCAGAACGTAGGTGGACCACTAATTAAAATAGTTAAACATGATGTTTTTTTTTTTGGCACAACATAGATTTTATTTACCTACTTTTACCTGTATTTATTATTATAAAAATTAAATAATAACTTCGTGTGACTTGACCACGACTATGTAACGGGGTTGCTCTCAAGCGGCTCCTGCTCAACTTTGGGGGTCCAGACGCCTCTATGCGGAAATCGTTTGGTCCATGGCCCTATATGGGACGCCAGTTTGGGTGCCGTCGCTGCGTCAGCAACCGAAAGCACAGCTGAACGCATGCCAGAGGGTCATAGCAATACGGATGGTGCGGGGATACCGTACGGTTTCCCACGAAGCGGCGAGCCTCCTTGCTGGCCTACCACCATGGGATCTGGAGGCAACAGTCATTGCACACATGCACGATTTGCGCGTGGAGATGCAACGCCGGGGCGAAAGTCCGATGGCGGACAGAGCTCCGGCGGGATCTTATGGTGAAATGGCGTCTGCGACTATCGCAACCCAGTGCTGGGCAAGCCACAATTATGGCGGTAAGTCCCCTCTTTGAGGCGTTGCTGGCGTCCTCATCTTCCGCATGACGCAGGTTCTCACCGGACATGGTAAGTTCGGGAGGTTCCTGCACCGGATTCGTGCGGAAATGACGCCCTGGTGTCGCCACTGTGCAGAACGCCCGGAGGACACGGTGGAGCACGCAGTGAAGGTGTACCCCTCTTGGGCAGAGCATCGCAGTGCCTCGTGGGGCGATCGGCGGCAGCGATCTTTCGCGCCGGGCCTTGGTACAGGCCATAGTCCGGAGCAAGGAGGAGTGGCAGGCTGTCACCTTTCTGCGATGCAGTAATGCTAGCAAATTAGGAGGCCGACCGCATCAGGCAACAGCGCTCACAGCGTCCGATTCTGATCCCGATTTCCGGCCACCGTAGGCGCAGGCTTGTGGACTGCGAGCAATGGGTAGCTCGCTGTCCGACCGTCCGATAACTGTCCGGACCGAGCCCAAGTCGTCGACGGCGCGCTCTGTTCCCGCGCGCCTCAAGGAGTTATTAGCGACAGCAGGGGCCCAGCCGGGTCGAAGCCTACTGGGGCCAGGGTTATCCGAAAGGGAAGCTCGGCCCCGGTACGAAAGGCAAGAAGGGACGGGGTGGGTTTTTTAGTTAGTATGAGTCTGACACTATCTTCCGCTCCGCCTAAGAGCGGGGGATGTCATTTGGATGATATTACCCACCAAAAAAAAACACGACTATGTGACCCCCCCCTGGCGCCAAAGCTGGATCCGCCCTTGTGTCACTTCTTGTTGCTCTGCTGCAGTTGAAAACGAGCATTATGCTCTAGTGGTCTGGCGTTCATGCTGAACTGGGGCCTTATCATGTTGTATTAAAATGTCAAGCGTGCAATTGGGATGGAGCCATACACCTATACAGCTCATTCCTTTTTACCCAACTACAGTAAAGCCAAAGGAGGGTTATGATTTTGACAGGCTATTTATGTATGTGAGTATGTTCATCTGTTTCATCATAGTTCCTAATCTGCTTATCGGAAATCGACATATGAGGTATCATTAGAACCGTGACGTGCCACAAAACTCGATAAGGCGCCCTCTAGCGGACAAAAAGTAATGTACTAAAAATAAAAATGGAGATAAAGACGCCGTGTTTGGTATCATTTGAAAGGGCTTCATTTGTACATTTCCAAAATATTACTCAAATTTAAAGTAACTACACACAGGCACCAACCGAAACACTTTAATAACGTGTGACGGCGGATTTTCTTTATGTTCTGTTCTTGGTTTTCCAGTTACCTTGTTTATTTCAGCATCCTGAAAAACTTGTTTCATACTTTTACAGTGTCGTTTTTTTTTGACGTAGTCGGGTTTTAGTTTTTCACTTTTTTTTTAAAAGTTCAGTTTAGGTCGTCGAATGGATTGCAATAAGAGCACGTGGAAGAGTCTCTTGAGCTATTTCGGCGCAGCCTTGAGGCACACTATTTTGTCTTTATTTCTTTTTTGTTCTACTCCTTTTAATTTTGATAAAAAAAAAGAAGCTGACAAAAACCTTGTATTCTTTCAATTTCAAGCCAAGAAGAAGCGAGATTCGTCCGCCTCGGACAGTTCGGACTCGGAGCACGGCAAGAGACGACGCCGGTCTTCGGACAGGGAGCGCAGGAGGCGGAGTAGCTCCAGGTTAGTATCTTATAGCCTGTCGACTATCATCACCAGCACACTGTTGGGGCTACCGCGCTCCCTCTGCACTAGAGATGCGCTCCGCTCACGCATCGTTGCATAAAAGCAGTCGACGCAAGCGGCGACCAACATGCCCGAAGCATTTATAGTATTGTTCGGACTAGAATATAAAAACAAAATTTCGGTGTTGGTATAAATGGACCAATCGTTCAAATTCGTTACTGCTTGGTCAATCAAATCAAAGTCTGAAGGTGCGTCCAGATCTGAAGAATGCGGCGCTCGCGAGGCGCTTGCGAACTGCGGATGTGCATTTCATGTTCGTACGAAGCGCGCGCGGCGCAGGGGCCGCGTACGAACGAGACGTGCGCGAAATGCATGCGCACCGCACAAGCGGCTCTCGAGCGGCGCATTCGCCAGGTCTGGACACACCATAACACTCTCTTCACTTAAAGCTAGAGAAATTACTTGTTAATTTTACCCCGTTCAGCTGTACCTAATACTGGATTTTTTTTCGCCAGGGGGCGCCACTCGAGCTCGGAGCGTCGCTCGCGCCGCCGCCACTCGCGCAGTCCGCGCCGCGACCGCCGCGATCGTAGACGTTCCTCATCTTCTCGTTAACTACGTGTCTTAGTAACTAAACAAATACAAAAGCTTTTATTATAAAACGAAATATTCATTCATACCACACCAGTGACGTCACCGTGACGACGGCGATCTGTCACTGAATTATATGTGAATAGCATAAGCATGGCATAATCAGCCTTTCAATGTTCCCACTGCTGAGACTCAGGCCTCCTCTCTAGGAGAGGGACTGAACCGTAATCCACCACGCGGGCCCAGTGCGGGTTGGTGGATGTAACGTCTTCGAATTGGTTCTAGGACATGCCGGTTTCCTCGTGATGTTTTCCTTCACCGTTTTGAGAGCAGTGGTGATGAAATAAATTACATTAAAATAACGCCTGGCTGGGTTTAAACCCGCGACGTACAACTCAAAGTCGGAGCCGTTACCGCTCGACCATCACTGCTCCGCCGCTAAATTTTAGTCGTTTCAATCCCGTGGAGAGTGAGATAAAATAAAAAAGTAAAGTACCTTTTTTTCGAAACTCGTAGGTAATTAGTACGCAACGCCGATTACTACCTAAAGGTCATTGAACTCGCTCAGCTGACGTTTTCTTAAAGAAATTAATTTCGTAAATGTGTAAATTAATACGAGTTTTGAACAAATAACCCTGTATATGATTTAGGAAAAAAATATAACATGAAGTAAAAACTATTGGAATCCAGTCGGTTACTGATACTGAAACTGTACCTCTACCATGAGTTTAAAGCAATAGTATTTGTCTATACTCGATACCGACTACGTAAATATTTTGTATGGCAAATTTTGGTTCCGTAAGTGACCGCTAGAGGCGCTGTAAAATTTTGCCATACAAAATATTTACGTATAGTCTGTCTAATAAATCAACCGACTTGGGAATTTTGTATATGAAAATGAAAAAAAAAAATGAAAAAAAGCTTTATTCAGTACCAAATTTGGTTCAACAATACTGAGGTTGACCTCTCCTTTTAAGTGTAAAAACACCTGTGCCAGGAGAGGCCGCTCTCCCTTAACTTAATTACATTTTTGTATCTTAATAATTTACTTATACGACATCTTTAACATCTTTAAGATTAAATTAATATAACAGTTAATTAAATCTACATGAGCGTGCACGCAATGTGCGCACTACGTTCGCGTTCCGTTATTATGCACTTGTGTGTGAAAGCATGATTTATGGAGTTTGAGATGGTGTGTTTGTGGATGTGTTTGTCTGTATGTGCGTCACTGTGACTGTGTTTCTGTATACGAGTGTACATGTGTGTGAAAAAATATATATCGATGTATATTTATGTATTAATGTTCTATTTTGTTTTACATTTAGATATCTGTATTTATTTATAATATTTAATCATTTAAAAAATACTTATATTCGATACTTTTTATAAGGTTCTTCTGTTAGTAAACAATGAATTCTATCTCTTAATCAACCTTGATTATTGAACCCGTGTTGACTACATCAGATTTAATTAAATCCTAATAATTACCCAAGTCGTTTAACTTATTAGACAGACTCTAGTCGGTATCGAATATCGACAAATACTATTGCTTTAAACTCATGGTAGAGGTACTATATTCAGGTTTCGTCTATACTAAAAATAATATTGTAAAACCGATCTCCTACGGCTTCTACGAAAAACTGTATTTCTTGACGTGACTGATCGCCGACGTGACGGTTCCTTGACTGATGTGTGTGGTGTGTGTACGCATCTTTTTTCATTAAATGTGTTTGAACAAAGAATTTTTGTTAAAATAAGTGTTCCTTTAAAAATGCCCTTGTGGTAAACAGACAAGAACATGTTATAATATGTCAATACTTTCTGCACTACCCTTTTTAATGATTTCGTTAAAAAGGGTAGTGCAGAAATGTTTAACGGCACTTGAATTGTCAAAATGTCGGGCAGTCAAAAAAGTGAACCTAAATTGCACATCACAAAGCGTAGATCTCTATGGAGAAGAACGTGCAAGAAACTCCATGGACACTCTTTCAAATCATATTATGAGTTACATAAATCTTGTGTATACTTCTTGCTGCTTCTATTATGTGAGAGTGCTATTCGTTCTATACAAATATAACATGTAACGTAATAAACGCACATCCTGGAAATAGGTACATCAGCAATTTTTTTTTTTATTATTATATCTATACTGTCCCACAGATGAGCAAAGCCTCTATTATAAGATCTGGGTTATTTAGCAGAGTAGGCAGATTAACTAACGCAGCACAGTTTTTCTGACAGTTTCACAGTTAACAAGTACCCTACCAACGCCTTCATCGACCTAAAGTATTTAAAAACGGCCACAAGTTGGACACCACCGACACTAAGGACAAAGCAGGTCATAACGGGCATGAGGCGCCAGCGCACAGCTGGGTACGAAAGCAAAACTTCAGTGGCCTGGGTGGGCCGGTGACCATGTATTTATGTCGCAGATGCTTACATATTCTTAGATAAAAATACTAGACAGGTGTTTCTGGTTTCGTGTATACTAAAAATATAGTTGTAGAGATGTGCTTTATTCTAGTTACATGTTGTATAGTTCCGTCTCTCTCATACGCTAGAAGAATGATGGCTCCAGACCCGTCATACGATACCGTAAGGTCGACGAGTGTTCGTGTCCTATTCGCCAGCGTCGTTTATTTGCGACTGGATACTCAATCTCGTTGAGCTCTTCAATCCCCATTGGGGTTAGAAGAGCTGACGAGGTGGAGTATTTGGTCGTCGATGTGCGACCCTGGTGGAGTAAGCGCGAGAGTGTTTGTCGAATATATCAGAAGTAGGTACCGTAAAACGGGGTGAATAGAGGCTTAGGGGTGAATAGAGACAAAACTTTGGTTTGGTTTTTCACTTTGATACTATAATATCGGCCTCCAACAAAGCTTCGATTAATTGTTATAGTTAAATGCTGCAAAAAATATTCAAATATCGAGAAAATACCCTTTAAAGTTTTGTCTCTATTCACCCCTAAGTCTCTATTCACCTCATTTTACTGTAGTTAAAAAGTTAATTCCGGTACGAACGAGATGACGCCATACAGGACCTGATATGATAACAATTCTAAGTTCTTCAACAAGTTTAGTTCCCTTACAAAACATGGTCACAAATAAATGAATGCTTCAATATTATTGCCCAGTTGGATTTTGAACTCTCCCGTGTTAAGCTGAGGGCTGAAAATCCAAGATTACTTTTATTTAGGTGTCATCTGGTTTTCATGAAAATAGGTATGAGTTTGTAAGAACATATTAGTCATATTAGTGCCTAGTTAGTTTTTTTTTTTTTAATAATTCGAAGTTTAGCCGATAACAAGGTAAATTGAATTTGAGACAAAAATTGTCATACAAATGTGTATGTCAGGGAGCAGAATGTCTTTCTTGACAGTCATAATTTGAAGGTATTTCTGTCAAGAGGTTACTCCAAGCCACATCATCGCTTACCATCAGGTGTGATATTTGCTAAATGCGAGCCTGTCAATGATAAACAAAAGTCACTTATCTTCTACGGCTGCGTCTACTGCCTTGTGCCTCGGTTTTCTACTTTGTCTGAATGGGGTTATAACTCCATACCATAATCAGCCTTGTATAATTCCCACTGGTGGGATTTGGGACTTTAGTTTATGAGAGAGAATCGTAATCCACCACACGGCCCAGTCATCGTCATCATCATTATTTCAGCCGATACACGTCCACTGTTGGACATAGGCCTCCCCCAAGCGTCGCCACAACGAACGTTCTTGTGCGTCCCGCATCCATCGTTTTCCCGCAACCACGGCCCAGTGCGAGTTAGAATATGTCACATATCTTGAATTGTTTAGTTCTACGACATGCCGGTTTCGTCACGATGTTTTCCTTCACCGTTTTGAGAGCAGTGGTGATGAAATGCGCGCCCGACGGCCATAGAGAGAAGACCTGAGTCCCAGCAGAGAGAACATTATAAGGCTGATAATGACTATGAAAGTATAATCGTAAATGGGATTGAAGAGGTTAATATTACCAAATACTACGATTATTTTGTTTACCTACTACTTTTCAAAAGTATTTGATTATTTTTATGACGCATTTATTTGACGATGAAATAATAAATTGCACAAGTTCCCTTTATATTGACGACTGCACAAGTTTATTTGCATATCGACGCTTGGATGGCAAAAATTACTAAGTCGCTATTTAGCTTTCGAATACCAAAATTAGACTGCAGTCAATGAGAGAGCGAACGCCGGTGTTCGCTTGCATTAAATGTCGCTTAGTAATGTTTGCCTTTCAAATCTCGATATAAAAGGTGTAAGGGACAGCCCTCCACAAACTTTAAGGGCTTGCTCAGTAGACGAAACAGAGCAACCCAACATAAATTTTTTTTTCAGGAAACGAAAAAAAAAATTCAGCCTCTCCATACAAACTGTCCAATCAAGTTAATAATTTTGTATGGAGAGGCGGATTTTTTTTTGTTTCCTGAAAAAAATTTTTATGGTAGGTTGTTCAGTTTCGTCTACTGAGCAAGCCCTTAAAGTTTGTGGAGGGCTGTCCCTTACACCTTGTATGTATTGTGTTTAAACTATTTTAATGTATTTACTTGCATACGTAGCGCTTGTACAAGTATACTTCCAGAAATAAAATGATGGTTTGTTATTAGTTTTGTTTAGGAATTAGTCGGTCTTTTTCTTTTATTCTGTATAATTGATTAGGTACTTATTTACATACTGTAAGATTTATTTCAATTTTTTAGTATTAGGACATATACGCCTATATCACTCACAAAAATAGGATTCTACTGGTGAACGAATTTTAAAATTCGTCCAGCAGTTTTTGAGTTTATTCATTACAAACAAAAATCCTTTTTTTTTCTCTTTATAATATTTGTATTATAAATGACAAGTGTTTTCTGTATCAAATTTGTTTTTTTTTGTTTTTTCAACTTGACCCAACTTTTATTGTTCTACTCAATCGAGTATCGACTTTAGTAACGCATGTTTAAGGTCGACTTTTAAGTGGCCAATTATTTATATTAAAATAACCCAGATTGTTATACAGGATGTATGGGACAGCTTTCCGCAAACTTTAAGGGCTTGTTCAGTAGACGAAACTGAACAACCTTCCACAAGATTTTTTTTTTTCAGGAAACGAAAAAAAAATCGGCCTTTCCATAAAAAAATATAATCTTGATTGGACAGTTTGTCTGGAGAGGTCGATTGTTTTTCATTTCCTGAAAAAATGTCTTGTGAAAGGTTTTTCAGTTTCGTCTACTGAGCAAGCCTTAGGGTTTGCGAAAACCTGTCTCACCCTGTAGAAATATTCTATAGCAATCTAGGTATTTGTACAAATTATTATTTGTACTTTATTTTCAATGATATAAGATTCAGTGGTTCCAAAATTTGATAAGTTGTCTTGAATTCAAACATAATTTATAATGACCTTGTATAATTATTACCCATGTCATGTGGCTTCCAAATGAATCTGTGTTCACCACAGCTTATGCGTTTAACTAAAATAAACTTGATATGTCAATAGAGTCTATATTAGGTTTAATTCCATGATAATTATTACAAAAATAGCCTCTATTAAGTGCTAGGAATGTTAAATAGTCTGAAGAATTGACCTGTACCTTTACGCCATAGTGATAACTGAGTTTATGTCAATAAAATTGTATTTCTAAAGTTTTTTGTGTTTTATTTTACCTGCCCCTAAATACCAGCGCAGCGCAACAGAATCAATCAATGTTATTTTGAAGACCATGCTTTATTGATTTGCTTGCTTCTGCCAGCGGCTACATAAGCATAGCATAATCAGCCTTTAAATGTTCCCACTGATGAGACTCGGGCCTCCTCTCTAGAAAAGGGAACGGGCCATATTTATCACGCAGGCCCAGTGCGGGTTGGCTGCTTAAAAGTATAGTATAATACTAGCTTTTGCCCGCGCGGCTTCGCTCCCGCTCTTCCCTACTCCACCCTACCAAACTTCACATAAACCATCTACTAAATAGTCCGAACAAAGCCTAAACATTTAGTTTGGATAGGTGAGCCCGTTCTTGAGTTATAAAATTACAACGAAAAGTGGCATTGATTTTTATATATAAACTAGCTTGTGCCCGCGCGGCTTTGCTCCCGCTCTTCCCTACTTCAGCCTACTATACCCTACTCTACCCTACTCTACCCTACCCTACTCTACCCTACCCTACTCTACCCTACCCTACTCTACCCTACCCTACTCTACCCTACCCTACTCTACCCTACCCTACTCTACTCTACTCTACTCTACCTTACTCTACCCTACACTACCCTAATTTTCATTTTTTTTTCCATAAGAACCTTCTCATAATAACGAACACAACAAAAAACAAATTAGCGAAATCGGTCCAGGCGTTGTTGAGTTATGCGCTTACCAACACATTTTGCGATTCATTTTTATATTATAGATATAGATGTGCCTATTTCACTCGGTGATAAAGTAGCATTCTTCTGGTCAAATACTTTTTTACAAGCTACTACTAGGTCAAGCGCGAACCTATCAATAATAATGTAGTATTATCAGTAAAGAATTATCCACGCCTAATCAGGTGAGGTAGTTCTCACCTGATGGAAAGCAATTGACGTTGGAGCACGGTTGAGAGAAGTAACCTGTTTACTCTTGATCTGGAGGTGTCAGGTTGCAGCTATTAAGAAGTACACTCCTGGCAGGGAATTCCACTCTAGATGTAGGTACACACGATGTGTTCCAAACATTGTTTTTTGCATATGGGTGGAATATTCACCATGTACTGGTGACGCATCGCTATACGTCTAATGATCTGAGACACCTCAAAGAGCTGTTAGCATGATGGGGCCTATGAGAGCCTGTAGGAGTTTCCGCGGCCCTTGAAACTGAAGGAACAATGGTGGGTTTAGCCAGTAATATTCTGACACTCCCTCTTGGTATTTCTAATTACATTTAAAAAATTGCCAAATTGGAGTTATAATTACACCAATTTGGTAATTTCTCATGACAAAGAAAGAAAACCCGGCGTGGAAGGTGGTGATCTCGCCGATCACCACCTTCCACGCCGGGTTCGATGATTTCTGACAGGTTTCCTAAAGAGTTCCTAACGATGTTTAGTGGGAGGCAACAGTCCTTGCACACACGCACGTTAGGCGCGTGGAGATGCAACGCAGGGGTGAGTCCTCTGCCGCTACAGGTCACGGCATGGCGGACAGAGCTCCGGTGGGATCTCATGGTGAAATGGCGTCAGCGACTATCGCAACTCAGTGCTGGGCACGCCACAGTTATGGCGGTAAGTCCCCTCTTTGAGGCGTGGCTGGAAAGACCTCACGGCGTCCTTACCTTTCGCATGATGCAGGTCCTCACCGGAAATGGCAAGTTCGGGAGGTTCCTGTTCCGGATTAAAGCGGAAGTGACGCTCGGGTGTCGCCACTGTGCGGAACTCCCAGAGGACACAGTTGAGGTGTGCCCTGCTTGGGCGGAGCATTGCCGTGCCCTCGTGGGGGCGATCGGCGGCGGAGAGCTCTCGCGCCTCAAAGAGTTGTCAGCAACAGCAGGGGCCCAGCCGGGTCGAAGCCTACTGGGGCCGGGGTTATCCGAAAAGGAACTCGAGCCCCGGTATGAAGGCTGAAGGAATGGGGTGGGTTTTTTAGTGAGTAAGAGTCAGCAGGTTGTCATTGGATGATTTTCCCCAACAAAAAAAAAACCGGCCAAGTGCGCGTCGGACTCGCCCATGGAGGATTTCGTAGCAGCAAGTAACATAATATAAAAGTTGTTGTAGTTCGTTGTAACTTTGATCGATGTTTTAATAAAAATGTATTTTTTTAGATGTATGACGTATTAAAAAAAAACTACTTATTAGATCTCGTTCAAACCAATTTTCGTTGGTAGTTTGCATAGTAATGTACATCATAATTTTTTTTAGTTTTGTCATTCTCTTATTTTAGAAGTTACAGGGGGGACGACACACGTTTTACCACTTTGGAAGTGTCTCTCGCGTAAACTATTCAATTTAGAAAAAAATGATATTAGAAACCTCAATATCATTTTTGAAGACCTATCCATAGATACCCCACACGTATTGGTTTGATGAAAAAAAAAATTTGAGTTTCAGTTCTAAGTATGGGGACCCCCAAAATTGATTGCTTTTTTCTATTTTTGTGTGAAAATCTTAATGCGGTTCACAGAATACATCTACTTAATAAGTTTCAACAGTATAGCTCTTATAGTTTCGGAAAAAAATGGCTGTGACATACGGACGGACAGACAGACAGACAGACATGACGAATCTATAAGGGTTCCGTTTTTTTGCCATTTGGCTACGGAACCCTAAAAACGATGTTTAGTGGATTCCATGATAAACTCAAGATTGTCTAAAGGGGCGGTCAGATGAATGTAATGGGTTGGCCACACGGTTGCAAACTAGAGTGTACCTATGTTGGGTTTGTGTTGCGGCTACATGCATGTAATCCACGCGCCAATACGTTCGGTGGTTGGGAAAACGCGCCTCCCAACCAAGGGCGTTGAAGGTCATGGATTACAACTGCTATCTACACGGATTGAAACTAGCAAGGGACGATACATCCATCTGGCCGCCCCTTTAGGCTTAGCTCACATTGAAACGCGACGCTGTGTGCAATCTTAAAGATAGCGGTTTTATTAGGAACTTTATTTAGGTACTACGGAAAAGTTAAAAGGTAGGTAGGTACACATTTTATCTATTGAGAGATTTTTGAACACAGCCTCGCGGTACTTAAAATTCGACTTTATTCGTGCTCCGGTGTGACCTGACCTTTATAATAAAACGAGCTCTGATTCTGAGTTATTGTATTTTAAAACTTTATTTAAAAAAAAGTTGTTCTCAACACAAAATGGCCTCGATTCAGCGAACTTGGTATGAGGCAGAACCCCTTATCACGAATACCAAACCAGGCTTACGTGGTGGATAAAAGTCCAGTTATTTTTTCTAGAGGGACGTTAGTGTTCTAGCACGGGGAAAAACGAGGCTGATTTTTAAGGTTCTGTAGTCAACTAGGAACCCTTATAGTTTCGCCATGTCTGTCTGTCCGTCTGTCTGTCTGTCTGTCTGTCCGTCTGTCTGCCTGTCTGTCCGTCCTCGCTTAATCTCTGTGACCGTTAGCACTAGAAAGCTCCAATATGTATATCAATCACACCGACAAAGTGGTAAAATAAAAATTGGAAAAAAATGTTTTATTATGGTAGCCCCCTATATGTAAAGTGAAAAAGTGACTTTTTTTTTAATTTCAACCCTAACTTGTGATATATTGTTGGTTAAGTATTTAAAAATGAATAGGGGTTTACTAGAATCATTTTTTGATAATGTCAATCATTTCGGAAATAATCGCTCCAAAAGTAAAAACAATGTGTGTGTCCCCCCCTAACTTTTGAACCATAAGTTTAGAAAATCTGAAAAGTAGAACTTTATAAGGACTTTCTAGGAAAATAATTTTGAACTTGATGGAAAGAACAGTTTTTGTACAAAAAAGACAAAAAGGTTGTACAAAATAATTTCTGGAATAAGTTTGTAGTATAATCGTATATGCAAGCATTTTTTTAACTTCGAAGAGAACTAAAAAAGAATTATTAAAATCGGTTCTCGCAATCCAAAATTACCCCCGAAAACTTCTTCTGGTACCTATGTATTAATTAGTAACCCAATTCCCCGAGAGATGGCGCTGTACTTTGGGCTATTTCGCGTTCGCGTTAGGATTTTTCCTGAGTTGATGGGGTCGGGTATTATCGAATTATTCGGTTGGTCTCTCCTTGCATTGGCGGTATTATCTTATAACTACATAAAACTTCTATCAGGAACATGCTAAGGCAATTTAGAACAAAACTAAAGTTCATTTTTTTAACGCCATCTATCAAAATGTTAAGGTAAATACCAGTTCATAAATGGTTCGATAGATGGCGTTGCGTAATGACGTCATCTTTTAAAAGTCGATGTTAAGATTTTCCGTGCTTTCATGACCTACCTACCGTGGTAAAAAATCGTTGCTTTTTAAATATATTCTTAATTTTACGAGTGCACAATCGCTGAAATTTCTACTACTTGCATACTGTTTTAGTTATCACGTTATCACCGTCCTTTGTGGGCCCGTTTTTAGAGTTCCGTATTTATTAGAGTTCCGTACTTAGTGTGTCAAGTCAACGTAACAAATAGCCTTTTTTTTAAACTCATAAGTGGGTACACTTATTGTGACGGACGGGAAACTACAGAACCCTACACTGAGCGTGGCCCGACACGCTCTTGGCCGGTTTTTTTTAATGATATAAACCAATGCTTCACTGAAAGAAAGAAGAAAGAAATAGTAGTTTATGTAACTAGGGGATAAAGCAGTGTCTTTAAGTCGCGGGCGGCATGTTGAATTCCGAACGAAACGAAGGTTGTTGATTTTAATCCCGAACGATAGTGAGGGATTTATAAAATTAACTCCCGAGCATTGCGAGGGAGTTAATATAGAAACCTGAGTGAAGTGAGGAATTTAAGCCGCCCAAGACAAAGACAGCTTTATCCCCGTGTTGCATACTCTACTTTTTACACCATCTGTGAGATAATTAAAAGACAATTTGGTCGACCAAATCATATATTAGAGAAATATAAGTATTATATTTACAAGTTCATCAAACAAACAAACAAAATTCACTACTCCAAGATTCTATAGTTTCAATTTTCTATAATGCTCCCGTGTCGTCAGTACGCACGTTTTATTCTATTTTCTTTTTTTTGTTAGTGGCCAGTTTGAATCATAGTGATTACATACTCTTTGGTTTGAATTTCGAGTCAACTTGTTCGATGCGCCTACATTTTAATTCACAATGTTGACGATTCTTGATGCTCCAAATTCAAATCTCATTATTCCCTAGGGATCGGCAATACTGCATTATCTCCCTAGGCATATAATGACTTGCTTTAAGTGAGGTTTGTATGACGTGTAAAACGACATTATCGAGCAGGTGGTGTAAAAAACATTTTATTTGCTCGAAAGAGACACTTAAGACTAGGGCTGCCATCTCTAAAACCTATCCCTCAGGACCGGAAGCGTAGGTTCCCCGGATTTTGGAGCTTTTACCCCGGACATTTCAATACTTTTTTCATTTACTTACATCTTGATTAATATATTTCACTCCGTACTTGATAGAAGTGAACTTTAATTGTAAGCCTCTTTTGTTGCATGAAATAGTGTGTTTAATCGTTTTTGTGACTACAAGTGAGTAATTTTGCTTTATTTTTTAACCTTCTTAGGTATTCAATAAAAGATAAACAAATCCAAAATTAGTTACTCAGTTAATAAAATTAAATGAAAAACTTGTTTAATTTCTTATTTTTCCATACAATTAGCAATATTTACTTTAGTTTTAAAAGAACTGAAATCTTAAATCAAATTCAGAAAGTTATAATAATTTATACTAAAGCCATACCATTACCATGCGTCGGTCGAACGCGCCCCATACCCGCTCGCCGCTTGCGTAGTAAAATAGCGTCGGCAGTGCGTGCGGTGAAATACCTAACCCATAGCTTTTATTTACGTAAATTATGGGAACGGGATCTAATCAAAATCCCGGACTACAATTGAAACCCCACCCGGACGCTCCCCGGACGTCTTCCAAACTAGGACAAATCCGGGGAAACCCGGACGGATGGTAGCCCTACTTAAGACTAACATAATACATTTTTATATTAAAAAAAATAATAATAATCCGAGCAAAAATGCAACGAGTCTACAGCGCTGGTTTTCAGCGTGGGCCGGTAACAATATCGACTAAAGAAGTCGGCAACGGTGTGGTGTGCCAATAGATTTAAATAAAATAAATAAAATTTAAGACAGATAAAGTAACAAACGGAAATAAACAATCATAAATAAATAAGAAGTACGATTTTCTACAAACGTATAAAGTTGCACTGCGATCCTACTTGATGGTAAGCAGTAATGCAATGCTCCTGTCTAAGAGAGAGAATATGCCGTAATCCAGCACGCAGGCCCAGTGCGGGTTGGTGGATGTTACATGTCTTTAAATTTTTGGTTTTAGGACATGCCGGTTTCCTCTCGATGTTTTCCTTCACCGTTTTGAGAGTAGTGGTGATGAAATAAATTACACAAAGTAATGCGCGTGGCTGGGTTTGAACCTGCGACCTACAACTCGTAACCCCGACTTACCGTTACCACTCGGTCATGACTGCTCTTTAAAATACTCAAAGAAGAAGGAATACAAAATTCTAGATTACGTCAAATTAAAGCGGAGCAAAAAGGCCACAAGTGCTCTCTTCACCATGTAAACTCTATTTATTCTAGTCCAGAATGTTCTAGTAAACAGACTCGTCTTCATTGAATCCATTCTATAATTTTTCTCTGCATCACCCAAAGTTTGACTGGTCAAGAAAATGCCTAAGGTATTAAGTCTGCCTCTGTACTTTTGTGTGCATAAAACATTTAATAAATAAATCCCGGAAAAGTATACACAATAAAAAACAAATTTAATTTTGCGGTTCGATCCCTAGACGCGGTTACTCTACCAACCGCAAATAATAAGTTTGTCGTAGGTTACGTCACCCGCAGTGGAGTTCACTAAGCTGCACACGGCTAAGATACTATAATATTTTATCTTAAGAGGCCGGCGAATGTCACTCGCAACTGCAAGTTGACGCGTATTCAAAATTCGTTCGCGGAATATAGCTATCTCTGTTTGACAAAAACAAGTGACGGATTGATGCAGCTGTGTGTGTGTATGTGAACGTCTTACAATTTATTGTTAGTAAAATGAGGTATATTCATTATTTGCTTTATTTTTGCCGAATACTTCGGGAATTGTTTGTGAATGTACGAACTAGTAACGCTTTTTTTGGAAATTTTATTACCGCGTCAATATCTCAACATATTATGATAACAATAGCAGATATGTCACACAAAGGTGGTCTTTTTTTACGGTGGGAAAATCATCTAATGACATTCCCCGCTCTTGGGTGGAGCGGGAGATAGTGTCAGACTTTTACTGACTAAAAACCCACTCCCGTTCCTTCGTTGCCTTTCGTACCGGGGCTGAGCTACCTTTCGGAGCTAACCCTGGCCCCAGTAGGCTTCGACCCGGTTGGACCCCTTCTGTTGCTGACAACTCCTTGAGGCGCACGGGAACAGTTCGCGCAGTCGATGACTTGGGCTCGATCCGGACAGTTACCGGACGGTCGGACAGCGAGCTACCGATTGCTCGCCGTCCGCAAGCCCGCGCCTACGGTGGCCGGAAATTGAGATCGGAATCCCGGCAGCGGCTGTGAGCGCCGTTGCCTGATACGGTCGGCCTCCTCCTTTGCTAGCATTACTGCTTTGCAGAAGGAGGCGACTGCCTGCCACTGATCCTCCTCGCTCCGAACCATGGCCTGTACCAGTCTGGCACGAGAGATCGCCGCCGCCGATCACCTCCACGAGGGCAAGGCGATGCTCTGCGTGCCCAAGGTGGTCTTCTTGTGGTCAAATCAGAAAATGTTATGGAGGCGAGAGCTTTTTTCTCATAGGTGGGAAATTATTCAATGACTTCTGCCGCTCTTTTAGTGTCAGACTTTTAGGGAAATGAAAACTGTTCTTTCGTTTCAAGGCCCCGATGTTCTCTTTCGCTCAACCCTTGGCCTCAGTAGACTTCGAACCTGCTGGGCCCCTACGGTTTTGCTGACATGTACTCGAGACGCGAGTGGCACACTATGCAACATCGACGTCTCGAGCTCGGTACGGACGCTTACCGGACGGCCGGACGGAGAGATACAAATTGCTCGCCGTCCGCAACCCTGCGCCTACGGTGACTGGAAAAAGAGATCAGGATCCCGGTGGCTGGGGCGTGAGGAATGATGTTCCCTCACGTGTACGACTGTCTCCTTTGCTAGCATAACTGCTTCGTAGAAGGAGCCGACCACCTGCCATTCCTACACATTCCGGACCATGGCTTGTACCAGGGTCACTCCCACGAGTACACGGCGCGGCGGCAGTGCTCCGCCTGAGTGGAGCATACCATCGCCGTATGCTCCACCCTGTCCTCCGGGCGGTCTACACAATGATGACAGCCAGGCGTTTCTTCCGAACTTACCACGAGGTGAGGTGTCGTCATGCGGAAGGTGAGGATGTTTCCACGTCTATTCACCCACTCCTCAAAGATTGGATTTATCGCTATAATTATGGTTTGCCCCGAGATCCCGCCGGTACCAGGCCTCCGTCACTCCATATACTTGCGCGCTATAAGTGCCTACCGCCCAGCCGAGCGGTCTCGGGCCGCCGGCGGACCAAATTCAGTGCGGTTTTCGCAAGCGAAGCGCGCGCACGCCGTTCAATTTTAATAGTGCTGTTCGTTCGTACGCGTATTACGATGCCGTGTGGTGCCTTATGTGCTGTAGATGGGTGTAAATCAATTTCTTCCACAGTCAGCACCAATATATAAAACAAAACGAACTTACAAATATAATAAAACAAACTTTAAAAAAGAGAACCGACTTCAAAACACTAAACCGTAAGAAATAATTTCTTCTTTGATGTCGGTGCTTTTTCGATTCGTAATTACCAGCTGGCACTGACATAAAAAAAAAACAAATTATTTCTTACGGCTTAGTGCTTTATTTGAAGTCGGTTCTCTTTTTTTAAGGCTTTTTTTTTTCATTTCTAGTGAACATCTCCGAAAATCATCATCAAACTAAGAAGTATTATACTTATTTTAAAACGTTCTCCTAAATGTAACAAATCCTTTTCTGAAAACCGCATCGATATCGGTTTAGCCAAACGCGAGATTATCGCGCACAAACATACATACCTACAAACCATACAAGTCAAACTTCTCAGTTTGGCCTGTATGTCTGATCACCTCCTTTTTTTTTAAGTTGGTTAAATATTTTATAAATGATAAAATTTTTAACTGCCACATAAAAGTCAGAACATATTTCACACAGTTCTCAATAACACAGTTCTCAATAACATAGATAAAAAGTTATGTTAATTTAATTTTATCGAAGAGGCAGCCCTGCGATTACTGTGGAATCGCGCGGTGCGAAGCAATCACTGCTGTACGCTTGAGCATTTAGGCGCATTTTAGCATACAGTGGTTGTTGACGCGAGGGAGTAGGCAATTATCGTAATAGGTATTGGAAATTTTCTACTGAGTGAAGTATCTGTTACGTAGTAACTATTCAGTAATCTGTGCCGGTACTCTGACCGCCTTCGTCGGTGGTTTTTTACCCCGGCGTTGCAACTCCATGCGCAAATTGTGCATGCGTGCAAGGACTGTTGCCTCTAGATCCCATGGTGGCAGACCAGCAAGGAGGCTCGTCGCTTCGCTGGAGAACGTGCGGTATCCCTGCACCATTTGGATGGCCATGATCCTCTGGGATGCGTTCAGCTTTGCCCCCGGTCGCTTTCACAGCAATGGGGCCAACACCGGCGCTCCGTAATGAGCCATGGACCAAACAATGCTGCGTGGAGCGTCCGGCAAAGGGCTTAGGACCTCTATGTTGGGTAGGAGCCGCTTCAGGGCAGCCCCAGTCCGGTCCAGTTTGGGAGCCAGACGTCCGAAGTGTTCTTCGAAATTCCAATGGATGTCGAGGACAAGTACCAACAACAGTCCGACCAATATCTTGGTACCGATCCCTGGGGAACACCGCACGACATCTCTCGGCGTTTCCATTCTCCACGGTGAGCGGGGCAGATAATGAACCCGTCCTTCAGGTAGGCCTCGATCACACGAATGAGGTAGACCGGCACCTGGTGATACCGGGGTCCAAATAGAGCGCTCCCTGCAAAAGCCAAACTGGCCATCCGCAAGATCCGGCTCCACCCGTACCAGGTGCGTACGAGGAATAAAGAACAGCGAATCGCACCCTCAGAGCGAAGATACAGCTGGCCAAACTGGAGGCCCGCGACGTGTAGCTGGGGACACTGAACAGAGACCCGTGGGGACGACCCTACGAAATGGTGCGTAACAAGCTCCGTACCTGGGCTCCCCCGCTGTTACAGAGTACCGGCCCCTGTTTATGAAGGGTGTGATTAACGCTCTATTTCCGTCAAAAGGGGAGCATTCTCATCCGCCCATGGCTCCGCCACTAGTTGTAGTGTAGTTTATATTTTTATCTCACCGTTTTTTGTAGCCATATTTGCATACTATGTGCTATGCGACCTCCCCAACGGGGTCAGCGTGGTCTATTATACAGACGACACGCTGATCCTAACGAAGGGAGAGTCGTAACAGGCGGCGGTCGAACTAGCGGAACGCAGGGTTGCAACAACCTCCAACCAGCCTTGGCCCCACCGACATCATGTCATATGGGCCGAATCGAAATGAGACGGCTGCGGACACAGCCCACCCATACAAATATGAGCGCGCTATCACCGCAGCCGCTTCTTGACTCCTTTACAAATTTCTTCGTCTTGTCCCCATGTTGCCTTTCTCCCCATCCTGGGGCGGCATACTAACGGTCACCCCTCACGTGGATAAGACAAACACACAGTACGGGTTCGCTGCCTGCTTACTCCTTAGTCTGTGCCATTCGTGTTCGAACTCTTTTGAGGCCATGAGATTGCAGTATTAAGCCGGTCTCTCATCCAAGCGAGTGATCCCGTCCATCACATTTCGTCGCTGTTCGTCATAAGGGGGGCATCGCCACAGAACGTGACCAAAATTGTCGTCCTCATCACCGCATTAGCACACGCTAACCTCACATAACCGCATATCATACAGTTTCTTCCAGAAATATCCATGTCCAGTCAGGATCTGCGAGACTTTGTAGTCCGGCTCGACCCAAGTTGCCTTGAGCCTAACCGCCACGTCAGGGAGGAATCGATGAAGTTCCATCGCCTTCTCTTCCTGCTCCCATCTCCGCTGCCAATTAGCCACAGGCTCACTTGCAAGAACCCTGTTCCCTGTCCTGAACCGCAACGCAGAGTTGCAACAGTCGTGAAGAGGATCCAGCAGTTGGGACTCGAGGTGGCACTGCACAAGTCCGAGAGCATGTGTTTTCATGGCCCTCGGAACGAGCCACCGCCGGTTTCCCAAATTACAATAAAAGTTTACAAGTATCTGGGACTCGTCCTCGACAGCCGATGGTATTTTGAGGAGCACTTCCGACGTCTGGTTCCCAAACGTGTTACTTATTGTTTATTTTGTGTTGCGCCTTGTGCAGTACCAAATAAATTATTTTTCTTTCTTTCTTTCTTTCAAACTGGATTAGACTGAAGCACTCAAGCGGCTCCTGTCCAACCTGGGGTGTCCAGACGCCTCTCGCTGGAGGCTCTACGCAGGCATCGTTCGGTCCATGGCCCTTTATGGAGCGTCGTCGCTGCAAAAGTGATCAGTTGCCAAGCTGAACGCATGCCAGGGAGTTATAGCCATCCTAATGGTACAAAGACAAAGCACGGTTTCCTGCAATATACCCGCATGGTTTCCTGCAGGCTTGCTACCATGGAATGTGGAGGCAACAGTCCTTTGCACACATAAGCATGATTTACACGTGGAGATGCAACCCTGGGGCGAAATTCCGCTGCCACGACAAGTCGCTGTAAGGCAGACAGTTCCGGCAGGATCTCAGCGACTGTCGTAACGCAAATACTCACCGGACATGGCAAGTACGGGAGGCTCCTGCGTCGGATTTAGGCGGAAGAAACGCCTGGTTATCACCATTGTGTGGACGGTCTGAAGGATACGGTAGAGATGTACATATGTGCCCCGTTTAGGCGGAACACCGCCGCGTTCTCGTGGGGGCCATCGGTGGCAACGACCTCTCGCGCCGAGCCCTCTTTCTGCGAAACAGTAATGCTAGCGAAGAAGGCGGCCGCATGGACGAGGGAATACCCTGACGCCCCAGCAGCCAGGATCTCGACCCAGATTTCTAGCCACCCTGGGCTTGGAATCGCCGTCCAGCCATCCGGTAACCATCTGGACCGAACCCAAATCGTCAATGGCGCTTTTTTTTTACTCTTTTTTTTAAGGGGTTTTTGACGGCGCTTTTAGTCAGCTAAAGCCTGACATGTCCTCAAGAGTTCTGTATTCCTTTTATTAAACTTTAAATGCTTACGTACTATTTTATTTAAGTCAATAGTGTCAAAAATATTACAATAAAACTCGACCTATGAACGCAACTGAAGTAATGACAGCACGCACACAATGACACTGACATCCCGCTTGCCGCGATAGCACTAGTAACTCTTGGAAATTTGCGATAAATTGGACGTGTTTCGTAATACCAAAAATGATGAATGAAAACTTAATGTTTTTCCAATTTGTTTTCTATCATTTGTAAATTGATAATATAATCTGTGTTCCTACATTGAGAATATTGGACATATTGTTATTTTTAATACAGGAAAAGCCAAATGAAAACATGCCATTTACGTTGTAAAAAAGTGCGAATTATAATTCGCTTTAATTTCGTTTTAGGCAAGTTTTTTTTAAAAAGAAAGATGTAGGAACCTAGATAAATATCGTTTATAACCGAATAACATCATAATATTTTGGAAATATGCTCCAATTGCAAATGAGCGTGGTATTACGTTTGTATGAAAAATTCATCTGTCGCCGTGCTCTTAAGATACAATATCGCTCGCCATACAATTCAATGGACTATCACACACGACGAAGATCCCTACTTCCCTACTAATATTATAAATGGGAAAGTGTGTGTGTGTGTGTGTCTGTTTCTCCGTCTTTCATGGCAAAACGGAGCGACGAATTGACGTGATTTTTTAAGTGGAGATAGTTGAAGGGATGGAGAGTGACATAGCCTAATGTCTGTAATAAAACCTTTTCTACCCAGCCAGGATACCACAGTTTTGTCGCGTTTCACGTTAGTTCGCTCTTGCATGATGACTTAACTTATTCAATCCAAATTGCTGCAGAAGCTCCCATATTTCAAGAGCTGCCAGTATAGACGGAACCACGGACGCCAATCTTTTATTACAGGGGGGCCCTCTTTTTATTACACAGGGCCCCTTTGAGACTAGCTACGCCATTAGTATGGATATTACCTAGTACCTACTTGTTAGGACCTTGTTTAGCTGCAGGCTGGTTTATCCTGTTTACGACAAGGAGATGACGGCATCGACGTAATTGTTGAGCACCTATCGGCTTCGAAGTAGTAAACTTATTGGGGTTTAAAGAAAATACGTACATATTTCCTGGAACAAGTTTTACGAAATATTCGGGTAAATCACAGAATTACTATTCATTTCATTCATTAATTTAGTCATATATAACAATTTGCATTGTGTTTGAATTTTGTTGTACATTAATTCATTTATAACATCCAGAAAAAAATATATGTAGGTATGTTTTAAATTTCAAACATTAAATAGACCGCCTATTGTACACTTATTTTTGTTAATTATTATTCTTTAGTAAGTTAAGGTGTGCAATAGAGATATATAATAATAATAATAAATTAACATTCATTAAAAACTAAGCTAACAGAGTTTCCAGGCGTTAGGTATATCTCTTTTTTGAATTACCTCTTCATCAAACATCGCGTTAGATTGCATTAGATGAAGCAACAAGCATATAGACCATGCTCAGGAAAAGGACCTAAAATACTTAAAATACTTGTAAGCGTGCAGCGCGGACGTAGCGCAGCAGTCGCGCGATTTTTACTTAGTATCTATACATAAAAATAAAATTGGAGTGTCTGTTTGTAATATTGAAATAACTGCTTTTTACTACATGGATATGAATATAAATATATACGGTACATACACCAAAATAACATTTTATACAATTTTTGTCTGTCTGTCTGTTTGTCCGGGCTAATATCTGAAGTGGCTGGACCGATTTGACGGGACTTTTTTTGGCAGGTAGCTGATGTAATAAGGAGTCACATAGGCTACTTTTATTTTAGAAAAAAATATATTCAAAATCCTGTGGTCCACGCGAAAGAAGTCAAAAAAAAAATAACAAAGCAGCGCAGTAACCGCGCTGCCGTCGCGCGGCACTTTGCGGTTAATTTGAAGGCGCTCTAATCAAAAGTTTAGGATAGTGCTCATGTGTAATCAAAATCACAATAGGTACTACATATAATGAACAGTGGAACACGCAGTACCTCCGCGAGGACCACAACAGGTAGCCATGCTGTACAAGGAACTATCATATAATTAGTTTTTCAATACACTTGCTCAGAAAGTGACTGTTATTGCACTGTACATAATGGCCCTTATTACCAAACTGTGACATTTTGATTACCATTACGCACTAGTGCTATAATGTAATTAAAACCTTATTGTTCAACCTCTCCCCCGCCATAATAATATTACATGTATCGGATCAGGATGGGCGCAGGTCGTCCCCCACGAGTCGCCGGTCAACCCCCGTTTATTCATTTCAGTGTGTGTATTGAAAGGTAAATTAAAAAAAATATGGGCACGCATAAGAAAACAGATTTTTACCGCCACAAAAGTTTACTAGTTTTATAGTTATTTTCTTCACAAGTGTATTGAAAAACGTCGAGTGATACACGTGAGTAATTAATGATTACCGTTCTCGGCTCTCTTAAGACCCTCGCCACGGCTCGGGTCTAAATACCGCCTCATCGGTAAACACTAACATTACACACTTATATCATTATGTACTATTTACGCTCTGGATGGTGTAAGAGGGCAGAGGCGTAGCGTGGACTTAATCAGACGTGGGTGAAGGCACATCAACGAGGCCTATTTCTTTCATAAATTCGAAAACGAGAGAGCGACTGTCGGAAACTCGGAACCCAGTGTTTGACCACATCGTCGCTTACCATCAGGTGGTCAAACGCGAGTCTATCAATTATAAAAAACCCCGTTCAATTATCAATTATAAAGAGCCCTCGCTTGTGCGAGGCCTCTTTGGGTGCGAGGTCGTAGGTGAGGGCCTACTTAGTCCACGCCAAGCTACGCTACCACAAGGAGTGTTCTTTTACCGATCTACACTGGGCTCACGTGGTTACGGCCCATTCTTCCTTACTGAGAGGATGCTTGAGTTGCAGTCGTGGGAACACTGTTAGACTTATAAATGGTCTTTTCTCGATAAAGAGATTAAATATTAGAGATCGCCCTGTGCGATAAGACCGCCCATTGTGCACTTATTCTTTTAAATGTTTGTCCTGTATTTTTGTTTATTTGGTGTACAATAAAGATTATAATAAATAAATAAATATACTTGTATTTAGGATAATTCCGCACGCCATTACTACCTACCCTTTTTTTTTTTATTAATGATAGGCTTGCGTTTGACCACTATCTCACCTGATGGTAAGCGATGATGTGGTCGACGATGAAGCACGCTTGCCTAGAAGAAACCTATTGGCAAGGTAAGCAAGCAGACATCGTAGCGGTGATATTATTACCTGTATCGGCACTTGTGGGTTAGTTAGCGTTAACCCCATTATTGTAATCAGCTGGGGGTGATAGCTAACTAGTACCCAGGGGTAGCCGACCCTCCTGTTAAAAGGGTAGGCCCGGAATTAGGCTCCCCCTCCCCTTTTCGATAGCTAAAGTGACCTTCGGTTTTCCATATATCGGCTTGTCCAAATTGAAGGACAGGCACCATTTTTTTTTCTGTGGTGACATCCGATGGTATTTACATTCGAAGTCAGTAACAGTGAAATATTACAAAACGATTTTAATGAAACCTTGATATTTTTATTCATCTACATTACATATTATAAAGTTTTTTTGTTTGTAGGAGGTAATCTCTGAAAGTAATGGTCTGATTGCTAAAATTTTTTCACCGATAGGAAGCTGCTTTCTTTCTGAGTTACATAGGCTATGCTGAATGTACCTACACAGGCGAAACTACGGGCATAAGCTAGCAATACATATTTTTCAACTGAATTCAAAAACAGGAGGAGGTTCTCAATGGTTCCAGATTGAACCCATTTTTTTTCCAAATCCAGTTCTGATGACGAGGTCCTTGAGGAATTGAGAGAAATCTTCAAATGTTATAGGCATTCATAAAGTGATTTTGGTAGTTTCTTCGAGAACAAGCGTCTACAATCAAAAACTTATGTACTTTTTGATTGTAGACGCTACGTAAGTATTACGTACGATACGTAATGAAGTGTAACTCATCAGTTACAAGAAGACCGAAAACGGCCAACGGAACATCACACTTACATAGATATCACAATGAAGATAATTAAGCAACTATGGCCATATAATGCGATTCTAGTAAGAATAGGAACGTGAATGACCTCTATAAATGTCAAATGTTCCTTGATAAGTACTGTTAGCAAAGAAATTTTATTTGCGTATCAATGTCGGTTTTTTTTTGCTTTGATTAACCGAGTGTTGGGTAAATCTAAGTGAAGAAAACACTTTATTATTTAATCTAAATTAGCTAAATCTATTAAGTCATAAACTCATAATTATTTTTTTTAAAAACCCAGCAACAAATCTCCATATTCTTCTACTTGCCACTAGATACTCAGACATTTTGCAGGTTTTTTTTTTGGTGGGAAAATCATCTAATGACATCCCCCTGCTCTTGGGCGGAGCAGGAGATAGTGTCAGACTCTTACTGACTAAAAACCCACCCCGTTCCTTTGTGCCTTATACCGGGGCTGAGCTACCTTCCGAAACTAACCCTGGCCCCAGTAGGCTTCGACCCAGCTGGCCCTTACTGTGCACACTTTACAGGTTGATGTAGAGATGAGCGGAATTAAAGAAATACCTAGATTCTGATTGTTTAAACTGTTTTCGTTCGTGATTCGTATTCATAAATTTTAATTAACCTTTCGAATACCGTAATGATAGACACAATAGAAACCCAATGAGAGAGCGAACGTCGGCGTTCGCTTGGGGTATAATTAATTAAAAAGTAAGTATTTTGTTTTGCTTACCCTACCTGATTCAATTTGACAGGTCTTCTTCTTCTTCTTCCTGCCCTTGTCCCGTTTTATTTGGGGTTGGCGCAACACGTTTTTTTCTTCCATTCTGTCCTGTCACTCGTCACGCTATCACTAACTCCCTTTTCTTTCATATCACTTCTCACACAATCCATCCATATTTTCTTTGGCCTCACTCTCCCTCTCCATCCATCCACAAAAGCATTCCCAAGGAGGGTTGGTGTCAGGCTGGCAGCCGACTTTAAAAAAAAACTAGCCAAATCCCTTTGCAACATGTTCAATTTGACAGGTATGACGTCATAAATAAATAAATAATATGGCGCTAAAGCGATTATCACACTGCCACGTACCACGCAGCGTAGCGCGTGAATGCGTGTTTTAACTTTGCTTGTAGTCTCCGTTTGTATAGATAACACGCACAGTCCAAACACAGAAAATGCATCCACGCGTGTTCATGCAGATCACGCGCCTACAAGCGGAGAAACATGCGTACCTACACGCGTGTGGGTGCGGGGCGAGACGCAAGGTATGGCACATTGAGTCTCGTAGTGCGTGCGTGATTTTGGATAAAATGATTCAGAGCCGCCGTGAATCCACACTCAAAACGCAACTACGCGCGTGAGTGCATAAAAAACCTGCATGATGATGCAGATCTCCTGCAAGTACGCGCGTAGGTGCGTTGACACGCTCTACGCAGCGTGATGCGTGGCAGTCAGTGTGATAATCACCTAAGGCTATCCTATTCTTATTAGAAACGCGTAGTACAAATAAATAAATGGATCGTGTAGAACACGCACTAGTATAGGGGGTAAACACATTGGTTCTTTACGTCACCAGCTGCTAAGCTGGACACATATGCATCTCTGCCAAGCTACGATGTGCAACTGTCAAATGTCATTGCCCGTGCACTCGAGACAAGTATACAAACACTACAGTTCGGATTAATATGATGAAACTGGCACCATCGTACTGAGCTGATTATGGTGATGAAGCCGGAAGATGGGCATCGGAACTTAGTAATTAATCAAAGTATCCTAACAACCTAGCCTATTACAAAAAACACTAAAACATTTAAAATAACTTTTCATCCGGAAGTCGGTGTTTCTGATTTTATTTGTTTATTATTTAATACCAACTTTTTAAATATAAAAGATTTTTCTTCATATTGCTGAGAGCGTTAAGTTGTTTATTAAAATGCACGTGTAACTTGTATATGACTTTATAACCTTATCTGACTCTATGAGTTACTAAAAGTCTGACACGCCGTACCGCTCCGCCCTGGAGCTAGAGAAGTCTTTAGTTGATATCCCACCTAAAAAAAATTAAACTTATTTATGACCTCCATGTTGCACGCAAGTGTATTTACCTTAACTACTACATATGCAAAATACCTTTTGACATACCTACGAGTATTAATACCGACGCCCATGACATAATATGTATTATAGGCGCCGGGAGAGGGGTGGCAAGTAGTGCACTTTCCCCCTCTCCTTTTTTGAGGTGGAACCCGTGGAACATTATCAAATAACTTCTTTCGCTCTGGGTGGAACGAGAGGGCGTGTCAGATTTTTACTGACTAAAACTCACCTGTTTTCCTTCAGCATTCCAGGGCTGCGGTGTTTCTCGCAATTCACACGGAGTTACAACCCCCTTTTTTTTTTGGTGGGAAAAATCATCCAATGACAATCCCCGCTCTTGGGCGGAGCGGGAGATAGTATCAGACTCTTACTGACTAAAAGCCCACCCCGTTCCTTCTAGCCTTCATACCGGGGCTTGAGCTGTCTTTCGAAACTAACCCTGGCCCCAGTAGGCTTCGACCCCGCTGGGTCCCTGCTGTTGCTGACAACTCCTAGAGGCGCGCGGGAACAGTGCGCGCCGTCGACGACTTGGGCTTGGTCCGGACAGTTACCGGACGGCCGGACAGCGAGCTACCCATTGCTCACTGTCCGCAAGCCCGGAGTTACACCCCCTTGGTTTAGAATAAAATATTTGTACAAAAATAGAGAGAGAGCAGTGGGGGCCAACTGGTAACGGCGCGACGTCGATTTACGAGGTGTAGGTCGCGGGTAGGGAATCCAATCCCGCATCAAAATCGCGATCCCGCATGCCTGCAGGATTGAAGTCAGATCCCCATCGCGCGGGTCCCGCGGGATGGGGCTTTTTAATTTCTTTTTTGTTTTAAGATATAATAAACATGAAAATAGGTCAAGTGCCAGTCGAACTTTCACACCGAGAGACCTACCTATGTTAATAGTTCGATTCCCGAATCGAGTTTCTAAGATTTTACGAATCGCAAAAAAAAAAATTTTAACGTTATTATTTTAGGATTTTCATATAAAATCAGTGCTTTTATGGAAGAATAAAATATTTAACGGATCTTCAACTTTTAGAAAATTAAATTCACATGCTGTGGGGAATCCTAGATACTTAAACTGACATTGATTACGTTCCTTTCCAGTTGCGATACAGGACTCACACAACGCAAAATAGAAATTCAAAAATTATTTTACTTCAAGGTAAAATCGAAAACAAAATAATTATTTGCCAAACAATTTGATTCGCTTACGAGACGCGATACTTGGTAGTCGTGTATTTTGCATTTAATAATAATGTAATATCTTAAAATAACTTACAACAATTGATATTATAACATTATTTGCGGTGTCAGTTCGAAAATAAAGTGTGTCGCGAGTGTGATATTACCAACTTTTATATTGTGCAAGATGAACTAAATAACTCATAGTCATAGCATACTATCTGTGTTAGTTATGTCCAATCAAGAAGCTAGCCCTTTTGGGCGTAGCCAACTATTACGTCGAAGTCCTCCGCCGACTCCAACCCATCCTGAACCAGTTCAACCTAGGCAGCAAACACCACCTCGAGCTCCACCCGTGTCGGATGGTGAGTTACCGGAAGAAGTTATTTCGACACCAGAGATCCAGAATTGGATGGGGTCAATAGACACTATTATTACTGAGGTCTGCACCATAGTTTCGGAGGGGAAAATGAACAGTGATCAGAAGCTCCGTGTCTCCGCTCTTTGTCGCAGGGTTTACAATGGAACATCTCAGATGGCGGTACTGTATCAATCATTAAAACAAAAAACGATTCAAGCACACAACACAGCACAGCACCTTAGGGACCAGCTGGACCTTACAGAATCTGTTAAGGTAATCAAAGAGGCTGTAATTAACAAATTATCACCTTCCGGCAACACCTCTTCATCCTACGCTAGTATGGTTAAAAAAAGTTCCGAAACCTTCATCCGTCCAGCAAATTTGAGTTCAGTGGCCATCTATCCTTGCGACAAGACTAAAACAAGTGATGATACAAAGACACTTGTGCAGAAAATTATATCGCCTGAAGAACTTAAGCTTCATGTCCGTGGCCTAAAGAAAGTTAGAAACGGAGGTGTTCTTATTAGGACCGAAAGCAAAGGCGATATCGAAAAGCTCAGGAATTCAACGAAACTGGTGTCATCAGGCCTTACGGTAGAAAAAGCTCCTAAACGCCGACCTAAGATTGCTGTCGTTGGAGTTCCAGTAGCACTTACTGAAAAGGAAGTATTGGACTGCATTTATGAGCAAAACATCTCAGATAAATTGGCAAACACTACTCGTGAGTCCTTCCTTGCGACTGTCAAATTGAGCCATAAGTCAGGTAAAAAAGGTCTTCCCACCTGCAACTTCATTTTAGAAGTACCCGCTGCCGTCAGGAAAGTCCTAATAAATCAAGGCCGGATTTTTATAAATTGGACATCATGCCCTGTGAAAGATTTCACAATAGTCACAAGATGTTTTAACTGCCAGCAGTTCGGCCACGCAGCAAAATTTTGTCGTGAAACCAGTCCTACTTGTAACCATTGTGGAGAGACTGGGCATTCCCACAAGGAGTGTAGCAGTAAATCTTCTCCACCCCAATGTGCGACGTGCAAGCGTTTCAAGAGGAAATGTGACCATCAGACAGGTGACGCAGAGTGTCCAGCGCGTAAATATGTGGAAGTTAATTATATTAATTCGATAGACTATGAAGGCGCCTAAGAGCGCCCCGACTAGCTTATATAGTAGCACTTAGTTACGGTTTCGTTAGAGTTAGTTTATCTTTTATTACTTTAGTAACTAGTTATTATGGCTAGTCAGCTAATCTCCGATTTGGATGAATTCTCTGTGGCTGAAGCCAATACCTGTAATGTAGAAGATTGTAAACTTCTTCTTCCTTCTGGGGAAAATACGCTTACGCTGCTTACACAAAATATTCACAGTATTAATCGCAACATGGATGGGTTTGAAATTTTATTACAAAGTCTTGACATTAGCTGTGATGTTATTGTATTGACAGAATGTTGGCTGTCAGCTCAGACAGACAATTTACCTTCCCTTGACGGCTACTGCACTCACAAAACAAATTCAAACATGAATCAGAATGATGGTGTTGTAGTATACATCCAAAATTACCTAAAAGCACTCGTGGAAGAGCCGATAGTTCAACATAGTAACTGTTTAGTAATTAAAATTATCCCGGATACTGTAATTATGGCCATTTATAGGCCACCGTCTCAAAACATTGACAGTTTTTTAGAATCACTTGATGTAAATTTAAAACATGTATCAGCTTTTAAGAACATTGTTCTAATGGGTGACATAAATATTAATATTGCTCCCGGGAAATCAGATACACATGTTCATAATTACTTAAATATTTGTTCATTTCATGGTCTTTTACCAACCCATTATTATCCCACGCACCAGACTGGATCATGTTTGGATCATTTCATCATAAAAACCAAACTTCCGAACAAAACATTAGTTACTAACTCATCGCTTACGGACCATCAAGCTATTTTACTAACAATACAAAAATCCTCACCTACAATAAACTGCATGCGTAGTAGTACAAAAATTAACATGATTAATCTAGAACATGACATTCGCGGTATTGACTTTGACCCTGTTTACGAAACTTATGATGCAAATATTTCTTTACAGTACTTCATACACTCGCTACAACATGCAATAAGCAAAAATACGATTACTAAAATAACGTCTAGAAAGTATAATTCTATTAAACCGTGGATCACTCCTGGACTCGTACATTGTATACGACATAGAGATAAACTACACCAAAAGTCGAAACTTGCACCTGATAATGAAATACTTTCTATTTCTTATAAAAGGTATAGAAATTTTTGCAATAATCTTTTAAAAAAAATTAAATATCAACATGAGAAGAACGAACTACAGAAGGCAGGAAAAAACAGCAAACTTGTATGGAAATTTATTAAAACTAATACTTTTCGATCGAAAAATTCTGAACCTCCCCTTGAATTACTGTCAACAGAAATAGATCCAGTCGAAGCCGCGAATAAAGTAAACAGTTTTTTTGCTAACGTTGGCAAAACCTTGGCTGAAAAATCCTTGAACCATAGTAGTTCTCCCCACCAAACGTCAACGGCTGTGAACACCCCTACGAAAACATTAAAATCCTTTGTTTTATTAGACACTGACGTCAATGAAATTTTAAGGATAATTACAGGGTTAAAGGATGACTGCGCTGTTGGGTGGGATAGTATTCTTAATAATATACTGAAAAGGTTTAAACACCTTCTTGCTCCTCCATTAACACATATTTTTCAGTCATGTTTGTCTAACGGAATTTTCCCCAAACCGCTTAAGAAGGCAGTAGTTACGCCAGTTTTCAAAGCGGGCGATAAAAACTGTGTTAATAACTATAGACCGATTTCAGTACTAACAGGACTCTCAAAAATTTTAGAAAAAATTATAAATAGTAGATTAATAGAATATCTTGAAGTTAACAAATTGCTTGCCAATAACCAATTTGGGTTTAGACCAAAAAGATCAACTAACCAAGCAGTCCACAGACTGTCCGAATACATTAGTACCAAACTAGATAAGGGCATGCACACCATTGGGATTTTTCTGGACCTCACTAAAGCCTTTGACACAATTTCGTGTTCTATATTACTGCACAAGCTCGAAAAACTTGGAATAAGAGGCGGGCAACTTCAGCTATTCTCCGATTATCTTAGGGACCGTCAGCAATGCGTTAAAATAGGGTCGTACACAAGTTCTGAGATGAAAAATAGTGGTTTCGGAATACCACAAGGAAGTATTTTGGGCCCTACGTTATTCTTAATTTACATTAATGACCTATGTAGTTTAGTCCTTCATAATGGGCTAATATTATCATATGCGGATGACACAGCTCTACTATTTTCCGCTAAATCTCAAGGTGAAGCGTATGAACATGCCCAAAACGGTTTTAATATTGTGTCTAATTGGCTTCATCAAAATCTTCTAACACTAAATATAGATAAGACTAAATACATTTTATTTTCAATGAGAAACATTAATATACCGCTTACGAACCTAAACCTATTTGCACATAATTGCAAGCATGCTGACATTGCTTGTAACTGCCCTACTTTAGTTAAAGCTGATCACGTAAAATACTTAGGTGTTACGATTGACACAAATCTAAATTTCCGTAAACACATCGAGTTACTATGCACAAGAGTGCGTAAATTAATGTATATTTTTAAGAACCTACGTCACATAGCCGACTATAAGATAATTAAACAGGTTTATTTGGCTTTGTGTCAATCTGTTCTCACCTACTGTATTACTTCATGGGGTGGAACTGCAAAGACTATCTTACTTCCTCTAGAACGTGCTCAAAGAGCAATTCTAAAGGTTGCAACCTTCCGCCCTTTTAGGTTTCCCACACATCAGCTATACACTGCATGTAAAGTACTAACAGTACGCCAACTATTTATATTGCACACTGTACTTTATCAGCACTCTGAGCTTCCTTTTGACCCAGTACCTTCAACCAGGAGGAGGAAAGATTTGGTTTGCACTAAACCACAGACGAAACATGCATTTGCACATAGATTTTATGTATTTTCAGGACCTTTTTTGTAGAACAAGTTTAACAAATTATTGGATATTTATATAGCGTAAATTATATTAAATGTAGTACATTGGTATTGGAGTATCTACTGAATCTTAACTACACAGACACAGAGAAACTATTGGAAGTTTTAGTATGATTGTACGTTTAGTTTGTAAGTTGTTTTTCTGTAATTTCTGTATACGTGCACCCGTAGTGATAGTCTTGTAAGTGATGACCCGAAACACAGGTTTTATAAACCTAGCTCGGGCAAGTCGCTTATTATACATAATTTTAAGTTAATAAAGTAAATTTTCCTGTAGTTTAAATATTTGATAAGTCAATTATACTCGTAGTTATTACTTGGACACATCATAATTGTTTAAGATTTACTTGTGGCTGTTACATGTAATTATTTTGTGTAAAAGATGAAATAAAGATTATTATTATTATTATTATTATTAATTTATATTTATAAAAAATGTCACGAGTTCCATGTAAAGCTGTTTCATTACTTTTTAACGAGGATGGGCTGGGTCTAAAAAAAAAACAAAACGGCGGCATATCGTCGGAATCAAATTTTCTTATATAAAACTTCAATCCCATAGTGCGGGATCCCACACGTGTAATCCCGCATTTCCGATCCCGCAGAAAAGGTGCGGGATCCCGCGCTCGTGGGTTCAAACCCCGCCAGGCGCATTGGTACTTTGTGTAATTTATTTCATCACCACTGCTCTCAAAACGGTGAAGGAAAACATCATGAAGGAACCGACATGTCCTGGAACCAAAAATTCGAAGACATGTGACATCCACTAACCCGCACTGGGCACGTGTGGTGGATTACAGACTATTTTTTAATTGTCCCAACAGTGGGAAAACATTGTAAGGCCGACTAAGCTATTGTATGCTATACAAAAATATTTTGTACATATGTATTACATTCTCTGAAAAATAGATATATATTACTTACGCTATTATTTGGCCAAAAAATTGTTCACGTTGTAATTATGGCGCTTTTATTGATATTGATCAAAATAATATAATAACCTAATTAAACTGCATTTTTATCAAACTTACTACAATATTCTTATATAGGATATAGGTACGATATATTGATATGTGCCTGCTGCAGTCTTCCGATCCGATTATAATTTGGGTGTCTTCAAGGCTAGACTGAATAGGATCTTAATTAACTAGTGCGCTTCACCATCAACGATTGCATCACTGCTTACTAGGTACCGGTGAGATCGCAGCCAATCACTAGTTTATATCAGATAAAAATAAAAATAAAATTTGATCTTAGGCTAATCCGAGTCGAGGCTTAAACACTTATAAAAACGTTTTCAAGCTACCTACGCTCTTTTGGATTAGTTCTCAAACCTATCTGCATATGTTAACAAAGTTAGTTTTATCCTTGTTTATTTATTTATGGCCCAATGACATACGAGGCGAAGTACCTACATGCTGAAGATGTGATCCGTGAAAGTAGCCCTGCCGCCGGCGCTCATGGTCGTAAGTAACAAAAACATTTCTTTCTTTGGTAAGGTAATATTTCAGGTAAATACATATTATATTATACATTCTAGTAATAAAGCATATTTTCAATGACGCAATGTAAACTCAGCGTGCACTGATGCCATTGATCCGAAGATGATGTCATAATGCACTAACTGTAACTAACCTAACCTAACTTATAATGTTGACACCGCAAGTCTTGCCTGTCCTCGACCGAATCGCTACAACGCTCATTAAAATACTCGCCATGACACTGTTACATATTAGAATAACGACTTAATAATAAAATAGGTTAAATATCAAATGTGTAAGGCTAAAACTTCGCACATAACTCCCAAAACAACATTTTAAAGTTCGAAAACTTTATACTTTTTTTTTTCGACGGTTTCAGAGATCAGTGACGTTAGCCGCGCATCCACCGCGGGCCGAGTAGCCGCGCTTCGCGTGGAGCCGCGCGCACGCCCGCCGATGTACCTCGTGACATAGTTTAGATGCAGCGCGCGTGCTTCAAAGCGGAAGTATAATGCCATTATCGATTTGCTTATGACAGAAAATGCGTTGAATGGACAAGGCTCTGGCGGGGGAGCGCGGGGAGGGCGCGGTGCCGCGGGCGTGCGGAGCGGAGCGTCAGTGCGCCGGAGGCAGCGGGCTGCGCCGTACGTGTCCACGCAGCCCGCTAATCGAAAATTCCGAGTGTTGTGCAAATGCTTGTGTTTTTATGGCGGTCACATTACTACGAGTGTTGGTGCTGGGTGTGATCGCGGCGGCCGCCGACGGTTTGTTATTTATCTGTGTCGATTGTGATGGTTGTTGTAGCGCGTCCACGTGTTTTCGGCCGGGAGCGAGCCGCTGTTTACGGCGCGGCCGGCGCATGCGCTCGGCTTGTTTGCGTCGCCTACGGCGGGTCAAACACCGGCCTAACTTACAGCCTACTCGTACCTACATGTTTTTGGTCCGCCAAGTAAGTGTAGATATAGATCTCGAGATGTGACCACCGATAAACAGGCAAGCCAAGGTAATCGATACAACTTGTTTTCTCACGATATCATACTTGTTTTAGCGAATATTGCCCGAGTTTACTGTTACTCGAATGTGTACAGTTTAGGCATCCTTTATTTCTTTACAACCTCTCTGAGCGATGTCTTACTTTAGAATCCCATTCACTTTTATCGCTCTTGAGAGTTTCCGAGAAGTTTGGTGTTATGTTTACTAAAGAGCAATAGTAAATAGTAACTTAATACTTATTGCTGCGTGGCCTAGTTATTGGAATTCGCGTAGGATTCACGTTGCTTTCCAATTTTCTCACTTCGAACTCAAGGACAGTTCTATTGGTATCCGTTTCTCAGTCACTGGGTCAGCAACGCACAAACATGAATAAGTTATGTGCTCCTTGATCATTCCGTCCTTTTGTTTTACTCAATGTTTTTTTTTGTAGCTTCTGTCTCTTTCCTTATTCTTCGCATAATCTGTTTATTATTTATTACACCTCTCAAGACGCGTTGACTCTGATCCACGTTCTGTATGTAAAGATTCTTGTAGATTGTCATGATGTCCAAACGCACAATTTCCTGTTAGATGGGCTGACGTCAATGCCCTTAATAAGATACATTGTTGTCATAACCGTCCTACCGGGAGAATATATATGCTAATTAATTATAATTAAAAACTTCAGTATCATTCATTAGTCCATTACATTAGTTACAGCTGTTCCATATTCAAATGACCACGGAATCGTTGTTTTATTACCTGCATCTTTCTTAATTGATGGATCAAATACAGAATTTTCAAAAGCATCTTTTCGCTTTATGCTTGACTCACCTTAATCTGTAATTGTTGGAGTACAGGCATCGGAAACGAAGTTCGTTTCATAAGACATATTAACAGTTTATTCCGACATTATATTCCCAAAGTATACTATAAGAGTTTCTTAATTATCTCATCGTTCCAACCATCCCCCTGCTTTAATCACTTAGTTGTTCTTACGACTCCCATGGGGAGGTATAAAGGAGTCGTAACTTTAACTAGAAACAACATGCCTCGCTTAACATACACTGTATATGAACATGCATGCTTTTCATTAGAACCTAGTGGTTAAAGCACCTTCCTTAGAAAATTGCAATTCAATTTTTTCTGTTTCATCTTTTTCGATGTCTTCAAATTCATTTACAATTTCATTTGTTTTTTAATCTAAGTCTTCTAATTCAAGTCAACATCCTTTCTCACGTTCTAAGCCTTCATTTAATTAGATCTTGCCCTTTCGACAATGTCAAAGGACAAATCATTAACCCTATGGTCAATCCACTTGGTCTTAACTGCTGTTAAGTCAATTTGTAGCCGAAGCTATGGAGATAATTAAAGATAGTTAGAAGATAAAGTTTAGAACTCCATCTGGATTTCGAACAGACTTGCCTTCCGGCACAAGTTTGTTTAGAACTAAATTAAGAGCTTAGTGAGATATTTCGTTAGAACTTTGCAAGAAATTCACAGCAATTTCTTTTTCGAAACATTATTAAGTTAATAATGACTTTAAACCTAAAATGATTTTTGTCAAAAGCTTCTTCAAAGCTGTCTAACGAAATTATGGATAAAATTGGACGTGCAAATGATGTTACTTAATTGACGACTAATTATAAGATCGGAAATTACTAAGACAAGAAGAAAATGTACACAAAAAATTTAATCATATGAGACAGAAATTAAAAAAATTGTCCGTTGACATCTTCAGTTAATTAATATACAACACTGCATATCTACCCACGTTTCTAGGCTAAAGTTTCCTTTGATTTGAAAGTGTAGACTCCAACGTAATTCAAGAGAAAATAGAAACTGAATAATCCAATGAAATCTTTTAACTTTTCTAATGGCGACCAGCTGGGACTCACAAAGAAGAATACGGAACACTTTCTAGTCTTTCATAGTGCTGAAAAGGGTTCGAGGAATTAAGTTTAATACTATAAAACATGCTATATCAAGTAAATTTAATAAAATATTTAGTTGTTAAAAAAGTTTTTTGTGTAAGTACGCTCGGAAGACTCCATAATTTTCGTTAGAAACACTCTTGTAAGTATCTTATAAGCTGTGAGAATTAAGTTGTTCACTTAACTTATTTTTATCTAACTTAAACACCTTTGTACTACACAGTAATTCTATTAAACGTTTTTTGGTAGAAACCTTCATTTCTTCGCAAGTAGTTTACGATTCCTTATGCACACGTCTATCTAAAAATTATCTTTGCAAAGACATTCGTAGTTTAATTAACTTAGTTCACATTACAGTACCGTCATTTGTACTAACTATTCGCCAACTGGCTCCTTTGATCACAAAACCCATATCACAGGTTATTGAAATAGTAAAGAAAGTATCAGATGGCAATTAGGTACTGACATTGAAACCAACAATGCCTGACATTTCCAATACCGTTATCTCTAGTAGAGTTGTCTAAAGATATCCTACAGATCACTATTGTGTGATAAGTATTATCTTTCCGTCTATCAATAAGTCTAGTCTGACAAAGCTTCACTTGTTGTCGACAATAGAACAGTGTGTGTCGTATAGACTATCAATGACTTCTGACAGTGTGTTCTACTGGCTGGGTGTCAAGGATAGCAATATTGAACTAGATATTGGAGTTAACGATGATAAAGAAAATATAGATAGTGGAAGAGCACAAGAGAACTGTGTTATTAAACTAGGAAGACATCCTTTTGATAAGACGTTTATCAATGAATTGCCAGGACAAAGACTACTTCGATGATGTTTTAGTGTTATGTTTAAGTATCAACTACTAAAGCTTATTAATAGCTGCCTACGTTTCACGGTAAACGACTAATTTTGGCTAAGGATTATAATTATTTTAGCAGTAGTTCTACACGTATTGCATAACTATAATGGACATTACTTATAAATATTGTATTACCCGTAATTTATATTCTATGTATCTTCAGATTCTAGTTGTTTGAGCTTTTCCAGGTTTCACCACAATCTTACAACATCAGCTTCTTCATCTTCCGCATTTAGATCCAGCTGCTTTCATCTATCTTGCTGTGCCACTTCGCTGCTTCCATTACTACTTATACCTTAACAAAGAACGCCTTGAATATGTGATTGCATCAATGTATAAGCTGTACATAACGACCTTTAACCAAACATTCTCATTTAGCTTAAACGCCAATAAATATGGATGAACAAGCATTAACGTGTGTGGTATCATTGTTTTCTCTCCAGCTTTGACTTCCATTGATATTTATTGAATATTATGTCAAATAACCATCTTAAGTGGTCACCTCTACGACATTGCGATTGGACACTAGGTTGGTATTTTACTGTTATTACTAGTAATCCATTTTGATTTTAATGGGCTTGTTACAAAGAGATTGGATCTTTTAATGCCTTTTATTTGATTCATGAATGAATTATAAGTATTCATTAAAATAGTAGTTTGTTGAGTTATTTGGTACTAACTTTGGTATGGCTTTTAAAAGTTGGCGCTTACGACAATGAACGACTATGCAAAAGAGATTACTTACTTCTAACTTAGCAACAAAGTTTCGTAGTCTTTATGTTTGAGCAACTTAACGCGGTAACACTCACTTATGTAAGTAAATTGTGACTGAAAACTGTGAGAGAAATCCTCAAGTTAAATACAGGCGATGCTTAGAGAAATATTGAAGATTACCTGCTTCTTAAACCATTCTACTTTACAGCCAACGGCGACAGTCTGCTTGACTTGGCAGATGATGTATTGCTTGCTTCAAAAGCATGAGTCGTAGACTACCTAAACCCAATACATACTCCCGCAAATCACTATAAATTGTTTTGTACTGAGTCAGCTGTTGAGACGACAACACTGAACCTGGGTGGGCACAAGGTCAGGATAATTGAGTAAATATCTGTTTATTATGTGATACACCAATTTGTGTCTAGTCGCTTGACTAGGTATTAGGGACTGTGTATATTTGTACGAAAATATTCTGATGAATTTGCCCGATATGTTCGTTGCTAGGATTATTTAATTGTGGTGTGTGAAGTTTATATTTAGCAATAGTTCTTAACTTTTTGACTATGAGTACTTAAATGCCCTTCAATAAAGTAGAGTAACCTTTATGCTTTATTAAATATTCATCCTTAAGGACATTATTCTGTTTGCATTAAACATGTAACATAAGTATAGTCAGTCTTTTAATATCCCCAGTACTGGAATTCTCCTCTCAATGAGAAGGAATAGGCCGTTATCCACCATGCGGGCGCAGTGCGGATTAGTGGATGTAACTTGTCTTGAATTTTTGGCACCGGTTTCCTCACGATGTTTTCCTTCACCGTTTTGAGAACATTGGGGATAAAACAAAAACAAAGGAAAGCGCTTGACTTTTAACCCACGATATACAACTCGTAGGTCGGGGCTGTTACGACAGGACCACCACGGCTCTACAATAAACTTTGACTAAAAAAATACTGGACATATTCCTTGACATTAAGCACTCCTCCAAAAATTATTTAAATATAAAGCTCATCTCAGTCATATTTTATAAAACCATTAAACGTGATTTGTTTGAGAGCATACAGCATTAAAACTAGCAAATATTTCATCGTCCAATACACTGGTGGGTCATAAAATGTCTCAGCGAGCAACTGAATACTGTCCTTAATAATAAAATGACAAACTACTAAGTAAATAGCCTTTTTCTATGAAACAATTTTGTATTGAGCTGATTTGTATTGATTTAACCTACAGAGGGGGCTATTTATAGCTGTGATGTTTTCAGCCGAAGAAATTATATTATGGAGTTCAGGACGCTCCATTACAGCTGATATTTTTTAAATTAATAACTTAGTGAAAGCGATTGATCCTTTTCTTTTCAATAGCGTTTTGGTGGTATTTGAGAAAAGTCGAGAGTGAGCCAAGAGGTAACTAAACTGTTAAGCAGTGAATACTCGAGATAATAACAGTCACGAAGAATATCAAAGAAGTGTGATTAACTTTCTGGCATTCAAAGATGCTGATAACAATAGCACGAAAAGTTCTGGTAAAGAATCAAACACTTGCAAAAATAGCTTTAAATCTAAAGGCTCAAGGACAAGAACCGATAATTATAATAACAACAATCCCAAATACAAGTATACCAAAACAATAACAGAACCACTTAACAGTTACACAAAAACTAAAAGGCCTATTTGCCAAAACACAGAAAATCAACGCATGGTAAGTATTAAAACGTGTACAATTATAAAGCGATTAATCTTTAATGTTGTAAGTTAAATCGTTGATCACAACCAGAGGCCTCGCACCGTTTTTACAATAGCAAAAAATTTTGAACCAAGGTTGCGAGCGTGGAACGGGGCTTTAAAGAAAATGTTGGCCTGCCCAGATGTTTGAATGCTGATACGTTTAAAGCTCTGTCAGAGATAACTGCCAAGCTTAGCAGGCTTGATATTGAAGACGATGATAAAGTAGATATTGATTCTCAAACTATCGCTACTAACTTTGATAACGTTTGTAGTAAAGTTTTCCTCCGCATAGTTTAAAATATCATCTGTATTAACAAAAATTGGGACAAGGAAGCTTCGAGAATGTTTGTAAAAGGGCCCCTTGGGTTTATCTTGAGAGACATGCCATGATGACACACTGTTTAGTGACTAATACACCATTGCTTCTTATTGGGCAATATTACTCTACTTTTCATCAAGCTTTATCTAAATTATACACAAAATCTTATCTGCAGACTATATTCTTCAATTTAGTCTATCTCCTAAATCGAGAGCTGTATTCTCCCGCATTTTATTCAGGCGTTATTAGGCCTATTTATTACCTTTTATCTTTCTCTTCTCTAATTTAAGGCTGTTAGGGATTTGCCAGAAATCTTATCCTTGATCCAATGTCGCAAATTATAGGAAGAAACAATGGTTAACATTAATTTGTATTGTTTTACTCACTAAGATCTTTGACCACCATACCAAAAATTACTTTAAGTTTAAACAAAACAACTCAGATCCCAAAAATATGTCTTGTCTAGAGAACATACATTATGTACTTGCCATAAATAGAAGTATTTTTAGAACAAATGAAGTCAAAGAGTTAGTGCTAAAAATATCATTTGTTAAACTTAATTTTGAAACTGATGTGTTGAGAGGGAAACTATTTTCATAATTCATAGTCTGGAATTAGAAAACTAACTCGATTTCATAAAGATTTGAGAAAAGTACGAAGAATATTTCTATTAGATTGTTGACACAATAATTATGCGATGTCAAACTTATGAAATCTGCTATGGGAGCCAACAATAATAACTTTAAAACTAACGGTAACATGGCTAAACCCACAAGTAGGTATTCTTAGAAGTGCCGCAAAACAACATCAAAAAAAATTTGCATTCTCCAAGCGTTTCAGTAAAAAGGCATATTAAAGCACATTTTATTGCTATTTCCTCCAAAACTTATGTTGGAAGCGTGCTGATTTGAATAAGATGGGCAGCCTGCCAACAGCCCGCCATCAAGATAAGTAGCAACTTGGATTAAATCGGAAATATGTCAGAAAATATTGAATGGTCAGACTTTGGGCGAATAATTGTAGAAACATAAATCAATCCATCCAATCCAATCAACCTTGGTGTTTGTACAGTATGAATGTAGGGCATAGGCCTACTCTGGGTGACGTCATTACACGTGTCCTGTTTGATGAACCTACGCTACCTCCGTCACGTTGTTTAGGTGTGCATCCCATGCTGTGTGCCGGTTCGAGGTCTCTACTCAAGAACTTGTCTGCTTCGTCGGTCATCGGTCTTTCGCCAGACACTTACTCGTAACTTCCTGCTCTAAGAAATGTTATATACCTACCTATTATTTAAGAAATAATATGACTCTCGTCGAGCTTAACGTAACAAAAAATCCTTTGGAATGTGCTTATGTGAAAGTGTAAGTTGAAGTCGATGGGTGTTTAGGAAACAAATTGATACCATTTATCATTATTATGCCTGGTTACATAGGCTAGGTGCCAACGTAGCTCAACATGAATGGAATTGGTAAACAAAAAATGGCAAAATAAATTGGTAGGTATTGAAATCGTAATGTTACAACTGTAAATTATTGAATCACTTTCGCTGAACGATTTAAGGACAGGCTTGAAGAAATAAAAAAAAACTGTCCTTTGACAGACTTTAGAAATTCATCAATATATTATATAAACGAGACTTGTGAATATTTCATAAGGTAACGTTTATGGTAACCTGTGGTTTAAAGTTAAACAGAGAACGTATCAGCTGTCTGTCATACTACCCAACTCAAATTAATGTATAAAGAATGAAAAGGGAACTGTTGTGTAGAGGCAATACGATAGATTCGCACTGACTCTCAACTACGCAGTTTTATTTGGCAATTTGGTACAGAAAGCCTTAACCAATTTTCAAGATAGAATTCTTAAGAGGTAATGTAATTGATAAAGGATATTATGCAAGCATGGTTATGATGCAACTCAAAATTTTAGATTTTTAAAGATCTATTATAGATTATCTACATAACCAAAAACAAGAACTAACCATTGTCTCATTCGTGCTACTTCGGCTAAATGCGAAAAAAAAAATGAAGCTTCTTATCATGACAATACTACAGATTACAATAATTTTGCTAACATTACTACGTTGATTACATAAACTTTGTGGAAATCAAAGTAGCGTGTAAAGAGGGGCGCGGCGGGCGAGGAAGGGGGCCAGGGGCCGCGGAGGGGGGAGGGTGGGGGGGCACCGCGTGCGCCGCAAGGTCAGGGGCCCCGGCGCGGGCTCATACTACCACGGAGCACGATCCTTCGTACACGCCGCCTGGCCACGCGTCTGTGTTGACCAAATGTGGCTCTGCTGAGCCTTACTTGTGAACACCGTGATGTATGAGCTTTGGAGTAAGGCTGTGCTTTTGGATACGTTTAATCTATTGCAGGGGAGACTTGTTGTATTTTGTACTTGGTGTATGCAGCCTTTTGTTTAGGACGATTGCTGGGATTGGGATCCTTGATCAAAAATGGCCACTATTGAAAAATAAAATCAACAGAAAGAATCCTGTTAATACTCTTACCATTATACCAGCCAGCTACTGATAAGGTCATATATAGGTCACCTATCTATTATTTTAGATAATTGGTTTAGTTTTTTCTCCTCTAAAAAAAATAAGGGACTCACTAAAGTAAAACAATGAAAGATCGAAAACAGTTAATTAGAATTCGATAGAAGAACTGCGCAGCATACCATATCCGCTAATTATTTTGCTAAAATAATACGTTAAAACTCAAATATATGCGTCATAACGTGATTAGTTGCTTGTGTCCTTGGGACAGAGAGACGGAACCTCAAGTTACACGAGAGTTACCTTTTTCATAGACAAAGCATGTTTGAGAACACAACCTAAAATTTCTATAGACCCTGTATTTAAGAGGCTTAAATGTTCAAGACCATTAAGGGATGAAAAGGATTCTGGAGGAAGAAAAATAGCTAGAAATGAAGAATTTGGAGCTTTTATGGTGACTTTTTTTTGTGTTTGATTTCTCCCGCAGGTGAAAAAAAAGGAAGTGTCATACTTTTACTGAGTAAAGCCCATCAGTATTCTTTTAATTGCCAGTTGAGCTTCAAAGACACAGTGACTCTTTTGAATCAGCCTGCAACTACGATAAATCTTCTAAGAAACTTTGCAAGGTTTCCTTCCATACAAGGATATTGTAGTAAAGAAGTTAATAATAGTGTTAATTATCGTATATTCCAAGTAAAAATAGAATCGTTACTTACGTCCTAATAAAACTCAGCTTCTATCAAACACTGGTTCCACGTCGTCTCGGCAGTTGCTAAAAAAAATGTCGAAAAAACTACATCGTATGATGAAGCCAAAACGTTGAAGTCTAATTAATATTTGCAAACAAGTCGAGGAGATGTTTTTTCCGAGTGTCAGAATTCGGAAGTTTATTGTTTGTCCAGTTTATCTTGAGATACGAGGAGATATAGAACTAGTTACATATGAGGAGATGTTGATGTTAAGCCTTTGCTAGCAGCGCCTCTCTGATGGATCTTATTAAATTGGACATGTGTTACGTTTGTGGAAGATCTAATTAAGAATTGACAGTGCTTTGTTTGTACCGATGTATTAAGTTCTTTAGTTTGATGTGGGTATTTAGAATGTTTATGAATGCGTGGTAAACTATACGAGGCAAAATTCTCATCGGAAACAACATCGTCCGTTTTTTTTCTGTTGGTATTGATTCATTTTAAAAGAAGATAACTTTTGACCATAATAATTAAAGAGAACAATTTCTATGCATATTAATAACTCTAATTTATGCGTCTGCCAAACTAAATACCAAACAAAAAGGATTTTGTTTGGTATTTAGTTTGGGGATTTTGCGAACAGCCAAGGAGTGGAATTCTCTGCCGGAGTCTGTATTTCCTGATAGCTACAACCCTTAATTCAAGAAATCTTTAAGTCAAGAGTGAAAAGGTTATTTCGCTCCATCGTCGACCGCATCGTCGCTTTCCAACAGGTGAGATAGGTAGCGGTCAAGCGCGAACCTATCAACAATAAAAAAAAAGATTCTTTCAACGATCTGGGAGGCTTCGCAGTATCGAATCGTTCATGTAGAAGACGATGATTACGGAAACTTCTTTATGCGGTTCAAAGCATCATTAAAGCTTGCAAAATCTTTTACGTATTGCTGGTAACTGAACTGGATAATCAAACAAAATAGCTTGAGTCGAAAACGTCAAGAATTATATTTTAAACTAGCCGACTCGGCGAACTTCGTACCGCCTAACAGTCAGTGAATGTAGTAGGTATATCTTTCGATATAGTCAACTAATTGTAATGAAACAAAGCCTAAGTAATATATCAAGTTAATTCGTTTTTCAATGTATAAAAATTTTCACGTAAAATGTACGAAACCTACGTCGATTTCGATGCGCGCACAACTAAAAACTTCTGAAGGCTTATTATATGTATAGATTTTCTAATCTACTTATACTCTCTGTGTCTATATCTCTCACCCAACTCTCCTGTCGCAGGTCTGCTGGAAGAAATCTCTTGAAGACACTACTAGCAGTAAATTTGTTCTCTTCTAGTAATTCTTTCTTTTAGCTTTTAAACGTTTGTACATGTGCTACTGAATGCGTCGCACAAAATTTGCATAAAATGATAGTTACTGATAGCCAAAGAAGAACGTACCCTGAGCAGTAGTGGCCGAGTGACGAGTTGTAGATCATGGGTTCAACCCCAGCCAGGCGCATTACTTTGTGTAATTTCATCACCACTGTTCTCAAAACGGTGAAGGAAAACATCGTGAGGAAACCGGCATGTCCTAGAACCAAAAATTCGAAGACTTGTGATATTTACAAACACGCACTGGGCTTACGTGGTGGATTACGGCTCGTTCACTCTTCTAGAGAGGAGGCCTGAGTCCCAGCAGTGGGAACATTAAAAAAAGGCTGTTTATGATATTCATGCTAAAGAAGAACCAAGAAAGAGCAATATAGCTTTACACCCTACATAACTCCATTTCTTTAGCAGTTCATTTTAGTTTATCAAATAGATCGCAATAAGAGCTCGTAGTAAGGAACATAGTTTTGGGAACACATTTATTGTGCGTAAAGCCTAGGAGTGGAATCTCCTGCCGGAGTCTGTGTTTCCTGATAGCTCATCGCTACCATCAGGTGAGATGGTGGTCAAACGCGAGCCTATCCATAATAAATAATAATAATAAATAAATAATGTCTTTGATTTATTGGGTATCTTTGACTACCACGAAACTAAATGTGTGCATAAATGAATAAATTATGACATCACGTCGCTATTTATTTATATTAATTTAATATTAAAATATGTGTAGGTATATCCTAGTCTTTTTGTGTTACCTGGCATATTATGCGCATTTTATTTTTAGTGGATCTAATTTTTTTGTTTCGTTTACTGTTCTATTTTTGATGGTCATCGTTATTAGGGCGCTTGTGTACTTACTGCTTTTTTTTATATCTGTAATCTGTAAAATAGTCAAAAGGTGAAAGTTTGTATGTTGGTGTGTATGTCTGTTACTTTTTCATGCTCAAACCGCTGAATAGATTTGGATGAAATTTGGCGCACCGGTAGACCATACTTTGAATTAGGACTTTAAACCGGAAATATGTTCCATTGAGCTAACTTGGCCATGGGTGATGCGAAAGAGGGATGAAGGAACAGGAGTGCTTTTTGTCAGTAAAAGTCTGGATAGTATGGGGAATGTCATTGGATTATTTTCCCACTTAAAAAAAGAAACGGTTGTCTTGTAGATATCGGGTGTTAGAGATAAGACTGCCATTGTACCCTTGGATTTAAGTTTGTGTATAAGTTGAGTTACTTTTTTGGTGTATTGTACACTAAAAGAGTAATTCTTCTTTATTCAATTCTAACCAAACCCTTTCGCAACCAAAATCTCTACTACAAAAAAAAAATGTCGAAAAAATTTCGCAACACACAAAAGCCGAATCAAATGAAATATCGAAAACATTTTACTTGTGCGAATATGAAAAGGAAATGAATGCAATTGAAACGGACGGCGTTCCCGCACTAGGTCACTTGTACTCTGATAACAATGTCACTGTAACACAAATAACTACATATAGGACAATAATATCTATGTAATAATATGTATAGTAAAACCTGCTATATTGTATGAACGATTTTGCTGCGAAAGATTTTCAATTTTACCCTCACAAATTGCTATTTGACAACATGCATAGCAAGCATAGCATAGCATAGTCGGCCATAGAATATTCCCACTGCTGGGACTCAGGCCTCCTCTCTAGGAGAGGTAATCCACCACGCGGGCCCAGTGCGGGTTGGTGGATGTCACATGTCTTCGAATTTTTTGTTTCTAGGACATGCCGGTTTCCTCACGATGTTTTCCTTTACCGACTAGGCTATGACAACATGACTAGGCTTTAATTCATTAAACCCTAAGCGAACGCCGACGTTCGTTCTCTCATTGTCTTTTTTTATTGTGTATCCAATTACGGTATTTGAAAGTTTAAAATATGGAGGAAGATCTAGAGTCTAGATAGAATATTAGTCTAGATTCTAGACTAATATTATTGTTAACTAGTCCTCGCCCTGGCTTCTCCCGAGTGCAAACTATGTATTAGAAACCTTACTCGTTATTTTTTTTTTTAGGTTTGGAAATCATCCAATAATTTTTCTCACGAGGGGCGCGAGAGCATGTCAGACTTTTACAGACAAAAACCACAACTGTGTCTTTTTAAAACCACGGATTTTCTTCCAGAATTTCCCTGTGGTCCTAACGGGCATCGGCTCGTACTGTGAAGAGTACAGTTTGATTTTATTTTTTGAAGGTAATCTTTGTAATTAAATATATTATTAATTTTTGTTTTGGTGGGAAAAATCATCCAATTACCATCCCCGCTCTAGGGCGGAGCGGGGGATAGTGTCAGACTCTTACTGACTAAAAGCCCAACCCTGTTCCTTTGTGCCTTTCGTACCGGGACCGAGCTTCCCTTTCGGATTACCCTGAGGATTGCTGAGTGCCATATCAGTGACCGTCTTTTGTTTTTGTAGGATGCGCAACGGGAAAAAAGACGTGGGAAGTAACTATTACGGGAGAATTAATTAAAAAGTAGAATATTGTGTAAAAGATAACATTTAAGCGACATTTTCCTTAAAGCAATTTAACTTAATTTTTTGCCTAGAAAGGTTATATAGTTTTTTAATTCGTCTAAGATTTTTTTTATAATGAATCGGTACGGTGTTTTGTGTACTGGGATTCCACCCGTCCATCATCACTGACAGGACTATTGTAGCCAATAAGCTTGATATAGTGGTAAAGGACCGAAGCGAGAGGCGTGCAATGATTGATTGAGTGATGGAATAAAGTATTGAGTTTTGAGTGCAAGAAATAATAATAATTATTATTCCAAGTTTGCATTCATATGTATATTAGGTTTTACCTAAAAACTAAATTATACAAGACGCCAATAAACTTAAATTACATTGACCTTTTCCTAATATCTCCAATATATCAAAGATACCGGAAAAACCATCAATGAACTGTTTTTCAGAAAAGATAAAGAATCACAATAGATGTCGATTCAAGACAGTTTTGTCTTTTATTCCGTTTTTAAAATTAGGAATGTCAATAAATGTAGGAGGGTATTGACCCTCGGTCATTGGACCGTTAGTGCACGTTAATTTGGCGCCTACCTTAGTATAGTCTGTATAAAAAGTCAAACGACTTGGGTAATTATTCGAAAGGGCGCTCGAGCCCCGGTATGAAGGCTAGAAGGAACGGGGTGGGTCTTTTAGTCGGTAAGAGTCTGACACTATCTCCCGCTCCGCCCAAGGGCGGGGGATGTCAATGCATGATTTTTTCCCACCATAAAAAAAAAAAGGGCAAAATGAAATCTAATGTAGTCAACACTGGCTTAATAATCAATGTTGATTGAGAGATCTTGATCATTGTTTACTAATAGAAGAACCTTATAAAAAGTATCGAATATAAGTATTTTTAAATGATTAATTATTATAGAAAATTCCCAAGTCGTTTGACTTTTTAGACAGACTATAGTCATAACCAAAGGTCGGAATTAGGTAGAGTTATTCATGTACTTGCATCAAAATGATGATAATAGTATGGATCTTCCCGGGATTTCGATGAAAAATCCTGTGTGGCCAGCAATATTACTAATAAATAACAATATTACTAATAACATATAATCAAGATACAATTTGTTATTAGTATTTTTCATTGAAAAAGATTTCTCTACATTAACTAAAGTGAGGTAAATTTATACACTTCCTGCTTATTTCTGACAGTGTCATAAAATTATTCTGCTCTTTAAAAATTAATTTCGGGATTTGAGGCATATCCAATTTATTCTTTCGCTGTATGTAATCAGTACAAGTACTTAAATAACTCTACCTAATTCCGACCTCTGGTCATAACATTCCCACTCCATATACATATAACTATTATTACTTTCAACTCAATTCATGCAATAACGACCTCTCTTCATTTCTGAGCGAAAGATCAATCTGCTAAAACGTCGCGTATTAACTTTCACGGCACGTCCAGTTTCCGGATATCTTTTTGACCCAAAACCCTTAACGGAGGCTCTTTAATAATAACTGTGGTAGGTATTTGCTAAACCGTTCTCTTGGGGAAAGACCCTACTCTCCGCGTTGTTAATATTTACGTACAAGACATTTTCTGGGTCAATTTTTATTCTCCAATTTCCTTAATGCATAAGTAAAAATGTTTGTTTGTTTGTCCTGTTTTTACGACAAATGGCATTAGTGTTACGAGATGTTTTAGCTCTGTTTGGAACGCAAAAGCAACTGGAGGAACACGGATAGATTTTAGTTAATAAAAGGTTCACCATTGAACCGTTCACTAGCTTTTGATGTTTTATAAGTGCCCATGTAAGCCTATGTCGAAGAGGACTGGCAGGCGGTCGCCTTCTTCAGCGAAGCAGTAATGCTAGCGAAGTAGTAGCGCGTGGGAGCGACCGTAACGCCCCAGCCGCCGCTGGGATCCTGATCCCGATTTCCGGCCACCGTAGGCACGGGCTTACGGACGGCTAGCAATGGATAGGTCGCCGTCCGACCGTCTGGTAACCGTCCGGACCGAGCCCAAGTCGTCGACGGCGTGTTGCACGCGCGCCTCAAGGGGATGTCAGCAATCCGTGGGGGGCTAGCAGGGTCGAAGCCTACTGGGGCCAAAACTCGGCCCTGGTATGAAAGACAACGAAGGAACAGGAGAGGGTTTTTAGTCAGTATAAGTCTAACACACCCTCCCATTCCGCCCAAGAGCAGGGATCATTGGATGATTTTCCCGCCTAAAAAAAAAATGTAGGCCTATGTGAAATAAAAACATTTTGAGTTTTTAAAAGTCTAACACTCCCCCACATACAAAAGATTCGGGCCAAGCCTTTTGAGCCGCGTACAGACATCGCGAGGCATGCGTCGCGAATGGTTCGTCTCGCATGCCTCGGACTGTGTGTACGAGTGTCGCTCACAGTGTGCATTCGCGTCGTACGATCGTTGCGAACGCCGCCTCAGTACGAGCCGTGCGCTCCGTGTGGACGGACAGGTGTGGTTTGCGATTTCTACTGCAGCTTGAGCATGTGTCGTTCGGGACGCACGCATATTTTTACCGTCGTATGCCTCAGGTTGAGGCAAGCTTAACGAAACATTCGCGGCGCACGCCTCGCGATGTCTGTATGCGGCTGGTAATCTCTTATGAAATCTACACGACATAAAGCATAGATAGTTACAATGTAATTCTAATGTAACCATACGTCGGCGGTATAAAGGAACAATTACGTGATAAAAATACATAATTGCAGTAGATCTTCACGTAAATAAACTCATGTGAATTAAACCACTTAAACTGTGATAAGATAAAACTGAGTTGCGGAGATCTTAGCTGTCGAGATTGTGTGCAAAGAAAAGTTATCACGAGAGTATTTAATTTGAGATCTTTTTAGCGATGTTTTTGCTACACTTGAAATATTTACAGCTACTCTGCTAGTTACTACATTATACAATATTAGTTTTAATATAAAATTTCATAACTGTATCATGAAAAAGCTTGTTATGTTGCCTGGTTGTCCGCACAAATACATGGTCACCGAGTCATCCGGGCGACTGAGGGGTTTTTTAGCTCCCGCACTCCTGTGCACTGGCGCCGAATGTCTGCTTATGACTTGCCATGTTGTTCTTAGTATCGGTGGTGTCCAATTGTGACCTTTTTTATTCAAGTTTCGCATATACTAAAAGCTATAGCTACAACCTAGGTATCTTTAACTCAAGAGCAAATAGGTTACTTCTAGGCAAGCGCGCTCCATCGTCGACCACATCGTCGCTTTGCATCAGATGAGTTAGTGGTCAAAAGCGAGTCTATAGACAATAAAATAAAGTCTATTTTCAATCAACAGAAGTCTAAACATATAATGGCAGTGATGAGTGATGATCATGACCACTATGAAACAAAATTACCTTCCAGCGATTCCATTCGCTCGAAATTAGAATATAATGTAATGGAAACATACTCCCGAGATAAAAAGTATCCTATGTCCTATTCCAGGACAGGCAAGACATGATCTAAAAGTGTACCAAATTTCGTCTTAATCCGTTCAGCCGTTTGAGCGTGAAGGTGTAACAAACACATGCACATACTTTATCGTGATTAAAGATCCTAGCAAGACCATTCTGTGCTTAAATTCTAATATGAATAGCTCTCTTGTACGAATTTGTCCAAAATAGTCTTTCTGAGCCTCCTCTCAGGGATAAATCTGAAACTTCTCTCATAGAGCTTTGTTCAATGATGAGTATTTAAGAAATTTTGGAAATTCTGTTGGTCTTTTTTTAGGTGGTACTTAATTCATCCAGTGACTTCTCTAAGAAAACAGCCTTGAGCGCAGCGCTGGCCGCAACGTCGTACTCCAAATACGTAGTACAGTACAATTCACGAATGATGGCGGCCGTGAAGTTTGCGCAGAAGGCTGCGCAGTAACGTGTTTTAGGAACCAAATGGCGAAATGCGTGTGCGAGAAGAGTGTAGTATACGCGAACGTTCGCAAAGGCTAACTTCACGGCCGCCATCATTCGTGAATTGTACTGTACGTACCTACGTACAGTCTGCGGTTTTGATGACGTCTCTTTGAGGTGCGCGTGAAACACTACGCGTTGTCGACGATTGCCTTTTTATTTCTTTGAAAAACAATCAGTGAATTAAATTACTGACCTATTATAAACAGTTTCTTTTTATTAAAAAAAAAAACTTTATAACATTAGGGTGACAAACATTTAAAGCAAGTAAATAGAATATAAAAGCAAAATATTAATTCGTCAAAAAACGGTGACATCCCATTGTAACCTTCACAAAGAGAAGGAAACCCATTTTTTTTATAGAAAAAACATTTGTTGATAAATATATACAGAAAGGACAGAAAATTAATTAGAATAGCGATACATATTCTATAAACGAAACAATTGTATTAACCCTTTGTCGAGTTTATTTTTTACCCCTTTCCCTGAAAAAGTTTTTAGGTGGGTACTTTTAATTTTCGACGAATGATCTGTTTTTATACTTTTTTTTTGTATTCAATAAATTAATTAGCAGTGGTGGCCGAATGGTAACGGCCCCGGTTTACGAGTTGTAGGTCGCGGGATCAAAACCTGCCGGGCGCATTACTTTGAGTAATTTATTTCATCACCACTGCTCCCAAAACGGTGAAGGAAAACATCGTGAAGAAACCGGCATGTCCAAGGACCATAAATTTGAAGACATGTGACATTCACCAACCCGCTTCGCCCGGGTGGTGGATTACAGCCCACTATCTCTCCTAAAGAGGAAGCCTGAGTCCTAGCAGTGGAAACATTTTAGTAGACTGAGTATGCTATGGAAAACCGATGGTTTTTTTTTTGGTGGGAAATCATCCAAGTACTTCTCACGCTTTTGGACGGAAGGGAATGGCGTGTCAGACTTTTACAGACTATATCATATTCCTGTTCCTTCTTTGCCTTCGTTCGAGGGCTCCGAAGTTCTCTTAAGGGACTTGTATATAACAATATTAAGTACTTTAGCACTCGACAATCGCCATCTTTAATAAAATTGAACTATTGTTACATTTATGAGCTATTAGTGAGTTTCAATTACCTATGTAGTCTAAGAGGCGGTCGCCAAATTAGAAGGGATCTTGAGGATGGACGAAATAAAAAGTTTATTTATTTTATTAACTCATAAAATTGTTATAGACCCAAGGTAACAAAAGCAGTCGCAAAATAGCTGTGCTTAGAGACGCCACTCACAAACTGATTACATACCTATCAGTACGGGCAACATTATACCCCTGTAAGCTGTCCGGTAACCGTCCAGACCGAGCCCAAGTTGTCGAACACGTAGACGTCAGCAACCGTAGGAGCCCAGCAGGGTCGAAGCCTACTGGGACCATGATGATGCAAAATCAACCCTGGGACCCTGGAACGAAGGAACAGAAGTGTCTGAAACGCCTTCCCGCCTCGCCCAAGGGCGGGAGATTAGATGATTTCCCACCTAAAATAAAGCTCACCATCGGACCACAAGACGTACGGCGTTGTGCCTCCGGTACATGGTGGACATCCCACCTAGTGATGTGGCAATATTGCCGTAAAGTATGAATTTTGGTGGAAATATTGCCAGCAATAATCCCATATTGCCAGCAACGGCACATCTGTAATCCCACCCATACGTACAAAGCGTTTTGGGAACACATTCAATATGCGTACAGATAAGGATTGGAACTCCCTGCCAGAGTCTGTGTTTCCTGATAGCTACAACTTAGGGGTCTTTAAGTCAGGAGTGAATAGGTTGCTTCTAGGCAAGCGTGTTCCATCGTCGGCCACATCATCGCTTTCCATTAGGAGAGATCCATAAAAAAAGACCGCTGTAGACTGGTACTGTTAATAACTTATTCAGGACAGTAAGAATGTCATTCTTTCCTTCTGGTTTTCGGTCCAAAAGTGCCCACTTAGATTGTGTATCCTAAACTATGTTGTACCACATAAATTGCTTAAGGAGGGATTATGTAAAACACGTTGGAAGCCCGAAGGCCAACTGATCACTTATGTATGTTTTCGCCAAAGTACCAGCTTTGAAGGGGCGAAGCTTAAGTCCTTTAAATCCTTATTGTATAAGTAACGAGAAAAATATGCTTGTCAAGATGGTGATGTGTGGTCCCAGATGTGGGGTCGGTAGATCCTTGTGCCTGTGTGTCGATATCATAAATGACTTTATATTGTCAAATTGTACTATACGCGCAAAGCGTTTTGGGAACACATTTATTGTGTTTACAGCCAAGGAATGGAGTCTGTGTTGTTTCCTGATAAATGATAAATGATAAATGATAAATGATCTTTATTTTGCAAGTAGGTTTTATAAAAACACTTTTACACGTCAATTTTTTTTTTTTGTCAATTAACGCTAGATGAGGCCGGTGTTTCCTAACTGACTACCCTGAGAAGAAACACCGAAACAAACTCAGGGGTCAAAGTCTCTTTTAAAGTCCATACAGCAAAACATGTAATGGTCAAATCATATGAGAACCGTGCAGATTGAGCCTGAGATGGTCTTTTGAAGAAAGAACCACACAGTTCTAAGTGGACCTGTCCAGTCAGTGCAAGCATTTGTCAGTATGCGTGTAGCTCAACTCAGGACTACTAAGGAGCTCAACGACTTGACGAACAATGCCAAAGAAAGGACATTTGGGTAGGCCACATCAAATACTCAAAACTGCCAGACATCATGTGAAAATAAAAGTAAAGGAAAGAGTAATCCACATAGTTCTCACATTCACAATAATAAAATTTACAAAAGTGTAAATATTGCAAATTGTAAAAAAAAAAAAGTATATAAATAAAAATTCAGTCAAATAGTAAAAATAAACATGTCATAATTGTAAAAAAATAATAAAATATATATATATATACAATATCATAATTGTAAAACAACAACAATCGTCAATAAAAAAAAGGCAGTTAAAACAAAAAAACATTCAAATGATAACAATTATAGTGAGTAGGTATTGGAGCAGGTCAATCCCAAGCCGTTTTATCCTCGAGATACTCTTTTACAGTATAAAAAGCCTTTTGGCAAAGTTTACGCTTTACAATTGTTTTGAATTTATTAATGCTAAGTTCTTGAATAGGACTGGGAAGCTTATTATAAAAATGTATACTTTGGCATCTAAATGAGCGTCCTATTTTTTTGAGCCTGGTTGCAGGAACCACTAACTTGTGTTTGTTCCTAGTATTAACGTTATGAATATCACTGTATTTTTTAAACATGTTTTTATTTTTATGAACATACAAAATATTGTCATAGATATACTGAGATGGCACAGTCAAAATATTAATATTTTTAAATTTATCTCTGAGCTATATTATAGCTACAACTTATGGGTTTTAAAGTCAAGAGTGAATAGGTTACTTCTAGGCAAGCGTGCTTCATCGTCGAAGACATAATTGCTTACCATCAGGTAAGATGGTGGTCAAACGCGAGCCTATCAATAATAATAATAAAAAAATAATGTATGTGAAATTTTACAAACTCGTGGCAGAAATTATTGACTAAAACTACACCTGTCTTTCAGTTACCCTTTGCGTTCTAGGATTACAGGTTTCTTTTTCAGAAGTTCCCCGTGGCTCTGGCAGCATCGGCCCTGCTGGCTCCCCAATGTCTTGCTGATATATCTGTGGAATTCAATACATCGTTGACTCGCAGGCTCGCTCCTTACAGGACGGGCGGACGGCGAGCCACTCATTGCTCATCGTCCGCAAACCCGCGTCGACGGTGGCCGGGGATCGCTCTGAGACTCCTAACTTGTAACGGAAGATACGCGAGTGGGTTTTAGTGAGTAAAAGTCTAACACTCCCTTCTCGCTCCGTCCAGAGTGGGAGAAGGCAAGGCCTTGGAGAACTGGCACAAGTTACATACACACACACTTGGTGTCACACTTCTGATGCCCCATTGTAAAAAAAAAGATTTCTTTAACTAAAGATCCCTGAAGGCGATGACGTAACTCCACTTGACGTCAACAGGTGAATTTTGCTATTTATCCAATTGACCTTCCCTTCTCTATTCTCAGCTAGACATGGGTATTTCTATAGGACAGGAAGCAGGTGAAATTTTATTATATTATGTCTCGTCTCCATGGTAACGAGATGTCACAGGTACTAAGGATTCAGGTTTACTATACCCTCTAATAATAGATGGTCAAAAAACTGACCTTACCTTACGTTTACCGTGGTTTTCGAAGGGGCATCTCTTTCAATGTCTGCGACCCTTTACGGTAGACCTGTTATTATTTGTAAGGGTTTTAGAATATTAAATTTAGACGAATTATACCGTGAGAAGATTTTGGGGTAGGTACATTTTTAGACGGACTGTGGGTGTTGGGTTAATATAGGGTTTTTACAAATATTTTTTGTAAAAATCTCGTAGCGAATAGAAATTATGAAGGACTAGCTTTTGCCCGCGGCTTCACCCGTGTGGCATTAGGTACTTAAGGAATCGGGATAAAAGGTAGCCTATGTTCTTTTCCATGTCAAAGGCTATATGCATGCCAAATTTCATCCAAATCCGTTCAGCCGTTTTTGCGTGATTAAGTAACAAACATCCAAACATCCACACTTTCACATTTATAATATTAGTTAGGATTATTGTTGTCAAACCAGAGACTAGTCTGCCTACGCATAGGTGGAAATTCATGATCATCATTTCAGCCGATAGACGTGTACTGTTGGACATTGGCCTCCCCCAAGTGTCGCCACAATGAAGAGTCTTTTGCTTCTCGCATCTATCGGATTCCTGCGACCCTAGCTGATTATAATACAAAAAAAAACTTTTCTTCGTTTATTGCTGTTAGTTTTTTCTGTTCGTTTAGGAGAAGTTATCGGATAATAAACACTGACGCGGAAACTTATCCTTTATAAATGTGAAGATCGATCGCGTTTGGTAATAAATTGACACTTACGCAATAACATAACCATTCTTTCGGATTCGGAAGGAAAGTAACTTGAAATTATAATCAATAGGGAATATGCTTGAATGAAAAATGTTTGTTAGAGTCTGTCTAATAAGTTAAACAACTTGGGTAATTATTAGGATTCAATGAAATCTGATTTAATGAGGCCTTTGCCCTGCAGTGGGACACAACGCGCTCATAAAAAAAAAAAAATCTGATGTAGTAACACGGGTTCAATAATCAAGGTTGATTAAGAGATAGAGAGGCTTTTTCTTAGTAGCTTAGAAGTATTTACAACTACGAAGATATGATATTTCAGAAATTCTTTCATATTTGTTAAATAGCTTGCTCGGCGAACTTCGTAGCGCCTAACAGTCAATGAAAGTAGTATATCGTTCGATATAGTCCACCGATTGCGATGAAACAAAGCCTAAACAATAAATCAAGTTACACACAATTTTAATGTATAAAAGTTAACTACATGGCTTTCGTATATTTTACGTGATGCGCGCACAACTAAACACTTCTAAACACTTTTTTTTTAAAAGATCATTTACTCCAAACTTTTTCTTTTACCAGGAATCGTAACAAAAAGAAAAAAACAACATAAAACCAACCCGATTATTGTCGTGAACTCCTTAACAAAGAAATAAAGTTATTCACTAGGTACAATTTTATTATGTACACTTCTATTATTATGGGCCTGTTTTTACGGTTCTTTAAAAGCAATGTTCATGAGGGGAATGATGAGCACATAAAAACTTCATCATTTTACACATACAAAAGCAAATATATTTGCTCTAATGCTTCTCGTGAAGGACATCGATGTCGGCACACTCCCATTCAACACGGCTTTGAGAACCCTAGCCCTTAGAGATGTGCATCACGAATTAAAATACATATCGATATCCGTAAAAACAGACACTTAAGCCGCGTTTTCACTAGGACACATGTCGCGGAGACATATCGCACAACATTCACGTGGTATGTCTCTGCAACTTTGTGGGACAATGTCGCTCGACATTTCCCTTGTTCACATTGGCCAGTCGTGATCAGTATGTCGCCCGAGGAGGTAGTGTTGTTCAGTGCAGCTTACATAATTATTCGGAAGACAATAGCAAAACGTAAAAAAAAGAGGTGGTGGGCCCGAGAATATTTGCTACAAAGGGAAAGTTCAAGTTTAATAAACGCAAATCGCGCGTGTCGACGCTCGCAGAGCATCGACTAGCGACAAGTTGCGCGACCCGTAAAAATCCCGCGCGACGTCGGGCGACATCGCGCGGGACACGTGAATTTCGTGTCGAGCGACAGAGTCGCGGAACAAATGTCCTCTAGTGATAATTCGGCTTTAAATAAAAAAAAAATGTTGCGAAAAAATCACTGAATGGTATTAATTCAGAGATTTTTTAAACTGTTTAGTTATGATAATTATGTCAAATATATATAATAGTTCCCGTCGTAAAGAATTGAATTAATCGTCTTATAAAAAACTTATCTAAGTTATTATGCAGACAACCTGTGTTAACTAAAATAATTCACTAAAGAGGCCTTTAGCCAGTCTGAATCATCTTTTTTTTTATTTTACACGTGTACCGGCGCACGCATGGTAACAAAGAATGAATTTCTTGTCAATTTTGATATTTTTAGGGTTCCGTGCCTCAAAAGAAAAAAAAACGGAACCCTTATAGGTATTTTGTTGTCCGTCCGTCCGTTTTAATTTGGTATAAAGCGCAAGGTCTTATAGCACAAGTATAGGAATAACTCGAAAACTGTAAATTTGTTGTTACGTCACTCTTTTTTTTTGCGCATCGGAAAAATCTTCTTAGACCCCATTCGGAAATTTAACTACTTACTTATGTGAGTTTGTACAGAACCCTCAGGATGCAGTCTGACTCGCACTTGCCCAGATTTTTTTTCTTGTTCGCTTACACATTGATATTTTACATAATTCATATCATTCATGAGACGTGTTTAATGATAATCTAAGTTTCACGATAGTGCTTCCCGAGCGTCGTTTTTTGCATTTTAATTCATAATTCGCTGTGGGTATGTGTAATAAAATTTTATTCAAAATAATTAAAATTCTGGTTCGTATTCTTTTAATGAGATATCAAACTCGTGTATGTTTTGGGCACGTGTTTCTTTATGTAAGTTTAAATTAAATGTCATGTTATTGCGAAAAACATTGAAGTACGAGTGTGCGACGGTTGTTGTTGCTTTACAAGACAGGTGCCTAATGTCATGACGAGTCATCCATTATAATTCTTGTTACGAAAACTGAAGGATTTTCTTTATATTATTGGCGTATGTCTTTCGAGGCCTCCCTCAAGGTGGATTGGTGGCCTGGTGTGGGTCGTGGAAATCTGGTAAATGCGGGACGCACAGGAGCAGTCATTGTAGTGACACCCGAGGTATACCTATGTCCAGAAGCGAACATCTTTCGACTAAAATGATGGTGATGATAATGACGTGTTTTAATTGATTTTCGCTGTTATTTCCTTGAGTTGGGCTCTAATTTATTTTTGTAATATTAATTTGAAGGATATAGATACATGTAAACATAATTATGATCCCTACCATATTGAATTCATGATTAGAGAGTAGACAGAGTTATTAAGTAACATAAGTCAATTAAAATGTTCCTCTTATCCTTGAACATCAAGGACTTTACTGGTTTTAATTACTTAAATGTTTTTGGTTAAATTAAGCTTATTCAACGTCTTGATTGAATAAAATAACTCGGTTATCATTTCCTGTCATAAACTTTAAAAGAATGGAAAAATGTAAACATTAATTGCCTTTTTTAATGCTTTTTTGTAGACAGGTTTTTTAATTGTTGTTACGCTTTATGAATGAAATGTTTGTAGAGAATGTTCCCATGCTCATTCAATAATGAACCAACTAGAATTTGGTTATTAGAAGCAATTAAATTCTAAACAATACCTATAAATATTTTTATTACGAAACATTGATGGCAATCTTTTTTATAGCCGAACCTATCGCAAAGATAAATAGAATGAACAAGATCTTGGAATGTGTTAAAACAAACGTTTTTCCTCACTACATATTTTAAACAAAAGTTAGGTACAAGAATGTCTATAAAATTTTGATCACATCATCAATATATAAATTCACGAGATAATCTGTTTGTATTACGACATTAACACATAAATACTTAGTAAGTAATAAAAAACAGTACTCTTCAACGTTGTTCAAATGTTTCAAAGTGTTTCATAAGCTCTTTATAGAATTGTCGTAGCAATAGACATAAGTATTCGGATTTCCTCGGCGATAAAATATTAAAATCATTGTTCTTTTATGTCTCGAGAACGTTTACGAGCTTCAAATCAAAACGCAACCAATAAAACTTAAGTAAAAAATCAAATCACGATCATAACAATGGATTGATTGTTTTTTAAATATCTATAAACGAGTGAGACACAACGTCCGCTTAACCGTCGTAGAACTCAACTTAATAATAAATGTTTGACTCATGACTCAAGTTTATATGGTTTACCATAATATCCTGCTTTATATTTAATGATTATTACTTAGAAAAAAATTAAGAGCCACTAGTTTACGAATTTGATCGTACATTCAGGCTAAAAGTAGTGTCCGACCGAAAATGGATTTTGAGCCGAAAACGAAAACGGAGCTTCGGCTTCGGCGACATTAAAATTTGAAGATATTTAATGAATTCTTATTGGAATATATTTCCGGTGCATACTCAAATATTGTTTTTTTTTTCTGTTTAAGCAAAAAACTCGGATTTTTTATATTCGGCTTGGCCGGTTTATGGCCGAAAACAAAAATATAGCCGAATATACATTTTTTGGCCGTAAATGGCCGAACACGAAAACAAAAACGAATATTCAGTCGGTCACTAGCTAAAAATGTTTTGAACTTCTGTATATTTTAGTCGATGAAATAGAGAAAAATATCGATATTTTTTTTCGGATATGCTAATCACTAAGTGGTAGACAGATGGACTGGTTTCGTTCGAGTTTTGGGGGAAAATCGAGTTTAGCGAGTCTACGTCTTTGTCTCGCGTTCAATTGTGGAAATACAATTTTTTAATACACATACAACTTGTGAGAATGTTACTCGTTAGTGTAAGTTCGCTAACAAAATACTAATGTTATGCTAAAATGTTTTTATTTCTTAGTTTATTGTCGTCTTGTAGTTTTTAAAGTAGATAATATACATATTTTTCCGATTAAGTATTTGTCTGATGTTGCTATACCAAGCATGATTGTATTATTTATTTATTATTATTATATTCTTTATTGTACACCACACATACCAAAAATACAAGACAGTCATTATTAGAAATATGTGTACAATGGGCGGTCTTATCGCACAGGGCGATTTCTAACAGACAACCTTTGGATGGACTGAAAGAAAGGATTTTACGAGTTTTTGAAACAAAAAGAACCTTAGATACGCATCTGTGTTTATTTTTGTTTGTAAATGATATAAATCAGTGCTTGACGGCGACTCCACCTGTTGGTAAGCAGTGATGCAATAGGGTAGTGTCCAGGGTCAAAATAATTACATTTTATTTAGTCCGTATTTTAGATTATAAAAAAATATTGGATACGTATTTTTTTTTTCAATTAAACAAAAAATAACAAAGATATAGCCCATTAAAGTTACGTGTGACGCCACCCCGTGCGAAAAAATGCAGCACGGCGTGACGTCACACGTAACTTTAATGGGCTATATCTTTGTCATTTTTGAATAATCTAAAAGACGGACTAATTACATTTTTTACGGCCACTAGCCTATTGTTGATAGTGAAGGGCACTGGTTTTTACTTTGCAAATCACCTAAAACTGTTTCGCAGAAAAATAAGGCTTTCTTTTTTTTCTATTTATTGAATACGGGGTTATTTATCCACATGTATAATACGCCAACCATATCGTACCGTGTTCCATTTGGTTGTCCGAAAGAAATCCCCGGGGTCTTGGAGGCAAGACCCCGTGGACCCCGAGTAAAAGTCTGACACGCCCTCCCTTTTCGCCTTAAAGCGGGAGAAGTATTTGAAAATATCCCATCTAATAAAACAATTCGTACCCTCTTAATTCTATAAGTCTGTGTTCTTGAGGTGAAAAATCTATCGAAAAAAACACATCAAGTGGTTTGGGTACCTACGCCTCAACGTCCATAGGTCAATAAAAAATATTAATGAAATGTAGGTATAAAAATACCGCGAAATAAAGATGACTGGCCATTACCACAAAATAGATAGGTACAGAAGTCAATCTACATACAAAGCGCGCTCGAGCAACGCACACATAGACACCGCTCATGGACACTATCACGGCTCAATCGCCCGGTCGCGCTCGTACAGTTTAGCACAACCTGACCTTAGCGCGATTGTCTAGCGTATAAAAAGTGAAGTACATACATGAGATTGACTTCTGTATGTATATCTATTTTGTGCCATTACATTGAGACGTAGATGTCCTCGAATCGCGTGGGAACCACGATATTTTACTTTTTGTACCTATTATTACCTATTAGCTGGTAGAAACATTTTTTTTTAATTATTTTTTTTTTTTTTTTATCTGTTATAAACTAGTACTTGACTGCGATCCCGCCTGATGGTAAGCAGTGATGCAATCGTTGATGGTGAGGCGCACTAGTTTATTAAGAGCCTATTCACTCTAGCCTTGAAGACACCCAAATTATAATTAGACGGGAAGACCGCAGCAGGCAAACTGTTCCAGTCCCTTGATGTACGCGGTATAAATGACGAGGCGAAACGCTTAGTCCGGACCGTAGGTGTTTCAACAACGTAAGGGTTGAATTACTTATTAGTTTTATTAACTTGCTACAAAAAATAAATTAATATTATCGTAGGTTAGGGTGGACAACACTAGTTTAAGTATTATACAAGTTGTAAGGGACAGCCCTCCACAAACTTTAAGGGCTAGCTCAGTAGACGAAACTGAACAACCTTCCACAAAATTTTTTTTCAGGAAACGAAAAAAAAAATCCGCCTCACCATAGAAAATTATAAACTTGATTGGACAGTTTGTATGGAGAGGCCGAAATTTTTTTTCGTTTCCTGAAAAAAATTTTTGTGGAAGGTTGTTCAGTTTCGTCTACTGAGCAAGCCCTTAAAGTTTGTGGAGAGCTGTCCCTTACACCTTGTATTTAAAGAGAAATGACAGTATAAATTGATTTAAATGTTTTGATTAAGAAGGTATTATAAAAACTAGCCAAGTGCGAGTCGGACTCGCGTACAAAGGGTTCCGTACCATTATCTATAATAACGTGCTAAAACGAGCAAAAAAAAAATCACGTTTGTTGTATGGAAGCCCCCTTAAATTTTTATTTTTTTCTGCTTTTTAGTATTTGTTGTTATAGCTGCAACAGAAAGACATCATCTGTGAATATTTCAACTGTCTAACTATCACGTTTCTTGGTGACAGACGGACAGATAGACAGCAGAGTAGTAATAGGATCTCGTTTTATCCATTACTAGCTTTTACCTGCAACTTCATCCGCGTTCATAAAATATAGCCTGTGTCACTCAGGAATAAAGCAGCTTTCTATCGGTGAAAAAATTTTATCAATCAGACCTGTACCTTTTTTTTTATGGTGGGAAAAAATCATGCATTGACATCCCCCGCTCTTGGGCGGAGCGGGAGATAGTGTCAGACTCTTACTGACTAAAAGACCCACCCCGTTCCTTCTAGCCTTCATACCGGGGCTCGAGCGCCCTTTCGGATAACCCTGGCCCCAGAATCAGACCTGTACCTACTTCCAGAGATTACATTCTACAAACAAAAAAAACAAACTTTAGTTCTTTATTATATTACGGTAGATAAAAAATATAAATTGAAATAAGCCAACAGATACTGCTGTAATAATTTTTATTCGTCCTTCTCTTATCCACAATGATACACAAGACTTCCATGTACTACTTTTTCCGTACCTACCAAAAAACTTTAAAAAAACAAAACTATCTCCCTCACATAACCCAATAAAACTTAAGAACACATACCTAGTTATTTCTCCGGAGCTTCGTTCCAAAATATATTAACAAACATGAAACGAATACTAAGAGTAAGGTCTTCAAACATTCCTCAGATAACTAGGAACCAAAGTGAATCGTTAAGTGTATCTCAATTGGATTAGTAATCGTCTGCTTGCGGGTTTGTTTGAAGATTCTCAAATTTTATATACAGGGTTACCATTCCTAAAATGTGGTCACCAGGACAAAAAGCTGTAAAGGCGGGTTTACGCTAGATGAGTCGAGCATGAGCGGAGAACGAGTCGAGCTGTTTAAGTAATTATTGTATCATTACGAGTTCTGTTATTTTAAAATAAAGAAAAAAAAATTAATCTGATCTAATATTATAGTTATGGCAGACATATTGCAGCCTGCCCGCAGAGCAATCTTTGTGAGCCTATGTACAAATTCATTCAGAAATGCATCCAAACCAACACTAGACAAGCTGAGCGCGAGCGACACTGAGTAGACCCAAGCCCCAGTTTCTCAAGCTCAGTACTCGGATATACAGTCACTTTTGTTTTAAACTTGCTCTAATAAAAAATAGTTCAAATTGACATACTTATCTATTTTTTATTTATTTACAAATAAAAAACGAAATAAGTACAGCATCTTTTACAATCTTATTTTGTACCGTGGGAAATCATCAAAATACTCCTATAACCATGGGTAGAGCAAGAGGAAGTGTCAGGCTTTTTATTTCCGGAGTACAAGTGAGAAGATGACCCTCTGACGCCCTTTACACAATGACAAATCCGGAAAAACCCAAACTGATGGCCACCCTAGTTATATGTCTCGAATGTATTCTGGAACGTAAAATTACTTAAGAACTAACGTGAACTTTGACTGGGTACTGCGGTAGTCATTCGAAGTCGGAATTCTTGTTGAAGTCGTACTGGAAGTCGGAAACCTGCAAATGCATGAAACTGTTTGATCTGGTTTATCTGTTTGCTATCTGCTGGTCTACAGGGTGGATTTTTATGTATATTGGGAATAACTTTTCTAACCTCAGTTGGTCTAAAAAAGACGATTGATGCTTCAATTACCTATGCCCACAATAAAGACATTCTGATCCTGTTTTTTTTTTTTTTTATGTATTTACTATATATACAATATTTAGAGAGCCCATACACACATAACAAAAGTTAAATCTTAGTCGTTGGTTATAAAATATAACAGTTTACACAAAAAGTTGATAAGCATTTGCTAAAATGTAACCTCTTACAAAAATCTTGTTCTCAAGCCTTTTTCCAACTACCTTGGGCTCGGCTTCCAGTATAACTAATTTTGGTTGAACATCAGTGTTTTACATAGAGCAACTGTTTATCAGACTTCCACAACCCAGTAACTGAGTAACACGATACTCCTTGCATAGACTGATGGTCAGACTTTCTGGCATCAGACAACCGGTATCAACGGCTCTACTTTTTACAAAAATATCGCAGAATTTATTTTGAACTAGCTTTTCCTAAAATAGCTATTTTTTTAAAGTCAGTTTCTCCATACAAACTTTGGACGCCCTTAGGGGGTGAATTTTGGAAAAATCCTCCCTCAGTGGTCACCAACATCATAAAAGAAATCTTGAGCAAAATTTCACGTTCCTAGGCTGTGTAGTTTCAGCTGTGCTTTGATATGCCAGTCAGTTTCTACTTTTATATTATAGAGATGTATGTGATGTGAAAGGGGCTTACGGACAGCGAGCAATAGGTAGCTCGCTGTCCGACCGTTCGGTAACTGTCCGGACCGAGCCCAAGTCGTCGACGGCGCGCACTGTTCCCGCGCGCCTCTAGGAGTTATCAGCAACAGCAAGGACCCAGCCGGGTCGAAGCCTACTAGGGCCAGGGTTATCGGAAAGGAAAGCTCGGTCCCGGTACGAAAGGCAAGAAGGAACGGGGTGGGTTTTTTTAGTCAGTAAGAGTCTGACATTACCTCCCGCTCCGCCCAAGGGAGCCATTTAGATGACACTTACCCATCAAAAAAAAATAACTACAGAACGAAAAGAAAGAAAAAACATTTTATTTGGCGGAACAATATAGATTTTCAAGCGATATTCATCTATTTAGAAAGTGCGATAGCATTCTTACCCATCGTATTACACCTCGTCGACGCGCCCCTTCCCACCATGTAATCCTTATTGCCTCCGTGACACCATCGCGACACCTACGCAGAGTTACAAGTCTATTCTTAGACAAGAGAGGTGAAAGTATTTCTGTCTTCATAATCAAAACTAAATAACAACAAGTGACGTTTGTTTTTCTTTGTTCCTTGAAGGTGTAGGAAGTGATGAAGTTTCCTAAATATTCTAGTAAGATTGATAGGTAACCCACATTCCTGATGAAGCTAAAAAATTGGCAGATTTCTTTTTTTTAAATAACATAATCTAGTGCTTGACTGCAGTGATGCAATCGTTGATGGTGAGGCGCACTAGTTTATTAGGAGCCTATTCACTCTAGTCTTGAAGACACCTAAATTATAATCGGATTTTGATGCGGTTTTCACTAATATAAAGAACAATAAACGAGGATGGTTAGTGTGTATATAATTTGCAAATAGATGAAGCCTCCAAGTCATCGAAGACGCATACTGTTCCATGCCTGCTTCAAGGAGATATCAGCAAACCGTAGGGGCCCAACAGGGTCTAAGCCTACTGGGGCCATGGGTTTGCTTCTGAAATTAAAGGAAAACTCAGCCCTGGTATGAAAGGTAACAAAGGAACAGGAGTGAGTTTTTAGTCAGTAAAAGTCGGACACATCCTTTCGCTCCGCCAAAGAGCGGGAGATGTCATTGGATGGTTTTCCCACCTGAAAAAAAGGTGAAGCCGAGGAGATATAAAACATCATTATCATCATCACCATTTCAACCGATAGACGTCCAATGATGGACATACGTCTCCCCCAATTGTCGCCACAATGAAAGATCCTGTGCGTCGCGCATCCATCGTATTCCCGCAACATTCACCATATAAAATTTAAAATATTATCTAAAATCTTAGGCAGGTTTCTGGACCCTAGGACGAAACGACATAGTGTGTAGGTCGCAAGTTCAATTACCTTTGAACTAAACGATATTTTGAACTCATTGGCGCGAGGGCGTTTATTCGGGCAGTTTAATAATAAAATAATAGTTTAGGAAAACTGTTTGTAGTTCGATAAATATTGTAATTATGTATTGTGTAAAGAATGGAGAAAAGTTCAAATGTTAAATTTTTTTTGAGGTTGTAAATCATCATATAACTTCTCCCGCTCTGGATAAAGCGAGAGGGAATGTCAGAATTTTACACACTACAACCCACCCGTGTTTCTTCAGTTACCTTTTGCCACTAATTAAGTCTTGTTTATGTAGAAAACAAGGACTCAAGTTTAATAAAAAAAACTAGCAGACCCGGCGAACTTCGTACCGCCTAACAGTCAATGAATATAGTATATCTTTCGATATAGTCAACCGATTGCGATGAAACAAAGCCTAAGTAATATATCAAGTTACACACAATTTTAATATATAAAAGTTATTTAAATCGATTCCGTACATTTTACGTGGTGCGCGCACAACTAAAAACTTCTACCGATTTATTATATGTGAGAGCAGTGGCGGCAGAGTGGTAACAGCTCCGACTTACAAGTTATAGGCCGCGGGTTCAAATCCAGCCAGGCGCATTACTTTGTGTAATTTATTTTATCACCACTGCTCTTAAAACGGTGAAGGAAAACATCATATTGCACATTCCAAGTCGCCTATTCCGCGGACAGTAGCCGCCATTAACGCTCTCCTGAACTCAAACACAGGTTTTGATGTGTTTGCAGATGAATGGAAGGTGATAATGTTAGAATGTTTGAATTTTTGTGAGAAGAATGCATGACTGAGTTAAAGAATTAGGTATAAGTTTAAATAGGGTAATTGGCTTCGGCCGTTCTATTTAAATAAATAAATAAATAAATAAATCGTGAGGAAACCGTCATGTCCTAGAACCAAAAATTTGAAGACATGTGACATTCACCAACTCGTACTGGGCCAGAGTGGTGGATTACGGTCATTCCATCTCCTAGAGAAGAGGCCTGAGTCCCAACAGTGGGAACATTATAAGGCCATCCGTATCTCCCACCCGCTACCTGCCGGAGTCTATTTTTCCTGATAGCTACCACTTAGGGGTCTTTAAGTCAAGAGTGAATAGGTTACTTCTAGGCAAGCGTGCCTCGCTTTCCACCACGCGAGACTAACAAAAGTAAAAAAAAATCTTTTGCAAAGTGTCAACCACTAAAAATACATTTCTGAAACACCCACACAGAAGTAAAACCTTCGTCCCGTATCAAATTAGAGGAAAGTGCTATTATAACTTGTTGGTGTTACATTTAAAAAGAAAACAAAATTTTTGAAATAACTTTCTGTTGGACTTTTCCTTTTTCGTAACCAACAAAAGATCCTAAATCCATTTAGGTCAATTGGGGATTTTCATAACATTAAAACCCATATTTGGGCCTAACATTAAATAGACCTGAAATACAGAAGCGTAAGTAGCCTTTTAAACGCCCGGTGCGTGTTTTTGTACTGACTACATTACTGATTTACATGCGAAGACTCATAGTAAGGTTTAATTATAAAAACCAGCGACCGGCAACTGCTACGTAGTGGTGAACTGGACCTATTAGGCGCAGCCGTGAGATATTCAATGTTGATGTCTTTAAGTTAATTGTTATTTTATTGTGTATATCTGTGTGGCAAATACACGTGTTTTCTTTCTTTCTCCTTTCTACAATCCCTTCCCCCCAAGTAACATGATTAGATGTAAAAAAAAAACGCGTGACGTAATGCTCTAAAACCACTACCCATAATTTATTTCTTGTAGGTGCTGGAACCCGGAGTACCTGAGAATTGGCAATTCTTAATTCTTTATTGCACACAAAGACATTACATAACATATTATGGAGATACAGACAGTTCACGTGCAAAGGCGAGCTTAACTCAGCAATAAGTTTCAATCCTGGTAGGGCGCGTCTACAACCGTATTATATGCAAGGCAAGTTAAATAATAGTTATTATATGTGAGCTACTAACTACCAAGCATGACTCAAAACTTGGCCCCGGTTTGATAATTTCTGCGCCCCGCCCAGGGCCTTAGCGCCTTGTGCGGGAGCACCACCGGCAATGCCTTAGTTACGGCACTGCCGAAATATAAGCTAACTATAAACTAGGACTTAATCATCATATCACTAGTTCAGCAGGTGGGTTAAGCCTCAGTTTATAACCAGCATTCGGTAGAGGATCAGCCCTCTATCTGTTTAGGACCTATTTCAATTTACGCATACGTTCGGCTTTTATTAAGTTTTCAACGTATCTAGCAATGTTTTTTTATGACTCATAATGTTAGATATTTATTTAGAAGAGTTTTGGAAGGAAAAAATAATATGATTTGCTCGTTGGTTCGTGAAAAAAGGCGTATTTATATGATATACTAGCTTTTGCTCGCGGCTTCGCCTGCGTACATAAACTAAAGGCTATGTCATGCAGGAATAAAGCAGTTATCTGTTGGAGGAAAAATTTTCGAAATACGATCAGTACTTTCACAGATTACCTCCTAAAACACAAAAAAAAAAAACTTTACCTCTCTATAATGTAAAGTGTAGATTAGAATATTTACGACATCGTTGGCGCAGTGAGCAATTGGCTGCAGCGTTGTGTATCTCGAGTTCTATTCCCGCCTGGAACTTAATATTTGTATGGCTTACAGATAGTTGTTCTGAATCTGGGTGTTGTTTTACATCTGGTTTGTAAAAGCACCCATGATACAAGAGTGTTCTAATGTGGGACAATAAAAAATGGTAATTATACAGTTAAAATTCAGCTGCCGGTAGTTAATTAGTCGCCGAAATAAAAATAACAACAAAAACATAATGTCGATGATGTTAATAAAAAAGAGCGGCCCAATTACGCCCTCTTAAATTGTATACAATGGACATAGAATTTCAGGCCTCCACCTACACAAGTCCAATTACGTCACTGGAATATGAATAACAGAAAAATCTCTTGTTTATTTTTGGCGAAAGATGTCCACTGTTGGACAAAGATTTCTTCTAAGCGTCGCCACGACCATCTGATATGCGTAAGGCACATTCTTTGTAAAATGGGCGATTGAATGGGTTTCGGTCAAGAGTGAATAGGTTACTTCTAGGCAACCGTGCTCCATCGTCGACCACATCATCACTCACAATTGCCAAAACGGATCTTGAGCGCTCGGCGTCAGAGTGGGGATCGCTTTGCGCATTCCATACATTGGCGAGCCAATCGTCGTCGTTGTTACATACATGCAGCAGCGCAAGGAGCGAATCATGAGTGACGTCTATGACACGATGGCGCGGTGAGCCAATCAATTACACTCCCCGCCCCCGCGTCTCACTTCGCACTACTAAAGAGACCGAATATTTGACTTCTGCGCAACTTGAAGCCAGAGCTCAAGATCCGTGGCAGAAATTGTAGTCGATGATCGGGTGCTTTGTCTTGCTTCATAGCAAATTTCAAGATTCTAGGCAATGGGAAGTTTGACCTTAGACTTTAAGAGTTTTGGTTCTCTTGAGAGTGTCGAAATATAAGTTTTTTGCCTCATAAACGGCTGTATCTTTTTTCTTCATTAACTTAGAAGCCTGAGAGAGAGTGAGGCCAAAGAAAAGATGGATGGATTGTGTGAGAAGTGATATGAAAGAAAGGGAGTTAGTGATAGCATGACTAGTGACAGGACAGAATGGAAGAAAAAAACATGTTGCGCCGACCCCAAATAAAACGGGACAAGGGCAGGAAGAAGAAGAAAAAGAACTTAGAAGTCTGATTTTCCACAGCTTCAAGGGGCTGCAGACCTGAGTATATGGTTTTAATTTCAACTCGATACCAAACAAAGTGACCCTGTAACTTGTAAGGGTTTCGTTTTTTCCTTTTGAGGTATGGAACCCTAAAAGAATGGGCAGTCGATGGCGCCGAAAGTTTTAAAAAATCTCATTACATTAAAATCCCAGTTTATCCTCAAAGAAAAGACACCTCGGTAACTCAAGAAAAACTCTGTTTATTTGACGAGTACAGGGGCAATAAAAAGTGAAGAGCAAAAGTTTTGCAAAGTCGTTAAGGTGCGATCCCTCAGATCGTCTCTACCTACTACCTACTCTATGTTATCTCTGGGGAGAGCTAAGAGAGCACTAATGTTTCTTGTATTTGTAGAGTTTGTGTTCGTAGATAAAAAGTGACTCTGTTAAGAGGGAATCTTTTGGTATAACTTTGAGGAAAGCCAGGAAGAAAAACATTGATTAGTAAAGCGAGAAGCGATCATAAAGTTTTCAGTTTACAATAATATTGGTAGGTAACTTGAATATAATATTCAGTTTTTTTCCTTAAGAAGTGACGAGGGCCATTTTCAGCTTTTGCTATTCTTCAAATATTATAATAATAATGGCTTAATAGCCAAGAGCATCGACCAACACCTGAGGAGGCTCGCGTTAGGTAGCTGGATCAAGGGCTTGATTCAAAAAGCGGTACTCCTGGACACGGCTCGTATTGTTAGGAGGTTCCTTTCTCTGGAGCCCTGACCGCCGCCTGTTCCCGATACCGGTGGGCAACTATTTTTTTATATTTTTAAATGTTTTTTTTTTTTTTAATATTGAAATATTTAAAAATGTAATTTATATGTAATGTTTAGGAATAAATGAAAATAATAATAATATTCCCAGTACTGGGGCTCAGCCCTCCTTTCTAGGAGAGGATTCCTTCTCCTTATTCACCACTAGGGCTCAGGGCCTGTACCTGTTAACGTAGGGATCTAATGACAGCATCAGCGGACGGCATTGCCGTGGCTGAATACTGGGCCAGACATGGAATTTAATTGAAGTTTTGCCTACGACAAGAAGAAGAAGGGCCCAGGGCGGCTTTCTAAGACATGTCGGTTTCCTCACGATGTTTTCCTTCACCGTTTTGAGAGCAGTGGTGATGAAATAAATTACACAAAGTAATACGCCTACCTTGGGTTTAAACAGGAATAAATTCCTAAGTCGGGGCTACTAGGCCGCAATTGTAAGTTATAGGATAGGTGGTTTCTCCATGTAAAATAAACCATGTAAAATATTGCTCTTCAGTTACAATATCCTTAGTCGTAGATTGTAAATTCAATCCCTGGGAGGTTTACTTCTGAAAGGGGTTTCTGGAACGCGAGGTAAAAAAAGAACATAGGGGTTTTTTATGTTGGGAAAATCATCAATGACAACCCCCGCTCTTGGGTGGAGCGGAAGATAGTGACAGACTCTTATTGACTAAAAACCCACCCCGTTCCTTCAAGCTTTCATTCAGGCTCGAGCTGTCTTTCGAAACTAACCTTGGTTCGAAACAACTCCTTGAGGCCCGCGGGAACAGTGCGCGCCGTTGACGACTTGGGCTCGGTCCGGACAGTTACCGGACGGTCGGACAGCGAGCTACCCATAGCAAGCCCGCGCCTACGGTGAGGAATATAGGGGTGGGTTTTAGTCAGTAAGAGTCTGACACGCCCTTCCTGCATTGGAATGATTTCCCACTTAAAAAAACAGAAGGTGTTCCTAGGTTTGATTTCACGACCTTCGCAAGTCAATGCCACATACCACCATTGCATACACAAACTCATCTGAAATCTAGCTATCTAAATTAACACTCAATTACATATAGACTGTTGTGTTTACCATTGGTATTGCGTCAGTCATCGCGAACGTTCCCAAAGTATGCGTTGCGGTAGATCAAGCTTGCGTCCCGACAGGCTGGCTACACATTTAGATAGAATAGTGCAACTAGAAGACGTCACGTCTTAAACTTAGTTTTAGATTTAATACTCGTCTTGTTTCCACGAGTTTTTTGGAGTGAGTAATCATCCAATTTTTCTCTTTCTAGGGTGGAACGAGAGAGCGTGTCAGTTTCTTTAACTTACTAAAACTCATCTGTGTTTCTTCACCAATGGTTCTAGAACCACAGGAAACTCGTCTTTATCCTTCAGTTGCCCTTTGCCTTCTGGGGTTACCGTCACTCTCAGGCATCGGTTCCATCGAGCAGAGTGATCCGGACGACGAGCTACCTATTGCTCGGCGTCCGCAATCCCGCGCCATATTGTTCTGTGAGTCCCGACGCCCGGGGCTTCTCATTTCAGTTACTGTTTTGATCTTTACCTAGGTTATAAAAAATATTATTGTCTTGCTCGCATGTGGATACTGTCAAACCTGATGATGAACGATGATGTGGTAGACGATGGCACATACTTGTCTATAGAAGTAAACTCACTAACTTTTTACTTAAACATTTTACAAGTCTTCAAGTCCTGAGTAACAATTTTACAGAAACTTAAATCTATAGGTAGAGTTTAAACTTAAATGCTAGTTTTTGTAATTTTATTATATCCTTACTAGCTGTCCCGGCAAACGTTGTTTTGCCAAATAAATATATATATATATATACATATATTTTTTTTTATGACTAAGGGGTATGAAAAATAGATGTTGGCTGATTTTCAGACCTACTCAATATGCTCACAAAGTTTCATGAGAATCGGTCAAGCCATTTCGGAGGAGTACGGTAACGAACATTGTGACACGAGAATTTTATATAATATAAGATTAAACCCCTCAAAAGTATATCAGTAAGATCAAAATTCTTACTCAAGTGGCTGTGATGAAAAGTAGTTCACAATACCTAATAGAGAAGTCGTTAGGACCACCCGTGATCAGTTTCATCCAACATCAATTTATGACTTCCTGATACTCTAATTATACCACACCATGTGTCCACCCAATACTTGAGGGGAATGGCCGTTACCAGTCAAATAAAGAACGATACAAAAACAATATGGCCGCGTCGCGAACTTATCTCATATCGTGTGAATTCGGAAGTAGTTCGTAGAAGTTCGTGATTACGATAGGCACGAATATTATGAAGAGGGAAAATTTTTATTTTTGTGTGTGTGTTTGTAATGAATAAACTCAAAAACTACTGTGCCGATTTCAAAAATTCTGTCACCATTGGAATGCTACACTCATCCTGAGTAATATAGGCTATAGACGGACCGCTAGTATTATGTAATTAAGGTGTCAATTTCTTAAGTTTCAAGTATTTTTGAAGTTTTGAAGTGCAGTGAGTGTTTTTTTTTTTTCGGAATTTTAGATCCCCAGTTCATCCCATTGGAGGATGAATTTTGAAAAAAAAATTTTTTGTGCTCCTATGTCAAAAATGGAAGCCTTGTTGAAAATTTCACACTCCTACGCTCTGTAGTTGCATAATCCAGTTATAATAAATATTAAACGACTAGTTTAAGCTCGCGGAAATTACATGAAACCGTAAGCCTTCTTATTCCTCGTCTAACTTTTAAAAACGATAACAATACTTAAATAAATAAATAATATTTCCTCATTCAATATACTAAGGACATAAAAGCTTACAGGCTACTGATGCTTTTTAGGGTTCCGTACTTCAAAAGGAAAAAACGGAACCCTTATAGGATCACTTTGTTGTCCGTCCGTCTGTCTGTCAAGACCCTTTATCTCGAGAACGCGTGGAGATATCGAGTTGAAATTAAAACCATATACTCGGCTCTGCGGTCCCTTTAAGCTATGAAAAAATCAAACTTCTAAGTTAACGAATAAAAAAGATACGACCGTTTATGTCGCAAAAAAACGTAAATTTTGATACAGAGAGTATCAAAATTTACGTTTTTAAGATCCAAATTCTTAAAAAAAAATCTGAAAACAGTAAATTTTTTGTTATCTAAGTCACAAAAAAAAATCGGGAATTGTAGTTTACACGGAACCCTCAGTGCGCGACTCCGACTCGCACTTGCCCAGTTTTTTTTATTTTCACATCCAGCTCGCTGAAACATATCAGTCATCTTCAACCTATCCTTTGTCTAACTTATTCCAGTTCGTAACGTCAATGTTTAGGTAATCGAACATCTAACGATGTAAAAGAACATTTTGCACGTTGTTACGCACAGGAAAAGTAGCCTTAAAATAAGTTTGCACATAATTACTATTGCAACAAAATCTGTAACAGCACTGAGCTGAAGAAGCCGGGTTTCTGTCAGTCGACGCTGCGATTCATTACTTTGTGTAAACTTTGTTCTAGATAAAAATCCAGACTTCAGTTAAGCTTGTTTCAGCACTAGGCATTTTCAGCTAAACACAGGATAATTCAGCCATCACCTGAACTGTGTGTATCAACACCTAAGTTTTGAAGAACATAAGGAAACTGGAATGTTTTGCCGAGAGTTTTCAGAAGATCTTGTGTGTTGATGCAATATTTTGTTTTATTTCGATCTTGCTGACGATGTGGGGAGGTAAATATGGGTAGTTGATTGCGTATTGCACTTAGGAAAGCCAAATTCTATTATGTGCTTTTGCCCCGCTCTTGGGCGGAGCGGGAGATAGTGTCAGATTCTTACTGACTAAAAAACCCACCCCGTTCCTTCAAGCCTTCATACTGGGGCTCGAGTTCCCTTTCGGATAACCCTGGCCTCAGTAGGCTTCGACCCGGCTGGGTCCCTGCTGTTGCTGACAACTCCTTGAGGCGCGCGGGAACAGAGCGCGCCGTCGAAGACTTGGGCTTGTTACCGGACGGCCGGACAGCGAACTTTGCTCATTGTCCGCAAGCCCGCGCCTATGGTGGTTGGAAATCGGGATCGGAATCCCGGCAGCGGCTGGGGTGTGGGCGCCGTTGCCTGATGCGGTCAGCCTCCTCCTTTGACACTTGTGAATAGCTGGGTCTAGTAGCTAGTATTATGGCACAGTTTTTCAGATCTTCAATTTCAGGATTTTAATTTAAACTTTCGGGTCGAATTGAAAATAATATTTTAATGATGAATAGACTATTTTGATAGAGGAAGGCCGAAGTCTATAGTTTGAAATCTAAAATCGACATATTTATTTTAATTCGAAAATTTGTATTTCAATATTAATCTAACATTTACTATAGGTTTGTTTGAAGTTTATTTAATTGACAATTAATTTTTGTTCCAAAATATTGTTCTCTAAATTAGATTTTAGGAAGAAGAAAGTGACTTCTGAAATACAGGTATTCATACCTACCTCGGGAGTCAGGTCTTCGTTAGTTTGTTGGGATTTTTAGATTATTATTATATAGCATCACGCTATAACCAATAGGAACGGAGCATAACCATAGACGCTGGTGCAACCGCGGAAGCCAGCTAGCACTTTATATAAGATCATAGCCTAGCAGTCGGCCTTATAATTTTCCCACTATTGTGACTCAGGCCTCCTCTCTAGGAGAGGGAATGGGCCGTAATGCACCACGCGGGCCCAGTGCGGGTTGGTGGATGTCACATGTCTCCGATGTTTTCCTTCACCGTTTTGAGAGCTGTGGTGATGAAATGAATTATCCACACAAAGTAATGCGCCTGGGTGGGTTTGAACCCGACACCTACAACTCGTAAGTCGGGGTCGTAACCCACTCGGTCACTGCTCCTTATATCATATAAGACCATTCACCTACTTTACTCAACATATTGTGTGTACATGTGGTAGGTATAACAAAAATATCTAACAAAATAAAGTAAAAAAAACAATAAATTAACATACTAATCCACCAATCAACTTTCCTATTCGGCTTTCAAACAATAAATAACCATAGCGATTCCCATAACAAAATATCTCTAATCAATACCCGCCAATCAGTTTCCATAAATCCATGTAAATACAGCGATATTTTCGCGGAGTTGCGCCGGCGCAGAGAGTTTGGGCGCCCGCCACGCGCCCCGACTATTGAACCCGGCCATAGATTAGAATAAAATGCTAATGGAGGCGCCAGTGATAATACAAGCGACTGTTTAATGAATAACCAACGTTTGACAACGTTAATTGAGCTGGTTAGGTACTTAGGTGTTGTTGCATAGACTAAGTAGGTATAAGTGTATCTAAGTACTAAGTTACAGTTTGAGGTAGGTAGGATCGTGTTGTTGCATAGACTATAAGTGTATCTAAGTACTAAGTTACAGTTTGAGGTAGGTAATTTCACGACAAGAATGTTTTTTTATTCATTATTGACTAGTTCTTGCCTGCAGCTTCGCCCGCGCTTAAAATATAGCTAAGTCACTCAGGAGTAAAGCAAGCTTTCTATCGGTGAAAAAAAATTATTATTACCTCCTACAAACAAAAAAAAACTTTACCCCTTTATAATATTAGTGTAGATAGGTTCGCGTTTGACCACTATCTCACCTGATGATGTGGCCGACGATGAAGCACGCTTGCCTAGAAGTAACCTATTCACTCTTGACTTAAGACCTCTGGGTTTGTTGCTATTAGGAAACACAGACTCCGGCAGGGAATTCCACTTCTTAGCTGTACGCATAATTAATTGTTCCCAAAACGCTTTATACATATGGTTGGGATGTCTACCATGTACCGATGGCGCAACGACGGTAGAAAGATTCGGTATTTTACAGGATGCATTTTGGAAAGTGAACGCAGGAATTACATGACTCTATGGTCCGGACTAAGCGGTTTACCTCATCGTTTATACCGTGTATCGAAGGACTGGAACAATTTGCCTGCTGCGGCCTTCCTGTCTGGATTCAATTTTGGTGTCTTTTGGTGTGGTGTTTGGTGTATAGGCTCTTAATAAACTGCGATTCACGAACAACGATTGCACCACTGCTTACCATCAAGTGTGATCGCAGTCTAGCACTAGTAAACTAGTTACTATTACTAAAAAAAAAAAGTTGGAACGCAAAGGGGAACTGGAAAAAAAGTAGTGGGTTTTAGTCAGTAAAAGTCTGACACTTTCGCCCTCTCGCTCCACCCAGAGCGGGAGAATGTGATCGATGATTTTCCACCTCAAAACACATTGTACAAAAAAAAAGTTTATATGTATAGAAAAATATGTACCTAGTTTATAAAAGGCACTGGGTGTTATTTCTTTTTTTGGGAGAAAAGATTAAATGCAAATGTATTGATTGTGTTAACATTTTAATGACTTCACATAAGTTAAACATATTTGGCAGCGTGGATTTATTGAACAATTAATTTGCTTTTACCAGAAACATGTTTCAGTGCCATGGCACTTGAAGACATATTTTAATTTTGTTTGCGTATAATCGATGTAAAATGTTTTTTTTTTGACTTATTGTTTTTTTACCAGGAAGTAGTTAAATTTTTTTTTTGGAAATTATTTATCACTTTTATTTATGATACCCTACAACTACATCTAAATATTTACCATTAAAATCAGTTTGATTTTTTCACTAAGAGGTAGCAGAGAGAGGTAATATTAAAAAATAGTATTTAATATTATTTTCAGCGTAATGCTTCCACGAGTTCTTGAGAAAAAGGGTCTTATCAGAACGACAGACGGACTACAAAGTGACTCTATCAAGACTCCTTTTTTTGTTGACTGAGATACGGAACCCTAAAAACACTAAAAAGAGCAAAATAACTTCTATTTCGGAAATAGGTGTTAAATAAAGAAACAAAAACAGAAACATCAGAAAATACATAGTTTTTTTTACTTGAAAGGATTATACTTACTTCTAGATTGATTCCATTATTCTCAACCAAATTGAGATCCTTAGAGTTCAAAACAGCTATGGTTATTGTTATTGAACTAAATAGTAATAGAATAAGTTGATTCATAGTTGTGTGGCAAGATTAATATCTTTTGGCCATAAATATCACCCATTTATTATTGTGACAAAATTAATATTGATGATAAAAATAAAATTTAATAGCACGTTTTGTATAATTTGATGAAAAAGGTAAGAAAGAGAGAAAAAACATGAAAATATTAAAAAAAGAACATGACTGTAAAATACGCATACCTATATTAAATTAATATAGGTGAGAGGTGATCAATACTCTTTATTTTAAAAAGAATTTCTTTAATTTAAAAGATTATTGTGAATAGAAAAAAAAGAATTGCGATTTAAATGAAAATCTATATTAATAATAGGTACCTATAGATATTTCTTTAAAAGTAACCTTTATAAAATTTACATAATTTTGTCTTTATTGGCGCCAACGATGCGTCACTCTTACCTTTATGGCCTCTTTAACATAAATGGCCAGCCGTTTAATCAGTTACCACCAAAATCGCCTATATCCTTTACACGCGAAACCCAACATGTACCTACAAAATTCAATGAACCCTGATCAAAATCAAAATGTCGCACCTCCATCATAATCTTTGGCCCCCAAACGTCACGCATTTGCTCGTTAATGAAGTAATATTTTTTTCTGGTGTTTTACGCACGAGTATTACACCGATCGGCCTTGTCTGACAACCCGGCAGAATTAAGAAGTACTACTGACAATCTAAGGTCGTATTTATAGCATGGTGTTCTTAATTTGGTCGTGTAACGAGGCACTAAAGGGTGTAGGGCGATTCGTACCATTGGCACTGCTTTGATAATTGTAATGTTTTCTATTTTTATCCGACTTGAAAAAACGGAGGTTTGTACTTCGGTTGTGTTTTTTTAACCTCTGAACTTCGTAGTTATCTATACTACCAGATTGAATCCAGTCTGAGAACCGACGTGAGTCATTATCATCATTATAGCCTAAAGACGTCTACTGTTGGCAAAGGCTTCCTCAAGTGTCGCCATAATGAACGGTCTTTTGCGTCTCCCATCCATCGGATTCCCACGACCCTTACCAGGTCATCGGTCCATTTTGTTCTATCGCTGCAGTACGCGGTCGCCACTCCAGAACATTTCGGCTGACCTTTACGTGTTCAAAAGTGATCCTACAAAGGTTCCGTTTTACCAACAGCGGTACGGAACCCTAAAAGCAAAAAAAGTACAAAAAAACATTAACTTCGGAAGTCGCTGTTAAATAACGAAGAAACAAAACGAAAAATACCGACTTCAGATCATGCGTGTGTACGTTTCCGAAGGCCAACTGAAAAATTGAACGCATAATTATTTACCGACGGTTTCTGTAAACATTACCTACTTGTTGGCTACTCTTCTTCGTTGATTGATAGGTACCGATGATTTTGATGGATCGCCCAGTCTCCACTGCATCGAATCAGGGCCATAAAGACCGCCTTTGTATACGGAAGCTTTGTCTTCCAAATGATAAATCCCCGCAGACAAGATGTCTAAATCTTCATGAAGTGTTTCATTAATTAAGTTTTAAATTTAACAATTAATACATGACATACCTAATCATCATTACTATGCTAATTTAACAAATCTTTTCTTTTATAGTTTTTACGGCGGCTAATTCTCTTTACTTCAGCCGGGTTTTTCGCGGGTAATTCGCCTTTTGTTTAAGAATAGTAAATAGTGCTGTAATTATACAAACCAATAAGTAGTACAATAGTATTGGATAATTTATTCAGAGGCTTGTCAGTTAAGAGGCATCAATGATGGAAATGCTATGCCTAATACAGTTGTCTGGTAGAGTTTCTTGACTCGTTTTGTATTCAATGTGACTACGCAATAAATTAGAAAATACGTACTTCTCATATCTAATTCACGGCCTCATCAAAAGGCGTGTAGTCACATGGAGAGGCCTTTGCTCAGAGTTTCTTTACGTGATCGAATCAGAAATGAAGATATTTGCAGGAGAAACAAGGTTACCGATAAGAAGAATCGCTAAAGTTAACTGGCAAAGGCACATTGCTCGCTGTACCACAAGACGCAAAGTTGGAAGGCCTTCAATCAAAGTGGAGTGAAACCCTGGTGAGGGTCACGGGGATCCGATTTACACAGGACTGGTTGTGGTGGCAACGCTTAGAGGAAACCTATGTCCGACTGTGGATGTCTTTTGACTGAAATGATAATGTCTGATTTTAATTATTACTATTCTACTCGGTAAAGTATATAAATAATGCACTAGAATGTAAACTTGGCAAATAGTGTCACAGATGTCAAAGTTCACTCACTAATTTGCGAATGTGCACTTAATTTATATTTCAAATATTTAAATATTAAAAAAAAACTCTTAACTATCTATACCAGTCAACAGCAATGAGGAGGAGTGTTCCAATGCCATTCTTTAGACTGATTTTAGTTATTTCTTTGGGGTTTTATTTTTATTTAGTGTATATTTACCTAATGATAGTTTGCAAGTGTTAGTTTTGCATTCTTATAAAAACCGGGAAATAACTTAGTTATTTAATACATATTTTATTCTGTACTAGTAACCCGTCCCGGCGTCGTCGTGCGGGTGCAATTTTTAAATATTTGTTTTTTGCTCTTATTGTTAGTGAAAACCAAATCAGACTGTTGCTTGGCTTAGGAGCAGTTAGCGGGCAAATATACAGATGTGAAAAGTGACTTTGTTTTATATTATGTCTTGTAAAAGGAGGTAAATTATTTAATTTGTATCAGAAAAAAGTTACCGAGTTTCACATTTCGTTACGAAATAAAATTTCAGTGTAGAGTTCGTACCAATGTACAGTTTACAAAACAAGAACAAGCTGGCTTAATGAAGCGTGGGTATACGGCTAGACAAAAATTAAAAATAACATGGTATTTTGAGAAAAAAAATCTTAAAAAACAACCTGTCTGACTAATTTTCTCGTCTAGACGGCCTCTTGCGTTTCCCTTGACTTGTTGGCATCAGATCAAAGTCACTCCAGGCCAGACAAGCATTGACCAGTTAGAAATCAAAATAGAAACTTTCTTTAGGCCCAATTTCACGAAACTGTTACGCAAGCTGCTTGACGGACGGTTTTTCATAGTAAGACAGGCGGGCTTAAGGTGGATACTTCAAATTAGGCTGCCAAATCCAATTTTTCTTAAATATTTTGCAGTAATAATAATATTCTACAACTTTAACACAGCGCCATCTAATCCCATACTAAGCAGAGCTTGTGATATGAGTACTAGACAACTGATAAACATGCTTGTATATTTCATATTATACATATTACCTATAGATAAATTAGACCCAGACACAAGACAAACGATCACGCTCATCACACATACTATCTTGGGTCGGAATCGAATCCACGAGCTCCGGCATAGCAGACAGGGCCACTAACCACCAGACCAGCAGACTAGTCAAAACAGCCCAGGCCAGTGTCAAGTTGTATGTCGATTAAAATATGACTGGCGGACGTAACACGTATTTATTTCCGGAATTATAGTCATTAAAATTAAAACAACCGTACCGCACTACTGGGGCCAGGGTTAATTACGAAGGCAACGAAGGAACGTGGTGGGCTTTTAGTCAGTAAGAGTCTGACACTATCTCCCGCTCCGCCCAAGAGCCGGGGGTTGTCATTGGATGATATTTCCCACCATAAAAAAATAGGGTAAGACGTAAGACCCTATTGAACTTTATCTTGTGGGTTGTGGTAGGGTTGTTAAGCATCAGGATTGGAAACACAGGATCAGTCGTTATGGTGACACTTGAAGGAGGCCTATATGTAACAGTGGTCGTCTTTCGGCTGAAATTGTGATGATGACCGGACAAGTAAGTGGTCCATCTGGTGGCGATCAGTCTCCATCGTAGTAGGTACCAGGGAAACCACAGAGTCGTTACCTGCCTACTTTTTTGAAGAGGCATCTCTTCGATTTTGTTTTGAAACTGTCCATGTCTTGGCTGACGCAGAGACTGATGCGTAGTGTTCTACGCGCGCCTCGAAGCGGTTGCCCAGGTTCATCATCATGGGATTGCGGTTGGCGCGCAATAGGTAGCTCGCTGTCCGACTGTATGGTAACTGTCCGGACCGAGCCCAAGTCGTTGACTGCGCGCACTGTTCCCGCAAGTCTCAAGGAGTTGTCAGCAATAGCAGGGGCCCAGCTGGGTCGAAACCTACTGGGGCCAGGGTTAGCGCTGAAAGAAGTTAGCGTATGAAAGGGAAGAAGGAACAGGGTGGGTGTTTCTAGTCAGTAAGAGTCTCACACTATCTCCCGCTGGGATGTCATTTGGATGATTTTTACTTAGCAAAAAAAAAAAAATGTTCATCATCATTATTCACAGACAATAAAAATTTGCGTCAGCCTCCTATTGTCTGGTAATATACTACGTAATTATTTCAAATGTTAGTTTATTGTATTTGGCCACACGTTTTTACGTTTTACGTTAAAATAAATTATGGAGTTATAATGGAAATTGACCAGGTGGCGAATAGAGAAGTTATTATCTATTATTTACTGTACGCTAATTTATACCTATACTAGACGTCCTCTAAGACGTTGACCTTCCCAAAGGCTGGTACGTTGTCAGAAAAAAAAGGACACGATTGTAGCGCCACCTACAAACAAGCATAAGCATATGGCATAATCAGCCTTTTAATGTTCTCCCTGTTGGGACTCGGGCCTCTTTTCTAGGAGGGAATGGGCCGTAGTCCACCACGCGGGCCCAGTGCGGGTTGGTGAATGTCACATATCTTCGAATTTTTGGTTTTAGGACATACCTTTTTCTCCTCCTCCTTTCCTCATGATGTTATCTTTCGCCGTATTGAGAGCAGTGGTGATGAAATAAATTACACAAAGTAATGCGCCTGGCTGGGTTTGAACCCGCGGCCTATAACTTGTAAGTCGGAGCCGTTACCACTAATAAATCTGTAGAAGTATTTAGTTGTGCGTGCATCACGTATAATGTACGAAACTGTTGTAGATAACTTTTATACTTTAAAATTGCGGGTAAAGGCTAGCTGGGCTTGAACCCGCGACCTTACACTTCCTAAGTCGGAGCCTTTACCACTCGGCCACCACTGCCTTCATAGCTACAAATAAACGGAACCTTAATTCTGGACAAATTAAAAGATTCTTCGCCAGTGGAAACGTAAACATCTATAAGGTATCTAGCTGGCACTTGGCATTAATTACTATGATAAAAACTTGTTTAAGACTTCACTAGAAACCCTTAGAAACAAAATATTCGATAAAGTAGGAACCAGTTCGTAAAACAGGCTTCGAATAAGTTTCGATCGATAGGAAAATTTTATGGCTATGAACGACATCGCTAGGAATAGGCCAATACACACAGGTACTGTGAAAACCTTGACAGGCTTACTATGAAACTCGATCATTTGAATTAATGAATTTTTAATAGAGTTCCACGTTTTTCGATTATTTCACTACAATTTTTGTTTTAACCCCGAGCGCAGAAAGGGGGGTGTTGTCAGTTTGATCGACAGCTATGTATAGCACTGTAGCTCTTAACGGGTTGACCGATTTAAATGCGGTTTCTTTTATTTGAAAGGGTTTTTTAAATTTTAATTTAAGTTTTGACTTAAAAACTCCTAGGCTGTAGCTATCAGGAAATACTCCAGCATGGAATTCCACTTCTGAGCAGTACTAAAATGAATGTATTAAGCTTTATATGTAGCTGTATCCTGTATCAATGGAGGCTAGAATAACAAATCCGTCCCCAGGATCACTAACCTTAAAAAAAAAATCAAACAATAGATCAAACACCCTTTCTCGGCTCGGGGCTCTGACCGCAACCCTCCTTTAATTGCAGCCCCTCCTCACAAGTGGCTAGCGGAGACTTTTTGCGCTAGTTTCAACCCGATCGCGATCTTCAGAATTTTCGAAGTTTAATACCTGGAATTTTAGGTCTTAGTCTAGGTATGCCTAGGGTTAGGGAAAGATCTAGAACCTCTTTGAGTTGAAGTCTCAAATTGAAAACACAAATTCGATTCGATAGTCCAATCCATTGTCTTATTTATTACTAAATTTTTAGCAATCGGACCAATACTTTCTGAGATTGCCGCCTACAAACAAAAAAAAAACAAACTTTACCTCATTATTATATTAGTGTAGATTTATTTATTGTATACTTTTTGTCTATTTCACCAAGAAACTAAAGCTAGATAAACTTGCTGGTTCTGGCGCAGGGAGAGTCGTACCAGGTGGCGGCCGATCTAGCGACGCGCGGGGTTGCGATAGTCGTTGACAGGATCCAGCAGCTAGGACTCGAGGTGGCGCTGTACAAGTCCGAGGCTATGTGTTTCCACAGCCCTCGGAACGCACCGCTATCGGGTTCCCAATTAATTGGCGTCGGGTCGACGATGAAGTAACTGGGACTCGTCCTCGACAGCTGGTGGAACTTCGTAGAGCATTTCCGACGTCTGGCTCCCAAACTAAACCAGACCGGGGCTGCTCTCAAGCGGCTCCTGCCCAACCTTGGGGGCCCAGATGCCTCTTGCCGGAGGCTCTACGCGGGAATCGTTCGGTCCATGGCCCTTTATGCGGCGCCAGTGTGGTCACCGTCGCTGCGTCCGCAGCCGAAGGCCCAGCTGACCGCAAGCCAGGGGTCATGGCAATACGGATGGTTTCCCGCTAAGCGGCGAGCCTCCTTGATGGGATCTGGAGGCAACAGTCCTTGCACACATGCACGACTTGCGCGTGGAGATGCCAGTTCGGGAGGTTCCTGCACCGGATCCGTGCGGAAGTGACGCTCGGGTGTCGCCATTGTGCTGAACGCCCGGAGGACACGATGGAGCACACAGTAGAGGTGTGCCCCGCATGAGCAGAGCATCGCCGTGCCTTTGTAAGGGCTATCGGCGGTGGCGATCTCTTGCGCCGGACCCTGGAATAGGTCATGGTCCGAAGTGAGGAGGAGTGGCAGGCGGTCGCTTCCTTCTGCGAAGCAGTAATGCTAGCAAAGGAGGAGGCCGACCGCATCAGGCAACGGCTCACAGCGCCCCAGCCGCCGCCGGGATTCCGATCCCGATTTCCGGCAACCGTAGGCGCGGGCTTGCGGACGGCGAGCTATGGCTAGCTCGCTGTCCGACCGAAGTTGTCGACGGCGCGCACTGTTCCCGCGCGCCTCAAGGAGCTTTCAGCAACGCAGTGGCCCAGCTGGGTTGAAGCCTACTGCTCCGGTACGAAAGGCAACGAAGGAACAGGAGTGGGTTTTTAGTCAGTAAAAGTCTGACACTATTATCCGCTCCGCCTAAGAGCGGGGGATGTCATTAGATGATTTTCCCACCGAAAAAAAAGCTAGGTAAACTTATAAGTATCTAAACACATACAAGCGGCCTTATCGCATTCCGCGATCTCTTCCAGACAACCTGGAATGGACAGTAATTGCCCATAGCCCTATGGGCAATTACTGTCCATTCCAGGTTGTTTGTCACTAGTTTGACAAAACTCACCAATATTTATTACAATATATTATAATAGATACACAGACACATAAAAAAATATGCGTTAAATATTCAATGAACACTTAGAATTTATAATGTTAAGTTTATGAACAGGCGACACTAGTCAAGAAACCTGCCACAGCGTAAAAAATACCGGTATTTCCGCCATAATATTAGTCTGCGATCTGTCTAATCTAAACTAATTCACGCCGACTAATACATTAAATAAACGATACAAAAATACATAGAAACGAAAACATTTGGCAGTCAATTATCGCGAGCTACGTGTCGCCATTTCGTTACTGGAAATGTTAATTGCAGAAGGTCAACTTTTAACAAAAGAAAGAAAAGACAGAACAATAAACTGGTCTGGAATGGAAACTTTATGAAGAAATTATTCTTTTAGGTTTTTTTGTAGGTGTATTTTACGGTACATATGGTAGTTTCTCCTCGTCCAGTTATATTCCAGTTATATGTAGCATCTCTTATGAGGATTTGAAAGATCATCCACAATTACAGCAGACATTTCTAAGTTATTTTAATGGTACAGAGGACTTAGCGGAAGTTTTTTAACATACAAAAATTTGTATACCTACCTAAAATTGTAAAAAAAATAATTAGACGCTTATACAGACTTAATACAAGTCAACGTTTACTTTATTACGCCATTTCTCTATCACCAGGAAACCTGAAGTCTTTCGCACTCCAATAAACAGTGGATCTACTGTAAGTCTCTGCACTGTGCCACCTATAAAATGTGCTATTACGATCGTCTACGTCACTTGCGCTTGCGATTGAGGCCCGCTAACGTACGATATTTTTTCGCACACAAATATTAGAGTATACTAGGATGTTTTGATGAATACTGTGTTTTGACGGTGAATGGGTGGGTTGCTAACCTTGCTTCTTATAATAGTTCGCGATGAGAGGCGACTTAAGGCTGGCGATGGATCGTCTGCAATTAAAACTTGTGTTATGATGGTCATGATAAATGTTGGCAGACTATGGGCATGATGGATTAGTGTTATCGTGTGAACAGGCACTCAACCGCTGAGGTGTTGTGACAATACCTCTGCGGTGTTCCACGCTCTCCTCAAAGAGGGGGCCCAAAAGGGCTGAAAGGGGGCCCAGAGGGCTGTGGCCCTAAAACTCAAACGCAACTTGAAGGACACAGGTGTGGTTTTAGTCAGTAAAAGTCCGACACGCACACTCCATCCTAGAGCGAAAGAAGTCATGGGTTGATATCCCATCTCAAAAAAATAATAATAGCGCTATTGTCGACTCCTCAACAGATAAACCTAACTCTGCTACTCTACTGTAACATCCCCTCTAGTTCATTAAACTCCAAGGGAACACCATTCATTTTTATGGTATGCGTCATGTTTGACGTGAATAAACACTTTTTCTTTCTTTCTTTTCTTTCATTCGCTCTCTCATTGTCTTTCTGTTGTCTCTAATTACGGTTTTCGAAAGACTAGGTAAAACTAAGGAAAACCCTGTTCCATTTTGTATGCCTCGATCGATAAATAGCTCAAGCTACTTTTCCAGCACGACGAGTATGAAGAGTAGATATGTCGTGAAACTAATAAACAGCGCTATTACGACGTACTACGTCAAATCCACGCCCGCGCAGCCGTGAGGCCCATCGAGAAACGTAGAACGTATTGCGTAGTAAAAAAAAACTATGCTCAATCTGGTTTCGACTCTGTTTTGACGGACTTTATGATAGTTTTACTAAAATACTGATTTAATTATCGTTTCAATTTACAAATGGCTCCACGCTAACGTTTTTTTCGAACAACTTCGAAAAAATGTGCAGGTTATGTTTTCGGCGAGTTTCTTTTGACGGCTCAATTTGATTTCGACATACTTTAATTGCTTTGGTTTGTCGTAAAAAACTTTAAAAATTCTATAGTTAGTAAAATTTTTGAAAGAATTATATTTTTTGCTTGAAATATGTATTTGATGTTGTGGGTCGAACCGGGTAATCGGAAAGTAATGGCCGAGGTACTTAGGTATTCTATTAGATGTAGGTACGTTCGCGTGTGACATCATTGAGGCCCACTGCCATCGCTTAGGGTATGTGAGGCCCCGAAGAATTTATTACTACAGAGAAAATAAGTGCAGAAGATTAAGTTGGAACAAAAGAAATAATCCGAGCTCATGAGAATTTCAATAGGTAGCTTACGGTCGGTAAAGGACTAAGTCCAGGTCGAGACGGTACGTTATGTTCCACGCGCGCCTTAAAGAACTACCAGCCAACCTACCTGCCAGGGTTTCGGGATTGTTCAAAAGAGGTACTGTGGCTCTGTAAAGGGCAACTGAAGGAACACAGGTGGATTTTAGTCAGTAACAATCTGACACTCTCTCCCATTCCACACAGAATAGGAGGAGATTCATATACCCCGTTAAATTTTGATCGTTTTAATCCCGTGGAGGGTCGATCCGGTTCATGAAACACTATCGATTTGTAAAGATAAAATTAAAAAATAAAGCACCTTTTTTTAAAAACTCGTATTAATTTACGCATGTACGAAATTAATTTCTTTAAGAAAACGTCAGCTGAGCGAGTTCAATGACTTGTAATCAGTACGCAACGCCGACTATTACCTACAGGTCATTGAACTTTTCATTCGTCATTGGACGTTTTCTTAAAGAAATTAATTTCGTACATGCGTAAATTAATACGAGTTTTAAAAAAAGGTACTTTATTTTTTAATTTTATCTTTATAAATCGATAGTATTTCATGTATCGGATCGACCCTCCACGGGATTAAAACGATCAAAATTTAACGGTGTATAAATATGCTCTTTAATGTACAGCATTACTAAAATTACAGTAGTAACTTAAAATTAACAGGGTGTCACAATGGGCGGTCTTATCGCTAATGAGCGCTAGTAAGTATTTAAAGTTTATGAAGCATTAATGGTGAAAACCGCATTAAAATCTGTTGTTTGGTTCACAATAAACAGACGCCGAAAACGGCTTTGTTTTATATTATATAACGATCAAAAAACTAGTTTATCTCTTTGCCTCTAAGTGATGATATAGCACTTATCGGCAATTAAAATACAGGTGTCCAAAATGGCGTGTGTTAACACAATAACTTGTACAATTTGTCAGCGGGGAGTCTGAATCCGTTCTTATATTAGAAGTTATTAGTTCACGAGTTCTGTAACATGTCATATTTCTTGTAGAGCCCGCGGCCTCAGCGAGCCTTCTGTTTTTTTACTTGTGTTAGGCATTAGCGTGCGTTCGTTGTTCTAATTCTTAGTTAATTTTGTTGACATGGTTTCTTTTCTCTTGTTCAGAGGTTCACGGTCAAAAACCAGAGGGTCAGCTGAACCAAATGTATTCTGGCTTCAAATAGGATGCTAGGACGTGTGTAAACATTAGTTGAGCTAGAACTACACTGCGCGAACGTGTGCCACACACGTCGATCTGAGCGCGTCGGTCTACATACACTTTATGTAGAAACTAGACCTGTAGAGCTACACTTGATCCACGCCACGCGACGTCGCTCTACATACAAATCAGGCGTAGTCCACGTGAGCGTCGGTCTAATGTAGTTCTGGCTTTAGGAGCTTGAGCATTCGATTCCCACGATACACCAAAAATCTGACGCGTAGTTCGTTCACAAATGAATCCTTTATAGTGTTTTCTTTACACTTTTCAATAAAAATAACTGCTGTACAAACTAAGACAGGCGTCTAAGAAAATGTTAAAGCAAATAGATACTAATGAAACGACAAAGAAGACCGGGAAATGATTAATTCTCCATAATTGTGAAATAATTCTCCATCCAAGCGTACAGTATTTAAATTAGCCTCGTTTACTTATCACGATGGCCCTGAAAAGAGTTTCTTTTACGGCAATCCCCATAGACAGACATTTAAAACGTAGTATAGAGTATTTATTCATGCCAAATATTTTTTTGCTACAAAGCACCGTCACGTGGGCACAAGTAGTGAGCGGATCGTCTGCGTTCGCGTATTGAGGCCCACTAGCCACAAGTACGGTTTCAAGGTCCATTGTTACGCTCTGCGGCGGTTTACTTTTCAATAATATTATGTTTAATGAATAATTGTAATGACAGTTGTTTTAAAAAAACAAACGTGACATTTCTGTTTTTGGACCGGACATATTTGCCGTATGTCGGATAAGCTGTGGGCTAAGAGGCACTTATTGGGTCGCATTAAATGCAAGGCGACATCGCGGCAGACCAAGGCGAAGGTGGATAGATGAGCTAGATACCGGAGGGACTGGCCCGCTATGGCTGAGAACAGACGTGTGTGGAAAAGGGAGAGGGAGGCCTTAGCCCACCAGTGGGACATAAATAGGCTAACTAACTAAACCAGCTGCTTCCAGCGACTTTGCCCGCGTGATAGCAGAAAATTATCCCAAAAGAATTGCCCGTATAAAAATTATGTTCATATGTTTTATTCTGGGACATGGTCTACCGGTGTACCAAGTTTAATTAAAATCCTTTTAGCCGTACGATCGTGAAGAAGTAACAAACATATTATCAAAGACACTTCCGCCTGACCACCGCTAAGTTAATTTTTGCTTGCACTCGAAACGAAAACTTCATAGGGTTTGGTTTGACGCCGCGCCGCAGGATTCAAGCGAAAAATTATGCGATGGTACATACGCAAATGCTCACAAACTTTGGCCTCTATAATATTAGAGTGATTATTGTTGCGGTTCGAGAAGCTGGTTGAAATGAAAATCTTTATTTAGGAAATAAAAATAGTGAAGTGACCTTTTAATTGAGTAGAATTTAAAATAGTTAAGAGTATAGATAGAAGTCATTATCATAAAATAATAATAAGCTTTGCCTCGAAAGGGCCCAGGCTTTTTCTAGGAAAATGCCGATTGAAGATAAGATTAGATCAGTTAGTTACAAATATCTGTAACCAGATCTCCGGATGCGGAAATCCGGCATATCATCACTGACAAAGAACGTACCTATAATTTAGAAAAATCCTTCAGAATATCAACCTTGCAATATTTCAGCCGTGGCTCAAAGGCTTACGTAACACCATTTACTATATTCTGCTGACTTCTATAAGAAAATGTGCTTGTAAAAACAAAGGCCATCCCGAAATAGGTCAATACCGAATCACCCTGTTACTTGAGTTTCCTAAGTGCGCAGCATACCACATGTTGGGTCAACCTGCCCTAGATACATTAGCATACGCCGCGAGTTACCCGGGTAGTCGGGTACTATGGGTAGTCGGGTTATGGCCGTCCCTTTCCGGATTGGCTTCGTAAACTGCCGCGTTGCCGATTTTTAATAGTCTCCCAGGAAGATTGGGGTTTTCGGTACAGATGGTCGGTTATAGGGGGCTTACGTATTTATATAGTTATAGTAGTAGTTAGTGTATATTATAGTTTAGAACCTACGATAAAATTTACATAAAATTGCACTGATTCTGAGTGTCCTGAAAAGAACTCCAAATCGTTTCTATATTATACTAGCTTTTGCCAGTAGATTCACCCGCGTGATAGCTAATAATTACACTAAAACAAAAAAAAAACCCTAAAGTAATTATAACTAACTAAAAACAATCTAAAATGTGAAAACGTGCCCAAAAGGCTGGTGGCATTAGCATGCTGTATGGCAATGCTTATCCTGTGTCCAAGGTAAAAAACATTTAGTTAATTAGGTAAAGAAATGATTTCGACAAGACTTCAGCAGTTTTCTTTTTAGCATTTGATGCCAAACTTTAGGTTACCTATCAGGCCAAGCTATATGATGGAATAGTCATAGTCCTTTCATTTGAAAACTAACTTCTAAAGTGAATGTCAAAGCAGAAATGATAAATTATGCTTTTAAAAATAACACATCATTAGGAAACACTAATCGACTTAAGAACAAAAAGTAATACAAAATCCTCATCAACTTATCAAACCCGGAAACAAAAACCCGACTACCCAAATCAATCAATCATACCCGAATCAATCGAGCTACCCTTGAACCATGTCCTTCGTGTTTGAGCGCCGCCCCTCCGATGTGATCCACGGGGCATCGATCCGGTGACGCCGCTATGTGGCGGTGACACGCGACCTTAACTAAAATATCGTGAAGCCACGCTTTTGATGTCTCTTTGGAGTCACTCAAAACATTTTTTGACATTGTGACATAGATTTCTTGTGGGGAATTTAAGGCGAAATATGTATTTTGATTTCTCTGTATTTCTGGATCTTATGAATTGTATAGCAGAGTTACTAGCGGGTTTTGTTTCAACTGAAGTTCAGTGGCTCTTTGAATCATTCACATATGTATTCGTAGTGGTTATTGTTATGTAAAATTGGTGTAGTTTTCTATATCAAATGCCTGCACAACTGGTGCTGAGAATTTTATTGTGCTATCGACTACCTCAGCGAAGCTTAACGAGAAGGTTGCTTCGAGACATTTCCCGCCAAATACTGCAAAAGCTTTGGAATGTGTTACATTTGTTGGAATATAACAAAAACAAATCCATCCTGCTTCAACACTACGGTCTTAAAAACGATGTTTCTCTTTGGTGACCTATTAACCCCAACAACATTCACATCCGCATGCCAATAAAAAAAAAAGTGTCTATATGATACATTTCCGAAGATATGGCTTAAAGGACTTAGTTTTTGAGCTGTACGCGCACGTATAAAATGTCAGAAGCTAGTGCATGGTTTCAATCGGTTTTCTATGAAGAAGAACCAGCAAAACACTCCATGGATAAAATAAGAACATTATAAACTAGAACCTACTCTAAAACCCACATCCGGATCCAGCCCGAGTCGTCGATGGCGCGTAGTGTTCCACGCACACCTCTAATGCCGCGTACAGACATCGTGAGGCGTGCGTCGCGAATGGTTCGTCACGCATGCCTCAACCTGAGGCATACGACGGTACATTTATGCGTGCGTCCCGAACGACACATGCTCAAGCTGAACACGCAAACCACCACGCACGGTGTTCGTTACACCACCTGACCGTTCACACGGAGCGCACGGTATTGAGGCGGCGCACAGTGTACGATTTGACTAATCTAGGGGGACAAAACTCGGAAACCTACATTTATTGTATACATAGGAATGTTTTATTAAATAAAAGGCAAAACTAAATGTGTAACACATTTAATATACTTACTTTTTTTAATCTTTTAATAAAATTCTTATATCTATGTCTCGCTTAGATATTTGTTTTCGAGGAAGTTTTCTTAATAATGTTATATATGGGTCTGAAGATATTAACAAATGTTTAATTAAATCATAATTAGTTCTGTGTCTTGATGTCTTCAATGTATGCCCCAATCTAGCTTTTCTGATTTCTTTGTTTTTGGCCTCGGAAGCCTCCTCGGACATTTGTCCTATTGGTATCACCGAATTTTTTATTATTTCTGCTCCATGTACCAAAATTTTATGCACTGTTACCGGCATGTTATACCATGGGTACAAACTTAAATATATCTCCCTGGTCTCTACACAGTAGTCATGAAATTTTTTGGTATCGATTTCATAGCCTGAAGCTATGACTGCAAGAATTGTCGCAAAACGATGAATAAGGTTTTCATTGAGACCAGTAATCCGCGCTGTTGTGGCATAATTATGAAAAAATGCGCGTGCGGTATTTCCATCATTACTTGTACCAAATCCTGGTTTAACTTTGTCGATTATAAGACCAATTTCCTTAAACTTTCTCTTTATTTCTTCTTTAGTGTTTTTGAATGTTTCTTTATTTTGGTCTCCTCTGACTTGCCACTCACAAATGTTCATGCGATAACTAATATTTAACAGACATTCCATTGTACGAATGTACGCATGTAAACTAGAGATTCCAAATTGGTACATATTCTCATCAGGCTCTCTAACTATTGATGCCGAATTCATTTCCTTCGATGTTGCCTTGCAGATAAAACATCTTTGAGTCGATTTATTTTCAGCTAAAACGTTACAAACTTTACCATCAATCATTGAAAGAATCATCTGGTGCGTGATCGAGATGGTTACGCCTCTGACTTCCACGAGAGTTGGCATTAACATCCGTATTTGATTTTCAATACCTTGACATTCTTCTTTGATCAATGCTTCGCATTCTTTCTTATACATGAATTTGATAATTCTACAGAATCTTGGTGATGATGGCCGAGGATTTTCCCATATGACCTTCTGTGCATTGTTTACAAGTCTTATTGGAACTAAAGATATGATAAACATATATTCGTCTGTGCTATCCGTAGCTTCAAATGGTTGCTTGTATAAGCTATGACCTGAAGACCCATCACACCCCCATTTGTATATCAAAGTGTAATTCAACACACTGGTATCTAACTTTTCTCCAAGAATATTTTTACATATTCTCAATGCAGTATGGTTCAAAAGAGAATCCAGTCTTACTTCAGCCGATATTTCAGTTACTGTTATATTTTCAACAGGAGGATAGCACTGCTTCTTCACCTGTGCCACGTGATCATAGCAAGGGTATACATTGAATCCCCTTTCTTTGGCTTCTTGTTGAACATTTTTGTACGTCTGGACAGTGAAATTATTTGATATGAAAAATGCCAAAGCTTCGTCAAGAGTATAAGGTCTTTGTTCTTTTCCAGTATTAATAATTCTTCTAGCTCTTTTATATGTGGTGGCTCTTTTTGGCGAGGCTGTAGATAATTCTTCAATCAATGTAGCAGCATCACGTTTACCACTAGCTCTGACACTTAATTGTGCAGCGAAAGTCAGTTCATCTTTACTGTAGTCATTTAATAAGTGCTGAACTTTCCTCTTCTTCGTTTTTTTTGAACTTTCCACAAAACTTTTCTGCGGCCTCCCACCACTAGTACTTGGCATTGAAATATTTTCTGATACCACAAGCATGGCGAAAGTTAAATCTTCGTTGAGCCACTGTTCATAGTCTTTTAAAAACAAGTCTAATCGTCGTTGCTTGCGATCCCATTTCACACGAATTTTCTCGCATTCTTTTTTCAAAAATGCTTTTAACTGCTCATCCTGTTCTTCGGTAACATCCAAATCACCAAAGCACATTTTCACAAAGTTGATTACTTTATTTAATCGACCTTTGGGCGGAATAGAACGCCAAAAATCAAATATTGATTTTCGCTGCATTCTAGTATCTACAAAGAAAAATAAAAATATATATAATCGCAAAAAATCGCAAAAAACGATCATTATAGCATCAAAGTATATAACACAGAGAATTTTTTAAGACTACTATCACAGCTTGACTACACTTGACTACATGGTAGATCTCCAAACAAAAATTAATTAAAAATAAAAATACATTTTTATTGATGTATTTTTTCAGTGAGTGATACAATTCACAAACATACAATTTGATTTATTTTAATAATTTAATATATGGATAATTACCTGTATTTGATGACTCCATCACAAAAAAACACTTACAAGCACTCAATACACCAAAGAACATGTATACACGTTAGCGTTAGCGGTCACACTGAGCGGTGGGCCGACTACCTGAATAGGTTCGCGTAACTACGCCCATTGTTAAAACCAGTTTTGCGTGACAAAGGATTATCTGCCTTGTGTTATCAGTTAAAACATGTATTCAAAAGTGGAACAAGATTAAAAAAACGTAGTTTTAAACATTTCATTTAAATACCTATTGTCCTGCTAGATTGGTCAAATCGTAAACTGTGCGGCGTTCACAACGATCGTATGACGGGAATGCTCACTGGAAACACACACGTCCAGACAGCCCGAGGCATGCGAGACGAACCATTCGTGACGCACGCCTTGCGATGTCAACAAAACCGTAAGAGTCTAGCAGAGCCGAAGTCTACAGGCGCCGTAGGTCGACTTCCGAAAACCCGGTGACCTTAACTGCTAGGCAAAGAAAGCACAAAGGTTTATTTTAGTCAGATAAAGTCTGAAGCGCCCTCTTACTTAGCCTTAGAGCGAGAAACGTCATTGCATGATTTTATGCCTGAAAAAAAAATAACCTATAACCCACATACTACATTAACTCAAAAACCCCACTTCACAATGCTTTGCGAAGTGTCGTAGCGATCCAAATACATCGTGGGACAGCTCATTAACCCCCAAGGTGTAATCTTGAAGAGCGGGTGTGAATGTTATCCCGCCATTCAAAATATGAGGGTAGTCAGAAGAAAGCTATCGTGTTGAGTAGAATGACGCGTATTGGGTGATGTTTGGGTGTTTTCCTTTTTATATTTTTTCGATAGATTTCGTTTGAAAAGGTTAACTTTGGGTGAGGTTGTGTGAAGTAGGTATATGTGCTTTGTGCTTGTGTTTTTGAATGAACTTCCAAGTGATAGGGTTTTTATGCGGCGTTTGGTAAAGATATTAAAAGGTGATGATACTTCAGCGGGAATGCTCCAAAGAGTAACCGCGGCCCTGGAATACAAAAGGCAACTGAAGGAGAACTGGTGGTCTTTAGACAGTAAAAGTCTGACACTTTCTCTGCCTGTACTCGGGGCAGGAAGAGTTAATTGATGAATTGTTACCAAAAAATGAATAATGATGATAATGATGATGAAACTTTTAATTTTGTGGCTGTATTTAGTTCTAAGAACTGTAACCAAACAAGAAGCTGTGTTTTAGCATTTTTCCTAAATTCTCTGATTAAATTTCCCAATGTGAAATGACAGACTGTGATTATTGATCCCTTTTTTTACGTGGTATGTCACCAAATGATTTCTCCCGCTCTGGGTGGTGTGGGAAGGAGTGTCAGGCTTTTACTAACCGATGAAGGAACACTGTGGGATTCTTTAGTTGCTTTTTGCGAAGGTTTTAGTAACTCCTAATAGTTAGTAGGATCCAACTGGCCTAGTTTATTTTGCTGACATATTTATCTTTGAGGCACGTGTGAAAATCAACGCGTCGTCGACCCGGGCTTCGATCTTACCAGATGGCAGGACGGCGAGCAACCTATTTTTCATCGCTCACAGTCCCGTACGGTAGGCACCGGCTTACTGTGGCGGGAAATCGTCCTGCGACTCCGGCAGGGGTTGGATCGTGAATATTTTCTCCGCCTAACGTATTTGCTAATAGTTAGTTCTACTAGTTAGAGTTACTTACTACTAGTAGCTAATTGTGCTAGTTACTTCTAGTAGCTAATTGTGATAGTTACAACTAATAGTTAGTTGTACTAGTTACTTCTAGTAGCTGGTTGTACTAGTTACTACTACTACTAGTAACTAGTTCTAGTTAGAGGAATGTTGAATGGACCCCTTATGTTGCCTTTCATACCACGTTGGGTTTATATAACCAGCTTAGCATTTTAGTTTTCCCAGGAACAGTCCCAGTTGGCAGTGTGATACTTTCAATTTGATTAATTGGATCTTCGTGGTCTGAACATCCTCATGTTTTATGACAAATGATAAAGGAATTTACTGAATATAAAGTTGTTCTTTTTTGTTTTTTCGTGGTTCTTTCGGCTAGATAATATATGTTATGATGACGATCCTGTATTTTGAACGGTTGGGTTGAATTTTTATTAGGTATAGCGGTACCTAATCTAATTTGTTATACATATTAGGTTAAGCATATTTTTTTCTTTTACAGCACATAATTTGCTGATTATTCACGATAATCATACACACATTCATTGTACGTACAGCTAAGGAGTGGAATTCTTTGCTGGAATCTGTGTTTCCTGATGGCCACAACCCGGGTATCTTTAAGTCAAGAGTGAATAGGTTTCTTCTAGGTAAGCGCGCTCCATCGTCGATCGCATCATCGCTTTCCATCAGGTGAGATAGCGGTCAAGCGCAACAATAAAAAAAGAAAAAAAAATTACTTACATAAATTTTTAACCAGTCAAAAATATTTAGCTCAAAAAATGGACTCCCAAAATTCTTGCTATATTATTGATAGAAAATTCATCGAAATCTTTGTTCTGCTGTTTTATTATTTTTTCACATCTTCCAAATCTCCCAATCTCCTATTGAGAGCATTATCTCGATAAAACCGAATCTCACTGTTTCCCTGAAAGGTAATTCTCGTCAGTAGCAGGCCAATTCGCGATAATGTTACTCCCCCTCTTCCCCCCACAATTATTACGTAATCTACTCGGTCTTACCTTTATTGATGATATAAATCCAATTTGATACGACGCTGATATTTTTAGGAGTGGAAGATTTTTTTAGTATCGAGTTTGTAAAAGGGATTGTCGTTTTTACATCAAACTAGTGATTCGCCCCGGTTTCACTCGGGTGCAATTTATGTATATAAATCCTCATTTATCGTTCTATTCTATTAGTGAATAGGCGGCGGCAACCGTTCTCATTTCAAGAATCAAGAATAGAAGCATTTATTTCAAACTATCTTTTGCTCGCGTCTTCGCCCGCGAACCGCGTAAAATATAGCCTGTCACTCAGGAATAAAGCAGCTTTCTATCGGTGAAAAAATATTAGCAATCGGACCAGTACTTCCAGATATTACATCCTACAAACAAAAAAAACATAAAAAAACAACTTTACCTCTTCATTAGTGTACATAAACTATTTATAGGAACTATTGAAATTACAAGAAGTCAGTCAGTCAAAAATATCATGGTTCAGGCCATGGTCCGAAGCGAGAGGAATGGGACGCGGTCGCATCTCTCCGCAAAGCAGTAATGCTAGCGAAGAAGGCGGCCGCAAGAGTGAGGGAACAGGAGACGCCCCAAGCATCGGAAATCGCAGAGCGATCTCTGGCCAAGGGCGGGCTTGAGGACGACGAGCATTAGGTAGCTCGCCGTCCGCAAAGTTAGAATAAAACCAAATAGTCAGGAGAAAAAAATGATCTACAATTCATTTGTATCTGTTTGTTCTGTTTCTCTACGACATTTTGTATCATGAGTTCCATTCATTCAACCGTGGACAGGAGTTTCCTGTTATGACATGGGAGCCACGGTCATCTTATTGTGTTGGTATTGTGTTTACAATGCTTTGTCAATCATTCATTGAGTATTGAAGTTTTTCCTAAAAACCTAGGTCTTTGTGGTATTTCAATGGGAGACTCTTGATTGAGCACAAATTCTGGCTTACAGGCATAATTTTAACTGACTGTACTTTAGATCCTTGAATTTCTTTTAGTATTGGTTGAAGCAATATTGTATTCATTCGGAATAGACAGTATATACGGGCTTAAACTAATACCAGAGGTACTGGTTGAGTGGTATTATTTAAACGGAATAATCCACTACAACTACTATTTTGATAATCACTATAATTTGAATAATCATTCTTGTTATGTTTCCATTACTGGGCCTCCTCGACATCTCTAAGAGAGGTATATTCCGAATAAGAAATAAGACTCCGCGCGTTGTCCGCCTGTCAGTCACCAGGCTGTATCTCATAAACCGTAATACCTAGACAGTTGACTTTTTCACAAAAAATGACGTATTTCTGTTGCATCTATAACAATAAATACTAAAAAATACACCAACGTGAATTTTTGCAATTTTTTTTGTTTTTCCAATAAAGAATTAAGGAATCAAGAACTGTCGCTGATCCCTTCGTAATAATGCGTGATCCCTGAGGAACAGATTACGGAACAAGTTAGTCGCTGATATTTGCCTAATGACATTTTACCTCGCACCAAAAATCCATCTCGGGAAACGGTAACTTTATGCTAAAGGAAATACAACTACTTAGTACAAGAACATAATCTACGTTCCAGCCTAAATTACATCGTCAAAGAGAAGCTCGTTGCAAAAAGTACCTACCTATGTGTATAATTCTTAGGCATCGTTCACACCAAACGTATTGTTCGCCGCCGACTGTGAGTAGGTATGCTTACTGTCAGTCCAGTGTCGTAACTAGCCTATTATATGCCCGGTACAAGCTTCTATAAATGCGTCCCTAGAAAAAAGTACAATGCAAACTAATAGGACTAGATACAATATTTTTGCGCCTCTCCTGGGACCGCAGCCTGTGCTTGGGCACTGCTCGCACCGCCCTATTTACGACACTGTGTCATTCATTGTGCGTTCTACTTCTCACTAAGCGGACAGTACACTATAATAATAATCAATTTATTTCAGGCAACATGTAACCATATCATAAATACCTTATATCTAGACTAACATACATAATTACTTATAATAAATCATTTTGTTAGTAAACAAGATTTAAAACTATGTTAGTAACACTTCACTTCGCACTATTTTGTCTTTGTGCTGTACATACACTATAGCGTAGAATGCGTAACTAGTGTGAACAAAGAAGGAGGCTTGATTTTTGAATCGGTCACCGAGAGTCGGCAACAACGCACTACGTAATACCGTATATTCGGTTTGGTGTGAACGAAATGTAAATATCTATGGAAAAGTGATAAACTGTTAAAGTGATAGACAACTGGCGGGGTTGGGGTGGCTTTATTGCCCACCATGATTACTTTACAAAAAGAAATCTTATAATAAAAAAAAAAACATACAATTGGCGACCTTACCGCACTAGGCGATTTCTTCCAGGCAACCCGGAATAGACAGAGATTGCCTGTACACAAAAAGGGGTTGCACTTGGTGCAAATGCAAAATATGTTTGGTCTGAACAATCCCTTAGGAAAACACAAACGTTATTTAGAGCGCGGCAGGGACGCAGGGTGGGAGGATGGGGAGCCATTTGCAATCACTAACCTACGACAATTATCTACGTGTAGACTTGTCTTCACTGAGAATTGTTACGTTTAGTTAACCTACTCGTATATAGGTGTTCGCAGTATGTGTAAATATGTGTTATGTATTTATGGCCTCTTTACTTTACAGCTTGACATTTGTATTTTGACTACCTAGTGGCTACTTAGTGTGGCTACTATTAAAATAGTTACTACTACACCAGACCCCTAATTATTGTTTCTTTCAGTTTCGTTCCAAGTTACATTTTAGGCTTTTTCTCAAATGTCAAAACGGGCTGTTTATTTTTTAACGAGTTTATAGAACGAGGTTATGAATTTTCAAGTTAGGGAAAAGATTTTTCTGAATGAGTTTAAATTATTTTACGTTATTTTATCTTCTAAAATTCTAAATGATTAATGATATTTGGTTTTAGAACATGCCAGTTTCCTCACGATGTTTTCCTTTACCGTTTTAAAAAGCAGTGGTGATGAATTGAATTACACAAAATAATGCGTAGGAGAACCAAAGTTACCGACATGCCCCGAAGAATCGCCTAACTTAAGTGGCAGTGGGAGGACATTGCTCGAAGAACAGATGGTCGATGAGGCCATCACCAGTTCAGACCTTTCAGGTTCTGAACTGGTGACCTGGTGAGCCTTCCGCAGGGTAAACCGATGACCAAGTGAGGGCCGCGGGAATCCGATGGATGCATGACACACAGAGCCCGGTCGTTACGGCGACACTTTAGAAGGTCTATGTCCAACATTAGAAGTCTTTCAGTTGAAAAGAGCAGTGGTGGCGCAGTGACAACGACCCCGACATATGAGTTGTAGGTTGCAGTTTCAAACCCAGCCAGGCGCAATACTTTGTGTAATTTATTCCATCGTTACTACTCTCAAAACGGTGAAGGAAGACATCGTGAAGAAACTGGCGTGTCCTAGAACCAAAAATCATTAATCATTTAGAATATAAAAATTACAGAATAGAATTGTAACGCATTCAGAATAATCTTCTTCTCATCGAACCAAAAATTCAAAAACATGTGATACTCGCCAAGCCGCACTGGGCCCGCGTGGTGGATTACGGCCCATTCCCTCTCCTAGAGAGAAGGCCTGAGTCTCAGCAGTAGGAACATTAAAAGGCTGAACTAAAGAGGTAAAGATTTCGGCTTTACGTAACCTCACTGGAATGTCCGCCGAGATTTTCACCAATTGAATGTAGGTCACCTGAAAGCGTCACTAACATGGTAATATTACAAGTACTGTCAGTGCCATTCTAAATTTTAAACTTTCCATTTATTATAAAATCTATTACCTTCAAAACTGTATTTACCTACTGTAATTCATGATCCGTTTTCCTATTCAACATGATCAACAAATGCCTAAACTCATTGATCCACATTACATCGCAATTAAGCTACAAAATCATTCAAAAACAACTCTCGTAACAACATTAAATAAAACAAAATTATAAAACCGCAAGCCACTAAAAAATAGTCAAGAGGCAATTTAAATAAGTGCTCTCGGGTTTCCCGCGTCCGCCATATTGCAGCGAACGTCAAAAGTTCATTCACCCCGTGCGCCGGTGATGCATTTCAAAAATGTATCTATTTAATCAGCCTGCTGCTATTTTTAAGTCTTTGGATTATGCTAATAAGGCGTAAAGTAGGTAAATAATGTTTACTGCAGTTTGTGAGATTACAGAATTAATAAATGATTTAGTCTACGATTAATTTGAATTAGCAATCAATTTCATTTCTTGCTTTTTAAAAGGTCACTTACTCTTACACAGTTTCGGAAAACTTTAAATATTGAAACTAATCACTTACCTAATTTGTATATTTTTGTAACAAAACCAGCCATTTTAAATAGGTACCTAAAATAACGACCAAAAACCTTCAGCCGACGTAAAAAAAACTTGACAGCTATCGATCAAGTAATATTTTTCTCCGAAAAGAATAAAAAAGAAAAGTACTTTGTAATTCCTGCGATCAGGCTCGGATCGGTTGTCAGTTGCCAACGTCAAAGCTCCTCGGGGAAATATCGTGTTTCTATCAAACGTACTTTCTTACCAATTGACAGGTTTATGGTTTTTTTTTCGTGTTATATTTTGGCGCGATTATTTCATGATGAGCTGTCCAAAGTTGCCATAAAGTTTGACGATTCTATGATTGCTAAGAGAAAAGCCTAGATTATACTTAGCTCAGGTTAAAAAAATCATGGCTTAAGTATAAGCATAATCTTCTTCTTCTTCCTGCCCTTATCCCATATATTACTTGGGATCGGTGCAAGACGTTTTTTTCTTTCATGCTGTTCTCTCCGTCACACTATCACTAACTCCCTTTTCTTTTATATCTCTCGGATCCTCACACAATCCATCCAAAAGCATGATTATGCTTATGCTTTTAATGTTCCCAACTTCCCACTGCTGGAACTCAGGCCTCCTCTCTCTATGAGAGGGGGGAATGGGCCGTAATCCACTACGCGGCCCAGGGTTGTTGAATGTTACATGTCTTTCTTTGTTTTAGGACATGCCGGTTTCCTCACGATGTTTTCCTTCACTGTTTTGAGAGCACTAGTGATGAAATAAATTACACAAAGTAATGCGCCTGGCTAGGTTTGAACCCTAGGGGGGCCGAAGAAGAAGGGGCCGTTACCAGAGCCCCAGTGAAGCACGGCACATCAAAATCAATTAGTGAGGAAGCTAAGATATTCCTGATTAATTTCTCAATGCCGTGAGCTCTCAACTTGAGCCCAAGCTCGGTCGTCCATGAAGAGGGTGCTTCCATAAATAGAAAGCACGGAGGCAGTATGTTAATTTAGGGCCGATACATTAGTTCGAATTAAGTTTGATCGCCCAATACATGTTAATTTGTAGCAATCTTTCTGAAGTAAAGTAGAAGTTTTACTAGGAGATGAAGACAGTATTTTTGAATTATTTTGATTCGTGGGGCTATTGATAGCGTTGAATTTCGGAAGAGTCAGTCATCTATCATGTAGATAATTCACAGTTCGAAAAATTGATAGCAAGTTCTGTTTAATGGTGTTGATTTTTTTAATAATTAGATCATCTTAAACCGTATCTACAACATCTCCTAGGGTTCCGTCATCGGGATACCAGAATAGAATTTGGAATTTAACAGTCGAAGTAATGGGAGATTGAGTGAAAAGTGAAAAGACATGCAAACCGGCATGTCTTAGAACTCACGATGTTTTCCTTCACCGTTTTGGGAATAGTGGTGATGAAATACCACAAAGTAATAATAATACAGGGATAATCGCCGGCTGGTACCACGTTCCATTAGAAACAGCTAAAAGGGCCTCTGCGAGTTGGTTTCGGCTCCTCGTAAGCCTTTCAAAGGTCCAGGACCTCATGGTCCTGAGTTAAATAAATGTATAAAAATAATAATAATAATAATAATATTCCACAACTATCACACAGCGCCGTCTAGTCCCAAGCTAAGCAGAGCTTGTGTTATGGGTACTAGACAACTGATAAACATACTTATATATTTCTAAATACATACATATTATAGATAAATTACACCCAGACACAGAACAAATGATCGTGCTCATCACACAAACATTTGTCCTGGGTGGGAATCGAACCCACGACCTCCGGCATAGCAGTCAGGGTCACTAACCACTAGACCAACAGGCCTGTCAAAGTAAAGTGCCTAGCTGGGTACCAATGACATACAACTCGTAAGTCAGAGCCATTACCACTTTGTCACCACTGCTCTCTTAAAATATTGGATACAATCATTATTTCAGCTGAAAGATGTCCATTATGGAACATAGGCCTGTTGGATACAATAATACAATAGATTTAGATAATATATCAACAGGAAAGGACCTGGTTATTTTCACTAGAATAAACACAAAAAGGGTTCTGAGTTTCAAAACGGACTGATGAAACTGATTTCATGTACATAATGTTTAACCAGTTCAAAGAAGGGAATGATACGGCAACACTTTACAGGCATTAACGTCATTTGATATTCAATTTCATGAGTCACTTTTTCAGTTTGCTACAATTTCCGTGAATTTCCTATGACGAGCGCTTTTAACGCGATCCATTTTACGACCTAAACTGAACTGTTAAAGGTATGGAGCTATACAGGGTTTATAACTGCATCCCTCTTTCTCGCTCGCACGCTTGACATTTTAACTTGTCATTTTTTATTTTTTTATTATTGACAAGCTTTTGCCCGCGCGGCATCGCTCCCACTCTTCCCTTCTCCACTCTACTGTACCCTAGTCTACCCTACTCTAGCCTACTTCACCCTTCGCTACCCTACTCTACCCTTCTCTACCCTACTTTACCCTACTCTACCCTACTCTTCCTTACTCTACCCTACTCTACCCTACTCTACTTTACCCTACACTACCCTAATTTTCATTTTTTTTCCATAAGAACCTTTTTCTTACAATAACGAACACAAAAAAAAGTCCTGTGCGTCTCGCATCCATCGGATTCCCACAACCCTTACCAGGTCATCGGTCCACCTTGTAGGAGGCCTTCCAACGCTACGTCTAACGGTACGTGGTCGCTATTCTATACCTTTCGGCTTCAACCCCTGCGGCCATCTGTTCTGTGAGCAATGTGCCCTGTCCATTGCCACTTAAGTCTGGCGATTCTTCGTGCTATGTCGGTAACCTTGGTTCTCCTGTCAAATATTAACACTTACACAGCAAGTCCTTATTACATATATTACTAAAACCCTGTTGCCTAACCAATAAACAATTTTCGGGATAGGGAAAAATAAATAGACCGCTTTCTCAGGAATTTAGGTTACGGAAACCTTTTGCCAATATTTGATATATTAAATAAGCAAAATAAATAAACGTCTTCTTTTTATATATTAAGGTTTTTGTAATAGAAAGAAACATGAAATTACCTACTGATAACGTAGGTAGGCATCTATTTTATTTTTTTTAAATTAGGGATAGGCTCGCGTTTGATCCCTATCTCACCTGATGGTTAGCGATGATGAGGCCGACGATGGAACACGCTTGCCTAGAAGCAATCTATTTACTCCCGACTTAAATACCCCGGAGATTTCAGCAAAACGTAGGGGCCCAGCAGGGTCGAAGCCTACTGGGGCCAAGGGTTTGTTTCTCCATAGGAATCTACGCTTTGGAACGTGCAATTTAGCTTCACTTTTCTTGGACTGACCGACATTTGACTATTCAAAAGTGCCTGTAAATAGTCTATTTGAAATAAATGCTTTGACTTTGACTTTGCTGGGATTTAGGTCTTTTCTCTAGGATAGAGATTAGGCCGTAAACCACCACGCGGGCCCAGTGCGGTTTGCTGTAAATTTTTTGGTTAAGAAATACTGATTTCCTTACGAGGTTTTCTTACACCATTTGGAAAGCAATTAAATTGCACAAACTATTGCGCAGGAGAACCTAAGTTACCGATATAGCACGAAGAATAGTAGGTAGGGCTCATTGCTCGCAGAACAGTTTGTCGATGGGGCCGAGGGTTTCTGGAGTGGCTTCCGCATAAAGGAAGACGCAGCGACGGTAGGTCTTCCACAGGGAAATACCATAACCTTATAGCTGTCAATAGGCTAGTTGCCGTAAAAAATGTAATTAGTCCGTCTTTTAGATTATTCAAAAATAAGGTACACGTATTTTTTATTTTGTAAATTAAACCAAAAATGACAAAGATATAGCCCATTAAAGTTACGTGTAACGTCACGCCGTGCTGCATTTTTTCGCGCGGGGTGACGTCACGCGTAACTTTAATGGGCTATATCTTTGTTATTTTTTGTTTAATCGAAAAAAGAAAAAATACGCGTCCAATATTTTTTTATAATCTAAAATACGGACTAAATAAAATTTAATTATTTTGACCCTGGAAACTACTCTATTCAGTTAAATTTCACAACTAATGGAGAAGTCACATCATTGAAGATAAATTCACCAAAAATAACAATATTACAACAATGGAAAAAGATAATGAACAATTTTATTATGGCTTACATTTGTAACACATAGCTTGAGACTATATTTATTCGAACTAGGCAAAAGCCTGTATCTCGGACATTTTACATTAATTGAGCAATAATTTTAGGAACCAATTTTAAATACTTCAACGCAATAGTATGACTGTTTAGCATTTGTGTAAGATCTTGCGTCTGGTAACCATGTTTATCTGTAAAATAAATGGGGATGAGCCAAGAGAATGATGACCATATGCTTTATGGCAATATTTTCACTCATATTAACTCGGTCCCAACATTTACATTTGAATAGTATTTCTGTATCTGTGTCCGCATCTGATATAAGATATAGGATTAATTTCAGGCGAATATCAGATCAGACGGTAAATATTTTTATTTCCATATATATACTCGTGTGATGGTCAGATATGTTTCAGGGATGGCTCAAAAGAAATGTTGAGTATTGTAAGTAAAACTGAGTTTTCCTAAAATTGAAATTCTGTTAAACAGCATTAAATGCCAACTGTAGTCAAATGTCTGACGTATTGTGATATAAAATCAATCGTACGGAACCTGCATTGATTTAAAGTTCTCTGATGATTAATGATTTTAAAACTGTTTACACATATTTTACCAGCTTTTGCCCGCGACTTTGTCCGAGCGAACGTTCGGTTATTGCGGACACGAAATATCAAAAATAGAATATAAACTGAAATACCTATGTTGCTGTCTTACAGTCAAGGTGTTGTCAGCAACAGCAGGGGCCCAGCCGGGTCGAAGCCTACTGGGGCCAGGGTTATCCGAAATGGTGCTCGAGCCCCGGTATGAAGGCTTGAAGGAACGGGATGAGTTTTTTAGTCAGTAAGAGTCTGACACTATCTCCCGCTCCGCCCAAGAGCGGGAGTTGTCATAGGATGACTTTTCCCATCGGAAAAAAAAGGGTCCATAAATGTACCTTAGCTTTAAGCCTATTGTAACAACCTTAATCACATTATGGTATGCAAATAAATGAAATGAAATATAAATCGAAGCTAGATATATAGTAGTCTATGTTCTTTCTTGGGGTTCAAGTTTACTTCTTCATTCATTAAAATTAGCTCTGTAGTTTAACCGTGAAAGCGTAACAGATAGACATTCTTTCATATTAAATTTTATAATATTAGTGTAGATAAAACCAATCTGTATCCGGCTATCCGGCTCGAAGGACACACTTCACTTGCAGTGAATGTTAAAGCTTGTATTTCAAGGATAATAAAAAAAACAAATAAAAAGTGGGGTTTCTAAAAATTAGACGGTATTAATTTAGAGTCATTTTTTTTAAATCTTTTTTCAGCATTTCGTTGGTAAACGACAGCCAATATCAGTGCATTTTAGATTTTTGCAGATAAAATATAAATAAAAAGGTCGAATGGTCTGCCCCTATCCGTCGCCCCTATGTATTGATGTCCACCACTACTCAAAGATCATAAGAAATCTTTTACTGTTTCGTCTAGTATTATGCCCTGTATAACAGTTTTATGATTTTTATTATATTACTTTGTCGCAAATAAAATTTATTGTTGCGAGATGATTCGCTTGAGTTTGTTCCCTGTGCTTTTTATAGTGGAAATAAATGTCAGTTTATGACCCAGACTTGTAGTTGTACTGTAGTAAATAAGTTTTGTTGAGTACGGTTTCTTCAGTGTTAGTTGAACAAAAATGGCGAAGATCTAAGCATTTTTTCAGATACTTTTATCAAGATTATAATCTTTGCTCAATCGATTTTCTCTTTGGAATCCCATGGCTATATTCAGAAGCAGGATGATACTTTTAGATAGGTATATGTACTTAAATATAGGTATATTGAACTAATTATGTAATTATAGCATGTTTGCTCAATAACGTGTAAGTTTTGGCTACTTACCTATAATTTGAGTAAGCTGAGTAAGTAAGCTATATGAGGTATGTATGTATATGACAATATGTGTTGTGTTATATGAGTTGAGTAGTTCCTAGTGTGAGGAAAAGTTTAAAAAATAATTATTATTATTATTACAATTTAAACTGTATTAACATTTTTTTTATTGTTTTTTTTTTTAAGAAATATTTAAAAATGTATCAATTAAATAACTTGATTAAAGCTAGAATTACATTAGACCGACTCACACGTGTAACACGCCTGATTTGTAAGTATACGACGTCGCGTGGCGTGGATCAAGTGTAGCTCTACAAGTCTAGTTTCCATAATAAAATCTATGGAGACCGACGCGCCCAGACCTTAAGAAAATTATAAGTATAGCACTATACTTAAGCACTATATTAATATAGTGAGTGAATAGCTTACTTCTAGGAAACTCTCGGTTTTATCATCGCTTATCATCAGTCAGTGACAGTAGTCAAACGCGAGTCTATCAATAATAATAAAAAAGCTGGTCAAGTGCGAGTTAGACTTTCACACAAAGGGTTTTATTGTACAATGTTAAAATCGAGCACAAAATACTGATAAAATTACGTTTCCTATTTGGGAATACCTTTTAATTTTTAACTGAATTTTGTAGCGAAATTACAAGTACATATTCTGTGAATTTCAGCTCTGTAATACCTCTTGGGGTTTATGAGATACAGCCCGCTAACAGATGGACAGACGGCCGGACGGCTAGCGGAGGCTTAGTAATAGGGTCCCGTTGGCTTCATCCAAGTATGGAACCCTAAAAAATGTACAGTAAGGCCGCAAAAGTCCATAGGAACGCTAAAGATTACATTGCTACGAACCGAGCGAGCGCGATACTGCCGTGCGTATGTGTGCGCATGTATGAGTATCCACATTCCACAGATAACACACACTAAGGAACTGTCGTCGCACTGAGCTTAAAGACATTATTATTTTTCTGTTCTTACCATAGCAAAATTCGCGCAAATACGTCATGTGCTGGTAGCCGTGTGAACTAAGTGTTGGATTCGCAAATCACGTAACCCGAGTTCAAATCATGGTCGGTCCGTTGCAGTTATTTCTTACTTTGAAAATTCCCAATCTATATTGATATAGTTGTTTTTTTATATTTCTATGAAAAATACTATTGCATTTTTTGCACTAAATAGTTGCAAATTACGAATGTGATCTATTAACCACAAGAAGAATCACATTCGTAATTTGCAATTATTTAGTTGTTACATCTTTTCGATGTTATAAGGTGGAAATAAAAAGACGTGTTTAATAAAAATGTTTATTCTTTATATTTACAAATTAAACATTTATGAGAATTGTGACGTCGAATTGTTACCTAGACAAAAAGTTATCTTGTAACCGTTATCTATGTTACGCCTAAGATTGTTTGTTGGAAGTATACCCACTTACACCATTCATAATATGAATAACGTAACAATGAACGGATATTCAAATATTAATAAAATAAAATATAGGTAATTGTTTATATCCAGTTATTTATTGAAAAGTGATATATGATTTGGACTTTGTAAACATTTTATTTTTGTGTAACGTCACAATGAATGTATTGAGGTCATAGCTTAATTGTTCATTTTCTTGACGAAAAGAAGATTGAAACCAAACCTCAATTTCTGTTAAAAGAACTTTAGTTCTCACAAGATAATCGTCAATTAGATGAGAAAAATAAATTGAACTATAGTATTATGTTAAAACAGTGCGGGTAGAAGAATAAAAAACGAAATAGACTCATGATTATTGTCAACAAAATTGATAGCGAGTTCACTGCATTCTTAAGATGAGGCGATGGCACAAGTTAAAAGATATAGCTGTTTTAAACGAAAGTAAACACAATATAATACAGTGTTTGTTAACGAATAATCACAGATATGTTAAAATAAAATGGTAGGCCATTTAGTTTAGTTAACATTAAATATTTAGTGCGAAACGTAATCGTTCTTGTTTGTGCCTCTCTGTCAAGTACGGCTTTTTAGCAGGTTTTCTGTGATGCACGCCTTCAGCGTGAAGTGCACGGCGAACAGTATCCATCGAGGTGTCATATAATTCCGCAAAATGTCTCGTTGGTGCGAAACCATTCGTTTCGTATACGTCCACCATATGTCGTCGCTGCGCCTCGCTAATAAGCTTCGGTCTCCCACTTCTCTTTCGACTAGCAAGGCTACCTTCTTCCTCATATCTTTTTAGCCAAAGATTTACAGTATTTTTCTAAAATAAAAAAAAATATATATTAGGCAGCTATACCTACTTCACTTCATTTTCATTATATAAAATGTTAATAATCATAATTATTGAATATAATTTTAAAATAAAACTGCATTTATTAATCCAATAACCAATCCAATAAACCCAACGATTTACGTATTTCTCTTTTAAACCTCATAAAGATACGATGAATGGATTCATAAATGGCATACGTTTTAATTAGAAGATTAATTTGTAATAAAGTTACAATTCATTAATAGCTATTATACTCACATTCAGTCCGGTTTCTTCAGATATTTGTGTTTTATTAAGACCACTTTTATGCAGCCCAATGATAGTCGCCCTCACTTCAATACTAATATTAGCCTGCATTTTGCGAATATTACAATACTGTCAACCTCACGTCACTAACCAACAACTACAACCAAACGACAGTTCATTTCGGTTAAGTTAAAACTCATGTCTACCTCGCAGAAATCTAATTCTTTATTTAGTTTTTTTGTGATCTACCTTTCTAACTCTAAGAAATGTGTGAACAAGTTAAAGAATAATTTAATATATGTAATGCAAATACATAACTTCCAATCGGGTAAGAACTTACAAAAAGTCAATAATTGCGTGGGATTTGAACTTGCGGCACACTGATTTGCGCTTCAATCTGTGTGCCTATACCACTGGGCCATCTTGACTTATGATAAGTTGATGAAATTGTGAATTTCAATCATTTGTTGGCGAAACTTGAAAATAAAAGGTCGTAAGTCAAACTAAACGTCAAACGAATAAGTTTTAAGAATTCTTATGGACTTTTGCAAGTGATAGTATGTAGATAAATGATTGCTGCGCTGTATTGAAGTTATATCCATATAAGTTATAGACTACCAGTGTAATGAGGTAAGCCAGAACCCCCCCAAAACAATATTAAAACCCTAGACAATCCTTTGTATCTTCTCCACAAAACTAGTCATTTTAAACAAAACAAATCACGGTCGCCAGACAAACTGACCTATTATGCCATTGTCAGATAGTGAAAGTGGCGGTCAATGCTCGCCAGTTCATGATGATGCATCAGACTGTGATGACAGATGACTGTAATGATTGTCTACAGAAATAGATAACATGTTGTGGGTGAATGACCAACGATCTTGCAGCTGTTAATTGAAAAATAGATGCTTGATGCATTTTAAAAAAAATGTGTCTCATTTTTGTATAATAATTTATTAATTTATTTATTAAGGACCTCCAAGATAGGATGTTATACACTCAAATAAATGTTTAATACATTTAAATTTTAATTTAGTGCACTCCCTCTATTATAACTTTGGAGTTTATAGATTCCTATTTTAAAGTAAAGTAAGAAATTATACTAATAATTAAAAACTCATAAGTATATTACTAAACTAAAACAAATTAAAACATATAACCTAAAAACTACATATCATTTAACAAATTACTAACTTAAAAAAAAATTCATGCGGAAATTTCATATCGACTGATCGACACTGCATGACCAGAGGGCTGACTCGTTCTTCGCCCAAAGAATCAGCATTGCCATTCAACGTGGCAATGCTGCCAGTCTTTTGAGCACATTTTCGGATGACAGCGTTATGGTCGAGTACTTCGACGCCGGAATGTATTTTGTGTTTTAATACACAGTTAGGGTTAGTATTTAAAACCACCATTTTAAAACATTTACATAATAAAATCTAACTGCAAATCCTTAGTCTCAAATCCTACATAAACCAAACATTTTATACTCACAACGATACTGAGATACCGACATTCCAATCTGGTACTAAGTTAACTGCAGAATTATACGTAGTAAGCGCAGAGCACTGTTAGGGCCCGGGTTCGGTTCCCGAGCCGTTACCTGTCACTGCGGAGGTATTTGTTGGCGATAAACTCGCCGCTCGTGACTCCTAGCGCATACCATGGGGTAGAGGCGACTGTTGTCGGCTGTGCAAAATTATCATAGGTTTTATTTGTTGGTGAATTGTTCTTATTCTTTAAAAAAAATTGTAATAATAATTTGTTCATTTCAGATATCATGATCTTCATTTGAAAATTTTGGTATTCCACAAAACAAAAAAAAAAAAATATAAGTACGAAAATTAAAATTATTTTATATCAAATTATAAACTATGATTATAAACAGTTTAGATACCTAATTAAATTTATTAATTAGGTACCTACTTATTAATTTTTTTAATACTTTTTATGACTATAAACTACTGTTACATTTTGTTTGCAGCTAATATATGAAATCTATTTCGAGTTTTTGGCGGGATTTTATCAAATAAAGTTAAACCTTTTATTTTTAATTATTCCAATTTTCCTTTTTATTATTCGTAAATTGGTTGCTAACTAGTAGATATTGTTATGTAAGTTTTGAATCTAAAGTATCTACAGAACTAGGCAATGTGTGGAATCACTGGAACAGGCGTGTACGGGAAAATGGAGCTGATAATTTTATTGTAGTATTGACCACCTCAGAGTGTGAGAAAGCCGACTTGATATATTTGCTGCCAAATACTGCAATCAACATTACAATATGTTACATCTGTACGCTAATGGAACTCACTCTAAAAAGATAATAACTGCATAAGACTAGGCAGAGACATAGCCTTCACTTAAGAGAAGAATAAAAAGACATCAAATCTTTACCAGCACAAATACTTAACCAATTAAAAATAATAATAAAAAAACAAACTACAAAAGGTCGCACTTTCGCGAAGGCATTTTTACATTGAAGTCGGTACGTAACAAGCCATTTAGTCTATTTTATTTTGAAGTAACCGTTTCAGTCCAATTCTTTTTAATCGGAGAACGTTTCTCACGCTCAGAAAGATATTTTATTTCATGGTTCTATGCTAATCGCTGGTTAGTTTCCCTGTTAATTTAACGGAGGTTTACTTTACATTTTATCTAGTCTATTACACAGTCGATCTAAAGTTATTCGGGCTATCACTGCCGTGTCCGATTCGTCCATTAAAGCCGCAATTTTAACGATTGAAGCATCGAAATGTTTTTTTAAATATAATAAAAAAATTCCTGCCGGAATCCGTGTTTCCTGATAGCTACAACCTAGGTGTCTTTAAGTCAAGAGTTAATAGGTTACTTCTAGGCAAGCTTGCTCCATTATCGCTTATCATCAGCAGTCAAGCGCGAGCCTATTAATAATAATAATAAAAAAGACATTAAAAAAAAGTTCCTAGGTGCCTCATTTTTTCTATACAGATACGATTTCTAGATAAACCGTGTAAGACCTTTTTTATTTTCTAATTATGCTGGCATTCGCACGCTTGACGATGACTGAAAATTGAACGAAGTGTTTTCTCTCTCGTTTTGCATTCCATTGCGTTTAGTAACGGTCGTTTTGGCAGATTTTTTTATTCTTTTTATTCGATTAGAATTTGACTTTGGAATTGTATAAGTTTTTGTTGAGAATTTTTATTCAAGTCTTTGTTTCTTTTTATCTTTTACATTCAAGTTTCGGAACATAATACTTTTCTGATTGCTAGGTTTTGACGTGAGAATTATGTCAACCCATGTTATGCGCAGCATCATGTTAAGTTGGAGCTGGCGTGTTGCCAAAGCTTACTTAGTTAGACATTAAGTATTGGTATTAATGACGACAAACATTAACGGCAAATAAAGTTGTATTTATCACGAAATATAAACACATTACCAGCCTGAGTTTTGCCGTAGTTTATTGTAATTGACTTGTTAGAGATTTAGTTACGTAAATTACAAGTAAATCAGCTTCTAAAAATTTATTAGGTTTTATTCAATACAAATTATATAATATTACTACTTATAAAAAACTAAATAACTAAAATTATAGTAAATTTAAAAATAATAATGAAACTCTACGCTAATTACACCTAACTAAAATATGGCGTCAAAAAACTCTTCCACATCGCTGTCGATTGGTAAAATGTGCCTAAAAGACTGGCGGCATTACCACGCTGTATGGCAATGCTAATCCTAATTAATTAGCGTAGGGTTTTTTTTATTATTTACTGTAATTATAGTTACTTAGTTGTTTATAAGTAGTAATTACATTTGAACATTACATATAATTTATATTGAAAACCCTAATCTCCATGGCAAGGCAACCCTTACCATAGCACGTTGTGTTTCACTATGCATAGACAGTATTTCATAACTCAGAGACCTGCCTTCAACTCCGTCATTATTAGTGCATTCACCCCGATACCAGGTGCAGGGGACATATAATGTAACGAGTATTTCATACTATGTACGCTGTTTATATACCCTTCGAGACTATGTTAAATAGTGTATCTCCGGGTTTAACTGCATATTTGCATAAGGAAGGGTATTTTTGTCGTTATAAAGGAATGAAGGAATGTGGATTCTCAAGCCGTTCAGGTATTTTTTTTTTGTTGTGTTTATACAGCTGTGCTTGTAAAGTTTTATTTTCGCGACGAGCTGTGCCCGCGACTTTGTTCGCGTGGACTACAGGTTTTTGAATTTATTTTTTCTAAAATAAAAGTAGCCTATGTTACTCCTTATTACATCAGCTACCGGCCAAAAAAAGTCCCGCCAAAATCGGTCTAGACATTTCAGAGATTAGCCCGGACAAACAGACAGACAAAAATTGTAAAAAATGTTATTTTGGTGTGTGTACCGTATATATATTCATATGCATGTAGTAAAAAGCAGTTATTTCAATATTACAAACAGACACTCCAATTTTATTTATATGTATAGAAGCATAGATTATTTTAGGGTTATCAAGAAAGTCGTACTAACCGAATTTAAAATAAATCAAAATGCAAAGTTTTAGCTATGAGCCACAAGGTAAATATTGTGACAAAGCTCCTTAATAAAGATTTAAAAAAAAATAGTCGACTCTCGTTGATCAGTTTTCAATTTCTTACAAAACAATTGGAATAGGTTGAAGTTTTGCACACCTGTGGAAATCTTTTCACTACAGTTTGTATGATTTGTTGTTTTTATTTATTAGTCTGTCAGCAGTTTTTTCCACGTATTAATAGAAAAGCTTAAAAATAACAATTGAAACGATATAATTATAAAGTATAATCTACACTAATATAATAAAGAGGTAAAGTTTGTTTTTTTATTTTCTTGTTTGTAGGTGGTAATGTCTGAAAGTACTGGTCCGATTGCTAAATTTTATTTGCCGATATAAAGCTGCTTTATTTCTGAGTGACATAGGCTATATTTTATGAACGCAGGCGAAGCTGCGTGCAAAAGCTAGTAAATTATATATAAATAATTGTAAAGAAGATTTTAGGTACTTTGTTGATTTAGTAAAGGAGACAGACGATGAAATTATTTAATTTACTCTAGTTTGTCAGTAGTGGTGCCATAACCTGCCCTGTAGGATTAATTTTCAAGTTTGGTAATTATAATTCAATATCTATATTTTAAAATGGCACAAAACTCGTTTGATTTTATTTATAAATTATAAACGTTTATTACCTGATTCTTATGTATCTCTTAGAAAATAATATTCTAATAGGATTACAAGTATACTATTCTTTAACAATTGTTATTAAAATATTTTATTTTTCTTTTCGTTATAAAATTTTAAACCGTTTAATAGATTCCGGGTTCACTCGCTTTTATTTTAACAATGGCATTCCAAAGTTTTTTTTATTAAAATGTAGGCCGATAATTGGTGCGTTTACCCTATAAGTGACCAGGAAAATATTGAAATTCATTCAGAAATTAATCCCAACAGAAAAGGAATTGACTTATCGTTATTTGGTCATTGTTAATTGTTATTTAACCTTTTGAATGTCTTAAGTTACACAGTTCGACATAAGCAATTGTCTTTCAATTTTGTCTCTAATTACGGCATTCGATGAGTTAATTAAAAGTCGGTTAATTACATTGAATTGTACAAGGTAAAGAACAGTGGTGGCAGAGTGGTAAGGGCCCCGACTTACGAGTTGTAGGTCGCGGGTTCAAACTTAGCAAGGCGCATTACTTTTTGTAATTTATTTTATCATTACTGCTCTCAAAACGGCGAAGGAAACCATCGTGAGGAAACCGGCATGTCCTAGAACCAAAAATTCGAAGACATGTGACATCAGACAGACAGAGTCGAGGCACACGAGGCGGCATTAAGACCGCCATGGCGAGGGTCTTAAGAGAGCCGAGAACGGTAATCATTAATTACTCACGTGTATCATACGACGTTTTTCAATACACTTGTGAAGAAAATAACTGTAAAACTAGTAATCTTTTGTGGCGGTAAAAATCTGTTTTCATATGCGCCCATATTTTTTTTTTATTTACCTTTCAATACACTCACTGAAATGAATAAACGGGGGTTGACCGGCGACTCGTGAGGGACGACCTGCGCCCAGCCTGATACGATAATGTATTCAAATTATAGCGGGAGAGAGGTTGAACAATAAGGTTTTGACTACATTATAGCACTAGTGCGTAATGGTAATCAAAATGTCAGTTTGGTAACAAGGGCCATTATGTACCTTTTTTTTTTATGGTGGGAAAAAATCATGCATTGACATCTCCCGCTCTTGGGCGGAGCGGGAGATAGTGTCAGACTCTTACTGACTAAAAGACCCACCCCGTTCCTTCTGGCCTTCATACCGGGGCTTGAGCGCCCTTTCGGATAACCCTGGCCCCAGTAGGCTTCGACCCGGCTACCTCCCTGCTGTTGCTGACAACTCCTTGAGGCGCGCGGGAACAGTGCGCGCCGTCGACGACTTGGGCTTGGTCCGGACAGTTACCGGACGGCCGGACAGTGAGCTACCCATTGCTCATTGTCCGCAAGCCCGCGTCTACGTTGGCCATTATGTACCTAAGTGCAGTGCAATAAGAGTCACTTTCTGAGCAAGTGTATTGAAAAATACTTTATTGTATATCATTTTGGCTTAAATTACATGTCGGGGAGTCTTTATTTAGGCATACGAATGCCTATAGTTGAAGGTTCCGCTCTTCCCTTACATTATAAATATACAACTAGGCAAATGACAAACAAAGAAATCAAACAACAAATCTAAACTTCATAAAATAAAAATTTCGTAAACATTTTTGCGTAATTAAATAATAATTATTTAGAAATTCTCGCTTTTCTACATTATCAAAGTAATTAATTTACTAGCAGTTAATTAAATAACAAATACTAGAGACCAAAAGGTGCCAAAAGCAACACATTTCCCAGTACAATTAACTGCGAAATAAATTAATTTAAATATTTTTCCTTGTCAAGTCCGCCCGGGGTGAACGCTCCAAATATCGGCCTGCCAATTTTCTACAAAAACTAGGAATGTCTTTGTCGAAGCAGCATTGACTGACTCCGGAATCTATTACTGTATTGAATGGAAAAATAAAATATTACAATCATCAATTGGTTATTCAACATTTTTGGTCTGAATACTTTGTGTAAGAGTCTGAATGCGTTGAGAATTACTAAATCGTTTAGAAAAGAATCAAAAGTGCAAAAAATATACAACACATATTGTGTAAAGAGCACGATTTTAGCATAAATTAGATCGAAAACATTACTGTGCAGAATTTTGAATTAGTTATATATATTAACTTACTACTTACAGTATCTACTTTGATAGATATTGATTGATTAAGATTTTTCATTTTAAGATATTTAGAACATCTTCAATTCTTTAAATTTAACATTAGCCGTACGAATCTCGAAAATTAACAAATCCAAGCATTTTATTTTAAATCATCCATTTACTTTTGAATTCAAATAATCTGCCAGTCAGAAAAATGATGCTAATTGCATATTTTAAAGCGTAGATCTCTATGCAGATGAATGTGGAAGAAACTCCATAGACACTCTTTTATATCGTAATACATATATCTAAAGGGAACTTACACCTGGGCTAAAGTTCATAAGTAATAGTCCATGTCCTATAGGATTTGGTCGTTCAGCCGTGAAGTGACAAACAGACAGACAGAGAGACCGAGTTCTTTCGCATTTGTAATATTAAAAGTACAGATTATTTCAAGAGGCCTCAACTCCGCAATCTCAAATAGAAAAACTTGATGGACAGTCCGATTGTATCTTGGAATCAGATAATTTCCGGTCATGACTCAATAATGGTTTTAAAAGAATAAAAAAATGGCCGCTAGCCTTTGAATTGAGCCTCGCAGCCTGCCGAGTGCGTCATCAGTTTGATGCATTTCCTCTCGCTTGAATGAATCACCCTGTGGTTTACAAATAAAAACATTTTGCCAACTTTTTATTCTAAAGTTAAACGCTCAATAAAACGTTTTTTTTTCGCTTCGTGATTACTAGATTAAGCTCGTAATCTCCTTGAAAACTGTTATAGTTGGCTTCGAAAGCATTCTTAAGAAATCACAGAGATTAATTTGTTTTTCTTCGTATTTCGCTTTCTCATTTTGGTAGATGATTTTATTGTTAATAGGAATATTAGATTTACGCGATTATTTGTAGGTACTTAATTAGTTTATGGTTTGGCAGATTGCCATAGTGATGTATAGGTATGGTTTAGAAGAGACTATTATTCATATTACAGGCATTTAGTCATGTGAAGTTGTAAACCTATTTGGACGGTAAATCATTTTATTAAGTGCCAATTAACCGCATAACAGTGATTACATGCTAGTCATGTATTACAGAAGTTATGACAGATTGTTTATCAAGACTACCTGGTTCTTGTTCAATGATTAATTTGTTGAAAACAATTCGATTCGATATTTTCTTAAGATCCTTGTTAAATTAACGAATTCCTCAATCTACGGCATTTATCTAAAAGCCGAAAAAACCTTTTCCGAAAATCAACGTAGTGAATCCAAGCGCTAACTAGTAAAATGCGCGCGAACCATAACCGAACCGAAGTGAATGAACTAATCAAACGATTGAATGAACGTGATGAACGATCGATGGAACAAAGGAACGACAAGGTGTAATTTTGTTATAAAGTTTTATTGCCAGATGTAATAATAATAAGAGATTTGCACGTCCGTGCGTAATTTACCTGATATTTTGTATGGCCGTTTATAATTTGAAGTATTTTGTGTGAACATTGAAGAATGTCCGGTTGATTGTGACTCGTAAGATAGATTTGTTGGTCGGTCTCTAAAAAGCTATTGGTATTTTTTGGTGTACCTATTTCGTGTGACTCGAAATGAATGAAATACAATTTTAAATGAACGGTTAAAACTTGTATCCTAGCTTGATTTTTTTTGTAGTTAAAGCTAAAGGAGTTTCTCGTATATCAATAGCATATAATAAACTTTCACCATTTATAAAACAAAAAAATCCTACATGAATAACGAAATGTTAATCTTTTAAACCCTTTTCGAGTAATAAAAAATCCCCCTTTTCCGTGAAAACGAAGGAATTAGCATCTCCACCCCCATATGTTTGTTTTTATGGTTCAGCTTATAACCCCATGTGAACTGATGGGGCGTGACTTGGTAAGGTGAACTTTTCGTGCGAACTCCATACTACAGCAATTTTATTGTTTTATTAACATTTTATTGGACTTTTTTATTAAAACGAATCCGTAATTTGCTTCTCAATGGGTTGTCATAAGTTTTCCAAGTTATTATCTGATGTTATTTAGTGGTAGAATTTGTATGAGCTTGTAATAAAATAGAGGTTTTATTAAATGCTTTAATGGATAATCCTTTATCAGCTTGGTGAATAAATCTATTTCTTTTTATGGAACCGTTAAGGATTATTTTAGAAAACAAGTAAAACCTGTAATTTGCAAGTTAGAGTAAAAATTAATAAACATCATTGACTGTGAATATATTTGCACGCTATGATAAGGCAATATGCTGAAATAAATTTAATGTAACACTTTATGTACCATATTATAGAGAATAAATATTTAAATTGATTGAAACACTTTTGTATGAAATTAATTTTCTGCGTAGGTTTTCACCTTTTCACGCTTATTAAAACACGCTCTAAGTACACAAATTAGTAAAATCGTTCAACGCAAATAAAGACCTAAAATTTTCCACTGTTGGTACCTACACAAACAGACCGCAACGTTATACAATAAATATCCTCTCAAACTAAAAACAAAACCAGTTTCATTAACAAAAACAACAAAACAAAAAAAATCGCTTATGAATAATTATAATAAAAAAATAATTTCCGATCCCTAAATCGAATGGTCAGTTTTGAGTGCATTCACCCTGCGCTAGGCTTTGCATGCTCGTTGCGCGGGCGCTGGCATTTCCGGAGAGAGGGGGGCGAGGGGCGGGGCGTTGCGGTGCAGTAGGGGGGGTAGAGCGGCACGGAGGGGGGGTGGGAACGTGGGAGAGCCTTGCTTAGGAATGTTGGTCACTACCTGCATCGGTATGTAGTACTGTAACGGATACGGCCAGGTTGTAATAGTGTTTAAGCTTGTAGAGAGGGTGGGTATAGAAAGTTGGTTTATCTGTTATCAGTAAGGCTGGGCTTTGAGAGTTGTTGTGTGTTTGGTGTTAACGATTTATTAAAGATGGTTTTATTCTGTCTTAGTTTTCTTTTTGGGTTTCTATATTTAATTTGTTTAGATTATGCTAAAAGATGCTTTAGAGCTATCATGATTTTAAGTTAATTGTTTGATGATTAATATACTTTAGAAAATATTCCTGTATCGTGGGTACGTTCACAAACATGTAAACTCACACACAAGATTTGACCCGCGCGGAAATCGAACCTCAACCGACAGTGCAGCAGCCAATCGTTCAACCACTACGCCAACCGTGCCGTTAACTACATTTTATTACTTAATCTTATTTAAACAAGTTCTTAGATTTTTTTACTTTAGTGGTACTCTATCATTCAGATTTCAGCGTTAGTTTTAACCTCTTGAAAAACTTCTGACTCGTGAGGTATCTAAATCATTCTAAGTTAAACACATTTCAAGTTCTATACCTTTGCTGAATAATGTCCTTTATATATTTAAAAAAGTAAGTCTAGACAAGCAGATAGTATCGGAGTCCAACCCTAACCACATAAAATAAAAACAGATTTCTTAGTTCAAAATATTCTACGCATACCTCAAAATAATAATGTACTTTAAAAATATCCTAATATTATAAATGTGAAAGTGTGGATGTTTGGATGTTTGTTACCTACTTAATCACGCAAAAACGACTGAACGGATTTGGATGAAATTTGGCATGCATATAGCCTTTGACATGGAAAAGAACATAGGTTACCTTTTATCCCGATTTCTTAAGTACCTAATGCCACGCGGGCGAAGCTGCAGGCAAAAGCTAGTTGGTCTATATTTTTAAAGTACATTATTATTTTGTATACATAAAATATAGCCTATGTCACTTAGGAAGAATGAAGCTTTATATCGGTGAAAAAATTTTCGCAATCGGACCAGTACTTCCAGAGATTACCTCCTACAAACAAAAAAAACAAACTTTAGCTCTTTATTAAGTGTCGATTAGCGGTTCGTTGCTGATTAGGTTACTGCTCCGCTCCTATTAGTCGCAGCGTGATGTTATGTAGCATATAGTCTTCCTCAATATATGGGCTAAGAATTTTTCAATCCGAACCTGTTTTTCCTGAGATTAAGACGTTCAAATAAACAAACTAGCAACTCGTCCCAGCTTCACATGACCAAGCTTTCAGTTCTTTCTAGCAAAAGCCTATTTTTTTCTCTTTATGATTATGAAATGAGTATTTCCTGCCTTGGAAAACAAACGCTGTTTGTGCGGCAAAACTATGGAACGGGAACTTGAAAGGGAACCGAATTATCCGGCATTATATTCGGTTCGGTAAGAACTTAACCGAATATTATTCGGTGAAACCACTATTCGGCGCATCTCTAGTAGAAACGGCATAAAAATCCGTTCAGCAGTTTTCGAGTTTATTGCGTTTATACAGACAGACAAACGAGGTACGCTATTTTGTTTTACAATATGTAAAGACATAAGTATCGATTTTTCTTTGTTGATCTTTGTTAAAAAAAAGTTCTACATACTGGTTAAGGCATTTTTTAAATACTTGGTGATAAAATCTTATCTTGTATGTTTGCTAAGTAGGTACTGTGGCCACATTGGGTCATAAGTATTTTGGCAGATAAAATAAAGAATATCTTTAAATAGTGACATTATTTAAAGGTAAATAAGTTAGTAAGGTACATCATCATCATCATCATCATTTCAGCCGACAGATGTCCACTGCTGGACATAGGCCTCCCCCAAGCGTCGCCACAACGAACGATCATGTGCGTCCCGCATCCATCGGATTCCCGCTAGTAAGGTACATATTAAAAAAAAAATAGTGACAGACAGACGGACAGTGGAGTGATAGCAATAGGGTCCCGTTTTTACCCTTTGGGTAGGTAGGGAACCCTAAAAAAGTTACCCTCCTTTTGGAGCAGTCGGGTAAAACCCGTTTCTTTTTTAAAACACCATGTATAATATGGTAAATTCATAACCTAAGAAAACTTAAATTATTCAGGGAAAACGTCACAAAGTCGCGGCCAATCCTATACCAATTCAATCTAACCTAATATATGACCATCACCTACGTTCAAACTTTTTTGTTTACATTGAGAAGTCAACAAATAACTCTTCCTGCTTTAGTAGGAGCGAAAGAGAGTGTCAGACTTTTGCAGACTAAAATCCACCTGTGTTCCTTCAGTTACCTTTGGCGTTCCAGGACCATGATAACTTCCCGTAATCCTACATACTACCTAATCCTGGATATTATTAGATTCCCTTCCTCTCTGGGTGGCCTCATCTGGTAATATTTGAACGCTAAAATATCAAAGGTACCGGCTCTGGCTTGAGTCACTAAACAGATAACAACAGAAGTCAATCTCATGTCCTTCACTATTCTAGGATTGCCAACTTTGACTTATGCACAAACAATTTTCGTGGTTGTGGCATTCGTATCTATGTAGTTGTATAAAGAAAGAAAAGAAAGAAAAGAAAGAAAGAAAGAAAAGAAAGAAAAGAAAGAAAAAAGAAAAGAAAGAAAAGAAAAGAAAGAAAAGAAAAGAAAGAAAAGAAAGAAAAGAAAGAAAAGAAAGAAAAGAAAGAAAAGAAAGAAGAAAGAAAAGAAAGAAAAGAAAGAAAACTTTTATTTGACGTACACACTCGTAGATACACACAATGTAATGTATGTTTCCTTTTTTGGCGTGGGAAAGGGGGCTGGAGCGCTAACATACCTAACTGTAATATTCTGTGTTACGTTAAAATTAACCATACAAATAAAGCAAATACCTACGTACTTTTCTAAAACAATTGGTAGCTTAAAAACGAATGTTTAATGTTGACTTTAAACCACCGTCCAGTGAACAATAACTTTTTTTTTGATGCTCCATTTTTGCTCAAAAAAGTTCACAGACGCGTGTTTCTTGCGGATGGCACTCGGGCTCGCACTGGTCCCAATCAGCCGAGATATCGTGCCCATGAGTGGTGTCTATGTGTGCTCGAGCGCACTTTGTACGTACGTAGATGTAGCTTAAAAAACGACAATTTAACCACCGTTACCGTTAATGTTGATTTTAAACATCCAGTGGACAGTTGTATTAATAATTTATTTTTTTGTTTTTCTATTTTTGCACAAAAAAAAAATCATAGACGCGTGTATCATGCGGTTGGCACTCGCGCTAGCACTGGTCCCAATCGGTCCGAGATATCGTGTCCATGAGCAGTGTCTATGTGTACATTACTCAAGCGCATTTTGTTTGTACATTGACTTCTGTACATATCTCTCCTTTGTGGTCGAGTGTAACATCCTATGGTAATATCAGTGATAGCGTCGTGTTACTGATACCACAGGGTGTCTACTTGCTGATACTGTGTTCGAGATCATGTAGCTTTGACCCGAGGTTTGACTTCCGTTTAGGCTTATCAGGCACTTATGGAGAGATGATTTGTATTGTGTAACCGCATAAGATTGAAAAGTTGAAAGTCTTTTGTCGGAATGGTCATGTGAAGAGGAGGGACGAAACGCATGTTACTAAAAGAGTTATGAATTTACATGTGGATAGATGTGGAGGGAGAGAGAGGCTAATAAAAGGGATGTATGCCCAAGTAACAAACAAAGTTCTCCTGTAGCGCACAGTTTATAGGCTCACAGCACTAGTAACTCTCTCTTAGTGGTTCCAGGTTTTACTACCAAGCTTATAACAGGTTACACGGAGTTCGTTTGGGTTTATAGTACACCTGTTCTTATAAGTTGACTTATAGTCGTGTATAGAACGAAATTATGGGCGCAGTAAAGGCTAAGATGGCCTATAAAAGTGTTGCGTAAGTGTAAATACACTTGAGATAACTTGGTCCAGTAAGTTACACTTATAATAGCCTACAAGAAGTAATTACAAATCCACTATAAGTGTATACGCCAGTAACATAAAGTTGACTTATAAACCCCTATAAGGTCAAGTAACAAATGCAAGTGGTTCTAAGTGCATTTAGTTCTATAAATTTAGTCTATTATGAGTGTTTTATTGGCAAAAGTACGCATATAAAATGGGCCCTTTTCCGTGGTTATAAACTTTTTTTTTTTTTTTTTTTTTTATCTGTTATAAACTAGTACTTGACTGCGATCCCGCCTGATGGTAAGCAGTGATGCAATCGTTGATGGTGAGGCGCACTAGTTTATTAAGAGCCTATTCACTCTAGCCTTGAAGACACCCAAATTATAATCAGACGGAAAGACCGCAGCAGGCAAACTGTTCCAGTCCTTCGAAGTTCGCGGTATAAATGACGAGGCGAAACGCTTAGTCCGGACCGTAGATGTTTCAACAACGTAAGGGTGGATACTCGCCGTGCGTCGGTTTGTCCGATGGTAGAAATGAGATGGCGGAATCAAGTCATGCAATTCCTGCGCACACTCTCCAAAATGCAATCTGTAAAACACCGAAAGGCTGGCTACCCTACGCCTGTGATCAAGGCTTTGAAGATTGGACTTAACCAAATCTGGATCACCAATCAGCCTCTTCGCACGCCTTTCTACCGAGTCCAAAGCTGCCAGGTGGCACTTTGCAGCACCAGCCCATATGTGGCTGCAGTACTCCACACACGATCGGACCTGTGCTTTGTATAACATTAAAAGCTGTCTCGGTGTGAAGTACCGCCGGACTTTTGCGAGAACGCCTAGTTTCCTAGCAGCTACTTTGGCTTTGGACTCAATGAACCGCCCAAAATTGAGGTCGGAGGAAATTTCGACACCCAAGAGCTGAAGGCGGTCGGTACAATCCAATGATACATTCTGAAAAGTAGGAGCCGAGGTGAACGGGCTCCTTTTGGCGGTGAACAGACACGCCTGTGTTTTGGCGGCGTTGAATCCCACCAGATTGGTTTCGCCCCACTTGGAGACTGCCTGAAGCGAGATATTCGTACGCTCTACCATAGCCTCTCGTTCGGACCGGATTTGCTCTTTACTAGCCCGAACACCTGGCAGGTATCTCTCTACAACTGTGCTATCATCTGCATACCCATAGATACCGGGCATCAGCAGATCATTAATATGCAGCAGGAAAAGAGTTGCAGAGAGCACTGACCCCTGAGGAACTCCGGCATTAGTCGTCATGGGCTCTGATGAGCATCCATCGACAACAACTCGAAGAGACCGTTCTCTCAGGAAGTCTTTTACCCAGTTAATCAGACCAGGAGAAATGCCGTATGCTGGAAGCTTACTCAAGAGGCTAGCATGCCATACCCTGTCGAAGGCCTTCGAGACGTCTAAGGAGACAGCAATTGCTTCCCCATTCTTCTCGAGGGCCTCACCCCACAAGTGGGTGGCATACACTAGTAGGTCCCCAGTAGATCGATTGCGGCGAAACCCATACTGTCGGTCACTGAGGAGATCGTTACCTTCTAGGTATGCCATGAGGCGCGAGTTCAATACACGCTCCATAATCTTGCAGAGTATGGAGGTTACTGAAATCGGCCGATAGTTGGTAGGATCGGCACGACTGCCCTTTTTGGGCACGGGTTGCACGTTGGCAAGCTTCCAGGACTTGGGCACTATTCCAGTCCTAAACGAGAGGCGATATAAGCGTGTCAATACAGGAGACAACTCGGGCGCACAAGCCTTGAGAACAATCGCTGGTATACCATCGGGTCCACTAGCTTTATTCATGTCTAGACGACACAGTGCTCTCAGAACTTCTTTGTTCCTTATGCGAACCTCGGGCATCGAAGTGTCGCAGTGAGGTAGAGTCGGTGGAGTAGCACTGCCAGTATCAAGACGAGAATTATGGGCGAAGAGAGATGCAAAGAGACCTGCTTTCTCTCTCGCCGTATGAGCCAGTGTTCCGTCAGGTTTAACCAGCGGAGGCAATGTGGGCCGACAGAAGTTCGCTTCGACCGATTTGGCAAGGGACCAGAAAGCTCTGCTACCGGATGGCTGTGCAGAAAGCTTTTTGCCAATATGGGCAATGCGGTCAAAGCGAGCCTTCTTCAGTGCCTTTTTGTAGGACTTGGCAGCACGGTTAAAGGCTCTCTTTACTGAGCACAGATCCGGAGATTTGCGGTCACGAGCGTCAACCCAGGCTAGAAACGCCGAATGCTTACGCTCTTCAGCTTGAACGCAATCAGCGTTGAACCATGGGTGAGCTGAGCTTCCGATGGGTACGTCACTATAAGGAATGAAATACTCCATAGCTTGACGCACCACATCGGACACAGCATCCGCACACCTCGACGGATCTTTAGAAGAGAAGCAGACCCGCTGCCAAGGATAAGACGCAAAAAAGTGACGCATCTCATCCCAATCTGCTGACTTGTATCGCCACATTCGCCGTTCACCACGAGAGTCGCAGTCAAGTGGGGAGAAGGACGATACAGACTTCACCAGACAGTGATCTGAAGTTCCAAGTGGTGAAGAAACTGTTACGATACATCTATCTGGGTCGGTGGTCAGCAGAAGGTCCAGACAGTTGGCAGTTTGACCAGCTACATCAGGCACTCTAGTCGCTTGCTTCACCAGCTGGGACAGGCCCATCGATACCGCAAAGTTTCGCGCTTCTCTCCCAGCATGGTCGGTCTTCTGGTACGGGAAAAGCCAGTCTTGGTGACAGGCATTAAAGTCCCCCAGAGCGACGAGCTGCGCATCAGGGTGCCGATGCAGAGCCTTATCGGCGGCCTCACTGAGGTGGTCAAACATTCGAGTTGTCTCCTGATCACCGCTGTGCGATCGATAGACACAGGCATAGACAATTTTGTCCATGCCAGTGTCCACCAACAGCCATAGCGTGGAAAGAGTTGTGTCCTCAAGGTGACGGAGACGCTGACAGCAGATGTCATTACGGACGTACACACAGACCCCAGCACGCTGCAGGAAATGATCTCCAATCTGCGTCTCCGTCAAGAAAAGCAAGTGTGGCTTGTCAGTCTCTAGATGGTGGTGGACCGCATCGAGATTGGAGTGCAGTCCTCTAATGTTTGAGAGGTGCACTTTGAATGAGAGGACGTGCATCCGCTGTTGACACTTGCTTCTCTTTTTACCTTTCATTGTAATAAAATTTGGAGTGAATAGGAATGGTGGAAGATGGCAGTTGAGCGAGGTGATGCGATGCTAACCTCGACAACACAACCAGAGTTGCCGCGCCAGTGGAGGGTTGATCTGGAGACTGCGGGGACGCCCGAACCCCCCCAGGGATCGCCATCAAACTTTTACTAGCCTGTTATAGTCCTGGCTCCGGAACCACTACAAGACCACATTTTGTTACTTGGTGAGGAGTGATTTATTTATTTAAAGACTATCAACAAACACCAAACATGCTAAAGATTCGGTATTCTTACATTTTATAATGTAGACTTAATTAACATTTTGAATACCGTAATTAGAGACACAATAGAAAGAAAATTTGGCGTTCGCTTGGGTTTTAATTAATTAAAGGTTCCTAATGTGAAATATTAATAATTAATATTAATTATGTTACTCACTCAAATATAGGACATAAAAAATATAACAGTATCAAAAATCCCGACTTACCAAAAAATTACCCGCCTGCATCATTTTATGCGGGCGGGTAATTTTTCGGCCGGGTTTTTTGGTACTGACAATTTTTCCACACGGATCATGCGTCCAGGGAAAATAGAATTAAGTACTTCAAAAATGTAAGAAAAAAAATGGCCAAGTGTGAGTCTGATTCACGGATCCGGGGTTCCGTACCATAAATAGGTATCTATACAATTTTGTTTACACAATTTTTTCATTATATTTACAGTGTTGATTCTTATAGCGGCAACAAAAATACATAATCTGTGAAAAATTCAACTGTCTAACCATCACGGTTCATGAAACACAGCCTGGTGGTAGACAGACAGAGAGTAGTTTTAGTAATAGGGTCCCATTTTTATCCTTTGACTTTGACCACACAATCACATTAGATATCTTTTAAAATATTCTTCTTGACTGTAAAACTTTAAGCAATTCAAATAAAGTTACCCACATCAGTAGAAGTTCGAAGATCTAATTTATCGGATCATATTGAAAGGACGATTTAAGCGTTCGGCGATCACCTTTGTGGGTAGGGGATATTTTTAGTACGAGTGGGTGCTAGTCTACCGATGTGGATCCTATTTTTAGGACGACTAATTCTTGTGATCAATGAGATTATTAGCTTCTGGAAGTAATGGGGCGTAAAATAAGCGTTTACGTTAACACGTGGTTTTGTTAGGTGAGTATTTTTGTAGATTAGTTTTGCGTGGACTCTATACTAAAGAAACCAGTAAGTATATTTGCTGATTTGTGGTCCTAGTAGAACCGCTAGGACCACTGAGATTTTCTGAAAAGGAAATCCGTGGTATTAGAACGCAAATGGCAACTGAAGAACACAGGTGTGGTTTAAGTAAAAGTCTGAAATGTCCTTTCGTTCCTCTCTAGAGCGGGAGAAATCATTGGATGACCTCAAAAACAAAAAAAAAACATACATTCAGCCGGACATAGAACCTCCTCCTTTTCGAAGTCGGTTAAAAATGGTCTACACCTACTAGAGAAATCGGTAAATGATAAATATTATTTATTTTGCAAGTACGTTTAAAAAAAAACACTATTACCCGTCATTATTTTTTTTCGTCTTTTTATACTAGATGAGGCCGGTGTTTCCTAGCTGACTACCCTGAGAAGAAACACAGAAACAAACTCAAGGGTCAAAGTCTCTTTTAAAATGAATCCGCAAAAATGAGGTCCTTCACGAATACGGACAAATGCTTGCACTGAAAAACGGTGAAAAACATCGTGAGGATTACGGCCCATTCCCTCTCCGAGAGAGGAAGCCTGATTCCCAGCAGTGGGAACATTAAAAGGCTTATACTTTATGCTTATACTAGCCCTGACTGGACAGGTCCACTCAAATCTGTGTGGTTCTTTCTTCAAAAGACCATCTGAGACACTAATCTGTATGGTTCTCATATGATTTGACTATTAAGTAACTACATGTTTACTTTTTTTTTTAATTGATATAAACTAGTGCCCGACCGCGATCCCACCCGATGGTAAGCAGTGATGCAAAAGTTGATGGTGAAGCGCGCTAGTTTATTAAGAGCCTATTCACTTTTGCCTTGAAGACACCTAAATTACAATCGGACGGAAAGACTGTATGGACTTGTAAGTTATCGATATCCGAAAAACCGGTATATTTTTCAAAATGAATAAAATGGACTTCCTTCCATGAAACTTAGAACCTGTGTGGTTGGGTGTATAGAAAATCCCTTGACAAGAAATTTGATAATCGTATCAGCAGATACTTCCAGAGATTTCCAACAATTTACCCTTTGTTCAATATCTGATAGTTTAGATATTCGACCCTACTAATTTTCCACGAACATTATACTGTTGGAGTTCGTAAGTTTTTGAAGATTAAGAAGAATCTTGACAACAAATAATACTAGCCTCTGCCACTGGTCTCACTCACGTAAAAATAGAAAATTATCAAGTTACTAGCTTTTGCCTGCGGCTCCGCCCGCATACATGAAATATTATTACGCTTATGCCATTTAATATCATAACATAAAGAGGAAAAAATTGTATTTTTGTGCGCGTGTTTGTAATGAATAAACTGAAAGACTACTGTGCCGATTTCAAAAATTCTTTCACCATTGGAAAGCTAGATTCACTCTGAGTAACATAAGCTATTTTATTGCCCGTGCGTAGCCAGGACGGGCCGCTAGTAAGGAATAAAGCAGCTTTCAATCGGTGAAAAAAATTTCGCAATCGAGCCAGTACTTCAAATGTTTTTATGACACAACCCCCTACTTTTCCGCACTTGGTCAACGCTCAGACCGGACCGGCAGATGCACACCACCTGCGGCTTGCATAAGATTTATAGCCACGATTAAAGTTGCTCTTTATAATGATATTTCTGTAATTGGGAGATGATAGTAATGATACTATCTTGTTTCCATTATTGCACTTTGGCGTGGATAAAATATTTTTTTTTATTTGATATAAACTAGTACTTGACTGCGGGAACCTGATGGTAAGCAGTGATGCAATCGTTGATGGTGAGGCGCAATAGTTTATTAAGATTCAGTTTAGCCTAGAAGACACCTAAATTATAAACGGGTGAGAAGACCGGAGCTGGCAATTTTTTTGCGAAATGCTTAGTCCGGACCGTAGAGGTTTCAACGGTTAATTTGTTCTTTAGGAGTTTTGGTCGCAGCGTTGTCATAATTCAAATTTTTCTATTTCGTTAAGGCCCCTCGCTCTCGGCGACTTTATTTAGCGATGCTATTGCGCGTTCACATCGATACAGTCGCGATGATGTAGCGCGTTGGCATCTTTTCTATAGCGCTTGCAATGCGACTAACGCGCGTTAGTAGCGAAGCTGTCGCGCGCTTACAAAACACGCGACAGCATCACGCTTATAAAATACCAGAAGCTAGGTGAATGGTTCCAATTGATGCCTGGAGAAAAGCCGGAAATAAACTCATGATTCTCTGAATATCGACTCAAAAAACTAAATAGGAGTTCTTTCACCTACTAAATAGGATTCACTATTCGATTTGGTAAGCTAAATGCTTAAATACCAAGCAACAAAAAAATACTGCGCGAAAAATGTCACCCAAAAAAAAATGTCGGCCATTTTTTTTGTCTATGGGCTACACGAGTCGCTTTCACTGCCGCCATACCTCGCCGATGCTGCTATTGAAATGTTATTGAACCTTCCTTGTAGGCCAATCGTCCATGAAATTGGGGCCTCTCTGGATTTTCTTCGCACAATAGCTACCAAACATCGTTGGTTCGTACTAGGCTCCTTGCTTCAAAGTTGTCAATCGATTGCTTGAGAGTTTTGAGGATTCTAGTCTGATTTTTTATTATATTTTCAGTTGTGAATATTTTATTAACATACAGTTTAGATAGGTATTTGTATTAAGAGCGGGATCATTTTTATTTAGTAGAGTCATTACAGCATTCACTCCCCTTTCGCGCAATTTCGCTCAAAAACGATGATTTTCAAATCCGTTTATACGCATTAAAGACTTGTGACACAAACATGTGATTTACTAATAATATTACTAAATACTCTTGTCTAAATAGTTATACAGGATTTTATTTCAATTAAACGCACGCTTGTAAAAAATACAAATAAAAATACAAAAACAGAAATTTGCCGATTTTACATACAGAGTCATTTTCGAAGCTGGAGAACGTATTAAATTCTAACATAATAAACAAAAAAATACCAGCCTATAGCTAAGATCCTCAACAAAATAGTTACCTATAGAAAAAGATTCATTGATTTAGTTTAGTTTAGTCAATTAAAAATTAAAACGATGTCAAATTATTAAGAAATTGTGCATAAAATGATCATTTGCACTGATTTAACTTCTTTTTATCAATAAAATAATAAACTTATTCTAATCTCCTCGATATTGCTATTTTAATTCAAATTTAAAATCGTACATTTTAAAGGAAATATTTTTTATTAGAATAAGCCATAATTTTAAGGATAAAAGGAAGTTAAATTAATGCAAATGATTATTTTAATTACCCATTATTACTGAATTATTTGATTTTGTTTTCTATTAAATCAATAAATCTTTTTTTACAACTATTTTTTGAGGATTCTAGCTACAGGTTTGTATTTTTAACACGCTTATATTAGCTTCACCTGTATGTTCGTAACCAACGCCTTTGAGCTCGATTTTGACCTACTTCGGGCGATCAGATTTTCTTCTAACTTTGCACACCCATCAAAGACTGATGACAATACAATAATCTGTTTTTTTTTTTAGTGAAAAATAAAAATATAGTTTAAAAAAACTAAAAAAAAAACACGCTTTCATAGCATATCAAACTAAAAAGTGTAGAATTCACAATGATATTAATATTTTTCGTTCATTATTATTATTTTCTTCCTATATTGCAAAATTATTCTACACTTTTTAGTTTGATATGCTATGAAAGCGTGTTTTTTTTTGATTTTTTAAACTATATTTTTTTTTAATATTAATTCTATAAGTACTTCAGCAGTTTTCAAGATTCGAAATTGACTCTAAAAGTAAAATTTAAAAACTCTGTTAACATGAATATAATTTAAATCTAACCAATTAAGACAAGAATCTTTCCTAATTTTATTGGTAAATCACATGTTGGTACAATAAACCATTAATAGATTTTTTTTAGGTGGGAACATCATTTAATGATATGCCCCGCTCTTGGGCGGAGCGGGAGATAATGTCAGACTATTACTGACTAAAAACCCACTCCTGTTCCTTCTTTGCCATTGTTCCAGGGCCCTGGGTTTCTCTTTCGCATCACCCATGGCCTTAATAGGCTTCGACCCTGCTGGGCACCTACGGTTGACGGTGACCACTCCTTGAGGCGCGCGTGGAACACTAAGCGCTGTCGACGACCTGAGCTCGGTCCGGACGGTTGTCAGGCGGTCGGACGGCGAGCTACCCATTGCTAGCCGCCCGCAAGCCCGCGCCTTCGGTGGCCGGAGGTAGAAATTCCCTTTGCTGATATCTCTTTGAGGCGCGCGTTGAACACAACGCATGGGTGTCGGCTTCTGCTACTAAATTCATTCATTAATAATGTTTACTACGCTCTATAGCTAGCCTTAACCAGTTCCTAAGAAGAACCTAGTTTTCACCGTCAGTAATCTGCAAAAAAGTTAACTGCTGGTTAAAATGTCGGCTTTAAACCGTCTTTGATCTGACAGACTTGATCCTTTGTAACGGAGCTTCACGCCGCGATTCAAAGGGGTTGGCTAATAGCTAATTACTTTTAATTATATGAACAAAAGCGCCGATACGCCTCAACGCTTAAGAGCTAGGCAGTGTGAAGAAGTTACTTACCTGTAATGTATGCATGAACCGATTTACATACTGTTTTTAATACAGTCGTTTCTTTAGGAGATTGTGGGCGTGCTTCGGTAAAGTTTGAAAGGGGTCGATTTCAGCACGGAACCAATGTTTTTATGGCCTACAGATAAGTCTTCCGGGTCTGAGTGTCTTGTGTATGTTTATTTATTTATTTATTTATGTTAGGTGGGTTCTGGAGTAATTTCTAGTATAAGGTGTGTAAGGCAACGTGTTTTTTACAGGCTTGCGTTTGCCCACGATCTCACCTGATGGAACGCGATGATGTGGTCTACGATGAAGTACACTTGCCTAGAAGTAACCTATTCAAGTATTCACTCTTGACTTAAAGACCCCTAAGGTTGTTATGTTTCCAGTTAGTTAACTAACTGAAAACACAGACTCCAGCAGGGAATTCCACTCCTTTTTAAAAGAAACTCCTAGTTTTTTCTGAAAAGAAATTAGAGTTACCATGGCCTTAGAACGCATAGGGAACAAATGAAGGAACACAAGTGGGTTTTAGTTTACACGCTCTCATTTGTTACAAGCAATAGTAATACTTCTAGGCAAGCGTGCACTATCGTCGACCACATCATCACTTATCATCAGGTGACATAGCGTCAAGCGCGAGCCTGTCTACAGGTAACATAAAAACCAAAAAAACAACTTTTTTTTTTTAACCTTTCAATCGTGGAAATTCCAGACAATAGAAAGACAATAGGTGCGCTAACGCCGGCGTTCGCTTGGGGTTTAATGAATTTGTTTGTTTTTAGAAGGTAATCTCTGAAAGTACTGGTCCGATTGCTATAAATTTTTCAGCAATAGAAAACTGCTTTACTCCTGAGTGACATAAGCTATATTTTATGTGTGCGGACCACAGTTTCACATGACAATATTTATATTTACATATTGACCCAAAAAGATAACTATTTTTTATACTAGAAACTATTAATTAAGTAAGTTTATAATTAGCCACATGCCGCCTCATTTCGCAAATACCTGAGATCATAAATATTGGTTAACGGGCGTGGACGGTGCAGCGGGGTGGGCCGGGCGTCGAACCCGCGCTAATTGTCCCCCGGCAGCCACTCCACCCTACGGCCTGCCAGCACGCGAGCCTCGTTGATAACTCCCAAGTTTTTACAACTACCGTACTTAAATGTCAATTGGGATATATAGGGTTTTTATGGAGAAAGGGTCCGTGACAGTCTTCGGTTTAAGTTTTTTGTATGCTAGAAAAAATACGAGAAAATTTATAAGTAGTTTGTCAAGTTAAACTTAACAAAAAATATTTCTGTCCCTGTAGGCCTTTAAGGTATTTTTTTAAAGGATTGTTTTTTTTTTTTGCCTTTTTTTGGTACTCAAGATTTGTTGAGCTATTTAACTTCTTTATTGTTTTAATGGAAATAAAACTCAGACTGATTTTACTCAACCTTTTATAAAATCAGTGCGATTTAAGTATTTTTCCAAACTTATAAATACAAATGGTGTACAATAGTACACCATAAAAACTTACAATATACATATGTGGATAACAGATTCCTTGTACATAGGCGAGCTTAACTCAAAGTTGAGTTTTCTTCCAGCAAACCATTGAGTGATAGGGAGAGATCTTCTTGTTAATAAACTTATAATTTATTATATTTTTTGACACCTTATATATAAAATTCTCGTGTCACAATGTTCGTTCTCGTACTCCTCCGAAACGGCTTGACCGATTCTCATGAAATTTTGTAAGCATTTTGAGTAGGTCTGAGAATCAGCCAACATCTATATTTCATACCCCTTAGTGATAAGGGTTGTCACCATTACTTAAAAATTATTTATATGGCAAAACAACGTTTGCCGGGTCAGCTAGTAAGCTTGTAAATATTTGGGGTCATCATCATATCAATCAAAAGACGTCCACTGTCGGACTCAGGCCTCCTGTAGATGTCATTACAACGAATGGTCCCGTACGTCTCCCATCCATCAGATTCATCAGTCTACCTTCTGGGAGGTCTACGGGCGCCTATGCTACTAGTTTCCATGCGTGATTGGATCCGATGTACAGTTGCCATCACGGATCTTGAACACTTGCGCAGAAGTCAAATATTCGGTCTCTTTAGTGGTGCGAAGTGCGACGCGAGGGCGTGGAGTGTCAGTGATTGGCCGGCCACGCCATCGCGTCATAGACGTCACTCCTCATTCGTTCACTGCGTTGCTGCATGTATCTAACAATGAAGACGATTGGCTCGCCAATGTATCGAATGCGCAAAGCGATCCCCACTCTGACGCCGAGCGTTCAAGATCCGTGATGGCAACTGTAAATATATCCGCAAGAGAACTAAGGTTACGGACATAGCCCTAGCATAATCAGCTTTATAATGTTCCCACTACCAGAATTCAGGCCTCCTCTCCAGGAGAGGGAAATCCCGTAACCCACTACGCTGGCCCGGTTTCCTCACTATGTTTTCCTTCACCGTTTTGAGAGCAGTGGTGATGAAATGAATTACATAAAGTAATCCACCTGGCTGGGTTTGGACCCGCGACCTGAAACTCGTAAGTTGGGGCCGTTACCACTGCTCTCGTATACATAGTCCTAAGAATTGCCAAATTTAAGTGGCAGTGGCTAAGGCACATTGCTCACTGAATGTTTGGGCTAACTCATTTTAATACAAGCCTAGAATTTGTCGTCACGTTCACGAAATTAATCTTCCAACCAAGATTTAAGACCAAATGACAAATAGCTCATTATTATTTAAATATATATGTATGTATATTCTTTCTTCTGAGGCAGATTATAATTCATCTTAATTTTTATTATTATTCCCTGCGATACGTAGGTACTACAACTCATTTATCAAATACCATGTTGGTTCAATTTGACACGATACTCTGATCAAATACCATGTTGGTTCAATTTGACACGATATCTCATCATCATCATCATTTCAGCCGATACACGTCCACTGTTGGACATAGGCCTCCCCCAAGCGTCGCCACATCGAACGTTCCTGTGCGTCCCGCATCCATCGGTTTCCCGCTACCTTCACCAGGTCGTCGGTCCACCTTGTAGGAGGCCTTCCAACACTGCGTCTTCCGGTACGCGGTCGCCACTCCAAAACCTTTCGGCCCCAACGGCCATCTGTTCTGCGAGCAATGTGCCCTGCCCATTGCCACTTAAGTTTGGCAATTCTTTGTGCTATGTCGGCAACCTTAGTTTTCCTGCGGATATCTTCATTTTTTATTCGATCACGCAAGGAAACCCCGATATCTAGATCTGTTAAATTTACGATGCCTCACGTAAGGCAGGTAGAAACTAGTGTGCTAATAAAAGGTAAAGAATTGAGTCCTGAAGACACTACAGTGTTCTTGGGTATAACTCTTGATGCTAAGCTTCAGTGGGGCCCTCACATAGATAAGTTGTCGAAAAAACTTAGCTCTGCCGCATACGCTGTTAGGCAAATTCGAAATCTAACTGACTTAGAGACAGCCCGTTTAGTTTACTTCAGTTATTTTCATAGCGTCATGTCGTACGGTATTCTATTATGGGGAAATGCCGCCGATATCCAAACGATTTTTGTTTTGCAGAAAAGGGCCATTCGTGCAATTTATAAATTAAGTCCCAGATACTCCCTCAGAGATAAATTTAAAAATATTAATATTTTGACTGTGCCATCTCAGTATATCTATGACAATATTTTGTATGTTCATAAAAATAAAAACATGTTTAAAAAATACAGTGATATTCATAACGTTAATACTAGGAACAAACACAAGTTAGTGGTTCCTGCAACCAGGCTCAAAAAAATAGGACGCTCATTTAGATGCCAAAGTATACATTTTTATAATAAGCTTCCCAGTCCTATTCAAGAACTTAGCATTAATAAATTCAAAACATTTGTAAAGCGAAAACTTTGCCAAAAGGCTTTTTATACTGTAAAAGAGTATCTCGAGGATAAAACGGCTTGGGATTGACCTGCTCCAATACCTACTCACTATAATTGTTATCATTTGAATGTTTTTTTGTTTTAACTGCCTTTTTTTTTATTGACGATTGTTGTTGTTTTACAATTATGATATTGTATATATATATATATATTTTTTTTATTATTTTTTTACAATTATGACATGTTTATTTTTACTATTTGACTGAATTTTTATTTATATACTTTTTTTTTTACAATTTGCAATATTTACACTTTTGTAAATTTTATTATTGTGAATGTGAGAACTTTGTGGATTACTCTTTCCTTTTCTTTTATTTTCACATGATGTCTGGCAGTTTTGAGTATTTGATGTGGCCTACCCAAATGTCCTTTCTTTGGCATTGTTCGTCAAGTCGTTGAGCTCCTTAGTAGTCCTGAGTTGAGCTACACGCATACTGACAAATGCTTGCACTGACTGGACAGGTCCACTTAGAACTGTGTGGTTCTTTCTTCAAAAGACCATCTCAGGCTCAATCTGCACGGTTCTCATATGATTTGACCATTACATGTTTTGCTGTATGGACTTTAAAAGAGACTTTGACCCCTGAGTTTGTTTCGGTGTTTCTTCTCAGGGTAGTCAGTTAGGAAACACCGGCCTCATCTAGCATTAATTGACAAAAAAAAAAAAATTGACGTGTAAAAGTGTTTTTATAAAACCTACTTGCAAAATAAAGATCATTTATCATTTATCATTTATCATTTTATCATTCCCCCCCTTCCCCAAGGAGGAGGGGTAGCCCTCATAGGGGGTGCCTCTCCCCACAAATTACTCCTCAGTTGTGGTGGGAACCGGAGATGACGGTGCATTCATGATGGCAGGCTTTTAAAGAATAACAATGAGAGAAAAGTTGTAACAATCGTTTTTTCGCAGTGTTTTTGTCTGGAGGTTTTTTATTAAGGATTTTGTGGGAGAAACTAGGATTAATTTTAATCTTTGTATATTTGATAGGTCAGGAGAATACCTACTAATGATGTAACGAATATTCGCATTCTCATTCAACATGTGAATATTTCGCTATTTTTCTTGACAAACAAAAAGGTATTGTTTGAACGAATATAGAATGGTAATACAACTGATGTGAAGAATGTTAAATTTCAACGAATATTCGCGAACAATATTCGCGAATGTTATTCGCCAACACGGGTATATTCGCGAATATTGATCGCGAATATTCGTCAAAATACAACATTCTTTACATCAGAGAATATAAACGCGGATGTAAAAATGTGCGAATATTCGCGCGAATGCGAATGCGAATATTCGTTACATCACTAATACCTACTGGTATAGTTAATTATCCCGAAAACGCTGGCGCTATGAGCATTTTGTTGCCCTTAGAAAACAAACTTTACTACTTTCGAAACTGTGCTAGACTCGCCAGCAAGTCAAGCCTAGGGTAACTGCCAGATATATATTTAAAATAGAGGTCATTGACATTCCTACATTTAATGACGTTCTTAATTTTTTTTTTATCTGTTATAAACCAGTACTTGACTGCGATCCCGCCTGATGGTAAGCAGTGATGCAATCGTAGACGGTGAGGCGCACTAGTTTATTAAGAGCCTATTCACTCTAGCCTTGAAGACACCTAAATTATAATCAGACGGGAAGACCGCAGCAGGCAAACTGTTCCAGTCCTTCGATGTACGCAGTATAAATGACGAGGGGAAACGCTTAGTCCGGACCGTAGATGTTTCAACAACGTAAGGGTGGATACTCGCCCTGCGTCGGTATGTCCGATGGTAGAAATGAGATGGCTGAATCAAGTCATGCAATTCCTGCGCACACTCTCCAAAATGCAATCTGTAAAACACCGAAAGGCTGGCTACCCTACGCATAATTCATTAAACCCCAAGAGAACGCCGGCGTTCGTCTTTCTATTGTGTCTCTAATTACGGTTTTCGAAAGGTTTTCATAAACAGTATTTTTTTATGGTCTGATATCATCTAATGACTTCTCCGGCTCTAGGGTAGGAGGGCTATCAGAGGATAGAAGAGGGATATCAGACTTTTACTGACTAAAACTACACTTATGTTCAGTGTCCTTAGCGTTCCAGAATCACGGGTTTCCCTTTCTAAAGTCAACCTAAAGATCTATAATATAAAAATGAATCGCTAAACAGCTGAACCGATTTCGCTAATTCTTTTTTTGTTGTGTTTGTTATTGTGAGAAGGTTCTTAAGAAAAAAAAAATGAAAATTAGGTAGTATTGGGTAGAGTAGAGTAGGGTAGAGTAGGGTAGAGTAGGGTAGAGTAGGGTAGAGTAGGGTAGAGTAGGATAGAGTAGGGTAGAGTAGGGTAGATTAGGGTAGAGTAGGATAGAGTAGGGTAGAGTAGGGTAGAGTAGGATAGAGTAGGGTAGAGTAGGGTAAAGTAGGGTAGAGTAGGGTAGAGTAGGATAGAGTAGGGTAGAGTAGGGTAGAGTAGGGTAGAGTTTATAGAGTAAGTAGGGTAGAGCGGGAGCGAAGCTGCGGGCAAAAGCTAGTATATTGATAAAATATTCTTCCATACGAAAATAGCGTATTTTGATTTGTAACAGTCCCTATTTGCGCTTCTGTTTATTCGTGGATGTAAACAAAACTCTGAAATTAATTAAAGTCATATTTAGTGTAACGCGGGTAAATGTTGACGAGGGATGTGAGTAATTAAAAGAGTTGGTATCTACTCGTGAAACTGTTTTTCAACACAAGTGGGTTTCCGTGATTAATGAAAAAAAAAAGAATGATCCTTTTAAATTGGGATATTTTTATCTGTAAACTGTACTAAAAATATTAACTACTAGTTTTTACCGGCAGCTTCGCCCGCGTACATAAAATTTAGTCTATGTCACAAAAACAAACTTTACCTCTTTTTTTTTTTTTTATGGTGGGAAAAATCATGCATTGACATCCCCCGCCCTTAGGCGGAGCGGGAGATAGTGTCAGACTCTTACTGACTAAAAGATCCACCCCGTTCCTTCTAGCCTTCATACCGGGGCTCGAGCGCCCTTTCGGATAACCCTGGCCCCAGTAACTTTACCTCTTCATAATATTAGTGTAAAAGTGTAGATATTTGAGCATACAAATCCAACCAACATACATGTCCAAGTCGAGGTGCCCCAAGTCCCTTTGTATAATTATCTTTGTACATATATAATAAGGGACTTGGGGCACTTCGACTCGTACAGGTTAGGTCAGTAGGGGATGGTGGGGTCTAGTGAGCGAGCGAAGCGAGCGATTACTGACTCCGTCAAATTCTTCGTAGTTATTCTTTGTGCGTGCGTGTCGCGGGTTGTCTTTTGTATGTGACATTACATGTTTATGAACGCACCCACGATACAGCTGGAACAAATGCTAGTGTAGACCAAAGTTTATTAAAAAAAAATAAACAAAACAAACCGATTATTTGCTATGTCTTTTTTATGTTGGAAAATCATCCAATGATATCCACAGTTCTTGGGCGGAGCGGGAAATGGTGTCAGACTTTTACTGACTAAAACCCACTCCTGTTCCTTCTTCTCTTTTCGTATCAGGACCGAGTCTTCCTTTCAGAAGCAAACCCTTGGTTCCAGTATGCTTCGACTCTGCTGGGCCCCTACGGGTGACTTTTGATTTGGATTTGACAGTATTTTTTTATTTCTTTTTCTGTAAGCAATTTTAGAACGATACAGATAATCAAACCTGATCAGTTAGGAGTGCTGCAATCGCAGCTAGCACGCGATTACTACATCAGTACACACCTTTGGTTCAAACTGAACGATTTACTGTATGTGTCCGACTCGCAGATTTATCACCGTGTTGTAGTATTTCTTTACAAGCTGCAGCCTGAGCTATTAATTTGATATAGGGACAGATTAAAATTTGTCAGAGCTACAATTTTGTTATCTTTGGGTGTGTGAGTACTACCTACGTACAATGCGTTTTGGGAACACATTCATTGTGTGTAAGACTAAGAAGTGGAATTTCCTGCCGGAGTTTGTATTTCCTGATGGCTACAACCTAGAAATCTTTAAGTCAAGAGTGAATAGGTTTCTTCTAGGTAAGCACGCTCCGTCGTCGACCACATCGTCGCTTTCCATCAGGTGAGATAGCGATCAAGCCCAAACGTACCAAAAATAAAAAAAATGCTTATAACACTTGATTGCAGTGTGAGTGAATAGTGAAATAAAGTAATTTATTGACGATGTAGCCTATATGTTGACCCGACCTCTTAGTAATATTCATGCAAAATTTGAAGTAAATCCATGCAGTACTTTTTGAGTTTAGCCCGGACATACATACAGACAAACAGACGAAAATTCTAAAAACTATATTTTTGGCTTCGATATCGATTGTAGATCACGCCCCAAGTATTCTTTAAAAAAAATATTCAATGTACAGTTTTGACTTTCCTACGATTTTATTATGTGTACAGATACATCATGTATGTGAATGTGTGTAGTGTGTAGGGTGAATGTGTGTGTGTACTTAAAAGGACATTGACCAAAAATCTTTCTTTCACGACGGAACCTTCTATACCATCATGACTACCATACCACAGCACAACAAGTTCACATGAGCAACTTTTTTTATTTTTTTATTATTGTTATTTTTATTCTATAATTATTATTATTTTTTTTGTAATCCATAGCACGATCATTTTTTTTTTTATATTATCATTATTTTTTATTTTTAACGTGTCTTATTTTATTATTATTATGTTTTTTTTTTTTTAATTCTTAATGTATGAATTGACATTGTTTGTAAACGAATTGAAAAATGTATAGGAGGGGAACTGTCTCCTGAGATACAGGTTCACTACCTAGTTCAGGAGGCAGAGCATTTATGTAAATGTGACACTTGTTTGCAAATAAATGATTATTATTATTATTATTATTATTATACAATAAATACGAGTATTTATACAAAATTCGCCATCTCCACCCGTTTATTCTTGAGTTACACCGTTGAATAACCCTTATAAACGATTTATTTAACAATAAACACGGTCCGTTAAAGGACTCATGAAATATGGGTAGTAATAAAAGCTCCGACAAAAAAAGAAGAATTGTCCTTACTCAAAATATTAAATCTACTGCCTAAAATACTAACTTTCCGACTACTTTTGTCCGAATCAAAATGACGAAACAACCGAATGAGATACTGAAATCTTCGAAAAATAAACATGACTGTCTATTGCTATAATACTTTTCTACCAGCATAAATTACGTTCTACTGAAAACTTTGCTTTGTAATTTTTATCTTTACTTGCTGACTATTAATTCATAAATTACCTTTCATATTTCATAGATTGTGGTGCTATTTTAACTGTCACATTATACTAAAAATATTATTCTGAGTGGCTATACAGAAACTTATAAAAAATATAAAAATGTACTTGTAACAATAACTTTTAATTGCATCATATATCATAATTTTACTTACCACGGGTATGCTTCGATATCGGTACCTATTTCAGGCGTTAAAAAGTTAAAACAGTCGTATTCATGGGTACGTATAAAAATCCCGAATTTTAAATTACCGATGGACGAAATCCCAAAAATTGAAACGCCAAATGGTCGTATGGTCGAAAGTTTAAAATCCCGAAAGTTCATTTGTTCGAATGTTTAAAATCCCGAAGTTCAAAATCCCGACTCATCCGTGTCGGGGTGCCCTAAGGTCCCGATTTGTTTTATTTTGAGAATTAGCACTCGCCGGCCGCTGCCGCGGCGCCGCTCGCTTCGCTCGCTCGGCTCGCGCGCTTTTGGTCACAATTCTAACCTAACCTAACCTATTTCAGCCACAATCTCTCGTAAAAATGTGTTTACCATTGTCTAATAGTCTAGTCACAGGTAGATTGTATTTTGATTGCACTTTTAACTGGGTGAAATAGGTTAGGTAACGTTAGAATTGTGACCAACCGCAGTCAACCGCTACGTTCAAGTTGTTTCGTCTATTCGGGATTTCGTCCTTTCGGGCATTTGAACATCGGTATTTTGTGTTTCGATATAACGACTATCGGCATTTAAACCTTTCGGTATTTTGAATTTCGGTGTTTTGCACGTCGGTATTTCAGCCATAGGTATAATGAACTTTCGGGATTTTGATACGTACCCCTATTCATGCCTTAATCGAAAACCAAGTAGACTTTGGTTTTTGGAGGTAGGCGGAACAGAGAGTAAAGTCCCACATACCTCCGTTGAAAAGGGAGGATCCTCCGACCAGACAGGTGTTATAGTCTGGTGGGCGACTGCCCGATAGATGATTTCGGGCTGTCGTATATGTTCAAATCGCGCGGAGAACTGTGATTGAGCGATGCAGGATTTCGTACTTTCTTCGTAGTTTTTATGTGGCGCCATAGATGTCGCTACATCACTCCCCTCCGGAGATCGGAGATCGATGGTTCTTTGATGCTTCATGATGCGTGCCAAGCCAGTGATAGGTTGGTTCCAGTGGGTCGGAACCGATGCCGCATAGTTCTCGGTGAGTCGGAACTGTGCAGTGATGCCCCAGTGAGTCGGGGTGTTGCTATCCCAGTGAGTCGGGATAATGCCCCAGTGAGTCGGAGCGGTGCTTGTGCGACGTAGGGCTTGACTGCTGGCGTCGACCAGGAGAGGGTCTTCATAGCTCTTCATGTGACTGGCCGAAGGTGCGGTGTGCCACGGTGTGTACGGTATAATGAATATTATACCGTATTATTAATCGACAAATTTCCTAACTTTTATAATGTCAGCAAGAACAAAGATAAAAATAAAACAAACTCAGTTTATTATGAAAATGTAGTTACGTAGTAGACCCGAACTCCATCGCGCGGGCCGAACAGTTGAGGTATTTTCATCATTATTGAAAGCTAAAAAATAAATTTGATAACCAACAATAGAAATTAAAACAGTTCATGCAAGTTGTAAAAACATGATTATTTTGACCAAACCTCTGTTGTCGGTAACTTAGTAATTTTGTCGGAGGTTCAGTATTCTATTCGGAAGTTTAGTTTTTTTATTCGAAGATCATTTTTTTTTAGGAGAAAATGTAATTTGAACATGCTCTTATTTGTTGTTAAATTGGATATTTTTTTTCGTTTCTGTTTTGGGTTTTTTGTCGGTAATTCATTATAACGCTAGTTAATTAGAATAATAGTCGGCCACAGATTGCTGGAGATTAAATTGTTTTTCGGAACCATTATTATTTCCCATGAAATATTCAGGGAGGAAACACTGCAAAATGGAAGGGAGATGGGGAGGGGAACTTCCGGCCTCACGAAACTGTGTTACCAGTAGGGCATGCAATTATACTTCCCATTTTACTTTTCGGATATTCTTGATACTTTTAAAACATTGTCCGGGTAGTAGGCTGGCTAGTAGCTTACGGATATTTCGAATACCACTTTCAAAAAGTAAACGAAGCGAATATACGTACTTATTTCTTATTTTTAATTTAAATGTCTGTTTGTAATACCAAAATAACATTTTTAAAATTTTACTAAATGCAAAACGATAGTGTATACTTATTCGAAAATTATAACAAAAATGCAATTTTTAAAAGTTGTTGTGTGTGTGTCTGTCGGTTTGTTTCAGCTAACCTCCAAAAAGGTCGGTTTTGATGGGGTTTTAATAGTAGATGGCTGAGGAGTAACTTTAGTTACTTTTATTTTTGAAAAAAAAAATTGGGGTTCCCGTTAAGAAAAATCTTGAAATTGTAACCAAATAGCTTTGTGCTGTCTTACAAGATTGACGCTGACGAAGTCGCGGGTATCAATTATTAATATTAAAATAATTAACTTCTGCCTTGGACTTGGTTTGCTTAGGCACCAGATAAACCAATCGACTTAGTTTAGACACTGGATATACCTAAATGAAACAGTTAGGAAACCTAATACACATGAAACTGAAAAACCGGCCAAGTGCGAGTCGAACTCGCGTACGAAGGGTTTCGTACACTCCGTAGCAAAAAACACCAAAAAAATCACGTTTGTAGTATGGGGCTCCCATACTACAAACGTGATTTTTTTGGCGTTTTTTTACCCTTAAATATTTATCTACACTACAATATTAAAAAATAAGTAAAGTTTGTTTTTGTTTGTAGGAGGTATCTAATCTCTAAAAGTACTGGTCCGATTGCGAAAATTTTTTCCCTGATAGAAAGCTGATTTATTCCGAGTGACATAGGCTATATACAGACAAACGGACGTACGTGTAACGGAAGTACGCGGGCGAAGCTGCGGGCAAAAGCAAGTTTTATTCTATTTATCTATGGCGGCAACAGACATACATAATCTGTAAAAATTTCAACTGCCTAACTATCACGGTTCATGAGATACATCCTGGTGACAGACCGACAGAGGAGCCTTAGTAATAGGGTTCCGTTTTACCCTTTGGGTACTGAACCCTAAAAACAAGATTGTCAAAGTCAACCGAATAAAAATAACCAATACGATTTTAACCTTTGACCTCTCTTGAGGTAGGTCAAACCAACTGTTTGTAAAAAGTACCTAGTTATAAATTCTTTTTTGCAAACACAAACTTGATCCGATACTAAAAGTTATTCACATTCTCGAAGTCTTTCACCCTTTGAGGCATTATTTTCTTTCACCCTTCTGTAACCTTGCGTTACCCCATTATTTTTAACCTTGCTTTATAGAATATAAAGCCAAAACAAAAATAAACTTCCCTAAAGAATCTTTAAAAAAAACCGAGTAAGAGGGATCCGTACAAAGTTACCTATGAAAACAGTTGAATTCCCGAATTGAGTTGCGAAGATTTGTCCGAATCGCAAAAGTACTTTACAGTTTTCAGATTTTTTCCTGTATTTGTGCTATGAGACCTTGCTTCATGCCAAATTTCAGGATTCTAGGTCAACGGAAAGTACCCAAAGAATTTTGATTCCCTTAAGTGTGTCAAAATATACGTTTTTTGTCACATGAACCGAAGTATCTTTTTTTATCGTTAACTCACAAGTTTGTTTTTTTTACGGCTTCAAGAGTCCGCAGACCTGAGTATATAGTTTTAATTTCAACTCGATACCTTCACGCGTTCCCGAGATAAAGGATCTTGACAGGCAGACAGACATACAGACAGACGGACGGACAACAAAGTGATGCTATAAGGGTTCCGTTTTGTTTTCTTTCGAGGTACGGTACCCTAAAAAGACTTCCCATAAGAAAAAGTCTTAACTTGTATTACAAACACCCTTTATTTTGATCTTTGTATTACAAAAGTGGTCTCTCATATAAACATCCCTAAAGATACTCTTCAAAAAGTTAAACAGATCGATAGACTCTTCTCAAGTTAAAACCAACAAGACCCCTAAGTTCTAAGGGCCGTTTCGAAACTTGAGGCTCTTACCTCGCCCTAAAATAGCCCTTACCTCAGCCGACACCGGAAGACTGTCCACCCGAGGGCAGCTGGAACTCGTAAATGCAAATCACTTGGAGTTAAACGCAACCCTTGGCTAAATGTCCCTGAAAAGACACCGCTATAAAAGTACCTCTGTATACATACTTCTATACTAATATGATAAAGAGGTAAAGTTTTTTTTTTTGTTTATTTGTTTGTAGGAAGTAATCTCTGGAAGTACTGGTCCGATTGCTAAGATTTTTACACCGATAGAAAGCTGCTTTATTCCTGAGTGACATAGGCTATTTTATGTACGCGGACGAAGTCGCGGACAAAAGCTAGATGTATAATAAAATGCAATAGATGACGTTCTCAATCAATAACGAATATTTAGACGGACATACAATATCTATTAGTTTTAGTATATGACAAACCCGAATCACAAGTCTAGTAATTTTATGTAAAGAATCCATGTACAAAATCTCATAACTGTATCATGACAAATCACAAAGTTACGAACGTGTTATGTTACCAGGGCCTCAAGTCTGCTATTACAATAGTGTCAGAATGGTCTATCATTGATGTCATAATTGTCGATTTTGACAAGTTTGGTAATCCACTAATATAATGGCGTCATTATGACTTTCCAATGGTCAACCACTGACACTCCATTGAAAGAAGTGGCTTAAAATGGTAATCTCGTACATATTGACAAATGAATATTTGACGTTTGCGGTAATCTGCTAAAACTTTGACAGTTTATTTGATCAGTGTTTGACCATTAGAACGTTATTGTGCAGTTATTGGTTTTAATATGCTCGAAATTATCATTCTACCAAGATTCTATTACAAGACCATTGACCGATCAATGATCGATCATTATGAATTAGCAGATTACAAACTTTTAGCAAAATGACAATGGGATCGTGTTGGAATGACAAATTTATAAAAATAGCAGACTTGGGCCCTGGTTGTCCGCATAAAAACATGGTCACCAGGTCATCTGGGCGGCTTAGGTGTTGTTTCGCTATGAATGAGAGACGGATTTCAATTGTGAAATCATTTCTCGAATTATTTGTTTTTAGAGTTAGGTATTTACTCTTAAAATGCCTCCGTGGTATTTCTGCGGTCCTCATCAGGTTATCAATCCACCTCGTGGGAGGCACCTTCCAACGCTATGTCTTCCGGTACGTGATCGCGACTCCAGAACTTATCGGCCCCATTGATCATCTGTTCTCTGCCCACTGTTACTTAAGTTTGGCGATTCTTCGTGCTATGTCGGTATCATTGGTTCTCCTGCGGATATCTTCATTCCTGATGCGATCACGCAAAGAAAGACTTAAAATTTTTTCAGGGTCATTATAAACATAATAATGAGTAATGGCAGCAGGAGCCTAATTCAGCGGTAAGTCAAGAATGAATAGGTTACTTCTAGGCAAGCGTGCTCCATCATCGCTTGCCATCAGATGAAATAATGGACAAATGTGAGCCTATCAATAATAATAATAAAAAAAGAATTTCCGGGATCGAGCCTTACTCAAGAAGTTTAAATTTCGTGCATAAATGAAAAATTGAAGTATAAGTACAAGCATTAATTGTATCCAAAAAAGCAAATAACAAGCCATAACGATAGGTAGCATATATTCTTAAGATTTTACCTCATAACAGATTAACTGTTTTCATTTTGTTCTGGTAACTTGTGTGTGATGTATTTCGTATCGTGTATGTTTTTGGCTCTGACGTCATAGAGGGCGTGGTCAGTGACAGGAGGCTCTTTGATGAAGTAATTTATTGGCTGAATAAAGGAACTAACTTGAAACCTTTGTGAGTAGGTCATGGAATGGTCAGAGTACTGTGGGGAAGAAATATGATCCACGATTCAACGTGTACGCATAGGAAGTTAATAAATAATTTGAGTGAACAAACACATCTTTGTTCTTTTTTTTATCTGATATAAACTAGTGCTTGACTGCGACTCCACCTGACGGTAAGTAGTGATGCAATCGTTGATGATGAGGCGCACTAGTTTATTAAGAGCCTATTCACTCTAGCCTTGACGACCGCCCAGATTATAATCGGATGGGAAGACCGCAGCCGGCAAATTGTTCCAATCTTTCGATGTTCGCCGTATAAACGACGAGGCGAAACGCTTAGTCCGGACCGTAGAGGTTTCAACAACGTGTTCTCCAAAAAACTACAGAATAAAAACTCCAAATATAATTCTTAATCTTTATTTCGTTGTACCCCACATACATCTCCGATTCGGCCTGACCTTCGCATGAAATACCGACAAACTCTCCCCAAAAACAAATTATAAGTACATCCTATCCCCTTCCACGCTATCCACCCCCGCCCCCACTTTCAACCCATTTGCATACCAACCCTGACAATACACAGCAACACAAATTATCCCTGATATATGATAGCGAAGTTTTTTTCGGCCTACATACTCAGTAATATAGGCCAGGAGTCCGCGGACTACTAAAAAGCTCCAAGTGAATTACTACGACTAGTTATTTCTGCCTAGACGGAGCTTAAAATGTGAGGTAGGTCAGGTTTGGATACTGAAACACGCCGTCAAAACGCAGAAGGTTGCAAAGATTGCTAGAATGAAACTTAGATGTGAAACACGTTTTTGTTGTGGCAGCAGACCGAATGGTGCCCGTTATTTCGAATTAGTATTTTTCTTGTTTCATTATTATTGCTGTAGCCGCAACCCATTTTAAGTAAACTTCGCTGGCAATTTTAGTTTTAACATCCTCAAAAAAAAAAAAGTCGATGTAGTTTTAAAGGAAATAATCCAAATGTCAAAACGATAAATAGTTATATTAATGTCTACTATTTATTGCTCTAACTAAAGCAATTAAAACGAAATGAATATTCCTATATGGCGGTCGATAAAATCTATACGGTATCGCAAGTATAATCGAAACTCATTAAGTCACTTTACATTGTAGCCGCTAAACGAAAATAGGCGAAGATTATTGTAATTCAGGCCTCGTCCAACACTATTGTTCGTTCCGGAAGTCTACAACAGATCCTCTTTTTAAAGAAAATGTTCATACGTTTGTATTCCGGTCCGCGCAGGGGTAGCTCTAGTTCTCAGAACGACAATACATTTCCTTTATTATTTTAAAGTCTTATTTGGCATGTATGCTCCTATATGGACTATTTACGACCGGTGTGTCGGTGGCGAAGCGTATAATTTATCTGTGTCCTGTTATAGACTAGACAGAGAAAGTGTATACCGAGAATAATATCGCTTTCTAGCTAAGATCAAGTTTTTTTTTTAGTCTTTTGTGTCTGGCTGTTATCAAAACTTTTTAAACGAAATATTTTGTTAGAATATAAAACGATCGACCGTTAAAATAATCAATGGACGCTACTTAAATGAATGTTAATCATAACCAGACGCGGATGCCAAACTAGTCAGAAATCGATTAATTATGCTATTTGATACAGACGAATCATACGAGTCTTCATAAAAAATAAACATTTTCAAAGGCTTGAGATTATGTATGAGATACGTATCTAGAATCTGATTGAATTGCATCAGTGTCAGACAGCCTTGTGCGAGGACGTTCACGCCTCCTAATACATGCGTCTGCGCCGACTACGACAGTTGTTTTCGCGATCATCGTGTGCCGTTACGCAACCTGTGTTTGTCCGTCTGCGTTCGTAAATAAAAACCGAAGTTTCACGAGAGCCTTCGGCTTGGAATGTTATTAATTGAAGTTTTGACGCTAGTTGGTTTTTAAACTACGCGTAATTTTATTTTGTGTATGTTTATCGTGTTTTTTTTTCTACTGATTCAAAAAATTTTGATACTGCGTAATTTTGTGAGTAATTAAATGATATTTATAGTTTTAAGTTAGCGCTTTATTTCGGTAGGTAAGCCTCGTTTGTTTCGACGGTTTTTTGAACATTGCAAACGTGTTTGTTCTCTAAAATATGCAAATATTTCGTCTTGAGCTGATGACAAATTGTATTTTGACTAGGCAAAATGAATGAATATAATCATAATGATGTCAAGAATTTATAACTTGATCAGAATCTGAGATGAATGTAACTAAATTTATTTGTTAAATTTGTGGCCTTATTTGTGAAACATAAATTAAGGGCCCGCCTATAATTTACAATTATATTTTGAATATTTTATGCGAATTAAACCGTCTTTGATGAAATTAATTAAAAAGGTTTTTTGTTTACTACGCCGCGCTGCCTAAATATTACTTGGAATTCCAAAATTAATTATGAAAAATGTCTATTGATTGAATATTAGCCGGGCATATTTTATGCTAATATTCCCATAAGACCATGACAAATTTGACCACACCTTGGCAATTAAACAGAACATAACATAAATTATCAGGACATTGTCTCCTGGACTATATGCCTATAACGTGCCGCGCAAAACTTCTTGCAGAGTTACGATGATAAATTCGTAGAAAAATAGTTACACAATAGGCAAAAGGAAATATTTATTAATAGCAAGAATCTTTTATAATGTAATATAATGTTGAACAACTAATAGGGATAACTGTTGTATTTATGAGTTTGTACTCACGTTCAAGAACGTGATGAATCATTCCTATAAGATTGCTAAGCTGAGCGTTTCAAGTCTGTTTTCAGCCACGAAACACGTGCTCGGAAAACTAAACATTTGTTTACCCATAAATATCTTTACACCAGCACTTTGTAGGACCTCATTATGGTCACTTTTTATGCTCATAGGGTCTCATTAACAACACTGCAATTGCTTTTAGAGTGATCACCTACTGTGGATTGTTCGAAATTGTCAGGCAACTGAAGGAGCACGAGTGGGTTTCAGTCAATAAAAGTCTGGCACTCCTCTTAGAAATAAATATAATACTGGGATTAGGTACTTAGGATAGATAGCTATTGGCTTTATGAGAAACACAATTGAAACTTATCCAGCAATACGGCTAGCTACCTTCAGCAAACCCGCCCATCCCTCCTAAATCACGCCGCCAGGCAACCACACAATGGGCCATGACTTACAACTTTTCAACCATAACTTGTATACGTAGACTGTATATGATGTTCCTCAAGTCCTTATCAATAATTCATGTATGTATGACGTCATAGCTTGAGGGTGGAGTGACGTCAGACATCCTGTAATGCCTTCCTGTGATGAAATATGCATGCTCGGATTGTGGGTGGACTTCGCGACTTATTGATGATTTGGACACAGTGTCCGGATTGCCACATTTTTATTTATTTATTTTTTTATGACAATCCGGACACACGCTGTTTACTTTCTGTTACTAATACACTAACAATTTATGGACTATTGGGTCTGAAATAGAGAAATTTTAATTTAATTTAATTTAATTTAATTTAATTTTAGTACAGTCAGATAAAAAGTTTAAACATCTAATTTAAGGGGAAAAAAAGCGTTACAAAAACTATTTTAGGCTGGATTTAAGGCGTCCAACTTCAGGTAATCTGTATAAATGTATATAAAAGCGAAATACCACTCACTGATTAATCACGAAATCTCGGAAACTATGGCTCCTACAAACTTAAAATTTGGCAGGTAGGTTCCTTATGAGGTGTATGTAGACATCAGCTAAGAATGGATTTTACCCGCTGAGGGGACGAAACGGGGGTCCAAAGTTGGCTGGCAGAAACTAGTTTCTTTATATTTAAGACTTTTTTACCAGACTGCACTAAATAACTTCAATTTTGGTGGTGTCCAAATCGTCAGTGCGAAAATATTGAAAATAATAAGTGACCATGCGGACCATGTGTTCAAATATAGTGTCCAACTCGTCAGTAAGTCGAGTTCACGATGGTCGAAGTAAAGGATGTCCTTATATATGACTAGTTGTTTTCTATTACTTATGCTTTGAAGGAAACGTAGTTAATTAATAATGAGTTGTTTAGTAGGAAGAACTAAAAGTCTACTGTGATGGATTTTCACAATAAGATGCCTTTTACTCATAAGATGTAACATATTTTTGAGTAAAATTGTATGTAAAAAAATATTTACTAAATACAAAAAAAACAAAATATTCTACTATAAAACCATCATTATATTCCATCATATTCAATGTATAAATGACAGTTTATATATGTAAAAAAAAGATTATTTCTTCTTACTTCCAGCGACACATAATGCAAAAAGAATCGGTTAAAACTGTTAATATAAGAATTGCAAGAATAGATACATATAAATATCCTAACCAGTACCTAAAAAAAATAGTACCAACACCTTTTTTTTAGGTAGGAAATAATCCAATGACTTCTCCCTCTCTTGGGAGGGCTTATTAGAATTTTACTGACTAAAACCCACTCCTGTTCCTTCTGTGCAATCATTCCAAGGACCCGGGGTACACTTTCGCACAACTCATGGCCCCAGTAGCCTTCGAACCTGCTGAGCCCCTACGGCAGTAAATCAAGCCAAGTTACGCTATAATATTTGTTTTTACTTTCTGTCATTTATCTTCCTTTTAATCACAGAATCTTGTCCTCATGATCATCATCATTTCAGCGGAAAGACTGTTAGACGTAAGCCCCCAGTCCTCCAGTTTCGCCATAACAACAGGTCCTCTATGGTCTCAAGTTCCTCTATCTTTAGTTTCAACATGTTTTTTCTACACTGTGTATATAAGGTGTAAGGGACCGGTATGAAGGCTAGAAGGAACGGGGTGGGTCTTTTAGTCAGTAAGAGTCTGACACTATCTCCCGCTCCGCCCAAGGGCGGGGGATGTCAATGCATGATTTTTTCCCACCATAAAAAAAAAAAAAAAAAAAAAAAAAGCCTTCCACAACCTTTAAGGGCTTGCTTGACGATACTGAACAACATTCCACAAAAATTTTTTTCAGGAAACGAAAAAAAAAATCCGCCTCACCATACAAAACTATAAACTTGATTGGACAGTTTGTATGGAGAGGCCGATTTTTTTTTTCGTTTCCTGAAAAAAATTTTTGCGGAATGTTGTTCAGTATCGTCTACTGAGCAAGCCGTTAAAGTTTGTGGAGGGCTGTCCCTTACACCTTGTATATGTCTGCCTAATAAAATGTTTTTCTTTCTTTTGTGCGTGCGTGACTTTCTTCCCCCCCCCTCCCCAAAATCTTGCCTTAATCAAATCAAATCCTCTCGGAACGGTAGATTTTAGCTTCAACAAACACCGAAATAAACATTTTGCATGAGCCGGCGCAACAAAAAAAGTCGCTCGTCCATCAAGATCAACGCACTTCGCGGTCTTACGTCATCGGGTGCAGCACGACCACGCTTGTTAAGCGATGCAAGCTGTTTAGTGCCATTTAGTTTATTTGCGACAGTATTGAATAACTGGCTATTAAAAGTTTTGATTGGCTCTTTAGATTGGTTCGTGGCTACTTTGTTTTCTGCGTAATTCCTTGATGGGGCACAATTGCTTTGCTATGTTAAGGCCCTATCTAGCTGCCATAAATCAGTGGTTTTCTGAAGCCTACTCGTTGATAACGACTAGGTCAATAGGTTTAAAAAAATAATTAATAATAATATAGGTTCATAGACTGGCCTGTTGGTGTAGTGGTTAGTGGCCCTGACTGCTATGCCGGAGGTCGTGGGTTCGATTCCCACCCAGGACAAATGTTTGTGTGATGAGCATGATCATTTATTCTGTGTCTGGGTGTAATTTATCTATAATATGTATGTATTTAGAAATATATAAGTATGTTTATCAGTTGTCTAGTACTCATAACACAAGCTCTGCTTAGCTTGAGACTAGATGGCGTTGTGTGATAGTTGTGGAATATTATTATTATTGATAGATTTGCGTTGGAAGGCCTCCTACAAGGTGGACCGATGACCTGATGAAGGTTGCAGGAAATCGATGGATGCGAGACGCACAGGAACGTTTGTTGTGGCGACGCTTGGGGGAGGCCTATGTCCAGCAGTAGACGTCTTTCGGCTGATATGATGATGGTGATGATGTTGAAGAGACTAAGCAAGTAAGTACCACCTATGTTGTTCGAAATTTAGAGATCTATCTCCAATCTAACTGGTCGTATTTTAGTTGAATCTGTTTTCAGATATATTACTGTAAAAAAAAAAAACAAAATTAAACTACTTAAAATACTCAAATATGAATACAAAAATCAACTACATAGATTACGTCAAATAAAAGCTAAGCAAAAAGTTATCCACTCCTGCGCATTGATCAAGATCGTTGCACTGCGCATGCGCGGTTACGTCATTCTGTGCGTTAGCTCGCTATGCAAGTTAGTTTGTTTTAGCGGAACATTGCTTTGCATAATAATGTGAATTATTATGATATTGTTATCTTATATGGTAGTAAAATTATGATATGCGAATGAGTTTACGTGATTGGATTGGTTATGAATGAATATGGTTCATTGTAACTTTTTTTTTATTATTGGAATAAACTAGTGCTTGACTTGACTCTTGACGGCTCTGACTTACAAGTTGTAGATCGCGGGTTCAAACCCTGCCAGGAGCATTACTTTGTGTAATTTATTTCATGGCCACTGCTCTCAAAAAAGGTGAAGGAAAACATCGTGAGGAAACCGGCATGTAATAGAACCAAAAATTCGAAGACATGTGATATTCACCAACCCACACTGGGCCCGCGTGGTGGAGGAGGCCTGAGTCTGATGAGTGCTTGACTGCGATCAAAATAAAAAAAAAAATACTCTCTGCCCCTATCCAGACAAAAATGATGTCATAATTCAAACTGCACATAACACCACAGTGCTACATTACTTTGTGGCTAAACAGGAGCATCTAAAGTGCTGCCAGCTAATAAAAGTGTGACACAGTCGCACTCAGGCGCAGTCTCGTTAAGATCAATGCACCGAGTGACGTCATGTTATGCAGCAGTGATTTTTAAACTGTGCTCCATTTTTAAATTGAAGTAGGTATTGTGTGTTATGAATATTGATAGTTTGATTATATTTATTTTTAGGGTTTCGTACCTCAAAAGGAAAAAATGAAACCCTTATAGGATCACTTTGTTATCCGTCCGTCCGGCCGTCTGTCTGTCTGTCTGTCTGTCTGCCAAGAACGCGTGGAGGTATCAGGTTGAAATTAAAACCTATATTCAGGTCTTGAAGCTGTGAAAAAATCAAACTTCTGAGTTGAAAAAATAAATGGCCGTTTATGTCGCAAAAACGCGTATTTCTACACTCTCAAGGGAATCAAAATTCATAGGGTACTTCTTGTTGACTTAGAATCCTGAAATTTAACATGAAGCAAGGTATCATAGCACAGGTACAGGAAAAAATCTGAAAGCTGTTTTGTAGTTACGCCACAAAAAAAAAACTTTTTGGCCATTCGGAAAAATTATCGTAACTTAATTTGGAAATTGAACTGTTTTCTTATAGTGTGTCCAGACTAAGCGAATGCGCCCGCGAGCCACTCACGAGCCGCTCGCGAGCTTAGCCATAGTGTGCGCAATGTAGTTCTAACTTTAGTCAAACACTGCGTTGGATGAAACTTCAAACTTTTAAACCATGCTGCCTTTGACGATAGACTCTCTCTCATCTCTCATCTAAAGGACCTATTACACTGCGCTGAATATCGCGTGCGATATTCCGACTCGTACTATTTTTCATTCATAGAAAGACAGTCTAACCCATATTACACTGCGCGATACGTCGAACCATAGACAAATCGAGTCTGAATAACGCGTGGTGTAATAGATCCTTAACTCATCTGTCGCAGGTCTGCTGGAAGAAATTTCATTTGGAATAAAAAATACCTTTGTGCTCGTTTACCTGTATTTGTTCATTTTATTTTTAAGTGTTTGTGAGTGTACATAAATGAATAAATAAATAGACGAATCAGGAAGGGTTCTCTTAAAAATTAAAGAACTATTTCGAAAACAATGCAATAGCCACAAAAACATCAAATTAAGTAATAAAGCAACATTAAAATGGCGGTGTGGTGTATTTATTTACGCACTCAAGGAGACTGCGGCCAATCAATTATTTTATATCTGATAAATATCATAAAAAATCACTTGGTGAAGGCCAGTCTATAAGGATAAAGCCATTCCCTAAGTGTAGGGTCTTCATGAATTCACTATTCAAGATTTTTATTTATGAATTTTTTTTTTATTTTATTTACTGGTTGAATCGACTGGCCTGTTGCTCTATTGGTTAGTGGTCCTGACTGCTGTGCCAGAAGTCGTGGTTTGATTCCCACCCAGGACAAATGTTTGTGTGATGTGCACGATCATTTGTTCTGTGTCTGGGTGTAATTTATCTATAACATGTAAGTATTTATAAATATATAATTTATCAGTTGTCTAGAACTAATAACACAAGCTCGGCTTAACTGGGGATTAGACGGCGTTGTGTGATGTTTGTGGAATATTATTTATTATTATTATAATTAGAAAATATAAGTGAACTACTCTTTATTATATAAATGAACTCAATATTGAGTAAGGTAGAAACTATTGAAATCTAGAGGAAGGTGAAAGTGTCAAATAACTATGTTTTGCTGACTTCCACACGAATCCTGTCCGGTAGAACCTGGGTCATACGGAAGGTGAGAACGCCCTGCCGTCTTTCCAGTTACTCCTCAAAGTGGGGATTTACCGCCATAATTATGGCGCGCCCAAAAGAAGGGTACATAGGATAAAGTTTAGAGGATTTATCCGTGGATGAATGCATCATGCAAGGTCTTCTGTTGTAAGCTTTTAAGCATAAATAAACTCTTTTTTTTAATATTGGTAGGCTCGCGTTTGACCACCTTCTCACCTGATGGTAAGCGATGATGTGGCCGACGATGGAACATGCTTGTCTAAAAGTAACCTATTCACTCTTGACTTAAAGACCCCTAAGTTGTAGCTATCAGGAAACACAGACTTTGGAAGGGTATTCCACTCCTTAGCTGCAATATTTTGGAATCGTTGTCAACCCTACGAATACACGTATTATTTTATATTTATAAGCGTAACAAAAGAACACCGCTCCATTTTATTGCCAGACTATAAAAAATGTAATTTTATAAGCCAGTTTCAAGTGCGGGCATTAGCTAGATTGACCGGTTAATGCCAGGAAGAACTGGACGTTACGGGCAAAGTTAATAATCGGCAATAAATCTTGAGGTATTAAATATAATAACTTTTTCGTCATTAAATAATTATTTTTATGGCTTAAGAAGTTTTATTTTTGGTATTTTTCTGATATTCAATTTAAGTTAGCGCCTTGTGTTAAAGGTCAGCATTAATCCAATATTAATCGGTAAATGTGAAAGTTTAAACATAGTCATTTTAATAATTACTCGTACAACAAAACTGATTTACAGTAAGTAATTTATCTATTCGAGTTCTTATAAGTACTCAGTAAGTACTATAGTATCATTTCACAGTTGGACATTGGCCTTTCCCAAGTGTCGCCATAACGACCGCTGCCACGGTAATATTTATGATAATATTACCGTGCCGCTGCTGGGTAACTCGCATCCTTCGGATTCCTGCGACCCTCACTAGGTAATCGGTCCATCTTGTGAGATACTCCAATTACTCTCTTCTTATGGCTTCAAAGTCATATAGAAAAGCTGGCATAGTTCGAGTCTGATTTGCACACGAAGGGTTCCGTACTACGATATTAAAATTGAACAAAAACTATCGTTTCTTGTATGAGAATCCCCTGATTTTATTATTTGTTGTGGCAATAAAAATATGTATTTTGTGAAAACTTCAGCTTTCTACCTCGTACCGTTTATGAGATACAGCCCGCTGACAGACAGATGGACGAACAGTGGCGGCTTAGTTGGCACCCTTCTGGTACGGAACCCTGAACAAGAGATATCTTCTTTTTTGGGACCCTGCTGCAACTGAATGTTTTTTAGTTTCGTCAGTAACTAAGTTATCAATAGTCTGATACAATCAGTGATACCATATCCAAAGGTTGCGATAGAATTCCTCATAAAAAACTAAGAGAGATATCTCCTTAGCGGAAATTGCCATAATCACCAAAGACAAATTGCTGTTAAAAGTACATAAGTTTTGTAGCAAAAAAGTTCCACTATTTCAATTAGAGCTTATTCCAAATAACTGTACGCAAACCTATGACCAAATACTCACGAAATACCAGATAGGTGCACACAAACAAACATCTAACGCACACATACAAACGCTGCAACATTCCTTCCGCTGCTGCGCGAAATGTCCACTTATTGATGTAGGTCAGTGTTGCTATGCTCCTCACTCCTTCCTTTATGGATCCTTTGTCCCGCTCACTCCGGGACTGGCCGCTTGAAGAATTTATTGAACGAACTAACTTGTTAGGTTTGCAACTTGCATTGCTTGAAGCTTGTATTATTATGACATGAATTTGCTTTCGGATTTTTTTTTTGTGGCGAGGAAGGGTTGGGTCAGTCAATATGGGGTAGTAAAACATTGTGTTTACGATTTGGACGCAATATTTTAATCTGGAGATAACAATGGAATTGAGCTGAATAGGTCATGAGTTCATGATGTTTGGATTGAGTTTTTTTGTCGGAATTCTTTAATAGGGTTAACTTGGTGGCTGTTAATCCGTTTCCCCTGTGGTAACGGGTTAAACTTTCTTTTTGGAAACTGTTTTGGTTAAGATTTTGTTGAACTTCGCAACTTTGGTACCTAACGGTATTGTAATCTGCTGGGAATTTTGTTTTACCTCTTCTTAATTCTTTATTGTACACAAAGAGTTGTCTTATTTCTTTCCTGTATCTCCATACGTTATGCATAACATATGGCGATACAGACAGTTCACGTACAAAGGCGAGCTTAACTCAGCAAGGAGTTTTCTTCTTCATCTTATTTCAAATATTAGTTAATGAAGAAAGGTTCTTATTGATAGGATTTGTGAATATATTTTTTAACTTTGAGAGACGTGAAAAATGTAATGAATCGTAATCAATTTGATCGAATTTGAATTTACTAAAAACACAAAGGTTTTATAAAAACACATTGTGATTTTTACTGTTCCGATACCGTTTATCGTTATAAAAACATCGGTGTCCAGAATTTTATCTATTTCTAAGCCTAGCAATAGAGGCTAGACCCTTCGAGCCTTTGGAAACTAGACTAAATAAAATATCTATCAATTTGTTATAAACTTTGCGTGTTACAGCTTTGACCACAATCAAAAGGGTTAAACTGGTAAATAGAATTAATACTGTAAAGGAGGGTAGTTTGGAAGTTAGGATAGCGTTGTTTTAATCACAATTAGTGAAGTTGAAGACTAGACAAATTACATGCTGAACTGAGACTGATGGAATTAATATTAACCTGTAGAAACTTGCAATGGTGATGTTTTCAAGTAGGCGCGATAGCCAAATCTTAAACTATGGGAATAGCAAAACGTACAATGTAGAGCGACCGAATTTCAATCACGATGGTCAATCTCAACTGAGACTAGTCAAAGTAAGCAGAAGATATTGTAGTGCATCAGTGTGTGCGCAAACACAGGTGCACTCTCTGTTCCTTTACTCTTATAGTCCAGTGGGATGGAAATGAGACACGACCGGAGAGAGATCAGGCGTAGAACCAACGACTTTACTTGCTTTTCGAGGCACGGGGTGTCACACCACCAAAGTCCAAGCTTCTGCTACTTTAAGCTCAGTAGTCACACTGGCGACCATGACACCATGTAGTCTGACTGTATGTAGTTGAATAACTATTAAATAAGTATTTGTATGGGTAGGATATATTCTTCGCAGAACAGATGGTCGATCGAGACGAAAGGTTCTAGAGTGGCGACTACGTAAAGGAAGACGTAGTGTTGGAAGGCCTCCTACAAAATGGATTGAAGCCCTGGTGAATTGCGAGATTCGGACGGATGCGAGACGTACAGGACCGGTCGTTATGGCGACATCATTATCTTCCTGCTTTTGTCCCGTTTCATTTGGGGTCGGCGCAATACGTTTTTTCTTCCATTCTATCATGTCACTCGTCACGGCGACACTTGGCTGAAATAATGATGAAGTATTTATTACATGAAGCTGCCTGTCAGACCATGTAGCCTCTGACTACCCTAAACGATTGTACCAATGACCTGGACCAACGTCATGAATCATCTAACGACAGTATCACAAACTTATGTGCAAAAACAACCCTTCATATACCTACACCAGCTATGACCTTTAAAGCAACAACCTCTAGTACGCTTTAGTATTTTTTTATCGCATATGATTGAATCGTCCTCCCATCAACAACGGGACCACCCTTCAACCTCATGTGACGTGAAGGGCAAAGAGCAGACGCACCCCATTCGTTTATCTAAAAGTCTTGCTATCTCTTTTCCACATGGCGAATGGGGGCCCATGGTAACACCCTAATTGCTAAATTAATCAGAATAAAAGAAACATTGTTTGATTTTTGGGAGTCAATTGGCTTTCTCTTTTGTTACCAGTCCTTTTCCACTCACCTATCGTTAACATCGAGTATATTTTAAAATCTTGTTGCTTCATCTAACGCAATCCAACGCGATGTTGGATGAAGAGGCAATGAAAAAACAAAAAATAACGCCTGAAAACTCTGTTGGCATTTGATAATTTACTCGAATATTTCATAAAACTTATTCCAGGAAAAATATATTTTTTTAAGTAAATTAAAGGTTTTTGAAAAAAATTGTCATTCAGAATCTTGATTAAATTTGCAAAGATTCTATTGTTATATTTTTCTGACTTTTAAAATTTAACACATTACGAAGAGCCGTTCATACAAAATAGCAGATTTTCAGAGATCTTTACTGGATTTGTCTTACACCAATTTTTAAATTGATTTCAATAGAAGCCTAGATAACATCCACAAGATATTTGTTTCCAAAATATCTAATGAAAAATGTGTAATAACGCCATAATCGCGTAACAGAGGTTGTATGAAAAACAGTGAAAATGTATGTCGGATTGCATGCCCTTAAGCAAAGAACTTAGTACCAAAAAAAAATTAGGTTATTCCTATACCTACACGTTGCAAGTTTCATCCAAATATGCTCAATAGTCTTTGAGGCGTCATTTACTATATAGGAAATATCCAAATATGAATCTCATTTCTTATATTATCAGAACCTAAAGCCACACGGTTACTTGTTACAAAACAAGGATAACATTTTTATTCAAAAGAAAATGTTTTTACAAGTCGTGAACCGTTTATTTTTGAATTGCTAAAAGTGACCTTTCCGTGAAATTGTATCCGTTTAGACTAAAATAAACTTTCGAGGCTGGTAAACTTATTGTGTTCGAAACAAAATTACTTTATTACAAAAACATTCATTTTGAAAATACATAAAACATTTTTACTGTCGTCGGTAAGTACTTATATTTCAGAAATCCTGCATAGATAAGATTGAACGATAATAGTCAAAATATAAACTTGCATTACGCAAGTTTATATTTTGTGATGCAAGTTTGTAATAGCTTAGTTACCGCGACCCTGGAACGCAAATTGCAACTACTACTAGTAATATGTGGGTCTTACTCGACCTGGCGGAGTTATTTGATGATCTACCACGTAAAAAAGAAAACATCGTGAGGAAACAGCATATTCTAGGACCAAAAATTCGAAGAAATGTGACATTCACCAACCCGCACTGGGCCCGCGTGGTAAATTACGGCCCATGCCCTCTCCCAGAGAGGAGGCCTGAGTCCCAGCAGTGGGAACATTAGAAGGCTGATGATATGCTATGCTACCACGTAAAAAAATGGATCCAAAACACGTCGTCATCATTAAACAAAAAAACTGTCTACAGGATAGATTTTCCCAAGCAAGCGTCACTAAGTTCTGGCATACAGCTATCCAAGAACACACGTGCCACAGTAGATATATACTTAAACCTACTATCTAGCTCTACTAGGTCACACAACACTCCACAAGGTCACAGATAGGCCTAATTTATTTATCCCCAACCGTATCGTTTTAGGAAACGGGGGAATTTTATCAAAGTGCTTAACGCAATTGTCCTGAGTAAACCGGTATAGACCTTGACCGAGTTCGACCAACCCCGACGAGTTGCCGCCTTATGGACTGTAGCGGGGTATGGCGGGTTCAGATGCGAGAAGTGTGCGAGTGAATTAGGATAGTTAGTGGCGCGAGTTAGATGATGCGGTTGAACGAGGCATCTTGTGACGAATTTGAGTGATATAAATGTTGCTGTTTTATTGTGAAAATTCTCCAAATATTTTGTAAAATGTTTTTATTCTAGTTAGTGTAAAATGTTAGTGTTATGCCATATTAAAAAAAAACCTTGTCTTTAGTGATAAGACAAAGACAGTATGCGTCGTAGTTTTCAAGTATCATGTTGATTTGCAATGTTCTGTTGTGGTGTTCATTTTGTTCGCTTGGTAAGCAGTTTTCTAGTATAATTTTGCCTTATATAACATAATTCTGATACTAAAGAAAACCACAGGAGTAAAACTGTAAGTAATAATAAATAATGCTAGTTTCGACGTACTCTTGTTCAATAAAACAACAGTCTGTGTAGTGTCGATATCTCTTTGATATTGATACTTACGGGCGACACAATTTGATCAGTGAAATCGGAGTGGTGTAGACTATACAGTGTTACCAAGCTACCTTTGTTTCTTGTGTTACAGTAAAGTGTTTTGTCGTAGTAGTAAGTTGATCAGTGAAAGAAAACTTCAGAAGGAAACTGGTATGTCCTAGGGACCTAGGACCAAATATTCAAAGGCCAACTGACTGCGGTGGTTACAGCCCACTCCTAACCGACAGAAACCCCTATATTTTAGCACTGGGGACATCGTAGCCTCATTATGTGACGTACCTAACTAAATGAGCTATTGTAGGTATTAAATCTTAAATCAAAATGGTGTCCGCAACTTCACGTCTAAAATGTACCCACACACTTTACCCTTAGGTGGGACAAATGTGTCATTCGATCCACTTCAGCTCTTCAAAGAACGCCAGCAGCGCTTTGCTATTAATATTGACCATTTCACGAAATACTTTGCTCTGTAACTATACTGCGACGACTGCACAGTTTAGAAGTAGATGAGCTGCTGTCTCGCCCTCATTCATGCAGGCCCTTGCAAAGTGGGCTGTCAGTAACTTCTATGACAGAGAGGTGTTTTATTAAATATCTTGTGGCCAGTGTAACGGCCACAACTAAGCATCACGGCAGGTTTTAATCACTAAATGAGTTAGTAAGACAGTGTAACTTCCGAGGTACACTTCTATATCAACATCTTGGTAACTTCACACACGTCCTTGAGCCTCCGTGACTCGAATCTCCCAACTTAGCTCAAAGACTAACTTTGTATGTTTTCATCCTCTCCAACTTTTATTAGTTGATGACAATATCTGGCTTGTAATTTTGATCGTGGTAAGAGTATAACTTGTAAGTGCTGTGTTCTTGTGAGCACGGCGTTATGTCGGTAAGTTGTGAACACGTTCAGTGCTGGGAAGTTACAATAACGCGGTGTTCGTGATGTGAATGGATACAGACGGGGATAGCGCTGGTTGAAAGGGCACTTTTTTGTGGATGGAATTTCTAACTTGAAATTTTATTGCGATCATTAGAATTTGACTCTATAGCTCTTTGGGTTTTTACTCTTTGGCTCTAAGGCTGTTCTAAAAGGTTTATGGCTTCCTAATACTAACTACAGAGTATGAACAGCAGTGGTATCCGGTTTGCAAAAGGTGCTGATGTGGTAGTCAATAACTATTTGTGTGCCGATTTTGCTTGAATCACAATCTTTGAATCACTTTACATGGATAACCGTGTGGGTGACCTGTTGATGGTCTGTGATCCTGCCATAAGAGCAGTAACTGTAAAAAATTTAATTAGTAGGTCGATGCCTAGTCATGCTTTATGATCTGTGAAAATTCTTAAGAAAACGGACGTTATGTATAATATTTTCTTTTCTTTCTGCTCGAATACAAAGAACAAGATTTATTAAATTGAACCCTGTCCAAAGTCCCTGGCTAGACAATATAAAATCTTGAGATTACTACATCTGCCTACCCTCATTTGACATGACAAAGAAACTAACAAGCCCATCATCTATTTAGTTAACTGTAGTGATTTAGTAACTACAATACAATAGTTTACTAAATAAAAAACGGAGATTACAGATAAAAATATTTGTATCACTACATTATTTTCCATTGTTGTAACAATCTAAGCGTAATTTTGGAAGAAATCCTTCTGTAATATTATTTTTATTTTGTGAAAGGCTTTTTTTGTTGACTGTACATTTTCCTCAAGTTATAGCTTTGTGTGCTGACTTTACAAAATAATAATAGTGTTGGCATTTTATCATACCTACAAGAGATTAAAGACTTATGTTTAGAACCTTTTGAAAATAGTACTTTTCTTTCACATTTGAATTCCAACCTTCAAAGACAAATATCATCATCAGTGATAACTTGGCTTCCATTTCTTCCTCTTATATTGTCGTCATAAGAAACATTGGTTTCTAAAACAGTCTTTACACATAGATTTGATATTTTTTCGATTGTGTTTTTCTATTATTGCCACTTTTTCTCCTATTTTAGGCGTCTAAAGGGGCATTACCTTTTGCTTATGGTTTACAAAGCTCTTAAGTCTTACTATGACGTATTAAAATGTCAAGTGTAGAGCATTTTTTTTTCTGGCAACATTGGGACCGGCTACCACACGATAGACTAATATATTTTTATTTTGACACATTTTTCTCTCGTACATAATAGCGGAGTCCTGTTGAGAGCTATGAAAGACATTTTTATGTATGATTTATTACGTTTGCATGTTAAACCACATGTAGAGAAACCTTGTGTTCGGCTAGCTTCCTATATTAAATATGTTTACGCTTCTTAAACTGCTAATGAAATGGCGGAGCTAAAATGTCATGTGTCCACCTAATCTCATAAGGTAAGCACCGGAATAACTAGCCGTAATCACTCAAGTTCAGGGCTAGTGATTTAAAACTATGAGTATCTTTTCTGTATGAGAACATAAGCTGAACCATTTTTTTTTCTACCAGGGTTCATTTTACCATCATCTTCCGGCTGCTACAGAGTTAATACCGCGACTTCTGCTTCAGCTCCCACATGTGTGTCTGTTAGGGTTGTACCGAATCGGTTGTTGAACCTTTAAGCATCATTTTAGTATTCACTACCTTTCCGTCTTCTTCTCTTTTCATTTTCATTATCCTAGAATCTCTCACCATTTCCTTGGACTATCCCTGCTGCTGATCTTATGAAAGTCTACTAAAAACAAAGAAATTTAATAAGATTATTGGCTGATAAACTAATTTCGAAAATTACTTGGCTTCCTAACTAGTGCAAATTAGATGTTTAATATGGACAAAACAAAAAACAGAGCTACTGAACCGTTAAAACCATGAGAATTAATTCTTACAACCATCTCATTCGTGAAACAACCTCGGAAAATATACAAACTAGAAAAAAACTGGAATAATACTGTAAATGTTTTCAGTAGAACACTTATGTAGATACATCAATGCCATAGTAAAAGCATTATTCTTCCGCATTCACTCTGTACTACAGACGTATGCGAAAAAAACTCTTTACTACACGCCATAAAAATTTGGAGTAACATACACATATAAACAATAAACCACACAACCGATAAACAACTTTAACATCTAAAAATCAAGGTTGAAATTTATCTAGTAGAAAAAATTACGCGCAGTTCGGCAAATATGTGTGCGTCAAACAAGGCTATCAAACGATAATGAAACTTGATGTTTTGTAAATAAAGTCCGGTATGGAGCAGTGATGTAATCAGAGGGACATTATCGCGGAATTGAGGGGTATACCAGGTCAGGTTTCAAGAGTCCACAAATGTTTATGATAAAGGTAGAGCTCGGTCATGAATCGGGGGATTTGTGTGAACTTGGTTTCGTGTAAGATTTAATATTTTTGTATAACTAGGATTAAACGACATGGTTTTCGATCTAGTTTCATGTCACGGATCAAGACGAAGATGTTATACTACATTTAAAAAAATATAGGCATATAATTCCGACGTACGTGATTATTTTTGGGAATAACAGTTCGTTTATTCAATGTCTAAGTATATAGATATAAATGGAGAAACTGACTTACTGACATATCGACGTTCAGCCGAAACTACTGGGACTAGGATCGTGAAATTTTGCACAAGGCTTCCTTTTATGACGTAGGCGAGCTCTAAGAAAGGATTTTCCAAAATTCAGCCCCTGAAGGGATAGAACGGTTCTCTAAAGTTTGTATGGAGAAACTTACAAACCATGCGGGCGAAGCCGCTGGCAGAAGCTAGTTCATGTATCCAACGATAACTAAGTAATTCAACAGAATCATAGTCTTGCGGCAAAGCATGTGTTCAGTCTGTTAATTGCACGCAATTTATATTATAATAAACTTTTTTTTAGATTAATAAACTTTACGATCTTACATTACGAATCTTAACTCGTATTAGGAGATGATATCAACATTACTTATTAATTAATAAAACTACAAATTACATTAGAATTTTTGTCGCTAGCCATATTTATTGGGAACCATAAAATTAATGATCATGACTTAATATAAATATCGTTAATATATAAAGTTGTCATTAATTAACTAATTTATAAGTAATTCCAAATTGAGTTTAGACAAGGGAAATTAATAAATACGACAGTTTTAATTAAAGGAATACCTGCAATGGTAGGCTACCACAATAATTAGTAAGTATCTTATGATCAAACGACGATATCTATCTTCTATCTACGCAAATATTATAACAAATTTTTTTTTTACAATTTTCCAACAATAAAAGTAAAAAAAAAATGGCAACACTCTAAACAAAACACGGACGTACTCATCACGTGGACCGCGTGCGTGCGAGCGAGACAAAACTCAAAACAAGGGGATGAGGCAAAGACAGCGCTAGATAACCTTGACCTGCGCAGTGGAAGCGCACAGCGCCGCCCTGTGTCGTATCTCGGAACTACAATATTAATAATTAATGGCGCGAGAAATGGCCGCCGAATTTTATCCACAAATTGACATGATACGTGACATAAATGCGGTAATAAATTGCTTTGTTGAGAAAGGTATTTGGAGTTTTTTTTTTAAATTGATAGGTTTATGTTCGTTTTCGTTTATCGTGTGAATAGGATTTTGTCGAATTAAGTAATGGACATTGTGAAATGGCGCCGAGTAAATAATGATAGGTTGTATTTTTAAAAGTTGAAACTGGTATCTATGCTACGTATATTGTTTTATGTAGGTTATTGACTAATACAGGAGGTTCCAAACTGTATGTCACGTCGCCCCGTGACGACGCAATACTCCTAGTGCTATCTTATGGGGCTTAGAAACCGGTAGGTACCATCGTGATCATTTCTGACTGACCACTTAAAAAAAAATTCGCTTGAATCCTGCGACGCGGCGCCAAACGAAACGCTTTTAAGTTTTCGTTCTGAGTGCAAGCAAAAATGAACTTAGCGGTGGTCAGGCGAAAGTGTCTTAGATGGTAGGCTCAGGTTGCCGGCAGGAAAGACAGCTGTTTGGACGATCTTGTGATACTAACATAAAACTACATCGATCAATCGATGTAAAACTACCTACGATTCGATTAATATCCAATTTAATCTAAGAGCAATATAACTGAATAAACATTATTGTACGCCAAAATAGTAGGTAACAAAACTTTTTTTAATAAACCCAAATGTAATGGTACTACGCTCAGCGGCGGTTTTAATTTGTAAATAAAAGAATCTGAAGAATATAATTGAACGGTGATGTAAAAAACCCACGACAAGTCAACAGAGACGTAGTATGAAAAAGATTGAGAGCCGCTGAACTAATAGGACTTACCTGAAAAAAAATCTTGTTTACATGTTTGTGAACGCACCCACGACTGCCCACGAGACAAGAGTAATTCCTAGTGTTCGCCAATGTTTTTTTATTTTTAAGTAGGTATAGTTACTTACTGAAACGGTAACTAAGATTGAACGATCGTGGAATCGTGGGCATCATTATAGGACACGTAGGTAACTAAGCCGTAAGTTCTAAACAGTTTAATTCGAATTTTTTCTTCGTATTTCGGTCCGAATAAGGACATCAAATTGCTATAAACCTTTCAAAGTAGCAAAAACTTGGTAATTTCGTTCTCAGTATAGGTCTTAAGAATCTTGATTCTGAGAATGTTGCCTATTAGTCTTTGATAGAATCTAGAAATTTTGTTATGGGCCTACAATATTCGTTTTATATGCTGTATCAACTTTGTGTAGACGAGAGAAGTTACATCTTCTAGGTTTTGTATAATAATATTAACGTTCCGGTTTCGGCGAAATATTCTTATTATATTATCTACATGAATATACCTATATACTCAACTTAAAACGGTATTATTATGTCCATATTTTGACATAGAAAATACTATTTAGATTGTCGACGCCGTAATGTAGATTTTGTTTTGTTAGTTTTAATTAGTTGAGTATCTTATAAATATGTAAATAGTCCTCTTCTTCCTGCCCTTGTCCCATTTTATTTGGGGTCGGCACAACACGATTTTTTCTCTTCACGCAATCCATCCATCTCTTCTTTGGCCTCCCTCTCCCTTTCTACGTCATGTAAATAGTACATAGCTTTAAAAAACAAAACTCCAATATCTAAACTTACGAAGGGATTTCATCATCGCTTTGAAAAAAAAAAAAAAAAACAGAGCTAATCACATGAATAAAAATATCTATTGATAACATGATAGAAACCGTGCACTCTTCTGTTCATGTTTTATTAGCCCCTCATGTAGGCCTATGTGAAATATATTTTGAATTGAATTGATTACATTACATTACATAGAACTAACGTTCCCACAAAACATTTAGTTGATAAACCGGCATACCTAAAACTTCTCACTAGAACAAAACGATAAAACAGATCCAGGTACAACTAAGTACAATCATTTAGAAGCGACAGTTCTTAAAACTGGATGCTACAGAGCTTGGAAACGACTCTGTGGCCACTGCAAGAGGTAGCTTAACGTAGCGTCATCATCATCATCATATCAGTCGATAGACGTCCACTGTTGGACATAGGCCTCCCACAAGTGTCGCCACAATGAACGAACCTGTGCGTCACGCATCCAGCGGATTCCCGCAATCTTCACTAAGTCATCGGTCCACCTTGTAGGAGGCCTTCAAACGCTGCATCTTCCGGTACGCGTTCACCACTCCAGAACCTTTCGGCCCCAACAGCCATCGGTTCTGCTTACGCTACGTAGCGTCAACTTGCCATAAATCTTAGCATGGACCTTTCCACGGCGTGTATAAAATGTCAGGCGTGTTGGGAGAAAGCGGGATGGAACTACACACCCTAGAAAGCTCCAATTCTGTAACAATTCAGTTTAGGTCAATGATAAATGATCTTTATTTTGCAATTAGGTTTTATAAAAAAAACACTTGTCAATTTTGTTTTCAGTCAGTTTAAACTAGATGAGGATACGGCCTCGTGTCCCCGAACCGTAACAGATTTATGTGGTGGTAGGAAATTAGTAGTACCATTTCTTCCTAGATAAAATACTAGGCAGTCAAGTGGTGATGGACAGGCTCTTTAGGGGATAATATTTTGTAATATTTATCGCATAGAAAAAGCGAATTCGCGGCCCAATCTGCTAGTATTTTAGATAGTCGTACTGCAACGCAAATAACGGATAGTAGTTGCTGGATATGAGGTCGGATTGTGATGGTATTTGACTCTTTCAGTGCCAAAAAACTACAATAATTCGTTGTTATATATTCGTAGTTACTGTTGACTTGTATTCATGCCCAATAACCGTCTAGTTAGTCTAATGTAAGTATACTTAGCTTAGACCAGCACGGAAGACATATTATGCAATGCACCAACAGAACAGGATAATACATTCTATAACAGACTGCACTTATAAAACGGTGGACCGCCGATTACCTTTTTTAGTGGGAAAATCATCAATGACAACCCCCGCTCTTGGGCGGAGCGGGAGACAGTCTCAGTTTTAGTCTTACTAACTAAAAACCCACCCCGTTCCTTCAAGCCTTCATACCGGGGCTCGAGTTGTCTTTCGAAACTAACCCTTGCCGCGGAAGGCTTCGACCCATCTGGGGCATCTGTTGCTGACAACTCCTTGAGGCGCGCGGGTACAGTGCGCGCCGTCGACGACTTGGGCTTGATCCGGACAGTTACCGGACGGTCGGACAGCGGGCTACTCATTGCTAACTGTCAGCAAGCACGCGCCTACGGTGGCCATAAATCGGGATCGGATTCCCGGCGGCGGCGAGAGCACCGTTGCCTGATGCGGTCGGCCTCCTCCTTTGATACGGACAGTGCTGAGTTTGGGAGTCGTTGACTCACTTTTTAGAACTTACCAGTGTTATATGTATAAAAATTATTATTATTATACTTAGATTTTTCAACTATTGTACAATCTGTGTCTTGGGTCCTTGACCCGTGGATGTAAATCCATTAAATATCTTCTCTCACTCTGGGTGGAGTGAGAGAGACTTATCAGTCAGACTTTTACTGATTACAACTTACTCGTGTTACTTGTACTTTAGTTGCCCGTTCTAGGGCCATGATGACTATATGAAAATCCTTTCATCGATGTAAAGTATTACTATGCCGCGGTCTCTAGATTTCGTGTTCTATGTTTGCTACCAACACATACCCACGCATTCAACAAATGTTTCCTTTGAACTCGCCTCCAACTGAATATCTAACACCTGAAGATGTTGTTAGATTACAAAACACAAGTTTATTATAATATCTATATGTTTCGAGAAATGATACATATTGCTGTAGCATTCAGGAATGCTATACAGTCTGTGAGAATGAGGAATCAGTTTCTGAGATTTGGATTGGCTTGTTTCGGATTCATAGTGTTAGTGTCATTATTGTTACATTGTAATTTGGAAGAGGTCATCTTACCGGAAGACATAGCGTTGAAAAGCTTCCAAGAGCGTGGACCTATAGCCTGCTGAGGGCATCAGTACGATATGTACAGGGTTTCTCGTTGAGGCGACACTTGACAGTGGATATCTTTCGATTCGTAATGATGATGATCTTTAGATTAGCACCATTTACATTTTGTTTTGTGTCAACATGAAAAATAACGTTTCAAATAATGATGATAGTACTATTATTCCTATTCAAATCATCAACATTGCTATGCACTGTGATCTTGATGCGCATAAATATTTGATTCAATCTAACACGATCGATGGTTTCTCAAGATTTGCCTTTATCAACCAACATCTCAGTATCGTTATAATTCTTGCCATCTTTATGATTCTTGTACGATCGATTCTCCACATCAATAGTTAAATCTGTTCTGTCAACGTATGTGTTTTTTCTGAAATCCACATCACATCCTTACCTGGTCTCAAGTTTAGCTTATTATTTTCATAATTGTCAATATGATTATCACTAACCTTAGATTAAATTAAAACAGCGGAAGATAGTTGACTCGTCTCTAGCGCGTGGACCGCTGCGCTGTAATCAAGCCTCCGTGGCTTAATTTCACTCAGACACATAAACGGGCGTGTTACGCAAAAATATTGTTTTTTGTTTTAAGTGACTTAAAGGTTATCAAAATGTCTGAGCGTGTTTTTATGCGTTGTACAAATTATACAAAAACAAAACAAAAAATCAGTAGTTGTGCAGAGAGTCCAGGTTTTCTGATTGCAATGTTAGCGCGTAACGTTCTCGTATCTATCCTTATAATATATTTATTATCAATGTCATTAACACTATCAGGTGCATCAAAGTTACTTTTATCTATTATACTTTTTTAAAATTTTGTTTAAACGCATTATCTCTGGAACTAGTCGAACGGGAAAAAATCTTTTTGAATAGGATGTATATAAGATCACGTCACAACCCACGAAAGCGAAAAATAACCAAAGATGCGGGTGAAATAGCGGAGGACAACAGAGCTAGCAATAATATAAACTGTTTTATTATGTTTAAAGCAAATTCTACGTTTCTCAACTTGACGTAATTCTTTTATTAGTTACAAAAATAAATAAATTGTCAACTAGTTCAAAGATTTTATTCAAACATTGTGTGGGTAAAAAGAATGTAAGCAGGCTCTTCACAAAGAGGCCCAGCGGCTAAATGCCCAATTTCCTTTAGGGCCAAAACTCATTACGGTAACAGTTGAGGGTATACTTTTTGACAGAATTTGTATTATATTTCTTAACTTTTTCTGAATACCTTTTTGATTGCGGATTTACTTTTGATTGTTGAAAAACAAAGAGTTGTTACTCGGAGGTAAAAAAAACAAGAAGAGGAGGTTAGACACGATAATTAAATAGGGTTTGTCGATGTATTGTTTGATTATAAGCTTTAAAATGAAATATTCAACCTCTATCATCATCATTAACCTTTTCCTAATTAGCTTGGGGTCGGCTTCCAGCCTATTCAGATGCGGCTGTATACCCGTGTTTTACATGAAGCGACTGTCTATCAGACCTTCATACCCCAGTTACTGTGTAACACGATACTCCTTGCATAGACTGATGGTCAGACTTTTTGGCGTCTGACTACCTAACGACATCAAAGATTTACGAATGACCACCAGGACCAACGGCTTTTCCAAGGCTCGTGGCATCAGTTATGTCCTAGATAGACTTATTGAAAAGTACTTATGAATAGAAAAATTCACATTGGTATTCGGTTTTGGAGAAGCAGGTCCCTTAACCACGGGGACATCACGACAAACCTCTAATTGAAAATTACTTTCCGTGGCTATTTTTGTCACATCAGCTCTTTTATCTTTTAACAGTGGCATTGCTTTCTCCTCCATACATCTTATGTCTATGTTTACCTCCTGCTGTTCATAATCTTATAAAGTACGAAGAATCTGTTTGTCGCCACTGCTTTACCCAATTACAAATCGTTTACCATAAACCTTGTTACAGTTACCAACTAATTCTTCGCCAATATCCTTTCTGTTTGTGTGGTCCGTTTCCCTAGTCCCTTTCACTAATAACTTTAATAATTTATGTCATTAACAGGTTCTGTTACACTAAATCTGTTTTACTTCTCGCCACAAACTATAGCCTAATTGGTATATTTAATATCCTCGGAGCGTTTGTTTTGAAAATTTCCTGAATAATAAAGTTTCAAGAATTAATTTTGAATGTTTTGATCGAAATATTGGGGGTCAAAAAACTGGATAAATTATATTTTAGGTCAGCTTTGCTGGTTTGTATTATTTGTTACTGAATTAATTTTGAGGATTTAATCAAGAAAATACCATTGTTTTTATTTCTTCTTCTTCTTTTGGTATCGATGTACTATTACTGAAAATTTGCTTACTTGTATTTGGCAATCTCTATGGCTCTGGCCTCGTATACTACGTAACTACAGTTGCTTGTGTAGGATGAACAACATACTTAGTTGTTATTATAGAAGATGTTAGAGTATAACAAAAAACAATCTATCCTACTTCAGCACACTATGGTCTTTCTCTTCCTAACCAACAAATGGTCCGAGCCCCTTGTCACCAGTTGTCGAAATCTCTGCTATGGTTATAGTTACTGTATTCTTCTTTTAGCCTTGCTTACGAGCATACATCATCATCATCTTCCCGCCCTTGTCCCCTGTTATTTGGGGTCGCCGCAACATGATTTTTTCTTCCATTCTGTCTTGTCACTCATCCCGAGCATATGTCTCACGCAATATTACTGAAACATACCTCATCTAAAGAAAAGGATAATAAGCAGTTATTATTGAAATCCTTAAAACGGTGTTTACTTTAGTGTCCACCTATTAACCCTAACAGAGGATGTCGTAAAAGAACTGAGAGTTTACATAGTTAATAAATAAATTATGAATAAGGCATCAGTATAATTTTGTTCTGTAATATCCATAGATCGTTCATTTCCTTACTAGCTTTAATTATTTACACAGTATTATTTTTGTGCGTGCGTGTTGCTAGTGATGACATATGGCTCCGAAACGTGGTCGTTCACAATGGGCCTCATCAGAAGGCTTAAAGTCACCCAAAGAGCAATGGAAAGGGCTATGCTCGGGGTTTCCTTGCGTTATCGAATAAAAAATGAAGATATCCGCAGGAAAACTAAGGTTGCCGACATAGCACAAAGAATTGCCAAACTTAAGTGGCAATGGGCAGGGCACATTGCTCGCAGAACAGATGGCCGTTGGGGCCGAAAGGTTTTGGAGTGGCGACCGCGTACCGGAAGACGCAGTGTTGGAAGGCCTCCTACAAGGTGGACCGATGACCTGGTGAAGGTAGCAGGAAACCGATGGATGCGGGACGCACAGGAACGTTCGATGTGGCGACGCTTGGGGGAGGCCTATGTCCAACAGTGGACGTGTATCGGCTGAAATGATGATGATGATGATATTATTTTTAGTTTATGCGAAACCTGAATAAGTTTGTTCAGAATCAGTAACTGAATGGATTCCAGTAGTTTTTACACCAAGTTATATTTTTCCCAAAAATATTTAAAACGTCGCAAGTTGTACACCACAGACACTAAGTACAACTCAGGTCACGCCAGTTCATAGCAAGTATTAGGTAACAGCAAACAGCTGAGTTCAAGTGCAAATCAGCCCCTCAGTCGCCTGGATGGCCCGGTGACTATGTATTTTTGCTGACATAACATGCTTAGAACTTTGTGATTTATCATGATACAGTTATGAAATTTTGTACATAGGTTCTTTACATAAATTAATATACTAGACACATATTTCGGGTATCGCATATATTAAAACTAATGTGGTATATTGCCCTGTACCCCTAGCCAAGTTGCTAATCTGCAATAGTTAACGCTTGTAGAAAGCTTTAAATGTACGGGAATGACGTCGTCTTAACGCTCAGTCACGTGGTCAGAACAAAAGAATTGGCGGCAAGGTCAACTCGTAGCGTTCGGCGCGAGCGAAACGGTTGTAACTTGGCTAGGGGGGCAGGTTTGTCATCTCAAGTGTCTCCGTGGGTAAAGTGGTAAGATACAGTTTTATTTTCATATCTCCTGTTCCAGTCTCTGCATCTAAGTTCATATCGGTAAGTGTCAAACTTAATTTACTAAGTTCGGGTTCGTTGACTGCAATGAAATCAAAACATCAGTCCAAGGTTTGTTATTCTTCATTTTACGCATTTACTTTTTTATCAAGTAATACCTAGATGTTATATAAATGCTCTGACTTCATCAGTTCAATAAATTTCGTCATGTACCTATCTCTACTGTTAATGTCATGATAACATAAAATCTCGGAATTGAGACTTTATTGTTGTATATTTTACATAAAATATATCAATTTTTGAGATGTTTTTGTAAGAAAGTACTACTACCTATCATTATTATTCTCATTTTATTCTTAGGCTCAAGTTATTCCGCCGCGAAATGGAATGGAAGCTTCAAATTCGCCTCTAGCGTCAATTTCGTAGCTCTGGGAATTCTCGGGAATGCGCGAGGATTCCCAGGAAGACGCCCGACCTTTTTTTGGATCGTATTTAATGTGTATATTATACAATTGACATAAAGTTCATTATGCTATGTACAATTTCGTTGCAAAAAGTCGTTTCCATTCCATTCCGCGGCGGTGTAAATTGAGCCTTACACATAAGCAGGTGTAGGTACATGACAGTTCTATACAATATCTTTGATGTGATATTTCTTAATTCTGTACAAAAGAATATTCTATTTGATTTTTGCTTACCAAGATCTATAGTTCTATAATATCATCATCCGTATGCCCAGACACTTTTTTAGTTATTTGGTAGGTACTACTCTTGTTAGTGGTTTAAGGCTAGGCTGAATAATTATGTTCTGATAATTATTTAAAATGATGTAGAAAAACATGGTAAGGAAACCGATATACAGTCCATTAGCATAGAATAGCATAGTCGGCCTTATAATGTTGCCACTGTTGGGACTCAGGCCTCCTCTCTAGGAAATAATCCACCACGCGGGTCCAGTACGGGTTGGTGAATGTCACATGTCTTCGAATTTTTGGTTCTAGGACATGTCGGTTTTTTGACGTTGTTTTCCTTCACTGTTTTGAGAGCAGTGGTAATGAAATTTATACAAAGTAACGCGTCTGGCAGCTCTGTATACTTAATCTTTCCTTTTTTCACCAGATGTCCCGATAAGGTGGTTGTCGTCACCGCGCGCGACCGTGCCGTGTGTGGTGCCGGACGCGGACCGGATCCCAGCCCGACGCCCCCCGCCGCCGCTCGAGGCTGATGACAAGTCCCGGCCGAAGCCCTATGTCTGGAGGAAAGGAGATGAGGAGGTTAAACGGTAAGTTTGTGGTTCACACTTAAAAATGCTACCTGTTACAGCTTCTGAAAGGAAATCCCAGCCCTGGAATGTAAGGCAACGAAGTACTGACTTCTACTGACTAAAAGCCACCCCTAGTGGGTTTTAGTCAATAAAAGTCTAACAAGAAAGGACAGGAGATGACATTGGATAATTTCCCGCCTAAAAAAAGCCACAGATGCTAAAAATCGGCCGTGGTGACCTCTCGCATAGAGAGGGAGTGAGCGGCGGATGCCTCCTTCTGCTAAGCAGTAATAAAAGTGAAGGAGGCCGACACACGGTTGAAGGAACGGTTGTCCTCACGCCCAAGCCGCTGGGACCTTGACTCCGACTTCCAGCCACCGTAGGCATGGGCTTGCGGGCAATGAGCAATGGGTACCGTCCAAACCGAGCGCGCGTCGTTAACGGTGTGTAGTGTACCACGTAGGTCTCAAGGAGATGTCAGCAAAAAGGGGTCTAGAAGGGCCGAAGCTTGTTGAGGCCACGAGTTAACTCCTGAAAGGGAAATCCGTAGCCCTGGGATATAAAGAGCACCTGAAAGAACATAGTAGTGGTTTCAGTCATTAAAAAGTATGACACGGCCTCCGATCTAGCGCTGGAAAAGTCATTAGATGATTTAACTCTTTGAATGTCGTAATTAGAGACACAATAGAAAGACAATTACCTTATGTCGGACTGTGTAACTTAAGACATTCGAAAGGTTAAAGCTTCAAAAAAAGATGCTAAAAATTTTCCTGTGGAAATCACAGCATGAGCATAAGTAATGACATCATTTTTTTCCCTCTGATGTGACCGATAGGAATAATTAAAATATTTATTCTCAGATACGAGTTTAATAAATTATAATCATGTTCATTTTGTTCCCTAAGGGTACTAAGCAACGGTACCCTCGAAGTATCACGGAAGAAGGATGGGAGTTCCGAGGGAGTGTACCAGTGCACCGTGAGGCATCATGCGGGGCTGGTGCTCGGGTACCCAGTCCACTTGAAGTTTGCTTGTGAGTACCTATCAATACTTATATTCCTACCTATACAACACTCTCCTAGAGAGGAGGCCTGAGTCCTAGCAGTGGAACATTAAAAGGATGATTATACTATACAATATATTTCTGGGATAATGCACACCCTTGTACCACAAAATATATAGGTACAGAAGTCTATCTCCATATAAAGCGCGCTCGAGCAACGCACACATAGACACCGCTCACGGACACGATATCTCGGTCGCGTCTCGGATCACTCGTTGAACAATTCCGGCTCAAACGCTCATTAGTATGCATCCACCAAGCGTAGGTATAAAAAGTGAAGTACATACATGAGATTGTTTTCTGTATCTATCTATTTTGTGCTTGTACACACCAATTAGAAAATTAAGTTACTTAAATACACGTACCTAGGTAGTATTTTTTTTTAAGAAATTCGTTATCCCTGGACGAATATAATATGGGAATCGACGCACTGCATTGGTAGCGTATTTGTATTCGTATCTACATATAATACACACTCACACACAAATACGTTAGTGACGTAATAAATATTATTATTTACTCAAGAATTTGTCAAAATAGGTGATTGTTTTGATTCTAAAAAACATTTAAAAAAACCGCCTTGCCATCTTCGTCATGTCCAGGCTATTTCCCATTCTCTCTTATCAAACGACACGCTATCAAGATAAAAGACTACAAAGATTAGAAATTGTAATCCTATAGAAACAATCACCAGCATCATTACACTCTGTACAAAATAAATTCGATACATTACCCTCCTCTGAAAAACAAGCGAGTACCTACCCTCCCTACACGCGGAGGTCGCTATCATACCCAAACATTTACTGAGCTCGCGCGGGTAGGCAATTCTGCTATTTACTTTGTTGTTTATACTTGGGCTTTGTGTACTTACAATCTACAGTCGATTAAATATGAGGCTTGTGTAGGAGGAAGGAAAATACTTCAAAAGACTTAGTTTAGGCACTTGTACTACTGCCGACGATTAGCGAACTGCGAATAAAGCTAGGATTACCTGTACATTTTCTCCGCTTACATAAATATAGGTTCCTTGTAGAGCTGTTGGTCATGATGTTGATCTTCGTCTTGTATCTCATTGAAATTATCATCATTTCAGCCGAAAGATGTCCACTGTTGGACATAAGCCTCCCTCAAGTGTCGTCATTAGGTATAACTCATTGAAATAATAAACATTTTCAATACACTTGCTCAGAAGGTGACTCTTATTGCACTGCACTTAGGTACATAATAGAGTTACCAAACTGTGAAATTTGGATTACCATTACGTACTAAAGCTATAATGTACTTAAAACCTTATTGTTCAACCTCTCCCCCGCCATAATTTGAATACATTATCGTATCAGGATGGGTGCAGGTCGTCCCACACGAGTCGCCGGTCAACCCCCGTTTATTCATTTCAGTGAGTGTATTGAAAGGTAAATAAAAAAAAAATATGGGCGTATATGAAAACAGATTTTTACCGCCACAAAAGCTTACTAGCTTTACAGTTATTTTCTTCACAAGTGTATTGAAAAACGTCGTATGATACACGTGAGTAATTAATGATTACCGTTCTTGGCTCTCTTAAGACCCTCGCCATGGCTCGGGTCTTAATACCGCCTCGACGGTAATCACTAACATTACACACTTATATCATAATGTATATTATCTACCAACCAAGTCTTTATTGTTGATTGTACCAAAGATTCTCTTAGACCCATAAGGATATCTACACTTCTACACTTTTAATAAAGAGTAGTAATTTTTTTTTATTCTTTTGTTTGTAGGAGGTAATCTCTGGAAGTACTGGTCTGATTGCTACAATTCTTTCACCGATAGAAAGCTGCTTTATTTCTGAGTGACATAGGCTATATTTTATGTACGCAGGCGAAGCTGCGGGCAAAAGCTAGTAATACATAAAAGCAGTGGAAACATTATAAGGCTTTTTTTTTATTGTGGGAAAGTCATCCAATGACAGACTCTTACTGACTAAAACACCCACCCCGTTCCTTCTAGCCTTCATGCCGAGGCTCGAGCTCCCTTTCGGATAACCCTGGCCCCAGTAGGCTTCGACCCGGCTGGGTCCCTGCTGTTGCTGACAACTCCTTGAGGCGCGCGGGAACAGTGCGCGCCGTCGACGACTTGGGTTTGGTTCGGACAGTTACCGGACGGCCGGACAGCGAGCTACCCATTAGTCACTGTCCGCAAGCCCGCGAACATTATAAGGCTGATTATGTATGGTGTCGCGTATGGCCGCTCACAATTACGCGTTACGTCGCATCTCGCCGCAGACTGCTATATTATGTAGTATGCCACTGAGTTGATCGCGTTCGCAGCATCGCGTCGCGTCGTATTCGTCCCTCACGCAGGACACCCCGTTATTTGGTTACCCCTGTCTCTCAATCAAAACTATGTTACTGTTTCCTCGAAGTTCATAAATAATCATAATGACTGTCCCCGTAGGTTTGCTAGCAAATCTCGGTAACAATAAACTTTGTCTAGTTATTAAGTTATCTTGAACCGAACGGATTCATGAATAATCCGTCAGAGTTCATTATTGTTAGGCCGCTGTTTTGACTGCTTCACGCTAACTTCGTTATTTATTTAGGTGAGCAGAACTGCTAGTCATGTTTATTTGAACTGGCAGTTCAAGGAGTATTGTTTCGGAAGATATTTGTTAGTTTGCAAAGTAATCGTTCTTGTGGCGTATGTAACTTTTGTTAGTGGTAAAGATCCTTGGGTTGAAGTTCGTATAACTTAGTATGTCTAGTAGGTATTAATAATAATCTTATCCTAGTTATAATTTTAGTATCGTGGGAATATCAGAAATGTAGGAGTCTGTATCTTTGTAGTGTCTGTAGTATGTATTTTCGATGGAGCCCAAAGAAAAGATGGATGGATTGTGTGAAGAGTGATATGAAAGAAAAGAGAGTTGGTGAGTTAGCATGACGAGTGACGGCAGAATGGAAGAAAAAAAACTTGTTGCGCCGAGCCCAAATAAGATGCGACAAAGGTAGGAAGATGACGAGGAGTCTGTAATTTTCTTTGAATGTTAATTGGTTGGTAAATTCTTAAATTTCGGCTGAACGATTATTTACTAAATCTTGAACATGAGTAGGACATAGGATCATCTTTTCTCGTTAGTATATACCCCGTAGGGTTGGGTAACTCCGGACACATCTATATCTTCGGATATATATCCATAAGCGGACACATATCAACTCCTTCCGTTTCTTAGAATTCTATATATCCTATATCCGGATACCCCCTAGTAATTCCGACCCAATCCGAGTTCCGACCGAGACCGAACTGATTGAATGCAAGTCTATCCGAACCGAACGCAGCGATGAACGACACTGACACTTGGGTGTGTTTTGACTTTAAAAGTTAAGCAAAAAAAGCGCTGTAAGAAAATAAACCTATTAGACACACCCAATAAACATCGGAGTTTGCTTCTGATAGAGGAGCTTTAAGGACAAAAATGATAAAATGTTGCTGATTTTTAAATATGCCTATGAAATGTTTTTAATTTTATAGTCAATCCTAAGCCTGCTAAGTATGAAGGGAAATCAATTATTACGATTTACCATTTTGTGGATATATATCAATCTTGAGCTACATTGGAATTATTTAGAATGTCTCATTCCGTGGATCTATTTATATGTCGGAATTATCTGTCTATCCTAGACCCTAACATAATTCTCGCTCCCTAAAGTTACTTCACTCCCGGATATATTAAGCGGATATGGATATATTAATCGGATATATATCTTTACTTGGAGTGATATACTATATATCCAATCTTTTAACGGATATAGTTAGCCCATGCCTAATACCCCGTGTCATAATTTTCGATTTAAACACAGGCGGACCCGCAAGTTGAAGATGCTAGTGATAATATGTCATGTTACTAATAAGAAGACATATGTATTTGTAATACGTAACATGATTTAAAAGAGTGTCGATTGAGTTTCTTGCACATTTTTCTACCTAGAGATCTGCGCTTTGGAACGTGCAATCAGCATCATTTTTCTTATTGACTGACTGACTGATAATTTAAACTTGCCTGTAAATTGTTTAAACACTGATATTATAAAGAGGAAAAGTTTGTTTTTCTTTGTTTCGGTAATCTTTGAAATTACTGGTCCGAATGCGAACATTTTTTTACCGGTAGAATGCTGATTTATTTCTGAGTGACATACGCTATTATTTTATGTACGCGGATGAAGCCGCGGGCAAAAGCTAGTTTGAAATAAATGTTTTTTAAGCTATTGCATAGCTTCTATCGCGGGCCTTGAGCGTGGAGACCGAATCCAGAAATTCCGTAACGAAAATAACCTAACACCCCCACTCATTTGTTTTTTGAGCGTGGTGACCGATAAGAAAACAAATGAGTGAACAATCAATCAAAATTCAATTCATTCATTCATGTGTGAAAGTGTAACTTCAATTCATATCAAAGAAAAAAAAATCAAAGGAAAAAAAATACTGCATAAATAAAATAAATAAATAATTATAATTGCATAAGTTGATAAAAACGCTATGCAATAGCTTTACCACGGCAGTCCCCGAGTGCCACACGTCTTTTTTTTTGTTATTGATTATATCATTCTTGATTTTTAGCATTAGTGGAAACGGTCACATACTTTCATAGCTTAGCTTACACATCCTCGTAGTATAGCGGCACAGTACACCTTTGGGGTTGAAAGCGTAATAATTAAAATGATATCATAATAACAAACCACAAAACACTGATAAGATATAGTTCCCAGCACATAAATCTATCACAATAAATCAAAATAAACACAAATTTATCTACTCTACATATCTGTGATTAGGGTTGCCAACCGTACCCTAAAATAGAGTATTATACTCTATATCATGCAGATGTACTCGATCTATAATCTATGGACACTAATAGAGGACGCTAAAATATTCTTTTTTATACAATGATTACTATACTTAGTGCCAGTCACCCATATATGTAGGTATGTATGATAGAGTCTGTCAAATAAGTCAACCGACTTGGGTAATTATTAAGGTAAAATGAAATCTGATGTAGTCAACGCTGGTTCAATAATCAAGGTTGATTAAGAGATACTGATCATTGTTTACTAATAGAAGAACCTTATAAAAAAAGTATCGAATATAAGTATTTTTTAAATAATTAAATATTATATAAAATTCCCAAGTCGGTTGACTTTTTAGACAGACTATAAATACCTAATTACTGTAATCAAAAAAGAGTCTGTTAGGTTATGTAGAATTAGCGGGAAGAAAGGAATAGGACTTCATTGAAATTGATTAAAAATGGACTTCTGATCTGTGTAAACTTAGAATTAGAATATTTGAAGTCGTACAATTCTTTTAAATGATAACATTGAAAAATGTATATGTAAAAAGTTAAGCATATAAGCATAAAATACTCTCGTTTTATAAGTCCGTACGCTTTATTTACATCCTTTGAAATTAGATATACCACATTAGTGAATTCTAAACTAACATAGAAATTAGTGTTACTAACATACAATGTGGACCAAAAGTTGTCTTTTAAATATATTTTTTTTTTTTTTTTTTTTATGGTGGGAAAAAATCATGCATTGACATCCCCCGCCCTTGGGCGGAGCGGGAGATAGTGTCAGACTCTTACTGACTAAAAGACCCACCCCGTTCCTTCTAGCCTTCATACCGGGGCTCGAGCGCCCTTACGGATAACCCTGGCCCCAGTAGGCTTCGACCCGGCTGGGTCCCTGCTGTTGCTGACAACTCCTTGAGGCGCGCGGGAACAGTGCGCGCCGTCGACGACTTGGGCTTGGTCCGGACAGTTACCGGACGGCCGGACAGCGAGCTACCCATTGCTCACTGTCCGCAAGCCCGCGTCTACGTTGGCCGGAAATCGGGATCAGAATCCCGGCGACGGCGGCGGCGATAACGCCGTTGCCTTATGCGTTCGGCCTCCTCCTTTGCGAGCATTACTGCTTCGCAGAAGTCGGCGACCGCCTGCCACTCCTCCTCGCTCCGGACCATGGCCTCAACCAAGGCCCGGCGCGAGAGGTCTCCGCCGCCGATCGCCCCCACGAGGGCACGGCGATGCTCCGCCCAAGCAGGGCTCACCTCGACTGTGTGCTCCACTGTGTGTGTCCTCCGGGCGTTCCGCACAGTGGCGACACCCGGGCGTCACTTCCGCATGAATCGAGTGCAGGAATCTCCCGAACGAACCATGTCCGGTGAGTACCTGTGTCATGCGGAAGGTAAGGACGCCGTGAGGTCTTTCCAGCCACGCCTCAAAGAGGGGACTTACCGCCATGATTGTGGCGTGCCCAGTCTCTTAAATATATTATTATTAAGTATTATATTTTTTTACTCTATTTCTTCTATTAAAAGTTGGCAACCCTAACTGTGACAGGTCTCAAACTGGAAAACGACATTATTTGAGCACAGTATTACGAACAAAGCCAGAATAACTGAAATTTCTACAACTGTTAAGACTGTCATCATTAGGGAATACTGTTTGCTTTGAGTTATTGTGTGTTTGATACTGAAACTGTACTAGTTTTCTGATTGGATTTCTCTCAGTTTCTGGGAATTTATCAGAGTTACTGTTCAGTAAAATGTCTGTCTAGACTTGTTAGTTTTTGGTTTATCTTTGATATTTGACTGAAAAAGTAGTGGTTGTTATTCTCAAATAATATATTATTATCTACATTGGTTACTATTTAACCCCGATGGAAAAAAGGGTGTTCTAAGTTTGACGTCTCTGTGTGTGTGTCTATGGTTGGTTTAATGCTCTAAGATGTGTCTATCCGTGGCGTCGCATCTCCTAAGCGAATGGACCGATTTTAATGCGGTTTTTTTTTAAATGGAGTGAGATGTATATGCTTGCTAGCTACTGGCTTGAGAGTGTTTTTATACGTTTATTTAGCACATACTACTACCCCCTGTATTATTTTAGTCGTTTTAGTCCATCCTAAGGTTGTCTGGTAGATATCGCAGTTAGCGATAAGACTGCCATTGTACCCATATATTTAAGTTTATGTACAAGCTATGTTACTTTTTGGTGTACAAAAAAGTTTATTCTATTCTATTCTATAGACATACAATGAAGTAAACAGAAACGAAAATAAAACAAAACAATAAAATTTTGAAGAAGAAGAATGCCTGGGAGGCCCAGCAGTGGGACAGTAAAAGCTAGGAAAAAAAATCTGTACCTCACGTACCTACTAATTAGGCCCAGTTCAGCATAATGCTAGACAATAACGTAGCAACTGTCTGACGCTGGTTGTCAACTGAATCTTCGAATGCATGGACTTTTTGAGAAGTTCTACTGCCAGTAATAAAGACAAAAACCATCTAATAAAGGTTCTGTGGGATGATTGTGGTGGTAGGTGTTCTATTTATCTTGAAGGAATATTGATTAGACACCCTTTGTTTTAGGTGAAAAATCAAGAAAATTCACTCCTACTTCCTTCGTTGCTTTTCATTCTAGTGTTGGGTTTTCCTTTCAGAAGCCCAGTAGGCTTCGGCCCTGCTGGGCCCCTACAGTTTGCTAACATCTCCTTAAGGCGCGCGTGTGTCTTGCCTTTGGTCTGGACGGTTACCAGGCGGTCGGACGGCGAGCTACCCATTGCACGCCGTCCGCCAGCCCACGCTTACAGCCTGAAGGCTGTTGCCTCGCGTATGCGCCCGTCTCTTTTGCTAGCATTACTGCTTCGCTAAAGGAGGCGACCGCCTGCCACTCCGCCTCGCTTCGTACCAAGGCTTAGCGCGAGAGATCGCCTCTTCGAATTGATTGGACACCTGCGTCTGAATATGTTCAAACCCAGTACCGAAAAATGCGTCAGAAAAATAAACCAGAAAAACCTTTGTGTGGTTACCTTCGTGATAAAGTCCTACTTTAACTTTTTATTCTACCGACTTATACACCCGATTAAAAACCCCCAAACCTTTTGCTAGCCCTATCAGGTGGCCTAATTCCGTGTCTACCCACCAGATGTCGCCCGACAACGCGAACACACGGCCATTACGTTCCTGCGTTTAATTACACCCACTTCTGTAACAATACCGGCCTGATACGCTATTTTACAAGTTCTTTGTTTTTGGCAATTTTGTGTTGGAGCACAAAATATTGGACACAGTTACTGGGGAAATGTGATTTGGGAGTTATGTTTCCAGTTATCTTTTGTTGTAGTATCTACCTTCGTTATAATTACGAGGATTGAGAAATGATTTTATCGTATAACAAGCTTGCTGAGATTGCTCGCAGAACGGATGGCCGTTGGGGCTGAAAGGTTCTGGAGTGGCGATCACGTACCGGAAGACGCAGCGGTGGAAGGCCTCCTACAAGGTGGACCGATGACCTGGTAAAGGTTGCGGGAGACGCACAGGATCGTGCATTGTGGCGACACCTGGGGGAGGCCTATGTCCAACATTGGACGTCTATCGGCTGAAATGATGATGATGTTGAACTAGCTTCTGACAGCGGCTTCGCCCGCGTGAAAGTAAGTTTTGCCATACAAACTTTGGACCCCCGTTTCGTCCACTTAGAGAGTGAATTTTGGGAAATCCTCTCTTAGTGCTTGTCTACGTCATAAAAGGAAACCTAGTGCAAAATTTCACGCTCCTAGTCCCAGTAGTTTCGGCTGTGCGTTGGAGCAAAGTTTTGGCCGCAAAAAAACCAGGGTCCTGGGTCATCTTAAATTTATTTATTAAGGATCACCAACATTACAGGCACTGGGAATTTACAGGATCATTTTATATAACTATTCATGTGCTGCAACACTTATAGACAATCACTACATTAATACAGAACATTTGATTATAAAACACATAAATTTAGCAAGTTAATTTTCAATTGTATAAGATATCAAGGAGAACATTAATAATTAAAATTATGTTAGCAATAATAACAACACAAAAACACAGAACAAGAAATATAAATGGGAATTGATAATTATCAATTCCCATTTATATTTCTTGTTCAATTATTTCAATAATGTAATGTACCTAATTAGGTACATTACATTATAGAAATAATTGAATTTTTAAATTATTATGTCATTTATTTTCTATTGTTGTTTAAGTCAATTCAATTAATCTAATAAATAATCACTAGGTATATATATACAAACTTAAAACAATAATATGTACAAACGAGTAAAAAAGGCTGAAAACGGGGAAAACCCAGAGGCCATCAAAAAATTCGTCCACATCGATGTCAATGGGAAAAGTGCCCAGAACGCTGGCAGCATTGCCACGCTGGATGGCAATGCTGACTCGTTGACTGAAGAAGAGTCCAGCCCTCTGGTCAAATTGAATTAAATAATTTCATTTTATTATTTGAATTAAATAATATTGAACTATTGAGTGATAGAATTAAATTAGATTACTTACATTACTTACATTAAAGAGCGTTGGGTTGATGATATCATACAAGTCTTAGTCCAAGAAACGCCTACATGAGGGATCCACGATACCAGGAAATATGGCACAAGAAAAAGAATTGGGGGCTTTTATATAAGGCAAAAATTCAAAGATATGTGACATTCACCAACCCGTACTGGGCACTCGTGGTGGATTACGGCCCATCCCCTCTTCTAGAGAGGAAGCCTGAGTCCCAGCCGTGGGAACATTAAAAAAAAAGTTGATTATGCTATTTATGCTAAAGAGCATGTTCTTGAATCTAGATGACATGAGATATCCACTCGCACTGGGACATAATCATTATGGTCATATTCCTTTTCATAGAGAGCCTGAATCCCATCAGTGAAAACATTATAAATAAGACTAATTAATTTAAGATGTTATGCTGCCCATTATAAGTTAGGTAAATAAAACAAATTGCTAGATACATAAATTAATTAAAGGCTATGCCCACGCATAGCAACATAACCCCACGGTTATGTTCAGATATTTCCCGTAATACATAAACAACTTCTATTTATTCAAGTTCGAGTAATTAAAATATAATTTGTTGACATCCTTGTGGGCCAGGAGTGGGATGTACCTAGGAGATAAGTTCTACACGTGCCGACCTATTTACTCGTTATTATTACGTTATAATTTTTATTCGTTATTCGGAATGAAAATGGTTTTGCAATTTCTCTCCTCTTTGGTGTAAATCGGTAGGCATTTTCCCTTTATAAATAAACTAGTAGACTTGGCAAAGATTGTTCTACTGTATAAATTATTTATCAAATAATAAAATGAAAAAGAAAAAAAACTGAAAAAGGGTGTGGTTTAGTCACGGATATCGGGTTTAGTATATTTTTAGATTTAAATATGTTTTTATTAATGTGCTTAAGTTTTGAGCAGTGGTGGCCGAGTGGTAATGGCCCCAACTTACGAGTCGGTCCCGGGTTCAAACCCAACCAGACGCATTACTTTGTATAATTTTCATCACCACTTCTGTCAAAACGGTGAAGGAAAACATCGTGAGGAATCCGGCATATCCTAGAAACAAAACATCGACGACATGTGATGACATTCACCAACCCGCACTGGGCCCGCGTGATGGATCACGGCCCACTCGCTCTCCTAGAGACAAGTCCTGGCAGCAGTGGGAACATTAAAAAGCTGGTTATGTTATGCTAGATGCTTAAGTTTTGTATTTATAAATTATCCTCAAGTGCAAAATTTGCGTATTGAAGTTGCCATTATTGGAATTTCTCAGAATAATTTGGTATAAAAAATTGTTTATTAATTGTCAGAAATCTCCTTGCAGGTAATTATAAGAAGTTTTAGAATAGAAAATAAAACTTTATATAAATTTTGTAAAAGTAAAGATCCTAATAGGAAAATAGTTATTCTTAAAGAACATATTTTAGATACAATTCTTTCTAATCAGCGACAATATTAATTCGGGTTATCTTGGTATTCATAAAACTTTTAATAAATTCCGACAACACTATTTTTGGAAAGAAATGTTTTCGATGTTCAAAAACATATTAAACACATTTCGGATTAAGAAAATTGAAGGTAATTTTCAATAACACTTCCCACGTTAGACGTAATCCCGTTAGTTAATACTTCCGTCGCATAAACACGCCGATACCTCCACCTAAACCAATCCAATCCCCTTTCAAACTAGACCTAAATATTAACCAAGATATACGAGGACTTAAAGCAGTTTATGATTCGCATGACTTACAGGCTTAAAGGAAATGCTTTACTACACACTTATACACCCAAGTGCAATAATAAACAATGACAGATGGTGGGACAAGACAGTAATAAATCCTAGCTTGAATAACTGGCTTATAACTTATGACAAGAACGGGTCCGGTTTAAGACCAGCCTATGACTAGGGACCGACCAAAGGTTCGGTTTCGGCAGAAATTCTGCCGAAACCTCGGCCGCACCGAAACTTTGCGTTTGTGAATTATCGCGCATCGTTCGGGTGACTTCGGTTAAGTTCGTGGCTTGTGTGTCAGCGGCCATCATCAGCCGAATTCGCCGACGGGTCCAGCGGCGTGACTGCGTTTTTGTTTTATACCAGTAAAATACTTTATTTTTCAATTCAAATAAAATCAAAGTATTGATTCCAAATTTACCATTTGGGAACATTAAAAGGCTGATGATAATGATGATACCATTTAAAGGCAGAAATAAAGCAACGCTTTACGTCGTTTGGTCCGATGATGGAACGGACTTGGCGGAATTAGATTGTGCAATTCCAGCGCACACTCCCCGAAATGTAAACAACAGAAAACCGACAGACTAGCAACTCGGCGGCGATGCTCAAGGCTTTGGAGTTTCGACTCTACAAGTGCATCATTGCCAATGATTCTCTTGGCTCGCCTCTCAATCGACTCCAGCGCATCAAGCTGGTATTTGGCAGATCCATCCTAAAGATGATCTAGTTCGAGTGGCCTCGCTAGATCGATACTCATACTGACACAGATACCAAAATTTCATTTTCGGCAGAAAATCCTGTTCCGGTTGGACACTATGTACATACCTCACTATGCACTCGTATTATATCTCAGCAGGTATTAGAGGAGAGATCTATCTGATGGATGGCTTGTAATTTATACCTGGGGGGCTGATAAAATCTGAGGGAGGATAAGAAAACATGTTTGTTGAACACTGTGGAAAAACAAGGCATTTAAGATCTCTTCACATGGCGTGCAAACATAACCAACCGGTACCTACAAAGTTCGAGTTTGATGTTTGGAGGGATGCGGAACAGTGTATAAAGTCCAGACGGGTGTTTTGTCAGGTCCGGGCAACTGCTCGTTTGTTGATTTCGGACTGTTGTATTATGTTTTAATTGTGCGGAAAACTCTGATACCGCGATACAGGATTATATAGTTTAGTTCCAATGTGGCGTTTTACGGGTAGCTGGAGAAATATAGGTGGGTTTTAGTCTATCCGAAGAAAATATCACTCCCCGCAACCCGAGTGCGTATTCCATGCATTACAATAAATACTTGGATGAAAAGGGCATTTAATGTAAATGTAATTAAATCCGCACGATATTAAAAACAAACCTGTCAACAATAAAAAAAAAACAAAGTCCGAAATCAACAAACGGGCAGCTGCCCGGACCTGACAAAACACCCGTCTGCACTTTTGCACTGTTCCGCATCTCTCCAAATTAAAAAAAAAAAAAAAAAAAAAACCCTAATTGCAGGCAAACAAAATAGTAGTCGATGCACTACTGGTAGCACATTGATATTGGTATCACACACACAAACACCGGTGCCACAATCAAGATTTATTTATTTATTTATTTATTTAAAGTTCATGTACAGTAGTGGTACATAGGCGGACTTAATGCAACAAGGAATGTTAAGGTGTTTAACTAAATAGGTACCTAGATAATATTTTTGATTATTTTAGGATAAAAAAATTGCCTATTTAAAAACAGCTGAAAGCGATTCAGTTTCCGATTCTGAACATGCTTATTACTTTCAGGATGTGCATTTATTATGTTCAAAAAATAAACAAATAAAATAATACATACTTATTGTATACTAGCTGTGCCCGCGACTTCGTTCGAGTGGACTACAGGATTTTGAATTTATTTTTTCTAAAATAAAAGTAGCCTAATTTACTCCTTATTACATCAGCTACCTGCCAAAAAAAGTCCCGTCAAAATCGGTCCAGCCATTTCAGAGATAAGCCGGAACAAACAGACAGCCAAAAATGTTAAAAAATGTTATTTTGGTGTATGAACCGTATCTAATTTCATATGCGTGTAGTAAAAAGTGGTTATTTTAATATTACAAACAGACACTCCAATTTTATTTATATGTATAGATTGGAGCATTTAGAGTGTAGCAACAGAACGTATTTCTTTCCTGAAGTCTTTGACTCGACAAATTAAATTTCCGTCGGTTTCAGTCAATCGCGAGTCGCGAGCGAGCCTTTGATCTAACTCACATTCAATTTTAAATTATGTCCGTAAACATACGGGGAATAAAGTTGCGAATAGGGATTTAAAGATTTTATTCTGTGGACCAAAATTGCTGCTTTCTTTTTTTCGAAGTGAATAGTCCTGCCTTTTTTTGAGGTGGGAAATCATCCAATGATTTTTCCCTTTTTCCCTCTCTAGGGCGGAGGCGGAAGGCGTGTTTTTTTTTCCTGACTAAAACCCGTTCCTATGTTCCTGTTTTGCCTGCGGGCCCCGGGGTTGTCTTTCGCACAACCCATGACTTGAGTAGGCTTCGACCCTGCTGGGCCCCTGTGTGTTTGCTGACATCGCCTTGAGACGCGCGTGGAATACTATGCGCCGTCAACGACTTGAACTCTCTCCAGAATGTTACCGGACGGCCGGACGACGAGCTACCCATTGCTCGCCATCCATAAGCCCTCGTCCTAAAACTCAACTTTAATTGCCCTTTGCATTCTAGGTCCACGTTGCCTCTTTCAAACTAAGTTTGCTTTTCACGACGTGTACACGACCGAGGGTCGACTTGGAGGGATATCAATAACACACTACCTAGATTTCCGTCACACTTTCGTATATTCAAACTTAGTTTCATCGGGAAACATCCCGATAGCTGTGCAGTTGCTCGTTTTCGTAAAAAAACCTCTAGCCCTAGGTAAACAGCCGTAATGAAACCATAGCGCGATCTAACTCGATCCCAACGCCATCTAGGGAGACAAGCAGTACTAATTTCTGCAAAATGTATTATTTTAGGTGATAGCGCTATGATTTCGCTTCCTGCTCAGACACGATGACTAGCATTATCTGTGCAAAAATTTTGCCAACATGCCCGCATCAACTGCTATCCAGTATATTTACACCATTAATTGTCAAAAGCTCACACCGACACCTTTGAGATTCATTTATAACTTCGCTTCAATAAATCCTGCTCCCCTTCGAGCCGGATCCACCTCATCAGCTTTCCTTGAAAAATAATCGTTGACGTTTTTACAAACTAGTTTGATTGCGCGGTTGGTGCAGTGGTTGAGAGATTAACTGCTGCCCTGCGTGTCACAGGTTTGATTCCTGCACGGATTAAATATTTGTGTGGCTCATAGATAGTGCTTTTAAGTCTGGGTTTCTTGTGTACGTGAGTCTACGGGTTTGTGAATACATCCGCAATGCAGGAGTTATTCCTACAAATACCAGCACGGATCTTGAGCGCTCGGCGTCAGAGTGGGGATCGCTTTGCGCATTCCATACATTGACGAGCCAATTGTCGTCGTTGTTAGATGCATGCAGCAGCGCAGACGTCTATGACACGATGGCGTGGCGAGCCAATCACTGACATTCCCCGCCCCCGCGTCTCACTTCGCTCCACTAAAGAGACCGAATATTTGATTTCTGCGCAACTTGAAGCCAGCGCTCAAGATCCGTTGTGTTATAAAGTTTTTTTTTTTAATTACCTGATACAAGATTTAAGAATTATCAACTGCAGTGCCTTATCTGGTAAAAATTCCTGTGGTACATTTACTTTCGGTGGGCCGGAATTATTACAAATTACAAACAGTTCCATTTTAATAACTACGATTATAAACAGACCTAACTCAAAGTGGGTACCTATTTTAAAATTGAACCTTATTGTTAAAAAGTAGTTTCAATGATAAATTTAATTCAATTCAATTAATTTAATAAATAATCACTAGGTCTATATTTACAAACTTAAAATAATAATATGTACAAACGAGTAAAAAAGGCTGAAAAACGGGGAAAACTCAGAGGGCATCAAAAAATTCGTCAACATCGATGTCAATGGGAAAAGATTCAACTATTTTTAAATATTTTTTTTAGTATAATCTGTAATTTATTATTGTATGCCTAATTGGCAGGACATAATGGAAATATAATTTATTATTTAATTTTAAGACCTGTATGTAACCTATGCCCACAATAAAGACATTCTAATTCTGATTCTGAAAAGTGCCCAGAAGGCTGGCAGCATTGCCACGCTGGATGGCAATGCTGATTTAAAAGGTTGGTTTTAAGATTTAAACAAAGAGATAGTAATAATTTAAATAACAACTTATAATGAAGCATGATGTACCCTTAAATTATTTTTGGCGCTAGTTATAAGTTGGTTATCTCTAAAATGTTTAGGTACATGACCATTTTACAATCACATACGATAATATAAGAGTAGGGTGGCCAACTCCGACGTATATTATAGACGGGCCTGTTGGTCTAGTGGTCAGTGGCCCTGACTGCGGATGAATCGAACCCACGACCTTCGGCATAGAAGGTCGTGGGTTCGATTCCCATCCAGGACAAAGTTTGTGTGTTGAGTACGATATTTTTTTCTTTGTCTGAGTGTAATTTATTATCTATTACATGAATGCATTTAGAAATATATTATAGCAGTTGTCTAGTACTTATAACACAAACTCTGCTTAGCTTGGGTGTTGTGCGATAGTTGTTGAATATTAATATTATATTATTTTTTTTGCCATGTTAATTTTTCTTTCTTTAACTAGATATTATAGTAAAAGAGTTGCAATTCGGTTTTTTTATAGGTTTTAAGACTTTAACCAATTCAACACTGTATTAAATTTAGTAATCGTATCCTAATGTTTCAACGGGAATTGAAGAATAATCTATTTTTCAAATACGACTGGCGGCTCGCCTCAGTTTTGCACGGGTGTTAGAAATTTATAAAATTCTCGACTTTTGTTTACAATAATATGCATATATTATGCACTGAAATTTTTCTCACAAATAACTGTATATTAGTGAAAACTATGAATAAACCCGTACAATAGTTTTTGAGTTTATCGCGTACATACATACAAACGGACAGATGCAGTGAGGTTATTTGTTTTATAATATCTAAGGATATTTTTAGATAACGAATCAAATGAATACCAAATTCATGAGATTCGGCCGATCTTGAACTTTTGTTGGGGTTATCTAAGAGGTCGTGTCGATGTCGTGGTCATTCTTGAACACTAAAAAAAATAGAATATTTGTACTTTGATAGTGAAATACTATTTATGTGAATATTTGATAAATTCATGAAAAAAATCCAGCCAGCAAACTGGTATGGTATCGTATAAAATTGTAATACCTGAATAAAATAATGATTAAAAACAGATAAAAAGTGATTCCGGGAACGCTGTTCTATCGTAAAAAAAATGGAGAGAATGGAAAAAAATAAGGGTTGGGTTAGAAGGTAGAATATAACGTAAGATCTATTCTTAGACCTAAAAACTATACCAAAAAAAAAAACGTAAAAATCGATCAAGTCGTTTTGGAGGAGTTTGATAACAAATACTCGTGACTCGAGAGTTTTATATCATCATCATCTTCTTTTGGTTTGTTTTATTCGGACTCGGCGCAAATTTATTTTTTCTTCCATTCCTTCTTGATACCCATCATTACAAACTCTCTTTACTATCACTCCTCACATAATCCATTCATCTTTTCTTTGGCCTCCTTCTCCTTCTGCATCCATCCACATGTAACTCATAACTCGAGGTTTTTACTCTAGAAGATTATATAACTGTCATTAGCGTTTGATAAAAAAATATTATAATTTTAAAAACATCGAATATTTGGCCACCCTAGTATTGTTATCAAAACTACGTGCTTCACAAAAAACTGTCTTGTTTTGATAAACATGTTTGCGCCTCAAAATGAACAAGCGTCCATAATTTTGGGACCTTTGACATCGATGATACCTATAGGTATACTAAATTTAACTTATTTTATTTGATCATAATGTTTTTGGTCAATAACCCGGACATTTCATTTATACATATAAACTGGACTGGACTGGATACTGGGTATTTAATATATTTATTGATCGATAAGACGAAGTATGCGTCGTAGCTATAATGTAGGTACGAGTAAAATGACTCTTGTATAGTTAACAGAAGATGTAAATTTTATTGTATTTTATTTTGTGTTTTTACTGTCAGCGATGTAACACATCGGATCAACGCAGGATAGATGAAATAGCGACAGATCACGGGACCAACCTGAGCCCCACGGAAGCCCCTCAAGTTGAAGAGTAAAATCTACAAGTCCGTGATAAGGCCTGGCATACTGTATGGATCAGAATGTTTGGCTGTGAAAAAGACGGATGAAAAAAAGATTGCATGTAGCGGAGATGAGAATGTTACGATGGATGTGTGGTGTGACGAGAATGGATAAAGTGAGAAATGAGTATATTATGGGAAGTTTGAAAGTGGTGCCAGTAAATGAAAACGAGTACGGTCATCTGAAGAGGTGAGATGAAACGCATGTTACTAAAAGAGTTATGAGTTTACATGTGGATGGATGGAGAGGGAGAGGGAAGCCAAAGAAAAGATGGATAGATTGTGTGAGGAGTGATATGAAAGAAAAATGAGTTAGTGATAGCGTGACGAGTGACAGGACAGAATGGAAGAAAAAACGTGTTGCGCTGACCCCAAATAAAACGAGACTAGGGCAGGAAGATGATAGTTTTTACTGCACCGAATAGTAAATATTTGCATTCCTCCTATATGTGAGATGTGTAAAGCACTACTTTCTTATAATAATACCCTTTGTAGCAAATCTCTGGCGAATTAAAAGATTAAAGCAAGTTATTTTTTTTTTATATTCTACAACTATCACACAACGCCATCTAGCCCTAAGCTAAACAGAGCTTGTGTTATGAGTACTAGATAATTAGATAAAAATAGTTATATGTTTCTAAATACATACATATTATAGATAAATTAAACCCAGACACAGAACAAATAAATAAATAAATAAATAAAATACATTTATTTCGGACTAACAAATAATGTCCATAGGATTATTAGTTAGAAAGGTCTTAAAATCTATGTTAGTATTGTTAGTAACAATGGTCTTAAAACTATGGTAGTATTACTTAACTACTACTACTTAGTGTTATTAATGATTGTGCTCTTCGCACAAACATTTGTCCAGGTTGGAAATCGAACCCATGACCTCCGGCATAGCACTCAGGGTCACTAACCACTAGACCAACAGGCCAGTCAAAATATTGGCTTTGGGGGAGTAGGATTAGTAGGGCATAGGGTTTGCCTCTGTCTGAAGGTCTTTTTCATCAGATAATCAGATCGATTGATCAACCTCAATCCTTGAAGCAGCTATTTGTAGTCTGGAAGGTCGCTCTCCTAAAGTAGAGAAGAGAAGATGTATCTTCTGATGTAGAAAGTAAAATGACATCTTCACCAAACACAAATGAAAATTATTTTCCGTGAACACGGTAAAGGTGTGCCCCGCTTGGGCGGAGCTCCGCGGTATCCAAGTTGAGGCGATCGGACGACGAGCAATGGGTAGCTCGCCGTCCCTGCCCTGCTCCATCTCTTATAGATTGAGCCCGAATTGTCGAGGGCTCGTAGTGTTCCACGCGCGCTTCAAAGTAGGTCACATTAATTTATTACAAAGTTCCGGTACCTACCTTCCGGCTTCACCATCAGATCAGTTCGATATATCCCTCTTCTTTCAGCCAGTCATCGACTACACGTATAAACAAAGCAATTTTACTTGTTACGACAATTCTGTTGTTTTCGTTTGAGAAGTTCTGTTCCATATTTTTGAAGTTCATAATCAGATTATAACAATATTTTTATGGGACTAACTTGGAATCATATCCTTTCTATCAAAAAAATAATTTTCAAAATCGGTCCACAATTGACCGAGATATCGGTGAATATACATAAAAAAAAACATTAAGCTGAATACAGAACCTCCTCCTTTTTGAAGTCGGTTAAAAAAGGTGAAAATTATTTACAGATCATGGCATAAAAATACAGGCTAGTTGGTTTTAGAAACACATTAGTCTATATTGTAGGTCCTAGTTCTTCAGCCAAGCAACGTACCCTACATAATATTAGGATACCAAGATAATATTTATTTTACTATGAATAATTTATAGGTCTTTCGTTGAACGTAAGGCCAAAGGGAGTATTGACCTGATTCTTTCAGCTTTCTTTAATAAACATGCAATATATGTTATAATGATGTTTTTAGGGTTCCGTAGCCAAATGGCAAAAAACGGAACCCTTATAGATTCGTCATGTCTGTCTGTCTGTCTGTCCGTCCGTATGTCACAGTCACTTTTTTCCGAAACTATAAGAGCTATACTGTTGAAACTTTGTAAGTAGATGTATTCTGTAAACCGTATTAAGATTTTCACACAAAAATAGAAAAAAAGCAATAAATTTTGGGGGTCCCCATACTTAGAACTGAAACTCAAAAAGTATTTTTTCATCAAACCCATACGTGTGGGGTATCTATGGATAGGTCTTCAGAAATGATATTGAGGTTTCTAAAATAATTTTTTTCTACACTAAACAGTTTGCGCGAGAGACACAGTGTGTTTCCAAAGTGGTAAAATGTGTGTCCCCCTCCCCCTTTAACTTTTAAATTAAGAGAATGATAAAACTAAAAAAAATATATGATGTACATTACCATACAAACCACCAACGAAAATTGGTTTGAACGAGATCTAGTAAGTAGTTTTTTTTTAATACGTCATAAGTCTAAAAAAATACACTATTATTAAAATATCGATCAAAGTTACAATGAACTACCAGAACTTTTATATTATGTTACTTGCTGCTACGGAACCCTTCATGGGCGAGTCCGACACGCTCTTGGCCAGTTTTTATTTCAAGGAAGCAACGATATGTTTTGAACGTATCTGGAGCGGAGATATTGTGATCGTCTTTCATATTGACAGCCAATAGGGCTCACTCCTTGGATATTTTGTTTGTTGTATTTTAGGAGTGTTGAGATTGTAACACTCGGATATGATACAGCTTTTTTTGAGGTGATCCTTCACGCACTTAAGTTTGCCTTAAATGGCTTTCATGTCTTGTTTTCCTGATGCTTGATAGCCAGAAGGATAATTAGCGATGATAAACTCGTCGAGTCGAGGCTTCAAAGTCTTGAGCATCGACGCAAAGTCGCTAGCCTGTCGGTTTACTACCGGTTGCATTTCGGGGAGTGTGCGTCGGAATTGCATAACCTAATTCTGCCTAGCCCGTTCCATCATCGGACTACCAGACGTACGGCTATGCGCCACCGGTATATGGTGGATATCCCACCTACACGCACAAAACGTTTTGGGAACACATTCATTGTGCGTGCGGCTAGGGAGTGGAATTCCTTGCCGGAGTCTGTGTTTCCTGATATCTACAACCCGGGAATCTTTAAGTGGAGAGTGAATAGGTTTCTTCTAGGTAAGCGCGTTCCATCGTCGACCGCATCGTCGCTTTCCATCAGGTGAGATAGCGGTCAAGCGCGAATCTATCAACAATAAAAAAAAATGCTTGCTAACGAAAACGAGACTTTGGCTAACTGCTCGCGCACAGGCTGGTATGTAGCAATACGGAACATCGTGTGTGTGGTTGGTGAAACTGAAACTCAAACAGTTTTGACATGGTGTTCCGAGTACAAACCGACCTGTGCAGGCAAAACTGTGGTGAAACACGTGTGTGTAAGTTGGTCACTGCTTTATTAGTTTTACAATCATTGAATCTTATCTGAATATTATAGGTATTTCTTTTTTATGTCTGAATATTATTATATTCTTTTAGTAAAGTAAGTTACATTCCTTCTCTTCACATGGCTATACTAAAATGATCGATTCCTTTTCAACTTTTCAGTCACTGTCGCTACTTTCAAGCTGTTAAATCATCTAAAACTACTCTCGCTCTAGAACGGAGCGTGAGGACGAGTCAGACTTTTACTGGCAAAACTAGGTTATTTATTTATTTGACTCTTCAACAATGAGTGCACTATTACATATGTATAAAGAAAAAACAATACCATCTTACGTCTAAGTGCCCCATCACTTAAAGAAGAGCACTACATGCACTCATTTTTACGCCATAACAGATAATAATAATAATTAAAACACAGAATAAATAATAGTAAGAATAGACACATTTTTTTTTTAAATTTGATCATTAAATTAAATTTAAATTAAATTTGGACAAACAGAATTTAGAAATTTTCATTAAATTATTTAAAATTTATCAGTTGTCTAGTACTCATAACACAAGCTCTGCTTAGCTTGGGGCTAGACGGCGTTGTGTGATAGTTGTGGAATATTATTATTATTATATTAAATATATTTTTGTTTTGAATTGTGTAACAATATTTTTTTTACAGAGGGCACAGATGTTATGTTCCTTCAGTTGCTCTTTGAGTACCAGGACTACGAGTAACCCTTTCAGAAGTCGACCATGGCCTCAGTAGGCTTTAGCCCTTCTGGGCAGCAGTGGTCAGTAATGAATTTGAGAATAATAATCCAAAAATCGTCTACCTACCACCGTTCATAGCAAATCCCTTTTCCCTCTGCTGAGACTTAAACCTTCTCTCTTAGGACACATCCACCTATCCGCACTGGACCCGTGTGGAGTATTACGGCCCTTTCTCTCTCCCAGAGAGGAGGCCTGAGTGAGGAGGCCATGAGAAGTTTACAAGACTGTTTGCAAGGCTATGCTATGTATGCTAAATGAACACAAGCATCCTTTTCTTGGGGAGCAGTGGTGCCCAAGTGGTAACGGTCCCGACTTTCAAGTTATAGGTTGCGGGATCCAACCCGCGCATTATTTTGTATAATTTATTTCATCATCACTGCTCTCAAAACGGTGAAAGAAACGCCGGCTTCCTCACGATGTTGAGGAAACCGGCGTGCCTGAGAACTAAAACTTCGAAGATAAGTGATGTCCAGCAGTGAGCTCGCGTAGTGGATTACGGCCCATTCTCTCACCTAGAGAGGGGGCCTGAATCCCAGGCAGTGGGAGCATTATAAGGTCACTGTCACACCCTTTCGCTCCACAAAGAAGAGGTGAAGTTATTTGATCATTTCCAAGCACAAAAGTAAAAAAGCTATCGGTTCCTATAACCCTGTTTGACTGGCCTGTTGGTCTAGTGGTTAGTAGCCCTGACTGCTATGCCGGAGGTCGTGGGTTCGATTCCCACCCAGGACAAATGTTTGTGTGATGAGCACGATCATTTGTTCTGTGTCTGGGTGTAATTTATCTATAATATGTATGTATTTAGAAATATATAAGTATGTTTATCAGTTGTCTAGTACTCATAACACAAGCCCTGCTTAGCTTGAGACTAGACGGCGTTGTGTGATAGTTGTGGAATATTATTATTATTTCCATTTATTCATAAACATTCATATAAATTATATTTTTAAATATTTCAATATAAAAAAAACATTTAAAAATATAAAAAATAGTAGCCCACCGGCATCGGGAACAGGGTCATTATTATTATTATTATTTTTATACATTTATTTATCTCAGGACCATGAGGTCCTGGACCTTTGGAAGGCATACGAGGAGCCGAAACCAACTCGCAGAGGCCCTTTTAGCTGCTTCTAATGGAACGTGGTACCAACCGGCGATTATCCCTGTATGCGCTATGCTAGTGCATCCAAGGACAACCCCCGGTTGAAGGGAAACTATTGCAACATGTGAAAAACTAATATAAGGCTATGGTTTTTGGAGTCTTAAGTGGACTGGTTACCAGGAACTATGTTAAGACTATGGCCCCTGCCTAAACCCGCCTTTTTAATTTGCATCGATAAAAATGCAAGGGGTGACTTGCACACTCAACAAATGGGCCCCCAAAATGGTCGCTAGCACGAAGTGACGTAGCAACAAGAGGGCAACATATACTGATGTGCTTGAGGAGTGGAGAGGTATACCACGGCTATCAGGACAATCCCGGAAGTACGGTCAAGATCCCTACCAGCACCTTACTGGATTATACATCCTTCTCCCGAGCGTATTTGCTCTTGCGAATCTCCACTCAAGCCAGCCAATAAAGGCAAGAGAGAGGTGGGAGCTCTGTTCCTCGTCATTGTTCACTACGACCGGCCAATAAAGGCAAGCCGGAGATGAAGAACAAGAATTCTCCCGGGAGATCGGGTTCGTGGGATCGCTAATGCCCAACAGTTCGCCACAAAACTGCCCTGCGGATTGTATCTCTCTTGGTTTGGCCCCTCACCCTAGGCATGTTACGGCTAAGCAAGCGTTACCGACACAGACTTAGGGTTCATTGGAGCGCGCAAGCCCCACCACGACGTCAACGTAGAGATACGGCGATGGGGTTATTATTATTATTATTATAACTATCATGAAGCATACTTCCACATTCCATTTTCCTACGAGCTCAACGACTCGTCAATCTCAGCAATAACGATCAGTAGCTCTAAGGGAGCCAGCATTATAAATCAGTGCTGATACACAACAGTAAATCATTGTCTGCTACCCCCCGTCACTTGTCGGGCCGCGTATCAGTCTTATCTATAGGTTTGATTGATTGTGGAGGCAACTCGCATGTCATGGGGTGTTATATGTAACGTACGTAGATTGATAATGATTTTCTAGGTTAGGAGGATGAGAAATCAAAGAAAAGGATGCTTGTGTTCATATAGTAAACATAACAAAACATTATCAGCCTTATAATGCTGCTGGGATTCGTAAGTCCCTCCTCTCTACACAGAACAAATGATCGTGCTCATCACACAAACATTTGTCCTGGGTGGGAATCGAACCCACGACCTCCGGCATAGCAGTCAGGGTCACTAACCACTCAACCAATAGGCCAATCGAATCTATCTATCAACTTTAATAATTTTTATAAAGAGAAAAGATTTGTATATTTGTTTGCGTTAAATAAACCTAAAATCTAGGTACTGGACCGATTTTTTCAGGTGAAGTTACTGGCAGAAACTATTGTACTCTTTCATAATGACGATAGATAACAGAACACAAAAATATCTTTTCTACATTTGTTATTAGTTTCAATTTGCGCATTTCCTTAAACAAAACAAACTCATAACAAGCCTGCCAATTTCGGAAACAGCTCTTCAAATCTTCGTGGCGAAACATTTCAGTGTCATTGCAGTCGTGTAGCCAACTGTAACGATATGAGAGGCCTACATCAACGTTTATGACATGGGCTATTACCATTTTTTGGGTTGCTATCTGTTTTTTGCCTGGGAATTCATGAAATAACTCCTCCCGATCTGGAGGAACGTTCGTTGTGGCGACGCTTGGGGGAGGCCTATTTATTTATATATTCTTTATTGTACACCAATATTACAATATTTTACCCCCCAACCTATGTCCAACAGTGGACGTATATCGGTTGAAATGATGATGATGATCATCTGGAGGGAACGGGAATGTCAGATTTTAAGTGAGTACAACCCACTCGTATCCCTTCTGTTGGACCATCCCAAATCAACCAGATTTGATAGGTTTTTAACTTATTTATTGTCAGTGGATTTGAATATTGACTACGCATAAAAATAGGCGGTTGCATACATAACCTAGCAAAGTGGGGGATTATAGACTCATCCCACACCCAGTGCGAGTGCGGTGCTCCTGACCATACGATGGTCCACTTATTAGAGTGCCCAAAGTGTCCCTACACCTGCATTTTGGAGGACAAAAATGGCACTAACGCCGCTATAAATTCGAGAGAAGAAGAAGAACACGGATTTGAAAAAATCTTTCAAAAAATGATAAAAACTTAAAGATTGTAAGATTCAAAGCATTTATTTTAAATAAAACCATTTAAGTACTTAGGCTCTTTTGAATAGTCAAGAATTAAGTCAGTCAGAAAAGTATAGATCTCTGTGGAGAAGAATATACAAGAAACTCATACCATACGGAAAACATAGTACCTACCCGCAAACATACAAACATTGAATAAAAAAAATGTTTACATTATACAATAATATAATAATTTCCAAAACAAAAAGAATTTCCATATTATAAAGTAATTTCCTAATTAACTTGTGTGATCTAGTGGTAGTGGAACTGGGCTAGCATTTGTGAACCTGTCAATTTTACTGATATCTTTTTGAGACGCGAGTGGTACACAACTCCCCGTCGACTCCTCCCGTCGCTTGGTCTTTATCGGGTGGTTGGACGACGAGCTACCCATTCCGCAAGCCCGCGCCTATGGTGGCCGGAAATCGCTCTGCGAATCCCGGAACCCGGGACATCTCTGGCGGGAATCGCGGCGTGAAGTTTGTTCCCCGTAATCCTGGAAGCTCCTTTGTCGAATTATTAAATCGATTATATTTCAAGGAAGTTACTTAAAACTTTTGCCAGTTTTGTAACTTTTGCTTCATTGTTTTGACTAAAACAGATATAAACACTTTCGAATCCAAACTGATCGCATATTTCGTAAGCATTATATTGAATGGCAGACTTTTAGCCGGCGTTTAAAAGGACTGCGTGGGATGATCCTATTTTGAACATTATGAAAGTAAAGTTTCAAGTTTAATCTTTTGATTTTGTTTGGACCACGCTTCCTTACAAGTTTTTCAACTTAAACCCAACAACTTAAAGTGTATTATGGGTATCATATAGCCTTTTGCCGTTCTCAGGAGACCATAATCCTTTCCAATGTAGGTACTTAGAACTGCTGTGTTAAGTTTGTTAAACTTCTTTTTCAGTTTTAGAAAATTCTGAATAATAGTCTGGATTCGTTCCTATGGGATTGGGAGCTTTTTCCTAAGATTTATTACATGACTAGTTTTTTTATAATGTATTTCCCACATTTAATGAGTATGTGAGTTCTCCCGTTCTTGGGCGGAGCAAGAGGGCGTGTCAGACTTTTACTGACTAAAACCCACTCCTGTTCGTTTTTTGCCTTTGTTCTAGGGCCTCGGGCTTCACTTGCACTTAACACACGGCCCCAGTAGGCTTCGATCCTGCCGGGCCCCTATGATTTGCATACATTCTCCTTAAGGCGCTACGTGCCGTTCACGGCTTGGGCTCAGTCCGTTCCGAGCGGGTGACCGGATGTTGAATTGTTTTTCTTTCTTTTTCTTAAAGAAAGAAAAATAATTTATTTGCACGCATGGATACACACACTGTAAAAACAAAATTTTAAACAAAAAAAGAAAAAAGAAAAAAACACTGACACAATGTGTGTCTCACGGCTGCGCTAAATGGGTCCAGTTCAGCAAAAATGCCTAGCCACTACATGGTAGTCAGTGGTAGTTGCCTGACGCTGGTTTTCAACTGAACCTTACTGAGAGTAAACGGCAGTTATTTATTTATTATTACTTATTTACTTATTATGATTTTACTTGTTATTTTGTATTATGAGTAAGGAATATATAAATGTCAATGTGTGATATACGATAAATAATAAACATGTGTTAGCGTTAGATGTGTACGAAATAATGAAACACTAAGATAAAAAAAAGTAGGTACATAAAAATTATATAGTAATAACAAATGTCACAAAATTTAACAGGTTCTTCAGGTGGGAATTTATCAAATAATTCCTGCACTGGGTGGAACGAGTGGGCAGACTATACAGACTTAAGCCCACTGTATTCCTTTAGTTGTTCTTTCAAACAATGCCCCAGCCTAAGTGGGCACAAGAATTATAAGTGATATGTTTATTTATTTATTAGAACTTCATGCAACACAAATGTACAAAGGCGGACTTAATGACTTAGGCATTCTCTACCAGTCAACCTTAAGCATGGCCATGTCATGTTTTTTCTAACATCCAAACTCACCAGTTTTCTCCGAAGGAAAAACTTCAGCATAACAATGTTAGGAATAATGCCTTTGGCATTACTTGCTACTCTAGGATCATTGGAATGTATTACATTTTATGTTGGTTCTTAAAATTTACAGCATTATTTTTAGTTTATAAGGAACCTGAATAATTATAGTTTTTTCAGAATCAGAGCTGAATCGATTCCAGAAAAGTTATTACTTTTACACCATGTTATATTGTTTCCCAAAAATATTTAAAAAAGGTCACAAGTTGGTACCACCGGCACTATGTACAACAAAGGTCACGGCAAGTCATAGCGGGCATGAGGCGCTAGCAAACACCTTAAAGCGAGTGCAAAACAACCGCTCAGTCGCCTGGAAGGCCCGGTTATAGGTTTTAACTTTATGATATTATACTCGGTTCTCTTTGGTTTCGGTTCATGAGGTTACAGCCTGTTGACAGATGGACAGACAGACAGACAGACGGACGGACAGCGAAGTCTTAGTAATAGGGCCCCATTTTACCCTTTGGGTACGGAACGCTAAAAAGAAAGTGTTTTGTTTAAGTATAACACTACTCCTATCTCTAGTAATGTTATATTCTTCTAAGACTAATACAAGCTTTTCATTTGCTTTCAGACTTAGATAAGCAGTTCTCAGTGCACCCTGAGAACGCGACGGCTTGGCGCGGCCAGCCCTTCGTGCTGAACTGCGCGATCAGCTCGGGGCCGCCCGCCACACTCTCCTGGCTGAAGCATGGAGAACCCTTACCGGAGAACAACAGGTATACACTTGGAACTTCTTAAGGGCCAAGCGCCCGAAAAGTGCCATAAAACAGTGATTTTCTGAGGCCTACTCCTCCATAACGGCTAGGTCAATTGGTTTGAAAAAAATATATGTTTATTATAGATTCATGAACAATAATATCAACATTTGATTTTTTCGTGCAATTAATACTTTTGTCAAAAAAAAATATTTAGCAATTTCGCAACTTTTCGCAACTTTTCCCTACTCCTTCGAAACGGCTTGGACCTTTAGAAACATTTTTACACATAAAAATTGGCGGTTAAATATTCTTCAAAGTGAACATTGCATATGTAAATCAATCAATATCTCGCAGAGAAAATGGATTTAAAGCGCTTTCCGGGCGCTACTGGCCGCAAATAAATGCACAGATTTGCGTACAGCCGCCTAGGCGAGTGCGAGAGTTGCGTTCACATAATTTCGGCCAGATGGTTCAAGGAACTATACGCCTTAATTTTTAGGTGAAAAATCATCTAATGACATCTCCCACCCTTGGCCGGAGTTTGTGGGCGTGTCAGACTTTTACTGACTAAATCCCACTCTTACTTCCTTCGTTGCCTTGCATTCCAGGGTCAGGTTTTCCTTTCAGAAGCGAATCCATGGCCCTAGTTTGGAACCTCTTAAAACTGTATTTTAGCAAAAAGTTAATGGTATAAAGAATTGACATGCGACCAACGTTCAAATTTCTTTTTTTTTACGACTATTACACAACGTCGTCTAGTCCCAAGCTAAGCACAGCTTGTGTTATGACTACTAGTCAACTGATATACATACTTATATATTTCTAAATACATACCTACATATTATAGATAAATTACACCCAGGCACAGAAGAAATGATCATGCTCGTCACATAAACATTTGTACTGGGTGAGAATCGAACCCACGACCTCCGGCATAGCAGTCAGGGCCACTAACCACTAGGCCAACAGGCCAGTCAAAATTTGCCAATACAATATATTTTTCACAATATTTTATTTTTGTACAATATTTACTACACAAGAAATAACACTAAACTAATAAACTAAACAAGAAATAACACTAAAAATAAATCTTTTTCTAAAAACAGCATCAAAATTGTTGAATGAAACAGTAATTAGCATTCCAAATATTGGTTTGAGGAATAGTGGGGCCGTGGTGGGAATACCTCGCTATCTCTATTGAGCACATGTAACCTAATGGCGGTGACGTCACATTTCAGTGTGTGCATTCTTATACTATTATTTGACATTTTCCCCAGCCACCAGATTTGAAAAGTTTATAATTTGATTAATATTGTACGAATTGTAAAATCTCTTTCTATTAGGGATTTTGGAAAAAGTTACTTTTTGGTATAAAAAACTGAGTCAAGTATCCAATTCTATCACAAACTTATGTCGACAATAAAAAAAAAATATTTAAAGAATTTGGAGGATTTTTTTTGCAGATTGTAGAATAACTAGTAGAATAATATAGGAGTTACCTCTCTGTTGTAAAACTATCAGAATACTTATTTTTATTGTTTGTTTCAGATATCATTTGCTGAAGAATCAGCTACTTATAACGGACGTGACAACAGAAGATGCTGGGTGGTACAGGTACAGACAGAGATTCTTAAACATCCTAGATTCATTAACATTCGATCCATTAATAAAAAAAAAATATCCTTCGAATACCGTAATTAGAGATACAATACAAAGACAATGAGAAAGCGAACACCCTCCTTCCTCCTCCTCTTGGGGTTTAATGAATTAAAAAGCCAGTGGATTATTTTAATTTTTTAATTACTTTTTTTTCCATAATTTATTAACATTGTGCTCACATTATAGAAGGGACAGAAATATGTAACCAAGAATTTTGTAACTCGTACCATGATCTAAAAGAAGTGTCCATGGAGTTTTTTTGCACGTTCTTCTTCTTAGAGGTCTATGGAACGTGCAATTTACTTTCACTTTTTTGACCTATTGCCATTTTGACAATTTAAAAATCCCTGTAAAATGTTTATTTAAAATAAAATGCTTTAAAGCTTTGTCCTTCCATGAGACATTCACCTATTTATAGATCTTCTAAACGTAGTAAGATTTTTATTTACATTGTGCTCACATCTAAGTGAAAGAAACATGTAACCAACAGTTTTGTAACTCGTGACATGATTTAAAAGAGTGTCTATGAAATGTCTTGCATGTTCTTCTCCACAGAGATCTACGCTTTGGAACGTGCAATTTTGTTTCACTTTTTTTGACTGACCGACATTTAAATTAATCAATATCTCGCAGAGAAAATGGATTTAAAGCGCTTTCCGGGCGCTGCTGGCCGCAAATAAATGCACAGATTTGCGTACTGCCGCCTAGGCGAGTGCGAGAGTTGCGTTCACATAATTTCGGCCGGATGGTTCAAGGAACTATACGCCTTAATAATAGTTTTTTTTTAATTAAAAGTTTCTGATTTGTAAATAGCTTTACAAATATTCCACCCGAAGTATTGCCCGCTACGAAACTTGCATCTTGCTACGCGCGAGCTACGGCGTAGCACTGTGCTACGAAAACTTATTGCAACGGCAAAAGCTTCATTTACGTTTAAATTCAAGCTTACATTGTGTAGAGGGGTAAATATGTGATTTATAACCTTGGAAAGGCACTGTCATATAAATTTCTGACATATGTATGTTAGTGACAGACAAGTTGGACTTGTAGTTAAACTCGAATTAGGTATTATTTGTCAGAAAAAAAAAAACTAGTGGTTTTGTTTTATTTTCCTTCCAAGTTCAAGCTATTTAATTGATTAAAATATATACGTACAGGGTTTCTTGTATATTTATGTTCTAATTAGCAATTAGTAAAATAAATAAATCTTTCTGACCGATTTCATGATTTTAAAATTGCCTGTAGTTTTTTACATAACGTTTGATGAAAATACATTAATTTGACGGCACTGGTGGCGCAGTGGTTAAACGATTGGCTGCGCTGTGTGTCGTGGGTTCGATTCCTGCACGTAACAAATGCTTGTATGGCCTACATAGGTATAGGTGTTCTGAGTCGAATGTTACATGTTTGAGAACGCTTCCACGATATAGGTGTGATGTGATACCAATGGAAAAACTTTTTTTTTAATTAAAATAAACTAGTGCTTGACTGCGATCCCACCTGATGGTAAGCAGTGATGCAATTGTTGATGGTGAAGCGCACTAGTTTGTCAAGAGCCTATTCACTTTAGCCTTGAAGACACCTAATACTTTTAATCGGAAGACTGTAGCGAGCAAATTATAGCCTAATGACTAATTACGCCTTATTTTTCAATTACTAATTTTATTATTGTCATTTTATCTTTTTATTATTTTTATTATATTTAGTGTAGGATAATATAAAAATAGTCATTTTTTTTTCTTTTTAACGTTTTTTCTTGCTACCTTCACCAGATGCAAAGCGACGAATTCGTACGCGAATCGAACGCGCCTCAGTCAGGCAGGCAGACTGCATGTGGAGCAGCACCCCGGGGACCTGGAGCAAGCCATCCTGCCACTGAACCATGAGAGGGACGTGGCTGTGCCCAAGAACGGCACTGTGGCACTTCCTTGTCCTGTCACCGGATGGCCAAGACCTAAGGTAATTAAAAAAATATACATATATTCCACAAAATAAAATTTGCTAACATCTAAAAGGAAATATAAATAAACGTAAAGAAGTCAAAAAGTCGTGTTTAAAGTATACAAGATTTTAAGAATGCGCATAAATTGGCCTTGTAATGTTCCCACTGCTGAGACTCTGGCCTCCTCTCAAGGAGAGGGAATGTGCCGTACACAAATTAATGTACCTGGTTAAGATTAAACCTGTAACCAACAACTTGTAAGTCGGTGCAGTTACCACTGGTCCACTACTGCTCTCGTACATACAAAAACGTTGAAATATACAAGATCACTTTCTAATAATACCTGATAGAAGAAAATGATATTATTTCTGGAATCCAATCTGTTTACCTACAGTATACTTCGTTCCAAAACATAAATCGCAGACGTAGGTAACTCAGCCGCCAAACGAAAATGGAACTGGGCAGGTCACGTCTGCCGCATGTCGCAACTAAATTGGGCGAAAGCAATCACTGACTAGATCCTGAACAAATGGAGCCTGCGATGCGGTAGACCCAGAAGGAGATGGCGTGACGAGTTGAACTACTACCTTAAGGATTGGCCAGAAGTGGCTAAGGACAAAAAACAGTGGAATAACGCCCTGCAGTAAAACACCACGGGCTCATAATAATAATGTTTACCTACCATCCAATAAACCCAATCTTCTTTTTCCAGTTAATATGGGAGCACTCTCGACCTGGAGAGAGGACGAGCGAGTTGGAGGCAGTCGATGAGGTCCTCATACTTCGCCAAGTAGACCTGGATCAAGACTCCGGAGTCTACACCTGCAGGGTTGAAGGAAACAGCGACTTGTTTAAGGTCAGTTTTTACCAAAATTCTGCGATTCTTTTGAAAATTGTGTTGCTACAGGATGTTATTGCGTGTTTTATAATGCGTAAAAAATATGATCCACTGCAGAAAAATGTTATTTTTCAGGATAAAAGCTAGATAAAAAAACTGAACGAATGTACCGTGCAATCATTCTGATTGGTTGTTCGATTATTCTGCAAGCAACGTTTTACCGTTATAGTGTCTTAATTTTATAATCAAATTGTAGATTTTTAGTAAATCGCGGAAATGTTTCGTATTTGCAGGCACTGTATCTTTGCACAACTTTTTCTTTATGCGCAGTCCGAGACTGGCTAGTAAAATTTACGGTTTTATTATTTCTGAAAATAATAATAGATGACATATTAAATAAAGTAAAAAAAATAGAACGAACCGAAAATCTTGTTAATCTACACTATAATATTATAAAGAGGGAAAATTTGTATTTTTGTGTGTATGTTTTTAATGAATAAACTCAAAAACTACTGTGCCGATTTCAAAAAATCTTTCACCATTGGAAAGCTACATTCATTTTGAGTAACACAGACTATATTTATTGCCTGTGCGAAGCTAATACTTTTTTTTTATCCCGGGATCTTTTATTCTGTTGGGATAATTTTCTACAATCACGCGGGTGAAGCCGCTAGCAGCAGTATATTTAATAATTATTTTCAACTAGCTGTGCCCGCGACTTCGTTCGCATGGACTACAGGATTTTGTTTTTTTTTTTTCTAAAATAAAAGCAGCCCATGTTACTCCTTATTACATCAGCTACCTGCCAAAAAAAGTCCCGTCAAAATCGGTCCAGCCATTTCAGAGATTAGCCCGGACAAACAGACAGACAGACAAAAATTTAAAAAAATGTTATTTTGGTGTAAAAAGCAGTTATTTCAATATTACAAACAGACACTCCAATTTTATTTAAATGTATAGATGTATAGATTTGTATATTTAACCTATTAAGTTGTTTATTAGTTTATTTGTTTGTAAGCATGTATGTATATTAACGTAACGTGTACATAAACGAATAAACAGGATCGATTTAAAAAAAAATTCATTAGTATAATGCTACTTTATCATTGAGTGACATGCGCTATTTACCTAATTACACACGGGCAAAACCGTTGACAGAAGCTAGTCACGTTACATATAACTTTAGGCTATCAGATATCTAGAACCGCTCTATAGAACAACAGCAAAATACCATAAATAATTTTTGATTTGAACATACTGATTATAGTTGAAGCCCTTTGTATTTTACACGGCATGATATGAGTTATAATACTGATGAAGAGATAGGGTTAATGAACAGTATATTCATTGCTACAATTTGATACGTTGCCTATACTATTGTTGTGCCATGTACTGTGTTCAATTACTTGCTTATATGTAAGAACTTTTTTAATGAGGGTATGTTCACATTGACGGTTGGCGCAGTGGTTGAGAGATTGGCGGTGAGAAGTGTCGCGGGTTCGGGTCCCTTACAGAAAAAATGTTTGTATAGCCTACAGATTAGGGATGAAAATGATGATGATTAGGGTTTTGGGGTTGGTTGTTGGGAAGTGGGTATATAGGAGTTTTTTTTTATTTTTTTATTCCACAACTACCACACAACGCCGTCTAGTCCCAAGCTACGCAGAGCTTGTGTTATGGGTACTAGACAAGTGATAGACATACTTATATATTTCTAAATACATACATATTGTAATGATTTTTAAAGAAAATATTCATAAATCGTTCAACTTCCAATGATAAGCGATAGATGGCGCTAGTAGTTACATGAACTTTAGACATTCGTTGTAGATATTAAGTAATAATTTATAATATTAGACTATGGATTTGTTTTGTATAAATATATCATAATTGTTAAAATGAAATATTTACTTGCAGTTAATTATTAGATAAACTCTAATGTATATTAGTTAGTCAATTGATGTTACGTACTCTTTACTTTGCTCTGATTGGTCGGTTAGTCGACCGAGTGTTTGTGAAAGTTTGTGGTAGGAAAACACTGAGTTTGTTACTGTCATTTTGGACAGAGTCAGTCTGCTTTGGTTCGTTGAACAGAAAACATGTCCGACTAATCTGTGTATTTGTAAATGGTTGTTAATAGAACGATAAGTATGAAATTGTGTTGATCAAAGTGAATAAAATATTTATACAATTTATCCTGAAGTGTTTGATTTATCACATTTCAGAAGTGGGATATGCCTACAAATATGTGCAGTGATAACAGGAAGAGGTTATGTGTGCCTAAATTGAAGATAAATGAGTTCGAGAAATATATTTTTGTCTTTCCAAGTGCACTAGTGTGATTTTAGACAAGAGGTTATGTGTGCCTAAATTGAAGCTAAGTGAGCTCGAGATATTTTTTTTTGTCACCAAAGTGTGCAAGTGTTACTTTAAGCCAAGATATTTTTTATTTTTTATTCTTTTTCCCATGTGTGCTAGTGTTACTTCAGACAAGAGGTTATGTGTGCCTAAATTGAAGCTAAATGAGGTCGAGATTTATTTATTTTTTTAGCCAAGTGTGCCAAGTATTTTAGACCAGTATCATACTCACCCAAATTTCTTACTGATGGTGACAGGCTCGTGTATTGAATCATTCGATTCCCTTCAAATGTGTGAACTGAGTGGTACAGATATGCGCGTCATGTTCGTAATCGAACGTTGACAAGACTAAACACCTCTTAAATGTTGGTGATTCATTTTAGTTTCTATATTTCAATTTGGGTTGCTTTTCCTTTATTTAATTTCATCGAATTCGTATAGTGATAGATTAAAAAAAAAAAACAGTTTATATGTAAAATTTTCCTCTTTCCCAAAGCGATAATTGTCATTGTTGCCTCGGATTACTTTGTGTGGCACGATAATTTCCCTTTCGTTTCGACGCATAGTTGTAAAAACATGTTGTACCCCTTATTAGTATGTCACAATAATGATAAATGATATATAATGAATGATAAATGATAAATGATCAGTGACCAGTGATAAGTGACCAGTGATTAGTGACCAGTGATTAGTGATCAGTGATTAGTGGTCAGTGATTAGTGATCAGTGATTAGTGATCAGTGGTTAGTGATCGGTGATTAGTGATCAGTGATAAGTGATCAGTGATAAGCGATCAGTGATAGGTGGTCAGTGATCAGTGATAAATGATAAATTTATTTATTTATAAATGTTAAACGATAAATGATAAATAGTAAATGATAAATGATGATAAATGATAAATTTATTTATTTATAAATGTTAAACGATAAAAGATAAATGATAGATGATAAATGATAAGTCTTAAATGATAAATGATATTTATTTTGTACTGTTGTTTTATGAACTAAATTTCCACCTATGACAAACAATAAATGAATTTGAGAGAACAAAGTTAAAACTGAGTTTGTATATGTATAACACGATTTAAAAGGCTGTAAATGGAATTTCTTCTCCATAGAGATCTACACTTTGGAATATGTAATTACCGTCAATTTGCTGACTTACTGACTTCTTGGCAATTTAAGAGTCTGTAAATGGTTCATTAGAAATGTTTTGATTTGATTTCAGTGCTTTGATGAGGCCAAGAGTGTCTTTGATGACGCCAAGCGTGATTTTGATAAGGCCAAACGTGCCTTTGATGAGGCCAAACGTGCCTGACAAGCGTGCCTTTGATGAAGCCAAGCGTGCCTTTGACGAAGCCAAGCGAGCCTTAATAAGACCAAGCGAGCCTTAATGATGGTTCATTTGAAATGTTTTGAATTGATTTCAGTGCTTTGATGAGGCCAAGAGTGTCTTTGATGAGGCCAAGCGTGCCTTTGATGAGGCCAAACGTGACTTTGATGAGGCCCAACGTGCCTTTAATGAAGCCAAGTGTACCTTTGATGAAGCCAAGCGTGCCTTTGATGAAGCCAAGCGTGCCTTTGATGAAGCCATGCGTGCCTTTGATGAAGCCAAGCGTGCCTTTGATGAAGCTAAGCGTGCCTTTGATGAAGCCAAGCGTGCTTTTGATGAAGCTAAGCGTGCCTTTGACGAAGCCAAGTGAGCCTTAATAAGACCAAGCGAGCCTTAATGAGGGATGAGGCAAGCATGCCTTTGATGAAGCTAAGCGAGCCCATTTGAGGCCATGTGGGCCATTTGAGGCCAAGTGAGCCATTTGAGGCCAAGTGGGCCATTTGAGGCCAAGTGGGCCATTTGAGGCCAAGTGGGCCATTGGGGGCCAAGTGGGCCATTTGAGGCCAAGTGGGCCATTTGGAGCAAAGTGGGCCATTTGAGGCCAAGTGGGCCATTTGAGGCCAAGTGGGCCATTTGAGGCCAAGTGGGCCATCTGAGGCCAAGTGGGCCATTTGATTTGGCCAGATGAGCCAATTAAGATTCGGGTTAAGTGTGCCCGGTGCAGATGAAATTATCCTCAAGAGCGTAAGTAACGTATGAATTTACCTATTAATGTGATTTTAGTCTGACTACGTTGGCTTAATGCAGATGTTGTAAATGAATTGAATAATTTATTAAGTTTATTCATTTCATATTTGAACTGTTTATTGGATGAGATTTGAACATTCTGTTATAGTTTTTGAAGATATTATAGGTATAGATAAATTGAATTGAAAGTATAATTTAACACTGGGATTTGATTCTTAAAAAAGAGTTTCAAATGAACGATACAAGTACTATTTCCTGTAAATGTTTTAACCACTGATTTTTTTATTTTTGAGGACTTGGATTCCGACAGAACTACAGAAGGAAAAATTGCCAGTCTTATTGAACAAATAGATAGTTAATGGTTCAAACAGTACAGACTTGAAGAAAAATGATGCAAAGAGACGATTTGGAAGGAATAAGACACCACTACGATACAAGAAGCGAAGAGGTACCCCACGTTGGTCTAAGAGAGTGGTTGAATGATTTTCAAGGAGAAAAGCGTTACAAGTATCGAGGTTTGAACATATCCATTGGAACTTTGTGATACGGGAGTTCTATCACTTCTGTAAATTTTGAGAGTATTTAAGTTTGATTAGAAAGAGTAATTATAATTGATTTGTATTACGCAAGTAGGATCAGAAACTGACTATACAATTTGTCTCAAAAACTTGCTAGTCTTACCAAGAGAAAATAGAAAATTTACGAAACCTTGTCAAGTTTTGTAAGTTAGCATTTAGTGACGAAGTGGTAAACTAAACTAAAATGATTTTATCTAATGAGCAGAATTATGGTCGGTTTCGAGCAGAAATGTTAGCTAGTAAGAATTAAGGTGTAACTTATGTGAATATTATTACGACAAATTAATGCTTATATACGGATAACATATAAGTAAAAGAGCTGCAGATAGAAATTTAAACACACGGGATTAATGATAAATCTATTAGGAATTGAGCCAAACCATTAAATTGTAGACGAGGAAATGGATTTATTACACGTTTTCAATTCCTGTGACGTGTGCATACTGTAGCAGAGACTGATTCCATAGATAGAGAACACAATGATATTTATTTTACAAGTAGGATAAAATATATACTATTACATGACCATAACTAGTTCTCGTCGTCCAGACTGAAATCAAAGCCGGTTCCTAAGATGATTATGATACAATGAATGATTTAAATAGAGCTAAATATTACATCGTTATTTATTCGGTTAAGGGGAAGATGGATTGAAAATCCATACACTAGAGTAGAGGACCAATTTCAAGGTTTCAAATAAAAATAAAGTTTGACGAACAGTGCGATCCGAACTTCATTATTAGAACCTTTACTTGGTACGAAATCACGCACATATGCTGCTAATATTATTTGAGAGATAATATTAGTACAATTAAGCCCTTAGCCTCTAGCTGAAGGATCACTTTTATTCTAAATGCTTAAGTTTCTGTTTTATATTATGCTTTCAAATAATGAAAGTAATGAACTCTGACTAAACGAGTCGCCACACAACATGTAGCAACATGGTGGCTACAGATTTGTGAGTTTCATTTAACCACTGAGAGTGTAAGATCTAGGACGCGTATGTCGATACCTTAAGTCGTAATATCATGTTTTCCACAGAAATTAAGACGAATACTGTTTATGTTTATAGTATTGAGACGAGAATTGATCTAAATATCAAATTTTCGAATACTTTGACTAGAGACGCAATAGAAACAAAATGAGAGAGCAAGCGCCAGCATTTGCTTAGGATTAAATGAATAAGATCTAGATTTCAAATTCTTATAGCTGAACCCGATGAAAAACCTAATGACATGAAGTGAATTCAGTGCGCGTAAATAATGAAGAATACTTTCGAACAAAAAGCTGATCAATTTTACTTTATGCTTAGTCTCACATAATTAACATTGACCAATGGTTTTGAGTACCTAATTGAGTGTTGGTTATAAAACATATTTGACAGTAGTTTATTAACTTGAATAATACTGCAATCATGGATTTCTTTTAGATACCCTACTATCAAGAGCTTTTGCGATAGTCATGGTATTGACCTTGTTTTTAACGCTGTATCTTGTCTAAGGTTGAGCGCGGTTTTGCTAAAATGTAAAACCACTATTTTAAATCCCCTAGCAAAATAAAATGATTCCTATGACGAACACCAAGGAAACATGCCTATGGCGTGTTATTAATTCTGTTAAATGTCCCACTAGACAGACTGCCACAAAACTACCAGAATCAGAGTGCCTTTAAATGATAAACATTACGAAGTAAAATACGTTTAAAAGTTTAAGATATGAAGTGAGCGCCAATATCTGGGTTAGACTAGCAAAAAGATACTTTCGTTATCAGTAAAATCCTTGATACAGCCTACAGCATAAGTGGTTTAATAAAGATTAGTAGATCTGATTGCAATTATGAGGGTAAAATTGAATTTGCCTCATTTTAAAATCCATAGATCCATTAAAAAAAAAACAAAGTTTAAGTATAAAATTACTGTAATTACCGATTTTGGCAAACTGAGGAATAACATTTAGAAGCATACTTTCCTCCGACCTTATATAAACTCGGATATAGAGAAAAGCCTTTGAAAAAAAAAAACTCTATTCTTCGTGTGATGAGAATGTTATAAACATATGACGTGACGATAAAGCAAATAATCAAGACTAAGCCGAATGTAATGATTATGAATGTAAGACTCAGTTCCTTGTAGAACTGGAATTAAGTTTCATAATTTTAATGAAAATATCCTATCATTTTAATTGTAATCGTGCGTCAGGAGATCGCACGATGTCGGATGGCCGAATGTAATGATTTTTAAAGAAAATATTCATAAATCGTTCAACTTCCAATGATAAGCGATAGATGGCGCTAGTAGTTACATGAACTTTAGACATTCGTTGTAGATATTAAGTAATAATTTATAATATTAGACTATGGATTTGTTTTGTATAAATATATCATAATTGTTAAAATGAAATATTTACTTGCAGTTAATTATTAGATAAACTCTAATGTATATTAGTTAGTCAATTGATGTTACGTACTCTTTACTTTGCTCTGATTGGTCGGTTAGTCGACCGAGTGTTTGTGAAAGTTTGTGGTAGGAAAACACTGAGTTTGTTACTGTCATTTTGGACAGAGTCAGTCTGCTTTGGTTCGTTGAACAGAAAACATGTCCGACTAATCTGTGTATTTGTAAATGGTTGTTAATAGAACGATAAGTATGAAATTGTGTTGATCAAAGTGAATAAAATATTTATACAATTTATCCTGAAGTGTTTGATTTATCACAATATTATGGATAAATTACACCCAGACACAGAACAAATGATTATGCTCATCACACAAATATTTGTCCTGGGTGGGAATCGAACCCACGACCTCCGGCATAGCAGTCAGGGTCACTAACCACTAGACCAACAGGTCTGTCAAAAATACATACATATTATGGATAAATTACACCCAGACACAGAACAAATGATTATGCTCTTCACACAAACATTTGTCCTGGGTGGGAATCGAACCCACGACCTCCAGCATAGCAGTCAGGGTCACTAACCACTAGACCAACAGGCCAGTCAGTTTTTAAATTTGATTTGTCGGATCCGGAACCGGAATTGGAGGTGGATGTGATTAAATCGACACCTTTAGTCTATCAGTTGCCTTTTGCATTCTAGGATCACGGGTTTCTCTATCAGAAATCAACCCATAGCCCCAGTAGGTAGGCTTCGGCCCTGATGAATCTTTGGGTTTTGCTGACTAACCCTTGAGCCGCTCGTGGAATATTACGAGCCGTCGACTCCTCGTTCTGGGCCTCAAGTCTGCTATTACAATAGTGTCAGAATGGTCTATCATTGATGTCATAATTGTCGATTTTGACAAGTTTGGTAATCTACTAATATAATGGCGTCATTATGACTTTCCAATGGTCAACCACTGACACCCCATTGAAAGAAGTGGCATAAAATGGTAATCTCGTACATATTGACAAATGAATATATTTGACGTTTGCGGTAATCTGCTAAAACTTTGGCAGTTTATTTGATTAGTGTTTGACCATTAGAACGTTATTGTGCAATTATTGGTTTTAATATGCTCGAAATTATCATTCTACCACGATTCTATTACAAGACCATTGACCGATCAATGATCGATCATTATGAATTAACAGATTACAAACTTTTAGCAAAATGACAATGGGATCGTGTTGGAATGACGAATTTATAAAAATAGCAGACTTGGGGCCTGGACAGTAACCGGACGGCTGGAGAGCTAGCTACAGTTACCATCAAGGATCTTGAACACTTGCGCATAAGTCAAATATTCGGTCTCTTTAGTGGTGGGCGACGCGGGGGCGGTCAGTGTCAGTGATTGTCTGGCCGCGCCATCGCGTCATTGACGTCACTCCTCATTCGTTCACTGCGTTGCTGCATGTATGTAACAACGAAGACGATTGGCTCGCCAATGTATGGAATGCGCAAAGCGATCCCCACTCTGACGCCGAGCGTTCAAGATCCGTGATGGCAACTGTACTCTTTGTCCTAGAAATCATTGGAGAATTTTCCACAAAAAAAAAAAATTGAGCCACTGTAACTTTTTCGGATAATTCGACACCGTTAGCAGTCATCAGCCGTGGCGAGCCACACTATAAATGCTGTAGAGTTTTAAATTAACGCTTCGATCTTGAGGATTTAAGTAGGTATAAATATAAATGGAACAGTTGCTTATTTTCGATGTTTACAGACTACTTTATGAAAAACTTCTTAGTTACGTTCTTAGGTACATACCCTATAAATAAAACGCTCAATCTTTTAATAATCTATGCGGACTTTTAATAATCTTAATGTTAACCGAATGGCGCGAAATTACGCGTTCGCTTGGGGTTTGAGAGGTGGAGCGTCCTTTTCGAGGTACATTTTCATACAACCGCTTTTACCTGATTATGATGTTGTTACACATCTTATTCTAGATATTTTGGATATACAGGTATCTTGTGGATATTATCTAAGCTTCTATTGAAAACAACAACAACATTTTGTGTAAAACTAATCTAGTTAAGACCTCTGAATCATATGAAATCTACGGTCCGGACTAAGCATTTCGCCTCGTCGTTTATACCGCGTACGTCGAAGGACTGGAACAGTCTGCCTGTTGCGGTCTTCCCGTCCGATTATAATTTGGTTGTCTTCAAGGCTAGAGTGAATAGGCTCTTAATAAACTAGTGCGCCTCACCATCAAAGATTGCATCGCTACTTACCATCAGGTGGGATCGCAGTCAAGCACTAGTTTATCTCAAATAAAAAAAAAAAAAAATCTGCTATTTTACGTGAACTTTGGCCCTCCATAATGTACTCATCTATCTATACATCTATACATATAAATAAAATGGGAGTGTCTGTTTGTAATAATGAAATAATTGCTTTTACCTACATGCATATGAATATATATACGGTACATACACCAAAATAACATTTTTTACAATTTTTGTCTGTCTGTCTGTCTGTCTGTTTGTCCGGGCTAATCTCTGAAATGGCTGGACCGATTTTGACGGGATTTTTTTGGCAGGCAGCTGATGTCATAAGGAGTAACATAGGCTACTTTTATTTTAGAAAAAATATATACAAAATCCTGTAGTCCATGCGAACGAAGTCGCGGGCTCAGCTAGTTTAATATAAAAAAAGTACATCAATAGAGCCTTTCACATTTAATCGAGATTCTGAATGACGAGAATTTTTCTGAATAACTTTTAATGATTTAAAAAAATAAACACGTATTTCTTGGAACAAGTTTTGTGAAATATTCGAATAAATCACGGAATTACATTCGGTAATTCCGTAATTTACTGGAATATTTGACAACAGAGTTTTCGGGCGTTATTTTTTTTTTTTCGCGTTGCTTCTTCATCAAACATCGCGTTGGATTGCGTTAGATGAAGCAACAAGTTTTTAAACCATGCTCGATGTTGACGATAGGCGAGTGGAAAAGGATCTCTCTCTTAATACCTAGATCTATACTGCCCTAATAAGCTAAAAAACCGGCCAAGTGCGAGTCGGACTCGCCCATGGAGGGTTCCGTAGCAGCAAGTAACATAATATAAAAGTTCTTATAGTTCGTTGTAACTTTGATCGATGTTTTAATAATAGTGTATTTTTTTAGATTTATGACGTATTAAAAAAAAACTACTTACTAGATCTCTTTCAAACCAATTTTTGTTCGTAGTTTGCATGTAATGTACATCATATATTTTTTTCAGTTTTATCATTTTCTTATTTTAGAAGTTACAGGGGGGAGGACACACATTTTACCACTTTGGAAGTATCTCTCGCGTAAACTATTCAATTTAGAAAAAAATGATATTGGAAACCTCAATATCATTTTTGAAGACAAAAAAATTTTTGAGTTTCAGTTCTAAGTAGATATGGGGACCCCCATTATGGGGTTTTTTTTTTTCTATTTTTGTGTGAAAATTTTAATGCGGTTCACAGAATACATCTACTAACTAAGTTTCAACAGTATAATTCTTATAGTTTCGGAAAAAAGTGGCTGTGACATACGGACGGACAGACAGACAGACAGACATGACGAATCTATAAGGGTTCCGTTTTTTGCCATTTGGCTACGGAACCCTAAAAAGCGGTAATTCAATAAAAGTGAGTTCTGAGAAAAAAAATTGTAAAGAACTATTATCGTCAACTTTTTGGCGTTAACTATAAAAGCTTCTGCCCTCGTCTTCACCGGCTTGACATATTGATAAAAAGGAATATCTAAAGTCCTTTTCGTTGTCCTAGACAAGATTGATTGATTGGTTGTTCAATTCCATTAAGGGCCAAGCGCCCGAAAAGTGCCATAAAACAGTGATTTTCTGAGGCCTACTCCTCCGTAACGGCTAGGTCAATTGGTTTGAAAAAAATATATGTTTATTATAGATTCATGAACAATAATATCAACATTTGACTTTTTCGTGCAATTAATACTTTTGTACACTACACTGAAGATATCCCGGACGTCAGCCTGTACGAGATTAGGATGGCTCTGAAGCAATTGAAGAACAACAAGGCGTTGGGTGAGGACGGAATTACGGCTGAGCTCCTGAAGGCGGGTGGAAAACCGGTCCTAAAGGCCCTTCAGAAGTTGTTCGATTCCGTCATACTCGAGGGAAAAACGCCACAGGCATGGAGCAGAAGTGTGGTGGTACTCTTCTTTAAGAAGGGTGATAAAACCCTGCTGAAGAATTACAGGCCCATCTCACTTCTGAGCCATGTCTACAAGCTGTTTTCCAGGGTCATCACGAACCGTCTTGCGCGCAGGTTTGACGACTTCCAGCCTCCCGAACAAGCCGGATTCCGAAAAGGTTTCAGCACCGTAGACCACATACATACGCTACGGCAGGTCATACAGAAGACCGAGGAGTATAACCTGCCTCTCTGCCTAGCGTTTGTGGACTACGAGAAAGCTTTTGATTCGATCGAGACTTGGGCTGTGCTGCAATCTCTCCAGAGGTGCCAAATTGACTATCGGTACATCGAAGTGCTGAGGTGTTTGTACGAAAACGCTACCATGTCAGTCCGACTCCAGGACCAGACCTCGAAACCTATCCTCCTGCAGCGAGGTGTGAGGCAGGGAGACGTTATCTCTCCGAAACTTTTCACGGCCGCAATGGAGGATGTCTTCAAGGTTCTGGACTGGAGTGGACTAGGCATTAATGTCAATGGCGAATACATCACTCACCTTCGGTTTGCCGACGACATTGTAGTCATGGCGGAGACTATGGAGGAGCTCAGTACAATGCTCAATGACCTCAGTAGAGCTTCTCTAAAAGTGGGTCTTAAAATGAACATGGATAAAACCAAGATCATGATTAACAACCATGTAGCGCCCACTCCTATCAAGGTCGGAGACTCTACACTCGAAGTTGTGGACGATTACGTCTACCTCGGACAGACAGTCCAGTTGGGTAGGTCTAACTTCGAGAAAGAGGTCAACCGTCGAATCCAACTCGGTTGGGCAGCGTTCGGAAAGCTACGCGGTATCTTCTCGTCCAACATACCACAGTGTCTCAAGACGAAAGTCTTTAACCAGTGCGTGTTGCCAGTAATGACATATGGCTCCGAAACGTGGTCGCTCACAATGGGCCTCATCAGAAGGCTTAAAGTCACCCAAAAAGCAATGGAAAGGGCTATGCTCGGGGTTTCCTTGCGTGATCGAATAAAAAATGAAGATATCCGCAGGAAAACTAAGGTTGCCGACATAGCACAAAGAATTGCCAAATTTAAGTGGCAATGGCAGGGCACATTGCTCGCAGAACAGATGGCCGTTGGGGCCGAAAGGTTTTGGAGTGGCGACCGCGTACCGGAAGACGCAGTGTTGGAAGGCCTCCTACAAGGTGGACCGATGACCTGGTGAAGGTAGCAGGAAACCGTTGGATGCGGGACGCACAGGAACGTTCGATGTGGCGACGCTTGGGGGAGGCCTATGTCCAACAGTGGACGTGTATCGGCTGAAATGATGATGAATGATGAATACTTTTGTCAAAAAAAAAAATTTAGTAATTTCGCAACTTTTCGCAACTTTTCCCTACTCCTTCGAAACGGCTTGGACCTTTAGAAACATTTTTACACATAAAAATTGGTGGTTAAATATTCTTCAAAGTGAACATTGCATATGTAAATCAATCAATATCTCGCAGAGAAAATGGATTTAAAGCGCTTTCCGGGCGCTGCTGGCCGCAAATAAATGCGTTCACATAATTTTGGCCAGATGGTTCAAGGAACTATACGCCTTAAGATCGGTTTAGCGGCTTAGGCGTGAAGACGTAACAGATTTTTTTTCTCATTTATAATTTTAATAAGTAAGTCTAATACTTAGATTTTTTTTGAATAGACCAATAAATGTACGAATTTTTCGAGTAACCCTAGTGATGTGGAGCAAGTAAAAAAAGTTGAATCGGACTCGCATAAGAAGGGTTCCGTACTACAGTACTAAAATCGATCAAAAAACACCGTCAAAATGTTACCGCTTTAATTTTTAACTTCGGTTTAATTGCATTGTTTGTTGTTGTTGTACCGGCAATAGAAACACATATTTTGTAATATTTTCCACTCTCTACCTGTTACGATTAATGAGATACAGCCCACAGATAGACGGACGGACAAGAAGCCAGCGGAGGCTTAGTGATAGGATCCCGTTTGCGCCCTTTGGGTACGGAATTCTAAAAACGAATTTTAGACCAATTATGAGATATCTCTTTTTGTATTTTGAGGACAGTAGGTATATTTATATTTTATAGACTTATGTAAAGAAAATCTGTTTTCAATACACTTACTTGAAAATCCGATCCTACCTCTACCGCTCCTAGGCCCGAAATTCACTGTTTTTCGCTCTGGTTCGGAAAAGTGCGCGAGTTGACCCGCTACTACGAGTATATATTTTATTTATCGTATCTGGTGCTAAGCGATCCCCACGATTTGCAAGTCAATCCCCGCTTATTTCTATCGTCATAAGTGTAAGTAAAACGTCATTTGATACACGTGGAAATTTGTCACTGCAGTACTTGGCTCCATAACACCCTCACCTGCGGCTCGGGCCTCTGACACTTCGCATTCCTACTCGTTTTTTGACAATATGTACCTACATACCCTTCGTGAAGCAAACGCGAAACCTTAACACACTGTAGGTACTAACTCAAGTAAGGTTATCTATATGTAATTGCTTTCTACTGTACATAGAGGTACCTTATATACGGTCGTGTCTTCGCCGAATATCCTTGTATGCCTGCCAGCCATTTGTGTTAAGAATTGAATACATATTGCCTTATTTAACTATTAAATGTTAGCCTGAGGAGTATTTGATATTATTGTTCTTCATATTATATTTGATTATCTTGTTGACAAGGAAATTGCTCTTTTAGTTAATATATAGCGGATTTATTTTCTGAGAAATGTAGGCTTTCGACAATGTAATTAACAATGTAATTTCTTGTACAGATATTAAGGTTTGCTGTAAGAAAACACAATTTTGGGTTAAGCTCGCCTGTGTACATCGGCTTTCTTCATCATCATCATCATCATCAGCCTTTTTAATGTTCCCACTTCTGGGACTCAGGCCTCCTCTCTAGGAGAGGGAATGGGCCGTAATCCACCACGCGGGCCCAGTGCGGGTTGGTGGATCGGCTTTCTTACTATGTAGTTTTTGTAAAGTTATGTACAATAAAGAATATAAGAATGTATAGAATCGTTTTTTTTTTGGGTTCTGTACCTCAAAATGAAAATAAACGGAACCCTCGTGCTCTTGTTTCCTATTCTTTTTCTTCCTTTATCTTGTGACCTTGTCACTTTGTTGTCCGACCGTCCATCTGTCTGTCTGTCTGTCAAGAACCTTTATTTCGGAAACGCGTGAAGGTATCGATTTGAACCATGTACTTAAGTCTGCGGAGCCTTAAAGCTGTAAAAAAATCAAACTTGTAAGTTAACGAGAAAAAAAAATACTTCGGTTTAAGAATTTTTTTTCGGCAAAAAACGTACATTTCGATACCTACTATCGAGGAAGTCAAAATTCATAGGGTATTTCCGTTGACCCAGAATCCTGAAATTCGACATAAACCGAGGTTTTATGGCAAAAGTATAGGAATAAATCAGAAAGCTGTAAATTCAATTTTTTTTTTTGCGATTCGTACAATTCTTTCGAGACTCTTTTCCGGAAGTAAACTATTTGCATAGGTGAGTTTGTACGGAACCCTGAGGGCGCGAGTCCAACTCGCACTCGCCCAGTTTTTTCTCGGTAAGACATTTCTTAATAAACCCAAATTGATTGTGTAGATTTCCTTGGAAATTAAACAAAGGTTATCAAACGTTTTATTGTTATTTTTCCTTTGTTTGTACGCACGTCAATAATGATTTGAGAAATAAAATAGCATTCAATTGGTTTATAAGAAAAAACGCGAGCACGTGTAGACTTAATATCTGAAATATTGCTATAAATACATTTACGTCATGACACGCCTCCGCCGTTTATTAAAAAGTAATATTATATTATTATTATATCAAATACATATGTTGTGAAACATGCTTTGATGTGGCGTAGTAAATATCGTGATGGAAATGAAAGTAAATAATAATATCTACTGACTGCTTACTCTGTTGCGTGTCTAGTAAATAAATATAACCTTATGACTTTATGAGTCGTATATTTTTGACTAGCTTTTGCTCGCGGCTTCGCCCACGTACATAAAATGTAGCCTATGTCACTCCGAAATAAAGCACCTATCTATCGGTGAAAACATTATAGCTGTAGTACTTGGTCCGATAGACCAGTAGGTACCTACTTCCAGAGATTACCTAAAAAAAACATGAAAAACAAACTTTACCTCATAGCTGTCTTCAAGAACCTTTTCTACTGCTGGATAGCGATGCGGATATATTAGAAAGAAAGAAAGTAAGAAAGAAAGAAAGAAAGAAAGAAAGAAGGAAGGAAACAAAGAAAAAAACGAAAATATTTTATTTGTTATACACACTCGTAGATACACACAATATTAAAATATCTCTTTGAGATAACTACAGTTAAAAGATCTTCTGTTTAAAATAGCAACCCTTCGTGCGCGAGTAATTCCAACTTGGAAGGTTTTATTTTTGGTCTTTTGGTAGGTTTGAGAATAGGTCGTAGATATTTTTGAACCTCCTATCCTCACCCCCATTATTTTCTTTGATAATTTAAATGGCAGTACATAGTTTGCCGGGTCAGCTAGTTCAATTCCAAAATTCCTCTTTCACAGACTTTCAACGTAACAGTCACAGAGCCTGTGAAGATAACAGTACCACCAACGTCGAAACAAACCTACAGAGCCAGCACAGTGCGGTTTAACTGCACGGCTATTGGAAGACCAGCCCCCGCCGTGACCTGGTACAAAGATGGGAAGCCACTGACATTGACTGGACGGGTGAGTTATTATTATAGTCGTTCGGAGCTAGCATGATTCGGCGTTTCGGCCAAATACGAAACTTCCTCACAAGCATCATGTTTTAAAAAAAAAACGTTATTATAATCAGTCAGCCCTTATTTATTTTTTTATGCATTTTATTTATATTCGTTGACTATCATGAATTTTACTGCACTCGATTTTAGTTTGGGAGTAGGTAAAATGAACTGCAAAAACAAGCCGTGGACAAGACAAAATGTCTTCATTGCTTACTTGCTTGGAAGGAATTTAACGCGCTGAACATGACCGATCACAGCGCGAGAACTCCCGAGTGCAGTTTCAGCTTCGGTCGTAGTTCCGACAGGTTTGTCACCGAAACCCGTTTTTTTTGCCGAAACTCGACCAAAACCGAAACCGGACATTAGATCGGACACTACCATTACATAAGTCACCTCGCAAACATTAGCCCAAGTTAAACAGTTTTGTTTGCCAAATGATACCTGCAGTCGAATATTAAAATATATTTCTCCATTGCAGATCGTGGTGTTACCGTCAGTTGATGGCAAGCGAATGGAGCTTCTTATTAGAAGCGTTACATCTGAGGATGCAGGTAAGAAAATGTGGCAACAACTTATTTTTATAAAGAATCAATACTTCACACACTGTAGTTTTTGGTAAATTCTGCATGATATTTCAAAAAATGTCATCACACTTTCTCGTTTTTTGATTTATTACCCTAAAACCAAGCAAGACTATATTGTAATCAATTGAGCCCTGAAACCTTAAGATTCTCATGATATATCTCTCAATAATTCAATATATGGTTGACGTAAAATAAAAGGCTGTTTGCATCTTTTATTTAATTTATTTTTTATCATTGATAGGCTCACGTTTGACCACTAATTTACTTGATGGTAAGCAATGATGTGGTCGACGATGGAGCACGCTTGCCTAGAAGTAACATTTATTAATCTTGACTTAATGACCTCTAGTTGGTAGCTATCAGGAAACAGACTCCGGCAAGGAATTCCACTCCTTAGGGTCTAAACAGACGGACTGCATTTCAAAAACGTGCGGTCCGATTGCATTCGTTTGAACTGCACACCGACTGCATCCGAACTGCATCATACTCACTCGCCCGCACGCTCCGCCCTCCCGCGCATGGTGCAGTTCGGATGCAGTCGGTGTGCAGTATACACGACTGCAATCGGACCGCACGTTTGGTTTGCAGTCCTATTGCAGTCGTGTCAACTGCATTCAAACTGCACTTAAACTGCAATTTGCAGTTGGATTGCAGTTGAAATGCAGTCCGTCTGTTTAGACCCTTAGCTGTACGTATAATAAATGTGTTACCAAAACGAAACGACATTTTTTTACATTTTAACATATTTTTCCTAGGAGTATACCAGTGCTTCGCGCAGAACCCTACCTCGTCAGCGTCCGCCTGGGCCACTCTGAACGTGACCGGCGCGGGCGCAGCGGCCCCGTCGGGCGTGCGCTGCTGGCCCACGGGCGCGCGCACCGTGGCCGTGCGCTGGCCCAGCGTCAACGGTGACGTCATGGCATACACCGTGCAGATTACTGAACCAGGTTAGTGGTGGCAAAGAAATCATCACTGTCCTTATCTTTAACTAAGCAGTCTTTGTTCTCGCGACATTCCTTGTTGCTATATAATCTTTTTTACACCACCTGCTCGATAATGCCATTTTATACGTCATGCAAACATTACTTAAACCAAGTCATTCAGTCCGGAGATAATGCAGTATGGCCGATCCCTAGGGAATAATAAGATTTGAATTTGGAACATCAAAAATCGTTAACTTATGTGAATTAAAATGTACCTGCATCAAAAAACACAGCACAGATGGTGTAAAAAGTATTGTATCCAACAACAAACTAACAACAACTCCCTCGCAATGCTCGGGAGTTAATTGTATAAATCCCTCACTAACGTTCGGGATAAAACTAGCAACCTTTGTTTCGTTCGGATTTCAACATGTCGTCCGCGACTTAAAGACACTGCTTTATCCCCTTGTCACATAATTTACTATTAATTTTATTTCCTAGGAGGAACTTCACTACCTGGCCAGCCAGTTATTGGCCTTGAAGACGTCGCTTCCGTAGCGGAACCGCTCACACCTTATGGATTCCAGGTTAGTAGCAATTTCATCACCAATACGGATGTTTCCCAGATAAAACAATAATAATTTATATAGTCCATCATGTGTATCTAAGACGTAAAGATGATGAGGTACAATTACCATCGCGGATCTTGAGCGCTGGCTTCAAGTTGCGCAGAAGTCAAATATTCGGTCTCTTTAGTGGTGCGAAGTGAGACGCGGGGGCGGGAAGTCTCAGTAATTGGCCGCGCTATCGCGTCATAGACGTCACTCCTGATTCGTTCCCTGCGTTGCTGCATGTATCTAACAACGAAGACGATTAGCTCGTCAATGTATGGAATGCGCAAAGCGATCACTCTAACGCCGAGCGTTCAAGATCCGTTTCGGCAATTGTACGGGCGATGCCCACTAGGGCTCCAATATGCCATTTCTATAAAAAGATTGTGTACCTAGGCTATATTAACCTTTCAAATACACAGACACAATCATCGACTTATATTCTAGTGATAGACAAGCCCTTTCATACAAACTATTTGTCAAAATACTGAAAAGGTAAAACTAAAGTTCGCTGCAGCGCTACATTGGCATTATGTCGTCTAACAGAACTATTAAAACATGCAGCGCTAAGATAGCTTTTAGAGGATACTATCTGTTATCTGTTGTGGGATCGCAGTCAAGTACTGGTTTATACCAATTAATTAAAAAAAAATTGTAGATATTTGATATTCGTTAAGGCCCGTGACGAAATGGATCTCTCCATTGCGGTACGGGCCTTATAGTCATGCTGACAGTTGCTCTTCTTCTTCTTCCTGCCCTTGTCCCATTTTATTTGGGGTCGGCGCAACACGTTTTTTTCTTCCATTTTGTCCTGTCACTCGTCACGCTATCACTAACTCCCTTTTCTTTCATATCACTTCTCACACAATCCATCCGTCTTTTCTTTGGCCTCCCTCTGCCTCTCCATCCATCCACATGTAAATTCATAACTCTTTTAGCAACATGCTTTTCATCTCTCCTCTTTACATGACCATACCAAGACAAACGATTTCCTTTCAACCTTTCGGTCACTGGCGCCACTTTCAGACTTCCCCTAATGTACTCATTTCTCACTTTTTCCATTCTATTATCCATTCTCGTCACACCACACATCCATCTTAACATTCTCATCTCCGCTACATGCAATCTTTTTTCATCCGTCTTTTTCACAGCCCAACATTCTGATCCATACAGTATGACAGGCCTTATCACGGACTTGTAGATTTTACCCTTCAACTTGAGGGGCATCCGTGGGTCACAAGTTGTTCCCGTGACCTGTCGCCATTTCATCCATCCTGCGTTGATCCGCTGTGTTACGTCCCGGTCTACCTCACCATCCCCTTGGACGAGCGACCCTAGGTACCGAAAGTCAGAACAGATCGGTATGGGCGTTCCGGCGAGAGCTAAGGGCACTGGATTGGAGAGACCGCCGAAATCGCAGAACAAGTACTCCGTTTTGGTTCTACTCAATTTCAGGCCAACACTCTCCAATCTGTGCCACCACACCTCCAATCTGTTCTGGACCTCTAGGCCACTCTCGGCAACCAGCACAATGTCATCGGAAAACAACATACACCAGGGAGCCTCTTCCTGAATGTCCGACGTCAGAGCGTCCATTATCATCAGGAAGAGGTAAGGGCTGAGGGCCGATCCTTGGTGTAAGCCGACAGCCACATTGAAGCTTCCAGTAGTGCCCACTGAAGACCGGACTTGGGTACTGCATCGGCTGTACATCGCTCGGATCAACCGGGTACCTCGTGAGGTTAAAGGCAGATGCCTTTTCGAGGTCAACGAATACCATGTGCAAGTTTTTATGCGCACCTCTGTATTTCTCGCACAGCTGGCGTATAGCCATGCTGACAGTTGCTGTAGCCAAGAAAATGCATGCAGAAATTATTTAATTCATTTGTTTGCAGGTTCGTGCGTACATCAAGTCTTCGTCGACGAATAGAAATGTTGCCAGTGATATGTCGGAGAGTATCGAGTGTCAAGGACAAGGAGGTAAGCACTATTTGTCTCACTAGGTCGAATATATCCGACAAACGTTTTCGCCAGGGTCGAAAATCCACGACCAAATCTATACTTCTATACATATAAATAAAATTGGAGTGTCTGTAATATTGAAATAACTGCTTTTTACTACATGCATATGAATATATATACGGTACATACACCAAAATAACATTTTTTACAATTTTTGTCTGTCTGTTTGTCCGGGCTAATTACTATGGCTGGACCGATTTTTACGGGACTTTTTTTGGCAGGTAGCTGATGTAATAAGGAGTAACATAGGCTACTTTTATTTTAGAAAAAATAAATTCAAAATCCCGTAGTCCACGCGAACGAAGTCGCGGGCAGAGCTAATACACCATAATTATAATTTAGGTATCTTTAAAGCTAGAGTGAATAAATAGGCTCTTAATAAACTAGTGCGCCTCACCATCAACGATTGCATTACTACTTACCATCAGATGGGATCGTAGTCAAGCACTAGTTTATATCAATAATAAAAAAATACACCTCGTCAGCTGTTCTGTCACCTATGGGGAATGAAGAGCTAAACGAAATGGAGCTCCCCAGTCGCTAACACGACCCTGGTGAATAGGACACGAAAACTCGTCGGACCAATCCGATATATATGTTATGGACCGAGTGATTAATGCGGGCATTATAAATAATGTTCGAGCATTATGAATAATGTCTAGCTCTATTGGACCAAGTGATTAATTACTATCTTAACTTCAATATTTATCACATTGCGCGGTCATTATTATATTGCTACATGACAATTGGGCAATTTGATAATAAAGCTAAAGAACAACGTACAAATTAACAAAGTTTAAAATAACGATGGTCATTTGATCAAAAGTTCAGCTGACCAAAGTCTGGAATATCAATGTTTAAATTATTTATTACACTATTGACCAAATCGTTCAAAGGTCAAAATGGATTACTGGATAAATTATTAATTATCAAATGAATTAACTGAAAAAGGTAAAAATCTCGAATGGACGAAGCAACTTGGACGTAGACCTATTTTACCCAGTTCAAAGTGCAATCAAAATACAATCACATTTTTACGAGAGATTGTAGGTATTATTCGTTATTTCGAACTGGCAGAGTTTTAAGGTAGATAATAGACTCCTTGATATAATTAATCCAAAATAAGAGAGTGTGATTATTTTAATGGTTTAATATTTAGCTTATTTTTTAAGTTAAATGACAATACCAATAAAAAAATGGTAATTAAATATGTTTGTATTACTCTGCCCAAAAGGTGATGGGCCGTATGTATAATGCCCGGTCAATTTGATTGTTTGAATAATTATTATCAAATCGCACTCTCATATTGGGCATTTTTCATAATGACCGGGCATTATGTACAATGCCCAATTTATCATTTGGTCCATAACATATAAGTACACCGTTAAATTTTGATCGTTTTAATCCCGTGGAGGGTCGATCCGGTACATGAAACACTATCGATTTGTAAAGATAAAATTAAAAAATAAAGTACCTCTTTTTTTTTTGACTGGCCTATTGGTCTAGCGGTTAGTGACCCTAACTGCTATGCCGGAGGTTTTGGGTTCGATTCCCACCCTGGACAAATGTTTGTGTGATGAGCATAATCATTTGTTCTGTGTCTGGGTGTAATTTATCTATAATATTTATGTACTTATTTAGAAATATTTAAGTATGTTTTTCAGTTGTCTAGTACCCATAACACAAGCTCTGCTTAGCTTGGGACTAGAAAGCGTTGTGTGATAGTTGTGGAATATTATATTATATTATTATATGGTGCAAGTATAGAGCGTAATGTGTTGTTTTTCAAAACTCGAATTAATTTACGCATGTACGAAATTAATTTGTAACGAAATTAAAGTCAGCTGAGCGAGTTCAATGGCCTGTAGGTACTTTGTACGCAACGCCGACTATTAACTACAGGTCATTGAACTCGCTCAGCTGACGTTTTCTTAAAGATACTAATTTCGTACATGCGTGAATTAATTCGAGTTTTGAAAAAGAGGTACTTTATTTTTTAATTTTATCTTTACAAATCGATAGTGTTTCATGTACCGGATCGACCCTCCACGGGATTAAAACGATTAAAATTTAACGGTGTAGTACTTTTGAACTGACAGATTTTTTTTTTAAATTGTTATAATCTAGTGCTTGACTGCGATTCCACCTGATGGTAAGCAGTGATGCAATCGTTGATGGTGAGGCGCACTAGTTTATTAAGAGCATATTCACTCTTGCCTTAAAGACACCTAAATTATACGAGTAATCAGACGGGAAGACCGCAGCAGGCAAATTGTTCCAGTCACTCGATGTACGCGGTATAAACGACGAGGCGAAACGCTTGGTCCGGACCGTAGAGGTTTCAACAATTTATGGGTGGATACTCGCCGTTCGTCGGCATGTCCGATGGTAGAAGTGGGATGGTGGAATCAAGTCATGTAATTCCTTCGCACACTCTCCAAAGTGCATCCAGTAAAACAATTTAACCCGTTTAATGACGCATCGAAATAAAGACAAAAAAAAATTGGTGCATACACAAAAAAAATATACAAAATTTCCAAATATTCTTATGTTAGCTGATCACATTAATAATGACCACTACAAAATTCCTTACCTAAATTAGAAGTCAAAATTTGAGATATACGTAATTATCACATTTCGGAACAGTAATCTCTATGTCACACAAGTCAAAGTTAAAATTCCATATACATTCCTATTTTTTAAAGGTCTTGTTATTATTTAAGTATAGTCTCAATAAATAATATTCATAAACAGCAAAGTAGCGTTTGTTTATTTCCCAAAATGTTACTCAATTTTTAGAAAAATTGTACACTGTACAGGCTTTCGATTATAATTATGAATGAATGAATAGCGATAAAAATAGATGATTTGATTATGAATGACCAATTATGTCAATTTTTTGAGGACAATTTTGGGATTTAGTTTTTTGTTACTTTTGACTACACAAATATGATGAGTAACGGGTTCGGATAGAGTCTCATTTTTAGGGTTCCGTAGCCAAATGGCAAAAAACGGAACCCTTATAGATTCGTCATGTCTGTCTGTCTGTCTGTCTGTCTGTCTGTCCGTCTGTCCGTCCGTATGTCACAGCCACTTTTTTCCGAAACTATAAGAGCTATACTGTTGAAACTTTGTAAGTAGATGTATTCTGTGAACCGCATTAAGATTTTCATACAAAAATAGAAAAAAAGTAATAAATTTAGGGGGTCCCCATACTTAGAACTGAAACTCAAAAATTTTTTTTTCATCAAACCCATGCGTGTGGGGTATCTATGGATAGGTCTTCAAAAATGATACTGAGGTTTCTAATATCATTTTTTTCTAAACTGAATACTTTGCGCGAGAGACACTTCCAAAGTGGTAAAATGTGTGTCCCCCCCCTCTAACTTCTAAAATAAGAGAATGATAAAACTAAAAAAAATATATGATGTACATTACTATAAAAACTGCCAACGAAAATTGGTTTGAACGAAATCTAGTAAGTAGTTTTTTTAATGCGTTATAAATCGAAAAAAATACACTATTATTAAAACATCGATCAAAGTTACAACACATTACAAGAACTTTTATATTATGTTACTTGTTTTTTGTACTAATTATAAAATAGGCGTGTATAAGCGTTTTTCCCTCACACTAGGAATCACTACTCCTGCATCGTGGGTGCGTTTAGAAACGTGTAAATTCACGTAGAATTTACTTGATCCCGAACAACTATCTGTGTAGACCATACAAATATTTATTCTGAGAGGAATCGAACCCGCGACAAGCAGTGCAGCCAATCGCTCAACCACTGCGCCAAGCGCACCGCTGAGTACATCCAAGCATAATTTTCTAATTTAATGTTAACATTTACCAGTGCCAATAAAGCTGGCTCGACAAGGCGACGACATCTTGGTCTCCTGGCGACAGTTCGCCAACCAGACTACTGGCGTGCTGCAGTGGATCCTGCAGTACAAGGCGGAGAACAGCACGGATGAGCACAACGTCACGCTTGATGGGAAGGTCACCAACCATACTGTTAAAGGTAAGACCTTATCTCGGCCATTTAGTTCCAGAATACCTGTATTTTGTTGTTGTTATACTCCATACGCAATGTGTTTAGCCATTTCAACAAAACTAAAAAGCGTTTTGTTGAAATGGCTAATCACATTGCTCTTTTTACCGTCCGTTCAACCCATTTTGACTTCTATTTCGAAAACATTAAGGTGCTTTTCCACCAAAGATGTCCTGTGCTACATTGTTATGGATGTCTTTGCTATCCACCATGGTGCACTTATCTTAGCACTGGTGGAAATGGATTCAATTAAGATATGTTTTTGCGTGCTATGGATGCGTGCTATGGATATGTGCTATGGATGCGTGCTATGGATGCTTGCTATTGATGCGTACTATGGATGTGTGCTATGGATACGTGCTACGGATGCTCGCGAGTGGTGTACCTATGTGCCACTTCCCTACTATCGATACATCGCATAGCTCAAGCTGTGCATCTTCCTCGCTCAGCTACGCTAACTCTAATTACGGAATTCGAAAGGTTAAATACCTAAACTTGATTTTTTTTTCAGTGTCATCACAAGAACCGCTACAAGTCCGCGTCCTGGGCACGAAGCAGCTGCCGTGGCTGCAGCAGAACCTGACGCTGGTGCCCTGGACGTCCACCAGCATCGCCATCCACGCGCCCGACGGCGGGTGAGGTTCTGTTGCCACCAAACAGATGATCTTCTATTTTTTTAGCTATAAGTTATACTTGATAGAATTTGACATAGTTATGAAACCGTAGGAGAACTAAGGTTACCGGCAAGGTAACCTTGATTCTCTAGCGGATATCTTCATTTTTGATCCAATCAAGCAATGAAACTCCGGGCATAGCCCTCAAGACTTAAAGTCATCCAAAGGGCAATGGAGAACCATTGCTCTTTGGGTGACTTTAAGCCTTCTGATGAGGCCCCTTGTGAGCGATCACGTTTTCAAGGAATACCAAGGTTGAGTACTCATACAGCCTGAAGAAGCGCCGAAATTAAGTGGCAGTTGGCAGGGTGCACAGGACCGGTCGTTGTGACGACGCTTGGGGGAGGCCTATGTCTAACAGTGGGCTTTCGGCTGATATGATGATGATGATGATGATGGCAGAGTGCAATGTTCGCAGAACAGATGGTCGATGGGGCAAAAGGTTCTGGAGTTTTCTTTTGCAGCGTTGATAGGCTTCCCACAATGTGGAGCGATGACCTGGTGAGGATCGCGGGATTGCGATGGATATGAGAAGCACAGGACCGGTCATTGTGGCGATACTTGGACAGGCTTATGTCTCCCAGTGGACGTCTTTTGGCTGAAATGACAATGATGACGGGGGTGTAGTCATCATCATCAGCCTTTTTAATGTTCCCACTGCTGGGACTCAGGCCTCCATAGATCTCCTCTGTAGTATCGCTGGATAACACATCACATATGTAGGGACACATCGTATGACAGGAAATTTGATTGATAATAATAATAATTAGCCTTTTAATATTCCCACTGGTAGGACTCAGGCCACCTCACTAAGAGAGGGAAAGAGCTGTAATACACCACGCGGGCCCAGAGCGGGTTGGAGAATGTCACATATCTTTCCTCACGATGTTTTCCTTCACCGTTTAGAGAATAGTGGTGATGAAATAAATTACACAAAGTGATGCGCCTGGCTGGGTTTGAACCCGCGACCTTCCACGCGTAAGTAGGGGCCGTTACCACTCGGCCACCACTGCTCAATACACATCACAAATCAAACGAATCTTTTCAAACCTATGTCGTATCATAACAGAAATCAGAAACGTTTATTTCATATACACCAGTTACAGGCACTTTTGAACTGTCAAAATGTCGGTCAGTCAAACAAGTGAAGCTAAATTGCACGTTCCAAAGAGTAGGTCTCTATGGAGAAGAACGTGCAAGACACTCCATGGACACTACTATTACATACATACTCCATGGACACTTATTATACTAACATGTTTTATAGCCAATCAACTATCCTATCACCACATGTTTCGTAGCCAATCAACTGTGTCATGCGAGGACACAATACAATAATGTGACTCCAGCGTTACCTAGACCGTATAAGTACATTTGTCTCATTCTTCCAGCGAGGTGACGGCTGTGCCCGAAGATGTGGAGGTGACTGACGTGGCTCCCCGGGAGGTGACGGTTCGCTGGCGCTGCGAGGAGGCTGACGCGGCTCTCGAGGCGTACTCCTACATGGTGTGCACGAGGAAGGTGGATGGCAATGAGGAGTGCTTGGAGAGGTAGGGAATTAAGATGTATGGATACTCTTACTACACTTACCGATATTCAGACTCTTAGACAGTAAGCGTCGCCGAGCACGATATTGCTGTCTGATTTCTGATTTAGACTATCTAACTCTTATTAAATTATGCGACTAAGACTGTATGAATATCGAGAGGTGTAATAGATGCTTAAGGTCTGATTTTTAACAGTCGGATATCTTTTATTTGAGGAATAGGTATGTTATAATAGAAAATTAATAATAATATTCCAAAAAGTATAAAAAAAAAGTATATATTTTCTGAGCTTTGAAAGACTGAACGAATCAAAACCTCTCAAATTCAACACTCTTCATCTGCCCACAGCCACATCAAGTCAGCTCGTATAACGAAACTGTCACCCAGCACGGAGTATGAGGTGCGGGTACAGGCCAGGGTACCTTCCAGGAAGGCGGTCGGGGAGTTCTCTGCACCCATCCACATCAGTACACCTTCTGAGGGTAAGTAGACTCTACTGGTTTGTATTATGAAATTTAAAAAATAACATTAAAATTAGTCTCACCAAAGAGTATTGTGTGTGCACCATGAAGGGGATCAGTACAGGCTTGCGGACAGCGAGCAATAGGTAGCTCGTTGTCCGACCGTCCGGTAACTGTCCGGACCGAGCCCAAGTCGTCGACGGCGCGCACTGTTCCCGCGCGCCTCAAGGAGTTGTCAGCAACAGCAGGGGCCCAGCCGGGTCGAAGCCTACTGGGGCCAGGGTTAATTCGAAAGATAGCTCAAGCCCCGATACGAAGGCAACGAAGGAACAGGAGTGGGTTTTAGTCAGTTAGAGTCTGACACTATCTCCCACTCTGCCCAAGAGCGGGGGATGTCATTAGATGACTTTCCCACCACGAAAAAAAAATTAATCGGGGTCCAGTAGGGTGGATGCCTGCTAGGGCGGCAGGAAACTATGAAAGAGTGACCATGGCCCTAGTACGCAAACGGTAGCTGAAGGACATAGGTGGTTTTTAATCGGTGACACGCCTTCACATTTTGTATTACGGTTTTGCTGATATCTCTCTGAGGCGAGCATGGAATAATACGATCCGCTTTCGACGACTTGGGCCCAGTCCTTACCGAACGGTTGGAAGGCGAGCTACCCATTGCTACCCGGTTAGACTGGAGGTTGACCCAAACATTATTGGGAAAGGCTTTTCTTTTTTAAATAAACGCTAAAAAAAACTTTAGGAATAACTCCTGCATCGTGTTTACAAACTTGTAAACTCACAAACACAAGATATCCAGAAACCCCTATCTTTAGGCCATACAATTTTTTTGTTGTTAGGGACCACTACACCAAAAGTCACTCAAAGCTAGGAAAATGATTGTATTTTTTATTGTATTATTTTTTTCCGTTAAAAAAAAAATCTCAATGCACCTCGAATCTTTTTGGGAATACAATCGTTATACTTCAATGATGACTATATAATATACCATAGAAGACGCAGCGTTGAAAGGCCTCCTACAAGGTGGACCGATGACCTGGTGAAGGTTGCGGGAATCCGATGGATGCGAGACGCACAGGATCGTTCATTGCGGAGACACTTGGGAGAGGCCTATGTCCAACAATGGACATATATCTACTGAAATGATGATGATGATGAAGGCTATATAAATAATCTTTACTTTATCTTCCCTCACCAGGCACTCAACGGTTCAAAGATCTGACCTACAAGCTGGTGAACACCTCCACTCTTCGCGTCTCCTGGAACAGTATCCCTGACAAGTACACCATTCACTACAGTAACGAATACGAGCTACCCATCTCCCAGTGGCCTAGCGTCGACACTATGGGGAATACTGTCCTAGTAAGTGGTATTTTGAACCTTATTGCAAACCATAACAGCTGATAGAATTGCCAAACTTAAGTGGCAATGGGCGGGGCATATTGCTCCCAGAACAGATGGCCGTTGGGGCCGAAAGGTTCTGGAGTGGCGACCGCGTACCGGAAGACGCAGCCTTGGAAGGCCTCCTACAAGGTGGACCGATGACCTGGTGAAGGTTGCAGGAAACCGATGGATGCGACACGCACTGGAATGTTCGTTGTGGCGACGCTTGGGGGAGGCCTATGTCCAACAGTGGACTTCTATAGGCTGAAATGATGATGATGATGATGATGATAAACAGCTTATAGTGTTTGACAGAGTTCAAGTCCAAAGGCGAGCTTAACTCAAAGTTAAGTTTTCTTTCAACAAACCATTGAGTGATAGAAAGAGATCATTATAGAGGGTAGGATCCAGTGTACAATTTTAAAATCTACACTAATAATATAAGAAAGAGATAAAGTTTTGTTTTTTTTTGTCTGTAGGAGGTAATCTCTGAAAGTAGTGGTCCGATTGCGAAATTTTTTTATCGACAGAAAGTTGCTTCATTCCTGAGTGACAGGTTATATTTTATGTACGTGGGCGAAGCTGCGCGCAAAAACCAGTATTTTAGGTCAGTGGGTAGCCTTAGGGGCGGATTTTTAGGAGTTGGAGTATATCCTTAGGGGCACTATGAGAAGCAAAGAAAACGAAAAAAAAAATTTTTTTGGTTAAAAAGAATTTTTGAAAAATTTTTCGAAAAAAAATTTTTTTTTCGAATTGTTTCCATACGCTTATAGGCACCATGAGCCGTGCAGAAAACAAAAAAAAAAAAATTAGGTAAAAAAAATTTTTGGGACTTAGAAAATTTCTCCTTACTTTTCAAGAAAAATTTTGCAAGTCCCAAAAAATTTTTTTTACCAAAAGTTAGAAAAATTTTCTAAGTCCCGCGCCATAGCGCCCCTAAGGCTACACTCCAACCGTATTTTATATTTTATTACATGTAACAGAGAAATTTTTTATTATTATTATTTTACATGATTAAAAAGAGTGTCGATGGAGTTTCTTGCACAATCTTTTCCATAGAGATCTACGCTTTGGATTGTGCAATTTTTTTTTTCATTTTTTTTAACTAACCGACTTTTTGACAATTCAAAAGCGCCTGTTGGTTTATTTGAAATAAAATGCTTTGAATCTTGCTTTGTTACACCGTATTTAATTTTAAGTTCCTATTGTAATTTTATTTTTGGAGTACAATATAGAGTATAATCTACATAATTTCATAGCGGTAAAGCTGCAGGCAGAAGCTAGTACGTAAAGTAGACCTGGTCTTCATGATAACGATTTTGTTTCAGTTAACCGGACTAGATCTGACTAAAAAATTGTACGTGATCGTGAAGGGATACGAGCCTATTGGTTACAGCACCACCTTGACCATACCCGTGCAAGTGCCTGGTAAGTTAGTCTACCATAATAATCATAAACACAATCATAATCAGTTTTCACATAGTTCCTGGTTACCAGTCCACTTAAGACTAAGGGTGCTTGTACACGGTGCATGTAGCTGGAGCAAGTAAAGATGCGGGTTACACGCGTGAGTAATATGCGCAAGCTATTTGTTCGAGTTATTCGCTTGTACTTAAACATGGTGCATATAACTGGAGCAAATAATAACTTGCGCAAGCAGTAGTGGTCAAGAGCTCCATGTGCATGCTATTCGCACGGTAGCTTTATGAGTTGAATCGCGTCAAAATGTCTCGACGAACGAAAATTCTTTTAAAATCATTTGTTAAAAATGTAATATTACCAGAATTATTAAATATGCTAGAAGACGAATTAATACGATTACGAAGCAAAAAGTTATGGATGCGTAACTGGATAGCACGAAGAAATGAAAGTTTAAATGTATTGGAAGAAATTAGAGCTGAAGGTCAGAAGGAATTTAAAACTAGTTTTCGAATGTCAACCGAGACTTTCGAATTACTTTTGAGTAAAGTCAGTGGACTCATTACTAAAAAAGCTACTAATATGAGACTGGCTCTTCCTCCTTCATTGAAATTGCAAATTACTATAACGTATTTAACAACTGGCTGCAGTTATACTTTTCTGGAGAAGTTTTTCCGTGTATCAAAATCCGCAATATCTAAACTCATTCCGGAAGTATGTGATGCCATTTATGAAAAACTAAAGACTTCTATAAAGGTAAGTCATAAAATAAACAATATTTAATATAGATAATGCTTTTATTTCAAAAATACTAAACATTTGTTGTGATCATTTTACGAAAAATTAATACAGGGACTAAATAACAGCTCGTGAATGGTTCATTATTCTTCATACTCATTTAAAGCGCACTCAGGTATAGTTTGATTAATAGCTTGCGTTAAAATATCACTTTGTGAGACATCGGATTGATCATCATTGTTTTGTTCAGGAATAGTGATTACAATTGCATCATCATTATTAACACTTTCAGTTAATATTGGATCATTTTCACCAACCATATGAGATTCTGCTAAATAAACGTCACTCACAGAATAATCGCTGTCTGTAATTGTTGTTGATGTCTCAGCACTTAGACGAGTTCTGCTTCTGGATGTTTTCCGTATTTCACTTAGTAATGCGTTAGATAAGATATTTTGAATACTAGATTGAGTGTATATACGGTTTTCAGAAGATAGTTTTTTTAGTTGCAACCCCACATATGTTCCAAAACCAACACATTCATCACTATCAGTTTCATCTGTTTGATCGCTGGCCAAAATATCTCTAATATTTGACATTGTTTTATTCATAACATCAAATTTTGTTCGACGTTTCTTTTCCAAAGAAGCAGAGCTCTGTGTTGTTGATATGTTTCTTTTCGTTTGTGTTCTTTGTGAAACAGGTCCCATACCTGTGTTATTGGAAGTAACAGTATTTTCAGTATTTTGTATTTCTTCATCTATTTGTTGCAAACCCTGAAAAAATAATGTGAAATAAATATTATGCACGTTATTTTTGATGTTTCAGACTCCTACAACATTGGAAGAGTGGAAAGTAATTCAGAACGGATTTGAGAAGAGATGGAATTTTCCGAATTTCTGTGGTGCTATAGATGGAAAGCACGTAGATATTATGGCGCCTCAACATTGCGGCTCACTGTACTTTAATTTTAAAAAGAAAAATAGCATCGTGCTTTTTGCATTAGTTGATCATGACTACAATTTTACGTACATAAATGTTGCAACGGTTCAGCATCAGATGGAGGCATATTTCGAAGCAGTGCTCTCTATAATGCTCTAGAAGAAAATGTATTACCTGACAATGGATTCATAATAGGAGATGATGCTTTTCCTTTAAAATCATATTTACTAAAGCCCTATTCACGTTTGCCAAGGAACTTAACTTATGCTGAAAAAATATTTAATTATCGCCTCTCCAGAGCACGGCGAATAGTTGAAAGTACGTTCGGGATTTTAAGAAGTAAATTTCGCATTTACGAAAACATGATAGCATGTTCTGTTGAAGTGGCGGAACGGTTGATTCAAACTACGTGTGCACTACATAACTGGCTAAGAAATGTTGAAGCAACATATATGCCTCCAGGTACATATGATGAAGGGGACAAAACAGAGGCACGAGGGAATTTACATTATTCTGTTATTTCGCAAACCGGGGAAGACGTAAGAAATACTTATAAGGAATATTTTGTCACACAAGGGAGGGTAGCATGGCAAGATATTATGATTACTTAAAATATATACTGTTCCGTTCCTTCACCTTACTAAACTGAGACACACGGTGATATAGGTACAGGTAAATTATTTAAACACAATTTCACTGCACAAAACAAATTACGTTACACGCATATGCAACAGAAGTTTTGTATAAATAATGTATAAATAATTATTTTTAAATAAATTCCTTCCTTCCTTGAATACTTAATAAATAAATAAATAATGTATTGTGAAAAAATATTAGTAATAAGAAAATATAATTATAAACACGTTACTTACTAATTCCTGTGGTTTTCTTTTCACATCCGCAACTTTGACCATTACTTCTTGTAGCATGTAAAACCATTTCAATGAAGGTTTATATATTTCTGTGGCTCCAGCGCCTGATTTTTGAGATTTCTCGATTTTTAACTTTTCTAAATTGTAAGTAGATCGAAGACTTCGTATTTTATTTTTTATTTCATTTTTTTCCGAAACTGTCAATGCCCATCTCTTTCTCGATTGCTTCTAAAGCGTTCTCTCTTGATTGTTTATTTTTGTAGTTTGACGATTCCATATTCCACAGACAATCGTAGGTTTTGAACAGAAGTACGAAACGACAAGTCGTTTCGTCATTCCACTTATCTAATTTACTCATTATTGGTCACATTAAAACAAAAACTAAACAATTATAGAAGAAACAATTCACATATTAGAAAAACAATTAAATTAAACCGCTTCCTTATCGGTCTGTAGCGTCGCGCTTGCGCACGTCTGAACCTGCTCAAGTGACATGTGCGAGTGACCCGCGCGCGTCGCAGAGCACGCGGATTAGTTGCGCGGGTGGCTCGCTTTGGTACATGCTCGAGTCACTAGACCCGCACATGTTTTTAAACGATATGTTTACGATGCATATAACCCGCGCAAGTGCCTCAACATGCGCAAGCTACATGCACCGTGTACAAGCACCCTTAGTTTTCCGCATGTCGCAATAGTTTCCTACCAACCGGGCGTTGTCCATGGATGCACTGGCGTGGCGCGTATAGAAATCGCCGGTTGATACCACGTTCCATTAAAAGTGTCTAAAAGGGCCTCTGCGAGTTGGTTTCGGCTACTCGTACGCCTCCCAAAGATTCAGGACCTTTTTTTTTTTGGTGGGAAAAATCATCCAATTACAACCCTTGCTCCTGGGCGGAGCGGGAGATAGTGTCAGACTCTTACTGATTAAAAAACCCACCCCGTTCCTTCAAGCCTTTATACCGGGGCTCGAGTTCCCTTTCGGATAACTCTGGCCCCAGTAGGCTTCGACCCGGCTGGGCCCCTGCTGTTGCTGACAACTGCTTGAGGCGCGCGGGAACAGTACGCGTCGTCGACGATTTGGGCTTGGTCCGGACAGTTACCGGACGGTCGGACAGCGAGAGACCCACTGCTCGTTATCCGCAAGCCCGCGAGGGTCCAGGACCTCAGGGTCCTGAGATAAATAAATAAATCATAATCATAATCATAAACATAATCATAATCATAATAATTTAGAAGTGTTTTAATGGTCCCCCATTATGGAGAACTGAACTGTCATTCATTCCAGAAGGCCTCCGATGGTCCTAACTCTCTTTAAACAACCGACCTATAAATTGCTGTTTCAGAAGTGAAAGAACTGGAGTACTGGTTCACGAGCACCGGTGTGCAGGTGACGTGGCGGGGCGACGGGCCGCGCATCGTGCGCTACTCGCAGAACCTCACGCAGTCGCTGGACAAGTGGCCAACCATCAACGTCACCTCCAATACTGTTCATGTAAGTTTCGCATCACAGGAAGATATTGGAAGCCTAGGTTGGCAGATCTGTATGTGTTAAACTGGACAAATGACTGGAATGGATTGGACGAAAGCTTTAGAATAGAATAGAATAGAATAGAATAGAATAGAATAGAATAGAATAGAATAGAATAGAATAGAATAGAATAGCATTTATTCGGCGTAAGCAATACAATATACCACAACATAAAATAATAATATTAAAAAATAGTACAGACATACAATACAGTTGCAGTGACTGTGCCTGAACCGAAAGGGTCACCAACTCAGCAATTGCTGGGCGTGAAACACCCAGCGCTGGTTTTCAGCTGGCACCCTGCAGTGACGCACGCTTTCGTGCTACAATATTAAAATCGAACAAAAACCACCTGTAAAATAAAAAATCAGTGATTAATATAGGTATAAATACTTGCTCCGTGGGTATAAATAATAGCTATTCGAAGGGAATTGCTCTGATAGCCAAAATGCTTTGCCTAGTTTGGCTACAGATGCTACTTTAGATATTGTTTATGTATTTACTTACCGCATTATTTTAATTTTTTTTTGGCAAATAAAAATTATTATTATCTTGTATGGGAACCCCCTTTTTAATGTTTCAAGTACTGGGAGTCGCCCTCCTCTCTATGAAAGGGAATGAGCCATAATCCACTACGCGGTCTAAGAATCAAAAATTTGAAGACATGTAACATCCACCACCCCGCACACCTGCGTGATTATTTATTATTACTTCTCCCAGAGAGGAGGCCAGATTCTCAGCAGTGGGAACATTATAAGGCTGAATATGTATTAGAGGTATGCGGAACAGAGAGTAAAGTTCCGCAAACCTCCGTTGAAAAGGGAGGATCCTTTGACCAGACTGATATTACGTCTGGTTGGCAACTGCCCGATAGATAATTTTCGGGCTGTCGTATACAGGGTTATTTGTAAAACACTAGCAACTTCTCAGGACTATATTACTAACATCATAAACAACAAATTTTGTTCTATGACTTTTAAAAATTTGTCATATTTTAGTTCGTCAGAATTTATACAAAAATAAAAATATTTAAATTGAACGTTCTAAATATTACGAAGTCTATGCGAAGCAAGCAATAGTACAATAGCGGAGGGTATCTGAATATAAACTTGACCTATTTACGGGCAGCTCTCACTAGTCGGTCGGTCGCCTTGCGCTCGCGTCGCGTCATACGTGTTCTTGTAGCGAAATTCAGCAGTGCAGACGTAATTATCTTTACATGATGGTGTATCAATATTCTAATGTCGAGTACACGGAAATGGTGCGAATGCTTGCTAGGTGTGATGACAATGTTTCAAAAGCCCTATTACTACGAAGATTGCATCACTGCTTACCATCAGGCGGGATCGCAGTCAAGTACTAGTTTATAACAGATAAAAAAAAAAAAAAAAAAGACAGTGCGTGGGAGGCGTAAGTAGATACCGCAAAACACAGAGTTAAAATGTGTTAGATAGAACAACGAAATCTTGAAGGTTTATTTTTGGTAAATGTGTCATGTTTTGTAAAAAGTCATAGAACAAAAGTTGTTGTTTATGATGTTAGTAATACAGTCCTGCAGGTTGTTAGTGTTTTACAAATAACCCTGATTAGTTCGTATGTGACGCCATAGATGTCGCTACATGTATGTATTATTGCAGATCACTGGTCTAGAAGCTGAGCAGCCTACATACGTAATGGTGGTAGCCTCAGGGCCCAATCCCCGCAGCCAGGTGCTGACGGTACCGCCGCGCCCCCCCTACCAGGCCTCCTACTTCCTCAGCATTGGAATAGGCGTTGGCGTGCTGTTGCTGGTCCTGGTGGCGGCCGCAGCTGTCTGCGTATGGCGGAGAAGGAAGAGGTCGCTGTCACCTGCTAGGTAAGACTTCCATCTTATTTTCTCTTTGGTTCTATACAACAGTTTTGAGGATATAGTGGGCATTGGACCGATGACTTGGTGAAGGTCGCGGGAATCTGATGGATGCGAGACGCACAGGACCGGTCTTGTGGCGACACTTGGAGGAAGCTATGTCCAACAGTGGATGATTTTCGGCTGAAGTGCCAGTGCAGCCAAGGAATGGAGTTCCCTGCTGGAGTCTGTGTTTCCTGATAGCTACAACCTAGGCGTTTTTGAATCAAGTAAACAGGGTTACTTCTAGGCAAGCGTGCTTCATCATCGACCACATCATCGCTTACCATCATGTTTGATAGTGGTCAAGCGCAAGCCTATCAAAAATTAAAATAAAAAAAAAGTTCAGGTCTCTCTTTCTCTTTTCTTCTTCGGTGTTTTTCAAAATTGATTGTCATCCGTCACTTACCTAGATATTATTTTAGTTTAAAAGTACACAAAGGTTTGAAATCCAGTGTCAGGCAACTGCTACGTAGTGGTCTGGCATTATGCTGAACTGGATCTATTTGGCGCAGCCGTGTGATGTGTCATTGTTGTTTTCATTTTATTTTTTACTTTTAAGTTTTCAATACTTGTTTGTTCATTGTGTGCCAAATAAACATGATTTTTTTCTTTCTTTCTTTCTTTAATTCTTTCTCTTTATTAAACATTGCATTGGATGAAACAACAAGCTATTAAACCATGCTCAGGTTGACGACAGACGACTCTGGAAGGGCCCTCTTAAATCTTAGTAATTACTCAGTCAAAATCTCTGATTTTTCAGATCACGTCGACGCAACTTATCCTCAAACGAAGGTAATGAAGAAGAAGGAGCAGAGATGAAGGTATGTACCGAGGTCAGTCGTGGTTCTTGAGATTGCCATATTGAGTTCTATGTCCTAGGCGATAGAACCTATAATGATGATGTTTATCGACGTAGTATTTTTATGCTATATCTAGCATTTTGCCAGCGACTTCGTTCGCGAACATGTTTTCAAAGAAACTAATACCTCTTAAACCATATTTTGATGGTAGTTTTGAAAAATTAATAATGACAGTCTTTATTGTTAGTATTGGTTAGACTGGGCCAAGTTTCAAGTTTATTAAACCCAAGAAATAAGTCCTTCATACAATCTTTAAAACCTTTTCCCTTTTTCCTTTTGAAAACCAATATTGACGACCTGTATTATTTACTCAGGTACTTTATAGATACCGGCACGGATCTTGAGCTTTGGCTTCAAGTTACGCAGAAATCAAATATTCGGACTCTTCAGTGGTACGAAGTGAGACGCGGGGGCGGGGAGTGTCAGTGATTGCCGCCTCGCACTCGCCGCGCCATCGCGTCATAGACGTCACTCGTGATTCGTTCCCTGCGCTTGCTGCATGTATCTAACAACAACGACGATTGGCTCGCCAATGTATGGAATGCGCAAAGCGATCTCCACTCTGACGCCGAACGCTCAAGATTCGTGCCGGTACCTAAACGTACGTTTGCACTACTTTCTGTAGACTTTTCATTATCATTGAAATCCTACATCAATGATATGGTCAAACGAGGATTGACATATCATCAAATGTTAACGTTTTAACCATCAGCCCCCCTAGCCAAGTTACAATCGAATTCCGTTCTCTAATCGGTAACGCCTCGGTGACAGCAATTGTAGAAAACGATAAGTTGGTAGCCATGTTGACGCGCCTGAGTCGGCCGCTCGTTCTACGATGTAGCGTTTGTATAACAAAGGAAAATATTGTAAAATATATGTAATGTATTGTTATTTTGTTAAATATTGTAGAAACGATTTTGTACGATGTTAACTTGGCTACGAATTGTCTATTCGTTTGTTCTTACCACGCGACTTTACGTTGAGATGACGTCATTCCCATACGTTTCATCACTTTTCGATAGCGTTAACGATTGCAGAATAACAACTTGGCTAAGCGTGCTGGCCAGTTTTACTCTGGACATATCAAGAAGTGATTAATTTATATGATCTAGCTACGACATATATAGGATGAGTGGTAATTAGTGACCGATACTTAAGCACGTTATTGTACTCATGATTAAGAATAAGAACAATGTTTATTGTTCATTGTTACAATATATGAAGAATACCTTAAAACTATTACATAATCATTAATATTGTCTGTAACTAATTAGGGATTTTACATATATTTATTTGGTGGTCCCCAAACTAGGTAGAACCTGTATCTTGGGGACCTGACTTGAGATAACTTTATAATAACATTGCAGCGGACGGACATGTAGAAATTCGGTTTTTTATACTAAGTAAAGAGGTTGTTGTAAACAATGGAACAACAAAATGAATAATAAGAAGTAAAAACAGGATAAAAAAAAAAAACAATTTCCTTACAAACAACTTTCCCAAAGAAACTTTTTTTTATATCTACTTATTAATTTAATCACATTAACAAAACAGATGTTCGCGTAAATTCGCGCGCGCGCGCTTGTGACCTCATATCTGTTAGCCACATAAACCGGTGTCTCATGTACCTTACCTACAATAGCGATAAAGCACCCAAGCCGCTTGCAAACCCATCGGTGTATGTAATCAATGTAGGTAACTACATGTTCCGGTTAAATAATATAAGTTAAATAATGAGTATAAAAAAAGTTTCTTTGGGAAAGTTGTCTGTAATCATGAGTACAATCACGTGTATAATTATCGGTCACTAATTACCAGTCACCCATATATAGATAAGGTTTATAACCACTAATATAGAGTTTATATTGTTTGGTATTGTCTGCAGAACATTGGTAACCGGCTGGCTAATGGCGGAGGGTCAAAGGACGCCGGGGAACCTCTTCTAAACGGCCACGTCCACATCACTGAGAACCCCAATGTAAGCATAGATTTGAAATGAGAATATTCCGATTAATTTTGACGGCACGCTTGGTTGAGCGATTGGCTGCAGCGCTGCGTGTCGCGCTTTCGATTCCCGTACGGTACAAATATTATATTTGTCTGGATATTTTGAGTATGTGAGTTTAGATGTTTGAGAAGGCTCTATAGGAGTAATTTTTAGTGAGAGTCAACGTTTTTTTTTAATTATTCACATAGAATGTTTACTTTTCGAACTTGTTTTAGTTTAGTCGAAATTTCATCTTTTTTTTTTTCATGATGATCTAGTTCTTTAGATGGATGAATTGTGTTAGGAGTGATATGAAAGAAAAGGGAGTTAGTGATAGTGTGACGAGTGACAGGACACAATGGAAGAAAAAAACCAGTTACGCCAACCCCAAGTAATATGGGGCAAAGGCAGAAAGAAGAAGACGATGATCTTGTTCTTGATCCTAATTTTGTGAAGGGTTTACAAAGATTTTCAATATTGATGACCATTTCATGATCCATCATTTAATTTAAACTCTCCCAAGTAAATTACAACTCATCTGCTATAATAAATAAAATAAATCATTTCCCTTACCAGCAATCCAAGACACCAAACGGCCGCATGCGCAAGGGCCGCCGCTACGAGGCCGCCTTCGACGTGGCGCGATACGAAGACCCTGACACCACTCTAGAGACAGTCCTCGACCCTGACACCTCAGCCTCCACCACCTTCAACCTCCTCGACACCTCCAGGAGACCAGAGTACGACGTCTCCAGGTCTTCAAGAGACCTAAGTGCTAACAACTCGTTCAACAAACTACCAGATGATAATATGAATTCAGAGCTCACTCGGAGTACTGATTTCCAATTAGACAACAGCAAAATTCTGCCCACGCTCCAACCTAACGGTTGAGGTTCCCCCTCTTCCGGTAACCAAGAACTACACTGGGGTAGGCGGCCCCTTGAGACCTGGTGCCATCGGTACCGTCTCCAGCGTCAATTCGAATGGTGTTGCTATTTTTAAGTCCAGGATTGAGATTGTGTACAGACATCTTTTTTTACTAGTTGCTCTTTAGACACAGTAAAATGGATATACGACTATAAATAAGAAAGGGTAATACTTAAAGTTTTTAATAGGTAATAATGAGGCTTGAAATAGTCCAATCGATACGGGTTCGCGCGAGGATAGCTAATCGTGTTTCGTTCCTAACGTTAGAATTTATTTTTAATGATTGTAAGGCTGATATTTTTTTGGTAAACAATAGTACGGGTAAATAATTTAAGTGTTAAAAATGGATTCAGGCCGAAAGTAACTGTTGTTCTATATCACGTGTAGTTATTCTCGCCTAATCTGTTTGAGAACTGCGCCGTAGTGAAGGATCACCCCCCTATGATTGTTATTATGTATATATAACGTTTTTTACTGTCGTTTTTATGGTAACACGCACTTGTATATAGCGTTGTTCGATTACGGCCTGAGATTATATGCGCCCGACAATAAAGTAGGAATGGCGCGTGCGACGAGACCCAAATGCATTGCACGGCGCACACCTCCCGCCCAGCAATGCACTTGAGTCAGGTCTTTATAAACAGTGCCTCTAAGAAGTACACACTGATGCATAAATCATACAAAATAGATTTCACCGTTAGTTCAACATATTCGTACAAAATATAGACCAATAAAGTTCCAAACACCCACGAAATTCGCGTGTACATAAAAAAGTATTTTATCGATGTTGAAATGAAGTAAATCACTATATTTATTTTGTTTGATTCGTTTTCACACAGATCACAGACAAAGCCTCAGATGCTAGTAATCTTCACAATTTACATTCCAGTTTTTTTTTTAATTTTTATTTAATATATATATTTTACATACATCACAATAATATTAATACAAACGCACAGGTTTTTTATATATTACTGTTATAATTTATTTAATGCAGTTTTACATCTTTTAATCCACAAATTTCTAGATACTTAAAACCTAAGAAATCAAGTAGATAGATTAAAAAGTAATTGTAAAATATAAAATATATATTAATTATGATAAAAGTAATAATTTATTACAACGAACTATGACTATTACAAAATGAAAATAGTTTATAAAATCACGCGTTATCGTTATAAAAGTTACTAAAACGTTATTGCACATTTTCCTCTTTTTTAATAGCTAGGACATGTTTGGCTTACGTCTACTTTAAAAAAAAAACGATCTGGCCATTTGAGCAGTATCGTGAAAACGTTTTTTTCACCCTGAAGTTACGGCATTCCGAGCTATCGCGCATACTCGAAAAAATACGCATTACGCATTCGCCATATTCGCACCTCTGCTCAAATAGTGTTAATAAAAATCAAAATATTGAGAAAAAAGCATTTCAATTCTGATAATTTCGGGATTTGACGCAACATAAAAATAAAAATAAAAATGGGTCACTGGTGGGCAAATAATTGAACTATAAATATGACACTACATGAGCTTAAAGTATGATGAATTCTGAAATTAATATCTAGCAAAATTATCAGCAAGTTAAGCAAAAAAAATTTTTTTGAGTTGTGCCACTGTTTGAACGGTTGTGCGATGAATCTTAAAAAGAATAAGAAAGAATAAGAATACTGCGCAGCCAATTGTACGAAGTTCGGAGCGGTCGATTTTTTTTTCTGTACTGTATTTACCGATAGCGTTTAAAAAAAACTTACAGAATATCTTGGTCATCAATGTATAGGTATATGATATCTATTTTTGGCACGCTGACTAATATTATGATGCTCTTACTTGACATTGATTACTCTAACCCACCCACCAGTTGTCACATTCCTTACACATTAGTTCTAGCTATACAGTATAAATAATTTAATAAAAACAAATGTAGTCTCACTTGTCATATTAGATTTAGTACTGAAAATAAATGCTCCGTAAAATCATTGTCAGTAACACGCATCTATAAAAAAAAAACAAAGTTTTCATCCGCCTAGGAAAATTTAGAAACATACGGAAATTAATTATAGCCGCAAAAATTAAGAAGTTTTGTACATTTAAAAATTATGTATATTCGAATTTAATTACGTATCTTCATGTATATATAATATTTGTATTCGAGTTTAATAATTATATTATTCAAGTTTAATTTGTATTCGAGTTTATATATATTTTATTGTTCAATATAAATTATATAAGACTGACGCGGCCAAATCTGTCGAGACGTAAGCTAAGCATATTTTAGCGCAGCCTACATTACAAAAATAATGTTTGCTGACCATTATTCCATATCACAATTTATATCTACCTCATTTTATTCGTTTTAAGCTTATTTTAGATGTTAATGGAAAATTTTAAATGTTGAATCGATTAAGTTTTCTACGTTAACCCATCGAAGTGGTTAAATGGCACTTACTGGATAGTTTAAGTGGTGTTTTTTTATTTATTTATTGTTAGGACAGTAAGTATTTCACTGATAATATAATTCGTAATGATTTTTTCCCCTTTTATTTTTTTATGTTAGTGACTGCGGTGTCTGGTTGATATTATTATTGTTTTTTTTTTCTAAATACCACTTTGTTGTTTTTCATGTCATATCCAATTTGACGTCGATATACATATAATTTAATATTTTAGTTACGTTATTTAGTTGAAGTTTTTATATTTTTTTATAAGTTATTTAAATTCACCATTGCATTTAATTTAAATTCGTATTTAGTGTTTTTTGTTTATAAATAATAATATCGACCAACACTGGAAGCTGATAGAAACTTCTTTAGGCAGACCTTTAGTATCGCATATTTGGTTTTTATTACTGTGTACAAAAAAATCATGACTGATTTTGTTATTTTTTATCACACTAAAATCAGACGCCTATCTTCGAGTATATATATTTTACGTACCTATTTATAACTTGAGTTAAAAGCACCTAGGTACAATTTATTATACTGTAAGGTTTGGCGACCATGAAGTAAAGTCAAAAAATAAAAATATTATTATATAAAATAAAAAAGTTTCCACTTTTTACATTTTTCTCTTGTATAAGATTAAAGTTACGACATTTCAGCGTCTAATTGTGTTTATTTTTTGACGTTTTATAGCTCCTGGTCGCCATTGTAAATAATATAAAATATAACTCAGTTTTAAATTAAATTGAAAAGGAAAAAACGCCGACTATGTACCTGAAAAAATTCAATTACACTAAGTTAGCTAGACTTAGGTGTAGTTTTAGATCTTTAAAAATCTAGAATTTTATCTTTGACGCTAGGTTTTGTCACAGGGTCTAAGCTTCGATTCTGAGCGAATATAAGTGCTGTTTTTTTCCTTATTTTTAGCAAAAATTTAGTGCATTATTTCTTCAGTATATCCTCTAGAACTCGTCGTAGTGCGCTGGTTTTCTTATTTTTTTCTAATATTACACATCTATGTTTATTATTTTTATGTCATCCCAGTATTGCTGTATTGCGTGTCGGAATTTCGCTGTTGTCTTTTTTCGGAACACCATTGATGACTTGTTTCTTTTTTAAACACAACCAAGTCTTAAAGGACCATTTACAGCCAAAAATTTATAAATACACGATTTATTAAATCGCCTATTTCAGTTTTAAATGTAAGTTGTATAAAAACTTTGAGAATAATATTAGATTTATAATACAAATGCTTCGGTGACTATTTTAATAAAATAAAAATAACGATTTCAATGTTTTCTATAATATAAAGTAATAATAAATTAACGACTTCTATAACTATAACACCAAACATATTTTTCTTAAAATTTGAGATAATTTGAGAAGAGAAATAGATACATACCTACTGTTTCGCAAAGAAATAAATTTTATGAAGGATTACAATTTTTGTAAAGTAATAAGCGTTGCATTTTTAAGAATTATAGATTAAATTATGGAAGATAGTATTTGCTACTCTTAAATGAAAATAATATAACGCATTTGATTTTATACAACTTAAAGAAAATAGGTTAAACTTTGAATGTTCAAAAAGTACCGTAGTTGTAAAATAAGAATTATTAATTTCTACCATAGGATTACCGTCTAGTTAACAATGTTAATGTAACTTATTTTTTTATTATTATTATTCAATTATTATGGAGTTTCAAGTTCACTCGTGGTTGTGTTAAGAAATAATTGAACCACTTTATCTGTATTACTGAAAACTGTTGGATTTATTATTATTTTTCTATTATTAATCATTATTGTATTGTGAAACCAAAACAATTTAAACGTCGACGCAATAACAGATACCTGAACGATGTACAATGTTTTTTTGTAACTTATTTATAAAACTGTAGTGCATGCATTTATAAAATACGTTGTATATTACTTTGTTTGGTCTATTTTTTTGGTAAAATGAAAATTATTCAAAATGCTATACGTATTTGTGTGCTGCACGCACTTTAAAAACAATTAACTACTGTTAATGTTAAATACTTTTAATGTTTTCGTTAATTACACTTATAAATCTGTTAAACCACTTTTAAGACGCATTCCGCAAAAACGTTTATAAGGTCTTTAGACTTTATTTTTTTAATATTTACCAAATAATGGACCATGCAAATGATTTATATAGAATTAAGGTTTACTACAATAGTTGTTCCCATATGCTAATATTGATTTTAATGTTGTTTCTATACAGTTTTTTTAACGTTTTTTACATTGGCTTGTCCGTCCTTGGAGTGAAAAATAAGAAAATTAAATTAAAAGCCTGATGTTGTGCCTCTGATGATAATTTTGAATCTCATTTCGCAATATATTAATTGTAAACTGTAAAATGGGGGTGGTTTTAAGTGTAACCATTTAAACAATGTTGGCAAAAAATTGTTTTTACTTAACTGTAATTTTCAGTTTTTCATCAATTTTTTTTCGAAGTTTCTCTTGTTGTTTAATTGCAAAAAATAATAATAATAATAAAAAGTAGTCAGCTTATGATAGTTGACTGGCCATCCCCCATCTGCCTCTGATTCTCATTTCCACGTTTTCTCCATAATCACATTACGTTTTTCTCATTATTTTTTCTACAATATCAAAGCGGGTATATCATTCCACTATACATATTTATTACAATAGATACATTATTTCTACTAACGCACATTCCATATTGACTGCAATAGTTTCACTCTTACCAAACAGATTTTATGTTGTAAATACAGTTTTTCTTGTTTTTTTTTTTGTATAATAATTATTATTTTATTTTAACTATACACAAACGTAACGTTTAAACTTATTAAGTAACTTTGCGAACTACTAAGATATAGCTGACCAATTTGTTACAAAATATTAAAAATAGAACTCATTAATAAGCAATAATATGTTACTAATTAGCCATGTTGTTCAAACACAGTAAGATTTTTTTGCTTCTACAGTTATGACTAAATGTTAAGCTAACTATACAGAATGTCTTTACAGCAATGTTTGTCTAACATCGCTTAATTACAACGTATAGGGTTGTTATGCTCCGTAAACTGTACAATCGAATATCCGAATTAAAAAATATCCGTATCCGTAACCGATATAATAGTTTCGGATAAAGGGAGAGTCTAAATGACAGGTTACGATAGATTTTTGTTTGTTTCTCCCGGCTAAACAGACTAATGAAATGAAAAAATGAAACAAAATAATCTAGACTAGAAATATAAATCAAATCTAACTATCTGTATCTTACTTTTATAATTTTAAAATTCTTTTATTCGCAACCGAAACTATCCGAAACGAGTGGATTATCCGAAATCAGAATATTAATTATTCTTCTATCCGTATTCGTTTGCAGATTCGAATATTCATTTAATAATAACAATAATAAATAATAATAAGTGGTTTATTGATCCAGAAAGTGCAGATGATGAGAAAAACAAAATTTAAACTAGTAACAAGTAGATATAAACTACTCAAAACCAAATACAAGTATCCATAACGTCCCTGCTACGTAGGTACATTCAAAATTAAAAAAATATCCAATGTTGCTGTAATAGGCAATGTTGCTGTTACAGATTCGCAAACAATATCGTTATACACCAGAAACTGTGAAGCAATAGCATAGTTATATTTGTTGTATAAACGTATATGTTGGTTATAGAAATTTTCCCTGTTCTAAGGTTTCGTACGTTTTTCGATCAAAACATGTAATACAAGACACCATCTTGAGTATAAAATATTCCCGTAAAATACCCATTCAAGTTAAAATGAGACGTTTCAAAAAACCGTTTTTTACTGTCTGTGCAACCGATTTTGACCTTTATTGCGTTGATGGCAAGATACATGGCGGCTGCAGTAAATTGTTGGTGCTGCAACCACTTTTTGCTGTTAATGTAATCCTTGTGACTAAGGAACAGAAGTCAAAATTGGTTGAACGGACAGTAAAAAAGGTTTGCTTACATGTGTAATCTTAACGTGAATAGAGAATTGGAAAATCAAGGTCAGTAGGAATACATTGTTGTGATCTGTTCGAGTTGATGGTAAACTTCTTAAGTAGTTTGGGCCCAGTAGGTGGCTATATTGACTGCAGGATTGGTGGTACTCATTAAGTCCTCCAAAATGCAGGCGTAAGGGCACTTGGAGTACTCCAACGTATTGCGTGGGTCTGAGCAGTTGTGTTGCGATGTATACCGGTTATGATGCACCAGCGGTTGTTGCGTCGGAGGTTTGATCGTCGAGGGTAACGGAATCTGAAGCACGGTGCTCCGCTGGCCGACCGTAGGTAATTGGGGGCCCAAGTAGTGTGCCAGCCACACACGAAAGGCTGCCCCGCTAACTGCGAAAAATCCCGGGGTGGCCCCATCGTGCCGGTTGGCGACCGGGTCAGAGGATTGGATGGCGATCCCTGGGGGGGTTCGGGCGTCCCCGCAGTCTCCAGATCAACCCTCCACTGGCACGGCAACTCTGGTTGTGTTGTCGAGGTTAACATCGCATCACCTCGCACAACTGCCATCTTCCACGTTTCCTATTCACTCCAAATTAAAAAAAATGAACAATGAAAGATAAAAAGAGAAGCAAGTGTCAACAGCGGATGCACGTCCTCTCATTCAAAGTGCACCTCTCAAACATTAGAGGATTGCACTCTAATCTCGATGCGGTCCACCACCGTCTAGAGACTGACAAGCCACACTTGCTTTTCTTGACGGAGACGCAGATTAGATGTCCGGCAGATGCGGCGTACCTCAACTACCCGGGATACTCATTGGAGCATCATTTCCTGCAGCGTGCTGGGGTCTGTGTGTACGTCCGTAATGACATCTGCTGTCAGCGTCTACGTCACCTTGAGGACACAACACTTTCCACGCTATGGCTGTTGGTGGACACTGGTATGGACAAAATTGTCTATGCCTGTGTCTATCGATCGCACAGCGGTGATCAAGAGACAACTCGAAAGTTTGACCACCTCAGTGAGGCCGCCGATAAGGCTCTGCATCGGCATCCTGATGCACAGCTCGTCGCTCTGGGGGACTTTAATGCCTTTCACCAAGACTGGCTTTTCCCGTACCAGAAGACCGACCATGCTGGGAGAGAAGCGCGAAACTTTGCGGTATCGATGGGCCTGTCCCAGCTGGTGAAGCAAGCGACTAGGGTGCCTGATGTAGCTGGTCATACTGCCAACTGTCTGGACCTTCTGCTGACCACCGACCCAGACAGATGTATCGTAACAGTTTCTTCGCCGCTTGGAACTTCAGATCACTGTCTGGTGAAGTCTGTATCGTCATTCTCCCCTCTTGACTGCGACTCTCGTGGTGAACGGCGAATGTGGCGATACAAGTCAGCAGATTGGGATGAGATGCGTCACTTTTTTGAGTCTTATCCTTGGCAGCGGGTCTGCTTCTCGTCTAAAGATCCGTCGAGGTGTGCGGATGCTGTGTCCGATGTGGTGCGTCAAGCTATGGAGTATTTCATTCCTTATAGTGACGTACCCATTGGAAGCTCAGCTCACCCAAGGTTCAACGCTGATTGCGTTCAAGCTGAAGAGCGTAAGCATTCGGCGTTTCTAGCCTGGGTTGACGCTCGTGACCGCAAATCTCCGGATCTGAGCTCAGCAAAGAGAGCCTTTAACCGTGCTGCCAAGTCCTACAAAAAGGCACTAAAGAAGGCTCGCTTTGACCGCATTGCCCATATTGGCACAAAGCTTTCTGCACAGCCATCCGGTAGCAGAGCATTCTGGTCCCTTGCCAAATCGGTCGAAGCGAACTTCTGTCGGCCCACATTGCCTCCGCTGGTTAAACCTGACGGAACACTGGCTCATACGGCGAGAGAGAAAGCAGGTCTCTTTGCATCTCTCTTCGCCCATAATTCTCGTCTTGATACTGACAGTGCTACTCCACCGACTCTACCTCACTGCGACACTTCGATGCCCGAGGTTCGCATAAGGAACAAAGAAGTTCTGAGAGCACTGTGTCGTCTAGACGTGAATAAAGCTAGTGGACCCGATGGTATACCAGCGATTGTTCTCAAGGCTTGTGCGCCCGAGTTGTCTCCTGTAATGACACGTTTGCATCGCCTCTCGTTTAGGACTGGAATAGTGCCCAAGCCCTGGAAGCTTACCAACGTGCAACCCGTGCCCAAAAAGGGCAGTCGTGCCGATCCTACCAACTATCGGCCGATTTCGGTAACCTCCATACTCTGCAAGATTATGGAGCGTGTATTGAACTCGCGCCTCATGGCATACCTAGAAGGTAACGATCTCCTCAGTGACCGACAGTACGGGTTTCGCCGCAATCGATCTACTGGGGACCTACTAGTGTATGCCACCCACTTGTGGGGCGAGGCCCTCGAGAAGAATGGGGAAGCAATTGCTGTCTCCTTAGACGTCTCGAAGGCCTTCAACAGGGTATGGCATGCTAGCCTCTTGAGTAAGCTTCCAGCGTACGGCATTTCCCCTGGTCTGATTAACTGGGTAAAAGACTTCCTGAGAGAACGGTCTCTTCGAGTTGTTGTCGATGGATGCTCATCAGAGCCCATGACGACTAATGCCGGAGTTCCTCAGGGGTCAGTTCTCTCTGCAACTCTTTTCCTGCTGCATATTAATGATCTGCTGATGACCGGTATCTATGGGTATGCAGATGATAGCACAGTTGTAGAGAGATATCTGCCAGGTGCTCGGGCTAGTTAAGAGCAAATCCGGTCCCAACGAGAGGCTATGGTAGAGCGTACAAATATCTCGCTTCAGGCAGTCTCCAAGTGGGGCGAAACCAATCTGGTGGGATTCAACGCCGCCAACACACAGGCGTGTCTGTTCACCGCCAAAAGGAGCCCGTTCACCTCGGCTCCTACTTTTCAGAATGTATCATTGGATTGTACCGACCGCCTTCAGCTCTTGGGTGTCGAAATTTCCTCTGACCTCAATTTTGGGCGGTTCATTGAGTCCAAAGCCAAAGTAGCTGCTAGGAAACTAGGCGTTCTTGCAAAAGTCCGGCGGTACTTCACACCGAGACAGCTTTTAATGTTATACAAAGCACAGGTCCGATCGTGTGTGGAGTACTGCAGCCACATACGGGCTGGTGCTGCAAAGTGCCATCTGGCAGCTTTGGACTCGGTGGAAAGGCGTGCGAAGAGGCTGATTGGTGATCCAGATTTGGTTAAGTCCAAAATCTTCAAAGCCTTGAGCACAGGCGTAGGGTAGCCAGCCTTTCGGTGTTTTACAGATTGCATTTTGGAGAGTGTGCGCAGGAATTGTATGACTTGATTCCGCCATCTCATTTCTACCATCGGACAAACCGACGCACGGCGAGTATCCACCCTTACGTTGTTGAAACACGGACTAAGCGTTACGCCTCGTCATTTATACCGCGTAATTCGAGGGATTGGAACAGTTTGCCTGCTGTGGTCTTCCCGTCTGATTATAATTTAGGTGTCTTCAAGGCTAGAGTGAATAGGCTCTTAATAAACTAGTGCGCCTCACCATCAACGATTGCATCACTGCTTACCATCAGGCGGGATCGCAGTCAAGTACTAGTTTATAACAGATAAAAAAAAAAACGTGAGGGCTCATGTTCGGAGTAAAAAATAGTTGAGACAAAAACAAATGTTATTAAATTTTTCTTTGCGTAAAACAACATATTTTGATTGTAAAATGACGAAACAAAAACACAAAATAACAGTACTAAGACTCAATATAGTGTGACGATGATTTAGTAGCATGTACTTAGTGAAACGCGTCCAAAATATATTTAAAAAAAATATACAAATTTTAACATAGTTCGAGATCTAACACGAGTTGGCATAAGTTTTTGTGAGTTCCGCTTGATTTTATTTTGTTCCCTTCCTGACAGATTGTATGTTATTGGTTAACTTTGCGACGACGGGAAAAATCGTTGAGGGCAGAATCCTTTAATCACTTACGTCGGATTAATCCGACAAATATTGTCGTGTCCATTTCGACAGGGTCGTTTATTTACGGCCAAATACTCCATCTCGTTAGCTTATTGTCAGTTCTTCTGTCAATTATGGAAATTAAAGAGTTAAATTACGTGGAGTATTTAGTCGTAAATATACGACCCTGGCGAATTGATGACGACAATATTTGTCGGATTAATCTGACAGTAAAAGCGTTGAAAAAAAAAGTTTTATTTGTCACTCCTGTTATCTTAATGTTATAAAAATCCAGGGGACCAACCTCTGTAGTAACTTTCCTTAGTATTTTCTTCATAATATTTCCGAAAGTTCCCAAAAAAAACTGACTTTCATTAGAGTGCCCGCTTTTTATAGAGATTACTTTCGGCTTAAATAAGCGTTTCATTAACTTCTCGCTTATGACTTTTAGAGCGTTTTTCTTGAGAAGCACTGGTGGATCATTGTCTTGCCAACTGACAATTTTATCTTTGGATTTCATAACTTATCCTTATGTGTTCAATTTTAGACATTGAAAATGTATAACGACGGTTGAAAGGCAAAATGGTCTAAGCGACAAGGAGTAACTTTTGTGCAGTTTACTCAAAGTCGCTTAGACCATTTTGCCTTTCAACCGTCGTCGATAAGTAAATAGAAAAGACTCTGAATTTTATGTCCCGTTATAATATCTTTTTAATTAATTACGATGGAAAATGATATGATATATTTTATATTAATAAACGGTACATTAGGCACATTTTTAACCGACTTCCAAAAAAGGAGGAGGTTCTGTAATCGTCTGATTTATTTTATGATATTAAACTGTTTTTTATTTGGCTTGTTTTTTGTGGTCAGATAGTAGGTGATATTTTATTCAAACCAAGGATTTTCGTTGGCAAGACAAAGCAGATGATTTTTTAAATAAAATATAATTCGTTGCAAAGCACCAATAGCATTTCTACAGGAGATATTATAAGGAGTTGTTGTATATTAATATTAAACAAGTTTAACAATTTAAAGACCATTGTGGTGGCTCAATTTCGATATAAGTACCTATTGATGATAGCCACAATCCGTGCTTTTAAGTCAAATATTTTGTATATACATAACTACCGAGAAATTGGGATAGTTTAATCTTGTATTTTTAAATTAGGATATGTATTTCAAATTAATTTTGAGATAGCAAAATAAATTTTTTATTTTTTAATCATATTAAAATATAGTTTTAAAGTAGTATTTCTAAATTCTTTGTGAACGATTTAAAATATCCCAATTTTCGTTCAAAAATTTCTGTAAAAATTAATCAAAATGTAATTGTGGGGACATGATAAAATTATTACATGTTTTGTTTGGTTTTTATTTGGTTTTAAGATTAATAATAATTATAGAATCATGTACCTATACACGGAAGAAAAAAAAAATATTTTGGGTCATAGAAACAGCACATACGCCTTAAAAAAAGTTTTTTCGTGGAACTAACAATTAATAAAATGGCGCAAAACTGTTAAAAAAAAAACCGAAAAACTAAAATTGCAAATGTTGCCTAAATCATGTACCCACAAAACAAAAAAAAAGTTAGTTATTAATAAATATAACTGAATCTACCTCAACCAAATTACCCATTAATATTGTTTATAAGTGTTCTTTTGAGTCTTATTAATACTAATAAATAACTGAAAAGTAGTGTTTTTTATAATAAATGCTATTAGTTCGAGCATCCACCTTTTGATATGGTAATTATTGTTACCGAACTATTGAATGCGGACGTCGGACTGTTAACACGGTATTGTACGAAACGATATTAAATTTGAAAATAAAGTATGGTTATTATTGTTTAATTTTTTACCTTTCCTACCCTGTTTGTTCACTACTTCATATATGTAAGAACATGAGATCTCCTTACAAATATTTATACTGGTATGGTTAAGAAGGCTTCGAAAGGTAAACACGGTATCCGGCTTGAAGGAATGAAACAAACAATTTCATCATCTGTCTAGTCTTTCTGTCTAACCGGAAAGGTACTAATATTGTTCATGAAGCGACTTCCTATATAAACTTCCAGAAGTCCGTTACGGTGAACACCATGCTTAGTAAAAATAGTTTTTAGAATTTTTTGCTTTCATATTCCAAACAAAGATAAATTCGGCCAAGGAGTTGTGTTATTTTGTCCGCAAAGTCAATTGTACGGAAGACATCTTGACATCATGAAGCGTTGTGTGTCACGTATACACGATTTAACTAAGGCGAGCGGCAAGATCAAAACTATGAAAATGTTTGATGCATGCCACGTGACTCCACTCAGGAAAAACGCAAGCACTTATATTATGCCACCCCGCTCGCCGCGTCATGCGCTACAAGAGCGAAGTCAGTCAAGAAGGCCGTAACAGTTCAGTTTAGGTCGTCGTCGGATCGCTTTAAAGGTAAATTTATACTGGCGCAGAGTCCAAGCGCATCGAAGCGTCAAATTCTTAGAACTGCAGCGAAACCGCACGAATGCGCGCGTATTCGCCAGATTACGTGCAGTAATGGGCATCAACAGCAGTGCTATTGAATTGGCCAATTTCCGACTGATGACGCGTAGATACGCCAGTGGGCACATGGATACGCGAGAATGCGCGCGATCACGTTGTTCACACGCAGACGCACGAATTCCGAAGAATGCGCGCGTCTTTTTAAAGTCTCAGAAGTAATGTGTGCGTTACGCTGTGGAGTTAAGGTTGAATTTGTTATGTTCAGTTTTGGATAAACGCTTCGATGCGCTTCGACTCTGCGCTAGTATAAATTGACCTTAAGAGAAAATGTTACCAATTGTAATATAATAATAAGATTCCAATTAAGCAGGCTTCCATAGATTCATCATCATCATCATTTCAGCCGATACACGTCCACTGTTGGACATAGGCCTCCCCCAAGCGTCGCCACATCGAACGTTCCTGTGCGTCCCGCATCCATCGGTTTCCCGCTACCTTCACCAAGTCGTCGGTCCACCTTGTAGGAGGCCTTCCAACACTGCGTCTTCCGGTACGCGGTCGCCACTCCAAAACCTTTCGGCCCCAACGCCCATCTGTTCTGCGAGCAATGTGCCCTGCCCATTGCCACTTAAGTTTGGCAATTCTTTGTGCTATGTCGGCAACCTTAGTTTTCCTGCGGATATCTTCATTTTTTATTCGATCACGCAAGGAAACCCCGAGCATAGCCCTTTCCATTGCTCTTTGGGTGACTTTGAGCCTTCTGATGAAGCCCATTGTGAGCGACCACGTTTCGGAGCCATATGTCATCACTGGCAACAAGCACTGGTTAAAGACTTTCGTCTTGAGACACTGTGGTATGTTGGACGAGAAGATACCGCGTAGCTTCCCGAACGCTGCCCAACCGAGTTGGATTCGACGGTTGACCTCTTTCTCGAAGTTAGACCTACCCAACTGGACCGTCTGTCCGAGGTAGACGTAATCGTCCACAACTTCGAGTGTAAAGTCTCCGACCTTGATAGGAGTGGGCGCTACATGGTTGTTAATCATGATTTTGGTTTTATCCATGTTCATTTTAAGACCCACTCTTAGAGAAGACCTTCCAGAGATTACAGCTACAAAATAAAACACTTGGTACAATTCGTACAATATAATTACATAATAATTTAGTGTTTATTGATGAGCTGAACGAGTAGGCTCTGGCGACAGAGGCGCGACACCGCGCCGCCCTCGTCGCGTCGACGCAGCTTGGCCGCCAGTCGAGCCAAGCTAAAGCGCGAGCGGGATCGACCTTCCCGGCGAGAACCTGGTGAAAAGAAGTGCATGTGATTGAGATATTGGCTAGCGTTATAGAACTACCTACTACATGAATATTTTTCGTATATTACCGTTGTCCCCTTAGACCATGACCCCGTTGAAGGGGACAAAGGGAATTTAATAAAATAATAAAAATTACTTCACCTTTTTCCGTTAATTCCCTCTGTCCCCATTTAAGGGGACAAAGGGAATTTTATAAAATAATTTCCGAGATGTTAAAAAGCCATAGAGTATAAGTTTAAGAGATTTTTTTTAATTATTATTGATAGGTTTTCACTTGACCTCTCTCTCTCCTATCATCTGCTAGTAAGCGATGATGTATTTGACGATAGGACGCGTTGCCTAGAAGTAACCTATTCACTCTTAACTTAAAGACTGCTTGTAGCTATCAGGAAACACAGAATTCAGCAGGGAATTCCATTCCTTGGCTGTATCGGTATTGTAAGCAAGGTAAGATAAATGCTCTAATAATTTTGACACTGTTTTATGGTTCACAGTGGTCAGATAGTAATGAAAGCCAGTTAACAGTTTAACAAAATAAAAATCTCTAAAGACGATACAATTCATGTTGCATGGATGTTCTACCTACTGAAAAGCATGATAAGTTTCAGTATAAATATCAAAATACCAACTGCTTACCTTCAGCCACCCTCTGCCAAGCCTCTCTGTCCACGTTGACCATCCCCGTGGACGCACTTCTGCCCAAGGCCGCAGCCTCCTGGGAGCTGGATCTCTGAGACTCAGCCACGTCACTCTCGCAACTTATTCTACTTGACCTGAAAACGTGACATAATCCTGTAGATACCTATATGTCAGGGGTACTGGAGCTCGTTGCTAAAGTTTTGAGACGTAACTACTGCCATATCAATGATACGGGCCCTCCGACATGAGTAAAATTCGAAACATAATGTGTTGTCAGCAACGAGGAGACAAGCGGTCGCCTCCTTGTGGAAAAGAGGAGGCCGCACGTGCGAGGCAATGGCCCTCACGCCCCCGGCGTCTGATAATCGTCCGGATCGAGCCCACGTCTTTGACGGCGTGTAGTATCACACGCACGCTTCAAGATGTCAGCAAACCGTAGGGGCCCAGCATTGGGCTATGTGTAATGTTACCCAGTTAGTGGGCTGTGAAGGTCAGATAGGTAGTAGCTCCATGTAAAATACTGATACCCAGCGGCATCCAGTTATATAGGAAGCCGATCCCAACACAGATGGGTAAAGGTTCGGCAGAGGTATGTGTTGGGGTAAAAGGTGCAGAGACAAATCATTAATGTGGTTTTAATTTTAATTATGGCAATTTTTCGGGCGTCATAATCAATCTGCATAGGAAAAAAATATTTACATATTTTATTCATTTCTTTGTGTCAGCTTTTTGGTACAACAAAAAAACTAATCGATTTTGGCAATCTAAAAGTTTGATTCATTTTTAATTTCTATATCATTTTCTTGTCTAAAATACTAATCTCTATTATACGAGTATAAGAATAACCCACCTGTCTCCAGGCCTCAAATCACTGGCAGAGCTGGTACCCTCTCTCCTCATAGGCACCGTTGAAGACAAGAACTTTTCCCTCGCAGCCCTCAGCTTTGCCGCCCTTTCCGACAATGTTGCCACCGCGGTTTCATAGTCCACAAAAGGCGTAGGGGTTTCCACAGTAGATACCGACCTCCCAAAAATACCTGGTTCACCTGACATGAAACTGCTGAATGTTGGCACAGTGACATCTGATACATGCCTTAAAGCTGGCAGTGATTCAGTTTTTGAAGAAGACTGTGGAAGGTTTTTTGTCAGGTCTGGTACTATTGTGTCAGTACTCGCTGTTGGTATTATCGTCTCTTGGCTATCTTCAATTTTCTTTTGTTTGTCAGCTTCAGCTGTAGACTTTTCAGGGTGCAAGGCGTTAGCGCTGTGGGACTTCAGAACACCATCGAGGCCGGCTGTTGGTGCCGGTGTGAGGCGTTTTTCTGCTGATGTAGCATCCCGTCTTGACAGTTGGCAGGCGCTTGCAGATTTCTGGACTTCCCTTTCGAGGAATGGGTTATTTCTGAAACAAGGAAAGAGCATTGAAGACATTGTTGAACTATATATTTAAATATTAATTTTTTTACCCGTAGTGTTACTGGTAGACTGTGGCTTATTACGCAAAATCTATCTAAATTTATATGTAACTCAGCAACATTAAGTCTAGATTGATAATCTAATGGCGAACTATTAAAAAAACTTTTTCTTTTCTGTAGATACTGATCTACTCTTTTGCTATAGGCCTATAATAATAATAATAATAATATAATTTTTATTTCAAGTATCAATGACTCATAAAAAATTAATACAACACAGAAGTCACAATTAAAATTAACATTCATTCATTAATTCTGTACCTCCTGTGAAAAGTGATATAACTCGACTTATATCATTTTTGAGTTTTTTACACAAAACTTATCAAAAAATAAATTACGAATTTTTTGGTCTAAATCACGTTCTTCTAATCATATTTCTAAAGAACGTGATTTAGACCAAAAAATTCGTAATTTATTTTTTGATAAGTTTTGTGTAAAAAACTCAAAAATGATATAAGTCGAGTTATATCACTTTTCACAGGAGGCACAGATTAATTCCATGTCATCTACATCGCAAGCCTGTCACATGTCGCATAGAACAGTGCGCTATGATGCCACAATCAAGCCTCTCCGCAAGTACGGCCAGCATGCTGTTAGCGCTCCCCCGCACTCGACGCACCAACTATGAAGACAATGGAGAAATCTTTCATCAACGTTACCAGCGTGAAATGGAATAGGCAACTTTTATTGATGTTCACTGTTGCATTCTGGGGCACAGTAGGAAATAAACTACTGATTTAGGTCGATTCAAAGTTAATAATGTCTGTAAAGATCGTTTTTTTTCGCAATATCTCACCCCTCACTTCGCTCTCACTGCGACATACAATTCTCGTCGCAGCGAGTTTTCATCCGGTGACGCGTGAAATATTTTCCCCGCTATTAGATTTGAAAATTGTACCTGATGTTAACACCAACAGGCATATCGGGAGGTCTTCGACGTTCTGTAGCTGGTGATCGCCAGGCTGGTGAAGATGCGCCACTGCTAGCTCCAGATGTATGACCTGAAATCATGTGTTAGGTATTACAATCATTTCCATCGAAATCTTATTCATGGCACTGGAGAGGCATACCAAGAAGTGGCATATGGACATGACGGAATATCAATTCCATATTATGATCTCCCTGCCTATGTTCTGTGTTTTTTGGTGTCGGCAGAATATGTTCATCCATTCTGTCCTCGCCATCACGAGTCACCCGTCGTACTATCACTAACTCCCTTTTTATTCATATCACTCTCCTCACACAATCCATCCATATTTTCTTTGGCTTCCCATTTCTTCATATGATCATACAAGAATATTAATCACATAAATTGAATTAAATATTTACTATTTTGCATCTTAACTCGAGGACAACACAGCAACTAGCGTGATCAAAGGCCGACTGTGTTTATGATAATGTTCACAATATCAGATATAAGTATTTTTGCAACAAACTTGTTTCTCTATTTATCTCAAAAACTGGTATTTTAATAATACCTAGTCCTTAGCCGGAAAATGCAGGAACATTTTATTAGTTGTTTATCTCTATGTGAGGTTTTTTGATAAAAAAACTGATCGTTGTTCGTTTGTTGTTTTTTTTATAGTTTTTATAATTACACTATAACTACCTATCTATTGTTGTGAATAAGCTTTCAAGGCTAGTTAATTTTTTTACATATAGTAATTTAGGGTATATCATTTTGAATAATATGAGCTAGAGGCTAATCAGAAATAATAATAATGGCTAATCAGAAACAATAATAATAGCGGCAGAAATATATCTCTTACCTTCCTCATTAATTTTCTTATTATATCTCTGTATCATAATTCGGATAGACGGTGCCGTCTCCTTTGGTGGCTGTGGTTTCCTCTGCGACGAAGGTGAAGATGGTAGTGGAGGTCTGGTCCTCTTCTTCAATTCCTCAGCCTCTTGAAGATCACCAGAACTTTTAGACCGAGTACTCTTCTCCTGCTTTCCTTTTACAGATTTAGCTTCTTTCTTTTTGCCTTCATTTCGATGACTGTGATCTGAAGGTCTGACTTCTGCTAAATCTTCAACGTTTACTGGTATAACGGCTCTGGGCACTGATTCACCGCTGCGTACTACTGGAGAGAATATTTTGCGTGTAGTTTTGACTATTACTTCTGGAGAGTGGTCGCGTTGTTCTGGTGCTTTTAGCTTGAGGACGAAGATCTGGAAATGGTGATAGTATTGTTTTACAAATGTTTGTTACCAAAGGATGGTAATAAGGATCGCTAAATTGTACGTAGTTTGAAAGGCATCCATCTATCAGAAGTGTTACGTGAGAGGTCTTTGGCAGGCAATAGGTACACCATACAAAGCCAAGATGCAATAATTTATAGTCAATAGAGTACTTACTTCTCCTTCTGAATCTGAATGCAATGATGTTGGTGGTGTTCTTGGTTTCTCAGATGCACGTCGTGGTCTTTTTCTTCTCCTAGGTATTTCAACTGTCACTGTATCTACTTCAGGCTCTGTATCACTTTCAGAAGGTTTCGACTGCTCTCGCTCTAACCTGGCTCTAGATTTAGATTTCTTTTTACCATTTGTTTTTTCTATATCTTTCTTTTTGGCTTCATCTTTTGATTCATCAAAACTATCCCTATCTTTATCAGCGTTTCTTTCTCTGTCACTTTGTTTATTAATCTTTGGGCTGTAATCTCTTTCTATTTCTCTTTTTGGTATAACAGGTAGCTCTCTTTCAGGACTCTTATGACGAGTTTCATTATCAGTAGCTTCTCTATCTCTAAAACGACTAGAACTTCCTCTCTCTATTTCTTCTATTGTTTTTCTTATAAACATAGCGTCTTCTTCTATGCTCGGTTGCCTCATGATCTTTCTTTTGCTCTTCTCTGTGTGTTTGTTCTGTAATATTAATTACTTATGAAGGATTTAGACTGAATTGATTAGACTGAGAAGAATATGTGTGTTACCTGTTCACGAATCTTCGGTCGAGCACCAGATGACTCCTTTGATTTCACACTGCGAGCGTCGGAGAGGACGACTGTGGAAATCAGTTCAATAAGAGGATATCATATTTATGTGCCACTTAAGTATCGAAGTATACCAGATAGCTAACCCGCCCCATTTGGCTGCAAGACAGCTGTCCCGGTGACTGCTGAGCTGGTTTCACAAAGCAGCCTGGCTTCAGCCTGTCCATACGTGTAGACTGGCTTCTGAGGAGTGTGGCGAGGAGATACGGCCATCAAAGGAGCTGCGGTGCAGACCTCTTCAGCTTCGACTTCCACAAGAACAGCTCCGCGGGTCTGAGGACCATCACAGTCATCGAGGCCGTCAAGCTGTGGAATTGAAGATAATTATAGTAATATAGATAACATTTCTCTTGTTAGCAGGAACAGACCTTAGAATAGCATATCTTTATTTGCGTTAGTTTATGAATCCATAATTATTGTCTCGCATTCGTTTTGGACAACGTTCAAAAAACTTAATTCGATATAGGTACTTATGGTTTTGTCTGAAAATTGATTATTTATCTCATAATATACAGTTTTGCAAAACCATGTCATCATCATCATCATCATCAGCCTTTATAATGTTCCCACTGCTGGGATTCAGGCCTCCTCTCTTGGAGAGGGAATGGGCCGTAATCCACCACGCGGGCCCAGTGCGTGTTGGTGAATGTCACATATCTTCAAATTTTTGGTTCTAGGACATGCCGGTTTCCTCACGATGAGATTATGAGAGCAGTGGTGGCCGAGTGGTAACGGCCCCCGACTTACGAGTTGTAGGTCGCGGGTTCAAACCCAGCCAGGCGCATTACTTTGTGTAATTTATTTCATCACCACTGCTCTCAAAAACGGTGAAGGAAAACATCGTGAGGAAACCGGCAAAACCATGTATTCGGAATAAATCGTTTGTTATCAATTGCAGGCATACTCACAGAATGTTCCTCTCTTTCGTACTCCGATTCAAAATCATCAGCATCATTGACACTGAGACTGGAAGCGTGGAGTCTGCTGCTAGACCCAGTTGCTGAAGGAGCCACACTACCATCAGACTGAGTCCTGGTGAGAGGAGCTTGAGGAACCTTGCTGTTGCGAGCTCGAGCTGCCCGGAGGAGAGCTGACGTGGAGGCTTCAGGGGCGATGCCACGGGACTTCTCCCATTCGTGGAGTTTGCGGGTGAAGGAGCGGGATATTCCTGGAACATTGTAAAGATGGTTGGATTCACCTAAATATGTAAGAGGAGAAATGACTGATTGACATATCAACATCATCATCATTTCAGCCGATATACGTCCACTTTTGGACATAGGCCTTCCGCAAGTGTCGCCGAACGATCCTGTGTGTCTCGCATCCAACGATTTCCCGCAACATTCACCAGGTCATCGGTCCACCTTATAGGAGGCGTCCTAGCTAAGGCCTCATAGTCGAAACTACAGGACGTGACATTTTGCACAAGGTTTCTTTTTATGATATAGGCGAGCACTAAGAGTGGATTTTTTAAATTTCACCCCCTTTTAGAATAAAAACATATCCTAGTGGAAAACTATGGTATACTAGGGTGACTGGTAATTAGTGTACGATACTTAAACACGTGATTGTGCTCATGATAACCAACAACTTTTACTATGGGAACAAACCAGAAATCGCGAAAAAAAATCATCTGTTCAGTACATTTATGTTTGCCTATTGTACTGAACAGCTGATATTTTTTTCGCGATTTCGGCTTTGCTCTCATAATAAAAATTGTTTGTTATCTTGAGCACAATCACGTGTTTAAGTATCGTACACTAATTACCAGTCACCCTATATAGGGAAGATCTTCTAAAATAAATTCCACTGTAGATCCTGATCATATGGGTTACCTAATATTCGGAAATATTATTTGTTTTTCAAAAAAAAAAGTCAAAAGTCAAATCATTTATTTCAAATAGACCATTTACAGGCACTTTTGAATAGTCAAATGTCGGTCAGTCCAAGAAAAGTGAAGCTAAATTGCACGTTCCAAAGAGTAGGTCTCTGTGGAGAAGAACGTGCAAGAAACTCCATGGACACTCTTTTAAATCATATTATGTGTTACATATAATGCTTGGTTACATATTACTTGTTGCTTCTATCATGTGAGCACAATGTCGATAATGAAATAAAAATGTAAAATAATTAAAAGATAGAAACTGAATTAAGCCACTGGCAGCTAAGAGATGACCAGTCCCATCTGACGGCACCCGTTCACGAGCATGACGCGTGCATCAGCCCCACTCAGCTCAACCGTTTTGAAGGGAACTGAACGACCCAATAACACGTGCCACCAACAGCGAGACATTTGAGTGAGCATGACAAACTCTCAACTGCCATGCTCGTAATGTCAAAAAAAAAAAAAAAAGTTGTTACCTAATAAAAATGCTCCATGGTGCTTCACATTCACAAACTTGAAAAAAGTGCTTCTACATTATACAATGCAATTGTCTTTCAAATTATAAAATAATAATATTAGTTTCCAACTAATCAACTAATTAGTACGCCCTAGTGGTAGTGGAGCTGGACCAGCATTGAGCCAAGCATTTTTATCTTGAATATAATCCTCCAACTTATAATATGCTTGCCTGCGTAGTGTGCGTTTAATACAAGATTTAAATTTCGTTTCAGTGAGTTCTAATATTTGGGGTGGTATTTTATTATAACATTTCAACATTTTCAAACCCCATGAAAGAAGAGGCTACTTTAGCCAGTCTGAAACCTGGTTGAACTAATTGATCCCTATTTCTTGTAACATAATTATGTCTATCGCCTCTTTTGCTAAAAAGATGAAGATTTTTTCTAACATACATGATGTTTTCATAGATATACTAGCTGTACCCGCGCGGCTTCGCTCCCGCTCTTCCCTACTTCAGCCTACTATACCCTACTCTACCCTACTATACCCTACTCTACCCTACTCTACTCTACTCTACCCTACTCTACCCTACTCTACCCTACTCTACCCTACTCTACCCTACTCTACCCTACTCTACCCTACTCTACCCTACTCTACCCTACTCTACCCTACTCTACCCTACTCTACCCTACTCCACCCTACCCTACTCTACTCTACCCTACTCTACCCTCCTCTACCTTACTCTACCCTACTCTACCCTACTCTACCCTACTCTACCCTACTCTACCCTACTCTACCCTACTCTACCCTACTCTACCCTACTCTACCCTACTCTACCCTACTCTACCCTACTCTACTCTACTCTATCCTACTCTACCTTCATCTACCTTACTCTACCCTACACTACCCTACACTACCCTACACTACCCTACACTACCCTACTGTACCCTACACTACCCTAATTATCATTTTTTTTTCCCATAAGAACCTTCTCATAATAACGAACACGACAAAAAAAAAATTAGCGAAATCGGTCCAGGCGTTGTTGAGTTATGCGCTTACCAACACATTTTGCGATTCATTTTTATATTATAGACTAGCTTTGCCCGCGCGGCTTCGCTCCCGCTCTTCCTTACTCCACCCTACTATACCCTACTCTACCCTACTATACCCTACTCTACCCTACTATACCCTACTCTACCCTACTCTACCCTACCCTACTCTACTCTACTCTACCCTACTCTACCCGACTCTACCCTACTCTACCCTACTCTACCTTACTCTACCCTACTCTACCCTACTCTACCCTACTCTACCCTACCCTACTCTACTCTACCCTACTCTACCCTCCTCTACCTTACTCTACCCTACCCTACTCTACCCTACTCTACCCTACTCTACCCTACCCTACTCTACCCTCCTCTACCTTACTCTACCCTACACTACCCTACTCTACCCTACACTACCCTAATTTTCATTTTTTATTCCATAAGAACCTTCTCCTCATAATAACGAACACAACAAAAAAATAATTAGCGAAATCGGTCCAGGCGTTGTTGAGTTATGCGCTTACCAACACATTTTGCGATTCATTTTTATATTATAGATTGACAAGGTAAGGTTTCTGTGGCTTACTAGCAAGCATAATTATATTTTTCTAGGCTGAAGCTGGGCAATATTATTTGTAAGCTTACCTTGGAATTTAAATAGTCCTGTTGAAGTTTGGACGAGAACTTCGTCAGGCTTCGCCTCCTCTTCCCAAGCCGGAACAGAATTCGTCTCTTTCATGCGTTTCCATTCGTCTGTAATGAATGAAAGTTTTATTGATTACTTAACTTCATTATTATAAAAATAAAAAAAAAACACCGCTAGTATCAGTATGAAATATCGAATTGCGATTTTTATGAATGTAAATTATGTTGTAGGTATGATTAAATGTAAATTGTATAATTATTATTAATTCATTATAAAATACAAATCACTAGTAATACATGTTGAAGCCATTATTGTATTTAACCTTTTGAATGTCTTAAGTTACACAGTTCGACATAAGCAATTGTCTTTCTATCGTGTCTCTAATTAAGGCATTCGATGAGTTAATATCCTCATTACCGTGTTTCTGGCAAATAAACTACTTTTGCTTTATCATTATGCGTGCTACTAATACTATCATGTTACTTTAAGGGTAACGATGAAAAGCCAGAGGCAAGATTTCTTATTTCGTCTTACCCCATCTCTTAAGGAAGTCTTCGCTAAGGTCTTGCCTTGCTGGCACCGGCAGTGGTTGCTTGACGCCCTTCTTGAGCTGCCACTCAGCAAGTTTTTTGCGGAAGTCTGCTGACAACTGCTCCTCTGTGGCTACTGGACGAGCTGCTGGAATTTTAAGATACGAGCTTATAGTATTTTGTTTAAATCTTGCATCATGTTTTGTTTACTTAATATCTATAGCAATAAGGACCTTACATATTCTTAGTATTCCTATGTTGAGCTATACGAATACTGATAAATGTTTGCACTGACTGAACAGGTCCACTCAAATCTGTGCGGATTTTTCCTCAATTCCACCTCCGGCTGATCTGCAGGGTTCTCATATGATTTGACCATTACATGTTTGCTGTGTGGACTTTAACCGAACGCCGGCGTTCGCGCACCTATTGTCTTTCAATTGTGTCTGTGATTTCCACGATTGAAAGGTTAATGAATTAAAAGAGATTTTGACCCCTGAGTTTGTTTCGGTATTTCTTTTCAGGGTAGTCAGCTAGGATACACCAGCCTCATCTAGATTAAAGTGACGAATAAATTGACGCCAAAGTGTTATTAAACACCTCTTCAAAATAAATATCATTCAAAATGAATACTTATCATTATCATTTATTAAAAATAGTTATGGAATATAATCATTTGGTCACTCAGAGTCACATGATTGATCTCTGTACTGCCTCCGACGAAACCGGGGAAGTGGCGAAGTCTTAGCTTCACAATAATTGAGTTGTCGTATCAACAGGAACAACGTAATTATCATTTTAGCCAAAATACGTCTACTGTTGGACATAGGCCTCTCACAAGTGTCACCACAGCGACTTGTGTACGTCTCACATCCGTCGGATTCCCACGCTTCTCATCAGGTCATTGGTCTCCACCTTGTAAGCACATAATTGATATTATTGAGAAGACCTATAGTTTTGCTATTGATGGATCAATATCTCACCTGCATATAATTTCCCTCGTCTATCAGAGAACTCTCTCCTCAGTCTGGACTGCAGCGCTGCGTAGTCTCGCGCTATTTCCTCTCGCACGCCACTCGCCTCGCATCCACTGCTAAGACCCTCTGTTTCTGGAAATAATAAATTACTTTTACTTCTGATATAAATTATTTTAGATACCGGTTGTATACCGTATCTTTTTTATTTAATATTACCTTTGGAATAACTCCGTATCGTGGGTGCATTTACAAACTAAACATACATACACAAGACACCCAGAATCGGAACACCTATTTGTAGACCAAAAAAATGTTGTACCTTGCAGGAATCGAACCCATGACACTTAGCACAGCAGCCGACTACTCAACCACTGCACCAACCGTGTCGTCAATATTGAACTTGAAATTGTCGCATCAAAATTCGTTAATTTCGGCAAATTGTCGCCTCCATCCTTAAACTATCAAATGCCAGATATACCATGCAATTAAACATCTTTTTATTTTATTTATTATACCTTGCAAATCATAATATCCTTTTCTCTTTACAGTAGGTACATTTAATCGTGAAAAAGGATTTGTAGAAAGAATGAATGAACAATGATCTAAAGCAGAATAACAAGACAAAAAATATTACGTCTTGTCTTTACTTCTTCAATCATTTGCGTTGATTTGCGTCAGTTCAAACGTCAGAAGAAGGAATGGGCACAAAATGGGACTTAAAATTATTTAGATTGCAACAAATCTGGTTTTCAAAAACCATACCATGTAAGTAAATATATTGATGTCTCTTTTGAATTTTGTTTGTGAAGAAGTATGTAAACTTGCGAGTCGAAATATCCGAGGGAAACTCTTAGATGGACTGGATTTAATGTAGGTAGTATCAACTTCCTTTTTAGTGACTTTAAATATACAATCATATACACTGTTTGCGAAACCTGAAAACGTGTCTAGTATTTTTACATAAAGAATCTATGTACAAAATTTCATAACTGTATCATCTAAAATCACAAAGTTATAATGATATGTCAGCAAATATACATAGTCACCCGGCCATCCAGGCGACTGAGGCGTTGTTTTGCACTTTAACACAGTTGTTTGCTGGCTTCTAATGCCCGCTATGACCTGCCATGACTTATGTTGTACTTAGACCTTTTTGAGCATGTTCTAAAAACTATTGGAATCTATTCAGTTACTGATTCTGAACATTAGAATCACATAGTTTGCCATTTAAATTAAAATTAATATAGTAATTAATGAAAAAATAAATTGTTGTTCCTCTCTTAGCTTTCGGTATTTTGTTTCAGGTGGGAACCGAAACCACACAAATGCTTGGAGGCTACGTTTTGTTCGCAATATTAATAATATTTATAACTTACACCGCAGTAAGTATTTATTTATTTAAATGATCCCCTTGTTGATTTATCTATATCTATACTGATTATAAAAAGGTAAGATTTATATATACACATTATACATATCATCGATATATATGTATTACGCACTAGATTACGCGTGCCGAACACTCACTTCAATCGACTCAAGTGTAATGTAGTCCATGCAACTACATTACACTACGAGTACGTTGAACGAAACGCGTAAGTGCCACGAAATTCACGGCGCTTAAAACATTTTGGTCGCGAAAAAAGTATCCTCTAAAAGCTACCTTAAGGCTGTATGTTTTAATAGTTCTTTTAGGCGACAAAATGCCAATGTAGCGCTACAGCGAACTTTTGTTTTACATAACTTTTCAGTATTTAGACGAATAGTTTCCATGAACTGAATGCTACTTTATCACCAAGTATCACAGGCATTTTCTAATTTTATACGTACAAAACCACTGGCCGAAGGTACCTAGTCATTACTATATCAAATTGCTTTATTGAGAAGTCAGAAGAAGATATTAAAAAAAAAAAAGAAATAAAGACACGAGAATCGGATCCTCTATCTATAAAATTTATTTCCAGTCAGTCATTTTGGTATAGTCACTAATATTAACCTTTTAACCGCGTATATGTCGGATTTGTCCGACGAAAACTGTCGCGGTTATTCCGCCAGGGTCGTACATCCACGACCAAATACTCCATCTCGTCCGATCTTCTGTCACCTATGGGGATGGAAGAGCTAAACGAAATGGGAATACAGCACGCTTAGCTAAGTTGTTATTCTGCAATCGTTAAGGCTGTAGAAAATTGATGAAACGTATGGGAATGACGTCATCTCAACGTAAAGTCGCGTGGTCGGAACAAACGAATAGAAAATTCGTAGGCAAGTTCAAAATGATAGAATGAATTTCTACAACGTTTAACGCTACATCCTTTGATAAACAAACGCTAAATTGTAGAACGAGCGGCAGACTCAGGTGCGTCAACATGACTACCCACTTATCGTTTTCTACAATTGCTGACACCGAAGCGTTACCGATTGGAGAACGGAATTCGACACGATACGGTTGTAACTTGGCTAGGGGGGCAGGAGTTGCAAACACAAGATTCTGGCGAGTAGAATACGAAAACACTCGTCGGACCAATCCGACGCAAGCGGTTAAAGGGTTAATAAAAACCAGCCGGTATCTTTGTTTTCTGATAGCTAGGTTACTTGTAGGCAAGCGTGCTCCATCGTCGACCACATCATCGCTTACTATCTGGTGAGATAGTGGTCAAGCACGACCCAGCCATACAATGTGCTCTATGTATATTAAGTTTTAAATTCGTATGTGCTTAACATCAGTTATCTGGCAGGTATGGACGGGAGACTGTTCCCTTCGGTGTCTGCCTGGAAGACACGGCAGTGCCGCAGACCACATCCAGCCGAGCAGCCAAAACGGGCCCCCAGTGAGGAACCAAGTTGTAACCACGGTCTGCAACTGCGAGCCCTGCGCATGCTCACTCATCGATAACTATGTTGTGTACGTCTTTTCAACTGTTTCGCTTAGTAAAGACAAGATCAGTAAGCATACAAGTCTTTTTTTTTTGGGTGGGTAAAAATCATGCAGATGACATCCCCCTCCCTTGGGCGAAGTGGGCGATAATGTCAGACTGTTACTGACTAAAAAACCCACCCCGTACCTTCGTTGCCTTTCATACCGGGACCGAGCCTTCCGAAGCAGACCCATTGCTCCAGTAGAAAAGTCTTAAGTATTATTGAGTCCCCCCACTTTGAAATCCTTTTATTATTATTCTATCGTCTCTACTGACTCAAAATAACTTAAAATTTTCGAAACCGGGGTGTCTGGTTTAGTTTCTTCGTTTTTTGATAGTGATTTCCGAAATTAAAGTGGTTTTGCTACTTTTACCTTTTTTTTTGTAAGTTGTTTATATTTTATGGTACTTTTTTAAATATAATTTTCCAAAAATTATTGTAATACATTATAGGAATGACAAAATACCCATAATGACTCGACTTACGCATTACTCTGGGATTATAAATGAAATCTTTAGGTGGTCAAAATAACTCAAAGGATCATCAAATCGATTAAAAATTGGCGATGACATCGCTCAAAAAAAAAATTCATTCGAGTTGAGAACCGTCTCTTATTTTTGAAGAAGGTTAAAGATATAAAAACTGACGGACTGACAGAATTAATAAATGGAAGAAATATTGGGGAATAATGTGAAGAGAATCATTATCTCGTAGTTTAAGGTAAAACTGATGATAATGTTGAGAGAATTGATGACAATAATGAGAGAACTGATGACAATAATAAAAGAACTGATGACAATAATGAAAATCCTAATGACAATAATAGAGAACTAATGACAATAATGAAAGAACTGATGACAATAATGAAAAACCTGATGACAATAATGAGATACTTTTATATATTTTTTAAATTATTTTTCAGACCAGCTACTCGAGAATGCATGAGGCGGGCTGATTCTGTATCTCAGTACTTTACAGGCCGCACTGATATGGTAAGTGGTATATGCATTTACCATAGCATTATACAGAAGAAAATGATAATTTTTTTTGGCACAGATCCAACTGAAGCGTTTCCGAACTTAAATCATCATTATTTAGCGTTCTGTGGATTTCGTGTTTTTTAAGGAAGATTTTTTTATCTTCGGTTTTAAGTGCCTCTATCTCACGATTGTAAGTGCAATTGCTGATCTTGAGTTCAACGCCAGCCCATAAGGTGGACCGATGACCTGATGAGGGGGAATACAATGGATGCGAGAAGGCCTATTTTCAGACCTAGGCCCTCAAATATCGCCACAATTACCGTTCCAATGCGTCTCACATGTGGATGATTTTTTATGGATTTAGCTAAACGTATACCCCGAAATATTGTATTAATTATGGTTTGTTTTATTTACCAGCTATCGCAGTTTTACGGCTGGATGTCGGAGAACACCTCGGCGAGAAGACTAGCACAGGTATGATGTACGTGTTTGTATGTTTTTATTGCTTCACTAGTTTTTGCTTGCGGCTTTGCTTCCGTGAAATACGAAAACTATCTTATTTTCTTCGAGTATGGTCACTCTGTGGTTGATCTCTTCTTGACCTGCTGGAAAAAGATGATATGGTCGACGATGGAGTACGCTTGCCTGGAAGTAACCTATTTACTCTTGACTTAAAGACCCCTAGGTTGTAGCTATCGAGAATCACAGACTCCGGCAGGGAATTCCACTCCTTAGCTGTAGGTATAATAATTATTGTATTCCCAAAACGCTTTGTACGTAAGAGTGGGATATCCACCATGTACCGATGGCGCAACGCCGTACGTCTAGTGGTCCGATGATGGAACGGAATTATATTTTCAAAAATCATTTTTCAAAATTTTTTCAAAATACTTTACCCAACTGTATTGGCGTAGATTTGCGAAAGAGATCTCTAAAAAAAGATTTTTAGAGAACTCTCTCACAAATCTACGCCATGCGTTATCTGTCAGTAAATTAATGTATGATTTTAAGTAAGATAATATATTTTGTTACCAAAATGTATCCATATTCAACACAATAATACAAGTGAATTTTATTACAGGCTGTCGACGAAGCAAAATCTTCAATTTATAGCGAATCCATTGGAGAGTTTACCATGGTTGATAATCCGTATTTTGGAAAACAAACAGCAATATGTGTTGCTCCGGCGAGAACGGCTGAAGAAGAAAGCATGATGCCTTCAGTGTCTGGTGTCGCGAAAATTGGATCTGAAGTAATACAAAAGCTAACTGAAATTACTAGTTTGGAGCCTGAGAAAATAATAGCTCCTACCAAGCTTAAGTCTAGGTCAGACACATCTGGCTTACCCTCCAGACAAACCTCTAGACTAAAGGAGCTGGAAGAAACATTGGACCCAGAAAAAAATTGTTCCAAATGTGTTGAACAAGGGAAAACTTGTATTAGAGGGTGCCCAAGCGCAGAAAAGAAACGAAAAAAACTAAAGAAATAAAATAATATATATTTAGCAAGCTCGATGACTTCTTTTTAGGGTTCCGTAGCCAAATGGCAAAAAACGGAACCCTTATAAATTCGTCATGTCTGTCTGTCTGTCTATCCGTCCGTATGTCACAGCCACTTTTTTCCGAAACTATAAGAGCTATACTGTTGATACTTAGTAAGTAGATGTATTCTATGAACCGCTTTAAGATTATCATACAAAAATAGAAAAAAAACAATAAATTTTGGGGGTCCCCATACTTAGAACTGAAACTCAAAAAAATTTTTTTCATCAAACCCATACGTGTGGGGTATCTATGGATAGGTCTTCAAAAATGATATTTAGGTTTGTAACATCATTTTTTTCTAAATTGAATAGTTTACGCGACAGACACTTCCAAAGTGGTAAAATGTGTCCCCCCCCCTCTAACTTCTAAAATAAGAGAATGATAAAACTAAAAAAAATATATGATGTACATTACCATGTAAACTACCAACGAAAATTGGTTTGAACGAGATCTAATAAGTAGTTTTTTTTTTAATACGTCATAATCTAAAAAAATATACTATTATTAAAACATCGATCAAAGTTACAACGAACTACAAGAACTTTTATATTACGTTACTTGCTGCTACGGAACCCTCCATGGGCGAGTCCGACTCGCACTTGGCCGGTTTTTTGTAGTTTGTGTTTTTTTCCTCTATAATTTATTTTGTTTTCCTGTAATACGATATTTTTCTCTCTTCTTGTGTCGATTTGTAAGAAATTTAACTCCCAGAGCAGAATGGCAGGTAAAACAGAGCCGTTTACAGCAGGCAATATACATGTAAAATTATTTGCTGGATAAGTAAACTTGCAGCTGCTATGAGAAGATGCTAAAACAAGCCAACCTACTGTCACCTCAGTTTGTGGTGGCATAGCATCACAAGTATCTAACATCCGACAACTTTAATGCTGAACAGTCTTTTTGAAAGAAAACTATAGTATTGTTCTTCATATATTCTATAAGGCCTTTAGAATGTCTTGAAGGACAAAACAAGTTCTGCAGATAGATGAAGTCTGACGCTTGTTCTCTCCAGCGCATGCAACTACGTCATGAACCGTCTCGGTAAACTTGGTACTATTTTGATATTTTTTCCCATCCGATTATAATTTGAGTGTCTTCAAGGCAAGGGTGAATAGGCTTATAAACTAGCATTTTTAATTAGCATTGCACCTCACCATCAAAGATTGCATCACTGCTTACCATTAGGTGGTATCGCAGTCAAGCACTAGTTAATAATATGAGGACTATAATCCAACTGTCCTGTCTAGGTCATCCTCCTTCTGGCTTGATCCCATCCCGTTAATTTTGGGTCAATCTAGTAAAGCCATGTTTTTAGTGGAGGGACATTTGTCCCGCGGATCTGTTGCTGATACCGTCCGTGTGATGTCACACAGTGTCGCTTGAGGCATCTACAGGGTGCGAGACTTGCTGTTATTCGATTCGTAAATGTCCGGAATGTTCCTGCAACATGTTCTTTAGTGAAAACGCAGCTATAATCTTCTTCACTACACTATCAATCCGTGGTTTCATTAGTCTTCTTCACCTTTTTCATGTATAGGGTGATAGAGTTTTTCATCCACCTACGCCTAGGCCTATCTGAATTACGCTTTATTTTCATAGTCGCGATCGTGAATATTTGCTACCTCAACTCTTTGACAATAATAAACAGATGTTTTTTCAATTTAAAACTAAATCAACCTGTCAAGCTTGACAAATATTATATTTGACATTATCTGGACTTAAAAAAATTCGTGTTTGCATCCTTTCATTACACATTTGGATCAAATTATTTGTATAAACAATCAACCCAAAAATTTGTAATGATAGCTAAGTTCTAAATGGCGCCGGAGGTTAATATTAATGATATGACTATAGTAAATCCGTCGTGCCCTTACGGCACGATGCGAAATTCAATGTTGTTTGGAGGTAAGAGCTTTCGATTGAAACAATAATAGTAATCGATAGTAGTGAAATAAATCAGGAGTAGGATACCCCAAATTGCGTTGAACTGAAGATATCGTAAAAGTTGCGGGAAAAACCAGCATGATGGAAGCACGGAACTGGGAAGTAAGACTTAAAAAAGGGGGGGACTTTATCTAGCAATAAGTGATTCCAAACTTATCAGTGTATGCCTTATTGAATTTTTATGATAACATTATGAATGAAAAGGGCAAATATTTATTTGCCCTTTAAATAATATGTAAGCGACAAAGTACCAGAAGACGTTACAAGGTCTGCCAGAAAGTGGACCGATTACCTGGTTATGGTTGCGAATATCTACTGATTATAGGACGCAAAAGACCAGTCGATATGGCGACATGAGAAAGGCTATGACTACCAGCGGATATAAGCAAGTATGACGAACATAAATTCCAAATTTTGCGGGTCTTTTTCCACTTTTCTCAGTCAATGTCAGTTTTTTTTTTTGGTGGGGATAATTATCCAATGAAAACCTCCTCTCTTGGGCGGAGCGGGAGATAGTGTCAGACTCTTACTGACTAAAAGCCCACCCCGTTCCTTCGTGCCTTTCGTACCGGGACCACACTTCAAAAACCATAGTTTCTTACAAAGATATTATAACAGTAAAACGGGTACCATATTTTCATGTAATCAATATATTTTCAGAACATCTCTGTCCTGTGGAGTGTGCAGCCAAATTGCTGTTGTTTCTTGGTGTTTCTACAATTATATTGGCAAGTGTAATATTTTAGTAGTCTAAAATGATTATCTAGTTTGCCTAGTGATCGCTAGCATGACTGTCGTCTTGGGCACATTATATTCAACTGCATGCAGTTTGATCTGACTTTGTGCTGTTGGCGCCACGCATCTAGCCCAGTAGCTTAGTGTATGATTTGATCTTTAATTGCCTCAAAATAAAGTTGACAATGTCAATGTGCGTTTGCTTTTTGTAACTGCACACTAACTGTATGCGGTTAGCGATGGACAGCGTGCGTCGACACTACACGACTGTAGCCAACCGCGTAAAGTTGAAGGCACGACTGCATGCAGTTGTTATTGACTTTACTCGACTGCAGCCGACCGCGTGCAGTTGATATCATGACTGCACGAAGTCGAACGTACAACTGCATGCAGTTAAATATATCGACCGAGCGCGGTCGCTGCGATGCAGTCCGTCTGATGTCAGCCTTAGGTCGTCAAATAAATCGCATTAAGAACTCCAAACAGAGAGAAGAGAGGCTTCTTCTCAGAAGCTTCTGGTTGGTTTTCAGATTCGTATTGGAAAATATATATTGGATTTATGCTATGACGTTTTTAACAGACCATCATTATATGGGTATTATGTAGTGTATTTGGGCAATTAAGAACACTGATATATTCAAATGCAAGTGAACAGTGGTGGCCCTGACTTACATATCGAGCTATTAATTTCATCACCACGACTCCCAAAATGATGAAGGAAAACATCGTGAGGAAACCGGCACATATCTTAGAATCAAACATTAGAAGATATGTGACATCTACCAACGCGCTTTAGGCCCGCATGGTTGATTACGGCTCATTCCCTCTCCTAGACAGGAGGCGCAAGCAGAAGGAAAGTATTGAGATTGATGATCAATCGCAGCTGCAATTTTTACAGCCACATCGAAAGCAAGTGAAAGCCTGGGTCTTTTCTTCAATTCCTATTTGCTAATTTAGACCACAGAACCTTGTAGAAATGGTAATGAATTGTAATAGACATATATCCATTCGCGTATTTACTGCCTCAATACACATTATTGTGTCCGTTTTAACTGCCATATTCTTGATCGGAAGTGTGACTGTTGGGCGTGGGATCCTAGATTCTGGAGTAGAGCAAAAATTACTTATGGGTTTCTATTAAGAATTACTCTGTAGCAGCCCGGACTTTGGATTTTGGTGATACAATCGTCCCTCGGAAAGCACGTAAAGCCTAATTTCTCTCCGATCGTGTCAGATCGCTGTCCCATCGGACCTTGAAAGTAAAAGAACAGAGTGTGCATATTTGTTTAGTGCACATACGTCTTGTGTTCTATAATATCGCCAGCAGATTTGGCTCTTTTGGGATTGATTGCCGTGATCGGAATTCGGTTGGTAGGATTATTATTATTATATATTTTTAACCTAGCTGGTGTAGTACAGATTTTATAGTCAGATACGTTGACAAAAAACTATTGCTGATTATGCGCTCTCTTACGGCTGAATAGTAAATGTTAGTACCTGGCTAAGCCAAAGCTAGACAGAGAGTTCTAACTTTTAAAGCAAAGACAGAGAATGAGGACTTTTTTGATGATTCAACTTGGCTATATCTAAGGCAGTAAAAATGCCGTTTTTCTTGTATCCTGAACCCATATACATAACCATTTAGATGGCCCAATTATTACTTAAATCTATGGTAATCTTATTATCTTCCAGTACGTCCCTCTTGGAAGATTCACGTCCTGTGATACAGACACTCCGTCAGCAATATGGGACGAGAATATTTCGCCAATGTGCTGTCTTTGTGATGTATACAAAACGATTTTATAGTAAGTATTACATATCTTTTTCTCATAGGGTAGGCAGACAATACAAAATATTACCTGGTGCTACGATCTTTTCAAGTACTATCGCGGTCATTGATGCCTGATCACTTAAAAAAAAATTCGCTTGAATCCTGCGGCGCGGCGCCAAACCCAACCCTTTGAAGTTTTCGTTTCGAGTGCAAGCAAAAATGAACTTAGTGGTGGTCAGGCGGAAGTGTTTTTGATGGTACGTTATCCTGGTGCTGTGTTAGGGTTTCGCAGAATTTTTGCTTTTGCGAATGTAAGTGTGTCTCCTATAGTAGAGTCTGTCTAATAAGTTAAACGACTTGGGGTAATTATTAGGATTTAATGAAATCTGATGTAGTCAACACGGGTTCAATAATCAAGGTTGATTAAGAGATCTTCCTTAATCAACCTTGATTATTACATCCTTATAAAAAGTATCGAATATAAGTATTTTTTAAATGATTAAATATTATACAAAATTCCCAAGTCAGTTGATTGATTCTGATACGGTAGTGTATCTTTCTATTACAAATTCATTTCAACCAATCACTCACTGTATGACATAGGCCTCCCTTAAGTGTCCCCACAATGACCAGTCTTGTGCGTCTCGCATCCGAATTTCCGCGACCCTCACCAGGTCATTGGTGTATCTTGTGGGAGGTCTTCCAACGCTACAACAACTTGCAATTAGTAGGATAGCTCCTCCATCGGAAGACTTACCACCTTCACCTAAACTTACGAGTACAACCTTGATCTCTTTATGAATTGTGAAACTAAGTAACACTCGATTCGATGCCCCGACTTAAGAATTGTTGTACATCGTGAGTTTAAACTTAGCCAGGTGCTGTATAAATCTAGCCAGGTGTTTTACTTTGTGTAATTTATTTCTTCTTTAATTCTTTATTATACACAAAAACATAACATAGTACACGGTGATACAGACAGTTCATGTACAAAGGTGAGCTTAACTTAGCAATGAAAATCTATCTCATATCATTACTGCTTTCAAAACGGTAAAGAAATACATCGTGAGGAAACCGGCATGTCCTAGAGAACTAAAAATTCCAACACATGTAACACCAGTGCATAGTGGACATCCCACCTACATGCACAAAACGTAGGAGTGAAATTTCTTGCCGGAATCTATGTTTCCTGATGGCTACAACCCGGTAATCTTTAAGTCAAGAGTGAATAGGTTTCTTCTAGGTAAGCGCGATCCATCGTCGACCACATCGTCGCTTTCCATCAGGTGAGTGTCAAGCGCAAACCTATCAACAATAAAAAAAAAACTACCAACCCCATTTGGGTCATCCCCTTTTAAAGAGGCGGTCTAAGTCTTAACAATGGTAATATTATAAGCCTGATTATACTGTATACAATGTGAAAGATATAACGCTAATGATATAATGTAATTATTTGCAGTTTAGGAAACACTGTCAAAGATATGGTTGATCAGACAATGGCTTTCTTGGTGAACACGCTGTACGAAGGCAAATTACAGGTAAGTCACATCATAATTTTTGCAACATCAAATTATGTCCTAACTCAGATTAGTACGTAAATGAAATCATCAAATGACTTCCCTCGCTATATAAAAGGCGGCCAGATAACCGTGGAATTAAGTACGATGACCTATTCATAATATCTCTGCGTACCGAAAAACAAACTGACTGGCCTGTTGGTCTAGTGGTTAGTGACCCTGAATGCTATGCCGGAGGTCGTGGGTTTGATTCCCACCCAGGACAAATGTTTGTGTGATGAGCATAATCATTTGTTCTGTGTCTGGGTGTAATTTATCTATAATATGTATGTATTTAGAAATATATAAGTATGTTTATCAGTTGTCTAGTACTCATAACACAAGCTCTGCTTAGCTTGGGACTAGACGGCGTTGTGTGATAGTTGTGGAAAAAAAAAACAAGAACTTGCTTTTCATTACTAGATCATGTAAAGGATCAAGATGTATGTCGATTCAAGACAGCTTTATGTCTTTATTTCCGTTTTTAGGGTTCCGTAGTCAACTAGGAACCCTTATTTAAATTAAGAATGACAAAAAATGTAGTAGGGTCAGTGACCGTTATTCCACGTTTATCTGGCGCCTACTTTAGGCAGAATCGAGAGAGCGAGCCAGACTGTTACACCCCTACCTGCGTTTCTTCATTTGCCTTATGCGTTCTATAGGCATGATGACTCTTTCAAATGTTACCGCAGTGCTTCTGAGTTTTTTTTGAGGTAGGAAATAGGTAGGAAAGGCTAGTAGTTACGGGGTGGGTCTTTTAGTCAGTAAGAGTCTGACACTATCTCCAGCTCCGCCCAAGAGCAGGGGTTGTCATTGGATGATTTTTTCCCACCATTAAAAAAAAGGTAGGAAATTATCAAATGACTTTTCTCGCTTTAGGCTCAATAAGTCAGACTTTTACGGACCCACCTGTGTTCCTTTATTTGCCCTATACGTTCTATAGTCGTGGTGTCTTTCAAATGTTACCGCAGTGCTTCTGGTATCTACCTACAACTTTTAAACCTATGTTTAGGTCAGCAATTTTTCTCAACATAACTGAAATATTATTTGTTCACAGTTTTATCAATTGTTGAGTTCGTTGGACAACCGAGATTTGTGCCGTTCAATTTGTTGTGATGTAAGTTATTCAAGCTAATTACTGAAAACAGTAGTTTTGTATTCGGAGAAATCGACCTAAGCTGAAGATAAATGGTCGACGCCTTCTATGGACATCGCATCGGCAAATTCAGTGTGATTCTCATACAGGCTGTCACACTGAAATAACGCTCGATAAATCACCACGTATAGTTATTCTAAATATAACTAAAAATGAAAAAAAGATTATACAGATTTATAACTGCACTAATTCTTCTGTGCGTGTGTTTGTCACTTAAATTCTCTTGAAGGCTTCACTGATTTGGATGAAATTTTGTGTGTATATTTGAGTTCCTAGATGGTTTGAAAATGCAATTGGACTCGTTAGGTGGCGTTACAATCGGGTTCCAGATTTCGGGACAACGTCTGTCGTGACCGCTAGTATATAATAATATATAGGCTGTCCCAAAATTAACGCAATATTTAAATTAAATAGAAAACAGTTATTAGTCTTCAGATTGTGATTTTTATTTATTTCATAAACTACATAGGATAGAGCAGTGGTAGTCAAGTTGTAATGGCCCCGACTTACGAGCTGTAGGTCGCGGGGTCGGTTCCCCAGGCTGTAGGCACATTACTTTGTGTAATTTATTTCATCACCACTGCTCTCAAAACGGTGAAGGAAAACATCGTGAGGAAACCGGCATGTCCTAGAACCAAAAACTTCGAAGACTTGTGACATTCACCACTCCCTCTCCTAGAGAAGGTGCCTGAGTCCCAGCAGTTGGAACATTAAAAAGGCTGATAATGACATAATAAAGGGTTATTATGGAATACATAACACATCAGACAAATGGTCTCCACGGCTTTTTTGAGGTGGCCAACACTTTACGGCAAATGGCGGCAAATTCAAATTTTGCGTTAATTTTGGGACAGCCTATTACATAATTTACTGTAATTATAGCAATTGGCTATATTTTGATTCTGTTACAGGATTTAGAACCACGTTGCCGATGTCCCAAACACAAGCCGTGTAAATACAGATCGTGAATTGATCAAAGATCATTTTAAAGTGTTTGTAATTTGCTGTCATTAAATTGTTGTCTATTTTTATGTATTTTTCCTTATGTGTGAATGTTACTTCCAAAGGTATACATATATAGGAAATAACGAATAGGTTTGCTTATTTTCGAGCTTATCTATATATCTATACTTATAATAAATCTGTAGAAGTGAAAATTCTGTAAGTACATTGAAAATATCAAAAAAATAAATGGCGGGGTGTGTTACTAGACCGACACCAAACCCAAAAATGGGATTAAAAAAATTTTTGTCTGTCTATCTGACTGTTTGATTACGATGAAACTTGGTGAGTACAATTATTCTTTAATATTCTGGGCACCACACTGGGTACTTACTTTTTATCCCGGAAAAGTATATACAATAAAAAACAAATTTAATTTTGCGGTTCGATCCCTAGACCCGATTACTGTACCAACCGCAAATAATAAGTTTGTTGTAGGTTACGTCACCCGCAGTGGAGTTCACTAAGGGGCGCTGCACACGGCTAAGATCCATACTAATATTATAAATGGGAAAGTGTGTGTGTGTGTCTGTTTGTCCGTCTTTCACGGTAAAACGGAGCTACCAAATGACATGATTTTTTAAGTGGAGATAGTTGAAGGGATGGAGAGTGACATAGGCTACTTTTTGTCTCTTTCTAACCCCCCACAGAAAGGGGAACCGTGTTACCCGAATTTAACGCGAGCGGAGCCGCGGGCGCGCGTTTTTAATAGGGTATTTACGTCTAATACCCTATTAAAAACGCTCAATAGTGTTTAACTGAAATGACGCGAAATCACGGGCGAACGGCCGGTTCGCTTGGGGTTAGGCGAATTTAATTTATTTGGAATAACAAACAATTACATAATAAGAAATCTAAACAATAAAACTGAAAATTAACGATTACGAAATCAGTAGTGTTATTCGCAACAAGAAAATCTATCTCGCGCTTTATTGAAAACTGGCACTGGGCACGGCAGTGCTCCCGCCAAGTCGAGCAAAAAAGGTGCACGACCGTAACCTACCATCCTTTTCTCGAAACAGTTCTGGCCATATAATTTACTTCAGTTAAGCAAGTCATATAATTATTACTTAACTATCTATTTCATGTGGCCACGCTTTCGCAGCCAATTCCACGGAAAACCTTTTAATTAGACAATTTTCGTTATTGAATCAGAAATATTAACTCGTGCAAATAAGAAATTCTAGCTCTATATCATTGTATTTCATCTAGTAGGGAAAACCTACAATAACACGTTTAGGTATTATTATAAAGAAAGGATTTATAAAAATTTTGCAGATACGATATCAAAACGTTCTCCACAAATAGAACCAAAAGACATTTTGGTTTGACAAACGCTGAAAAAGAAAAATGGAAAGCAAAAAGTATAAAATACAATTTTAAAAGTTGCTAATCCTACTAATGTTATAAACTGTAAAGTTTGTATAAATTGGATGTTTGTTACACTTTCATGTGAAAACTACTGAATGGATTTTAATGAAACTTTGTAATAATACAGCTTATATATCAAAATAACTATACCTATAACGCATTAATTTATAACGATATTGTGTCTAATCCTGAGCAGACAAAGTGGCGGGCACCAATGGTATCAGTATACTGCAACGAAGTGGAAAAAGAAGAGACAAAAACGCATCTCAATGATTTTTTTACTTGTTGAGTAAATTAATCCTAATTTTCTTTTCGGTGAAGCCAACAGGTAGGTAGGTAGGTAATTAATGTTAAGTGTGTCTAGTAGGTATACCTACCTTTTTGAGTATCTCAACACAACATTCATACATGCCATTTTCACAAAACCAGCATAGAACAAGTATGGAAATACAATAATAATATATCTTCATGCAAATAGAAATTGTAAAATAAATGCTATCAAATGTGTGTTTACTTACAAAAAATAGCCAATTCACACTTCGATATCCATAAATATTTTACGACTTTTCATCGTAAACTCTATTATATTCGGATGTAACTGATTTATTTGTGTTGAGATTATTTTCGGACCAGTTTTTTTTGCAGACTGATCGACGGTTCCACTATGAGGAATCCGATCATTCTAGTTCTCTTTTATATTTGCTTTTCCGTAGTCTTGGTAAGTTTTGTTTTTAGAAATAATTATTTTAATAAGAATAAGTCTGGTTTCGTTAACTTCCATTTTCTTTAATACGATCTTATTCACAAATCAAACGTTATCGTCACAAAGATCTTTTTGCAGATCAATTTAAGGCTATTTCGCTATAGCATTAATGTTAATAATTTCCGAAATTATTTTGCAATACATTTTCATGCAATATATGCTATATAAAGGTACGCAACACGTTATGTTTTTTTATCGATAAAAAATAAACCCATTTAAAAAGTTAACAGATGCCAAAGATGCAAAGGATGTAAAAAATCCTAAGGATGCAAAAGAAGAAGTAGACAAAGTCATAGAGGATGAAATAACGCAGAAGTTGAGCGATGACCTGCTGCAGAGCCTCGAGAGGAAGTTCCAAGTAGATCTTCAGAAGTAAGTTCCTTAACCTTGTTTATGATAATTTTGGGTATCACGAATGAAAATAACTTTTAGATGGTTAATGAAATGGGTAGACCATTGCTTCAGGTGGTAAGAGAAGGGCAAATAATGAAAAATGCTTAAAAATTTGAAATCCTGACAGTAAACTGGGGAGAGTGGAAGAAGGAAATGTATTGTGCCATATGATAAGAGCAGATGATGTTGATGATACTTTGAGTTTTGGCTCGCCTTATTGAAAACAAAGTCATGACCTTACCAATATTACTTATAATTGAAACAAAACACTATTATAGTAAATTAAATAATGAAATGATGATCTAGGTCCGTAGACATGGTGCTGATGAAGATTAAGCTGTTATTAAAGAATGGGACCCTGCACATCCAGGACAGACTGGGTGAGCTCCAGGAAATGATCGACGTCATCAAGAGTCACGGAGAAAAGGAGGTGAGAGATCGATTATTTTAGGACTTGATGGTAAACCTTAAAAGTTCGGTATAACAGCCAAGGCTTGTTATGTTAACCAAGTAATTGAGTGTTTCAGTTCAGATAGGTCGTTCCAAGTGTAAAACTGATATTCAGCTTTAGTTAGACTGGTAGCTGATCTCAATATAATTATGTACTTGTGAAAAGTTTTAGGTATATGAATATAACGATTATTGCAAAAGAGAAAAACTGGTGTTAGAGTATGTACACTAGACATTGTCGATCACCTCAATCATAGTAGACCTACCAATGTTATCAACGAAGAATAATAGTTTTCAAGTGACAATAATATTTTCTCTATTCCCTAAACAGTTGGAAGTTTGCTTGCAAAAGAAACAGAACGAGACCTCAGGGTTAGCAGAGAAGGCTCTCCATCAGATGGTGGTGTGTGGATACGCGCTGATTGGCCACGATCCTGCACAGGCAGTGCACAGCGTTCTAGCCCTTAAGAACATGATCCGTACGGGTATCAAGCCGGTAACTCTATCATAGTTCTTAGAGTCTGTTTTTGCTTTGTTAACTTGATGATCAGAAAATTCGTAAAGAGTATTGAAAGGTATATGAAACCAAGTATAAAGACCCACATACCTTCGTTGAAAAGGGAGGATCATCCGCCCAAACGTGTGTTACCTATGTCTGGTCAACTACCCGATAGTTGATTTTAGGCTGTTTTATATGTTTCAATCGCACGGAGAACTCTAATATCACAATGCATGATTTCAAATTTTAGTTCCTATTTGGTATTATAGATCTCGCTAAAAGTACTGGAATTAATCACTGGTAGATAAAAAGGATGGAAAGGTTTTAAAAGGTATCAGACGTCTGGCTTAGCAACGAGAACGAGTGGGAATGTTTTATCTTTAAAATAGATTTTAAGTTTAGACATAATTCTTGCCTGAAATATCGATGTGCTATGTTCCAATCATGCTCGGAGCAAAAGCTTTTACCAACTGTGTGAATTCTCAAAATCCAAAATCAATCAATCCATCAATCTTGTTATCTTTATTCTGTCATGATTAAAACATGAAAGACAAGCAGACTTTAGAAATCAAAATAAAAGCTATCACTAACATTCTAATAGCGCGGTGCTAGAACATCAAAATCAATTCAGCCGTCCTGTCTGGAATCCAATTGGCTTATTTCCAATTATCTGAATATCGAAATGATTTTGAAAAATTCAGCACAAACGGTTAAGAATGTGGTATTTCCTTTGTTTATTTTTTTGTAAAAGTTAGCATGTACGTAGCAAGAATTGCCTTTATTGCAAACAAAATATTTCTTCTTCATTCATAAACAACATTGATGGATGGTGTTCACGAGCGTCCAGTGTTCCACGCAAATAGTTCGAACTGGAATCTGGACAGTATTTCTGGGAATTTAGGAATAACATTAGCACGTTGTCTGCAAATTCTCTGGCGTCAGGATTTAGCGGCTGTTGATAGGTCTAAGGCAAAGTCTACCTAATATGCAAAATCATAAAAAGATTTCCAATTTTCAAGAACACTGACATGGACATTCATGATCATCCGGTAAAAAATCTGGCACTCTTTTCTAATGATTCTGAGAACCCGTCAGTCCTTCCTTCACACAAAGTAGATCATAACCGTAAGCACGAAAACGCTCACACTTTAAACAAATCATTCTATTTACCAGCCATCAATTGCGAAAATCCTAAAGAAAACTATGCTCTTCCAGATCAATAGCCTACGTCAGTTCCATTTAACATCAAAGCAATTTCAGGTATAGAACACTAAATTAAATTTCCAGATTTACGAGCAAAAGAAAGAGGTTTACGGTCTTCTGAAGGTCTGCGGGCACGACCACGATACGCTGAAGAAGGTCATAAAGTGCGTCATCTCCAAGGTGGGTAGTTTAATGACTTTTAGACGAAGTGTGGGGTTTCAATGATGCGAGTTATGCCGGTTTAGGAGCAATTATGTGTGTTTAATGACTTGAGTTTAGAACGATGGTAAACCTTGACCTGATATTAGTGGGCTTTGAGGACAAGGCACATCTGAGATTTAACTATGAAGACGATCTATGAAATGATGACGAACAAGATGTGTCAACAATGTGAGAAGCTGCAGAAATCACAAAAACGTTTTCTTCATCGAGAGTAGTGTATTGATGGAGATCTTGTTAAAAAAAACACTCATATAAGTTATACATACTAAAATAAAATTAGCTCAAATTCTCCCGAAGAATAAACAAATGTGAAACATTAGGTATTACACGTACTCGGTTGATAGCAACAAGCTTTTCACCTATTAAATAGAAGTGGACTTAAATATATGTAAGTGACAATAAACTTGCATTTGAGTTTCATGACATATGTGAGAGCCAAGTCTTGGACATAAATTCAAGCTCAAGGCAAGGACATACTGTTCCTACCAACACAGCGAGATTGTTCAAAGAGATACTGCGGTCTTAGAACGCAAAGGGCTACTGAATGATAACGGGTGGGTCTGAGGCAGTAAAAATCTGACATGACCTAATGGTCGTAGGGGCGATCGGCGGCGGAGACCTCTCGCGCCGGGCCTTGGTTGAGGCTATGGTCCGGAGCGAGGAGGAGTGGCAGGCGGTCGCCGACTTTTGCGAAGCAGTAATGCTCGCAAAGGAGGAGGCCGACCGCATCAGGCAACGGCGCTGTCGCCCCCGCCGGGATTCCGATCCCGATTTCCAGCCACCGTAGGCCACTTGCGTACAGTGAGCAATGGGTAGCTCGCTGTCCGACCGTCCAGTAACTGTCCGGACCAAGCTCAAGTCGTCGACGACGCGCACTGTTCCCGCGCGCCTCAAGGAGTTGTCAGCAACAGCAGGGGCCCAGCCGGGTCGAAGCCTACTGGGGCCAGGGTTATTGGAAAGGAAACTCGAGACCCCGTATGAAGGCTTGAAGGAACGGGGTGGGTTTTTTCGTCAGTAAGAGTCTGAAACTATCTTCCGCTCCGCCCTAGAGCGGGGGTAGTCATTGGATGATTTTCCTCACCAAAAAAAAACATGACTTAATGCGGAAAAGGTATTTAATAATTTCCAACCCTAAAAAATAAAAACCGGCTAGTACGAGCAACATTGGTATTCATATCAGATATCTAGTCTAAGTATCTAACGATACTTTTTTTTTGTCGTTATATTTTATACCCAAAGAAAAAATAAAACAGACTAACCAATCACCTACCTATACCTCGGTAATCTTTCCATCGACGATTTGTCAGCACTGTGAGATACGAATGCAGATGTTTTGATTTTTTTTTTTTTTTTAAAGATACATGTAATTAAGAGACCGAGGTTGCATTGCATGTACATACGAGTATATCGACATGGTAGCCATTTCTGACAAGCTAGAACCCTAACAATTTTAATTTGATATTGGCATCTTTGATTCACATTTGGCACCATTGGGTACTAACCTAGATTATTTTATTTTTGGCAAGTTTCAGAGGACAATAAAAATATATGATTGTTTACTTCTTAGTGAATAACTTTACTAAAATATATATGATGATTCTTGATACGAGATGCTCAGAATTGATCAATGTGGTGCAAATGTCCAACTCTCCAAATCTCCAACTCCACCAGTTAGACACTTCCATTTCTAACCATTGCTCATCAGTAGGATGTCATTAGACTAGAAAATGATGATACACCAAATGTCTCTTGTAAAAATTGTTCTTGCGGCGTCGTTAAAAAACTGAATCTCAGTAAATGACTTTTTAAAAATTATCCAACAAAACTAAGCGCATTCAACTCACCGTTTAATAGTTCATAAACACAACCGGGAAACGGATGTAGTTGTACCAATTACCGTAACACTTAAATTTAGGCCGGAACTGCAAAAAGTTCTTAAACTTTCCGAAAATGATTCATTTCCTGTCGTTGGCATATAATATTCAGTATAATGTGACGGTAGCATATTTTACGAGTATTTCGGCTATGAAGCTTTCAGTGCCTGAATTCTGATATAATTTTATAGTTTTATATGATACATTTCTGTTAGAAAAATATGTGAATGTGAGATTTTTTTAAGAGTTACAGTTTCTGGGAAACTGTAGGTGTGAAACGAGTATGTGTTTGTTTTGATGGTTCAATATCAACCAAAGACCAGAATGTTTAGGCAACGTAGGCAGATCCTATAAGAATTTTTCACTTTTATGTAAAAAATAAGCTTCTGATTCAAATAAATATAAATATTCTTCAGTATACACCATAAAAAGTACAGTAATCACACACAGTACAGTACAGATACAGTAGGAGCTTAAAGGACTAGGGGGGTAGGGTCTATGTAGTTAAGGTTAGTATTTTGTGTAATGCTCATCAAACTTTATCGCCTTTCTAGAACTTCTAACGATACGTATTCTTCTTACAACATTTTCTAATGCTGTTTTATGTTTCAGTCACCAATAATAAAATCTGCAATGATGGACGTGACTTCAAAGCTAATTGATGGAGTAGTCAGCCTAACAAAACTTATGGCCCATGGAGCGATGCACGAAGCTTGTCTCATAGAAGTTATTAGAAACATTGAAGATGAGGCATTTGTCTTATTAGAAGACGTTAGACTATGCGTATACAATAACAATACCTTCATACAGGATGTAAAAGATTATTACAAAGAAAACAACGCTACGGTTCTTGATATAACAAGAAAGGAGAAAACTAACCAAAATAGCACAACAGCAAAAACAGAGACACTAGAGAAAGTTACATCAGCCGTACAAACAAAAACGGAAGATGTAAAGCAAATGAAAGACCTGATCAGAAGGATGTTAAATGAAGATAAAGTGAAGGAAATAGATGCAACTTTTAAAGATAAATTAACCAAGTTAACACAGGATTTGACAGTGGTTGATGCTAATGAAATTGTTAAAAAGATTAAGGTTGATTAATAAAGTGTTAGTTTAATCGAGACTTTGGATGCTACATTTTTGTCATCATTGACAATGATGACAAAAATGCTTTTAGTACCATGTTTTATTTGAGGTCGGTATAACATTACCTCTTCTTCGCCACTTTTCTTGTTACTCGATCTGAATAAAAACTTAATCACCCTCTTTTTAGATATACTATCTACTTTTGTTTTCATCACAATCCGGATTGAGAATTTTGTCTCGTCATTTAAATCGCGCACATCGAAGGACTTGAACAATTGGCCTGCTGCCGTCTTCCCATCCGATTATAATTTAGGTGTCTTCAAGGCAAGAGTGAATAGGCTCATATTAAACTGCTTCACCCTAATAAAGTGCGCTTCACCGTCAACAATTGCATCACTGCTTACCATCAGGTAGGATCACAGTAAAGCACTAGTTTACATAATTAAAAGAAAACAATCGGTTATTCTCTTTTAATGATGTAATCTAGCTAGCTTTTCTAACTAAAACCAATACTGGTCAAACTCAATTTTACCGCCGGATAAAACTTTAATCTCTGACCCAAATCTGCAATGCAGACGATATCCAAACATTAAAAATAGTCTACTTACGAAATCCAAGTGTTTACGATGAAAACGCTAAGACAACGTTCGTCGGCTGTTTGCATTACACTTTTTGTTTACTCGATTGCGGATGCACGCATTACGATTGGTGGATTGGTTGCAATATTTCTCTATGACGTAATCACAGTCTTCACGACTTTGTATATGTATTTGAGGATTTCTTTTTAGGTTCTCTGTAATAATTATTTCATGATATTGAAATGATCAACGCAGGATGGATGAATTGGCGACAGGTCACGGGAACAACTTGTGACCCACGGATGCCCCTCAAGTTGAAGGGTAAAATCTACAAGTCCGTGATAAGGCCTGTCATACTGTATGGATCAGAATGTTGGGCTGTGAAAAAGACGGATGAAAAAAGATTGCATGTAGCGGAGATGAGAATGTTAAGATGGATGTGTGGTGTGACGAGAATGGATAAAGTGAGAAATGAGTATATTAGGGGAAGTTTGAAAGTGGCGCCAGTGACTGAAAGGTTGAAAGGAAATCGTTTGTCTTGGTATGGTCATGTAAAAAGGAGAGATGAAAAGCATGTTGCTAAAAGAGCTATGAATTTACATGTGGATGGATGGAGAGGGAGAGGGAGGCCAAAGAAAAGATGGATGGATTGTGTTAGAAGTGATATGAAAGAAAAGGGAGTTAGTGATAGCGTGACGAGTGACAGGACAGAATGGAAGAAAAAAACGTGTTGCGCTGACCCCAAATAAAATGGGACAAGGGCAGGAAGAAGAAGAAGAAGAAGAAGAAGAAGATTGAAGCAATTATTTTCGTCTTCTCATATTTAGTGAAATCTTTAGCATGATTTATATCTAAACCGTTTATAGGCTACAATTTACGCCTTGCAACTATTTCGTACAACTCTTTCTACGTTGCAAGGTTGCATTGCATTTATCACAAATATTGTTACAAATTTTAAGTTAAAAGTGAATAACTTCTAGATAAGTGTGCTATATCGTCGACTACATTATTGCTTACCATTAGGTGAGATATTCGTCAAACGCGAGCTTATCAAATAATAATTAAAAAAAAGATATTGGTAGGAAGGGATTTATTTTGTAAACTTGCTACAGCATTGCCATCTTGACAGTTGCCCTTCTCAATGATGTTTACTGGGTATATTTTTTAACATTTTTTTTTTACCCTCCAAGATTGACAAACCTACGCACTGGTGGTAGTCTTTCAACCATTCAACCCGACGATATGAAAAAAAAATCCAAAATTAGATCAATTCCTTCAGTTCCCTTACGTAATTTTATACCAAAGATACACGATATTTATGTCACATAATTACGTTTAATCTGGGAAACGACTTGTCATAAACGAGACGTGTTCCTTTGATCATATCTTAAGTGACATAATTATTTTCTATAATTGTTTTTCAGTAGGTGGGGTCAATGCCCTTTGCCTTTTTAATTGTTGGCCTTTCTGGCTTGCCTCCAAGTGTTAATGCGCCGAGTGCTTCGATTACGTATGAGGAGATGTTTTCAAAAACTGAGTGGAAACGTTTGTTTATGAAAATGCTGTCATGGGATGAAATATCAGTGGTGTTTCGTCTGTTATATCTCTTTAGGATGAAAGGGTTGTTTATGATTTGTAATTGAGTTAATGTGATGATGCTGTACGCCTTTTTTTTGGGACGTTAGAGACGACTGATCCTGTACGGTAAATATTTGTCTGAATGTGGCTGGTTCAACTGTATGGTAGAGCATCAAACTTCAGAAACATTTAGAGACAAAATGTCTCGCAACATGACGCGCTATGCTGTCAAATTGTCCAACAAAATGTCTCGCGTCATGTGTATGCGTTGTAAAAGTTGGGACGCAAGTTGCGGGATATTAGGCAACGTTGCCGAGTCTCATAAATTGAGCGTTGCACGTCATGTCAGATACATTAAAGGACAAAAGGGACATTAAAGGATAAATTTTCTATATATCCGTTTGTATTAAACTGCCTAGAGCAAAAATATCCACAAGAAGTTACAAAAATAAGAGTTATTTTCGCGATTCAGTTCATCTTTTGACTGCAAGACAACTGGGTACTTTTTAGTACAAAAAATCTGGGAATTTTCAATGTTTTCTAGCGTGTAAGGCTGGAGCGGGTAGCTAGTAGGAATCTGTAGTAAAGCTCCAGTCATTCATTCACCTTACTATTAACAACTTTAGTACTTAACTTAAAATCACATTTATCATCAGCACGTCCGTTTCCTTGATATTTGAGAGAGATTTCCTCAAATACTTGTAAAAGATATTAAAAACAGTTTTCCTCTTCCTGTGAAACTCATAAATGTCAACTAAAAGTTAAAATTTATTGTGGCGCTTATGGAGTCGTCATTGCAACTTTCCTACACGCTTTCGAAGTCGAAATACTTCCTACCCACATGTTTTAAAAGATCCGAAGTTATTTTATTTACTAGACTCTTCCAACTACTAACAAGTCACTGTATATTTTTATTTATTATAAAAAATAATACCAAGGAGTATGTTGCATACTCCCGGAGATAAAAACTGTCCCATTTCGAGACATGGTCTATTTGTGAGCCGAGTCCCTTCACAAATTCCCGAGGCCCTAGCAGACATCGTCCCTACGCGTACCTCTTTGAGGCGCGCATGGAACACTACGCGCTAACGGCGAGATTACCTTTGCTCATCGTCCGCAAGCCCGCGCTTATCAGAGATTGCTCTGCGACTCTCAACGTCCAGGAAGATGTCCGTTGTTTCACGATTGCGACCATTTCTTTTGCTACCATTACTGTTTCGCAGAAGTAGACGATCGTATCCCATTCTCTTTCAATGTGGACCATGGCCTGAACTACGGCCTAGCGCGAGAGGTTACCGCCTCCTATCCACCTCCACGAGACATAATGTACCTACCATGGTACAATTCCTTATGTAAACACGAAGATTTCCATGTTGGCTTGCAATGAAAGAAAATGTTTAGCTAATAATTTCCTGCGAACATTTAGGATTATTTAAAATGAACTTCCGTTTGTGAGATTATGGCGTACGTTAAATTTCGTATCGTGTGATATTTACAAAACATTTATTTTGTTTATAGAAGCTATTTTGCGTAAACTACCGGGTGTGAATTTGAAAAGATTTGTGTGAAGATGGCGATTCGTAACACGACCGCGACCTAAAACCGAAGTATGAGATAAAGACAGGAGATTGCGAACGGAACCCATTTGACATTTAGGCTTCGTATGATCACCAGTTCTTAACTGAGACAGAAGAGAAAGAGACGAACTTGGGAGACAACGAGACTATATCTTTTAGGGACCAAAATCGTCTGGTCACACAAAAAGTTCCTTTCTTATTGTTAAACATGTCTAATTTTTCTAGTGAAGACTGAAAAAAGCTGATGGAACTGATCGAACAACACACTCCGATATAAATGGTAGACATTTGCAAAGACGAAAATTTAAAGAACAATATTTGAATAATTATAGATGAAAGCATAACATCTAGGCGTTGACAAGTTTTCTTTGCGGTCTGGGTCTCTCCAGTTGCGATTGCCACCCCTTATGAGACGTCTCAGTCTCTTGTTGCGGTCTCTTATCTCAGTGCGAGCTGCGGTGGCGGTTTAAAAGACCGCCACCGCCGCTCGCATCATATTGATAGAACAGTTGTTGGTCCATGATTAGGCTAGGGGTTTGCCAACATCTCATGCATTACTTTTTCTCAGTATTTCAAAGTTATCTTCCAGTCTAACCTATCTCATCTCAACTACTCAATTTGGAACATAATGCTGAAAGGTAACAGACATTACAAAAAGTTCCCCTTTAAAACAAAATCCTATATCTCCCGCAGTAAGTTTCGCACTATGCTAGGCCGGAACTCATACTGACTGGCGCTTGAAAGCTTTCAAAAATAGACGCCACCAATTTAAAAAACACATTTTTAAACAGTATTTTTATCAGACTAACAAACAAATCAGCTTAAGAGCTATTATTACGGCCCTTAACGACCGATTCTTCCTCTCAAACGTAGCTACTGCCAAAATTTTCGTATAATTTACCGCAAAAACTCAATCGAGTGAAACATATATATGTCAGGGACGGTTGTGACGTGATCGGTAAGCATTAATATCGACAGATCTGCTAATGTATGAGTAACATCACTAAAATAACTAACTAATACGTAGCTGTTACGTATTGTGAGGTATTTAGGACTGAGTGCCGTAGGTTCAGCGTTTTCTGAATGGTAATTTGGATATTTTGATCGCCTCTTGAAGATGTTGTCTCTGTAGACAATGATTTGATTAATATCAATCATTGGATTTTATAGCCCAAATGTGGGGTTTACTACTTCTAAGATTATATATCCTAAGCATATATTTTATTTTTTGAGAGCAATGGTGGCCGAGTGGTAACGGCCCCGACTTACGGATTGTAGTTCGCAGGTTCTAACCCAGCCAGGCGCGTTATTTTATGTAATTAATTTCATCACCACTGCTCTCAAAACAGTGAAGGAAAACATCGTGGGGATACCGGCATGTCCTAGAACCAAAAATTCGAAGAGATCTGACATCCACCAACTCGCACTGGGCCCGCGTGGTGGATTACGATTTTGTGCTTCTACTTTAATTCTAACACAGTACCAATAAAATTAATCTTCTTCTTAGCCATAAACCATAGACTTAACAAACAAATCCGTAATAAATTCAGAATGGGGCTTACGAGAGTTTCATAAATTGTGTCGAATTACAAAGTTTTCCATATCCTCATCTTAATCAACAATAACAGTTGCTACAATATTTGCTGCTTAAGATTGTACAATATTTGCTGGCAGGGGCGCCGGCTTTTAAAAAAACTCATGGGTGCTCCTGCTCATTTGATGACTCGAAAAAGTGGCAAAGTGTGAGAAGAGAAATGCACACTGATCGACCGGCAAATAAATAAATGTCTTACTTACATACTGCGTACTTAATTACTAATTACGTGTGCCTTGCGTATCAACCGGCGCTCTTAACCACTGCGCTCAATGGGTCGCCGGGTAATGAAAAAACGCCCATTCCTAAAAGGCGATTACTGATCTGTTTCTTGAAGTCGATTCTCAGGGGTGCTTTACACCCACTGTTTATTTCTCATGGGTGCTTGAGTCCCCGAGCACCCACGGAGTCGGCGCTCTTGTTTACTGATGACAGTCTTGGCAAAGACTTTGGTAATAAAGTTTGAGCTTAGCAAATATTGTTACCCGTATCATCGTAAAGTGTTATAGTGCGGAATAAGCTGGTCTTCCCGACCGATTTATTAATGGGCTCTTGTGAGTAATAGGGGCTTAGATCATCTTCTATGAAGTCATGAATAGTGGCTAAAACTAGACTGGTTTCATAGCTGCTACTACTATTCTTCATTATCATCATTTTTGAGCATAAGCTTTTCCCAAGCATCATTACAACGACGGTCCTGTGTGTCGCATTCATCGGATTTCCGCACTTCTCACCATTTCATCAGTTCAACTTTCCAAGGCGTCTTTCGGGCACTACTCCAGAACCTTCTCTCTTCATTGATTGCCACTTAAAGTTTGGTGATTCTTCGGGCTAGATGTAACTTTGGTCCTTCTGTAGATATATCTTCATTCTTGATTACGCATGATTACTCCGTGCTTAGGCTTCTCTGTTGCCATTGTCATCAACGATTTAATTTAATTAAGTCCAACAATATCTAAGTTCAGAGGTGTTTTTTTTGTCAAAAAGTGGAAATTATGATGCCAAGGCACATTTTAAGAAATTATGTAAGAAATTACTACCGTCAATAGACATAGGCAAAACTGGAGGTACCATAGATGCATTGCTAATCCTTTTGGAGAGAATTGTTTTAATTTTTTATTTGAAGCAGTTGAGCTTGTTGTAACTAGTATATTTGAAACAGAAAGGTTTCTTTACGGAATAGTCTATAATCCAAAACCAACGAAGTCACATTTCCTATTGATAATGCAATAACGTAGGATGAGATAGATACTAAAGAAGAATCAAGGCAATAGCACAATATGAGTAGATGCTTTACATCAATCAGTTACAAGTCTGTGACTTAGGACAAAATAGGCACTAACCTGCATCAGTGAAGAACGCAGAATGCCTGTTAGGGCTGGACGGGACAGAGGCTGACGCGGACGTCAGAAAGGCTCTCTTGACCTTGGTCCACTTGGAGGCCCGAGGTGGGCGGTGCTGGGGTGGCCTGGCGCCAAGCTCCAGGGATCGCTGCTTGCGAAGAACAGGGTGGGAGGGCTCAGATTCTGGAAGAGAGAACATATATCAAGTTCCCAGATACGCTAACAGCTGGACCAAGACTTATAGTTATGAAGATCGAGGCTTTACTTATTATTCGTCAGCCTTTCATCAAGTAAGTTCTTAGGTAAGGTCTTAGACGTGGCGTTATATTACTCTTAAATATAGGTATGAAAGGACAAGTAGGTCAAATTTTTAACTGAATTATGACAAACAGTGGAACTGAGACGTGAAGTCAAGAAGATGATCTTGTAGGTATGACTAAATTTGAAAAAGGCTAGAATTGTGATTGCGATGAAGTTTTAATACATATAGCAGCAATCCTAATGAGGTATACAATGGATGGGTTTATTTTGCCAGAATTTTGGAGAACACGGAATTTTGAGATCGTCTATCAGTGATTTCAATAAATGATTTATGACGGAATGAAGTAAACTACAACGCCAATGTAATCAAAATTGTTTTTACTGCTGCACGTGTTATGAACGGATACAAAGTAGTGATACGCTTTGTATTGCCACAAATATAAGCTTTGTTTACAATACTAACTAAAACAGTGACTGAAACATGCACAGTTATATAGATATTTTCAATTTTGTATATGTCTGTAATTATGTAAAACATAGTGTGAATTGATCTGCCTGGGATAATTTTGAAAAGTGCGTCAATAGCATTCATTTAGTTACGGCCGGTTTTTTAATCTTCTCAACTTTCAAGAATTCCCTATACTTAGTGTAATTTTAAAACTCATTATCGTCATCATCACCATTGTTTCATTCAGCTGACGTCCATTGTTGGGCATAAGCCTTCCCCAAGTGTCGTCACAATGAACTTTCATGTTTATCTCGCATCTATCGCAACCTTCACCAGGATATTGGTCCACCTTGTGGGAGGCCTTCTAACGCTGGATCTTCTGGAATCCGGTCGCCACTTCAGAACCTTTCGGGCCCATTTACCATCTGTTCGGCGAGCAATGTGCCTCTGCCAATTACGTTTGGCGATGCTTCGAGTTATATCGGTAACCTTGGTTCTTTTGCTGATACCTTCATTCTTAATGCAATCATGTAAGGAAACTCCGAGCAAAATATGTTGATACTCAACTTCAAATTTTTAAGTTGGAACTAAACTGTTGTGGTAGTGCAATTTTTGCAGTGTTTCATAATAAAAGTGAGCATTGCCGACGAATTTCCGAAGTTTCATCACTTACAAATCTTTGTACAATGGTATGGTATGGGACTTTTGACGATGGAAAGCAATTCAGCAATATAGTAATTAGATGAAAAACGTGGGACATAATCATCTACTAAATTGATAAAATTTGTCGTTTTTTGACTCATAAATATAGAAATGGCAATATCAACAATATAATATTCCTTGGCACTAAATTCTATGTCATACAATGGATGTTCAATGTCTTTACTGTTTTCTAATGCTCAATATAATTGTGTGTTATCTTCAAGGACATCTTTAACAACTTGCATATTGCCAAAACCAATATTAGATTTAATTATAATTATTATTTGTCGTAAGTGTTCTCTCTCGATGATTATATTAGATATAGAAACAATAATTGTCTCACGTTTAAGGAAATATCTACAGAAGTACAAAATCATTACTATTATTACCATATATTTTGATGGAGTATTACAGTTGCTAGAATTCATAACTCAGGCGAATGATGACTTATTTTTCAGTCAGTAGTTTAAATTTAAAAAAAAAGTTGTATTATTAAATTAGCAGTTTAGAATTCAAAGTTGATGTACTCGTAAATTATTATTTGTTCGAGTGTAGCTGGAACATACAATAATCAAAAATTGCCCAACATGGAAGACGTTTTTATGTATATGTATTCATAGAATAATCAGGTCTTCAGTTTAGTTAATGAAATGGGTCGTAAGTCGCAGATATCACATGAACCAAAAAGTCCTAGATAGGGCATTCCAGTTTCAACACGATATTTTCCTTCATCGTTCTGAGAGCAGTGTTGATGAAATAAATTACACAAAGTGTGTGTGTGTGTTTCCTGATAGCTATAACCTAGGGGTCTTTAAGTCAAGAGTGAATAGATTGCTTCTAGGCAAGCGTGGTCCATCGTCGGCCACATCATCGCTTACCATCAGGTGAGATACTGGTCAAACGCGAGCCTATCCATTATAAAAAAAAAGTAATGCGGCTGTCTGGGTCTAAGCTTAGGACGTATAACTCGTCAGCCGGGGTCGTTAACACTGCTTGCATGATAACTTCTTCGTCTTCTTCCTGCCCTTATCCCATATAACTTGGGATCGGCGCAACACGTTCTTGCATCATAATATGAAAATTAAAAAAAAAAAAAACAAATCTAAACTCACCCAGCTCCTCAGACGAAGGTATGGTCAGCGTCAGCGCCGGTGGCGCATCACTGTCGCCCCCATCACTAAGCGACCTCCGTCTCTTCGGCACCACGTCGGGAGAACTCTTGGAACCTCGGTTGGAGGTCTTTTTCTTGACCGACTCCCTGTGGGTCTGGATGATGTCCCTCATCTTACCCCATGGACTCTTGTGAAGCTTATTTGGTGAAGGTGAGGTGGAGCTGTCGTCCTAGGTGGGGAAAAAAAGAAAAGTATAGTTGACGTTATGTACAACTACACTAATATTATAAAGAGGAAAAAGTATTTTTGTGTGTATGTTTGTAATTAATAAACTCAAAAACTACTGTGCCGATTCAAAAATTCTTTCACCATTGGAAAGCTACATTCACCATGAGTAACATAGGCTATATTTATTGGCCGTGCAAAGCCGGGATGGGCCGCTAGTATATAATAAAACGGTAAAGTTTATTTTTTTGTTTGTAGCATGTAATCTCTGGAAGTACCGGTCCGATGCGAGAAAATTTTCACCAACAGAAAGCTGCTTTAGTCCTGAGTGACATGGGCTATATTTTAAATACGCGGGCGAAGCTGTGGGCAAAAGCTTAATAACTTAATACTTAATATAATAATATATAATATATTCCAACAACTATCACACAAATGCCGTCTAGTCCCAAGCTAAGCAGAGCTTGTGTTATGGGTACTAGACAACTGATAAACATACTTATATATTTTTAAATATATACATATTACTATAGATAAATTACACCCAGATACAGAACAAATGACACACACACAAACATTTGTCCTGGGTGGGAATCGAACCCACGACCTCCGGCATAGCAGTCAGGGTCACTAACCACTAGACCAACAGGCCAGTTTAATAATAAATGTTTATAAGATTAGTTTACAATTTCTCGCGATATTTTATAATCTCACGCCGTTTGAAATATATGTGAAACCTGAATACAGTTTGTTTAGAATCAGTAACTAAATCGATTCCAATCATTTTTGTAGCACGTTTTATTTTGTCCCAAAAATATTTAAAAAAACCGACACTAAGTACAAAACGGGTCATAGCGGGAATTAGTTCCCCGCGCAAAGCTGAGTGCGGAAACAAAACCACCCTTCAGTCGCCCTAGTCACAAAATATATAGGTACAGAAATCAATCTACATACAAAGCGCACTCGAGCAGCGCACACATAGACACCGCTCACGGACACAATATTTCGGAGCGCCTCGGCCCGCTTGTCGAACAGTTCCGGCTCAAACGCTCCTCAGTGTGCATCCACTGAGCGTAGGTATAAAAAGTGAAGTACATACATGAGATTGATTTCTGTACCTATCTATTTTGTGCCCGGGTGGCCCGGTGACCATGTATTTATGTCGCCAACCAGGTACTACAACTGACTTATAACTTTGTGATTTTTCATAATACAGTTCTGAAATTTTGTACATAGATTCTTTACATAAAAAATTTAATACTAGACACGTGTTTGAGGTTTCGCATTTACTAAAAATAAGGTTATATAAACATTGTAGGTACAGTTGCCAGCACGGATCTTGAGCGGCTGCGTAGAAGTCAAATATTCGGTCTCTTTAGTGGTGTGAAGTGAGACGCGGGGGCGGGGATTGTCAGTGATTGGCTTTTTTTCTCTTTTTTTTTTTCGATGGGAAAAATCATCTTATGACAACCCCCGCTCTTGGGTGGAGCGGGGGATAGTGTCAGACTCTTACTGACTAAAAAACCCATTCCGTTCCTTCAAGCCTTCATACCGGGGCTCGAGCGCCCTTTCGGATAACCCTGGCCCCAGTAGGCTTCGACCCGGCTGGGCCCCTGCTGTTGCTGACAACTCCTTGAGGCGCGCGGGAACAGCGCGCGCCGTCGACGACTTGAGCTTGGTCCGGACAGTTACCGGACGGCCGGACAGCGAGCTACCCATTGCTCACTGTCCGCAAGCCCGCGCCTACGGTGGCTGGAAATCGGGATCGGAATCCCGGCGGCGGCGAGAGCGCCGTTGCCTGATGCGGTCGGCCTCCTCCTTAGCGAGTCAGTGATTGGCAAGACGCGCCATCGCGTCATAGACGTCACTTGACACTGATTCGTTCCCTGCGTTGATGCATGTATCTAACAACGAAGACGATTGGCTGGCCAATGTATGGAATGCGCAAAGCGATCCCCACTCTGACGCCGAGCGTTCAAGATCCGTTTTGGCAATTGTACGGTTTAATACACTCACTTATCGCCTTTAAAATATTAGTGTGTTAAATATTATAGTTCTTCTAAAACAGGTAGATTTTAAAAGAATAGACACCAGCCCCCCTAGCCAAGTTACAACCGTTTCGCTTGCGCCGAACGCTTCGAGTTGACCTTGCCGCCAATTCTTTTGTTCTGACCACGTGACTGAGCGTTATGACGACGTCATTCCCGTACATTTGAAGTTTTCTACAAGCGTTAACTATTGCAGATTAGCAACCTGGCTAGGGGTACAGAGTAGATAGAGTACACTGAAAAGCTAGAGATTTAGAAAAACGAAAAACTTATCATTATAGTTCCACTTCTCATATACATCGACTAGTTATCCATACTAATATTTATAAATGGGAAAGTGTGTGTGTGTCTGTTTGTCCGTCTTTCACGGCAAAACGGAGCTACGAATTGACGTGATTTTTTTTAAGTGGAGATAGTTGAAGGGATGGAGAGTGACATAGGCTACTTTTTGTCTCTTTCTAACCCCCCACTCAAAGGGGAAACTTGTTACCCCGAATGCAACGCGAGCGAAGCCGCGGGCAAAAGCTAGTAATTCCAATGTAGTAGTAATCTTGCCTCTCACAAGGAATTTCTCTTCCACCGTTATGTTTACAGACCAAAATTAACCATGCCCAAACAACCGCATCCTAAGCAACTATGTAGGCCACACAAATATTGTGCGTCGGGGAATCGAACCCGCGATCCGTGCGTAACTCTGCCACCGGTTGTCAATCGAAATCATTTTTAGAATTTTGTTTATTTTACTTTATCAAAACGTGGTTTGTTGTGGCTGGAAATATATAAACAGTTTTTATTCTAAAACTGTTAGGACTAAAAATAACTGCGTTTGTTTGTGTTCTCAATACAACATTTAACATCTTTACGTATAAAACAAAGTCGTTTTCCGTGTCTGTAAGTTTATCCGCTAACCCATCCCAAGGGTGTTTTCAATATCGTGCGAATTTCATCTCGCAATGCGGGTTTTACATGCAGAAAATTAAAAAATGGCTCCACATGCAGATAATTTTGAAATGCTAAAAATCGCTTTCCACGTATTACAATAAATACTTGTATGTAATGGACATTTGGGTGGGTTACACGTGCGGAGCAATCTTGCATGCGTGATCAATACCGCACGATATTAAAAACAACCTAAATCACGCAACTGATTTCAATGCGGTTTCCACTAATAGACATACAATAATCGAGGAAGGTTTGTGTATACAAAATTAGTTTATTTATATATTTGAAACCCAAAACATCTATGTCAGCAAATACATAGTCATAGTCACCAAACCTGTATTGAGTGTCGGTTATTTTTAACTTGTGGCCTTTTTAAACATTTTTGGAAAAAAATATAACATGGTGTAAAAACTATTGGAATCGAATCAGTTACTGATTCTGAACAAACCATATTCAGGTTTCGCATTTAATAAACTAAAAATAATGTTGTATGAATAAATATACTTAACATTTTATCAGTCGTGCGTACGCCTACATATATGGATTACCACAGTCTAACTATAGCAGAATAATCATCATAAATAATATTGCCAGTCATCTAACAGACGAAATCGCGTCTGAATGGGTTTATTTTCAATTAAGATTTCAGGGAAAACCACAGTATAGATGAGACAGAATGTCAACTACAAACAAAACATTTTGTAAATCTTTAATCGTGATAAAGTTACAACGCTTTGTCAGTCTACTTTATTATTCATTACTAGCTAGAACCCTCGACTTCGGTTGCGTCAAAATCGTAATACAGCACAATGTAATTTGGTCACAACTTAAAGAAGATTTCTTTTGCGCTGAATTTATAATTCTTTTTCTAAAATAAAAGTGGCTTCTTCTTCTTAGTGTATCGATAGCAAAATTAGCCTGGCCTCGAATTCGGCCACGGCAATGCCGTCCGCTGATGCTGTCATTTGGTCCCTACGTGAGCGGATCACAGGGCACGTGATGCAAGACGGAAGGTGGGACATGGTGTGCGGAGATACGCCGCAAAAACACTGAAGATCGGAACCATCCGAGAACCCCCACCTGTGGAGATTGTCTTTGCTGCGCCCAACCTGCGTGCGGAGTCTGTTTAGAGTTTTCCAAATTGGCCATGGCAACTCGTGTTCAGGAGAGAGGTTATCCGACGGCTCGATAATATCATCACGAGGTTTAAACTTCTCCCACCAGAGGTCGCATCTTTCCGAGGTGGTGTTGTTTTGAAATAGGCTCACGCTTGCAACAAAACTTTTACGACTTTTAAGTCTCTTTTTTGCTCCTTACAGCATTAGTTATCTACTAGTGACCCATCTAAATCGATTGAACTATTTTGGAGATTAGCTGGAACAAACAGACTAACAGACAAACTGATAAGAATGTACTTTCATAAGCATTTAATAAAAATAAAAAAATATTAAAAACAAACAATTCGATTTTATTTATATGTATATTTGTATACATTATAGCTTATTTTCTATTTAGGTCTCCAAGAGTATAAGCCTCCTCCATGTTTTTCCTTTTCTCTCTGTAGCAATATGTCTCCTGAACTTGTCTGCAACCTTTATAATGTCAACCTCATCTTTTTCTCTGCCTTCCAATAGTTCTTTTTCCTACTGGGCTGCGTCATTTTTTATCTGTATACCTCACTAAACTACCTGCCCACTAAATACCTTCATCACTACTCACCGTCAGGTGGGATCGCAGTCAAGCACTGGTTTATCTACACTATATATATATAATTTAATAAAGAGGTAAAATTTTTTTTTGTTTGTATGAGGAAATCTCTGGAAGTACTCGTCCGATCGGTCCGATTGTTAAAATTTTTTCACCGATAGAAAGCTGCTTCATTGACTTAGGCTATATTTTATGTACGTGAACGGAGCTACGGGGAAAAGCTAGTACCAAATAATAATAAAAAACTAAGCTAACTAAACTATGTTACTAAACTATGTTAAACGTACTTTAATTTTTTTACGAATATCATTCTGTTTCTTGTTTTCTACATTTTTCTCTGTTTGATGCTTCTTTTCATTTTATGTTGGCATGATATAAAATTGTTCTTTATTATTTCAATACACGTCCTTATTTGGTATGTGCGTGTTTCGTAAAGTTTAGGTTGTAGTTTCATTTAAGTTTTTTTTGGCCCAATATTTTCTTTCATGTTAAATTCATCTTTTATCAACTTTATTTTCATTGCTATTAGCTTTTAAGAGACCAGTTTACTTAGTTACGCATACTTATCCTCATATTCTATAAACTTTCTTTCTTTTTTATTGTGGTTTGGTATGAGTCAGTCCAGTAACCGGATGCAACCAATTAATGCAAAACAAGATTGGATTTTTCATTAATTTTCAATCTCGGTATTTTCCTGTTTGGAAAGATTCTTGGTAAAACGTTAGTCATACGAAAATAATAACAATCTTGTTTTTGCATCTTCCACAAAAATGTTTACCTACACCACATATATTATGGGCTTTCCCCGAGTAGTAAATATTTTCAGGAACGATCTCATAAATATAGTTGCTCAACAAAGTTAAAGACAAACTGAGTCCACGTATGCCACGTAAACTACGCATTATGACATCTAGACTCTTGAATTTGCTGGAAAACAGACGATTTACTTATATTCTAGTAGAGGATACGGATAAGAACGACCTTCACCGGTTTGTTTAATGGATGAAACGTATTTTATGATAAATTTAGTATATTAAATAATATAACGCGGGTGGGTTGCCTGAGAAATTCCTGGCCAAACAATTTTTTTTTTTTTTGAAAAATGCACCGGTGTGTTTAACACCGGCTATATTTAATACTAGCCGAAAGAGTGAGGCCTTTAGAACATAAAAATTTTGGGTTGCCTATTTGTTTCCTGGCATAACTATGGGTTGCCAGGTATAAACAGGTGTGTTTATTTTGATATACAACAAATTCTAAATCAAAATAAACGCTGTTTCATTACGAATACGATATTATAGTGTTGTCTGCAAAAAAATCTGGTATGAATAACGGTTGTGCATTTTTCTAAAAAAAAAGTAAATTTTCAATTTTTAATTAATAATAGTCTGGTCAGGAATTATATTATTATCGCGTTATATTATTTAATACACTAAATTTATCATAAAATACGTTTCATCCATTAAACAGACCGGTGAAGGGCATACTTAATCGGATCTTAGACCATTAGGATGCGTGTGACAGCGTTACGTATGTATGTCAAGTATGTTTCTAAGTCATCTCTTATTAAGCTAATTAAAGAGTTTAGATGTCATAATGCGTAATATACGTGGCAAATGAGACCAAGTAAGCTCTCATTTGCCACGTATATTACGCATTATGACATCTAAACTCTTTAATTAGCTTAATATTACTATTATTATTTTCTACATGAGTAGGAGTTTACAGTTGTCAATCCTTACATATTATAAAAGAAAGTCCCCGACCGCGTCTGTTCGTCTGTCTGCAATAAACTCGAAAATTATAAAGTGGGGTGAAAGTAATTCATGCGAATTATAGTAGAGAAAACCCAAGAACTTGAAGTTCTTGGGTTAAGATTTCTAATATCCGTGCGAACCTGAAGCGGGTTAAGAGTGTGTGTATATATTTTCTATGTGTTTGTATGTTTGTTACTTCTTGACGCTCCAATGGCTGAAAGGATTTCAAAGAAATTTGGTACACGAGTAAAGCATTCCCTGGAATAGTACATAGAATACTTTTTAACCCGGGACTATGTTCCCGTGGGACAACTTTCAAGCAGCTTTGAAGCTTATAACTTCATTGTTTATTAAGATATTTTAAAGGTAGAACTAGACTGCTTACACGTGTGTTACATAAACCGATTGGTACGTGTATCGTACGGTATCCATACATTTTATATGGAAACTAAACTTGTAAGATACACGCCACGGACGCCACCCGACGTCGTTCTACGTACAAATCAGGAGTGTTACACGTGTGCGTAAGTCTAATGTAGTTCTAGATTAAAAATTCTTTCATATTTGTTTATATAATAATTTAATTTAACAAATAAAAAAATTGCATGCATATTTTCAATTCTAGTATAGGTATGTAAGTAGACCTACTGTTGCCGATGTACAGTGGTATTTATACAATGTTGATTCTGACCTGCGTGGGAGCCTGCAGGAATGTGTTGTCACCATCGTCCCGCACACTCTTGCGCATACCTGGAACAGATCGACCAGTTATTGTGGAAGCTTCTGGGAAATCCGGAAAACATCGTCTGATGAATAGATTTTTCGGGGAATGGAAAAGTCTGTGTTCTAGCGAGTAGTGCAATGTATCAACTGTTTAAAATTTTAGATAGGTAATGTTGTGCCAAATTTAGTTTCGAGAATATGTTTGTTAATTGATACTGCTCAATCATATGTGAAACTTTGAATGTAGATTTTGTATGTCGTTGGCAGGTTTCCTAAGAAGTCTTGGAATAATACACCTATATTTTCACTACAGTTTAGAGTGTTTTACATCATTTTAAATTCTTATTTAAACCTACGCGTTTATCACGGGAGAAGATAAAATTGATTTACACCTACGGTTCTGAGTTTGAACAATGCACGTCTGTGTAGTTTATGTTTTCAAGATGAAACCGTTGCCAGGTTTCAGAAAACTTAAAATTTGTGATGTTTTGGATGTGTTCGGACCAGAACGTCCTATAATGTCTAATTTGTACGATTTGTTGTTAACATAACGTCTAATGACGTCTCATAAAAAGACGTTATTATTTGCACTACGTCTGAGAACGCCAAGCAGCCATAGTATACTCGATCAGTTTTTCCCCGCAACACTCGTAAATTATGTCAAACATTTAGAGCCAGAATTTTGGCGGCTTATCTAAATAATATAATGATATTCCACAGCTATCACACAACGCCGTCTAGTCCCAAGCTAAGCAGAGCTTGTGTTATGAGCACTAGACAACTGATAAACATACTTATAAATTTCTAAATACATACATGTTGTTTTGCTTCCACACCCAGCTGTGCACTGGCTCCTAATGCCCGCTAAAACCTGCCGTTGCCGATTTTGTACTTAGTGTCGGTGGTAAACAACATAAGATCTTTTTAAATTTAAAACATGGTGTAAAAATTATTGGAATCCATTCAGTTACTGATTCTAAATAAACTTTAATCAGGTTTCGCATAATATACTAAAAATAATGTTCATCATCATCATCATTTCAGCCGATACACGTCCACTGTTGGACATAGGCCTCCCCCAAGCGTCGCCACATCGAACGTTCCTGTGCGTCCCGCATCCATCGGTTTCCTGCTACCTTCACCAGGTCATCGGTCCACCTTGTAGGAGGCCTTCCAACACTGCGTCTTCCGGTACGCGGTCGCCACTCCAAAACCTTTCGGCCCCAACGGCCATCTGTTCTGCGAGCAATGTGCCCTGCCCATTGCCACCTAAGTTTGGCAATTCTTTGTGCTATGTCGGCAACCTTAGTTTTCCTGCGGATATCTTCATTTTTTATTCGATCACGCAAGGAAACCCCGAGCATAGCCCTTTCCTTCCTTTTCCTTTTCTTATAAAATAATGTTGTATAAGCGTTAAGCGAACCAAAAATTCGAAGACATGTTACTTTCTCCAACCCGCACTGGGCCCGCATGGTGGATTACGGCCCATTTCCTCTCCCATATAGGAGGCCTGACTCCCAGCAGTGGGAAAATGAGAAAGGCTGATGATGATGATAGGAGTATAGAAAGGTATTGTGTCACAATGTGCGCATCTCATAAGAGTGGTGCTGGGCAGTACGTGTTAAACAGAATAAAACTACGGTTTGCACCGAACCAAATCCGAAGTTAACAGCTACTTTATCATCAACAAGATAAAATCTCTCCTCGGCATGTTTCTCATCGCCTCCCGCGATGGTTTACTCTACACCGATCAAAGAGAAGTCGTGCGAACATCGCGCGAACGTTCCCGCGGCTAGTATGGAGTGACTCACGATGACAGAATAAGGTCACCCGTTTATACAGAATATACACGCGCTACAGTTTACGGTTTTGTGCCAAAATGTTTTACTTTTACGGTTCTGTAGTCGGAATATAAAAGCAGAACGGATAACTGAACCGGGCCCGAGTCCAGCGATGCGCGTTTTAAAGAATAGTGACCGTAGGGCCTGGCAGGGTCGACGCTCACAAGAGCCACGAAAAATTTATGAAAAGGAAACCCAAGGTCCTAGAATGCAAAGGGTAACTAAAGTAGACAGGTGTGTTAGTCACACGCCGTCTTACTCCATAAGCCATTGGATGATTTACCATCTTAAAAACAAAGAACTGTAGTAATACAGACATCCCAACTGTAGCATCCAGTTCTTACAAGTAAATATTTCCATTTTATTTTAATAGCTTTAAATCAATTTAACTTATTACATACCTACACAACAAAAAACTATAATTACAGCAAATTAAAAGAAATAATAATAATAAACCCTACGCTAATTAAAACTAACTAAAATCAAACTAAAATATGGCGTCAAAAAACTCTTCCACATCGCTGTCGACTGGTAATGTGCCCAAAAGGCTGGCGGCATTGCCACGCTGTATGGCAATGCTTATCCTCTGTCCGAGGTAAAAGCCAGCCCTTGGGTGACGCGAAGTGTTAACTAGACGTTTCGACAGATCTTTAAACAACTTGTGAGCACTCGGACCCCACGATCCGAGAGTTTCAACCCCAAACGGTTCGAAAATATAACTTCCAACGAGGTTGTTATATTTCCGCCGCTTGAAATAAAAACAAATAAATTAAATAAAAATTACAATAAAAGGTTTTATTGACGGAAACCCAATATAAAGTAAGATCCATCCTGCCTAGTCGTAAGTTGAGTGTAACGCAGTACTATTCGGAGGACAGGACACGAGAGCACTACGCAAGATTGAGTGTACGGAGAGGGTGCAGGAGAGGGTACGGAGAGAGCGCAGGAGAGGGTACGACGCGGCTTCCGACATAAGAAGGGGTGGCGCACTTGGATGTGCGTATGCGCGGCGTAGGAGAGCCGTTCAGCGTCTTAAAGTAAACTAACATTGCCCATATACGAGATATTTCGTATTCGAAATATTACGTACTTTATAGGCACTAGTAATATCAATTCAAAAGCCTCTAATAAAAATTAGAGACGTTCCACGGCCATAAAGGTACGATAAGTATATCTCGTATGTGGCAGCTGAGAAGGAATCACCTACGAGGTTTCTCGTAGTTAGTATTCAGCGTGTTATATTATCTTAGTTTATCAGCTTTTATGGTTTTTTCAGCAGGTTTACAGTCCAGAACATGAATGCTGAATGCTGATGATAAGAACAATGGGCTGGGATATTGTTCGAATGACTCATCGCAGCCGTTGAACGCAAAAGGTAACTGAAGGAGCACAAGTGGGTTATAATCAGTAATAGTCTGACACTCCCTCTCGCCCCACCCAGAACGGGAAAAGTTATTTGATGATTTCAGACACTCATAAAAAATAATACTTAAGAATAATTGGACAGCGTTATGTAAGAACGGATTAAGCGACACTAGAGAGAATTTGAGAAAATGAACGCTATACATAATGCACAGTGTTTATTTTCTCAAATTCTCTCTAGTGTCGCTTAATCCGTTCTTACATAGGTAACGCTGTCCAATTGTTATTCACAAACAATACTTTTTGCGTGGTTGTGAAACAATCTTGGAGAAATTACAAAATTATACGTAATAACTAAAATGCATGCAGAGTACTAAAGACACACATTTAGCCAGTTTTTTTTTTTTTTTTACAGATGCCATTTATCTGAAGCAGACACATTCGCAAAAATATTTGTATCTAACAGTTTAAAATTTTTGGCAAAGTAAATTAGAAATCACTTTATGAGGGAGTGGTATTCATGTCTGTTTTGTTTTGGCTGTTCTTTAGTTTTACAAGATGAGTGGACTTTGAAAGAAGTTTTGAAGAAAAACATCAATATCTTTATCACATGGCTGAAAAAAAAAACAGCTATGTGCTTTTTAACCGACTACTAAGGAAGTGTTGCGTTTTTCCTGTGTATCTTCTATGTATATATTTTGTAAACTTTATTAAGTACCTTTTTTTATGGTGAGAAAAAATCATCTAATGACATCCCCCGCTCTTGGGCGTAGCGGGAGATAGTGTCAGACTCTTACTGACTAAAAGACCCACCCAGTTCCTTCTAGCCTTCATGCCGGGGCTCGGGCGCCCTTTCGGATAACCCTGGCCCCAGTAGGCTTCGACCCGGCTGGGTCCCTGCTCTTGCTGACAACTCCTTTTTTTTTTTTTTTGTGGTGGGAAAAAATCATGCATTGACATCCCCCGCTCTTGGGCGGAGCGGGAGATAGTGTCAGACTCTTACTGACTAAAAGACCCACCCCGTTCCTTCTAGCCTTCATACCGGGGCTCGAGCGCCCTTTCGGATAACCCTGGCCCCAGTAGGCTTCGACCCGGCTGGGTCCCTGCTGTTGCTGACAACTCCTTGAGGCGCGCGGGAACAGTGCGCGCCGTCGACGACTTGGGCTTGGTCTGGACAGTTACCGGACGGCCGGACAGTGAGCTACCCATTGCTCACCGTCCGCAAGCCCGCGTCTACGTTGGCCGGAAATCGGGATCAGAATCCCGGCGACGGCGGCGGCGATAACGCCGTTGCCTGATGCGTTCGGCCTCCTCCTTTGCGAGCATTACTGCTTCGCAGAAGTCGGCGACCGCCTGCCACTCCTCCTCGCTCCGGACCATGGCCTCAACCAAGGCCCGGCGCGAGAGGTCTCCGCCGCCGATCGCCCCCACGAGGGCACGGCGATGCTCCGCCCAAGCAGGGCACACCTCGACTGTGTGCTCCACCGTGTCCTCCGGGCGTTCCGCACAGTGGCGACACCCGGGCGTCACCTCCGCATGAATCCCGTGCAGGAAACTCCCGAACGAACCATGTCCGGTGAGTACCTGCGTCATGCGGAAGGTAAGGACGCCGTGAGGTCTTTCCAGCCACGCTCAAAGAGGGGACTTACCGCCATAATTTGCTGACAACTCCTTGAGGCGCGCGGGAACAGTGCGCGCCGTCGATTTATTAAGTACCTTGTATCTTCTAAACGCCTGGATAGATTTACGACAGTTATTGATGTTATCATTAGGTCCGTTTAAAAGGTTTAAAAATAACAGAATGGCGTAGTTTTAGGTGTTAATTTCTAATAAGCCGTTAATAATTTTACTAATCGAGTAAGGTATCAACATGAAAAATAAGAAGATTTTTTTTTATAGTTTTTGCTAGCGTAAAAATCGGCCAAGTGCGTGTTGGACCTTGTATTAGTCATTTTTGCCTTGTAGGTACATCATACCATAAATTTAAAATACTGTAAGACGATTTTTTGCAGTCGGGTTTTTTGTTATTTTTGGCATTAAGGCAAACTGAACAATTTTTGTCTCAATTTTAAGAAATCCAGCGTAGAGTTTTGAATGCAGATACTTATAGGTAGCTTTTTGCTATTCGAACAGCCGCAAATAACCGATATTCTAAACATCTGATATGTTGAATGTTTCTCTTAAACTCTCACGAATCATAAACATTATCCGAAAATATAAAAATATTACACAAATACAAACCAGTTTATGCATCCCATGGTTTGTTTTACATTTACGCTTGAGAACACTTATTTTTTATGCGCAAGTGTAAAGTTGTAAATCAGAACTTTATTTGTAAAGTTGACTTTTAAACATTGCCATTAAAATTGAACAAAGAGAAGAAGACGAACCGACCTCCGTATTATAGCAGAGAAAGCAAATGAAAAAGACGAGTAAAATAAATTTTCGTACATAAATTACGAAGGTTTTGAATATAGTAAGTACTTCAGATAATATAGGCGTGTCTCAAGGAGTTGTCAGCAACTTTAGATTCCCAGCAGGGTCGAAGCTTACAGGGCCAAGGGTCTAGTTCGGAAAGGGAGGCTCGGCCCCGGTATGAAAGGCAACGAGGGAACGGGTTGGGTTTTTTAGTCAGTTAGAGTCTGACATTATCTCCCGCTCCGCCCAAGGGCGGGGGTTGTCATTTGGATGATTTTTACCCACCGATTTTTTTTCGAAAGAAAAGAAATTTCGATAACGTTGAAACACACAATAGCTACTGTTTAATGAAGAAACGTTAACTTAGGTACATATCGCTGCTTTGTTAAAACTAAAAGATCGTCAAAAATTGCAAAAATGATGACGTACGTGTGCTTTAAGAGGAATTCGATGGGACGACAGGACCTAAGGCGAGGTTATTCTCGAGCTGTCCTTTAAACCTTGAAAACTTAAAGCATTTTAGCGATTTACTAAAAATCTACAGATTTAATTATGAAATTAAAACAATTTAAAAGTAAAACGTTACTTGTACAACAATCTGGTAAACAATCAGAATGATTGCGTGTATAGTGTATAGTATATAATTAGACCAGTTTTTAATCGATAAAAGTATTTTTTAGAGGTATCTTCGTGATTTAATTTATCTACTATTATTTACACTGAAGAATGTCTTCTGATTCTGTTTACTGTAATAGACCATATATTTTTGCACATCATTATAAAATACTTGCGTTGCATTACTTTTAATAAATATTTTAAAAAAAATCCTACTTAGATATAATCTAGCATAAAAAATGCTGCTTTGAAGACTTACCAGAATCAACCCTCAGCTCTTCACACGAAGAGTTAGGAGTCAAGGATAACGCGCTGCCAGGAGTCAAGCTAGCAGAGTCACGAGGCTCAGGGTTGGCGAGAGTAGCTGATGATGGAGTGGATCCCGCAAGAGCCACGGCTCCAACCATCGCGCCTGCTGCCACGGCGCTGGCGGCACTTCCCATGGCTGATTGGGGCCATTGGGCTTTTTCCCACCTTTGGACAAAAGCTTAGGTTATTAAAGAGTTCATAACAAAGTGGTTGATGTAAGGTATAGTAGCTTATTGGTGTAGACGATGACCCGTGAAAGTCGAGGAAGCGACTAGCTACATACTTATCTCTCTTAAAAACAAGCATTATATAAATACGGTTGTCAATCTACCCCGACTGCGGTCCGTGGCACCGTGCCAAAAACGGGCCAAGCTGATGAAGAGGGTTTCACTCGAGTAGAAAAGAAGAAGAAACCCTGTTCCCGTAACCTGTGCGGTACCGCACCGACTGGACCAAACATGCTGCTGCGTCCTGCTGTGCCTACGACGCAGCTGTATATTTCGCGTCTGCATTGCTCTACGAAGGTTGAGGAGGTCCTAGAGTATATGAAGATAAAGAGCAACTAGACTCTGAGGGTCGAAAGGCTGGAATTGCGCCACGACACCAACTTCAAGTCGTTCGTGATACGAGTTCCAACCCACCATCTACAGACCTTTATGAGAGAGGACTTTTGGCCGAAAGGTGTCGTGTATCGACGTTTCCGAGGACGGCTACGCGACACCACGCCGCGTAACACGACGCCGATGCTACGTGTATAATAATATAAAATAAGTTTTATTGTTATAATAAGAAGTATGTATTAGTTTATTAAGTATTGTTTAAGATTAATTTATGTATTTTTTCTATGGGCCTCCGATGCCTGAAATAAACAGTTATTATTATTATTATTATAAATAGAATCTACCTAGTAAAGGTTGTCCGTAAGAGATTGCCCTTTGTGATAAGGCTACTTATTGTACCTACACTTGTTTTAATAAATGGTTGTTTGTTATTACGAAGTATAGAATAAAGTACCTATAACCTATTTTAGTCATCGACGGAGGTCCAAACTTTAAAGGCTCTTAAAAAACTGGTGAGCTACACCATCACCGATTGCAATACTGCTTACCATCAGGTGGGATCGCAATCAAGCACTAGTTTATATCAATAATAATAAAAAAAACTTAAGATTTGCTAACGTGTTATGTAAGTAAGTACTCGTAGTATATAATAGAGTAAGATCCCAGGGCCGCCAGACGTCGCGTATTTTCTCATGAAGGAAATGTGAACGACCGAGTACTGTTAATATGTATTAAGAACGCATGCCTATCTGCTAGCTTGCTTAGACGGCCAATTTTCAGGTATCAGGTAATCAAGGTACATAAAAACAGTGCTTACTTCACGTAAATTCTCCAAGCTGATTTTTACGTATATTTTAGGCAATATCTTTAAAATCAAGTTAATAGGTATTTGTTTAATCACGTTCGAAACTCAAATCGTTGACGTGGCTGAAAAAACTGCCCAACTAAAATGAGACTGGACAGGACATATCTGCCGCATGCCTGACACAGATGCCTTGAAACAGCAAGTCGGGGCCAAGTTGTCGACGGCGCGCAATGTTCCCGCGCGCCTCAAGGAGTTGTCAGCAACAGCAGGGGCCCAGCCGGGTCGAAGCCTACTGGGGCCAGGGTTATCCGAAAGGGCGCTCGAGCCCCGGTATGAAGGCTTGAAGGAACGGGATGGGTTTTTTAGTCAGTAAGAGTCTGACACTATCTCCCGCTTCGCCCAAGAGCGGGGGTTGTCATAGGACGATTTTTCCCATCGAAAAAAAAAAAAATGCCACAGCAGACCATCAAGTAGATGGCAGGTAGACCTGCGTGTCTTCCTTAAGGATTGGAAAGAAGAAGCCAAAAGTCGTGATAATTGGAAGTAATGAAGAGAGACTTGGCCAACAGTGGGACAATACGGGATAGTAATAATAATAATAAAAAGACGGAACTAACGTGCACGTTAGTTAATGTCTCTGTTCACGCTACCTGCGAGAATTTTACCGCAAGCCTTAACATAAGAACTGTCAAAGAAAGAACTTGACCAGTAACGCTCGTTGGGTGGGCAAAATCCTCTCTGCTCATGAATCATCGTCATCATCATTATTTTACCCGAAAGACGTCCACTGTTGGACATTCTATACCTTCCCCATTTACAAAAATCGCTACGCTTGGCAAGCGGGTTGAAATTTGGTTAACTTTGTGGTACCTAATGCACAGAGAATGCTGCTGCCCACTCTCTGGTATGTCTCTTAGTCGCTCTTATGACACCCACGGGAAGAGATGGGATGGTGCAATTATTTACGTCCGGACACCATACGTGAATTCTCTAGTACTAGATTTTACTCGTTTCTCGTAGCTAAGTTAAGAAATAGCGGTCATTGACCCCCCTACATTGACATTCTTAATTTCAAAAACGGATATAAAGACCAAATGCTGTGTTAAATCGACATCTGATTTATCGTGATCCTTTACATTTTCTACTCGTAGTAATAAAAAACAGTTCATTGATTTCTTTTCAGGTACAAACATATCCGTGTTTCCAAAGTATCTGGAGAAAGATGTGTAATAACGTCCTAATCACGTAAGAACGATTGTATGGAAATGTATTTTGGGTTGGGCGCTTATATATATCTCACAGGACCTTAATTCCGGTGAGATGTAGGTATATAAATTTTTAATTATAAAAACCAATAGGTACTTGAATCCCAACTGTTGGTAAGCAGTGATGCTTTCGTTGATGGTGAATCGCACTAGATTATTAAAAGTTTATTCACTCTAGCCTCAAAGACACCTAAATTATGATCGAATGGGAAGACTGCAGCAGGCATATTGTTCCAATCCTGCGATGTACGCGGTATAATACGCGGACGAGGCAAAACGCTTAGTCCAGATCGTAGTAGGTGTCAACAACGCGAAGGTGAACACTCGCCGTATAGTTATCGGCACGGATCTTGAGCGCTGTCTTCAAGTTGCGCAGAAGTCAAATATTCGGTCTCTTTAGTGGAGCGACGTGAGACGCGGGGACGGGGAATGTCAGTGATTGGCTCGCCGCGCCATCGCGTCATAGACGTCACTCGTGATTCGTTCTGCGCTTGCTGCATGTATCTAACAACGACGAAGATTGGCTCGCCAATGCATGGAATACGCAAAGCGGTCCCCACTCACACGCCGAGCGCTCAAGATTTGTTTTTTTTGGAACGAAGTTCCTTGTCGCGCGTTGTGAAAGGGGGCTAGACGGAAAAAATTCTCACGAAAAATTGTACCGACACTTTTACTGTCACTTTTTTTAAATGATTATTTTTATTGTGCTTTTGAGTACAATATAGACCGGTTTACACTGTTCTTAAATAATACCATTTAATACTGTTATATGGAAATATTGTAAGTACAACCATTTTTTTAAAAAGAGTAACCATGGAGTTTCTTGCCGGTTCTTCTCCATAGGAAACGACCAATTTCGAACCGTGCACTAGCTTCTGACGTTTTATAAGTGCCCATGTAGGCCTATGTGAAATAAAAAACTTTTGACTTTGACTTTGACTTTGAAAATGTAAATCCAAGATGGCGGCTGCAAGAAATTATCAACTTTTTCGTCATGGGTGTCGTTTTTATGGTTTTCGAGGGTGTTGAAACCGATGATACTGTCAAAATATAAATCCAAGATGGCGGCTGCAAGAAATTATCAAATTTTCCGTCATGAGTGTCGTTTTCATGGTTTTCGAGGGTGTTGAAACCGATAGTACTGTCAAAATATAAATCCAAGATGGCGGCTGCAAGAAATTATCAAATTTTTCGTCATGGGTGTCGTTTTCATGGTTTTCGAGGGTGTTGAAGCCGATAGTTCTGTCAAAATGTGAATCAAAGATGGCGGCTGCAAGAAATTATCAACTTTTTCGATATGGGTGTCGTTTTCATGTTTTTCGAGGGTGTTGAAACCGATGGTACTGTCAAAATATAAATTCAAGATGGCGGCTGCAAGAAATTATTAAATTTTTCGTCATGGGTGTCGTTTTCATGGTTTTCGAGGGTGTTGAAACCGATAGTACTGTCAAAATATAAATCCAAGATGGCGGCTGCAAGAAATTATCAAATTTTTCGTCATGGGTGTCGTTTTCATGGTTTTCGAGGATGTTGAAACCGATAGTACTGTCAAAATATAAATCCAAGATGGCGGCTGCAAAAAAATATTAAATTTTTCGTCATGGGTGCCGTTTTCATGGTTTTCAAGGGTGTTGAAACCGATTGTACTGTCAAAATGTAAATCCAAGATGGCGGCTGCAATAAATTATCAACTTTTCCGTCATGGGTGTCGTTTTCATGGTTTTCGAGGGTGTTGAAACCGATAATACTGTCAAAATATAAATCCAAGATGGCGGCTGCAAGAAATTATCAAATTTTCCGTCATGGGTGTCGTTTTCATGGTTTTCGAGGGTGTTGAAACCGATAGTATTATCAAAATGTAAATCCAAGATGGCGGCTGCAAGAAATTATCAACTTTTTGGTCATGGGTGTCGTTTTCGTGGTTTTCGAGGGTGTTGAAACCGATTGTACTGTCAAAATGTAAATCCAAGATGGCGGCTGCAATAAATTATCAAATTTTTCGATATGGGTGTCGTTTTCATGTTTTTCGAGGGTGTTGAAACCGATAGTACTGTCAAAATATAAATCCAAGATGGCGGCTGCAAGAAATTATCAAATTTTTCGTCATGGGTGTCGTTTTCATGGTTTTCGAGGATGTTGAAACCGATAGTACTGTCAAAATATAAATCCAAGATGGCGGCTGCAAAAAATATTAAATTTTTCGTCATGGGTGTCGTTTTCATGGTTTTCAAGGGTGTTGAAACCGATAGTATTGTCAAAATATAAATCCAAGATGGCGGCTGCAAGAAATTATTAACTTTTTCGTCATGAGTGACGTTTTCGTGGTTTTCGAGGGTGTTGAAACCGATTGTACTGTCAAAATGTAAATCCAAGATGGCGGCTGCAATAAATTATCAACTTTTTCGATATGGGTGTCTTTTTCATGGTTTTTGAGGTTGTTGAAGCCGATAGTGCTGTCAAAATGTAAATCTAAGATGGCGGTTGTCAGAAATTATCAACTTTTTCGTCATGAGTGTTTTTTTTTTTTTTTTTTTTTTTTCGATGGGAAAAATCATCTTATGACAACCCCCGCTCTTGGGCGGAGCGGGAGATAGTGTCAGACTCTTACTGACTAAAAAACCCATCCCGTTCCTTCAAGCCTTCATACCGGGGCTCGAGCGCCCTTTCGGATAACCCTGGCCCCGGTAGGCTTCGACCCGGCTGGGCCCCTGCTGTTGCTGACAACTCCTTGAGGCGCGCGGGAACAGCGCGCGCCGTCGACGACTTGGGCTTGGTCGCGAGTTACTCATTGCTCACTGTCCGCAAGCCCGCGCCTACGGTGGCCGGAAATCGGGATCGGAATCCCGGCGGCGGCGAGAGCGCCGTTGCCTGATGCGGTCGGCCTCCTCCTTAGCGAGCATTACTGCTTCGCAGAAGTCGGCGACCGCCTGCCACTCCTCCTCGCTCCGGACCATGGCCTCGACCAAGGCCCGGCGCGAGAGGTCTCCGCCGCCGATCACCCCCACGAGGGCACGGCGATGCTCCGCCCAAGCAGGGCACACCGCGATTGTGTGCTCCACCGTGTCCTCCGGGCGTTCCGCACAGTGGCGACACCCGGGCGTCACTTCCGCTTTAATTCGGAACAGGAACCTCCCGAACTTGCCATTTCCGGTGAGGACCTGTGTCATGCGGAAGGTAAGGACGCCGTGAGGTCTTTCCAGCCACGCCTCAAAGAGGGGACTTATCGTCATAATTGTGGCGTGCCCATGACGGGGTTGCGATAGTCGCTGACGCCATTCCACCATGAGATCCCGCCGGAGCTCTGTCCGCCATGCCGTGACCTGTCGCGGCAGAGGACTTTCACCCCGGCGTTGCATCTCCACGCGCATGTCGTGCATGTGTGCAAGGACTGTTGCCTCCAGATTCCACGGTGGTAGGCCAGCCAGAAGGCTCGCCGCTTCGCAGGAAATCGTGCGGTATCCCCGCACCATCCGAATTGCCATGACCCCCTGGCAGGCGTTCAGAATGGCCGCCGGTCGCTTTTGCAGCGACGGCGCCCACACCGGCGCCCCGTAGAGGGCCATGGACCGAACGATCCCCGCGTAGAGCCTCCGGCAGGAGGCGTCTGGACCCCCAAGGTTGGGCAGGAGCCGCTTGAGAGCGGCCCCAGTCCGGTTGAGTTTGGGAGCCAGACGTCGGAAATGCTCTACGAAATTCCACCGACTGTCGAGGATGAGTCCCAGGTACCTCATCGATGTCCCGACGCCGATGCGAACTCCTCCTACCGTTAGTTGGGAACCCGACGGTGGCGCGTTCCGACGGCCGCGACCGTGAAAACACATGGCCTCGGATTTGCGCAGCGCCACCTCGAGTCCCAACTCCTGGATCCTACTAACGACTATCGCAACCCCGCGTGTCGCTAAAGCGGCCGCCGCCCGGTATGACTCTCCCTGCGCTAGAACCAGCGTGTCGTCTGCGTAGCAGATCACGCTGACCCCGTCAGGGAGGTCGCCCCGCAGCACGTAATCGTACCCGATGTTCCACAAGGGTGGCCCTAGTACCGACCCCTGCGGAACACCGCACGACATCTCCCGACGTTTCCAGTCTCCCTGGTGACCGGGGTAGACAATATACCTGTCCGACAGGTAGGCCTCGACTACTCGACAGAGGTATTCGGGCACCCGGTGGTACCGGAGTGCCCTCCGGATCGTACTCCAGGGCAGGGAATTGAAAGCGTTGGCAATGTCCAAGGACACTGCCACGATACACCTACCCTGGGACACCGCATCCCCCGTCGTGAGGGCTCGCACGCGCATGATGGCGTCCACCGTCGAGCGCACTCTGCGAAAGCCGAACTGTCCGTCCGAAAGATCCGGCCCCACCCGTGAAAGGCGCGCGACGAGGCGGCTCGCAATCACTCTTTCAAAGAGCTTGCCCACCTCGTCGAGCAGCACAATGGGCCGGTACGCGGACGGAGAGTCCGCAGGGCGCCCTGGCTTCGCGATGAGGACCAGTTTCCCCGTCTTCCAGCGAAGTGGGAACTGGCCCCTCTCCAAGCATGCGCTGAAGAGCCCTCTCAGTCGAGGCCCGAGAGCCTCCATGGCCAGGACCCAGGCTTTCCCAGGCAAGCCATCGGGTCCTGGGGCGGCGTTCTTGGCACTCAGCCTTTGCACCGCCACTCTCATCTCTGCCTCGGTCACCTCTGGAGCATTATCGTCGTCGTCGCTATTGCGGTCCGCGTCAGACACCGCTGGCTGAGGCGGAGCCATAGGCGGGGGGGAGTGTTCCCCTCGCGCAGGGAACAGAGCGCTTACCACACCCTCCACGAGTTGGGGCCGGAGACTCTGAGTCAGCGGGAGAGCCCAGGGGCGCAGTTTCTCCCGTACCAATTTGTACGGGCGCCCCCACGGGTCCGCGTTCAGAGACCCCAGCCACACGTCGCGGGCCTCGAGTTTGGCCCGCTTAATCTCCGCTCGGAGGGCGTCATGAGTGTCGTTTTCATGGTTTCGAAGATGTTGAAATAGTGCTGTCAAAATGTACATAAAATAAGATAGTATTTTTTAGTTATATTGTATTGGCTAGACGGAAAAAATTCTCAAGAAAAGTTGTAACGACACTTTTTGCTATAGTAAGCTATTGCAAGCCGTGCGGCGTGCGCATGTTTCTCTGTCTGTCTCTCTCTCTCTCTTATAGAAGCTCTCTTAGCAAGCCAGGACGGAACTTCGTTCCATCCGGGTGTCCCTTGACACCCCAGTAGTTGTTTTTATTGTTTGTAGGTTCGCGCTTGACCGCTATCTCACCTGATGGAAAGCGACGATGCGGTCGACGATGGAACGCGCTTACCTAGAAGAAACCTATTCACATCCGTGCCGATAACTATACGACAGTTTGTCCGATGGTAGAAAGGAGATGGCGGAATCATGTCATGCATTTCCCGCGCACACGGAGAGTGTGCATCCTGTAGAATACCAAATGCATCCTGTAGAATACCAAATGGCTGGCTACCTTACGCCTGTGCTTCAGGCTTAATAGTTTGCTGTTAAATAATTGTATGACTTGATTCCGCCATCTCATTTCTACCATCGGTCAAACTGTCGTACGGCGAGTGTTCACCTTCACGTGAAACATCTACGGTCCGGACTAAGTGTTTCGCCTCGTCATTAAAATTTATACCGCGTACATCGAAGGACTGGAACAATTTGCCGGCTGCGGTCTTCCCGTCTCATTATAATTTAGGTGTCTTCAAGACTAGAGGGAATAGGATCTTAATAAACTAGAGCGCATCACTATCAACGATTGCATCTCTGCAGCTTACCATCAGGCGGGATCGCAGTCAAGTACTAGTTTATAATAGATATAAAAAAAAATCTGAATCACTAATAAGCCTCTTCGCTTACCTTTCCACTGAGTTCAAAGTTGTCTTAAGCTAGTTAAAAATAATTATACTTCTTATTTTATATTCTAAAGTAAAGAAAAACATGAGAAAACTTTTTTTTTTTTGTGAAAAATGGCAGAGGAATTAACACATAAACATATTTCAAAATGTGAAATCTTTTCAAGTGCAAAATTATAATAGAATTTTTAATATTACTCCGAAATTATTCGACGGACATGCAATTATTTTATGCTTGCGAACTAAAAAGTAGATGACAATTCTGACACAAACTTGTGTTTGTTGATCATACTAATATTATAGCGCGAAAGTTTTTATATTTGTGTATGAATGTTTATTATTACTTTCCGTTTAAACGGCTGAAAAGATTTGGAAGAAATTTGTACCAGTAGCCAGCTTATGTCCTGGATAAGTAAGTACTAATTTCACGCGGTCGCTTATAATGGGCCTCATCAGAAGGCTTACAATTACAGGGCAGTGGAAAGAGTTATGCTTGGAGTTTTCTTGAATGATCGTATCAGGAATGAAGATAAGCGATAAACTTATAAAGGAAGGTTTAACCTCTCGTGTGCCTTAACTAGAGACACAATTAAAAAGCCGTTGTATCTCGCGTGGATCCACGTTTAGACACACAACGGTTTAAGTGTATGCATATTATAGTAGAAAAAAGTCAAGAATGTCAAAGACTCCTAACACCTGAGTGAAGCTGTTTGTAATAAACTAGCTTTTGCACGCGACTTCACCCGTGTATCTACATGAAGTATAGCCTATGTCACTCTGTAGTAAAGCAGCTTTCTATCGGTGAAAAAATTTTAGTAATCGGACCAGTACTTCCAGAGATTACATCCTACAAGCAAAAAAAAAACAAACTTTACCTCTTCATAATAATAGTGTAGATTACAAAGTAAGTAGGTACTTTAGAAGAAAAGAAGATATAAAAAAACCGGCCAAGTGCGAGTCGGACTCGCCCATGAAGGGTTCCGTAGCAACAAGTAACATAATATAAAAGTTCTTGTAGTTCATTGTAACTTTGATCGATGTTTTAATAATACAGTATTTTTTTAGATTTATGACGTATTAAAAAAAAAACTACTTACTTCTCTTATTTTAGAAGTTAGAGGGAGGACACACATTTTACCACTTTAGAAGTGTCTCTCACGCAAACTATTCAATTTAGAAAAAAATGATATTAGAAACCTCAAAATCATTTTTGAAGACCTATTCATAGATACCCCACACAGTATAGGTTTGATGAAAAAAAAATTTTTGGGCTTCAGTTCTAAGTATGGAGGCACCCAAAATTTATTGCTTTTTTTCTATATATGTGTGAAAATGTTAATGCGGTTTACAGAATACATCTACTTACTAAGTTTCAACAGTATAGCTCTTATAGTTTCGGAAAAAAGTGGCTGTGACATACGGACGGACAGACAGACAGACATGACGAATCTATAAGGGTTCCGTTTTTTGCCATTTGGCTATGGATCCCTAAAAAGAAAAAAATACTCTATCGCATTAGGAAACCCTGTAACGATAGTTGTAAATCGGAAATATAAATGAATAGATAAATATTTCAACATCCTTTTTGACAAGAATGTTTTGTTTGTTTGAACTTCTGCCCAAATTCTATCGCACGTCTTCCATTTCGTGCCAAATAACATTAACTTTCTTCAAGTGCCGTACCTACTATGAGTCGTAATAAAATAAAATCGTTTATTCTAAACGCATGACCAGTTCTAACCTATAAATCTGTTCACACATCACTTTGAACATCTCATTATGGATGAATATGAAAGAATAATAAGGAAATGTTTTAGTAATCTTACTTAAATTACTTTTATCCTGAAAAAACAATTAAAGCAAGCATAGCATGGCATTGTCGGCCTTTAATGTTCCCACTGCTGAGACTCAGGCCTCCTGTCTAGGAGAGGGAATGTGCCGTAATCCACCACGCGGACTCAGTGCGGGTTAGTGGATGTCACATGTCTTTGAATTTTTAGTTCTAGGACATGCTGGTTTCCTCACGATGTTTTCCTCTACCGATTTAAGAACAGTGGCGATGAAATAAATTACACAAAGTAATGCGCCTGGCTGCATTTGAACCCACGACCTACAAGTTCTAAGTCGGGGCCTTTACCACTCCTGACACCTGCTAAATTATAGATACACAAGTTTAAGCCAAGTATAATTTGCAAGTTTCTGCCAGTAGCTATGCCTCCCGCGCGCCTCAAGGAGTTGTCGGCAACAGCAGGGACCCAGCCGGGTCGAAGCCTACTGGGGCCAGGGTTATCCGAAAGGAACTTGAGCCCCGGTATGAAGGCTAGAAGGAACGGGGTGGGCTTTTAGTCAGTACGAGTCTGACACTATTATCTCCCGCTCCGTCCAAGAGCGGGGGTTGTCATTGAATAATTTTACCCACCATAAAAAAAATGTGAAACTAGAAAATATATAGGCTAGTGATAAAGTAGCATTCTGATGAAAGAAATTTTAAAATCGATCCAGTATATAGTTTTCGGATTCATTCATTTCGTTCATTTTTAAAATATACCTACATAATGCTAAATGGGTTGACCGATTTGGATGAAATTTTATTTGTGATAAAATTGATTCGTGTGTTATGTACATTTCAGTGGGTCCTTTGTCAGTTTCTACTAGTGGAAAATTATCATGATCAGATCTGTATCTCCAACAAAGTTGAAGTCTATTTATTTAAAAATATTAGTTCACAGTGCAGGACCAAAACGCTTATATTCTAAAATCTTAAAGATTAATAAACAAAACTAACAAACTAAACAAATATATAAATTACAAAAAACTTAAAAATGAATAATATAAATTTACAAATTTGGTATGGCTTATCATGGAAGATATCCAGATCTATGTGCTGAGTGAGCAAAGAGTTGAGCAATTGCTCGTGCTGTAGGCGCTACAGCGGCTTGACGTGTGCGCACTCCTGGTGGCGCAGACCTATTGACGACATTTATTCCATATAATAGGCTAGTTGCCGTAAAAAATGTAATTAGTCCGTCTTTTAGATTATTCAAAAATAAGGGACACTTATTTTTTTATTTGTAAATTAAACCAAAAATAACAAAGATATAGCCCATTAAAGTGACGTGTGACGTCACCCCGTGCGAAAAAATGTAACACGGCGTGACGTTACACGTAACTTTAATCGAAAAAAGAAAAAATACTTGTCCAATATTTTTTTGTAATCTAAAAAAAAAAAAAAAAATAATAAAATGTAATTATTTTGATCCTGGAAACTACCCTATTACACGTATTATTTATTTCTATACACCTCTAATTTTTAATTAGTACAAATACTTAAAGAGCTTATTAGAAAAGGTCTTGTTATTATCTAAGTAAAGTCTCAATAACTAATATTCATAAACAAAAAAGTTATTAGCGTTTATTTATATCCCAAAATGTCACACAATTTATGAAAATATTGTACAAGCTAAAGAATAATAAATGATGATCAAAATGGAAAAACACTGCGCTTAGTATTTTTTAGTTGCAATTGTTATGAATGATTGATTTTATTATGAATTTACCAATTATGAAAAATTTTCGTAGACTATTTTGAGATTTCATTTTTTTTTTACTTTTGTTTACAAAAAAAAAAGATCAGTAACAGGTACGGAAAGAGCTCCATATTTTTTGTACTATTGACTAGGGCTGCATACTTAATATTATAAATGTTAAAGTAACTGTGACTTTGGAAGAACAAGAAGTGGCTCAAAACTGGAAATAATGGAAGGAATGGTGGGAGACCTTTGCCCAGCAGTGGGTCACGATAGGCAAGTTATTTATTAGTTATTAAGATATAATAATCTACACTATACACCGCTAAATTTTTATCGTTTTAATCCAGTGGAGGGTCGATCCGGTACATGGAACACTATCGATTTGTAAAGATAAAATTAAAAAATAAAGCACTTTTTTTAACACGTATTAATTTACGCATGTACGAAATTATTTTCTCTATGAAAACGTCAGCTGAGCGAGTCCAATGACCTGAAGGTAGTAGTCGACGTTGCGTACCAAAAAGATTGAAACTATAGAATCTTGGCATAGTTAATTTTGTTTGTTTGATGAACTTGTAAATAAAAATACTTATATTTCTCTAATATATGATTTGGTCGACTAAATTGTCTTTTAATTATCTCGCAGATGGTGTAAAAAGTAAAGTATGCAACACGGGGATAAAGCTGTCTTTGTCTTGGGCGGCTTGAATTCCTCACTTCACTCAAGTTTCTTTATTAACTCCCTCGCAATGCTCGGGAGTTAATTATATAAATCCCTCACTAACATTCGGGATTAAAATCAGCAACCTTCGTTTCGTTCGGAATTCAACATGGCGCCCGCGACTTAAAGACATTGCTTTATCCCCTAGGCACATAATCTACTATTGGGGTTGATTAAGCTACGAAGCATATAGGGTAGTTTAATTGGTAATTGTTATATCTATGTGTTTACTATCGACTTTGTTTACGTCAAACTCGTATAACTTATTGCCATTAGGTCACGATTTCAAGAAGTTTTATTTTAGCGTGGAACCCTGTTTAGTATCAAATACTAAGAGACATTACAAATATTCACTTTTTTTATTTGATATAAACTAGTGCTTGACTGCGATCCCACCTGTTGGTAAGCAGTGATGCAATTTCTGATATTGAGGCGCACTAGTTTATTAAGAGCCTATTCACTTTAGCCTACTTCTATTTTTTTATTTGTTTGTATAGTTGTATATGTATGTAATTTCATCGGTAAACTTCGCCTTAGTTTGTATAATACTTTAGTAAACTTTACGGTATATAACAGTCATGCTAGATAAATTACATATTTCCGTCTCATAACTAATTTAATAACTTTCAACATTAGATATATCTGTACCATTTATCACTTTCCCTCATTTAAAAAAAAAGCAGTCTTCATTACTCAAAATTAATGTCAAATCTAAAAAAAAATCCACACCATTGCTCTCATTTTCAATTTCTGTATAAACACTAAATACGATTTTATAAGTATGTAGAGGATTGGGAGAACGTCTTTGCTCAACTGTGGGACATTAAAAATTTATCTTATAAAAGATGTTTTATATATATGTAGATACCTACCCATATTTTCCATTCTGAAAGAACTCGATTTCAAACGATTTTTTTTTTCTCGATAGTGATTACCGTCGTTTTCGTATTTTTTGTCGTCTGTGAAAATACAAATCCTCAAGTTCTTCGGGCATATCACCCGTAAGGAGGACTCGATGGAACAATTGGTGGCGCAAGGGAAGGTCGAAGGGAAAAGATTACGTGGATAGATCTTATCAAATATGTGACACACTGCAGGTATAACTCCGAAGTCGCCAAATACAGAACTGCATCGCGAGAGAGGCGATCACGAGACATGATCACGACCACTCTGTCAAGAGTGCACGACTAAGAAACAGATATTATTTTTATGTAATTTATGTAAGGTAAATATGCCACAAATTAAGTATCCATGTAGGTACTTTTAAGTCAAAACGGGACATCACACTCTCATACTATTAATATAAAGGCAAAAGTTTGTGATTGAGTACATTTATTGCTTTTACATCACCTGCTCGTCAATGCCTTTTTGCATATCTCACAACCCTCACCAAAAGCAAGTCATTCTGTCCCTAGGGATTTCATGTAATATGGGCGTACTCTAAGGAATATTATGATTTGAATTTAAAGTGTCAAAACCTCTCAAAAACTCCCTCACAGTGCTCGGGAGTTAATTAATTTAAGTCCCTCACTGCGTTCGGGTTTAAAACTTATTAAAACTACTTCACGGAATGGTGATCAAAATGAATTGATATTTGGCCCATAGTCAAAACCGTATAGATCTATCCTTTAAATTCCTCTTCATGCATGAGTCAAGACTATCCTTATTTTCTTTATACAACAATCGAGCTTTTTCAGGAAGTACGATATGTTAATAGTAACTGTTCTAATAGATCAGTAGTTGTATAAATTACATAAGTCATTAAAAAAAAAGAAGAGAAGAGAGAGAGTTTTTTGAAAAGAGGTCTACGGAACAGTGTGTACTCCTGCAAACCTCCTTTGAAAAGGGAGGATTTACCAACCAAACAGGTGTTTTCTCTGTTCCGGGCAACTACCCGATAGATGATTTTGAACTGTTGTATAATTATGTTCAAATCGCGTGAAGGACTCTAATTGCGCGATGCAAGATTTCGATTTTTTTTTGCTTCCAATGTGGCACCATAGATATTGGTACAGGTAGTACCATAAATACTTTTTAATTTGGAAAGAAAACACCACTTCTCGTGCAAAGCGCAAACTGTGGCTAGGAGCTACGTTGTTCCTAAAAAACATGGCCCGTCGTAAGTGCTGTCAACAAACGTGTAGATTCTAAAAGAAATGGGAAACGCTTTAAGTTGTTTAAGGTAACAATTTTCTTTCGGACAAATACGAAATAAACTAATTTAACTATTAACATGTCTTTGAATCAAAACTTCGAAGACATTATGATATTCACAAACCCGCACTGGGCCCGCGTGGTGGATTACGGCCCATTCCCTCTCCTATAGAGAAGGCATGAGTCCCAACAGTGGAAACAATAAAGAGGCTGATCATGATGATGATGAATGGAATACTAATTCCACTAATCCACACTAGGCCTGTGTGGTGGATTACGGATTTACGGCCCATTCCCTTTCCTAGAGAGAAGGCCTGAGGCATAGGTACATGCTCCGGTAAGGTCCGGTAACTTACAAAACTAAGACACGCATTTAACATTTGGTGCTTATTTGAGCCGATCTGGTTAGTTTAAAGTATGACAGCGATGATAAACAATACTGTTTGAGGGCGCACGGCTGTTTAATGATTTACCCGAAGAATTAAAGAAATGTGAAAATATTAATAAATATTTTAAAGCTAAATTAAAAAAACATGTATACAACCTATGATGTCACCAACACACCAGATGTGAACATTGCAATACTTAAAAACTATTTGTATCTCATTTTAAGTGAACTGTAATTGTTTTTATGAGAATAAAAATTCTTTAAACCTATATAACAATAATATCATTTATTTGCTTGAAATATGGTTACAGGTAAATCTTTACAAGTGTCTTCGGGTACTAAATTACAATAATGTTTCTTCATGTTCCACCTCATAATCAGCATGCAAATTTATTATGAATGGGCTTGACTCTCAATTATTTACATCAAAAATTATTTATAATATAGTTAAAAAATTACAATAAATCAAGTTTAAAATGTCAAAATCTAAGTGATACAAAGTTTATAAAATTAGAAAACACCAAATGTCAGAAATTAAAAGATAAAAATGTCAAAAACTAAAAGATAAAAATGTAAACTATTATATAAAGCAAGTTTAACTTGCACTGTATAGTTTATGTAATTTTAAATACGTGTCTTAGTTTGGCAACTGGGGCACGTATGGCTGGTTTACCCTATGCTATGGCTTCAGTATCAGCTCAGTTTCTTTTTTGCTTACACCTATGTGGTCCTATAAAACTATATTTACCTGAACGCAGCTTTAACTCTTGTCCATTTGGAAACTTTAGACTTCTCAACTTCTTTCATAAAAATGCCTTCAGACCTCCTTCTCAACGGAGTTCCAGGGCCCGCATCACTGTCATCCCCTCCCGCAGACCTTGACCGCTGCTTCCTCAGCAGCGACCCTCCGAACCTCGCATGACCTTTCCACTTTGACCCTGATCTCTTCATACTTTTACCCATCATTACGGAATCAAAGAGTACTTGTCCATATTCACACTCGAACTCAGCATCCAATGCCTCATTGATCTGTTCAAGCTCTTTAGTTTCCGACTTCAATATTTCATTTTCACTGTCTATCCTCTTATGAGCATTGTGGAGTCTCTTTAAATGATTCACGTCTTTTAGCCTTTTCAAAATACGGCTGTTATGTTCTTTTAGGGTCACAAACTGGTCTAATAGTTCCATTAATTTTTCTAGCTGGTCCAGGGCCTCGACGGTGTCTTTCGTTCTTTGCGCCACTTCTTTTCCTCGTTTGGAAATGGCATCATTCTGGTCTCGTAACCTTTGTAGCATGGTTTCGCATATTGTTTCGGCATCTGTAAGCTCTCCATCATTAAGAGACCAGTAGTCTTCAGGAGGGGATGGGCCTGCCGTGCAAGGGGAAGACCCTTCAGCGTCGGAAGGAGTTTGGGGAGATTTGACAGAGAGAGTGACAGGGGGCTCTCCTCTACGTCTCTTGTGGAGTGATGTCCCGCTTGGAGGCAACTCGGCCAAATCTTTCGGCTCTTTTCGTTCAATTTTGCTATTCTTCTCATCTTCTGCGTGGCCGGCGTCGGTGACGTCACTGCTCTCTTTGAGTGACGTCATGGTGCAGCCACAGAGTGTCGGTTTGTGTCTGGACTATTTATAAATGAAAATAAAAGCACGTGCATCGTCCGGTGGCGCGGCACGACAACTTATAACGGAATGCATTTTGATACAATCTTGATTTCTATTGATACATTGTTTTAGTACGTCTATAATTATTTGGGTATAAATAAGATTATCACATTACACTTTATACACGTTCATATCACTGCACACTTTCACTTACACACTTCAGTTAAACTATTTTAAAGCTTTTAACATACTTTATAATTTTTTAAATTAAATAATTAAATTAAGTACTATTTATACTGTTTTATGTATTGCGTTATATTTTTAAACCAATTGTAAATTTATATAATAAAAAAACTGTTAATATTTAATTGATGGTTAGCGCCGCCCAACGCGTATGCGCACGTACCGCGGGCGGGCGGCCGCGCACTGCCGAGCTTTGTCGAGCGCCGGCGGAAACGCACGAAACTTTCCGAAGACGTATTTTTAACTTTAACATTCCTTACATTGTAGGCGTAGAAAAATATTCCTTATTGCGGTGTGTTAAGGTTTAATTGTTATGTAAAATGTAATTTTGTTGTAATAATACATTCTTAATGCTAACACGTTGCTTCCGAGGCGAAGCCCATTAACCCATTTATGAAAAAGGGACTAAAAGTCTCGTTTTCTTGTCTTTTACGCGATTTAGCAGCTGATTTTTAACTGTCTGACGTTTTTGGAACATTTCTTGTTTAAATATTTAAACTTTGTGAAAGCTTTTACCTTCACAATACGTACTAATGAAGTACTAAAATAACTTGTTCTCAATCGTTATATTACCCACCCTGATCCTTTTGGTTTTTTTTTCCGTCCTCTCTAATAAATTATGTAACATCTATATATATGTCCTGGCTAGATCTTACAAATTGATCACTTCATGATATGGCTAAGTCAAACTTGCCAGATCGTTATATAAACGTTATAGTTTAATTATATTTCAATCTTCATTTGGCCTACTTTCTTTAGACCTTATAGTATCATTGAAATCCTACGTCAATGGCATTCCACGCGCGACTCAAGGAGTTGCCAGCAACCGTAGGGGCCCAGCAGGGTCGAAGTCTACTGGGGCAATGGGTAATGCGAAAGAGATCCCCGGGGCCCTGGAACAATAGCAGAACAGGAACAGGGGTGGTTTTTTAGTCAGTAAAAGTCTGACGCTATCTTCCGCTCCGCCCAAGAGCGGAGGATGTCATTAGATGATTTTCCTATCTAAAAAAAAGACGTGTGGCACTCGGGGACTGCCGCGGTAAAGCTATTGCATAGCATTTTTATCAACTTATGCAATTATAATTATTTATTTATTTTATTTATGCAGTATTTTTTTTCCTTTGTTTTTTTTCTTTTATATTAATTGAAGTTACAGTTTCACACATTGAATTGAATTTTGATTGATTGTTCACTCATTTGTTTTCTTTTCGGTCACCACGCTCAAAAAACAAATGAGTGGGGGGTGTTAGGTTATTTTCGTTACGGAATTTCTGGATTCGGTCTCCACGCTCAAGGCCCGCGATAGAAGCTATGCAATAGCTTAAAAACATCAATGATATGGCCAAACGAGGATTGACATATCATCAAATGTTAACGTTTAAACCATCTGGTCAGTTTTAGCTTTCCATATCATGAAGTGATCAATTCGATCTGGCCACGATACATAAAAGAAAAAACTGACTGACAAATAAAGGCACAACCCATACTACTGGGACTAGGATCGTCAAATTTTCAAAGTACACCCTCTAAAGGGATGAAACGGGGATCCAAAGTTTGTATGGACAAACCTACTTTGACTGAGGCGAAGCCGCTGGCAGAAGCTATAGTCCAAGATCCCAGGGCCGCCAGACGTCACATATTTTCTGACGCAGGAAATGTGGACGATTGAGTACTGTTAGTATGTACTAAGAACGCATTCCTATCTTCTGGCTTGCTTAGACGGCCAATTTTCAGGTATCAGGTAATCAATGTACATAAAAACAGTACTTCACGTAAATTCTCTAAGCTGATTTTTACGTATATTTTAGGGAATATCTTTAAAATCAAGTCGCCAATACTCCCAGACACATTCCGTGGGTCGTATTGCTTTACAGACGCTCTATAGCTCCCAAAATAATGACATAACTTCAAGTAAATTCTCATGCTTGATTTTTATATAAGTTCACCAGACAACTATTTTAAAGCCTTTTACAAGAAAACAGACCGATCCAAGGGGCCAATCATCGCCTAAACTCAATTTAATATTTAAAATAATACAAAAAAAATATCTGTGATTTAAACAACGTTCCTGGAATAATTGATGTAGATGCTGCCAGGCTCTAATTGTTTAATGGCCCCTTGGATCGGTCAGCTAAATATTTGTAAAGTTATGTATTGTTTTTTTTACATAGGTATTTATCTATGTTAACTTGACCTACACTGATATTATAAAGTGGGAAAAAAATATTTTTGTGTGTAAAAACTACTGTGCCAATTCCAAAAATACTTTCGCCATTGGAAAGCTACATTCACCGTGAGTAACATAGGCTATATAGATTGCCCGTGCAAAGCCGGGACAAGCCGCTAGTAAGAAATATAGTATTTATTTAATTAGTTTCTCCACAGTGTCTCAAGACGAAAGGCTATGACCAGTGCGTGTTACCAGTGTTGCAGAAACGTGGTCGCTCACAGTGGGCCGCATCAGAAGGCTTAAAGTCACCCAAAGGGCAATGGAAAAGCCTATGCTTGAAGTTTCCTTGCGTGATCGAACCATAAATGAAGATATCAGCAGGAGAACCAAGGTTGCCAACATAACACGAAGAATTGCCAAACTTAAGTCGAAATGGGCAAGGCACATTGCTCGCAAAACAGATGGCCGTTGGGGCCGAAAGGTTCTGGAGTCACGACCACGCACCGGAAGACGCAGCGGTTGAAGGCCTTCTACAAGGTGGACCGATGACCTGGTGAAGGTTGCGGGATTCCGATAAATGCGGAACGTACAAGACCGTTCGTTGTGGCAACACTTAGGGGAGGCCTATGTCCAACAGTGGACGTCTATCAGCCGAAATGATGATGATCATGAATTAGTTTGTTCTTACGCTTCCGTCTAAAGGTTGTCTGGTAAACCTAAATATCGCTGTCAGTACAATTGCACACATGTTTTTCAGTTTATGTATTTATTGTTTATGCTACTATAATAAAGTTTATTCTACTGTAAGTTTTTCCCAAACTGGCCTAAAATAGGGTTTACTTCGATATCATTGACTCACGAGTTGTAGGTCGCGGGTTCAAACCCAGCCAGGCGCATTACTTTGTGTAATTTATTTCATCACCACTGCTCTCAAAACGGTGAAAGAAAACATCTTGAGGAAACCGGCATGTCCTAGAACCAAAAATTCGAAGACAAGTGACATTCACCAACCCGCACTGGGCCCGCGTGGTATTACGGTCCATTCCCTCTCCTAGAGAGGAGGCCTGAGTCCCAGCAGTGGGAACATTAAAAGGCTGATTATGCTATGCTTATGCTATTTGCGAAGTGCCTGCTGATTCTTAATAAAATCACAAGATTCATCTTTACTCGTAGTGTCTCAGCAGGGTCGAAGTCTACCTACTGAGGTCTGGGTTATGTGAAAGAGAACTCCGGGGCCCTGGAACGAAGGAAAAGAAGGAACATAGGACTGGGTTTTAGTCAGTAAAAGTCTGACACGCCCTCCCGCTCCGCTCTAGAGCAGGAGAAGTCATTCAGAAATCAGAAACGTTTATATCAAATAGACCAGATGCAGGCACTTTTGAATTGTCAAAATGTCGGTCAGTCAGACAAGTGAAGCTAAATTGCACGTTCCAAAGCGTAGATCTCTATGGAGAAGAACGTGCAAGAAACTCCACGGCCACTCTTTTAAATCATATTGAGTTACATGAATCTTCGTTACATTCTTTTTGCTTCTATTATGTGAGCACAATGAAGATAAGTAATAAAAATAAATAATAATAAAAATAGAAATTGAATAAGTCACTGGCAGCTAAGAGATGATCAGTCTCTCCCGAGCCCCGATTTGCACCTGATCGGGACGCTAAGTGTCCCGATAAATCAAAAACCCAGAAACTCAGAGTGACTGAAGAAGTCTGGGTTTTACTCAGTAAAAGTTTGACACGCCCTCTCGTTCCTTCCCAGAGCGGAAGAAGTCATTGGATGATTTCCAACCTAAAAAATCTTTATTAAAAAAAAATTGTCCCGATCTAAAACCCTAAATCCCGATTTTTTTTACCACCTGTCCCGATTTTTATCCTAACGGACCTGGCAATACTAGTCTCAACAGACGGCGCCCGTGCACGAGCATGATGCGTGCATCAGCCCCGCTCAGCTCAACCATTTTGAAGGGAGCCAAATGACCCAATAACACGTGCCACCATTAGCGAGACACTTTGGTGAGCAAGACAATCCCTCAACTGCCATGCTCGTTTTTTTCATTTCATTAGATGATTTCCCATGTAAAAACAATTCTTACCCTACCTAATGAGGTAGGGTAACAGCGTCGCAAGGCCTCAGACAAGGTAGACCAATGGGTCTACCTTGTCGGGGGCCTTACGACGCTGTTTTCTGACATGCGGTTGACACTCCAGAGCCTTTCAATACCATCAGCCAAAATCAAGATGACAAAATTATCCAATCACTTGTCCCGCTCTAGGGCGGAGCGTAAGGGCATGTCAGACTTTTACTGACTTAAACCACACCTTTGTTCCTTATGTATCTTGCGATCCAGGACCCCGAATTTCTCTTTCGGAAGTCAACCTATGGCCCCCACGGTTTTGCAGACATCTCTTTAGGTGCTGATAAACTTGAGCATTCACTTGTAATGAGCATTCTTGAGAATGTTACATTACAGAAAAATAACGAGAGCGTTTTAGCGAGCATTCTGTCAAGCGATGCGGCGAGCATTCTAGCTAAGGGCGCTTCGAATTTTAGCGTTCGCTAGAGTGCTCCTGAAAATGTTCGTAGCAATGTTTGGCTCTATGCTTGGCTCGGCTCGTTATTCAGTTCGAAAAAATTAAAAACGACGAATGCTCAATGTTCTGTTACAAGTGAATACTCAGGTATACCCCGTTAAATTTTGATCGTTTTAATCCCGTGGAGGGTCGATCCGGTACATGAAACACTATCAACTTGTAAAGATAAAATTAAAAAACAAAGTACTTTTTTTCAAAACTCGTATTAATTTATATGCATGTACGAAATTAAATTCTTTAAGAAAACGTCAACTGAGCGAGTGCAATGACCTGTAGGTAGTTTGTACGCAACGCCGACTACTACCTACGGGTCATTACACACAAATCGATATTGTTTCATGTACCGGATCGACCACTCACGGGATTAAAACGATCAAAATTTAGCGGTGTATTAACACCTTTTGAGGCGCGCGTGGAAGACCACGTGCCGTCGACCACTGCTACTTAGTTATTGTGACGATAGTTGAAATTATCACATAAGTAGTTTTAATTTCATAGTTCCAAAGGAGTTAATAAAAATATTACATTTATTTTATTTCAGACATTTTTTTTTTGTTAATAGGTTCGCTCTTGACCGCTATTTCTCCTGATGAAAGCGACGATGCGGTCGACGACGGAGCGCGCTTACCTAAAAGTAACCTATTCACTCTTGACTTCAAGATTCTCGGGTTGGAGCCATCAGGAAACACAGACTCCGGCAGGGAATTCCACGCCTTGGCTGTACGCACAACGAATGTGTTTCCAAAACATAAAAGGCATGAAGTAAATAAACAAAATTTAAATTTTGTGCGCCAACCATATTGTCTCTTCACCACCCTAAGTTGACTGGTAGGAATGCCTAAGGCATTAAGTCCGCCTATGTACTTTGTGTTGCATGAAGATTAAATGATTAAATAAATAAAAGTAACGCCTAAGGTAAAATTTTAAAAGAACCTTTTTTATGAGCTTTGAAGAGGTTCTATTAAAATTTTAAATGTTAGCAAAACTAGCACAAATGTTCTTTTTTCTGTCATTCAAAACATTTTTAAACAGAAGAACACCAGCTCAGTCGAAACAAAGAAATTTCCTGTAATGTCAACACCGTACGGTTTATAGTTTTGAGAAAATATATTTTTTTATTTTGGATTTATTTATTTGGACAAAATTTTAATTTAAAGTTCCGACAATAATGTTCTGGCGGCGAGTGGTTGAAAAGTGGTATGTATTTGAAAATTAGACATAGGTTGCAGGTACTTGGCGTCTCCGGTCTGCATCAGAATTGTATCTCAAACACTTCCATGCATGCTTCAGACTCCGATGGAGGATGCAGGCTTGGTATAAACAAAGGTAACGGGAGATTTCGTGCATATTTGTCAAAAATATTAGACTGGATCAGGTCATAATCCAAATGGGATCTGGTGGCATCCAGTGACAAAAGTATTTATTAGAGTGCTTTCACACTAGCGTTAGGCGATAATCGTATGCGCAGCGCAGACGCCGCGACAACGTGGCACAGGCGTCGCGTTGTTGCGGCGTTTCCTCTGGAGGCAATTGAACGCCGCAACAACGCAACGCCTACGCTCTGGATAAACGCTAGTGTGAAGGCACTCTTAGTGCCCCCGTATTTAACTTGGTGCATTTTATAAAGGGCAGGTTGTGATACTAGGACTCTGGAGACTTCAGTATCTTTGACAGTTGCAGTGACAGCCTATTTTTGATGACCTCGTAGCCAGATATATATATGGCCACATTATTGTGTATTTCTTTTTCCTTCATTTTTTTTTAAACAATATGTCGGGCTAATTTATAACTCCGTGGTAATCCCATTACACTTACCAGATACTTCATTTGCCAATCCCAAAGCAATATGAGTATTTTGTCAACCCTATAGGTAACTTACGTACCAGAGAGCTTGCTATTTATAATAATTTTAGGTGTGGCTTTGCCACGACTACTATTACTATTACATGTGCCACAAATCAAGCTTTAAAAAAAAATCAATTGAATTCAAAAAACACCAAAAAATATTATGTACTTATTTGTTTTCGTAGAAGCAAGTCTTTGTTTTATTTATTAGTTTAGCATTACACTAATCAGTTTTGTGACGGTTCTGTTCGTTGTGTTGCAGGTGACCACTGAACCTGGGGCCACGTGACGCAATGGAGCCCGAGGACGAAAAGAAAAAGAAGATCAACGATGACGTGGTGGTGTTCATGCGCAAGCGCAGCGAGACGGAGGCGCCGCGTTACACCGCCAGATTGAAGACTTACGTTGATTTTCAGCAGAAGTAAGTAGAATCCACCCTTACGTTGTTGAAACATCTACGGTCCGGACTAAGCGTTTCGCCTCGTCATTTATACCGCGAACTTCGAAGGACTGGAACAGTTTGCCTGCTGCGGTCTTTCCGTCTGATTATAATTTGGGTGTCTTCAAGGCTAGAGGCTCTTAATAAACTAGTGCGCCTCACCATCAACGATTGCATCACTGCTTACCATCAGGCGGGATCGCAGTCAAGTACTAGTTTATAACAGATAAAAAAAAAAATCATCACCATTTCAGCGGCTTAGCGTCCACTACAGGCCACAAGCCTTACTTTATCACTATAAAATTCTAAAATCATTTACTTTGTAATCTTAAATTATTTAGTTCATTGATGCATATGTATGTACTACGCACTAAATTAGGCGAGCCGAACACTCACTTCAATTGACTCAGGTGTAATGTAGTCCTTACACTTTGAATATTACACTATGTTGAACGAAATGCGAGTGCCACGCAAATCATGGCGCTTCTATCATTTTGGTCGTGAAAAAAGTATCTTAAGTAACCTATAAAAGCCATTTTAGCGCTGCTTATTTTAATAGTTCTATTAGTCGAAATAATGCCAATGAAGCGCTGCAGCGAACTTTTGTTTTTTTTTTTAAATTTCAGTATTTTGACAAATACGTTTCTATGAACATGCTTGTCTATCACTAGATTATAAGTCGATGGTTAGTTCAATTGAAAAAACGCCTGCTGTAGTTTTTATAGCATTAAGTGACGTAATCCAAACTTTGCTATTACAATTGGCTCAGGCGTCGCCGAGCAGCGGCCGCGCACCGACATTCCGGCGGTCACCACAATGACAAGAAATCGCACTCCGCCTCGAGGAAAAAGACCGATGGCGATGCCAAGGACAAGGGCGCGGAAAACCAGTGAGTGTCTATTTTATGAACTTAAAATAACATCGGTACTTGTGGCAGTACTGTCAGTATGCACCAAGCAAGAAGAAAGTATTTCAACTGTATCTTTCAGAGTTGATGATAATTTTCACTAGCTATATGTAAAATACTACTGATACCATAGTTGGGAATAGGTTCAAAAGATGCTGCAAGCATCTATGCTCACTCAACTGATAAATACAGTTGTTTAGATAATAATGGTGCCAGTGCAGTGCCTGTTTGGAACTCTTTCCCAGGATATACGTCGCCTCCGATCTTGCCCAGCTTGCATAACTGGCTTATGGCTCGTGGCTTATGCGACACCAACGATAGTGCAGTCCAGGTGGCTAAAATTAAATATTGGTCCGTCTAATGGTCGAAACAAATTTCAGTCAGATCGACACGAAAGAAGAAGATAGTAATGGTAAAATGTAGAACTTGTGCTCCACATTCAACCATTTTATTGAACTAATTTATAAGTCAAACAATTATTTGCAGATATCTGAATCTTGGAACTGACACTACTTCTTTTTCCAGAGAACATCCGAATAATGAAGAAGATCGCATTAGCCGAAGGTATGCTTCGCAACGCAGCTTGCTTGCTTGTTTACTGTCCAGATATCCGTGACGTAAGTTTTCTTTCCCAGCAGACGTGGTGGCGATAAGTGCATGCATCGCGCGCACTCGTGCTCCCGGTCTGGCACGGGTGACGAGCCGGAGGATCGCTGCGGACGCCGTCGCCGTCGCAAGAAGTGCTGCCGACGTCGTCGTCGCCGCCGCTCTTGTGTAAATATACCCTCTCCTTCTACTCAGGCTTTAAAACTTAGTTCTTTTCTTTTGTGGCTCCTGTAGGAAAGTAGAAATGATTTAGAGGTATGCGCAACAAAGTCTCACATACCTCCAACATTATTAGTAGACGAGAAACGGATGATAAATTTGCAGTTACTAAAGCGTCATGGGGACCTTTTGGATTGTGAAGATTAGGTTTTAAAACAAAAAAAGTCTGACAAGTTTCCATTAAAGTGGGGGGAGAGCGTGTAAGAATCTAAATAAAAAAAAATGCAAAAAACTTCACTTCGAAATACTCAAGTGCGATTGATTTTTTTATTTTATTTTGTGGGTAATCCTGTCAGGATTACGAAAAACATAATCTGACGGTTTTCATGGGGCGATGTAGCTAAAACCATCGATAAGTGTAAAATTTTCAACGTTCCTAACAAAATTATCATGGCAAACTGTGTTAACAACGAAAAACATCATCAGGAACCTTACAACCTAACTTTATGACACGTCCATTTGCTTAAGCCACGCTCAAATTTTCAGATTTTACAGTACAATTCATGAATAATAGCGGCCGTGAAGTTAGCCTTTGCTAACGTTCGCGCATACTACATTCTTCTCATTTGAACACGTTACTGCGCAGCCTTCCGCGCAAACTTCACGGCCGCCATCATTCGTGAATTGTAAGTACATGCAAAAAAGTCCGCGGACAAGAATTCGTCGTCTGCGGCGCAGGCCTTAATAGACACGATTGAAAGGTTAAATATTTTGATTTGTTCGCAGCGTCGCCGCCGCCGCCGGCGCAGTTGCCGCCGCCGCCGCCGCAGTTGCCGCCGCAGACGGCGCCGGAGCTGCAGCCGCCGCCGGCGCCGGCGCAGCTGCCGCCGCAGACGCCGCCGATGCGGTCGCCGCAGGCGCCGTCGTCGCTGCTGAACCCCTACCGTGCTAGTTTGGCCTGTACCAGTTAAATTCGGCGTATTGTTTGTGTTTAGACTGTTTTTTAATAAAAAATGTTTATAAAGATTATTTATTTTATTTAGTAGTACTAAGACATGCACACCATCACACATAAAATGAAGCTTCACAACACATTCGCTAAATTAATAATCATGGTCCATAAACATTTGGTACAAAAAAAGTACATTCGGCCGAACACACCTCCTTTTTGAAATCGGTTAAAAATCAATGTGCATGGTTGTCACTGTCGGATTCTGGTGAAAGAAACGCTCGGGTGTCACCGTTGTGCGGTTTCAGCAACTGAGGGGATGGACACCCTCACGCCTCAGCTGCCACCAAAGCGAGAGTCGTAGGGCTATTTCCAGCCAATGTTGGTGCGGATGGCGAACAATGGGTAGCTGTCCAACCACCCAGTCACAGAACAGAAGCTGTACGATTCCTGTGTTCTGTGCAACCAGTAAGGACCGACCCCAAGTCGACGTCGCGTAGTTATTTCTTAAAGACGAGTACATTGCTTTGGTGCACACCTAAAACGCGGATTCAGTGGGACCATACGGTGCAAACGGACATGTTATTTCACATGAGTTTGAGAGATCTGCAAAACTTAAGGGCCCCAGCAAGGCCGATGCCTGGTAGGTTTTGGGGGAAATCATCCAATGACTTATCCCAACCAAGAGGGCGGGGCTGGAGGGCTTGTCGAGACTTTTACTGACTAAAAATACCACCCCGTTCCTTCTTGCCTTTCATACCGGGTCCGTGCCTCCTTTTCGGAAACAGACCCTAGGCCCAGTAGGCTTCGACCCAGCTGGGCCCCTACGGTTGCTGACAATTCCTTGAAGCGCGCAGGGACAATGCGCGCCGTCGACGACTTGGGCTCGGTCTGGACAGTTACTGGAGGGTCGGACTTCGAGCTACCCATTGCTCGCAGTCAGCAAACCCGCCGTCTGTCGGTTGATGACAACCGATTTATTAACCATCGTCGCAAGACCGGTGGCAAATGGAACTAAGATCAAATGGTTTTGGGAAAATTCAACTCTATACTGATTTTTTGGATGATGTGGGAATTAAGTAGGTAAATAGGTATTAAAATACGGCAGGATATTTGGTGGGATTATCATCTAAGATTAAAAACCCACTCCTGTTCCTTCTTTGCCATTTTTCCAGGGCCCCAGAGGTTTCTTTCGCATCACCCATGGCCCCAGTAAGCTTCGACGCTGCTGGGCTCCTACCGCTGCTGATAACGCGCGTGGAACACTTCACGCCGAGGATACAACCCATATATTGTTCAATAAATATTACACGAAGAAAATCAAGGATTTTAGCTAAAGCGCCGTACGCACGATCCATCTTGACGTACGTCCGTGCTGTATTTATAGGGCGTTTCACTTAAGAGGTTCATTTGCCGTAATGTTGGCAATACTGAAAAACAGTGTTGCTATATTTTTAGCAATGAAATTACTTAATATTAGGGAGACACTGATATTTCGTTTCTTTTAACAATTGACTTATAATTATTTATTTTTTATTTCTTTTGGAAACTGTAAGGGCTCCATTTTGATTGTCCTGCAATTCTTTCAAATACTGAAAACGCTACGCCGCAATGTCGTATCTCTCCATCCAACAACTTCTTTTTAGACTTGCTTTTTTTACCCCTCATTTATTCTCCATAAAGTGGTGCGACTACCGTTAAAATCGATTTAGATTTCTTGCAAAAATTTTGGTAGAGTAGGCAACTCTTTTCATTTTTCCCTTCTTTTTTCGCTATAGAATAGAATAGCATTTATTCAGCGCAAGCAATACAATATATCACAAGATAAAATAGTAATAATAATAAAAAAACAGACAGGGGAGCCAACATTACGGCAAAAGAATCTCTTAAGCGAAACGCACTGTACGTCCGGTGCAAGCATCCAGCTGCTGGATGTCACAGATTATAAATAGATATAATCGAACCATTTTTCTAAAAAAAAGTGTTTAAATTAAACGAATCTTTAATAAAACTTTGTACTTCTTGGTTGTATGATCTTTTCATTTCATAATTTCATTGGTTTCATACGATTTTTTTGAAGTTGTATTAATTGTCGTACGTTCATACTTTTTTGCACCTGGCAGCCCTGATTTTGTTGCATTTTTTTCCTAATATTAAACGAAACTAAAATTCGTTTAATATTAGAAAAAAAATGCAATTAATACGTACGTCAGCAAGCTGAATTTGAAGCTTTCTACTAGCGTTAACGATTGCAGTTAGCAACTTAACTCCGGATACTGTTCTACGGCGTATGCATCGTTCACTTAGGTAATCGATTTGATTTGTTTTGAAAGATGTTAACCATGAGTTAATTGGTTCTTCAGCTCCTTTTAAACCTTCAAATACATTAAGGACAGATTGACCCCCCAACATGACACACAACGCTGTCAAATTTTCCAACAACTTATTCTGCGTCACGTGAAAGCGTTGTAAAATGATGAGGGGTAAGTTGCGGGACTTTTTATTGATCTAGTGCTTCACTGCGACCCCACCTGATGGTAAGCAGTGAAGCAATCGTTGATGGTGAGGCGCACTAGTTTATTAAGAGCCTATTCACTTTAGCCTTGAAGACACTCAAATTATAATCGGACGGGAAGACCGCAGCAGGCAAACTGTTCCAGTCCTTCGACGTACGCGGTATAAATGACGAGGCGAAACGCTTAGTCTGGGACTCTAGTGTAGGCAAAGTTGCAGCTTCACGTAGATTTAGCATTACGCGATGTTGGGTGATATTTTGTCCCTAAATTTATGTACCATCAAAGACACTTCCGCCTAACCGCCGCTAAGTTCACTTTTGCTTGCACTCGAAACGAAAGCTTCTAAGGATTTGGTTTGACGCTGCGCCGCAGGATTCAAGCGAAAATTTTTTTTAGTGGTCCGGCAGAAACTACCGCGATGGTACACTTTTTTTTTCAGCCCTGAAATTGATTTCACAATTCGAATCAGAAATGTTTATTTCCAGTAACAGGCACTTTTGAAGTCAGTCAAACTAGTAAAGCTAAATTGTAATTGAATGTTGCATGTCTTGTCTTTTTTGTGTGTTGTTATGTGTCTTTTACATTTCATAAATAATGAGGTATTGCAACCGATATTGCCTAAATAACCGAAAAATATTCGTAAAAATTGTAAGATTTATCATTTTAAATTTTTGCAACTAATTTATGGTCAGCTTTTGTACGAGTATTTCCCTAAGACAATTTAACAGTTGCAAATGTCTACAGTCCTGTTTACTATTAATAAATAAAAGAACTGGTATAAAAACAATCGAATTTGAAGACATAATTTTATTAAAAATCTGGTAACATATTTCTGGAGTTTGATATTTGCACTTGTTAAATCATTATCTGAGATTAAAAAACGAAGTGACGTCATCGATATCAAAGGTTTTATTACAAAATATGTCTACTAAATAACAGACTTTATAATCCTACGGACGCTTTTATCGATTATATATTACTTTAAAATAATAAGATTCTCCAGATGCTAGATAACAGTACTTATGTATTTAAAAAATAATAATGATATGTACAAAAAATATCACAAATCAGCCTTTCAGATCTTAACCATGATTTCTTCCAAATTCTTCCGTTGCAGATCTGGTACTGTGGCTTCTTCGTGAGGTCTTCCCACAGGCAGGAGTAGTTCCAGTCTCTCGTTGAGTGGCCTGCACAGCAGGTCTCGAAGACGAGCGTTGCAGTTAAGGGGTGTTGAAGTCAGGGCTACGAGGCCGCAGTACTGGAATCGAAAATGATTATGATTTTAGTGAAGAGAATAATATTACTTATCTATAATATATAAATAGGAGAAGCTGACTGACTGACAGATGCACAGCCGAAACTACTGGCACTAGGAACGAAAAAAAAAATACAAAGCACAAAGCCCAAAGTTTCCTTTTATGACTTATGCGAGCAATTTCAGAAACGGGGGTCCAATATTTGTATAGAGAAACATAATTTGACGCGAACGAAGCCGCTGGCAGAAGTTTAGTCCTAAGTCTAAAGTCTAGCCCTTTTTTGGTGGGGTAAGAAGAGGTATTCTGGAAATATATTTTTGGGGTGCCCCATACTTAGAACTGAAACTCAATATTTTTTTTCATCAAACCCATACGTGTGGGGAATCTGTGTATAGGTCTTCAAAAATAATATTGAGGTTTCTAATATGATTTTTTTCTAAACTGAATAGTTTGCGCGAGAGACACTTCCAAAGTGGTCAAATATGTGCCCTGCCTCTGTAACTTCTAAAATAAGAGAATGATAAAACTAAAAAAAAATATTTGATGTACATTACTATGCTAACCTTCACCGAAAATTATTATTATTAAAACATCATCCATAAAAAAAATCATCATTAAAATATCACCTCCCATATCATCGATCAAAATTACAACGAGCCACAAGAACTTTTATATTGTGTTACTTGCTGCTACGGAACCCTTCATGGGCGAGTCCGACTCGCAATTGGCCGCTTTTTTTTACTTAATAGAACAGACTAACGTCAACGGATAATATACGTGTATCAACGGAATTCTGCAAATCTCCGAATCGACCTTGATCAGGTCATTTGTTAGTAAAAAATTAGATGTCAAGGTTATAGAGAGGCCAGTTTTTAGGACCCTATGCTACATATAAATAATATGCTGCGACGCAATCAATTTCATTGATATACAAATATTTCCATATCAAGATCAAAATAGCAAGGCTGTTATCTAAAATAAAGGTAATAAATTATTTTTCTACGTTAAAATTTATTTGTCCAGACAAGGTAATCAAACCCCAGAAATAAATCCTTTGATCTAACTGTTTATTTCGTGTTTACAATGAATGAGCCCAAAGAAAACACACAACTTACTTTATGGGTAATTCTGGTTAATGTAAGACATATAAAAGCTGCGGAATAAATATCTAACGCTAATGGTAATGCTAGGCTCGGAGTTTCCTTGCGTGATCACATTAGTAATGAAGATATCCGCAGGAGAACCAAGGTTATCTACATAACCCAAAGAATCACCAAACTTAGTCGCAGTGGGATTTGATTGATATGGCAATACTTGGGAAAGGTCTTTGCCTAACAGTGGACGTCTTTCGGCTGATGATGATGATGCTAATGCTAAATTCTCATGTCATTATCATCATCATCAGCAGCCTTTTTAATGTTCCCACTGCTGGGACTCAGGCCTCCTCTCTAGGAGAGGGCATGGGCCGTAATCCACCACGCGGGCCCAGTGCGGGTTGGTGGATGTCACATGTCTTCGAATTTTTGGTTCTAGGACATGCCAGTTTCCTCTCGATGTTTTCCTTCACCGTTTTGAGAGCAGTGGTGATGAAATAAATTACACAAAGTAATACGCCTGGCTGGGTTCGAACCCGCGACCTACAACTCGTAAGTCGGGGCCATTACCACTCGGCCACCACTGCTCTCATGTATCCTGTATATATTGTGTGTGAAATTAATCAGAGCATTAATCAAAAGCAAGGACAGGCATCGAAATGATATGGAGCGAGATGAAACATGAAACTCAATACTGTTCGCGATGAAGAACAATTATATCAAAATATAATTTTACCCTTACGGAAGGAATTTTTAAAATCCATTTAAAATAAAATATTTAGAAACTATTTAATTCTGGTAGTAGGGAAAACTGTCAAGTAAAAAGGATATTGAAATGTGATGCCATTAGGTTAAGTACGTACAAAAACATATTCCCACTACGTTTCCTCATTCCAATATTTGTAATTCTAATTACTACTTAATTTAATAACCAATTTTAATGCTATATTCAGACTAAGATTTGCATTTACTGTTATTTATTCTTTAGTATAAAATATTGTGCAAAAACGAATACAGGATAATTATAGCCAATTATATTTTATCTAGGACATAAGATTTTAAGTCAAGTATATTTTGCGTTTCACTTGCGTTTCGCTTAAGAGGTTCCTTCGCTGTAATGTTGGCTCCCCTGTCTGTCTACAGGAAAAAGAAGGGAAAAGGAAAGAGTTGCCTACTCTACCAAAATTGTTGCACGAAATGCAAAACGAAATCGATTTTAACGGTAGCCGCAACTCTTTTTGGAGAGGTATGAGGGAATAGAATAGAATAGAATAGAAAAACTTTTATTCGGTACAGACACAGCACAACGGAATGAGATTTTATTTTAAAAAAAAAGCACGTTTAAACGGAAGTTGTTAAAGGAGAGGTACAATATTGTGGCGTGGCGTTTTCGGTATTTGAAAGAATTGCAGGCACAATCGAAATGGAGCCCAGCGTCTTGTATTTTATTCAAAAATAGTTTTTACAGTTTCCAAAAAAAAAAAAAAATATTAGACAATTGTTAAAAGTAACAAAGTATGAAATTACTCGTACTTAAAATTAGGGAGATTAACCGATACTTTGTTACTTTTAACAATTGTCTAATAAGTTTTTTTTTTTTTTTTTGGAAACTGTAAAAACTATTTTTACTTACTCTCCATCAACAACTTCCTTTTAGACCCGTTTTTAGGGTTCCGTAGCCAAATGGCAAAAAACGGAACCCTTATAGATTCGTCATGTCTGTCTGTCTGTCTGTCTGTCTGTCTGTCTGTCTGTCTGTCCGTCCGTATGTCACAGCCACTTTTTTCCGAAACTATAAGAGCTATACTGTTGAAACTTTGTAAGTAGATGTATTCTGTGAACCGCACTAAGATTTTCACACAAAAATAGAAAAAAAGCAATAAATTTTGGGGGTCCCCATACTTAGAACTGAAACTTAAAAAAATTTTTTTCATCATACCCATACGTGGGTATCTATGGATAGGTCTTCAAAAATGATACTGAGGTTTCTAGTATCATTTTTTTCTAAACTGAATAGTTTGCGCGAGAGACACTTCCAAAGTTGTAAAATGTGTGTCCCCCCCCCTCTAACTTCTAAAATAAGAGAATGATAAAACTAAAAAAAATATATGATGTACATTACTATAAAAACTGCCAACGAAAATTGGTTTGAACGAAATCTAGTAAGTAGTTCTTTTTTAATGCGCCATAAATCGAAAAAAATACAGTATTATAACATCGATCAAAGTTACAACACATTACAAGAACTTTTGTATTATGTTACTTGCTGCTACGGAACCCTTCATGGGCGAGTCCGACTTGCACTTGGCCGGTTTTTTAATAAAATCCCATTCCCTCATAATTCTCCAAAAAGTGTTGCAACTACTGTTAAAATCGATTTCGTTTCGCATTTCGTGCAATAATTTTGGTACAGTAGGCAGCTCTTTTTTCCCTTCTTTTTTCTGTAGATAGACAGAAACTTCTGTGAAAGTACTTCATATGTGAAACGCACTGTACTTAAGTTTTTCAATGAATATAACTGTGAGATGAATGTATGACTGGGTATTATTTATTATACATTTCTAAAAGGAGAAACTGACTAACTAAAATATAAACGCTTGGCCAAAACTACTGAGAAGAGAAGAGTGAAATTTTGCAGAAGATTTCTTTTTAGGACGTGGGTGACCTAAAGGCAAGAAAAGGGGGTCCACAGAAACCTTTTTTCACGCGAGCGAAGCTTCTGACAGAAGCTAGAATTAATTAAATAGGTATCTAGGTAGGTAGGTTGTCTGTAAGAGATCGCCCTGTGCTATAAGACCGCCCATTGTACACTTTTTTTGAATAATTTTTGTCCTGTATCTTTTTTGATGATGTGGTGTACAATAAAGAATATAATAAATAAATAAATAATATCCACCCCTACAGGTCCTACCTTACCCCTAAAAAACTTGTTTGTTTTAATTTTAATTATTGTTTTATATTTTTTTTTGTTTTGTCTTATTTGTATTCTGTCTGTGTTTAAATGGTGTAATTAGCTTCAGCCTGTGCAAATTCAATAACAATAAACTTACTTGTATAGCGGCCAGCAAGATCCCAGCAGCTATCGCCGTACTGATCTCACTGTAGTAATGCATCTTCTTCTTCCCATCATCCCTCCAGGAGTGCGTCTGCCTAAACATTAGCACAATTGCTGGAGCATCAGACAGGTACGGCTTCACATGCTTCGTGGCAAAAGGCTTCAGGTCCGTCACCCACTGCCTTGACATTCTCTTACTGTAATTTAATTCTTCTTCTTCTTCTACGATCTCTCTTATAGCTGTTTTCATTTCTTGGTCTTGAACGACGACGAACGTCCAAGGTTCCGTGTGTGCTCCGGACGGTGAAGTACCTGGAATGATAATAATATAAATTTTTAGTATACAGCTTCTCGGCAAACAATTTACTATCAAACTAGTGCGGGAAAGTGTTTGTTACATTTGTCGTATCAGGCTGGTCGTCAAGCAGCTTCCAATAATCATTTATTTTTTCGTAAGTGCAAAAAAACGTCGTTAGATACACGTGGTTTGTCACTGCAGCACTCGACTCCATAACACCCTCACCTGTAGTTCGGGCGTTTTCTACCACGGACGCAATGACAATTTATTTCCATTATAAAATGTTTTGTTGTGAATGTACCAGTAGAAAAAGCTGTGTTTCATTCGGTGTGTTAGTTTTGTTGTTGATCGATGAGGTTGTAATGTAAACTTACGACTCATACATAGAATTTGCACCATTGTCTATGCTGTAATCTATTATAACCAAATTTCTATTGATGACACTGACACATACATATCAGCATGTCACCCAATAAATGTGGTTTTTCATGTAGAATGTTCAGTAAACATTATTTAGTTGAATGTTATTCAAACAAAAAACTATGAGATACCTGTTGCTTACGCGATATATCTTTACTTTATTGATCGTATTAACTACATCCACGATGATGTATATCTTGCATGTAAAGAAGGCTCGACGAGATTTTATCAAAAATTATTACAGTGAAGAGATTGATCTTGAAAAAGGAGAATTAATCGGACAGCGAATGTATATGAGAACTTTACGTAAAATTCGTCCTCAAATAGAATTATTTAATACGGAACAAAAGATCCACAACGAGCGTTTGGGCCCCATCACTGACAAAACGTTTGTTATCGTCATACAATGCCAAGCCAATGTATATCACTTGGAGCGCCTTTTGAATACTTTAAAAAAAGCCTTTTTCATCAATTATGCGATACTTATCTTCTCCCACGATTACTACAGTGATAAAATGAATAAACTCATTGATAACATTGACTATGCTATGTACATGCAAATTTTTTATCCATATTCAACGCAGTTACATCCAGAAGTATTTCCTGGAGTAGAAACTGAGACTTGTACTGAAGGTACTTCCTGTATGAAGTCCAGAAATCCTGAAGCTGCTCAGTCGAAGCACCATTGGTGGTGGCAGGTCAACCAAATCTTTGACCACATCAGTGCCTTGAAGAAATTTACTAAACCGATTTTATTTCTTGAAGCAAACAACTATGTGATGATAGATGTTTTATTTATATACAGGTTACTTGTATACGCAAGGCAAATACACTGCCCATTTTGTGAAATGATAAGTTTGGCGACACATGACCCTGACTTAAACCAATACAAAAAACGAAAAAGTATTGTAACTGTTGAACCGTGGAGGAAAACAGCACCTAGTACAGCTATTGCATTTGACAGAAGTATTTGGGACAAAATCAAAAACTGGAAAGAAGATTTTTGTTTCTACAATGATTCAAAGTGGGACAACTGTTTGAAACATATTGGTGCTGTTAAAATGGAGGGCAATATTTATTTGACAGCTATCGATGGTCCTAGAGTGTTCCGCATTGAGGAGTGTGACGTCAATGATGCTGGTTGCAAAGAGCAGGACAAAGTGGAAGCCGTGAAAAGTTTTACAAAATCGGTTACAAAGCACATGTTCCCTTTGAGTATAAAAATTAAATTTTCTGTTGATGAGAACGTTTATCCGGCTGAGTCTGGTAACTGGAGTTATGTCCGAGATCACAAACTTTGTATGCGATTCGCTAATGAAAGTGTTTGGTTTATTGACGACTAAAATAGAAAATTCATTCGTGAAAAAAAAAGAAATTAAATTGCGATTTTTAACTTATATTTCTGTTTCTTCTCTTACGTATTTTTTTTTTGTCCTGTAAATGATTATGGTAGGGTCCTGATACTACATTTTTCATCCGAAAAGACAAAAAACACCTAGTTATTTGTTAGTCAAGTAGTACACACATTAACAGCATTTTCATTTAAAACTTTTTAACACACAGTTTAAAAAAAAAAAACAAGTTTTGAATTCATAAAATAGTAACACACTCATTGAAATTTACCACCTTTACAAGTTAAATACATTTAAAAGTCTCAATTTCAACATCTTTAGTACCACCGACGCCGAGGTAGCTGGCCTGTCGGTTTTCTACTGGTTGAATTTTTAGGAGTGTGCATTGGAAGTGCACAACTTAATTCCGCCAAACACCGCTCAATCATCGGACTACCGGAAGTACAGAGATGCGCTAGCCATCGTTACATAGTGGACACGCCACCCATAAGCACAAAACCTTTTGGGAACACAGTCAATGTGCATACAGCTGAGATGTTTCTTGATTGCTACATCCTAGGGATATTTAGGACAAGAATGAATAGTTCTAGGCAAGCGTGTTTCATCATCGACCACATCATCGCTTACTATCAGGTGAGATAGTGGTCAAGGGTGGGCATAGATATCAATAATGAAAATAAACTTTGACAGCTGGCGACTACTAATTATCCTTGAGGTGTCCGACCTCCAGTTGTAAGCCTACGTTAGTGTATAGTAATAGTATAAAGGATAGTTAAACCAACAGAAAAATTAAATTAAATAAGCTGATCCAGTATTTCAGGGAAGATTTATTTTTTCTCACACTTCCACTGTTCTTCTGATTCATTTTCAATGCGTAAAATTAAGTAGTTGAATCTTCATCAAGACATTGCGTCAGCGGTTTACTGGTTAAAGCCATAGCTGGTAGCTGGTTCTAATTTTCAGGAGTTGCAGTGAGAATAGTGTGGCGGGCTAATCCTAAAAAGTAATCCAGTGTTGCATATTGAAGTGATGTTCATGTGGTAGAAGCCACAGACAGAAGCTACTTAAAATAAAAAGATGGAATCAGTTGGTGACGACTACACTTGATATTTATTTAGTTTATCAAGAAATCTATCAACATCATTATCAAGAAATGAACTAAGTGTTCTCGACATTACAAAAATCAGTAACCTGTACGAGTATTTATAATTTTTTCTAATTTCTTTACTATCGTAACAACTTTAATACCACGTGCTTGTTTTAGAAAAATGCATGCAAAGCTCGCGATCTCTAACGTCTCCCCAAAGCCCAGCAGGTTTTTCTTCCAACTCCTCGTCTTTGTAGACAACCATAACCAAACCCGACGGATATAAATTTTCAGATATCTGTTTTATGAACGATTCCACTTTAGAAACATCCTGTTCCTTGCAAGTTACGTTCTTATTATTGCTCTTGGTGTCACATTGCACAAGCCGAAACACTCTAGCTCCAGCTACAGCAGTCATGTAGATATTGCCTTCCCACTTTTGTTCACCCACATAACGGAAGGAACTGTCCCAGTTATAATCATCGTGGTAACAGAATACGTCACTGTTCGACTTCAAGGCGTTCCAAATCTTCCTGTTGAAGGCGATGCCTGTCCTTGGAATTTTTTTCGTCCAAACTTCAACCGATATAATCGTCTTTTTGTTGTACTGAGATAGTTTAGGTTCGTGCGCTCCCAAACACAAAACCTCACAAAATGGACAGTGCTGCTTTCTAGCGTATTTGAGCAATGTCTCAACATATAAAAAATCTTCGGTAACGTAATCCCCTTCTTCAAGAAATAAAACTGTACCATTGTAATGCTGCGTAATTTCCATATTGTCAAAAACCTGGTTGGCTCCCCACCACCAATGATGTTTCGCTTGAGCTGCTTCGGGATCTCTGAGTTCTGACTTCTTGCAGGCATATCCTTCAGAACAGAACTGATCGTCTTTCCCGGGGAAAACATTTGGATGCAACTGTATTGAGTATGGATAGAAGATTTGTATGTATTTGGCAAAATTAACTCTTTTGATGAGTTGATTAATTTCATAACTAAAGTAATCATGAGAGAAGATAAGGAGGGCTTTATCTATCCCGTTGGCAATACTGAGGGACATCAACAGGTTGCGGAAATAGTACATATTCGAATGGACTTGTATAACTACGATGAATGTGTCGTTGTCGCTGGTCCCTAGGTTTTTATTATGCACTGTCTGTTCCATGTTAATCTTTTTAATCCGATCCTTAACTTTGAGTATTTCTTGGATGTCTTGTATTTTGGTTCTAAACTTTAAGTCCAAGAAATCTGTGTCAGTAATATTATCACTATCGTCTTGGTAGTTCTGAAGGAGGTCTCTTCTTTGTTTCCTTACAAACATAATTTGTTGACATACTCCGTAAAATACTGTCAAAAATACAAGGACAAAAACTATGATGGTAAACCGGGCTAAAATGTCTGGATTTAGACTCATAGTTTTAGTTTATTGAAATTGAATTTAGGAAATTTAGGAATGAAAGTCATTGAAAAATAAAAATCACTGAATTCAAAAAAATTACATATTATGACATTCTTCCATTGAAACCTAAGATTAATAAAAATGAAATGACATCACTGAATGACATCAAATGTCTAACGCTGCGCATACCAGCGCATACATATTATAAAAAAGTACTCAGGAAAGTAAGGACTAATGCCATGGAAAGAAAAAGAAGTTGAAAATCATAGAGTCTTGCCATCGAAAGATTGGCGTTCTCAATATTTTATATGAATTCGCCGCACACGGTTGACGCCGGTGGCCGCCACACGCTACAAATCGCTGCTGCTTGCTTCTTGTGGCTCGCACGAAACGCCGACACAAAACGCCGTGACATGCCACTCGCACCTTTAAAGCTTCTTCGTCAGAGGTTATTATGATAATGCGCGTATGGGTTGAAAAATTAGCAGCCGGCCGGCCATAAGTGGTGGTTGCACACTTCATCTTCCTTTGTGGACGCTTCTAGCTTCTCGTCTAATAAGTCTAATAAGTCAACCGACTTAGGAATTTTGTATAATATTTAATCATAAAAAAAATACTTATATTTGATACTTTTCATAAGGTTCTTCTGTTAGTAAACAATGATCTCTATCTCTTAATCAACCTTGATTATTGAACTCGTGTTGACTACATCAGATTTCATTAAATCCTAATAATTACCCAACTCGTTTAACTTATTAGCCAGACTCTAGCGTTTGTGGCTGTGGCATGTGGCGCGTGTGCGGCGCCACTATGTGTATTTGACTTTATATAAATATGTACTTAAATATAAAACTATAAATTATAAATGCTGGTTTTTATATTAATTTTCACAATAACGGTCAAATTAAATTAATGAAACGAGCAATTATTAAAACAATATTTAATACCAAAAGCTTTGTTTAGTGAAGAGCATGCATAGTTCCTTGTCCCTGGAGTCAAGCCAGTCGCCTGCTGGCTTGTGGAAACCGTGATTCATCTGCTTTTCCTTCCTTAACCGTATCATAACATTCGTAGGGTAAAGCTCTTTGGATATTGCATTTATAAACTTCTGCACTTCAACCAGCGAATTGTGACCAACAACTTCGTCGCATTTAAAAACCCTTGGACTTTTCAAAGTTATTACACACAAACTCTTGCCCCTTTTTCTAAGCTCCAGATTTCGTAAGAAAGATTTATCCCAACGAGAGTCGGCGTAATGGCAAAAATCTTTACTTCTCGATTTAATAGCTTTCCAAATTTCTCTGTCAAAAGCTAATCCAGTTTTGGGCATATCATCAGTCCAATCTTCAACCAGTGCTGTATCCTGTAGTTTCCTATACTGGTAGGCTTCACGTTTGTGAGCAGCCAAACTTATCAGCTCACAATAAGAACAATGAGATAATTTAGCAGCTTGAAGCGATCTGAGCATGTACAAGAAATCTTCAGTAACGTAGTCGCCTTGTTCAAGAAATAATATGTCGTTATAACAGTTACTTGTGATAGGCATGTTGTCGAAGACCTGATTTACCAGCCACCACCAATGAAGCTTTGCTTGCGAGGCTTTAGGGTTTCTCAACCTAGACTTTTCACAGACACTGCCATTACTGCACAGCATATAGTCTTCTCCTGGAAAACCCCTTGGATACAACTGTAACGAATACGGATAGAAAATTTGTATATATTTAACAAATTTAATAGATCTGACAAGTTCGTTGATTTTTTCATCCCAGTAATCATGTGAGAAGATAATTAGAGCTTTGTAGATTTTCTTGGCTTTCTTCATAGAATTCAAGAGTTGACTGAGGAAGAACGCATTTGAATGGACTTGTATCACTATGACGTTAGTGTATCGATTCATTGGCTCTAAAATCGTGTTGTAGACCGCCTGATTAAGGTTTATGTGTTTTATAAGGGCTCTTATGTGTTTACGAGTACTTTTGTTAGTATTTTGTGTTTCTAGCCGTTCCTTGGCTTTAATAATTTTGGGATTTTCTGAAGAAGTTTTCTTTGCAGAACTTCCGATGTATGAGTCGACATGAATTTTCCTTTTATGATTGGTGAATCGCACTTGTTGATACACTGCGCTTAGCATCGCAGAAAATATAATGATCATCATCAAACGGTGGATATGAATTAAATTATTTATTCGAATCATTTTTCTGGACTTACCATTATTAATAAATTAAGACTAATAAATACATAAAATATATTTTTTATAAATTCTTCATAACATGCCCTTTACTTTCTCAGTTGACACCGATTCTTGTCATAGGTTGTCATCACTGACGGTCATAAAGCATAGGGTTTTGTTTCTTAATGTTTATTTTTTAGTTTTTTTATTTATTTCAAGGATCCTGTATAGTGTTGTATCAATCCTATTTTTATACGCACTGTTTATTTATTTATTGGCTTTGATATCGTCGATTCTGAGGGAGTCCACTACTGCAAATGAACTTATTTGGAGATTAAATTCCAAATTCTCGTTTACTGCTTTATATTCTAGGCTGGTGTTCTTATATAATACTAGCAATTCGCGTGAGATTTGCACAGATGTCATTTAATTTAATCTCTTTAATACAATTGTCCTAAAAATTACGATCACCTAAAAAATTCTTAGATAAAAATAGGCCAAGTCGTTCTCAAGTGATGACCTTTCATACATGAAGCAATTGTTGTTATTTATGCAGGGTTATTTGTAAAACACTTGCAGAACTGTATTACTAACATTAAAAATAACAACTTTTACTCTATGAATTTTTACAAAACATAATACATTTACCAAAAGCAAAAGTCCGGCGGTACTTCACACCGAGACAGCTTTTAATGTTATACAAAGCACAGGTCCGATCGTGTGTGGAGTACTGCAGCCACTTATGGGCTGGTGCTGCAAAGTGCCACCTGGCAGCTTTGGACTCGGTGGAAAGGCGTGCGAAGAGGCTGATTGGTGATCCAGATTTGGTTAAGTCCAATCTTCAGAGCCTTGAGCACAGGCGTAGGGTAGCCAGCCTTTCGGTGTTTTACAGATTGCATTTTGGAGAGTGTGCGCAAGAATTGCATGACTTGATTCCGCCATCTCATTTCTACCATCGGACAAACCGACGCACGGCGAGTATCCACCCTTACGTTGTTGAAACATCTACGGTCCGGACTAAGCGTTTCGCCTCATCATTTATACTGCGAACTTCGAAGGACTGGAACAGTTTGCCAGCTGCGGTCTTTCCGTCTGATTATAATTTGGGTGTCTTCAAGGCTAGAGTGAATAGGCTCTTAATAAACTAGTGCGCCTCACCATCAACGATTGCATCACTGCTTACCATCTGGCGGGATCGCAGTCAAGTACTAGTTTATAACAGATATAAAAAAAAAAAACCAAAACAAACCTTCAAGATTTCGTTGTTCTATCTAACGCATTCAACTCTGTATTTTGCTGTACCCACTTACGCCTCCCGCGCACGATCTCCGCTTCCCTCCGCTATTGTACTATTTGTTTTGTTTCTAACATTTAGAAAGTTAAATTTTTCATTTTCATTCTAAAATGACGAAGGAAAGTCTGTCTAAATAGTCAAACGACTTGGGTAATCTAATTAAATAGGTACTTGAAATCAGATGTAGTCAACACTGGTTGAACAATCAAGGTTGCAAAGAGATGATCATTGTTTGCTTATAGAATCTCATAAAAAGTATTGTACCTATGTATTATACCCGTATATAATAGATTTTTAATTCGTTTAATTTCCAAGCTGTTTGACTTTATAGACAGACTATATGATAAATTTTTGAAAGTTATAGAACAAAAGTTTATGATGTTCTTAACCTCTCAGGACTGTTTCTGAGTGGTTGCTGTAGGTAGGTAGAAGATGACTGCCTAATCAAAACTTAAATGATACGCATTATCTCGGAGGACACGGTGGAGTACACAATGAAAATGTGCTCCACTTAGATAGAGCACTGCCATGTCTTCGTGAGGACGGTCAACGGCAGCGACCTGCAGCCATCAGGTCATGATGATAGTTGTAAGGAAGATAAATAAATAAATAAATAAATGATTCAGAGCAAGGAGGAATGGCAGGCATACACATAATCTAGTATTATCTACTAATAGTATGGAAAGTAAAGCTGTACATAGAAAGTTAAGAATATTTCTCAGCTTTCTAAACTAGAAATGACAGGATTTCCTGAGTAAAAGGTAAGGAGTGAAACTGGTAATTCTTGTATTCTAGGGCTTTAAGTTAACCACCTTAAGGTTGGTCTACACTGGAGGAGCGGAGAATGACTTGAGCACAAGCCGAGCCGCTCTACTCGTGGAGGCAAGTGTGGACGTACCATCAAAAATATTTCTGCCTGACCATCGAGTTTATTTTTGCTTGCACTCGAAACGAAAACTTCAAAGGGTTTGGTTTGGCGCCGCGTCGCAGGATTCAAGAGAATTTTTTTTGAGAAACTCCTTGTGTTTGTCAAAAAACCGACAATAGACGGAGGACAGTCGAGCACGAACCAAACGCTCGGAATCGAAACGAACTCGTTTAAGGCTTGTAAGTTGGTCCACGCTTAAGAAGCTTGTGCTCGTCTGCTCTAGCATAGACACACCTTTATAAGATTATATAGTAGTACTTAGTGTTACTGTGTGGTCTAACCGCATTCACATTAAGTTCCTTTCGATTCCAATACTTCATCAGAAAAATTGGTCATTTTTGCTGATATTTATATTTTTTTTGCTAGCGACGCATCTGTTCATTAACACCCGTGGCTGGAATGGCTAGCCACGGGTGTTAAAAGCTTTAAAATTCTTATTAGTTTTGTTAACAATTTTTGAAAGAGTACTGTGGTCCTTGAATGCAAAGGGCAACTGGAGGACACAGGTGAGTTTTAGTCCATAAAACTCTATAAGTAATTTGATGATTTCTATGCTTAAAAAAAACATTCATTCCATCTACATATAAAAAACGATGAGAAAATGACTGACTGACATCAACACAAAGCGGCTAGGAACTTGAAATTTTGCATAAAGTTTTTTCTCATGCCGTATACTATATTATAGTCTGTCTAAAAAGTCAAACGATTTGGGAATTTTGTATAATATTCAATAAAAAATATTCATATTCGATACTTTTTATAAGGTTCTTCTATTAGTAAACAATTATCAAGATCTCTTAATAAACTTTGATTATTGAACCAGTGTTGACTACATCAGATTTCATTTATTCATCAATACCCTTTTTAGACAGACTCTAAGGCCCGTATTACAGAATGTCACTCAAAACTCAAGCATTACTTGAAACTAGATTCAAGTCATTTGATTGGTTGAAACTAGTTTTAAGTAACACTTGAGTTTTGAGTGACGTTCTGTGTAATACGGGACTTAGAGGAGATTTTCGAAAATTCGCCCCACATAGGAATGAAATGAGGGTCCAAATTTTATATGGAAAGAAGAAAGAAAGAAGAAATAAAACATATTTATTCTGCCCGAATAGACGCACAATTCGTTACAAAAATATACAAAGAAAAAAAAAACAACAATAGTTTTCCCGCCAGCCAGAGCATGTGTGTATACGAAAAATTTACTTTCACATGGGCAAAGCCGCTGGCAGAAGCTAGTAAATTATAAAACCACTCATAAAATTATGTAGTCTTTCCTAAGTACATTAGAATAAATTATTTAACTTGGAACTCATGCGAGGAAATCATAGACTCGTTCGTATGCATACAGGGACTTTCCTCGCATGAGTTCCAAGTTCACGCGAAATGTCACGGTGTTTAAGATGCATGCCACCGTCGTCGTTGCAATAGCTACCTTATTTAGGAGTGTGTATGATAGGCATGCATTGTGAATGTATATATGTCGCAGGGAAATGACGGTATCAGGGATTTCACGAAATCCCCAGGGATATCACGAATTCCCGGCAGATGTCAAATATTCTTGTTTATTACGTCTTCTTACTAAAAACACGAGTATCTAGTGATATGACGAAACACCAATTTATCGTCAGTGATATGTCGTTTCACTAAACTAAATGTAGTAAAATAAAGAATACTGTTTATGAATAAAGTAATAAAACAAAATTACAAATTAACTGATGCATTTTTATTAGAAAATAAAGTTTTAATCAACTAAACCATAATAATCTGACAATGATATCAGGTATTATACCTTTTTATATTACGGGAATTCGTTTATTAGGTACAAAAAATAAATGTAAGTTTAATAAAAAACTATTAAAAAAAAAGACTTCTAAAAGTATGTCTCGATTTTTATTCGGCAGTATCCGCTTTTCTGACATTTTACTAGTTTATTTTAGTGAAACGACATATCACTGACGATAAGTTTGTGTTTTGTCATATCACTAGATTTTTTTAGTAAGAAGACGTAATAAACAAGAATATTCGGCATCTGCCGGGATTTCGTGATATCCCTAGGGATTTCGTGAAATCCCTGATATCGTCATTTCCCTGCAACATATACACCTCAAGGTAGACAACCTAGGGCAATTTGTTGGCGGAATCATTGATGACGATGTATGTTCGTGCTGTCCTGGGCCATGCACTTGCATGAATGGACAGGACAATTTTCTGGAAGGTGCATATACAACACCTCAGAGCCTCAAGTCTGCTATTACAATAGTGTCATAATGGTCTATCATTGATTTCATAATTGTTGATTTTGACAAGTTTTGGTAATCTACTAATATAATGGCGCCATTATGACTTTCACTGACACTCCATTGAAAGAAATGGCATAGAATCTTGTAAACAATGATACTTAAATGAATGTCTGACGTATGCGGTAGTCTACTAAAATTTTGACAGTTCCTTTGATCAGTGACCATTAGAACGTCATTGTGCAGTCAGACCTTTTAATAAGCTCGATATTGTCATTTTACCACAATTCTATTACGAGACCATTGACTGATCAATGATCGATCATTATGAATTAGCAGATTACGAACTTTAAGCAAAATGACAATGGGATCGCGTTGGAATGACGAATTTATAAAAATAGCAGACTTGGGCCCCTGGTCGATTGTCAGAAACTCTGTAATCTATAGACAGAAGGTAAGCTTGAAGAGCAGGCAATAGGATTTTTGACGCCACGTCTAGGTGTTCCCTTGGAGCCCTAGGAGCCGAGTTACACCTTTTAGGTGCAGTTAAGATCTAACTTTAAATATCACCTTTGGCTTTTCTGCCATTGAACATACTAACTAAAAAGGTCAAAGTATCAGGTAGTACTACCGACACCGCCGTTCGATTAAATGTACCAACGACAATATTTGTAAACTCACCAGCAGTCTTTATAAGATTATCCAATACTTCTTGAGGTATCGGCTCCGGACTGAAAGACCTCACAGTCCTTCTCTCAGCCATCAGCTCGTAGTACTCCCGTGACCTCTCCAGAACTTCATCATCCGACCTTCTTGGAGGTCTGTAGGTTATGTGAGGAGTGTCTTCTGGGATGGCCGGTACCAGAAGATCAGGATCATCGTCAGCATCGTCCGGGAAGTCACGAGCTGAAAAGAAAAAAGCAACTTTAAAGTTTTTGAACAGATAAAAAATGTGTTAAGTGTATTTAAGCAAGGAGCCAGTAGCTAAGATAATAACATGACGGCAAGTAATGAGTAGCTCGCCGTCCGACGGTCCGGTAAGGACCAAGCCTGCGTCGACGGCGCGTTGTATTCTACGCGAGCCTAAAAAAGATATCAGAAAAATGGACGAAGCCCACTAGGGCTTATGCTTGCTAGGGCTGTGGGATATTTCGTAAGCGCCTGGAACACTAAACAGACTCGAAGCTATTTTGATGAAATTTTGTATGAACTTTTGAACTCCAATGAAGGACATAGACTAACTTTTTATCTAGCTTCGCATTTGATTTCACGTCCGCTATAATCGACATTTCTTTAGACGAAATAGTGCACAATAGCTAATAATAATATAATTATTTCATTATTACCCCAGAGTTTGTTTCGGTGTTTCTTCTCAGGGTAGTTAGCTAGGAAACATTAGCCTCATCTAGTTTGAATTGACAAAAAAATTGACGTGTAAAAGTGTTTTTAAAAAACCTATTTGCAAAATAAATATCATTTATCATTTAATTGACATTCACGTAGAGGACAAAAGATACTTAAACGTCACGTTTTTTTACTGAAGAGAGGCCAGAGTCCGGATTTCTGTTGCGCTAAGCGAATGATCAATGACGCATTTAGAATATGAATAAATATCGAATATCTAAAGGCACGCAGGTCAATTATAAATTAGTTATAAATCGTGTTGGTGTCAAATATCACGAAGGAATTAGTAAAATATTGTACTCGTATTACTAGTACGAGTATTGTCTTGCAAAATTTCTTTTTTCGATTTCTTTTCATTCTGTCACGACTTGTATACCGTAGATGATGCTGGAGGTGTGCCTCACTTGGGTGGAGCACTGCCATGTCCTCGTGGGGGTGATTCGCGGCAATGACTTCTCGCGCCGAGCCCTGGTACAGGCCATAACCCGGAGCGAGAAGGAATGGCAGACGGTCGCCTCCTTCGGCGAAGCAGTAATGCTAGCAAAAGAGACGGCCGCACGCGTGAGGGAACGGACTTCCGATTTCTTGTATACTCCGCCACTGTGACTTACGGATGGCGAGCAATGGGTAGCTCGCTGTCCAGCCGTCCGGTAACCATTCAGAATGAGCCTGAGTCGTTGACGGCGTATAGTGTTCTACGTGGACCTCAGATATGTCAGAAAAATGGCAGGGGCCCTGCAAGGCCGAAGCCTACTGGATGGGTTAGGTTCCAAAAGGAAAACCCGGGGACCTGAAAAGCAAGGAAAAAAGGAATATGGGAGTGGGTTTCAGTCAGTTAAAGTCTGACACGCCCTACATTTTATATATTTTTTTTTTTTACATTAAAATCCATTGGCACACCACACCGTTGTCGACTTCTTTAGTCGATATTGTTATCGCCCCACGCTGAAGACCAGCGCTGTAGACTCGCGCATTTTTGCGTGTGGACACAGCATTATGCTGAGCGTACGGCCGTTTTGCTCGGACGTGGCGCGTATTTTCTGTTATTTTTTTTTTTTTAACATTAAAATGTATTATGTTTGTCTTAAGTGTGCTCCTCTTTCGGGCAAAAAAAACGTTTTTCTTTGTTTTCTTTCTTTTATTTCTACAGCTCAGCCCTAGATAAGGTAAAGTCATCAGAAGATTAATAACACACTTTTTTGTATAAATAACTATGGATAAAGGACCTCGGTGCACGATGCACGTGCCTGCTGTATGGCCACTAGTTCCTTTCTTGTTACTAGCTGGTACGAACAAAGTAATTAACTCGGTCTTGATAAACTGTTATAAAAATAACACCAGTGCGGATAAAGAGCGCAGTTTCTGGGAAAGTGCCGTCTGCTGTACGAACAGACATCTGGTAATAGTGAATAATAATGTTATCATGTACCTTGCACGCCCACTGCAGGTGGCGAAAAAGTTATTGTATTGAATAATAATGACTTATCTATAGGTACAATTTATATATGAAAACAAGAGCATGCTTATATTTTTATATTTAGTTTTTTTTTGACCCGAATAAATGGCATTTGCGTTGGGTAAAAAAAAAACACTACTTCGACCGTGGCGGCGAGTTTACAAGCGTAAAATAGTTATTTGTTATACAAGAGTGCAAAGTTGCTTTTTAACCGCGTGCTCAATTTTGATGACCGAGCAAGCGAAGGATTCTAAAATTGAATCACGAGCGTAGCGAGTGACTCAAAAATTAGAATCCTGAGCGTTAGCGAGAGAATCAAAAGAGCATGAGGTGAAAAATCTTTGCAGTCGAGTGCAACACGTAACTTTTCATTCCACCTCAGCGAGGAAATGACTAAATGTATAATAAAGTACACCAAAAAGGTTCTGAGTCTGAGTTTTTAACAAATTAAAAAAAAAGTAGTATGACGAATTTGGTACCATGGAGGTAGAAGTAAATAGGTTTAATGATGTTTTGAATACATATACATAGTGCACGCGATGTTCTAAATTTAATTTACTTTATCTCTCTAGAGAATAAAAACGGCTTTTGCTCTCAGATACCGAAGAGCAAAAACTCTCTTTCCGAGATGGTGGGATGAAAATGATATTTTTTCGCTTGTTCTCCCTTCTCCTTTTTCTTCCATGATCTTTAGTTAAATGTATATTTACACAAAAAATGCTATTCAAAAGTTTTTCAGAACGTAGAGTCTATGTCTAATAAGTTAAACGACTTGGGTAATTATTTGGATTTAATGAAATCTGATGTAGTCAACACGGGTTCAATAATCAAGGTTGATTTTAAGAGATAGAGATCATTGACTAACAGAAGAACCTTATGAAAAGTACCGAATATAAGTATTTTTTAATGATTAAATATTATACAAAATTCCCAAGTCGGTTGACTTATTAGACAGACTATACATAGCATATGTAAATCAATCAATATTTCGCAAAGAAAATGAATTTAAAGATCAGCGGGTCGTAGAGTCCGCTGACTTTTAAATCCATTTTCTTTGCTTATTTATTTATTTATTTATTTTAATCTTTATTTTACACCACATAAATAAAAATACAGGATCAAAATTTAAAAGAATAATTGTACAATGGGCGGTCTTGTCGCACAGGGCTTATGTGTGCATTTAAGGCCCAAGCGCCCAAAAAGTGTCATAAAACAGTGACTTTCTGAAGCCTATTCCTTGGTAACGGCCAGGTTAATATGTTTGAAAAAAATATAATGTTTATTAAAAGAAACCTATACTAAAATAATAAATTAAGAGTGGAAATGTAATGGATAATTTAATGCCTAATATGGACTAAGTGTCTGAAATAAAAAGATTTTTTTTTTATTTTTTTTTATTATATATTCATGAACAATATTATCAACTACTAGCTTTTGCCCGCAGTTTCGCCCGCGTACATAAAATATAGCCTATGTCACTCAAGAATGAAGTAGCTTTCTATCGGTGAAAAAATTTTAGCAATCGGACCAGTACTTCCAGAGATTAACCTCCTACAAACAAAAAAACAAAAAAAAAAAACAAACTTTACCACTTTATTATATTAGTATAGACTAGCTTTTGATAATAAATATAAATATATTACACACAAGATCATTTATATTTACATATAAAAAAACAATGGCCCCAATACGCTACCTACTACTACTACTACTACTATGGGGTGACGTCCTCGGGGCCTTTATATTTATCTACTGTGCCTTTAGTAAGGATGGGTGTGGCTGGGTTCAATTCTTGGCCCTTTCCTTTTTAGGGTTCCGTAGCCAAATGGCAAAAAACGGAACCCTTATAGATTCGTCATGTCTGTCTGTCTGTCTGTCCGTCCGTATGTCACAGCCACTTTTTTTCGTAACTATAAGAGCTATACTGTTGAAACTTTGAAAGTAGATGTATTCTGTGAATTTCACACAAAAATAGAAAAAAAGCAATACATTTTGGAACAAAATACTTAGAACTGAAACTCAAAAATTTTTTTTTCATCGAACCCATACTTGTGGGGTATCTATGAATAGGTCTTCAAAAATGATATTGAGGTTACTAATATCATTTTTTTGTAAACTGAATAGTTTGCGCGAGAGACACTTCCAAAGTGGTAAAATGTGTGTGAGGGGGGGGCCCCTCTAACTTCTAAAATAAGAGAATGATAAAACTAAAAAAAAATATATGATGAACATTATTATATAAACTATCAACGAAAATTAGTTTGAACGAGATCTAGTGACTAGTTTTTTTTTTTAATACGTCATTAATCTAAAAATACACTATTATTACAACATCGATCAAAGTTACAACGAACTACAAGAACTTTTATAGTATGTGTCTTACTGCTACGGAACCCTTCATGGACGAGTCCGACTCGCACTTGGCCGGTTTTTCTAGTTTATATTAATGACCTTCCTTACATGATGGCTAATTTATCAGATATAATTCTATTTGCTGATGACACTTTTCTTATTTTTAAAGTGGATAAAAAAGATGCGGATGTCTTGCGTGTCAACGAAAGTCTGGCTGTTCTTTCGAAATGGTTCGCAGCTAATAATCTCTTACTAAATAGTAAGAGATTATAAATAAAACTAAATGTATAAAGTTTTCATTACCCAATGTCCCTCAAGTTGGCGTCAATCTAATTCTTGATAGCAAAAACTTGATGTAATTACAGAAACTGTGTTCTTAGGTATAACTGTCGATTCCAAACTGCAGTGTAGCGCTCATATGAACTCTCTCAGGTAGATTAAGCTCAGCGGCATATGCAGTAAGAAAAATAAGGCCCTTATTTTTCTTACTGCATATGCCGCTGAGCTTAATCTACCTGAGAGAGTTCTACCTGATATGAGAATTGCCAAACTTAAGTGGCAATGGGCAGGGCACATTGCTCGCAGAACAGATGGCCGTTGGGGCCGAAAGGTTTTGGAGTGGCGACCGCGTACCGGAAGACGCAGTGTTGGAAGGCCTCCTACAAGGTGGACCGACGACCTGGTGAAGGTAGCAGGAAACCGATGGATGCGGGACGCACAGGAACGTTCGATGTGGCGACGCTTGGGGGAGGCCTATGCCCAACAGTGGACGTGTATCGGCTGAAATGATGATGATGATGATGATTTATCTGTACCTTTTTAAGTTTGTTTGAGCAATATAATTTATCAAATCGAATACTACTTTATCTACTTAGTACTTATAGACCAACGCATCAGGTAACTATAGAAAATTCACAATTTTACAGCTATCGATAACATTGCAGGTTCTCTTAGTCAAAACATAATTTATAAATAAACCACGCTTGGAGCTAATGAACCGCGTGAATGGATGATAACTAAATTTTCCTTATCAATGACAAAGTAGAAAGGTTACGCGATATCTACGGAACTTTGTACCCCAATGCAGCGTGACACTCAGAAAAAACATATAAACAAATCGTGATTACTCATAATAAAAATAGTAATTACTATAAGTAATTAGGTTTATAAAAACAGTTGCTTTTAGGTTGATAATAAAAATATTTGTAGTACATATGTTCACGCCGTAATATTGTGTTTAGGTTGAGTCTAATAGCTAAAACCATTTTTAGTACCTCTCGGCTCGATAGATGGCGTTGGCCGATTTAAATTCGCGCTATCGTTTCGTTACCGAGGATTGTACAAGACCCCTCGGTGAAAATTAATAAATGTCTTCGTTCTGAGTACATGGTGGTTTTATTCAAACTCCCGACTCGTCGACAAAACAGGGCGACAAGATCTTCGATGATCATAAGGTCCTACGATCCGGAACGTTTTTTGGAAAAACCCAACAGGCGCCCTCTAGTGTTCGGAGTCGAGAACTAGAAAATAGCAATTTGGAGCGTAGTCGACAAAGCTGAGCTGAGCTGAGCGGAGCGGAGCGTGGTCGACAAAGCTGAGCTGAGCGGAGCGTGGTCGACAAAGCTGAGCTGAGCGGAGCGTGGTCGACAAAGCTGAGCTGAGCGGAGCGGAGCGTGGTCGACAAAGCTGAGCTGAGCGGAGCGTGGTCGACAAAGCTGAGCTGAGTGGAGCGAAGTCCAAGGAGCTAAGTGAGACGTTAAAAGTGTTTAGTGATCAAAGTGCAACTTAAAAACTGTGAGTACATTCTTCTTCATTAATTGTTCCAAGTGTCAGAGACTTGTAAAAATTTAAAGCTATAGCATGGACTTAGAAAATTTTTAAGAAATTTAGGACTTAGAATAATTCTGCAAAAATTGAAGAGACCCCGAATCTATGCCCGATTTTACTTAGAATTAAAGTACAGTTCAAACACTTAGAAAAATTACCACATTCAAACACTTAGTAAATTTCAAAACTGTGAAACTTAGCAAATTGAGCACATCAAATCATTTGCTTGTATTCAGTACTTTGAATCATGGAGGCTAAGTTAAGATTGTTGGATGATATTGGAAATCGCATTCAGAAGGGTCTTATTAACTTCAGAAAGTCTCCAAAAGATAGAATCAATCAAGTGTATGTGGAGTCACGTTTGGAAATATTAAACAAACAGTTTGAAGATTTTGTAAAAAAACATGAGGAACTTTTGGTCAACTACACAGAGAGTGAGTTGAGCGCTACCAGTTACATGAAGAATGATGTGTTTGAGGCTGTTACCGACACCTTTATAACTTATAAAGTAGAACTAAAAAATGCTTTGCCAAAATCATTGTCTTCTGTAATGAGTGATGTCTCACCAGACCATAGTCAACCGAAAGTTATGTCTATTGCCAAATTACCTAAAATAACAATCCCAGTTTTTAGTGGTGCATATCAGGAATGGTCAACATTTAGAGATTTGTTTTTGTCACTAATCGATAATAACCAGACACTTGATGATGTTCAACGTCTACATTATTTAAGATCACAGTTGTCAGGTGAAGCATCACAGCTCATAAAGCACATACCGATCACGCATGCAAATTATAAAAAATGTTGGACTTTGCTATACAGTCGTTACAATAATAAGAGATTTCTAGCTAATTGTATTCTCAAGCGCTTACTGAACCAAAAACAAATGATGGTTGAGTCATCTGTTGCTCTCAAGGAACTTTTAGATACAACAACCGATTGCTTGCATGAACTGTCAAATCTAGGGGTGCAGGTGGACGCTTGGGATATTATTATTATTTATTTAATTAGCTCCAAGTTGGACGTTGAGACTCGGAAGCAGTGGGAATTGCAGGTAAGTCAATCTTGCGAGGAACTTCCCACCTTCAAGGATTTTCAAGAATTTTTGGAAAAACGTTTTCGGGCTTTAGAATTTGTGGAACCTCAAAGTAGCAAGTCTAAAGGTAGTACTAGTACTAAAGCGTGTCACGTCGTTTCAAAATTATCCTGTCCCCATTGTTCGGAGGAGCATCTCTTGTTTCATTGTAAAAAGTTTGCTCAGGAGACTGTTGATCAGCGTCGTCAAATAGTTAAATCCCATGGTTTGTGTTTCAATTGCCTTCGCTCAAGTCATCTTAATATTAATTGTCGAGTAAATACTAAGTGCAAAATTTGTAGCAGAAAGCATCATTCACTCTTGCATCTAAAAACGAATTCAGAAGTAGAGACGAGCTCTACCGCGTCTCCTACGCAAAAGGAAACACCACAGAACGAGACCACGGCTGAACCTCATATTTCAACCCATTTTGCTCAAAATACTCATAGTCAGGTCGTACTGGCTACAGCCATAATTAAGGCTAGGTCGAGTAATGGGTATCCACAAGTTTTGAGAGCCCTGTTAGATCAGGGCTCACAAGCTTCGTTTATTACAGAGTCGGCGGTTCAGTTATTAAAGTTAAAAAAGATAGCAGTCAAAACGTCTATCTCAGGTGTGGGTGGAGGTCAATGCGATCTAACGTCAAAATTTACGGTTGAACTAAACATTCAGTCATTACACGATCCTGACTTCACCTTACAAATAAAAGCATATGTGCTGAGTAAGGTAACTACGATTTTACCTGAAAGGAAATTTACATTGGTGGATTGGCCAGAGCTAAATAATATGAATTTGGCTGATCCAAATTTCAATAAACCTAACAAAATAGATATTTTGTTAGGGTCGGGAGTCTATGCCAAAGTCTTAAAAGAAGGCTTAATCAAGGACCCTATGGGTAAAACTATGGCTCAAGATACTTACCTTGGCTGGATCATATCGGGAGAAGTCAGCGATGTAGATGGAGTGACGTCTTGTCACAATGTCATTCTAAGCATGCACGCTAAGGTCGAAGAAAACGAGATCCTGAAAAAGTTTTGGGAACTAGAGGCAGAGCCAACAGGCTCTGAAAAGTCAATTCTTAGCCCTGAAGAGCAAGCATGCGAGGATCACTTTGCTGCTACCACATGTATGGATGCAGATGGCCGCTACATCGTAAAATTGCCTTTTCGGTCCAGTAAAACACCCTGTAATACAAAGGAAATAGCATTAAAAAGATTATACAGTCTTGAACGGAAGTTAGCAAAAAATATCGAGCTAAAGGAACAATATACATCGGTAATTCATGAATATTTATCACTAGGTCATATGGAAGAGATTTCTAATGAAAAAGACAAAAAGAAAATAAGTGCTGTTTACTTACCGCATCATGCCGTAATCCGAGAAGACAAGACGACCACAAAATTAAGAGTGGTATTCGATGCGTCATCCAAGGGATCCGATGGCATTTCTTTGAATGACACCTTAATGGTAGGACCACGCTTACAGGCTGATTTACGTCATACAGTTATGTGTTGGCGTCAACATCCTATATGCTTGGTAGCTGACATCATAAAAATGTATCGTCAAGTAAAAGTATCTGATGATCACACGGACTTTCAAAGGATTTTATGGCGAGATAACGTTGAGTCTGATATAAAGGAATACAGGCTTTTGAGAGTTACGTTTGGAACATCTAGTGCACCTTACTTGGCAGTCAAGGCATTGCAGCAAACCGCTAGCGATGAAGGTCAATCATATCCATACGCTGCTAGTAGGGTAAAGACGGATTTTTATATGGATGACTTAATGACAGGTTGCCAGACTGATGAAGAAGCTGTAAAAATCTATCATGAGTTTAATGAACTGTTGAACAAAACAGGTTTCACTTTGCAAAAATGGACAAGTAACCGAGAAGAGTTGATAAAACAGATAAATCTGGATACTGGAAGAGATCTGGAAATAAAAAAAGATGAAACCACTAGAATACTAGGACTTACCTGGAATCGTAATTCTGACGAGTTCCATTATACAGTAAAGTTACCTTTTACAACACCGTCACCGTTGCCGTCGTCTGCACCTGAAACTAAAAGGAAAGTTATATCAGAAATATCACGCTTATATGATCCGTTGGGTTGGATTGCACCATGTATAATCATCGCTAAAATCTTCATTCAAAAACTGTGGATTGCTGGTTTGGATTGGGACGAAGAGCTGTCTGAAGAACTTCTAAAAGAGTGGCAGTCTTACCGTTGTGGGTTGTATACACTCAACAACTTCAGAATTCCTAGGTGGCTGGAAAGAAAAAGCGATGATCAAACAGTTGAATTGCATGGTTTCTCGGATGCATCAAACGCAGCATACGCCGCGGTTGTTTACATCAGAGTCATTGATGCTGTAGGCCAAGTCCACTGTAATCTGGTAACCGCAAAAACGAAGATGGCTCCGATTAAACAAATTTCTATACCACGACTGGAGCTATGTGGCGTAGTTTTAGTTACCAAATTACTTTTAGAAGTGGCTCATGTTTTGAATATTCAAAAATCCAACTTACATGCTTGGACGGATTCCACGATCGTGTTGGCTTGGTTGAGCGATCACCCGAGTCGATGGAAAACCTTCGTCGCAAACCGAACATCTGAAATCCTTAGTACCCTTGATACCACTCAATGTCATTATGTGGACACAAACAACAATCCAGCTGATATTGCTTCGAGGGGTACCACATCAACGGATTTAGTAAACAACTCGCTTTGGAAGCATGGACCATCGTGGTTACTTGTTGATACCATAGAATATAGCAGACCCAAGGCTATAATGACGAAACTGGAACTGAAATCCATAAAGGTACATGCAACACAGATAGACGATCAGCCGAGTGAATTGATGTGGTCTAGATTTTCATCGTTCCGTAGACTAATCAGGACTCTGACCTATTGCAGACGATTCCTGAAATTAAAGAGAGCCAGAGAAGCACGGACAAAGCTGCCGCCTTACCTTACAGCTTCCGAGATCGCTGATACCATGCATTGCTGCCTCAAGCAGAGTCAAGGTGTTTGGTTTGAACGAGAGATCAAGGCTATCCAAGCTGGAAAAGACGTCAACAAAACCAGCCGTTTGTCATCGTTAAATCCTTATTTGGATGACAAGGGCTTGATGAGAGTAGGGGGTAGGATCCAATATTCACAACTCGGTGAGGATAGAAAGCATCCTATCATAGTTTCTTGTCAGTCCCATTTGTCAAGATTACTTATCTCAGATGCTCATGAACGCGTACTACATGGTGGACCTCAACTGACTCTTAACTTTCTTCGCTCAAAATATTGGATCGTTCGTGGGAAGAATATGATCAAGGCTCACATCCGCGATTGCGTGCCATGTATTCGTCATGCAGCTGTAACACGTAATCAATTAATGGGACAGCTACCATCTTGCCGAGTGACTCCAAGTAAGCCCTTTCTTCATTCAGGTGTCGACTACGCGGGACCAATTCAAATACGAACAGCAAAGGGTCGTGGACATAAGTCCTATAAGGGTTACATCTGTCTGTTTGTATGCATGGCAACCCGCGCAGCGCATATAGATGCGGTCTCTGACCTGACCTCTCAAGGCTTTCTTGCTACATTTAAACGCTTTGTTGCTAGACGAGGTCACTGTAGTCACCTTTACAGCGACAATGGTACCAATTTTGTAGGGGCATCCAAAGAGCTTAAAGCAATGTTTCGTGATGAGTGTGCTTCTCTTCCTCAAGAAATTGCCTCAGCCTTGGCCAATAATGGAACCGAATGGCATTTCATTCCACCTCATTCTCCTAATTTTGGAGGTTTATGGGAGGCTGGAATCAAAAGCACGAAACATCACCTCAAGCGGGTGATTGGCGAGTCGACTTTGACCTTTGAGGAACTGAGCACAGTCCTATCCCAAATTGAGGCATGCCTGAATTCCAGACCTATATCACAGTCTAGTGTGGATTCATCAGACCCAAACCCATTAACACCGGGACATTTCTTAGTCGGTCAGCCACTGGTAACAGCACCAGATTATGATTATGAGCATACAACAGTCAGCAGCTTAAGACGTTGGCAATTGACACAAAGAATGATTCAATCATTTTGGAAACGTTGGTCTCAGGAGTATTTAACAATGTTTTTTCAACGACACAAGTGGGCTAAACGTACGCGCGATCTGAAGGTTGGGGATGTTGTCCTCGTAAAGGAAGACAATTTACCACCTGCCAAGTGGTTATATGGTAAAGTTGTGGAAGTACACCCTGGCAAGGATAATTTAGTGCGCGTAGTTACCCTTCAGTGTAAGGACTCCCGAGTCAAACGCCCAACTTCTAAGCTATGTATTTTACCTGTTAACGATGAATGATGCGTTATTTTACTGTTTTACTTTTATTTCATTTTTTTTTAAATAATATACAGTCCACTCAGATGATGTTTGTTGATAAACCTAATTTTTACTTTCTACTTATGGCCTATGTAATACTTTTGTAACAGGAACATTGTGAACACCAAGGATTTTAGTATAAGAGAAGTTGTTATGATTTCACTCTTGATCACGTCATGGTGGGCGGTTTGAAAGGACTAGGTCCTTGGTGGGCGGAATGTTCACGCCGTAATATTGTGTTTAGGTTGAGTCTAATAGCTAAAACCATTTTTAGTACCTCTCGGCTCGATAGATGGCGTTGGCCGATTTAAATTCGCGCTATCGTTTCGTTACCGAGGATTGTACAAGACCCCTCGGTGAAAATTAATAAATGTCTTCGTTCTGAGTACATGGTGGTTTTATTCAAACTCCCGACTCGTCGACAAAACAGGGCGACAAGATCTTCGATGATCAACATATAATAAAGGCTAATGAACTATTTTTCATTTTTAATATTAACGTTAATTATGTTTATTCTATTGAGTTTAACTGAAATATAATTTGTTTTGCAAATACTCGATATTGAATAATAGGCATAATATACCACGTTCCATTAAAAGCGTCAAAGGGGCCTCTGCGAGTTGGTTTCGACTCCTCGTACGCCTTCTAAAGGTCCAGGACCCCAGGGTTCTGAGATATGAGCTTGCGGACAGTGAGCAATCGGTAGCTCGCTGTCCGGCCGTCCGGTAAATGTCCGGACCAAGCCCAAGTCGTCGACGGCGCGCACTGTTCCCGCGCGCACTGTTCCCGCGCGCATCAAGGAGTGACCCAGTCGGGTCGAAGCCTACTGGAGCCAGGGTTATCCGAAAGGGAACTCGAGCTCCGGTATGAAGGCTAGAAGGAACAGGGTGGGTCCTTTAGTCAGTAAGAGTCTGACCGTATCTCCCGCTCCGCCCAAGAGCGGGGGTTGTCATTGGATGATTTTTCCCACCATAAAAAAAGGGTTCTGAGATATAATAAGGCATAATATAAAATAATACCAGTGTTATCCTTGTGCATAGACATGAGCAAAGCTTTTGAAAATGTGCATTTATTTGGATAAAAAACTTGAAACATACAGAATAAGATAACGTATCATCATCAAAACATTCATGAGCTGGCAGATAAAAAAGCAAATTACACATATTACGAAAATGTTCAATCTATTTAAAAAATCAAACATCCAAAATAACAATAGAAATTTACTAATATATACACGACACTTATATAATATACATATATGTGTCGTGTATATATTAGTAAATTTTAGAGATTTTCTAAGAGCATATTATTATATGCTCTAGATAGAAAATTAGAATCTATTTGATTAACTATATTGTGCACTAATCCTATGCATACAAAGTTAATTTTCATTTCGTTAGTTCTTTAAAATGTATCTGCTATTCTCAAAATCAAATGACCTTTAATATTCGGTCGAAAGGCTGGATTCTCGCCACGACACCAACTTCAAGTCGTTCGTGATACGAGTTCCAACCCACCATCTGGAGACCTTTTTGAGAGAGGACTTTTGGCCGAAAGGTGTCGTGTATCAACGTTTCCGAGGACGGCTACGCGACACCACGCAGCGGAACACGACGCCGATGTTACGTGTATAATTATTAAATAAGTTTTATTGTTATGATATGTATTAGTTTATTAATTTATAAGATTATTTAATTTTTTTTTTTCTATGGGCCTCCGATGCCTGAAAATAAATGGTTATTATTATTATTATTACTAATTCTCAAATTCTAAATTCAAAAACTTTTATTTCACATAGGCTTATATGGGCACTTATGAAACGTCAGAAGCTAGTGCACAGTTCCAATTGATCGTTTTCTATGGAGAAGAACCTGCAAGAAACTCCATGGTTACTCTTAAAAATTTCAGAATGTAAACCATCTTCTCGGTCTTCTCCATTTTTCTAGTCTTTATTATTTTTAATAATAAAATGGTTTGAGACACACGGTAGCATGGTTTCAAAATCAATAATGGACATATGTAGAAACGTTGTTTCTATTAAGTTCTAGATACTAGAGATTAGGTACAATCTGCATCGAGTAACTTCTTATCAAAAACATGGAAATGAAATTACCGGCTGATAAGTTTAAAAATGTGCCAGACAGTTTGACATAATGCCTATAATATTGTAATCTATAGGTACTAATATCTTCCTCCTTGCGTCGTTTATCCTCAATGCTGAGGGTCACGACCTCGACGAGTAACTTTCTTGTGACTCTATTTCGTCAAAGATATGACATTTTTGGCGATGTGGATGGCGTCGCAGACTGTGGTCTTCAATGTAACACGGATTTGGTTTAACCAACGTAACGGACTCCTGCTCCTGGGTCTTTTCCCATCTGTTTTTCCTATCAGAAGCAACTTTTCCAGGTTATCACCGTCTTTCTGACAATGTGGCCAAAGAAAGAAAGATTCTTCTTTGGCATATGGTGGTGAGTCTTATGGGTGACATAAGTTTGGCTTATGGAGTCGTTAGTCCGAATAGGTGCTTATATAACGTGTGCAAAAATAACTGTAATAGAGTTATTTACGTCTATATATTTGCTTGTTTATTATGTTTTCTATCCATAGTCACTAGCACAAGCATGGGCACAAACAAACAAAATATAACCTATTAGCATTTCCCTAATAGACAGACTAGATTCCATTACCTGATTACAGTAAATTCTATACCAGTTAGCAATCCAGATATTGTACGTAATAGCATACATTAGTGTTATTACTATTATTATGTCTACATACGCAGATGGTAAACATATAACAACGCGTATATGGTCGTTGACATTTATATTAATGTATATCGCTTACATTGTTATCAGTGTCACGATATATTTCAAGGGAAATAACCGTATACATATGTTATTATGTTTCGAATTAATGGCGGACGGGAAATATGTATTACAAAATACATTTGTTGATAGTCTGTTTCTAGGCTATTATAAAATCGTTATTTATATATTATAATATATATTTAAAAAAAACTGACTGATGGTTGCTAAAATACTGTCAACCTTTGGTTATGACTGAGTTAAGTATTAAAGTGCAATTATAATATTATTAAATTATTTTCATTCATTTATGGTTATTTATTTTATTTCAATAAAAACATAATTAAATAAGTACTTATTAACATTTAAACTAATAAATATTATAGCTTAGGGGTATTTTTAATATCGTGCGTCGTATATACAGTACAAACTAAAAATATAATAATATTTACTAACGGATAGAAAGAACTCATTAGGCTTTAACAAATTCATCCACATCGATGTCAATGGGCAAACTACCCAGAACGCTGGCAGCATTGCCACGCTGGATGGCAATGCTGATTTGTTGACCAAAGAGAAGCCCGGCTTTCTGGTTGAATAGACAAAAAAAAAAAATCGACACAGATACAACAGCAATAAATACTTTTGTCTACAACGGCACGGATAACGCAGTAGTAGAGCGTTTGCCTGCTGCGCTGTATGTCATGGGTTCGTTTTTTGCTCGGAACAAAAATTAGTATGGTTTACAGATAGCCGGGTCTGGGTGTCTTGTGCTTGTGAGTTTACATATTTCTGAACGCACCCATGATACAGGAGTATTTCCTAATGTAGGGTGCAGGGTCGAAGCCTTTTGGAGCCACGGGTAGTGTGAAAGTTAAACCTGGGGCCCTAGCACGAAGGCAAAGAAGGAATAGGAGTGGGTTTTAGTAGTAAAAGTCTGAGACACTCTCCCACTCCACCTAAGAGCGTGAGATGTAATTGGATGAATTTCCCTCCTAAAAAAAAGTATCGAGTAAAGTGAAAATTGATTTTCAAATGACCATCCTACTAACAGACAGTACAGATAAGAAAGTTAATATATTTGGGTTACTCAGTGACCCTTAGGTATATTATCCTACGTATGCCTATTTGTATAGATAACAATAGTGGCGTAGCTTGACGTGGGCCCTCGCCCAGCACCTCGCAATAGCAACTAAAAGGGCCTCTTTATAAACGATTTTGGTTTTATAATTGATAGACGCGCCATTGATCACTATTTCGTTTGATGGTAAGCGAAGATATGGTGGGTTACCATGACGTTTAAACTAAGATTGTTTCATTCTTATTTCAGTGTGGGTAAGAGATGGCGCTAGACAAACTGTTGTCGCTGTCTCATGTTTGAATTTATGAATGAAAAATGCCTCGCTGATGTGCCTTCACCCACGTCACGTTACACCTCTGGATAACAATATTGATAAGGCATCAGTCAGTGACTGTTATTAAGGATGCATGACACAAACCTCACTTACGATTCTTCCTATTTAGATTAGAATAAATGATTTACTAACTGCCGAACGTAGCTTTGCCCGTGTGTAGTGTTTCTCATCTTTATAATTTATTGCCTATACAGGGTGTAAGTGTAAAGCACAGCCCTTCACAAACTTTAAAAGGGCTTGCTCAGTAGACAAAACTGAACAACTATCCACAAGGTTTTTTTTTTCAGAAAAAGAAAAGAAAAATCGGCCTCTCCGTACAAACTGTCCTATCAAGTTTTTAATTTTGTATGGTATGAGTGATGTTTTTTTTCGTTTACTGAAAAAAAAGTCTTGTAGAATGTTGTTCAGTTTCGTCTACTGAGCAAGCCCTTAAAGTTTGTGGAGGGCTGTCCCTTATTATTATTATTATTATTTAGAAGATAAGGGGCTATGCATCACCCATAGTGTAGGGGATGTAGTCACTGCGACCTAAAAGATCTATTGTGACTCGCCACCTTGTTAGAGTAACTCTTTTAGCCCGGAGGCTTCCAAGAAATTTAGAATACTCCTAGCTTTTAGAGTTTTAATCTCCTCCGGGCGAATAATGTGTCGGCCCAGATGGACACTGCGTTTGTGGACAAGGGGCCCGCATTCACACAAGAGGTGCTTAGGCGTCTCCCTCTCCTGATCTGGGGGCTGTCCCTTACACCCTGTATGTTTATCTATCCATAATATCCATATATTATAATTACATATAATAAATCTAAACAAGATTTCACTTGTGCACGCATCACGTAAAATGTACGAAAACGATGTACTTAGACAACTTTTATACATTAAAATGAATTTTGTGTAACTTGATTTTATTACTTAGGCTTTGTTTCATGGTAATCGCTTGACAGATATACCATATTGATTGAATGTTTGGCGGTACGAAGTTCGCCGGGTCAGCTAGTCCAGAATATAGCGACATTGGTACCAAATTTCATCCAAATTCGTTCAGCCGTTTGAGCGTGAGAATTAAGCTTGGGCGGAGCATCGCCGTGCCCTCGTGGAGGTGATCGGCGGCGGAGAACTCTCGCGCCGGGCCTTGGTCGAGGCCATGGTCCGGAGCGAGGAGGAGTGGCAGGCGGTCGCCGACTTCTGCGAAGCAGTAATACTCGCTAAGGAGGAGGCCGACCGCATCAGGCAATGGCGTTCTCGCCGCCGCCGGGATTCCGTTCCCGATTTCCAGCCACCGTAGGCGCGGGCTTGCGGACAGTGAGCAATGGGTAGCTCGCTATCCGGCCGTCCGGTAACTGTCCGGACCAAGCCCAAGTCGTCGACGGCGCGCGCTGTTCCCGCGCGTCTCAAGGAGTTGTCAGCAACAGCAGGGGCCCAGCCGGGTCGAAGCCTACTGGGGCCAGGGTTATCCGAAAGGGCGCTCGAGCCCCGGTATGAAGGCTTGAAGGAACGGGATGGGTTTTTTAGTCAGTAAGAGTCTGACACTATCTCCCGTTCCGCCCAAGAGCGGGGGTTGTCATAGGATGATTTTTCCCATCGAAAAAAAAAAGCGTGAGAAGTAACAAACATACACACAGATAAAACCTTACATAAGAGTCTTATAAAAATCTCAAGGAAACGTTAGTACTACGGGAATAAGAAAAAGATTCAGAAGAAGACATCGAACAGATTTGCAACGGTTTGCAACAATCATCAAGACTCGCCACCGCCTCAATTGCCATAGAACATCAACAAAAATCATCAAGACGTCAAACACACATATATTGTTATAATACAGTGCGTTTCACCCTTCGCCGTAATGTTGGCCATACAGAAAAACAGTGTTGCTATATTTTGAGGAATGAAATTACTTAGAATTGGGGAGATTAACTGTTATTTCGTTACTTTTGACAATTGTCTTATAAGTTTGATTTTTTTTTCTTTTGGAAACTGTAAAAACTACTTTCGAAATAAAATATACGACGGTGGACACCATTTCGCTTGTCCTGCAATTCTTTCAAATACTGAAAACGCCACACTATAATATCGTACTTCTCCATTAACAACTTCCTTTTCAACCAGCTTTTTTTAAAATAAAATCCCATTTCCCTCATAATTCTCCATAAAGTGGTGCGAGTACCGTTAAAATCGATTTCATTTCACATTTCATGCAAAAAATTTTGGTAGAGTAGGCAACTCTTTTCTTTTTCCCTTCTTTTTTCTATAGACAGACAGGGGAGCCAACATTACGGCAAAGGAACCTCTTAAGTGGAACGCACTATAGTCTGTCTAATAAGTCAACCGACTTGGGAATTTTGTATAATATTTAATCATTTAAAAAATACTTACTATACTTTTCATAAGGTTCTTCTGTTAGTAAACAATGATCTCTATCTCTTAATCAACCTTGATTATTGAACCCGTGTTGACTACATCAGATTTCATTAAATCCTGATAATTACCCAAGTCGTTTAACTTATTAGACAGACTATATACATTCTCTACATACACAGATACAAAAGTTTTTTTATTATTATGGATAAGCTCGCGTTTGACCACTATCTCACCTTTTTTTTTTATTGAGGGAATAAATCATCCAATGCCAACCCCCGCTCTTGGGCGGAGCGGGAGATAGTGTCAGACTCTTACTGACTAAAAGACCCACCCCGTTCCTTCTAGCCTTCATACCGGGGCTCGAGCTCCCTTTTGGATAACCCTAGCCCCAGTAGTCTTCGACCCGGCTGGGTCCCTGCTGTTGTTGACAACTCCTTGAGGCGCGCGGGAACAGTGCGCGCCGTCGACGACTTGGGCTTGGTCCGGACATTTACCGGACGGCCGGACAGCGAGCTACCCATTGCTCACTGTCCGCAAGCCCGCGCCTACGGTGGCCGAAATCAGGATCGGAATCCCGGTGGCTGCGGCGAAAACGCCGTTGCCTGATGCGTTTAGCCTCCTCCTTTGCGAGCATTACTGCTTCGCAGAAGTCGGCGACCGCCTGCCACTCCTCCTCGCTCCGGACCATGGCCTCAACCAAGGCCCGGCGCGAGAGGTCTCCGCCGCCGACCACTATCTCAAATTAATATATTTATAATTAATAAATGATATTTATTTTGCAAAATAAAGTTACTTTCGCAAATCACATTTCTTTCAATGTTTCGCCTTCCCGCGTTAATTCAAAGTCATGATATAGTGAAGGCGTTTTATACGTCGAAGTCAAAGTGAATCGATTTGATTCACCATGCCACTTAGTAATAACCACGGTAAAGCACATTCCTTCATAAATAATTTATAGCAATCGATTTTCCTAACACGCAATACTCGTCACCATAAAATTAAGAATTGTGACCATGTAGATAAAACATATATTTATTGATAAGCTTGCATTGGGCCATCGTCAACTAAAATGTGAACTGTTGCCTCGTAAACTAGGTCAGACGCTTGGGTTTTAGGAACCAATATTCTCATAGTGATTTGATATTTTTCATAGTATTTATTAGTTTATTATTTTAGCATATTTATGTATTTTATTATTATAAATAACTTATTTTATATTTTTCCATTTGAACTATTTGTTATGTATTTGTTTATTGTGCAAACCTACCACAGTGTTGTCTTTTTTAACCCAAAGGTTGACTGGTAGAGAATGCTTTGTGGCATTAAGTCCGCCTATGTACCACTATTGTACTATTGGTCAGGAAATAAAACACGTAACGTAACACAAACTTCACTTTTATTACAATGATACAGTATATAAATTAGACTTCTTACTTCAGCCAGTGCTACTCAGCGAATGCCCCTCATGGTCTCTAAGCTCAGAGCAGGTAACCTCCCACCTCTTAGTCCCCACTATGAGGTAGCGTTAGTCAATTGAGCAACCAATAAATAATAATTATATTGATCAATTTAAATGATTTGACAAACTTAAATTACGAATACATTTCTATTACAAGATTTACTCATACAAATTAATTATTAAGTCCTTAAAAACATTTTAAAGATACAAGTTCATAAGTGTATGACTCGTTGACAATACGTCATTTGACATTTCACTAATAAATTACAAACAAATTAATATTATGCGATAAGTGCACACAAATTGATTATTAAGTCTTTAAAAGTATTTTAAAGAAGTAAACTCACGACTTGTGGTCTAATCAATTTGAGTGGCATTATTATAGTACTTAGTCAATACAATACTTCTTAAATACTACATAACCTAACAGCTCGGCCATCCTGTTCAAAGCGAGTCCCATCGCTTTTTTCTTTTATGACCATAATTATTATTTCCTTATTCACTTACGTACTATTGCTTAAACTATAATAAAACATTTTGATACTACTTATTCATAATGGTAACCTAATACTAGTAAAAACATTCAAAATCGAAGTGTTTTATAATCACAAATAATTAGTTCAATAGTTTTGACTACTACACTAATTCTTGTCTAGGGCACATGTCTGCCCGTATTCACTGGCACAGGAATCATTCTCTGACGAATCGGATTCCAGGTTTCTGTTAAAATTCATCCATGGTTGAATTTTATCCACTGCTACTATCGCTTCATATTTACGCCCATGCTTACGAGTCAGAGGTGTGTCCTCGACGAGAAACCTATCATTAGGGAGCATTTTTACTACGCGATAGGGACCCTGATACTTTACGGTAAGTTTTTGTGACTTACCGTCATGTGGCACTTGTCTCTCGACTCTTACTAAATCTCCCTCTTTATACTGGGTTGTGGCTTTCCTGTGTTTATTATAATTAGTAGAGTCTCTTACTTGTTGCTGCCTTATCTTTTCACTCACATTTTGTCTTAATTCGTCCAATTCTGCCACAGGGGTCCTATTGAGAGTTTCTTTGATTACTTCATTTAACTTACCTTCAGTTCTGCTGGTCACATTAAAGCCGAATAACAATTCCGACGGGCTCTTTTGAGTCGTTTTATGTTTTGTTGTATTAATACCTACCTGTATGTCGGAAATGTGATCATCCCATGACTTTTCATCTCCTCCATGGCTAGAGGTTGATAAAGCATCTAAAATTGTTCTGTTATATCTCTCTACTTGCCCATTTGCTCTTGGAGTAGCAACGGCGTTTTGGATGTGCTTTATACCATAGGTTTTAACAAAATCTTGAAAGTGTTTACTGGTAAAGCTTGTGCCTTTATCAGTGATGAGTCGAGCTGGAACGCCGAAGTAACTTACGAATTGCTTCATAACCCTTACTGAGGTTGCGGATTTAGTATTTCTAACCGAATTTATGCTTACATATTTTGTAAATCCGTCTACAATTACCAGTAAGTAACAGTTGCCCGTTTTGCTTTTTACAAACGGTCCTAGGTGATCGGCGTGAATGGTATGAAAAGGGGTACTGACCTTCTCGATAGGATGTAACTCCCCTTCCTTTTTACCACCTGGGGCTTTGTGGTGAGCACACTCCAAACAAGACGAGACATATTTTTTTACAAACCTGCGCATTTTCCTGAACCAGTAGTGTTCCTTAATGCGATGTAATGTCTTCTCGAATCCGCAATGACCGACATCGTCGTGATTCATTTTCAGAATTTGCCAGCGCACACCTCGTGGAACCAACCATTTCAGATCATCCCCTACAACGCGAAAAACTCGATCGTTCTTTAGTTTATAGTTTTTACGTACCTCTATAGTTTCCTCCATAGAGGGGTCCAGAAGAATTTCTTTAATTCTCTTAATTTCATCATCAGCTGATTGCACAGTTGAGATCCAATTTTGGTCAAATTCCTGTATCGGCAAGATGTCCAAAATATGTGGTTCACTTACCGGGTTATCTACCGGATTCCTACTGAGTGCGTCTGCGTGAGCCATTCGAGCACCAGGACGATATTCTATGGTACAGTCATACTCCTGTAATAAAACCCACCAACGTGCAATTCGAGGTATGATGTCTCGTTTTATTAGCGTTGATCTAAGTGCATTGCAATCGGTCAAAATTTTAAAAGGTATGCCCACCAAATAAACTCTAAAGCGATTTAATGAGGCAATTACTGCCAGAGTTTCGAGTTCATAAGAATGCATTTTACGTTCGTCTATATTCGTTTTGCGGCTGAAATATGATACCGGTTGCAATACACCGGTTGCATTTCGTTGTAATAATATACCTGCCAAACCGTCCTTACAGGCGTCTGTGTGTAGTTCCGTCTCTGCTTTTGGTTCATATAAGGCCAGAATCGGTCGACTTACTAGCAACTCCTTTACCTTAGCAAATGCCTTGTCTTGTTCATTTCCCCAGATCCACTTTGTATTTTTTTTAAGTAGATCAGTCAAGGGTGCTGTAATCACAGCATAATCTTTGATGAACCGCCTGAAAAACCCAGAAAGTCCAAGAAACTGGCGAACATCGTGCTGATTTTTAGGCGTTGGAAAATTAGAGACGGCGTCAGTTTTTCTGCTGCCCGGCCTGATACCATTAGCACTGACGTCGAAACCGAGAAAATCAATGGAGTCTAGAAAGAAATGGCATTTACTTAGTTTTAAGGTTAGCCCACCTTTTTTTAGTAGCTGTAGTACCTCTTCCAGCCGTTGCATCCCCTCCCTGAAATCTTTGGATGGAATGAGAATATCATCCATGTATATAATCGCATATTTTATTTTAGCTTCCATTAATATTTTATTGATGGTGCGCTGGAAAACTGATGGCGCATTGACTAGACCAAAAGGCATGCGATTATATTCATATTGCCCGTCAGGAGTCACAAAGGCAGTTTTTGGCCGGGATTCTTCAGACACCGGGATTTGATAATACCCAGACGCTAAATCTAAGGACGTAAATAAAGCATTACCTGCAAGGAGATCCAGTTGGTCTTCCACCCTAGGTAATGGATAGTGGTCCTTCTTGGTTTTTCTATTGAGCGCCCTGTAATCGACGCACAATCGCTTATCACCTGTTTTTTTCTGAACCATGACGATCGGGCTTGCATAGGGCGACGATGATTCTCGTATTATATCATTGTCCAGCATATCCTGGATCATGACTCTTACCAATGACCTTTCAGAAAACGACATGCGATAAGGGCGATAGACCACTGGGTCGTCGTCTTTGAGTTCGATGGTCATCTCAGTTACAGGTGTGTAACCCAAGTCATGTAGCCCACTGGAAAAACAAGTGCTATATTTGTCAAGCAACCCTTTCAGTTCCTGGCACTGATCCTCGTTTAAACTAGGATTCCAGTTTACCGAAGTTTCCATTTCAGAGTTGCTAAACGTTACGCTGAACGTATTCAGGGTTTTACCAAGTGGTACAGGGTTCCTATGTAGGGATCGGGTTAACAATGTGCCTTTAGCGATGTGCAAAGAGGTCTCTGATATATTATAGATCAAGACTGCTCCTCTCCCGTTTTTGATTTCGTACTGTCCGGAGAGTAAATAATATTCGCAACCCTCAGTACCCCGTAAACTGCCATTTACGTAAATATCAGAATCCAATTGTGCATGCGTATGAACTTTGATTGCTCGTAAAACATTACCAGGAATTTTAGAATCAGTAGACACCATAACCTCGAATTTATTTGGCGGTAGTCTTTGGAATTTAATTTCATTTGGCGTCTTGATAATTAATATATCAGGCCTCTCAGTGAATGAATGTCCTAATAAAACAGGATGTATTAGCACATAATCTTCTACTACGTATAAATCAACTATTTCCCGCAGACCCTGAACTTCGACGGAAGACACAGCGACTCCTAAGGGATGTATCAAGTTACCACCTATGCCTCTAAGTACCGGCAGGTTCGAGCGAGTAGTAATTTGAAGATTTAATAAATTTGCATAACTCACCTTGATAAGGGAACATTGACTACCCAGATCAATGTGACACGAGATAGCTAAATCATTTACCTTTATGTCCAACACGTACTTGCTTAAACCGGTATCTTCAGTTGTGACTTCCGAAACTTGTTTTTGGGTTTGACCGTTACCTGATGTTTGGTTTTTATCAACCTCGTTGGTAGTCTTCTTATTCCTAAGACAGTTAGCGGTTTGATGGCCAAGCCGGTCACAATTGGCGCATTTCACTGGAGCTTTCTCACATCTAAAACTTGGGTGACCAATCTCGTTACAATTAAAACACTTTATAGTAGAATTGATATTCGTACCTGGTTTAGATGGGCCCGGTCGATTTGGGTTGCTTCCAAATCGTCGATCATTTGGTTTCCGCGTAGAGTCATGAGTATCCTTGATTGGACCGGTTTTGACTGTCCTAAAATATTTTAATACCTGTTCTGGCTCGTTGAACTGAGCTGCCTGTGCGCCAACCTTCACAGCACGATCTTCTATCCCATATAAAAGACAGTCCACTGCTTGCCTACCATATATTTTACACCTGTTTAGAAGGTTTACCTTTGCGTAGTAATAATGCTCTAGAGATTCTCCATATTTGGCCCTTTTGGCTAACATTTCAGTTAAAAGTTCTGCGTAATCTTCCCTACATGGAAAAGATTCAATAAGTTTTCTTTTCCATTCTGACCATGTATGCAATATCGAAGTTAGACCCTGATACCATGTCTTCGCTACACCAGTTAACTTAGGTAAAGAGTAATGTATTATTTCTCTTTCCTCCCAACCGTAAATTTCGGCACATTCCTCAACTTTTGTTAACCAGGTCAATATGGTTTGCTCTTTTGACAAAGGGTCGAAATCCGGTATCACATTTGTGTTAAAAGCCATTTTAGGTTTATCAGAACCTTTGAATTTCTCCAAAATAGTTAGAAATTTTTCCATTAACCTGTTATTAGAGTCATTATATTTATCTCCTCTTGTCCTTTTCAGTGGCGGCGCCTCACTTTCCGAACCCGATGATGTGGAGTAATAGCGCTTCCTTCTTCTCCGTAATGATCCTTTTGAACCATTTGTTCTGCGTTCCTGCCTTCTTTCGTCCCAATCCTCATATTCTATTTGATCATTTGTTCCTAGAATAATGCTTTGGTTATCGTCAGAGTTTGTATGCTCATACTCTTGCCTCGAGCTTTGTGCACTTCGTTCAAAAGTCGGATTGTCCAAAACCTGATTTGGTCCCGTAACCTCGGGGCTTCCTCCCTGCGAATGTGCCAGACCTTCCCCTCGTCTGGTCACACCACGGGAATTCCTTAACCCTTTACCACGGGTTGGTTTTCCAGCAGGGCCCTTACCTCGGGTTGCCTGTTCATTAGACCCTTTACCTCGGGTTTGCTGACCATCAGACCCTTTACCTCGGGTTTGCTGCTGGTCATACCCTTTACCTCGGGTTTGCTGCTGGTCATACCCTTTACCTCGGGTTTGCTGTTCATCAGACCCTTTACCTCGGGTTTCTTGTTCATAAGGCCCTTTACCTCGGGTTTCTTGTTCATCAGACCCTTTACCTCGGGCGTTTTCTTCATATTTGTCCATCTCAAGAAATCTGAAACTTTTAAATAAAAGCTTAATACTCATGTCAAAACATCCGTGTATAATCGTCACATATTATTACGATAACACACCCTGAATGAACTTAATTCCATGTGATCCTAACTCCTAGTAAAAATAGACAATGTTTGCCTGACTTGGGAATCAAACCCAGGCCCTTCGATCAATATCCATGCTTGCAACTTCGACTAATGTGGTAGTACATAAGCTGCCTACCAAAATAAATAAATATGAGTGAGTATAATTATGCAGTTTGTAAAAATAAAAAAAAAAAAACAAATATAACAATGTAAACAAAAAACAATGAAAATCAATGTAACAAAAATTAGTTGTTTAAAATAGTTTAGTCAAAATTAAAACTTTCAAACAATTTACACTAAAGATTTAACAAAAATACTGATCCATCTACTCATTTGTCCTTGATTCCTTGTTCCATATTATTCAGTAAATAACAGTGAGAAAAAAAAATAACCACTCGCCTATTCTCTAAAAAAAATGTAAATAAGACCGTTAATTTTAAATTATTTGATAAGTTTATTATGATTTCCCATGTGTCCTAACTGAAAAACACTTTTAAACTATCATAAACTCAACACGTTTTGTTCAAACAAAACAGTTTGTATCAATAAACCAATTTAAATGCATTTTGCAAGTAGTAATGAAAAATATTCAAACAGAAATAAATTAATGTTGTTTGTAAGTTACCTTATTTAAAACACAAAAAAAAAAACAGTGCAAGATACGTTACTTACGTTTTTCCGAGCCGTAGACGTGACAAGAAAATGTGGAATTTTCTCGAATATCCCACTTCTGACCTATTGGTCAGGAAATAAAACACGTAACGTAACACAAACTTCACTTTTATTACAATGATACAGTATATAAATTAGACTTCTTACTTCAGCCAGTGCTACTCAGCGAATGCCCCTCATGGTCTCTAAGCTCAGAGCAGGTAACCTCCCACCTCTTAGTCCCCACTATGAGGTAGCGTTAGTCAATTGAGCAACCAATAAATAATAATTATATTGATCAATTTAAATGATTTGACAAACTTAAATTACGAATACATTTCTATTACAAGATTTACTCATACAAATTAATTATTAAGTCCTTAAAAACATTTTAAAGATACAAGTTCATAAGTGTATGACTCGTTGACAATACGTCATTTGACATTTCACTAATAAATTACAAACAAATTAATATTATGCGATAAGTGCACACAAATTGATTATTAAGTCTTTAAAAGTATTTTAAAGAAGTAAACTCACGACTTGTGGTCTAATCAATTTGAGTGGCATTATTATAGTACTTAGTCAATACAATACTTCTTAAATACTACATAACCTAACAGTACCTACATGAAGTTTAAATAAATAAATAAATATTTCTCCAGAAATAATTTATTTATTTATTTTACTATTTATGTACACACAAAAATAACAGAAAAAGTTAAAACATAAGAGACATCAGTACAAAGGTACTGCTTATTTCCAAAGAAATTTCTTCCAGCAGACCTGCGAAAGGAGAAATCAAAAAGAATTGTAGACCATAGTGTGTAGGAAGCAAAAGAAGAATTTGTGAAGTCTTAATACAAAGTCACATATAATCAGACATTGCAAGTATGTGTTAGTTATTTACACTAATATTATAAAGAGGAAAATTTTTTTTTTTTGTTACCTATTTTGGTTGTTGGACGCAATAGACTGTTTTCCGCACTAGTACAAAAAAGTGCGCTTGCTCTGCCCCGTCATCCTCCTGTCTGTCACCCTCTCGGGTGGAGCGACACGGTATCTCAAACTTTTACTGACTAAAATCCACTTCTTCGTTCCCTCTTTGACTTGTGTTTTAGGGCCCCGGAGTTTCCTTTCGGAAGCGAACTCCCTAGTAGGATTCCCTCTCCTAGAGAGGAGGCTCGAGTCCCACCCGTGGGAACATTATAAGGCTGATTTGGCTATGTGAAATTTCCTAAAACTCTTCATTGAAAAATACTAAAAAAATCTATGCTGTTGATAATTAATGTATACCTACTTAGCTAACATATATTTTTAAATATTTATGGTAGGTACCTAATAGCTGTGCGCAAAAGCCTATCCAAGGCTGCAAATGTTATTATACCAATTGAATATTAGTATTCCTACTAACATTCATAAGTACCTATTCCTTATGTGTATAGACGTCATTAAATAAAGTAGTTTTTGTCATGCAGCACAGAAAAATGAACTAACAGAGTCACGTGTAATTCAATATTTTGTATGGAGAGCTATGTAAATATACCTATGTAAATGTTTTTTTATAGCTACCTAATGATTCCAGCATTTTTCTATAACAATAAAATATACTGATCGTGATCATTGCTAGCCGTTTTTGAGTGATTCTTTGAAATCGAGAGAATATCTCATTCATCTGTCCTAGTTTTCGTGCCTTTTTTTATTTGTTATTTATTTATTTAAACTTCATGTACAGTAGTGGTACATAGGCGGACTTAATGCAACAAGGCATTCTCTACCAGTCAACCTTTGGGTCAAAAAAGACATCACTGTGGTAGGTTTGCACAATAAACAGATAACAAATAATGAAAACGGAAAACAAAATTATTTATATATAATATACCTATAATAAAATACATATTTATGCTAAAATAATAAACTAATAAATACATACTATGAAAAATATCAAATCTTAAAGAGAACTTAATAACAATTCTGACGAAGAACAAACTAAGGTTGAGAGGATTTCAAGTAGTAGTTCCGAATTTTACGTTTGAAGGAAACATTACTTTTGGCTTTTTTGATGTCTAGGGGAAGTAAATTTCAGAGTTTTATGGTGGAAACAGCGTAAGAATTGGACATAAAGCCAGTACGGTGAGAAGGAATCTGAAGAAGCATGTTTTTGGATGCACGAAGGTTAAGATTATAAGAAATTAGTACTTGACTGCAATCTCGCCTGATGGTAAGCAGATCTATTATCGATTATCTAATCTGTGTCGTGAGCCACTGGGCGCAAAAATATATATAGTGATCGGAGAAAACTAATAATTTCGCAAATAAAATTTTCAAATTGCAAAGAAAAAACTAGGCCAGATGAATGAGACATTCTCACCCTTTTAGGGTTTCGTATTCAAAGGGTGCCAACGGGAACCTACTGCAAAACTGACGCTGTTCATCCGTCCGTCGCTGTCAATCGTAAGAAGTAGAAAGTTGATATTTTTACAGAATATGTACTTCTATTGCCACTACAACAATAAAAAATAAAATTTAGAAAAAGTTACAAATTGAGGGAGGTCCCATAAAATAAATGTTATTTGATTGGCGTTAGTTTACTCGATTTTGATGTGGTAGCGGAACCCTTCGTCTACGAGTCCGGCTTGCATTTGGCCTATTCTTTTGAGGTTATGTACTCACAGTGTAAAAACGGGACCCTATTGTTATCACTCCGTTGTCCGTCTGTCTTTCACCAGGCTGTATCTCATGAACCGTGTTAGCTATAGATAGCTGAACTTTTACTAAAAACAGAATAAAATTAATTTTGCTTCCATACAACAAACGTGATTTTTTTACTACAGACACTAGTCGGTACAGAACCCTTCGTGCGCAGTCGCCTGTTTTTGCTTTTCTGTTTTTGCGTTGATTAAAAAAAAAATAATCTTGATATCTGAATGATTAGGTACCCAACATTCTTAAGTGGTGGTGATGAAATCAAATTCTAACTTATCTTGAACCTTTGGACCGATTGCATAAATGACCGTAGCCCTAGAATATAAAGAGCAACTGAATAACACAGGTGGATTTTAGACAGTAAAAGTCTGACACGCTCTCTCGCACTACTCTAGAGTGAAGTCATGATTTTGAGGAGAACGTAACTTCAGAACCTTTCTTCTTTCTTCTTGGGATCAAAACTTGAAAAAAAAACTTCTTACAACATCACAGTATACTAACCAGCGATGAATTAATAACGGACTCATATCTCCGTGTATAAAACAAATAAATTCAAAAAGTGAGATCCGTTGCATCGCTCGCTGCAGTGTATTCGTGCGTGAGCATTCCATTCGCTCCCCACTCCGTGTCACTCTACAAGCAGAGTAATAATTAGATTCGCATTTGACTGGTTTTTATGAATAACTTAGCTACGTAGTTACTTGCCGGTTCCTTGATCTCAGATGAGTGTATGCTTGGAAATGTTAGTTTTTTACTCAATTATGTTCTTTATGTTTCTTTTTACCAACTCACACTTTTTTTTTCCGGTGCGGTGGGGAAATCATCCCATGACAACGCCTGCTCTTGGGTGGAGCGGGAGATAGTGTCAGACTCTTACTGACTAAAAAACCCACCCCGTTCCTTCAAGCCTTCATACCGGGGCTCGAGTTCTCTTTCAGATAACCCTGGCCCCAGTAGGCTTCGACCCGGCTGGGTGCTGTTGCTGACAACTCTTTGTGGCGCGCGGGAACAGTGCGCGCCGTCGACGACTTGCGCTTGGTCTGGACAGTTACCGGATGGCCGGACAGCGAGCTACCCATTGCTCACTGTCCGCAAGCCCGCGCCTACGGTGGCCGGAAATTGAGATCGGAATCCCGGCGGCGGCGGCGAGAGCGCCGTTGCCTGATGCGTACCAACTCACACTGGACACGTCGTGTGTTCGGATATGAGCGTCCAACTTGAGATACATACGTTTCCAGACAACCGCTCGTACGTTATTATACATATTTCTCCAGATATTTTGGACACACAGATGTCTTGTGGATATTATCTAGGTTTCTATTGGAATCAAATTATAAAATTGTCTAGAACTAATACAGAAAAGTCCTTTGAAATTCTGCTATTTTGCGTGAATTTTCTCTGTTGGAGAGTCCTCTCCAGGAGAGGGAATAGGCCTCTTGATTTGATTCCCAGCAGTGGGAACATTATGAGACTGACTATGCTATTATCGATATACGTTATTTATGTCACTACAGGCTTCTTCATTGGACTCAGTGGTATTTTTTTTTCTATTTAATTTTTTGGGCCTAGTTGGTGGATAGGTTAATTGCAGTATCCATCGGCTACATATTTAAAGACATAATTAAGTCCTCGAAAGTGCGATGTATGTGCAATTAAGGCGCGCGGGCTTTCTGAAAACGGGCAATGCTATCTTAGGGCAGTTTACTAGTTTACTATCGATTAGAACCATTATCATATCAGCCGAAAGACGTTCACAAGACATAAACCTCTCCCAAGCGTCGCAAACCAGTTCCTTCGTTGCCTTTCGTACCGGGGGCTGAGCTGCCTTTCAGAGCTAACCCTGGCCCCAGTAGGCTTCGACCCAGCTGGGCCCCTGCCGTTGCTGACAACTCCTTGAGGCGCGCGGGAACAGTGCGCGCCATCGACGACTTGGGCTTGGTCCGGACAGTTACCGGACGGTGGGACAGCGAGCTACCCATTCCACGCCGTCCACAAGCCCGCGTCTACGGTGGCATGAAAGGCAAGAAGGAATGGGGTAGGTTTTTTTAGTCAGTAAGAGTCTGACACTATCTCCCGCTCCGCCCAAGGGCGGGGGATGTCATTTGGATGATCTTTACCCACCAAAAAAAAAAACCTTTTCAAACACAGATTGTAGCCGTCAGGAGACACAGACTCCGGCAAGAAATTCCACTCCTTATCTGTACGCACAATGTACGAGTATGTGTTCTTAAAACGTTTTGTGTGTATAGGTGGGATGTCCACCATGTACCGATGGCGTACCGTCGTACGCCAGTTACCCTGCACCACTGTGTTTGAAAGATAACATTACCTAAGCCCAGTCTCAGTTAAATGACTGTACCAGACAACCGGACGCAACGTGTTTAGTCATGAAAATAGATTATTACGTAAATGGTCAATGTTTGTCATTCTAAAAATAAGTTGAAATTTTTGCTTACAAGACGTAACGACTGGAGGTATTGATACTATTACAGAAAACATATATATATAAAGACACTAATGTTTTTAATGAAAAAAACTTTACGCTACCCTAGGAATTACTCCATTTACTACTCTTATGTATGCATGTATTTGTGTTGTTATTTCTTAGTAGTATTATTTCTGATGTTGTACACTGACAGCCCTAAAGCTGTCTCTTCTCTTTCAGTCTATCCAAAGGTTGTCTGTATAAGAGATCGCTCTGTGCGATAAGACCGCCCGTTGTGCACTTATTTTGAATAAAGTTTGTCCTGTATTTTTTTTGTTGATGTGGTGTACAATATAGAATATAATAAATAAAGTAATAAAGTAAGTTGTAATTATAAGCGTAGGGTTTTATTATTATTATTATTTTAATTAAGTATTTAATTTGTAAAAAAAAAAAATCATTCATTAATTTAAGAAATCCTGGATCGTCTAGTAAGCCTTATCGATTAAGAAATTACGTAATTTATATTTAAATAGGGTTAGTTCCTTAGTGCTCAAAATGTCAATAGGTATTTTATTGTAGATTTTTGATGCCATACCAAAGAAACTTTTGTCAAAATAAGGCTACTTCATAAATATATTATGCATGGAAAGATAAAAAAAAAAAATACTCCTGTATCATAGATGCGTTCATCATCATCATCATCAACATCATCATTTCAGCCGAAAGACGTCCACTGTTGGACACAGGACTCTCCCAAGTGTCGCCATAATTTCCCCCGATCCACACCAGGTTATCGGTCCACCTTGTGGGACGCCTTCCAACTCTGCGTCTTCCGATACGTATTCGCGATTCCCCTTCCCCATTTCTTTCGTCCCCATCGATCATCTGTTCTGCGAGCAATGCCTTGCCCACTGCCACTTAATAATAATAATAATAAATCATTTATTATCAGGCATCTTGGCCCATAGATATATACCTTACAGACTAACATATGCAGCATCGTGTCATAGCAGCTGTACCCTCAGTGCGAACTTCGTCTTTTGGCGCACGTACTCCACGATATCTTCCACCCTTGTCGTGTAATGCAGGCGGGAGATGTACACTGGTGTGTTCGGCTGGGCGGCACGCAGGTTCACGTTAGGAGTTGCAGGTGCTATGCCGCAGCGGTTCTTGTTGATCTGCGTTCGACGCTTCCTCCTTTGTACCGTGACGAACCCATCATCATTTTCAACCTTGTTCGTTGCCTTAAGCACAGGTTTCGGTTCAGAAGCGCTAGGGACGCTCGTGGTAACGCTAGCGAAATCCCTACAGATCGGATTCGCTGGAGCTGCAGGAACAGTGAATATGTGGGTGTGTGTTTGTTACTCCTTTACCCTCAAACGGCTGAACAGATAAAGATAAATATTTGAACACTCGCGAGCAGTGGTGGCCGAGTGGTAACGGCCCCGACTTACGAGTTGTAGGTTGCGGGTTCAAACCCAGCCAGGCGCATTACTTTGTGTAATTCATTTCATCACCACTGCTCTCAAAACGGTGAAGGAAAACAACGTGAGGAAACCCGCATGTCCTAGAACGAAAAATTCGAAAACATTTGACATCCACCAACCCGCACTGAGACCGCGTGGTGGATTATGGCCCATTCCCTCTTCTAGGGAGGAAGCCTGAATCCCAGCAGTGGGAACATCATAAGGCTGATTATGTTATGCTAGTATGCTACGGTAATAATAAGGAGACATGTATGTTTACCTACGTCTAACTATAAGCTAAAGAAATGACGATAAAAATAAATCAAGGTGAGGAAGGGTGAGTGAGCACGGTTCAATGTCGTGAACTTTGTGTTATTGTGATGATTGTTTCTAATAGTTTTTTATTTTATTTTCTATTGTAAACATAATCCCGTCGGGATTTTTATACCTATTTATACTTTGTAAACAGTTATAAACTACGTTAGATTTAAATATTTTTATTTTTGTATGGAAATCTGATGCACTAAATTATGATACATTTTTAAGTCATAGATTTAAAGTTGTTGTTTATGATGTTAGTAACATATTATTAGTCTTGATATCCAGTATTTTACAAATAATTCCGTATATATAGACGTATGATGTCTGACAAGTCCATTACCAATTAACTTAATTTATTATGAAGTTAATTCTGTTTACAATAAATACTTAATTAATTGGTACCAATTACCATTGTGATTATCGAATTGAATTCAAATTCGAAAGCAATTAATGTAATTCGGCCAATTAATTTTAATTATGTCAATTGATAAATTAATTGTCCTAAATGAAAGTGTTTTTTAACAATTAGCCGAGTTTAAACCAGATATTTGAAATACAATTGTTATCTTTTGAGATAAGCTGTATTCTGCTGAAAAACTCAGTATCTCGTCATGCTGTGGTATTGATCGAAAGAGTCTCCGCAGGCAGCTCTTGAGGTCCTACCACGAGCTCTTAATGCGATCCATTTGACGACCTAAATTGAACTGTTAAAGGGATGGGGGTTATAATTATAAGGTGTATAACTCTATCCCTCTTTATCGCTCGGACGGCTGACAATTTAACACGTGTTAGGCGACCATTACACGGTCATGCAAGCATCAATCAATCCCATCAATCATGAATGATGGTGAATGATGGTTTCGTCAATCAGTACTAAAAACCGTCATGCACACATTAGACGGTAGGTTTTTCGTCAATCAAGGTTTTGACTGCGGCAAAACTGTCAGCAAAACCTACCGTGTAATGTTCGCCATAGTTATCTGTTAGGTTGGAAATCATCCAATTACTTCATCCACATTAGGGCGAAACGGGAGGGTTCAGACTTTTACTGACTAAAACCTGCTATATGTTCCTTCTTTGGCTTGCGTTCCAGGACCCCGGATTTTCCTATCAAAACCGAAACCATGGCCCCAGGCCCCAGTAGGTTTCCTGCGGTCGCCTCTTTCGCTAGCATTACTACTTCGCCGAAGTCGGCGACCGCCTGCCACTCCTCCTCGCTCCGGACTATGGCCTGTACCAAGGCCCGGCGCAAGAGCTCGTAGCCGCCGATCGTCCCCACGAGGACACGGTAGTGCTCGGCCCGAGGTTGGCACACGGTGATACCCGAGCAATAGTTACATAGAGAGATATGCTCTTTATTTTGACTCACTGTAAAAATTTTCAGATGATTAATCAATTTAATTCAGTAAACTCCAAGCGAATCGTTCACCGCGCGCGTTCGCGCACCTATTGTCTTTCTATTGTGTCTGTGATTTCCACGATTGAAAGGTTAAAAAAAACACGTCATGGAAATGATTGCAATCATCCATCCGACACAGATTAGTGGTAACAGAAATATATAATATCTATCTACTTATTATCATTTCAGCGAAGAGACGACCACTGTTGGTCATAGACCTCCCCCAATAAGTGTCGCCACAACGAACGGATTTATTAAGTCCTTATTATCAAATAGATTAAATAATTTTAATTTAACTAGAATAGACTAGTTGCCGTAAAAAATGTAATTAGTCCGTCTTTTAGATTATTCAAAAATAAGGGACACGTATTTTTTTATTTGTAAATTAAACCAAAAATTACAAAGATATAGCCTATTAAAGTTACATGTAACGTCACGCCGCGTGCCGTGCTGCATTTTTTCGCACGGGGTGACGTCACACGTAATTTTTAATGGGCTATATCTTTGTTATTTTTTGTTTAATCAAAAAAAGAAAAAATATGTGTCCAATATTTTTTTAAAATAAAAAATACAGACTAAATAAAATGTAATTATTTTGACCCTGAACATTACCCTATTCTATAATCATAATCATTTGTAATAATGACTCCATAGAGCGTCTCGTAGTGCAGGGCAAAGTTGAGGGCACCAGGCCGCGTGGTAGATCTCCAATGAGATGGACCGACCAGATCAAGGCCGCAACGAAGTGCTCGGTTTATGAATGTACCCAGAAAGCTGTAGTCCGCGATGAATGGCGCCGCATTACAAAGATGATCACTCATCGTGATTCACAGTGATGATCACGACCACTCTGGCAAGAGTGTACCGACTCAGAAGAAGAATCATTTGAGCTGTAGCCACAACGACCCGTCCGGTGCATCTCGCATCTATCGGATTCGCGTGACACTTACCAGGGGCCCAAGTCTGCTATTTTTATAAATTCGTCATTTCAACACGATCCCATTGTCATTTTGCTAAAAGTTCCTTATCTGCTAATTCATAATGATCGATCATTGATCGGTCAATGGTCTCGTAATAGAATTGCGGTAAAATGTCAATATCGAGCTTGTTAAAAGCAATGACTGCACAATGACGTTCTAATGGTAGGGAACTGATTAAAGAAACTGTCACATTTTTTTGCAGATTACCGAATACGTAAGACATTCATTTGTAAATATGTACAAGATTACCATTCTATCCCACTTCTTTCAATGGAGTGTCAGTGGTTGATCATTGGAAAGTCATAATGACGCCATGTTATTAGTAGATTACCAAACTTACTCAAAATCAACAATTATGATATCAATGATAGACCACTCTGACACTAGTAATAGCAGACTTTGGGCCCTGATCATCGGAGAATTCCATACAAATTGTTATTAAAATCAATTTGACATGCATTATATTAATAACATATTATATTGTGCTTATCAGTAGGTTTGTATGTAATCAGATGTTTTCGAAATCGTGACGAATTAATAGTGTTGCGTGTGTATTGCTTTATGCACTATTTAATTTTTTGCTTCTTTTTTGTATTATCATCATTTTAGCTGAAAGAAGGCCACTATTGGACATAGGACTCCCCCAAGTGTCGCCACTATGAATGGTCCCCCAACCCTTACCAGGTCATCGGTCCACCTAGTAAGAGGCCTTCCAACGCTACGTCTTCCGGTACGTCTTCTTGTATAATTTATACCTAAATTACTAGTATGTATTTCTTTGCCTTGTGCTGTGCTAAATAAATATTTTTTTTCTTTCTTGTGTGTAGTATATATATGTTTTGATACAAGTGCAGAAAGTTTGTCATTGAGACTGAGACGAAATTCAAGCGGAGCGGAACGCTGCAGTGACAAAATTTCCACGTGTATCAAACGACTTTTTTCAATATACTTACGAAGAAATGAATAATTGGGGACTGACCAGAGACTCGTGGGGGTCGACGCGCATGATACGATATATGTAATAACACTGTGGCGGGGAAGAGCACGCGCACTTTTCTGCACTAGTGCGAAAAACAGTCTGTAAGTCTAGTGGGTTTTCGAGTAAGTGTATTGAAAAACGTTAAAAAGTACGCGAGGAAAACCTGTTAGATATTTTCATAAATTTCTTGTCAGATTAAATCTACTTAAATTGAAGTTACACAATTATATCAAATATGCCGTTTTTAAATAAGTATTTATTTCACTAGTAATAAGTCTAAATTTTAAAGTCTAACGCAAATTGCATTAATATTACTGTTATTTTCCTCAAATAAATTGGCTTCATTGGCTGAAAAAGATAAGGTGGCATGTACATATAGCAATATATTTGTATAGTATGTTGATATTACATTTTACCACAGTTTTGGCTGTGTGGCTTGTCTTGTATGAAATTTGTATTTATGTATCGGGCTAGTGTACGTATTTCTACGACTATCTATACTAATATACCTATTAAGAGGTATGGTTTTTTTTTTTTGGTTTTTTGTTTGTAGGAAGAAATCTCTTAAAAAAATTTTCACCAATAGAAAGCTGCTTTATTCCTGAGTGACATAGGCCATATTTTAAGTACGCGGGCGATGCTGCGGGAAAAACCAATGAGATAAATATTTTGCAAAAAAAAAATTAAAAAAAAAACGCTTTTACACTTAAATTTTTTCTTAATTTTAAACTATATGAGGCCGGTATTTCCTATCTGACTAGTCTGAAAAGAAACACCGAAATAAACTCAGGGGTCAAAGTCTCTTATAAAGTCCATACAGCAAACATGTAATCGTCAAATCATTTGAGAACCATGCAGATTGGCGTCCGAGATAGTTTTTTGAGAAAAGAACCACACAGATTTGAGTAGACCTGTCCAGTCAGTCAGTAACTCAGGACTACTATGGAGCTCAACGACTTAATGAGCAATACCAAAGAAAGGACATTTGGGTAGGCCAGGTTAAGTACTCAAAACTGCCAGAAATTACGTTAAAATTAGAGAAAAGGAAAATTAATCTACATCTCAGATACAATTCATCTCATTTGACTGGCCTGTTGGTCTAGTGGTTATTGGCCCTGACTGCTATGCCGGAGATCGTGGGTTCGATTCCCACCCAGGACAAATATTTGTGTGTTGAGCATTATCATTTTTTCTGTGTCTGGGTGTAATTTATCTATAATATGTATGTATTTAGAAATATAAAAGTAAGTATGTTTATCAGTTGTCTAGTACTGCTCATAATACAAACTCTGCTTAGCTTGGGACTAGACAGCGTTGTGTGATAGTTGTGGAATATTATTATTATTATATTATATTATATTATCTAAAGCGCATATTTTGCGTACGGGTAGTACAAATATGTAATTCCAGGTGGATCCAGCTCCTCAAGGAAGGTCAGCAGCGTTCTGGTAGTGATTGTGGCCTGTCTTACAGAAACCATGAACACTTTATACGGAGGAACGGAGAAACGGTAGGTAAGCTTGGATAGTTTTTTCCTCAAAAGGCCATCTCAGAAACTATTCTGCTTGGTTCTCATATGATTCGATCATAACATGTTTGATGTGTGGACTTTAACCTCTGTTTCTTATCAGGGTAGTCAGCTAGGGTCTATTATAGGTAACAAAACCGGGCAAGTGCGAGTCGAACTCGCGCACTGAGGGTTTCATACAAACTTTACTTACCTATGAAAACAGTTCAATTCCCAAATTGAATTATAAAAATTTTACCGAATCGTAATTTCGTAAAAAAAAAAACCCTAAAAATCATTGTAAAGCAATTCTTCTAATATTTTCCTTATAACTGTTGGTAATAACTAGTCAAATATTACTAGAAAAATATTTACACTATATCACCTTGACTTATTATGGTAAAAACATAATTGTTATGTTACATATTTACTTTACTACAAGCTGTACCTTTGAATATACAAGTAGGCATACTAGTTGTGAATTGTTGAGGTTTTTTTTTTTTAATATAAACTAGTGCTTGACTGCGACGATGGTAAGCAGTGATGCAATCGTTGATGACGGGGCGCACTAGTTTATGAAAAGCCTGTCCACTCTAGCCTTGAAGACAACCAAATTATAATCGGACGGGAAGACCGCAGCAGGCAAATTGTTCCAGTCCTGAGATAGAAAGCATCCTATATGCTATTCCATGACATGGTCTACCTGAGTGCCAAATTTCTTAGGAAAAAAGCAAATCATAAGCGACAAGCTAACCTAGCTAACCTAAATAACTAACTAGCTAAAGCCCAGCGAACTTCGTACCGCGTAACAGTCAACCCAATGGAACATTTTTTAATAAACCTTTTTTTTTGTTTTTTGTACATATTTATAAAAAAAGTAATAAAATTAATTTTAAGTTGTAAATTATATGGTATGGTTGTCATTTCCCCTCAACTTCAAACTCCTCAAATTCCTTGTCTCTCAACTCCTTCCACTAACAGCAGTGATATATTCTAATCGGAATCCTCGGAATGAGAAGTTCCTCACCTTTGAATTTCCGTTTGAGTATCGTCACGTGAATCACATTGGATCTTGGGTTTTTCCACGGCAGACTTTAGCAAAAAAAAAATCTAATAGATCAGTTGTTGAATGAGTAAGTTTCAAACCATATATGTATTTATTGCAAAGATATGTATTATCTACATTAATATAATAATAAGATAAAGTTTGTTTTTTTGTTTGTAGCAGGTAATCTCAGAAAGTACTGGTCCCATTGCAAATAATTTAGCATCCATAGAAAGCTGCTTTAATTCTGAGTGACATAGGCTATACACCGTTAAATTTTAGTCGTTTTAATCCCGTGGAGGGTCGATCCGGTACATGAAACACTATCGATTTGTAAAGATAAAATTAAAAAATAAAGTACTTCTTTTTCAAAACTCGTATTAATTTACGCATGTACGAAATTAATTTCTTTAAGAAAAAGTCAGCTGAGCGAGTTCAATGACCTGTAGGTACTTTGTACGTAACGCCGACTATTAACTACAGGTCATTGAACTCGCTCAGCTGACGTTTTCTTAAAGATACTTATTTATACATGCGTGAATTAATACGAGTTTTGAAAAACAGGTACTTTATTTTTAAATTTTATCTTTACAAATCAATAGTGTTTCATGTACCGGATCGACCCTCCACGGGATTAAAACGATTAAAATTTAACGGTGTATATTATGTACGCGTGCGAAGCTAGGATTTTTTTTTTCGTTTCCTGAAAAAAAATGTATGGAAGGTTGTTCAGTTTCGTCTACTGAGCAAGCCCTTAAAGTTTGTGGAGGGCTGTCCCTTACACCTTGTATAGGTATAAGTATAATTATTTATAGACCTCCTATATTATTTTAAGTTCTACGATCCATCCTAATTGTCTGGTGGTGAGATGGAGGTAGCGTTGCCAAGCGTCCGGATAAAGCCGGACACGGCCAGGCTTTTTAGTTGCGTGTCAGGCCTGACCGGCTTGCACCGAGCCTTGGTACAGGCCATGGTCCGGAGCGAGGAGTAGTGGCAGGCTGTCGCCGACTTCTGCGAAGTAGTAATGCTAGCAAAGGAGGAGGCAACGGCGCTCTCGCCGCCGCCGGGATTCCGATCCCGATTGCCGGCCACCGTAGGCGCGGGCTAGCGGACAGTGAGCAATAGGTAGCTCGTTGTCCGACCGTCCGGTAACTGTCCGGACCGAGCCCAAGTCGTCGACGGCGCGCACTATTCCCGCGCGCCTTAAGGAGTTGTCAGCAATAGTAGGGGCCTAGCTGGGTCGAAGCCTACCGGGGCCAGGGTTAGTAGCAGGTTTGAAAGACGGCTCGAGCCCCGGTATGAAGGCTTGAAGGAACGAGGTGGGTCTTTTAGTCAGTAAGAGTCTGACACTATCACCTCAAGAGCGGGGGTTATCATTGATGATTTTCCCACCATAAAAAGGCCTGTCCGCCTTTTGATAAGCTTTTAAAAGAATTATTTTTTTAGATATTTCATGTGTTCCTAACCTGTAACACTAACGCAAGCGAAGTGGATTTGCACTTACGAGTATATCAGTTAATTTTATTATTATTTCATTACAATTTAAATAGATTAGAAGAGCCTTTAAAAAATAAATGTCCGACTAATCTGGCTGGTCTGTCCGGCATTAGATCTGGCAACCTTTGATGGAGCTTGTTGAAGTATATCAAAAACAAACCTATCCTACTTCAACACAATGTTGTATCTCTTTCTAACCAATAAATATTCTATTAAATGGACTGAGTTCCCTGTGACCGCTTGACTGAAATCCCTAATATAATTATAGTTACCGCTTGAGTAAATAAACCGTGGTTACCGTATTCCACTAGACTTGCTTAACAGCACACGTATCACGTGATATTGCTGAAACACACGTCACCTTCCAATAAGTTTTTATGTTTGTCTGTGTTGAACCCAGCGTCAGCCATCGACAAAATGTCACAAATCTACTCTTTGGTCACAAAAAGAGCACTTGTAACAGTTAACATAGACAACTGTGTTGTCTATGGCGTTTGGTGCAATAGAGTTAAGCCCTATACACACATGCTCTGGCTGGCGGAGAAACTATTGTTGATTTTTTTTCATTATACATTTTTGTAGCGAATTGTGCGTCTTTTCGGGCAGAATAAATATGTTTTCTTTCTTTTCTTTCTTTCTTCTTCTTCAATATAAATAAAAGGATACTAAATAGTTATTATTATAATCCTTAAAACGATGTTTCTCTTTGGTGTCCTATTAACCCCAACAGAGCTGTGTGACTGTGTGTGTATAGCTCCATTCTTCTTCGTCACTCACACGCTTGACATTTTAACACTTCACGGTAAAGTCCTTAGGTCCACTTAGCCAGGTTTCGCTGTATTTGGGGTAAAGGGTACGCAAATTGATTGACACGGCCAAGGGTCGAGGAGCACTCAACCCAGTATTGATAACCCACTTCCCCCAGTCCCCACGCGGAATGATATGTGAAGCTGTCACAGTAAAATGTACAATCATGTTGTAATTTTATCTTTGTTTATTTAGTGTCATGTTGAGCGGCCCATTTACTCAGTTGGAAGGATTTATATGACTGTTAATGGGGTTTTTAGGTCATATTTGTGCGATATTAAATGGCCATATATTTTATTAATAAATACGTGTGTATTTATTACGCATTTATTACGTATTAACTTATGCCCGCTGCTTCACCCGCGTATTTAAAATGTATTCCTAGGTCACTCAGGAGCAAAGCAGCTTTCTTTCAATGGTGAAAAAAATTTTCAGTATTTTCAGAGATTACCTCTTAAGCCGTTGATCCCGGTTGTCATTTGATGGTCTTAGCAGTCGTTATGTGTAGTCAGAAGCTAGAAAAATCTGATACCAGTCTCATCAAGGGGTTTTAAACAGTTACTGGGTTATGGAGATCAGATAGGCAGTCATTTCATGTATGTAAAATACTAGTATTTAACTACATCCAAAAAGCTAGGTAGATAGATATATTTACACCCTACCAACACACAAATACAACACACGATACATTATGTAATTATGTATATTATGAGATTCATAATTATAGGTTTTATTTATTGTATATAGTATGTTTATGTATTATGTGCTGTACACATTTGTTTATTTTTAGTTTTAAGTATAATTAAATTTATGTTAGCTTAAGTTTTGTTATCCATTTGTATAAGTTATCGTCATCTATAAAATTTCTTTACAAAATCCCTAAGGTTTGCGGTGAGAAAACCCAATTGTAGCTCGCGTGTGTACATCAGCTGTCCTACTTTTTATTAAAAATTGTTTGTATTTTTATTACAACGTTTACAGATAATAATAATTATATGTAAAAGTTGTATACAATCACATCATACACCCACTACACCCTGTAGCCATTACTTTAAGTTCCTACTGTATTTTTTATGGTGTATATTAAAGTGTGTGTCTATCTGTCTACGACATAAAATATATCTATGGTCTACGATATGTTTATTTAAAAAATTCTAAATCTTTCTCCTTTCTTTCAGTTCATCCAAAGGTGGTCTATAAGAAATTGGCCTGATTTATTCCGTTTTAATACCTCTCATATAATAATACCACTGGTATTTGTTTGAGCCCGTGTTAATCGTCTATTCCGAATGGATACTATTGCTCCAACATTACTTAAAGAAATTTAAGGATCTAAAGTACAGTCAGCCAAAATGCTTTGTTTAGGATCTTTAATTGAAATAAAAATCAGTTAAATCCAAAAAAAAACTATTATTTAACAAACGTCTAGTTTAATAATAAATTGTGACCTTAAAACCTGCTCTAAACAAAGATACCATTTTTTTATGCAAGTCAAGCTTTCTGTTTTCCCCCAAGATTTTGAGGGTTGATTATAGCTTCCTCAGACATATCTAAAAAAAGTGATTAGTTAGTGAAAGTTTTTGTATGTTACGATCGTATAAAAATATTAGGAAACTAAAAATTTATTAGGTTTGACTTGAGCTGACTGTACTAAATTCATGTCACTGGTATGGGTTCGTAAATTAAATTAATTCATTAAACCCCAAGCGAACGCCGGCGTTCGCGCACCTATTGTCTTTCTATTGTGTCTGTAATTTCCACGATTGATTATTTAAAGAGTGGTCTCCGTTCAGAATAGGTAATAAAATTGCGTTCAAACAAATACCAGTGGTATTAGATAAGTGGTACTAACATGGAATAAATCATTGCCGTAAAATTGCGTGTAAAATAATTGTACACTTATTCTTAATAATGTTTTTCCTGTATTTTTTGTTAATGTGCTGTACAATAAAGAATATAATAATAAATAAATAAGTCAAGACTCTTTATCTCGAGAATGCGTGGAATTATCGAGTTGAAATTAAAACCATATACGTCTACGGTCCCTTGAAGGTGTGAAAAAATAAAACTTCTGAGATAACGACAAAAAAGATACGACCGTTTATGTCGCGAAAAATCGTTTATTTCGACACTCTCATGGGAATCAAAATTCATAGGATACTTTCCGTTGATCTAGAATCCTGAAATTAGGCATGAAGAAAGGTCTCATAGCAGAAACAAGTCTGAAACTGTTTTGTAGTACCTAACCCCACAAAAATATGTTTTTTTACAATTTAGAAAAATCTTCGTAACTCAATTCGGGAATTGAACTGTTAGCACAGATAATACGTTTGTACGGATCCCTTAGTCCGACTCGCTCTTGCTCGGTTTTTTTTAAAATGTAATTTTCATATTTTTATATAGAAATGGACTGGGATAATTTGCCTGTTGCGGTCTTTCCATCTGATTATAATTTATTATGGTGTCTTCAAGGCTAGAGTGAATAGACTCTTAATAAACTATATTCTCTATAACTGTAGACTTTTAATATGTGATTCATCATCAACGACTAAGTAGATACATCACTGTATACCATCAGGTGAGATCGCAGTCAAGTAATAGTTTATTTTATACGATTTGAAATTAATAAAATATCCCTAGGTCTTATTAGGTAAGTTATTCATTTCGATAATTATTTATTCATTTGTATACTAATTAACTAAATAATTATGGATCCGAAACGTGGTCGCTCACAATGGGCCTCATCAGAAGGCTTAATGTCACTCAAAGAGCGATGGCAATTGCTATGCTCGGAGTTTCCTTGCGTGATCGAGTCAGAAATGAAGATATCCGCAGGAGAACTAAGGTTGCCGACATAGCACGAAGAATCGCCAAAATTAAGTGGCAATAAGCTGGGCGCATTGCTCGCAGAACAGATGGTCATTGGGGCCGAAAGGTTCCGGAGTGGCGACCGCGTACCGAAAAACGCAGCGTTGGAAGGCCTCCTACAAGGTGGACCGATGAACTGGTGAAGGTTGCGGGAATCCGATGAATGCGGGACGCACAGGATCGTTCATTATGGCGACACTTGGGGGAGTTCTATGTCCAACAATGAACGTCTATCGGCTGAAATGATGATGATGATGATACTAAATAAAATGTTTGATGATAACTATATTGTAGTGAGAAAAGAAGATATTATTATTATCTACACTATTATTATAAGAGGTAGTTTGTTTTTTTGTTTGTAGGAGGTCAAGTCCGTTCCATCATCGGACCACAAGACGTACGGAGTTGCGCCACCGGTACATGGTGGACATCCCACCTATACGTACAAAGCGTTTTGGGAGTACATTCGTTATGCGTACAGCTAAGGAATTCCCTGCCGGAGTCTGTGTTTCCTGATAGCTATAACCTAGGGGTCTTTAAGTCAAGAGTGAATAGATTGCTTCTAGGCAAGCGTGCTCCATCGTCGGCCACATCATCGCTTACCATCAGGTGAGATTGTGGTGAAACGCGAGCCTATCAATTATGTAAAAAAAAAAGTAATCTCTGGAAGTATTAGTTCGATTATTAAAATTTTTTCACCGATAGACAGCTGCTTTATTCCTGAGTGACATAAGCTATATTTTAAGTACGCGGACGAAGTCGCGTGCAAAAGCTAGTTTTTTATATATTTATGACCCTTGGGATCCTGGACCGAGGAGCCGAAACCAACTCGTAGTGGCTCTTTTAGATGATTTTAATGGAACGTGATACCAACATGGTATTATTATTTCCTGCTTATTTTTTCCCCCCTAAGCACCCGACGAATTGAATTAAAAAAAGAGGAAGTTCTATGTTCGGCTGTAGGTATGTAGGTACCTATTATTTTTTTGTTAGTTTCTGTAAGCAAGGTTACTTTTTTTTAATGTTAATAACCTATAGACAGTTGATCACCAAACACTGGTTCTTAACCACAGTTAGCGGACATAATCTTGTTTTAAAACTCTTTTTTAAGGTTTCATATTGACGCTTGAAAGGCAGAAATTACTAAGTGCGAACCTCGTCCCGCCTAACAGTCAATGAATGTAGTTTATCTTTTGATATAGTCAACCGATTGCAATGAAACTAAGCCTAAGTAATACATCAAGTTATACACAATTTGATTGTATAAAAGTTATCTACATCAGTTTCATACATTTTTCGTGATGCGCACACAACTAACACATAACCTGAGAATCTTAATTCTCATTAGATAGTCAGCAGTGAAAGTCCCATCAAAATCGGTCCAGTCGTTTCAGAGATTAGCCACACAACATTTTTAAGAATTTAATTTTTGTTAATATTGATATTGAAAATTAATGTAATAGAAAAATATTATTGTGATATTATCAAGTTACACAAAAATTTAATGTCTATAAGTTAACTACATCGATTTCGTACATTTTACGTGATGCAACTTTTACGAATGTATTATAATGTATACGTATAGACTACCGGTTGTGCATCGAAAGCAGGAAATTTTTAATTAATAAAGTAAATTATTCTTTAGGGAAAAGTCGTTTACAATAAAATATTTGAAAGATATGTACCTAAAACAAGTTTACAGTGATATTTTTCATATGACTTTTATTGTTTTTTTCTATTCTATTCTATTTTTTATTGATGGCAAATAGAGCCGATGTCGACTATTCTGCCAATGTCGAAAGTAAATTAGATAAGCAAGTATGTATATCACTAACACTGTTTTTTTTTTTATTGTATATGTATGTAAACATTGTTATGTTTGCAACAGACGCAGGAAAAAAAAGTAAATAAAAAAATAGAACTGTCAGTGTCACCTTTCCCGCCAGTGCCCGTTCGCGCCAATTTTTCCTTTTTCTTCGCCGCCTCGCTATAGAACGATTCCAACCTATTCTTATGATACAAAGTAAAAGCAATAAAACAAACTATCAGTCCACTGTAAACGATAAAACAGTTCTTTTCTAAAGTCCATATAGCTAACGATATCACATTCATTTTGTTAATTAAACACACCACGCGTGTTTGTTCGTTCGCGTCTCGCGCGCTACTAAAGTTTGTTGTCGTATTATAATTGTTACAACCAATCGATTTGCCGTTGATAAAGGTATTATTATTCTAATTTCAACTTTATCTTGATGCGATAAGAGTCACGTGTAAACTAGTTCTGTAGTTATATTTGGTTACATAAAGTTGGCATCCCGTAGCTTCTTTTTGCCAGTTTTATTGTCCTTGGCTTTTTTCTCTGCAGACAGTACGCGAATGTTTGCACGCAAGAATAGTTCGCTTGTAATATTTTTTTATTATTATCTCGTAATAAAAATGTACTGGGGATCTGTTCCTAGAAATATGAACAGATAGGTATAGATACGAGTTTTGGTTCTAGATTTTTTCTAGGTAAATAGGTCATTGTCGGTTGTGATTAATTTTATCTTATCGACTGTTTTGATATTAAAGACAACTCACTTTTTTTTATTCCACAACTATCACACAACGCTGCCTAGTCCTAAGCTAAGCAGAGCTTGTGTTATGAGTACTAGACAACTGATAAACATACATATGTTATAGATAAATTACACCCAGACACAGAACAAAAGAGCATGCTCTTCACACAAACATTTGCCCTGGGTGGGAATCGAACTCACGACCTCCGGCATAGCACTCAGGGCCACTAATTACTAGACCAATAGGCCAGTCACAACAGGCCAGACATTCAGGTAAGTATATCTAAATGAAAGGTAAAAAGATAAGTCATCATTATCATCTCCCCAGCCTTTTCCCAACAACTTCAGACACCAAGGTCGGCTGGCCAAAAATAATGATGTGCATGTAGTTCTTTTTTCACATAATTGAAAAAAAAAAAAATAGGTATTCCCCGTTAATTATCATACTATTTTTTTTTTCGATGGGAAAAATCATCTTATGACAACCCCCGCTCTTGGGCGGAGCGGGAGATAGTGTCAGACTCTTACTGACTAAAAAACCCATCCCGTTCCTTCAAGCCTTCATACCGGGGCTCGAGCGCCCTTTCGGATTACCCTGGCCATTATCATACTATTGGAGTACAGCGAAACAAATCTTTCCGACTACAAAATAATCTTTCTAACCAATAAAATTAAATCTTGTATTTAATGAGCCGAGACCCTTGTCAACACTTGATTAGAATCCCTAGCCTGGTCACAATTACCGTATTCCTTTAGCCTTACTTGGGATCACACGTCTCACGTGATATTACTGAAAAACACCGTCCAGTATACAGGGTGGAAATCTATGGGCCCTGGGGGAAAACTACCTTAGATCTTAGAAAAAGCTTACTTAAAGGAAACATTCTTTTATTTTTTAACAAGAACGAAACTGCGTTAACAATTTTACCCAATCCATGAATATACACACAGTAAAACTTCGACAAATATATACCTACTCGCTATTTTATTCAACTATTGGATACGGTGCAATGTTAATAGATAAAATGAAATCTCATATTTAGTAGAACAAGGACAGTAATCAACATTATCTAAAACAGTTCACTTTTAACAAGTTATCTCTAATCCATACATATAAATAAAATTGGAGTGCCTGTTTGTAATATTGAAATAACTGCTTTTTACTACATGCTTATGAATATACGGTACATACACCAAAATATTTTTATTTTCAATTTTTGTCTGTTTGTCTGTTTGTCCGGGCTAATCTCTGAAATGGCTGGACCGATTTTAACGGGACTTTTTTTGGCAGGTAGCTGATGTAATAAGGAGTAACATAGGCTACTAATAATTTAGAAAAAAAAATCAAAATCCTGTAAACGTATTTTCTTTCTTTTCTTTCTTTCTGTACTCCACGCGAACGAAGTCGTGGGCACAGCTAGTTTTATTTAAAATTCTCAAGTCACAGTATTTGTAACAAATCTCCCCCGAAACAGCATTACTGATTCTTATGAAATTTTGTGTATATATTCGGTAGGTCTAAGAATAGGGCGTAAACTATTTTCATCCTACCATCCCCAACCCCTATTTTTTTTTATTGATATTAACTAGTACTTGACTGCGATCCAATCTGAAATTTTTATCATTAAATAAAATATATTCTTTTATCTACACTACCTAATATTTTTTAAAGGTAAAGTTTGTTTTTTGTTTGTAGGAGGTAATCTCTGAAAGTGCTGGTCCGAATGCCAAAAGAGTTTCACCAATAGAAAGCTGCTTTATTCCTGAATGACAAGCTATATTTTATGTAGGTAAGTGGACAAAGCCGCGGGCAAAAGGTAGTCATTTATATGCCAGAACTATGCTTGCCAAGTCAGCTAGTAATTTTCTAATATCTGTAACATCCAAGGGCATTCTGGCCTGTAAGAGGTTCAGATTTCCAGACACATTTTTGCTAACCTAGATGAAGAAAAGAATAATAATTTTAAGCTATTGCATAGCTTCTATCGCGGGCCTTGAGCGTGGAGACCGAATCCAGAAATTCCGTAACGAAAATAACCTAACACCCCCCACTCATTTGTTTTTTGAGCGTGGTGACCGATAAGAAAACAAATGAGTGAACAATCAATCAAAATTCAATTCAATGTGTGAAAGTGTAACTTCAATTAATATCAAAGGAAAAAAAAATACTGCATAAATAAAATAAATAAATAATTATAATTGCATAAGTTGATAAAAAATGCTATGCAATAGCTTTACCGCGGCAGTCCCCGAGTGCCACACGTCTCTTTTTTATTATTGAAATCTTTAAAACGGTCATTCGTTTATTGTCCACTCATAGCCCTAACATGTACAATGTATTCATTCATTAAACCCAAAGCGAACGCCGGCGTTTGCTCTCATTGTCTTTCACAGCATAGCATAGTCGGCCTTATAATGTTCCCACTATTGGGACTCACGCGTCCTCTCTAGGAGAGGGAATGGACCGTAATCCACCACGCGGGCCCAGTGCGGGTTGGTGGATGTCACATGTCTTCGATTTTTTTTGTTCTAGGACATGCCGGTTCCCTCACAATGTTTTCCTTCACCGTTTTTGAAACCAGCATTATCTTTCAATTGTGTCTCTAATTACGATATTCGAAAGGTTAATTTTAAAAAGGTACTATTTCAATATTTCTTTGTCGAGTCCGATTAGGCAGCAAAAAAAGACAATCATATAAGTACCTAGCAACAAGCAACAGCAAGTAAATCAAATAAAGAACTAGTCGGAAGCCGGTAGGTACGTACTCAGACTTCAGTACACACAGGCTTAACTAGCAAAATAAACAACGTAGGTAATAAACTCGAAGTTACGTATTACGTTCTGTCAAGTCAATTAAATTCTCATGTAAGAATCGAAACAAGCTATTTCAACACCTTATTTGAATATACTGTAATAATATGCTATAACGACTTCCAACTGCGCTTGTTTCGTAAAAGGAAATTCGATTAACCCGTTTAAACCTGATCTCTGACCCTTTTTTGTGTCAAAATCATTGAAGTATCATCGTCATCATCCAAATAATTTAAAAGACCATCCATGGTTCTCGTATGATTTGACAATTATATGTTTACCGTATGGACTTTAAAAGAGACTTTGACCCCTGAGTTTGTTTCGGTGTTTCTTCTCAGGGAGTCAGGATGGTCAGCTGAGAAACATTGGCCTCATCTAGTATAAAGTCACAAAAAAAAGACGTGTGGCACTCGGGGACTGCCGCGGTAAAGCTATTGCATAGCATTTTTATCAACTTATGCAATTATAATTATTTATTTATTTTATTTATGCAGTATTTTTTTCCTTCGTTTTTTTTTCTTTGATATTAACTAATTGAAGTTACACTTTCACACATTGGATTGAATTTTGATTGATTGTTCACTCATTTGTTTTCTTATCGGTCACCACGCTCAAAAAACAAATGAGTGTGGGGTGTTAGGTTATTTTCGTTACGGAATTTCTGGATTCGGTCTCCACGCTCAAGGCCCGCGATAGAAGCTATGCAATAGCTTAATACGTGTAAAGTGTTTTCTTTTAACTTATTAGCATAATAAATGTCATTTATAAAATCATCATTTATCTTTACACATGGATTTTTGGAGGTATGCGGAGCAGAGTAAAGTCCCGCAAACCTCCGGTCACAGTATTAGGTACCTACTGTAATACTGAGCTCCGGTGTACATTACGTCTGGTGTGGGCGAGAGATGATTTCAGGCTACTGTTTAAGTCCAAATCGCGCGGAGAACTCGAATTGCGTAATCTAATAATAAATCTAATATTTAATAAAAAAAAAGGTCACAAATTGGACACCACCGACACTAAGTACAAAACAGGTCACGGCAGGTCATAGCGGGCATTAGGCGCCAGTGCACAGCTGGGTGTGGAAGCAAACCCACCCCTTAGTCGCCCGGGTGGCCCGTTGACCATGTATTTATATCGCAAACCAGGTACCAAAACTGACTTATAATAACTTTGTGATTTTTCGTAATACAGATTTGAAGTTTTATATATATATTCTTTACATAAAATACTAGACTGGCGCTTCAGGTTTCACATAATTATACTAAAATAAGGTTCATCATTTTAGACAAAAGACGACCACTGTGGGACATAGGCCTCCCCCAAGTGTCCTCCCCACAGAACACAGGAATCTTCTTCTTCTTCTTCTTATCGTAGCGATGGCAAAACTAGTTAAATTCCTTGCCTGGCCCAGAATTCGGCCACGGCAATGCCGTCCGCTGATGCTGTCATTAGGTCCCTACGTGAGCAGGCAACAGGGCACGTGACGCAGGTCGGAAGGTGGGACATGGTCTGCGGAGAGACGCCGCACAAACACTGAAGATCGGAACCATCCGAGAACCCCCACCTGTGGAGATTGTCTTTGCTACGCCCGATACGAAGATAAGAAGAAACACAGGAATCATACATTCTTCTGTGCTGTGATAGTAACCCAGGCAGACGTACCCCAGTCGGTAATATAACGTTAACCCTCTTGCAAAACTAAGATATACGCTTTTAAAATCACATCGCCGTCGTATTTATAAGGTAACCAGATCGGCTCAAATAATGTGTCTTGTTTCAGTGTGGGTAAGAGATGGCGCTAGACAATCTGTATGGCTCTGTCTTTGAACGTCATGGTAACCCCGAAAGTCAGTTCAATAGTAACAAGTCAGAGTGCAACTCATGACAATATTAATAAGCACATACAGCTAGAACACATTGTTTTATTACAAAGTTCCGGTGACGGCCTTCCGGTATCATTACTAGGTCAGTTTGATAGCATTATTTTTATCAGCACCATTTGTTTAAATTTGTTTTGTCATGGTCGCTTAACTATCATAATTGAAGTACCTTTCTGGTTATTTGTGAGGTTCCGTTGGCTATCTGTGGTCTTCTTTGGCAGTTCCACTTCATGAAGCGATATTTTCTTAATGAAAATAATGCAATCGCTTTATAAGTGCCTGTAATAATTTAGGAATTTCTCACGAGTTGTAAGTCGCGGGTTCAAACCTAATCAGGTGTATTACAATGTGTAATTTATTTCATCACCACTGCTCTCAAAGCAGTGAGGGAAAACACCATGAGGAAACTGGTACGTCCTGTGTCGACATAATATTTGACGTCCGCCAATCTGCACTGGGCCGACGTGGTGTATTACGACCCATTCCTTCTCCTAGAGAGGAGGTCTGAGCACCATAGATTTTTTTTTTCGATGGGAAAAATCATCCAATGACAACCCCCGCTCTTGGGCGGAGCGGGAGATACTGTCAGACTCTTACTGACTAAAAAAGACCATACATAGATGGACTCCTATGTAAAACTGATACCTGCTAAGCAAAATCTCATTCCGTGTGCCATTATACTTCCAAATTAGCACAAATATAATAGTAACATATAAAACAAAGGTTGTCATTATTTGCTGTCATAGTGCTGACAGCAAATAATCCCAATAGACAAATTTAGAAAGATTTAAAGATTGTATGAAGGGATATAAATTATAATCAAAATGAATATTATCGACTATCATTATTAATTACTATTCTTAAAATATGGTTTAAGGAATTACGTTTTTATGAAAACATTCTCGCAAACAAAATCCCTGGCAAAGTGCTAGCTAGTTTTTTTTTTATAAATACTAAGAACAAAAATGTATGAGTCAGTCGTTAATCATCTTACAAGATCGTCACACATAGTGAACAGAGGGAAACGCCGAGTAATGCTCGTCTGGCTTTAAAAATATCTTGTTAACACGTAACGGCGAGGAAACTCAGCGGAGAGTGAGTCGACTAGACGCTGAGACAGACGGCTCTGGCGAAGATAACATCTCTTCAATCTGGTTTAATTGAGTCAAGTAAATATGACAATGTTATGGGTCTAAATAGACCGCATTTCAACTGAAATCCAACTGCAAATTGCAGTCTAAGTGCTGTTTGAATGCAGTTGACACGACTGCAATAGAACTGCAAACACGACTGTAATAGAACTGCAAACCAAACGTGCAGTCCGATTGCAGTCGTGTAAACTGTACACCGACTGCATCCGAACTGCACCATGCGTGGGAGGGCGGAGCGTGCGGGCGGGTGGGCGTGGTGCAGTTCAGATGCAGTCGGTGTGCAGTTGAAATGCGGTCCGTCTGTTTAGACCCTTAGACGTGGTGGAAAATACCTGGGACTCTAGACATGCTCTATTGGAGTCCGAAAATGAGAATTCATTACTTCAAGATCGCGCGAGGCAATGGCCTTCGCGCTCGCGCCATCGTAGGCGCGGGCTTGCGGACGGCAAGCAATGGGTAGCTCGCCGTTTTATTTATTGTTTGTTTTTTTTTTTTATTTATCTAAGTATACGATTGTGTGAGGCGTTATTAACGATTTTTTTTTCTTTCTTTGTTTCACAGTGAATAACCATAATGAACTATTTTGGTACATATACAAGGTGTAAGGGACAGCCACGGAATAAAGAAAAGTACAGCCCTCCACAAACTTTAAGGGCTTGCTTAGTACACGATACTGAACAACATTCCACAATATTTTTTTTCAGGAAACGAAAAAAAAATTCTGCCTCTCCATGCAAACTGGATTGGATCAAGTTTATAATTTTGTATGGTGAGGCGGATTTTTTTTTTTCGCTTCCTGAAAAAAATTTTTGTGGAATGTTGTTCAGTATCGTCTACTGAGCAAGCCCTTAAAGTTTGTGGAGGGCTGTCCCTTACACCTTGTATATCGATGAAATGATAGGTATATATTATATGAACGATATTTTGTGTCTTCCCAAAAAGGATAGCATCATCATCGTTTCAGTCGAAAGATGTCAACTGGTGTACATATACCTCCCCAAGTGTCGCCACAACGGCTGGTACTATTCATCTCGCGTCCCAGATCCCGCAACCGTCACTAGGTCATCGGTCCACCGACCTACCCGTCCGTCAGCAAATTCATAAATGAGAGTAAATTCTGCGACAAGATCCGGAGATAAATGTATATTCCTACACGCAGACGGATGACCTTATTAAAGGAGATCGTCTTGTTGGATGCAATCTTAAGCCGGGTACTCGCCTATGAGGCTAACTGTAACTGTTGCAGATCATCATCATCATCATCATCATATCAGCCGAAAGACGTCCACTGGTGGACATAAGCCTCCCCCAAGCGTCGCCACAACGACCAGTCCTGTGCGTCACGCATCCATCGGACTCCCGCGACCCTGACCAGGTCATCGGTCCACCTTGTTGGAGGCCTTCAAACGCTGCGTCTTCCGGTACGTAGTCACCACTTCAGAACCTTCAGTCCCCATCAATCATCTGTTCTGCGTGCAATGTGCCCTGCCCATTGCCACTTAAGTTTGGCGATTCTTCGTGCTATGTCGGCAACTTTGGTTCTCCTGCGAATTTCTGACTCGATCATGCAAGGAAACTCCGAGCAAAGCCCTTTCTATCGCCCTGATGCAGATACAGTAATCAAATTTTGTAAGTAAATACATAGTTCGCGAGGTTCGCGAGCCTGTTGTGGTTCGGCGTGAACCAGTCGCAGCGAGCCGAATCTTGTCGTTTTTTCTGCGAACACAAAGAAGCTCGCAGTGAGCTCTGTAACCACAACGAAGAAACGTCTACACGTAAACCATGTTACTGTATCTGCAACGGTCATAGTTACGGCTCGTAGGTGAGTACCCGGCTTTAGCGTTTACCTGGACCATTGCGTGTTTGTGCGCAAAGTCAGATCTATCTAGTTATTAGGACCTCGGTAATCACCACGGTCACTAAAGAACAATAGCTTAGTTTTCCGTGAAGCAATGCTGTTTTTTAAGGTAGACTACAAAAGGACAAAACAGAACCCATTAAAAAAAAACTGGGCAAGTGCGAGTCGGACTCGCGCACTGAGGGTTCCGTGCAAACTACAATTCCCGAATGTAGTCTTGAAAATTTTTCCGAATTACAAATTTTTTTTTTGTGACTTGTTTACAACAAATTTACTGTTTTCAGATTTATTCCTATCACTGTGCTATAAGACCTTGCTTTGTGCCAAATTTCAGGATTCGGGGTCAACGGGAAGTACCCTATGAATTTCGATCTGTGGGACTATCAAAATATACTATTTTTGCGACATAAACGGCCGTATCATTGTTATTCGTTAACTTATTATTTTATACCTGAGTATATGGTTTTAATTTCAACTCGATATTTTCATGCGTTCTCGAAATAAAGGGTCTTGACAGACAGACAGACAGACAGACGGACAACATAGTGATCCTATAAGGGTTCCGTTTTTTTTCCTTTTGAGGTACGGAATCCTAAAAACAATAATTTCATTCTTTATTGTAAACCATGAAAAGTTTATATTTAAGTGTATAACAGAGTGCATATACATAGGCGAGCATAACGCATAATTGGGTTGAGTTATGTTTAATTGATCATTACATCATTAGTAATCATTATTATGTTGCTTCGCCGAATAAATGCTATTCTATTCTATTCTATTCTATTACCTATCTCAAAATTACTAATTTTGCAATGGTTCGACTGGTGATATCTATATTTCCCTAACAACAATTAGATCTCATATGATATCGTTATCAAACATAAAACTCTTCAATGATCTCACCTAGCATAATAACTACTTAAGTACCTACATCAGCATTTGCATTTCTCGTTTACCTACCAATCAGGAATTAAATACTTTCATCCATGAAATCGCTTGTTTCTGGTATTTATCTTACCGGAAATGATGAAACCTAATTATTCCATTTGCGTAACTCATTCACAAAGATTCACACATTCGTTCATTCGTTCAATTGGCTACGTCATTTTTGTCAGATTTAAATGATAATATAATGATAAATGTAAATGATATTTTTTTGGAATTTTGATACCAGTGTTATAATATTTGGGAAGGCCGCATAAAGTAACTAATCACAATTGTCAGACAAACATTTAAATTACAAAAAAGTAAAAGTAATCCACATAGTTCATACTTTCACAATCATCTATACATAATATAGATAATAAATGTTTAGAAATTTTCAGTTCTGCTCGCATCACGTACATGTACGAAATCGATGTAGATAACCTATAGACATTAAAATTGCTTGTAACTTGATGTATTTCTACCACAGAATAAGTAATAGTACAACTTAGGCTTATCATCGCAATCAGTTGAATATATCTAAAGATATGGTCAACCGATAGCGTAGTCAATAGATATTGACTGTTAGGCGGTACGAAGTTCACTGAGTCAGCTAGTAATAAAGAAGTAAAATCAATATGATGAGCCAAGGAGTGGAATTCCTTGTCGGAGTCTGTGTTTCCTGATAGCTACAACTTAGGAGTCTTTAAGGTGACTGTTCCGCTGGCCTTTTCATATATTTCTCGTCCTGGATATACTCCGTACATAGACACTTTTTGCTCAAAACGAATCACTTTATCACTTTTCTAGAATGAAATATTTTCGCGTTTGACTTTTTGGTAAATAATTTGCATTATAAATTGAGAAAAACAGTCTTGAAAACCGGGCAAAATTTGACATTTTGTTTACTAGTGTGAGTGCGTTTTGACAACCAAACCATACCGCCATGATTGCGATAGGTTATAATATTTAACGCTAGTGAATAGGTTATTTCGAGGCAAGCGTGCTCCATCGTCGGCTACATCATCGCTTACCATCAGGTGAGATGGTGGTCAAACGCGAGCCTATCAATAATAATAAAAAAATGATTTCCCACCTCAAAAGAGAAGAGATAAATGCTCAGCTGTTTGTGCGATGTAAGCTCCTATATTTGTTCTATTCAAGATCGAAAACTAAACAATCATAAAGATGAAAATGTTTATAAACGGATGCAATTGTTTAGAACATAATTTATTAGACTTGAAATGTATTATGATTGTTCTAAGTCCTTGAGGTAAATATAGATAGGAAATTCGGGTGGAAAATGGAAATCTATATTTTTTTATCAATAATACTGATTTCTTTATCGTTTTTAGGGTTCCGTAACACAAAAGGCAAAAACGGAATCCTTATAGGATCGCTTTGTTGTCCGTCCGTCTGCCTGTCTGTCAAAACCTTTTATCTCGAGAACGCGTGGAGATATCGAGTTGAAATTAAAACCATATTCTCAAGTCTGCGGTCTTTTTAAGCTGTGAAAAACCAAACTTCTAAATTAAAGAATAAAAAAGATACGACCGTTAATGTCGCAAAAAACCTGTATTTCGATACTCTCAAAGATCGAAATTCATAGGGTACTTCCCGTTGTTGTTGTTCCGTTGGTTGTTGTTTCCTGAAATTTGGCACAAAGCAAGGTCTTATAGCACAGGTATAGGAAATAATCTGAAAACAGTAAATTTGTTGTTACCTACGTCACAAAAATTTTTTTTTTGCAATTCGGAAAAATCTTCGACACCCCATTCGGGCATTGTAGTTTGCACGGAACCCTCAGAGCGCGAATCCGACTCGCACTTGCATAGTTTTTTTTTAATTGCTCGTTTTATAATTGCCCTTTTAGAATTCTCGAATCGTCCGAATCTGGAAGGACTCCAGTATAAAGATTTCTAAAAGTCTTTTCTTTCAAACCTTATGTACCTTTAACTGCCTCATCATCATCATCATTTCAGCCGATACACCTCCACTGTTGGACATAGGCCTCCCCCAAGCGCCGCCACATCGAACGTTCCTGTGCGTCCCGCATCCATCGGTTTCCCGCTACCTTCACCAGGTCATCGGGCCACCTTGTAGGAGGCCTTCCAACGCTGCGTCTTCCGGTACGGTTTAACTGCCTACGTCGGATATATCCGACAAACACTCTCGCGTTTATTCCGCGTCGCATATCCACGACCAAATACTCCATCTTGTCAACTCTCCTGTCGCATATACGGATAGAAGAGCTAAACGAAATGGAGTACCGGAGGATAGCTTGTGACTGCACAAGCTATCCTGGCGAATAGGACACAAACACGATTGCCGGACTGGTTAAAAGGTTAGAAGAAAGCTTCTAGCATCATCATTTCTTTTCGCTCAACAAATGGGCTTTCTTGCTATTTAAAATGGCTATGCTCGGAGTTTCTTAGCGTGATCGAATCAGAAATGAAGATGTCGCAGGAGAATACCGAGTTGCTAGCCTGTCCGTTTTCTATCGTTTTCACTTCGGGGAGTGTGCACTGGAGTTGCACAATTTAATTCCACCAAGTCCGTTTCATCATCGGACCACAAGATGTACGACGTTGCACCACCGGTACATGGTGGACATCCCACCCATATGTTACAAAACGTTTTGGGAAAACATTCATTTTGCTAACAGCTGAGGAGTGGAATTCCCTGCCGGAGTCTTTGTTTCCTGATAGATATATAAATCTATTCACTCTTTAAGCCAAGAGTGAATAGATTGCTTCTCGGCAGGCGTGTTCTATCGTCGGCCACATCATCGCTTACCATCAGATGAGATAGAGGTCAAACGCGAGCCTATCCTAAAACAAGGTTGCCGAAATAACACGAATTGCCAAACTTAAGTGGGAATGGCAGGGCGGGCACATTGCACGCAGAACAGATGACCATTGGGGCCGAAAGGTTCTGAAGTGGCGACCGCGTTCCGGAAGACGCAGCGTTAGAAGGCCTCCTACAAGGTGGACCGATGACCTGGTAAAAATTGCGGGAATCTGATGGATGCGAGACGCTTAGGACCGTTCATTACGGCGACACTTGGGGACGCCTATGTCCAAAAGTGGACGTCTATCGGCTGAAATGATGATGATGACTAATTAAAATTGCATTCAATAGACTTTGGTAACTCATTGTTATGTAATTACATTAGTGTACATTGAAATTGTCTGCCATTGTTTTGTGATGCTAATGTATTTCGTAACAGGTTGGCGGGTCATCGAATTAGGCCACTGTTTTCATTCCCTGATCGTGTTTTGTAAATAGACTCGGTGTTAGTAAATAATGAATGATTGTTATGAATTTAGGTTGTGGGATAAATTTAGAATGATGTAAGTGATAAAATGCGTAATCAATCCAGCGCCCACCGTAGGCGCGGGTTTGCGGACGGCGAGCAGTGGGTAGCTCGCCGTCCGCCCGTCCGGTAACCGTCCGGGCCGAGCCCAAGTCGTTGACGGCGCCTCAAGAGCCAGCAACCGTAGGAGCCCAGCAAGGTGAAGCCTACTGGGGCCACGGGTAATGCGAAAGTGATCCCCGGAGGCCCTGGCCAGGGCTGGAACAATGGCAAAGAAGGAACAGGAGTGAGTTTTTAGTCAGTAAAATTCTAACACGCCCTCCCGCTCCACCCAAGGGCGGGAGATGTCATTAGATGATTTTCCCACCTAAAAATAATAATAATAATAAAGCACTCCAGTACCCCAGTCAAAAGTAACTGCAGAATACTGTCAAAGAAGGAATGAAAGAAAAAAAACATTTATTTGAGACTCAACCGGAACAAACAACAGTATAAAATGAAAATATTAAAATAAGATTGAGCAGTGAATTCTGGAGTGGCGACCCCGTACCGGAAGATACAGCGTTGGAAGGCTGGGATCAAGGTACATCAATGACCAGGTGAGAGTCACGGAAATCCGATGGATGCGAGACCTAGTCGTTATGGCGACACTTGTGGGAGACTTATGTCCAACAATGGACGTCTTTTGGCTGTATTGATAATGTTGGTGATGATAAAATGAGCAGTGGTGGCCCAGTTATAATGACTTCAACTTGAGAGTTGTAGGTCGAGGGTTCATACCCAGTCAGGAGCATTACTTTCTGTAATTTATTTCATCACCACTGCTCTCAAAAAGGGTGAACGAACATCGTATGGAAACAAATGTCCAAAAACCATAATTTCGAAGAAATGTGACATCCACCAACCCGCATTAGGCCCGCGTGGTGGGCTACAGCCCCTTCCCACTCCCAGAGAGAAGCCCTGAGTCCCAGCAGTGGGAACATTAAAAGGCTGACTAAATATGAATACAATAAAAACAACATGATACAGTTACATCTCTGAGAGCTGCGGGATTCTTCGAAAGAGTTTCCGCGGCCCTAGAATGCGAAGGGCAACTAAAGAAACACTTGTGTAATCTTATTTTTTATCTTTGACATCAGTACATTCAGTTTCAGCTAACTTTCAGCAAGTTGAAGGCCTTAGCTGAAGAAAATAATACAGAAATAAGTAATATCAAGTCAAGCGTCTTTTTTTTGGGTGGCCAAACATCCAATACCTCCTTTGGATGGAGCGAGAAGGATTATCAGACTTTTATTGACTAAAACCCAGCTGTGTTCCTTCATTTGCCCCTTGGGTTTCAGGGCCACAGTGACGGTTTCGAAAAAATCGTCAATTATTTACGAAACGCCCAACACTTTGGTATGAGCAAAGAGTTCTTACACTTCAAAATATGTATTGCCCGATCTAAAAATTAGAGGCGACAAAATTGACTTATTCCTATCTTCCAACCTCGCCAGTAGTCAGCCACATCCAAGTTGGCAGGTTGAGAATTTTACGTGCCACCTTCCAACCTACTTCAGGTTGAATAGTGAACATATTTAAGACTTAAGGGGATGCATCTCGACATACATTTTCACTGTTTTTCATCAACCGCTCTTACGCGATTATGACGTATTTACACATTTTTCACCAGATATTTTGGAAACAGTATCTTGTGGATAATATCCACTAGGCTCCTAATCAATCAAGGAAATCAATTTATAAATTTGTGTAAAACTAATCCAGTTAAGACCTCTGAAAATCTGCTATTTTGCATGAACTTTGACACTTCATAATTTACTCAAAAAAATCAAAAAAGTACAACATACAAGCCTAGCAAATTTTATCAAGAATCTATATAATGACAATGTTTTTCAAAAACTTTTAAGTGTTTAAAAAAAACACGTATTTCCTGGAACAAGTTTTGTAAAATATTCGAGTAAATCACGGAATTACTGAATGCCAAAAGAGTTTTCAGGTATTATCACTCTTTTCGTCAAACATCGCGTTGGATTGCTTTAGATGAAGTAACAAGTTATAGACCATAGTGGAAAATCAGCCTCTTAAGACTCATGACATAAAGGGTTTTTGTGTATGTCAAGGACGGCGAAAAATATCTTTGCCAGGAGCGGCTAAATAGGTAGGTTGGACCCTGTTGTTGCGCCTGATAGTGTTTTTATATCAATAACGCATTCACGCAACACATTGCTATTGTAAACAAAAAAGAAATAAACGATGAAAACCGGTCACCAATTTAATTTATTTTAATAGCTTTATCATACATTAATCTGTTAATTTATGTTCTCATATTGATAAAGTTATTTTTTTCAATGAAACTGGTCTAAATAATCTTTGCTAAGCATCGAGCACCATATCTTGTGTGAGCCATCCGGTAACATGATCATCAAACATTTGCCGATATCCTTATGTGTCACGCAAGGGCGTTATATCCTTGCATAATAAATAATATGAATTCTTAGAAACTGCTGTTGTTTTTATTTAAATAATTAAGTACATGAAAAGCTATGTTTTAGGGTTCCGTTTGTGTAAAACTGACCAGTTTGCAGTTATGAGCGGATTATTGATGTCGAGTTGCTAGATGATTTTCTAGTGTACACGTGTGGATGATTCCGCCAAGTGTGGTCCATCATCAGACCATCGGACGTATGGCGATGCGCCACCAGTACATGTAGACATCCCAACCATATATACATACGTCTCCTTGTGCGAAGCAGTAATGCTAGCAATGAATGATGCCGACCGCATCAGGCAACGGCGCTCACGCCCCAGCCGCCACTGGGATTCCGATCCCGATTACCGGCCACCGTAATCGCGGGCTTGCGGCTGGCGAGCAATGGGTAGCTCGCGGTCCGTCCGGTAACCGTCCAGACCGAGCCCAAGTCGTCGACGGCGCGCACTGTTCCCGCGAGCCTCAAGGAGTTGTCAGCAAGCGTAGGGGCCCAGGATCGAAGCCTACTGGGGTCAAGGGTCTATTTCTGAAACTGAGGCTCGGCCCCGGTTTGAAAGGCAACGAAGGAAAAGGGTGGGTTTTCTAGTCAGTGAAAGTCTGACACTATCTCCCGCTCCACCCAAGGTTACGTATACGTTTTGGGAACACATTCATTGTGCGTAGAATTTAGTGGTGGAATAAGTGAAATTCCCTGCTGGATTCTGGATTTCCTGATAGCTACAGACTCTGGATATTTATGATAAGGCCCCATTGTGTAGCTATTAGGAAATACAGACTCGAGAGTGAATAGGTAACTTTTAGGCAAGCGTGCTCCATCGTCAACCACATTATCGCTTACCAATAATAATGATAATTTAAAAAATAGTCAAGCTTTTTTCGTAGGCTTACGGACGGTGAGCAACGGGTAGTTCGCCATCCTACCATCCGGTAACAGTCCGGACCAAACCCAAGTCGTCGACGGTGCGTACTGTTCCCGCGCGCCTCAAGGAGTTGTCAGCAACCGTAGGGGCCCAGCAGGGTCGAGGCCTACTGGGGCTAAGGATTCGTGTCTGAAAGGAAGGTTTGGTCCTGTACGAAAGGCAACGAAGGACTGTTCCGTCGTGCTCTACCAAACCCACTCCAGTGAGTAGGTTATTAGTCAGTAAAAGCCTGACACTATCACCCGCTCCGCCCAAGAGCGGGAGTTGTCATTGGAAGATTTTCCTACCAAAAAAGGAGTGGAATTCCCTACCGGGGTTTGTGTTTCCTGATAGCTACAACCTAGGGGTCTTTAAGTCAAGAGTGTATAGGTTACTTCTAGGCAAGCGGGCTCCATCATCGGCCACATCATCACCATCAGGCAAAATAGTGGTCAAACGCGAGCCTATCAATAATAATTAAAAAAAAACCGGCCAAGTGCGAGTTGGACTCGCCCATGAAGGGTTCCGTAGCAGCAAGTAACATAATATAAAAGTTCTTGTAATTATTTGTAACTTTGATCGATGTTTTAATAATAGTGTATTTTTTTCGATTTATGACGCATTAAAAAAAACTACTTACTAGATTTCGTTCAAACCAATTTTCGTTGGCAGTTTTTATAGTAATGTACATCATATATTTTTTTTAGTTTTATCATTCTCTTATTTTAGAAGTTAGAGGGGGGGGGACACACATTTTACCACTTTGGAAGTGTCTCTCGCGCAAACTATTCAGTTTAGAAAAAAATGATTTTAGAAACCTCAGTATCATTTTTGAAGACCTATTCATAGATACCCCACACGCATGGGTTTGATGAAAAAAAAATTTTTGAGTTTCAGTTCTAAGCATGGGGACCCCCAAAATTTATTGCTTTTTTTCTATTTTTGTGTGAAAATCTTAATGCGGTTCACATAATACATCTACTTACAAAGTTTCAACAGTATAGCTCTTATAGTTTCGGAAAAAGTGGCTGTGACATACGGACGGACAGACGGACAGACAGACAGACAGACAGACAGACAGACAGACAGACAGACAGACAGACATGACGAATCTATAAGGGTTCCGTTTTTTGCCATTTGGCTACGGAACCCTAAAAAAGGTTTATTTCAAAAACCCATGGTTTGTTGTCACTTTTCAACCGTGATTGTTAACAGTATTTGGGAATATCCAACTACAAGCAATCTCAAACATTGTCACTAAACATACACTTATATTTACTTGGGAAGACTCATTCAAAAATACTGATTCACAAATTCAACAACCATATTATATCACTTGCGGTCAACAGTATGACATATAGTGGTCAAGAGTGAACCTATCAGTACAAAAAAAAAAGTTAAGTTAAAACTGGTTATCAAGTTTTAATCAAGGGCAAAACTGGATAATAAGTCTCAATCACCGTCTAGTGTTTTGTTAGGTATTGCTGATAGACAGCCCCACTTGATAGGAAAGTCACCTCGTCCCCGCAATGGCCCCTATAGACAATTCATTGCCACCCTTTTTTTGAGATTGGCAATCATCAAATAGAAAAAGAGATTCACTCTGAAGAACTCGACAAGCGAAGATGGGCAAAAAGTAATTGCGCCTTACTTCTAGAGAGTTTTTTTAGCATTCCGAGCAAAATTTTTGTAGGATATAAAAATGGATAGTATCCAAATAATTTCTTAAACATATATCTAAGGAATGTTTTTTGAACTTTCTCTAGAAGCAAGACGTAAGAAGTCTCAGGGATTCCAAATAATGGAAGCTGACTCTAATTTACTCCTGACTAAAGCCATATAGACCAGATTAATTGCCAAAGGGTTATTAAATTCACACATGTTTCGGATTGTGTATCCTAGTCATCAGTGGCAAGGTTCCGCATATGTTCGTAGAGGTTGGTCTCCAGTCGAATAAAATACTTTTTTTTTATCTGATATGAACTAGTGCTTGATTGCGGTCCCACCTGATGGTAAGCAGTGATACAACCGTTGATGGATGAGGCGCACTAGTTTATTAAGAGCCTATTCACTCTAGCCTTGAAGCCACTTGGACAGGAAGACCGCAGCAGACAAATTGTTGCAGTCCTTCGATTACGCGGTATAAACAACGAAACGAAACGCTTGGTCCGAACCGTAGAAGTTTCAACAATGTAAAGTATACTCGCCGTACGACGAGTTGTCCGATGGTAGAAAGGAGATGACGGAATCATGTCATGCAATTCCCGAGCACTCTCCAAAATGCATCCTGTAAAATACCGAGAGGCTGGCTACCCTACGCTTGTGCTCGAGGCTTTTCAAATTGGATTTAACCAAATCTGGATCACCAATTATCCTCCAACTTCTCCCGCTGTGGGTGGAGCGAGAGAGTGTCAAATTTCCTTTTAAAAACGAGTCGTCTGACCTATCTTTCCCAAGACTTTTCAATCTTACACCATGCAGTAGCCGAATTTCAAATGAGTAATCTATTGCTGCACCGCGCAAACAAAATACCTACTCGTATCATGATGATTTTCATTTTCAAATGTATCTAGCAGTAAAAACAATAGGTAAAAACAACGGAGCTAGGTACTTATTTACTCATTACTGACTTAAAGTGGTAATTTCATTTTTGATTGACGTCTGTAAGACTAGAACAAAAACATAAACTGTGAGGTACCGGTTTGTTTCACAGACGATCGTGATTCTTTTCTGAAAATTAGGCACTAAGGCCCACGCACACGGCGAATTTATGTAGCGATGATGTCGCGCGTTTTGTACGCGCTACAGCATCACTACCAACGCGCGTTAGTCTCATTTGCAACGCGCTACAGAAGCGATACCTACCAACGCGCTACAGTACCCCTAGCCAAGTTGCTAATCTGCAACAGTTAACGCTTGTAGAAAGCTTCAAATGTACGGGAATGACGTCGTCTTAACGGTCAGTCACGTGGTCAGAACAAAAGAATTGGCGGCAAGGTCAACTCGAAGCGTTCGGCGCAAGCGAAACGTTTGTAACTTGGCTAGGGGGGCAGGTAGCATCATGATTGTTGCGATGCAAACGTGCGACAGTGGCGGACATCAGGTAGAAAACGGAGGGAGGGTGGCGCGTGAGTAAAATATTCTACATTTATTAAAACTTGACTTTTTTTACTGAATCGCGATTGCATCGCGACAGAAGTGCGTCAGTATCGCAACTGAAAATCGTGGTGTGGGCGAGAGCAAACAGCTAGCGACTGCATCGCGACTGTATCGAAGCGAACGCGCGACAGCTTCGCTACAAAAAGTCATAGTGGGCGAGGGGCCTTAAGCTGCTTAGATAGTAAGATAATATCGCCATCTCTCTTGAAAAGCTTTTTTTCTTGAAAATGATTTAGTAGCCGAGAAGAATAAAGGACCTTTATTCTTCTCGGCTACTAAATCATTTGTTTCCGCCAATCTTTAAGTCAAGAGTGAATAGGTTACTTCTAGGTAAGCGCGCTTCATCGTCGCTTTCCATCAGGTGAGACAGCGGTCAAGCGCGAACCTATCAACAATTTATATAAAAAAAACGTTAATTTATATAAAAGCTACCGGTGGTTAGAGCTCCAGAGACAGGAACCTCCTCACAATGCGAGCCGTATCGAGGAGTACTGCCTTCTGTATCAGGCCCTTGATCCACCCGTGCAACGATAGCTTCGACAGATGGTCGTCGAAGCTTTTGGCTATAAGGCCAGAAATACTTATATAAGTATATTTATCAGTTGTCTAGTACTCGTAACACAAGCTCTGCTTAGCTTGGGACTAGACGGCGTTGTGTGATAGTTGTGGAATATTATAATTATTATAGGTTATGCGATTCTGACGCATACTCCCCGAAATACAACCGGTAAAACGGGTGTGTTTCCTGGAAGCTACAACCTAGGGGTCTTTAAGTCAAGAGTGAATAGGTTACTTCTAGGCAAGCGTGCTCCATCGTCGGCCACATTATCACTTACCATCATGTGACATAGTGGTCAAAAGCGAGCCGAAAAAAAAAAAACCGACAGGCTAGTAGTTGATGCTCAAGACTTTGAAGCCTCGACTCGACGAGCGCATCAACTGTTCTGAAACTGGGTATCATTTTCTACATATACCTTCACGCGGGCGGGGCTGAGATAGATATATGCGGAACTCACTGCATATGAATCGGAATCGCACTTGACCTTCCTTATGATGTTATCAATTGGCATTCACACAAGATCGAGTTTAATTAATTTAAAAAATGCGTGATTTGAAGTTATTTAGTTGAAAAACAATTTATTATAACAACGGTGTGTTTACACTATAATTATGACAACTTTATCCAATGTTAAAACGAGGCGGTTGCCTCTAAGATTAAAATATGATAAATGGCCATAAAGATCTGTTAAAAACCGGTAGATTCTTAATATTTATTTATTGCATACATGTTGTAAGTCGCTGTTACATGATTGTAGAGCCTCAAACATGGACTCCGATAGGACACTGCAACATATGTCACTCTTAATATTGCAGACATTATACTGTACATTACATACCTACTAATGAATACAAATGCGTGCTTAATTATATTAATTAATTATTACACTGAGTCATTATATTACTATTATTCCATACATTTTTTGTTACATTAAATTATTAAATAAAACTGCAATACTCGTATTATATTAATAATAATAAAAGTAATAGTAAGAAAAAAAATTGTATGTGTAATTTATCTATAATATGTATGTATTCAGAAATATATATATAAGTATATTTATCACTTGTCTAGTACTCATAATACAAGCTCTGCTTAGCTTGGGACTAGACGACGTTGTGTGATAGTTGTGGTATATTATTATATTAAATTGTTGTAGAATAAATTTGTCAACTATACGTATAAAGAGAATTATTTATTTAAACAGTTTATCCACCATTTATTTATTTATTAAAAATTCATACAACACTTAGGTACAAAGGCGAACTTAATGCCTTGGGCAAAAAAAAAACACCCAAATTTAACACTTTAATAACAGTCATGTTTCTTTATGTAATCGCTCCACTCTATGTTTGATTGATTTGGATTTATGTAGTACCTACTTATTTCTAATTTTTTTAATTCATTAAACCCCAAGCGAACGCCGGCGTTCGCGCACCTATTGTCTTTCAATTGTGTCTGTGATTTTCACGATTGAAAGATTAAACCACCAGCAACAATGCAATTGTTTTAAGACAGTTTACTCGTTTTAATTCATGCAATTTGAGTACCTAAATATCACAGGACACTTCGGAAATATTATTTGTCTCTTTACATTTGGTGCATCGGGAATTAAATATTCATGCTATTTTTCACCACCTTTTTACAAACTGAAATTAGAATTTATTGAATACGCTGATGCCAGCGGCTTCGTTCGCGTCAATGTAGAAAATAATCCCAAGGGAACATACGAAGGGGATAAAAAGTATCCTATGTACTGTTCCAGGACATGATCTTACTGTGTATTAAGTTTCATTGAAATCGGTTCAGCCATTTGAGCGTAAAGAAGTAACAAACACACACACATACTCCGATGGGTAGTTCGAAATAATAAAAATATATCTGTGTCCGAAAGAGAACCTCGGAGTCCATCTGCATCTACTTCGGTGGCGGCTGGGGCGCGAGAATATCCGCTCCCTCACCTCACGGTTGCGGCCATCTCCTTTGCTCACATTACTGTTTTGCAGTCTTGCAGAAGGAGGCGACAGCATCCCATTCCCTCTCAGGGTTAGAACCTAAAAGTTACCTAATCTTCTTTTGCGACAAGAACGTATCCGACAATATAACCGCTTACAAAAAACCGTCCCAATCAAGTCTGTACTCTCCTTAACAATTTAAAACCGGCTGAACATGAACACAGTGCCCGTTTGCCAATGACGTCATGACATTTAATCAACCGAAAAATTCTTGACGCTCATAAAGAGAAAAGATGCTAAAGCTAGCTTAGTTTCTTTTTTTCTTTAATTTTTTTATTGTACACACAAAAAACGTAACCTAAATACATTGATTAGATAATTTATGTACAAAGGCGAGCTTAACTCAACAATGAGTTTCTTCCAACAAACCTTTAAGTGACAAAGAGAGGTCACATTCGAGGGTAGGATCCAGGAAGGTAGATCTCTGCAAATCATGAAATTCTAGTTCTCTAAATCTGATCTAATGAAATATTTCTATTTTTATTTTAATGTTTTTTGTAAGATAATGTACCTATTTAATTCAATTTTTAATGGATGTTTTTTTTTTCTAATAAATTTATCTTATCTTACGTCATCTTAGCTGCATAAGCTGTTAGACAAATCCGCCAATTTACGGATGTTGATACCGCTACACTAGTCTATTTTAGTTATTTTCATAGTGTCATGTCGTACGGTATCTTACTATGGGGACGAGCTGCAGACATTGGCTCAATCTTTATACTACAGAAAAGAGCCATCAGAGCTATTTACAATCTCCGCCGGTGCGATTCTCTCATGACGGGTGCCTTGTCAATGCTCGTATCTATGAAAACATCATATACCTACGTTAGGAAAAATCTTCATCTTTTTAGCAAAAGAGGTGATAGACATAATTATGTTACAAGAAATAGGGACCAATTAGTTCAACCAGGTTTCAGACTGGCTAAAGTGGCCTCTTTTTTCATGGGCTAATGTTTGAAATGTTATAATAATATATTAGAATTGAATGAAACGAAATTTAAATCTTTCATAAAAGGCACACCATGCAGGCAATATATATAAAATAGATATATATAAAAAGTTGGAGGATTATATTCAAGATAAACATAAGCCCCAGACAAAACATACACTACATTACTTACTTCACATATATTTTATTATTTTCAATCTGCTTTACCTTAACTTCCTAGATTAATAACTGTCTCCATTATCAAACTAATGTTATCTGTAATTAATTTTATAAATAAATAGCAAATCTTACAATATTGGCTTAGCAATAATAATCTCTCAATTAAATCAATCAATAAATAAGTAGTTTCTTTTCCTCTTCATAATATCTCCTTAAATTTTTTTTTTTTTTTCTTATTTTCTTCTACCTACACTACTAGTTAATATTATAAATTCTAAATTTCAATCTTCTTTTTTGTTTCTTTATTTCTTTTTAACTATTTGTCTGCCCCTAAGTATCTCAAGTTCCTTACTCAATAAGCATCTCATCAAATACTAAGCCTTTTATTGTAACATTCCAGGAGCCACTCGGGAAAGTTTATAATATGATGACCCGTGGAGCTACAGTTCGTGACATGCATGTAAAACTGAGTGCAGCACTGAAGGAGCTGGAGGTTTCAAGAAAGACTTGTAATGACCTGCTGCGGGAAAGAGAGGAGAGCGAGGTGGAAGTTGGGAAGTTAATAGACAAAAACACTCAACTCAAGAGACAGCTTGTAGAGCTGCACACCCAGCATATGGACATACTTGAGCAGCATGACCATCTCCGTCAACTTGTGTCCGAGTTTCAGGAATGCAGAGACACTCATGACCAGGCACTAAGTCGTATATCAGGCCTTGAAGCGGAATTGTGCAAGGCTCGCAACACAATTTCTGCTGTAGATACTTTGAAAGCTAGTGAACAGGTTACTAACACCAATAACCTCTTCGACAAGCTCGTGGGTAGTGTTGCCGGACTGGAGTGTGAGAAACCTACTGTTATCATAGACTTAACCAGGGATGATACCATAACTAAAGGTCCAATTCTAAGTAGTCATAATAAAATTAAGAAGTACATTAAAATCACCAAAAACATTAAAAAGTACAAAAAACTCTTAAAGACACAGAATGTTTATAAATGTAATATTAATCTTAGAAAGCAGCGTAATAACTTACATAAGCAATTAAATGAATGTAATTATAATTTAGAAAAAAGCAAAATCTTGTATGATATTGATATACAGAACCTCCAAAGGGAATTATTGAGTAGGGAAAATACAACAAAGGAAATATTTTGTAAATATGAGTCTTGCCAACAAATGTTGAGTGAGCGCATGCAGGAGGCTTGTGAGTTGGTGGACTTGGTGAAGTTCAACGCAGAGAGGTATGAGTCATTGACTAACTTTTTTTTCCTGTGGCAACACTACAGCTAACAGCTGATTTAAATTGTTCTCTTGTAATTTTAATTTTAAATATTAATTTTCTTTGTTTTCGAAGCCTTATTCCAATTATTCATCAATTAAATAGAGTATTTATATATATTACTTGTTAGATTCGTGCAAATAAGTGTAAATAAGTGTAAAAAATTCAATAAAACTTTGTGACAGTTATAGGTTACCGGTATCTACTTGTGATTTTTGCATTGTCATCTGTTATCAGGTACAATTTTCTTTTTACATTTTACTTGCTATCTTATTGTTTGCGTTCTGTTAAGTTAGTGATCCTTAGATTTGTAATTCTTTTGTTAAGTTACATATTGTTGTGAATGACAATTCAAACGTAAACATAACCTTAGTTCGTTGGTGACAGAACTTAGATTTCTAAAGTTTATTTTCTTTTACTAACTATCTTCTAAATCTTTATCACAATCGACCTTGTCTATTCTGTTTTCTTTTCATTTCCTTATAATCATGCCTTTGACTCGCAGCGCCTATGCTCGCCAGTTGGAGTCCAAACTCAGTCTGGCTTTGAGCCAATTAAAGGCCTCCAAAGAGTCCTGTGACCAACTAAATAAGGAAATAGATGACAGTGAAAAGGTCCTCCTTGAAGCCCATAACAATAATAGAAAGTTGAAAAATGAAATGGCTCAGTTATACATACAATTCACTGAAGCCATAGAAGACCGGGATAGGCTCCAACTTGTTGTGGACGGGTTCAGCCAATGTAGCACAGAGTATGAAAATGCTCTGAGCCACAAGTACTTATTGCAACAACAGCTGCAAGAGGCAAAAACTCAAATATCACAACTCGAGACGACTAATCTTAACATCACTGCCTCGTTGAATCAAAGTCTGTTCAGCGAGTTGGTGCCTATTGCTCCATCAATGGTATCACAAATTAACCCCTCTTATACCATAGATTTGACTAGTGATGATGAGTCTCAATCAACTAAAAGAGTGAGGGTAGTCACTAGTAAAAATAAACTTAAAAAATATATAAAAATCAACAGATATATAGTAAAAACTAAGAAAATGGTCAAAAAACAAAAGTACTTTATCAAGAATGTCAAATTAAATCGGGAAAGATTACACTTACTTAGGCAATTAGATATATATTCTTCCAACTTAGAAAAAAGTACTAAGAAATACCAATCTGACACTGAAGACTTGCAAAGTGAGCTGAACCGCTTACAACACAAACTTAGTTCAATGTCCATCAAATATGCAGCTTCTGAAAACCAAATGAAGGAATATGTATTGGCAATGAATGAGCTGGTGAGCTCACAAAAACCCAATTGTGAACATTGTCAAACAACATCTATTACATCTGCGCCGGGCCATTCATTGTCAATATGTGATACCACCTTACCCCAGTCTAGTGTCAGTTTGCCGGTTGAAATAACTAATTGCTTTTCACAACAGTTCTCAAATAGGGAAATAGTAATTTTTTGTGATGAAATTGGAAAAGACTTAGGCCATTTGTTGACAAATGAATATCCAGGACACTCAATTATGAACAACTGTATGCCTGGCTGTTCCTTATATGATATAATGAAAGAAATAATAAAATGTAAATTTAACCAGGATGCTATACTTTTAATTTTTATTGGTAATAGGGGAAATGTGAGCAGAGGAGAATTACTCCAATATTATAGTACCTTAAGTAACCTGAGTGTAGGAAAAATTGTGATGTTTACATTCCCCTACAGCCAAAGTTTGCCACAGGAAGAAAATAGCATTAGATATAAGATTAATATGACATTGTACAATTTGATATTAAATAATAATTTGTTCCATTTAATTGACACCAACAATTATGTTGGTATTAACTATTATTTGACAAAAGATAGATATCTTGCTGATAATTACTATCTTTCCAAATTTTGTAAGAGACAGATAGCTATGTCGCTATCATATTATTTTTTTATTTCAGCCAAGAACTTGGCTAAACAACTTGCTCCTGTTGAGCAATGCAATGACTTAATAATTGATTATGCCAATAAGTTGGCATCAAATATTGACAATAATATTAATTTAAATTAGAAATTGAGACAACAGAGTCAATCTCTAGCACAAATTTACTGATAAACAAAAATCATTCAAATCAAATCTTGAAATCAATAAATAGTATCAACCTGGTGCATCAAAACATTCAAGGATTCATAAATAAAGATTTAGAGGTAGAGCTATTCCTTAATTGTAATGATATTGATATTCTTTGTATTACGGAACATTGGCTTAAAAGCCACCAGCTCATGTTCAATTTTAATAACCACCAGGTTGGTAGTTCATTCAGCAGAACTAATGCCTTACGTGGTGGCTCATTGATTTTAGTTAGTAACCACATTAAATTTAAGGAACGTAAGGATATTGTGAGTCTATCTGTTGAGCGGTCAATTGAAATAGCCTGTATTGAGTTGGAGCAGTTTATTATATTAAGTGTGTACAAACCCCCTTCCGGATTGTATGACTGCTTTGAAAAGGTAATGGATGAAGTGTTTCACAAGATTTGTAATTCAAACAAGTACATAATCACATGTGGTGATTTTAATGTTAATTTATTAGAAAATTCAGCTTTATGTAGCAAAATTATAAGTTTGTTTCAGTCCTACAATCTTGTTAATTTGTTTTTAGAGCCTACAAGAATAACTCCTACTAGTGCCACTTGCATAGATAATATTTATACCGATGTTGTACCTAGCCATAAAGACATTATAAATTTACTAGATTCTGATCATTGTGGGCAATTAATTACTTTTCAAATTCCAAACATCATAGTGGCTAAAAAGAATATCACTGTTAACCCGAAAACTGCAAATCGCTTAGAAACTTTTAAAACTAAACTAATTAATAATTTACCAGCATTGTCAACATTAGATGATCTGAATCAACAATATGAATGTTTTTTTAATATGTACTGTAAGCAATTTAATTCCACTTTTATACCCAAAACTATATCGGTTAATAGTAATGTATCTTTCAGTGAATGGGCTACCATTGGTATACATAAAAGTAGAACGCGACTCTATGAATTGTATGAGGAAAAAATTCTTGTAAACACTGCCGAGTTTAGTTTGTATGTTAGAAATTATTCAAAATTATTCAAAAAAGTATGCTCTGTTGCAAAATCGCGCTACTTGAGTTCTAAAATTAAAAATAGTAATAATATAATTAAAACTACCTGGAATATTATAAACAGTGAAACTGGAAGATCTAAAAAACCATGTAGTGACTATAGCCTTAAAATTAATGACAGTGTGATCAAATCGGACTCACAAGTTGCTGCAGCTTTTGAAAAGTTCTTTTCAGAGATCCCCATATTAACTACTAAATCTCTGAACTCATCACCCACTGCTGCAGAGTCTCTGCTTAAAGAAAATGTTAAAGTTTGTGATTCAGATTTTAATTTCGAACATGTGACATATGTGGACATAATTAAAACCTTTAACACTTTGAATGTAAAAAAGACCACAGATTTATGGGGAAATTCTGTGGATGTTGTAAAGTCCATTATAAAGGTTGTAGCTCCTAGTTTAGCACTTATTTTTAATAATTGTATTGATCGTGGCGAGTTTCCTGACTTAATGAAGTATAGTAAAATAATACCATTGTTTAAAACGGGTAGTACATCTGACCCCACAAATTATAGACCTATTTCAGTGCTACCCACCTTTAGTAAAATATTTGAGAAACTAATTTTACATCAATTACAAAGATTTTTTAATAGACATAAGTTGTTACATAATAAACAGTTCGGTTTTACAAGGGGTCGTTCAACAACCGATGCCGGGGTTGAACTTTTAGGACATATTTATAATGCATGGGAAGACAAATGCGATGTCCTGGGCATTTTTTGTGATTTGTCCAAGGCTTTCGATTGCGTTCTCCATGAAACATTAATCAGGAAACTACACCATTACGGAATCCGGAATTCCTCTCTGGATCTTCTTACTTCTTATTTGAGTGATAGGATTCAGAGAGTTGATGTAAATGGAAAAAGATCACCCGGGTCTGTAGTATCAATGGGTGTGCCCCAGGGCTCGATTCTTGGTCCATTTTTATTTCTCATTTATATAAATGACTTGCCATACCTCATAAAGGATAACCATGATATAGTGTTGTTTGCAGACGACACTTCGCTTTTGTTTAAGCTTAAACGTCAGCAGCCGGTTACTGATGACATAAATAACGCCCTTTCAAAAATAGTACACTGGTTTAATGTCAATAACCTGCTCCTTAATGAAAAGAAAACCAAATTTGTTAAATTTACGATGCCTCACGTAAGGCAGGTAGAAACTAGTGTGCTAATAAAAGGTAAAGAATTGAGTCCTGAAGACACTACAGTGTTCTTGGGTATAACTCTTGATGCTAAGCTTCAGTGGGGCCCACACATAGATAAGTTGTCGAAAAAACTTAGCTCTGCCGCATACGCTGTTAGACAAATTCGAAATCTAACTGACTTAGAGACAGCCCGTTTAGTTTACTTCAGTTATTTTCATAGTGTCATGTCGTACGGTATTCTATTATGGGGAAATGCCGCCGATATCCAAACGATTTTTGTTTTGCAGAAAAGGGCCATTCGTTCAATTTATAAATTAAGTCCCAGATACTCCCTCAGAGATAAATTTAAAAATATTAATATTTTGACTGTGCCATCTCAGTATATCTATGAAAATATTTTGTATGTTCATAAAAATAAAAACATGTTTAAAAAATACAGTGACATTCACAACGTTAATACTAGGAACAAACACAAGTTAGTGGTTCCTGCCACCAGGCTCAAAAAAATAGGACGCTCATTTAGATGCCAAAGTATACATTTTTATAATAAGCTTCCCAGTCCTATTCAGGAACTTAGCATTAATAAATTCAAAATATTTGTAAAGCGAAAACTTTGCCAAAAGGCTTTTTATACTGTAAAAGAGTATCTTGAGGATAAAACGGCTTGGGATTGACCTGCTCCAGTACCTACTTACTATAATTATTATCATTTGAATGTTTTTTTGTTTTAACTGCCTTTTTTTTTATTGACGATTGTTGTTGTTTTACAATTATGATATTGTATATATATATATATATTATTATTATTTTTTAACAATTATGACATGTTTATTTTTACTATTTGACTGTTTTTTTTTTTTTTTAATATACTTACTTTTTTTTTACAATTTGTAATATTTACACTTTTGTAAATTTTATTATTGTGAATGTGAGAACTATGTGGATTACTCTTTCCTTTTCTTTTATTTTCACATGATGTCTGGCAGTTTTGAGTATTTGATGTGGCCTACCCAAATGTCCTTTCTTTGGCATTGTTCGTCAAGTCGTTGAGCTCCTTAGTAGTCCTGAGTTGAGCTACACGCATATTGACAAATGCTTGCACTGACTGGACAGGTCCACTTAGAACTGTGTGGTTCTTTCTTCAAAAGACCATCTCAGGCTCAATCTGCATGGTTCTCATATGATTTGACCATTACATGTTTTGCTGTATGGACTTTAAAAGAGACTTTGACCCCTGAGTTTGTTTCGGTGTTTCTTCTCAGGGTAGTCAGCTAGGAAACACCGGCCTCATCTAGCATTAATTGACGAAAAAAAAAAATTGACGTGTAAAAGTGTTTTTATAAAACCTACTTGCAAAATAAAGATCATTTATCATTTATCATTTATCATTTATCATTTAACAATATCACCTGTAGTTGTGCTCTTGCTTCGCCACCTCCCATGTCTCAGTATGAAATTCCTATGCCTTCCAATGTTGTACATAATAATAATTCAGAATCAATAAACCCTTGTCAAAGTAACATTTTGGTATATTCAGATAGATTAGAGACAGGTTTTGGGTCTTTGTTAAATAACCGTTGCAAACATACCATTATGAGTCATTGTTACCATAATCTGCATTTTAACGAGCTTGTTGATAAAATAAAAAATACACAAATTAATGAGCAGACCACAGTGGTACTTTTGATTGGAAACAGTCTTAGTTTAACTAAAAGGGACTTGGTTAGTGGTATTGAAACCCTGCTTAAATTGAAATTAGGAAAATTAATTTTGTGTGCATTGCCCTATTCCAACAGTTTATGTGAACTTGATAACAATTACATTTATAGCCTAAATAACTTGATGCACATTTTGTCATGTCGTCATAGTGACCGTATATTATATTTTGACACAAACAATTTTGTTAGAGATTTTATTTTGATTCGGGAACATACAAGTATGTTTCTTCCCAAAAAAAGTCGACATTTGTTGGCTACTTTGTTAGCATACAATATACACGCAGTTATTGATGATTTAACTGAGATTAGGTTAGGTGACAAATCAGTATTATCTAGTATACCTAATAATACTGATATAGACTCTTTAAACTTTTAGTAACGACAAAAGGGAAGCCTATTAATAACATTTTACTATACCATCAGAATATAAATCGCTTCTCTGGCAAAATACTAGATGTGGAAATGTTAATAGATAGATATAATATGGATATCTTATGTTTTTGTGAAACCTGGTTAAAACCAGATAGAATGCAGTTTAATGTAAATAATTTTTCAGTTGCCAGTGCGTACAACAGATCATCAATTGGGGGTGGCACCTTGATATTATGTAATAATTCTTTAAGATATAAGGAAAGGAAAGATATCACTGCTTGCTCTGTTGATCGCTTATGCGAGGTAGCATGTGCAGAGGTTGAAGGCCAAACTTTCTTATGTGTTTACAGACCACCCGCATCAAACTTGACATCTTTTTTGGTTGTAATAGAAGAAATACTAAATAAACTTATTAGAGATAACAAATTAGTTTTCGTTTGTGGGGACTTAAATATTGATTTACTCATAAATTCATCAGAAAAATGTAAACTTCTCTCATTGTTTAATTCTTTTAATTTAAAATGTATTTTTAATGAAGCTACAAGAATAACTCCCACTTCAGCTTCATGCATAGATAATATTTTTACTAATTGTGATATAAAAGAGTCATCACTGATTAGTGGAGTGAGGTCTGACCATACGGGTCAACTTGTATCTTTTGAGTTAGTCAAAAAGTTGCAATTAGATTCAACTGCAGAGTTTAGACCGCTTACTAAAAATAAATTAAATTATTTTAATAACAATGTTCTTACTAGTCTCTCAACAGCCAATTTTGATTCACAAGACCCCAATGTAAATTATGGTACATTATTCTCTACAGTGTGTCAGGAATTTAATAAGGCTTGTCCAGTTAAAAAGGTTCAAGTCAATAATAAATCCAAATTTAATGAATGGGCTACTACTGGAATTAGAAAAAGCAGAGATACTTTATATCAGCTATACCAGGAAAAATCATTATCGTCTGATCTTAACTTTCATAACCATGTTAGAATGTATTCAAAGATGTTCAAAAGAGTCTGCGCCCAAGCTAAATCTAAGTCAATAAGTAAGATAATTAAAAATTCTAACAATAAAATAAAAGCTGTCTGGAAGGTGATAAACAAGGAAACTGGAAGAACAAACCAGCGAGATCGAAATGAATTGTCCCTAAAAATTGATAATGAAATCATTTCAGACAGGACCGAAGTGGCTGAGAAGCTAGAAAACTTCTTCACCAACATCCCAATAGAAGTTACGAAATCTCTCCCTTCTTCATCTTTGTTAGCTGAATCTTTTTTAAAAGAAAATTTCACAAAGGATGTACCAACCTTTGAATTTAAGCGTATTTCTGTTGATATGATTAAAAATACATACAAAAGTCTTAATATAAACAACACTGAGGACTTATGGGGTATATCCGTTAAGGTTCTTGGAGATATTATTGGTACAATTGCTCCTGTCCTAACAGGCATATTTAATCAATGTCTAGACAGCGGTACATTCCCTGATTTAATGAAACATAGTAAAGTAGTACCAATTTTCAAATCAGGTAGTAAGAGTGATCCCTCTAATTATAGGCCAATATCTGTGCTTCCAGCATTGAGTAAAATATATGAAAAAATCATGCTCGACCAGATGTTGTCTCACTTTAATTCAAATAGGATTTTGCATAGTCATCAGTTTGGCTTCACGAAAGGAAGGTCAACGACGGATGCAGGAGTGAATTTCATCAGTCACATTTTAGAGTCCTGGGAGAAGTCCCAGGATGCTATTGGCATATTCTGTGACCTCTCAAAAGCATTTGACTGTGTTGACCATAATACTCTGATCTGTAAATTACATCATTACGGAATTCGTGGAAGAGCTGCTGATCTTGTTTTTTCCTATTTATCTTGCAGGCAGCAAAAAGTATCCATAAATGGGGTGACGTTCTCGGGGTCTTTAGTAAGGATGGGCGTGCCCCAGGGTTCAATTCTTGGCCCTTTCCTTTTTCTGGTTTATATTAATGACCTTCCTTACATGATGGCTAATTTATCAGATATAATTCTATTTGCTGACGACACTTCTCTTATTTTTAAAGTGGATAGAAAAGATGCGGATGTCTTGCGTGTTAACGAAAGTCTGGCTGTTCTTTCGAAATGGTTCGCAGCCAATAATCTTTTACTAAATGCAAATAAAACTAAATGTATAAAGTTTTCATTACCGAATGTTCCTCAAGTTGGCGTCAATCTAATTCTTGATAGCAAAAAACTTGATGTAATTACAGAAACTGTGTTCTTAGGTATAACTGTCGATTCCAAACTGCAGTGGGGTGCTCATATTAGAACTCTCTCAGGTAGATTAAGCTCAGCGGCATATGCAGTAAGAAAAATAAGGCAGTTGACAGATGTCGCCACAGCTAGGTTAGTTTACTATGCCTATTTCCACAGTATTATGTCTTATGGCATTTTACTGTGGGGATCTGCAGCTGATGTAGACTCGATTTTCGTATTGCAAAAGAGAGCAATCAGGGCTATTTATAAAATGGGTCCTCGCGAGTCCCTCAGAAATAAATTCAAAGAAATCGATATATTGACACTGCCTTCTCTTTATATCTTAGAAAGTATTTTGTATGTTCGTAAAAACCTAGGACTTTTCAAGATTAGAAGCGATTTCCATAATATAAATACTCGTAGTAAACACGAAATTATATTACCCAAATGGAGATTAGCCAAGACCAGTAAGTCATTTTTAGTAAATAGCATACGCTTTTATAACAAGCTACCAAAAGCGGTGACTGAACTTAGCGAAGGAAAGTTCAAAACCCATATTAAGCGTGTCTTAACCAAAAAAGCATATTACAAGGTTAAAGACTATGTCGAAGATACGCTTGTTTGGCAATGACTACCTCTGCACTTGTGGCCCCCTGGTAACTCATAATAATGTGTGAATGTATCTATTAACTGCTCCATCTTTGTTGTAACATTTTTTTTTTTCTAACACATTGCTTTTGCAATATTTTTATTTTATTTTATATTATCTGACTCCAACCACATTAAATTCGTTAGTTTTTCTTTTTTGGTTGTTAACGTCTCATTTATTGACAGCTTTTTTTTATATAGCCTCTTTTTATAATGTAAATGGAAGAACACTGTAGACTCCACGAATTCTTAGATTACTTCATATTTTGACTCACTTTTTTTAAATGATTATTTTGATGATTTTATTGTGCTTTTGAGTACAATATAGACCGGTTTACACTGTTCTTAAATAATACCTATACTTTTAATACTGTAATATGGAAATATTGTAACTACAACCATTTTTTTTAAAAGAGTAACCATGGAGTTTCTTGCCGGTTCTTCTCCATAGGAAACGACCAATTTCGAACCGTGCACTAGCTTCTGACGTTTTATAAGTGCCCATGTAGGCCTATGTGAAATAAAAAACTTTTGACTTTGACTTTGACTTTGACTTTGATAAAAATGCTTGGCTCAATGCTGGTCCAACTCCACCACTAGGGTGTACTAATTAATTGATTAGGTAGTTTTTTTTTTTCACTGGCATGGTGAATTAGCCAGGCTGGGATCGAACTCGCGACCTATAACTCATAAGTCAGTCGTAAAGCCAGCTTAGCCAGCTATTATCGTGGTGTGGTTACGATTTAGTTTTTTTTTTTCCATAAAAAGATGTGTCACTAATGGTTTTTATAATGGCTTTTGATGAAGATTGGTTTTATTTGAGTTTACGAAATTTAATTCTGTATTTTAAGAACGAAGTTTTGGCTTATTGGCTAGGAATTTACTTCTATGTAAATTACGTAAGTATTGAATCACGGCTTACCTTCAGGGATGATCACAGTCAAGTACTAGTTTATATTAAACTAGCTGTTGCCTGCGGCTTCACCTGCATACATAAAATATAGTCCATGTCACTCAGGAATAAAGCAGCTTTCCATTGGTGAAATAATTTTCGCAATCGGACCTGTACTTTCAGAGATTACCTCCTACAAACATAAAAACAAACTTTAGCTCTATATAATAATTAGTGTAGCTAAATAAAAAAAATCTGATTTGCATCCATACACTCTTAGTCTAAGATCCGATTAAGAATGACCTTCACCGGTCTGTTTAATGGATGAAACGTATTTTATTTATGATAAATTTAGTGTATTAAATAATATAACGATTGCCTAAGAAATTCCTGGCCAGACTATTATTAATTAAAAATTGAAAATTTACTTTTTTTTTAGAATAATGCGCAACCTTTATTTATACCAGATTTTTTTGCAGACACTATACCATCGTATTCGTAATGAAACAGCGTTTATTTTGATATAGAATTTATTGGACATCAAAATAAACACACCTGTTTATACCTGGCAACCCATAGTTATGCCAGGAAACAAATAGGCAACCCAACATTTTTATGTTCTAAAGGATTCATACTTTCGGTTAGTAATAAAATTCGTTAAACACACCGGTGCATTTTTAAAAAAAAAAAAAAATTGTTTGGCCAGGAATTTCTCAGGCAACCCACCCGCGTTATATTATTTAATATACTAAATTTATCATAAAATACGTTTCATCCATTAAACAAACCGGTGAAGGTCGTTCTTAATCGTATCCTCTAATATCTATCTTTTACTGAACTGAACCTATTTGGTGCTACCGTGAGTGAGACACACAATGTTAGAGTTATTTTTCATGTTGTTCCTACACTATATGCCAAATAAAATGTTCTTTTTTTTCTTACATACGATTCCATAAAACTTTTAACAAATAAGGAAAAACAGTTATTTTCTAAATGCTTTCTTGACGGAAGTTGGTAGGGGACGCTTGTAAAAAAAACAAGGCAATTTATATTAGATACACTTCGGTACCTAATTGAGTATTCACTTATTGCGATTTTTATAAAATAGCTCCAAACACTAGTTAATCTTAGGAAATCCTCGTAAACAATGAAATTTATGACTTTTGCTAATCACTAATTAGTTTATTTTAATTTGGACACGCTTTGACCCCATCGAAAAACACCTTGACATAACTCCGGAAGTAGGAACATTTGGATGATCAAGAAAATTCTCAACCATTCATTTCATTGATTAATGAAGAAATATTAATGACCTTATTAAAGAAAACCTTCTAGATCTTGTGTTATTTAAAGATGGGCTTGATAACACATCATCGCTCAAATCTTGACAGTTTTATGTTTAAATTATGCTTATTTCATTAGATAAACAAAATGTTACTCTTTGATTTAGCGCAGCAACCTTCTCACAAACTTGACCAGATCGTATCTGGTATACTTTATATCCCAGTGGTTTATCCCAAAACTGTGAAACTGTTCACATGAAAGACATGAACATTAGGATGACGGGTGTACCTCAAAAAACGGTGATTCTATTCACATGAAAGCAATGTTCTTTTACTGTTCCGTGGTTCTAGCAATATGAGGAATGTGCGTAAAATTTTAAGCAAATGTCTACTGCTGGGCATATGCCTCCCCAAGCGTTGAGCTTGGGCATCCCAAGTAGCACAGAAGCGCTGAATAGTAGCTGAATCACTGTTCACAATGGAATCTTCAGCTGAATAAACCTGCTGAATAAGAGCGTTAGAGGCGCCTACTCAGCTAATATAACTCTGATTTGGGCACAAATTAATCAGCTGTTAGCTTGATAATGCAGCTGGTTGCACTAGATCAGCGTTATTTGAGCATTATTAAAGGGAACAGTCGCCCCATGAGCTGAATAATGACTGATTATCTGAATAATTGAGTACTTATTACCTATTTTTCAGCACAAAATACACTCCAGGATATTAGTCATTCTTTTATGGAGCTGACAATTCACAAGTGGCAAAATTGTGAATAATTTTCACACTACTACTTATTATTTTGATATGTTTTGTGTGAACCATTTTGTAAAGTGTTTGTGGGAAATATAGGCTAATAAACTTTGTTTTTCCTCGATGTCCATGAAATTCGAATGGGAAAGAGAGTTTATTGTCAAATGCTATATATAATTATAGACAAAAATTTTCACGCGCTCTCAAAATATCACTGTTTACTTGAAAATTATATTTAGTATAAAATAGGTTGATGATATTATTATAAAAAATTAAGTCTTTTTATTTTTCCTTTGTATTTTGTCAATAAGCTATTTACGTATAAAATCATTATATTTTCTATTCAAATTCTGTTGTTATTTTCGTTGACTAAACAGAAACAAATTTTTATTATATTGTATTTTTTTTTTTTTTTATTAATGATAGGCTTGCGTTTGACCACTATCTCACCTGATGGTAAGCGATGATGTGGTCGACGATGAAGCACGCTTGCCTAGAAGAAACCTATTCACTCTCAACTTAAAGACTCCTAAGTTGTAGCTATCAGGAAACACAGATTCGGGCAGGGAATTCCACTCCTTGGCTGTACACACAATAAATGTGTTCGCAAAACGTTTTGTGCGTATGGGTGGGATGTCTACCATGTACCCGTGGCGCAACGCTGTACGTCGTGTGGTCCGATGATGGAACGGACTTGGCGGAATTAGATTGTGCAATTCCAGTGCACACTCCCCGAAATGTAAACGATAGAAAACCGACAGACTAGCAACTCGGCGGCGATGCTCAAGGTTTTGGAGCTTCGACTCTACAAGTGCATCATTGCCGATGATTCTCTTGGCTCGCCTCTCAATCGACTCCAGCGCATCAAGCTGGTATTTGGCAGATCCATCCCAAAGATGAGAACAGTACTCCATACACGATCGAACTTGGGCTTGATAAAGATTGAGCAGCTGTTCCGGCGTGAAGTACCGTCTCACCTTTGCTAAGATCCCCAATTTTTTAGCAGCCAGTTGAGCCTTTGCATCGATGTATGAGCCGAAATTGAGAGTAGATGATAACGTAACTCCAAGAAGCTCAAGGTGGTCGGTTATCAGCACGGTCACACCCCGGAAAGATGGAGCCGGGTGGAATTGGCTCCGTTTGGCGGAAAAAAGACACGCCTGGGTTTTAGATGCATTGAACTTGACCAGATTGGCGTCGCCCCAATCGAAGACCGCCTTCAAGGACGAGTTCAAGCGTTCAACCATAGCCTCTCGGGATGACTGGATCTGTGACCCGCTAGCTCGTGCGTCAGATACATATCTCTCAGCAACAGTGCTGAGAGCATAGGTTAGAATCTAAATAAGATAAATGTACTAAAAACCAAAAAATAATAAAATAGATACAGTCGTGGGAATTATAAACATATGCATAGACTAGACTAAAATAAAACCGTGGGGCACGTCAATTGTTTTTAAGTTTGACGTGCCCCACGGTTTTATTTTAGTCTAGTCTATGCATATGTTTATAATTCCCACGACTGTATCTATTTTATTATTTTTTGGTTTTTAGTACATTTATCTTAAACATTGCAATGTATGTTTAACATAAAACCGTTTAACTTAAAAAGTTTTTTTACCTATTTTTATTTTCTAGTTTTTAGTTTTTATTTCGCATTCTGTTTAATTCATTTAGTGCTTCATTATTGCAAGGTTTCTTGCCCGTTAGTTTATTGCAGTCCAACTCCTCTATACGTAGTCCAAATTAAAATTAACGACAAGGCACGTCACGTTGTTTGTGTTGAGACCTTTCATTTGATACCCATGTTGATGGGATTGATAAAACCTAAGTTATCCGCCATTTTGTAGAGGCCGCCATCTTGGATTTTAATTTTATATAGTACATTGTATTATACTGGTTGAGCACTTTCATTTGATACCCATATTGATGGGATCGATAAAACCTACGTTATCCGCCATTTTGTAGCGGCCGCCATCTTGTATTTCAATTTTTTATAGTATATTGTATTCTGCTTGTTGAGCCCTTTCATTTGATACCCATATTGATGAGATTGATAAAACCTACGTTATCCACCATTTTGTAGCGGCCGCCATCTTGGATTTCAATTTTTTATAGTATATTGTATTCTGCTTGTTGAGCCCTTTCATTTGATACCCATATTGATGGGATTAATAAAACATAAATTATCCGCCATTTTGTAGCGGCGGCCATCTTGAATTTATAATGATAATGAATAAACATAATTGTATTGTCACCAAAATCCAAAGTGTATACAAAATTTCAGATTAATCGGTTGACAGGAAGAGGGTGAAATTTGAATTACTAAATTTGACCAAAGAATAAATAAAACAAACGGGGTGAGCTAAATAAAACCGTTTAAAAATGGCAGACAAGCAGAATGTACCGTATTAACCACAATCAAACAGCATGAGCTGTTTAAGTGTCCACTGATGGTACATGAATCAGTAACGAGCTGTTACGAGTGGTTCTTGTGTTACACAAGTTAACTACAGATTCATGCAAAGCTTGATAGTGGGTAACATGTATGCAAATAACTGTAGGTAATCATCAGTAAACCAATGAAATTGAATTGGTTCACTGATGATTACCAATTAAAAATTGAGTGAATAAACTCTGCAGGAATTTTAGGGATCCGCGGATTAAGCCTCATCATGATCACATCATCCTATATTTTTTGGATTAGTGTATGATAATCATGTACCTAGTATGTAGAAAGTTTTCTCGACCAAAGTGTACATAATTAGGTAAAACTTTTTAAAAGCTTAAGCTTTTAATATCTTACACGTCACGATTAGTATACTTATACCTACGAAGCGCTGAATAAAGAAGTCTTCAAGGTCTTATTTAACGGCAATAATAGATTAACCTTTCGAATGTCTTAAGTTACACAGTTCGACATTAGCAATTGTCTTTCTATTGTGTCTCTAATTACGGCATTCGATGAGTTAATTGTCAACGATAGTACAAGTATTCAGCTCTCACGGAGATTATGCGTAACATGTGAGCTAATATAGAGCAGTTTGCTTTAACTTAGCATCATATAATGTTCACCCATAATGATCGTGTGGGCTTTTTAAGAGCTATTATACGATTGCGTGTAACAAGCTGATTAACATTACACAAATTCCACTGTGTGCAGCAAAAGGCATTATATCTTTGTTATTAGAAGACACAGAATAACTGATTACATTATAATAGCTCACGTGTTCTTCATTAAAATACAAGTGGTGTAAGGGTACACTTGTGGCCTTCAATTCAGAATACAGCTTAGTTAAAGTCCACAAAAATCCTTTAAATTGCTTAAAGCTGTATAATACTGAACTTGTTACTTATATTAACGCTGCAAGCGTTACAGTGTGGTCTCCGTGACGCATAATAACTTTCTTATTCAGGTGAAAGCTCACTTTTCACCTATTGCAGGTCGAGTGTACTGTAATAACTCTTCATAAGTGCTAAAGTTACCGATGTTACCTCTTGTGACATCTTATAATGCAGTTTTGTGCTACTTGGGATATGCCTAGCAGTAGAGGACGCATAAACGATTCTATACATCTTCGGTCTATAGGACTCCTGCGACCCTCACCAGGTCATCGATCTACCTCGTGGGAGGCCTACCAATGCAGCGTCTTCTGGTACGCGTTTACCATTCCAGAACCTTTCGGCCTCGTCTATTTATCTATTCTACGAGCGTTGTGCTCTAGGCTGCCTACTACCACTTCAGTTTGGCGATTTTTTGGGATGTGCCTGTAACCTTGGTTCTTCTACTGATATCTTCATTTCTGATGTGATCACACTGGGAAACTCCGAGCACAACCCTTTCCATTGCCCTTTGAGTGACTTTAAGCCTTCTGATGAGGCCCATTGTAAGCGACCACGTTTCGGAGACATATATCATCACTGGTAACACGCACTGGTCATAGACTTTCGTCTTGAGACATCATGTGGTATATTGGACGAGAAGACACCGCGCAGCTTCCCGGACGCTGCCCAGCCGAGTCGGATTCGATGATTGAATATTGAAGATTTGATTATTAAAGAATAGCAAAAGAGAACTAGGAACTGTTAAATCCTAGAAGCAGGAACCTAACAGTGGGTCTTCCCCATCCATAAACCGCAGTCACAGCGACCTCTGACTCTGTTTACCCCACAACACGTCGCCGTGAGTCAAAACAATTCTACAGCCAATTAACACCTATACGATTATTTTCTGAATGTTTACTCATTTAACCACTATTTATGGAACTTTTAAAACGACATTTACATATTATTATTGAAGTACAATCAATTACAAGCATATAGCTGGATTCCCACTTGGTGTATCGATCCTTTGATGGGTATTAATTATTTAATTTAATTTAATTTTAAGCATTGACTAATGTTTAGCATAATTTAATAAATTGTAATAATAATATTTATTAAGAAATAATAATAATTAATAATTTTTATTTTTAAATGTTTTTTTATATAAAAAAATATTTAAAAATATAAATAATATGTTTTATAAGAAAAATAAAGGAGATAATAATATTAATTAGAATCAATGTAATATAATGTAATTTAATAATTTTATATGTAAAATTTGCAGTGCCCTTGCAGGGTGCATGTTAATACTATGTCATGAATTTTTAATTCATGCTTAATATCCAATGTTTTACAAGTCAGCAAATAAATAAGTAGATAAATTATCTGTGGAAAAATTTACAGTTGGTTTTGACAAATAAACAACTCATTCACATCTTCAAAAAGTCAAAACTATACGGTGGATTGACGTAATCTGGCCTAACGACCCCTTCAGTTTTGTTAAATGATATTTATTTTGTAAATAGATTTTAAAAACACTTTTACACGTCAATTTTTTCGTCAATTTAAACTAGATGAAACCGGTGTTTCCTAGCTGATTAGCCTGAGAAGAAACACCGAAACAAACTCAGGGACGAGTCTCGTTTAAAGTCCAGACATGTAATGGTCAAATTATATGAGAGCCAAGCAGATTGGAGTCTGAAATAATCTTATGAAGAATACCACAAAGTTCTGAGTGACATCTCTTTGAGATTCTGGTGAAACGCTACGCGCCATTGATTCAGGTCTAGTCCTTACCAAACGAGCGGGCTACAAGCTACCCATTGCCCATCGTCCTCCGCAGGCCCATGCCTACAGTGACCGGAAATCGCCCCTCGACATCCGACGCCCGGGGAGTCTCCTTTGGCGGCGGCTAGAGCATGAGGATGTCCGTTTCCTATCTTCTTCTTCGCTACCATTACTACTTCGCAGAAGGAGACGACAGCTTTTTGTTTCCTCACATGTCGGACAATCGCCTAAACCCAGACCCGGCTTGAAAGATCGCCACCGCTGATCCCCCTCCCACAAGAACACGGTGGTGCTCCATCCAGGCGGGGTACACGTCCACCTTATTTTCCACACCTGCGAGATTGATATCCGCTAATGAAATATTAGCAGCCACTGCTGGGACTAAGGCCTGCTCCCTAGGGGAAATAATTGGGCCGTAATCCCTCACGCGGGCCAACTGTGGGTTGGTGGTGGATGTCACATATGTCTTCGAATTTTTGGTTTTAGGACATGCCAGCTTCTTCAACATACCATCACCGTGTTTAGAGCAGTGGTAATAAAATAAATTACAGAAAGTAATGCGCCTGTCTGGGTTTGAACCCATGATGTACAACTCGTAGATCAGGGTCATTAGCACTACGCCACTACCTACTGTTTAAATGACACGTAGTCACGGCCAATTACGTAGATTCTGTCTGTCTTTGACACGTTAAAATAACTCCGAGAGAGTGTTTCGTTGTATGGTGTGCCATTAGGTGAGATAGTGGACAAAAGAGAACTTATCAAAATGAAAATGCGAGTACAGAGGTACCGATCCACACGTGGGCCACGCCCATAGAATTATTCTTATATCTATGGCCACGCCTGATTTGTACGTGGAGTCGCGTCGCGTGGCGTGGATCTAATGTAGCTCTGCAAGACTAGTTGCCAGTTTGCCACATAAAATGTATGGAGACCCACGCGCCCAGCTCGTGTGCACAATGTAGTTCTATCTTAAAAACCTACCCTAGGCAGCTAGTGTCGCCATCAAATTCAGTGTATCAGTCAAATTGACTAGCCATTACTTTTCTCTCCCTCCTTTTTTTGGGTGGGAAATCATCAAATAACTTCTCATTTATTATTATCATTTATCATTTATCGTGTTTCTTCTGTTGCCTCTTGCATTCCAGGTTCAGGTTCAGCACCCGCAGCTCTGGCAGGCATGAAACTTTACAGGTCCCCCGTCAATCAAGCTCTTACTTATAAGCTGATGTTAACAGATACACGTGATGACATATAATTATGTAACAGTCAATATCGTTACAATAGTCAAAACTAGTTTTAACTAGGTTCTGTCAAAAGCCTTATAAAGTTAAAACGCCTTTGGTTTAAATAAAAAAAAATACTATTAGTTAATTAAAATGATTGCGAAACATATTTTTAAAATGGTCATCAAAAGAATCAACCAACCTAACAGATTTTTTAGTAAAGTTTAGTTTAAAGTAATTGTAATTGATCAAAAGTACTCCTAACAAAATCTTACAGAACCTACCTTTTGAATGTCTTAAGTTACACAGTTCGACATAAGCAATTGTCTTTCTATTGTGTCTCTAATTACGGCATTCGATGAGTTAAACTACTTTTTTACGTAACCAATAAACAGTTTTTACCTGTGACATAGGTCTCCATCTACTGCATAATATTTGCAGTCCGACCTTGTATAACTGTTAATTATGTTATTTTTACTTTATGTACAGTACTTACAATAGACGATATATTAGGAAAATCCCAAATTCAGAAGAAGAAAAAAATGTATTTACGTCATCCGTTTTGACACCTTGTCATTAAATTGCTTTTATAGCACATAAATAGTATCTGGTTTTAAAATGGCGTCTTACTAGATTTAAGCATGGCCTTCGATATTTCTAGAAAAAAAAAACATTTTTCAGGAGATATCATAATTATAATTTCCATCTTGCAACACTAATATTATAAAGGCAAAAGTTTTTTTTATGTATGTTTCTTACTTCTAGCGGCTCGCTCTCACTTCAACTGCTGAACGGATTTCGATGCATAGCATAGCATAGTTGATCTTATAATGTTCCCACTGTCGGGACTCAGGCCTCCTCTCTAGGAGAGGGAGTGGGCCGTAATCCACCACGCGGGCCCAGTGCGGGTTGGTGGAAGACATGCCGGTTTCCTCACGATGTTTTCCTTCACCGTTTTGAGAGCAGTGGTGATGAAATAAATTACACAAAGTAATACGCCTTTCGCGTGGATTTAAATGAAACTTGCATAATAGCGCATAGGGCTTTTTTTAATTAATCTAATAGAGCATACCCTGGGATAAAAACTTATCCTACGTCCTATTTCTAGGGTTATAATCTACTAAAATTGTTTGTATGCCAAATTTTGTCCAAATCTGCTGAGCAGTTTGAGTGTGAAGATGTCTCTAACTTATACCCACATACATAAGTTTTACTTTTATAATATTAGTTGTGTTATTAAGCAAATTAATAAACGACAAAACATGAGATATTTTTATTTTTATTTGGGCTTTGACTTACGTCAAAACTGACGTCATGTTTCAAATAATAATGAGATTTACCGGTTTTAAACTTATAGGTCTCAAAAGGCCAATATCCAAATTTCACTGCACGATTTTACATATAAATGACCACAACCAGTTGGAGTTTTTGCGGACTTTTTTGAGTGAACATGTCTTCAGTGGTTGTTTTTATTATTCGCTATACAACATAATAAGGGTTCCGTATCCAAAGGGGAAAAAACTGGCCAAGTGCGAGTCGGACTCGCCCATGGAGGGTTCCGTAGCAGCAAGTAACATAATATAAAAGTTCTTGTAGTTCGTTGTAACTTTAAACGATGTTATAATAATAGTGTATTTTTTTAGATTTATGACGTATTAAAAAAAAACTACTTACTAGATCTCGTTCAAACCAATTTTTTATATTATTTTTTACATGGTAATGTACATCATATATTTTTTTAAGTTTTATCATTCTCTTATTGTAGAAGCCCCCCCCCCCCTGTAACTTCTACAATAAGAGACACACATTTTGACACTTTGGAAGTTTCTCTCGCGTAAAGTATTCAATTTAGAAAAAAATGATATTAGAAACCTCAATATCATTTTTGAAGACCTATCCATAGATACCCCCACACGTATGGGTATGATGAAAAAAAAAATTTTGAGTTTCAGTTCTAAGTATGGGGACCCCCAAAATTGATTGCTCTTTTTCTATTTTTGATTGAATATCTTAAAGCAGTTCACAGAATACATCTACTTACTAAGTTTCAACAGTATAGCTCTTATAGTTTCGGAAAAAAGTGGCTGTGACATATGGACGGACAGACAGACAGACAGATAGACAGACATGACAAATCTGTAAGGGTTCCGTTTTTTGCCATTTGGCTACGGAACCCTAAAAATGGGACCATATTACTAAGGGTGAGTTGCACCATTTAACTATAACGATAACCAAACCATAACCAGCCGTGAAACGGCCGCCCATTGGTAAATTCGACGATTTGACAACTGTTAACGGCTTTGTTATCGTTATAGTTAAATGGTGCAACTCAGCCTAAGACTTCGCTGTTTGTCTGTCTGTCTATCACCAAGCTGTATCTTAAGAACCGCGACAGCTAGACAGTTGAAATTTTCACAAATTATGTATTTCTGTTGCCGCTATAACAACAAATACTAAAAACTAAATAAAAAAAAATTTAAGGGGGTCCCTTACAACAAGCGCGATTTTTTTGCCGTTTTTTTTTAACGGACTGTAAGGAACCCTGCGTGCGCGAGTCCGACTCGCACTTGCCCAGGTTTTTTTTTTTTAGTATATGCGTAACCTCAATAAAATCGGTAACTGAATTGTTTCAAATATTTTGTTCACCGTGTTATATTTTTTCCGAAAAATATTTTAAAAAGGTTACAAGTTGGACACCACTGATACTAAGTACAATACAGGTCACGACAGGTCATAGCAGGCTTTAAGAGCCAGCATATAGCTGGGTGCGGGAGCAAAACAGTTGGCTGGATGGAACGGTGACCATGTATTTGTGCGCGAAACCAGGGCGTCAAGTCTGCTATTACAATAGTGTAAGAACGGTCTATCATTGATTTCATAATTGTTGATTTTGACAAGTTTTGGTAATCTACTAATATAATGGCGTCATTATGACTTTCCGATGGTCAACCACGGACACTCCATTGAAAGAAATGGCATAGAATGGTAATCGTGTACATAATGACTGGCCTGTTGGTCTAGTGGTTAGTGGCCCTGACTGCTATGCCGGAGGTCGTGGGTTCGATTCCTACCCAGGACAAATGTTTGTGTGATGAGCACGATCATTTATTCTGTGTCTGGGTGTAGTTTATCTATAATATGTATGTATTTAGAAATATATAAATAAGTTTATCAGTTGTCTAGTACTCATAACACCAGCTCTGCTTAGCTTGAGGCTAGATGGCGTTGTGTGATAGTTGTGGAAAAAAAAATGACAAATGAATATCTGACGTATGCGGTAAACTGCAAAAATTTTGACAGTTCCTTTGATCAGTGACCTACAATTACAACGTCATTGCGCAATTTGTGCCTTTAATAAGCTCGATATTGTCATTCTACCACAATTCTATTACAAGACCATTGGCCGATCAATGATCGATCATTATGAATTACCAGATTACAAACTTTTAGCAAAATGTCAATGGGATCGTATTGGAATGACGAATTTATAAAAATAGCAGACTTGGGCCCCAGGTAACAAGCTTATAACTTTGTGATTTTTCATGACACAGATATGAAATTTTGTACATACATTCTTTACATAAAAATACTATACACGTGTTTCGAGTTTCTCATATAAGTACTACAACTTATGTTGTACATATGTACATATATGTAGATATGTGCCGTTGCCGGCAATATTGCCGTGAAATGGGAATATTGGTGGCAATATTCTGCCCCTGATAGTTAAAAAGACGTATCTAACAAAAAGTAAAAACGGAGAAAAAAATGTTTTAATGAATGAAACACGAAATCGTTTGCTGTCTTTGAGTAAATTTAAATAGTTACATATTAAAAGTTGAAAATATAATAATAAATAATAATATGATAATTCCATCTAAATTATTGTATAAAAACAAGGTTTTGGAATCTGCAGTTGGATGCCAACAAGGTGACCCTCTCGGGCCAGTCATTTTCAGTTTGGCTATCCATCCAATCATCCAACAACTAAATTCGAAATTTAACCTATGGTATTTGGATGATGGAACCCTGGGAGGTGAGGTAGATACTGTTTTGAAAGATTTCCAATTCCTGAAAGACCAATTTCGATCCATCGGCCTTGATCTAAATCATTCAAAATGCGAAATTTTTGTTCCTGACAGTACTGACAGACAATCGACTCTACAGAAATTTTATTCAATAGCTCCCGAAATCAAAATTATAGATAAAAGTACACTGCACCTCCTAGGTTCTCCAATTTTGGAAGACAGTTTTTCTTTATTCATTGAAGACAAAATTGAACGTTTTAAAAACATTTCGGAAAGACTTTCTAAAATTAACCTACATTCGGCCTTCACCCTCATACGGTATTGTTGTTTTGCACCAAATTTCATGTATTTTCTCCGCTCTTCCCCTTTATGGAAGCAGCCACATCTCTTGGACAAAATTGATCAGACAATTCGGTATACTCTGACTTCCATTTTAAATGTGGCCCTGGATGACCGAGCGTGGCTACAAGCCACGCTACCCATTCGTTTTGGTGGGCTCGGCATCCGCAAAATTTCTAGTGTAAGCCTACCGGCGTTCCTGTCTTCGGTCCACAGCACTCAACAGTTGACCAAAAGAATTTTGACTCCATCACTGGTTACCTGTGAGGTGCCGTGCTTGGCCGATGCAGTAAGCGCCTGGAAAATCACTTGCCCGGACAAGGCGTTGCCCGAAAATCCATCTTCCCAGAGACAGTGGGATGAGCCGCTCTGCAGGTTGGTACGGAATAATCTCATTAATACGTCCACCAATACTGCTGAGCGCGCTCGCCTACTGGCTGTGGGTGAATGGGAGTCGGGCCTTTGGCTATAGGCTTTACCGTCACCTTACATAGGTACTTTGCTAAGTGACACCACCTTCCGGATCGCTACATGCCTGCGTCTAGGTGCTCCTAGTGGAGCTCCACATCGATGTCAGTGTGGCGAAGCAGTCGACCGCCTCGGACACCATGGCCTATCTTGCAGCAGAAGCGCTGGTCGGATAGCACGGCATGCCAGTATTAATGACATCATCCGTCGAGCTCTTGTCACCGCCGGGGTGCCAGCTGTTTTAGAACCCAATGGCTTGGCACGTGACGATGGGAAGAGGCCAGATGGGATGACTATAATGCCTTGGAAATTGGGTAGGCCTTTGGTGTGGGATGCAACATGTGTCGATACCCTTGCGCCATCCCATCTTCTGAGTACGGCGGGCTGTGCTGGGGCGGCTGCTGCAGGTGCAGAAAACCTCAAACGGCGTAAATATAATAACCTCATTGGAAGTTATGTGTTTGAGCCGTTTGGGGTTGAAACTCTAGGGCCATGGGGTCCGAGCGCTCATCGAGTTGTCCGAGATATCAGCAAACAGTTGGTCGACTCTTCGCGTGACCAGAGGGCTGGACTGTTCTTCAGTCAACGAATCAGCATTGCCATCCAGCGTGGCAATGCTGCCAGCGTTCTGGGCACTTTTCCCACTGACATCGATGTGGACGAATTTTTTGATGCCCTCTAAGTTTTTCCTCGTTTTTCAGCCTTTTTTACTCGTTTGTACATATTGTTATTTTAAGTTTGTATATATAGTGATTATTATATACTTAATTATATAAAAAAAAAAAAAAAAAATAATATGAAAGTCAAATCAAATCCGGAAAAAAAATTAGATGCGTCTTTTTTACTAACGGGGGCAGTATTGCCAGCAATATTGCCACTTCGGGCAATATTATACAAGGTGTAAGGGACAGCCCTCCACAAACTTTAAGGGCTTGCTCAGTAGACGAAACTGAACAACCTTCCACAATTTTTTTTTACAGGAAACGAAAAAAAAATTCTGCCTCTCCATGCAAACTGTCCAATCAAGTTTATAATTTTCTATGGTGAGGCGGATTTTTTTTTTGTGAAAGGTTGTTCAGTTTCATCTACTGAGCAAGCCCTTAAAGTTTGTGGAGGGCTGTCACTTACACCTTGTATATGTACATATGTACAACTTAGTTTTAGTATATGCACATCTCTAGATAATTATATGTATTAAAATTGATGTAGGTAGTTTTGTGTCTCAAGTGTCTGCACATAGACAAATATGTATATGAATCATAGAAACAGGCGCAATCTCGGTAAAATGGAGCTGAGATTTTTTTTGTAAAGTTGAGTTATCAGCGAAGTTTCTTGGGAAGCTGACTCGATACATTTGCTACTAAATACTAGAATAAACAACATCCATAATCTAATGGTAAACAAAGTAACTGTAATTGACTGGCCTGTTGGTCTAGTGGTTAGTGGTCCTGACTGCTATGCCGGATTGCCGGAGGTCGTGGGTACGATTCCCACCAAGGACAAAATGTTTGTGTGATGAGCACGATCATTTGTTCTGTGTCTGAATGTAATTTATCTATAATAATGTATTTATATAGAAATATATGAGTACGTTTATCAGTAGTCCAGTACTCATAACATAAACTCTGCTTAGCTTGGGGCTAGACGGCGTTGTGTGATAGTTTTGGAATATTGTTATTATTGGTAAATGAAAATGAAGACTTGAATTATCGTCTCAGTAACCAGGTAACAAACCCCAAAAAAACACTACAAGTTTATCTTGGTTTAAAAATAAAGTGAATTAAGATGTTCAAAATACATCATTTTATTGCACTTAAGTACTTGAATTTAGGTTTACTGATCATAGGATGATACTTCGGACTACTTGAAAGATTTAGTGTTGAACAAGAAACCACTCTTTAAAAACTAAAGTAAGTAGATATATAAACACATTAATTTATGTAGGACCTCGCTAGATTATTAAAGTCTGTAATGTAAATATTATTAATTTATTAACCAAAATGATTGGAATTTTACAAACACTTTTTTTTTTTTTTTTTTTTTTTTTTTTTTTTTTTTCCGATGGGAAAAATCATCTTATGACAACCCCCGCTCTTGGGCGGAGCGGGAGATAGTGTCAGACTCTTACTGACTAAAAAACCCATCCCGTTCCTTCAAGCCTTCATACCGGGGCTCGAGCGCCCTTTCGGATTACCCTGGCCCCAGTAGGCTTCGACCCGGCTGGGCCCCTGCTGTTGCTGACAACTCCTTGAGGCGCGCGGGAACAGCGCGCGCCGTTGACGACTTGGGCTTGGTCCGGACTGTTACCGGACGGCCGGACAGCGAGCTACCCATTGCTCTCTGTCCGCAAGCCCGCGCCTAGGTTAGCTGATTAATATTATTATAATTTTTAGTATTATCACTATGCACCCGTAGTATAATAAATAAATATAAATATAATAAATATCTTTATTTCCCAAAACTTACAGAAACTTATATCTATGTGACAGGTTTTCCTACAAGAAATAGAAAAAATTACAAAACCTTTAGATGCTCCAGAAATCTGTACACAATAAATTAAACTCTGTCCCTTAAACTAGGTTATCCTGTGTCTTAAGGGACAGTATTTCGCGATTACAGTCTAAAAAGTATGTTACAAAAGTGGACGTAGTGTTCCACAGCAGAGCAAAAGCTTCCGTTATTCCACTCTGTTCTGTCCTTAATTATTTCTGGCCAATCCTTAAGAGCTTTATCATACTAGCGGATTGCCAGTGTACTCAAAGCGAAGCAAGTGCGCAACGAGTACGTTACGGGCGCGCAACGAACACGCTACGCATGCGCAGCGAATTTGTTGCGGACGCGCAACGAGATCCGACAACAAGATGCGGGTCTCCGGCATCTTCGTAGTAACAAAACCAACAGCAGTGTCTCCACGTCGGAATCCATTTTGTTACTGAGTGTATTATACGTCGTTAACTTGCTACAACCACGCGTTGAAAACGTTGCGAATTTCCATGCGTTGGTGACGTGTTCGCTTTGCAGCCGCGGCGAGTTCGTGACGCATTCGCTGCACGCCCGCCCCGCCCCGCAGCCGCTCGCAAACCGCTAGTGTGATAATGCCCTAAGGTAGGAGTCCAAATCGTCACGCCATCTCCTTCTGGGTACCGTAGGCGCGGGCTTGCGGACAGTGAGCAATGGGTAGATCGCTGTCCGGACGTCCGGTAACTGTCCGGACCAAGCCGGCCAAGTCCACGGCGCGCACTGTTCCCGCGCGCCTCAAGGAGTTGTCAGCAACAGCAGGGACCCAGCCGGGTCGAAGCCTCGTAGTTATCCAAAAGGGAGCTCGTGCCCCGGTTTGAAGGCTAGAAGGAACAGGGTGGGTCGTTTAGTCAGCAAGAGTCTGACACTATCTCCCGGTCCGCCCAAGAGCGGGGGTTGCCGTTGGATGATTTTTCCCACCATAAAAAAAAAACGAATCCTTCTGGGTCTACCGCGTCGCCGGCTCCTGTTGTTCGAAATCCAGTCAGTGGTTACCTTAGCCCAATTTTGTTGCGACATGCGGCAGAAGTCACCGGTCTAGTTCCATTCTAAAATAGCCTGGGGGTGTTTAAGAGTAAAAAAGGTACTTATTTCTAGGCCAACGTACCTTTGAATAAGGGAATTAATCCCTATGTATAGTCAAGGGGTACGTTTAATCGATTTATAACCAACTAGCTTTTACCCGCGACTTCGCCCGCGTACATAAAGTATAGCCTATGTCACTCAGGAATAAAGCAGCTTTCTATCAGTGAAAAAAAATTAACAATCGGACCAGTGCTTTCAGAGATTACCTGCTACAAACAAAAAAAAATAAAAACATTAGATACGTATAACTAACTTTAAATGTACATATTTAAGTACTATTTCCGACTAGATATTGCTGAAACAGGAAAGATTGCCATCTCTCTACGGACCGGACTAAGCGTTTCGCCTCGTCATTTATACCGTCGAAGGACTGAAACAGTTTGCCTGCTGCGGTCTTCCCGTCCGATTATAATTTAGGTGTCTTCAAGGCTAGAGTGAATAGGCTCAATAAACCAGTGCGCCTCACCATCAGAGATTGCATCACTACTTACTATCAGGTGGGATCGCAGTCGCTAGTTTATATCAATTAAAAAAAAAAAGGTCGGCATTGTACCCATAGATTTAAGTTTTTGTAAAAATTGTGTTAGTATTTTAGTGCCAATAAAGTTTGTAATATTCTATTCTTTTAAAATACAAGAAATTAACACTGATTCATCACGTTTTATTAATTTGTAGATATAGTTACAAAATTATAATTGCAACCGAGTGTCTAATCGATTTGATATAATTAAAATATGAAAATGTTTGAATTCTAAATATTCCATATCTAATTTAACTACCTATAATTATGTACGTAAGTACGAGTATTAATTTTATTTTGGACGGAGCTTTCTACGATTTCATTTCTTGAAGTAAAAGTAACCTACCTACCAAAAGAACTATGTTTTTAAATGAACTATGTTTTATATGAACTATGTTTTTTCTAGGATAGGTACTACGTCCAAGGCTGGTGAATTAGAGAGCATCCATCGCATCATCTATCTGAACCCGACATAATAAAAAAAAAAGATGTGTGGCACTCGGGGACTGCCGCGGTAAAGCTATTAGCATTTTTTATCAACTTATGCAATAGACCTCGCCAACAGCTGCTTAACCCCATCCATCTAAAACCAGACCTCGTTAACAGCTGCTTAACCCCACCCATCCAAAACGCCGACAGCTACTTTCACTCATTTGTTTTCTTATCGGTCACCACGCTCAAAAAACAAATGAGTGGGGGGTGTTAGGTTATTTTCGTTACGGAATTTCTGGATTCGGTCTCCACGCTCAAGGCCCGCGATAGAAGCTATGCAATAGCTTAAAAACTTGCAACTCATCACAGCAATTTAATAACAAAAATAAGACATTGTCGCGGGTCAGTGACAGTAGTCTTAAGGGGCGGCCAGGTGGATATTTAAATCCAACGTCCAAACCAAGGTGACCTTGCTACTTTCAATCCGTGTAGACAGCAGTTGTAATCCATGAACTTCAACGCCCTTGGTTGATCTCTCGCGCCGGGCCTTGATACAGGCCATGGTCCGGCGAGGAGGAGTGGCAGGCGGCCGCCTCCTTCTGCGAAGCACTAATGCTAGCAAAGGAGGAAGCCGACAGCATCAGGTAATGGCACTCACCTCGCTCCAGCCGCCACCGGAATTCCGATCTCGATTTCCGACCATCGCAGGCGCGGGCTTGCACTGTTCCCGCGCGCCTCAAGGAGTTGTCAACAACAGCAGGGGCCCAGCTGGGTCGAAGCCTATTGGGGCCAGGGTTAGCTTCGAAATGTATCTCAGCCCCGGTATGTCAAAGTCAAAGCATTTATTTCAAATAGACCATTTGCAGGCACTTTTGAATAGGCACAATAATGTCGGTCAGTCCAAGAAAAGTGAAGCTAAATTGCACGTTCCAAAGCGTAGATCTCTATGGAGAAGAACGTGCAAGAAACTCCATGAACACTCTTTTAAATCATATTATGTATTACGTATTACTTGTTGATTCTATTATGTGAGCACAATGTATATACCTAATAAAATAAAAAATAATAAAAAGATAGAAACTGAATTAAGCCACTGGCAGCTAAGAGATGACCAGTCTCATCTGACGGCACCCGTTCACGAGCATGACGCGTGCATCAGCCCCACTCAGCTCAACCATTTTGAAGGGAACTGAATACTCAAATAACACGTGCCATCAACAGCGAGACATTTGAGTGAGAATGATAAACTTTCAATTGCCATGCTCGTAAGGTCAAAAAAAAAGTTGTAGCCTAATAAAAATGCTCCAAATGAACATGTTACGTGTTGCCGCGTGGTTAACATCCATTTAGCCGCAACACAAGTCAAACACACAAACCAAGGTCACCATGAGGTTCTATGTTCGGCTGAATATATATATATATATTTTAAATATATATGTTTACAAACACCTCACTCAATTGTGGACCGGTTTTTTGTAAATTATTTTTTTGATTAAAAGTTTATGCTTTCAAATCGGTCCAATAGAAATATTGATAGTATCTGATCATGAACTTCAAAGATATGGTTCTGTTCCATATCTTTGAAGTTCATGCTCCTCATAAGATCACAGCAGAACTGTCGATAGAAGTAAATTGTTTTTTTTTTATACTTGTAGTCGATGATTGACTGAAAGAAAAGGGGGAGGAGATATATCGAACTGATCTGATGATGAAGCCGGAAGGTAAATTAATGTAATCTAACCGTGTTATTAAAATCGTTATGAGATTACCTCTGGCTATAAGGTATTTGAGTATGGCAAAGGGGTACTTTTAAGAGGTAACCGTAACTAAAAAGTATTAAATAAAAACTACATACAAAAAAAAAAAAAATACAACCGACTCAGTGTAAAAAAACACTGAAAAGTACAAAATAACTTTAATTTCGGAAGTCGGTGTTAAATAACGCAGAGATAAAACAACACACTACACTATGGGCCTTGATGCCTGAGAATAAAAGTTTTTTTTTTTTAAAGAATCAACGTCGGTTGTATTTTTTTTTTGTAAAAAGTTTATTTTTCTTTCTAATGATTACAATCTTTTTTTTATTGATAGGCTCACTTTTGACCACCATCTCACCTGATAGTAAGCGATGATGTGGTCAACGATGGAGCACGCTTGCATCTAATCTAAAAGACTAATACGTAATTTAACTCTATCTTATTATTATACGTTATGGGTTTTGTTAAAACTAAGAATACATTTTTTAAGGCAACTAGACGTCTTGGGTACAGTTGCCGTCACGGATCTTGAGCGGTTGCGCAGAAGTCAAATATTCGTTCTCTTTAGTGGTGCGAAGTGAGACGCGGGGGCGGGGAGTGTCAGTGATTGGCTCGCCGCGGCATCGCGTCATAGACTTCACTCGTGATTAATTCCCCGCGCTTACTACATCTACCAACGACGACGATTGGCTCGCCAATGTATGAAATGCGCAAAGCGATCCCCACACTGACGCCGAGCGCTCAAGATCCATGCCGATAACTATACAATTTTTCCTAATTCTTTCCCTGCGTTGCGGCATGTATCTATCAACGAAGACGATTGGCTCGCCAATGTATGAAATGCGCAAAGCGATCCTTACTCTGACACCGAGCGCTCAAGATCCGTTTTGGCAACTGTAATTATTAGAGCAAAATGAAATCTGATGTAGTCAACACTGGTTCAATCAAGGTTGATTAAGAGGTCTTGATCATAGTTTAATAGAAGAACCTTATAAAAAGTATCGAGTATAAGAATTTTTTAAATGATTAAATATTATACAAAATTCCTAATTCGTTTGCCTTTTTAGACAGACTATACCTGCAAACTATCGTTATAAGTAATTATCATTAAATCAAAATGATCATTATAAAGAACTTATCTGAAAATACCAGGTATAATAATTTAATGATAATGGTTAAAAATAAACCACCCGAACTTTTTTTTCCTTGTAAATTGTAACCCTTTTATCTGGCTCTGAATTTGTATGACGCACGTTTATTACGACGACGCAATTTTTTAAACCCCATATACACCCTTAAATTTTGATCGTTTTAATCCCGTGGAGGGTCGATCCGGTACATGAAACACTATCGATTAGTAAAGATAAAATTAAAAAATAAAATGTATTTTTTTCAAAACTCGTATTAATTTACGCATGTACGAAATCAATTTCTTTAAGAAAACGTCAGCTGAGCGAGTTCAATGACCTGTAGGTAATAGTCGGTGTTGCGTACAAACTACCTACAGGTCAATGAACTCGCTCAGCTTTCGTTTTCTTAAAGAAATGAATTTCGTATATGCGTAAATTAATACAAGTTTTGAAAAAAGGTACTTTATTTTTTAATTTTATCTTCACAAATCGATAGTGTTTCATGTACCGGATCGACCCTCCACGGGATTAAAACGATTAAAATTTAGCGGTGTATAGGTATTGTAACTGGTTTTGTGTTATATAGTGTAGGTACAAGGAATTTCTTTTTTTTTTTAAAGTTTGTGCGTCACTAAATTCGAAGTACAGGTTTAGGACCAAATTTTTATTTATTTTTTCTTTTGGGACTTTTGCGCATTGCATATGTATCAGTCCTATCGTATCCTAAACATAACAAGATTTTTCAAGACCGGGCAACTCGATCAAAGACAAACCGATCCAAGGGGTCATATAATTGTTAATAAACAGTTAGAGCCTGGCAGCATCTACATCATTCCAGGAACGTTGTTTAAATCACAGATAATTTTTTATATTATTTTGAATATTAAATTGAGTTTAGAGGATGATTGGCCCCTTGGGTCGGTCTGTCTGTAAAAGGTTTTAAAATAGTTGTCTAATGAACATATATAAAAATCAAGCATGAGAATTTACGTGAAGTTATGTCATTATTTTGGGAGCTTTAAAGCGTCTGTAAAGCAATACGACCCACGGAACGTGTCTGGGAGTATTGGCGACTTGATTTTAAAGATATTGCCTAAAATATAAGTAAAAATCAGCTTGGAGAATTTACGTGAAGTAAGTATTGTTTTTATGTACCTTGATTACCTGATACCTGAAAATTGGCCGTCTAAGCAAGCTAGCAGATAGGAATGCGTTCTTAGTACATACTAACAGTACTCACTCGTCCACATTTCCTTCGTCAGAAAATACGTGACGTCTGGCGGCCCTGGGATCTTGGACTACTAGGCTTAAATAAATTTGTGTAAAACTAATCCAGTAAAGACCTCTGAAAGTCTGCTATTTTATGTGAACTTTGGCCCTACATGATCTATTCATATATTAAAATTAAAAAAAAGTACATCTATAGAAGCCAAGCACATTTAATCAAGATTCTGAATGACGACAATTATTCTCAAAAACTTTTAAAGGTTTTAAAAAACAACCGTATTTCCTGGAACAAGTTTTGTTAAATGTCCGAGTAAATCGCGGAATTACCGGAGGTCGACAGAGTTTTCAGGCGTTCTTTCTCTACTTTCGAGTTGCCCATTCATCAAACATCGCATTGGATAACGTTAGATGAAGCAACAAGCTTTTAAACCATGCCCGATGTTTTTTTTTCCAGTGGGAAAATCATCTAATGACATCCCCCGCTCTTGGGCGGAGCGGGTGATAGTGTAAGTGTTCGAAACTAACCCTGGCCCCAGTAGGCTTATGACCCAGCTGGGCCCCTGCCGTTGCTGACAACTACGCGCCGTCGACGACTTGGGCCTGGTCCGGACGGTTACCGGACGGTCGGACAGCGAACTACCCAAACCATGCCCGATGTTGACGATAGGGGAGTGAAAAAGGGCCCTCTTAAGGTGAGAAATCATTCAAAGCCTTCTCCCGGTCTGGGTGGAGCGAGAGGGTTTTTTAGATTTTTAATAACTAAAACCATACCTGTGTCCTTCAGTTGGCCTTTGCGTTCTAGGACTGCGGGTGTATCGCTGTCAGCGATAAGTAGCTATTGTACCTTTTTTGTTTCTGTAAAACTGTTACTATTTTGATGCACAATAATAGTAAATTATGTGACTATAGCGGATAAAGCACGGCATATTGAATTCCGAACGAAACAAAGGTTGCTAAGTTTTAATCCTGAACGTAGTAAGGCTTATGTAATTAACTCCCGAGCACCGCGAGGGAGATAATAATATCATATAGTTAGTCGTATTTGCGGAGGCCAAATATAAAGTGGATGCACAAATTCTGCAGTCACTTGAGTTTGTTTAGAAGAAGAATCACTGAGCAATTGAGCATCTAGAAAACAGTCACTCACAGTTACGTTCTCCTCGTTAATCTGTAACTTTGCTACCTAAGACGACGCTTCTCGGTCCGCCTATCTTCAACCTGAACATAGTTTAAAAGCTTGTTGCTTCATCTAACGCAATCCAATGCAAATCTATACTTATAATATTATAAAGAGGAAAGATTTGTATTTTTGTATGTAACGAATAAATTCAAAAACTACTGTGCCGATTTCAAAAATTCTTACACCATTGGAAAGTTACGTAACATAGGCTATATTTATTGCCCGTGCGAAGCCGGGACGGGCCGCTAGTGTTTGATAAAGAGACAACGCGAAAAAAGACAGATACTGCCTTAATGCTCGGTAGGCGTTTGGTAACTTCGTCATTTATTCGAATATTTCATATAACTGGTTCCATGTAAGGCGTGCTTTTTTAACTTTAAAATTTTTTGGAAAATTATTTACGTCATTCAGAATCTCGTTTCATGCATGGTTTAAATATATTTTCTTTTCTTTTTAGTTTATGAGTAAGAACATTATGCACGGTCAAAGTTCACACAAACTGGCAGATTTTCAGAGGTCTACACTGGATTACTTATACAATATTCTGATTTCAACAGAAACCTAAACTATCCACAAGATATCTATTCTGTGTTTCCAAAATATATATGATGTGTAATAACGTCATAATCACGTAAGAGCGGTTTTATGGGAATAGTATGACGAGTTGGAACCTACCTAATTAAGTTATACATTGTTCACAAGCTCTGCTTAGCTTGAGACTAGACGGCGTTGTGTGATAGTTGTGAAATACTATTATTTTAGTTATAGAATTTGACCGCAAGACCGTAAATTACTTGTTGTGAGTTGAGACCTACTTAATTAAGTTATAGAATTTGACCGCATGAGTACTGTAAATTACTTAATTTAAAAAACCTATGTAGGGGCTAATTGGCAATTTGTCATTTGAGTCGTCATAGTTCGACTATAAAGACAGGTGTCACGTTTTTGCAAGTTATATGCTACGACATTATATTTCTTCCATTGTATATGACCTCTCTCAACCTGTGCCCACGTAGACGCATGGCTAACGTAATATGTTGACTTACTGTAATTGTGATGTTTTTGTCAAGTACAAGAAGATATTTATGAATTGACCTGCGTTGGAAAAATAAATAGTGTGAGTCATTTGGTGATCAAATATTTCTCGTTTTTTCTAGGAAATATTTTAGTACGATACAAGTTAACGCTATTTACTTTTTCTGACATTTTTTCATTTGATTTTTTCATCTACATAGAGGTAAAGTTTGTTTTTTTTTGTTTTTATGAGGTAATCTCTGGAAGTTCTGGTCTGACTGCTAAAATTTGTTCACCGGTAGAAAGCTGCTTTATTCCTGAGTGAAATATGCTATTATATATATATTTTAGGTGCGCAGGCGAAACTGCGGGCATAAGCTAGTTTGATATAAAGTAGTTCTTGATCTTCCCATCTGATAGTAAGCAGTGATGCATTCGTTGATGGTAAGGCGCACTTTTTAAGATTATTAAGTTTATTATCTAAATCACGGCAAATCTAAGATGTACCGTTTGATGTTTCACACTTTTCTTAAAAAAAAAGTTTTTATAGGCGTAACTCACACTATTTCTATTATTTTTTTAGTAAAACAATTGAATTATGAAGCTATTTCTATTTTATCACCAGTTGCAATTTTTAATCAACCAATTAAAATGTACTAAGTGTAGAACTGTCAAACGGTAATTCTTAGATTAGTTTATTAAGTTAAGATTAACAATGCTTCCTACTTTTATAACATAGATGAAGTAAAAAGGAGCCAGGGTTATCCAAAAGGGCGCTCGAGCCCCGGTATGAAGGCTTGAAGGAAAGGGATGGGTTTTTTAGTCAGTAAGAGTCTGACACTACCTCCCGCTCCGCCCAAGAGCGGGGGTTGTCATAAGATGATTTTTCCCATCGAAAAAAAAAAAAAAAAGTACAAAGGAAAATTACCGCAGAAATTTTTTTTTTGTTTACACTTCGCAAAGATTGTGCATTCAGCCACTAGTGTCAACTTTTTTTTTATATTAGCTACCACCAACGTCATTGGAAACTTGGTTACGATAAAATTCATAAGTACCAGTTTGCGCAATTATTCCTCTCGTATTTTTTATTTACACTTATTATTAAAAAGGTAAAAGTTTATAGGAGTAGTTAAAGTTTCCTTTTTTGTTTGTAGGAGGTAATCTCTGAAAGTACTGGTCCGATTGCAAATTTTGTTTCACCGATAGAAAGCTGATTTATTCCTGAGTGATATAGGTTATATTTTATGTGCACAGGTGAAGTTGCGGGCAAAAGCCAGTTTGATATAACTTAATGCTTGACTGCGATCCCATCTGATGGTAAGCAATGATGCAATCGTTGATGGTGAGGCACACTTCTTTAGATTGTCATGATTATTAACTATGTAGTTTATTAAGATATGTATGCTTCCTACTTTTGTAACATTGATGAACTTTTTTTTTTATGGTGGGAAAAATCATGCATTGACATCCCCCGCCCTTGGGCGGAGTGGGAGATAGTGTCAGACTCTTACTGACTAAAAGACCCACCCCGTTCCTTCTAGCCTTCATACCGGGGCTCGAGCGCCCTTTCGGATAACCCTGGCCCCAGTAGGCTTCGACCCGGCTGGGCCCCTGCTGTTGCTGACAACTCCTTGAGGCGCGCGGGAACAGTGCGCGCCGTCGACGACTTGGGCTTGGTCCGGACAGTTACCGGACGGCCGGACAGAACATTGATGAACTGAAAAGGAAAATGAAAACAGTTTTTTTTTTGTTTAGACTTCACAAGGATTGTGCATTTAGCCACTTGTGTCAACGTTTTTTTTTATATTAGCTACCACCAACGTCATTAGAAACTTGGTAAAAATAAACTTATTCATAAGTTCCAGTTTGCGCAATTATTTCTCTCGTATTTTTTTCTACACTAATATTACAAAGAGGTTAAGTTTTTTAATTTGACTGTTGGTCTACTGGTTAGTGTCCCTGACTGCTATGCCGGAGGTCGTGGTTTCGATTCCCATCCAGGACAAATGTTTGTGGATGATGTCATTTGTTCTCTGTCTGGGCGTAATTTATCAATAATATGTAGGTATGTATTTAGAAATGTAAAAGTATGTTTATCAGTTGTCTAGTACTCATAACACAAGCTCTGCTTAGCTTGAGACTAGACGGCGTTGTGTGGTAGTGGTGGAATATATTATACTCAGTTTATTTTTATGTTTGCAGGAGGTAGTCTCTGAAAGTACTGGTCCGATTGCATTTTTTTTTTACCGATAGAAAGCTGCTTTATTCCCGAGTGACATAGGCTATATTTTATGTATGCGAGCGAAGCCGCGGGCAAAAGCTAGTATGTACTTCATAGTGTATCTTTCTTTCTTTCGTCATCATTCATTCATAATGGGTTGGGCTACTTTTGTAAAAATCTTAATACTGTAAAGTGTAGAAAGTGTAATTTAGTTTTTGATATAAATCATAAACAATATAATTTATACGTCTGGACATGGTAGGTATGCAAATAACATGGTCTTATGTTTAAATATTTAGTCTCGTCTCGTCATACGGGCGTACAATGCGTTCCAAATGAGCATAGGATCAATCGAATATGTTGTGACGTCACGATTAACTGTCGAACCGAGGAAAGAATTTTTTAAACATTAATTGATTTACGAAAAAATTAATTTAAGAACTGTGGACGAAAAAAATTTAATCAGAATCCAGTTCTTCAATTTTACTCATCTCTAAGTTTTTCAATTTTGCCAAAATTTCTTCGATTTGACAGTACGACGAGACGTCAAAACATAGGAGTCGGTCCTATTCTCATTTGGAACGCGTAGTACACGTATGTATTAAGAAACTTATCATACTTAGTTTAAATTAGAGATGTCAATAAAATAGCATCAAAATAAATAATTATTGAATTATTGTTTGAAGTCACCCAAAGGGCAATGGAACAGGGTAAGCTCGGAGTTTCCTTGCGTGATCGAATCAGAAATGAAGATATCCGCAGAAGAACTAAGGTTGCCGACATAGCAGAAAGAATCGCCAAACTAAAGTGACAATGGGCACATTGCAAATAAAAAAATATATATTTAAAAGAAATTGGACGATCCCGGTCCAAAGAGCTTTACGACCCGTGAAAGTGTTTAAAACCTATTTGGGAAATAATATAATTTTTCAAGACATATCTGAACTCATTTTCTGAGTTCATTCAATAGAATATTATGGTTTCTGAATGTAATGTACATGAAGATGAATGCGAATGCTCGAAAGCGATGATGGTATGGTGATGCAATTTAGCTTCACTTTTCTTGGACTGACCGACATTTGACTATTCAAAAGTGCCTGCAAATGGTCTATTTGAAATAAATGCTTTGATTTTGATTTTGATGATGATTAGTGGTGGCCAGTGTGGTGTTTGATTGCGTGTGAGCAAATGTGATGATGATATACAACGTGTAACGTTAAATGCGCAAAACCAGAAAATATTTTGATCTGAATAACGAGTAAAAACAATTGAACCACTTTTTAATATACATAGGTCACATTTTTCAAAAATATCTTCATTAAAAATGTTGCCCTGTCTATTTATTAATAGGTCAAGACATCACTTGCGCAAAACCTGCCCAAATAGGTAAACAACCACAAATGATTGTAGTCCAATCAAATTTTCTCATACCCAGGATAATAAAAGTTCTTCAAAGCCTTGAGCACAGGCGTAGGGTAGCCAGCCTTTCGGTGTTTTACAGGATGCACTTTGGAGAGTGTGCGCAGGAATTGCATGACTTGATTCCACCATCACTATTCTACCATTGGCCCTGTGCGATAAGAGCGCCCATTGTGCACTTATTCTTTTAAATGTTTGTCCTGTATTTTTTTATGTGGTGTACCATAAAGATTATAATAAATAAATAAACCCGACGTACGGCGAATATCCACCCTTACTTTGTTGAAACCTCTACGGTCCGAACTAAGTGTTTCGCCTCGTTATTTATACCGCTTACGTCGAAGGAACAATTTGCCTGCTGCGGTCTTCCCGTCCGATTATAATTTGGGTGTCTTCAAGGCTAGAGTGCTCTTAATAAACTAGTGCGCCTCACCATCAGAGATTGCATCACTGCTTACCATCAGTTGGGATTGCAGTCAAGCACTAGTTTATATCAATAAAAAAAAAATTCAATACGGATACGTATTTTAAACAAACTAAAACTACACATAAAACCTTTAATTTTTTTTTATTGTTTTTTTTTTCCCACATAATTAGGTCAATTGAATTAAAAATCATTTGGCTTGCCTGAGGCTTTGCTCATTTAATGTTACACGTTCTATACGGGAAACGAGTCGCTTTTTTGCGAATAGGTTCCGAAACAACTATGTAAATGAAGGCAGTAGGTATAGGTACTACACACGTGTATCCAATACGCGTGATCAAATACATATTCATTAGTAGCCTTAGGCAAATTATAACACCACTAGCTACCGGCAGCGGTTACACCCAGGTGATAGTAGAAATTATCCTAACAGAACATACTTCTGGAATAAAAAGTACTATAAGTAGGTGATATTCCTAGACTTTGACTACCCGTGTACCAAGTTTCATCGAAATTCGCCACGTTTCATGTAAAAGAAGCCACCACGGCCCTGAATCACAAAGGGCGACCGAAGATACACGGGTCGGCGGCGATCTCTCGCGCCGGGCCTTGGTACAGGCCATGGTCCGGAGCGAGGAGGAGTGGCAGGCGGTTGCCTCCTGCCAAGCAGTAATGCAAGCAAAGGAGGAGGCCGACGCCGCCGCTGGGATTCCGGTCCCGATTTCCGGCCAACGTAGTCGCGGGCTTGCGGACGGCGAGAAATGGGTAGCTCGCTGTCCGACCGTCCGGTAACTGTCCGACCGTCCGGTAACTGTCCGACCGTCCGGTAACTGTCCGACCGAGCCCAAGTCGTAGACGGCGCGTACTGTTCCCGCGCGCCTCAAAGACGAAGCCTACTGGGGCCAGGGTTAGTTTCGAAAGATAGCTCAGCTCCCGTATGAAGGCACGAAGGAACGGGGTGGGTTTTTAGTCAGTAAGAGTCTGACACTATCTCCCGCTCCGCCCAAGAGCGGGGGATGTCATTGGATGATATTCCCACCGAATACAAAAAAAAGATACACGGGTGGATTTTAGTCAGTAAAAATCTGGCATTCCCTCTAACTCCACCCAGAAATTATTTGATGGTTTTGTACCACTCCCAGTTAGTACAAGAAGTGCATGTAACCACTAGAGCAGCAAGATCGCATAGCATAGTCGGCCTTATAATGTTCCCACGGCTGGGACTCTGGCCTCCTCTCTAGAAGTAATGGGCTATAATCAACCACCGGACCCAGTGCGGGTTAGTGGATGTCGTATGTCTTCGATTTTTTGGTTCTCGGACATGCCTTCCATGCCTTTCCTCACGATGTTTTCTTTCACCGTTTTAAGAGCAGTAGTGATGTTATAAATTACACTAAGTAATGCGCCTGGCCGAATTTGAACCCGCGACCTACAACTAATAAACTAAGTGGGGGCCGGATCGCATAGTAGCCTCTTATTTCACACCAACTAATTGGTGTGAAAATAAGCAAAATTTGTCTTATTTTTGTTGTTTTAATTACATCCAAAAAGCTACCACAAAAACTGATTGCGAAAACCTGCTTACCAGTACTTTGGCAGGGCCAATTAAAATCAAATGACGTAGATTGGTACCTGGAGAGGATGTAAGACATATATTTATTATGTGTAAAGATCAAACAGTAACAGGTTTAATATTACGAGTACTTATACATTTCGAAGTCAAAAAACTCGACGAATAACGTAAGAGATCACTTATAATCACCATCAACACAAATCTTTGTTTTATTTTTTCTTTTATAGTGCGTTTGCACTGTCACGGTGAGTAGAGGACCGGCCCGTACATTGACAAATCACAGTGCTTAAAAACTCCACTCCGCATTAATGGAAACGTAGGGTAGCTAGCCTTTCGGTATTTTAGAGAATGCATTTTGAAGAGTGTGCGCATGATTTTCATCTCTGCCTTCTCTTTTCTACCATCGGACAACCTGACCATTAGGGTGTCCCAAGCTTTAAGGGCGAAATTTTTTTTTCCGATTTTGAATACGCATACCCTCTATTTTCTTTCTATTTGACCCTAAGAACTAAAATAATAAATATTATTGGTATCGGATGACGATAACACGTGCCGACTTGATGTCAAACTTCTAGAAGAAAGTTTAAATGAAAACTACAGAGGACATTTTAGAACTTAATTTTTATTTAGAAAAAAAAACATTGCTTTACCTGTATCTTATATTTTTCAAGTATCTATTATTACTAGGACTTAATCTTTCCAAATTTTGGTTTTTACACTCAAGCTAAACCTATCTATCTGTTCTTGTACACAACATTAGAAAATATGCTTTTGTTCGTTGTTCCTCTTCAGTAGTGATTTTGCTATGAAAGTGCTCTCAGAGTCAGCACCTGTTTTGTAGCATGTTGTAATGCATTACTAGACCATGAACTGCATTCTAAACTGCTGATGCCTATTTACTTCCTGTAAAGTTGTCCAGTTTTGGCACCACGACAAGTTGTTCTATAGGACGGTTTCACTATGCGAAATAACTATCGAAGAGGCATTATTCTTTACATTTGCGCACATCTAAAGCCGAAAACAGTGTATCATCTGTGTCAATCGACAGTTTATAATCGTACCAGTACCTACCTTGTTTTGGAAATCGACTTTAATAGCTCCTGCGCGCTCTTTTTCGATTCTCCGTACGAATTATTTGAATTGAGGACTTGCTTATGGGAAATTCGTCAGTGTTGTATGCAAGTGTCTCCACAGTAGCTTTTATAGCAAAATTCTGTGTTTATTACTGTTAACACAGAATTGCTCATATTTAACTGTTCTCTACTCAAAGCTGCAACTGTCTTTGGAATGATAAGATTTTTTCCCACGGAACTTTTATTCGTATGGAGCTGTGTACTCTTAGTCTGTAGTGATTATTTTTGTAAATCCATCATTTCAGAATCTGAAGACGCATTTTCGTGATAAGATGATTACAAAGCAGTTGAGGAGAAACAATTAGTAGCCAGATGGCATGGTTCCTAAATATTTCTTAGGCGCGCTTTTTTTTCGAATTTTTGGTCCACTCCATCTAAGTAACCACATCAACCTGGCTCTCTCTGGCACTACAAGGAGATTTTATCTTTTACTAATGGAAACGCATCGGCATGTGCAAAGTCAAACAATTTGTCTAATTTTATTACAAGCTCATGTCTTTGCTTCTCGAATACTTCTTGTGTTTTGTTCGCATTTTTTGCAGATAATGCTTTAATTAGGAAATGTCACGTGTATTGTGCCTTTCCCAATAAATAACACACTTTCGAATAGTTAGATTCACGATTTTCAGTGACACATAAATTCATTAAAGGAATGTTGTAAAACAGTACTGCCAATACTTGTCAATTATAGGATAGTTTTGAACCCGTAATTTGATTTTATACGTATCCCATATTCAAAATATTTATTTTGTAAGACTTCGTAATCCTACTGACATGTAGACTGAATGAAAATTATGCGTTTACTAATTAAATAAATAAATAATAACGAGCACTTGATACGTTAGCTGCTTCGCGCCAAAGTATGAAGTTCCGATATCTATCGATGCAAGTCGGCACGGGTTCCCTTGGTCCTAAGTACTTAAAATTTTATTTACAATTGTTTTGACACTATTCAAACAAAATTAAAGGGTATGCGTTGTAAAAAAAAAGAGTTTGATTTTTTTGGGACACCCTACTGACCATACGGCGAGTATCCTTACGTTGCCGTTGTCGAAACCTCTACGGTCCAGACTAAGCGTTTCGCCTCGTCGTTTATACCGCGTACATTGAATGACTGGAACAATTTGCCTGCTGTGATCTTCCCGTCGGATTTTATAATTTAGGTGTCTTCAAGGGTAGAGTGAATAAGGCTCTTAACCCGTTATATGGCCGGAACGCGGATCCACGCGGGACACAATAACTTTTTAATTGTGTCTCTAATTAGCATACGAAAGGTTAATAAACTAGTGCGCTTCACCATCAACAATTGCATCTCTGCTTACCATCAGGTGAGATCGCAGTCCAGTAGTCCAGTACTAGTTTAAATATCAATTAAAAAAAACGGGCAAGTGCGAGTCGAACTCACGCCCTGAGGGCTCCGTACTAACTTACCTATTATGGAAATAGATCAACTCCTGAATGGAGTTTCGAAGACTTTTTCAAATCGCAATTTTTTTTTTCTATGTGTTGTAACAACAAAGGTACTGTTTTCAGATTTATTCATTTATCTGTGCTATAAGAACATACTATATGCCATTTTTCAGGGTTCTGGGTCAACGGGAAGTATCCTATGAATCTTGGTTCCCTTGAGTGTGACGAAATACATGTTTTTGACGATATAAATGGCCCTAGGCATCTTTTTTTGTTAATTTAGGAGTTTGATTTTTTTTACTGCTTGAAGGGGCCGCAGACCTGAGTAAATGGTTTTAATTTCAACTCACGTTCACGAGATAAAGGGTCAGGGCCAGCCAGACAGACAGACAACAAAGTGATTCTATACGGGTTCCATTTTTTCCTTTTGAAGTACGGAACCCTAAAAAACAGTTATGTGGAGCGGAGTGGAGCTGAGTGGACTTTCAAATAAAACATTTAAAAAAATAACAACAAAACATATTAAAATATATGTTGATGGCGTCGGCTAATGAAGCCATTTGCAGAGCAAAAAGTAAGGCTACATGTGTGTTTAAGTTTAATATAGTTTGTGCAACTGATTTTCATAATGGTGTAAACCGCAGACTATGTAAACTAAGCTGTGTAAGTTCTATGAAAAATTACGTCAGGGCTGCAAGATCTGTTTGAAAGAGTTAAGCAAAGGGTAACTGAAGACACAAAGTGTTTTTACTAACTGAAACTCACTTAATAAATCCTTCAGTTGCCCATTGCGTTTTAGGGCCACTGTCATTCTTTCAAACTTTCCAGCAATAATAATTTAAGTATAATAATAACCTGCGGTGTATAAAGTGAGAAATGAGTATATTAGAGGAAGTTTGAAAGTGGGGCCAGTCACTGAAAAGTTGAAAGGTAATCGGTTGTCTTGGTATGGTCATGTGAAGAGGAGAGATGAAGCGCATATTACTAAAAGAGTTCTGGGTATACATGTAGGTGGATGGAGAGGGAGAGGAAGGCCGAAGAAAAGATGGATGGATTGTGTGAGGAGTGATATGAACGAAAAGGGAGTTAACGATAGTTTGACGGGTGACAGGACAGGGTGGAAGAAAAAAACATGTTGTGCCGACCCCAAGTAATATGGGATAAGGGCAAGAAGAAGAAGAATAACCTGCGGAGGGATGGTTTGAAGGAGTTCCCGGGAACACAAATAGCAACTGAAGGAACACAGGTGTTTTACTGACTAAAATTCAATTACAGGTAATACGTCTTTCAGTTGCCTTTTGCGTTTTTGGGCCACGGTCAGTCTTCGAAACGTTCCCGCAATAATAATTACCTGCAGGATAGTTCACAAGAGTTACTATGGCCCTGGAGCCAAAGGGCAACTAAAGAAACACAGGTGGTTTTTAGTCAGCAAAAGTGTTACACTCAATATCGCTCCATCAGATAGGACTACTTATTTGATGATTGGCCACAAAAAAAAAATCTACATATTTGAGAATTGACCGCGTGACCTTTCTGTAGTAAATGACATACATTTTGGAGGTTACGGACGTACCATCTAAGACACTTCCGCCTGACCACCGCTAAGTTCATTTTTGCTTGCACTCGAAACGAATGCTTCAAAGGGTTTGGTTTGACGCCGCGCCGTTGTATTCAAGCGATTTTTTTTTTAAATGATCAGGCAGAAATTACCGCGATGGTACGTCATTTTAAACAACATAATTAGCCTTATAATGTTCCCACTGCTGGGACTCAAACCTTATCTCTAGAAGAAGGAATGAGCTGTAATCCACCAAACGAGTCCAGTGTGTGATTCGAATTTTTGAGAGCAGTGGTGATGAAGTAGTAGTGTAGTATTATATTCGTACAAAAAATACGTCTGTACGGGTTTGAACCCACGACATAAAACTCGCAAGTCGGGACCGCTACCACTAAACCATCACTACTTGTTTCTAGTACCTTAAAAAATTATTAAAATATAAAATATCTACGCAAATTGGAGTATAATGCGTATTATACAAGCTTTTATTTTCACCTGTCCCGATGCTTGTCTAGGTAATCAAATCTTGCAAATTAAATTTGACCCACTTCCCGGTCACCCATTGAGCTCGGGCACGCCACAATTATGGCGGTAAGTCACCTCTTTGAGGCGTGACTGAAAAGACCTCACGGCGTCCTTACCTTCCATGTGACGCAGGTCTTCACCGGACATGGCACGTTCGGGAGGTTCCTGCACCGGATTCGTGCGGAAGAGACGCCCGGGTGTCGCCATTGTGCGGAATGCCGGGAGGACACGGTGGAGCACACAGTCGACGTGTGCCCTGCTTGGGCGGAGCGTCGCCGTGCCCTCGTGGGGGCGATCGGTGGCGGAGACCTCTCGCGCCGGGCCTTGGTTGAGGCCATGGTCCGGAGCGAGGAGGAGTGGCATGCAGTCGCTGACTTCTGCGAAGCAGTAATGCTCGCAAAGGGGGAGGCCGACCGCATCAGGTAACGGCGTTCTCGCCGCCGCCGCCGGGATTCTGATCCTGATTTCCGGCCACCGTAGGCGCGGGCTTGCGGACAGTGAGCAATGGGTAGCTCGCTGTCCGGCCGTCCGGTAACTGTTCGGACCGAGCCTAAGTCGTCGACGGCGCGCACTGTTCCCACGCGCCTCAAGGAGTTGTCAGCAACAGCAGGGACCCAACCGAGTCGAAGTCGAAGCCTACTGGAGCCAGGGTTATCCGAAAGGGAACTCGAGCCCCGGTATGAAGGCTAGAAGGAACGGGGTGGGCTTTTAGTCCGTAAGAGTCTGACACTATCTCCCGCTCCGCCCAAGAGCGGGGGTTGTCATTGGATGATTTTTCCCACCATAAAAAAAAACCCATTGAGCTGAAATTTTGCATGCATGTGTAAATCAGACGACAATGCAATATTATTATGACATGGAGCTGATCTGATGATGAAACCGGAAGGTGGCCACAGGAACTACGACACAACCCCATCGAGTTTGGGCTCGTATGATTCGCCTTGACGAGTATTAATTATACAGGTGTACAGCGCTTTAAAAGCTTGCTATGAAAAAATGATTTTCATTAAAAACTTGTTTGTAATCACGTTTGCGATGTGTCAACAAAATCATCTGAGGTACCTTTCCTTAATTTCATCGATAGATACGTTACCGTCGTAACGTCTTATAAACAACCTTTTGATCTAGAAAACATGGCTTCAAATGTAACATTAAGCTTAGTTAGTTTAGTGTCTAGCTTAGTTAGCCTTGGCAGGCCTGTTAGTCTAGTTGTTAGTGGCTGTGTCTGCTGTGCCGGATGTCGTGGATTCGATTCCCACCCTGGACAAATGTTTCTGTGATGAGCACGATTAATTATTCTGTGTCTAGGTGTAATTTATCTGTAATATTTATATACTATGTATGTTTATCAGTTGTCATGTACGTACTCATAACACAAGCTCTGTTTAGTTTCAACGGCGCTCTCGCCGCCGCTGGGATTCCGATCTCGATTTCCAGCCACCGCAGGCGCGGGCTTACGGACGGCGAGCAATGGGTAGCTCGCTGTCCGACCGTCCGGTACCTGTCCGGACGAAGCCCACCTAAGTCGTCGACGGCGCGCACTGTTCCCGCACGCCTGAAGGAGTTGTCAGCAACAGCAGGGACCCTGCTGGGTCGAAACCTACTGGGGTTAGGGTTAGTTTCGAAAGAGTAGCTCAGCACCGGTATGAAGGCACGAAGGAACGGGGTAGGTTTTTATTCAGTAAGAGTCTGACACTATTTCCCGCTCCACCCAAGAGCGGGGATGTCATTAGATGATTTTCCCACCTTAAAAAAAAGTTCTGTTTAGTTTGGGACTAGATGGCCTTGTGTGAAAGTTGTAGAATAATTATGAGAATAATATAGTTGTAGTACAATTTATTGCCGTCACGGATCTTGAGCGCTGGCTTCAAGTTGCGCAGAAGCCAAATATTCGGTCTCTTTCATAGATATCCAGTCTCTTTAGTGGTGTGAAGTGAGAATCGGGGGCAGGGAGTGTCAGCGATCCCCACTCTGACGCCGAGCGCTCAAGATCCGTTTCGGCAATTGTATAGTATTTTGATGGAACGACAGCCTATCAGTCTTCTGGCAGTTGAGAACCTGGAACGAATCAGGAGTCGCAGAACTACGGCTGACAACCAGGACCAACGGGTTTACGAGCTTTCCGAGGCACGAGGTGTCAGTAATGTCCTATTAACTTAGAAAAGTACATATATTTCTTCTCCTTTCTCAATTGTATATTTTTAATATTTATTAGTAGGTACCTATACTAGATTTTGACTGCGGTTTCGTCCGCGTACTTGAATATAGCCTAAATTACTCAGGAATAAAGCAGCTTGAAAGCTGCGAGTGAAAAAATTTTAGCAATCGGACCAGTGCTTTCAGGGATTACCTACCTCCTAAAAACAAATTAAAAAAACGGGGCAAGTGCGAGTCGGACTCGCGCACTGAGGGTTTCGTGCAAACTACAACGCCCGAATGGAGTCATGAAGATTTTTCCGAATTACAATTTTTTTACAAAATAACAAACTTAACCTCTTTATTATTGTTATAGTGTAGAAGTGTAAGTAGATGTAGATTATTTGGTATTGTATTTATGTATTAGGTATATATATTTTTTTTACTATAGGTACCTATTATTTTTTACATTATTTTCGTTGTTTTACACTGACAGCAATATTTTAGCTCACAGCCTTAAATATTTTTCTCACAGATTGACTTGTAGACTTTACATCCAAATTTTGTTTGTTAAAGCTTGCCCAGTGCGATAAGACTGCGTATTGTACACTTATTTTTCAAAAATGTTGTAGTGCAACAAAGTTAATAACATGGATTAAAAATTCACATTGTTACTAGCCCGGTTTCAAATCAGCAATCTTATGCACGATGGCCCAGTGGATATAACGTACCCACCTTATATCTACTGGACCATCACGATACACTATAAAATATATATTTAAAAAATATATGTTTAATAAAAAATGTTATAAGTTCATATTATTGTTGTTTTGCGTCATTAGAGTTGTCTAGTAGACTATATAGGTATGGTGCTGGGCCATAGATCGGTCAGTCGAATTTATGCGCGCGCACCGGTCGCACTTATCGGAACGCAAACGTGTTAGTGTTTTTTTTTTAATATTATTGTGAATTTTTCTATTGTGTGATTGGAAGTGATTTTATATTGTTTTATTAGGTAGGTATTTTTTTTTATTATTTTACACATTTTTTTTAAATTTTTTTTTTAATCAATACAATATTATAATTATGTTAGCAATTAGAAACAGGAAAATAAAAAATAAAATTTTAAATTAAATTAAATAATTTTTCCTAAAAATCATAACAGTGACCTAAATTACCTTATTAGGTTATAAATTATGATCTCATTAATTTCTTATTAATAAGATGCAGGTAAATAAAACCAATCCAATAACATGCCAATATATTATCTATAATGGATATATTTTTTTATACATGACACATCCTTTTCACAATAGACAATTATAATTATTTTTTTTTATAATTTTATTTTTCGATTTCCTGCCGTCGAAAATATTTTTCAGTAATATTATTTTACATGCTTAAATAGCTAGTAATATATAAGCGGTCTTGACAGACGTTGTTATGCCCAAAAACTGGCTTTGCGTAAGAAAGAAAACTGAAAAACCGAATGCAACTCCACAGGTTTATTGCCATTTTCAAACCATTCAGAGAACCACTTAAATATATACAGAAAATTTCATCCAAATCGGTCAAGCCGTTTTGGAGAAGTTCTTGACAATTCAAAGGTGTCTGTCATCATCATCATTTCAGCGGAGAGACGTCCACTATTGGACATAGGCCTTCCCCAAGTGTCTCCACAATAAACGATCTTGTGTGTCTCGCATCATCACAATAAAAAAGTGACTTTTTGATTCTTAGGTGACAAGAGACATTTACAAAGGAGTTATAAAAAAGGATAAATATTCTTCTTTAGACACTGTTTTTTCTATTTATAAATTGAACTTTTCGCACCGAACATTGTACACTAGTTTTGCAATAAACGTTTTGACTTTGGCTTAAAAATGAAAGCGACCTAACCCAAAAATTCTGTAAATTCTGATTTTGCTGTAAACTGATTAACTGACCATAATAAGCCTACTCCACAACCTAATGATTGAACAAGGCCCGAACTATGAGTATTTAGAAGTATGCGGAACAGAGTGTAGTGACGATACTTCCGCTGAAAAGGGAGGATCCTCCGACCGGACCATCGTTATGTCTAATCCACGCAACTGCCCGAGAGATGATTTCAGATTGTTGTATGTATATGTATGTTCAAATCACGCGAAGAACTCTTGCGATTTGCGGGACGCAGGATTTTGAATTTCTAGTTCCTATGTGGCGCTATAGATGTCGCTAAAAGTAAAAATAAACTTGGGAGAGATATCTACATTTAACTCATAATCAATACTTTACATATTTTTTGTAAATTTTCCACAAATTGCAATTTTTGAGTTTGGTCATTTTCATTCTAAAGGTTACATTCAAATATCTATAGCTCTTGCAGAGTGGGATTCTTGTAAAGCTCTTTGATTTACCTACCATGAACTTCAGAAACCTCCGTTATGATTATTTCAAATGACATTGAACTCTAGCCCCGACTACCAGCCACCGCAGGAGTGGGCTTGTGGACGACGAGCAATGAGTTGCATGCCGTCTGGTAACCGACGTAACCGTCCAGTCTGAGACCGCATCGCCGACTATACGTAGTACACCACGCGCGCATCAAAAAAATGTCAGCCAAACCGTAGGGGTCAGCTTAGCCGAAGCCTACTGGTCGTATAACGCAAAGCCTACTGACAGAACTCAGGTGTGGTTTTAATCAGTAAAAGTCTTACACACCCTCTCGCTCCGCCCTAGAACGAGAGAGGTAATTAGAGGATTTCTGACATTGCCACCTCTAAAAGTAAGATTTTAAAAGCATTCGGTTTCATTAATAAAAATAAAAAGCTTTGAACTGTTTAGAACACTTGCTTTTGCCGGTGGCTCCGCTCGTGACGGCACTTCTTGTTTGGATGAAAGTTAATGTATGTACTTTTCTGTAATTCTAACAAAGTGTGCACAAAAAATGGAGATATTAGTCAATTAATTATGGCGTGAAAGTGTAACAGAAAAGCTCTATGTTGCATTTATAATAGATGCTATTATTAAAGTTAGGATTGAATTAATTTATATTAATTTATATACAACTTTGCGGGCAACCCTAGGCACTTAGTGACTAAAACTCAGAAAAAAATATCTCATTATTTAAAAAAAAAAAGATTTTACGGAATAACACTTTCCTTTTCTTTTTTGAGTAGAAAAAATATCAAATAACTTCTCCCGCTCTAGGTGCAGCGAAAGAGATTGTCAAACTTTTACTGACTAAAAACCCACTTATGTGCCTTGCCCTTTGCATTCCTGGGCCACGGTAAATCTTTTAAAAAAAACCCGCAGCTACAGAATAACCCAAATTAAACACACTGTGACATACCTAGCTTAATTTGTACATGCAAATGCATTTTTGTTACGTCTAGGTGTAAATAGCTCTAATGTTTAAAGTACAAACATAGTGTCAAGGCTCGCATATTGTTTTTTTTTTTTGTAGACAATATACAAATATTTGAAGCATACGAGGTCAAATGAGACAAGCCCCCCAAACAACACAGTATCAACATACTAATCGTATGATATTTTATTTTAACAACTGCAAGACAAATAATTTACCTAAAATTATTATGCAAATAAATTTCTATGAACATTCAATAAATTTTAATACTTAATTAAACTGTAAAATCCCAGTCATTTAAATAATTACAATTTATTCATAGATTTTTTTTATTATATATGAAAAAATAACATGTTAAACTCGTTTGGGAGCCCACAAATTATTATTTAATTTAATTTGTATAACCAATTTATTTGAATTTCTTTTTTAATTCTTTCTTAATATTTATTTGGTTTTTAACCAAACATTCGAAGACATGTGACATTCACCAACTCACACTGGGTCCGCGTGGTGGATTATGGCCCATTCCCTCTCTTAGAGAGGAGGCCTGAGTCCCAGCAGTGGGAACATTAAAAAGGCTGATGATGAACTTAACTTAAATAACGTTGTGAAGTTATGTTACTATTTGAAGAACACATGTAATTTTCTTAATTATATGTAACTCATAATATGATTTAAAAGACTGTCCATGGAGTTTCTTGCACGTTCTTCTATAAAGAGATCTACGCTTTGGAATTGGAACGTGCAATTCAGCTTTACTTTTTTTGACTGACAGACATTTTGACAATTCAAAAGTGTCTCTAAATGGTCTATTTGAAATAAATGTTTCTGATTACAGTTATTTGTATATTGACCCAAATATTTGTATTTGTTATAAATTATCGAGAAACACTGAATAGTCAAAACAATTATTTCTAAGTTTGGACAGTTCAATGATCTCGCGAGGCGCTTAGAAAAATGTTATCAGTACCTAAGTACACACTGCTGAGAATATAATAGACATACTCTTAAATTGACCTTTTTACTAGATTAGATACTTTTCTAAGTTTATCTAGGGCCTTACCTACTCTAAGTTGTTAAGATCAGTAGCCCGATTCACGTAATGAAAACCGTAACGATATCGTAGCGATTTAGTCGTTTAGACCATTTCCGTATTCACATCCATCAATCGAGTTTGAACGACACGGATTTTAAAGTCGTTTGAAATTCGTCGATTAAAAAAAAAATCTGTAGAACATTATCCTAGTAGAATACTTATTGATGTAACTGAAAATAAGACGATAGATCGTGAATACCGCTTTTGGATAGAACTTCGATCGAACGACTATAAAACTTCAACGATATTTGGCTTGTTTGATTTTACGGCAGTCGCTCCATGCCGTATCTGGTTAGGGCTACATTTCATCGGCACACCATTACAGCGCGACCAGATTCCCCATCATAAAAAAAAATGCACCGCCATGTTGTCCCGGTGAAATATAGCCCTAAGCTACCAAAATAGACACCAAACAGACACCAGATTCGCCACACATCCAAGCTGGTCGCGTCACTAAATTGGTTGCGCAACCAAACAGACGTGAGAGTAACTCTGTATAGAGCTGCATACATTATGTTGGTAGCGACGGCTGGTCGTGACGCCATGGTGTCTCGGTAAAATATAGCCTTAAGACTGGAAGGCGAACCCAGGTTAGTTGAGAAAATGCTAGGGAGATGATGCGGGGGGTAGAGCAAGAGAGATTGTCAGAGTTTTACTAAATAAAACTCACCTGTGTTCCTTAGGTAACCGTAGGGGCCCAGTAGGACCGAAACCTACCGGGACCATGGGTTGAATTCTGAAAAGGGAAACCCGGGATCCCGAAACGCAAGGCAAAGAAGGAAAGGCCATGGTCCGGAGCGAGGAGGAGTGAAAGGCGGTCGCCGACTTTTGCGAAGCAGTAATGCTAGCAAAGGAGGCGGCCGACCGCATCAGGCAACGGCGCTCTCGCCGCCGCCGGGATTCCGATCCCGATTTCCAGCCACCGTAGGCGCGGGCTTGCGGACAGTGAGCAATAGATAACTCGCTGTCCGACCGTCCGGTAACTGTCCGGACCAAGCCCAAGTCTTCGACGGCGCGCACTGTTCCCGCGCGCCTTAAGAAGTTGTCAGCAACAGCAGGGGCCCAGCCGGGTCAAAGCCTACTGGGGCCAGGGTTATCCGAAAGGGGGGACTCGAGCCGCGGTATAAAGGCTTGAAGGAACGGGGTGGGTTTTTTAGTCAGTAAGAGTCTGACACCCTCTAACTCCGCCTGAGAGCGAAAGAAGTCAATGGATGACTTTCCAACTAAAAAGAAACCTGTGTCTCTTCAATTGCGTTCAAGGGCCACGAAAATCCTCTCGGGATCCTTAATATCTATGTCAAATAACATGACTAATGCCAATACTATCGTTATCAATAAGGAGCTTTATCTAAATGAACACAGATTTACAGTTAACGACCAAACTGTTTACTTAAACGTTATTATTTAATAAACATTAAGTACAGAGAATAGTTACAAGGACTGTAAATCTAAATACAATTATAGTTTAGCGATAAAACAGTTTATTTATATTTTTTTTTAATGAACAAGCGACTATTCTTATCAATTGGTAATTCGAGGTTTGTGACTAACATATCATATTCCGGGTATGTCGTAGTTTGTTAGAAAGTTCGAGGTATATCTAGTTGAAAACGTAAATAGTTTAAAAAAAATATACAGCTATCCCCCGCGGTTTCACCCGCGTCTTTTTGGTTATTGCTCCTCTCTCATAACTCGTAATCCTTCTTGGATAAATGAACTAATCTTCACTTCTACACTAATATAATAAAGAGTTAAAGTTTGTTTTTATGTTTTTTTGTTTGTAGGAGGTAATCTCTGAAAGTACTGGTCCGATTTCGATAATTTTTTCACCGATAGAAAGCTGCTTTATTCCTGAGTGACATAGGCTATATTTTATGTACGCGGGTGAAGCCGCGGGCAAAAGCTAGTATTAAATAAGTACAAATAAAATAGCGCAAAACAACGGTGAACTTCAAAAACTTCACCGTCTGATCGTCGTCATCAGCCAAAAGTTGTCCACGGTTGGACATAGACCTTCTCTTATTATCGCCACAAAAACCGGTCTTGTGGTTCTAGCATCTATCGGATTTCCGTAACATACTATTTATTTTATTACAAAGAATAAGAATATAAGAATAATTTATTATTACAGAAGATACATTTATTTAAGTTTGTTTCCTGGAACTCACACTAGGCTTCCCTGTGACTTGAGATCCAGGCTCTTTCCATACCTTACACTTTTATTAACTTCAGAACATGTGGGACTAAGCTAAAAAAAAAAAAAACAATGGTTACCGAATGTGTGTGTATAATGATGCTAGTTAAAATAAGTGTTTAGAAATTAAGATATCTATGTAGACATATTGTTTTAATAAGCTAATTAAGACGTGCTGGTTTTATAAAATAAAATTGAATATTCTTTAAAATAAGTCAAATAAAGGACATTGGCCAAAATATTATGGGACATGGTCCAACGATTTAAAAATTTCAACCACTAACGTGACCGATGACAAAAAATTTCAAGATGTTCAACCTTTTCTACTATTTATCTATTACTTATTGTCTTTTCAACTAAAGTTTTACTTAAATACAACTTTGCCTCTCACAAGGGTGCGTTTACAAACTGTATGTAAACTCACATGCATACACAAAACAGCCAGACTCGGAATCATTATGTTTTTCTTTGTCTGCACTACACAGCGCAGCAGACAATTTCTCAACCACTATGCCAACTATACCGAAAAAAAAATGTGCCTAATGTGATGTTCTCAGAAGAATCACACTCAAGATCAAATTATTCACTAACGGCTTACATGACAATAGGATACAATGTAAATAACTCGTTTCTTATAGCAGTTCTTCATTAATTCGGTTAAGTTACAAGAACTGTTATTTCTAGAGTGCTCTTAACCGACTCTGGTAAACCGATTGGTTTTAATAGTTAAAAAGACGGAACTTTGCTGACTAACTAATTGTTTAAATAGGAACGAAGTTGGATAGTCTTAAAACGTCATTACACACAAGTATACAATTTCAAATGAATTTACAAAAATGCTCAAACATTCGATTCGTCTTTTGGCAGCCATTGTATATGTTAATATATTTGAGCATTCTACTTTATACGCTACGCTAATGCACTTAAGGACACCCACGATTGATGGGGATAAATACAAACCAAAGTTATTTCAAGCCTAGAATAAATAGGTTCATATTAAACTAGTGCGCGTTTTTTTTTTTGGTGGGTAAACATCATCTCAATCACCATCACTGCTTACCATTAGGTGGCATCGCAGTAAAACACTAGATTATAAAATTAAACAAAAAAAAATCAAGCTTAATTTTGGCTCAAATTAATTGCCATGCAGAGAGAACGACCATATTATTTCTCAACAATATTTTTACCAATTTTCTATATTATTAGATTTCAATATGATTATAATATAGCACTATGTAACTCGTCGTTCTCGAAGTTTAAACAAAACTATAATATATCTCAGTAAAGGATATAACTCTGCAGCAAACTTCATTAATTTCAATTTAATAGTAAGTCCAGGTAACACGCTGCATTTCAATTAGCAGTTACTATGTTTGACTCGTAACAAGCGTAAATAAATTATAAGTACATAATAATATGTACCTACTATCCTAATGAATCCGTATCTACGTATTACTGTATATCAGTGTATGTCCATTGCATACCTTTGTGAGAATCTTGAACGAATATAAATAAATATCTTTTATAACACACATCGAAAATCCGCACGTCTACGCTTCTGTATTTTGCACTAGTGCGGAAAGGTGTGTTGTGCCACATTTTTTCAAATTTTTGCTTCAAGCTTGTCGCCGGACAGCCCTCCCCCCCTCTGGAAGGACAGACCCTACCATAAACTCAAGAAATATTTTAAAAAATTCGTGAGCGGTTTTTCATAATAATACTATAAAGGCGAAACTTTATGAGTGTCTGTGTGTTTGTTACTTCTTCGTGCTGGAACGGCTGAACAGATTTCGATGAAACTTGATATACGGGTAGACCATGTTCTGGAATAGAATATAGACTTATTATTATCCCGGGAGTATGTTCCTTGGGATAATTTTTTACTATCATACGGGCGAAGGCTCTCCAATCCCTTCAAATTACAGTGTGCTATTTAATTATCTTTACATAACAAATGCTAACGCTAATAATCTGCACTAAATATCAAACACCTAATTTGCAAAAATAAAACTATTGATTTAGTACGATTCTTCATAACCCTTATCAATTTCATTTAAAAATATTGACTTAATCATGCAGGTACTAAATAAATTAACCTTTTTTGAGGTCATCAAACGAATTTCCTCGCTCTGGGTGGAGCGAGAGTGTATGCCAAACTTTACAAATAAATATTTTTTATAATAACAATCATAGAACATATCGAAACAGAATGTAAATATCCGTAGAACAATTTCTATGCGGAGCAGTGGTGGCTGAGTGGTAACGGCCCCTACTTACGAGTTGTAGGTCGCGGGTTCAAACCTAGCGAGGCGCATTACTTTGTGTAAGTAATTTATTTCATCACCACTGTTGAGGAAAACATCGTGAGGAAACCGGCATGTCCTAGAACCAAAAATTCGAAGACATTTTACATTCACCAACCCTCACTGGGGCCGCGAGGTGTATTACGTCCCATCCCTCTCCTAGAGAGAAGGCCTGAGTCCCAGTAGTAGGAACACTAAAAGGCTAATAGGCTAGTTGCCGTAAAAAATGTAATTAGTCCGTCTTTTAGATTATTCAAAAATAAGGGACACGTACTTTTTTATTTGTAAATTAAACCAAAAATGACAAAGGTATATCCTATTAAAGTTACGTGTGACGTCACGCCGCGCGCCGTGCTGCATTTTTTCGCACGGAGTGACGTCACACGTAACTTTAATGGGCTATATCTTTGTTATTTTTTGTTTAATCGAAAAAAGAAAAAATACGTGTCTAAAGAAAAAAATAATTAAATAAAATGTAATTATTTTGACCCTGGAAACTACCCTATTAGGCTATTTAATTTCTATGAAAACAATTCCGCATTGTCGCGTCGTGTCTGTCTGTGGTAGCCTTTAAGGTCACAAATCTCATTCATGTGTAGAAACACGTGTGCACGAGTAGGTAACATTATTAGGGTTATAACTTATCAAGTTTGACAGCTCATCAGACATTCGTATATAAATAACTAGTATGGCTAGACCTGAGCACCGAATATCCCAAAAAAAAAAAACAATTACATAAAACCGGCCAAGTGCGAGTCCAACTCGCGCACGAATGGTTCCATATCGTCCGTAGTAAAAATAACAAAAATCTCACGTTGAACCCTACTTAATTGCTTGTTTTATTCTGTTTTTTTTTTTTTTTTTTAATATATTATATGTATTTATTGAATATATCTTCCTAAATGTAATTTATTAATTGACAATATTTAAATAATAATGCTTATTTAGACATATTTTGTGACTCATTGTGACATGTTTTTGATCATTTTCGGATAATGCAATACTGTTACCACTCAAATTATTGTTACATTATTATATATTGCGGCTGTTAATTGTCCCTAAATAAATAAAATAAAATCTGTATAAAAAATCAACTGTCTAGTTATCACGACATAACGTTCATGACATACAATCCGGTAACAGATAGACGGACTGCGAAGTATGCACTAAGGTCCCGTGTTACCCTTTAGTACGGGACCCTAAAAATAACATACGGCAAAAAATGGCATGACACGACTTTATAATATTATAAAACTACTGGAATATTAGGTGTTTTAATAAAGAATATAAATCTGCTTTAAAATTAATAAAATATGGAATGTTGCAAATAAAATTAAATATGTCAAATAAATTCTTAATCAAACGTGTGGTAAATTATAATAAATTAATAAATCAAGTTTATTTATTGTCAGTATATAAATTTTCAACAAATGCAATTCGGATCAGGTTTTTTTGCAGTTAAGCATAAGTCACTTATAATTTAGTAATAATTCGTTAAAGCATTATAATTATCTTAGGAAACAATTTTGATTGCATTTTTATTGTTTAAGACATTACGGATAATAATAAAATCGATTATATTAATTAGGTTTATGTTATAGGTTAATTATGGTTTAAAAAAAGATGAGGTAATTGGTATCGTTAAGTGTACAACGATTTGTAAACTTGACCTATATATTTTTTTAATATTCATTTTACTTTCCTCTTTTTAACCGACTTCCAAGAAAGGAGGAAGTTCTCAAGTCTTTTGTTTTTCTTATTTTTTAACCTTTTTTTTCGAAAAGTTTTCATTTCACTAAACCTGTTTATTTATCGATCACAGTCAAATACACGGGTACAGAGAAAATATATATATATATTTTTTGTAACAATTATCATTAAACTTAAAAAATACTGAAACAATTAAAAAAAAAATTTCAATAGGTACTTATAAATACAACTTTATCACTGAGTGACATTGGCATTATATATTTTCTGTTTTTACGCGGGCGATAATCTTCTGAAATCATGAATTGAGCACACTTCATGTCCTAATTAAAAAAAAAAAAAAACTACTTAACATACTTTGCTAACCTGCATTTTATACCAATAATCCTTATTTTTTGGGAAGGTGACCGTCTATTACAACACTTACCGTATCAGTACAGAATTTTAGATTAATCTACAATCTATTTCGTGATTCCGCGCCTCATATATCTTCCTACTTAATATTCATTGAAGGTACTCTCGTTTGAGACAAGATAAAATCTTAAACGCCGCTCTATAGACACATTTTGTACGAAAATCCGACTTTTTGTATGAGTTTAAATATTTTTCACGCATAAAGTTGTGATGAAACTGACAATATTTGAATGGATATTGCTACTTATGTTGTATATTCGTAGTAATAATAATAATCAAGTAGTACTCCATTTGTAATTTTACGAATCATGTACAGCGCCGTTTTTGTATAAAAAAATCGTTTAATATTACACGTCCTTCTTTTTTCATGTCGGTTAATTTTTGTTTTAAGGCCCAAGCGCCCGAAAAGTGCAGTAAAACAGTGACTTTCTGGAGCCTACTCCTCGGTAACGGCCAGGTTAATAGGTTTGAAAAAATTATATGTTTATTATAGATTCATGAGCAACATTATCAACATTTGATTTTTTCATGCGATTAATAATTTTGTCTAAAAAAAATATTACATACAACCACATCACATTCGCAACTTTTCCCTACTCCTTCAAAACGGCTTGGATCTTAAGAAACGTTTTTACACATAACAATTGGTAGTTAAATATTCTTCAAAGTGAACATAGCATATGTAAATCAATCAATATTTCGCAAACAAAATGGATTTAAAAATCTGCGGGGATCTGTCCGGGCGCAGCTGGCCGCAAACAAATGCACAGATAGTCGTACTGTCGCCTAGACGGGTACGAGAGTAGTGACCGTTTAATTTTGACCAGATGGTTCAAGGGACTATAAGCCTTAATACTATAATGAAAACGCCGGTTTCGAGATTTGAACAGAACTAAACTTTATTTGACACATATATAGACAATGTCACAACATGTATACATAGATGGCGTTACTAGTAACTTAGGAGTGATTATTTGTATATAATTCAACACCCCCACTATATCAAATAATCACATAAACTTTATCTTAAAATTTAAATCTTGACTACACCTAATAAATCCATAAAGCTATAATGCTTCTTAGAACATAAACTTTTTGTGAGCAAGTCAGCAGGCATTTCGGCTGTTGGCAAATACATTAATTTAACAACATTATTAGAAACACACTCTCTAGCAAAATGATATTTCACATCAATATGTTTCGATTTTTTATGAAACACAGGATTTGTCGACAGCCTCTGTGCACTCTGATTGTCATTGAACAAACTCAGAGTATACATTTTATTTGTAATTTCGAATTGTAAAGCTCTCAAATAACTAGCTTCCTTGCAAGCTTCGGATATAGCCATGTACTCTGCTTCGCAACTCGATAATGCTACAGTCTTTGTTTTTTGCATTCCCAAGATATTATTCCATCAGCAAGCACAAAACAAAACCCGGTATAAGACCGTCTGTCTAAAATATCATTTGCCCAATCGGCATCAACAAAACCTTTTAATTCAAAATTTCCATGTGAACTATATTTTATGCCAAAGTTTACAGTCTTTTTTAAATATTTCAAAACCCTCTTAGCATATCCCCAATGTTCATCTGAATGGCAATTATTAAACTGGCTTAGGTAATTTACAGCATATGTTATATCTGGCCTAGTCAGCACGGATAAGTACATCAAGCTCCCTATGAGCTGTTGGTAAGGAATTTGATTATTTACATTTTTATCAATCTTGACATTCAACTTAGGCTCCATTGGAGTATCAACAGTTTTACAGTCTGACATTTGAAACTTTTGTAACAAATTATTAATATAACTCTCTTGATTCAAAGTCACAGACCCTTCTACTTTATCAAACTTGACATTCATTCCTAAACACTGTTTTACTTCACCTAAGTCTTTGATTTTAAATTGACTTGACAAAACTTTCTTAAGTTGTTCATTTTCAGATTTACAGTTAGAAAATATGAAGAAATCATCAACATATACTGTCACAATTGTTTTGTAATTACCTGTACTTTTAATGTACATACAAGGTTCCAACTTGGATTTACAATAACCATTTTCAACTAAACAACTATCTACCTTCTTATTCCAAGCTCTAGAAGCCTGCTTAAGGCCATAAATGGCCTTTTTAAGTTTTAACACTTTGTTAGAGCCGCCAGAAACATCAAAACAGTCTGGTTTCTGCATGTAAATGGTTTCCTCTAGGTCACCATTAAGGAATGCGGTTTTGACGTCTAAATGCGTAACTTGTAGTCCTAGTTGTACTGACAATGAAAACAACAGTCGTAGGGTCGTGTGTCTAACAACCGGTGAAAATGTTTCTGTGTAATCTACACCGTGTTTTTGAGAAAACCCTTTTGCAACTAGTCTGGCACGATACCTTACTTTGTTTTCACTGTCATACTTCTTGCGCAAAACCCATTTACATTGCACTATAGTTTTATCTTTGGGTACATCAACAACTTCCCAAGCATTATTATCCCAAAAACACTGCAATTCATCACGTACTGCCTCTAACCATTGTTCTTTTTCAGGCCCTTTCAGAGCTTCCTCAAGTGAAAGTTCATCAGAAAGTTCTACACTACTACCAATGCAAGCATTAGAAAATCCATACCTGTCAGGTTGCTTTCTCTGCCTACGGAAAACATACCTCTTTTCAACACTCACGGCACTTTCCTCACTGTTGTTCAAAGAGTCCTCATCTGGTACATATGTTTCATCACCATCATGGACCACTTCACTCATTGCACTTTCCTCATTTGGTACATATGTTTCATCACCATCATAGACTGCTTCACTCCATGAATCATCAGACGTGCCCCCCACTGAATCCTCATGCACCTCAGTAGAGTCGGATGGTTTTTCCTCAATCTGGATTAGATTTTCCGCTGCTGGTGGTTTTTCAATAATGATTACATCCCGGCTGGTTGTAATATCCTTGGTTTTGGGGTTATAGACTCTGTATCCTTTAATATCATCTGGATAACCAACTAGGATTCCTCTCTCTGCCTTTTTGTCCCATTTATGCCTCTTTTCTTTGGGTATATGTGCCATCACTACACTTCCAAAAACCCTTAAATGACTGATATCTGGCTTTGCACCTGTCCATATCTCAATGGGCGTTTTTCCCTTAAGTGCTGACGATACAGTCCTGTTTTGTAAGTAGACTGCAGTGTTGGCTGCTTCAGCCCAAAACTTCTGTTCAAGATCGGCATCAAATAGAAGACATCTCGCCTTTTCCACCACAGTACGGTTAAAACGCTCAGCCAACCCGTTCTGTTCCGGTGTGTAGCTGTTGCTCTTTTGATGAATTATCCCTGAATTCCTAAGATAATCATCAAATTCTTTGTTGCAAAATTCTTTTCCATTGTCGCTACGCAGAATCTTTATTTTCTTATTCAGCTGGTTTTCAACGAGTGCTTTGTATCTTTTAAAACAACTAAAGGCCTCACTTTTATTCTTCAAAAAGTAAATATAGATCATACGGCTGTAATCATCCACAAACAAAATAAAATATCTGGAACCTCCAATCGAAACACTGTTGAATGGGCCACATACATCTGTATGTATGGTGTGCAGAAGATCACTGCTTCTATTGCCATTCTGTGGAAAGGGTAATCGACTCTGTTTTCCCTCACAGCACACTGTACATGTCATCTTTGAAATATCCGACTTTCTGTCTAGTGTAAGACCTTCCACGGCATCCTGCATTTTGTTTAAGTAGTTGCTGTTAACATGGCCAAGTCTGCGATGCCAAATATCACACGAGTCCATCACTGTAGCCACCAGCACTTCAGGTATTCTCAGCTTGTAGACACCATTCAACAATGAAGCCGTACCAACTAATTCACCAGTTTTATTATAGATTTCACAGCCACTTTTGGTGAATTGTACTCTATTGCCTTTAGCGATTAGTTGACTTACTGAAATCAGGTTTGTAGTTAAACTTGGTACACATAATACTCCCTCGACAACAACATCATACTCGCAGTTATCTGTCACAGTCGTTATCGACACATCACCAGAGCATTTAACCGACACCTTCTCCTTATTTGCGACCACAATTTCTTTAATCGGATGCTCGGCGGAAGCATCTCTAATCCAATGTTCATTGGCGGTTAAATGGGCACTTGCACCTGAATCAATATACCAGTCATTCTTTGAAAAACTACCATTCAAGAACACGGCACTGAACGCATTTGTTTGTTTACGTTCACAAGACTTTTCTTTCACTGAATTTTTATCAATACTGGTGCATTGGTTACGATAATGTCCTGTTTGTTTACATTTGTAACATTTTATAACCTTCGGTTTTGATTTTGACACATTCGAGTTTGACGTATATCCATTGTCTCTAGTTCCGCTAGTACTGCCACACTTATTATGTTTACGAAAACTCGCAAATGCTCCGCTGGCGTCGCCACTGTCTTCCTCTAAATCCATTAGCTTTGTTTTAATGGCGTCCGCTGTTATTGCAATTCCTGAATGCTCGATCGCCATTATCATGGGCGAATATTTATCGGATAATCCTGCTAAAAGTAGCGATCCGACCCATTCATCATTGATGTTGAAGCCCGATCCACTTAATTTCTGACTTGTTTCAATGATTTGCGTGACGTACGAAGTCATGGATGTACAATTTTCTAGACGAATTGAAATAAGAGTTCTCAGTAGGCTGATTCTCCTTGTGAAGCCAGAATCGTCGAACAAATGCTTGAGTTTCTCCCATAATTCCTTAGTAGACTTTGAATCTTTGACGTGTATATAAAGCGACGAGTCAATCGTCAAAATCAGCTTTGCTCTGGCTTTCGCGTCGTTTGCGGCTTCTTCTGGCTTTGTTCCTTTGATAAAATCAAAAGTTCCTTCCAAGATTAGAAAATTCTCCGCTGCGAATGCCCACTCACTGTAGTTCTCCCGCCCTTTCAATTTAGGCACACTCACAATGTAGTTCGTCGTCATTTTCACTGATTTTCACTAGCACAGTTCACAGTTCAATAGCACAGTGTATTCTCAATCTGCGAAGACTAATCGGCACTAATTTGCAAGTCTTTTCGCGAGAAATAAACGTTTTCCTGGGCCCATAACCTATAATGAAAACGCCGGTTTCGAGATTTGAACAGAACTAAACTTTATTTGACACATATATAGACAATGTCACAACATGTATACATAGATGGCGTTACTAGTAACTTAGGAGTGATTATTTGTATATAATTCAACAAATACGAATCTACAATAATTTTTCATCAGTAGATCGTTGAGTTATTAAAAATAATAGTAAGTAGCATTTCTTTCTTCTTTTTGAATTGACTATTCGCCTGGCCTTTTTCTTAACTAACTTGGGATCGATTTTCGGCCAAAGTGGCTGCAGCTGAATAACAATGCTTTACATAGAGATACTGCCTGTCTGTCCTCAAAAACCCTGTAACTGGTTAACACAATACGTGTTACCCTTTGTCAAGACTGGTGTTTGATTTCCTCTTTTTCAGAATATTTCAATGTTTTTTCTGATTGCTGTATTTTATTGTGCGTCTAACTGGGTAAAATTAACATGATTTCTTTCTTTTGTTTAGCGTGTTTTTCAAGACGCAGAGAAATCTCGGTATGTTATGATGATCACCTATCCACAGCCCGACTTCGCTAACCTAGGTGTTGTTTTATATTTCGTAAAAAAATAAACACAATTTCCTCTTTATCTGCGAAAAATAACCTTAAACATTCCCATAACATTTTAAACTCCTCCAAACACGGAAAGAAATAGTTCCGGTGTTAAAAACATAAGATATTTTTAATACAACAAAAAACACCTTGACTTTGATAATATTTGCTAACGGAAATTTCCTTTTACGGATATTCCAAAGAAGATAAAAATTGGATAAGTAATGTATTCAAAGTTCCGATTTGAATATTCTAATGTCGTTATGCTGACAATGACCCCAGGCTTGGACGTTGTAAACTTGTGATCGGTTCTTATCTAGACAATTCGCGTGTCACGTGTTTTCTAAACTGTGTTTTTTATTATTATTAATTTGTTTATTTTTGATATAATTTAAAAAAAAATGATTAGAGATTTTTTTTGAGAGATGGGAGTTCATCTAATGATTTTTGAGCGAGGGTGTTTTAGACTTTCACTGGCTGAGCTGATCCATTTTAAGACCTAAACTGAACTATTAAAAGGATGGAGCTTTACTATAGTAGTATTTGTCAGGCCTGTTGTTCTAGTGGTTAGTGTCTTGTGGGTTTGATTCCCACCTTGGACAAATGTTTGTGCGATGAGCACGATCATTTGTTCTGTCTTAGGGTGTAATTTATCTATATATGTATGTATTTAGAAATAGGTAAGTACGTTTATCAGTTGTTTAGTAATCATAGCACAAGCTTAGCTTAGCTTGAGACTAGACGGCGTTTTGCTATAATATTGGAGTATTATTATTATAGGGTGTATAGTTCGATCCTTCTTCGCTCGCTCGCCATTTTAACACGACGTGGTAAGGCCCCTATATCCTTAAGTGTCCCTATCGCTCCACCCTAGAGCGGGAAGTCATTCAATGATTTTCCGTCTCAAAAATAAAAAGATATTAAAATTAAAAGATGACGTTCCAAGCCGGATTTCTCAAAAACAAAAAAGAATTCCATACCATATATAGATATAGGATCTACTCTTAACAATTAGCACAGTTGTGACCATAAACAAACCAATCAATAAACCGAAAAATTAACGCCATTATTGCGAAGAAGGCCAAAAACTGGCAAAAACATAATCTTAGTCATTATTCTACTTCCATCCCAAATATAGATATTAACAATCAGGAAACACCATATGACTTGCCAAATATGGAAAAAATCGGAAATGTAAATGATCAATAATAATCTAAATATTTAGTAATGATAATGTAAGCATCACAAGTTCTACTTAGCGGATTTTTAGCATGAATCATGTCAGTAACACCACAAAATAGATATTTCAGAAGTCAATCTGTCAAATGTCAATCATAAAAAGCGCGCTCGAGCAACGCACACATAGACACCGCTCACGGACACGATATCTCGGCTCAATTGCCCGGTCGCACTCGTACAGTTCAGCGCAACGCGCTGACCCTAGCGCGACCGTAGAGCGTGGGTATAAAATGTGAAGTACATACATGAGATTGACTTCTGTACCTAAGTATCTATTTTGTGATAACACTTAGCATGCGAATTCATCTGAGAGGCAACGGGTTTTTCTATAGGTACATACTTAAATAAACAGTATCAGTAATAAACGTGGGCTTAAAGACAGCGAGCAATAGGTAGCTCGTCGCAAAGGTCGACGGTGTGTTGTGTTCCAATCGATGCCTGCTAGCTGTGGGATTGTTCGAAAGAGTTACAGTGATCCTAGATTGCAAATGCCATCTGAAAGAACACAAGTGGGTTTTAGTCAGTAAAAGTCTGAGACTCTCTCTTGCTCTACGCAGAGGGGGAGGTGTCATTTAATGATTTTCCCTGTTAAAAAAAAAAACAGTGTTCGGTATCTAGCGGTACACTCATATTTAAAGACTTAAAATAGCTACTGTATAAAACCTAAATTATTTAAATGACTTTTTGTTGTAAAATGTATCACGTTTTTAGTATAGATAATCTCGTGTTTGGCCACCATCTCACCTGATGGTAAGCGATGATGTGGTCGACGATGGAGCACACCCGCCTAGAAGTAAAATATTCGCTCTTTTATTTTGTTTTCTCTTTCTATTACACTAGCTTTTGCCCGCGGCTTCGCCTACGTACATAAATAAAAAATATATATGTTATTTAGGATTATAGCAGCTTTCTGTTGGTGAAAAAAATTTAGCAATCGGATCAGTACTTTCAGAGATTACCTCCTACAAACAAAAAAAAACAAACTTTACCTCTTTTTTTCTATTATTTAATTAATAACTAGTGCTTGACTGCGATCCCACCTGATGGTGGATTTATAAAGAGGTGTCTCTTTATAATAATAGTGTAGATTGATGAATTCGTGACTCGATTGTAGTTTTTTAAATGATAAATTATTTGTAAATAATAATTTCAACATTTGTTTACATGTTATTTTCATTTTAATATGACAGCTGATTAAATTATGTTTGATGAATTTTATGTAAATGAATTTATTTTTGACCAAGGATTTTTTTGTTTAATATAGTGGACTGACATTAATTCCCGAGTTTTTTTTTTAATTTTATTGTGTATTTATGCAACAATTACAAAGTGTGTTTAACATAGTTATTACATTGTGATTTTTATTAAAAAATTTATTACGTAAATAATTTAATGTAATTTGGAATTGTAATTGTTTTTAATGTCTCTCTTCTTTGTTAACAATGGTAACAAAAAAAAAATCGTATTTTATATGAGATGGCATTTTTTAGCTTTGCGTCCAACTAAACATTTTCAACCACGCATATTCACGTGGCTATCATTATTCTCACACGTGTGATGACGTTATTTATTCGACTTAAACATTATATTATTTTATTAAATAATTGTCTGTCTTTACAATTTTTTTTTTATGTTGCCCCATAATAAGAATTACTCGTGGATCGTAGGTGCGTTTACAAATATGTATCCCTACACGCACTAAACGTTTTGGGAACACATTCATTGTGCGTACAGCTAAGGAGTGGAATTCCCTGCCGGAGTCTGTGTTTTCTGATGGCTACAACCCGGGAATCTTTAAGTCAAGAGTGAATAGGTTACTTCTAGTTAAGCGCGCTCCATTGTCGACCGCATCTTCGCTTTCCATCAGAAGAGATAGCGGTCAAGCACAAACCTATCAGCAATAAAAAAAAATGTAAACTGACATACACAAGACACCTAAACTTATAATAACCTCTACTATACAAATTCTTCTTTATAAGTCCTAAGTTGAGCTACACATATTTTGACAAACGCTTGCACTGACTGGACAGGCCTACTCAAATCTGTGTGGTTCTTTCCTCAAAAGACTATCACAGACACTAATCTGTACGGTTCTCATAAGATTTGATCATTAAATGTTTGCTGTATGGACTTTAAAAGAGACTTTGATCCCTGAGTTTATTTCGGTGTTTCTTCTCAGGGTAGTCAGCTAGGAAACACCGGCCTCATCATTACATATTTGCTGTATGGACTTTAAAAGAGAGTGTAATCTATGAGTTTGTGTCATTATTTCTTCTTAGGGTCTGCTAGGAAACACCAGCCTCATCTAGTTTAAACTGACGAAAAAGTTTCCAAGTAAAAGTGTTTTTAAGCCTATTTGTAAAACCAATATTATTTACTAGCTTTTGCCTGCGGCTTCGCCCGCGTGAAAAAATTAGCCTATGTCGGTCTCCAGGGTCCCAACTATCTCTGTACCAAAATTCATCAAAATCGGTTTTGCCATTTAGGCGTGAAGACGTAACAAACAAACTCACTTTCGCTTTTATAATATTAGTAAGGATTAGTAAGGATAAATCGGTTGACTACTAAACCACACCAACCATGCCGTTCTTCTTCTTCTTTGCTCTCGGCTCTTCCAGTTACGCGGGGTCGGCTCTCTTAATCATGCAGCGCCATTCATTTCGCTGATAAGCATCATCATCCGTAAGGCTAAGCTTTTGCTTGTCCTTGCGGACATTTGTCATCCAGGTAACATGTGGTCTACCTCTCCCTCTCTTCTGTATAGCCATGGAAAGGCACTTTTTCACGATAGTCTCCGCATAACATGTCTGTACCATCTTAAACATAATATTGTAAAAAAAGGTATCTCTTGCTACAAATACCCCTCAGGCTTAAATCCAGAGGTCATCATGAAGAGGATATCTTCTGGATCTCATTCAACGTAACACATCGGGTGAGATCGAGGTCAAGAGATGGCAGATGGTTCCTCACGAATAAAAGACAAACATACTGACAGAGAGACTTATACATTTATTTATATTTCTCTTCCGTTACTTTACGATCCAAGTAAATAAAATAAAGATTTATTTACTCTGTGTGGTGTTTGCGAATTAGTGGTGTTAATGTTTTTTCTTAGTTTTTATTTGTATGTACACAATTTTAGAGGAAGGACTCAAGTCGTGTTGAAGAACGTTGTAAGTTTGGACTTTTTTGTTTACAATATAACTGTATTGTATTATTTTAGTGCTAAGTGTAGTTCCACAAAAAATACGTTAGGTATCTTTGTTTCTTGCGGTGGATGTCTTCAATAACGTCATAGCAATACCAGGTACCGACAAATTACATTTAAAATAACACGAAAATATTTTTAAAACAGTCAGGAAAAATCTTTACAATCACCATTTTTAAATTTGAAACTTACAGAATTGAAATCAAAACTAATGGAATTGAAACTTATAGAAATGAAATCAAAAAGGAATAGGATAGCGATTGAAACTTGTAGAATTGAAAACAAAATAGACTAAAAAGGAATTAAAACATACATAATTGAAATCAAAACTAATGGAACTGGAATTAAAACTTATAGAATTGAAATCAAACCTAATGTATCTGGGATTGAAGTTAATAGAAATATAATAATAATATAATATAATAATATTTCACAACTTGTACTAAACAACTGATAAACATACTTATATATTTCTAAATACACACATATTATAGACTAGCTTTTGCCTGCAGCTTCGCCTGCGCACATAAAATATAGCCTATGTCACTCAGGAATAAAGCAGCTTTCTATCAGTGAAAAAATTTTAGCTATCGGACCAGTACTTCCAGAGATTACCTCGAACAAACAAAAAAAAACTCTCTTTATTTTACATATTAATGTAGATGAATTGAAGGAATGTGTGTTTTTTTTTAAGGAAGTAGTTATTGTAATAAAGAAATATTGTATATACCCTATAGACACTATAACAACATTAAATATCAGGTTTCCCTATTATCTTAGACAAGTTTTGCTAATGCAGTGTTATCATAAGATAGACGATGTAAAAACATGAATTTTGCGAGTCACTGGTTTTCTAATATTTATTTGAATATTATTTGACAAGCTAGATAATTAAAATTCTAATAACTTATTACTAAGCTAACTATGTCTAATGCTTGTAGGTATACAAAACGACTTACAAATTCTTTTTCTTTTAATATTCGTGCTTTATGCTGGAAAAAATATGTTTTTTTTAGATTTTAATCATGGCATGTAAAGAGGAGAGATGAAAAGCATGTTGCTAAAAGAGTTATGAATTTACATGTGGATGGATGGAGAGGGAGAGGGAGGCCAAAGAAAAGATGGATGGATTGTGTGAGAAGTGATATGAAAGAAAAGGGAGTTAGTGATAGCGTGACGAGTGACAGGACAGAATGGAAGAAAAAAACGTGTTGCGCCGACCCCAAATAAAACGGGACAAGGGCAGGAAGAAGAAGAAGAAGAAGAATACAACAATTTAACATCATGTATAGTATAAGATTTTTTATAAATGTTGATTTATTTTGTAAAAATTGTACAAAGATTAATATAATGTAGACAATATTCTGTCTTAGTGCTCGCCTAGGTCATGAAAGGAATCTTTGTGCAAAAATTCATAACCCAAGTCTCCTCAGTTTTGGCTGTGCGTATGTCAATCAGCCAGTTTCTCCTTCTAAAGAACGATGATCAAATTTGTATGGGACCCATCCCCCTTATCCAACAGATACCAACAAGTTTGAAACAGCCCCCCTAGCCAAGTTACAACCAATTTTTCTCGAATTCCGTTCTCTAATCGGTAACGCCTCGGTGACAGCAATTGTAGAAAACGATAAGTTGGTAGCCATGTTAACGCGCCTGAGCCGGCCGCTCGTTCTACAATGTAACGTTTGTATAACAAAGGACGTAGCGTCGAACATTGTAGAATCGATAACGTTTTATTTTATCATTTTGAACTTGGCTACGAATTTTCTATTCGATTAGATTTAACGTTGAGATGTTGTCAATCTTATACGTTTGATTCGTTTTCGACTAGCGTTAACGATTGCAGATAACTTGGCTAGGGGGGCAGTTCTCTAAGTTTTTGCTTCTTTGTGCCATTTTGAACCTCACATAGCCACGTGGCTAACATTAGTCTGATCAAGTTTGATCACACGTGCGATATTGTTGATTAATCAACTAAAATTACATAATATTAAATAATTGCCTGTCTCTACAACAAATTGTTGCAAAAAGTCCACAACTATGATTGAATTTTCAAATAAATATATTCACTTAGTTTTTGCCTCATAAGTGTATATGTAAACGATGATATCTATTTTTTGTTTGTCTTTGTATGAATTCGACACCTAAAGGAATAATGTACTTACAAGTATTTAAAATTATTAACTACTTACACGTTTTTTTTTTTTTCAAATAAAGTTAAACTAAAGACGAAAAACTTTAAGTTTCGTACCCGCCTAGGCGGCAGTACGAGTACCTGTGCATTTAATTCCGCTCAAGAATGAAAAGCTACAAATCTCAACGGAAAGTTTTGATTTCCTGAAAACGGATGATTTTATTGATAGTGACTCATCAAATCACCATTGTGATACAAAAACGTTAGAATTTGACACTGATTAGTCTCTTACAGACCCTTAAAAGATCATTAATAATCACCAGCATTCAGGTTTTGTCATATTCACGACAGTGACTGATTATTAAGATGTCATAGCGCGTTGTACAAAGAAAATTTAAAAAAAAATCTGAAAGACAGAAAGAAAGATACACGGACGCACTCGTGGACCACGCCTCATTTGTACGTAGAACGACGTCGCGTGGCGTGGATCAAGTGTAGCTCTACAAGTCTAGTTTCCATAAAAAATGTATGGAGACCGACGCGCCCAGATCGGCGTGTGTGGAAACCCATATCTTCAGGTATATAATTCTATAAAAAATATTTGAAAACCTTTACACCAACTTTTTAAAATCTAAATTGAAATCTCATCTCAAACGACATTGTTGGCATTGTGGGTGGTAAATTTGCATGAAGAAGAAGAAGTATAATTATGCTCAGCATTGGGCAAAAGGCAAACTGTAGATGCTAGTGATGAATCTTATCTCGATGCAAATAATTGTCAAAATGTTGAAAAGTTTTTATTTTTTATTTTTATAAACAAGAGCTTGAATGATCCCACCTGATAGTAAGCAATGATGCAATCGTTGATGGTGAGGCGCACTAGTTTATGTGGAAGCTATTAACTTGAAGACCCCTAAGTAATTATAATCGAACGGGAAAACCGTAGCAAGCAAATTGTTCCAGTCCTTCGATGTATGCGGTATAAACGATGGGGCAAAACGCTTAGTTCGGCCTGGACCGTTGAAAAGATTGAGGGTATTTTGAAAAATTGAGACAATGATTAAGCTAGAACTACATTAGACCGACGCACATTAACACGCTTGATTTGTACGTAGAACGACGTCACGTGGCGTGGATCAAGTGTAGCTCTACAAGTCTAGTTTCCATATAAAATGTATGGAGACCGACGCGCCCAGATCGGCGTGTGTGGCACACGTGTGAGCAGTGTAGCCTTTAGTTTTTAAGTCCTGGTTGTTCCTCAGACATTATACTGTTATTTGTCATTAAATATCCATTTATCCGTGTTCAAAAACACGTCAATATGACAAAAAAATCATTCGCGCCATGCTTTTAGCACTGTAATAATTTAGTCTAAATTCGTCGCTAATTTCTTACGTCAACTTTAACTGATGCCTACAATAGATTTCACGTCATTTTTATTCTAAGAATGAAGACAATGTATGGCGTTGTTTTTCTTAAGATAAATGCTTAGATAATTATGATCTTGGAGGGTGTACCTGATCATTTGTCATCACAGAATGGTGATCTTTTAACCCTAATTATATTTATTTGCACGTGAGTAAGCATTTAGCATTTAGTCCTTAACTAAGTAATATAATAAACATTCCACAACTCTGCACGCTGTCTAGTCCCAAGCTAAGCAGAGCTTGTGTCATGAGTACTAGATAATTGATAAAGATTCATATATATTTCTAAATACATATCTATATATATAAAAAGCAATGCCACTTTTCGTTGTAATTTTATAACTCAAGAACGGGCTCACCTATCCAAACCAAATGTTTAGGCTTTGTTCGGACTATTTAGTAGATGGATTATGTGAAGTTTGGTAGGGTAGAGTAGGGTATAGTAGGGTAGAGTAGGGTTGAGTAGTGTACAGTAGAGTAGTGTAGAGTAGAGTAGAGTAGTGTAGTGTAGATTAGGGTAGAGAAGGATATGGTAGGGTAGAGTAGGTTAAAGTAGGGTAGAGTAGAGTAGGGTAGAGTAGGGTATAGTAGGGTAGAGTAGGGTAGAGCGGGAGCGAAGCCGCGCGGGCAAAATCTAGTTATAGATGAATTCCACCTAGACACAGAACAAATGATTGTGTTCGTCACACAAACATTTGTCCTGGGTGGAAATTGAAACCACGACCTCCACCTTAGCAGTCAGGGCCACCAATCACTAGACCAACAGGCCAGTCAAAGTTAAGCTCCGTAATGCACATTCATTATGCATACATCTAAGGAGTGGAAATCTCTGCCGGAATCTGTGTTTCCTGATAGCTTCGTAGTCGTAAGTCGTCATCATTGAAAACTGAATTGACTAGATTTTTTACGAAAATAAATAATCAATTAATCACGGCTCAGTTTGCTTATGCTGATGGCTTTTGGCTGAGTTGAAAAGCTTTTAATGTTGCTACTAATATAAATCTTGGTCAAGTAAGATAATATGCTATGCTTTATGTGTTGATAATAAATATTTAGGAAATGCATTTCCGCATTAAATAATAAACATAAAAATAACTATACAAAATACAAAATGTTTTATTGTCACAATTCTTAGTCTTATCATATTTACAAGTATTTGGAGCCTCCTTTTAAGCAAAACTGTTTTTGCTTAGAATATAGTGGCTAAAATGATACAATATAATGATGTTGTCACAACATAAATACGATATCGACAATCACATCACCAGAAAAAGCATGGCATTAGACATTTCAACAGCCATCCAGTCTAAAGACATAGAGAAAAAGAAAACATAACATTTGACATGACATCTTGTCGTTCGTTCAACAATGCGTTTTTGAAATTCATAAAGAGTATTATTGACATAATATACGTAATCTCACCAACTTTAAACTGGATATCTTTATTGCTTGGTATCTATTAATAGTAATGTCTAAGACAACATTGTTTAGAAATTTAATCTGTATACTTTTGTATATTTTTCATCACATGACGCTAAAAAATTATGCTAGCAAAATTTTGTTCAGGACTTCGCCATGATCCTTTGATTCACTTCCCGGTTACCGATTGAGCTGAAATTTTGCATTGTATAAATCTGATGGCAATGCAAAATTATTGTGCTAAGGAGCTGTTCTGATGATGGAATCGCATGGTGGGCATAGGAACTTAGATAATCCTACTGTGTTTGAACTTTTTGGCCTAGTCTTGATCAGTAGGTATTAATTATATAGGTATATACCGCGCCATAAAAGCTTGCCTTGAAAAAAGTTAGAGTTATTTTCATTTACTATAATATGTAGGTAACTATCGATTTAACTGTTAGGCTCATTAATCAGTATATTACCTATTTATTTCAACTTAATGGTCGGTAGTGGTATGTAGGATGACATAAGAAGGAAGGAAGACCTATTCTTTAAACTCGTTAAAAACTTAAGGCTCTTTTTGACAACCCTAGAATTTAACTTGGAACAAAACTGAAATACACTATAAAATAATAAATTATGGGCCCAGTGTAATTTTTTTTTAAAATTAATAACGTTCTTGACTGCGATCCCACCTGATGGCAAGCAGTGATGCAATCTCTGATGATGAGGCGCACTATTCAATCCTGCCTTGAAGACACTCAAATTATAATCGGACGGGAAGACCGCAGCAAGTTGTTCCAGTCCTAGCCAACGACGAGGCAAAACGCTTAGTCCGGACCGTAGAGGTTTCACCAACGTATGGGTGTATAGAACCTTGTAGCTACACTACTCCGGACAAGCCGCTTGGTTGTCAACATATAAATGTCAAATCGGTCTTTAATTTTTTGACAACTTTAGTAGTCAACCTTTGCGTTAACTTTTAAGCATAACTTTTTTCCCTCATTACCTAAAACATCAATTCAATTCAAAATACTTTATTTCTCATAGGCCTACGTGGGCAGTTATATTACTTGAATTGAGTTGATGTGAGACTGTAAGTTAAAGTAGCTGAGGTTTAAATAATATAAAAAAAAAAAAATTACAACAACAATGTCAAAAGAAAAAAAATTAAAAGGTATATAATTAAATTAAAACAAAGATGGAATAGTTATTCTACTTCTTTACAATCACTTCTCGACTCTATTCTAATCTAAATTAATTAATTAATCTGTAGAAGTTTTTCATTGTGCGCGCATCGAATGTATGAAATTGATGTAGATAACGGTCGAAGCCTACTGGGGCCAGGGTTATCCGAAAGGGAACTCGAGCCCCGGTATGAAGGCTATAAGAAACGGGGTGGGTTTTTAGTCAGTAAGAGTCTGACACTATCTCCCGTTCCGCCTAAGAGCGGGGGTTGTCATTGGATGATTGTCGCCACCAAAAAAAATGTATACCTATAACTTTATTTATTAAAATTGTGTGTAACATGAAATATTACTTACGCTTTGTTTCATCGCAATCGGTTGATTATATCGACAGTGATATTGTGTATATCATTCATTGGCTGTTAGACGGTACGAAAGTTCACCAGGTCAGCTAGTTTACAATATTATAAAGAGGTTAAGTTTTTTTAAGCTATTGCATAGCTTCTATCGCGGGCCTTGAGCGTGGAGACCGAATCCAGAAATTCCGTAACGAAAATAACCTAACAACCCCCACTCATTTGTTTTTTGAGCGCGGTGACCGATAAGAAAACAAATGACTGAACAATCAATCAAAATTCAATTCAATGTGTGAAAGTGTAACTTCAATTAGAATTAGAAAAAAACTACTGCATAAATAAAATAAATAAATAATTATAATTGCTTAAGTCGATAAAAATGCTATGCAATAGCTTTACCGCGGCAATCCCCGAGTGCCACACGTCTTTTTTTTTGTTTCTAGGAGTTTAATCTTTATAAGTACTGCCCCCCTAGCCAAGTTACAACCAGTTTGTGTCGAATTCCGTTCTCTAATCGGTAACGCCTCGGTGACAGCAATTGTAGAAAACGATAAGTTTCTAGGAGTTTAATCTTTATAAGTACTGCCCCCCTAGCCAAGTTACAACCAGTTTGTGTCGAATTCCGTTCTCTAATCGGTAACGCCTCGGTGACAGCAATTGTAGAAAACGATAAGTTGGTAGCCATGTTGACGCGCCTGAGTCGGCCGCTCGTTCTACAATGTAGCGTTTGTATAACAAAGGATGTAGCGTTAAACATTGTAGAAACGATTTTGAACGATGTGAACTTGGCGAAAAAAAATTTCCCATACGTTTCATCACTTTTCGACAGCGTTAACGATTGCAGAATAACAACTTGGCTGCTCCGATTGCTAAAAAAAATTCACCGATAGAAAGCAGCTTTATTCCTGACTGACATAGGCTATATTATATGTACGCGGACGAAGGCAGGGGTAAAAGCTTGTAGACAATATTTATGGTAGCTTCCCTTGTGAAGTCGGATTTAAAACTCGTTAAAAAAAAACAGATTTGACATTTCAGAAAAACCCTAGAACGAAACTGGAAGAAAAAATAAAATAATAATTACATAAAGTGTTTTAAAAATACATACATTGTTTCGGCGTGTTAAATAATATGATAAAATCTATATCTATACATATAAATAAAATTGGAGTGTCTGTTTCTAATATTGAAATAACCGCTTTTTAATATACACCGCTAAATTTTAATCGTTTTAATCCGATCCGGTATTTTATCTTTACAAATCGATAGTGTTTCATGTACCGGATCGACCCTCCACGGGATTAAAACGATTAAAATTTAACGGTGTATATATGCCAAAATACCATTTTTTACAATTTTTGTCTGTCTGTTTGTCTGTCTGTCTGTTTGTTCCGGCTAATCTCTGAAATGGCTGGACCGATTTTGACGGGACAGTTTTTGGCAAGTAGCTGATGTAATAAGGAGTAACTTAGGCTACTTTTATTTTAGAAAAAATAAATTCAAAATCCTGTAGTCCACGCGAACGAAGTCGCGAGCACAGCCAGTATATACTACTTATAATGCGAGTATTCTTCTTGCGTATTTTTCAAAACTTTTATTCCTGAGTGACATAGGCTATATTTTATGTAGGTACGCGGGCGAAGGCGGGGGTTAAAGCTAGTAGATAATATTTACGGTAACTTCCCTTGTGAAGTCGGATTTTATAACTCTCCTTACCATTATATGGAGACGTTTATAATCATTAATGGCCGTTAACCCGTTAACTAAATTAACATGTTCATAAGTAATAAACATAAAGTCCCCTTCTAAACCAGCTCCAATAAGCAACAATAAAAACCTACATGTACCTAACTGGCAACAAAAACGTAGTAGTACGTGGCCAAAATATGTTTGTTAGCCATTCTGAAGCTGGCGTTTCGAACTATTGCGCATTCTCGAAAAAATACGCATTCATCATATGATTTTTTAATTAATACATTTTGTTATTAGTGACGAAAGTTTGTACTACCGTGACAAATTTCCACGTGTATCAAAATTAAACAGGGATTGAGGCGCGCCTCGTGGGGGTCGCTTAGTACCCAACCTGATACAATCAATATAATATCTTGTGGTGAGGGCGGATGCCAGCACTTTTCGCACTAGTGCGGAAAACAGTAAATTGCGTGCCTAAAAACGGTAGGGGTAGCAACGTGTTTTCGAGTAAGTGTATTGAAAAAGAATTACTACGCCAGAAATTGTTCAAAGTTCAAAGCGGTCGAGCTATTTCGGCTGTACTGTACACTGGCCCGACATTAACTTGACCGGTTTTTTGTATAATTTCGTTCGGGGATCTCCCAACGCTTATTATGTAATGGAAAATATTGTATTAAAGTGATGAATAACATTAAGTAAGTATTCAGATGACACGCGCCGATCACGCACAGCACCCGCGCACGCGTTGTGCCCGCCTTAAACCCGCACACGCGGTGCATCCGCCTCGCGTACGCCTCGCGCCCACTTATACTACTAGTGACTGGACTCCTTCTCCTTCGTTCACTAGGCATTTAGCCATAGCGCGGGCGCAAAACGTACGCGGGGAGGGTGCAGAGCGCGGGCAAGGCGAGCGCAGGGTTGGCGCGAGGTGGGCGCGAGGCGTGCGTTTGGCGTGCGCGTGTAGACCTCGTTAAATGCAATTTGAGATTTATTGTTGATGATTATAAGACTCAAATTCTTATTTAACAAATTTCAATGCGAGTTGGACGCGGGTGGCGTGCGCTGAGCGTGCGCGTGTCGTGTGAACGCGCCCTAAAGGTAGAACTACACTGCGCACACGTGTGCCACGTACGCCGATCTGGGCGCGTCGGTCTCCATACATTTTATATGGCAACTAGACTTGTAGAGCTACATCAGATCCATGTCACGCGACGACACACGACGTCGTTCTACGTACAAATCAGGCGTGTTAAGCTAGAACTATATTAGACCGACGCACATATTTATCACACCTGATTTGTACGTAGAATGACGTCGCGTGGCGTGGATCTAGTGTAGCTCTACAAGTATAGTTTCCATATAAAATGTATGGAGACCGACGCGCCCAGATCGGCGTGCTTGGCACACATGTAAACAGTGTAATTCTACCTTGATTTGTACGTAGAATGACGTCGCGTGGCGTGGATCAAGTGTAGCTCTACAAGTATAGTTTCCATACAAAATGTATGGAGACCAACGCGCCCAGATCGGCGTGTGTGACACACGTGTGAGCAGTGTCGTAGAAGGACGTCGCGTGGCGTGGATCTGGTGTAGCTCTACAAGTCGAGTTGCCATATAAAATGTAGGATGCGTGTGTGGCATACCTACGTGTGCGTAGTGTAGTTCTACCTAGAACCTAGTGTCTGCCCAAGAGCTTTTTGACCTTGTTCTAAGTTCTATCTTACTTCTTACTAAGTAATTACTAAGTCGACACGTTCATAGACACGTGCTTGTTTTTTAAAAACGCTTCCAATTAGAATAGAATTGAAAATTATCTCGCAATTAATAAACTTTTTGTAATTAAATGAAACAATTTGTGTATTAAGTAATATTCTGCCTCCCTAAAATACTATTGTATGTATGTTATATTTTATGAGAATGTTTTTTTTTTATTTTAAATGAAAAAAAAAAATTAACTACTTATTCTTGTGTGGCAGAAAAAAATATTCGAATTAAATTACATGAGTAAAATATAGAATATAAAATTCCACAACTATGACACAACGCCGCCTTGTAAGCTAAGCAGAGCTTATGTTATGAGTACTAGAAAACTGATAAAAATACATATATTTCTAAATACACACATAAGTAGTATAGATAAATTACACCCAGATACAGAACAAACGATCGTGCTCAACACACAAAGATTTGTCCTGAGTGGAAATCGAACCCACGACCTCCGGCATAGCAGTCAGGGCCACTAACCACTAGACCAGAGACCAGTCAAAAATAATACCATTAAGGTATTATTTTTCTGGATTATTTAATATGAACTGAACATAGAACTAAATTAACCTTTCAATCGTGGAAATTACAGACACAATAGAAAGACAATAGGTGCGCGAATGCCGGGCGTTTGCTTGGGGTTTAATGAATTAAATAAAGTTACAGGAAGCTTAACTTTCAATTAATGCTGTTTAAAAAATAAGATACTGGGAAGGAAAATAAACTAAAATATCTCTCCAAAACCTGGTATCTAATTTAAAAAATTACCAAAATAAATGTTTATAGCCAAAAACGACTAAATATACCTGTATGTGGTATTTTAGCCGTTTTTTCCCCAAAACAAAAACTAAATGTTCTAAAATTTACATTTCAGGTAAGGCATTCATATCTAACAATTATGCAACGGAGCAGGTTTTCCCATCTGACCACTGCGTTTAAAAAAACTAACAAAAAATATGATTCCAGCCAAAAATAATCGTGACCAACGTGATTGATGAAATGCAGAAAATAAGAATTAAAAATAAAACGCACAAAGAACAGGCCCTGTCTGACTGTAGACAATTCGACATAAACAATAATGTAAAAAACCGAAGTAATTTTGAAATTGTATTTTTTACATAACATGGGTAATATGACAGCAGGTCGAAAATATCTATAGTCTGTCTAATAAGTCAACCGACTTGGGAATTTTGTATAATATTTAATCATTTAAAAAATACTTATATTCGATACTTTTTTTAAGGTTTTTCTGTTAGTTAACAATGATCTCTATCTCATAATCAACCTTGATTATTGAACCCGTGTTGACTAGATCAGATTTAATTAAATCCTAATAATTACCCAAGTCGTTTAACATAGTAGACAGACTCTATGCATCTTTATGATGAGAGAAAAGGATAGGTAGTCACAATGTATGAATCCGACAGCTGTGACCCGCACCATCCTATAGCAATTTAGCGGCAAATATGTTATAAAGCGACTGGTGACATCTTGACACGGGTGTCAATTAAAGACGCGTTTAATTTAACTCAACAATTTTCAAAAAACCACAATCAAATTATAACTGTCAAATATTGCCAAAATAAATACCTATTTAAAAGAACAAAAAATAGCAGGACTGTGGGGTGGGGATGTGACAAAAGTAGTTATATCAGAATCGAATTCGGAACGAGAATTTTTAAATTTGGTTTATCGAATTCCTAACAGTGTCAAATGAAACACTAATAAAACTTAACCCCTCGAGCGCCGCTTTAATTTTAAGTTTTTTTAGAGCGAATACGGAATATATAATAGAACACTAATTGTGAAAACAATATCAAAATTGGTTGAACAGCAAACGAGATTTAAACAAATATGTATGTACCTATTTCTCTAAGAAACCATTGTCTATGGCAGCCATACAAGTGTGTGCCTTTGACGTCAAAGACCGTGTCGAACTTCTTTTATTATTCGAAGCGAAGATATTTTTTTTTTCGTATTTGTTTACTAAGAAGTGTTTAATTTTGCAAAAAATTCATGCATATTCACAACATTCAACATTCCAAAACCGAACCAAAAACAAGAGAAAGAAAAATAACAAAAAGGAGTTATTTGCGTCAAACATGGAGCAAGAAGTTCATAAAACAGGGATGGCCAACTTGATAAGACCCAAGATCTCCTGTTTACCTACTATTGAAACCCTGTGCGATCTACCAATTACATACTTATTGAAATCTTAAATGAAACAGCATAATTCAGTACACAATCATGTAGTATTTTTTTAATGTATGAAGTAACTAGGTACTTATTTACCTATATATTAGTATGAATATTGCGTCTGAGCAACTTCCACTAGTTTAGCATAATATTTTTTGCCTTGCCACGGTCTACTGGACTAACAGTCGCGATCGACCTGTTGGCCACCCCTGATATAAAATGTATGGAGAGGCCGATTTTTTTTTGTTTCCTGAAAAATATATTATGAAAGGTTGTTCAGTTTCGTTTACTGAGCAAGGCCAAGTTCGCAGAGCCCTGTCCCTTACACCCTGATATTTTAGTCGACCAATGTGATTATCATGATATTATTTGACAGCATATTCCTCTATGAGAGACTTCATCAGGTATCTGTCGGGATTTATTATTTATCATAATTTCAATTGAAAAAACCCCCCTCCCCCGCTGCTGCACAAAGGCCTCTCCCAAGTGTCGTCACAACGACCGGCCCTATGCGCCTTGTATCTATCGGATTACCGCGACACACGTCTCGTCGATCTACCTTTTAAGGTAGCCATACACGTTAGGGTATACTTGACAGCTTTGCCTGCTCAGTTCCACCTGTCAGGTGAGCTCAACTGTACAGATAAACCTGTCAGGTATACCCTTTTTTTATGGTGGGAAAAAATCATGCAATGACATCCCCCGCTCTTGGGCGGAGCGGGAGATAGTGTCAGACTCTTACTGACTAAAAGACCTACCCCGTTCCTTCTATCCTTCATACCGGGGCTTGAGCGCCCTTTCGAATAACCCTGGCCCCAGTAGGCTTCGACCCGGCTGGGTCCCTGCTGTTGCTGACAACTCCTTGAGGCGCGCGGGAACAGTGCGCGCCGTCGACGACTTGGGCTTGGTCCGGACAGTTACCGGACGGCCGGATAGTGAACTACCCATTGCTCACTGTTCGCAGTAGGTATACCCTAGCGTGTATGGCAGGCTTTAGGCTTTCCAACGGTGCGTCGGGATTGAATCCTCGGTAATAAAGATTCTGAAATAGTTTTCTCTTTGTTTCAGACGTCTGAAAGATGGTTGTAGGCACCCTACAACATGTCCCCAGCAAGGGGCGGATATCAATTATGAAAATACAAAACTTCACAGTCCAGAAAAGAAGTAAGTATCTATACCCTATCACAAACCTTTTTTACTGTCTGTTCAACCGATTTTAACTTCTATTTCGTAGGAATAAGGATGGCAATAAAAGCAAACAAGTGGGTAACAACACCAACTATTTACCTACTGCAGCCGCCATTTGTCATGCTACCAACGTAATAAAAGTCAATATATGGTCCGTTTTTTAATTAAAGACTACGATTTGACAATACGAATGTTGCATGTTTTTTCCATTTCATAAATAGTGAGGTACCGTAACCGGTACTGACCAAAAATCAGAAAAATAATCGTAAAAATCATAAAAATAATTTCATTTTAAATTTATGCAACTAATTATGGTCAGGTTTTGTATTTTTTATATTAAATAATATTATCTATACTTATAATAAATCTGTAGAAGTGAAAATTCTGTACATTGAAAATATCAAAAAAATAAATGGCAGGGGGTGTTACTAGACCGACACCGAACACAAAAAGGTGATTAAATAAATTTTTGTCTGTCTGTCTATTTGCTCAGGCATCACGCAAAAACTACCGGTGCGATTAAGATGAAACTTGGTATAATTATTCTTTTAATATCCTGGGCACCACACTGAGTACTTTTATCCCGGAAAAGTATATAAAATAAAAACCAACTTAATTTTGTGGTTCGATCCCTACACCCGATTACTGTACCAACCGCAAATAATAAGTTTGTCATAGGTTTTTTTTTCGATTGGAAAAATCATCCAATGACAACCTCCGCTCTTGTGCGGAGCGGGAAATAATATCAGACTCTTACTGACTAAAAAACCCATCCCGTTCCTTCAAACCTTCATACCGGAGCTCGAGCGCCCTTTCGGATAACCCTGGCCCCAGTAGGCTTCGACCCTGTTGGGCCCCTGCTGTTGTTGACAACTCCTTGATACGCGCGGGAATAGCGCCGTCGACGACTTGGGTTTGGTCTGGACAGTTACCGGACGGCCGGACAGCGAGCTACCCATTGCTCATTGTCCACAAGCCCGCGCCTACGGTGGCTGGAAATCGGGATCGGAATCCCGGCGGCGGCAAGAGCGCCGTTGCCTGATGCGGTCGGCCTCCTCCTTAGCGAGCATTACTGCTTCGCAGAAGTCGGCGACAGCCTGCCACTCCTCCTCGCTCCGGACCATGGCCTCAACCAAAGCCCGGCGCGAGAGGTCTCCGCTGCCGATCATCTCCACGAGGGCACGGCGATGCTCCGTCCAAGCAGGGCACACCGCGACTGTGTGCTTCACCGTGTCCTCCGGGAGTTCCGCACAGTGGCGACACCAGGGCGTCACTTCCGCTTTAATTCGTAACAGGAACCTCCCGAACTTGCCATTTGCGGTGAGGACATGTGTCATGCGGAAGGTAAGGACGCCGTGAGGTCTTTTCAGCCACGTCTCAAAGAGGGGAATTATCGCCATAATTGTGGCGTGCCCAGCACTGGGTTGCGATAGTCGCTGGCGCCATTTCACCATGAAAGTTTGTCGTAGGTTACGTCACCCGCAGTGGAGTTCGCTAAGGGGCGCTGCGCACGGCTAAGATCCATTATACTAATATTATAAATGGGAAAGTGTGTGTGTGTGTCTGTTTGTCCGTCTTTCACGGCAAAACGGAGCTACGAATCGACGTGATTTTTTAAGTGGAGATAGTTGAAGGGCTGGGGAGTGACATAGGCTACTTTTTGTCTCTTTCTAACCCCCCACAGTAAGGGGAACCGTGTTACCCCGAATTTAACGCGAGCGAAGCCGCGGGCAAAAGCTAGTTAATAAATAATAATATTGTAAAAATATATCTAAGTCCTCTTCGTGTACTATTTTCGTGCGGATCTCTTAAAAATTGTAGCAATAAAAACGAATTTTGTGTCGGTTTCTAACAATGCAGACATTTGTATTTATAGCTTGACGCAATGATGGACAACTTTTTTAATTCTAAAGCATAAACTGCGACTGTCTCGTCCCGCTCTTAGAAACGAGATATAAAATTGATAAATAATCAGATAGGTTGCAGTAAACAGAAATGTTGGTGGGTAAAGCCACTGCCTAAACTCTCCTTAGCCATACAGCACATTTGCCCTTTTCAGTCGATTGATTGGGTTTCGTATTAGAAGCATGCTTGCCAATGGGTTCGATGGAGCTTTAATCGTTTAGCGTAGTTGTATTTTGACTTCTTCAATACAGTCTTCATATACACCGTTAAATTTTAATCGTTTTAATCTCGTGGAGGATCGATCCGGTAGATGAAACACTATCGATTTGTAAAGATAAAATTAAAAAATAAAGTACCTTTTTTCAAAACTCGTATTAATTTACGCATGTACGAAATTTTTAAGAAAACGTCAGCTGAGCGAGTCCAATGACCTGTAGATAGTTTGTACGCAACGCTGACTACGAACCACCATGGACAGACACCAGAAACGACCTGTTGCGTTATAGGCGATTATCACACTGCCACGCAACACGCTGCATGTTGCGTGTCAAGGCACCTACGCGCGTACTTGCGGGAGTGCAGATCTGCATCATCGTGCTGGTTTTTTACGCACTCGCAGGCTGCGGGTGACCACAGCTCGCGCGATTCTACTAGTTCCTCGCCATTGCAGCGGGAGCCGCAAACAACCGCGCACACCACGGCCGTCAAACGCGTCGTAAAAGGTGCATGAATTTTATATATATATTTCTTTAGAATTCTACAGAACACAGACATGGGTTAAAACCGCTTCGTGAGTTCTTAGCCTAAGTAAAAGGCCGAGTGTTAAAAAATATGGTAATATTTTTAATTATTTTAGTTTTCAATTCATATTAGACTCTACTTTATATAAACACTACGGTATCTTTGTCCAGTTTTCCATAAAGGTTCTATTGTTAAAAAACCGGTATGAAAAATCGAATTTGGAGACATCACTTTTACTAAAAATCTGGCAACATATTTCTAGAATTTGACATTTGCACTTGTCAAATCATCGTCTTTAATGAAAAAATGAACAATAGGTTGAACGGACAGTAATAAAAGATTTTCATTATTGTCTAATGTTATTTTGAACAGAGTACCTATACGTATCTTTTTTTAAAAAAAACTAACCGCACCGGTAGACGTCCTGTCTCTGAATTCATACACAAATTAAATACTTTTAAAATTAAACCTTTACCAAATCGGTTCGGTCCATAGCAATTAATGCGCAAATGGTAATGCCAACCAATGAAGAGCATTTCGTATTTTATTTTAAATTTGTATTTTTTTTAAATAATGTTCTTGTCTTGGATACTAAGTCCTTTAAGCTATGTCTTCAAGGAGAAGTTATTTTGAGTGACATTAGAATGCAGATAAAAAACAGTCTAATATTTTTGCAGTAAATGTATCGAGTTGGCTTTCTCTGCAAGCTTTGCTGAGAAGCTGAAATAGTCAATACTAAAGTCTGTCTAAAAAGTCAAACGACTTGGGAATTTTGTATAATATTTAATAATTTAAAAAATATTTATATTCGATGCTTTTTATGAGGTTCTTCTGAAGATGTCTTAACCTTTCGAATGTCTTAAGTTACACAGTCCGACATAAGGTAATTGTCTTTCTATTGTGTCTCTAATTACGACATTCAAAGAGTTAATCACCCTTGATTATTGAACCAGTGTTGACTACATCAGATTTCATTTTACTTTAATAATTACCCAAGTCGTTTGACTTTTTAGACAGACTTTACATTAAAATTTTCAGCTCCATTTTGCGGAGATCGCGTCTGTTTTAAATTATCCCACATGTCCAGTTGTGCAGATACTTGAGATGAAAAACTCCACCAATTTTACATCAAAATATCCAATATGAATCAATAAGAATAATTAAAACAGCTACTGAACTGTACTCGAAAATATCCCGCCAAAAATCTTAGAAATCTAATTAACATAAACACGTTACACGAAATCTTGTTCTTTTTTTAAAATGACATACACGAGTCGAAAAACGCACGTGTTTTATTTCTTAAAAAAATAACGAATAAATCAAAATGTTATCGCGAATGGAAGGTCAGCGGGCTCCATCTTGATTTAGACTAAAATTTACTAGTAATAAGACTTAATTTTGTGTTTCAAACTTTTAATAAGTCGATTTTCGATCGTCCTAGTTCTATCCTTTGTAATTACTGTCTACGGTCAGTGAAACAAAAATAGAATAGTGCTTCCATTTTTAAAACTTTATTCTATAATTATCTTTGGTAAAGAATCTTTTGCAATGAATAATATTATATTTGATGGAGTTTTTGGTGGGAATTCATTGAGTGAAGTTCAGTGCCCGTTTTTAATTATTCTTAGGACATTGCGTTGTAAAATTAGTGTAGGTTTTATATCTCAAGTGTCTGCGCAGCTCGACAATATGTGGAACCATTGAAACAGCCGCGATTTCGGTAAAATGGAGCTGAGATTATTGTAGTACTACCACAGCGAAGCTTACTGAAAAGGCTTACCCGATACATTTGCAGCTGTTACATTTGTGTTCAGAACTCAAAGTAACTTAAAGTGACTGAAAACTAACTTGACACAAAAAAAAAAATGTTAAAACTTTAATGTGTTAGGTACTTAATACTTTTTTTTCTTTTACAGATTCTGTGATCAAGTTGTCGTATGGAATTCTGCTGATGATCATTAGTATCATTATGGCTGCCATAAATCCTGTAGATATTGCTACTAATTGGGTAAGTGCTTAACATTTATACCTTTTTTAACAATCTTTAATGGTTTTCATTTGCTGCCGATAGATGTCGACTGCTACACATATTTAGGCCTCTAAACGTCACCACGAACAGTTCCTGTAGGTACCTATTCCTTTTACTAGATAGCATAGAATTTTTTAATTTTCCAACACTATTAGAATCCTGGTAACCTGGCAAGCATCCTGGAATTGATGATCCCAAGATAGAGTTACTGCGGCCCGGGAACGCACATGGATGGGTTTAATCAGTAAAAGTTACACTCCCTCTTCCGAGAAGGAGTCTCTAACATTATGCCAATGTTACCTTTTTCAGGCCCAATCAGCTTAATCAATCATTATTAAAAAAAAAACCAAAGCTCGTAAATCAAGTCAATCGTTTGAAGTTTAAATAATTTGGTTGTAGTCATTCTTGGAACCTGATAATGATTTTCCTTGATAATCCATCTTCATCTAACCCAAATCAAATATCCGAAGAAAAAATGATGCATTGCATAATTGTTTTTATCATCTTTACATTATTATAAAACATAGTCCATACCGAGTCTGCTTGTCTGTATGAACACGATAAACTTAAAACCTTCTGAATAGATTTTCATAATACAAGGGGTATCATCACCGACTCCTTCTGCGAAGCAGTAATGCTAGCGAAGGAGGCGGCCGCACACGCGAAGTAACGGCCCCTTATGCCCCAGCCACCGGGATTCCGATCCCGATTTTCAGCCACCGTAGGCGCAGGCTTGCGGACGGCGAGCAATGGGTAGCTCGACGTCCGGTCTTCCAGTAACCTTCCCGACCAAGTCGTCGACGTTCCACGCGCGCCTCAAGGTGTTGTCAGCAAATCGTAGGGGCCCAGCAGGGTCGAAGCCTACTGGGGCCATGGGTAGTCCGAAAGGGAACCCCGGAATCCTGAAACAACGCAAACAAAGAACATAGGTGTGGTTTTTGTTAGTAAAAATCTGACGCACCCTCACGCTCCACCCTAGAACGGGAGAAATAATTGGATGATTTAAAAAAAGCTGCATCTGGTTAGACTGGTGTCGACTCCAATATGGTTTTTTTTTCGATGGGTAAAAATCATCCAGATTACATCTCCCCACCCTTGGGAGGGAGATAGTGTAAAACTGTTACTAACTAAAAAACCCACCCCGATCCTTTGTTGCCTTTCATACCAAGGCCGAGCCATCCTTTCAGAAGCAGACCCTTGCCCCCAGTAGACTTCGACCCTGCTGGGCTTCTACGGTTACTGACAACTCCTTGAGGCGCGCGGGAACAGTACGTGTTGCGATGGTTAGAAAAGAGCTAGGCAGACAGACAGACAGACGTACATAAGCAAAAACTGAACTCATTACCAGCTACATCATGTACAATAAAAAAAACCATGTTACATAACTGTACTTGTAACTAATTTCCGACCAGTAACATCTGTATTTACTTCCAAAAAAAGTATAATAACCAAGTTTTATTAGCTCCACAATTAAAATAAAAACAGCATACCGCCCTATCGTGCGTGGTCGGGTAAAAAACACACACGTTTGTGAAACGTGAGCTTTGCTTTGGGAACGAAATAAAAACAACGTTCGTAGCCTTATAATTAAGTGAATTATTTGATTGTAACTCTGAGATGTTAGATTAACTGGTCAAGTTCGAGTCTGCGTTCTGTTGAGCCTGGACCGTATACATTTTATGCTACTTCAAGAAACACATTCACGATCTTACGCCTTTTTATGAGAGCTTCCTTTTCGAGGTTCATTTTCATACCACCGCTCTTACGGGATTATCTTTTCGCTAGATATTTTGGGTATACGTGAACTTTGGCCTTCCATAATGAAAAAAAATAAATAAAATTATAAAAAAAAAAAATAATAAAAAAAAATTAAAAAAAAACCAATATTTATATAAAAATATAAAAAAGTACATCAATAAAAGCCTTGCACAGTAAGTTGAGATTCTGAATAACATAAATTTTTTTCAAAAACTTTTAAGGTTTTTTACACGTATTTCCTGGAACAAGTCTTGTTCCAGGAAATACAGGCATTACCGAATGCTAACAGAGTTTTCAGGCAATATCTCTCTTTTTTGCATTGCCTCTTCATCAAACATCGCGTTGGATTGCGTTAGAGGAAGCAACAAGCTTTTAAGCCATGCTCGAAGTTGACGATGGGCGAGTGAAACTGTATTTAAAACTGTATTTTGATTAATTATATTATTTAACTTATCGAATGCCGTAATTAGAGACACAATAGAAAGACAATTGCTTATGTCGAACTGTGTAACTTAAGACATTCAAAAGGTTAAGTACACATCATCGCTATATATTACATCACAAGACTGTTTTGCGTCACAACCTCAGGTTCAGTTGAAAACCAGTGTCAGGCGCGCTATTTGTTTGGCATTTATGCTGAATTAAATGGACCTGTTTTAGTGCAGCTATGACGCACACTATATTATTCATCTTTTTTTTTTATTTTGTGTTAACTTATCTAACCTAACTATTGTCTTGTGCCAAATAAGCTTGTTTTTTTTTTAAATTCTTCAACTTTATTATTGAATGTTTAATGTTTATCAAGGATTGTGGTGATGTTAATGAGAAACACCTAAAATAATAAATCACGAAGATAGTAATAACTCATTATCATTTACTTAGACTTTTCCCAATTAGCTTGGGGTCAGCTTCCAGTTCGGATGCGGCTGAATACCCGTGTTTTACGTGGAACGACTGCCTGTGCTTCATAACCCAGTTACTGGGCCAACACGATACTCTTTGGATAGAGTACCTAATGGTTAAATTTTCTGTCGTCTGACTACCAATAACCAGTGTTAAAGATCTTTGAATGAAAGATTTTCGAGTCATGGGGTACTTAACACGGCATTACTATCGTCTTTTATTGAGACGTTAGATCTTACATCATTAAACACGTGACAGACATTCACTGACAAAAACCACACCTGTGTCCATCCCATGCCCTTTGTGTTCGAGGACCACGGGTTTCCTTTTCAGAAATTCCCCGTGGCCCTAGCAGGCATTGACCCTGCTGGGCCCCTACGGTCACTAAACTTCACGGAACGGATACACGGAACCCTAACTAATTTTGAATCTTAACTAAAAACTTATCGGTCTTAATCTGATTTACAAGAAGTAAAAAATCAGAAAGAAAAACAATTTTGAACAAGTTGACATTCACTAACTGAGGTAGCTAATTAGCTAAAATATTTGTTAAATAATTATTATTTTATAACAAGTTTATAATCTTGGGTCAGGAAACATAAATTGGGTATAAGGATAAAAAAACGCATCCTTTAGATGTCAAAATGAGATAGAATTAATAGATTTTCAAATTAACTAAGCTTTATGATGATTTATATTATAGGTACAAGTATTAATCGTAGGTTTTGCGCTTATTTATTATTTAAAGTTCTTTTTTCCTTGGCTTTGCTGAGTTTTTGTTTAACCAGTATCCTTCACATACATCCTTGCCGAAGTCTGTGTTTCCTGATAGCTACAACCTATGAACCTATTCACTATTGACTTAAAGACCCCTAAGTCTTTAAGTCAAGAGTGAATAGGTTGCTTCTAGGCAAGCTCCATCGTCGGCCACATCGTCGCATTCGTCGCTTAACATCAGGTGAGGTAGTGGTCAAACGCGAGCCTAACCATAGTGAAAAAAAACAAGCTCAGAAAGTACCTATTTAATTTTCATACAGAATACAGTCATTTTGTTTTCCATAATTTAGTTATTGTAATGGTTTTGCAGTAGGTATTTGGCAAGTTTATCGAGTCAGCCTTCTCGGGTAGTTCGTGGTGACAGTCAATACTACAATAACATTTTCAGCCCCATTTTACCGAGATTTAGGCTATTTCTATGATTCCACAGTATAACCCAGTTATCGATGGCTTAGAGTGAATACCTTGTAACTGTAAAATACGTAAATTTTCAGGAGGCACAAAAAACCAAATTAGACCTTTATTATCATGCAATTTTTATGTGCTTATACACATGTTTCATTCAATTATTTAAAACTATTGCTTTATTTCAAACGCTTGTTTCTTTTGTTTTTATTTTTTTCCGATCAACATTGTAGATGGCGCTACAAGTATCGAATCAAAATTTTGCGTGATACAAGATTGTGTGTTACGAGCTTTTCTTTTCAGAAATATAATAAAATAAAATTACCTAAAATTTCATATCCGAGGTTTTCACTCTAAGCCATCGTTATGTAGACGCTTGAGATGTCAAACTACACCAATTTTGTATTAACAACTAATAACACAAACTCGTCGTAAAGCTTGAAGCAGAAATATTATAATAATATTCCACCACAAAGTATTTCCATTATAGTTTTAACATAGTTCCCGGTAAAAAGTCAAATTTTCACTTTCTTTCTAATTTTCCTAAGATCTTGGGTCGCCTAAAGACTGATAATATCAGCTAGAACTATATTGACCGACACACATTACACGTCTGATTTGTACAAATACCAGCACGGATCTTGAGCGCTCGGCGTTAGAGTGGGTATCGCTTTGCGCATTCCCTACATTGGCGAGCCAATCGTCTTCGTTGTTAGATACATGCAGCAACGCAGGCAACGAACCACGAGTGACGTCTATGACACGATGGCGCAGCGAGCCAATCACTAACCCACCCCGCCCCCGCGTCTCACTTCGCACTACTAAAGAGACCGAATATTTGACTTCTGCGCAACTTGAAGCAAGCGCTCAAGATTCGTGAGAACACGTGTGATTCAGTCCAATGTAGTTCTAGCTACTCTATAAATCCGTATTGCGAAGCCTTGAAATCATCCTAATTTGATACTTAAGTTTTATGGCGTTATTTTGCACATTTTTTTTTAACAAAGATTATGCGTTGTTTCTCGTTGAAATTATGATAGGCAATTAAGTTTTTTTTCCACACGTCACTCAAAGTTTTGATATCGGTCGCAAACGTCAATTGATTAATTAAATGACGTGACCGTTTGGTAGGATTCCATTTTTTTTAAATATAATTTTATTTTTTAATTGATCTATACTAGTATCTACTTGATTGCGATCCCAGTTGATGGTAAGCAGTGATGCAATCGTTGATGATGAGGCGCGCTTGTTTATTAAGAGCCTATTCACTCTAGCCTAGAATTTAGGTGTCTTAAATTATAATGGGACGGGAAGACCGCAGCAGGCAAATTGTTATAGTCCTTAATTAAATATGCTTATTGAAAGCAATTTACTTGTACTGAAGTGGATAACACAAATTACTAGCAAAGTTTCTTGTTATCAGTTAGTTACTAGATACTAAAAGTAGGAATACATTTTTGAATTTAAAATAGACTTTTTAGACTTGTCGCCAATTCACGTTGAGATACCTGTCCAGTATTTTTACTTTTTTTTATTTTGTCAATTTGTAAATGATGTATACAATACACAAGCAATAAGCAAAAAAGACCATTTATAAAAGGTCAAGAACTGACTAAAAGTAAACTAAACTATAGCGTTGGAAAACTCCTCCGCATCGCTGTCGACCGGTAATGTCCACACCCAAGAAATTGGCGGCATTGCCACGCTCTATGGCAATTATTAGACAATCTAGCAAAATGCAAAATAACTAGACAAGACAAATTATATTCGCATTTGCAGTTGTTAATGTCTGATATAAAAAAAAAGTTATGGAGAAACAAGCGAGTGGCAGGATTAAAATATTACATTCTGAATAGTTATAACCAGAAAAAAAAGATAATTGTACAACAATTAACTAATACAACAAATAATTAAATAATTGGTTTTAACTATAATAATTACAAACTACTATACATTACTAAAAAACTTAACTAAATGTACTATTTTGTTACGGGCCATGTAATAAATTGCGGCATTTTTCATAATGCCCGGGTGTTTTGAATAATGACAAACAACTACAGAATTAGAATGATTAATTTGCGCAGCTACAGTATAGGGTGTTTTTTTTTTTATTATGTGTCTAGGCCTGCGTTTGACCACTATCTCACCTGATGGTAAGCGACGATGTGGCCGACGATAAATTTATATACACACATAGGTACATTTCATCCATCTATCCATCCATCCTTTTTTTTTTTATGGTGGGAAAAAATCATGCATTGACATCCCCCGCCCTTGGGCGGAGCGGGAGATAGTGTCAGACTCTTACTGACTAAAAGACCCACCCCGTTCCTTCTAGCCTTCATACCGGGGCTCGAGCGCCCTTTCGGATAACCCTGGCCCCAGTAGGCTTCGACCCGGCTGGGTCCCTGCTGTTGCTGACAACTCCTTGAGGCACGCGGGAACAGTGCGCGCCGTCGACGACTTGGGCTTGGTCCGGACAGTTACCGGACGGCCGGACAGTGAGCTACCCATTGCTCACTGTCCGCAAGCCTGCGCCTACGTTGACTGGGGACTCAGGCCTCCTCTCTAGGAGGGGCGCTCACGGCTGGAAGAATGCCCAAAAGACTGGCAGCATCGGTATTGCTACATTGTACGCTTAATCTTTAGCCGAGGTACAAGCCAAGGTCACGCTAAGTGAGAACTCAAATCATCTAGACATCTAGTATTTCATTATCATCTAGACATAACATACGATATTGGAGTCTTAAACAAAAAAAACCGACCAAGTGCAAGTCGGATTCACATACGAAGGATAAATTTATCCTACAGAAACCGCATTTTTATACGGGTTACAGTAGTTCATCCTGGATAAACTTCGAGAATACGGATAGAACTAAACTATAAATAACTCATTATCACTAAAACAAAGTAAACAAATATGGCATAATGAGTCAGATTGAATCTTGACAGTAACAAAATCATACGAGACGAGCCCAGACTTCCGGTGTCGTTAATTTCTTATCAGTGCGTAACAAAATATGTCATAATTAATTTTATATAGTTATTATTTTATAACGATAATTGTGTGTAGGCTGTTGACCTCTTAATTTCACAACTTCTTATCAAATGTGTCAAACTTTCGCAGTGTTGTGTAAATTCATTGATAAAAAATATTGTTCGCAGAGCATTGCGTATTGTATGAAATAACGTCATTTTTGTTGTGATTAATATTTACGCTGCGGTCTTCCCGTCCGATTATAATTGTATGTAAAACGTTCCTGTATGGATCGTAGAATTTATTCAGTGACTTGATTATGTATTTGACTTCAACATTCAAATACATAATCACTTCAAGTAAAATACTGATAAACACCTGCATCCGGTAAGGCTGAAAGCCGGTGGAAATCGACGCCATCATAGCATCATGGTCACCAAAAAGCGCGGCAGATAAAACTACTTTTTATAAAAAAAAATCGCTGAAAATTCAGCTCATCTATTCTATTAGTTAAATTATATTTCCTACCTGAAAAAACAAACAAAATATTAGTTAAAAACTACAAGATTCTAGTCTCTTTTTGCTAGTACCTACTTATCTAACCATCGTATTTTTACATATTTCCATTTTTTTGTCTTCAATAATTATCTTAATGAATGTAGGTACCTTACCTAGAAACGTGGTCCAAACAATCGTGCACATTTGTATAATATTCACAGACATTTTTTGCTTTCATGAAAAACAAATAAATCTAGTATGATTATATGTTCTATGTTGCAGTTTTTAAGTATGACACACAAAAAGTATATAATAGGTTTTATAAGAGGCCAATCACCTTATTTTCTTAAATTTTTACCGTTGTTTTTTATGAAAACTATAATGTACTTGATACGTAGACACGTACCTCCACGGTCTTGCAAGTATTTCCAAAAAAAAACATCGACAAAAAATTTAAAATGTGTTGGGTAAAAAACCAATCCTACTTTATCTACTTTTTTCTAGTTGTCTAATGCGCCAAAAGTTTACCACGTTTGGCTCGCTGATTGGTTAAGGGCTGCGATGCTATGCGATACGACATGACATCGTAGAAACCTGCGATGCGATTTCGTGTGGCAAAGCATTGCATCGGTTCAGGGCCTCAAATCTGCTATTACAATAGTGTCAGAATGGTCTAACATTGATTTCATAATTGTTGATTTTGACAAATTTTAGATTCTATTATTTTTATGAATCTACTAATATAAGGGCGTCATTATGACTTTTCGATCGTCAACCACTGACACTCCCTTAGAATGGTAATCGTACATAATGACAAATAAATATCTGACGTATGCGGTAGTCTGCAAAAATTTTGCCATTTCCTTTGATCAGTGACCTACCATTAAGACGTCATTGCGCAATTATAGCTTTTAATAAGCTCGATATTATCATTCTACCACAAGACCTTGACCGATCAATGATCGATCAATATGAATTAGCAGCTTACAAACTTTTAGCAAAATGACAACGGGATCGTGTTAGAATGACGAATTTATAAAAATAGCCCCCAGGTGACCATACTATGTGCGATACGAATCAATTCGCAATTTCTTGCGATGCATCGTGTCTTGGTCTGAGCTCGCAGATTTTTACGATGAGTCGCCGCATCGCAGTTTTGTGTTTGCCCAAAGAGCTTTGAGTCGGTCATAAACGTGTCGATCACATTGACGTAACACAAACACGCACTAGGCACTCTGGACACAAGTCAGAAAAAAAACCGATAACGTGATGATTCACTACACTATAAAGAAATTTGACTTTTAACCTAAATAATTTTCAATCGTACATCTTATGTAGTTCATTAAACCCGGATGCCAAAATAGTTCTTACCCAAAAATTATCACAATTTGAAAACAGTAACCTTCAACAAATATTTTTTTCTCACAAGCTGAAATAGTTTTTATTCTACCTCTGTAAAAAAATCTTGACGAAAACAATAGCCCAACTAAAATAATGATACCTTTGCCAACGTAATACTTGCTTAGAAAAAATATTTTATGGTATTTTTTATAAGCACGTAACTACTACGTACATATCATTTTGTGTGTGTTTTTTTTAATCATCCAACGACATCTCCGCGCCTTTGGGCGGAGCGAGATAGTGTCCGACTTTTACTGACTAAAAACCCACTCCTGTACCTTCGTTGCCTTTTGTACCGGGGCAGAGGCTTCATTTCAGAAGCAGACCCTTGGCCCTAGTAGGCTCCGACACTGTTGGGACCCTGCGGTTTGCTGACAACTCCTTGAGTACGCTTGCATGAAACTGCAAAAAACCCACTCCAAGCTCTTAACCAATCAGAGAGCCAGACTTCTACTGACCTAAGACCCACTTGTTTCTTTCCATTGCCCTTTGCATTCCAGGGCCACTACGGTAACTCTTTAAACCTTCCTGCAGCTGAGACTATGCACCAGAAAGCTATTTTGTATATGAGTTACAAATCAGAATACTCGTAATAATGACTGCAAAAACAGTAATTGTAGTGGGTTTGTGACTAGTCACCGGTAATTTAATTTTAACTGGCTGTCAAAGGTGGGGTCGGGTGCTAGGTCGTGTGGGGCTGCACGTGATGAAGCATGAATGAAGCTGCAGACACGAAATCAGAAATATTTAATTACAGGCACTTTCGCGCGCCTCAAGGAGTTGTCAGCAACAGCAGGGGCCCAGCTGGGTCGAGGCCTACTGGGGCCAAGATTAGCTCCAAAAGGTAGCCCGGCCCCGATATGAAAGACAAGAAGGAACTCGTTGGGTTTTTTAATCTGTAAGAGTCTGACACCATCTCCCGCTCCGCCCAAGGGCGGGGGATGACATTTGTAAGATTTCTACCCACCAAAAACAAAATGTCGGTCAGTCAAAAAAAAAAGTAAACTACATAAATTGCACATTCCAAAGCGTAGATCTCTATGGAGAAGAATGTGAAAGACACTCCATATTTTATTAGATTCAGCAATACTTCGGTCACATTGTAAGGAAAGATGGTGGAAACCTCGTAAGGTTCATCGTGACCGGTAAAGTAGATGGAAAAAGACCTCGTGCGGCGCAGCCCAATACGTTAGGTCTACCAGACCCGCACCGCTCTTGACTTCACTGTATACAAGGCCCTTCACACCGCCAGAGACACGAATACATGGACAAACATCATAAAAATGAAAGTGATGAAGCAGGGGAGTTCATGACTCTCAGCATTGAGGAATACGACGCAATGAGGGAGGGGAGAGAGGAGGAGATTTTTAGTTAATCAAAATCTGACACAATTCACCCAGAACAGAAATTATAATTTATTGATTTCCTACCCAAAAAAAGGTCAAGCATATAACCGACATTTTTTAATCGGTTTTCCAAGCCTGACCTTTATATTTGATAGCTCTGACATAGTAAAATGGAGGACACGTGCGCGCGCACGCGTCGCATGCTTGTGCATTCATTAAAGCTAGCTTAGTGTTACATTATTTTTTCAATTTTCAAGCCTAGTTTCATATATAGCTGAATAGCATAATCAGTTTATAATATTTCTATTGCTAGGACATAGGCGTTTGAGCCAGAGAGAAGAGGACTTCATAAGGGTTTCACACTACGGGATCATACGTACGGTTGCCAACCGTACTCTAAAATAGAGTATTGTACTATATCATATAGGTGTACTCTTTAACCCGCTAATAGAGGAAGCTGAAATATTCTTTTTCATCCCCCCATCTCGGAAAGAGTATTTTTGCTCTTCGATATCTGCGAGTAAAAACCGTTTTTATTCTCTAGAGAGATAAAGTAAATTGAATTTAGAACATCGCGTGCACTAAGTTTGTGAATCCAAACATAATTAAACCTATTTACTTCTACCTCTATGGTACCAAATAAGCCATTTTTTTTTTTTTAATTTGTTAAAAACTCTAACTCAGAACCTCCTTGGTGTACTTTTTTTGCATTTAGTCATTTCCTCGCTAAGGTGGGATGAAAAGTTACGTGTTGCACTCGAGTGCAAAGATTTTTCATCTCGTACTCTTTTGATTTTCTCGTTAACACTCAGGATTCTTATTTTGAATCACTCGCTGCGCTCGTGATTCAATTTTAGAATCCTTCGCTTGCTCGGTCATCAAAATGGAGCACGCGGTTAAAAAGCAACTTTGCACTCTTGTTTATCAAATAACTATTGTTTTACGCAGTGTTTACTATACTAAAGGTAGTAGCATATATAATGGCCTATAATCGTAGAATAGAATAAACTTTATTGTAGGTACACCAAAAAGTAACATAACTTATACATAAACTTAAAATCTATGGCTACAATGGCCATTTTATCGCTGACAGCGATACCTCCCACAAAACCTTAGGATGGATTGAAACGACTAAAATAATACAGGGGTAGTCTGCGGTGTACTGTAACCAAATTTAGTCAAGAATTTTCATGAAAGACGATGATAATATGACGGAAAGAGAGGAACAGGACTTTATTGAAATTGATATAAAGTGAGCTTCAGATCTATGTAAAATTAGAGTTAAAATGTATGGATTCATACATTGTTTTGAAAACAATAAAAAAATATTGTGCAGCAAAAAGTATCTACCAAAAAATACTTTAAATTTTTTTTTAAAGTAATCCGTAATCTTAATACCTCCTTTGAAATGAGATATACTCTAATCTCGAAAAACAGCTTTCGGACAGGAAACGTCTGTCGGGACCGCTAAAAGGTATGTACCTACCTATAAAAACAATTCTATATTTTTTACCACTTAAATACAAGTTTCAAGTTCAACCAAATACCAAAACAAAAAATAAAGTGACATGTCAATTTATGACGTGTAAATAATTTAGGCAAAAAAAAAACACAATTTATATTAAAATATATTCATTCTCTAAAAATTAAGCTCCAGATTATACGACTATAGACATCAATCAGTATTGCCTTTTGTTAACTCAATAAATTATATAAATCATAATCCTAGGTTTTCTAATATATAATTTAGAAAATCGATTAATCTTTTCGCTAGGAGACTGGTTTAAAGCAGCCGAAGACGCAATAAAAAATCATAATTATGATTTACGTAGACTTATATGATTGGTTGAAGCTTACTTGCTGGAATCCGGAAGAAATAATGCAACCAGACTGTTTAGATAAATTACTTTTCTGTTAACGACGCTGGCTTCGTTCCGTTTCTTTGTTCTGATAGACTCACATTTGACCACCACGTCTCTGGATGGTAAGCATTGATATATGGCCAACGATGGAGCACGCTTGCCTAGAAGTAACCTACCTATTCACTCTTGACAAGACCCCTTATTTTTTTATATATTTTTTTAATGATATGTATGTCCTACTGATCGTTGTTACGTGTCTGGGTATTTAGTGTATATGAGTTTACATGTTTATAAACGCTGTGGGCCAATATTCCTTGAGGGAATCGAACCCACGACACTCAGCGTAAAAGCTACTCGCTTAACCACTGAGCCAACGGTGCATTGAACTTTGGAACTAAACAAATATCTTTATCAAGGTTAGACAATGATATCAAACGAAATACAACTAATGTGGGAATTGGGAGTACAAATCGTTTTTTTCAACTCAAAATTAACTAATGGCGTCTAGTTTTATTACTGAATAGATTTTATGTTCCTACTTTATTCATTACTATAATCACTAATTACAAAATAGTTATAATATAATACTTTTTTTAGGTGAGAAATCATCAAATGAATTCTTTTGCTCTAGGGTAGAGCGTGAGGGAGTGTCAGACTTTTATTAATAATAACAAAAAAGTAAATTTGTTTATTTTTCCACCACAAAGTACTTAGAGTCTATCTATAAAGTCAAACGACTTGGGTAATTATTGGGGCAAAATAAATCTGATGTAGTTGACTACATCAGATTTGTTTTGCCCCACTGGTTCAATATCAAGGTTGATTAAGAAATCTTGACCATTGTTTACTAATAGAAGAACCTTATAAAAAGTATCGAACATAAGATTTTTTAAAATGGTTAAAAATTATACAAAATTATACAAAAGTCGTTTGACTTTTTAGACAGACTATACAGTTGTTGTTTTGTTTTTTTTTTTTATCATAATTTTTTCATTTTTTTTGCATTTAATATATTTTAGTTGATTATAAGGGTGGACTGGAGCTTAAACTAGGGAAACCCTGTATTTTATGTCTCCTGGAAACTTACCCGCTTTTACTAAAACCACACCTCTGTCCTTCAGCCTTCAGTTACCCTTTGCGATCTAGAAAGAAATCTAACCGATTTTGATACGATTTTTACTACCATTTTAGTTTCTACTTCAAAGTACTTTTTTAAAGAGTAAGGTCCACTTTCCACTCCAACCAGTGGTTATGGCTACACTTAGGGGAGGCCTATTTCCAACAGTGGAAGTCTTTTGGCTGAAATGATGATAACGAATGCATGGTCGAAGCCGCTGGTTGAACATAGTCTAAGCTTAATAATCAAAAGCAACATTCAATGTACTAACAAATTCACAGTCTACTAAACAATTCATATTTGAGTTTGATAAATGAACACTGTTTTTGTCCCTCTTAAAGTTCATCCGGTCAAATAGTTGGATTTTCCGAGTAGTAACAAATAAACGGGTAATGTCTGAAGGTCTTACAATGGGGTCAAGTGGCATCTGGTAACTGTGCAAAAACTTACAGTAGACTTAACAAAAAGATTTACATTATATTGACAAACAAAATCGAACAATTTGTAGTAAGTATGTATGCTTCTTGGCGGAGCAAGTTCCGTATCAATTCTCTTTCAGATGATGAATGAGGATTATGATGTGAGGCATTTGTTAACAGATATAACTCCACGTTCATTGTGGTGACACTTGGGGGAGGCCATGTCCAACAGTGAATGTCTTTCGGCTGAAATGATGAAGATGATGATGACTCCAGGGTTGCAATTTAAGTTGTAGCAGTAAAGCCAGGTATCTTAACCTTTACAGTGTCAGGAACGTTCTCATGAGACTTTCCTTGAGGAATGATTGACACAATATTCTGGGATCCAAGTCCCAACGAAGGCGCGGGCTTGCGGACGACGAACAATGCGTAGCTCACCGTCCGGACGGCCTTCTGTCGTCGACACGGCACACGCGCCTCAAAGACATGATGTCAGTAAATCGTAGAGGTCCAGCAGGGCTAATGCTCGCTATACCCACAGGGATTTCATAAAAGAAAAAAAATACTTCTCCCCTTTTTACTGACTGAAATCCTCCTGTGTTCTTTCAGTTACTCTTTGCTTTCTCGGACCCTGAGTTTTTCAGAAAATCCCTGCAGTTTTAGCAAGCATCGGCGACTGAAGGACACAGGTGTGTTTTAAGTCAGTAAAAGTCTGACACGCCCTCTCACTCCCCCATAGAGCGAAAGAAGTCATTGGATGATTTCCTACCTTAAAAAAACTGTCGATGCGGAATCCTAAATATAACAACTAAAATCTATTTGTTATTACTAAACATATAAGTAAGACGCGATTACATGGTGTTAATTGTACAAAAAATACTCAATATGATTGACACTATGAATAGAGATATCTGAATTAAAAGGTTATATAACTATTGTTCGGTTAAATATCAATGACATACTTTTATTATTTAGTTAAACATGGAATAATAAAGCGGAAATTGTAAATAAAAAATACGGAAGTATGAATATATTTAATTTGTTACAAAGCTTCTTTTTGATGGCGCTATTGTCAGTGCGAATGCATTTAGAGAAAAACTTATTACTATTAAAGAATTATTTAATAAAACCCTTATAAATAATCTACGTCTCAGTTATCGATGCATACATCAGTTTTAGTAAATTATATGCGAAACTGAAACACATATCTAGTATTTTTATGTAAATAATCTATGTACAAAACTAAGCTTATTATGTCAGCAAAAATGCATAGTCACCGGGCCGTCCAGGCGACTGAAGGGTTGTTTTGCACTTGCACCCAGCTGTTGCTGGCGCCAAATTCCCGCTATAACCTTCCGTGACCTGTGTAATTAAAACAGCTACTAAAATTCACTTGAAGAAATCCCGCCAAAAGCTTCCACACGACACAGTTTAAAAACTGCCATAGAAAAATAATTTTTGCCTTATTATTCATCTTTATAACTAACTAGCTTTTGCCCACGGCTTCGCTTGCGTACATAAAATATAGCCTACGTCACTCAGCAATAAAGCAGCTTTCTGTCGGTGAAAACATTTTAGCAATCGGACCAGTACTTTCAGAGATTACCTCCTACAAACAAAAACACAAACTTTACCTCTTTATTATGTTATTGTAGATTTTCTAATTTTTGTGATAGCTGGACAAGGATAGGAAGCTGATAATGATGAAAACTAATTTTTATACCCGACTACGGCAAAGCCAAAGGAGGGTTATGATTTTAACAGGCTATGTATGTATGTGAGCATGTTCATCTATTTCCTCGAATGTTATTAAAGTGTCCTATAACGTGTGACTGGTTCTGTTCTTGTTTTTCCAGTTACCTTGTTTATTTCAGCATCCTGAAAATCTTGTTTCATACTTTTTCAGCGTCGTTTTTTTGTCGTAGTCGGGTTTTGGTTTTTTAATTTTTATTTTGATACCGCACTTTTATTTGGCTATCTAGTCGCATAATCGCTGCTTTTCGATATTGACGTAACAAATCAACTTTCGAAAACAATTCTAATCCACGAAGAATTAAACTGTTTTCTCTTATATTAAAATAGATATTTTAGAAAATTCTTAAATTGACATCGTTAATGACGTCAGACATACCCATTATGACGCTCCTATTATTTTACTGCTAATAAACAAACATAAATATGACAGCCAATTAAATATACGACGTAGAAGAACGCAAAAAATCGTCCGATCAATCTCCGGTATCTAAGAATAATTAGACAGTAATTTGACAAGTCTATTGACGCAGCGTTTAAACGCACAAACAGAATTTATGCGCATTTGACGAATGTACGTAAGTAAGTCAGTCGGTTATGTCCTTTTATATTTTTTTTACCCGAGTCCAATTACTTCCTCCACTCGAAGCGAGACGGCGAGTTAGACTTTTACTGACCCTTTGCTTTCTCGGACCACGGTTACGTTTTTTTATAGGAATAAACCTGAAAATAGTAAATCTGTTGTTTCTCGCAAAAAATTAATGCTTTTTTTTGCGATTCAGAAAAATCATCGACTCGATTCGAGAACTGAACTATGTAATTACATAGGTAAATTTGCACGGAACCCTCAGTGCGCGAGTCCAACTCGCACTTGCCCAGTTTCTTTTTTTTTAAGGTCAAACAACACTAATTATTCAGTACACGTATCTAGTTATTTTTTTCTTTTATTGCTTTTGGGATCGCCGACTGACGATTTTGCTTGTGCAATTTATTAAAGCCTAGATTATAACTTCTTGGAATTTTAATTAAATTTATAGGTGGTAGACAGATAAAAAACATGTGCAGACGTAATATTTTTTTCTTTAAGAAGATTTTTTCTAAGTGACGTCAGCCGTTCAAATGTGCGAAATAATTAAAGCAATGTTTTACGACCATTTGACCATTTATGGCTCAGCTTTTTGCACTGTTAAATGAGTATATTAAAGCACAAATAGGTACAGGTTTATATTTTTTGTCATAATCTTCATATAAATCTGCTTAAATATTTTAGCATCAGTCATAAAAAAATTGACAAAACAACCTGCTAATTGCATTGATAGCTTCGACGGTAATAACACATTTTAAAACAATGAAAAAGTATTAAATAAACACTTAAATATATTTAATTTAATTATTTGTACCTACCTCTTTCATTATGATTTAATATTGATTTAGTTTAATTAATTTTATTTGAATTGTTTAGTCTGTAATGTAATTTGTTTTAATTTGTCTGTTTTAATTTAAATTTAAATTATGTAAGTATTTTAATTTATAAGTAATCGAAGTTTAACTTAAATTTTAAAATAATAGATATACTACGTACAAATCCATGGTCACCGACCATGAATTTGTGTGGACAAGTTTATAACTTTGTTATTTTTCATAGGAAATTTCGAACGTTTATATAAAAATACTAGCTTTTGCCCGCGCGGCTTCGCTCCCGCTCTTCCCTACTCCACCCTACTATACCCTACTCTACCCTACTCTACCCTACTATACCCTACTCTACCCTACTCTACCCTACTCTACCCTACTCTGCCCTACTCTACCCTACTCTGCCCTACTCTACCCTGCTCTACCCTACTCTACCCTACTCTACCCTACTCTACCCTACTCTACCCTACTCTACCCTACTCTATCCTACTCTACTCAACTATACCCTACTCTACACTACTCTACTCTACCCTACCCTATCCTACCCTACCCTACTATACCCTACTCTACCCTACCAAACTTCACATAAACCATCTACTAAATAGTCCAAACAAAGCCTAAACATTTGGTTTGGAGAGATGAGCCCGTTCTTGAGTTATAAAATTACAACGAAAAATGGAATTGATTTTTATATAATAATATATAGACTAGATAGGCCCGTGTTTCGGGTTTCGTATATAGGTACTGAAACTAATGTTGTTCTCAGTTCAGTCTTACTGATACTTGAAACCAAATAATATATACCTAGTTTTTGCTTGCTAATAAATTAGTGTCAAAAATACAAAAGAAAAACAGTTAACCAACGGGTCACAGAAGAAAAATAAAATAACTTTAATGGATGTGCAAATTAATTTATTTATGTCAGAGGTAAAGCGATAATTGGTAGACAAAGCAAGTGATTGAGGCGTCAACAACTTCATCCCGAATATGCAGAAGAAATAAATATATAAAAAAACAGGGCAAGCGCGAGTCGGAGTCGCGCACTAAGGGTTTCGTACAAACTTACCTATGATAACTGTTCAATTCCCGAATTGAGTTACAAAGATTTTTCCGAATGGCAAAAAAGTTTTTTTTGTGTCAATTTTATAGTTTTCAGATTTTTTTCCATAATAGTGCTATGTGACCTTGTTTCATACCAAATTTCAGGATTCTAGGTTAACGGGAAGTACCTATCTATATAGGGTATATTAGTACAACTAATTTCTTAAAAAAAAAACTACCTTCGTTTAGAATAACGTCGTTTCACATACGTGGGAATTTGTCATTACAGCACTCGGCTCCATACCACCCTCACCTGCGGGTCGGGCGAATTTCGCGCATTTAAGTATCAGAGTTTGAATTTTTCTTGCAAAAAAAAACTCCTACTTTTTTATTGCTAATAGGTTCGCACATGACCGCTATCTCACCTGATGGAAAGCGATGATGCGGTCGAGGATGGAACGCGCTTACCTAGAAGTAACCTATTCACTCTTGACTTAAAGATTCCCGGGTTGTAGCCATGCAGGAAATACATGTTGAAGCATTCATTCAAATTCAAATATTTTTATTTCACATAGGCCTACATGGGCACTTATAAAACGTCAGAAGCTAGTGCACGGTTCCAAATTGGTCGTTTCCTATGGAGAAGAAGCGGCAAGAAACTCCATGGTTACTCTTTTAATCTAATTACATGTGGCATACCACCGTTCGCACACAAAGAGACACAATGTGGATGTATTTTAGGATTAAGTAGTTTCTATATTGTTATTTCATTGTGTGTACTTATGTTCCAAATAAACGTGTTTTCTTTCTTTCTTTCTTTCCTCGCTTACTAAACCAATGTTTTCTTTGTCACCAGTTCACGGACATGCGAGAAGGCTCGTTCCTGTACAACATGTGGGAGAACCCCACGTACCAGATGCGTTCAGAAATGTGGGTGTACAACTACACCAACGTGCCGGAGTACCTGAGTAATGCGGAGAAGGTCCTGAGGGTAGAGGAAGTCGGGCCTTTTATGTTCCAGTAAGTATCTATTCTTTTAAGCTTAGATATAAGGGTTCATGGATTGATCTGAAAGGGTAAAAAGAAGGTTTCGACTTTATTAAATTTGAGAACAGTGGTAGCCCATTGGTAATAGCCACGACTTAAGAGTTGGAGATCGCGGGTCCAAACCCCGCCAGGTGCATTTTACTTTGTATAATTCGTTTCATTACAACTGCTCTCAAAACGGTGAAAGAAAACATCGTGAGGAAACCGGCATGTCTTAGAACCAAAAATTCGAAGACATGTGACATCCGCCGAACCTCACCGACGTCGCTTGTTGGATTATGGCCTATTCCCTCTCTTAGAGAGGAGGCCTGAGTCCCAGCAGTGGGAACATTATAAGGCTGATTAAGCTTATTATGTTGCTAGAGAATCTGAAATGGCTAACCAAATAAATGGGAATGTCATTAAGTATGATCAACGAAACTACGGACGATTTAGTGGATTCACTCGTGCTTAGTAAAATATAATAACTCGCCTGAGCCAACGGCTACATCTGCTTGAAAGCAGGTTCCTACATATAAAATAGATTAAACCCCATTTTAATCCTTTAGGGTCTGGATTTCTTAGTGCTCACTTGCGACATAAAAGGAAACCTTTGGTAAAATTTCACACTATCAGTCCCAGTAAGTTCGGCTGTGCGTTTTAATTTGTTAGTCAGTTTCTCTTTATATATATATATATATATATATATGTACTGTTTTTATTATTATTGATAGGCTTGCGTTTGACCACCATGGTAAGCGATGATATGGTCGACGATTTAGCACGCTTGCCTAGAAGTAACCTATTCACTCTCGACTTAAATACTCCTAAGTTGTAGCTATCACGAAACACAGACTCCGGCACGGAATTCCACTCCAAAGGCTGTACGCACAATAAATGTGTTCCCAAAACGCTTTGTGCGTATGGGTGGGATGTCCACCATGTACATTGTACAAGTAGAGAAATAATATAAAAAGATTGCGTGCATAACGTAACGCGTACAACGATAATCATCGGTAGTTACCACATTCCATGAAGTGTCTCAGGCGCCTCTACGAGTTGGTTTCGGCCCCTTGTACTTACGCCATACAAAGTTCCAGGGGTTCTGAGATAAACAAACACATAAAAAACATACATTCAGCCGAACATAGAACCTCCTCCTTTTCGAAGTCGATTAAAAAAAATAATAAAATTATTTGTTCGAATATTGTTGTTATAAGTTTTTTGATGTCGTTACACTACATGACGTCCATAATATTATGATGTTTCAACCGAACAAAAATTTAAAAAAAAAATGTAAGTACTTGAACATAATCAACAATACAAGATAATAATCAATATTATAGTTTAAACAACTAATTTTGATTTGAGTCAAGGATAAGGAAAACTTTAACAAATACAATGTCAAGGATTATTAAATAAAATGTCAAGAATGATTAAATACAATGTTAAGTCAATACGATGTCTTAGGTAGATATTAAATTAAATAGGTACACAAAAACTTCATTTATAATAATTATATAGGTATTTTTTTTTGCATTTTAAATGTTTTTAATTCAAAGCCGCGCTAGCTCAAGTGACGCATTTGTTTCGCTCCACACACTCTCACAGCGAGCGAGAGAAATGCATAACTCGATTTTTATTCTGCAATAACCCTTTTCTGACATTTTGCTAGATTTAGTTTAGTGAAACGACATATCACTGACGATATATTGGTGTTATGTCATATCACTAGATACTTTTAGTAAGAAGACGTAATAAACAAGAATATTCGACATCTACCGGGATTTCGTGATATCCTTAGGGATTTCCAAATCCCTGATATCCTCATTTCCTTTCGACATACATATATACATTTTAAAAAGTAGAAGACCTTTCGGCTAAGTGGCGCCACCTGGTGGTGTGAATTTTTCTGAAAACCTTCATTGTTTCTATCTCCAATTAAATAATTAATTGTCCTTTGCCTTGACGTAATCTTTTAAGTTCATAGAAACATTCTGTTTCACAGTGGACTTCCTCGTTGACATAATTCATTAATATTAGTTAAATATACTGAGAAAACAACATGTGTATTCATTAAGTTTGTTCATTGACTCACTAGTCACTACATTTTCCTGGTAACACTGTGATTTTATAAATGTTACATTACACGACTAGATCTTTTCCCGCGTCTTTTTTTTTTTAAAGTTTTCATAGAACTTTTAGACTTTTTTACCGTATTTCGAAAATAGTTGTGAAAAACTAATAATGTCAAACTTATTATAAATTTTGGTGAAAATTTGTGCCAAATTTTAATTTTATTAAGCCGACAAATAAGTTTCCTCCATACAATCTTAAAAATGCCATATTTTGTCCAGTTGGAACTACACCCATTTTGGAAAATAAACAATAACAATCTTTTTTACATAGGTTACTATTTGTGAGGAATTTTAAATATATTGACAAACGGAACGAGATTTTACATTCTAACAAACCTTGTAGCGACATCTATGGCGTCAAATAAGAACTAATCCTGCATCGCGCAACTGAAGTCCGCGCGATTTGAACATATAGAACAGCCCGAAATCGTCTGCTGGGCAGTTCCCCACCAGACATAACACCTGTATGATCGGAGGTTCCTCCCTTTTCAAGAGGTATGCGGGACTTTACACTCTGTTCCGCATACCTCCAAACCTTTTGCTAGTGCTCGACTACATCATAAAAGCCTGGTGCTGACTGCTGAGTGACCCAGTGGTCGGTCAGTTTCGGATGTGCGGTGATAAGGCAGTCAGTTTCTTCTATTACACACCGCTAAATTTTGATCGTTTTAATCCCGTGGAGGGTCGATCCGGTACATGAAACACTATCGATTTATAAAGATAAAATTAAAAAATAAAGTACTTTTTTTTTTAAACTCGTATTAATTTACGCATATACAAAATTAATTTCTTCAAGAAAACGTCAGCTGAGTGACTTCAATGACCTGTAGGTAGTTTGTACGCAACGCCGACTACTACCTACAGGTCATTGGACTCGCTCAGCTGACATTAATACGAGTTTTTAAAAAAAGGTACTTTATTTTTTAATTTTATCGTCACAAATCGATAGTGTTTCATGTACCGGATCGACCCTCCACGGGATTAAAACGATCAAAATTTAACAGTGTATAGGAATATAGCTAAATAAACAGTTTCATAAACATACTCATAAAATCAACAGCGAAAATCATTTCCGGTTTTGATTCTACAACATAATAAACGCTGTTCTGAAAGTAATTTATATTCCAGCAGATACCAAAGGGATGGTGCGGTATATGATTACGTACATTACAGTTGCCATCACGGATCTTGAACGCTCGGCGTCAGAGTGGGGATCGCTTTGCGCATTCCATACATTGACGAGCTAATCGTCTTCGTTGTTAGATACATGCTGCAACGAAGTGAACGAATCAGGAGTGACGTCTATGACGCGATGGCGCGGCCAGCCAATCACTGACACTCCCCGCCCCCGCGTCGCACTTCGCACCACTAAAGAGACCGAATATTTGACTTCTGCATAAGTGTTCAAGATCCGTGATGGCAGCTGTACTCTCGTAATGTTTTAATTGCCTTTATCGTTTCAAAGACACTGGGAGGACCTAGTGACGGATTTGTCTTCTGAGTCATAATTTATCATAATTCTTAGTTAACACACTCGTTGAGTCGAAGCTTCATAGTCTTGAGCATCGACGCTAAATTAGTAGCCTGTCGGTTTTCTATTGATTACATGTCGGAGAGTATGTATGGACAATCCCGTTTCATCATTGGATTTGTACGACGATGCGCCACCGGTACCCAGTGGACATCACACCCATACGCACAAAACGTTTTGAGAACACATTCATAGTTGTCGCTAAAAAGCGTAATTCACTGCCGGAGACTGTTTCCTGATAGCTACAATCTAATCTTTAAGTGATGAGTGAATAGGTTACTTCTAGGGATGCGTGCTCTAATATCGACCACATTATCGCTTGCCATCAGACCCATCAGTTGAGTTAGGTAGACAAATGCTAGAAAAATTGCATGTCTTAGAACCAACAATTCGAAGACATGTGACATCCTCCAATCTGCACTGGGCCTGCCTAGTTGATTACGGCCCATTCCCTCTCCTAGAGAGGAGGGCTGAGTCCCAGCAGTGGGAACATTAAAAGGCTGAATATGCTATGCTAATTAAAAAAAATCAAGGTATATTTCCATAACCCATGGTTTGCTGTTATTTCAAGTCGAGTATATATAAAGAGGTAAAGTTTGTTTTTTTTTGTTTGTAGGAGGTAATCTCTGGAAGTACTGGTCCGATTGCTAAAAATTTTTCATCGATAAAAAGCTGCTTTATTCCTGAGTGACATATATTTTATGTACGCGGGCGAAGTTGCGGGGAAAAGCTATACAGTTATAAACCACTGTCTTCGGGACTTCCCTACAATAGGTGGCAACAAATATAGCCGCTAAACACATATTTACTTGGCAAGGTCGACATCCAAAGTGTGGTGCAATTTTTTGCTGAATCACAAATTCAACATCCATATTACTTCTTTTGTGGTAAGCAGCGTAGTCAACATTAGCTCATCGTTGGCACTTGTTTATTAGTACGACGTGTTTCAAATATCACGATTTGCACAAACTTGCTCAGGTTGAGCCATTATCCTTGTTGCGCTGAAACTTGGATTGAATTACAAGCAGTTATTACGTTTTGAGTAAGAGCTCATACACACGAGAGGTATGTTGAGCCGTCGACCTATAACACTTAACACACACGACGGCTGCTGCTGATCTTTAAGGCTTTTAGTCCCTTGAACATCTGGCCGGAATTTAATAGACACAACACTCGTACCCGCCTAGGCGGCAGTACGAGTATCTGTGCATTTAATTGCGGATAGAGCCCTGCTGATTTTCAATTCACTAAACTCCAAGCGAACGTTCGCTCTCTTATTGTCTTTCTATTGTGTCTCAAATACGGTATTCGAAAGGTTAAATCAATTTTCTTTTGCGAAATATTACATAATTTTGGTATGTTCACTTTGAAGAATATTTAACCACCAATTTTTTTTAAAGTTTCTAAAGATCCAAGCCGTCTCGAAGGAATAGGAAAAGTTGCGAAATTGCTAATTATATTTTCTGACAAAACTATTATTCGCACAAAGAAATCAATAGTTGATAATGTAGTTCGTGAATCTCTATTAGATATTTTTTTTTTCAAACCTATTAACCGGGCCGTTACCGAGGAGTAGGCTTCAGAAAGTCACTGTTTTAAAGCTCGGGGGCTTGGAAGTTGGAATGTCGATGGCCGCCGTCGACGCGTCTACAGCTGCCGCTGACAGGTCGATGGCTTTAATTTTCGGTGGGTAAAAATCACCCAAAAGACATCCCCCGCCCTTGGGCGGAGCAGGAGATAGTGTCAGACTCTTACTGACTAAAAACCCACCCCGTTCCTTCGTGCCTACATACCGGGGCTGAGCTACCTTTCGGATCTAACCCTGGCCGCAGTAGGCTTCGACCCAGCTGGGCCCCTGCTGTTGCTGACAACTCCTTGAGGCACGCGGGAACAGTGCGCGCCGTCGAACAGGTCTGACGGACGGCTGCTGTTACCTTAGCCGTTGGCAACATGCCGCTCATGTGTATGAGCTCTAAGATATTCACTGATCGTGACTTAGAAGTTGTTAAGAGAATTTTGGGTGGCACAATGTGATTGACCGCTTCTTAATTCTGTTAATGTCGTTCACTTGAAATTTTAAAGGACACACAGGACAAGAAAAGACAGAGAATATAAACCTTATCAATAATATGTAAACGGAGGAACAGACTGACTGATATATCAAAGCACAGCCGAAGCTAATAAGACTGGGGGCGTGAAATTTTGCACAAGGTTTCCTTTTATGACATAGGCTAGTACTAAGAGAGGGTTTTCCAAAATGCATTGCCTAAGGGGATGTAACGAGGTCACAAACTTTATATGGAAGAACGTACTTTTACGCGGGCAAAGCCGCTGGCAAAAGCTAGTCAGTATACTTAAAAGGTAAAGTCCTGACTTATGAACGTCCAGCCCAAACCCTTGGGCCTAAAATGCTGAAATGCATAGAGGTTCTTTTTATTCTTTAGGTTGACTCCTAAGGGTAAAAAACGGGCGTCTAAAGTTTGTATGGAGTAAGATAATTTAACGCAACCGAAGCCACTAATAGTGGCTAGTGGAATATAATGGAATAGATGGGAAAAAAACTGCTTTTGTAAGGTTATTGTAACATTTCAGTTGCTTTAATCGGTTGTCTTGGTATGGTTATGTGAAGAGGAGGGATGAAGCGCATATTACTAAAACAGTTCTGAGTATACATGTAGATGGATGGAGAGGGAGAGGAAGGCCGAAGAAAAGATGGATGGATTGTGTGAGGAGCGATATGAAAGAAACGGAAGTTAGTGATAGTTTAACGGGTGACAGGACAGAATGAAAGAAAAAAAAACGTGTTGCGCCGACCCCAAGTAATATGGGATAAGAGCAAGAAGAAGAAGAGGAAGAAGAGATTGAAAGAATTACTAAAAAACACCTTTTACCTCATTAAATAAAAGACTCAAAATGGATTCACATTAATTCCCTATAAAGCTTCGTAAAGCATTTTTTCTAAAATTTGTAACTTTACAACAACATTCTTTATAATTACTTTGTTTTTACACTGCTTTTTCTTTGTTTCCAGAGAAAAGCGTACAAACGAGAACATACGGATAGACAAAGAGCGAGGAGTGATGACAATGAACCCCAAGTTGCAGCTCGAGTTCCTGCCAGACCTGTCTGTAGACGCTCTTGAGAACGTCACCGTCAAGATACCAAATATTGCTCTTATTGTAAGTATTCTATTTATTATTAGATTGTGTAAGAGTGAAACCATTGGGCCCACAGAAAAGATAAAAAACGTTATAAAGGAATACTTTCCGATTTGTACTACAACGAGTGTCACCACTTGTCTCACACCCTTTAACTCCACTACAGGCAATAAACCAATATGAACGCGCATTACGCAACAGACCACGCACACTTAGATCGCAAGTTTGCTATTGGTAGTTGAACTATGAGCATTGCCTTAGTTTGTAGCAGGCCTACCCCGCCCTCAAGGCCATTCTAACCCCTTTCATCTGTTCTGTGATCGGGCCCATGTAGTAGATTACGGCCTATTCCTTATCCTAGAGAGCCCTAGTAAAGGGAAGATTTTAAGGCTGATCTTACGAGCGAATTGATTTGGCCCGATAGTAAAATTAATAAATTGTTAGTTTCTCCACCAACCCGCACTAGGCCCGCGTGGTGGATTACGGCCCTCTCCTAGAGAGGAGGCCTGAGTCCCAGCAGTGGGAACATTAAAAAAAGGCTGATTATGCTATGCTTATGCTATTATAGATAAAGCTGGTCTTTCGAGCCGGATAATTTTGACTACTTGAACACTTTACGCAATCGTAGCTTTTTCTGGGTGTTTGTGTTTACATTACAATTTCAACTACAGACTTTTTCCTTAATATAAGATTTCTTTAAGCTAGTATGCTTGATGATTTCGATTTTCGAAATATCTGTCTAAAAAAAAAAACATTTTGACTATTATAGATCAGCCGATGGACTTTTTCGCACAAATAAGTCGTAGATCTACGAAAGAACCCTGTTATTGTTTTTATCATTTTATTTAAAGCTTCCGTGTTCTTCTAGTTTCGTTCCTTATCGGTAAATAAATTGTTATTGTTTCGGCTAGTCGAATACTTTTAAAAAAATAGGTAGATAACCTACTTCGAAAGAACGTTATACGGAAACTCATTTTAAGTCAAAGTTATCGGTCAGAGAATAAGCATTGCCGGCCTTGGCTGAAAAGAGTTATGAGTATACTCACATGAAGATGAATGGAGAGGGAGACTATAGAAAAGACGGATGGATTGTGTGAGAAGTGATATGAAAGAAAAGGGAGTTAGTGATAGCGTGACGAGTGACAGGACAGAATGGAAGAAGAAAACGTGTTGCACCGACCTCTAATAATATGGGACTAGGGCAGGAAGTTCAACTTACGAGTAGGTAGTAGATCGCGGGTTCAGAACCAGTCACTGTTCTCGAAACGATAAAGGAAAACATCCTGAGGAAACTGGCATGTTCTAGAACCAATAATTCGAGAACATGTGACATTCACCATCCGTACCGGGCCCACGTGCCACGTGGTGGAATACTGCCCATCCCTCTCCTAGAGAGGAGGCCGGAGTCCCAGCAATGGGAACATTATAAGGCTAAAAATGCTAATTAGGTATATTATAAACGCAGGAAAATGATAACATTCCTTAAATAATAAAAGCTCATAAAATAACACTACTAACTTAAGTCTTGTCAGGTCACTACATTATTTTCAACATAACATTTAACACAATAATTTCTGGTCAACATAGTACATGGTTCACAAAACCAGATTTGAAGCCATGACCCCTCATTTCTCAGTCAATGCCTCGGTTAATGGGTTGTGAATGGAAATTCTTGTGTTACAAAACATGCGTAATGTAGCCCTTTGACACTAAAGGTATATAGTTGTCATAAAGAATTTCAAGGTTAATTATATGGTGTTTCTTAAATAACTATGAATTCAATGACCGATTGATTACCATAAATTCATGTTCATGTTTCCATAGATCAATGGAATAAGCGTTTTTCTATTTAGGAATCTCCCAGTAGAAACCCAGAGTCTATTGAAGATCTATTGTTGTTAAATGTGCTTATATTGCCCGAAGTGGGAATTTTGCTGGCACGGCAACGGCACATCTTCAGCTTATAATAATTAATATAGACTTAGTTGGTGGCAATACTAAACACAACCCGAGTGACAAACAAATATCTGCTAGAATGGAAGGCAAAGGCCGGGTTCCCACTATTCCGGACCGGTATATCTACCGAAAGCTGGATGCCGGAACGGAGTTTTCACATTACACCGGATCCCGGACAGTCAAGTACTTACCTCAGTTGAATTTGGACCTGTGCGCACAATGGACGACGAAATGTTTAAAGTTTGGTTTTAGTATTAAACATAATTCACGCCATGCTGCTAACTTTATGTTTTTGTCTTTATAGACTTCTTCAGTTTTATCCCACAGAACAGGTTTATCTTGGACAAGCGTAATTAAGGCTTCTACTTGAATATCCACGTGGTCCATGACATGTCTACTTATATTGAAAATGCGAGCCGAATGACGTGAGGGGAGCTCGGGCGGGGCGGGCGATCCAGCACAAACTCGTTCACATTACTCCGGTCTGGTATTTCTACCGGCACTTCGCAGTGGCAAAACGCTCGGTAAAAATGCCGGAGCCGGGATAATGTGAATAGCTTCATATAAATTGTACAGCCACTAGCCCTTCCGGCAGTTTTATCGGTCCGGCATAGTGGGAACCCGGCCAAAGCAGGAACATAGGTGTGGGTTTTAGTCAGGGAAAATCTGAAACACACCCTCCCAGGTTATTGGATGATTCCTATAATAATATCCGGGTTTTCGGATCGGTGGGAAATCATCAAATAGAATAGATTTCCTTTTTCGCTCCACCTAGAAACTCCCTCTCTCTGTCGAACGGAAATATCAGACCTTTACTGACTGAACCCCACTTCCGTTCCTTCAATTGCCCTTTACGTTCCGCTATGATGACACGGTGGGACTCCACCTGCTTGGGCTGTGACCACCGTCTCCTCGTGGGGCTCGGCGGCAATCATCCCTCACGCCGGATCCTGTTTGTGTTTGTTGTGTTGTTTTTTCTTACTTTCATCCTTAAAATTCCCACTTTTCTTTTCCAGGCCATGAGTACCTTATTAGCGGACAAGCTGGGCTACTACCCCAACGCAGGGGCCTACTACTCCATGTCCCTGCTGGGGTCGAAACTCTTCAAGGACCTCACCGTACAAGACATGTTCTGGGGCTATGACGACCCCCTAGTGTCGATAGCGAACACCTTGCTACCAGGATGGATTGATTTCAAGAAGATTGGGCTTCTTGATCGGGTTGGTATTTTTTTATTATCTTACATTGACTGGCCTGTTGATCTAGTGGATAGTGACCCTGACTGCTATGCCGGAGGTCGTGGGCTCGATTCCCACCCAGGAAAAATGTTTATGTGATGAGCATGATCATTTGTTCTGTGTCTGGGTGTGATTTATCTACATTGAGTATGTATTTAGAAATATACACCGTTAAATTTTAGTCGTTTTAATCCCGTGGAGGGTCGATCCGGTACATGAAACACTATCGATTCGTAAAGATAAAATTGAAAAATAAAGTACCTTTTCTTCAAAACTCGTATTAATTTACGCATGTACGAAATTAATTTCTTTAAGAAAACGTCAGCTGAGCGAGTTCAATGACCTATAGGTAGTAGTCGGCGTTGCGTACAAACTACCTACAGGTCATTGAACTTTAGCTTCGGACTAGATGGCGTTGTGTGATAGTTTTGGAATATTATTATTATTATTACAAAATAGGTACATGTGATAGACGTAACTAAGCTTATCTAGGACATTACTTACATGCCTCGGAAAGCTTATAAAGCTAACTTTACAACATTAATTTTAGTAAAATATATGTGAAACCCGAAACATGTGTCTAGTATATTTATCTAGAATCTATGTAGGTACAAAATTTCAAAACGGTATTATGAAAAATCACAAACTATATGCCAGTTATGGTACCTGGTTGGCGACATAAATACATAGTCAACGGGCCATATAGGCAACAAAGGGGTTGTTTTGCACTTGTACCCAGCTGGCGTATACTTTTTAAATAATTTTTGGAAAAAAATATAACATGTTTTATGAGTCGTTACTCTAGTTTTATTTTGGTATGATGTACAGCTACAATAAACTTATCCTTTACATCTATTTATAAACCAAGACTACCTGGTTAAACCATACCAGTTGTTTATGGCCACACTTTTTTGTTAAAAGTCGTTAGGTTGTTACCATTGTCGCTATTTTAAGATAATTGCTAGCATTAGCAGTAAATTCTCAAAACAACTGTAAAAAAAAAAAACGACGCAGGAAAATTGTATATACCTATACTATACACTATTCGCGTTAAGATTAGACATTTAAGAGGCTGCTTTTTCACTCGCCTATCGTCAACATCGAGTATGGTTTAAAAGCTTGTTACTTCATCTAACGCCATCCAAGGCGATGTTTGACGAAAAGGCCACTTCCGTGATTAACTCGAATATTTTACAAAACTTGTTTCAGGAATTACGAGTTTTTTAAACCCTTTAAAGTTACTGAAAACGAATTCATTCAAAATAGCTGATTTTCAAAGGTCTTTACTGGATTAGTTTTACACAAAAGAAATTGATTTCAATATAAGTCTAGGCAATATCCACAAGATACTGTGTTTCCAAAATATCTAATGGAAAATGTGTAATAACGTCTTAACCGCGTAAGAGCGGCTGTATGAAAAGCAGTGAAAATGTATGTCGCGTTGCATCCCCTTAAAGAAACCTTTATCACAGTGTGTTCAACCGATTTTAACTTCTATTTCATTTTTTTTTTTATGGTGGGTTAAAATCATCCAATGACACCTCCGCTCTTGGGCGGAGCGGGAGATAGTGTCAGACTCTTACTGACTAAAAGTTCCCCGTTCCTTCTAGCCTTCATACCGGGTCTCGAGCTCCCTTTCGGATAACCCTGGCCCCAGTAGGCTTCGACCCGGCTGGGTTACTTCTATTTCATAGGCATAAGAATGATATTAAATGCAAAAAAAGTGGTAACAATACCAACTATTTACTGCAGTCGCCATTTGTCATACCACCAACGTAATAAAAGTCAAAATCGGTTGAACGGACAGTCATAAAAGTTTTTCTTAAATGTCTAATGTTATTTTGAACAGAGTATAGTACTAAAGTAGTAAGAATATTCTCTAGTCTAATCTGAGATCTTTTTCCACAGTTCTATGCACAAAAAATTGAGTGGTCTGAGGTGGAACTCAAAGACAAAAGCAGAAGATACTCTTTGAATTCGTGGGACAACACAACTGGACTTCTGGAGCAAGGTTTCACGGATTTGGAAACCAGGTAAGCAGACCCTACCAAAAACCTAACGGATTAAATGCAAGACATCAATAAAAACCGAGCGTTATGTAGGTATATAAGATCTCCAGAAAATTGAAGACTTCGTATTATGGTATTAATAAATTTTTATTAGATTATAACGTACTCTAATAGTGCAAAAACCAACTATCTGCAATTCTTTACGCAAATTAAGTTAAATATAACTATCGATTCGTTTCATCAAGACGAATCTACAGGTAAAACCGATTTATTAGCTCACAGACTAACTCACCGACACTAATTCACAAAAATAGCTTCGGCAAAAAATTAATAATCTACAGTCTGTCTACATAACATCTACATCTAGTCTACATAATTTAATCGAAAATATTAATAACATAATATAAAAATGTTGGTGCATTTAGTTGGTTTTTGCCATGAGGGTACGATATTTTCTTGATATATTGTGAAAAAATCGTTTTTATACGATAAATCACATCCAAATTCAATGGTTTCCAACATAACCTTGACTTACTTAGAAAAAGAATTGTTTAAAATTTTTCGCGATATTTTATAATCTTCGGCACTTGCAATTTTCCGGAGATATACATACAACATGTACCCAACTAGAATAATGCCCGACCTTAGAAAATTAAGTTACAATCATAATTCAATAACTAAAATTTTATAAATGGACTTAAGTTGAGATTTTTTTATGAAATTGGTTAGTTATCCCAATTGTAGGTAAATAATACAGGAATCGACACAATACACTTGTAAAGCATGTGTAATTGATATCTACGCACGCACAAACAAACAATCTAGTGAAGCAATCAAGATTTATCAAATTATTTTTAAAATAACTGAAATCAATACAGTAGCCGATCCTAAGCATTCATTATTCACGACATGGGTTTATGATGTCACATGTTATTTATTAATATTACCGTAATTACCCAATCCTCTGTCAAACTTGGTAATTACAATGATTTAATCTTTGACGATGGTCAACAGAAGGCCAACTAGGGTGATGAAATTACTCTTAAAAGGCACTTACAATCAGTAACCGTTTAAAATTTGCCTATCTAATCAGGCCTGCCATCGTAACAGATTAAACAAGATAGAGTTTATTAGATTAATCAACATGATCCAGCTATTGTACCCCATATCCAGTGCAGTCCAAGGGACACAGCCCGAAGCATCACCAAACTTAAGTAGCAGTGGGCGGGGCTAATATTGCTCGCAGAACAGATGGGCATTAGGGCCCAAAGGTTCTAGAGTGGCAACAAAGTGGACCGATTACCTGGTGAAGGTCGCAGAAATCCGTTGGATTCGAGAAGCTTAGAACCGTATGTCGTGGCGACACTTGAGGGTGTCCTACGTCCAACAGTGGATGTATTTCGGCCTGGACATAGGCCTCCCCTCAGCGTCGCCACAATGACCGGTCCTGCATGTCACGCATCCATCGGATTCCCGCAGCCTTGACCGGGTCATCGGTCCACCTTGTTGGAGGCCTTCCAACGCTGCGATGATGATCATACATAGGTACATAATCAGCCTTTCAATGTTTCCACCGTTGGGACTCAGACCTCTTCTCTAGGAGAGGGAATGGGTCGTAATCCACCACGCGGGCCCAGTGCGGGTTGGTGAATGACACATGTCTTCGAATTTTTGGTTCTAGGACGAATCGTGAGGATGATAATCACACCACTCATCTAAATTGCACGTTACAATTGTATTCTTCTCTTTCAGCACACCATGCAACAGAATCAAAGGTTCTTACGAGGGTCTCATGTTGCCGTCTAACTACGAGAAAGGCCGAAACATCACGATCTTCAGGAAGCAGGCCTGCAGGAACTACCCGTTCAACTATGTTGGTGAGAGGACGAGTGATCAGGGACTGCCTTCTTATTTGTAAGTATATTCTTCATTCGTTTAACTGACCGAAACAAACCGAAATAACCGGAATAAACCAAGTTATTTTGAAACGTGGTAGGTAATCTTGATTGTTGGCCAAGTCCCCCAGAAAAAATGCCCTCATCAGAAAATAGAAATCAGACATGAGGAACTTTTATTCCAAATAGACCGTTTGCAGGCACTTTTGAACTATCAAAATGAGGTACAGTCAAAACAAAGTGAAGCTAAATTGTCAACTGGGGCCGTGGCCATTAAAGCTAATCTATTTATTTCCTTTTTTGATAATTTCTGTATAACTTTTAATACGGTAAGTGCCAGATAAACGTGGAATAACGATCATTGACCCGCCGACATCTGTTGACATTCTTAATTTCAAGAACGGAAATAAAAACATACAGCTGTCTTGAATCGACATGTATCGTGATCCTTTACATTATCTAGTAATGAAAAGCAATTCATTGTTTGTTTTGAAAGAATTTAAAGCTATCACCAAGTTGCAACTATTTATGTTTCTCACAGTTGTGTTTTCATTTTATTTTAGATATTCAATGGACAGCACAGCTTTCAGTAGAACCTCCCCCTTTGCCTGCAATTGCACCAATGAATGTCCTCCCGAAGGTTTCGTTGATGTCAGCAGCTGCTATTACGGTAAGTAGTATACAAGGTGTAAGGGACAGCCCTCCACAAACTTTAAGGGCTTGCTCAGTAGACGAAACTGAACAACCTTCCACAATACTTTTTTTCAGGAAACGAAAAAAAAAATCAGCCTCACCATAGAAAATTATAAACTTGATTGGACAGTTCGTATAGAGAGGCCGATATTTTTTTTTGTTTCCTGAAAAAAATTTTTGTGGAATTTTCAGTTTCGTCTACTGAACAAGCCCTTAAAGTTTGTGGAGGGCTGTCCCTTACACCCTTTATAGTCGTTTTCTTCATTAACTTGGTTAAAATAAGCAGCATTATCAGCCATGTTCCCAATAGGCTAGTTGCCGTAAAAAAAGTAATTAGTCCGTCTTTTAGATTATTCAAAAATAAGGGACACGTATATTTTTATTTGTAATTTAAACCAAAAATGACAAAGATATAGCCCATTAAAGTTACGTGTAACGTCACGCCATGCTGCATTTAACTTTAACCTTTTGAATGTCTTAAGCAATTGTCTTTCTATTGTGTCTCTAATTACGGCATTCGATGAGTTAATGGGCTATATCTTTGTTATTTCTTGTTTAATCGAAAAAAGAAAAAATATTTTTTTATAATCTAAAATACGGACTAAATAAAATGTAATTATTTTGTCTCTGGAAACTACCCTATTCTCATCATCTTCCTACCTTTGTCCCGGTTTATTAGGGGTCGGTACAACAATCTTCCTTTCTGTCTTGTCACACAATCCATTAATTTTTTCTCTTCCCTCTTTCTCCCTCTCCATCCATCCACATGTATACTCATAACTCTCTTAGTAACATACATATCATACCTTCACATGACCATATCAAGACAAATAGGCCTTTAAGCTTTTCAGTCACTCCGCCACTTTCAAACTACAAATGGATATATTGAGAAATGGGAATATTAGAATATACACATTCATTTCCCATTTTATACATTCTCGTCACATCACTTCAATATTCTCATCTCCGCTACTTGTAATCTTCTGTTTCCAATTCTAAACTGTTTTATATTACATCCAGGTTTCCCGATCTCTCTATCAAAGCCACACATGATGGACACAGATCCTGTACAGCAGTCATACTTCGAGGGTCAGAACCCTGATCCTAAGAAGGACGGATCGCATTTTGAATTAGAACCTGTAAGTAATGGCTCATTTTAACCTTATTACGTACAATAACCTCTCACTTGGATCAACTCGAGAACATTTCGTTAGTTTATTCATATAATGAAGATATTCTTGAAATGAAGATATCCGCAGGAGAACCAAGGTTACCGACATAGCTCGAAGAACCGCCAAACTTAAGTGGCAATGAGCAGGGCACATTGCACGCAGAATAGATGGTCGATGGGAACGAAAGGTTCTGGAGTGGCGACCACGTACCGGAAGACACAGCGTTGGAAGGCCTGCCACAAGGTGGACTGATGAGGTCAGGGTCGCGGGAATCCAATGGATGCGTGACGCACAGGACCAATCATTGTGGCGACGCTTGGGGGAGGCCTATGTCCAACAGTAGACATCTTTCGGCTGAAATGATGATTATGATCCTAATGATAAATTATAATTAATAATATTAATTGTTTACAGGTAATCGGCGCTCCGCTAAGTTTCTCGATAAAGATCCAGATCAACCTTTCGGTGAGAGTGTCTGCAGGAAACCCTATCACAAAACCACTAAAGGATAAAGTTTTGCCAATCATGTGGTTGTCAATGGTGAGATTTTCATTAATAGTTTTGCAGTATAGGAATATTTCAAAAATAGATACTAATTATCCCCATTAAATTTTTGGATATCATGAGCAATCACTAAAAGGTTCTAACTAAGGATGATAACGAGAATATGAACTGTAATGATAAAAATATGGTAATCAAACTTACCATTTCTCAATCTGGAATTGACATAAAAAAATGTACAAACCGTAGATAATTATCACTGGATCATATTACTTAAAAAAAGTTCTTCTCTTCCAGTACTGCGAGTCACCACCCCCAGAAGTCATAACGATGCTTCGTCTCCGCTTGATCTACGCTCCTCCACTGGTCATCACACTGGAAGTCATTCTGTTCGTCATAGGACTGGTCCTAGCACTGCAAGGCCTACACAGGATCTGGAAACCGAGGTACAAGATCATCCCACCCAAGGAGATGCCCATGCCTATTATCAGGAGGAAGAGTGCAGAAAGAAGAAGAAGTAGTGTGATCTTGAACATGGCAGAAAATATCGCATTTAGTTTCAATGACGATGAAGATTTGGCTAAAGAAGCCGTCTCACTCTTAGCTATAAATGAGGATGATAGCGAGTTTGTAGATTTGCTGGTCAGTTCTGAAAATGAAGACTGAGAAGGTAAAGCCGTAGAAAATTATGCTCAATTCTGTTAATTGGGACTGAAGTTTGCTCAATTCGATTTAGTTAGAGAGAATTTCATATCATTGTGAAGTGTTTCGCCTTCTATGTAAAAGCAAAAGTGAGAAAAAGTGAAAATTTGTATCAGATTAGTTTTAAAGATTCCTATTTATATACTCTCTACCAACGATGACAGGACTATTCCCAAGTTTCCACCTTGCATTTTGTAGACACTTTATAATTATTAAATATGTCTAAAAAGTCAACCGACTTGGGAATTTTGTATTATAATTAATTATTTAAAAAGTACTTATATACGATAGTTTTTATAAGGTTCTTCTAGTAGTAAACAATGATCAATATCTCTGATTATTGAACCAGCGTTGACTACATCAGATTTCATTTTATTCTATTAATTACACAAGTCGGTTGACTTATTAGACAGAGTCTACAAACTATTTTTGACAGGAAATCATATTTATGAGTGGTAGAGATAGACAACGCGTTTAAGAAATTGCCCGGGCACTGTCAGTATTGGCGGTCATTTTATGAAATTTTTGATAACGACCGGGCAATGTAGACTTAAGCTCTGGTCAAACTGAGACAAAGATATGCTGGATGAATGTTTAGGAATTCTCACGAATATTTTGTTGTTTACTGAACAAAATTTTGCTGATTGAATAGAAGCGAGATATCGAAGGGGTTAGTCGTTATTTGACGAGTCCTTTATTTATGACTTGCTATTAATAGTGTAAGTAAGCATTCTACTCCGCTGGCGGTTTAACTGTTAAGGTAGATAAGTAGGTGATAATAAATTGCTCAATATTAATTTGTAGGAGTTAGAAAGGTGTGAGGTTATCTAGTTTTTATACAGACTGTCTACAGCGACTATTTTTGCCTTCTGTGTACACAGTTCTCATAATAAAGCCTATGACTGGCCTGTTGGTCTAGTGGTTAGTGACCCTGACTGCTATGCCGGAGGTCGTGGGTTCGATTCCCACCCAGGACAAATGTTTGTGTGATGAGCATAATCATTTGTTCTGTGTCTGGGTGTAATTTATCTATAATATGTATGTATTTAGAAATATATAAGTATGTTTATCAGTTATCTAGTACCCATAACACAAGCTCTGCTTAGCTTGGGACTAATATAATATAAATAAATATATAAAGCCTTCCGCGTGTTATAACTATATTTGTTATGTCTTTAATAATAATTATATTATTGCCAAATGCTTTCGTGACTATGATGTTTAGCGGGCTAGATGATTACAGTTGAATTGCTTATTTAAAATGAGATAGTGGTAATAATAAACAAATTTTAATCAAATCTGGGATAGTATACTCCGTTCGTAATCAGTTGAGACATTTAAAAAACCTTTTTACTTTCCGTTCAACGGATTTTGACTTCTATTTCGTAGACATAAGGATGACACTGAAATCAAATAAAGTGGTAACATTACGAACTAATTTTTGCAGCTGCCATTTGTCAAGGTTTTAATAAATGTCTCATCTTCTTGCGAATAAAGCATAGTTGTGTGAGCCAACAGACATTCAACCATAAAAGTAGAACTATACTGCGCACACGTGTGCCACACATGCTGATCTGGGCGCGTCGGTCTCCATACATTTTATATGGACACTAGACTTGTAGAGCTACACTTGATCCACGCCACGCGATGTTGTTCTACGTACAAATCACACGTGTGCGTATAGCGCATTTCTAGTTTAAAGGTGATAGACAGTGCATTCCTCTTACTGTACAATTACTGGACGAGTTCTTTATAAACAGTAATCCAGTCTTCATGAACCCAGTATTAATATTTCACAAAAAAAAATATATTTTAAATCTCTGATATTATATTCCAGTACTAGTTTGAAGGGACCAAGATATTTTAAGCAATTGTGATATTATTATTAGATTTTTTATTTTTAAGTTATTTGTACATATATCTGTAAATAGTTAATTTAATAGACTGATGGTGAAATGTTTTTGTAATTAAATAAAATATTTTTTATGAGTTTAATAACTTTTTTATTATTTCATTAATATTTTTTTTTCCTTTTTACAATAAAATAAATTATATTTCAATATTTTACAGAAACTGGTATCTTAGAAATTACGTAAATAACCCGAGTAATTACAATACTGCTTACCAGTATAAATGCTTATAAATCAGGTTAAAAATAAGAAAATTCAGTATGCACATTACTGCAATTTTCATCTGCGCCCCTAATCTAAGCACAAAATCTCTTTATTTTGATTTCATGCAATCAACCTCCATATTAGCAACACTCTTGGTAAATATCTAATAATTTATGTATATTGTATATATATATTATTATTTACCAATATATCATTTATAATGTATAACATTGAATTTTGTTAAGAATATTATTTATACTAATTAAATCACAGTTATTTTGAGTGGTAATGGAATGAAATATGTATCTACGTAACTATCAGTGACAATCGATAAATTAATTTTATTAATTTTACTCGGATTAACTTTAATCGTGACTAAATAAACCACGATTTCTTTACTAATCGAGATTACACTAGTCCTAATCGAGATTTTTAAAAATAATCAGTAATTCGTATATATACTCATTAATTTGATTAAATAGATTAACTCCCTTCTTCCATCTAAATTGGAACATTTTTTTCTTTGCAACCATATTTTCCCTAGGTCGCACAAAATGGTGAATGAGCTATTTATATAATCATGAAATTTATATTAATTATCGTTAAAAAATTAAGTTTTTTCAAAAACTTAGAAATTAACAATTCCGTATTTCAGTAATTCTAATTCTAATCTCTCTAATCTTGATTAACTTTGTAATTGATTGATTAACTTTTGCCAATATTGCTAATATCAGACTAATTAATTACATTATATATTGATTGAGTAAAAGTTAAAATCAAAACAGTTTACAAAAATCATTGACACGCGCAAATAATAAAAATCTTTTGGTTTCTGTTTGATTTTTGAGTTGTCAAATAACTTTTATATGAGGAATAATCCATTTTTATTCGTAAGAATAAAAATGACAACTTGAATTATTTTCTGAATTGGTTGATAAATCTTAGTTATTTATTTGGGAGCTACCACGCAAAGCAATTATCAGAAAACATTAATTTATCAATATAGGCATGTCTTACATTATGAGTATTACTTGTCAACATATCGGTAACTACATACAAAATACTGTGACTTATACATATTATTAAACTTATTTATAAACATTCTAAACAGTATTAGATAACCTTTATATAACAACAATAAACATTTATTCAATAAATCTATATAAAACGGAGACTAGAAGGTATATTTACAAATTGGTAATCAAAATAAATTAATAATACAAAATAGGGTAATTTGATCGTTCATTATATAATATAATACTTAGTTATTATCCATGACACAAATAATAACAAAAATAATCTTGTAAAGTTGTTCTAAATCAGCAAAATTCATTCGAGATAAACCATTGACCTCTGCTATGACTATAATACTAGATCACTTAGGCACAGACACATATTTACAAACATAGATTTCATTTCTGATAGTCCTTTAAGATTCCAATGGTATATTCCGTTCAATAATTTTGTGCTAGCAAAAAACCTTATTGAAGGCCTTTGCATCTGTAACGTATCTAAATATGTGAGCAACTCTAGCACTGTCTTATTGATGTAGAGTTGAAACAAATTGAGATATTAGCTAGCTATATACTAGTACCAAAAATGTTGTAGGTACTGTTTCTGAATTAAGCATAGCTAGTCTGTTTCATGTTTATTTAGTATGCTACCAAAAATGCATCAGAAAATAACTTGATAATGTATTTTTATTGCAAAATTTTATTGGTATTTATTTGATAGCTAGACCCATCCGTAAAAGATACTGTGAATAGACCAACTGCTATTTCAATTCTACAATACGTTTCTTCGCTTGTTCGCTATATAACTTTTTCGGCCTCCTCAATAGTTAATTCCTTTTCCTAAAGTTTTCTTTCCGATTTACTGGTAGTCTGTAGAACTTCTGTCAAGTATCTTAAATACTTATCACCATGGCCTAAGACACTTAATTTTCATCTTCTTTACTTTACTCTACTACTGCCTGGTGTACACTCCAAGCTACTTCTAAAGTCCTCATTCTCAAAAACCAGCCAGGTACTACAATTTTATCATTGTCTCAAAACACCAGGTACTAGCTTGCATAAACATGAGCATATATCCAGGAGACGTAGTAGGCCACGTTGGTATAGACGTCAGGTACACCTCGTCGAGCACAGCCTGATCCGAAGGACGTCAGGCCCCGGAGCTCCCAGCGACCACCTGATCGACACTGGAGAGGGCCACCGCTGTCACCCTGAAAGAGGAGGGGAGAAGCAGTTAATAGAGATAAGATATAGAAATAACTAAAGGCAAACCAAATATGGGAAAATGCGAGGCTAATTTGATGAAGTAGGTATTGGAAGTTGGAGACAATATTAATAAAAATCAACCTATCCATGATAAATTAAATTAAATTTACTTTATAAAATATATTTCAAAATCCAGAACCAATAAAGAATTGTATCTTTTTCTTTAATTCTTTATTGCACACAAAAACATACATAGTACTCGGTGATATAGACAGTTCACGTACAAAGCCGAACTTAATTCGGCAATGAGTTTTCTTCCAGAGTAAACCTTTGAGTTACAGAGAGAGAAAAACAAAAGAATGTAATGAATGAATGTGGTTTTGTAAGCTACACGGATAGCGTCATATTTAAGAAACGTTATCTTTATATCTTTGTATCTTGACTGTAGTCAAATATGCAGAAATAAAGCCAAACAGAAGAATATTACAAATGTAGAGAGCGTCTATAGTAAATTCCAAAGCATCGTCTACAAAATTGAAATACCATCGCAGGAGGAAATTGCACCTAGCCGCTAGATGGATATGAACGTGACTTAATTATTTTAAATTAAATTTGTCTGAAAAAATGTGTTACTAATAAAAAGTGGTAGGTGTCAAAATAACATTCACTGATGTTTTCTATTGCTAACCGAATGGAATGAGAATTCATCAAATAACATATTGTAAAATTGATCAACGTGTCGGTGAAAAGATGTTTCGTTGTTTATTTTTTCGAATCAGATCTTTCATATTTTCGAATGAAATCTAGACGAACGCTGTCTAAGTCAAATAAACCCTACGCATCTTCTCAGAATTACGTCAGCTTTCTCCTATATTATCATTGATTTCTGTAATAGTAGTTATATGATCCTCTTTTTCATAGTACGTAACAGATGGAATAAATATTTTGAGGTTTATTTATAGTAGTGTAAACTAGTGCTTAACAGTGATCCTGCCTGTTGGTAAGCCATGCTGCTATCGTTGATGAGTTTAGGTTGCTTACAGAATTAAAAGTTATCGTTCATCATTTCCCGTCATTCGTCTTCGATACCACTGACAGAAACAGGTGACATCGGAATTCCCTCATCCAGTATCGAACTCACGACCTTGCAATCAGTCACAGCTAAACTATTATTGCCTGATACAATATTCTCTGATGAGTGAAAGTCAAGAATTTTGATTGAACTTTCCAACGTGAAGTCGATGTCACGAAAATTAATAAGAACACTATTAAATTGTAACAAGTCAACATTTGTCTTATCTGGATCTAATGATCAGTTGTTACTGACAGTGTGGTATGGCATATCAAGTTCGTCTAGGAGTATAAGACTATAAGTAGAACAGTTATTTGTTTGAGATGTATGGTCAGATTTTCGAGTTATGAAAAATATATGTCCAAAACAATTTTGGCAGGGACTACACAACAAATATCCTTCTTCTATTAGAAAACTGTGCGTTGGTAGCGAAGCGAAGCAACATTAATTCTTCCACATACTGTCGTGATTTTTAAATCAATAACTAAGTCTTTATTTTACAATATTTTCTAGCTCTCAGCTTTTGATTACAATCTCATGTCATTCATCTATCGCGCATAATGTCTTCTAAGCGGAGGATCTCGGTCTTTCAATCTCCGAGACAAGATCAGATACAAGGCTTGATATAGTAATTTTAAACTGTTCAGTCTTGATGACTGATAACAACAGCTATTGCAAGTGCTATTGTGAAATAAGATGTATGACTAAGAGCTGTTAGCCGTAGATTGTACAAGCAGATTTTTTAGACAATTAGTCATCTTTTATGAAGACTGGAATTTTAGGATTCCTAACAAAGCAATTTGAGTTGAGCAGTGGTGGAATAGTGGCCCATAATGGTCCCGACTTACGAGAGGCATGTGATAATGTACTCGGAAGTAGTAATTGTAATGACATTCCATTTTGTTTTATTTTGTAATTTTTATGATTAATTGTATTTATAATTGTAATTAATGTAATTTTATGTAATTTTTAAACACAATACAAATTTTTCTTTAATAAATAAATGGAAATTGAAAAAAAATTGTATGTCTCGAGTTTGAAACCAGCCTTGCTCTCAAAACGGTAAAAGAAAACATTATGAAAAAATGGGCATGTCCTAGAACTAAAAATTAGAAGACATATGACAGCATATGGATTACGGTCCATGCCCTCTACCATAGTGAAAGCCGGAGGCCTAGCAGTGGGGGACATTACAATGCTGATTATGCTATGCTATTTATATTAAGCAAATATAGATTTTTGTAATTGTGAACTCCACTTCAAGCCATCAGCCTGAAGTATTAAACTAGGTTTTAATACGTTGATTGAATGCGGTTTTGTAAAAATATTTTTGGTATTTGAAATAAATATTATCAAATATTCTTTAGGATCCAAAACAAAACTATGTATGTCGGTTCAATTAAAAACTTGAGATAAAAATCAAAAATTCTTAATTTAGATAACAATCTTGAGACATAATTGGATCAATTAAAATTCCTGATACACTAAGTCCAGTATTCACTCTTAAGGTCACATCAGATTTTAACTCTCTCTAAGGTGAAAAGAATTGCAAACAATTAAAAATTACAAACTAAAAATACTGCTTTCTTGTTTATCAAAATATGTATACAAAATTATCATTGGCTTACTTGACATTTTTGGACATAAATCTCGATGAGATCATATTTAATTTTCAGTTTACAGAAAAACTTTGTGCTAGTATGAATTATATCAATTCCATCCTCCTCTTCCTTGCGTCGTTTATCCTCAATGCTGAGAATCGTGACCTCAACGAATAACTTACTTGTGGACCATATTTCGCCATGTTGTCCCATCTTCAGCGAAGTAAATGGCGTCTTAGACTATAGTCTCTAATTTAGCACGGATTTTGTCTGGTATATTATCGGATTCCTGCCTCTGTGTCTTTTCCCATCTAAGTTTTTCCACAATAATCATTTGTCCGGCCTGTTGGTCTAGTTATCAGTGACTCTGACACCCAGAACAAATGTTTGTGTGATGAGCATGATCATTTTGTTCTGTGTCTGGGTGTAATTTATCTATGATAATTATGTATGTATTTAGAAACATATAAGTATGTTTATCAGTTCTCTAGTACTCATCACACAAGCTCTGCTTAGTTTGGGACTAGATGACGCTGTGTGAAAAGTTGTGGATTATAAATTATAATCTTTTACACAGTGGTAGAAATCAATCAATAAAAACTAAAAAATAATTGTACTCACCACACAGGCTCCTGTACTGCCATCCGTACTTCCGGCACACAGATGACCATCATTCAACGGAAGAGTCAGTGCGTACCTATCCCTGCACACTTTTAACGGTAGAACAGGAACTTCAGCTTCTAACAACACATCTGTCAAAGTTCCATTCGTCTGTTCTCTGCCCCATCCAGTAGTATAACACTCATCTTTGAAGTCCAATCTATTGTTATCATCAATAAAAGGATCTATTTCTTCACCAAACATAAGTTTTTTATCACTTCTGTTTATATTTACTTTGTAATCATTTTTTAAAAGGCTGTTTTGGATAAGTTTGACCACACTATCTAGTGTAGCACTGTCATAGATTAAGTCATTGTGTCCTTTTTCGCTATCAGATTTTCTTAGTTCTTCACCATTCTTTCTTTCTGTTTGTCTGTTAGACTCGTTGGATACTCTAACATTATATCGCATATTCTTATGTTTCTTATTGACAAGTCCTGAGAAGATATTTTTAGTTAAATTATTTAGTTTTTCAAGGTATTTTACTGCTGTATCAGGTTTAGGTTTTGGTGGTTTAGGCTTTCGTCTTGGTGGTTCCGTGTTGGATTCTGGACGGAGATAGAATGACGAGCTTTTGTCCGTTTCGAAGGCATCGATAGGTGGGGGCTCGAAGGGAGGCAGGCAGATTGTGCGGATGCGACTGCCTGTGCTGACGTCTGCTGGTCTGGTCAGCTTCATTAGGGCTGGAAAAAGAAAAATTACAACTGCTCAATACAATTTATAATATTTTTGTTTAACTCTTATTCTATTAATATTCCTATACAAGGTGTCGTTTTGAAGCTGCAAAATATTTCAGGAGGTAATTATGTTAGTGATTCTCGACCCGAATCAATAATAAAATAAGTAGGTAATTTTTTTTTTTTATAACCGCGCTTTTTTTCACACACACAAACACGGAACAATAAAGGGCGTTTTCACACACACTAACTCGCAACGATAGTTTCATAAATAATGTATCATCCAATCATCATCCCGCACGCCACACCCTAGCCACGCCCCCGCGGCCATCGATCATTCGATTTAGTTTAGTGTAATTAAAAAATTAAATAACAAGTATTACTGATTATTGACCAAGTATCGTTTTTTTACATGATTATTTATGAGTTTTATTACAACCTCCTGAAATATTGTGCAGTTTTAAAACTGCACCTTGTATATTAAAAATAGCTTCTATCTCATTGGCCTATTGCTGTAAGAGTCTAGAATTGCCCAGTAGTAGCCCGAGTTTTGAGCGATTTTTACCCGGTTATTTGGCGCAATTTAAGTCAAATTATTTGAAGTAATTCGTGCCAATTCGCTCGGAAAGATTTGTGCTAAGTTGCTTATAAAGTTTTCAGCAAGTAGCTTGGATATATTTAAATCAAGTTGTTTGGAAAGATTGTGCCAAGTTGCTAGCAAACCTTTGAGCCAATTTACGTGGAAAAGTTTGTGCCAAATTGCTCGAAAAAAATCAATTCGATTGAAAGGATTTGTGCCAAATTACATGGAGAAATTTCTGCATAGTTTCTTGGAGAGATGAGTGCGAAGTTGCTTGAAAACACTTATGCCAAGTAATTTTTTTTATTTTTTTATTCAGAAGAGTTTTCCTTAATTATGTTTAAGAAAAAATAAGAGTAAGTACTACCTAAAGTTACACCACTACCTAACTTATTGGAAAATAAAAGTAACGTGATGGTATGTCTTTCTCACCTATGTCATGCTGGTAATTATGGAACCGGTGATGCAGCACGATCTTCTCGATAGGTACGTAGGCTCCCTTCTGCTCCGCGCGGTCCCACTCTCCCAGCACCGCTGTCCAGAGAGCAGGCACCGGCAGGTTGAACAGCTCACTGGAACATTTTGTTGGAAGCTGTTACTTTTGGCATCTGTATACAGGGTGTAAGTGCCCAGTAGTGGACCTAGAACATTGAACTTTTGTATTGAGGTTAGACTTTTGAATTATAAAGTCAACTGTGAATTTGAACTTATTTGGAAGTTTAGGGTTGAAGTCAAACAGATATACTTATGGATGCAGTGAGCAGTGGTGAGCAGCCACATCGGGTGCACCAGCACACCTCCACACCAGTGCCCGATCAGACCGTAGTTTGGATGCAGCAGCTGGAGTGACACCTGGAAATCAATGGAGACGACAGTAAGAACTGGTGAATCGTTGCATCTTGGATATATGCATGTAGCGACACTTACCAAATCTACACTAATCATAGCATAGCATAGTCGGCCTTATAATGTTCCCACTCTTGGGACTCAGGCCTCCTCTCTAGGAATGGGCCGTAATCCACCACGCGGGCCTAGTGCGGGTTGGTGGATGTCACATGTCTTCGAGTTTTTTGGTTCTAGGACATACCGATTTCCTCACGATGCCGCATACCTCCGTTTGCAAAGGTAGAATCCTCCGACCAGACAAGGTCGTTCGGCTGAAATGATGATGATGATGATGATAATCTAAACTGACCTGCCATGGCCATGCTCCTCTCTTGGACTCTCTTCCCTTGATGATGCGCAGCTGACCAGGCGTCCTGTCTCGAGGCTGACGCGTGTGCCGTCGTAGTGGAACCCCACATTCTGCGGAAGAAGAAGAAGACAGTCGTTTGGTGAAGAATATCATTTTCTAAGGGTTCTATATTCCACTGGCGAAGACAATGATCGTCAGGGATTTCATTTCTGTGTTATAAATGCTGAAACAAAAAACCGGCCAAGTGCGAGCCGGACTCGCACGAAAGGTTCCGTATCGTCCGTAGCAAAAAACGGCAAAAAATCACGTTTGTTGTGTTAGAGCCCCTTAAATATTTATTTTAGTTTTTATTGTTATAGCGGCAACAGAAATAAATATCGACTGAAAAAAATTGAACTGTAGTGTCTAGCTATCACGGAAACCCCAAGCGAACGCCGCCGTCACGCGTCACGCGTTATTTCAATACTAGGATTATTAAAAGTCCGCATAGATTATTCAAATGTTGACGTTTTATTTATAGGGTATGTACCTATCTAAGAATGTAAATAAGAAGTTTTTCATAAAGTAGTCTCTAAACATCGAAAATAAGCAAATTTCCATTTATCTATACCTACTTAAATCCTCAAGATCGAAGCGTTAATGAGATACAGCCTGATGACAAACGGAAGGACAGCGTAGTCTTAGTAATAGTGTCCCGTTTTACCCTTTTGGTACGGAACTCTAAAAAGACGACTAAAAATGGTTTCCAAAAATTGTAACATCTCAAATACAAAGTGTTCAACCAAGCGTATTAAAAATATATTACAACTACATAAAACATTATTTTACAACACAAAAAAACAACGATTTTTGCTATCTGATACAAGAGTAGCAAATCGATTCGACATTTTTATTGTTAAGTTGTAGTAGGTAATAAAACATTAAAGGAACATAAATGTCGGGTTAAATAATTATTATTTCAGTGTTTTTGTAATACTTATAAGAATTATTATCGTGATGATTATGAGGAACGAATTATTTGACACGCTATTTGTTCACGGTCTGTCTGTAAGCTAGGTCGTATGATAAGCGACAAGCGGACGCGGAGGCGGGGGCGGATATAATGGAGAATTTTACTTCTTATGTAAGGTAGTAGTTAGTAAATACGTACGAGTACTATATATTTGTCATCGTATATAACGATGTACAAGCAGGTAAAATAAGGGGGAAAGGCAGAATTCATTGAGCATCAACATTATTCCTCTTAGATTTAAATTCCTATATTATACTCGTACTTTGCAGCTCGAACATAATCAATTTGTAAAGTTGTAAAGTCCAAAAAACAAGTTTTATTAAACGTGTTTATTATCCAAAAAAAAAAAATTAATTATATATTATTTAATTTAGTTAAATTTATTTAATAATATTTAGACTATCAGGTTAATAAAAAATATAGAAGCTTATAATAATCATTATATACAAACAGGTATAGAATGAAGGAAAAATATCATCGGATATCAAAAAATCATCCATAATTAGGTACTTGGGATCATTATTGCCGCTTCATGAAGCCGTACAGTTAAAGACGTTTTCTGCTGAACATGAGTCTCCTACAATCGCCACGTCAAACGGTCCTGTGCTTGTACTGTGTTATTGATGAGAGCAAGTAAATTTCGTCTACATATAAGACGACTATATATAATTTTTTAATTTTAATTTTAATTTTAATTTTTGATTTTAATTTTAATTTTAGTTTTGATTTTAATTTTTGATTTTGATTTTAATTTTAATTTTGATTATAATTTTGATTTTAATTTTGATTTAAATTTTGATTTTTTTTGATTTTATTTTTGATTTAAATTTTTGGTTTTAATTTTGATTTTAATTTTTGGTTTTAATTTTGATTTTAATTTTGATTTTAATTTTTGGTTTTAATTTTGATTTTAATTTTGATTTTAATTTTTGATTTTAATTTTGCTTATTATTTATTTTATTTTGACTTTATTTATTCTATTTTATTTTTATGAGTTAGTAACGTAGTTTTTAAGTGCTACTAACATAATATGGATGTATCTGATTTAAATAAATAATAATAAGGTCAAGCCGCATGCATCAGGCGACAAAATCTACCGTGAAAGTGCTCAACTACAGACGAACGCTAATCGCTTTCACTATGACCGCGACTGCATACTTAGTCGTAAATTAAATTAACTTTTTTGCGATAATATTGTTTTAAATTACACCGTAATAAGTCGCGTGTTTTAAAATGTGTGTAATACATCTATACAAGTCATGAATTACAAATTAATTTTAATCGTTAAACTAGAATTATATTAGACCGGCACACGTGGACCACGCCTGATTTGTACGTAGAGTCGCGTCGTGTGGCGTGGACCTATATGCTCTAATGTAACTCTACAAGTCTAGTTGCCACATAAAGTATATGGAGACCGATGTGCCCAGATTGGCGTACGTGGCACACGTGTGCACCTTAATTTTAGCGAGTGAGCATAGAGAACCAAGATATTCTTCTTTTCTTTTTACTGACTTCTCTCATTTCATCTGAGCATTGGAGTTCAGCTAAGCAATATAGGTACACCGCTAAATTTTGATCGTTTTAATCCCGTGGAGGGTCGATCCGGTAAGTACATAAAACACTATCGATTTGTAAAGATAAAATTAAAAAATAAAGTACCTTTTTTTTAAAACTCGTATTAATTTACGCATGTACGAAATTAATTTCTTTAAAAAAACGTCAGCTGAGCGAGTCCAATGACCTGTAGGTAATAGTCAGCGTTGCGTACCTAACCTTCCAGTCCTTCTAGTTTTATTTACATGACTTTTTTATTGACCTATTTTGTGTCCCACTGCTGGGCAAAGGCCTCTTTCCTTTCTCTTTTTGAACGTCTCTGTCTAGGGCGATCCCTGGCCAAGTTTGTCCACGTACATAACCAGATCGATCGACCTCGAAGGCGTCGACCTCCTTCAGGCGTCTAGTGAGTGACAATCCTCGCTCACCTGCCCGGGTGCATTCGTGCGACGTGGTCAGCCCACTCCTAATTCAGCCTGGCTGTTTTTTCTCTGACATCTGCTATTTGATTTATAGAGTGCAGCGTTGTGTTTCTAACGCGATATGTTCGCTTAACACAGTATACTGCTTTAAAAACGCCGAAGAATAATCTCATAATTTTTGGATTCAGAGACTCTACCACAAGCTCTTAGCGCGATACATTTGACAACCTAAACTGAACTGCTTAAGGATTATAGTCCCTTGAACCATCAGGCCGAAATTAAATGGTCACTACTCTCGTACCCGTCTAGGCGACAGTACGACTATCTGTGCATTTGTTTGCGGCCAGCTGCGCCCGGACAGAGCCCCGCTGACTTTTAAATCCATTTTCTTTGCGAAATATTGATTGATTTACATAATAATATATGCTATTTTCACTTTGAAGAATATTTAACTACCAATTTTTATGTGTAAAAACGTTTCTAAAGATCCAAGCCGTTTTGAAGGAGTAGGGAAAGTTGAGAATGTGATGTTTTTGTATGTAATATTTTTTTTAAACAAAAGTATTAATCGCATGAAAAAAATCAAATGTCGATAATGTTGTTCATGAATCTATAATAAACATATATTTTTTTCAAACCTATTAACCCGGCCGTTACCGTGGAGTAGGCTCCAGAAAGTCACTGTTTTAAGGCACTTTTCGGGCGCTTGGGCCTTAAAGGATGGAGCTATAGTATAGGATGTATAGTTCTATCCCCCTTTCTTACTCGCTCGCTCGACATTTTAATATGTCATGGTAGGACCCCCGAATCATGTACTAAATCCATGATATATAATATCATGATATAGATAAGACACCGTAATATACAGGGTTACTTGTAAAACACTTTCAAGCTCTCAGGACCATGTTACTTATCATAAACAACAAATTTTCTATGACTTTTAAAAATTTATCATATTTTAGTTCATCAGATTTTCATAGAAAAATAAAAACATTTAAATCGAACGTACTAAAAATACCGAAGTCTATGCGAAGCAAGCGATATTATAATAGCGGATGGGACCGAAATCGGGCGCCGGGGGTGCTTGATGTGCTTGCGTCACGTCATACAGACGTAGGTAGGTATAGCAAAATTCAGAGTTGAAATGTGTTAGATAGAACAACGAAATCTTGAAGATTTGTTTTTGGTAAATTTTTATTTTATTATCTACTGTTCGGAAAACTTACAGCTACTAGTTACAATAAAACTTAAAATAGGTAAAAAACGGCCATTTACAAGTTTTCACATATACTAATGTGTATGACTAAAACTAAGATGACAACAGCATAGGGTTAACGAGATAGCGCTCATACTATACAAAAAAAAAGACGTGTGGCACTCGGGGACTGCCGCGGTAAAGCTATTGCATAGCATTTTTATCAACTTATGCAATTATAATTATTTATTTATTTTATTTATGCAGTATTGGACTCGGTGGAAAGGCGTGCGAAGAGGCTGATTGGTGATCCAGATTTGGTGAAGTCCAATCTTCAAAGCCTTGATCACAGGCGTAGGGTAGCCAGCCTTTCGGTGTTTTACAGATTGCATTTTGGAGAGTGTGCGCAGGAATTGCATGACTTGATTCCGCCATCTCATTTCTACCATCGGACAAACCGACGCACGGCGAGTATCCACCCTTACGTTGTTGAAACATCTACGGTCCGGACTAAGCGGTTCGCCTCGTCATTTATACCGCGAACTTCGAAGGACTGGTACAGTTTGCCTGCTGCGGTCTTTCCGTCTGATTATAATTTGGGTGTCTTCAAGGCTAGAGTGAATAGGCTCTTAATAAACTAGTGCGCCTCACCATCAACGATTGCATCACTGCTTACCATCAGGCGGGATCGCAGTCAAGTACTAGTTTATAACAGATAAAAAAAAAAAAAGTATTTTTTTTTCTTTGTTTTTTTTTCTTTGATAGTAATTGAAGTTACACTTTCACACATTGAATTGAATTTTGATTGATTGTTCACTCATTTGTTTTCTTATCGGTCACCACGCTCAAAAAACAAATGAGTGGGGGGTGTTAGGTTATTTTCGTTACGGAATTTCTGGATTCGGTCTCCACGCTCAAGGCCCGCGATAGAAACTATGCAATAGCTTAAAAAATAGAATGAATTGTTATGTTTTGTAAAAAGTCATAGAACAAAAGTTGTTGTTTATGTTAGTAATTAATACAGTCCGGCACGGTTGTCAGTGTTTTACAAAATACCCTCTATATTACGGAAGGACAGTTTTCCATGCGGAACAACGTCATCAGTTATGTCCACACCCGCGATTACCCAACCGCGCGGTAAAAAGGTGTAATGTTGTTACACATACATTATTGATGAGCTCACGGCTACTCATTACACTCGTTATGTACATGCGAGCACGTAACTGCTGTGGTATCAGGAGGTGCGACATTTTTGTCGCATAGTCGCACGTCCGTATTTGGACTTGAAATTTGGGTTAGTTTGTTGCATAATTTGTAGAGAAAAATTAACTAAAATACGATTATGTGAGAATTGTAATCGTTACTGTAACTCAAAAATGCTCCAGCGTCCACTACATCATTACTTATCATCAGGTGATACTGTGGTTAAGCGCGAGCCTATCTTATCGGACTGACTGATCTTATCTTATTTGACTGGCCTGTTGGTCTAGTGGTTAGTGACCCTGACTGCTATGCCGGAGATCGTGGGTTCGATTCCCACCCAGGACAAATGTTTGTGTGATGAGCATAATCATTTGTTCTGTGTCTGGGTGTAATTTATCTATTATATGTACCTATGTACACACAACTTGACCGATCATGTCTCCGTGGAACTTGCTAAAGGAAACCAGACCCTAGGGGTCTTCCTTGACCTCGCGAAGGCCTTCGATACTGTATCTGTTTCTATACTCCTAAACAAGTTAGAGGCCATGGGAATTAGGGGAACACCGCTAAAACTTTTAGTCGACTATTAAGACGATCGATACCAATGTGTTAGGATTGACGATATCATGAGTGATGAACAAAAAAACACTAGTTTTGGTGTTCCCCAGGGAAGCATACTGGGCCCAACCCTCTTCTTGATTTATATTAATGATTTATGTGATTTGAACATTAAACAAGGCAAAATTATTTCTTATGCTGACGACACAGCCTTAATTTTTTCCGCTCAAACCAGCAATGAATTATACGAATATGCTCAATTGGGTTTAAACAGTGTGACTAATTGGCTTCAAAGCAATTTACTAACATTAAATGCTGACAAGACTAAATATATTCACTTCTCCATGCGCGACCTTCAATCTAACACTACTAATTCTCATCTTTATGCCCACAAATGTGGATTGCGCTCAGTCAGTACATGCAATTGTCCTTTTATCCTCAAAACATGCGACATTAAATATCTCGGGGTTATAATTGACAAAACACTCTCATTTAAACCACATATTGAAAGTTTAGTTAAAAGAGTGCGAAAATTAATCTTTATTTTTAAAAAATTGCGAGCAATCGCAGACTCAAAACTGATCACCCAAGTTTATCTGGCACTCGGACAATCTGTAATTCAATATTGTAATACCTCGTGGGGTGGAGCACCTAAAACTTATTTGTTACCTCTTGAAAGAGCTCAGAGAGCCATTTTAAAAGTAGCCAATTTTCACCCGTTCCTCTATCCCACAGATTTGCTATATAAGTCCTGCAACGTACTGACTGTTCGCCAGCTTTTCATCATGCGTCTGGTATTAAAACAACACACCATGCTTTCCTACCACCCTGAAGTTACTAGTAAGAGAAGGAATGATATTGTATGCAATTCCAATACTTTTTCAAAATATGTCTTTGTAAAAAGGTTTTTCACATTTTTAGGCCCATTTCTGTACAATAGATTAAATAGAAAATTAGGTTTGTACAAATTAAATTATTATAGCTGTAAAAAGATTATTGTGCAATACTTACTCAGCATCTCTTACAGAGAGACAGAAGATCTCCTAATAGTTTGTAAATAAAAGATGTTTTGCTCTTAGTTAAATTAAATATATGTTATTTAGTATAGTTAATTTAATGATCGTTAATTTATTACTTAAGGTTATTTGTAGTTTTTAGCCTGAAATACAGGTCCAACCTAGTTCAGGCAACAAATGCAATGTATGCGTTAAAATTGTTTTTGTATTTTTATTTAAATGTGCCACTTTTATTAAATAAACGATATTCTATTCTATGTATTTAGAAATATATAAGTATGTTTATCCGTTGTCTAGTACCCATAACACATGCTCTGCTTAGCTTGGGACTAGACGGCGTTCTGTGATAGTTGTGGAATATATTATTATTATATTATATTATATTATATTATATTATATTATATTATATTATATTATATTATATTATATTATATTATATTATATTATATTATATTATATTATATTATATTATATTATATTATATTATATTATATTATCAATAATAATAAAATGCGCCCTGGAGCGCTAAAGGCAACTGAAGGGACACATGTGAGTTTTAGCTAGCTAACGTCTACATGAAAAGTAGAGTAACCTTGTGGGAAAACCTTCCAACTTATCAGACCATACAGGACCATAATTAAGATCATCACCATCTCCCTAACTTTTTCCCGACTAGCTTGGTGTCGGTTTCCAGTCGTCCAGCCAGAATACCTGTGTTTTACATGGAGTACCTGCCTATCAGACCTCCACAACCCACTACTGAGCAACACGAAACTCCTCGTGAACGGGTGCCGTCAGTTGAGACTGGTCATCTCTTAGCTGCCACTGGTTTAATTCAATTTCTATCTTTTAATTATTTATTTTATTTTATTATCTACATTGTAGAAGCTTATTGCTCACATAATAGAAGCAACATGAAATATGTAACCAAGCATTATACTCGTATGTAACACATAATATGATTTAAAATGGAGGTTCTTGCACGTTCTTCTCTATAGAGATCAACGCTTTGGACTGACCAACATTTGACTATTAAAAAGTGCCTGCAAATGGTCTTTTTGAAATAAATGATTTTTGATTATGATTTTGATTTCCTTGGATAGACAGATGGTCAGACTTTCTGGCGTCTGACTACGTGTTACGAACGTCAAAGATCTTCGAATAACAACCAGGACCAATTAAGATCAAATTTATTATAAACAAAATTGCACTAACTACTTTCTTCAAACGTTTTGCGGTTTTATGAATCAGCTGTGATGAATGTCCGAGATGAATGTGCCAAATATTTAATTTGTGCGCGTTCTATGAACCCTTCCTCTTAAACTATTTATTTAATTTGATCGATTCGACACACAACATTTATAACGGTATATTTAAACCGCGGCCACCCAAATCAAAAGGTAACTATTGACCTAGTAGAGAATTTCAATAATTTGAGCAAAAGGTAGACAAAGCTGGCCTGTTGGTCTACCGGTTAGTGGACCTGCTGCGGAGGTCGTGAGTTCGATTCCCACCTAGGACAAATGTTTATGTGATTAGCATGATCATTTGTTCTGGGTCTGGGTGTAATTTATCTATAATATGTATGTATTTAGAAATATATAAGTATGTTTATCGGCTGTCTAGTACTCATAACACAAGCTCTGCTTAGCTTGGGACTAGACGGCGTTGTGTGATAGTTGTGGAATATTATAATATTATTTATGAATAGGTGGAGAGATGATGTCGGTCGGTAGTCCTTACTTTGTTTGTCTCGTGTGTTTGACTGACTTATTTTGCAACTAGCTTTTGCCCACGTACAAAAAGTATTCAGGAATAAAGCAGCTTTCTATCAGTGAAAAAATTTTAGCAATCGGACCAGAACTTTCAGAGATTACCTCCTACAAACAAAAGAAAGCATCTTAACCTCTTTATAATAGATATCATGCACTTGTCGAGTTAGAACTTCACGCTGAGTTGCTGGCCTGTCGGTATACTATCGGTTACATTTTGGGAAGCGTGCGTTGGAATAGCACAATTTAATTCAGCCAACTCCGTTCCATCATCTGACCACTAGACGTATGGCGTTGCGCCATCGGTACATGGTGCAACACCCGTACGTACAAAGCGTTTTGAGAACACATTCATTATGCGTATAGCTAACGAGTGGAATTTCCTGCCGGAGTTTGTCTCCTGATAGCTACAACCTTTTTCTTTATGCCAAGAGCGAATAGGCTACTTCTAGGCAAGCGTGCTTCTTGACTTAAAGTCCTGCAGGATGTAGCTGTCAGGAAACATAGACTCCGGCAGAGAATTCCACCCCTTAACTGTACGCATAATGAATGTGCGTATGTGTGGGATGTCCACCATGTACCGTCGAAGACACTTCCGCCTGACCACTGCTTCATTTTACTTGCAATCGAAACGAAATCTTCAAAGGGTTTGGTTTTGCGCCGCGCCGCAGGATTCAAGCGAATTTTTTTTAAGTTATCAAGCAGAAATGTCCGAGACGACACCAATGGCACAATCATCAAACGATTTGAATAATTTTGCCAACAAGACTGACCTTTTTTATTTGAACTGTACCTTTAACGTAAAATTTATTTGTTTTAGATCGTTGGCGACTGATCAAGCAACATTATGTATGGACTAAGCGTTTCGCCTCGTCGTTTATACCGCGTACGTCGAAGGACTGGAACAGTTTACCTGCTGCGGTCTTCCCGTCCGATTATAATTTGGGTGTCTTCAAGGCTAGAGTGAATAGGCTCTTAATAAACTAGTGCGCCTCACCATCAAAGATTGCATCGCTACTTACCATCAGGTGGGATCGCAGTCAAGCACTAGTTTATATCAAATAAAAAAATAAAAAGAAATATCGGCGTCAAATGCCAATAACTCCTGAATATCGTAGACGCTTTCAATTTATGCGCCTTTTGCCGGCCTGCTGTGGTGCGGATGTGGTGCGTTAGGCGTACTGCGTACGGACGATTATATTTTTCGTGCTTGGCGCGCAGTGCGGCAACCGTGCGACAACAGGACGGCAACTTCACAAGCACGACGTGTCCAATTTGTGTTGAAAAGCGCATCACAAGCTTACAAACGCACGGCAGCTAGATATACGTTTTCAATTTAGGCGCTTGTTGTCAGATTGCTGACGTACTGCAACCGGCCGGCTGCAGGACGGCAAACGTGCAGCAGCCGACCTGCTGCAGTAAGCATAAATTGAAAGCGCCCTCAGAATAAAAAAAGAGAGAATTTTTTTAAGCTATTGCATAGCTTCTATCGCGGGCCTTGAGCGTGGAGACCGAATCAAGAAATTCCGTAACGAAAATAACCTAACACCCCCCACTCATTTGTCAAGGAAAAAAAATACTGCATAAATAAAATAAATAAATACTTATAATTGCATAAGTTGATAAAAATGCTATGCAATAGCTTTACCGCGACAGTCCCCGAGTGCCACACGTCTTTTTTTTTGTTTTTAGAATAGATAACGTTATCTAATAATAAACTCATGTATCGTGAGTGTGTTCACAAACATGTAAACTCACAAACACAACTACACAACTATCGGTAAGTCCATACAAAGGTTTATTCCGAGAGGTTATCAAACAGTGGCGTAACTGTGCCATCTGAGGCCCGTGGCAAAATCATTAGATGGCGCCCCAGGAAAAGCGTCAACTTAGTAATTTAATTTTGATAAATCACTGAAGTACAGATGTAAAACATTCTTTCTTATTAATAAATCGGTAAGTCTCCAATACACAAGGATTTTTATATTTCGTCTCTGAACATAGGCTTCCTAGTGGCGTATCAGAATTAGAAATTGATCCTTTTCTTATGAATGCGTTTAATAAATCTTAATAATTGATTTGAATTTGTAGATTTATTTCTTCTGAACTCAAGGTCTCTCGGACCGGGGGCCCCACCGGGGCAGGGGCCCGTGGCATTTTGCCAGCGTTGCCACCCTATAGTTACGACACTGGTATCAAACGCGCGACCCACAGAGCCTAGCACCTATTCGCTTAATCACTGCACCAACTGTACCATATTTGCTACACATTCCATTCCTCAATTATGGAAAGTAAACGTCCAAATCGCTATGGAAATGCTTTGTCACTACACAAACGAGTTTTGAAAGTGAAATTATGACAGTAATGTATTAGTTCAGTTTTGTTTGTTAAACACTAGACGATGTTTTAATTATGCATAATAATAATCTTGTAGGCGGTTCGGAACAACACTTCAAAGCGACTTGTAACCATAACTCTAGTTTATGTAACCAAGCGTTGCCCTTATAAGTACCCATATGTTAGAAATTTTAGTATTTTTACATGACTTTTAAGGATTTTTGAGGACATTATAAAAATTTGGTCAGTGTTGAAAAGACGACTTTCCATTTAAAATACATGGTTTTACATCAAATGGCTACTAATATAGCATAGCATCAGCCTTATAATGTTCCCACTGCTGGGCCTCAGGCCCCAACAAGGAGAGGGAATGGTCCGTAATCCACCACGCCGGCCCAGTGCACTACAGATGGTGGGTGTCACAGGTATTTGAATATTTGGTTCTATTACATACCGGTTCTTCTTCACTGTTTTGAGAGCAGTGGTAATGAAAAAAATTACACAAAGCATTGCGCCTGGCTGGGTTTGAACCCGCGATCCTACAACTTAAGTTGGGGCCGTTACCACTCGGCCACCACAGCACTTTTCACTTGGAAAATTACAATTTATTTTCCTTAGTTTTGGATGAAAAATCATCAATTAATTTTTCTCGCACTCTGGGTGGTGCGAGAGGGTGTGTCTGTTTAACGGACTAAAACCATACCTTTTGTGTACCAAAGCTACCGTGTCGCGGTAACTGTTTCGAACGATTCTACATCCAAAACTGTCTTAAATTTTTTTTATATTGGTAACTTTTGATGACTTTTTATAATTAGATGTCGCAATTTAGTAACCAAATATTAGCGAACTATTAGTGCCTTCCGAAACCGTAATTTCTAAGTTGTGTAACCGTTTGAGCAGTGGTACCGGCCCTGACTTACGGCTTAGTTGTAGGTCGTGAGTTCAAACCCAATCAGGCTCATTATCTAATTTGTGTAATTTGTTTCATGACTATTGCTCTCAAAACCAAAAAAATTAAAGACATGTGACATCCACCAAACTACACTGGGCCCGCGTGGTGGATTACGGCCCATTCCCTCTCCTAGAGAGGAGGCCTGAGTTCCAACAGTGGGAACATTATTAGTCTGATTATGCTATAATGCTTAGTCAGCTCTGAAAACTTTTTACAACATTATTTTTAGTTTATGCCAAACCCAGACATAGTGTGTTCAGAATTAGTAACTGGATGGATTCCAATAGTTTTTACACCATGTGGGTGGAAAAATCTCACGGCATCCTTAGCTTCCGCATGACGCAGGTCTACACCAGACATGGCAAGTTCGGGAGGTTCCTGTACCGGATTCAAGCGGGAGTGATGCCCGTTCCGCTGTCGCCACTATGCAGAACGCCCGGAGGACACGGTGGAGCAAACAGACGAGGTGTGCCCTGCTTGGGTGGAGCATCGCCTTGCCCTCGTGGGGGCGATCGGCGGCGGAGACCTCTCGCGCCGGGCCTTGGTTGAAGCCATGGTCCGGAGCGAGGAGGAGTGGCAGGCGGTCGCCGACTTCTGCGAAGCAGTAATGCTCGCAAAGGAGGAGGAGGCCGACTGCATCAGGCAACGGCGCTCTCGCAGCCGCCTTCCGATCCCGATTTTCAGCCACCGTAGGCGCGGGCTTGCGGACAGTGAGCAATGGGTAGCACGCTGTCCGACCGTCCGGTAACTGTCCGGACCAAGCCCAAGTCGTCGACGGCGCGCACTGTTCCCGCGCGCCTCAAGGAATTGTCAGCAACAGCAGCGGCCCAGATGGGTTGAAGCCTACCGGGGCCAGGACTGACCGACATTTGACTATTCAAAAGTGCCTGTAAATGGTCTATTTGAAATAAATGATTTGACTTTGACTTGACTTTGACTTTGACCGGGGCCAGGGTTACTTTCGAAAGACAACTCGAGCCCCGGTATGAAGGCTTGAAGGAACGGGGTGGGTTTTTAGTCAGTAAGAGTCTGACACTATCTCCCGCTCCGCCCAAGAGCGGGGGTTGGCATTGATGATTTTCCCACCAAAAAAAAAACACCATGTTATATTTTTTCCCAAAAATATTTAAAAAGATCACAAGTTGGACACCACCGACATTAAGTACAACACAGGTCACGGCAGTTTATAACGAGTATTAGGCGCCAGCAAACAGCTGGGTACAAGTGCAAAACAACACCTTTGTCGCTTGGTTGGATGGCACAGTGACTACGTTTTTTTTTAAGCTTATAATTTTGTGATTTTTCATGGTACCTACAGTTATGAAATTGTGTACAAAGATTCTTTACATAAAAATACTAGACACGTGTTTCGGGTTTTACATATACTTAAACAAATATTGTATAGACCAAGATATTTTTAACTTTTAAACCCTCATTTCCACTAAGTTTTGTGACAAGTCGTTTGCGATCCAGGCGGTGCGTTTGTGGAACGCGTTGCCAATTAGACAAGCCCAGTCACTAGTTTCTTCCATTTTCTTTCTCTCTTACGCTATCCTGGTTCTATTTAATTCAATTTCTTTCACCAATCATACTTTTTTCCCCTTTTTTCAATGAAATTGTGTAACATGTTATAATATGTTTAATATAATATTAATACATAGAGATATATAGACATATACAAGGTGTAAGGGACAGCCCCCCGCAAACTTTAAGGGCGTGCTCAGTAGACGAAACTGAACAACCTTCCACAACACTTTTTTTTAAGGAAACGAAAAAAAAAATCTGCCTCACCATACAAAATTATAAACTTGATTGGACAATTTGTATGGCGAGGTCCATTTTTTTTTTTTCGTTTCCTTAAAAAAAATGTTTGTGGATTGTTGTTCAGTTTCGTCTACTGAGCAAGCCCTTAAAGTTTATGGAGGGCTGTCCCTTACACCCTTAATATTATTTCAAAGTTATCTAGTGTTTGATTAATCTGTTAGTAGTACACCGCAGACTACCCTGTATTGTTTTATTCATTTCAATTGATCTTATGGCTGTCTAGTAGATATCGCTGTCAGCGATAAGACCGCCATTGTACCCATAGATTTAAGTCTATGTTATGTTACTTTTTGGTGTACAATAAAGTTTGTTCTATTCTATAACTTAAACGATTAGAACTTCTGCACATTACTGTCCAAATCAAAACACCAATGCCAGTTCCCACGTTGCAGCAAGAATGATCTATGCAGCATCCATCTGTATCGTGTCCCGAGTCATGCGGTTGCTGTCAGTGACCTCATCAGCAAGCCATCAGTGTAATGATAGCACTTTCACTGACAGCCAATCTCCGGATTACCGATAACGTATTATAGTGTCGAATGGATTACGTACTGAAGGTGTAGAATTCAACTGGGATAGTGGACTCAAGAACGCAAGGATACAGGATTGTTCAAAAGAGTTATTAAAAGAGTAATTATATATTAGAAACCCTGGAATGTAAAGGACTGCTAAAGAAGTCATCATCATCATCATCATCATCATCTCAGCCGATACACGTCCACTGTTGGACATAGGCCTCCCCCAAGCGTCGCCGCATCGAACGATCCTGTGCGTCCCGCATCCATCGGTTTCCTGCTACCTTCACCAGGTCGTCGGTCCACCTTGTAGGGGGCCTTCCAACACTGCGTCTTCCGGTACGCGGTCGCCACTCCAAAACCTTTCGGCCCCAACGGCCATCTGTTCTGCGAGCAATGTGCCCTGCCCATTGCCACTTAAGTTTGGCGATTCTTTGTGCTGCTAAAGAAGTGTCGGACGCTTATTGACTAAAAAGCGCTCAATCTGCTGCACGCCCTGATCGCTCAGGAAATGAAATTCAACATATTTTTATATAACGCAGTAAAGCCATGATCAATTTATTTATTAAAACTTCATGCAACACAAAATCAGGACATAGGCGGACTTAATGCCTTAGGCATTCTTTACCAGTCAACCAAGGGTGGTGAAGAGAAAACATGGCAGGTGTACCAAAAACAAAAAAAAAAAAATAGATTATTAAGGAAAATAAGGGTATTTTTTTTTTCAATACACTTACTCGAAAATCCGCTCCTGTCCTACTGCTTTTAGGCACGCAATATTTTGTTTTCCGCACTAATGCAGAAAAGTGCGCGTGCTCTCCCCCACCACAATGTTATTACATTTATCGTATCAAGCTGCGCGTCGTCTCCCACGCTTCGCCGGTCAACCCCCGTTTATTCAATTCTTCGTAAGTGTATTGAAAAAAGTCGTTTGATACACGTGCAAAGTCACTGCAGCCCTCGGCTCCATAACACACACGCCTAAGGCTCGTCCTAATTCCTCCTCGGTCGCAATGACAAACTTTCTGCACTTGTATCAAAATGTACTATTAGTTTATACGAGTAGATTGTTGGCTTGGCTATATACACTTTGATGCATACTGTAAGTAGGTATAGCAAGCAATCGATAAGTAAATAAAATAACACCTAATCGTGTTCCTTCAGTAGCCCTTTGCATTTCAAGGCCGCTTTCAAACAACCCCACAACATTTGCAGGCATCGGCCCAATTTGTACTACATCAAATAAGCGAATAACTCTCTGTATTTTTTGATATAAAGAAGGACGCTGATGTTTATAACTCTCTGTATTTTTTGACATAAAGAAGGACGCTGACGTTTATAACTCTCTGTATTTTTTGACATGAAGAAGGACGCTGACGTTTATAACTCTCTGTATTTTTTGACATAAAGAAGGACGCTGACGTTTATAACTCTCTGTATTTTTTGACATGAAGAAGGACGCTGACGTTTATAACTCTCTGTATTTTTTGACATGAAGAAGGACGCTGACGTTTATAACTCTCTGTATTTTTTGACATGAAGAAGGACGCTGACGTTTATAACTCTCTGTATTTTTTGACATGAAGAAGGACGCTGACGTTTATAACTCTCTGTATTTTTTGACATGAAGAAGGACGCTGACGTTTATAACTCTCTGTATTTTTTGACATAAAGAAGGACGCTGACGTTTATAACTCTCTGTATTTTTTGACATAAAGAATAGGACGCTGACGTTTATAACTCTCTTTAGGTCTTTTTATTTATTTAGGTCCTCAGCCGGTGCAGTTCAATTTCTGTAATATTCTCTCATCCGAATTTCGAACACCGCATTATAATAAAAACAAACATTTACAAAAACACAAATTGTATAAAAATTTCAATCAAATAATTATACAAACAAATAACAAATAAAATTTTATTTCGTTTTGTTTTTCTTTTTGTTTAAAAAAAAAAACAACAAAATAATAACAAAAAAAATGTATTTTCAATTAAATTATTTACCATTAACAAATAATAATAATTTAAATCTCACTTCGTTTGCTTGTAATACCAGTTGTCTTCATAGTTCAGCTTACCTTCTACAACAACTTTTTCTTAGCAACTGTTGTTGCATAACGTAAGGTTATCATAGGAAATTGATTGGTCGAAGTATAAAGGGCTTTGGCGTCGTTATGTCATTTGTTAAGGGTCCGATTACTTTGTGATGATTTGTGGGTGTGACGCAATTTACTCGTAATACAAATTGATTGTGGCGTTTATAAAAGAATTTGTGATGTAACTTGGTTGAAGGTATGTACTTGTTTCGTGTTGTATGAGTAATCATTATAGTGAAGTTTTTCATGGTACAAAAATGTCAAAGTCATTTAGCGAAGTACTTTAACAGAGCCTTATAGCTTGAAGCTTATGTGAATGATTCTTATGTCTTTAAAAGGCAGAGGATAAAATAGGACGTATGGATGACAATTATTTTATATCCCTTTTAATTATTTATTAAAACATTATGCACTAAGATAGCACACAGAGCAAAGGTAGATTTAATGCTTTAGGTAATTTCTACCAGTCGACCTTAGGGTGGTGCAGAGACATAACATGACAACTTAATAGAAAAGAAATAATATTATTATGAAAAAACTGATTTAAGAAAGAAAGAAAGAATTAATCGGCTACAAAAGTACATCATCTGTGAAAATTTCAACTGTCTAGTATCACGATTCATGAGATACAGCCTGGTGACGGACGGACAGTCAGACAGACAACAGTTGGAAGGATAGCGGTGTCTTAGTAATAATAATAATAATAATAATAAAAAATGTTTAAATGTTTTTTTTTTTTAATATCCTTTTTTATAAGAAATATTTAAAAATATAAACAATATGTATAAATAAAAATAAATGAAATAATAATAATATATCTTTATTTCAGACATTCGTCCATACATTTTTAACAAAACAAAAGTTAGTAAGGTTGTTAGTAGAACACATAAAAATACAAAAAAAATATAATAAATAACAGGGTGTTAGTAATTTGTTAGTACAGAATCAAGATCATTATATTAATTAGATTGCAGTCTATTTCCTATTCCTGAGTAAGTGAACACTCGCCCAGTAAACAGTAAACGGACCGTTTATTTTGCACGCTAACGTTCCGAGGACAGTGTTGGTGCTACCCCGGACCCTGCTCATCATCGACGCAGTTCTTTTCCTAATGATGGAGAAGAAATCATCGATGAAAGCTGCCGCAAACATTTCTGACGCACTGCAGTACCTGGGTTTCCTCAAAACTGCCCTCAGAGCGTCATTGTACTGAACACGCAAGGCATTAAAAGCCCGCCGCGTATAGTTGATCCACAGACTGCACGTGTAGAATGACTGACAGAAGGCTCTGAAAAGTAACAGTTTTACATCTGTAGTACAACGTGCAAATCTGCGGGCCAACATATTGCAGCGGACTGCCAACGCCCTCCTTTCCCTCTCCAAGTCTGAATCATCCTGTAGGCGATCCGTCAGCATGTGACCCAAGTATTTTACTTCAGTCACCCTTACTAGTGACGCCCCCCCGATCCTAATTGGTGGCACATTTGATGGAGCTTTGTTCCCCGCCTTGAACACCATGAAGACACTCTTACTAGCATTATACTTGAGTCCATGCGACGTAGCATACGCTTCACAAATGCCCAGAAGTCTTCTAAGCGCACTCACTGACGGGCTCAGCAGAACTAATAGAGTCCCGTTTTAACCTTTGGGTACGGAACCCTAAATACGAATCCAACCAATCAATGCCGTGATGATTCTATCAACTTCTTACGAATGTAATCTCGTACCTTCACTTAAAAAGAGAACTGACTGACTTCCGTCCTGATGTTCTTTTGTCAGATATCTAGCTAAACAGACTAAGGGTGAGTTGCACCATTTAACTATAACGGTAACCAAACAATAACCAGCCGTAAAACGGTCGCCTATTGGTCAATTTAACGATTTGACAACTGTTAACGGCTTTGTTATCGTTATAGTTAAATGGTGCAACTCACCCTAAGTGAATTCAAAATAATATATAATAGAGATACAGAATCGTGACTTAGCTAGTGTAAACTAAGTGTGCAGCGGTAAACGAATAGCGATTACATCGCGTTATACTCGTAATTTGAGATCTCACAGTGAGATCTCTTCATTCTTGTCTTGGCTACTGCGCCCGCGCAGACTGATCGATCTACATTCTAAGAATTTGACATCTCTGTCTCGGTCGAGTTTTGTATGTTTATTTATTTATTAAATCTTCATGCAACACAAAGTACAAAGGCGGACTTAATGCCTTAGGCATTCTCTACCAGTCTACCTAGGGTGGTGAAGAGACAATATGGCAGGCGCATAAAAAGAAAATTTCATTTAAAAAACAAGAGTAAAACAAAGTAAAGATATAGTTGAAATACACATACATAAATATTAAATATAATATATAGATAATGTATATCAATGTAAAGAAAGGAAAGAAGTTTTGTTCTGTTTTATGTGCAACGCAGCGTTTTTAAATCACTTTTTTAACAGTTAATTCCCAGACCATCTTCGACAATTTTTGTTTCTCCTAAACGTGGATAATGCTTTACAAATCTAGATACCATAGATAATAATAACTGCTGTCTATAATCACTTGCTACTCCCGAGCACAGCGAGGGAGTTAATGTAAAAACCTGAGTTAAATGAGGAATTCAAGCCTTCCAAGATAAATACAGCTTTGTCCCCGTGTTGGATACTCTGTTTTTACACCTTCTGTGAGATAATTAAAAGACAATAAGTATATAAAAAAAGTTGTATATAAGAGAAATATAATTACCTACTACTACTTCTAATACTCGTATATACTTCTAATTTTATGTAACGCTTCCGCTCTTTCATTGTTTTTGTTGTTATGGACACAACCGGCCTTAGAACTCAATAAAATGTGATTAACATTTTTTTTTCAGTTACCGGCCAGTTTAATTTTTGAATAAATTCGTTTGATACACGTACTTTTTAATTCACATATGTTCTTTTTTTTTCAAATGGTTTGGTTTTGATGTTCTGAATTCAAATGACATTATTCCCTAGGGAACGCTCATAGTACATTAGATCCCTAAGGACGGAATGACTTGCTTTAAACGAGTGTTCTATAACATAAAAAGGCATTATTGAGTAGGTGGTGAAAAGTAATAATTTTATCGTTATCACTGAACTAGAGAACCCCAGTCTTTGTCTTGAACTTAGAACCCTAAATGTAAGATAAGACACTGACGTGCGGTCAGCAAATGAAATAAAAACGTCACCTGCCAAGATGATCTGTGTAGCGTTATCAAAAACATCTGAGCTATTAGTCGGGCGGCTGCCATTGATACCTGTACCGATGACCTCGTTATGTTTTTTTTTTTATTAAGTTACTTCGAAGAATTTTCGGTTCAAAGCCCGGTTAGTTCGTAAAATAACTCGTCCACTGCTGGACATAGGTCTCCCCCAAGCGTTGCCATAACGGCCGGTCCTGTGCGTCTCGCATCCACCGGATTCCCGCTACCTTCACAAGGTCATTGGTCCACCTTGTGGGAGGTCTTCTAACGCTGCATCTTCCAGTACGCGGTCGCCACTCCAGAACCGTTCGGCCCCAACGGCCATCTGTTCTACGTGCAATGTGCCCCAGCCATTTCCACTTAAAAGTTTGGCGATTCTTCGTGCTATGTCGGCAACCTTGGTTCTCCTGCGGATATCTGCATTTCTGATTCGATCATGCAAGGAAACTCCGAGCATAGCCTTCCTGATGATATACTTCGTAAAAAAACATACTGTCAATTGCACGTGTATATCCCCTTAGAATAATTTTCACACGAGTGAAGGTTACTGGCACAGGGTACTTAGTTAAACATACTGGTGCTGCAAAATGTCACCTAGCAGCTTTAGACTCCGTGTAAAGGCGTGCGAAGAAGCTGATTGGTGATCCAGATTTAGTTAAGTCCAATCTTCAAAGCCTTGAGCACAGGCGTAGGGTAGCCAGCCTTTCGGTGTTTTACAGGTTGTATTTTGGAGGGTGTGCGCAGGAATTGCATGACTTGATTCCGCCATCACATTTCTACTATTGGACAAACCGACGTACGGCGAGTATCCTTTACGTTGTTGAAACCTCTACGGTCCGGACTAAGCGTTTCGCCTCGTCATTTATACCGCGTACATCGAAGGACTGTAACAATTTGCCTGCTGCGGTCTTCCCATCCGATTATAATTTAGGTGTCTACAAGGCTAGAGTGAATAGGCCCTTAATAAATTAGTGCGCCTCACCATCAACGATTGCATCACTGCCTATGCCTATCATCAGGTGGGATCGCAGTCAAGCACTAGTTTATATCAATTTAAAAAAAAAACGTACGGCTTCAGTCCACCTGACCAAATCACAATACATCGGAATTTGCTTGAGAACCAGTCAGTTCCATTGTTACTTCACAATTTATGAACTTCATCATTAATATCATTCATTCATTCGGCTAATTGCATTAGCGAGGGGTTCAATAGTTCTGAATACAAAACAAATTCGCTTTTCAACTGTTTAGCGGTGGAGACGGAAGTTCAGAAGTCAGCTGGTGCTCATCAATCATGGAAGGTCACTGGATAATAAGCAGTTTCACTTTCGGAAATATGTGGGAATACTTATATGGAAACAGCAGAATATCTTTGAGGAACACCATAATTATGTCCTTGCACATACGTCAATTCGAAGATATTACAGTTCAAAGTCATAACCTTGAATTGTAATATCTTCGAATTGACGTAGGTATAAGTTAGTATAAGTTCAAATAAACTAGGAAATATGTGGGAATGCTTCTATGGAAATAGCAGTATACTTTTGAGGAATACAATAATTATGTCCTTGCACATACGTCAATTCGAAGATATTACAGTTCAAAGTCGTAACTTTGAACTGTAATATTTCGAATTGACATATAAGTTAGTATAAGTTCAAATAAACTTTTTATTGAAGGTACGTTATTCTTTCTTTGTAATGATTTCTTTGTTTTGTATTTTCTGTAATATCATTAAATTCATGAGCACTTTTAATTTGAACTGTAATGATATTCACAGTGCAAAGTAAGCTGTTATAAAAATTGCCAATTTCATAGGTAAGGTACCTATTATCACTTCGCAGGGATTTTAGACCTTCGCTCTAAGAAACTACACCAGCCATGGGGGAATCAATAATTACACTTTTAATTTAGAGCTTGTTCTAAAGAGTTACATACTTGGAAATGTATTTTTGACATTTTCAGTGCCAAGGACCCAGCATTCCCCAGCAACTGAAAGCGCGGGCTTGCGGACGATGAGCAATAAGATAGTTCACCGTCTAGTAAAGACCGTGCCCGATTATCGAAGCCGCATAGTGTTCCACTCGAGCCTCAAAGAGATGTCAACAAAACTATAGGAGCCCAATAGGGTCGATGCCTGCTAGGTCCACGGGATTTTTTGAACCTACCGTCGATCCTAGAAAGCAAAATTCAACTGAAGGACATAAGTGAGTTTTAGACAGTAAAAAGTCTGATACACCCTCTCGCTCTCTGGAGCGAGAGAAGTTGCATTTGATGATTGACAACCTCATAAAAAAGGACCTTGCGCATGGGTCGTACAATAATTGAAAAATCTAAGTAGGCTGACCTGTTAAGGATTGCGGGATTCCGATGGATACGAGACGCATAGGACCGGTCATTATAGCGACAGTTGGGGGAGGCCTATGTCCAGCAGTGGAGGTCTTTCGGCTGAAATGATGAAGTAGGCTGACAGCCCGCATACTTCGAGTTGGACTCGCTATTCGGGTAAGGGACGTGAACATAAAACAAAAACAGGTGCGTAGCGACGCACACCGGAAGACGCAGCGTTGAAAGGCTTCCTACAATGACCCGGTGAGAGTAGTGGAAAACCGATGCTAGACGCACAGGACAGTTCGTTGTGGCGACACTTGGGGGAGGCCTGTCTATCAGTGTACTTCTTTCGGCAGAAATGGTGATGACTTAGTAAATTAGGCAACGTGTTTTTGTTGACTGTCGGTAATATAAATAGGTTGTGTAAATCAGATTGGTAACCGCGATAATTATGTTATATGCTATCAGTTGGGTCGAAGCCTACTGGAGCCAGGGTTAGTTTCGAAAGACAGCTTGAGCTCAGGTATGAAGGCTTGAAGGAACGGGGTGGGTCTTTTAGTCAGTAAGAGTCTGATTAGTTTCGAAAGACAGCTCGAGCCCCGGTATGAAGGCTAGAAGGAACAGCGTGGGTCTTTTAGTCAGTAAGAGTATCTATCCACGACACAACCAACGATTTATTTTTTTAATTAATGCAAAAAATCGCTCAGAAATAACAACAAAAAACAAAACGAATTAAATTAATTCAATTACAAATACAAACAATAATAATTGAAATAAAAAGATTAAATTAGACATTCATTTAATTAGAAATGATGCCTTATATAAATTAATAGTAAAATTCTTTCTTAGTTTCTATCTCCCGCTCCGCCCAAGAGCGGGGGTTGTTACTGGATGATTTTTCCCACCATAAAAAAAAATTATATGCCATAGAACTATTTTTGCTGTTTACTAGAAACCTCATGGCTTCTACGACAACTCACAATGTAAACCCCCAAACACATCAACCCACACTTTCATAAACCACAACGCCAGACCAGCATTACCAAAGCCATTAGTCACTGACAGCCAAAAACTTGACAAAAGACAATCCTGTCAATGTTTAGACAATAAAGTGACACTGTCAGAAGAATAGCCTCAGCCATGAATGCCTGGTGAAATCGGACAAAAAGAGAAATGGACGAATGCTTCAACGGACAAAAAATCAGCAATGTTTTGTAAAAAGTAATTACTGGGATTACTGTAATGGCGTAACGTTCAAAACAGCTTTGTTACGCGAAAGATTTGAACCGGATGCGGTTAAACTATTGAACTGGCTTGATTGAGACTTGATTGGCTTGTTAGGAATTGATGGAAGAATGATCGATACAAATCTCTGAAGCAACCAAGTTCTTCTTGGTAAAATATATCATTAATTCATCTAATAGTGACTCATCCCAGCTTTGCAATGGTGTTGCAAATATTTAACACTTGCTGTAGTCGGAAAGGGAACCCAGGAGTTTTGGGATGCAAGGCAAAAACTGAACATAAAAGTTGATTTTAGTCAGTGAAAGTCTGTCCCGCTACGAAACTAAGAAAGAATTTTACTATTAATTTATATAAGACTTAATTTCTAATTAAATTAATGTCTAGTTTAATCTTTTTATTTCAATTGTTATTGTTTGTATTTGTAATTGAATTAATTTAATTCGTTTTGTTTTTCGTTGTTATTTCTGAGCGATTTTTTTTTAGTTTTTTGCTTTAATTAAAACAATAAATCGTTGCTGTGTCGTGGATACGTTCACAAACATGTAAACTTGCATACACAAGACACCCAGACCCGGAACTACTTCCTGTATGCCACACAAACCATGTGGTTCCATTCAACCAGTTCCATGCGGGAATTGAACCCGTGACACAAGCATAGCATCTATATGCTCAACCAGTGCGCCAACCAACCGTGTCGTTTATTAATTTAGTGTTTGGGTGTTATTTTGTTAATGTCTTTTAACAATTTACACACAATATTACGTGATTTTGTAATTTTGAACAACCACTATTTATGAATGATGTGCATTATGCCTGTAATAAAATCGATCTGTTCACGGGATCATTCACTGAATATTTCATCATCACTTCAGCTTCACAGTTCACTATTGGATACAGGCCTCTTGTAAAAGCCACCACACGAAACGGTCCTTTGCGTCTCGCATCCATCATATTCCCACGACCCTCATCGGTCCACCTTGAGGGATGCCTTCCATCGCTTCGTCTTCCGGTACGTGGTCGTCACTCCAAAATCTTTCGGCCCCATTGATCATCTATTCTGCGAGCAATGTTCCCTGCCCACTCAATTTGGCCATTCTTCGGGCTATGTCGGTAACCTTGGTTCTCCTGCAAGTATCTTCATTCTCAAAATATTTAATGTAGAATATTTTGTGGTTTTTTATTAATATAATGAAAAAAAAAAACAAAAACCACTGTTATTATTCAATTAAAAAATATCTCAATAACTCCAAAAAAGTTAACCAGAAAAAAAAAAATCTAAAACGAGCAAAAACATTGACCACAAAGAAAGTGTCCAAACCGTCAAAAGTCCAAGCACGATTATCCAAACAGACAGAACTATAATATAAATTATAGTAATAATGACGCGTAATATTACGTAACGCAAACGTAAACGTAACGTTAACGTAAATGACAACGTAACCGCACAGTTTGCGTTACGTTACAAGTGATTTACTTGTATCCGGTTACGTTGGAATGATTATTGTTTATTTTTGTTTGTATTGTTGTGGGCGTGCCTTTTTATGTAATTTGGTGTTATTATACGTTATGTCATTGGTGTATAGCGAATTCTTTGCTTTAAATGTTTTGTTGTATAATTTAACCATGGGTAGGGTTGCTGTTTTTTTTTTTTTAAGAAGAATAACGAAAGTAAGTACCTGTCTCATTTTTTTTTTGTAGAGTACAAACTATTTTGTTTTTGTTTTTCTCATGAAGACACATTTTTGTGTGCAAAAGCACAATTTGAAGATATATTACTCCTAAAAACTTACTAAACTCCTAAAAATTTTAAATAAACAAGCAATACAAATATTTCACACACATTTTTTTTTAAAGTGTTTTTAAAAAACCCAATTGTAAAATAAATATAATTTATCATACCACAACACATTCGTAACAAATTCATGTTTCCATGTCGTATATAATATATCGTTAATAGTTCCGCAATTAGTCATATTAATATTTCAACTTACCCAACACAGTAAAGATTGAAAATATAGAGCATTTTTTCATAAGTAAGTAAATACTTTATTTTTATGCAAAAGTTATGAAGTATCTATATTTACCAAAAATAAAGAAGGGCTGCCAACCCTAACTGTGGGAGCTATGGTGGTCCAGTGGTAACGGCCCCAACTTACGAGTTGTAGGTCGTAGGTTCAAACTCACTTACTTCTAACCCAGGCAGGTACTTTACTTTGTGTAACTTATTTCATAATAACGTAGCGCGCCATTGATTGAAACACAGATATAAAAGAAAAAAATAAAATAAAATGTTAATAAACTTATCACCATCATCATCATTTCAGCCGGAAGACTTACAGAGCTGAACGTAGACCTTCTCCAAGTGTTGGTAGAACGACCGGTCATCTGATGCCCGCGACCCTCACCAGGTTATCGGTCCATCCTACGGAAGGTCTTTCAACACTATGTTTTCCTATACACAGTCGCCACTCTAGAACTTTTCGACCATAACGACCATAAAAACTTATAAAATGTCCGAATATAAAAGTAAAAATATAAAATGGAAGCTACTTCAAGTATAGTCTGTGTAAAAAGTCAAACAATTTGGGTAAATAATAGGGTAAAATGAAATCAGATGTTGTCAACACTGGTTCGATAAACAAGGTTGATTAAAGAGATCTTGATCATTGTTTACTAATAGAAGAACCTTTAAAAAAGTATCGAATATAACTATTTTTTAAATGATTTAATATTATTAGGCGACTTTTTAAAAATAAAAAATGCAAAATATTTTCGTTAAGCATATACCTATTTCAGTACCTTTAATGATATTCTTATTACAAAAGTAGGTTACATTTCCAAAGATATTATAATAGTGTCATAAGTAAGTAATAACATAAATGTGAAATCGTAAGAGAAATGTGATTCTAAACATTCTACTCCACTCATTGATTCATCATCACTAACCATATCCGTAGGCGCGGGCTTGCGGACAGTGAGCAATGGGTAGCTCGCTGTCCGGCCGTCCGGTAACTGTCCGGACCAAGCCCAAGTCGTCGACGGCGCGCACTGTTCCCGCGCGCCTCAAGGAGTTGTCAGCAACAGCAGGGGCCCAGCCGGGTCGAAGCCTACTGGGTCCAGGGTTATCCGAAAGGGCGCTCGAGCCCCTGTATGAAGGCTTGAAGGAACGGGATAGGTTTTTTAGTCAGTAAGAGTCTGACACTATTTCCCGCTCCGCCCAAGAGCGGGGGTTGTCATAAGATGATTTTTCCCATCGAAAAAAAAAAAAATCAGATGTTTTCAACACTGGTTCGATAAACAAGGTTGATTAAAGAGATCTTGATCATTGTTTACTAATGGTAGAACCTTAAAAAAAGTATCGAATATAATTATTTTTTAAATGATTTAATATTAATAGGCGACTTTTTAAAAATAAAAAATGCTAAATATTTTCGTTTAGCATATACCTATTTCAGTACCTTTAATCATAAATTCTTATTACAAAAGTAGGTTACATTTCCAAAGATATTGTAATAGTGTGTCATAAGTAAGTAATAACATAAATCTGAAATCGTAAGAGAAATGTGATTCTAAACATTCTACTCCACTCATTGATTCATCATCACTAACCATATCCGTAGGTGCGGGCTTGCGGACAGTGAGCAATGGGTAGCTCGCTGTCCGGCCGTCCGGTAACTGTCCGGACCAAGCCCAAGTCGTCGACGGCGCGCGCTGTTCCCGCGCGCCTCAAGGAGTTGTTAGCAACAGCAGGGGCCGGGTCGAAGCCTACTGGGGCCAGGGTTATCCGAAATGGCGCTCGAGCGCCGGTATGAAGGCTTGAAGGAACGGGATGGGTTTTTTAGTCAGTAAGAGTCTGACACTATCTCCCGCTCCGCCCAAGAGCGGGGATTGTCATAAGATGATTTTTCCCATCGAAAAAAAAAAAAAAATCACTAACCATATAACGATCAACAACTATTGTAGAACTATCATCATGTAATTTTGCTAGTTTATGTATTGTATATAAGTAAATAGTACACCACGAACTTCCTGCGTATCTTTTTCTCCTTCTCTGTCAAATCCCATCCAAAGGTTGTCTGTAAAAAATCGCTTTTAGCGATAAGACCACCCATTGTGGCACCCTATTAATTTTAAGTTTCTTATGTAACTGCTTTATTTTTGGTGTACAATAAAGAATTTATCTATCTGTCTATCCATCATCTCAAGAAACAAGTGAATGACCACTAAAATTCGCGTTACCAACAACAGATTTTAATTTCCTTCAAAATTCTCAAGTCGTTTAACTTTTTATACAGACCATACTTACTTACTAGGCGCATATTTAGCCCTGTAACAGCTGGTACCTCAAAGGTACGCAGGTACGTGACCAGTCAAGCCTGCGGAAGTGGGAAGGAAACATGGACGTCCCCTGAATACCAAGAAGGTGCATAACTGCATGACAAGCGAAGGACGTGGACCGATGATTGACAGCAGAAGGAGAAAGTGCTACTAGAGCTGTACAACTTCCGATTCGCGTTATGTTATAATTATTGCGTATTTATTGTATCCGGCATAAAAGGTTTAATCGGTAATAAAATCATTCATGTTGAGTGGTATTTTACTGGTGTCTTATGCCGTTACAACTCAGGTTATTGCTACCATGGTTATTACAACATTTGAAAAAGTTACAGTGTTCTTAAAACGCAAAAGGCAACTGAAGGATACAGGTGTGGTTTTGCGTTCTATGACCACGAGTCTCCATTACAGAAAATTTTTTTTTAGATGGTAAAATCACCTAGTCCCCGCCCTTGGGTGGAGCGAGAGATAGTGTCAGACTATTACTGACTAAAAACCCACTCCTGTTCATTCTTTGCCATTGTTTCCCGGGCCCGATCTCTTTCTCATCACCCATGGCCCCAGTAGGCTTCGACCCTGCTGACAACTCCTTGAGGCGAGCGTGGTACACTCCGCGCTGTCGACGACTTGGGCTCGGTCTGGACGGTTGATGGATGGTCGGACGGCAAGCTACCTATTGCTCGCCGGCCGCAAACCCGCGCCTTCGGTGGCCGGAAAACGGGATCGGAATCCGGCTGGGCCACGAGGGAGAAATTCCCTTTGCTGACATCTCTTTGAGACGCGCGTTGAACACTACGCGCTGGTGTCGGCGCCTGGGGCTTGCTCCTTAAATGACTGCCAATCTATTGCTCGTCGTCCGCAAGTCCTCCACCGTGCCTTCCGGGCGGTCGGTATAATAATTGTCACTTTAGTGCCGACCGTCTGGAGGACTTATTTCAAACCCAGTCTTCTTGTCAAGATCACCACTAATCAATCTGCACTGCCTGACTGATTTTAGGCGGAGTCGATCTGAATACGATATGATCATCATCGTCTCCTAACCCTCTTGCCAACTGCTTGGGGTCGGCTTCTAGTCTAGTCAGATGCGACTCTGAATACCCGTGTTTTAACATGAAACTACTGGCTATAAGGCCTTGATCACACGTACCGAGTAAAAGGGCGAGACAGTAAAATGTTGCTCGGCCGAGACAGTGATGTAAGCGAGTTGCAGAGATAAGCGCTCGGCCGAGCACTCGGCGCTGTGTTTACACGTACCGAGTACTCGGCCAAGAGCACTGTCTCGCCCGTTTACTCGGTACGTGTGATCAAGGCATAAGAATTCCACAACCCAGTTACTGGGCGACACGATACTCCTTAGACTAATGGTCAGACTTTCTGCGTCTGAATACCTGTAACGACCGTCAAAGATCTACAAATGGTAACTTGGATCAACTGCTTTACATGCTTTCCTAGGCACAGGCTGTCAGTAATGTCCTAGATAAATCTAGAAAAGTACATATGAATAAAAAAAATCATATTGGTACTTTCAAAGTTTCGAACCCGCAACTTTTTACATGCGAGATGGGTGACTTAACTACTGGACACTCACCTATCTGATCTTCAGAACCAACTGATATAACCGCCAATCTACAGAATACATTGCCTAATATACTAAGTCCTAAGTAATATTATAAAGCTGAAAGTTTTGTTTCTTTGAACGCGCTAAACTCAGGAATTACTATTTGAATTGATAAACTCCTTTTAACGTTGTTGGATAGATGATATTTATTTTGCAAATGGGTTTTTTAAAAAGACTTTTTTTTCGTCAGTTTAAAATAGATGAGGCTGGTGTTTCCTAGCTGACTACACTGAGAAGAAACACCGAAACAAACTCAGGGGTCAAAGTCTCTTGTAAAGTTCATTCAACAAACATGTAATGGTCAAAACATATGAGAACCATACAGATTAGTGTCTGAGATGGCCTTTTGAGGAAAGAACCACACCGATTTGAGTGAACCTGTCCAGTCAGAGCATGCATTTGTCAGTATTCTTAAGGCACAACTTCGGACTATTAAGGAGCTCAACGATTCGACGAACAATAATACCATGGAAAGGACATTTGGGGATATTTATCGAAGAAGGCTATAGACTATATATGATTCACAGGAGTGATGCAAAAACCAAAGACGTTACGCTAGTGAAACCGCAGAGGACAGCTACTTTCCGAGAAAATCACGACTATTAAGCTATTCACGTAAATAAAAAGTCCATCGCCTTATTGTAAACAAAACGTATTCCCTGAAGAACTATCACCGGTTTCCAGAAACACACTGCAAGAAGTTTATACGCACGAGCCAACAGACGCGCGTGATCGGAAAATGACGTTGTACACGCTTTCCATGGCGGGCTTCCGTACGGGCTGGTGACGGTACAGCTAGATTCAAATTTAATGGCGGGTCGAAACATTCACATTTGTAACTGTGCAGTTACGAACTTACTAAAAGAAAGAAAAAAAAATTATTTGCCATGTGCATATAAATGATGAAACTTATTAACTACTATAGTCTATTCGCAGTAAGATTAGACATTCCAATAAACTTTTTTTTTGGAATGGCATTCAAAGCAAAAAGGTTTTTATTATAATTACTTTTGTGCTTTGATTGACATCCTTATGCCTGCAAAATGGAAGTCAAAATCGTTTGAATGTGTAATCAAAGAGTAGGTATAGAAACCTTGTTTACTGCTCCTTCAGTTAGTGAAAGCCACACCAAAATCGGTTGTGTAGTAAACAAGAGTCCTGTCACCAGCCCCTCGAGCGCCGATTGCAAAAACAGACAAATGCGGAAAGTGACTCTGTTTTATACTACGTAAAGATGGATTCATATGTAGCATTAAAAATGCTTAAATTAGAATTAATGAAGAAAATACATAAAAATAAAAAAGGATGGAAGTGTCACAGCTGTGACGTGATGCACAAGAAGGCTCCAAAGTCTCAGTATGATGCTGTACTAAGGGAACCCACAGCACGTTGTCGATTTTCAGTGGTTGCTTCAGCGGGGGTGAGCCCCACCCTTTCCCTGCGCCCTGAAAAGTGAACTTTAGAACCGCCATTAAGATTGAACGCAACTGTAGGTACTGTAGGTAGATAGGTATCTTTTACTTTCCTTCGTATGTTCGTGAAAATGGATCGCTAATATCAAATTGCAAGGTTGTTGGTCGAGAGTTATTGCTGAGTCGATGACCGACGTGGGAGCCAGTTAGCTCGACAAGGAGGTGGATTTAAGGTGGGTTTGCAATTCTGCGGAATCGAAAAAGTTACAGCGGCCATGGAACGCAAAAGGCAATAGGTTTGAAGATACCAACTGCGGGACTACAACGTGGCTTCTGGTAATACTCATTTATTTATTTTATAATTTCCTAGTTTTGCCCGTAGCAATCGGACCAGTACTTCCAGAGATTAACTCCTACAAATTAAAAAAAAAAACATAAACAAAAAAAGAACAAACTTTACCTCGTTATAACATTAACATTATAAATGTAGATGTAGGCACACACTTATAATTATACAAAAAAAACAAAAAAAACACGCTTTCATAGCATATCAAACTAAAAAGTGTAAAATAATTTTCAATATAGGTAGAAAATAATATTAATGAACGAAAAATATTAATATCATTGTGAAAAAAGCGTGGGGCGCTTTGTGCCATATTTTCGTAAATCGAGTCGAGAGAGAATCAAAAAAATAATGTTGTTCATGAATCTATAATAAACATGTATTTTTTTCAAATCTATTAACTTGGCTGTTACCGAGGAGAAAGCTTCAGAAAGTCACCGTTTTATGGCACTTTTTGGGCGTTTGGACCTTTTTTAAATCTCTAATTAAAATTTAATTTTCTTCTTGGGGATTGTGAAGTATTCCAATTAGATACCTACATGACTATCTTGTATAGGCTGATAAACACTTTACCCTACTGTGAGTCATACAGTCAAGTAAAAAGAAATAAACCAATCTGAGGCATGCACATTAAAATCCCTTACAGAACTTAAAGCTACAAATCAAATCGTCTCCACCTATTAATCATAAATCCGACTTCACACTAATAAAGTTCATTAAACTCCCACAGTTATTGCTATGATGGTGACCATGATGTGACGTAACATCGCAGTGCTCCATCATGTCTGCCCCATGACCACCGTGTGCTTGTGACGTAACTTATGTTGTATATGGTATGAGCTGTGAGCGGAGCGGGATGGGACATAACCTTTCGGATGCCGTAATTAGAGACACAATTTAAAAACCATTTTGTCTCGCACAAAAAAAAAATGAGAGGTTAGAAATGAAATACTTTCCGATTTGTACTACAACCTGTGTCACCGCTTGTCTCACACCCTTTAACTCCACTACAGGCAATAAACCAATGCGAACGCACATAACGCAACTAACAGAGTACGCACACTTAGATCGCAAGTTTGCTATTGGTAGTTGAACTATGAGCATTGCCCTACTATGTGGCACGCCTGCACCGCCCACAAGAAAGAAAGAAAAAAAACATTTTATTTGCCAGAAAGGCCAAAACAACAACAACAACAAGGCAATTCTAACCTCTTTCACCTGTTGTGTGGTGTCTCGCGTAGATCTGCGTTTCGGTATACAACAGGTTAATACACTAACTTTTAATTAGTACAAATACCTAAAGGGCTTATTAGAAAAGGTCTTGTTATTATTTAAGTAAAGTCTCAATAAATAATATTCACAAACAGCAAAGTTATTAGCGTTTGTTTATATCCCAAAATGTCACTCAATTTATGGAAATATTGTGCAGACTATTCATTTTGAATGAAAAACAATTGAATAACACTGCGCGTAGTATTTTCTATTAGCAATTATAATAATTTAATAATAATTTATTTAACAAACACAGTTTCACATTATTGCGTTACATCATGCCACATTAAAACTAAGCAATGACCATGAAAAGTTAGCGATGGGTCCCAAACTAAGCGCAGCCTGTACCTTGGTGACCCAAACATTACACCAAGTTTGTTACAATGTGGCTTGCTAGCGTTACGTGGCAAATTAATGTAACGAAGACAATAGAGACAATAAAGACAATAAAACCATAAAATAAAAGCAGCCCAATTAGAATAATGATGCGTGGAACATGTGAAATTAGGTTTTAGTAATTATTAAAAACAGTTATCGAAGGTGAGTAGGTATGAAGTGTAAGTGAATGTGTCTGTTTTATGTGTGTGTGTGTAGGCATTAGCTTGGACAACGTAGTAAGCTTATTGTTATGAATAATATCATAATATAATCAAATCAAGTTATTTAACACAAAGATGCACTCTTAACTATATAAATTACTTATATTAATATTATAAGACTATCTGTTAGCTGATTCGCCCACATGAAAGAAGAAAATTAAATACATTAATATTCCAGGATATGGTCTACCCGAGTGCCAAATTTCATCCAAATCCATTCAGCCTTTTGAGAGTGAAGAAGAGACAAACATACACAAACATATAAACTGTCATCTTTATAATATTAGTGTTTAGTTTGGTAATTTAAAAAAAAAAACTATAATAACTATAATTACCTATGTCATCATCATATCAGTCGAAAGACGTCCACTGTTGGACATAGGCCTCCCCCAATTACCTATGTACAGTAAAATAAAAATCCCTACGCTAATTACAACTAACTAAAATCTACATAACTAAAATATGGCGCATTACCAGTCATACACTACGTATTGTGGTTATAGAATGAAAAATCTTCATGCAGGAATTCATCAGTCGTTTATTACACATAGACTCTTAAATTGATTAGGATGTTCACGCTATTACCGATAAGTCAATAATAGACGAAACATATCAACTAGGATTGCGACATTAGTAATTACTAATTAGTGATGTTACAACACAGTCGATGGCGATGTGGAAGAGTTTTTTGACGCCATATATTTTTGATTGATTTTTTTTTTATTTAACTTGTTTATTATCTATTTTATTTGACAAAAAATGTATGCCCGAGATATTTTTAATATTATTTAACATGATTAAAAGCCCATGTGACTTCATAGAGATCTACGCTGTGTCTACGCTTTGAAATGTGCAATTAACATCATTAGGGTTCCGTACCTCATAAGGAAAAAACGGAACCCCTATAGGATCACTTCGAAGCTCCATTCGGGAATTGTAGTTTGCACGGAACCCTCAGTGCGCGAGTCCGATTCGTACTTGCCCAGTTTTTTTTTTTGACAATTCCAAAGTGCCTGTAAATAGTTTATTTGAAATAAATGTTTTGATTGATTCTATTCCATCACATCTACGTTATTCGCTGCCCTTCAAAACACTTACCGCACAAGTCACGTCTCTATAGAAAATGGAAACTGTCCATTGCGTATTCCCTGCGCGCCACATATTGCATTACCGGTAGTAACCCGGTAATGGTTGCGTAACTTAGGAAGTAATCGATATGGCCAGTTGAATAAACATGAAGTTGTTATGACATGGGGTAACCAATTTTTTCCGAAGAGTTAGAACTCTGGTACTTAAAAGGCGATTGAGGGAACACAGGTGGGCTTAAACAGTAAAAGTCTGACACTCGATCTCGCGTCACGTAGATCAAGAGAAGGTATTTGAAGATTTCTTAACCCAAAAAAAAATGGCATACACCTTTACATAACTATCTCCACATTTAGTTATGTTCGAACTCCATTCAACAACAATTTCTTATCTTTTAAGATACAGAGTCCTTTTTTAAAAGATAGATAGAGTCTACTATTGTATATATAAACTAGTACTTGACTGCGATCCCACCTGATAGTAAGCAGCAGTGATGCAATCGTTGATGGTCTATTCACTCTAGCCTTGAAGACAACCAAATTATAATCGGACGGGAAGACCGCAGAAGGCAAATTGTTCCAATCCATCGATGTATAAATGAAGAGGCGAAACGCTTAGTCCGGACCGTAAAGGTTTCAACAACGTAAGGGTGGATACTCGCCGTACGTCGGGTTGTCCGATGATAGAAATGAGATGGCGGAATCAAGTCATGCAATTCCTGCGCACACTCTATATAAAGTGCAATGTTTGTGTTTTTGTGAAATAATTACTTTATTATTATTAAATTATTTTCTACCTTACATTATGACTAAGCAAACAACCAGATAATAAGGAGATATAAAATACAGAGTTATAAAGTTGGTTAAAACAACTTTGCCCACGTGAAACTTAACACTGCACAATTTTTTTGTTTTAATATTCCACTACTTTCACACAACGCCATCTAATCCTAAACAAAACAGAGCTTCTGCTATGAGTACTGGAGAACTGATAAACATACATTATATAATATACAAGGTGTAAGGGACAGTCCTCCACAAACTTTAAGGGCTTGCTCAGTGGACGAAACTGAACAGCCTTCCACAATTTTTTTTTTCAGGAAACGAAAAATAAATTCGGCCTCTCCATACAAACTGCCCAATCAAGTTTATAATTTTCTATGGTGAGGCGGATTTTTTTTTCGTTTCCTGAAAAATTTTTTGTGGAAGGTTGTTCAGTTTCGTCTACTGAGTAAACTAAAAAAAAAGTCCCTTAAAGTTTGTGGAGGGCTGTCCCTTACACCTTGTATAATTTCGCACCTTTAAAATAAAATTGGCACTATAAAAAAAAATATATGGAATAAATTGAAAAACACCATAAAAAGTAAAGTGATAAAGCAGGTCACGATCTTTTTTTTTTTTATCTGTTATAAACTAGTACTTGACTGCGATCCCGCCTGATGGTAAGCAGTGATGCAATCGTTGATGGTGAGGCGCACTAGTTTATTAAGAGCCTATTCACTCTAGCCTTGAAGACACCCAAATTATAATCAGACGGGAAGACCGCAGCAGGCAAACTGTTCCAGTCCTTTGATGTACGCGGTATAAATGACGAGGCGAAACGCTTAGTCCGGACCGTAGGTGTTTCAACAACGTAAGGGTGGATACTTGCCGTGCGTCGGCTTGTCCGATGGTAGAATTGAGATGGCGGAATCAAGTCATGCAATTCCTACGCACACTCTCCAAAATGCAATCTGTAAATGCGATCTTCAGCATTGAGGAGTACGACGCAAGGAGGAGGAGGAACTTTTCAATCTGATTATCACAACCCATTCTCTGATTGTCAAAGTCTTTGTTCCAATTGTTAATGTTCCTCGGTAATTGATTCGTAACTTCTTATCGAGTAAGTAAGTAGGTGCACTGAAAACTTTATAACTGCTGAAAAATCACTTTTTTGGTAACGCCCTTCCCTCCGGATTCTGAGGCAATCAGACGTGTTTTAAGTTAACCATATTTCATAAAAATTGAAAATTTGCTAAATTTGTTTGAGAATAAAACAGAATAAAAAATAGGAGTGCATAAAACCAAGGAAGACCGTGCTACAGTTACCACTTACTATCACCGCTACACCGGCTCCTGCTCAACGGAAATACTGTACTGTCCAGACTGCGCGAAGTAACGCCCTTACGCCCACTTTCATTCAAGCTATCCGACCATCATCGAGGTGTGACAAGGACGCGCTGTTGTTGATGACAAGGAACAAATCATCGTGAGTAAGACACACATAACTTTTATTTTGCGGAGGTCTACTTATGATTGACGGAAAGCCATTTTGCTCCAATCTGTCGATAGCCACCAGTCTAAGCTGAACCACGATTCTAGGAAGACAAAGAAACTTACTTAATTTACTGGTACCCTGGTACTTACAAAATAATTTTAATATGTCTCTAACCCGCACACCGCCAAGTACGTCACCAGCTCCGACATCCGCAGCAACATTGCCTGTTGAAATTATTCAGGCGCATCCTTCTGCTCATAGTTCTACCGAGCCAAACCCCAGTCTGGCGGACTCTCTTGCGTCAGATGTTCCTTCGAGCCATAACTCTCGTAACGTCAAACGAAAGTACTCGGGAGCTAATCAAGACAATAAGTTATCTGATTTTATGTCTGAAATGAAGCAAATGTTCCACGATTTTAGGCTCCAACAAGATGAAAAGTACGAAAAGCTGTTATCTCTAACTAACAGCATTCATGAATCATTCGACCACCTGACTATTCAACACAACAGCCTCAAATCTCAGGTAGAGCAGTTGGAGGGTGAGCGTAGGGGACATCTGCTTCATATTCGCGAACTCGAAAGTAAGCTAGAAAGGATGGAGCAAAGCTCAAGATCAACCTGTATTGAGATTCGCAATATCCCAAGCAGCAAGACTGAATCCAAACCCACCCTTCTAGACACCATATTAGGAGCAGCCAAATTGATTGATGTTAAAATGGAGCCGAGAGACGTGAAGGACTTATTCCGCATCAAAACTAAAGATCCGGCTTTTAAACCAATCATTGTGGACTTTACCTCTGTCCTCCTCAAAGAGGAATTTCTCTTGAAGTTTCGAAATCACAACAAATCTTCCTACAAACTAACTACGGAACATCTTAAATTGAGCGGCCCAGCTAAGCCTATCTACATCTCAGAAAACCTGTCTGCCAGGAACAAAAGGCTGTTTTTCCTGGCTCGTGATGCTGCTAAGACGAACGACTTCCAGTTCTGCTGGGTCTCGCATGGAAAAATATTTGTTCGTGAAAAAGTTGGAAAACCACATCTTCAAATCAATAATGAGGCAGATCTGGCTCGCGTCATCAAATCAGCGTGACTCCTTGTGTTCTGTCCGAGAAATCTGTTTATAATAATCTTAGTGCATGGGCGCATAAAGTGCCAAATTATTTTTATTTTTATTTTTTATGTCTTTATTTCTGTTAAACACTTTTTATTTTTGTACGTTGCCATCTACACACAATTTTTACTTCTTGCACATTATTATCACACCTCATTCTCACACTACACATTCCACATACTTCACACATCACCCCAATATTGGAGTTCCTATATTCTACTGGACACTTTCAGGTTTTATTACTTTTCACCCTTCATTGTTTTTTATTTAACCACTACAATCTACCTTTTAGTCCCTCTAAATTATAGTACTCTTGAGAGTACCGGGTCAAAACCTTTTTCTTGTCCCTCGGTTGCAACAAGAATAAAGTATGGATGATCTGTCCTTGATTAGCAATGAGGTAGAACATGTTTCTGTCTCAAGCAGTTATATTTGCTCTCCTGAAAGTAGTGTAAATTATCTAAACAAGTCCTTGCACGACCTTAAAATATTGCATACCAACATACGAAGTCTCAACTGCAATTTTGATAATCTTGTATTATTTATGAGTAGACTGCCATACTTACCAGACGTTATTATACTTACGGAGTGCTGGTTGAGCAAGTGTCATAACATCCCCACCTTAACTGGGTATAACTCACACATTTCATCTTTTAAAAATCAAAACGATGGTGTAGTTGCATACATCAGAGATTGTTATAATCCTACTGTTGAAACACCTGAATTCAGCGATGCCAATTGTTTAATTCTCAAATTTTCGGATAATGTTTCTCTGATTGCTTTATATCGCTCTCCTTCATGTAGAGATCTGACACGTTTTCTGTGTAGTCTTGACTGCATACTTGGGACTCTCACTCAGTTTAGAACCACAGCATTAATTGGTGACATTAACATAAATATTGCACCAGATATTTCTGACCAAAATGCCGACGAATATTTAAATCTTACAGCATATCATGAAATGCTTGCCGCTCACACTTTCCCTACTAGACTGTCAAGCTACTTGGATCATGTAATAATTCGCTGCCATACCCCTGCTACAACTCTGGTACTTGATTCTCTCATAACGGATCACTCTCCTCTCATCCTTTTCTGTAGCATGAACACGAAAACCAAACATAACCAAACCCTTTCTAAGCCCAAGATCGATCTCCCTGGGGTTGTCGACTGCATCGCGAATACTGACTTCTCACCTGTCTTTAACTCTGTTAATGCCAATGAAGCTGCTGCGTCCTTTGTCTCTATGATGGCTGCTGCTATTGAAGCTCATACTATATCTTCATTACCACCAAGTAGACGTCGCATTATCAAACCTTGGATTACCCCGGGCCTATTGAGGTGCATACGTCATAGAGATAGATTATACCGAATCTTCAAAAATGTCCTGATAATGACACACATAAGTTAGTCTTGTTTCGATATCGAAATTTTTGCAACAATTTACTAAAAAAGGTCAAGAGTGAGTACGAACGCGCAGAGTTCGAAAAGGCCAAGGGAAATCCGAAAGCTACATGGACTCTTATTAAACAGATCGCTCATTTAAACCAAAACCGAACACCCTCCTTAGACCTTTTAAAATCCTGTGACGATCCTTCACATTCAGTTGACATGGTAAATAGCTACTTTGCTAATGTTGGTAGACTTTTAGCAGTCAATATCCAGCAATCTGACCCGTGTTCTTCTCCTACCTCTTTTGACAACGGTTCTTCTGAGCCACCACCACTGGGTTCACTAGCTTTGTTTGATGTGGATAGTTCTGAGCTAAATAATTTAATTCTTGGCCTGAGAGATAAATGTGCTGTTGGTATTGATGGTATCCCTACCTCAGTTATGAAATCAACCAGAGTTACAATCATCCCAGTACTTGTTCACGTGTTTAATCTGTGTCTGTCTTCGGGTATTTTCCCCGACATTTTTAAAACCGCAGTCGTTCACCCAATCTATAAATCTGGTGACAGAGGCAGTGTCACTAATTACAGACCCATATCAATCCTCACAACTCTTTCAAAAATGTTGGAAAAAGTCATTAACAACAGATTAACTAAATTCCTTTCAAAATTTAACATTTTAGCCAACAATCAATTTGGTTTTAGAAGTGGCAAAACCACTGACGACGCCGTTTTAGATTTAACTGACACCATTATTAATAACTTCGAAAATAAACAAAAAACTTTAGCTATCTTTTTAGATTTATCTAAAGCTTTCGACACTGTCTCTGTCCCGATTCTTCTCTCAAAGTTGGAAAACGTTGGTATACGTGGCACCGCTTTGGATATCTTTAGAAGTTATCTGACCGGTCGCGGACAGTACGTGAAGGTTGGTAATCATATGAGCAAAAAAGAGATAGTTGAATTTGGGGTGCCTCAGGGCAGCGTGCTCGGGCCGAGTCTCTTCCTGATTTACGTCAACGGACTGTGTCGGTTGTCCCTTCCTTGCTGCAAAATAGTTACTTACGCAGACGATACCGCTCTCATAGTTCATGGCCGTGATTGGAGAGGGGCTCACCTAAATGCTGAATTAGCCCTTAGTTGTGTAATGAAATGGTTAACTGCCAATCTTCTAACCTTAAACATCAATAAAACAAAGTTCATTTGCTTTTCCATAAATAAGTCAGGTCAACCTTCAATACCCGTTGCCCTTCACGCCCATACTTGTCTTAATCCAGAATTAGCCACAAAGTGCGACTGTTCTCAGCTAGTGGGGACCAAATCGGTTAAATATCTTGGCGTAATAATCGATTGTCATCTTAAATGGCATCAACACATTGACTCTGTCGTGGCCCGCCTGAGGAAACTTTTATACATATTTAAGAAACTTAGAAGCTCGGCGGACTTTAAAACTCTAATAAATATATATTTTGCACTTGCTCAGTCACTCTTGGGATACTGCCTGACGGTCTGGGGCGGGGCGCACAAAACAGCGATGTTACGGGTTGAAAGAGCTCAGAGGGCGCTTTTGAAAGTCCTTTCGAAAAAACCAATTCGTTTTCCTACGGCATCTCTGTACTCTCTGTGTCCAGTCCTCACTGTCAGACAGTTGTTTATTTCTCGAACGGCGCTCCGTAAACATAACCAGCTACCTTACGATCCAGACAAATGTGCCAGCAGACGCCGGTCTGATCGGGTTTGTGAAATAAAACCGCGTTCTACTGCAGCTACACGTCGCCATTTTGCCCACTTGAGCTCAAAGTTGTCTAACAGAATTAACAAAAGTTTAAATATCTATTCAATGACCAGGATTGAATGCAAGAAGAAACTCGCAATATGGTTGAAATCACTTTCCTATGATGCTACAGAGGAACTTGTGGAAATTTAAAACAAAACAAAATAACATGCAAAACACACACACACACACATTCATTCACTCTCACACTACATTAGGTACTCACACACTCGGCACTCTTTACTGATTAATTTATTTATTTTAATTTTAATTTAGATTTGTATTTTATTCCTTCTCTTAACATTGTTAAGTTCTTAAATTTTTGTTTCTTTAATCTGGAACAATTATCCCTCTCACTGGAGTCGGGCGTTGATGGCTGCGCCACAGTTTTAACTTTTGCAGCCATCATCGTTTTATCTTTTGCTTTTTGTATTTTGTTCTTAGCTCCAAATAAACGATTATTATTATTATTATTATAACTGTGTGTAAAAGTAGCACTAACTTTTGTTTTTAGGGTGCGATATTATATTTCTAAATGCACATAATAGATTTTCACCCCGACACAGAATAAATGGCTGTGCTTACCACACAAACATTTTTCTTGGGTAGGCTAGAACCCACGTCTAACAAGCCCATCAAAAGGGCGGTCAGGGCGTTACACATTTTGTAAATATCTTTGCGGGGTCTGTCTAGGCACGTATGATATTCTGTAACGTCAGCGGTTAGGAGCAGTCGCTTGCTAACCACCCTATGTATCAGTCGGATAATAAATATTATATTACGTAGTCAATAATTTCATTTACCAGCCCATAGAGTGTTGATCCCGACGTGATTCGGATTTAGAAATTCTTTGTAGGAATGCGTTATATCGATAATAAGCGAGTTCATACTCCGGTTTACGTTTAGCCGATTTTCGAATTTCTTTCAGCTCTGACCACAACTTTTAATCATTGCTGGATCCGCCCTTACATTAGCTTTTAATAAATATAAGTTAATCAAGAGACATCTAATAAAAACCGCTAAAACACTAGAAGAAGCGACAACAGCGCAAAAGCTGGGCGTCGTCGTTGACAGGTCATCATGAGGTCGTGCCGCGGTTCAAATCGTGCCCTGAACTAATGAGCTGAACTCGGCATCTACTTGTACTGTAGCATTAACCTAACCTAGCTGTTGGTGGACCAGTAAAGATTGATATTGACTGTAGTAAACATCACACTAATATTTTAAAGCCAAATTTTTGTGTGTTTGTATGTTTCTTACTCCTCCACACACAAACGGGTTTGGATGAAACTTCGTACACGGGCAGACCTGTGACCATGTCTGAGAACAGCACATAGGGTAGTATGTTCTCTTGAGGTAATTTTCTAGCCTCGCGAAGGCAGAGTCGCTGGCAGCAGCAAGTAATAATTAAGTCTGTTAAAAAGTCCTCACGCGCGGTTACGGCGCGGTCCAGCTTTTAAACGCGTTTGTAGGAGCATCGGTTAGCTAATGACGATCTGGTGAGGGTCTCAGGGATCCGATGGGTACGAGACACAGCACCGCACAGGGCCGGTCGTTATGGTGACACTTGGGGGAGGCTTATGTCCAACAGTGAATGTTTCTCGGCTAACATGATGACATAGATTTTTCAAAATATTAATACAGTTCAAATTTTTTAATCCTGTGACGTTTATGATTCCGGAATTTTAGACGAAGGATTAAAAGCTTTATAATTTTTGTTTCTTTTCTTACTAGTAACCATTTTTTTTTTTATTATCGTATTTTTTTTAGTATAAGTGCTGTAAATCACTTAGCATTATAATGTTCACTGGATAATAGTGTTGGTTTCGCAATAAGTGCTGTAATTTTATGTGTGTATAAGATGATATTGTATTACCGTTTATATCTTTAAAGAATGAATAAAATAAAGCATTATCAACTCTACTTGCTTCCACAAATTTTAGTTAAATATACGACTCTACCTACAATATCTCTGATGATAAATGACGTATTCTCGTTGACTACAACTGACTATCAACATCAACATACATTATCATCTTTTACGAAAGCTTATGATTAAAATCACGTCATAATTCGTTCCCATATTATGACGTTCAACAACATATTACTTCACAAGACATTAACACTTCATAAACATTAACGTCTACTCTATTATTCCAACCATAGATAATGTATAATTTGTTCACAGAAATGAGTGGCGTCGTGTCATCGGGGCAGGCATCGAACTCGCGACCTTCGCGGGAGAAAGTTATGAAACTGACATCTAGAGTTACTGAGGGCTGATTGCTGGGATTATGTTGTTAACTTAGTTTTAGTAGTCTATTTTTGAGATGATTGTTTTCTGTTTATGGTTTTACTGATTTAATCTAATATACTTAATAGGACGCTATTCAATTATTATATGAGACGATTTAGGGGAGGGAGTAGACCATGTCTTTAGACTATATTTTACCTGAACACCATGGCGGCGCAACCAGTTACGCCACCATGGTGTCCCTGTGAAATATAGTCCTAAGCTACCAAATTAGACACCATACAGACACCAGAGTCGCCACACGTCCGAGCTGGTCGCGCCACCATATTGGTTGCGCGAACAGCTCGGGCGAACAAACGAACGCCAGGTGAATAACTCTCTATAGAACTGTACACCATATTGTTGGTAGCGGAGACTGGTCGCGCCGCCATGGTGTCTCGGTGAAATATAGCCCTTATAGTTACGTAAGATCCCAAAACATATGCTAAGTCAAGATTAGGTTATTACTTAAACATTGAAAGGGAGGACGATTTTCATGGCAACGGTCGCTCATATATGTCTGACCACAGACGATTTAAATACTTAATAAACAGGAGGAGAGGGAATAAGAGGAGGAAGTCAAAAATTGGCAAAAAATATCTTCCTTTCTTACATATTATGTAATAAAGTCCCACACTGTCTGTCTGTATAAACGCGATAAACACACAAACTATTAATAAGATTTTCACGTGTTTTTTACCAATAGACCAAGTGATTCATGAGAAAGGTTTAAGTGTGTCATAAACGCATGTTTTTGTAGAGACAAGCCGCGTATTAAAAAGATTTGTAACACCAAAGCGAAGCTTGCCCGTGCAAGCTTCGCTTTGGTGTTACAAATCTCGCTAGATACAAATACGAAAAAAAATTAGTGCCTAGGATCGTTAAGGCTCTATATTTCTTTGTACAATTGCTAGTCTTAGGTTATTAGGTACTGCCTCGTTAGTCAATTCAGCAGTAGCGACGGCTAATGCTTGAACAAGTCTTTCGAACGCCCGGTGCAAGCTTCTATAACTGCTATCCTTAAAACGTTTTAATCTTACTCGGCTCGAACACTAAAAAAAATTTATTAAATATAAAAAAAAAAATAACAAAACTAAATGAGCTCCTACAAGAGATGTGCCGTTGCCGGCAATATTAGAATAGGGAATATTGGTGGCAATATTGCCACCAATGTTCCCACTTGGGGCAATATTGCCAGCACTCCTGGTAGGACGCATTATATTGTATGTAAGCTACTAACTACCAAACATACAAAACTTGGCCCTAGCTTGATCATTTCTGCGCCCCTTCAGGGTCTGAGTTGACGGCACTGCTCTAGCTACAGCACTTGAGGTGGTCCAGTGGTAACATCCCCGACTTACACGTCCTACATCATGGGTTCATACCAAAAAAAAAAAATTCCTCGCCACTGCTCTAATAATGGTGAAGGAAAATATCGTGAGGAAACCGACATGTCCTAGCTCCAAAAATTCGAAGACGTGTGACATCTACCAACCCGTACTGGACTGGCGTGGTGGTCCGACTTTGACCGCTATCTCACCTGATGGACAGTGACGATGCGGTCGAAGATGTAGCGCGCTTACCTAGAAGTAATCTATTTACTCTTGACTTAAACATTCCCGGGTTTTAGCCATCAGGAAACACAGACTCTTTAGTGAATTCCACTCCTTAGCTGTACGCACAGTGAATTTGTTCCCAAAACGTTTTGTGAGTATAGATGGGATGTCGACCATGTAACTTGGAGATCTAAAAGTTACAAATGCTGTCAAGTATGAGCTTTTGGAATCGATGCCAGGTCTTGCAAAGTGTCTTCGGATTTTCTCTCTGTAATTAATTCTCAGCTGCAGTTCGGGGTCTGGACTTGCACCAGGTTGGTAATAATAGGCTTCTGTTACATTATAACTTTAACATAGCTGGCAAAATTGGCGTACCTACTAAAGATACATCTTTGCCCGGTATATGTCTGCTCAAACCATCGAGTATACAGCAAAATTTGGATAAAGCACACCCTTATACTTACACCCCAATTTAAGTTGCAATCATAATTCAAGCATTGAAATATTATTTGAATATACTTAGATGTTTATTTGTTGTGTATTTATTTTATTTTATTAATTTTAAGAAAAATTACAGCTAATATATTACAATAAAAACATTGTAAACGTTGTATGCTACTTGTAATAATTAGTTATACTAATTGTAGGTAACAAATGGGAAACATTGGTAGCGCATAAGTATTGGTATCTACGCATTCACACATAATTATAATAGTGAAACAATCAATTTTTATCAAGATCTTATCTAAATAGGTTGGTAGTTACAATTCTCTCGCGATCTTAAAAATAGCTGAAATCAATTCTGTAGCCGATTCTCAACATACTACTTTTAGGATGTGAGTTTATTAACTACACTTATAATATTACATAGAAAGGGCCGAGTGGTAATGGCTCCGACTTAAGAGTTGTAGGTCGCGGGTTCAAACCCTGCCAGGCGCATTATTTTGTGTAATTCATTTCATCACCATTGTTCTCAAAACGGTGAAGGAAAACATCGTGAGGAAACCGGCATAACCTAGAACCAAAAATTAGAAGATATGTGACATTCACCAAACCGCACTGGGCTTGCGTGGTAGATTAAGGCCCATTCCCTCTCCTAGAGAGGAGACCTGAGTCCCAGCAGTGGGACCATAAAAAAGGCTGATGATGATGATGAAAGTTTGTTTTTTTGTTTGTAGGAGGTAAGCTTTGGAAGTATTGGTAATTTTTTCATCGATGGAAATCTTCTTTATTTCTGAGTGGCTTAAGCTATATTTTCTTTTCCAGGGATTTTGCCCTTGTACATAAAATATATCCTGTGTCTAGCTAGTATTAAATATGAGAAAACGTAAAGCGAATGTGAATATCTACAATACCCAAATATAGACTAACCATTGTTCCTGAACACACAAATCTGTTTGTAAAATAGAGAGTTTCAAGTGAGAGCAATAAAGTTTATGCACACCATTTAGTTAGTTCAATGGGTGCTAAATTACCTCCGTAAGTAAAAGTACTAGTTTACGAGCCACTAATTGTGGAGTATCTGAACACCCCATAAGATATAATAGAATTACTAGCTTCTGCCAGCGGCTGCGCCCGCGTGATAGTAAAAAATATAGAGCCTGCTTAGTGATATTAGTAAAAGAATTTTTAAAATCGGTCCAATAGTTTTTGACTTTATTCATTATAAACAAAAATCCACAAATGCAACTCTGCAGTAAGCATTTGTTTAAAACATATGAAAGTTGGATACATTGTGTTTCTTTTATTGTTATTGATAGGGTCGTGTTTGACCACTATCTCACGGTAAGCGATGATGTGATCGACGATGAAGTATGCTTGCCTAGAAGCAATCTGTTGCTATCAGGAAACAGATTCTGGCAGGAAATTCAACTCATTAACTGTAGGTGCAAAGGAAGAAAAAATCAAAGATAAACCAACACAAAGCACAATGAATGTAATCCCATGTTATCAGAATTCCGACTAATAGGTACTGTGGCACATTAGATTTAGTTTCGATTAAATCTGAAGAAACTTCTAGTTAGCTCTTAAACTACTAGGATATATAGTCAAAAATAATTTAGCAATTTAGCTTCACTCTGACTGACTGACACTTTGACAACTCAAAGAAGTTTTTTTTTTATTGGCAAAAGCTCGTTTGAAATATATGTTATTGATTTGATTCGAGTCCAAACCAGTCTACAGAAACAAAAAAGAAAAAAATCATATTGAAATAGCTTCTGCGTACTTATATGCTATAGTTGCCGAGGCACTGATTGATAGTAAGAGTATATGTAAACTAGTTATTATCAATGGAGATCTAGGAAGTAATAAGGAAGACAAAACTGCTCATCTAGATAGAAATGATGATAGAGAACTAAACATAGATACAACACATCGTGAAGCAGACAACGTGCGTTTAAAAGTAAAAGTATTGAATGGAAGTAGGAAACAACCTTGACCGCAGGCGTATGCGGTTATAGACGCGACGATGCATGTTTTGCAAAGTATATTCTGTAGAATATACTCCGCAATATCTATTGGATATACTTTGTAGAGTACAGGGAGAAATATACTGTAGGAAAGATAGGGATACAAGATAATCGAGTAACCATAATAAAACAATATAAACTTCATTAGATTGTATAAAGTGCTCGTTTGAGTACTTATAAAAGTGCAAGTATACACCTGCACTTGTCAGGCAGTAGATAGATAGATAGATAGATTGATTCTTTATTGTACACCAAAAATAAAAATTACATGAGAAACTTCAAATTTATAGGGTGTCACAAAGGGCGGTCTTATCGCTAAAAGCGATGGTAGTAGATGGCTACGCTTAAAGTAGAGTGGCCTAAATTATCTAAAAAAATAATTATGAAAAACAATAAGAAGTGACAGAGGGATTTTGACCGAATCTTGCCAGTATTAGTTGGTGATCTACAGTATAAAGTTCATGGTTGATTGTATGTTTATCTCTTTAATTAATTTATCATAAATAACATTAATGACCAAAAATTTGTGTTGGTGCTGAGAAATGAAAAGAAAAATTTATAGGAACAGACTGCTGAATATTTAAAATGCTGATTCAAATCAAATGACATCCAACATAACTCAAACTAGGAAAACTAACAACAATAGTAATTCACATCCAATCTCTCATGTTTTGCAAACGCATCAGTCATCATTAGCAGGCAAGAAATACCGGGGGAAAAGTCTAGTCTTTTTCTAATGACAGATTGTCTCGATTGATATCGAATCGATATTCAACTATCGATTGTTTTCATACAGTTTTTTGGCATCGGACTCAAGTGTGAGAGGATGTGCGTGAGATTTTTGAGGGCATGTGAAAATGAAACCTCTTTTATAGTTTATTGTACCAGTAGCCATCTTCGGCCATTAATATTTATGAGGCATTCACACAATGGCCAATGTTTAGCGTTGATCGGCTGCTATTAATATGGTTATTATGTTTTAACATGTAACAATCTTGTATGACTATCAAAACAATGGAATGTATTATAAGTGTTACAAATCTTTGATATTCTCGACTTTTCTGTACTAGATAAATCAAACCTTGCCTATGAATCAATCTGTCTATTGGTAAATCTGTTCAGTTACATTTTTTGTGTTTATAACAAACCGATAGACAGACGAGGTGATGGACTTTGTTTTATAGTATGTAGGCAGCTAGTGATATCATAATGAGTGACAGGAAAGAACGGAAGAAAAAATACATGTTGCACCGACTCCAAATAACACAGGACAAGTGTAGGAAAATGATGATGATATATGTATGTAAGATCTTTATGCAGCCAAAGCTAGCCAGCGTCAACAGTCACCGTTTCAACAGTCGTAAAATTACATAACCGATGTAATAGTTTCCATTCCAAATCGAACTAGGTTTATTTATTTCCAATGACTACTTACGGCTTTTACCTACTTTCCACTGTAGTTTCGACTAATTTTCTGATTCAACTTTTGTTTTCGTCTTACTTAACTTTTTTGCCAATCTATTATTACTTTACAAGTAATTACATTAACTATTTTGTACTCAACTAATCAAAAATGTATTTTCACTTTTAGTTATATCCAAATTAATGTCTAATGTTACTTTATACATTTCGTTTTGTTTGCGACGACAATGATGTTAATTAATATTACTTCACATCCCTCACAAGGAATGCGTCCAACTTGTGAGAGGCCTTTTAACTCTGCGTCTTCTGGTACGCAGTCGTCACTCTAGATTCTTTCGGCTTTATCGATCATTTGAACAACAGATGCTCTGCCCACTGTCACTTAAATTTTATAGTCCATCGGAGTATAATAATATAACCTTAGTTGTCCTGGGGATACCTTCACCTTTGATTTGATCATGTTAGAAAATTTCAAGCATAGCCCTCTCTATTGCTCGTTGAGTGATTTTAAGTTTTCTGATGAGGCTTGTATGAAAATATATTTATTGTTCATGTTTGGTAAAAACATTATTAGATACATAAAACCTGGTTATGTTTTATCTACGAGTATCAATGTCTTTTTGTACATTGAGAATATGGTCTGTTTCATGAGTGCATTGGTTTGTAATACTAGTATAGTACTCATCTATAGATATAACTTAAACGTGGTTTTATATTTTATTTGCAGGAATCGTAAGTTAAAACATTGTGGCAGATCCTTTCTTTGCATATTCTAAATTATAGATGGAGTCTTGTCTACAAGAGCAACACAACAAGGCTGTTTATCCAGCCAACACTTTGTGAATGACAGTAACATGACAGTGAAAGTGAATCTAATTCTACAGAGAATTTAACTATTTCAGAGCTGACATCATCAAATCTGTTCGAATCCATTTCTATCACATTTAATTCATTTATTGATTTGTTATTCAGTGCTTTACTACGAGCTATATTAAATTCAACAATAGTAAATATGTAACTTATTTGTACTTTCTATATGTCGTAAGTAGTTATGTGAGTGTTAACTTGGACTAGAATATTAAGCATGTAACAAAGCACATATTTAAGGAAGTGTTATGGTAACACCTATGGGGATACTTAGGATAGTCAAAGTGTAACGATATTATTATAATTACAAATGTATTCAACAGAGGAAGTTCATTATTAAGTTAGGATTTGTTTCGATACGTATGCGGAAGTATAAAACAAAGTAGGAAAACGGTCAATAAAAAATATGACCTGCTGAAAACGATGTAAACAAATTATGAGTCAATGAAATAGCCGGCATTGGCGATAAAGGTGCTCACTCTGCAAGTAAGAAGGAGCATAACCATAAAAATAATCGAGACCCACATCGCGATGGCGGTAAAAATTTTAATTGCAGCAACCGCGCATTTCCGTAATGTCAGTAGTTTCTAAAATCAAATCAAAACTATAAAATAATTCGTATGGAACACGAAACGGTTCGAGTCAATCGGTTCGAAGTGGAACGATACTAATCGAGAAATTGATCACTCCTGACGTCACAGACCCAAATGCGCGAGCGCAGGTCCGATGTTTTTGCTCCACCGCTTTCCTCGCAAACATCTGAAGTTTCGTAACAAATGTAACAGTGACAATGAATTTGGTAATTGCGCTACAACAATGGCTACCACAATAATGTTTTTCGATAAATTTTTTGTCGTTATTATTTCTAACTTTTTTATCAATCGATGATCTTTTGTGAGCTGAGACTGAATTGTCAAATACTGACAGGTAGTTCACGTTTCCAAATATAATTTTATTGGTATCGATAATGTTGTTATTGTTAGCTTTAAACTTATTACGTTGTTGTTACGATTGGCTTCGATAAATGATGTAACTGCTGTTGGGATAGATTATGGTTCTACTCAAACAATCAAAGCAAGATATTAGACATGACATACTGACAATTTTTTCTAGCGCAATCACTATAGTAACATATCTTGGAGATGAAAGACATCACATTCAGAAGCTTTTTACAAATACCGATGAATGCAATTTGAAGTTTTACTACAATAGCTGGTTACATCGGCAACAATAAATTGATGTACAACAAAGGAAACACATAAAATTCTAAAGCGAACTTTACTGGAAATTCATGTCTGTCAATCAGTCGGAAATTGGTTTCGTGTAAGTGAACATAGTTTTTTCTATAAATTCAAACTAGTGGGAGATTTGGAGTAGGTATTTTGAAAATGAATTGCTTTAATTTTTTTTAGATTCCTCTAAAACGTATACGTTGATGATGTGGTTGAAATTTTGATAAAACGTTTTGATAAATCACCATTATTGTTGCCATCGGGCGCTACATCATCACCATCATCTGCCCTTCCCTTGTCCCGTGTTATTTAAGGTCGGCGCAACACGTTTTTTCCTTCCATTCTGTCTTGTCTGTTGTGTTCTGTCACCCGCTACTTGGTGAAGTTCTTTTGCTATCGTGGTTTTTTTTTAGAAATGAGAACTGAGGGCCAGCTACTAGGATCTAAAATCTTGTAAAGCTAACATTTGTTTGATGAGCTCGCTAAAAGGCTCATAGCACGACCACTCTAAAGTTAAGAACCTTTATTATATCTGTTCTAATATTGTAATAGTTTAGAGTTCTAGTTTTGACATCAATTTTTGGTTCTTTCTTGTCAGTAATTCCACGATTGCATGACATAATTCCGCCATCTTCTTTCTCCATCGGACAATCCGTCATACGGCGAATATCCACCCTTACATTGTTGAAACTTCTGCGGTTTGGTCTAAGAGTTTCACTTCGTCGTTTATACCGCGGTACATCAAAAAACTGGAACAATTTACCTGCTGCGGTCTTCCCAACCAATTATAATTTGGGTGTCTTTAGGGCTAGAGTGCTCTTAATAAACTACTACGCCTCACCATCAACGATTGCATCACGGCTTACCATCAGGTGGGATCACACAATCAAGCATTGGTTTATATATCATTTAAAAAAAAGATTAACATTTGTATTAGATTCGTATAGCGTCCGTATTACTTCTTGTAAAGTCGTGTTAAGCATTTTAATTACCAAGTTAACCAAATTATTCAGTTTGTTTATCTCTAATTGTAACAACATATTTTTTTCACACTACTCTGATTACCGCAATTTGGCTAGCAGATCATGCCGTTTATTACAAGTAAGACAAGATATTGTCTAAGCATTAAAGGGAAACCCGGTCGTTTGCATTGGAAACTACCTGATATAAATATTAAGATGGAAAAGTGAAATCTAAAGTTTTGTGTAATAAAACAGTTACCTATTGCGATGTCAGATTGATTGTTATTATAAATTTTACTACGGTTGTACCTATGTGGTGGCAGCGTGTCGTAACTTTTAATGCTGTTGTCGTTGAGAATTATATAAATCTATAATTACACTAGCTGCTGGTAGCTTTGCCAACGTGATAGAGGAAAATTAAGTCAAAGGATGCTTTCAGAATGAAAATATTCTATGTACTATTCCAGGACCAGAAGACCTCCTACAAGGTGGACCGATGCCTTGGGAAGGGTTGCGGGAATCCGATGGAAGTGAGATGCACAGGATCGTTTATTGTGGCGACACTTGGGGGAGGCCTATGTCTAAGCAGTGGATGTCTTTCTGCTGAAATGATGATGATATTCCAGGACATGGTCTACCCGCATACCAAGTTTCATAGACATATGTTAAGCCGTTCGAGCTTGAAAACGTAACAAATATGTAACACACGTACACAAACGTTCGCCTTTATAATATAATATGATATATTGACTAGGGACCTGCCCAGCTTCACATGGGTACAAATTACACAAAACTCCCTACATAGTTTAGGACGAGTTAGTGGACTAGGGGCGTTATCACACTATCGGTTTGCGAGCGGTTGAAGGGCGGGACGGGCGCGCAGCGAATGCGTCGCGAACACGCCGCGGCTGCACAGCGAAGACGTCGCGGACGCGTGGAAATTCGCAACGTTTTCAACGCGTGTTTACAGCATTTTAACGACGTACGATACACTCAGTAACAAAATGGATTACGACGAAGACACTGCTGTAGGTTTTGTTACTTCGAAGATGCCTGAGACTCGCATCTTGTTGCCCGATCTCGTACCGCGTCCGCAACAAATTCGTTACGCATGCGCAGCGTGTTCGTTGCGCGCCCGTAACGTATTCGTTGCGCACCCGCTCCGCTTTAAGTTCGCTCGCAATCCGCTAGTATGATAAAGCCCTAACAGTCAAACACAGAAAGCGACTTTATTTAATTCTACGAGTAGTAGAGATCGTACGCAGATCCTTGACAGTCGTCAGTCTATCCAAGGAGTAAAGTGCTGCCCAGTAACTGCATTGTGGAGGTCTGGGAGATAGTCGCTCAATGTAAAAGACGGGCCAGTTAGACGGGAAGCCGACTCTAAGCTAGTTAGGAAAATACTAGGGAGATAATGATGCAGAGATAAAAAAAAAAAAAAAAAAACAAATGCAAATTGCGTTGTTTTAAGCGTTTGTTAAGCTCTATCACCGTATTTTGTGTGAAACTATCACATTCAACTATCACATATGTTATTGTTTACCGCACAAAAATAAATTGAAAATAAAATTTAAATTACTATCATCACTTATATTAAAAATTTTAACAAAATATATGTGTGTATACAAATAACTACGAGCATTTACAACTCAACTGCGTACATATGTAATTACGAAAGCAAATACTGAGGCTTCGAAGTACCTATCCTCTATTACACTGTCATTTGGACAAGCACAACTAGTGCGCCTCACCATCAAAGATTGCATCGCTACTTACCATCAGGTGGGATCGCAGTCAAGCACTAGTTTATCTCAATTAAAAAAAAAAAAATAAAAGCTGGAAACGTGCCAAGGAAACAGACAGCATTTCCACGTTAAAAAGCAACGCTAATTCTTTGGGCAAAGATCCAGCCAACCCTCTGGTCACGTAGTATGATAACTTAATAAAACATAATATTTTTACGAAAAATACCAAAATTATTTTTTTACGAATGCTAAAACGAACTCCTAGTTTTTGTTACTGAACATCTAATGCTTACTAAAAAGATAACTACTCGTAGTTAGCAAAGCGCGGATTAGAAATATGGATTGCGTGCTTATGAAGGATCACGCAAACGTTTCAATAAGAAAAACGGAGAATAATATTTTTCCGGACAACGTTACATAAGGTCAACAACATACTGAGAGTTAAATTCAGCAAGGTACTCTATAGAGCTTGCATGGAGAAGGACGAGACAACAGCTCATCTGCTTCTATGCTGCCCTGTGGTTGCTGGATACAGGGCAAAGTACTTCGGAAACTCACGTACCCTCCGTGAAGTGGTCAGTAATACCATGGCGCTGCTGGCCTTCTTTGAGGAGCTGGGGTAGATCGAATGACACTTTGTCCCGCCCGTACGCAAAATACGTTGCAGAGTTGCGGACATCAGCACGAAATACAATACAATAAGATCCTGTCTTCCTTAAGACCTGTCTTCAACAACTCTGTTACATTCAACAACAGAATGCTTTCAAAAATTCTTGCGTAAAACACTCCATATTTGAATAATGTCTTGCTTTACTATCAAAACTAAATCAAATTTATCTCCTAGCTTGTCTCTAACTAATTGTAATTTCTAGTAAGTTGGCAGTAAAGCATTGTTACACAAAGGCTAGCAACCTTTCATTGGCTAGCTTGGCTGTCGTGTACCTTAGTCTCTTATAGTAAATGTGGTCTGATTTGTGGCAACGACAGCCGGCAGCAGAGAAAATGAGAGTGAATATGTAAATTAGTTATTATATTAATCTAGGTTTATACTTGGATAATAATTTTGATTGGTTTTGTAGTAAATTGTAAGTTGATGATGATATGTTTAGTTTGTAAGAGTTATCGCGGCCTTGGATCGCAAAAGATCGACCGCGGATGGGTTTTAGTCAGAAAAAATCTGACTTTCCGTTTCACTCCTCCCAGAGCAAGAAAATTTATTTAAAGATTTTCTTATCCAAAAAATGATTGACAGTAAATTAAATGACAAAAATAAACTAAGAAAAACAATAGGAGAGCGAAGGATCCAAATATCGTAGATAATAACTTTAACTTTAATAACTTTATTTTAAACATTGTTACAAATGTTTTCTTAAATATAGATATTACATAGTTGCATATCGGTAACAGGTAACAGGAGTTATATTTTACCAGAATTATTACAATAGCCCCCAAACTAGGCGGTGCCTGTATCTTGGGGAATCAGAATAATACAGATAAAGAGGAAGACTAAATATATTGGATGAATTGAATAAAGATGATCTGGAAATTTATGGAAAATAAACATGCTGTGTAGGATAATGTTATAGTCAAGGAAACAAATGATTCTCATACATTTAGATCTAACAAAGTAGAGAAATTGGCTGTGACAATGCTTTGGGGAAGCATCTATATTTGGCTATAGATGATTTTCCTTTGAATAATGAAGATACAAACACAGATTGTAACAAAGTTAAAACATAAGAAGGAAAGCGGTTAGATAATGAAAGTGAAATTACAAAGCCAATTTCAGGGCTGAACTAACTTGCGGCTGTATAGATGTAGATAATGATGGTGATTTACGATATATTATTATCGATAAATAGTTAATTGCTACTGAATAGCTCAAATTTCGATCTGCTTCGATAAGATTCGAACATCAAGTCACAGATCATTTATCATCAATTACTATAAGTGCTGATGGCAGTAACGTTGTTACAAAATTTAAAATGTTTTATTTCCTTTCACGAATAATAGCCTAGTCATGGCAATTAATTGAATTCATTATTGTTAGTAATTCATTAGTTTTTCAATCCTAATTGATTAATTCGGAGGATTTAGAAGGTGCAATATTCTGTTTATTTTGATGACAGATTTGAAGCTTTCGATTTCATTTGGGAATGAGTTAATTTTTGAGGAGAGACATTGACTAAATATAGAAATAAATAAAAAAAACTTACCTCTAGGGCTGTAGCCATCACAGTTGTCCATAAAAATCGCCAATAGAACTATAATTAAAACACAGCAGCTAACACGCGTCATAGTCATTAATTTACACGACAACAATCAATTCATTCTTCCAGCACGCACAATTTGCGCTGATGTTACGCGTAAATTACGCGACGATACGTATCGATATTTAACGATTCATAAACATCTCTATTAATCATTGTAACTGCCAATAAAAACGCGGTAAAAGTCAGCCGTTCGATGTTTGAAATAATTTTAGTAATAAAAACAATCTTGACACGTGCGCTTGGGACGGTGTCGAAATTAGAAATGGTCGGAAAAAAGTGCGCAGTGCGCCTGCGACTATATTAATGACTAACGATAGTGTTTTTACTTTTTTCCGTGGTGTTGCCGGCGCCTAGACCCCCACTTTAGAAGGGGGGAGTTAACAACATTTTGTAGGGGTATCTAATTTTTATGTAGGAAGGAAATGAAAAGTGACACCCGTTGATTTATTTGCTGGTTAAAAAAGTGCATAAATAGTTCATTTGCGTGGAAGTTATGGAAATTAGGTTTCCTTTGGTGAAAGGCGGTAAATATAATTCATGTCATTAGTATTTTGTGGAAATTAAACCTTAACCACTACAGGCTGCGAACATTTAAACAAGGTCCTTAGAGCTTAAATTATGTCCTATAGAATAAAAAATATTGAAGCAGAATCAATGGGGCTATATTTCGTTAGATATGTAGGAGTTAAATTGCCAGGTTGCAGTATAAGTCTCAGGAACTTCGTAAAGACTCTACGTTGTCATTCAAAGATACCTTTACTTATTTATTAATTTTATAATGTATTTTCATTATATTATAAAATCATACATTTATCAAATATTTTAATTAAAATGTGGATAATACAGTGGGCCGCAATATTGTTACCACTTAGAATATTTTAAGTAAATAAGCATTGTATATTGTAGCTGTTAACTGTTCTTATATAAATATAATACCTAAATTACTACTGTTGTTTTATATTTATTGAAAAAATAGCTGCTGCTAGCGGTTTCGTCCATGTGATAGTAGAAAATTATTGAAAAGGAATATACTCGTGGAGAATATATTCCAGGACATGACCTACCCATGTGCCAAGTTTCAACCAAATCCTTTCAGCAGTTTTAACGTGAAGGAGTTACAAACATACACGATCATAAATCTTCGTTATGTAATATTAGTGTGACAGTCCAGCAAATTCTGTATAAATTTTCAATATTTCTACCTTATCTTAGTACAAGTTTAAAAAATTTGAATATCAAAACAAATGTTGTCGATCACTGTCTATAGAGAGTGAAATGATCTGCGCGTGCGCCACGAACGGTTGCACTCGATAGACACTACTGCACTGTTATGTTGACAAGTTTATTGTGTTCCTCTGTTTATTCTGATCCTTACTTCCTTCCATTATTTCCTGGTAATAATAATGACTGATAATATAATTAATAAACACAGTGGAAACGGCCCCGAATTACGAGTATTAGGCCGAGGGTTTAAACTCAAACGGGTGTATTACTTTGTGTAATATATTTCCTCACAACTTTTCTTTATGATATATGTATACTACTGCTTGACAGCGATCCCACTTGATAGTAAGCAGTGATGTAATCGTTGAGGGTGAATCGTACTAGTTTATTAAGGGCCTATTCAGTGCAGCCTTGAAGACACCAAAACTGTAAATCGGACGGGAAGCGCTGCAGGCAAATTGCTCCTGCAGTCCTCTGTCTTGCGTTGTTCGATTTTCCGGTATAAACGGTGAGGCAAAACGCTTAGTCCGGAACGTAGAGGTGTTAACAATGTAAGGGTGATCACTCGCCGTACGTCGGGTCGTCCAATGGTAGAAAGGTGATGGCGGGATCAAGTCATGTAATTCCTGCGCACACTCTCCAAAATGCATCCTATAAAATACTGAAAGGCTGCTCTCAAAACGGTGAAAGTAAACACCGTGAGGAAACCGACATGTCCCTAGAACCAACAATTCGAAGGCATGTGCCCACGTGGTGAATTACAAGCCCACTCATACTCCTAGACAGGAGGCCTTAGTCCCAACAGTGGGAACATTGTAAGGCTAAAAATGTAACTTCAGCATCTTTATCGATGGGCACCCCATAATCACGGCGGTGAGTTCTCTCTTTAAGGAGTGGCTGGAGAGGTGCCACAGCATTGGCCTGGGCCAGGTCTTACCGGACATGACCAGCGCCGGAGCGCTTGGGCGGAACTCTGTGGAGGCGATCAGAGGCCGGGAATATCATGCGCCCTGCCCTGGTTCAAGCCATAGACCGGAGCAAGAGGAAATGGAAAGAGGTCGCCTCCTTTTGCGAAGTAGTATCTACTGCTAACGAAGGAGAGAAAAGCAACCGTAGGAGAATGGACAGGATGTCCCCCCACCACGCCCGTGCCACCGCCATAGGAGACATCGGGAGTAGCAGACGACGAGCAATGGGTAGCTCGCAGTTTGCCCTTCCGATTAGGACCGAGCCCGGTTTGTCAACGTAGTTTTCCAGTCGCGCCTGCAACCGATGTCCGCTAGGGTCACGGGATTGAAACAGAACGCATTGGGCAACTGAAGGACATAGGTGTGTTTTAATCAGCAAAAGTCTGACACGCCCTTTCGCTCCGCCCTAGAGCGAGGAAAATTATTGGAAAGAAATCTATCTGTACCTATTAGGAAGATATAGTTTAAGAAAAATAATTCATCATCTTCATCATTTCAGCCGTATGACGTCCACTGTTGGACATATGTAGTAAGCCTCCCCTAAGTGTCGCCACAACGAATGGTCCTATATTCCTCCCATTCATTGGATTCCCACGATTCTCACCAGGTCATTGAACGCTGTGTCTTACGGTGCGCGGTCACCACTCCACAGTTTTTCGGCCTCATCAGCCATCATCTGTTCTTCGAGCAAAATGTGCCCAGCCCACTGACACTTAAGATTGTCGATTCTTCAAGCTATGTAGGTAACCTTGGTTCTCCTGCGAATATCTTCATTTCTGATGCGAAAATATTTTGATAAAATCGCGATAATGCGCCGTAAGCTCCTAGATTCTAGTAATAAACCAATGTGACTTCACTCGCCAACGCCAGCCTACCCATATTGTTACCATTATGGCATCATGTCCATAGACAGTGAAATGCAACATTTGCGCAACCGACTGTAACCAGTTACAATCCTAACAGCTGACAGATTATGATCATTCTACACAGCAGTTCTGCTATGATCGCACACGCTAAGGGCGCTTACAGACCAACGACAATCGACTGACGACGAGCGCCGCCGCGTAGTCGCCTTGGACGACCGTAGACGACGACGTCGTCGCCTAGTTCTGGCGTGTGTAGTAGTTGTCAAATAGTCTCGGAGACCAGACTTATTCTTGCTCTTGTTAAACATTATATATACAAGGTTGTTCAGTTTCGTCTACTGAGCAAGCCCTTAAAGTTTGTAGAGAGCTGTCCCTTACACCTTTTATATACAGGGTTATTTATAAAACTAACAATTTTGCAGGACTATATTACTAACATCATAAACTACAACTTTTGTTCTATGACTTTTAAAAAAAAAAATAACACATTTACCAAAAACAAATCTTCAAGATTTCGTAGTTCTCTCTAACAATTTCAAGTCTGTATTTTGCTGTATCTACTTACAGCTCCCGCGCACTGTTCTCGTTCTCGTAATAATAGTAAGCAGGCTTCCGAAACATTGTCATTACACCTAGCAAACATTCGCTCCATTTCCATGTACTCGACATTAGAATATTGATACACCATCATGTAAAGATAATTACGCCCGCATTGCCGAATTTCGCTAGAAGAACACGTATGACGCGACGCAAGTGCAAGGCGACCGACCAACTAGTGAGGGTCGCCCGTAATTAGGTCAAGTTCATGTTCAGCTACCCTCAGCTATTGTACTATCGCTGGCTTCGCATAGACTTCGTAATACTTAGAATATTCAATTTATATATTTTTATTTTTGTATGAAAATCTGATGAACTAAAATATGATAAATTTTTAAAACTCAGAGAACAAAAGTTGTTGTTTATGATGTTAATGTTGTTCTAAGAGGTTGCTAGTGTTTTACAAATAACCCTGTATAGCGTATTAATGTGTTATTTGAAGATGAAGAAAAATTGTTGCTTTTTCTTGACATTTACGTGCGTATTACCAGCGACACACCTGGCGACGCCGACGTCGCCGCCGCAAAGCGACGACAACGTCGTCCACCGTCGTTAGCAAGGCGACTACGCCGCCGCGCCTCAGCGCTCGTCGTCGATCGAGTGTCGTTGGTCTGTAAGCGCCCTAACACGGCTGCTTTCCGCTAATGGAAAATTAACCTCACTGCAGAATTAACCTCTTTCATGTTTTCCGTGAGTGTACACATACACAATCACATACATGACACATTTATCACTTGCCCCCTCTTTTTGTTCGCTCATATTTCGATGCTAAGACATTGATGTCACCAAGTGTCACTATTCGGCGAGTTAATTAAGTGGATTAGTCACGCAATCATAAATTAATGAAGATATCACTGAAACCATTAATGTTGAAGATAATTAACGACTTAGGAAGTTCGCGTCTGTTTTTTTTTTGGATAGGAAACTTATGATGTAGAAAACTAGAAATAAATGCTGCATGATTTACCTACCTAATCTTGAATAAGACTGAGGTTGAGGCAGCGCTGACTAAGGTCAGTCTATAGATGGGTAACCGTTCTATATAGGTATGTCAAAACTCTTACGTGCCTCCAGTTGCAGTGCCGTAACTAGGGCGGTGTCAACTAGGGAATACAATTTCGCAAGCGCGGGATCCCGTGAAGGCTCAGTCCGCGTAAAAAACGGGTAGGCTGAAAGTCGACCCTCAGCGTGGTTGTGAAAAGGCTAAGCTGACTGATTATATCTTTTCTAGATATTTTATATACATAGACCGCGCGCTAGGTGGATTGAGCATTGAGGTAGGCAGTTAGGTCAACTTGAACTGATTAAAACTGCTGGATGTTACTCCAACTGCCTTTTGGCTGAAGGCCGAGATTCTTGCTTGGACGGACCATCACCGTGCCCGCGCGGGGGCGATCGGTGGCGTAGACCTCTCGCACCGGGCCTTGGTTGAGGCCATGGTCCGGAGCGAGGAGCAGTGGCAGGCGGTCGCCGACTTCTGCGAAGCAGTAATGCTCGCTAAGGAGGAGGCCGACGGCATCAGGCAACGGCGCTCTAGCCGCCGCCGGGATTCCGATCCTGATTTCCAGCCACCGTAGGGCGTAGGCGCGGGCTTGCAGACAGTGAGCATTGGGTAGCTCGCTGTCTGACTTTCCGGTAACTGTCCGGACCAAGCCCAAGTCGTCGACGGCGCGCATTGTTCCTGCGCGCCTCAAGGAGTTGTCAGCAACAGCAGGGGCCAAGCCAGGTCGAAGCCTACTGGGGCCAGGGTTATCTGAAAGGGAACTCGAGCCCCGTTACGAAGGCTTGAAGGAACGGGGTGGGTTTTTTAGTCAGTAAGAGTCTGACACTATCTCCCGCTCCGCCCAAGAGCGGGGGTTGTCATTGGATGATTTTCCCCACCAAAAAAAAAGGCCGAGATTCACTGTTGCATTCGTCCACATCCATTCATGCTCGCAGACTTTCTTGGGCCTACACCCCTTCTATCATATTTATCATCTCACCACCTCTGCATTATTTTGTATCTGTCCACAATCATTAATTTAATTTTTCAAGCTCCCATAAGAGCAACCTAGCAAGGCAGAATTTATGATCTTGATCTAATCCGATCTTTTATTGATCAGTAAAGGCCTCCAATTTGACATCTCCTAGTGTTATAGTGCCATCTATTGGCAAGATAGTGTATTAAGGAGGTCAATAAACAACGCTACCTATCGGCTTCATAGAACATCACGCAGACAATCAATAAACTCGATATCTTGTCCCATCCTAGTACTCTTTCCGACTACTAGAGGCGCTGCAGTCACACAAAATAATTGCGTTACAGTTAACATTCTTCATCTCTTTCATTCATTCAATGACGTTTTACGTTAGAAAGGGACAGCTAGAGTCGTGTCAATGGAACGTAACGTAAACAGAAGTTGTCAGTTGTCGAGCAAAATTCCACGGTGGCGGGTTACACAAAGAATTTAACTTAAGTTTAATTTGTTACATCGAATGTTTAAATACAATATTACTTAAACAGTAATTATGTAGGTCCGTGTTAGATTCTAAAGTGTTGTTTAGTGTATTGCTGTGGTACCTTTAACCGTTTTCTGTGATGTCAAGCTGTTGAAATAACGGTATTGTTGTGCTGTGAACCACTGGTTTTGTATCAAATCGAACACACCTAGTGCGGAGCCCGTTTTTGTGAATAAAAAGTACAGGATGCAACGCGTGTGATTTTTGACTGACCTTATTTACGGTAAGAGAGCTTTTAAACTTTTAAAATAAACACAAGATACTTTTTTGTTATTGCAAAATGTTCTGTCGTCATTATTACGACATTTCTCGATCTTATAATCATCTTGCTCTGTTTCTTTATAATGCGGTAATAGGTAGGTACTTACCAACTTCTATCAAATTTCGAAATTCAAATTCCGAACCTTATTTCTGTCATTTGTTTTTTTTTTTAATATCATTCTTATTAGACAGAGTCAATCGGGTTAAATTCCTTCTTCCAAAAAGTTTTGCATACTTTTGACCAGGATATTGAGGTCAATATTTCTCACCTATGATTCATAAACACAAATAACCAACTTCGAGAGTTAAGTAAGCTGCGACCTTGTTGCAAAGGTCCCCATTTGCCATTCTCCACCGGTTTGTCACGCACGTTTATCCGTCTGAGAGAAAACACTTAAATTATTACCTAATTTATTCATATCAGTATGGCGAAGTACTGTTCAGGTTTTCTTTGCAATTATCGTCTCTAGTATTATGATAATTAGTTGGGTAGACATAACGGTCAATAGATATTTTTGAAGGAGCCAAAAATCACAGTTATGAATAGTACACTAAGTTACAAAATTGACCAATACCGGCTTTGTCTTGTGTTGTCTTTACTAATTAGGATTTTTTGGGCCGCCAGCCCACTGTTTCACTTGTTCTTATTCTGTTTTGCTTTTTAAGGCGAACATTACACGGTAGGTTTTGCTGTCAGTTTGACCACAGTCAAAGTTTTGATTGATGAAAAACCTGCCGTCTAATGCGATGATTGACGTTTTTTTAGTACTGATTGACGAAAACCATCATTCATGATTGATGGAATTGATTGTCGCTTGCATGACCGTGTAATAGTCGCCTTATGGTACTAGAATAAGACATTTGAAGAATACCACATACCCACTGTCTATAAATACGGTAAAGCCTCCCCAGGGCGGAGACGCGACACTGCCATAGCTCGCAACTTCGCATTGCCGTATTGTTGCGTGTTGGTCTGCAAAAGCTTTAAAAACATCATCGCTTACCATCAGGTAAGATGGTGGTCAAACGCGATCCTATCAATCATAAAAAAAAAACTTAGCCAAGTGCGAGTCGGACTAGTACTCGAAGGGTTCCATACAGTCCGTAGCAAAAACGGCAAAAAATCACGTTTGTTTGATGTAAGTATGTATTTTAACTGTCTAGCTATCACAGTGCATGACTTACAGTTTGGTGACGGACGGATGGACAGCAGAGTCTTAGTACCTAATAGGGTCCCGTTTTACCCTTTGGGTACTTACGACACCCTAAAAACCGGCCAAGTGCGAGTCGGACTCGCCCATGAAGGGTTCCGTAGCAGCAAGTAACATAATATAAAAGCTCTTGTAATGTGTTGTAACTTTGATCGATGTTTTAATAATAGTGTATTTTTTTCGATTTATGACGCATTAAAAAAAAACTACTTACTAGATTTCGTTCAAACCAATTTTCGTTGGCAGTTTTTATAGTAATGTACATCATATATTTTTTTTAGTTTTATCATTCTCTTATTTTAGAAGTTAGAGGGGGGGGACACACACATTTTACCACTTTGGAAGTGTCTCTCGCGCAAACTATTCAGTTTAGAAAAAAAATGATATTGGAAACCTCAGTATCATTTTTGAAGACCTATCCATAGATACCCCAAAAAATTTTTTTTCATCAAACCCAAAATTCAAAACCCAAACATCAAAATTTATTGCTTTTTTTTTCTATTTTTGTGTGAAAATCTTAATGCGGTTTACAGAATACATCTACTTACAAAGTTTCAACAGTATCGCTCTTATAGTTTCGGACATGACATACGGACGTACAGACGGACAGACAGACAGACAGACAGACAGACAGACATGACGAATCTATAAGGGTTCCGTTTTTTGCCATTTGGCTACGGAACCCTAAAAAGCAACTTTCCAAAGTAATCTGCAAACCAATCGCGCTTTTTGCCCAATTTGGGAAGGTCAATCAATTGGGCTCAGGTACCAACTTATCCTCAACATACTAACAAAGGTATTATAAACGGCAAGATCAGGTTTAAAATATCACAGGCCTGTCTGTTCTTACCGAAATATTTCGCATACCAATCTACCATCGCGCCTTTTGCCCAGATTGAGAAGGTCAATCAATTGAGTTTACCTATCCTCAACATACCTACCTACTAAGATCTAAACACCAAGAACAGGTTTAAAATTATGCTCGTTGGCTAAAATGTTAAGACTTGTTAGTAGCTACCTACTTAGTAAGGGCTTGCCATCGCAGACGGTGCTAAAACATCGTCAATACCTACATCTGGGCCAGTGGTTTTATTTATGTCGCTTGCTAGCTTCTGCTAGCGTCTTCACCCGCGTAATGTAGAATTTTTTCCCAAGGAACCATGGTAAAATACGTGCCTTTCCTAATTTCTTTAGCGTTTATAGCGTGAAGGAGTAACATACAAACATACACACTCACAAACTTCCTCCTTTTTAATAGGCATAGTGTAGTATAAATATATTAATGATGGATTTCTGTCCTAAGTTCAAAGATCATAATATCGTATTTGAATGTAGGATTTCTTTATCCTACAAAATAATGAAAAAAAAAAACAGAAATAAAATTAACAGTATTACTACTGGTAGTAACATTGGTAGTAAAACGGGCAAGAAATCGTAATATCGTCTATTTTTGCTGGACACGCACGGATTCGAAAGCCCTTACAAGTTTTGGCCAGTTCTATCCAAACTAATGTAAGGACTATTTTAGTACTCTGTTTGTGGTTTTTGACTATAGTTACTCAGTATTACAAGTGGCTTCGTCGAATATCAATATCTATTTTAATGACGTAATAAATGTTAGTCATGCTGGTTGGCGGAATTTTGCAGGATGCGGGAATGCGGGTCTTGTTGCATGACAAAACAGAAATCTATAACCTAGGGGCCTTTAAGTCAAGAGCAAATAGGTTACTTCTAAGCATGCGTGCTCCATCTTCAATAATATCCATCCAACTATTCAGGCAGAATTCCTTACTGCAGAACGTGAAAGGTTGTCAGTTTTTTTTTTATTGATGGGCTCTCGTTTGACTACCATCTCACCTGATGGTAAGCGATGATGAAGTCGAGGTTGAAACACGCTTACCTAGAAGCAACCTATTTACTCTTGATTTGAAATACCCTCTCGGCACGGAATTCTACTCCTTAGCAGTACGCACAATTAATGTGTTTCCAAAACGTTTTATGCGTATGAGTAGATATCCACCGTGTACCGGGGGTGGTAGGTATTCAATTCAGCCCTAAAAATTTGAAGCCTACTCAAAAGCACGGTGTAGATTTTATCTGCTAAGGCTGAGGGAAAGTTTGAAAGAGTCACCGTGGCTCTGAAACGACAAAGGTAGGATTTAGCTAGAAATGTCTTACATCCCTCATCCCTCTTTTTCCTTCCAAAAGCTGGGGAATTGATCATATATGAATTCCCACTACAAAAAATTCTAACAAGATCATTCTCAGTGGTCATTTCTATATAAAACTAAAGTATTAAAAAACCTACAAAAAATTTAATAACAGTGATTATTAGATCACTCACCGTCACCCAACCTAACAATAATCCTAGTATATAGCTTTAGCAAGATCTTTAGTATCTTTAACTTTAGCACAAGATCAGAATCTCTATAAAAACTCGTCCATATAAGCTGCTGATTTTACCTCCCAAAGCTGTTTGAAATTCAGCTCACTAAATCAAGTGAAAACAAACATAAATTACTTTCTTCAGCGTGGACCAAAGCTGGTCGCACGTGGTCCTATTGGAAAGCTGGTTAACAATGGCGATTTGACGTGCCCGATACTGATAACAGGTTCTGAACAGAACCGTCAGAGAGTGTAATATACAAGGTATTGTCAGACACTTATGATGAGAAAAATAAGACAAATCAACGGATGAATCGGTTGCAGTTCATATAGATGGATGATATATTGGATAAGATCATACATAAAACGAAGCAGATGCACCTCATGCGAATATTTTGATGAATGCCACATCAGACATGAACAGCAAAGAACGGGTTACCCGATGCGTTATTTAAATTTTAGAGATTAAGGAACTGTCAAATGTTCTAATAACCTTAAAATCTATTTAGGAACTAATAATTTCACTGGTCCTTCGTTTCATCCACACCTTCCATTGCACACAGTAATGCCGCTTAGCAGCTAACATAGTACTTATTATAGACAGACAGAAAAAAAAGGTTTATCGCCGTGTAGGTACTTTTTTTTTGAGTTGGGTAATCATCAAGTAATCAACACTTACCGCTCTGGGTGAAGCCAAAAGAAATGGCAGACTTTTACTGACTATAACCCTGCTGTCTTCCTTCAATTACCCTAGGTGTTCCAGGACTTTTAGGGCCGCGGTTATTCTTTAGAACGATCCCTCAGCCCATGTGGTGGCAAATACAATGATCTTTTACTACTTCAATAGAAGTCATCAGGCTAAAAGTATTTGATAGGCAACACCAAAGCATTTCTTAATACTCTAAAGGCTTCTAACATGTACCCTTTTAACTACCATGACGTACTTTCTTCAGGTGACTGGTTTTAACTTCACGTGGCCATTCGAAAGCTTGTAGATAACAAAAAAGCCGATTTGATGCGCTGAGAGTGAACCAATCGAATGAGGAAAACAACTGACTCACTAATTGCTCTGTCGTGGCCAGGTCTTAAAAATGATCACTTCATGAAATAGCCAAGTAAAATTGACTAGATTTATTCTATTCTATTTTTTATTAATGGCAAATAGAGCTAATGTCGACTATTCTGCCAATATCAAAGTAAATTGAATCAGCCAGACTGTATAAAATGAATACAAGGAACTAATATGTTAGAACCATAGTAACTGTGTATATGCATAAAAATCTTCGATTGATATAATTGAACTTATTGAGTTAGTACTGGAACTGGCTAGATCGTTTAAACGTTTGATGATATGTCAATCTTCGTCCGGCTTACTTTCTTTAGAGCTTATATTATCATAGAAATCCTACATCAATGATCTGTCCAATGGAGGACATATCATCAAACGATAACCATTAAACGATTTTTTTTTTTCGATGGTAAAAGTCATCCTATGACAACCCCCGCTCTTGGGCGGAGCGGGAGGTAATGTCAGACTCTTACTGACTAAAAAACCCATCCCGTTCCTTGAAGCCTTCATACCGGGGCTCGAGCGCCCTTTCGGATAACCCTGGCCCCAGTAGGCTTCGACCCGGCTGGGCCCCTGCTGTTGCTGACAACTCCTTGAGGCGCGCGGGAACAGTGCGCGCCGTCGACGACTTGGGCTTGGTTCGGACTGTTACCGGACGGCCGGACAGCGAGCTACCCATTGCTCACCTTTAAACGATCGGATCTGGTCGGTTTTAGTTGGCCATATCAAGAAATTATCAATTCTTAGATCTGGCCACGACGAAAAAGCTGCCGTCTGTCAATCTACATTTGCATTTCCTGAGATTTTCATATCCGGAGAGTTCCGGATGTATAGCAAATTTAATATGGCTTGAACAACGCCGAGAAAACCAGACAACGTGATATTTCTTTCATTCCCGATTACTTTACCGATGCTTTTAAATGTAAAAGTGCAAATATGAGCCATATTCATCTCTTACCATTAGGTGAGTTTGTTGTCAACCGTCAAACACAAGCCAAAATAAAAAAAAAATCGTGGGATTTTACTGGTAAAGTTTCATCAGATCCAAAAACGAATTTGTATATAGTTAGTTAAAGATATTATATTAGTTAGTTGGCCTATTATGTCCCAGTGCTAGGCAAAGGCCTCCCTCTCCCTTTTCCACACACGTCTGTCCTCAGCCATTGGAGGCCAGTCCCTCCAGTAATTATCGAATTAAAATAGGAAAATATTCAACGACTCTATCACAACCTTTGCCGAAATCCACGATCGAATGAAAATCGGACATAACCACGAGAAATCTTACCGTATTTGGAAGCCTTTGACGTTATAAGCCCAACAGGCTCTCTTACCACCAACATTCTTGAAATTCAGCCAACACTCGACCGTGAACTAGGTGCACTTTCTAGATGACCTGCCGACTGCACGCGACCTCCATTCGAGAGCTGTTTAGTAGCCACAAAGAGACATAGCCTGCACACAAAAGACCTCTAAACGAGTTCCTAACAAATAAATCTTTGAGATAAAGAGAATTCAATTTACTGGTGTTTTATTTGGTTACTAACATTTGCATCCAAATTGCAATGTGTTAAAAATACTGGAGAGTAGAAAAGATTGTCCGATTATAATTTGAGTGTCTTCAAGGCTAGAATAGGCTCTTAATAAAATAGTGCGCCTCACTCACTGCACTGTCACTGCTTACCATCAGGTGGGATCGCAATCAAGCACTACTTATGTTAATTGAAAAAATTGTGCTCAACATGATACAAGCATTTGAACATACTCGTAATTATGTTCTTTTAGAAGTGGCAGATCATCTTCAAGTCCAAAAAAATGGTCTTGGAGCTGTTAATCGCTAACGGAAATGTAAATGCTATTGCGAATCAGAATAATCTGAGTATTGTAAACTTCTTTTGCGATGTGTCTACTCAAGGTTTATAATATAAATAACTTATAATAAAAAGTAAAATAAAACAACAAGTTCTATAGCATAGCACAGACCAGACAGTCCAAAATCTGCGGGATTGTTTGAAAGGGTTACCTTGTACCTGGAATGTAGAGGATATCTGAAGGAACAAAGATAGGTTTTAATCAGCAAAAGTCTAACACTTCACAGATCGATAGGAGTTCTTTGATGGTTTCTAACCTAAAAAAAAAAACACACACACCGTTGCTGATGGGTGGCTCGCTGTCCGACCGTCCGGTAACTGTCCGGACCGAGCCCAAGTCGTCGACGGCGCGCACTGTTCCCGCGCACCTCAAGGAGTTGTCAGCAACAGCAGGGGCCCAGCTGGATCGAAGCCTACTGGGGCCAGGGTTAGTTTCGAAAGAATAGCTCAGACCCGATATAAAGGAACGGGGTGGGTTTTTAGTCAGTAAAAGTCTGACACTATCTCCCGCTCCGCCCAAGAACGCCAAGAAGAGCTTTTATTACAACCCCCGCTGGGTTGTAATAAAAGCTCAGCAGAAAAATGTAAAAGAAATGAAAAATGTTAAAAGTCCTCAAACCGAGACCCATTATGTATAATTATATCCCTAATTAGTCTTCTTGCATTAACGGTCCCTATACCCTTTAATACAGTCAGTAGAACATAAACCTTACTGTAGCAATTACTAACCATAATTAACGACTTCCTGTAACACCACTTAGGTCTCAGTAATTAGCAGAAAGTTATTGTTATAGTGGGCCAGTATTTATGCCTCTGTGCAGAGTTAAAATTGTAGTTAAAGAAGATTCTTAAAATACAGTTCATCATCATCATCATCATTTCAGCCGATATACGTCCACTGTTAGACATAGGCCTCTACCTTGTGTCACCACAATGAACGATCCTGTGCGTCTCGCATCCATCGGATTCATGCAACCTTCAGCAGGTCATCGGTCCACCTTGTAGGAGGCCTTCCGGTACGCGGTCGTTACTCCAGAACCTTTCGGCCCCAACGGCCGTCTGTTCTGCGAGCAATGTGCCCTGCCCATTGCCATTAAGTTTGGCGATTCTTCGTGCTATGTCGGCAACCTTAGATCTCCTGCGGATATCTTCATTTCTGATTCGATCTCGCAAGGAATTCCCGAGCGTAGCCCTTTCCATTGCGTTTTGGGTGACTTTAAGCCTTTTGGTGGAAGCCCATTGTGAGCGAATACGTTTCGGAACCATATTATGTCATCACTGGCAACACGCACTGGTCAGTTACTTAGAATGCAGTTAAATTACTTTAAAGCCTCATTACGTCCAGGTATCCTCCGGAAACTTAAATGGCAGATAGTTTCCTACAAATCCTGGTATCCTGGTAGCTATTACGGATTTGAATGTTTAGGAAACGACTTGTGGTCATAATTTGCGTATTATCGACTACTTGAGGACATAAAGTCATTGATTGTGGTAATGTCATCGAAGTAGTTAGGTATCTTAAGACTAATCAAATACTTCGTGTTTACTTACGTTGCAAAGGAAAGAATATAACTAGTATTCAATTTAATAAAATAAAAAAGGTTGAACGTCTTCTTCTTAGTCGTACACTCCTGGCGGAGTGGTCGTGGTCATAGATCGTCTGGTAGTTTGGTTGCGGCTTTTGTGAGACTTCTCCATCTCTCTCTATTCGTGGCACTGCGTGTGCAATAAGGAGGATGATTTGATGATCCATCTGGTAGGTGATCGACCGCGAGAATGTTGGCCCTCTAATCTACCCTGTACCACAAACGTTCTAAAGAGCTCTCATTTCGGATGATATGTCCAAACATTTTAAAGATTCGCAGTTGCATAATCGATGAAAGTCATTGTTTAAACGTAGGAAGTAGAAACCGTCAAAAGAGCTGGTTCGACTATGCACGGGGAAAGAATTCTCTGAAGGACTTGTGGTAGATCTTTGCCCAGTTGTGGGACGATTAGATTTAAGCTTGTGCTAAATCTGGTCCGAATCGCAGTTTCATAAGCTTCTATCATTTTCTGTCACTCATGCCTTAATCACACGTACCGAGTAAAAGGGCAAGACAGTGATGTAAGCGAGTTATAGAGATAAATGGTAGGCCGAGCATTCGGCGCTGTGTTTACACGTACCGAGTACTTGGCCGAGAGTACTGTCTCGCCCGTTTACTCGGTACGTGTGATCAAGGCATTAGAGTCATCATTTATGCCTTGATCACACGTACCGAGTAAAAGGGTGAGACAGTAAAATGTTGCTCGGCCGAGACAGTGATGTAAGCGAGTTGTAGAGATAAGTGGTAGACCGAGCACTCGGCGCTGTGTTTACACGTACCGAGTACTCAGCAGAGAGTACTGTTTCGCTCGTTTACTCGGTACGTGTGATCAATCAAGGCATTACTCTAGCGAGAAAGACAGCGGGAGTACAATCGTACGCGGCGAAATCTACGAGGCGGTCAGTAACACGTTTTAAAATGATAGAAGCGTGATTCAATGCTGACAGATGTTATTCAAGCGTTAAATTAACTACCTCATTGGTTTCTGTTGCGCGTGGAGTCCTGAAGATAACTATTGAGTTGTTCTATTAAGATTACTCTATACCAGTTTGGAGTTAGGAATTTGGTGGGGTGAAAGTTTCGTGCCTTAGAAAGCACGTAGAGTCCACGTAAGTTAGAGTTGCCAACCGTCCTGTTTTCCCAGGACATTTCCTTGATTTAGTTGTGTCTTGGGATGTCCTGGATAGTTTTTAAGCAGCTTCCTGGGATTTTTAAAGCGCGCTGGCAAGGCATTTTAAAATTCGCGTCACTGTTACAATTCCTACTTAACGGGTGGCTTCACAGTTCAGGTATGTTCACGCAGCAATGCTGTTTTAAAACAAAAGTGTTATGTGCCATATTTTGTTCAATTCAATTTTTTTGAAAAATATGATATTTTCGTTACTCTCAAATATGATTATTCATCATTTCAGCCGATAGACGGCCACTGTTGGACATAGGCCTCCCCCAAGTGTCGCCACGATGATCGATCCTGTGCGTCCCGCATCCATCGGATTCCCGCAACCTTCACCAGGTCATCGGTCCATCTTGACAACGCTGCGTCTTCCGGTACGCGGTCGCCACTCCAGAACCTTTCGGCCCTTTCGGCTTATTTAAAAAATACAATTCCATTCAAAACATATTCACAAAATATTAATTTAACTATTAGAACTCTATTACTGCGTCCTCTTTTTAAACTGACTTGTCCTGGTTTTTCTAAATTCAAGTCCTAGTTTTTAAAATTTGAAGTTGGCTGGCAACCCAAACGTAAGTCCATCACTGTCCATCCTGCGCCTGATCTCTCTCCGACCGTGTCGGATTGCCGCCCCATCGGACCATGAGAGTACCTAAAGAAACAGAGAGTGCATCTGTTTTTGTGTAAACACTAAAACACCATATCTCTTACATACTTGGCTAATCTCTGTTGAGATTAGCCACAACGTGATCAAAATTCGATCCGGAGGATTATTGTTATTATATTTAAATTTAAAAATCGTAGAAAAAGTAACCAAGTAATAATAAGACGAGAAGGCAGTACTCCTCGATACAGCTCGTACAGTCAGGACGATCCTTTATTTGGAGTCCTGACCGCGCCGGTAGCTTGGACCCTGTTCCCAATACCGACACGGCCGGGATACTGTTTTTTTTTATATATTTTGAAATGTTTTATTTTTGAAATATTTAAAAATGTAATTAATATGTATATATTTAAATGAAATAAAGGAGATAATAATAGTTTAAATGGTAATGCTGTTAGAGAGAGGTATAATAAATACTAATAGTGAACTGTGCCGTTACGCTACATAATTATAACCAATACAACAAAGGATTAAAGTTATAAGAAATCTCTCAGTAACGGTCGAAAAGATAACCAGCTTTTGGGCACACCAGCACAGAACCACAAACATTAATATTTTGCCAAATCACTACCGTTTCAAGTTCGTGATAGTAACGTAACGGTAGTTTGGGGACAGGCAGACACTGGTGTAAACGATATTGCAATGACCGAGTTTTGAGTGCGAGTAGATGCCTGCATAATTAGCGGGGTATGGAAACCGGTTCATATTAGAAGCGTGGTTGCTGAATGAAGAGGTGGAAGGGCCAGGAATTATGGTAGGTGTTTATAGTTGCTATCTGGAATTTGTTCTTAATTGATTATGAGGTCGGAGGTGAAATAAGCTTATAGGTAGTGGGTACCTACTTATTACATGGAACTTATATGATTAAAGGTATTACAATAGTGTCTGTAACTATAAAATTATGGATATCCATAACAAAAATTTAACGTGACAATGTCCGGAACACAATGCGTCGGTGGGAGCTGGCGCGTGATGACTGTGATGTTTGATGATGTTTCCTGATAGCTACAACCCGGGAATCTTTAAGTCGAGAGTGAATAGGTTTCTTCTAGGTAAGCGCGTTCTATTGTCGACCGCATCGTCGCTTTCCATCAGGCGAGATAGTGGTCAAGCGCGAACTTATCAACAATATAAATTTAAAAAAAAAAAGACGTGGCACTCGGGGACTGCCGCGGTAAAGCTATTGCATAGCATTTTTTATCAACTTATGCAATAGACCTCGCCAACAGCTGCTTAACCCCACCCATCCAAAACCAGACCTCGCCAACAGCTGCTTAACCCCACCCATCCAAAACCAGACCTCGCCAACAGCTGCTTAACCCCACCCATCCAAAACCAGACCTCGCCAACAGCTGCTTATCCCCACCCATCCAATACCAGACCTCGCCAACAGCTGCTTAACCTCTTCCATCGAATACCAGACCTCGCCAACAGCTGCTTAACCTCTTCCATCCAAAACCAGACCTCACCAACAGCTGCTTAACCCCATCCATCTAAAACCAGACCTCGCTAACAGCTGCTTAACCCCACCCATCCAAAACTCCGACAGCTGCTTAACCCCACCCATCCAAACACAGACCTCACCAACAGCTGCTTAACCCAACCCATCTAAAACCAGACCTCGCCAACAGCTGCTTAACCCCACCCATCCAAAACCAGACCTCACCAACAGCTGCTTAACCCCATCCATCTAAAACCAGACCTCGCCAACAGCTGCTTAACCCCACCCATCCAAAATCAGACCTCGCTAACAGCTGCTTAACCCCACCCATCCAAAATAAGACCTTGCCAACAACTGCTTATCCCCACCCATCCAATACCAGACCTCGCCAACAGCTGCTTAACCTCTTCCATCCAAAACCAGACCTCGCCAACAGCTGCTTAACCTCTTCCATCAAAAACCAGACCTCGCTCACAGCTGCTTAACCCCACCCATCCAAAACGCCGACAGCTGCTATCACTCATTTGTTTTCTTATCGGTCACCACGCTCAAAAAACAAATGAGTGAGGGGTGTTAGGTTATTTTCGTTACGGAATTTCTGGGTTCGGTCTCCACGCTCAAGGCCCGCGATAGAAGCTATGCAATAGCTTAAAATAAATTGTCTCCTCCTGACGATATCCACCATCTCCTTTACTCGCAATACTGCTTCGCAGAATGAAGTGTCTGTTTCTTCTTGTTCCATCTCGCTCCATACCATTTCCTCGACCAGGGCTGGACGCAAGCGGTCATCGCTACCTGACGCCTCCACGAGGACACAGTGACGCTTTGCCCCCGCAGGGCAGATTCAAAGATTCAAGGCATTTTTATCTAATACATCTATACGTATAAATAAAATTTAGTATCTGTTTGTAATATTGAAATAACCGCTTTTTATTTACTACATGCATAATAATATGACCGATTCATATGCATATAGTAAATGCACCTACATACACCAAAATACCGGAGTCTGTGTTTCCTGATAGCTATAACATAAGGGTCTTTAAGTCAAGAGTGAATAGATTGCTTCTAGGCAAGCGTGCTCCATCGTCGGCCACATCATCGCTTACCATCAGGTGAGATTGTGGTCAAACGCGAGCCTATCCATTACAAAAAAAAAAAAAAACATTTTTTACAATTTTTGTCTGTCTGTCTGTTTGTTCGTTCCGGCTAATCTCTGAAATGGCTGGACCGATTTTGACGGGACTTTTTTTGGCAGATAGCTGATGTAATAAGGAGTAACTTAGGCTAAGAAAAAATAAATTCAAAATCCTGTAGTCCACGCGAACGAAGTCGCGGGCACAGCTAGTTATAAATAAGTAAAGTAAGTTGGTTTTTTATTTTATTTATTTTTTTGTAGGAGATAATCTCTGGAAGTACCGGTCCGATTGATACATTTTTTCACCAATAGAAAGCTGCTTTATTCCTGAGTAACAGTAATAGGCTAAGTACCTAAGTAAATTTTACGCACGCGGGCGAAGCCGCGAGCAAAAGCTAGTTTCAAATGAACCATTTAGGCGCGGGCCAGACAGAAGAGACGTAAGACGCAGACGGGGCGCGGACATTTGTCTCTACCGCGTCCTTTTCATACAAAATGTATAGAAGCGTTGCGACGCGAAACATACTGTTACGCCATTAAACGTGAACCCGCCATATCTCCGAGAAAATAAAGAGTAGCTCGTAATAATTAAAACGCATTGCTGTTCGAAAGGTCTAGAATGGTTGTGCTTAGTCAGACTTAGAAAAATCTCGAAACCTCCACAAGGTACCTACAACTAGTGGGTAGGCATTTATCTAGGATAAAGGAAATGATACTCTCCGACGTTAACAATAGAGTCGAAATTCGCATGAAAGTGACTCTTATTACCACGAGTAATAAAAATGATTTATGACTTCGAGAAGCGATTCAATTGTTCTGGAATTCTGGATCGTTCGTGGGAAGTCGGTATCTAGAATTTTCTTGGCTCCGCGTATAAATACGTGCCCCCGGCCGGAAGCGAGTCAGTTGTGATTTCGACTGCGATCAAGAGCGAACTACCCTAGTACTCGAAGTGATTTTACTCAACGACCTAAGCGATAGTGTAACGGTACTCTAGTGTTAATTGCGATTCGGATTACTGTTGACTGGACTAATTTGTTATTGTTTGTGGTAAATAAAGTTCTCTCGTCAGTAAATCGGCATTTGATTACCCACGTACGTAACAACTGGTGTCAGAAGTGAAATGCCATTAACACCGAGAGACGACGAACAGCGACCACGAACAAGAAGGCAAATGGAGATGGATGCTGCGCGTCATCGTATGGAGGAGGAAGATCAGGCTGGTATGGTAGCAACAGAAGCTGCTGAGGCGCCAACAGGACCATCCTCGGAATTGAACCTCGCTGCGGTGTTGGCCGCCATGCAAGCTAGTATGGAAGCTGTCCGCCGCGACCAGGAAGCCGCTCGCCGCGACCAGGAAGCCGCTCGCCGCGACCAGGAAGCCGCTCGCCGCGAACAAGAGGCCAACCAGCGTAAGCTTCAGGACCTAATCGCAGCGAACCAGGAAGAAGCTCGCCGCGAACAGGAAGCCGCTCGCCGCGATCAGGAGGCCAACCAGCGCAAGCTCCAGGACCTCATCGCGGCTAATCAAGAAGCTGCTCGCCGCGAACAGGAGGCTAAGCAGAACCTAATCCTCGATAAGATCGATCACGGCCTCGTCACGTTGGGCGAGAAGGTAAAGAATCTCACCGTAGAGGTCAAGGAGGTTTCAGCCCGAGCTGATAGCCTCGAAACAAGCCTGCTGGACATCAACAAAAAAATTATCAAGCTCGAAGCACGCGAACCCGTTGCTGTCGGCTCATCATCGCACGCCCCCTGTGCATCTGCCGCAAAATTTGATGTGCCGCGTTTTGATGGCACGTCTTCCTGGACGGCATTTAAGTACCAATTCGAGACATTGGTCGAAACAAACCGCTGGGATGATAAGCAGTCTTTTGCGGCATTAACTTTGGCTCTACGAGGGGAGGCCCTGCTAGTCCTAGAGAACCTCCCTGCGGACGGCAGGACATTGGAGCGTCTCATGGAGGGACTGGACACTCGTTATGGAGACAAACACCTCGAGCACGTTTTCCGCGCGCAGTTACGCGAGAGAATGCAGAGGTCGAACGAGAGCCTCCAGCAGTGGGGAGTCGAGGTTGAACGGCTGGTCCGGCGTGCATACATGTCGATGACACCAGAGATGGTGGAAGTGAATCTGGTGCAAGCATTCATCGACGGTCTACGGGATCCTGAAGTCAGGGCTACAGTGCGACTCGGACACCACCAATCTTTAAAGAGTGCGATGGCTCACGCTTTGGAAGTGGAAGCCGTACGGCAAGATTCAAGCACGCACAGAGTTAGGGAAGTGGTGGTCTCGCCTTCAGCGCGACTACGTCACCGAGAAGTGGTGGCTTTTTCTCCAGCACAGTCCCGCTATATTCCAACGTGTTACGGGTGCAGAGAAAAAGGGCACATTCGCACCGATTGTCCTAAGAAAAAGAGGGAAAGTGTGGACTCCGGAACTCAAGTCGACGAGGAGCCGATAAAACTTATTGTCGCCAGGGCCACCGCCCCAACCATCACCATCAATCAAGTTCACAACGGGAATAGTTTGATAATCGAAGGGACGCTGAATCATCGGGCTTGCAATTTTACCATTGACACGGGGGCGTCACGGACTGTTATAAGACCTGAGTTGCTGAAACGCACCATCTTGTGGCAAAGAGAGTCTCCATCCTGCCGACTTCAGACAGCAACCGGCCAGCCAGTCTCCGTCCTCGGTGATACAGAAATTGAGATCAAAATCGGTGATCAAGTGTATATCCATCCTGCGTTAATTGCGAATATTACCGACGATTGCATACTGGGACTCGACTTCTTGCGGAATAACCGATGTATTTTAGATATCGACAGGGGAGTATTGAAATTCCCAGATCAAGAAGTCTTCCTGCGAGGAATTAACTCATGCAACCTCTATTGTTTAAAGGATACTACATTGGCTCCGAGAACAGAAACCTTAGTCGAAGTAAAGTTTCCCAAGAAAATCAGGCAATCAAGATGTGTTTTGGTAGAGGATACTGGCCGGCACCCGGAGATCATCACCGCGAGGACATTAGTTATGACGACAGGGAAATCCAAGGTCAGGATTGTGAACCTTGGGAAAGAAGAGGTCCAACTGAAGAAAAACAGTGTTGTTGGGAGATGTGAAGAAGTTCAGTATCTCCGTCAAATCAATAAATCTCTAGCAAAGCAAGACACGACCAAAGTCGAAACTGATCACATCCAGCAACTTCTGGAAAATGCTAAGAGCAACTTATCGACTTCGGAACTACAGCAAGCCAAGGAATTTCTGCTACGGTTTCGAGATATCTTTGCAACGGGAAAAGACTGCGGGAGAACAGGTCTCGTCAAGCATGAGATAGATACAGGTGATGCGAGACCAATTAAACAGAGACCGCGCCGCATACCCTGGGCTAAGGAATCTGAGGTAGCAGAAATGGTAAAGGACATGGCTGATAGCGGAATAATTGAGCCTTCTACGAGTCCATGGACTTCTCCAGTCGTTCTGGTGAAGAAGAAGGACGGCAGCACAAGATTCTGTGTGGACTACAGAATGCTGAATAATGTAACAAAGAAGGACAGTTATCCCTTACCAAGGATAGACGACACGCTGGATATGCTCAGTGGCATGAAGTGGTTTTCGACCATTGATTTGAAAAGTGGCTACTGGCAAGTGGAAATCAGCGAGAAAGATAAAGAAAAGACAGCGTTCAGTACGGGTATTGGCAGCGGCCTGTGGCAATTTAACGTCATGCCTTTTGGGTTATGCAACGCTCCAGCGACGTTTGAACGCCTCATGGAGAGAGTCATGGTGGGCCTTCTTGGTGACGTCTGTCTGGTATATTTGGATGACGTCATTATAATGGGTCGCACTTTTAAGGAAAACCTGAGGAATATGGAGAAAGTGTTCACCAGGATACGAGGGGCTAACCTAAAACTAAGCCCAAAGAAGTGCGCCCTGTTCAAGAAGGAGGTCAGCTACCTAGGACATGTTATTTCCGCTGACGGGGTGAGAACCGACCCTGAGAAGATAAAGGCAGTCCAACAGTGGCCGGTTCCAAAGAACAAAACGGAAGTACGTGCATTTCTAGGGTTGTGCACATACTACAGGCGGTTTGTCAAGAATTTTTCGGACATTGCAAAACCTCTACATCAGCTGACTGAGGATAAACGAGATTTTATCTGGGACGAGGACTGTGAGTCAGCATTCGACGAGCTAAAACAACGGTTATGTGAAGCGCCTATACTGGGGTATCCGAGCAGAGACGGAAGATTTGTCGTTGATACCGATGCCAGCAACACGGGAATTGGTGGAGTGTTGTCACAGGTGCAAGGTGACAGACAGGTCGTAATCGCTTACTTCAGTAAGGCACTTTCAAAGCCAGAAAGGAACTACTGCGTGACTCGACGAGAACTGCTGGCTGTGGTAAAAACCTTGCAGCATTTCCACAAGTACCTCATAGGAAGACAATTTACGTTGAGGACGGATCACGCTGCATTGAAATGGCTTCTACAATTTAAAAACCCTGAGGGCCAAGTTGCAAGATGGCTCGAGCAGCTGCAGGAGTTTAACTTTGTGACAGAACATCGTAGTGGAAAAGGGCATAACAATGCTGACGCCCTGTCGCGACGTCCATGTAATGAGGACTGCAGACACTGCCAGCAGAATGAAGCCCGAGAACACGTTAATTTAATTAGGGCTGAAGGCAACTTCAAGAAGTCCCAGGAAGAAGATGACGATATTCGACCTATACTGGACTGGAAGCGTAGCGGAACTAGGCCCCAGTGGAGTGAAGTATCGTCACATAGTCCCGTCACAAAGAGCTACTGGGCACAGTGGGACAGTTTAGTCCTAGAAAATGATGTGCTTTGTAGGAAATGGGAATCGAACGATGGCAAGGAGGTGATCACACAAGTTATAGTGCCACGGTGTGAAGTAGTCCCCCTGCTACAGGAAATACACGATGGTGCTTCTGGAGGACACCTGGGCATCAAGAAAACTCTACTGAAAGTGAGACAGCGGTATTACTGGCTCAATTGTAGAGATGACGTAGAGCAATGGTGTCGGAAATGTACAGCGTGCGCATCGGTGAAAGGACCACAGACTAGGAGCAGGGGCAGGCTTCAGCTGTACAATGTGGGAGCCCCATGGGAGCGCATCGCTATCGACGTCGCTGGACCTTTTCCAGTTACAAATGACGGAAACAAGTACATAGTGGTGATCCAGGACTATTTCACAAAGTGGCCCGAAGTCTTCGCCATACCCAATCAGGAAGCGACGACAGTGGCGAAGAAGGTGGTCGAAGAAGTAGTATGTCGGTATGGCGCACCTTTGGAAATCCATTCCGATCAAGGCCGTAACTTCGAATCTGCGCTGTTCCAGGAAATGTGTACTCTTCTGGGAATTTATAAGACACGCACAACACCTGCGCATCCTCAGTCGGACGGAATGGTGGAAAGGTTTAACCAAACCCTGGAGAATCACCTGGCTAAGGTTGTCGATGACCATCAGAAGGACTGGGACCGGTATATTCCACTATTTCTGATGTCTTACCGATCGGCAGTGCATGATAGCACGGGACATACCCCAGCAAGAGTGAATTTCGGCAGGGAGATGAGACTTCCAGTCGATGTCATAACTGGCGTGCCACCTGACAAGACTAAGCCAGTTACGGACTACGTAAGTGACCTTCAAGATCAATTGGACGAAGTGCATAAACGAGTTCGTGAGAATAGCATGAACACCAGCGTAAAAATGAAAACTAGATACGACCGTAATGCCAATGCCAAGGGATTTGAGGAAGGTACACTGGTCTGGCTCCACAACCCGCTTCGACGGAAAGGGAAGTCGCCGAAACTCCAAGCTCGATGGGAGGGACCTTACACCGTGTTAAAAAGGATTAATGACGTGACCTACCGCATCAAGAAAGGGCTAAGAGGGAAACCCAAGGTTGTCCATGTGGATAGATTGGCGCCGTATCACGGATCTAATAATGCTCGGGACGAGCATGACTAAGAGGGGGGCACTGTTACGCCATTAAACGTGAACCCGCCATATCTCCGAGAAAATAAAGAGTAGCTCGTAATAATTAAAACGCATTGCTGTTCGAAAGGTCTAGAATGGTTGTGCTTAGTCAGACTTAGAAAAATCTCGAAACCTCCACAAGGTACCTACAACTAGTGGGTAGGCATTTATCTAGGATAAAGGAAATGATACTCTCCGACGTTAACAATAGAGTCGAAATTCGCATGAAAGTGACTCTTATTACCACGAGTAATAAAAATGATTTATGACTTCGAGAAGCGATTCAATTGTTCTGGAATTCTGGATCGTTCGTGGGAAGTCGGTATCTAGAATTTTCTTGGCTCCGCGTATAAATACGTGCCCCCGGCCGGAAGCGAGTCAGTTGTGATTTCGACTGCGATCAAGAGCGAACTACCCTAGTACTCGAAGTGATTTTACTCAACGACCTAAGCGATAGTGTAACGGTACTCTAGTGTTAATTGCGATTCGGATTACTGTTGACTGGACTAATTTGTTATTGTTTGTGGTAAATAAAGTTCTCTCGTCAGTAAATCGGCATTTGATTACCCACGTACGTAACAATACAGAAGAGACGGGGCGCGGGCGCAGCGCTTTTACGTCTGCGCCCTTTGTTCAAAACACACAGGAGAGACGGGGCGCAGACGCGGTGGAGACGAGGACGGGATGCGGCGGGGGCGAAGACGGGGCGCGGGGTGGTATGCCAGCCGCGCCGCGTCGGGCGAGCGGTCTCACTCTCTCGTCTCACCCAATCAGACTGTTGAATGCTGACTGCGCGACTGCGTCGCGTCTCCGCCCCGTCTCTTCTATATAATTCAAAAAGTCGCGTCCGCGTCTCGTCTCCGCCCCGTCCGCGACGCGTCCTAGTCTTACGTCTCTTCTGTGTGGCCCGCGCCTTACACAGACTTCCACCGACTGACCGATGCATCGGTCAGTCGGTGGATGATGCTATCCGGGAGTCTCTTTCCGCCGAATTGGAAACACGAACCTACCGTAACAAATCTAATTATTGTCTAATAACGGAATTTTTATAGTAAGTCCTATCATGCTTATTTGGCTTTTAATTTTAATGACTTCGCTGTACCGTCTATTCGAAAGTGTCATTTAATAATAGTAATAATACCAGACATGACCATCAATGGTGACCACTTCCTCTTCATACCACATCATAGCAGTAAATAAAGTATAAATATAATTATAGCCTTCGACTATATTTCTTCGAAAACCAACCAATATAACGTATCTACCTACCTATTATATTAGTCACGGTGACCAGTGCAATGATTCTCAAATATTTCCTGTAATTAGGTATTTTGTTTATTTTGAAAGGTCAATTACTAACATTTTTTTGTTTAACCAAAATTACCATTTAAAAAAAATACGGTATGATGATGATTGTTCGATAACTTTTATGAATCTATCTATACATATAAATAAAATTGGAGTGTCTGTTTGTAATATTGAAATAACCGCTTTTTACTACATGCATATGAATGTAGGTATATACGGTACATACCAATATATTATTTATAATACCAAAATATTGTTTTTTACAATTTTTGTCTGTCTGTCTGTCTGTTTGTCCGGGCTAATGTCTGAAATGGCTGGACCGATTTTGACGGGACTTTTGGCAGGTAGCTGATGTACTAAGGAGTAACATAGTCTACTTTTATTTTAGAAAAAATAAAATCAAAATCCTGTAGTCCACGCGAACGAAGTCGTGGGCACAGCTAGTTGCAAATAATTTTATAGGCTTTAGGCCAACTGAAATCCTAGAGCTAGGTATATTATAAAAATCCCTTTGCTTTCAGGGCTATTAACTATTTTGAACATTGCCATAGCGGAATCTACTGTTTTATGAGCAGGTTTTCTAGTCACTGAGTATTTTATATATGAACACCACCTGTGTACCTACATCAATTCGCGGCCCCGAAAAAGAAACAATAACAATTCAAGATTTTTGCGAAGCCCTTAGAAACAAGCTTTAAGTGTTATTTTTTGTAACTTTCAAATATTTCCGTGATTATGTAATCTCGTAAACATCCATGTTTGAAATCGTAAGTTAGGGTCAAATTCGCGATTTTTTATCGAGCTAATTTGTTTCATGTTTTGATTATTGCCCGGTCATATATGTATTCAGTTTTAATAAAATAATTTTTCACTGTGTACTCTTTTCTTATATTTGTGGATTTCTAGAGGTTCAAAAAGTTCAAAATGATTAGGAGTCTAATCTGCATAGCCGTATCTATAGGAGCCAGACTTGATAGTTAGCTCGGACTTAACAGTATCCTGCCAAGTTATAATTACCCTGTGGTGTGATCACAGTACAACTTACAGATATACCGTGCTATTGCACGGTGATATATGCCAAGGTTTGAGTTCCACTAAATTGGCAGAAAGTCGTTAAATCTTAAACCCGACGTAACCAGTTTTCAAACGCTGACGTCAAAATATTCAAAATGTCTGCCGATACATCAAATCGAGTCAGGAATCAGAAGAACGAGTCGATTTGCGGTTTTTTAGTTTGGTTTAGCTAAATACTCGTATGTGTGTAATAGTTTAATATTAGAGTTAGTCTACAATTCCACTATATTCCACAACTTTCACACAACGCCATCTAGTCCTTAGTTTATGACTTGCAGAGCTTGTGTTATGAGTACTTGATAACTGATAAACATCATACTTAAATATTTCTAAAAATAAATATTATAATAATTTACACCCAGACATAGAACAAATGATCGTGCTCATCACACACATATTTGTCCTGGGTGTGAATCAAACCTCGACCTCCGTCATAGCAGTCAGGGCCACTAACCACTAGACCAGCCAGTCAAATATGTGTGTATGTATTGAAGATATCCACATAAGAACTAAAGTTACCGACGTAGCCCGAAGAATTGTTAAATTTAAGTGGCCGTAGGCAGGGCACATTGTTCGCAGAACAGATTGTCGATGGGGCCGAAAGGTTCTGGAGTCGCGATTGCGTACCAGAAAACGCAAAGTAGGATGGCTTCTCATAAGTTACGGCTACATCATCGCTTACCATCAGGTGAGATAAAGGTCAAACGCGAGCTTACCAATAATAAAAATAAAAAACGTTGGACTGACGACGACCTGGTAAGTCTTGCGTTTGCGATGGATGAGAAATACCACAGAACACAGGAATCATACAGTAGAAGAAATACACAGGACCGGTCGTCGTGGCGACTTGAGGCCGGTTTCCAGCAGTGGCGTAATGATGATTATGAGATCTCTACTAGCTTCGGCCAGCGGCTTTATCCACGTGAAAGCAGAAAGTATCCCAAGGGAACATACATCCGGGATAATAATATAAAGTATCCTATCCTGTGTGCTATTCCGTCAAACGGTCTACCAGCTGCCAAATGTCATCCAATTTCGTTTCGCCGTTTGAGTGTGCACACACATACACCCATACAAACTTTCGCCTTTATAATATTAGTGTGATACTTCATTCCTGGTGTGCGTGGTGGATTACGGCCCATTCCCTCTCCTAGAGCTAAAGACTGAGTCCCAACAGTGGGAAATTAAAAAAAGCTGATGCTATGCTACCGACTCAAATTAATGTGTCTATATTAGGTAAGTAATAAAAATTACTTAGTTTTGTATTAACCTCATCATCATTATCTCAGCCGACAGACGTCCAATGCTGGACATAGGCCTCCCCCAAGCGTCGCCACAATGCACGATAATTGTATTAACCTACTTACATAAATCATAAAAGGGACACAAAATTAAACAATGTATAAATTCCTTCCTGTTACTATCAGTTAACCAGAAATTATGTCAATAATATTGACCATATCAATTTAAAAACCAAAATTCTCCATAAAAGGAGAATATTTGTGAACATTTACCCAGTAGGTGCACTTCAAAAGCAATCGCCGTTGTGGTTAGATATAAATATACGTCAATGTAAATAACCTACATAACATTTTTACAAGCTTTTATTTAGTTTCACCTGTCCCGAAGTTTGTCTGTAATCAAATCTTGCAAATTAAATTTGACCCACTTTCCGGTTACCGATTGAGCTGAAATTTTGCATGCACGTGTAAATCAGATGACAATGCAAAATTATTATGACATAGAGCTGATCTGATGATGGAACCAGAAGGTGGCTATAGGAACTTCGTAGTTAAACGACACAACCCCGTCGAGTATGGGCTCGTATGATTCGTCTTGACGAGTATTATACAGGTATAACGAGCTATAAAAGCTTGCTATGAAAAAATGATTTTCATTAAGAGCTTGTTACTATACAAAATTACATAATAAAGTACTAAGTTAACTACCTACTAGTAGTTGAGGTAGCAGTAGTAGGTTCGAACCCAGCGTAGCATGCATCTGCAGGATTGATCGAAAGAATTATCTAAACATGTGGGTTTTAGTCGGTACAATGCGGACATCCCACCCATACGTACAAAGCGTTTTGGGAACACATTCAGTATGCGTACAGCTAAGGAGTGGAATTCCCTGCTGGAGTCTGCGTTTCCTGATAGCTATAAGCTAGGGATCTTTAAGTCAAGAGTGAATAGATTGCTTCTAGGTGAGCGTGCTTCATCGTCGGCCACGTCACCGCTTACCACTCAGGTGGAAATAGTGGTCAAACGCGAGCCTATCCGTAATAAACAAAAACAGGGCAAATGCGAGTCGGACTCGCGTACTGAGGGTTCCGTGCAAACTACAATGCTCGAAGGAGTCATGAAGATTTTTTTTCGAATTACAATTTTTTTTTTTTGTGACATAGGTAACAACAAAACTGTTTTCAGATTTTTTTCCTATACCAGTGTTATAAGACCTTGCTTTGTGCCAAATTTCAGGATTCTGGGTCAACGGGAAGTACCCTATGAATTTCGGTCTTTGAGAGTATCAAACTATACGTTAACTTAGAAGTTTGATTTTTTCACAGCTTGAAGGGACCGCAGACCTGAGTATATGGTTTTAATTTCAACTCGATACCTCCACGCGTTCTCGAGATAAAGGGTCTTGACAGACAGAGCGACGAACGGACAACAAAGTGATCCTATAAGGGTTCCGTTTTTTACTTTTGTGGTAAGGAACACTAAAAAGTCTGAAACCCCTGCGAGAGGGGGTTTCAGACTTTATTTAATTATTTGATGATTTCTCATTTCAAGAAAAAGGCGCACAGCTTAATCAGCCATGGTAATCCACCACACAGGCCCAAGCTGGAGCCTAATTATCACGCTGCTCTCAAAACGGTGAAGAAAAACATCGTGAGGGAACTGGGCGGCATGGCCTAGAACAAAAACAATGTAAAGCCGGACCTGTGCTAGTCGCGCACGTAGGGTTCTATATCCGTAGAAAAAAAACTGCAAAAAATCACGTTTGTTAAATATTTATTTAATTATTATTTATATAATTATTCCGTTTTTAGTATTTGTTATTATAGCGGCAGCAGAAATACATCATCTGAAAATTTTAGTCTTGCTATCACGGTTTATGAGATACAGCCTAGTGACAGAAAGACGGACAGCAGAGTCCTTAGTAAGGTCCCGTTTTACCTTTTGGGTACGGAACCCTATAAACGAAGGCACATTACATCCCCTCCCTTCATGCACACTGGGAGTGAATGACTGGCCCATTCTCTGTCCTAAAAAGGCCTCAGTCCCAGCAGTGGGAAAATTATTAGTGTAATTGTATTATCGCTTAGAAAACTAGTTAGCTTTACGTAAACATTACTTAATAAGTTTCCGCAGTTCGCAAATGTCAACGTCTTGTAGTAATTTCACTTCTATTGAAAGACTAACAGTGAATGTTAGATTTCACACCAATTCTAAACGATTTCATTGTGACATTTTGACGCAATTGAACGGAAAACATGCATTTATTTGTAACTTGTATCAATTTATACTTTCTATATTGTGTATTTTTGATTTTGCAAAAATGTGCATGACATTAGGTTGTGTTGAAAGTTTTTAGCAAATATTTTACTTCTTTTAAAAGGTTTACCAACTGTTCCGGCTCCATGAAGCAGTTTATTAAAATGTGGAACATAAGACGTAGGATTCAGATACTATCTATGCGTGGGACACTTCGAACGCCTACAATTACTAAGGTATCCAAATACAGCTTACATTTAAAGTACTTTTTTTAAATACCCAAACCTAGGCTGAAACGATTTTCTGACCCCAAGCTTGGTCTTTGTTCTTACCAGTCACAGTGTTTCATTTAATGTAACTTATTTTTAATCATTTGTTTGAATAAAACGTGTTATTCTGTAAATGACTTGTAAGTATCCCTTACCAATAAGCTACTATACTTAACAATTATTATTTTTTATATACAGTCAAGTGTCATAAGTGCAGTGACATTCTACCAATGCCAAAATGTCTTAAATTAATTAATTGTAGCAGAGTATCAATCGTTCATGACTGATTTTGTAGCATAGAACCTAAAGTATTGATTAAATAGATTTGAAGTTCTACTACAAATAAATTTTAGGCACTTTAGCATTTAGTAGAGTGCAACTGTACTTTTGACCTCTGATAATGTAATACGGGTAGACCATGTCATAGGACATTGGATACTTTTATCGCGTGAAAGTAGAAAATTAAGAAATGGGTCCGACCTTTTCATACCTATGTTGCAAGCTTGCGATTCTCAGTATATGTATATAATTAGATGCATGTTACATAATACATATTGCACTTTATGCATATGCATCGTTTGTGTCATTCTAATGCATCAGCAGCAATTACCAAGGTTGCTTGTCTTGACATTTTAAGCAAAATATAACATGACATTTATTTCTTTCTCTTCTTTTATTATTGCATAGAATAAATTAGAGTCGCCTTCCGCGTGTGTCTGTAATGTTCCCACTTCTAGGACTCTGGCTTCCTCTCTAGGCAAGGGAATCGGCCGTAATCCAACACATGGGTTTATAACTACTAGCCACCACTCTCAAAACGGTGAAGAAAACACCGCCGTGAAGATTGACCGGCATGTCCTGAAACCAAGGAGTCTTTAAGTCGAGAGTGAATAGGTTTCTTCTAGGCAAGCGTGCTTCATCGTCGACCACATCATCGCTTACCATCAGGTGAGATAGTGGTCAAACGCAAGCCTATCATTAATAATAAAAAAAAAAAAACCAAAAATTCAAAGATATGTTAAGTACATTTACCAACATGATTTCTCTCTGTCACTCAAAGGTTTGACTTGTAGAAAACTCATGAATTGTCAAATCGCTATGTACTACTTAAGTTTTTGTCTACCTACAATAAAGATTTAACAATTGGATATACATTTATATAATACAAAAACAAAATATGCTCAGGCGTCGAAGTACTCTTTCACATCGCTGTCATCCGGACAAGTGCCCAAAAGACTGGTTAACGTTTTCGACATTTGAAAATCGAACATCTTTACTGCGGTAAGAATGTCAGTTGGTCTAAAAACTATGGCAGTAGTAAGTACTAAGTGCAAGAGTCTTTGTACTTATTAAGTTGGCAATGCTATGTGACATCTAATTACCATTATTGCTCATTTCAAAACAATAGAATTCTCACACCATTCCCAGATCAAATGAAATCAATGTAAAGAAAATTAAAAGTGATTAAGTGACATAGTTACGCACTGTGTGCCTTTCTCTATTGATTAATTGGTCTTGCAACCACTTTTGGTTTGGAGTTGAAAGCTAGGTCTGCCTAGCGGTTGGCCTTGGATTCGATGGCTAGGTCAGATAGTGTAATTATAAAAAATAGTATATTTCGTTGGTGCATTCACAAATATTTAAAAACACATAAAGACAACCCAATGTTCAACGCGGAAACCGAACCCGCAACACGCGACGTAGGGGGCCAATCGCTCAACTACTTCGCCAACGTTTCGTCGTATAATAGTCCGGTCAATTTAGACATCCGAGGTTACAAAAATTCGCACCCAAATGAAAACTGGTAGGATTGTTCAAAACACCATCATAAAATAAATCTAAAAAGTCCTCTTTGATTCTACACCTGGAAAAAGAAAACCGATTTTGCCGAAAATCGCAAAAAAACTCGTTTTTGTGGGTCTCCAATTTTCAGCTGGGTGCGAATAATTATAACCCTATCCTATTTTTGTTTTAATTTGACTGGACTATAATAGTAGCCTTATTAATTTGAATTAGCTTTTCTTTTCGGAGCTTTGTTAAAGAATGTCTTTTGCATGACTCGTGGCAAAGGCTTCCTCCAGTTGCTTCCACAGTACTCTATCACGAGCCTCTCCTCCAGTTAGAGCCCACCGGCAATTTCAACTCGTCGGTGGTAAACGTAATAGAGAGGTGATCCTTACATTCCAGTCGCCTCCGAAGACGCTTTGGACGTCGAGACTCAACTCAACTCAGCAATTCCCGGCCACCATAGGAACGGCTTTGCGGGCTATTGGTACCTCGGCGCCCGATATGTCGATGGCCCTTTGTGTTCCAAGCACGCTTCAAAGATCTGCATAATTGAAGGGACCCGTTAGAGCTGATGCCTGCCAGGGTGGTGGGATTGTTTGAAACAGTTACCGTGACCCTGGACCGCAAATTGGAATACCACTTTTTTTAGACCCTAAGGATCTAAAAACTGCCATGGATTGTGTGAAAGTGAACCCCGGGGCCCTGGAACGAAGGCAAAGAAGGAAAGTATTAGGTTTTAGTCAGTAAAAGGCTAACACGGCCTCTCACTCCACCCAAGAGCGGGAAAAGTCATTGGATAAATACCCATCTAAAAAAAGGATCTAAATGCTTCTCGGAGAAACTCTCTAGCCAAAGCATATTCGAATTAAATAAATACTAAAATAATACTCCTTTCTATTTACATATTTGTGCAATACGTGCAGACTAAATGGCTCGGCATTCAGATCCAATCACCACTCGTAGTATAGCTGTTCTCATGAAGGTCAACAAGATTCTCGGGCGGACGCGTTGAGGAATATTGATAGGAAACAACTATGTACTAAGCTTTGATTGGAGGAAGTCTGTTTATATGTAAAGGTATCTAAAGTGTTTTGTTTATGAGATTACATACCGTTTAATTGAAATAAAAACCGATCATTGTATGATTAATATGATTTATCAATCACCAAATTTGTTATAAAACCGATTTTATAAAGGTTTATTTTCTTATAATTTGAGAAATTATATTTTGATCGCTCTCTCTGTGCGTGGCCTGAACTGTTTCGAGAAAAGAATAGTATATGGCGTGCCACTTTTTTGCTCGCCCTGGTGGGGGCACTACCGTGCTCCCTATTAGTACTGTTGACCAGATCATAGAATTGACTACTTCATGATAGGTATGCCATTTCTCGTTTGGCCATATAATTGATGTAGGATAAGGACAAACGGTCCTACTGGACCCCTACGGTTTTGAAGACATCTCTTCGAGGCGCGCGTGAGTCACTACGGGCCTTCGACTCGGCCTTGGGACGATCGGACGGCGAGCTACTAAATACTCGTCGTCCGCGAGTTCGGTGGCTGGGAATCGCCCTGCGGCTTTCGACGTCTTTAACGTCTTAGTCCAGCCATAGTTCGCTCGGGGTTGCGACCATCTCCTTTACTCGTTTTACCCTGACGTCTTGCTAAAAATAAATATTGTTTAAACAACTAAGAGGGCTTTTCGCAACTGCATGTTCCAGTTTAAAATTACAATACAATTTCTATTTCCTGTCGTCTATAATGAAATTCGTAATGGTTAAAAATGCCCCATTATTCGTGTGAAATGGGGGAACACAACTTGATAAAACAATGCAACATGCAATGAGGGCTACGTCTACTATACACCGCTAAATTTTAATCGTTTCGATCCCGTGGAGGGTCGATCCGGTACATGAAACACTATCGATTTGTAAAGATAAAATAAAAAGATAAAGTACCTTTTTTTCAAAACTCGTATTAATTTACGCACGTACGAAATTAATTTCTTTAAGAAAACGTCAGCTGAGCGAGTTCAATGACCTGTAGTTAGTAGTCAGCGTTGCGTACAAACTATCTACAGGTCATTGAAGTCGCCGCTCGAACTTGAAATATGTCACCAAATTCAATAAAGCTTTAGGTAGGTCTAATCGTACATCGTCATCATCATTTCAGCCGATAAACGTCTATTGCTGGACATAGTCCTCCCCAAGTGTCGCCACAATAAACGATCCTGTGCGTCCCGCATCCATCGGATTCCCGCAACCTTCACCGTCCAATCGTACTTTAGGCACGAATTATGATAGCAGAAATCTAAATGAGGTATATTGTAGACCATAATAATGTATGGTCAAGCTTTAAACACCCTAATTGTTACATAGACCAAGGCATTGTCTGATCGCTTTCTTTTCCTTCCTTTACCCATTACGAAACTGAACGAACAATCGGCTCGTGACGTGCCAAAACGAAGCGTAAATATTGGTTGCACAATTCCAGTGAAATGGCTACCTGTGAGCAGGGGCGTAGCTAGATGGCCAAGGGCCCTGGGACAAAAACAAACTGGGGCCCCTAAATTGCTTTATCAATATACACCGTTAAATTTTAATCGTTTTAATCCCGTGGAGGGTCGATCCGGTACATGAAACACTATCGATTTTTAAAGATAAAATTAAAAAAAGTACCTCTTTTTCAAAACTCGTATTAATTTACGCATGTACGAAATTAATTTCTTTAAGAAAAAGTCAGCTGAGCGAGTTCAATGAGCTGTAGGTGCTTTCTACGCAACGCCGACTATTAACTACAGGTCATTGAACTCGCTCAGCTGTCGTTTTCTTAAAGATACTAATTTCGTACATGCGTGAATTAATACGAGTTTTGAAAAAGAGGTACTTTATTTTTGAATTTTTTCTTTACAAATCGATAGTGTTTCATATACCGGATCGACCCTCCACGGGATTAAAACGATTAAATTTTAACGGTGTATACGCTGCTTAATCTTTAATATAAAATCCAAGGTATAAGAAGATTTATCATTAACATGCACACACAATGATATGGAGACATGGTCGTTGTTAATATGATCGCCAACGATATCTTTCACAGCTTCATTACCTACCGAATCTTCATCAGTAGGCTTTTCAACCAATGCTGCAGTGGTCACATTATCTGATTCACTATCAACAGAAATATTTTTTGTAAAATTTTTCGGTTATTCAATAAGCAGTTTGTTAGTTAGATTTTGGGGGCCCCCGAGCTGGAGGGCCCCGGGGCACTACGCCGCCTAGCTCCTTAATAGTTACGCCATTGTCTGTGAAGCTGAGTAAATCTTGGACAAAAACACTACATTACAAATAGAGTAGAAAGTGGGAAGACTCTGTTTACAATAAGATACTGTTGAGAAAAGAATTGGTTGTACGTAAAAAGCCATCCATGTTTGAATAGTAAAACGTGACATGACTACTGGGCCTCGAGTCTGCTATTACAATAGTGTCAGAATGGTCTATCATTGATGTCATAATTGTTGATTTTGACAAGTTTGGTAATCTACTAATAGAATGGCGTCATTATGACTTTCCAATGGTCAACCACTGACACTCCATTGAAAGAAGTGACTTAAAATGGTAATCTCGTACATATTGACAAATGAATATTTGAAGTTTGCGGTAATCTGATAAAACTTTGACAGTTTATTTGATCAGTGTTTTACCATTAGAACGTTATTGTGCAGTTATTGGTTTTAATATGCTCGAAATTATCATTCTACCGCAATTCTATTACAAGACCATTGACCGATCAATGATCGATCATTATGAATTAGCAGATTACAAACTTTTAGCAAAATGACAATTGGGTCGTGTTGGAATGACAAGTTTATAAAAATAGCAGACTCGGCCCCCTGAGCGTATAGTTGAATCCCGGGTCGGGCAAAAATTGCTCTAATTTTTTAATTTATTTATTTTATTGTTAAGCAAGCACTTATTTTAATTTAATACTGCTTTTTATGTCTAAATTTGCATTAACGAAATAGCTTTTTAAAATAATGAAGATTTAAAAAAATGCCGTTAGATTTTTTCATAAAGAATTACTCTGTAGCAGCCAGGGGTTTGAAAGTTTGTGGTTTGATTCCGGTTTCTGGAGGCCACTCAGTCACCGCTTTACTCCTCTTATCACACAGCCTTGCCAGGTGTCCTGCCCAGCTCCATTTGACCATTATTCGATTTCCTATGTCGTCTTCTGATTTCGCCGACGACGATAAAACAAAATAAAAAAAAATTGACCACAAATATTTGCGAATTCAAAAAAGGCGTATACTTCAGCATTCTTCTTCTTCTTCTTCCTGCCCTTATGCTACAATTTTTAAAACATTAAATAACACCGTTGGTAGGGCCCGCTGTGATGCCACAATTCAAATGAAGTACTACTATACCCTATTCGCGTTAAGATTAGACGTTTAAAGACACCTTTTGCAACTCTCTGTTCAACCGATTTTAACTTCTATTTCGTAGGCATAAGGATGGCATCAAAAGCAAAAACCGGCCAAGTGCGAGTCGGACTCGCCCATGAAGGGTAGCAAGTAACATAATATAAAAGTTCTTGTAGTTCGTTGTAACTTTGATCGATGTTTTAATAATTGTGTATTTTTTTAGATTTATGACGTATTAAAAAAAAAAACTACTCACTAGAATTTGTTCAAACCAATTTTCGTTGGCGGTTTGCATGGTAATGTACATCATATATTTTTTTTAGATTTATCATTCTCCTATTTTAGAAGTTACAGGGGGGGGACACACATTTTACCACTTTGGAAGTGACTCACGCGCAAACTATTCAGTTTAGAAAAAAATGATATTAGAAACCTCAATATCATTTTTGAAGACCTATCCATAGATACCCCACACGTATGGGTTTGATGAAAAAAAAAATTTTGAGTTTGAGTTCTATGTATGGGGATCACCAAAATTTATAGTTTTTTTTCTATTGTTACGCCATTAAACGTGAACCCGCCATATCTCCGAGAATATAAAGAGTAGCACGTAATAATTAAAACGCATTGCTGTTCGAAAGGTCTAGAATGGTTGTGCGTACCCAGACTTAGAAAAATCTCGAAACATCCACAAAGTACTTACAAGTAGTAGTTAGGTATTTATAGGAAATGGTACTCTCCGACGTTAACAATAGAGTCGAAATTCGCATGAAAGTGACTCTTATTACCACGAGTAATAAAAATAATTTATGACTTCGAGAAGCGATTCAATTGTTCTGGAATTCTGGATCGTTCGTGGGAAGTCGGTATCTAGAATTTTCTTGGCTCCGCATATAAATACGAGCCCCCGGCCGGAAGCGAGTCAGTTGTGATTTCGACTGCGATCAAGAGCGAACTACCCTAGTACTTGAAGTGATTTTATCTAACGACCTAAGCGATAGTGTAACGGTACTCTAGTGTTAATTGCGATTCGGATTATTGTTGACTGGACTAATTTGTTATTGTTTGTGGTGAATAAAGTTCTCTCGTCAGTAAATCGGCATTTGATTACCCACGTACGTAACAACTGGTGTCAGAAGTGAAATGCCATTAACACCGAGGGACGACGAACAGCGACCACGAACAAGGAGGCAAATGGAGATGGATGCTGCGCGTCATCGTTTGGAGGAGGAAGATCAGGCTGGTATGGTAGCAACAGAAGCTGCTGAGGCGCCAACAGGACCATCCTCGGAATTGAACCTCGCTGCGGTGTTGGCCGCCATGCAAGCTAGTATGGAAGCTGTCCGCCGCGACCAGGAAGCCGCTCGCCGCGAACAAGAGGCCAACCAGCGTAAGCTTCAGGACCTAATCGCAGCGAACCAGGAAGAAGCTCGCCGCGAACAGGAAGCCGCTCGCCGCGATCAGGAGGCCAACCAGCGTAAGCTTCAGGACCTAATCGCAGCGAACCAGGAAGAAGCTCGCCGCGAACAGGAAGCCGCTCGCCGCGAACAGGAAGCCGCTCGCCGCGATCAGGAGGCTAAGCAGAACCTGATCCTCGATAAAATCGACCACGGCCTCGTCACGTTGGGCGAGAAGGTAAAGAATCTCACCTTGGAGGTCAAGGAGGTTTCCGCCCGAGCTGATAGCCTCGAAACAAGAATTGATGGCCACGAAGATCGCCTGCTGGACATCAACAAAAAAATCGTCAAGCTCGAAGCACGCGAACCCGTTGTTGTCGGCTCACCGTCGCACACTCCCTGTGCATCCGCCGCAAAATTTGATGTGCCGCGTTTTGATGGCACGTCTTCCTGGACGGCATTTAAGTACCAATTCGAGACATTGGTCGAAACAAACCGCTGGGATGATAAGCAGTCTTTTGCGGCATTAACTTTGGCTCTACGAGGGGATGCCCTGCTGGTCCTAGAGAACCTTCCTCCGAACAGCAGGACGTTGGAGCGTCTTATGGAGGGATTAGACACTCGCTATGGAGACAAGCACCTCGAGCACGTTTTCCGCGCGCAACTTCGCGAGAGAACGCAGAGGTCGAACGAGAGCCTCCAGCAATGGGGAGTCGAGGTCGAACGGCTGGTCCGGCGTGCTTACATGTCGATGACACCAGAGATGGTGGAAGTAAATCTGGTGCAAGCTTTCATCGACGGTCTACGAGATCCTGAAGTCAGGGCTACGGTGCGACTCGGACACCACCAAACTCTAAAGAGTGCGATGGCTCACGCTCTGGAAGTGGAAGTCGTACGACAAGATTCACGCACGCACAGAGTTTGGGAAGTGGTGGTCTCGCCGTCAGTGCAACCACGTCAACGAGAAGTGGTAGCTGCTTCTTCGGCAAAGTCCCGCTATATTCCGACGTGTTACGGGTGCGGAGAAAAAGGGCACATTCGTACCGATTGCCCCAAGAGGAAGAGGGGGAGTGTGGACTCCGGAACTCAAGTTAACGAGGAGTCGTTAAACTAAATGTCGCCAGGGCCGCGGGGCGGGTGCTGGCTGGTCAACTGAAGGCCCCAACCATCACCATCAATCAAGTTCACAACGGAAATAGTTTGATCATCGAAGGGACGCTGAATCATCGGGCTTGCAATTTTACCATTGACACGGGGGCGTCACGGACTGTTATAAGACCTGAGTTGCTGAAACGCACCATCTTGTGGCAAAGGGAGTCTCCATCCTGCCGACTTCAGACAGCAACCGGCCAGCCAGTCTCCGTCCTCGGTGATACAGAAATTGAGATCAAAATCGGTGATCAAGTGTATATCCATCCTGCGTTAATTGCGAATATTACCGACGATTGCATACTGGGTCTCGACTTCTTGCGGAATAACCGATGTATTTTAGATATCGACAGGGGAGTATTGAAATTCCCAGATCAAGAAGTCTTCCTGCGAGGAATTAACTCATGCAACCTCTACTGTTTAAAGAATACTACACTGGCTCCGAGAACTGAAACCTTAGTCGAAGTAAAGTTTCCCAAGAAAATCAGGCAAACAAGATGTGTTTTGGTAGAGGATACTGGCCGGCACCCGGAGATCATCACTGCGAGGACATTAGTTATGACGACAGGGAAATCCAAGGTCAGGATTGTGAACCTTGGGAAAGAAGAGGTCCAACTGAAGAAAAACAGTGTTGTTGGGAGATGTGAAGAAGTTCAGTATCTCCGTCAAATCAATAAATCTCCAGCAAAGCAAGACACGACCAAAGTCGAAACTGATCACATCCAGCAACTTCTGGAAAATTCTAAGAGCAACTTATCGACTTCGGAACTACAGCAAGCCAGGGAATTTCTGCTACGGTTTCGAGATATCTTTGCAACGGGAAAAGACTGCGGGAGAACAGGTCTCGTCAAGCATGAGATAGATACAGGTGATGCTAGACCAATTAAACAGAGACCGCGCCGCATACCCTGGGCTAAGGAATCTGAGGTAGCAGGAATGGTAAAGGACATGGCTGATAGCGGAATAATTGAGCCTTCTACGAGTCCATGGTCTTCTCCAGTCGTACTGGTGAAGAAGAAGGACGGCAGCACAAGATTCTGTGTGGACTACAGAATGCTGAATAATGTGACGAAGAAGGACAGTTATCCCTTACCAAGGATAGACGATACGCTGGATATGCTCAGTGGCATGAAGTGGTTTTCGACCATTGATTTGAAAAGTGGCTACTGGCAAGTGGAAATCAGCGAGAAAGATAAAGAAAAGACAGCGTTCAGTACGGGTATTGGCAGCGGCCTGTGGCAATTTAACGTCATGCCTTTTGGGTTATGCAACGCTCCAGCGACGTTTGAACGCCTCATGGAGAGAGTCATGGTGGGCCTTCTTGGTGACGTCTGTCTGGTATATTTGGATGACGTCATTATAATGGGTCGCACTTTTAAGGAAAACCTGAGGAATATGGAGAAAGTGTTCACCAGGATACGAGGGGCTAACCTAAAACTAAGCCCAAAGAAGTGCGCCCTGTTCAAGAAGGAGGTCAGCTACCTAGGACATGTTATTTCCGCTGACGGGGTGAGAACCGACCCTGAGAAGATAAAGGCAGTCCAACAGTGGCCGGTTCCAAAGAACAAAACGGAAGTACGTGCATTTTTAGGGTTGTGCACATATTACAGGCGTTTTGTCAAGAATTTTTCGGACATTGCAAAACCTTTACATCAGCTGACTGAGGATAAACGAGATTTTATCTGGGACGAGGACTGTGAGTCAGCATTCGACGAGCTAAAGCAACGGCTATGTGAAGCGCCCATACTGGGGTATCCGAGCAGAGACGGAAGATTTGTCGTTGATACCGATGCCAGCAACACGGGAATTGGTGGAGTGTTGTCACAGGTGCAAGGTGACAGACAGGTCGTAATCGCTTACTTCAGTAAGGCACTTTCAAAGCCAGAAAGGAACTACTGCGTGACTCGACGAGAACTGCTGGCTGTGGTAAAAACCTTGCAGCATTTCCACAAGTACCTCATAGGACGACAATTTACTTTGAGGACGGATCACGCTGCATTGAAATGGCTTCTACAATTTAAGAACCCTGAGGGCCAAGTTGCAAGATGGCTCGAGCAGCTGCAGGAGTTTAACTTTGTGACGGAACATCGCAGTGGAAAAGGGCATAACAATGCTGACGCCCTGTCGCGACGTCCATGTAATGAGGACTGCAGACACTGCCAACAGAATGAAGCCCGAGAACACGTTAATTTAATTAGGGCTGAAGGCAACTTCAAGAAGTCCCAGGAAGAAGATGACGATATTCGACCTATACTGGACTGGAAGCGTAGCGGAACTAGGCCCCAGTGGAGTGAAGTATCGTCACACAGTCCCGTAACTAAGAGCTACTGGGCACAGTGGGACAGTTTAGTCCTAGAAAATGATGTGCTTTGTAGGAAATGGGAATCGAACGATGGCAAAGAGGTGACCACACAAGTGATAGTACCACGATGTGAAGTAGCCCCCCTGCTACAGGAAATACACGATGGTGCTTCTGGAGGACACCTGGGCATCAAGAAAACTCTACTGAAAGTGAGACAGCGGTATTACTGGCTCAATTGTAGAGATGACATAGAGCAATGGTGTCGGAAATGTACAGCGTGCGCATCTGTGAAAGGACCACAGACTAGGAGCAGGGGCAGGCTTCAGCTGTACAATGTGGGAGCCCCATGGGAACGCATCGCTATCGACGTCGCTGGACCTTTTCCAGTTACAAATGACGGAAACAAGTACATAGTGGTGATCCAGGACTATTTCACAAAGTGGCCCGAAGTCTTCGCCATACCCAATCAGGAAGCGACGACAGTGGCGAAGAAGGTGGTCGAAGAAGTAGTATGTCGGTATGGCGCACCTTTGGAAATCCATTCCGATCAAGGCCGTAACTTCGAATCTGCGCTGTTCCAGGAAATGTGTACACTTCTGGGAATTTATAAGACACGCACAACACCTGCGCACCCTCAGTCGGACGGAATGGTGGAAAGGTTTAACCAAACCCTGGAGAATCACCTGGCTAAGGTTGTCGATGACCATCAGAAGGACTGGGACCGGTATATTCCACTATTTCTGATGTCTTACCGATCGGCAGTGCATGATAGCACGGGACATACCCCAGCAAGAGTGAATTTCGGCAGGGAGATGAGACTTCCAGTCGATGCCATAACTGGCGTGCCACCTGACAAGACTAAGCCAGTTACGGACTACGTAAGTGACCTTCAAGATCAATTGGACGAAGTGCATAAACGAGTTCGTGAGAATAGCATGAACACCAGCGAAAAAATGAAAACTAGATACGACCGTAATGCCAATGCCAAGGGATTTGAGGAAGGTACACTGGTCTGGCTCCACAACCCGCTTCGACGGAAAGGGAAGTCGCCGAAACTCCAAGCTCGATGGGAGGGACCTTACACCGTGTTAAAAAGGATTAATGACGTGACCTACCGCATCAAGAAAGGGCTAAGAGGGAAACCCAAGGTTGTCCATGTGGATAGATTGGCGCCGTATCACGGATCTAATAATGCTCGGGACGAGCATGACTAAGAGGGGGGCACTGTTACGCCATTAAACGTGAACCCGCCATATCTCCGAGAATATAAAGAGTAGCACGTAATAATTAAAACGCATTGCTGTTCGAAAGGTCTAGAATGGTTGTGCGTACCCAGACTTAGAAAAATCTCGAAACATCCACAAAGTACTTACAAGTAGTAGTTAGGTATTTATAGGAAATGGTACTCTCCGACGTTAACAATAGAGTCGAAATTCGCATGAAAGTGACTCTTATTACCACGAGTAATAAAAATAATTTATGACTTCGAGAAGCGATTCAATTGTTCTGGAATTCTGGATCGTTCGTGGGAAGTCGGTATCTAGAATTTTCTTGGCTCCGCATATAAATACGAGCCCCCGGCCGGAAGCGAGTCAGTTGTGATTTCGACTGCGATCAAGAGCGAACTACCCTAGTACTTGAAGTGATTTTATCTAACGACCTAAGCGATAGTGTAACGGTACTCTAGTGTTAATTGCGATTCGGATTATTGTTGACTGGACTAATTTGTTATTGTTTGTGGTGAATAAAGTTCTCTCGTCAGTAAATCGGCATTTGATTACCCACGTACGTAACACTATTTTTGTGTAAAAATCTTAATGCGGTTTACAAAATACATCTATTCAGTAAGTTTCATCAGTATAGCTCTTATAGTTTCGGAAAAAAGAGGCTGTGACATACGGACGGACAGACAGACAGACAGACAGACAGACAGACATGACGAATCTATAAGGGTTCCGTTTTTTGCCATTTGGCTACGGAACCCTAAAAACTGGTTACAATACCAACTATTAATTGCAGCCGCCAATTGCCATGCCACCAACGTAATAAAAGTCAGAATCGGTTGAACGGACAGTAATAAAAGGTATTCATAAATGTCTAATGTTATTTTGAACAGACTATCGACACAAATTGCTTATATTCAAACACAGAGAATGAAGGAAGACAAACTGACAAAGGAACATCTAACATTAGACCCAGGCACGGCGACGTAACACAGTAGCAATTTGTCCGACAATATTGCAATCGACATGATGTCGTGACCATCCATCGTACGGTGTGTGTAGAGCTTTACGTACGTCTATCAAACAGGCGATCAAACATCGTGAGCCGATGAAAACGTGAGGAAATCCACTCATTGTCATGCATAATAAAATCTTACATGCCTTTGTAACGTCGGAGTCCTGGGAATTCAAGACAAATGTGTTGCTGGAGAGTTTGTTGCGCTACTTTCGTCCCTGCTAACACGGGAAGTCTAGTTGGGCGGGTCTTTTGGTGGGACCTTGAGCCTGCAGCGTTGAGCAATGGGTCCTTGTCGTCCGGCCCTAACTGGTAACTGTCGGGACTGAACCGAGTCGTCGACGGCGCGTAGTGTATCACGCGTGCCTCATAGAGTTGTCAGCAAAACCGCAGGGGCTCAACAGGGCCGGTGTCTGCTAGAGTCACTAAGGGCTATATTTCACCGGGACACCATGGCATGTGGTGGTGGACGTGTGGCGACACTGGTGTCTGTATGGATAGACACCAGAGTCGCTACACGTTAAAGCTCGTAGTCCAAACGGACACCAGGTGAGTAACTCTATAGAGCTGTTTACATTTTGTTGGTTGCGGCGACTGGTCGCGCCGCAATGGTGTCTCGGTGAAATATTGCCCTAAAACGCAAAAAACAACTTAGGAAGATAGATGTGAGTTCAGTCAATAAAAATTTGACACATCTCTCCACTCTTGCGCCCTTACAAAAAAATCCTTCCAAAAGTGCTGAATGCAGTCTAATTAGAACAAATTGTTGTCCTGGAGCCATCAACAGGCAAATCTCACTGTTAAAAACCCTGATGGAAAACTCCAATAGCTTAAACAGCACAACCAAGGAATCGAACTTAGCAACACATGCTTTGCAACACCGCTTGAGATTACAAGACTATTTAAATCCACATTAATTAACCTGAACAAGCCATTTAGCTACATTGTTAACAGCCACTTGCGTATGTTAAAACAAATAATGTTTTAATTCGGATTCTCACGTTGCCCACAAACGGGTCACCTGATTCTCATCATTGTGCTGGTGTTGTGTTGGAATATGTTCATCGATAATAATATAATGGTTAAATATAGCATGTATGTCGTTGTTTTCATAATATGATGTGATTACCTTTACAAGGAGTAGAGGTGGCCTTAACTGCTAAGACCAATGACTTTAGTGGTTTAATTCTCTTTGGCTAAGACTTACAAGTCATGGGTTCATTCAGCCAGGCGCATTACTTTGTATAATTTAGGAAAACGTGAGAAAACCGCTACGTCCTGGAACTAAAAACTCAAAAATATGTGGCATTCACTAATCTGTACTGGGCACACGTGGTGAAACTGTTTCCAGACGAAATATCTTAACGACTTCTTACGTTAGGTCGATCCTCTCCGACTGGTTTCGTCTATATCCTATTATCAAGTACTTATCATAATTTTGTAAAAGCAGAAACTTGTACAAAGTGTTCAAGTTTCACCACATTGCAAGTTTTCATAAGTCATGGTCTGGTAGGTACAGGACAGGAAACAAGAACTGATTAAGTTCGTACCGGTTTCGGACAGTCAGATTTCGATGTTCGTCGACCCTTTTGCCGTTTACCCGTTTGTAGGAGGTAATCTCTGGTAGTACTGGCCCGATTGCTAAAATTTTTTCACCGTTAGAAAACTGCTTTATTCCTGAGTGACATAGGCTATATTTTTTGTACGCGGGCGAAGCTGCGGGCAAAAGCTAGTTTAAAATGTGTATGTTATGTAAGGGCCCGCGCTTACTTGAAACAAGACGTCTTAGACAAAACTGTTTTGTCTACGACACGGGGCGTTAGCGTTGTTAATAAAATATCGAAATATCGATATTATAGTAGTACTCAAACAGCTGTCTAAAACGTCTCAGACTTGTCTTAGACAAGTCTGTATAAGCCGTCTTGTCTTAAGTGAGCGCAGGCCCTTACCTGGAGCTATTTTTAGAGGTTGTAAATCATCATTAACTCTTTTCAGTTTGGGTGGAACGAAAGGGAGTGTGAGACTGTTAATGACTAAAACAAAACTCACTTGTGTTTCGCCAATTGATATGAGATTGTAACTTGGATTTGAACTCGAGAATGGATCCTGAGACGGCAATAGCACGGGTTCCGCTGACAGAATACCTACTTCCTGCTATAATGCAAAAGCATTCTATTTTTTTGTCAGATTATACAACAAGCAATTTTGTATTTGCAAGCATTGTGTCTTTACGCATCTCTTGTATGCGGTCTGGGAGTGACTGCACTAGGTCCTGTAGTCTTCTTACATATAGATACTACACTTTGAGCTTATCATAGGTCGTTTATTTTGCCTTAAAATTATCCTTTTCGGTAAACAGGCAAATATCCTACCAAAAACCTATGTACCAGGAATACCTGAATGGTTTCGAGAAAAGGATGGTACGACCGTGCCACTTTTTTGCTCGCCTTGGTGAGGCCACTGCCATACCCCCTAATTTTTCTTTCAACATTTTTTACTGCAAAATACTTACCCACCTTTTTTTAAATGATAATTGATAAGCTAATGCTTGACTGTAATCCCACTTGATGGTAAGCAGTGATGCAACCATTGATGGTGAGGCGCACTAGTTTATTAAGAGCCTATTCACTGTAGCCTTGAAGACACCTAAATTTTAATTGGACAGGAATACCGCAGCAGGCAAATTGTTCCAGTCCTTCGATGTACGAGGTATAAACGACGAGGCCGGCTAATCATCAACGACCCGGACTAAGCGTTTTAGTTCGGATCGTTGATGATTAGCAAACCGACCTTTTCCGAAGTACCCTTAGAATGTGCTTATAGGTAAGTACTTTTAGATTACTGGTAACTGACTGCCTTTTCCCAGCACACATAAGGTCGATAAGGAAACGCTTATATGTTCACATATTTACAGTTAATATCTGCGACTTGTCATTTCCTACTGCTAGTGCAAGCTAGTAATGTTAGCACGTTTCCTACTACTAGCACCTTCTTACGCAAGTCTGTACATACCGCACTAGATGAGGTTTTTGTGATCGATAGAGGAATGATGTTTGAGATACCTACTCTTACTTGCGTTTGGCACGAAAAAATAAATCAATAGTCTTTGGTGATGGTCATCTTTTTTGTATGAGTTTATCATTAGGTAGCGGTTTACAGTCCACTGGCACCGCCAATTGAAAAAAAAATTACAACTCGTAAATATCTTAGCATAACAACTTTATTAAATACTAGCTTTTGCCAGCGGCTTCGCCCGCGTACATAAAATATAGCCTATGTCACTTAGGAATAAAGCAGCTTTCTAACGGTGAAAAAATTTTAGCAATCGGACCAGTACCTACTTCCAGAGATTACCTCCTACAAGTAAAAAAAAAAACATGAAAACAAACTTTACCTCTTTATTATAAGTGTACAATAATAATATAAGTATATATAAAATAAATAGTCTTTATAATAAAAAAATAAATAAAAATTGTAAATATAATAAAAAAATCCAATAACACATTTATTGGATTTTTTTATTATATTTCTTATTAGTTCAGTTAAAGAATTGAAAATGTAATAATATGCAGTATAGACCTGTGTGCAGGGCCGTTTTATCCATAAGGCAATGTAGGCAACTGCCTAGGGGCCCCGCCAGGTTCAAGGGCCCCGCGCTTTAGGAAAAAAAAAATAGTCTATGTTTCTTTGTGAAACATAGACTATTTTTTTTTCCAGTAAAAAAAATTGAATTTTCGATGACATGCCATTTATCTAGCAATCCTATCATTGGATTATGCAAAAAGCTGTCAACAGATGGAGTTTAATAAAACACAATCTCTCATTTTTTTTTTAAATCTTTACACAATGCTAAATGCAAATGAGCTTTGTCACAATTTTGACCATGTCGCTCCATCATAGCCAAATTTTGTGTTATGATTTATTTTAGATGATTGTAATAAGTGTTGTATAAAACTGTTGCCTCGTCTGACGTAGGCTTAGCTAAAATGTTGTTGCAAATACCGATATTAAATACCAATCTTTCATTAGCAACGTGTGAGTGCAGAGCATATTCATTGGCTTTTGTTGATAATTTTGTTTATATCAATTTTCATAATATAAAATTGAATCAAACAACTACATAGAAAAACAATAAAATATGTAAACTAAGTTAAAAAAATGATTTAACTAAGTATATATTTATAATTAAATTAAAAACTTAGTTCAGGAATTATTTTGTACAACTTTTCAAAAACTGTTCAACACGTCAAGTTCAAAATAACTTTACTAGAAAGTCTTTATAAACTTCTACTTTTGAGATTTTTTCATATTTTCTAAACTTATGGTTCAAAAGTTAGAGGGGGACACATTTTTTACTTTTCAAATTTCAGCTTTCTAGCTAACAGTCACTGTTAGAAATAAAATATTTTAAGAAGTTAGAAGAGGGTAGGGGGGGGGGGGGCGAGTCGTGCATTGCCTAGGGGTCCCGACATGCATAAACCGGCCCTGCCTGTGTGTCCAAAATATCTAGAGAAATATGTATAATGATGACATAATCAGATACATATAATCGTGTTGGTTTTTGAAAGGGGAAAACTTGGTCCTAGAACGCCAAGAAGAAGAAAAGAAGGGTAAATAAAGCAACATAGGTATGGTTTTAGTCAGTAAAAGTCTGTCACGCCCTCGCATTCCGGTGCGTTTGCAGTGGGAAAGCGTGTCATACTTTTACTGACTAAAAGCGACTCCTATGAACTTCCTTGCCTTGCGGACCAAGACCCTAAAGTTCCCTTTCAGATAACCCATGATTACAACATGATACAGACCTGCAAAGTCCCGTTAAAAAAAATGGCCGCGGAATTCCCGGGCTTCTTTTGACATCCCCCTTATCGTAATTAAAACAAATGGCATCCAGCAAGCACGCAGTAGACTATTTAAGGCGTATAGACCATTGAACAACTGGCCGAAGTTATACACACATAGAAAAAGAAAGAAAGAAGCGCCCACATTTTCAAATATTGATTGTTTTTTTTGTTAATGTGATGTGATGAATGCTATGAACTTAAGGCTTATAGTCCCTTGAACCATCTGGCCAAAATTATGTGGACGCACCTCTCGCACCCGCCTAGGCGGCAGTACGCAAAATCTGTGCATTTATTTGCGGCCAACAGCACCTTAAAAAGCGCGCGGCTGAAATTAAATCCATTTTCCTTGCGAAATATTGATTGATTTACATATGCAATGTTCACTTTGAAGAATATTTAACCACCAATTTTTATGTGTAAAAATGTTTCAAAAGATACAAGCCGTTTCGAAGGAGTAGGGAAAAGTTGCGAAATTACTAAATATTTTTTTTAGACAAAAGTATTAATAGCACGATAAAATTAAATGTTGATAATGTTGTTCATGAATCTATAATAAACATATATTTTTTTCAAACCTATTAACCTGGCTGTTACCGAGGAGTAGGCCTCAGAAAGTCACTGTTTTATGGCACTTTTCGGGCGCTTGGGCCTCAAGAACACTTAACCAGCAACTTTTTTTTGTAAACATATTTTTAGATATCAAAGCCGTTTGAAAGGAGTAGGGAAACAAACGGAAAATATGTCATTAAAAGTATTTATTTGGAAATTGTACCTATTTACTTATTAGTCATACAAAAAAATCATAATTATGTTGATAATGTTATATGAATCTATAATATTTTTTTTTTCTAATCTGTTAACCCAGTCTCTACCGAGAAGTAGGCTTCAGAAAGTCATTGTTTTATGGCACTACTCGGGAGTTAGGGCCTTAACGTAATTAAAACAAGTGCTACTCAGCGCACAGTAGACTATTTAATAATGCGCCTGTAATACAATAATTTAATTACATAAGCACTCAGTAATGTTATTAAAGCACGTCTAGACACTATGACGAGTATAATAATTATTCAAGGCGTTGTAATAATTTGTTATTGTAAGATTCGTCACGTATTATTGTGAAACAAAGACCCCTCGCACCTTTTATTTCTTTGTTAATGATAGCTTTGTTAATTATTTTTGATCTATTAATTTTCATCTAAATTTTTTCAGTGATGTCTCTTATTAAGAGCGCTCAACCCGTAATACCGTAAGCGCGTTATCACACTAGCGGTTTGCGAGCGGCTGCGGGGCGGGGCGGGCCCGCAGTGAATGCGCCGCGAACACGCCGCGGCTGCAAAGCGAAGACATTGCGGATACGTGAAAATTCGCAACGTTTTCAACGCGTGTTTGTAGAAGTTACCGACGTATAATATACTCAGTAACAAATTGGATTCTGACGAGGAGACACTCATCTCTGTCGGATGTCGTTGCGTGTCCGCAACAAATTCGCTGCGCATGCGTGGCGTGTTCGTTGCGCGCCCGTAACATATTCGTTGCGCGCCCGCTCCGCTTTGAGGACGCTCGCAATCCGCCTGTATGATAAAGCCCTTAGTCGTTACCATACACTCTCATCGCTCTTATGAGATTATGTCATCAATATACATCTTTCTCTAGATATTTTGGACACACAGGTATGTTGTGGATATTATCTAGGTTCCTAACGAAATCAAAATATAAATTATTGTAGAACTAATCGTGAAAAGATATTAAAGAAGCCATGAGGAACACACACACTTAATATAATAATAATAGCAAAATTTACTTAATCTTTTAAGAACTTCCTGCACAAAATTTTTGTTCAATCTGATACAATCAATTGTGGTGGGGGTAAGCTCGTGCACGTTTCCCCACTAATGCGATAAACAGTAAATTGCATGCCTAAAAGCGGTAGTGATAAGAGCGGGTTTTTAAAGTGTAGGTATTGAAAAAGCTTTTATTATTTACTTAATTAATTTTACAGAAAATTTACAGACTAATGATAAAAACTGGTAAGAAACCAAGTTAAAAAAATGCTAGAGTATCTGAGCAGAATACTGTTCCACAAAAACAATCAGACACAGAACATTAAAGTCGCTCAGTCCAGCATAACCAAAACCCGTGCATTATTGCGGTTGACCCGGCCACCGTTACACCACTATTATCTTACAGTTATCCGACTGTAAGTACTGCTGCATATTGCATACACAAGTCAGACACGGAACTGATCTGCTCGTTTGTAATTCAGGTTTATTGTTCATCGGATTGTGTGGGTTTTGATTTGGGATTTGAGAGAGTTTAAGGGTCATCTGTAATCAGAATAGATTTTCAAACAAAGGCCTCCCCAAGTCCTTCTAGACACTCTTCTCTCGAGGCGTTTGAAACCAGTCATCCTGGTACGTCTATAGATCCTCTCGCCATCTCTTCCTAGGCTGTCCTCGCCGGTTGCAGCGCTTTCTCTTTGCAGGAACCCACTGCGTGGCGACACTTGCGCAGCGGTCTCTGTGCATTTTGCTTACGTCTATTACGCTCGTTTTAGAGTGCAATGTGTCATTCAGTATTCCGTCATGATTCGATCTGTTCTTTTTACACCCAACTCCATAGCTCTCCGGAAACCCACCGAACTACAAGGCCAAACTTTTGTGGTTCGGTTCGGTGATAGGTCTGAGCATAATCTGATAATGATTTGATCAAAGAAATATTTAAAAAATATCTTCGAGATCTGTAAGTAAACTGGAACGCGTTTGGAGCAGGTGGCATGAGCCATAAGATTTTTAGGTACATATGTGTTGAGACCAAGTTGAGACTCGTACTTAAAGCTGTTACAAAAGCTTGTACTTAGCATAAGCATAGCATAATCAGGCTTTTTTAATATTCCCACTGCTGGGACTCAGGCCTTCTCTATAGGAGAGGGTGACCGTAATCCACGCGGGCCCAGTGGTGGTTGGTGGATGTCACAAGTCTTCGAATTTTTGATTCTAGGACATGCCGGTTTCCTCACGATGTTTTCGTTGACCGTTTTGAGAGTAGTTAGTGGTGTTGAAACACATTACACAATGCAATGCGCCTGGCTGGGTTTGAACTCGCAACTTACAACTCGTAAGTCAGGACCTTGTTCTTAAAAATCCTGCGATTAAAATTTATTGGACTATTTTTCTTATTTCTAAACTTTTTACTCAGGCCATAGTAAACAGAAACATTCGCAAAAGAGAAAGACATCGTTTGGCATTTTAGCGTTTGTTCCAAAAGCTCCTTCATCCATGGTAGGTTGAGTTTCTGGTTTTAACGGAACAAATGACTGGAATGACCTACGAAACCCTGCAGAAGTAGAACCTGTAGAATTAGATTTATGTTATTACTGTTTAGGCTGAATGTTAGGACTTAAGACATTTGCGAAAGGGGCAATGAAAGTAGGGTTACCATATCTCAGGACTTGTCCTGAGATTTCAGGATTTTTTGGATTCTTCTCAGGATTGCGGCTGGATTTTGCGAATTTCAGGATTTTTAAGATTTTTAATAAAATACAACTTACTCATACCTACACTTAAAAGTTAAACAATCTTAAACAAATTAATAAAACACTTAATAAAAAATTGAAATAAACTAACATTAATCTTCCTTTGGCAAATGAGGGTCACGCATCGGTCATCGCACTCAAAGTGGTGGGGGTCTGCCACCCCCACCACTTTGAGTGCGATGTGCAATGCATGAGTTAGATCTGCAGTGTGAAAAAAATTTCAAACAGTAAAATATATCAGCATTTTTAAATGGAAATCGGGCTTTTTCTCCGGACTTTTTATTTTTTCAACTGGTAACCCTAAATGAAAGAAATTTTGTGGTACAAATAGGCACGAATTATACTGACCATAATTCACTTGCGAGTTGCCTTTATACCGCTATTGTACGTCCATTTTGATTTATATATTTTTATTGTTACTGCCTGAATGCGGATTGTTATCTTGTTGGCAGTCTACTCTGGAATAAGGACCAAATATTTGTACTGATTGCTGTTCCTGGTCTGGGTGTCTTGTATTATGTGAGATTACCTGCGATGCATTAGTAATTCCTAGTGCGAGGTGTAGAAGAAAAATTTTAACCAGCAACTGAACTTATTTGTCGCGCTGGGCTTTGGTACAGGCCGTGGTCCGGAGCGAGGAGTGGCAGGCGGTCGCCTCCTTCTGCGAAGCAGTAATGCTAGCAAAGGAGGAGGCCGACCGCATCAGGCAACGGCCTTCACGCCCCAGCCGCCGCCGGGACTCCGATCCCGATTTCCGGCCACCGTAGGCACGGGCTTGCAGACGGCGAGCAACGGGTAGCTCGCTGTCCGACCGTCTGGTAACCGTCCGGACCGAGCCGAAGTCGTCGACGGCGCGCACTGTTCTCGCGCACCTTAAGGAGTTGTCAGCAACCGTAGGGGCCCAGCTGGGTCGAAGTCTACTGGGCCTAGGGTCTGTTTCCAAAAGAGAGGCTCGGCTCTGGTATGAAAGGCAAGAAGGAACGGGGTGGGTTTTTTAGTCAGTAAGAGTCTGAAACTATCTCCCGATCCGCCCAAGGGCGGGGGATGTCATTTGGATAATTTTTACCCGCCGACTAAAAACAAAATAACCAGCAACTGAACTTCACTCAAAGAAATCTCGCCAAAAACTCGTTACATCAACTTAGGCAAGTATTGCGGAGTCAGCAAGTCTACGTTCAAAGTAGTACCTACTCTTTCACGTCGATTTATCTCGCGATGTGGTCTATACTTTATAACAGGTTGCTGTCATCGACTAGTGCGTTATATAACTCGTTTACCTCACCTCCGGTCAAATGGACTGAACCTGTGGCATTTTTAACTGCCTTCTTGATTACTAGCTGATCTTATTTGAATGTACCTCAATCTTCAAAGAAATTAGCATCTAAATTCTAATGGAACTTAAGGCGTATAGTCCCTTGAACCATCTGACCGAAATTATGTGAACGCAACTCTCGCACTCGCCTAGGCGGCAGTACGCAAATCTGTGCATTTATTTGGGGCCAGCAGCGCCCGGAAAGCGCTTTAAATCCATTTTCTCTGCGAGATATTGATTGATTTACATATGCAATGTTCACTTTGAAGAATATTTAACCACCAATTTTTATGTGTAAAAATGTTTCTAAAGGTCCAAGCCGTTTCGAAGGAGTAGGGAAAAGTTGCGAAAAGTTGCGAAATTGCAAAAGTATTATTTGCACGAAAAAACCAAATGTTGATGTTATTGTTCATGAATCTATAATAAACATATATTTTTTTCAAACCAATTGACTTAGGCGTTACGGAGGAGTAGACCTCAGAAAATCACTGTTTTATGGCACTATTCGGGCGCTTGGCCCTTAATTAGTAGATATAAAATATGCATCTTTAAGATGACAGAAAAGGATAGTCTACATTGTATGAATCCGACAGCTGACACGCGTCACGCACAATCCTATAGCAATTGTACTGTAGAAAGACGTCGCGTGGCGTGGATCAAGTGTAGCTCTACAAGTCTTGTTTCCATATAAAATGTATGGAGACCGACGCACCCAGATCGGTGTGTGGCACACGTGCGCGCAGTGTAGTTCTACCTTATACCATAAAATAGATGGGTACAGAAGCCAATCTCATGTATGTACTTCGCTCTTTATACTTACGCTTTACGGTCGAGCTAGGGTCAGCGCATTGCGCCGAACTGTACGGGTGCGAGTGCGCGCGAGTTGCACGAGCGCGCTTTGTATGTAGATTGTCTTCTGTACCTATAAATCTTCTCTAGCAGTGCTTCGGTCAGTAGAACAAAGGTATAGTAATTAACAAAACACAGAAAACAATAAAATCACGTTTCAAACATTCAAAGCTTAGATAAAAATCCTTGTTCCAAACAATTACTTAATAAGTCACACAAAAACCACACGATTTACCCTTGAAAGAAAAAAACAATACGTTAATTACTTTGCTTTAAACAAAAACTGTGTATCTGGCATTATTTGTACAAACTTCACACGGGATCGGTTGGAATCGCAACCGCTGTGTCGTTTGACGTGACGTAATTGTGCGAAACATTTCGTTGTGCAACGCATTGTTCTTAAGATCTGGTTCGGTTTTTGTCAGTTACCGTGTGCTTGTTAGGGTTGCTACATAAATGAGCGGCCCAACATTAACAGCATAATCAGCCTTTTAATGTTCCGACTGCTGGGACTCAGCAGACCTCTCTAGGAGACGAAATTGTCCATAGTCCAAGTACGCGGGCCCAGTGCGGGTTGGTGAATGATATATCATCGAATTAGTTCATGTCGGTTTTCTTACGATGTTTTCCATCACCGTTTTGAAAGCAGTGATGATGAAATAAAATAACACAAAGGAATGTCCCTGGCTTAGTTTGAACCCATGCCCTCGTAAATGCCGTCCATTGAGACCCCACTGATCAAAATAATGTTGGCCGCTCTGAAGTTGGCGTTCCGTACTATTGCGCATACTCGAAAAAGTGCGCAATAAGATCCTTAAAAATAATTACTGCGCGGGCAATCGTTTGAAATTCGGAGCGCTCAAGATATTTTGACCGTACTAAGAGCTCTAAACGCGATCTATTTGATGACCTAAGTTGATGAACTGTTAAAGGGCTTTTTTTTTCCGATGGGAAAAATCATCCTATGACAACCCCCGCTCTTGGGCGGAGCGGGAGATAGTGTCAGACTCTTACTGACTAAAAAACCCATCCCGTTCCTTCAAGCCTTCATACCGGGGCTCGAGCGCCCTTTCGGATAACCCTGGCCCCAGTAGGCTTCGACCCGGCTGGGCCCCTGCTGTTGCTGACAACTCCTTGAGGCGCGCGGGAACAGCGCGCGCCGTCGACGACTTGGGCTTGGTCCGGACAGTTACCGGACGGCCGGACAGCGAGCTACCCATTGCTTACTGTCCGCAAGTCCGCGCCTACGGTGGCCGGAAATCGGGATCAGTATCCCGGCGCCGGAACTGTTAAAGGGCTGGAACTGTTTATGGTGTATAAACCCCATCCCTCCTTGTCGCTCGCACATTTGACATTTACCTTTGTGTACCTGTTTATAAGTGTAGATGAATATTCAGGGAAAAAAAACCGCCTCTGCTTTCACAAGGTAGGCAAAAGCCGAATGATGTAATCTGTGGAATGATACCTATGTAATGTAGTAGTTGCTCTTGATACAGATCTGCTTATATGTTACACAAATACTGCCGAATCGAATCATATGTCAGCCCGAATGAACTAGGTACCCAATCGGCACTAGCCGATTAAAACCGAACAAAGTGATCGCTTCGTACTGTATTATTGACGTACGGCGCCAGGCGTTGCGCTACAGGTATAAGGTAGACATCCCACCCATACATACAGTTGCCATCACGGATCTTGAACGCTCGGCGTCAGAGTGGGGATCGCTGTGCGCATTCCATACATTGGCGAGCCAATCGTCTTCGTTGTTAGATACATGCAGCAACGCAGTGAACGAATGAGGAGTGACGTCTATGACGCGATGGCGCAGCCAGCCAATCTGACACTCCCCGCCCCCGCGTCGCATTTCGCACCACTAAAGAGACCGAATATTTGACTTCTGCGCAAGTGTTCAAGATCCGTGATGGCAACTGTACAAAGCGTTTTGGAAACACATTGTGCGTACAGGGGCCGTATTATGACCTCTTAAAACCATCATGTTTTCGGTGTGAAAAAGAGACGGAGCTATACAGGACGAATAGCACTATCCTTTTCTCACACAGAAAACATGATGGTTTTAAGATGTCATAATACGGCCGCAGCTAAGGATTGGAATTCCCTGCCGGAGTCTGTGTTTCCTGACAGCTACAACCTAGGGGTATGTAAATGAAGAGTGAATAGATTACTTCGTCGGCCACATCATCGCTTACCATAATAAAATGCCAACAATGCCGACCTGCTTACTTTTGACAAGTGTAGCAACCCTTATAAAGAACGGTGTTTTTTATCATCTGGAACGTTTTAATCGTTGGTTTTAGGTGTAGTATTTGTAACTGTTAGGTTAATTGTTATTGCAGTGTTTGTGTGACGACTTCCCAGTCAGTTTACTTAGGAATATTTAGCAATTACATTAGTTAACCGCTGATTATTCAACTCGTGTTGCATCTCCTCCATATTACTTCTAGTTTCTGCGTTTGCTTACTTTTAGTATTTGCTAAGTATATCTGACCTGAATAACCTTTAGGGAGATCAGGCTTTCACAGAAGGCATAACAAGTAACGTTATGTAAGTAATATAATTTGTCTTATTGTCGATTTGACGGGTTTTGAAATGCAATGCTATCATATTATCTCCATCGATTAACGTTAAAGTTCTTGTTCATCTTTGTTAGAAGTTGGCAGTAGTATCTTTTTGTTTGTAGTAGGTAATCCCTGAAAGTACTGTGCCTCTAGCCAAGTTGCTAATCATAATAGAAAACTTTAAATGTACGGGAATGACGTCATCTCAACGCTCAGTCATGTGGTCAGAACAAAAGAATCGGGGGCGTGGCCAACTCGAGGCGTTCGACGTTGGTTGTAATTTGGTTAGGGAAGCTGGTCTTATTGCGAATTTTTTTTCACCGATAAAAGGCTTCTTTAATCCTGAGTGACATAGGCTATAATTTATGTACGCTGGCGAAGTTAGTCTTTTATAAATTTAAGGATTCATGGTCACAATGAGATCATGCCACCTCCAACCAGCGTGACGTCACAACATGGCGATCTATCCTATTCTTTCTTATTTGGAATGCATTGTACTGTAAATCTAAGCCTCAAAATACCGCTGAGATAATAAAATATGAAGCAATTTACCTTTTATTACAGTAGCATTGACATTAGAAATCTATACGTACTGCTTTTTATTATTTCAATTGTGTTACAAAATTGTTCTGATCGGTGTTAGCCGCTGTGTAAAGCCATTCATTGGCAATGGCCAGATGTAATAAATTCAATAACGTTTTGTTGAATTATCTGAAGGAGTTTATAGTTATTTCTTACTGCTAAGCTTGTGCAGACAGTTTTGCCCTCGAGAAAGTAGAAAATTTACCCAAAAAACATACTCAAAACGAAATCCCAAGATTGTCCACCGAAAGGTCGTAATTGGATATGATAAAAGTCATATTTGAATCAATCATTCATAACAATAAATTGCTACTAAAATTACTACGCGTAGTTGTCTTTCTATATTGATCGTCATTTATTCATATTGTAGAATTAATTAATCGCCTGTACAATATTTCCATAAATTGAGTGACTTTTGGGATATAAACAAACGCATAATAACTTTGCTGTTTATGAATGTTTTATTGAGACTTTAACTTGACTTAAATAATAAACAAGACCTTTTCTAATGCGCCCTTTTAATATTTGTATGCTAGATGCTCGCACCGGGAAGGGTGTATAATAGTAGAGGATACGACTAAGAACGACCTTCACCGGCCTGTGCTCGATTTCTCGATGAAAATACGATAATCACCAAATAGTTGCTAATATTTGAAAAGTTTTGTTGATTCCTCATGGACCCTGTCACCAGAACTGGATTTCGAAAAAATGGGACCAATCTGAAAGCATATCCATTAACCCGTTGACTGCCGGAACGCAGATCTACGCGAGACACTAGGGCTTTTTAATTGTGTCTGTAATTACAGCATTCGAGAGGTTAAGGTGAATAAGAAAAAAAATCAAATCGATCCATAAACGACGGAGTTCTGAGGTAACAAACATTTAAAAAAATATACATAGAACCGGATTGAGAACCTTCTCCTTTTTTTGAATTCGGTTGAAAAATACAAACGCACGGGATACTTGGCTCGGATCGCTTTGTCGCAAGTTTCCATTCGCATCACATCAACACAGATTGTGGGAGTGAATTCTACTCCTTTAAGGCAGCTTTAAGAGCGTCCTTCTCGAGGTACATTTTCATACAACCGCTCTTACGTGATTATGATGTTATTTCACATCTTTCTCTAGATATTTTGGATATACAGGTATCTTGTGGATATTATTTATTTATTTATTTAATCTTCAAGCAACAAAAAGTACATAGGCGGCATATTATCTAGGCTTCTATGGAAATCAAAACACTTTTCAACACTCGACAACCGTTATTCATGCCAGACTTTTTGCAGACAACAATATCATCGTATTCGTAATGAAACAGCGTTTATTTTGATATACAATTTATTTATTAAACAAGTGGGTGAAGATTACAAGTAATTATTGTTTACAGTATAGTACACACCTGTTTAAAGTATTGACACACCTGTTTTCACTTGGCAACCTATAGTTATGCCAGGAAATAACTATTTGTTTGCCTATGCAACCCATTTTTTTATGTTCTAAAGGATTCATACTTTCGGTTAGTATTAAATTTATTCATTAAACACACCGGTGCACTTTTCCCAAAAAAGTCAATTTTCAATTTTTAATTAATTATAGTCTGGCCAGGAATTTCTTAGGCAACCCACCCGCGTTATATAATTTAATATGTTACATTTGTCATAAAATATGTTTCATCCATTAAACAGATCGGTGAAGGTCGATCTTAATCGGATCTTAAACCATAAAATTACGTCACAGTCACACAGACAGTATGTACTCGTATATTATTCTCGCGATTTATAGTAATTTACCAAATCAAGCAGTTAAAAATCCTTGCCAAACAGAAATCAATTTGATTAAATCTTTGACCTACAAATCACCAAATAATTAAGAGCGGACTATTGACCTAGAAACTGAACACAGATCAACCTGTAAAGAATTAAAGTGATAATAACTGATTACGAAATAACAAGATGTTAATTCTCACGACACACTTAACTAATTGCCATGAACAATTGAACATACCTACCCATTAAGATTTAAGTATGTATGGTAATTGTTTAAGTTACGCTGGAATTTGTAGTAACAAGCACATACCAACTCAGCATTTTTTTTATTATGGATATGCTCGCTTTTGACCACTATCTCACCTGATGGTAAACGATGATGTGGCCGAAAATAGAGCACGGTTGCCTAGAAGTAACCTATTGACTCTTCAGTTGAAGTTCACCTCCAGGTTGCAGCTATAAGTAAAGACAGATTGTGGGAGTGAATTCTACTTCTTTAAGGCAGCTTTAAGAGCGTCCTTCTCGAGGTACATTTTCATACAACTGCTCTTACGTGATTATGATGTTATTTCACATCTTTCTCGAGATATTTTGGATATACAGGTATCTTGTGAATATTATCTAGGCTTCTATGGAAATCAAAACATAAATTTGTGTTATGTTAATTTAGTAAAGACCTCTGAAAATCTGTGATTTTACGTGAACTTTGGCCCTCCATAATGAATTCATATATTAAAAATATAAAAAAGTATATCAATAAAAGCCTTGCTCATTTAATCCAGATTCTGAATGACGACAAAATTAAAAAAAAAACACGTATTTCTTGGGACAAGTTTTGTGAAATATTCGAGTAAATCACGGAATTACCGAAGAATTTTCATTCGTTATCTCTATTTGTTTGCGTTGCCTCTTCATCAAACATCGCATTGGATTGCGTTAGATGAAGCAACAAGCTTTTAAACCATACTTCCAAAATCGGAATTAGATCATTTAATTATTAGATTTGCCTTTCAATATTTTGCAACCCAAAGGCAGATTTGAAACATAACATTTAAAACTATTACAATGACAACTTGGTTGCGAAATATTATCTAATAGCCGTCAACCCAATTAATTAGCTAACGAGAACGATTTTAATTTTTATGCTGCTGTTCTACTGAGGTGGAACGGTCACGGCTGCTGACCTAACAATTAACCCAATAGGTAGCCAGGGTTATGAGGTGCATCTACGTAGGTACGATCAATTTGAAGGATATGATGAATAAGGTCACTGTCAGTCTTTATTAGGGTTCTGATCACAGAAAAGAACAAAGAGATAAGAAGAAACCCTGTGGGCGAGGCAGGCGTGCCTCGAAATATGATTATGCTCATAATTGACACAACCAATAGCAAACTTGCGATCTAAGTGTGCGTGATCTGTTACTTGCGTGATGCGCGTTCGTATTGGTTTATTGCCTGTAGTGGAGTTAAAGGGTGGGAGACAAACGGTGACACTCGTAGTACAAATCGAAAAATATTTCCTTTCAAACCTCTTCTTTTCTGTGATTCTGATCCTAAGATGGCAAGAAAAGGAACCCTTATAGGATCACTCTGTAGTCTGTCTAACTGTCTGCCTTGCTGTCCGCCTGTTAAGACCCATTTTCTTGGGGACATGTGAAGGTATGTATCTGAAATTAATATCAAATACTAAGATCTGCTGCCCCAAGCATATGTGAAAAAATCAAAGTTCTAAGTCAACGGAATCTAAAGATAAGGTCGTTTATATTCCGTTTAGGCGCATATTTTGACACTCGCTAGGAAATCAAAACCTATAGGGCACTTCCCGTTGACCTAGAATCCTGAAATTTGACAAGAAGCAAGGTCTCATAGTACAAGAATAAGAAATTCTGAAAACTGTAGTTACGTCAAAAAAAACTAAAGTTTATGCGATTCGGAAAAATCTTCGTAACTCGATTCGGGAATTGAACCTTTTACGTTTGAAGTTTGAACGTAATCCTCAGTGCGCCTGTCCGATTCTAACATATACGCTTATTTTTTAGTTTTGGCCAAGAACAAATAAAAAAGAGATTCAGAGTGATGCATGAGGAAGGTTTAGGAATAAGGTGAATGTGGGGAAGACCGTATAGAAGGCAACTTCGTCTACACGACATAACGCTCGTTTTTGACTGTTTAGTAGGTAGCATGGTACAATTGCCGAAACGGATCTTGAGCGCTCGGCGTTAGAGTGGGGATCGCTTTGCGCATTACATACATTGGCGAGCCAATCGTCTTCGTTGTTAGATAGGTACATGCAGCAACGCAGGGAACGAATCAGGAGTAACGTCTATGACGCGATGGCGCGGCGAGCCTATTACTGACACTCCCCGCCCCCGCGTCTCACTTCGCACCACTAAAGAGACCAAATATTTGACTTTTGCGCAACTTGAAGCCAGCGCTCAAGATTCGTGACGACAATTGTAGGCTCCCCTATCTCTCGAACGGTAAAATAGTACCTATAGTGTTTTAGTTAGAATGAAGAAGAATGGGTATTGCTCCAATATTTACAATACAACAATAGAAAGAGGAAGAAACATAGAAAGATGATGTCATAGTGTAGAGACAATGAAAATGATGGCTGATATTACAAATTAATTTAACTAATTATTTTTAAATTAGCTGCCATAACAATACTATTATTTTCGAACTTAAAATAATAAAACGGCTTGACAATGAAAGTAGATTAATGTAATCTACATTGTTAGTCCAAGTAAAGAAACCTGGGTCTCAAGTCTGCTATTACAATAGTGTCAGAATGGTCTATCGTTGAATTCATAATTGTTGATTTTGACAAGTTTGGTCATCTACTAATGTAAGTACCTAATGGCGTCATTATGACTTCCAATGGCTTATCATCTATACATTTATAATAATAATAATAATAGTTTATTTCAGAAAAATATACATAGAAAAATTCAATTGATAAAAAACAGTTTTGACAAATTATACGTGGTAAGTACAGAAAAAGAGTTACGTTGGTACCTGTACTAATGAAAATCATTGTATCACAGGCACCAGCGTCTTTCATAATAACAATTATACTCTATACATATGAATAATCCATCATCCGTGCGTCACTGCGGGGTGCCAGCTGAAAATCAGCGCTGGGTGTTTGACGCCCAGCAATTGCTGAGTTGGTGACCCTTTCGGTTCAGGCACAGTCACTGCAACTTGTATTGTATGTCTGTACTCTTTTCTTATTATTATTTTATGTTGTTGTATATTGTGTTGCTTGCGCCGAATAAATGCTATTCTATTCTATTCTATTCTATAATAAAATTGGAGTGTCTGATTGTAATATTGAAATAACTGCTGTTTACTACCTACATGCATATGAATATACGAGTATATACGGCACATACACCAAAATAACATTTTTTACAATTTTTGTCTGTCTGTTGGTCGGGATTTTTTTTTGGCAGGTAGCTGATGTAATAAGGAGTAACTTAAGCTACTTTTATTTTAGAAAAAATAAATTCGAAATCCTGTAGTCCACGCGAACGAAGTCGCGGGCACAGCTAGTTTTTAATAATATTCGTCCTGTATTTTTTGTTAATGTGATGTACATAAAGAATATACTAAATAAATAATAAATTAATATCAAAATTGACAAATGAACGTCTGACGTTAATCTGCTAAAATTTTGACAGTTCCTTTAATCAGTGTCCTACCATTAGAATGGTCGTTGTGCAGTCATTGCTTTTAATTTGTTATGAGACAGCTCTATAGTAGAAAAATAAAGGAACGTATGCAAAGTATATTATACAAGTATTTGAACAGTTCTGAATCGCTCCCTAGCCACTTTATTTGAAGAGGTCTCGGTAACTGACAATGTGCGTGCCCTTACCTTTAATTGAAACAAGGTCAATTGAGTAGTAGAAAAACAGGTTGAAACGCTTGCAGATAGTAATAATAATCAATATTGATTGAAACTTGACTCTATTTTTGTGGTCTTCTAAAATAAAATAACCAAAACTGAACCGGTCTGGGGCTCGAGCCGCTCCTGTCCAACCTGGGAGGTCCAGACGCCTCTTGCCGGAGGCTCTACGTGGGAATCGTTCGGTCCATGGCCATTCATGGGGCGCCAGTGTGGGCGCCGCGGCGCCGTCGCTGCGTCAGCAACCGAAGGCCCAGCTGAACGCATGCCTGCCAGGGCTGAGCGAATGTTCTCTATACTTGTGTTATGAGATCTTGCTTCACGCCTTTCAGCATTCTAGATCAACGGGAAGTACCCTATGAACCCCTTGAGAGTGTAGAAATATATGTTTTTTGCGACATAAACGGCCGTATCTTTTTTTTTCGTTAACTCAGAAGTTTGATTTTTTCACAGCTTTAAGTGACTGCAGATTTCAGGTTGAAGTTTTAATTCAACTCGATATCTCTACGCGTTTCCGAGATAAGGGGTCTTGACAGACAGACAGAAAGACGGACAACAAAGTGATCCTATAAGGGTTACATTTTTTTCCTTTTAAGCTACGGAACCCTAAAAAACATCATTGCAAATCTCTCAGTTCGGCTCCCTGCTGAATGACTATTACATAAAAAAGTCATTTAATAGTGTTAGCTAAGCTAACTTTTTGAGGAATTTTATATTGGGTAACACTAACCTTGTACGCCAGTGCTTTATGTACTGATAAAATGTTAATTATAAGTTTTAAAAACCATTGAAGAGAAACCTGAGAAAATCTACACAGACACAATGGATTAGAACCTTGAAGTACTAGCCCTTAACAATGCACAAAGATTTCGACAAAAACTAGCAATTACTACAACCTTTAACAACTAAGCATGCCTATTCAAGTTACTACGATATAGCTTTTTTAAGCTAAGTTAAGGAAGCAAGAAAAACATTATAACCTATAACATATTCTACCTACGATTAGTGTGACGTCAGCCAAAGGCACATAAGCCTGAGGTTTTTAAGTAGCCTTCAAATTATTTCCTTACTTTTTTCTAATCTTGTTATTATTGCTCACTAGTTTTTGCCCGCGCGGCTTCGCTCCCGCTCTTCCCTCCTCCATCCTACTATACCCTACTCTACCCTACCCTACTCTTCACTACTCTACGCTACCCTACTCTACCTTACCCTACTTAACCTTACTCTACCTTACTCTACCCTACACTACCCTACTCTACCCTGCTTACCCTAATTTTAATTTTTTTTCCTATGAACCTTCTCCTCAAAATACCGAACACAACAAAAAAAAGAATTAGCGAAATCGGGCCAGCCGTCCACGCGTGATGGCGTGACCAAGGAAAAATGGATTCATTTTTATATATTTATATGTTACTGTGCTGAAAGAGTATGGGTGTTACCATACAATATGAAAATAAAATCTCTTAATTAGCGGTTTTTCAGATCTATGCCAATATTTCCCCTAACAAAGTTATCTCAAATTTCTGTACTATTATAAAATGATGCTTATAAACAATTTTTTTGTTCCAGATAACCAAAGATGGAGACACGATGGAACTACGTCGTCATATGGACGGCGCTTTGTTTAGCCTTAGGTAAGAAAATAAGCCAGAAAGAAGTAGCGAGAGAGGAGTGGTGGCCCAGTAACGGCCTCGACTTACGACTTGTAGATCCCAGGTTCAAATATCTATAAAATAGGTACTTTGTGTAAAATAACATCATCATCACTGCTCTCAAAACGTTGAACGAAAACATCGTGAAGTACCAAAAATTCGAAGACATCTGACACCACTGGGCCCGCGTGGTGGATTACGGCCCATCCCCTCTCCTAGAGAGAAAGCCTGAGTCCTAGCAGTGGACATTATAAGGCTATTATGCTATGTTAAAGAACCAACTAATAATATTGAAGTTAGTAAAATTCCACTCTTGCTAATATTATTGCACGTGCCAATAATCACACTCATTTGCCTGTTGGTCTAGTGGATAGTGACCCTGTCTGCTATGCCGGAGGTCGTGGTTTCGATTCCCACCCAAGACAAATGGTGGTGTGATGAGCACGAATGCACGATATTTTTTTCTTGTTGTCTGGGTGAATTTATGTATTAGAAATTGTTGGTCTAGTACTCATCACAAACTCTGCTTAATTTTGACTTGGTGCGTCACGATTCTGACAGGTTAAGTTAGAACGATTCTTCGTAGTTATTTTTTTTAAATCAATCAGAAGAGCACATTTTAGTGTACATTTAGTATTTTTGATGGAACAAAATCATATTTTGCAATAGAAAACAGGAGTACATTGAGGAATAGTGGGCTCTACCGCAAACCGGTCGACAACGTAACTATTCTACGATATGAACAGCCATGTTTGACCATATCATGAAATAATCATGCGTTTAACTGCAATAACACACCATTTCATTAAATGGTCGGTCACATTATGAAGTGGTCAATTCTATGATCTGGTCACGACATATATATTTTCTACTTTCACGCGGGTGAAGCTAGCAGAAGCTGGTTTCTGACAATGTCACCTTGTCTAGAGGTTCAGGCACTATTCAAGACTTAATCTGTAGACTAGCCGTCTATGATAACGCTACTTTCACTTACAAAGCTTTTAAGCAACGCTAGTTTTATCAAATGACAGTTTACAAACTAAAATTGATAAACTACTAACTAGGGATGTAACAGAAATGTTTATGTCGGAACCGAATTCGGAAGCGAAGTTTTTAAATTTGGTTTATGAGAACCGGTACCTGGAGGCAGAAGCGTCAAATGAAACGCTGAAATAAATTAAGCGCAAACTCACGACATGCCAAATGCCAAATTAAATAACAATTGAAAAAGTAATCGTCAGAAGGCACGATGGGACGGAAAGTCTCCACCGAAATCGAAGGTGGAGAAAGAGGGCTAAAAAAAGGAAGGATTGTGATATGAGGAGTGATATGAAATAAAAGGGACGACAGGATAGAGCAGAAGAAAAAAACGTGTTGCGCTGACCCCAAATAACACGGGACAAAGACAAGAAGATGATGAGACCGAAATCGGAATCAGAGCTGTAAAATTAGTCGAACCTTTGAAATGTCATTATACACTTGGTGTATGCCATGTGTATGCCTTTGTAAACTATGGCCACGGATGCGTATCTTCATAGACGCGACACGCTGGCACGACGGCAACGCTGCCGCTTCGTCGACAGAGTTTTGTATGTGAACGTGTCACGCAAGCGTGCACCAAGCGTATAATGACGAATACGCGTCCATAACGCTACGCGTCCGTGATCAACAGGCCATGGTTTAATATGTAAGCTTCACGCAGGCGTATATCAAGGGTATAATGACCAGTACGCGTCTATGAAGCTACGCGACCGTGAATAATAGTAGGTTATAGTTTTGTATGTAAACTTCACGCAGGCGTAGGTACAATAAGCGTACCTGTAATGACAAATACGCGTCTATAAAGATACGCGTCCGTGGACATTAGGCCTAAGTTATATCTCTGCTTACAAACATTCAGTTTGTTATTTTTTATTACCGTAGTACACTACTAACAATGACTACGTTATTGAAAGCGGAACAGTGATTAACACAATTATCGGGCAGAGCTCGGTTACTTTTCTCTGCGTATAGATTTTAACTGCTAATGTGTGTAATTGAACATTGTGTAATATAGGTTTTTGGGGCGAAAGTTTGCTTTTTCTTGGCGGCCATCTTAGTTTTGTAGTAATATTCGTGCCATGTTTATTTGACCGTTTTTGTCGAAGACATTTTATATTTTTGTACATTTTATTTTAATAAAAATCGGTGGCTCATTTGTATTCGTCTTATGCCGTCATTAATGGAAATGGTTATTTTATTCCGTAATTTGGTATGTGCCTACTTAATTCTTATAACTTCAAGTTTACATTGAGGTTTGTAGTTGTAGGTAAAATGTGCGTTAAATGGATATAAATATACAATAATTTTAACTGGTCAATCAAGCGACGATTACCAAAAGGTCAAAGCTATTATTTATACTTCGTATGTGTTTGTGCTGTCCAGTAAGAAACCTTCTAACTAACGAAAATGAGACCATTAATACTTATTTATTTATTTTATTCTTTATGCACAAAAGAGTACAAAGGCGGACTTATGCCTTAAGGCATTTTCTACCATTCAAACTTTGGGTGATGCAGATACAAAATGTGGTAGGTGCAATATTAACCATTACATATTATAAAATTCTTTTAAACTCTTTGAAAAGAATTGTGAAGGAATGACACAAATGTCTATAGCGATAATTGGTATGAACGTGTAACTCCATCACGCTCAAATAGCTGAACGAATTTGGATAACATTTGGACACGGGTAGATCATATCCTATATAGATAGAACTACTTTTTTATACCGATTGTATATTCCCTTGGGACAATTTCTTCTGTAAATCTCACTGATAAGTTCATGATTGTCCTGATCAGCCCTTAATTTTTCTTTGCAGGGTCCTCAAACATGTTACCAGTATTCACGCAGGACATGAACAATCTGGCGCTATCGGAGAGCACACAAGTTGGCACGATAGTGTACACGCTGCAAGGATCAGACCCTGAAGGATTACCGGTAAGGAATAACTGATGAGAGTAAGCTTGCTTTGTGACCACGTGACCACGTACCGCAAGACGCAGCATTAGAAGGCCTTTCACAAGGTGGACCGAAGACCTAGCGAGGGTTGCGGGAATCCAATAGATGCGAACGTACAGGATCGGCCGTCGTGACGAGAGTTGGGGGAGGCCTATGTCCAGTTGTGGACGTCCTTCGGCTACGATTATGTTGATGACTATTTTATGGAGACGACCTTACTGTAGAGCTTTGCATTTTGATTGGATTTTATTATTAGGTATAACCCTATGTTGTCCTATAGAGCGAAGGCCTCTCTTCCTTCTTCTGCTTCTCATGGTTTAGCTCATACCGCTACATCTTATTGGAGTGCTGTATTTTCCTGCTATCGAGGATACACTGACAGGTAACAGCTTGCGTCGGATTGTCCAGACGAGTTTATTTGCCAGGGTCGACTGTTTGTGATTGGTTTACTCCTTCTCGTTTAGCTCTTCAATCCCTATAGATGACAGAAGAACTGACGAGATGAAGTATTTGGTCGTGGATATGCGACCCTGACGGAATAAACGCGAAAGTGTTTGTACGCGGATGCTGTTTGCATGATTCGCATCTGTTGTTCATGTTCTGGTTAAAGTATGGAACTGTGGGTAAGGAAGAAGAAGATGGGCAGATATTGTTGATCAAAACAATCATATTTATTTTCTTTGGTTTCAGATAAAATACAGCTTAGTGGGTACAGACAAGTTTTCAGTGAACCCCGAAACTGGTGACGTGACGTTAGACCGACCACTGGATAGAGAGGTAATACACTTTTTATTATTTAAACTTAATTTCCCTCTGCCGGACGAAGAGGAGAGGAGGAGAGGCAGGCGGTCACCTCCCACGGTGAAATCGAAGAGGCGACCGACGGCCACATGTCCCGGTCCCCGCCGCTGGAAGATTCCCGGTCAAAGCAGGCGCGTGTTTGCAAACGGCGAGCATCGATTAGCTCGCCGTCTGGGTCGACGGCGCGTCGTGTTCCACGCGCCCCTGAAAGAGATATCAGCAAGATTGACAACTGACGGAATACATCTTGGTTTTAGTCAGAAGCCTAACACGTGTCCTCACTCCGCCCAGAGTAGAGATGTGCCGTTGACGGCAAAATTGCCGAGAAGTGGGAATATTGGTGGCAATATTGCCCGAAGTATGAATATTAGTGGCAATATTGCCAGCAAAATTCCCACTTCGGGCAAAATTGCCAGCAACGGCACATCTCTAACCCAAAGTGGTACAAGTAATTTGGTTTCCCTCGAAAAAAATGGCTTGACGTTTTGCTACATAAAGTTGATTTCGTTCCAATTTATGAGAGTTTCTTGAACTTGTGGCCATTTTCTTGATACCAATCTAGCAGTGGATTGCTCTACAATCATACATATATGTATTACACAGCAATTTATACGTTCAGTGCCGCCATTATTACACTTTTTATAACGCTATTTCTTGTACTGTATGAATAAAATTAAAACGTAAAAATAATTGAATAAATCTGTGTACAACGGTAAAAACATGCCTTTTTTTATGTGTGGTTCTTTTTTAATGGTATAAACCACTGCTTGACTCCGATCCCACCTGATGGTAAGCAGTAATGCAATTGTAGATGGTGAGGCGCATTAGTTTCTTAAGAGCCTATTCATTCTCGCCTTGAAGAGACCTAAATTATAATGGGACGGACAGACCGCAGTAGAAAAATTGTTCCAATCAACAACGAGGCGAAACGCTTAGTCCGGACCGTAGAGGTTTCAACAACGTAAAGGTGTATACTCGCCGTGCGTTGAGTTGTTCAATGGTAAAAAGGTGGTGGCAGAATCAGTGGTTTTGTTCTGTAGCGTACTTATACAAAATTCGTTTCAGTAATGCGAAATCCGAAACACATGTCTAGTATTTTTATTTAAATAATCTATGTACAAAATTTCATAACTGTATCATCAAAAATCACAAAGTTATAAGCTTGTTATGTCAGCAAAAATACATAGTCACTGAGCCATCCAGGCGATTGACTGGTTGTTTTGCACTTCTTTGATGGCATCTAATACCCGCTATGACCTGCCGTGACTTATGTTGTACTTAGCGTCAGTGAAGTCCAACTTGTAACTTTTTTAAATATTATTCCGAAAAAAAATATAACATGGTGTAAAAATAATTGAAATGGATTCAGTTGTTCGATTTATTGAACAAACTATACTAGTTAGGAGTCGCATAATAAACTAAAAATAATTTGTATTATAAATATATACAATTTTATTTTAATTACGACAAAGACCCCAAACTTCAAGGCTATCACGGTTAACGTTCTCAGACATGAAACTTTACATAATAACAAAGCAATTACTAAAACAATTAAAATATTTAATAATATTATGAGAATTGCTTGAGTATGATAATAAAACTTATGATAAATATTTTATATTATGCTATAAAAAACTGTAATATGTGGCTTATGGCGGTATTTAATTCCGCCTTTTACACTCAGGGTCTCTGGATTCATAATTAAAGTCCAAATAAATGATTTATTCTGTTTTAACACCACTCATCTAATACCCCTGGTATTTGTTTGAGCCCGTGTTAATTGTCTATTCCAAATGGATACCATTGCTCCAACTAATTCTAAAAGAAATTCAAAGATCTAAAGTATCTACAGTCAGCCAAAATGCTTTGTATAGGATCTTTAATTGAAATAAAATTCAGTTAAATCCAAAAAAAGTATTTATTTAACAAATTTCTTGTTTCAATGTACTGCAAACCTGCTCTAAATAACATCAAGCCACTATATTTTATGTAAGTCAAGCTTTCTTGTTTTCCTCCAAGATGTTGAGAGTTGATTATAGCTTCCTCAGACACATCTTAAAAAAGTGATTAGTTAGTGAAAGTTTTTGTATATTACGATCGTATAAGAATATTAGGAAACCAACATTTTATTAGGTTTGACTTGAGCTGACTGTAAGTACTAAATTCAAGTCACTGTTATGGGTTCGTACATGAAATTAAACTATTTAAAGAGTGGTCCCTGTTCAAAATAGGTAATAAAATTGCGTTCAAACAAATACCAATAGTAGGTATTAGATGAGTGCATTGTATTAAAATGGAATAAATCAAATAAATATTATAAAAAGTATACTTATTTGTTTGTATTATTGGTAACAGATAAATCTTTGATAGAACTAAGCGTATTTCAATAATGTTACAACTGTTACAAAGATGTTTTAAGGGCTACAAAATAACACAATTGCTGAGATAATTAGGTTACTGTTTTATCCTAAAAACGCACGTCTCCTAAAAAAAACGCTACAGGGGCGAATCCGCGGGAACCAGTTAACATTTAACAAAGACTTATAAACCTTTATTAGCCCATGAGAGAAGAAGAAAGTTGACGCGTTGGAGATGTGGTGCTGGAGACGGATGCTAGGAGTATCGTGGACAGAGTTTCGTGTCAGACAGCGCTTGTCATCCACAGTGCAGTCGCATTTAGACCTTCTTCGGCCATGTATCGCGTCGTAGTAATGACTCCTTAGAGCGTCTCGTAGTGCAGGGCAAAGTTGAGGGCACCAGGCCACGTGGTAGATCACCAATGAGATGGACAGACCAGATCAAGGCCGCAACTAAGTTCTCGGTTTATGAATGTACCCAGAAAGCTGTAGTCCGCGATGAATGGCGCCGCATTACAAGGATGATCACTTATCGTGATTCACAGTGATGATCACGACCACTCTGGCAAAAGTAAAAGCATTCCCATAAAATTATGAGAGGAAATATATTGTGGCGACATCTATGGCATCTCATAAGAACTAAACTACGAAATCCTGCATCGCGCAATTAGTTTTCCGCGCGATTTGAGCATAGACTACAGACTGAAATCATCTATCGGGCAGTTGTCCAAACCAGACATAACACCTGTCTGGTCGGAGGATCGTCCTTTTCAACGGAGGTTTGCGGGACTTTACACGCTGTTCCACATACCTCCAAAATATTCTTCTATCTTTTAGAATATGGTAAGACTGGTCGACATCCCACTCATACGCACAAAGCGTTTTGGGAACACATTTATTGTGCCTACGGCCAAGGAGTGGAATTCCCTGCCGGAGTCTGTGTTTCCCGATAGCTACAACTTAGGGGTCTTTAAGTAGCTCACTGTCCGGCCGTCCGGTAACTGTCCGGACCAAGCCCAAGTCGTCGACGGCGCGCACTGTTCCCGCGCGCCTCAAGGAGTTGTCAGCAACAGCAGGGACCCAGCCGGGTCGAAGCCTACTGGGGCCAGGGTTATCCGAAAGGGCGCTCGAGCCCCGGTATGAAGGCTAGAAGGAACGGGGTGGGTCTTTTAGTCAGTAAGAGTCTGACACTATCTCCCGCTCCGCCCAAGGGCGGGGGATGTCAATGCATGATTTTTTCCCACCATAAAAAAAAAAAATGGGGTCTTTAAGTCAAGAGTGAATAGGTTACTTCTAGGCAAGTGTGCTCCATCGTCAACCACATCATCACTTACCATCAGATGAAATGGTGGTCAAAAGCGAGCCTATCAAGAAAAAAATAAATAGAACCCAGAAAAAATCCAGAGCCATCCTAATCGTCATAATATTATTTCAGGTAGAAGACACGATAAAGTTCCTAGTATCCATAGAAGAGGTGGACCCAACGAAGGTCCATAACTTGGCGCAGTCGCAGCCGGTCACTGTCATCGTGCTGGACGAGAACGACAATCCACCGATGTTTAAAAATGTAAGTCAAATATTTTAACCGTGTAACGAGTATGAATGCTGCAGTACTAACATAGTTTTTAAGACCTTTGTTAATACATTTTAGTCTGAAATAAATGTATTTTATTTTTTTCTATTAAGTAGAGTCGAATGAAAAAAATCGAGAACACAGTTAAACAATCCTATTTTATTATCTGTGATAAAGAAACTGATTACAATAATTTATAAGCCTATTACACTGCCCTAGAAAAATTTGGTATCTCAAAATATTTCAATAACTTAAAAAAAAAATGCTTTGTAATATTGTACAGTAGGCACAACGGATCTTGAGCGCTCGGCGTCAGAGTGGGGATCGATTTGCGCGTTCCATACATTGGCGAGCCAATCGTCTTCGTTGTTAGATACATGCAGCAACGCAGGGAATGAATTAGGAGTGACGTCTATGACGCGATGGCGCGGCGAGCCAATCACTCCCCGCCGGTCTTGAGCGGAAGATCAAAAGTATGAAAATGTTTGAAGCACGCCACGAGTTCCCGCTCATAGCGCCGGGCGCCCGCTTACTGAAGCCGTTCCGCTCGCCGCTACGACCGATCTCTTGATCAGGCCGTCAAACTTGTTTTGACACGAAACATCATTAGTTATTATATTATTAATTATAAATTCCAGAGTCCATACGAAGTAGACGTGCCAGAAGACGAAGAAGTTGGGAAGACTCTCCTGGAGAACATCCTGGTTGAAGACCGCGACTCTGTGGGCGACAGTCTGGAAGTGGGATGTGTGCCTAGTGAACAAGTAAGCCAATTATATTTTTTCATCAATGTAGTAAACCCAATTACCATTTTTCTAGTGTGACAAGTCATCAGATAAGTCTTCCTGCTCTGGGTGGAGCGAGAAGGACTGTCAAACTGACTGTTTATACCGACTAAAACCCGCCAGTGGCTCTTTTTTTATTGAGGTGGGAAATCATGAAATGACTTCTCTTGATCTAAAACCCACGTGTGTCCTTCAGTTGCATTTTGTATTTTAGGGCCACGGTCTCTCAGCACGGTCGAAGCCTACTGGGGCCATGGCTTGTGCGAAAGAGATCCCCGGGGCCCTGGAAAGAAAAGTCTGACACGCCCTCCCGCCCAGCCAAGAGTTGGAGAAGTCATTTCACCATTTCTCACATGAGCCGTTTATAAACAGATGTAGTCATTTACACAATTTAAATGAGTTACCAGACCACCCAAAAGCAGTCATTGCCAAACAAGCGTGTCTTCAACATAGTCTTTAACCTTGTAATGCGCATTTTTGGTTAGGACACGCTTAAGAACGTTGATATTTAAAAAAAAAACTCTTAATCTTTCAGTGGCCCGAAGCATGCGAGACTTTCGAAGTGGTGGTCCTCAACTCATCAGCTCATCAGTATACCGGTGCCCTGGTGTTAAGGAAGCCCCTCAACTACAACGACAGGCAGTTCTATCAATACCAGCTATATGCTACTGTGAGTATCAGTATACGTGCCACATAACCATGGAATAAAGTACATTGACTTTTTCCTAATATCTCCACGTAGGTACCCGAAAAACCAACAATGAGTTCATTGTTACTTACTTCTTCCTTCCCTCAGGACGGCATGCAGAACTCGAGCGCGCACGTGGAGATCAAGGTGCTGGACGTGCAGAACTCGCCGCCCGTGTTCAGCGCCGCGCTCAGCGCCGCCCTGCCCGAGGACGCGCCCGTCGGCACGCTGGTACTCACCGTCAAGGCCAGGGACGCTGATAGGGCACAGCCGAGGAATGTGGTCTTGGAGCTGGTTACTAGTAAGACATCTGTTTATCTTTAGAATGGGTTACCTTAGGCTCGCAGAACAGATGGCCGAAAGGTGAAGTGGCGTCCGCGTACCGGAAAACGCAGCATTAGAAGGCCTCCTACAACGTGGAACGAACAGGTTGAGGGAATCCGATGGATGTGAGACGCAGGACCGTTCGTTGTGGCGACACTTGGGGAGGCCTATGTCCAATAGTGGACCTCTTTCGGCTGAAATGAGGATAACATAGGCTCTCTATAAATAGGTTAAAACTCTGAAGTGTCCGTCTCATTTTTACTGTGTAGAAAAGTCATCTAATATCTTCTCTCGCTTTGTGTGGAGCGTAAGGGAGTGTCAGATTTTTATTGACTAAAACTCACCTGTGTTTCTTCAGCTGCCCTTTGCATTTCATGGCAACAGTAACTGTTTCAAACAATATCGCAGCCTTAGCAGGCAGCGTCTCTAGCGGGACTTGCCCATATTGTTGCTATCTCTTGGCGCTTGCTTGGAACACAAGGTGCCATCGACTCAGGTTTAGTCGTTACCCGAAGGCCGGACGGCTAGCTATCTATGGCTCGCCGTCTGCAACTCCTGACACTTGAAGCATCTAAGTCAAGGAATGTAAATACCTTTTATTAATTATGCATCGATTCGTAATGTTTTCTTTGCTTTTTCCAGATCCCTTGGATTTCTTTCTGCTGGACAGCCAAACAGGTGAACTAAGAACTGCTAAACCATTGGACAGAGAAGCTTTAGCAGATCCCTCATCACCCCTGAACATTACCGTTAGAGTGAGTATACATATAGTACATATTGATACAGCATGACGAAGCCAATGAATTGTAGCGACATCTACGGCGCTACATAGGAACTAAAAAGTTTGAAATCCTGCATTGCACAATTAGAGTTCCCTGCGCGATTTTAGCATATATATACAACAACCTAAAATCATCTGTGGGGCGGTTGCTTATATCAGACATAACACCCGTCTCTTTTTTCAACGCAGGCATGTAGTCACACTCTGATAAGCTTATGTAAAATTTTGTTGTCGGCTGATATTTTTAGTGCCTCAAATTGGAGAAAAAAAATTATGGTTTTAGATATTTATTGTTCTCAAAAGATTTACAAATCACTTACTGAAAAAATACAATATTAATACTTAAGTAAGAATAAAGTAAGCCGATCGGCGGTAGTTACATAAAAAAGTACGTTAACAAAAACAAAGTGCGCGGCATCGTATGCGCATCGCCACAGCGGCGGGTTAGTGTGCATGAATGATACGATACTTTTTACTAAAGCCCGTAACATAGCGATAGCGTTGCGAACAAAGTAATTAATATAAATTGAGCGATCTTTTGATTTTTTATTCGGCTATGCTTCCCACTCTTATGACTAAGGGCTATATTTAATTCACCGAGACAACATGGCGGCGCGACCAGTCGCCGCTACCAACAAAATGTTTATAGCTCTATAGAGAGTTACTCACCTGGTGTCAGTTTGGTTGCCTGTCTTGCTGATTATCACCACTCTTTGAAGATTTTATAAGCTTAAACTAAACTTCCATGTTCTATCTCACAGGCTACAGAAGTAGTAAACGGTGCTCCTCTGATCTCCCCACTGACGTCATCACTAGCGACGCTGACGGTGACCATCAAGGACGTGAACGACGAGCCGCCACGCTTCAACCGGCGCGAGTACAGCGTCGACATCCCCGAGACGCTGCCCATCGGCACTCCACTACCCAACCTGGACATGGTGGTCACTGACACCGACGTGGTGAGTGGATTTGGAAAAAAGATCATCATCATGTCAGCCGAAATACGTCCACTACTACGACATAGGCCTCCCAAGTGACACACGGACGAGTCCTGTAGCCCGATTCACGTAATCAAAACCGTACCGATATCGTAGCGATTTAGTCGTTTAGACCATTTCCATATTCACATCCATCAATCGAGTTCTAACGACACCGATTTTAAAGTCGTTAGGTCGAAGAGACGATTTAAAAAAAAAGCTGTATTTCATTATCCTGGTACAATACTTATTAATGTAACTGGAAATAAGTCGTCGACAGATCGTTTAGTTTCGAGCCAGTTGAGTTGTCGTTCTATCCAATCCCGATTAAGGAACACGTGAATACCAGTTTTGGATAGGACTTCGATCGAACGACTATAAAACTTCAACGAAATTTGTCTTGTTTGATTTTTTTTTTTTTTATTGAGATAAACTAGTGCTTGACTGCGATCCCACCTGATGGTAAGTAGCGATGCAATCTTTGATGGTGAGGCGCACTATTAAGAGCCTATTCACTCTAGCCTTGAAGACACCCAAATTATAATCGGACGGGAAGACCGCAGCAGGCAGACTGTTCCAGTCCTTCGACGTACGCGGTATAAACGACGAGGCAAAACGCTTAGTCCGGACCGTAGAGGTTTCAACAACGTAAGGGTGAATATTCGCCGTACGTCGGGTTGTCCGATGGTAGAATTGCGATGATTGTTGATGATTTGTGATTTTACGTGAATCAGGCTACTGAGCGTGTCGCTTCCATCGATTTCCTGCGCCCCTGTTCACTTTATGTAAGGCGACACCAACGCTGTGCGATGGCTATTCTAGAATGTTTGGAACCATCACCCATCTGTTGCAATTGTGCCCAGCAGGGCATTAATAAATACTTAAGTGCCAATGAGCACATTACCACTTGCTTTAGCATCCTACTGGGAATACGAGTTTACTTCCGAAAGTGAAATCTGAGGTCCTGGAACGCAATGCAAAGAAGGAACATGGGTGTGGTATTAGCCAGTAAAAGTCTGACAAGCCCTCGTGCCCTAGATTGGGAGAAGTCATTGGGTGATTTTCCACGCTTCTTATAGCTTGTAAAAGCTTGTTATGACTTTTGCAAAAGACAACATTCTTATGTTACTCAAACTTCATTAAACACCGCTAAATTTTAATCGTTTTAATCCCGTGGAGGTTCGATCCGGTACATGAAACACTATCGATTTGTAAAGATAAAATTAAAAAATAAAGTACCTGTTTTTCAAAACTCGTATTAATTTACGCATGTACGAAATTAATTTCTTTAAGAAAACGTTAGCTGAGCGAGTTCAATGACCTGTAGGTAGTTTGTACGCAACGCCGACTACTAACACTAAGCTCTAAAAAAGGGTATCTTTTCCTAATAATAACAAATCATAACTCATTCTTCCAGGGTCTCAACTCAGTGTTCACGCTGCGTTTATCAGACGAGATGGGCGCGTTCATAGTGGAGCCCTCAACAGCCACCGGCAGCGCCTCCGTGACCCTGAGGCTCAACTCCACCCTCGACTATGAGGACCCTAACCAGAGGAAGTTTATTTTGGAGGTGAGTTTTTCAATGTATATTTAATTTTGTATGTTCCTTGAAACTATGATGAGATATTTTTACTCAGTATGCTCGTCGCATTCAGTGGATTCGTATCAGTCTTCGATCCACCAATTATATAGCATTGGTTGATGTGGTGACGCTGTCGGCTAATGTTCAGTGGTGGGCTTGGTTCAGATGAAGTGATGACAATTAGGATGCATCATGTTGCGGTTACTTGCTTTTGGGAGATATATTTATTTGCTTTTTTGTAAAACTTGTTTTGAAAAATCAATAGTATTTTACTTTTTTCTTGCTTCTAGACCCGGATAGACTTATGTCTTCCGTGTCTCTTCCTCTCTATAAGCCTCCTTGTCCTCTTTCTCCTTCGAGCACGATTTCGTCTAGTATAATTATCAACTTGAGTCATCTTCAGATTTCTTTCAATTGATGTTAACCAGGGGGAGACTACTGTCTATTGCGAACGCATTAATTAATTTTTAAGTTTAGATTTAATAAATTTTAGATTATATGTTTTTTTAGTTATTATTTAATTCTTTGTTATGTTCCAGGTGATAGCCGAAGAGCTGCACACGTCGCCGCGCCTGTCGTCCAAGGCCAGCGTCACCATATCGCTGACGGACGTGAACGACAACGCTCCGCAGTTCGCTGACGAGCCCTACTCCGCGACTGTGGCGGAGAGCGCTCCTCCAGGCACCAGGGTCGCCAGTGTTAGGGCTACTGATAGGGATACTGGCAGGTCAATATTGCTTTTCTTATATAAGTATCCATATATATAACCTGATTCCGCCATCGCAATTCTACCATCGGACAACCCGACGTACGGCGAATATTCACCCTTACGTTGTTGAAACCTCTACGGTCCGGACTAAGCGTTTCGCCTCGTTGTTTATACCGCGTACGTCGAAGGACTGGAACAGTTTGCCTGCTGCGGTCTTCCCGTCCGATTATAATTTGAGTGTCTTCAAGGCTAGAGTGAATAGGCTGTTAATAAACTAGTGCGCCTCACCATCAAAGATTGCATCGCTACTTACCATCAGGTGGGATCGCAGTCAAGCACTAGTTTATATCAATTAAAAAAAAAAAAAAAAAAAATAGCAGTATGGCGATGCGTCGCCGGTACATGGCGGACGTCCCTTCCAGACGCATTAAACATTTTGGCGGTAAGTAGCTACTGCGTGGGCCACGGGCTTGCGGACGGTGAGCATTAGGCAGCTCGCCGTTCGACCGTCCGGTAACCGTCCGGACTGAGCCCAAGACTTCAAAGGCGCTTATTGTTCCACGCGCGCCTCAAGTTGTCAGCGAACCGTAGGGGCCCAGCAGGTTCGAAGCCTGGCCGAGGGTTTGTTTCTGAAAGGAAAACTTAGCCCTGAGACGAAGGAAAAGAAGGAACAGAAGTGGGTTTTAGTCAGTAAAAGTCTGACACACTTTCGCACTCCGCCCAAGAGCATGAGATGTCATTGGAAGATTTACCCACTAAAAAAAGTTACTCTAAGTAAAGAATATTATTATTATTGTGCTATGGTAATCTACTAATGTGAATCGCCGTTTTCTTCAACAATCTTTTCTTGACATCAACGTGTTCCTCATTCCAGGTTCGGCACGGAAGGCATCGTGTACCAGCTGTCGGGCAACGGCGCCGAGCTGTTCCGCGTCGACAACCGCAGCGGCCTCATCTCCGTGGCGCCCTGCCCCACGCCCGGGCAGGCGCCCTGCCTAGACTACGAGACGAGGAAAGACTACTTCTTGCAGTATAAGGTACTAGCTTTACACCCTTTCTTGAGGTCATCATGACTTCTCCCGTTTTTACGGCCCATTCACGACCTTGCCACTGTGAGCGTTAAGCGGTAACTAAGCTCGGGGTGGCTAGTGGTAAGATCAAAAATATGAAAATATTTGGTACGTGTCGCCAAAGCCGCCCCGCTCACCACGCCACTCGCTGCTAAGATCGAAGTCGCGACCAGGTAGTTAGGGATACCTATGTACAACTACAAGTTTGCGGACTTAATACAACATGGCATTCTCTACCAGTCAATGTTTAGGTTAAAAAAGACCACACTGTGGTAGGTGTGGTATTATTCTGTGCACAACCAACTAAAATTAAATGTTGCATTCAAAATTCTCAAGTGTCATTAAATTTCCCAGGCAACAGACGACGACGGCGCCGGCCAGATGACGGTGGTGTCGCTGCAGATATCCCTGTCGGACTCCAACGACAACCCGCCCGTGTTCCACACGCCCGTCTACAAGGCCTCCATTGATGAAGACGCCGTTAAGTTTGAGCCGGAACTGCAGGTAACAACTTTATTTTTATGCACGTATGCAGGTTATTATTATTATTATAGCTTTATTTTTCCATACAATGTTTATATTTCCATATTTTATGTACTCGTAATTATTAATTATTGTATGGCCCCTATAGGGAAGAAAGCCTCCTCCATCTTTTTCCATATCTCTTTATCTTGGGCAGTGTCCATCCAGTTCTTTCCAGCTGTTTTTATAATGTCATCCGCCCATCTTTTTCTTTGTTGTCCTTTTTTCCTTTTGCCAATGGGACCTGGCCATTTCGTAACAAGTAGTGTCCATCTTTTGTCCCGGTACCTGGCTAGATGGCCCGCCCATTTCCATTTCAGTTACATAGCATGTTGTAGAGCATCTTTGAGTTGAGTTTTATTACGTATATCTGTATTTCTCGTTTTGTCTAGTCTTCTTAGTTTCAAGATGCTTCTTTCCATGGCATGTTGGCAAGACAGGATTTTGTTCTTTATCTTATTCGTGAATGTCCAGGTCTGACTTGCGTAAGTTAGTGATGGTAAGATACAGGAGTCCATTATGATTTTCTTTAGCTTTAAGCCATAGTTCCCTTTGAGAATTTCTTTTTGTGCCCAGTACTTTTTCCAAGTTATGTTTATTCTCCTATCGACTTCATTTTCGTTTCTGTTTGTGTCAAATGACATAAGTTTTCCCAGATATACATAATCATTTACATATTCTATCACCTTCCCTTCAACATTAATCGGGGTTTGGGTATGATTGGTCATTATTTTGGTTTTGCTGGTATTCATTTCAAGTCCCACTTTTTTATGCAGGTTATGTACCTATAACTAATTTTACCCATGGCTTCCTTCACGTATAGAAAATATAGTTTTTACAACACCTGCTCGATAATGTCGTTTTACACGTCATACAAACCTCACTTAAAGCAAGTCATTATATGCCTAGGGAGATAATGCAGTATGGCCGATCCCTAGGGGAATAATGAGATTTGAATTTGGAGCATCAAGAATCGTCAACATTGTGAATTAAAATGTAGGCGCATCGAACAAGTTGACTCGAAATTCAAACCAAAGAGTATGTAATCACTATGATTCAAACTGGCCACTAACAAAAAAAAAGAAAATAGAATAAAATGTGCGTACTGACGACACGGGAGCATTAGAGAAAATTGAAACTATAGAATCTTGGAGTAGTGAATTTTGTTTGTTTGATGAACTTGTAAATATAATACTTATATTTCTCTAATATATGATTTGGTCGACCAAATTGTCTTTTAATTATCTCACAGATGGTGTAAAAAGTAGAGTATGCAACACGGGGATAAAGCTGTCTTTGTCTTGGGCGGCTTAAATTCCTCACTTCACTCAGGTTTCTTTATTAACTCCCTCCCAATGCTCGGGAGTTAATTTTATAAATCCCTCACTATCGTTCGGGATTAAAATCAGCAACCTTCGTTTCGTTTGGAATTCAACATGCCGCCCGCGACTTAAAGACACTGCTTTATCCCCTAGTCACATAAACTACTATTATGTTATTCAGGAATTAAGCAGCTTTCTATCAGTGAAACAATTTTGGCAATCGGACCAGCACTTTTAGAGATAACCTCTTGCAAACAAAAAATAACAAACTTTACCTCTTTATAATATTAAGTGTAGAAGATTTAAGCCTATTTTCTCACGGCAACTAAATCCTTCAGTTGGCCGTTTTAATATAGAAAATTTTCCCAAAGGAACTTACTCTCCGGATTGAAAGTCCTATAATTATGCTATTTCTGGACATGACTTCTATCAGTATACCAATTTTTGTCAAACTCCGTTGAACCATTCGGATGTGAAGAAGTAACAAACATACATGCACACAATCACAATTTTTCTCTTTTATTACATAAAAACAGCGACCAGTCGCCGCTACTGACAAAATGTATACAGCTCTATAGAGAGTTACTCACCTGGTGTCCGTTTGGTTGCGCAACCAGCTCGGACTTGTGGCGACTCTGGTGTCTGCGTGGTGTCTTGTTTGGTGCCTTATGGCTATATTTTACCATGGCTACGGCTATATAGTCCTTGTAGTTCAACTAGCAACTGTATATGAGCTGTTGTTATAATACTGTCATTTTTACGTTCCTATAGGTGCAAGCTCGCGACGTGGACGTGACTTCCGACATTCGCTATTCAATAGTAGGCCCGGCCTTACACCCGTTCTGGATCGACCCCATCAGCGGAAAGATCTCCGTACGTGACCACGCCGGGGGCGTCACGCCGCCTGAAGACTCCAACAAGATATACCTAACTATCCTGGTAAGTTTAACTATCATTATCATTATTTCAGCCTAAAGACGTTCAGTGGACACAAGCCCAAGTGTCGCCACAACGAACGGTCCTGTGCATCTCGCATCCACCGCATACCCGCGACCCTCACCAGTTTGTCGGTCCACACCACACTAAACAGAAGAAAAGATCCTAGCAGAAACCCTCAATAACACTTTTCCTGACCTGAATAAAACCTAGGATTCCATTCCCTGCAGTTGCGCTTACAATCGCAAGACTATCGGGGCAAGTTGACCCTAACATATTCATAAAAGGGTAGACAGACAAAGTTATCATGACTGAGGTATGCAAAACAACAGGATGTAAAATCCCGCAATCCTTCGTTGAAAATTGGGATCCATTGACCAGGTTAGTGCTGTGCCTGATCTGGGTACCGGGCTCGATACTCGTAGTTGTTTTTAGGCTATTGTAGTTCTAATCGCGTGGAGAACTTGGATACTATCGCAGAACTTTGAAATTTGAAAGAAATATTTAATTGAATTTCGCACAGGACAAACAAAAAAATTTCCCAGAGGTTCCCATACAAGAGACGTTATTTTGTCGGTGTTTTATTTTGATTTTAATATTGTAGTTCGGTACTTTACGTGTGCGAGTCCGACTCAGCTTTTGTAATAATGCAATACACAAAATACGTTAATGAACTAAAGTCAAAAATGAAGTGGAAATGGAAGACATGGAGATCTTCTGTAGGTCGATTCACGTAATGAAAACCGTAACGATATCGTAGCGATTTAGTCGTTTAGACCACTTCCGTATTGACATCCATCAATCGAGTTTGAACGACACCGATTTTAAAGTCGTTTGAAATTCGTCGATTTAAAAAAAAAACTGTATTACACTATCCGGGTAGAATACTTATTAACCCTTTGTGTGTCCGGAACGTGGATCCACGCGAGACACAATAACTTTTTAATTGTGTCTCTAATTACGGCATACGAAAGGAAATAAGTCGATAGATCGTGAATACCGCTTTTTGGCTTTACTTCGATCGAACGACTATAAAACTTCAACGATATTTGGCTTGATTGATTTTACGTGAATCAGGCTACTGTTCTGTTTTCTGAGTCGAGTTTAGCAAAGAGTTTGTGTAAAGTTTCTAGTCATACTCGTAATTGCAGGCAACAGATGGAGTGCACAACGCGACGTGCCGCGTGGAGATCACAGTCCGGGACGTGAACAACCACGCGCCTGTCTTCGATACCGACAAATACGATGCTGATATCACTGAAGATGCACCTATAGGTAAGCTTATAATCTACCTATCTGACCTATCCTATAGTATTTTATTATTACTTAACTACATTGTGCTTACATATTGAGAAGCGATAACAAATATGTAACCAAGATTTATGTACAGTATAATTCACGAATGATGGCGGTCGTGAAGTTTGCGCAGAAGTCTGCGCAGTAACGTGTTTTAGGAACCAAATGGCGATGTGCGTGTGCGAGAAGAGTGTAGTATGCGCGATCGTTAGCAAAGGCTAACTTCACGGCCGCCATCATTCGTGAATTGTACTGTAACCCATAATATGATTAATTTATTAGAACCCAAGCGAACGCCGGCATCCGCTCTCTCATTGTGTTTCTATCGTGTCTCTAATAACGGTATTCGAAAGGTTAAAAGAGTGTACATGGAGTTTCTTGCACGTTCTTCTCCATAGAGATCTACGCTTTGAAATGTGCAATTTAGCTTCATTTTTTTTTTTGACTGAGCGACATTTTGACAATTTAAGGGGCCGGCGGAGGATGAATTTCTATACAAACGTAATACCACGCTCATTTGCAGTTGGAGCATATATCCAACATATTATGATGATATTCGGTTAAAGACAATATTTATCTAGGTTCCTACGTCGAGAATATTAGAAATATTGTTATTTTTAATACAAGAAAAGCCAAATGGCATGTTTTGCCATTTACGCTATAAAAAAGTGCGAAATACAATTTGCTTAAATTTCTTTTTGTTTTTTTAAAAAAGAAAGACGTAGGAACCTAGATAAATATTGTCTATAACCAAATATCATCATAATATGTTGGAAATATGCTCCAACTGCAAATGAGCGTGGTATTACGTTTGTATGGAAATTCATCCTCCGCCGGCCCCTTAAGGTTTGTTAAATCAAACAGCGCAATAAGACAAATTTCACAAAAACTACCACTTATACCAATTCTTAATCAAAATGAAAATTTGATCGACAAAACCGGATACTAATTTCTCCCCAATAATAATATCTTCAAATTTTCAGTGATCTGATTTGTATAGGCAAACCCACTGACTCATCATCCCTCAGCCAAAATCCTTAGAAATTAGAACGTGAAATTTTGCACAAAGGTTTCTTTTACGATGCATACAAAACAGATTTTCCAAAGTTCACCCCTCAAAGGCATGAATCGTGACTTTAAAGTTGGTACGAAGAAACTTCCTTTTGATCGGGCGAAGCCGAAGCTAATTTCTTATGAAGAACCTTATGCCCAATGATTAACCACTGTGTAACTCTTCAGGTACAGAAGTAGCAGCGGTCCGCGCAACAGACCTGGACAGCGGCGTCAACTCGGAGCTGAAGTACTGGATCCAGAAGGGGGCGTTGGACTCGTTCGCGATACACAACGACACCGGCGTCGTCACTGTTTCCTCGAAGCTGGACTACGATAAGAGGAACACCTACAGGATACAGATTGTGGCTACTGATTTAGGTAAGTAGAAGATACACACATGAGCTGGCCCGGCAAAGGTTTCGCCTCCTTCTGTGACTCAATAATGTTAGTAAAGAAGGCGGCCGTACGCGTGAGGGAACGGAATTCCCCACACCATAGCCGCCGGGATCCCGGAGCTTTGTCACAATATTGACCATGTCGCTCCATCATACCCAAATTTTGTATTTTGTTTTATTTTAAATGATTATAATAAATTTGGCGCAAGCGTTGGCTTGCGAACGACAGTCAATTAGTAGCTCGTTGTCTGGCCGTCTGGTAACCTTTCGGACCGCCGAAGCCTACTGGCGCCATGGGTAATTGACTTCCGAAAGGGAAACCTATGATCCTGGAACGCAAAGGTAAAACAGGAACATAGGTGTGGTTTTAGTCAGTAAAAACCTGACACGCGCTCCCGCGTCTTAGAGCGAGAGAAGTCATTGGAAGATTTCGCCCCTAAAAACAAAAAAAAATGTGTGGGAATCGACGTCGCACACAGCAGCCTGTTGCTCAACCATTGTGCCAACAGTGTGTTCATTTATTTGATGAACTTATGATGTTATCTCTAACCAGGTATACCCAGCCAAACAGGCACTACAGAGCTAACAGTCCACGTGATAAACGTGAACGACAAGAAGCCTTACTTCACGCCGGCCATCCAGCGCGCCGAGGTGTCCGCAGACGCCGAGCTGGGCGCCGCCGTGCACCGCCTCATAGCCGTGGACCCCGACATCACTGATAATGGGGAACTGCTCTATGAGATGGCGGATAAGGTGATAAGGGCTGTTGATAAGAATGGGAAAGAGGTGAGCAGATTATTTGTTACTTTTGTCTATACAACATTAGTTTTTATATATGTGAAACCCATCGATATATATTTTCACTCACTAGAATAAGCGTGCCGAACACTCACTTCAATCGACTCAGGTGTAATGTAGTCCGTACACCTTGAACGAAAAGCATAAGTGCTAATAATTTTGTGCGCGAAAAAAGTATCCTCTAAAAGCTAACTTAACGCTGTATGTCTTAAGGGCCAAGCGCCCGAAAAGTGCCATAAAACAGTGATTTTCTGAGGCCTACTCCTCCGTAACGGCTAGGTCAATTGGTTTGAAAAAAATATATGTTTATTACAGATTCATGAACAATAATATCAACATTTGATTTTTTCGTGCAATTAATACTTTTGTCAAAAAAAAATATTTAGCAATTTCGCAACTTTTCACAACTTTTCCCTACTCCTTCGAAACGGCTTGGACCTTTAGAAACATTTTTACACATAAAAATTGGTGGTTAAATATTCTTCAAAGTGAACATTGCATATGTAAATCAATCAATATCTCGCTGAGAAAATGGATTTAAAGCGCTTTCCGGGCGCTGCTGGCCGCAAATAAATGCACAGATTTGCGTACTGCCGCCTAGGCGAGTGCGAGAGTTGCGTTCACATAATTTCGGTCAGATGGTTCAAGGGACTATACGCCTTAATAGTTCTGTTAGACGACATAATACCAATGTAGCGCTGCAGCGAAATTTTGTTTTAACTTTTCAGTATCTTGGCAAATAGTTTCCATGAACGTATCACTAGAATATAAGTCGATGACGAAACCCGAAACACGTGTCTAGTTTTTTTTTTTTGTGTAAGGAATCTGTGTAAAAAATTTAATCACTGTATTATGAAAAATCACAAAGTTATAAGCTTGTTATGTTGCCTGGTAGTCCGCACAAATATATGGACACCGGGCCATCCAGGCAAATACTACTAGTACAAAGTCTCGTACTTCTAACTAAGACTTAGTCGAGCTCCTTCAGTTGTCCTTTGCGTCGCTCCACCCAAAGCGGGAGAAGTTATTTGATAATATCCAGCCCAGAAAATAAAAGTTATGAAAAGTTTAATTTTTTTTTTCTAATTTATAGGTCTCAGACGAAGGTATCTTCGGCTCCTGGTTTGCAGTCCAACCCAATGGCACAGTGATAGTATCCCAGAAACTGGACAGAAGCCGTGCAGCAGTGCTGACGTTACCAGTCAGGGTGACAGATGCATCAGCACCGACGCTACAGCAGGCTGATGGTAACAGTTGCTTCTAAATTCTTTAATGGCTTTTTAGGGTTCCGTACCCGAAGGGTACCACAGGGACCCTATTCCGTTCATTCATTCGTCCGTTTACCCGTTCGTCTGTCAGCAGTATCTCGTAAGAGAGAGAAAGAGATCTTAGAGAGTTGAAATTTTCACAAACTTTGTATTTTCTATTACATTTATTTAAACTGTCTTCGAAGATGAAAATTTGTTGAAAACCTAACATGCACAGCAGTTTTCTTAATTTAGCTCGCAATCAAAACAAAATTCAAGACTAGTATATGCCTGCAGCTTCGCCCACGTACATAAAATATGTCAATCAGGAATAAAACAGCTTATTAGCGGATAAAAAAATTTAGCAATCGGATCAGTACTTCCACAGATTACCTCCTACAAACAAAAAAACAAACTTTACCTTTTTAAATATTAGTGTACGCATTGTTTCTCAATATGTATATTTTCAAATAAATATATAAATATGTATATCTTCAAATTATAAGACATTCAAAAGAATTCTAATCTTAGCCAAGCCAACAAACACTAAACATGTAGGTACAAATTCTCTTGCAGGCGAGCTAATAATCACCATCGTAGACGTGAACCGGCACGCGCCTGTGTTCTCCCAACCCTCGTACCTGGAGACCATGGTGGAGGAGCAGCCCATCGGCACCGTGCTCAACACCTACACGGCCACCGACCGGGAGACGCCGGTACAGGCCATCGTCATCCACCCGCCTAGCCCGTACTTCACTATTGACAATGCTACCGGTGAGTTACAATAACCTCTGGTTTCTAAAATATGACTTCGTGAGCGAAAAGACACCCGCACTACGCAAGGTGACTCCCAGCCATCGTAGGAGCGGGTTTACGAAAGGTGAGCAATTATTTCATCGCCGTCAGGTAAGGCCGAGGCCCGGGACGCCCGGGCCAGTTCAAAATTATAATTAAAAAAAATACTTAAATGATACCTAAAAAACCAGGTAAAATCTGTCTCGTATCTTTTTTTTTGGGTTTCACTAGAAAAAATAGTAGCACTCATTTGGTACTCACAATAAAATTCAAATCATCATATTTTCTCTTCTTAAAGGTGTAGTAAAAACCGCCGCCCGCATCGACTACGAGAAGATCCACAGCATCAACTTCACGCTGATCGCGTACGACTCGGGCGTGCCGCAGCTGAGCACGGCGGCCGGCGTCACGGTGGCGGTGCGCAACGCCAACGACGAGGAGCCCGTGTTCGCGGCCGCCGCCTACGATGGAGCCGTGCCCGAACACGCGGAGGCAGGCACCAGCGTCATTACTGTGTCTGCCGTGGACCGGGATGAAGGTAAGCCAGCCTACACCGTTTTCAGAGATATAGGTGTTATCGGTCAAACCCTAATTTTGCCGCCAAACCAGTTCTCCCAACACGATGGGCGGTCAGTGGGTAGCCTTAGGGGCGGAGCCCATCGGGCTCCTATTTCTGGGTGCTTATAAATATTAAAAAAAAAAACAGGCTAAGGTGGGAGCTCCACTCCAATTCGCTCCCACCTTAGTCTAAAAGGCTAATCTGACTGTCCGTATTGAGTTACCACTAAAATTCCCAGTTAGCATTGCTCGTCTTTGGACTAATATCGGAGGTTTGGCCTCAGACGAAATTATACGGGTTTGGCCAGTAGCGTGGCATTGCGCTATTATTCAAAAAGATACCGCGCCCCCAACAAGGTGGACAACCCACCCATATCCACTCAAAGTGCAGGCATTTTTCATAAAGCTAAAGAATGAAATCAGGGAATGTCATTCTTTAGGCTGAGTCTGTATTAACTGATAGTTACAATCTGAAGACCTTTAAGTCTAAAGTGAATAATTTACTTCTAGACAAGCGTGCTCCATCATCGACCCCATCATCGCTTACCATCAGTTAAAATAGAAGTTAAGCGCGAGCCTATCAATAATAATAAAAAGTAAAGTTACGAGATACAAACCACTCCTCTCCATAAGATTATCTCAAACAAAAAGCTCTAAAACAAATACCTACATCTTCTCATTTCCCAGACGAATTCGGCGAGGTCACCTACAGCCTATCTGGCGAGTCTGCGAACCAGTTCAGCATAGAGCCTCATACCGGTGTCATCAGCGTCGCGGAGGGCGCTGTGCTGGACAGAGAGGTGGCCGGCGACGTGTGGCTGAGAGCTATCGCCAGCGATAATGCGCCTGCACATGTTAGGAGGACTAGCAGTGTTCCTGTAAGTATTATAAGTAACATATAGTCTACTTCAGATCAAATAAGGTACGTCTTCGTAGCCAATTGCAAATAATAGCAGCAGTCGATGTATCGCTGCGACGCCACTAGCACAAAATAGATAGGTACAGAAGACAATCTCATGCATGTACTTCACTTTTTATACCTACGCTCGGTGGACGCACAATAATGAGCGTTTGAGCCGGAACTGTTCGACGAGTGGTCCAAGACGCGACCGTGATATCGTGTCCGTGAGCGGTGTCTGTGTGAGTTGCTCGAGCGCGCTTTGTATGTAGATTGACTTCTGTACCTATCTATTTTGTGCCACTAGTTTCCATGGGATACCTTTCGCAGCTAGCCATATTTTCCTCGATAACACGTCGGTCGACCGCAGACGACATGTCACCCGTCCGGCAGACGATATGTCACCTGACCGCAGTTCAAGGACCTTGTAAAAATCATCCAAATGACATCCCCCGCCCTTGGGCGGAGCGGGAGATAGTGTCACCCCGTTCCCTCTTGCCTTTTATACCGCGAGGCTGAGCCTCCCTTTCGGAATTAGACCCTGGCCCCAGTAGGCTTCGACCCAACTGAACCCCCGCTGTTGCTGACAACTCCTTGAGGCGCGCGGCACGCCGTGTGCTGCTGTCTTCAATCGACTACGAAACTATACCTTTATCCAGTTACTGGGTTGTGGATGTCACCGCCATCTGATGAAACTGGAAACAGGCCCAAAAATAGCCAACAAAATTTTAGACTGATAATAACCTCCAGTAACATTTCCTTCCATTTCCAGGTACATATAAAAATCCTGGACATCAACGACCACCCGCCAGTGTTCAGCCAGAAGGTGTACAAAAGCACCATCGCAGAGAACTTGCAGCTGAACCCGCCGGCCGCCATCCTACAAGTGCTAGCTGATGACAAAGACGAAGGGCTGAATGGGAAGATCGAGTACAAGATTGTGGAACAGAGTGAGCCGGGTAACTGTATTTTATATTTATGAGACAAGTAGCTTTATAATACCTTAACTCCATTCACGTTTTGATTATTCATTTAAACAAACCTTTTGTTACTGTCCGGTTTTAAAACTTACTTTACTGACTAATCGGTAAATAAATAAGTTGTAAATGATGTAATAATTTTAGTAATAAACTTACTTTTTCTGTTTAATAGGGGTTGTAACAGTTAAAACTCCTGTTAAACAGTTATTGTATTTTTAGGGTAGTTTTGATAAAGTAATTATGAAAGTATTTGTTTTTTATTTTGATTAGAATTTGTGCTAAGTTTTAAGTTTATAATCCTAGGGGAATAAGAATCCTTAAAAACTACTTTAAAGTTAGCACAAATTTAAATTTATTTAGTAATTCATATTTTTGCTGATTTTTAAGTATATTGGTACAAGGAGCACATGGAATGAGATTTTGGATATAATCGAAATCCCCTTTCACTTATTTAAATATCTAATCCAAATCCAATCCTATCAGCTCTAACTATTCAATGTTCTTTAGGCGTGTTCACCGTGGACCCCAACAGCGGCATCATCTACCCGGCCAAGCCCGTGAGCGGCAACACGTCGTACCAGCTCACGGTGTCGGCGCGCGACGGCGGCGGCGCGGGTCCTCACAGCGACTCTGCGCGCGTGGACATCAGCGTGCTCAGCGTGAACCGGCACAGCCCCGTGTTCACGCAGCCGCCGCCCACGCTCAGGCAGCTCGACATTCCCGAGGTCACTACATACTTCCACACTTATCAATATGAAAACTACTAAACATAATCACACTTACAACGATTTTTGTTTTGCAGAAAAGGGCCATTCGTTCAATTTATAAATTAAGTCCCAGATACTCCCTCAGAGATAAATTTAAAAATATTAATATTTTGACTGTGCTATCTCAGTATATCTATGAAAATATTTTGTATGTTCATAAAAATAAAAACATGTTTAAAAAATACAGTGACATTCACAACGTTAATACTAGGAACAAACACAAGTTAGTGGTTCCTGCCACCAGGCTCAAAAAAATAGGACGCTCATTTAGATGCCAAAGTATACATTTTTATAATAAGCTTCCCAGTCCTATTCAGGAACTTAGCATTAATAAATTCAAAATATTTGTAAAGCGAAAACTTTGCCAAAAGGCTTTTTATACTGTAAAAGAGTATCTCGAGGATAAAACGGCTTGGGATTGACCTGCTCCAGTACCTACTCACTATAATTATTATCATTTGAATGTTTTTTTGTTTTAACTGCCTTTTTTTTATTGACGATTGTTGTTGTTTTACAATTATGATATTGTATATATATATTATTATTATTTTTTAACAATTATGACATGTTTATTTTTACTATTTGACTGATTTTTTTTTTATATACTTACTTTTTTTTTTTTACAATTTGTAATATTTACACTTTTGTAAATTTTATTATTGTGAATGTGAGAACTATGTGGATTACTCTTTCCTTTTCTTTTATTTTCACATGATGTCTGGCAGTTTTGAGTATTTGATGTGGCCTACCCAAATGTCCTTTCTTTGGCATTGTTCGTCAAGTCGTTGAGCTCCTTAGTAGTCCTGAGTTGAGCTACACGCATATTGACAAATGCTTGCACTGACTGGACAGGTCCACTTAGAACTGTGTGGTTCTTTCTTCAAAAGACCATCTCAGGCTCAATCTGCATGGTTCTCATATGATTTGACCATTACATGTTTTGCTGTATGGACTTTAAAAGAGACTTTGACCCCTGAGTTTGTTTCGGTGTTTCTTCTCAGGGTAGTCAGCTAGGAAACACCGGCCTCATCTAGCATTAATTGACGAAAAAAAATAATTGACGTGTAAAAGTGTTTTTATAAAACCTACTTGCAAAATAAAGATCATTTATCATTTATCATTTATCATTTACATTATAATGTCGAAAGTTTGTATGTACAAATGTTTGTTACTCTTTGAAACATAGTCAAGACATAGTCTACCCTATGTACCAAACACAAGTAGACTATGTCTTAGAATAGCACATAGGACACTTTTTATTCTGGGGTTATGTTTTTCCATTATCGCGTGAGTGAAGCCGCTGGCAACAGCTAGTAATTTATTAAAATGGGAATAAAGATCTTGTAAAATAGAATAATTCAGGATCTACAAGATCGTTCATTATGGCGACACTTGGTAGAGGCCATGTCCAACAGTAGACATCTATCGGCTGAAAGATGATGGCGATCTACTAAGCGTTAGAGTCGGAAACTTAAACAGGATTCCCGGCCAACAAAAGTGCGGGACAGCGAGCAATCGTTAGCTTACCATCCAGTAAGGATCAAAACTAAATCAATGACGCATTTGTAACGCGCCTCAAACACAATACTTTTGACAAAATGCATAAACTGTGCGAAATCTAAAGAAAATAAAAGTATTAAATAAATAAATACAGGTATCGAATGGAGGATCATGTCTATACAAGGTGTAAGGGACAGCCCTCCACAAACTTTAAGGGCTTGCTCAGTAGACGAAACTGAACAACCAACCACAAATTTTTTTTTTTAGGAAGCGAAAAAAATATCCGCTTCACCATACAAAATTATAAACTTGATTGGACAGTTTGTATGGAGAGGCCGAATTTTTTTTTCGTTTCCTGAAAAAAAAATTTGTGGAAGGTTGTTCAGTTTCATCTACTGAGCAAGCCCTTAAAGTTTGTGGAGGGCTGTCCCTTACACCTTGTATACTTCTTACTTATCCCACTCTTTTTTCTCAGAACGCCGCCCAATCCGACTACCTAATCACAACAATAAAGGCGATCGACGAAGACAGCGGGGAAAATGGCCGCGTGTCGTACTTCCTGAAGGTGGACAACCAGAATGTGGGTGAGACGCCAGAGTTCAGCCTCGACAGGGACACCGGCGAGCTGAGGACCAAGACCTTCCTGGATAGAGAGCATAAGGCCGAGTATCAGGTTAGTTGCAACACTTCTTTTTACCTGGCCTTTAAAATAAATAAACTTACATGACAACGTAGGTCAGGGCTGTTACCGCCCGAAGGACACGGTGGATCACACGGTAGAGGTGTGCCCACCTGGGCAGAGCATAGCCGTTTCCTCGTGGGGGCGATCGGTGGCAGCGATCTCTACAGGCCATGGTCCACAGCAAGGAGGAGTGGCAGGCGCGAGCCTCCAAGTGCGAAGCAGTAATGCTAGTCGCACGCTTGAGGTAACGGTCTTCAGTTTCCGCCGGGATTCCGATCCTGATTTCCGGCCACGGTAGGCGCAGACTTGCAGACGGCGAGCAATGGGTAGCTGGTTGTCTAATCGTCCGGTAACCGTCTGGACCGAGCCCAAGTTTTCGACGGCACGTAATGTTTCACGCGCGCCTCAAGAAGTTGTCAGCAAACCGTAGGGGCCCAGCAGGGTCGAAACCTACTGGGGCCAAGAATCTGCTTCTGAAAGGAAGATTCGACCCTGGTACGAAAGGCAACGGAGGAACAGGAGTTTGTTTTCAGTCAGTAAAAGTCTGACACTATGTAGGCGTAGGCTGACGGACGAAGCAATGGGTAGCTTGCCGTCCCGCTGTCCGGCCGTCCGGTAACCGTCCGGACCAAGCCCGAATCGTCGACGGCGCATAGTTTTCCCTCAAAGAGACGCGCGCCTCAAAGAGATGTCAGCAAAACTGTAGAGCAGGGCAGAAGCCTACTGGAGACATGAGTTGACTTCCGAAAGGGAACCCCCAGGGTCCTAGAACCCAAAGCATAGAAGGAACATAAATCTGGTTTTAGTCTATAAAAGTCTGATACGCCCTCTTACTCCGTCCTAGAGTGCGTGAAATCATTAGATGAATTCCCACCTTAAAAAACCCAACACCATCTCAAGACCTTCGTTCCCCCCAGCTGGTGATAGCGGCGGTGGACAACGGCACGCCGGCGCAGTTCGAGAGCCTCCGGCTCCTGAGCGTGGTGCTCGTGGATGACAACGACAACGCTCCGCGCTTCGCCTCGCCCAGCTATCAGTTCACCATCAAGGAGAACTTGCTGCCTGGAGTTATTATTGGTAAGTTCCACTTCCTTTCGACTTTGCTAGTGAAGGTGTAAAGTCAGCAACTTGTGTTCAAGGGCTATTGAACACTGAATTAAAGATCAAAGATTTGAAGATGGCTTTGTCATATCTGCCGCATGTTGCAACAGCATTGGGTGAAAGTGGGCACAAAAAAATATGGACGTTGACGAGTTGCGAAGAAATCCAATGTGGTGGACGCAAAAACCGCCGCTTTAACCGAAATTTAGAAATCACGTTAAAATATCACAGCGTCCGCATCGCTTCGTATGTCGCTGTACCGCACCCACGTCTGGTTGGTCACGTAGCCAACCGCAATAGAAAGTGAATTGCGAGTTCCATTGGCGCCGCTTCGCTTTGAAATTGCTTAGTATCGCCTCCGTAAGACCTGGAGTCAAGGATGGCCCGCCGTAAAAAAAATATACTACGAATATAATCTGTTATTGAATCTGGTTCATTACTCAATAAATTCCATTGATGGGCGTTTTACAGGTACTGTTAAAGCAACGGATAAAGACTCTGGAGAGAACGGCAAGGTATACTACCACGTGCTGGAAGGTAATCAGGAAGGAGCGTTTACTGTGGACCGAACCCAAGGCATCATCAGGGCTAACATCAGCTTTGACAGGTAAGGAATATCTATATAATTTTGGATCCGCTAGAGCCGATGTTTGCCAAGATTGCGGAATTCTAAGAATACTAAGGGCAACTGAAAAAGCTCGGGTGGATTTAGTCAGTAAAAGTCTGACACTCACGCACCACTCAGATCGGAATAACCCCCTGCCTTCTCCGCGGTGTTCCACGCATAAAATGTGAAACGCCGACAAATACTGCATTCATTGTGCATAGGTACCTACCACTCATCGTCATCATAACAGCCGAGAGACGTCAACTGTTGGACATAGGCCTCCCCCGTAAGTCCCCCGTAAGTCATCGTCTACCACAGTAGACGATGACTTACGAGTTGTAGGTCCCGGGTTCGAACCCAGCCAGGCGCAGTACTTTGTGTAATTTATTTCATCACCACTGCTCTCAAAACCGTGAAGGGAAACATCGTGAGAAAACCGGCATGTCCTAGAACCAAAAAATCGAAGACATGTGACATTCACCTACAGTGGGAACATTAAAAAGGCTGGTGATGATGAGACGATGCCTTATTGTATTAAGACCGCATAAATTTCACCACAGTAAATAAGTAAACAAGTTCCGCCTTACAAAAACCATTTCCTTTCCAGAGAAAAGCAGGCAGAGTACTCATTCACGGTATACGCCAGCAACAACCCTATCCTGGAACACGCGGCCGCCATCTTGAACTCGGTGGACAACGCGACTGATGGACAGGACCCCAGCGTGACGGGCGTCAAGATACGTGTGCTGGACGAGAATGATAATGAGCCCAAGTTCCAGCACAAGATTTATTATGCAGGTTAGTTTCACCATCAGCATTACAGAACAAACACGTCCTCTGCTGGACATAAACCATCCTGCCTGCCAGGGCTGCGAGGTTGGTCGGAACAGCATTTGACTGGCCTGTTGGTCTAGTGGTTAATGGCCCTGACGGCCATGGAGTTCGTGGTTTCGATTCCCACTCAGGACAAATGTTTATGATTGTGATGGACATGATCATTTGTTCTGTGTCTGGTTGTAATTTATACAAGGTTACTTTTTAGTCGTTTTAATCCCGTGGAGGGTCGAACCGGTACATGAAACACTATCGATTTGTAAAAATAAAATTAAAAAATAAAATACTTTTTTCTTAATAACTCGAACCAATTCTCGCATAAATGAATAAATAATGCAAACCATTAGTAGACACCATTCCACAATAACAATAATAATGCGTTCACCTAGTCAACGTGGACTCACTAAAAATAGCCAATCCTAGATCAAACACGCCTCCAAACCTATTTGATTGGCCATGCGACGCGGCGCGCGACCCGTGCGCCCCGCCCTCCCCGCGCGCTAAGTGCATCGCGTGAGTGACACGTCATGGAATAATTCAGTTTCCCTCAAGACGTCATAGGTATGGTGTCGTCGCGCGAAAATAATGACGTCTCGGAATTATGTGTATTCCAACCTGGAGTTGGTGACGAAATCGCGAGTCTTGTTGCGCAGGATATTCCACGTTTTTACAGTGCCAAACCAGCTTTCTTTGTGTTAAACGTGCAAGATTATGTATCCAAAGGAATGCTATGCTCTTGTGAAGTCTATCTAACCAGTCACGATTCGGAGGTGATTGGTTATTAGGTTTATAACAGCCCCTAAGACGACCCATTGACCCAGAACTCTTAAAACTTTGAACAATTTAACGTGTCGTTTAAGTGAACAATTTAAGTGTTAAATAAAAATATAAAGGCGATTTAGGTAAGTATCTAATAGGACTTTTTTTAAATCATTGTAACAGAACTTTTTTTAAATCATTGTAATCAAAATTATTGATTCCACATTTTTAAATACGCCATAACTAGCAGGCCTGTAGAGATTTATTTTTACATGTAATGTAATCAATTACCTAACACTTTTAACATAAGTAATTATTTAATTAGGTATGTCTTAGGCACGAAGCAGTTAAGTCCGCCCTAAGTCTGTAAAAGTATGAAGGAAATTTGGAACCATTTTATTTGTTTTACGCAAAGATCAGCTGAGCGAGTCAATGACCGTGTACTTGAGCAGGCGACCGAGACGTAGGTACTATCTCGTGGCGTTACCAATTGTTTCATGTATTTTGCGAGTATTACCTTATCACTTGCTGTTTTTTTTATTTTAAAAGTTACATCGCTCTACAAGCTTTGGATGAATAGTATTTTATAAGTGAAACCACCGGTTCAAAGGATTAAAACGATTAAAATTTAACGGTGTATATAATATGCATGTATTTAGAAATATATAAGTATGTTTATCAGTTGTCGAGTACTCATAAACACAAGAGCTGCTTAGCTTGAGACTAGACGGCGTTGTGTGATAGTTGTGGAATATATATTATTATTAGTTAGCAAGGCTCTAGAACGCAGATAATTGAAGGAACACATGTAGGTTTTATTCAGTAACATTCTGACACTCTCTCTCGCTCCACCCAGAACGGGAGTTATTAAATTAATTCCCGCATCGAAAAAAAAAGACTTACCGAGTGTTTTCACAGTTTTTACATCCTCGGGAAATCCTGTCACCTTCATTAGGTCATCGGTCAAGATATTACTTTAAAATTTTTTAAATGTCGGTAAAGTTAGCGTCAGCTTTGGAATAAAGTACATTGACTCCCTTACATTTTTTGATATTCTTACATTTCAAAAACGGAAATACAAGACATAAAGCTGTCTTGAATCGATGTCTATCGTGATTCTTTGCATTTTCTAGGAATGAAAAACAGTTGTTTATTTTTCGGGTACCTATGATAAATTAGGAAATGGTAAATGTGTTTTATTCCTTTATCTGGGGCTTACTATAGAGAAGGATATAATACGAACAGCACTCTCCGACAACGACTCTTTTGGAAATCGGAATTATGATGGCTTTATGGCATAATATGGGTCTTGAAGAACTTTGCCGTATCATTTTCCATCATATAATTGCAAATAGCATACCTACATAGCCAGGCTTCGATAAGCATGTTTTTTGCGATGGTTTTATGACATTTTTGGCTGACCAATTTTCAGAACCTCACATTTAGAAACTATCTTGGAGCATAATTGTTTTATGTACCAACAGAATTACAACTCTATATTATCTCAAAAATGAGCCCTTATTCCCATTTTTATCACAGGTATAAAGCACACAGCGCGCGTCAACGAGCCGGTGATCTCCGTGATAGCCGAAGACCCGGACTTGGCCGAGAACGGCACCATCGTGTACATGGTGGCCGCCTCAAACTTGTACAAGTTCCAAGCTTCGCAGTCCAGTGGCAGCGTCGTGCCCTCACCTTTCAATATCAGTCAGGATGGTAAGACTTTTTTAAAATTATTGATACGCTCGTACTTGACCGCTATCTCACCTGATAGTAGGCGATGTGTTACTCCCTCAAGCTTCAAGCTGCTTTTCCAATAGAGATGTGCTATGCAGCTATGCTGCGACAATATGATAGCTAAGCTATAAAACGATGTAACCGTTTCCACTGATACTAAGCTATGTGTGTGAGTAAGATGTGTTATGAAGATGTGCCGCCGCAAAGTAGATGTGCGAGGAAGATGCGCACTTCGAGATATACGATGTATCGATAGTAGGAATCCACAGCACGTATCTTTATATAAATAGTGTATAAATATAATAGTAATATAGTGTATATATATAATTATGTGTATTTTAACAATATGTATACTTTTTACTTTTGTTTTAAAAACAAAATTTTCTTTTTGTGCGCCTACCATATTGTCTCTTCAACACCTTAGGTTGACTGGTAGAGAATGCCCATGGCATTAAGTCCGCCTATGTATTTTGTGTAGCATAAAGATTAAATAAATAAAGCACGCATTTAGCACACATCTATAGCACGCATCCATAGCACTATAGCACGGATCCTTCAATATAAAAAACATATCTTAGTTGAATCCGTTTCCACCAGTGCTAAGTTATGTGCACCAATGAATATGATTGGTGGATATCAAACGCATCCATAGCAACGTAGCATAGCATATATCTGGTGGAAAAGCCTTTAGTCTTTGTTCAGAATGTTGCACCCACCTCAATATTTAATGTGGGCTGTGGCGGTGGGAACGGATACAAGTTGGTTTTAGTCAGTAAATATCTGACAAGTCTCGCTCTCGTCCACTCTCCAGACCGGGAGCTGTAATTCGATGATTTTTCACTTAAAAAAAAAACATTCTTTGCGGTTTTCAAGCGATTGTTCCCGACGCCGCATAATACAGCGTTGCGGATTCCGATTGAGAGTCCAAAGATCTACCGCGCGTCTTTTCCTCAGTCAGAATTATAGCAACGACTATGAATAGAATCTAGAATCCATAATCCTGCATCGCGGTATCAGTTCTCCATGCGATTAGAACATATACAACAGCTCGATATCAACTATTAGGCAGTTGCCCGGACTAGCCACAAAACTCGACTAGTCGGAGAATTCTCCGTTACAATTACCGTCACGGATCTTGAACGCTCGGCGTCAGAGTGGGGATCGCTTTGCGCATTCCATACATTGGCGAGCCAATCGTCGTCGTTGTTAAATACATGCAGCAAGAACGAATCATGAGTGACGTCTATGACGCGATGGCGCGGCGAGCCAATCACTGACACTCACCGCCCCCGCGTCTCACTTCGCACCACTAAAGAGACCGAATATTTGACTTCTGCGCAACTTGAAGCCAGCGCTCAAGATCAGTGCCGGCAATTGTACCTATTAATCTTATAAAGACTTTTTTCCTGTCTTCAAAACTATGCACGTTCTACTAACGTCATCACAAAATTATCTTTTTTTACCTTTTTTCATAGACTCATTCGGCAAAGCTTCGCAATGATTGGATTTCAAACATGTTATTAAATTCCCAGGTATCCTAATGACAGCACACTACATGGCGGAATACAACCAGGACCGGTTTGTGCTGGACATCATCGCTCAAGAACTGGCCCCGCCACACCGACAGGCGAAGGCTCAAGTTTACGTAAGTTAATGTTTTTTTTTTTAATATTAACTATTTGTTTTTTTTTTATTATTGATAGGCTCGCGTTTGACCACTATCTCACCTGATGGTAAGTGATGAGGTGGTCGACGATGGAGCTTGCCTAGAAATAAACTATTCACTCTTGACTTAAAGACCTCCAAGGTTGTAGCTATCTGGAAACACAGATTCCGGCAGCAACTCGGCGTCGATGCTCAAGGCTTTGGAGCTTCGACTCTACAAGCGCATCATCACCGATGATCCTCTTGGCTCGTTTCTCGATCGACTCCAGAGCATCAAGCTGATACTTGGCAGAACTATCCCAAAGATGAGAGCAGTACTCCATACACGATCGAACCTGCGCTCGGTATAGGTTGAGCAGCTGTTCCGCCTCACCTTAGCTAAGATCCCCAGTTTTTTGGCAGCCTGTTGTGCTTTTGCCTCGATGTAATTGACATTGACGACCGCGATACATAGCGCAGCAGTCAATTTCTGAGCTACTGAAAACCAGGGCTGAGTGTCTCACTCTCAGCGAATGCCGAGGTGGCCACACTTTGTATTCGGCCGGACTGGAAGAGCGGCTGCAGGGTGAGCGCGGGGCGGCTATTTCAAATATAAAAACTGCATTTGAGCGTCCATAGGAGGCATGCGGGTGCGAGAAGCGCGCGGGCTAATCACGTCATAGCTCGTTCATACAAGTGGCCACAGTGAGTGCGTGGGTGGCGAGCGGTAACCCTGTCCTTACACCAGCACCGCTCCCCGCACCGCGCTACCAGCCTGGCCTAGGGATGTTGCGAATATTTGCATCCGCATCCGCAAATGCGGAGCTTCCACATTGATTTAGACATCCGCATCCGCAATAATCAATGCGGATGTCATACAAGTTGCGACAAGAAAGAAATTGTACGGAGCCGGCGAATGGCACGTGCCGTTCGCACGTGACAATGACCAATGGAAACGAAGGAATTGGTGACAAGATCCGACGCGTTTGTTGTAGTGCATCATTTGTTTCTTGTAAATGAATAATTACTTACGCGTTTGTTTGCGCTGTGGATTAGGTACATAGGTAGATAGATATTTTGAGTTTGTATTGTTGTGATACAGTGATCGTTGTGTGTAAATAGTCGTTTAAGGGAAAACTTTATATTAGTTAGACTATATTAGTGCTTGCTCAGCTTTAACACATTTTATTGTAGGTAAAGTTTATCGTTTTATAACAAAATTCTTTATTTTCCCAGCGTGGTTCCCGTTATTAGTAGATTATATTCTCTAACTAGTTAATTAACAATGTCACCACCGACACAAAGTAATATATGGAATTATTTTGAACCAAATGTAGAGGACCATGATAAAGCTGATTGTAAAATATTTAAACATCCGCATCGGTGGATGTGAGCCTTCAAAACTCTGCATCCGCATTCGCATCCGCGGATGTGAAAAAATCGGCATCCGCAACATTCCTAGTCTGGCCAACCAACACGCGCGCATACCCGCGCAGCTTCCCACACCGCGCTACCAGTCTAGCCAAGCAAAACGTGAGCCTTCTCGCACCCGCACCGTGCTGCCAGTCTGGCCGAGCACTTTCGGCACGGGCTGTCATGTGTCTGTGTCGCATTCTGTCTTGTACCCGCGTTCACACATCAGAGAATGTAATGTATCGTTCTTATGTCTAGGTATGGATCATCGACCGCTCCTCCCTCATCCGGATGGTGGTGTCCCGGAGCTGTGCTGCAGCAGTGTCGGGCGTGCAGCGGCGCCTGGCGGCTGCAGCCAATGCGTTGCTCGTGCCGGGCAGGAGGCTGCCCCTCGTGCAGGCTGACAGGCGGTACGATGACTGGTAAGATTACCAAGCATTTTATATCTTACAGGGTGTTTTGTCAAATATAAAATACTCGCGTACACACACATATAAATAAACACTAAACTGCGCTCCTAATAAACTAGTGCCCCTTACCATCAACAATAGCATCACTGCTTACCATCAGATGGGATTGGAGTCAAACAGTAGTTACATATTATGTAAAAAAAATACACTCATACTTGTGATTTTGTTCATTTATCACTCAACCACCCATGGATGACTGGTAGAGAATGCCTAACTGAGTTACTACCGTTGCATGAAGATTTATTTAATTAATAAATAAAACAGTTTCGAAAAGTTTCGAACTACTTATGTACTTATGTATACTTGTGGTCCGATGACAGGACCGATTCGCTGGAATTAAATTATCTAATTCCAATACACTTCCCAAAATGTAACCCATAGAAAATCGACAGGTTGGTCAGAAATCAGAAATCAGAAACGTTTATTTCAAATAGGCACTTTTGAATTGTCAAAATGTCGGTCAGTCAAACAAGTGAAGCTAAATTGCACGTTCCAAAGAGTAGGTCTCTATGGAGAAGAACGTGCAAGAAACTCCATGGACACTCTTTTAAATCGTATTGAGTTACATGAATCTTCGTTACATATTTCTTTTTTGCTTCTATTATGTGAACACAATGAAGATAAGTAATAAAAATTAAATACCATATTGTAATAATAAAAATAGAAATTGAATAAGTCACTGGCAGCTAAGAGATGACCAGTCTCAACTGACGGCGCCCGTTCACGAGCATGACGCGTGCATCAGCCCCACTCAGCTCAACCATTTTGAAGGGAGCCAAATGACCCAATAACACGTGCCACCATCAGCGAGACATTTTAGTGAGCATGACAATCTCTCAACTGCCATGCTCGTAGTGTCAAACAACTTGTAACCAAATAAAAATGCTCCATAGTACTTCACATTCACAAAATTGGAAAAAAGTGCTTCTACATTATACAATGCTATTATTTCCAAATGTAACAGGTAATAAATCATAAGATCTATTGAAATAAACAAATAAAATTTTAAAAAAATAATCCGAAAACAACAATAGGGAAAGGCCAGCAGCATCTCTTCCGATAAATATAATTAAATAAAATTAAAAAAATACGACTAATTAGTAGCTAAAACTGACTGTGACTGTGGAGCAGGACCGGCATTTAGCCAAGCATTTTTATTTCGGTAACTCGGCGTCACCGCTAGAGGCTTTAGAGCTCACACTTGACCACTATCTCAGCTGACGAAAAGCGATAGTATGATCAACGATGCGATGGAGCACGCTTGCTTTGAAAGTAACCTATTCACTCTTGACTTAAACGACCCCCAGGTTGCAGTTATCAAGGAACAGAGACTTCAGAAGGGATTTCTATACCTTAGGTGGACGTGGACGAACAATGAATGTGTTCCTAAAACATTTGGTGGCATGTGAGATGATGTCTGGTATTTGGCAGATCCAAAAAAAAAAACCGTCCCATAACCTGTTCGATTTTTCTAGGTGTGAAATCCACCTTCACGCGGTAGATCCAACCACATACCAGGTTCTCAAGGTGGAGAATGTACTGGAAACCATTGACTCCAAGTACGACGAGCTGAAGGATGTCTACCAGGAGTACGGAGTGGAGACCCTCATTGCTGCTAGTGCTACTTCTAAAGGTAAGTCCCACAGATTTATATACTAAAGAACCTACCTCCTGCATACCTCCTTTCGCAGGCATGCTGGAAGAGATTTCTCTTGAAATAAGCATTACCTATGTACCTATATTTTTTCTCTGTTTCCATCTTCTTTTCTTTTATTATGTAAGTGTGTAAGTATATGAATTGTTAATAAATAAATTAATAAAGATAGGTCTGTCTGAACTTTTACGCCTTCGTCTACAAGAGATGCGGACACGACCACTCTCGGTGACAGCCGATAGCGCGCTTATTTCTTTATTGAGCCAATGTTGAGACGGTTTGTGGTGTCGGAATCACGCGCGATCGGCCGTTGTCCAACTCTATAAATCTTCGGATATGGCACAGGAACTTAGTTTTTCTATTATTATTATTTGGTCGCGCATAGCTGTTACCATAGTTTTTTTTTTAATAACTATTATTGTATTTAATACATCTTTCGTTTGCAGCACCGGACAGCTTCGACCCAGCATTAGCAGCGTTGATAGCACTACTCATTGTGCTATTCACTGGAATTGTTACCTTCATAGTCGTATGCGCATGTCTGAAACACTGGTAAGATTTTTTTTTTTCAAACAAAACATCGTTGATCTCAGTGATCAATCTCAATTGGCATATAAAGAAGTAGTTCTAACAAGATATGTGTACTGAAATACTGCGTAAGCACAGGTTGTAAATGACAATATAAGCAATAATAAGCAAAAACATCAGAGTAGCTAACTTCATTATATCGCTATTAACGCTCGCCTGAACCCAAACACAGGACTTGATGTGTTTGCCGATGAATAGAAGATGATAATGTCAGAATCTTTGAATTTTTATGAGAACTCAGCAAGACTGAGTTTAAAAAAAAATAGGTATAAGCCGAAAGGCTTAAGCCAATTACACTATTCATTGGCTTCGGCCGTTCTATTTAAAAATAAATAAATAAATTACTTATACTTATGTAAATAAATTATGCTTATGCAAATAAATACGTATTACGGTTGCAACTCATATTTTAATGAACATAGAACCCGATAGTGATCTGCAAAATGCAAAAAACTTGAGAAAATTGGAATTAGCGAGCTACCCTTAGACATTTCGTGTTGGACTGCTGCCGCACGTTTACCGTGCCGCAGTCGGCCGGTTGCAGTACGTTAGTAGTCCAAGTTTCAATTTAGGCGCTTGTAGTCACAAGCGCCTAAATTGAAAACGTATCTGGCTGCCGTGCGTTTGTATGCCAGTGATGCGCTATTCAACAATTGAACACGTGGTGCTTGTAACGTTGCCGTCTTGTTGACGACCGCTCGCCGCACGTTTTTCGCACCAAGCGCTTTGTATTAAAAATACGATCGTCTGTACGCAATACTCTCAAATCAGTCTGAGACTATCTTAGTTAGTAATCTGCATGGTTCTCATATGATTTAACCATTACATGTTTGCTGTTGTGATGATGGATGGATTGTGTGAGAAGCAATATGAAAGAAAAGGGAGTTAGTGATAGCGTGATGAGTGACAGGACAGAATGGAAGAAAAGAACGTGTTGCGCCGACCCCAAATAAAACGGGACTAGGGCAGGAAGATGATGATGATGTTTGCTGTAGAGATTTTGATCCCTGAGTTTGTTTCGGTGTATCTTCTCAGGGTAGTCAGCTAGGAAACACCAACCCCGTCACAAATTTTAAATTGACAAAAAAATTGTCGTGCAAACGAGTTTTTTTTTAATCTATTTGCCAAAGGATATTTGATATTAATCAAAACGCCTTCTTTCCATTCCCCAGGGTGATACCTCCACCTTCGCTACAATCCAGCAAGGGCGACAGCCTGGCACGGCGCCGCATCCTCGAAGAGCTGTCGACGACGGAGAACCCGCTGTGGCTGGAGACGAAATTACGGCCTTACGAGGAACAGGAGCTCACCATGAACGTGTTTGGAGACCAGCCCGACCAGCCTGCTGCTGAACCAGCGCCGGTATGTCAGACAACCTGAATGTTACCATTGCTGGGAGTCAGGCCTCCTCTAGGAGAAAGTATGGGCTGTAATCCACCACGCGGGCCCAGGGCAGATTCGTGGATGTCACATGTCTTCGAATTTTTGGTTCTAGGACATGCTGGTTTCCTCACGATGTTTATCTTCACCGTTTTGAGAGCAGTGGTGATGAAATAAATTACACAAAGTAATGCGCCTGTGTTTGAACTCACGACCTACAACTCGTAAGTCGGGGCCGTTACCACCCGGCCACCACTGCTCTCAACCTGAATGTACTTCCTCCAAATTCTCTTATACTCCATTCGCATCTAGATTAAATATTTAAACTTCGAAGATCCGGAAGTCCCTATATCAATGACAATAACATCATGAAAATGGCAGCAAGAAGAAAGTTGCGTTTGGCTGGTTTACCGTTTAAAAATGTTACTACACAGAAACCAAAATACCTATTCGACAAACTAAGTTGGAGACAAAGCAATATGAACCACGTTCCTCCACATATCCTGTCTGTACACCACATCACAGAACCGCAGCATTCAGGGTAGTTTCAAATATGCCGCGACCTATTGTTGAAATAACATTCCCCCACCAGTTAGAGTTCAGAAGACAATAAGACATTTCATTGACATTTAAAATATATATTAACAATCCACATAACTTGAATCATTACAAACTTTTAAGGGTTTAAAAAAAACACGTAATTCCTGGAACAAGTTTTTTGAAATATTCGAGTAAATCACGAATGCCAAAAGAGTTTTCAGGCGTTCTTCCTCTTTATTTGCATTGCCTCTTCATCAAACATCGCGTTGGATTGCGTTAGATGAAGCAACAAGCTTTTAAACCATGCTCGATGATGATGATACGCGAATGGAAAACGACCACTCCGTAGCTCCGTAGAAATAAGCACCTAACACAATTTTGATTGCAGACGGACAACACTTACGCAACGATACAAGGCAGTCGTACGACCGAGAGGTTCGGTGACTACGCCACGCTGGGCGGAGACTCACCCACGCCATTAGAAGCTGCCCTGGGCTTCCAGGTATGATGACCAAATTTTTTTTATTAGAAGGTACTGTAGACACCGCAGTTTTTCACAGAAGAAGAAAGTTTACGGACATAGCTCAAAGAATCGCCAAAATTTAGTGGCAGTGGGCATTGCTTGCAGAACAGATGGTTGATGGGGACGAAAGGTCCTGGTCGCCCCTACCACGTCTAAAAGGTAGGTAGGCTTCTCACAGGTAGTGTGTAGCTGCTGATTCCGATGGATGTAGGATGCCCAGAGCGCCAGTCATGACGTGAAAGAATCGTGGGATTGATGTCCCAAGACTTCGCATCGCAGAGCTATTTCCGGCCACCGTAGGCTTTCGGGCGACAAGCAATGGGTAGCGCGCACCTCAAAAAGATGTCAGCAAACGGAAAAGGGACTCATCAGAGTCGATTCCTGGCTACTGAAGGAACATAGGTGTCGTTTTAGTCAGGAAAAGTCTGAAAAGACCTCTCGCTCCACCATAGAGCGGTAGAAGTTACTAAATAATTTCCCTTAAAAAAAGATGCACCGAAACAATTTTACAAGCTAGTTTACCGATTTCCATATTCTCTAAATAATAATGTATTATTTTGTATCCAGGGTAGCACGTTTAAACCACCATCACCAGACACGCCAGAACCGCCACCCAGACCCTCAGGGTTAGGAGTGCTCTGATGGTAAGTTCAACTGAAATTTAAAGGAAATAACTAGTGTCTACAACCTAAATATTTGATAATCTAACGTTACTCTTCTGAGCCCTTTGTATTCAAAACCAACATGTGTTCCTGGCCTTTTTCCATTCTTGGACGGCATATTTGAGCCAGTGATTGACCGATTGGCTGCTGCGTGTCGCGGTGTGATACGGATGGTATCACATAAAAGAAAAGTGTATACATATACATTTTTTCTTTAGTCTTTATTATTACTATATTAAATATTTCTTTATCTCAGGACCCTAAGGTCCTGAACCTTTGGAAGGCATACCAGGAGCCGAAACCAACTCGTAGAGGCCCTTTTAGATACTTTTAGTGGGACGTGGTACCAACCAGTGATTATCCCTGTATGTGCTATGCTAGTGCATCCAAGGACAACCCCCGGTTGAAGGGAAACTATTGCACCATGTGGAAAACTAATATAAGGCTACGGTTTTTGGAGTCTTAAGTGGACTGGTTACCTGGAACTATGTTAAGACTATGGCCCCTGCCTGAACAATGTTTCTATATATTATTATATTATATATTATTATTATATCCTGTCCCACTGCTGGGCAAAGGCTTCCCTCCATTCTTTTTATTGATTTTGGCTTTGAGCCACTTGCCAATATCTAAATAGTTTGTTTAGTCTAACTTAAAACAAATTCAGTTTATGGTCAGAAATAAAATATATAACGAGTTATTTCTATTTCAGATACGTCAACACAAAATGGTGGAAGATTTATAGATGTAAAGCTAAGTGTAAATATGCTGTTATTAGGTAGTGCATGTTGGCAATGTATTACAATAATAACTAGAACGAAATTACTCTTTTTGTAACATTGCCTTTCCATGTAACAATGTTACAAATATAGAATGGTTAATGTTACAAAATAAGTAAATGTCGTCGCTAAAATAAGACTGTCAGAACTTATATTTTGTTACCATTTTATAAAAAAAAAAAAACTTTTTTGTAATACATTGACAACGTCCAGTTATTTTTATTTTAGGAACAAATTCAATATAAATACTTTTTTTCAAGATTTTCATTTTTGAAGTAAATAGAACTTTGTTATCTACAATTTTTCAGTATATACGGACAGAATCATGACGATATTATAATAGTATATCTTCTAATATATAAAAATCATAGTGTTTGTTATTGAATTCCTCCGAAATGGCTTAACCGATTTTTATGAAATTAATTGTGTATAATTATTTGGTAGGTCTGAGATTTTGATTACTTCTAAGGTAGAAACAATGTTTGCCGAGTCAGCAAGTAATAAACACATTTTTATTACACCATAAGCCTGCTGTTACAAAATAATTATACTGTCTAAAAACATTAAGAAAAAGTATAAATAGCAGGATTGTTCGAAAGAATTCTCCCAGCACTGAAATGCAAAGAGAAATTAAAGGGTAGATTTTAGTCAGTAAACGTTTGACACCCCCCTCTCTATTCACCGGGAGAAATCATTTGATGATTACCGATGTAAAAAAGTGTTCAATTGCTTACAGTTAGTTACATTATGTTTACCTTATGTTTGTACCAAATCTTGGACAAAAAAAAAGTTTTGATAAGACACTAGTTACTGCCAGCGACTTCGCCCTCGTGAATGTAGAAAATTATCCCAAGAAAACATATTCCTGGGATAAAAAGTATCAATACATAAACTACCTGTTTACCAAGTTTCATCGAAATCCATTCAGCCTTTCGAGCGCGAAGAAGTAACATACACTCAGAAACTTTCACGTTCATAATATTACTGTGATATGAGGAAATTGTATGCTCCAAAAAGGAAAATCTTGATCCAGTTGACTGTAAAAAAAGACATTTCTTATGATATTATTTTTTTCTAAATATACTAGAATCTTATCTCGAATCTCATGTAATCTTAGCCACTCTTTAGTCTAACTTAGATAAATTATCTAAATTATTTTCACCTATTCTTGAGTTAACTACTGCCATATAAATATATTATTGTAAATTACAAATATTGTACAAATTACAATATTATTTAAGATATTATGTTAATAGTTAGTGTTTTAAGGGACCAGAGTATATATTTTTTTTATAATTATGTATAAATACCTACATATTTGTAGGAGTAAAGTTATGGTGGGAAAAATCATGCATTGACATCCCCCGCCCTTGGGCGGAGCGGGAGATAGTGTCAGACTCTTACTGACTAAAAGACCCACCCCGTTCCTTCTAGCCTTCATACTGGGGCTTGAGTCATACTGGGGCTTGAGATCCATGACCTTCAACACCCTTAGTTGGGAGGCGCGTTTTCCCAACCACCGAACGTGTTGGCGCTACACAAACCAAACACACAAACCAAGGTCACCTTGGTTGGAACGCTAGTTTCCAACTGTCTGGTCACCCCTTAACGTAAGCGCTCGCGCAATTAAAGGTATCACACAACATCTGTAAGAAATATTAATTTAATTTTTAGTGCAAAAAAGGTAAATTAAAAACGTAAAGAAACTGTTGTAACTAGTAGCTAGTTAATTTTTCCTGAAACTGACTGATTTTAGTTATTTTCTGAGATGTTTTTGTACCTTGAGACTTATGCCCGCCATGCACGCTAGCTACCTTACAGCTTTGCCTGTACAGGTGAGTTGTGCAGGTAAATCGGAGTGTGTGTGTGGTACAACTGTGCAGGTTTCCATACAAGCCGAGAGTCCAAGAGTTTACAACTACCGGCACGAATATTGAGCGCTCGGCGTCAGAGTGGGGATGGCTTTGCGCATTCCATACATTGGCGAGCCAATCGTCTTCGTTGTTAAATACATGCAGCAAGAACAGGGAACGAATCATGAGCGACGTCTTTGACGGGATGGACACTCCCCGCCCCCGCGTCTCACTTCGCACCACTAAAGAGACCGAATATTTGACTTCTGCGCAACTTGAAGCCAGCGCTCAAGATCCGTTCGTGCAGGTAAACCTGTCGAGTATACCCTAGGGTGTAAGGCTACCTTAAGAATGTAAAAAATAAACAAATTATGAATGCGATTTTGTTTTACGTCCTTTGAACAAAAGTTCCAGGGTAACCTGCGAAATTTTTTTTATGTTTTTTTGCAATTTGCAGTTCAGTATAGTAAGGTAAAAAAAATTAATGATGGTAATGATATGTATTACTTAAGAAACTTGATATTTTACCTTGTCTGTAAGTTAGAGAGACATGCTGATGGTTTGTTTTATTTCTTAAATTTAAATCGGTTGGCTAAAAGAGTTATGAATTAACATGTGGATGGAGGGAGAGGGAGCGGGAAGGCCAAAGAAAAGATGGATGGATTGTGTGAGGAGCGATATGAAAGAAAAGGGAGTTAGTGATAGCGTGCCGAGTGACAGGACAGAATGGAAGAAAAAAACGTGATGCGCCGACCCCAAATAAAACGGGACAAGGGCAGGAAGATGATGATGCTGATGAAATCGTTGGGACGAACTGTTAGCATTTTTTTGTGGAAATTGATTGATGATCAAAAGTTAAAAGTTATATTTTGTTTACCAAGCGACTTGTCCAGTGTAGTATAGCTACTACTAAAATAGGTACACCGGAGCCCTAATTATTATTTTATTGTTTTTTTTTTTTTCAGTTTAAATCAAAGGTACATTCAAGGGTTTTTTATTTTCAAATGTCAAAACGGGCCTTTAATTTTTTACCGAGTTTGAAGTTAATTTTTCAGCGAAGTATTTGCCATCTCAATATTAGTTTACTTTGCTCTACTTAGTAAAGTTCCAAATGTGTTGACGTTGGATGATGATGTTTTTAGCGAGTATAGTTGAGTAAATAAATACATACATGTCGTTACCGCAAATATATTTTTTGTTACCTTACCTTATTTTGCTACAAATTCCAAAAAACCTTTCAAAATTTCAAATTCCGCGAGCTACCCTGTAACATTTAATTAGTCTATGAAATTGACATCGTAAGTTGAAAAAAAGAGTCCCTTAGTAACTCAATTAAACAAATATTAAAACAAACAAATAGTCAATAAGATAAGTACCAAGATGTAAATATATATTTTTATACCTTCAAGTATTATTTAACAACGAAAGAATAATAAAGAGATTTTATATCGAATATCTTTTTTTAATTAATTACTCCCCACTACCCACCTATAATCTATATTACAGGTCATAGAAATTAAATCTTATAAATCCTATAAGATTGTTTTTTTTTTATTTAGTGACCTTAGAGAAGGCTTTGCTGGCCTGCCACCATGGAATCTCCAGTCTTTGCATGCATGCTCGATTTGCGCATAGAGATGCAACGCCAGGGCGATTCTCCGCTGCCATAGGGAAAGACGCTATACTGCACTATAGTTAGTCATAAACAGCCCCCCTAGCCAAGTTACAACTGTATCGTGTCCAATTCCGTTCTCCAATCGGTAACGCTTCGGTGTCAGCAGTTGTAGAAAACGATAAGTGGGTAGCCATGTTGACGCACCTGCGTCGGCCGCTCGTTCTACAATGTAGCGTTTGTTTATCAAAGGATGTAGCGTTAAACGTTGTAGAAATTCATTCTATCATTTTGAACGATGTGAACTTGGCTACGAATTTTCTACGTCTGTTCCGACCACGTGAATTAACGTTGAGATGATGTCATTCCCATACATTTCATTACTTTTCGACTAGCGTTAACGATTGCAGATTATCAACTTGGCTAGGGGTGCAGGTTATAGAAATCAAATCTTATAGGTCCTTTAAGCTGTTTACTGACCTTTTTTTTTTATTTTTTTTTTTTTATGGTGTGAAAAAATCATGCGTTGACATCCCCTGCCCTTGGGTGGAGCGGGAGATAGTGTCAGACTCTTACTGACTAAAAGACCCACCCCGTTCCTTCTAGCCTTCATACCGGGGCTCGAGCGCCCTTTCGGATAACCCTGGCCCCAGTAGGCTTCGACCCGGCTGGGTCCCTGCTGTTGCTGACAACTCCTTGAGGCGCGCGGGAACAGTGCGCGCCGTCGACGCCTTGGGCTTGGTCCGGATAGTTACCGGACGGCCGGACAGCGAGCTACCCATTGCTCACTGTCCGCAAGCCCGCGCCTACGGTGGCCGGAAATCGGGATCTGAATCCCGGCGGCGGCGGCGGCGGCGATAACGCCGTTGCCTAATGCGTTCGGCCTCCTCCTTTGCGAGCATTACTGCTTCGCAGAAGTCGGCGACCGCCTGCCACTCCTCCTCGCTCCGGACCATGGCCTCAACCAAGGCCCGGCGCGAGAGGTCTCCGCCGCCGATCGCCCCCACGAGGGCACGGCGATGCTCCGCCCAAGCAGGGCACACCTCGACTGTGTGCTCCACCGTGTCCTCCGGGCATTCCGCACAGTGGCGACACCCGGGCGTCACTTCCGCACGAATCCGGTGCAGGAAACTCCCGAACGAACCATGTCCGGTAAGGACCTGCGTCATGCGGAAGGTAAGGACGCCGTGAGGTCTTTCCAGCCACGCCTCAAAGAGGGGACTTACCGCCACGATTGTGGCGTGCCCAAGCTGTTTACTGACCTTGGAGAAGGCGTTGCTGGCCTACCACCATGGAGTCTAAAGGCATAGTCTTTGCACTTAAGCACGTTTTGCGCATGGAGATCCAACGCCAGAGGGAAACTCCGCTGCCATAGGGAAATACGCTATACTGAACACTATAGTTAGAGTCATAAACAGTTATAATCTAACTGGAATGTCCTAGTATTGCTAACATTTTGTCTTTACTAGCGCTCACTGCTCTACTGCTGGGCAAAGGCCTCTACCAAGTCCAGACATTCTTCTCCCGCGCCGTCTCAAGCCAGTCCTCGTCGCCACCTCTTTCTTTCCCGGCTTTGACGATGTTTTCCCTCTATAGGAGCCCACTGCGTTTTGACGCTTGCCCAGCTGTCTCTGTGCATGCGGCTGACGTGGTCCGCCCAATCCCATTAGTCCCTGGCAGTCGTTTTGCCAACATCTATTAAGCCCGTTTTGAAACGCAACTTGTCATTATTATTCGGTTTGTTAAAATACACCTAGAATGCTATGCTGAACCTCTCTGGCAAACCCCAAGGTGACACTTTTGTAGTTAATTAATAATGCTTCCATACACTAAAATAAAATAAACTAACAATGTTAACTTCTGTCATCTGACAGGCCTGTTGGTCTAGTGGTTAGTGACCCTGACTGCTATGCCGGAGGTCGTGGGTTCGATTCCCACCCAGGACAAATGTTTGTGTGATGAGCACGATCATTTGTTCCATGTCTGGGTGTAATTTATCTATATTAAGTATGTATTTAGAAATATATAAGTATGTTTATCAGTTGTCTAGTACCCATAACACAAGCTCTGCTTAGCTTGGGACTAGACGGCGTTGTGTGGTAGTTGTGGAATATTATATTATTATGTTATATTATCTAGCCATACGTCACGCTCACGAGCATAGCTTTTGGTAGGACGTGGTCTTAATTCTCAAAATCAATTTTTGCGACATAGTTTTCGTTTAATGCGAAACCCAAGACACGTGTCCAGTATTTTTATGTAAATAATCTATGTACAAAACATAACTGTATCATGAAAAATCACATAAGCTTGTTATGTCAACAAAAATACATAGTCACCGGGCCATCCAGGCGACTGAGAGGTGGTTTTGCACTTGCACCCACCTGTTTGCTGGCCTGCCGTGTTCTGTGTTGTACTTGGTTTCGGTGGTGTCCAACTTGTGACCTTTTTGAATATTTTTTGGAAAAAATATTACATGGTGTAAGACTTTTGGAATCCATTCATTTACTGATTCTGAACGAACTATATTCAGTACCCCTAGCCAAGTTTCTAATCTGTACCCCTAGCCAAGTTGCTAATCTGCAATAGTTAACGCTTGTAGAAAGCTTCAAATGTACGGGAATGACGTCGTCTTAACGCTCAGTCACGTGGTCAGAACAAAAGAATGGGCGGCAAGGTCAACTCGAAGCGTTCGGCGCAAACGAAACGGTTGTAGCTTGGCTAGGGGGGCTGCAATAGTTAACGCTTGTAGAAAGCTTCAAATGCACGGGAATAACGTCGTCTCAACGCTCAGTCACGTGGTCAGAACAAAAGAATTGGCGGCAAGATCAACTCGAAGCGTTCGGCGCAAGCGAAACGATTGTAACTTGGCTAAGGGGGTAGGTTTCTCTTAAACTAAAAATTATGTTGCATATGTAATAAATATCACAAATGGCCAAGTTTTCATATATTATAACATTTACTCAAAACTTCCATTATAGCTCTAATACTGTCTAAATATCTGGACAGCAGGGACCTCAGGCATTCTTCCAGGTCGACCAGCGTGGTCTCGAAGTAGGACTTCAGGTCAGTCATGGCTCCCTGTTTGAGGACCAGCAGCCTTTGGATCACTTGGTCGAAGCTGTCGTTTTGCATCTGAAACACCATTATGTTGCTAGGTATTTTTTATCTAACTTCTATTAAAATAATTTTGAAAGCGTTCATATTAATAAGTAGTTACTTTAATACGTTTCATTTTTTAACTCATTTAAACTGTTTATTTTGATAGAAGCAGTGTTTTCTGATAGCTACAACTTAAGGGTCTTCAAGTCAAGAGTGAATAAGTTATTTCTAGGCAAGCGTGCTCCATCGTCGACCACATCATCGCTTACAATCAGGTGAGATGGTAGTCAAATGCGAGCCTATCAATCTATCAATAATATATAAAAAAATCATGTATCACGACTAAGAGCTCAAACACATAAACACGTTACGACGACGCAACGCGCCACGGCACGGCAACGAGCAACGTAAATAGGTAATCACGTCATGACAACGCAACGTGCCACGTTGAGCAACGTCGTATTGACGGTGGCGCTAAGTTAATTTCGAGAAATGGACCACACTAGACGTGTTCTCCTCCTGCTAATATTAAGAAGGCGGATAAAGAGGAAACAGATACAAATAAAATACTGAATCCATCCATAGCTTTCCGTAACGTGTTTATGTGTTTGAGGCCTCTAACTCTTTAGTTTAGTTACTCGTATTACATAGAGTTCTAGTAGAAATATCTCGATACTCACAAATTGAACCAAGCATTGCTGTGCCTTTTTAGTCCCAGGATTTTCATCATTGCACCGATTTTTCAAATATCTGTAGCCTTTCCTCCACTGCGCTATCTACAAAAACAAAATTAAAAAAAAAGTAAATTTAAAAATAATATTTAATTATTTCATCTTTTTTTTTTCTTGGAAGTCCTGTGTCTCAGGCATTTCTATTTTATCATCATTATCATCTGCAGGGCTTTCTTTTCTAATGTTAATAACCACGCTCTTGTAACAGCTTCATGGAGATTTTACCCGTGATGACAACAAATTCGTCTGCCTGTCTTGCCACTGGACGACCATCAGATTTAATTTTTTTTTAATTGATATAAAAAAGTGCTTGACTGCCATCCCACCTGATGGTAAGCAGTGATGCAATCTTTGATGGTGTTGCGCACTAGTTTATTAAGAGCCTATTCACTCTAGCCTTGAAGACACCAAATTACTAATCTATATACATTTATGCTAATATTTTATAGAAGGAAAATTTGTATTTTTGTGTGTATGTTTGTAATGAATAAACTCAAAAACTACTGTGCCGATTTCAAAAATTCTTTTACCATTGAAAAGTTACATTCACCCTGAGTAACATAAGCTATATTTATTGCCCGAGGAAAGCCGGGACTAGCCGCTAGTTTTATTATAAATGTAATCACCCAGAAAACAAAAGAATCGGCGACTAAATTTGGTTTTGAAGGGTGTTGATCTACACACAGTGTATTTGCGTCTCTTGCTATAGATGTTGACAGGATTGTATGGGTTGAGTATGCTTACATGGGCTATATTTGTTGCCCGTGCGAAGCCGGGACGGGCCGCTAGTAGGTATACAAGGTGTAAGGGACAGTCCTCCACAAACTCTAAGGGCTTGCTCAGTAGACGAAACTGAACCTTCCACAAGATTTTTTTTCAGGAAACGAAAAAAAAAATCAGCTTCACCATACAAAATGATAAACTTGATTGGACAATTTGTATGGCGAGGCCGATTTTTTTTTTCGTTTCCTGAAAAAAAAATTTCTGGAAAGTGGTTCAGTTTCGTCTACTGGGCAAGCCCTTAAAGTTTGTGGAGGGCTGTCCCTTACACCTTGTATAAAAGGAGAAACTGATTGACTGACATATAAACACACAGCCGAAACTACCTGGAGTATGAGTGTGGAATTTTGTACAAGGTTTCCTTTTATGACCTAGGCGACACTAAGAGAGGATTTTTCAAATTTTACTCCCTAAAGGGATGAAACGGTGGCAGAAAATTTGTATGGAGAAACTTTCACGCGGGTGAAGTCGCTGGCAGAAGCTAGTTATTGCATATACATTCAAAAGACTTACTACTCTATTTCAAGGTCTTAAGCTATCTTTCCGATTACCTGCTTCTCCAATTGCTCCACATATTCTTTTGACTCAGCATCTTTGGAGGCAGCTGTCCTCAAGCACTCGCGTTCGTGGTTAAGGTAGAACAGTATTGACCATCTGATCTCTTTTCTGTGGAAGAAGATGCAGTTGTTCCACTGTAATGTGAAAATAATGTAAGTTTTTACTCTTTAATTGGCTTGAGGAGCTCGGGATAAAATAAAAATAGGTGTACAGCCTAAGGCCCTACCACGAGATCTTAACGCAATTCATTTTACGACTTAAACTGAAATGTTGAAGGGATGGGGCTATATAGGGTGAATAGCTATATTCCTTTTTCTCACTCGCACGCCTGACATTTTACCACGTCATAGTTTACCATGACGTGGTAAAATCATGGCTTACCATAACGTGATAAATCATGGCTTACCATGACGTGGTAAAATCATGGCTTACCATGACGTGGTAAAATCATGGCTTACCATGACGTGGTAAATTCATAGCTTACTATGACGTGGTAAAATCATGACTTACCATGATGTGTTAAAATCTCTCTCTTTTTAATGGAGGTTTGCGGGACACACTCTGTGCCCAAACACGACACAACATCTGTCTGGTTGGAGGATCACACACGTGGGATAGATTAATACTTCATCGACAAGACATGTTGTGGTAGTGAAAAAATTGAAGACCATGATCTCTTTACCGGAACAAACTATAGTATGGTAAATAGACCAGAGGAAAAGTATTTTCCTCAACTTCAGAGGGCAATGCTCACCTTAACATTACCATTAGTCTTCAAGCTATGTTCCTGATGCTTTACCATCTGCAGCCTATACTTAATGGTGACATCCAGCCGCTTGAGCTGGTACTCATCAGTCCAGTTCATCATTAGCTTCTTGTCATCCTTCTGCAGGGTTCTAGATGTGTTTAAATCCACCTCGTATTTCTGGATTAGGGCTTTTGTGTTGACTGGCTGGAAAAATGTTTTAAGTGTACAATTTTGGATGGTTAAAAAGTCTCCACTTTGATTTGGTATTCCTAGCCAGCTAGCTAGGTGTGGGCAAAGTGGGATCTTGCCCACGGCCTCCTATCTAAAGGGACCTTGCACAAGCGAGAGCACTTTAAGAACGAGGATTTTTATAATTAATAGCCTCGCGTTTAACCACTATTTTACCTGATGGAACACTGGGTTGCGACAGTCGCTGACTCATTTTGGAAAGAAAAATGCTTCGCTGATGTGCCGGCGCCCATGTCTAAATCAAACCATGCTCCACCTCTGCTTGCGGTGGGTTATCTCCAGGACCACGGTACTCTTTTGAACAGTTCTGCAGCTCTACTAGGCATTGGTCCTGTCTATTTTGCTGACATTTCATGTAGTATACAAAGCGCCGTCGACTTGGACTTGATACTTACCGAACAGTAACCTACCCATTACTTGCCGACAGCAAGCCCACATCAAAGGTGGTCTGGAATCGGGATGGGGATCTCAGCAGCTGGGGCGTGAGGGCCGTTCCCTCGAGCGTGCGTGCGCTTGTTTCTGGCTTAGGACTATGGGCTGTACGCGCGACTCGGCACGAGAGATCGTTGCCGCCGATGACTCCCACGAGGACACGGCGGAGCTCTACCCAAGTGGGGCCTACTTCTACTGTTTGCTCCACCGTGTCCTCCGGGCGCTCAGTGCTCACCTGACTGCTAACCTTATTGCCATTGACTGCTGGGAGACGACAAGGACAGGGAAAAAGTTCCTGATCATCTCTATGTCCCTGTTCTACTGAAGTACCGAAGGTCAGGGCGTTGTCTTTTATCTCCTAGAAGTCAGACAGTAGAAATTAAAATCACATGAATATTTTTGTTGCAGCCCAAATATCGTTCTATCTTTATCATCATTTCATCCGAAAAACGTCCGTGTACTGATGGACATAGGCCTCCTTAAAGTATTATTTGAACCTCAGCTGCAGGCATCAAATGCGGCGGCTGCATGAAGCCGGCTGTATTTCATGACTGGTTTTCTATGTAGTAGTATTTTTTTTAGGTTGTAAAGTCATCCAATGACATCCCCCGCTCTTGGGCGGAGCGGGAGATAGTGTCAGACTTTTATTGACTAAAAATCACAGATATCCGTGCTAAAAACCCACTCCTGTTTCTTCGCAGCATTTCGTACCGGGGCCGAATCTTCCTTACAGAAGCAGACCCTTAGCCCCAGTAGGCATCGACCCGGCTGGGCCCCTACGGTTGGCTGGAATTTCATTCGCAGCCAGCAGCCGAGGTTCGAATGGAACCTTTATGTATCGCCACAATGATCGGTCTTGTGCGATTCCCGTGACCCTCACCAGGTAATCGGACCAACCTATGCGAGGCCTTCAAAATAATAATAATAATAATAATCTGTCCCTTACTACCAAATAAATACTTATCGACTTTCACGTTATATATTTTAGGTTCATTCTTGTATTATTAAAAAAAAAATTTGCAATATAATTTGAACTTTAAAACGTAGTTTCAAAACATACAGTTTGTAGTTTCTAAATGTGATTATTGTCTCGTATTTTAAGTTCTTTTGTATGTAGCAGCCGTATCGTATAACACGCCGTATTATAATTGGCGCGGCTGACTGAAAAGGCGCGTACTTAAAGATAGTATCTCATAGTTGCATGGTTACATAGCATGGCTAGGATGACAGCAGGACGAATTTATGCATCTTTGAGATGAGTTGACATTGTATTAGTCTAAGATCCAATTAAGACGACCTTTTCACCGGTCTGTCAAATAAAAGTCAATTTTCAATTTTTAATTAATTAATAGTTTGGCCAGGAATTTCTTAGGGAACCCGCGTTATTATTTAATATACTAGATTTGTCATAAAATACGTTTCATCCATTAAACAGACCGGTGAAAGTCGTTCTTAATCGTATCCTCTACTATATGAATCTGACAGCTATCACCTGCATCATCACATAGTGCATGGAAACTTCAGAATTCCTATTTTTAGTTCAGACCATACTGTAAACAATGACATCAAATAACTTAGTTTAATCAAAGTGTCAATAAGTCAAGAAGGAAGTCCACTTACCTCCCAAGAAGCACTCCTCAGTACAGGCGACAGAAAAATCAACAATTTCAACAAAATCATTTTGCAAATGAATTAATGATAAATATTTTCCAAGATAGCAGTGATCTAGGCAACAACATGATGCGAATTGCTTTATCTGCGGTAGATTATGTTGTGCAAGTAAAGTTAGCAATATACTTCATGTAAATAAATAAGTAATATTATGAAAATACGATTTATGATCTGGAAATGAGACGTTACGCTGTTAGGTATGAAGGTTAAAGGTGGTGTTACAACTTGTGTAAAGATAACAGATAAACAGAAGTAACGATGGTGGCAGGGAATGTGCTACTGCTTTGAACTTTTTTGTACGAACTTACTCGATTGTCTATTTTATGTTTCTGCTTAGCTAAGGCATTCGATAAAACTGATATTCTATTGTTAACAATACCTTCCAAAGGTCCAGGACCCCAGGGTTCTGAGATATAATAAGCCATAAATAATAAATATTCCACAACTATCACACAACGCCGTTTAGTCCCAAGCTAAGCACAGCTTGTATTATGAGTACTAGACAGCTGATAAACATACTTATATATTTCTAAATACATATTATAGATAAATTTCACCCAGACACAGAACAAATGATCGTGCTCATTACACAAACATTTTTCCTGTATGGGTATTGAACCTACGTCCTCCGGCATAGTAGTTAGTCAGGGCCACTAACCACTAGACCAACACAAATGAAACTAAACAAGCAAGGTATGGTCTCCAATTGGTGGCACGTAGTATAGCATAGCATTAATGTTCCCACTGCACTTGAGGGAGATTCAGGTTTTCTCTCTAAGAGCTGGAATGAACCACCACGTTACCCACCACGCTGACGCCCGATCAATGCGGGTTTATAAATGCCATATACCTTCAAATTTTTGGTTTAATGACATGCTGATTTCCACACGATGTAACTGGGCCACCAATGCTCTAAAAAACATGGAAACAAATTATTTATTTATTTATTTATAAGCACATACAATTGTTTTAACAGGTATACCTACCCAAGATAACAAAAGTAGTCGCAAAATAGCCTAGCACTCAGTGATACCACCCACAAACTGTTCAGATATCCATTAGTGCATGCAACATACATACATAATGAACAGTCGATGTTCAGTCTCAAGCAGCACCCTGGAGAATCGGCACAAGTTACATAGAGGACAACACACTTAGTGTCACCCTCTGGAATTCCGCCAATGTGCAAGAAAAAATGTCTACCCGTAATGAGACACTATTGAGTGTTTCTATCGCCCGAGTCACGGGTGCGAACTCTAACAAATTTGTGCGGGCTACCGGGACTTTAAACATCCTTTCCCTCGGTCCTGAGCGTAGCCTACTGTTTGGAACGAGCAATCTCAACGATTCTAATATTTGAGGATTATTTAGAATACCCCGTAACACCAAAAAAATATACTTGGCAAGAGCGAGGTTGCGTCTTACTTCCAACTTATAGTAACCAACCATCCCTATAACGAAGAGGGTTGGATACATAAGTGGATAGAAAGGGTATACACCATATTGCCTCATGTATAAGTACCGAGTAAATTTGTTTTGCATTTTTTCCACCATCATAGTATACTTATTTTCATAAGGATTCCAAATGATAGCACTCGTCTCATATAGCTATATTCAGGTATTGTCTCATATAGTTATATGGCTTCATATAGTGACCCTTGCCTCAAAATATCTGGAAATGTTGCCAAAAGGCACTTTTTTATTATTGGTAGGCTTCGCTTTACTACTGTCTCACCTGATGCCTGATGGTAAACGATGATGTGGTTGACGATGGAGCACACTTGCCTAGAAATAACCCACTCATTCTTGACTTAAAAACCTCTAGGTTTTATTTATTAGGACATATGGTTCCGAAACGTGGTCGCTCACAATGGGCCTCATCAGAAGGCTTAAAGTCACCCAAAGGGCAATGGAATGGACTATGCTCGGAGTTTCTTTGCGTGATCGAATCAGAAATGAAGATATCCGCAGGAGAACCAAGTTTGCCGACATATCAAGAAGAATCGCCAAACTTAAGTGGCAATGGGCAGGGCACATTGCTCGCAAAGCCGATGGCCGTTGGGGCCGAAAGGTTCTGGAGTAGCGACAGCGTACTAGAAGACGCAGCGTTGGAAGGCCTTCTATAAGATGGACCGATGACCTGGTGAAGGTCGAACGTAGATCGTTCATTGTGGCGACACTTGAGGGAGGCCTATGTGCAACAGTGTACGTCTATCGGCTGAAATCCTGATGGTGATGACCTACACACAATGGACTTCATACTTACAGTAATTGTGTTGTGTTGTGTGTTTTTCCGGAATTTCCTAATAAATTAGGTACCTACCTACATCACAAAACTGTCTGTCCGACTGTACGCGTGCATGTATTTGATAACCTAAGGTTATCAGTCGCCAGATTGATTTAGTATTTATTTGCATGCAGTCACTGCACACCAAGGTCGGATAGAATAACTTGTAAGCGTGCAGCCAACACGTGTTATCCTGAACTATTGTATACAGGTTTAAAGTCTATACTAACTATGCAGAATTTTTAGGGTTTGCTTCTAAAATGAAGAATCGGCCCCGGTAGGAAAGGCAACGAAGGAACAGTAATGGGTTTTTAGTCAGTTAAAGTCTGACACTATTCCCCGCTCCGCCCATGAGCAGGGGATGTCACTGCGTGATTTTCCCACATAAAAAAGACCTAAATATTTACAAATAAATATTTTTAGAAAGAAAGAACGTATATTGCGTTTATTGGCATCATAAAAACTATTAAACAAGATAAAATAACTACAGAGAATAGTGCCAGCTTCAGCTACAGCCCACGACTGCCATAAGTTATTCTAATACACAAATACGAGTAGGTACCTACATAAAAAGCGCACTGGGCTCGCATGGTGGATTACGGCCCATTCCTTCTCCAAGAGAGGAAGCCTGAATCCCAACAGTGGGAACATAAAAAAATGCTGAGGGTGGATGGATGTTCTGTGCAGAAATCAACTAAAATTTTTAGTGACAATGGTTTTATCTGATTATGAAAGAATAATATAGCTCACAGATTAATTTCTTTTACTTTTTTTGTCCTGCATGGCAAAATTATGATCCAGAAAAATGTCTTTCAGAATAGGTACCCCAAAAAATTAAAACTTACTTTACAAATGGCTCGCTAATTTCTCGTAATGCAAAAAAAAAAACAAAAAATAATAATGTTAAAATATTTATTACAAAAATAAATTGTCAAATACATTTTTTACAATAACATTAACAACAAAAATGGTGTATTAGTTCACAATTTTATTTAAAAAAAGAAAAACAAACAATTGTACTTTTTACGTATTTTATATTATTTTTATTATCACACTTCTGTCGTTCTGGGTTCATTCGGCGCTATGTTATTTATACTGTAAACATTGGTAAAAATTGGGACATACACTTGAGTACACATGGACGAGTATTCAGTTAATACTTTACTATAGCAGTGTAGTGTACCCTATCTAGCCAAGCGCATTACTTTGTGTAATTTATTTATTCACCACTGCCCTCAAAACGGTGAAGATACTAACATAACAACCCGCACTGGGCCCGCGTGGTGGATTACGGCCCACTCTTTCTCCTAGGGAGTAGGCCTGAGTCCCAGCAGTGGGAACATTGTAAGGCTGTATACCCTGTAACATATTTTTGAGACACTGTTAAATTAGTAGTGAAAAAACGCTTTTAAAACCCAAAATACAGATGCATTAACATAAATAGGTAAAATACATTTACATAAACTTATAACAAATATTAAATTACAAGTTACATTTAATCTTAATTCGCAATTTAAATTACATTTATTTTATAAACTATCACAGTGTGTCTGTATACCGAATTTAACTATTTAAATACTGTAATGACCCGTTTTTTTTTTGTTAACATTACGTACGTATCCGTTTTTCTAGCAATACAAAGAAAATACTATATTTTGTTATCAGTGGAGAAACTTTGTCATTGCGATCGAGGCAGAATCCGCCCGAGTCAGAGGCAAGGGTGTTATGGAACTGAAAATTTTGTAATAAATTATGGCGGAGGCGAGCTCACGTAGTTTTCCGCACCAGTGCGAAAAACAGTAAATTGCGTGTGATAATTACGGAGCTTCCGAGTAATCATGTTGATATTAAAAAAATATATTTTCACTAAGTTTGCCAAACTGATCTTAGTGAAATTCGAATTATGAGTTAAATAAAAAAGTTCGTGGATATCTTGTGTTACCTATTTTAAAACGGGTCGTCACAATATTTTAAAACACATAAAAAAAATAAAAACTCATTTTCCAATTACATAACCCAATTTCATTCGTTAGAAATAAATTATTTATCTTTTTACAATTAGTTTTAAATCTAAACAATTTTGAGTCTTATAAATTAAATTATCTATTCAGAATATGTAGCATATTTTTTGGATAAAGCGATTTTTAGCATATAGATAAGATATAATATAATATTCAACAGTAGGTTGCCCTTCTATTCAAAAACTGTTATAATTTTAGACAGAAACATAAACACTTTAAACAGCATTACATTTTTTGTTCGACTTGAAGAAGGAGGTAATTCTCAATTCGTCTAAATCTTTTTTGAGATATTTCATCTGCTAATTCGAATCGATTGACTTGTAGGTAGTTATTTCGGGTATAAATCGGAGAAAATATTCGATTGGCTGATTAATAACTAAAAAAACTAACAAAGTCCAACAGCGGTGGTCTTCATTTTGTCCCTGATATCCAAAAGGACACATTCCCGGGTAACAGGAGCCCAGAGGCGTTACCACGAGCTCTTAAACCGATCCATTTTACGACCTAAATTGAACTGTTAAAGAGAAATAGCTATATACCCCTATTTTTAATTAATACAAAAACATGGGGCTCTATCCGATCATAGTTTTGCAGTCAAAACTAAAAAAAACGAAATCCCATAATTGTCCGCGATTGGTAAATTCATAATTGAATCAATCATTCATAACAATTACTACTAGAAAATACTATGCGTTGTGTTTTTATTAATTCAGAACCTGCCTGTTTCCATAAATTGAGTGACATTTTGGGATATAAACAAACGCTAATAACTTTGCTGTTTGTGAATATTATTTATTGAGAATTTGCTTATATAATAACAAGATATTTTCTAATAAGCCCTTTAAGTTTTTGTCCTAATTAAAAATTAATGGTGTATAGCTCTTTCTCGCTCGCACGCCTGACATTTTAACAGCCATGGTAAGGCCTCTGTTAAGCAATCGTTTACTCACTGACTTTATAACATAACTTAGCCAATACAATTAACTAAATAGTGCATAATATGGTCACGTAACTAATTAATATCAATCTCATTAATTTCACTGACGACCAATCGAAGTTGATCATAAACGAATATTTTATCTAAGTATATTAAATTAACTAATATGACACATAATTTCAATTATTGATCTTGAAAAACTTTGATCAGAGTCGAAAGTAGAACAATCAGCCGTTGTAACTGGAGATATCCTAATTTTCTCCGTTTGCTCATAAGTATTTTACGTTGTCAGTTTACTCTAAAAGTTCGCATAAATAAAAAAAACTTAGCACCATTTACTAACCCAATTTGATCTAGGTATTCTGACACGAAAATCTTATAACCAGATCCCAGAGAGTTTATGTTTTCAATGATTTCCACTTTCTCTGACAATAACCTAATTGCCTCTTTCAGAAAGAAATTTATTTTGTTAGGGGAGACTAAAAGTTGATCTGTACCTATCTGGCCGCATCAAATCACAGTCTCATACTTCTTCAGGGGCCCAAACACAAAACTGCTAAAAATCTACGAACTTGAACGATGCATCGGAAGAACTTGCGAATTGATTGGCATCGCACATTGTATGGTCACTTGAACCGATGTTTTGCCACACAAATTGCATCGAAGGTTGCATTGCAGTTTTTTATTTGAGCTTTAAGTGATTGCCTCGTCGACCCCGTTCGCACTCCCATTCTCTTTCTCGCTATAGTTAAAGAGGGTTTTAAGTGACAGAAAAGCTTAGAAGCTTAGGAAAGTGCGATTCGGTGCAGCCAGATGTAGTCGAACCTTAAGCCTGAAAAAGTGTCTCTTACAATTTTCTCTGAGTAGCTACACGAAATCTCTTTGGCACTGTAACGAACTAGGTGGCATTATAAACCTCGAAAAATGAAATTTCATACTTCACCATAACAATTGCTGTAACTTTCGACTCCACCAAAATCTGCAAGACTTGCTCCTCTTATCCTTGATTTATACAATACTTATAGTCTTCCACCGCATCAGTAGACTTGGCGATGGCCTGCTTCTTCAAATGGTTCAGTTTACGACGGGCGTGGGACACCAGGTCCCTGTAGGATCTCCTGGTGAACGGCATGTCTTCTCGTACTCGACGGATCTCGGACTGGGCAAGGCGCTGCCAGCGTCTGACCCGGGGAGAGAACTGTGGAGGTAAATTTTGGTGAGTTAGTTGTAAGAACATAGGCTCTAAGACAATATTAAAGCAGTGACCAGTTGTCGGTTGTTTTGTGATAAATGGATTTATTCCATTTTTACGACAAAATGCAACACTAATACCACTGGTATTTGTTTCGACTCAAAAACACGTCCAAAGATATAAGGTATGGTCAGTAAAATGGTTTGTGTGTAAATCATAAGTGGTCTTATGATTTATACAAAAAAAAAAATATACTTAAAAATATAAGAAAACCAATTTATTTTGATATCATTTGACTGAGTTGACAGTACCACATTTAAGCAAAGATTTTATATATCCCACAAGATTCTTGTGTTCAAGTTGTTGGTATTCGTTCGGAACGGAAAATAAATATGATTTCACACAAATAAAAGTATTATTAAAATAAGTGATAAATGATATTTATTTTGTAAATAGGTTTTTAAAAAACACTTTTACACGTACATTTTTTTACGTCAGTTTAAAATAGATGAGGCCGGTGTTTCCTAGCTGGTATTAAAATGGTATTAAACCAGAATAAATCAGTATCAGTAGTTCGCTAGATTAGTGCGTATAACAAACTCCTCAGCTTTAGTTTGAATGTGAAAAGTCACAATCGCTGATTGACCTCATGACATTTAGTAACACTATATCGCTGACAAAATAACTATCACTTTATCCTTATTTAGCTAAATGTCGTTGGAAATCACGACCACAAACAACAATAAACGCGTTTAAACAAATAAAAAGTTTGAGCAAAATAAATATAGGCATGATTATCATCATCACCATCATATCAGCCAAAAGTCATCCACTGTTGGACATAGGCCTCCCCCAAGCGTCGCCACAACGACCGATCATGTGCGTCACGCATCCATCGGATTCCCGCGCATCGGAATATTGATCTGTACTAAACGTCGTGAGGAAACCGGCATGTCCTAGAACCAGAAAATCGAAGACATGTGACATTCACTAACCCACACTGGGCCACCGTAGGCGCGGGCTTACGGACGGCGAGCAATAGGTAGCTCGCTGTGTACTTATAGTTAGTTCATTTCCGCAACTTTTTAAAGCACCTCCCCTATAATCTATACCATCTTCCTGCCCTTGTCCCGTATTACTTGGGGTCCTCATTTTGTCCTGTCACTATCACTAACTCCCTTTTCTTTCATATCACTCTCACATTGGGACATTGTACGCAGAACAGATGGTCGATAGGGAGGAAAGGTTCTGGAGTGGCGACGGCGTACCAGAAGACGCAGCGTTGGAAGACCTCCCACAAAGTGGATCGATGACCTGGAAAGGGTGGCGGAAATCTGATGGATGCGTGAAACACAAGTCCGGTCGTTGTGGCGACGCTTGGGGGAGGCCTATGTCCAACAGTGGACGTCTTTCGGCTGATATGATGACTCTCACACAATCCAGCCATCTTTTCTTTGGCCTCCCTCTCCGTCCATCCAAAGAACCTATCAAGATTAAGCCAATGTAATCTAGAACTACTTATCTAGTCAACATCATCACGATTCTATTCAGTGTTGGCTGCCTGGACAGCATGGCAATTAGTTGCTACACTTTCCCTTTTAATCCCAGAGCTGTATAAGAATTATTCACTAACCGATTATACAATAGAAAGAAGGAAGAAACGGTTTTCTTTGTGATACATACCTCGCAGGGTCGATTGCAGCCTCTGGTGACTTTGTCACATCGCTTCAAGTAGTCTTCGCTCTGAAAAGAGGGCAGACAATGTATTTTAAAATGGGAAGAGTAAACTGTGGAGTTTTTTACCGATTTTTCTCCGTATGAAACTTATGACGACTATAAGTGTCGCCGCACAGCCACTTGCCGCCACAAGAAGCTAGAAGCGGCCACAAGCCACTTGTGGTCAGTGCCTACTACTTTTTTAACCCATGCGCGCAGTATCATAAGGACTCTGACAAAGAAGGTTTAAATGCGCGAATGGCGTGCGGCGGCATTTTGTATCGGCGTTTAGTTGCCAGTTCGGGCTACAAATCGGCCATTTCGGCCACCAGCGTCAACGGGTGGTGGCGGCATTTTGTGGTTGTAGCCGGTGGCCCGAGTGCGGCCACTCTAAGTGCCCATGTAGGCTTATGTGAAATCATTTTTTTTGAATCGACGTAGAAAACGTAGCAATAATCATGCATGCTATGTTTCATTAAATAACTACAGTACATGAAGTTTAATCATTTCCGGAATCTTGTGCACAAAATGCGGAAAATTGGAATTTTATAAAATTCTCTACATTGCCGGTTCCATTCCTCGAATTATATTACAAAAACATGTTGCTATAAATTTATCCTCAAGGTTCGAGTAATATCGAGTGTGCTAAGATATATAGATTTCAAACAAGTGCAAACTTTCTCAAGGTTTATGAGATGCAGCCTGATGACAGACGGACAGACAAACATATAGACGGATAAACAGCGGAGTCTTAGTAATAGGGTCCCGTTTTACCCCTTGGGTACGGAACCCTCAAAAGCATCATCTAAACTCGTAAAAAATAATAGGCCCGTCTTGACATTTGAGAAAAATAATAGGCCCGTCTTGACATTTGAGAAAAATAATAGGCCCGTCTTGACATTTGAGAAAAAATAATAGGCCCGTCTTGACATTTGGAAAAAAAATAGGCCCGTCTTGACATTTGAGAAAAAAAAAATAGGCCTGTCTTGACATTTGAGAAAAACCCTAGAATGTAACTTGGAACGAAAATGAATAAACTAACTAGGGGTCCGCTGTAGTAGTAGCTGTACACCGGACAAGCCACTAGGTAGGCAAAATACAAATGTCAAAACGGGCCTTTTGTTTTTTGGTCAAAGTTACCTTATTGAGATGCATGCGGAACACGATCATGTGTCCCAGCAGGAACTTGTGGTGACAGTCTCCACTATACACGGCCGCCCGGCGCGCGTCGTGCTCGATCTTCTTCACTCGGAACTCGAACTTCTTCCAGCACTCGTTCACCTGCAGACAGACGAACAGTTCATTAGTTTCCAGTAGACGAAAAGGGAAAGAGAGATGGGAGTTCCTAGATTAGATCCAATGGTGAAGGACTTCCTAATGATGGTGCAGGTGGTGGAAATAACGATAACATTTTTGGGGAGCCGGGAGGGTAAGATTCATAAGCTTGGATAGGATCCAATGATCCCACCTCATAAAACGGTGCAAGCGATTAAAATAAAGAAACCAAGGACTTTTATTTTATTATTATCGGAAAACTTACAGCTAAGATACTGGGCACGCCACAATTATGGCGATAAGTCCCCTCTTTGAGACATGGCTGGAAAGACCTCACGGCGTCCTTACCTTCCGCATGACACAGGTCCTTACCGGAAATGGCAAGTTCGGGAGGTTCCTGTTCCGAATCAAAGCGGAAGTGACGCCCGGGTGTCGCCACTGTGCGGAACGCCCGGAGGACACGGTGGAGCACACAATCGCGGTGTGCCCTGCTTGGGCGGAGCATCGCCGTGCCCTCGTGGGGGTGATCGGCGGCGGTGACCTCTCGCGCCGGGCCTTGGTCGAGGCCATGGTCCGGAGCGAGGAGGAGTGGCAGGCGGTCGCCGACTTCTGCGAAGCAGTAATGCTCGCTAAGGAGGAGGCCGACCGCATCAGGCAACGGCGCTCTCGCCGCCGCCGCCGGGATTCCGATCCCGATTTCCAGCCACCGTAGGCGCGGGCTTGCGGACAGTGAGCAATGGGTAGCTCGCTGTCCGGCCGTCCGGTAACCGTCCGGACCAAGCCCAAGTCGTCGACGGCGCGCGCTGTTCCCGCGCGCCTCAAGGAGTTGTCAGCAACAGCAAGGGCCCAGCCGGGTCGAAGCCTACTGGGGCCAGGGTAATCCGAACGGGATGGGTTTTTTAGTCAGTAAGAGTCTGACACTATCTCCCGCTCCGCCCAAGGGCGGGGGTTGTCATAAGATGATTTTTCCCATCGAAAAAAAAAAAAAAAAACGATACAGATAGTTGAAAAATATTGAAAGAAGGCCAATTACAAGTTTTTACAGATAATATTAGAGCAGAACAAGAGACAGTAGACAGATAAAAAGAAAAAAGTAAAGACGCTCGGAGCAAGTACATAATAAAAATTATAGTAAGGAAAATTATGTGCACTAGATTCCTCGAAGATCGCTGAAACTGCCAGCGGTTTTCGAAAAATCCAGCACACATAATTTTCTTAAGTTTAGTGATGCTGGTGGAGAACGGCTGTATTCAGGTGGATTTGTGCAAGTTTTTTTTTTATTTTTTTTGCTTTATTGTTCATTACATTTTTTTTCTTACATTTGTTATAACAAAAACACTTGTCTGAAACCTTTCAAAGGTTTATGTGACAAAGGAAGTGGAAGGGTGTGTGTGTGTGTGTTGTTGGTCATAGATACAGTTTATTATTGATAGGCTCGCGTTTAACCACTATCTCACAGAGGTGGTCGTTGAAGTAGCGAGCTCGCCGTTTTTGATTTTATTTTGAGGTCAGAAATCATCTTATGACTTCTCCCACTCTTGGGTGGAGTGAAAGGGCGTATAAGATTTTTGCTGACTAAAATCACACCTATGTTTCTTCAGTTGCTCTATGCGTCCCAGGTCCTAGAAGGCTTTGGCTTTGCTAGGCCCCTTCGTTTTTGCTGATATCTCTTTGAGGCGCGCGTGGAACATTATGCGCCATCTATGCGAATTTGGACTCGGTCCGGACGGCGAGCTTCCCATGCTCGTCATCCGGCGGGCTACCCTAGAGCATTAATTTATCTAAGTATAAAATATATATAAGCGAAATACCACTCACTGATTAATCACGAAATCTCAGAAACATAACACGTACAAACTTATTGGGCAGGTAGGTTCCCTATAGGGTGCAGATATCCGCTTCTTCTTCTCATCGTATCGATGGCAAAATTAGTTAAATTCCTTGCCTGGCCCAGAATTCGGCCACGGACGCTAAGAACGGATTTTACAAAACTCCACCCCTCCAAAGTTTGTATCGAAAAACCTACTTAGTTTAGTATAGTACAAGGGCTGTTTTCTGCAACTCCAAGACCAAAGCGCGTACTTTGCGTACCTACGGGTGGGACAAATGTGTCATTCGATCCACCCCAGCTGCTGAAGGAAGGCCAGCAATGCCTTGATGTGACTGACCATTTCACGGAGGGTACCTTTTTTATGGTGGGAAAAATCATCCAGTGACTACCGCTCTTGGGCGGAGCGGGAGATAGTGTCAGACTCTTACTGACTAAAAGCCCACCCCGTTCCTTATAGCCTTCATACCGGGGCTCGAGTTCCCTTTCGGATAACCCAGGCCCCAGTAGGCTTCGACCTCACGGAGGGTCCACCTGGGTTTCCGAAGTACTTTGCCCAAAAAACCTACTTTCACGTTGGCGAAGCCGCTGGCAGAAGCCAGTCTTAAATAAATACGACATCTGACTTCTCGCTAGAGAAACATTGTCGTGACAACTTATTAGCTCGAACCATTCCACAAATTCCAGCGAACTTCCGAATGACATTATAATAATCTAGTTTATGTCCTAACCTTCAACTAAATGAAGTTATTTCAGCACCAGCAAACATAACGGTGTGCTAAATATGTAACCGACGACAAGGTTTACCGGACAGCATGGCGCAGGTTGTGAACTAAATTAAATAGTTAATAGACAGTGCGCTAAGACTGGATGCTGTGACGTGCAGATCTCATTAGTGAGGCCGTGAAATGAGCGGGAAATAGTCTTAATGAGAAATGACAAAGGTAGGCACACATTTCTAAATTGATTATATGATTAAGTTCACAAAACACTATCGAATATACTGTGCTCGTCTTATGATTAATGTTATGTTATGTTCAAATGCTATGGCAGTGCAGAGCCCAGTGCGGGTTGGTGAATGTCACATGTCTTCAAATTTTTGGTTCTAGGACACACCGGTTTCCTCACAATGTTTTCCATCACCGTTTTGAAAGCAATGCTGATGAAATAAATTACACTAAGTAATACGCCTGGTTGAGTTTGAACTTGAGACCTGCAACTCCTAAGTCGGGGGCCGTTTCTATTTGGCTACACTGCTCTATATTAAACTAATTCGTCTTTTTTATAACGCCAACTTTATATTGTAAGTCCAAGAGCGAGCGCTGCGAACTCGGCATGGCAGTGCACTATGACACGGACAGGCTAGGTTAGAAAGTTAAAGCGGGAGCTCCGCTGTGGCTATTTTTTTATAACCACCCAGAAAGTGGCTAACATAGAAGATAACTTCTGGCTAAGACGATCGAACCGAACTAATATCATCCCTCACCTAGTCTTTTTTTTATCAAACATTACATCTACCAGCGGCGTCACCAGCGCGAAAGTAGAAAATGTAAAATATAGGTAGTCTATATTGTCTCTCAACGATAAACAAGCATTAAGGTCCTCCTTGAAGCCCATAACAATAATAGAAAGTTGAAAAATGAAATGGCTCAGTTATACATACAATTCACTGAAGCCATAGAACACCGGGATAGGCTCCAACTTGTTGTAGACGGGTTCAGCCAATGTAGCACAGAGTATGAAAATGCTCTGAGCCACAAGTACTTATTGCAACAAGAGCTGCAAGAGGCAAAAACTCAAATATCACAACTCGAGACGACTAATCTTAACATCACTGCCTCGTTGAATCAAAGTCTGTTCAGCGAGTTGGTGCCTATTGCTCCATCAATGGTATCACAAATTAACCCCTCTTATACCATAGATTTGACTAGTGATGATGAGTCTCAATCAACTAAAAGAGTGAGGGTAGTCACTAGTAAAAATAAACTTAAAAAATATATAAAAATCAACAGATATATAGTAAAAACTAAGAAAATGGTCAAAAAACAAAAGTACTTTATCAAGAATGTCAAATTAAATCGGGAAAGATTACACTTACTTAGGCAATTAGATATATATTCTTCCAACTTAGAAAAAAGTACTAAGAAATACCAATCTGACACTGAAGACTTGCAAAGTGAGCTGAACCGCTTACAACACAAACTTAGTTCAATGTCCATCAAATATACAGCTTCTGAAAACCAAATGAAGGAATATGTATTGGCAATGAATGAGCTGGTGAGCTCACAAAAACCCAATTGTGAACATTGTCAAACAACATCTATTACATCTGCGCCGGGCCATTCATTGTCAATATGTGATACCACCTTACCCCAGTCTAGTGTCAGTTTGCCGGTTGAAATAACTAATTGCTTTTCACAACAGTTCTCAAATAGGGAAATAGTAATTTTTTGTGATGAAATTGGAAAAGACTTAGGCCATTTGTTGACAAATGAATATCCAGGACACTCAATTATGAACAACTGTATGCCTGGCTGTTCCTTATATGATATAATGAAAGAAATAATAAAATGTAAATTTAACCAGGATGCTATACTTTTAATTTTTATTGGTAATAGGGGAAATGTGAGCAGAGGAGAATTACTCCAATATTATAGTACCTTAAGTAACCTGAGTGTAGGAAAAATTGTGATGTTTACATTCCCCTACAGCCAAAGTTTGCCACAGGAAGAAAATAGCATTAGATATAAGATTAATATGACATTGTACAATTTGATATTAAATAATAATTTGTTCCATTTAATTGACACCAACAATTATGTTGGTATTAACTATTATTTGACAAAAGATAGATATCTTGCTGATAATTACTATCTTTCCAAATTTTGTAAGAGACAGATAGCTATGTCGCTATCATATTATTTTTTTATTTCAGCCAAGAACTTGGCTAAACAACTTGCTCCTGTTGAGCAATGCAATGACTTAATAATTGATTATGCCAATAAGTTGGCATCAAATATTGACAATAATATTAATTTAAATTAGAAATTGAGACAACAGAGTCAATCTCTAGCACGAATTTACTGATAAACAAAAATCATTCAAATCAAATCTTGAAATCAATAAATAGTATCAACCTGGTGCATCAAAACATTCAAGGATTCATGAATAAAGATTTAGAGGTAGAGCTATTCCTTAATTGTAATGATATTGATATTCTTTGTATAACGGAACATTGGCTTAAAAGCCACCAGCTCATGTTCAATTTTAATAACCACCAGGTTGGTAGTTCATTCAGCAGAACTAATGCCTTACGTGGTGGCTCATTGATTTTAGTTAGTAACCACATTAAATTTAAGGAACGTAAGGATATTGTGAGTCTATCTGTTGAGCGGTCAATTGAAATAGCCTGTATTGAGTTGGAGCAGTTTATTATATTAAGTGTGTACAAACCCCCTTCCGGATTGTATGACTGCTTTGAAAAGGTAATGGATGAAGTGTTTCACAAGATTTGTAATTCAAACAAGTACATAATCACATGTGGTGATTTTAATGTTAATTTATTAGAAAATTCAGCTTTATGTAGCAAAATTATAAGTTTGTTTCAGTCCTACAATCTTGTTAATTTGTTTTTAGAGCCTACAAGAATAACTCCTACTAGTGCCACTTGCATAGATAATATTTATACCGATGTTGTACCTAGCCATAAAGACATTATAAATTTACTAGATTCTGATCATTGTGGGCAATTAATTACTTTTCAAATTCCAAACATCATAGTGGCTAAAAAGAATATCACTGTTAACCCGAAAACTGCAAATCGCTTAGAAACTTTTAAAACTAAACTAATTAATAATTTACCAGCATTGTCAACATTAGATGATCTGAATCAACAATATAAATGTTTTTTTAATATGTACTGTAAGCAATTTAATTCCACTTTTATACCCAAAACTATATCGGTTAATAGTAATGTATCTTTCAGTGAATGGGCTACCATTGGTATACATAAAAGTAGAACGCGACTCTATGAATTGTATGAGGAAAAAATTCTTGTAAACACTGCCGAGTTTAGTTTGTATGTTAGAAATTATTCAAAATTATTCAAAAAAGTATGCTCTGTTGCAAAATCGCGCTACTTGAGTTCTAAAATTAAAAATAGTAATAATATAATTAAAACTACCTGGAATATTATAAACAGTGAAACTGGAAGATCTAAAAAACCATGTAGTGACTATAGGCTTAAAATTAATGACAGCGTGATCAAATCGGACTCACAAGTTGCTGCAGCTTTTGAAAAGTTCTTTTCAGAGATCCCCATATTAACTACTAAATCTCTGAACTCATCACCCACTGCTGCAGAGTCTCTGCTTAAAGAAAATGTTAAAGTTTGTGATTCAGATTTTAATTTCGAACATGTGACATATGTGGACATAATTAAAACCTTTAACACTTTGAATGTAAAAAAGACCACAGATTTATGGGGAAATTCTGTGGATGTTGTAAAGTCCATTATAAAGGTTGTAGCTCCTAGTTTAGCACTTATTTTTAATAATTGTATTGATCGTGGCGAGTTTCCTGACTTAATGAAGTATAGTAAAATAATACCATTGTTTAAAACGGGTAGTACATCTGACCCCACAAATTATAGACCTATTTCAGTGCTACCCACCTTTAGTAAAATATTTGAGAAACTAATTTTACATCAATTACAAAGATTTTTTAATAGACATAAGTTGTTACATAATAAACAGTTCGGTTTTACAAGGGGTCGTTCAACAACCGATGCCGGGGTTGAACTTTTAGGACATATTTATAATGCATGGGAAGACAAATGCGATGTCCTGGGCATTTTTTGTGATTTGTCCAAGGCTTTCGATTGCGTTCTCCATGAAACATTAATCAGGAAACTACACCATTACGGAATCCGGAATTCCTCTCTGGATCTTCTTACTTCTTATTTGAGTGATAGGATTCAGAGAGTTGATGTAAATGGAAAAAGATCACCCGGGTCTGTAGTATCAATGGGTGTGCCCCAGGGCTCGATTCTTGGTCCATTTTTATTTCTCATTTATATAAATGACTTGCCATACCTCATAAAGGATAACCATGATATAGTGTTGTTTGCAGACGACACTTCGCTTTTGTTTAAGCTTAAACGTCAGCAGCCGGTTACTGATGACATAAATAACGCCCTTTCAAAAATAGTACACTGGTTTAATGTCAATAACCTGCTCCTTAATGAAAAGAAAACCAAATTTGTTAAATTTACGATGCCTCACGTAAGGCAGGTAGAAACTAGTGTGCTAATAAAAGGTAAAGAATTGAGTCCTGAAGACACTACAGTGTTCTTGGGTATAACTCTTGATGCTAAGCTTCAGTGGGGCCCACACATAGATAAGTTGTCGAAAAAACTTAGCTCTGCCGCATACGCTGTTAGACAAATTCGAAATCTAACTGACTTAGAGACAGCCCGTTTAGTTTACTTCAGTTATTTTCATAGTGTCATGACGTACGGTATTCTATTATGGGGAAATGCCGCCGATATCCAAACGATTTTTGTTTTGCAGAAAAGGGCCATTCGTTCAATTTATAAATTAAGTCCCAGATACTCCCTCAGAGATAAATTTAAAAATATTAATATTTTGACTGTGCCATCTCAGTATATCTATGAAAATATTTTGTATGTTCATAAAAATAAAAACATGTTTAAAAAATACAGTGACATTCACAACGTTAATACTAGGAACAAACACAAGTTAGTGGTTCCTGCCACCAGGCTCAAAAAAATAGGACGCTCATTTAGATGCCAAAGTATACATTTTTATAATAAGCTTCCCAGTCCTATTCAGGAACTTAGCATTAATAAATTCAAAATATTTGTAAAGCGAAAACTTTGCCAAAAGGCTTTTTATACTGTAAAAGAGTATCTTGAGGATAAAACGGCTTGGGATTGACCTGCTCCAGTACCTACTCACTATAATTATTATCATTTGAATGTTTTTTTGTTTTAACTGCCTTTTTTTTATTGACGATTGTTGTTGTTTTACAATTATGATATTGTATATATATATATATATTATTATTATTTTTTAACAATTATGACATGTTTATTTTTACTATTTGACTGATTTTTTTTTATATACTTACTTTTTTTTTTTACAATTTGTAATATTTACACTTTTGTAAATTTTATTATTGTGAATGTGAGAACTATGTGGATTACTCTTTCCTTTTCTTTTATTTTCACATGATGTCTGGCAGTTTTGAGTATTTGATGTGGCCTACCCAAATGTCCTTTCTTTGGCATTGTTCGTCAAGTCGTTGAGCTCCTTAGTAGTCCTGAGTTGAGCTACACGCATATTGACAAATGCTTGCACTGACTGGACAGGTCCACTTAGAACTGTGTGGTTCTTTCTTCAAAAGACCATCTCAGGCTCAATCTGCACGGTTCTCATATGATTTGACCATTACATGTTTTGCTGTATGGACTTTAAAAGAGACTTTGACCCCTGAGTTTGTTTCGGTGTTTCTTCTCAGGGTAGTCAGCTAGGAAACACCGGCCTCATCTAGCATTAATTGACGAAAAAAAATAATTGACGTGTAAAAGTGTTTTTATAAAACCTACTTGCAAAATAAAGATCATTTATCATTTATCATTTATCATTACACTGATGTAAAAATTGGTTTGTTATTGTCTACAGATCCGGGGATCTGTAGACAATAACAAACCAATTTTTCTGAGTTTTCTGAGTGTGAGTGTGTGTGTAAGTATGTGAGTTTACTTATATGTTGGCCAACGTTCCCACAATACAGGAATAGGTAATCATTTATTTGTCAGGAAATTATTCCCATATTAAAAAATATACCTACTAATACTAGGGCGAAGCCCCATAGGGTTCACGTAGTCACGTGACCAGAGGGCTGGGTTTTTCTTTGGCCTACGAATCAGCATTGCTAATCAACATGGCAATGCTGCCAGCGTTCTGGGTACTTTTCCAATTGAAGTGACGTCGATGAATTGTTTGATGACCAATGAATTCTTCTTTTACGCGTTTGTACATACCATTATTTTCAGTTTGTATAAGTACACCACAATTTTTTTTATTAGTACAAAAAAATGGGTCTCTATCCATACCCGATAATGATCATATTTGTATACTCAAAAGTAAAAAAAAAAAACGAAAACCCAAAATTGTCCAAGACAATTTTGTTATAATTGGTAAATTCATAATTAAATCAATCATTTTATAACAGTTGCTACTAGAAAATAGTACACGCAGTGCTTTTCCATTTTGATCGCCATTCATTTCATAAATCAAGCCTGTACAATATTTCCACAAATTGAGTGACATTTTGGGATATAATGAAACGCGTATAACTTTGCTGTTTATGGATATTATTTACTGAGACTTTATTTAAATAATAACAGGACCTTTTCTAATAAGCCGTTTAAGTATTTGTATTATTACAAAATTTGTGGTGTATATTACTTACCAACATCGTTGATAACGTCAACGTGATCTGTTTTAAAATAGACGGATATAATTCTATATTGTACATCATAAAAAGTAAAGTAGAAGCTTAAAATTAACGGTGTGTTACAAAGACATATACGTATCAAAGACACCGCTACAGAAAACAAGAAGTCATGTCAAGACAATTATGGAATGCATATAAAACAATTGCTTTGCTCTGCACCGACTGTTTACGCATTAATAAATGTTTGCACTCGCAAATAACTCGCTAATTGTAAGGCCACACCGCGTTCGCATCACTGCCAAGGTTCCTTCAATGATGGACGCGGGAATACCATCCTGTAGTACATAATATTATGTATTAAAATTATTTATATTCTTCCGATACGGATTATTTTTAAACTGTCTGCGTTATCCGCTTGTGGCTTAATTGTTTACACGTTGATCTAAAATGAATTGAGTTAGAAATTGGTGCACATAAGTCATGTGAATATTTGGACAGTTAGGAAGACTTTTTTTACCAGGAACTTAAAAAGATACTAAAGGTCTCTTATAGAATATCTCATATTGTGTCGTGATGACCCCGAGGTTAAGGCACCCGACGGTCATGCATGAGGTTGCGGGTTTGAAAGCGAGCAAGTAACAATGTGATTTTTTTATAATTCATAAGTACTTTTCTAAGTAAGATTTAAAAGAGTGTCCATGGAGTTTCTTGCATGTTCCTCTCCATAGAGATCTACGCTTTGCAACGTACAATTCAGCTTCACTTTTTTTTGAACAACCGACATTTTGACAATTCAAAAGTTTCTGTAATTGGTCTATTTGAAAGAAAGAAATATAATAAATCTGATTTCTGATTTCGATCTAGTACTTTACTGGCACCCCGTGTCTCGGAAAGCACATAACGCCGTTAGTCCCGGTTGTCAATTGCAGATCTTTGACAGGCGTTACAGTTTGTCAGACGCCAGAAAGTCTGACCGTCAGACTTTCCAAGGAGCGCATAGTATCGTGTTGCCCTGTACCTCATTGGGTTGTAGAGGTCTGATAGGTCTCTCTATGTAAAACAAGTGTATTTAGCTGCATCCGATTAGAATAGAAGCCTTGAGGCTAGTGAGATGATGATGATGATGTAAGTACCATGAATAATCGACGAGCAATGGGTAGCTCGCTGTCTGACCATCCGGTAACCGTCCGGACCGAGCCCAAGTCGTCGGCGGCGCGCACTGTTCCCACGCGCCTCAAGGAGTTGTCAGCAAACGTAGGGGCCCAGCAGGGTCGAAGCCTACTGGGTTAGGGTTTGTTTCCGAAAAGGTGGCTCGGCTCCGGTATGAAAGGTAATTATTAAGACTGCTACGGAACTTTATTTTGAGGCATAATCACTTTCTATTAGTATATTTTGACTTGACCGTTGGTCTAGTAGTCTGAGGCTTGGACTGCTATGCTGGAGCCCGGAGGTCGTGGGTTCGATTCCCACTCAAGATAAACGTCTATGTGGTGAGCGCGATTATTTTTTCAGTGTCTGGGTGTGATCTATCTATAATATTTATATGTTTAGATATGTAAGTATGTTTATCAGTTGTCTAGTACTTATAACACAAGTTCTGTTTAGTTTGGGACTAGATGGTGTTGTGTGATAGTTGTGGAATATTATTATTATACACCACTAATTTTTAATTAGTACAAATACTTAAAGGGCTTATTAGAAAAGCCCTTGTTATTATTTAAGTAAAGTCTCAATAAATAATATTCATAAACAGCAAAGTTATTAGCGTTTGTGTTTATCCCAAAATGTCTCTCAATTTATGGAAATATTGTGCAGGCTATTGATTATGAATGAATAAATGACGATTAAAATGGAAAAACACTGCCCGCAGTATTTTCTACTAGCAATTGTTATGTATGATTGAATCTATGATGAATTTACCTTTTCATGGTCAATTTTAGGATTTCGGTTTTTTCAACTTTTGAATACAAAAATATGATCAGTAACGGGTACAGATACAGCCCCATTTTTTGTGTACTATTTAAAAAGTAGGGGTGTATACAAGCTTTTGCCCGCGGGTTAGCCCGCGTACATAAATATTTTAGCTATCGGACCATTATTTTCAGGTTTTCTTACCTCCTACAAACAGAAAGCATATCCTTCTTTGGCTTTACGGTAGTCGGGTAAAAACAAACTTTACAAATACCGGCACGAATCTTAAGCACTCGTCGAAAGAGTCAGGATCAATTTACGCATCGTAAACATCGTCGAGCCAATCACTGTAACTACAAAGATGTACTCCCAGCTCCCGCGTCTCACTTCATACCACTAACGAGACCTAATACTTCACTTCTCATTCAAGTCTGCGCGATTTCAAGTTCAAGTCAGCGCTCAAGACCCGTGCCGGTAGTTGTAATTCCTTATAATGAAGTATTCCTGATTCGGCACCAATTTTTTCGGCACCAATGAATGGCACTAAAGCTATTTCTGTTTCGGCACCCATGCTTCCTTGTAATATTAGTGTAGATCATTACAGATGACCTTTCCACTTCAATTCAATCTGTTAGACATAGATTAGTGTTTGTTTTTAATATACTCTTGAACTACATTGCGTACAGATGCAACACTGATCTCATATTTGACGTATTGCAGGTGTGTCACATAAAATATCAGGTAACTGGCCAGCTGGTGCGTCAAGCTGTAGCTGCCAAGGCCTGGAAATGGATCGGTTGCGTGAAATTACATTAGTTAAAATTGAAATAGGTAAGGTCGACTGGTAAATAATGCCTATGGAATTAAGTCCGCCTTTGTAATTAATTTTACATTTTAATACTAGTTGAGAAACTTTGTCATTGGATCGAGGTGGAATTCGCCCGAGTAGCAGGTGAGGGTATTATGGAGCAGAGCGCTACAATGACATATTTCCAAGTGTGATCGCAGTCAAGCACTAGTTTATATCAATTAATAAAAGTGTATCAAACGGCGTTTTTCAATACACTTACGAAAATATAAATAAACAGATGTTTACCGGTGACTCGTGAGGGTCGCTTAACGATAAATACAAAAAAATTGTGGCGGTGTTGAGCTCGCGTATATATATATAATTATATACACACTAGTACGGAAAACAGTAAATTGCGGGATAAAGACCGGTAGGGGTAGGAGCAGTTTCTCGAGCTGTACACTACCTCAAAACTGCTTTACCGTTCGCGTTAGAACCTGCATATCATAAATAATATTGAATCAATCGTGTTGAAAAAAATATATAGTATAGTTGAGCATATACTCTGAGTCCCATATGTTGTGAAAACACGATTACTAAAAAAAATCTCGATACAAAAAAATCACAAACTTCCCTCTTAATTTTGTTAATAAACCGCAGTACTCGGTTAATACTTAACGTATTGTAATAAAGCTTAACTCATCGAATGCCGTAATTAGAGAACCAATAGAAAGACAATTGCTTATGTCGAACTGTGTAACTTAAGACATTCAAAAGATTAAATCCAGTGATTTACACCTATGCAGTATGTTTGCAGATGTTCCAGGTGCTGTCTTAAAACATTTTAGAGGTATTAGTAGTATATGGAAATAGAGTCTGTCTAATAAGTTAAACGACTAATAATAAATAATCACTAGGTATATAATATATATACAAACTTAAAATAATAATATATACAAACGAGTAAAAAAGGCTGAAAAATGGGGAAAACTCACAGGGCATCAAAAAATTCGTCCACATCGATGTCAGTGGGAAAAGTGCCCAGAACGCTGGCAGCATTGCCACGCTGGATGGCAATGCTGATTCGTTGACTGAAGAAGAGTCCAGCCCTCTGGTCACGCGAAGAGTCGACCAACTGTTTGCTGATATCCCGGACAACTCGATGAGCGCTCGGACCCCATGGCCCTATAGTTTCAACCCCAAACGGCTCAAACACATAACTTCCAATGAGGTTATTATATTTACGCCGTTTGAGGTTTTCTGCACCTGCAGCAGCCGCCCCAGCACAGCCCGCCGTACTCAGAAGATGGGATGGCGCAAGGGTGTCGACACATGTTGCATCCCACACCAAAGGCCTACCCAATTTCCAAGGCATTATAGTCATCCCATCTGGCCTCTTCCCATCGTCACGTGCCAAGCCATTGGGCTCTAAAACAGCTGGCACCCCGGCGGTGACAAGAGCTCGACGGATGATGTCATTAATACTGGCATGCCGTGCTATCCGACCAGCGCTTCTGCTGCAAGATAGGCCATGGTGTCCGAGGCGGTCGACTGCTTCGCCACACTGACATCGATGTGGAGCTCCACTAGGAGCACCTAGACGCAGGCATGTAGCGATCCGGAAGGTGGTGTCACTTAGCAAAGTACCTATGTTAGGTGACGGTAAAGCCTGTAGCCAAAGGCCCGACTCCCATTCACCCACAGCCAGTAGGCGAGCGCGCTCAGCAGTATTGGTGGACGTTTGGAGGTATGCGGAACAGAGAGTAAAGTCCCACATACCTCCGTTGAAAAGGGAGGATCCCCCGACCAGACAGGTGTTATTGTCTGGTGGGCTACTGCCCGATAGATGATTTCGGGCTGTCGTATATGTTCAAATCGCGCGGAGAACTTTGATTGCGCGATGCAGGATTTCGTACTTTCTTCGTAGTTCTTATGTGGCGCCATAGATGTCGCTACATCACTCCCCTCCGGAGATCGGAGATCGATGGTTCTTTTGATGCTTCATGATGCGTGCCAGGCCAGTGATAGGTTGGTTCCAGTGGGTCGGAACCGATGCCGCATAGTTCTCGGTGAGTCGGAACTGTCTGCGGTGATGCCCCAGTGAGTCGGGGTGTTTGCTATCCCAGTGAGTCGGGATAATGCCCCAGTGAGTCGGGGTGATGATGTCCCAGTGAGTCGGGATGATGCCCCAGTGAGACGGGGTGGTGAGTTTGGAGGTGGACGGAACAGAGAGTAAAGTCCCGCAAACCTCCGTTGAAAAGGGAGGATCCTCCGACCAGACAGGTGTTATAGTCTGGTGGGCGACTGCCCGATAGATGATTTCGGGCTGTCGTATATGTTCAAATCGCGCGGAGAACTGTGAATGCGCGATGCAGGATTTCGTACTTTCTTCGTAGTTCTTATGTGGCACCATAGATGTCGCTACATCACTCCCCTCCGGAGATCGGAGATCGATGGTTCTTCGATGCTTCATGATGCGTGCCAGGCCAGTGATAGGTTGGTTCCAGTGGGTCGGAACCGATGCCGCATAGTTCTCGGTGAGTCGGAACTGTCTGCGGTGATGCCCCAGTGAGTCGGGGTGTTTGCTATCCCAGTGAGTCGGGATAATGCCCCAGTGAGTCGGGGTGATGATGTCCCAGTGAGTCGGGATGATGCCCCAGTGAGTCGGGGTGGTGCTGTCCCAGTGAGTCGGGATGATGCCCCAGTGAGTCGGGGTGGTGCTGTCCCAGTGAGTCGGGATGATGCTGCAGGCTCCAGTGAGTCGGAGTAGTGCTGCTGGCTCCAGTGAGTCGGAGCGGTGCTTGTGCGACGTAGGGCTTGACTGCTGGCGTCGACCAGGAGAGGTTCTTGATAGCTCTTCATGTGACTGGCCGAAGGTGCTGTGTGCCAAGCCAAGGTCGCTGATGAGGCTGAAGGTGATGACCAGGTATGACCAGGTAGGCATGCTGGTGGTCAGGATACCCTCTATAGCCGTGGGTGCTGGCTGTATGGCTCGCTGCTCGAAAGCTTGAGGAAGTGATGATGACGTCACGAAGTAGTAGCTGCACGAAGGATGCGCTGACGTTCTTTATCGAGGGTCACCAGTTTGGAGGTATGCAGAACAGAGAGTAAAGTCCCACATGCCTCCATTGAAAAGGGAGGATCCTCCGACCAGACAGGTGTTATAGTCTGGTGGGCGACTGCCCGATAGATGATTTCGGGCTGTCGTATATGTTCAAATCGCGCGGAGAACTGTGAATGCGCGATGCAGGATTTCGTACTTTCTTCGTAGTTCTTATGTGGCGCCATAGATGTCGCTACAGACGTATTAATGAGATTATTCCGTACCAACCTGCAGAGCGGCTCATCCCACTGTCTCTGGGAAGATGGATTTTCGGGCAACGCCTTGTCCGGGCAAGTGATTTTCCAGGCGCTTACTGCAATTAATTTTTTTTTCTACGTATTGTAATTAAATTTTTTATACAAATCTAAACTAATATAATACGTGTACTATATGTTTTCAATTTAAAATAATGTTACTTTTTATTTTGTTAGAAATTTAATACCGAAATATTGCGTGGAAAACTACGCGTCCGCGACGGCCGCTGTACTGATGCAGTCGCGCTCCGGCGCTCAGACGGGGAGCCTGTGTCGCGTCGCGTCGTCACGCGCTCTTACGTATTATTAGTATATTGTTTTATTTCTGAAATGGGAAATGACCGGAATACAAAAAAAAAAAAGAAGTTGGAGAAAAGAAAATGCTAAAAACATGAATAAAATATGGAAGTAAGTGCCTATCTTTCAGATCCTAATAAGTCATAAATATTACCTTATCAACTACATAATATTTAGTCTAATTATGTTTTTTCGACACGAAAATTCTTAGTTTGTATCTAAATTGGTAAGAAATTAGCTAACTATTTACCTTCTTTACAATAAAAAGTAAATCAGATAGGTAAACCGTAATATAATCTTATAATACTTACCTAAATACGTTTTGCATTTTCAGAGATAAGAAAATATTACCCAATAGTGACTGCAATATCTTTATTACGGAAGAACTTTATTAGGAGAACGTATCGGAGACGGAGCCGTGCACGTGATTATCACATATTATATTTTTTCACAAATTAGATCATTTATATTTTTGTTCTTTGGTACCTCGTAGGTGGGTACTGGGTACGTCTATATTGAATTGCTAGAATAAATATTGTATTGTAATTTTTTATTACTAAGTATTTATTTATTATCATCTTGTCGATTGCATAGAATTACGTAGGTGCAACTACACAGCTACCGTATCTAAATATTAGGGTAGCAGTCCCAGTTGTTTCCACGATCACAATTATTTTTGTAGTACCTACCTACTGAACAAGGTAAGTAAACCTATATTTTGTTACAGAATGCAAATACCAACGGAGCATACGGAACCTAGTAGTTGTAGAAATGCAAACGAATATCGTTTTATGACGTTATCACGTTACAAACTGTAGAAATGTAAGTTTATCTCTCTCTAAAATATTTTTGAATTACATTTATTTGAATATCCTAATTATGCCAGGAACGAGCTATGTTTACATATTATTGCAAACGTATTGTTACAGGATACTGTGACTGTCTGTCACTAATTCCAAATTAATAACGAAATATTATATTTATCTTTAAACACCACGTCTGGCGACATGGGCCACTTAGACCCTCATAAATTGTCCTTTTAATGTGAAAGGAACAATTACAAAAAAGGAAATATTTTAGCACAATAGTAAAGAAATGGATGCAATTTCTAAAGATGGAACATGTGCACGCCGGGCGCGTCGTCGGACAAAGACGACCCAAACCTTTTAGAAGCTATACAAAAATAAAGCAATAAAAAATAGTTAGCAAAGCGTGGGAATTGATAAGGGATACTGAGCCTTAAGGCGAAAGGAGGCACGGGGTTGACTCGGTAGGATAAGGGACTTCGCGTGAGACCGTGGTAGGGGACAGACGTCCAGAGGACTTAGCGTCAGGGCCGAGTAGGGAACACACGTCTAGGAGACTGGGCTTCAGGGCCCGAGAAAGGACACGTTCAGCTAAGCCATCTGACTCGATATATCGTAGAGCAACGTCCCGTTGTAATTCTTAGGAGTGCCAGTATTGTAATACAGTATTAGATATAGGTGGACTGAGTCCAGTTTAGGCTTCTCAAATATTTATAGTACAGGTCTGTGCGTGTGAATCAGAGTACGAATAGATGGGCGTTGATTGTGATCTAGTGAGTAGTGTGTAAGTACGCGAGTGAATCTCAGCGGCTGTGTTGAAGACTGAATGGGTGAGTGTTGTGTGTTTTATCCTTCCTTATTCCATCCCATGACAAGGTAACCTGAGCTTGCGGTTGGTGTTAGGGACTCGGAGAAGGCCTTCCTTTGGAGTGAGCATGACATTGACTTTCCTTCGAGTGGACTTGACACTTCCCGCCATACTTGGCGCAACCATGACTAAAACACTGCCAATTGAAGGTCGAACCGAATAACTATTCGTTACATCTTAAGGCCAGTTTGAGCTATACGGATATCACAAACCACCAAACGTTGGCGATGGCTACCTTCCCTTAGAACTGACTGACAGTAGATTATTTTACATTGTTCTTGATATGCGCACACTTCCACAGAGATTGGGGTAGTCACCGCCAAGTATCCTAAACATTGGTAGTCGTTCTAAGGAACGCTAGGGATCGTATCTCGTTAAAACACACTCGGCTTTCGGGCCTCTTACTGATACAAAAAATAATATTTAGCGAGACACGAAATTTGGACACATTTCAGAAAAGTACCTCAGCTAGACGTAGCTCGGAGGCGTGCCGGTTATGTTGTCCTCACCTTGGGGCTGTAAGGAAGTGAGAAGTGTCGATAAACCACTTCGGCGTCTAGCAAGGCAACTGTGAATAGTTCTACGACCGACTGACGATGCGTCACGCTTGTTTAAGTTTTGTATTGTCTTAGTGATGAGTGAGTAGTAGATACGGAGTCAATTGTTCAAGGAAGTGTGTCTTATCCAATAGCAGAGGCCTCACAACCCTTTGCCGTAGGATTGGTCAGGACACGCACGAGCGAAACGAATGAAAGTAATTTCCAAAACTATTTAACTTGCACATACAAGCGTCACGTGTTATATACCCTTTTGCAGCCCTCTCAGTCTCATAATATTCATAACTAAAAAGAAAAGTAGATTATCCTTCCTTATCACTTGGATTTCCAACCCTATTTGATTTTAACTTTGTTTTTCTCAATTCCCCACCTAATCCCCTAGCTTTCTAAGTCGGGAGAAGGTGACATATTCCTTGGAAATCCATTACTGTCGGTGGGAGCTTGTCCATGTCTCTGGTTGAAAGCTACAAGGGTGAGCGAATGGCGGCGCTCGCCCTCTCCCCCTAAGGGGGGGAGCCGACATTCATACCTTCATGTAGGGAAATTCAGGAAAAATGAAAATTTTATCAGCCTAGGGTCTTATTGGAACAGTCACATGTTTGGTACCTCGTAGGTGGGTACTGGGTACGTCTATATTGAATTGCTAGAATAAATATTGTATTGTAATTTTTTATTACTAAGTATTTATTTATTATCATCTTGTCGATTGCATAGAATTACGTAGGTGCAACTACACAGCTACCGTATCTAAATATTAGGGTAGCAGTCCCAGTTGTTTCCACGATCACAATTATTTTTGTAGTACCTACCTACTGAACAAGGTAAGTAAACCTATATTTTGTTACAGAATGCAAATACCAACGGAGCATACGGAACCTAGTAGTTGTAGAAATGCAAACGAATATCGTTTTATGACGTTATCACGTTACAAACTGTAGAAATGTAAGTTTATCTCTCTCTAAAATATTTTTGAATTACATTTATTTGAATATCCTAATTATGCCAGGAACGAGCTATGTTTACATATTATTGCAAACGTATTGTTACAGGATACCAATGGAACACGTGTGTAGTACTCCTAAAAATGAAAACAATCTTGATGGTACAAAAGCTGTAGAATTGTGAGTTACTCACCCACATTTTTATAAGATTTGTTTTCACACTAATCACACTATATATATCTATCTTACATTCAGTCAAAAAAGTACCGGGAATGGATGATTTGTTTATGGTTCCAAATGCAAATTTTAGATTTTTTTGTTGTTGCTAGATTGTTGCATCTATTATTTATATTAAATAATAGATGCAACTCAAACAGTGCTGTTTTTAGTTATATCATGACTAGACATGATGTGTATTGTGAATTTAATTTAATTAATTTATTTTGCATCGCCAATGGAATTTCGTGTTCGGAGTCACTGAAAATGTTACAGAAGGCTTACGGTGAATCGACTTTATCAAACACACGTGCTTATGAGTGGTACAAAGCATTCAAAAGCGGTCGAGATGTGATTGAAGATTTGCCTTGCTCTGGTAGGCCATCAACCTCTGCAACTGAAGTTAACATCGCAAAAGTGAAGGAAATAGTGACTGAAAATCCTCATTCAAGTTTGAGAGAGATAGCCGCCGAACTTTCTGTATCTCACGAGTCGATCCGTACCATTTTAACTAATCATTTGGGTATTAAAAAAAGTTGCCGCTCGGCTAGTCTCAAAAGACCTGAATTTTCTCTAAAAACTCAATCGCATGAGAGTCGCTGAGGACATGCTAGAACGAGTCAATTCCGACCTAACACTCATGAAACGCATTGTTACTGGCGACGAGACGTGGGTTTACGAGTTTGACATGCAAACAAGTCAACAAGCGAGAGTGGCGCCTTCCAACTGAATCAAAACCGAAAAAACCACGCCATAATCAATCAAAAGTCAAAGTCATGTTAACTGTTTTCTTTGACTATCGCGATGTTGTGCACTCGGAATTCTTACCAAAAGGTCAAACGGTAAATAAAGAATATTATTTGAGCGTTATGCGGCATTTAAGAGAGCAAATTCGACGAAAAAGGTCAGATTTGTGGAAAGAAAATTCTTGGATTTTGCACCACGATAATGCGCCTTCGTACAAGGCCTTCATTGTGAACGAATTTTTGACCAAACACTCAACAAATACTATCGAGCAGCCACAATATTCGCCAGATATGGCTCCAGCCGACTTCTATCTTTTTCCTAAACTCAAATTACCACTTCGTGGCACCCGTTTTCAATCTGTAGAAGACATAAAGGAGAATTCGCGGCGAGAACTGAACTCAATTTCGGAAACAGTGTTTAAAAAATGTTTTGATGATTGGATTATTCGTTGGCGTAAGTGTATCGTTTCATACTTTGAAGGTGTTAAAATAAATTTGGATGAATAACAAAAATTTTGTGTATTATTGATCTTTTCCCGGTATTTTTTTGACAGAGTAGTAAAACCACTATTGTATTGTGTCCAACCTGTAAAGATGGTGTGTGTTTTTTAAGAAAATAAAATGAAAAAACATACATACATACATAAAAATAAAATTGGAGTGTCTCTTTGTAATATTGAAATAACCGCTTTTGACTACATGCATATGAATATATATACGGTACATACACCAAAATAACATTTTTAGGGTTCCGTAGTCAACTAGGAACCCTTATAGTTTCGCCATGTCTGTCTGTCCGTCTGTCCGTCCTCGCTTAATCTCTGTGACCGTTAGCACTAGAAAGCTGAAATTTGGTACCAATATGTATATCAATCACGCCGACAAAGTGGTAAAATAAAAATTGGAAAAAATATTTTATTAGGGTAGCCCCCCTATATGTAAAGTGAGAAGTGATTTTTTTTTTAATTTCAACCCTAACGTGTGATATATTGTTGGATAGGTATTTAAAAATGAATAGGGGTTTACTAAAATCATTTTTTGATAATGTCAATAATTTCGGAAATAATCGCTCCAAAAGTAAAAAACAATGTGTCCCCCCCCTCTAACTTTTGAACCATAAGTTTAGAAAATATGAAAAAAATCTGAAAAGTAGAACTTTATAAGGACTTTCTTGGAAAATTATTTTGAACTTGATGGAAAGAACAGTTTTTGTACAAAAAAGACAAAAAGGTTGTACAAAATAATTTCTGGACTAAGTTTGTAGTATAATCGTACATGCAAGCATTTTTTTAAACTCATTAGTGGGTACACTTATTGTGACGGACGGGAAACTACGGAACCCTACATTGAGCGTGGCCCGACACGCTCTTGGCCGGTTTTTTACAATTTTTGTCTGTCTGTTTGTTCCGGCTAATTTTTGAAATGACTGGACTGATTTTGACGGGACTTTTTTGGCAGGTAGCTGATGTAATAAGGAGTAACTTAGGCTAATTTTATTTTAGAAAACATAAATTCAAAATCCTGTATTCCACGCGAACGAAGTCGCGGGCATAGCTAGTAATATTATAAAGGCTAAAGTTTGTGAGTGTGTGTGTGGGTCTGTGTGTGTATATTTGTTACTTTTTCACGCTCGAACGGCTGAACGAATTTTGATGAAACTTGGAGTACGGGTAGACTATGTCCTGGAATAGCACGTAGGGTACTTTATCCCAAAGGTATTTTTCCTTAGGGTAATTTTCTATTTTCACGCGAAACCACTGGTACAAGTTAGCTTTGTATATTTACTTATTTTTTCCTTTTCAGATTTCCAGAAACATTACCTAGTGACCCTGAGATTATGTCCTTGATAAAAATGCTTGGCTAAATGCCGGTCCTGCTCCACAGCCACAGCCACTTTTGCTTACAAATTAGTTTTATTTTTTATTTTTATTTGTTTGTATTTATAAATATTGGAAGAGATACTATTCCCCTTTTTGTATTTTTGTTTTCGAAGTGTTTCTTTTTTAAATATTTTTTTAATTACCTTTATTTCTTAAATTATATATTATTATTACCTATCTACATTGTGTTCACATATTAGAAGCAACAAGAAATATGGAACTCATGATATGATTAAAAAAAAAAGATTGTCCATTGAGTTTCTTGCACGTTCTTCTCCATAGAGATCTACGCTTTGGAACGTGCAATTTAGCTTCACTTTTTTTTTGTTTTTGAAAATTCAAAAGTGCCTGTACGAGTAACTGGTCTATTTGAAATAAACGTTTTTTGATTTTTGATTATAATTATTATATCAATAATCTCTAATTTTATTTCCATACCCATGCCTATATGGATAGTAAATGTGTGTTTTACCCTACCGTACGCTCGAAAAGACGCGCGACGCGACACCGCCGCGCCGATGTGACTCGGCCGCGCTATGTAAGTACCTACTTCGTGCGAGCGAGATAGTTGCGACTGTAGCCACGGGCCGGTTGAACGAAATTTTTGATTTGAGCTGGAGTAGTGTGGGCTCTTAAACCCCAAGCGAACGCCGGCGTTCGCGCACCTATTGTCTTTCAAAGTGTTGGATAACCCAATTATCGAGGAAGGCTATATAACATCACGCCACAACTAATAGGAGTGGAGCAATAACTAAAAACGCAGGTGAAGCCGTGGGGATACCTAGTGTACCTATAAAGTAACTGCAGCTGAGAGCATTTATGATATTAATATCAGACGTATTATTTCCAAAAGAATGTTTATCGTTATTAACAGTAATTAAAAGTGTTTCTATGAAGTAAGCAGTGGTAGTAATTGAAGAATGCAGTTCCTGTCCTTGGAATAGCTTCGTGAGTTTATACCGTGATTCGTGGCTCGTTATTGAACTGAGTGGCTACTATTAGTCTTACATGATACTAATAAATCTTCTCCTTGATTGTAACTGCGTCTTTATAGCCTAGGTGCTTTTTTTAAGGTGTTTTTTAGGAATTTCTCGCGACTAAAATCACACCTATATTCCTTCAGTTGCTTTTTGCGTTTTAGAACCACGAGTATCCCTCTTATGCTTTTTCCCGTGGTTCTAGCAAGCATCGGCCTTGCTCGGCGATTCGGCAACCATTCTCCGAGACCGATTCGTCATTGTACTGTTCGTCGAAGGACGATCGATTCATTTATTTCCGTTTCCCAAGCAGAATCTTTTACCTATGGGCGTTTCGCCGACAGGAACTTTAATTTTCGACACTTTCGCCGACAGGAACTTTAATTTTCGACACTTTCGCCGACAGGCCTTTTAGCAACCGAATGTTTGACCGACACCACGATAAGCCCCTAACTTACTACTTCAACTGCATACTTTTTCATCTACGGAGAGTTCGCCGTCAATCATCCTCCTCCTCCTTGTTTCGTTTATCCTCAATGCTGAGGGTCGTGACCTCGACGAATAATTTTCTTGTGGACTATATCTCGCCATGTTGGCCTAGCTTCGGCGATGTGGATGGCGTCGCAGACTGTGGTCTCCAGTGTAACACGGGTTTGGTCTGATCAACGTAACGGACTCGCCTGGGTCTTTCCCCATCTATTTTTCCTGTCAGCAACTTTTCCAGGTTATCACATCTCTTTTTGGCAATGTGGCCAAAGAAATCAAATATTCTTCTTTGGCATGTGGTGGTGAGTCTCATGGGTGATTCGACTATTATGGAGTCGTTGGTCCGATGCTCTGACCAGTCCCGTCTGACCGTCAATCATAAGACGAGCGATATAACAAAAATACACATTTCTACAGATTACTAATATCTTATGACATAATATGCGTTTTATCTGTAACGATTTTTCCTGCTCTTATATTTCAGTTGAGCACGCTTGCATTTAAAAAAATAATCTATTCCCTCTTGACTCCAAGTTGCAGCTATCAGGAAACAGACTCCAGCAGGTAGTTCTTCTCCTTAGCTGTACGGACACAATGAACATGTTCTCGTTATCCCAACCATTAACCCGAAATTGCGGTTACAACGAATGTATCAAAAGTTAATTAGGATTCCTTTGATCTCTATTTACGATACAAACAAATTATCAACGTACTTGCCTAAGAATTCTATTGCTATAAATATTATTAAAATAATAAACAACAAGCCTATGTTGTCACAGTAAATCAGAATACTAAAAATAATTGTTTCCTAAAAGTGTTTCTCAGTAACATTGGCAGCCGGCTTGCAGGTGATGTGATGTGATGCAATGTTGCACATTACTCAGGCACCCTTGAACGCAGCCGGAGTCAAGGTTTGCGCCATACTGCATAAACTCACATCCGAGTAGGGTCACCATGGAATTGATTTTCATGGGGATATAACTTTTTTTTACTCTACAAATCCTGCTCCCTTTTTAGTGAAAATACTCTTAATAAAATAGTTTTTCTGAGACTTTCATATTCAAATAATGTCGGTCTATAATAAACTTCTCTTTTTACTATTAGTACGCCATTGACAGCTCCTTTTTTAATTTTAGTTGTTTCTGTCCATCCAAAGTTTGTCTGGTGACATCGATATGTCCTTGATGTAATAATGCTATCGCACATTACAGTAAAAAAAAAACAACCGATTTCAATGTAAAAAAAAAAACACTAAGGGTGAGTTGCACCATTTAACTATAACGATAACAAAGCCGTTAACAGTTGTCAAATCGTCGAATTGACCAATAGGCGGCCGTTTCACGGCTGGTTATGGTTTGGTTATCGTTATAGTTAAATGGTGCAACTCATCCTAAAAAGTGCAAAATAACTGTAATTTCGGAAGTTGGTGTTAAATAACGAAGAGACGAAACTGTTAAACTGTAATTAAAGTTATTATGCATTTTTAGTTGAGTTTATTCTTAAATAAGGATCAGGATCCTTACATAAGGTTGTAGTAAAAATGGTAGGTATTACTGTAGTAATACGGGATTCATTTTTATTATTTCCGATCCTCACTGTAGGTACAACAAACAGCAAAGTGCATTCAAAACATACAGTTATCAGCGAATATAAATAATTCAATATGTCGATGATGCTACTGATAACCTTCCACTCCTGACAACAGGAACACTTCACTATCGCATCATTTTGTAATCAAACATGTAATTAAATTAAATTGTTTATAATTATGTAAACTGCGGCGCCTTTGATCTAATAGACTACTTCAAGATGAAGTTTGTAACCATTTTCAAGAAGAGTAAAATCGTAGCAGAATTATTTTTTAAACTTTTAATGATTAGATACACATTATGAAGATTAATTAAGCACTAAATAAGTCCTGTTGATAAATAATAGACATTAAAATAATTTATTACGCACTAACTGCCAATGAGGCTCTAGCTCCGTGTAATTATTGCTTCCCACCTTTCAGAGGTCGTTTAATATAAATGTATCAGTTTTTTTTTTATTAAAGCGAATAAAATAAAATAAAAATTCAAATAAGTCATGTTAGTTTTGAGTTTAAGTCGAACTAATGAGCAGCAATTGTATTGTTGTATACATTATAATTATAAATAGATAGATAAAACTTTATATGCGCTTTTGAAAGTATCAAGTGGGTAAAAATCATCCAGATGACACCCCCCTTGGGCGGAGCGGGAGATAGTGTCAGATTTTACAGACTAAAAAACTCACTCTGTTCCTTCGTTGCCTTTCACAACGTGACCGAGTATATCTTGGACCCAATAGGCTTCGACCCTGCTGAGCCCCTACGGTTGCTGACTGACAACTCGGCTCGGTCCGGACATATTTTGATCGCATAAGCAAATGGCCAAGAAACTCTACGGTCTAACACTAGCATTAACACTTTAATTATGTGATACTATTATATATTAATGATCTGGCTTTAAATTTTATATAAATTAGCCTATTCGGCCTACAAAATCGTTTCATTAAAAAAAAAAGCGTTTGGACTAATATTTGATGCAGCCAGAATACCGAAATTCTGGTTACCTCGAAAGTTCAGACAACATTTTATTTGTTATTTATGTAAACTAAGGAACTAGTCTTACACCTGTTAATGACGGCAGGACCGGTTCACACCTGTAGCTATGCTAAACAGATCTTTGCAATTACAGGATTACGAACTATCGCCGGATGAGCGAGAATACTAAGATAATTCTAAAGGATTCCAACTGTTTACATTTCTATAGCTATGGATTAAAAACCAGTCCTTTCATCTGTGTATAATGTACATATGTAAAAAGTAGCGTCTTTCCTTTTATTAAGTTTTTTAGGTGAAACACTATCGAAGGATTCATTTCGCTCCAAGTGTAGCGATAGAGTCAGACTGTTACTGGTAAAACACACCTGTATTCCCTGGCCCTGTCAATTTTGTTGATTTCACTTTGAGATGAGGACCGAGTATGACTGGACGGTGAATTAAATCGGCTAACCGCCCGCAAACTCGTTAATGCGTGGCTAGTCGTTTAGGAGGCGTTAATTTATAACGCGTTTACGACGCCATCTACCGAATCCAATTTCATTTTCAAATCATCTAGGAACCCACTCAAATATACCTCATCATCATCATCATCATCATATCAGCCGAAAGATGTCCACTGTTGGACATAGGCCTCCCCCAAGCGTCGCCACAACGACCGGTCCTGTGCGTCACGCATCCATCGGAAATCAAAAATCAATCAAATATACCTACACACATTTAAATCGGGCGAGCCGTTTAGGAGAAACAAATGTACAGAAGAATGATAATTATATATGTAAAGATATGCACTGATTATTTTAGTCACAGGATGAAGATCCTCAGACATAAGTATCAGTATCATACATTGTAGATTTAAGTACCCGTTCCTATCAGCTTCTTATTAATACAGTTTCTACTTAAAAACAAGTACTTAGTACTTCAGACATTTCCTATAGTTGACGTAGCATGATTAGTTCTAGCGAGTGCATTCTCAGAGAACTTTCATTTCCAGGGTTTGAGTTTACTAATCTACTTAAATAAAAAATAATAAGTTAGAATTTAAATTATTTTTTAGACGTTCTGATTAGATTGTTATCAATTTATCAATTATGTATTAAGAAAATTCTTAATAAAATAGTACAAAATGAATTATGCCCGATTCTGTTTTGATTGAAACTAAATCTGTAGCAACATTTATGTCTGTATAGACATACTTGAAAGATTATTTAAATTTAGGGTCCTCGCACAAGAGCCACTAAAAAAAGTCACCACAAAAAAACGCCACCACAAAAAAGCTAGAAGCGGCTTTTTTTGTGGCCCGTGTGCAGGGATACTTAGTTAATTACCTAATATCGGTTTAGGTAAATACCTAATTGTAAAATTTTTAGATAAAAATTTTAGACAAAAGACTGTATGTTAAATTATTTACATTTAGTTAACTAACTAAACAAATGGTGTATAATTTATAATTTAGTAATAAAAAACCTCAATATCGATTTGGAATAGTCTGTAAGAATATTGTTGGGAATAAAAAATAAATAGATAATAATAATAGAGACGACGTCGTCGTCGGCGTCGTACGTCGCGGCATAACAAAATTTTTACTAATGAAAATAGTATTGTACTACCACATTTTTCAAATAACTAACTAAGCTAAATAATAATAATAATAAAAAAGCTATAAAATAATAATAATACTAATAAACATTAGTTTCTCAACAACGTGTGGTTACCCTACTCTGACGTAGTGACATTTTGGCAGTAGATCAACTGGCAGTGCGGTGACGTTGATGCTCTGTGACGAGCCCATTGCATCGATGGACTGCTAATGTTTGTTTGTTTGTATTGGATTTATCTTTGATGGTATTACCGTCGTTGAGGAACTGTGTTAGGTTTATCATGACTCTGAAAGCATTGGTTTGCTTTGGTCATAATGTAATGGGATTATGAATTGCAAAGATCTGTGTTTTTTTTTAAGGTGGGATTTCATCACATATTTTCTTGCTCTAGTTGGAGCGAAGTGTCAGAATTTTAAGAACTAAAAGCAAAACAGGAGTGGAAGGCGGTCGCCTCCTTCTGCGAAGCAGTAATGCTAGCGAAAGAGGCAGCCGCACGCGTGAAGGAACAGTCGTTCTCACGCCCTAGTCGCTGGGGTGCCAACTTTGGTTTCCAGCCACGGTACGAACGGACACGAAAAATGGACGACGAGCAATGGGTAGCTCACTGTCACCATTCGGACCAAGCCCGAGTCGTAATCGGCGTCTCAAAGAGATGTCAGGAAAACGTAGGAGCCCGGCGGGGCTGATGCTCGCTGGAGCCACGGGGAGTTTCTGAAAGAGAAACCGTGCTCCGAGAACGCAGAGAGCAACTGAAGGACAACGGTGTAGTCACTAAAACTCTGTCACGCCCGCAACCGTGTCCGGAATTGCCCTACATCTTTTGCTTGTTTCAAGAGGACTTTACTGACTAACATTTCTTCCTTTGACTTTGATCCCTGAGTTTGTTTCGATATTTCTTCTCAGAGTAATCAGCTGGGAAACACCGACACATAGTTTAAACTGACGTGTAAATTTTTAAAAACCTAGATGATTTATCATTTCCAATCTGTATAAATATTGCTATTCTTTAGGCGCGTAAAAGGATAAGTTAGGTACCTACTTATCCTTTTACGCGCTTTCTGGAATATAAAAGGACTTGGCATTATTCCAAACTACAAAATATACTACGATACATTACATTTACGTATGATTACAATATAAATCAATGTAATATTCATCGTATTAGGTGCTAAATTCCGCGTGCGACTGTGATATATCATTAGATCCATGTTTAATGATGTGATAATATTATAATGAAGACGCTAAATCAACGTAGTCAATAAGATTAACATAATTAGTCAAATCTTCAAGCTTAAAACCCTTTATGAAGTACCAAGGTAAATCAAACCCCTATGTAGGAGTAACTAATTTATAAAGAGTAACTGTTCAGCTAAATATTGTGTCGTTCCTTTTACAGATATCCTTGAACAGCATATTAGTTATATTTCCACATTGAGACCCCGATATACACAAGACACTCAGACCCAGAACCCAAAGTGCTTTGGTACAGGCCATGGTCCGGAGCGAGGAGGAGTGGCAGGCGGTCGGCACCTGCTGCGAAGCAGTAATGCTAGCAAAGGAGGAGGCTGCATCAGGCAATGGCGCTCACAGCGTCCCAGCCGCTGCCGGGATTCCTATCCCGATTTCCGGCCACCGTTGGCGCGGGCTTGCGGACGGCGAGCAATGGGTAGCTTGCTGTCCTACCGTTTGACCGTCTGATAACTGTCCGATCCGAGCCCAAGTCGTCGACAGCGCGCACTTTTCCCGCGCGCCTCAAGGAGTTGTCAGCAACCGTAGGGGCCCAGCAGGGTCGAAGCCTACTGGGGCCAGGGTCTGTTTCCGAAAGGGAGGCTTAGCCCCGGTATGAAAAGCAAGAAGGAACGGGGTGGGTTTTTTTGTCAGTAAGAGTCTGACACTATCTCCCGCTCCGCCCAAGGGCGGGGGATGTCATCTGGATGATTTATAACCATTGAAAAAAAAAAATAAACTCGGAGCCCAAATATTTGTTCAGTGCAGCAATCGAACCTATGACACTCAGTGCAGAAAACAATCGCGTAACAATATTGACATGACATCCTCCGGCAGTGGGAAAGTCTTCCAATGACCGAAGTGAAATAAACTTTAGTAAAATCAAAAAACTTTTAAATTGCTCATAGGGTGAAAAATATGTCTTCTAAAATTTCTGGAAAAATCACATACTTAATTCAAGAAATTGAACACATTTATTGTTCTATCCCTGATTGCATTTAAATTGTCAAACTGCTAAAAATGTCTTGATGGCCCAATGCTTAAGGCGCCCGATTCTCATGCATGAGGTTGCGTGTTTGAAACCGGGAAGTACCAAAGTAAATTTTTCGGCTTAACGTGTTTCGGAAAGCACATTATGTCATTGTTATTCGTAGATCTTTACAGATTTAAAAAAGGGTATTTTTCCTAGCTAGTTGCGAAAAGGCTTGGGAGATGATGAGGTGCATTTCAATATTGTCCAAACCAGGTCTTCTTATGAAAGGTAACATGGAATCATATGTAAACACATGATCAGATTGTTCACCTGTTGCCAAGTTTCTAAGCTAAATTTAACATTATCAGACTATTAAAAATGTTAGTCATTTATACCGTTATACTTCCGATATCCAAGGGCGTTTGAATTTCAACATCTATTTTTTTTAACTATTGACAGAGAAGAATCGTCAAACTAAAGTGGCATTGGGCAGGGCACATTGCTTGCAGAACAGATGGTCGATAGAGTCGAAAATATCTGGAGTGGCGACCACATACCGGAAGACGCAGCGTTGAAAGGGGTCGCACAAGGTGGACCGATGACTTGGTGAGGGTCGCGGGAATCCAATGGTTGCAAGACGCACAGGACCGGTCATTATGGTGACACTTGGGGAGGCCTATGTCCAAAAAAGAACGTCATTCGACTGTAATGATGATGATGGATCATACTTGACAAGGAGAAACGACTCTTTAGAATATGATAGAGATAATCATCATCATCATCATCATCATCATATCAGCCGAAAGACGTCCACTGTTGGACATAGGCCTCCCCCAAGCGTCGCCACAACGACCGGTCCTGTGCGACACGCATCCATCGGATTCCCGCCAGAGATAATACTCTGTAATAAATACTGCTCTTTTTTTGAGGTGAGAATTCTTCGAATATCTTCTGCTGCTCTAGGGTGAAGTGAGAGGGCGTGTCAGATATGTACTGACTAAAATCGCACCTATAACCTTCAGTTGCCCTTAACACTCCAAGGCCACAGTAACATGGGTTTGTGGGCCGATGTCCACAAACCCGGACATGCATCTAATCAATAGAAGACCGACATAGGTAGCTTGCCGTCCGGGTCAAGCCCGAGTCGTCGACCGAGCGTGGTGTTCCACGTGCACCTAAAGGAGATGTCAACAAAACCGTAGGGGCCCAGCAGGGCCGAAGCCTACTTGACTTCCCAAAGGGAAACCCAGGCTCTTGGAATGCATAGCAAAGAAGGAACATAGGTCTTGTTTTAGTCAGTAAAAATTTGACACGACCACCCAATCCGCCTTGTTATCGGCACGAATATTGAGCGCTCGGCTACAGAGTGGGGATCGCTTTGCGCATTCCATACATTGGCGAGCCAATCGTCGTCATTGTTAGATACATGCAGCAAGCGCAGGGGACGAATCACGAGTGACGTCTATGACACGATGGCGCGGCGAGCCAATCACTGACATTACCCGCCCCCGTGTCTCACTTCGAACTACTAAAGAGACCGAATATTTGACTTCTGCGCAACTTGAAGCCAGCGCTCAATATTCGTGCCGATAACTATACACCATGATCTGATGTCACTTACAAAACCGAACGATGGTCTCATTTCCAGTTACCTTGGCACTCAGGAACTCCACATGGAGCTCATTAATGATTATAATGTTTCAGTATTAGCAGCAAGGTTATGTCATGAGTTTAAAGACAGCTTGGAGTAATCTACTAACGTATTTATGTTGACAATATGTCCGCCATTATTCAGAGTTACGATTGTTTTATTGGTTGGTCTATGATGGATTCTGCACAAAACTGTGGTGTTTCTTCTAAAGTTTTAGTGGCTGTTTGGCAAAGTGTAATGTGGTCAAGGGAATTTGTCGTTGAATCGTTTTCTGGGAATCGAATGATTTATTTATGATTAATTTGGCGAGTAGCGAAAACGTGGAGTACTCTTAAACGTTGGTTTTATTTAGAAATGATGGATCTCATGGATTAGTAAAAATAGATGGGTAAAAATTTGTAGAAGCATTGGCAGAACCTCTAAGAGAAAAAAAACTTGATACCCTAGACGAGAACAATGATTAACCATAAATAAATGGAATAGTCGAACGTTTAACACTGAAACCAAAATCTTGGATTTCCCAGAAATTGGATACTCCCAGATAAATTATTGTCATGAATGGAACCTGCGAAACGAGATAAATCTGAAAAGAACTCTGATGGAACTTAAACTACTAATATATTTTTAAAAAAAATCGTGTTGCACCGACCCCAAATAAAACGGGATAAGGTTAGGATGATAATGATGAACTACTACTATTATTTACTTTTTTCTTTTCTTTCCTTCTAGCTTCTGCCCGTGACTTTGCCTATGTGAAAGTATAAAGTATCCCGAGGAACTTTCCTCGGATAAGAAATAATGTCTTCATGTAATTATATAGGGTGACTGGCAATTAGTGTACGATACTTAAACACGTGATTGTGCTCATGATGACAAACAATTTTTACTATGGGAGCCTAGCCGAAATCGCGAAAAAAATATCAGCTGTTCAGTACTTAGGCAAGCATAAATGTACACTACTGAACAGCTGATTTTTTCCGCGATTTCAGGTTGGTTCCCATAGTAAAAGTTGTTGGTTATCGTAAGCACAATCACGTGTTTAAGTGTCGTACACTAATTACCAGTCACCCTTTATACGCTCAGACAGCTAAAAAGCAGCCGTCAAGGAGTAAGAAACATATACAGACACACACTTCTATATATACAAAACTAGCTGTGCCCGCGACTTCGTTCGCGTGGACTACAGGATTTTGAATTTATTTTTTCTAAAATAAAAGTAGCCTAAGTTACTCCTTATTACATTAGCTACCTGCCAAAAAAAGTCCCGTCAAAATCGGTCCAGCCATTTAAGAGATTAGCCGGAACAAACAGACAGACAGAAAGACAAAAATTTAAAAAACATTATTTTGGTACATGTAGTAAAAAGCGGTTATTTCAATATTACAAACAAGCACTCCAATTTTATTTAGTATGTATAGATCTCGCTTTTAATATTAGTGTGTTCGAATTTTTCCGTTTCTTTTATTGCAGTATCAAGGCTTCTAAAATTGCCGCAATACTAAACAAACAAACGATTAGTATCAGCTCCTATACCGTCACAAGTCGGGAAGTATTGCCAAATCCAGCAGCAGCCCGTGAACACACATCGAGGCTACGGCATTCCAACGTGAAGGCATTCGTTTTGCATTACTTGCATCGATAGCACTTCCATCTGCTGTTCATAGGGTTGGCACGAGCTTTGAGTCACTGGCGGACACGATACAACATTATTTTTTAGTATATACTAGCTTTTGCCCGCGGCTTTGCCTACGTGTCATTAGGTACTTAAGGAATCGGGATAAAAGGTAGCCTATGTTCTTTTCCATGACAAAGGCTATATGCATGCCAAATTTCATCCAAATCCATTCAGCCGTTTTTGCATGATTAAGTAACAAACATCCAAACATCCACACTTTCACATTTGTAATATTAGGATGAAACCCGAAAATAGTTTGTTTAGAATCAGTAACTGAATGAAATAGTTTTTACACCATGTTCTATTTTTTCCCAAAGATATTTAAAAAGGTCACCAGTTGGACATCACTAGTATAACACAGGTCAGGGCAGGTCTTAACAGCTTTGTACAAGTGCGCAACAACCCCTCAGTCGCCTGGATGGCCCGGTGACCATGTATTTTTGCTGACATAACTAGCTTACTTATAACTTTGTGATTTTTCATGATACAGTTATGAAATTTTGTACATAATATGTACATTCTTTACATGTAAGTGTTGTAGTACCTATGGACGGAAACGTTCGAAATAAACGTTTATTATTTACATAAAAATACTAGACACGTGTTTTGGGTTTCGCATTATACTATAACTAATGTTGTTTATTTGGACACATCGTATATCGACGCGTTTTATTTTTAATGTTTTTCACTGATGATTCGGACACTACCAAGTTTATTGAAGGTATTTAATACAGACAGATAAAAATAAAGTCATAACATAAAATATAAAAAAAAAAATTGCAATCCGAAATTACTGCTTAAAATAGTTTTGGTAACGCTTTTTTCCCCATACTAGCTTTTATCCGCGCTACCTATCTACTTACCCTACTCTACGCTACCTACCTACCATACCCTACATTCCTATTTTTTTTTACTTTTAAACCTTCCCTTTAAGCTGGTGAACTAAAGAAAAAAAAAGTTAAAATCAGTCTAGCGGTTCTTTTTTTTTTTTTTGGTGGGAAAATATTATCTAAATGACATTCCTCGCCCTTGGGGGAGCGAGAGATAGTGTCAGACTCTTACTGACTAAAAAACACACCCCGTTCCTTCTTGCCTTTCATACCGGGGCTGAGCAAAATTTACTGACTGCACTAAACAGTGTGTCCGAATTATCAGTGATAAAAATCCTAACTAATATTATAAATGTGAAAGTGTGGATGTTTGGATGTTTGTTACTTAATCACGCATCGGCAAAATCTAGTATTAAAATAAAAATGTGTCAATTATTCGGACAATGTCCGAATATACTGTGTCCAAATCACCAGTAAGTCCGAACCTTTATGGCTTATGGTTATTGAAAAGTTTGCATTACATAAGCAGTTTCCATAATAAAATGTAAAGCACTTTCTGTTGTAAATTATTGTTTGATAAAATCTTCATTTTAACAAATCTCTAGCTCGTATTGATTTTGCGTTATTTATTAAGAAATGCTTTCTATCATTGTTTAGATAAATCTTACTGGTCTACAAGATATTTCTCGATAACTTTATTTGGTGTTCTAGATCTTGAATCTAGATAGAAAATTAATACATAAGGCGTGCACTATTACATTTATAAATATCTTTTTTTAATGGAAAATGACTTCTTAAGGAGCGGAGGCGGAGCGAATGGGCGTATTAGAATTTTATTGACTAAAATCCGCCTGTAGTGTGTGTGTGTGTGTTTTCAGTTACCATTTGCGTTGTAGATTCAAAGTGAATCTTCCAGTCATTCCAATAGACATTTTTATTATCAAATTCATACTGTTCGGTAAACACAATACGGTTCAAGGACATGTGGGTAAATACTCGTACTTAGTAAACCAGCATGCATCTCTACAGATAGATTGTTGTGGGAAAAAGGAAGCCCTATCGATTGACGTTACTTGATGCCCCCTGCCAGTTGAATAACAAGCAGAAATGACAATCCAAACTACATAGCAACATTATGTCGATTTAGCATCATTGTATAGCCGACCAACTCGATTACGTCGCGTACTTTTTTAGGGTTCGGTACCCAAGGGGTAAAACGGGACCGTGATTCAGTAACGGCACAAAAATTAAGTTTTTGTATGTAGAATGTTTTACTCAGAACGTACTCTCCCCGATGTCGCGTGTTTGCGTCGATAGATGATGCTGTAGCGCGCTAGCATCGCTTCTGTAGGGCGTTGCAAATGTGACTAATGCCCGTCGCCCACGGCGTCTTTTTGTAGCAATGCTGTAGCGCGTTCCCAGCGAACAGTAGCGATGCTGTAGTGCGTTAGTAGCGCGTTGGCATTTTTTTATAGCGATGCTTTTAGGCGCTTACGAAACGTGCAGCATCGCTACAAAAAGTTGTCATGTGCGAGGGGCCTAAAGCGTGTTAGTAGCAATGCTGTCGCGGGCTTCATCATCATCATTCCAGCCAATAGGTATACCTCCTCCTGTGTGTTTCGCTTCCATCGGTTTCCCGCAACCTTCACCAAGTCATCGGTCCACCTTGTAGGAGGCCTTCAAACGCTGCGTCTCTCAGTACGCGGTCGCCACTCCAGAATCTTTTGGTCCCAACGGCCATCTGTTCTGTGAGCAATGTGCCCTGTCCATTGCCACTTAAGTTTGGCAATTCTTCGTGCTATATCGCGGGCTTATCTCAACAAAAAGTCGCCGAAGAGAAGGGGGCTAAGATAAAATCAAAATCAAAACCAGTTGCAGCTCATCCATTAAACTCATACGTTCAACAGCCCTACAATGCAACTATGTACCTCAAATATTTCACCATTATGTTATGATAAACACGCATTTCTCCATACACTGCTTACGACTGACGTTATTTTGATCACGTCAAGTTTATTTTTGGAAAGTTTTCGCGTATTTCTGGCTGTTTATTATTGTAAACTATTGACAGAAATAGTTCTAAGAGAACGTTGTTAATCATCAACATTTTCGGACGTGATAACTGTTGGAATGGGTTTATAAAACAAAGTATGTAGTGTAAGTTATGTTATGTAGTTTGGGTACACGTGGTGGCGAGTATGGGCTATGAAGGTGGTGACAGCATTCTTCTAATAATATCAGTGCTTACAAATGTTGTGGGTTAGGCTACCAAACGTATTCTAATATTGAGTATTGTAATCTATTTTGTGGTGGAGTACTTTATATAAACTACTAGCAATAGTGTACGATAAAATAATGTACCTGTGTATGTGTGTTTTGACTGGCCTGTTGGTCTAGTGATTAGTGACCCTGACTGCTATGCCGGAGATCGTGGGTTCGATTCCCACCCAGGACAAATGTTTGTGTGATGAGCATAGTCTGGGTGTAATTTATCTATAATACGAGTATGTATTTATTTAGGAATTATAAGTATGTTTATCAGTTGTCTAATACCCATAACACAAGCTCTGCTTAGCTTGGGACTAGACGGCGTTGTGTGATAGTTGTGGAATATAATTATTATTATTTATTTATTATTATTACCTATTTTTGACTCTGAATTTAAATTCAATTGAATTTTTTAGCATTTCACTGTTTTATATTTTTTGTTTTTTCGATCATAAATTGAAAAGTGGCGCTAAAAGAAAACCATTGTTTTAATAAAACTGATTGCGTGTAGCATAATCAGCCTTTTTAATATTCCCACTCTTGGGACTCAGGAGAGGGAATGGGCCGTAATCCGTCACGCGGATCCATTGCAGATTGGTAATTGTAACATGTCTTCAAATTTTTGGTTTTAGGACATGCTAGTTTCCTTAGAATGTTTTCTTTCACCGTTTTGAGAAACTGTTTGGTAGTTGTACAATTATTTTAAAAACTACGAAATGTTTTTATTCGCAAAAAGACGAATAAAATAAGTGTAAGTAGGTAGGTACTGTGTTTACTCTTTTTTTTCTAAGGATGTAGTTGTAGATACTCTTTATTTTCCCGTTTTAAAATCAGACATATGTACTTTATTTATTTTAAAAATAGTGGGAATGATGAGTAATGAGTGTGAAATGAGTCAACAAAAGAGGTTTACATTACAAAGTGCTCAGTCATAATTGTTCTTTTTGACTGTAAAAGTGCATAATATAAAGTACAATTGTCTGTCAAAATTCAAAACATTTTTTAGTAAAACTATTTACAACACACAACCATTTGGTTTTGTATTATCCAGATCGTCAGTCACAAACTAAGAAAAAAAAATAAGTAAAATATTTGCAAGTTCCAAAGCGTACGTCATTATGGAGAAGAACGTTCAAGAACCTGCACATGTACTCTTTTAAAGCCACGGTAGCTGGCAAAATTTTCTTAACCTTTTTACATTTTGCTGGGCCTCAAGTCTGCTATTACAATAGTGTCAGAATGGTCTATCATTGATTTCATAAATGTTGATTTTGACAAGTTTTGGTAATCTACTAATATAATGGCGCCATTATGACTTTCCGATGGTCAACCGCTGACTCTTTATTGAAAGAAATGGCCTAGAAGGGTAATCTCGTACAAAATGACAAATGAATATCTGACGTACGCGGTAATCTGGCTTAATTATATATTTGATATTTATTAGTATATTTTATTTGTGTATATATGTAGGTATTTGTGTTGTTATTTATTATCAATAATATTAATCTTTTCTGTTGTTGTACCTACACTGACAACCCTAAATCTTTCTCCTTTCTTTCAGTCCATCCAAAGGTTGTCTGTAAGAAATTGCCCTGTGCGATAAGACCGCCCATTGTACACTTATTTTTTATAATGTTTGTCCTGTAGTTTTTTGTATATGTGGTGTACAATAAAGAATATATAATAATAATAATCTGCAAAAATTTTGACAGTTCCGTCAGTCAGTTGGTCAGTGACCTACTATTACGACGTCGTACGATATTGTCATTCTACCACAATTCTATTACAAGACCATTGACCGATCAATGATCGATCATTATGAATTAGCAGATTACAAACTTTTAGCAAAATGATAATGGGATCGTGTTGGAATGACGAATTTATAAAAATAGCAGACTTAGGCCCCAGGTAAATGTAAGGTTCTGTATTTATTAAAATATGATTTGCTACCTTGAAAACATAGATATATGTTTAAAACTACGTAGGGTCAAAAATATGGCAAGATAGGCATACAAACAATCATCGTGGTTTCTAAGAAAGATGGGTCTTCCCCTGTTTAACTCAACGATCAACAAGTTTCCAAGTAGAAGCGATGTAAACACGTCATCAACTTACTTAGGTTGCGTTTTGTTTTTGATATTGTACACTACACAATGACCTCTTTTCTATATTGCTTTTAGGAGATGCTGTCGATTCGGACACAATATATTTGGACACAGTGTCCGTATCTACTGATTTTATTTTCAATGTATTTTCACTGACGATTCAGACACCATCAAATTTATTGAAGCTATTTAATTTACTAGAAAAAAAGTTTACTTAGGTTGTGTTTTGCTTTTGATTTTGTACACTACACAATGGCCTCTTTTCTACATTGCTCTTAGGAGATGCTGACGATTCGGACACAATATATTTGGACACAGTGTCCGAATCTACTGATTTTATTTTCAATGTATTTTCACTGACGATTCAGACACCATCAAATTTATAGAAGCTATTTAATTTACTGGAAAAAAAGTTTTAAAATGATTAATTAATTAGTTTTTAAAGAAATCCGAAGTTGCTACCTTAAATCCACGCTAATAGTTTAGGTAACGCTTTTTTACACATTATATTTTTAAACTATTTATATTATCTGACTGTTTTAAACAGTATGTGTCCAGAATAACAGTGAAAAAAAAAAAGACGTGTGGCACTCGGGGACTGCCGCGGCAAAGCTATTGCATAGCATTTTTGTCCACTTATGCAATTATAATTATTTATTTATTTTATTTATGCAGTATTTTTTTTCCTTTGTTTTTTTTTCTTTGATATTAATTGAAGTTATACTTTCACACATTGAATTGAATTTTGATTGATTGTTCACTCATTTGTTTTCTTATCGGTCACCACGCTCAAAAAACAAATGAGTGGGGGGTGTTAGGTTATTTTCGTTACGGAATTTCTGGATTCAATCTCCACGCTCAAGGCCCGCGATAGAAGCTATGCAATAGCTTAAAAAGAAATATATATGTGATTATTTGGACACTGTGTCCGAATTGTCAACAACTCGCTCTTAGATTAGAAACTGCATCACTCACAGAATCTGTGAATAAGTTATCGCCTGTTACTGAGAGTGCCAGTAACCCTACACTTAACCGTCAAACAGTCGTGAAGATCGTAACTCTAGTGTTGAGAACAATGGCCGTCTTTTGTTCTGAAGTTAAAATGTAGTTCATATCGATAAAGTTGAGCCTGTACGAGAATGGTTACTTGATGTCATTATTGAAAGCTGTTTAATATATGAACAACAGAAAAAGATTTAGGTTTTAGGATCTCAGCCAGTATCAGCAACCACAGCGGCAGAAATGATAGGTGAGATGGCATATGGGTGTCAACAAAGCTTGAAAGAAAGAGCAAAAAGGAAGAAATAAAGACGGAAAGAAAGACAGAAAGAAAAAAGAAAGAAACAAAATATAATAGAAAAATAATAATATTGTCCCTCATCGTAGATACCTGTTATACCTTACCCTACCGTACTACTTGACACCAACGTCATAACATAAAAGGTCTAAGGGACAGCCCTCCACAAACTTTAAGGGCTTGCTCAGTAGACGAAACTGAACAACCTTCCACAAATGATAATTTGATTCTGATTTTTATTTTCGTATCCAGAAAAAAAAATTGTGGAAGGTTGTTCAGTTTCGTCTACTGAGTAAGCCCTTAAAGTTTGTTAAAAGATTGAACGCACGCAAAATCCCAAGAAATATAATAAGTACGCCTTCATTGTTGATAACTCGACGACCTGTTTTACTAAAGCAAAAATTCCACGTGAATATCCTTATTAAGTTTTTAATTACAAGCTACTACTCACATCATTGTAAGGTGGCCTCGCATTCGAATCCCGGATAACCCCATCAGCGAACCCAGTTATATTGGATAGGAATGTCTTCAGGTCATTTCCAGCTCTTGAAGCGAAATCAGTATACAGCAGCAGGGCATCAGACTTGGTTGCCTGCAGCTGGTTTGCAATGCTGGAGTAGTGGTTGTCATCTAAAGCCACTTGACGGGAAGGTGTCGGTCGCGTGTGGTTCTTCACGTCCACTATGATTACTGCATCCTGGAATGTAAGGGGTAATGATTTTAGAGAAGAACAGTAACAAAAAGCAAGACTGGAATTACAGAAAAATTGAAAGAGGTTTTTTTTATTGATGATAGGTTCGCGCTTGACCGCCATCTCTTTTTAGAAAGGAAATACTTTCCGATTTGTAATACAACGAGTGTCGCTGCTTGTCTCACACCCTTTAACTCTACTACAGGCAATAAACCAATACGAATGCAACTAACCACGCACACTTAGATCGCAAGTTTGCTATTGGTTGTGTTAATTACGAGCATAATCATATTTTGGCACGCCTGCCTTGCCCACAAAGCTTAACCTCTTTTATCTTTTCTGTGACTGGAATCTTCAAGAATAGCGTAAACGTGGTCGCCCTAAGCAGGCTTGGCGACGAACGGTCATCGCATAGAGTAAAGAGAAAACATGAAGCGAAATGAAACGCGTAGCTCAAGATTGAAGGGGATAGCGGCGCACTCTGCCCCATCTAGGGGACACAGGAACTACAGGGTTGATTAGAACATATCCAATTACTGCCCAAAATCAACTATCGTGAAGTTTTTGTGTAGATACTACACTTAACTGGTCGGAGGACCCCCATTTTTCATTCTGAGTCGCAGAATTTTCGTCCGCGTAATTTCTGCTGCATACGGTTTCATACAAAAGTCCTGTTTCATTCACACGGCGACGCAAAATGAGTTGTCTGCCGCAGTAGAAATGCATGCAGTAGAAATTACGCGACCGAAAGTTCTGCGACACACGACTCACAAAATTACGCTCGTTTGGCTTCACACTTAAAAATTCTCAACCGAACAAAAAGAAATGAGCAACAATTTCCTTCTACTATCTTTCTTTTCGATCAGCCTGTTGAGATAGGACAGTTTGTCTCGAAATTGACCTAACCGCTGGTTTAGATGCGAACTAAATATGTAACAGTGGTTCCGGGTACAGCTGATCGTGCTTAACTGAGATCTATAGATGTCTATCTTTGACTTTGAATGCACGAAGTATTGAAGACATATTTTTAACTAGCTACTGTCAGCGGCTTTGTCCGCGTGATTGTTTACATTTCGGGGAGTGTACATTGATATTGCCAAATTTAATTCTGCCAAGTCTGGAGCACAGGCGTAAAGTAGCCAGTCTTTTGGTTGGTATTTTACAGGTTGCATTTTGGAGTGTGTGCAGGAATTACATGACTTGATACCGCCATCATCTTTCTACCATTGGACAACCCGCTTACATCGAAGGTTTGGAACAATCTGCCTGCTGCAGTGTTCCCGTACGATTATAATCGAGGTGTCTGCAATGGTGGAACGAATAGGCTCTGAATAAACTAGTGCGTATCACCATCAACAATTGCGTCACTGCTTACCATCAGGTGGGATCGCAGTCTAGCACTAGTTTATATTATAAAAAAAAAAGACGTGTGGCACTCGGGGACTGCCGCGGTAAAGCTATTGCATAGCATTTTTATCAACTTATGCAATTATAAACGAAAAAACAAGCCAAAAGCGAATCCGACTCGCGCACGAAGTGTACCGTACGAAAAAATCACATTTGTTGTACGGGAGGGAGTCCCACTTAAATATTTATTTTATTCTGTTTTTAATATTTGTTGATAAAGCAGCAACAGATATAAATCATCTGTGAAAATTTCAACTGTCTAGCTATCACTGTTCATGAGATACAGCCTAGTGATAGGCAAACGGATAGCGGAACCCTCAGAACAATATAGAAAAAATCATTCGGAACCCCAAAAAGAAGTGTTGCGAAATGATTAGTGCTAACCTTGAAAAATGTAGATTCTTTATACGTTATGATATGAATAATAATTGTTTGAGGTAATTAAATTATTAATAAGCGAACATTAACTTCTTTTCCAAGGTTAGTATTGTCAGGGTGTCCGAAATAGACTGAATATGAAAATAAAAATAGATTATAATAGACAATGCCTATGTTATCTAGAATAACGGTTTTTAGGTTTCCGTATCTCAAAAGGAAAAAAATGGAACCCCTATAGGATCATTTTGTTGTCCGGCTGTCTGTCTACCTGTATGTCAAAACTATCTCGAGAACTCGTGGAGGTATCGAGTTGAAATTAAAACCATATAAGCGGTCTGTGAAAAAAAATCAAACTTCTGAGTTAACGAAAAAAAAAAGATACGGTAGTTTATGTTGCAAAAACCGTATAGCATAATCAGCCTTTTATGTTCCCACTGCTGGGACTCAAGCCTCCTCTCTAGGAGAGGGAATGGGCCGTAATCCACCACGCGGACCCAGTGCGTATTGGTGGATGTCACATGTCTTTGAATTTTTTGTTGTAAGACATGCCGGTTTCCTCACGATGTTTTCTTTCACCGTTTTGAGAACAGTGGTGATGAAATAAATTACACAAAGTAATGCGCCTGGTTGGGTTTCAACCCGCGGCCTACAACTCGTAAGTCGGGGCCGTTACCACTCGGCCACCACGTGAATAAAATAAATACTTAATTATACTGAATTTTACTGTCCTACGTGTGTCCTACAATGTTTCATCACAATCAATGTATTTTTTTTTCAAACAACATCGTTATTTATCTTTTATAGCCAACGTAAGCATATTGACAACACATTGTAAAGTGTCACTTGTCATGGCCGTCATCGTCTCCGTGAGTCATGTCACCTCTTGGGTTACCCGTTACCCGCTTTTATGTTACCGTGGTTTTTTTTCGGTAGGTAAAATCATCCATTGACATCTCTCGCCCTTGGGTGCAGCGGGAGATAGTGTCAGACTTTTACTGACTAAAAGCCCACTCCTGTTCCTTCTTAGCCCTTCATACTTGGGTCGAAACTTCCTATCAGAAACCGGTCCAAGGCTCCAGTAGGTTTCGGCCCTGCTGGGCCACTACGGTTTGCAGACAACTCCTTGAGGCGCGCGGGAACAGTACGCGCCGTCAACGACTTGGGCTCGGTCCGGACGGTTACCGGACGGTTGGACAACGAGGCACCCATTGGTCGCCGTCCGCAAGCCCACGCCTGCGGTGGCCAGAAATTGGGATCGGAATCTCGAAGGCGGCTGGGACGTGAGGGCAGTTGCCTCACGCGTGCGGCCTCCTCCTTTGCTAGCATTGCTGTGTTGCAGAAGGAGCCGACCGCCTGCCACTCGTCCTCGCTCCGGACCATGGCCTGTACCAAGGCTTGGCGTGAGAGATCGCTGCCGCCGATCGCCCTCACGAGGACACGGCGCCGGCGGTGCTCTGCCCAAGTGGGATGTTACCCTGATAAGGTTATATCTGTTATTTTTGTGTCGCGGTGGCCCAGTGGTACGATACTTTTTATCCCGAGATTATGTTCCCGTGGGATAAATTTCTTCTTTTACACGGGCGACGCCACAAAAATGTGGCGTCGCCCAGCTAGTTATAATATTTATAAGTATGATTATGTCCGTTTTCCCTGAATCCTCATACTACTGGCACATAAGTCTGACCTACACTACCCAATGGCAGTGTCTTTCAAGTTCTTTGGTGACTATTATTATTTGATTTGATGGCAACTGGAAGCTTCAAATGCTTACATAATCGCAATTTTAATAGTATCGATACAATAACATCTGTCAAAACGTGTTACGGTGGTTTTTAAAGGCACCAGTGGCGAATGACGTCACTGCAGTTGGTCCCTGAAGTTAGGTTAGATTAGCTGCTTGATAGTTCTTGATGTACATTATTAACAAGTGATCATCATTTGAGCTGTCAACAGAGTTACATAATAGCCCCGCTGGTCTCACAGTGCAAAACTAAGGCCGCCTATAAAAATCTTATGGCAAAATTATGATCATGATGTCACAAAGGAAACCATAAACCATTATTGTTAGTATTTACAGTCCAATTTAATGTTATGACGTCTTTCAATTTTTCATGCCAATTTTCTAAACTGCCGAACTAAATATTTGAGTTAATTTGAGCGAACTACGAAATACTTTTTACTGTAGTAACCTATTTTGATGGTTTGTGATTGATGTATTGACTCATAATGGGCCGTTACAAGGCTGTAAGTCACCCAAAGGGCAAAGGAAAAGGCTAAATTTTCTTGCGTGATCAAATCAGGAATGAAGATATCGTTACCAAACGAGGAGGAGAACCAAAGTTACCGACATAGTCCGTAGAATCAACAAACTGTCAGGGCCTCAAGTCTGCTATTACAATAGTTTCAGAATGGTCTATCATTGATGTCATAATTGTCGATTTTGACAAGGTTGGTAATCTACTAATATAATGGCGTCATTATGACTTTCCAATGGTCAACCACTGACACTCCATTGAAAGAAGTGGTCTAAAATAGTAATCTCGTACATATTGACAAATAAATATTTGACGTATGCGGTAATCTGCTAAAACTTTGACAGTTTAATTGATCAGTGTTCTACCACAACTCTATTACGATACCATTGACCGATCAATGAACGATCATTATGAATTAGCAGATTATGAACTTTTAGCAAAATGACAATGGGATCGTGTTGGAATGACGAATTTATAAAAATAGCAGACTTGGGCCCCTGGCCTGTTGGTCAGTGGCCCTGATGTTCAGTGGCTATGCCGGAGGTCGTGGGTTCGATTCCCACCCAGGACAAATGTTTGTGTGATGAGCGCGATCATTTGTTCTGTGTCTGGGTGTAATTTATCTATAATGATGTATATTGCAGGTATTTACAAATTATATGTAAGTATGTTTATCAGTTGTCTAGTACTCATAACACAAGCTCTGCTTAGTTTGGGACTAGACGGCGTTGTGTGATAGTTGTGGAATATTATTGTTATAACTTAAGTGGCCGTGGGCAAGGTACATTGCTCGCAAAACAGATGGCCGATGAGGCTGAAAGGTTCTGTTTCTCATGTGTCTTGAATTCTATTTCTAGCGCTTTCAGATGTGCACTCAGACTTGATTCATAAACCTGAATTTAATGTAATATCATGCCTTCTTCTGTATTATGAAACATTGTACAGAAATTACGTCATCCACTACGTCTATGCTGCAATGACCTTTGACCCACACTTCAGCTTGGATTTGCGCCAATCACATAATATTGAAGCATCCGTATCGCTTCTCTGTAATACCACTTGAAATTCTGCTTATCCATTTGGAGAGAAGAGGATTATCGAAAACTAATACGATTATGGACTAAATGCTTGAGTATCTACAGCTAAGATTGTAGCAACATTATAATAATAACAATAATATTCCACTTATACTTTCACATAACTCACATGGCACGTGTGTGCGTGTAGTGTGTGTGGTGTGTCGTGATGTGACGTGTGCTAACGTTACTGGGGCCAAGGTTAATTCGAAAGATGGCTCAAGCCCTGATACGAAAGGCAACGATGGAACAGGAGTAGGTTTTTAGTCAGTAAGTCTGACACTATCTCCCGTTCCGCCCAAGAGCGGGGGATGTCATTAGATGATTTTCCCATCACGAAAAAAAAAGTGCGCTAACGTGAGCATATTCGTAAGAAGTTGGTAGAATCATCCCAGTAATGATTGGTTGGATTTGTTTTTTCACAACAACGTTGTTTATTTGTATGTATGTACCTAAGTATTATTTATTTATTTATTTGTTTAATCTTCATGCAACACAAAGTACATAGGCGGACTTAATGCCTTAGGCATTCTCTACCAGTCAACCTAGGGTGGTGAAGAGACAATATGGTAGGCGCACAAAAAGAAAAAAAAAAAGTATGAATAAAAAAAGTAAAGTAAGAAGAAGTAAGAAGGGGGGTAAGTATGAAGTATGTATTTACTATTATATTTGTCTCTCTTCTGTTTGTCTATTTATTAAGTTGCACCTGTCATGTTGTTTTTGCACCACCATAAGGTCGACTGTTAGAAGCCTATGGCTTTAAGTCCGCCTTTGTACAGTGTAATGTGCATAAAGCAGAAATAAATAACTTTACTTGACAACTGAAAAACATACTTATATATTTCTAAATACATATTATATTATAGAGAAATTACCCTCAGACACAGAACAAATGATCGTCCTTATCACACAAATATTTGTCTTGAATGGGAACTACGAGTTCTGGCAAAGCAGTAACCACTAGACCAACAGACCAGGGCCTCAAGTCTGCTATTACAATAGTGTCAGAATGGTCTATCATTGATGTCATAATTGTCGATTTTGACAAGTTTGGTAATCTACTAATATAATGGCGTCATCATGACTTTCCAATGGTCAACCACTGACACTCCATTGAAAGAAGTGGCATAAAATGGTAATCTCGTACATATTGACAAATTAATATTTGACGTTTGCGGTAATCTGTTAAAACTTTGACAGTTTATTTGATCAGTGTTTGACCACTAGAACGTTGTTGTGCAGTTATTGGTTTTAATATGCTCGAAATTATCATTCTCTCAAAATGACAATGGGATCGTGTTGGAATGACGAATTTATAAAAAATAGCAGACTTGGGGCCCAGACAATATTGCCCCTACTTTCGAGTTGTACGTCGTGGGTTCAAACCCACTTAATTCGGACAGCATTACTGCTCTTAAAACGGTGAGAAAACCGACCTGTTTTAGAACCAAAAAAACCGACGACACGTGACATCCACTAACACGCACCGGGCCCGGGTAGTGGAGAAAGGACGCCTGAGTCAAGTTTAAGAATTTTTAATTTTTATTCTTTTTATTGATAAGAGAACTTTTTATGGCCTCTGTAACTCTTTCTAACGTTCCCGCACTATCATGAAGGGTAACGGGATATTTGAAAGAGTAATCACGGCTCTGGAATTTAAGGCCCACGAATTTAATTATAGGATTATAGGTCCGAAAGAATATTGGTGGGTTTTAGTCAGTAAAACTGGGTCTATGCTAGAGGAGCCGAGTACGAGCGGAGCACGAGCGGAGCGCGAGCCGAGCTCAAATTCGTGTAGTGTCGCTCGCGCTCGTCTCCTCTAGAATCGATTCACACTAAACGAATTTCTGCTCGGCCCGTGCTCGGCTCCTCTAGCGTAGACCCACCTTTACAGTCTGACGCTCACACTCGCTCCACCAAGAGCGAGAAAAGCTATTAACTGTCCCCGCACACGGGCCACAAAAAAACGCCGCTTCAAGCTTCTTTTTGAGGCGGCCTTTTTTTGTGGCTCGTGTGCGGCGGTGCCGCCACAAAAAACGCTTGAAGCGGCTTCAAGCTTCTCCGGACACAAGGTGTTGCGTGCTTCAACTGTTTTTTGCGGACGCTTCTAGCGTTTTTTTGTGGCAGCGTTTTTTTGAGGGGACGGGGACGCTTAGTGGTTCTCTACCTCCAAAAAATCTTTGATCCTAGTTATATCATCGTCATTTTAATAATATGAGTAACAGGCCAAATATAATAGAACAAAACTAAACGGACATAGGTAACTGTTTACTGATCGTTCAAGGTCCTTCAGTCTCCATGCCAATTTACACTTATAGCTATTAAACAATATTGGTTTTGCTATCTGTTCCAATAGTTGCAGCCACTTGAATATCTTTGAATGCATTTAGTCTGTACTTCCATGTTGTGTTGTTATTTTTAGAATATTTGCAAATCTACAAGGTGAAACTGAAAAACTGAACAACCCACCATAAAACTTTTTTTCAGGAAACGAAAACAAAAATTCGCCTCACCATACAAAATTATTAACTTGATTGGACAGTTTGTATGGAGAGGCTGAATTTTTTTTTCGTTTCCCGAAAAATTTTTTATGGTGGGTTGTTCAGTTTCGTCTACAGAGCAAGCCCTTAAAGTTTGTGGAGGGCTGTCCCTTACACCTTGTGTACTACGAGTAATAATATTATTTTGTGCAATTTAGCTGCACTTTTTTGACTGATTTTGACAATTCATAAGTGCCTGTAATTGTTTTGAAATAAATGTTTCTGATATCTGAATAAACTTGGCTGCAAAAATAATGGAGCACATATGTGGTTTTTTTTCAGAATAATTAGTACAGCTGTTTTAAATTACATTATCTGTCACGTGACTTCTCCGCAGGTACATTGTCATACACTTTATATTTAACGTTTGGCAGAACCGTTAACAGAAAAAATATAGCAAACATTTCACCTAACTATTGAATTTAATAGCTATGTCATGAAAAAGTCATTCAATAAGGTTAACTAACCCTAAAGCATATTCGCTGTGCCCTCGTCGGGGCGATCGGCGTTGGCGATCTCTCGCGCCGGGCCTTGGTACAGGCCATGGTCTGGAGCGAGGAGGAGTGGCAGGCGGCCGCCTCCTTCTGCATAGCAGTAATGCTAGCCAAGGAGGAGGCCGACCGCATCAGACAACGACGCTCTCGCCGCCACCGGGATTCCGATCCCAATTTCCGGCCACCGTAAGCTCGGGCTTGCGGACGGCGAACAATGGGTAGCGCGCTGTCCGACCGTCCGGTAACTGTCCGGACCGAGCCCAAGTCGTCGATGGCGCGCACTGTTCCCGCTCGCCTCAAGGAGTTGTCAGCAACAGCAGGGGCCCAGCTGGATCGAAGCCTACAGGGGCCAGGGTTAGTTTCAAAAGATAGCTCAGCCCCGGTATGAAGGTACGAAGGAACGGGGTGGGTTTTTAATCAGTAAGAGTCTGACACTATCTCCCGCTCCGCTTAAGAGCAGGGGATGTCATTAAATGATTTTCTCACCGAAAAAAAAACCCTAAAGCATATATTTTACCAGTTCTAGTTATTTTAATCCCCAAACAAATCACAATAGAGCGAATGATAACAGAGGTATTTCTATAGTCTACGCGGTAGGAATGCACTGTACCTACAATGTACTGAAATTCTTATCACGCCGCGTTTGAAGTGTGAGTCAAACGTTATAGGTATCGTTATGCAAATCGCGGTGGAGACTAGTTGTGACTCGCTGCCAGTGATTAGGAATTTATGACTATGCATTTCTTCTAGAGTACGTAAGATGCCAGTAAGCAATCTGAAACGTATTGATCAATTAATATCTATACACTATTAATTTTTAAATATGCTTATTCGAAATAGTCTCGTAATTATTCAAGACCAAATAAGTCTCATTAATAAATATCCATAAACAGTAAAGTTATTAGCGTTTCTTTATATTCCAAAATGTCACTAAATTTTTTGGAAATATTGTACAGGCTATTGATTTATGAAAGAAAAACAATGGAAAAAACATTGCGTGTATTATTTTCTAGTAGCAATTGTAATGAATAATTGATTCAAATATGAATTTACCAATTATGACAAATTTTCGAGGACAATTTTGGGATTTCTTTTACTTTTGTCTACACAATTATGATCAGTAACGGGTACGGACAGAGCCCCATTTTTTTGTACTAATTAGAAAAAAATGTTTAGATAAGTTATCAGCTGGAGATTTGAATCTCCGAAAAAACTTTAAGGCTATAAACAATTTGCTTACGACCGTTAGACTTTGGACAGGACAGACTGAATAACTATTCCTCAAAAGGATAGGTAGAACTGTACCTAGTCCCCGGAGACACAAAATAGATAGGTATAGAACTCAATCTACATACAAAGCGTGCTCGAGCAACGCACACATAGACACTGCTCATGGACACGATATCTCGAAGTGCCTCGGCCCGCTCGTCGAACAGTTCCGGCTCAAACGCTCATTAGTGTGCGTCCACCGAGCGTAGATATAAAAAGTGAAATACATACATGAGATTGTCTTCTGTACCTATCTATTTTGTGCCGGAGAGCAGCGGAGACGCCCCGCTTACTCCACGCGAGCCTCAAAGAGATATAACATAAATAACGGGGCCAAATATCGCCACGGGTCCAAACCCAGGCAGGCGCATTACTTTCTGTAATTTATTTCATCACAATTGCTCTCAAAATGGTAAAGGGAAAATCGGAAACCGACAAGTCTTCCCGTTCACCAATCCGTACTGACCGTGAGGTGGATGATTACAGCCTACTCCCTCTTTTGGACAGGTAGCCTGAGTCCTCATTATTGATAGACTCGCGTTTGACCACCACATCATCTGATAGTAAGCGATGATGTGGTCGACGATGGAGTACGCTCGCCTAGAAGTAACCTATTCATTGACTTAAACACAGACTCCGGCAGGGAACATTATAAGGTTGATTATTGCATATTAAAGTCGATTTGTAGTCAGCTCCTAATTAGTCAACTTAAAACTAGTCACTATTTTAATTTATTATTTTAATTCAATTATAATTTTAATTTACCGCTTAATATCAATTTAATTTAATAAAATTTATTAATTTAAATATCTGTACCTATATTTTGTTTGATTATTCAGTAATGTATTTCGAGAATCTTATCGAATCTTATGTAATTTAAATCCAATATAAATTCAATTTAAGAAAAGAAAACGTGTTGCGCCGACCCCAAGTAATATGGGATAAAGGCAGGAAGAAGAAGAAGATAAATTCAATTTACAATTTTTTTTTTCTTTGTCAAATTGTATAAGCTGTGGACGCCTTTAATTGACATATTTACACAGAATTTAATGTCTATAAAATTACTTACAAGAACTTGTTAATATGTCGTTATATAATAAATCTCTACTAATAAATCCTAACTAATATAAAGTGTGGATGTTTGGATGTATGTTACTTAATCACGCTAAAACGGCTGAACGGATTTGGATGAAATTTGGCATGCATATAGCCTTTGACATGGAAAAGAACATAGGCTACCTTTGATCCCGATTCCTGCCACGCGGGCGAAGCCGCGGGCAAAAGATAGTACTTAAATAAATAAATTGTGATAAGCTACAGATATAGATATATCTTGCAACCTTAGGTGGTCTAGACCGTGGGCAGAAACCTAGCGTCTTGATGTCTGCGCAGCGCAGTATGTAAATTTATGGTAAATACCTATGTCAACAAAGTTAGAATTATAATGTGTCAAGATAATTTAAATTTCAATGTAAAAGCAATACTTATCATGGTTCCTAGATGTCTGGAACTCTCAATAATCGTAAAACAAAATACCAAATTCCATAAAAACTTTACCATTTTGTTCGGCTATGCTTGGAGTTTTCTTGCGTGATCCTGATCATATAAAAATATAGCAGGAGAACCAAGGTTATCGACATAGCCCAAATTATTGCTAAACTTAAGTGGCAATGGGCAGGACACATTGCTCGCAGAACAGATGATCAATCGGGACGAAAGATTCTGGAGTGGCGAACACGTGCAGGAAGACGCAGCGTTGGAAGGCCTGTGAAGGTCGCGAGAATCCGATGTGAGACGCACGGGACCGGTCGTTATGGCGACACTTGGGGAGATCTATGTCCAAAATGGACGTCTTTTAGCTAAAATAATGATGATGTTAACTGAAATCTTGAAAACAAATTTCTGAAAAGGCAACCGTGGTCTTAGAACGCAAAGAACAACTGAAGAAACATATGTGAGGTTTTAGTTTGTAAAAGTTTGACATATCCTCACGCTCTAACCTAGAGTGAGAGATGTCATTAGATAATTTCCTACGTTAAAAAAAAGAAGTCGAAACAATATAGTAGATTGTATACGGTGTACGTACATGGAAAGATAATTTGATTATTAATTTACTTAAATTAGCCGAATCTCGGTTCATGTATGTGCATTTTGCACGCGACCTACATTCGGATATGCATTGACAGAGACAGAGCAACGATTGCATGCATTCTATAAAGTATTTTTACTATAGTGTTCAATTAGACGTGGTTTGGAGTTACTTGCATTTTTATTTAGACTCTTCTACTATTAATATACTCTATTTAGATTTCTCACATTTGCATTGCATTGACATCATATTTATTTATTTATTTTTTTATACTTATTGCACAAAATTAAATTGTACAAAGGCGGACTTAATGCCTTAGGCATTATCTACCAGTCGACCTTAGGGTGGTGCAGAAACATAACATGGCAGGTGCAACTTCAAGGCAAACAAACAAAAAGAAAATTAAAATCAACATAAATACATAATTAATAATTATATAAATAAATACTTAAATAAATAGATACAAATAAACAAAATTATTATGAGAAATGAATATAACAAATCACTGCTGTGATGATTCTGCCAACTTTTTGCGAATGTGTTCACGAGCTATTACCATAAAGGAGAACCGGCTGGATGCCATCCTGATATTCAACGTATTCCAGAGAAAGATCACTTGGACAAAGAAAGAGGTTCGGATAAACCCAGAGCGGTGTGAGGGAGACATCGTAGAAGACGATTATTCGTTGATCGTAGATCATAATGCAATGCAACGTGCAATTTAGCTTCACTTTTCTTGGACTGACCGACATTTGACTATTCAAAAGTGCCTGTAAATGGTCTATTTGAAATAAATGCTTTGATTTTGATAATTTATGTTAGGATTGCACCCTACATAATTTTTTCTGGTCCTTCGAGCCGGATTGTATATAGGTTGATTTAATTTGCACCTTATAGATTGTTGGACCAATTCAATTCACCTATTGCTGCCTACCCTACTTTATATAGTCCACATAAACAGGTGTAACATGTGTTTAATATCTACAGTGATCAGTGTGTGCTCTGTTTGTTTGTTCATCGCCAAGGATTTGTTAAGTAATATTATACCTTACACACACTCTTTATCTATTGAGCAAACTATAGTATTGTGTCGTGTTACGCGCGTTTGGTTTGCAGGCTACCGAAGGATATGTATGGTATTGTTTTAATTGAAGATCACGGTATAATATATTGTAATTTTCTATTAAAACTTAACGACAATCTCTCGTTATGGCTTTCCTATTACATTGTAGATGGAAATATGCTTATATTATCTTTAAAACTGAAGGTTTGTCAGGAAGTGATGACGGTTTGTGAAAAGGTTTGTGAGTTTGTCAAGAAGTTTGACAAATTAATTTTATGTACTATTTTTACATATATTTTTTTTTTCTTCCTAATTTTGTTTATTACTATAGCTTTTGCCCACGGCTTCGACCGCGTATATAAAATATAGCCTATGTCACTCAGGAATAAAACAGCATTCTCTCGCTGAAAAAATTTTAGCAATCGGACTAAAAAAAAACATAAAAAGAAAAACTACGCTATCTACGCTAATATAATAAGCGTAGATTAATTGCTTGTATATTTTCGATTTACAACCCACATACAAACTACATACACAAATACATTAGATAAAGACAAAATAAAAAGACACCTAACAGCTGATATTAACACAAAAATGAATTTTAAAACTAAAAATTATCACTTTCGTATTCCCGAAAGAGTTATACAATGGTGTATATGTTACAAAAACGTTTTTAACTAAGGGCACCGGTCAAAAGTACTTTGCCTAATTTTTGCAGTCAAAAGTGGTTTTGACTGGTTATGAGTTTTGACTGTAACATATACATAATATTTCATAAGGTAGTATAATGTCAACAAATAACAAGATATACAGTCAATTTGATTGATTCGAATAGACGATATGAAAATTCAGTAATAACACTGTAATAAATCACGGTTGAAAGCACATGAGTAGTTGAAAGTAAGGCGAACATTACACGGTAAGTTTTGCTGTCAGTTTTGCCACCGTCAAAGTTTTGATTGAGGAAAAAACTACCGCCTATTTTGATGATTGACGGTTTTTATTACAGATTGACGAAAACCATAATTCATGATTGATGGAATTGATTGACGTTTGCATGAACGTGTAATGGCCGCCTTACAAATTCATAACCTACCACAACTAAATCAAATCTAATTTTACAACCGCACTAAATCCCGATTGGATCCCACCTGCATCCCATCACACCGATCTCAGCACGCGACCATGACCTGAATACCTGAGATTCCTGAAATGTTTTCAGTGGGGTCTCTTATCTTATGAGAACTGATAAGAGCGGCCTTGGAGTACCCAATGTACTGTTAGATATGTACAAGGGCTATAAAATGTAGTAGTAGATAATTATAGTGTGTATGATATAATTGTTCTTGTTCTTGTTTCTTTTTGCGTGTGGGATATAATCGAATAAGTTTTCTCGCTTTGGGTGGAGCGATAGGGGATGTTAGACTTTGACTGACTACCCACCTGTTTACCTTCAGTTGCACTTTGCGTTCTGAGGTCGCGATAACTTTCTTTTTTAATAACATATATACTAGTGCTTGATTACAATTCCGCCTGATGGTAAGCAGTGATGCAATAGGCTAGTTGCCGTAAAAAATGTAATGAGTCCGTCTTTTAGATTATTCAAAAATAAGGGACACGTATTTTTTCTTTTTTCGATTAAACAAAAAATAACAAAGATATAGCCCATTAAAGTTACGTGTGACGTCACGCCGTGCTGCATTTTTCGCACCGGGAGACGTCATTATTTTGACCCTGGAAACTACCCTATTGTTGATGGTGAAGCGCACTAGTTTAGACCCTAATCACTGTAGCCTTGAAGACTGCAGCAAGTCCTTCGAAGTGCGCGGTATAAATAACGAGACGAAACGCTTAGTCCGGACCGTAGAAAAATCTTGTATTTTTTCTATGAAAAACTTTGCCCTACACTAGAATTACTCCTGTATCGTGGGAGAGTTCACAAACATGTAAACACACACAACACCCATACCCGAAACTACTATCTATAGGCTATACAAATACACCCCTACTTTTTAATTAGTACACAAAAATATGGGGCTCTATCTGTACCCATCACTGATCATATTTTTGTAGTCAAAATTAGAAAAAACCGAAATCCTAAAATTGACCACGAAAATGTAAATTCATCACAGAATCAATCAAACATAACAATTGCTAGTAGAAAATACTGCGGGCAGTGTTTTTCCTTAATAATTGTCACTTATTCATTCATTAATTAATAACCTGCACAATATTTCCATAAATTGAGTGACATTTTGGGACATAAACCAACGCTAATAACTTTGCCGTTTATGAATATTATTTATTAAGATTTTACTTATAAAATAACAAGGGCTTTTCTAATAAGTCCTTTAAGTCTGTGTACTAATTAAAAAATAGTGGTGTATATGTTCTGTGTTCTGTGCAGGAATCGAACCTGCGACGCGTATTGCAACAGCCAACTGCTGAATCACTGCACCAACGATACCTTTGCTTTAGAACTAATTAAGTAAGCTAGTTTAGAGTATTGGGATGAGTAGAGTTAGAATTAAAAAAATACTTTAGTATTTGTTCGAAATATAGGTTCAATCTACCGCTCTTAAAACTCTGTAAAACTGTACACTGTATATTATGTATTGTGCTTACAGCTAAGAAGGGGAATTCCCTGTCTGTGTTTCGTGATAGCTACAAACTAGGGATCTTTTCAGTCAATAGTGAATAGATTACGTCTAAGCAAGCGTGCTCCATCATCAACCAGATCATCGCATACCATCTACATTCATAATCATAATTTCTTATCATTATAGGAAAGTGGCAGTTGTGGTAGAGTGGAAACGACCCCAAATTACGAACTGTAGGTTTACTTTGCCAGGCAGGCACATTACTTTGTGTAATTTATTTCATCACATCTGCTCTCAAAACGGTGAAGGAAAACATCGTGAGGAAACCGACACATGCCTAGAACCAAAAATTCGAAGACGTCTGACATTCACCAACCTGCATTGGGCTCGGGTAGTGAATTACGGCCCATTGCCTCTCCTAGAGAGGAGGCCTGAGTCCCAGCAGTGGGAACAATAAAAAGGCTGATGACGATAGGAAAATGAATTTCAAAAGATGATTACATCATCAAGTCTTCGTTTTCAGACCATTTATGAAAATAATGTTATGCATAACTTATTCAGTGTTAAGTAATTAAATGAAGTGTTTCCGTAATTAATCATTTTTCAAGGGCTCTCTGCATTATTTATTAAATGTCGTGATAAACGCCCATCACTCATTAGTTCAAATAACAATGTAGTTGAGTGTAGGAGAGATGATAATAATAAAATGTTGATATCAATTTTTTTTTATATAAACTCGTGCTTGACTGCGATCCCACCTGATGGTAAGCAGTGATGCAATCTCTGATGGTGAGGCGCACTAGTTTTTGAGCCAATTCACTATTGCTTTGAAGCCACCTAAATTATAAGCGGGCGGGAAGACCGCAGCAGACAGATTCTTCCAGTCCTGTGTTTTAAAAGACACCTATTTCGACTTAAAGATTCCGGACCCTTAGACTGTCACAAAACCTTCAGGAGTCCAGCTGATCAGTCTACGACATTGGCACATTAGCAATGAAATCTCGAAGACATTGACATGGACATAAATCTGAGCGTCCCACGGCAGTTACAGCTATTGTGAATAAACGGACACAAGGTTTGCGACACAATGGGAGCATCATGCCGTCGAGGTGTGATGTGGAATCAATACCATAAATTGACGTATCACAATTTGCTCTGATGGGTATGAAAATTATTTAAGCGCTTTAATTAAAAAATTAAAATTGCTGATAATAAAAATGGTTTGTAAAAAAAACTTGAAAAAAATCACAAATTTTTCGCTTTTTGTGCGGTGGGCCAGTAAAACGCAAAATTGGCGTCCTGAAATGGGTCGCGGCAGACCAAGGAGGAATTGGCGGGACGACTTGGATGTCTTCCTTGGGAATTGGAAAGAGGTGGCCACTCATTTCATTTCATTCATTTCATTTCATCCCTCCACTCATTTCAATGTTTCCGGTTTTGAACCGGAAACATTGAAATGAGTGGAGGGAGGCCTTTGCCCAGTAGTGGGACAGTATGGGCTAGATATAATAATAATAATTTAGTTTTGCTCTCGTACAAACTACATGCATTATCTATAATTCTATATTAATAATAGAAAGAAACTGATTGACTGACATATCAACGTACAGCCGCAACTATATACTGGCACTAGGAGCGTAAAATTTTGCACAATGTTTCCTTTTATGACGTAGGCTAGCACTAAGAGAGGATTTTCTGAAATTCACCCCGAAGGGATGGAAACGGGGGACCAAAGATTGTTCAGAGAAATCTACTTTCGGGTGGGTGAAGCCGCTGACAGAAGCTAGTTTTTCATAATCTAGTAGTATATTAAATTCCCACTGCTGGGACAGGTGGATAATCATGATGTTTTAGACTGTATGTTTCTTGGACTTTTCAAGTTATGCATAATATCCTCTTGTACTGAAAGTTGTGATGATAAAATAATGAACACCAAGTAAAATGCATGCTAGGGTTTGATCTGACGCCCTAAGTCACGGTAGTTTTCACTGAGTTTCTTACAACGCTACACCAGATATTAATCACAAGAAACAGTGAGACAAGATCCATGTACTAAGAGCCAGATGCAATAGCCAAGCAAAGCTCCTACTTTATTGCAAGTGGACTTGATAATAACTAATCAAGATAACATTGCGATGAAATCTGATAGATTATAATGCAAATAATAATTACACCGATACGATAGATTTAATTGGTAGAATAATAATCCCGGATGATACCAATTAAAAAGCTGTAACATAATCCCAGCTGTGGAATACTTTAAGCTATAAATATAAGTCTTTATAAATGTTTGTGATGCATTCAATCAAACATAAGGACTGGGACACAATGAGAGTATCACGTTGTATCATAGTATTTTAAAAAAGTAAAGTAAAGTTTTGTAAAGTTTATTCTATTCTATACTATTCTATTTTTTGATTGAAAATTATCAAGATTGAGAGCAGTGGTGGCCGAGTGTTAATGACTTACGAGTTGTAGGTCGCGGGTTCAAACCCTGCCAGGCGCATTACTTTGTGTAATTTATTTCATTAACACTGCTCTCAAAACGGTGCAGGAACACATCGTGAGGAAACCGGCATGTCCTAGAACCAAAAATTCGGAGACATGTGACATTTACTAACCCGCACTGGGCCCACGTGGTAGATTACGGCCCTCTCCTAGAGAGGAGGCCTGAGTCCCAGCAGTGGGAACACTATAAAGGCTGATGATGATGATGAAATTATCAAATAATAGTAATTTAGCTATTTTATACCATTGCTATTAAACAATTTAATTCCTAGCATACTTTTGTCTAGACTTACAGTTAAATGTCTGTACTGCAGGCCTTGCCAAGTTACGAGTTACGTCATGTCAACGCTTAGTCACATGGTCAGAACAAAGGAATCGGAGGCGTGACCAACTCGAGGCGATTGACGAAAGAGAATCGAAATGAAACGGTTGTAACTTGGTTAAAGGGGCTGCTATGTTTCACAGACTAAATACTATAAAATCTACGAAACGTCTGTACCATGTGTTTGCTCTTGTACAAACCACATGCATTATCTATATAAATAAAAGGAGAAACTGATTGACTGACATATCAACAATGCACAGCCGAAACTACACGGTCGCAGGGCCTAGGAGTGAGAAATTTTACACAATTTTCCTTTTATGATGTAGGCGAGCACTGAGAGATTATTTGCTAAAATTCACCCCTAAGGGGATGAATCTGGAGTCCATCGTTTGTTCAGACAAAAATGAAAAACATGTATTTTAAATAAATAATTTACAGGCACTTTTGAACTAGCCAGACGGAAAAATTATACTTATTGCACTTTCCAAAGCGTAGATCTCTATGGAGAAGAATGTGCAAGAAGCTTCATTAACTTACTGATGACTACTAGCCTACTTGTATGGTGAATGCAACCTTCAAAGTATTTTTTTTATTATTATTCCTGATAGAGCCGCGCTAGACTATCTAACCAGTGGTAAGCAATGTGGAAATGTGGTGCTGGAGGCGCATGCTCGGAATCCCATGGACCGCGCATATGAACCAATATTTTGATTCTTAAAGAAATAAGTTCTTTGGGCGTATCACCTGTAACAAGGTCTCGATGGAACGATTGGTGGTGCAGGGGAAAGTTGAGGGCAAAAGAGCCGGACCGAGCCCAAGTCGTCGATGGTGCGCACTGTTCTCGCACGCCTCAAGGAGTTGTCAGCAACAGCAGGGGCCAGCTGGGTCGAAGCCTACTGGGGCCAGGGTTAGTTTTGGAAGAGTAGCTCAGCCCCGGTATAAAGGCACGAAGGAACAGGGTGGGTTTTCAGTCCGTAAGAATCTGACACTATCTGCCGCTCCGACCAAGAGTGGGGGATGTCATTAGATGATTTTCTCACCGAAAAAAAAAATAAGGGCAAAAGGTCCCATAGACGCTCTCCAACACGGTGGACAGACCTCATCAAATCGGTGACACACTGCAGCGTTAACGAATACTCCGAAGCCACCAAACACAGAGCTGCATGGTGTCTTATCTCGAGAGAGGCGGTGTTGCAAGACTCGACCGAGACATGACCACGACCACTCTGTCAAGAGTGTACGACTTAGAAGAAGCAATGATGTGGTTGATGATGGAGCACGTTTGCCAAAAAGTAACCTATTCAGGTTTTAGCTATACTAGCTATTAGGACAACATTGACTCCGGCATTCCGATTCTTAGCTGTGCGCACAATGAATGTGTTTCCAAAACGTTTTGAGCATATGTCTGAGGTATTTATGACATTTTATGTTCTTTAGCAACAGAAAGTTAGCATGACTTGATTTTCTTTTCATCTATTATTTCATACGACTCTTTGTTTACCAGTCATTAAAATGAGCTGGTCAATATTTTCAGCTGGTGTGGTATTCAGAAGTGAAAGTGATTTATAGTCTTGACTTGCGGAGTGAAAGGGGATATTTTAATATTGCTATGCTTAACAATTACATCTTGAAACAGTATAATGTATAAGTTGCAAATGGCAATCTGTTTACGTCTGCTATCGTATGAGCGTGATAAAAAATTTATAAGTATGTATTTCGGGGGTAGGTAATCTTTGAAACTACTGAACCGATTCTGAAAATTCTTTCGCTTATATGCAGCTGCATTATCTCTACTTTTTTTTTGGTGGGAAAATCATCCAATGACAATTCTTGCGGGAGGGTGTGTCAGACTTTTACTGACTAAAAACCCATTCCTTTTCCTTCGTTGCTGTTCATACCAGAACCCCTAGCCAAGTTGCTAAACTGCAATATTAACGCTTGTAGAAAGCTTCAAATGTACGGGAATGACGTCGCCTCGACGCTCAGTCACGTGGTCAGAACAAAAGAATTGGCGGCAAGGTCAACTCGAAGCGTTCGACGCGAGTCGAAACGGTTGTAACTTGGCTAGGGGGGCAGGGCCGAGTCTTCCTTTCAGAAGCAGACCCTTGGTCCCAGTAGGCTTCGACCCTGCTGGTTTGATGACATCTCCTGCCCATGAGGCGCGCGTGAAACAGTACGCGCCGTCGACGACTTGGTCTCGGTCCGGACGGTTACTACCTCTGAGTACTAGGTTTTAAATTATTTTTATTTTTTTGGGTGTAGCCGCTGGTAATAGCTAGTTATATAATATAATATTATATAGGTAGACAAACAGGAATAGTAGCACTGTACAGTACTACTGTAACCCATAAAAAACTTTTGAAAAATGTCTCTTAAAAATTAACTAATTTCTCGCGGTAAATAAATTTGTGTAGGTAGAGATAAATGTAAAATACTTAACTGTTGTTAAAAATATGAAAAATTTATTATGGTGCTGAAAAATTGGTGTTTATAAATACTTTACCATTGTTAACTCCTGTAAGTAAGCGTAACGGTTTAAGTAAACTACATAATTATAATTTGTCGATTTATTTCTCCTAAATAATAAGATTTTTACTAAATTTAAATTTTTTTTAGAGTATATTAGGGTAGAGTAGGGTAGAGTTGGGTAGAGTAGGGTAGAGTAGGGTAGAGTAGGGTAGAGTAGGGTAGAGTAGGGTAGAGTAGGGTAGAGTAGGGTAGAGTAGGGTAGAGTAGGGTAGAGTAGGGTAGAGTAGGGTAGAGTATATTAGGGTAGAGTAGGGTAGAGTAGGGTAGAGTTAGGTAGAGTAGGGTAGAGTAGGGTAGAGTAGGGTAGAGTAGGGTAGAGTTAGGTAGAGTAGGGTAGAGTAGGGTAGAGTAGGGTAGAGTAGGGTAGAGTAGGGTAGAGTAGGGTAGAGTAGGGTAGAGTAGAGTAGAGTAGGGTAGAGTAGGGTAGAGTAGGGTAAAGTAGGGTGGAGTAGGTAAGAGCGGGAGCGAAGCCGCGCGGGCAAAAGCTAATTAATTAATAATTTTCAATATTACTCCGGATCTCTAATTTTACTCTATATCGAATTTCTTCGCGGGGTTCGCTATAAATGAGACAACGTCGCTTTAGACCTGAATCAGAATCAGAATTATTTATTTGCAAGCAATGTAGGTACAATTTTAAGATGATACCGAGTTGGGTGTTTCCGCTACATTCTGCCTTAAGGCATGCAAAAAACCTGGTTATTGGAGTGTTTTTTTTTTAATTATTATTGATAGAGTCGCGCTTGACCACTATCTCACCTGATAGAAAAAGACAATGTGGTTGACGATGAGAGCACACTTACCTAGAAGTGACCTCACTCACTCTTTACTTAAAGACTACCCAATTGGTACCTAACCAGGAAACAGAGACTATTTAAGAAAAAGCTTCTACAGATGATAATAAATCCTGGGTTTCTTGAGCTCCTAGTTTTTCAGAAATACCTACAGGTACAAGTATACCTGTATCGGTTATTTGCAAGCATGACTAACGGTTGACAACATATTTCAGTAAAAATCAATACTATATCCAATTGCTAGTCAATACAGGCAAGGTCGGGGCACAATGAGAGCGTCACCGCCGCCTTCATGACAAATGCATATAGTGCATATGCATATTGTGCATATAAGTGCATATGACGTCAGATCATTACAATAGATGATCTGTGTAACATTTAGGTTAATTGTTGGAATATTTAGATTAGTTTTAGCTATATATGACGTCATTTACGGTTGCTTACGTCATTTATGGTTACTTTTCAAGAGCAAGGTCAATCGTACCATCCAGTACTTTGCTCTTGAAAAGTAGGCTGACGATGATTATTTAAAAATACTATTTTTATGGCGTTGCATTCCGATGGATGTGAGACGCACAAGACCGGTCATTGTGGCGACACTTGGGGGATGAAGTGATGACGTTGATTAAGATCCTTGCAATACTACTGTAAAGGTGCTGAAGGATGTTGTGGTTCTCACAAAAGGGCAACAGAAGGATTTGTGAGTCTATTTAGGTGGAATAAACATGTTTTCTTTTCTTTCTTTTTTCACAAAAGGGCAATTGAAGAAACACTTAGTTTCGAAATGTCATTTGACGATTTCCCGTGTAAAAATGAAGCTACGATGAGATGTAATAAATGTACCAAACATGTCACATCTTTAATATCTGTTACTTGTGGCCCCAAAATATTGTCGAAAAATAATTATTATTCTACCATCCATCGTTATTAAAAAAAAAACGGCTAAGTTCGAGTCGGATTCGCGCATGAAGTGTTCCGTACCATTAACTATAAAAATGGGAAAAAAATCACGTTTGCTGTATGGGAGCTGGGAGCCCCCTTAAATATTTATTTTATTCTTTTTTCTTTTAGTAGATATTTGTTAACGTTATAGCGGCAACAAAAATAGATCTTTTGTGAAAATTACAACTGTACTTGTTACTATAACGGTTCATGAGATACAGCCTGGTGATAGACGGACAGACAGACGAACGGACAGTGGAGTTCTAGTAATAGGGTCCCGTTTTTCCCTTTGGGTTCAAATCCGTAAAAAAAGGCACAATTACATTTTTTTCGTTTGTTTTTTTTTTTTCTTTAAATACATATTCAAAATCAGTGTTTTTTTCCGATTCGGAATATGTATTTAATTCAATTTCGTAAAAGACATGTTTTTTTTTTATAATTGTTAGGGTCGCGTTTGACCACTATCTCACCTGATGGTAAGCGATGATGTGGCCGACGATGGAACACGCTTGCCCAGAAGCAATCTATTCACTCTTGACTTAAAGACCCCTAAGGTTATTGTTAATTGTGCACTTTTTAATTACTGTAGGTGTAATCCAGGACCGCGGTCCCGGTCACAAACACCCCACGACGTCAAAAGCTCAAAGTCGTGACAGCATTTAGAGACCATTACAACCGACCTCCAGGGAATGATACCCGCACAAACTTTCCCACACATTCTCCAAGTGTTTACTTACAAAATGCCGGCAAATCAGAGGTGTAGGGTTATTATAAGTTACTCTACACTTGATACAAGATCTCTTGACGAGAGAAAGACGCATACTTCATGCGTTTTTGTGCTTACGAGATTTGTTCTTATGAGGTCAGCAGGGAACTAAGTCTAGTGAGGTTTGGTATACTTTCTTATTAGTTTTTAAGCTATTGCATAGCTTCTATCGCGGGCCTTGAGCGTGGAGACCGAATCCAGAAATTCCGTAACGAAAATAACCTAACACCCCCCACTCATTTGTTTTTTGAGCGTGGTGACCGATAAGAAAACAAATGAGTGAACAATCAATCAAAATTCAGTTCAATGTGTGAAAGTGTAACTTCAATTAATATCTAAGAAAAAAAAACAAAGGAAAAAAAATACTGCTTAGATAAAATAAATAAATAATTATAATTGCATAAGTTGATAAAAATGCTATACAATAGCTTTACCGCGGCAGTCCCCGAGTGCCACACGTCTTTTTTTTTTATTTTATCTTTTATAAACTAGTACTTGACTGCGATCCCGCCTGATGGTAAGCAGTGATGCAATCGTTGATGGTGAGGCGCACTAGTTTATTAAGAGCCTATTCACTCTAGCCTTGAAGACACCCAGATTATAATCAGACGGAAAGACCGCAGCAGGCAAACTGTTCCAGTCCCTCGAAGTACGCGGTATAAATGACGAGGCGAAACGCTTAGTCCGGACCGTAGATGTTTCAACAACGTAAGGGTGGATACTCGCCGTGCGTCGGTTTGTCCGATGGTAGAAATGAGATGGCGGAGTTTGTTTTGTTTACTGTTACTACATGTTATCTTCTAGATTTTGTAAATATGTATTACACATTCATGTATGAAGAAATACCATATAAATTATTTAAAAGATTTTTTATTAGTAGGTACTTATTATAGTGAGTGTTTCAATAGTAACGTGTGTACCTACTTAGATAATATTGTTCAGTAGGAGCAAAAATACTTGTTTAATTAATATTTGTATGCCACTTACTGTGGCAGGACCCAGAGATAAAAATATAAAATTTTGAAACAACTATAATGTACTACCTGTGTGCACAAATAAACGTTTTGTATTTGTATTTGTATTTGTACATGTGGTGCATTTACTCGCAGTTTGAATTTAAAAATTACAACACTTATTTATGATTGGCTTCAGGTTCGATCCTGACAAATGGTTTTACTTTTTGTAAAAAAAAATGTCTCTTTTTATTTTATAATGATTTGTTGTTTATTTATATTATATTAAATAACGACTCCGTGCACAAATTGTTGTACCCATTTTTTTTTTAAATGACTTCCCCATCTAGGGCGAAGCGCGAGGGCAAGCTAGACTATAACTGTCTAAAACCAAACCTATATTCCTTCAGTTGCCTTTTTACGTCCCAAGACCACGAGTGACCCTTTCAGAAGTCGACCCATGGCCCTAGTAGGCTTTGGCCCTGCTGGGCCTCTAGGATACCCTCTTGTTATTATTAGATACAATTATGTTCGTCTTTCAATTCAGTTTACCTGGACTTATGACCATTACATTCTTATACAATAAGTATTATTATCATTATTAATGACTAGTTAAAGAAAGAAAAATCTGGGAAAAAAAGTTATTCCAGGAATCCAGGACATGGTCTAACTGTGTACAAAATTTCATCTAAATACATTCAGCCATTCAAGCGTAAAGAACTAACAAACAAACAAACCGCCTCTAAAACAAAGTTCTCAAGTAATCGGAATATCGATGCTTGTTGTCAATAAAATATTATAATCATATCATTAATTTTAATGTTAATTTAACTTGTAAGAATAATTTCAATCATTCTTACAACTAAAATCAACATTTATATTGGCAATGTGGTCTCATTTTATAGTTTATAGGCAATTAATAGGTTTAATAATTGGTATAAGTAATTATTTAAATGCCAACACTAATTGCTACACCTGCAAAAGCAATAAAAAACACTCCTTCATAAATTAAATTTTATTTTATGAGATATTGACTGTTTCTTAAGTTTGTACTTACATTCTGTATAGCATTCTTAGCTTCATTTACACACGTGAAAAATTAACATTTTTAATAAAGACATTTTATTCATATGAGTCATTTTTTTTATTTACCAACTAAAAAACTGAGACTATTTACTCATTTCATGGAGAAATATTTATAATTTATGATTAATAATTTATTAAATATTTATGTTAACTTTATTATCGATAGAAATCGACCCTGAAACGAACTACATACAAGGTGTAAGGGACAGCCCTCCACAAACTTTAAGGGCTTGCTCAGTAGACGAAACTGAACAACGTATCATAAAAATTTTTTTCAGGAAACGAAATAAAAAAATCCGCCTCACCATACAAAATTATTAACTTGATTGGACAGAGGCTTAATTTTTTTTTCGTTTTCTGAAAAAAAATTTTATGGTGGGTTGTTCAGTTTCGTCTACAGAGCAAGCCCTTAAAGTTTGTGGACGGCTGTCCCTTACACCATTTATATTATACTTTTTTTTAATGCCATAAACTTGTGCCTGACTGCGATCCCAGTTGATGGTAAGCAGTGATGCAATCGTTGATAGTGAAGCACACTAGTTTATTAAGAGCCTTGAAGACCTCAGCAGATTTTTTTTTAAATTGTAGGCAAAATATGATTCAACAATAGAAAATATTTATAAGTAGTAATATTATATATTGTCTAAAAAATATGTCAAAAAGATTTCTGTTTCCATCAAAATTTTTGTTAACCGATAACACGATAAAATATTGTCCTCAAATAATTTAGTAACTGTTAAAATTCTTCACGAAGAAAAAAAAAATAAAAACTCTTACCGACCATAAATAAACAAAATCATAAAAACATTATCAACATTTAACCTTCCATTTTAAAATTCACTGTATTAATTATTAAAAAAATTAATTAAAACAAAAAAAAAATAATAAACCGACCTGCGCAAGCGCATTTCCCGCTATAATCGCGAGCAACGCGAAACACGCGACGACAGTTCGCGCGGCCATAGTGCACTGCAGTAGTACGCGGGATGCACTGTAGTGATGTGAATACCGCGCGAATTGCACTGCGATAGTGATGTGACTGCGGGGTTAGCACCTGCGCACGCGGTGTTTTGTCAGTGCACTCACATGCTTGCATTTCAGTCTGTACTTATATGGTAAGTGTAGCTGGAAATCGGGATGGTTGTAGTACACTGATTCATTATGAGTACTCTTACCCGCTTCTAATTTTACACTTAACTTTTGATAGACTGAAGCAAGTAAAGTAAGTAAGTAAGTAAAAATTTATTTGTTTAAACATGGTGTACATGATACATTGCATGCAAGATAATAATATAAAATAAGTTCTGGCATGTTCAGCCGCATATCGTGGCGTACAAATATTTAGGAAGAGATGGTGCATAAACCGTGATCATCAAAATTTTATAGGTACTTATTAAATTTAGTTAAGGTTTCAATAGCATAGTTTCAGATAAAATTCAATTTCAGATAGTCATTACATAAATATTAGTTAGTAAAATTATGAATTATTGTCAATAAAATTTCAATTTTAAAATTACAATATTCAAATAAAAAAATTAAAAATAATAATAATTAAAACAAATACAATACATGTCAAAAGCATAATTTCAAATAAAATTCAATGTCAAAATAGTCAAAAAAAAACAAGAATTACAATACATGTCAACAGCATAATTAAAATAAAATGTCAAAGTACTCAATAAAATCATGAACTATATTACTGTCATTAAAATTACAATTATTCCAAATAAAAAAAGTAATAATAATACATGTCAACACCATTTTAAATAAAATTCAATTTCAAAGCAATCAATAAAATTACGAATTACTGTCATTAAAATTTAAAATTACAATTATTTAACATCATTTTTTCCATGTACAAAAATAAAAAAAAAAGAAGAAAAAAAGTAAGAATAATGAATGTTTTTTTTTTTTGAGGGGGGTTCTCATCAAAGAACTCGCTTCGCTTTGGGTGGAGCGAAAGGGAATGTCGGTCTTTTACTGACTAAAACACAGCTGTGTCCTTTCAGTTACTATTTGCGTTTCAGGACCACAGTAGATATCTCTTTCAAATATTTAAAATAACTAGCTGTGCCCGCGACTTCGTTCGCGTGGAATACAGGATTTTGAATTTATTTTTTCTAAAATAAAAGTAGCCTACGTTACTCCTTATTACATCAGCTACCTGCCAAAAAAGCCCGTCAAAATCGGTCCAGTCATTTCAGAGATTAGCCCGGACAAACAGACAGACAGACAGACAGACAAAAATTATAAAAAATGATATTTTGGTGTATTTACCGTATATATGTACATATGCTTGTAGTAAACAGCAGTTAATGCAATATTACAAACAGACACTCCAATTTTATTTATATGTATAGATGTACAGATAATAATCCTGTGAACCTAGCGGGTATCGGCCTTACTGAGCACCTACGATTTTGGTTAATATATCTATGAGGTGTGCGTGCGGTGCACACCGTCGACGGTTGTCGGTCGGTGAGTTACCTAGTGCTCGTCGTCCGCAAGCCGTACTGCTACTCCCGGCGCTCGAAGTGTTAGTAGGGGCCCAGTAAGGCCGATGCACGCTAGACCCAATGATAATTTCTGAAAAGGAAACCCGTGGTTCTAGAACGCAAAGGGCAACTGAAGGACACAGGTGTTATTTTGTTCAGTAAAAGTCTAACACGTCCCGCTCAACCCTAGAGAGGGAGATGTCATTGGATGATTTCCCTCCTCCCTCCCTGTCATTGTACCCATAGATTTAAGTTTGTGTTTATATCTTGTTACTTTTTGGTGTATAAAGTAAAAAATAAAGTTTATTCTATTCTATTCTAATCTATTCTATTCTATTCTATTCTATTCTATTCTATTATATTCTATTCCATTCTATTCCATTCCATTCCATTCTATTCTATTCTATTCTCCTCATAAAAACCCCATTAACTCCCATTAACTTTAGAGTGTGGAGTTGTATATTATGTCATGGCCAGATCTTAGAAATTGGTCACTTCATGATATGGCCAAATAAAACTGACCAAATTGTTTTTTAACATTTGATCATTGATGTAGGATTCCAATGATAATAAAATGTCTAAAGAAACTAGGCCAAACGAAGATTTTTTTTTTCGGGGGGTAAAAATCATCTAAATGACATGACGCCCTTGGGAGGAGCGAGAGATAGTGTCAGACTTTTACTGACTAAAAAACCCACCCCGTTCCTTCGTTGCCTATACTGGGGCGGAGCCTTCCTTTCAGAAGCAGACCCCAGTAGGCTTCGACCCAGTTGGGCCCTTACGGTTACATTTGCTGTCAACTCCTTGAGGCGCGCGGGAACAGACCAACCGAAGATTGAAATATCATCAAACTTTAAACGTTTAAAACAATCAGGCCAGTTTTAATCGGCCATATTTATAAGTGAATAAATTCACATCACATTACATAATACATTTATTTATATTTGTCATGCATTTCAGAAGCAGACGACCACGTCATATACATCCGTCAAATATGATCTCTATTTTAATTGGAAAATTGGCACAACTTTCTGATGTGATTTGGGAAATATAACTTTATAAAGATGAAATAATAATAATAATAAAAGCCAAAAGCTTCGACGACCATCTATCGAAGCTGTCGTTGCTCGGTTGGATCAAGGGCCTGATATAAAAGGCAGTAGACTCCTCGATACGACTCGCATTGTGAGGAAGTTCATGTCTCTGGAGCCGTAATCACCTGCATCGGTAGCTTGGACCCTGCTCCCAACATCGGTGGACTACTATTTTGAAATGTTTTTTTTATATATTTGTTTTATGAAATATTTAAAAATATCAAAAATATGTATAGAAGATAATTTTTACAAAAAAAAAAAATATAATCGACTTTAATGTTAAAAAACACTAAAAAGTATAAAATAACTTTAATTTCGGAAGTCGGTGTTTCTATAATAGAAGGAAATAATATACAATAATAAATGTTTTATTAGCACAAAAGGGTTACATTAGTTTGTACATAATGGTGGTATATATAGCAACTACTAGGAGTATCGTGGACAGAGTTTCGTAAGAATCATAGATATCCGTGTTAAGAATGATTCCATATTAAAAGAACTCGGCATCAGACAGCGCTTATCATCCACAGTGCAGTCGCACATTTTGACCTTCTTCGGCCATGTATCGCATCGTAGTAATGACTCCATAGAGCATCTCGTAGTGCAGGGCAAAGTTGAGGGCACCAGGCTGCGTGGTAGATCACCAATGAGATGGACAGACCAGATCAAGGCCACAACTAAGTGCTCGGTTTATGAATGTACCCGGAAAGCTGCAGTCCGCGATGAATGGCACCGCATTATAAAGATCACTTATCGTGATTCACAGTGATGACCACGACCACTCTGGCAAGAGTGTACCGACTCAGAAGAAGAAGATAACAACTATTTAGAATTGAACAATTGTAACCATCATAGAAATCTCCTTTCTTATATCTAAGGTAACCATACAGTTTATTAACCCTGCCTCTACACTTGGGCTATCTAGGCTGTATTTTGAGAGACCAAAATGAAATCATTATGTAAAAATATGCTTTGTTTTGGTTTTAGGATTGTCATGTATTGACATATCACTTCAGGAGTGCATGCTGCATATTTTTAAAAGTTTTTTTTTTGGTACTGTAGGATCAGGAGATTGATTGTAAGTCAGACTGTTCATTTGTATTTCAAGGTAAGTGTTCATAGCCGACTGCAGACAGCAGCAGCAGACTACGCGGCGACGCACCGCGGAAGGTCAAAATCTAAACGAATTTGCTTCGGCAGCGGCAATCACTCGCGCCGGGTCTTAGTACAGGCCATAGTCCTGAGCAAGGAGGATTGTCAGGCGTCCGCCTCCTTCTGCGAAGCAGTAATGCTAACAAAGGAGGAATACGACCGCATCAGGCTACGGCGCTCACGCCCCAGCTGCCGCCGGGATTCCGATCCTGATTTCCGGCCACCGTAGGCGCGAGCTTGCGGACGGCAAGCAATGGGTAGCTCGCTGTCCGACCGTCCGGTAACCCTACTATTCCAAGGAGTTGTCAGCAACTGTAGGGGCCCAGCAGGGTCGAAGCCTATTGGGGCCAAGGTTCTGTTTCCGAATTGGAGGCTCGACCCCGGTATGAAAAGCAACGAAGGAAGGGGGGGTTTTTTAGTCAGTAAGAGTCTGACACTATCTCTCGCTCCACCCAAGGCCGGGGAATGTCATCTAGATAATTTTTACCCACTAAAAAAAAGATCTTTCTTTAAAACCTTGAATATACTATAACAATATGAATTTCGAAATTCGATCGTAAACGTAAATTCCAGCTTATAAAAAAAAGTAGAAAAATAATACCAAATCATCTTACTTAGCTTTAACTTGAACTAATTCTAAGATGGCCATAAGAATATTGTTTACCTATTCATTTAATTATTGTTGTTTTATCAATGCTAAAACAATAACACAGAAGACACATGGTAATTATTTTATCATCATTTGAAGGTTTTAATTTTCTTGCTCTTTATGGAGACCTCGTTAACTTAATGGGAAACTTTTTTATTAGAATTTATAATTATACTAGCTTTTGCCCGCGGCTTCATCGGCGTGCATAAAATATAGCCTAGTGGGGTTACCATGACGTTCAAAGTGAGACTGTTTTATTCTTATTCCAGTGTGGGTAAGAGACAGAGCTATACAGGTTGTCTAGCGCCATCTCTTACCCACACTGAAACAAGATTAAAACAATCTTACTTTAAACGTTAATGTCTAGGTCTATGTATGTCTCCGGCCGTCCGGTAACTGTCCGGACCAAGCCCAAGTCGTCGACGGCGCGCACTGTTCCCGCGCGCCTCAAGGAGTTGTCAGCAACAGCAGGGACCCAGCCGGGTCGAAGCCTACTGGGGCCAGGGTTATCCGAAAGGGCGCTCGAGCCCCTGTATGAAGGCTAGAAGGAACGGGGTGGGTCTTTTAGTCAGTAAGAGTCTGACACTATCTCCTGCTCCGCCCAAGAGCGGGGGATGCCATTGCATGATTTTCTCCCACCATAAAAAAAAAGGTCTATGTATGTCACTCAGGAATAAAGCAGCTTTCTATCGGTGAAATAATTTCAGCAATTACTTTGTGTAATTTATTTCATCACCACTGCTCTCAAAACGGTAAAGGAAACGTGAGGAAACCGGCATGCCCTAGAACCAAAGAATACGAAGACATGTCGAGCCTTTTTAGGAAGAACGTCGTAAGCGACAGTGAGCGATTTTGCAGGACTAGATTTTTTTTTTTTTCATGATAACTACATTTTATCAAAAAATATTTCTTCATATAACTACCGATCTAATAGAATTGTTGCTACTAACATAGGTATTTTCGTAAATACTTTTTAATTATGGAAGTAGAGAAAACTCATTCCCGCAAAAAATGCAAATTGTCGGTTACGATGTTTTTCTTGAAAAGACTCGATGTGACTAGCCTACTAGGGCCTGGGTTAGCTCCGAAAGATAGCTCAGCCCCGGTATGAAAGGCAAGAAGGAACGGGGTGGGTTTTTTAGTCAGTAAGAGTCTGACTCTATCTCCCGCTCCGCCCAAGGGCGAGGGATGTCATTTGGATGATTTCTACCCTCCAAAAAAAAAAAACATGTGACATTCACCAACCCGCATTGGGCCCGCGTGGTGGATTACGGCCCATTCCCTCTCCTAGAGACGAGGCCTGAGCCCCAGCAATGGGAACATTAAAAGGCTGATGATGCTATATGCTATGCTATACATGGATTAACCGTAGGTACCTACACTTGTTAACCACAAGCCATCCATCACTCCAAGACCCATGAGTTGGTTATATAATTAGACATAGCGGGGTTGAATAGGTACCTAGCGGATACCGGACGTCCATCTACATAAATATTGTTTATTTAAACATGTAAGTATTTTTATGGTATATCAGGGTATATATTGACAGTTTATTCCAACCATTCATAACTAATATGGCATTCACTTCCAGTATGATAAAGTGGAATGAATACTATATTAGGAATATGGGAATAGTGTTGGAAATACAAAAATAAAATTATGTCATGGTATGACATATTATTATTTGCTCCAATAATAAACTATGTGTTATATTTACAATAATTTATAGTATAGAATAGATAATATATATAACTCATGAAATGAAGGCTCATAATCATTGTGGTGGGTGTAGAAACAATTGTTCAAATATAATCGACTTTCAATAGGGTTGGCACTGAGAAATTAACTCAGACTTAATTACGTCTAATTTAAAAAATGTAGTGTTACAAATTTTGCATTTATCTAAATTTATAATTGTTATTAATTTTATTTCAATCGATATGATTTAGTCTAGTTTGATTTTTTATTAAATTATTTTTGGATATTGACATTTTTTTTTTATTAAGTTATCATGTGATGTCAATATTATTTGAATTTTTATGAAAGTCATTAGAATGTTTAATTTGACGCTTTTTTAGGGTTTTGCACTTGCCCAGTTTTTCTGTATCTCGGCATATCTCGAGCGTAAGGTGAAACGAAATCTTACTTTACTAAATTGGAAGCATGAAATTAATGTTTTAGATCTTCCTATAGATAAAGCTCTCAAGGTGATAGAAGCGAAAAGGTCATTTGCCCAAAAATAAGAGCATTTGGGCCTAATTTTTCATTGAACTAGATAACAGCCCCCCTAGCCAAGTTACAACCGTTTCGCTTGCGTCGAACACTTCGAGTTGACTTTGCCGCAAATTCTTTTGTTCTGACCACGTGACTGAGCGTTAAGACGACATCATTCCCGTACATTTGAAGCTTTCTACAAGCGTTAACTATTGCAGATTAGCAACTTGGCTAGGGGTACAGGGCACCTTACGGGGTTGTTTCAAGAAGTGACCGTATTCCTAGAAAGAACCATTTCAGCTTTGTAAACAATAAGTTAATCGATTCAACAAAGTTATTATTATAACTAAAAAAACACGGCTTGCTTTTTGTCTGTAAAAGTCTGACACTCCCAGAGCAGAAGAAATTATTTTATGATTTGATTTCCCATTCTCCAAAAAAAGTGCCAACCCTAACTAGAACCTTCAGGCTACGTGATTGTCACAATGTTTGTTTTCTTACGTGTCCGGTTAGTAATGCTGAAAACATCCAGCATGCAGATCTTCAGAGGAATCCAGTTCGTCATGAGTTCCCTTCATCATGACTTCATGAGTATGTGACCCAATTATCTGGCTGTCTAGAGTGATATATTACAGGCTTGTTTTCTTTTCAATCATAGTAAATTTGTATGTATTAGTCATTCTTTTTTTTTTAGGTTCTAGCACTTTCTGATTCGTCTTTGTTTAGAACTTTGGTATTTTAAATGCTCCATCTGTTCAAGGATAGGCACTAAAGTTTTGAAATGTACATTAATACACTAGTGTTATCGTCTTTTTCTTTTGGTGAGAAATCATCCCAATGATTTCATCTTTCCGCCCTAGGATGGAGCGAGAGGGCGTGTTAGACTTTTAATGACTAAAACCAACTCCTATTATTAAAAGATATTTCAAAACTAACAAGTCTATGCTCTAAAGTGTTGAAACATCATTTTCAATACACTTGCTCAGAAAGTGGTATTTACTGGCCCTTGTTACCAAACTGTGACATTTTGATTACCATTACGCACTAGTGCTATAATGTAGTTAAAACCTTATTGATTAAACTCTCTCCAGCCATAATTATATTACATGTATCGTATCAGGATGAGCGCAGGTCGTCCGCAACGATTCGCCGGTCAACCCCCATTTATTCATTTCAGTGAGTGTATTGAAAAAATATGGGCGCGCATATGAAAAAAGATTGTTACCGCCATAAAAGTTTACTAGTTTTATAGTTATTTTCTTCACAAGTGTATTGAAAAACGTCGCATGATACACGTGAGTATTTAATGATTACCGTTCTCGGCTCTCTTAAGACCCTCGCCACGACTCGGGTCTAAATACCGCCTCGTCGGTAATCACTAACATTACACACTTATATCATAATACACTAGTGTAACATTGTCTTTTTTTGGTGAAAATTCATATCAATAACTTCTCCCAGCCTAGGGTGGAGCAAAAGAGCGTGTTATAGACTTTTACTGACTAAAAACCTTGCTTTCCAGGACCCCGGGGTTTCCTTTTGGACTACCCATAGCCCCAGCAGGTTTCGGCTCTGCTGGGCCCCTATAGTTTTGCTGAATTTGAGGCGCACGTGGAGCACTACGCGGCATCTGCTTGTAATCTATACTGCTTTTCTTTTTAACCGGCTTCCAAAAGGAGGAGGTTCTGTGTTCGGCTGAATGTATGTTTTTTTTTTATGTATGTTCACTGATATCTCGGTCAACTGTGGACCGATTTTGAAAATTCTTTTTTTGATTGAAACGTTATGCTTCCAAGTTAGTCCCATAGAAATATTGTTATGATCTGATCATGAACTTCGAAGATATGGAACAGAACTCCTCATAGGATCACAGCAGAATTGTCGTAAAAAGTAAAATTGCTTTGTTTATAATAATAATAACCATTTATTTTCAGACATCGGAGGCCCATTAAAAAAATACATAAAATAATCATTATAAAATAATAAACTAATACATATCACAACAACAAAACTTATTTAATAACTAGACACGTAACATCGGCGTCGTGTTCCGCTGCGTGGTGTCGCGTAGCCATCCTCGCAAACGGTCAAAAGTCCTCTCTCAAAAAGGTCTCCAGATGGTGGGTTGGAACTCGTATCACGAACGACTTGAAGTTGGTGTCGTTGCGAGAATCCAGCCTTTCGACCCTCGGAGTCCAGTTGCTTTTAATCTTCAAATACTCCACGACTTCCTCAACCTTCGTAGAGCAATGCAGACGCGAAATTTACAGCTGCACCGTAGGCACAGCAGGACGCAGCAGCATATTTGGTCCACTCGGTGCGCTACCGCACAGGTTCCGGGAACAGGGCTTCTTCTTCTTCTTCTTTTCTACTCGAGTGAAACCCTCTTCATCAACTTGGCCCGTTTTTAGCAAGGAGCTACGGAACGCAGTCTGGGTAGTTTGAGATCCCGTTTTCTCTTTGTCCCCTATTTTTGCTTGTCGCTTAGATTGCGACGTACCTGATGGTTTCTTGGAGGTGGCAACAGTAGCGTAGGCACGTTTAGAGGTCAACATACCTACGTGTGACGTTTCCGCAGCCGGTGTAGAGGCTTGGGTGACGGCGACGGCGGGCGGCGCTTTATCAGCATTTTCGGCAGCTGGTGACGCACTTGTGTTTGTCGAATCAAAACCACCGACTGATGCATTTTGCGCCTCCTGACGTGTGAGGCCTCAGGTGATCCAGTTACTGAACCAACGTTGCGCAATAATGCTATTTCCACACGTAGCTCAACATGGGATTTTTCTGATGCCTCCATTCTGCCATCCGCCATCTCACCTGATGGAAAGCGACGATACGGTCGACGATGGAACGCGCTTACCTAGAAGAAACCCATTCCTAGTCAATAGCATGGACTAGGAATACAAGCAATTCATTGACTATGAGTTTTTTGGAACTCATAGTGTTTTCGGGAGGCGGTTATTATCGCGCAACAAGCGAATAAAATTAATACCGTGAATTCGTACCGTGCACAGTGGAAACACGTCCGTACTCGAGCGTGCATCACACTGCATGAACTATATGACTGTTTATACGTGTAGTCAATGTCTGACTAATAATTAACGTCCTTGCTTTCATAGTTTTCTGAGAGGGACAGCGCGTACGCAGTCCCTCACTACCAAAAATGACGCGTCCGAGATATCCACATTAGGGATATTCGCAGGGGTCAACCTTACCGCAGTGCAATGGTAGGCCTCGCCCTGGGGGAACCGCCTTCATGATCACGGTGTCCCCTACGCCAGGTAAGTATGATCTCTCTACAGTACCACGCGAGGGTCGTTCAACGCCGGAGAATCTTAACACCGCGATTCAGGAATTCTCGTGAATGTTACATCGCCATCTAGTTACGAAGTTGGAACTAAACTGTGACGTCATGCCGCAGGGGTGCGGCTAAATAATTTTGGAGGGGTAAATAACAATATGACTTACACAATCACTTGAGACATAATAATACAAGTTTGTAAAAGCCAGTTCCATATAAAAGTTTGACCCAAATCAGACCCTTTAAAATTCAGATTTTAAAACTAGAGTTTTTCTTAGAACCGATGAAACATCGTATCTGCCATGAGGAAAATAGGCTAGTTGCCGTAAAAAATGTAATTAGTAGTCCGTCTTTTAGATTGTTCAAAAATAAGGGACGCGTATTTTTTTATTTGTAAATTAAACCAAAAATGACAAAGATATAGCCCATTAAAGTTACGTGGAACGTCACGCCGTGCTACATTTTTTCGCACGGGGTGACGTCACACGTAATTTTAATGGGCTATATCTTTGTTATTTTTTGTTTAATCGAAAAAAGAAAAAAAACGTGTCCAATATTTTTTTATAATCTAAAATACGGACTAAATAAAATGTAAGTTTTTTCGTAGATAGACTTATAAAATAGTAAAGTTAATACTTTCGTTAAAGACGAAAGTACCTAACTACGTTATTTTTCGTATACGGGACGGGCATAGTTAATTTAGTGTTAAAGACGAAAAATATGATAGATATTACTATATTCTTTTTTTTCTTTATTCTTTTTTTTCTTTTTTGTGTAAAGGCTAACAGTGTAAGAACCCCGCCCGGGTTAAAAGTTTTTGGTCTAATAGCAAAAGCCTACAATTTACAGTTAAAAGGTGATTTTATTTTTTTACATTATCTCTCTTAACTTAAATACACTTGGTCCAGTGTTTCTCCAAAATCATTACTCCTTCCCTGCAGTGTAAGTCTAGAAGATTATAAAAATATTAATTTACAGTTCTCTCAACTTTTTCATTGAAATGAAGCACTTCCCAGAAAGAAATTTACTTAAATTTGGGAACAGATAGATGTTTTTTGGTGCCAAATCAGGAGAATATGAAAGAAAGAAAATACTTTTATTTGGCACACAGGTACACACAACGAGATAATGATTATTATAGTATAGAAACTAAACTTAAAATATATCTACATTGTATGTCTCTGTAATTTCATAATATGGGGGATAAATAGCAAAGCTATTCATACCCCTAATCCCGCAGTTTTTCCATCGCTAACGCACCCTTGTGCACTTTGTCCTGATGAAACATGTTTTTCTTCTTTTTCAAGTCAAGTCTCTTCTGAACTGGTGACAGGTATCCAGCTGGTCAAGAATGATGGAGTGGTATTCATGTTCTCTTTTGCAAGATAATCAATTAACAGAGTGCTATTAACAGGGGAACCTCCCTTTTGAATCCCAAAACACACTGACAATGATCTTTTAAGCACTAAAATATCACCACTATTTACACACAAAACTATAGACTGAAAACTAGAGTGTGCAGTTGTGGCCTAGTGGTGACGGCGCCGACTTACGAGTTGTACATAGTTCGCGGGTTTGAACCCAGCCAGGCGCACCGGGCAACCGGCATGTCCTAGAACCAAAAATTCGAAGACATGTGACATTCACCAATCCGCACTGGGTCCGCGTGGTGGATTATGACCCATTCCCTCTCCTAGAGAGGAGGCTTGAGTCCCAGCAGTGGATGATGATGATGTTAACTAGGGAATAAAATAATAATAATAGCTTATAATTCACTAGTAGTAGTAGTCACTACTCAAGTGATCAACGACATATTTGCGTTCGTTTACGCTGAGGGACAGCGCGTTCGCATCGATCTGCAGATGGATACGATTTTTCATCGGTTCTAGTTTTGAAATCTGAATTTTAAAGTGAAATTGGGGACACGATTTTTTAATACTTTCGTTACAGATGCTATCTACGAAAAAAACTTCTAGGTAAGCGCGCTCCATCGTCGACCGCATCGCTGCTTTCCATCAGGTGAGATAGCGGTCAACCGCAAACCCTTAAACAATACAAAAAAACTCGTACGTGTCTTTAATTGTTGTGTTTTGTGTTGTGTAGATTCTTAAGCCATTTTGATATACGATATATCCCGTAAGTGGATTCTAATAGATAATTTTCCTCATAGCAGATACGATATTTCAGCGGTTCTAGGATAAACTCTAGTTTTAAAATCTAAATTAGAAAGTGTCCTTAAGACAAGATTTTTTATGGAACTGGCTTTTACAAACACGTGTTATTATGTCTTAAGTGATTGTGTAAGTCCTATTGTTATTAACCCTTCTAAAATTATTTACCTGCACCCCTACGGCTTGACGTCACAGTTTAGTTCCAACTTCATAACTAGATGGCGATGTAACAGTCACGTGAATTCCTGAATCGCGGTGTTAAGATTCTCCGGCGTTGAACGACCCTCGCGTAGTACCATGTAGAGATCATACTTACCTGGCGTAGGGGACACCGTGATCATGAAGGCGGTTCCCCCAGGGCGAGACCTACCATTGCACTGCGGTAAGGTTGACCCTGCGAATATCCCTAATGTGGATATCTCGGACGCGTTATTTTTGATAGTGAGGGACTGCGTACGCGCTGTCCCTCTCCGTAAACTATAAATGAAAGCAATTACTTAAGTACTTTATTAAGGCCCAAGCGCTCCAGCATTGCCTTGATACAGTGACTCTGACTGAAGCCTAATCCTCGGTAACTGCCTGGTTAATTTGGTCTGAAAAATAATATAGGATATAGATTCATGAACAACATTATCAACTATTGATTTTTTCGTGACAAAAGTATTTAGCAATTTCGCAACTTTTCCTTACTCCTTCGGACGCAACGGCTTGGATCTTTAGAAACATTTTTACACATAAAAATTGGTGGTTAAATATTCTTCAAAATAAACAGCATTATGTAAATCAATCAATATTTCGCAAAGAAATTGGATTTAAAGATCAGCCGTGCACTATCTGGGCGCAGCTAGTCGCAATTAAATGCACAGATACGCGTACTGACGCCTAGGCGGATACGAGAGTTGTGTCCACTTAATTTCGGCCAGATGGTTCAAGGGACTATAAGCCTTAAGAAAATAAGTGTTAAGTACAAATCAATAAAATAAGATCATATGGTACTCACACACGTGACAAGCTACTGTAATAAAACTTCGTTTAAAATGTTTAAATCAGCGACTGATTTATTGCTCTCGTTTCTATTACATACAATTGTTGTTTACTCAATACATACATTCATTATTTATAGTTCTATGATAGTTATGTGCAATCAGAAGTTTTTTGTTTCAAGTTAATTTTGCAACCATCATTTCAGTCGAATGACTGTTGGACATGGGCCTCGTATAAGATAGTTATGTTATGTGCATCCAGAAATGTTTGTTATCATTTCTATTTTAACCGAAAGTCGTCCAATACTGGACACACGCCTCCCCCAAGTGTTGCCACTAGAAACTAAGCCACTAGATCTGGTCTTATGCGTCTCGCGTCCTTCGGATTCCGCGACCCTCACCAGGTCGTCGGTTCATCTTGTGGATGGAATTCCAAGGCTGCGTTTCGCCAGTACCTACATGGTCGCCACTTCAGAACCTCAGTCCCATCGACCATCTGTTCCGAGAGTAATGCTCTTTGGCGATTTTTCGGGCTATGTCTGTAACCTTGGTGCTCCTAAGGATTGCGAGATTCACCTACATATCAATTTCAATAGATTTAGGACTACAGGTGAGTTTAGTCAGTAAAAAAATAACACTCCCTCTCATTTCAGTCAGAGGGAGGTAATTTTTTGGTGATTTTCCAAACGCAAAAATATAGATAAATTGAATCGTGATCATCAAGAAAATGTTGTAAGTATAATGTAATATACTTTTATAAATATTAAAAAGTTTCTAATAAAATATAGAAAATCTATGACATCATTCAATCAACTAATAAGGACAATTATGATGAAGTGTCATTTTATTTTAACATAATTGTTGATTATATGAATCATCCGCAATAAAATTTTCCTTTACAAATAATTATACGAACGCTTCATTAAGATATTCCTTATTTGTAGTACCTATTGAGTAGTGGTGGCCGAGTGGTATTGGCTCCGACTTACGAGTTGTAGGTCACAAGTTCAAACCCAGCCAGGCGTATTACTTTGTGTAATTTATTCCATCACCACTGCTCTCAAAACGGTGAAGGAAAACATCGTGAGGAAACCGGCATGTCCTAGAACCAAAAATTCGAAGACATGTGACATTCAACAATCCGCACTGGGCCCGCGTGGTGGATTATGACCCATTCACTCTCCTAGAGAGGAGGCCTGAGTCCCAGCAGTGGGAACATTAAAAAAAGCTGATGATGTTGATGATGAGTACCTATTGTAGTTATTATAAGGTTCTGAAACCATACCGTTTACACACAAAAGGCTATGAACGAATGATGTACCTACTTACTTAATTTTTTTTTTACAATAAATAAGCAAGTAATTCTGTCCCTAGGGAGATAATGTAGTATGGGGCGATCCCTAGGGATTAGGGAATAAAGAGATTTGAATTTGGAACATCAAAACTCGCCAACACATGAGCGAACTCTCACTCTAATGTACCAACGAGCATCAAAAAAATGTATTAAATTCAAAATTCAAACAGGCCACTAACAAAAAAAAAAAAATAGAATCAAACGTGCTTATCTTGGATATTGAATTTTGTTTGTTTGACAATCAATCAATCAAACATACATTTCCCTAATATAAGATTTGGTCAACTAAATTGTCTTTTAATTATCTTACAGATGGTGTAAAAAGTAGAGTATCTAACACGGGGATTAAACTGTCTCTGTCTTGGGCGGCTTGAATTCCTCACTTCACTCGGGTTTCTTTATTGGATCGCAATGCTCGGGAGTTAATTATATAAATCCCTCACTGTCGTTCGGGGTTAAAATTAGCAACCTTCGTTTCGTTCGGAATTCAACATACTGTCTGCGACTTATAGATACTGCTTTATCCCTTGGTCACATAATCTACTATTTTTTTCCCGAGTCCCAGTAGTAGGAACATTAAAAGGTTGCTATTTTAATAAAACACATTTTGCACCCAATATAATATTTATTGACGGAGAAACCAAAACTGGGAATAAATCTACAACAACACTGCTTTTTGACTTCACTGTTTCAAAATGGACCATCAAGCAAAGATGGACGCCTGGTACAATGAGAGGAAGAGGAACCCAATGGCGTAGATGACCAGGACGACATCCATGGCGGTGGCGAACAGGTCCCTGGCGATCTGGTCGTTGGCCAGCTGTCGGAGGTAGCCTCTCACTTGAGCGATGAGCCGGGATATTTGGAGCAGGGTTATTTCTGAGGCGTGTAGTATGGCACTGTAAAGGATGAACATTTACACTAATATTATAAAGAGGTAAAATTTGTTTTTTTGTTTGTAGGAGGTAATCTCTGAAAGTATTAATCCGATTAAGTACTAAATTTTTTTCACCGATAGAAAGCTGCTGTATTTCTGATTGACATTTTATGTACGCGGGTGAAGGCGTGGACAAAACCTAGTTAATTATAATTTTTAATAAAATTGTTTTTTTTTTGTTTTTAATTTTTTGATTAGCCTTTAAATATAACGTGTGTAGGTAATATGCAGTGTTATCGTGACGGGACATTTTTGTTTCTTCCATTCTGTTCTTTATACAGAATGGATGAAAAAAAAGGGTTGCGCTGACCCTAAGAAGCACGGGACAAGGGCTGGAAGATGATGAGCCTATATTGTGCCCAATTCCTGGGCAAAGGCCTCCTCCTTTTCCTTCCAAACCCCAGTCCTGGGCGAACATGATCAGATCGACACACTACCTATGCACCGCTGGAACTTGCCGCGGTCGATCTTAACAACTTTCTACATAGGCTATATTTATATAAGTAGCCTTCCTCGATAAATGAGCTATCCAAAAACTAAAAGAATTTTTCAATTTTAAACAACAATTTCTGAGATTAGAACATAATCCCAAGCGAACGCCGGCGTTCGCGCGTGATTTCGCGCCATTTAGTTGAACACTAATATTATTAAAAGTCCACGTAGATTATCAAAATTTTGAGGGTTTATTTATTGTTTATGTATCTAAGAATGTAAATAAGAAATTCTTCATAAAGTAGTCTGTAAATTTCGAAAATAAGCAACCTTTTCTATTTATCCGTATTTATACCTATTTAACTGCTTGGGGTCGAACAAATTAAGCATTCAGCTTTATAATGTTTATATAGGTAATTGTATTATAATAATATGTGGGAAGTACGCGTTTATCATAGTACCTACGTTCGTTAACATTATTTTAATATTTATAAATACAAACAACAATCTAACATCAATAAAATTCATGAGACATTTTAATTATGATATTGCAATAATCTCACATTTAGCGCCATCTATGCAGCCTTTAAAGAACTACATAACGTACTACTAATATTTCAAGGGATGAGCTTCTCGGAGTGCTACAACTTTCTCTTGGTGTAAACTCGTTCTTATGTTAAATAGTTCTACAAAATGATAACAGATGGCAGTATAAGCAAGTTATTGCGGTTTTTTGTTAGATTACGGATGTTTCATTTTAGGTTTAATTTTGATAAGTTATTGTCCTGGTTCCTTATATTTTGTTCCTGGTTTTTTCATTTGACATTATGGAACGCAATAACCGTAATTATTGTGCTTCATGTTTGATATCTTTTTAAAAAATCCCATTTGACTTTAGAATTGGTATTCCTGTATTAAGCGTGCCTTAATCAGTCATACTTCCATACAGACATAGTATGGCGATTATATCAATAATTGTCGGTGTTTTTTAAAAAAAAAAATCATTAAATTGTTTTTTCGTCATTATAAAAATAAAACAGTAAAACAAAAATTGTGTGAAACTATGAGCGTTAAAATTTTCTTTTTTCAACACTGATTTGCGATCTTGTGGTGTAAATAAATTTTAGTTTTAAACCACGTGTATCAACGAGTTCGAACCACCGACTAGTACCTACTCCCTTAAGTTTCTAAGAATTTTAAAGTCTATTTCTGAAACCCTTATCTGGAACCTTGTCTAATTTTGACAGTAAAATAAAATTTATGATATTCTTAATTCAAAATACTAACATATGAAACCCGTTTTTAAAATCTTTATCATAAAGCTCAGTTTACCTTGGCGTGCACCTCCACTGGATGTCAAAGCTGCTGGAGCTGACAAGTGGCATCAGCAGCGCCATGACGTACATAATCCCACTGCGATCCAGAGAGTTCGAGGGTGCCAGGGTGGCCCGCTGGACTAGTACTTGCCTGAAAACAAGAATGACCATGGAGTTTCTTGCCGGTTCTTTTCTATAGGAAACTATCAATATTAAAACCGTTAGAATCGCCAAGCTGAAGTGGCAATGGGCAGGGCACATTGCTCGCAGAACAGATAGCCGTTGGGGCCGAAAGGTTCTGGAGTGGCAATTGCGTACCGGAAAACGCAGCGTTGGAAGGCCCCCTACAAGGTGGACCGATGACCTGGTGAAGGTTGCGGGAATCCGATGGATGCGGGACGCACAGGATCGTTCATTGTGGCGACACTTGGGGAGGCCTATGTCCAACAGTGGACGTTTATCGGCTGAAATGATGATGATGATGATGATAGGTGCACGGCCGATAGCAGTGGTAGCTTAGCGGTAACAGCCCCGACTTGAGAATTGTACAGGTTTTATTTTGTGTCTTTTTTAAAAGTGTAACCATGGAGTTTCTTGCCGGTCCTTCTCCATAGGAAACGACTAATTTGGAACCGTGCACTAGCTTCTGAAGTTTTATAAGTGCCCATAGAGGCTTATGTGAAATAAAAACATTTTGATTTTTTTTTAATTTTGTAATTTATTTTATCACCACTGCTCCTAAAACGGTCAAGAAGTCGTAAGGTCTCATCGTAAGGTTTTGGTTTTAAATGTCATAGAACCAAAAATTTTAAGACTATCTACCAATTTGCACTAGGCTCGTGTGTTACAGCTCTTTCCTTCTCCTAAGCAGTGGCAAGTGCAAAGGATTGGGAATATTATCAAGCCGATTATGCTTTTTTTTTGTTGGGAAATCATCTAATGACTCTTCCCGCTCTAGGGCGGAGCGCGAGGTCGTGTAAGACTGTTACTGACCCACTCCTACGTTCCTTCTTTGTTTTCGTTCTAAAGCCCCGGGGTTCTCTTGGCCATGGCCCCAGTAGGTTTCATTATGCTATATGCTGCCCGTTCTACGTACTTCTTTAAAACATTACCTGCTGTTCTGAACTCCGGTATCTTCAGTGGCACTGTCTTCTCTCGTTGTCTCATAGTTGTACCGGCTGTCATCACTAGCTAGAGTATACAACGAACTCGAAGCCGCTCCATCACTCTGTTGGCAACAGGGTTTGGTTAAAATGTCGTATTAATCAAATAAGGGTGAGCTGACAGTCTTTTGCGTTTTGTCTTTACGGGTGCACTAGTCGGTGGCTCTAACTCGTTGACAAATAAGGTTAAAATGCATGTGTCCTCATCCAAAATTATGAACGAAAGTTAAAAACGCTGTGGTTAGCAATAGGACACTGCATACTCCTATGATATTATGAAAAACCTGGTGTATAAATTTTTTGAAGATAAAATTATTTTAACAAATAATTTATAGTCTATGACTATTTCCAACCCCAAATAGTGACACCACGGCAGGAAAAAGAAGAAGAAATATGATCTACTCCTGCATGGTGTTTTGCATGCATTTTCATATTCCAAAAGTTATTTATTTACAACTAAAGACATTTTTTTTTTTTTAATTTGTATAAACTAGTGCTTGACTGCGATCCCACCTGATGGGAAAATTAATGATGCGCAAATTAGTGTCAAAAGATGAAAGTTACGACGCACATAATTGGCAAAACTATATTTTTTTCTGCTTTATTTCCATACAGGGTTAGATGATGGTAAAAAAAAATCGATATAAAAATAGTTTTGAAATTACACTGTCAAACAGTGAAAATAAACACCACACTATGTTTGTATGGAAAAATGACCGAATATGGCACCCTTAAGATGCTTAGTAAAAACATTCGGAGCAGGGTGTTAAGTCCTACAACCTCGATTGGAAAAGGAGGTTACACTGAGTGGGCAATTACAAAAACGGTTCTCCTGAAAAAGCTACTTACGGGTTTTTTTTTCGGTGGTTAAAAATCATGGAGATGACATTTCCCGCCCTTGGGCGGAGCGGGAGATAATGTCGGACTCTTACTGACTAAAAAACTCACCCCGTTCCTTCCATGCCTTTCATACCGGGGTCGAGCCATCCTTACAGAAACAGACCCTTGGCCCCAGTAGGCTTCGACCCCCCTGGTCCCCTACGGTTGTCGACAACATGGGCTCGGTCCGGACGGTTACCGGACGGTCGGACAGCGAGCTACCCATTGCTCGCCGTCCGCAAGCCCGCGCCTACGGTAACCGGAAATCGGGATCGGAATCCCGGCGACGGCTGGGGCATAAACGCCGTTGCTTGATGCGGTCGGCCTCCTCCTCTGCTATTATTACTGCTTCGCAGAAGGAGGCGACCGTCTGCCACTCCTCCTCGATGCGAGTGACATTCACCTCACTTAAACACTTAAAACTTGGATTCTTAGCTGTCTGTTTTGTGGTTTGTACGTAGTAATATAGATGTCGCTACAAGCCATCATGTAATGAAATAACTTACAGTGGATTCTCTGGAAGACCTGATGAAGGCTTCGGAAGAGAGAGGCATCAACCCGGGGGTCTGGTCGTACAGGACTCGTCCGAACTGGTTGTTAGATGTCTGCTCATTGGAGCCAATCGCAAGATCGGACGCCATCTACTGAAACAGTCATAATTATAACTGAATTTAAACCACTCGGCCATTAAAACCCACCTGTGTCCTTCAGTTGCTCTTTGGGTTCTAGGGCCACGGTCACACTTTCAAACGCTACCATTGCCTAGAGGTGCGTAGGTATACCGGGAGTATATATTCTGGAATATATTCCAGGATATGGTCTACTGATGTGCCGAATTTCATGTAAAACCGTTCAATAGTTTGAGCGTGAAAAAGTATTAAACACACACACAAGCTCACAAACTTTCGCCTTAGTGCTTTTATAGACCAATTTTTCAAGTAGGCTTAAGGCCCAAGCGCCGGAAAAGTGCTATAAAACAGTGACTTTCTGAAGCCTACTCCTCGGTAACGGCCAGGTTAATAGGTTTGAAAAAAATATATGTTTATTATAGATTCATGAGTAACATTATCAACATTTGATTTTTTCGTGCTATTAATACTTTTGTCAAAAAAAAATATTTAGCGATTCCGCAACTTTTCCCTACTCCTTCGAAACGGCTTGGATCTTTAGAAACATTTTTACACATAAAAATTGGTGGTTAAATATTCTTTAAAGTGAACATTGCTAATGTAAATCAATCAATATTTTGCAAAGAAAATGGATTTAAAGGTCAGCCGCGCGCTTTCCGGGCGCTGTTGGCCGCAAATGCAGATTTGCGTAAGTACAGCCGCCTAGGCGGGAGCGAGAGGTGCATACACATAATTTTGGCTAGGTGGTTCAAGGGACTCTACATCACGGCCCTTAGGAGTAGAGTAAAGACAAAAGTTACAAAATAATGTTCAGTGAAAACGAAGTTGTTATTAACTCCAAGTATTACTAACTGTATTTTTATAAGTTTCCTCTAACACGTGTCGACATTAGCACGGTCAGGAGCCCTCCGAGAATCCTGCGTTACATTTTAATTTTGTATAATTACTTTTTGATAATTTAGGGTGCTTTTTACATTTACTTGATTTTCTCTGTGTCGTTGAAATGTCATTCGTTTCTGACGTGGTTAAAGATGTAGTAGTTTTCTTTTTTTCTGTACAAAGGTTTGTGATTCTGTAAGTTCTTCTGAAAAAAGTTCACTTTAATTTTTCAAGCGATCTATAATTTTTACTAATATTATAAAGATGTTTTTTTTTTGTTTGTAAGAGGTAATCTCTGGAAGTGCTGGTCCGATAGCTAAAATTTTTTCACCAATAGAAAGCTGCTTTATTCCTGAGTGACATAAGCTATATTTTATTCGAAGCCGCGGGCAAAAGGTAGTATATTTCAGCTGAAAGACGTCCACTCCTGGACATAGGGCTCCCATAGAGACCTCGCCACAACGACCGGTCCTGTTCGTCTTGTATCCATCCAATTTCTGCGACCACTACCAGGTCATCGGTCCACTTTATGGGAGACTTTTCAGCGCTGCGTTTTCCGATACGCAGGTACCACTTAAGAACTTTTCAGCTCCATTTACCACCCAAACTTAATCGTCCACAACTTCGAGTGTAATCTCCGATCTCGGAGTATGTGCTACATGGTTGTTTACAATGACTTTGGTTTTGTCCAAAAATTTACTTACTTATAGTTTTTTTTTTTTTAAGCTATTGCATAGCTTCTATCGCGGGCCTTGAGCGTGGAGACCGAATCCAGAAATTCCGTAACGAAAATAACACCCCCCACTCATTTGTTAATTGAGCGTGGTGACCGATAAGAAAACAAAGGAGTGAACAATCAATCAAAATTCAATTCAATGTGTGAAAGTGTAACTTCAATTAACATCAAAGAAAAAAAAAACAAAGGAAAAAAATACTGCATAAATAAAATAAATAAATAATTATAATTGCATAAGTTGATAAAAATGCTATGCAATAGCTTTACCGCGGCAGTCCCCGAGTGCCACACGTTTTTTTTTTTGTATTAGCTATTGTACGAGCTTCTTGAGCTTAGCAGGACGAATATCTGTGCGATAGCCCGCGCCTTAACCGGCCACTGCAAACTAAACAGGCACCAATTTCACATGAAACTGAGTGACACTGATGTTTGCCGGTACTGTAATCAGGAGAGGGAGACGCCTAAGCACCTTTTGTGTAAAAGCGGGCCCCTTATCCACAAACGCAGTGTCCATCTGGGCCGACACATTCACCCGGAGGAGATTAAAACTAAAAGCTAGGAGTATTCTAAATTTCTTGGAAGCCTCCGGGCTAAAAGAGTTACTCAAACAAGGTGGCGAGTCACAATAGATCATTTAGGTCGCAGTGACTACATCTCCTACACTACGGGTAATGCATAGTCCCTTATCCTCAAATAATAATAATAATTATTATTATTGTACGAAATCTACAGGTAACTGATATTTTTTTATGAAATCTCAAATCTCTAAATACAAAAGTTTTTACAAGACTATGTGTAATCTAATCTATACATTTATACACATATAAATAAAATTGGAGTGTTTGTTTGTAATATTAAAATAACCGCTATTTACTACATGCATATGAATATAAATACGGTACAAACACCAAAATAATTTTTTTTACAATTTTTGACTGTCTATCTGTCTGTTTGTCCCGGCTAATCTCTAAAATAGCTGGACCGATTTTGACGGGACTTTTATTAGCAGGTAGCTGATGTAATAAGGAGAAACTTAGGCTACTTTTATTTTAGAAAAAATAAATCCAAAATCCTGTAGTCACGCGAACGAAGTCGCGGGCACAGCTAGTACCTAATAGTCTTCGAATCCGATACTCTAATTTATTTGATTAAAATTCTACCAGTAATTAACTTGTAAATTCGGTAGCCCGTATCAGAACTGGCATAAGTATAAAAGCATGTTTTTTCTAATTTATCTATTTTTCTTTAAGTGTCATTCTTTAGGCGCAAACTGTTGGACGCCATTGTTCGAAATTCAAAAAGAACGCAGACGACCCGCGGTGTCATTATTCGCGGTTGCAGTTGTAAAAAAAGGTTTTTTATTTAATTGATTGAATTCTTTTTTTATTAATTGACTTATTTTTGTGTAAAGAATTTGCTTTAATTGAGGCCTGATCAAAGCCACCTACAGAGTCATTTTTTTTTCTTTTGACCTTGTCCGGTTTGTGCATTTATCCAGTGTCAAGATTAGAAAGTATTTAAATTTGATTTACAGAATTTCATTTTGTTTTCGATTATAATGAGGATATTACGCATTCTAATATTTTTGCAGTATTTGACAGCAAATGTATTCAGTCTTCTCGGCAAGCTTAGCTGAAGTACTTACTATATCATATTATACCTATTCTTTAATAAAAGTTATTCTTTGTGAAGTATTTTGTTTCAATCTGAATGCTTCCTAATTTTTCCGTGAGTTACATTTTTATATATGTGAGTAACGTTACCAACTGGACTTCATGTGAGTTACGGTTGATTATTTTGACTTCTTCCATCTACTAACAAAAAAAACACGGCTTCATTTTATCGGCATCGAGCCTGTTTTAATGAGTTTACGTTATTGTCCAGTTATGTTGACACTTGTGACACAAAACTGCATAAATCTTAAATAACTTTTACTAGGAATCAATTTGAAAAATAAAAAATGCCGGTTTTCAAATATCAGTATATTCAAGTATGAGGCACTTTTATAGTTTATTTATGTTGGCTATAAAAAAAAAAATATTGCAATTTATTTAGGTTGAACTTACTAAAACTGCTTTACCGATTTTAAAAATTCTCCCTAGTAGAATGCTACGAGTACTTTATCACTGAGGTATCACACGGACTAAACGGCTAACAGAAGCTAAATGTTATTTTCTTAGTAACGTCACAGTTTGCCAATGCCATAACTTCAAAAATGTCTTCCAAACGACTTGTTACAAGCTACAACATGAAGTGATGGGAATTTAACAATGCAGCGTTGATTGTCACACATCAGTCGCATCAGCAATAATGACTTCATCAGGATTTCCTGTGATTCCTCGGCGGCGCTGTGGGAGACCACATAAAAATGCGAATTATCCTTATTGCTCGTCATTTGCAAATATTGTCAGCGTGTTTGATAATAACTTCATTTGTGCTTGTAAAGCAGCCGCCAGTTATTAGTTGTGTCGATGCAAATGAAACAGAAACTTCTTTGACTAATCATATTATGCTGATTAGTATCATCATCATCATTTTAGCTGAAAGACATCCACTGTTGTCTGTTGGACCTCTCAAGTGTCACCACAACGAACGGTCCTGTGCTTCTTGTACCCATTGGATTCCCACAACCCTCACCAGATCATTAGTCCACTGGTTGATTGTGGGAAGCCTTTCAACGCTGCGTCTTGCACTAATTGGTAATTACATTTAAATTTTACTGTTTTAAAATTATATTAAGTGAGAAAAAAAAATCTAAGTGGTGTTAATTTATACTTGGTTTACTAACTTCACGTTTTTGTTTTTCATAAACAGTATTAATACATCTTCAGACTATGGAAGTAGTACCACCAAGGATCGCTAGGCTCTTGGTAGAAACAAAGTTTCTGACATTTGTTCAAACGAACCTATAAAATAATTTTTGGAAGAGTCACAAATGTGTTACAATGTTCATTGATTCGATCCAAAGGTTTTTACAAATCATATGGTCTACACTGCAAAATTAAATACCTACATATTTTATTTACCTACCTATGGGCCTATTACCTTTGGGCTGTAAAGGGCGTTGTTACACACACAGGAGGGGTTATAGTACGTTTTCGGCATCGTGCTATACGCCCTTTGAGTTCAGAGGCATCATTATCGATTCTCTGTTGAACATAGGCCTCCCCTGAGTGTCGCCACAACGAATGGTCCAGTGCGTCTTGTGCCCATCAGATTCCTGCGACCCTCACCAGGGCATCGGTCCAGATTATGGGAGCTTTCCTATCAGAGATATTGCTACGTATTCATTTTAGGTGTACTTTGGTATTTTACTAAAAAAGGACACCAAAACCACCTGTACATACGACATAAAAAAAAACCGCCAAGGATATCAACATCGCGGTGCGTCCGCTGAGTGGGCGTGCAAAATCGAAAGCTCAGAAAGTGAAAAGGTCTGCCATTTTTTTTCGCAAATCAATCTGTTTTTTTTTTTATTGTAGCAACCCCGCAGTAGCCGACACTGGCCACACCGCGGGATGTCGCGCTACCGTGTCCAGAAAATTGATGGATTTTGGCATTTTTTGAGTTATGCTACTTTTGATTTGGCGCTGACATTTTGGTTATAAGTGATTGGCGGTGTAGATATTTTTGTTTATATAAAGGCTTTTATGCACATTCTTGGTCAATGAAGTTTACAGAATTTATAAACATATACACCTAATTAATATACACCTTTGTACTAATGTCTATTATGTATCTTTTCTGTTTTTTTTTTGTGTACATTAAAATAAATAAATAGGTATGTAGATATAACCAGTTCCTCAAATGTTATTTTAATGCATTCTTTTTTAGTTTTAGCTAGCAATAGTTTACAATAATATTCAGTACAAAAAAATAAACTGATTAACTCATAAAATAACAGTAAACCCATATTTTTTTCAACCCAATCTCTTCGCTATATTTATTTACACATCAAAAATGTAATAGCCAAATATTTGTCGAAAAAACTTCCAAATGTTGACTTAATAAATTCAAAGTCAACCCTTTATTTACCATCGGCGGGTCGTTTAGGCCCCTATTATAATATTTAATGCTAAACAAACACGGGATTTTTGCTTCTAAATGACTTCATCCACTTTTGATTCGAGGTAATGATTTAACAGGGTTAACTTTGATTTTTGGGTTTGCGTTTACGTTACGCCAAGTTATAATGAAATTTTTAACAAAGCCACAAAACAGAGGTCAAAAAAAAACTAGCAAAGTTAATTTTATATTCTCACAATAAAATTAATTTAATTTTTTTTTTTAATAAAGACTCAAAACATGATTAGTAAAATGATTATACTTAACAGAAAATAATTTTCAAAAACTAGTAATAAGACTAGTCTCGATTAAATAAAAAAAAAAGATAATATATTTATTTACCACAGCAAAAGGTACACAAACACTAGTCAGGTATAAACAAAACAAAAAAGAAGTAAAAATAAAATAGGTAAAGTAGGTGTAAGCTTCTAGAGACTTAACCAACTCAAAACGTAAACCTTATCAAACTTTGTCTTTACAGACTCGCTCCGGGGCGAAGGGTTAAACGTCCATTTAGTCAACTATAGTTAGTTCGCGCTTCGTTCTATAACGACCACTATTTAGCCACATCGGGACCTTTGATACAGTTGATCACCCTTTTTTGTTTACCTTGATGATACTTTTTTTTTTCCTTAAAATTAAAGTACTTCGTATTAAATTTACGAAATTATAGTTGTTTTTTTAACTTTCTCCTAAAGTTTATGTGTAGTTTAAAAGACGTTAAGTTACCCTTTTTATTGTGATTGCTGAATAAATATTTAACTAAAGGGTAAACTTTGAAATTACTACAAAAAAGTAAAGAAGTGCCGATGAGGAAATTACCTGTTAACAATAAGGGCTAGCCAAATACTAAAGAACTGTATCTTACAGTGTATTATAACTTTTTTAATATGTATTTGTAATAGATAACGTATCTAAAAAGAAGTGCTAGTATTTGCGAGTGCATAGGCAACATCTATTCATCAGGTCCAGTTATTTTGGTACGACTACGTGCTGCGCGGCGACTTCCCTGACGGGGTCAGCGTGGTTTGCTATGCAGACGACACGCTGGTTCTAGCGCAGGGAGAGTCGTACCAGGCGGCGGTCGCTCTAGCGACACGCGGGGTTGCGATGGTCGTTGATAGGATCCAGGAGTAGGGACTCGAGGTGGCGCTTCACAAATCCGAGGCTATGTGTTTTCACGGTCGCCGCCCTCGGAATGCGCCGCCATTGAGTTCCCAACTAACGGTAGGAGGAGTTCACATCGGTGTCGGGTCGACGATGAAGTACCTGGGACTCGTCCTCGACAGCCGGTGGAATTTCGTGGAGCATTTCCGACGTCTGGCTCCCAAACTCAACCGGGCTGGGGCTGCGCTCAAGCGGCTCCTGCCCAACCTTGGGGGTCCAGATGCCTCCTGCCGGAGGCTCTACGCGGGGATCGTTCGGTCCATGGTCCTCTGACAGGCGTTCAGCATGGCCGCCGGTTACGTTTTCAGCAACGGCGCCCACACCGGCGCCCCGTAGGTGGCGTATGGTGCGGGGATACTGCACGGTCTCCCGCGAAGCCTTCTGGCTGGCCTACCACCGTGGGATCTGGAGGCAACAGTCCTTGCACACATGCACGATATGCGCGTGGAGATGCAACGCCGGGGTGAAAATCCGCTGCCGCGACAGGTCACGGCATGGCGGACAGAGCTCCGGCGGGATCTCATGGTGAAATGGCGTCAACGACTATCGCAGCCACTGGCTTGGCACGCCACAATCATGGCGGTAAGTCCTCTCTTTGAGGCGTGACTGGAAAGACCTCACGGCGTCCTTACCTTCCGCATGACGCAGGTCCTCACCGGACATGGTCCGTTCGGCAGGTTCCTGTACCGGATTCATGCGGAAGTGACGCCCGGGTGTCGTCACTGTGCGGAATGCCCGGAGGACACGGTGGAGCACACAGTCGAGGTGTGCTCCGCTTGGGCGGATCATCGCCGTGCCCTCGTGGGGGCGATCGGCGGCGGAGACCTCTCGCTCCGGGCCTTGGTTGAGGCCATGGTCCGGAGCGAGGAGGAGTGGCAGGCGGTCGCCGACTTCTGCGAAGCAGTAATGCTCGCAAAGGAGGAGGCCGAACGCATCAGGTAACGGCGTTATCGCCGCCGCCGCCGGCGCCGGGATACTGATCCCGATTTTCGGCCACCGTAGGCGCGGGCTTGCGGACAGTGAGCAATGGGTAGCTCGCTGTCCGGCCGTCCGGTAACTACCCGGACCAAGCCCAAGTCGTCGAAGGCGCGCACTGTTCCCGCGCGCCTCAAAGAGTTGTCAGCAACAGCAGCGGCCCAGCCGGGTCGAAGCCTACTGGGGCCAGGGTTATCCGAAAGGGCGCTCGAGCCCCGGTATGAAGGCTTGAAGGAACGGGATGGGTTTTTTAGTCAGTAAGAGTCTGACACTATCTCCCGCTCCGCCCAAGAGCGGGGGTTGTCATAGGATGATTTTTCCCATCGGAAAAAAAAGGTCCAGTTATTTTTGGTACTTTTATTTGGTACATTCAGATATTTTGCAGCACATTGCATACTTAATTACTGCAAACAAAATAGAAGACAATAAAAAAAAACAAAGACGCAATCTTAGGACCGGTAACAACAAAAACAAAAAAAACTAGTCAAGCAAATCAAGTCACGAAAACAAACAAAAGTAATCAAATAATAATCTTTCTTTTTTTACAAAAAAAAAACTTTTTCTATTTTTACCAATAACTGTGCATTGACACGAGCGGGTAATTTACAATTCGACCGAAGCCATTCAAGGGTTAATAATTGTAGGTTGCGGTCGCATCATTACGATTGATTGGTTATGGATCAAACGATAGAATAAATTAGATATTCGATTTTGAAGAATTCTGTTATTTGGAATAAGCTTTTTTTGGACTTTTATAATTTTAAATTTTGAGTTGTTCCTTATTTTTATTGTGAAGTAGCTTCTGTCAGCCACTTCGCCGGCGTGAAAATAATTTTCTCTATGTAAGCTTTGCGCTCTGTGCTTTTTCTATGCGCATATTAAGCTATCTGTGTACCATCAAAGACACTTCTGCCTGACCACCGCTAAGTTCATTTTTGCTTGCACTCGAAACAATAACTCAAAGGATTTGGTTTGGCACCGCGCAGTAAGATACAAACGAAAATGTTTTTAAGTGATCAGGCAGATATGAACGCGACGGTACCTATCAGCGTAATCCGTTTAGTGTTTTATGTTGTGTGTTAATAGATAAGGCAGTCTGTATCAATTTCCTTTTATATAAAGACTAGCTTCAGCAGGCAGCGTTTATGAAAATGTAATTATGCCTATGTCACTTAGTGATAAAGTAGCATTCTACTTGCATAATATTTTTTTTAAATTGGTGCAGTACCTAGTTTTTGAGTTTATTCATCATCATCATCATCATCATTTCAGCCGATACACGTCCACTGTTGGACATAGGCCTCCCCCAAGCGTCGCCACATCGAACGTTCGTGTGCGAAGTTTATTCATTACATACAAAAAAAAAAAATATAAATCCTCCGTTCCTAAGACGATCCAGTGACTTTATATAGTCAAAGATTATTCTTTCCAAAAGAAAAATAAAATCATCTCGCAGATCAGTAGGATTAATTTGTGAGTAGGTATCAACTATCCAGTACATCTTTGCCTGATGAATGAATGTCTGAGCGATTGGCTGCTGCGTGTCGGCTCGCGGGTTCGATTCTCGTACGGAACAAGTATTTGTATGACCTGCAGATAGTTATTTCGGGTCTAGGTGTCTTTTGCGTTTACATGTTTGAGATTTCCAAGCAATTCCCAGTACGGGACAGCATTATTTGACTAGCCTGTTGGTCTAGTAGTTAGTGGCCCTGAATGCTATGCCGGAGGTCGTGGGTTTGATTCCCACCCAGGACAAATGTTTGTGTGATGAGCATGATCATTTGTTTTGCGTCTGGGTGTTATTAATCTATGTATTTAGAAACATATAAGTATGTTTATCTGTTGTGTAGTACTGATAACACAAGCTCTGCTTAGCTTGGGACTAGACGGCGTTGTGTGATAGTTGTAGAATATTATATTAAAATATTAAAAAAAAAAAAAAAACATAATGTTCCATTATTCATATAATTACTTGGCACTTACATACACAAATTCTTAAATTCATTCTTTCTGTACCCAAAAGATCTCGAAAACCCCAATTTTACAAAGTCCGTCACCCCGATTAATGTTCGCGTGTCATACAAACTGTAATGAATAGACAAAACTGACGGATGTAAATATCGCCATTTTGGAAATGAATCGAGTGAGGGTAATTTTCGAAACCTCAAGCAGCATATGGCCGCAGCAGACGCCATACGAAGCCAACTGTCATATCTTCTTTCTTTTTCACACTAAGGAGATGTGGGACAGGAGAGAAAGGAATGAAGATAGGATTCATTAGTCAGTTGTACTATCATTTGAATGTCGTATCGAAAAAAAGTGTATTGTTTGGTGAAGACACGTGCGCAGGCGCCGCCGGAAGTAGGGTAGGCTTTGGCGCGAATTTGAGCATAATTCGAAATTTCGAATGACTGTATAAACAGGATATTGGAACGATAATCGGTTTCCGAAACAACATATGGATTATGGGTAAAACTCGACCGTTTTGGGGTTAATATAAGATTGTTGCCAGTGATTATTTTAGAGAAGTACTTACTGAAAAAAGGGTAGAATAAATAGCTTCCTTTAACATTATTTAAGTCTAAGATTTAAAGGTTTTACAAGTTGTGAAGGATGCTCGTCTTCATATCTAGTAACCACTTTGTTTTATCTTGCTATCTCTTATGTACACGCAGGCGATGGTAACGTTACATTTCAGGGTCAAAATCAAAAATCTAAATCAAAAACATTTATTTCAGAGAGACCATTTGCAGTCACTTTTGAATAGTCAAATGTCGGTCAGTCTTACACACGATGGTAACGTTACATTTCAGACTCAAAATCAAAAACATTTATTTCAAATAATATATCATTTGCAGCCTTTTTGAATCGGCATATGTCGGTCAGTCCAAGAAAAGTGAAGTTAAATTCTGAAGACTCTTGATCTAAATAATGCAAATATATAAAAAAAATAGTCAAAGTCATTTTCTGCATCTCTCCGTTTATCCGCTAAATCCTCCTAAACAACACAACAGATTTTGTTGCGGTTTTCACTAATAAAAGGAAGAGGGGGCTGAGTCACCCGCGTCCGTAGGAGAATACCCGAAGCAAGTCCCTACACGTAGTCCCCGGGTGGTGCTAATCAGGTGACACTAACTGGTGGTAGGTTTCGACCGTTGGCTTGCGACCACCCACTGAGCAAAGACGTACCGCCAAACGGCCTGGCCGTGTTCCGGTATGATGCTCAGTGTAGCCAGTCTAGAGGAGTTGGGTCGAAATAGTTGTTCCAACGCAAGCAGACCAATCTGGCTCATGCTGATAGGGAGGAATCGGGAGGCTAGTCGCGGAGGGTAGCGGGATCCGAGGCACGGTTGCCGCTGGCCGACCGCAGGTAGTTGGGGGCCCAAGTAATGTGCTAGCCACACATGAAAGGCTGCCCCGCCAACTGTCGAAAAATCCCGGAATGCGCCATCGTGCTGGTTGGCGACCAGACGAGAGGGCCCGATGGACATTCCCGGGGGGGCTCGGGCGTCCCCGCAGTCTCCAGACTAGTCCCCCAATGATTTCGTCCCTTCAGTGCGTGCCTGAAGGTTAGCTGCGTGGAACCTCATTTCACTTCCTTCTCCTCTCCTCCCGTTCACTCATATGAAAATGAAAGGGACAAAGAGACTAGTTAAACAGCGGCTGCACTCCCTCTCCCACAAAGTGCACCTCATTAACATAAGAGGTCTGCACTCCAATATCGTCGCAGTCCACCATCACCTGGAGACTGAAAAGCCAGCTCTCTTCTTCCTTTCGGAGACGCAGATCAGGTGTCCGTCCGACGTGTCGTACCTTTCCTACCCAGGGTTTACTTTGGAGCACAATTTTAAACCACGTGCGGGTGTATGTATGTACGCCCGGGACGACATCTGCTATCGGCGTCTCCGTAACCTTGAGGACTCCAGTTTCTCGACGCTTTGGACTTTGGTGGACACAGGCCTGGATAAAATAATCTACGCTTGTGTCTACCGGTCGCACAGCGGAGATCAGGAGACATCCGGGCTCACACAGCATCTGAGTGAGGCGGCGGATGTGGCTCTACAGCGGTACCCTTCTGCCCAATTGGTGTTACTGGGGGATTTTAATGCCCACCACCAAGAGTGGTTATTCCCGTACCAGTCCACAGATCACGCCGGTCGAGAGATACGAAAGCTAGCGCTAGCACTTAATCTCACCCAGCTGGTCCAGGGGGCAACGAGGGTGCCGGATGTGGATTCGCACACAGCCAATTGCTTGGACCTCCTGCTGACAACAGATCCAGACCGATACTCTGTGTCGATATGTTCGCCTTTAGGCAGTTCCGACCACTGTCTGGTTAAGTCTGTGTCTGTCTACTCCCCGCCCGATCCCAGCCCTAGAGGCACCCGGCGGGTTTGGCGATACAGGTCAGCAGATTGGGATGGCTTGCGGTCTTTCTTCGCATGCTATCCTTGGCAGCTCACTTGCTTTTCTTCGGAGGATGCTTCATCGTGCGCAGATGCCGTGACGGATGTGTTGCGACAGGGGATGGAGTACTTCATCCCATTCTCTGACGTAACAATGTCTGGCCAAGCTCGTCCATGGTTCGGCGCCGAGTGTCATCGCGCAGACGCGCTTAAGCACGCGGCATACCGAGCTTGGGCTGACGCTCGTATGCACAAAGCAAGCGACGTGGCTCAAAAGAAGAAGGCCTTTAACAGGGCTGCCAAGTCCTGCAAGAAGGTGTTGAGGAGGTCTCGGTTCGACCACGTAAGCCGAATTGGGAGCAAACTTGCTTCATACCCTGCAGGTAGTAAAGCGTTTTGGTCCCTGGCTAAGTCGGTTGAATCGAACTTCTGCCGCCACTCACTTCCGCCACTGCTAAAACCCGATGGCTCGCTGGCCCACACCGCGGAAGAGAAAGCAAACTTATTTGCCTCTCTTTTTGCGGAATCTTCTCGTCTGAACTCTGGTGACGCACGGCCCCCTGCCTTTCCTGAGCGATGCGAGACGACTATGTCAGATATTCGCATCCATCAGAAGGACGTCCTTAGGGTGCTACGTAACCTAGACGTGAACAAAGCCAGCGGTCCTGACGGGATACCAGCGGTCGTGCTTAAAACTTGTGCGCCTGAATTGTCTCCGATCTTGACACGCCTATTTCGCCTCTCATATGAAACTGGAAAAGTGCCGATTGCTTGGAAGCAAGCTAACGTGCAGCCTGTGCCTAAGAAGGGCAGTCGAGCTGACCCGGCAAACTACCGACCCATCTCTGTTACATCCGTGCTCTGTAAGAGTATGGAACGGGTGCTTAACAGGAAGCTTCTGGCATACCTAGAAACTAACGACATCCTCAGTGACCGGCAATACGGTTTTCGCCAAAACCGGTCTACTGGGGATCTTCTAGCGTATGCCACTCATATCTGGAGCGAGGCCATCGAGAAACATGGGGAAGCGCTTGCCGTCTCCCTTGATATCTCGAAGGCTTTCGATAGGGTCTGGCACGAAAGCCTTATTGCTAAGCTTCCTTCCTTCGGTTTGCCCGCTGGTCTGTGTGATTGGATCGCTGACTTCTTGCGGGATCGATCCATCCGAGTGGTTATTGATGGCTGCTCGTCCGGTCAAATGAATATTAATGCCGGGGTCCCTCAGGGGTCAGTGCTCTCGGCGACGCTGTTTTTGCTGCACATAAATGTTCTACTTAAACCCGGTATCTTTGGGTATGCAGACGACAGCACTGTTGCTGAGAGATATGTATCTGACGCACGAGCTAGCGGGACACAGATCCAGTCATCCCGAGAGGCTATGGTTGAACGCTTGAACTCGTCCTTGAAGGCGGTCTCCGATTGGGGCGACGCCAATCTGGTCAAGTTCAATGCATCTAAAACCCAGGCGTGTCTTTTTTCCGCCAAACGGAGCCAATTCCACCCGGCTCCAACTTTCCGGGGTGTAACCGTGCCGATAACCGACCACCTTGAGCTTCTTGGAGTTACGTTATCATCTACTCTCAATTTCGGCTCATACATCGATGCAAAGGCTCAACTGGCTGCCAAAAAATTGGGGATCTTAGCAAAGGTGAGACGGTACTTCACGCCGGAACAGCTGCTCAATCTTTATCAAGCCCAAGTTCGATCGTGTATGGAGTACTGTTCTCATCTTTGGGATGGATCTGCCAAATACCAGCTTGATGCGCTGGAGTCGATTGAGAGGCGAGCCAAGAGAATCATCGGCAATGATGCACTTGTAGAGTCGAAGCTTCAAAGCCTTGAGCATCGCCGCCGAGTTGCTAGTCTGTCGGTTTTCTATCGTTTACATTTCGGGGAGTGTGCACTGGAATTGCACAATCTAATTCCGCCAAGTCCGTTCCATCATCGGACCACACGACGTACAGCGTTGCGCCACCGGTACATGGTAGACATCCCACCCATACGCACAAAACGTTTTGCGAACACATTTATTGTGCGTACAGCCAAGGAGTGGAATTCCCTGCCGGAATCTGTGTTTCCTGATAGCTACAACTTAGGAGTCTTTAAGTCGAGAGTGAATAGGTTTCTTCTAGGCAAGCGTGCTTCATCGTCGACCACATCATCGCTTACCATCAGGTGAGATAGTGGTCAAACGCAAGCCTATCATTAATAAAAAAAAAAAAAAAAAAAGAATAATAAATGCGTAGGGTTGGTTGGAAACCGAAGCCGGTCTAGCAGTGAAGAAATAAATTATGAAAACCTTTTAATAAAGGACTTCAGCTTAATAGTTTGAGTATCTACATTTAAAACAAAGCGAAAACTTAATAAGAAAGTCTAAGTTCTGCACATTAAAATTGTTAAGTATATGGCGGAGTGTTTTTAACTGGGTCTTTTTCGATTGAAGTTCAGAAGCTGTTTTAATTATTCACTTTATACCTATTGGATATAGTAATAATAATAATATTCTACAACTATCACACAACGCCGTCTAGTCCCAAGCTAAGCAGAGCTTGTGTTATGGGTTACAACTGATAAATATACTTTTATACTTCTAAATACATACATATTATAGATAAATTACGCCCAGACACAGAATTTTTTTTTTTTTATTAGGATTTAATATCGGTGTAGTTTTCTATTTCAAGTGTCTGCACAACTGTAACATATGTGGAATCATTGAAACAGGCGCGATCTCGGTAAATTAGTGCTGAGAATTTTATATGTAGTATTGACTACTTTAGCGAAGCTTGCAGAGAAGGCCGACGCGATATATTGGCAGCCAAATACTGCAAACACATTAGAATGTGTTATTATTATTATTATTATTTAGAAGATAAGGGGCTATGCATCACCCATAGTGTAGGGGATGTAGTCACTGCGACCTAAAAGATCTATTGTGACTCGCCACCTTGTTAGAGTAACTCTTTTAGCCCGGAGGCTTCCAAGAAATTTAGAATACTCCTAGCTTTTAGAGTTTTAATCTCCTCCGGGCGAATAATGTGTCGGCCCAGATGGACACTGCGTTTGTGGACAAGGGGCCCGCATTCACACAAGAGGTGCTTAGGCGTCTCCCTCTCCTGATTGCAGTACCGGCAAACATCAGTGTCACTCAGTTTCATGTGAAATTGGTGCCTGTTTAGTTTGCAGTGGCCGGTTAAGGCGCGGGCTATCGCACAGATGTTCGTCCTGCTAAGCTCAAGAAGCTCGGCAGTTCGTTTTTGTGAGTAGCCTTCTATGAGAGATTTGGCGTGTAGCAGACCTGGTTGTACCAACCAGTTCTTTTTTGAATCGCCAAATAAGTTGCCCTTAAGGGTCTGCATGGCCTGGTTCTTTGAGATACCACAGAAGGGTTCTGGACCTATCTGATGACCTTGAGCCCCAGCCCGTGCAAGTTCATCGGCTTTTTCGTTGCCGTTGATTCCAGAATGACCTGGTACCCATCTCAGAATAACTTTATTCCTTTGCCCCAGGTCATTCAGTTTGTTAACGCAGTCTTTTACCAGTTTCGAATTTAAAGTATTCGAGTTCAAGGCGTTAAGAGCTGCCTGGCTATCTGAGTAAATCAGAATTAATTGATTTATGTAGTTTCGTTGACGGTTGGCCTCCACACATTCTATAATGGCGTATACCTCCGCTTGGAATATGGTAGCATGTTTACCCAGATTCAAGCTTTTGCTGAATTTCGGGCTAATGCCAAATATTCCACATCCTACATTCTCACCCATTTTGGACCCGTCTGTAAACCAGATCAGGCTTCCAGCCTTGCAAGTGATGAGGTTGTTTGACCAATCCTCTCTGCTCGGCAGTTCCACTGTGTAATTCCTTGTGAAATTACACTGTGGAAGCATGACGTCTGTTGTCATAGCTAGTTGATCGTGTTCAAGTACTGATTCGTGTAGCGATCTCAGTGCTTGAGAGCGCCAGTTTGCTTTGCCAGTGCTGTTTGTTCTGTACATGCTTGCCTTCGCCTCCTTCGCAATGAATAGATGAAGTGGCGGTAGGTTAAGCAGGGCATTTAGAGCAGCTCCTGGGGTTGTGGACATGGCCCCTGTTGATATGAGGCATGCAAGTCTCTGCAAACCATTAAGTTTGTTAATGACTGTCACTTGAGTTGTTTTCCTCCACCATGCTACGCAGGCATACGTTATTATCGGCCTGACTATGGCGGTGTACAACCACAGGGCGATTTTAGGGTTTAAGCCCCATTTCTTCCCTGCTAAGCGACAGCATATTCCTAAAGCTATTTTAGCCTTTTGGATCACATTGTTAATGTGAGTGTTCCAGGTCAGTCTCTGGTCGATAGTTACGCCCAGGTACTTGACTTCGCTGGAGAATGGTATGAGAGTCCCCTTTACAGTGGGCGTTACAAGTTTGTCCAACTTACGCTTCCTAGTAAAGGGGACTATTGTTGTTTTACTCGGGTTAACCGATAAATTGTTTTCTGTGCACCATGTGTTAATAATGTTCAGAGATCTCTGTAGTATAGATGATACCGTGCTGTGACAGGGGCCGACAACACAAGCCACCACATCGTCAGCATAGCTATGTACATCTAAGTCTCTTGTAGAGGCTTCAACCAGCAATTGGTCAACAACGAGTAGCCATAGAAGTGGCGATAAAACGCCTCCTTGCGGGCACCCTTTAGTTGTTTTGAAGCTCTTTGTAGTTCCGTGTAAGGTAACACTGATAGTTCTGTTGAGGAGCATGAATTCGATCCAACGAGTAGTTGTTTCGTCAATCCCTTTCGCCTTCATTCCCTTGGAAAGGGCGTCTATGGTGACGTTGTCGAAAGCTCCTTCAATATCAAGGAAAGCACATAGGGCTATCTGTTTATCTTCCAAAGCCCTTTCGATCCTGTCTGTTAGTTCTAACAGAGCAGTTTCTGTAGATTTTCCTTTTTGGTAAGCGTGTTGCTTCGGATGCAGAGGGTTATCCCTTAATGGTCCATCCCTGATGCATTCGTCAAAAACCTTTTCCATACTCTTGAGTAGGAAGGAGGTAAGGCTTATTGGTCTGAAGGACTTTGGTTGAGAGTAGTCCTTCTTACCGGCCTTTGGGATAAAACAGACTTTAACCATAGTCCATTTCTCTGGTATATATCCCCAGGCAAAGCTTGCTCTGAAGATTTTGATTAAAATAGGGATGAGAATAGTCTTCCCTTGCTGCAGAAGAGCTGGGAAGACATCGTCATCCCCTGCAGATTTAATTGGCTTGAATGAGTCTATAGCCCATTCTACCTTGTTCGGTCTAAAATACCTCGCCGCTCTTCTCCAGTCTTCATTTGAAGGCCTGGTGAGGCGGATATGAGGAGTATTTTGTAGAATGTGTTACACCAGCATTGTAATGAAAAAAAAGTTACTGTATTCTATGTCAAAACTAAATACTTTCCAAACTTAACTCTGCCCCCCTAGCCAAGTTACAATCGAATTCCGTTCTCTAATCGGTAACGCCTCGGTGACAGCAATTGTAGAAAACGATAAGTTGGTAGCCATGTTGACGCGCCTGAGTCGGCCGCTCGTTCTACGATGTAGCGTTTGTATAACAAAGGATGTAGCGTTAAATATTGTAGAAACGATTTTGAACGATGTGAACTTGGCTACGAATTGTCTATTCGTTTGTTCTTACCACGCGACTTTAAGTTGAGATGACGTCATTCCCATACGTTTCATCACTTTTCGATAGCGTTAACGATTGCAGAATAACAACTTGGCTAAGCGTGCCTTGTGAGCGGGGCAGGCATGCCACAAAGTAGGGCAATGCTCACAGTTCAACTACCAATAGCAAACTTGCGATCTCAGTGTGCGTGGTCTGTTAATTGCGTAATGCGCGTTCATATATTGCCTGTAGTGGAGTTAAAAGGTGTGAGACAAGCGGCGACACTCGTTGTAGTACAAATCGGAAAGCATTTCCTTATAACCTTTTTCATCTTTTCTGGTTCTGGCTACATGCACAAACTATGCAAAGAGCAAAAAAAATGTTCTAGTGGTCCAAAATGCCTCTAATATCTAATCCAAGCTACCAACCCTTATGTCATATAGCTACCAAGAAAAGTAAAAAAAAAACTCGATTCTTTTTTCAAACATCCCCCTAACGAGGGCACGCGACATATGGACTCGTGCGCATCTCTTTGTGAAGCCGCGTTGTTAGGGATGGGTTTTCATTTATTTTTACTTGTTTTTGAACGTAAGTAGATCATGTGAGATAGACGGTGGGCTTTAAGGGTGTTGGATTAATGAAGCACGTGTTCGGGTTGTATTGTACCTGCGTACGTACCTAGACTTTGTGAATGAAAGAAAGCTTTGAGATAGAACAGAATAGAGTTAAATTTTAATATAAGTACACAATAGTACATTGTTATTCTAGGGGTGAAAGTAACTTATTTCGTCCCGAGAAGAAGTTGGCGGGCGAGCGTAGCGAGGTCGCTAATTCGAGGGACTAAGTCATCATTGTGTCAGATGGTATTTTTGTGTCAAATTGTTGTGTAAACAATCGTTGGTAGACTAAAATAAGTAATCTCTGTCTCACATAACCAGGAATGGAATATCTACTGTCGAAGAAACCGCCCTCAGTATTACTAAGTAGATTGATTTCATCCACAAAGAGCCTCATAAAGTAGCTACACAAGCGCCGCACGTGTATATCATTTGTATTGGCGCGTGGGGCAGAGCCCGGGCGCTCCGCCCCCCTGTAGAATGTTTTATGACTTCACTTGTGTGGCCGCAAACAATATTTAATTTGACCATCTTGTTGGCAAAAGATCCGGCAATATTTCGTGTGTATTTCATACTAAGTATTTCTGGATGAGGTATATCATCATCATTCTTAGTTTTGTAAGAAAAAACTAAGAATGATGATAATCTAAAAACATAGATGAAAAAAATGTCGTTCTATAAGTGATGGAGATTGTCGAAATGCTTAAACAGCAAGAGAAATAGTATATAGTAGTAGCTCTTTTCTTGTATTTTCGACAAATTTTGAAAAAGATGAGAGTTTTGCCTGCCAGCGTTCTATTTTATTGTTGATAGTCTCGCGTTTTTCCACTACCTCATAGTAAGCGATGATATGGTCGACGATAGAGCACGCTTGCCTAGAAGTAACTAACCTAACCTAAGTATTCACTTTTGACATAAATATATCTAGGTTGTACTCGTATCTATCAAAAACGTTTGGTTTCCGTCATACCACCACAATGTTGTCTTTTTTAACTCATTAATTGACTGGTAGAGAATGCCTTGTTACATTAAGAACATTATAATTAAATTTATGAATAAATAAATAAATAAAATAAATAAATAAATAAATAATTTTTGTTTATAATATATAATCTTAATAATACTTCTTCCAATTTTAAACATTATTAATTTATTGTGCATGTGCATATGGTTTTATTAATGGTTTCCCACTCAAAAAAAGATAGCAATACCTTTCAGCCCAAATATTATTTACTTAGCTATCTTTATGTTATATTTCGCTAGCTAGATGTCTATTTTGCTGCCTGGATGTTATATTTGTTTCGTATAAAAGAAAGTCCAAAGATAGATAATTGCAATTCTGCTTCAGTGTCTCCTAAAATATCTTAAGGGGCCTTTTACAGTCCACTAGCGCCGCCAATCGAAAAAATGTCCTAACTCGTAAATAGAATCAAAAATACAAAATGTGGTCTATTATTACTGTAGAAAAGGCAATAACGTAATTTTATAACACATTGTCAACACTTGAAATATAGCTGTTTAGCTAAATCGTGCATTTGTAACAAAAACGGCCGTTTATGTTTTGAATGCACGATTTAGCTAAACAGCTATATTTCAAGTGTTGATAAGGTGTTATACAATTACGTTATTGCCTTTTCCACAGTAATAATAGAACATATTTTGTATTTTTGATTCTATTTACGAGTTATGACATTTTTTCGATTGGCGGCGCTAGTGGACTGTAAGAGGCCTCTTAACGACGCATCTGTACGGTAGTAGGCACTATTTCACGGCTACCATTAAGATTTAGCGATAATAACTAATTTTATTGTTTAGGAAACTAATAAATTTCTCCGTTTTTTTCTTACCTAAGTTGTGCGACGTTAATTTGTTTTAATAACCCATAAAAATTTGGCAAAAAAAACCGTTTGGTTCCGCTTTTTTTTAATGTCGCTAAAAGGTTTATTACTTTTTAGCTTCGGGGAATTTAGAGCGGACTTACTACCTAATCGCTTTATATTTTAGAAATGGAGCAGTTTTGGATTCTTCGGCGAAATTTTTCAAGTGAAATACAGTGGGTATTTTTACTTTCTACACAACTTTTGACAGGCCTGTTGGTCTAGTGGTTAGTGACCCTGACTGCTACGCCGGAGGTCGTGGGTTCGATTCCCACCCAGGACAAATGTTTGTGTGATGAGCACGATCATTTGTTCTGTGTCTGGGTGTAATTTGTCTATAAATGTATGTATTTCGAAATGTATAAGTATGTTTATCAGTTGTCTAATACCCATAACACAAGCTCTGCTTAGCTTTGGGACTAGACGGCGTTGTGTGGTAGTGTGAAATATATACCTATAAAAAAAAAACTGAATGGTGGAACATTAAAACAGGCGCAATCTCAGTAAAATGAGAACTGAGAATTTGACCATATTAAAAGGTTCCGATCTACGAATAATCCTCTACTATGATCCCACATTGGATTTATCCTGTCTTCCTTCTTTGGAATGCGCTCCCGAATATCAAGGCATCCAATCGTCCTCTTTGGTAATTACTACTGATTTTGGCATGCGAACACATTCGCAAGAAGTTCGCACAATGATTGTGCGAACTTCTTGCGAATGTGTGTGATTTGTCACAGTGTTGATTTGTTGGATTCGTTTCTCATAATAATATTGGTTATTTGTATGTATTTAAATAAGTATGTAAGTGTTTTTTGTTTGCCATTAAGTTCCACCTACTATATTATGTTTCAACACCACCCTAATGTCAACTGGCAAAAAATGCCTTAGGCATTAAGTCCACCTTTGTCCAGTGTTTACAAGTGCATAAAGTTTTAATAAATTAATTTTATTGTACCTACCTTTTTTTATGGTGGGAGAAAATCATCCAATGACAACCCGCGCTCTTAGGTGGAGCGGGAGATAGTGTCAGACTTTTACTAACTAAAAGACCCACCCCGTTCCTTTTAGCCTTCATACCGGGGCTCGAGCTCCCTTTCGGATAACCCTGGCCCCAGTAGGCTTCGACCCGGCTGGGCCCCTGCTGTTGCTGACAACTCCTTGAGGCGCGCGGGAACAGTGCGCGCCGTCGACGACTTGGGCTTGGTCCGGACAGTTACTTTATTGTACCTACCTAATATTTACTACTTCCACGAAAGTTGCCGAGAAAACGATTTTATATTCCGTCAAAAACTGCAAAGAAAATCTAATATGTTAGGTACATCCACATAGTAATGGTAAATCAAGTGAGTATTTATTCTAAAAAAAAAAAAGACGTGTGGCACTCGGGGACTGCCGCGGTAAAGCTATTGCATAGCATTTTTATCAACTTATGCAATTATAATTATTTATTTATTTTATTTATGCAGTATTTTTTTCCTTTTTTTTTTCTTTGATATTAATTGAAGTTACACTTTCACACATCGAATTGAATTTTGATTGATTGTTCATTCATTTGTTTTCTTATCGGTCACCACGCTCAAAATACAAATGAGTGGGGGGTGTTAGGTTATTTTCGGAATTTCTGGATTCGGTCTCCACGCTCAAGGCCCGCGATAGAAGCTATGCAATAGCTTAAAAACAATTTCTCCTATTATCTTCTGGCGTCACGCGACCAGACAAAAAAGGCGTAACTTTTGACACATTTTAAGTAGCAGTCGTTCAAGACACTAAAATCAGTGACAAACTGACTGACGACAATAATGATGTCACCTATCACTTGAGAAAGCTTTTGAAGCCTTTTAAAATCACTTTATAGATAAGTGGCCACTTTTGTCAACCCTAAATTGACGAATAGATGTAATGAAAACTGAACTCTAGTTCTTTGAGATAGAGTTCAGTTTTGAATGGCTATGTATGTATCTTTTGTTAAACTAAAGATCATTGTATTGTCGAGACAGTTAATTTGTATGGACACAATAAATTTGGTTTTATTGGTACTTTGCGACAGAAAAAGTGAGAATGGTCAGTCTTTTTAGTGAAGCGACACTTTTTTTTGATGGCAAACCGTTTAATTGAGACGGACTTTCGATTTTGTTTCGTTATGTTTTGTTCATTTTATCTGATTGTTTAGTGATAAGCAAAGGTTGGAATAGATAGAGTACCTTTAAGGAGAGTGCCTCACCATCCATCTACCAGTATACTCATAACTCCTTTGTAAAACTAGTTTTTGCCCGCAACTTCGCCCACGTATATCTAGCTAAAATATAGCTTAAGTCACTTAGGAATAAAGCAGCTTTCTATCGGTGAAACCATTTTGACAGTCGGATCACTTCACTTTCAGAAATTACCTCCTACAAATATATGTATTACCAAATAAATTACCAAAATTATAATAAATTACCAAAATGTATAAGAAATGAAGATAATGTCCGCAAATTCAAAAGTAAATTGTTTTTGTTTCTAATAGACAAGACTTATTACTCTATTGAAGAATTTTTAAATGATAAACTATGACATTACCAGCCTTTTACTATTACCATTGACATGTAGTATTTGAAATTGATTATAATTTATTAATTTATCTATTATTAGTATTACATTTATTTGACATGATTTACTAAATATAATTTGACATTGCATTGCATGGATTTAGACGTAATACTTACATTTATTTGACATTATTTACTAAATATAATTTGACATTGCATTGTATGGATTTAGACGTATTACTTACATTTATTTGACATTATTTAATAAATATAATTTGACATTGCATTGTATGGATTAAAAACATATTACTTACTAAAAGACTAATATATTTGTACACTGATTTTATTGTGAAAAAAAAAAAAACTTTACCTCTTTATAATACCTACCTATTGGAGTAGATGTGTTTGTGTTTCATTTCTCCAATTTATTGATGCTCCGACTGATATAAACTGGTGCTTGACTTCGATAACACCTGATGGTAAGTAGTGATGCAATCGTTGATGGTGTGGCGCACTAGTTTATTAAGAGCCTATTTACTCCAGCCTTTAAGAAACCTATGTAAAAATATACCCAATAAAAAAAATCCACAAAGCTCCGACACAATTAGTCCGATATAAGATGTTATGGCCATTTATAATACTATAATAACTTTTATAAAATTATAATAATATGGCAATATAAAATTTGCAATTAAAAAATCACAGCCACTTTTTAAGACATTGATTGACAGTTGAACATCAAAACATCGCTAAATCTCTCACGACATTGTAGGTGGTAACTTGCTTGCCAAAACACAATACAATCTAAAAAAAAATCACAAAAGGAATTAGAAACATCGATTTATCGCTCTATTGAGCTTTTGCACTAAATATACTTTTAATTATAACTTAAAAATGCATCTAGTAATTATGTGGTGGGCAATTCGCTAAACATCAAAATAAATGTTTTTTTTTTCGGCCATTTCTGATGCGTAGGCGGGGAGATACCACCCCTAGATCTATGGTATTATTTCAATTTCTACCTAATGGTAGCATTTTGTTTAATTATAGGTATTAAATCTTTTGTAATTAAGTTGAGCAAAATTTTGACGTTTGCGCATTCCGGAGGAGTATTGTTAATGCTTTTTTTAAATTGATTGAACTTTAAATGGCACGCAATGGTGGTCTATGGTAGAAATGCAATGGGAGTCTTGGATACTTCACATATTTACAAATTTTCTTCTTCTTTTTCCGTCTCCTGCTCCCATTATTGACTGACCTGTTGGTCTAGTGGTTAGTGACCCTGACTGCTATGCCGGAGGTCGTGGGTTCGATTCCCACCTAGGACAAATGTTTGTGTGATGAGCATAATCATTTGTTCTGTGTCTGGGTGTAATTTATCTATAATATGTATGTATTTAGAAATATATAAGTATGTTTATCAGTTGACTAGTACCCATAACACAAGCTCTGCTTAGCTTGGGACTAGACGGCGTTGTGTGATAGTTGTGGAAATATTATTATATATGTATTATTATTATTATTATCTGGAGTCGGATCTCCTCACAATTGTGTGTCAGGACTGTCTGTCCTAGGTTGTCGATTTTGACAGTTGAGATTTCTTGAGGTCTCTCTCGACGTCAAACCACCAGACTGTCTACCTCTCTTACATTTATTTATTATTATTATGAGCCTTTTGTGTCCTACTGCCTCCCGTTATTCCACTTTTCTCTGTCCTAAGCCACTTCTGGCCAATCCTTGAGGTAGGAGTCCAAATCGTCACGCCATTTCCATCTGGGCCTACCGCGTCGCCGGCTGCTGCTATTCGGAATCCAGTCAGTGGTTGCCTGCACCCGATTTTGTTGAATATTACGTACTAGCTTTTGCCCGCGTACATAAAATATAGCCTATGTCAGTCAGGAATTAAAAAGCTTTCTATTGGTGAAAAAAAAATTAGCAACTTACGTCCAGTAAGTACTTCCAGAGATTTTCTCCTACAAACAAAAAAAAATAAATCAAACGATTTGAGAAATTCCTCTGTTTTATGCAAAATATGCCAAAACTGTTAAAACAAAATTAATTAAAACCTTTGCCGGCCTTCCAAACACAGAATAAAATTATACTCGGTATTTTTCCCACCAAGACATTCCTAAAATCACCACAGGTTAAAAAAAATCCGTCAACCCTTAGCCAACGCAAGGGGTCCACTTGACCCATCGATTAACTTTTTGCTTCTTCTAAATAAAATCATAAATTGTAAAATGGCGGCCAGTGGCAAAAAATCACACTATATCATATTATTGTGCCGCAGGCGTGGTGCGGTCAATTTATGACTAAATTTTAAGGGTCTTTGCGACCCCGATGCGCCTACATTGTTATTTTAATGTAGTACTTATTCAAAAGTGGAGCAATGGCAGTTTTATAGAGTTGATAAACAGCATAAATATCATAACGTAAACCTCGGTTATTGTTTTCATAAGTTTTCTTAGATATATTTTTTTTATGTAGTTATGTAATGAAAAAAAAAACTTAAATTACTTCAGGAAAGAAAAAAATGTCAAGAATCAAATTGTTTATTGAAAAAAACCACTTTAAGATATTTTTGAATTAGCAAGAAGTTAGTCAGTCAGGAAAATGATGATAATCAGAATAATGGAGTCTATGAAAAAAAAAATTGCAATAAACTCCATGGATAGGTTCTCACAAACCAATGTGGATTGTTATTCAATGTTTAGTTAGATTATTTTACTCAGGGCACCTTACTATGTAGCTCGCTGTCCGGCCGTCCGGTAACTGTCCGGACGAAGCCCAAGTCGTCGACGGCGCGCACTGTTCCCGCACGCCTCAAGGAGTTGTCAGCAACAGCAGGGGCCCAGCCGGGTCGAAGCCTACTGGGGCCAGGGTTATCCGAAAGGGCGCTCGAGCCCCGGTATGAAGGCTAGAAGGAACGGGGTGAGTCTTTTAGTCAGTAAGAGTGACACTATCTTCCGCTCCGCCCAAGGGCGGGGGATGTCAATGCATGATTTTTTCCCACCATAAAAAAAGGGTACCTTACTATCGTAGTAGTAAGAACCGTTGAATTTAAGTCCTATATAAAACCCCTTTCTCTCCACACCACAGAAGGATGGTGATAAGTTCCCCACATAAAAAAAATAGTATTATCTAGCATCACTCTTTCTATCAAAGCACCTACGAACACACTAAGAAACGAAACTATATAAACCCCTTGCAAAATAAACTAAAATTATTAATCCTCAAATATTTTTTCAGTCCTATCAAATACAGGAAGTTCTAATGAATAAACCGAATGTCACAAATAGCGTGTAATCTCACAAAATTGCATTAAATTAAATTCTATTAGTGAATTAGACATGTTCGCAAAAACTGACCAAAGCTTGTCATCAAATCGCGATCAACCTGTTCACGTGCACTACAGGGTGCTTCTCGAAAGTCGCCGACAAGAAATTTCGAAAAAAAAAAAACTTGAAAGACGTGTCGCTCAGAGAATATTTGATGGTCCTTGTCAATGCTTAGTAAGTGATCATTTTGATACAGTGATACAGTGTCGCATGTAAGAGACTAAAATAATTATTTTAAATGTTATGTAATTATTGGTGCGGTTTTTATTATTATTTTATTTTAATTGTTGTATTTTAAATTTATTGAATTTTATTTAACATTTTGGAATTATTATTTATTATTAGGAGTGTAATGTTATTTTATGATTATTATTTTATTATTGAATGTTGTATGTCAATTTTGTTCTCTAATATGGGTTTTTACCTGAAATAAATGATTTTTTTTTTCTTTTTGTATCCAAACGCTTCAATTTCGTGTATTATTTATTACAATAATGCGTTAAATAGCAAAGCATGTAATGATTATATGTTTAGTCAGATTACATATTTGTGAACGCACCCACGATACATGAGTAGTTCCAAGTTCCAATCGAAATGTGGAGCAACATTTAAAAATCTACAGTGCTACATGCACTGTAGTTTTTTAAATGTGCTCTCTTTTAAGTGATGGGTACTTAGATTAAGGCTGAAATGTTTTCCTACACCTACTATATGTAATAGTGTGCTCATTGTTGAAAAGCCCAATAAAATAAATAAATAAAGATGTTTTGATTTTTAGTTCCATAAAATGAAATCAGAGCTTTGTAACTTACTTAAAAGTTCCACATAAAGGATCCGTGTAAGTATCAAAAAATATATATTTCGAATTCGATATTAAAACTTGGATCTCAAAAACCACAACACCCTATATCGCAGATCCTGCTAATTGAATTAGAGTTTCGCAAGCATTAGTTCGAAACCGTAAAGTCGAAAATTATAGCTTTACGGCTACTAAGTATAGCCGGCCGGCTAAGTATGGCCAATGTGGCTAATTTGACAAAAACTTAGATGTCGCCGCTTACTTTAGGCTTGTTAGGACCAAAGTGACGACGGTGAGGAAGGAGCTAGCAATTTTGAGAGGAGAAAAAAGTTGGTGCTTTTTAAGGGTTTACGAACTTAAAATAACTATCTGCACTGGGCGCACGTGGTGGATTTCTTCTCAAAGAGAGGAGGTCTAAGTCACAGCAGTGGTACTTCTGGGATTTGGTTCCTACTGCTGGGACTCAGGCTTCCTCTCTAGGAGAGGGAATTGGCCATAATCCACCGCGCGGGCCCTGTGCGGGTTGGTGAATGTCAAATGTTCGAATTTTTGGTTCTAGGACATGCCGGTTTCCTCACGATGTTTTCCTTCACCGTTTCGAGAGCAGTAGTGATGAAATAAATTACACAAAGTAATGCGCCTGGCTGGGTTTGAACACACGACCTACAACTCGTAAGAGGGGTCGTAACCACCCGGTCAGCACTGCTGACACTGCAGTGGGCCCAGGGTCTGTTTCCGAAAGGGAGGCTCGATCCTGGTTTGAAAGGCAACGAAGGAATGAGGCGGGTTTTTTAGTCAGTTAAAGTCTGACACTATCTCCCGCTTCACCCAAGGGCGGGAGATGTCATCTAGATCTGTACCCACCGGAGAAAAAAAAAATGTACCTACTTAATGTGTTGAGTTGCGATCAACTTGAAAGTAGCACTCATCTATTTTCAGCTCCTTGAAGCCAAGTACAAAAATAATAAGTGAATAAATGTAAGTGTATAATATTATAATTTTTTGCGATGTCCGGTTCAGTGGCGCATGCAAACTGTAGTTGGACGTCCGCTGTTGAGATGTGTCGGACGGACGCGTAGCTTCCGATCGAGACGTCTTGATAGTTTTCTTAGCTGGTTTGGGTTTTATTTATTTATTTAACAATAATAATTCATGTAACAGAAAAGAAGATGGAAACAGAATTAAAAAAAGTAGGTACAAAGGTGATGCTTATTTCTACAGAAATCTCAGTTAGAGTCCGTTTTAGTTATTTTATTTTTGTTTTTGGAGCTGGACTAACAGCTAGTTCGACAGAAGGCCAGTAGTTTTTTGTGAGTTAGATAGGCTCGTGTTTGACCATTATCTCACCTAAGCGTAAGCGACGATGTAGCCGACGATGGAGCATGCTTACTTAAAAGTAACCTATTTAGTCTGGATCTGGGGGTCCCAAATTGTAGCTGGCCAGAACCTATATATGTTCTGGAATTAGTATATAGGTTCCTACTACCTTTAACTAGCATATTTAACCTCTATGCATGCTAATACATAGAGGTTAAATATGGTGATTCTAAATTGTATACCCTAAGCATACGTAGAATAGAATAGAATTTATTCGACATATTTAATACAACGAAAAATACAGAAAAATAATATAGGTATTCCTTACTATCGTCTATGTATCTTTCCATATTTGCAAATAACTTATTTTAAGTTTGGTTGTCTTGGACCAATACATAATCAATCTGTAGTTAATTAAATAAAATATCAAGACTATTCCAGCATCGTATACAATGCGACAATATTATGAACGTACCCGGAAGCGCGATATCTTACAAATTCTGCTCACTTCCGGCCGTGAAACCTTGTTTAGGAAATTATGGGAAGTCTCCATTCGATACGCCCTCTTGTAACATATACCTTTGTAACGCTGCGTTTACTTCGAATTACAATATATTGTTGGAAATATAGCGTCATCATCATCAGTCTTATATGAATAATATTTTGACAAAGAATGATTTTGTTAGGAAATAAGTAATTTAGGTTAAGGCCCAAGCGCCCGAAAAGTGCCATAAAAGAGTGACTTTCTGAAGCCTACTCCTCGGTAACGGCCCGGTTAATAGGTTTGAAAAAAATACATGTTTATTATAGATTCATGAACAACATTATCAACATTTGATTTTTTCGTGCTATTAATACTTTTGTCTGAAAAAAATATTTAGCAATTTCGAAACTTTTCGCAACTTTCCCTACTCCTTCAAAACGGCTTGGATCTTTAGAAACATTTTTACACAAAAAAATTGGTGGTTAAATATTCTTCAAAGTGAACATTGCATATATTATGTAAATCAATCAATATTTCGCAAAGCAAATGGATTTAAAGGTCAGCCGCGCGCTTTCCGGGCGCTGTTAAATGCACAGATATGCGTACTGCCGCCTAGGCGGGTGCGAGAGGTGCGTCCACATAATTTTGGCCAGATGGTTCAAGGGACTATAAGCCTTAAGGACGTAGCCGACTCGTGTCAAATCTATAAAGATATTTATAAGGAGAAACTGACTAACCGACATATCAACGTACAGTCAAAACTACAAGGCCTAGGAGCGTGAAATTTGCAAAAGGTGTCCTTTTTATGACGAGTACGAGCACTAAGAGAGGGTTTCCCAAAATTCATGATTTACTTAGGCTTTATTTAATCGCAATCGGTTGACTATATCGAAAGATATATTATATTCATTGACTGTCAGGTGGTTGGTACGAAGTTCGCCTCGTCAGCCATATATTCTATATACATATAATAAATCTGCAGAAGTTATTATTTGTGCGCGCATCACATAAAATGTACGAAATCAATGTAGATAACTTTTATACATTGAAATTGTATGTACCTTGATATATTACTTAGAAAAACGTCATTTGATACTCATGGAAATTTGTCACTGCAGCACTCACCTCCATAATACCCTCGCCTACGGTTCGGGCGAATTTCGCCTCGGTCGCAATGACATACTTTCTCCTTTTCTTTTTTATATATGATATAAACTAGTGTTTCACTGTGATCTCACCTGATGATAAGCAGTTGGTCGTTAGCGCACTTTAGCCTTGAAGGAACCTAAATTCTAATCGGACGGGAAGATTGCAGCAAGCAAATAGTACAGTTGCCATCACGGATCTTGAACGCTCGGCGTCAGAGCGGGGATCGCTTTGCGCGTTCCATACATTGGCGAGCCAATCGTCTTCGTTGTTAGATACATGCAGCAACGCAGTGAACGAATGAGGAGTGACGTCTATGACGAGATGGTGCGGCCAGCCAATCACTGACACTCCCCGCCGCCGCATCGCACTTCGCACCACTAAAGAGACCGAATATTTGACTTCTGCGCAAGTGTTCAAGATCCGTGATGGCAACTGTAAGAGTCCGCCGGTGTAGGCGGTCTATGCGATGAGGCAAAATATTTAGTTTGGACCGCCTTAGACTTTGTTAATTTTTTTTTATTGTTGATAGGTTCGCGCTTGACCGCTATCTCACCTGATGGAGAGCAACGATGCCGTCGACGATGGAACGCGCTTACCTAGAAGAAACCTGTTCACTCTCGATTTAAAGATTCCCGGGTTGTAGCTATCAGGAAACACAGACTCCGGCAAGGAATTCCACTTCCTAGTCGCACGCACAATGAATGTGTTCCCAAAACGTTTTGTGCGTGTAGGTGGGATATCCACCATATACCGGTGGCGATAGCCGTACGTCTGGTAGTCCGACCTTTTATTATTATAGAAATCCTACATCAATGATATCGCCAAACGAGGATTGACATATCATCAAAATGTTAACAAATATAGTCTGTCTAAAAAGTGAAACGACTTGGAAATTTTAAACGAATTAAAAAATCTGCTATACATATTACATACAATACCTTTGATAAGATTCTATTAGTAAACAATAATCATCTCTTTGCAACCTTGATTGTTAAACCAGTGTTGACTTTAGCAGATTTCAGGAATTTGATTATATCATTAGGATACCCAAGCCGTTTGACTTTTTAGACAGACTATAATATCTATTTATCAGATCTTATCACATGTCTAATAAAAAAATCACTTTAAAATAGGCAGTAAGTTTGAGAAATATATAGTTTCTAGAGACATAAAAATATTACGACATCAACATGAAAAAAATGGACTATGCTGGATTTGAAACTAGAGCCTGCCTAAAAAGTCAAACGACTTGGGTAATTGAAATCTGATGTAGTCAGAACACTGGTTCAATAATCAAGGTTGATTAAAAGATACTGATCATTATTTACTAACAGAAGAACCTTATAAAAAGTACCTATCGAATATAAGTATTTTTTAAATTATTAAATATTATACGAAATTCTCAAGTCGGTTGAATTTTTAGACAGACTACATACCCTTTTTCTAAGATCTGGCCACGACTTATACATACATACTTACAATCGAAATAATTCGCGTGTCTATATTCAAGTTCGGGCCACCTGCCCGCGCATGCGCGAGAAGCCCCCCAACTGCCGCCATTGCGGTCGACTCGCAACTGTCACTTTTCCCGCCCTTTTATTATTTTTCATTCAAGATGTCCTCCAGAGTCCAGATGCGAGTGTATTTTTTGCAAAATCTCTGCTGATCGGCTAATTAGGTGTTTAATTTGTTGTGTAATTGGTGTAAGTTAGGAATCTTGTGTGTATTTCGTGTGAATTTTGTGGCAGATGTAGGTCAAAATATTTTTAGAATTTTCTGTATCTGTTTCTTTGGATTTGTGCCTTACTTTCTAGGCATGATAACTACTCCTCACTGAATGAAATTGTTAGAAAATCGCTACATTTAAGAGCGTGTTGTTGTACCTTTTATTTGGTAGAGGTACCTTTAGAGAAATTATACCTGGAAGAGAGGAATACAGACTGTGGTCAATCGAATAATTGGTCATCTGCCAAACGAATGAGTGATAAATACTTTATTTATGGTTATATGATTAATTTTTATTTATGCCAGCAATAATAACTACAACACGCAATTACATTCAGCCAACATAAACCAATTATTAATTAATACAATACAAATTAATTATCTGTCACTTTTGTTGGTCTTAACCTGTGACACACGATATATAAAGTTATGATGAAAAGGACTAGAGATCAGTATACCTAATACTATGAATTATCTTATCATTAAACCTGGTCCTAGATATTTTTACTTTCGTTAAATATTTTCATTGGGTATTGTCTATATAACGGCAACCAGCTGCTTCATTTTTAACTGTCCGGACCAAAGCCAAGTTGTCGACGGCGCGCACTGTTCCCGCGCGCCTCAAGGAGTTGTCAGCAACAGCAGGGGCCCAGCCGGGTCGAAGCCTACTGGGGCCAGGGTTATCCGAAAGGGCGCTCGAGCCCCGGTATGAAGGCTAGAAGGAACAGGGTGGTTCTTTTAGTCAGTAAGAGTCTTAACACTATCTCCCGCTCCGCCCAAGAGCGGGGGTTGTCTTTGGATGATTTTTCCCACCATAAATAAAAAGCTGCCGCCACTTGGCGTAATTTATTTCATCCCTACTGCTCTCAAAATGGTAAAGATAAAACACGGTCAGGAAACCGGCATGTCCTAGATCCAAAAATTCAAAGACCTGAACTTCCACCAACCCGCACTGGGCCCGCGTGAAACATTACGGTCCATTCTCTCTCCTAGAAAAGAGGCCTGAGCCCCAGCGAGGGAACATTATAAAGCCGATTAAGCTTAATGCTACCTATGCTAAATTAAAAATAATTTAAATCTATATAAAAAAGATTAAAAAATCGTACAATTTGATCCTTGTGACAGTGTTAAAGTCAGTTTCTCACGAAATTCCTACCATATGGTCATATTGGTGAGTTTTGTGTAAAATCTCAGCAGGTTAATGAGTTCAATAGGCAGTGTAATGAGTGAACTTGGAATTTAACGTGAGAACTTGACGACAGATGTAGGTCAGCCAGCATCGTCTAGGGACCATAATCTAGCTCAGTAGGACTGAAAAACCCTTGATACTACGTGAAATATTAACGATTTCAATCGTTACGGCTGTTTTTTTTTTTCAAAATCTTTAGAATCTAGTTCAGGAAAACTCCAGCCTCAACTAGTTTATATTTAATTAGCGTGTAATTGCATATATTAATTAGCGATAAATCATCAATCGTGAAAAGTATAATGCACCTACACTATTATAAGTTACACACTATTAGCAAAATAAACATCATTTCAAACTTAAATGAGTCCAAGTTTGTGCTTTTGTATAGATACGTTTTATAAATAAATAGGTACTTTACTATACTCATATTTATTCAAATTGTTATAGGCAAATGATGAAACTCAAAATCAAGAGCATATTAATCCGCTCGTTTCTCTACAATCCCTTAATTCAGTCCCCCCGGGGACTACATAGCACTCAATGTTCCACTTACGATCCCCTATTAACATTAAATATAACAATAAAATAATAATTTAATATCATATTTATTAGACTGTGTTTCCTGATAGCTATTACCTAGGGGTCTTTAAATCAAGAGTGAATAGATTGGTTCTAGGCAAGCGTGCTCCATCGTCGGCCACATCATCGCTTACCATCAGGTGAGATTGTGGTCAAACGCGAGCTTATCTTAGCTTATTATATTTATATATATATATATATATATATATAAAAATATATTATTTTCTATTTTTTTTTACTACCAGAAAAAATCAAATATCAGTACCAGACTTAAGCTTACATCTCTGTTTAACCTCCCCAAGATTACAATCATCTTTGCCTCTCTACCTACCCCAAACAACACAGCACCAACACGACATCAGATCACCACCTCCTAAAACCACATAGGTTAAACATCGCGTTTTAAACGAAAAAGGTTGTAAGGTACCTAATGAGGCGTGATGCGCCCGCGCCGCTGTCGATGTGTGGCCGAAGCCCTGCGGTCACCCACTGGCCTACTGTTTGTGCACTAGTGATGGGGATCTTGTGATGCTTATGAAAAATATCAAATCAAATCAAATCATTTATTTGCTAGAATATGGTACATAAGGTGTTACAGTAAATTTGTTTCAGCATATCCTGCCATAACATGGCGTGCAAATATATTCACAGTCAGTGTCGTCAATTAATCTAATCTGAATCTAACTTGCACATTACAGGTTCTATTGACTTGTCTTCTAGATATTATTTAAGAGTATAATATTTTTTAAATAGTAACAGATTGAAAAGTATTTTTTTAAACATTGCCAGTGGTAGATCTTGTAAACTATTTGGTAAGTGATTGTAAATAATGATCGACATGCAGTATACATTTTTTTTAAACAATTTTAGCCTGCTTGGTGGCAGTCGAAGTCTGTCTTTATGTCGTGTTCGGCTATTTGGCCTGTCAGTATTCGTTTCGAATAAATTATAGTTTTTCTTGACAAAAACACATATTTCAAAAATATATAAACAGGGCACAGGTAAAACTTTAAGTTTTTGAAATAGTGGTTTACAGCTGTCTAAAAAGTGCGCTCCACAAATGGCACGAATACATTTTTTTGAGCTTTAAAAACTCTGTCAAAATCGACTGAGTTACCCCATATTATAATACCGTATCTTAGTACGGATGGTACATAACCATGGTAAGCCAGCATTGCAGTATCATGGTTTACCGTTTGTCTAATTCTTTTTATGACATATATAAAACGATCTATTTTTGTAAGAATTTTATCTACATGTGCTTTCCAGTTGCAATTTTTGTCGATTGTTATACCTAAAAATACACAATTATCAATAGTTGTCAAGTGAGAATTTTTATATTGAATGTCAAGTTTGTTTATGTTAGAATTGTATGTCTGAAATTGTATGATGTTGGTTTTAGTCATATTTATTTTTAAATTGTTTTTTTTCAAGCCAAGTGATTGAAATTGAAATTGATCTTTGTGCATTCTAAAATAACTATATGTACTTTTAGAATGCACAAAGAGAACCAAGAAATGATAAAAAGAACATTAAAAGGCAAGATTATGGATACGATGTTGAGACCAAACGCGAGCCTATCAATAATAAAAAATAAAAAAAGACGAAGACGAGATTCTTCCAATGAGCTTAAAAGTTACTAAAAATGGTCTGGTTTTTTTTTAAATTATTATTAATAGGTTCACGCTTGACCGTTATCTCACCTGATGAAAGCGACGATGCGATCCACGATGGAGCGCGCTTATCTAGAAGTAACCTATTTATTTTGAAGATTCACGGGTTGTAGCCATGGGGAAACACAGACTCCGGCAGGGAATTCTACTCCTTAGTTGAAATGCATAAAAATACATACATAGGTAGGTACTTATACTACATTTTAAATGAAATTAGTCATTTAACAAACCATTTTTGCTATACATTCAATCTATTTTGACTACAACAGACAAAGTTCAAAGTCAATTTCTATTAAATACTAGCTTTATATTGCGACTTCGTTCATATACAGATTCAAAGTCAAAATATTTACTTCAGATAGGCGTACATGGGCACTTATCAAAAACGTCAGAAGCTAGTGCACATTACTTTTCTTTTTGATTAAGAACATTGACATTACTTTCCTTTTTTGGGGCAAATTACTAGGTTTAATTCATTAAACCCCAAGCGAACGCCGGCGTTCACGCACCTATTGTCTTTCTATTGTGTCTGTAATTTCCACGATTGAAAGGTCTGTCAAGTTTAGTGTTTAGTTGACACTTCGCGTGACCCAAGGGCTGGTTTTTATCTCGGTCAGAGATTAAGCATTGCCATTCAACGTGGCAATGCCGCCAGCCTCTTGGGCACACTTCCAGTCGACAGCGATGCGGAGGAGTTATATGACGCCATATATTAGTAGGGTAGCCTTTAGGTTAAGCATACTTAAATATATATTATAAGTTTATTATGTATATCTTTTGTTGCTTTAAGTTGTAAATAAAGAGGTAAAGTTGAAAGGTTAAAATAATATAATTGAACTAAGCTACCTGTTGGTGAAAGTCCCGTCTCATTTTTTTCTACCGACTTGAAGACTTATTCCGTAATTTTTGTTATAGGTATCGAATATATACTTTCATATGAATTTAGTAAAAATATGTCAGGATAAACAAAAAGATGCTTCAATTTGATTTGAATGCATAGTGTGTATATATGTTTGTATATTTATTTATTTTATTTTTAATTATTTATTTCTCTCCAAACTTAAAAAATAGATATAATAAAAAATAATACATAATAGGTAAGTATAGATTTATTGGAAAACCATTCCAGGAAACGCCCAAAAATGTGAACCTTGGTATTTACTTTCAAAGAAATTAACCACAACATCATAGATTTTCAACCAATAAATAAGAAGGTGGGCTACCATTCTGGGATCCACAAAATCTCCGTCTCCCACACAACAGTGGCTGTGGGAAAGTATTTTTTCTGTGAATATTTTTTACTGCGACTCAAAAACTCTTGTAATCATTAACATATAAAGGGCAAGGAAGAGTTCCGAGTACATCCGGTGGTTAAGTCCGTGGCACACTGAGACGTAGATCTTGTGAGAAATAAAATGATACCTTTTCTCTTGACTTGTACATAGAAGTATACCAATTAATAATTTTAAAATTATGTTAGTCATTTTTAGGGTTCCATAACCTAAGTCGGTAAAAACGGAACCCTTAAAGGATTACTTTGTTGTTCGACTGTCAAGTCAATTACTTTTTCTCAAAAAAAAAAAAAACGCACGGATGTACCAAGCAGAAATTAATTTCAAATACTCAGATCAGCCTCCCTGCCAGCACTGAAAAATTTTACACTTCTAAGTTAAGAAAATCTGAAGATTTTTTAAAACTTTTAAGCTTCGTTGAGGCGCATATTTTGATACTCGCCAGGAAATAAAACCCTATAGTATACTTCCTGTTTTCCTAAAACTCCGTTTGACAAGAAGCAAGTTTTCATAGCACCAGTTAACGAAAAAAGCTATAAATAAAAAAAAATGTTTAAGTAGTTTTTGAGTTTATCACGAACAGATAGATTGATCGACGCGGCGCGGTTAGTTTGTTTTATAATATGTAATAACGATAAATTATGTCTGATAAATAAATAGTTTAGTGTTCTGAGTTAAATACCAAGCTCAATGTGTCCCCTACCCCAGCATCTCACTGTACCTGCTCATAATGACATCCTGTCCGAACTCTCAAGTATCTACTCTTATGAAACAATTACTCTTTCTGATTAATTAACTTTATTGTATTGAGTCTTTGTAGTATTAAATTATCATGCTTTTTTAATTCAGTGTATTCTTTAATATTATTTTGAATGGATGTCCTAACTCACTTTCTTTCTTCCTAATACTGCATTTTTTTTTTCTTACTTCGTTTCTACAGTTCAGTCTGGACAAATGGTATTACGCTTAGAAGAATAGCAAGAACAGCAATTTTGAAGGTAGGAGATACATCTTAAACATAAAAAAATAACAACAAAATACATTCTCCAAGACAAAGTCTGACTTGAAACCGAGGACTTGTTCTCGACAACCGGTGGAATTTTGAGGAGTACTTTCGCCTGGCTCCCAGATTGGAATGGGCCGGGGTTACCTTCAAGCAGTTTCTATCCAGTTTAGTGCGTCCAGAGGCCTCCTACAGGAGTCTCTACTCGGGGATTATGCGGTTTAAATCCACCTAAAAAGAAAGAAAGAAAAACAACTTATTTATGGAAAATTACACAATTTTAAAATTTGCTTACAAATCAAAAACATTTTATTGAGTAAATATGTATCACATCTGTAACCATCATCACATAACCTGTGTGCCTTCAGTGAACCTTTGCGGTTCAGGGCTACGACAACTCTTTTGGACAAAAGCAGCCAGCTAGTAGGCATCAGCCCTAGTAGACCCAGTCAGCCAGTTACTGATATATCTTTGAGGCTCACGTGGTACACAAAGCGCCATAGATTCAGCCTTGGTCTTTACCAGACGGCCAACTACCTAATGACCACCCTGAACAATAATACGCAAAAAAATCTCAAAATTATTTTAACTTTAATCAAAATAACGAGCTATAACTTGCCAAAAGTGGCTCCCAAAAACCCTAATGTCCATTTTTTCGCACCAAATCGACCACCCTTTTCGTCACACTCAATAAAAACGATAAAAATGTTAGAAAATATCTGGTAGAAGTAATTAAAGCAAATTAAGTTATAACTTGGGGCAAAATATCGGTCACAGATGATGGTAAGTATTTTTTTGTGAAAGAGGAGCGATATTTTGTTAAAAAACTGGCTGCTTCAAATGGTCAACTTAATAAAGTTGTAGAATATGAAAACCATGGCCTGCATGCATTGAATCAATGTATATCAATGCCTGAATGCAGAAGAATGAAGGAAACGTAGACCATTATTTTTCCTATCCTAAATTGCGCTTGTTGCAGAGGTTTACAGTATCCGTTTTTAATCTATACCATATATTTATATACTTTATACTATCTATCCCTACATAACGATTAAGGCGTATTAAAGGTTGTATGGGAGAATTAACTTCTTTGGGTTGACTGTAAGACTCTTTTTCAAAATCACTCTCAAAATCATACGAGTACCTATGTTGATAATCTTGTACCTGAATCTACAATTTAAAACTTTTTTTTTTAAACCTGTTAACCTGGCCTTTGATCAACAGTGGGACAGTAATGGATAGGGAAAAAAAAACCTGGCCTTTACCGTGGAGTAGAATTCAGAAAGTCACTGTTTTATGGCACTCAAAGGAAGTAAGGAACTTTCTACGTTGGCTGGACGTATTTGTATGAGACACATAAGTAAACGATTTCCTGAAATAGTGCATGATGTTTATGATAATATTTATTCCCGGAGTATGTTTCTTTGGATTAATTTTGTGCTTAAACGCAGGCAGAGCCGCTAGCAAAAGCTAGTAAAAACACAAAATGATACCTAAACAAATTCAACAGCCTTTTAATTCAATCACCATCAAAATATTACGTATCTAAACATGCCGAATTCAACACCCAATCGTTTTACAATTTCAATACGGATTCCCAAAAAAACTTTATAGGAAGGAAGCTTCTTTACCATTGCCGCCAATGACTTGCAGTTTCTGAAGAGGAATAAAAACTGCCATGGTGGCTCCATGGTGTGGGGACGGTAAAAAACCCACCCAGGCACGATGACGGTGGGGAATTGTGCTAAAAAGTGTGAGCTTGACGAGTGACGCCTGATGAATTAATTTGTATTTGACAGGTTTATTTTATGTAAGAATTTGATGTGAATGAATTTATTTTATTTTATTTGTATGTAGCCTATGTCACTCAGGAATAAAACAACTTTCTATGGGAAAAATAATTAGCAATCGGACCAGTACTTCCTACAAACCTCGTGAACGGGCGCCGTCAGTTGAGACTGGTCATCTCTTAGCTGCCAGTGATTTATTCAATTTCTATTTTTATTGTTATTTTTAATTTTTATTACTTATCTTCATTGTGTTCACATAATAAAAGCAAAAAAGAAATATGTAACGAAGATTCATGTAACTCACTACGATTTAAAAGAGTGTCCATGGAGTTTCTTGCACGTTCTTCTCCATAGAGACCTACTCTTTGGAACGTGCAATTTAGCTTCACTTGTTTGACTGACCAACATTTTGATAGTTCAAAAGTGCCTGTAACTGGTCTATTTGAAATAAACGTTTCTGATTTCTGAAACAAAAAACAATCTTTACCTCTTTATAATATTAGTGTAAGTGTATAGTGTAGACTACAATACCTGATAGGGAGGAATCGTGTTCATGGTGTTTCTTCTAGTTCGTTCTCCGAAAGTACTGGTCCGATTGCTAAAATTTTTGCACCGTTAGAAAGCAGCTTTATTCCTGACAGGGTAATTTTATGTACGCGGGTGAAGTCGTGGGCAAAAGCTAGTACTTAATAAATTTATTCAGAAACTTATTTTTTTTAAATTATTTCTTATTGATAGGCTCGCGTTTGTACACTATCTCACCTGATGGTAAGCGATGATGTGACCGACGATGGAACACGCTTCAATTAATTAATTTCAAACAGTCTAACCCAATTACAGCCTTAGTTAAAAATGCCTTCTTAACACGAATAATAAAAAGTTCAAGAGCATGCACCCTTGAATTTTTTACATAGCGTGAGGGTGGCAAAAATTCCGGTAGCAAAAATAAACAGCAGTGCCACTTGACACCGTTAAGTGTTTTGTTAACAAAACTACAAATATTTGAAGTTATTTAGAAAATCGAACGTGTTAACAGCTGATGAGAATAGAAAGAAATCAATTTAAAAAGTATTTTAGGTTTTTTAAGTTATTTTTTTTTAAACTGTCAGACCGTGTCAAATGTCAGATTTTTATTGGCTAGAGTGGGGGAAGTCATTTGATGAATTCCCACGAAAAATTGAGTATTTTGTAATTCCTAATAATATTTGTTTATATCAATCAGCATTGGATCATACCTACAATTACGAATATGATTAGGAAAAAAATTGTCCTTTTCATAATAAAAAAAAATGGCAGTTGTTGAACAAAGATATACTTCAACATTTTAATAATAGCGAAAAACATAAATTAATCAATTTAGACGGTGTTTTTTAACCTTGAAACCAAAATGGTACAAAACGGCCAAATCAAAATCAGATTTATCAAATAAACATTGCTAATTATAAACTTTTGTTACATGAAAAGCGTTTAAAATCATCCTTTCTCGAATAAAAATCTTTTACAAAGAAATTAATTCGCTTATACTACAATAGAACAAAATGCACTATTGTAGGAATATAAAAGACAGTTTTACCGCCAAAAACTTTTTTGACAGGACATTGAGAAAAAACCATAAACATTTAACACTCATACCAATCAAAATTTACTCTTAACTCAAGGAAATAAGGTAGATGTTTTAGTTTTTGGAACGCAAAGTAGAGGTTGTTGGAAAAATGTCCCGTGGCGCGAAAGAGTACGAATGAAAAAGTGTTACCATTGTTTTCGCTCAGTCGCTGATAGGTGGTATTTTTTATTTAAAAAAATGATTTATTATTGCCAATTGATAAAAAGGATGCGCTGTTTGGTTCTTCCGGTGTGAATAAAGTTTTAAAGTCAGAAAGAAATATATCAAATAAAAATAAATTAATCAATTTTTTGGAACACGGTCAAGGAAATTTTTTAAGGATATGTTTTTAAAAACGAAAGAAAAACGAATTAAATTCAAGTATTTTTTGCACTAAAGTTCTCAAAAATTCCTTGTGTGATTAAATTCTTAACAAAGAAAATTATTTCATAAAAGAGTCACTTGGATCAATGTTTGCTACTTAAAACTGACGCCGCCGAAGGTGAACCCTGGATTTAAAAAAAACTATAATTAATTCGCCGACCATTAACCCTTAAAAACGATACGAATAGTGATTCTATCAAACTTGACAAACTGATGACGATTAAAAATGAAACAGACGCATAATTTTCTCGTCCAAAAGGTACAAATTCCATTAGTATTGGCGTAACCAGGACAACAATATATTTAAAAAAAAAAAGACGTGTGGCACTCGGGGACTGCCGCGGTAAAGCTATTGCATAGCATTTTTATCAACTTATGCAATTATAATTATTTAATTATTTAATTATTTTATTTATGCAGTATTTTTTTTCCTTTGTTTTTTTTTCTTTGATAATAATTGAAGTTACACTTTCACACATTGAATTGAATTTTGATTGATTGTTCACTCATTTGTTTTCTTATCGGTCACCACGCTCAAAAAACAAATGAGTGGGGGGTGTTAGGTTATTTTCGTTACGGAATTTCTGGATTCGGTCTCCACGCTCAAGGCCCGCAATAGAAGCTATGCAATAGCTTAAAAAATTGTCTCAATGAACGCAACAGAAGACGTAGCTTTGGAAGGCCTCCTACAAGGTGGACCGATGACCTGGTAAGGGTTGCGGGAATCCGATGGATGCGAGATGCACTGGACCGTTTATTGTGAAGACTAGGGAGAAGCCTAAGTCTAACAGTGGATGTCTTTCGACTGAAATGATGATGATGATGATGAGCGCAACAGCAATACAGAATTAATTCTAGCTTCCATGCGAAGTTTTTGGCTGGATTTCTTAGAATGAAGTTCAGTGACTTTTAATTAGGTATTCGCAAAGTGATCCCTGATGGATATTGTGATGTAACATGTGTTTCCTGATAGCTACAACCTAGGGGTCTTTAAGTCAAGAGTGAATAGGTTACTTCTAGGCAAACGTGCTCCGTAGGCGCGGGCTTGCGGACAGTCAGCAATGGGTAGCTCGCTGTCCGGCCGTCCGGTAATTGTCCGGACCAAGCCAAAGTCGTCGACGGCGCGCACTGTTCCCGCGCGCCTCAAGGAGTTGTCAGCAACAGCAGGGGCCCAGCCGGGTCGAAGCATACTGGGGCCAGGGTTATCCGAAAGGGCGCTCGAGCTCCGGTATGAAGGCTTGAAGGAACGGGATGGGTTTTTTAGTCAATAAGAGTCTGACACTATCTCCCGCTCCGCCCAAGAGCGGGGGTTGTCATAGGATGATTTTTCCCATCGGAAAAAAAAGACAAGCGTGCTCCATCGTCGGCCACATCATCACTTACCATCAGGTGAGATAGTGGTCAAACGCGAGCCTATCAAGAATAATAAAAAAAAACATTGGTATAGAGTTGAATTTCGAGTGTCTGTACAAATGGACAAAATGTGGAATCATTGAAACAGGTGCAATCTCGGTAAAACGGAGCTGAGAATTTTATTGTAGTGTTGACTATAATAGTCTGTCTAATAAGTCAACCGACTTGAGAATTTTGTATAATAATTAATCATTTAAAAAATACATACATTCGATACTTTTTATAAAGTTCTTCTGTTAGTAAACAATGATCTCTATCTCTTAATGAACCTTGATTATTGAACCCGTGTTGACTACATCAGATTTCATTAAATCCTAATAATTACCCAAGTCGTTTAACTTATTAGACAGACTCTATCTCAGTTAAGTTTGACTTGATACATTTGCTGCTAAATACTACAAAAACATTAAAATGTACACATCCATAATTCTTATGATAAACAGGTATTTAGAACCATGTACCTAATAAACTCTATTATTCCAACTAAAAGACTTTGTATCCATGGTCAAGAAATAATTTTAAAAAAATGTAGCTTCCACTCGATATTGCCACATCAAAAATTCAATGATAAAAAAAAAACGAAAATCATTCGACTCCCTGTTGCGCAAGCGCAGTTATAGAAACATTTCACCAGATTTAACGCCCAAAAGGCGGCGTTATAGGGTTTGCATAAATTTTATATGAAATACGAAATTATTATGTCATGGGAAACGTTATGGGCGGTCGGGGTTATTGTTTTTTTTTGTTATATTTATGATTTTTATGACGTCATTATTTTGATAGTTTCGAAATTGGGTTTGAAGTATAAAAATGTGAAATATGTGAGATCGTTCTTGCTAGCGCCATGCGCCTTAGATTCCAAAAGCTGAAGAAAGTAGACTCTGGTCCCCATTTTTTTTTTATATTATGAAGTAATGCTTGACTACGATGCACTGGATCAAAGAGCTTAATGTCAGCAATTTGATCAAACACATTTTTTCTTTTTCAAATCTCATAAAAACTTAGTTACCGACCCATTGTTATCTCATAAGGAGCATATAAAACGGAAGTCCAAACAACCGGATACACCACCATAAACAAAAACATCCAATCAAAACAAATTCGAAATTAAACTGGAGTTAACTCAAACACATGTTTATCAAAAGGGTTAACAATTACATAAATTAATACATCCTTTTTATATAAAAAAGTATATGTTTTTATATTATTGTACGCGTAAAATCACTTCCTCTATCATTTGAGTGTTTTTTCCCGCCATCTGACGCCATTTTTTCATCCAAGATGGCTGCCACATATGTCGTTGGTAGCACGTGTTTAAAAAGTTATGTTTTTGGAACGAGCGGCTTATTAGACTTCATTTTAATGTGAAAATATCTTAACAAAATTGCAAATAACACCTACTCTCTTTTATCTGACACCTCATGGCAAATTAGCCTCGTGAAATATTTTGCGTATTGCTGATGTGACAGATTGCCTGAGTAAGTAAATCGTTACCCAATCGTTGGATTGGGTAACGATTCCAAATCATTATAACTGGAAGGTCTTTATTTGGGACACAGTATCCGAATTGTACGCACAGTGGGAACATTAAAAAGGCTGATGATGATGATGATGATCCGAATTGGAACATTTTTTTTATCTGGTTGTACTAAACAGCTTCAATATAGTGTGGAAAAATAAATCGGGCCCTGGAATTCCTTAAGTTGGCTCATTTTACTTAAAAGAAAGAAGAAAGAAACAAAACAGCATTCAAAAATTTTCTAAAACTCGCATGCCTCGCCCGGGACTCGGACCAACTAAAATTAAAAAAAAAACGAATACTCGCTATTTTATTACACAAATCGATAGGATTGTGGCCCATGATTAAACTTCTCTATGAAACATTTGGTCTTAAAAATAAAATAGTTTGTTAGAGAAATATCTTTAACCCAAGCGTATTTCATCCGTTGCCCTTTTCGTTCCAAACCTGCAGCCCTGTTAATTTATGTAGGTAAATAGGTATACTTTATTATTAATTATTAAATTCAAAATATTTTTTTTTGTTTCACATGTAGGCCTATGTGAAATAAAAAAAATATTTTGAATTTTTATTCGCTATTAAGCATTAGGGCCTGCCACGGATATCTAAGGGGCCTGCGCACACTTGAGACAAGACGTCTAAGACAGACTTGTCTAAAACAGTTCTGTCTAAGACGTTTCAGACCTGTATGAGACGTCGTAGACAGAACTGTTTTGTCTACGACACGGGGCGCTAGGGTTGTTGATAAAATGTCGATATACTTGTCTGAGACGTTTGAGACAAGTCTGTCTAAGATGTCTTGTCTCAAGTGAGCGCAGGCCCAGAAGTTAAAAAAAGGTGTTTTAGGGTACACTTTGTAATAAAAGTACAATATATGTATATTGATTATTGTGCTTTACTACAGTTAAGATTGATGCTGAATTTATTATGATCAACTTATACTTAAACCAACTGTTATACTTAAATGAATTCATTTTAACTATCCAGCTTCTAAATTATTGAGGCTTTTAATTAAACCAATTATTTTTATACTACCAGTGTGAAGTGTTCATCTTAAAAACCTTAAAGAAGCAGGGGTTATCAATACCTGGAACGTTTTTCATTATATTATATAATATTAGTTGTTTAATATATTTATATGAATGTTAAATAATCATCTTGTTGCTTTGTATTGTGTACAATTCATATGTTTTATAAGCAGGAAACTTGTTAATACGCCATTTATTTTTAATTGTTTGAAATAAAATATGTTTTTATAAAAAAAATTGTGTATAAATCTATTTCATTTACCTATCTACATAAGTGTTTAGTACATAATTAACAATAATCAAATTTATCTAAGTAGGTAATGTTAATATTTTGTATTGAAAAAGTGCTTGAATTTATCTCGAAAAATAATAAATGTTGTGCACATCTGCTTGAACCTCTTTTGTGCAATGCCTTCTGCATTTTTTCTGCATTTCTCATTGAATGGAGTACCTATAGATATTTTTTTTTATTTACACTGTGCTCAGATAATAGAAGCAACAAGAACTATGTAACCAAGATTATATGTGACTCATAATATGACTTAAAAGAGTTTTCATGGGGTTTACGTACATTTTTCTTCTCCATATAGATCTAAGCTTTGGAACGTGCAATTTCGCTTCACTTCTTTGGTTTGACCGACATTTTACTATTCAATAGTGCCCGCAAAAGGTCTATTTGAAATAAATGCTTTGATTTTGATTTACACTCCTCACTTACACTCGCCATCTAGATTCACACGTACTTCATACTTGTCCATGCAGGCCATCAATTAGTTTACCCCTCACGCGAGCCTAAGGCTGCGGCAGCTTTGTCTTAAGTTCCTAAATGAAATTATTATGTAAGAGACTGAAGATTTAAAAGATTTTAAGGCGTATAGTCCCTTGAACACCTGGCTGGTGTTAAATGCACACATACTCGTACTGCCGCCTGCGCCCGCATTGAGCCCCGCTGACCTTTAAAACCATTTTCTTTGCGATATGTCAATTGATTTACATATGCTATATACATTTCGCGAACCTTAAGACGTAACCTAGCTAGAGTCTGTCTAAAAAGGCAAACGAATTGGGTTATTATTAGTATAAAATGGAATCTGACGTAGTTAACACTATATTAAGAGTTCTTGATCGTTTATTAATAGAAGAACCTTATAAAAAGTATTGAGTGTAAGTATTTTTTAAATGATTAAATATTATACGAAATTCACAAGTCGTTTGACTTTTTAGACAGATTATAGGACGTCACGACCACCTTTTTCTACTTTTGTCATATCTATTGTAAACTGTTTAGACAGAACCTCATTTTGTGAAATAAACATATTAGTATGTTAAAATTGTTTCTGTGCTTAATTTTGTCATAATTATGAAGTATTACATTTCGTCAATAGTTTTTAGTTAGGTTTAGGTTAATTAAATTGATTTAAAATTCTGAAGAACACTTAACCAGCAATTTTTTTGTTCAGACATATTTCTAAAGATCAAAACCGTTTGAAATTGCGGGAGATAGTGTCGGATTTTTACAGACTAAAACCCCACTCCTGTTCCTTCATTGCCTTTCGTACCGGGGCTTGAGCTATTTTTCGAATTAACCTTGGCCCCAGTAGGATTCGACCCGTCTGGGCCCCTGCTGTTGCTGACAGCTCCTTGAGGCGCGCGTGAACAGTGCGCGCCTTCGACGACTTGGGCTCGGTCTGGACAGTTACCAGATGGTCGGATAGCGAGCTACCCATTGCTCGCCGTCCGCAAGCCCGCGCTTACGGTGGCCGGAAATCGGGATCAGAATCCCGGCGGTGGTTGGGGCGCTCCTTTGCTAGCATTACTGCTTCGTAGAAGTCGGCGACCGCCTGCCACTCCTCCTCGCTCCGGACCATGGCCGATTTTTGACAATAGGTGAGTCATATAAAAAAATCATACGTTATCCATGAATCTATACCTAAATACATATTTTTTTAAACCTAATCGCTACCGAGGAGTCTGTAGGTTTCAGAAAATCACTGTTTCATGGTACTGCTCGGGCGGAAATAAAATATGTTTTTATAAAAAAAATTGTGTATAAATCTATTTCATTTACCTATCTACATAAGTGTTTAGTACATAATTAACAATAATCAAATTTATCTAAGTAGGTAATGTTAATATTTTGTATTGAAAAAGTGCTTGAATTTATCTCGAAAAATAATAAATGTTGTGCACATCTGCTTGAACCTCTTTTGTGCAATGCCTTCTGCATTTTTTCTGCATTTCTCATTGAATGGAGTACCTATAGATATTTTTTTTTATTTACACTGTGCTCAGATAATAGAAGCAACAAGAACTATGTAACCAAGATTATATGTGACTCATAATATGACTTAAAAGAGTTTTCATGGGGTTTACGTACATTTTTCTTCTCCATATAGATCTAAGCTTTGGAACGTGCAATTTCGCTTCACTTCTTTGGTTTGACCGACATTTTACTATTTTTTTTTTTTTTTTTTTTTTTTTCGATGGGAAAAATCATCTTATGACAACCCCCGCTCTTGGGCGGAGCGGGAGATAGTGTCAGACTCTTACTGACTAAAAAACCCATCCCGTTCCTTCAAGCCTTCATACCGGGGCTCGAGCGCCCTTTCGGATTACCCTGGCCCCAGTAGGCTTCGACCCGGCTGGGCCCCTGCTGTTGCTGACAACTCCTTGAGACGCGCGGGAACAGCGCGCGCCGTCGACGACTTGGGCTTGGTCCGGACGGTTACCGGACGGCCGGACAGCGAGCTACCCATTGCTCACTGTCCGCAAGCCCGCGCCTACGGTGGCTGGAAATCGGGATCGGAATCCCGGCGGCGGCGGCGAGAGCGCCGTTGCCTGATGCGGTCGGCCTCCTCCTTAGCGAGCATTACTGCTTCGCAGAAGTCGGCGACCGCCTGCCACTCCTCCTCGCTCCGGACCATGGCCTCGACCAAGGCCCGGCGCGAGAGGTCTCCGCCGCCGATCACCCCCACGAGGGCACGGCGATGCTCCGCCCAAGCAGGGCACACCGCGATTGTGTGCTCCACCGTGTCCTCCGAGCGTTCCGCACAGTGGCGACACCCGGGCGTCACTTCCGCTTTAATTCGGAACAGGAACCTCCCGAACTTGCCATTTCCGGTGAGGACCTGTGTCATGCGGAAGGTAAGGACGCCGTGAGGGACATTTTACTATTCAATAGTGCCCGCAAAAGGTCTATTTGAAATAAATGCTTTGATTTTGATTTACACTCCTCACTTACACTCGCCATCTAGATTCACACGTACTTCATACTTGTCCATGCAGGCCATCAATTAGTTTACCCCTCACGCGAGCCTAAGGCTGCGGCAGCTTTGTCTTAAGTTCCTAAATGAAATTATTATGTAAGAGACTGAAGATTTAAAAGATTTTAAGGCGTATAGTCCCTTGAACACCTAGCTGGTGTTAAATGCACACATACTCGTACTGCCGCCTGCGCCCGCATTGAGCCCCGCTGACCTTTAAAACCATTTTCTTTGCGATATGTCAATTGATTTACATATGCTATATACATTTCGCGAACCTTAAGACGTAACCTAGCTAGAGTCTGTCTAAAAAGGCAAACGAATTGGGTTATTATTAGTATAAAATGGAATCTGACGTAGTTAACACTATATTAAGAGTTCTTGATCGTTTATTAATAGAAGAACCTTATAAAAAGTATTGAGTGTAAGTATTTTTTAAATGATTAAATATTATACGAAATTCACAAGTCGTTTGACTTTTTAGACAGATTATAGGACGTCACGACCACCTTTTTCTACTTTTGTCATATCTATTGTAAACTGTTTAGACAGAACCTCATTTTGTGAAATAAACATATTAGTATGTTAAAATTGTTTCTGTGCTTAATTTTGTCATAATTATGAAGTATTACATTTCGTCAATAGTTTTTAGTTAGGTTTAGGTTAATTAAATTGATTTAAAATTCTGAACAACACTTAACCAGCAATTTTTTTGTTCAGACATATTTCTAAAGATCAAAACCGTTTGAAATTGCGGGAGATAGTGTCGGATTTTTACAGACTAAAACCCCACTCCTGTTCCTTCATTGCCTTTCGTACCGGGGCTTGAGCTATTTTTCGAATTAACCTTGGCCCCAGTAGGATTCGACCCGTCTGGGCCCCTGCTGTTGCTGACAGCTCCTTGAGGCGCGCGTGAACAGTGCGCGCCTTCGACGACTTGGGCTCGGTCTGGACAGTTACCAGATGGTCGGATAGCGAGCTACCCATTGCTCGCCGTCCGCAAGCCCGCGCTTACGGTGGCCGGAAATCGGGATCAGAATCCCGGCGGTGGTTGGGGCGCTCCTTTGCTAGCATTACTGCTTCGTAGAAGTCGGCGACCGCCTGCCACTCCTCCTCGCTCCGGACCATGGCCGATTTTTGACAATAGGTGAGTCATATAAAAAAATCATACGTTATCCATGAATCTATACCTAAATACATATTTTTTTAAACCTAATCGCTACCGAGGAGTCTGTAGGTTTCAGAAAATCACTGTTTCATGGTACTGCTCGGGCGCTAGGGCCTTAAATCGGAAATAGCCTTAAGTTAGTCGTCAAATGTTTAAGGACATTCCTCACACCTTCGGAAACGTGACTCTTTAGGATTCCTCGTTAATTGTGTGGGCAGTGATATTGACGATAATTTGTCACGAATGTACGAAGCAACGAGTTTTTGAACTGGACTGCTAAAGTGATGAGTTGAGGTGCGGGTCGTGTGATTTAAACTGTGATATTAGCAGTAAGTAATTCACTTGAAATGTTGTTTTGTTGGATTTATGGAATTTTTAGGGATCTCTTACACAGTGGTGGCTTAGTTGTAAAAGCTCAAACTTACGAGTTACTCGTCACGTGTTCAAGACCTAGACCATGAAATTAAAAGTTAGATTGTTTTAATCTTGTTTTAGTGTGGGTAAGAGACAGAGCTATACAGGTTGTCTAGCGCCATCTCTTACCCACACTGAAACCAGATTAAAACAATCTTACTTTGAGCGTCATGGTAACCCCGCAAGCCCAGATACTTACTTTTTGTAATTTATTTTTCAATAAATATACTCAAAAACCCGCTTTTATCTCAACAGCACGGTACGGTATATTTTAGATACGCAATTGACTGTTTTACGCACTAGTGCGGAAAAGTGCGCAAGCCTACCCCGCTACAATTGATTGTATTTATGGTACCAGTGACCCCCACGCGCCACGAGTAGCCGGTTAACCTCCGTTTATTTATTTCTTCGAAAGTGTATTGGTAGATGTCGTTTGATACACTTGGAAAGTCACTGCAGCACTTTCAATGAAAAACTTTCTCCATTTGTATCAAACACAATTCACACATGCATATCTACACTAATACTAGCTGACCCGGCAAACGTTGTTTTGCCATATAAATATTTTTTAAGTAATTTCTAAATATGTTAAGGGTGGACAACCCTTATCACTAAGGGGTATGAAAAATAGATGTTGGCTGATTCTCAGACCTACTCAATATGCTCACAAAATTTCATGAGAATCGGTCAAGCCGTTTCGGAGGAGTACGGGAACGAACATTGTGACACGAGAATTTTATATAAAAGATTATAAAGAGGTAAAGTTTACTTTTTTGTTTGTAGAAGGTCTAGCACTACTGGTCCGAATGGTAAAATTTTTTCACCGATAGAAAGCTGCTTTATTCTTTTTTATATGCTATATATTGTACCCGGGTGACGCCGCGGGAAAAAGCTAGTTTTTTATTAAACTAAAATCGTTGGTAAGGGCCGCGAAATCGACATAGACTCGGGTACCTACAAATTACTCTGTGGCTGCAACCGGCTCTTAAGTAAGTTAAACCGTAAAAATAAGTAATTTCATAAAACAACGAGTTTCACACTTCTGGCACTTTTCAAATTAGTCATAACCAAGCTGTCGGAAGGTCGTCAGTTGGACGATTTCCAACACTTTTGGCTAATTTCTTGACGCGAGAACCGAACCTGGTACCTTATATTTATGAGTAAGCACGCGACTTCCGTACTGGTAAACAATTATTGACATTAAGATTCTCATATTATATTTTGACGCGTGAAAATGATTTATATTTTGTCTCTTTAAAAAATGGTTTTGCTACGTTAGATAGAGGGTGGTGTTCTTTCTAAATTAAAGTTTTGTTAAAAGAGCGCAGTACATGATCAAGGAGCTCTGCTCTCTGAAGATTTTTTCCTGATACAACTACATTTAGAACCATTAGTGCTACCAACCTAATCGTACACTAGTTTGCCAAAATAACGGGTCACAAAATTGCAACGGGTCACTCTTATAAAATGAAATTTTATAAGCACACTAAATATTTATTATAAATCCTTAACAAGTTACAGCGTAGAAAACAGATTTTTTAAATTTCGAAATATTACGCAATTAATAATATTAGAAAAACGGTATAAAACGATTAGACCTAGTCGTGTAACCTCAACATTTGCCACAACTGCAAGTCGTACTAACCTTGGTAGCAATATGGTGGCAATGCACCCTTGAATTGTCTAATGGGAGGTTACAATAAAATCGCTACACGATCCAATAGCACCGACATCTTCTCCAACTCCTATCAAACATTCCGTACAAAGCTTTTTAACCAGCTTCTAACCTCAGTGTAACACGAACAATTCTATAATATAATTAAGGTAGGTATTTACTTAAATTTATACATGTTTTTCTGTTATTTAGGTTTTTTATATTTTCTTTCCACTGTACAAAATAAAAAAATAAAATCTTGTTGAATTTGTATAATAGCTCACTTGTGTCATGTATTTATTTAGGCTTGTACTTGTTGTAATTAATTGTTAAATATTTTTTTTGTCAGTTCTGTGCACCTCTGTAAGTGACATATTCACTATGCCTAAAACTCTTTGTGTCTTCTGTTAGTGTATGCCTTAGTGAGTAAGTCGTTGAAGTGTCTACTTAATAAATAAATAAATAAAAAGATTATTTTTAAGCTTATGAAAATTGAAACTGAGCTGTCATTATAAAAAAAAATGTATTAGTATTGGATTGGATGGAAGAAGTGTATATCTTTCTTATTCTTCGTCTATTATATTATTAATCTCAATCATTATGGTGTGATTTTACATTTTAGTGTTTTCGCAATAATTTTATTTTGATTGTTTTTCCTGAATTCCTTAAATCTTTGCCAGTATTATTAATTAATGATGCTTATTCTGCCCAATAGACAGTGACAAATAGGGTCTACGATGGCGCAAGTGAGCTCTGAAGATGACTGGACTTCTTCTACAGGCTTTTATCATCAGTATAATTATGTATTGAGTCTTAATTGTAGGAGGAACTTCACTCTAAGGCTGTCAGATTGTTTGAAAGAGACACCGCGACGCTGGAACCCAAAAGATAAGTAAAGGAACACACGTAGATTTTTGTTAGTATAAATCTGACACTCCATTTTGACCAGAGCGAGAAAAATCATTTGATGACTTCCCACCTAAAGAAAAAGGAGCTCTCTTTTATTATGTTTCGGTTCACAAAAAGCCACATACACTGTCCGCCTCTGGATGGTTTTTTTAGCCTGCTGATTTGATAGAGTGGCATTATTATTGCCTTACATTGACGAATTGTGGTGTTTACTTGAGGTAGGTGCAGATGCCACTCATATGCAAATACAAATTGTTAGGTGTATTAATTCCAGGTATATTATGTATCACCAGAATCATAACCATGTTTCACTTCCCGAACAGTTTTCAGATCTATTTCAACTTTAGTTTAGTTATTTTAAGTAGTCAAGGGTTTTTATTTTATATTTTTGTTTTATCGTGTAATTGTATACCTTGGTTAGGTAAGTGTTTTTTTAAATAAAATTTTACTATATTCAAATAAGTTCCGGATCCGAATCCAATGGATGCGAGACGCACAGGACCGGTCATTATGGCGACACTTGGGGGAGCCTATGTCCTATAGTGGACGACTTTCGGCCGAAATATTGGTGGTTCAAATAAGGTAACTAAACGCGAAAAAATATATATGATGCCGTCTAGCCGATTTCGGCCACAGCGACCGCATTCTTTGACTCCTCATGGTGGTTGTGAGCTCAGATCTGCTGCTCTGTAGTGTGCTCTCATGTGATTTGCATATCCTAGTCACATGAGCCACTGCTCACGGCCTTGGCCGAAAAACTCCGAGCACAGAGCGGACATGTCAGGACACCACTAACGACTTGATAAATTAAAGCTGTTGGTGGTTTAACTTTGAGTTTATCACGCTTCCGGTCCAATTCCAACCTCCGCTTATCTTCAAAGGCTTGCACGTGCTGCTGCACACGACGTCTCCATTCAGGCCGATCTTGTGCCTGTTTCTCCCAAGTGGCGGGGTCAATATCGCATCTCTTCATGTACCTATTCTAAACATCTTTGAAGCGTAGAAACTGTCCACCACGATTTCATTTTCCTTGCTGGAGTTCAGCCTCCCTAGCCAAGTTACAACCGTTTCTCTTGCGTCGAACGCCTCGAGTTGGCCACGCCCCCGACTCTTTTGTCCTGACCACGTGATTGAGAGTTGAGAGGACATCATTCCCGTACATTTGAAGTTTTCTGCCAGCGTTTACGATTGTAGATTATCAACTTGACTAGGTGTACAGAATAGAAGATACGCTTCGCTAATCTCTCGCGATAAAATAATTGTATTAGGACTACATTTTCAATCTACACTAATATTATAAAGCGGTATTTTTTTTTGTTTGTATTTGGTAATCTTTGAAAGTACTGGTCCGATTGCTAAAATTTTTTTTTTTTTTTTTTATAATGGATAGGCTCGCGTTTGACCACAATCTCACCTGATGGTAAGAGATGATGTGGCCGACGATGGAGCACGAGCATTTGGTCACCGATAGAAAGCTGCTTTATTCCTGAGTGACATCGGCTGTATTTTATGTACGCAGGCGAAGCTTCGGGCAAAAGCTAGTCTGTAATATTACATTGTTGCTGGTTTTAGCTTTCCTTTCTGATCCATCCAAAAGCCACACACCCTGTCCACCTCGGGCACTCGTTAGCGTGTTGATTTAATATCGAGTGGCGTTATTATTGGCTTATTGCCGGCGGGGCTTAAATTACAACGTACGGTCCGGGGTTCGACGCGCGGCTGAGCCACTTGTCGGGGAACGTGTTTAAATGTTTTTAAATAGTAGTAATCGGGGTTTGTGTGCGTTGAAATGGGTGGTAAGGGTACAGAGTTGTTTTTTACATTGTATGTGTTGTTAGAAATTTTAATAATGTTGCGGGGCATTTCACGTAAAGAGAAGAACTGAAGAAATAAAAATAAATAATATCTAGTTCTAAATTCTATTCATCATCATAATCGTTATCATTTCGGTCGAAAGACGTCCACTGTTGGACGTATGCCTGCACCAAGTGTCGCCACAACGAACGGTCCTATGTGTCACGAATCCATTCATCAATTAATTCATAATTAGGTTAAACTGTAGGTACATCTATTGGATAATAGTGTATCATTATTATTTTTATTACTTACATTTATTTTTAGTATTAGGTATTTATTTAAAATATTATTTTATTAAGTAAGTATTATTTTACTAAAATTATAAATTTATTAAAATATGGAAAAAAAACTGACTTTTAATAGATATTAGAGAAACCCCAAGCGAACGCCGGTTCGTTCTCTCATTGTTTTTCTATTGTGCTCTCACAGAACTCAGGAATCATACAGTTTCTTCTGTTCTGTGGTGTCTGTAATTAAGGTATTTCGAACGTTGTGTAATTGTAGTTCAATTAACTATCGGTCTAAGCATCTCACTGGGTTCATAATGAACTGTCTAGGCGTCTAATTAACTGGGTATAGTTTAACCAGATGGCTGTGACATTGACGTAATAATGTTGAGAAGACTTGAATAAGTATTTACTACTATTATAATATCTACTTATTCGAAGGTAACCCATTTGTTTGGAAAGACTTACAGGAAACAATAATAATAACTAGGGATGGGCCGAAATTCGTTTCACATTCGGTTTAACCGAATTTCGGTGGCTTGAACCGAACTTCGACATTCGGCCGACTTTCGGTTCAAATGCCGAATGGTTTAAGATAAAATCTAACTAACTCATTTATTTAAAAAAAAACGGAAACTAAATCAGTAAAATTAATAATCAAATCGGTCATTTATTAATCTTTGTAATTAGTGTTGGTAAATGAGAACGCAGTCATAATATTTATGATGTTGTCTACACTGTTATCTTAGCTGTATTAAGTTGGTAACACTTTTTGTTTCTCTCTTGTTTTTTCTGTTCAAAATGAAAGCTTTCTAATATATATTCGTTTATATTAATTCTACTGATTTTATTGATTACAACCTGAAATATCATCATGGTAGCAGAGCGTGGTTGCTGAAAAATCAATATAAGTTGAAAGAAAAGTAGAATAATATCTGGCAACGGCGTATTTCTCCCATAATTTTGATTGAGGTAAAACCATTCGATTCGAAAAACAAGATAATGTCGACCGCACACAAACTGAGAAACACAAAATTCGACATTGATGACGAATGGCTTGGAACCTTAATGTTAGCTGGCTTACCGGAAGCTTATAAGCCAATGATTATGGGATTGGAGAGCTCAGGGATGAAGATCAGTGCTGATTCCATAAAAACAAAACTTCTACAAGAGGTTCAGTGTTCAGAAAGTGCAGCGTTCTTCACCAAGAAGACAGCAGCTCACAGGAATCCGAGTACAGAAAAGACCCATGTGAAGAAAGGGCCCCGATGCTACAATTGCAATAAGCATGGACATTTTGCCAAGAATTGTCGTGCTCCGAAGAAGAAGAATATTGAAAAAGTAGAAGATAATAAAGGTTTTGTTGCAGCTTTTTCAGCATGTTCACAGACAAATCCGGACCTTTGGTATGTGGACTCAGGTGCCTCCATGCACATGACTAATAGATGTGACTGGATGTATGACATAACAAGTCCACCGATACCGACCATAACTGTAGCCAGTAAGACACCGCTATCTGTGGAAAATATGGGAAAGGTTAATTTATTGATAAATGGTAATGAACAAAATAAAATACAGGTGAGAGAAGTTCTATATGTACCTAAACTTGCTGCAAATCTTTTATCCGTTAGTGCAATGGTTAAAAATGGATGTAAAGTAAACTTCAGAGATAAAAGTTGTGATATTTTTGATAAAAATAATACATTCCTCTGTTCAGCCATTTTAGTAAACAATTTATATCAATTGAACACTCACAGAGAAGTTTTTTCAAACCTTACAAACTCCAATCATTTAAATGATGTTGTTCTGTGGCACAGGCGCATGGGACACCTGAATTTTTCAGATGTTAACAAGTTACCGGAATGTGCAGAGGGAGTCAATATGTTTCCTGACAAAAGCAAAGGACCATTCACATGTACCACCTGCCTCGAAGGTAAACAAATCAGATTGCCTTTTAACAACATTGGAACCAGAACCTCAAAGCCACTGCAACTTATCCATACTGACTTGTGTGGACCGATGGACCAAACATCACTGGGAGGTATGAAATATTTCATTACCTTTATAGATGACTTTAGTAGGAAGGTTCATGTTTATTTTTTGAAAGACAAAATGAGTGTTTTAGAAGTGTTCAAGGATTATAAGAGTAAAGTTGAAAATGAACTTGACAGTAAAGTTAAGTCTGTTAGGTCAGACAATGGGAAGGAGTATTGCAATAAAGAATTTGATTCTTTTTTGAGTAAGCATGGAATTGAACATCAAACAAGTATCCCATACTCGCCGCAACAGAATGGTCTTGCAGAAAGGATGAATCGAACACTGGTAGAAAGGGCCAAGTGTATGTTGTTTGATGCTCATTTGTCAAAACAATTTTGGGCAGAAGCACTAGCAACAGCGGCTTATATAGTTAATAGATCACCCACAAGATCACTTGATGGCAAAACTCCTATAGAGATGTGGTCAGGCAAGAAACCTAACTTATCAAATATGAAAATTTTTGGCTCCGAGGTAATGGTTCAAATACCTAAAGAGAAACGTCAAAAATGGGATTCTAAATCAAGAAAATTGTTATTCATTGGTTACTGTGAATCAAGTAAGGGTTATCGGCTACTTGATCCTGACACTAATAAAATTATCAAAAGCAGAGATGTAGTATTTTTGGAAAATGTTCAAAGATTTGAGCATAATGTGTATTTGCCTTGTTCGTCCAACAGTGATTCTGAAATACAGTCAGCTGAAGAACCCTGCAAAGGAGAATTACGAATTAGCTCAGATCAATCTTCTAATGGAGATTACCTGTCAGGTGATGATAATGATCCATCCTATATACCTGATGAAGAAGTTGACCTATCGTCACCAGCACGTAATATAAACTTACGTCCACGCAGAGCTGCTCAGCGTGCAGAAAGGGATGACCATGATGTGAGTTACTTTTGTCCAATTCCTAATTTGAGTGATCCCTGTACTGTTGATGAAGCAATTTCATCCCCACAAGCTAATCAGTGGAAAAAGGCAATGAAAGAGGAATATGATTCCTTAATGAAGAATAAAACTTGGTCACTGATGGACTTGCCATCAGATAAGAAAGCATTGCCATGTAAATGGGTGTTTAAAAGTAAGACGAATCAAGAAGGTGAGATTATCCGTTTTAAAGCAAGATTAGTTGTTAAGGGATATGCACAAAGAAAAGGAAAAGATTATGATGAGGTTTATGCTCCGGTGGTAAGATATACCTCAGTACGATTCTTGTTTGCTCTAGCTGCTAAATATGACTTAGAAATGATTCAGATGGATGCAATATGTGCATTTCTTCAGGGTGATATAGACACTGAAATATATATGTCACAACCAGAATGCTATGAAGAGAGTGACCAGGTATGTCACCTCCATAAATCAATCTATGGGCTCAAGCAGGCGAGTCGCCAGTGGAACCTTAAACTAAACAAAGCTCTTCTTAAAATTGGATTAGAAAGATCAAAAATTGATCCATGCATATATTATTATGTACAGAAATCCAAAATGTTTTTTATTGCAGTTTGGGTCGATGACTTGATGATTTTTACAAATGACAATAAAACAGCAGTAAATATCAAAGAAAAACTGAAAGAGGAATTTTGTATGAAGGATTTAGGAGTGATACAGCAGTGTATTGGCATAAATATTAGTAGAGACCGTGAGGCAGGTGGGATCATGTTGGATCAGGAAAAATTTATAAAACAAGTCTTGGAACGGTTTGCCATGTCTGAATGCAAACCAGTATGCACTCCGATAGAGGTAAATATGAAATTTGAGAAGAAATCTGAGAATGAAGACAGCAATTTCCCATACAGGGAAGCGGTGGGTTGTCTGATATATCTGGCACAAGTTACACGACCTGATATCACCTATGCAGTAAACAAGTTGAGTCAGTACTGCAATGACCCAGGTAATCAACACTGGCTTGGAGTAAAAAGGGTCATGAGATACCTACAAGGAACCAAGGACCTTAAGTTATGTTATATCAAAGATGATTCCAAAGAAATAACTGGATATTGTGATGCAGACTGGGCTAGTGACCCACAGGATAGAAGGTCATGCACCGGTTACGCATTTATTTTCCAGAATGCTTGCATATCTTGGAATTCCTGTAAACAGCAGACAGTGGCGCTATCGACAGCAGAGGCCGAATACATGGCGATGGCTTCAGCGGCTCAGGAGGCATTGTGGCTTCGACAGCTGCAAGATGAGCTTGGCCAAGGGTTAGACAGTGCGTTACTTATTTATAGTGATAACCAAAGTGCAATAAGGTTGGCATCAATTGACTGTTATAAACCTAAGACTAAACATATAGATATAAGGTTGCATTTTCTCAGAGAAAATATTGTAAAATGTAAAGTTAAATTTTTATTTGTAAATGGTTGTAACATGGTAGCTGACAACTTAACTAAAGGTGTAACACATGCAAAACATTTATATTGTATTAGCAAAATGGGTCTGCGTTCTAGAGGGAGTGTTGGTAAATGAGAACGCAGTCATAATATTTATGATGTTGTCTACACTGTTATCTTAGCTGTATTAAGTTGGTAACACTTTTTGTTTCTCTCTTGTTTTTTCTGTTCAAAATGAAAGCTTTCTAATATATATTCGTTTATATTAATTCTACTGATTTTATTGATTACAACCTGAAATATCATCAATTAGTTAACACTCCACAATCTTTTTTATAAAATCAATTAAACTTTTAATTATTATTATTAACGAAAATATAATCAATATAATTATTATTCTTTCATTAATTTTTTAATACATATTATAGGTAATATATTTTTAAAAAATCCTTAAAAACAATTTAGAAAAACATTTAAAATTATTATCTCCTTTATTTTTCTATTTTACATATAATTTACATTTTTAAATATTTTTCAAAAAAACATAAAAAAAGAAAAACATTTAAAAATATAAAAAATAAATTATTATTATTATTAACGAAATGGACCTCTTGACACTTGACATTGAAATAATTAAGTTCGCGTGTCGTGATCTTCACGACGAAGATGACGTATTCGGTCGGTAATGACCATGACAAAGAGCTGGCTGGGGTTGCTGGAGGTGCGGGTGGGGCGAATGCGCGTAAGCGAGTTGCGACTTGTTCTAACTTCCTGACCTATGACTTCCTAGAAAGCGCGCCAAAAATAACCAAAGTTCGCCCGAATATCGGCCGAATTTTAAAATTTTACCGAATGTTCGGCCGAAGTTCGTATTCGGTACAAACCACATTCGGCCCATCACTAATAATAACCATTTTATTTTAAGGCAAAATAGGCCGAAAGCCCCCCTTTGATTTCCCCTCTGGCCTATCCCCTTTTCCTTCGTTCCTACTCCCTCATAACTTTCTTTCTACTAAAACAATTAGGAGTATTTAATAGTTTTTCCTTTCAGATATCTTATAGAGGTATGTGAAACAGGGCGTAAAGCCCCGCAAATCTCCATTGAAAAGAGAGGATCCTCCGACCAGACGGAAGTTATGTCTGGTCCTGGTAACTGCTCAATAGTCGATTTAAGGCTGTTTTAGAATGTTCTAATCGCGCGACAAACTCTTATCCCGCGATGCATGATTTCGTAAAGTACCTATGTGTAGTCATAGATGTCGCTACATGCCCATAAATATTTCCCACACTACCCCGTTTGGCAGCGACCCAACTTTGTACACCAAAAATCCGATAAACCTCGCAAAATAAAAGGAAAACATTGAGCCTACCGCACGGGAACACAGGCGGGTTGTCCAACAGTGGACAATGGTGGTGTTGATACAACTGATGACGTCAGAGCGGACAATGGGATGCGAACACTGTTTGTACAATGTTCGCGTTGTTGGTTAAGGGGAAGCTTGTTGGTGAAAGCATTTGATATGATTTACGAGTATGAACTTTCTTCTTCTTCTTTCGTATCATGTCGAAGGTTCAACCAATTTTTTTTTATTGTGAAACGGGAATGAATCGCTTAGGATCAGAATTATTTATTGGAATTATCGTTTTATGTTTTTACAGCGTTTTCTATCTGTCAAGTATATGTCACACAAGGCGAGATAACAAAACTGTGCGATCCGAGTTTATAATTACTCTTCGGTCGTTGGATGTGGCTTTTCCAACAGGCACTGGCTGGCTTGACTTGGATGGCTTTGGCTTTGGATAACACGGCATGGCATTGGCTTCGTTTCGCTTAGGCTGGGGTCATGGCGTGGCGTTACAATTGTTAATAAGCTCGCGTTTGAGCACTAGCCCACCTGATAGTGAGCGACGATGCATGCGGTCCATGATGGAGCACGCTTATCTAGAAGTAACCTCTCAACTCTTCACTTAAAAACATCCTTTTTATAAATGTAATAAATCATCAAATAACTTCTCACGCATTTATTGTGACCAAGTATTTGTGCGGACAAGCATAACTTTGTGATTTTAACTGATATAGTTACGAAGTTTTGTACATAGACTCTTCACATAAAAATACTAGACACGTTTTTCAGGTTTCGCATAAGAACAATAAAACTAATGTTGTAAACACAACAAAATTACACACAAAAGTGCTAAATTTTGATCGTTTTAATCCCGTGGAGGGTCGATCCGGTACATGAAACGAACGTCAGCTGAGCAAGTCCAATGACCTGTAGGTAGTAGTCAGCGTTGCGTACAAACTACCTGCAGGTCATTGGACTCGCTCAGCTGACGTTCTCTTAAAGAAATTAATTTCGTACATGCGTAAATTAATAAGAGTTTTGAAAAAAAAAGTACTTTATTTTTTTATTTTATCTTTACAAATCGATAGTGTTTCATGTACCGGATCGACCCTCCACGGGATTAAAACGATCAAAATTTAATATAGATAGATAACTCCCAGTGCAACGCTACCCCTTAACACATCTGTTTATATTTTCAGCGGGCGCCGGACACTGTTTGATGAGAGCTGCTTATCGCGACCCCGTGCTGCCAGGGGTGCTCCACATTTTGGTAAAATATTTTCATTGACTGCAGCAGAAAGCTGGTTGCCTGAAAGAATACGATAAAAATAAATAAAATAGAATAGAATAAACTTTATTCTAATTTGTGTGATCGAGTCCTTAAGAGAGATATTTTTCTTCATTGTTTTGAGAGCAGTGGTGATGAAATAAATTATACAAACTAGTGTGCCTGGTTGAGTTTGAACACTGGATTTACAAATCGTAAATCGGGATCCACCACTGCTCTACTAAAAGTTGTAAGATTTACTCGCTAGATGGAGCTGCGCTTGACATTTTTATTTTATTATTTTTTTTAGGTTACCTCAAAAGGAAAAACCCTTATACAATTACATTGTCTGTCTGTTTGCTTGTCAAGATCCGTTATCGCAGGAACACGTGGAGATATCGATTTGAAATTAAAACCATTACATTCAAGTCTTCGGTAATGGAACTTCTAAGACATCGAAAAAAAAAATCTTACAGTCGTAAAAAACGTATAATTTCGCTTTCAAGGAATCGAAATTCACAGGCAAATAAATGGTTAAATTACCGTTGACCCAGTATTAACCTGAAAAGCATAAAGCCAAGTCGTATAGCACAGGTATAGGAATAAATCTAAAAACGAACGCGTACGTCACAATTTTTTTAAGCTATTGCATAGCTTCTATCGCGGGCCTTGAGCGTGGAGACCGAATCCAGAAATTCCGTAACGAAAATAACCTAACACCCCCCACTCATTTGTTTTTTGAGCGTGGTGACCGATAAGAAAACAAATGAGTGAATAATCAATCAAAATTCAATTCAATGTGTGAAAGTGTAACTTTAATTAATATCAAAGAAAAAAAAAACAAAGGAAAAAAAAATACTGCATAAATAAAATAAATAATTATAATTGCATAAGTTGATAAAAATGCTATGCAATAGCTTTACCGTGGCAGTCCCCGAGTGCCACACGTCTTTTTAAACTATTGCATAGCTTCTATCGCGGGCCTTGAGCGTGGTGACCGATAAGAAAACAAATGAGTGAACAATCAATCAAAATTCAATTCAATGTGTGAAAGTGTAACTTCAATTAATATCAAAGAAAAAAAAAACAAAGGAAAAAAAATTCTGCGTAAATAAAATAAATAAATAATTATAATTGCATAAGTTGATAAAAATGCTATGCAATAGCTTTACCGCGGCAGTCCCCGAGTGCCACACGTCTTTTTTTTACGATTCGGAGAAATCTTTGAAACTCAATTTGGGAATTGAATTACTTTCACTGCGTTGCGCTAGGCCGACTCGCACTTGCCCAGCTTTATTTTACTCCTAAATCACGTGGACAATGTAATTTTAGTCTTCAATTCAGCATCGTTCCAAATGTGCGCGACCCCTGGCGATGTCCGCAATATTTGCTCAGTTATTGTGCAGCTAATTGGCACGAACATGAAACATTGTTGTCACAACGGAATCATTTTGTTTGTTGTTTATTTGGTTGTTTAAATCCAATCGCGGATTATGAAATTTAAAATTCAATCTATATTTTTGTTGATACGGTTGGGAAACCACACGAGCGTTATGGTAGAACTACACTGCGACACACAGGCTTCGAACGCCGTTCTGTGCGCTTCGGTCTCCATTATAATTACTATGGAAACTAGACTTGTAGAGCTACACTAGATTCACGCTACTCGGCGTCGTTCTACGTACAAATCAGCGTAGTTGACGTGTGCGTCGTTTTCATAGAAAGAAGAGGAGAGAAAAAAAAACAAACAGTTTATTTTTTATTTAACTATTTATGTACACACAAAAATAACAGAAAAAGATATTACATAAGAAACATTAGTACAAAGGTACTGCTTATTTCCAAAGAAATTTCTTCCAGCAGACCTGCGAAAGGAGAAATCAAAAAGAAATGTAGACAATAGTGTGTAAGAAGCAAAAGAAGAATGTGTGAAGTCTTAATCCAAAGTATCTTAAAATAAATATAAAAATAATATATAACTTCTACTATATATATATATATATATTAAATAATAAACAACATAATACATACAATACATACAATATACAAGGTGTCGTTTTGAAGCTGCAAAATATTTCAGGAGGTAATTATGTTAGTGATTCTCGACCCGAATCAATAATAAAATAAGTAGGTAATTTTTTTTTTTTTATAGCCGCTCTTTTTTTCACACACACAAACACGGAACAATAAAGGGCGTTTTCACACACACTAACTCGCAACGATAGTTTCATAAATAATGTATCATCCAATCATCATCCCGCACGCCACACCCTAGCCACGCCCCCGCGGCCATCGATCAATCGATTTAGTTTAGTGTAATTAAAAAATTAAATAACAAGTATTACTGATTATTGACCAGGTATCGTTTTTTTACATGATTATTTATGAGTTTTATTACAACCTCCTGAAATATTGTGCAGTTTTAAAACTGCACCTTGTATAAATAAATATCACAGTTGAGAGGAAAGATAGTGCTCTTTTACTCGATTTTTAAAAAGTGAGATTGATTTTAAATCTCGAATGCTAGGTGGAAGTGAGTTCCACAACCTCACGGCATGGACACAGAAAGAATAGGAGTAGTAACAAGATTTATGGGAAGGGGATTTGAGAAGGGATCTAAGGTGTGATCTGCACGGCGCGTCACTAGGACGAGCGTAGGAAAGGGTAGGTTTATTTACGAGAAACGAAGCAATCTTAAAACTAGCTAACAAACATAATCAATAGATAGGGAAGATATGCGTCACATCCGCGCTAAACGGCCGAACGCTCAGCATAAAGCTGCGACCTCACGCATAATGCGAATGCTAATAAGAGGTATGGGATAAAAGGGATGATAATTACATACTAACGCATTGAAAGATATGTACTTATAACGTGAACAAAGACACGGTTTTTTTTTTTAATTGATATAGACTAGTGCTTGACTGCGATCCCACCTGATGGTAAGCAGCGATGCAATATTTGATGGTGAGGCGCACTAGTTTATTAAGAGCCTATTCACTCTAGCCTTGAAGACACCCAAATTATAATCGGTCGGGAAGACCGCAGCAGGCAAACTGTTCCAGTCCTTCGACGTATGCGGTATAAACGACGAGGCGAAACGCTTAGTCCGGACCGTAGAGGTTTCAACAACGTATAAACGCCGTAAGTCGGGTTGTCCAATCTCCGATTTTCAATACCTGCGTCTTGTCCCTCCCAAACTCCCCTAGAACGGGAGACGTTTTTTTTTTAATTGAGATAAACTAGTGCTTGACTGCGATCCCACCTGATGGTAAGTAGCGATGCAATCTTTGATGGTGAGGCGCACTAGTTTATTAAGAGCCAATTCACTCTAGCCTTGAAAACACCCAAATTATAATCGGACGGGGAGACCGCAGCAGGCAGACTGTTCCAGTCCTTCGACATTAGATGATTTACCTAAAAAAAAACATTATCTAGATACATATATCATCACGTATGACGTTTTAATAAGCCAATATCGACCCCAAGCTAATCAAGCTCAATACTGACGTAGCAGTAATGACAGATGACATCATCTCATCAATTTCGAGCTCTCCCTTCAAAAAGCTCATCATTGGCTGTTCGCGTGACCAGATCCCTATGCACGTGCCTCCATAAACTGATTAACTTTAGGGGTTCCATGACAATTTATGTTGTTCATTTTCAAATAAGCTATGTTAATTTATGTTTTTTCTGTTTGGGTAAAGAATAAATACGTGGATAATTCTCCCTCTGGCTTGTAAAGTTGACTAAAAATTCAGTGTCAAAGTTCATGCAAAATAGCAGATTTTCAAAGGTCTTGATTTCAATAGAAGCCTAGATAATATCCACAAGATACTGTGTTTCCAAAATATCTTATGAAAAATGTGTAATAACGTCATAATCACGTAAGGACAGTGAAAATGTATTCAGAGTTGCATCCGCGTTTTTAGATTTTTTTATACCGTCATCGCCAATGATCATATCTGTAAAGCAGAGAGGAAAATACATGAATAGTATGTTATCCTCTTTATTATACACCGTATAACATTCAAAATCACCAAAACTTTTGAAAAGAAAAACATTTTCAATTCATACATACAGAACTTTTTGGAAATCAAATAACATGTTGAGTGTACAACTAACGTTTTGCCGAATCTTATTTTCATCGGATCTGGAAAAACCGAATGTTGTATATACACAGCACATCTTGCACTGCCGTATCCGACGGTCTCGACGGCAAATAACCGAATCTACCCCGGCGTGTATCGTATGAACGCTTGTATTGAATGCGTTATACCACTGCACCGGATCTTACATTTTACAGTACGGCCAGATCTGTTTGTAGTCGCAAAATCAGATGTCAACTTCAGCAAGATTCGGTTTTTTTGCCGTATCTTGAAACTGGGTGCATGTGTGAACTCATTCATTGAAATACTGTTGCCACTAAACCGAATCCTGTAAAAAACCGATTCGGTAGAGAAACACTCGACGCCGTGTGAACGTATCGTAAGGAGTGGAAGTCCCAGCCGGAGTCGGTGTTTCTTGATAGCTACAACTTAGAAATCACACTGCCCCGCACCACGTAGCGAAAGCGTTAACGTTGCTTGTAAGTATCACATTTGTATAGAAAACACGCATAGTCCAACACACCGAAAATGTATCCATGCGCATTCATGCAGCACGCGCCTACGAGTGGAGAAACATGCGCTCACGCGCCTGGGTGTGGGGCGAGACGCAAGAGTACACTGAGTCTCGTAGTGCCGTGCGCGATTTTGTATGAAATAAGTCAGCCTGCGTGAATTTACAAAACGCAACTGTTCTACGCGCGTGAGTCCGTAAGTACACGCAACATGCAGCGTGATGTGTGGCAGTGTGATAATCGCCTTAAGTAACTCATACGTACCAGGCTCAATCGCTTAGCTACACTATGCATTTGGAATAACGGCCGTACTAAGCTGTAAGTCCCGGCACAAAATAGATAGGTACGGAAATCAATCTACATACAAAGCACGCTCGAGCAACGCACACATAGACACCGCTCACAGACACGATATCTCGGAGCGCCTCGGCCCGCTTGTCGAACAGTTCCGCCTCAAACGCTCATTCGTGTGCGTCCACCGAGCGTAGGTATAAAAAGTGAAGTACATACATGAGATTGTCTTTGTATCTATCTATTTTGTGGTCCCGGTGCGTACATATTGATTTATTTTATTGTTTTGTGAATGTTATAAATTTCATGTCAATTAGACATGAAATTGTTACTGTAAGTTTATATTTTGGTCTATAGGTACTATCGCATTGAGTTGATATGTATGTCTAATAAATAAATAAAATTCCCATATTTCACGTCGTCACAGTTATTAGCCGCTAAGGGTGTGTCCACATGGTTCCGGCTCATTGGCTCGACATGATGGGGTGGCAACCCTTCTATTGGCTATAAATTATCGAAGCAGTTCGAAACTCATCAGATGATGGCGCGTATTAAATTAATTTTGTCGTTGATGGTCAATAGATTGTAATTTTTTTTTTTAGTTTTGGTATAAGTTAGAGCTTGACTGCGATCCCACCTGATGGTAAGCGGTGATGCAATTGTTGATGGTGAGGCGCACTAGTTTATTAAGAGTTAGATTCAGAGAAAACTAAGCTTTTTCTTAAATCCTTTGCTTTTTCTGTGTTGCAGTTTCCTCTGTGTTCTTTGTTTAGGTATGTTTATTGTTTTTCTGTTCATAATAATAATAAGCCTTCCAAGTGAATTTTGATCAAGGTTTCCTTTTTTCCTACTATGGATAGGCTCGCGTTTGATCACTATCTCACCTAAGAGATGATGTGGCCGACGATGGAACACGCTTGCCTAGAAGTAACCTATTCACTCTTGACTAAAAGACCCCCTAGGTTGTAGCTATCAGGAAACTCAAACTCCGGCAGAAGTACGTAGGAGGTATTATAATGCACTAGTGTGTGCACAAACTGTACTCTCTGTCTTTTTACTGTCCTAATCCGATGAGACCGTAATCCGAAATGACCGGAGAGAGATTTTTAAGGCATTACATGCTTTCCGAGACACGAGGGTGTCACACAACTAAATTCCGAATTCTGGGCTGCTGTAAGTAGTTTTTTACAGAAAACCCCTAAGCACTTTTTGCCCGACTCGAGAATCGAAAACAGGGCCCTAAGTTTAACAGTCGCGAGATTAACGAGTCAGTTTAGCTTCAAAGTAATTCTTCACTTTTAAGATCTCACTTTGTCTTACGATTTTATTATTGAATAGCTTTTGCCTGCGGCTTCACCCGCGTACATAAAATAAACAAATATAGCCTATGTCACTCAGGAATAAAGTGGCTTTCTATCATTGAAAAAATTTCAGCAATCGGACCAGCACTTTCAGAGATTACCTACTACAAACAAAATTAACTTAAGTGCCTCTTTATAATATTCAGTGTATAGATAGACAATGGTAACTGATGATGTGGTCGACGTTACTTGGAGCAGGCTTACTTATAAGTAACTTACTAATTCTTGACTTAATACAAATTCTCTGGACCAAATTTATGAAATAGATAAGACTTGCTACATAGAAATTAATATCACTGGGGTTTGATCTCAATGCTATGTACCAAGTCTGAAATCTGCAGTTGTTTTTAGCTAGTTTAATCTATATTATTACTAATATTATAAAGGGGTAAGATGTATACCTTTGTTTGAAACGAACAAACTCAAAAACTACTGAATCGATTTTAAAAATTCTTTCACCAGTAAAATGTTTCTTTATCACTGAGTGGTTTAAGCTATATATTTTATTGGAAAAACAGGGCAAAACCACTGGTGGAAGCTAGTTTAAAATACATATATTGATTTCCACGATCGCAGATGTGTAAATGCTATCAAGAAGCTGGAATAAATAGCGTAAAAATATTTAATTAGCTTAAAAAATTCAAACGTTCCAATTTCAATATTCAAAAACAACGGAATTCCTTCGGTGCCATGAATTAGTTCTAAATAATTAACTCCTTATCGGCGCGTGCACCGCACCCCTCTTCATTATAAAAAAAAAAACCCTTCGTATTCAAATTAACAAAACATTACTGTGTATTCCTGCTTCAATTATTTTATTCGCGTTTGTTGAAAAAATCACCCTATATTCTACCATCAAGCCAAAACTAATTCTCAATTGTCATAATTAAGGTTGATTTTTCTTTAGCAATCGTCAGCAAACTGTACTCAAAGAAAAATAAACTGTAATTTCAAAAAAATAGGGTTGGTTTTTCTCTGGACAGAGAGGGGTGGTGTCGGTTGTAAAGTGATGCAAGTCAATATGAAGCAAAAAGGTGGCACGCGCCCTGCGTACGCGCAAGTACAGGGTATCTTCCCTAACCATCGGAGGGTGGGGTAGGGACGTTACTGCGGTTTTATCGAAATGATCGATACTATATAAAAAGTAGACTGCAGTTTTTAGGTTAATTTAGTAATCTAAGTCCATTGGTCCGATGGCAAAGTCCCAGGTTATTAGTCCTAGGTTAGGTGGTTATTTTAGTTGATACAGTATGTTAAAAACAAACAAGTATTGGATGCCTAATTGCCTATAGTCTGTCTAATAAGTCAACCGACTTGGGAATTTTGTATAATATTTAATCATTTAAAAAATTAAATTATCTCTATCTCTTAATCAACCTTGATTATTGTACCCGTGTTGACTACATCAGATTTTATTAAATCCTAATAATTACCCAAGTCGTTTAACTTATTAGACAGACTCTACTCGATTATTAGAACAAAGATGGTTTAAATATGATCTTCATCGATGTATTTTATTACTAACGCTCTCGTTCAAAAAAATCGTTTTCATACGGGCGAGGCCGATAGCAGAAGCTATAGTATCCTATGTTTACGAAAATTATAGTGGAATAGAATAAAATAAACAATAATGTACAACAAGAAACAATTTTATAGAAACAGAAATATGTGGGTGTAATATCGGTCTTATCAATCACAGGGTTGTCTACCAGACAACTTATAAGGACTAAAACTATAAAAGGGGGTAGTCTACTCTACGGTGTACTGCTTGCTATTTGCAAATATTAACGTTTCGAATACCCTAATTAGAGACACAATAGAAAGTCAATGAGAGAGCAAACGTCGGCGTTCACTTGGGGTTTAATGAATTAATCATACAAAATTGGTATAATAATAAACTAGCTTTTGCCCGAAGCTTCGCCTGCGTACATAAAATATTTATTTTTTATTTTTATTTATTGTTGATAGGTTCGCGCTTGACCGCTATCTCACCTGAAGGAAAGCGACGATGCGGTCGACGATGGAAAGCGCTTACCTAGAAAAAACCAATTCACTCTCGACTTAAAGATTCCCGGGTTGTAGCTATCAGGAAACACAGACTTCGGTAAGGAATTCCACTCGCTAGCTGCACGCACAATGAATGTGTTCCCAAAACGTTTTGTGCGTGTAGGTGGGATGTCCACCATGTACCGGTGGCGCACTGCCGTACGTCTGGTAGTCCGATGATGGAACGGGCTAGGCGGAATTAGGTTATGCAATTCCGACGCACACTCCCCGAAATGCAACCGGTAGAAAACTGACAGGCTAGCGACTCTGCGTCGACGCTCTAGACTTTGAAGCCTCGACTCGACTATATCTAACCTATGTCACTTAGGAATAAAGCAGCTTTCCATCGATGAAAAAAATTTAGCAATCGGACCAGACCTAACTTTACCTCTTTATTATATTAGTGTAGATTGTTGATAAAATACAAATTATTTGAATACCTAATATTTTCGTCCTACCACTACACAAGTATCAACAAAAATTTTAAGAAGATCCTGACGTTTATCGACTATCGATAGAAACTTATACTACATCAGTCCCATCACTATGATGGCTCGTGTCACAGGGCGAGGCGCAAACGCAGGTGCTGTTCCGCTTGCCCGTCTTGCCCAGTCGCCCACTGTTGCCCACACCTGGGCAGATCCAGCGATTAGGATTTACGTACTTATCTACTGCACCTACAATCTTTTTAACGTATTTTTTTTGTCTTTTGTTTTGTTGTTCGTTTAAAGAAGTGAAAGTTTAATGTTGTTTTTAAAGTGAAAGTGTTTTTTTTACATGTTAAAGACACTTTGGAAGCTTTAGTACTTTGGTAGTTTAGTTTTTCAGGTGTAGGTACTGAAAAAATAGAGCAATAAAAAAAAATATTTCGGTGGAATAAATAATAGGTACATAGGTACTACCTGACCCACCTTACTATGAATATTAAATTCACTTTGGTATAAGTTTTTTTTTAATAATTTTTCGCGCACGTTATTTTTTTCTTTCATATAAGAACCTTCTCCTGACAATAATAAACACAACATAAAAGAATTTGCGAAATTGGTTCAATTGTAAGAAAAATTGGGTTTCATTTTTATATAGCTACTCACATATTTACGAGTAAACAGTAGATTTTCTATAATTAAGCTATTGCATTACGGAAAAGTTGGTCAAAAGCCCGAGTGTAGCTATGATCTCCCTAGATTTTTAGTCTATGGGAGCATTATTAAGTCAAGGAAATGGCATTGGCTAAAATCGGACATTCCACCAACTACCTATTACTTATTCTGTGTTTCCACTATAAAGAACTTAATCGAAACCCATCAGATTTGAACTGTTTTAGACTCTAACTACAGTGCTTAATTATAACGCTAAACTTACATTTAACGAGAATATAGCCACGCCTTCATGATCAGAGAAAATTAGACGTAAAAGCAATCAACCACTCAGGTGTATATTTTCGGAAGTACACCACCATTGTACTGTACCGCACTCAAAATTAACCATTAAGTATAATTTAACCTTCACAATCAACGTCTCTGTAACTTTACATTCATGTGTTGGTAACACTGAATACATTCAGGTTTAGCCGGTGTTTAGCCAAACAAAAGTTAATAATGACAAGCCTACCAACCTCGCAGCGGTAAGGGTCGCTGCACACAGGTCACATGCTGCCCTGTTGATCTAGTGGTTAGTGGCCCACCCAGGGCAAATGTTTGTGTGATGAGCACGATCATTTGTGCTGTGTCTGAGTGCAATTTATCTATAATATGTATGTATGTATGTATTTAGAAATATATAAGTATGTTTATCAGTTGTCTAGTACTCATAACACAAGCTCTGCTTAGCTTGGGACTAGACGGATTATATTGTGCAACAGCCACAAACAGCCACGACAAATTAGAACCGGCCATAAAGGCAGCTGAAGCGCGCGACAGCCATTCGTGGCTGGTAGCTGCTGCTTTTTTTAACCCATGCGTGAAGTATAAATTATCAAGTACAGTAAAGGAAAAGTAATCCAGAAATGTAACATTATACAAAGTACCTTATTGCAAGTCTTATTATATAAAAAAGAAATAAAAAAAGTATCATAATGAACTGTGACAAAGAAAGTTCAAATGCGCTTGTAGCGTGTGACGGCGTTTTGTATCAGCGTTTAGTGGCCGGTGCGGGCCACAAGAAGCAAGCAGCGGCGATTTGTAGCATGTGGCGGCCACCGGCGTCAACCGTGTGTAGCGAATCCAAATAAAATGTATGAAAACTATAGGAAATATGCCGGTGGTAGCGTTTTATAGTTGCGGCGGGCGGCCCGTGTGTGGCAACCCTAAATCCCAGTTTTTCGGTTACAAATCGATTGTGGTTGCACCGATTGAAAAGAAAACTTGTATTTGAACGCCAATTACATCTTGAAGCTTATTGGGGATCTAATTTGAGATCATTATTGTGTTTTAAAACGGGGTAAAGTACTGAGAAGGTACTTATATAGCGTCGTATTTATGGTTTCAACAATAGATACCTGTTTTCAGTAGTTTTTTGAGTAAAAAAAAAGTGAGAACCCGATAGCAGCGCTACATACCTCCATGGTTTCAATTTTATTTTCAAATCACTCAAATATACAGACAAAATTTCATCCAAATCGGTCCAACTGTTTAGAAAGAGGTAGGTGACAAAAACACGATTGATTATGATTGATGGTTTATTTGTTGATTTCTAAAATAGTGTCTCTAGAGTCAGTTGCATGTTCTTCTCTAAAGAAATTCGTTTTGGAACGAGCGGCTGTCTATCAGACCAGACCTCCACAAGCCAGTTACTGGGTAACACGATACTTCTTAAATAGACTGATGGTCAGAATTTCTGGCGTCTGACCACCTGTAACAACTGTCAAAGATCTACAAATGACAACCGAGACCCGTGCCACAAAATATATAGGTAAAGAAGACAATAGATAGGTAAAGAAGACAATCTCATGTATGTACTTCACTTTTTATACCTACGCTCGTTGGACGCACACTAATGAGCGTTTGAGCTGGAACTGTTCGACGAGTGATCCGAGACGCGACCGAGACATCGTGTCCGTGAGCGGTGTCTATGTGTGCGTTGCTCGAGCGCGCTTTGTATGTAGATTGACGTCTGTACCTATCAATTTTATGCCTGTGCAGAGACCAACGAATTGACGTGCTTTTCGAGGCATGGGGTGTCAGTTGTAATGACGTCATGCCCGATGGCATGACGCTAAGGTGTATTTCGAATGATTTGCTAATAGCTTTCGTAGCCGAGTAGTGTAAACAAGGACTGCGACGTTGGAGGTCGCGCGTTCAAACCCGGCCATCACAAGTTTTGTCTTTTTGGAAGATCTATTGATTTAAAACTTTATTTCTAACATGGTATAAAGAACGTTGACCGTGAATTCGAGCGACACAGCAGCGCAGATCCTTGTCAGAGACATACGAGTGTCACTTGGAAGCCAATTGTTGAAATCTACCGCCATTATAAAAAAAGTAAAGAAATAATATAAAATTGGTCATTATATTTTGCAAAGAATCACTATTTAAATTGTATATTTTCTGTGTGAACTACGTCAATAAGAAAGGGGCGAGTCCTTAAGATTTGTTGTTATACTCATATAAGTTTGGTAAATCTGGACCGTTGAGCGATGTTCAAATCGGTGTTAATTATTGTTCCAGCCTATGGTCATGCCCTTTCTTTGTTGGTGAAATCTAAGAAGTTCTAGCATTTGCAAGCCAATGCCTATGCTTACCTGCTCAAAAGCCTACTTGTGTAACCCATACCCACCAGCCGGTGCTTCTGTGGATTGGAAGGGTTCCCGTCATTTGCCATCCCGAGACAAAACCCTACCTGGCGCCCTCATTAGTTTGTAAGGTAAATTTAGTATAAGTCAATTAGGTTAAGCATTTCGAGTTGCAAGCAACCGTGTATTTCATAGGGTTGTGTAATAAAGATTGTGTTGATTATAACTGTGTTTTCACTGACAAACCACCACCACGTAAATAGCTCGTAACATGGCGCCTAACTTTAAAAATAGATACGTATTTGTGGTTTGTTAGTGAATTTGTACTTAAGAACCGTTAGATTTTCTGTTTTTTTTTTCGACATACCGTCAACTAAGTTTGATGTCATACTTACGTTAAAAACGTTATTAATTAGCAAAACTTATTGAGTCTATAAGACCTATTAAGATAATTTCATGTAATAAGGTGTTCATTCAAATATTCAATTTGTGTCTTGGTACGTTATATACAGGGTGATTATTTTTTCAAGGGTGTACTTTTTGTTTTATACAGGTAATTTTTTTTTTCTCAAACAAAGGTTCTTTATTGTAATATACAGGGTGTTTTTTCCCTACTTTTGATATAGTATTTACACAGGTCGTTTTTTTCTCTCGATCAACAAAAAAAAAAAAAAGTGTAAATTATAATTAGGTATTTAAAATAAGAACCTTGGCTATTGAACGACTAGTACGTTGGTGCATACTTGGTTATCGTTTTTGTTTAAAAACTAAATTATAGTGCGGTTTTGACAAATAATATCTGCTGCTATAATGGATCCATGCTACCTATTAAAGGATGAACTAGAGTTTGAACTTGCATGTCGAGGCGTAAAAGTAACGGCGGTTGTTTCGGTACTAAGAAAATTGTTGAAGGAATTGCTTGTAAGCGAACAAACAGAAAACTATAGCCATGAAGTTAAAGCGCCAAAACAGTGTTTAGAATCCCCTTTGGTAGAATTAGAAACTTGCTCATCTAAACTTAAAATATTATCTCAGTACATTTCGGAACTAGCGGACAAACCTGACAAACCGTTGTTTAGGAGACTAGTGTCTAGGTTAATACATGTTCAGAACCGATTAACGTTCATCAGTCCGTCTACTGAGGGAGAAGTCAGTTTGAAATCTGAACTTATAAATACTGGGGATAGATTATTATCACAGTTAGAAGAGCGAGACGATTTACCTGATGATGGCGATTTGACAGTGGATGATAAACGTAATTTAGTAAAAAACTTAGGTGAGATTGGAAGTAAAATTATAAAAAAGTTTGAAGAAAGTAACGTCTTCGGTACAACCTCCACTGCAGAGCTAAATCAACAAATAGTTGAAGGGAAAAGTTGTTCATTCGAGGATTGCCTTGATGATAAAGCTAAAAAAGGCATTAACCTATTTCGGACTTCTACGGTAGACGATAGTATGTTTAAACGCAAATTAATTCCGATTAGTAGTTGGGGCATAAAATTCACAGGTAGGAATAATTTAAGTGTAAATGCTTTTATAGAACGGGTTTAAGAAATAAAAGAAGCACGTAATGCTAGTGACAGAGACTTATGGAGGTATGTGTTTATGATAAATTAAACAAATAAATTTTGGAAATATGGTTTTATGGACTTTTTAACAGTTTAACAATTTATAATTTTTATAGCAGAACGAACAATGATAAGATGGCTGGCTTCGCGCGAATGAAAAATGAATGTACAATATTTTGATTGAATGAACGATCTGTTTGAATTGAGCGAATGTGTCGTAGACATCCTCGGGGGCCTTGAAAGCTATTGAATGAAGCTTTCAGGATCATTGGTCGATGTAGTGATTTGTTGAAGGTAGCAGACACAATCTGTTGATGGCTCTCCTTACGATGCCTTGTGAAGTAGATACGTCGGCAACTCGAGGTACGCCGTCAGTGCCGGGAAATAGCTTCGAGACTCTTCCAAGGCGCCAGCACAATGGAGGAGCCCTATCATCCTTGATTAGGACTAGGTCGTCTATTTTCAATTCTCGGCACCGCACCTTCCACTTCGTGCGCTGCTGAAGCTCCGTGACGTATTCTGTTGACCACCGCTTCCAAAAATGTTGTCGAGCTTGCTCCAATCGCTGAAAACGATCAAGACGGTTCGTGCTATAGTCCAGCAGGTAAGGCGATGGTAAAGACGTCAGCGGCCTACCAATTATAAAGTGGCCCGGGGTGAGTGGAGATAGGTCTTGTGGGGAAGGACTTAATGGACATAAAGGTCGGCTATTAAGTATTGCCTCGATCTGAGCAAACAACGAACTCAGCTCCTCGAACGTCAAGTGAATATTTTTAAGTACTCTGTATAAGTGAAACTTCGCAGACTTGACCCCGGCTTCCCATAGACCACCAAAGTGAGGAGCGTATGCTGGTGAGAAGCGGAATTCAATGCCTTCACGAAATGCAGAGTCAACAATAGAGTCACTGTTGGACTTTAGAAACGAATTTATGTCCTTGGCTGCTGCAACAAAATTTCTACCATTGTCGCAGTAGATGACTTTTGGTTTACCCCTACGAGCTATAAACCTTTTTAGTGTCAGTAAAAATGCATCCATTGTCAAGTCACTAACTAACTCTAAATGGACGCATTTGTATCGAAAGCAAACAAAAATACACAGGTAACTCTTAGTAATTTTACAACCTCGTCCCTTGCGGTCCGTAATAAGAAATGGGCCCGCAAAGTCGGTACCTATCGTGGAGAAAGGGAAATCAACCTCGACCCGATCTGCAGGTAAGTTTCCCATAATATTATCCATGGTACGAGCATTGAAACGGCGACAGGTTACGCACTCGCGCGCTACACGTCTAGCCAGAGTCCTGCCTCCTACAGGCCAATAGCGTTCCCTTATAGATGCCAGGAGATGCTGAGGACCGGCGTGCAACAAGCGACAGTGCTCTTGTTTGAACATGAGCTTTGTTAGGTAGTGACTGGAATGCAACAAAATAGGATGCCGTTTGTCAAACTGATAACAGGATGATTCGATGCGCCCTCCGACTCTTAGAATTCCATTTTCATCTAAAAATGGATTAAGAGAGGAGAGCGAGGCTTTAGAATTTAAAGATTTACCTTTTTGTAGTTGTCCTATTTCTATAGGAAAGGAATCTTTTTGGGCTAGCTTTATAGAGACATTGTGAGCGTTTTCTAACTCAGAAACTCGTAGTGGACCTCGTAATCTGTCCGATTTTTGGCGTAGTTTACAATTATTGACGAACCTTAAAATTCTGGCTAGAACCCGAGTAAGAGTACTTAAATTAGAATATTTAGCTAAGACTACAGACAAATCTGGCATGGAAAGTGGCTCCTCTCCCCCCAAAGTATGGTGGGTTTTAAGCTCTGGCAATTCTATAGCGTCCGCAGTATAGGCGGGCCAGGAATCTTCGGATTCTAAAAGAAATGATGGACCGTTCCACCATATAGTGAGATCTTCCTGGTCTGGATCGACGCCACGCGAAACTAAATCGGCCGGATTGATAGAAGTAGGAACATAACGCCAGTCTGTGGGATTTGTTAGCTCATTTATAGCGGCTACTCTGTGGGCAACAAATGTTTTAGTCTTATTAGAGTTGAGCCAACCTAATACAACTTTAGAGTTCGTCCAGTACACTTGACGTTCAATAGGGCAACGCAATGCGGCTAAAACAGTAGCAGTTAGTTGAGCTCCTAATAGGGCGGCACAGAGTTCGAGCCGAGGTATCGTCGTGGGTTTAATAGGTGCAACCCGTGATTTTGCACATACCAGGCTAACTTGTATGGTGCCGCTAGTGGAAATAGATCTCAAATATATACAGCTGCCGTAGGCACGTTGCGACGCGTCACAAAAACAATGTATTTGTACTGAAGAAGTATTATCGATTAAAACGCATCTAGGAATCCTCAAAGAAGATAAACATGAAGATTTAGTAGCAAACTTTAACCATGAGGACCTTATTTCGGGCGGAACAGGTTCATCCCAATCTATTTTGTGACTCCATAATTCTTGTAGTATTATTTTAGGTTTGATTGTGAAAATAGACAGAAGACCAAGAGGATCAAATATTTTAAATGTTGAGGAAAGTATAGTTCTCTTCGTGACATTTTCAGAAGCTGAGATATCATGCTGAAAGTGAAATTCATCCGATGATGGCGTCCAACCTACACCTAGCGTACAAGTAGCATTACTAATCATGAGATTACCACTTTCCAGGTTAACGGAGTTTTCAAGTAACTCAGGTAAGTTTGAACGGTATTTACGCAGATGGAAACATCCCTTTGCTAATTCGGAAGAGACTGAAAGACGGATGTGACGCAACTCCTCTTCAGTGCTAGCACCGGTAAGTAGATCATCACAATATAGATCATTTTGAATTATAATTTTGATCTTCTCATCTGAACACTCTTCGCCTATCTGCCAGAGAGAACGAGTGGTAAGAAAAGAAGCACTAGCGAACCCGTAAGTAACCGTGTTTAAGCGAAGCGTCCTTAAAGGTTTGTCCTCACTATCACGCCACGAAACGAAGAATATTTATATATTTCGGACGTTCGATAGACTTTTTTGAGGGTGATGCGCTCATATGGTACAGAGCAAATAGGGACAGCATTGGTGACTGGGAGGAATTAGTATTTCTACTTAAACGCACATTCCAATCTGCCAACTACCAGGAAGATTTATTAGATGAAATTAAGGCTAGGACCCAGGGCAAAGACGAATCGGCTGTAATTTATATCTTCGTTATGCAAAACATGTTTAATAGATTACCGGATAAAATTTCTGAAATTGGGAAAATTCAAATAATAAAAAAAAATCTGCAGCCATATTTCCAGAAAGCTGTATGCAGAGATAACTTTAAATCAGTAGAGGAACTGGTAAATATATTGCGCGTCTTGGAGGTAACTAAACGTAACTGTGACAATTTCCAGGAGCCTCAAGCTCATAAATTTAAACTCGAACCAGATTTGGCTTATCAGCCTAGTGTGCATATGATTAATCAGGAAATAAAGGACTCGCCATCGGTGGCAGAAATAAGTAAATTAAAGTCAGCTGGCAGTCGTTGCTGGAATTGCAGGGAAACAGGACACTTATTTCGAGCGTGTACTGCTCTCAAGCAACGGTTATTCTGCTATAAGTGTGGCCGTTTTGGGGTAACCTCAAAAAATTGTTTATGTAAGGGAAACGCGGTAGGGGGAGAAACCAAACCTGCCAAGTAAGTCTTCCCCTACAAAAACATAGCAAAGAATGGCAGGATTGGTTACAGACTTTGAAGCATTTTTTCAAATATAATGAAATCTGTAAAATTTTCCACAAAGATAACGATAATCGTAACTATGTTAAATTTAAGGTTTTAGGCTACGATTGTATCGGATTGTTAGATAGCGGAGCCAATCTAACAGTCATAAATTCGGTTTTTACTAGTACTTTAAGAACATTAGGGTTAAAATCATATATATTGCCGGGGGCTAGGTTGTCCACTGCAGATGGAACCAATCATACCGTTTCTGAGGCTTTTGACGTCCCGATAACGTTTGACAATCAATTTCACATAATAACAATGATGGTCAAGCCAGGGTTATCACAGAAATTATTACTAGGAAAAGATTTTTTTGATGCTTTTGGAATCCAATTAAAGCTAAAGAGTGATTGCAAATCCATAAATAGAGAAATATCGCTTCTAGAGTCTAGTGGATCATCAATTATACCCATGGAAGATTTAAGTGTCAACCAACAAAAAGACTTGGCAAGGCTGGTTACAGAAATGAAACACAATATAGGAACAGGCATAGGTAGGACAAATATACTAAAGCATAATATTGATACAGGAATTCACAAACCGGTTCACCAAAAACAATATAACTTCTCACCCACCATAAAGAAACAGATAGAAAAAGAAATAGATGTAATGCTCGAGAACGATATCATTGAGCCTACTTTCAGCCCTTGGTGTTCACCTATTCTCTTAGTTAAAAAACCTAATGGTGATAACAGACTCTGCTTAGACAGCAGACAGCTGAATAAGATTACCAAAAGAGATACATATCCCTTGCCCAGAGTTACCACCATCATTGACAATCTGCGTAGTGCAAAATATTTGAGTACGTTAGACCTTAAATCTGCTTTCTGGCAAATACAGTTAGAGGAATCATGTAAAGAGAAAACCACCTTTGCCGTACCGGGTAGAGGATTATTTCAATTTAAAGTAATGCCATTTGGACTCGTAAATGCATCCCAAACACAGCAAAGGCTGATGGACATATTATTTCAGGCTCATGGTGATAAAGTTTGGGCATATTTAGATGACATTATAATTTGTACATCCTCATTTAATGAACACCTAGAAGTATTAAGGAACGTTATGGCCATCTTAAAGGAAGCAAAGCTAACTATAAATGTAGATAAATGTAAATTTGCAAGGTCTAGCTTAAAATTCTTAGGATACATCGTGGACAGAGAAGGTTTGAGAACGGATCCGGAAAAAGTTACAGCAATATTAAATTTCCCAAGACCTAATAACTTTACGGAACTCAAAAGATTCATAGGATTAGCTAGTTGGTACCGGCGTTTTGTGCAAAACTTCTCAATCATAGCTGCTCCGTTGCACGACCTTACTAAAGGTAAAAAGAAAACAAAATTTATATGGTCACAGGCAGCGGAAGAGGCCTTTTTAAAACTTAAAACCTTACTCACCACCGCGCCAGTGGTTTCATGTCCAGATTACAATAAGCCTTTCATCATTCAGTGCGATGCCTCTAATGAAGGAATAGGAGCAGTCTTGTGTCAAAAAGCAGAAGATTCTGATCAACCAGTAGCTTATCTAAGTCGAAAACTGAATGATTGTGAGAAACGTTATTCAGCATCCGAAAAGGAACTACTGAGTGTGGTTTATGCAATAGAAAAATTTCGTCCATATATTGATGGTGTGCACTTTACAGTTATAACGGACCATAGGGCATTACTATGGCTGCACAAAATGAAAGACCCTCATGGTAGGTTGGCAAGATGGGCAATGAAACTTCAACAATTTTCATTTGATATCATTCATAGACCAGGCAAACTTAATATTGTGCCGGACGCACTTTCTAGGGCAATAGACATCAATATTTTAGAGTCCAACTTTATTAAGATACTTGACAAGCACAAAAATAATTGGTATAAGAATAAAGTGAATCAAGTAGTCAATAATCCTTACAGTAGCATTTGGGCAGTACATAATGGATTACTATATAGAAAAGTCATATTAAAACAGTATCCAGATGACAATTGCAACTGGAAATTATTCATTCCTGAACCACTTAGGCTTGAAGTGCTAAAAAAATGTCATGACGATATCTGTGCAGGTCATTTAGGAATTAAAAAAACCCATTATAGAATCAAAAAGGATTTCTTCTGGTTTAACATGTTTAGAGATGTAAAACATTATGTGGAGAATTGTGAGACTTGCGCAAAATATAAAGTATCACAACAACACCCATTTGGGATGATGGGTCAACATAGAGATGTATCTCAGCCATGGGAAGTAATTTCGTTGGATTTAATGGGTCCATTTCCACGAAGCAAAATTGGTAATACCATGCTTTTAGTTATTTCATGTTGGTTTAGTAAGTTTGTTTTACTTTTCCCATTAAGGACGGGAAAAGCAGATAAAATTGGGGAAATACTAGAACGTCAAATATTACTGTTTGGGGCACCTAAGGCAATCATTTGTGATAATGGTAAGCAATTTGAATCACAAGCATTTAAAGAGGTAGCAGCCAAGTACCAATGTAAATTGTGGTATACACCATTATATCACCCACAAAGTAACCCTACGGAACGGGTGAATAGAGTAGTAGGGACATTGATAGCTGCTAACTCGAGTGTCACTAAACATAACGAGTGGGACGTGCACTTACAAGCAATTGCTCATTCAATAAACACAGCGGTACATGAAACAACAGGATACACGCCCTCATACTTATTCCTTGGTAGGGAGGTCTCAATCTCACCTCTCGATGTGTCTGCCTTAGTTACTAATACGCCAGACCTAAACCAGACACTAAACAGCAATTTCGAGAAATTTGATTTAGATAATAAGAAAAGACAAAAATTATTCAAAGAGGTTCAATTGAAACTTAAAAAAGCACATATTAATAGCAGCAAATACTATAATAAGAATTACAGACCAACAACATTCTCTGTTGGTGATATTGTTTGGAAAAAAACTAAATATTTATCTAAAGCAAGCAATAAATTCATGGCCAAGTTAGCACCAAAATTCGAAAAAGTTAAAATTGTAGAGAAACTTTCTAGTAATGTGTATCGCTTACAAAATATGCAAGGTAAAAACATAGGCATTTGGCATGCGAACGATCTGAAACGCTAAAAAAAAAAAAAAAAAAAAAAAAAAAAAAAAAAAAAAAAAAAAAATATAAAAAAAAAAAATGTTAATTTTTTTTTTTCTTGTTGGCGGGGGATATTTGTAATGACGTCATGCCCGATGGCATGACGCTAAGGTGTATTTCGAATGATTTGCTAATAGCTTTCGTAGCCGAGTAGTGTAAACAAGGACTGCGACGTTGGGGGTCGCGCGTTCAAACCCGGCCATCACAAGTTTTGTCTTTTTGGAAGATCTATTGATTTAAAACTTTATTTCTAACATGGTATAAAGAACGTTGACCGTGAATTCGAGCGACACAGCAGCGCAGATCCTTGTCAGAGACATACGAGTGTCACTTGGAAGCCAATTGTTGAAATCTACCGCCATTATAAAAAAAGTAAAGAAATAATATAAAATTGGTCATTATATTTTGCAAAGAATCACTATTTAAATTGTATATTTTCTGTGTGAACTACGTCAATAAGAAAGGGGTGAGTCCTTAAGATTTGTTGTTATACTCATATAAGTTTGGTAAATCTGGACCGTTGAGCGATGTTCAAATCGGTGTTAATTATTGTTCCAGCCTATGGTCATGCCCTTTCTTTGTTGGTGAAATCTAAGAAGTTCTAGCATTTGCAAGCCAATGCCTATGCTTACCTGCTCAAAAGCCTACTTGTGTAACCCATACCCACCAGCCGGTGCTTCTGTGGATTGGAAGGGTTCCCGTCATTTGCCATCCCGAGACAAAACCCTACCTGGCGCCCTCATTAGTTTGTAAGGTAAATTTAGTATAAGTCAATTAGGTTAAGCATTTCGAGTTGCAAGCAACCGTGTATTTCATAGGGTTGTGTAATAAAGATTGTGTTGATTATAACTGTGTTTTCACTGACAAACCACCACCACGTAAATAGCTCGTAACACAGTAATGCCGTAGATGAACTTTAAAAAGTACATATTAAATGAAAAATTCAAATTGTTCGCAACTTCATGCATGAGAGGCGGGTGCATTAATCACTGGTCAATCACGGCACTATAATAACAATATTGAGTACTAGCTTTTACCCGCGGCTTCGCCCGCTTACATAATACATATATAGCCTATGTCACACAGGAACAATTTCGCTATCGGACCAGTAATCAGAGATTAACTCCTAAGGCCGCCAATTGTATGTTTTTTTTTTATATGGTTTCTTTTTTGTTAATTTGTAATCTGGATGTGCAATAAAGTTTATATATAAATAACTCCTATAAATAAAAATACAAAACAGAAAAAATAATAATTTTGGATTATAGAAATAATAAGTGAGCGACTGACTGCGAGTGACGAGAAATCAACGGAACAGCGACTTACAAACTTCAATTTGAGTTACTTAAAATACAAAATGAGAAGCTTCATAATATTTCAGCGACGATCATAAATAAAGTGTTCCGAATGTCCTAAATATTCAAGTACACAGTATCGAATGTCCTAAACATCGATATTTATATACTAAGTAAGTCACAAGGTACTTGATAATTCGGATATTGCGAATACCCGGATAATTAGAAAATGGTGAAATAAAATCTGCGACAAACTTGGTCGTAGCGTCCGCCGGCCGCTGTAGGTCACAGTTCTAACCTAACCTAACCTATTTCACCCAGTTCATAATGATGAATTTACCTGCGATTAGATAATTAGACAAGGGTAAAAACATTTGTTAAAGTTAACTTATTAGCAGTTCGTTATGTTAAACCTAAATTTTATTTCTAGTCGCTCACTTACTTATTTAGTCACTCACTTATTAGTTTAATCGGTCACTTATTAATGTAGTCGCTCTCTTACTAATTTAGTCAATTAATTAGGATTTCAATAATCCACTTTTTGTTAGCTCGTTCTGGATTTTATTGTTAATTAATATTTATCGTTAGTTTAGTTAATGTGTCGCTTACTCAAATTCATACCACTCAAGTTATTAAAAAAGTCTCTTCGTCAGTCGCTAAGTTTTTTTTTAGTCGCTCGTTTTATAATTTTCCCCTATTAAAAATACCAAGTCCAAACCAAATACCTGGTTAATTTTTAAATAATTACCTGGCTACAGTGTATTTCTTTGTCGTCCATATTCCGGAAGAGAAAGGACTTTTCACTGAGGAAGCTCAACACAATGGAAATGGAAATTATACAGCATGTTACAATATTACACACATTAGGGACAGGTATCCCGAGAAAGTTCCTGCGGTTGTACAAACGGTGCTGTTTGTAAGGAAGCCATGACACAAGCGGTTTTATATTTATTATTATTCTTGATAGGCTCGCGTTTGGCCATTATCTCACTTGATGGTAAACGATGATGTGGCCGACGATGGAGCACGCTTGCCTAGAACTAACCTTTTCATTCTTGACTTAAAGATCTAGGTTGTAGTATCGGGAAACACAGACTAGATTTTATATTTAAGTGGGAGCGATGTCATTCATATTGTGTTGAATGAAGTTGCTAGCTATCTCGTCGGTTTTCTATCGTTTAGATTTCAGGGAGTGTGCATCGGAATTGCACAATTTAATTTCGCCAAACCCGTTACATCATCGGACCATTAGACGTACGGGCGTTACGCCACCTGTATATGGCGGACGTAACTTTTTGGAAATACGTCATTGTGCATACAGTTAAGGAGTGGAATTCCCTGCCAGAGTCTGTGTTTTCTGATAGTTACATTAAGTCAAAAGTGAATAGATTACTTCTAGGCAAGTGAGCTCCATCGTCGACCACATCATGGCTTACATCAGGTCAGATAGTGGTCAAGCCTATCGATAAAAAAGAGTGATCTTCACTCGCTAAATGAGGTTGGCATTAAAAGAGCAGGTTGGTAGCAAGTGATCGTGTGTCCGTCCGTATGTTCTTAGTGGGCGGTTAGCAGTTAAAGCAAGCGGCGCCGCGGGCGACGGCTATAGCACGCACGGGGGAACGCGTGCCGACGTACTGTTTAGTAGCCACAGAGCAGTTTTAACAGACGTTATATTTTATGTAATGTGGAACTAGAATAAGAGGAAATCATGGGATATTTTTTTTCTTTATTATTCTACATTATTGCAATCAGTTTAATTGACAATCCGCATTCACTTAGTTTTATAGCTAGTGTATTCTCTTAATATTTAATATTATAATTGGTGATCTTTTCCTTGACAAAGTGATTTATTTATTTATTTTATTTACTTTAACATAACACGGCCAAAGGACAATTACATTTGTTAAAGACATAATATTTTTGAAAATTATAGAGTAACAGTACAAAATAATGATTTATTAATTTATTTTTTTATTAAAACTCAATGCAACATAAGAGTAACTTAGGCGGACTTGGCAGATGGCCGTTGGGGCCGAAAGGTTTTGGAGTGGCGACCGCGTACCGGAAGACGCAGCGTTGGAAGGCCTCCTACAAGGTGGACCGATGACCTGGTGAAGGTAGCGGGAAACCGATCGATGCGGGACGCACAGGAACTTTCGATGTGGCGACGCTTGAAACTGACATTTCTAATAGTTTGACATTCAATAATACTTTGAATTTTGTCACAATCGCCGTTATAATTTTTTTTTTGATTACACGCCATAAATTGTAATTTGAATGTACCTACTAACCTAATACTAATCTAATATTTAAAAAAAAAAAGAAATTTATTTATGTACTGCCAATATTTGCACGCCTTAAGTGGCAGAATTAGAATGTGATGAGACCATTAATTTAAATCAACACCATAATTATGTACCATATTCTGGCAAAAATAAATGAACTGAACTGAGTTTGAGGGAGGCCTATGTCCAACAGTGGACGTGTATCGGCTGAAATGATGATGATGATGATGAGGCGGACTTAATGCCTTATGCATTTTCTACACCACAGTCATACACTCATCTCACAAAACTCCAAACAGACAGACAAAATTATCTTCGATTCATCTGCGAACACGTCACAATCAGGTTTGGCATCCAAGAGAGCGTTAAGCGCGGAGATAGCACGAAAGATAGAGACTGGGCTCGGGCGACGACGATACGACTCCCAGAAACAGCAAACAGTCGGTACCTCCGATGACGTCTATAGTTAATCGGAGCAAACAGTTGGCAAAGCTTGTTAATTTTTCATCATTTTTAGGGTTCCGTACCTCAAAAGGAAAAACGGAACCCTTATAGGATCAGTTTGTTGTCCGTCTGTCTGTCTGTCTAAACCCTTTATCTTGAGAACGCGTGGACGTATCGAGTTAAAATTAAAACCACATACTCAGGTTTGCGGTCCTTTCAAGCTGTGAAAAAAACATACTTCTAAGTTAACGAATAAAAAAGATATGGCCGTTTATGTCGCAATAAACGTATATTTTGATACTCTCAAAGATCAAAATTTATAAGGTACTTAATTCCCGTTGACCCGGAATCCTGAAATTTGGCACAAAGCAAGGTCTTATAGCACAAGTATATGAATAAATTTGAAAAAAAAAATTGGAAAAATCTTCGAGACACCATTCGGAAATTGTAGTTTGCACGGAACCCTCAGTGCGCGAGTCCGACTCGCACTTGCTCAATTTTTTCTTCTAACCTCGAGAGAATTATATCTAGGCGAAAGTTAGAAGGGTACAAGAATAGGTAATACCCATGAAGGCGTTTATACTAGTAATTGAGTTAAGCTTTCTGAACCTTTTCTAAAAGTAATGTGTCATTTATTATGGATTCCAGACACATGCACTAGACTCCAGCTTACTGCGAATTTAATAGCGTCAGTGTTACTAAAGTCTTTAGCGTTACGAAGTATAAATCATAATCGCCTAAATGAATCTTTTGCTAGCAAAATGATATGATCATGGAGCGTTAGCTTGTTGTCAAAAGTGACACCCAGATCCTTTATTCCACTTGTTCTGGTAATGGTATTGTCGTTGATATCTTTATAGTTGATAGGGTGTCGTGTGCGAGTGAAACTCAAAACGTAGCATGTGATGGAATAAATAAATGAGATTAGATAAAAGAAAATTGAAATGCCGTAGTGACTGTCTGACGATCAACCTGATATTATTAATATAATATAATTTGAGCAGGCGGGGGTTAGTCAGGGCACTTTTCCACAGTAGTGTTTTTACACTCCACTGCGCGGAAATCGGAGATAGTTTTCAATTAGGTAAGTGTGTTGAAAAGTATATTTATGTTATACCTACTTTCTTTATTTGGTATCAACAAAAACTCAGAACCTAGGATTCAACATTATCGTATCCTTAATATCTTTTTTATATAAACATCCTAATCGTCTTTCTTCTTAGCGACACGCGCGGTCGATCAGACAGGCGGACAGACGGACAGGCGGAAAGGCGGACCACCCGTTCTCTAATCAAATCAAAATCGTGCAGACTTTATTCACAACAACCTGACAATGGAATAAACTAGTCCAGAGAGGTTGGTTCGTCTGCAAATATTTCAATTGTCATTATTTTTCAAGCGTTTCGTATCAGGTTGAAATAGAAATAAGTGGGCTGTGGGCGTCATCTAAATCATATATATGCGTATTGTAATAACTAATTTTTTACGCATTTGATTGTGAATAAATCGTAAATAATTTAAATAAGGCTGGTGTTGGTAATAAAGAGAAGATTTATTGGATGAAAAGGCGTCTAAATAATCCTCCCAACAGAATTTCCGTCACAGTGATTAATCTCTACGGAGATTAGCCAAGTACACAGGAGATATTGAGCACAAGAGTGTTGTTGCACACAGTGCTCTCTCTGTTACTCTACTCTCATAGTCTGATGGGACGGCCATCTGACAAGACCAGAGAGAGATCAGGCGCAGGACCAACGGCTTTACGTGCACGGAGGTGTCACTACACTAACTCCTAAATTCCGGGCTGCTACGGAGTAATTCCTAATGGAGAAATCCAATAGCATTTTTTCGTCAAGACCCTGGAAGCGAACACGGGTAACTTTAATTATAATAATTTATTATACATAGAACTGAAATCGAAATACCAGGTCGCTTTCTTTGATGGAACATATTTCTGCATTTCGATACAAGTGAAGAAAATTTGTCATTGCGACCGAAGCGGAATTAGCACGAGCCGTGAGTGTTTTAAGACGCCGAGTGCTGCAGCGACTTTCCACCTGTATCAAACGACGTTTTTTAATACACTTACGAAGACATAAATAAATGGGGGTCGATGCGCGCCCACCCTGTTACGATAATGTAATAAAATTGTGGCGTGGGCAAACACGCGCACTTTTCCGCACTAGTGCGAAGAAAAGTCAATCGCGTGCCTAAAAGCGGTGGAATAAGAGTGAGTTTTCGAGTATTGAAAAAAGTATTTCAAATATCAAAATTACTCAAACAGACATCCCCACATTATCGATGTAGATTTTATTGGTAGCAACGCGTGAGTGCCTCCACTTAATTCAACTTAATATCAAATTACTTAATGGCTGGCCAATGAGGATTATTAGGATTGCTAACAAGTCAAATTTCCTACAAATTACATCCAGATAAAACTTACAAGATTATTTTATTTTTGAAGGAGAACAATGCGAAGTATCAGCTGCTTGTTAACCTGGGCCAGCTCGATGGGAGGCAGTTGTGGGGAATGATAATCAGTGGGGGTTAGTGGTTGGGCCCTTACAGGCACTTGTGGATTTGGCATGTGTCAATCTTATCAAGTTATAGTACATTTTGATAACGAAAATTGGTTTGAACGAGATCTAGTAAGTAGTTTTTTTTAATACGTCATTTTTCTAAAAAAAAATACACTATTATTAAAACATCGATCAAACTTACAACGAATTACAAGAACTTTTATATTAAGTTACTTGCTGTTACGGAACCCTTCATGGGCGAGTCCGACTCGCACTTGGCCGGTTTTTTTATTGTAATTAATAGGCTCTCGCTTGACCAGTATCTTACCTGATGGTAAGTGATGATGTGGTTGACGATGGAACACGCTTGCCTGGAGTAACCTATTTACTCTTGACATTAAGTTCCCTAAGTGGTAGATATCAGGAAACACAGACAGGCAGGGAATTTCTCAGCTGTGTGAGCTCCCATGTGATACCCATTGTGTGGACCACCCGGAGGATACGGTGAAACATACGGTGGAGGCGTGTCCTGCTTGGACGAAGCACCGTTGTGTCCTCGAGGGGGCGATCGGCGGCAATGACTTCTGGCGCCGGGCCTTGGTACAGGCCATGATCCGAAGCGAAGAAGAATGGCAGGCGGTCGCCTCCTTCTGCGAAGTAGTAAGGCGAGGCGAGGCGAGGTAGCGAAGAAGGTGGCCGCACGTGGGGGAACGGACTTCCTCACGCCTCAAAGAGATATCAGCACAAACGGAGGGGTCCAGTAGGGCCGAAGCCTACTGGGGCATGGGTTGTTGGAAACCCCTGGGATGAAAGGCAAAGAAGGCACATAGGAGTGGGTTTTAGTCAGTAAAAGTCTGACAAGTTCTCCCGCTTCGCTCTAGAGCGTGGTCATGGAAGACTTTATTTTTTTAATGTACAGCTTCGTTAATCTGCATGTCTTGAATGGACTCAAGGCCAAAATCAACAATTCAGTTTAATCATATCTATATAATAATATAAAAGGTGTCTGTCTATACGTCATAATAAATCTGTAGAAGTTTTTAGTTGTGCGCGCATCACGTAAAATGTACGAAATCGATGTAGATAACTTCAATACTTTAAAATTGTGTGTAACTTGATATATTACTTAAGCTTTGTTTCATCGCAATCGGTTGATTATATCGAAAGATATACTACATTCATTGATTGTTAGGAGGTACGACAGGACAGCTAATAAAAAAATAAAACTGTTAGATAAGATATCACAATAATACTTTAAATTTAAATCATAATAAGACCGGATACCTTCACGACGATCTGACAGGGTGTAGGCAGTTTTATTTTCAGCGGCGCAAGCGCATCCACCGGAAGTCGTCTCGATGCGTAAGCTTCGACAAATTGCGCCACTTCCGGATAAAGATGGACGCTCGTTTCAATGTTATTTATGTCGTGAGAAGTTTTTAAGCATCTGATTTAAGTCTTGTTTGATTTTGCATATGTTTTGTATTATTTTCTGGTGGATGGACTATAAATTTGTTTTTGAAGAGGGGAAGTTTTGTTGGACTTCTTTGGATATCGTTTAAACGAGTTTCCTATAGATAATACAAGTTTTGTTTACTGTAGTTGCAGATTTTGTATCGTACCTTTTTAGGGTTCCGTACTTACCTAAAGGGTGAAACGGGACCCTATTACTAAATCTCCGCCAGGCTGTAGGTACTAGCAGGCCAGACGGCGAGCTAACCTTTATTCGCCGTCCGCAAGCTTACACCTATGGTGGCTGGAAATTGGCGTCAATATCCGGGCTGGGACGTGAGGGCCGTTCCCTCACGCGTGCAACCGCCTCCTTCGCTAGCATTACTGCTTCGCAGAAGGAAATGACCGCCTGTCTCGCTCTAGAGTGGAGTGTCAGACATTAACGTCTAAAGCCTACGCGACATATGTTCCTCAATAGCTCTTTGCATCCAGGACCACGGTAACTGTTTTAAAACTTCCCGCGGTCCTATTGGGTCCCTACGTCTATTCATCATCATCATGATCATCATTTCAGCCAAAAGCCATCCACTGTTGGACGTAGGCCTCCCCCAAGTGTCGCCACAATGAACGGTCCTGTGCGTCTTGCATCCATCGGATTTCCGCAACTTTTACCAGGCCATCGGTCCACCTTGTAGGAGGCTTCTTCTTCCAACGCTGAGGTTTCTGGTACGCGGTCGCCACTTCAGAACCTTTTGGCCTCAACGGTCATCTGTTTTACGTCTATTAATTGCCTGAAATGCAGTTTAAGACCTGAAATTACAATCTAGATAAGCCGTATCTGGATTGTAATTTCAGGTCTTAAACTGCGTACAGACATCGCGAGGCGTGCGTCGAGAATGGTTCGTCTCGCATACCTCTGGCTGTGTGGACGAGTTTGCTTACAGTGAGCATTCGCGCCGTACGATCGTTGCGAACACCGCCTCAGTACGAGCCGTGCGCTCCGTGTGGACGGACAGGTGTAGTTTGCGTTTTCTACTGACGAACACTGTGCATTGTGGTTTGCGTGCTCAGCTTGAGCATGTGTCGTTCGGGACGCACGCATAAATTTACCGTCGTATGCCTCAGGTTGAGGCATGCCTGACGAACCATTCGCGGCGCATGCCTCGCGATATGTCTGGACGCGGCTTTAAAAAAAATCTCACTTTTTACTTTCCAACTTTAAAAAACCAGCTGATTCTTATCATTTTTCTCAAATTCTCAGGCTACTATTAAAAATATTGTTACGGTAATAAATAATACAAAACTAATAACGTCCCAATCACCCAAAATTCAAATCGGCTACTTTATGCTTTTTATCAAAAACTCATAGGACATTTTTCTTCCCAAAAAAAGTGAATCCATATAAAAAGGGTTGCATTTTACGTCATTTTAAGTGGTTTTAATTTGTCAACCGTAACGAAATTAATATAAACGGTAGAAATATGTTAATTTAGTATTAAATAATATGTTTTTAATACATTTTCTATCATCGGAGTATGAGTTATGCCTATATTTGTTTTTTTTAGGGAGCTGTTCTTCTCAGTGGGATATTTCTTGACTACCTACGATTAAAATGTCGTTTAGAGAAAGGAATAGATGGAAATGATAGATATGGTGGTGATAAATTTTATTGGAATTGTTATAAATGCTGTGGGAATACGTGAAGACTATACAAGGTGTAAGGGACAGCCCTCCACGAACTTTAAGGGCTTGCTCAGTAGATGAAACTGAACAACCTTCCACAAAAATTTTTTTCAGGAATCGAAAAATAAAATCCGCCTCACCATAGAAAATTATAAACTTGATTGGACAGTTTGTATGGAGAGGCCGAATTTTTTTTTAATTTCCTGAAAAAATTTTTTGTGGAAGGTTGTTCAGTTTCGTCTACTGAGCAAGCCCTTAAAGTTTGTGGAGGGCTGTCCCTTACACCTTGTATAAGATAGCCTTTAAGAACTCTATGCCAATGCTAAATTAGACTTAATAGAGTGGATAAAAGCGAAGTAGAGTTAAGTAGAATTTAGTAAAGTTTGTCGCACTAATTAGAGTGTGAAATGGCGATGTTACACTGGGTTGGGATGGACACGCCATAATCATGGCGAAAAGTCCCTTCTTTGAGGAGATGCTTGAAAGACAACACGGCATCCTTACCTTCCGCATGACGCAGGTCCTCACCGGACATGGTAAGTTCGAGAGGTTCCTGCATCGGTTACAGGCGGTAGAAATGCACGGGTGTCATCAATGTGTGTACCACACGGATGATACATTGGAACTTACATTGGAGGTGTGTCCCGCTTGGGCGGAGCACCGCCGTGTCCTCGTCGTGGCAATCGGTGGTTGCAACCTCTCGCGCTGGGCCTTGATCTATGATCCAGAACGAGGAGAAATAGCAGGCGGTCAACTCCTTCTAAGCAATAATGCTAGCGCTCCCTCACACATGTGGCTTCCTCCTTGGAAGCCGCATGTGTGAGGGAACGAACTCGCCACATCTGCCGAGACCCAGACCCCGACTACCAGCCACGGTAGACGCGGGATTGCGGAGCACCGTCCAACAGTCCAATAATTGACCGGACCCAGTCGTCGATAGCGCATAGTGATCCACACGCTCCTCAAACAGATGTTAGCAAACCGTAAGGGCCCAGCAGGGCCAAACCGTAAGGGCCCAGCAGGGCCAATTCCCGCTAGAATCGCGGGGATTTGCATAAAGAAAACCCGTAATCCTCGAACGCAACTAAAGGACACAGGTGTTTAGTCAGTAAAAGTATGACACGCCCTCCCGCTCTACCCAGAACAGGAGAAGGTTTTGGATGGTTTCCCAACTTAATAAGAAAAAGGAGATGTAAGATTTTCCTCACACACTTATACAGTACAATTACCGTCACGGATCTTGAGCGCTCGACGTCAGAGTGAGGATCGCTTTGCGCATTCAATACATTGGCGAGCAAATCGTCGTCGTTGTTAGATACATGCAGCAAGAGCAGGGAACGAATCATAAGTGACGTCTATGTCGCGATGGCGCTGAGAGCCAATCACTGACACTCCCCGCCCCCGCGTCTCACTTCGCACCACTAAAGAGACCGAATATATGACTTCTGCGCTACTTGAAGCCAGCGCTCAAGATCCGTGCCGGCAATTGTAACAGCTGGAAGAAAATTTTATACAGTACTGTCTGTGTCAAGGGTAAACACATATTTATTTATTTAAAATTACGTTATTTTACACCAGGATTAACAAAAAGTAACCCAAATAATTAAAAAAAAAAAACATACAATCGGCGGCCTTATCAGACTCGGCGATTTCTTCCAAGCAACCTATAGCCCGATTCACGTAATGAAAACCGTAACGATATATCGTAGCGATTTAGTCGTTTAGACCATTTCCGTATTCACATCCATCAATCGAGTTTGGACGACACCGATTTTAAAGTTGTTTAAAATTCGACGATTTAAAAAAAAAATCTTAATTACATTATCCTGGTAGAACACTTATTAATGTAACTGGAAATAAGTCGATAGATCGTGAATACCGCTTTTGGATAGGACTTCGATCGAACGACTATAAAACCTCAACGATATTTGGCTTGTTTGATTTTACGTGAATCAGGCTACTGGAATGGATAGAGATTGCCTAGCTACAAATTAGGGTTGCACTTGGTGCAACACCTTTGATAATGTAGCCATACACGCTAAGGTATATAACTGTCAGGTTTGCCTGTACAGTTACCTGTCAGGTAAGCTTGTGTGGAAACCTGCACAGTTTTGCAACAGGCAAATCTGTCAGGTACACCCTAATGTGTAGGCTACCTTAACAATTCGTATTCGTAATTAGAGACACAATTAAAAAAAGACGTGTGGTACTCGGGGACTGCCGCGGTAAAGCTATTGCATAGCATTTTTATCAACTTATGCAATTATAATTATTTATTTATTTTATTTATGCAGTATTTTTTTCCTTTGTTTTTTTTTCTTTGATATTAATTGAAGTTACATTTTCACACATTGAATTGAATTTTGATTGATTGTTCACTCATTTGTTTTCTTATCGGTCACCACGCTCAAAAAACAAATGAGTGGGGGGTGTTAGGTTATTTTCGTTACGGAATTTCTGGATTAGGTCTCCACGCTCAAGGCCCGCGATAGAAGCTATGCAATAGCTTAAAAACCATTGTGTCCCGCGTAATTCCAGCAAACAAAGGGTCTTTTTTCGGGAATTTCTGTAGTACCTAAGTCAGTTTAAAATGATAATAAAGCTGTAAATATAACGGTTTTCCCACAAAAAAAAATAGGTATTGATACCCAATATTTTTCTATTCTCAAACGCAATAAATCACCTTTCTATAATACTAGATGACACGCCCTATCAAAACGTTTTGTCTTTTTATATTTTTTAATCGACACAAAAACTGTCAAAACCGCAAAACAAAGGTGAAGCCAGAAAGAAAGGTCTTCTCTTTAAAAAATTAAATAATCTCATAACTAAATCAGAGTTTAGATTTATGAGTTACCAGTGTTTTTAAAAGTGCGTCTCTTGATGTCTTAGTTTTGATTTATTTATAGGTAGCCTAGAGAATATTGTATAGTGAAAGAAATGTGAGTCTGGATTGAATATTTTAAGGAGAGATTGCATTCATCAAAATTCGTTGTTTCAAATTGATTTTAAAAATCCCAAAACTTGTAATCAAAAATAATACAAGCTCGTTTGAATTGTCAAAATGTTGGTCAGTCAAAAATGTGAAGCTAAATTGCACGTTTCAAAGCGTAGATCTCTATGGAGAAGAACGTGCAAGAAACTCCATGGGTGGAACGTGCAATTTAGCTTCACTTTTCTTGGACTGACCGACATTTGACTATTCAAAAGTGCCTGCAAATGGTCTATTTGAAATAAATGATTTTGATTTGATTAATTTGATTTGGTGTCCATGGAGTTTTTTGCAGGTTATTCTCCTTGCATGTTCTTTTAAATCATTATTATGAGATAGGTCTTCGTTACATATTTCTTGTTGCTTCTATTCAGTACAGTATAATGGTGTGTATAGAGACAAAACTTTACAGGGTATTTTCTCTTTATTTGAATATTTTTTTGCAGCATTTAACTATATCAATTTATTAATGAATTGTTATTCTAAAAATTCGATGCTTTGTTAGAGGCCGATATTATGGTATCAAAGTGAAAAACCCAACCAAAGTTTTGTCTCTATTCACCCCTAAGTCTCTATTCACCCCGTCTTACAGTAAACCTTTTGTGAACACACACTTACACTCTAATCGGACCAATACTATAAAGGAGGTTTGTGTATATGTGCGTATCTTTGTTACTTCTTTACGTCCAAATGGCTGGACGGATTTCGATGAAATTTGACACACAAGTTGACCATGTCCTGGAATAGCACATAGGACACTGTTCATCCCGGAAATGTGCTCCCTTGGGACAATTTTCTACTTTCAGTAAAGCAGCTGATAGCAGCTAGTTGATCATAAGATTTTATGTAGGTATTTATGATTTTTTTATCTTTTGTGCGGTCAGTTTTCACGGGCTCTGGTTTTAATGAAAACTAATAAATTCTAAGAAAAAGTTCCCAATCAGCACTTTTAGAACAATCTTTACCATAATCCATCAATTCCTACGGCGTCACAGGCACTCACAACGCACCATTATTTTTCCATAAATCAACTACCTTTTTAAAACCTCAACGACAAATATAAAAATGTCAAGCGTTGCCGCTGAATAAAGGATGTCCATATTTAAAAAGCCGTTTGTATCCCATATAATATATATTTCGGTTTTCAAATTCGGAATAAATTTTGTGTCACCTGCGCCGACGCAACCGGAAGAAGATTTATGTCTGTCTCTTTTCCGTGTATAGCGCTGTCCCGTTCTCACCTGTCTTTGACTATTGAGATTCGTATCCAGATAATCTTTATACTAGTTTTATATGCGATAAATTACTGTGAGCAAAACTTTGGTGATCAACTCGTAGATAAATGTTGTCGTAATTTGTAGGGACACCGTTGACAGGTGAAGAAAGTATCAATAAAAAACGTCTGCATTTTTAATTGCGGAGCAAAAACGAGAGTGACAAGCTCCTGGTAATAATTTTGATTGATTAAAAGACATTTTTTATGTTTTGTTTAAAGAAACTTTACCTAGGTAGGTAGGTGCGTTTACGAACGTGTAAACTCACCTGCAGAAGACATACAGACCTAAAAGATAATTATGTCTGTAGGCCATGTAAATATTTGTTCAGTGCGGTAGTCGAATCCGCAGCAGCAGATCGTTCAACCACTGCGCCAGCCATACCGTTATTTCTGTTTTGTTCATCGCCCATGTTCTTTAATAGTTAGTCTATGCCATCCGATTACCTCAGCCGCCACTCCTGAGGCCCAAATCTGCTATTTTTATAAATTCGTCATTCCAACACGATCCCATTGTCATTTTGCTAAAAGTTTGTAATCTGCTAATTCATAATGATCGATCATTGATCGGTCAATGGTCTTGTAATAGAATTGTGGTAGAATGACAATATCGAGCTTATTAAAAGCACTAACTGCGCAATGACGTCGTAATGGTAGGTCACTGATCAAAAGAACTGTCAAAATTTTTGCAGATTACCGCGTACGTCAGATATTGATTTGTCATTATGTACGAGATTACCATTGTATGCCATTTCTTTCAATGGAGTGTCTGTGGTTGACCATCGGAAAGCTATAATGACGCCATTATATTAGTGGATTGCCAAAACTTGTCAAAATCAACAATTATGAAATCAATGATTGACCATTCTGACACTATTGTAATAGCAGACTTGAGGCCCAGGAGACGCCCCAGGCGTCGAGAGTAGCAGAGCCACTATCGGCCACTATGACGACGAGCAACGGGTACAAATTTCCATGTATTGATATTGACATGACATTTTTCAATACACTTGTAAATGAAATAAATTGTGGCGGGGTGAGCTCACGCATTTTCCCGCACTAGTGCAAAAACAGAAAAAAATATAACGTGCCTAAAAGCGGTAGTGATAAGAGCGGGTTTTATAGTAAGTTACTGTAGACATATTTTGTTAGCAATAGCTGCAAGTAAAAAAAAACGAATGCTTCATATAACATTAAGTATAAAAAGAAATAATTCATTCTTAATTAAGAGGTTGTACTATTTCAATCTTCCTAACTGAGTTTTCTCCATTTTTTACTAATTTAGTTTTAAATGTATCTTTTTGTAAAAAAACTTGTTTCTATTTTTTAATTCATACAATATTGATGTAGCTGGGCCCGCCTATCTTCCGATCCGTGAATTAATTTTAACAACTTCATCATAACTCATTTTTGCTACCGAATGGGTGTTGCTTATAAAACCATTACTTCTTTTTTAATCATTTGAAGATGTTTTAAGATGAACTGTTTTGTTTCTTGCAAATCTTTTTTGTAGTTGTAGAGATAATTTTGTAGTAAGTTTAAATTTAATAAAAAGGGTATCTACGATACGTGTTTAATATGTACACGGTATTTATTAGTTGTCTGACAATGAAGAACTATTATTATTATTCATTAAGGTAGGCGCAAAATAATCGTGGAATAACGGTCATTGACCTTCCAACATCTGTTGACATTCTTAATTTAAAAAACGGAATTAAAGAAATAAAGCTGTCTCGAATCGACATCTATCGTGATACCTTTTCTGAAAAACAGTTCATTGTTGGTTTTTCGGGTACTACCTTCGATATATTGGAACGTCAATGTACTTTATTTTAAGTTTATCTGGCGCCATGTATAACTTTTACCAGCAGCTTCGCCCGTGTAAAAATAAAAAAAATATATATAGCAGATGTTAATCAATGATGAAGTAACATGATGATGGAGTACCTACCCAGTTGCTAAAACTGACAAATAGGACACGAAAAAACCAGCGTGAGTGGTCAAAAAGATTATTTATTTATTTATTAAGTAGACACCTCAGCGACTTACTAAGACATACACTAACAGAAGACACAAAACAGTTTTAGGCATAGTGAATTTGTCACTTACAGAGGTACACAGTACTGTATAAAAAAATATTTAACAATTAATTACAACAAGTACAAGCCTAAATTATACATGACACAAGTGGGCTATTATACAAATTCAACAAGATTTTATTTTTTTATTTAGTATAGTGGAAAGAAAATATAAAAAACCTAAATAACATAAAAAAAAACATATAAATTGAAGTAAATACCTACCTTAATTATTATATTATAGAATTGTTCGTGTCACACTGAGGTTACAAACTGGTTAAAAAGCTTTATACGGAATGTTTGAAAGGAGTTGGTGAAGATGTCGATGCTATTGGATCGGGTAGCGATTTTATTGTAACCTCCCATTAGACGATTTAAGGGTGCATTGCTACCAAGGTTAGTACGACTTGCAGTTGTGGCAAATGTTGAGGTTACGCGACTAGGTCGTAGGTAGGTTGGTATAATTATGTAAAATTATAAATCATTGGTAAGTATAACCTAACCTCATTCCCGTCACTCCTTATATCCTCGTTCACAAGACAAACAGCCACAATTGCCAACAACTTCACAGGAACATTAGCAACTCGTCTAATTGTGAAGTTTCACTTGCATTTAAAAGAACCCGGACAAGGTAATTGCACCGTATCCTGTCTGTCCGTCTGTGTGTCTGTAACTCGGGATTAAGTTCAATTTTCTTATCGCTCCTCGTAATTGTTCCGATCGATTTGGTTACTTCCATTTATTTCGGAGTCGCTAATTCTTTAAATACATGGATAGAGGGGATTGTAGTGTTTATGTTAAGCACTCGTTTTAACTTTGTTAGTGAACAGTATTACAAATGACGAGAATATACTTTTTTTTTTAAATTGATATAAACTAGTGCGTGACTGCGATCCCACCTAATCGTAAGTAGCGATGCAATCTTTGATGGTGAGGCGAACTAGTTTATTAAGAGCCTATTCACTCTAGCCTTGAAGACACCCAAATTATAATCTAACGCGAAGATCGCAGCAGGCAAACTGTTCCAGTCCTTCGACGTACGCGGTATAAACGACGAGGCGGAACGCTTAGTCCGGACCGTAGAGGTTTCAACGGATTAGACTCACAATGCCACATTCGCAAAATGACATATTGACGCAAAATGCCACATTCGCAAAATGTCATATTCTCAAAATGCCATGTCGCAAAACGCCACATTAGCAAAATGCCATCTTCGCAAAATGCCAGGTATTCGCAAAATGACTATGATAACATGATTTTTTAATAATTATGATTAATAATTATGATTTTAGATTGTGTCATAATGTGCGATAATTATGTTTTTTTTAGAATGTGTCATTTTGAGAATGTGTCATTTTGATAATGTGGTATTTTGCTAATGTGACATTTTGAGAAAAGTCATTTTGCGAATGTGGCATTTTGCTAATGTGGCATTTTGCTAGTGTGGCATATTGCGAAATGTAATTTTGCGAATGTGGCATTTTGCGTCAATATGTCATTTTGCGAATGTGGCATTGTGCGCCTAAAAAGTTTCAACAACGTAAGGGTGAATATTCGGCGTACGTCGGGTTGTCCGATGGTAGAATTGCGATGCCGGAATTAAGTCATGCAATTCCTGCGCACACTCTCCAAAATGCATTCTATAGAACACCGAAAGGCCGGCTACCCTACGCCTGTGCTCAAGGCTTTGAAGGTTGGACTTAACCAAATTACGTTTTTTGTGTAAATTATCATCTAAATCAAGCTTACTTTAAAACATTACAATATGTGTTTTAAGTCCAAAAGTATCCAAATTAGTGGTCTACCATAGTTCATGTCTCTTACCTTCGCGTAGCACTAATTATTTATTAGTAAAAATACTTAAAGGGTTAGAAAAGGATCTTAAAGGGTTTTAAGAGGTAGAAAAGGTCTTGTTATTATTTATGCGAAGTCTAAATAAATAATATTCTTAAACAAGTAAAATATTAGCGTTTGTTTATATCCCAAATAGTCAATCAATTTATGGAAATATTGTACAGACTATTGATGAATAAATAAATGACGATCAAAATGGAAAAACACTGCGCTTAGTATTTTCTAGTAGCAATTGTTATGATTCTGTCATGAATTTACCAATTATAACAAATCGTGAACAATTTTAGGATTTCGTTCCTTTTTAACACGCTTATATTAGCTTCACCTGTATGTTTGTAACCAACGCCTTTGAGCTCGATTTTGGCCTACTTTGAGCTATCAGATTTTCTTCAAACTTTGCACACCCATCAAAGACTGATGACAATACCATAATCCGTTTTTTTTTTAGTCAAAAATAAAAATTTAGTTTAAAAAAACTAAAAAAACACGCTTTCATAGCATATCAAACTAAAAAGTGTAAAATAATTTTCAATATGGGTAGAAAATAAATATGACACAAAGCGCCCCACGCTTTTTTCACAATGACATTAATATTTTTCGTTCATTATTATTATTTTCTACCCATATTGAAAATTATTTTACACTTTTTAGTTTGATATGCTATGAAAGCGTGTTTTTTAGTTTTTTTAAACTATATTTTTATTTTTGACAACAAAAATATGATCAGTAACAGGTAGGGACAGAGCCCCATTTTTTGTACTAATTAAAAAATAACAGTTTAAATGCAAAAAAATAAATAAAAGTCAACCTTACCAACGTCATCCTCAACGAATCTATCGCTATTTCACCTGATGATAAGTAGGTAATAATGTGGTCGACGGTGGAGCACGCTTGCATAAAATAATGTAACTTTTTTACTATTTCATGACTTAGAGACTCCTAGGAATTCCACTTCTTAGCGGTACGCACAACGAATTTGTTCCCAAAACGTTTTTCGCGTACGGGTAGGATATCCACCATGTACCGGTGGTGCATTGCCGTACGTCTGGTGGTCCGGTGATGGAATAGATGTGGCGGAGTTAAGTTACGCAAATCCGATGCGCACACTCCCCGAATGCAACCGTTAACCGGTAAAAAACATGATATCTGTCATTTACTCTGTTATACCACAATATTTAAACTTTTTTTTCTAAATCAATGGATTGATTATATTCATTCTTCTTACAATATCTCCGGATAATTTTTTTAAGTCGAGTGAGATGATCCAGTATGTTGTAATTATCAAAGAATTCAAGATGTCAGCAATTATAAAATAAAAGTAGTAATTTAGCAATAATTAACACATTGTGGTGTCAAAAGAAGACGAAAGGGATGCATGTTATTAAAACAAGGGATGAAATAATTTAATATTTATGAGAAAGCGTGTTTTGAGATAAAATTAATGTAAGAAACGCGAAGACTTTCTTGTAAAGAGGGAAAAAATATTTAGTTTTATACAGAATTATAAATACAATCACTTTTCAAAACAGAAATGCCTATTATTAATAATAATATTCTAAGTACAACTATCACACAACGCCGTCTTGTCTCAAGGTAAGCAGAGCTTATGTTACGAATACTAGACAAGTGATAAACATACTTATATATTTCTAAATACATATATAATATAGATAAAAAATCATAACCCTCCGTAGTCGCGTAATTACACCCAGACACAGAACAAATGATTGTGCTCATCAAACAAAAATTTGACCTGGGTGGGAATCACAACCCACGACCTCCGGCATAGCAGTCAGAGCCACTAACCACTAGACCAACAGGCTAGTCTCGTCAAGGTTGTCTGATCAGTATTGTTAAGTTGGTATTACAAAAACATGCTATCCCACCGTTGCCAACATAAAAATAACTGAAAGAAACTTGACATTATCTATACCAACCACAAAAGTAACTACATAACTCTACCTATAATCTATGTACTTACATTCGACAATTGAATTCAAATCGTGCTCTATGAGCTGGCCTCTGATTGGACGGCGTTTAACCAATCATATCGTTTGTATTCATAGAGCTGGCGCGCATGCGCTGGAAATGTCAAATAGGGGAGTGAACTTTACTTTTTTTTTAGCGAAGATCACTGAAGTTTTATTCCTTTTGCGTTGTTGGCTTTGTGAGCTGAATGCGTAAGTTGAATGGTTGGTCGGAGTATTCGTCGTTATAGGAGAAGTATTTTTTAAACTATGTAAGTTAGGAGATGCCTCAAATGTTTTGTTTGTGTTTGTCTGTTTCTTAATAGATGTAACCTCGAGATGTTTAAGTCAAGATTGTATAGATTACTTCTAGGCACGCGTGCTCACACACATGGTGGCGTGGTCTGTCACATTGTAACATCTTGCCCTTCTTCGAGACTGCTAGGGTTCGGTATAACCAGATTTTTAATAAAGTGTCTTCTTTTTCTTCTACCAATATCTAGAAATTCTTCAGAGCTAAAGTTTTGGCACTGCTGTGTCGGTAATGTATTTCTTTACGCTTTTAATTAAACAGTCTGATTCTTCAAAGTGATTTGAGAAAATTGTGCTGGTTTTTGTAGGAAACCATCTTTGCCTTCCAGTCTGATCAGATGCGACGATGATGCACTAGTCTATCAAAAACAAAAAATGAATGTTTTTTTTTTTTTTTTTTTTTTTCGATGGGAATAATCATCTTTGACAACCCCCGCTCTTGGGCGGAGCGGGAGATAGTGTCAGACTCTTACTGACTAAAAAACCCATCCCGTTCCTTCAAGCCTTCATACCGGGGCTCGAGCGCCCTTATTGCCGCAGGGACGATTCGATAGTTTCTAAGGTTATCTTTTTGATTTTTGACGAATTTTAATTTTAATGAGAGTTCCGTTTAATTCATTAAACCCCAAGCGAACGGCTTTCCCGCTCTCATTGTCTTTTCTTGATTTTCAATATAGTTTTTTGACTTTATTTAAATAACTAAGTATTTATGTATTTATGAGAGGTTTAAAAAGGATAACTTTTAATTTCGCACCCCCACAATTAACATACGCTAACTATATCAAAATTAAACTCCACAAAACTACTTTCTCATGCAAAAAATCACATCAGCATCAAATTAACAATATAAATGACACATATAATGATAGCTCATCATACAGCCAACGATCTCCGCAAAGAATCGCGCATGACACTGCACTCTCGCGCATGACACCCACTTGTCAAATTTTGACATTTGACATGTGGAATTAAGACGTTTCATTTAACTGTTAAAAAGTGGACGGAACCCGCTATTACGTTCACACGTTTCGTTTCTTTTAATTATATACCGGTGTGTTTTAATAAAATAGGATTTTGACGATTGAGGTAAGTTTTTTGAAAATGATAGAGTTTTTGATATGTTTTAGCTGGTCATGGGCTATGACCAGCTAAAACATATCAAAAACTCTATATATATGTACAACTGCCGGCACGGATCTTGAGCTCTGGCTTCAAGTTGCGCAGAAGTCAAATATTCGGTCTCTTTAGTGGTGCGAAGTGAGACGCGGGGGCGGGGAGTGTCGGTGATTGGCTCGCCGCGCCATCGCGTCATAGACGTCACTCATGATTCGTTCCCTGCTCTTGCTGTATGTATCTAACAACGACGATGATTGGCTCGCCAATGTATGGAATGCGCAAAGCAATCCCCACTCTGACGCCGTGCGCTCAAGATCCGTGACGGTAATTGTAATATCGATCTAATAACAAACAATTTTTATTATGGAAGCAAAGCCGAAATCGCGAAAAAAATATCAGCTGTTCAGTACATTAGGCAAACATAAATGTACTGAACAGCTGAATTTTTTTTCGCGATTTCAGGTCTGTCCCCATAGTAAAAGTTGTTGGTTATCATGAGCACAATCACGTGTTTAAGTATCGTACACTAATTACCAGTCACCCTATCTGTATGTGTGTTTGTTTGTTAATCCTGCACGCTCAAACAATTGATTGGAATTGAATTTAATTCCGCACACAGGTAGATTATCTCCCGGTATAGAAAATGAGATAAGTACTTTTTATTCCGGGAATAAGTTCTTTTGAGATAATTTTCTAGTTTTATGCAGGCAAAACAGAGACGTCATGAAATAATTGGAAATAACCGTTTTTGTAGGCCAGCAAATCTACATATTAGTTTAATGAATTAAACTTCGTAGATTTTTATCGACAGTGTAGAAGAATTAGCAACATAACCAGCGCGTATAGACAAACCCTGCCCTATTTCTGTTAAAAAAACAATGTCACCCACCGGGCATTGTTCCAAGAACCCCCTCAGCACCTTCCCATCCACATTACACCTCCTTATCCCAACGGCATAGAGTTCAAAATTGCGTATTTTATACCGTTTGAAGGATCATGTTAAGCTGGTTTCCGAAACATCTGCTTAATTTGCATACCCTGAATGTTGACTGATTGTCCTGTCACTCCAGGGTTGGCACCAGCGATAGACTGGTTACGTTTGAAAGGGGAGCAAAAAGTGGTGTCGGTACCCTAAGGTTAGGGATTGAAGTGAATTCAGGGGAGGAGGGCAGTGGGTAATTGTATTAGGTAGGTGAGTCTTTTTACTCTTTTACTATGGAGTACTTAAGTATATTTTATTGCAAACTAAACAAAGAATCCCCTTCTTCTTCCTGCCCTTATCCCATATTACTTGAGGTCGGCGCTACACGTTCTTTTCTTCTATTCTGTCTTGTCTTCAGTCACTCTATCACTAACTCCCTTTTCTTTCTTAACACTCCTCACACAATCCATCCATATTTCTTGAAAACTAATCAAAGAATGCCAGGGATTTTTTTTTTATTTTACTCTTTCTATTTGCAATCAGTTGTCAGTCCATATGTGAAATAGTTTTGAATACCAAATGGCGTTGTGGTGGAACAGCCAGTGCTGCTCCTCCCACTTATAGAAGGTGGTTTCCCTTCAGCCTCTTCACCGCCGCAGTCAGATTCAACAGTTCAGCAACCAAAAACCAACCAAAATCAGAGTAAATAGTGTAGTTTTTATAATCAACAATAAGAGCAGTAGTGGCCAAGTGACAATGGCCCCGACTTGCGTGTCATAAATAGGGAATCCAATCCCGGCACCTTTTCTGCGGGATTGGAAATGCGGGATTACTCATGCGGGATCCCGCACGTCTGCGGGATTGAAGTTTTTTACCAGAAACCTGCTGCTGTTTTGATTATTTATTAGACTCAACTCATTCTCATTAAAAAGTGATGAAACACCTTTACATGGAACTTGTGAAATTTTTTATAGTATTTGTCTGGAAAATGTTTATTTTATTTTCGATTTTACGTTGCACTTATATAACTTTTGAATTTCTATTTTGTGTTGTGTGAGTCCTGTGTATCGCAACTGGAACGGAACGTAATCAATGTCAGTTTAGGTACCTACTCTATGACCAGGGATTCCCCAAAGCACGCGACTATAATTTTCTAAAAGATGAAGGTCCGTTAAATATTTTATTGTTCCATAAAAGTGATTACTTACATTACAAATTATTTATTTTTTTGCGATTCAGCAAATCTTCGAAACTCAATTCGGGAATCAAACTATTTACATAAGTAGGAAATTCCGACTCGCATTTGACCGATTTTCATGTTTATTACTATTTAAAACAAAAAAGAAATTAAAAATTCCAATCCCGCAAGTCCCGCGGGATCCGCGGGACTGCTGACTTCAATCTCGCAGGTATGCGGGATCGTGATTTTGATACGGGATTGGATTCCCTAGTCATAAGTATATATTTATAACTATGTACTACATATTTTAAGTGTTCGTTATAACATCGCCTTGGACGAGTCTGTAAAGATGTTATAATCTAATTTTGTAAATAAATAAGTCGCGAGTCCAAACCCAGGCAGGCCCTTTAGTTTGTATACCTACCTAATTTGTTTCATCAATAACTAAAACATGGCCTAGATATCGAGACGATTGGAATAAAAAAAATTCTTCATATTGCATGTAAAAATGATATTTTTTTACGATTTATTCTGAACTTTTTAGATTTTGATATATTCTGACTAAACAAGAATGATTTATACTAATAGCCACATGTGTCCTTTCTGTTACTGGTTTGCGTTTCTGGGATGTGGTGACTCTTTCGAATAATCCCCGCAACCCTAGAGAGAATGGAATGGATAAAGTTTGAAATCTATACATCTATACATATAAATAAAATTGGAGTGTCTGTTTGTCATATTGAAATAACTGCTTTTACTACATGCATATGAATATATATACGGTACATACACCAAAATAACATTTTTTACAATTTTTGTCTGTCTGTCTGTTTGTCCGGGCTAATCTCTGAAATGGCTGGACCGATTTTGACGGGACTTTTTTTGGCAGGTAGCTGATGTAAGAAGGAGTAACATAGGCTACTTTTATTTTAGAAAAAATAAATTCGAAATCCATGCGAACGAAGTCGCGGGCACAGCTAGTAAATAAATATAGGTATTAGAGGATGTTAGAAACTAGCGCCAGTGGCTGAAAAGTTGAAAATGAATTGTTTGGGTACGTTACGAGTATGTGAAGAGAAGGGATGAAATGAATGTTAGTGTTAATAAAAGAGTTATGAGTAGATAAGTTTACGCTTGGATGGAGGACAAACATAAAGAAAAGACGATGACTGACTAAACTAACTATGCATTATATTTTGACATTGTTGTAAGAGTATATTTTACATAGTCAAAACTTACCTATCTTCTTTCAATAAGTTACTTACTAAGTATATATTAGGTGCAACAGCTTAATTTTAGATGGGTATATTTATTCATGTACCATGGGTCTTTATTTATACGTTTGGTGTACCCTACTTCAAATAGTTTTAATTATATAATTATCTTTTTAATAGTACTTTGAAAACTCTCAATGTGTGCATGTATGTGTAGATTTTATGGAAGTCATGTTTGAAATTGGGTGTGTTATTTGATCTAGTAAAAAGTTTTAATTTCGAAAGGGTAAAGGAAAACAACAAAATTTTGAAACATAATTTGTATATTTACACATGAAAAAACATCTCGAAGCTACTTAGAACTACGTAAACAATCTACAATCTAGTTATTAACAATTTTAATACTGTTTCAAGCTCTCGTATCGACGCTTACTTAAAAAAGTGACAAACTATGAACACAGAGAAACATGATTTAAGAAAAAATTTAAAGAAAACTAACTTAAACAAAAATACATTCATTAGGTATAAATTGGTAACTAAAATAATATAAAATCGTAAGAATTCTTTATGAGTATTTTGCATCACAATTATACAGCGTGGGTCATAATAAATTCGAGAAATTATACATGAATACTTATCTATATTTTTTAACACTGCTTAAAAACTATTGATTGAATTTTGGGTAACATTTGCGTGATGACACAATTTTTTAACCAACTTAAACCTAGAAAAAACAAATATATACAAAGTCAGTTTTGTCACTTCAATAAGTTAAAATTTACACTTTCAGTGGCTTTAAATACGAGAAAAAGCTCATAATACTTTCATAGGCAAAGATGAAAATAGGGTAAACTAACCTAAGATCTAGACTAAATCGGTAGGACGGAGTACACTGGTGAGATATGCTTAAAACTAAAATCTAGACTGGTTTACATGATTGGAATTAAGACCTAGATGAGCTAAACTTAAGGGGTCTAACAGCTTTACACACTCTATGAGAAATATTTCAAAACTCTCCACTGTAAATATTTAAATGTTTCATGATATCAAAAACAATTTCAAAGCTACTGAAAATTACTTTCACTAACTGCTAGTTAAATTCAATGTAAACACAGTCATTAAACTTTACGTAAAAGGTAAAAAAACTTACACAAAACATATAAAAAATAAGCGTAAGATTTAAACGTAACACGATACAGAAACTCGACACTTTAAAAGTTAATTTTGAACTCGGAAAACTTGAAGCATGTTAACTTTACTGGTAACGAGTAATACGGTACTTAAACTTAAAATAAATATCCCTGTAGGTAAAATCTAATTTGGCAAATAGCGGTGGTATGTGGTGCAACTTACTGGAGTAACTCATAAAGTGCTGCTATGTAGGTTTGGGCCATTTGAAGAGTTTCGTACTTTGAGAGCTGGCGATCAGCGCCCAAAGATGGTAAGTGTCCGCGAAGTCTGTCAAATGCTTTGTTCAAATTCTGCATCCTCCTCCGTTCTCTAGCATTTGCTGCTAAACGCCTCCTTCTCAACACTGCGGCACTTGTCGCTCGTCCTCGCCTCTTCCCTGACTCCAGAACTTCGTTATCTTCAGCACTGTCGTCCAAAACGTCTCGCGACAATCCTCTGTACGCTATATGTGATGAATCTTGATTGATGCTGCCATCAATAGACGGCGTAGGCTCCAGGCTGGACCTACCCGAGTCAGGGGACCTCGGCCAGGTCAGGTAGCACTCCTCAGTCGAATATTCCAGCATCACGTCTGACGCGAACATGTCCTTCTCGTAGACAAGTCGGTGTCCGTAAGTTTCAGCGGTCATTTTGATCACGTTTAGTACAGGTGCGAACGATTCGGCGTCTCGCAAGGGTCTACCATCGGCGCTTACCTGTCGGGCTTATATAGGTTCCCGGTTTGTGCGAAAAGGTTCGCCGGGATAGGCTGTGGGGGTGCGAGAGGGACGCAAGAGGTCCCGAGAGGGTAATTTAAGGCCAATCATCATTAATTATTTCCTCCCCCGGGCTCGGCGTGCATTGTAGGTAGCGTTTGACTCCGCGGCTCTATTTTTATAGCACAATGCTTGTTGTTAACCTTGTAACTATTAAAATGTTTTGTTACGATGTTACAATGTGGTACAATGGTACAAGTCAATTAATGTCTTGTAGTCGTATTTTTATGCTAATGCTCTTGCTAACTTTTTCAGTTAAGCAAGTGATTTGACGAAACTTAATATGTACAATACGGAACCGATACAAACTTATTACTAATTTTCCCTATAGCAAACGCATAATAATATTGAAGCTGTCCTTTTCTTTTTAGTTTATTAAAAGTAGGTTTTTGATTGTTTATATGATTCAAACAATTCCTACAAAACATTTTTTTTTAAAGTCTGACTTTATATGAGTTCGCCATAGTTTTTTTTTTTGTCAAAATATAAGTTCCTAAAGAATTCGAGTTCGTATTGAGAAAGGAACTCTATTTAAATACTAAAGGATAAGCAAAAAAACTGAAGAATCAATGAAGTATTTTTGATTTTTGGTCGAGTAGATTTTATTAGATCAGTTTATGTTCAGTAGTGGTTAGTTTTTCATCGCAAATGATAATAATGATGAGTTTTGGGTAGGCCGGTTTAAATTCAAGTCGACCATAAATAAATCTTAAAAGTTGGTCAAGATGAAGGAAAATTAGATCTTTTGACTGATTGAGAGTGAAAATATAATCCAAGACAAAAGGACGTGAATTGCTTGTCTGATTGTATAATATTACTGGTTTCTTATCTCAAGCGAGTTATATAGTCTCGGGATAAAGTATCTTGTATTATGACAAAGTCTAGCGGCTTGGCAATTTTGATTTCATCCCATTCCGTTCTGTCATTTAAGCTTAAAGAAGTAATAAACATATAATACATACATATACAAACTTTCACATTTATAATATGGTACCTTTTCCAGAATATCGTCTTAATTTCTTCTAATAGATCAGCAGTTATATAAATAACTAGCTTTTGCCCACAACTTCGCCTGCGCATATAAAATATTGCCTATGTCACTCAGGAATAAAGCAGCTTTCTATCGGTGAAAAGTTATAGCAATCGGACCAGAACTTTCAGACATTACCTCCTACAAACAAAAAAAATACTTTACCTCTTTATAATGTTATTACCTCTTTGTAATATTACCTAGTGTAGAGAAATCATATTATTTTTTTTTTCTTTTTTTATCTGTTATAAACTAGTACTTGACTGCGATCCCGCCTGATGGTAAGCAGTGATGCAATCGTTGATGGTGAGGCGCACTAGTTTATTAAGAGCCTATTCACTCTAGCCTTGAAGACACCCAAATTATAATCAGACGGAAAGACCGCAGCAGGCAAACTGTTCCAGTCCTTCGAAGTTCGCGGTATAAATGACGAGGCGAAACGCTTAGTCCGGACCGTAGATGTTTCAACAACGTAAGGGTGGATACTCGCCGTGCGTCGGTTTGTCCGATGGTAGAAATGAGATGGCGGAATCAAGTCATGCAATTCCTGCGCACACTCTCCAAAATGCAATCTGTAAAACACCGAAAGGCTGGCTACCCTACGCCTGTGATCAAGGCTTTGAAGATTGGACTTAACCAAATCTGGATCACCAATCAGCCTCTTCGCACGCCTTTCCACCGACTTTATTTCAGATAAGTTATGTCATCAATACTTATTAATTAGAAGTAAGGGGAGAGAAAAATGCGAATCGTCGCATACGATGTTCTTCCTTGACTCGAAGCCCTCAGCATCTATTTATTTATTATTCAATTGCAATTGAAGATTACCGCAGGAGAACTAAAGTTGCCGACATAGCACGAGGAATTGCCAAACTTAAGTGGCAATGGGCAGAGCACATTGTTCGCAGAACAGATGGCCCAAAGGTTCTGGAGTGGCGACCGCGTACCGGAAGACGCAGCGGTGGAAGGCCTCCTACAAGGTGGACCGATGACCTGGTGAAGGTTGCGGTAAACCGATGGATGCGAGACGCAAAGGAACGTTCGTTGTGGCGACGCTTGGGGGAGGCCTATGTCCAACAGTGGACGTATATCGGCTGAAATGATGATGATGATGATGATGATTCAATTGCTTGCTATACGTACAATACACCAAAGTATATAGGTATATATTTAAGCTTCCTATATATATAAGTAGATATATATAGCAAGTCAACAATCTACAAACTAAACACATAATTTAATACAAACATTGATATAGCTTGGTCAAACATTGGTCTCCTAATGTGTTCTCAGATCATACATTTTAATTCATGCCCATCCTGTTGGAATACCAGGGCACAGTGAACCAGTCACCACTCGACACCGTCCTGGCTCGGGAACCGAACCCGCGATACTTTTCACGAGATGCACCCACTCTGGGTGAAATTCAAAACGGTCGTGTTGGTGGGCTGTTTGGGCAACGAAGTGAGAACGATTGGATGCGGTATTCAGCGTTTAAATAATTTAAGTTCATTTATTTTCGAATAAGATCTTTTTTTTTGGGATATTTCTCTCTCATTTCCCCTCATGATTTTTTCCCCCCATGATTTTTTAGTAAAGGGATCAATGAAATACCTTTGAGATAGCAAAGGTGCATAGATAACAATGATGCATACTTTGATTAATTAAATATATTTTACAAAAAAAAAAAAATGACTTTATATTCCTCCCGTACAAAACGCTAATTTCATATATATAAATAACGTTTGCTGTAAGGAAACCGTTGTTGATTGTTGGTGAAACTCGCCTGTGTTTATTTTTATTGTTTGATGATAGTGTACAATAAAGAATATGAATAAGTCATTTCAGTCATTTCAGCCGATACACGTCCACTGTTGGACATAGGCCTTCCCCAAGCGTCGCCACATCGAACGTTCCTGTGCGTCCCGCATCCAACGGTTTCCTGCTACCTTCACCAGATCATCGGTCCACCTTGTAGGAGGCCTTCCAACACTGCGTCTTCCGGTACGCGGTCGCCACTCCAAAACCTTTCGGCCCCAACGGCCATCTGTTCTGCGAGAAGAATGAAAATGATGATGAATGTAAGAATATGAATATAACACTCTAATCAGTACGCTTATTAATGCTGAAATGATAACTAACTGTTATTATTATTTATCTAATATTGCTAATATTGTGCTTACCAAAAGTTAGCTTTTACATAAATCTTATCAACCTAAAAAACTAGATAAACAAAGTCAAGTACAGTAGATTCAAACGTTTGTTTATCATGAAGGTCTTCCACTCAATCACGGCAATTTCTAAGGTAATACGAAAGTATTATATCGGTAAACGAACGAATCAATGCTTTATGGACTTGATCACTTCAGGCATCCTGTTTACTTGAAACATATATTTTTTTATTAAGCTATTGCATATCTTCTATCGCGGGCCTTGAGCGTGGAGATCGAATCCAGAAATTCCGTAACGAAAATAACCTAACACCCGGGACTCATTTGTTTTTTTGAGCGTGGTGACCGATAAGAAAACAAATAAGTGAACAATCAATCAAAATTCAATTCAATGTGTGAAAGTGTAACTTCAATTAATATCAAAGAAAAAAAAAACAAAGGAAAAAAATACTGCATAAATAAAATAAATAAATAATTATAATTGCATAAGTTGATAAAAATGCTATGTAATAGCTTTACCGCGGCAGTCCCCGAGTGCCACACGTCTTTTTTATATATTTTTTCATCTTATAAATGATAAATGATATTTATTTTGTAAATAGGTTTAAAAAACACTTTTACACGTCAATTTTTTTTCGTCAGTTTATGCTAGATGAGGCCGGTGTTTCCTATCTGACTACCCTGAGAAGAAACACCGAAACAAACTCAGGGGTCAAAGTCTCTTTTAAAGTCCATACAGTAAATATGTAATGGTCAAATCACATGAGAACCATGCAGATTTGTCTGAGATGGTCTTTTGAAGAAAGAACCATACAGATTTGAGTGGACCTGTCCAATCAGTGTAAGCATTTGCCAGTATTCGAAAATTACATTTTCTTCATTCTTCTTTCAATCTTCTTCATCTTTACAGGTTTGTTTTATCTCCAATGTGATAAATGCGCTCATTCTAATGTAACAACCAATTATAAACGATGCATTCCTTGTGAATTAACTCCGATATAGAATATAGAAATATGCAAAAACGAGACAGATACCAATATGCCACATCAAAACCGCGGCAATCGTTCATCCACGTCGCTCCATCCGTGTACCCTCGGTGTGGTCCAATCATTTCCATGACTCGCGTCCCATACGCAAATCACAGCTCCCTTAGTGACATCATTCACTGACCTAGCTACTGGTCACTTGTTAAACTGTCCCGGTTATTTAGGTTTATACCTACTTTATTATTTGAACTCGAGGCCTTAGATCATCATGGTAAAGAAACGCATATCAAGGTAGATGCATGGACGTGTGATCATCGGTGATCGGAATAGTTATAGTTAGAGTATATTTACTTAAAGTTCGTGGCCGTAACTGGAGCAGTGCCGTCGATGTACAGGTAAAGGAACCAAAGGGGTGTAGAAATGATCAAGTCAGGGCTATACAATACCTATTATTTAACGGCGCCCTGGACGTTGGGTTGGGAATCGCAGAATGATCTCCTGGTCACCGAAAGCATGGGTTTTGAATGACGAGTAATGGATAGGTTCCTAGGCGCCCTCTGCTAGTCCTTTATGGATCGAGCCCAAATCATAGACGGCGCGTAATGTTTCACGTGCACCTCAAAGAGGTATCAGCAAACCTTAGGGGCCCAGCAGGGACGATGCCTGCTAGGGCCTGCTAGGGACAAGTATGAAAGGGACACTCATGATCCTAGAACGCGTGTGTTGTCCTAGTGCAACCAGCACTTCGTGCATTTTACGAGCAAAACAAGCTAAACTAAACAATTGGTGGACATACATGTACAAAATATAGACAATAAAACAACTGACGATTACAATTAGTATCTACAGGTAAATACGAGTACAAATCATAATTTTACAGGGACAAGTAATTTTACTTCACAAGTTTTTTGACTATGGGATTTTATCCTTCACATTATCTCTGAGAATGACTGAATTCCTTTTCTTTCACATCGCTCTTCACACAATCCATCTATCTTTTCTCTATGACCTCATCATTATCATCACTTCAGCCGAAAGACGTCTACTGTTGGACATAGGCCTCCCCCAAGTGTCACCACGAACGGTCCTCTGCGTCTCGCATCCATCGCTTTCCCGCGACTCTCACCAGATCATCGGTAGTTCTATCTATCCCATATAAAAACTAGCTTGAACATACACAAATTCTCAAACCCCCATGAGGTCAAGAGCATTGTTTTTATCGACGATCATTTTTCACGTCATTAACCCTTCAATGCGTCTCGGATTTCGCAACCCATAAAAAAATGTTGTGGGTCTACCGTACCCTTGTCTTTTTGTATTTCTTTATTGAAATTACTTATTCTGGATAGTTACATTTACATTGATGATCGACGATCATTTTAGGATTAAGATGTTAAGCGATTTTAGTATAAAAAGAAAGAAAGAAAAAAATATGCGGGTATGTTTTCTATAATAATTTGCTGTGCAAGTGAAAGCTTTGACTTTTTTCCTTCATCTTTTTCTCTAACTTGTTATTGTTGAAAAGAATACTCAAATTAGAATTAGTAACTGTTTGTTGAGAAGTACAAAATATGAATTAATATACAGAATGATCAAAGCGACAGACTTAATAGATACAAAAACTTAACAGCACTTTCATGTAGAGCGTAAATACGTAACTTTTTAATTTGACTCAGATACTCCAAAAATTATCACTGTTAATTTAAATCCGGTAGTTTTTTCTTGTATTCATGATTTTCAGGACAATGTTTGTAAGAAATAATATTTTTGGAAAACTCCCGTAAATGAAATTGAACCTTTACAAATGACTTTAAACAGTAAATGGAAAACAATATAACGTGTAACCTACTACGAGTATAACATCGATTCCGAAGTTAATCGTATCCGACAATGCGCTTTTGTTTTTTGTTTTGCAAAATTATTGTTCATTTTTAGGGTTCCGTAGCCAAATGGCAAAAAACGGAACCCTTATAGATTCGTCATGTCTGTCTGTCTGTCTGTCTGTCCGTCCGTATGTCACAGCCACTTTTTTCCGAAACTATAAGAGCTATGCTGTTGAAACTTAGTAGGTAGATGTATTCTGTGAACCGCATTAAGATTTTTACACAAAAATAGAAAAAAAGCAATAAATTTTGGGGGTCCCCATACTTAGAACTGAAACTCAAAAATTTTTTTTTCGTCAAACCCATACGTGTGGGGTATCTATAGATAGGTCTTCAAAAATGATATTGAGGTTTCTAATACCATTTTTTTCTAAACTGAACAGTTTGCGCGAGAGACACTTCCAAAGTGGTAAAATGTGTGCCCCCCCCCTCTAACTTCTAAAATAAGAGAATGATAAAACTAAAAAAAATATATGATGTACATTACTATAAAAACTGCCAACGAAAATTGGTTTAAACGAAATCTAGTAAGTAGTTTTTTTTTAATGCGTCATAAATCGAAAAAAATACAGTATTATTAAAACATCGATCAAAGTTACAAGAACTTTTATATTATGTTACTTGCTGCTACGGAACCCTTCATGGGCGAGTCCGACTCGCACTTGGCCGGTTTATTATTTACAGTCTCTTTTTATTTTATTTATGTCGAGTGATCTTGGTGACTGTCGCCAAATAGCTTGTCTTTCTTTCAAAATAATACAAGCAGAATAACTTAGCAGAATAATAGCAACTGATTGGGACTACTTCCTTAAAAATCCTGATTTATTCCTTATTTTTCTTCCATATCTTATTTCAATGTTTACCGGTATACAATAACAAAAAGTTCAAACAATTGTAACGGAACACCAAGTTAAGTTGACTGTGAAAAATTTGATCAACCAAAAAAAGTAAAAAGCAACAAAAAAAAATAAAAAGTAACAAAAAGATCCTATTGGTAACGGGACCGCGGTGCAAGGGTTGGTCCCGTTACTGGAGATGTGCCTTCGTTCCGGGGTTCACTTCCGATTGGATTGTTGTAATTGCTAATCAACTGTCAAACGGCATTTCTACACCGTTTTAAGTTAATCTTCTGAACGATATGATCGTATTTACTGAAATTAAATTTAGTGATTATTGGGAAACATCGGTTTAGTTCTAATATTATGGTTACATGCCTTAGATTTTATCTTTTAGGATTACTAAAGTAAAATTTGAGCTAAAAAAAGTCCTCTGCTCTACATTCAAAACTAATGACTGATTGTCTTACTGTTAATCACTGAATTTGAAGGAGTGGTGGCCCAGTGGTAAAGGTCATGGGTTCAAACCCAGCCAAGCGCATTACTTTGAGTGACTTATTTCATCACCACTGCTCTCAAAACGAAGTAAAGGAAAAAAGAAACATCCTGACGAAAGCGGCATGTCCTGAAACCAAAAAATCGTAGACATGTGACATCCACCAATCCGCACTACTGGACCCACGTGATGGATAACGGCTCTTTTCCACTCCTTGAGAGGACGTTTCAGTCCCAGCAATCGGAATATTAATAAGGCTAATTATATTAATTATGCTGAGTTTGATTAACCTACTTGATCTCAACTAAGAACAATTTAATTCCACAAAAACAGTTCTCTCCACTCAGTGTGTGGGCAAACTTAACAATCCCTGATTGATAACATTTGCATAATTTTATAACAACATAACAATACAGTTATAACATAACATAAAAATAATAAATAAATGGGCGATATTTACCCCCTGGACGTTTTCGGGTTATGAATATTTATATCAAAGATTTATTTATGGGAACCAATCAATATTGTTGGATTAAGACATTATGATATTTATCAAATTAGGCGATACTTTGTTTTTGATTTGTAGTTCATATTTTAGTTTGCTTAATTTTCAATGGGGTTAGAATTAAAAAAACTTGAATAATTTTTGTGTTGCATGGGAGAAGGGTAAAAAGGTTTGAAATTTCGTTTTTCAGTCATTTGGAACACATTATGAAGGTGAGTACTGAAGAGTAATCCACATTTGTTTAGTATTTTGCATATTTTTTGTTTCAGTGTCAACTTATACGTATGTTGATTAAAATATGATTGGCGGCCGTAATACAATTTTACCCGACTACGGCAAAGCCAAGGGAGGGTTATGATTTTGACAGTCTATGTATTTATTTATTGAATTTATTATAATCATTAACGCTTCGATCTTGAGCATTTAAATAGGTATAAATACGGAAAAATGGAAAGGTTGCTTATTTTCGAAATTTACAGACTACTATATGAAAAATTTCTTATTTACATTCTTACTCACTCATAGAACCCGTTCAATTTGTCAATAAACGTGTTTTTTTACTTTCTAACCCTATTGAATGAATTTTTCACAAAACAGCCCTTTATTAGGGTAAGACGAACTGCTGTCATTGCCGTGTCCTGCTGCTACTTTACTTTTTTCTTTTCGTACTTTTCATGGGTATTTTGCAAGATTACATTTTATTATTTTTTATTTAAGTACGCGTGCCAGTAGTAGCGGCAAAATAGTTCGGACACGCGAGTGTTATATTAACAAGATATAGGAGATTTGGCAAACCAGTAATCACACTATTGTTTTCTTTCATTTAATTAAATAAACGATAAACTATGGACGAATACGAATTCTGGGTTGCAAATTAAGATTTATAATAAGCATTTAGATTCGGATGTTGAAAATACCATGGACAGCATTCCACACCGGTAACCCATCCTCAAAGAGCTTCACATATAGGACAGACTTTTGTTGTGCAGTAACGAATATTGGAGTTCTTTAGTCACGTCTCCAGAAACGAGGACTCGATGGAAAGACTTGTAGTTCAAGGCCTCGTCGAAGAGAGCCTGCGGTCGATCTCCGATTCATTGGATCGACTTAATCACCGGGGCTACACAGTCGACCGCAGTACAGTGTGCGCGTAATGCCAACAACCGCCAGAAATGGAGAGACATCGCTCGACATGCCACAACCTTGGAGGTAAACGACGGCGGCTCTCCGCAGTCCTGTTCATGATGAACAGCTCTGACAAGAGTCCCTGACTAAGAAGAACGAGAGAGAGTATTTAGTTTCAAAATTTGTCCATTAGATGGCAAAGTCAAGACTCTTTGTAGGTCCATTTTGACCACCTTATTTATTTTTTCATACATTTAGTGACACGTTCTCCAATAAGGGTTTGCCATCTCTGTGCTATACATTAATAAACCCTTCTACCCCACACAGGGACACCCAATGACATAAACCAACGCATCATTTATCAAATCAAACATAAACCACACAGGGTGACATAAAACAGGAAATCAAAATCCATAGACAAACGGAAGCGCCGCCATTTTGCCACCATTTACAGTTAAAAACTAAATGATAGAGTTTAGCGAAATTATAGAGCGGTGTGGTATAAACTGTTAGATTTGACGGTTTTGATGCGGTTTTTTTAAACCACCGTTTAGTAAAACCGTAAATCGCCTTGGGAGGTATATTTTTTGAGAGATTTTTGGAAATGGTAGCACGTTGAATTGTAATTATATTGTTTTCAAGTACAGTCAACAAAGGAGATAAGTAACCAGGGTCTTCAGATATATCACACCTCTGCTCAAATAGTATCACAACTCAAAAAATGTTTTTTTTTCTTAGTTTGCTGATAATTATGCTATTAATAGATAATTTACATACATTACATAATTTAAATAATTTAATGACGACACAGAATAAGCATAAAATACATTATATATTTTACCCATACTTATACACAGATATAGTATTATAATATTATACATACATAATAATAAACCTAATTAAATGCAGCAAATTAGGTCTACAATAATTATCTATTGAACTCCGTGAATTGCTAATTAGCCCTCTTCCTCTCCTACATTTTGCTGTGCCCGACAGGGTCCATATTGATCTATGAAAATTTTCAAAACCATCTATGTATATTGCGTAACCGTCTTTGCCTTCGTTCTAGGGCCCAGGGCGAGCTTGACATTGCTTGCCGTTCACAAGTTCACGCCTACAATGGTTGAAAATTGGGGTAACAATTCCAGCGACTAGGGCGTGAGGTCACTTCCCTCATGCGACTGGCTGCTTCCTTTGCTAGCAATACTGCTTTGTAGAAGGGGCGACCGTTTGCCATCCCTCTTCACTCCGGACCCTGGTCTGAACCAAGGGCCGGCGCGAGAGATCGCTGCCGCCGAGCGCCCATTGAGGACGAGGACGGCGATGCTTTGCCCAGGCGGAGAACACCTCTACCGTATGATCCACCGTGTCCTCCAGGCGATCCAGACAGTGGTGACACCCGGAAGCTTCTTCCGTAAGAATGCGGTGTAGGAATCTCCGGAATTGACCATGTACGGTGAGGAACTGCGTCAAGCGGAAGGTAAGGACGCCATAACGTCTTTCAAACCAAGAACAATCTCGTAAAAGTGGGATATCTTAGAAATGATCCACTTTAACTCCAATAACAGAAGTACCGATAGCGCATTAAGTGCATCAATGTCACGGTGGCCGGCCGTCGCAGTGACTGTGCACAACGACCGGCCATTTCGCAGGAATGTCATTGTGGACTAGATATGCGACAAATTGGCGATAACGGGAGCAAATGGCGGGAGACGTAATGATTAGTAGCTATGCTCTTATATATTTTTACTACAGAAGGGGCCAGATAACCGTTGAATAAAGTACATTGACCTATTCCTAATATCTCTGCGTAGGTGCCCGAAAAATAAACCATGAACTGCTTTTCATTACTAGGTCATGGTCATGTCCAAAAGCGCGACGTCCTCAAGGCTAGACCACCAACAGCAATAGTGTATCATACCGTTAATGGTGTTCTGACATGTCCGCTCTGTGATCGGAGTTTTTCGGCCAAGGTTGGATATGCAAGTCACATGAGGGCACATAACAGAGCAGCAGATCTGAGCTCACAACCACCATGACGAGCCAGGGAATGCGGTCGCTGTGGCCGAAATCGGCTAGATGGCATCATCATCATCATCATCATCACCACTAGGTCATGTAAAGAATCACGATACCTGTTGATTCAAGACAGCTTTATGTCTTTATTTCCGTTTTTTAAATTAAGAATGTCAACTAATGTAGGAGGGTCAATGACTGTTATTCCACGTTTATCTGGCGCCTACAATTACCGGAACGGATCTTGAGCGCTCGGCGTCAGAGTGGGGATCGCTTTGCACATTTCATACATTTGCGAGCTTTCAAAATACCCCACGGCACCATTTCTATATTAGTGTTGTCTTATAGTTCAACCGGATCGTGATAATAATATCTAAATTAACTAGTCTAAACTATTTTATATCTTAACTATTTGTCATTATTTTTACTGAAAGCCGTCCACTAATGCGCCTATAGGCCTTCCCTAAGAGTCACATCGTCCCGAGTCCATCGAACTCTCTTGATTTTTACCAAGTCTTCCAGTCCACCTTAATGCAGAACTTTTAACGCTGCGATCTAATATTACAAAGAGATATATTTGTTTGTAATTGTAGAAGATTATCTCAGAAAAGTACTGAACCGGTAAGAAACAATTAAATTTTTTTTTCATGATATAACCCAGTGCTCTGCGATCCCACCTGATGGTAAGCGTGATGCAATCGTTGATATTTAAGCACATTAGTTTATTAAGAGCCTATTCACTCTAGCCTTGAAGATACCCAAATTATAATCGAACGGGAAGGCCGCAGCAGACAAATGTCCCAGTCCTTCGATGTACGTTGTATTAACGACGAAGCGAAACGCTTAGTCCGAACCGTAGATGTTTCAACAATGTTAGGGTGGATACTCGCCGTACGACGGGTTGTCCGAAGAAAGGAGATGGCGGAATCATATCATACACTCAATGATGAAATCAATGCATTTTAAATCTTTCATTTAACTTGCCATAGACTAATTTAATCCCGAGGCAACGGCAATCAAACCACTACAAAGCAACTAAATTACAAAACCAGAACACTTCAGTGTTAAAAAACAGCAAACAATCCTCAAACAACCAAGATCTTACGACATCTCAATGAATGACAGTCCTAAGGTGACCTATTTAACTGAAGAACTTCTTTTTCAAGGCAACAGCACAAAAGAACTCCTTTCCATGTCCTTCATATTGAGTCACCATGTAAAGACCCAGAGCCTCTGGCAGACCTTGAACGTTTTTTCTTTCAAAGCAACGTTAACTAAAGACTCTGGACCGCACTAAATAAAAGCGATTGATTATATCATTGTGTTAACCACGACACGCGACCAAAAAAACTGTTTAAGGTCTTGCAAAAACATCTGTTACATAATATTCCTGTTTCTGGTCAAAGCTTACAATGTTTATAAACAGATTTTAAACCGTGCATTTTTGTGCGGAAATATAATTTCCTATAATGATTTGTGACATTTTTTTACAGCGAAACTCTCATATGAGAGGTGTCAAGTTAAATTGTCAGGTGCGATCGCAGTCAAGCACAAGTTAGGTATATCAATAAACAAGTTTTCGATGAGAATCATTTTGTTCATAGCAAGCTTTTATAGCGCGGTATACCTGTATAATTAATAGTCATCAAGACATCAAGTCCTTAGCGGACGGTTGGACGGTAAGTTACTAATAACTCGTCGTCCGCAAACCCGTGACTCCTGACGTCTGGAGCGTTTCATGAATAAAATAGGGTTGGCGAGGCGTTCTGTAGCCGTAAAGCTAGGGATGTTGGTTTTATAGGTTCAGTGTGATGTTATTGATGAAGCGGTAAAAGGAAAACACTGCTGATCTCAACCTAAACACACCACAAATAAGATTCAATTGGCACTCCGCTGCCACAGCCAGGACTGCGAGATTGTTTGAGGAGTCACTTTGGCCCTAGAACTAAATGATCAACTTTTTTTTTTTTTTTATCTGTTATAAACTAGTACTTGACTGCGATCCCGCCTGATGGTAAGCAGTGATGCAATCGTTGATGGTGAGGCGCACTAGTTTATTAAAAGCCTATTCACTCTAGCCTTGAAGACACCCAAATTATAAATAGACGGGAAGACCGCAGCAGGCAAACTGTTCCAGTCCCTCGATGTACGCGGTATAAATGACGAGGCGAAACGCTTAGTCCGGACCGTAGGTGTTTCAACAACGTAAGGGTGGATACCTGCCGTGCGTCGGCTTGTCCGATGGTAGAATTGAGATGGCGGAATCAAGTCAACTGAAGGAATACTATTGGGTTTTAGTAAGTAGAAGTCTGACACTCCTTTTCACGCTATCTAGAGCGGGAGAGTTATTTGATGATTAATTATTTGCTCGCGTTTGACCACAATCTCATCTGACAGTAAGTGAGGATGCAGTCGAGAGTGGAGCACGCTTGCCAAGAATTAACCTATTCACTCTTGACTTAAAGGAAATACAGACACCGGCAGAGAATTCCACTCTTTAGCTGTACGCTCACTAAATGTGTTCCCAAAGGGTTTTGTACGTATGAGTGGGATGTCCAACATGTATCAACGTCATACGTCTGTGTCTCTTTGTCTGTCTCTTGGGTGGTCTGATGATGGAACAGGCTTGGCGGAATTAAATTAAATTCTATGCAATTCAGAGGCAAGAGAGTCCTTGAAATGTAAACGATACAAAACCGACAGGCAAGAATCAGACTAAATTTTATTTCAAAAAAAGGTCCTATACAAAGCATATCTTGGCTGACTACTATAGATCCTTATTTTCTTTTAGTACCTATTCGTTGAAGCAATGGTATCCATTCGGAATAGACAATAAATACGGACTCAAACTAATACCAGTGGTATTACCTAGTTAAGTGGTATTAAAACGAAATAAATAGCAAATTGACGTTGATGATCAAGACTTTGAAGTTCGTTTCTACCGACACTCTTTTCTTATACAAAGTACAAATAAACCTAAGTCATAGACAGAGACCATCTTCACAGTACCCCGCTCCTTCTCCCACCCAGTCCACACCCAAACCCATTATAATCCTGCATTAACAGAACCGGAGACTTTACACAGATCCTTTGTATGGGATTACATGAGCCACCGAGTAACGGGAGCTTCGAGCATGACACGCACGAGTATAGCACAATGGTTTGGTCAAACATTGGATCAATATGAGGTTATATTGCGCGTGGCTTGATTTTTTTGTTCCATTTTTTTTATTGGCAGTCTGTCATGTGGATAGCTGGATAGGGAAAGATCTTTCTCTCTCCCTTTGCATACTCTTGAGAGGCTAAAGATGGGTGGAGTGTGTGTGGAGTGATAATAAAGAAAGGGGGTCAGCAGGCCTAGCCGAGTTACGACCGTTTTGTTTCGATTCTCTTGCGCCGAACGCCTCCGCCTTTTCGTATTTGATCTGACGTCATCTCGACACTCAGTCACGTGGTCAGAATAAAGGAATCGGAGGCGTGGCCTACTCGAGGCGTTCGACGCAAAGAGAATCGAAACGAAATGGTCGCAACTTGTCTAGGAGGATAGAATAAACTTTATTGAACCCCAAAAACCAGATATAATAAAAGTAATAAATAAATATTAGAAAATAGAAGTGACATTTAAAAAAATATGTAATAGAATAAAAATAAAATATAATAGCTGGACATTACGGCGACGCTTGGGAGAGGCCCATGTCCAACAGTGGACGTTTTTACACTGGTCCTCTTGTTAGTGTTGTAGAGAAAAAAAATCAAAGATGAATTAGTAAGTTTTTAGTAGAAACTGAAATTAATATTGAACATAGAAGACGTGATAACCCATCGTAGGCTTAGGAAAGTCGAGCAATGACTTCTCCCGCGGCTCCGCCCGGGAGAAGTCGTTAAACGATTTCCCACCTAAAAAAAAGCGTCATGATCGATTCAATTATATAAAACCAAGCATAATTTAGTAGCCACCTATCTATTGAATTAAAAAAAAAACTTTTAATGCTTATCAATTTACCCCTTCCCACCCTGCAGCATTTCACAAGAACCACAAAACCAAAAGATTAGATAAACATTTGATCATCGATTATTTTAATAACACTAAATCACTTTGATCCATCACGATTATATTTTCTTAACAATCGAAAGTGTTGATTTTACCCTAAGGGGACAATTCACACTTCGATCTAAACCAACTTTGAAAAACACGTTACGTTTGCGTTACTCTTCCCAATAAATTCTAATACAATGTGTTAGAAAACGTTCAGGGTGATTTTTTTAAGTTAAGGGAGTACGAGGTTATGACAGTTGCTGAAAAGGGAATTAAGGCTAATTTAAAAATGTCTAATTTTAGGCACGGGAGCTGGAATGAATAAAATATACAAACAAGCTGAACAGATGTCTGTATTTATTTAGTAGTTAGTATATTTGCATTTAAACTCACATAATAAGCATAAACAGCCTTAGATATAATGCTCCCTATATATAATCTAAAATAGGGAATAGGGTGTAATCCATCACGCAGTGCGCTAGTCTTCGAAATTTTGGTTCTAAGACATATCAGTTTCCTCACGATCGACCTTCAACTCTTAAGTCGGGGCCATTACCACTGCTTAAACTCATATCCTAAAGTAAAATAATTATAAGTTCAGTTTTAGGCGACCTTCTTTTTTGTAATCAATTTAAAAAAGATGGAAGTGTAAAAACTTTATTTGAAAAAAATTAAAATAAATGTAAATTATCATTCAACAACTTAGGCATTTTTTTTTAATTGATATAAACTAGTGCTTGACTGCGATCTTGATGGTAAGGCGCACTAGTTTATTAAGAGCCAAGTCACTCTAGCCTTGAAGACACTTACATTATAATCGGACGGGAAGACCGCAGCAGGTAAATTGTTCCAGTCCCTCGATGTACGAGACGAAACCCTTGATCCGAACCGTAGAGGTTTTAACAACGTAAGGGTGGATAATCACCGTTCGTCGCGTTGTCTGATGGTAGAAATGAGGTGGTGGAATCAAGTCATGCAATTTCTGCGCAAACTCACCAAAATGCATCCTTTTAAACACCGAAAGGCTGGGTACCCTTAACCTGTGCTCAAGGCTTTTTTTATGGTGAATAAATCATCGAATGACAACCCCCGCTCTTGGGCGGAACGGGAGATAGTGTCAGACTCTTACTGACAAAAAGCCCACCCCGTTCCTTCTAGCCTTCATACCGGGGCTCGAGTTCCCTTTCGGATAACCCTGGCCCCAGTAGGCTTCAACCCGGCTGGGCCCCTGCTGTTGCTGATGTGCTCAAGACTTTGTAGATTAGACTTTGCCAACTCAAGTAATTGATAACCTTCTTGTCATTAAAACAAAGTTAATTTTGCATCATAGACTTGTAGAACCAACGCAAAAACGCGGCCATAATCTTCAACTTCACATTCTGACCTTACCACCATCAAACTCATAAAACGGTACACTTGCCCTTGCCACAGGTAAAAGTATATCAATGGATAGTACCACTTATTCCCCAAGGATGTAACGATCACGCGATCCCACAAAAGAAGCTTTTGAATTTAAAAAACATCGTGGTTTTTGTATACCTTCATTTAGGCTCAATTCGTATAATGAAAGACACTGGAAAAAATTGCTATGAGAAAATTGAAGCAACCGTATTGGTCTGTGGTATGAATACAAGAGCGTATAGGGCGTGTAAGGAGATAATGTTAATTTTTTTTACACAAATATGAGTACATATTACTAAAATACTTAACTAATAATATTATACTACCTTCTGCCCGTATCTTTGTCCACATGCCTGGATGGCCCGGTGACTATGTATTTTTGCTTGCAAAACAAGCTTGTGATTTTTCATGATACAGTTTTGAAATTTTTTACATGTGTACAACTTACACGTGTCTAGAATTTTATGTAGGTAAATATTTCGTGTTTTGGGTTTCGCTTAAACTAAAAATAGTGTTGTGTAACCAGGTACACTATTCAGGGTTTTCCTTAAAGATGGGTTATTGAGTATAACATACAGTGTAGCTCGAAGATGGTTGGTCTAAGTTCATTGCTTAATGCAAAAACCCAGTCTTGATCTTAATAATGTTTGAATTCTAGTCTAAATCTCGTCTGAACAATAATATAGTGGCATTTTTACAGTTTTAGAGTACGAGCAAATGAAATTGCTACTCTGAAAAATTAGCGTTAATGTCTTTTGTATTGACACTGAAGAATTACTAATTCAAATTCACACGTCAAAATTATCTAGAGAGCGAAATTTTAACTAAATTATTTATTTAAATAATTTAGTTAAAACATACACGTTACATCGTGAGGAAACCGGCATGTCCTAGAACCAAAAATTCGAAGACTTGTGACATTCACCAACCCGCACTGGGCCCGCGTGGTGAATTACGGCCCATTCCCTCTCCTAGAGAGGAGGCCTGAGTCCCAGCAGTGGGAACATTAAAAAGTCTAATGATGATGATGATGATTTATTTAAATAGTGAATCTCAATAAATTTTAATGTGGAATACATGTAAATGAATGGAGAGGAAAAGAGAAACCAAAGAAAAGATGGATGGATGGTGTCAGGAGTGATATGAAAGAATAGGGAGTCTAGTGATAGCGTGACGAGTGACAGGACATAATAGAAGTAAATAAGGGCAGGAAGAAGAAGAAACTCAATAAATCTAATCAATAGTGATAAAAAGGGGAATAAGTATTTGAAAGTGGCACTAGTGACTGAAAAGTTGAAAGGGAATCGTTTGTCTTGGTATGGTCATGTGAAAAGGAGGGATGAAACGCATGCTGCTAAAAAGTTATGAGTTTACATATGCAGGGTTGGAGGGAGAGAGGGAGGCCAAAGAAAAGATGGAGGATGGATTGTGTGAGAAGCGATATGAAAGAAAAAGGAGTTAGTGATAGCGTGACGAGTGACAGGACAGAATGGAAGAAAAAAACCTGTTGTGTCGACCCCAAATAAAACGGGACTAGGGCAGGAAGATGATGAAGATGATGATGAAGTATATAATAATAAACCTCAATTGCAGCAATACTTTAAAACAGCAGCTCCTTATCGATGAGTAGACCACTAGAAACGTTACATTTAGGTGAACTGATTTTAAGTTTCAATCAGAAACGTTTTTAAGCTATTGCATAGCTTCTATCGCGGGCCTTGAGCATGGAGACCGAATCCAGAAATTCCGTAACAAGAATAACCTAACACCCCCCACTCATTTGTTTTTTGAGCGTGGTGACCGATAAGAAAACAAATGAGTGAACAATCAATCCAAATTCAATTCAATGTGTGAAAGTGTAACTTCAATTAATATCAAAGAAAAAAAAAACAAAGGAAAAAAAAAATACTGCATAAATAAAATAAATAAATAATTATAATTGCATAAGTTGATAAAAATGCTATGCAATAGCTTTACCGCGGCAGTCCCCGAGTGCCACACGTCTTTTTTTTTCTGTGCAACAAGTTTTGAATTTATAAATTATTTATTTAAAAGATAAATTCACGGTGCAAACAACAACACTAAAACCAAACTCACTATTAAAGCATTGTGTGCAAAGCATAAATAGTGTTATTTACAAAATACGTTCGTAAAAATACGTCGTCGAATACGTTCCATACGCTCCTCAAAGAGATGTCAGCTAACCGTAGAGAAAGGCCCCTAGGCCTAACAGGGCCAATACAAGCTATAGAGCTCCGGGAATTTCTGACACAAAAGTGGTTTTAGCCAGCAAAACTCTGACTCAAACTCCCAATCCACCCTAGTACGAGAAAAGTAATTGGATGATTTCCTATCTCAAAAATAAAATGGTCGAAGATTGATTGCTAATTTTCAGGTTGTCAACTTCAACTTCCCAAAGATTTACGGCTTTCAGAAGCCGAAATTAAACATCTCCAAATTGCCTGTCATTCCATTGGCGACGATCCCACACGAGCAAGTCCGCCCATAATATACGGAAACCGGAGGTATCTATGCAAAAATCATAACCGTAGTAATTATAATAACAAACAAAAAACAAGACAAAAGATACCGCAAAACTAATATGACAAATAGATCAAACAATAGACGACCCGCAAGTCGGCGCGGGCGCAGGCAGCCGCAAAGATTTGCAAAAAAATGTCTTTGTCGCTCACCGCAAAAAGGTATGTTGCAAAGACGATTTTTTTTTGGTATTGTTTTAACGTGTCTCTTCAAACTTAAACCCTATTTTGAGAACAATGAGGTTTAATTTCATAGAGATTATGATGTTGCAAAATTTTTGTGCGAAATCAGCAGCAATTTTTTGAGGAAGCTAGGTTTGATCAATTTTAGACCTTATTTTGTTGATTTTAAGATGTAGGTTTCTGAAACTAGAAGTTTGTAAATCATAGATGTTTATAACGCTTCATAAAGCAAACAGTAATTTGTCATAGAGTAAAAAAATAATTAGAATAGTTTTTACAGTTGTTAAAGAAATATGGTTTTAATAACTGATATTAGTGTAATATTTGTTTTCTTTAATGTTTGGGTAATATTTTAGATAATTACGTACGGAGTTTTAAACTTTGGAAGATAATTGTTTTTTTTTTGGAATTTTGAGGATTTCGGCTCGAGCTTATTATGTCTCCTGTAGTTCAGCATAGATACCCTACCACAAGCTCTTAACGAGATCTATTTGACGACTTATATTAAATTGTTAAAGGGAGCTCCATCCCTCTTTCCCGCTCGCACGACTGACACTCTAACGTGTCATGGTAAGTCCCCAAAACATAACCGTTTCTATCATAACCTACTCTAAGATTAAGGTTAAGTCCAACCTTCAAAGCTTTGAGCACAGACGTTGGGTTGCCAGCCTTTCGGTGTTCTACACGATGCATTTTGGAGAGTGTGCGCAGGAACTGAATGACTTGATTCCGCCATCTCAATTCTACCATCGGACAACCCGACGTACGACAAGTATCACCCCAAACATTGTTGAAACTTCTACGGTCCGGACTAAGCGTTTCACCTCGTCGTTTATACCGCGTACGTCGAAGGAAAGTCAAGTTTTTTTTTTATCAACTTATGCAATTATAATTATTTATTTATTTTATTTATGCAGTATTTTTTTTTCCTTTGTTTTTTTTTTCTTTGATATTAATTGAAGTTACACTTTTTGAGCGTGGTGACCGATAAGAAAACAAATGAGTGGGGGGTGTTAGGTTATTTTCGTTACGGAATTTCTGGATTCGGTCTCCACGCTCAAGGCCCGCGATAGAAGCTATGCAATAGCTTAATAAAAAAAAGAAATCAACGTACCATTAGTTTGTCTTTGTTTTCTTTTTTAATTCAAGTTTCAGCATGCCGCTTCTTCTTATTTTTGAAAATGCGCCGATATTCTAATGGATGTGATAAAGTGTGGAGGAAGTCAAATAAGTAAGTGATGAAACTTTCAATGGTAGTTTATAATTTTTGCCATGGATGATTTCGTCAGGGAAACGGCATGCACGTTGTTTTGATTTGCATCCTCAAATCCTTCTCCCCCTCAAGTCGCATTCCTCAATCCTGAGGGTCGTGAAGTTCCCGCTGGATTAGCTTCTTATTGATGGTGTCTCTCCATCTGTGACGGTTCTTAGCGTCATGAAGGGCGACGTGCAATTTGGTATCCAGTGTGGAGCGGACTTGATCTGCTCATCATCACTATGATGTTGCCAGAGATGTGACGTATCTTAGATAAAAGTATCTGAAATACAGATACAAGATACAAAATACGTATTTGCATCTTGTATTTCAAATACTTTTTTATTTTTTTATTTTGTATCTTATATTTAGATATATTTTCCTGTTATCTTAGTATTTTGAAGATACTTTGTTCCCTAAGATACTTTTACTAAAATAAACTTCGCAGTTTTTGTTTCCGAACGAAACGGAACGCAGCGCGTTATTTTAAAATTTTGTCGACATTGTCGGGGTCCAAAATGACAGATGGCGACACTATCGTCCTACAATTGTCATCGTCTAAGATGTCCCATCATCCTCATCGAAAGAAGATGAGCGACAGTATGTTTGAGGAATTAGTTTCACTCAAATCTCAACTAAAACATAATGATTAAGTCTCAATTTTAATGCCTTATTACAAAAAAAAACGTCTCAATTTTAATACCTTATTAAAATTGAGACTTAATCAGTATGTTTTATCCATATTTTGTCTAAATTGTTTTCTCGAATAAATAAACTTAAGTTCAATTAAATGTTGTTTCCTTACAAAAGTATTTTATCTTTAAAAAGTATTTTAAAGATAGGTATTTTGTATCTTGTATTTCAAATACCTTTTCAGAAAACTACTTTTATCTTAATCTCAAATACTTTTCTGTAAAGTATCTTACATCTTGTATTTCAGATACTTTGTATAGGGTATCTTATACATCACTGGATGTTGCATCCTCAAATAGCATGTTTATTTCAATTAGAACAGTAACGTAGAAAAACAAAAGATAGCCCAATTTTTTTTTAGGCGTAACACAATTTGAGCAAACAAACTCCGTGATTAAGCCTGATTATTGGGTGTGGGTTCGATTCCCGATTATAGATATTTTTCGGTTAGAATTTGGCGGTTAGCAATATTGTTTTGGCGTGTAATAATGAATTATAGTTTGTCGGTTAGTTTGTTTTGCCCCAAATTTATTTTTTATTGAGAAAAAAAATTTGGAAGGCTTCTTTTTTGGTCTTATTATTAACGCTTATATTAGCTTCACCTGTATGTTTGTAACCAAGGCCTTTGAGCTCGATTTTGATCAACTTTGGGCGATCAGATTTTCTTCAAACTTTGCACACCCATCAAAGGCTGATGACAATACAATATCTGTTTTTTTTAGTGAAAAATAAAAATATAGTTTAAAAAAACTAAAGCGCGGGGTGCTCGATTTACGAAAAATATGGCACAAAGTGCCCGCATTTTTCACAATGATATTAATATTTTACGTTCATTATTATTATTCATACTGATGAAACGTATTTTATGACTTTAGTATTTAAAATAATATCGTCGACCGTAGGTTCAATTGAGGTAAGGGACAAAATACGATTTTTCAGGAGAGGCCGACAAAGTTTTTTTTCGGACTAAATCGCCTATAACTTTTTTTCTTAACACTTCCTTTTTCGGGTCTGATTTCACACATAATCTTGTATTTTAGTGCTCTATCTACACGTGTAACATTTATTTAAATAAATTAGCTATTTAAGAAAATAGATGTCCCTTACAACAACTTACTGACCAAGTATCTTGTAGTCTCGTCCCTTACATTAAATTGACCTCTGCGTTGGATTCAATTTATTAATAAATTCGTTGATTGGGAAGACCCTTACCTTATTTCAAGTGGATTGGCGGCAATAATTACATCATTTCAAGTTCCTATATTGCATAGTTTTTCAGATACATTGTTATTATGGGGCTGATTCGAAATTTGGATCCAAAAATCATTAGGGTAAGGGACATTTTTCTTAAGCTAGAATTTTTTCATATACACCATTCGATAGAGCGAAAAATTCTGAACAAAACTGTATACTTAACTCATTTTGGGTATTTTGTCCCTTACCTCAATTGAAGCTACGGTCGACGATATAACGGGGGTTGGTTGCCTAAGAAATTCCTGGCCAAACTATTATTAATTAAAAATTGTCTTTTTTTGGAAAAATGCGCAACCGTTATTCATGCCAGTGATTAATCAGTGAATGATATTTTGCTTTTATGTATATAGGTACTGGTAGATAAAAAATAATGACGGGGCCAATTAGGGCCGATCCGATTGTTCAAAGGAGTTACCGTGGGCCTCGCGAAAGAGCCACTGAAAGAACATTAAAGGTTTATACGGGCTTACGGACGACGAGCAGTGGATAGCCCACCGTCCGGTAAAGACCGTGCCCCAATTGTCGACGACAATGTAATGTTCCACACGTGCGTCGCAGTAACTTGATTGGCCAATGGCGAAAGTAATAATTTTAAGATTCAAAGAGTTTGTTTATTTAGTCACTTAGAGGGATTCTGCCAACACGGTCTCACCTCATCTCACCTAAAATTATCAAAAACTAATTTCCACAAAATTTCATAGTAACTGACCTGACCTAACAGCCTATAATGACTTAATGCTAACCTTATGAGGCGCCAAACACGTTTTTTTCCCTAAAAAACAAAGCATTTTACGCCCACTGTTGGTTTTACAATATTACTTAATCTCCTCGTTATAAAAATAAAAGAAAAAATGGCGCCAAATAACGCTTCGGCGCGCTTTTTACGACCGCCATCTTGAAAAAAAATATTTTATTGGTTATTTTTATTGCTTGTTTTTGGTCAATTTCGACTGCTGTTTGCTTTAATCATAGGTTTTCTGTGAAATAGCTAGGTTGTAAATAATTTTGGTGAAATAATGGGAAAATGCTACTAAGTAGGAGCCACCTAATTGGTGTTACGTTTGACAGTGGTCAATCTTTTTCACCCTGCTTCGAAACCTACAAATGAGCTCATGAAATACTTAGCTTACTATAAGTGTAACCTGTTACTTGAAAAAGGTATTGTTATAGATAATGATATAATTAATACGTAAAGTTCTTTAAAAATAATCTGGTTAGTGGTACGATCAGGAACCTCCGAATTGGGGGAGATCTCTGGCTTCCGCCAGAAATCAAATCATAGTCGTAAAAGTTTATGGCAACCACTAACCACCTTTGCAGAGCAGGTTATGGCAACTAAAATTGAAAAAAAACAAACAAAATTGAGAGGGAGATGTCCACTTGTTTGTCAAGCCGCATCTGAAGGACTAGATGCTGGAGGAAGGCTGACAGTACGTCTCTTCCGTCCCCCATAATATCGTCGTCCAAGTTGCGAGGTGTTTATTCTGTTGCTTCTTCTGGGCGGGTTAGATGCTGATGAAAACCACACCAGTCTTTCAGTTGCCATTTGTGTTTTAGGACCAGGGTTTTTTTCCAGAAATTCCCCGTGGCCTTGCCGAGCATCCACGTTCAGAAACACCTAAACAATTAAGTATAATAATTTGAGTAGCAGCTCACTCCTTCCTATAACTAGATATGGGGTTCAGCTAGCGCAAATCTTCAATGCTGGAATGATGGAGAGACCGTGTCCCTGTATCTACCCCAGTAAGAAAAGTCGAGGCGAGTGGTTTTAGTCAGTAGGAGTCAGACAAACCTCTCCACCAGCCTCAAGATGTAAAAGATCCACTAGGATACTTAAATAAAAAAATATAAAATAGGTAGGTATGTATAGTCTGTCTTAAAAGTCAACCGACTTGGGAATTTTGTATAATATGTAACCATTTAAAAAATACTTATATTCGATACTTTTTATAAGGTTCTTCTTTTAGTAAACAACGATCTCTATCTCTTAGTCAACCTTGATAATTGAACCAGTGTTGACTACATCAGATTTGATAAAATCCTAATAATTACCCAAGTCGTTTGACTGTCTAGACAGACTCTAGTTTCTGGAGACTCAGCTCTTTTAGCATAAAAAGTCAAAATCAAGACAGCAACATTTTTATTAAAAACAAAACATGTTTTGTCTTCACACATCAAACCCGATCCTTTACAACCTTATTATTTAGGCTTATAGTAAAGCAGGCACATTATTAAGTTAAATGAGGAGGCTATAAAGCTTCAACACTGGGCTGATACGATATAGCACCGATCGTGGGGACCGTTTAATTGGGTTGGCGAAACGTGGAGCGGCGCGCGCGCACGGCGACATAGATCAAGTTTTTGAAGATGCGACATTCAAGACCAATATCACCTCTAGAGAAATAGAAAAAAAAAATTGGCTTGATAGAAACCATACATTTGGTTCGCAATAAAGAATTCGACTTTGACTTTGACTTATCACAGCGGCTAGGAACCACAACAGTTTTAATTCGATTAGCAATCAAAATGGACTCTAAGATCTGTGAGTATCATTATTGTTATGGAATACTGACAGCGAATTATAATAATAACAATCATCATCTTTATTCTGGTAAGTTACACCCATATCATTAAATAAAAAATAAAAATTCTGTTTCTAAATGCCTAGAACCAAAGAGGCATTCTGCCTAAGAGATCTACAAATAGGTACTCTACTCTATAAGATGTGACTGTTAGTACCATCATTTTTGTCCTTATGGGCTCCCACACAAAACTACAATGCGATGCGATACAATGCTGCATCGCTAGAACCTGCCACAAAATAAATAGGTACAGAAGTCAATCTACTTATAAAGCGCGCTCGAGCAACGCACTCATAGACACCGCTCACGGACACGATGTCTCGGGAGCGTCTCGGATCACTCGTCAAACAGTTCCGGCTCAAACGCTCATTAGTGTGCGTCCACCGAGCGTAGGCATTAAAAGTGAAGTACATACATGTATGTCAATCTCATGAGATTGTCTTCTGTACCTATCTATTTTGTGAACCTGCGATGCGATTACGTGTGTCAAAGCATCGGTTCAGTTGACAATACAATGTGCGACTGGGGCCAAAGGTTGACCAACATTTTATTTAAATCAATTTAACTTATTACATACACAACTAAAAACTATAATTACAGTAAATTAAAAAAAAAAAAAATAATAAAACCCTACGCTAATTACGACTAACTAAAATCAAACTAAAATATGGCGTCAAAGGTTTAGTTTCGAAAGGGAGTTTTTCAGTCAGTAAGAGTCTGACACTATCTCCCGCTCCGCCCAAGGGCGGCTAATGTCATTTAGATGATTAAAAAAAAAACAATGTGCGAAGCGAATCAATCACAAGTTCTTGCGATAAGTCATGCGAGCTCTAAGATATTTACGATGCGCCGTCTCAAAAGATAGCCATAAGAATTTTAAAATTACTCACAGAGGACAACCTAACATAGGCACTAACATCACCATCCACTCTACCCCAAAGTCAATGGCAGGCACATCCAATCAATGGATGATTTATGGCACAAAGCCGGGCGGATGTTTGTTTAATCGATTACCTTTATGATTATGTCGGTAGCGCCTCGACTCCTCAACGGAGCCTGATTGCGCCTTTCTGGCGAGAAAAAAGGTTTTTTAGTGTTTTGGATTTTGAGTAAATGGGTCAATTGGGTTGGGAGTGGTGCTGGGAGTTATCCTGTTGACTTTTATGGAGAGTGTGGTGTTTTGTTTGGTTTCTGTTGATTGGCAAATTATTTATTTATTATTTATTTATTATACACTTTCTTGTACACCATTACATATACAAAAAAGAAACTAAAACACATACATACAATGGGCGACCTTATCGCTTTCCGCGATCTCTTCCAGGCAACCTGGAATAAACAGTAATTGCCTGGACAAGAAATGGGGCTGTCGTTGGTGTGACAAACTAGAGTTACACATATATATTATAATATATACACAGATATCTAAATATGCTGTATAATACATACATAGATATGTACATATGCCGTATAATAGATACATAAATACATACATAATTATTGAACACTATAGACAAAATTATATGTACATAAATGACGACTATCGATATTCACAATGACAGGTAATGTTCCTTAACGAGTCTTTTAAAAACAAGCAACGATTGAGCGCGTTAAATTGTGTCTGGTAATCCATTCCACAGACGAGCAGCCTGGACAGTAAATGGTTTGTCAAAGAACGCCGTAGTATGGACTGGCAATTTAAGTCGCAAGTTCTCTGATGATCTTACCAACTTTGTATGTGAGACTGTGAGTTGCAGAGAAACGTTTTTTAAGGTAAAGAGGCGTGAAATGGGAAAAGAGGATATTGGGGTGTAGAGGGTGTATTGGTAAAGAAAACACTTTGTCACTAGGTTTCAACGTGTTTCTCTGTGAGAATAAAGAAAGAGAAGTGTAAGTATTTGTGCCGAGAATTGTGTATTCAAATATTTAATATTATAACAGGTGCATAGAGAAGAATATAAAAATTTAAGACCAATAAAGTATCTCTCACGTGTATTCGTTGAGTTGCTCCTGGCGTTTCAGGGCCAGGTAGCTCTTTTGAATAATTCCACAGCACTAAAACACTCCTAATACTCGTAATGACTAGTATGAAAAAATGCTATGAAAAGTATAGTTTTTAGGATAAGTATCCAAATACATTAATCCCGATTCCCGTGGCATTCTCTCGATAAACAGCATTTCTTCAAAAACCTGCGATAAAAAAATCTAAATTCAAGCCATCTAAACAGCCAAGTTTCTCGTAAACATTTTGTCTAACAAGTTGATCAATAAGTGGCCTAACTTTTGCTAGAAACCGAACAGAAAGCTACTTTAATGCCTTGGTCACACGTACCGAGTAAACGGGCGAGACAGTACTCTCGGTCGAGTACTCGGTACGTGTAAATACAGCGCCGAGTGCTCGGCCTACCATTTATCTCTAGAACTGGCTTACATCACTGTCTCGGCCGAGCAACATTTTACTGGCTCACCCTTTTACTCGGTACGTGTAATCAAGTCATTACGTACATAGTCGATACCCTTTATAACGTAGAAGAGCGCTAAGAGAGGGTATTCCAAAATCATCTCCTAAAAGGATGGAACGGGGGTTCAAAGTTTGCATCGAGATACAAATACCGGCACGAATCTTGAGCGCTCGTCGAAAGAGTCAGCCATCATCGTCGAGCCAATCACTGTAACTACAAAGACGTACTCCCAGCTCCCGCGTCTCACTTCATACCACTAAAGCCACGTATTCACTGAACAACAATTGTTTATAAACTCTGTTTCAGAAACAAAGTCTACGTGTTTCTGAAACAAATAATTTTGTTTCTGTAAACACTACGTGTTTATCGGTATGTTTCGGTGCTCCCCACTTACGGCGGAGAACACAGAAACAAATCAGTTGCGCAACAGGTGCATGCGGGTGTGGACGCGTTATGCAAAAAAATGTAGGCACCACATAACAACACTACTTCCTCGAGCGACATGACATAAGCAACTGACTGTGTGGACGGCAGAGTTTCCGAAACATTGTTCTTGGAAACATTTACGTTACTTTGTATCCGAAACATTGTTGCTCAGTGAATACGTGGCTTTAAGAGACCCAATACTTCACTTCTCATTCAAGTCTGCGGTCAAGTCAGCGCTCAAGATCCGTGACGGTATTTGTATCTCGATGCAAACTTTGAACCCCCGTTCCATCCTTTTAGGAGATGATTTTGGAATACCCTCTCTTAGCGCTCGCCTACGTTATAAAGGGTATCGACTATGTACGTAATGACTTGATTACACGTACCGAGTAAAAGGGTGAGCCAGTAAAATGTTGCTCGGCCGAGACAGTGATGTAAGCGAGTTCTCCTCCTACTTTCGCGCGGAACCCTAAAAATCAGAAAACTATTGCATAAAACACACAAAAAATCAAAATTCCAGGTACTTATCTCTATTTTTTCACAGCCTTAGGTGCCCTATATTCTCGCCTTACGGCCATCTGATGCCGTAACAGGCTGCAATTAGCCCAAGGGTGAGTTCACGGTGGGTGAGCGTGCCTTATGGGAAAGTGGCTGAAGATCGGGACAGGTGGTGGGGTTCCCACGGGTGACGGTAGCGTGTTTGTAACAAACTTGACTTTATAATGTAAGTTGTGTGTGAATTTAGGCTAAGATAGGTAGAAGTCTAACTAAAAGTCATAGTCGAGGTTTTTAACTGGCCAAAAAGCCAAAAACAGTTTTAGCCGGCCTGTTGGTCTAGTGGTTAGTGATCCTGACTGCTATGCCGGAGGTTCTGGGTTCGGTTCCCACCCAATACAAATGTTTGTATGATGAATGAGCACGATTATTTGAAGACAAAACCAATGTATATTTATAATAATTGTTTATTCTCACCACTAAAAAGTTTTACAATATTAAGGAACTTAATTTAAAAGTACTCGATACAAAGCATACAATGTGGTGCAGTTTAATTGTACTGCAGTATATAACGTAGTGGCTGTATTATGCCTCCAACAGTTTAAATCCTATCCCCTGAACTAGGTGGTAACCTGTATCTCAGGGGGTAGTGTTCAGCCATTAGTTTGTACAATATTTACCACGAGTACCACTAGGTACTCTAAAGATGATGAGAGTGTTGTGTAATTGCGAAGGTACATATGTGTATGGGGAGTGTGTGAGTGGATATCATATTGGAGTTATGTAATAAAGATAATGAGATTTAGGAATGATAATGTAAAATAGACACCATCTATATCCTCCATACATACTTTTGACCCCTATTTCATCCCCGGAGGTGAGTCTCGGTAAATCCGTTCTTAGCGGATGTTTACATCTTAGAAGGAACCTACCTGCCTAATTTTAAGTTTGTAGGTGTTACAGTTCCTGAAATTTCGTGATTAATTAGTGAGTGTTATTTCGCTTTTATATATATATAGATATTACATATATAAATTAAACTCAGGCACAGAACAAATGAGCGTGCTCATCACACAAACATTTATCTTGGGTGGGAATCCAAGCCACGACCAAAAGCAATCAGGGCCATTGATGTCTAGGCAATTAGGCATGTCAAAAGTAAGTTTATCGTATTTATATAGTGTACCCATACTTCTCACCCCTAACACTAAAACGGCCTACCCCACCAGAGCTCAATACCGTTGATATGGTAATGTAAGTAATGTGTCACGGTCTAGTGACGTCATACGATGAACATTACTGGTTTAAGTCGTGATACCATCAGTTAGCAACAGATGGGTAATGTAATGACCATTTGGATATAATAAATGACTTAGGTCTATACTCTTGCGCCTTCCCAACTTCCTAGTTTGTCGTGTTGTGCTGGGGCTGCCGCTGCGGCTGCGGAGAACCTCCTCATCTCAGTCGACAGACGTCCTCTGTTGGACATAGGCCTCCCCCAAGCGTCGCCACAATGCACGATCCTGTGCGTCCCGCATCCATCCAGGTTGTTATATTTCCGCCGCGAAGAACCTCAAGCGGCGGAAATATAACAAACTTATTGGAAGTTATATCTTCGAACCGTTTGGGGTTCAAACTCTCGATTTGTGGGGTCCGAGTGCTCACAAGTTGTATAAAGATCTGTCGAAACGTCTAGTTGGCGGGCTTTTGCCTCGGACAGAGGTTGAGCTTTGTCATACAGCATGGCAATGCCGTCAGTCTTTTGGGCACATTAGGTCCCTTCTGTTTACATAGCCATACCAAGATAAACGATTCCCTTTCAATTTTTAGTCACTAGTGCCACTTACAAAACATAGGTTTTAAAAAAACATTTTTTTCTTCTTCTTTTACACGTCAATTTTTTCGTCAATTTAAACTGAATGAAGGCCGATTTTTTATAGCTTGCGAAACCAAAATAACACAGCGTTCAAAGCAATATCTTTCTTTCTTTTCATTGCCTGCTGCAGTCTTCCCGTCCGATTTTAATTTAGGTGTCTTCAAGGCTAGAGTGAATAGGTTCTTAATAAACTAGTGCGCCTCATCATCAACGATTGCATCACTGCTTACCATCAGGTAGGATCGCAGTCAAGTACTAGTTTCATCATTATCATCATTTCAGCCGATAGACGTCCACTGCTGGACATAGGCCTCCCCAAGTGTCGCCACAATGAACGATCCTGTGCGTCCCGCATCCACCGCATTCCCGCAACTCTCACCAGATCATCAGCCCACCTTGTAGCAAAGCACTAGTTTATATCAATTAAAAATAAATAAAAATCCTTCTTCTCATTATGACCTAGGCATAACACCAATTCTAATTGAACCAATGCCAGAACAGACAATAATATTCCAGAAACCCCAAAACTGACCTACTGGGAGTCGAACCGGTGACATATGGCGCGTCGGTTACCACGTGTCGCCCACCTGAGCGTACACGTGCTATCCACGGGTTTTTGTTACCAATATCAACCATCAAACTGTTTGTGGGTGCCGGCAGATTGGTTGCTGTTTACGTTTTGTTTTAGGGATTCTGGGTACTTTGACTTTTCGATAGGGTAGGAAATATAGGGATTTTTGCAATTATTATGATAGTCACTCATATACTTATAACTGAAAGGTAGAAATGTAATGTATCACATTACATTTCTCAATAAAAAAATCGCCTCTTCTACAGAATTGACAATAACTATGTTTTTAGGGTACCGTACCTCAAAAGGAAAAAAACGGGACACTTTTTTGTCCGTTTGTCTATCAGTCAAGACCCTTTATCTCGGGAACGCGTGAAGGTATCGAGTTGAAATTAAGACCGTATATGCAAATCTGAAGTCCCTTGAATCTGTGAAAAAATCAAACTTCTAGGTTAACGAAAAAAAAAAGATGCGGTCGTTTATATCACAAAAAAACATATTTCGGCGCTCACAAGGGAATCAAAATTCATAGGAAACTTCCCGTACACCCAGAATCCTGTAATTTGACATAAAGCAAGGTCATATTACACAGGTATAGGAATATATCTGAAAACCGTAAAATGTTGGTTATATCACAAAAAAAAGACTTTTTGCGATTCGGAAAAATCTTCGAGACGACATTTGGAAATTGAATTATCTGTATAGGTAAGTTTGTACGAAACCCTCAGTGCGCGAGTCCGACTCGCACTTGCCCAGTTTATCTTTTTAAGATGAAATGAAAATGACAAAAGATGATAGGTACAAATACAAACTCCAAACAGGGTCAAAGTCGCTAATAAAAGTCAAGCACATAATAATTTAACAAAGAGGGGTTAAATTCAGGGTCAATAGTAAGTCAGAGGGGTGGTACATCACCCCTGGGTGTGTGTCCAACAATTTTAATTAGCGACCGGCGTACAACCGTTATAGGAACATATGGGTGGCTTATGGGATGTTTGTAGGGTGCAAATAGCTATAGTAGGGCAAATGAAATTATTGTTTTATTCCTTTTTTATTGATATTGGCATTATTTTGACGCTGGATTTGTGTGGGGGTGAGATTGCAATAGATATTATGAGAATTATTGAACACAAGATGAATAAGATGACCATGCCAAAGATGTTTTTCTTTAGGTTAGGTTTTTTTTGTACTTCTACCCCCAACATGGTCGGAGTCTTCTCTGAGCTTTACTGAAGAGAAAACAATATGTGTTTAGATCTTTAAGGCACAAACTGCCAAATTAAGATAGGTTTCTGTTAGGATCACGATACTGTCCAAAATCTTTGCATATTAGGTAAATTAGTAGATATTTGAGCAGTGGTGGCCGAGTGGTAACGACCCCGATGTACGAGTTGTAGGTCGCAGGTTCAATCCCAGCCAAGCGTATTACTTTAAACGGTGAAGGAAAACATCGTGAGGAAACCGGCATGTCTTAGAACCAAAAATTCGAATTCATGTGACATCTACCGACCCGCACTGGGTTCGCGTAGTGGTTTAAGGCCCATTCACTGTCCTAGAGAGGAGGCCTGAGTCCCAACAGTGGGAACATTATAAGGCCGACTGTGCTATGCTACGCTAGTAGATAATTATAGTGTTTATATGTACTATGACTAATATGTAGATATAATAATTTTTAGAAAATACAAATCTAAGTACCTACTTCGAAGAATACAGTAGGCATTAATACAATGACAAGAAAAGTTCCTTCACAATTTGTTAAAACGCAGGCAGTGTTTGCGCATGTTTTATTGTAAGAGGCAATGTATTTTACAGACGAGCCTGGACAATAAATTACTTATCCAGAAAAGTAGTTTAATGCATTGGCAGCCTATAGGAACTCATTTAAAAGCAGTAGATTTTAGGGGATACCTAACTACCACCCCAATCCTATAAGATCGGGGCAAAATTCCGACCCCTGTAGAAAACATTACCCAGAATCCCAAACACACTACCTGAGAATCCTGTGATCCAAACTTTTTCATCAGTAATTCGTCCATTTTTTTTCTAACAGTGATACTTTGGCTATTATTTTGTCATAAAATATACTCTATCAAAACATTTTTTGGGATACGAGACGGATTCTGATGATTGGACTTGTTTTTTTTTTTTGTAGAAATAGCAAGCCGACACGGTTTTTTTGTGGGTAGATTAGACTATGGGTATTTGCATTGAGGAGTGAGGAATTTGAGTGATAGTATTGTATTGGCCCCCCGAAATGATCAATTGCAATTGAAAATATTTCCTTAAATGACTAGGTATTTATTGTCTTTTTTTTTAATTACTTAAACCAGCGCTTGACAGCGATCCCACGTGATAAAGTTCTCACAAAATAGAAGCCCCGTTTTGACATGCTTGTTTGGTGTACTACTAAAATATCTAAAATAGTTACTTCCATACCGGACCCCTAAGTATTATTTTATTGTTTCTTTCAATGTTACTGTAATGTCTTGTTAGAAGAGGCTTTTTTAAGGTTCCGTAGCCAATGGCAAAAACGGAACCCTTATGGATTCGTCATGTCTGTCTGTCTGTCTGTCCGGCCGTATGTCACAGCCACTTTTTTCCGATACTATAAGAGCTATACTGTTGAAACATAGTAAGGAAATGTATTCTGTGAACCGCATTAAGATTTTTACACAAAAATAGAAAAAAAGCAATACCTTTTTGGGATCCCCATACTTAGAACTGAAACTCAAAAATTTTGTTTTCATCAAACCCATACGTGGGTAGATTTTTTTATACGTCATAAATCTAAAAAAATACACTATTATTAAAACATCGATCAAAATTACAAGAACTTTTATATTAGATACTTGCTGCTACGGAACCCTTCAAGCGAGAGAGAGAGTGTCAGAATTTAACTGACTAAAACCCTCATATGCTCCTTCAGTTGCTCTTGCAATAACCCTTTAGAATCATCTTGCAGCCCTATTAGTGTCTAGTTTATCTAGTTAGTCAAGTACCGGGTAAAATGGGGTGAATAGAGACAAAACTTTGGCTTGGTTTTTCACTTTGATACCATTAATATCGGCCTCTAACAGAGCATCGATTTTTTAGACTAACAATTCATTAATAAATTGATATAGTTAAATGCTGCAAAAAATATTCAAATATCGAGAAAATACCTCTTTAAAGTTTTGTCTCTATTCACCCCATATTACGGTAGATATTAAGTAATTCTTCTTTTCAGTCTTCCATTCTTAGAAAAGCTTCCTGCTAGAGCTCTTAAGGCACCAGCTTCTCAAGTAAGAAGTTGCTTGCGGGTACGAAACCGGACAAGTACCAATGTGAATTTTTCTCTTTCTTTTCTGCTCTGGGTGGAGCGGGAGGGCGTGTCAGTCACTGCAACCTTCAGTTGCCCTTTGCATTATTATAGGGCACATTTATTTCGCAGCCCTCATCACCATGAAGAAATGTATCAAGGTGTTGCTCCACTTAACATTTTTTTTTGTGCAGGCAACCCTTAACAAGGGTTGACAAAAACGTGTCAACGGGTTGCGCAGGCGCCGATTGTGATGAATGACTAACGGATAGACATTATCTAAATCGGTAAATAATGATGCTACATTTGTCACTTCACCCTTTTGTCACCCTTTGATTTTGATACTTGGAAGGTGGTAATTATTATGAAGGTCTAAAAAATAGTCTAAAATGAGGTTATTCGGAAAAAAACCGGTGTCACTGGTAGGAACTGGATTAGCAAGCTGAAGTGGACATGGACCGCTCATGTTTGTCAAAGGACTGACAGGTAATGAAGATGGACTTATAAGAAAAGGCTGAAATGGCTGAATTCATAGGGTTTTATGACCATCTTGCCATGTTGTAGGTAAACCGCAAAAAAACATGTTTAAGTAGATACCTACCTATTCGCTCAAAGGACTTGAACGTTTATTTTGTACTTTCACGTACTTCAGTTTGCTAATTATCTTGATAGTTCAAACGCCCCGCAGAATAGAATCCACAGCCCAATATTTTTTTTCTTACTGCTACAGGTTGCGCCATCTATTGTACACTTTGGAAACTGCAGTACAAAATAGCAGCCAGCAAACTTCACTGTTCTTAGTTTGTTAAGACTTCCACAGATGGCGCTGTACTCAAATAAAACAACTTGTTTTTTTTAACATTCTTTTAATTAATTCTACAATAATAAAATAGTAATCTAAATGCTTCATAAAATATTACAAATGCATAAACTGTTCAGTCTCTTTTTGGAACAATTGTGAGTGTTTTCTATGACTCCCTACTAGAATTTAGTATGTGAAGCCTTTGTTTTCCAATTCTTCTCTTACTTTCTGAGGATTTGGCCAAAAGACCATGAGGATGGTTGAACCTGAAACGAGAAAAACATATTTTAACTGCTTGCCCGAAGCTTGCGCTTAATAGACTACATATACTTAAGCTGATAAAAAATAAGTAAGTAGGAAAGCAAAAATAAATAAGTAGGGTTCATTGTGGCGACACTTCGGGGAGGCCTATGTCCAACAGTCTTTCGGCTGAAATGATGATGATGAAGTAGGAAAGAGGAAAGAAAGAGATGAGGAGGAGCTTCTATTAATCGAAGCTTTGAATTTTTGAAATCTCATAATATAAAAAAAAATATTTCTGGAATGAAGTGCCGTAAATCAAAGGCAAGTCAAATTACAGGATTGGCTGTAGAATATATAGGAGAAGGAATGGGCCGTAGGTACCTAATCCAGCACGCGGGCGGGTCAAGTGCGGGTTTTTTTTTTATTTGTTACAAACTAGTACTTGACTGCGATCCCGCCTGATGGTAAGCAGTGATGCAATCGTTGATGGTGAGGCGCACTAGTTTATTAAGAGCCTATTCACTTTAGCCTTGAAGACACCCAAATTATAATCAGACGGGAAGACCGCAGCAGGCAAACTGGGTTGGTAAATGTCACATGTCTTCGAATATTTGGTTCTAGGACATGCCGGTTTCCTCACTACCTATGTTTTCCTTCACCGTTTTGAGAGCAGTGGTGATGAAATAAATTACACATAGTAATGCGCCTGGCTGGGTTTGAACCCGCGACCTACAACTCGTAAGTTGGGCTGTTACCACTCGGCCACAACTGCTCCATAAAATTCAGTAGGTAGGTATATCGCAATAATTAATTTTGCGATAATTTACGGGCCAGAAACTGTAGCATTATCTTATAAATATTTTATTAAAAGTAATCCGGCAAATATATACATTTAAACTCAATGTTTTATGTACAAGTAGTTCTCACCAGCAGTAAAAACTCCAAAAACGGTGAAAGCCTCGTGACAGTGCAGGTCCAGCGTGGCTCCGAGGAAGTTGGACCCGACAGCCGCACCCGTCCGTCCCACCATGTACATCACGCACATCGCCATAGCCCTAGAATAATAAAAAATAATGTTAGTGGTTCCGTGGTTCCAGACCCTTTCTATGCTTTACGAAAGAAGTACTCATCTCCCTAATAATAAAGGACAAACTTGCTTGAATGAAGCTTTGAAATGACGTCTTTTGTTGTTTATACAGATTGATAATTTTAGCCATTCATTTGCCAACGTCCATACTACGTTGAATACACCGGTTCTCGTCCGATCACCGAAGTTAAGCAACATCGGGCGCGGTCAGTACTTGGATGGGTGACCGCCTGGGAACACCGCGTGACATTGGCTTTTTGCAGTTTTTTATTCTTACTATAATTTTATTTTGTAGTTAATTGTTTGTTTGTTTATAATTATATGTTTTAATTTGTTTTAGTTTAGTAGTAAACTTTAGTCAGTAATATATTTTCTTGTTTTAGTTTTAAAACACGCATTTTTTTTTTCTAAGACATTATTTTCAATATCTAAGAGTCTGACACTATCTCCCGCTCCGCCCAAGAGCGGGGGTTGTCATTGGATGATTTTTCCCACCATAAAAATGGGGTTTTTGAAAATTCACTTTCTAAGGGGTTGAAAAGAGAGAAATTCGTTTCTATGCAAAGATTTATTCTTTGGGCAAATGTATTTGTCAAGTAGTTACAAATCTAAGTAAATAAAGAAGGTTTCCATTACGGGCGCGGTAGGCATGTCATAAAGTAGGGCAATACTCATAATTCAATTACCAATAGCAAACTTGCGATCTAAGTGTGCGTGGTCTGTTAGATGCGTAATGCGCGTTCGTATTGGTTTATTGCCTGTAGTGGAGTTAAAGGGTGTAAGACAAGCGGCGACACTCGTTGTAGTAAAAACCGGCCCAGTGCGAGTCGGACTCGCCCACGGAGGGTTCCGTAGCAGCAAGTAACATAATATAAAAGTTCTTGTAGTTCGTTGTAACTTTGATCGATGTGTGTGTATTTTTTTAGATTTATGACGAATAAAAAAAAAACTGCTTACTAGATCTCGTTCAAACCAATTTTCGTTGGTAGTTTACATGGTAATGTACATCATATATTTTTTTTGGTTTTATCATTCTCTTATTTTAGAAGTTACAGGGGGGGGGACACACATTTTATCACTTTGGAAGTGTCTCTCGCGTAAACTATTCAATTTAGAAAAAAATTATATTAGAAACCTCAATATCATTTTTAAAGACCTATCCATAGATACCCCACACGTATGGGTCTGATGAAAAAAAATTTTTTGAGTTTCAGTTCAAAGTATGGGGACCCCCAAAATTTATTGATTTTTTTCTATTCTTGTTTGAAAATCTTAAAGCGGTTCACAGAATACATCTACTTACTAAGTTTCAACAGTATAGGTCTTAGAGTTTCGGAAAAAAGTGGCTGTGACATACGGACGGACAGACAGACAGACAGACAGACAGACAGACAGACAGACAGACATGACGAATCTATAAGGGTTCCGTTTTTGCCATTTGGCTACGGAACCCTAAAAACGGAATGTATTTATTTATTTCTTTTCTAACCTATTTCTACTTTTCTGTTTAAACACAGAAAAGACGAAAGAACGACCACTATAAAACGATTTACGGAATGTTAAAGGTTGTAGGGAAGAATCTTATATCTTTAGTTAATAGACTTAAAACTTGGCACAAACTAAAAGACTGTTATCTTACTGCTTGAACTAAATTCCAAACAAGGTATAAAAGGTGTTCGTTTTTATGAAAACGTTTCTCGTGAACAGAGTCGCGGGCAACGTGCTAGTTAATACGATCCTGATTCCTGGAAATGGAGACCCAAATGCTTGTCCATCAATCTACTAACCTCAATTGTGTCGGGAACACATCAACAGCAATAGCTGCCAAAATAGAAGCAGCACAGCCTGAACATAAGCATATTATGAGCAGCACGGTCGCTGCGATACCCTCGGGCACGAAGGCGGCTCCAACTGTCGCGATGCCGCAGATAAACATTATACCACCTGGAAGAGAAAAGGATCCATTATCAGCCTTATAATGTTCCCACTGCTGGGACTCAGGCCTCCTGTCTAAGAGGGGAAATGGGCCGTAATCCACCACGCGGGCCCAGTGCGGGTTGATGGATGTCACATGTCTTCGAATTTTTGGGTCTAGGACGTGATAGGTGCATTACTGTGGATGAAGATAAAATGCCTTGAAACATGCTGAACAGTTTGGACGCATTTCAGATTTATAAAGAATATAATTATTATAAGATAAGTTCATTGTTAATGCAATATCTGCAAAGTGTTTGCAGATCCTACGCCATCAAAAGACCTCATGAAACGTGTTAATATTTTGCTAGCAACCTAAGTTGCCTGTCGGTTTTTTATCGTTTACATTTCAAGGAATGTGTACCCGAATTACAGAAATTATTTCCGCCCAGCTCGTTCCATCGTCGGACCACCAGACATACGGCGTTGCACCACCGGTACATGGTGAACATCCCACCATACACTCAAAACTTTTAGGGCAATCATATTCATTGTGCGTAGGTACAGCCAATGAGTACAATTGGGATGCCGAAGTCTTTGTTTCCTGATATTTACAACCTATGGGTCTAAGTCAAAAGTGAATAGGTTATTTTTAGGCAAGCGTGCTCCATCGTCGGCCACATCGGTGCATCCCATCCGGTGAGATAGTGATCAAGTCAAGGCTATTAAAAAAAAAATGATATAGGCAATTCTATCCTTCTGATGAAGTGAGGATAATTTCTCATGAATGCGAGTCGAATGACTAAATAATAAAGGTTCTAAGACCAATGCCCTCAAAGACATCTGCAGATTTAAAAGTCCATGAAGTCTTTATAGAGAGAAACTTACAGTATAACGTCTTCTTGCCAATTTTGTTGATGAAGAAGCCTATGGCTAAGTACGTGAGCGCGAACACGGCCCCCATGGACATGGATATGGGGAACACCGCCACTGACACCTCTGACTCGCACACTGCTTCATCAGAAGACAGCATCTGGAAGAAGAATGAAAGATTTTGATGGTAGCTTTATGAGCTACAATTTTATTTATAAAAATGTAGGTTGGTATTCGACACTTTTGTTGGATCAGGATTTTATTTCATAGTCTGACCATAGACAATAGCATATTTACGTACTTATAAATAACTATTATGTTTTGCGGTTACATTAAGTAAACCTACGAGTAGGTACAATACAAAAATGCGCATTTATAATGATGTTGCGGCTGTAGTGCGCCACGTACCTATATTTGCGGAGGCGCGCACCTAACTTCTACCCTAGGTACTCTGCGCAAGCGATGCGCATCAATGCTGAGTAGAGTGTGGACTAGTATTACCATTTTAAGTATGACCATCCTGAACCTGTTAGTTTTCAACCAAATACATTTCGGAGTGGTAAGTAGTAGGTAGGTATGCGTCGGAATTGCATAATTTTATTCCATCAAGCCCGTTTCATCATTAGATCATCAAACGTATGGCGATACACTGGTAGATGGATAGTACAAAATTTTGATAGTAGATTCATTGTGCGTACAGCTAAGGAGTGGAACTCCACAGCAGAGTTTGTGTTTTCTGATAGCTACAAGTCTACTACCTAGGGGTCTAAGTCAAGAACGAACAGGTTACTTCTAGGCAAGCGGGCTCCATCGAACACATCAAACCCAAGCCTATCAATTAATATAAATAGCATAGCTAGTAGATTTGACTTTCTGGACTTGCCACAGGCAAAAAAGTACTTACGCTTGCATTAACGAATTTATCATGTATGATCTGACATATCGTGATACTGCGATTTGTATTGCTTCTTAAAATACTGTTCAGTATATCTGGAACCCAAACGTAGAGGCCACTCGACCTGGAAAATAAAAAAGGATTTATAACTGGCGTAAAATACACTAAAATAGTGCAAACTATCACACACGCATTAAGAACCGAGGCAGTGGCGTAATTATATCATCTGAGGCCCGTGGAAAATTCACTGGATAGGGCTGGGGCCCCTGAAAAATCAGGTCACGTTGTAATTTAGTTTTTTTTTATCTATGTTGGATTACTTCTTCTGAGCTCTTGGACTCTAAGACCAGGGGCCCCGTCGGACTGGGGGCCCGTGGCATTTTGCCAGCCTTGCCACCCTATAGTTCCGCCACTGAACCGAGGCCAAATCGTCGAGGGCCCACGCCATACGCGCCTTAAAGGTGATCAGAGGGGCCTGTACCCGCTAATGCAACGGAAAAAAAAAATCAGAAAAGGATACTGCGGTCATTAGACAACGGATGGACACAGGTGAGTCATACATAAGTACATAAGTATAAATCTGACTCGCCCTCTCCTTCTCTAGAGCGGGAGAAGTCAGGGTACATGTTTGATAACGGATACCGTAGGTGCGGGTTAAGATTAAACCAATAATTTCTTGCTCTGCTCTGTTTGCACTGAAATTCAAATTTTCTAAAGTTTTTTTTGCAAAAAATATACCACCGGTAACAACATACATGACGTATTTACACAGTTATACTCATTAAAATCATCAACATGACTTTCTCTCCAAATTTTCCAAATTTTAAATTAGAGAAGAAGTCATATGAATTACCGAAAATATGATTTTTGCTTCACCCTGAAGTCATCATCATCATCATATCAGCCGAAAGACGTCCACTGTTGGACAAAGGCCTTCCCCAAGTGCCGCCACAACGACCGGTCCTGTGTGTGTGTCCACCCTGAAGTGAATTCCGCAAAATATGTTCAAGATACCAACCATAAACGTATTATTACTAAGAGTTTATAAAGCAGTTAATAAATTATTCATTAAGGTACTTACACCATGAATACCGCAAACATCGATATGTGAGAAATGAACACACATCTGAGGAGAGGCACCTTGAACATCAACCCCACGTTCTTGACTGCACCAGCGAAGCCTCCGGCCTTGACCTCTTCACTGCCTGTTACTAGTTTCTGCACCTGGGGAAGAGAGTCTAATATCAGATTATCATCACCAACCTTCAGCTCACTGCTGGAAATAGAACTCTATCATCGCTCACAATATTTTTTTAAAGATGTAGACTAGTGCTTGACTGCGATCCCACCTGATGGTAAGTAGAGATGGAATCGTTGATGGTGAGGCGCACTAGTTTATAAGCCTATTCAGCTAGACTGAAGACACCTAAATTATAATCGGACGGGAAGACATCAGTAAGTAGGCAAATTGTTCCAATCCTTCGATGTAAACGAAGAGGCGGCACCAAACATATAAGAAAGGTCGATTAGTGCTTGATTGTTATCCCACCTGATGGTAAGCAGTGATGCAATCGTTGATGGTGAAGTGCCTACTCAAGAAACGTCCAACGCCGGCTGAACATAAGCTTCCCCCAGTGTCACCACAATGACCGCTCGCATTTTCACGGCTCGACACCAGGTCATCGGTCCACTTTGTGGTAGGCCTTCCAACGGTCCATCTTCTATAGAACCTTTAGGCCCCATCGCCCATCCGTTCTATGAGCAACGTGCTCGGTCCACTGCCACCTAAGTTTGTGGATTTTTCAAGCTATGTCGGTAACCTTGGTTCTCCTGCGGTTATCTGCATTCCTGGTGTTTGCAACTCCGAGCATAGCCCTTTCCGTTGCCCTTTGGGTGACTGTAAACCTTCTGATGAGGCTAATTGTAAGCGACCACGTTTCAGTGCCCTATGTTATTACCTATGTAAATTATTGCAACTGTCATCCACAGTTCTTTCCTCATTTATTTAACGCTGCTATAAATCAACATGACTATTAAGTTTTATCTAGTATCAAAAGATAACATCGTGAGCTCTGGCTTTTCTTATCATAATAAATACTGCACTATTCATTCGTATCTAGTTTCAACCGGAACAGCTCATGTGTGTAGGTACTGATTTCCATTACCAACGAGCGGTTAATCTTTTACGAATCTAATCGATTTGCAGTCTTTATCTGTTATGCTTATATCTATTAAAGACTACCCGACCCGGTGAACTTTGTTCCGCCTAACAGTCAATGACGCAATGCACTTCATGACGCCAAGAACCATCAATAAGAAGCTAATCCAGCGGGAACTTCACGACCCTCAGTAATGAGGAATACAACTCGAGGAGGAGGAACAGTCAATGAATGCAGCATATCTTTCGATATAGTCAACCGATTGCAATGAAACAAAGCCTAAGTAATATATCAAGTTACACAAAATTTTTATGTATAAAAGTTATCTACATCGACTTCGTACATTTTACGTGATGCGTGCACAAATAAAAACTTCTACAGATTTATTAATAAAGATAGATCACCCTACGTAGAAAGTAAACGATAATCTACACTATATTAGATACTAGCGGCCCGTCCCGGCTTCGCACGGGCAATAAATATAGCCCATGTTACTCAGGGTGAATGTAGCTTTCCAATGGTGTAAGAATTTTTGAAACCGGCACAGTAGTTTTTGAGTTTATTCGTTACATACAAAAATACAAATCTTTCCTCTTTATAATATTAGTATAGATTTATTTTTATTTTATCTACACTAATATAATAAAGAGGTAAAGTTTATTTTTTTGTTTGTAGGAGGTAATCTCTGGAAGTACTGGTCCGATTGCTAAAATTTTATCACCGATAGAAAGCTGCTTTATTCCTGAGTGATATAAGCTATATTTTATGTGCACGAGTTAAGCTGCGGGTAAAAGCTAGTTTATCATTGTACTAGCTTCTACCAGCGGGCCCAGTGGCTTCGTCCGCATGAATATCCTAAGAATCCGCATGAAGAGGTTCAGTTGAAACCCAGCGTCAGACAACTACCCGTAGTAGTCTGGCATTTCGCTGAACTGTACCTTTTTTGGCGCAAACGTGTGACAGACAATGTTACTTTTTATTTATTTATTTTTTTGTTTTGTGTTTGTCTTAAGTTTTTGTTGTCTACAATGTTTTTTGCGCCAAAATAAATACTTTTCTTTCTTTCTTTCTTTCATGAATGTAGATTCTCCACATAAACTTTGGACCCCGATTCACCCTCGCAGGGGGTAAATTTTGGAAAATCTTCTCTTAGTAGGTACTCGCCCACGTCATAAAAGAAAACCTTCTGCAAAATTTCACGCTACAACCAGCACCTGTAATGTTGGCTGTGCGTTGATTATGTCAGTCAGTTAGTTTAGTCAGTAACGCGCAATAGCGTGTTGTTCATTGGACCAAAAAAATTGTGTAATCGATTACAGCAGGTTTCTAAATTCATGTTTTTTCACGATGACGCTCTCTTTATACGTTAAAGTTATGAAGGTTGTAGTAATACCTTACCTAAGATGGACAAACAAAAAACAAATGAATTGATGGTGCTTCCAAAAGATCGTTATCATTTCAACCAAAGCCGTCCACTGCTAGTCATAGACCTCCCTACTCCTCCAAGTGTCGACACAACGACCGGGTCTATGCATCTCGCATCCATCGGGTTCCCGCCAGGGTACTTCACCAGGACAACGGTCCACCTTGTGACAATCCTTCTACTGCTGCGTCTACTGATCCTCATTCATCCAAAAGCTACTTACAGGATAATCCTCAGGACTTCTCCGATTATTCCAGGCATACATCATGGCTAGAACTGGCAGGGCTGCTTCAGGACCCTTAGCAGCTAGCAGGTACCGGGGGCTTTCTGGCAGGAACAACAGGATGGCTGCGGCAGCCAACCCTGGAGCGCACCACAGCCAGACGAAGGCTCTCCAGGGTACGATCTCCATGTAAAGAAAATTGAAGGACCATTTTCCTGGGATTATTAGCCAGGCCAGACCTGAAATAGAGATTTGAGGTTATAATGGTTTCTGCTCCCCTAGCCAAGTTACAACCGTTTTCTAGAATCCTTGAGTTGGCCTCGCCTCTAATTTCTTTGTTCTGACGTCATCTTAACGCTCAGTCTCGTGGGTAGAATAAAGGAATCGGGGGCGTGGTCAACTCGAGGCGTTCGACGCAAGAGAATCGAAACGGGGGTGCGGCGAGGGTGTTATGCCCACGTACCCTACATGGACTCAAATAATAATAATACTACGGACTACTCTACAGATGAACTGATTTGGTTCGGGAGCAAACCAAATGTGGTTCGATCGTACTAGTTTGAGCGTTTTTTTTTTATTTTTGAAATCATCCGATGTTCATCTTCTCCCGCTCGAGGTCAGAACGGGAGGGCATGTCAGACTTTTACTGACTAAAACCCAATCCTCGTCGCCCTCCCCGCTAACTGTCGTATCTCACAAACTGGCGTATCTGCACTGATATTACCAACGTATTCATAACATTATCTATATCTATACTTATAATAAATCTGTAGAAGTGAAAATTCTGTACATTGAAAATATCAAAAAAATAAATGTCAGGGGGTGTTACTAGACCGACACCAAACCCAAAAATGTGATTAAAAAATTTTTGTCTGTCTGTCTGTTTGTTCAGGCATCACGCAAAAACTACCGGTTCGATTACGATGAAACTTGGTATAATTATTCCTTAATATCCTGGGCACCACACTGGGTACTTTTTATCCCGGAAAAGTATATACAATAACCCCTCTGTCGCCTGGATGGCCCGGTGACTATGTATTTTTGCTGACATTAACAAGCTTATAACTTTGTGATTTTTCATGATACAGTTTTGTTTTGTACATAGATACTTTACATAAAAATACTAGATGGGTATTTCAGGTTTCGCATTACTAAAACTAAGATATAGATATAGGAAGTAATCAGTACGGTTTTAGGGCGGGTGTTTCTACAGAAGACGCTGTTTTGGATCTGACGAGATTGGCTGTTAAGACCCTAGATGAAAAAAATAGATGTCTCTGTATCTTCTTAGACCTATCTAAAGCCTTCGACGTCAGTCGACAGTCTCTGCCCCCATTCTTCTGAATAAACTAGAAAGAGTGGGAGTCAGAGGTCTACCTTACAATATATTTAAAGATTATCTCGCCCAACGTAAACAGCGTGTCAAAATAGGGGACTACCTTAGTGATGATTACTTTATCTCCTATGGAGTGCCAAAAGGGAGCATCTTGGGTCCGCTCCTGTTCCAAGTGTATGTAAACGACCTCTGCAAAATGGAGCTTCCAAACACAAGGATTTTCACATACGCAGATGACACCGCAGTTTTCGTCTGGGGGCAAAACTGGCAGTCTGTCAAGGAGAGAACCGAGTTTGCCCTGTCAAAAATAATTTCCTGGCTAAAAGAAAACTTATTGACACTGAATCTAAGTAAGACCAACTTCCTACCTTTCTTTATAAGACAAACTACTAAACCCCCACAGGATTACTCCATAAAAGCACATCTCTGTGACGATCAGTTGGCCTGTACTTGCCAGATTATCTCACTGGTGAACACTGTCAAGTATCTGGGAGTGAATATTGATAGTGAATAGTGATATGGGCTGAGATGGGATAGGCAGATTGACAATGTTATTTATTTATTTATTTATATATTTAAACTTCATGTACAATAGTGGTACATAGGCGGACTTAATGCCACAAGGCATTCTCTACCAGTCAACCTTTGGGTTAAAAAAGACAACACTGTGGTAGGTTTGCACAATAAACAAATACATAGTAACAAATAGTTAACAAATAATAATAATAGTTATCTCAAGGACCAGGCGACTAATACATGTTTTTAAAACCATAAGAGAATCTGCCACGATAGAAAAATTGAGAACTGTCTACCTTGCCTTATGCCAGTCCATTATACAGTACTGCATAACCGTATGGGGAGGCGCGGCCAAGACATATCTGTTGGGTCTGGAAAGGGCACAAAGAGCGGTACTAAAGGTCATGACCAAGAAACCATACAGGTTCCCCACATCAAAACTATTTCAAGAATGTAAAGTCCTTACAGTGCGCCAACTTTATGTGTTAAGATCCATCCAAAAAATTCAACCATCTGCGCCTCTCTCAGACCCAAACAAACGACGAAAAACTTCCATCTCTCCCGCTGCCCCACGCAGAACTGCTTTTGCTAAGCATCAGTTTGACACCTTAAGCTGTAAGTTGTTTAATACTGCAAACAAAAGGCTGGACCTAGGTAGACTCACGCGTCTAGAGGCCAAAAAAAATCTAACACAGTGGCTCCAAACAATGGACTATTACGCCACAGAAGGTCTACTAACCTTCATTGTATAGGGCTGGAAGCCAACAATAATAATTTCATGGTGCGCATTTAAAAGTATACACACACAAAATTCACCCACACACACAACATACACTCACATACCTGCACAACACCACACTACACCTACAAAATACACAAATCTATTACCACTTGTTTTTTCTTGTTTCATGTACAAGAAACTGAATAACTACTAGGTACTACTATACTACTCTCACTCTCTCTACTTTACTATAATTTTGGTTATTATTATAGTATGTCTTCTGGGCCAAAACAATTGCCAATGTAGCGATACACACTAAAATGTACTTCCCAGCTGAATTTCATGGCTGAACGATGGACCACCATAATACAGGCCCTCGGCCTAGTTTGGTGGTTATCATCAGAAGTACTGTGAAACATTGTACTTGTTAAATGTGACTCTTTAACCATAATATGTAAATTGTGTCAAATAAACGTTTTTATTTATTTATTATTTTATAAGATTGTGTAAAACACAAACATAATTTCTACCAATTTATTTATTTATTTATTTATAAGACCCTAACCCCTACCCCCCCTACCCCCCCCCCCCCGCTGAACTATGTCTATTTATAAGACTTTAAATCCATCCAATTGATGTACTCCAACAGATTTCATTGGAAAGGCAATAATGCGGATGACGAGATTTTTTTTCATTATCTTCGCAAAAGCATAGCCAATCAAACTGTGGCAAATTTAGAAAGTATTCAGTTACTAGCTTCTGCCAGCGTCTTTGCCCGCGTGAAAGTAGGATTCTCCATTCAATCTTTGAACCTCCGTTTTTGGGAGTTTTGGGAAATCCTCTTTTAATACTCGCCAATGTCGGAAGGCCTCCTACAGGATGGACCGATGACCTGGTGAAGGTCGCGACAGGATCGATCATTGTGGCGACACTTGGGGGAGGCCTATGTCCAACAGTGGACGTCTATCGGCTGAAATGATGATGACGATGATGTCATAAAAGATAGCCATGTGCAAAATTTCACGCTTCTAGTCCCAGTTAGATATGTGCCTTTGCCAGCAATATTGCCCGAAGTAGGAATATTGCTGGTAATATTGCCACCAATATTTATACTTCGGGCAATATTGCCACCAATATTTATACTTCGGGCAATATTGCTACCAATATTTATACTTCGGGCAATATTGCCACCAATATTTATACTTCGGGCAACATTGCCACCAATATTTATACTTCGGGCAATATTGCCACCATTTATACTTCGGGCAATATTGCCACCAATATTCCTACTTCACGGCAATATTGCCGACAACGGCACGTCTCTAGTCTCAGTCGTTTTGAATTTGCGTTGTGTGCCAGTCAGTCATTTTCTCCTTTTATACACCACTATTTTTTAACCAGTAAAAAAAATTGGGCTCTATCTGTACCCGTTAATAACAAGACCTTTTCTAATAGGTCCTCTCAGTATTTGTACAAATTAAAAACTAGTGCTGTATAATATAGATTTACACTGAATATAGTTACTTTGTTATCCGTTACAATACAGATGTAATGTTGATGTTCTAATGCTTTTGTAGCATTTGGTAGCAAAAGAATCGAGTCAAAGTAAATTGCATGCTCTTTTTTCAGCCCGCCTAGCTAAATTACAACCGTTTCGCTTGCGTCGAACGCTTCGAGTTGACCTTGCCGCCAATTCTTTTGTTCTGACCACGTGATTGAGCGTTGAGACGACGTCACTCCCGTACATTTGAAGCTTTCTACAAGCGTTAACTATTGCAGATTAGAAACTTGACTAGGGGTACAGGGTAGGAACACACACCGGGTATCCACACGTCTTATACTCGCAGGAATAGTCATTGGATGATTTTCAAATTAAAAAAAAACTTCAAACGCATTTTTTTCTCTCAAATTCAGGAAACTCAATAACATTTAAATCTTTCATCACACATGTTGATGATTTTAGTTTTACCAAACTGTATGTTTATAAAATGTTTAGCTCTAAAATATTAGCTAGCAAGATATCTTAGCCTATTTTAACGTACCAAATAATAGTTGATTTAGCGTTCAGTGACTGAGAGATAACAGTAAGTTCAAGTTAACTCCGGAGTAATTATAATAGAGATAAGGTTCGCTAATTACATAATTCATTTTAATAGTTGTTTGCATCTGTGTAACAAAACTAACCGATATATTATTTGGGTTAGATTTACGTAAGGGTTTTACAATGTAGCTAGATCTTAGAAATTTATCACTTCATGATAAGGCTAAGTAAAACTTGGCCAGATCGTTATAAACGTTACTTTGATGATATGTCTCATACTCATTTGGCCTACTTTCTTAGAAATCCTACATTAATGATAATGGTCAAACGAGAATAGGGTAGTTTCCAGGGTCAAAATAATTACATTTTACTTAGTCCGTATTTTAGATTATAAAAAAATATTGGATACATATTTTTTCTTTTTTCAATTAAACAAAAAATAACAAAGATATAGCCCATTAAAGTTACGTGTGACGTCACCCCCCGTGCGACAAAATGCAGCACGGCGGCGCGGCGTGACGTTACACATGGGCTATATCTTTGTCATTTTTGGTTTAATTTACAAATAAAAAAATCATCATCATCAGCCTTTTTAATTCCCACTGTTGGGACTCAGGCCTCCTCTCTAGGAGAGGGAATGAGCCGTAATCCACCACGCGGGCCCAGCGCGGGTTGGTGAATGTCACATGTCTTCGAATTTTTGGTTCTAGGACATGCCGGTTTCCTCACGATGTTTTCCACGATGTGTTTTTTTTTGTTTGTTGATAAAAAAATACGTGTCCCTTAGTTTTGAATAATCTAAAAGACGGACTAATTGCATTTTTTACGGCAACTAGCCTATTGAGGTAACATCAAACGATAACGTTTAAACAATCCGACTGATTTTTTAAATATTTTTTTTTACTATTGATAGGCTCGCGTTTGACCACCATCTCACCTGATGGTAAGTGATGATGTGGCCGACGATGGATTGCCTAAAAGTAGCCTATTCACTCATGACTTAAAGACCCCTAAGTTCCCAAAACGCTTTGTACGTTTGGGTGGGATGTCTATGGTGGCGGCAACGCCGTTTGTCTAGTTGTACGATGATGGAACGAACTTGACGGAATTAGATTGTGCAATTTTAGTGCACACTCCTCGAAATGTAAACGATAGAAAACCGACAGGCTAGCAACGCGGCGGCGATGCTCAAGGCTTTGGAGCTTCGACTCAACAAGTGCATTATTGCCGATGATTCTCTGGGCTCGCCTCTCAATCGACTCCAACACATCAATCTGGTATTTGGAAGACCCATCCCAAAGATGATGATATCACGAGATACATTCAGATCTGGCCACGACATGTACAAAACTACAAACGGACAGCAAAGTGATTATATAAGGGTTCCATTTTTGTCGACAGAGGATTGAAACCCTAAGAAGCAGTACAAACCTGGTAATATAATAAATGAGAAGGAGATGAAGGCAGAACTCCAGGCAATAGCCGCAGCTCGCTTGGAGTTGGCATGCATCTCTCCCAAGTATGCGTACACTGTCGCACTGGATGCTGATATCCTGGAATTGAAAAGATTGTCTATTATTTTACTTGGTGAATGGAGCTGGAAAATATTGTTTATGAAGACCAAGAGACTGTTGGAGTAAGTTTATCCAAGGCAGCTGTTTCATGTACAATATTATCAACATTGAAATTTAACATCTTGATAATATGTTTTTACTTGTTTTCCGCACTCTTTTCAAATAAGTACTTAGCTTTGATCTTTAAAAATAAGTTTTCACAAAAAAAAAAATACTGTTTATATGTCCTTCAGAATGTCATCATCACCAGCCTTTTTAATGTTCCCACTGCTGGGACTCAAGCCTCCTCTCTTGGAGAGGGAATGGCCCATAATCCACCACGCGGGCCCAGTGCGTATTGGTGAATGTCACATGTCTTCGAATTTTTGGTTCTAGGACATGCCGGTTTCCTCTCGATGTTTTCCTTCACTGCTTTGGGAGCAGTGGTGATGAAATAAATTACACAAAGTAATGCGCCTGGCTGGGTCCGAACCCGCGACCTACAAGTCGTAAGTCGGGGCCGTTACCACTCGGCCGCCACTGCTCTACAGAATGTACATAGCATATTATGTAAAACAATCAATATTTCGCAAAGAAAATGGTTTTAAAGGTCCGCGAGGCTCTATGCGGGCGCAGGCGGCAGTACGAGTATGTGTGCATTTATTTTCGCCCAGATATTCAAGGGACTATACGCCTTAAAGCGTGGATCACATGGATGTAATCTAGCGTCCCAACAGAGGTGACCTTGCTTGTTGCAATCCGTGTAGACAACAGATGTAATCCCAATTTTGACTTGAACTTCAATGTCCTTGGATGGTGGTCGCGTTATTCCAACCGCAATTTCGACCGCAGTAACTGATTTGCGAACGTGTTGGCGCGTGGATTAGACCTCTGTAGCTGCAACACAATCCGTGGAGGCAAATTAAGCTCCCACCAAGGTCACCTCTGTTATAACACTGGATTATAAATAAACATATTTACTTTCTTTATTTTTATTTGAATTTTTCTTTTTTTTCTCTAATTGTTTCATTGTTTTCCATCCTATCTTTAAATCTATCTTTTTTTTTAATTTCATTGAATCTTTCTTTATTTTTCTTTCTTTCTTTGCTTTTTTTACTTACTTTGAATTTTTCATTCTTTATTTGAATCATTATTTGTAGTTTCATTCTTTGAATATTTCTTTGTTTTTCATTTTTTTTCTAACTTTCTTTGTTTTTCATTATTTCTTTTTTTTTGTTTTTCATTAAGTAGGTATATCTTATTTTTTTTTTCTTTCTTTCTTTGGCCATACTTTAGTTTAAAACTAAGTGCTAAAACAAATCGTTCACGACTAGTATTGTTCGCATTATAAAGAAAAAGAGACAGCAATAAAAAGTAATAGCATTGTTTGTCATTTTATTAGGTACAACACATAAATTATAATGGATTATTACGGTACGTACGTTGAACCTATGTCAGTGATCCGAATCAATTACGAACTAATACTTAGAATATTATTTATTAGTCAGTCATTAATTTAATTAGTAGGTTTGTAGTCCATACGACAGATCTAACCCAATCAGTAGGTAATAAATAATGTTTTTATTTCTGTTCATCTTTTTAAAATGGCAGTTCGTTAACGAGCTTAGATGGCCAGAAGGTTGTAATCCAACGTCCCAACCAAGGTGATCTTGCTATGCAATCCGTCTATACAGCAGTTGTAAATTGTAAACCATAACCTTCCTTCTTTTATCAACTACCGAACGTGTTGGGGCCTGGATTACATCCATGTAGCCGCAACACAAACCAAACATGCAAACCAAGGTCACCTTGGTTAGAACACTAGGTATCAACCGTATGGCCAACCCTAAGTGTCAGTCCACATGTTATTGAATACGTAGCTAAACATTGCTGAATTTAGACCGCCCCCAAGTATCGCCACAACGACCGCATCTGGGCGTCTCGTATCTATGAATTCCCGCAATCCTCACCAGGTCATCGGTCCACCTTCTAAGAGGTCTACCAACGCTGCATATTCCGGTACGCGGTTCTGTCGCCCTTGAGCGGAGCGAGAGCGCCTGTGAGACTTCTACTGACTAAAACTCACTTCGGTTCCTTCTTTGCCTTCGTTCCAGGGCCCCGGGTTAAATGAAAATGAACCCCGGGGCCCTCCCCATTAGGCTTCGACCCTGCTTGGCCCCTACGCTTTTGCTGCCATCTCCTTGAGGCGCACGTGGAACACTACGCGCCACAGAATACTTAGGCTCAGTCCGGACAGTTACTGGACGGTCCGTCAGCAAGCTACCTTTGCTCTTCCTTTTGTCCGAAATTGAAACTCCAGCCAAAACCAGTTTTTTTTTACGACACTGGCCAACACAGAAACTAAATCTTTAGTGATCCCTTGATCTAGATCATCCACTTACAGGCATCCTGTAAAGAACCTGAAGACCAGCAGCATCCACACGTTAGTTGAGAACGAGGACATGACGGAGAAGACGGCAGACAGCAGGATGGCTGGCAGCATCACCGCGCGCCGGCCGATGCGGTCACCGAGGTAGCCCCATAGGAAGGAGGTGCTGATTATACCTGGAGGAAATAACCTATGTTAGGCCGTATGCAAAAAGCTAGAAGCCTGCGCCGATCTACCAGCGTTTATTGGAACCTGCCGGCGCGGGTAATCTGCGCTGATAATAAGCGCCGAGTTTCTATACAATCCACAAAACCACCACCGATAAGCACCGATAAGCGCCGACAGGTTCCCACAAGTTTCGACACGCGCAGGTCAGCGCTGGCACTGTCATTTATTCATTTATTTTTTTATGTACAATAATTGTACAACACGCATATTGTTTTGTCATTATACAAAAGTAAATGTAATAAAACCGTTTAAAAATGGATGGTGACATAAAGATTTAAAAAAAAAAAATTGTTAAAAATAAGTTGATTTAAAAATAGTCCCTGCTTGCTTTATGTAGCTGTTACTTGAGTGAACCAGCGCCGATAAGTATATTTATAATTTCCGATGTGTATAATTTCTTTTTACACCACCTACTCGATAATGTCGTTTTACACGTCATACAAACCTCACTTAAAGCAAGTCATTATATGCCTAGGGAGATAATGCAGTATGGCCGATCCCTAGGGAATAATGAGATTTGAATTTGGAGCATCAAGAATCGTCAACATTGTGAATTAAAATGTAGGCGCATCGAACAAGTTGACTCGAAATTTAAACCAAAGAGTACGTAATCACTATGATTCAAACTGGCCACTAACAAAAAAAAAGAAAATAGAATAAAACGTGCGTACTGACGACACGGGAGCATTATAGAAAATTGAAACTATAGAATCTTGGAGTAGTGAATTTTGTTTGTTTGATGAACTTGTAAATATAATACTTATATATCTCTGATATATGATTTGGTCGACCAAATTGTCTTTTAATTATCTCACAAATGGTGTAAAAAGTAGAGTATGCAACACGCTTCTGAAATAACCCTGTATAATATTTCTAAATACATACATATTATACATAAGTAAATTACACCCAGACACAGAACAAATGATCGTGCTCATCACACAAACATTTGTCCTGGGTGGGAATCGAACCCACGACCTCCGGCATAGCAGTCAGGGCCACTAACCACCAGACCAACAGGCCATTCAGAGTTAAAAGGGCCCTTGCCGATTCGTCTACCGTCAACATAGGCATGGTTTAATTAAAAGCTAATTAATTCATCCAACGCAATGTTTGATAAAGAGGAAATGCAAAAAAGAGGAGATAACGCTTGAACGATCTGTTGGTATTCAGTAATTCCGTCAGTTACTTGAATATTTCATGAAGCTTGTTTCAGTAAATAGGTAGATATGTGTTTTTTTTTTTTGTCAAAACATCATGAAAAATCTCTCGCGCGAGAGAAGAATGCCTGGAAGGACTTTGGGGAAGCCTTTGCCCAGCAGTGGGACTGTAATGGCTAGACAAAAAAAACATTAAAAGTTTTGGCAAAAGTTCAGCGTAACATGGTCATGCTCGGTTCGGGCCCATAGCTTTCACCTAAGGCCTATCCATTAGATATTTGAAAAACAATAATATATTTTGATTTGACCATTATGCTAAGGAATGGAATTCCCTGCCGGAGTCTGTGTTTCCTGATAGCTATAACCTAGGGGTCTTTAAGTCAAGAGTGAATAGATTGCTTCTAGGCAAGCGTGCTCCATCGTCGGCCACATCATCGCTTACCATCAGGTGAGATTGTGGTCAAACGCGAGCCTATCCAATATAAAAAAAAAAAAACATACATTCAGCTGAACATAGAACCTCTTCCTTTTCGAAGTCAGTTAAAAAGAGAATTCATTCAATAAACCCCAAGCGAACGCCGGCGTTCGCCCTTTAATTAATTATTTTTCTATTTTGTCTCTGATTACGGTATTCGAAATGTTGATCAACTTAATCTCCGCTCCATTAGAAAGGTTGTCAAATTAATACAAATTATTATTTCATAAATCTTCAAATCCAATATAAAATCGATTCTACTTAGATATATCTATAGTACCTTGGCTTTGATACCCGAAGTTTCGAATCGGTTAAAAGCAATATAGGTGGTGATTAATGGTAGTTTTTGTACCAGACAACGATACAATGACTGTTTTATCGCAGACTGGTACTTATCTATGTAATAAATAATGTTTTCATTAACTAGATATTACCAACGGTGAATTTACTTTGTTTTTTTTTTCTTTTTCTAGTAGTAAGTATATTAAATATTTACATCAGATAAATTTACATATGTACTCAAAAAAAAACGTAAACTATTTATACTAAAACCTAAATAAATACATATCGTACATAAATAAAGTACAAAAACATAAAGTGCACTCAGGCGTCGAAACTCGAAGTACTACTCCACATCGCTGTCATCCGGGAATGTGCCCAGAAGTGAATTCACTATGTTATGAATTGGCTTTGGTAAAACCATGGCGTGTTAAATTATCAAGCGTGCCAGCTAGCAATAAGATGGCTTTTTTATTGTAGTAAAAATCAAGAAGTTACGCGTTTTACTAAAATAATTATGAATATACCATATACCGGTTTTCAAAAAAAACGTTATTGCTCGCTAGGTGAAGTAAAAACGTTTTTGTTTAATCAAATTAGCTAAATAATATATTGTTAAGTCAAAATTAGTTCAAAAATAAACTATGTATTTTCTTTCTTATTTTTATTGTTAGTCCGGAACAATGCGTCTTCTTCTTCCATTTGCCACTACTCAGACACTTCACACAGTGAAACAGATGGGCAAGATTGAAGAAGTGGATTTTAATCAAACAGTTTTTCGTTTATGATTCGCAAATGAATCATCATCATCATCGTCATTTCAGCCGATAGACGTCCTCTGTTGGACATAGGTCTCCCCCAAGTGTCACCACAATGAAAAAATTTAAAAAAAATCTTGTTTTGCTCTCCCTACCCAATTGGGTCATAGTTGTCAAATTAGAGAAATTTCTTTGATTTGACAATTTGAATTTTTCTCCATGTTGTGACGTCATACATGGTGAAAAATTCGATTTCTATTGGTATTCTTATTTGGAGTGCATTGTACCTTCTTGTGAGGGAAGGTTCTTCTTCTGTTCTGTAATATCTTACCAATAAACGCAGCAGCATTAACCAGCCCCTTGTCCTTGCTGGTGAGCTTCAGCTCGCACTCGGCTGCTGTGATGGCGTAGCTCATGCCAACAGACTCCATGGACACGTTCAGCATGATCAGCCCGCTGGTGAACAGCACCAGGTGGTTTAGTCTGCCATGGCCTGAGGAGATGAAGGTGGACTTAGAAATTTTACAAATAAAATGAAATCAAAAGCATTTATTTCAAATAGACCATTTACAGGCACTTTTGAATAGTCAAATGTCGGTTAGTCCAAAATAAGTGAAGCTAATTGCACGTTCGAAAACGTAGTTCTCTATGGAAAAGAACGTGCAAGAAACGAAAAAAAATACATTTTCTTTTTCTTTTTCAATTGAGAAAGAAAGGAAGGATTATTTCGTATTTATTAGTATTCTAGCTGACCCGGTTGAACTCGTACCGCCTACTCGTACTGTCAAGGTGTGAAATACTTCTTGAAAATTTTAAATTCATATGTATATCTTTCGATATAGTCAACCGATTGCGATAAAACAAAGCCTAAGTAATATATCAATAATATAATAAAAGTTATCTACATCGGTTCTGTACATTTAGCGTGATGCGCGCACAACTAAAAATTCTACTGCATCTACTTTTTTTCTTCTTCTTTCTTCTTTGGTATTGTATATGTGTATTTTACATTTTTGTTACATATGTAACGATCTAATTAATACTGGTTACTAGCTAATGCCAGCGGGTTCACTCGCTTGAAAGTAGAAAATTATCCCAAGGGAACATAATCCTGGGATAAAAACTACCTTATATGATTCACGGAGATATACACGGTCTATCCTTGTGCCCAATTTGATTCAAATTCCACAGGTATAACTGATTTTCCACCAGCCCACACTAATACAAATATATTTGTAAGCTACCTACTCGTAATTAGACAATGGGCCAGTTTTACAAGACAGTGTATAAAAAAAAGTAGGAAATAACAGGCTACCGTGGGTCATTCGCCTTAAGTAGGTATGCCAAAAAGCGAGTAGCAGTGAAGAAAGTAAAAATAATGCCAAAGACACACCCAAAAAGCTCGCCTACGTGAACTCTGATAACCACATATTATTTTGTTATTTATCATGGTGTACAATATAGAATTAAATAATTAAGAATTTAACCCACTATTTCCCTAAATTCTTGGGAACTTAATGAGTGTCTCTAAAGGTATTTTAAAACCTGTAATTTTTGCAGTTTTTCAAACATATACAAACATCTTTGTTCTGCGAATTATAAATACTTAAAGGAGTAATTTCATGCTCTACATTTCGCGACTATGTCGTCTATTAACACTGTTCAGCGGCTCTAATATCTACATTCATTTATATATATTGAAATACGGCTTCATTGTTGTTGATTTAATTCGGTCGATAGCCTCTGAAGTGAAGATTGGTTCCACAAAATTAGTTCGCGAGCCAAATGCATTTCTAAGAATTCCGATTCTGCGAAGTTGTAGCGAATATGTTCGGCATCTGTTCAAAATTACCATGTTATTAAAACTAATGTAAGAAAATGTGTAAACCCTATGGGAAATGGAACTGGGAGCTAACCATGACCTCTTATAGCAAGCCAGAAGTTGAACTGACCGACATTTTTGTACTATGACTTCGTTATAGCAGGCGATGACCGGCTTTTGAGCATCTGTAACATCAAATTAAGCGATCTTCAAGCGTAACTGTTTACCTCTGTATAAAAGTCGTTCAACTTTAGAACTGTCATGGTACGATTTTTAGTGATTCAGAAGTAGGCCGGCTTTTGAAAGGAATTTTACTCACTGGGAATTAAACGTTTCCTTAAGAGGTCAAGGTAAGCCCTCAGTACCCAACTCTACCCTACTCTACCCCACTCTACCCCACTCTACCCTACTCTACCCTACTCTACCCCACTCTACCCTACTAGATAGATAGATATATAATTTTTTGGCTACAGCACAAAACATGCACCAAAACACATATTGCACACAAATTATAAAAACTAAGCACATAGACAACAACAAAGGAAAAAAATAAATAATAACACATGTAGGTACTAAGACAAAAAAAAAAGAGAAATAGCAAAATAGACCCATAGTGCGGTGTGCATGTCGCGCTGCACCAATGGGAGTCCAGCTCAGCATGTGTCAGGCAAAAACCCTACTCTACCCGACTCTACCCTACTCTACCCTACTCTACCCTACTTTACCCTACTCTACCCTACACTACCCTAATTTTCATGTTTTTTTCCATAACAACCTTCTCTTCACAATGACAAACACAACAGAAATCGGTTCAGCTGTTCTCGAGGTAAGTGCTTAGCAACACATTTAGCGATTCATTTTTATATTATAGATTACTGTTTCTCTGTTGTGTAGAGAACCATAGATAATTATAATATTTTTAGAACCATAGACAAAATTGTGACACCTATGACAGATTCGTGCGGTTATGATTCACCTTTACAACAAAATCATTACTAATTCAATTATAAATAGCTAGCTTACTAATACAGCTGCTTACTTAGACATAGACATTATTATTATTTTACCTGTAAGTTCGAAGGCATCTTCAAAACTATGCTCGTGTACAGGATTCAGTTTCTCTGCGCTCTCTGCATCTCCTTCTCCATTGTATTTTCTTTTGTCTGTCATTGTTTTTGACGTTTCCTTCAATATACCACTTTCTCTGTTTAATTTGTCATCACTCTTCTCTCCCGTTGATTCCTTAGGTAGCAAAATTTGATCTATATCTTTTGAATTTTCTGATGATCTTAGCTATGCTCTGAAAATATAAAAGAGGAAATTTTGTTTAAAATCTAACTATTTTACAAGCTTTTATTTAGTTTCACCTATCCCAATATTTTTAATAATTATGTCTGTAATCAAATCTTGCAAATTAAATTTGATCCTTTTCTGGGTTATATAGTTTTGCATGCATGTGTAAATCAAATGGCAAAACATTATGACATGAAGCTGATCTGATGATGGAACCGGAAAGTGGCCATAGGAACTCGGTAGTTAAACGACACAACCCATCGAGTTTGAGCTCGTATGATTCATCTTGACGAGTATTAATGATATAGGTATACTGCGCTATAAAAGCTTGCTACGAAAAAAATGTTTTCACCAAAAAATTGTTTTTAATCATCTCTGCCTGCCATAAAGTAACTCTCTCAACAATACGTAGTACAATTATAGAAATCAGATTATATGTACGCAGACAGACTCGAGACATTACACAAACAAGATAATACCCTTATTCTTATTTATATGTACTTTATATGCGTTTAAAATTGTTTTAATCATTTAGATAGGTAGTTAATTTTTATAACTTATGACAAAAGGATATAAATATATTAACGCAGTATTTGTCGACCTAGCTTACTTAACCTGCCAAAGATATGTACAAATTATGATAAAAACAATACTATCTACGAAGGAGTACAATTTTATAACAGTTGTATAACAGTTTATAAAATCATATATCAAAACATGTATGCTCTTTCAGCGGTTTTAAATCTCGAATGTCAAATCACAGTGTGATTTGATAGTGACTGTCAAATCACAGTGTGATTGATAGTGGCTGTCAAATCACACTATTGAAACTTCTCAGTATAGTATGGGAGGGACGAATGCTAAAGCAGTGACTGAAGCACCATAAGGACCTATTGCATTGTGAATATTAGATTCTAAAACGAAAAGAAGTCTTTAACAAGTTTCTATTTTAGTGGGGGAAAGAGTGTAAGAATTTCCTAATCCTATCTGAATTGCGTAAAACCTATAATTTGACGGTTTTAATGGGGCGATGTAGCTAAAACCATCGCTAATGTAAATTTCACGTTTGTAACCAAATTATCCTAGCAAACAGTGGTAAAACAAATAATCGTTGCTACAAAATATTAACAGGAACCTTACTTAACTAACTTTATGACTTGCCCATTTGCTTATGCCACGCTCAAATTGTCAGATTATTGAAATATACACTTTTCTGCATGTACTGTTACCTTATCCTCTGACGCGCTCGAGATCATTTTTTTTACTAATCTGACGGGCTGCCCTCAACAAACCCCACCATATGATGGATCCATATGTGGTACTGTGGTAGGGATACATTTAAGGTACTAGGTTTCTCCCATATGCTTTTCTGACGCGCTCGAGTATTCCGCAAAATCTCCATCTCGCCGCCCCTCATCATCATCATCATTTCAGACGATAGACGTCCACTGTTGGACATAGGCCTCCTCCAAGCGTCGCCACAATGAGCGATCATGCGCGTCCCGCATCTATCAGATTCCCGCAACCTTCACAAGGTCATCGGTCCACCTTGTAGGAGGCCTTCAAGCGCTGCGTTTCCGGTACATGGTCGCCACTCCAGAACCTTTCGGCCGCAACGGCTATCTCGCCGCCCCTACTATAACAATATTACCATCCTGTTAGTTGAGAATAAAATCATGATATTATTCTCAACTAGCAGGAAAATATGTGACCAAACAGTGTAAAATTAAATAAATTTGAACTGGTTTATATCTGTGACCTAGTTTAGAATTTATTACATTCTTGTATTCTCATGTAAGTTGATCTTTTGTCTTTATGAGAATAAACTGTTTGAACCTTTTTATCATCCGGCTTTGTCGTTGTGATCCTGCCAAAAATTGTGATAGGTACTTTAAATTTTTGTTTACGAGATCAATCTGCAGACTTATCTGCAGGTTGATAACCCTTGTATCGGATTTGTCTCAAGGGCTTCTTCATACGTACCACAACTACACCTTAACCACACCACGTGGCCGGGCGTTTATTTCGTATTGAAAATAATTAGGACTATTAACACGTACCACATTTTGCAGTCGTTATCGACCATGTGTGAGATACCGACCACATCGCAACCACAACGCAACCACCAGCGACACTGCGAACTAGTGGCTGACCACAACGCAACTACAAAAAGCTGCAGCGACACTATTCACACGTAACCACTGCTTGACAGCATTTTGTCGTTGCGACGTGGTGTGGGTGATTGTGGTACGTGTGAAGAAGCCCTTAGTTTCCTTATGCCTGACTGAGTTGCGGTTTGACCATAATGATTATAATGGTAACCGACGATGCGTAATTATGGATAGATTGTGTAAAAGATAATGACTAGGCAATGAACACCGACGCCTATGGCTTGTTGGGATACATGGAAAGATACATAGGCATTGTATCGATCCAGGTCCAGGGTTTGTTCAAACAAGTTAAAGCAGCCCTGGAATGCATAGAGCAACTGAAGGAACACCCCAGCTACCGGGAATCCGATCCCAATTTCCAGCAAGGTAGGCGCGGGCTTGCGGACAGCGAGCAATGGCTAGCTCGCCGTCCGACCGTTCGGTAACCGTCCGGACCGAGCCCAAGTTGTCGACGGCGACAATTGTTCCACGCGCGCCTCAAGGAGATGTCAGCAAACCGTAGGGGCCCAGCAGGGTTGAAACCTACTGGGGCCATGGGTGATGCGAAAGAGAATCCCTGAAACGAAGGCTACGAAGGAACACGAGCGGGTTTTGTCACTAAAAGTCTCACAGTCTCTCCCGCTCCACTTAAAGCGGAAAGAATTATATGATGATTTCTTAACTCAAATAAAAAGGTACCTACTGCATCAATTGCAATTAAATTGAGATAAGGCGATAATGCAATGTAGACTATGCCATTAGGAGGATTTATTTCTTGATTTTCCAACTTAAGAATTAAAAGGCACTGCATCAACCGTAATTAAGTTCGGATAAGGCCACAGCAAAATAATGTCTAGGGCATAATGTGAAACAATAAGATAGACGATGAAGTTTTAAAAAAAATACGTCAATCAATTGTGAATCCATTGATTGACCTTATTTTTACGAAGCACAGACTCCAACAGAAGTTCCCATAGAAATATGATGAAGTTCAATTTTATGTTGTAACCATAATGTTAGTAAAGCTTACAAAAATAAACTGCCTTCTAATCTGTCTTATCATTGAAATAACATGTTAAGATGTGCAAATAATTCTCAGACTTGTTTGAAGAATTGTTTACGTTCCTACGTAAATGAAGGAATGCAATGCAGTGTCATTGCGATTAGAATATGGAATCGCGGCTAGAACAATATGGGTGGGTTTAGTCTGATACACTCTCTCGCCACCTAGAACGGAAGGAATAAATTATTTGATGATCCACCCAATAATAAATTGCGTAACCTTGGTACTACTTGGCCGGATCTTTATTTGTTCCATCATCATTATTGTCGGCAAAGAATCCTGTTTATTGCGTTTGATGCATCATGATGTTTTCTACTTTCATACTTCTGGTCATCTCTGTAGTCACCTCCTAACCTAACATTTTTTCAGCAACTTTAAGCCTGGCTGAGAGGATGGCCTGTCCAGCATCAGGATCATTTCAGGTTTATTATCTCTACGGTCAGTAAGTATTTTATCACAAATATCAAACAATAATGCCACCATACTTAGGATTCAATTACACTTGGTCGTTAGCTCATATTCGAATGACCATGGAATTCGGACAAACGACTAAGTGTAAATGTACGGAGTAGTTCCAGTAACCGAACGTGAGTAAAACAATATTTTAATGTGTCGGGTGCCCGAATTCGAGTAACGTCTTTCGTGCACCCGAATACAGGCTAAAGACCAAGTGTAATTGCGCCATTAATGCAGTCCTGATAAATACAGATGATTTTTTTGGGAGTGTTAAAAATTCAGTTACAGAAGTAACTGAATTTTTGAGCTAACTTTATCGTATATACTTCTGCCGTTTGTTTATTTTAATGCAAAATTCAGGACAAAACTATATATGCAAAGGCATGAGACATGTAGATGGCTATGCTCAAAATTTCCTTGCGTAATCGAATCAGTAAAAAGTAGGCACACTAAGGTTACAGATATAGTCCGGAGAATCTTAAAACTTAGGCCTCTGCCACACTAGACGGAAATTCTGTCGCGGAAGATCGGCGATGGAACGATAATACAAGTTATCTATACATCTATACATATAAATAAAATTGGAGTGTCTATTTGTAATATTGAAATAACTGCTTTTTACTACATGCATATGAATATATATACGGTACATACACCAAAATTTTTTTTTTTTTTCAATTTTTGTCTGTCTGTCTGTCTGTTTGTCCGGGCTAATCTCTGAAATGGCTGGACCTATTTTGACGGGACTTTTTTTGGCAGGCAGCTGATGTAATAAGGAGTAACATAGGCTACTTTTATTTTAGAAAAAAATAAATTCAAAATCCTGTAGTTCACGCGAACGAAGTCGCGGGCACAGCTAGTTACATATACTACAACTACAACTACGCGGAGCGACCGATCTTCCGCGTAGTGTGCACGCTGGTTGTAGTTTATAAGCAATAATTTGTATTAACGTTCCGTCGCCGATCTTCCACGACGGAATTTCCTTCTAGTGTGGTAGAGGCCTAAGTGGTAGAGGGCAGGCTACATTTCTCGCACAATGTTTGGTCGATAATGCCAGTCGGTTTTGAAGTAGCAAACGCGTACCGGAAGCAGAGTTGGAAGGCTTCCCACAAGGACCGATGACCTGATGAGGGGTGTGAGAATCTGATGAATACGACACATGTTATTCTTGGGGCGGCCAAGACCTGAAACTCAGACCTCTAGCTGTTCTCTGACTTACTTTTAATTTGTTATTGCTCTGTTTTATCTTCTATTGCAATGTTCCGCATTGTGTTCGAAGTACATAGAGGAAATTGTAAAATTTGGGAAGTACACCATAAATGAAAAGTAATTTTTTACAGATTACTAATCAACAAAACAAAAATTAGTTTTAGAAAAATTAAATTTTAATTTATTTTCATTTCCAACAGTTTTTATTTATTTATTTATTTATTTAAACTTCATGTACAATAGTGGTACATAGGCGGACTTAATGCAACAAGGCATTCTCTCCCAATCAACCTTTGGGTTAAAAAAAGAGATCACTGTGGTAGGTTTGCACAATAAACAAATAATGAAAACGGAAAAAAAATAACAAGTTATTTATATATAATATATAATAATATACTTACATAAATATGCTAAAATAATAAACTAATAAATATTATGAAAAATATCAAATTTTAAAGAGAACTTAATAACAATTCTGACGAAGAACAAACTAAGGTTGAGAGGACTTCAAGTAGTAGTTCCGAATTTTACGTTTGAAGGAAAATTTGCTTTCGGCTTTTTTGATGTCTAGGGGAAGTAAATTCCAGAGTTTTATGGTGGAAACAGCGTAAGAATTGGACATAAAGCCAGTACGGTGAGAAGGAATCTGAAGAAGCATGTTTTTGGATGCACGAAGGTTAAGATTATGAGAACTGCCCAACACTTTAAAATATTGTTTTAAATAATCAGGAGCACAAGGATCGTTCATTACGGTGAAGAGCATGCAGAGGGATCTGAGGGATCTCCTGTGACGGATAGGCAGCCATTTAAGCTGAGAACGGAAGGAAGAAATGTGCTCATATTTACGAAGCCCGAATATAAAACGAATGCAATTATTGAGAAGTCGATCCAATTTGTTTAGAAGTTCTTGGGAAAGATCAGAATAACAAACATCAGCATAGTCAATTATAGGTAACACAAGCGACTGGACCAAAGTAGTTTTAGTGCTCGACGGGAGGAAATCCTCCTCGTTAATCGGTAGGTACCTTAGTGTCGAAAAGAAATGCCCTCGGAGAATTAATTTAAAACCTAGTGAATACAGGGTTATGTATTTGTACACTGGCTACCTTTTAAGACTATGTTACTAACATCATAAACAACAACTTTTAATTTATCATATTTTTCAATACACTTGCTCAGAAAGCGACTCTTATTGCACTGAAGTTAGGTAAATAATGACCCTTGTTACCAAACTGTGACATTTTGCACTAGTGCTATAATGTAGTTAAAACCTTATTGTTCAACCTCTCCCCCGCCATAATTATATTACATTTATCGTATCAGGTCGTCCCGCACGAGTCGCCGGTCAACCCGCGTTTATTCATTTCTGTGAGTGTATTGAGGAGCAGTGGTGGCCGAGTGGTAACGGCCCCGACTTACGAGTTGTAGGTCGCGGGTTCCAACCTAGTCAAGCGCATTACTTTGTGTAATTTATTTTCATCACCACTGCTCTCAAAACGGTGAAGGAAAACATCGTGAGGAAACCGGCATGTCCTAGAACCAAAAATTCGAAGACATGTGACATTCACCAACCCGCACTGGGCCCGCGTGGTGGATTACGGCCCATTCCCTCTCCTAGAGAGGAGGCCTGAGTCCCAGCAGTGGGAACATTAAAAAGGCTGATGATGATGATGATGATGAGTGTATTGAAAGGTAAATAAAAAAAAATATGGGCGCGCATATGAAAACAGATTGTTACCGCCGCAAAAGTTTACTAGTTTTATAGTTATTTTCTTCACAAGTGTATTGAAAAACGTCGTGTGATAAACATGAGTAATTAATGATTACCGTTCTCGGCTCTATTAAGACCCTCGCCACGGCTCGGGTCCAAATACCGCCTCGTCGGTAATCACTAACATTACACACTTATATCATAATGTACTAGTATATACGTAGTTCATCAGATTTTCATATAAAAATAAAATCTAAATATTACGAAGTCTAAGCGAAGCAAGCGATAGTACAAAGTAGCAGTGGGAAATCGGATCGGGCGACGGGATGCTTGATGCGCTTGCATAACATCATATTGACGTAGGTATCTTGCATAATATCAAAATACAGAGTTGAAATGTGTTAGACAGAACAACGAAATTTTGAAGGTTTGTTTTTGGTAAATTAATTATGTTTTGTAAAAAGTCATAGAACAAAAGTTGTTATTTATGATGTTAGTAATACAGTTCTGCAAGGTTGTTAGTGTTTTACCAATAACCCTGTATATGAAGTAGTCAGATCATAGAAATTGATCACTTCATGATATGGCCAAGTTAAACTGAACAGCCCCCCTAGCCAAGTTACAATCGAATTCCGTTCTCTAATCGGTAACGCCTCGGTGACAGCAATTGTAAAAAACGATAAGTTGGTAGCCACGTTGACGCGCCTGAGTCCGCCGCTCGTTCTACAATGTAGCGTTTGTATAACAAAGGATGTAGCGTTAAATATTGTAGAAACGATTTTGAACGATGTGAACTTGGCTACGAATTGTCTATTCGTTTGTTCTGACCACGCGACTTTACGTTGAGATGACGTCATTCCCATACGTTTCATCACTTTTCGACAGCGTTAACGATTGCAGAATAACAACTTGGCTAAGAGTGCAGCAGATCGATTTAAACGTTAAAGTTTGTTGATATGTCGATCTGGCCAGCTTTATTTGGCCAAATCATGAAGTGATCAATTTCTATGATATGGCCACGACACATACCTACATTTAAAATGTAGACATATCGTGATGTGTGTTGTACAAATGCATAAGTACTTATTTCCTTTTTTGTTACAGAATTTACTGAAAATACAGATTGTACATTTTTCTTTCATCTATTAACTTTACCACATTTTTCCGAAGCGCACCGACTATTCCGCACGCCGCACGGTACACCAATGTGCCACGGTACTCACTTTGCGGAACACTGGTCTATTACTGATGTAATTAGATGGTATCCATGGCATTACATAAACATTGATAAAGCGCCGATTTAAGGCGTATAGTCCCTTGAACCATCTGACCGAAATTATGTGAACGCAACTCTCGCACTCGCCTAGGCGGCAGTACGCAAATCTGTGCATTTATTTGCGGCCAGCAGCGCCCGGAAAGCGCTTTAAATCCATTTTCTCTGCGAGATATTGATTGATTTACATATGCAATGTTCACTTTGAAGGATATTTAACCACCAATTTTTATGCGTAAAAATGTTTCTAAAGGTCCAAGCCGTTTCAAAGGAGTAGGGAAAAGTTGCGAAAAGTTGCGAAATTGCTAAATATTTTTTTTTGACAAAAGTATTAATTGCACGAAAAAATCAAATGTTGATATTATTGTTCATTAATCTATAATAAACATATTTTTTTTTTCAAACTAATTGACCTAGCCGTTACGGAGGAGTAGGCCTCAGAAAATCACTGTTTTATGGCACTTTTCGGGCGCTTGGCCCTTAAGCGAATTCACCTTGTTTTTTGTGTGCCTTCGTTTTATTGGAGCATTGTTTTTTGTACTTTTTTATGATTAAGTGGGCCTTTATTATTCAGATGATTCTGTTATTGAGAGGTATTGAAGGTTAATAAGTCTATAATGTGCCTACTGCTGGGACCCTGGCCTCCTGCGTTACCATGACCGTCGAAGTAAGATTATTTTATTCTTATTCCAGTGTGGGTAAGAGACAGAGCTATTCAGGTTGTCTAGCGCCATCTCTTACCCACACTGAAATAAGAATGAAACACTCTTACTTTAAACGTCATAGTAACACTGCTCATCTTTGTAATTACCATTAGTTAGGATTTGAGGTTGTCGATTATATTAACGGACCGACAGTGTTTAGGTAGATTCTTCTTCTTTTGTGTCAATTTGACTACAATTTTGTCCGATATACATGGTCTGGGTTGGATTTCTTGATCACTTAGAATACGATGGAATACCTGGAATAGGATGGGATGGAAAGGAATGGAACGGAACTAACTAGATTGGAATGGAATGGAATAGTATGGAATGGAATGGAATAGTATGGAATGGAATGGAATGGAACTTATTCGATGCAGGCAATACAATATCTTAGCTCAACCTTACTGCTTTAGAAACCCTCAATATTAATGGAGGTTATGTTCAGAGCTGGTTTAGTAATAGGGAAACTAGGGATAGCTGGAGAGGCCCATTTCATGCCCCTTATTGGTCGTTTTATAGATGAGAAATAGAGTAATTTGCAAATCGAATATTAGTTATTTGCAAACTTATCAATTTATTAAAAAAATCTGTTTGGATCCTGTAACTCGTATCAACTTTTTTGTTTGTAGTGAGAGTTTATTAATAAAAAGTTATTGTTCAGAAAGATAAAGACCACAGTGTTGAAGTAGGATAATTTATTTTTTGTTATACTCCAACATACTGACTAAAATCCACCTGTCGAGATAACTCTTCCGAATAATCCCGCAGCCCTAACTAAACACGTGTCTTAGAGTTTATTATATCTAGACATCATCTAGATAATCTTACAACCTTGGCATATGTAAAACCTTCGTTTCTCTTCCACCGTTCACCGTTCTAAGCTAATTCGTTCTTAGGTAATTACATACGCAAGATATTATATAAGTACAGGACAATCTCATGTATGTACTTCACTTTTTAGGGTTCCGTAGTCAACTAGGAACCCTTATAGTTTCGCCAAGTCTGTCTGTCCGTCTGTCTGTCTGTCTGTTCGTCCTCGCTTAATCTCTGGGACCGTTAGCACTAGAAAGCTGAAATTTGGTACCAATATGTATATCAATCACGCCGACAAAGTGGTAAAATAAAAATTGGAAAAAAAATGTTTTATTAGAGTAGCCCCCCTATATGTAAAGTAGGAAGTGATTTTTTTTTTAATTTCAACCCTAACGTGTGATATATTGTTGGATAGGTATTTAAAAATGAATAGGGGTTTACTAAAATCATTTTTTGATAATGTCAATAATTTTGGAAATAATCGCAAAAAAAAACAAAAAACAATGTGTCCCCTCCCCTCTAACTTTTGAACCATAAGTTTAGAAAATATGAAAAAATTCTGAAAAGTAGAACTTTATAAGGACTTTCTAGGAAAATTATTTTGAACTTGATGGAAAGAACAGTTTTTGTACAAAAAAGACAAAAAGGTTGTACAAAATAATTTCTGGACTAAGTTTGTAGTATAATCGTATATGCAAGCATTTTTTTAAACTCATTAGTGGGTACACTTATTTTGACGGACGGGAAACTACGGAACCCTACACTGAGCGTGGCCCGACACGCTCTTGGCCGGTTTTTTATACCTACGCACGATGCGTCCACTAATGAGCGTTTGAGCCGGAACTGTTCGACGAGCGGGCCGAGGAGCTCCGAGATATCGTGTCCGTGAGCGGTGTCTATGTGTGCGTTGCTAGAGCGCGCTTTGTATGTAGATTGACTTCTGTACCTATCTATTTTTACCCGACTACGGCAAAGCCAAAGGAGGGTTATGATTTTGACACGCTATGTATGTATGTATGTTTGTATGTGTGTGTGTATGTTCATCTGTTCCCTCATAGCTCCTAATCTACTTATCGGAACTCGACATATGAGGTATCGCTAGAACCGTCTCAATCGTCCGCTGAACATAGGCTACATGACGTGTCACAAAACTAGATATGGCGCCCTCTAGTGGACAAAAAGTAATATATAAAAAATAAAAATGGAGATAAATACGTCGTGTTTGGTATCATTTGATAGGGCTTCACTTGTACATTTCGAAAATATTACTCAAATTTAAAGTGACCCTGATGACAAAAATCGTGTTTAAAAAATAAATGTTAATGTGACTGTACGAAGTAAATACTACAGCTATACTTATACAACATTAGTTCTATTATATACATATATATAAAAATAAAATATATAATAAAACACGTGTCTAGTATTTTCAGGCAAAGAATCTATGTACAAAATTTCATAACTGTATCATGAAAAATCAAAAAAAAAAAAAAAAACAATGAACTGCTTTTTATTACTAGATCATGTAAGGATCACGCTACATGTCGATTCAAGACAGCCTTATGTCTTTAATTCCGTTTTTGAAATCGTCATGCTCGTGAACGGGTGCCGTCAGATGGGACTGGTCATCTCTTAGCTGCCAGTGGCTTAATTCAGTTTCTATCTTTTAATTATTTTACATTTTTATTTCATTATCGACATTGTGCCCACATGATCGAAGCAACAAGTAATATGTAACCAAGCATTATATGTAGGTAACACATAATATGATTTAAAAGAGTGTCCATGTAGTTTCTTGCACGTTCTTCTCCATAGAGACCTACGCTTTGGAACGTGCAATTTAGCTTCACTCTTCTTGGACTGACCGACATTTGACTATTCAAAAGTGCCTGCAAATGGTCTATTTGAAATAAATGCTTTGACTTTGACTTTGAATGTCAACAAATATAAGAGTCTTAATGACTATTATTCCAAGTTAATTTGGCGCCTACCTTAGTAATAAAAATTGTACAAAGGCGGACTTGCCTTAGGCATTTTATTACGATAATATTTTATTTTATTAGATTATATATTATTTTTATTATCTAATATTTTAGGTCATTGACCCCCGTATCTGTTAACGTAGTAACCCACATCATTCAGTCATATTTCATGAGTCAAGATAAGAAATCTGTCATTTTGGCATGACAAGGGCATATTGTTTAGAAGATAAGGTCTAAATTCGCGTGACAGACGGTAATGTAAACATTGAATTAAATTGCTGTATTGTATGTTAATTTTATTATCGATATTGATACTTGATATTGACATTTTGACAATAGAAATATCTAACTGTAAAACTGATTATAACTGACCGGCAGCTATGCGATTGCGTCTGGTAACCGTCCTTATAGATGTGCCGTTGCCGGCAATATTGCTCGAAGTGGCAATATTGCCGGTAATATTGCCACTAATATTCATATATCGGGCAATATTGCCGGTGATATTGCCACCAATATTCATATATCGGGCAATATTGCCACCAATATTCCCACTTCATTCTTTCATTCTAGTCCTGACTACAAAAATATTCTTAGGTAGGTATATCTATGGTCCGGACCGAGCTCAAGTCGTCGACGGCGCGCAATGTTCCACGGACGCTTCAAGGAGATGACAGCTAATCATTAAGGCCCAGCAGGGTCGAAGCATTAGAACAAAGGCAAAGGAGGAACCGGAGTGTGACTGACTGAAATCAGTAAAAGTCTGACACGCCCTCACGCTCCGCCCAAGAGTGGGAGAAGAAGATTGGATGATTTCCCACCAAAAAAAATACCGGCTGGTTATGCGAGAGAGAATATCATTTCATTCTGTAGAGATAAATCAGGAACCTAAAACCTTGTAGAATATTCCTCCAACTCCAGCACTGAATAAAAAAAAACTGAGCAAGTGCGAGTTAGACTCGCGCACTGAAGGTTCCGCACAAACTTATCTTTATAAATAAATCACTTCCCGAATGGAGTTTCGAAGGTTTTTCCCAGTCGCATATTCTTTGTGACCTTACAACAAAAGCCAAATTTCAGGATTTGCTTTATGCTAAATTTCAGGATTCTGGGTCAACGGGAATTACCCTATGAATTTTGATTCTCTTGTGGTATTGACCCACTGACCCTAGGTATAGATTGAGCCGTTATGGGCATTTCGCCATTCCTATGATGACCTAGTGCATTTATATAAAAAAGCCTATTTAAATCGTATCATTGATACTGGAGAAAATTGCGGACATACAAACATATAGGCTACAAATGGGTCATAACCAGTCTCTTATTGAAATTGGTGTTTTTTTTTAATAATGGATAGGCCCGCGTTTGACCACTATCTCACCTGATGGTAAGCGATGATGTGGCCAACGATGGAACACGCTTGCCACTCACTCTTGACTTAAAGACCGCTAGGTTATAGCTATCAGGAAACACAGACCCCGGCAGGGAATTCCACTCCTTAGCTGTACGCATAATGAATGTGTTCCCAAAACGCTTTGTACCTACGTATGGGATTAAAATAATAAAAATAAATTCCGAAGTTCGTGTCCAAAACAAAGAAACAAAACCAGAATCACCCGAAATTGGGGTTATTTTGCAGTAGGTAGGTAGTTTGTTTTTTTTTTAAATTGGTTTTATTTTTATACTGGGCTTTGTTATTGCTAATATCTACGGATTTTTTACTGCCATCCTTTTAATAAATATGACAGAGAAGACAAAATACTCAGGTAGTTTGTTATTGAAACCAAATACCAAATGGAACGCAAAAGCAAAGCATTTAAAAAACACGTGTTATTTTTAAAGAAATCGGTTGTACGTCAATGTATTATAAAACGTTTTCCGTAACAATTCGCTCATAAATTGCATCAGCCTAATCCATATGTTGTTATCAACTCTGTGGTCTTAAAAACAATAATATTTTTGCTTGAACTGACAAAACTAAATCTATGTGCTGCTAAAAACAACTAATGCTGGATCAAACCAAAAAAGTAACTAGACTAAAAAGTGAAGGTAAAAATGAAAGTCTACTCACACTACACGCGGTTAAAACTTAAACGATCAACTGCACATAACAATGAGCATATGATTTCAAAGTTAAATTAGAAAAATATCACTTTTCACTGCAAAATTACACCAAGAAAGCACTAAAAACCAACTATATCCTTATAGTTCACACATTTTAATTCAGGAATCCACTTTTTACGGTTCAAAACGGATTTCTGGACGAGAATAAAATGGACACGACCGTACTAGGTCGCGGTGAGTGATATACTGAATGAAGCACTAACTAAAATTAGGCGCGGGACCTGCGCAAGCGCAGTCTGGTATTTATATAGAGCTGCCAGGTCATACCGAAATGTTTGTTTTCTAATTAGTTAACCTTGTTAGTAGGTCGATAACCCCGTCTACGTTTTTGGATGATTTTTAGAATGAATGAAAAATAAAATTAGAATATTTAAATTGACACGGATTTCTTTACATAAGATATATCTAATATTATTGCTCTAACCGGATAACACGACTCATTCACAATACCTATACGTAGTAGTAAATACCTGTAATTAGATATTGATTGCAACAAATATCTTATCTATGTACCTATGTACTATATTTTGTAAGTTAGAAAGAGTGTCCATGGAGTTTCTTGCACGTTCTTCTTCATAAAGATAGATTTCGACTAGTGTAGACATTTTGGAATGTGCAATTAGCTTTCATCTTTCTGACTGACCAACTTTTTGACAAATCGAAACTGTTTTTATTAGGTGAGAAAATAATCCAAATGACATCTCCCGCCCTTGGGTGGAGCGCGAGGACGTGTCAGACTTTTACTATAAACCCGATCCTTCTTTGGCCACGGCCTCGAGAGTCTCTTTCGCATCACCTATGGCCCCAGTAGGCTTCAACCCTGCTGGGCCCCTATGGTTGCTGACAACTCCTTGAGGCGCATGAAACACTACGCGGCGTCGACGACTTAGGCTCGGTCCGGACGGTCGGACGGCGATCTACCCATTGCTCGCTATCCGCAAGCCCGCGCCTACTGTGGCCAAATCGAAAGTGTTTTTAAACGGTTTGTTTGAAACAAATTTTAATGTTACACCTACTAGTCATAAAGCAAGTACGCAAGCACAAATTTTGCAGAGAACAACCACTTATTTTCCTTATTTTGTCCTCGAATGGACTTGGCAATGAATAAAACTGTTGCTAAAAAAACAATGCTGGTACCTAAATCAAAACCAATTTAGCTGGACAATTATTAAACCAATTCAATTATAAAATACACTTAACTAATTAGAAATAATATATGTATATACTACTAAAGAGCTAGCTATAATAATATGACGTCATAAAACTACTCAGCATCGCTGTCGACTGGAAGTGTGTGCCCAAAAGACTTGCCACTTTGTATGGCAATGCTTAATCTCTGACCGAGGTAGAAGCCAGCGCTTTAGCTGGTAATCTAATTTAGCGAGAGGGGTAATTTGATGACGTCTCGCCTTTTGAAAAAAGAAGGTACCTACCTAATCTTTTGTTTTGAAAAAAAAGGTACTTTATTTTTTAATTTTATCTTAACAAATCGATAGTGTTTCATGTATCGGATCGACCCTCCACGGGATTTAAACGATCAAAATTTAAGGGTGTATAGATATATTGTGATGTGTGTTACACAGGTGCACACGTACTTACCTCAATTTTAGTTACAGAATTTACTGAAAATAAAAATTTTCAGTAAATTCCACAAGCAACAGTACTTGCGGTAAAAGAGATAAAAATAACAGGACTGACGTTTTTGTTGCAAAATTCAGGTCACTGAAACGTACCACAACGGTATATTTATAAGCACTAGTAAGCCTGAGCAGAGCTGGCAGAAATACTAGGTTAATCTAGATTATGTGGTGCGGTTATGTATGTTTCGGAATATGTGTGTGTATGTGGTTGTGTGTGATGGATTGTGTGGATTGTGTATTGTAGGTCTTACGTCTTTATTTTAAGGTGGGTAATCATCCAAATCTCTTCTCCCGCTCTAGTGCGTAGCGGGAGGGCTTGTCATATCTTTACCGGCTAAACTCACACCTACTTCCCTTCTTTGTCCTTGTGTTCCGAGGAGCCATAGGGCAAAGAAGGACTCACTGAGAAAACAGGACCATGAGTTTCCCTTTTGGAGCCATAGGGCAAAGAAGGACTCACTGAGAAGACAGGACCATGAATTTAACTTTCGAAAGCCAACCCATAGGTTTTGTATCTGTGTGTTAAATAAATATGTTTTTTTTTTTATCTGAACCTAGTTTGTCATCGATCAATCTTGCCGGAACGAAATTATAATAATTAAAATCGTCAATAAAATCCTCTCAGTTCTTGTAACTCTATTGAACGGCTATTTCATAAAAAAGTCATTCAATAAGTATAAATCAAAAGTTATTCAATAATTAGTACATACTATATACATCAAATTTGTACATTAAGTATAAATTAAAAGTCACTCAATGGTTTTAATCATTCTATTTTATAGGTACAAATACCGGCACGGATCTTGAGCGCTGACTTGAACTTGAAATCGCGCAGACTTGAATGAGAAGTGAAATATTGGGTTTCTTTAGTGGTATGAAGTGAGACGCGGGAGCTGGGAGTACATCTTTGTAGTTACAGTGATTGGCTCGACGATGTGTACGATGCGCAAATTGATCCTCACTCTTTCGACGAGCGCTCAAGATTCGTGCCGGTATTTGTAGGTTGGCACACTATTTAGGTTTAATTTTGCTACCCCAAATAAAAATACTAAATTCAAAAACCTTTATATACAAAATAAAAATTCATCCAAAATAAACCAGTGCGATTCACCATCAACGATTGCATCACTGCTCAACAGGTGGGATCGTCATCAAGCACTAATCAATATAATTAAAAAAAAGTGCCAAATTACCTTTAATTTTGAGAGTCAGAATTAAATACCGATGAGACAAAACTATTATTTAAAAAAAAATCGTCGTGATTTTCGTCCATCAAAACATAGGTTATCAATCCAGGCCATGCCACGGTGATAAGCGACATATCACAATATACGTAATATTTGATAACAGCGGCTGTGCCGTCATCGTATCCGTTCATTAATATGCGTATGTTCGTGAACTCATGAGTGATATACTTACATAATAATATGGGTTATAATCAACCGTCCTTGAGGCCACCTGATTATTCGAATTTACTGCAGCTGCTGAGCAATTTATTTATTTATTTATTTAAACTTCATATACAGTAGTAGTACATAGACTTAATGCAACAAGGCATTCTCTCCTAGTCAACTATTGGGTTAAGGGCCAAGCGCCCGAAAAGTGCCATAAAACAGTGATTTTCTGAGGCCTACTCCTCCGTAACGGCTAGGTCAATTGGTTTGAAAAAAATATATGTTTATTATAGATTCATGAACAATAATATCAACATTTGATTTTTTCGTGCAATTAATACTTTTGTCAAAAAAAAATATTTAGCAATTTCGCTACTTTTCCCTACTCCTTCGAAACGGCTTGGACCTTTAGAAACATTTTTACACATAAAAATTGGTGGTTAAATATTCTTCAAAGTGATTATTGCATATGTAAATCAATCAATATCTCACAGAGAAAATGGATTTAAAGCGCTTTCCGGGCGCTGCTGGCCGCAAATAAATGCACAGATTTGCGTACTGCCGCCTAGGCGAGTGCGCGAGTTGCGTTCACATAATTTCGGTCAGATGGTTCAAGGGACTATACGCCTCCAGTCAATTTTTGGGTTAAAAAAGACAACTCTGTGGTAGGTTTGCACAATAAACAAATAAACAGATACTTCAAACGGAAAAAAAAATATAAGCTAAAATAATAAGAAAAATAGAGAACTTAATAACAATTCTGACGAAGACCGAACTATGGTTGAGAAGACTTGAAGTAAGTAGTAGTTCCGAATTTTACGTTTGAAGGAAAATTTACTTTCAGCTTCTTTGATGTCAAGAGGAAGCACACTCCAGACTTCCAGAGTTATATGGTGGAAACAGCGTAAGAGGAATTATGTCTTTAAGTGCTTATTATGAGCAGGGTTCGGAATTAATTAGAGTTATTCATGTACTATCATCGAGGTGTTGATGGCGATGTGGACCTTCCCGGGATTACTAATGAAATATCCCTTGTGGCCAACCGTATTACAAATAAATAGATAGGTAGATAGATATACATTCTTTATTGTACACCAAAAATAAAAATTACATCAGGAACTTAAAATTAATAGGGTGTCGCAATGGGCGGTCTTATCGCTAAAAGCGATTTTTTAACAGACAACCTTTGGATGGATTTGACAGAGAAGGAGAAAAAAGATACGCAGAAAAATATACGCAGGCAATGCATGCAAATAAATAATAATAAAATCCTCAGAGATAGATAAGACTTATATACTAATATAATAAAGAGGTAAAGTTTGTTATTTTTTTGTTTGTAGGAAGTAATCTCTGGAAGTACTGGTCCGATTGCTAAAATTTTTACACCGATAGAAAGATGTTTTATTCCTGAGTGACATAGGCTATATTTTATGCACGCGGGCGAAGCCGCTGGCAAAAGCTAGTATAAAACAAAGATAATACAATTTTTATTAGTATTTATTATTGAAAAAGATTAAATCTATCTTTAAATATTTATTTATTTCAGAATCCTTAGATTCTGGACCTTTGGAAGACGTGAGAGGGTCCATCGTAACCTACTCAAGTATCTCCGAGTTATTAGCATACTCGAAATAACTTACATGTCAAGGTTGAAGACTGGTTTAATTTGAGGCAACTTTGTAAAGTGCTAAATTAGATGATAGGTACTGATTAAGTAACATACTGACCTGAAGAACTTTGTTAATAGGTACTCGTACCTACTCTAATTATAACTCGTGTATCCACGGATATCTATGCGTGTATCACTAATATTATAATATAATAGTCACATTATTAGCCTAAGATAAGAAACTGTGGCCCAGATTTTCGTCATTTTATAAAAGTTTGCCACATGTCCCTAACACAGGTAGGAACAATGCCCTGATATGTAGATTCAGTTAAGAGGGTTTTGCCAGGTAATGGGTATTTTTTTTTTATTCGGCGGGTAAAAATCATCCAGATGACATCCCCCGCCTTTGGGCGGAGCGGGAGATAGTGTCAGAATCTTACTGACTATAAAACCCACCCCATTCCTTTATTTCCTTTCATACCGGGGCCGAGCCTCCGGTGCTGAGCTGACAACTCCTTGAGGCCCGCGGGAACAGTACGTGCTGTCGACGGCTTGGGCTCGGTCCAGATGGTTACCGGTCGGACAGCGAGCTACCCATTGCTCGCCGTCCGCAAGCCGGCGCCTACTGGAAGTCGGGATCGGAATCCCGGCGGCGCCGGCGGCTGGAGCGTGAGCGTCGTTGTCTGATGCGGTCGGCCTCCTCATTTGCTAACATTATTGTTTCGCGGAAGGAAGCGACTACCTGCCACTCCTCGTCGCTCCGAACCATATACCATGGCCCGGCGCGAGAGATTGCCGCCGCCGATCGCCCCCCTAAGGACATAGCGATGTGAATAGGTTTCTTCTAGGCAAGCGTGCTTCATCGTCGACCACATCATCGCTTACCATCAGGTGAGATAGTGGTCAAACGCAAGCCTATCATTAATAAAAAAAAAAAAAAAAAAAGATGTTCTGCCCAAGTGGGGCACACCTTTACCGTGTGCTCCACTGTGTCCTTCGGGCGTTCCACACAATGATGACACCCGGGCGTCACTTACGCACGAATCCGGTGCAGGTACCACCCGAACTTACCATGTCCGATAAGAACCTGCGTCATGCGGAAGGTGAGGACGCCGGACGCCCTCTTTAAGCCACGCCTCAAAGAGGGGTCTTACCGCCATAATTGTGGCGTGCCCAAGGCAATGGGTAAATATCAAAGGTGTGTAATAATAGGAACCAAAATTCGTTAAAGTATAAAGTTCAATTTTTTTTTATTCTGGATAAATGACGAAAGTTTGGCAGTCACTGGCTCTCACTCCATATGTACGGCTGACTGAAGAGAAGATGACAGAACCCCTTAGACGGCATTCTGAATTATAAGCGAAATGAAGCATAACACCAAAAGAATTTCCACGTGCGCCTCAAGGAGTTGTCAGCAACAGCAGGGGCACAGCAAGATCGAAGCCTACTGGGGCCATGGCTGATGCGAAAGACATTCCCATGGCCCTGGACCAATGGCAAAGAAGGAACAGGAGTGGGTTTTTAGTCACTATGATTTTGACACGCCCTCTCGCCCCGCCCAAGGGCGGGAGATGTCATTACCTGACTTTCCCACCTGAAGAAAAAAAATAGGAAAGATTTTACCCAGGATTATGAGAATTGTATAAAATAAACTCAAAAGCTCAACCCAAAGATCAAAAGACCCAAAAGCCCAATCAAGTCACATCTGTGAATATTTATCATGCAAAAAAATACATTTTTGTATGATTTTGAACTCATAACTTTCCTACCAATGTAGATATCCCTCTGATAACAGTTTTCGCAAAAAAACAGTTCTGATTAAGTTTCCATCCAAGGATAGGGCAATGAATCATCAGGATCATATCAGTCTTCTTCAATTATAAAGATCTTTGAGATTTGTGGTATACACATTAAATCGTACTGGCACTAAGTATACCAAAAAGGTGATTTTTCAGCAGTTGTAAAGTTTTCAATGTTTTTATTTACTCGATAAGAAGTTGCGAATCAATTACTATTGGAACAAAGACTTTGACAATCAGATGACAAATGGATTGTGTAGTCAGATTGAAAAGTTAAAGGTTTATCAAAAAAATGGCAATTAAATATACAAGTTCAGAGTATTGCCACTTCTGTTTTAGAGATGCGAAATGTAGGGCAAGTCAAGTAGTTGACGTCATGGCAGTCTCGATTCTTCCCGGGAGACGAGTAGACGTCACTCTTGGGCTGTACCTGCTAACTGATAATTTGGTTGTTTTATTTATAAACCATGCCCCAGGTGTCGCCACAACCACCGGTCCTGTGCGTCACGCATCCATCGGATTCCCGCTTGTGGGAGGCTTATGCCCAACAGTGGACGTCTTTCGGCTGATGATGATGATGATGATGATGATTTATAAACCCATATCCCTAACTAGTGATTCTAGTGAACACCATAAAATTCAACAAGTCTTCTTTTGTTAATTTTGCGAATAAAACCATGCTAAACTTTATCGGTAATAGCAGCTCTAGGTAAATCACAAAGATAAAACTTAGTTCTCACATGTGTCGCGCGGCGCGCCCCTTGCGGATCACCGAAGTGACAAGTGCCTGATTACTGCACGTCATGCAGTCGCAAGCCGCCAAAGACAATGCAATCTAACGTAATATATGATTAGGGGAGTAAAGCCGCCGATCTATCTCGGTGAGAAAGCTAGGCAGCAAAGAAGAAACAGTACCTATTGTTCTGTTTCTGTCTTCTTTTCTTTTATAAGTGTGCACATGAACTGTTAAATAAATAAAGAAATATATTTTTACACACTTACTCGAAAACCCGCTTTCAGGTACGCAAATTACTGTTTTTCGAACCAGTGCAGAAAAGTGCATAAGTACGCCTCCGCCACAATTATCGTATCAAGCTTGGCGGTAAGTGACCCCTACAAGTCGCGCGTCAACCTCTGTTTATTTACCTAAATCTTCGTAAAAACGTCCTTTAATACACGTAAAAAATTGTTACTGTACTCGGCTCAATAAAACCCTCGCCTACGGCTCGGGCGAATTCCTCCTCGGTCGCAATGATAAACTTTCTCCACTTATATCAAAATGTAGGTACCTACTATTATTATTGTAGAACATTTGTATTCAAAAAAAGACACTGGCACATTGTGTGTCGCACACCTGCGCTAACTCGACCTGAGTTCAGCCAAAATTGCCAGAGTTAGAAGTAGTTGCCCGACGCCGGTTTGACGCTGTTTAAGTTACGGCAAGGTGAGTCTGGTCACCTGGAGTAGTCTTTTATTCCACCGTAGACCATTTATGGTTATAGCACGGCCACGAAAATAACGCCACGCTTGAGGCTTCAATTTGATACAAGCTTAGGGCCACGAAATGCGACGCTCCAAGCGAATTCGCCTTGTGCTGCAAGCATCAGCGTTGAGTGTCAAAAACGAAATGTATGTCTACTATCTACGAGGCCACAGAGTAGCGCTGCAAGCAGCTGAGAAGTTGAAAACAATTGTATGAAAAAATTCCACAGTGTGCACGGAACAGTCGCTCCACTTGCTCTAATTCTAGGTCAAATTCAAGACTGGCTGAAAGGAAAAAATATCCCATTTGAAGAATTGAAAGCCGTAAGTACACGCTACAGGCGAATATTTGAAGTTTGGCGCTCAAAAATGACGCTTGTAGCAAATTCACGTCTCAAGGGTGCCGTTGCTTCTGTGGCCGAACCATAGTAGGTAACTAAATTTTATGTAACTTCGCATTACTTTGACTAGCTGATTTCAAATTCATTTGTCTTAATTACTTATATGAGACTTAATATTACTATCACAACGACCCATCTAAGAAAGGTCAATTCAAAACTGAACATGTTATATTTAGTGGTTGAAACGCTGATCTTGTTTACGTTTCCCATGCTTCTTGAGTCAAGAGGTTAACGGATGTTTACGTCTGGGTTCAGGGTATCGCAGCCCAAGCACTCCAACGCTGCTATCGACCACCATGCCAATCCAGTGACGTCACCCAGTACTCCTGTCGATCGCCATGCTAAACCTGTGACATCACTCTTAGCTATGCTAAGAGAGCACAGCGCTCACCAACATTCAACTCGTTAAACAATAATAGGCCCGTTTTGACATTTGAGAAAAATCCTAAAACAAACAAGAACTACTACCAACTATACCAACAACTAACTGTAATTGTACCAACTGTATTTCCAAGTTACATTCTGGGGTTTTTCGAAACTGAAAGAAACAATAATAATCGCAGCCGGCGAACTCTATGTCAAATCGCTCGTAGATTTTATTTCACCATTTTTCAAAGTCAAAGTCAAAGTCAAAGCCATTTATTTGCATTAAATGCGGTACAGGAGATGGTAACTTAATATAATAGTGCAGACACATTTTGCCATGAGTTGGCATGCAAATATTAAAATACGATAAGTGATGCTCATAGTAAGCAAAACTACAATATTTGACAGGTTATTTCCTTTTAAGAAAAATATTAAACCTAATGGACAGTAAAATATTATTTTTTAAATATTGTTTCTATTACAGAAACAAAATAAAAACTTAATACAAATTAATAATTAGAATTATTTTAAACCAATATTATGTTTATAAACTATCACAAAATTAAATAACAGACTTTAAAACATAACACAATAATTTAAATTAGACGCAATTTGGCATAACAACATAAAAATGCAGTGGGTCCTGCAACAGCAAAACAGTACCAAAACGATCTACAACACGTTTCTGTAATGATAGGATTGACAAGAACCTTTTTTGAGAAATTCGGTCAAAGAATAAAAACTATGTGAGATGAGCCACTTTTTCAGTACTTTGCAAAATTTTCCGTAAGGAAGGTCAGTTATAAAATTTGGTATCGAGTTATAAATAAGTGGAGCCATGTACACACAACTACGTCTAAATAATTCAATTTTTGGTACTGGCAATTGCAAATGGTAGTGCGTAACTTTTCGTTTTTTATTATTGTTGTTTGTTTCAAATATTGAGGAATTGGTTTTAACAAATTTAGCGATTTCATATATATAAATACAAGGAACTGTGAGAAGGTTGTGTGATTTATACACTGGTCTGCAAGAATCAGTCCACTTCATGTTGAAGATTGCACGAATGCATTTTTTTTGTGCTAGTAAGACTCTAGAAATTTCAGAAGAGTTTCCCCAAATAATGATACCATATCGGATGACAGAGCAAACATACGCATGATATACCATTAACGCGGTCGGTCGGGATGTCTCATTTTTAACCTTTTTTAAAGCGAAAACAAATCTATTTATTTTCATACATACTTCATCAATATGTTCCCTCCACGTGAAATGTTCATCAAGAGTTAGACCAAGAAATTTTGTTTTATGTATCTGTTCCACTATTTGATCCCTATGTGCTACTTTAAGATGAGTATGTTTACTCTTTTGTGTTTTAAAATTTAATATTTTAGTTTTTTCCACGTTAACTTTCAAGGCGTTTCTATCTAACCATGTAATTATTTTATCCAAACTAGCATTTATATTAGACTCGTGTGATTCTTTATTTTTACCATCTAAGATTATTGTTGTATCGTCAGCAAACAAAACACAATCTTGATCTATTGTTTGCGGAAGATCATTAACGTATACAAGGAATAATGGTGGTCCCAAAATGCTTCCCTGTGGAACTCCATAGAAATTTTGTCGAGGCTGGGAGTTAAAGTTGATGAGACTGTTTACTTTGTCATCAAATTTCGTAATTCTCGTGATCTGAGTTCTATTCGTTAAATATGATTTGAACCATTCCAGTGCTGGGCCCCTAATTCCAATTTTATATAATTTATCGATAAGAATGGAATGATTTACGAAGTCGAACGCTTTACTAAGGTCTAAAAATAGAGCTGAAGTTACATTTTTAGAGTTGATGTTATTCATTATGGATTTTACTAAGTTATAGGCTGCTAGTGAAGTGGATTTCTTTTTTCTAAAACCGAACTGTTCTTTGGCAAGTATATTATATTTTTCTAAAAAGGAGTGAACTCTTTTGTACATGACTCTTTCAAAGACCTTGGATAGAATTGGAATAAGAGCAATGGGTCGGTAGTTATTTTTGTCTGACTTAGAGCCTTTTTTATGCAGTGGTTTTATTACAGATATTTTGAGTTTATCCGGGAAGCAACCTTGTTCTAGAGATAAGTTTATAATATATGAAAGAGGTTCTGCAATGAATGGGGATATTCGTTTCAATAGATCTGTAGAAATGTCATCATAACCGGTGGATTTTGTGTTATTTAATGTCTTTAATATGCTAAATATTTCCACAGGATTTGTAGGATTTAGGAATATGCTATTGTCATTGCTTTTAAAATCTTGATTATAGGTGTTATTCTGTAAGGTTGCTCTATTTTCAACAATATCAATAAAAAAGTTATTAAATAAATTTGCTATATCTGATCCTGATGTAGCGATAACACCATTATCTGATATACTAGTAATATATTCATGAGAGCGTTCATTACCAGTACATCGCTTAACAATATCCCAAGAAGCTTTACCCTTATTCTTGGAATAAGCAATGTGCTTAAGATTACATAAGGATTTCATATTATGAATACATTTCTTAAATATTTTAGAGTACACCTTAAATCTAGTTTTGTTTTCGTTTGTTTTGTTTAAATAATATTTATATCTTAATGTTCGTTTAGTACTACTACTGGTTTTAATTCCTTTTGTTATCCATTTTAATGTACTATTTTTGTACTGTTTTTTAACTTGAATGAGAGGGAAGCAAAGTTTATAAAATAGGGTTATAGTTTCGTGAAACAAATCAAAAGCATTATTCGTGTCCGAAATGTTGTAAACATCGGAAAAAGACAAATTACTTATGTGTTTGACGAATTTTTCAACGTTGTCTTTACTAAGGTCATTAACGGTCATGAAGTAATAACCCGATATGGGTTTTTGATTGTACTCGAAGTTTACAACTTGTGCAGTGTTATGATCGGATAAACAAACATTATGAGTTCTACCTATTATGTTTGGAATATTACTAATGATATTGTCTATGTAACACGTGTTCAACCTAGTGGCCTCTTGAATGTGACACCGCATACCATAATTAGAAATAAGTTCCTTAAATTTTTTGCAATTATTGTCATTACTTAGAAAGTTAATATTAAAATCTCCAGCTATTATTATTTTGCTTTTTTTATTTTGTAATTTAAGCAAGGTATTATGTAGATTTTCAAAAAATATATTTAAATCAGATGAAGGTGTCCTGTATATACATAATATGATCACACGTATAGATTTTATTTCAAGGCCACAGATCTCAAAATGTTTTTCAATGCAAAATTCTGTTAGTTCTTTTAAGTTAGTGCTTTGAAGATGGTTTTTGCATAGTATACATGTACCCCCTCTCCGCTGATCAGGTCGTGAATAGATTGCACCAACATAAAAATCATTGAGTTTAAGGTATTTTTCTTCCCCTCTTATAACAAAATGCTCGCTCAGACATAAAACGTCAATATTTATATCAGAATCATGCATTTCATTAATAGTTAAATCGATGTCTTGTAATTTGTTTAAAGCTCCTGCAATATTTTGGTGTATAACTGAAAAGCTACTTCTACCATATTGCTTACGATTTTTGCTATGTTTTTTATTAGTTACGAAAAAATGGTTCTTCACTTGTCACAACATTTTCTGTGAGAGTGTTTATAGGTAAAATTTGTGGATTAACAACTTTAGAAAAGTAATAAGGAATAGTCCCTTTAAGTGGCAGTTTTACATGTTCGATTGTGCTGACTACTGGATGTGACAGAGTTTTTGTTTTGTTGTAACAATTTCTCTGAACTATTAGGATTCACCGATAATCCTGTGTTATTATTATAAAGAAGGTACTTGTTGTAGTACTGCACATCGTTTATTTTAGAAACAAGTTGTTGTATAACGCCATGGTAACTGTCTGCTTCAATAAAGTTGCAGTTGTGAAAGTTTTTTGAAAGCAGTTTTAGTTCATAGTTAAGTTTACTCTCATTAAGGAATGCATTATACTTAACATTAACAATAAAAATATTACAGTTTTTTAATAACTTAACTGCTGCAGCCATTTCTGCCATAAATTTAATAGGGTTAGAGTCATTTCTACCGGTCATTATAACCACACTGTCATTATTTGTAAAGTTTTCAGTTAATCTGTTACAGCACAGTAAGACTTCCTCTGTAGTCGCACCTGGTTTTCTAATCCCTGATATAGTATGTTTCTTAATGATAAATTTATTTTCTTTTTCCTTCTTCAGTAGCCCTTGGACAATACCTTTCCCTTGATCATCTGACAGAATAAGTATCTTTCCCTTTTCAGGTGTATTACTTATTTTGGTAATGGATTGTTCTTCGTACAAAGATGGCTCTTGAGTATTATCTGAAATTGCGAGGGACTCTATTTCTGCTGACTTTTTGCTATTAGTTGTTTTAGTTTCATTTTTCTCTCTAAAAATACCAGTTATACTATTTCTGGAAGTCGTTGCAGGGGTATGGAAATCGATGTCTAAGTCTAGTTTTCTAGCCGATCGTTTACTTTTATTAGAAAAATGTTTTTTAGAAATTCCTGTATTGCATGACGTAGTTGTACTTTTAATGTTCGTGCTCGAAATGTACATCTTTCTAAAGTGCTCAGTTCTGATCTTTTCATCTGCTAGTTGCTGCTTTAATGAAGTATTTTCTACGCCAAGTGTTTCAATTTCAAATTGTATCCTGCATAACTGCTCCTTAAGATTTTCAATAGTATTTTTCAGGTGTAACGTTTCATCATTTTTTACAAGTGTAGATAGGTCCATCATACTTTTCACGCTTAAGTTTGATGCCAAACTGTCTATGGATTCATTGGAGAAACGAGAAAGAGAGCGTCGCACACGGCTTTTTCTAAAAGTAATATTACTGCAGGTTTCCATGTTATTTTTTAAAATAAAGTAGTTAAAATGTCATAAAAAAAAACAAGAAAAACAAAAAACACAAAAAAAAAACCCAAGACGTTACACAGATTTGAACTCGGACTCGCTTGCGTTCAGTCAGATCCGACCTCTTACGAACTCGGCTACACTGCTTCATAACGTAGGTTCCGAAATAAGTGAATGCATTGAGCGTTATATTTTATGAGACAAAATTCGTTTAGGTTTGTTTTGATTGGTCGAGAGATAAGCGTCTACTTTTAAATGAACTTAACGATACTAGAGTTATTTATTATTGAGAATTCACTTATTGTTTCGATAGATGCGATTGTGTCACTGTATTTACACTGTAAAGTTGTAGGTATTAGTATTTATCTCTCAATTCAGGCGTTTTTATTTAGTTATATGCACAATTTTGTTGGTAAACACTTTTTAGACGCTGTTCTTTTATCACACTTTTATTTACGCATCACGCCACAAAATCCTTTGCAAACATTAGATATTATTCACTGCAGATAAAGTAACATTTAGATTACACAATTAGACTTTAAAACTAATATTTACTATTTTTTACAATTATTTGAACACGGAACCGATGTTTATATGAAAGTATGTGTGTATGTATTTATTTTATTTATTTATTTATTTATTTATTTTAATTATCCGGGTTTTCGCAATATCCGAATTATTAAATTACTTTGTTTCAAACATAATACATATAAATATTTGGGACATTCGATACTTTGTACTTCGATATTTAAGACATTCGAAACAATTCATTTAAGATAAAAGGCCGCTCAGTAAATCATTTGCCAAATATTGAAAAAAATGCAGGTCGTAACTTTGACACTCAAACAAATATTAGGTCGCTCAAATATTATGAAGCTTCTCATTTTGAATTAACTAACGTAACTCAATTTCTTGTCACTCGCAGTCAGTCGCTCACTTATTAATTCTATAACCCAAAATAATTATTTTTGTCACTTAAAATTTTAATTTACAGGCACTCGTTTTTAAATACTACCATATTATTAGTAGCTACACTACACCAGACAAGCCGCTAGGTAATCAAACGGCCCTTTATTTTTTGACAACTTTAGTGATCGAATTGTTGGTCTAAAACTAGACCAACAATTCAAAAAAATATAGTAATATATTTATTAGAATGGTAAACTACCTTTCTTGGAATCAAGGTTATCGGATGTTTATGTCTCGGCTCGGGGTATCGCAGCCCAAGCACTTGAACGTTGCCATCGACCACCGGTCCAGTGACGTCACCCAGCATTCCAACGTCGCAACCCACCATCATGCCGATCTGACATCGCCAGCCAGCCGTCTGTCAACCTTGCCAAGAGCCCAGTGATCGCACGAAGCTTAGGTCTTATTTATTATTATTATTTAGAAGATAAGGGGCTATGCATCACCCATAGTGTAGGGGATGTAGTCACTGCGACCTAAAAGATCTATTGTGACTCGCCACCTTCTTAGAGTAACTCTTTTAGCCCGGAGGCTTCCAAAAGCTTAGTTCTTAAAAGCTGTGTTAAAATGAAATGATGATGATGATGTGTTTTGACAGGCCTGGTGGTTTAGTGGTTAGCGGCCCTGACTGCTATGCCGGAAGTCGTAGGTTCGATTCCCACCCAAGACAAATATTGTGTGATGAGTATGATAATTTGTTCGGTGTCTGGGTGTGATTTATCTATTTAAGGATGTATTTAGAAATATATAAGTATGTTTAACAGTTGTGTGAGTTATGACCGGGATACACGAGACTAGTTTCCAAAGTCAGGATTTCAGACTAGTACCACAGAACAGATGAAAGAGGTAAGAATGACCTTGTGGGCGGGGCAGGCATGCCACCAAATAGGGCAATGCTCATAGTTCAACTACCAATAGAAAACTTGCGATGTAAGTGTGTGTAACAACGTAAGGGTGGATACTCGCCGTGCGTCGGTTTGTCCGATAGTAGAAATGAGATGGCGGAATCAAGTCATGCAATTCCTGCGCACACTCTCCAAAATGCAATCTGTAAAACACCGAAAGGCTGGCTACCCTACGCCTGTGCTCAAGGCTTTGAAGATTGGTCTTAACCAAATCTGGATCACCAATCAGCCTCTTCGCACGCCTTTCCACTGAGTCCAAAGCTGCCAGGTAGCACTTCGCAGCACCAGCCCATATGTGGCTGCATTCTATGATGAATTTACCTTTTCGTGGTCAATTTTAGGATTTCGGTTTTTTCTACTTTTGACTATAAAAATATGATCAGTGACGGGTACAGATAGAGCCCCATTTTTTTTTGTACTAATTAAAAAGTAGGGGTGTTTAGGGTGACTGGTAATAATTAGTGACCGATACTTATACACGTTATTGTACTCATGATTACAAACAACTTTCCCAAAGATTTTTTTTTTTATACTCATTAGTTTTATCACATGAATATTAGGCTGTGAAAAAGAAGGATGAAAAAAGATTGCATGTAGCGGAAATGAGAATGTTGAGATGGATGTGTGATGTGACGAGGGTGGATAAAGTGAGAAATGAGTATATTAGAGGAATTTTGAAAGTGGCGCCAGTGACTGAAAAGTTGAAAGGTAATCGGTTGTCTTGGTATGGTCATGTGAAGAGGAGAGATGAAGCGCATATTACTAAAAGAGTTCTGAGTATACATGTAGGTGGATTGAGAGGGAGAAGAAGGCCAAAGAAAAGATGGATGGATTGTGTGAGGACTGATATGAAAGAAAAGGGAGTTAGTGATAGTTTGACGGGTGACAGGACAGAATGGAAGAAAAAAACGTATTGCGCCGACCCCAAGTATGTGGGATAAGGGCAGGAAGAAGAAGAAGAAGTTTTATTACAATAATAAAGCTCAACTGTTAGCCACGTAACGCCGTTATCACATGTACCTTACTTACAATAGTGATAGAGCACCCACGCCGCTTGCAAACCCATTGGTCGCACCGATGGGCGCGAACCAATTGGTAACCACAGAGGGCGCGAACCAATTGGTAACCACAGAGGGCGCCAATTTGCGCGACCAGCTGTTTTGTTATTTTGTTAAAACTAATGAGTCTAAAAAAAGTTTCTTTGGGAAAGTTCTTTGAAATCATGATTACAATCACGTGAATAATTATCTGTCCTATATATGGCGATAGCCCTGTACAGGCAAAGCCACTGGTAACAGCTTGTAGGTCTATATTTCTAAGGAGATCGGTATCTTGACCAGTCGCGAAATTCGATCTACAAGTAGGTAACTAGTAAATTATACTTTCACACTCTTATTACGGGATAAGCCGGTCACTGCGCCTTAGCAGGACTGAGCAGTTTTTTTTTTTAGTTATATTTAAATAAATATTGCTAGTGCTAGACTGCGATCCCACCTGATGGTTAGCAGTGATGCAATCGTTGATGGTGAAGCGCACTAGTTTATTAAGAGCCTATTCACTCTAGCCTTGAAGACATCTAAATTGTATCGGTCAGTACTTCACGCCAGAACAGCTGCTCAAACTTTATCAAGCGCAAGTTCGATCATGTATGGAGTATTGCTCTCATCTTTGGGACGGATCTGCCAGATACCAGCTTGATGCACTTGAGACAATTGAGAGGCGAGCCAAAAGGATAATTGGCGTTGATACACTCGTCGAGTCGAGGCTTCAAAGTCTTGAGCATCGACGCAGAGTTGCTAGCCTGTCGTTTTTCTACCGGTTGCATTTCGATGAGTGTGCATCGGAATTGCATAACCTGATTCCGCCTAGCCCGTTACATCATCGGACTACCAGACGTATGGCGATGCGCCACCGGTACATGGTGGATATCCCACCTACACACACAAAACGTTTTGCGTGATTGTGCGTGCAGCTAGTGAGTGGAATACTTACCAGAGTCTGTGTTTCCTGATAGCTACAACCCGGGAATCTTTAAGTCGAGAGTGAATAGGCGACCACACCGTCGCTTTCCATCAGGTGAGATAGTGGTCAAGCGCACCTATAAACAAAAAAAAAAATCGGACGGAAAGACCACAGTGGTTCCATATTTTAAGCCACAATTCCAATCTAAGTAGATCTATGTAGAAGTATATATTAGGGAATGCAAAAACCGCCAAAATTACAAACCGGTTTTTTTTTCGGTTTTCCTAAGAAAAAAACCGGTTAACCGGGTAACCGGTTTTTTAAATTAGTTTTTTTGAAGGGAAAAATTTAATTTTTTTTGCTTGTGAAATTCTAAATAAATATTTTTAAACTTATCTTGGAACTTATCTATTAAAAAGTATATTGTATACCTAATATGAATCCTGTTAAAAATTAAAAAAATCTCATCTTCATAAAAACGAATGTCTCAGAATGATGTCATACATAGAGAATCTAAGCTAGAAGTTAATATTATATACTTCTACTCAAATACTCACCACTAGCTTTAGCCCGCGGCTTCGCCCGCGTACATAAAATATAGCCTATGTCACTCAGGAACAAAGCAGGTTTCTATCGGTGACAAAATTTTAGCAATCGGACCAGTACTCCCAGAGGTTACCTCTTACAAACAAAAAAACATAAAAAAACAAGCTTCACCTCTTTATTATACGAGTATAAGTATTAGTGTAGATTAGCCCTATCACAGGCTTTTAAGCGTTCAGGCCACGCGTCATCTGTTTACGCAGGGTGATCATTGAACTGCTGAACGTAAAGAATTTTTAAGGATTTTGAGTTATTGTTACATACAGCCCATGCTCTCTAATATAGATCTTAATTTGTAGTTCACGGGTTGAGGTCTGGGCTAGCCTTAATGAAGCCCGAAACACTCGCTGCAAGGCAAGCCTGGGTAGTGCGTGCCTTGTGACCGGAAGCTGAGTCTTGCTGAAAAACCCCTAGTATATTATCAAATAGAGAGAGGCTTTAAGGGGCTTTGCTATGGCGTTTAGGATAGTATCTTGATACTCTTTAGCTGAAATTAGAGTAGCCCATTTTCACGAAAATGAACCTTGGTCATTCCATGATACCCTCACCAAACCATTACTGATGCCGCATGATAATCATTCAGGACTCTGATAACCTGTTAAGAGTGTTCTTTGGAGTTAGAAGCTTACACATCATCATTTCAGCCGATAGACGTCCATTATTGGACATAGGCCTCCCCCAAGAGTCGCCACAATGATCTATCATGTGCGTCCCGCATCCATCGGATTCCCACAACCTTCACCAGGTCATTGGTTCATCTTGTAGGAGGCCTTCCGACGCTGCATCTTCCAATACGCGGTCGCCACTCCAGAACCTTTCGGCCCCAACGGCCATCTGTTCTGCAAGCAATGTGCCCTGCCCATTGCCACTTGAGTTTGGCGATTCTTTGTGCTATGTCGGCAACCTTGGTTCTCCTGCGGATATCTTTATTTCTGATCCGATTACGCAAGGAAACTCCGAGCATAGCCCTTTTCATTGCTCTTTGAGTGATTTGAAGCCTTCTGATGAGGCCCATTGTGAGCGGCCACGTTTCGGCACCATATGTCATCACTGGCAACACGCACTGGTCATAGACTTTCGTCTTGAGACACTGTGGTATATTGGACGAGAAGCTATCGCGCAGCTTCCCGAACGCTGCCCAGCCGAGTCGGATTCGACGGAGATTAGGTCTACCCAACTGGATTGTCTGTCCGAGGTAGACGTAATCGTTCACAACTTCGAGTATAGCAGAGTCTCCGATCTTGGTAGGAGTGGGCGCTACATGGTTGTTTCTCATGACTTTAGTTTTGTCCATGTTCATTTTAAGACCCACTCTTTCGGAAGCTCTACTGAGGTCATTGAGCATTGTGCTGAGGTCTGCCGTAGTCTCAGCCATGACCACGATGTCGTCGGCAAACCGAAGGTGGGTGATGTACTCGCCATTGACAGTTAGAAGCAGTTAGAAGCTTACATCCGATATAATTTTGCTTGTTGCAATATTTCTTGATTCTGAAAATTTTCTCATCGGTAGCAAGAATATCCCTGAGTTTTTCATCAGTGTAACGAACAAGCAAAGAATTTGATCTTTTCACTCTCTCTTCTATAAAAGCGACTCGTTTAAGCTGATGATGTTATGATGAGTAACAACGATGGGTATTCTATCTGCGAATAAGAATTTTCCTTGTGTGTGTCCTTGCGAGATTTTAATTCTGGCCCTGACTGCATTCACTGCCTGTTCTCACGACACGCGGCCGGCCTGGATTTTTAATGATCGTAAACAGAAGAACTGTACAATTGATGTAGCTATCACTATGGTACATAAATATTAATAAACAAACCTACGACTGATATCAAGCCTCAACAGCGTTTTAAAACAATGTTTGCTAAAAAACAGTGTCATTTGAAAGTAATAAAAAAAACTCGAAAAAACCGGTTACTTGAAAAAAAACCCGGTTTTTTTAATCATTAAAAATATGCCGAAAAACCGGTTTTTCGGTTTTCGGGTTAACCGGTTTGCATTCCCTAGTATATATACTAGATATACTATGACATAAACCTTCTAAGTACCAGGCAGATACTTTAATTTGACGGGCCAGCTTGTACTCTTCACGTGGACCAAACCATTGGCAGCAGCCAATGTCTAACATGAATATTTTTGCCCCACACACAAGCAGGTGGTCAATTGTATTTTAGTTGTATGGCCAGTTACTGACGGAATATTTTTTGTTGTACAGATTTTCTGAAATGTCGTTAAAAAAACGCCAATACTCTAAAGAGGCAATAGAAAATGCTATCAAATTTATTGAAAACGATGAAGGTTCGATCCGTCAAGCAGCAAAAAAATTTGGCGTACCTCGAAGCAGTGTCCAATTCAAAGTACGACATCCGAACACAAAATTCAAGTCTTGACCTGATCCAGTGCTTACCGAAAGTGAAGAAAATGAGTTGTGTAACTTTATTATACAACAAGCTAAAAGAGGATTTCCCAGAAAGAAAGAAGATATACAGGTTTGTCCCCAGGATTTTTTGAAGAAAAATCCAAGACCAAATCCATTCCGGAATAACAAACCTGGAGATGTATGGTTCAAGGCATTCTTGAAACGTCATCCTAACATCTCGATTCGGACATCAGAGGGAGTCACTAATGCAAGTGTCTGTGTTTCGGAATTAGATATCAGAAAATGGTTCCAAGAAATACAACAATACATTAACAATGAAGGTTTATCTTCTGTCATTCAAGACCCTGCTCGTGTGTTTAATGCTGACGAAAGTGGCTTTAATATTTGTCCAACAACCGGCAAAGTTTTGGCAGAAACAGGATGCAAAAATGTGTACGAAATTGAAAAATCGTCTACCTAAGGAAAACTTAACAGAACACACTTATTCACATTTTCTGCTGCCGGTCAAGTATGTAATCCTATGATCATTTATCCCTACAAACGAATTCCCACATGAATATTTTTGGCCCACACACAAGCATAGCGGAAACATTTCTACCGACTAGTGAAGTAGTGGCCACCAAAAAACTTCATCTAATTATTCAATAAGATCACCGAATCCAAGGAAGTAATGTTGATATATGGGTCGAAGTACTTAATCAATCTTTTGGAGGAAGTTTGCATTTAAAAAAATTATATGCGTAGCGGAAACGAGATTTCTGTGTAGTAGGATCGTTAATTAGGTCCATTTGATGTTGCATTTGATGGTGTATAGACCGCCCTGTGAGTTCACACGGTCGTTCTTGGCGACTTCCTACTTCCAACAAGCAACAATTCTTAAATTTTTTATGCTTCATTTGTTATTTCATAGCCTTAGGCCGTATGTAACAGAAACAAAACTGGTAACCTGCGCCGATCTGACAGCGCTTATCGGCGCTGGTCCACTCAAGTAACAGCTGGATAAAGCAAGCAGGTTGAAGCAGAGATCTCTATTTGTTTTGGCCTACACAGGTGGTTTACTAAATACTAACGAAATCAACATGTCATTAACCACGTTAACATTTATTTATGTATAATGACCAAACAATGCGTGTTGTACATAGTAAAATAAATAAGTAAATGGTGGCGCTAGCGCTGACTTGCGCGTGTCAAAGCTTATCGGAAACTGTCGGCGCTTATCGGTACTTCTTTTGTGCATTGTTCAGAAACTCGGTGCCTACCTAATACCTGCGCAGATTATCCGCGCCGGCCGGTTTCGATAGGCACTGTTAGATAGGCGCAGGCTGCCAGCTTTCTTTCTGCATACAGCCTAAGAGCCTGTGATTGCCAGAGTTTCGTCTTTTTATAAAAGCTGGTAATTTGTCGGTGCATATTCCCAACACAAGTAAGAACGATGCCCTACTATGAAGTTTCAATTATAGTGACTTTGGCAGATAACATTTAGATAACAAAGGCATTTAATATAGAGTCTGTCTAATAAGTCAACCGACTTGGGTAATTATATTAGTATTAGGGTAAATTGAAATCTGATATAGTCTTCGCTGGTTCAATAATCAAGATTGATTAAGAGATCTTGATCATTGTTAAAAAACACTAAAAAGTATAAAATAACTTTAATTTCGGAAGTCGGTGTTAAATTTTAATAACGAAGAGACAAAACTATTATAGAAACACCGACTTCCGAAATTATAGTAAACAGTTTTGGTAACAGCTATCACTATACAAAACAGATGACCTTGCAAAGGTTTTCTGAAATAAATTATTTTAACTACCCTTTTCACTTAATGGTACAAAAAATAACCTACGACCAGACTTCATGAATTACACATTTTTTTATAAAAATTGTCCAAGCCGTTTCGGAGAAACTCTTTGGAACAGTTCAGCAGTCAGTTTACTGACACATGTTTCTAAAGTTTACATCTGCTTATCATGTTTTTTTTTTAATAATCTAGTGCTTATCTGTGATCCCACCAAGGTGTTGTCAGCAACAGCAGATGCCCAGCAGGGTCGAAGCCTACTGGGGCCAGGATCTGGTTCCGAAAGGGAGGCTCAGCCCTTGTATGAAAGGCAAGAAGTAACGGGGTGGGTTTTTAGTCAGTAAGAGTCTGACAATATCTCCCGCTTCGCCCAAGGGCGGGAGATGTCATTTTAATGATTTTTACCCACCAAAAAAAACCCACCTGATAGCGCACTAGTTTATTGATAACCGAAAATATTAATAGGACGTGGAGACTGCAGAAGGCAAATTATTTCAGTCCCGTTTTTTGTTTAATCCTTTTTGTTGATAACAAAAATGTTGAAAGTTGGTTCAAGTTTTTTAGATTATAAATACATTATAATTATATACAAATAAAAAAAAAACAAAAATTAGCAAAAAGCCAACGTCACGCGGTGTTCCCAGGCGGTCACCCATCCAAGTACTGACCGCGCCCGATGTTGCTTAACTTCGGTGATCGGACGAGAACCGGTGTATTCAACGTAGTATGGACGTTGGCGTACATCATGTTGAAATTATTAAACTGTATCTGTTTGTCCAACAAAGAATATAATTATGTATTTATGGAAGAAATGATGAAGGCTTCATCCTCAGATGTTACAAAAAAGATTTTATTTTTTTAATTATTCGAGTTACGCGAATATATCTCTATATTCCTACTTCCAAGTCATGTCTTTCAATATGGATCCACTTGGAATCATTAAATTGACAGAACGTTATCGTAATTTTTTTATTTTTTTTTTTATTTTTTTTTATTTATGCGTTCTCATAAGAACCTAAATGATTGTACAGCTGATTTGTCAGTTTCTTTTTCATATTTTAGAATTGATAGATACCTACCATGTTAGGTACGTTGTACATTTTACGGTCCCAAAAATAATCACCAAGTTTTAAAAATAACCATTAGGTACAATAATAGGCTAGTTGCCGTAAAAAATGTAATTAAGTAGTCCGTCTTTTAGATTATTCAAAATTAAGGGAGACGTATTTTTTTATTTGTAAATTAAACCAAAAATGACAAAGATATAGGCCATTAAAGTTACGTGTGACGTCACGCGTGCTGCATTTTTTCGCACGGGGTGACGTCACATGGGCTATATCTTTGTTATTTTTGGTTTAATCAAAAAAAGAAAAAAATACGTGTCCAATATTTTTTATGAGTAATCTAAAATACGGACTAAATAAATTGTAATTATTTTGGCCCTGGAAACTACCCTATTATTGTTAATAACATAGAAAATTACAATCAAGATTTTACGAACAGTATTCGGTAAAATAAACGCCTAACGCAAATCTGTAAGCAAGATGTTACTTTATCGCGCTATACTCACAACATTTTTTAGGCGTTCTGGAATGATCAGTTTATTGTATTTTTTTTAGTGTTTATGATGAAATATTCTAACCAGTCTTTTGAAAAATGTATTTCTTTCTATTAAAGTTAGAATATAAGGCAAAAAAATAAACACTTGTGTTGATCGTCAACATCACAAATTCACAATCCCTATACATAAGATGTAGATTGTAGATGCAATATTATTTAATGGAAAGAATATTACGTTTTATGTACCATTGTAAACTTGTTTACTGTAACATCTATAGATTGTGGTAAGAAAATAAATCAAATTGATTGATAGAATGAATGTGTAAATATTTATTGCTTTAGAAAAGTGCCCGCGTAGTTTCTGGCACGTTCTTCTACATATAGATTTATTATATTTTATGAGCTTGATTTATCTGACCGAATGACTCCTTGTTAAAAAAGTATGAAGCTTTTTTTTTTATGGTGGGAAAAATCATGCATTGACATCCCCCGCCCTGGGGCGGAGCGGGAGATAGTGTCAGACTCTTACTGACAAAAAGACCCACCCCGTTCCTTCTAGCCTTCATACCGGGGCTCGAGCGCCCTTTCGGATAAACCTGGCCCCAGCAGGCTTCGATCCGGCTGGGTCCCTGCTGTTGCTGACAACTCCTTGAGGCGCGCGGGAACAATGCGCGCCGTCGACGACTTGGGCTTGGTCCGGACAGTTACCGGACGGCCGGACAGCGAGCTACCCATTGCTCACTGTCCGCAAGCCCGCGCCTACGGTGGCCGGAAATCGGGATCAGAATCCCGGCGGATGTTTAATGAAGCTGATAATTTGACATTTTTGTCAAAATTGTAGAATTGTCGCTAGTCGAGGCTGTGTAAAAGGAGAAACTGATTTACTGACATATTAATAACAGCCGAAACTAGTGAGATTATGTATGTACCTATATAATTTGAAATTTTGCATAAGGTTTTCTATTATGACGTAAGTCAAATCAAATCAATTATTATCATTAAATGATTATGACGTAAGCGAGCAATTAGTGAGGATTTTTCAAAATTCACCCCCTAAGAGCAAGAAACGGGCATCCAAAGTTAGTCTGGTGAAACATACTTTCACGATGACGAAGCCACTGGTAGAAGCTGGTGGATAACAAAAGAGACAATATTGTCAAAAATCGACAGGTGACATTTTGTCAAATTTGTCATTTATAAAAAAAAAAAACTACAATCAATTTATTTCTTATAATAAAATTATAATAATTATTATTATCAATAATAATAAATCGTTGGTTCATCGTGACAATCATGTCGAATTTTGACATTTAGCAAATGATTTTTTTTACGATAAATGAGGCAAATATAATTTCTTTCAAGCATAATGTTTCACTGATGGTTTAATTGTATTTATTACATTATTAGATATGTATCATTACTTTGAGTTTAAGATGCACAAGGAGCAAATTCCCATTTGTATCCTATCAGCTCGTTTATCAAACTATAGTAAGAGGAGTGGTCATCTCTATTCTGCAGATTCAACACGTGTAGACTATTTAAATATATTGCCCTGAGGTTTAATTACTGAAGGAAAACAAGTTAATTAATCCCATGTGTTCTTAATTATAGTCTTGACAGTTAATATTTATAGGCACAATTGACGAACTATGAACCGGGAACAATGAACGAGCGAATTGAAAGATTCATTCTAAGAGTCGATCCTGTTCCATCTTCTTACTTTCAGCAGGGTCGAAGCCTTCTGGGACCATAGGTGATGTGAAAGTTAACCCTGGGGCCTTGGAACGAAGGTAAAAAAGGAACAGGAGTGGGTTTTAAAATCTGACATCCTCCCGCTCCGTTCAAGAGCGGAGATGCGAGAGATGTCATTAGATGATTTGAAATCTCACATCTCATCGGACATCCCGACGTACGGCGAATATTCACCCTTACGTTGTTGAAACCTCTACGGTCCGGACTAAGCGTTTCGCCTCGTCGTTTATACCACGTACGTCGAAGGACTGGAACAGTCTGCCTGCTGCGGTCTTCCCGTCCGATTATAATTTGGGTGTCTTCAAGGCTAGAGTGAATAGGCTCTTAATAAACTAGTGCGCCTCACCATCAAAGATTGCATCGCTACTTACCATCAGGTGGGATCGCAGTCAAGCACTAGTTTATCTTAATTAAAAAAAAAAAAAAAAAAAAAAAAAATCTAAAAAAAAACTGTCCAGGTGTACTTTGTAAACCTCTGGATAACCCCGATAGTTCTAATTTGTTACCAGTTCTGGACTGAAGTCAACTGAAGAAACACAAGTGTGTTTTAATCAGTATGAGGCTAACACTCCTTTTTTCTCCATCCAAGCCGAGAGGAGTAATTTGAAGAAAATAAAGGATTTTTTTAGGTGGGAAATCTTCTCCCGCTCTTGGACGGATCGTGAGGCATGTCAGACTTTTATTGACTCTACTCCTATGTACCTTCTTTGCCCTGCATTCCAGGACCTCAGGTTTTTCTTTCAAAAGTGAATCCATGGACTAGGGAATGCAAACCGGTTAACCCGAAAACCGAAAAACCGGTTTTTCGGCATATTTTTAATGATTAAAAAAACCGGGTTTTTTTTCAAGTAACCGGTTTTTTCGAGTTTTTTTTATTACTTTCAAATGACACTGTTTTTTAGCAAACATTGTTTTAAAACGCTGTTGAGGCTTGATATCAGTCGTAGGTTTGTTTATTAATATTTATGTACCATAGTGATAGCTACATCAATTGTACAGTTCTTCTGTTTACGATCATTAAAAATCCAGGCCGGCCGCGTGTCGTGAGAACAGGCAGTGAATGCAGTCAGGGCCAGAATTAAAATCTCGCAAGGACACACACAAGGAAAATTCTTATTCGCAGATAGAATACCCATCGTTGTTACTCATCATAACATCATCAGCTTAAACGAGTCGCTTTTATAGAAGAGAGAGTGAAAAGATCAAATTCTTTGCTTGTTCGTTACACTGATGAAAAACTCAGGGATATTCTTGCTACCGATGAGAAAATTTTCAGAATCAAGAAATATTGCAACAAGCAAAATTATATCGGATGTAAGCTTCTAACTGCTTCTAACTGTCAATGGCGAGTACATCACCCACCTTCGGTTTGCCGACGACATCGTGGTCATGGCTGAGACTACGGCAGACCTCAGCACAATGCTCAATGACCTCAGTAGAGCTTCCGAAAGAGTGGGTCTTAAAATGAACATGGACAAAACTAAAGTCATGAGAAACAACCATGTAGCGCCCACTCCTACCAAGATCGGAGACTCTGCTATACTCGAAGTTGTGAACGATTACGTCTACCTCGGACAGACAATCCAGTTGGGTAGACCTAATCTCCGTCGAATCCGACTCGGCTGGGCAGCGTTCGGGAAGCTGCGCGATAGCTTCTCGTCCAATATACCACAGTGTCTCAAGACGAAAGTCTATGACCAGTGCGTGTTGCCAGTGATGACATATGGTGCCGAAACGTGGCCGCTCACAATGGGCCTCATCAGAAGGCTTCAAATCACTCAAAGAGCAATGAAAAGGGCTATGCTCGGAGTTTCCTTGCGTAATCGGATCAGAAATAAAGATATCCGCAGGAGAACCAAGGTTGCCGACATAGCACAAAGAATCGCCAAACTCAAGTGGCAATGGGCAGGGCACATTGCTTGCAGAACAGATGGCCGTTGGGGCCGAAAGGTTCTGGAGTGGCGACCGCGTATTGGAAGATGCAGCGTCGGAAGGCCTCCTACAAGATGAACCAATGACCTGGTGAAGGTTGTGGGAATCCGATGGATGCGGGACGCACATGATAGATCATTGTGGCGACTCTTGGGGGAGGCCTATGTCCAATAATGGACGTCTATCGGCTGAAATGATGATGTGTAAGCTTCTAACTCCAAAGAACACTCTTAACAGGTTATCAGAGTCCTGAATGATTATCATGCGGCATCAGTAATGGTTTGGTGAGGGTATCATGGAATGACCAAGGTTCATTTTCGTGAAAATGGGCTACTCTAATTTCAGCTAAAGAGTATCAAGATACTATCCTAAACGCCATAGCAAAGCCCCTTAAAGCCTCTCTCTATTTGATAATATACTAGGGGTTTTTCAGCAAGACTCAGCTTCCGGTCACAAGGCACGCACTACCCAGGCTTGCCTTGCAGCGAGTGTTTCGGGCTTCATTAAGGCTAGCCCAGACCTCAACCCGTGAACTACAAATTAAGATCTATATTAGAGAGCATGGGCTGTATGTAACAATAACTCAAAATCCTTAAAAATTCTTTACGTTCAGCAGTTCAATGATCACCCTGCGTAAACAGATGACGCGTGGCCTGAACGCTTAAAAGCCTGTGATAGGGCTAATCTACACTAATACTTATACTCGTATAATAAAGAGGTGAAGCTTGTTTTTTTATGTTTTTTTGTTTGTAAGAGGTAACCTCTGGGAGTACTGGTCCGATTGCTAAAATTTTGTCACCGATAGAAACCTGCTTTGTTCCTGAGTGACATAGGCTATATTTTATGTACGCGGGCGAAGCCGCGGGCTAAAGCTAGTGGTGAGTATTTGAGTAGAAGTATATAATATTAACTTCTAGCTTAGATTCTCTATGTATGACATCATTCTGAGACATTCGTTTTTATGAAGATGAGATTTTTTTAATTTTTAACAGGATTCATATTAGGTATACAATATACTTTTTAATAGATAAGTTCCAAGATAAGTTTAAAAATATTTATTTAGAATTTCACAAGCAAAAAAAATTAAATTTTTCCCTTCAAAAAAACTAATTTAAAAAACCGGTTACCCGGTTAACCGGTTTTTTTCTTAGGAAAACCGAAAAAAAAACCGGTTTGTAATTTTGGCGGTTTTTGCATTCCCTACCATGGACCCATTAGGCTTCGGCCCTGCTGGGCCCCTTCGGTTTTGCCGACATCTCTCTAAGAGGCGCCTATTCCTTATTTGCCTTCGTTCTAGGGCCCCGGGGTTAACTTTCACACAACCTATGGCCCCAGTTAGAGATGTTCTGTTGCCGGCAATATTCTCTCTTCACGGCAATATTGCCGGCAACGGCACATCTCTAGCCCCAGTAATAGGGGTAGGATAACCCTGGCCCCAGTAGGCTTCGACCCGGCTGGGCCCCTGCTGTTGCTGACAACTCCTTGAGGCGCGCGGGAACAGTGCGCGCCGTCGACGACTTGAGCTTGGTCCGGACAGTTACCGGACGGCCGGACAGCGGGCTACCCATTGCTCACTGTCCGCAAGCCCGCGCCTACGGTGGCTGGAAATCAGGATCGGAATCCCGGCGGCGGCGGCGAAAACGCCGTTACCTGATGCGTTCGGCCTCCTCCTTTGCGACTCATGCGAGCATTACTGCTTCGCAAAAGCCGGCGACCGCCTGCCACTCCTCCTCGCTCCGGACCATGGCCTCAACCGAAAGACCGTTTTAACCGAAAGTCAATGTTACGTGGGGGTTCATTAATCCTTATTAAAAATAGTATTAAATTTAAAACTCGTAAAGATATAGTTGCACTGTCCGTTGAACATAGCATTGAAGTGTCGTGTGTTGAGCTGGATAGGCATGTCATAGTGTGCGTTTACAGGCCCCCTAATTATCAAAACTACTCTATTTTTGAGTCAGTCATGGAAGATGTTATGGCTAAACTTTCAACTGGTAATAAACCAGTAATTATCTGCGGAGACTTTAATGTTAATATTTTAGAAAATAATTCAGATAGCAGTAGATTATTAAATCTTTTCAAATCATTTAATTTATCAAATGTGTTTATTGAACCAACTCGAACAACGACAACTACTGCTACATGTATCGATAATGTTTTTTGTTGCTGCAAGTATTTAGAAAAAGCCATTGTAAATTATCTGCCTTCTGATCATAGCGGCCTAATGGTAACATTTGAATCCAACTTACCAATACAACAAGTGCAGATACAATTCAGACCAATAACATCCGGTAAACTAAATAAATTTAATAGCACTTTAACTAGCAGGTTGGGTGATTGGAACCTTGCAGAAAACAATGGTAATATTTTGTATAAAAATTTTTTTTCAGTAGTTCAAAAGGAGTTTAATCAGACGTTTGAGAAAAAAACTAAAACTATCTGCCCTAAGTTTAGATTTAGTGACTGGGCAACTAAAGGAATCAGAATAAGTAGGGAAAGACTTTTCGAGTTGTATGGCCTTAAGCCTATTATTAACACTGAAACTTTTAATAAATATGCTGCTACTTATTCTAAAATGTTTAAAAATACTTGTAAGGCAGCTAAGGCCTTATACATCAGCAACAAAGTTAAAACAGCAGATAATAAAATAAAAACGGTTTGGAATATAATAAATAATGAAAGCAACAGAAACAAAAGAAATAATAATGATTACACATTGGAGACTCATCATGGTCTTATTAGCGATAACAAACTAGTTGCAGAAGAATTTGTAAATTTCTTTACCAGTATTCCAATTAAAACTACTGAAGCCCTAAATTCGTCGCCATCGCATGCTTTTGGTTTATTACAGGCGAACGTTGCAGCCTGTTCGACTGAATTTAACTTTAAACATATAAACCCCATAACAGTAATAAAAGCTTTTAAAGAAATCAAGATTAAATTGACAGAAGATCTATGGGGTATGTCTATCAAAGTTTGTACCTCAATTATTGAGACTGTAGCGCCGTACTTAGCGTTAATATTTAATTTGTGTATAGATCAAGGAGTCTTTCCGGATCTAATGAAATATAGTAAAGTGATACCACTTTTTAAATCCGGAGACAGTAAAGACACTAATAATTATAGGCCGGTGTCCGTTTTGCCGGTTTTTAGTAAGATATTTGAAAAGGTGATGTTAAATCAAATGCTTAATCATTTTAACACCAATAACATCTTACACGATAAACAGTATGGTTTCACCAAAGGACGTTGTACAACTGACGCTGGTGTCTCCTTACTAAAACACATTTTTAATGCGTGGGAGGAGGCACAAGATGCTATAGGCATCTTCTGCGACCTGTCTAAGGCGTTTGATTGTGTGGTTCACGAAACATTACTCCTGAAACTGGAGCATTACGGACTAGGCAAAACAGCGTTAAGCTTATTAAAATCGTATTTGAATGACAGACAGCAACTAGTTCAAATAAACGGTGTCAATTCGTTGGGATTAAATGTGAAAATGGGGTACCCCAAGGTTCAATTTTAGGTCCTTTTTTATTTTTAGTTTATATTAATGATTTACCCTATTTGTTGAAAAATAAACTTAATATGGAGTTGTTTGCTGACGACACTTCTTTGATTTTTAAGATAAATAGAAGGACTAATAATCTTGACGATGAAAATAACGCTTTATTGCAGGTCCAAAACTGGTTCACTGCTAATAATCTGGTTCTAAATGGGAAAAAAACTAAATGCATAAGATTTTCCTTACCAAATGTCATAAGTAGTGATTGCGACATAGTATTGAACAATGAGAAACTAGAATTTGTTGATAAAACAGTTTTCTTGGGGATTACGCTTGACTCTAGGCTACAATGGGGTCCTCACTTAACATCTCTTGCAGGACGGCTTAGCTCGGCTGCATATGCTGTTAGAAAAATCCGCCAATTTACGGATGTTGATACCGCTAGACTAGTCTATTTTAGTTATTTTCATAGTGTCATGTCGTACGGTATCTTACTATGGGGACGGGCTGCAGACATCGAGTCAATCTTTATATTACAGAAAAGAGCCATCAGAGCTATCTACAATCTCCGCCGGTGCGATTCTTTAAGGGAACTGTTTAAAGATATTAACATAATGACGGTACCTTGTCAATATATCTATGAAAACATCATGTATGTTAGAAAAAATCTTCATCTTTTTAGCAAAAGAGGCGATAGACATAATTATGTTACAAGAAATAGGGATCAATTAGTTCAACCAGGTTTCAGACTGGCTAAAGTGGCCTCTTCTTTCATGGGGTACTGTTTGAAATGTTATAATAAAATACCACCCCAAATATTAGAACTCAATGAAACGAAATTTAAATCTTGTATTAAACGCACACTATGCAGGCAAGCATATTATAAGTTGGAGGATTATATTCAAGATAAAAATGCTTGGCTCAATGCTGGTCCAGCTCCACTACCACTAGGGCGTACTAATTAGTTGATTAGTTGGGAACTAATATTATTATTTTTTAATTTGAAAGACACAATTGCATTGTATAATGTAGAAGCACTTTTTCCAAGTTTGTGAATGTGAAGCACCATGGAGCATTTTTATTAGGTTACAACTTTTTTTTTTTTTTTTGACATTACGAGCATGGCAGTTGAGAGTTTGTCATGCTCACTCAAATGTCTCGCTGTTGGTGGCACGTGTTATTGGGTCGTTCAGTTCCCTTCAAAATGGTTGAGCTGAGTGGGGCTGATGCACGCGTCATGCTCGTGAACGGGTGCCGTCAGATGGGACTGGTCATCTCTTAGCTGCCAGTGGCTTAATTCAGTTTCTATCTTTTAATTATTTTACATTTTTTATTTCATTATCGACATTGTGCTCACATGATAGAAGCAACAAGTAATATGTAACCAAGCATTATATGTAACACATAATATGATTTAAAAGAGTGTCCATGGAGTTTCTTGCACGTTCTTCTCCATAGAGACCTACTCTTTGGAACGTGCAATTTAGCTTCACTTTTCTTGGACTGACCGACATTTGACTATTCAAAAGTGCCTGTAAATGGTCTATTTGAAATAAATGTTTTGATTTGAACCAAGGCCCGGCGCGAGAGGTCTCCGCCGCCGATCACCTCCACGAGAGCACGGCGATGCTCCGCCATGTGTGCTCCACCGTTGTAACGTAATGTGTAACGGGCGCCAATGTGACGTAATGTGTAACGTACAGAGTTACACAAAGGAGTGAGTGTTACATGAGGAGGAGGTAAGGAGGAGGAGTATAGAGGAAGAGTGAGAGTAAGAAGTGTAAGTGTATAGTAAGAGGAAAGGAAGAGTGTTACGCGAGTGCAAGAGGGAGTGTAGTGAGTAAGTGCCTCCAGGGAGTAGCCCTGGCAAGGCACGTGTGGTGAGTAAGTGAGAGGTTGAGTGTGGAAGTGAAGGGTGTGGGAGGAAGGTATGGAGGGAAATAATATATATAGATATGAATCCTTGTGAGGTTTTATAACAAATAAAAGCATATAAAAACAATAGAAATATAAAAGATATAAAGTTATAAAAATATCAGCTCAAACGGCGTCACGGCGGAGCGCAGCAGCTGGTGTAGGCGCAGCCCTCAGCCGTACGAGGGACGGCGAAGGCTGCGCAGCCGCAGGCAGCAACAGATGATGGTCAGGCGACACAGCCCTCCAGCGCACAGGGCCGGCAGTGGTAGAGAGTAGGCCCTCAGAGGCCAGGTCCAATTGTAGTACAGCCCTCTGCCGTCAGGCAAAGAGGAGGTCTTCATAGTTCAAGGAGCTCAACCAAGAATCTCACACCAGGGAGCTGAGACAAGGAGCTGAGCCAAGAAACTGTCTCCAAGGATTATTGTGAAGTAAAGTAAACGTAAGTATTAATAACATTACATTTACTTACGTTTACTTTACTTCACAATAATCACATCTCTTTATAATATTTCTTATATATTTAGTTTATTTTCTTTGATCACTGTCATCTGTCATGTCACTACTATTTTCTTTTATGGTTTTGATTAGGTATCAACAAAGAGTATTTTTATAGTCTTAGGTTTTATTCTTTTACTCATAATATTATTTATTTTGTAAACATATAATTTGCTAACAAATTATATGTTCTCCTATCTGCGAATCATTCTTTAAAATTAAATTGTAATTTATATCTTTCTTGTGAAACAGCAATGCTGGCTGAAACCTGTTTTCAAAATTTAAATTATGAATTGACAGCCAGCATAGCCGTCAAAATTGATAAAAAACCATGTTTGTGAGTTTCATTGTCAGTTTCTGGGACAGTTTCGTTCAGCTCCTGGTGTCAGCTCCTTGTGGACAGTTTCTTGGTGCAGTTACATGTGTCAGATCCTTGGTGACAGTTTCTTGGCTCAGCTCCTTGGCTCAGCTCCCTGGTGTGAGATTCTTGGTTGAGCTCCTTGAACTATGAAGACCTCCTCTCTGCCTCTGCCGGCCCTGACGGCAGAGGGCTGTACTACAATTGGACCTGGCCTCTGAGGGCCTCCTCTCTACCTCTGCCGGCCCTTTTGCTGGAGGGCTGTGTCGCCTGACCATCATCTGTTGCTGCCTGCAGCTGCGCAGCCTTCGCCGTCCCTCGTACGGCTGAGGGCTGCGCCTACACCAGCTGCTGCGCTCCGCCGTGACGCCGTTTGAGCTGATATTTTTATAACTTTATATCTTTTATATTTCTATTGTTTTTATATGCTTTTATTTGTTATAAAACCTCACAAGGATTCATATCTATATATATTATTTCCCTCCATACCTTCCTCCCACACTCCTCACTTCCACACTCAACCTCTCACTTACTCACCACACGTGCCTTGCCAGGGCTACTCCCTGGAGGCACTTACTCACTACACTCCCTCTTGCACTCGCGTAACACTCTTCCTTTCCTCTTACTATACACTTACACTTCTTACTCTCACTCTTCCTCTATACTCCTCCTCATGTAACACTCACTACTTAGTGTAACTCCTTTACGTTACACATTACGTTACACCGTGTCCTCCGGGCATTCCGCACAGTGGCGACACCCGGGCGTCACTTCCGCACGAATCCTGTGCAGGAACCTCCCGAACGAACCATGTCCGGTGAGGACCTGCGTCATACGGAAGGTAAGGACGCGGTGAGGTCTTTCCAGCCACGCCTCAAAGAGGGGACTTACCGCCATAATTGTGACGTGACCAAGGGGTAGATACCTAAAGCTTTATGAAGTATAAATATTCTGTTTTCTCTCTATTATTTAAATAAGCATTGCAATTTCATCTTATATCTTGTCCAATGCATTTTCCCCAAAAAGAGGTCAAAGTCTCAATAAGTATGAAATAAAGGCCTTTCTTTAGTCAAACAAACCGAATCGTGGCTCACAGCCAGATGTAAAGGACAAAGATGAGACTGTGCGTCTCCACTGCTTCGATTGACCCTCATAGGTTTTTTTTTTTTGGTGGGGAAAATCATCCAATGACATCCCCAGCTTTTGGGAGGAGCGGGAGATTCTGTCAGACTGTTACTGACTATAAACACACTCCTGTTCCTTCGTTGCCATCCGTACCGGCACCGAATCTTCCTTTCAGAGAAAGATCCTTTGCTCCAGAAGGCTTCGACCTTGCTTGGCCTCTACGGTATGCTGACAACTCCTTGAGGCGCACGTGAAACGATATGCGCCCTCGACGTCTTAGGCTCGGTCCGGTCGGTTACCAGACGGTCAGACGGCGAGCTACCCATTGCTCGCCGTCCGCAAGCCCGTGCCTACGGTAGCCGGAAATCGAGATCGGAATCCCGGCGGCGGCTGGGGCGTGAGCGCCATTGCCTCAATCCCCATAAGTTTAGCGAGGTGTTCTCACCCTTTATTGTTAGAACAGAATATTTTATACACTAAACTTAAAATTATTTAGGGCTATTTTCAATTTTCCAAAAAGATTCATTATTTTCAATGTTTTCAAGAACATCTTTGTTCATAAAAAACGCTATATATATATATATATCATTCTCTCAGATCATTCTAAGCCACGCTACCATGAGGTCTCAGTACATTTTTTTTTTCATTTTTTTGTTCTGGTCTGACAGTTTTTTTTTCCATTTATAAATTAGCTCGCGTTAGTCCACTGTCTCTCTTAGTAAGGGACAATGTGGTCGATAGTAGAGCACGCTTGTCTAAAAGTAATCTATTCACTGTAAAGATCCTTAGGTTCTAGCTATTAGGAAACACAGACTTCGGCAGAGAAATTCCACTCCATAGCTGTACGCATTTAAAAGTGTTGGGTGATGAAATTTTCACATAGTAAAGCGCTTGCCTAGATTTGAAACCCAAATTATTATTTATCATTTAATAATAATAAACAAATTCTCTATCTGATAAAAAAGTAGGTAGTTCATTAGTAATATATTAGACGTAACAGTTCGTCATCTGACCTTGTAAATTCATTTCGTTCCTTATTGGCATGGTGCCATGGTACGTTGTCGTCACCGGAATACACCATCTATTGCTCGTTCTATTAGACAAGTTGGGATGCAAAATAGTTGTTGGTGATCATTGTATGATGTGTAATGAAGTTCGTTCGTTGTTTACGTAGGTTTCAGTGGTTGATCTGAAGTTGTGTGCACCGATCGATCTTTAGGAGAAGCGCACAGAGAGTTTGATTATTTTTTTAATCAAGACAATTCAAACATAAAAAATAAATAGGTATACAGAATCTCTAAATTTAAACTAATAGAGAGGCATCGATCGTTAGGGGAAACGCACAGGGAGTTTGATTATTTTTTGAATCAAGGCAATTTAAACATGACGAGAAATATACAGAATAATATCTAAATCTAGAAATAATGAATAAGTTTCAAAATGATTTAAAGGAGATGAGTTGTGTGCCAGTTAGCCAGTTTAATTGCGATTTAAAACCATGAATTTATAAAAAAAATTGACAAATATATGCTAAGAAAAGATCACAATACTATTATTAAGGCGAAAATTTATGATGGTGTCTATGTGTGAGAGAATGTGTACATTATACATACATATGTTTGATACCTCTTCATGCTTAAACAGCTGAAAGGATTTGTATGAAATTCGAAATAGATGGGGGATATGTGATACTTTTTATGGAAGTACATTTCCTTGGTATAATTTTCGATTTTCAGACTAACAAAGTCATCTATACAGCAGAAACTATAGTTAAAATAGGTCTGGATTCAAAAACTATAAAAAAATTATTCGCTTCGCTTAGATCAATCCTAATAATGAACAGAAAATACATTAAAAGACTCAAAGATACTAAAGAAAAAAGTACAAGATCAATATTCTATCACTTGGCATCAGTTACCATAATTCGCGCTGCCAAATTCTACTGAAGCGTTTTCTCTTCCAACTGTACGACAGTCTTACGCTGACTTTGAAATACACGCGCGTGCGAAGCTTTCAGTCCAGTGTCGTCAAGGAAGTGTAGTGGGTGAACGTGTGACCATGACCACAAAGTTTGACCACAATGACGAAACCCCAGTGCCCTTCGAAGAAGCCCTGGATAAGACAGGTAATAAAGACAAGACCAAAAAATTTATATATTTTTAAAAGATCAATCAAAGTGTTTATAAATTTTGCGGTAATTTTAGGGTTTCTATATGAGTTTCTAATTTGAATCTATCCTTTGTTTCTAGAATTTCAGTCTTAGTAAAGTTGTTCGCGATTTCTGCTTGTCATATCGCTCTTTTTGGGAAGTGTCCAAAAGTGTTTATTTTTCTTCTTCCCAGTTTGTTGTGTAAACACTTTCACGAGTAAAACTATGCGATCTATTGTTGACTACTCTTTCTCTGTATAAATCTCGTTTATTGAGGAAAATAGGTTCGAAAATGTTATTCAAATTTTCAGGTCATTGCTCCGGTTTTCATTATATTTAGATTGTTTTGTTTTTGCTCTTCTGAAAGTAATGCTTTTACAATTCAATCGAAATTGTTCGAATTCTTTCGTAGAATACTCACAGATTTGCGAATGTGAACCAGTTCTTATTATATATTTATTAAAACTTCATGTACAGTAGTGACACATAGGTGGACTTAATGTAACAAGGCATTCTCCACGAGTCAACCTTAAAACAAAATCATTAAAAGATAAAGCTAATTTAACTGAAATAAATAATATAAACATTCTATGAGTAGACTCGCTTGTAAAGATGCTAATAGATGATATTACTGAAAGAAATTGTTTACAACAGATTTCAATGATCGAAATATAGATCATGTAGGAAAACTACTACATGTCCATGACAACTTTAATAGTCTAGTATTGGTAACATAAATTGATACAAAATGATGCCTTCATGAACTATTGATAGATTTAAGTAAAGATATTCTATTTCACAAAGACGGCTTTGTTGTACATCAAACGATAAATTGTGCACGTGAATCTACAGAATGCATCTGTGTGCGTATACGGTTTACTGTAACAACGAGTGCATCAAACTTACGCATACAGAATAAAATGTGAACATGAATCCACACACACGTCCAAGAAGAACTTGTCTTCTTGATATGAAATTGGTCATTTCTTTCAGGGGCAGTTTTATATACAGTACAATACAGATTTTTTTCTCTATTTATAGATTTATATTGGGTATAACAATAGTAAAAACAATGTTGAAAAAAATATTTGCCTGAAGGTTTTTCAGGAATCACATGGTTAGCTATGCTAACCAGTGCCCCTGTAGAATAAACAAAATTTTGACAATTCATACAACTTTGGTTTTTCAAAATGGTTATTTAATTTATGAATTTTTTTTAATGAAAATCTTGAAAGCAGGATTTCCCTTTTCGCAAACAAAGAGGGATATTACACGTATTGCATTTCTAAACAGTACGTACTGGAGCACTGCTTGTACTGCATTTGGCGCATCTTTTTGATGTGGTTCGCTCTGGCTGATGACGGTTGCTCTCTAGTCGGATTTCTCCAGGCACTCTTAGTTTGTGTCGTTTTATAACAGCTGGTCCTTGAGAAGAAACTGTGGAACTACATGGAGTGTCAACCAAAGGTTGCCCACGCCGATGGACGTACGCCGGAGCCAACAAGCCTTGATAGCAGGCAGCGTACGGAGATTCGACAAGGGTTCATTATCCTCTTCATAAAACTCGTCATTTTATAAATCTTCACATATGACATCACCCAACAACATAGTAGGTGGTGTTGGTGGTTCATCGGGAGTTCTCTGGTCAGACTCCACGCTGCAAAGACTTTCGTCATCAGATGATATGTTGTCCAAATAGATATCAATATCTTTTTTGGCTAAAACACGAGGAATTCTAAAAAGAAATCGAAAAAGTTGTCTCATCCATACCAATAAACAAAATACTATATCTGGGCGCTGGTTAGTAACGCTAACCATCTGATTATCAGAGAAATATCATACCGAAAATTCAAAATTACTTGCATTACTCATGTAATCCATGTAAACTACATCTAAATACATCAAACAAAACAACCATAGTAAAAAACAAGATTTTAATCAAAATTATTTTTTCATAGCAAGCTTTTATAGTTTGGTATAGCTATATAATTAATGCTCGTCAAGACAAATCATACGAGCCCAAACTCGATGGGGTTATGTCATTTAACTACCAAGTTCCTATAGCCACCTTCCAGTTGCATCATCAGATCAGCTTCACGTCATAATGATTTTGCATTGTCATCTGATTTACACATGCATGCAAAATTTTAGCCCAATCGGTAACCGGGAAGTGGGTCTAATTTCGACAAGACAAACATCGGGACAGGTGAAACTAAATAAAAGCTTGTAATAACACACTAACCTTTTTTAGGGTTCCGTAGCCAAATGGCAAAAAACGGAACCATTATAGATTCGTCATGTCTGTCTGTCTGTCCGTCCGTATGTCACAGCCACTTTTTTCCGAAACTATAAGAGCTATGCTGTTGAAACTTAGTTAGAAGATGTATTCTGTGAACCGCATTAAGATTTTCACACAAAAATAGAAAAAAAGCAATAAATTTTTAGGGGTCCCCATACTTAGAACTGAAAGTCAAAAATTTTTTTTTTTTCGTGAAACCCATACGTGTGGGATATCTATGGATAGTCTTCAAAAATGATATTGAGGTTTCTAATATCTTTTTTTTCTAACTTGAATAGTTTACGCGAGAGACACTTCCAAAGTGGTAAAATGTGTGTCCCCCCCCTGTAACTTCTAAAATAAGAGAATGATAAAACTAAAAAAAATATAATTATGATGTACATTACTTGCAAACTACCAACGAAAATTGGTTTGAACGAGATCTAGTAAATAGTTATTTTTTAATACGTCATAAATTTAAAAAAAACACAATATTAATAAAACATCGATCAAAGTTACAATGAACTACAAGAACTTTTATGTTACATTACTTGCTGCTACGGAACCCTCCATGGGCGAGTCCGACTCGCACTTGGCCGGTTTTTTTACAATATTTTTCGCCAAGCGGGTAACAAAATCACTGTTAGCGAATTTCAAAATTCAAAACATTTGACGAAAGGAAGGATTCTGGCGCCACTAGCAACAAAAAAGTGGTTAAGTGATAAGTGTATTTCCGAGATAGATTGTAAAATATCCGCTAGATAGCAGAAATCCTAAGACTAAATTCAATAAATATGTGGTTAGCGTAGCGTAACACTGACCCTGAAAGAGGGGATGGAGTTTGGGATTTCCAGAAGGTAACTAGTGTCTGGCAAGTTTGGGATTTGTAGGTATACTTTGCCCAAACATTCGGGAAGCAATGATGTGGTCGACAGTTGTAGAGCACGCTTGCCTAGAAAAAGCTATTTAATTTGGCTGAAAACCTTGTCAGCAAAAAATCTGCTGGTGTCAAAATATACAACCTTATTTTTGTGTGTGGTTAGGGAAAGTTTAAAAAGTGGCGCCAGTGACTGCAAAGTTGAAAGGCAATCATTTGTCTTGGTATGGTCATGTGAAAAGGAGGGACAAATGCATGTTGTTAAAAAAGTTATGAGTTTACACGTGGATGGACAGAAGGGGAGATCGAGGCCAAAGAAAAGATGGATGGATTGTGTGAGAAGCGATATGAAAGAAAGGGGGAGTGAGTGATAGCGTAACGAGTTACAGGACAGAATGGAAGAAAAAAACGTGTTGCGCCGACCCCAAATAAAACGGGCCCTTGTCCCGTTTTAGGAAGAAGAATCTATTCTTTACATTAAATACTAGACAGGTGTTTACATAGATGTACTTTTCAAAACTGTTTTATGAAAAATCACAAAGTTATAATTAAACCAGTTATGGTACCTGATTGGCGACATAAATACATTGTCACCGGGGCATCAGAGCGACTGAGGGGTTGTTTTACTTCACCCAGCTGTGCACTGGCGCCTCATGCTCTCTATGACCTTCCGTGACCTGTTTTGTATTTAGTGTCGGTGTAAGTTGGACACAACTTGTGATTTTTTCAAATATTTTTGAAAAAAAAAAAATAACATGGTGTAAAAATTATTGAATCGATTTAGTTACTGAATCTGAACAAACTGTATTCAGGTTTCGCATTATAAATTAAAAATAGAAATACCTTACAGAACTCATTGTAGGACCGCAATATCCGACATACACTAATGCCTTGATCACACGTACCGTGTAAACGGGCGAGACAGTGCTCTCGGCCGAGTACTCGGTACGTGTAAACACAGCGCCGAGTGCTCGGCCTACCACTTATCTCTACAACTCACTTACATCACTTTCTCGGCCGAGCAACATTTTACTGTCTCGCCGTTTTACTCGGTACGTGTGATCAAGGCATAATACCTACGGATTTATCAGTTTTTTAACTGTACCTTTTTATTTGATAAGCCACTTGGCCATACGATTATTTGTACACATTAGTTTGTTCTTTCACAATTTTCTATTTGAATCAAACGTAGGTACTTGTACTTGCATTGTTATGTCACATTTCAAAGAAAAAATAACTTTCGAAATCACCTCATCTGTTCAAGAGTTACGAAGCCACTGTATACAGACAGTCGCCACCCCTCTCGGTTTGGTTGGAGGTTACAAAAAAATCATGATTAAGTTTTAATATTTATAAAATTTGATGACCTTCCAAGCTAGATTTGAAACAATTAAAATTAATAATTGTGCCCGAAGAATCGCGGTAAACAGGGCAGAGCACATTGTTCGCAGAACAGGTGTCGATGAGGCCAATAGGTTCTGGAGTGGCGACGCGCACCAGAAGGTGCTACGTCGGAAGGTCTCCACCAGATGGACCCATGACTTGGTGGTCTTGGTCGCGGGAGTTCGCTGGATGCGAGACACACAGGACCGTTTGTAGTGGCGATACTAGAGGGTGGCCTTAGTCCAGTCGTTTACATCCTTCGGCCGAAATGATGATGATGATGATGAAATTATCGTGTCAATATTTTTATTGGTGACATGCAGACGAAAAATTTCATCAACAATTTTCTCACTAGTTTTCATTATCCTGTAACCAAGAAGTAGATTAAAGGTAAAATTTCCCAAACAAAAGCGATTGTACAAAAACTACACAGCGCCAACGTTAGTTGTTTTTAGCCTGTATACGTCAGTAGCTTTTGCCCGCGGCTTCACTCGCACACATAAAATTTATCCTATGTTATTCAAGAATAAAGCAGCTTTCTATCGGTTAAAAGTTTTTACTTCTAGAGGTTCATACAAAAAAAAACATAAACAAAAACTTTACCTCTTTATAATATTAAGTGTAGAAGATAATTTTGTGTTTGTTTATCCAGGCAATGGGCTCTACAACATCCTCCTAGTAATGACCTGCTCCCTCATCCTCCTGGCCATCGGTGTAGACCTGTTCGGGTTCAGCCTGGTGGTAGCAGCCGCATGTGACCTGAACCTGACTGTTCCGCAGAAGGGGATCCTCACATCTTTGCCTTTTGTTGGTAAGAGTATGCTTGATAAAACAAACACTTTACCTTTAGCCTTAGATACAGATCTATTACCATATCGGCTGGTTCCCAGATAACAGATTTTTTGCTAATAACCAGCATTCCTTCTCGTAAAGAGGAGGCCTGAGTCCCAGCAGTGGGAACATTAGAAAGGCTGATGATGATGATGAAGATGATGAACCGGCATTCTACATAGACCGACTAGAAGGACCGTCTATGTAGAATGTTGGTTCAGATTGCCATCTGACTTCCATAATCGAGTAATTAGGTAGCACGATAGTCTTTGGCATGTTGGATGGCAGGCTGAAGTGCTTCTTTCTAACTATCTGTAATTACTATCAAACCAACTGATTTACATCTTTTCCGAGGTTCAGAAGTAACACATAAATGTAACAGAAAATTATTTCATAATATAAGATGAACCAATTCACCTGCCACAGGAGAGAATATTTTAGAACCAAATATGACTTTGTATTTTCATATGACTTGGAGACTAGAAGATAAGCCTATCAATAAACACTGCATGCAGATTGAGTTGCCCAATTGTTACTGTATTTTGTATTTTAGATATTCTCTTTCTTATAAAGGTCCAACTGTTACTGTATTGTATTTTGCATTTTACAAATTTTTGTCCTCATTAAGGCATTTTTAAGACCAAACGAATTGTCGGCCGCTGACTGTGAGCGCGTGTTACGCAGTTTATCTCTTTTCCATATATATTAACATCAAGTTCACACCGAACCGACTATACGCTATTACTAGTGCGTTGTTGCTGACTCTCAGTAACCGATTATATTACTACGCGTAGCAAGCCTACTCTTTTGTTTACACAAGTAACGCATTCTACGCTATAGCGTATTGTCGGTTTAGTGAGACCGCGTACTGCAGACTGAGTCCACGTTCACACTGGGTCTGACAATGAGCTTTACAGTCGGCGGCGGATAATACGTTTGGTGTGAACGATGCCTAAATATAACAACCCCTTCAGGTGTATTTTATACCCGCGTCTCTGCATAGAAATGCAAACATATGTCAATTGTTTATTTTTTATCGTTTTCTTTAAATGTAGCACAATAATTTCGTTCTACAGCTTCTACATGCAAATGCATCTTCAATTTCCTTAATAAAATAGTATGCTGAACAATAACAAAACAATTGACTAGGTATCATTTAAGACCATTTCTATTAGAGCTGAATTTCTTTCATTGAAATGTTTCTTAGTATTTCTTTCTACTTTCAGGAATCCTTCTGGTATTCTATTGAATCAAAATGTTTCTGAGTATTTCTTTATGTTTCCAGGTATCCTTCTGGTATCCTACCTATGGGGTTACGTGTCGGATACCAAGGGTCGTCGGTTCACCCTTGTGATACCTCTACTGCTGTCATTCATACTGTCCTGCATCAGCAGTCTGTCTCCTCACTGGCTGTTTCTGGGACTTGTCAAGTTTCTATGTGTTTGCTTGTAAGTGTAAATTATTTTTACTTTTTAGTATTATGCTGTATGTATTAGTCTTAATTGATTAATTAACCCATGTTTTCTATTTTTAGAAAAACAGCAAATGTCTGTTTCTTAACTTTTGCTGATAACTTCATGGCATGTATGTTAAGAACGTTCGTTGTGGCGACGCTTGGGGAAGGCCTATGTCCAACAGTGGATGTGTATCGGCTGAAATGATGATGATGATGATGTATGTTAAGTAGATGCATTCAATATTTTAGCAAAAAGTCATCTCACACTTAGGTATCCTAATTTATTTGGAGATGGAGTAACACATGATTCTTTTTGAAATCTGATATAGGCAACGCTGGTTCAATAATCAAGGTTGATTAAGAGATATTGATCATTGTTTAACTAGAAGAACCTTAAAAAAAGTATCGAACATAAGTACATATTTTTAAAATAATTAAAACAAAATTCTCAAGTCGGTCGAATTTTTAGACAGACTAACATTTATTACAAGTAAATTATTTATTCCTTGTGTTCAATAAAAAAATGATTGTCATTGGAATCAGTGTCTTACTTCATGATTTATGTATCAGTCGACATCTCATTTGTCACAGCGAGTAAAAACTTTTAAATTACTCTAGCTTGCGTTTCTCTACCAATGCCTTCTTAGAGTATTATGTCACAAATTCTTCAGCAATCCTTTTCTCTATAAAGATCACCATCATAGTTTTCCATTTTTACCGAATAAGCTTGCATAGTAACTCCGTAATCCTTAACAAAGCTAAAGAAAGTCTCATCTATAGCTTTATGGAAAAATCCGTCCGCTTCTACAATCAATATTGTCATCCTTTCCCACATTGCACGGAACTTATTAATTTGACCCGTTTAATTGTGTGGAGCATCTACCGAGATACCGACTGGCTGACTACCATATGTGCCATATTTCGCCATTTGATCATGAATGTCAAGTGTTTATTAGAAGATTCGAGAAAACCGACAGTGGAAAAGTTTTTGATGGAGCTATTCTTGGCTTGTTTGTATTTAGTTGCTTCAGGATCAGTAAATTTATCTGCGTTCAGTATGGTTTTTGTCACAGTTTAGAAGTGTGATTGAGACTGAAAAGTTGTGTGATCGGCTGTAATGTGATGTCTGAGGAATTTTCTGCACGTTCCATAGTAATCTACGCTTTAGCACGTGCAAATAGCTTAATAAAATTTGTTTTGAATAATCGACCTTGATAATTTAAATGGTTTAATCAAATCCCAAAGCTATATAGGTTTGAGTATGAGATGCAGAGGAATAAGAAAGCTGTGAGGTTGTTCAAAAGAGTTAACGTGGCCCTAGAATGCAAAGGGCTACTAAAGGAACTCGAGTAGGTAATCAGTACAGATCCTGAAACTCTTTGCTTCATTCGGATTGGGGGGAGTTATTTGATGATATCCCACATAAAAAACAGAAAAAAATAGGAATAAGGAACAATTCGACACATTTTTGAACATGAATGTGGATGGTTATAAAAAAGTTAAGGAAGAAGAGAAAGAAAAATAAAGAGGCTGTGGATGGAGTGCGTAGAAGGTAATGTGGCATGAAAGGGAAAAATCCTGAGATGATGGCTAATATTTAGATAAGACATTAAATAAAGGTAAGAAATTGATGATAATGACTTACTATGTCAAATGTGTGTCCTAAAAGAGGAACATGCATACTATAATAGATAAAAAGAAGACTTAAGTTCGCTCTGAACGAAGTATTTAATTTAAGTATTGTCAGTTGAAAGAATATTTTATTAAGCTGCACCCGGTGAAGGAAACATTAAATAGCGCTAATACCACCATGACCTTTAGAGTAACCATGGAGTTTCTTCCCGGTTATTCTCCATAGGAAACGACCAATTTGGAACCGTGCACTAGTTTCTGACGTTTTATAAGTGCCCTTGTAGGCCTATGTGAAATAAAATATTTTGTCTTTGACTTTGAGCCGTTTGGAATTGAAACACTAGGGACGTGCTCGATGAGCACTCGGACCCACGTCCCTATGTTGTCCACGTCCCTGTGTTGTTGTATGTTTGGTTATATCCCGAACATACAAGGTGCAGTTTTAAAACTGCACAATATTTCAGGAGGTTGTAATAAAACTCATAAATAATCATGTAAAAAAACGATACCTGGTCAATAATCAGTAATACTTATTATTTAATTTTTTAATTACACTAAACTAAATCGATTGATCGATGGCCGCGGGGGCGTGGCTAGGGTGTGGCGTGCGGGATGATGATTGGATGATACATTATTTATGAAACTATCGTTGCGAGTTAGTGTGTGTGAAAACGCCCTTTATTGTTCCGTGTTTGTGTGTGTGAAAAAAAGTGCGGTTATAAAAAAAAAAAAAATTACCTACTTATTTTATTATTGATTCGGGTCGAGAATCACTAACATAATTACCTCCTGAAATATTTTGCAGCTTCAAAACGACACCTAGTATAACCAAACAGCTAGTTGACTTTTCATTTTTTTAGCTTTTCTTTGGCCAACGAATCCACATTGTTGTTGTTCATAGTCTTGGATGTTTTTGTGTGAAATTTTATTTACTTATTTGTTCAATGTGGCAATGATTTCAGCACTCTGAGTACTTTTCCCATTGGCAGCGATGTGGATGATTTTTTTTGATGCCTCAATGAATTATTTTTACCTGTATATGTATTATTTTCAGTTAGTATACACTTTAAGTTATTTATGAATTTATATTGTTTCTAAGTATATTTATCTATTAGGGAATACCTTAGATTTAAATAGTAGCACAACGAAAAAATGGTTCTGAAATTAGTTGAAGGTTAAAATACCATTACATATACGTAACAGGAACTCTCGGGTACTTCCTTAAAAATATATCATGAAACGGCGCTCATAAATAACACCGCAAATCATCAGAATATTTTTTCTTTTATTTTTTTTTAATTTTGAATAGGCGCCAGCCATTTTAATTTAACTTCCTCGGAAGAAAGAAGACTTTGATTGATTGTATATTATAAAAGTGTATTATTTTTCATATTTAATGGCCTTGTCTATCTTTTTCGATTTAGTAAACAGTCCAGTCTAATTCTTTGATAGATGTTTGTTTGATAAATCTACGATGACATCGACATAATATATAAAGTAAGCTTGCTAGAGCTATCCTCATATTTGTTTAATATATTTTACTAGCTTCTGCCAGCTGTCTTGTCTGCGAAAAAGTCAGTTATTCCCTACGCGAAGTTGAAGTCGACGCCAGGGTTAAAATTTACACTATACCAAATATCATCAATATCTTTTCAGTAATTGAACTGTGGAAGCGATAGATTTACTTTCATATTTATAATATTAGTATGGATTATTTACTAAGATTATGGTCATATTAGTGGCCTTATCGCATTTCGTGATTTTTTTCCAGGCAGTAAATAAATAGATTGCCTCTAAGATACAAATTTTGTTGATATAGGTGCAAATATAGTATAAGATATTCCTAGATACCTATTATTGTTATAAGTGGCTGAGTGGTAATGGCCTCGACTTACGAGTTGTAGATCGCGGATTCGAACCCAGCCAGGCGCATTACTTTGTGTTATTTACTTCATCACCACTGCTATCAAAACGGTAAAGGAAAACATCGTGAGGAAACCGACATGTTCTAGAACCAAAAATTTGAAGACGTGACATTGACCAACCCGCACTGGGCTCGCGTGGTGGATTACGGCTCATTTCCTCTCCTAGAGTGGAGGCCTGAATCCTAGCAGTGGGAACATTAAAAAGGCTGATGATGATGATGATGACGACTTACCAACTAATACAGCTGAAACGTCTTGTGTATGATACAGTAGTGACAGTGTGAAATTAGCGTTGAGCTAGTGAGCTCAACGCTAATTTTAGTCTTTTCGTCAACAATATCATCATAAGTATTGTCTTGTTTTCCAGTGCCTGTGCAGCCAACTCTGCTACCTACACGCTTGTCGGAGAGTCATGTTCACAGCGAGTGAGGAACCGGTACATGCTGCTCATGACCTGCCTGATCCTGCTGTCGCCAGCCGTTGCTGGAGGTAAGTGGGTAAAGTCAGGATCGTAGTATTTAATCTGTCATCGCCACATTAACGAGGCAGTAGTAGTGTCATGGTTGCGACCGCGATTGCTGAGGGTGGGGGTCCTGGGTACGATTCCCGGATCAGGTAAAAAGTGCTATTGGGTTTTTTTCCCATAAGGCCGTAGCGTCCGAGCTGTGCCATAAAACGGTAACTTTGTGCAGCCTTACCAAGGAGTAGGCTTGGTTAAAAGGTTCAAAAAAAATAATTATAGATTCATGTACAAAATTATTAACTCGAACTAATTAAGTAAACTAAAAAAAAACATTTGTGTAAATAAATCAATATTTTGCAAAGAAAATGGGTTTAAAGGTGTTTACGGGACTATATGCCATTTAATAAGAGTTACTCTGTAGCAGCCTGGAGTTCAGAAGTTGGTGGTATGCGATTCCCGTGCCTCGGAAAGCACGTAAAGCCGTTGGTATTGTACCTGATCTTCTCTCTCCGGTCGAGTCCGATTACCATCCCATCAGACTATGAGAGTGAAGAAACAGAGTGTGCACCTGTGTTTGTGCACGCACTTGTGCACTATAATATTTTTCACAGCTGGGTAATGATACTATGAATATAAAATATGGTTCGAAAAACCGAACCTCGCTATGCATTTTTTAGCAAAGCACCATATTTGAATTTCTTTCTTCTTGTAAGGTAGCTTAAAGGTAACTTTACAAACAGAAATCTCTACTAAACATACTTAAAACATACTTAACTAACTATAACAATATCACGATGGCATCCAGCCGGTTCTCCTTTAAGGCGTATAGTTCCTTGAACTATCTGGCCGAAACTATTTGAACGCAACTCTCGCACTCGCCTAGGCGGCAGTACGCAAATCTGTGCATTTATTTGCGGCCAGCAGCGCCCGGAAATCGCTTTAAATCCATTTTCTCTGCGAGATATTGATTGATTTACATATGCAATGTTCACTTTGAAGAATATTTAGCCACCAATTTTTATGTGTAAAAATGTTTCTAAAGGTCCCAGCCGTTTCGAAGGAGTAGGGAAAAGTTGCGAAAAGTTGCGAAATTGCTAAATATTTTTTTTTGACAAAAGTATTAATTGCACGAAAAAATCAAATGTTGATATTATTGTTCATGAATCTATAATAAACATATATTTTTTTCAAACCAATTTACCTAGCCGTTACGGAGGAGTAGGCCTCAGAAAATCACTGTTTTATGGCACTTTTCGGGCGCTTGGCCCTTAAGGTAATGGCCCATAAACACATTCGTAAGAAGTTGGCAGAACCACCAAATCGTTGGTTTGTTGGATTCGTTTCTCATATTATAATAATTTTGTTTATTTATTTGTATGTATTTATAGAAATATTTATCTATATAAGTTTTATTTATATATTTTGCTTTTAATTTTCTATAGTCTATCTAATAAGTCAACCGACTTGGGAATTTTGTATAATATTTAATCATTTAAAAAATACTTATATTCGATACTCTTCATAAGGTTCTTCTGTTAGTTAACAATGATCTCTATCTCTTAATCAACATTGATTATTGAACCCGTGTTGACTACATCAGATTTCATTAAATCCTAATAATTACCCAAGTCGTTTAACTTATTAGACAGACTCTATAAACAAATAGTTGGCATTTAAGTTTCACCTACCCTGTTTTGTTTCTGCACTACCCTAAGGTCGATTGGTAGAAAATGCCTGAGGCATTAAGTCCGCCTTTGTATGTGAATAAATTTTTAATAAATAAATATAATAAAATATACACTAAAACAAAAAAAAAAGCTCTTAACTAATTAAAACTAACTAAAAACTATTGCGGCATTGCTCATAAAATTATTGCCAACATCGAGATATTGTCTGTGCGATAAAAGAACCGTCGTGGCATAACGTGAAAACAACATTAAAGATTTTAAGTAGCAACCCAACCCAGCCATCCGTCAAATGCCAAAAGTCATAAAATGTTGACACCGGTTTGTTTATTATGTTATTTTGTTGTGATTTTTAATTGAAATCTTCAGAAATGTGATAAAAAATTTCACCGAGCTTCAAGGGAAATAATATTTAATATTTTACAGTTTTGCCAAAGATAACAAATGGCAAATCACACCATAATTGATCAAAACAAAGTCACGAACTTGGGAAACATTGGTATGCTGTTTTTTGGTACGTAACACTTTTATTTTAATCTTTTTAGACTTCCTAGGTAAACTCCTGTCCCTGTTATCTCCAAATATATATATAAATTAAACGGAAATTCATTTAAACATGACAATATTTGTTTATTTTGTTTTGGTCAATATTTTCGATGGCTAGTATAAAGAGTATTGATACTTTTAATTTATAATGCGTTTCGACTAACTAAGAATATTTCTTTTCAGGCTTGAGTAAGGATACAGTAACTAAAATAAAAAAGGGCAACTGCGAGTCGGACTCGCGCACTGAGGATTCTGTACAAATTTACCTATGAAATCAATTCCCGAATTGAGTTACAAGGATTTTTCCGAATTGCAAACATTTTTTTTTGTGGTGGATCTACAAATTTACAATTTTTAAGATTTTTCACTGTACTTGTTCTATGAGACCTTGATTTATGCCAAATTTCAGGATTCTAGGTCTACGGGATTCACCCTATGAACTTTGATTCCCTTGAGTATCGAAATATACGTTTTTTTGCGACATAAATGACCGTATCTTTTTTTTCTTTAACTCAGAAGTCTAATTTTTTCACAACTTCAAAAGACCGCAGACTTGAGTGTATGGTTTTAATTTTAACTCGATACCTCCAAGCGTTCTCGAGTTAAAGGGTCTTAACAGATAAACAGACGGACAACCAAGTGAAGGATCTTATATAGGAGATGGTCCCTTACAGGCTAAATAGATTTTTTACGAAGCAACGTTACAAATTATGAAGTGTGCTTTATTTTCATAGTCATTAATTCATTGAAACCCCAAGCGAACCTATTGTCTTTCTATTGTGTCTGTAATTTCCACGATTGAAAGGTTAAGTTCATAGTTTTCATTGATTCGCAAAAGGGAAAAATGTACTGAGGAAGACAACGAGAAAGTGGTAGTGTGTCCCATTTTTACTTTTATATTTAACTAGGGTAAAAATAAAATTGCTGTTAGCTACAATATTCCAATCAGTGATAATAGACCGATCCCAGTTTTGACTGGGATAGAACCATTTCCGTTGGAACTGGGTAAGTGGCCGTTGGTGGAACCTACCTAGATAGGCAGTACAGCAGTTTCTTCACGCTATTTTCCTTGACCGATTCGTGTTTGCATTTAAATGTTCATCATCATTACAATCGAAAGACGTCCACTGTTCGACATAGGCCTCCCCCAGGTGTCGCTACAATTAACGGTTTTTTACTCATTACGCAAAAACTTATAAACGGATGAATTTAATGATAAACGTTGCAATAATATAGCTTATAACCTATTTTTTGCTAAATTTCATCACGTGAGCAAGTTCAATAAATAGGCTACTAATATTATAAATGCGAAAGTTTGTGAAGATGGATGGAGGTACTCGTATGTATGGATGTGTCGCGCAAAAACTACTAGACAGATGAACTTAATCATAAACATTGCAATAATATAGCACATAAGCTATAACTTTGCAGTTTCATTAGGTGAGCAAATTCAGCCAATAGGATAATTTTATTATAGGGTGAAGCCGCTGGAAGAAGCTAGTCTAACATGTTTAAAAATATCAAGATTTAACAGTCGCACTATAATGACGTCACAATGTTGCTTATATAACAAAAACCATATTTATCTACAGCAGCGCCCTCAAATCCCACGATGGTTTACTTTCCGCACAGACTCTAGTAATTCCAATATTTTCTTTTTTCAGTCCTCACATACCCAACACTCAAGCTAGACATTGAATTAGAACTGTCCTGGTTAAACATCGTGTACAGACCCTGGAGGCTACTCATCGTGGTCCTGGCCTTACCATCAGGTCTTGGAGCCCTGGCCATCTACTTCTTCTGCGAGTCGCCCAAGTTCCTCTTCAACTCGGGCAGAAGTGACGAAGCATTGGATGTGCTGAAACATATTTATGCTGTTAATCATCGGGGCTCTAAGGAGGAGTATACGGTAAAATTGATTTTATACTTTTACCTTCCAACTTGAACTTTTCTGATGCTTTAGTATAACAGTGAGCCCAGCTAGTCATAGTGAACTGTATAGCCCACGTTTGTTTTGTGGCTCTCTGCTTTATTGGTTTACGAACAGCATAAACGCTTGTATTCAAACATAGCATAGCATTAGCGTAACATAATCAGCCCATTGTTCCTACTGCTGGGACTCAGGCCTAGTCTCTAGGAGAGGGAATGGATGCATCATGCGAGCCTGATGCGTGTTGGTGAATAACACAATTATGTCTTCGAATTTTTCTTATCTCCTTACATTAACTTTATTCATTAGTGGTTGGAGAATATTGTGATTAGAGTGAAGGGACGGTATTATTGTTGTAATTGCGATCGACTTAAGACCCTTCCAACTAACTTGGAATATTAACCTCTCGAACGATTCTCTTTTTCCAGGTTCACTCATTAACTTTAGACGGCTACACTGCCAAAAAGGAGATGTCCCTGATCCGTTCAATGTACGAGCAGAGCGCCCCACTCTTCAGACCTCCTTACATCTGGAGGAGTGCCCAGCTGTTCTACATCGTTGCCGTCGTGTACATCACGTGAGAGACAGGTTTTATATTGCAACTATGTATATTAATCTGAAAAAAAGACTCCGAAGAATGGTAATTCGCAAGTTCTTGCGATGCGACGCTGCATCGCAGTTTTGTGCTTGGGCCTTTTTAGACCATTATGAATTCCCAGTCACTCGGAGAGTGATGTACGTTTTTATTCTTTTTTTCACTATCAAATAATACTACGATGTGCCCAGCCTTTAAGACCTTTACACACTGAATGCCAAAAACATTTACGAGGACATGCCTTGAAGTTATGGGGAAATGCATCCAAAAACAAGCCTTTGAAACAATTTCTATCTAAACGAGTTGTAACGGTATGGAACAGGCTCCCGGAAAGTGTTGTGAAAGCTCCCACATTGAACTGCTTTAAAAATCTGTTGGACAGACTAAACATCTCCAAACTATAAGAAACACACGCATCAGCTAATAGCTGCTAGTTTGTCTTACTAAATAATCTACACTAATATAATAAAGACTTAAAGTTTGTTTTTTTTTTTGTTTTTATGTTTTTTTGTTTTTATGTTTTTTTGTTTGTAGGAGGTAATCTCTGGAAGTACTGGTCCGATTTCTAAATTTTTTTCACCAATAGAAAGCTGCTTTATTGCTGAGTGATATAGGCTATATTTTATGTACGCGGGTGAAGCCTCGGGCAAAAGCTAGTAATAAATATAGGTTACGTTAAATTACCGCGGCAGTTGCTCAGTTTAAAATACTGATATTCAGCTTGACTGGACTACTTCTACTAACTAAGTTTTGATCATTGACAGGAACAACAGCTTCCTAGTCTGGCTTCCATACATCCTCAACGTGATCCGGTTGTCCATGGAGAGTGGTACCGGTGCTGGAAACATCTGTGAATTGATCAGCAAGCCTATAACTAATTCTACTGAAGAGATTGTGAGTATTATAACGTATTTATAGTAAAGTTATTGGGCAAACATGTTTGCTCGGATTTACTTTGCATAATCGGATCAGAAATGAAGATATCCTCAGGAGAACGCTGAAATCGCCAACCTCAAGTTGCAGTGGGCAGTATACATTGCTCACAAAACGGAAGACGTAGCATTGGAAAGCCTCTCAAAAGGTGGTTCGATGACCTGATATGGGTCACGGGAACCACAAGGATGCAAGAACCGCAGGGCCGGTTGTTGTGGTGATACTTAGAGCGGAGACCTATGTCCAACAGTAGACCACTTTAGCTGCAATGATAACGTTAATATTTTGAAGGAAAGACAAAATGTATACGAGTGCCTGACTTATAAAGAAACTATGTGAGACCAAAAACTCACCTAATTCTGCTTAAGCCTGGCATTCTACTAGAGTGACAAAGAAGTCGACAGAAACACTCGAGGAAGCCTTTATTCAGCAGCGAACATTTTCCGGCTGTAATTATGATGACACAAAAGATTTAGAATGCGATTTTGTAAATGGAGTGGTTTGATCGGAACATACGATCAAAGAACATTCATTTACTTCAAAATTTGACACATTTACTAATAAAATTTTCTTTTTTGATTCCAGACCCAAAAAGCCTGCACTGGTACAATAGAACACAACGTGATCTTGACTCTGATCGCTTCTCAATCAATCTTCGCGTTCTTTAACTTCCTCATCTCCTACCTCCAAAATCGGAGGAGAGTGGTCCTCATCTGCATCCTCTGCCTCTCCTCAATCAGTGGGACTATGCTCAACCTTGTGCCAGAACCCATCTCTAGTGTGTTCTTTTTTATGGTGTTCACCTGTACTTGCTTAGGAATGGGCATCCTGGCTTCGTATTTTGTGGATATTTATCCAACTTCTTTTAGGTAAGTGAATTGTTGATTATGTTCTTTTTGCAGCGTAACACCATGTACAATTTAAAATAAACATCTTCTAGTTTTCAAAAGCCTTCAAAACTATTGGAAACCAGCTGTCGTTACTTGTTAGTAAAGCCGACCTCATTAATCTAATGAGGCATCAAACGCGACAGAAAAGTTAGCCCTGGTTGCTTTTACATTACCTATGCCAAATGATTTTTTAGGCGTATCAAGTTTATTTATTATTTTATTTTATACTTCATGCGCAAAAGAGTACAAAGGCGGACTTAATGCCTTAAGGCATTCTCTACCAGTCAACCTTTGGGTGATGTTTCTACAGAGAGAGGTCTTAAATTCAAGAGTGAATAAGACTTCTATGCAAGTGTGCTCGTCGTTGACCACATCATCGTTGTTTGCCATCAGGAGGGATAGTGGTCAAGCACGAGACTATCAATAATAAAAAAAAGAGAAGAGCTATTGGCTAAATATGAACACTAATGAAAAGCCGAAAAAGCGTAGACTCATATAATATTATGTATAAATCTAGAGCTTCGTTACATATTGGGATTTTCGTTTCGGAAAGAACTATGCCGTTGATTCCGGTTGTTACTTTTTGGTCTTTGACAGTAGTCACAAATAGTAAGAAGATTAATCTTTAACCAACGTTACCGAATAACTCAGTTAGTTGTCTAGGTCAGGTAGGCGGTTCGAACCTAACCTAACCCAACTACGTCCAGTTAGGCTAGAAACCGCCCTGACATACTTGGAAATGAATGCACTTATTCTGGATTCTTACCCTGGTGTCTTTCCCTATTGTTCAAGTTTTCATATTTCATCTGTTATTCTTTCAGGGGCATGGCCACTTGCCTCAGTATCATGGTTGGTCGGAGCAGTACCTTCATTGGCATCAACGTGGTGGGTAACCTGATCTTCAACCACTGTCAGGTCACCTTCTACTTGTGGTCTTTACTTGTGTTAAGTGAGTATACTTTAAAGCAATTCAAACTCAATTGTAATAATGTGTGAAAAAGCACTCCCTAACTGAATTTTCACCACTGGGATGATGTTGCTATAACCCTCGAATCTGATATATGACAGTTTGACATTATATTTTTATACAAACGCTGTGCAACTCCCATTTTGATCGTCGGGTTATAGTTATTTGAAAATTTAAAACATTATAGGTCTTTCCATCAGCATTTAACAATTCTGTAGAGGGTTAATGCTTAAACAAATATTCTGTAGGTATTTACGATTATCGAAACGACCGCTACCAAAGGAGGTAGCATCCTATACACAGTAGGAGACACATACGTCAGAAGTCGCAGAGCAGTTCCGGCTCACTGTAAACGTGGGCTGACGGATGGTGAGCACTGGGTTGCTTGCCGTTCGAAAAGGATCAGATCAGCCCAGGTCAACGCGGGCTGTTCCAAGCGTGCCTCAAATATAATCATATGTGACGGCGCCCGCAAGGTCTGCCAGGGCTGCAGATATATTTGAAAAAGTTACCACAGCTCTGGAACAGACAGTGCAACTAAAAGAACACGGGAGGGTTTTACCCAATAACTCCCTTTAGCTCCAGCCAGAGTAGGAGAAGTTATTTGAGCGATTAGACATTAAGGACAAGGTGTGAAATAAATAACTTCAGTATTTTATCGCCAGTTGCCTATAAATGGCAAATGGTGTTATGGTTTATTTTCATAAATCAGAGCGTAATATGCAACAATTGGTAAACTTTTGTTATGATACATATATTTCCTTTTTTCAGGTAGCGCAGTAGCAGCATGGTTCTTGCCACCAGACAAGCCAGCAGTTTCCAAAACAAATGCCGTGTAACTTGAGATATGTGTGGTGATGAAAACTTTATATCTGTGATTTATTTTATAACGTAAGCTTCGTTAAGAAAATTGGAATGTCTGAAGTAAGTATAGTGAGATTTAAAGAAACGGAATAATTAAACAATGGTGCTGAACTTATGCTATTAATCCAAGGAGTAACAGTGCGATAGCAGAGCTATGTGAACAATGTCACACCGTGTCGTGTTCAATAATTAGATGGCTTATAGTAGTATAGTAATACCTCGTATAGTTATCGGCACGAATATTGAGCGCTGGCTTCAAGTTGCGCAGAAGTCAAATATTCGGTCTCTTTAGCGGTGCAACGTGAGACGCGGGGGCGGGGAATGTCAGTGGTTGGCTCGCCGCACCATCGTGTCATAGACGTCACTCGTGATTCGTTCCCTGCTCTTGCTGCATGTATCTAACAACGACGACGATTGGCTCGCCAATGTATGGAATTCGCAAAGCGATCCCCACTCTGACGCCGAGCGCTCAATATTCGTGCCGATAACTAAAACTACGAATTAGATAACTTTTCAGGAGGTACAAAAAACCCAAATTAGACCTTTACTATCATGTAATTTAAATATGATAGGCAACAACTTGGTTCGTACGCGTCTTCAACTAACGAACATCGAACACTCTGTTTGTCAAACATGGTTGCGGCGATCCTATTAGTATGTTCTTTATGGACGGTAATTTTAGGGTAAGTTGCACCATTTAACTATAACGATAACCAAACCATAACCAGCCGTGAAACGGCCGCCTATTGGTCAATTCGACGATTTGACAACTGTTAACGGCTTTGTTATCGTTATAGTTAAATGGTGCAACTCACCCTTAATGAATCAATGCGAACGCTAAATAAATTTCGCTACTTCACAATTGACCACTTCTAATGACGCCGCCATAGCTATAAAAAGAGTTCACGACTGCGCGAACTCGATTCGAACTAAGTTCGCGTTTGTGTTCGAAAATGCCGTCAATACGAACAAACCAAACCAAGTTTGATGTTTGTGTTCGCTATGTTCGTGTTCGTACGTGCGTATACGTACGTGTTTTATTTCAAACACATATTATTTCATTTAATGATTTAATTTAGATTTTATTATTTTCACTTAGAGAAAATTGTCCTGTCGCAGAGTGTAGTAATTTTTTTTTATTATTTATAGCGTAATATGGTATGGTATTATTTATAGCCTGGTGGTAAGGGATGATGTGGCTGATATTAGAGCATGCTTGCCTAGAAGTGACCTATTCATTTTTGATCTAAGACCCCTAGCTGTCAGGAAATTAATTCGAACTCCATTAAAGCCCAAGCGCCCGAAAAGTGCCATAAAACAGTGACTTTCTGAAGCCTACCTACTCCTTGGTAACGGCCAGGTTAATAGATTTGAAAAAAAAAAAAATGTTTATTATAGATTTATGAACAACATTATCAACATTTGATTTTTTCGTGCTATTAATACTTTTGTCTAAAAAAATATTTAGCAATTTCACAACTTTTAGCAACTTTTCCCTACTCCTTCGAAAAGGTTAGGATCTTTAGAAACATTTTTACACAAAAAAATTGGTGGTTAAATATTCTTCAAAATGAACATAGCATAGGTATGTAAATCAATCAATATTTTGCAAAGAAAATGGATTTAAATGTCAGCCGCTCGCTTTTCGGGCGCTGCTTGCCGCAAATAAATGCACAGATTTGCGTACTGCCGCCTAGGCGGGTGCGACAGTTGCGTCCACATAATTTCGGCCAGATGGTTCAAGGGACTATAAACCTTAATGCACGACTTCAAGCCCAGTGAATAGGCTCGTAATAAACTAGTGCGCTTCACCATCAACGATTGCATCACTGCTTACCATCAGGTGGGATTGCAGTCAAGCTGTAGTTTATATTATTTTAAAAAAGCTCCTGTTTATCCGTGAGGGCCAAGCCGCCGCAAAAGGTTAGTCGACAATAATTTCAAATGAAATAATAATATTCATAACCTTCAATATTTTTAATGAAAAGTGTATGTTATGTCATATTAATAGATAGTAGATAATTTTTAAATAAATGTTTTTGAAATTAAAACAGGATTGACCCCGTTTAAGATTTTAATGGTATGTATTAGGTTGTGATAGTTCCTCTTAATTATGAAAATTATTTCAAGTTAGTGTACAGTTAGGCCTACTATCCATGGACGCGTAGCTTTATAGACGCGTATTCGTCATTATATGCGTGGTGTACGCTTGCTCGCAGCTTATGAGATTACTACGCGTTCCAAATGAGAATAGGACCGATTCGTATGTTTTGACGTCTCGTCGTACTGTCAAATCGAAGAAATTTTGGCATAATTGATGAACTTAGAGATGAGTAAAAGTGAAGAACTGGATTCTGATTAAACTTTTTTCGTTCACAGTTCTTAATAAATTAAATTTTTCATAAATTAAATAAAGTTTAAAAATTTCTTTCCTCGATTTGACAGTAAATCGTGACGTCACAACATGGCCTGCGATCCCATTCTCATTTGGAAAGCATTGTACATACAGAGCTATGAAACTGTCGTCAGAGTGGCAACGTCGTGCCGCATGCCGTCGCTTCGACAAATACGCGTCTCTGAAGCTACGCGTCCGTAGATAGTAGAGCTTAATAATTACCGGTCTCATTAAATGCATATATTATCTTTCAATCAATCAAAAAAAAGAAATTTAAAAAATTAAGAAATAATCAATCAAAAGAATCAATCAAACAATAAAGATTGGTTTTTGATTGATTTTTATTATTTTTTTATTTTTAGAATCAATTATATTTTTTATAATCTTTATTTTATAATTTTATGAATTACTTAACTATATTTAAGGTAATTGTATATTTCATTAGATATTTTGTGTTATTTAGTTTGTGAAAAATTTTACTTATTTCGAAAGTTCTCAATAATTTAAGTACCTAAGTAGTGAAATGTGCTGTAAAATATACAACGTATATTTTTTTAAATATATTGTTAATTTAGTTTTAGAAGACCGTTAACTAAAAATAAAGGAGTATATAATTATAATGTGTTTTATTATTGATGAGGTACAAGGTTTTTATTTTATTTTTTAACCTTTTAGATAGGTACCGTCAATTTGAGACACAATTATAGTAAAACAATAGATGCGCGAACGCCGGGCCGTTCGCTTGGGGTTTTATGAACTAAGTGGGAAATCGTCCAATGACATCTCCCACCCTTGGGTGAAGCGGGAGAGCGTGTCAGACTTTTACTGACTAAAACCTGTTCCTTCTTTGCCTTCCTTCCGTTCTGGAAGGAAGGCAAAGAAGGAACAGGTTCTCTTTCGCACAACCTATGGCCCCAGTAGGCTTCGACCCTGCTGGGCCCCTATCGTTTTGCTGACATCTTGAGGCGCGCGTGGAACACTACGCGCCGTCGACGACTTGGGCTCAGTCCGGATGGTTACCAGACGGTCGGACGGCGAGCTACGCATTGCTCACCGTCCGCAAGCCGGCGCCTGCGGTACGAGGTGGCGCAGAAAAAGAACTGAAAAGATTTAAAGGAAGCCCTTGCCCTGCTGTGGGTCAGTAAAACAAAACAAAAAAAAAAACAAAAAGTAGATAAATAATGTCATTTATTTAACTTTTTACTAGTAAAGCGTTATCTAAAATAAAACATTTGTCATTTATTTTCTATTTCACGTTTTGAACGTTGCGTCATGTAAAAATCGCTCATATTTTCTTCAAATCACAGTATTAATTGTGAATATTTTTTAAACAAAGCTAAGATAAGGCCGGTGTAGCAAAAAGTACACGGTGAGGCCAAAACTTTACTTCCAAAATAAAATCGCTGGAGACAGGCGCAAAGCGACACAACTGTTGAGAAAAACGATTCATTGCATATATTTTACCTACTGTAACACTGAAAAACTATTTTCAATACACTGACTTGAAAACCGTTCTTATTCCTACAGCTTTAAGCACGCAATTTACAGTTTTTCGCACTAGTGCGGAAAAGAGCACATGCTTGCACCCGCATCAATTTATTACATGTATCGTATCAGGCTGGGCGCTAAACGACTCCCGCGAGTCGCGCGTCAACCCCCGTTTATTTATATCTTCGTAAGTGTGTTGAAAAACATCGTTTGATACATGTGGAAATTTATCACTGCAGCACTTGGCACCATTACAAGAATTCCGCCTCGGATGCAATGAAAAACTTTCTCCACTTGTAACTCAAAATTTAGAAACTTTTTTTTTAACTTAGAGGTTGATCTAATTATAGTAAGTAAATCGCATTGTCGCTTTGCGACTGTGACAAGTCTCACTCTTTTTAAAATAGACAAACCTTAGAGTATATATTTTTACATTTAAAAATTTGATAATTACCTAAAAATAAATACAAAAAGTTTAAAATTACGAGATCTTATTCTATTTACTTAGCTTATTATTGGAATGGTGGAAAAATACATGAAATAGGATCCAAACTTCGAGTACTTAATTTATTAGAATTGTTGATATGTATGACTTTATTTAATTTTTAAATAACCTCTTTATCATCTTATTTGTGGAAATTGTAACACTTTTTTGTAAATTACTGAAGACTGATATAAATTTAAAAAAAAAATGATATTAATAGCTTTTTTGACATTTTTTTTTTGTACAAAACCTGTCAAAATACTATTTTTTTATGAATCAGGCCATTTTTATGGTCAGACAAACGACAAATCAGCCCTAGAGGTTAAACAAATTATTTGAAATGTATGGCAATGACATTGCCTGCCACGTCACTTATCACGTGAGTTCTCTGCAAGTAAATGCTAACTACAAATTGTTTAATAATGACATTAAGGCCCAAGCGCCCGAAAAGTACCATAAAACAGTGACGTTCTGAAGCCTACTCCTCGGTAATACTTTTGTCAAAAAAAAATATTTAGCAATTCCGCAACTTTTCGCAACTTTTCCCTACTCCTTCGAAACGGCTTGGACCTTTAGAAACATTTTTACACATAAAAATTGGTGGTTAAATATTCTTCAAAGTGAACATTGCATATGTAAATCAATCAATATTTCGCAGAGAAAATGGATTTAAAGCGCTTTCCGGGCGCTGCTGGCCGCAAATAAATGCACAGATTTGCGTGCTGCCGCCTAGGCGAGTGCGAGAGTTGCGTCCACATATTTTCGGTCAGATGGTTCAAGGGACTATAAGCCTTAAAGATGTCAAAAACATAAAAGACCAGTTTTGACATTTGAGAAAAACTCTAGAATGTAACTTTGAACGAAACTGAAAGAAACAACAAAATAATAATTAAGGACCAGTGTAGTAATAGCTATTTTATTAGTAGCACAAAATAGATAGGTACAGAAGACAATCTACATACAAAGCGCGCTCGAGCAACGCACACATAGACACCGCTCACGGACACGATATCTCGGAGCGCGTCGGCCCGCTCACAGTACGGCACCGGCTCAAACGCTCATTAGTGTGCGTCCACCGAGCGTAGGTATAAAAAGTGAAGTACATACATGAGATTGTCTTCTGATCTATTTTGTGGTCGTAGCTACAGTACACCGAACAAGCCGATAAGTAGTCAAAATACAAATGTCAAAACGAGCTTTTTATTTTTTGACAACTTTCATATACCATACATTTTATAATTAGCGTTTTGGGGTAAAGCTAACAGAAAAGCCATTTGTCTGGTCAAGCCTGCTATACCGATCAAAATGTGATGTCTAAGGATAGGGTATATAGGTACCACGTCTAACAGTGGATTTAATATGGCTACTAAGATACAGTGATTGCACTTTCTTAGTCCCTCTTTGTTAGACATTGGTATGTATCTGTCAAGGAAATTGATAACTTCTTGATATGGCCAAGTAAAACTAGCTAAATCATTTAAAACGTTAACATTTGATGACATTTCAATCTTCGTTTTGCCTACTTTCTTTAGAACTTTGATATCATTGAATCCTACATCAATGATATGGCCAAACGAGGATTGACATATCATCAAATGTTAACGTTTAAACCATTAGGCCATATCACAAAGTGATCATTTTAAGATCTGGCCACAACATACCTTTAGTGGTTTTCCATTCCATAACCTTCATGATTTACTCACCAAAGCTGTTTAAAACATGATTACAATATGTACAAACTTTACGGTCTATTTTACGTAATATTACAGTTATAAGACACAGTACTTCAACTTTAACTTATTTAGACAAGTTTAAGGCATTGTGTGATTCGGGGTTTATACTTAAATAATTTAATATACATAATTATCTTAATAAAGGCTAGTATGTTTTTGGTGGGACAATATCCCCGTCTGTTATACATACTCCTAATAATTTGTTAGTTGTTTTGGTGGACTTAAGTTACTTTAAAACCAAAATGGAAGATTTTTGGCATAAGTTTTAGGACCAAATGTCTTGGAAGATACAACATTATTTTTAGTTTAAGCGAAATCTGAATATAGTTTTTTCAGAACCAGTAACTATCTATTCCAATATTTGTTATCTAAATATTTCACCATGTTATATTTTTCCAAAAATATTTTAAAAAACTTCAGAAGTTGAAGACAGGTCGCGGTTCGTTATATCGGGCATTAGGCACCAGCGCACTACTGAGTATTAGAGCAAAACAACTGCTCAGTTGCCCGGATGACCCGGTGACCATGTATTTTTGCTGACTACCAAGTAGCGCAACAAGCTTACAACATTGTGATTTTTCATGATACAGTTATGACATTTTGTACATAGATTCTTTCCACAAAAATACTAGGCACGTCTTTTGGGATTCGTATATAAGTACTAAAATGAATGTTTTAAATTATCTTCCAAGGATAGGGGCAACGCGACAGGTATTGGCCATTTATATCTTATACAGTTATTTGCCATTTCAACTTTGACGTCCTAAATTAAGCAACGCGCTACCAAAATAGTAGATTCAAAACTATTTACTGATTAACGTAGTTTTGAATCTACTATTCTGGTAGTTTTTCTTTTTTTTTATTCGACCCTACTTGAAATTCTTCTTCTTTTCGTGCAGATGAAAAATAGTTGAGCCCAATAATGCAAATCGTGGTATCATCATTACCTATATCAGCAATATTTCAGCCATATATACGGACGGACTGTTACCATTCTTACGTTTTGTAATCTTTACAAGAACATTAATGAAATTAATGTCTCTTATTAGTTTAACTGAATTATACTTGGTTTGACCTTTGTCTCCTATAGCCTACATATACGTGGATATATATCTGTCTAGTCCTATATTCTTCTCCAATCCGTGGTCTGGTTCTTCTTCTGTCTTCTGGCTTACGTCTTCTTTGTCTTCTCCAAGATTTATTACCATGATAGCGCCGATTGATACTGTGGAATAATTGTTTAGTAAGTTACCACTGACTTCAGGTAGCTTTCTACATAACTTACGTAAGGAAATACCAACATTATAAATAATACTGATATGTATTTAACAAAATGCAGAGTATGATTAATTATAAATTACCATAGGATTACGAAACATTTAAGAAACAATAGACATATTATGAAAGGAAGGAAACCAAAATAAGGCGAATTTGTGAAAATGATATCACTCTAAAGGAGAATAGTGAATTGACAGCTGGTTGAGATGTATATAGGTAAGACGAAGACATTCTGTGCCAAAAAAAAGGGAATTAAGAAGAGGGGACACACTATGATATACGCAAAATAAAAAAACTTACGCGCAAGCAATGCTCCTACTGCTATGAAGGGTGCTGGACAGGAAAAGTCTAGTAACGCTCCTACAGCGAGGTTCGATGCTACTCCACCAGCTCGACCCCACCAGGCTCCCCAGCAAACACCAAGACCACTGGAAGAGAGTAAAAAATATGATATAGATACTATATAAGACGAGAGTAAGGAATATACTGTAGATTTTGTTTAAAGCAATCGTTAAAAGGAACAGTTCCTATAACTTCATACTGTAAATTGTTTAGCATGTGATTTTATTATTGTAATTCTTAGGTTTTTTTATATATTGAAACTTTAACAATAAAATCATATCAGAAAACAAACTAGCATAATATTTAGTTCCATATCTGAATATTTTTATCTGAAATCTTGCAACGATATTATATTCCAGTGCTATTTATTTTATTGCTCGTAAATAGCCCGAATCATGAATCTGCTCAGATGGAAAAATTTAATTAGATGAAATCACACGAAATTCTAAATTACCTCAACCGCGCCGGTAGAGCATGCAACAACAGTCGTATCAACAGCACATTTCCGTTTAATGATGCTGCATTTAGCGCTGCAGCGGCTGCAACAGCTATCTTATTGAAGCTGGAACAGGAACAGGCGGTGGCTGCTAAGCAGGCGCTGGCAAGGGCACATACAGCTGTGCAAGCAATCGCTGCACGACGAACTCCTAAAGCACCACCTCGTGCGCAGAGGATGGCACAAGCAGCATTGCCGAGGACACAGCAGGCACCGACTATTAGGCCTGAGGTGAACACCTGGAAAATGACAAAACTCATGTTAAAATATTGTTTTATCCAAGAGGTTGAAAGATGCCTCCATGAAATAGAGCTTTATAAATCTATTCATATGGCAAAGAGTGTCGATTACCGATGGTGACTCATTAGATTTATTTATTTATTTATTTATATATACTTTATTGCACATCAAGATTATAAATTTACAAAAAGAAAACCATATAATAAAAACACACATTTGGCGGCCTTATCGCTCTAGATGTGAATTCTTTGATGCAATAAACAATCTGAATTACAAAAAGCTGTGCAATATATAAACAATTTGTTATTATTTAAGTTACATATTATTATATTGTTATTACATGACTGTGCAATTACTTTCATAATCATCATCATTTCAGCCGATATACGTCCACTGTTGTACATAGGCCTCCCTCAAGTGTCGTCACAATGAACGATCCTGTGCGTCTCGAATCCATCGGTTTCCCGCAACCTTCACCAGGTTATCGGTCCACCTTGTAGGAGGCCGATTATTTTAATGTCATCAAATTGGGACCCTCACCTCCTGATCAATAGTTGCATCACAAGTACTGCTCTGTCCAAAGTGATCATCATAGCTGGTATCATTGAGTCCTGGGATAGGTATCTCCTTGCCATAGGAGTCATACTTCAGATCCTTCCAATGGGTGGTGGCGTTGAACAGTCTAGCATTTTCCGGCTTAGCTGTGGATGCTGTTAGCTTGCACTCCCGACCCTGGATGCGAAGGAGGAGCTCAGGGATCCACATGTTTAGACCGAAGCCTCTGAAAACATAAGAAAAGAAAAATGAGGAATTTTTGTATATTTGGATATCGTTATGAAGGAGTGCCAACCGCCACCCCGGTGGCAAGCTCAGGGGTGGCCGATGGGAATAAACGGTCTATTTCAGTGATTTGCCATCAATTGTGGGTATGCGCTTGAGTTTAATCACAATATTTTATACGACTTTGTGGCCATACAGATTTACAGATTTAACTTTTGTAGCCAGTAAACCTGTTCCAGTGGTAGTGGACCGAATCGAGACGTGTAATGATTGTTGATATAACCGTTTCACATGACGAGTACCGAGTGAAAGGTGAAAAAGATGAAGCATGCAGACTCGTACAGATAGTCGTGTCAGTCAATGGCTTAATTCCTATGAGCCATGACCAACATCTTAGGAGACTCTCGTTAGACGGTTGGATCAATAACTAGATTCAGAAAGTGATGTTTCTGGATACGGCTCGTATTTTAAAGATGTTCCTTTCTCTAGAGATGACGAGCTCTTACCAACCATTATACGTAAAATCTCTTTATCAGTTCATTGTTAAAAGGATTGGAGGTATGTAGGGCATATAGTTCCATCGCTCTTTCATGCCTGCACGACTAACAAAGGTGGTAACAAAGGCTAAACACGATAAGGGATCGCCGATATAGTGCGTTTTATATAAGAATTGTCTCCGCCGTAATGTTGGCTATACGGAAAAACAAAACACAGTGTAGCAATGAAATTACTTAATATCAGGGAAAATAAATGATCATCATCATCATCATTTCACCGATACACGTCCACTGTTGGACATAGGCCTCCCCCAAACGTCGCCACATCGAACGTTCCTGTGTGTCCCGCATCCATCGGTTTCCCACTACCTACACCAGGTCATCGGTCCTTGTAGGAGGCCTTCCAACGCTGCGTCTTCCGGACTAACTGATATTACGTTACTTTTAACAATTGCCTAACAGTACCAACTATTTTTGAATAAAGTATGCAACGCTGGACTCCATTTCGAAAGTCCTGTAATTACATTACAATATCGTTCCTCTCCATTAATACCTTCCTTTTAGACCTGCTTTTTTTAATAAAATTCCATTCCCCTCATAATTCTCTATAAAGTGTTGCGACTACCGTTAAAAAAAATTTCATTTCGCATTTCTTGAAGGTAACTCTTTTCTTTTCTATAGACAGACAGTGGAACCAAAATTACGGCGAAGGGAATTCTTAAATGAAATGAACTATAGCTTGTATCCTAATCTCGTTACCGGTAGGATATCTATTGTTTTTAAATTCAAGAATCCATGTTAACAATGAAATAATAATGACAATAAACTGGCCTGTTGGTCTAGTGGTTAGTGGCCCTGACTGCTATGCCGGAGGTCGTGGGTTCGATTCCCACCCAGGACAAATGTTTATGTGATGAGCATGATCATTTGTTCTGTGTCTGGGTGTAATTTATCTAATATATGTTTGTATTTAGAAATATATAAGTATGTTTATCAGTTGTCCAGTACCCATAATACAAGCTCTGCTTAGCTTGGGACTTGGGCGTTGTGTCGTAGATGTGGAAAAAAAAAAAAAAAAAAATTTCAGATTGAAATTCTTCGTGACTTGTTTGAACACAAGACAATTACTTCTATCAGTCTCGTTACTGATTCCAAAACACATTCAAAATTAAACATTAGCCTTAGCGTATCATCTTTGGTAGAAAATATCTACTCACGCTGCCATATTAGCGAAGAACATGAAGAGTATCAGACTGGACTTGACAGCATAACTCCTGGATACAAACGTCTTCAAGTCCTTGATGACGCTGAGGAACAACATCTTGGTCCTGCTCTCCTCACTACCAAGCGTCTTGCCCACGAATACGTCGTCTTGGATCAATTTCTTTATCTGGAAGTGAAAAAACTCTTATTTTGAGTTAACATAATGAAGCATATCGGCACATTGGTTAATTTGATCCAAGCGATATGGCTATATTTTTTTTTTATTATTGATAGGCTCGCGTTTAATCACTAGCTCACATGATGGTAAGCGATGATGTGGCCGAGGATATAACAAAGTATTTGCTTTAATTGGGGATTTAAGACGGGGGAGGGAACTTGAAGGTAGCCCGTGACAGTTCATTGTCAATTTATAGAATTACAATTATTAAAATCTTCAATACTACCCTCTTAGTACGTCTAATTCTATTGGATGAAGATATACAAAAAGAAAAGTTAAATTTCGCGGCCTTAGTGCTTTCGTTTTATATGATTAGATTTTACTTTCTGAACTCAGATAATATAGAATACAAATATGTTAGTCTTCAATGATGGATGCATTTTGAAGAATGTATGCAGAAATTGCATGACTTCATTCCGGGATCACCTTTCTACGAGTACCATCGGACAACCCAACGTGCGGCAGTATTCACCCTTACATTGTCAACTACGGTCAAGACTAAGCGTTTGGCCTCGTCGTTTATACAGCGTACAGTCTTTCGACTGGAACAATTTTCCTGCTACGGTCTTCCCGTCCGATTATAATTTAGGTGTCTTGTCAAGGCTAGAGTGAATAGGCTCTTAATAAACTAGGGCGCTTCACCATCAACGATTGCATCACTCCTTACCATCAGGTGGGATCGCAATCAAGCACTGGTTTAAATCGTTAAAAGAAAGATCAATATTACTTTTTCCGTAAATAAAATACCTTATATTCTGCACTACTTCCATGGTTGGCCTTATAAATAGAGGCCAGGATCTTCAACGCCTTCTCGCTTCTGTTAGTATCTGACAGCAACCTGGGGCTCTCTGGGAGGTACAGCACCCAGCCTCCAGATACGAACCCTGGTATGCTGGATAGCGCCAGGAATAGTCTCCAGGAGTGAGTGGGCCAGAGGGTCTCATAGTTAGCCAATTTGAATGGTATTACCAGCCATGCGATACCTGAAAATAAAGAGATTTTCAAATTAAGGCAGTTGGTTGATTACCACTGCTCTAAAACGGTGATTGAAAACAACATGAAATAAAAAACTTTTTACAAAAAAAAAATTAAACCGACTTCGATGTAAAAATACACTGAAAAGTACAAAATAACTTTAATTTCGGAAGTCGGAGTTTCTATTATAGAAAGTTTCGTCTTTTCGTCATTTAACACCGACTTCCGAAATTTTTTATTTTTCACTTTTTAGTTATGGTACCGCCACTATAAAGTACCCCTCAGCCAAACTTAAATACCTCATAGCCAGAGTGCATCTCATAACGATTTTAATAATCCCAAACACGGTTAGATTACATTAATTTACCTTCCGGCTACATCACCAGATCGGTTCGATACATCCCCCCCCCCTTTTCTTTCAGTCAGTCATCGCCTACACGTATAAACCGAGCAATTTTACTTGTTACGACCATTCTGTTCTGATTCTATGAGGAGTTCTGTTCCATATCTTTGAAGTTTGTTATCAGATCATAACAATAATTCAATGGGACCAACCATGCTTCCAAAGCATAACCTTTCAATCAAAAAAATAATTTTCAAAATCGGTCCACAATTGACCGAAATATCTGTGAACAATTGAACATACATAAAAAAAAAAAAACATAAATTCAGCCGAACATAAAACCTCCTCCTTTTCGAAGTCGGTTAACAAAAGGGCATGCCCTGGAAAAATTCCATCCAATCCTGAGCCTGAATGGGAGATTAAGTTCCAGTCTTTTTTCCAGAGAGGAGACCTAAATCCCAGCAGTAGGTAGAGTATAGGCTGATTATACACTTTGCATGCCCAGAAGGTTGGCAATATTCCCAGTCTTCCAGTTTCTACCAGTAGAGTTCTATCAGTCTAGGCACGTTTTAAGATGAAAGCAATGTGGAGGAGTACTTTGACTTATAATAGTAAGTATACATACATACATACATAATCAGCCTTTTAATATTCCCACTGCTGGGACTCAGGCCTCCTCTCTAGGAGAGGGAATGGGCCGTACTCCACCACGCGGGCCCAGTGCGGGTTGGTGAATGTCACATGTCTTAAAATTTGAGGAGTGGCAGGCGGTCGCCGACTTCTGCGAAGCAGTAATGCTCGCTAAGGAGGAGGCCGACCGCATCAGGCAACGGCGCTCTCGCCGCCGCCGGGATTCCGATCCCGATTTCCAGCCACCGTAGACGCGGGCTTGCGGACAGTGAGCAATGGGTAGCTCGCTGTCCGGCCGTCCGGTAACTGTCCGGACCAAGCCCAAGTCGTTGACGGCGCGCGCTGTTCCCGCGCGCCTCAAGGAGTTGTCAGCAACAGCAGGGGCCCAGCCGGGTCGAAACCTACTGGGGCCAGGGTTATCCGAAATGCGCTCGAGTTGATTTTTCCCATCGAAAGAAAAAAAAAACATGTCTTAGAATTTTAGATTCTAAGGCATTGCCGGTTTCCTCATTATGTTTTCCATTACCGTTTTGAGAGCAGTGGTGATGAAATAAATTAGTAATTATGTAGTAGTTGTAGTGGGTATGAATAATAAAAATAAAAACAGTTATTTCTTTAAAATAAGGTAAAACCGACAGCTTCTGTGTCACATCATTTCATTTTTCCATTTTATTTTCATTTAATGTTTTTTTAAAGATCGTCCCAAATGCACGATAAAGTTTAATGTTTATGTTAAATCAAAGAGTTTGTTTTATTTAAATAATATAATATTATTAATCTACAATTCGCATGACCAAAGGCATAGAAAGTTCTTTAGTGATAAAAAAGCCATGTTGATATCCATAATATTGTGTAAAGTGACTTCATGTACATAATATATTTAATATAATATTCCACAACTATCACACAACGCCCTCTAGTCTCAAGCTAAGCAGAGCTTGTGTTTTGAGTACTAGACAACTGATAAACATACTTATATATTTCTAAATACATACATATTATAGATAAATTACACCCAGACACACAACAAATGATTATGCTCATCACAAAAACATTTGCCCTGGGTGGGAATCGAACCCATGACCTCCGGCATAGCAATCAGGGCTTACACTAGACCAACAGGCCAGTCGTATGTTTGTTATTCTCCTGAATGTGATGAAAGGCGAATGGCAGGCTTGTATGAGAACTTCGTACCGCTAATAAAATCTCGTGTTTTGGGATAACTTATTGTAGACTAGCTCCTGCTAGCGGTAAGTCGCTCGCGTGTATGTAGGTTTTTAAGGGCCAAGCGCCCGAAAAGTGCCATAAAACAGTGATTTTCTGAGGCCTACTCCTCCGTAACGGCTAGGTCAATTGGTTTGAAAAAAAAAATGTTTATTATAGATTCATGAACAATAATATCAACATTTGATTTTTTCGTGCAATTAATACTTTTGTCAAAAAAAAATATTTAGCAATTTCGCAACTTTTCGCAACTTTTCGCAACTTTTCCCTACTCCTTCGAAACGGCTTGGACCTTTAGAAACATTTTTACACATAAAAATTGGTGGTTAAATATTCTTCAAAGTGAACATTGCATATGTAAATCAATCAATATCTCGCAGAGAAAATGGATTTAAAGCGCTTTCCGGGCGCTGCTGGCCACAAATAAATGCACAGATTTGCGTACTGCCGCCTAGGCGAGTACGAGAGTTGCGTTCACATAATTTCGGTCAGATGGTTCAAGGGACTATACGCCTTAAGGTGAATTTCCAAAGATCCCTTCTTAATGCTCGTCTACGTCATAAAAGGAAGCCTTGCGCAAGTTTTCATTCGTAGGCCCCGTAGTTTCGGCTGTGTGTTGATATGTCAGTCAGTCAGTTTCTCTTTTTATTATATACATATACAGATAATATAATAAACAAGCCCTGTTTAAATTCTAAAGGTGTCTATGTCGCAGTAAGATAGATGAAGCCGTAATATAGTTATATCCCTAGGGATATAATTATATACCGTAACATAGTTATACGAAAGCGATTCATTACTATCTCACTAGGAATATAGTTATAAAACGGTCCAAGTTTAGTGATATACTTATATTACTAGATTAAGTTTAGTGAAATAGCTTTCGGAGTGTGCGGCGCAGGCGGCGCGCTTTTTAGTACTTTGAATGATTCTATACCAAATGAAAACTTGACACTGAGAGAAATATGCCAAAAATTGTCGCGCTTTGGTGGCCAAGGTTATTTAAAATGTTCCTGTAAAAAATCGAATATACAGTGTTCTACTAAAAGATGTGCCTGTAAGAAGCATTCAGTGCTATGTAATTCTAGATGTCATGATTCCTCTTCTTGTCTGAACAAAAATTAAAAAATACTTTTAAAGAAACCAAGATCTCAACTTGTTGAAAAGAAATAAAGATATCTCAAAACTGCTGGCTTTAAAAGATTTTTAATGTTTAATTAGTTTTAATTGTTTTGTTAATGTTTAAATTCCAAAAAATATGATCGTTTTAATTATAATTACTTTAATATGTGCTAATGTCACAAAGTATTGTAACTAACTGCAGGATACATAAAGTTGATTTATTAATAAAGATAAAACCAATAAAATTTTGTTTTATTTAATTATAAATGATAGATTTCTATTTCATTAAGCTTAATCAAGTAATGGGTCTGTCTCAAAAAAGTGGCAAACTTTTGAAATTTTTTCAATTTTTCAAAAATGTTTGAGAATAAATAAGCTTTAATATAATACAATATGATGACAATATGATACAATATGAATGTTTTGAGACAAACCCTTATATATTTATAACACTGAACTTAATCTAGTACTATAAGTATATCACTAAACTTCGACGGTTTTATAACTATATTCCTAGTGAGATAGTAAAGAATCGCTTTCGTATAACTATGTTACGGTATATAATTATATCCCTAGGGATATAACTATATTACGGCTTTATCTATCTTACTGCGACATCTACACACCGAAGGCGCCGCGCGCCGGCACGAACCCGTCGCGACCTAGTGGACCAATCCGGTCGCTCCTTTGCGTAATGCAGCGCGCAGATTGGTTCACTAGCTCACGAGGTGTGAAATTTGCCGGTTTCGGTGTAAGTAACCTTTAAAGTTTTAGTTTAAAAACCAAAAAAAAAAAAAAACATTTATTGATACGCAAATAAGTTTTCTTTGCAAGCCGTACTTTTCACTCAACATTTGACACATCGATTTTATTGATTTTCTTATTTCCTCACTTGATGGCAAGCGATGACAGAGGCGACGATGAAGCACGCATTCCCAGAAGTAACGTATTCACCCTTGACTTAAAACGGGGTCTTTAAGTCAAGAGGGTTTAGGCTGCTTTTGGGTGGTAGGCATTGTAGCTACCAGAGGATACAGCTAACAAACTCACCTTTACAATGAGGTGGGAATAAGCCGAAGTAGAAGGGAAGTGGTATGTAGATAAAACCTTATTGAAAACTTTTTTATTATTTCATAGACGCGCTTGGCCGCTAGAGCAGTGGTGGCCGAGTGGTAATGGCTCCGACTAACGAGTTGCAGGTCGCGGGTTCAAACCCTACCAGGCGTATTACTTTGTGAAATTTATTTTATCACCACTGCTCTCAAAACGGTGAAGAAAAACATCGTGAAGAAACTGGCATGTCCTAGAACCAAAAATTCGAAGACATGTGACGTTTACCCAGTGCGGGTTGCACTGGGCTCGCGTGGTGGATTATGGCCCATTCCCTGTCCTAGAAAGGAGGCCTGAGTCCCAGCAGTGGGAACATTAAAAAGGCTGGTGATGATGATGATGATAATGCTTGGCCACTGTCTCACCTGATGGTAAAGTAATGATGTAGTCCACGGTGGAGCACGCTAGCCTAGAAGTAGGTAACCTATTCACTCCTAACTCAAAGACGGACAGGTTGTAGCTATCAAGAACCACAGACTTCTGCTGGGAATTCCACTCTTTAGCTATGCACAATGAATCTGTTCCCATGTAGACACCAGATTTAAGGTTCGAAGTTTAGTTTTTCAAAGCTGAAGAATACTATTAATACTATTGTTATTAAGTTCTCTTTAAGATTTGATATTTTTCATAGCATTTATTAGTTTATTATTTTAGCATACCTATATGTATTTTATTAAATATTATATATAAATAACTTTTTTATTTATTATTTTCCGTTTCAAGTATTTGTTATTTGTTTATTGTGCAATTAACCTACCACAGTGATGTCTTTTTTAACCCAAAGGTTGACTGGTAGAGAATGCCTTGTTGCATTAAGTCCGCCTATGTACCACTACTGTACATGAAGTTTAAATAAATAAATAAATAACGTATTATAATTAAAATAAAGATTACGAGGGTTTTTTTTTTTGGTGGATAAAAATCATCCAAATGACATCCCCCGCCCTTGGGCGGAGCGGGAGATAGTGTCAGACTCTTATTAACTAAAAAACCCACCCCGTTCCTTCTTGCCTTTCATACCGAGGCTGAGCTACCTTTCGGAGCTAACCCTGGTCACAGTAGGCTTCGACTCAGCTGCTGCCTGCTGTTACTGACAACTCCTTGAGGCGCGTGGGAACAGTGCGCACCGTCGACGACTTGGGCTCGGTCCGGACGGTCGGAAAGCGAGCTACCCATTGCTCGCCGTACGCGCACCAGATTTAAGGTTCGATTTCTAATTTTCCAAAGTCGAAGAATACGAATAACGTATTAAAATTAAAATAAAGGTTACAAGGGTGTGTGTAAAGCTGTAGCACAGCCACAAAGTCCTGAACATCTTAGGTACTCTTACTCGTTAAATTGGCAATGTGCCACCGGTACATGGTGGACATCTCACCTACACGCACAAAACGTTTTGGGAACACATTCATTGTGCGTGCAGCTAAGGAATGGAATTCGTTGCCGGAGTCTGTGTTTCCTGATGGCTACAACCCGGGAATCTTTAATTCAAGAGTGAATAGGTTACTTCTAGGTAAGCGCGTTCCATCGTCGACCGCATCGTCGCTTTCCATCAGATGAGATAGCGGTCAAGCGCGAACTATCAACAATAGTCAAAAAAAAAAAACATGAACGTTTTCTATTTGACACAGAGACACATACAAAGACACAATTGGCCGCAGCATGAAATTAGTCTCTTTACAGCCACAATGAGGCCTTTCAAACCAAATTCCAATCAATTGATTAATTGGAAGGTGTGGTTTCCTAATGAATATCCGTTCCGAGCAATTCACTAAATTGCTAGATAGTGTGTTAGCTGATTCTTCTTCATTTTAGTTTTATTATTTAAATAGTAAATAAATACAGTGATCTATGTAACCTCGGAACCTCCATCAAATTCTAAACAATATATTGGTCAAAAAAGTAAAAATAAATAAGTTTTAGTTTTTACTAGCTGACCTGACGAACTTCGAAGACAACCTCATGTATGTACTTCACTTTTTATACCTACGTTACGCTAGCCGGTAAGCACTAGTTTCTAATATCAATTAAAAAAAAAAAAAACTGTTCGACGAGCGGGCCGGATGAGTTTTTTAGTCAGTAAGAGTCTGACACTATCTCCCGCTCCGCCCAAGAGCGGGGGTTGTCATTGGATGATTTTGCCCATCGAAAAAAAAAAAATGCGCTTCGAGATATCGTGTCCGTGAGCGGTGTTTATATGTGTGCGTTGCTCGAACGCGCTTTGTATGTAAATTGACTTCTGTAGTTATATATTTTGTGGCATAGCAGTCAATTAATGTAGTATATCTTTCGATAAAGCCAACCGATTGCGTTGAAACAAGGCCTAGGTAACAATTATATACCTATAGACGTATCGGATTCCGATCCCGATTTCCGGCCACCGTAGGCGCGGGCTTACGGACGGCCAGCAATGGGTAGCTCGCTGTCCGACTATCCGGTAACCGTCCGGACCGAGCCCAAGCCGTCGACGGAGCGCACTGTTCCCGCGCGTCAAGGAGTTGTCAGCAACTGTAGAGGCCCAGCAGGGTCGAAGCCTACTGGGGCCAAGGGTCAAGTTCCGAAAGGGAGGCTCGGCCCCGGTATGAAAGGTAACGTAGAAACGGGGCGGGTTTTTTAGTCAGTAAGAGTCTGACACTAGCTCCGACGGGGGATGTCATCTGGATGATTTTTACCCACCGAAAAAAAAAAGCCCAGATTCTGTCAAAGTGACAGGTGTCACTTTTCACTAAGATCGTTCATTCGTTCTCAAGCTTCCGTAATATTGACTTCACTGACATAATATATTAATGTGTGTGAGTATTTTTTTTACTTTTCCCGCTGAAACTGAAAAAATAAGACATCTATATATACATTATGTCTGGGTGCATTGATCGTCCGCAATCATTCACTCTATCACAATACTTACCATTCACGCTTGACTTGACTGATCACACACAGTCAACTTAACAACAAAAGTTTCAAACACTCGTTATTGGAATACGCACACGAATTATAATGGTGTTGCTAGATTCCTCGATAGATAAGATACTATCTGATAAGATGCTTTTTTGTCAAGATCTATTTTTATTACGAGTAAAGACATCAAATAACTTCTCCCGCTCTGGGTGGAGCGAGAGGGTTAAATCCCAGCGTTATTTCAATTACCCTTTGCCCTGGCAAGCATGGGTTCTAACTAGCTCCGATAATCTTGCTGTCATCTTTTTAAGTTGACGCGGCCTGGGTTCTTACCGGACGATCCGACAGTGAGCTACCCATTGCTTGCCGTCCACAAACGCATGCCGCCGGGGGCGTGAGGTTTATCTCCGCCTCACGTTTCGGCTGATTTTGCAATATCTGACATCGATAAACTAACAGTTAATGCACAAAATAGATAGGTACAGAAGACAATCTCATGTATGTACTTCACTTTGTATACCTACGCTCGGTGGACGCACACCAATAATGAGCGTTTGAGCCGGAACTGTTCGACAAGCGGGCCGAGACGCTAAGACATCGTGCCCGTGAGTGGTGTCTATGTGTGCGTTGAGCGCGCTTTGTATGTAGATTGACTTCTTTATCTATTATCTATATCTATTTTGTGGTTAATGAATGAATTACTTGTATGTAGATATACGGTACCTACATGAATGAGATACTATCTCTCTTTAGATACCCTCTTCCTAAGTATTTATGGGTCCCTACAGCAACTACTAGGGCAGAAAAAAGGCTGACTACCACAGGGTGCAAAATGTTTCGGGAACACATTCATTGTGCATGCAGCTAAGGAGTGAAATTACCTGCCGGAGTCTGTGTTTATTGAAATGCAGTCAATGATGCGCGCTTGCCTAGACGTAACATCACTCTTGACATAAAGATGACTTGAAGACTTATAAGTTGTAGCTATCAGAAATCATAAACCCTGCCAGAGATCCTCCAAACCTCATCATCTAAAATTGCATTTCACTTTCTGACAATACTTATAACAAAACAGTAGAACCCCTACGGAGTTTTATGAACACCGACGTAAAACCAGTGAATGTATTCCTTTAGAACTGTTCCATTAGAAAAAGTAACTACTTATTACCAATACAAAAAATCTTCCACTAGTATAAAATGTAGGTACTTTCAACGGAAAAAAAAATCGGCCTCTCCATACAAACTGTGTAAAAGTTTATAATTTTGTATGGTGAGGCCGATTTTCTTTTCCGTTGAAAGTCAGTGGCTATCTTTTACTGATTAAACCACCAGAAAATAGGTGTAGTTTTAGCCCTTTGCATTCCCTTTTGGAAGTAAAGCATACATAGATCCCCAAAGGGGGTGGTACCGCCCCCTAGTGATGAGGGGCCGTAGCGGGTCGAAATGCAAATGAGGAGCGTTATGTCAACATGATCTAGTATTTTTAAATAATTAATAATCACGACTCTCAACTACGTCCACGAGTAGGACGATTACACATAGAGAGAGATAATTAATTTTTAATTTGTGATTATTAATAGATAATACTCAACCTTAATGGACTGGCCTGTTGGTCTAGTAGTTAGTGACCCTGACTGCTTTGCCGGAGGTCGTGGGTTCGATTCTCACTCAGGACAAATGTTTGTGTTATGAGCCTGATCATTTGTTCCGAGTCTGGGTGTAATTTATTTATAATATGTATGGATTTAGAAATATATACGTATGTTTATCAGTTGTCTAATACTCATAACAAAAGCTCTGCTTAGCATGGGACTAGACGGCGTTGTGTGATAGTTGTGAAATATTTTTATTATTATTAATAGACAGACATATAAAATTGGTATAATTAACTGTTATGTAAAGGGGGGGTGTTGGAATTTTGTTTTCTGGTAAAGAAGGCCGTAGTTCTCATTTTTTTTTTTATGGTGGGAAAAATCATGCATTGACATCCCCCGCTCTTGGGCGGAGCGGGAGATAGTGTCAGACTCTTACTGACTAAAAGACCCACCCCGTTCCTTCTAGCCTTCATACCGGGGCTCGAGCGCCCTTTCGGATAACCCTGGCCCCAGTAGGCTTCGACCCGGCTGGGTCCCTGCTGTTGCTGGCAACTCCTTGAGGCGCGCGGGAACAGTGCGCGCCGTCGACGAATTGGGCTTGGTCCGGACAGTTACCGGACGGCCGGACAACGAGCTACCCATTGCTCATTGTCCGCAAGCCCGCGCCTACGGTGGGCCGTAGTTCTCATGAAAGGTTGGGAAACTATGGTGTACCTACGCTGTGTCCGTCTTTACCTACACTATTATTAACGCTTTCCGAGTAAGTACCGGTTAGATCCGTTAATCTCTTGAGGTCCTAAATCTATAATAATGGGAGAAAGTGTTTCCGTTTTTTGTCGATAATGTACTTGCCTCGAATTTTTTATTCGCTGACTCATACCCTGGGATTTTTCCTATAGGTACTTCACATGCTCTTCCACTTGAGCAACTTACATTGCCGTTTTATTTTCATCTGTCCTACATAATAATAATAATAATAATAATAACCTTGTAGCCAGGATTATCCATCAGAAACTTGCTTTGAAATACTCTCTTGTGGAATCGGAAGTGCCATACTATAGGTATGAGCCCGACCCAGTTCTTGATAACGGTCATATCACTTTGTACTGGGATCGGCCCATCATCACTGACAGGACTATTGTGGCCAATAAGCCTGATATAGTGGTGGTGGACCGAAGCGAGAGGCGTGCAATGATTGTTGACATATCCGTTCCGCATGACGAGAACCTCGTGAAAGCCGAGAAAGATAAACAAATTAAGTATATCGACTTGGCTCGCGAGGTTGTCGACATGTGGGAAGTGGATTCAGCGGTCATTGTACCTATAGTTGTTTCAGCCAATGGCTTAATAGCCAAGAGCCTCGACCAACATCTTAGGAGGCTCTCGTTAGGCGACTGGATCAAGGGCTTGATTCAGAAAGCAGTATTGCTGGACACGGCTCGTATAGTCAGGAGGTTCCTTTCTCTGGAGCCCTGACCGCCGGTAGCTTGGACCCTGTTCCCGATACCGGTGGGCTACTATTTTTTATATTTTTAAATGTTTTTTATTGAATATTTAAAAATATAATTTATATGTTAATGTTTGAATAAACGAAATAATAATAATAAAGCCTTTATTGTTGATTTTAGTTTCAATAACAAAAGTATTGTACTATGCCTAAAAAAAACTCATTTCTGCTATCAAAATATAAATAATGTTTAACTGATTTTCGGCAAACGGTAGTTACTCCTCAACTTGTCTTCCGACAAAGGCCTCCTCTAAAGATCGCCATTCTATTCTATCCTTTGCTGTTCGGGTCCATGTTGGACCCGCTATTTTCCTGATTTCATCTTCCCATCTCTTAGTTTGTCTTCCTCTGTTCCTTTTACCGTCTAGCGGGTACCATTCTGTTAATAGTCTTGTCCATTTTTCCTTCTTCTCTCTTGTCATATGTCCTGACCATCTCCACTTCAGTTGTTTATAGGTTATATATGCATTCTTGAACTTAGTTTTATTTTTAATGTCTTTTAATTTTTCTCGGTCTTTTGTTTTAACACCTATCGTACTTCTCTCAATTCCATTTTGACAAACTTTTATTTTGTTAACCAGTTGGTCTGTCAATGCCCAGGTTTGACACCCGTATAGCAAGCATGGCAAAATACACATATTATATACCTTTAGTTTTTCTTTCATCTGTCCTACATACGTAGACTTAAATTGTAGATGTAATCTCTCAAATACTTCATACATTTGTCTCTTTGATGTTTTATTTGTACTGCTGGCGGCTCCACCCGCGTGAAAATAAATGGTGTAAGGGACAGCCCTCCACAAACTTTAAGGGCTTGCTCAGTAGACGAAACTGAACAACCTACTACAAAAATTTTTTTCAGGAAACGAAAAAAAAAATCAGCCTCACCATACAAAATGATAAACTTGATTGGACAATTTGTATGGCGAGGTCGATTTTTTTTTTTCGTTTCCTGAAAAAGAAAATTGTGGAAGGTTGTTCAGTTTCGTCTACTGAGCAAGCCCTTAAAGTTTGTGGAGGGCTGTCCCTTACACCTTGTATAGTCATAATGGAAGATACACCCAGGATAAAAAGAACATGGTCTACCCGTGTTTGGTACACATCATCATCATCATCATCAGCCTTTTTAATGTTCCCACTGCTGGGACTCAGGCCTCCTCTCTAGGAGAGGGAATGGGCCGTAATTCACCACGCGGGCCCAATGCGGGTTGGTGAATGTCACAAGTCTTCGAATTATTGGTTCTAGGACATGCCGGGTTCCTCACGATGTTTTCCTTCACACACACACTGTTTGGTACACATTTCATTGAAATTTGTTCAGCCGATCGGGCGTGAAAAAATACCAAACATAAGTAAGGTACACAATACACATACACAAACAAACTTTCGCCTTTATAACATTACATAGTATGATTAACTATAAATCGAAGAAGTTCTAGCTGTTGGCACGAATATTGAGCGCTCGGCGTCAGAGTGGCAGTTCAATACATTGGCGAGCCAATCGTCGTCGTTGTTAGATACATGCAGCAAGCGCAGGGAAAGAATCACAAGTGACGTCTCTAACCCGATGGCACGGTGAGCCAATCACTCACGTCGCTCCACTAAAGAGACCGAATATTATTATTTGACTTCTGGGCAACTTGAAGCCACAATATTCGTGCTGATAACTATACCGCAGTTTGCGTCTAGGCTCTCAGGATTAAATAATTATATAAGGACTTACCAGGTAATACCAGCCAGGCGACTATGAAGCTCATCCCCACGACACTGAGGTACAGCTGTCTCTTCTTAGGTCCCACTAAGTCTGATAGATATGAGAATACCAGCGTTGCGGGGCCACCTAACAATAAAACAGAATTATTCGTAAATATTTTTGATTAGGTTGATGGTAACCTACTGATTATTGCCAACGCCAGATTAGAAATTATTATTTTTTTTCCTCTACTATCAAACAACGCCGTCTAGTCCCAAGCTAAGCAGAGCTTGTGTTATAAGTACTAGACAACTGATAAACATACTTGTATATACATATATAAATACATACATGTTATAGATATATTTATTTTGATTACACCCAGACACAGAACAAATGATCATGCTCATCACACAAACATGTGTCCTGGGTGGGAATCGAGCCCACGACCTTCGGCATAGCAGTCAGGGCCACTAACCAACAGGCTAGTCGCGAATATAGCGATATTATAAAAAAAACCATTTCATAGCATCTTCTGTTACTCTGTTGCTAGTTATTATGTTGGACTGACTACCCAGCAGTCAGCATTAAGTAGGTTGTGCCCTCACCACTTGTAAAAAATACTTACCAACGGTTAAAACGTTCAGTTAGAGTTAAAATAAACTTGGACTTATATTTGAAAAGTAAGTAATCTCCACCCGGCACTGCAAATAAGGCGGTCGGCGGTCACTCTCCTTTATATGCATTACCTATCACAAAACCGTTGATAGTCCTTGCAGCCAGTAGCAACCGGTAGTCAGTCACGGTGCTCTGGGCCAAGGTTATGGCAGCGTCCATGAGGAGTGTCATGCTGAGCACGTTCCGCCGGCCGAACACGTCGCCGACGATGCCCCAGAAGAAGGCACTTGCTACTCCACCTGGAGAAGAGAGATAGCTGATAAAGGAGAAGAATGGAAACATCATGAGTAGATTTTTGATGGGCATGGCATCAGGTACACTACTTAATCATAATAATTTATTTTTCTTGTAAAACATAGGTATTACAGAGGGTGGTACTGATCTAAGATCCGTAGGAAAAATCTCTTCCCTCATCTGGTATTCGATTATGATAAATATAATGCCAATTGGCACTAGATTCAGTTAGGCAACCTATTAAACGCATTATCTAGCACATAATATTTATTATAATCGAATAACAGATGAGGGTAGAGATGTCTTCTACGGATCTCGTACTATACGTATATAATTATACGATGCGCTATGTTTTGCCAATATGTGAAAACAAACTTACAAAAAATCTCAGCATGCATAATTACCTAGCTATTAACAAAGATTCAAAATAAGAATTACATTGACGTAAAAAAAATGTGACGTCAAAAAATTCAAAAGAATTGTCCAAGCATTAAATAGAGTGTCAAGAAATTAAAGTTAGTTAGGTATAGGTGATTCGATCACGCAAGGAAACTCCGAGCATAGCCCTTTCCATTGCTCTTTGGGTGACTTTAAGCCTTCTGATGGGGTCCATTGTGAGCGACCACGTTTCGAATCCATATGTCATCACTGGCAACACACACTGGTCATAGACTTTCGTCTTGAGACACTGTGGTATGTTGGATGAGAAGATACCGCGTAGCTCGCGTAGGTTCTGTAGTGGGGACCGCGTACCGTAAAACGCAGCGTTGGAAGGCCTCCTACAAGGTGGACTGACGACCTGGTGAAGGTGGCGGGAATCCGATGGATGCGGAACGCACATGATCGTTCGTTGAGGCTTATGTCCAACAGTGGACGTCTATCGGCTGAAATGATGATGATGATGATGATGATGAGGTATAGGTGTGTATAATTGATTGATTCTGAAACTGCCTTTCTACCCCCAGATAACCCGACATACGGAAAGTGTCCATCCTTACATTGTTCACACTCCTACCCCCTACGGTCCGGATATTCATTAAACCCCAAGCGAACGCCGGCGTTCGCGCACCTATTGTCTTTCTATTGTGTCTGTAATTTCCACGATTGACAGGTTAAACGTTTCGCCTAATTAAGCAAAGATTCTGAAGAAAAGATGTCTGTCTTCACTAAAGTTACACATGAGGTGAAGACCAACAGATGAAGGTGAGGTGAAGAGCAACCTCAAATAAATTGGGATATCTAAGACAGTTATTTTTATTATTATTGATAGGCTTGCGTTTGACCACCATCTCACCTGATGGTAAGAGATGATGTGGTCGACGATTGAACAGGCTTGCCTGGAAGTAACCTATCCACTCTTGACATAAAGACCCCTAAGTTGTAGCTATCAGGAAACACAGACTCCGGCAGGGAATTCCTCTCCTTGGCTGTTGAAGTTGAAGGGTAAAATTTACAAGTCCGTCATAAGACCTGTCATACTGTATGGATCAGAATGTTGGGCTGTGAAAAAGAAGGATGAAAAAAGATTGCATATAGCAGAGATGAGAATGTTGAAATGGATGTGTGGTGTGACGAGAATGGATAAAGTAAGAAATGAGTATATTAGAGGAAGTTTGAAAGTGGCGCCAGTGACTGAAAAGTTGAAAGGTAATCGGTGGTCTTGGTATGGTCATGTGAAGAGGAGGGATGAAGCGCATATTATTAAAAGAGTTCTGAGTATACTACATGATGGATGGAGAGGGAGAGGAAGGCCGAAAAAAGATGAATGGATTTTGTGAGAAGTGATATGAAAGAAAAGGGAGTTAGTGATAGTTTGACGGGTGACAGGACAGAATGGAAGAAGAAAACGTGTTACGCTGACCTCAAGTAATATGGAATAAGGACAGGAAGAAGAAGAAGAGGCTGTACGCACAATAAATGTGTCCCCAAAACGCTTTGCACTTATGGGTGGAATGTCTACCATGAATGATGATGAATCACATATACTTGACATTCAATTCTCAGTTGCGTTTAGGCTGCCTACATAATGTGAACAGAAACAATCAGGCAGCCTTGTGCACACCGATTGTTTAATTGTTCAGATCAATCCATTGCCTAATCGCTCTGAACTACATAAGCGGTCAATTTGACTCGTTCGACGTATTCTTAATTCACATGGCTTTAAAATCTAGGAACTGTCCTTAATTTAGCATGTCCTATATCTAGTTATGACGATTTTTTTTTATCTGATATAAAGTAGTGCTTGACTGCGACTCCACCTAATGGTAAGCAGTGATGCAATCGTTGATGATTGCATATCGTGTTTTCTTCAGTAGGAACTTTGTCTTTAACAGTATTTTTATCAGTAACACTTTTTATTGGTCCCTTTTAGACTCTGGTCCATTTTATGAAGAACTCCAGTACCTAGTGTTTAATTTTTGCTTTATTTGGAGACGGACTTTAATTCATTAAACCCCAGGCCAACGCCGGCGTTCGCGCACCTATTGTCTTTCTATTGTGTCTGTGATTTCCATGATTGAAAGACAGATATACGGCATAACTTAATTTAATACTGTTACGTACGTGGGTAATCAAATGCCGATTTACTAAGAGACAACTTTATTCACCACTAACAATAACAAAATAGTCCAGTCAACAATAATCCGAATCGCAATTAACACTAGAGTACCGTTACACTATCGCTTAGGTCGTTAGATAAAATCACTTCAAGTACTAGGGTAGTTCGCTCTTGATCGCAGTCGAAATCACAACTGACTCGCTTCCGGCCGGGGGCTCGTATTTATATGCGGAGCCAAGAAATTTCTAGATACCGACTTCCCACGAACGATCCAGAATTCCAGAACAATTGAATCGCTTCTCGAAGTCATAAATCATTTTTATTACTCGTGGTAATATGAGTCACTTTCATGCGAATTTCGACTCTATTGTTAACGTCGGAGAGTATCATTTCCCTTATCCTAGATAAATGCCTACCCACTAGTTGTAGGTACCTTGTGGATGTTTCGAGATTTTTCTAAGTCTGGGTACGCACAACCATTCTAGACCTTTCGAACAGCAATGCGTTTTAATTATTACGTGCTACTCTTTATTTTCTCGGAGATATGGCGTGTTCACGTTTAATGGCGTAACAGTGCCCCCCTCTTAGTCATGCTCGTCCCGAGCATTATTAGATCCGTGATACGGCGCCAATCTATCCACATGGACAACCTTGGGTTTCCCTCTTAGCCCTTTCTTGATGCGGTAGGTCACGTCATTAATCCTTTTTAACACGGTGTAAGGTCCCTCCCATCGAGCTTGGAGTTTCGGCGACTTCCCTTTCCGTCGAAGCGGGTTGTGAAGCCAGACCAGTGTACCTTCCTCAAATCCCTTGGCATTGGCATTACGGTCGTATCTAGTTTTCATTTTTACGCTGGTGTTCATGCTATTCTCACGAACTCGTTTATGCACTTCGTCCAATTGATCTTGAAGGTCACTTACGTAGTCCGTAACTGGCTTAGTCTTGTCAGGTGGCACGCCAGTTATGGCATCGACTGGAAGTCTCATCTCCCTGCCGAAATTCACTCTTGCTGGGGTATGTCCCGTGCTATCATGCACTGCCGATCGGTAAGACATCAGAAATAGTGGAATATACCGGTCCCAGTCCTTCTGATGGTCATCGACAACCTTAGCCAGGTGTTTCTCCAGGGTTTGGTTAAACCTTTCCACCATTCCGTCCGACTGAGGGTGCGCAGGTGTTGTGCGTGTCTTATAAATTCCCAGAAGTGTACACATTTCCTGGAACAGCGCAGATTCGAAGTTACGGCCTTGATCGGAATGGATTTCCAAAGGTGCGCCATACCGACATACTACTTCTTCGACCACCTTCTTCGCCACTGTCGTCGCTTCCTGATTGGGTATGGCGAAGACTTCGGGCCACTTTGTGAAATAGTCCTGGATCACCACTATGTACTTGTTTTTTTTCAGAATCAGAATGTCTTTATTGTGGGCATAGGTTATTTACAGATGTTAAAACTTAATAATAAATTATAGTTCCAATATGTCCTGCCAATTAGGCATACAATAATAAATTACAGATTATACTAAAAAAATATTTAAAAATAATTGATTCAAAATTTAGTCAGATTTATAAATGTCAAAATGGAGTCAGAATTATAAATGTCATAATTGAGTCAGAATTATAAATGTCAAAAATACATAATTATTAATTAATTTAGGAAATCCTGGATCGTGTAGTAAGCCTTATCGATTAAGAAATTACGTAGTTTATATTTAAACAGGGCAAGCTCCCCAGTGCTCAAAATGTCAATAGGTATTTTATTGTATATTTTTGATGCCATGCCAAAGAAACTTTTGTTAAACTGAGCCGTTTTATGTGGTACATTAGATATTTTTAAGATATGTCTTTTTGATTTAAGTTTATCGAAAAGATTTTCATTGACTTTTACAAATAAGGCTACTTCATAAATATAAATGCATGGAAAGGTCAATATCTTTAATTTTTTAAAAAGGGGTTCACATGAGTCAGGAATACAGATGCCGGCAATTGCTCGGACGCATCTTTTTTGCGCTTTAAAGACTAAATCCCTGTTAGTGGCGTTGCCCCAGAAAATCACAGCGTATTTCAGTGTTGAAGCAACATAGGCATGGTAGGCGGTTAATACAGCTGATTGATCAACAACTTTGGATAATTTATATAAAGCATATGAGTACTGATTAAGCTTTTTGCATACTGCGTCAATCTGTGTTTGCCATGTCATATCATAGTCTATCCAAATTCCAAGAAATTTAATGCAGCGGACTTGTTCAATTTCTGTTCCGTTATAATGTATTTTAATATTTATGTCTTTATTATTTCTTGTGAAATTAACCAATTTAGTTTTTTCTAAGTTGATAACCAGGTTATTATCTGTGAGCCAGTTAATTATATTGCGGAGGGTGGCATTTATGTCTTTTTCCAAGTTATCGATATTTTGACCTGCGAAAATGGCTGTGCTATCATCAGCAAAAAGAATCATGGGATGTTGTGAGACTTTAGGCAGATCGTTAATATAAACTAAGAATAAGGGAGGCCCTAGCACACTGCCTTGAGGCACTCCGTAAAGAACTTTTTTGGGCATTGACTGTTTTTTTTCTGCGGTATTATTTATGGAACTAATGTGGTCTATTTCTACTACTTGATATCTATCATTTAAATACGATTCAAAGAGTCTATGGACGTTTCCCCTTATACCATAACTGTATAATTTGTTTAGAAGTCTCTCATGATGAACATAATCGAACGCCTTGGTCATATCCATGAACATTGCAAACACAGGAATACGTTTATCAATATTAGTATGTATAGTTTTTAAAAGATCATAAATTGCTAAGTTAATCGACTTATTTTTCCTAAACCCTTTTTGCTCTTTGGCAAATAGATTAAATTTCTCTAAGTGGGTGTTGATTGCCTTATATAAAACTTTTTCTAATATTTTGGAAAAAATGGGGATAAGTGCTATAGGTCTGTAGCAGGCCATGTTTTCCTTGTCATTTTTCTTAAAAAGTGGCTTGATTACAGATTTTTTAAGCTTGGTCGGAAAGACACCATGCTCTATACATAAATTGATAATATGACAGAGTACTGGGCTAATGATAGGAGCAACTTGTTTTATTGAAAGGGTCGTAATATCATCATACCCGACGCTTCTAGTATTTTTAAGGGATTTAATTATATTATAGACGTCATATGGAATTAAAGGATTTAAAAATAAAGACTTATATGAGCCATTAGATAAAGGCAATTTGTTATTGTAAGATGTCTGATTTAAATTAGAGTTATTATTGAAATTGTCATTATTGGAGCTATTATTAATTTTGTCATAGTTAGAACGGTCATTATTATAGTCATTATTGGAATTGTCATTATTATATTTATTATTGAAATTGTCATTATTAAAATTGTTATTATCAGAATTGTCCGTACATGATAAGTTATTATTGGGTAGATTATTAGAAATTATTGGTTTGATTAAATTAACATAATAATTATTAAATTGTTCTGCAATTGTTTGAGGGTCTGATATTATACGATTGTTAACCTTTATTTTATCAATATTTTCTTTTGGAAGGTGGCTATTATTAGAGTTTATTATGTTCCATGTAGCTTTAGATTTATTTACTGCATTAGCTATTAGGTAATTATTCTGAGACTTTTGGGTAAGTTTAACAATTTTCTTGAGACGAGTACTATATTGTTTGAGAATAATTTTCTTTTCTTCGCTAGGATTCATTCTATATTTCCAAAATAATTTTCTTTTTTGTTGACAACACTTACTTATTCCTTTAGATAGCCATTTGGGTTTCTTAGATATAGTGTTTTTTATTTTTATAATAGGAAAGCAAAGATCATAGAAAAGTTTGTAATACTCGAAAAATGTGTTGTAAGCTAGTTCTGGGTCGTCCGTTGAGTACACATCTTGAAAACTTAAGCTCGTCAAACATTCTTTGAATTTATTTAGATTTTCATTGCTAAAGTCTCGTCTTTTTGTAAACCAATATTTGAGGGTACAAGTTTTTTTAACCGGAAATTTCAATAATTGTGCCGTGTGGTCTGACACTCCTAAATCAATTACATCACACTTACTACCTCTTATATTGTGGAAAATATTGTCAATGCAAGTTTTGCTTTTTGGTCGGGTTGGATAGCGTGTACCAATTTTCATATCAAAGCTAGAAATAAGATGTGTAAATCGTAGAGAATTAGAGTTTCTTTTTAATAAGTCAATGTTATAATCGCCGCATATAATTGTTTTAGTTAACTTTCGATTACGTAATTTATAATGTATTGCCTGCAGTGTATCAAAAAATGTATTAAGTTCGGTTTGTGTGTTTTTTGGAGGTCGATATATACATAGAATAACTATATTATGTTCCAGTAGTTCAATGGCTGAACATTCCGTAACATTAGGAACACTAAGATCAACTATATCCTGTAAAACTTTAAATTTATGAATATTTCTGACAAGTATACACGATCCACCATTTCTGTTATGTCTATTACAAGATGATGCTAAAATGTAATTCGGAACGGTTAGGTACATGAGGTCTGAGTCAATCATGTTATGTTCTGTAATACATAAAATATCCACTTCTCTCCCAGAATTCTTGAGATATTCAATATTTACATACAATACATCAGATTTGCTTATTAAACCATTCAGATTTTGATGCATTACAGTTAAATTGTTATAAACGAAAAAAGTCTTTTTTGCTGTCGTGCTTTTCTGAATAGGAATCACAATTTTCGTTCTCACTAGTGGACTTAACAGAGCTAGACTGTGACAGTATACCATGATTGAACATATTTATTTGTGAAATTAGTGCACGAGTATCATTTAGTATTGTGAGTATTCCATTGTTATTTATTGACCCTGACCACTTGTTGAAAGTAGTAAAATCACAGTTTAAGTTTAGATTAGAGTCTAGTACATATGCATACTCATGTGACATTACATCCAGGGAAAGTAAATTGTTAAAAATTTCAATTCTACAATTAAACATGTTTGTATAATTATTGAATTTGTATGTAGGTAGACATAAAATAATATTTGTGTTATTAATCTCTTTGAGGGTATTTCTAATAAAAACAATCAATTTAAAGTAATCTTTCGTCATTACAAAATCTTCGGGTCCAATCAGTATAACACAGTAGTCATTCATATTATAATTTTGAACTTTTGATTTTAATCCTTTTAACATTAATTCAATACCGCAATTAGGTTTTAGATAATGGCAAGTTTCATAATTCAAGAATACATCCAACGCTGTTGATATGATCTTATTAGACTTGTTACCACTTATAATGCAAAGTTTACTCTTTTGCTTAATTTCCTCTATTTTTTGTTTATTGTCTGATACTAAAACACTCTGTTCCGTTATTGATAGAGGAGAGGGTGTAATTTGCTTATTTTGTGATGATTGTTCTGTTAGTTTATTTTGTATAATCGGTATCTTTTGGTTTTTATCATTTTTTGTGATGGTTGTGTGACTGGTAAGTTTAGACAATGTGATTTTGAGGTCTGTGTTTTCCAGGCGTAACTGGGTTATCTCCTTGCGGATGTCATACAATTCAGATTTTAGTCTTGTTTCCGTCATTTGTAACTGGAAAAGGTCCAGCGACGTCGATAGCGATGCGTTCCCATGGGGCTCCCACATTGTACAGCTGAAGCCTGCCCCTGCTCCTAGTCTGTGGTCCTTTCACAGATGCGCACGCTGTACATTTCCGACACCATTGCTCTATGTCATCTCTACAATTGAGCCAGTAATACCGCTGTCTCACTTTCAGTAGAGTTTTCTTGATGCCCAGGTGTCCTCCAGAAGCACCATCGTGTATTTCCTGTAGCAGGGGGACTACTTCACATCGTGGTACTATCACTTGTGTGGTCACCTCCTTGCCATCGTTCGATTCCCATTTCCTACAAAGCACATCATTTTCTAGGACTAAACTGTCCCACTGTGCCCAGTAGCTCTTAGTTACGGGACTGTGTGACGATACTTCACTCCACTGGGGCCTAGTTCCGCTACGCTTCCAGTCCAGTATAGGTCGAATATCGTCATCTTCTTCCTGGGACTTCTTGAAGTTGCCTTCAGCCCTAATTAAATTAACGCGTTCTCGGGCTTCATTCTGCTGGCAGTGTCTGCAGTCATCATTACATGGACGTCGCGACAGGGCGTCAGCATTGTTATGCCCTTTTCCACTACGATGTTCCGTCACAAAGTTAAACTCCTGCAGCTGCTCGAGCCATCTTGCAACTTGGCCCTCAGGGTTTTTAAATTGTAGAAGCCATTTCAATGCAGCGTGATCCGTCCTCAAAGTAAATTGTCTTCCTATGAGGTACTTGTGGAAATGCTGCAAGGCTTTTACCACAGCCAGCAGTTCTCGTCGAGTCACGCAGTAGTTCCTTTCTGGCTTTGAAAGTGCCTTACTGAAGTAAGCGATTACGACCTGTCTGTCGCCCTGCACTTGTGACAACACTCCACCAATTCCCGTGTTGCTGGCATCGGTATCAACGACAAATCTTCCGTCTCTGCTCGGGTACCCCAGTATAGGCGCTTCACATAACCGTTCTTTAGCTCGTCGAATGCTGACTCACAGTCCTCGTCCCAGATAAAATCTCGTTTATCCTCAGTCAGCTGATGTAAAGGTTTTGCAATGTCCGAAAAATTCTTGACAAAACGCCTATAGTATGTGCACAACCCTAGAAATGCACGTACTTCCGTTTTGTTCCTTGGAGCTGGCCACTGTTGGACTGCCTTTATCTTCTCAGGGTCGGTTCTCACCCCGTCAGCGGAAATAATATGTCCTAGGTAGCTGACCTCCTTCTTGAACAGGGCGCACTTCTTTGGGCTTAGTTTTAGGTTAGCCCCTCGTATCCTGGTGAACACTTTCTCCATATTCCTCAGGTTTTCCTTAAAAGTGCGACCCATTATAATGACGTCATCCAAATATACCAGACAGACGTCACCAAGAAGGCCCACCATGACTCTCTCCATGAGGCGTTCAAACGTCGCTGGAGCGTTGCATAACCCAAAAGGCATGACGTTAAATTGCCACAGGCCGCTGCCAATACCCGTACTGAACGCTGTCTTTTCTTTATCTTTCTCGCTGATTTCCACTTGCCAGTAGCCACTTTTCAAATCAATGGTCGAAAACCACTTCATGCCACTGAGCATATCCAGCGTATCGTCTATCCTTAGTAAGGGATAACTGTCCTTCTTCGTCACATTGTTCAGCATTCTGTAGTCCACACAGAATCTTGTGCTGCCGTCCTTCTTCTTCACCAGAACGACGGGGGAAGACCATGGGCTCGTAGAAGGCTCAATTATTCCGCTATCAGCCATGTCCTTTACCATTTCTGCTACCTCATTTTCCTTAGCCCAGGGTATGCGACGCGGTCTCTGTTTAATTGGTCTAGCATCACCTGTATCTATCTCATGCTTGACGAGACCTGTTCTCCCGCAGTCTTTTCCCGTTGCAAAGATGTCTCGAAACCGTAGCAGAAATTCCCTGGCTTGCTGTAGTTCCGAAGTCGATAAATTGCTCTTAGAATTTTCCAGAAGTTGCTGGATGTGATCAGTTTCGACTTTGGTCGTGTCTTGCTTTGCTGGAGATTTATTGATTTGACGGAGATACTGAACTTCTTTACATCTCCCAACAACACTGTTTTTCTTCAGTTAGACCTCTTCTTTCCCAAGGTTCACAATCTTTACTTTGGATTTCCCTTTTGTCATAACTAATGTCCTCGCGGTAATGAGCTCCGGGTGCCGGCCAGTATCCTCAACCATTACACATCTTCGTTGCCTGATTTTCTTGGGAAATTTTACTTCCACTAAGGTTTCTGTTCTCGGAGCCAATGTAGTATCCTTTAAGCAATATAGGTTGCATGTGTTAATTCCTCGCAGAAATACTTCTTGGTCTGGGAATTTCAATACTCCCCTATCGATATCTAAAACACATCGGTAATTACGCAAGAAATCCAGACCCAGTATGCAATCATCGGTAATATTCGCAATTAACACAGGATGGGTGTACACTTGATCACCGATTTTAAACTCGATTTCTGTATCACCGAGGACGGAGACTGACTGGCCGGTTGCTGTCTGAAGTCGGCAGGATGGAGACTCTTTTTGCCATGAGATGGTTCGTTTCAGCAACTCCGGTCTTACAATGGTTCGCGATGCCCCGGTGTCAACGGTAAAATTGCAGGCACGATGATTCAGCGTTCCTTCGATGATCAAACTATTTCCGTTGTGAACCTGGTTGATGGTGATGGTTGGGGCTGTGGCCCTGGCGACATTAAGTTTTATCGGCTCCTCGTTGACTTGAGTTCCGGAGTCCACACTTTCCCTCTTTTTCTTAGGACAATCGGTGCGAATGTGCCCTTTTTCTCTGCACCCGTAACACGTTGGAATATAGCGGGACTGTGCTGGAGAAAAAGCCACCACTTCTCGGTGACGTGGTCGCGCTGAAGGCGAGACCACCACTTCCCTAACTCTATGCGTACGTGAATCTTGTCGTACGGCTTCTACTTCCAAAGCGTGAGCTATCGCACTCTTCAGAGTTTGGTGGTGTCCGAGTCGCACCGCAGCCCTTATTTCTGTATCCCGTAGACCGTCCATGAATGCTTGCACCAAATTAACTTCCACCGTCTCTGGTGTCATCGACCTGTATGCACGCCGGACCAGCCGTTCAACCTCAACTCCCCACTGCTGGAGGCTCTCATTCGACCTCTGCGTTCTCTCGCGAAGCTGCGCGCGGAAAACGTGTTCGAGGTGCTTGTCTCCGTAGCGAGTGTCTAATCCCTCCATGAGACGCTCCAATGTCCTGCCGTTCGGAGGAAGGTTCTCTAGGACCAGCAGAGCGTCCCCTCGTAGAGCCAAAGTTAATGCCGCAAATGACTGCTTATCATCCCAGCGGTTTGTTTCGACCAATGTCTCGAATTGGTACTTAAATGCCGTCCAGGAAGATGTGCCATCAAAACGCGGCACATCAAATTTTGCGGCGGATGCACAGGGAGTGAGCGATGGTGAGCCGACAGCAACGGGTGCGCGTGCTTCGAGCTTGACGATTTTTTTGTTGATGTCCAGCAGACGATCTTCGTGGCCATCAATCCTTTTTTCGAGGCTATCAGCTCGGGCGGAAACCTCCTTGACCTCCAAGGTGAGATTCTTTACCTTCTCGCCCAACGTGACGAGGCCGTGGTCGATTTTATCGAGGATCAGGTTCTGCTTAGCCTCCTGATCGCGGCGAGCGGCTTCCTGTTCGCGGCGAGCGGCTTCCTGTTCGCGGCGAGCTTCTTCCTGGTTCGCTGCGATTAGGTCCTGAAGCTTACGCTGGTTGGCCTCTTGTTCGCGGCGAGCGGCTTCCTGGTCGCGGCGAGCGGCTTCCTGGTCGCGGCGGACAGCTTCCATACTAGCTTGCATGGCGGCCAACACCGCAGCGAGGTTCAATTCCGGAGATGGTCCTGTTGGCGCCTCAGCAGCTTCTGTTGCTACCATACCAGCCTGATCTTCCTCCTCCATACGATGACGCGCAGCATCCATCTCCATTTGCCTTCTTGTTCGTGGTCGCTGTTCGTCGTCCCTCTGTAGTAATGGCATTTCACTTCTGACACCAGTTGTTACGTACGTGGGTAATCAAATGCCGATTTACTAAGAGACAACTTTATTCACCACTAACAATAACAAAATAGTCCAGTCAACAATAATCCGAATCGCAATTAACACTAGAGTACCGTTACACTATCGCTTAGGTCGTTAGATAAAATCACTTCAAGTACTAGGGTAGTTCGCTCTTGATCGCAGTCGAAATCACAACTGACTCGCTTCCGAGCAATCACTACGACCCCCTAGGGGGTCGCGGCAAGCGAGATCGGGGCTTCGCCCCCTGCTCGCGGTATTGTTTGCCACCCGCTACTACGGGTGCTTCACTTTGTTGCCACTGTTTGGCTGTGGAATCACTGTTTTTGTGCAGTGGGAGCGCCGCGACGCCGCTTAACATGCAGCGTCGCTGCTTCGCGACACCCCGGCGGTCAGACCCCGCCAGGTGGGACCCCCAGTTACCCAGGGGAGGCCTAGCGATGAACGACCAGCGACGAGGGTGCCGACTTTGGTAGCGCTCCCTACTGTAGATGCGTGACCCCTGCCTGTCACGCTTCCAGGTCGAGCCGGTCACGCTCCAGGCTACGGGGTCGTGTGTCTGTTGTGTGGGGGCGGTATTGAATGTGTAACACCGCCCGTGTTAGCAACCTAGGTGCGTGCCTGCGCCACGCAGCTTGTTGCGTGAGTTTGTCGAATGTAGAGTTCGTGCATGTCTGGGTTTCAGTGTGCGCTATGCCTATATTAACTTAGCACACAGCGCACACCGAGCGTGTGTAGTGTTGTAGAGTCTTATTGTATGATTAGGTCACGTGTAGGTGTGTGTGACCTAGTCATGGGTCAGTCCGGTGGGCCATGAGTGTCATCGTCAGGCAGTAGGTCGCGGGGGAGGCGTCTCGCGTCCGGAGGCCGCGCGTGCCATGGCGCTATGTTCTTGATGTGTGGCCAAGTAGAGGCGTCGGCACGCGCGAACATGTTCGACGCTAGCCGCGCGCAAAACTCGTCCAGGCTCTCTATCTGTAAATCTCTTTGTAATACGTCGTTCCTCACGAAGCGAGGCGCGCCGGCAATGCGACGCAGGGCGATATTTTGCTGCGCGCGGAGTATGTCTTTATTCGACTCGCTCGTGAGGGCGAGCCAGGCTGGAGCGGCGTAGGTGATTATTGGGCGTATATAGGTCTTATATACGCCCAACTTTGCACGGAGCGGGAGGCGAGATGAGAGCACTGGGGTGAGCAGAGCGCGGGCTGTCCTACCCTTTGCGACTACCTGACGTACGTGACTACTCATGGAGAGTCGACGGTCAATCGTAACCCCTAGGTACTTGACCGTGTGGGACCACGAGACGTCGACTCCTAGCAGCTGTAGGGGTGGTGGGAGGCGTCCCTGCCCGATGGCGATCGCCTGTGTCTTACCCACATTCACGGAGAGCCGCCATTTACTTAGCCATTCTGGCAGCTTGTCGAGCGCGCGCTGCATTTTGACCGCCGCATGTCTAGCGTTTAGCGACGTCGTGACGTAGGCGGCGTCGTCAGCATACAGCGCGAGCGTGGCGTCTTGTGTGATAGGGATGTCGTCCGTGTATTGTGAGTAACACACAGGCGAGACGCAGCTTCCCTGCGGTACGCCCGCGGCCACCGGGCGGGCGCTGGATAGCGTGCCTTCTACCACCACTCTGAAAGATCTGTTTTGCAGAAACGATGAAAGCACTTTTACAATACGACGGGGCGTATCCGATTTCGATAACTTATAAATGAGACCGGCGTGCCAGACGCGGTCGAACGCCTTCTCCATGTCGAGGAATACTGCAACCGCCTGCTCTTTCTTATTGAGCGCTGCCGTCATGAGGTGCAGTATCCTCGACAATTGGAGTGTCGTGCTGTGTTCCGACCTAAAACCGAATTGTTCTGGCCTGGGCGTGATGTGAGGTGTAAGGTGTCGCAGCAGGAGCAACTCAAACACCTTTGACACGGTGGGGAGGAGAGTGATGGGCCGATAGCTCTCCGGCTTCAGGGTGTTCTTCCCAGGTTTTGGCAGCATGATGACGCGCCCCTCCTTCCACGAAGCGGGGAAGGTACCGGTGCGCAGTATCCCAGTGAACAGGCGCGCCAAGGCCGCTACCGTGCGGAACGGCAGGTGGCGCAGCACTGTATTTGTGATACCGTCAGCACCGGGGGCCTTCCTAGGCTTCGTTCGTAGGATGGCGCGTCGGACGGCGTTGGGCGAGAAGTGAACGGGGTCCTCATCGTGAGCTATCGGCGTTGCGAAGTACTCGTGTAGGTGCCTCTCAACTGCTGCGACATGCTCCGTATCGGTGGTCGGGTTAGGTCGGAACTGGCGTTCTAGATGTTCGGCGAAGATCTCCGCGCGGTCTGTCGCGGCGTATCTTAGCGCCCCGTCGCTGTTTTTGAGCGGGCGCACCGGAGCTGGGGTGTTCGTGAGTAGCCGGCATAGCTTGTGTATTGCCGGCCAGTCGCCCTCAGCGGCGTCGATCGAGTCCTCCCAGATCGCGGTGTTGTGCGCGCGCAACTCGGCCTTCACTTTCTCCGCGAGACGGTTGAGTTCTCTTTTGAGTGTCGGGCATCTGGTCGCCTGCCACCGTCTGCGAAGGCGCCTTTTCTCGGCGACCATCGACTGCAAGTGGAGGGGCAGGGGTGGAAGGGCACCCTGCTGCTGCGACGTGGTGGTTGTCGCCGCCTTCAAGGCGTCCTGGATGCAGACGGTGAGCTCCTCGGCTAGTACGTCAACGTCCGCGGCAGTGTTGATAGGCCGAGTGGGCGTCGTGCTTTCCATCGTTCCTGCAAATGTAATCCAGTCCGTTTTTTGACGTGGCGCAGGAGGAGTAAGTCGGGTCGGGGCCCCTTCGAGGACGACGAGTACTGGCTGGTGGTCTGACAGCAACTCGTCGTCCAGGACTTGCTGAGTGATTTGGCAGTCCAGATCACGGTGGGCCACGATGTCCAGCACGTCAGGTGCGTGGCGAGCGTAGTCGGGGTAGTGGGTCGGCGTCTCAGGGCCGGACACCGTGTACCCATGGGCCTCCGCGTCAGCGAAGAGCCGTCTCCCCTTGGTATTCTCCACGTTGCTGTTCCACGCTGGGTGTTTGCTATTTAGGTCGCCGGCAAGGATTGTCGGGTTAGGCGAGCGGGTGATAAGCCCCCGTAGCTCTGCTACGTCTAGCGACTGATCAGGTGGGGCGTAGGTCGCGTATATGTCTAGGTCCTTGCCGGCCAGGTGGACTTGGACACCCAGCGCGTAGAAGGTGCTGAGTGACGGCAAGGGGAGTTCTTGGTGTACGACTCTCCGCCTCACAATTACCGCCAGACCTCGGTAATTGTGGCCGAGCGCCGACTTCTCATCTTTTCGATAAACGAGATACCCCGGGAACTTGGTTCTGTCCGCGGGTCCCAGTAGTGTCTCGCTTATGAGCGCCACGTCAATGTCCTGTTCCCTGAGGAGGAGGCGGAGGGGGGCGACCTTAGATTTAAGGCCACGGGCGTTCCAATGTAATATCCTCAACGGTTTACGGTGCATGGTAAAGGGCGAGTAGGGCCGCTAAACCGTCGAGTATAACTAGGGCCGGGTCTTGGCCTTGCCTGATGGCCTGGATCAGGTCCATCAGGAGTTTTATGGCGCAACTGACTCGCTTCCGGCCGGGGGCTCGTATTTATATGCGGAGCCAAGAAATTTCTAGATACCGACTTCCCACGAACGATCCAGAATTCCAGAACAATTGAATCGCTTCTCGAAGTCATAAATCATTTTTATTACTCGTGGTAATATGAGTCACTTTCATGCGAATTTCGACTCTATTGTTAACGTCGGAGAGTATCATTTCCCTTATCCTAGATAAATGCCTACCCACTAGTTGTAGGTACCTTGTGGATGTTTCGAGATTTTTCTAAGTCTGGGTACGCACAACCATTCTAGACCTTTCGAACAGCAATGCGTTTTAATTATTACGTGCTACTCTTTATTTTCTCGGAGATATGGCGTGTTCACGTTTAATGGCGTAACAATACTAATCTCTGATTTACGAGATGGAATATAATTCCCAAAATTAAATTCCATCTAGAAAATCGATCGCTATATTTTGTTTTCCATATATATATAACGACGGCTGAGAGGTCTACGCGGCTCGCCCGTTATCAGTGTGCTCTTGAGGTAGAGATTCCATGGCGTAGGTCTCAAGTAACAGTAACAATACCAAATACTTGCACAAAGGTTTATTTGAAAAATAGCACAGCACAGTTTAAATGATAACGGTTATAATCTTAATAAGGAAATTGTGAACCAACGATCCAGATTGGAGGTCCGATCTGAAGTCAACTCTGAGCCAAGTTCTCTTGCGACTCGCGCCATTTTTAACTTTTAAAATCGACACCTCTCCAACCGATTCCGTTCACGTGACATGTGACGTCACTGCGTTCACCGGTTTTACAAAAAAATCAATTGAGCGTCTAAACGAAAAAAAAGTCAAAGATGCGACATATATATTCCACAACTATCACACAACGCCGTCTAGTCCCAAGCTAAGCAGCGCTTGTGTTATGAGTACTAGACAACTGATATACATACTTATATATTTCTAAAAACATACATATTAAAAATAAATTACACCCAGACACAGAACAAATGATCGTGCTCATCACACAAACATTTGTCCTGGGTGGGAATCGAACCCACGACCTCCGGCATTGCAGTCAGGGTCACTAACCACTAGACCAACAGGCCAGTCGAAATAGAATATGTCTCAATAGTTACCACCAACCGGGGTTGTCTTGGGATGCACTAACATAGCGCGTACAGGGATGACCGTCGGTAGGAACCTTGTTCTACGAAAGTGTCTAAAGGGCCTCTGTGAATTGGTTTCGGCCCCTTGTAAGCTTGACAAAGGCCCAAAGGTACTGAGATATACCAACACATAAAAATAACAGGTAATTTATTGTTTTATTAAGCCATTTACTTTATTTACGTTCTTCTTTAAAATATTTACTACAGCCCGCTCCAAATCAGAGCTGTTACTAATAAATCGTAGTAACACTTGATAAATTTTCGCTAATAATTCCATATACGTTGTAATTGGAAGACTCGCTTTACAGAGAAAATGCTGTCATCAATATATTTATGAATATACTAAACGCCACTACTTTGGAGTAGTTTTGTCGCTATGATAACGGCCCCGACTGACGTGTTTTGAGTTCAAACCCAGGCAAGCGCTTTACTCTGTATATTTTTTTATTATCACTGCTCTCAAAACGGTGAAGGAAAACATTGTGACGAAACCGGCAATTCCTAGAACCATAACTATGAAATCGCTTGGCGTCCACCATCCACCACCACGCTTGGCGGCACTGGGTCCATTGTGTGGCCCAGTAGTGGATTTTGGCCCGTTAACACTTCTAATGGAGAAAACGTGAATCCTTGTATGTGTATTAGTATATGTCTGATATGCTTATCTATCTATATATATAAAAATCAATGCCACTTCTTGTTTTAATTTTATAACTCAAGTACGGGCTCACATATCCAAACCAAATATCGGACTATTTAGTAAATGGTTTATGTGAAGTTTGGTAGGGTAGAGTAGTATAGAGTAGAGTAGTGTAGAGTAGTGTAGAGTAGTGTAGAGTAGTGTAGAGTAGTGTAGAGTAGGGTAGGGTAGGGTAGGATAGGGTAGGATAGAGTAGGATAGGGTAGGGTAGAGTAGTGTAGAGTAGGGTAGAGTAGGGTAGAGTAGGGAAGAGTAGGGTAGAGTAGGGTAGAGTAGGGTAGTGTAGGGTAGAGTAGGGTAGAGTAGGGTAGAGTAGGGTGGAGTAGGGAAGAGCGAGAGCGAAGCCGCGTGGGTAAAAGCTAGTCTACTACATAAAAATCTCGTGTCACAAAGTTTGTAGTAGGACTCTTCTGACACGGCTTGGCCGATTTTATTAACACGCTTTTATTAGCTTCACCTGTATGTTTGTTTGTTTTCTTGTAACCACCGCCTTTGAGCTGGATTTACAAAAAAATATGACACAAAGCGCCCCACGCTTTTATCACAATAATATTAATATTTTTCGTTCATTATTATTATTTTCTACCCATATTGAAAATTGTTTTACACTTTTTAGTTTGATATATTTATTTTTCACTTTTTTTTAAGAATTCTTTTGTGTATTATTATGGTAAGTCTGAGAATAGATCGTAGGCTATTTTTAAAATGCTATCCCCATTTTTTTCATTGATAATCATTTGTATGGCAGAACAAACTTTGCCGAGCTAGCTAGTATGAGTATAATTACTAAATGTTCTGTTGCGTTTATTACAACAGATATTATCTACGAGTATTTATATCTTTAAATACTTTGAAGACGCGAGAATAGGCAGACGTGTTTTTATATGTTGATTGTTGCGATATTGATTTAATTAATTGCGAATAATGTTACTGCAATAATTTGCTTAGTCAGTTTGTGTCGAGTGTGACTAATAATTTATAATTGTTTTTCGTTGCGAAAGATGAACTAGTTAGAATTTTTTATAGATACTTTAGCGTGTTAGAAGTATGTCTAACACAGGAAGTAGCCCCTTTGGCCGTAGCCAATTGATACGACATAGTCCCCCTCCGACGCCATCACCGGCTGAACAAAATCAAACAAGAGAAGCAGTGCCACCAGCAGCCACGGAAACTGAATTACCAACTGAAGTCGTCTCTACGTCGGAGATTCAAAGATGGATGGGGTCCATCGATACCATTTTGAGCGAAATTTGCTTGATTGTGGGAGAGGGTAAAATGAATTCCGACCAGAAACTCCGTGTCACCAATCTTTGTCGAAAAGTCAACCATGGGACGTCCCAAATGGCCGTTTTGTACCAATCCCTGAAGCAAAAGTCCATCCAAGCGCACACCACTATCCAGCACCTTCAAGTGCAGCAGAATGTAGCGGAATCCCTTTGCCAATTCAAAGATGTCGTGGAAACGAAGATGAGCCGATACGAACCAGAAAATACCTCCTACGCTAACATGGTGAAAAAAGGTACTGATAAATTAATTCGCCCAGCAAATATTAGTTCAGTCGCTATATATCCCAGCGACAAGACTAAAACCAGTGACGATACCAAGTTGTTAGTTCAAAAAATTATCTCGCCGGAGGAATTGAAGCTCCATGTCCGCGGTCTAAGAAAAATTAGAAACGGAGGCGTTATCATTCGGACGGATAACAAAGACGACATCAACAAATTAAAAAGCTCGCAGAAGTTAGTTTCCTCAGGCCTTAAAGTTGAAGAACCGTCCAAACGACGTCCTAGGATTGCGGTTATTGGTGTCCCTGTAGCCCTGACTGAAAAAGAGGTTTTCGACTGCATTTACGTCCAAAACATGACAGATAAATTGCCGAACGTTACTCGAGAGTCCTTTTTAGAAAGTTTGAAGTTGAGCCACAAGTCGGGAAAGAAAGAACGATCCACCTGCAATTATATATTGGAAGTTCCTGCAAATATTAGGAAAATTTTGATAACTCAAGGCCGAATCTTTATAAATTGGACGTCGTGTCCAGTGAGAGACTTTACTATTGTGACCAGGTGTTTTAACTGCCAGCAGTTTGGACACGCAGCCAAATTTTGTAGAGAAACGAGCCCTACCTGCAACCTCTGTGGCGAAACAGGACATTCTTTCAAGGATTGCAATAATAAAGATTCTGTGCCTCAATGTGCGACCTGCAAACGCTTCAAGCGGAAAAATGATCATCCAACCGGTGATGTGAATTGCCCAGCACGCAAATATGCAGAGGACAATTATATTAATTCCGTTGACTATGATGGCGCCTAGGAGCGCCGCCAACTACCTAGTTAATTTAGCACATAGATAGTAAGTTAACTTCTACATTTAATTTTATTTTCTTTTTTTCGTATGGCTAATCAGCTTATCTATGATTTGGATGGGTTATCCGTGTCTGAAGCTAAAATCTGTAATGTTGACGAGTGCAGAAACCTTGTCTATACAGGGGATAAAACTTTTACTTTACTTACACAAAACATACGCAGTATAACCCGTAATTTCAATGATTTTCAAGTTTTGTTGCAAAATCTTGATGTAAGCTTCGATATTATCATTCTAACAGAATGTTGGTTATCTAAACAGTCAGCCAATTTACCAACTCTCGATGGTTTTAATCTTCACAAAAGCGATAATACATTCAACCAGAATGATGGTATCGTCGTTTACATTAGAAATAACTTAAGAGTATTGGTAGAAGAACCTCATTTTTCTGATTGCAATTGCTTGGTAATTAAAATTATTCCCGACACGGTGATTGTGGCTATTTACAGGCCACCATCACAAAGTATTGATGGGTTTTTGGACTCGCTTAACAGTAACCTAGAAAAATTATCTTCGTTTAAAAATATCATACTAGTAGGAGATATCAATATAAACATTATTGCCGAAAAAATCGATACTCATTCTCATAATTACCTCAATATTTGCTCTTTTCATGGATTATTACCAGCTCATAATCACCCAACCCATCAGAGCGGCTCTTGTCTAGACCATATCCTTATAAAATCAAAGAGTCCATCCAAAACATTAGTTACTAACTCATCACTTACCGATCATCAAGCTGTTTTACTAACATTGCAAATAAGTTCACCTCGAAATAAGTGCATGCGCAGCTATACTAAAATCAATATGACGAGTCTTGAAACTGACTTACGCGCTATTAATCTTGACCCCGTTTACAATTCACACGATCCAAATATTTCTTTGCAATATTTAGTCGATGTATTGCAAACTAAGATAAGGAAAAATACATTTACCAACATAACCCCTAGAAAATATAGTAATATTAAACCCTGGATTACCCCTGGACTTGTTCGCTGTATTAGACATAGAGATAAACTTCACCATAATTTAAAAAATGCACCGGATAATGGACAGCTATCAATTATTTACAAACGATATAGGAATTTCTGTAATAATCTATTGAAAAAGTTAAAAAACCAATATGATCAGACTCAACTACAAAAAGCAGGTAAAAACACTAAACTCATATGGAAATTCATAAAAACGAACACTATTAGGTCCAAAAATCTCGAACCAGCACTTGACCTTTTATCTTCTGTCCAAAGCCCTACCGAAGCAGTAAATAAAACTAACAACTTCTTCATTAACGTAGGAAAAAACTTAGCAGAAAAACTCTTACTTTCAAATAAGTGTCCTTCCAGTCAGAGCCAAACTAGAACAAGTGCATCACGAAATTCTTTTGTTTTACTAGATACCGACGTTAATGAGATAATAGGCATAATAAATGGATTAAAGGAAAATTGTGCCATAGGTTATGACGGCATACCAAATAGCATACTCAAAAGATTTAAACACGTCATTGCCCCTCCCTTGACTCACATTTTTCAGTTATGTTTAACCAAAGGAATATTCCCGAAATTGCTTAAAAAAGCCGTAGTTACTCCTGTGTTTAAGGCCGGTGACAAGAATTGTGTTAATAATTACAGGCCAATTGCAGTTCTTACTGGCCTGTCAAAGATATTAGAAAAAATTATAAACAGTAGATTAGTAAATTACCTTGAAAGTAATAAATTACTCTCTGATCAACAGTTTGGTTTTAGGCCTAAAAGATCAACTAGCCAAGCTGTTCACCATCTAACGAATTTTATAAGCTCAAACCTGGATAACGGTTTGCATACCTTAGGGATCTTTCTGGACCTTGCCAAGGCGTTTGACACAATTTCTTGTAATTTGCTTTTGTACAAGCTGGAAAAGCTGGGAATACGAGGAGAACAACTGAAATTACTATCTGATTACCTTAGCGATCGTCATCAGTCTGTAAAAATAGGTCAGTGCATAAGTTCTGAACTTAAAAGTACCTGTTACGGAATCCCACAGGGTAGTATTTTGGGTCCTACCTTGTTCCTTATTTATATAAATGACCTGTGCAATTTGACCCTTCAAAATGGTGTAATTATTTCGTATGCTGATGACACAGCTCTACTTTTTGCAGCTCAATCAAAGACCGAGGTCTATGATCTAGCACAGAAGGGTTTTGATACTGTGTCTAATTGGCTTTATAATAATCTCTTAAGCTTAAATGCAGTTAAAACCAAATACCTATTATTTACAATGAGAAACACTTATCCAACGCTGACTAATCTAAGTATTCAAGCGCATAACAATTGTAATCTACATTGTGCTGATATTGCATGTACTTGTCCCACTTTAGCAAAAACTGACCATATAAAATATTTAGGTGTAACGATTGACACAAACTTGAATTTCCGCAAACACATCGATTTATTATGCACCCGTGTGCGTAAACTAATATATATTTTTAAAAACTTACGTAACATTGCCGAATTTAAATTAATTAGACAGGTCTATTTGGCTTTGTGTCAATCTATAATTACCTACTGCATAACATCATGGGGTGGTGCCGCTAAATCAATTTTACTACCTTTAGAACGCGCCCAAAGAGCAGTTTTAAAAGTTGCTACTCTTCGCCCATTTCGTTTTCCTACAAATCAGCTTTATATGGCATGTAAGGTGCTAACAGTACGCCAATTATTTGTTTTGAATGTAATTTTGTTCCAACACACTGAACTTTATTTTAACCCAATACCCTCAGATAGGAGAAGAAAGGATTTGGTTTGTGCTAACTCTAAGACTAAACATGCTTTTGCTAAACGATTTTATTTATTTTTAGGACCCTACTTATACAACCAGTTTAACAGAATACTAAAGATTTATAGTTTAAGTTACAATAGGTGTAATTTACTAGTTCAGGAATATTTGGCAAAACACAGTTATGAAGACACGGAAAAACTTCTAGAAATTGTAAAATAAAGTTTATCTAATCTAAATCACTTTCTTTACCTAATTAATAGTCTGCACTTTATCTGCATTATTATTATTCGTTAATTTGTTTAAACATAATATATCGTAACTAATCTAGTTTTAAAATATTTTTACTCTAATGGTTTATTTTTAAGTCATTAGAATTATTGTCTTCGTTTTAATTTAGCTTTCATTTCTATTGTTGTTATTCTTTTTTTAAATGTTTGATGTACATGGATGGCCTGAAACACAGGTTTTCATTAACCTAGATCAGGCAGATCTATAATACAGTTTGAATTAAATTTATGTCGATTGTAATTAATGTAAATTATAATGTCGCTTACTTTACACCTGAATAAAGAATTATTATTATTATTATTATTATGAATAAAGAATTATTATCTTTGTATAGCTGATGTTTTGTATGTTTTTGTATTGCTGAATTCACAAAAATCAGCTATTTACATTTTTTGCACTATTGACATACTTGTTTAATTGACAATATTACTATCTCACGTGATGGTATTATTGTCTTCTGTTAAATATTGAAACAATATAATTATAATTAGTGTTATTCTCGTTATCTCTATTAGATGCGATTGTAATGCATATTGACATGTTTGTTTTAACAATGAGCCTGTAATTTGGGTCTAACCACTGACCAAATGACAAATCTAGCACGTAAGTGTTAAACTTCCGCGAAAACGTGATCGAATTCGTAAATTCGCGTAGTTTTCGTTAACCTTGGTAGTAGGTTTTATTTGTTAGTGGCAACTCGCGGGTCAAGCTCTGATGTGATCGCCAGATAAATAAATTAAAATCTCCAGCCAAGACTTATAAAAACCAAATTCTAATGACACTTCTTTTTTTAAGGTTAGATAAGCGCGCTTCATCGTCGATCACGTCGTCGCTTTGTTGTTATTCTGCAATCGTTAACGCTGTAGAAAAGTGATGAAACGTATGGGAATGACGTCATCTCAACGTAAAGTCGCGTAGTCGGAACAAACGAATAGAAAATTCGTAGCCAAGTTCACATCGTTCAAAATGATAGAATTAATTTCTACAACGTTTAACACTACACTCCTTTGATAAACAAACGTTACATTGTAGAACGAGCGGCCGACTCAGGCGCGTCAACATGGCTACCCACTTATCGTTTTCTACAATTGCTGACACCGAAGCGTTACCGATTGGAGAACGGAATTCGATACGATACGGTTGTAACTTGGCTAGGGGGGCAGGTGAGATAGCGATCAATCGCGAACCTATCAGTAATAAAAAAAGCTAAGAAGACGCCTCGTCGTACGTCGAAGGACTAGAACAATTTGCCTGCTGCGGTCTTCCCGTCCGATTATAATTTGAGTGTCTTCAAGGCAAGAATGTAATATTTTGATAATATTTTCAAAATAGAATATTTTGAATGCAAAATGTAATTTTTTATAATTTATTATGACATTAATTTAATATTTAAACATTTTCATTTTTTTTTTTAATTGAGATAAACTAGTGCTTGACTGCGATCCCACCTGATGGTAAGTAGCGATGCAATCTTTGATGGTGAGGCGCACTAGTTTATTAAGAGCCTATTCACTCTAGCCTTGAAGACACCCAAATTATAATCGGACGGGAAGACCGCAGCAGGCAAACTGTTCCAGTCTTTCGAAGTACGCGATATAAACGACGAAGCGAAACGCTTAGTCCGGACCGTAGAGGTTTCAACAACGTAAGGGTGAATATTCGCCGTACGTCGGGTTGTCCGATGGTAGAATTGCGATGGCGGAATCAAGTCATGCAATTCCTGCGCACACTCTCCAAAATGCATCCTGTAAAATATTTTTTTTTTTTTTTTATTATTATTATTATTTTTGTTGACATGAAATAATGTTTATTATAAATGATTTGTTTTTTAATTATTTAGTGTTTAGTTTTAATTTATAAATTAAATTGTTTTTTAAATTTAAATGATGAAATTATAGATTGTTAATGACAAATGTACATACTGCATGCTGAAGATGTAAACTAAATATTTGTACGACAATACCGAATATAGTGAGACCCCACTAAATGTTTAGAACTTGTTAAATACCTATATTCATGCAAATAAATATAAATAAATAAATAAGAGTGAATAGGCTTATAAAGTAGTGCGCCTCATCATCAGAGATTGCATCACTGCTTATCAGGTGGGATCGCAGTCAAGCACTAATTTATATCAATTAATTAAAAAAATAAATATGTCATCCTATGATTTCTCCAGCTCATTCGTGTTACACGTTTTGACTTTGTTCTAGGACCTCAGGGTTCTCTTTCACTTAGTAGACTTCGACCTTCCTGGGCCCCTACGATTTGCTGACATCTCCTTGAAGCTCGCGTGGAACAGCCACTGCCACAGGAGACACTCCGGGTATTGGGAATCGAGGACGATTCCCAGCCACCATAGAAACAGGCTTGCGGACGGCGAGCTACCCGTTACTCGTCGTCCACAGGCCCGCACGGAAGCGAAGGTGTAGTAACAAACTGGTAGTGTAACTTATACACCCCTATTTTTTAATTAGTACACAAAAAAATGGGGCTCTATCTGTACCCGTCACTGATCATATTTTTGTAGTCAAGAGTAGAAAAAACCGAAATCCTAAAATTGACCACGAAAAGGTAAATTCATCATAGAATCAATCAAACATAACAATTGCTAGTAGAAAATACTGCGGGCAGCGTTTTTCCTTAATAATTGTCACTTATTCATTCATTAATCAATAGCCTGCACAATATTTCCATAAATTGAGTGACATTTTGGGACATAAAACAACGCTAATAACTTTGCTGTTTATGAATATTATTTATTGAGATTTAACTTATAAAATAACAAGGGCTTTTCTAATAAGCCCTTTAAGTATGTGTACTAATTAAAAAATAGTAGTGTATAGCAGTAAGAACTTATCTGATCTATTTAGTCTTCATACAAATCAACATTACACTTTCTTCTGTCTATTAAAACTGTTCAAGTAGACAGATCATAAACTCAAACGTTGTAATTTTTTAAGAGTAAGATAAAATTGATGATTGTGCTCTGTTTTATGACGTCACTGGCGCCTGCAATAGTATCAAGATTGTTGGTGTAGGTAATGTGTTCAGTGTTTAGTTAGGTTTAGAATTTATAGATTAACTAACTTCTGCCACCGTCTTTGTCCATGTAAAAGTAGAAAATATATACCTCGCTAATGTCACTCAGTGATAAAATAACATTCTGTTGGACCCGAATTTTCATAATCGGTTCTGTAGTCTCATAGATTACCCTCTACATACAAACTTACAGATATTAACTCTCAACAATAGAAAATTTTTAACAACAAAAAACGAATTGCCTTAATGCATACTTTTCTCTAAAGAAAGAGTAACCTCTTTCTTTTAACGGTGTACTGGCATGTTATTTGAAAATCATCTAATGGCTCTTGGGCGGAGCGGGAGATAGTGTCAGACTTTTACTGACTAAAAACCCACTCCTGTTCCTTAGTTGCCTTTCGTACCGGGGCTGAGCAATCTTTCGAACTAATCCTGGCCCCTGCTGTTGCTGACAGTTCCTTGAGGCGCGCGGGAACAGTGCGCGCAGTCGACGACTTGGGCTCGGTCCGGACAGTTACCGGACGATCGGACAGCGACCTACCCATTGCTCGCTGTCCGCAACGCAGAAGATATTATAACGTAAAGGTGTGTGCGCAAACACAGGTGCACTCTTTATTCAGAGAGAGGGGCCTGATCCCAGGACAAATGGCGACACATGCTTTCCGAGATACGGGCTTGGCACACCACCAACTTAAAAACTCCAGGCTGCTACAAAACAGTTCTTAATAGAGAAACCTAATAGCACTTTTTGGCAGATCCGAGAATTAAATCTAGGACCCAATGCTCAACAGGCGTGCTCGTGACTACGAGATCAAATAGCTAATGTGTGGAAGTTTTTGTTTAGTGAGCAGTGTCCGGTCATGGTCCCCGCCACCAAGCGCAGGCTGCCTCTGCCAACATGCAAAAAGCTCTTGGCATAGCAATAGTGCTCTATTGTGCTCCTGATGGTAAACAATGATGTAATCGTTGATGGTGAGGCGCACTAACTTAGGTAATAAGAGGCCTCTAGCCTTGAAGACACCTAAATATTGTAATGAGTCGTGAAGACCGCAAAAGGCAAATTGTTCCAGTCCTTCGATGTACTTACGTGATATAAAGATTAACTTAGGATTATATAATTCTAAGGTGGCTAAGGTCCCCTAAGACCCCTAAGGTCCTAGGATCCCTAAGGTCGACTGGCAGATAATGCCTAAGACAATAAGTCCGCCTTTGTACAGTTTTTTGTACATGAAGATTTAATAAATAAATATATATCACAATGTTGAACTAAAACTCATCATCATAATCATCATTTCAGCTGATAGACGTCCACTGTTAAACATAGGCCTCCCCAAGTGTTGCCACAATGAACGATCCTGTACATCTCGCATCCATCGGTTTCCCGCAACCTTCACCAGGTCATCAGTCCACCTTGTAGGAGTCCTCCCAACACTGCGTCTTCCGGTACGCGGTCGCCACTCCAGCAATGTACCCTGCCCATTACCACTTAAGTTTGGGAATTCTTTGTGCTACGAGTATGTCGGCAACCTTAGTTCTCCTGCAAACATCTTCTTTTTTGATTCTAAGAACTAAAACTCACCACTCATAAACGCCATATTGATAAGTCCAGCCTGGTAGGTGGTGAGTTCCAGTTCACATCTGGCGGCTGGGAGGACGTATGACATGACGCAGTTCTGGACGCCTGAAGCGAAGAAGGAGAAAGCGCAAGCACCGAGAGCACTCCGGCTGAAGCGGCCGTAACCTGCGGAAGAGAAAAGATCAGGGTTTTACTATTGTCACATAATAATAAATAATAGGTAATTAATTGAGATCCCCTGGAGTCGATTGAGAAGCGAACCAAGAAGATCATAGGTAATGATGCACTTGTCGAGTCAAAATTCCAAGTCTTGAGCTTCGACGCCGAGTTGAGACTGTCGGTTTTCTACCGTTTACATTTCGGGGAGTGTCCATTGAAATTGCACAATTCAATTTCGCCAAGTCCATTCCATCAACGGACCACTAGACGTACGGCGTTGCGCTATCGGCACATGGTGGACATCCGACCCATACGTACAAAGCATTTTGGGAACACATTGATTATTCGAACTACTAAGGAGTGGAATTCCCTGCCGGAATCTGTGCTTCCCGTTAGCTACAACCTTGATTATGGTACTTCTAGGCAAGCGTGGTCCATCTTCGGCTACATCATCGCTTACCATCAGGTGAGATAGTGGACAAACGCGATCCTATCAATAATAATTAAAAAAAAAATTGCTGGTTCGTATCGCCAAATCCATCGCCAAACTTAAGTGGCAGTTTGTAGGGCACATTGCTTGTATAACAAACTAGCTGTGCCCGCGACTTCGTTCGCGTGGACTACAGGATTTTGAATTTATTTTTTCTAAAATAAAAGTAGCCTATGTTACTCCTTATTACATCAGCTACCTGCCAAAAAAAGTCCCGTCAAAATCGGTCCAGCCGTTTCAGAGATTAGTCCGGACGAACAGACATATAGACAGACAGACAAAAATTTTGAAAAATGATATTTTGGTGTATGTACCGTATATATATTCCTAAGCATGTAGTAAAAAACAGTAATTTCAATATTACAAACAGACATTCCAATTTTATTTATATGTATAGATGATCAATGGCGACGCGAGGTTCTGGAGTGGCGACCAAGCACCAGAAGACGCGAAAAACGTTGGAAGACCTACCACAGGGTGGACTGATGACCTGTTGAGAGTCCATGTTTGGAATCCGATGTATGCGAAATGCACAGGAATGGTCGTTATGGTGACACGGGGGGGAGGCCTATGTCCAACAGTGGACTACTTTCGGCCGAAATAATGACGATGATGATGAATCGCTGGGTAGGGCACTAATTTTTTACGAGCCTATTAACTCTAGCCTTGAAGACACCTTAATTATAATCGGACGGGAAGACCGCAGCAGGCAACACAGCAAGCACAATTAAAGGAGATTTAATAATAAAGGATTTTGTGGACGCCATATTTTAGATAGGAGTTATTATCTATAATAATAATGCAGTTTTATTTAGTTAAACTGTGCTTTTATATTTCTTGTTCCATCGGATATGAAATAAATAAATAGTAAATTAAACTAAAGGATTTCAGAATATTAATTCTATTTGCGATTTTACACACACCTACAGACCTACAATGTGTATGGCAGAATAAAGTTTGCCGAGTTTCGAAGCGCGCGGGAGCAGTGCGCGCCGTCGACGACTTGGGCTTGGTCCGGACAGTTACCGGACGGCCGGTCAGATAATCTAACCACCTAATTATTAAAATAACAAATACATAGATCTATTTCATTTCTCTATCAGCGGAAGATAAAGATCTAATAGTATAATATTGCACTATCACAATTATCTATTGGAATGCGCGCCTGCGAACGTGGCCATAGTCATAACAACGGCATCGGTATGATGCTGTGTTTCTATACATTATGACGAGTTAGCAAAACTGTTGGTGTCAGTAGTCATATATTTATTATAACAAGCTCCTTGAACTTCTCTCTGTTCACAACAGAGAGGAGAGGAAGGCGTTTTTAACTGACTTCAAAAAAGAAGGAGATTCTCAATTCGGTTGTATTTTTTTATCATCATTTTTTTTTTTGGAATTATAAAACGGGCGAATAAAAAAAAAACTGAGACTGATGATGAGATACTGTTTTAATAACTTGACCGGTTTGAGTAAGCGACAAATTAACTAAACTAACGACAAATTTTAATCAATAATAAAATCCAGAACTTACTAAAATTTTATTGAAATCCTAACTAAGCGACTAAATTAGTGAGTGCTTAATTACTAAGTAAGCGGCTAGAAATATGTTATGTTAAATAACAAAGGGACAAAACTATTATAGAAACACCGACTTCCGAAATTAAAGTTAGACATTTTAACAGCCATCCAGTCTAAAAACATAAAGAAAATGAAAACAAAACATTTGACATGACATTTTGTCGTTCTAAAAAGCGTTTTTGAAATTCATAAGGAGGTGCATAGGTATTATTGACATAATATAGCGTAATCTCAACAACTTTAAACTGGAATATCAATAGTAATGTCAAATACAAAATTGTTTAGTTTAATCTGTATACTTTTGTATATATTTTTCATCACAAGACACTAAAAAAATATGCCAGCAAAATTTTGTTCGGGACTTCGCCATGATCCTTTTGTTCATACATTCTTTACATAAAAATATCGGGCTGCCTGTTTCGGGCTTCGTTTAGACTAAGACTAATGTATATAGATTTTACTACTTGTATACGTTAACATAATTATTTTATCAATAGTCGTACTATATATAAAGAAACCCAGTTCGCATTTATCATCGTCACACAATGGCAAGGTTTTCATTAAGAACTGGTGGAACAATAATATTATGTCTAATGGATTGAGTTAGTGGTACCAAGTATGGTAACAGTTTTTATTAACCCTGCAGTGGTCTCGCGGATCATATGAAAATAAAAGTATTTATATATATATATATATATATTTATAATATATATATATATATATATATTTATAACTAGCTTCTGCCCGCGACTTCGTTCCCGCTCCACCCTACTATACCTTACTCTACCCTATTCTACCCTACTCTACCTTACTCTACCCTATACTACAATCATTTTCATTTTTTTCCCACAAGAACCTTCTCCTCACAATAACAAATCCAACAAAAAAAGAATTAGCGAAAATGGTTCAGCTGTTCTCGAGATTTGCGCTTAGCAACACATTTAGCGATTCATTTTTATTAAGTACTAGCTGTACCCGCGCGGCTTCGCTCCCGCTCTTCCCTACTTCAGCCTACTATACCCTACTCTACCCTACTATACCCTACTCTACCCTACTATAACCTACTCTACCCTACTCTACCCTACCCTACTCTACTCTACTCTACCCTACTCTACCCTACTCTACCCTACTCTACCCTACTCTACCCTACTCTACCCTACTCTATCCTACTCTACCCTACTCTACCCTACTCTACCCTACTCTACCCTACCCTACTCTACTCTACCCTACTCTACCCTCCTCTACCTTACTCTACCTTACTCTACCCTACTCTACCCTACTCTACCCTACTCTACCCTACTCTACCCTTCTCTACCCTTCTCTACCCTACTCTACCCTACTCTACCCTACTCTACCCTACTCTACCCTACTCTTCCCTACTCTACTCTACTCTACCCTACTCTACCCTCCTCTACCTTACTCTACCCTACACTACCCTACTCTACCCTACACTACCCTAATTTTCATTTTTTTTTCCATAAGAACCTTCTCCTCATAATAACGAACACAACAAAAAAACAATTAGCGAAATCGGTCCAGGCGTTGTTGAGTTATGCGCTTACCAACACATTTTGCGATTCATTTTTATATTATAGATATTACTTATAGATATGTATTTTTTTAATATATAAGTATGTTTTTCAATTGTCTAGTAATATACGTTCCAAATAAGAATAGCCATGTAGTGACGTCACCTCGTACTGTCAAATCGAAGAATTAATAGTGTGAGCAAAACAAAAAAAATAATTTATATAAAAACGAAAAACGTTTAATCAGAATCCAGTTCTTCAATTTTGCCCAATTACTTGCGATTTGATCAGAATAGAAATGCTTGAAAATTCCACTTGTTTTTGAGATACCTACCTACTCGAAATTCCTAAAAATTCTCTGTTTTTTGGGTTCTACTTCAATAGTATATAATAAAGAAGTAAAGTTTGTTTTTTTGTTTGTAGCAGGTAATCTCTGAAAATACTGGTCCGATAGCTAACATTTTTTCACTGATAGAAAGCTGCTTTATTCCTGAGTGACATATGCTATATTTTACGTACGCGGGTGAAGCCGCGGGCAAAGACTAGTCATCATCATCATCATCATCATTTCAGCCGCTACACGTCCACTGTTGGACATAGGCCTCCCCCAAGCGTCGCCACATCAAACGTTCCTGTGCGTCCCGCATCCATCGGTTTCCCGCTACCTTCACCAGGTCATCGGTCCACCTTGTAGGAGGCCTTCCAACACTGCGTCTTCCGGTACGCGGTCGCCACTCCAAAACCTTTCGGCCCCAACGGCCATCTGTTCTGCGAGCAATGGCGCGGTATCTTCTCGTCCAACATACCACAGTGTCTCAAGACGAAAGTCTTTAACCAGTGCGTGTTGCCAGTGATGACATATGGCTCCGAAACGTGGTCGCTCACAATGGGCCTCATCAGAAGGCTTAAAGTCACCCAAAGAGCAATGGAAAGAGCTATGCTCGGGGTTTCCTTGCGTGATCGAATAAAAAATGAAGATATCCGCAGGAAAACTAAGGTTGCCGACATAGCACAAAGAATTGCCAAACTTAAGTGGCAATGGGCAGGGCAAATACTAGTATTTTATAAAAATATAATCTGTATGACCACTGCAGGTTAACCCTCGCAGCGGTCGCATTGTTACGGTGTAGAAATGTAAGAGAGAGTCATGAGAGTGTGATGACGAATTTATGCACGTGCGAATAACACGCGTGGTGTTCTTTTGCTTTTACAAGACACGTGTCAGATGTGTGAGATGGTATGGAATATAATAGATTCGTATTATCTTTTCTTTTATTGATATAAAACAAACTTTTTCCCGCGGCTTTACCCGCAGCAATAAATATGAAGACACCTAAATTATAATCGGATGGGAAGACGAGGCTTTTTTGCTTATACTCACAAACTTCCGCTAATTATGAAATCAAGTATCTTAGATACTTACAGAAGAAGACAAGTTTACGTTGTAGGACCTATAACGGCTTATCAACCCGGTTTCACTTATAAGGGAGTAGGTAGCATGAAAGACTGGTTTGAGTAGTGTACACAGTTTATGATGTTTATAATTATTAGTTTTTAGATTTTTGTAGTACAGTGTCAAGGGAACGCAAAGGGCAACTGAAGGACATAGGTGGATTTTCGACAGTAGTCACTAGATGTTTTCCTACCTCGAAAATCTATAAAAGCTAGTCCTCTTTTTTATTTTAAGTTCATCCATTCAATGTATAGGGTACCTAACTCTTTTACTAGGGGTTAAATTAAATACCGCTAGTAAATACTTGTGGTACAAAACTAGGTTTTAAAATACTAGAGAAAATCCCAGATTCCAATTAACCAGCAGTAAAAAAATGTTATTAATAGAAAGTAATATTATTAAGTACCATAATAACTATAAAATGAAAGAAACTCGTGGTTGCTAAATAGAGAGGGAGTGTCACTGACCTTTGTACGCCTGTTGCATAGAGATACTAGGTATTAGTGATATTTATTCGTAATAAATAATATCATATTAATTAAGGGAATGTGAAGGGGTCAATATATCTATGAATAATAACGCTGAGTACTTATTAGTATCTAATTATGAATGAAAGCTGACAGACGATGATAACTGACTAGTTTTTTACCGTGTCGTCTCTCGTGGCCTGCCTCACAAGATCCGTACAATTTTCTAGTAAAGAAAGGTGGAAAACTTGTTGCACACACAGATACACACAGTGCAAAAACCAATATGTAGAAGTTTATCTATGGTCTTCAAATATGAAATTGGCGTGTTTTAAATCGGATTAACTTGGACTACAAGTTCAAATAAACTTATTTTAACAATATTGAAAGTACTTATAGCAATACCTACACCCTGTAACCTCGTTCATTAATAAAAAAAAATATTATTATTATTACTTTGTTAATTCTTTTCCTAATTATTTGTAAAAATCTGTCAATTGTACCTAAGTTATTTAAATCCGTTGTAAGGCATAACTTCAAAATATTGGTATTAAGAGGGCCCTTCCCAATCCGTCTATCATCAACTTGAGCATGCTTTAAAAGCTTGTAATTTCAGCCAACGCAATGTTTGATAAAGACGTATTACGAAAAAAAAAAGATAACGCCTAAATAATGCGTAAACGCTCTGTTGTTATTTGATGCTTCCGTCACTCACTACAATATTTCACAAAACTTGTTCCAGGATAACTATATTTTTTTTTTTTTGGAAAAAAGGTGTAATTCAGAATAAAGACACGAATTGCGTACGCTCTCTTGTTGTCTTTCTATTGTGTCTCTAATTACATTATTGGAATGGGCAAGGTATTTACCTATAGATAAAATTTGTACTTTTCAAATTTATGAAGGAATATTCACACAAAATAGAAGACATTGAGATAGGTGGACTGGATTAGTTTTACACAAATGCTTTACACGAACATTTCAATAGAAACCTAAATAATGTTCACAAGAAATTTGTGTTACTAAAATATCTAGAGAAAGATGATGAAAGATGTATAATAACGTCATAATCACGTAAAAACGGTTGTATAAAAACCGGCCAAGTGCGAGTCGGACTCGCCCATGGAGGGTTCCGCAGCAGCAAGTAACGTAATATAAAAGTTCTTGTAGTTCGTTGTAACTTTGATCGATGTTTTAATAATGGTGTATTTTTTTAGATTTATGACGTATTAAAAAAAACTACTTATTAGATCTCGTTCAAACCAATTTTCGTTGGTAGTTTACATGGTAATGTACATCATATATTTTTTTTAGTTTTATCATTCTCTTATTTTAGAAGTTAGAGGGGGGACACACACATTTTACCACTTTGGAAGTGTCTCTCGCTCTAAACTATTCAATTTAGAAAAAAATGATGTTACAAACCTAAATATCATTTTTGAAGACCTATCCATAGATACCCCACACGTATAGGTTTGATGAAAAAAAAATTTTTGAGTTTCAGTTCTAAGTATGGGGACCCCCAAAATTTATTGCTTTTTTTCTATTTTTCTATGAAAATCTTAAAGCGTTTCATAGAATACATATACTTACTAAGTTTCAACAGTATAGCTCTTATAGTTTCGGAAAAAAGTGGCTGTGACATACGGACAGACAGACAGACAGACAGACAGACAGATAGACAGACAGACAGACATGACGAATCTATAAGGGTTCCGTTTTTTGCCATTTGGCTACGGAACCCTAAAAACTAGCTTTTGCACGAGGCAACGCCCGCTTAAAAAAATATAACCTATATGACTCAGGAATAAAGCAGCTTTCTATCGTTGAAAACATTTTTAATATGCGTATTTCCTCGATTTGTCCAGGCCCTTCGACACAGTGTTGTACGACAGGCTCTGGAACAAGTTGCAGGGCACGGGCGTACCGGCGGAAGTTGTTTCGGTGTTACGGTACTGGTATCGTTGTCAGAGAAATCAGGTGCGATGGACGGGGGCTCTGTCGGATGAATATGGCTTGGAGTGTGGCATCACTTCTCCTCTGTTATTCAACCTGTACGTCAATGACCTTATCGTTGAGCTCAGCAGTACTCATACAGGATGCTTTATTGACGGGGTGAGTGTTAACAATATTAGTTACGCTGACGATACGGTGCTGCTGGGGCCATCAGTGAGAACCATTCGCACGTTGATAACCAGGTGTGAGGCTTATGCGGCGGAGCACGGGCTTCAATATAATTCAAAGGGTGAGTGATATTTAAGTCTAATAATTATAGACCGGACCGTGCTCCGCCAATTATACTTAATGGTGTGGCTCTACGGGTTGTGAGCAGGTTCACTTATCTGGGGGGCATATTATGACAGAAGATCTGAGTGATGACGCTGATGTTGAGAGGGAGCGCAGGGCGTTGGCAGTCCGGGGGAATATGATTGCTCGCAGGTTTGCTCGATGCTCGCGTGATGTAAAACTCACATTATTTAAGGCGTATTGCCAATCGCTTTACACAAGCAGCCTGTGGATGAGCTACACTCACCGGGCTGCCAATTCGTTGCGCATCCAATATAATAATATATTTAGGATGCTGTTGCGGTTGCCTCGCTTTTGTAGCGCGTCTGGTATGTTTGCTGAGACGCGTACTGATGGCTTCCATGCAGTCATCCGTAAGAGGGCTGCGTCTCTGCGAAAGCGTCTGCATGGCAGCAGTAATAGCATCCTGCAAATGATTGCCGCTAGGTTGGACTGCCCATTCCAAAACAAGTAGATATGCATTTTAATATGTTGACCAAATGTTACTGTATTTTTATTTTATTGATTAAGTGTAATTTTTTATGATGTTAATTTATGTATTTATTTAGGTATTTTAATTTATATAATAATTTGATTTGATTTGTGTTGTTTTCGACATGTTTAGATTGAAATTTTAATTGTAATAATAATGTAGGTATAGAACGGGAATGTTATGGATACTAACATAGTTTTTAAGTTTTTGTTACAAGCTTTATGAGTATAAGAGTGCAAGCTCGAAATAAATGATTAATAATAATATATTCAATAATAATTAGATGATTTCCCCACAAAAAAAATACTACTTAAACATTTTTCTTTTGCAGATTAATAATAATATAATAAAAATAATATCTCTTAATAAACTGGCGCACTTCGCCATCAACGATTGCATCACTTCTTACTAGGTAACTGCCTAGACCTTTATCATATGGAATCATAATCAAGCATTTACGAAATTAATTTCTTGAAGAAAACGTCAGCTGAGCGAGTTCAATGACCTGAAGGTAATAGTCGGCGTTGCGTACAAACTACCTACAGGTCATTGAACTCGCTAAGCTGAAGTTTTCTTAAAGAAATCAATTTCGTACTTGCGTAAATTAATACGAATTTTGAAAAAAAGGTACTTTATTTTTTAATTTTATCTCTACAAATCGATAGTGTTTCATGTCCCGGATCGGCCCTCACCGATTAAAATTTAGCGGTGTATATTAGTATAGATTATATTACGCGCTTCTGGCAGTGTAGTTTCACCCAGGTGATAGTAGAATATTATCTCCGGGGAACCTACTCCTGGGATAAAAAATTAGTTAATTTTATAACCGTGCTCCATTGTCAATCACATCGTCAATAGGAAAAAAAAACTTGCCTTCCTGCAAATAGCTTGAACCTCGCCACATAACAAATTATATTGAGATATTCATAACATATATAATATATGTACTTACATCTAATATGCTATCTACGTATTAGGTTCTCTATATGTCACGTGATTCGGTCGAAACGTGAAAAAATGGATGTTTAGAAATTTGATTGTGTCGCATTTATTTATATTGTTTTGTCTATACTAATCTATGCAATTATAAAGAGGAGATTTGTATTTTTTTTTATTTGTAATGAATGAAATCAAAAACTACTGGATCGATTAAAAAAGTTCTTTCACTAGTTTTTTTTAAGGTAGGAAGTCATCAACGCTCGTGCTCTTTAATTTTTTTTTTATATATGGACCACATTTTTTATTTTTTATTAAACTCAAAAGAGTTTTAAAAGATGCACGACTGCACGTACATTTTAATTTACTTTATGAGTTCTTTTTTTTTCAAATGGTTTTGACGTTCCAAATTCAAATCACATTATTCCCAAGGGAACACACATATACGAGTAATTAGATCCCTAGGAATAGAATGACTTGGTTTAGATTAGGGTTGTATGACATACAAAAAGGTATTATCGAGATGGTGGTGTAAAAAAGTAATTAAAAACAAAGCGTCTTTCCCACTGCCATAGATTAAATTCAATCAAGCATAATATTACAAATAACATAATCATAATGTCACTAACACCAGTCATTCTGCTCGTCTCGATTCATTTGAACGTCGTAAAACAATTTACCTTTCAGTACGATTACTCCTAAGAGGAAGTAATCGACTCTTAGGTAATTAAAGTATTGTAGTAATCGTTAACGCACGTTTGAGGATGTAGATCAAGCAGAAATAGAAAAGTTTGTGACCCATTAAGTAGTTATATGAATATTCTTGTTATTATTATTGATAGACACGCGTTACCAAGGTTACCGACATCGAAGGCGTGGGCTTGCGAACCACGAGCAATGGGTAGCTCGCCGTCCGACCGTCCGGTAAACGTTCGGACCGAGCCCAAGATGTCGCTAAGCATATTACTGCCCTTATCCCATATTACTTGAGGTCGGCGCAACACGTTTTTTTCTTCCAATCTGTCCTGTCACCCGTCAAACTATCACTAACTCCCTTCTCTTTCATATCACTCCTCACACAATCCATCCATCTTTTCTTCGGCCTTCCTATCCCTCTCCATCCATCTACATAATTATATACCTACTCAGAACTCTTTTGGTAATATGCGCTTCATCCCTCCTCTTCACATGACCATACCAAGACAACCGATTTCCTTTCAACTTTTCAGTCACTGGCGCCACTTTCAAACTTCCTCTATTAAACTCATTTCTCACTTTATTCATTCTCGTCACACCACACATCCATCTCAACATTCTCATCTCCGCTACATGCAATCTTTTTTCATCCTTCTTTTTCACAGCCCAACATTCTGATCCATACAGTATGACAGGTATGCACTATGCACAAATATAATTACAGTAAAATAAAAAAATTAAAATAATTAAAACCCTACGCTCATCATCATCATCATTTCAGCCGATAGATGTCTGCTGTTGGACATAGCCATCCCCCAAGTGTCACCACAATGAACGATCCTGTGCGTCCCGCATCCATCGGAAATCTGCAACCTTTACCAGGTCCACCTTGTACGAGGCCTTCCAAAGCTGCGTTTTCCGTAACGCGGTTACCATCCAAAACCTATCAGCCCTAATGGTCCTCTGTTCTGACTAGACTTTCGTCTTGAGACACTGTAGTCTATCGGAGGAGAAGATCCTGAACGCCGCCCAGCCGAGTCGGATTCGACGGTTGACCTCTTTCTCGAAATTAAATGCAACCAACTGGACTGTCTATCCGAGGTAGACGTAACCATCCACAACTTCGAGTATAGAGTCTCCGATCTTAATAGAAGTGGGTGCTATGCTAATTACAATTCACAAAAATCAAAATAAAATATGGCGTCAAAAAACTCTTCCACATCGCTGTCGACTGGTAATGTGCCCAAAAGACTGGCGGCATTGCCACGCTGTATGGCAATGCTTATCCTCTGTCCGAGGTAAAACCCAGCCACAGTCATGCGAAATGTCAACTAGACGTTTCGACAGATCTTTAAGCTAGAAGAAAGAAAGAAAGAAAGAAAAAGTGTAGAACTACATTAGACCGACGCACTCGTGTAACACGCCTGATTTGTACGTGGAACGACGTCGCGTCATCGCGTGGCGTGGATTAAGTGTAGCTCTACAAGTCTATTTGCCATATAAAATGTATGGAGACCGACGCGCCTAGGTCGGCGTGTGTGGCACACGTGTGAGCAGTGCAGTTCTAGCTTTATACAACTACATATTTAAATATGGTATAATATAACTTTCTTTAACTTACCAGCTATGTCCAGTGCCGTTTCATAGTCTGCTACCTCGGGCATGGCATCTTGTTGTGTGTCATTGCTCGCTGTCCGCCGCGTAGCTAGAAACAAAAATATTTATTGGTTTTTGTTCTAATAATGCAATAAACATAAAGTACAAAACTAAACTTATAACCTGTGGTAGACTTTTACTGAATAAGGGCTTTATTGCACTAGCAGTTTGCAAGCGGCTGTGGAACGGGGCGAGCGCGCACCGAATGCGTCGCGAACACGTGACAAATTCGCAACGTTTTTACGCGTGTTTGATATCGTACAATAAACTTAGTAAGAAAATGGATTCCGACGAGGAGATACTGCTGTTAGCTTTGTTACTTCGAAGACGCCGCAGTGTCGCACCTCGTTGCCAGATCTCATTGCGCGTCCAGCTTTGAGGATCCACTAGTATCATAAGGCTCTAAAACCCTCGTGTGTCTTTTAGTTGCCCTTTGCATTTCTGAGCCACGACAACTATTTCTCGTTTCCTGTAATCGTAGCAGACATCGACCCTACAGTTTTGCTGACATATTTTTGAAGCGCGCGTGAAACACTACTTGCCGTCGATTTGGGCTCGGGCCTTATAAGATAGCAGGACAGTGAGCCACCCATTGCTTGTTGTCCCCAAGCCCAGGTGACCAGGAATCGCCCTACTATTCTCTACGTACACAGGAGACGCTAGGAGGTCTCCTGTGAGTTGTAGTGTGTGCGGCCATTTCCTTCCAGTAGGTGATGATCGCTTCCCGTTCCCTCTCACACTGGACTATGATCTGAACCACTGCTAGAAGCGAGAGGTCGCTGCCACCGATCGCCTCTACGAGGGCACGGCGGTGCTCCGTCCAATCGGGCCATAACTTCACTGCAAGCCCCACCGTATCCTCCGACCAGGCCATCCACATAATGATGAAATTTCTTCCATGGAACCTCCCGTACTGGCAATGGCCAGTGAGGACCTGCGTCAGGCGGAAGGTGAGGACGTCATGGTGCCTATCAAGCCACTCCTCAAAGAAGGACTTAACGCCGCGATGGTGGCGTGAATAAAGTAATATACACCAGAACTGACGTTTTCAAAGATAATGCTCATTGCTTTTGATCTTACTTAGGTGTGCCACAATTTATTTTTTTAATTTTAGATATAAATTTTTTTGAGATACCTAAATATAGTTTAAATGTCATCTGGGATTCTGGTCCAAGTTATCACGAAAGAATACAAAGTGGTCCCAGGTCAAAAAAAGATTAGGAACTACAGATAAAAGGCATTACAATAGCCATTACCTAACATATCCAAAAAAGATGTTACATAAAATAAGAAAGAATGTATTTATTTTTAGTATAAGATATTATATAGTTATATAAGTATTTATTGGTTTAATTTAAGATTTCGCAAACTCTTCTTCACTCATCTCTGCACACTACTGTCTACATTTCTTGTAATTTCTCCTTTCGCAGGTCTGCTGGAAGAAATTTCTATTTGAAATAAGCAGTACCTTTGTATAAAGTATTCTAATAATGTTATCCTCATCAATATATTTGTGTGTACATAAATTGTAAAATACATTAAAATAAATAAATAAAATAAAGAAAGCCAAAAAAATATTTGAGACTCGCACAAAACAATAAACTCAACATAAAATAACTTAAAAAAAAAAAACAAAACAACATTTCAAATTATAACAAGATCTGCGCAAAAAGCCTAAGCATAAGCAACGATATTTTAAAAAAATAACGCAGCGTTGGTATTCTGATAGGGCATGTGATACCACGGACACAGTCACGAAACACAGACTAAACATAATAAAAAAAAAATACAATGTTAATACACTAATAAAGTAAAATAAAATAAGAAACTGGCTGACATATCAACGTACAGCCGGAAATTACTAAGCGTGAAATTTTGCACAAGATTTCCTTTTAATTCATTAAACCCCAAGCGAACGCCGCCGGTTCGCGCACCTATTGTCTTTCTATTGTGTCTGTGATTTCCACGATTGAAAGGTTAAGACGGTATCAGACTGTTCACTTTTCTTTCATTTTTGTCTTTCATACGGCATCTTTCATTCGAAATGATTCGTCTGAACCCCAAATGAAACAAGAGTGCCGAATGAATTCATTAATGAACCGATCCGACGATGTTAGAATTTTTCATTCGGCATCTTTCACTCCAACTGCGAATGAACGAAAAATGAACGATCTGCACATAGAGAGAACGTTCACTCGGATTCGGTCATTTTGTTTCATTAATGTTGGAGCAATAAGGCAGTAAAAGTTCTTCAAATTTACATTCGTCGATTCGCAAATGATTGCGATACTATTCAGGATCTTCATCAGCTAGTTCTCTCAAGTGTATTCGAAGCTCCAAACATATTTCTTCTTCCAATCCATGGCCGCACCCACCAACAATGACGTTTTCTATGCTTCTTTTTTACTAACTTTTTGATTAAATGCTCACAAATTAAACGGATTCCGAGACGCACGACTTCACGCGAATTATATTTAAAGTAACTAAAGATGAACGTTCTTTTCTTTATCATTCGTAGTAAGTCGTGTGAACATGGAATGAAAGAAAAATGAAGCATTCATTCGTGTGAATGTTCACTAGAGTGAACCGTCTGATATCACCTTTATGACGTAGGCGAGCACTAGATAGGATAATACGCGCCTCCGTAGACGCGGGCTTGCGGCGGACAGTGAACAACGGGTAGCTCGCTGTCCGGCCGTCCGGTGACTGTCCGGACCAAGCCCAAGTTGTTGACGGCGCGCACTGTTCCCGCGCGCCTCAAGAAGTTGTCAGCAACAGCAGGGGCCCAGCCGGGTCGAAGCCTACTGGGGCCAGGGTTATCCGAAAGGGCACTCGAGCCCCGGTATGAAGGCTTGAAGGAACGGGATGGGTTTTTTAGTCAGTAAGAGTCTGACACTATCTCCCGCTCCGCCCAAGAGCGGGGGTTGTCATAAGATGATTTTTCCCATCGAAAAAAAAAAAAGCACTAGATAGGATTTTTCAAAATTTACCCTCTAATCAGATGATTAGAGGATCTTCTTATTCCTGCCCTTGTCCCGTTTTATTTGGGGTCGGCGCAACACGTTTTTTTCTTCCATTCTGTCCTGTCACTCGTCACTCGTCACACTATCACTAACTCCCTTTTCTTTCATATCAATTCTCACACAATCCATCCATCTTTTCTTTGGCCTCCCTCTCCCTCTCCATCCATCCACATGTAAATTCATAACTCTTTTAGCAACATGCTTTTCATCTCTCCTCTTTACGTGGCCATACCAAGACAAACGATTTCCTTTCAACCTTTCAGTCACTGGCGCCACTTTCAAACTTCCCCTAATATACTCATTTCTAACTTTATCCATAGGATAAATTCTAAAAATACGACCAAACCTTGTATAAAGAAACGTACTTTGATTCGGGCGAAGTAAAATATTAAGTAAATACAATTAGTCATTCACCAACCGACGCTTGATGCTTCATTATCATTTATCAATGTTACAAACAAACGGTGGAACGCGCAAGCACAAGTGCAAGGTACATCATAACGTCCCTTGTCATAGCGACAATATAAAAATAACTCGGTAAAATGCAAAGGAGTTGATACTAAATTGTACAGATTACAATGGGACCGTTACTTTATACAACACCATTGTTTAAAAAGTGTAACAGTCAGTAGTTCAGATGGAACTAAACTCAATCAACTATAGTAACATTATTTTTAACAGCCTTCATCTTTCTGCCCCGTGTTAATTTGGAGTCGGCGCAACACGTGTTTTCTTCCATTCTGTCCTGTCACTCGTCACGCTATCACTAACTCCCTTTTCTTTCATATCACTTGTCACACAATCCATCCATCTTTTCTTTGGCTTCCCTCTCCCTCTCCACCCATCCACATGCTGTACAATTAGCGGCACGGCTCTTGAGCCCTGGCGTCAGAGTGGGGATCGCTTTGCGCATTCCATACATTGGCGAGCCAATCGTCGTCGTTGTTAGATACATGCTGCAAGCGCAGGGAACGAATCACGAGTGACGTCTATGACACGGAGGCGTGGCGAGCCAATCACTAACACTCCCCGCCCCCGCGGCTCACTTCGCAGCACTAAAGAGACTGAATATTTGACATCTGCTCAACTTGAAGCCAGCGCTCAAGATCCGTGCCGGTAATTGTATTCATAACTCTTTTAGTAACATGCGTTTCAACCCTTCTCTTCACATGACCATACCAAGACAACCGTTTTCCTTTTAACTTTTCAGTCCCTAGCGCCTCTTTCAAACTTCCTCTAATATACTCATTTCTCACTTTATCAATTCTCCTCACATCACAAATCTATCTCAACGTTTTCATCTTCACTACATTTTTACATTCGTCTTTTTCACACAAACAAATTCTTATTATTCCCTTTGCCTGAAACTGTACATATGTTTTTTATTTTTTACTGATATAAACCCACGAAACACGAACGATGGATGCGTGACGCACAGGAACGGTCGTTGTGGCGACGCTTGGGGGAGGCCTATGTCCAACAGTGGACGTCTTTCGGCTGATATGATGATGATGATGATGAAATCCACGCGTGTTCCTTCAAGTTACCCTTGCGTTCTCGGGCCGTGGGAACTCGTTCAAACATCCCGCAGCCCGAGTTTTACTCTGTGTGATATGAATTCTAGTTATGTATAATAATATGTGGCAGCCATCTGGTTAAATTAGCCATCCAATTGGACGCCTAGGGCGTTCATGAAACGTTGGCATCCAATGAAATGGCCATGTCGTTGATCGCAACGTTTAACCAGATGGCTGAAAGTTGTGTAGTAATTTAGTTTACTAGGGTAACCATGAGTTTATAAATTATATAAAACTATTTTTTAGTAGTCTCTCCAACGGTGCCAGATTGACTATCGGTACATCGAGGTGCTGAAGTGTTTGTACGAAAACGCCACTATGTCAGTCCGACTTCAGGACCAGACTTCGAAACCTATCCTCCTGCAGCGAGGTGTGAGGCAGGGAGACGTCATTTCTCCGAAACTGTTCACGGCCGCAATGGAGGGTGTCTTCAAGGTTCTGGACTGGAGTGGACTAGGCATTAATGTCAATGGCGAGTACATCACTCACCTTCGGTTTGCCGACAATATAGTAGTCATGGCTGAGACTACAGAAGAGCTCAGTACAATGCTCAATGACCTCAGTAGAGCTTCCGAAAGATTGGGTCTTAAAATGAACATGGACAAAACTAAAGTCATGATAAACAACCATGTAGCACCCACTCCTATCAAGATCGGAGACTCTATACTCGAAGTTGTGGACGATTACGTCTACCTCGGGCAGACAGTGCAGTTGGGTAGATCTAATTTCGAGAAAGAGGTCAACCGTCGAATCCGACTCGGCTGGGCAGCGTTCGGGAAGCTACGCGGTATCTTCTCATCCAACATACCACAGTGTCTCAAGACAAAAGTCCTGTGTGTGTTGCCAGTGATGACATATGGATCCGAAACGTGGTCGCTCACAATGGGCCTCATCAAAAGGCTTAAAGTCACCCAAAGAGCAATGGAAAGGGCTATGCTCGGAGTTTCCTTGCGTGATCGAATCAGAAATGAAGATATCCGCAGGACAACCAAGGTTGCCGACATAGCACAAAGAATCGCCAAACTTAAGTGGCAATGGGCAGGGCACATTGCTCGCAGAACAGATGGCCGTTCGGCCCGAATGGTTCTGGAGTGGCGACCGCGTACCGGAAAACGCAGCGTTGGAAGGCCTCCTACAAGATGGACTGACGACCTGGTGAAGGTAGCGGGAATCCGATGGATGCGGGACGCACATGATCGTTCGTTGTGGCGACGCTTGGGGGAGGCCTATGTCCAGCAGTGGACGTCTGTCGGCTGAAATGATGATGATGATGATGATGACTTTTTAGTAATAGTGTCTACCAAGTAATAGAGAAATATTATTAAATCAATAAATAGCGTAACTTAATTTGAATCAATTGGCTGAGTCTTAATCAGTCATTTCGAGAGTGCTAACTTTCAATATGCCAAGCTGTGCTTTTAGTTCAAACAACTATCGGCCTAAGCGTCCAATTGGATGGCTAATTTAACCAGATGACTGCGACATATAAAACATTATTTTTAATATATGTGAAACCTGAATACAGTTTGTTCAGAACTAGTAACTGAATGGATTCCAATAGTTTTAAACCATGTTATATTTTTCCCCAAAAATATTTAAAAAAAGGTCACAAATTGGACAACACCGACACTTAGTACAACACAGGTCACGGGTATTAGGCAACAGCAAACAACGTGCAAGTGCAAAACATCCCCTCAGTCGCCTGGATGGCCCGGTGACTATGTATTTTTGGTGACATAACAAGCTTATAACTTTGTGATTTTTAATGATACAGTTATGAAATTTTGTACGTAGAATCTTTATATAAAAATATTAGACACGTCTTTCAAGTTTCGTATATTATATACTAAAAATAATGTTGTAAGTATATAAGTCAGTCAGAAATATTACGCAAAAGAGCGTTTGTTTTGGATAAATGACCGATCAATCTACGATATCAAGTGAAATACCTTAATGCCTGACATGAAATGCGCCCATCGTATGAGGAAGTATGCAATGAGTAAATTGTTTAGTGCCTAGTGCACATTCGTTTTACGTTAATGCTATCGATACGTTTATGACGTTATGCGCTCCGATTGGCCCGCTCCAAGCTCTTAACCAATCAGAGAGCCGAACGCTGTAAAAGTTTGTAAAAACCACTCGGATTCAGCGCACAGATCCTGAGCCAGGTCTTTGAATCAACAGTGAATAGGCAAGAGAGTTCCATCATCGACGACATGATCGCGTATAGTCAGGAGAGATAATGGACAAGCGTAAGCGTATGTATACAAATAAATACTAAATGCAAAATCATGCAATATTCGATATGTTCTAGCTAATCTGCAGATGGCTAGACGAAATTGGATGGAACTTTCACTGACGGATAGCTAATATTACAAGGAGGATCGCATGCTTCATTTTCTCGTGGGACCGGGATGTCAAACTAGGAGACATCATCATCGTCATCATCAGCCTTTTTAATGTTCCCACTGCTGGGACTCAGACCTCTTCTCTAGGAGAGGGAATAGGCCGTAATCCACCACGCGGACCCAGTGCGTGTTGGTGAATGTCACATGTCTTCGATTTTTTTTTTTAGTTCTAGGACTTGCCGGTTTCCTCACGATGTTTTCCTTCACCGTTTTGAGAGCAGAGGTGATGAAATAAATTACAAAAAGTAATGCGCCTGGTTGGGTTCGAACCCGCGACCTACAACTCGTAAGTCGGGGCCATTATCACTCGGCCACCACTGCTCTCGTCGGTCTAAAGCTAAGCTACATTAGATCGACGCACACGTAGACCACGCCTGATTTGTACGTAAAAAGACGTCGCGTGGCGTGGATCTAGTGTAGCTCTACAAGTCTAGTTTCCATATAAAATGTATGAAGGCCGACGCGCCCAGATCGGCGTACATGGCATACGTGCATGCAAAGTAGTTCTACAGTACAATTCACGAATGATGGCGGCCGTGAAGTTAGCCTTTGCGAACGTTCGCGCATACTACACTCTTCTCGCACACGCACGTCGCCATTTGGTTCCTAAAACACGTTACTGCGCAGCCTTCTGCGCAAACTTCACGGCCGCCATCATTCGTGAATTGTACTGTACTTTAATGTAATTCCTGGTTGATAGGTATCCAACCGTCCGGTAACTGTCCTGTGAGACTGTGCTTTGAACCCAAGTCGTCGACGGAGAGCAGTCCCCGCGCGCCTCAAAGAGTTGTCAGCAACTGCAGGGGCCCAGATGGGTCGAAGCCTGCTGGGGCCAGGGTTAGCTCCGAAAGAATAGAATAGAATAGAATAGACTTTATTGTACACCAAAAAGTAATACAGCTTATACAAAAACTTCAATTTGTGGGTACAATTATGGCGGTCTTATCGCTGAAAGCGATATCTTCCAGACAACCTTAGGATGGATAAGAGTTTAAAATAATATAGTCTGTGGTGTACTGCTAACTATATAAAACACAATACTCAATTATAAATACATATATACATACATATTATAATAAGTTACACAATTTAATTAGCTCAGCCCCGGTATGAAGCCGCGACGGTACAGGCCTGGGTGCTAGCACCGGACAGGCCTGTTGACATAGACGTCGAGGCGGAGTGGTTCCGGGAGGCCATGTCGCAAATCTGCGACGCGGCAATGCCCCGAGTCCGTCCAGGGCGAGCTAAGCGCCAGGTGTGCTGGTGGTCGCCGGAGATTGCTGCACTGCGCAACGCATGCAGTCACGCGCGACGCCGGTACGCCAGACACTGCAGGCGCCGCATCCGCCCGCCGGATGCGGAGGCCAGAGAGGCGGAGCTGTATGAGGGATACAGAGCGGCAAAACGCACCCTCCGAACGGAGATCAAGCGGGCCAAACTGGAGGCCCGCAACGTGTGGCTGGGGTCTCTGAACGCGGACCCATGGGGGCGCCCGTACAATATGGTACGGGAAAAGCTCCGCCCCTGGGCTCCCCCACTGACTCAGAGTCTCCGGCCCCAGATCGTAGAGGGTGCGGTGAACGCTCTGTTCCCTGCGCGGGGGGAACACTCCCCCCCGCCCATGGCTCCGCCTCCACCGCCAGCGGTGTCTGACGCGGACCGCAACAGCGACGACGACGACGATGCTCCAGAGGTGACCGAGGTAGAGTTGAGAGTGGCGGTGCGAAGGCTAAGTGCCAAAAACACCGCCCCAGGACCCGACGGCTTGCCTGGAAAGGCCTGGGTCCTGGCCATGGAGGCTCTCGGGCCTCGACTGAGAGGGCTCTTCAGCGCATGCATGGAGAGGGGCCAGTTCCCACTTTGCTGGAAGACGGGGAAACTGGTCCTCATCGCGAAGCCAGGGCGCCCTGCGGACTCTCCGTCCGCGTACCGGCCCATCGTGCTGCTCGACGAGGTGGGCAAGCTCTTTGAGAGAGTCACTGCAAACCGCCTCGTCGGGCGCCTAACACGGGTGGGGCCGGACCTTTCGGACGGACAGTTCGGCTTTCGCAGGATGCGCTCTACGGTGGACGCCATCATGCGCGTGCGAGCCCTCACGACGGGGGCTGCGGTGTCCCGGGGCAGGTGTGTCGTGGCAGTGTCCTTGGACATTGCCAACGCCTTCAACTCCCTGCCCTGGAGTACGATCCGGAGGGCACTCCGGTACCACCGGGTGCCCGAATACCTCTGTCGAGTGGTCGAGGCCTATCTGTCGGATAGGTTTATAGTCTACCCCGGTCACCAGGGAGACTGGAAACGTCGAGAGATGTCGTGCGGTGTTCCGCAGGGGTCGGTACTAGGGCCACCCTTGTGGAACATCGGGTACGACTACGTGCTGCGCGGCGACTTCCCTGACGGGGTCAGCGTGGTTTGCTACGCAGACGACACGCTGGTTCTAGCGCAGGGAGAGTCGTACCAGGCGGCGGTCGCTCTAGCGACACGCGGGGTTGCGATGGTCGTTGACAGGATCCAGGAGTTGGGACTCGAGGTGGCGCTTCACAAATCCGAGGCGATGTGTTTCCACGGTCGCCAGTCTCGGAACGCGCCGCCATTGAGTTCCCAACTAACGGTAGGAGGAGTTCACATCGGTGTCGGGTCGACGATGAAGTACCTGGGACTCGTCCTCGACAGCCGGTGGAATTTCGTGGAGCACTTCCGACGTCTGGCTCCCAAACTCAACCGGGCTGGGGCTGCGCTCAAGCGGCTCCTGCCCAACCTTGGGGGTCCAGACGCCTCCTGCCGGAGGCTCTACGCGGGGATCGTTCGGTCCATGGCCCTCTACGGGGCGCCGGTGTGGGCGCCGTCGCTGAAAAAGCGACCGGCGGCCATACTAAACGCCTGCCAGAGGGTCATGGCGATAAGGATGGTGCGGGGATACTGCACGGTCTCCCGCGAAGCAGCGAGCCTTCTGGCTGGCCTACCACCGTGGGATCTGGAGGCAACAGTCCTTGCACACATGCACGATATGCGCGTGGAGATGCAACGCCGGGGTGAAAGTCCGCTGCCGCGACAGGTCACGGCATGGCGGACAGAGCTCCGGCGGGATCTTATGGTGAAATGGCATCAGCGACTATCGCAACCCAGTGCTGGGCACGCCACAATCGTGGCGGTAAGTCCCCTCTTTGAGGCGTGGCTGGAAAGACCTCACGGCGTCCTTACCTTCCGCATGACGCAGGTACTCACCGGACATGGTTCGTTCGGGAGTTTCCTGCACCGGATTCGTGCGGAAGTGACGCCCGGGTGTCGCCACTGTGTGGAATGCCCGGAGGACACGGTGGAGCACACAGTCGAGGTGTGCCCTGCTTGGGCGGAGCATCGCCGTGCCCTCATGGGGGCGATCGGCGGCGGAGACCTCTCGCGCCGGGCCTTGGTTGAGGCCATGGTCCGGAGCGAGGAGGAGTGGCAGGCGGTCGCCGACTTCTGCGAAGCAGTAATGCTCGCAAAGGAGGAGGCCGAACGCATCAGGCAACGGCGTTATCGCCGCCGCCGCCGCCGCCGGGATTCTGATCCCGATTTCCGGCCACCGTAGGCGCGGGCTTGCGGACAGTGAGCAATGGGTAGCTCGCTGTCCGGCCGTCCGGTAACTGTCCGGACCAAGCCCAAGGCGTCGACGGCGCGCACTGTTCCCGCGCGCCTCAAGGAGTTGTCAGCAACAGCAGGGACCCAGCCGGGTCGAAGCCTACTGGGGCCAGGGTTATCCGAAAGGGCGCTCGAGCCCCGGTATGAAGGCTAGAAGGAACGGGGTGGGTCTTTTAGTCAGTAAGAGTCTGACACTATCTCCCGCTCCACCCAAGGGCAGGGGATGTCAATGCATGATTTTTTCCCACCATAAAAAAAAAAAAAAAAAAAAAAAAAAGCCCCGGTATGAAAGACAAGAAGTAACGGGGTGGGTTTTTTAATCAGTAAGAGTCTGACACTATCTCCCGCTCCGCCCAAGGGCACGGGATGTCATTTGGATGATTCTGACCCATCAAAAAAAAAATCGTGATAGGTAGGTCGGCAGGTAGACACTCCGACGATCCGTGTACTGGAAGCCGCAGCGTTGGAAGGCCTCGATACAAGGTGGACCGATGACTTGGTGAAGGTTGCGGGAAACCGATGGATGCGAGACGCGCAGGAGCGTTCGTTGTGGCGACACTTGGGGGAGGCTTATGTCCAACAGTGGAAATGATAATGATGAGGTAGGCAGGTAGACATCTCGTACTATTCCGTTCAGTCAGGCTTACAAGTGGAACTCAGTGTTATAATAATGTCAGTTCACTACAATGAAAGTGTAACAATGAATAATGTCAACAATTCATTTTGATGTTGTGGTGTAGATTGAATCATACGTTTAATAATTTTATTATGTATTGAAAGATAACGTTTTGAAAACTAACCTGCCAATGCGGTTACATTAATCATGGATACTATCAATGCTATATTTTTAAAAGCACTGCGTATTGAGTTTATTACTAAGTCATCATGTATGTGTTGTGTTTTCACCACGTTGTATTTTATTGCTTGCGTTGAATAAGTTCGTTAATAATATATATACCTAATAAGTCCCTTAAAATGACCTGTATGTAGTTAGTACGCAACGCCAACTACAACCTACAGGTTATTGGACTCGCTTAGCTGACGTTTTCTTAAAGAAATTAATTTGGTACATGCGTAAATTAATACGAGTTTTAAAAAAAAGGTACTTTATTTTTTAATTTTATCTTTCCAAATCGATAGTGTTTCATGTACCGGATCGACCCTCCACGGGATTAAAACGATCAAAATTTAGCGGTGTATATATTTTGTTTTCTGTGGGTAAAAATCATCCAGATAACATCCCCCGCCCTTGGGCGGAGCGGAAGATAGTGTCAGACTCTTGCTGACTACAAACCTATCCCGTTCCTTCGTTGCCTTTAGTGCCGAGGCAAGCCTCCTTTTCGGAAACAGACCCTGGCCCCAGTAGGCTTCGACTCTGCTGGGCCCCTATGGTTGCTGACAACTCTCAAGGAGTTGTCAGGCGCGCGGGAACAGTGCGCGCGCTGTCGACAACTTGGGCTCGGTCCGGACGTTTATCGGACGGTCGGGTAGCGAGCTACCCATTACACGCCGTCCGCCAGCCCACGCCTACAGCGGCGGCTGGAGCGTGAGCGCCGTTGCCTGATACTCGTACGGTCGGCCTCCTCCTTTGCTAGCATTACTGCTTCGCAGAAGGAGGCGCCTGCCACTCCTCCTCGCTCCGGACCATGGCCTGTCCCAAGGCCCAGCTCCTATTATATATTCTATTATATATGCTGTTCTATTCTATCATCACCCGACGTACGGCGTGTATCCACTCTTTCGATGACAATGCGAATAAGTGTTTCGCCTCCTCGTTTATACCGCGTACATCGAAGAATTGGAACAATTTGCCTGCAGCGGTCTTTCCGTCCTATTATAATTTAGGTGTCTTCAAGGCTAAGTGAATGCTCTTCTTCTTTCTTCAAGGCTCTTAATAAACTAGTGCGCCTCACCAGCAACGATTGCATCATTGCTTACCAAGTAATAAGAGACAAGGGCAGCTGGAAGATTTTTTTTTTCATCATCATCCGTTGACGCAATAAGGGTTCCGTGCGAACTACAATTCCTGAATGGAGTCTGGAAGATTTTTCCGAAATGCATTTTTTTTTGTGACGTATTAAATTAACAACTTTGCTGTTTTCAGATTTTTTTATACCTGTGCTATAAGACCTTACTTTGTGGCAAATTTCAGGATTCTGGGTCAACGGAAAGTACCCAATGAATTTCGATCTTTGAGAGTACCTATCAAAATTTACGTTTTTATGCGACATGAACGGCCGTATCTTTTTTATTCGTTAACTTAGAAGTTTGATTTTTTCACAGCTTGAAGGGACTGCAGACCTGAGTATATGGTTTTACGCGTTCTCGAGATAAAGGGTCATGAAAGACAGACAGACGGGCGGACAACAAAGTGATCATATAAGGGTTCCGTTTTTTCCTTTTATAATACGGAGGGTTCAGAATGTTGGGCTGTGAAAAAGACGGATGAAAAAAGATTGCATGTAGCGGAGATGAGAATGTTAAGATGGATGTGTGGTGTGACGAGAATGGATAAAGTGAGAAATGAGTATATTAGGGGAAGTTTGAAAGTGGCGCCAGTGACTGAAAAGTTGAAAGGGATTCGTTTGTCTTGGTATGGTCATGTGAAAAGGAGGGATGAAACGCATGTTACTAAAAAAGTTATGAGTTTACACGTGGATGGATGGAGGGGAAGAGGGAGGCCAAAGAAAAGATGGATGGATTGTGTGAGAAGCGATATGAAAGAAAAGGGAGTTAGTGATAGCGTGACGAGTGACAGGACAGAATGGAAGAAAAAAACGTGTTGCGCCGACCCCAAATAAAACGGGACTAGGGCAGGAAGATGATGATGATGGAGTACGGAAACTTAAAAAAAATCGTCAACTAAGAAAGTTTTAAATTAAAGAGCTCTTTAATTCACAACTAACATAAGATTCAATACAACATTAATTTTAGTATAGCGAAACCCGAAACACGTGTCTAGTGTTATTACGTAAAGAATGTATGTACAATATTTCATAACTGTATTATGAAAAATCACAAAGTTATAAGCTTGTTATGTCAGCAAAAATACATAGTCATCGGGCCACACAGGCAACTGTGGGGTTGCATTACACTTGCACCCAGCTGTTTTCCGAATGCCCGCTATGACCTACCGCGACCTGTATTGTACTTAGTTTCGGTGATGTCCAACTTGTAACCTTTTTAAATATTTTTGGGAACAAATATAACATGGTGTAAAAACTATTGGAATCCATTCAATTACTGATTCTGAACATATAATCAGGTTTCGCATAAACTAAACATTATATTGTATATATGTATTTGTTAATTTATTTATTTTTATGTTAGATTTATTTATATAGGTTTGTATGTTGTAAGAGAGTCGTGATGGCCGAGTGGTAAGGGCTTCGACTTATGAGTAGTAGCGGGTTCAAACCCAGCCAGGCGCATTACTTTATATAATTTATTCATCACCACTGCTCTCAAAAACGGTGAAGGAAAACATCGTGAGGAAACCGGCATGTAATAGAACGAAAAATTCGAAGACTTGTGACATTCACCAACCCGCACTGGGCCCGCGTGGTGGATTACGGCCCATTTCCTCTCCTAGAGAGGAGGCCTGAGTCCCAACAGTAGGAACATTTAAAGGCTGATTATGTATGTTTTATGTTATGTATATATTGTACACTGGATCCTACTGTCCTATGTGTTCACACTCAAAAGTTTGCTTCGAGAAAATTCATTCTAAGTTTAGCTTGCCTTTCTACATGGATTGTCAAATCACTGTGTAATATTAATTATTTATTTATTATATAATAATAATAAGCATTGCCATACAACGTGGCAATGCCGCCAGCCTTTTGGGCACACTTCCAGTCGACAGCGATGCGGAGGAGTTTTATGACGTCATATTTAGCTAGGCATTTAGTGTATATATTATTTTTAAATATTTAAGTTATTGTTTAATTTGTTTATTATTTCTTTGTGTAATACTTACTTACAATTCCAATAAAATTAAAGCTATATTTAAATATGTACAAATATGAAATAAATGAAATATTTATTTATTATATATTTTATTGTACACCATTACACATACAAAAAAGAAAACTAAAACACATACATAAAATGGGCGGCCTTATCGCATTCCGCGATCTCTTCTAGGTAGAGATGTGCTTTGCCGACAATATAGGAATATTGTTGGCAATATTGCCACCAATATTCATACTTCGGGCAATATTGCCACCAATATTCATACTTCGGGCAATATTGCCACCAATATTAATACTTCGGGCAATATTCCCACCAATATTCATACTTCGGGCAATATTCCCACCAATATTCCTACTTCACGGCAATATAAATTGCGGGAACGGCACATCTCTACTTCCAGGCAACCTGGAATCGACAGTAATTGCCTGGACAAGAAATGGGAATAAGAAAGAATTAAGAATTCAATCTTACTAATTTTAGTGATAGCGGAAAATTACATTTCCTAATAGGTAGGTTTTACAACTGAAATCCGGTTCAATAGATTTTTATAGCCCCTTTATCGAATATTTTCCGTTTTCAAAGCAACAGCGACCGTTTCAAGATAACACTGTTACGTGAAACTTGTAAAATCTAAGGTTTTTCCACAAATGACTGGCCTGTTGGTCTAGTGGTTAGTAGCCCTGACTGTTATGCCGAAAGTCGTGGGTTCGATTCCCACCCAGGATATATGATGAGCATGATAATTTGTTCTGTGTCTGGGTGTAATTTATCTATAATTATTTAGAAATATACAAGTATGTTTATCGGTTTTCTAGTACCAATAACACAAGCTCTGCTTAGCTTGGAACTAGACAGCGTTGTGTGATAGTGGTGGAATATTATTATCTAGATATTAATTACAGGTTCGATTCGTCGTTTGTTGGATGAAAAAATGTCACTCAGATTTTGAATAGGTATCGTAATTTATCTTTATGATCAAGAATCAAAGCATTATTAAATAAACCATTTATATGCACTTTTGAATTGTCAAGCCTTTCAATCAGAAAAATGATGCTTATTACAAATTCCAAAGCGAAGAAATCTATGAATAAGAACGTGTAAGAAGCTCCATGGTTATTCTTTTAAATCATTATGTATTACAAATACATAATATCTCGATTACATATTTCTTGCCGCCACTACTATGAGAACAATATAAATAAATTAAAAAAAAAGCAATTTTAAATATAGAAATTAAAATACGACGTTTTGAACATTTTAAATCCCAATTCATATAATATATTTTGGCAAATGGCAATCACACTTACACATAAAAAGAGAAAATGAAATTTTCACGAAAAAATATTTGCGTAATTTTCTAAACGCAAGTCTGCCTCTAAGTACCTCAAAATATTTACACAGAAAAATCGCAAAAAAAAAAAATTTCCACTTACGGCTCTGAATCCTGGGTAAAATTTTGCAAACCATAGTGTAGTATTTTAATCACTGTTCGTACACTAAACCACGGGCGCGAGTGCCGTCCGCGCGCCACACTCAGTCGCCAACCTCAAACTGCGGTCGCCATCTAACGCCATCGCTCCACAGAGCTATACGCTCACAGACAAGGCGGGGATGAAATGTAAATTAAGTTCAAGATATTACCATTTTAGCGTATGTACAGTGTAGGCTTATTATAGTAAGGCTGTTTTCTCCGCAGTGAGACAGTTTTTTTTTGTTGGCTGGTTTGCGCTTGACCGCTATCTCACCCGATGGAAAGCAACGATGTGTTGGACGATGGAACACGCTCACCTAGAAGTAATCTGTTCACTCTTGACTTAAAGATTCCCAGGTTGTAGCCGTCAGGAAACACAGACTGCGGCAGGAAATTCTACTCCTTAGCTGTACGCACAATGGAAGTGTTTCCAAAATTTGTTGTGCGTTTAGGTGGCATGTCTACCATATACCGGTGGTGCATCGCCGTATGTACGCCTGGTGGCCCAATGATGGAACGGGCTAGGCGGAAAAAATTGCAGTAACCTTGGAACGCGAAAGACAACTAAAGGAATACAGATGGCTAGAAAAAGTCTGTCATTCCCTCTCGCTACACCCCGGGCAGTGGTGGCCGAATGGTAATGGCCACAGCCAGGCGCATTACTTTGTGTAATTTTCATCACCACTGCTCTCAAAACGGTAAAGGAAAACATCGTGAGGAAACCGGCATGACCTAGAACCGAAAATTCGAAGACATGTGACATTCACCAACCCGCACTGAGCCCGCGTGGTGAATTACGGCCCATTCCCTCTCCTGGAGAAGGCCTGAGTCCCAGCAAGTCGAACGTTAAAAAGGCTGATAATGATGATGAAGATGACACCCCGGGCGATACCTGTCAGGGTCCATCAATTTTGCTGAAAGCTTTATGAGGCGTGCGTGGAACACAACATGCCAAATTAACCCGATCAGCTTATTATCTGGGTTTGCATTAGCAATATGCTCTGGAATTTACTGCGATGATCAAAAATCAGTTACGTCTGATCGGGTACATGCTAGCTTCTTATCCAATAACTTAAGAAACTTCGTAACTTTAAGATGTTAATTATAGGTTTCCTCTAGTAGATTGTGACACGTAGTAGTAGCAGGCGACGCCTTTCCTTGGCCACACTTTCCAATGAATACAGTAATTACTCATTTCTGTAACGCTTTTCTAAGAAATGGAGTTATAAAATAAGCTTTGAAGTAAGTACATGAAGTATACTTATTGGCACTTAATTTATTTTAATCTGCCGTACTGTTGACTTGTCATAACTAATTGATATTATTATTGGCATTGCAAATTAACTTGCTGATGTGATTATGATGGTGTTCCGTAGTCGGTAAAGCTTGCGACAAGATCGAAAAAGAGTCTTGTTTGTCTGGACATCTTTTGAAATACAGGCGAAAATTTGTATGCATGTTTGTTACTCATTCACAATAACACACGGATAGACCATGTCCTAGAATAACACATGGGATGTTTTTTATTCCAATGCTTTAAATTCCCTTGGGATAATGTTCATTTATGTGACATTTACGAGGGCGAAGCAGCTAACAGGAACTAGTCGATAAATTAGTAATTTGTAGTCGACGCAGCTTGCCATTTTTTTATTTTTATTTCATTATTATTATTTTTTTATTTTTTTTGTATTTTTTTTTTTATTTTTTTTTTATTTCTTTTAACATTCAACTTAATACTTAATGATCCCATTCTAGTAATTTAATTGACTCGATCCATTCACCGTAGGTATCAGATGACTTCCCTTACTATCAAATAAATGCTCATTCATTCTTGTCACATCTTCCTTATTCATATTTTTTTTTATTAGTATTATTGATAGGTTCGCGCTTGTCCTCTATCTCACCAAATAGTTGTGTGAATGGCGATGTGGTCGACGATGGAGAACGCTTGCCTAGAAGTAACCTTCTCACTCGTGACTTAAAAACTCGCAGGTTGTAGCTGTCAAGAAATACAGACATGCAGCATTACGTGTATTCCAGCTGCACGCACAATGAATGTATTCCCAAAACGTTTTGTGCGTATGAATAGGACGTGAAACATATGCCGGTGGCGCATTGTCTTACTTCTGGTAGTCTAATGATGGAACAGTCTTGACAGAATACAACCCTTTTCCAGCATGTTATTTACAACGATCTAAATAAACAAATCAGGCTCTAATAAATCAATTATTTCATTCTATCTTTATCGGCTTTCTCTTCCTGACGACTAGCCACCATTTCACTTCAACTACACATTTATGTTCAACATAATTATAGTGAGTTTGCATAAAATTGCTCTCAGATACTGGTAATGCATGTCGCTAGTAATTTGCTGTAGGGATTAACGGTGACCATAAGTAGTAATGGCGCCTGCGAAGAATTTATAAATTGTAGATACTGGGGGATTTGTGATGGCAGATAAGTGAGTATCCTGTTCAAGTTATGGGGTTCTTGTTAGTTTGTAAAAAGAGATTATAAAGCATTGACATCGCTATTTCTTTCTTTTTTAACAAGTTATAGTTGCAAATTGTTAGACAGTAAGTTATTGTGATTGGTTGAAAAACATAATCTTGTCACAAATTCTATGAGAGTTTAAAACATATTATCACTAAAAATTGGTTAAAGTCTTTTGTTAAATTGGTTAAAGTCTATGAGAGTTTAAAAACATATTATCACTAAAGATTGTTTAAAGAGCAATCTTGTGATGTCACTTAAAAAATAATTAATAGATGATATGTGACTGTGACTACAAAAATTACTTATGGTTAAATATTTTATTATAGTTAAAATTCCTAGAACTGCATTGTGTATTGCGATGACGTGATGTGTCTTTAATAATGTATTAAGTTTTTTTTTTATTTATTGCTTTTCCAATTAAAGTTAGAGGTATTTCTTGAATCGGATAGTAGAATGGCTGACATCAGTATTGCTTGCCAAATAAAAAATAGAATAAAAAAACACACTCCGTAAAGAACGCGTCTAGCATTACTAAGCTCTGTAACCAAACAACGAAATAAAAACAATAATAAGCATTTTTTTAAATGACAACAAAATCGTGGTTTTGGCAAAACTTGATTAGAAAATTAGGTTGTAATAGACAAAACAATGATTACATTATTTTGCGAATTATAATAATATGATTACTTATCATAATTTGTAGACAAAAATAGACACGATCAGTGACACTGACATAATTTTTAGGGTTCTGTACCCAAATGGTAAAACGGGGTCTTATTACTAACAATTCGCTGTCCATTCGTCTGTCTGTCTGTTTGTCCGTTTATCACCAGGCTGTATCTCATGAACTGTCTGTCTGTCTACAGTCTGTCTGTCTGTAGTTAGACCGTTGAAATTGTCACAGATGATTTATTTCTGTTGCCGCTATAACAACAAATACATACTATGAAACAGAATAAAATAAATATTTTAGGGGGTCCCATACAACTAACGTGATGTTTTGCCGTTTTTTTACTACGAACGGTACGGAACCTTTCGTGCGCGTGTCCCACTGGCACTTAGCCGGTTTTTTACTTGTGAGTTCATGTTACATGTTGTCTGAATTTCGGAAAATTTGAGAGCGTTTTTTTAATAGGTTTCCGTCTTCAAGGAATATTGTTGAAGTTAGTTATGGTTGCGTTCTTTGTGATGACAGCAGCATAATTAGCCTTACAGTGTTCCCACTGCTGGGACTCAGGCCTCCTCTCCAAAGGGTATGGGCCGTAATTTACCATGCTGGCCCAGTGCAGATTGGTGGATGTCACATGTCTTCGAAGTGTTGGTGCTAGAACATGCCAGTTTCCTCACGATGTTTTGCTACACCGTTTTGAATGAGAGCAGTGGTGATGAAATAAATTACAAAAAATAAAGTACCTAGCGGGGTTTGAATCCACGACGTGCAACTCGTAAGTTGGAGCCGTTACCACTGTGCTACATGGTCCGGAGTGAGAGGGAATGGGATGCTATCACCTCCTTCTGTGAAGTAGTAATGCCAGCCAAGGAGATGGCCATCTCCTTGGCTGGCATTACTACTTCACACAAGTGAAATAATAGACATCATCACACCTCAGCTGCAGCCACAGGAGACGTCGGGAATCATCGGGCGATCCCTGGTCTCCACAGGCTCAGGGTTGCAGGTCACAAGCAATGGGTATCTCGCCATCCAACCATAGGAGGCCTAAAAGGTCCGTTACCCGCAAGGACCACAAGGAATTTCTGAAATGGAAGCCGTAGAAGGACTCATTGAGGTTTTAATAGGTACTAGCCTGACACACCTACCCTAGAGTGCGAAAAGTAACTAAATGATTTCTCACCTCAATATACTAGGCCACCACTGTACTCAATCTTTGTAAAATTGCCAAAGGAGGTTACATACCTCTGTTATCGTTTCTGATTCATTTTTGCGAAGTACAAATGGATTTCTGTGTGACTCGTCGAACTTCGTTTCGTTGGCGACTTTTTCTGATGCAGTAGTTGATGTCAGTTTGCAGGAAATTCATTGGGTGGCAGATTTTATACTAAGGCAGATGACTTTGCCTAAAGAAACTGGTCGACTCTAGAAGGTAGAACTTAGACTCAAAAAAATGATGTGCATCCGTGTTAGACTTCCTTAACGGAAGACACTGCTAACACTTTTTACGAAATAGTTTTAAATCACTAATTGATACTATTCCACAAAATTCCAAGTTAACCTTATCTGTACAGCAATAAGGCTTATAATCCGCCGTCAACAAATGGTAGAATCGGTGATTTTACGCTTAAGAACACTGAAAGTGATTTTTCAATGAATCAGCGATTTTTTTTTTCTTTGATAGCCGTTACATGATACTGTTATCTAATTATAAGGTAAATAAAAGAAACAAATGCATTATTACTGCAGATATTTTAGTTTTATTTTTGATTTGATTCGTGACGTCAGTATGTGGTTTGGAGAGTACGTAAATATTAATCGTGCGTTTGCGTAATGTGCGTGTAGCGTAAAAATAGTGAGTGCGTTGCATAGGCTAGTTTTTAAGTCAATTTGTTAAGTCATATAATTATGATAGAATAAAATAAACTTTATTTATTTTTAGGGTTCTGTACCTCAAAAGGAAAAAACGGAACCCTAATAGGATCACTTTGTTGTCAGTCTGTCTGTCTGTCTATCTGTCAAGATCCTTTATCTCGAGAACGCGTGGAGGTATCGAGTTGAAATTAAAACCATGTACTCAAATCTGCGGTCCCTTTACGCTGTGAAAAAATCAAACTTCTAAGTTAATGAATAAAAATGATACGGCCGTTTATGTCGCAAAAATGTACATTTCGATACTCTCAAAGATCGAAATTCATAGGATACTTCCCGTTAACCCAGAATCCTGAAATTTGGCATAAAGTTAGGTCTTATAGCACAGGTATAGGAATAAATCTGAAAACAGTAAAGTTGTTACCTAAGTCACAAAAAAAACTTCTTTTGCAATTCGGACAAATCTGCGAGAATCCATTCGGGAATTGTAGTTTGCACGGAACCCTCAGAGCGCAAGTCCGACTTGCACTTGCCCAGTTTTTTTATTTACTTTCTACTTTATGATGTGTATAGGCACTAATCTTCGCATTATTTCAAGTATTTTCAGCTAATACACTGGTAAAGAGTTAACTAATAACACTTTTAAATGTATATAGGTACATAAAAGGTAAAACTGACTGACTGACATATCAACTAGTGATGTACCTAACGAATGTTAGATTTCTCACATACGCGAACGCGAATAAGAATATTTAATTCGCGAAAGCGAGTATGAATCTTGACATTCAAATAAAGTGCGCGCAAAATGTCATAAAGATTGAGATTTCGTATCCGCCAAGTTTAAACTGAACATAACAGAGCCGTTATAGACTGATTGAACGAAGCTTATCACATTAAGTTCATGTTGCTGTGGTGAAACTGCAAATGTGAAATGTAAGTTGTGTGATAGAAGAATATTAAAGTACTTAAATATAAAATTAAAAAATGAATATCAGTCAGTATCCATTCAATTAATAAATTATTATTATCCTTTTCATTTATCAGAAACATTTGCCAAACATTCGCATGTTTCTTGATTAGAATACGAATGAAAGTAGGTAGTGAATAACAATGCGAATGTCAAAAAATGTGCGAATATTCGGGAATGCGAATGCGACTATGTATTACATTAATAAATCAACACAAAGCCGATACTACTGGAACTAGGAACACAAAATAGATAGGTACAGAAGACAATCTACATACAAAGCGCGCTCGAGCAACGCACACATAGACACCGCTCACGGACACGATATCTCGGTCGCGTCTCGGACCACTCGTCGAACAGTTCCGGCTCAAACGCTCATTAGTGTGCGTCCACCGAGCGTAGGTATAAAAAGTGAAGTACATACATGAGATTGTCTTCTGTACCTATGATCTATTTTGTGCTAGGAATGTGACAAAGCTTCGTTTTATGATGTAAGCGAGCAGTGAAAGAAGATTTTCCAAAATTCACTATCTAAGGGGATGAAACGGATGTCCAAAGTTTGTATAGTGAAACCCACGTTCACGTGGACAAAGCCGCTGGCAGAAGCTAGTTTACAGATAACTAGCTTTTGCGCGCTACTTCGCCCGCATATTTACAAACTTATGTCACTCAGGAATAAATCAGCTTTCTATCGGTGAAAAAATTTTAGCAAACTGACCAGGGCCTCAAGTCTGTGTATTACAATAGTGTCAGAATGGTCTATCATTGTTTTCATGATGGTTGATTTTGACAAGTTTTGATAATCTGCTAATATAATGGCGTCATTATGACTTTCGATTGGTCAACCACCCACAAACCATTGAAAGAAAATGGTAATCTCGTACAAAATAATAAATCAATATCTGACATATGCGGCAATCTACTAAAATTTTGACAGTTCCTTTGATCATTGAACTACAATTAGAACGTCAGCGTATGCAGTTATTGCTTTTAATAACCTCGATATTGTCATTTTACCACAACTCTATTGCGTGACCATTGACCGATCAATGATCGATCATTATGAATTAACAGATTATGAACTTTTAGCAAAATGACAATGGGATCGTGTTGGAATGACGAATTTATAGAAATAGCAGACTTGGGCCCCTGCACTTCCAGAGATTACCTCCTACAAACAAAAAAAAAAAAAACTTTACCTCTTTATTATACTCGTATTAGTGTAGATATTCAAAATAACATATATTTTGTAATTTTGAATTATAATTATTTATTATTGTACTATCTGTGAATGTTGTGCATAGGTATGCACACAAAATATCGTGTAAACAAAAACATCCATCCATATCCTCTGGATATTTATTATAGAGTATTTTTACATCCTTGTTTAACTTTTAGTTCAAATGTAATTCGTTAATTTCAATTCTATGATTCAATGTTGATTGAAATATATAAATAAACTAGCTGTGCCCGCGACTTCGTTCGCATGGACTACAGGATTTTGAATTTATTTTTTCTAAAATAAAAGTAGCCTATGTTACTCCTTATTACATCAGCTACCTGTCAAAAAAAGTCGCGTCAAAATCGGTCCAGCCATTTGAGAGATTAGCCCGGACAAACAGACAGACAGACAAAAATTGTAAAAAATGTTATTTTGGTGTATGTACCGTATATATATGCATGTAGTACAAAGTAATTATTTCAATATTACAAACAGAAACTCCAATTTTGTTTATAAGTATGAATAGATGTATAGATGTTTAGATAATAATAAGTACCTACATTCAGCTGAACGTAGAACCTCCTACCTACTTTTTGAAGTCGGTTACTAAAGAAAAATAATTCAAGTTCTAAAGTCGGTGTGCATCAACATGCTCAGTGTAATCTCGAGCTATCAGCTGCTATCCATCTCTCGCTCCCGCATCACCACGACTTCAGGGAAATGGCCAATCTTCTCGTAATCTCACTGAGCTGCAAATTGACATTATTTACGCATAATTATGATGACCATTTGGCACTTGCAGTGTACTCCTCGTTTACGAAATGTGTTTTGTTTACCTTATCTAGAGCAGTATTTTTTTAGGTGAGATGATCATTCTCATTTCTCCCGCTTTATAATAAAGTGAGAGGGCGTGTCAGACTTTCCCTGACTAAAACCTACTTGAGTCCTTCAGTTGCCCTTTTTGCTTCAGTACCAGGTAACCATTTCAGAAATTCGCGTGGCCTGCTGCTTTGAGGCTCATGTAGAACACTACACGCTGTCGGACGCCTACGGGACAGTGAGCTAGCTACCCCTTGCACGTCGTACGCAAGCCTACGGAGGCCGGGGATAGCCCTGGGATTCCGGAAGCCAAGAGCGTCTCCTGTGGCGAAGACTGGAGCGTTTCGATGTCCTTTCCCTTATGGTTACGGCCATTTCGTACGCTAGCATTACTGTTTCGCAGGAGGAGACTCCTTTACCCCATCCCCTCTCGCTCCGGACCAGGCCACAACATCTATTACCATAATAATAGAAGAAAGATTTACTTTTTTTACCATTTTTACTGCCTCCGCTAGATGTAACTAATAGTTTATAATAAGTATTATTTCTCTTTCTTTTTAAAAGTAAGAATTAATTACTCCTGTCCACGATCTATGCGTTCAGAAACATGTAAATAAGACAACACTGGCTCGGCTTTAATAGAATCAATTTTCATAATTATCATTTAAGACGAAAGACGTCCTCTATTGGACACAAGTCTCCCCCAGGTGTCTTCACAACGAACATCCCTGTGCGTCTCGCATCCATCGGATACCCGCAATCTTCACCAAGTCACCAGGTCATCTGCCTTGAAGCCTTCCAACGCTGTGTTTTCTGTTACGCAGTCGCCACTCCAGAACCCTTCAGCCTCATCGACGATCTCTTTTAGCCCAGTATCACTAAAGATTGACGATTCTGCGGGTTATATAACCTGCCCTAGCCAAGTTGCTAATCTACAATAGTTAACGCTTGTAGAAAGCTTCAAATGTACGGGAAAGACGTCGCCTCAACGCTCAGTCACGTGGACAGAACAAAAAAATTGGCGGCAAGGTCAACTCGAAGCGTTCGACGCAAGCGAAACGGTTGTAACTTGACTATTATAGGGTGTTATAGGGTTATATAACAGTAACCTTGGTTTTCCTGTGGTTATTTTCATTCCTGATGCAATCACGCAAAGAAACTGCCAGTAAAGGCATTTCCAGTGACTTTAAACCAAAGATAAGAGAGTGTGCGCGGAAAGCGTATGACTTCATGCCGCCATCACCTTTCTACCATCGGACATCTCGACGTACGGCGAGTATCTACCCTTACGTTGTTGAAACTTCTACGATCCTGACTAAGCGTTTCGCCTCGTCATAAGTACATTTTTTTTTTATATAATGGATAGGCTCGCGTTTGACCACAATCTCACCTGATGGTAAGCGATGATGTGGCCGACGATGTAGCACGCTTGCCTAGAAGCAATCTATTCACTCTTGACTTAAAGACCCCTAGGTTATAGCTATCAGGAAACACAGACTCCGGCAGGGAATTCCATTCCTTAGCTGTACATGGAATGATGGAAGGACTGGAACAATTTGTCTGCTGCGATCTTACCGTCCGATTATATAGTTTGGGTGTCTTCAAGGCTAGAGTGAATAGGTTCCTCATAAACTAGTGCGCCTCACCATCAACGATTACATCACTGCTTAGGTACTATCAGTTGAGATCGCAGTCAAGCACTAGTTTATATTACTAAAATATTTATAAATATAAAAAATTTCTTTGTATAAATATTTAGGCAACACAAATTACCCTCATTGTGAACTCGCCAAAAATATTCCATCCCACTTCCATACCACACATTTCATACATAAGTACACTCGCGTACACAAGTACGAGCAAACCATATGTACAGTCGCGTCGTAAATCAAGAATCGAGCTTGCAATAACGTGCCAGGCACGCCTTGACTTTGAACTTGGACAGTCGCGTAGACAAGTGATTTGCGGAATTATTTTAAATATTATTATTGTTTACAGGAAAACGGATTTTTTTGAGCATTGTATTTCAAATTTAGATTGAAGGTAGTAAAAAAGAATTGGCGGCGGCGACCTCTTGCTTCTAGCTCTAGTTTAAACCATGGTCCAGAGCGAAAGTGAATGGGAAATGACCTCCACCTTCTGCGTGGCCACAGAACAGAAGAAATCAAATCAAATCAATCATTTATTTGCTATAAATATGGTACTGGAGTTGTTATAGTGGCAGTTATAGATCGAGACATATTTCAACTAAGTTACAGGTATGCAAATATTTAAAAAATAGAATTTATACACACATGGATTAATAAAATTGATTAACATATAATTGAAGTTTACAAAATTGATTACATAACAATGTCAAAACAGATAAAAATTAAACATGAAATAATTTTATGCATCCTTAAAAAAATTGTCAACATAAACTTTTCTTGAAAAACTCTTTTACTGAATAAAAGCTTTCCTCTATCAACCAGTCCCGTAAAACACGACAGAATTTATTATATGGTAATTCTGAAATATGTTTAGGTAAGGAGTTGTAAATAAGTGGCGCCATATATGCACAATGACGTCTAAACAGTTCTAATTTTGAGGGATAACCGCGTTAACAACCGCTTACTTTTATTATCGTTACCTTCGAAAAGGAATGGATGACCCTTAACAAATTTGGCGACTTCGTAGATGTAAATACTAGGGACAGTTAGTAACTTTTGATTTAAAAATCGGTTTACAGGAATCAAACCATTTCATACCATAAATTGCACAAATACATTTTTTCTGAGCTATAAAAACCCGGTTTACCTCTGAAGAGTCTGAGAATGTTGTGTTCTGTGTGCGTGGCAATAATGCGAACAAAGAAGATGGTCGCAGCCGTGAGCGAAAGTACAGCCACACGCCTTAGCTACTAGCACATATCCCGGATGTCGAGAGTAACAGGGTGACTCTAGGCCATTGTAGGTGCAAGCTTATAGAATAAAAGCAATGAGAAGCTCGCCGCCAGACTGTCGTGTAATGACCAAGCCTGAGGTGAGAGTGCGTCCTGTCAGCAAAACAGAATGAGACCAGTAAAGCTGATGCTCATTAGGGCTGCGGGAACGATTGAAAGAGTTACCGCCGCCCTAGAACGCAAAAGGCAACTAAAAGACACAAATGGGTTTTAGTAAAAAAAAAAAAGAAAAGAAAAGAAAAAAAATTTTTTGTCAATAAAAGTCTAAAAATATGCGAAAATAAAGTATAATTTTAATAATGTGCTAAACAAGAAAGCTAATTAATAATCAGTGTAAGTTGTCTGGCTTGCGGGGCGTAAACAAAGATATTTAATACTTTGTCAGTAATCTAGGAAAGTGCTCTGTTCTTGGATGTTGGTATAAAATTCCTTTACTTTGCAGTTATTAAATTATTACGTTAAGGTCAATAACTTTTCGGTATGTATGTACATTTTTGGTATTAATCTGAACCTGCATGTCTCTTTTTTGCGTTGAAATAGTTTTCTTCCCCAATATTCCTATATTTTGCGGTTTTTTTGTTTTTCTTAACTACTGTTAACGTAAAGGTATTTACTTATTTATAAAATTTGTTATTCAGGTTATAATAAAAATAAAAATATTGTAGGTAAGTAACTTTTTTATTAAATCAATAGTTTTTACCAATGATGATTTCGCCCGCAAAAACTAGAAAATCATCCAAAGACCACATTTTCTCTGCTATTCCAAGACATAGTAGACCGATTTTTTAATTTTTTTTTTGTGTATATTTTTTAGGTATAAGAACGTCGTAGGCTATATTTCACCAAATTTTGCCGAGTCTTTCTTTCTGTTAGGCCGTTTCTTTTGATATCATTAGCGGGCATTCAAACAATTCCCAAATTATTATAACTTCAATTCTCCCAATACGCTTAAATACAGTCATAACTCATCCTTTCAGCAATATCCTTTCACGTCTTATCGATAAAGATTAATAAAACCGCATTTAACAAAAAGCTTTACATTTCGACAATATATCATTTCATTTTGATTGTAACTGTACTCTGTCGGAGGTATTCGCAGAAGCAAAAGTAACAGCAAACCAATTTGACATGTATGTATGTGTTTGAGCTCCGTGCCCAAAAAATGAACTCACGGTTAGGTACATATGTTTGTGTTTAATCGATTTGGACTTAGGTTGTATTCAGACGGGTCTGCGATTTCGCCAGGAAATACCTAATCTTTTTTTTAAACAAATTTCGACTCCATTAAAGATCAGATGACTGAAAAATTTACATTAATATTTGAAATTATTGCTTATGAATCTTATTTTATCTTTTTATAATCTCTTTTATAATTATTGCTCAATTAATTTAAATTATTTTCAATTTTAATGGAATGATGACCCATAATTTTACCTATTTGTATGGCGAAAACGGCAGTATATTATGATCATAATATAAGATACACATAACAACTTAGTACATTATTCTTACAGGTAAATGCATTTTATAATATATATAATGTAAATCAATAATAATAATTTGTTACTACGTCACTTCATGCTAGTGATTGTTTTGGGGGCCCATTTGTTGAGTGTGCAAGTCACCCCCCTTTTTTATGGTGAGAAAAATCATCCAATGACAACCCCCGCTCTTGGGTGGAACGGGAGATAGTGTCAGACTCTTACTGACTAAAAGCCCACCCCGTTCCTTCTAGCCTTCATACCGGCTCAAGTTCCCTTTCGGATAACCCTGGCCCCAGTAGGCTTCGACGCGGCTGGGCCCCTGCTGTTGCTGACAACTCCTTGAGGCGCGCGGGAACAGTGTGCGCCGTCGACGACTTGGGCTTGGTCCGGACAGTTACCTAACGGCCGGACAGCGAGCTACCCATTGCTCATGTCCGCCAGCCCGCGCCTACGGTGGCCGGAAATCGGGATCAGAATCCCGGCGGGGGCGGCGAGAACGCCATTGCCTAATGTGGTCGGCCTCCTCCTTTGCGAGCATTACTGCTTCGCAGAAGTCGGCGACCGCCTGCCACTCCTCCTCGCTCCAGACCATGGCCTCAACCAAAGTCCGGCGCGAGAGGTCTCCGCCACCGATCGCCCCCACGAGGGTACGGCGATGCTCCACCCAAGCAGGGCAACCTGCAAGTCACCCCCTGCTTTTTAACGATGAGGTATTGCTGTTAATATTTTTAGTGTGTTAATTTAGGAAATATTTAAAACCGTAAATTATATGTTTAAAAATTAAAGAAACAAAATAATTTAATTCAATAACAATAATATTGGTTCAGTGTTAAATATTAACCCTTAACATTTAACGTAAATGTTTTTACTGTAACTAATAAAATTAACATAATTATTTTGGACAGTGGTCCAAAAACTACACCAGTATCTTGAGGGCTAGAGTTGCGTTACATTTTTCTATATTTAAAGTATGTGAGAAAATTGTTGAGGGGATTATTGGCTAGATTTGTGTTTTCAACTGAGCTGTGGCTAAATTAAAAAAAAAAAAAACTTATTTATAAAAGTTAATAGTTTTAATTAAAACTATTAGCACTTTTTATCTCAACTGTACAGCCTTAATAGTATTTTATAATAAAAACCATACAATAATTTCGATATTTCCGGGGCAGGAATGCTTTAATATTACAAGAATTTGTACTTATGTACGTTTGTTTATTACCTTCACGCTCAAACGGCTGAACAGATTTAGATGAAATTTAGCACACTGGTAGACCATGTCTTGAAAGAGCATATAGAATACTTTTTATTCTCAAAATATTCACTTGGGATATTTCACGCGGGAAAAGCCGCTGGCAGAAGCCATCACCTTATTTATTTATTTATTTAGGATCGCCAACATTACAGGCACTGGGAATTTACATAATCATTTTAAATAACTATTCAAGTGCTGTAACACTTATAGACAATCACTACATTAATAAAGAACATTAGATTTTAAAACACATAAACATATAAAATTAGTAAATAAGTTCATTTTCAATTGTATAATATATCAAGGAGAAAATTAATACTTAATTAAAATTAAAATTAATTAATAATTACAAAATAATAAAAAAAATAAAAATTATGTCAGCAATAATAATAACACAAAAACACAGAACAAGAAATATAAATGGGAATTGATAATTAGATATATTACAATAGAGAAATACATGAATGTCAAATTGGATTAATTATATTGAATTTTTAATTGACCTTAATAAATTAGCACTTTATCCCATAGAGAGAGGCAAATACTACAGAACTATTACTGTAAAGAAGAACCTATCATACTCCTGTTTATCATGCAGGTCCCGATCTAGATATTTAGCCGCCCCAGGCAAAGATAAATTTCACTGACTTTTACATATACAAAACCGTTATATAAGTCATGATATTTCCACTATCCAACCTGAAGTAGGTTGGAAGGTGGCACATAAAATTCTCAACCTGACAACTTGGGTGTAGATGGCTAGGTTAGAAGATCCTACACTGTTAAATTTTAATCGTTTTAATCCCGTGGAGGGTCAATCCGGTAAATGAAATACTATCGATTTGTAAAGATAAAATTAAAAAAAAAAGTACCTTTTTTTCAAAACTCGTATTAATTTACGCATGTACAAAAATTAATTTCTTTAAGAAAACGTCAGCTGAGCGAGTCCAATGACCTGCAGGTAGTTTGTACGCAACGCCGACAACTACATGCGTATATTAATAATAGAGTTTTGAAAAAAAGTTGCTTTATTTTTTAATTTTATCTTTACAAATCGATAGTGTTTCATGTACCGGATCGACCCTCCACAGGATTAAAACGATTAAAATTTAACGGTGTAGAATAAGTAAATTTTGCCGACCCTCATTTTTTGCCGCTCGGTCCAAATGCCCGGCTGGCTCCCCCTTAGATAGGGCCCTGTTACCATGGGTTGACTTATAAAATGCAAACCTCCGGCCCTAGAATGCAAAGGACAACTGAAGGAGCATAGGTATATGATTTTAGTCCGCAAAAGTCTGACATATAAAGATCTGGCCCACCTGGCCTAGATCAGAGAAGTCGTTAGACGATTTCTCACTTCAAAAAAAACGTATACCTACTTGAGAATTTCTACAGTTGTTTTGAAGTTTGACTGGCCCGTTGGTCTAGTGGTTAGTGGCCTTGACTGCTATGCCGGAGGTCGTGGGTTCGATTCCCACCCAGGGCTAATGTTTGTGTGATGAGCATAATCATTTGTTCTGTGTGTATTTAGAAATATATAAGTATGATTATTAGACTTGCAACGCATAGCATATTCGGCAGTATACCGAATATTCGGTGAGCCCCTTGACCGAATAGCCGAATATTAGGCAAAGTATTCGGCTGGATGTTAGCACCAAAACTTTTTTTTGTGTTTTTTTTTTTATTTGTTCTAATGTACTCACCGCCCGCGCGCCCGCAGTTGCTCTGCGTTGTATATTGCTAACGCACTGCATGTTTAGTCTTTCGCGTGATTTGAAAATCCTGCCGATTTTTCTTTGTCGTGCACTTTATCGCTACGTCATCAAATAACAATGGCGATCTACCTATAACAAAATATATTACTTAAGTATTCGATATTCGTCCGAATAATATGTAGATATTCGGTATTCGGCCAAATATAATAAAAACTGCCGAATAGGCCGAATACCGAATAGTAACCGAATATTCGTTGCAAGTCTAATGTTTATTAGTTGTCTCGCTCATAACACGAGCTCTGCTTACCTTAGACGGTGTTGTGTGATAGTTGTGAAAAAAAAAGTGTATATATATAGTCTGTCTAAAATTTCAAACGACTTGGGAATTTTGTATAATTTTAATCATTTAAAAAATACTTATATTCGATACTTTTTGTAAGGTTGTTCTATTAGTAAACAATGATCAAGATCTCTTAATCCACCTTGATTATTGAACCAGTGTTGACTACATCAGATTTCATTTTACCCTAATAATTACCCAAGTCGTTTGACTAGACAAACTATACACGAGACATTTCTATAATTGTTTTGGAATTTTGAATCAGATTTATATAAAACAAATCATCGGCACTTGCAGCATTCTTTATACATAATCTCTCATCTTATCCATTGTACAGCATCTCACAATAGCCTGGTAAAGACTTTCATATTAGCTGTAAAGTGGCTGTAAACATAGTCACGTAATGGGCAATAAATACAAACTGTACGCGAGGACGCTGAGGCCGTACGTTAGAACTGGTCCTCGCCTGCATTCCGGAACGAACTGATGGTCAGCCAGGGCCGTCAGAGGGTATTTAGGGAAGGAAAGGTTTAAGGAACTAAGTTACAGGTCGCGCGGTGAATTAAGATCGCTCGGTGAAAGTAGTGGGGGCAATCGGCGCATGTGTACAATTGCGCACAGAACTTCTTAGTTTGAACCTTAGCAGCTTAGTAACATAACTTATAATAACACTAGTTTTTGCTTCTAATTAATCTTGTAAGTATAATAAAAAAATATTTTTTCTGAATTTACCATTTAGAAAAATTATTTTTTTTTAAATTCGTTAGTTTCTTTCTTAACGTAACAATTCACGTCGTATACCATTTTTCTGGTTTGCCCTTTTGCATTTTTTTTTACCACTACGTATTACTAATACGATGATAAAGCTGTACGCAACAGTACCCAAGTACAACAGTATCCAATGAGAGCGTGAACGCAACGCGGAAATTGAAGAGCGGCTGATCTACCAATGACGTGTCGCCGTTGGCGCACACCCGCCCCCCTCACGCCGCACGTCACCAAATAGACCGTAGAATTGAATACTGCGCATGCCCCTTCCACTTTTGCCGAGCGATCTTAATTCACCGCGCGACCAGGGCCCCAAGTCTGCTATTTTTATAAATTCGTCATTCCAACACGATCCCATTGTCATTTTGCTAAAAGATTGTAATCTGCTAATTCACAATGATCGATCATTGATCGGTCAATGGTCTTGTAATAGAATTGTGGTAGAATGATAATTTCGAGCATATCAAAACCAATAACTGCACAATAACGTTCTAATGGTAATACACAGATCAAATAAACTGTCAAAGTTTTAGCGGATTACCGCAAACGTCAAATATTTATTTGTCAATATGTACGAGACTACCATTCTATGTCACTTCTTTCAATGGAGTGTCAGTGGTTGACCATTGGAAAGTCATAATGACGCCATTATATTAGTAGATTACCAAACTTGTCAAAATCGACAATTATGAAACCAATGATAGACCATTTTGACACTATTGTAACAGCAGACTTCAGCATCTGATTCATCGACTTATACTAGTCAGACAGGGCTTGTTTATCACTAGAATATAAGTCGATGAATGGAAACTATTTGTCATAATACTGAAAAGTTAAAACAAATGTTCGCTGCAGTGCTACATTGACATTATGTCGTCTAAGAGAACTATAATAATATAATATTCCACAACTATCACACAACGCCGTCTAGTCCCAAGCTTAGCAGAGCTTGTGTTATGGGTACTAGACAACTGATAAACATACTTATATATTTCTAAATACATACATATTATAGATAAATTACACCCAGACACAGAACAAATGATTATGCTCATCACACAAACATTTGTCCTAGGCGGGAATCGAACCCACGACCTCCGGCATAGCAGTCAGGGTCACTAACCACTACACTAACAGGCCAGTCAACTGTTAAAATATACAGTGCTAAGATTGCATTTAGAGGATACTTTTTTTCGACCAAATAATCTTAATCGCCATGGATTTCGTGGCACTTAGACGTTTTGTTCAACATAGTGTTATGTTCAAGGTGTACGAACTATACATTACACCTGAGTCGACTGAAGTGAGTAGGTTCTAGTGCATAGTACATTATATCGATGCCTTGATTATAAATAAAATTGTCAAAATACTGTTATATATAACTGAATTTAATTCAATTCAAAATCCTAGACACGCCGGCCGGAAGGTTGTCAAGCCAAGAGAGAGAGAGAAATTTTTAGTCGGTGAAGTCGACAACCACATCATACCATACAACTAGCTTTTGGCCGCGGCTTCCTCCGCTTACATAAAATATGGGCCTAAGTTATTCAGGAGTCAAACAAAAAAACAAACTTTATCTTTAGATATAAAAATCAAAGCCACTTTTCGTTGTAATTTTATAACTCAAGAACGGGCTCACCTATCCAAACCAAAATGTTTAGGCTTTGTTCAGACTATTTAGTACACGGTTTATGTGAAGTTTGGTAGGGTAGAGTAGGGTATAGTAGGGTAGAGTAGAGTAGTGTAGAGTAGTGTAGAGTAGGGTAGAGTAGGGTAGAGTAGGATAGGGTAGGGTAGATTAGGGTATAGTAGGGTAGAGTAGGGTATAGTAGGATGGAATACGGAAAAGCGGGAGCGTAGCCGCGCGGGCAAAAGCTAATCTCTTTATAATATTAGTGTAAACACTGTAAATTAAACTGGGGGAGCTCGCCGTCCGGCCGTCCGGTAACCGTCCGGACCGAGCCCGAGTTGTCGACGGCAGGTAGTGTTTCACGCGCGCCTCAAGGAGATGTCACCAAAACCGGAGGAGCCCAGCAGGGTCGAAGCGTACAGGGGCCATGGGTTCGCTCCTGAAAGGGAAAACCCGGGGCTCTGGAACGTAAGATAAAAAAGGAACATAGGCGTGGGTTTTAGCCAGTAAAAGTCTGACATGCATTGGGCGGAGCGAGAGATAGTGTCACACTTTTACTGACTAAATACCCACTCTTGTTCCTTCGTTGCCTTTCGTACCGGGGCCGAATCTTCCTTTTAGAAGAAGACCCTTGACCCAAGTACATAGCATTAAGCTTTGAGTACAAGTACTCTGCTTAGTTTGAGATTAGATGGCGTTGTGTGATAGTTGTGGAATATTACAATAAAAGGGCTTCAAAAACAACACAATAGCGCAGAACAAACAGGCATTTTCCAAACCTTTCTCTTGTTAATGAGGTACTCGAATCAATATGAATGAGACAGATCTGTGTCTGTATTCATCTAAACTTTTACCACTTGGTAAACATGTTTGTATTTAACATGTAGCCACTTTAAATAGCTGACGTGCTGCCGCTTAAAGCCCTTGCTCCCATTTAGTGCCATAAAACAGTAACTTTCTGAAGCTTATTCATCGGTAATGGTTGGTTAACAGATATTAAAAAAAAAAAAATTTTCTTCAAATCTTGTGGAAGGCTCAGTTTCGTCTACTGAGCAAGAGACCAGTAGGCTGATTCACGTAAAATCAAACAAGCCAAATACCGTTGAAGTTTTATAGTCGTTCGATCGAAGTCCTATCCAAAAGCGGTATTCACGATCTATCAACTTATTTCCAGTTACATTAATAAGTATTCTACCAGGATAATGTAATACGGATTTCTTTTTAAATCGGCGAATTTCAAACGACTTTAAAATCGGTGTCGTTCAAACTCGATTGATGGATGTAAATACGGAAATAGTCTAAACGACTAAATCGCTACGATATCGTTACGGTTTTCATTACGTGAATCGGGCTACTGACCTTTACAACCTGTATACAATTTTAGATTATGCGAATCCTGAACATAGATTATTCAGGACCAGTACCTAACCGTGCAAAACAACCCCTCAGTCGCCTATGTATTTTTGCTGACATAAAAAGCTTATAATTTTGTGATTTTTTATGGTACAGTTATGAAATTTTTTACATAGATCCTTTTTATAAAAATTCCAGATACGTGTTTCAGACACGGTTTGGCATGTAGATACAATTACCGGCACGGATCTTGAGCGCTGGCTTCAAGTTGTGCAGAAATCAAATATTCGGTCTCTTTAGTGGTGCGAAGTGAGACGCGGTGGCGGGGAGTGTCAGTGATTGGCTCGCCGCGCCATTACGCATCGTGTCATAGACGCCACTTCTGATTCGTTTCCTACGTTGCTGCACGTATCTAACAAAGAGGACGATTGGCTCTCCAATGTATGGAATGCGCAAAGCGATCCCCACTCTGACGCCGAGCGGTCAAGATCTGTTCCGGTAATTGTACTAAAACTAATATTGTATAACATTATCAACATAATATATGATGTTTTCGTGTGATAAAAAAAAATATAACATGATATTTTTTCGCTTGTTTTCCCTACTCCTTTCAAACGTCTTTGATCTTTACATTATTATGTTTACACACAAAAAAATGTTATGTTGAAAGTGTGAATGGACATAGCATAATTATGTAAATCATTCAATAATTTCCTGCTTGGGCGGAGCATCGCCGTGCCCTCGTGGGGGCGATCGGCGGCGGAGACCTCTCGCGCCGGGCATTGGTTCAGGCCATGGTACGGAGTTGGAGGAGTGGCAGGCGGTCGCCGACTTCTGCGAAGCAGTAACGCTCGCAAAGGAGGAGGCCGACCGTATCAGGCAACGGCGCTCTCGCCGCCGCCGCCGGGATTCTGATCCCAATTTTCGGCCACCGTAGGCGAGGGCTTGCGGACAGTAAGCAATGGGTAGCTCGCTGTCCGGCCGTCCGGTAACTGTCCGGACCAAGCCCAAGTCGTCGACGGCGCGCAATGTTCCCACGCGCCTCAAGGAGATGACAGCAACAGCAGAGGCCCAGCTGGGTCGAAGCCTACTAGGGCCAGGGTTATCCAAAAGGGAACTCGAGCCCCGGTATGAAGGCTAGAAGGAACGGGGTGGGCTTTTAGTCAGTAAGAGTCTGACACTATACCCCGCTCCGGCAAGAGCGGGGGTTGTCATTGGATTTTTCCCACCATAAAAAAAAAAAAAAACATTCAATATTTCGCAAAGAAAACGGTTTCAAAGACCAGCTGAGCTCTATGCGGATGCAGGCGGCTATACGAGCATGTGTACATTTAACTCCGGCCAGATGTTTAAGGGACTAGACGCCTTAAGCAGCTGAAAGTTCTACTTTCTACCCTTGACCATGAGAATACTCAGCATTCATTTGAATTGATCACGAGTGGAGGTCGACAGTGAATAGGTAAAGAAAAAACAAACATAGATACGATGTTGATTTAAAAGTAGTATGAAATTAGGGCAGCCTACCCTGATTTAAATAATCCTTAATAAGCAGTCACTTCAAGTATAATACCGGCACTACACTTACAAGTATTGTGATAACTTTTTAACCGACTTCGAAAAGGAGGAGGTTCTATGATCGGCTGAATGTATGTTTTTTTTTTCGTTTTCACCGATATTTCGGTCAATTGTGGACCGATTTTGAATTTTTTTTTTTAAATAACGAAGTGACAAAACTACTATAGAAACATCGACTTCCGAAATTAAAGTTATTTTGTAATTTTCAGTGTTTTTTTTTTTAACATTGAAGTCCGTTATATTTTTTTTGTAAAAAGTTCTTTTTGTGTTGGCATTTCATGTCAACAATATCGTAGAAAAGCCATTTAAAGAATTAGCTATTTACAAAATTGGGCTTAAAGAGAATTGGCCCTTTTAAGAATCAGTTTTTTTTTGAGTATTGGTCATTTTGAGAACTAGTTCTTTTGCAACTAAGTTGCCATTTTCAGAGTTGGGTCTTTTGCGCCTAAACCATCTTTATATACCTATTTATCACTTTGTCGATTTCAACGTCAATTTGGTTAGCATAATTACTACTTACAGTAAAGTTAAAATAACTACAATGCTTTCTTCTAGAAACCTTATCATATCATATAACTCGGGATATAATAAGCCCTAAGGTCGACTGGTAGATAATGCCTATGGCATTAAGTCCACCTTTGTACAGTGTAATGTGCATATAGCATTAATAAATAAATAAATAAATAAGCATTTAGTCCAGTAAGGCAAGTCTAACTTTGAGGAGGAGGTCAATTGTAGAATTCGACTCGGCTGGTTGGCGTTCGGTAAACTGCGAGGTATTTTCTCATACGACAAATCAGCAGACAAAAATCAGTCAGACCAGTGCGTGTTGCCAGTAATGACATTCATATGTCACTAAGGGCTTTATCATACTAGCGGATTGTGAGCGTCCTCAAAGCGGAGCGGGTGCGCAACGTATACGTTACGGGCGTGCAATGAACATGCTATGCAATGAATTTGTTACGGACGCGCAACGAGATCCGACAACGAGATGGGGGCTCCAGCATCTTCGAAGTAACAAAGTCAACAAAGTGTCCGGAATCGGAATCCATTTTATTACTGAGTGTATTGTAGGTTGCCGTCGTTAACTTGCTACAAACACGCGTTGGAAACGTTGCGAATTTGCTACGCGTCCGTGACGTCATTGCTACGCGCCCGCTCCGCTCCGCAGCTGCTCACCAACCGCTAGTATGATAGCGCCCTAAAACGTGGTCGCTCACAGTGGGTCTTATCTATAGGCGACGATCAATCATGAATGAGGGTGTTCGTCAATCAGTACTAAAAAACATCAATCATCGCATTAGACGGTAGGATTTTCGTTAATCAAAACTTTGACTGTGGCAAAACTGACAGCAAAACCTACCGTGTAATTTTCGCTTAAAAATGGTCTTTATCAGAAGGCTTAAAGTCACCCAAATACGATGGAGTCGACCCAGGCTTCAGCAATAACAATCGGAATACTAAAAAAAATAAGCTTTAGCTACAAACGTGAGACATACAATGTTAGTTTATACTTTTTTTATTTTGTGTTTATCTTAGGATGCCCGCCCACGTCCGATAGTCGGTGACCAATTTTTTGCAGGACAAAAATAGAACACACTGATAGCAATAGTGCAACGCACACGTCCTACAAAAAGTCGGTCAGAAATACAGAACAATGTTACAAATATACAAAATCGGCCCGATTACCCGTCCTACAAAAGGTCTGACATGGGCGGGCAGCCTTAAGTTTCAACGTGTTTTTGCTGTCTACAATGTTTTGCGCCAAAATAAATATTTTTCTTTCTTTCTTTCTACAATTTAGCTTTAAATCCAAGAGCCTAGGACCTACAGGCGGCCCTGGCACTAGGGCAATGCTCTCCAACGTTAGAATAAAAAGATGTAGCTACATCTATTTCCAGCGCAAGCTTTCTCGTACCAGCTAATTTTATAAATAGCCTGCTTTATGTTGTCACTGACTTACTGCGCGCCTGCTGCAGTGATAAGAAATAGGATGGCGATAAAAATTAAATGTTATTATCTTCATGAATAAAAGAAAATATGAGGTCTTTATCATCGAGGTTTTTGAGGTGGGTCTATCTTGTGATTTATCCCGCTTTAGGGTGGAATAGGAGCCCGTGTCTGACTTTTACTGACTAAAACCTTACCAGTTTCTTGCCCTCTGCCTTCTATAACCATGGGCTTCCTTTTCAGAAAATCCCTGCGGTACTAGCGGACATTCCGGCGCCACTACGGGTTGCTGACATCTCTTTGAGCAGCGCGTAGATCACAACGCGTTTTCGACGATTTGGGCTTTTTTTATGGTGGGAAAATCATCTAATGACACGAATGAGATAGTGTCAGACTCTTACTGACTAAAAACCCACCCCGCTCCTTCAAGCCTTCATACCGAGGCTCGAGCTATCTTTCGAAACTAACCCTGGCCCCATTAGGCTTCGACCCAGCTGAGCCCCTGCTGTTGTTCACAACTCGTTGTGGCGCGCGGGAACAGTGCGCGCCGTCGACGACTTGGGCTCAATCCGGTTGAGTACCGGACGACTGGACAGTGACCTACCTATTGCTCGTCGTCCGCAAACCCTCGTCTACCGTAGCTGGTAGTCGGGGTCGGTGTATCAGCGGCTGGAACGAGAAGATGTTCATATTTCCACACACAATTAAAATCTACAAAAGATCTATAGAAGTGCTTGTACTTTGAAATCTATGTTTATCACATAAAGCAGGAACTACACTAGACTGACGTACATATGGACCACGCCTGATTTGTACGTAGCGGTAGCGGCGCGTTGCGTGGCGTCGTGTGGCGTGGATCTAATGTAGCTCTGCTAGTGATCTAGTTGTCATATAAAATGATGAATGTCGAGACCGACGCGCCCAAATCGGCGTATGTGGGCCACGTGAGCGGAGTGTAGTTCTAGCTTAAAGCTAGAAATACACTGACGCACACGCACGCCTGATTTGTACGTAGAACGACGTCGCGTGACGTGGACCAAGAGTAGCTTTACAAGCATAGCATAGCATAGTCGGCCTTATAATGTTCCCACTGTTAGGACTCAAGCCTCCTCTCTAGGAAAGGTAATGGACCGTAATCTAACATGCGGGCACAGTGCGGGTTAGTAAATATCACATGTCTTCGAATTTTTGGTTCTAGGACACGCCGGTTTCCTCACGATGTTTTCCTTCACCGTTTTGAGAGCAGCGGTGATGAAATAAATTACACAAAGTAATGCGCCTGGCTGGGTTCGAACCCGCGACCCGCGACTCGTAAGTCGGGGCCGTTACCACTTGGCCACCACTGCTTACTAGCTGTACAAGACTAGTTTCCATATAAAATGTATGGAGACCGACGCGCCCAGATCAGTGTGTGTGGCACACGTGTGAACAGAGCAGTGTAGTCTACCTTGAGTATCTCCTATCTCGGCTATCTCCTCTTAAAGGTATGACAATAAAGCCACAACGCACAGTTCGTCTTTAAACACGTTCGCAATCAATTCTCAAATCAAACTTATTCTTTTGTATTATCCCATTGTTTCCATAGGTGGACGACGTAATATTTTTTCTCTCTAATGTCCCGATAAAAAAAAAAAACATATCGAATCGACACTTTAAAATAAAAACATCATAGGTCCGTTTGAAGAACTAAACGAGATGGAGTAACCAGTCACGAACACACAACCCTGGAGAATAAGAAACACTCGTCACCGGACCAATCTGATACAGGCGGTTAAAGGGTTAGGCTGCGGTTCCACTGAGGCGGAGTAGAGCGGTGCGGAGCGAGGTTGAGCTGTGTAAAGAGGTGGGTGTTTCCACTGAAGCGGAGCGGGGTGCAGCGAAGTGCAGCGGAACGGAGCTGGGTAGAGCGGAGCTGCTTTGCTTATTAACATCGACTGGCGCGAAATGAATGAACATGCGCTTGAGTGAGCCTCCTCGCTCCGCACTGCCCCGCCCCGCCTCTCTCCGCTCCGCGTCGCTCCTCTCCCGGCGCTAGCTTAATCTAGTCTGTTTTCTCGATATTTTAAACAATTCCGCTCATCTCCGCCCATGCTGTTTCCTTTAAAGCGGAGCGGAGATGAGATGTGGATTTTAAGCCATATCATTGGTGAATCATGACACAGCTCGTCTCCACTCTGCTCCGCTCTGCCTCAGTGGAACCGCAGCCTAAATAATTATAATATTTGGTGTACAGGTCGCGCGGTGAATTAAGATCGCTCGGCGAAAGTGGAAGGGGCATGCGCAGTATTCAATTCTACGGTCTATTTGGTGACGTGCGGCGTGAGGGGGGCGGGTGTGCGCCGACGGCGACACGTCATTGGTAGATCAGCCGCTCTTCAATTCCCGCGTTGCGTTCACGCGTCTCATTGGATACTGTTGGACTTGGGTACTGTTGCGTACAGCTTGTGTTATCGTATTAGTAATACGTAAGTAGTGGTAAAAAAATAATGGTTAAAAATAAAGTTTTAAAACGGCAAGCCAGAAAAATGGTTTACGACGTGAATTGTTACGTTAAGAAAGAAACTAATGAAATTATTTTTTTTATTTTAAATTTAATATTAAAAATTTTATTTTTTCTGAATTTACCTACTTACAAGATAAATTACAAGCAAAAACTAGTGTTATTATAAGTTATGTTACTAAGGTTCAAACATACGAAATTAAAAATAAAATCCTAACATACTAAGAATTTCTGTGCGCAATTGTACACATGCGCCGATTGCCCCCACTATTTTCACCTAGCGATGTTAATTCACCGCGCGACCTTTACAATTACTATTTTTACTGAAGAATAGAATTTTTGATGTTCAGTTTAAAAAAATTCTTTATAAACTAGTAGGTAATAGATGCTACAAAAAAAAAAAAATAATAAAGAATCTGTAACACATCATCGTGTCAACCGAAAGACGTCCACAGTTAGATATAGGCCTCCCCCAAGCGTCGCCACAACGACCGGTCCTGTGCGTCACGGTTCCATCGCATGGCTCGAAGAATCGCTAAACTTAAGTGGCTATAGGCAGGCACATAGCACGCAGAACAGGTGTACGATGGGAACGAAAAGTTCTGGAGTGATGACCGCGTACCGGAAGACGCAGCGTTGGAATGCCTCCTACAAGGTGGACTGATGACCTGGTCAGGGTCGCGGGATCTGTAACACAGTTCAACGAAATACCTGCGCACAATGGACCCACCATTTTATATTGTACTTGGGTAATAAGTCACTATAGCACACTGCCATTGACCGCTTGAAAGGTCGCGGGTTCAATTCAAGTACAAGTTCACTTGGCCTTGCAAAAAGGATAGGCAATTAATTATAGTTTAGTACGGTAGCTTAACTACCGTTTGGTAAAGTTAATTATAAATTCATCATCATCATTATCAGCCTTTTTAATGTCCCTACTGCTGGGACTCAGGCACAAAATAGATAGGTACAGAAGACAATCTCATGTATGTACTTCACTTTTTAACCGACTTCTAAAAAAGGAGGAGGTTCTCAATTCGGATGTTTGTATTTTTTTTTATTTTTTTTTTTTATGTAAGTATGTTCGGGCATAACTTCGTCGCTTGCCAACCGTTTTGAAAAATTCTTTTTTTGTTGGAAAGGGTATACTTCCCAAATGGTCCCATAGTCACCAAGTCGGGATCTGATGATGGAATCTTGGCTAAATCGAGGGAACTCCTCAAATATTATAGGCAACTATATAGTCATTTTGATATTTTCATCAAGGAATTAAGCATTTACAGTCAAAAAGTGACATTTGATGAGGTGGAACTGGTTAAGAAGACCAGAAATTGCCAACGGAACTTCATACTCAAACAAATATCACAATGAACATAGTTAAGCGACTACGACAATACAAATAAATGAATAGTTCTGAGGAACGGGATGGGTTTTTTAGTCAGTAAGAGTCTGACACTATCTCCCGCTCCGCCCAAGAGCGGGGGTTGTCATAAGATGATTTTTAACATCGAAAAAAAAAAAAAAAAATAGTTCTGAATAGTTATGTTGAAAATGGTATCATCGAAGTAACCTGATGATAGTGATGGAGCTGGAAGATAGGCACCGGAACTCCGTAATTAATCAATGTATCCTACCCGTGTTTGGGCTTATTAGAAATGTCATGAGATGCACTTTGGCTATAAGGTACTATCGAAGTGATCTGATGATGGAGCCGGAAGGTGGAAGGTAGACACGGGAACTTCATAAGAAAATGATGTATTCTAGCAGGGTTTGAGTTAATTGGAATTGACATGAGAAAAAAGTACTCTGGCTGTAAGTGTATTGCAACTAAAAAGTATGAAATAAAAAACTTTTTATAAAAAAAATAAAACCGACTTCACTAAAAAAACACTAAAATGATCAAAATAATTTTAATTTCGGAAGTCGGTGTTAAATAAGGAACAAACAATAACGTAAAACACCGACTTCCGAAATTAAAATTATTTTGATCATTTTAGTGTTTTTTTAGTGAAGTCGGTTTTATTTTTTTTATAAAAAGTTTTTTTTATACCTACTCTCGGTGGACGCACACTAATGAGCGTTTGAGCCGGAAGTGATCCGAGACGCGACCGAGACATCATGTCTGTGAGCGGTGTCTTTGTGTGCGTTGCTCGAGCGCGCTTTGTATGTAGATTGACTTCTGTACCTATCTATTTTGTGACTCAGGCCTTCTCTCTAGGAGTGGGAATGGGTCGTAATCTACCACGCGGGCCCAGTGCGGGTTAGTAAATATCACATGTCTTCAAATTTTCGGTTCTAGGACACGCCGGTTCCCTCACGATGTTTTCCTCCACCGTTTTGAGAGCAGTGGTGATGAAATAAATAAAACACAAAGTAATGCGCCTGGCTAGGTTCGAACCTGCGACCTACAACTCGTAAGTCGGGGCCATTACCACTCGGCCACTACTGCTCTCAACTCTACATGTGCTGGAATAGTATTTAAAATGCTTTTATCCCGAGAGTAAGTTCGATAATTCTCTACATTCACTCGACCGATGCCGCTAATAGAATCCAGTGACTCGTATGTAATTACTCTTACCGTCAGGCGGGATCGCAGTCAAGCACTAGTTTAAAAGAGTTAAGATCTGTATTTTATTCATCATAAAATACAGATCTTAACTCCTCGAAACATTGAATCCGAGTTAGGCCTCTCCGAAAGTTGTAAAAAAATATAGCACGAACGTTTTCCTTAGAGAGGTTCATTTTTGTGCGCGACTTGATAGATTCAAAGCTGTTCAAAGCAACGCTGTGACTAAATAATTGCATCAAACCTAATTATTTCAATTGTTTTGCCATTCTAAATTCAAACAAATTTTAAAATTGAGCAATTCTAAATTCAAAATTAGCGGGACATATTTAAACGACAGAACTTAAAGGCATGCCTAGAAAAGAGTTCCACTCCCGCAGCTGCTTACGTCACAATGTCACAAGCCAAAAACGCAGCATCCCGCACCGTTTATCTGGAACCAGCTTTACAAACAATTCTCAAAATCGATGCTCTTATACTTTTTACATTACATACTCCGAGCGAGTATAATTTAGCGTGCGGGAGGAGATTTAATCATTTTTAGGGTTCCGTAGCCAAATGGCAAAAAACGGAACCCTTATAGATTCGTCATGTCTGTCTGTCTGTCTGTCTGTCTGTCTGTCTGTCTGTCTGTCTGTCTGTCTGTCTGTCCGTCTGTCCGTCCGTATGTCACAGCCACTTTTTTCCGAAACTATAAGAGCTATACTGTTGAAACTTTGTAAGTAGATGTATTCTGTGAACCGCATTAAGATTTTTGCACAAAAATAGAAAAAAAGCAATAAATTTTGGGGGTCCCCATACTTAGAACTGAAACTCAAAAATTTTTTTTTCATCAATCCGATATGTGTGGGGTGTCTATGGATAGGTCTTCAAAAATGATACTGAGGTTTCTAAAATCATTTTTTTCTAAACTGAATAGTTTGCGCGAGAGACACTTCCAAAGTGGTAAAATGTGTGTCCCCCCCCCTCTAACTTCTAAAATAAGAGAATGATAAAACTAAAAAAAATATATGATGTACATTACTATAAAAACTGCCAACGAAAATTGGTTTGAACGAAATCTAGTAAGTAGTTTTTTTTTAATGCGTCATAAATCGAAAAAAATACACTATTGTTAAAACATCGATCAAAGTTACAACACATTACAAGAACTTTTATATTATGTTACTTGCTGCTACGGAACCCTTCATGGGCGAGTCCGACTCGCACTTGGCCGGTTTTTCTCATTGCGATGCTGACTGGGATCGAAACACAGGGGCGTAGCTACTACCGTAACAGCCCTGGGGCCCTCGATCTATAGGCTCCCCGACGAGAATAAAAGTTTGAAACATAGGGACACACAACGTTAAGTTCTGTTAGGCTAGTAGTAAGCCTTGGTGGCCGCCCAAGTCGTCGACGGCGCGCACTGTTCCCGCGCGCCTCAAGGAGCTGTCAGCAACAGCAGGGGCCCAGCCGGATCAAAGCCTACTGGGGCCAGGGTTATCCGAAAGGGAACTCGAGCCCCGGTATGAACTCTTGAAGGAACGGGGTGGGTTTTTTAGTCAGTAAGAGTCTGATACTATCTCCCGCTCCGCCCAAGAGCGGGGGTTGTCATTAGACGTTTTTCCCCACCCAAAAAAAAAAGCCTTGGTGGCCCAGTGGTACCGGTCCTGACTTCTGTGTTGTAGGCTAAAAAAAAATTATGGTTTTGGGTAACATGTTACAATTTTTTTATGCTCGTCGGGGCCCCTGTAGACAGGGGGCCGCATCAGTGACACAGCTGTTATGGCCATAGTTACGCCACTGTCAAAACAGTGTTCTTTACATGCTCGGTTAAATTTAAGATTAATTATTAATTTGTTGAATTATACGTGATTCACTGCGTTTATTTGAAGTAAGTAAGTCTGTTATTTAAATCTAATTAAGTATTTTTAGTTCCGGATTAGGGGGATTGAACATTTGTATTAATAATAAACTAACTTTTGTCCGCGGCTTCGCCCGCGTATATAAAATGTAGCCTATCTCACTCAAGAAAAAAAATTTTCGCTATCGGACCTGTACTTTCAGAGATTAGCTCCTACAAACAAAACAATAAAAAAACAAGCTTAACCCCTTTATAATATTAGTGAAGATTGTGAATGAGGGGACTATGTGGATAACTTTTCTCTTTTCGGTGCTGTCGCGGCGGCTGCAGAGAACCTCAAGCGGCGAAAATATAACAGCCTCGTGGGCAGTTATATTTTTGAGCCGTTTAGGGTTGAAACTCTCGGGCCGTGGGGTCCGAGTGCTCATATGCTTTTTAAAGAATTATCAAAACGCTTAGTTGACTCTTCGCGTGACTCAACGGCTGGCTTCTACCTTGGTCAGAGAATAAGCATTGCCATACAACGTGGCAATGCCGCCAGCCTTTTGGGCACACTTCCAGTCGACAGCGATGCGGAGGAGTTTTATGACGTCATATTTAGCTAGGCATTTAGTGTATATATTATTTTTAATTATTTAAGTTTATTTTATTGTTTAATTTGTTTAATTATTGTTAACTAATTTCGGTAATTTTAACATGTCGGGCAGTTTTGAGTACTTTATACTGCCTTCCCAAATGTCCTTTCTTTGTTATTGTCTGTCAATTCTTGAGCTCCTTAGTAGTCCTGAGTTGAGGTACATCTATACTGACAAATGCTTGCACTGACTGGACAGGTCCACTCAAATCTGTGTAGTTCTTTCCTCAAAAGACAATCTCAGACATCAATATGTATGGTTCTCCTACGATTCAACCATTTCATTTTTGCTGTAATGTAGTTAAAAATTAAAAAAAGACTTGACCCGTGAGTTAATATCGGTGTTTCTTCTCAGAGTAGTCAGCTAGGAAACACCGGCCTCATTTAGTTTAAATTGACGTGTAAAAGTGTTTTTTAAAAACCTATTTGGAAAATAAATATCATTTATCAGTTCTATGAATCGATATCCTTCATCAAATCATTTCGTGTTCGAAACTATAAGAAAAAAAAACGCACAGGTCGTCTGTAGCTACCTTTGTTCAGTTCCCAAAACTGTACCTCTTATACTTTTTACCTTTCAACCAGCTATAATTCAGCGCCGCCTGATGCCTGCTGTGATTGTAACTGATCGGATGAACACCTGTCAAAGCTGTTGCTAAGGGATCCCGAATGAATGTCTAAAAATAACTTCGACGATTACCTAAAAGGAAACTGAATACTTAGAGTTTTAAGGTGAATGTCCATTTATCCGAATCGAACGCTCCAAACGAATCGAAAAAAACGAATGTTTTATATGATTTTTGATGAAACCCTGTAGGGACATCTATGGCGTCACACAAGAACTACCTAATCCTGCATCGCGCAATTAAAGTCCTCCGCGCGATTTGAACATATATAATATTATTATATTATATATGTTCAAATCGCGCATATATAAAGAAGACATATAATATAATAATATAGAAAATTATAAACTTGATAGGACAGTTTGTATGGAGAGGACGAATTTTTTTTTCGTTTCCTGAAAAAAAAATTTGTGGAAGGTTGTTCAGTTTCGTCTACTGAGCAAGCCCTTAAAGTTTGTGGAGGGCTGTCCCTTACACCTTGTATAGGGAGACTGGTAATTAGTGACCAATATTTATACACTTGATTGTACTCATAATTACAGACAACTTTCTCAAAGAAACTTCTCTTTTGTACTCATTGTTTAACTTATATTATTTAACCGGAACATGTAGGTACCTACACTGATTACATACACCGATGGGTTTGCAAGCGATGCGGGTGCACTATTACTATTGTAGGCAAGGTACATGAGACAAGGGCGTTATGTGGCTAACACCTGACAGGTCGCAGGCGCGCGCGCGCGAATTTGTGCGAATAGCTGTTTTGTTATTATGATAAAGCCAATGTTTAAAAAAAAGTTTTTTTGGGAAAGTTGTTTGTAATTATGGGTATAATAACGTGTATAAGTATGGGTCACTAATTACCAGTCACCCTATATAGATGATTTCGGGCAGTTGCCCACCAGACATAATACCCGTCTGGTCGGAAGATCCTTTTCAACGGAGCGGAGGTATGCGGGACTTTTTCTCTTTGTTTCGCATACCTCTAAACTTCGCACATCTAACTGCGTCAAATCGTCCGAATCAGGAAGGAATCCAGCCAAAAGAAAAATTCTATCGACTCGTTCGGTGGGTTCTGTTCAGATAAATGTGCGTTCACCTTTAGCGGACACGATATTTTAGCGGGTCTGTAGTCGTTTGGGCCCGCTCGATGTTGGTCCCGCGGGCCCAAACGACCACACAATTTATTTTATATATTTTTGGGGGTCGATTGGGCCCATATACAAATTTAAAAAAAAATCCATTGTTTAAAGCTACTGGTGGATACAGTCAAGTGCAAAAGTGGTAAGTCAAAATATAATAAAACGCAATTCAGTTAGATTTATAAGTTTATTAAAGATATTAAAAAAGCAGGCCTATGATTGGATGACCCGAGCAGGTAATCCGTAAAAGGCCCAAATGCTTGACCTTGAAATTAGTAGTGCTCGTACACTTAATTTAGGTATTATTATAGTAAAAAATATGTAGTTTTAATGTTTGTAGACAAGTGTGGCACGTAAGTGTAAGTACGTAATTGAATAAATCAAAAATATATATTCTCAGTAATATAAATAATATTAGGTATATATACATATTTTAAGTCATAAAAATAAAACTAAAAGATTTGACTTTCTTTCATGACTGTACTTATAATAAAATTGGGCGGTGGGTCCAATCGACACCTTCAAAATGGGACTGTGTCGATTGATCCCGCGGACCCAAACCGAGCGGGCCCAAACGACTACAGACCCATTTTAGCATCGGCGATTGACCGTTTTCAAATCATACGATAATGGCATGGTATTTTATTTTATTATCTAATCGGAAAACAAACAGTATAAATAATTAGTAAAAACAACAAATTATGCAATAGTATCCAATTACATGTTTCCGCATTTAATCTTCTACACTAATTTAATAAAGAGGTAAAGTTTGTTTCTTTGTTTGTTCCTACAAACAAAGAAACAAACTTTAAGCTTAATTAAAACAGTAATCTCTAGAAGTACTTACTGGTCCGACTGCTAAAATTTTTTCACCCATAGAAAGCTGCCTTGTTTCTGAGTGACATAGGCTATACAAGGTGTAAGGGACAGACCTCCACAAACTTACGCGGCGGAGCGGGAGATAGTGTCAGACTCTTACCGACTAAAAGACCCACCCCGTTCCTTCTAGCCTTCATACCGGGGCTCGAGCGCCCTTTCGGATAACCCTGGCCCCAGTAGGCTTCGACCCGGCTGGGTCCCTGCTGTTGCTGACAACTCCTTGAAGCGCGCGGGAACAGTGCGCGCCGTCGACGACTTGGGCTTGGTCCGGACAGTTACCGGACGGCCGGACAGTGAGCTACCCATTGCTCACTGTCCGCAAGCCCGCAATGTGTATGTCTGGCGAATCAGCTATAACAAGACGTGAGAATAAAACTAGTCTGTTATACAAGTATACTGTAATATCGATTGTAAGAAGATTAAAAACAAACGCCACCACGTGTTTCAATTTTCTAATTGGTAGTGAACGAGTAAACACTGGTGTGATAACTAGTTCTCTTAAGAGCGTCCAACCCGCGATACATCTTCATTATTTTTCATACAACCGCTCTTACGTACTTATGACGTTATTACACATCATTCTTTCTCTAGACATTTTGGAAATTATCCACATTCTGTTGAAATCAAATCATAAATTAATTCATTAAACCCCAAGCGAACGCTCGTCGGTTCGCACACCTATTGTTTTTCTATTGTGTCTGTAATTTCCACGATTGAAAGGTTAAAGTAAAACTAATCCAGTACTAAACACATGTGCAAGAACAGTACTGAAATTAGGCCCATAAATGTACTCATAAATTAAAATAAAAAAAAAATATAATACCTACATAGAAAATCCTTGCACATTTAATTGAATTCTTTTTTTTTCCAAAAAAATTTAAGGTTTATAAAAAAAATCTTATTTACTGGAACAAGTTTTATAAAATATTCGAGTGAATATTTTATAAAACTGGTTCCAGACGGTATTACCTAATGCCAACAGAACGTCACGAACGTATTTTGCGTTGCTTCTTTTTCAAACATTGCTTCGGATGAACCAAAGTTCCAGAACCAACCAAGTTTTTAAACCATGTTCATGTTGACGACAGATGAGCTGGGGCGGGCCCACTTAAATGACACCCAGGTATGTTTTTGTGGCGTACGTCGTGATAATGGCCATCATGAGAGTCCACAGTTCAGATGAGTTGCAGAAGTATAAATTGGTCAAACGATTGAAAATTCGTTCAACAATGATTGCTGTAGTAAGAATCTAAATTATAAATTACTAGCTATCCGCCCGCAACTTCGTCCGCGTGTACTTCGGTTATCGCACTCTAAACGTGTTTTCCCGTAGGAATGAGATATTTTTCCAGGATAAAAAGTAGCCTATGTTCTTTTCCATGTCAAAGGCTATATGCACGCCAAATTTCATCCAAATCCGTTCAGCCGTTTTTACGTGATTAAGTAACAAACATCCAAACATCCACACTTTCACATTTATAATATTAGTTAGGATACTTGACGGCAGAGTTAGCGCAGTGAACGAGCGATAGGTTGCTGTGTTGCGTGTCGCGAGTTCGATTTTCGTACAGAAAAAAAATTGTATGACGTGCAGATGCGATGGTTTATGCGACCAGCCTCATCTAGTTTAAATTAACCTTTAACAGGTGACATGCGGTCTCATAGGCCCGGCGACGTGAGTGAATCATCATTTCACCCCTTTCCCGCATTTCCTTTGTTTCAACTCCTGAGTAGCTTTGACTTGAGCTGCGTCCACGCCGTAGAGAGAGCTAGTTGCGTTGTATAGTCCCAAGTCGGTAAATTAGATCGATTTAAAGTTCGGCAGCGGTCTCTCAGACCCTACGTCACCAGTTATGTAACTTGTTTTAAATATTGAGCCGCATCATTTTTCGTATTTTTACAGTTATTACTTGCAATAAATAATTCTTTACCCCCAAAAGAGAAGCTCAGGGAGTCGGAAGTTGGGATTTCAGTGTCAAACACTAGTAAACGGCTTGAAAATTCTCAAAATGAAGAAAATCTGGCACATGAAGATTCAGATGCAACGGGAGCCAAAAAACACGGAAATCCTGTGCTAGTTGCCCTCTTAAGTCAAATCACAAATGTAATTACCGATGTACATCGATTAATAAACATGTGTGCTTGTAGTGCGCCAAAAAGTTTTGACCTGACTGCCAATAAAAATAACCAAAGCTTGACCATTGTCAGTTTTGTAAAATGATACCTGTAATTAGAGCATTATATTTTTTAATATTGATTAGTATCTTAACATTAAGGAAAAATAGTTTTTCAATCAGAAATTGAACTCTTTACATAAGTACGTTTGTAAGTACAGAACCCTCAGGGCGAAGACCAACTGGCACTTGCCTAGTTTTTATAGACTCTGTACACACAGCAGTGGGATTTTTCGAAAGATATACCATGGCCTTAGGACGCTAAGGGTAAATGAAGGAACACAGGTGGCCTCACGCCCTCTTGCTCCACCCAGAGTGAGAGAAGTTATTTGACGATTTCCAAAAACAAAGGCAAATAAAAATAAAAAGAGTTTAAGTAAGTGTTCATTGGTTTATTTGATTGATGTAAAACTCTAAAATTTTAATTTTTAATACAGGAGCTCCTGAATACAGGCTGTCACAAAGATATTTTTATATTTAATTGTTTTTAAATTGTTTTTTTTTTTTTGACAAAATTAAATGATTAAGTAAAGCCTTAATATATTTGTGACACTCTGTGCAATTTTGACTTTATTAAAATCAAATAATTTTATTCAAAAACATTTTATCATGATTGATTGATTGACAAATCAGCTGCAACTTCAATTTTATGTACAAAATGTAAAGTACTAGAAAAAATATGAAAATGATAAAAACATGCATTATTATAAAAAATCAGGGCTATACAATATTACTCATTTAAATCAGTGTGTTATTCTAATATATGAAATTGATTAAATTATTTTACACTTAATATAGACAAACAAAACTGCAGATTGTAATTTTACATTAAATTATTCATATTAAAATTTCAGCGATTTCATTTGATAAAAAATACATTTTCACATTATTATTATTATTATTGGTATAGCCACCACTTTCACCTCTTTACACCTAATTTAAAAAGTCAGGATTGTTAAAAACTTTACAATTGCATTCAGGTGTGTACTAAGTAATAATTTAAAATATAAAACATTTATTTTGCAATAAAATTAAAACAGTATTTCAGTGGTGTAATATTGCGTGTGTGACTATACTGTTATTATTTTTTTTTTGTTTTTATCTTTTGAACCCTCATTCAAGTGAATTTCTTAGATCCTAAAATTAATTTGTAAAATATTAAGCTTAATTAAAACATAGTAATACTTTGCAAAGTACAAAAACCTCGCTTTTGTGTGGAACACTGTCTTCTCAACGGTTATCACTGGTAGGTTATAATAATAATATAATTTGCAAGTTACATGAAAAAAATTTATCTTAAAAAATAATGTATGTAGTTACTCTGTTAATTTTTCTACCATCACAAATTCCAACTAAATTGGGCCCCCGATTTATAGATTTTTTACGGAAAAAACCACCCAATCAGGTACTTTGCCAGACAAAAATTAAGTTGAAATCCACTATTACCTACTATAAAAAAAAACTAAAGAAAAAAATACAAGTTATTGGATTGGAGAAGAAGATTATTGCAAGAAATGAATCAATTTGAATCAGATCTAAGCCTACTTTACTTACGTGGCGTAATAAAGCTCTCCTGACCGCAAGACATTAATGTTTTGCACTAGACCACTTCCTCAATCATAATCACTTAAAGTACCATTAAGTATGGATACAACATTCCTGATGTACCAACCAGCTCTAGATTCCCACTGTTCGGGCACCAATGAGAAGCTAGAACTAAAAAAAGAAAGATGTTATTAAACAAAACAACACCAAAAATACTGTATCCACAAAAATCAGATAAATTCGTATATTTTTCCTACGTTTTATTTACAAATTTTTGATAATGTCACAAAAAGTAAAAAAAGAACATGCAGAATTTTGTAACAGTAAAAATAAAGATCAGTTTTTGCAACAGAATCAATTGATTGTAAAAATCAATTAGGATCTTATAGTGCAGAAATAACAATTAATTAATCAACGTGAACAATTTAGATCAATTTGTTCAGAGAGCAGTAGACATAGACTATTATCTAATTAAGAATAGAATTGAAGAAACAAGTAAGACAAGAGAAAAAAAACTTACAAAAAGAACAAAATAATAAATGACTGATGAGAATTTCAACTTAATACTTTTTTGGAGAACACAAAATTTTTATACACTCTGTTATGATAAGACGAAACCAGAACAACAAGAGAAAAAAATTAGTTAAAGAACGAAATAATAAACGAGTTGAAAATTTTAACTTAACACATGTTTTGTAGAACACTTGTGATAAGAAGAAACAGGTATAACAGAGAAAAAATTCATAAAAAGAAAAAAGTAATAAATGATTTGAGAATTTCAACTTAATACATTTTTGTAGAACACATAATTTGAACACACCCTGTTGTGATAATAGAAAAATATAACATTGTACTAACCGACATATCTAAATATGGGTGACCAGTCGATGAAGTATGTTTTGATATCGTTGAATGAATTGGTATTTTCGAAACAATTCTATCTGCCTATGAAACGAGTCATAATATTTATACTTGGTATTTAACTTAACACGCACCTAAGGGCCTACGGGGATGTGGTATTGTTTGAACACGTCAGAGATGTTATAACCAGAAGGATCTCGATTGATAGCTGCCTTATTGGAAACTGTAAGAGATTAATCTCTCTGGAGTCCTGGCCTATCAGTATCGTTGACACCGTGTTTAATGCATGTAAGTTAGTATAAATGACGTATAGACCACAGGAGTCGTTGTAGCGACACTAATGGCAGGCCAATGACCATAATGTTTTAAAAAGAGTGTCCATGGAGTTTCTTGCACGTTCTTCTCCATAGAGACCTACGCTTCGGAACGTGCAATTTAGCTTCACTTTTCTTGGACTGACCGACATTTGACTATTCAAAAGTGCCTGCAAATGGTCTATTTGAAGTAAATGATTTTGACTGTATGAATTTGACTTTGACTTTGACCAATAGCCGACGTCTTTTGGCTGAAATAATGACAATAAATGGTTTATGGCTATTTTTCGGGGTTGTCTGACTCCTGCCAAGCCTAATTATTATATGAAGTTAACGGTATATTCGTCTTCCGGTGCATGGTTGCCACTCTAGAAACTTACGTCCCCATCAACCATCTGGTCTGCGAGCATTGTGTACCGGAAGATGCAGCGTTGGAAGGCCTCCCACTAGCTGGATCGACGACGTGGTGAGGGTCGCGGGAATCCGATGGATGCGGGACGCACAAGATCGGTCGTTATGGCGACCCTTAGGGGAAGCCTTGTTCAGCAGAGATCATGATGATTAGTATATTGACGTCTATCATAGAATTTAGAATCAATAGCTCAACATCCTGAGGTGGGCAGTAGAACATACAGGCTGGGGTCCACTCCCCCTTCCCCCTTATATATGTCTATGTATAAATGCCTGGTTTTATTTATCAGGTCTTTCCAATTGACTATTTTACTAAGATAATTATGTGCGTGTAAAATTGTACCTACCAGTAATAAAAATGCCAGTTGCTAATACATAATAAGCATCGAATTAGATGAGAATTCAAATATATTACATAGTTTAAATAAATCATAGAACATTATTTCATTATAGATTTTATCACTAGTTGAATAAAAAGATTTAGTTCTCTTTAAACTTGTTCAAATCCATAGATAGTATTCTGGGACTATCGCACGGCACTGGTTCATTCCTGGAACGAGAAAATATGGATTATTCATTTGGCTGGAAATGAAGAATTTTTTTTTTTGGCTATTATTGACTAGCTTTTGCCCGTGGCTTCGACCGCGAACATAAAATATAGCCTATGTCACTCAGGAATAAAGCAGCTTTCTATCGGTGAAAAAATTTTACCAATCGGTCCAATACTTCCAGAGATTACCTCCTACAAACAAAAATAAATAAATAAGTGTAGAGAGGCTCGCGTTTGACCACAATCTTACCTGATGTTAAGCGATGATGTGGTTGACGATGATGCCGAATAGATGTCGAATATTCTTGTAATAAAAAAGAATATTCGACATCATGTCTCATTTTTATTCGGCAGTGTCCGCATTTCTGACATTTTACTAGATTTAGGAAACAACATACCACTGACGATAAAATAATGTTTTGTCATATCACTAAATACTTTTAGTAAGAAGACGTAATAAACAAGAATATTCGACATCTACCGGGATTTCGTGATATCGTGAATATCGCAAAATCCCTGATACTGTCCTTTCCCTGCGACATATACACAATTCAAACAATACTTTGGTTCTGATATTCTACCGATCGATGGTAGAAGTGATGTAGTAATACTGAAGTTTTTTTTTATTATTGATATGCCCGCGTTTGACCACTATCTCACCTGATGGTAAGCGATGATGTGGCCGACGATGGAGCACGCCTTAAATATATTTGAGCAATACTCACCAAGGTAGATCGTCTCTGAAGAAAGCTGCAGGCGGCATAGACACCAACTCTATGCCGTCCCGATTGTCGCAAATAAGTCGAGACAACGACACCTTCTTTATCTCTTCTAATTGAACTGTAAACAATTGAAATGCAATTGGTTTGTACAAGGACCTTTAATTCTTAGTTTTTTCTAGACCAAGTAACGCTGCTCACCCACGTCCGATTATCGGTGACCGATTTTTTGTAGGAGAAAAATAGAACACACTGATAGCAATAATGCAACGCACACGTCCTACAAAAATTCGGTCAGAAAACAGAACAATGTTACAAATATACAAAATCGGCCCGATTATCTGTCCTACAAAAAGTCTGAAGTGGGTGGGGCAGTGTAAAACATAAAAAAATTGGTTACAAGTCGAGTCTTGTTTGATTGAGAAATACAAACGAATATTCAATCTTATAATATTCCTACTATTGGGACTTAGGCCTCCTGTTGATAGATTGACATCCGTACACTTTTAGAGGTAAGAGGAACAGAATTTTGCGTGTTCAAATCACGTCGGGGTCACCAGTATGGAGATAAACGGAACAGAATATAAAGTCCCGCAAACCTCCTTTGAAAAGGGAGGATCCTCCGACTCGACGGGTGTCATGTCTGGTGGGCAACTACCCGATAGATGATTTCGGGCCGTTCTATATTATGTTTAAATCGCGCGGAGAAATGTAATTGCGCGAGGCAGGATTAATAATACATTGTGTGATTGTTGTGGAACAATCACACAATGTCATCAAGTCCCAACTAAGCAGAGTTTGAATTATGAGTACCTACTAGACAACTGATAAGCATATTTGTAATAGGTATTTTTAAATACATACATATTGTAGATAAACTACATCCAGACACAGGACAATATTAATGGTCGTGCTCATTCCACAAACATTATTTGTCCTAGGTGGGTTTCGAACCCACGACCTCCGACAAAGCAGTCAGGTCCACTAACCACTAGACCAACCAGGCCAGTCAAATCAGGCAATGCAATACTTTTTTATTTGCTGTATTTCCACTTACTTGGAGTAAAAGCTCCCGGGTTGACATCAGGTCCGTATTCATAGAAGAACCGGTCCCCTTTCTTGTGCCTGGCGAACTGGTCAGCGATGATGTTGGCGAAGGTCGGGCCCACTATACCGCCCTCCACTGGTTCCTCCAGCAGCCCGCCCACCCAAAGGTCTATGTCTTCTGGATGCTCATACACTGAGGCTAGGCGTTTAGCTGCCTGTTGAAGAAAGTATTTTTTATAGGACTTCGACCTAATTGTTCGCTTATTAAATTCGATCTTTATTGTAAATTACATACGTTTTTATATGGTCTTAAAAATAGTTTTACTAGTTCATTTGGAGACCCTGTCCAGTACAACAATTTTATAGAATAGAATAGAATAGAATAGAATAGAATAGAATAGAATAGAATAGAATAGAATAGAATAGAATAGAATAGAATAGAATAGAATAGAATAGAATAGAATAGAATAGAATAGAATAGAATAGAATAGAATAGAGTAGAGTAGAGTAGAATAGAATAGAATAGAATAGAATAGAATAGAATAGAATAGAATAGAATAGAATAGAATAGAATAGAATAGAATAGAGTAGAATAGAATAGAATAGAATAGAATAAAATTTATTGTACTCGTACACCAAAATAGTAACAATTTCACAGAAACTTAAACCTATGGGTACAATGGCGGTCTTCAGCTATGAAACTAACGATTTTGTAATCTTTTAATACAATACTTTGAACTGTGATATTTTCTGAATGATTTGAACTGTAAGTTCCAGTAAACTCTATATTATAGTTAAGTTATTCTTTTTAACCGACTTTGAAAAGGAGGAGGTTCTATGTTCGGCTGAATGTATGTTTTTTTTATGTATGTTTACCGATATCTCTATTATTTTGAAAATTCTTTTTTTTTATTGAAAGGTTATGCTTCCAAGTTGGTCCCATTAAAATACTGTTATGATCTGATTATGAACTTCGAAGATATGGCACAGAACTCCTCACGGATCACGATCACGGCAGAACTGTCGTAACAAGTAAAATTGCTTTGTTTATACGTGTATTCGATGACTAGCTGAAGGAAAAGGGGGAGAGGATGTATCGGATTGATCTGATGATGAAGCCAGAAGGTAAATTAATGTAATCTAACCGTGTTTGGGATTATTAGAATCGTTATGAGATGCTCTCTTTTAGTGGTGGTACCATAACTAAAAGTGTAAAATAAAAAACTTTTTACTAAAAACAAAATACTACCGACTTCAATGTAAAAAAAACACTGAAAAGTATAAAATAACTTTAATTTCAGAAGTCGGTGTTAAATAACGAAGTGACAAAACTATTATAGAAACACCGACTTACGAAATTAAAGTTATTTTGTACTTTTCAGTGTTTTTTTTTACATTGAAGTTGGTTGTATTTTTTTTTTTGTAAAAAGTTTTTTATTTCTAAATTAGTTATTTGTAAGTTTATGTGCGTTTAATAATATCTTTAATATCACAATATAAATACTCGTACTGTGAACCATTTTTGTAATGTTGTGCTCTATGATACTTACTTTCAAGAACTTTTTCTAAATATACTATACCCAAGATCTAATATTCTGATCTCTGCTGATGAACCTATCAATCAACCTATGTACTCAGAGCGCTGGTCTGAGCCTACGTATTGACTATTCTGCAAAAACAATGTTTCTGTTTCAATAGAGATACTTACGCTTGGTGAGAACTGCTGGAACTCGGTGTACATATTTAAGCCTATAAGCTTTCTGTACTGGTTGTAAGAGTTCAGTCCGTGGTCGCGACCGCGCTGGATGTTGATGGCCGCCAGGTCCACGCCATACGGATTGCCTCCATGGAACATGTAGCGAGAGAGCTGGAAAAAATTATTGATAATAGATTCAGGAGAGGAGGAAACAGTTGCCTTACTTCTTAGCCGTGAGGGCTACGTTGCTTATACTTTATTTTTAGTTTAGGAGAAACCTGAATGTAGTTTGTCCAGAATTAGTAATTGAATCGATTCCAATAATTAGTTCACCATACTAGACATGGTTTTATGGTACGCGAAGGATCAACGCAGGATGGATGAAATGGCGACAGGTCACGGGAAACACTTGTGACCATCCAATGCCCCTCAAGTTGAAGGGTAAAATCTACAAGTCCGTAATAAGCCCTGTCATACTGTATGGATCAGAATGTTGGGCTGTGAAAAAGACGGATGAAAAAAGATTGCACGTAGCGGAGATGAGAATGTTTAGATGGATATGTGGTGTGACGAGAATGGATAAAGTAAGAAATGAGTATATTAGGGGAAGTTTGAAAGTGGCGCCAGTGACTGAAAAGTTGAAATGGAAATGTTTGTATTGGTATGGTCATGTGAAAAGGAGGGACGAAACGCATGTTGCTAAAAAAGTTATGAATTTACATGTGGATGGATGGAGGGGGAGAGGGAGGCCAAAGAAAAAATGGATTAGATTGTGTGAGAAGCGATATGAAAGAAAAAGGAGTTAGTGATAGCGTGACGAGTGACAGGACAGAATGGAAGAAAAACGCACCGACCCCAAATAAAACGGGACAAGGGCAGGAAGATGATGATGTCTAGACATGTTTTTTTTGGTTTATTCCAGAAATCCTCACCAGTTGAATTGTAGGACCAGATTTTTGCTTTTTTTTTCAGATATATCCACTTGCTAAAATCTAGTAAAAATTATCTGGTGGGGATTCCTAAACTTATTTTTCCCAAAAATCACTGAGATCATTTTATTTAGCTAGTGGGGATTTCTGGAAAAAAAAGTAACAATCCCCACTGGTGGGGATTTCTGAAAAAAAACAATTTATCCTAAAAATATTTAAAAAGGTCACAATACCACCACACTAAGTACAAGTCAGGTCACGGCAGGTCATAGCGGGTAATAGGCGCCAGCGCACAGCTGGGTATGGAGCTAAATATCCCCTCGGCCGCCCGAATGGTCGGAAATCAGCATAACAATAGTACTCGTAAACTTACCCCTTCCGTAACAAACGGGTCCACACTCTGCATTGGCTGCGAGGACATCCCGATAAGCACCCTGTCCAGGAAGTGTCGCAGACGCATCCTAGTCGGATGGAACATCAGTTCCGGGATCGATATGGTTTCGTAGATGCCGCCCATTTGAGGACTCGGAATTCTGGAGGAGAAAAATATTATTGTTTGAGTTCGCTGATTAACAAGACGCCACCGCGTACGGGAAGACGCCACAAGGTGGACCGATGACCTGATGAAAGTCGTGGGAATGCGATAGATCCAAGACGCACGGGACCGTTCGTTGTGGCCACACCTTCCTACGACCAACAGTGGGACGTCTTTCAGCTGAAATGATGGTGATGAAAATGATTCTGATATTGACTAGAAGACTATTGAGGTCCTACTAGGCAATGATAATGTTTTTAGGGTTCCGTGCAGTGAAAAAATCAAACTTCCAAGTCAACTCAATCTGAAGATAAAGCCGATTATGCTCCACTTAGGGTCAATTTATACTAGCGCAAAGTCGAAGCGCATCGAAGCGTCAAATTCTTTGCAGCCGCATTTGTGCGCCAAAGCCGCACAAATGCGGCTTTAGCGTTCTTCACGCGCAGACCCGCGAATTCCGAAGAATGCGCGCGTCTTTTTAAAACCTCAGAAGTAATGTGTGCGTTACGCTGTGGAGTTAAGGTTGAATTTGTTATGTTCAGTTTTGGATAGAAGCTTTGATTCGCTTCGACTCTGGGTTAGTATAAATTGACCCTTAGGCGCATATTTTGACACTCACTAGGAAATCAAAATCTAGAGGATAATTCACGTTGACGAAGCATAGGAAAAAAATCTGAAAACTGTAAATTTTGAGTTAAGAGTGTACTTTGGCTTATTTGCCGTGGCGATCAAAAGGCACTATGATTTTCAAATTTTTAAAACAACTTACACAATTCTTCCACTAACTACAGAATGTCCAAATCTCATGGCAGCAGCGGAGAACTCGGCTGACAGTGACGGGTTCGTGTGAGGGTCGTATGATGAGGAGTAGCCTGCTGAAGGCCACAGGTCGAAGGTCGTCATGATTTGGAAACCTGCAAGAAGCAGGTGCAATAACTTTTAAACCTCTACGGTCCGGACTAAGCGTTTCGCCTCGTCGTTTATACCGCGTACGTCGAAGGACTGGAACAGTCTGCCTGCTGCGGTCTTCCCGTCCGATTATAATTTGGGTGTCTTCAAGGCTAGAGTGAATAGGCTCTTAATAAACTAGTGCGCCTCACCATCAAAGATTGCATCGCTACTTACCATCAGGTGGGATCGCAGTCAAGCACTAGTTTATCTCAATTAAAAAAAAAAGAAAAAAAAAAAAAATCTTTTCTGATCCGTTCCATCCTGGACCTAAATATGTCACCTTTAAAAGAAAAGTTATTCACAATCTCAGACCATCATCTTATTGCGCTTTAGAAGATGGAATGGACTGCAGTAATCCACAACGCGTGCCTAGTACTGGTAGATCTCACATGTCTTCTAAATTTTTGGTTCCAGTACATGCTGGTTTCCTCACGGTGTTTACCTTCGACGTTTTAAATAACACATAGTAAATCACCTGGCTGGGTATGAACCTACGATGTACAATTCGTAAGTCAGAAAGAAAGAAATGAATAAAAAAAAAGGTAAAAAGAAAGAAAGAACAGAAAACGAAAAAAAAATTAAAAAAGAAGCAATAAGTCAGGCCATTACCACTGATCAAAAACAAGTACCGGAGCCCAGGCACATAACCCCAGCACAGACGTAGGATAGCCGGCTGGATACCCCACGTCTATGCTTTGGGATATGTGGCTTTAAAGGCTTTACGGTATTGTACAGGATGCATTTTGGAGAGTGTGCGCGAGTATTCTTCTTCTTAGTCGTACACTCTTGACAGAGTGGTCGTGGTCATGTCTCGGTCGAGTCCCGCACCACCGCCTCTCTCGCAATAAGACGCCATGCAGCTCTGTGTTTGGCGGCTTGGGAGCCTTCATTTACGCTGTAGTGTGTCACGGTTTTGATGAGGTCCGTCCATCGTGTTGGAAAGCGTCCACGAGATCTTTTGCCTTCGACTTTCCCTTGCACCACCAGACGTTCCATCGAGTCCTCATTACGGGTGATATGCCCGAAGAACTTGAGGATTCGTATTTACAGAGACGACGATAACCTCTCTTTGATATTGAGTTATTTCAGGATCGATATATTGGTTCAGTGCGCGGTCCATGGGATTCCAAGCATGCGTCTTCAGCACCACATTACCAGTGCGTCAATCTTGCGTGCGCGAGTATTAATACATGACTTGATTCCGCCATCACCTTTCTACCATCGAACAACCTATGGTACGGAGAGTATCCGCCTTAATATTGTTGACACCTCTACTGTCCGGTCTAAGCACTTCACCTCGTCATTTATACCGCGCACATTGAAGGACTGGAACAATTTGCCTGCTGTGGTCTTCCTGTCCGGTTATAATTTAGGTGTCTTCAAGGCTAGAGTGAATAGGCTCTTAATGAACTAGTGCGCCTCACCATCAACGATTGCATCACTGTCATCAAGGGAGATCGTAGTCAAATAGCAGTTTTATCATTTTAAAAATAAGTATAGGGATAAATAACTCACCCAGAAGCAAAGGTAGCCACTCGCTATAAATGATATGCTGGAACTCAGCCTGCAGTATTCTCCTGGTTTCCCAGAACACAGTATCTTCATCCCAGCCAGGGTTGAGGGCTGACAAAGCCTTAGCCAGACGGTTGTGTTCCCTCGTGAAGATCGTGTGAAGGACTGTCAGGGAGATGATCTGGTTTCCGTGGTTATCTCCTAGAAAAGAGAAATTTCTTTTTTAGAAACCATCATTCGTAATTGGATTGGATGAACTTAATCTTTAATACACGCCTTTGAAAAGCCACTTAGCTATATTATCTTTTACCTTTTCTTTGGGTGAGAAATCAAATAACTTCTACCACACTTCCACCATTCAAACCCAGTTTTGTTCCTTCAATTGCTCTTTGTGATCCAGGACTGAGGTAACTTTTTTGAACTATCCAGCAGTCTTGGCAGGCATTAGAAATAACCGTATCCAGTCAGGACAGCTTTCCAACCATCACTCCTCACGGAGGAATTGATCGCTATGATTATGGCGTGCCTAAAATTATACCTTATCATTTTTTGCTAGTACCCAAGACAAAGAGTGGTTCGGTAGGAAGTATCAGACGTTTACTGACTAAAACCCATAGTGCTCTTACAGTTAACCTTTTTGTGAGGGCTACGGTGAGTCTTTCCGCAGCCCTGACCTCCGACGGCTTTAACTGGCCCCATAAATTTTGCTGATATTTCTTTAAACCGCGCGCGGACGTTTTTAACTCACTGTCAACCCGGGCTTCTTTCTTATCGAACAGCGCACTCGCTGTCCGCCAAACCTCGCCTATGGTTGCCGGTGTGATGTCTCTGGCGAGAATCTTTTTCCTTTGCATTGGCATGATGTAGAACCAAAATTGTGCGAGATTTGATGTATGAGAAATCTTACAGTCATACCTGATTCAAAACAGGCAGCTCCTTCCTTCACCGCCAAACATTCTTTCCTGTCCGTCAGGGGTGGCAGCTCCCTGCCGTAGTCGCTGAAGGTCTTCAGCAGCCCACCAGGTGCTCGGAGAGAAGAGAGCTTCTCGTCTGAACTTCCGTATAGGTGGGACAGGTCTGGGTAGTGGGTTGCGCCATTCATCTGCAGGTTTTTATTAGTCTTTAGTACAAGCCATATACAATGTCAAAAACTGCAGGTTTTACATTTTGCAATATTTAGGTCTTTGTAATGTGTTACATTTTTTTATTGTGAATGTGAGGACTATGTGGATTACTTTCCTTTCTGTAATTTTAACTAAATGTCTGGCAGTTTTGCGTACTTTATGCAGCCAACCCATATGGCCTCATTTAGTTAATTATGGCCATTTACTTACCTCTTTATGCGAGGCAACTCTCCTATTGGCATAAAAAAAGGAGGCAACCTCTAGTTTTTCAATTCCTTGGGGCACATTCTTTCAGCTGATGCTTGACTTTTCCAAATAATAAATGAGGTACCCCTCAATTGATGTCAAAAATATAACAATTTTATTGTTTAACATCATTGTCACCAGATATAGCTAGGCAACCTATACGCAATGTCTTAATGAACGCATTATCTAGCATATAATATTTATTTCAATCAAATAACAGAAGAAATTTCTTCTACGGATCTCGTAGTACTAACTAGTAGCCCGAAAAATATTCAGCCAAGGAACAAAATAAGCTAAAAATGTTGATTACGGCGCCATCTAGCGGCAATAAGGCAAACATTTGTGTTTGAATTATTGTTTAGATGTTGACCGACAGATGGCGAATAGGTGAGTGCTGTTGTATAAATCGTGATGTTAAAAATTTTCCGCGCGGTAGGAGTCTAGGCTCGCACATAATTATAGTTTAAATTAGTACCGAATACCTACTGTCTCGTACCTGCTTAGCATACCCTGCAGAACAATCACTAGCTGGCGCAATCTGAGTCCTGACAAAGTTAATACACTTCTGCTTGAACTGTCCGTAGAACTGGTCGTCAGGAGCCACCTCTATTGGAGCGCAAGCGAAGTGCTGCAGTTCTGGTGGCAGGATGTCTTCACCATTGTTCATGCAGCAGGAGATGGCACTGCCATTGTCTAAAAAAAGGTAAAGACGGATGAATAAAAAAGACTTACGAACAGCAATAACAAAAATATATCAAAAACCAAATAATAATAAAAAGAGGTAAAGTTTGCTTGTTTGGTAATCTCTGAAAGTACTGATCCGATTGCTAATTTTTTTCACCGATAGAAAGCTGCTTTATTCCTGAGTGACATAAGCTATATTTTTTGACCGTGGGCGACGCCGCGGGAAAAGCCAGTCACAGTATATTTTAAAGGCAGTAGTAGTCAATAGTCACACTTAAATTATGATCATGAGACCATTGGAGATCCAGATCCAGATTGATGGTTAAGACCAATTTATATATATTAGGATGCATTTTGGAGAGTGTGCGTAGAAATTGCATGCCGTGATTCCGCCATCGGACAACCTGACGTACGGCGAGTATTTTCAATTTTACGGTTCGGACTAAGCGTTTCGCCTCGTCGTTTATACCGCGTACATCAAAGGACTGGAACAAATTTGCCTGCAGCGGTCTTCGCATCCAATTATAATTGTTTAGGGACTGAATTATTTTGAAATCGTAGACGAAAGAGTTGGTTTGAAAATTCGGGTAGAAGTTTTGTTTACCTGCAGTAAAAATAACTCCTGCGCTGATATCGTGGGCGATGAACTGTCCGAACTGCATGAACATCATGTTATGAGAGCTGCTGGGGTGGCTCCCGTCCAGGAGTAGGGCGCTGCTGACAGTCCTCGCACTTGGCAGAGGCTGGCCGGATTTTGCTGTTCTTATTGCCCATATTCCTGTAAAGGTTAAGGTTTTTTAAAAAGCTTTCATCAAAAATTAAAGAAGCATATCAGCCTTATAATGTTGTTGTTATCGCCGCCGCCGCCGCCGCCGGGATTCTGATCCCGATTTCCGGCCACCGTAGGCGCGGGCTTGCGGACAGTGAGCAATGGGTAGCTCACTGTCCGGCCGTCCGGTAACTGTCCGGACCAAGCCCAAGTCGTCGACGGCGCGCACTGTTCCCGCGCGCCTCAAGGAGTTGTCAGCAACAGCAGGGACTCAGCTGGGTCGAAGCCTACTGGGGCCAGGGTTATCCGAAAGGGCGCTCGAGCCCCGGTATGAAGGCTAGAAGGAACGGGGTGGGTCTTTTAGTCAGTAAGAGTCTGACACTATCTCCCGCTCCGCCCAAGAGCGGGGGATGTCATTGCATGATTTTTTCACACAATAAAAAAAAAGCCTTATAATGTTCCCACTGCTGGGACTCATGTCTCCTCTCTAGGAGGGGGAATTGAATACAAAAAAAAATAACTCTGCTTCGCCAATATTCTTGACAGTTTAAATAAAGAAGGAAAAATAGGTTATTTGTGACTCGCACAGAACGAAATAAAATACATTATTACCTATTTAGGTAACACGAGCTATGAGATCTGGGTTTGGCTCTTTATTGCTAGTTTTAACACTGTATCAATAATTTCTAGTTAAAACTAAATTTCTATATAAAACATAGTAAGGTCTCTCCCGCCTCCACATACTGATTTGAGTTTTAAAATGTGCTTAAACATAGGCATATCAGCCTTATAATGTTCCCACTACAGGGATTCAGGCCTCCTCTCTAGGAGAGGGAATGGGCCGTAATCCACCACGCTGGTCTACCTAATGCGGATAAATAATGGATGTCACATGTCTCCAAATTTTTTGGTTCTAGGACATACCGGTTTCCTCACGATGTTTTCCTTCACCGTTTTGAGAGCAGTGGAGATGAAATAAATTACACAAAGTTGCACCTGGCTGGGTTTGAATCCGCGGCAAGTAAGTCGGGGCCGTTACCATTCGACCACCGCTGCTTAATGCGCTTACCGTCACTATAATCAGGAGGTAGAAGTCTTTCGAAGCCAGTGAGAACAGCTCCCCAAGTGGAAGAGGAGGGATTGTTACACTCCCCTCCGATACTCCGGTAGCGGTTTGGAGCCGAGCACGATGGTTGTGGAGGACAGAATGGGCCTGCATTGCATAAACTAATATGATTAATTTTAGGTCATAATCAGTGATCGGAATAGGTAGGGCTATTTAGGTTCATTGACCGCAAACATTGATGTTAATATGGATATTCCACAGGATTCCGGCTGATACTACGGGATTTAATTGAATTTCATTCTTTTTGTTAATACGAGTATACAAGGTGTAAGGGACAGCCCTCCACAAACTTTAAGGGCTTGCTCAGTAGACGAAACTGAACCACATTCCACAAAATTTTTTTTCAGGGAACAAAAAAAAAAATCCGCCTCACCATACAAAATTATAAACTTGATTGGACAGTTTGTATGGTGAGGAAAATTTTTTTTTCGTTTCCTGAAAAAAATTTATTTGGAAAGTTGTTCAGTTTCGTCTACTGAGCAATCCCTTAAAGTTTGTGGAGGGCTGTCCCTTACACCTTGTATATAAAAAAAAAATATGTACATTGGCCAATAAGCGCATGATATGCGACGTTGTAAATTTTACGTCAACAGCATGCTATGAAACTTTTTGCCAAGCGCGCGACGTTGCCGCTTTGTTCAGACCGGAGACGGATCTTGAGCGCTCGGCTAATCTTTCATTAGTCCCGAAGGCAAGATAGTTTTTTTTTTATAATTTTACTACTTTAAAACCAAATCCCGGGACTCGGGGAATATCCATATTATTCTACCCTATGGCAAGTAAGTACATAAAACAGCCCTACCTACTCCGATCTCTGGTCATAATATAATGAATAATTTTATCATTAAAAATACTTAAATATTAACTTAGTATGGCCCCACCAATGGTTTATCATCATTTCCATCCGAAAGACATCCAAAGCTGGATATAATAATAATTCGTTTATTTTTCTCACCACAATATCACAGAAATTACAAAACCAAAATAATGACAAGAGTTGGATTCATACTGTGGGAGACTAGTGCCTAAGCTAGGATGTACGTGTGTGTACAAAAATATAGTAAAAACAAATTTTTGGGCCTTAATAATAATATTAGTAGATCATAATCACTTATTTCTATGTTGGTTCACAAGAGATATTGATGAGACACAGGACCGGTCATTGTGGGGACACATGGGGAAGGCCTATATCCTAAACTGGTGACCTGAAATGCAGGCCAAAAGCCTAGCTTAGGCACTAGTCTCCCACATTAAAGAAGAATATAATACACTTCTGGACACATCTATTGGCCCACCTTAAAGTTTAGGTTTCGATGGCCCCTACCGAAATATGATTGCTAGATTGAACAAAAACTGTTGATGCAGTTTTAAACCTGATACATTTTACCATCTTTTTCGATCGTATTGTTTTAAATTTGAATTCAGAATACCATACGACATGGAGCTACGCCTAACAAGTCGGATATGCGCCTTGTTAAAGGCAATTGATTTTTGAATAAAAAACATGTTTTATCAAATAAATGTTTAATTTAATAACGCGTGTTGCCTCCATGGGCATCTACCGCAGCTCTCATACGATTAGGCATAGAGTTTATCAACCGCTCTATGAAATTTTGAGGGATCATCTCCCATTCCTCTTCTATGGCAGTTTTCAACTCCTGCATCGTCTGGGCAACTGGCTGACGAGCCCTAACACGTCTTTTTAGCTCGTCCCACATGTGCTCAATGGGGTTCATGTCTGGGCTTCTGGCTGGCCAGTCCATAACTGTGATGTTCACATCCCGAAGATATTCCCTGACGATGCCGGCCGCATGGGCTCTTGCATTATCATGCATAAAAAAGGAAATTTGGGCCCACATAGTCCGCGTATGGTATCACGTGAGGTTCTAAGCACTCACGAATGTACCTTTCAGCATTTAATGTTGGCAGCCGTGGTCCTGTAACAACCTCAAGTTGAGTTTTGCCGCTCGCGGATATACCGCCCCAGACAGTCCATGAGCCACCGCCATAAGCAACCCTCTCTTCAAAGCAGCATTGTGCGAAACGCTCTCCCTTACGTCGGTAGACCTTCTTCCTTCCATCATTGCCATGTAACACAATTTTAGACTCATCAGAAAAGAGTACACGGCTCCAATCTTGCTGTGTCCAATTTAAATGACTGCGTGCGAAATGAAGGCGCGCTGTTCGGTGGACTCGCGTTAGTTTGGGCCCATTAGCTGGCTTGTGTGGTACCATATCGCGTTCTTTTAACCTTCTCCGAACAGTTCGAGCGCTCACAGATACTCCGTGGAAGTCGCGAAGTTGGTTTTGTATCTCAATGGAGGTAAGGTGACGATTTCTCAAGCTGGTCGTCACGATGAATCGATCCTGCCTTTCAGTTGTGACCCGAGATCGTGGCCTTCCTTGGCGACGAACAAAGCCGCCAGTCTCTAGGTACCTCCGATAAACATTTCGGACCGCAGATCGACTTAAATTAAGTTGAGCACTCACGTTTCTTTGGCTGTGTCCGGCCTGAATAAGTGCCACAGCTTGGGCGGCGACTTCAGGTGAAGTATCCATAGATTATTGATAGAACCTCACCTTAATGTTAAGAATAAGTAATGTTTGTTGCAAAACCATCTTTGGTTTCAATCACTTTTTCAAGAATTAAATCCAAGTAAACCAATAAAACCAAGTTTTCTTAGTATTCGATTGTTTGGTATCAACAAACAGGCTCCAAATTGTCTATTGTTTCTTTAAATTCTGTGTTCGAAATTCAAAAAAAGACTATTGAATGAAATTGTGAATGTGCCAGGTTCAAAACTGCATAAAAACTTTTTGCTCGACCTAATGTAAAATTTTAGCTAGGACCAAACGAAACTGAAAATACAAGGTGGGCCAATATATGTGTCCAGAAGTGTATATTTTTTTTACAAATGTTCTGCAAAGGTACTGCAAAGGTACCTATTTTAAAAAGAAATTTCTTCCAGCAGAATTGTTATTATTATTAATTATAATCATACCATCTGTGTAATCAGTGAATCCTAAAGCCAGGTCTTCTTCAGAGATTGCCTGACGCGCCTTCAACTCCTGCGCAGTGAACAAGTTCAACAAACCGCCGCGACCCAGATCGGCGGCGCGTGCGTCATGCGTCACCACTGACTGAAAAAAGACAACAGATTCATTAAGAAAGGGGTCTCAATACGAAAGTTTATGAAATCCTTGTTCAAAGGCTCGAAAAAATTATTTCCTACTAGCTTTTTCCCGCGGCTTCACCCGCATACATAAAGTATAGCCTATGTCACTCAGCAATAAAGCAGCTTTTTATCGGTGAAATAATTTCAACAATCGGACCAGTACTTTCAGAGATTACCTCCTACAAACATAAGAACAAACTTTACCTCTTTATAATATTAGTGTAGATTTGCATGCAAATCAAATTCGCAGTGAGGAGGCTTGGCCTCATTTTAAATCACTAAGTTTCAAAAACCAATGTGTTCTCAATATATGAACTAACTTTGCGACGGAAATTACAGAAACACTTAATAAAAAAGAGTTTTTTTTTGGCATGGCTCCGAAAATGAAAAAGTAAAATTAATATTATAAATAAAATACCCAATAGTTCTGTACCGTCCGTAGCAAAAAGCGACAAAAAGAAATCACGTTTGCTTTAAGGGAGAGCAAGTTAAATAATTATTTTATTCCATTTTTAGGGTTCCGTAGTCAACTAGGAAACCTTATAGTTTCGCCATGTCTGTCTGTCCGTCTGTCTGTCTGTCTGTCCGTCCTCGCTTAATCTCTGGGACCGTTAGCACTAGAAAGCTGAAATTTGGTACCAATATGTGTATCAATCACGCCGACAAAGTGGTAAAATAAAAATTGGAAAAAAATGTTTTATTAGGGTAGCCCCCCTATATGTAAAGTAGGAAGTGATTTTTTTTTTAATTTCAACCCTAACTTCTAGAACTTCTATATATTGTTGGATAGGTATTTAAAAATAAATAGGGGTTTACTAAAATCATTTTTTGATAATGTCAATAATTTCGGAAATAATCGAAAAAAAAACAAAAAACAATGTGTCCCCCCCCTCTAACTTTTGAACCATAAGTTTAGAAAATATGAAAAAATTCTGAAAAGTAGAACTTTATAAGGACTTTCTAGGAAAATTATTTTGAACTTGATGGAAAGAACAGTTTTTGTACAAAAAAGACAAAAAGGTTGTACAAAATAATTTCTGGACTAAGTTTGTAGTATAATAATATAGGCAAGCATTTTTTTAAACTCACTTATTTTGACGGACGGGAAACTACGCAACCCTACACTGAGCGTGGCCCGACACGCTCTTGGCCGGTTTTTAGTATTTGTTGTTATAACGCCAACAGCCATCATCTGTGAAAATTTCAACTGTCTAGCTATAATGATTCACGAAATACAGCATGGTGACAGATAGACGCACAGACGGATTTTTACCCTTTTAGTACTGAACTCTAGTATAGTACATTTTGCAGAAAGTGCAGAAAGTTTAAAGTTAAAGCACAAGTGCAGAAAGTTTGTCAATGCGACCGAGGCAAAATCCGCAAGTGACAAAATTGCGCGTGTTTCAAACGACTTTTTTCAATACGCTCTAAAAATTAAAAAAAAAATATGGTGGGGAGAGCATGCTCACTTTTCTGCACCAGTGCGGAAAAATGACTATTGCGTGCCTGTAAGCGTTGGGATAAGAGCGGGTTTTCGAGTAAGAGTTTTGAAAAAAAAAATCTTACCAAATGATGTCCATAGCTAGGAGAGGTGGTGTTGACGATGGTGTGCATGGAGTGTTCAAGGAGCTTGGCTGCCAAGCTGATCCACAGGGACAGCTTCTGACGCGACTGCGAGTGAGAAGACTTGACATCGTCTGCGCTGATCGTTGTGGCAGCCCTGGCCTTGCGCTCAGTCTCCGCTGGGGAAACAGATTTAGAATACTGATGCAAAATCTTATCTATCTAAGGTAAGTGACAGATATACTATGCGTTCCTAATGAGAAGTTCCGATTCCTATGTTTTGACGTCTCGTCGTACTGTCAAATCAAAGAAATTTTGGCAAAATTGAAGACCTTAGAGATGAGTAAAATTGAAGAACTGGATTCTGATTAACCTTTCAAAAGACAATAGGTGCGCGAACGCCGGCGTTCGCGCACCTATTGTCTTTCTATTGTGTCTGTAATTTCCACGATTGAAAGGTTAATGAATTAAACTTTTTTCGTTCACAGTTCATAAATAAATTAAATTTTTCGTAAATTAATAAATGTTTAAAAATTTATTTCCTCGATTTGACAGGAAATCGTGACGTCACAACATGGCGGGCGATCCTATTCTAATTTGGAACGCATTGTACGTGGAATAACGGTCATTGACCCGCCTACATTTGTTGACATTCTTAACCTTTTGAATGTCTTAAGTTACACAGTTCGACATAAGTAATTGTCTTTCTATTGTGTCTCTAATTACGGCATTCGATGAGTTTATTTCAAAAGCGGAAATAAAGACATAAAGCTGACTTGAATCGACATGTATCGTGATCCTTTACATTATCTAGTAATGAAAAGCAATTCATTGTTTGTTTTTCGGGTACCTACCTACGGAAAGATATTAGGAAAAGGTACTTTATACCACGGTCATGTGGCGCTTTCTATAATAAAGTAATTCTTTGATCAATCATACCAGACAGATCAAGAATCGTATTGGGAACACATTCTTTGAACGTACCTACAGCTAAAGAGCTGGTGTCTGTGTTTCCTGATAGCTACAACCTAAGGATCTTCATGTCAAGAGTGAATAGGTTACTTATAGGCAGATTTGCTCACTCATCAATCAAGTGAGATAGTGGCCAATCGCATTGATAATAATTTACATATGAATTTGGACAAGTAAAATACCATAGTTCGAAGACTAGCTATCCTTCAACAGAGCATAAATTCTGTCGTGGAGAATTTTCTGATAGATAAGCTCAATGACACTGCGTAATACGGAAGTCATGCTTAGCAGTTGCTCTTATAACTACTAGTTATAAGAGCAACCGTCTTGAATGGCCTCAAGGCAGTGTGTTAGAAATGCTTCATGAGGAAAATCATGAACTAACTTTTCCCTCTCGGGGAGGAGGAGTGAAAGACAGTGTCGTAACTAAAACCCACGTGTGTTCCTTCAGTGGCCTTTGTGTTCCAGGGCCCATTTTCTTTCAGAAACCTCTAAGGAATCGGCCCTAGAGGGCCTTGATCATTTTGGTAAGATCTCTCTGAGATACGCGTGGAACAACAACGGGTTGTCGACTCGGGATTGCTCCTTACCGGACTGCCGGACGGCGTGCTGCCCATTGCTCGCTGAGGTATTAAAAATGCCTGAGCTGTAAAAAGTTGGCGGATACTTATCAATCTCACCTGCATGTCCACTACCAGTGAAGCAGCACACTCCAACCGCCACATCCAGATGACACGCTGGGTTGTAGGAGCTGGCTCTGACGTGCGCTGGGCATTGTATCTTGGGTACGCATTTGCCGTGACGAGGGCAGATGGTACAAGGAGGCTCTTTGTAATGGGTGTGCTCTGAAAGAATTGTATCATGTTTCTGTAGCATAACCAGCTGATCACGTTAATCTCATTGCTGAGACCTGTATCCCAGGATATAGAGAGCAAAGGGAGGTTGGAGTGTAGCCTTAGGGGCGCTATGGCGCGGGACTTAGAAATTTTTTCGAAAAAATTTTTTGAAGTGAAAACTTCTATAGCGGCGTTGAGCACTTTTCTGTAATGGGTATAAAATCTTAAACTCGCGTCAGGACACGTGACCTGATCGAAAAAGCGTAAGACGGATGGAGAGTAGACAGCTATCCCTTATCGCGCGTTGTGAAAGGGGGCTAGACGGAAAAAATTCTCACGAAAAATTGTACCGAGACTTTTACTGTCAAAATATAAATCCAAGATGGCGGCTGCAAGAAATTATCAACTTTTTCGTCATGGGTGTCGTTTTCATGGTTTTCGAGGGTGTTGAAACCGATGGTACTGTCAAAATATAAATCCAAGATGGCGGCTGCAAGAAATTATCAAATTTTTCGTCATGGGTGTCGTTTTCATGGTTTTCGAGGGTGTTGAAACCGATAGTACTGTCAAAATGTAAATCCAAGATGGCGGCTGCAAGAAATTATCAAATTTTCCGTCATGGGTGTCGTTTTCATGGTTTTCGAGGGCGTGGAAACCGATGGTACTGTCAAAATGTAAATCCAAGATGGCGGCTGCAAGAAATTATCAACTTTTTCATCATGGGTGTCGTTTTCATGGTTTTCGAGGGTGTTGAAACCGATGGTACTGTCAAAATATAAATCCAAGATGGCGGCTGCAAGAAATTATCAACTTTTTCGTCATGGGTGTCTTTTTCATGGTTTTCGAGGGTGTTGAAACCGATGGTACTGTCAAAATGTAAATCCAAGATGGCGGCTGCAAGAAATTATCAACTTTTTCGTCATGGGTGTCGTTTTCATGGTTTTCGAGGGTGTTGAAACCGATGGTACTGTCAAAATATAAATCCAAGATGGCGGCTGCAAGAAATTATCAACTTTTTCGTCATGGGTGTCGTTTTCATGGTTTTCGAGGGCGTTGAAACCGATGGTACTGTCAAAATATAAATCCAAGATGGCGGCTGCAAGAAATTATCAAATTTTTCGTCATGGGTGTCGTTTTCGTGGTTTTCGAGGGTGTTGAAACCGATAATACTGTCAAAATGTAAATCCAAGATGGCGGCTGCAAGAAATTATTAATTTTTCCGTCATGGGTGTCGTTTTCATGGTTTTCGAGGGTGTTGAAACCGATAGTACTGTCAAAATATAAATCCAAGATGGTGGCTGCAAGAAATTATCAAATTTTCCGTCATGGGTGTCGTTTTCATGGTTTTCGAGGGCGTGGAAACCGATGGTACTGTCAAAATGTAAATCCAAGATGGCGGCTGCAAGAAATTATCAACTTTTTCATCATGGGTGTCGTTTTCGTGGTTTTCGAGGGTGTTGAAACCGATGGTACTGTCAAAATATAAATCCAAGATGGTGGCTGCAAGAAATTATCAAATTTTCCGTCATGGGTGTCGTTTTCATGGTTTTCGAGGGCGTGGAAACCGATGGTACTGTCAAAATGTAAATCCAAGATGGCGGCTGCAAGAAATTATCAACTTTTTCGTCATGGGTGTCGTTTTCGTGGTTTTCGAGGGCGTGGAAACCGATGGTACTGTCAAAATGTAAATCCAAGATGGCGGCTGCAAGAAATTATCAACTTTTTCGTCATGGGTGTCTTTTTCATGGTTTTCGAGGGTGTTGAAACCGATGGTACTGTCAAAATATAAATCCAAGATGGTGGCTGCAAGAAATTATCAAATTTTCCGTCATGGGTGTCGTTTTCATGGTTTTCGAGGGCGTGGAAACCGATGGTACTGTCAAAATGTAAATCCAAGATGGCGGCTGCAAGAAATTATCAACTTTTTCGCCATGGGTGTCGTTTTCGTGGTTTTCGAGGGTGTTGAAACCGACGGTACTGTCAAAATATAAATCCAAGATGGTGGCTGCAAGAAATTATCAAATTTTCCGTCATGGGTGTCGTTTTCATGGTTTTCGAGGGCGTGGAAACCGATGGTACTGTCAAAATGTAAATCCAAGATGGCGGCTGCAAGAAATTATCAACTTTTTCGCCATGAGTGTCGTTTTCGTGGTTTTCGAGGGTGTTGAAACCGATGGTACTGTCAAAATATAAATCCAAGATGGTGGCTGCAAGAAATTATCAAATTTTCCGTCATGGGTGTCGTTTTCATGGTTTTCGAGGGCGTGGAAACCGATGGTACTGTCAAAATGTAAATCCAAGATGGCGGCTGCAAGAAATTATCAACTTTTTCGTCATGGGTGTCGTTTTCGTGGTTTTCGAGGGTGTTGAAACCGATATTACTGTCAAAATATAAATCCAAGATGGCGGCTGCAAGAAATTATTAACTTTTCCGTCATGGGTGTCGTTTTCATGGTTTTCGAGGGTGTTGAAACCGATGGTACTGTCAAAATATAAATCCAAGATGGCGGCTGCAAGAAATTATCAACTTTTCCGTCATGGGTGTCGTTTTCATGGTTTTCGAGGGTGTTGAAACCGTTGGTACTGTAAAAATATAAATCCAAGATGGCGGCTGCAAGAAATTATCAAATTTTCCGTCATGGGTGTCGTTTTCATGGTTTTCGAGGGTGTTGAAACCGATGGTACTGTCAAAATATAAATCCAAGATGGCGGCTGCAAGAAATTATCAAATTTTCCGTCATGGGTGTCGTTTTCATGGTTTTCGAGGGTGTTGAAACCGATAGTACTGTCAAAATATAAATCCAAGATGGCGGCTGCAAAAAATTATTAAATTTTTCGTCATGGGTGTCGTTTTCATGGTTTTCAAGGCTGTTGAAACCGATAGTATTGTCAAAATGTAAATCCAAGATGGCGGCTGCAAGAAATTATCAACTTTTTCCTCATGGGTGTCGTTTTCGTGGTTTTCGAGGGTGTTGAAACCGATAGTATTGTCAAAATGTAAATCCAAGGTGGCGGCTGCAATAAATTATCAACTTTTTCGATATGGGTGTCTTTTTCATGGTTTTCGAGGTTGTTGAAGCCGATAGTGCTGTCAAAATGTAAATCTAAGATGGCGGATGTCAGAAATTATCAACTTTTTCGTCATGAGTGTCGTTTTCATGGTTTCGAAGATGTTGAAATAGTGCTGTCAAAATGTACATAAAATAGAATAGTATTTTTTAGTTATATTGTATTGGCTAGACGGAAAAAATTCTCACGAAAAGTTGTAACGACACTTTTTCTATAGTAAGCTATTGTAAGCCGTGCGGCGTGCGCATGTTTCTCTGTCTTTCTCTCTTTCTCTCTCTTATAGAAAGCAAGCCAGAACGGAACTTCGTTCCATCCGGGTGTCCCTTGACACCTCAGTAGTTTTTCGGAGAGATAAACTTTTTAATGTAAAATAATTGTAATAGTTTTAAAGTGTTAAATTTTTAATGTAATATAAATTGTCATGTTTGTGTACGATAGCGCAATAAATGAATATTGTATTCTACCACATAAATGATAGTACTTTTATACTGATAAAGCAATTGGTGCAAAATTATTCCCTAACCATTCCAAAATATCAAACATGCTCAACGTTAATAATCATTTTTTTTCAAATTGGTACCATACGCTTATAGGCACCATGAGCCGTGCAGAAAACAAAAAAAAAAATTTTAGGTTAAAAAAATTTTTGGGACTTAGAAAATTTCTCCTTACTTTTCACCTTGAGTACGGTTAGGGGCAAACACTTAGAAAAATTTTTTTTTCGTTTTCTGCACGGCTCATGGTGCCTATAAGCGTATGGTACCAATTCGAAAAAAAAAATTTTTTTCGAAAAATTTTCTAAACTCAAGGTGAAAAGTAAGGAGAAATTTTCTAAGTCCCAAACATTTTTTTAAACAAAAAAATTTTTTTTTCGTTTTCTTTGCTTCTCATAGCGCCCCTAAGGATATACTCCAACTCCTAAAAATCCGCCCCTAAGGCTACCCACTGACCCAAAGGGAAACCTGTGGGTTTACATATGAGAGAAGAAAATCCAGCATCTCTTGCCAGCTGGCTTTAGGCTCGTGTGGTAGATTACGTCCATTATGTCTCGAAATTTAGAACTATATTTTGATTATGTAATACTTATGTCAGAAAAGTCATCATCATCATCATCATCATCATCATATCAGCCGAAAGCCGTCCACTGTTGGACATAGGCCTCCCCCAAGCGTCGCCACAACGACCGGTCCTGTGCGTCACGCATCCGTCAGATGCTCTGGGCTATGCTCGGAGTTTCTTTCCGTGATCACATCAGAAATGAAGATATCCGCAGGAGAACCAAGGTTACTGACAAAGCTCGAAGAATCGCCAAACTTAAGTGGCAATGGGCAGGCACATTGCAGGCAGAACAGATGGTCGATGGGAACGATAGGTTCTGGAGTGGCGCCACGTAACGGGAGACGCAGCGTTGGAAGGCCTCCAACAAGGTGGACCGATGACCTGGTCACGAGTGCCGGCCAGAAAAGTAACTTAACGTTTTTAGAATAGTTCTCATAGTACTGTTTAATTCATTAACCTTTCAATCGTGGAAATTGAAGACAATAGGTGCGCGAACGCCGGCGTTCGCTTGGGGTTTAAATAAAATAAAAATAGTGCTCGTCCAATAGTAACAGCCCTGACATAGGAGTTGTACTTCGTAGGTTCAAATCCAGACTCCAGACATACACTTTACTTAGTGTAATTTGTTTCATCACCACTACTCTCAAAACGGTGAAGGAAAACATCGTGAGGAAGCCGGCATGTCCTAGAATCGAAAATTCAAAGGCATGTGACATTCACCAATCCACATTAGGCCTTAAGAGGTGGATTATGACCCATTGTCATTTAGTCGATATTGTTACCGGCCCACGCTGAAAACCAGCGCTGTGGACTCGTTGTATTTTTGCGTGTGGACACAGCATTATGCTGAGCGTACGGCCGTTTTATTGGCGCATATTTTCTTATTTCAAATTCTGTATTTATTTTTATTTTATCATTAATATTATTTTTTATATAAAAATGTTTTGTGTTAGTCTTAAGTGTGCGCCTCTTTCGGGCAAATAAAATGTTTTTCTTTCTTTCTTTCATTGCCTCTCCTGGAGGCCTCAGTCCCAGCAGAGGAAAGTGTTATAAAATACGCTACTAATATCAGATCCATCAATCTGATGACCCATGAACGTACCACACGCACAAACTTCGCCACAGTCTTACCTGCACAAGCCGATTTATACACAGAACACCATGCGTGTGGTCGGTACAATTCATACAGTTATACACGGTCTGCTAAGGTAACACTGTGGTGAAATCCGCCCCCAAGACGACCCACTGAAGGTGGAATTCCCTGCTGGGGTCTGTGTTTCCTGATAGCCATAACCTAGGGTTTTTAAATCAAGAATGAATAGGTTAATTTTCGGCAAGCGCGCTCCATCGTCGACCACATCATCGCTTACCATCAGGTGAAATAGTTGTCAGACGCAAGCCTATCAATAGTGAAAAATAAACAAATTCTAAAGCATGTAGTACCTAAATCCTTGCTTACCTTTTCCATGTGTCTCCGAGCTCCTCTCACGCGCGTGGGCAGACCATAAAACGGGGCACACTACCACCACATACACGAATAAACGTAGAACCAACTTATTCATATTGATGAAACTGTTAGATTATTCTTCAAAAAACTAATTAACTTTTATAGTTCTATAAATTATAAGGGAGCATGGACATGGTTGTCCTCACGCCAGCTAGCGTTGATCAAAATGAGCGATTGAACAAATTTGATCATCTAAGTGTGCATTTTGAGGGTAGTTGTAATTTTAGTTAGTATTGGTTATGTTAGAATTCAGAAAGAAGGTAAGTAGGTACTTCTTCAATGCTTGTTCGAGTGAATTTCAGGTATAAAAAAATCGCGGGCTTGCGGACAGCGAGCAATGGGTAACTTGCCATCCGACCGTCCGGTAAGGGTAACCGTCCAGACCGAGCCCAAGTTGTCGACGGAGCGTATAGTTCCACACGCGCCTCAAGATGTCAGCAAACCGTAGGGGCCCAACAGGGTCGAAGCCTACTGTGGCCACGGGTAGTGCGAAAGTGAAACCCAGGGCTTTGGGACGAAGGTAAAGAAAGAACAGGAGTGGGTTTTTGGTTAATAAAAGTCTGACAGGCCTCCCCGCCCACGGGCGGGAGATGTCATTAGATGATTTTCCCACTTAAAAGAAAGAGGTATAGAACAATGAAACGAAGATTTAAAAACAATCAAATAATTTATTAAATAAGTACTCCAACTTACAAACATAAATAACATTCATAGAAAATACCATAATCTAACTAACTATGAATTTCTCATGTACCTATCATATACCTAACTAAATATAATTAGGGCACTTAAACCTTATCAACACTAAAACCTAAATAACTTCTTATAGACTTATGGCAATAAAAAATTCGACGATATCTACCATTTTAATCTTATTTTTATAACTATGTCTAATACAAGATTTTATACCAGGTTCAAGCGCCTTGTGAAATACGATTAGCAATAAAATTGCAACTTGAACATTATGAGTTATAATACAGGCACTATAATGTGCTTCCTATGGGAATTTTCAAGTTTTTAACGATTTCTTCTGTTCTTGTATCTTCTCTTCTGATGGTAGAAGTAATGCGAGAATGCCACCACCTGGAATTAAAAGAAATTTATGAGAATTTTCAAAAACTACATTAAAGGTTGGGGGAAGATCGGCATTGGGGTAAGAACGTATAAATCAATATACCACTTATTTAGCTTTATTTTTAATGCCAGCCACATCGCTGGGCAAGGTGGAACATAGCGACGCAGCACGCAATATGACTAGCATTAAGAATAAAGCAAAATAAGTGATAAAATTTATATTTATACGTTCTTACCCCAATGCTGATCTTACCCCGACGCACTATACTGACACTTTGTACCTTGGAAAAGCACATAAAGTAGTTGGTACCATCCATCATACCAAAAGATACGGCCGTTTGTGTCGCAAAAAATATGTATTTCGACACTCTCAAAGAAATCAAAATTCAGGTTGATTCATAGGATTGACCTAGACTCCTGAAATTTGGCAAAAAAAAATTGAAAGCTGTAAAGTAGCTAAAAATCTTTGTAATTCAATTCGGGAATCAAACTGTTTTAATTGGTAAGTTTACAAGGAACCCTCAGTGCGCGAGTCTGACTCGCACTTGCCCGGTTTTTTTACATTGCAGTCGGTTGTATATTTTTTTAAGTTTTTTGTAATTAAAATTCTTTCATAAAAGTTTACCGGAGGCCGGACGTAATCAGTACCTGTATTTTATTTTACATATAAAAAATACATGCATGTTCTCTATTTACGAGTATTTATTTACTATAGTTCAAGAAATTAATAACAGCATCATAAACTTACCAAACGTAATAGATCCATAGATGTAGAAGGCAGCTTCACAGTTGCTATCGAGGAGTCGCTTGAGGACGTTGATGCCAATGACGGCACTGCCACGACCAACCATCAGAGTGAGACACACAGCCATGGCTCTGAAATAGAACCATTTAAATTACAGTCAAATGGGGTGAATAAAAACAAAACTTAAGGCCCAAGCGCCCGAAAAGTGCCATAAAACAGTGACGTTCTGAAGCCTACTCCTCGGTACCTAACGGCCAAGTTAATTGCTTTGAAAAAAAATTATATTTATTATAGATTCATGAACAACATTATCAACATTTAATTTTTTCGTGCTATTAATACTTTTGTCAAAAATTTTCGCAACTTTTCCCTACTCCTTCGAAACGGCTTGGATCTTTAGAAACATTTTTACACATAAAAATTGGTGGTTAAATATTCTTCAAAGTGAACATTGCATTTGTAAATCAAATAATATTTCGCAAAGAAAATGGATTTAAAGGTCAGCCGCGCGCTTTCTGGGCGCTGTTGGCCGCAAATAAATGCACAGATTTGCGTACTGCCGCCTAGGCGGGTGCGAGAGGTGCGTCCACATAATTTTGGCCAGATGGTTCAAGGGACTATAAGCCTTAACTAAATATTTAGATGCTGATGTTAGCGGGAAACTTCCACCTCTCGATGGACTAAGAGGAGGTGTCAGACTCAACCGTGTTCCCTCAGGTGCCATTTGCGTTCCAGGACTGCGGTTGTTTCCACTAAAGTGACATATCCATTACAAAATTGTTGGTTTATAAGCTTATGAACCAGTCTTTAGTACTTAAATTTATTTTAAACTTAGCATTATTCAAAAATTTTTACTTTCTAATGCAGAGGACTTTATGAAAATGTATCGTCAGATGACACAAGATACGACGAGCAATGGGTAGCTCGCAGTCCGGCCATTCGGTAAGGACCAAGCCCGAATCAATGACGGTGCGTATTGTTTCACGCGCACCTCGAAGAGATGTCAGCAAAACCGTGGGAACCCAGCAGGCCCAATACCCGCTGGGCCAGAGAATTTCTAAAAATGTCTAAAAAGAATATCGTTGTCCTAGAACGCAAAGAATAACTAAAGGACGCAGGTGGGCTTTAGTGAGTAAAAGTGGCATGTCTTCACTCTCCACCTTAAAGAAGAGAGTTATTGGATGTTCCCATCTCAAAAAAAAAAATAGATTTAAATCTAAAATAAGAGTGACGTACAATCTTCGATGTTAAAGACAAGAGTAATGAATAGACACTCTTCTAGTAAAATATTAGACATAAAGTGAGAATAAGCTTACTTGACATAGGTGGGGAAGATATCAACGCTGTAGCTGTTCATGAAACCGAAATTGAAGATGGCGGATAAGAAGATCATGAACAGGACAGCACTCAGGATCCAGTACGGGCTAGTGTTGAGGACCAAGGCTGCTGTTCCAGCTATCATCTGTAGAATGCAAAACGGGAAATTAAATAATGAGTTTAGAAACCGATAAATGCTGATGATATGTAGTAGGTACTATCTCTAAAGCAAGCAATTATAATAATTTTATGATCGCAGTAAAGTATTAAAACACATTCGAATTTGGTTCGATGAACCAAATCCACCGTCCGTTTTGGTCGGCGGATGCTCTCCCAACAGACGACCGGATCTGACAGTAAGTTGATTTGCGTACGACGTCAAGAGCACGCCGGTCTGCCAGCGGACCTCCTTTTTCTTTTTAGTCGGGCAATCTTTTAGAATGATCGTGGCTTTTGATAAAGGACAGGACTGCAGCGCGTCATCGTTATTTGCCTTCAAGTTTCCAGCATGTCGAGCGATATTTTCCAATTTCTGGCGGTTATTAGCATTACGCGCACACTGTAATGCGGTCGACTGCTTAGCCCTGGTGATAAGATCGATCCAACGAGTCGGAGATCAACCGCGGGCTCTCTTGCTTTCAATGCGGCCGTGAGCCACAAGTATTTCCATTGAATCTCCGTTTTTGTAGATGTACTCAAAGAACTTCAGCAGCTAGAGAACCTACACTGACTCAAATAATAATAATTATGGTCGCTACTACATCTATAGAAGTTGGAGTAATTTGGTTTGGAAGCGAACCAAATTCGAAGTCCGATCGTACCAATTTTGAGCATGTGTTCGCAGTATGTGAGCTCTTTAGCTGATAGCTTACGAATGACATATTACAAATCACAGTACTTAGCTTCAATATTAAAAACAATTTCAATAAGGCAAATCTAAATTTAACTATTAATATTCTACTAAATGACGTATACCTGTATACTGATTAAGAGTCGTTTCCTACCAATGCAGGCAATGATGGTACTCATGAAAATGTTGCAGAAACCCAAGACCATAGTGATACCAAACACCAGGGTCATAGCTTCAGTGTTCATAGAACAATCTTGAACCTGGAAATAAATACACATGATATACAAAAGCAGATTATTATTTATTACTAGCTTTTGCCCGCGGCTTTGCCCGCGTACATATAAAATATAGCTTATGTCACTCAGGAATAAAGCAGCTTTCTGTCGGTGAAAAAATTTTAGCAATCGGACCAGTACTTTCAGAGATTACCTCCTACAAACAAAAAAACAAACTTTACCTCTTTATAATATTAGTGTAGAAGTGTAGATTATTATAGCTAGCCTATATTGTCCCACTGCTGGACAAAGGCCTCCCTCCTTTCATCCCAATGATCACGGTTCCTTGCGTTCTCATTCCAATTCTTATGGAAGCCATCCAGGTCGTCCCGCCATCTCCTTCGTGGTCTACCGCGGCCGTGTCGCTATTTCTGGGCACCACTGGGACTGCGTTATACGGATCCACAGCTCGTTAGACATGCCGCAGACATATCCTGCTCAGTCCCATTTAAATTAGGCCAATTGAGCCACATTGATTTGCAAAAGACACATATAACCGTCATAAAAAAGTAAGCATATTTTTAAAACCCATTGCTATCTATGAATACTTTAATTTTATATGTACGTCCTTTCTTTTTAGGATTCCGTAGCCAAATGGCAAAAAACGGAACCCTTATAGATTCGTCATATCTATCTGTCTGTCCGTCCGTATGTCACAGCCACTTTTTTCCGAAACTATAAGAGCTATATACTGTTAAAACTTAGTAAGTAGATGTATTCTGTAAACCGCTTTAAGGTTTTTACACAAAAATAGAAAAAAAGAATACATTTTGGGGGTTCCCATAATTAGAACTGAAACTCAAAAATTTTTTTTTCATCAAACCCTATATACTAATAATACGTGTGAGATATCTACGGATAGGTCTTCAAAAATATATATGAGATATTGAGGTTTCTAATATCATTTTTTTCTAAATTGAATAGTTTACGCGAAAGACACTTCCAAAGTGGTAAAATGTGTCCCCCCCTGTAACTTCTAAAATAAGTGAATGATAAAACTAAAAAAAATATATGATGTACATTACCATGTAAACTACCAACGAAAATTGGTTTGAACGAGATCTAGTAACTAGTTTTTTTTGTAATACGTAATAAATCTAAAAAAATACACTATTATTAAAACATCGATCAAAGTTACAACGAACTACAAGAACTTTTATATTATGTTACTTGCTGCTACGAAACCCTCCATGGGCGAGTCCAACTCGCACTTGGCCGGTTTTTTTTGTTATCGAAAAGACAAGAGAGTGTGGGCTATTTCCCTCACTAAAAGCACTCCGATGATCGTCATTAGCACCCGGTCATGATTTATACGTGGTCTTACCTCTTGGACAGATGTAGAATTCGCAGTGAGCCTGATCATCTCACAGATCGTTAGGTGCCTCTCTCCACCCACAACTGATATCATGAACGCGTTTACAATAAATGGTAACCATAGGAAGAATGCGTTCATACTGAAAAAAACAATGGTGCAATTAGTAGTTGAAAATAATGGCAATAAATGAGCGGTCGATTACTAAAATCTTCACAACAATAATAATAGGTAGTGAGTGCAATTAACAATTTCTCATAATTCATCATCTTCCTGCCCTTATCCCATATTACTTGGAGTCGGTGCAACACGTTTTTTTCTTCCATTTTGTCCTGTCACTCGTCACGCTATCACTAACTTACCCTTTTCTTTCATATCACTTTTCACCCAATCCATCCATCTTTTCTTTGGCCTCCCTCTCCCTCTGCATCCATCCACATGTAAACTCATAACTCTTTTAGCAACATGCGTTTCATCTTTCATCAACAATTTCTCATACCTAGTTGTTCTCATTATAATTCTACAACATTCTTTATCTATATTTATCGTATGCAATGACCAAACTTGAGTGGCAAGGCATATTGCTCGCAGACAAATGGTTGATGAGATTTTCCAGAACCATTCAGTTTTATAGAGCCGAACGCGTGCCAGAAGACGTAGCTTTAGAAGATGTCCCACTAGGTGAACCGACCTGGTGAAGGTCGAAATCCGATGGATGCGAGATGCAGAGAACCGGTCCTTGTGATAACACTTGGAGGAGGCCTACTTATGTCTAACAATGGATATCTTTCTTTTAAATTTTGGAATCACAAAACAGATGAAAGAGGTTAAAATGGCCTTGTGGGCGGGGCAGGCGTGCCATAAAGTCGGGCAATGCTCATAGTTCAACTACCAATAGCAAACTTGCGATCTAAATGTGCGTGGTCTGTTAGTTGCGTAATGCGCGTTCGTATTGGTTTATTGCATGTAGTGGAGTTAAAGGGTGGGAGACAAACGGCGACACCCGTTGTAGTACTTTTTTCTTTTCTAACCTCCTTTATCTTTTCTGTGGTTGTAGTAATAAAATAAAGTATATCTACTAACGTGATATAGCTGATGACGAATAGAAATGATAGAAGTATAGTATGTTTGAGTAAGGGTGGCTTGATCATTGGGAGCGTCTGTGCTGCTATAGATCCCCAGAAACTTTTGTTTGCAGCTGAATGATGCTCCTCATCTAAGTCCAAAGCATCCACCTGAAAATAATATAATTTTTTAGGAGTAAGTCAATTAAGTGTTTAATCAGATTCATTGTATTATATTAATCTTTCAAATACCATTAATTAGAGACACAATAGTAAGACAATAGCAGCGCGGTTCGCTTGGTGTTTCATAAAAATGCAGTGAAAGAGAAAAAAAAAGAAAGAAGCAAAGAAACATTTATTTGAGACACAGTGGACACAGTGCACACTACACTGCATTTTTGTATTTGATGACGTATAGTATATGATATACACCGCTAAATTTTGATCGTTTTAATCCCGCGGAGGGTCGATCCGGTACATGAATAACACTATCGATTTGTAAAGATAAAATAAAAAACTTTTAAAACTCGTTTTAATTTACGCATGTACGAAACAAAATATATACACCGCTAAATTTTGATCGTTTTAATCCCGTGGAGGGTCGATCCGGTACATGAAACACTGAAATTTGTAAAGATAAAATAAAAAAATAAAGTACCTTTTTTTAAAACTCGTATTTATTTACGCATGTACCAAATTAATTTCTTTAAGAAAACGTCAGCTGAGCGAGTTCAATGACCTGTAGGTAGTAGTCGGCGTTGCGTACTCTCCTAGAGAGGAGGCCTGACTCCTTCCTAGCAGTGGGAACATTATTAAGGCTGAAGATGACTATTATGATGAAAACTCAGAACATAATTGGGCATTTGCCTGTTTTATTGAAATTCTGTCCGTTTTCAATTTTGGATGTCAAGTACCCATTTTGAACCGAACGCGTACCGTACTATCTATTCCGGATTGTGGCCAAAATAAAGTATCAATAACCTTTTGACCACTACAACCATGTATCATTATATGTTACTGGCCAAATCCGATTTTATGTTAGACTCTCGTCGCCTAGGCCAAACCCGCGATATTAGTCCAAGAGCGAGTGATGTGAGCTCGGAAATTTAAGGCACCCCGACACGGACAGGTTAGGTTAGAAGGCAAAAGCGGAAGCGGAGTGTAGCGGAGCTCCTGCCTTACCTTTTTTATAACTACCCAGAAAGATGAAAAAAGAAGGTTCGTTTGGTCTAGGCAGAACTAGTTCATCCTAAAATCAGGTTTGGCTGGTAACTTATATCCGTACCTGGCGTGAATAAGTTGATATGTCATTTATGCATACTTTTCAGGGCAGCCAATTTAAAGTTTACGATCTTCTGGTAAATCGAAAATAATGATGATTACTTTTTTAATAGTTGAATTTAGGTTCTTTAAGGAGCTGTTTTAAGTCTACGTTACAAAATAAATGTAATATTTGTTAATGCATTTAAAAACAGACTTATCCAATTGTTCACCGACGACTTATCAACTTATTCCCTGAAGGAAGATAAAAATTCTAACTGTCATAATTGAATTTAAATAAAAACCAAATGAAGTAATAACAAAGTTTAATCGCAGAAACAAATTAAGATCCTTTATTCTTTTTTAAATTTATGAAATTTAACCAAATGACAAATTGGAGTGTCTTTACGTACTGCCACAAATTCGATGATTTTAGGCATGCATTTAGTTCATCAGCAACAGTTGATCGGGGAATAACTGGAAGAGTCTGACGAAAATCACCTGACAACAGAATCATGGCCCCACCAAAAATATTTTGGTTGTCACGAAGATCTTTCAATGTTCTGTCCAGCGCCTCCAGTGACCTCTTATGGGCCATTGTGCATTCATCCCAAACAATTAATTTGCATACCTGTAGGATCTTGGCCATTGCGCTATTTTTGGCGATGTTGCAAATTGGTGTTTCGGTGATTTGCATGTTTAATGGTAATTTCAAGGCAGAATGCGCAGTTCGTCCGCCTTCTAGCAGAGTCACAGCTATTCCAGATGAAGCCAACGCTAGAGCAACTTCATTTCGCGACCTAATCCTCGCCAAAAGCAATGAAATTAAGAACGTTTTTCTGGTTCCTCCGGGAGCATCAAGGAAATAAATTCCACCAGATCCACTGTTCACAGCTTCTATCAAAGTGCCGTACGCAATTCTTTGTTGTTGATTATTTGTGGAACATTTGTACGAACTGTTTCGGCCAATGCTTCAATGTCGTACTGTTGTTCCCTTTGCAACTCGTGGTTTAATGCATCGTGCATATGACGATTGGGTGCTGTCATTCCCAAACACGACAGTACTTTATTTGCTATCAATAAACACATATCTTCTATCATGATCAATGTCTCATTGTAAATTTCTTCAGTCATTTGTAGTATAGGATTCAAAGTTTCACGGCACACACGATGCAAAACATCCTCAGACATGTCATCTCTATACTTAACCCACAAATCTTTTGGATTCGAGGGGAAACATGTCGATATGATAATCGCAAACAATGTACGAATTTGATGCGGCGATGAAGATATTACGGAATCCTTGAGCGTATCATCCCAGTGCGAATCGTTCTCAAGTAAATGTAATAGTTGGCATGCCTCACTGTAAGTCGCACACAGCTGTCAATTAACTCAGTTGTTTGAACGATGTCGTACCACGAACATTCACCAACAACAATCGCAAATAATAACAGTCATCGTTATTTGGATGTACTGTGTAGATGCGACCCAGAGCGTCTGAAGCAAATACATTTGGATGTCCTTCAACTGGTGTTCCTTGTTTTCGACGCTGAAACGATTTCGATGATGCATTCCATATGTAATAGCGTGGCATGTCAGCATACAGCAAAGTGCGAGCAAAATCATCAGTTTGACAGACTGTGAAGAAACTTGTTAATGTTGTCGATGGTGGACGTGCCGCTCTGTCTGCCGCGTTCGATTCATTAAAATAAACGCGTTGACCATTTTCTAAATGGACCGCCAAATGGACTACTGTAGGGTATCTTTCATGGATCGCAAATGAAAATATACGCCAAATTGCTTCGTTGCTACTTACATAGCGCCCCATCTGGTACTGTGATATTTTATCATTTGCATTGGTTACAGCGAAGACAGCCATATCGCTGCCTTTGTTAACATATTTACATATGTACTTTATCGACTTTACAGAGTTACAATATTCCACCTTGATGTGAGTCTCAAAAGCTTTGGACAATATTGGCGAGTATGGCACAATCCAACGATTGTCTACATCAACATTTTGTCCTCTTACCTTCACAACTTGAAGTTATCTAAAATTAAGTTTCGCGAAGCCGACCAAATTAATTGGAAATCAGTACTACTAATAGTTTATTACATTTTTTGTCGCGTTCGCGATTCACTTTTGTTTATTTTCGGAACGCAACATTAGATCCTCCAAAGCGCACGCGAAGACTATTTTCATAGATATGATTGTTGAATTTGAACTTTATGCAGCGGTAATAAATTGCAAATTGACTCTTTGACGTTAGGAACACACCTAAATTGCTTAGACAACAGTGAGTGATTATAATTTAATATGAACTTTATTGAATAGCAATAAAGTTCAAATTGACTCTAGAAAACGTTTGTATGGGAAATAGAAAAGGGCTGTTTTTAGGGTTTTCCCGGAAATTATTCGATTTTTTCTCGCCTTTTAAACCTTCCCTAGACCTCCACGAACATTTCAAGACTAAGATAAGATAAATCCGTTCAGCCGTTCTCGAGTTTTAGTGAGACTAACGAACAGCAATTCATTTATATATATATAGATATAATGTCCATTTTAAAGAGTTTCATAAATGACTCGTGTGATTTTATAATGATAAAACTAGACAATTCGAAATGTTCTAAAATATCACAACTTTTGATAGCGTGCATAACTAGACAATTCGAAATGTTCTTAAATATCACAACTTTAGATAGCGTGCATAACTAGATAACTCGAAATATATGTGCGTGTTTCGTACTCAAAGACGTTCATAACTTGATAACTGATTTTGTCATATTACACTCGCAAATCCACAAACGTATATGTTGATATATTAACTAATGCATGTTCTGACTTATGTTGATAAATCGAAATGCAATAATATAAACGCTGTCAGTTAAGTATTATTAATTTGACATGTCGTTTTATCAAATATTTATTGCCATAATTGTAGATACTCACTTATGTACGAAAGCAATAATTTGATTTTGTTTGAGTATTTCGAGTTGAGTTTTTAATACCGGTAGGGTATAAGGTCACAGAAGCGTTTAAGCTAAAAAAAAAAAAAAAACGACATCTCGAGTTGTCAACGTATTCACGCGTGGTACGGATATAAAACCAAGCCAAATGTGTCCAGCACGCCATAGTCATAATTACTTGACAGACATAAGCGCTAATTAATCTTATATGAAAGCATTGTTTTTCTTTAATTGCCAAGTTATTATATGGCGCCGAGAGAGCACGCTTTTGCTTTTTAACGACCTCTTATAAAATAACTGTCATATATAATGGTAAAACTAAAGCAAACGCTATGAAAGAGGCCATAAAGATTAATTTAACTGACCTTATAGTGCTCAGCACTTTTCCCTGTATTCATGGTGTAAATTCCCTTCAAAACTTCAAGAGCTTCGTCTTCTCTACCAACACTGACCAGGAATTTAGGGCTCTCAAACGCGAAATAGCTCCCAATGGCACTAATCGCACATGGCACCGCGAAGATGAGGTCCAGAACACGCCAGGAGTTGAAGTTAATGCCCAGAAATGGTATGTAGTAGGAGAATTTTAGTGGTAAAACTGGGATTGCTATAACTGAAAGGAATAAAATAGAGTGAGCTTTGTTGCATGACTAAGAATAAGTTAATGAAAACAAAATTGATCAAGACAATGAAAATAAAAATATCACAACTAAGACAGAATTTGAAAAAAATAATTCAATCATTCCTAAAACAAAGGGTTCACGAAAATATATCTTGTGTACTTTAAAAATTATCCTGTTCAGAAAAGTTTAGTTAAAATCTAGTTACATAAATATATTAATTTATCTACAGTTTTATGTTGCAAAGAACATGAAAGTTATATTATAGAAATATTTTCACTGAATAAACAGTGACATTTAACGTTTTTTTCATGCTTTTTAGAACTAATAATAATAATAAAAATGATAATAAGGAAAATAATAATAATGAAAAATAATTAATTAATGAATAATAATTAATGATAATGTTAATTGATCGTTGAAAGACTGAGCCATGCTTGTAACTGTCTCAAACTCGCAAAGCATATCGAAAAATATAGTTCATAACTTGTAACACAAAAAAACACATGTAAATAGATCTTTGGGTTATAACCCAAAAACACTAAATATTCAGGGTCAAATTAAATAAGCTGACAAAACTTATGATAAAAAAGAATAGAAAATAGAAAAAGAATTTGACTTTCAAAACACAAAATTTTATTATATCAAGCACCTGCGGTACTTGAGCCGGTGGTTTTGAAATTTGAAACAATTTTGAAAAAGAGTTTTGTACTAACTTGCCATGACCCCCATGGAGGCCAAGTGAATAGTGGTAGTCAACAAGATCAGGGAACTCCGCCTCGCCATGGGTGTGCACTCACTCAGCAGCGTCACTGCTAGTGCATAGCCTCCGGATACACTGAGAAATAAAACTGTGTTTTGTACTGACGGAATATTTTGAGTAGACCCGGAATTATGATGATGAGTGTCATGATAGGTACACTTAGTAAGGCTAACATCAGACGGACTGCATCGCAGCGACCGCGCGCGGTCGATATATTTAACTGCATGCAGTTGTACGTTCGACTTCGTGAAGTCATGATATCAACTGCGCGCAGTCGGTTGCAGTCGAGTGAAGTCAATATCAGCTGCATGCAGTCGTGCCTTCAACTTTACGCGGTCGGCTACAGTCATGTAGTGTCGACGCACGCTGTCCAACCTAACCTAACCTAACCGCATACAGTCAGTGTGCAGTTAATTTACAAAGAGCAAACGCACATTAATATTGTCAACTTTATTTTGAGGCACTTAAAGATCAAATCATATACTAAGCTCCTGGGCTCGTTGCGTAGCGCAAACTGCGCAAAATCAAATCAAACTGCATGCAGTTGAATATATGGACTGCGTAACCGCACGACGCAGTCCATATATTCAACTGCATGCGATGCAGTCCGTCTGATGGCAGCCATAGGTGAGTCGTTAAATTGGCAGTATATCACAAAAATTACTCCTTCCTGCTCTCTCAAGTTATTTTGTTACTCCTTCTCGCTTTATCAATCAGTATGATTTTAGATCCAATTTGGCACACGGGTAGACAATATGGTAGACCATATGGTTTACCCGTGTGCCTGAACATAGAATGCTTTTTATCCCAGGAATATATTATCTTGAGATAATATTCTTCTTTCACGTGGGTGAAACCAGTGACAAAACTTAGGTTTACAGTGATATCAATAAGTAATAAAATTTAGCATATTGATATCACTATAAGTTTTTTTTTTACGTCGTCAAGGCGATTGAGTTGCATAGATGAAAACCCTCAAACGAACTTGGAATGTTAGAATAAAGGCGAACCATTTCATCACTGGACATAGATCTCTCGCCTTGTTTTGTTTGCAAAACCATCAAAGGTTTCTACATATATACTTTGGACTCCGTTACATCCCCTTATTATTATTATTAAATTCACCCCGAATTTGGGAAAATTCAATTTAATTCCTTTTTTATGGTGGGAAAATCATCAATGACAACCCCCACTCTTGGGCGGAGCGGGAGATAGTGTCAGACTCTTACTGACTAAAAACCCACCCCGTTCTTTCAAGCCTTCATACCGGGGCTTGAGCTGTCTTTCGAAACTAACCCTGGCCCCGGTAGGCTTCAACCCAACTGGTCCCCTACTGTTGCTGACAACTCCTTGAGGCGCGCGGAACAGTGCGCGCCGTCAACGACTTGGGCTCGGTCCGGAATCCCGGTGGAATCCCGGTGGCGGCGAAAGCGCCGTTGCCTGATACGGTCGGCCTCCTCCTTTACGAGCATTACTGCTTCGCAGAAGTCGGCGACCGTCTGCCACTCCTCCTCGCTCCGGACCATGGCCTGAACCAAGGCCCGGCGCGAGAGATCTCCGCCACCGATCGCCCCCACGAGGGCACGGCGATGCTCCGCCCAAGCAGGGCACACCTCGACTGTGTGCTCGCCTCCGTCTTCGTCCCAGTAGTTTCGGCTGTGCATTGATATGTCAGTCAGTTTCTTCTTTCATGTATAGAGATGACTCATGGGACTAATACAAGATACTTACCAAGCCGATGACAGTAACTTTAGGAACCCCAACGCCATCCAGTGAGGTGAAAAAGCTGCTAATGTGCCAGCCACGTACGTCAGAGTCATGGAGATGACCAGGATCTTCCGCCTACCTTTTGTGTCTGCATGGTAGCCCCACACGTGGGACATGGCGATAGTTCCTGCAAAAAATAAAACGGTTACTAACGGTTACATACAAATACTATACAGTAATATAAAGAAAAGCCCTGAGTAAATGCAAAGATAAAGTTATCAGCTAGTGAAATTATTTAAAAAGGATATGTAAGGACTTCAAAACTACAAATAAGCCCACGTTTGTCTAAGCAGTATCATCGATAAATATTATTTGTACTAATAAACTAGTGCGCATCACTGATAACCTGCAGGTGGGATCGCAGTCAAGCACTAGTTTATATCAGATAAAAAAAAAAACACTAGCACCCTCTCTGGATTACGTTACATCATAAACAACAACTTTGTTCTATGACTTTTTATGAAACATAATTCATTTGCCAAAAACAAACCATTTTCAAGATTTCGTTGTTCTGTCTAACACATTTCAACTCGGTATTTTGCCATCACGGGTGACAGGACAGAGTGCAAGAAAAAATGTATTGCGGACCCCAAATAACCTAAGACAAGGGCAGGAAACGAAGATAATAATGAACTAAGAGTGAGCAGTCAAACTCTCAGTCATCCTTTAACGCCGTTAAAGATTTTCAATAAACTCACCAATCAAAGGCACACAAGCTACCAGTCCTTGCTGCGTGCTGGTGGTACCAAGCTCACAGGTACTGGCAGTCACCAGGTAGGAGACAGAGAAGATCTCGAAGGTCATGCCGATGATGATACTAGCACAGAGCATAAATGTGTAGAGGTTGTAGCGACTGAACCCTGCAAGAAGAGTGTGCATTAGGAGAAACAGGTCTTTGTAGTGTCGATAGCAATCCAAATGGTGATTGCCCCGAATTCAGTTATATGTTTGACACCAATAGTGGTATCCATCAAGTCATGTAAAGTCCATACTTGGACGGTTGTATGAATCTCTTTTTGAGCGGATTTTCAATGTTTGGACCAATCCGAACTAGTTACAATGAACATTCATCTGATGTTCCTTATCTATAAGGAACCTGTCAAATTAGTGTAGACATCGGCTATGAACGGATTTTACGAAACTCCACACCTAAAGGGGTAAAACGGGGGTTGCCCTATAAAAGCGAATTACCACTCCCTGATTAATCACGAACGTTGGCAGGTTTGTTCCGTATTATAAAAGTCGCCCAAAAAACCACCCGTTTTTTTGGGACATTTAATGATTTTCTTCTTCTGTTTCAATAGCAAATATGTAGTATTTTCTAAATTAAATCCCCAGCCCAGTAGATTTGTACAGAAAAGTTAAAAAAAATCCAACTTTTTTTTCTTATCATCATTATTTTGTACTTGTAACGGGAAACTAATTTTTCGAAGAACAAATATCATAATCTATTTCACACGTGTTCCATTACTTGAACATAGTACATAACATTATAAAACACACCAACGTATAATAATTCTAGATAAATTGAACTAAGCATATTTGTCTTTGATAAGGTCTTTTAAAAATATCTATGGTGCTATTTACTATTGTGACGCGAATATAAGTTGCACCATATTACATCGATGACTGTAATATGTAGTACATATGCTTGACTGTAATCCCACCTAATAGGAAGCAATGATGCCGTCGTTGATGGTAAAGCACACTAGTTTATTATGAGCCTAATCACTGTAGCCTTGAAGACAACTAAAGTATAATAGGACGGAAATACCACAGCAGACGAATTGTTACAGTCCTTCGTTGTACGCGGACGAAGCGAACTGCTTAGTACCAACGGACCGTAGAGGTGTTAACAACGTAAGGGTAAATACCAAAAGGCTGGGTACCCTACACCTGTACTTCAATGGCGGTGGCGATGTCGACACAGATATCAGAACGGTGCAGTGTGCAAATTTTGGAAAAAGGAAAAAAAAATCATAAATAAAAAAATTGGAGACACAACTATTCTTCTTCAATAAAAAAAAAAACAGACAATCGAATAGAAAGTTAAAACTGTCGAATTAAACAGAAAGATTAACCGCTCTTATATCCGCGGTTAATCTTTCTGTTTAATCGCATTCAACAATACCAATCAAAGGTTCTGGACATGGTAAGTTCGGGAGGTTCCTGCACCGGATTCATACATTGGAGGTATAGCCCGTTTGGGTGGATCACCGCCATATCTCGTGGAGGCGATCGGCAGTTAACGACCTATCGCGTTGGGCCCTGCAGGTCTCGTGCAGGCCATGGTCCGGAAGAGAAGAAATGGGTGGCGGTAGACTGTTCCAGCGAAGCACGCGTGAAGGAACGGCCTTCCTAATGCCCCAACCGCCGGAATCCCGACCCCGATGTCCAGGCAAAGAAGGAACATAGGAGCGTCTTTTAGTTAGCAATAGTCTGATACGTCCTAGAGTGGGGGAAGTCATTGGATGATTCAGAAATCAGAAATCAGAAACGTTTATTTCAAATATTGTTTAGACCAGTTACAGGCACTTTTGAATTGTCAAAATGTCGATCAGTCAAACAAGTGAAGCTAAATCGCACGTTCCAAAGAGTAGATCTCTATGGAGAAGAACGTGCAAGAAACTCCATGGACACTCTTTTAAATCGTATTGAGTTACATGAATCTTCGTTACATATGTCTTTTTTGCTTCTATTATGTGAACACAATGAAGTTAGGTAATAAAAATGAAATAATAATGATAACAATAAAAATAGAAATTGAATAAGTCACTGGCAGCTAAGAGATGACCAGTCTCAGCTGACGGCGCCCGTTCACGAGCATGACGCGTGCATCAGCCCCACTCAGCTCAACCATTGTGAAGGGAGCCAAATGACCCAATAACACGTGCCACCATCAGCGAGACATTTTAGTGAGCATGACAATCTCTTAACTGCCATGTTCGTAGTGTCAAACAAGTTGTAACCCGATTTCCCGAAAATCAGTATTACTATTCGGCATCGGATCCTATTGAAAATTTAAAACTCAGTGCCGCATCTGTAACCACCACGCAATTTCAACTAAATAGGAACCGGTAGAATGTATGGGCACACGATTTTGACACCTTATATATTTTTATCAACGAAGTGGTCACGTTTTGAAATTGATTCAATTAAGATCCTTATTGTTTACATCACACAGTCATTCAAGAGTTGGACTTGTAGTCTGTAACCTTGGTTCTCCTACAGATATCTTTATTTCTGACTGACGTGATTTTTTTTATAGTGAAGTAGAATGGCAGGCCATTCTACTTCACTTTGAAGTTCTATCATAAATAAGTTTAACCCAAATGTCCTTTCTTTGGTATTGATCGTTAAGTCGTTGAGCTCCTTAGTAGTCCAGAGTTAATCTACACAGTACTCCTAGCCAGGTTTCTAATCTGCAATAGTTAACGCTTGTAGAAATCTTGAAATGTACGGGAATGACGTCGTCTCAACGCTCAGTCACGTGGTCAGAACAAAAGAATTGGCGGCAAGGTCAACTCGAAGCGTTCGACGCAAGCGAAACGGTTGTAACTTGGCTAGGGGGGCAGGTCTTCCCAAATCTGTATGGTTCTTTCCCCAAAAAACCATATGCATGGTTCTCATATGATTTGACCATTACATGTTTGATGCATGCACTTTAGAAGTAACTTTAACCCCTTAGTTTTTTTCGGTGTTTCTTCTCAGGGTTGTCAGCTAAGAAACCCCGTCCTCATCTAGTTTTAAACTGACGAAAAATTACTTGTTTGTTTATTAAAACCTCTCCATGAAAATCCAGATCAGAACCAGATTTGATTAACTCCAATCTACAAAGTCTTGTGCACAGGCGTAGGGTTACAGGATGCATTTTCGAGAGTGTACATTGCATGATTTGATTCTGCCATCACCTTTCCACCATCGGACAACCCGATGTACGGCGAGTATCCATCGTTACCTGATAAACTAGTGCGCCTCACCATCAACGATTGCATCACTGCTTACCATCAGGTGGGATCGCGGGTAGTAGGACTCTTTGGCCCGGTATTTTTATATATTCATTTTTTTTGCATTATTTAGGGACCACAAATAAAATTAATACAGTTATTTTGGTAACTGTACTTTAATGCCTTTCCCAATGTAGTCCCAAAATAATACAAAAAAAAATATATAGGTGGTAGTTAGGACCGCGGTCCAGGTCAAAGAGCCCCATGACCCAAATAAGTCAAGCAAAGTGTTTTGGGAACACATTTATTGTGCGTACAGCCAAGGAGTGGAATTCCCTGCCGGAGTCTGTGTTTCCTGATAACTACAACTTAGGGGTCTTTAAGTCAAGAGTGAATAGGTTACTTCTAGGCAAGCGTGCTCCATCGTCGACCACATCATCGCTTACTATCAGGTGAGATGGTGGTCAAACGTGAGCTTCATCATTTCAGCCGAAAGACGTCCACTGTTGGACATAGGCTTCCCCCAAGTGTCGCCACAACGAACGGTCCTGTGCGTCTCGAATCCATCGGACTCCCGCAACCCTTACCAGGTCATCAATAATTAAAACAAAACAATTAAAAGAAATATATAATAATTATAATCCTTGTTTGATCTCACCTGTCATGTTCAGCGCCTCTTCAAAAGGCACCTTATTCGTCTTCACGGTCATTTTGCACTGTATCCCACTAACACTATTTACTACAAGAATTATATTATTTACACTATCATCACAACATCGCGGTAGCAACTGCGCCAGCCATTGTCAGGGACACGTTTTATAATGAAAGTTATTCAAGTCAAGCGTTTCGTTTTATTAGACGTTTGGTTCCGCAGGTAAGAACGCTACAGGCTCCAGAAAATCTGACACTATCAGTGAAAGTGAATTTCAAAGTATCTCAATTTTTATATATTTCATGGTACGGCAAGATAGATAGGTAGATAGATTAGATATTCTTTATTGTAGACCAAAACTAAAAATTACATTAGGAACTTAAAATTAATAGTGTATCACAAAGGGCGGTCTTATCGCTAAACGACACAATTGGAGTGTTTAATTAAAAACAAAACATAGATTTCGCATTCGCAAACATTAATTTAATGTATGGATGTCAAAAAGTGAATTAGTTATCGTCTCCATAATTATCTATACATATAAATAAAATTTGAGTGTCTGTTTGTAATATTGAAATAACTGAAAAATCAAAAAAAAATCAAAATCAAAGCATTTATTTCAAATAGACCATTTGCAGGCACTTCTGAATAGTAAAATGTCGGTCAGTCCAAGAAAAGTGAAGCTAAATAAAAAAAATAAAACTGCTTTTTACTGCATGCATATGAATATACTCGTATATACGGTACATACACCAAAATAACATTTTTTTCAATTTTTGCCTGTCTGTCTGTTTGTCCGGGCTAATCTCTGAAATGGCTGGATCGATTTCGACGAGACTTTTTTTGGCAGGTACCTGATGTAATAAGGAGTAACTGCTACTTTTATTTTAGAAAAAAAAAAATCAAAATCCACGCGAACGAAAAAAAAAACATAAAAAAATTAAAGGTTTTATGTGCTGTTTTAGCCAGAAATCAGAAACAAGAGTTTGCGCACGTGATGACCTGACCTTTTGATAAATAGACTAAATAGACCGCGTAACATTTTTAATGAAGTTTTTTTTTTGAAAAATGTGACCTATATTAAAAAGTGGTTTAATTGATTCTGCTCGTTATTGTGATCAAAGTGTTAGGTTTTGCGCATTTATCGTTACCCGTTGTATAAGTTATAATAGAAAAATGTCTCTCTGTCCAGCACCTCTTGATCACTGAATTTAGCCGTTTTGTTTTCTAAGCCAGCAGCGATAAGACAGCCCGGCCCATTAGATTTGCCATTCAAATATATTTTTTTATATTTACTCGTATATTTTACACGTCAATGTAATTGGTTTGCATTGTTCGTGGAAATTGAATTCAAAGCGTGTATGCATGGTTTTGTAATATTAGTTTTTTTAGTAACTATTAAATTATACCAGGGTATTTGTAAAAAACTAACAACCTGTCAGGATTATGTTACTTATATCATGACTTTTTACAAAATATGATACATTTACCAAAAACAAACCGTCAAGATTTCGTTGTTCTATCTAACACATTTCAACTCTGTATTTTGATATACCTACCTGTCTGTCTGCCTGTATGTCTGTCTGTATGACGCGACGCAAGCACACCAAGCACCCCCACCTCCCGAACCCATTCCCTTCTGCTGTTGTACTATCGCTTGCTTCGCATAGACTTCGTAATATTCATAACGTTCAATTTAAATTTTATTATTTTTTTTTATGAAAATCTGATGAACCAAAATATGATAAATTTTTAAAAGTCATAGAACAAAAGTTGTTGCATATGATGTTAGTACCATAGTCTTGAAAGGATGACGGTGTTTTACAATAACCCTGTATATTTCACTACTATCACACAACGCCGTCTGGTCCCATATAGTTAAGTCGCATAGTTAAGGGCCAAGCGCCCGAAAAGTGCCATAAAACAGTGATTTTCTGAGGCCTACTCCTCCATAACGGCTAGGTCAATTGGTTTGAAAAAATATATGTTTATTATAGATTCATGAACAATAATATCAACATTTGATTTTTTCTTGCAATTAATACTTTTGTCAAAAAAAAATATTTAGCAATTTCGCAACTTTTCGCAACTTTTCCCTACTCCTTCGAAACGGCTTGGACCTTTAGAAACATTTTTACACATAAAAATTGGTGGTTAAATATTCTTCAAAGTGAACATTGCATATGTAAATCAATCAATATCTCACAGAGAAAATGGATTTAAAGCGCTTTCCGGGCGCAGCTGGCCGCAAATAAATACACAGATTTGCGTACTGCCGCCTAGGCGAGTGCGAGAGTTGCATTCACATAATTTCGGTCAGATGGTTCAAGGGACTATACGCCTTAAGCATAGCTACTGCTTTGAGTACTAGACAACTGATTAACCATACTTGTATATTTCTAAATACAGGCAGATTTTTTTTTAAATTTTTCTTTCATATATAACTACAATTTATATGGTCACCTTCAAAATGACTTCTTTGTGAAGCCACACAACGCTGGAGATGGTTCTTCCGCTCCTCATAGCAGTACTGGAACTCCGATACCTACAGGAGTAGCGTTCAGCTGGTCGGTTGCAGCAATTTGAATGTTTTCCAGTGTCCCTTAATGAGTTCCCTTGAGGTGATCTTTCAATCTCGGGAAGAGACAAAAGTCACAAGGACTCAAGTCAGTTAGCATAGCATAGTCGGCCTTATGATTTTTCCACTGCTGGGACCCAGGCTTCCTCTCTAGGAGAGGGAATTGGCCGTAATCCACAACGCTGGCCCACTGCGGGTTGGTGAATGTCAAATATCTTCAAATTTTTGGTTCTAGGACATGCCGGTTTCTTTACGATGTTTTCCTTCACCGTTTTGAGAGCAGTGGTGATGAAATAAATTACACAAAGTAATGCGCCTAGGTTTGAACCTGCGACCAACAACTCGTAAGTCGTGACCGACCAAGTCAGTTAGTTCTAGATTAACGCTTTTGAACAATCCCACAGTCCTAACATACGGAACCCTAATATCCAAGATGACACTATCATTAGATAGTGTTATTTGTGCATAATAAATATATTATGTCCGCCAAGAGCAAAATATAACATAATGAACAGATAGTGTGTCATTTTAATCCCATAAGTGCTACCAACATAATGACGTAACTGTCGCTGCAAATGGTCCACATGCCACAACCACAATCGCCAACACGAGAAGCTAGAAGCGGCCACAAAGGCAGTTGTAGCGCGCGACAGCCACTTGTAGCCACAAGCGGCAGCTATCGCCTGGTAAAATTTCGGTGGGTAAAAATCATCCATATGAAACCCCCCGCTCTTGGGCGGAGCGGGAGATAGTGTCAGACTCTTACTGACTAAAAAATCCCACCCCGTTCCTTCTTCATTCCGGGGCCGAGCTTCCCTTTTGGACCTTAGCCCAAGTAGACTTCGACCCAGCCGTTGCCTGATGTAGTCGGCCTCCTTCTTTGCTAGCATTACTGCTTCGCAGAGTGAGGCGACTGGCTGTCACTAGTCCTCGCTCCGAACCATGGCCTGTACCAAGGCCCGGCGCAAGAGATCGCCGCCGCCGATCGCCCCCCACAAAAACATGACGATGCTCTGCCCAAGCGGGGCACACCTATACCGTGTACTCCACCATGTCCTCCTGGCGGTCCACTCAGTGGCGTCACCCGGACGTCACTTCCGCACGAATCCGGTGCAGGTACCTCCCGAACTTAGCTGCTGCTTTTTTAACCCATACGCGCAGTATCATAATGGACTCTGACGAATAAGGTTTAAAGGCGCAAGGGGCGTGTGACGGCGTTTTGTATCAGCGTTTAGAGGTCATTTGCTGACTCGAAATTCCAGTATGCTGACCTACAAACCATCGTTTGTCATAATATCTAAGCATATTAGTTGATTGGCAAAAGTGTCCAATGTAAGCATAACTGTTTTAAATTAATGCAAAGTCAACTCAACCCTATTATTAATTCTGCTGATGTAAAATCATATGAGCGTAACTAGAGTAAAATGCAAGAAACAGTTTTAAAATACAAAATACTGTCTTTTAGTGTTTAAGAAAGGTATAACATAATAAATAAAATGTTAAATATTGTTATACATTTAATTGTCCCATATTGTAAGAACTTCCCCCGCCTGTGATACAGGTTTATACAATACAAGCACATAATATGGCCATACCATTGTAATTATGCACGCATGTAATTGGTATAACACTGACTCCTGTAACACCGGCACTATGCCTGACTATGCCTAGCGCAGGAGTCAGGGCCTCAATATTTTTGTAAATGTTTATTACGTCAATAAAGAATTTATTATTATTATATTCTGGTATATTATTATTATTATTATTATTCCTAAGATTTTATGTAACTATTTTACCATGTTTTAACTCTGAATAAAAATATTATTATTTCGGGCCACAAGAAGTGAGCAACGGCGATTGTACCGTGTCGCGGCCACCGGCGTCAACTGTATGCGGCGAGTTCATATAAAATGTATGAAACCTACAAGAAATATGCCAGTGGTGGCGTTTTGTGGTTGTGGCCGGTGGTCTGTGTGCGGCGACCCTTAGTTTTCTGTACAGAAAAGTGATTTAATATCAACTAACACGTGCTTTTTCGCCTCGTCGTATACCGCGTACATCGAAGGACTGGAACAATTTGCCGGCAGTGGTTTTTCCGTCCGATTATACTCGTAATTTAAGTGTCTTCAAGCTACAGTCACGGTAATAATATTATTATATATAATATTATTATTACCGTGCTACAGTGAACAAAGCTCTTAATAAACTTAGTGCGCTTCACGATCAACGATAGCATCACTGATTGCCAAGCACTAGTGTATATTATCATTTTTTTAAAATGGTCCGGGTCTTCCAATACGGAAAAATAAGATAACTTTTTTTTTAGTTTCACTAGTTTTTTATTATTATTATCTACTTTAGGAGATATGATATTAGGAGAGATGAAAACCATGTTGCTAAAAGAGTTATGAATTTACATGTGGATGGATGGAGAGGGAGAGGGAGGCCAAAGAAAAGATGGATGGATTGTGTGAGAAGTGATATGAAAGAAAAGGGAGTTAGTGATAGCGTGACTAGTGACAGGACAGAATGGAGGAAAAAAACGTGTTGCGCCGACCCCAAATAAAATGGGACAAGGGCAGGAAGAAGAAGACTTTTCTACATTGTGCTCACATATTAGAAGTGACAAGAAATATGTAACCAAGATTTATGTAACTCAAAATATGATTTAAAAGAGTGTCCACGGAGTTTCTTGCACGTTCTTCTCCATAGAGATCTACTCTTTGGAAAGTGGAATTTAGCTTCACTTTTTTTTTTGCTTGACCGACATTTTGACAATCCAAAAGTGCCTGTAATTAGTCTTTGGTCTATTTGAAATTAACGTTTCTGATTTCTGAGTTGGTCTCAATTTAGTGCGCCGAGTTTTTGGATTTCCTTACGGTATGAAATCAACGCGATGTCAACTCGGGCTCAAGTCTTACCAGACGGCTTGACGGTAAGCTACCCATTACTCACCGTTCGCAAGCCCGCGTTTGCGGAGGACGGGAATTGCCCTGTTTTCCCTAACAGGAGCATCTCCTACGGTGACGGCTGAGATTAATGGTTCACCGATGAAAAAGAAGACTGCTTCTCATTCCCTCTTTTTCCGTACCAAGAACCTACTGTAGGTTGACGCTGCCATTCGCGTTTAAAAGGACACAATGGTGCTTCCAAGCGGGGCAACGTGTCCTCCAGGCGATCCGCACAATGGTGACATTCGGGCGTTTCTTCTCAATAAATCCGAGATATCTGTCGAAACATCCATATCCATTAAGGAGTTGCATTAAGCAGAAATGCATGCAGAGAGCAGTGGTGGCCGAGTGGTAATGGCCGCAAGTTCAAACCCTGCCAGGCGCATTACTCGAGCCCCGGTATGAAGGCTAGAAGGAACGGGGTGGGTCTTTTAGTCAGTAAGAGTCTGACACTATCTCCCGCTCCGCCCAAGAGCAGGGGATGTCATTGGATGATTTTTTCCCACCATAAAAAAAAGGCGCACTACTTTGTGTAATTTTTTTCATTACCACCGCTCTCAAAACGGTGAAGGAAAACATCATGAAGGAACCGGCATGTCCTAGAACCAAAAATTCGAAGACATTTGACATTGACCAACCCGCACTGGGCCCGCGCGGCACTGCGCGTGCACTAAGCGCGTGGTGGATTACGGCCCATTCCCTCATGTAAAGAGGAGGCCTGAGTCCCAGCTGTAGTAATATTAAAAAGGCTGATGATCATTAAGCAGAAAAATAGGACGGTGCCACAGCACCTCTGCAATCATTCCTCAAAAAGAGAACTTGCCACCACAATTGTGGCGTGTTTAAGTAACCGTGGGCCGTAGCCCTGGAACGCAGAGGACAACTGAAGGAAAACAGATGAGTAGAACCCATCGTCAGTAAAATCTGACACTATATCTCTTGCTATATTCAGAGCGGAAGAAGGTATTTTATATAATATTTAGTTACGTGTTATAACAAAATTATCACACAAATACACTAGTATCAATATTTATTTTAAGTATGAGTTATATTTATGTATATTATATTTATATGTTATATTTTATTTACTATCATCCGTGCGTCACTGCGGGGTGCCAGCTGAAAACCAGCGCTGGATGTTTGACGCCCAGCAATTGCTGACTTGGTGATCCTTTCGGTTCGGGCACGCTCCGTGCAACTGTATTGTATTTCTGTACTTACTCTTTTTTTTTTTAGTACTTTGTGTTTTTACCAATGTACGAAAAAAGCAAGAGAATAATATACCTTACATATTAAAAATAAGGCCTATATCTTGAACGTACTTCCGGGATTGTCCTGATAGCCGTAGTATACCTCTCCACTCCTCAAGCACCTTTTTTTATGGTGGGAAAATCATCAATGACAACCCCCGCTCTTGGGCGGAACGGGAGATAGTGTCAGACTCTTACTGACTAAAAACCTACCCCGTTCCTTCAAGCCTTCATACCGGGGCACGAGCTGTGTTTCGAACCTAACGCTGGCCCCGGTAGGCTTCGACCCATCTGTTGCTGACAACTCCTTGAGGCGCGCGAAAATAGTGCGCGCCGTCGACGACTTGGGCTTGGTCCGGACAGTTACCGGACGGTCGGACAGCGAGCTACCCATTGCTCACTGTTCGCAAACCCGCGCCTACGGTGGCCGGAAATCGGGACCGGCGGCGGCGAGAGCGCCGTTGCCTGATGCGGTCGGCCTCCTCCTTTGCGAGCATTATTGCTTCGCAGAAGTCGGCGACCACCTGCCACTCCTCCTCGCTCCGGACCATGGCCTCAACCAAGGCCCGGCGCGAGAGGTCTCCGCCGCCAATTGCCCCCACGAGGGCACGACGATGCTCCACCCAACCTCTCCTCAAGCACCTTAGGATATGTTTCTTGTTGCTACGTCACTTCGTGCTAGCGATCGTTTTTTTGGGGGTCCATTTATTGAATGTGCAAGTCACCCTTTGCATTTTTATCGATGTATATTAATATATAACATTGTTCAGGCAGAGGCCATAGTTATGACCTAGTTCTTGGTAACCAGTCCACTTAAACCTTCCAAAACCTTAGCTCTAAATCTATGTTTTCCCATATATCACAATAGTTTCCCACGCAACTAGGGTTGTCTTAGTAATATAATCGTTTCATATATAAATAAAATATTAGAATTGCATTGCATTGTTGCGTGCAAGCTATTTTATGCCGTATCACCACATACACGGGAACTTATTTTTGTTTGAACATTAATTTATGCATTGCTTTCCTTTGAAGCGCCGGCGCGTGCGACGCGAGTATCTACAAGTTACGTCTAGTGTTACTATTTTTTCTCACTTTTTCGAGTTGTTGAATATTTTTTTAATTATTTTAAACCAAAAACATTTTTATTTTTTTTTACTTTTACTCTATGTTTCGAAAGTACTCCTTATGGCAAGTCGATCTGCCGCGGGAAAACAACCATTAAAATTTCACGGTGTATATACATTTTTTTTTTTACTTATTATTGATAAGAACTAGTGCTTGATTGCGGTCCCACCTGATGGTAAGCAGTGATGCAATCATTTATGGTGAGGCGCACTAGTTTATTAAGAGCCTATTCACTCTAGTCTTGAAGACACCCAAATTATAGTCGGATGAGATGACCGCAACAGGCAAATTGTTCCAGTCCTTCGATTTACATGGTATAAACGACGAGGCGAAACGTTTAGTCCGGACCGTTGAGGTTTAAACAACGTAAGGGTAGATACTCGCCTTTCGTCGGGTTATCCAATGGTAAAAATGAGATGGTGGAATCGAGTCGTGCAATTCTCGCGCACACTCTCCAAAATGTAACCTGTAAAGCACTCCATGAAAAGTGTTAAAGAGGCCTCTGTGACTTGGCTTCAGTCTCTCATATACCTACCTTCCAAAGATCCAGGATCCCAGGGCTCTAAGAGATATAAACACAAAAATTAATAAAAAATATTTATTTATGTTTTCACAACCATAAACTAAGTAAAAAATCAACAAAATAATCTCTTTTATCACAATATTCTTTGGATGACCTTTTAAACTTAAATAATATAATCAAAAACTACAGCAATATAACTCAACTATCTTAATTATTAATTTAATTTTCTAATTTAATTATTAATTTCCCACGAATTCTTAGATTACTCCATATTTTGACTCACTTTTTTTAAATGATTATTTTTATTGTGCTTTTGAGTACAATATAGACCGGTTTACACTATTCTTAAATAATACCTTTTAATGCTGTTATATGGAAATATTGTAAGTACAACCATTTTTTTAAAAGAGTAACCATGGAGTTTCTTGCCGGTTCTTCTCCATAGGAAACGACCAATTTCGAACCGTGCACTAGCTTCTGACGTTTTTTATGTGCCCATGTAGGCCTATGTGAAATAAAAAACTTTCGACTTTGACTTTGAATTTAATTTACTTATTTAATTTTATTTTATTTATTTATTTAATTTACTTAATAATAATTTAATTTAATTAATATTCTACCAAACGCGTGCTATGACAACCTGTATTGACTGTATTTCACAATATATAGGGTGACTGGCAATTAGTGTACGATACTTAAAACACGTGATTGTGCTCATGATAACAAACAATTTATATTATGGAAGCAAAGCTGAAATCGCGAAAAAAATATCAGCTGTTCAGTACATTAGGCAATCATAAATGTACTGAGCAGCTGATATTTTTTCGTGATTTCAGGTTTGTTTCCTTAATAAAAGTTATTAGTTATCATGAGCACAATCACGTGTTTAAGTATCGTACACTAATTGCCAGTCACCCTATATATTGACACAAAAATCACTTTCTTTATTTACACATAATTTATCTTTTTTTAAATACTTAACTAACTATAAGTAGGTACAGTAAAAAAGAAGAAAATATAATAAACCCTAAACTAATTAAAAATAACTAAAAACAAAACTAAATAATGACATCAAAAAAATCCTACACAATACGATAAAGAGGTAATGCTGAACTGATTCTGAAAATACTACTTATCAGAAGTAGAATACTACTTAATCAATAAATGACTGGCTATATTATATTTTTACCACGCGCAGGCGAGGCCACAGGCGAAATAGGGGTGGGGGTAGTTGGGTGATTTTTTTAAATTCTCAGATTCACCAAAGATACACTAAAAACTTCGCCTTACAGTAGGCACAACGGATCTTGAGCGCTCGGCGTCAGAGTGGAGATCGCCATGCGCATTCCATACATTGGCGAGCCAATCGTCTTCGTTGTTAGATACATGCAGCAACGCAGGTAAAGAATGAGGAGTGACGTCTATGACGCGATGGCGCGGCGAGACAATCACTGACACTCCCCGCCCCCGCGTCTCACTTTGCACCACTAAAGAGACCGAATATTTGACTTCTGCGCAACCGCTCAAGATCCGTTGTGGCTACTGTATATTATAGTGATAAACAAGCACGTTCATGGAAACTATTTGCCAAAATACTGAAAAGTAAAAAAAAAAACAAAAGTTCGCTGCAGCGCTACATTGGCATTATGTCGTCTAACAGAACAATTGAAACATACAGCGCTAAGATAGCCTGTAGAGGAACTTTTTTCGCGACCAAAATGTCTTAAGCGCCATGAATTTTGTGGCACTTACTCGTTCCTTCAACAAAGTGTAATGTTCAAAGTGTACGGAATAGATTACATCTGAGTCGACTGAAGTGAGTCTTCGAAACGACCTACATATAACTATATGACAAAAAATATCATAATAATAATCGGTCAAGCCGTTTCGGAGGACTTCTACAAAAAATTTAGAATTAAATTTTTATATATAAGAGAAACTATGCTTCAAGAATTCAGCTTATAGCTAAGTATTCTGACATACTTTGAGATAACTTTTTAAACTCGTCAAAATATAAAAATCTCGTTTTGACATTTGAGAAAAACCGTAGAATGTAACTTGGAACGAAACTGAAAGAAACTATAAAATAATAATTAATTACATAAAGTGTTACAAAAAAATACGTACAGTTTTTGGCGCGTTAAATAATATGATGGAATATATTGCGAGTATTCTTTTTGGCCTTTTATTCTTTGACAACTTTAAAAATGACATAAAAACAAAAAAAAAGTACTGAGAAGTATAGTCTGTCTAATAAGTCAACCGACTTGGGAATTTTGTATAATATTTAATCATTTAAAAAATACTTATATTCGATACTTTTCATAAGGTTCTTCTGTTAGTAAACAATGATCTCTATCTTTTAATCAACCTTGATTATTGAACCCGTGTTGACTACATCAGATTTCATTAAATCCTAATTATTACCCAAGTCGTTTAACTTATTAGACAGACTCTATACGCCCTTTTAATCTGTCGTTTCATAAAGACCTTTGAAATCTCGAAGCCTACTTGGAAGAAAAGAAAATGAAGTTTTAAATGGTTTTACTGTCCTCGCACACGGGCCACAAAAAAACGCCGCCTCAAGCTTCTTTTTGAGGCGGCTTTTTTTATAACTCGTTTGCGGCGGTGCCGCCACAAAAAAAAACGCTTGAAGCGGCTTCAAGCTTCTCCAGACACAAGGTGTTGCACGCCTCAGCTTTTTTTTGAAGCCGCTTCTAGCTTTTTTTTGTGGCCGCTTCTAGCGTTTTTTTGTCGGCGTTTTTTTGAGGCCCGTGTGCGGAGACGCTTAGTCGGAAAAACTTTTTTCAGTATGTGTTCACGCTGTTCACGTTTTTAGTTTCTTTTGAAGCTCCCTGATCTTTTCATCTGAAGGCAGGAGGAAACCAATCAGACCACCGCCTGAAAAATACACTTCAATTAGCAACTTATAAAGAATTTAGTGCTTTTTTTTATAATGGATAGGCTCGCGTTTGACCACAATCTCACGTTATGGTAAGCGATGATGTGGCCGACGATGGAGCACGCTTGCCTAGAAGCAATCTATTTCACTCTTGACTTAAAGACCCCTAGGTTATAGCTATCAGGAAACACAGACTCCGGCAGGGAATTCCATTCCTTATCTGTACGCATAATGAATGTACTCCCAAAACGCTTTGTACGTATAGGTGGGATGTCCACCATGTACCGGTGGCGCAACGCCGTACGTCTTGTGGTCCGATGATGGAACGGACTTGGCGGAATTAAATTGTGTAACTCTAGAGCACACTCCCCGAAGTGTAAACGATAGAAAACAGACAGGCTAGCAACTCGGCGTCGATGCTCAAGACTTTCGAGTTTTGACTTCACAAGAGCATCATTGCCTATGATCTTCTTGGCACGCTTTTCAATAGACTCTAGTGCATCTAGCTGGTATTTGGCTGACCCATCCCAAAGATGAGAGCAGTACTCCATACACGATCGAACTTGCGCTTGATAGAGGTTGAGCAGCTGTTCCGGCGTGAAATACCGTCTCACCTTTGCTAAGATCCCTAATTTTTTGGCAGCTAGTTGGGCTTTTGCCTCGATGTAGGAGCCGAAATTAAGGGTAGACGATAGCGTTACCCCAAGAAGTTCAAGGTGGTCGGTAATTGGCACGGTTACACCCCGGAAAGATGGAGCCGGGTGGAATTGGCTCCGTTTAGCGGAGAAAAGACACGCCTGGGTTTTCGTCGCATTGAACTTGACCAGATTGGCATCGCCCCATTCTGAGACTGCCGCTAAGGACGAGTTCAAGCGTTCAACCATAGACTCTCGAAATGACTGGATCTGTGACCCTTTAGCTCTAGCCTTTAATTAAAACAGAACTATAGCATAATAAGCATAATCAGCCTCAGGCCTCCTCTCTAGGAGAGGGAATGGGCCGTAATCCGCCACGCGGGCCCAGTGCGGGTTGGTAGATGTCACATGTCTTCGAATTTTTGGTTCTAGGACATGCCGGTTACCTCACGATGTTATCTTTCACCGTTTTGAGAGCAGTGGTGATGAAATAAATTAACAAAGTAATGCGCCTGACTGGGTTTGAACCCGCGACCTACAACTCGTTAACTCGTAAGTCGGGGCCGATAATACTCGGCCTCCACTCCTTTTTTATTAAAACAGAACTAACTTAATGATAAATTTAATGATAAATAACACTAATGAGTGAGTCAGAGTGAGTGTAAGTTTGTTACTACTTACGCTCGAACGGCTTAACAGATTTGAATGAAACTTGGTACACTGGTAGACCATAGTTTTGAATAGTACATAGGATACTTTTTATGATGATAGTATATTCCTTTGTGATGATAGATGAGCTTTTTTTAAGGGTGAAATCATCCGGACGGAGCGGAGGACTAAAACCACACCTGGGTCCTTCAGTTGCCCTTTGCGTTCTAAGACTACGGGTTTCCTTTTCAGAAATTCTCCGTGGTCCTAACTAGCGGACATCGGCTCTGCTTCTTCCTATGTATAGTAGGCACAACGGATCTTAGCGCTCGGCGTCAGAGTGGGGATCGCTTTGCGCATTCCATACATTGGCGAGCCAATCGTCTTCGTTGTTAGATACATGCAGCAATGCAGGGAACAAATGAGGAGTAGCGTCTATGACGCGATGGCGCGGCGAGCCAATCACTGACACTCTCCACCCCCGCGTCTCACTTCGTATCACTAAAGAGACCGAATATTTGATTTCAGCGCAACCGCTCAAGATCCGTTATGGCAACTGTTGGTATATGAGATCGTGATGGAGGCAATAGAAATTCAGAGTTTTCTGTTGTTATGTATGAGATGTTTTAACACTGTTTATTAGATTTATTTTTCCACAACTATCTCACAACGCCGTCTAGTCACAAACTAAGCAGAGCTTATATTATGAGTACTAGACAACTGATAAACATACTTATATATTTCTAAATACTTACATATTATAGATAAATTACACCCAGACACAGAACAAATGATCATGCTCATCACATAAACATTTTTCCTGGGTAGGAATTAAACCCACGACCTCTGGCATAGCAGTCAGGTCCACTAACCACTAGACCAACACCTAACAGGCCAGTCTGAATTATGTATTAGATAGAGCAAACTTACTTATAGTAATACATCCATAAATATAAAAAGCAGCTTCGCAGTTGTAGTCCAGGAGTCGCTTGAGGACGTTGATGCCGATCACGGCGCTCCCACGGGCTACCATCAGAGTGAGACATACAGCCATGGCTCTAATAATCAAACAAAAACAGTTTTTTTTTTAAGCTATTGCATAGCTTCTATCGCGGGCCTTGAGCGTGGAGACCGAATCCAGAAATTCCGTAACGAAAAACCGAACCTAACCTAACCTAACCTAACACCCCCCCCCCCCCGACCCACTCATTTGTTTTTTGAGCGTGGTGACCGATAAGAAAACAAATGAGTGAACAATCAATCAAAATTCAATTCAATGTGTGAAAGTGTAACTTCAATTAATATCAAAGAAAAAAAACAAAGGAAAAAAAAACTGCATAAATAAATAATTATAATTGCATAAGTTGATAAAAATGCTATGCAATAGCTTTACCGCGGCAGTCCCCGAGTGCCACACGTCTTTTTTTTAAGCTATTGCATAGCTTCTATCGCGGGCCTTGAGCGTGGAGACCGAATCCAGAAATTCCGTAACGAAAAACCGAACCTAACCTAACCTAACCTAACACCCCCCCCCCCACCCCGACCCACTCATTTGTTTTTTGAGCGTGGTGACCGATAAGAAAACAAATGAGTGAACAATCAATCAAAATTCAATTCAATGTGTGAAAGTGCAACTTCAATTAATATCAAAGAAAAAAAAAACAAAGGAAAAAAAAACTGCATAAATAAATAATTATAATTGCATAAGTTGATAAAAATGCCATGCAATAGCTTTACCGCGGCAGTCCCCGAGTGCCACACGTCTTTTTTTTAAGCTATTGCATAGCTTCTATCGCGGGCCTTGAGCGTGGAGACCGAATCCAGAAATTCCGTAACGAAAATAACCTAACACCCCCCACTCATTTGTTTTAAGCGTGATGACCGATAAGAAAACAAATGAGTGATGCTATGCAATAGCTTTACCGCGGCAGTCCCCGAGTGCCATACGTCTTTTTTAATATTTAGGTATCCATCTGTATACAGGGTTATTTGTATAACACTAACAACCTTCCAGGACTGTATTACTAACATTATAAACAACAACTTTTGTTCTATGACTTTTTACAAAACATAATACATTTACCAAAAACAAACCTTAAAGATTTCGTTGTTCTATCTAACACATTTCAACTCTGTATTTTGCTCTACGTCTGTATGACGCAACACAAGCGCAAGCACCCCCGCCGTCCGATCCCCTCCCCTCCGCTATTGTACTATCGCTTGCTTCGCATAGACTTCGTAATATTGGAACGTTCAATTTAAATATTTTTATTTTTGTATGAAAATCTGATGAACTAAAATATGATACATTTTTAAAAGTCATAGAACAAAGGTTGTTGTTTATGATGTTAGTAACATAGTCCTAAGAGGTAGCCAACTAGCCAGTGTTTTACTAATAACCCCCGTATACGTATAAAAAAAGAAATCCACAGACTAAAATACCAACGCACAGCCGACAAATTACTTGGGACTAGGAACGTGAAATTCTGGCGCAAGTTTTCCTTTTACAGTGTAAAAAACTAAAAAGTGTAAGCTTAGTGTGTGCTTTGTGCCATATTTTTCGTAAATCGAGCACCCCACGCTTTTTTCACAATGATATTAATATTTTTCGTTCATTATTATTATTTTCTACCTATATTGAAAATTATTTTACACTTTTTAGTTTGATATGCTACGAAAGCGTGTTTTTTTAGTTTTTTTAAACTATATTTTAATTTTTCACTAAAAAAAAAATGGTTAATTATTGTATTGTCATTAGTCATTGATGGGTGTGCAAAGTTTGAAGAAAATCTGATCGCCCAAAGTAGGTCAAAATCGAGCTCAAAGGCGTTGGTTACAAACATACAGGTGAAGCTAATATAAGCGTGTTAAAATAGGTGGTTTGTTTGTACGTAAAAAATCCTAGGCCGTATATAGCGTAAACAGTAATCTTATTATAATCTGTCTAAAAAGTCAAAGGACTTGGGAATTTTGTATAATATTGAATCATTTAAAAAAAATACATAGTCTCGATACTTTTTATAAGGTTCTTCTACTAATAAACAATGATCAAGATCTCTTAATCAACCTTGATTATTGAACTAGTGTTGATTACATCAGATTTCATTTTATTTTAATAATTACCCAAGTCGTTTAACTTTTTAGACAGACTCTAGCGTAAACAGTAAAATGGATAAACAGTAATCTAAGTAAATCAAAAAGGTTTTCAATACTCGACTTTTAAAACTAGGTATTCCTACAAAACGATTTGGGGGGTGTTAAAAATATAAAGACGGTGATTATTAATTTTTAAAACTTCCCTCAAATACTGTTCAATCGTGGAAATTGCAGACACAATAGAAAGACAATAGGTGCGCGAACGCCGGGGTTCGCTTGGGGTTTAATGAATTAATTCATTACACCCCAAGCGAAGCCGGCATTCGCGCTGTCATTGCCTTTCTATTGTGTCTCTAATTGACACGATCGTTTTAAAGTTTTTGTGAAAATATTCTCACGAATAAAGTTGCAAAGTGCTACTCGTAGTAACCTATATTACTATGCAACGTCTAGCAGGTGAAACATAACAAAAAAAAAGAATTTTTTACAAGAGTCATCGCAGCTCTAGAACGCAAAGAGCTACTGAAGAAACACAGGTGGGTTTTAGTCAGTAAAAGTCAGTAAAAGTCCAACTCTACTCAAAGCCAGAGAAGTTATGTTGCTATGAAAAGAAACTTCTGTTTGCTAAAGGACGAATGGTATCAGAGAACGGCTGTCAAATGAAGTGGTAATCTTTAAAAAATGCATATAATATCTACACATTATTGAAATTTTTCGTGGATTTGACAATAATATCAGATCAAATTGACACGTAGTATGATAATCTTAAGTATCACTAGTTCATCATGGCTCAATTGACCTTCACCTATATTAAGAACCTCTGTATTGTATCTATGATATTTTCGTAAAAATATTCTATACATTATGAACTTCTATCGTAGTCGTATCAATCTATCTATATTTATAATAAATCTGTAGAAGTGAAAATTCTGTACATTGAAAATATCAAAAAAACTACTGAGGTGTCAAGGGACACCCGGATGGATCGAAGTTCCGTTCGGGCTTGCTTTCTATAAGAGAGAGAGAGAGACAGACAAAGAAACATGCGCACACCGCACGGTTTACAATAGCTTACTATAGCAAAAAGTGTCGTTACAACTTTTCGTGAGAATTTTTTCCGTCTAGCCAATACAATATAACTAAAAAATACTATCCTATTTCATGTACATTTTGACAGCACTATTTCAACATCTTCGAAACCATGAAATCGCCACTCATGACGAAAAAGTTGATAATTTCTGACAGCCGCCATCTTAGATTTACATTTTGACAGCACTATCGGCTTCAACAACCTCGAAAACCATGAAAAAGACACCCATATCGAAAAAGTTGATAATTTATTGCAGCCGCCATCTTGGATTTACATTTTGACAGTGCAATCGGTTTCAACACCCTCGAAAACCACGAAAACGACACCCATGACGAAAAAGTTGATAATTTTTTGCAGCCGCCATCTTGGATTTACATTTTGACAATACTATCGGTTTCAACACCCTTGAAAACCATGAAAACGACACCCATGATGAAAAAGTTGATAATTTCTTGTAGCCGCCATCTTGGATTTACATTTTGACAGTACAATCGGTTTCAACACCCTCGAAAACCACGAAAACGACACCCATGACGAAAAGTTGATAATTTCTTGCAGCCGCCATCTTGGATTTACATTTTGACAATACTATCGGTTTCAACACCCTTGAAAACCATGAAATCGACACCCATGACGAAAAATTTAATATTTTTTTGCAGCCGCCATCTTGGATTTATATTTTGACAGTACTATCGGTTTCAACACCATCGAAAACCATGAAAACGACACCCATGACGGAAAAATTAATTATTTCTTGCAGCCGCCATCTTGGATTTATATTTTGACAGTACCATCGGTTTCAACACCCTCGAAAACCATGAAAACGACACCCATGACGGAAAATTTGATAATTTCTTGCAGCCGCCATCTTGGATGTATATTTTGACAGTACCATCGGTTTCAACACCCTCGAAAACCATGAAAACGACACCCATGACGGAAAAATTAATTATTTCTTGCAGCCGCCATCTTGGATTTATATTTTGACAGTACCATCGGTTTCAACACCCTCGAAAACCATGAAAACGACACCCATGACGGAAAATTTGATAATTTCTTGCAGCCGCCATCTTGGATTTATATTTTGACAGTACCATCGGTTTCAACACCCTCGAAAACCATGAAAACGACACCCATGACGAAAAATTTGATAATTTCTCTCAGCCGCCATCTTGGATTTATATTTTGACAGTACCATCGGTTTCAACACCCTCGAAAACCATGAAAACGACACCCATGACGGAAAATTTGATAATTTCTTGCAGCCGCCATCTTGGATTTATATTTTGGCAGTACCATCGGTTTCAACACCCTCGAAAACCATGAAAACGACACCCATGACGAAAAAGTTGATAATTTCTTGCAGCGGTCATCTTGGATTTACATTTTGACAGTAAAAGTGTCGGTACAATTTTTCGTGAGAATTTTTTCCGTCTAGCCCCCTTTCACAACGCGCGATAAGGAACTTCGTTCCAAAAAATAAATGGCAGCGGGTGTGACTAGACCGAGACCGAACCCAAAAATGCGATTAATAAAATTTTTGTCTGTCTGTCTGTTTGTTCAGGCATCACGCAAAAACTACCGGTTCGGTTACGATGAAACTTGGTATAATTATTCTTTAATATCCTGGGCACCACACTGGGTACTTTTTATCCCGAAAAAGTATATACAATAAAAAACAAACTTAATTTTGCGGTTCGATCCCTAGACCCGATTACTGTACCAACTGCAAATAATAAGTTTGTCGTAGGTTACGTCACCCGCAGTGGAGTCAGCGCTGCACACGGCTAAGATCCATACTTACTAATAGGTACTTAGTAATATTATAAATTGAAAAGTGTGTGTGTGTTTGTCCGTCTTTCACGGCAAAACGGAGCAACGAATTGACGTGATTTTTTAAGTGGAGTTAGTTGAAGGGATGGAGAGTGATATAGGCTTTTTGTCTCTTTCTACCCCCCACAGAAAGGGGAACCGTGTTACCCCGAATTTAACGCGAGCGAAGCCGCGGGCATTAGCTAGTTTATCAATATTAATATAATATCTTGACCCAATTTTTCTATATTATTATGTCAAACTAGCTTCCCCCCTTTCGACCCCCGTTTCATCTCGTTAGGGTTTTATATAGCCTCTTTTTATAATGTAAATGGAAGAACACTGTAGACTCCACAAATTCTTAGATTACTTCATATTTTGACTCACTTTTTTTAAATGATTATTTTGATGATTTTACTGTGTGCTTTTGAGTACAATATAGACCGGTTTACACTACTGTAATATGGAAATATTGTAAGAACAATCATTTTTTTTCAAAGAGTAACCATGGAGTTTCTCGCCGGTTCTTCTCCATAGGAAACGACCAATTTCGAACCGTGCACTAGCTTCTGACGTTTTATAAGTGCCCATGTAGGCCTATGTGAAATAAAAAACTTTTGACTTGACTTGAGGGGGTGAATTTCGGAAAATCCTCTCTTGATGCTCGCCTGCATCATAAAAGAAAACTTCGTGCAAAATTTCACGCTCATAACCCCTGTAGTTTCGGCTATGAGCTGATATGTCAGTCAATATTATAATTTTTGTTTATGGTTAAGAAAATAGGTAATAGATAGTTTTAAGACACCTTGATCTCCAGTGCTTATTTGTTTTACTTTAAGATAGATCCTATCTTTTATAACTTTATTTTGTAGTGTTTTTAGAGTCACTTACATTTGTATACAAATATACTAATCTCAACCCGGTCCCCAAGATACAGGCTTCGCCGAGTTTGGGGACCACCGTATAGACTACATGATGAAGTTCGCCAATAGTTACATTCCTACTTAAGTTACGATTGTTATAATTTAAGGCAACTCTTGTAACAATGGTTCAATAAATTTATTATTATTATTATAATCACTTTCTCCTTTTATATGTAATAGATGGATATCAACATTTTCTGTATTTAGTCAATAAGTAAAAAATTTACTTACTTGACATATGTAGGGAAGAAATCAACACTGTAGGAGCCGAGGAAGCCAAAGTTGAAGATGGCTGACAAAAATACCATGAACATGATGGCGCTTAGGATCCAGTAGGGGCTGGTGTTGATGAGTAAAGCTGCTACTCCAGCGACAAACTGAAACAAAATCTTTTTATAAAAACTACAATCGACTTCAGAACAACAAAATGTGCAAAATAACTTTAATATCAGTTTTAAATGACGAAGAGACAAACATTAGAAACACATAACGCCGCTACAGTGTTTCTATTCAACAGTTTTTAGTTGTGATAACCTTCACTTAAGCCTAAATACGAGTAGTTTACAAGTTCTACAGTAAGCTACATATAGAATATAACAGGATATCTATGAATATAACCATTAAAAATACTTGTAGCCAGAGCAAATCTTATGAAATTCTCAATAAACCAAAACACGTATAGGATACACTGTATCATTACCATTTTCATCAGAACTATTTATTTATTTGTAAGGTCATAGTTGCTAAGTTTTATCTTAATCGAAATACAGTCACAATGTATTCAAAAATCATTTTGTAAGATCCATTTCCATATATGAAATACGCATATTACTCAAATATCCATTATATCCAAAATTATATGGCTGCAAGTTTGTCCAAAACATAGGAATGCATAAGAATGGATTAATTGATATTATAACAGTAAAGATACTATAAGTACTATCACTTGCAAAAGTCCATAAGAATTCTTAAAACTTATTCGTTTGACGTTTAGTTTGACTTACGACCTTTTATTTTCAAGTTTCGCCAACAAATGATTGAAATTCACAATTTCATCAACTTATCTTAAGTCAAGATGGCCCAGTGGTATAGGCACACAGATTGAAGCGCAAATCAGTGTGCCGCAAGTTCAAATCCCACGCAATTATTGACTTTTTGTAAGTTCTTACCCGATTGGAAGTTATGTATTTGCATTACAATATTAAATTATTCTTTAACTTGTTCACACATTTCTTGGAGTTAGAAAGGTAGATCACAAAAAAACTAAATAAAGAATTAGATTTCTGCGAGGTAGACATGAGTTTTAACTTAACCGAAATGAACTGTCGTTTGGTTGTAGTTGTTGGTTAGTGACGTGAGGTTGACAGTATTGTAATATTCGCAAAATGCAGGCTAATATTAGTATTGAAGTGAGGGCGACTATCATTGGGCTGCATAAAAGTGGTCTTAATAAAACACAAATATCTGAAGAAACCGGATTGAATGTGAGTATAATAGCTATTAATGAATTGTAACTTTATTACAAATTAATCTTCTAATTAAAACGTATGCCATTTATGAATCCATTCATCGTATCTTTATGAGGTTTAAAAGAGAAATACGTAAATCGTTGGGTTTATTGGATTGGTTATTGGATTAATAAATGCAGTTTTATTTTAAAATTATATTCAATAATTATGATTATTAACATTTTATATAATGAAAATGAAGTGAAGTAGGTATAGCTGCCTAATATATATTTTTTTTATTTTAGAAAAATACTGTAAATCTTTGGCTAAAAAGATATGAGGAAGAAGGTAGCCTTGCTAGTCGAAAGAGAAGTGGGAGACCGAAGCTTATTAGCGAGGCGCAGCGACGACATATGGTGGACGTATACGAAACGAATGGTTTCGCACCAACGAGACATTTTGCGGAATTATATGACACCTCGATGGATACTGTTCGCCGTGCACTTCAAGCTGAAGGCGTGCATCACAGAAAACCTGCTAAAAAGCCGTACTTGACAGAGAGGCACAAACAAGAACGATTACGTTTCGCACTAAATATTTAATGTTAACTAAACTAAATGGCCTACCATTTTATTTTAACATATCTGTGATTATTCGTTAACATACACTGTATTATATTGTGTTTACTTTCGTTTAAAACAGCTATATCTTTTAACTTGTGCCATCGCCTCATCTTAAGAATGCAGTGAACTCGCTATCAATTTTGTTGACAATAATCATGAGTCTATTTCGTTTTTTATTCTTCTACCCGCACTGTTTTAACATAATACTATAATTCAATTTATTTTTCTCATCTAATTGACGATTATCTTGTGAGAACTAAAGTTCTTTTAACAGAAATTGAGGTTTGGTTTCAATCTTCTTTTCGTCAAGAAAATGAACAATTAAGCTATGACCTCAATACATTCATTGTGACGTTACACAAAAATAAAATGTTTACAAAGTCCAAATCATATATCACTTTTCAATAAATAACTGGATATAAACAATTACCTATATTTTATTTTATTAAAATTTGAATATCCGTTCATTGTTACGTTATTCATATTATGAATGGTCTAAGTGGGTATACTTCCAACAAACAATCTTAGGCGTAACATAGATAACGGTTACAAAATAACTTTTTGTCTAGGTAACAATTCGACGTCACAATTCTCATAAATGTTTAATTTGTAAATATAAAGAATAAACATTTTTATTAAACACGTCTTTTTATTTCCACCTTATAACATCGAAAAGATGTAACAACTTACTAATTGCAAATTACGAATGTGATTCTTCTTGTGGTTAATAGATCACATTCGTAATTTGCAACTATTTAGTGCAAAAAATGCAATAGTATTTTTCATAGAAATATAAAAAAACAACTATATCAATATAGATTGGGAATTTTCAAAGTAAGAAATAACTGCAACGGACCGACCATGATTTGAACTCGGGTTACGTGATTTGCGAATCCAACACTTAATTCACACGGCTACCAGCACATGACGTAGTTGCGCGAATCAATGCTATGGTAAGAACAGAAAAATAATAATGTTTTTAAGCTCAGTGCGACGACAGTTCCTTAGTGTGTGTTATCTGTGGAATGTGGATACTCATACATGCGCACACATACGCACGGAAGTAACGCGCTCGCTCGGTTCGTAGCAATGTAATCTTTAGCGTTCCTATGGACTTTTGCGGCCTTACTGTACATACCTGGATACCTATGAAAAGGGCCTTCCTACCGATGGAGTTGACGATAAAACTCATGCAAATATTGCCAGCACACAAAACCATGCTGATACCAAACACCAACGTCATTGCTTGAGTGTTCATAGAACAGTCTTGAGTCTGAAAAATAACATTATAAATGATAAGTCTTAATTTATAGCAGTAGCAGCTAAAACCTAACTACCTATTTCGACCACTTCGGTTGATGTTAAAAATTACTATTTTATCTATGCTCCCATAATTAACGTTATAGAATTGAAAAGGACTCTGTATGTTCACGTCTCGACACTTAAACGCATCAGGCTGAAAACTTGGCATACAAATAATAATAATAATAATAATAATAATCTTTATTTGTACATTCAACACACACAGTAACAATATATAATGACATGAACAGATACAATAGTTGTACAAACACTGATCATTGGAAATAAAATGAACATTTGACTCCTAAACTAAGTAAAATAAATACTTGTATCTCAGGAGCCAGTTCCTCCTTGGAGATGATCAAAAATAGGATGTTTGGTACAATTACTATAGCCTTTATATAGACGTGTAACAGTATGAAGTGATAGTTATGCGATGATTGTTAATAATGATGAAATAGTTCATGTCGCACGAATTGTACGAATTGTGCATCTATTCAGGCAGAATAAACATGTTGTCTTTCTTTCTTCCTTTCTATGTCCTGAATTAGATCGAAGGATACTTTCTTCTTTATACAACAATATTTTTAGTTTAAGCGAAACCTGAATATAGTTTCTTCAGAATCAGTAACTGAATCGATTCCAATGAATTTTACACCATGTCACATTATTTTTTCAAAAATATTTTCAAAGGTAAATACTAAGAACAACACTTGTCACGAAAGGTCATAGCGGGCATTAGGCGCCAGCGTACAGCTGAGTGCGGGAGCAAAACCACTCTTCAGTCACTCAGATGGCCCAGTGACCATGTATTTGTGCGGACAACCAGGTGACATTACAAGCTTATAATTTTGTGATTTTTCATGATATAGACATAAAATTTTGTACATAGATTCTTTACATAAAAAAAAATAAACACGTGTTTCGAGTTTCGCATACATTAGAACTACAGTTGTTTCCTCCCTTTCCCCTACTTTCCTCGGGATTTTTTTTTTCACTCATGCCTGCAGGCAGAAGCTAGCTGATCATAAACTTACCTCTTGCACTGACGTAGAATTGGCTGAATGTCTGATCATTTGACAGATGGTAAGATGCCTCTCTCCTCCGACGACTGATATCATGAATGCGTTTACTATAAATGGCAGCCATACAAAGAAGGCGTTCATCCTAGAAATAAATTATAAAAAATTAAAAAAAAACAAAAAGGTAAAAAATCTTAAAAAAAAATCAAAATTCGAGCTAAAATTGCCTAAAAAATCGCTTTTAGCACTAAGGGCACCCATTGTGTCACTCACTTCACTTTAAACTCCTATTGTAATTTTATTTAGCTTACAATGAAGAGGATATCAATCAATCAATCAAATATTTGAAATTAGATTTAATTTACATTAATCTTGTATCATGAGAATTGCAAATTTTAATTTCTAAATGTTATTCGTAGTTCTCAAGTTTCATAAAAAAGAGGACATTCACAAACGCCCGATTAAGGCCTCAAGTGCAACAACCAGATCTATTTCGCCCTTCTTTTGATGAAATTTCGCACATGGGTAGAACACAGTCTACCCATGTGCCTGGAATAGAACATGTAGGATATTTTTACCCTGGGACCACGTTCTCTTATGATAATTTTCTACCATCACTCAGGCAAAGCCGCAGACAGCAGTTAGTAAATAATAAAAATAATAGTTCTTAAAAATATCGTATATCTTGAACCCTTTTTTCACAAAACCCATGCTATGTATTCATTTATTTCAGGTAAGACCTAGTTTCACAAGTACACATAATATAAGACAAATAATAATACAAAAATTACTTAATTAAATTACTCTAGTGCGACATGAAGAATTAACAAATGTTCGGGCACCCTGACACGGACAGGTTAGGTTAGAGGAATAAGGCAGGAGCTCCGCTCCGTACCGCTCCCGCCTTAGCCTTACTGTAACACAAGCGTGAATTCGAAGTAAGGTGATTCTCATTATGTACAGTTTTGTCGCATAAACGTTACGGCCTGGACACCAAGTGCGGCGCGGCGAGAGGGGCGTCATCGGTAAGCGCGCGTTTTCGCTATGAGCGGTGTCTCGTGGTATGCAAATGTTTGAAGCATTTGCATACTTTTGATCTTACCGCTCGCCACCCCACGCTACCGCTCACAGCGGCAAAGTCGTGAACGGGCCGATAGTCGAGCCCAAGTAGTACACTCCTATTCCGAACGTATGACTTTGGAAATAAGAACAATACTTGTTGAGAAAACAATACCAATTTTCTATTAATAATAGAAAATTAGTATTGTTTTCTTTATTAAGCTATTGCATAGCTTCTATCGCGGGCCTTGAGCGTGGAGACCGAATCCAGAAATTCCGTAACGAAAATAACGTAACACCCCCCACTCATTTGTTTCTTGAGCGTGGTGACCGATAAGAAAACAAATGAGTGAACAATCAATCAAAATTCAATTCAATGTGTGAAAGTGTAACTTCAATTAATATCAAAGAAAAGAAAACAAAGGAAAAAAAATACTGCATAAATAAAATAAATAAATAATTATAATTGCATAAGTTGATAAAAATGCTATGCAATAGCTTTACCGCGGCAGTCCCGAGTGCCACACGTCTTTTTTTTTATTATTGATAAATTAATAAAATAACTTACGTTATATAACAGATGACAAAGAGGGAAGCTGTCAATACGGTACGCTTCAGTAATGGTGGCTTCACTATCGGTACTATCTGAGATGCCAAGGATCCCCAAAATCCTTTGTTGTAAGAAGTAGACTGGTCTTCATATAATTCTAGTGCTTCAACCTGAAAATCATCTAAGTTTAAACATTTACTTTCAAAGACTTCTATGTTAGGTTTTAGCATTTACCATCGAATTTACACATATCTATGCTATACTTGTTCTAATATTAATACGAGAACATGTTCCTACAATAAATATAACCCAAAGATTTTTTATTTTTGTTTAGACGCACAAATCTCTGGAACTACCAGTTTTTTTTAGGGTTCCGTAGTCAACTAGGAACCCTTATTATAGTTTCGCCATGTCTGTCTGTCCGTCTGTTTGTCCGTCCTCGCTTAATCTCTGGGACCGTTAACACTAGACAGCTGAAATTTGGTACCAATATGTATATCAATCACGCCGACAAAGTGGTAAAATAAAAATTGGAAAAAAATGTTTTATTAGGGTAGCCCCCCTATACAAGGTGCAGTTTTAAAACTGCACAATATTTCAGGAGGTTGTAATAAAACTCATAAATAATCATATAAAAAAACGATACCTGGTCAATAATCAGTAATACTTGTTATTTAATTTTTTAATTACACTAAACTAAATCGATTGATCGATGGCCGCGGGGGCGTGGCTAGGGTGTGGCGTGCGGGATGATGATTGGATGATACATTATTTATGAAACTATCGTTGCGAGTTAGTGTGTGTGAAAACGCCCTTTATTGTTCCGTGTTTGTGTGTGTGAAAAAAAGCGCGGTTATAAAAAAAAAAAAAAAATTACCTACTTATTTTATTATTGATTCGGGTCGAGAATCACTAACATAATTACCTCCTGAAATATTTTGCAGCTTCAAAACGACACCTTGTATGTAAAGTAGGAAGTGATTTTTTTTTTAATTTCAACCCTAACGTGTGATATATTGTTGGATAGGTATTTAAAAATGAATAAGGGTTTACTACAATCATTTTTTGATAATGTCAATAATTTCGGAATTAATCGCAAAAAAAAAACTAAAAAACAATGTGTGTGTGTGTCCCCCTCTAACTTTTGAACCATAAGTTTAGAAAATATGAAAAAATTCTGAAAAGTAGAACTTTATAAGGACTTTCTACGAAAATTATTTTGAACTTGATGGAAAGAACAGTTTTTGTACAAAAAAGACAAAAAGGTTGTTCAAAATATAATTTCTGGACTAAGTTTGTAGTATAATCGTATATGCAAGCATTTTTTTAAACTCATTAGTGGGTACACTTATTTTGACAGACGGGAAACTACGGAACCCTACACTGAGCGTGGCCCGACACGCTCTTGGTCGGTTTTTTTTTATTATTATTGACAGAAGAGACTGAATCGCAGAACAGATGGTAGATGGGACCAAAAGGTTCTGGAGTGGCGACCGCGTACCGGAACAGGTATATCGTGTTACTTACCCAATAACTGAGATATGGTCGACAGACAAGGGCAATAAACACCACAATTTTTTAATTAGTACACATACTTAAAGGGCTTACCAGAAAAGCCCTTGTTATTTTATAAATAAAATCTCAATAAATAATATTCATAAACAGCAAAGTTATTAGCGTTGGTTTATGTCCCAAAATGTCACTCAATTTATGGAAATATTGTGCAGGTTATTGATTAATGAATGAATAAGTGACAATTATTAAGGAAAAACACTGCCCGCAGTATTTTCTACTAGAAATTGTTATGTGTGATTGATTCTGTGATGAATTTACTTTTTCGTGGTCAATTTAAGGATTTCGATTTTTCTACTTTTGACTACAAAAATATGATCAGTGACGGGTACAGATAGAACCCCATTTTTTTTGTGTACTAATTAAAAAGTAGGGGTGTATATTAATGACTCCAACACAGTTAGCAAAAGTCAAAGACAAAGGATTAACAACAAAAATAGAAGATGTAACGAAATTAAATTTTAACTTACTACATACTTTTAAGTAAAATATGAATGTTTTAGTAATAGTATATCGCTTATCTAGAACTGCTGATCTTAGTTGACATTATCTATCTTTATTACTGAACTCAAATATGAAATTATAATACGGTTTCTGGCGAGATTTTTTTAGGTGTAGTTTATTGTCTGACTTTTTTTTTAATTATTTAAACCAGTGCTAAAGACAGATAGTAAAATGATAAAAATCCATATTATATTGTTACATAATATGGATTTTTATATCCATATTATGTAACAATCTGGCCTTAAAACATTTTTGGCTAATGACTGTTAATCCCAACCTAAATCCAAATACATATATAGCTTTTGCCCGCAGATTCGCCCGTGTACATAAAATATAGCTTATATCAATCAGAAATAAATCAGCTTAGTATCGGTGAAAAAATTTTAGCAATCGGACCAGTACTTCCAGAGATTACCTCCTACAAACAAAAAAATATAGAAATACAAAAAAAACTTTATCTGTTTACTAGCTTTTTCCCACAGCTTCGCCCGTGTATACATAAAAAATAGCCTATATCACTCAGGAATAAAGCAGCTTTCTATCGGTGAAAAATTTTAGCAATCGGACCAGTACTTCCATAGATTACCCCCTACAAACAAAAAAAAGGAGGCGTGGCACTCGGGGACTGCCGCGGTAAAGCTATTGCATAGCATCACTCATTTGTTTTCTTATCGATCACCACGCTCAAAACAAATGAGTGGGGGGTGTTAGGTTATTTTCGTTACGGAATTTTTGGATTCGGTCTCCACGCTCAAGGCCCGCGATAGAAGCTATGCAATAGCTTAAAAACAAACTTTACCTCTTTATTATAGTGCCCATAAAATTGACCTGCACAAAATCCAGTTTCTTTTAGGAGAATGAGTAAGGATCATATCTACTAACCTTATAGCAATCAGCACTTTTCCCAGTGTTCATAACATACATCGTCTTCAGGACCTCAAGAGCTTCCTCGTCCCGGCTCACACTGACCAGGTACTTGGGGCTTTCATTGGCGAAGTAGCAACCGATGGCACAGAAGACGCACGGCACCGCGAAGATCAGGTCCAGAACCCGCCAGGAGTTGAAGTAGATGCTCAGGAAAGGTATGTAGTAGGCGAATTTTAGGGGTAGTACTGGTATTGCTATCACTAGAAAAAAAAATGACTGCATAAATATGTGGTAATTCAAATGACTTTTTTTAGCATATTTTATAGGCATAGTAAATAAATTACTATCCTAATATTTTCGTATCATTTATCAGGAACACCAACGAGATATATAGGTTGACTGTTAATTAGTGACCGATACTTAAACACCTTATTGTAGTCATAATTACAAACAACTTTCCCAAAGAAACTTTTTTTATATACTCATTTGTTTTATCACAATAACAAACAGCTGTTCGCGCAAATTTACGCGCGCGCTTGCGACCTCTCAGCTGTCAGCCGCGTAACGCCGTTGTCTCATGAACCTTACCTACAATAGTGATCATATCATAATCCTTTATTATCATATCATAATCCTTTATTATCAGGCATCTAAGATAGTGATGGTGCACTCGCATCGCTTGCAAACCCATCAGTGTATGTAATCAGTGTAGGTACCTATGTTCCGGTTAAATAATATAAGTTAAATAATGAGTATAAAAAAGAAGTTTCTTTGGGAAAGTTTGTTTGTAATCATGAGTATAATCACGTGTATAATTATCGGTCACTAATTACCAGTCACCCTATATATTATAAGAGATTTTACGTATTTTTTACGATTATAGAGTATACAGATTGTACAATTTGACATTCATTAATATTCGACGTATGTAAATTAAATTAGATAAAAAAAATGATTCTAAAAATACAATTTGATTGATTTAAAAATATATAGTTTAAAATATTAGATTAAATTAAATTGTTTAGTACAATAAATTAAAATTAAAAGCAAAGAATTAATTACTAACTGGAAGTTGAGTACCTACAAATTAATTACAAAATGTTATTTTGAGTTCAGTTTTGTTGTCACAGAACAAATCAATGCTATATCATTGATATACAAAAAACCCGGGTTTTTATAATTAAATGTGCTATATAAAAATTCGTAGAGATGCCATAGATTATCATAAGTATAGCCACCAGCATAATCAGCATTATGATATTCCCAATGCTGAGACTCAGGTCTCATCTCTAGGAGAGGGAGTTGATGGTTATGATTAATGAGTAAATCATTGTTTTTGTGGTGATCTACGGAATACACTATGATTTTTTACGAGTTTTATTTCGAAGTACTTTAAAGTGAAATATGCAGAAAAATTACACAGATAAAGTACATTTTACAGTCTTCATTTCAAGTTTTTTCAGAGAGACAACACTTCATTCACAGTTTTCTGAGAGGGACAGCGCGTACGCAGTCCCTCACTACCAAAAATTACGCGTCCGAGATATCCACATTAGGGATATTCACAGGGGTCAACCTTACCGCAGTGCAATGGTAGACCTCGCCCTGGGGGAACCGCCTTCATGATCACGGTGTCCCCTACGCCAGGTAAGTATGATCTCTCTATAGTACCACTCGAGGGTCGTTCAACGCCGGAGAATCTTAACACCACGATTCAGGAATTGGCACGAACGGTACAACGCCATCTAGTTGCAAAGATGGAACTACGTGTACCCCTCAGCAAACCGCAGAAGGGTGAATGTTTTGAGGGGAGGGGAGAACAACAATAGAACTGCAAAAGTAGCGAAAACAAGAATACGACACGGCTTAGATAAACTTCTTCTGCAGGAACATTTGATAGAGATATCGTGGATCTAGAACGCGATTGCAAATGAAGGACCATAGGTGGGTTTCTCGCTCCGTCCTAGAGACATTTGATGATTTTTTACCTAAAAAAAAAGGTGTACCTCTATAGATTGGTTATATGTTAGATACTGATTTAGATTTCAACAAGTTATTAATGATTCCTTTTGTAATGTATACAAGGTGCAGTTTTAAAGGTGCAAAAAAATTCAGGAGGTAATTATGTTAGTGATTCTCGACCCGAATCAATAATAAAACGAGTAGGTATTTTTTTTCTTATATATGGAAATCGGTATGTGTGAACTACCTTTTTTATAAACTCTGCTAGTCTGATACCTCCCTTATAACCGCGCTTTCACACACACAAACGCACCATTATTTAAACCGCGCTTTCACACACATACACGCAACGTAAAGCACCAATAATCTCCCGCACGACACACCCTAGCCACGCCCCCGCGCCATCGATCAATCGATCATGTTTAGTGTAACTGACGTCGCCGACGTGTGCATACACGCGCTTGCAATATTCGCCCACAGCGCCTTCGGTTAACGGTTGCGGTATCTAGTGATGAAAGATGACAGACCAATACTCCAATGTAGAGTTGGTGGAGATAGTCCGCTTGTATGCTATCAGTGGAAACATCGTAACGTCCATCTCAAAGGGTAATACTGGCTGCTACGCAAAGACTCCGCGAGTTTCGACGATTCGGCGTTCCCCGGCTTGCTGACGGTCGCGGCAACGAAGGCCTGCTTGTCGCCTTGCAGGAAAATATCCTGGAATACTTCAAGCGAGAGCCACGGGCCAGCACGCGGGATGCTGGTCTACGGTTTGGTTTCCTCACTACGGTCGGCAAGTACGTTACGTGAAAAGGTGATCACTAGTGATTAGTGCTTTCGACACTTTAAAACGAATGTGTTTGTGCTACGAAATTAAAAGAAAATCAGCAACGTCGTGCTAGACTGCTGTCTGTTTGAACAACACCTCCAGGTAACATAAGTACCTGCTTAGGTATTTATCTTATTTTATTAGTAAGTACATAAAAAGTCATTTGTAAATACGTTGTTAGCCGAATCAATTTGATTAGTGTAAATAAATTGATTTAAAAATTTTAACTACGGTAAAAATACCTACCTAACAGGCAAGATAAATCACTTAAAAACCTACCTATCTACGTAACTAGCACAAATTATCTTGAAGTGTTTTTTGTCGGTCCTCAGCCCATTAAAAAGTACGAAGGGAAATTTCACATCCACCAATTTAATCTACAAATAAAAACGAAATTATTACGGAAAACTGACCTTGAGAATGACATTACCTACAGACTGCGTCTGGTCTGGTATCTAAATCTCGAGCGCGCGCGCTCTATGATACCTACGGACGGAGGCACGGACGCCTCATAAGGTTTATTGATCTCGGCCTAACATTTTATTCATCAGCTGATACGTAAGTACCTATCGACGCGACGTCAACGTGACTTTTAAAAGATTTTCACATTGTGATGATGCTTAAAAGCGAGTAATTAAATAGCGAAATTTAAGACATTAATGTACATTATGATCATCGAATTCGATCACATCTAAGGTTAAATTATTCATTTCGTAAAATAAGTGGGCGGAGCCTCGTACAGGTTGATGCACTCACACACACAGTGACACGGCGTGCGATAAATCGCAACGGGTGATTCTGTATTTTTTTAAGAAGTTTATTTAGAGAGTTATTCTGAAAAACGGCTAAAATTAAAAAAAAAAAATAACAAGTTTTACTGATTATTGACCAGGTATCGTATTTTTATATGATTATTTATGAGTTTTATTACAACCTCCTGAAATATTGTGCAGTTTTAAAACTGCACCTTGTATAGGGTGACTGGTAATTAGTGACCGATACTTATACCCATGATTATATTCATGATTACATACAACTTTCCCAAAGATACTTTTTATTATTCTCATTACTTTTATAACAATAACAAAGCTCAGCTGTTAGACGCGTAACGCTTTTGTCTCATATATCTTACCTACAATAGTGATAGAGTACATGAGCGTGAACCGATGGGTGACGCGGTGGGCGCGAATATCTGTTTTGTTATTGTGATTAAATTAGTGAGTATAAAAAGTTTCTTTGAGAAAGTTGTTTGAAATCATGAGTAGAATCATGTGTATAATTATCGGTCACTAATTACCAGTCACCCTATATATTGTGGCTAAATCTTAGAAATTGATCACTTCATGAAATGGCCAACTAAAAAATGGCCAGATCATTTAAACGTCAACATTTGATAATAATGTCAATCGTTTGGCTATACATTATCATTGATGTAAGATTTCTATGATAACAAAAGGTATAAAGAAAGTAGGCCAAACGAAGATTGAAATCAGAAATCAGAAACGTTTATTTCAAATAGACCAATTACACTTTTGAATCGTTAAAATGTTGGTCTGTCAAAAAAGTGAAGCTAAATTGCATGTTCCAAAGCATAGGTCTCTATGGAGAAGAACGTGCAAGAAACTCCGTGGACACTCTTTTAAATCACGCTCGATCGCACGATCACGCCCCAAGTATTCTTTTAAAAAAATATTCAATGTACAGTTTTGACTTTCCTGCGATTTTATTATATGTATAGATTACATAAATCTTCGAAATATCATCAAACTTTAACGTTTTTAAAATGATCAGCCAGCCATGTTACAACCAGTTTGTGTCGAATTCCGATCTCTAATCGGTAACGCCTCGGTGACAGCAATTGTAGAAAACGATAAGTTGGTAGCCATGTTGACGCGCCTGAGTCGACCGCTCGTTCTACAATGTAGCGTTTGTATAACAAAGGATGTAGCGTTAAACATTGTAGAAACGATTTTGAACGATGTGAAGTTGGCTACGAATTGTCTATTCTTTTGTTCTGACCACGCGACTTTACGTTGAGATGACGTCATTCCCATACGTTTCATCACTTTTCGACAGCGTTAACGATTGCAGAATAACAACTTGGCTAAGCGTGCTGGCCAGTTATACTTGGCCATTTCATGAAGTGATTAATTTCTAAGATCTACGACGTATATCGTCTCTAAACTAATAAATTGTTACCTGCCATAATTCCAACAGACGCCAAGTAAGCACTGGTGGTCAGTAACACCAGAGTACTTCTCCTTGCGGACGGCGTGCACTCACTCAGCAACGTCGTCGATAACGCCATGGAGCCCGACACACTGAAATAAACATGAAATAAAGATGTGGTAGGTACTTATCATATTTAGTGTATTGCAATTTAATAATAGTCAATCACTAGCAAACCGCTAGTCGACTATTCGCGTGGCCAGAAAACTGGGTTTTCTTAGTTAACGAATCAGCAATGCCATTACACGTGGTAATGCTGCCAACGTTCTGGGTAAAGGTAGAATTACACTACGCACACGTCTGCCTCATACGCTGAACTGGGCGCGTCGGTCTCCATACTTTTTATATGGAAACTAGACTTGTAGAGCTACACTTGGTCCACGCCACGCGACGTCGTTCCACGTACAAATCAGACGTGGTCCACGTGACGGTCTAATGTAGTTCTAACTTTATGGGAACATTGACAGCGACGTAAATTTAATTTTTTAATGCCCATTGAATTTTTTTTGTAAGCGTTTCTAAATAGTATTATTTTCAATTTTTTATTAAGTTGATTATTGGTTTATCTGTTTGTAAGTATAGTTAGATTTAATTATTTGTAAGTACGTAAATAATTTTAATTAAATTGATTATTGTTGATGTTGTTGTTGTTGTGTTATCATTAAAATTTAAACTGTTAACTTTAACTATGAGATTTATAGTTAAAGTTAACAGTATCTTTCGTCACTATAAATTTCTCAGTAGCAGGCAATGGTCTTGCTGAGGGATCATTTGAAAGATTTGCCGTGTCTCTGGACCGTAAATTGAAAGCTGAAGAAACATATCGGGGTTTAAGACAAACATACTGGTTTGTCACATTCTATCGCCCAGGGCACGAAGAGACATTTAATGTTTTTCCATTGGTCTTGATTTAAACCAGTTTATGGCAATAGTTTCACCCCCCGTACAAACTGTTGTATAACCAACAAAACATACATAAGTAGATGATATTGTAAAATGTTGTTACATTAGACCACTTTAGGAACAGCGACATACACCTAAAACGTTGTTAAAAAAACGATATTGCTGTATTTAAGAAAATATATGCAAGATACTAACGAGGCTGATGAGAGTAGTTTGAACAAGCTCAGAACAATCCAATTAGGGGAGAATGCAGCCGCAGTGCCAGCCACGTAACCGATTGTCATGGAGATGATGAGGATCTTCCGCCGACCCCTCGTGTCTGCCAGGTAGCCCCAGATGTGAGATGAAGTAATGATACCTGGTCAAATAAATTGTATTATAATACACTAGCTTTTGCCCGCGGCTTTTCTGCGTACATAAAATATAGCCTATGTCACTCAGGAGTAAAGCAGTTTTCTGTCGGTGAAAAAATTTTAGCAATCGGACCAGTACTTTCAGAGATTACCTCTTACAAATAAAAAACAAAAAAACAAACTCTATCTCTTTAATACATTAAAGTGTAGATGTAATGTTTCCTCCATGAAATTTGCAAATAGTTTTAGAGACTATTCATTTTATTGTAGATACTGCAAAGTCATAAACAGTCACGAGCGATAAGATATATGTATATATTGGCACACTTTCTATTTATCTTAAGATCTGCCATTCACGTCCATAAGTGTAGGACAATCTGTTGTAAATTTCCTGTTTAATAGTCAAGTACAAATTGCACAAATTGTCTTAGACACTTATTTCTTGATTAACAGAAATAATGATAGATAGCAAAGTTAATTTTACTATATCATGCTTGCTGAGAATGCAAAATATAATACTTCTAACAATCAGCAATGTTCCATGATACGAGACGAACCAGAAAAATCACGAATAACTTAAAATGCCCATGATAAAGGTGGTTATCCAAAACATCATCTTGAAGTAACAGGATAAGCAAAAGAAGCACCCGAATATATTAGCAGCACAGCTCACGATGCATAGCTACGTAAAGCGTTACAAACGCAAGGACATCATATGATAGATGATAGGCAGAGGGGACACACTCTATCTGACATAGCGCATTCACCTTTACTCATAGTGTCAAACACTGATCGAAGATTTAACAAAGAAGAAAAAGAATGTGATAATGTATACGTACAGTAAGGCCGCAAAAGTCCATAGGAACGCTAAAGATTACATTGCTACGAACCGAGCGAGCGCGATACTTGCGTGCGTATGTGTGCGCATGTATGAGTATCCACATTCCACAGATAACACACACTAAGGAACTGTCGTCGCACTGAGCTTAAAAACATTATTATTTTTCTGTTCTAGCATTGATAAAATTCGCTCAAATACGTCATGTGCTGGTAGCCGTGTGAACTAAGTGTTGGATTCGCAAATCACGTAATCCGAGTTCAAATCATGGTCGGTCCGTTGCAGTTATTTCTTACTTTGAAAATTCCCAATCTATATTGATATAGTTGTTTTTTTATATTTCTATGAAAAATACTATTGCATTTTTTGCACTAAATAATTGCAAATTACGAATGTGATTCTTCTTGTGGTTAATAGATCACATTCGTAATTTGCAACTATTTAGTTGTTACATCTTTTCGATGTTATAAGGTGGAAATAAAAAGACGTGTTTAATAAAAATGTTTATTCTTTATATTTACAAATTAAACATTTATGAGAATTGTGACATCGAATTGTTACCTAGACAAAAAGTTATCTTGTAACCGTTATCTATGTTACGCCTAAGATTGTTTGTTGGAAGTATACCCACTTAGACCATTCATAATATGAATAACGTAACAATGAACGGATATTCAAATTTTAATAAAATAAAATATAGGTAATTGTTTATATCCAGTTATTTATTGAAAAGTGATATATGATTTGGACTTTGTAAACATTTTATTTTTGTGTAACGTCACAATGAATGTATTGAGGTCATAGCTTAATTGTTCATTTTCTTGACGAAAAGAAGATTGAAACCAAACCTCAATTTCTGTTAAAAGAACTTTAGTTCTCACAAGATAATCGTCAATTAGATGACAAAAATAAATTGAACTATAGTATTATGTTAAAACAGTGCGGGTAGAAGAATAAAAAACGAAATAGACTCATGATTATTGTCAACAAAATTGATAGCGAGTTCACTGCATTCTTAAGATGAGGCGATGGCACAAGTTAAAAGATATAGCTGTTTTAAACGAAAGTAAACACAATATAATACAGTGTTTGTTAACGAATAATCACAGATATGTTAAAATAAAATGGTAGGCCATTTAGTTTAGTTAACATTAAATATTTAGTGCGAAACGTAATCGTTCTTGTTTGTGCCTCTCTGTCAAGTACGGCTTTTTAGCAGGTTTTCTGTGATGCACGCCTTCAGCGTGAAGTGCACGGCGAACAGTATCCATCGAGGTGTCATATAATTCCGCAAAATGTCTCGTTGGTGCGAAACCATTCGTTTCGTATACGTCCACCATATGTCGTCGCTGCGCCTCGCTAATAAGCTTCGGTCTCCCACTTCTCTTTCGACTAGCAAGGCTACCTTCTTCCTCATATCTTTTTAGCCAAAGATTTACAGTATTTTTCTAAAATAAAAAAAAATATATATTAGGCAGCTATACCTACTTCACTTCATTTTCATTATATAAAATGTTAATAATCATAATTATTGAATATAATTTTAAAATAAAACTGCATTTATTAATCCAATAACCAATCCAATAAACCCAACGATTTACGTATTTCTCTTTTAAACCTCATAAAGATACGATGAATGGATTCATAAATGGCATAAGTTTTAATTAGAAGATTAATTTGTAATAAAGTTACAATTCATTAATAGCTATTATACTCACATTCAGTCCGGTTTCTTCAGATATTTGTGTTTTATTAAGACCACTTTTATGCAGCCCAATGATAGTCGCCCTCACTTCAATACTAATATTAGCCTGCATTTTGCGAATATTACAATACTGTTAACCTCACGTCACTAACCAACAACTACAACCAAATGACAGTTCATTTCGGTTAAGTTAAAACTCATGTCTACCTCGCGGAAATCTAATTCTTTATTTAGTTTTTTTGTGATCTACCTTTCTAACTCTAAGAAATGTGTGAACAAGTTAAAGAATAATTTAATATATGTAATGCAAATACATAACTTCCAATCGGGTAAGAACTTACAAAAAGTCAATAATTGCGTGGGATTTGAACTTGCGGCACACTGATTTGCGCTTCAAACTGTGTGCCTATACCACTGGGCCATCTTGACTTATGATAAGTTGATGAAATTGTGAATTTCAATCATTTGTTGGCGAAACTTGAAAATAAAAGGTCGTAAGTCAAACTAAACGTCAAACGAATAAGTTTTAAGAATTCTTATGGACTTTTGCAAGTGATAGTACGTCGGCTTATCGGGACGGTTCGAACCCTGATCATCTATCAGGTGAGCCTATGTGGATATCGTGCAATTAATAAAAACGGTTAGTTACTGAATCAGTATCTTCTCAATACAATTTAGTACATACAGTGATCTATGATATGAGGTAGGTACAAACAACAAATCGTAGGACAGTTTCGGATCGTCTTCACGCTGTAACGGCCTGGCTGAGAGTGTCCGCTGTCCTCGGCGGGTTCTCCCTTCTCAAGCTCGTAGCGAAAGCGGAAACGTCAATGACTCTGTCAAAGCACGCCACCTCTAACTAGAGGTGGCACGAGTCAGAACTCTTCTAGTTGCCACTAGATGGCAAGTTTTGTTTTGTTGTCAACAAATCAATGCCGGATACGACATATATAACTTATCGTTCGTGACTGTACATGAAAATTTCAGCAAACGGAAACATACACACATAACACAACATGTTTAGTCACGCTCCCGAAACCTCTTTGGCACCACCGACAGTAGATAGGGACAGTGGGAATCTCGTTAATCCATTCATGCGCGTCACTCGCACTGCCTCCTAGGCGGCTGTACGAGTGTGTATGCATTTAATTCCGGCCATATGTTCAAGGGAGTCTGTACAGACCAAACGGTCAAGCAGTCTGTCTCCAAACTATCAGAAACACACGCATCAGCTAATAGAAGCTAGTGTGTCTTACTAAATATAGTAAATGCTGCTAACCAATCAATGGCGTTGAGGCGACCAGCCCCTGCTGTGTGCTGCTGGTGTTCAGCTCACATACGCTGGCTGGCACCAGGTGGGACACTGAGAAGATCTCGAAGGTCATGGCGACGATAATGCTAGCACACAGTAAGAACATGCCCATATTGTAGCGGCCGATACCTGGAATGAAAATAAAAATAATTCAAATCTATATATATAAAAGAAAGTCGTGTTAGTTACACCACTTATAACTCAAGAACGGCTGAACCGATTTGGCTGAAAATTGGTGGGGAGGTAGCTTAAAACCAGGAGACGGACATAAGACCTACCTTTTTTTTTAGGGTAGAGTAGAGTAGAGTAGGGTAGGGTAGAGTAGGGTAGGGTAGAGTAGGGTAGGGTAGAGTAGGGTATAGTAGGGTAGAGTAGGGTAGAGTAGAGTAGGGTAGGGTAGAGTAGGGTAGAGTAGGGTAGGGTACAGTAGGGTAGAGTAGGGTAGAGTAGGGTAGAGTAGAGTAGGGTAGAGTAGGGTAGAGTAGAGTAGAGTAGGGTAGGGTAGAGTACGGTAGAGTAGGGTAGAGTAGGATAGAGTAGGGTAGAGTAGAGTAGAGTAGGGTAGGGTAGAGTAGGGTATAGTAGGGTAGAGTAGGGTATAGTAGGCTGAAGTAGGGAAGAGCGGGAGCGAAGCCGCGCGGGCAAAAGCTAGTTATACATATATGAAACTACATACTCTATGTGGATAACAAACTATTTATCTACAACTCAGTTCTGTAGCTAATATGGATATAGATACAACATTAATTTTAGTTTATGCGAAACCTGATTATATTTGTTCAGAATCAGTAACTGAATGGATTCCAATAGTTTTTACACCATGTTGTAAATTCCCAAAAACATTTAAAAAGGTCATAAATCGGACACCACTGACACTAAGTACAACACAGGTCACGGCAGGTCATAATGGGCATCAGTAAGCCAAAAAAAGCTGGGTGCAAGTACAAAACCACACCTCAGTCGCCTGGACTGGAAAAACCAAACGCAAACCTAAAATCAGGTGGAATCTAGGGTTAATATTACAAGTGCGGCCCGCCTTCAGTTTATTTTACCACCTTGTGGCCCTTGCCTGACAAAAGGTTGCCGACCGCTGGTGTAGATGATGTTTTTTTTTTTATTGTTGATGAGAAGTGTACACAAATTCCTTGGTGTAGATCGAGACATTCTGGGCATTTTCTTTCCTATAGGTATGAAAAAGTCGACTAATTTAATAGTTGGATCATAAATTACCTAAAATTTGTGATGCATAAGGTACTGTTACTGTACAGTTGGAAAGTTAAAAATGAAAACTTTTACAATACGAATTATATCCCATTCCCAGAGAAAACGAAAAACCAAAACTAGATACACTAAGTATCTTTTGCAATTTTGTATACCACTTTTTTTTAATGTTAAGATGGATGTGTGGTGTGAAGAGAATGGATAAAGTGAGAAATGAGTATATTAGGGGAAGTTTGAAAGTGGCGCCAGTGACTGAAAGGTTGAAAGGAAATGTAAAGAGGAGAGATGAAAAGCATGTTGCTAAAAGAGTTATGAATTTACATGTGGATGGATGGAGAGGTATAGGGAGGCCAAAAACAAAGATGGATGGATTGTGTGAGAAGTGATATGAAAGAAAAGGGAGTTAGTGATAGCGTGACGAGTGACAGGACAGAATGGAAGAAAAAAACGTGTTGCGCCAGCCTCAAATAAAATGGGACAAGGGCAGGAAGAAGAAGAAGAGTATACTACTTTTTTGTTTTTTTTGTAATTGCCCTACTGTATTTTTTTTTTTTATTGCATTTAACTATTAAATTAAAACTTACCAGTCATATCGAGCGCCTCTTCAAAGGGGACCTTGTTTCCCTTAACCGCCATATTTACCCCATTCATTACTTACACTTTTCTCATAAAAACTTTACAATTAACTAAACACTCAATATTGATGTTCTTTTCCCAATACAATCTGCCCACCACTGCGGCGGTAACTGTCATGGCCGCATTTTATAATAAAAAAAAGATAGTCAAGCGATTTATTTTTTATTTCATGTTCGGTTCCGTGCTTATTTTATTAAAAAACACAGTTCGTCCTCTCGTGTTTAAATTACGCACTTAACCTTTAAAAGGTCTTCGGGTCAATTTTGACCCATTTTGGGATAAAAATCTGTTTTTCAGCAAACAAGCGTTTTACGAGTGCGATATTTTAAGACTCATTAAATCGCTTTTATTTGCTTGTTATTGGATTATGTTTGTTATAAATGTTTTTATCTGTCTAGATGCGAACTTTTTCATTCTAACGGTCTTTGGGTCAGAATTGACCTCAAGTAAAAAAAAAGCACACATCGCCCTGGTTGTCGTCTTAATTGTTTATAATATCGCTTGTCTTTTTGAATGAGACAAAAAGTTACACGATACCTAACGGGAATTCTAGTAGAAAATCACCAACAGAAGTAGTAGCAACGAAGGGAACACCATAATATCCACTATGTTTTGCTTTTTTCAAAGATACTACGCCTGTGTCTTAGTTGTCTAAAAGTAAGTCAGTGTAACTCCTTAGCAAATAGCATCACAATTTAGAAATAAATAATAGCGCGTATAAGAAACTTGTGACAATTTTAAGCACAATTTGCAAACGGGCGTGTATGCACTAGAAAAAAGTGTATACTGATACACTTACAAAGAATTGAATCCCCTGGAGCGGGAGAAGTCATTAGATGATATCCCACCCTAAAAAAGGTCGGTTTTAGTCTGTAAAAATCTGAAAGAACGTCTCTGTTGTAGTTGGTCTGCGGGAACGGTTGAAAGAATTCTCTTGGCCCTAAAATGCAAACGCAATCGAAGGAATACAGATGAGTTTTAGTCAGTAAAAGTCTGACACGCTCTCTCGCTCCACCCAGAGTGGGAGAAGTTACAGCCTGGTCACGACTTTGTTCTTAGCGGCGCGGCGCGGCGAGCGGGACGGCATAGGTGAGTGGACGCGCGCCGCTGTGAACAGCGTGACATTTTCGTAGTTAGGTTTTTACCGCTCACCGCCCAGCTCATAGCTACCGCCCACATCAGCAAGATCATGAACGGACCCTTACTTGATGATTTCTTAACACTACAAAAAAAAAGTTACTTATACAAAAAAAATACGGTACCCTAATATTTAAGATGTTGTTATCATTTGATAACCAAGTTGTAGGCATGTAAATAAAATGTATAATGTAATATAATAAATTTAGTCTTCCTTTGTTTGTTATCAAAGACATATTAACGTAATATCATGATTACATGTAGATGCGAGTTAATGTCACTTTTTCTTAAAAATCTATATTTATAACTTCGGACGAGCATTTTAGGGTTGAACTTTACCAGCTGAAATCAATTATCCTCATCATATCATCATCATTTCAGTAGCCTGATTCACGTAAAATCAAACAAGCCAAATATCGTTGAAGTTTTATAGTCGTTCGATCGAAGTCCTATCCAAAAGCGGTATTCACGATCTATCGACTTATTTCCTGTTACATTAATAAGTATCCTACCGGGATAATGTAATACAGTTTTTTTTTTTAAATTGACGAATTTCAAACGACTTTAAAATCGTTGTCGTTCAAACTCGATTGATGGATGTGAATACGGAAATGGTCTAAACGACTAAATCGCTACGATATCGTTACGGTTTTCATTACGTGAATCGTGCTACAGGTGAAACGTATCAACTGCCGGACACAGACCTCCTCCAAGTGCCGCCACAACAACCGGTCCTGTGTGTGTCGCATCCATTAGATTCCCGCAACTCTCACCAGGTCATCGGTCCACCTTGTCCGATCCAACGCTGTCTTCCAGTGCATGGTCGCCTCTCCAGTACCTTTCAGCCCCATCGATCATCTGTTCTGCGAGCAATGTGCCCTACTCACTACCATTTAAGTTTAGCGATTCTTCAGACTATGCCCGTAAACCTTGATTCTCCTATGGATATCCTCTTCACCATCATCATTTCAGCAGAAAGACGTTCACCGTTGGACATAGGCCTCCTCAAGCGTCGCCACAACGACCGATCCTGAGCGTCTCAAATCCACCGCATTCCCGTGGCTCTCACCAGGTCATCGATCCACCTTGTGAGGCTTTCCAACGCTGCGCCTTCCGGTGCGCGGTCGCCACTCTAGAACCTTTCGGCCCCATCGACCATCCGTTCGACGAGCAATGTGCCTTGCCCTCTACAACTTAAGTTTGGCAATTGTTCGGGCTATGTCCGTAAACCTTGGTTCTCCTGTGGATATCTTCTTCATCTACATTCTACGGTATCTACAGTAATATAATAAAGAGGTAAAGTTAGTTTTTGTTTTGTTTGTAGGAGGTAATCTCTGAAAGTACTGGTCCGATTGCTAAAATTTTTTCACCGACAGAAAGCTGCTTTATTCCTGAGTGACATAGGCTACATTTTATGTACGCGGGCGAAGCCGCGGGCAAAATTTAGTCATCATATAAAATAGAGAAAATACTGAAAAGAGGACAAAAGTTAGAACGGATTAGTTTGCAAGAGAAAGTATGAGAAGTAGACGAAGACCGTTAAGAGGCTCCCTTTCCACTCGTCAACATCGAGCATGGTTCAATAGCTTGTCTCTAACGCAATCCAACGCGATGTTTGACGAAGATTTAACGCGAAAAAAGAGAGATAACGCCTGAAAACTCTGTTGGCATTCGGTAATTCCGTGATTTACCCGCATATTTTACAAAACTGTTCCAGGAAATATGTGTTTTTTTTAAGCCCATAAAAGTGTTTAGAAAAAAAATGTCGTTATACAGAATCTTGATTAAAAGTTGGGCTTCTATTGCTAAATTTTTTTGACTTTTTAAATTTTTCAGTAAATTATGAAGTGTCAAAGTTCATGCAAAATAGAAGATTTTCAGAGGTCTTTACTGGATTAGTTTTACACTATAAATTGATTTCAATAGAAGCCTAGATAATATCCACAAGATACTGTGTTTCCAAAATATCTAATGAAAAATGTAACATCATTATAATTTTAAGAGCGGTTGTATGAAAACAGTAAAGTGTATGTCGAGTTGGATGCTCTTAAAGCAATAGGAAGATGATATTAAGATAGCAGTAGGTCCAGAATGGGCTGCACGATTGTTTTAAAGAGTTACCCTAGCCATGGAATGCAAAGGGCGACTTTAGGCCCTAGCGCCCCAAAAGTGCCATAAAACAGTGACTTTCTGAAGCCTACTCCTCGGTAACGGCCAGGTTAATAGGTTTAAAAAAAATATATGTTTATTAAAGATTCATGAACAACATTACTAACATTTGATTTTTTCGTACTATTAATATTTTTGTTAAAAAAAAAATATTTAGCTATTTCGCAACTTTTCGCATTTTTTCCCTACTTGTTTGAAACGGCTTGGACCTTTAGAAACATTTTTACACATAAAAATTGGTAGTTAAATATTCTTTATATGCAATGTTCACTTTAAAGAAGATCAGTCAATATTTCGCAAAGAAAATGGATTTAAAGCGCTTTCCGGGCGCTACTGGCCGCAAATAAATGCACAGATTTGCGAACTGCCGCCTAGGCGAGTGCGAGAGTTGCGGCCACATAATTTCGGTTCGGTAATTGGTGGGAATATTGCCCGAAGTATGAATATTGGTGGCAATATTGCCAGCAATATTCCCATATTGCCGGCAATGGCACATCTCTAGTCTAACCTAATGGAATGGCGAAGATGTGGTCGAAGACTAGGCTGCGACAGTCACAGTCTCGTTTCCGAATTAAGAAACAGGATTTGCTAATGCGACTTCGCTCACGTCTAAATTACAACCTGAGCGCGTTCACATGGCACCTGGCTCGAAACAGCTACATTGAATACTCGAAAATAGTTTGTATTATCACGTTTAACTGTCCCTGCACACGGGCCTCAAAAAAAACGCCGCTTCAAGCTTCATTTTGAGGCGGCCTTATTTTGCGGCTCGTGTGCGGCGGTACCGCCACAAAAAAACGCTTGAAGTGGGTTCAAGCTTCACCGGACAGAAGAGGTGTCGCGCGCTTCAGCTGTTTTTTGCGGCCGCTTCTAGCTTTTTTTTTGTGGCCGCTTGTAGCGTTTTTTTGTGGCGGCGTTTTTTTGAGGCCCGTGAGGACAGTAAAGCATCGTAAATTTGTAAAGTAAGTAGTATATGTCTTGAGAAATAACTCAACGCAAAATAAATGTTGATATTAAAAATACAAAAAAAAACCGACTTACTAAAAAAAAACACTTTAAAGTTATTTTGATAGTCTATCTTACTTCCGACTTCCAAAATTGACGTTATTTTGCACGTTTTAGTGTTTTTTTTTTTTAATATTGAAGTCGGGTGTATTTTTTTTTTCAAGTTTTTGTAATTTACATTCTGTAAAGTGTGACAGTACTAGTAGTGACATTCGATACGTAGCATCTACTTTGGCGATATAATATATTATATATGATTATTCTAAAAGTTCCCTTGCTTAATACTACATCATTATACGCAGGAAATTTTCCGCGCTATCTCATGTTATATTTAATATCTTCGTCTCAGTCATAATGTGACTGAAAGATAAATAAATTTAATATTTAATATTCTATTTACGTTACTAAATAAATGTTTGCTTAATAGATTACCGTATAAAGTATTGCTACAATGGGGGTCCAAATGAAAATAATGCCCAGATTGGCTATACGGTTTTGCTGACATCTTTTTGAGGCAATATGGGAATATTGCCACCAATATTCATACTTCGGGCAATATTCCCGGCAATGTTGCCACCAATATTCATACTTCGGGCAATATTCCCGGCAATATTGCCACCAATATTCATACTTCGGGCAATATTCCCGGCAATATTGCCACCAATATTCATACTTCGGAGAATATTCCCGGCAATATTGCAACCAATATTCCCACTTCACGGTAAAATTGCCGGCAACGGCACATCACTAGGCGCGCGTGGAAAACTACGCGCTGTCGCGACGACGACTCGGGTTCAGTCCGGACGTTTTCCAGACGGCAAGCTACCCTTTACTGATGTTGAGTCAGTAAAATGATCTTATAATCTTTTTAATCTTTTAAACGTCTCTATTTTTTCCATTTAATACTAAGCTTACCTATTCTTGCTCAATGCCTCTATGCGAATTTCTGTTTCCTAGATGCTATGGCACATTGCTTGCAGAACAGATTGCCGTTGGGCCCGAAAGGTTCTGGAATGGAGACCACGTACCGGAAGACGTAGCGTTGGAAGGCCTCCTACAAGGTGGACCGATGACCTGGTAAGGGTTGCGGGAATCCGATAGATGCGAGCGACACTTGGGGGAGGCCTATGTCCAACAGTGGACGTCTTTCGGCGGAAATGATGATGATGGTGATATGCTATGGAGGTACTTCAAAACAAACTGGAGCGACTGCAGAATTTGTGTATCCAATTTATTTTTGATCTCCACAAATAATACAATGTCTAGGAGTTTCGAACCTGATTTAAGTTGGTTGTGAATTCATCGTCGGCAAGATACTCATATTCTTACCTATAACGCCAATGTATCATGCATTATTCCAATGCTTCTCAACATCTTTGTGAACGTTTAGAGTATCTCGTCCCGAGAAGTATATCCAGTCGCAATAATTCTTATTCGCACTCCGCTTCTACACGTCCAGTCGTTTTAATGGCTCCTTTTCTGTAACTGCAGCTTGTTTCTGGAACTCTCTCCCAAACTCCATTCTTCTCTGGATGTTTTTAATAGTATCTAGGTTCTTTATTTTTTATTTCTTGTATTTTTATTTTTTTATTCCTAACCTACAGGATTGAGCCGAAGACCACACTCTCAGCACCTGGGTTTGCGAGCACTGAGTAACTCAAACAATTGTGGACACCGCAGGCGCGGGCTTGCGGACGGCAAGCAATGAGTAGCTCTCCATGCGATTGTCCGGTAATCGAGCCCAAGTCGTCAACGACGCCGACGACGACGCGTAGAGTTCCACGCTCGCCTCAAGGAGATGTCAGCAACCGCAGGGGCCCAGCAGGATCAAAATCTACTGGGGCCATAAGTGATGCAAAAGAGGACAACGGGGTGGGAACGTAGGTAAAGAAGGAACATGGCAGGTTTTAGTCAGTAAAAGTCTGACATTCCCTCCCGCCCCGCCCAAGGGCGGGTGCATTAGACGATTTCCTACCAAAAAAAAACAGACAATTGTGGGAAGTCAAGGGCGTAAATGGATTTTCCCAATACTCTAATGTAAGTATACTTTTCTTCTAAAACAATAAATATACGCGGATATTTCATCATTTCTATAAATAATTAAGACAATTATCTCAATATTTACTTTCGTAAATCAACAAAAGCATTGTTGATTTACGAAATGTTGACATGGAGGTAAAGTCAGGTAAACTAAGATATCTTTTTGGGTAAACTTTATTTCTAAGTGATTTGTAAAGAACAGACGTCAGTAGTTCTAAATGATGGTATTGTTTATTCTATTAGGTGTTGCCATCACGGATCTTGAACACTTGCGCAGAAGTCAATTTAGTGGTGCGAAGTGCGACGCGGGGGTGCGGAGTGTCAGTGATTGGCTAGCCGCGCCATCGCATCATAGACGTCACTCCTGATTCGTCCACTGCGTTGCAGCATGTATCTAACAACGAAGACGATTGGCTCGCCAATGTATGGAATGCGCAAAGCGATCCCCACTCTGACGCCGAGCGTTCAAGATCCGTGATGGCAACTGTACATCTCTTTTTAATGGATACTAACTGTGCGGCTTCGGCTACTGCTTCGCTTTCTTGGGATCAAAGCGTGATGACATTATGTAGCCTCAGTGTACTAATTTTCATGAACCTAGCTATCTTACACAAAAAGATTTTCCTAATCCGATGGACAGTTCCAGAGGTTGAAAAAAGATAGAAGGAATGAAAAAGAAAAACATTTATTTATGACTCGCACAGGACAAAACAATAAAAAAGTGTTAACAAAACTATAAATAAATGATATGGCCGGAATTAGTAGGGAGCTGTGCCCAAACTAAAAATATTCATATACACAGACAAACGGTACGTCGTACTAAAGCTTATGGGTACGGCTTTACAGTAGTTTAAGTTTTATGATCAGAGATAGAGCGAGAGACACTATAAATAAGATTTCAAAAAAACGCCTAATCATTTTGAATAGCAATAATTGACATCAACACAACAATGATCTACAATAACAGTGACAGTGACAGTAAGTTAGTATGAGAACGCCTTTAATTCTATGAAAAGGTACGAAACACTATCAGTGATACATATTCATAGAGGCTAGTGAAGAATGAGTCAAAAATCAAAATACCAAGTAAAACGTATTTAAATTGATGAACTTATATTGGTAATACATAGTCACTTTCAAACATCGACATTAACAAGCCGCAATATCAAAGAAGAGCTCGTCGTCTAACAGATATTTTTTGGATATTCAGGCGAATTAGCAAAAAATATACAATTAGACTTGCAATAAAACACTAAAAACATAACACTTGAATTTTTATTTAGTCATATAAATAAGTAAGTACAGACATTTGCTTAAATATATTTATTTCTTAATATTGTAACACATCATCACTACAATAATTACTCAGACAAGACACATTGAATGTTTTTATCCTCTCTTAAATCTCGAAAGGAAGAACTAGATGGCTTCGAAGATATGTTATCAGGGAATGAGGCTGATGCCGTTATATTTGCTTGATTAGCAACTGGTGTAATTGAAGGTAGTTTAGGTAATCCAGATTCATTTTCCTGTAGTTCTTCAACCTGTTTATGTATATCAGCCAATATATTTTGTAGTTATGGTGTTAAAGTTCTTACAATATGCTCTCATATTCGATTGAAGGCCACAGTTCATTTCAGGTACATTGACTTCGTGAGCGTCAGAATCCAATTCTTAAACAAACCAATCCAATATGCACAGCAGAATATAAATATTTAAAGCGTAAAGGAAAGTCCGATAAAGGATAGCATGGAGCCAAGTTTAAAAATCAAATACAGTTACGAAAACACAAAACAGTAATATGTTGTAAGAACGATGCAACGCAAGACTGACACATACAGTTTGTTATGACAGTTTAGTTTACAGCGCAGAAACGTCAAAATAATTTTAGGACGTTTGGGTGCACGCTCTTGAAAATATTGCCGATTCATAATGTGTACCGTGAGTACCATCAAAACGCGCGGCGGCTTGAAAAGTAGTGTCCAGTTAACTTTTTAACTTCTGCAATACAATTTTGGTATTCACAAGTACCTATTTTATATTTTTAGTCTGACCTTCAGGCGTGTTACTACAGATAAGAACACTTTCTGTCTTATGCGTGTACCCAAACGTAAATGCAATTTGTATCGATTTATTCTCATCCTCCATGATTGTTAAGAAACAAAACGACTCAAAAACAATTAACATACTTATTTTTTTGGATTCTTTCTCGCCACTCCTAGAGAAATGTGATTGTCGCGACTTATTTTCATTTAATAAATAATTAATGTACCATTTAATTGTTTTTTTGGGCAGGATCAGACATGGCCGTCTTTTAAATAAAAAATTCAACATTTAAAAAAAAATTAAGAAATGGCCAAAGAGGCTCCTATCTAATCATATAATGCTGCAATATTTAAGAATTGTAATCGAAATCGCTAATATTTTCACAGGGCCTGTTGTGACTACAACCTAATATCTCTTAGTTTTATTAATCTAGTATTATTATATTAATAGTAGATACATCACGAACTAATTGCGTATCTTTTTTCTCCTTCTCTGTCAAATCCAACCAAAGGTTGTCTGTAAAAAAACGCTTTTAGCGATAAGACCGCCCATTGTGATACACTATTAATTTTAAGTTCTTTAAGTAAATTTTATTTTTGGTGTACAATAAAGAATAATTATATCTATCTATCTATTATCTATTATTATCTATCTATCTATTATAATTGTAGGTATAATGAAATGCTAATATAATAATATCATCGTTATATTTTTATTGTAAAAATATCACAAGTTCGTTACAAATGCACATCACTTATTTTTTAACAGAATTTCTGTCCGGCGGCAAAAACAGCGACACTACGACACCACCTGAAATAAAAGCTTAAATAAGTAAAATATACCACATTATTATGGCAGCACACTGCAGACTACCCCCTGTATTATTTTAGTCGTTTCAATCCATCTTAAGGTTGTCTGGAAGATATCGCTATCAGCGATAAGACCGCCATTGTACCCATAGATTTAAGTTTATGTACAAGCTATGTTACTTTTTGGTGTACAATAAAGTTTATTATATTATATTATATTATATTATATTATATTATATTATATTATATTATATTATATTATATTATATTATATTATATTATATTATATTATATTATATTATATTATATTATATTATATTATATTATATTATATTATATTATATTATATTATATTATATTATATTATATTATATTATATTATATTATATTATATTATATTATATTATATTATATTATATTATATTATATTATACCCAAACTTATGTGGGTCTCGGGTTCGAACCCAACCAAGCGCATTTTATTGTGTAATTTATTTCATCACCATTTCTCTCAAAACTGGGGAGGAAACCATCTTGAGGAAACCGACATGTCCTAGATCCGAAAATTCAAAGACATAGTGAAATCTGCCAATCCTCATTGGAAAAGAAATATCCTCTGACTAAACGGGTATTTTGTCTGGTCCAGGTAACTAATACCGCGATGCAGGATTTTGAATTTTAGTTCAAAAAAATTTGGGATCTTAGCAAAGATGAGACGGTACTTCACGCTGGTACAGCTGCTCAACTTTTATCAAACGCAAGTTCAATCGTGTCTGGAGTATTGAGATGGGTGCGCCAAATAAATGTACCAGCTTGATGCACTAGAGTCGATTGAGAAACGAGCCTAAAAGATCATAGGCAAAGATGCGCTTGTTGAGTCAAAACTCCAAAGCCTTGAGCATCGGCGCCGAGTTGCTAGCCTGTTGGTTTTATATCATTTATATTTCGAGGTGTGTGCATTGAAATTGCAACAACCCATTTTTCGACGTGAACAGAAGATATAATACTTACTCAACGAAAGTAGACATATGCAGTAGAAGGTCAGCTCGCAGTAGCTGGTGATGAGCATCCCGATCACATTGACTCCCATAAATGACACCAGTCTAGCTACCATCATACCTAGACTGGTTACTAGACCCCTGGAACACAAGAATGAGATTACAACTTATTTGTAACTAGCTGACCCAGCGAACTTCAAACCGCGCCTCATCATCATCATTTCAGCCGATATACGTCCACTGTTGGACATAGGCCTCCCCTAAGCGTCGCCACAGCGAATGTTCCTGTGCGTCTCGCATCCATCGGTTTCTCGCAACCTTCACTAGGTCATCGGTCCACCTTGTAGGAGGCCTTCCAACCTGCGTCTCCCGTTACGCAGTCGCTACTCCAGAACCTTTCAGCCCCAACGGCCATAATAATATGTTCTGCGAGCAATGTGCCCTGCCCATTATTGCCACTTAAGTTTGGCAATTCTTCGTGCTATGTCGGCAACTTTAGTTATTCTGCGAATGTCTTAATTTTTGATTCAAACTGCCTAACGGTCAATTAATGTAGTATATATTTCGATATAGTCAACCGATTACGATGAAGCAAAGCCTAAATAATACATCAATAAATCCTAAATCTACATCGATTTCGTACATTTTACGTGATGCGCGCACAACTAAAAAACTTCTACAGATTTATTATATACTAGCTTTTGCCCACAGCTTCGCCCGCGTACATTAAATATAGCCTATGTCACTCAGAAATAAAGCAGCTTTCTATTGGTGAAAAAATTTTAGCAATCGGACCAGTACTTCCAGAGATTACCACCTACAAACAAAAAAAAACATAAAAACAAAAAAAAAAACTTTACCTCTTTATTATATTAGTGTACATTGGGTATCTGTATATAACGTGATTATTAAAGGAGTATCCATGGAGTTTCTTCTTCTACGCTTTGAAATATGCAATTAGCATAAATTGTACGACATAACGTCCCCGCACACGGGCCACAAAAAAACGCCGCTTCAAGCTTCTTTTTGAGGCGGCCTTTTTTGTGACCTTTGTGCGGCGGTGCCGCCACAAATAAACGCTTGAAACGGCTTCAAGCTTCTCCGGGCACAAGAGGTGTCGCGCGCTTTAGCTGTTTTTTGCGACCGATTCTAGCTTTTTTTGCGGCCGCTTCTAGCTTTTTTGTGGCCGCTAATAAACGCTTGACTTCAAAAGTGCCTGTAAATGGTTACTTGATATAAATGTTTTGATCGTAATCGACAGTACAAAATTATACCCACCTATGACACGTAGGATACAGATCCACAAAATAGCCAGCCACGCATCCAATACCCAAAGCAGTCGTCTGCACCAGGGTAAAGAATACCAAGTTAGCCACCGGTTCCTTCAAGTTGACCAGGGTCGAGCTAACTCCGGAGACGACCAGGATCGATATGAGGAGCAGACGAGGTCGGGAGGCAAACTTGGACATGGTAATGTTGAGGAGGAAGTAGAAGAGGCCGCAGACCATGCCAGTATAGATGGTGTTCGTTGAGATTGTGTCGTCACATGTGTACTGAAAAGAAATAATTTTGTTATTGACTTGACTAAGCATCCCCGCACACGGGCCACAAAAAAAAACCGCTTCAAGCTTCTTTTTGAGGCGGCCTTTTTTGTAGCGCGCTTCAGCTTGTTTTTGTGGCCGCTCCTAGCTTTTTTTATGGCGGCGTTTTTTTGTAGCGCCTTTTTTTTGTGGCCCGGGTGCGAGGCATTAATACAGGGTTTGGCGATTTCATTAAAGTGGCAATGGGCAGGGCACTTTGCTCGTAGAACGGATGTTCGATAGGAGGTAAGGTTCAAGAGTGGCGGCCGCGCACCCGAAAACGTAGCGTTGGAAGACCTCCCACGAAGTGGACCGACGACCTGGTGAGAGTTGCGGGAATGCGGTGGATGCGAGATGCACAGGATCGGTCGTTGTGGTAAACGCTTGGGGGAGGCCTGTGTCCAACAGTGGACGTATTTCAGCTAAAATGATGATGATGATGGTAATAATGATAATCTAGCATTTACAGAAAATAAAGTTTTAGTATTATCTTCAGTTCCACATTAGATTTAATTATTTTTTTAGTTTCCTGTAACTTTGTTAAAGGACAATTTAGTCGACCAAATCAATTAAAGAGAAATTTAAATGTTATATTTACAAGTTCATCAATCAAATAAAATTCACTACTCAATTTTTTATGACGTTCCCGTCAGTAAGCACGTTTTATTCCATTTTCTTTTTTTTTGTTACTGGCCAGTTTGAATTTCGAGTCAACTTGCACGTACATTTTAATTAACAATGTTGACGATTATTGATGTTCCAAATTCAAATCTCATTATTCCCTAGGCATCGGCCATACTGCATTATCTCCCTAGGGATAGAATGACTTGCTTTAAGTGATGGTTGTATGACATAATAAAAGGATATTATCGAGCAGGTGGTATAAAATAAATAAATACAAACCGCTTCAGTTTCAGGTGTAGTTACAGTTTGACTGTATATCCTGTCGCAGAAGCTTTGTGCTGTCTTCTGTTCTGCAGAGAATGAGTTGAAGAAGAAGTTCACCATCGTGGGGAACCACATCATGAACATGTTGTTCCTAAAAGTAAAGTATTCATCATCATCATCATCATTTCAGCCTAAAGATGTCCACTGTTGGACATAGACCTACCCCAAGCGTCGCCCCAACGAACGGTCCAGCGCGTCTCACAGAACCAAAAATTCGGAGACATTTGTGACATCCACCAACCCGCAGTGGGCCCGCGTAGGCCCATTCCCTTTCCTAGAGAGGAAGCCCGAGTCCCAGCAGTGGGAACATTAAAAAGGCTGATTAAATGCTATACCATACTTTTATTATTTTAAACTGTTTAAAATCGTTATCCTAATCAACCTCCATGACATTTTTAATTAAAAAGTAATTAACTCACTAATTTCATTAATTCATTAAACCCCAAGCGTTCGCGCACCTATTGTCTTTCTATTGTGTCTGTAATTTCCACGATTGAAAGGTTAAAACCTGCTCAGTTGTTTTTTTTTTTTGGTGGGTAGTAATCATCCAAATGACATCCCCCGCCCTTGGGCAAAGCTGGAGATAGTGTCAGACTCTTAATGACTAAAAAACCCACCCGTTCCTTCTTGCCTTTCATACCGAGGCCGAGCCTCCCTTTCAGAACTAGACCTTTGGCCCCAGTAGGCTTCGACCCTGCTGGGCCCCTACAGTTTCTGACGACTTGGGCTCGTTCCGGACGGTTACCAGACGGTCGGACAGCGAGCTACCCATTGCTCGCCGTCCGCAAGCCCGCGCCTACGGTGACCGAAAATCGGGATCGGAATCCCGGCGGCGGCTGGGGCGTGAGCGCCGTTGCCTGATGCGGTCAGCCTTCTCCTTTGCTAGCATTACTGCTTCGCAGAAGGAGGCGGCCGCCTGACACTCCTCCTTACTCCTTACAGCTACCTGCTTATCTGAGCTCAGATGCTCAGATAAATGGATATTTATGAATTTACGGTGTTCGCTTGACATTTCGAACGTTTTCTCTTATACAACATGTGAAATGCGCAAAACCTGAAAACCACAGAATCAGTTAAACCACTTTTTAATATAGGTTATCAACATTTTACAAAAAAATCTTTAAAAATGTCGCTCTGTCTATTTATGAATAGATAAAGCCATCGCGTACGCAAATCCGCCGAAATAGGTAAACAAATACAAATACAAATAGAAATAGTTGTATTCCAATCAAATTTTCTCATACACGGGATAATAATAGTTCTTATTTCAATGCAGATATGAATTTTAAACAAACTAGCATTGCACATAAAACCTTTACATTTTTGTTACAATGTTTTTTTCTCACAGAATTAGGTCAATTAATAATCTTTTAGGGTGTCTGAGGTTTTGCGCATTTAACGTTACACATTGTAGAGGTGCTCGTGCGAGGAGGAGTGGCAGGCGGTCGCCGACTTCTGCGAAGCAGTAATGCTCGCAAAGGAGGAGGCCGAACGCATCAGGCAACGGCGTTCTCGCCGCCGCCGCCGCCGCCGGGATTCTGATCCCGATTTCCGGCCAACGTAGGCGCGGGCTTGCGGACAGTGAGCAATGGGTAGCTCACTGTCCGGCCGTCCGGTAACTGTCCGGACCAAGCCCAAGTCGTCGACGGCGCGCACTGTTCCCGCGCGCCTCAAGGAGTTGTCAGCAACAGCAGGGACCCAGCTGGGTCGAAGCCTACTGGGGCCAGGGTTATCCGAAAGGGCGCTCGAGCCCCGGTATGAAGGCTAGAAGGAACGGGGTGGGTCTTTTAGTCAGTAAGAGTCTGACACTATCTCCCGCTCCGCCCAAGGGCGGGGGATGTCAATGCATGATTTTCCCCACCATAAAAAAAAAGAGGTGCTCGTTGCTCCTACAAGATTTATAAAAGCAAGCTAAGCACACACTTACGTGCTGCAACATAGTGCTATTAGAAAGAACAGCTGCACAGTTCTCCAGAGTAGCGGGGGCTTGAATATCGGTACTGTGTGCTCCGCTATTGACTTCCAGAACTCACTGCTTTGCTTTATATCTGTGTCTGATATTAGTATGTGTTTCACCTGAAAGTAATTGATTTTAAGTTAACAGCGAGTTAGGCATTTATTTATTTACTTATATCAGGACCCTAGGATCCTGGACTTTTGGAAGGCAAACGAGGGGCAGAAACCAACTCGCAGAGGTTTTTTAAACACTTTTCATGGAAAGTGGTAACAACCGATGATATGCATATGCACTTAGCTTTATTTATTGTTCGAAACATCAACGAAATATTCTAATAATATTACATTACGTTGTACAGCAGTTTATTTGTGTGCAATTATATCAATTACATAATTGCACACAAATTGCATAATTAATATTTAATTTTTTTAATTCCTAGTTATTCACAGTTATATTGTGAATAACTAAGAAATAAAAAATATAAATAGAAGAGAAAAAACAGATAAATAAAGTTTAAACTAGAAAAAAAAGAAAATATATTAGTTTTCAAAGTTATGTTGTATGTGTATGTTTATTGCTACGTAGCAACACATTGACAACTCTTTCAGATAAGGCGTTTAAAATAAAATAATCGTTTAAATCTGATTGTTACTAAATTAAGTTCCTTTTCATTTATGGTGACTAAAATTATTAAAGACATAAAAAATACTTCTTCGTTTTTCAATACTCTTGAACTATTTTCAGTCATGGTAACAAATCTCACGCTGTATCATAGTGCACAAGCGTGTGCGCAAACACAGGTGGGATGGCAATCCGACATGACCGGAGAGAGATTTCTCTCCGGTGCTGCGCGTGATCAGGCGTAGCGCTGCACAAAATAGTGTAGTTTCTAGGGTCAAAATAATCACATTTTATTTAGTCCGTATTTTAGATTATAAAAAAATATTGGACACGCATTTTTTCTTTTTTCGATCAAACAAAAAATAACAAAGATATAGCCCATTAAAGTTACGTGTGACGTCACCCCGTGCGAAAAAATGCAGCACGGCGTGACTTACACGTACTTTAATGGGCTATATCTTTGTAATTTTTGGTTTAATTTAAAAATAAAAAAAATACGTGTCCCTTATTTTTGAACAATCTAAAAGTCGGATTTTTACGGCAACTAGCATATTGACCAAAATAAAAGAAATGTTATTATTACCTACCGGATACCCATCCTTCTTCCCACCATTGGTTTTATAGATCCTCTCCAGCACCTCCAAAGCCTTGACAAGTTCCCCTCGACTTGCCAAAAACTTGGGACTCTCATGTAAGAAGAATAAGAACAGGGCTCCTATACCTTGCGGCAACGCCAGGACAAGGGTGAAGAGGCGCCAAGACCGGAAGGTCATGCCAAACCAGGGTAAGGAGAGGGTAAAGGTTAGAGGTAGAATGAAATATGCTAAGCCTGAAAGAAAAGAAATTAAAGCTTTAGTTGACTACTTGATCGAGAATGGATAAAGTGAGAAATGAGTATATTAGGGGAAGTTTGAAAGTGGTGCCACTGACTGAATAGTTGACAGAAAATCGTTAGTCTTGCTTGGTATGGTCATGTAAAGGGGATGAAACGCATGTTGCTATAAGAGTTATGAGTTTACATGTGGATGTATGGAGAGGGAGAGGGACGCCAAAGAAAAGATGAATGGATTCTGTGAGAAGTGTTATGAAAGAAAAGGGCGACGAGTGACAGGACAGAATGGATGAAAAAAACGTGTTGCGCCGGCTCTAAATAAAATGGGACAAGGGCAGGATGATGACTTGATTGTACTTAAAGTAGAAAACGTTGCCTAGGGACTGTTCGTAAAAGTCACCGCAGCCCTGAATGAATGAACGAATGATATTTATATGCCAGAATACCTCTATGTAACTAACATGCGAAAGCGTATGGCAATTAAAGGCATGTTCCTTTAATTGCCATCCAGTGAGTTTTGGTTAGTAAAAATCTTGCTTCACCCAGAGCAGGAGAAGTGCAAGCTCAAAAGAAAGAGTAAAGATAAAAGAATAACATTCGATTCAAAATTAAAGAAAAGAGACTGAGTTATAGTGTGATAGATGAAATGACAGACAGAAAAAAACGTGTTGCACCGACCCCAAATAACACGGGACTGAGGCAACAAATTGCTTTTTTTTATCCATTTTCGTTCCACCTCAAATCCGTGTCAACATTCTCATCTCCACTACATGCAATCTTTTTACATATTAGTACCTATTACTTACTAAAGGCGACCAACTCCGAAGCCAGGTTGAAGGAATTCAGGATTTGAAGGAACTGGCATCTATGTCTCACACCAGTGCATTCACCCAGGATGGTCATGCTAAGAGTGAGACTTGCTGTGGAGCTGAAATGAGCGGAACATTTATTACATTACACTGGTCGAAATCAAAAGAAAAGTTAAAGAATGTAAATATGGTCCTTATATTATATTTGAACATGACTATAGAGGTATGAGGAACAGAGAGTAAAGTCCCGCATACCTCCTTTAAAAAGGGTGAATCCTCAGACCAGAAGGGTGTAATGTCTGGTAGGCAACTGCCCGATAGATACTTTTAGGCTATTCTATATGTTCAAATCGCGCGGAGAACTGATGCAGGATTAGTTCTTATGTGACGCCATAGATGTCGCTACTTGGTGAAACAAACATGTAGTCCTAATTTCTCTAGCACTTTAAATGATGCAATTCCCAATAAGTGAGGCCAAATTAAAAAAACTCCACGGGATTAAAACGATCAAAATTTTGCGATGAATATAGGTAAATTTTCGGACTTTATAAGAGAACATTCTAAAGTTATATAGATATACTAGCTGATAACAGCGGCTTTGCGTGAAAGTAGATAGTTTTATCCATACAAACTTTGGACCCGAATTTCACCCCTTTAGGGGGTGAATTTTGGAAAACCCTCTCTTAATACTCAGCTACGTCATAAAAGGAAATGTTGAGCGAAATATCACGTTTCTAGTCTTTTTTTAAAATTATTATTGATAGGCTCGCGTTTGACAACCATCTCACCTGATGGTAAGTGATGATGTGGTCGACGATGGATAAAGCTTGCCTAGAAGTAACCTATTCACTCTTTACTTGAAAACCCCTGAGTCTTAGTAGTTTCGGCTGTATGTTGATATGTCAGTCAGTTAGTTTCTTCTTTTATATGAGTACATACAAATTCTTTATTATACACCATAAGAAATACGTTAGGGGCTTAAGGGCACGGCGACGGATGAATTTCCATACAAACGTAATACCACGCTCATTTGCAGTTGGAGCATATTTCCATCATATTATGATGATATTCGGTTATAGACAATATTTATCAAGGTTCCTACGTCTTTCTTTTTTTAAAAAACTAAAAGAAATTTAAGCGAATTGTATTTCGCACTTTTTTACAGCGTAAATGGCAAAACATGCCATTTGGCTTTTCCTGTATTAAAAATAACAATATTTCTAATGTTCTCGACGTAGGAACCTAGATAAATATTGTCTATAACCGAATATCATCATAATATGTTGGAAATATGCTCCAACTGCAAATGAGCGTGGTATTACGTTTGTATGGAAATTCATCCGTCGCCGGCCCCTTAAAATTAATTCGTTTTTTTAAAAACGTAAAGATAGATGTACATTACAATAACACGGCATCACTACAGACCCTGGAATGTTCGATAGAGTTACCGTAGCCCTAAATAACAAAGTGCAACTGAAAGAACACTGGTGGGTTTTTTTTTTTCTCTTTTTTTTATGGTGGGAAAAATCATGCATTGACATCCCCCGCCCTTGGGCGGAGCGGGAGATAGTGTCAGACTCTTACTGACTAAAAGACCCACCCCGTTCCTTCTAGCCTTCATACCGGGGCTCGAGCGCCCTTTCGGATAACCCTGGCCCCAGTAGGCTTCGACCCGGCTGAGTCCCTGCTGTTGCTGACAACTCCTTGAGGCGCGCGGGAACAGTGCGCGCCGTCGACACTGGTGGGTTTCGTCAGTAAGAGTCTCACACGTCCTTTTGCTCCGCCCTAGAACGAAACCTCCTAACCATTTTTTTTAGGTGGTTAAATCATTCAATGACATCTCCGCGCTCTTGGGCGGAGCGGGAGATAGTGTCAGACTTTTACTGACTAAAAACCCATTCCTGTTCCTTCTTTGCCTTTTATACCAGACCCGGATTTTCCTTTCAGAAGCGAACCCATGACCCCAGTAATCCTCCTAACCGTGCCCTTTGCTTTCGACCTGTAGCCCGATTCAGGTAATCAAAACCGTAACAATATCGTAGGGATTTAGTCGTTTAGACCATTTCCGTATTCACATCCATCAATCGAGTTTGAACGACACCGATTTTAAAGTCGTTTGGTCGAAGAGTAGATTTAAAAAAAAACTGTATTTCATTACCCTGGTAGAATACTTATTAATGTAACTGGAAATAAGTCGTCGATAGATCGTTAAGTTTCGAGCCAGTTGAGTTGTCGTTCTATCCAATCCCGATTAAGGAACACGTGAATGCCGCTTTTGCGACTTCGATCGAACGACTATAAAACTTCAACGATATATGGCTTGTTTGATTTTACGTGAATCAGGCTGTTGGGCTCAGTCCGGACCAGACGGCTGGATGGCGAGCTACCCATTGCTCATCGTCCGCAATCCCACACCTACGATGGTTGGAAATCGAGGTCGAAGTCCCGACGGTTCTTCGCTAGCACGACTGCTTTGTAGAAGGAGGCGACCGTGGCCCATTCCAGAATATTAATGTATTAATATTTTAAAATCATAAATGTTCCAGTTTAGGCAAGTAGACAGTTACTTATATAGGTACTAATAACCTGACTTAAAGGTCGATGATCACAAACTGATAGCTGTTTACGTGTAGTGTACCATAAAATGATTAACAAAACATGACATGGTTCAGATATTCAAACACGTTTCTGCATATCAAAATGGACTAAGTACTTGTTGTAATTTATATCATCAACTTTGAGATTGACTGCAGTGACGCCGATAGACTTTCTGTGACATGGCATAATTTTTGATAAAAATCATAATTATTGTTCTTGTAATCTCCAGACAAACATATAATTTTATATTGTAATAAATTATGGCTATTACACTAATAAAAATAAAAAATAAATCTTATATTTTGGACTAAGTCCATAAGCTGGTATATATGTATGTCGTGGCCCGATCTAATCTAAGAATTGTTCACTTCAAGATATAGCCAAATAAAACCTTTCATAATACAGTTTTTAAATTTTGTACATAGATTCTTTAAATAAAAAATACAAAAAAAATATATCCGACTTCAATGTTCACTGAAAAGTACAAAATAACTTTAATTTCGGAAATCGGTGTTTCTATAATAGTTTTGTCCCTTCGTTATTTAACACCGACTTCCGAAATTAAAGTTATTTTGTACTTTTCAGTGAACATTGAACATTGAAGTCGGTTATATTTTTTTTTTTTTAATTTTTCATTTTATTTAACACTTTTTAGTTATGGTACCACCACTAAAAAGTAGGTACCCCTCAGCCAAACTTCTCTCATTCATCTCATAACAATTCTTAATCCCAAACACGGTTAGATTACATTAATTTACTTTCTGGCTTCATCATCAGATCAGTTTGACACATCCCCTCCCCTTTTTCTTTCAGTCAGTCATCGACTACATGACATGTATAAACAAAGCAATTTTTCTTTTTACTACAGTTCTGCTGTGAACCTATGAGGAGTTCTGTTCCATATCTTCGAAGTTCATGATCAGATCATAACAATATTTCTATGGGACCAACTTGGAAGCATAACCTTTCAATCAAAAAAATAATTTTCAAAATCGGTCCACAATTGACCGAGATATCGGTGAACATACATAAAAAAAAACATACATTCAGCCGAACATAGAATCTCCTCCTTTTCGAAGTCGGTTAAAAATACTGGATAGGCATTTCAAGGTTTCGCATAATTATACTAAAAATAAGGTAGTATAGTAGAGCTAGTAAGTTTTTTAAGTTAATATGTGAATATTTCTTTGTAAAAAAAAAATATACATATATATAGCAAACCTTATAATGTTCACATTACTGGGACTCAGGTCTCCTCTCTAGGAGAGGGAATGGGCCGTAATCCATCACGCGGGCCCAGTGCGGGTTGGTGAATGTAACATGTCTTCGAATTTTTGGTTCTAGGACATACCGGTTTCCTCGCGATGTTTTCCTTCACCGTTTTGAGAACAGTGATGCTTAAATAAATTACACAAAGTAATGCGCCTGGTTGGGTTTAAACCAGCGACCTACAACTAGTAAGTTGGAGCCGTAACCCCTTGGCCACCACCAATCACAAAAAAATACATATAATATGTTTGTATAACGAAAACTGGAAGAGAACCCACACACTAACACGGGTGGATTGTAGTTAATATAAAGTCTTACACTCCCTCTCACCCACCAAGAGCAGGAAAAAGTATTTAACACTAAACTTGCAGGTAAAGCAACGTATGCACTGCCGCATGCCGCTGACCATGTTGTCGTCAAGTAACAATAAAATATTGATTTGATTGATTGAATTAGACAATTGAGTGTCTTCAAGGCTTGAGTGAATAGGTTCTTAATAAAATAGGGGCATCATTGATCACCATCAAGCGGGATCACAGTCAAGCACTAGTTTATATCAATTACAGAAAAAACTGGGCAAGTGCGAGTCGCGTGCTCTGAGGGTTCCGTACAAACTTAGCTATGTAAATAGTTCTATTCTGGAATTGAGTCCCAGAAGATTATCCGAATCGCTAAAAAAAAAATTTACGTAACAACAAATTTACAATTTTCAGATTTATTCCTATACTTGCACTATAAGTCTTTGCTTTATGCCAAATTTTAGGATTCTGGGTCAACGGGAAGTACCCTATGAATTTTGATTTCCTCGAGAGTGTTGAAAAGTACGTTTTTTGCCACATAAGTCGAAGTATCTTTTTTTCTCGTTAACTTACAAGTGTGAATTTTTACAGCTTCAAAAGTCTGCAGACCTGAGTACCTACAAGGTTTTAATTTCAACTCGATACCTCCACACGTACCTAAGATAAAGGGTCTTGACAAACAGACGGACGGACGGGCGGAAATAAAGTGATCCTAAGGTTCCGTATTTTCCTTTAGAGGTACGGAACCCTACAAATAAGACAAGACAAGTACCTAAGCATACGTACAAACTATTCCCAATTAGTTTGACGACCAGCATGAACTGCCAGCTAGGAGCAAAACTGCTGATTGCAGCGAAGACGAACCCCACGGTGGTGGACAGCAGCAGGGCTCGACGTCTTCCACGCGTGTCTGCGTAGTAGCCCCAGGGAAACGCGAACAGGAAACCTGGAAAATACACCACAGAACTTCTAAGTGTGGAACTTTATCATTTTGAGCATTAAGAAGTCAAAAGAGAGTAACAAGTATTTAAAAAAAATCATTTTTTATAGCAAGCTTTTAAAGCGCAGTATACCTGTATAATTAATACTCGTCAAGACGAATCATACGCCATAGCCCAAATACGAGCTCAAACTCGATGGGGTTGTGTCGTTTAACTACGGAGTTCCTATGGTCACCTTCCGGTTCCATCATCAGATCATCTCTATGTCATAATAATTTTGCACTGTCATCTGATTTACACATGCATGCAAAATTTCAGCTCAATAGGTAACCGGAAAGGGGGTCAAATTTAATTTGTAAGATTTGATTACAGACAAACATCGGAACAGGTGAAACTAAATGAAAGCTTGTAAAAAGGGCTGGGCTTATCTTCGGTCAACGAATCAGCATTGCTATGTGTTCCTAACGTCACATCGGGCCACACACCACATCGTAGTCGCGGACGTCCCCTCTCCGACCACTCGCTCGCCGACACCTCGCGCGTACGCACACATATCGGTTATCTCAAAATTTGTAACTACGCATACCTACGTGGAATACAGTCTTATAAAAATCAAGCAGTTTTATTAGTCAAGACCACCAGCAGCTAACCTGGAGCTTGATACTCAACACTATCCAACGTGGCAATGCTGCCAGCGTTCAACGTTATGTGGCGTCATAGATGCTACATTACTCCACTCCGGAGTGATCTCCGGTGGGGAGTGATGTAGCGCCATCTATTTAAGATCGATGGTTGTGACGATGTTGGACGTGATGCGAACCTCGCCAGTGAAGATTGGTTTCAGTACTTTGAAACTGGAAGGTGTGTGTCTGGGCGGCACGCAGGCTCACGCTAGGATCATTATCTATTCCAGGATATGGTCTACCCATCATCATTCGTTCAAACGTTTGCGCATAAAAGACAATATAATAACTGTGTATAATTCCGGCCCTACCTGCAAACGGTGCAGAAGCTAATATCCCGATCTCTCGCAGCCCCATCTTGAGGTCACAGCTGGAAGCAGCCACCACTGTAGCATACCCAAATATGTCCAGAGCAAAGGCGTTGGCGATGATGCAGCATACAGTCAGGAGAAGGTAGTTGTAACGACCATGACCTGGAAGTGGAAATAAAATGGATTAATGGCAAAAATCATGTATTGTTTTTAGGGTTCCGCACCTCAAAAGGAAAAAACGGATCCTTAATAAAAAGAAACGGGTCACTTTGTTGTCCGTCTGTCTGGCTGTCCTTTATCTCAGGAACGCGTCAAGGTATCGGGTTGAAATTAAAACAATATATTCTGGTCTGCGGTCCCTAAAATAAAAATTCTTTTTTATCGGAAAAAAAAATACAGCTGTTGTTTATGTCTCAATAAACGTATACAAGGTGCAGTTTTAAAACTGCACAATATTTCAGGAGGTTGTAATAAAACTCATAAATAATCATGTCAAAATACGAAACCTGGTCAATAATCAGTAATACTTGTTATTTAATTTTTTAATTATACTAAACTAAATCGATTGATCGATGGCCGCGGGGGCGTGGCTAGGGTGTGGCGTGCGGGATGATGATTGGATGATACATTATTTATGAAACTATCGTTGCGAGTTAGTGTGTGTGAAAACGCCCTTTATTGTTCCGTGTTTGTGTGTGAAAAAAAGCGCGGTTATAAAAAAAAAAAAAATTACCTACTTATTTTATTATTGATTCGGGTCGAGAATCACTAACATAATTACCTCCTGAAATATTTTGCAGCTTCAAAACGACACCTTGTATTTCGACACTCTCAAGGGAATCAAAATTCATAGGGTACTTCCCAATGACCTAGAATCCTGAAATGTATGAAGCATGGTCTCATAGCACAAGTACCTATATCATAGCAAAACCACTTCAATGTACTTTATTTGCCTTCATTCCAGGGCCCCGGGGTTCTCTTTCGCACAACCCATGGCCCCAGTAGTTTTATTTATTACTAGCTTTTGCCCGCGCGGCTTCGCTCCCGCTCTTCCCTACTTCAGCCTAATATACCCTACTCTACCCTATTATACCCTACTCTACCCTACTCTACCCTACCCTACTCTACTCTACTCTACCCTACTCTATCCTACTCTACCCTACTCTACCCTACTCTACCCTACCCTACTCTACTCTACCCTACTCTACCCTCCTCTACCTTACTCTACCCTACTCTACCCTACTCTACCCTAGTCTACCCTAGTCTACCCTACCCTACTCTACTCTACCCTCCTCTACCTTACTCTACCCTACACTACCCTACACTACCCTACTCTACCCTACACTACCCTAACTTTTTTTTTTCCATAAGAACCTTCTCCTCATAATAACGAACACAACAAAAAAAAATTAGCGAAATCGGTCCAGGCGTTGTTGAGTTATGCGCTTACCAACACATTTTGCGATTCATTTTTATATTATAGATTTATTATACGCTTTATTGTACACCATTACCTTCCCCCTCCTCCTTCCTTCTTCCTTTTTTTTACCTTCGGCCCTGCTGGGCCCCTATGGTTTGCTGACATCTCCTTGATGCGCGTGGAACACTAGGTGCCGTCAACGACTCGGGCTCGGTCCGGACCACAGAACACAGGAATCATATTGTTTTGTTCTGTGGTCCGGACGATTATGTTTAGTGTATGCCTGAGAGCGGCAACGTCATGCCCTCGTGTTGCTGCCGCTACCTCAACCTAGTTTCATAGTTTTGTATGTAAACTGTGAGCAGGCGTACAGGCGTGCAGGCGTCCTTGCAGGACTGTATTATCATAAATAAAAAATTTTGATCTATGACTTTTTTCAAAACGTAATACATTTATCAAAAACCAACCTTCAATATTTCGTTGTTCTGTCTAACACATCAACAACTCTATATTTTGCTGTACCCCCTACGCCTCTCGCGCACGATCCCCACTCCCCTCCGCTATTGTAGGTACTAAAGCTTGCTTCGTATAGGGTTCGTAAAATTTAGAACGTTCAATTGAAATATTTTATTTTTGTATTAAAATCTGATGAACTACATTATGATAATTTTTTTTAAGTCATAGAACATAAGTTGTTGTTTATGATGTTCTTAACATAGTGCTGAGAGGTTGCCAGTGTTTTACAATAACCCTGACGAATACGCGTCTATGAAGCTACGCGTCCGTGGCCTTAGAGACTTATAGAGTAAGTGAAGACACGCGGCATATAACAATAACCACTTTTTTATGATTATCATACCCAGAACATAAGGACTGCCATACTATAATTTTTGCTTACTCACATAGCAAACAGTGGTGAATATTATCTTTTTATGAGAATTATAAAGGAATATAATTATTTAGCAGACAAAAGGGACGAAATGCATTTATTACTGTATAGCTGGACAAGGAGAGAGAGGCAAAAGAGAAGGTGACAGGATTGTATGAAAAGACATATGAAAGAACCAGCAAGTGACAGCTTGACGGGTGACAGGATAGAATGGAAGAAAAAAACGTGTTGCGCCGACCTCAAGTAAAAGGGCAAGGACAGAAAGATAATCATGAATTACTTGCCAGTCAGCTCCACGGCATCATCGTAGCTATATGCTCCACTCCTAAAATCACCATGAACCGTTCTATCTGCCATTTCGCGTCGTGTAACTTTCTGCCTTCATCTCCCAACACTGCGCATTCTTGTTATTCCTTACATAACTCGGCTGGCTCTTATCTAATAGATACACACATTAGTGTTTGTCTTGAATTATAATACAGTCTAAATCAACATGTGCCTATGGCGCGATAGATTAGAAAAAAAAGTCAGGTTTTATTATTTTTCTTTCTAGATATTTAAAATTTTAAGTGCGTCGACGACATTATGTGCAAGAAAGACGGCTCAGTTGTTGCAGTCGTAGATTCGATTTCTATACGGAACCAATTTTTGTACGACTTACGTTTTTTTTATTGATATAAACTGTGGTTGACTGCGATCCCACCTGATGGCAAGCAGTGATGCAATCTCTGATAATGAGGTGCACTAATTTATTAGGCTATTTGCTCTTGCTTTGAAGACACTCAAATTATAATGGAACGGGAAGACCGCAGCAGGCAGATTGTTCCAGTCCTTCGACGTACGCGGTATAAATGACGAGGCAAAACGCTTAGTCCGGACCGTAGAGGTTTTAACAACGTATGGGTGGGTGACCCGACTCAACTCGACGTACGACGAGGTACGTCGAGTTGAGTCGGGTACAAATTTTATGAGAGCCAACCTTTTTATTATTGCAGTAGCATAATCGAAGAAGCTTCTCTGGAAGAAACTAATTAGAAAATAATTATGTCCTATAACAGCATATATATTTAAATATCTATGTATAATATAATAATATAGTAATATAAAACTAATATCAAATAATATAGTATTTGACTGGCCTGTTGGTCTAGTGGTTAGTGGCTCTGACTGCTATGCCGGAGGTCGTGGGTTCGATTCCCACCCAGGACAAATGTTTGTGTGATAAGCATGATCATTTGTTCTGTGTCTGTGTGTAATTTATCAATAATATATGTATGTATTTAGAAATATATAAGTGTTTATCAGTTGTCTAGTACTCATAACACAAGCTCTGCTTAGCTTGAGACTAGACGGCGTTGTGTGATAGTTGTGGAAAAAAAAAGAATATCGCTGAGACTGAAGTGGTTAATTCAACTCGTTATCAAATTATTCTGATGACATTAGTTTTTCTCACTACTCTTTTATGACTTTATCTTAGTTTCTCTCGTGGATTGATGCGGAGTGATTTTTTAACCTAGTGCTTGACTTTTTTTTAAACTAGAGCAGTGGTGGCCAAATGGTAACGGCCCCGACTTACGAGTTGTAGGTCGCGGGTTCGAACCCAGCCAGGCCAAAAAATTCGAAGACATGTGACATTCACCAACCCGCACTGGGCCCGCGTGGTGGATTACGGCCCTTTCCCTCTCGTAGAGAGGAGGCCTGAGTCCCAGCAGTGGGAACATTAAATAGGCTGGTGATGATGATGATGATGATGATGATGAGTGCTTGACTGCGATCCCACCTTATTGTAAGCAGGGACGCAATCAAAATCGACTCAAAAACTAAAAAAACTACTCAAGTGCGAGTCGGACTCGAGCACTGAGGGGTCCGTACAAACTTACCTATGTAGATAGTTAATTCCCTAATCTTCTGCCTCGAAGATTTTTCCGAATCTCAAAGAGTTTTTGATGTAGTCAGTCAAGTCAATCGTCGCATCGCGCGATGCACTATGTTTCCCGCGTTATATTTTGTTGAAATATTGTGGGTATAGTGAGAAAATTGTTTTGTAACTACCATGGCATATTTTATATAATATTTAGTTACGTACCTATTATAACAATATTAACACACAAATACACTAACATCAATAATTATTTTAAGTATAGGTTATATCTATATAGGTTATATTTATTTGTTCAAGTATATTTTATTTACCACCATCCGTGTGTCACTGCGGGGTGCCAACTGAAAATCAGCGCTGGGTGTCTGACGCCCAGCAATTGCTGAGTTGGTGACCCTTTCGGTTCAGGCGCAGTCACTGCAACTGTATTGTATGTCTGTACTCTTTTTTTTATTACTATTTTATGTTGTGTATATTGTGTTGCTTGCGCCGAATAAATGCTATTCTATTCTATGTATCAAAAATTTACTGATTTCAGATTTATTCACTTGTGCTATAAGACCTTGCTTCACGCCTTTCAGGATTCTGGATCAACGCGAAATACCCTATGAATTTAGATTCTCTTGAGAGTGTTAAAATCGAATAATGTTTTAGGGACATAAACCATATTCTATGTCAATAAAGATCAGTGCACACTGTTCCCGCACGCCTCAAGGAGCTGTCAGCAGCAGCAGGGGCCCAGCTGGGTCGAAGCCTACTGGGGCCAGGGTTATCCAAAAGGGAAGCTCGGTCCCGGTACGAAAGGCAAGAAGGAACAGGAGTGGGTTTTTAGTCAGTAAAATTAAAAGTCTGTCACTATCTCCCGCTCCGCCCAAGAGCGGGAGATGTCATTAAATGATTTTCCCACCGCGAAAAAAAAGACATGACAAAAAAAGATTTATAAAAAATGTATGAAAAAAATTCGAAGACGTGTGACATTACCAACCCGCACTAGCCCGCTTGGTGGATTACGACCCATTCCCTCTCTTAGAGAGGAGGCCTGAGTCCCAGCAGTGGGGACATTAAAAAGGCCGATGATGATGATGATGATGAAAAAATGTATGTGTGTAGTTCTAGCTTAATACATGCATGATGCTATTGGGCTGCAGTCGCCGCGACCTTGGGACGCAAAGGGCAGCTGGAAGAACACTGATTTTTTTTTAAGTAGGAAATCATTCTATGACTTTTCTCGCTCTGGGCGGAGCGAGAGGGCGTATCAGACTTTTGCTGACTAATTCATTAAACCCCAAGCGAACGGCGTTCGCGCATCTATTGTCCTATTATATAATGTGTCTCAAATTGACGGTATCTGAAAGTTTTTAAAACCACACCTGTGTCCTTCAGTTGTTCTTGCATTCTAGGACTATGGGTTTCCTTTTCACGGGTGGGTTTTTGTCTGTAAAAGTCTGACACGCCTTTGCGCCTAAAAGGTGTATTATCTTTCCAGTTTGCAATTTAATTAATATTTTTTATATACACCGTATATAAAAAATATTAATTAAATTGCAAACTGAAACAACTGAAACGTCAGCTGAGCGAGTTCAATGACCTGTAGGTACTTTGTACTCAATGCCGACTTTTAACTACAGGTCATTGAACTCGCTCAGCTGACGTTTTCTTAAAGATACTTATTTCGTACAAGCGTGAACTCTTTGAATGTCGTAATTAGAGACACAATAGAAAGACAATTACCTTATGTCGGACTGTGTAACTTAAGACATTCGAAAGGTTAATACGAGTTTTGAAAAAGAGGTACTTTATTTTTTAATTTTATCTTTACAAATCGATAGTGTTTCATGTACCGGATCGACCCTCCACGGGATTAAAACGATTAAAATTTAGCAGAGTATACTTTATTGCACATCATGTTTTAAAATTTACAAAAATAAACCATTTAATAAAAAAAACACACAATTGGCGGCCTTATCGCACTAGGCGATTTCTTCCAGGCAACCTTGAATGGACAGAGATTGCCTGGACACAAAATGGGGTCGCACTGGGTGCAAGTATAATAAAAGTAACAAAATAATAAAATGTACCCTTCATAGACGTCACAGTATATCCGCGCTATAAAATCTTAAATAGTTTCATTGAAAACTTGTTTCCAAATAGTAATAACATTACATTCCATATCACTATCGAAATGATCGAAAGCAGTATAGTAAAAAAATCAAAATAAGTTAACTTCTTGTTTTTCACTTGATCAAGAGATTGTTGATACGGAACTCACTGAAAACTGGTTACTATTCTTTGATTATTTACATCATTATAATTATATTTACTGCCCTTTTAAAATGTGAAGATAAATTATTATTGTTGTTTACTATAAATAAATACGCACAATCTCTTACGATCCCAAAAGACAAAATAATTATAAGGTAGTGAATGGTGAATATATCAGGGCAATATTCAGATTTGAGTGTGTATTTTGAGAATCCAATTAAAAACATTTATTTCAAAACAAACCATTTAAGCAGACATAAAGACAAATGACTGAAGACCGTTTCTTACCGATTGAGTCATTAGTGTTCCATCTCACAATTTTACAGGCACTTCAGTATTGTCAAGAATTAAGTCAGAAAAAATAAACTAATTGCACATCCCAAAGCGTAGATCTCTATGTAGAAGATTGGGCAAGAATAGACATGGACGCTCTTTTAAATCATGTTATATTATACTATCCTCAGCAAATGGTTTCGCCTGTGTAAAAGTAGAATAAAATAACCTATGTCACTCAGTAATAACTTACCTAAATAGAAATAATAAACAAATTAAACAATAACTTAAATAATTAAAAATAATATATCCACTAAATGCCTAGCTAAATATGACGTCATAAAACTCCTCCGCATCGCTGTCGACTGGAAGTGTGCCCAAAAGGCTGGCGGCATTGCCACGTTGTATGGCAATGCTTATTCTCTGACCGAGGTAGAAGCCAGCCCTTGGGTCACGCGAAGCGTCAATTAAGCGTTTTGACAATTCTTTAAAGAGCATATGAGCACTCGGACCCCACGGCCCGAGAGTTTCAACCCCAAACGGCTCAAAAATATAACTGCCGACGAGGTTGTTGTATTTCCGCCGCTTGAGGTTCTCTGCAGCCGACGCGGCAGCACCAGCACAGCACGATGAGCTAGGAAGATGGGATGGCGCAAGAGTATCGACACAGGTAGCGTCCCACACTAAAGGCCTACCCATCTTCCAAGGAAATAAAGACATACCGTCTGGTCTCTTACCATCGTCGCGTGCCAGGCCATGAGGTTCCAAAACAGCCGGAACGCCGACGGTGACAAGGGCTCGTCGGATGATGTCGTTAATGTTCGCGTGCCGCGCTATGCGTCCCGCACTTCGACTGCATGACAGGCCGTGGTGACCGAGGCTGTTGACAACTTCGCCACAGTGGCAGCGATGAGGAGAACAACAAGGAGCACCTAGACGTAGGGCAACAGCTAAGCGGAAAGTAGTATCGTCGAACAAGGTGCCAATATTCGACGACGGCAGTGCGTGAAGCCAAAGACCTGACTCCCAATTTCCCACAGCCAGCAGGCGCGCACGCTCCGCAGCAGTAGCAGATGTTACGATTAGGTTTTCTTGAACTACTTTGCAGAGCGGCTCATCCCACCGTCTCTGGGAAGCCGGGTTGTTAGGTGGATTTGTATTCGGGCAAGCAATTCTCCAGGCATCCAAAGCCTCGGCGAAACACGGCACTTCTAAAGGAATCAGTGTAGAAGTTAGGATGTTCCTGATTAATTTATCAGTGCCGTGGACCGAAGATATGAATGCCGGTAAACTAATACTGGTAATTTTGCGGACGCCGAGGCCACCCATACGGATGGGAAGAGTAACTTGAGCCCAAGCTCGATCGTCCAAGGTCATATTTAAAATTAAAGTTAGGGTGTGCCGGATAATTTGGTCCATTTTTTCCAAAAGGTGAGGGTGCTTCCATAAGTGGGAAGCACGAAGGAAATATATTAATTTAGGACCGAAACAACAATAACGTATTAGGGTAATGGCCGAATGCATATTAATTTCGAGCAATCTTTCCGAAACATCATTGAAATTTTTAATTTTTTCCTCCACAAAACTGGGAAAGGAATCCTCAAAAATTGGAGACCCAAGGAGGCGAAGTGAACTTTTGTCGATAAGTTTGATTGCAGGAGCTATTGCATTGAATTTTGAATAAGTCAGATTTTTGTCAATACTTTCAGATAGGAATAACTCACACTTAGAAAAGTTGAGTTCTAGTCCAATAGAAGAAAGTTGTTTTTTTAAGAATTGTAGATCGTTGAAAACGGTGTCTACATCGCCTCCTAAGGTCCCATCATCAAGGTACCACACATTAAATTTGGAATTTAGTTTTCGAATGATTGGGTGTATAGCTAAGCTAAAGATCACTGGCCCGAGGGGGTCACCTTGTTGACAGCCAACAGCGGATTCCAAAACTTTGTCCCGAAACAGTAATTTCGATGGTTGTCTATAACATTGCCAGAGAAAACTAAAAATTTGAGGTATTTCTTTTTTAGCTTCTGACAACAAGGTGTCCCTATTAACAGAATTAAATGCATTTTTTATGTCAACCTTAAGAATAGCCTCTCCTTTGCCTGAATTTAGATAGGTCGACAACGCGTGTACGGCAGCCTCACAGCCCCCTTTGGAGCCGTAGCCAAGCTGCAGGGGCTGAAATTTTTCCGAAACCACCTCACCATAGAATTTGCAACAAATCTTGGCTGCCATACGACGGTAGGTGGTACCCACGGCAATGGGACGAACTCCGCCATCTCTCTTGCGCAGGGCACATAAGTTAGCCCCGTATAAGACGTCGATGACGGTTTCGTTCACATTGCCAGAGAGCATAAGGTTAATCAGGGCCGTAAGCTCCCTCAAGAGTAACTCACCAGCTTCCCCGGCGCCTGAACTGATAAGGTCCTTAAGGTGCTGAGGACTGAGGCCATCGAGGCCGCCAGCAGAGCCACTCCGGAAAGAGCAAACGGCTGTGACCACCTCTCGACCTGTAATGGTGAGGGTGTGAATGTCCGGAACAGGGGGGTCGGGAAAAGAAAGGCCATCCGCTGGGGCAGGGTGTTTTCTCTCCAGATCTGCGAGAGTATCTGAAGAACACGCTGCCACCACGTCACTACTAAATAGGATCCTGGCTGCTCCGCTAATGTCACCTTCCCCCAGCTTCGTTTCTACCAGATGAGATATACCTTTTGAAGAGATAATTCTCTGAAACGGTAATTTTGAATCTAAATCACAGGCCGAAACATTACAGTTTTCTTTGATTTGTGCAGTTAAAGTCTTTTTTGTTGCCAAATTTTTTTGAACGTGTAAAACTCTGTAGGGGAAGGTGAGCAGATGTTCCCAAGCGCTTAGCGAGTTCTCCCGTACGGCTAGGCGAATGCAACCTGCTAGGTGTTGGGCCACAAGAGCTCTAGCGCCGCGGGGAACTCGCTTTAGAACTGGGCAAGAATTTTTGAATTTTGAAAGAATTTTCCAAAGCGGTTCTAATGATGAAGTAGTAGGTGAGGGAGATGGTGTAACTACAGGGTCTGAAATGAGTGCATTTTGGGGTTTATGGGCCTTCCCAATATGCACACTCAGACCCCGCTTACCTTTAAAAAATCGTGCCTCAGTACACAGAGGGCACCTCTCCAGGATGTTTAAAGGTTGACTTGCACTGTTTACCACCACTACACTGTTGTCACTAGGCATTGAATAAAAGCTAAATTTACGCTTAACCACTAACTTATTAACAACGGACACAGCTAAATAAAAAGAAAAACACTAAAAATAAACACTGACTAAAAAAATTGTTCAAACGCCAAAAAGAAAGATGTCAAAACTTGACAATTGAAGCGGTGCAGTCGCGTAGGCGGCCTGGGGCGCCGCAACACCGATGATGGCACTTCGGTGGGCGGCGCCCGGACATCCTTTGCCGGGTGATCTGGCGTCGTGTCCTCGGCGTCACCTTCAGGCTATGTAACCTTGAAACCAGGACTCCGGAATTCAGGTAAACGGTGATGGATGGCTTTACCGTTTTATGGAAATTTATAGTGACTGTTCTTCAGTGCCAATCGAATGATCGCGAGTTACGGCAATACGCACCAAGTTTAAAATGATTACACTCCAACAAAATCCTATCTCTAGGATTCAGCGATACCTAGTATTTAGTGTATAACCGAGCTAAAACGGTATTTAACTCTTTATTGTACGCAAAACAACATAATATTCGAATATAAGTATTATTTAAATAATTAAATATTATACAAAACTCCCAAGTCGCTTGACATTCATGACAGTTTCTCAGTAATAACTACTTTATTACAGTGACATTGATTATTATACTGGTGAACGAATTTTTAAAATGAGTCTAGTAGTTTTTGAGATTACTCAATACAAAAAAAAAAAAAAAACTGGGAAAGATTTGTATTAATGCGTAGTCTTTATAATATTAATTACTATTATAATTTTTCTTTTTTTTTATGACTGGCTTCTCCCAGCCCGAAAGTAGTTTTTTCCATACAAATTTTGGACCCCCGTATCATCCGGTCGTACTATGCCAAGTAATCGAACGTCAATTAATCAATCATTCCATTTGAATGAATGTGCGATGCGTTGGTGGCTCGATAAAAATAAACATTCGATACTTTGAACACTCGACCTATTGAGTGTTCGATATATTAACGATCTTAAGCAGATCTTTGCCTTTTATATGTAATTTAAGTCGCATCGGTGCCGTATCCGTCTCTCATCCGCATCGTATCCGAATCTTTCATCGCTTCTGTGTATTTTGCGCCTTATAGGGCACACCCTAAAAGAATATGCAAAACTAGCTTTTACCCGCGCGGCTTCACTCCCGCTCTTCCCTAAATGATAAATGATAAATGATCTTTATTTTGCAAGTAGGTTTTATAAAAACACTTTTACACGTCAATTTTTTTTTTTTTTTTGTCAATTAATGCTAGATGAGGCCGGTGTTTCCTAGCTGACTACCCTGAGAAGAAACACCGAAACAAACTCAGGGGTCAAAGTCTCTTTTAAAGTCCATACAGCAAAACATGTAATGGTCAAATCATATGAGAACCGTGCAGATTGAGCCTGAGATGGTCTTTTGAAGAAAGAACCACACAGTTCTAAGTGGACCTGTCCAGTCAGTGCAAGCATTTGTCAGTATGCGTGTAGCTCAACTCAGGACTACTAAGGAGCTCAACGACTTGACGAACAATGCCAAAGAAAGGACATTTGGGTAGGCCACATCAAATACTCAAAACTGCCAGACATCATGTGAAAATAAAAGAAAAGGAAAGAGTAATCCACATAGTTCTCACATTCACAATAATAAAATTTACAAAAGTGTAAATATTGCAAATTGTAAAAAAAAGAGTATATAAAAAAAAATTCAGTCAAATAGCAAAAATAAACATGTCATAATTAAAAAAAAATAATAATAAAATATAAATATATATACAATTTCATAACTGTAAAACAACAACAATCGTCAATAAAAAAAGGCAGATAAAACAAAAAAACATTCAAATGATAACAATTATAATGAGTAGGTACTGGAGCAGGTCAATCCCAAGCCGTTTTATCCTCGAGATATTCTTTTACAGTATAAAAAGCCTTTTGGCAAAGTTTTCGCTTTACAAATGTTTTGAATTTATTAATGCTAAGTTCTTGAATAGGACTGGGAAGCTTATTATAAAAATGAATACTTTGGCATCTAAATGAGCGTCCTATTTTTTTGAGCCTGGTTGCAGGAACCACTAACTTGTGTAACCTACCCTATCCTACTCTACCCTACTCTACCCTACTCTACCATACTCTACCCTAATCTACCCTAATCTACCCTGCTCTACCCTACCCTATCCTACTCTACCCTACACTACCCTACTCTACACTACTCTATACTACTCTACACTACTCTACTCTACACTACTCTACACTACTCAACCCTACTCTACCCTACTATACCCTACTCTACCCTACCAAACTTCACATAAACCATCTACTAAATAGTCCGAACAAAGCCTAAACATTTGGTTTGGATTGGTGAGCCCGTTCTTGAGTTATAAAATTACAACGAAAAATGGCATTGATTTTTATATTTACAGATTACAGTGTTCTAGGTCCAAAGGTTTGGACTGGGCGTTCATATGGCAGTGAGTGAGTCAGGACTTTGTCTTTTACAAATACCTACAGATATATGTTTATCAGTTGTCTAGTACCCATAACACAAGCTTTGCTTAGCTTGGGACTAGACGGCGTTGTGTGGTAGTTGTGGAATATTATTATATTGTTAAATACGATAAGAAGAAGAGCTACACGTGATCCACACCAAGACGTCGATTTGCGTACAGATCAGGTGTCTATAGGTAGATACAGATTGCGAGGCATGCGCCACGCACGACGCACAGCCAATGCTTCGCAAGCACATGCCTCGCCACAAACATAAAGACAGACCAATGAAGCATTTGCTTCGCACGCCATGGCTTGACCCGAGTATATGTTGGTACAATGCGCTCCAAATGAGAATAGGAAAGCTAGTAAACTCGATCTGTCAAATTTTGAGTGAAAAGCACGGTCTGCAAAGAAAACTTATTTGCGTAACAATCAGGGATTTTTTTTTGCTTTATACTAAGTCTTAGTTAAATCTGAATGAAGTAAAAACGTTATTGTTTAATATGAGTCAGCTAAATATATTGTCATAAGTCTTATGCCTTAAAACAATAGATATATTTAGTAGTTTACTAACTCTATCTTATTGTCATGTTAGGGAATAATTCGCCTTCTTTTCAAGATTAAACTATTTTCGTTTACGATTCGTAAATATATTTTTTTAATTTTTCGTTTGTTCACCCTAACCAATTGCATCGATTTGACAGTATGACGTGATGTCACAACATGGCAATCGATCCTATTCATATTTGGAATGCCTAGTACATATTGTTTTCAACACGCAAACTTCAAGCAGAGGCATTCGCTATATGCCGTTCGCGGCGCATGCCTCGCAAAGTCTGTATCCACCTTTCCACGTATGCGTAGGTCTAATGTAGTTCTAGCTTAATAGTACGTACCCAAGCACACGCACAGCTTGTAGGTTAAAAGATCGCCAATTAGAAATTATAATAGCCTGCCTTTCTTAAATGCGCTTGTCTAAGCTTATTGAAAGTCATAGCATTTACCTAGCTATGTAATTAGACTATGAGTTGTCAATTGACTTTCTAATAGCACAATGGCATGGGTTTATAGTACTAGACGTGAAGGTCAACCTGCGTTTTAAAGATTACTAGCTACTGCCACCGGCTTCACCCGCGTGAAGGTAGGTTACTCCTTACAAACTTTGGACCCCTATTTCATCCTAGCCTACGTACCATAAAATTTTACACAAAATTCCACGCTCCTAATCCACCGTAGTAGAGGGCTTGCGGACAGTGAGCAATGGGTAGCTCGCTGTCCGACCGTCCGGTAACTGTTCGGACCAAGCCCAAGTGGTCGACGGTGCGCACTGTTCCCGCGCGCCTCAAGGAGTTGTCAGCAACAGCAGGGGCCCAGCCGGGTCGAAGCCTACTGGGGCCAGGGTTATCCGAAAGGAAACTCGAGTCCCGGTATGAAGGCTTGAAGGAACGGGGTCGGTTTTTTAGTCAGTAAGAGTCTGACACTATCTCCCGCTCCGCCCAAGAGCGGGGGTTGTCATTGGATGATTTTCCCAACCAAAAAAAAAAAAACGCTCCTAGTCCCATATATAGGTGGTGTACTTGGGTAATTATTTGGGTAAAATGAAATCTGTTGTAGTCAACGCTGGTTCAATAATCAAGGTTGATTAAGAGATTTTGATCATTGTTTACTAATAGAAGAACCTTATAAAAAATATCGAATATAAGTATTTTTAAATGATTAAATATTATACAAAATTCCCAAGTCGTTTGAGTTTTTAAACAGACTATAGTCGCCTCTAGCACTGTCAGACTAAAAAATAAGGCTAACCGACTAAAAATAACTAAATGTAACTAACCTACTACAACAATACCTACTCAACTTACAAAAGCTATTAGTCAGGCCGTTGTCTCCCTTAGTTACATAGTCGAACTATATCATTAGATTTTATGAACTATAATTCCATCATAATTACATCACGTTATGTAAAAAGCTCAGCCTTTTTAGCCTTAACCTAGTCCTAGTTTCCTTCATAAGATCAATATAGACATTGTAATTTATTACTTCAAACCATAAATATATGATCAAGACTTTCAGCGACTTCCTCGGTCCACGGAAGTTGTCATTAACTTTGATTTACAGTGTTAGGAAAGACATAGAAATGTTTTATCCAGACACGCATTCAAGATATTATCAAATGGTATTATTCTAGACTAGAACAAAAATTGGAAGATCTGTTACACCTGCCAACCAGCGTTGCGGTCGCGTGATTACTATACGGCCTCTCCTAGAGAGGAGGCCTGAGTCCCAACAGTGGAACATTATAAAACTGATTATGTTACACCATTTTTCTAATTTGAAAAAATTGACTGGCCTGTTGGTCTAGTGGTGAGTGACCCTGACTGCTTGCCGGAGGTCGTGGGTTCGATTGCCACCCAGGACAAAAGTTTGTGTGATGAGCATGATCATTTGTTCTGTGTCTGGGTGTAATTTATCTATAATTTGCATGTATTTAGGAATATATAAGTATGTTGTTTATCAGTTGTCTAGGACACATAACACAAGCTCTGCTTAGCTTGGGACTAGACGGCGTTGTGTGATAGTTGTGGAATAAAAAATAAAAATAAGTTGTTTTCAAGCAGTTTTGGCTCCGTAAAAGTAAAAAAATGAGCTAAGAGAACATACTCAGAGGATAAAAAGTATCCTATGTGCTAATCTAGGAAATGGTCTACCCATGTGCCGTATTTCATCCGAATCCATTCTACCAGTAAAGCGTGAAGAAGGAATCAACATACACACACACTCACAAACTTTCGCTATATTAATTAGTGTACGCTATCTTGAAAGCCTAGAAATTTAACAAAAACAACGAAATGTACAAAAAAAGTATTGATAACCGTATAAAACATGGCGTAAAAAAATACAAGTACTAATATATAAAACTAAACATCTAAAATATACATGTGTCGACACTCTTGCGCCATCCCATCTTCCTAGCTCGTCGTGCTGTGCTGGTGCTGCCGCTGCGGCTGCGGAGAACCTCAAGCGGCGGAAATATAACAACCTTGTCGGCAGTTATATTTTTGAGCCGTTTGGGGTTGAAACTCTTGGGCCGTGGGGTCCGAGTGCTCATATACTTTTTAAAGAGCTGTCAAGACGCTTAGTTGACACTTCGCGTGACCCAAGGGCTGGTTTTTATCTCGGTCAGAGATTAAGCATTGCCATTCAACGTGGCAATGCCGCCAGCCTCTTGGGCACACTTCCAGTCGACAGCGATGCGGAGGAGTTTTATGACGCCATATTTTAGTAGGAAGTAGCCCATAATGTGTATAGTTAGGTTAAGCATACTTAAATATTTTAATTTAAGTTTATTATGTATATATTTTGTTGCTTTAAGTTGTAAATAAACATTATAAATCTCAAAAAAAAAAAAAAATATATACATAAATTGTTACAGGACAAGTAACAAAGCGTCACTGCGAGGTGCCAACTGAAAACCAGCGCTGGGTGTCTAACGTCCAGCAAATGCTGAGGTGGTCACCCTTTCGGTGCGGGCACGCTCGGCGTACTTTGTACTTTTATTAATGTTTACTTTGTGTATATAACCGTTGTGCTGTTTCTGTACCGAATAAAAGTATTTCTATTCTAACCTAAGCTATTGAAAAGACTTCTTTCATTCGTCATAACATGGCAATTCGAATCTAAATCCATACTCCCATACTAATATTATAAATGTGAAAGTAACTCTGTATGTCTGTCTGTTACTTTTTCACGGTTAAACTACAGAACCTGTTTTAATGAAATTTAGTAAGAAGGAAGCTTGAACTCAAAGGATGGACATAGGCTACTTTTTATCCGTCTTCGACATCGACTTCGCGTCCGCAATAACTAATATTCACGCGGATAAACCGTCTTGAAGTCGCCAAACTTACGTAGCTTTGGGCAGGAGGACACATTGCTCGCAGAACAGATAGTCGATGGAGACGTCTTTCGGCTAAAATGATGATGATGATGATGATGGATGAAGCCGCTAGCAGAAGCTAGTAAATTATAAATCACGATAAAATTACAATAAATGAGTTTATTGGCTTAGCTGATAAAAGTTAGAACACCGATAACAAAATATTTATATATAGAGGTAAGCTATTAAATTAATAAATCAATTAGAATTTCTAAGTCCAAAACTAGGCATTAAAAAGCTGGACGTAAGCTTCTATAATGAATCTTCTGATTGAGCACAACACAAGTACGGTGACAAGTCCCTTCGTTGAGGAGTGGCTGGAGAGGTAAGTACAGCGTCCTCACCTTTCACATGACGTAGGCGCTCACCAGACATGGCCAATTCGGGTGGTACCAGTTTTGGATTCAGATGAAAGAAACGCCCGGGTTTCACCATTGTGCGGACCGACAAGAGAAAACGGTGGAACGTACGGTGGCGATGACAGAATCTTCCTATATGCACTCCTGGCCATGATATGTGGTGTACTTTCTGATACTCCCTGTAAATGTTATATTTAATATTATGCTGTAAATGTTTGATACCCCCTCTTACTCCACTTAGAAAAGGAGACGATTAAAGATTGACGCTTTGAAAATGGGGTGTTAGAGAAAAAGGTCTGGAGTCTCTTGGACCGAATTTCGAACAAACGCTTCCATTCTCGAAGAACTGGGCGTCAATAAACGCTTGTTTACGCTGGTGGTACGGCATAATTTGGCCATATTTGTTGACGCTGCCGGTAACTCCATCAAACGCCTTGTATACAAGGAATGGTGGACGGAACAAGGCCGCGTGGCAGATCACCGATGCGATGTACTGGCCAAATCAAAACGGCTGTTGGCGGCCCATTGAACGAGTGCGCCCGGATGACTGTCAGCAGGCAAAAGTGGCGGGAAGTTGTGCGACATACTCTGATGGCTTCCGGAGAGCTGCCTTCGTGATAACCACGACCACTCTGGCAAGAGTAAAACGACCAAGAAGAAGATCCAAATAAAAAGAGTGATAATATTGATAGCATCATGGTCCAGGTCACCTTTAAAGACATCCTATATTTCAAAAGAGTGTCGGAAGTCCATAACAATCTATGTCAACATATATCATGCTTGAAAATCCAATAAATTACCGTTACCTATGTCCCTTGCGGAAGTGCCACTGTGCTAGTCAAGTGGACTATAGGCACTTGCAGGTATTGATAAAGATTGTATTATATTGTAACCAAGACCTTCGCGCGACTCAGCTAATAGGAGTCATTGATCGACATCCGTACCGTGCTAAGACATAGAATAAGTATTTTGCAGACACGACATTATTTTGAAGTAGAGGCTGATACAAATTAGTTGGCTTTTTTTTTGTACTGGCGTGATGGCCCTGTGTTTAAAGCACCTGCCTCTCATGCCTCATGCATGAGATTGCGGGTTGGAAACCTATATGAATTTTTCAATTCTTGACGAAACCATGATTCACTGGTTCTTGCAAATATTTTACCAAGTATGCCGCGACCTTTCATCGTCATCCACCCCATATGTCTGATGATCTACCTACACTTCTACCATCACTTCTATATTAATGAAAATAACCTATTTTTAGCCAGACAAAACCAGACCAGAAAAAATACCAACGAAAATAGCTCACAAATTCAATGCAATTATTTTCCAGTTAAATCTGCCAGGACACGAGCTGCTAGAGAGGTGTTGATGAATACTTTTAAAATTAATTTAATTGATGTTGGTGTTATCCAAAGTATACTGTCCGAACCCCTCTCTAACGCAGCCATCGCTGTTTATAAAATAGTGAGTAAGGTTGTGAGCCCTCATAGTTGATAAAGCTTGACTTGTATTAGGTTACGATGGGGCTGGCATGGTCGTACTGTGACCAAAAGTCCCTAAATTTATAAGATTAAAAAAAAAAAAAAAAATCTGCCTCTCAGCTGTCCAGTCTCCGTCATATTAACATAATCTACGTTTTCAAGTAGGAGCGGCCGCTATCTATTGTGAGCAACTGGGCCGCCGTCTGTATGTGTGACGTCACTTACCTGATAGTGTCGCTCGTCAGCTGATTGTGATTGTGTTGGACACGGTGGACAATCAACAATACTGAACTTCTTTTCTGCTTTTTGAAACTGATTGATGCTTGGACAGACACTTGTAAAGTAATACTTGCTCGAATTCCCAATAAACAAACGATTTTTGTTTAATGGGAATTCAAGCAAGCACTACTAATGATTTTTTTAACATGAGAAAGAAGGGGTGTTTTTTTTTTTATAGTAGGAAAAATCATCCAATGACAACCCCCGCTCTTGGGCGGAGCGGGAGATAGTGTCAGACTCTTACTGACTAAAAGCCCACCCCGTTCCTTCGTTGCCTTCGTACCGGGGCTTGAGCTTTCGAATTAACCCTGGCCCTAGTAAGCTTCGATCCAACTGAGCCCCTGCTGTTGCTGGCAGCTTCTTGAGACGCGCGGGAACAGTGCGTGCCGTCGACGACGGGCTCAGTCCGGACAGTTACCGGGCGGTCGGACAGCGAGCTACCCATTGCTCGCTGTCCGCAAGCCCGCGCCTACAGTGGCCGGAAATCGGGATCGGAATCCCGGCGGGGCGGCTGGGGCGCTGTAAGCACCGTTGCCTAATGCGGTCGGCCTCCTCTTTCGCCAGCATTACTGCTTCGCAGAAGTCGGCGACCGCCTGCCACTCCTCCTCGCTCCGTACCATGGCCTGTACCAAGGCCCGGCAGGAGAGATCGCCGCCAATCGCCCTCACGAGGGCACGGCGATGCACCGCCCAAGCAGGGCACACCTCGACTGTGTGCTCCACCGTGTCCTCCGGGCGTTCCGCACAGTGGCGACACCCGGAGAGAGAAGGGGTGTGGGATTGCATGAATGAGTTACCAACCGCAACCCTGGAAAGCAAATGGCAACTGAAGGCACATAGGTGGGTTTTAATCAGTAAAATTTTACACTCCCTCTTACTTCGCCCAAAGTGGAAGGATTTATTTGACTATTTCCAACCAAAGAAAAACCGATGTACGAAAAATAAACTTTTAAGACTAACATTTCGATCTTGTTTTCAATTTTTTTATAGGCTAAACTTTAAAACAAGTAACATAATTATTCAACAAACAAAGTGTATTTAATAGGAGATATAAATATAGTGCCTGGGTATATATATACTTAATTGTTTTACATACTTAAATTTGTTGATAGATATACACGATTAAATCGTAACGATTAGTAAGAAAACTAAGTAGATTAATCTCATAAAATAACTTTTGTAAAGTGGGTGTTTATGTTGATAAGATTTTAGCTAAGCTTTTTATCCCATACCACACCGCTACAAACCGGATTTGATATAATCATAATTATGATTTTATTTCTAATCAACAATTAGAACTAATTAAGGTAACAAAGGGATTACCAAGAAATACTTGATTACCGCGATAAGATAATTATAAGAGACTTTCTTATCAGAAGAACGGGGAGTCTCACAAGGAAGAGTTTTAGGACCCTAACTTTTTTTCTGAATCTGTTTTTGAAGTTAGTCTTTTTCAATTTTAACAAAATAGCATTTATTTCAGATAAACCTTTTACAAGCACTGCTGAGTTGGAGTTGGAGTCAAGGTTGGTCACTCATAAAAAAGATGAAGCTATTTGCATGTTCCAAAGCATAGTATACCTAAGCATATCTCTATGGAGAAGAAAGTGCAAGAAACTCCAAGAACGCATCAATTAAGCTTTTACGGTCAAATTAATTACCATTCAAAGAAATAGTTAATCTAATTTATGTCAAATTGACTGAATAACTTTTAAGTTACCGGTTTAATTAGCGTTCAGAAAAAAAAAACATATCTTTAAGCAGGTAGTCATTAATTTAAACGTGTTCAAAAATTATGATTCAAATCCTCTGGTATTTAATAAAATTATCCATATTTTGTAAAAACATAAGAAAATTCAAGTCCTAAAATGAGAACTAGATACAACGAGCTCCCGTTCAGTTAGTCCACAATTAACGTTCGTCTGTCTCGTAATCCACTTACGTAGATCATTCACACCCGCCTGGATTTAATTAATTCTTACGTCATAGAGAGAGGACGTGGGAAGAGCGGAGGCGGGAGCGTTTTGATAAAAGTGTGATTAAAGTAGTTTCGTTAATATGTCGTATCGCAAAAATACCTAACCTACATTTTGATGCAAGTGCTGATAGTTTGGAAGACGGAATTTGCACGAGCCGTAGGCGAGAGTGTGTTATGGAGTCGAGTACTGCAGTGACAAATTTTGCACGTGTATCAGACGACGTTTTTCAACTCGACTCGTGGTGGTTGCGAGCGCGCCCAGCCTGATACGATAATTGTAATAAAATTGTGGCGGGGAGCACGCGCACTTTTCAGCACTGGTGCGGAAAACAGTCATTCTTGGTGTCTAAAAGCGGTGAGATAAGAGCGGGTTTTCGAGTAAGTGTATTGATAATAAATTTTAAAATTTCTGATGTCTATTTTTAAGGTAGAAAATCATCTGATGACTTTTCGCGGTCTAGGGCAAAGCAGGAAGGCGCGTCAGACTTTTACTGACTAAAACCACACCTATGTTCCTTCAGGTGCTCAATGCGTCTCAGAACTACGAGTAACCCATTCAGAAGTCAACTCATGGCCCCAGTAGGATTCGGCCCTGCTGGGCTCCTACGGTTTTGCTCGTAAAGGCGCGCGAGAAACACTACGCGCCGTCGAGGACTCGGGCTCTGTACGGCCGGACGGCGAGCTATCCATTGCTCGTATGTTATTAAAATCAATTTATATACTATGCTATACTAAACTGCAAAATACAAAGAAAGTATGAAAATTTGCATTTTTTTTTTTTAAGTGGCAATGTGCAGTGCACATTGTTCGCAGAACCGATGGCAGTAAGGGAAGGCCTCCTACAAGGTGGACCGATGACCTTGTAAAGGTTGCGGGAATCCGATGGATGCGAGACGCACAGGATCGTGCATTGTGGCGACACTTGTGGGAGGCCTATGTCCAACAGTGGGCGTCTATCGGCTGAAATGCTGAAGATGATGATGATGAACATTTGAATTTCACGGGCTACCTATGTGTTAAATGACATATCTAAAAATATTGTCTTTTACGAAATAACAATAGGAGCATAAAAATATATCAGCAGACCTAGCCAAGTTACGACCGTTTCGTTTCTCTTTCGTCGATCGCCTCGAGTTGGTCACGCCTCCGATTTCTTTGTTATGACGTCATCTCAACGCTCAGTCACGTGGTCGGAACAAAGGAATCGGAGGTGTCGCTGACTCGAGGCGATCTACGAAAGAAAATCGAAATGAAACAATAAAATTGTTACTTGGCTAATGGCGCTGTTCCGTCAATTATATCATTAAATAGTAACGAAAAGGTATTATCTGCTTTATTACATCGATAAAAATGACAATAAAAAAGACATAACAATTAGGTGGGTATCACGTTCGTTTTTTATTGGTATAGGAGGTTATAAAAAGTGAAAACAATCACAGTTAAAAATAACCAAGGCAAACTATATTTTCAAAAGTTTTAATCAGTATTGGCGAGTGATATTTAAACAAAAACCCTTTTACAAAAAAAAAAATACAAGCGACTTCAAAACATGTTTTAAACTGAAAAAAAAATTCTAGATATACCATACATACTGGTTTTGTTTCTTCGCTATTTATCACCGAATTCTGAAATTAAGGGAGCCAACACGAGATACATTTTCACACAACCTGATTATTATGTTACTAGCTCTCCGCCCGCGACTTCGTCCGCGTTTACTTCGGTTATCGCACTCTAAACGTGTTTTCCCGTAGGAATAAGATGTTTTTCCGGGATAAAAAGTAGCCTATGTTCTTTTCCATGTCAAAGGCTATTATGCATGCCAAATTTCATCCAAATCTGTTCAGCCGTTTTTGCGTGATTAAGTAACAAACATCCAAACATCCACAGTTTCACATTTATAATATTAGTTTTAGGATTACAAATCTTTCTCCAGATATTTTGGATACACAGCTATCTTGTAGATATTATCTAGGCTTTTATAGAAATCAAATCATACATTTGTGTAAAACTAATCCATTAAAGACCACTGAAAATCTGCTATAAGCGAACTTTGACCCTCCGTATGTAGATACTCATATATAAAAAATATAAAAAAGAACATCTATAGAGTATGCTTACAAAAATCAATGACAGCATAGGCATACTAATGAGTGAGGAACTTCGTTCTGTGAAGCAGGAACTCAAAAGTGCAGTGGATTCTGTCAATGCTGTAAAAACCCAAATAGGGATTATCGTGACTGAGCACACAGAGGTTAAGTTAACTATGGAGAACTTGAAGACTCAAAACTCTTCTATGCTGTACACCATCACAGAACTAAGCAATAGACTGCATCGTCTGGAACAAAACTCACACAGTAAGCTATTGGCATCTACAAGCAGTGCAGATCAGGATATTTCAAGAGAGCCCTTCTCTGAACCAGCTCCCGCTTGTGCTGGCTCAAGTGAATCCAACATCAATCCTGTGCCAGCTGAAGTGTTGTCGCAGACTGCCTCTTCTAATTCTCAAGCATCAAACACCCAGGAATGGACACGAGTAACAAAAAAATCTAAAAGTCGTCGCCCAGTGTCAATTCAAGGGGCTGCCGGCCCTAACGTAACATCACTAAGGGCCGTAGAGGCTCGTAAGTATTTACATTTATGGAACATGGAGTCTACAGCCGATGAAATCAGAAGCTACCTTCGCACTTTATGTGGCACTGATACTTGTACTCGTACCATTGATGAACTAACTCCGAAAGGAAACTACAAGTCATTTAAAATTGGCGTTCCCTCTGCATGCTATGAGCGCTGCTATTCCGCAGACGTGTGGCCAGTAAATGCTAGAATCAAAGCCTGGATCTACTATAGAAAACCGTTGTCTAAACCGTTACCCAACGAGTCTGATAGCCAACGTGTGCTTGCCTCGCAGCCCTTTCATGAGCAGCTTACAAAGGGGGACAAGTCAGCATAGTGTTGGTAACGTGACCGGCCCCACAGCAGCGTTCGGAGCAAGCACTAGAACTACAGAAATAAATGGTTTATACCAGAATGTTCGTGGAATTAAATCAAAGCTCCGAATATGGCGCAACAATCTGCACTTTGCCGAACAAGATTTAATAGCGGCCACAGAAACGTTTTTGGATACCTCGGTTGAAGATACAGAACTTACCAATGGCGAGTGGAACGTGTTAAGGCGTGACAGAGGCACGCCTTGTGGAGGTGTGCTACTTATGGCACGCAATCCTATAGTCCTTCGTCGTCGGCGTGACCTTGAGACCGACAGTGGTGAGGATCTTTGGTCGAGTTTTGCGTGGCATGGTTCACCTGTTTACGTGTGTGTTGTTTATATGAAACCAAGTGCCACTGACTGTGATTACATGAATTGGTTTACAAAAGTGGAAAGTTTTATAAACGACTTATAAGGAACAGTTATCATTTTAGGTGATTTAAACTTAAACAGTGCTTCCTTGAATGTTCGTAATTATTATTGTTATTTTGTAGCATTTTCTAATATGTGTGAAAGAAACATTGTTGAGAACATGCATGGGGGAATGTTAGATGTTGTTTTAGTTCAAGAGAGTGCAAGCCTACACGGCGTTTCTGTAACAGAAGTCGAAGGTTTAGTGCCCCCTGATGCGTACCATCCACCGTTGGACATCCAAGTAAAGCTACAGTCATCCGATGAAAGTGAAAGGCTTGAACCCAGTAATGTGGACCGCCGTAGGGACTGGAATTTCAAAAAATGTAATCGCAATCTGCTTTACGAACTGCTTTCTAAGGTGTCTTGGGATGCAGTTGTATCATCGAACGACGTTTGCACTAGCACTCAGGCTTTCTATGATATTGTTTACAGCTTATTTGACGCTTGTATCCCTAAAAAACTCCGAAATAGAAAGATAACTAGAAGATATCCTATCTGGTTTACGTCGGATATTATTCAGGACATCCGGAAGAAAGTTAAATTACATTCTGCCTGGAAAAAGAGTAAATGTGAACTAATATATAAGCAATTCTCTGACTGCAGGTCTAGTCTAAAGTCTCGTATATCGACTGCTTATAATACCTACATTAGGCGTATCGAAGGGAACATTAGGAAAAACCCTAACGAGTTCTGGCAGCATATCTCGAACCTTAGATCAAAAGGTGGTTTTGAGCCTTGCGTTACCCACAAAGGTGAAATGTACAGTGGCGTAGCAGCTGCCGAGGCGTTCGCAGAATATTTCGCGAGCGTCTTCCAAACTGAAGTACCAAAGTTAGACCTCGGGAATATAGCCAATCCAAGCAACAGTAATATTAGTAATTACATTAACATTCTAAGCTTTGCCGAAAGTGATATAAGTACCGGAATAAAAAAACTAAAATCCGACAGTTCAATTGGTCCTGACAAGATTCCTCCTTGGTTCTTAAAAGAGGGAGAGGAATTTCTCATTCGGCCCCTAAATCACAGTTTTTAATTTAGCTTTAAAATCCGGAATCTATCCACCACCATGGAAGATTTCACGTGTGACTCCCATACCGAAATCTTCAAATAAATCTTCAGTCGATGAATATCGTCCAATAGCGATACTATGTTCTCCCGCGAAAGTGTTCGAGAATGTCCTACACCAAGGAATTTACAAACAAGTGACACAATACCTTTGCAATGAGCAGCATGGCTTTCGAGAAAAGAGATCCGTCAATACTAACCTACTTACACTAGTTAATTACATCTCTACTAGTCTTGATCGCAAACGCCAGGTAGACGTTGTTTACTTTGATTTCCAAAAGGCGTTCGACAGAGTAAACAATGACGTCTTGCTATCAAAGCTCAGCGCGATAGGTGTAGCTCCAGGGCTTCTACGACTTCTTGCAGACTATTTGCGGGACCGACAACAATTTGTCAGATTAGGTTTGTACGAGTCACTCCCATACCATACTCGCTCGGGTGTGAGTCAAGGTTCGGTAGTCGGCCCTCTCCTTTTCATCCTGATGATTAATGACCTCCCTGATGTGGTTGCGAATGTCAGATCCCTTTTATATGCTGATGACTTAAAACTATTTTATGAAATAAAATCTGAGCTCGATTGCCAAGCCCTGCAATCAGACATTGATTCAGTTTATAAGTGGAGTTTAGAAAATAAAATGGAATTTAATAAATCTAAATGCCACATGATGTCTTTCGGTCGAATGCGGCACCCAGTCAACTTTCTATACAAACTGAATGGTGATATAATTACAAGAACTGATTCCATGAAAGACCTGGGAGTCATATTCGACCGCAAGCTCACTTTTCACGACCACATCACATCTACTGCTAAGGAGTCCTTTTTTTTTTTTTTTTTTTTTTTTTTCAGGCGCCTTAGTTTTGTTTTAAGGAATTGTCGTGACTTCCAGAACTCCCACGTTATCAAGCTTGTTTTTTGCGCGTTGGTCCGTAGCAAGCTTGAGTCTAGTGCGTGCGTATGGAATCCGTATGAAAAGCAGTACGTATTAGCTTTAGAGAAAGTACAAAAAGCATTCCTTAGGTTCCTTTACAAGCACTTGTACGGGTTCTATCCCTATTTGTATCCCACTAAATTCTTGTTGGGTTGCTTAAATTTCAACTCCCTGGAAGTAAGACGGTCGCGCGATCAGATGACAGTTGTATTTAAAATTCTTAGGGGTATTATTGATGATCCCGGCCTGCACAATGAAATATTCAATCTGTTCGTCCCAGACAATTATTGTCGTGGCAGAAAACATCGCTTACTGGCTGTTCCAACTTCCCGTACTATTGCACATTCCAAGTCGCCAACTCCGCGGACAGTAGCCGCCATTAACGCTCTCCTGAACTCAAACACAGGTTTTGATGTGTTTGCAGATGAATGGAAGGTGATAATGTTAGAATGTTTGAATTTTTGTGAGAAGAATGCATGACTGAGTTAAAGAATTAGGTATAAGTTTAAATAGTGTAATTGGCTTCGGCCGTTCTATTTAATTAAATAAATAAATAAATAAATAGAAGCCTTGCATATTTAACTGAGATTCTGAAACACGACAATTTTACTGAAAAACTTAAAAAAAACACGTATTTCCTGGAACAAGTTTTGTTAAATATTCGAATAAATCACGGAATTACCAAATGCAAATAGAGTTTTCGAGCGTCGACTTTCTTTTTTTGCATTGCCCCTTCATCAAACATCGCTAGATGAAGCAACAAGCTTTTAGACCATGCTCGATGTTGACGACAGGCGAGTGGAAAAGCAGCCTCTTAACTGAACCTCGTGTATTTATTAATTTTACTATTTATGTACACACAAAAATAACAGAAAAAGATAATACATAAGAGACGTTAGTACAAAGGTACTGCTTATTTCCAAAGAAATTTCTTCCAGCAGACCTGCGAAAGGAGAAATCAAAAAGAAATGTAGAACATAGTGTGTAGGAAGCAAAAGAAGAATGTGTGAAGTCTTAATCCAAAGTTATATATAATTATATATACCTAAAAATAATATATATATCTACAGCTACAAAAATGGAAATGGTGTAAGGGACAGCCCTCCACAAACTTTAAGGGCTTGCTCAGTAAACGAAACTGAACAACCTACCATAATTTTTTTTTTCAGGAAACGAAAAAAAAATCCGCTTCACCATACAAAATTATTAAGTTGATTGGACAGTTTGTATGGAGAGGCTGAATTTTTTTTTGTTTCCTGAAAAAAAATTTTATGGTGTGTTGTTCAGGGCTGTCCCTTACACCTTGTATACCATACATAATACATACAATATATAAATAAATATCACAATTGAGAGGAAAGATAGTGCTCTTTTACTCGATTTTTAAAAAGTGAGATCGATTTTAAATCTCGAATGCTAGGCGACTCGTTCTTTAAGGTTCGCATTTTGGATTCCAGGTCTGCGATAACTCTTTCAAATAATTCCACAGCCCCTCCCATGCACCCTGCCACCACCCTATAATGCCAAGTCCATTGCAGATTAGCGACAGTATACATGGGGCGCTACCGTGCTACTGTAACGCGATACGGATGTTACGAACTCGTCATTCTTGTCATACGATACACCATGTATCTGTAACTTCGATTCCGTATATGTGAAAATTGCTACCTGTAATCAATGGTAGACGGATCAATGACAAGTGGCGTTGCTAAATAACAATGTGGGAGCAAAGATTTATTAAATTATTTTTTTTGCCATTCAGCGTGGCAATGCCGCCAGTCTTTTGGGTACATTACCAGTCGACAGCGATGCGGAGGAGTTTTTCGACGACGTACTTTAGATTGCTTTTTTAGGTCTTTAAGGCTTTTATTTTCATATTGTAAGTTATTTTTATCTAGGTGTTTAGTGTTTTTCTTTTTCTTGTTCTATTCTATATTATAATGTATAATAATAAATTTGTAAATTAAAAAAAATCATAGAAAATAAATCAAAATTATCGAAGCAGTTAAAGTCTCTGTTAATAAAGAAAGACTACACTATATGAGTCTGTATATGTTCTGATAGCTTCTTATGGTATAATTTCAAAATTATACACTAGATCCTACCCTCTGTTGTGATCTCTCTCTTTCACTTAATAAACCATTAACTACTACTTGAAGTCCTCTCAACCTTAGTTTGTTCTTCGTCAGAATTGTTATTAAGTTCTCTTTAAGATTTGATATTTTTCATAGTATTTATTAGTTTATTATTTTAGCATATTTATGTATTTTATTATATATTATATATAAATAACTTATTATTTTTTTCCGTTTTAATTTTTTGTTATTTGTTTATTGTGCAAACCTACCACAGTGATCTCTTTTTAACCCAAAGGTTGACTGGGAGAGAATGCCTTGTTGCATTAAGTCCGCCTATGTACCACTACTGTACATGAAGTTTAAATAAATAAATAAATAAATAAATAAATAAATTAAGCTGCAGACGGAAGAAAACTCAACTTTTAATTAAAGTCAACTATATACATAGGTACCTGAAGTCTTAATTAGAGATGTCCCGCTGCCGGCAATATTGCTCGAGGTATGAATATTGGTGGCAATATTGCCAGCAATATTCCAATATTTTTTTTTATTGTAGGTAGGTTCGCGTTTGACCGCTATCTCACCTGATGGAGAGCGACGATGCGGTCGACGATGGAACGCGCTTACCTAGAAGAAACCTATTCACTCTCGACTTAAAGATTCCCGGGCTGTAGCTATCAGGAAACACAGACTCTGGCAAGGAAGTTCACTCCCTAGCTGCACGCACAATAACAACAACGCAACGGCACATTTCTAGTCTTAATAGACTGACTTTAACTGCATAATTTATATCTACAAATATACTGCATAAAATACAAAGTGGACCGATGACCTGGTAAAGTTTGCAGGAAACCGATAGATGCGAGACGCACGGGATCGTTAATTGTGGCGACACTTGGGGGAGGCCTATGCCCATCAATAGACACCTTTCGGGTGAAATGATGATGATGAGATGGTGATGATGATAATCAATCTGCAAATCCGCTATAGAACTGCATTTTAGCAGTTACGACTGCTTGACCAAAATTGTACCAAACAATCAAATCACTTGACGTTACATTCGGCCTTGGATTCTATTGAATAATCGGCCTGCCATCATCTGAATATAGTCGAGTATACGGTGGAAGGCTGCCTCGCTTGAGCTGAGGACCGCCGTGTCCTCGTGGATACGATCAGCGACCTCTTGCGTCAGGCCACGATCCAGAGTGAGATGGAATGGGAAGCGGTTGCCTCCTAATAATAATAACCATTTATTTTCAGGCATTGGAGGCCTTTAGAAAAAATACACAAAATAATCTTAAACCATAATAAACTAATACATACCTACTTATTATTATAACAACAAAAGTTATTTAATAATTGTACACGTAATATCGGCGTCGTGTTCCGCTGCGTGGTGTCGCGTAGCCGTCCTCGGAAACGTCGATACACGACACCTTTCGGCAAAAAGTCCTCTCTCAGAAAGGTCTGTAGGTTGGAAGTCGTATCACGAACGACTTGAAGTTGGTGTCGTGGCGCGAATCCAGTCTTTCCAGTCTTTCGACCGTCAGAGTCCAATTGGTCTCTATCTTCATATACTCTACGACTTAACCTAATGCGAGCAAAGGAGATGCCGCCACCTTGAAAGAACGGACATCCTCAGGCCCAGTCGCCGACGGTGGCGGAGACCTCTCGCGCGGCGGCGGAGACCTCTCGCGCGCAGCGGAGACCTCTCGCGCCGGGCCTTGGTTGAGGCCATGGTCCGGAGTGAGGAGGAGTGGCAGGCGGTCGCCGACTTCTGCGAAGCAGTAATGCTCGCAAAGGAGGAGGCAGAACGCATCAGGCAACGGCGTTATCGCCGCCGCCGCCGCCGCCGGGATTCTGATCCCGATTTCCGGCCACCGTAGGCGCGGGCTTGCGGACAGTGAGCAATGGGTAGCTCACTGTCCGGACCAAGCCCAAGTCGTCGACGGCGCGCACTGTTCCCGCGCGCCTCAAGGAGTTGTCAGCAACAGCAGGGACCCAGCCGGGTCGAAGCCTACTGGGGCCAGGGTTATCCGAAAGGGCGCTCGAGCCCCGGTATGAAGGCTAGAAGGAACGGGGTGGGTCTTTTAGTCAGTAAGAGTCTGACACTATCTCCCGCTCCGCCCAAGGGCGGGGGATGTCAATGCATGATTTTTTCCCACCATAAAAAAAAAAAGGCCCAGTCGCCGACGACGGATACATCCTGGGCGTCAGGAATCGAAGGCGGTTTCCGGCCATTTTAGTGTTGCAGTGGACATCAAAAGGCTTAAAGTCACCCAAAGGGCAACGGAAAGGACTCGGAGTTTATTTTTATTTTTTAGAAAGATATCCGCAGAAGAACGAAGGTTGCCGACCTATCTCGAAGAATGGCGATGGAAGGACCAAAAACCATAATTTAAAATGTTTATTTATTGTTTTATATGACAGACAAGTCCAAAAGCCGCGCAGGAATTGTAGGGGTAGGTCCTGGTGAGGGTCGCGGGAATCCGTTGGATCCAAGATGCCAAAGCCCGGACATTATGGCGACACTTGGGGGAAGCTTATGTCCAACGGTGGACGTCTTTCGGTTGAAATGATGATTATGAACGATGAGCCTAATAAGCCTAATATCTATAAACATACTCGTATATAAAAACCAATGCCACTTTTCGTTGTAATTTTATAACTCAAGAACAAGCTCACCTATCCAAACCAAATTTTTAGGCTTTGTTCGGACTATTTAGTAGATGGTTTATGTGAAGTTTGGTAGGGTAGAGTAGGGTAGAGTAGTGTAGAGTAGCGTAGAGTAGGATAAGGTAGGGTATAGAAGGGTATAGTAGGGTGGAGTAGGGAAGAGCGGGAGCGAAGCCGCGCGGGCAAAAGCTAGCTTAATATAATTTTCACAACACAAAATATTTCCAGCTCAGTCATTTTACAACGCCAAAATACGTAGCAACGAATAATTTATAGACGTGATTACATTATTATTTATTGTACAGTTTTTAATAGTTGTTCTATGGTTCTAGATAAACAAAACGCTTGATAAGTTATCCCGTTTCGGAGATATTACTCGTATTTAAATATTTACAACCTGCACAAATTGTTGGGGTTTTTATTACCTTATGTAAGAAAAATAACTGTAATTTCAAGATGGCTGTTAATATAGAGTGCCTTTACTTTAACGAAGGAAATCATTAAATAAATTCTCCCTCTCTAGGGTGAAGCAAAACAGTATGTCAGACTTTCACTGACTAAAACCCACCTGTTTGGGTAGCTCGCCGTCCGACCGTCCGGTAACTGTCCGGATCGAGCCCAAATCGTCGACGGCGCGTGTTGTTCCACGCGCGCCTCAAGGAGTTGTCAGCAACCGTAGGGGCCTAGCAGGGTCGAAGCCTACTGAGGCCATGGGTGATGCGAAAGACATCCCCGGGGCCCTGAAACTATGGCACTATCTCCTGCTTCGCCCAAGAGCAGGAGATGGCATTGGATGATTTTCAAAACTAAAAAAATGCGGCAGATGTGGCCTGCCCAGTTATTATTATTATTTAGAAGATAAGGGGCTATGCATCACCCATAGTGTAGGGGATGTAGTCACTGCGACCTAAAAGATCTATTGTGACTCGCCACCTTGTTAGAGTAACTCTTTTAGCCCGGAGGCTTCCAAGAAATTTAGAATACTCCTAGCTTTTAGAGTTTTAATTTCCTCCGGGCGAATAATGTGTCGGCCCAGATGGACACTGCGTTTGTGGATAAGGGGCCCGCATTCACACAAGAGGTGCTTAGGCGTCTCCCTCTCCTGATTGCAGTACCGGCAAACATCAGTGTCACTCAGTTTCATGTGAAATTGGTGCCTGTTTAGTTTGCAGTGCCCGGTTAAGGCGCGGACTATCGCACAGATGTTCGTCCTGCTAAGCTCAAGAAGCTCGGCAGTTCGTTTTTGTGAGTAGCCTTCCATGAGAGATTTGGCGTGTAGCAGACCTGGTTGTACCAACCAGTGCTTTTTTGAATCGCCAAATAAGTTGCCCTTAAGGGTCTGCATGGCCTGGCTCTTTGAGATACCACAGAAGAGTTCTGGACCTATCTGATGACCTTGAGCCCCAGCCCGTGCTAGTTCATCGGCTTTTTCGTTGCCATTGATTCCAGAATGACCTGGTACCCATCTCAGAATAACTTTATTCCTTTGCCCCAGGTCATTCAGTTTGTTAACGCAGTCTTTTACCCGTTTCGAATTTAAAGTATTCGAGTTCAGGGCGTTAAGAGCTGCCTGGCTATCTGAGTAAATCAGAATGAATGGCCTGCCCAGTTAAATTTTATGTCAGATTGCCTACGATTGGTATTTTGGAATGAAGATGATACTGTACCGTATGCGGTCTATTCTTCTGACCCCAGGAGTTAATTAAATTGGTTAATTTATTTATTTATTTATGCACATGAGTACAGAGTTAATGACTATGACTTAATTTATTTATAGAAATCATCCACGATGTACCTACTGAGGTACCAGCAGTGGAGTCCTAGGACCCTTAGGCTATCTAAGAGCGAGGGTCATACGATAGTGACGTGTTATCAGCTGTTATCACCAACTATTACGTCCAACCCATTTACAGGTTATTAGACCGAAGGATGCAAAGATCAAGAACCTTTATTAAGAGGCTCCTTTTCAACTAGCCCATCGTCAACATCGAGCATGTTTTAAAGGCTTGTTGCTACATCTAACGCAATCCAACGCGATGTTTGATGAAGACAATGCAAAACAAGAGAGATAACGCCTGAAAACTCTGTTGACATTCGGTAATTCCGTAATATACTCGAATATTTCACAAAACTTGTTCCAGGAAATACGTGCTTTTTTTTTTTAAATAAACCCTTAAAAGTTTTTCAGACAAATTGTCGTCATTCTGAATCTCAATCAAATGTTCAGCTTTTATTGACGTAGTTTTTTATTTATACTAATAATATTATAAAGAGAAAAGATTTGTATTTTTCTATGTAACGAATAAACTCAAAAACTACTGTGCCGATTTTAAAAATTCTTACACCATTGAAAAGCTACATTCACCCTAAGTAACATAGGCTATATTTAGTGCCCGTGCGAAGCCGGGACGGGCCGCTAGTATTTTTATTAAATGAGTACAGTATGGAGGGCCAAAGCTCACATAAAATAGCAGATTTTCAAAGGTCTTTATCAGTCAGTCAGTCTTTACTAAATTAGTTTTACACACGTTTTGATTTCTTTAAAAGCCTAGTTAGAACCCACAAGATAGCGGTGTATCCAAAATACCTATAGAAAGATTTGTAGTACCTAACATCATAATCACGTAAGAGCGGTTTTATGACAATGTACCTAGGGCTGCCATCCGTCCGGGTTTCCCCGGATTTGTCCTAGTTTGGAAGACGTCCGGGGAGCGTCCGGGCCGGGTTTCAATTGTAGTCCGGGATTTTGATTAGATCCCGTTCCCATAATTTACGTAAATAAAAGCTATGGGTTAGGTATTTCACCGCACGCACTGCCGACGCTATTTTACTACGCAAGCGGCGAGCGGGTATGGGGCGCGTTCGACCGACGCATGGTAATGGTATGGCTTTAGTATAAATTATTATAACTTTCTGAATTTGATTTAAGATTTCAGTTCTTTTAAAACTAAAGTAAATATTGTTAATTGTATGGAAAAATAAGAAATTAAACAAGTTTTTCATTTAATTTTATTAACTGGGTAACTAATATTGGATTTGTTTATCCAAATATAATTTTTCAATTTTTGGATATGTTTTATTGAATACCTAAGAAGGTATTCAATAAAAGATAAAGCAAAATTACTCACTTGTAGTCACAAAAACGATTAAACACACTATTTCATGCAACAAAAGAGGCTTACAATTAAAGTTCACTTCTATCAAGTACGGAGTGAAATATATTTTAATCAAGATGTAAGTAAATGAAAAAAGTATTGAAATGTCCGGGGTAAAAGCTCCAAAATCCGGGGAACCTACGCTTCCGGTCCTGGAGGACAGGTTTTAGAGATGGCAGCCCTAAATGTACCTCAAAAAGGACGCTCTTAACATAACCCATTTAAGATGTTCTTTTAAAGTACTCCGGCTGATTTCCAAAGCACCAGTAGTTTGTGTGTTTTAGTTTCTAGAGCACCATTGTACAATCTGATATCAAACAAACCCTATAAAAGGTACCAGATATCAGTGGAATAAAGTACATTGACCTTTTCCTAATATCTATGCGTAGGTACCCGAAAAACAAACAATGAATTGCTTTTCATTACTAGATCATGTAAAGGATCACGGTACATGTCGATTCAAGACAACTTTATGTCTTTATTTCCGTTTTCGAAATTAAGAATGTCAACAAATATTGGAGGGTCAATGACATGGTATATATGGTACATGGTTGTTATTTTCAAATATAAAATACAACTCAAAATATCGAATACTTCTAAGGTAATTTGCATCTTTATTGACTTTAATTTAGGTCAAATTTTTAAAGAACTTTTTTTTATAATAAATACTTACACCTGATCCAGTATCAAATAATGAAACTAGTAATTTATTGGCATACCTAGTTTTAACGTAGATATGAGGTGAATGTATTAAATTTTTATCATTTTAGTTAATTTCCAATATATATGGTCATTTATACAGCGATAAATAATGTGTTACAATGAAATGCATGTTTATAATTGAATTCTAATCTTCTTATTTGTGATGAACTATTTATCAATTGAGCAGTGATGGCCGAGTGGTAACGGCCCCGGCTTACGAGTTGCAGGTCATGGGTTCAAACCCCGCCAGGCGTAATACTTTGTGTAATTTATTTCATCACCGCTGCTCTCAAAACGGTGAAGGAAAACATCGTGAGGAAACCGGAATGTCCTGGAACCAAAAATCCGAAGACATGTACGATATTCACCAACCCGCACTGGGCCCGCATAGTGAAATACGGCCCATTCCCTCTCCTAAAGAGGAGGCCTGAGTCCCAGCAGTGGGAAAATTAAAAGGCTGATTATGCTATGCTATTCTATCTATATTATTCCCTTTATTGATTTTCGTTTCGCTTCGTCGTTTATACCACGTACATCGAGGGACTGGAACAATTTGCCTGCTGCAAAAAAAAAAAAATATACAATATAAGTTACATTTTTTTTTAATACCGTAAGTGCGGCATTAGATTCCCTACATTAAACCAATAGGCCAGTGAATGGTGCTGTATATTGGCGGCAACCTCACAAGATGTCCGTGAGACACAGGACAGCAGATGGACTAACTTTCACTGAAGCTTAAAATTACACACACACTGAAAGACTTTATTTATATCACTTGGACTATAGTCGACAGCGCTTTGCCTCTCAAGGGCAGACTGTTGTTGCTTGTAGCTGTACTAGTTGCTGAAGGTAAGCCGGCGGCAGAAACCAGCCTTCCTAGCCAAGTTACAACCGTTTTGCTTGCGTCAAACGTTTCGAGTTGGCCGCGCCGCCCATTCTTTTGTTCTGACCACGTGACTGGGCGTTGAGATGACGTAATTCCCGAACATTTGAAGCTTTCTACTAGCGTTAACTATTGCAGATTTGCAACTTGGCTAGAGGTACAGGTTCGTGGCTGGGTAGCCATTCGTTAAGATTGTGTTTCCTGATGGCTACAACCCTGGAATCTTTAAGTCAAAGCGCACTCCATCGTCGGATGCATCGTCGCTTTCTATCACGTGAGATAGCGGTCAAGCGCAAACCTATCAACAATAAAAACAAAGCAGTAGAATCAATAGTAGAACTGCCCAAGTAACACAACAAGCGGTATAAGAACTGTATATAGGTTCAGGTGTAAACTCTAAGCTCTATAGCATATTATAACAGTTCTTATAACTGCAAAAATTTGCCCCAAATTATACAGCATTAAGTGTTAGTGGAGAATAGTTGCCGTATAGTAGCTACATAACAACTGCATAACAGCTACATAAATGTCCGTAGTACACTCTAAGCTGTATAGATATGTCGGCAAAACCGTAAGGGACCACCAGGATCGAAGCCTACTGGAGCCATAGCTTCGCTTCTAAAAAGAAAACCCGGGGTCCTGGAAGGCTAGGCAAAGAAATGAACATATCTAGGAGTGGATTTTAGTCACTAAAAGTCCTCTCGAACCACCCTGAAGCGGAAGAAGTCATTGGATGGTTTCCCACCTTCTTCTTCTTCCCGCCCTTAACCCGCCCATACTGGGGTCGACGCAACACATTTTTTTTTCCATTCTGTCCTGTCACACTATCCTGTCACACTATCACCAACTCCCTTTTCTTTCATATCACTCCTCACACAATCTATCAGTTTTTTCTTTGGCCTCCCTCTCTCTCCATTATCTACATGTATACTCAGAACTTCTTTAGTGATTTCCCACCTAGTTAGTTGTTAGTTGTCTTAGTTTTTTTAGGGTTCTGTACCTCAAAAGGAAAAAACGGAACCCTTATAGGATCACTTTGTAGTCCGTCCGTCTGTCTGTCTGTCTGTCAAGACCCTTTATCTCGAGAACGCGTAGAGGTATCGAGTTGAAATTAAAACTGTATACTCATGTCTGCGGTCCCTATAGCAGTGAAAAAATCAAACTTCTAAGTTAACGAATAAAAAAGAGACGGCCATTTATGTCGTAAAAAAAAAGACGGGTTGCACTCCGGGAGTGCCGGCAGAAGTGAAAACTTGATTATTAACGTTGAGCATGTTTGATATTTTGGAATGGTTAGGGAATAATTTTGCACCAATTGCTTTATCAGTATAAAAGTACTATCATTTATGTGGTAGAATACAATATTCATTTATTGCGCTATCGTACACAAACATGACAATTTATATTACATTAAAAATTTAACACTTTAAAACTATTACAATTATTTTACATTAAAAAGTTTATCTCTCCGAAAAACTACTGAGGTGTCAAGGGACACCCGGATGGAACGAAGTTCCGTTCTGGCTTGCTTTCTATAAGAGAGAGAAAGAGAGAAAGACAGAGAAACATGCGCACGCCGCACGGCTTACAATAGCTTACTATAGAAAAAGTGTCGTTACAAATTTTCGTGAGAATTTTTTCCGTCTAGCCAATACAATATAACTAAAAAATACTATCCTATTTTATGTACATTTTGACAGCACTATTTCAACATCTTCGAAACCATGAAAACGACACTCATGACGAAAAAGTTGATAATTTCTGACATCCGCCATCTTAGATTTACATTTTGACAGCACTATCGGCTTCAACAACCTCGAAAACCATGAAAAAGACACCCATATCGAAAAAGTTGATAATTTATTGCAGCCACCATCTTAGATTTAAATTTTGACAGTACTATCGGTTTCAACACCCTCGAAAACCACGAAAACGACACCCATGAGGAAAAAGTTGATAATTTCTTGCAGCCGCCATCTTGGATTTACATTTTGACAATACTATCGGCTTCAACAGCCTTGAAAACCATGAAAACGACACCCATGACGAAAAATTTAATAATTTTTTGCAGCCACCATCTTGGATTTATATTTTGACAGTACTATCGGTTTCAACACCCTCGAAAACCATGAAAACGACACCCATGACGGAAAATTTGATAATTTCTTGCAGCCGCCATCTTGGATTTATATTTTGACAGTACTATCGGTTTCAACACCCTCGAAAACCATGAAAACGACACCCATGACGGAAAATTTGATAATTTCTTGCAGCCACCATCTTGGATTTATATTTTGACAGTACTATCGGTTTCAACACCCTCGAAAACCATGAAAACGACACCCATGATGAAAAAGTTGATAATTTCTTGCAGCCATCATCTTGGATTTATATTTTGACAGTACTATCGGTTTCAACACCCTCGAAAACCACGAAAACGACACCCATGACGGAAAAGTTAATAATTTCTTGCAGCCGCCATCTTGGATTTATATTTTGACAGTAATATCGGTTTCAACACCCTCGAAAACCGCGAAAACGACACCCATGATGAAAAAGTTGATAATTTCTTGCAGCCGCCATCTTGGATTTACATTTTGACAGTACCATCGGTTTCCACGCCCTCGAAAACCATGAAAACGACACCCATGACGGAAAATTTGATAATTTCTTGCAGCCACCATCTTGGATTTATATTTTGACAGTACTATCGGTTTCAACACCCTCGAAAACCACGAAAACGACACCCATGACGAAAAAGTTGATAATTTCTTGCAGCCGCCATCTTGGATTTACATTTTGACAGTACCATCGATTTCCACGCCCTCGAAAACCATGAAAACGACACCCATGACGAAAAATTTGATAATTTCTTGCAGCCGCCATCTTGGATTTATATTTTGACAGTACTATCGGTTTCAACACCCTCGAAAACCACGAAAACGACACCCATGACGAAAAAGTTGATAATTTCTTGCAGCCGCCATCTTGGATTTACATTTTGACAGTACCATCGATTTCCACGCCCTCGAAAACCATGAAAACGACACCCATGACGAAAAATTTGATAATTTCTTGCAGCCGCCATCTTGGATTTATATTTTGACAGTACTATCGGTTTCAACACCCTCGAAAACCATGAAAACGACACCCATGACGGAAAATTTGATAATTTCTTGCAGCCGCCATCTTGGATTTATATTTTGACAGTACTATCGGTTTCAACACCCTCGAAAACCATGAAAACGACACCCACGACGGAAAATTTGATAATTTCTTGCAGCCACCATCTTGGATTTATATTTTGACAGTACCATCGGTTTCAACACCCTCGAAAACCATGAAAACGACACCCATGACGGAAAATTTGATAATTTCTTGCAGCCACCATCTTGGATTTATATTTTGACAGTACTATCGGTTTCAACACCCTCAAAAACCATGAAAACGACACCCATGACGGAAAAGTTAATAATTTCTTGCAGCCGCCATCTTGGATTTACATTTTGACAGTACTATCGGTTTCAACACCCTCGAAAACCACGAAAACGACACCCATGACGAAAAAGTTGATAATTTCTTGCAGCCGCCATCTTGGATTTACATTTTGACAGTACCATCGGTTTCCACGCCCTCGAAAACCATGAAAACGACACCCATGACGGAAAATTTGATAATTTCTTGCAGCCACCATTTTGGATTTATATTTTGCCAGTACCATCGGTTTCCACGCCCTCGAAAACCATGAAAACGACACCCATGACGAAAAAGTTGATAATTTCTTGCAGCCGCCATCTTGGATTTACATTTTGACAGTACCATCGGTTTCCACGCCCTCGAAAACCATGAAAACGACACCCATGTCGGAAAATTTGATAATTTCTTGCAGCCACCATCTTGGATTTATATTTTGACAGTACCATCGGTTTCAACACCCTCGAAAACCACGAAAACGACACCCATGGCGAAAAAGTTGATAATTTCTTGCAGCCGCCATCTTGGATTTACATTTTGACAGTAATATCGGTTTCAACACCCTCGAAAACCACGAAAACGACACCCATGACGAAAAAGTTGATAATTTCTTGCAGCCGCCATCTTGGATTTACATTTTGACAGTACCATCGGTTTCCACGCCCTCGAAAACCATGAAAACGACACCCATGACGGAAAATTTGATAATTTTTTGCAGCCACCATCTTGGATTTATATTTTGACAGTACTATCGGTTTCAACACCCTCGAAAACCATGAAAACGACACCCATGACGGAAAAATTAATAATTTCTTGCAGCCGCCATCTTGAATTTATATTTTGACAGTACCATCGGTTTCAACGCCCTCGAAAACCATGAAAACGACACCCATGACGAAAAAGTTGATAATTTCTAGCAGCAGCCATCTTGGATTTATGTTTTGACAGTACCATCGGTTTCAACACCCTCGAAAACCATGAAAACGACACCCATGATGAAAAAGTTGATAATTTCTTGCAGCCGCCATCTTGGATTTACATTTTGACAGTACCATCGGTTTCCACGCCCTCGAAAACCATGAAAACGACACCCATGACGGAAAATTTGATAATTTCTTGCAGCCGCCATCTTGGATTTACATTTTGACAGTACCATCGGTTTCAACACCCTCGAAAACCATGAAAAAGACACCCATGACGAAAAAGTTGATAATTTCTTGCAGCCGCCATCTTGGATTTATATTTTGACAGTACCATCGGTTTCAACACCCTCGAAAACCATGAAAACGACACCCATGATGAAAAAGTTGATAATTTCTTGCAGCCGCCATCTTGGATTTACATTTTGACAGTACCATCGGTTTCCACGCCCTCGAAAACCATGAAAACGACACCCATGACGGAAAATTTGATAATTTCTTGCAGCCACCATCTTGGATTTATATTTTGACAGTACCATCGGTTTCAACACCCTCGAAAACCACGAAAACGACACCCATGGCGAAAAAGTTGATAATTTCTTGCAGCCGCCATCTTGGATTTACATTTTGACAGTACCATCGGTTTCCACGCCCTCGAAAACGATGAAAACGACACCCATGACGGAAAATTTGATAATTTCTTGCAGCCACCATCTTGGATTTATATTTTGACAGTACTATCGGTTTCAACACCCTCGAAAACCATGAAAACGACACCCATGACGAAAAAGTTAACAATTTCTTGCAGCCGCCACCTTGGATTTACATTTTGACAGTACTATCGGTTTCAACACCCTCGAAAACCACGAAAACGACACCCATGACGAAAAAGTTGATAATTTCTTGCAGCCGCCATCTTGGATTTACATTTTGACAGTACCATCGATTTCCACGCCCTCGAAAACCATGAAAACGACACCCATGACGAAAAATTTGATAATTTCTTGCAGCCGCCATCTTGGATTTATATTTTGACAGTACTATCGGTTTCAACACCCTCGAAAACCACGAAAACGACACCCATGACGAAAAAGTTGATAATTTCTTGCAGCCGCCATCTTGGATTTACATTTTGACAGTACCATCGATTTCCACGCCCTCGAAAACCATGAAAACGACACCCATGACGAAAAATTTGATAATTTCTTGCAGCCGCCATCTTGGATTTATATTTTGACAGTACTATCGGTTTCAACACCCTCGAAAACCATGAAAACGACACCCATGACGGAAAATTTGATAATTTCTTGCAGCCGCCATCTTGGATTTATATTTTGACAGTACTATCGGTTTCAACACCCTCGAAAACCATGAAAACGACACCCACGACGGAAAATTTGATAATTTCTTGCAGCCACCATCTTGGATTTATATTTTGACAGTACCATCGGTTTCAACACCCTCGAAAACCATGAAAACGACACCCATGACGGAAAATTTGATAATTTCTTGCAGCCACCATCTTGGATTTATATTTTGACAGTACTATCGGTTTCAACACCCTCAAAAACCATGAAAATGACACCCATGACGGAAAAGTTAATAATTTCTTGCAGCCGCCATCTTGGATTTACATTTTGACAGTACTATCGGTTTCAACACCCTCGAAAACCACGAAAACGACACCCATGACGAAAAAGTTGATAATTTCTTGCAGCCGCCATCTTGGATTTACATTTTGACAGTACCATCGGTTTCCACGCCCTCGAAAACCATGAAAACGACACCCATGACGGAAAATTTGATAATTTCTTGCAGCCACCATTTTGGATTTATATTTTGCCAGTACCATCGGTTTCCACGCCCTCGAAAACCATGAAAACGACACCCATGACGGAAAATTTGATAATTTCTTGCAGCCACCATCTTGGATTTATATTTTGACAGTACTATCGGTTTCAACACCCTCAAAAACCATGAAAACGACACCCATGACGGAAAAGTTAATAATTTCTTGCAGCCGCCATCTTGGATTTACATTTTGACAGTACTATCGGTTTCAACACCCTCGAAAACCACGAAAACGACACCCATGACGAAAAAGTTGATAATTTCTTGCAGCCGCCATCTTGGATTTACATTTTGACAGTACCATCGGTTTCCACGCCCTCGAAAACCATGAAAACGACACCCATGACGGAAAATTTGATAATTTCTTGCAGCCACCATTTTGGATTTATATTTTGCCAGTACCATCGGTTTCCACGCCCTCGAAAACCATGAAAACGACACCCATGACGAAAAAGTTGATAATTTCTTGCAGCCGCCATCTTGGATTTACATTTTGACAGTACCATCGGTTTCCACGCCCTCGAAAACCATGAAAACGACACCCATGTCGGAAAATTTGATAATTTCTTGCAGCCACCATCTTGGATTTATATTTTGACAGTACCATCGGTTTCAACACCCTCGAAAACCACGAAAACGACACCCATGGCGAAAAAGTTGATAATTTCTTGCAGCCGCCATCTTGGATTTACATTTTGACAGTAATATCGGTTTCAACACCCTCGAAAACCACGAAAACGACACCCATGACGAAAAAGTTGATAATTTCTTGCAGCCGCCATCTTGGATTTACATTTTGACAGTACCATCGGTTTCCACGCCCTCGAAAACCATGAAAACGACACCCATGACGGAAAATTTGATAATTTTTTGCAGCCACCATCTTGGATTTATATTTTGACAGTACTATCGGTTTCAACACCCTCGAAAACCATGAAAACGACACCCATGACGGAAAAATTAATAATTTCTTGCAGCCGCCATCTTGAATTTATATTTTGACAGTACCATCGGTTTCAACGCCCTCGAAAACCATGAAAACGACACCCATGACGAAAAAGTTTATAATTTCTAGCAGCAGCCATCTTGGATTTATGTTTTGACAGTACCATCGGTTTCAACACCCTCGAAAACCATGAAAACGACACCCATGATGAAAAAGTTGATAATTTCTTGCAGCCGCCATCTTGGATTTACATTTTGACAGTACCATCGGTTTCCACGCCCTCGAAAACCATGAAAACGACACCCATGACGGAAAATTTGATAATTTCTTGCAGCCGCCATCTTGGATTTACATTTTGACAGTACCATCGGTTTCAACACCCTCGAAAACCATGAAAAAGACACCCATGACGAAAAAGTTGATAATTTCTTGCAGCCGCCATCTTGGATTTATATTTTGACAGTACCATCGGTTTCAACACCCTCGAAAACCATGAAAACGACACCCATGATGAAAAAGTTGATAATTTCTTGCAGCTGCCATCTTGGATTTACATTTTGACAGTACCATCGGTTTCCACGCCCTCGAAAACCATGAAAACGACACCCATGACGGAAAATTTGATAATTTCTTGCAGCCGCCATCTTGGATTTACATTTTGACAGTACTATCGGTTTCAACACCCTCGAAAACCATGAAAACGACACCCATGACGAAAAATTTGATAATTTCTTGCAGCCGCCATCTTGGATTTATATTTTGACAGTACCATCGGTTTCCACGCCCTCGAAAACCATGAAAACGACACCCATGACGGAAAATTTGATAATTTCTTGCAGCCGCCATCTTGGATTTACATTTTGACAGTACCATCGGTTTCCACGCCCTCGAAAACCATGAAAACGACACCCATGACGGAAAATTTGATAATTTCTTGCAGCCGCCATCTTGGATTTATATTTTGACAGTACCATCGGTTTCCACGCCCTCGAAAACCATGAAAACGACACCCATGACGGAAAATTTGATAATTTCTTGCAGCCACCATCTTGGATTTATATTTTGACAGTACCATCGGTTTCAACACCCTCGAAAACCACGAAAACGACACCCATGGCGAAAAAGTTGATAATTTCTTGCAGCCGCCATCTTGGATTTATATTTTGACAGTACTATCGGTTTCAACACCCTCGAAAACCACGAAAACGACACCCATGACGAAAAAGTTGATAATTTCTTGCAGCCGCCATCTTGGATTTACATTTTGACAGTACCATCGGTTTCCACGCCCTCGAAAACCATGAAAACGACACCCATGACGGAAAATTTGATAATTTTTTGCAGCCGCCATCTTGGATTTACATTTTGACAGTACCATCGGTTTCCACGCCCTCGAAAACCATGAAAACGACACCCATGACGGAAAATTTGATAATTTTTTGCAGCCACCATCTTGGATTTATATTTTGACAGTACTATCGGTTTCAACACCCTCGAAAACCACGAAAACGACACCCATGGCGAAAAAGTTGATAATTTCTTGCAGCCGCCATCTTGGATTTATATTTTGACAGTACTATCGGTTTCAACACCCTCGAAAACCACGAAAACGACACCCATGACGAAAAAGTTGATAATTTCTTGCAGCCGCCATCTTGGATTTACATTTTGACAGTAATATCGGTTTCAACACCCTCGAAAACCACGAAAACGACACCCATGACGAAAAAGTTGATAATTTCTTGCAGCCGCCATCTTGGATTTACATTTTGACAGTACCATCGGTTTCCACGCCCTCGAAAACCATGAAAACGACACCCATGACGGAAAATTTGATAATTTTTTGCAGCCACCATCTTGGATTTATATTTTGACAGTACTATCGGTTTCAACACCCTCGAAAACCATGAAAACGACACCCATGACGGAAAAATTAATAATTTCTTGCAGCCGCCATCTTGAATTTATATTTTGACAGTACCATCGGTTTCAACGCCCTCGAAAACCATGAAAACGACACCCATGACGAAAAAGTTGATAATTTCTAGCAGCAGCCATCTTGGATTTATGTTTTGACAGTACCATCGGTTTCAACACCCTCGAAAACCATGAAAACGACACCCATGATGAAAAAGTTGATAATTTCTTGCAGCCGCCATCTTGGATTTACATTTTGACAGTACCATCGGTTTCCACGCCCTCGAAAACCATGAAAACGACACCCATGACGGAAAATTTGATAATTTCTTGCAGCCGCCATCTTGGATTTACATTTTGACAGTACCATCGGTTTCAACACCCTCGAAAACCATGAAAAAGACACCCATGACGAAAAAGTTGATAATTTCTTGCAGCCGCCATCTTGGATTTATATTTTGACAGTACCATCGGTTTCAACACCCTCGAAAACCATGAAAACGACACCCATGATGAAAAAGTTGATAATTTCTTGCAGCTGCCATCTTGGATTTACATTTTGACAGTACCATCGGTTTCCACGCCCTCGAAAACCATGAAAACGACACCCATGACGGAAAATTTGATAATTTCTTGCAGCCGCCATCTTGGATTTACATTTTGACAGTACTATCGGTTTCAACACCCTCGAAAACCATGAAAACGACACCCATGACGAAAAATTTGATAATTTCTTGCAGCCGCCATCTTGGATTTACATTTTGACAGTACCATCGGTTTCCACGCCCTCGAAAACCATGAAAACGACACCCATGACGGAAAATTTGATAATTTCTTGCAGCCGCCATCTTGGATTTACATTTTGACAGTACCATCGGTTTCCACGCCCTCGAAAACCATGAAAACGACACCCATGACGGAAAATTTGATAATTTCTTGCAGCCGCCATCTTGGATTTACATTTTGACAGTACTATCGGTTTCAACACCCTCGAAAACCATGAAAACGACACCCATGACGAAAAATTTGATAATTTCTTGCAGCCGCCATCTTGGATTTATATTTTGACAGTACCATCGGTTTCCACGCCCTCGAAAACCATGAAAACGACACCCATGACGGAAAATTTGATAATTTCTTGCAGCCACCATCTTGGATTTATATTTTGACAGTACCATCGGTTTCAACACCCTCGAAAACCACGAAAACGACACCCATGGCGAAAAAGTTGATAATTTCTTGCAGCCGCCATCTTGGATTTATATTTTGACAGTACTATCGGTTTCAACACCCTCGAAAACCACGAAAACGACACCCATGACGAAAAAGTTGATAATTTCTTGCAGCCGCCATCTTGGATTTACATTTTGACAGTACCATCGGTTTCCACGCCCTCGAAAACCATGAAAACGACACCCATGACGGAAAATTTGATAATTTTTTGCAGCCGCCATCTTGGATTTACATTTTGACAGTACCATCGGTTTCCACGCCCTCGAAAACCATGAAAACGACACCCATGACGGAAAATTTGATAATTTTTTGCAGCCACCATCTTGGATTTATATTTTGACAGTACTATCGGTTTCAACACCCTCGAAAACCACGAAAACGACACCCATGGCGGAAAATTTGATAATTTCTTGCAGCCGCCATCTTGGATTTACATTTTGACAGTAAAAGTGTCGGTACAATTTTTCGTGAGAATTTTTTCCGTCTAGCCCCCTTTCACAACGCGCGATAAGGGATAGCTGTCTACTCTCCATCCGTCTTACGCTTTTTCGATCAGGTCACGTGTCCTGACGCGAGTTTAAGATTTTATACCCATTACAGAAAAAGTGCTCAACGCCGCTAAAGAAGTTTTCACTTCAAAAACGTATATTTTGATACTCTCAAAGATCGAAATTCATAGGGTACTTCCCGTTGATCTAAAATCCTGAAATTTGACACAAAGCAAGGTCTTATAGCACAGGTATAGGAATAAATCTGAAAACAGTAAATTTGTTGTTAATTACGTCACAAAAAAAAATTGAAATTCGGAAAAATCTTCCAGACTCCATTCGGGAATTGTAGTTTGTACGGAACCCTCACTGCGCGAGTCCGACTCGCACTTGCCCAGATTTTTTTTTTAATCATTAGTGTTTACATATTATTACCACATTGTGTGTACCTACGAGTGTGTATGCCAAATAATATAGTTTTCTTTCTACCTAAAAAAATTAACTAAAAGAGCACGGGTGAAACCCGCTGGCAGAAGCTAATAATACTCGTATATAATAACATTGTTTTAGACAGTAGTTCGAAAAGATGCCTTTAATTAGCTAGTCATAGCTCAACATTCTAATTAAACAAGTAGAAGCAAGTAACCTACATAAAACTAATTGCAGTTCATATCAACCAAACTTGGCTACTTAATGAAGTTGCGATAGCAATGTTATGTTCCTCTAGACTATCAACAGTTCAACGTACTAATTACATGAAAAATAACTAATTGTACCATCGATCACAACACCTTCAATTTAAGAATAGGTATCGCTGCGGAATTGTACGAAAGAGTTACAATGGCCAGAGTTAATCCGGCTATTAAGCCAGCGCGGGGCTTGGCGACACTTGGGGGAGGCCTAAGTCCAACAGTGGACGTCTTTCGGCTGAAATTATGATTATGGGGCTTGTAGAATAGAATAAAATAGAATAGAATAGAATAGAATAGAATGGAATGGAATGGAATGGAATGGAATGGAATGGAATGGAATAGAATAGAATGGAATGGAATGGAATGGAATAGAATAGAATAGAATAGAATAGAATGGAATGGAATGGAATAGAATAGAATAGAACTGAATAGAATTAACTTAGCACTACCAAGGGGCCCGCTAAATGGTCAAATGGAAATTTATAAAAACTCATCCATCGACATATTTTTCTCACAGACCGCGGGACCGGTATACGCAGGTACCGATCTATTCATTGCAGTTGATTAAATAAGCATAGCATAATCAGCCTTATAACTTTCCCACTGCTGGGACTCAGGCCTCCTCTTTAAGAGAAGGAATGGGCCGTAATCTACCACGCGGGCCCAGTGCGGGTTGGTGGATGTCACGTCTTCGAATTTTTGGTTCTAGGACATGCCGGTTTCCTCACGATGTTTTCCTTCACCGTTTTGATAGCAGTGGTGCTGAAATAAATTACACAAAGTAAGCAGAGTTTGCAGTTGATTACATTGTCTTTATATATATTCCGGAATTGGTTATTTATCTTATTATTGTGATACAGGAGGTATCCTGAGTTGTTTTTGTATGCAGACATACAAAACCAACTCAGGATACCTCCTGAGCCCGGTCAGAACCGGGCCCCTCAATGCGTGTGGCCTGTAGCATTTGCTACCATTTGCTACTCTTGCTACGTGGCTAATCCGGCACTGATCGTGTGACCGTTATTTGTAACAAAATTTATGGCCATAATAGGAATACATTTCTTTTGAATAGATTTCTAAATACCTAATTAAAAATATGCAATTAGTAGGCGGCCTGAATTACACTAACAATATAAACATTTACACTTAAAAAACACTTTAAAAACTAATTTAAAATTAAATAATAATAATATTCCACAACTATCACACAACGCCATCTAGTCTCAAGCTAAGCAGAGCTTGTGTTATGAGTACCAGACAACTGATAAACCCTGGGTGGGAATCGAACCCACGACCTCCGGCATAGCAGTCAGGGTCACTAACCACTAGACCAACAGGCCTGTCAAACTAGTTTTTCCACAATGAGGGTGGCATGAAAAGCTACGATCACGTTTATTTTGTATTTAAATTAAAATGTAAAAATCTCGCAAAAAATTTGATAATAGTGAAGAACTCCAAGATACATAATATGATTTAAAAGAGTGTCCATGGAGTTTTTTGCACGTTCTTCTCCATAGAGACCTACTCTTTGGAACGTGCAATTTAGCTTCACTTTTCTTGGACTGCCCGACATTTGACTATTCAAAAGTGCCTGTAAATGGTCTATTTGAAATAAATGCTTTGATTTTGATTTTGATTTTGATTTGATACATACCACAACCTAGCAGGACTGTATTGCTAATATTATAAACAACAACTTTTGTTCCATGACTTTTTACAAAACATAACTCACTTACCAAAAACAAACCTTCAAGATTTCGTTATTCTATCTCACATTTCAACTCTGTATTTTGCTATACCTACCTACGTCTGAATGATGCGACGCAAGCGCATCAAGCACCCCCGCCGCCCGATCCTTCTCCCTCCACTATTGTACTATCCCTTGCTTCGCATAGACTTCGTAATATTTAGAACGTTCAATTTAAGTAAATAATTTTATTTTTATATGAAAATCTGATTAAAGTGATGATCTAAAATATGATAAATTTTTGACAAACAAAAGTTTTTTGTTCATAAACAACAACTTTTGTTTTTGACTTTTAAAAATTGTTAGTACCATTGTCCTGAGAGGTAGCCGGTGTTTTACTTATTACGCTTTTTTTTTCGGTGGGGTGGGTGGAGCAGCCCCCCTAGCCAAGTTACAACCGTTTCGCTTGCGCCAAACGCTTCGAGTTGACCTTGCCGCCAATTCTTTTGTTCTGACCACGTGACTGAGCGTTAAGACGACGTCATTCCCGTACATTTGAAGCTTTCTACAAGCGTTAACTATTGCAGATTAGCAACTTGGCTAGGGGTACAGGAGATAGTGTCAGACTCTTACTGACTAAAAAATCCACCCCGTTCCTTTATTGCCTTTCATACCGGGGCCGAGCCTCCCATTCGGAAACAGACCCTTGACCCTAGTAGGCTTCTACCCTATGCTCGCAAAGGAGGAGGCCGACCGCATCAGGCAACGGCCCTGTCGCCGCCGCCGCCGGGATTCCGATCCCGATTTCCGGCCACCAGAGGCGCGGGCTCGCGGACAGACAGTGAGCAATGGGTAGCTCACTGTCCGGCCGTCCGGTAACTTTCCGGACCAAGCTCAAGTCGTCAACGGCGCGCACTGTTCCTGCGCGCCAGAGACCCAGTCGGGACGAAGCCTACTGGGGCCAGGGTTATCCGAAAGGGAACTCGAGCCCCGGTATGAAGGCTAGAAGGAACAGGGTGGGTCTTTTAGTCAGTAAGAGTCTGACACTATCTCCCGCTCTGCCCAAGAGCGGGGGTTGTCATTGGATGATTTTTCCCACCATAAAAAAAGACTTCGACCCTGCAGTACAAATAACCCTGTATAATCATTCACATCTTACCTCGAAAGCCCAGTAACCTCTTGGTAAGACTGATATCAGATTCTCAGTCTATTCATAGCCTGACTAGTCTAATTTTTTCGAAGGAAATGCAACAGATCCTGTACTTAGGCTCTTGGTCTATTTGTGTAGAAGGCCGGTGCAGTATCCACTTACTGGGTAAGATTTTTATTAACAAATTAGGTGACCTGCGCGCGACGCGAAGTTTAGTCGTGTGACATACGGGCGGAGAGAATAGCGAGCAAATATTCTTACAGATTATAAAAACAAAGTCCTCTTACCGTTTCTTTCTGCATGTATGAACGTGATAATCCCAAAAACTACTGAATGGATTTTCGTGCAGTTTTTACCAGTAGACAGATTGATTCATGAGGAAGGTACATGTATATTTTAGTAAAGAATAGGTGAGAATTTCAAAGATTTCTCCTAATACCAGTGCGAAGCTTTTTTTTTATGGTGGGAAAAAATCATCCAATGACAACCCCTGCTCTTGGGCGACGCGGGAGATAGTGTCAGACTCTTACTGACTAAAAGACCCACCCCGTTCCTTCTAGCCTTCATACCGGGGCTCGAGCGCCCTTTCGGATAACCCTGGCCCAAGTAGGCTTCGACCCGGCTGGGTCCCTGCTGTTGCTGACAATTCCTTGAGGCACGCGGGAACAGTGCGCGCCGTCGACGACTTGGGCTTGGTCCGGACAGTTACCGGATGGCCGGACAGCGAGCTACCCATTGCTCACTGTCCGCAAGCCCGCGCCTACGGTGGCCGGAAATCGGGATCAGAATCCTGGCGGCGGCGGCGAGGACGCCGTTGCCTGATGCGTTCGGCCTCCTCCTTTGCGAGCATTACTGCTTCCCAGAAGTCGGCGACCTTTCCTATGAAAATAACTCAATTCCCGAATTGAGTCTTGAAGATATATCTGAATCGCAAAAAAATTTTTTTTTGCGGCATAACAAACTTTACTATTTTCAGATTTACTCCTTTAACTGTGCTGTATTATGGACCTTACTTTATGCCAAATTTCAGGATTCTGAATCAACGGGAATTCCCTTGAGAGTGTCGAACATAAACGTTTAAGTACTCGTTTTTTGAAAAATAAATGGCCATAAGTTTTTTTTTCGTTAACTTTGAAGATTAATTTTTTTTTTTTCAAGGGTCCGCAGACCTTAGTATGGTTTCAATTTCAACTCGATATCACCAGCCGATCCCGAGATAAAAGGTCTTGACAAATAGACGGACAGACAGACGGACAACAAAGTGATCCTATAAGGGTTTCGTTTTTTTCCTTTTGAGGTACGGAACTCTAAAAAACACTAAGTAGTCGTCACTTTGTGAATTTCTCAACTCAAATTTTTGGTCACTTTCCGAAAGACGTCCACTGTTGGACATAGGCCTCCCCCAAGCGTCGCCACGACAACCAGTCCTGTGTGTCACGCATCCATCGGATTCCCGCAACCCTGACCAGGTCATCGGTCCACCTTTTTGGAGGCCTTCCAACGCTGCGTCTTCCGATACGTAGTTGACACTCCAGAACCTTTCATCCCCATCGACCATCTGTTCTGCGTGCAATGTGCCCTGCCCATTGCCACTTAAATTTGGCGATTCTTCGAGCTGTCTGTAACCTTGGTTCACTTGTTCTTTTTACAGACGGAGAAAATAATTGAATCAAATGACAGCAAAATGTACTCGTACCTATTAAATTGCAACAACAACACCCGTCTACAGCTTATCTCCAATCATCGACTGCAAAGAAGCCATGTTCATTTCTATATCATCTTTTAATATTTCCCGATAGTATCGCAATTTGTGGATTGATTTATCCACATCTATCCATCATTTGGAAACATTATCAGTATTTATTGAATGCACGCTTTCAGCACAATTAGCAATCACGTTTTAAATTCATCATGATTTGTTATCATAACTTTCATTTGACTTCTAATTTGGTTTACAATTCTAGCAATTTTCAGCATAACCCAACTTGTGCCTTTTTAAAAATAATTTGGAAAAAAATCTAGCATGGTGTAAAGATTATTGGAATCGATTCAATTACTAATTCTGAACAAACTGTATTCAGGTTTCACATAAGCTAACTACTTTTTGGGGTTCCGTAGCCAAATGGCAAAAAACGGAACCCTTATAGATTCGTCATGTCTGTCTGTCTGTCTATCTGTCCGCTCGTATGTCACAGCCACTTTTTTCCGAAACTATAAGAGCTATACTATTGAAACTTAGTAAGTAAATGTATTCTGTAAACCGCTTTAAGATTTTCACACAAAAATAGAAAAAAAAGCAATAAATTTTGGGGGTCTCCATACTTAGAACTGAAACTCAAAAATTTTTTTTCATCAAACCCATACGTGTGGGGTATCTATGGATAGGTCTTCAAAAATGATATTGAGGTTTATAGTAACATTTTTTTCTAAATTGAATAGTTTACGCGAGAGACTCTTCCAAAGTGGTAAAATGTGTGTGTGTGTCCCTGTAACTTCTAAAATAAGAGAATGATAAAACTAAAAAAAATATATGATGTACATTACCATGTAGACGACCAACGAAAATTGGTTTGAACGAGATCTAGTAAGTAGTTTTTTTTTAATACGTCATAAATCTAAAAAAATACACTATTATTAAAACATCGATCAAAGTTACAACGCACTACAAGAACTTTTATATTATGTTACTTGCTCCTACGAAACCCTCCATGGGCGAGTCCGACTCGCACTTGGCCGGTTTTTTTGGTAAAGCAGCCGCTTTTCAATACTTGTAATTTGTCCCTCTAAAAGTAAAATAGTCCATCCAACCTCCCTCTATGTACGTCATTAATTTAAAACAAGATTGTATATTTAAACTAAGTACTTAGTTTTCTATGAATACCAAGTGCCTTACCTTATAGTAACGATGAATGATTAAATAGTTCGTTATCAACTAAAATATTCTGTTTTCAGATTAAGTAAAGTAAGTACATTGCAGGAATTAGGTGTGACAATTGTTCAAGATAACACTGTATCTATAGTAAATCAATATGTATGAGTGACGAATCGTCTGTCAATGTATTGAAGTGTTGTTTTATAAGTTTGAAACTTGCAGATGGTAAAAGCTTTTTGTTTAATTTTGGAAATTGAGAATTGAAATTGGGGATTGAGTTCAATAACATACTGTCATATAGTCTGTCTAATAAGTCAACCGACTTGGGAATTTTGTATAATATTTAATCATTTAAAAAATACAAATATTCGGTATTTTTTATAAGGTTCTTCTGTTACTAAACAATGATCTCTGTCTCTTAATCAACCTTGATTATTGAACCCGTGTTGACTACATCAGATTTCATTAAATCCTAATAATTACCCAAGTCGTTTAACTTATTAGACAGACTCTACTATGGTTGGTAGGCGTTTGGTAGGTTGGTTGGTTAGTGTCTTGGTGAACAATCTACACTAATATTATAAAAAGATTTTTTTTTTGTTTGTAGGAGTTAATCTCTAAAAGTAGGTACAGATCACTTTGCTGAAATTATTTCACCTATAGAAAGCTGCTTTATTATATAAATACTTGATTGTACACCAAGACAATAACCAACCAACCACCAACCAACCAACCATAGAATGCCAGTATCTTATCAACATCATCTTTTCAGCCGATATACGTCCACTGTTGGACATAGGCCTCCCCAAAGTGTCGCCACAATGAACGATCCTGTGCATCCATCCTCGCTGCGTCTTCCTGTACGCGTTCGCCACTCCAGAACCTTTCGGACCCAACGGCCATCTATTCTGCGAGCAATGTGCCCTGCCCATTGCCACTTAAGTTTGGCGATTCTTCGTGCTATATCGGCAACCTTAGTTCTCCTGCGGATATCTTCATTTTTGATACATTTTCATTACGTTATATCTAATTATAATTAGCCACGCCCAGGGTCTTAAGGTACCAGGTACTTCTTGATGAGGTAACCGTACATAACGTGGACAACATAACAAATAAATGAATCAACATATTTACATTTCGTCATTAACCATCGCCGTCATTCTTGACGTCTACAAACATCAATAATGACAACGACGGTTATCACATTTCTCCCTTCCGTTCTCAGATGAATAGCTACCCATCCATCACAGGAAATCTCTCAGATCCCTAAGCACGGTCTTCAGTTTATTAAACCGACGCTTGAAAGGCAAAAATTCATAAAATGTGACTTAACTTTTTTGATTTTTTTTTTTTACTTTTTATTTTAAGTGTACAATAAAGAATCAATTTATCTATCTATCTTAAAGTTAATAACTTTAAATCACTCTTTGCAAAGTCTACTCAATGTCGCTTAGTAATATTGCCTTTCAAGCGTCGAAACGATCTTTGCGCTTCAGATTATTTAAAACAATATTTTAAAGCGTGGGGCAATATTCATAGTCTTAACTTCCGAGCATCCAAAACTAACTTCTTAATATTCCCAGAGTTTATGTCTCATTTTAACGCTGTGAAGGGCAAGCTCATTCCAGAGCTTAATGGTAGATCCATTAAACTCTGGAATGGGTTTCCCCTTCATATTAAGAAATCTGAGAGTAAATTTTCCTTTAAGCGTACAATTCGAAACTGTTCCACACGATTATCAACATCTGCCTGATACAAATCAGAAGTAGACTAATACCAGTTTTTATTTTTTACTTTTTCAAATGTAGAAAGAAAGAAAGAAGAAAGAAAACCATTTATTTGTCAATCGTACAGGACAAACGACAACAAATCATAAATTTATGAGAGTAAAACTCTATCATCATCATCACTCTATCATAGTTTTTAAATGAAAAAAAAAATATTAAAAAATAATATAAAAATATGTACTAATTCTACTCCTTAATTTTTGTTGTTATTTGTAGTTGATTGTCTACGATCAAACTTGTGATTACTAACTGCATTTTAAAATCGGAACGCAAACCGATAAATCACGACACAAAAAATCCCAGATGAATGACTAAAAAATATGTTGACTACTCCTTAATTTTTGTTGTTATTTGTAGTTGATTGTCTAAGATCAAACTTGTGATTACTAACTGCATTTTAAAATCGGAACGCAAACCGGTAAATCACGATACAAAAAATCCCAGACGAATGACTAATTTTCAGCGAAAATATAATAAATTGATTGATTTCAGACAACTTTATCATGATGAAAGTAATTAAGCTATCAGTGAGCCCCATCTTATAGAAAAATCTATAATTTTCTGGTTGTTTGTTATTTTGTTCTAAAGCTGTTTTTATTTTTTACTATCTGTGCCCGCGACTCGTTCGCGTGGACTACAGGATTTTGAATTTATTTTTTTCTAAAATAAAAGTAGCCTATGTTACTCCTTATTACATCAGCTACCTGCCAAAAAAAGTCCCGTCAAAATCAGACCAGCCATTTCAGAGATTAGCCCGGACAAACAGACAGACAAAAATTTGTAAAAAATGTTATTTTGGTGTATGTACCGATATATTCATATGCATGTAGTAAAAAGCTGTTATTTCAATATTACAAACAGACACTCCAATTTTATTTATATGTATAGATGTGTGAAATCATCATCCAATGAATTTTCCCGCTCTAGGACGGAGAAGGATCAGACTTTTACTGACAAAAACCCACCCCTATATTCCTTACCAAGGTCCGAAGGGGGGGAGTCACAGGGGACATGACCCCCCCCCCTCCCCCAAAATCGTAGACGTCAAATTGAAAAATCATCTAAAAACCTAATAAAACCTATCCCATGACCCCCCCCCCCCCCTTGATCCGCCCTTGCAGGGAGAGTCGTATCAGGCGGCGGTCGACCTTGTGGCACGCGGGGTTGCGACAGTCGTGGAGAGGATCCAGCAGTTGGGACTCGAGGTGGCATTGCACAAGTCCGAGGTCATGTGCTTTCACGGCCCTCGGCACGCGTTGCCCCCAGGTTCCCAAATAACGGTAGGAGGAGTTCACATCGGCATCGAGTCGATCTTATGTAGAAAATTCTAGACCGAGCGATATTGGAACATTATCAAATATAGGCATTAGATACCATTAAAGACACTTCCGCCTGACCACCACTAAGTTCATTTTTGCTTGCTCTCGAAACAAAAACTTCAAAGGGTTTGGTTTGGCGCCGCACCGCAGGAATCAAGCAAAAATTTTTAAGTGATTAGGCAGAAATGACCGCGATAGTACATACTAATTAACTACCGGCCTCTTACCAAGAAGAGAATTTATTTTTGTGGATAACAAGTTACGAATTATTGCACACACACAGGGGCCCTTGTACCTAGCCCGGGGGCCTCATATCATTGATACCGCAGGCATGGCGTTAGCTACGCCCCTGGTATGAGTCATGCCATCTCCTTCTCAGCCCACGGCTTCGTCAGTTATGATGAACAGAATGCATACAACAAAAAGCAGTTAACTGTTTGACTGACCCATTTTCACTGGAGTAGATATTGTGGTCCGCACAGTTCGGGAAGTAAACAATCTGTTTGTTGACCCATTTTTTTATTGTGACCTGTATTTCCTATTTTACAAACGTTACCTTGTTGGTATAAGTTTGATTGAAATAATTTCGAGATCGCTTATTTGGTGTATTTGGCTTTGAACTCATTTTAATTCATTAAACCCCAAGCGAACGTCGGCGTTCGCGACTCATTGTCTTTCTATTGCGTCTCTAATTCTAATTACGGTATTTGAAAGGTTTTATAGAAAGAGACTAGCGACCTGCCCCGGCTTCGCACGGGTGCGAAGGTTTACAATACTGTAGTACATTATTTTGATCTATCTCGTAGGGTTCAGCCAGCGTTTGCAATGTAAGGGCAAAAAAAAATTTTTATTTACGACATCACATGAGAAACCTCTAAAATGACCAATGTTTCTCTATTATATTATGAATGTATTATACACATAAACCTTCCTCTTGAATCATTATACCTATTAAAAAAAAACCGCATCAAAATCCGTTGTGTAATTTTAAAGATCTAAGCAAACATAGGGACAGACAGCGAGAAGCGACTTGGTTTTACATTTCCTTCTCTCATAGCTTCTCTCGTTTAGTATGTATTTGTGTGATATTTATTTTATTATGTGTATGTTTATAATTATAGCAGTATGTATACTCATCTAATTAAATTTATTATTATTATTTTTATACTATTTCATTGTTAAGTTCCATTTATTTTGTAAGTATTAATTTTCTTTTTACTTTTCCACACGGTGTCTACTTCTCTTTTTTCTTCAACTTTCCTGTCGCAGGTTTGCTGGAAGAGATTTCATTAAAAATAAGCATCACCTTTGTACTATTTTTCTGTTTCCTTCCTCTTTTCTTGTATTTCCATGTATGAATATAAATAGTTAAATAAATAAAAAAAACGTTAGTTTTGTCTAGAAATTAGGTATATCACTAACTTCATTTAGTTGTTGTAAAGTCATCATGCCATTTAATAATAGGGTTATATTATTTTATAAATTTCTTTAAATATAATGTGAATATGAGAACACTGTAGACTCCGCAGACTCCTAGATTATTTCGTTAACTTGCGGATGACGAGCAATGGGTGCTCGCCGTCCAGTCTTAGTCCGAATCGTCGAAAGCGCGTAATGTTCCACGCGCACTTCAAAGAGATGTCAGCAAAACCGTAGGGGCTCAGCAGGGCCGAAGCCTACTGGGGCTGGGACTATGGGTCCCGAAGTCCTGGGACGCAATGCAAAGAAGGAACATACTAGTAGGTTTTAGTCAGTAAAAGTCTGACACGTTTTTCCTCTCCGCCTTAGAGCAGGAGAATTCATTGGATGATTTCCCACCTAAAAAAAGACTTAGATTATTTTCTACTAGCTTTTCCCCACGGCTTCGCTCGCGTACATAAAATATAGCCTGCCACTCAGAAATAAAGCAGCTTTCTATCAGTGAAAAAATTTTAGCAATCGGACCAGCCCCCCTAGCCAAGTTACAACCATTTCGCTTGCGCCGAACGCTTCGGGTTGACCTTGCCGCCAATTCTTTTGTTCTGACCACGTGACTGCGCGTTAAGACGACGTCATTCCCGTACATTTGAAGCTTTCTACAGGCGTTAACTATTGCAGATTAGCAACTTGGCTAGGGGTACAGTACTTTCAGAGATTACAAACAAAAAAAAAAACTTTACCAGTTTATTATATTAGTGTAGATGTAGATTTCGATCTAACTTTATATTTATTATAATATTTTTCTCCCCTGAGACCCCAAGCATTTAAATAGGTAAAATGGAAAGGTTGCTTATTTTCGAAATTTACAGACTACTTTATGAAGAATTTCTTATTTACATTCTTAGATACATAACCAATAATTAAAACGCTCAAAATTTTAATAATCTACGCGGACTTTTAATAATCTTAGTGTTCAACCAAATGGCGCTAAATCACGCGCGAACGCGTTCGCTTGGGGTTTGAGGGGTAGTAGGTACCATCAAAGACACTTTCGCCTGACCACCGTTAAGTTCATTTTTGCTTGCACTTGAAACGAATACTTCTAAGGGTTTGGTTTGGCGTCGCGCTGCAGGATTCAAGCGAAATTTTTTTTAAGTGATCAGGCAGAAATGACTGCGATGGTACATGTTAACCGGCCGGATCCTTTCGTGGTCTTTTCATCCTAATTTTTTTTTTAGTGTAACCCGAGGTGTTTTTGTTAGTTCTTCCCCATAGGAAACGACCAATTGGCACCATGCACTAGCTCCTGACGTTTTATAAGTGCCCATGAAGGCAAAAAAAACTTTTATTTCACCTTTAATAAAAGTTTTTTTTTTGTATCTACCAAGATTTTTTCTAGTTTCAATACTTTCATATATGGCAGAACCAGTTATCGGACGATGACAATATTGTAATTATTTTAAGATTTCTGATTAACTTTGTAAATTAATTAATAAAAACAAAAAAAAAATGTAAAAAAATAAACAGTCCATAAAATTACCACACTAACAAAATGATAATAGTTTTACACTAAAGCAAACGACGCCACCTTATTTCTTCCTACAACATTTACGTAAATAACCCATAATCAGCAGTAAACAGTAACCTACTGATATCGAAACAAAACCAACATATTTATTTCCACATTTTAGCAATCCTACCTCTCGTCGCGCATGCCCAGTATTGACTAACTGCGACCGCGGCACGCGCCACGCGCTTGGTTGGGCGACGTTCCTGGCCGTATGTCACGAATGTACCTATTATCACTTAACACTAAGTACGGCCGTTCTGTCAGTACTGGCGGGACGCACGGTGCAAGCGCCCGATAAAAAATGTTCAAATCAAAAAAAAAAGTATAAAGCATGAAGGTGTTCGATTTTCGAAATTAGTCCCCATCAGTGGCTGTGAGAGTGAACTATAGTTCCAATGAATTTCAATTAATTGTAAATAAATAATAATATAATTTAAAAAAAATAATAGCAAGTGCAGCAATTCTTTTTAAGAATCGTTCAATTTAATTTAAAAAAAATGTTTGCTATATTTGTGTTGTTTGTGGTCAGTTTGGCAGGTGGGTTTACAGTTTATTGTTTGAATATTTTCTTTTTTGCTTATGAAATAGATTAAAGATTTTTTTGGACAAAAAAAAAAAATACGTGTCAAGTGTACGTGATCATATTTATGTTTTCCGACATGGGTTATTCTGAATTATAATAACAACAAACTATATAATTTGAAAAACTGCTTAAAATACATTGGCGTCTTTGAGTTTGTTTACACAAAACACGCGCACTAATGTAAACAACTAAGTTTAGCGGATCAATTATTTTTTTATCCTTTTTCCATTAATACCTTTTTTGGAAAAATTGTATACTATCTGGATACAGTGGGAAAAAAATATCTTTATAATACACATTGTCAATATTGACATAAGTTTTGACAATGTTTTCCCGCCAAAACTAGGTTTCATTTTTTATAGTCTCATTTCAATGCAATGTTTATTGCAAATCACATGTGTTTTATAAAGATTTTAAAAATAGTTTAATAGTCAAATGAATTGGATACACAAATCAAATACCTAAAGTAGGTATTAAAAAATGTCAATAATAATGAGAGTAATTAAATGTCAAAACAAATTGATTATGTACGTGTGTCAATATAAATAAGGTTTGGGCTCAAATTAGGTTTAAGAGCCATCATTAGAGAATTTATTTGCACAAACAGTGCGAGGACAAAACAAAAAAAAAGTTCATTCACTGTAGGTATATAATAAAAAACAAGAAAAACATTTTTATAGCAGTAGTTATCTGAAAATAAAATATATCCTGTCACTTTCCTCGGTTTTAATATCGTTCGGTATTTTATTATTTTTATTTTTATTGACATTTCGTGAGGACTCGTTTTGTGTAATTGTTATTCGTGATAATATATTAAATTCAAAAGCAGTATAAACTACTTCTTATTGTTTTATATATTTTCTTTTTTTGCAATATTAAATGTAGAATACTAGCTTCTGCCAGCGGCTTCGTCCGCGTGAATGTCGTTTATTACGGACTCGAAGCCGAAGCCAGATAACAAGTAGTCTAAGTCCTTTTATGGGATTCAAGCTTCATCATCATTTCAGCCGAAAGATTTCAACTGTTGAACATAGGCCTCCCCCAAGCGTCGCCACAATGACCGATCCTGTTCGTCTGGCATCCATCTCATTCCCGCGACTCTCACCAGATCGTTGGTCCACCTTGTTTGAGGCCTTCAAGCTTACTTCGTACTAAATTTCATTAAAATCGGTTCAGCAGTTTATTTATACGTGAAAGCGTAACATATAGACAGACAGAGTTACTTTCACATTTACAATATTAGTATGGGATGATATTTCTAAAGATGTATAATTTTCAACAAGTTATTTATATTGTTTCAGATTTAACTCTGCAGGCAGAAGAATGGTCCTATGGCCGTAAGTATTTTTTTGTTAGATAAATTTAAACATTTAAAAATCTCCAAACTAATTTACTTCAAGGCTAGATTCGAGTGAATAGGCTCTTATAAACTAGTGCACCTCACCATCAACGATTGCATCCCTGCTTACCATCAGATGTGATCGCAGTCAAGCACAGATTTTTATCGTTAAAAAAAAAAAACTTAAATATGGCGTCGAAACGTTTTAGGTTGGTATTAATTATAAAACAAAAGCAAAACTATTTTATAAAAATCCAAGGATGACATAAATATTTCAAATGACTGAGAAATACGTCCATCAAAATATAGCAATTCAAAAAAAACGTTTTTGTGGTCGGAATCCTATTTAAATATTTATTTAAATTAGTTTTATTAAATATGAAGGTATTTTAATAAGGTCCGAAATATTTGCACAAGTTTATTATCCATAATTATACATTCCAAAAGGCGGAAATAAAACACGTTTTTTTTTTTTGTTTACTGCAAGCCAAGAAAGCCTGTATGTTGTTTGTTCAAAATCAGTAATTAAATGGATTCCAATAGTTTTTACACCATGTTATATTTTTTCCCAAAAATATTTATAAAAGGTTACAAGTTCAACACCACCGATACTAAGTACAACACAGGTGACGGCAGATCATAGCGGTCATTAGGCGCCAGCAAACAGCTGGGTGCAAATGTAAAACAACACCTCAGTCGCCTGGATGGCCCGGTGACTATGTATTTTTGCTGACATAACAAGGTTATAACTTTGTGATTTTTCATGATACAGTTATGAAATTTTGTACATAGATTCTTTACATAAAAATACTAGGCAAGTATTTTGAGTTTTATAATAAAACTAATGTAATTCGTTTGGCGCGTTCGGTTCGGATGAGTGTGAATCGTTTTCTCGGGAGTCGCATCTTTCTAATCACTTTATTTTTGATGCCATCACATTTGACTGCTATCTCACCTGATGGTAAGCGATGAAGTGGTCAACAATGGAGTACGACTTTTGCTAACCAAAACCCACCTGTTTATTTCAATTGCCCTTTGGCCTCCAGAACCACGGTATCCCTTCCTTAATCGGGAATATCTGTCGATGGGAACCGGACCTGTGTATTTTGTTTCATTTTAGATTAAAATATATTTTTTTTACATTTCGTGTTGGTTCATTTGATTAGAATTTGCTTCTTTCATGAGTAATTTCACCTGGAAAGGTGCCAATGAATTCTAAATTACAAAGAAAAGTGGGAAATCAGAAAAGTTTTTTGAATTCCGTACAACTAAAAATGACGTTTTCAAATCTATAATAAACTTGTAAAAGTTTTTAGTTGTTCACGCATCACGTATTAGGTAAGAGCCTATTCACTCTAGCCTTGAAGACACCTAAATTATAATCAGACGGGAAGACCGCAGCAGGCAAACTGTTCCAGTCCTTCGATGTACGCAGTATAAATGACGAGGCGAAACGGTTAGTCTGGACCGTAGATGTTTCAACAACGTAAATAATAATAATAATATCGTTTATTTGCGTAAAATGTGGTAGGTACAAAAGATGTTACATAAAAGAGACAAGTGCAAAGACACATTCCGCCATTTAATGATGGCATGCAAATATTTAGTCGATAGTGTTTTAGTAACATAAAGTAACTCACAACTATCTAGAGTTCTATTGTTAATAAAACAGAATTACAAATAGATCTTCACCCAAATTATTTAAACTAGTTAATATTAACCAGAGAAATAGGTAAATACTTAAAAATAAACACAACACTTTAATACGAACTACAAAGCATTCCTGAAGTGGTAGGATTGACAAGTTTTTTTGTTCAGAAATTCGCCTACTGAGTAAAAACTGTGCGATATCAACCATTTTTTTAAAACCAAACAGAATATTTTGTAAGGTAATTTGGTCATCCAGCTATGTAACGAATTAAAAATAAGTGGCGCCATATATACGCAACTGCGTCTGAACATTTCTAATCTAGGCACAGGGATCTTAAGTGAGTACTGTGTAACTTTTCGCTTGTTAAAATTATTTTTTGCTTCAAATAGAGTTAAATTAGTTTTAACAAATTTTGCAATTTCATAAATATAAATACATGGAGCGGTAAGAAGTTTGTGTGATTTAATTCTTCTTTAACTTTTTTTAAGGCAAAAATAAATCGGTTAATTTTCATGCATATTTCGTCAACGTGATCTTTCCAGGTTAAGTGTTCATCCAGTGTTATTCCAAGAAATTTTGTTTTACGTACTTGTTCGACTAATTGGTTCTTGTGAGATATTTTAAGTGGGATGCATTTACTTTTTTGTGTTTTAAAATTTATTATTTTAGTTTTTTCTACATTTAGTTTTAAATCGTTGTTTTCTAACCATGAGATAATTTTGTGTAAGGTGTTATTTATATCTGACTCGTAAGTTTCAATGTCTTTACAATTTAGGATTATCGTTGTGTCATCAGCAAAAAGAACACAATCTTGTTCGACTGCTTGAGGGACATATACAAGAAATAATGGTGGCCCTAAGATGCTTCCTTGCGGTACTCCGAAGTAATTTTGTCGAGATTGTGAATCAAAATTGATGATACTATTAGTTTTGTCATCAAATTTAGTGATTCTTGTGATTTGACTTCTATTCGATAAATAAGATTTGAACCACTCTAAGGCTGGACCTCGTATTCCGATTTTATTCAATTTATCGATGAGAGTTGAATGGTGAACAAAATCGAAGGCTTTGCTTAAGTCTAAGAACAGAGCTGACGTTATAACTTTGGAATTAATATTATTTAAAATCCATTTTACAAGGTTAAAAGCTGCTAACGAAGTCGATCTATTCTTCCTAAACCCATATTGCTCCTTAGCTAGAATATTATATCTATCAAAGAAAGAGAGAATTCTCTTATACTTACATAACTCTTTCAAAAACCTTCGATAGAATCGGTATCAGCGCGACAGGGCGGTAATTATTTTTATCTGTTTTTGACCCTTTTTTGTGAAGAGGTTTTATTACAGAAACCTTGAGTTTTGCTGGGAAGCAGCCTTGCTCTAATGACAAGTTGATTATGTAAGACAGTGGTTCTGCTATGTATTGAGCGATATTTTTTAAAAGGTCTGTAGAAATGTTGTCATTACCGGCTGCCTTGGTGCTTCTTAATGATTTTAATATAGAAAAAAATTCAGTGGGATTTGTAGGGTTTACAAAAATACTGTTGTCGTTACTTTTAATATTACTCAAGTTATTAGCTTTGCTTTGCAAGGATGCGTTGTTTTCTACTATATCAATATATAGTGATAGATAAACAGCGTAGACCCGAAGCGCCCCGTTTTCACTCTATGTTTACGGAACCCTAAAATCGTGGCGATGTCACGAGCGATGGCACGAAGATAAGTGCTGCACTGCAGCTACTGGTTTTACTAATTATAACTCCAGACATCGATTAGGCGATAATCTGAAGAGATAGTAGAAAAGCTCATTAATTGTATATTAATTATCAAGTTTGTACTTAATTTATGACACGAAGTATTCAGCCGCATCCGGTTAGATTGGAAGTCGACCCCAAACTACTTGGAAAAAAGCTAAGTAGATTTTATGATTTAAATAAGAACTTTTTTTTTCGTGGTGGGAAAATCATCTATTTAAGAACTTTATTTCCTCATTAGACTTAACAATAGGTCACTTAGTAAGAAACAACCACAATAAAGGGTGTAAGAGACAGCCCTCCACAAACTTTAAGGACATGCTCAGTAGACGAAACTGAACAACCTTCCATAAAATTTTTTTTCAGGAACGAAAAAAAAAATCGGCCCCTCCATACAAACTGTCCAATCAAGTTTATAATTTTGTATGGTGAGGGGGATTTTTTTTTTCGTTTCCTGAAAAAAAGTCTTGTGGAAGGTTGTTCAGTTTCGTCTACTGAGCAAGCCCTTATAGTTTGTGGGGGGCTGTCCCTTACACCTTGTATATGTGTTATGGAAGTATCGAAACAACAGTTAAAAACATTTTAAACAAAGAAAAATTAATGTAGGCAAGCGATCACAAAAGTGTTTATCACCAACCGAAGGAGCAAAAAGTACAAGTACACCATCTACGATTCTACATAGAAGCTAAAATCTGAATCTGAATCGCGAATTCGCGATATCAGAATTCTCCGCGCGGTTAGAACATTTTATACAATTGTCTGAAATCAACTCTGGGGCAGTTGCCTGGATCAGCCACAGCACTCGTCAGGTCGGAGGATACTTCCCGTTCAAAGAAAGAAAGAAAGAAAAACATTTTATTTGCTCGAAAAGGCGCAAACTTAAGACTAACATAATACAGTACATTTTTTTATTAAATTATTTTGCACATTCTTCAACAAAAACGTAATAAAAAAAAAATTATGCGCCACGTCCGGGCAAAACGGGCGTACGCTCAGCATAATGCTTTGTCCACTCGCAAAATGCAACGATCCCACAGCGCTGATTTTCAGCGTAGGCTGGAAACAATATCGAATACCAGGAATCGGCAACGGTGTAGTGTGCCAATAGATTTAAGTGAAATAAATAAAATAAGGTATGCGGGACTTTTCACCCTGCTCCGCGTACCACTACGTGTACAGGGTGTCTTTGATATCGACGCACAAACGAATACCTTGGATCCAGTACTTGAATGGAATTTTTCGTCGGTTTTCTTCCTATTTTTACGTTTTTTTTTTTTTTAATTTAAACTGTATAAAATCGTTATTTTAACATTTTTAGCGAAAAAAATGAATGAATTACCTTTGAAATTAAAAATGTCATCAGGATTGATTACAATAACGATTTTATGTACGCCGATGACTTTTTAATTAATTAATTTTTAAAACAACATTTTTTTGTTTTTTTTTTATTTTTAAAGATCGTCGGGTTTGGTTAGAATAACGATTTCACACAGTTTAAATTAAAAAAAGAACAGATTTTTTTTTCAAAAATTAGGAAAAAATCGACGAAAAATTCCACCACTAAGGGGTCCAGAATCATATACCATCCATGGTATTCATTTCTGCGTCGATGTCAAAGATATCCCATATAATTCTGTGGTCTTCCCTAACTAATACAGTCACATTTTCATATCTGCCAAAATCCACCACCCACCTCCATGGTAAACCTTCTTTTCTCCCCACAGAGGAAAACCAGTGGCCAGGAGTGTGCACCGTCGGCAGACAGCAGTCTCCAATCAACATCATGTCGCAGGAGACGGTACTAGACTTGAACCAGGTTCATATACGTGGACCCCTGGTGTTCAGAGGCTACGATGATGTCCAGCTGGTCGCTACGAATAATGGTCATACGTGTGAGTAGAGGAACTTTTTTCTTTTGTATAGCTTTTTAAACCTCGAATATTTAATTAGTACAAATACTTTAAGGGCTTATTAGAGTAAGTCTTGTTGTTATTTATGTAAAGTCTCGATAAATAATATTCATATATAGCAAAGTTATTAGCATTTGTTTATATCCCAAAATGTCACTCAACTTATGGAAATATTGTACAGATGATTTATAAATGAATAAATGAAGATCTAAATGGAAAAAAACACTGCTCGGAGTTTTTTATAGTAGCAATTGTTATGAATAATTGATTCTTTTATACCAATTATAAAAAAAAAATTCGTGGACTTGGTTCGTTTCGTTTTTTTATTTTACTTTTGACTACTTCAGTAACGGGAACCGATAGAGTCCCATTTTTTTGGACTAATTAAGGGGGGGCAGTTAATTTGGAGTCGGCTTCCAGCCCAAACCCCAAACTAGCTGGCAAAAGGCAAAAATAGCTAGTTGGTTATGATAATACATTTAAAACTGGCACCTTGCAGCGGCTTTGCCTGCGTGAAAGTAGGCTTCTATTTACAAACTTTGGACCTCCGTTTCATCTACACAGGGAGCATGATTTTCCAAAATTAAAAAAATAAATTACATGTTTAATTTTTTTTATTTCATTTCTTGACACATCTAAACTTTCTGCATGCCTTTCAGCGCAATTTGTTCAGTGATGTTGATGGATCCGTCAGTCAGCAATGGTTACTGTTTATATATAAGTATAGATATAAATACAATATATGTTATAACATATCTACAGTAAAAAGGGTTTGGAGTAAAAGGAAAGAAGAGGGATAGGAAATTAAATGGAAATGAAGTTCCGTCACAGGAAGCGCTGAACGCCAGAACCTTTCAATGCTTCTAACAGTTTCCGTAACGAGACCGAACCTCACTCAAAACTTATCCTGTAGCTATGTCGCACTTACCGATATATTTCACACGGCTCATAGAACTTCCGATCTTATGATAAAAGTAGTTTTTCTACGCATCTTTTTTTTTGAGGTGAAAAATCATCAAATGACTTTTCAATACACTTACTTGAAAACCCTCTTATCCCAATTTTAGGCACGCAATATACGGTTTTCCGCACTAGTGCAGAAAAGTGCGTGTGCTCTCCCCGCCACAATATTCCCCAGACCCAAAGAGTCGCCGATCAACCCCCGTTTATTCATTTTTTCGTAAGTGTATTGAAAAAAGTCGTCTGATACACGTGCAAAGTCACTGCAGCCCTTGGCTCCATAACACACTTGCCTACGGCTCGTGCGAATTTCACATCGGGCGCAATGACAAACTTTCTGCATTCTATCACTCAAAGGTGAAAAATACTCAACGTTTGCTGTAGTTTCCTGAAAAGTTTAATTGTTACTAGCATTTGCCCGCAGCTTCGCCCGCGTACATAAAATATAATATCCTATGTCACTCAGGAATAAAGCAGCTTTCTACCGGTAAAAAAATTTTCACAATCGTACCTGTATTTTCAAAGATACCTACAAATCAGTGTATATAATTAAACTTTTTAAGAAACAATCGCAAATGGTACCCTTTTTTTTTTATGGTGGGAAAAAATCATGCATTGACATCCCCCGCCCTTGGGCGGAGCGGGAGATAGTGTCAGACTCTTACTGACTAAAAGACCCACCCCGTTCCTTCTAGCCTTCATACCGGGGCTCGAGCGCCCTTTCGGATAACCCTGGCCCCAGTAGGCTTCGACCCGGCTGGGTCCCTGCTGTTGCTGACAACTCCTTGAGGCGCGCGGGAACAGTGCGCGCCGTCGACGACTTGGGCTTGGTCCGGACAGTTACCGGACGGCCGGACAGTGAGCTACCCATTGCTCACCGTCCGCAAGCCCGCGTCTACGTTGGCCGGAAATCGGGATCAGAATCCCGGCGACGGCGGCGGCGATAACGCCGTTGCCTGATGCGTTCGGCCTCCTCCTTTGCGAGCATTACTGCTTCGCAGAAGTCGGCGACCGCCTGCCACTCCTCCTCGCTCCGGACCATGGCCTCAACCAAGGCCCGGCGCGAGAGGTCTCCGCTGCCGATCGCCCCCACGAGGGCACGGCGATGCTCCGCCCAAGCAGGGCACACCTCGACTGTGTGCTCCACCGTGTCCTCCGGGCGTTCCGCACAGTGGCGACACCCGGGCGTCACCTCCGCATGAATCCCGTGCAGGAAACTCCCGAACGAACCATGTCCGGTGAGTACCTGCGTCATGCGGAAGGTAAGGACGCCGTGAGGTCTTTCCAGCCACGCCTCAAAGAGGAGACTTACCGCCATGATTGTGGCGTTCCCAGCACTGGGTTGCGATAGTCGTTGACGCCATTTCACCATGAGATCCCGCCGGAGCTCTGTCCGCCATGCCGTGACCTGTCGCGGCAGCGGACTTTCGCCCCGGCGTTGCATCTCCACGCGCATATCGTGCATGTGTGCAAGGACTGTTGCCTCCAGATCCCACGGTGGTAGGCCAGCCAGAAGGCTCGCCGCTTCGCGAGAGACCGTGCAGTATCCCCGCACCATCCTTATCGCCATGACCCTCTGACAGGCGTTCAGTATGGCCGCCGGTTGCTTTTTCAGCGACGGCGCCCACACCGGCGCCCCGTAGAGGGCCATGGACCGAACGATCCCCGCGTAGAGCCTCCGGCAGGAGGCATCTGGACCCCCAAGGTTGGGCAGGAGCCGCTTGAGCGCAGCCCCAGCCCGGTTGAGTTTGGGAGCCAGACGTCGGAAATGCTCCACGAAATTCCACCGACTGTCGAGGACGAGTCCCAGGTACTTCATCGTCGACCCGACACCGATGTCAACTCCTCCTACCGTTAGTTGGGAACTCATTGGCGGCGCGTTCCGAGAGCGGCGACCGTGAAAGCCCATCGCCTCGGACTTGTGAAGCGCCACCTCGAGTCCCAACTCCTGGATCCTATCAACGACCATCGCAACCCCGCGTGTCGCTAGAGCGACCGCCGCCTGGTACGACTCTCCCCGCGCCAGGACCAGCGTGTCGTCTGCGTAGCAAACCACGCTGACCCCGTCAGGAAAGTCGCCGCGCAGCACGTAGTCGTACCCGATGTTCCACAAGGGTGGCATCGCAAATGGTACCCTACTAAACCTATGAAGCAGTCGTCAGCAAATGAACTCAATTTTTATGTCTGTTGCAGTGCAATGGGACGCAATCCCAGGCGATCGAGCACCCATTCTGTCTGGTGGTCCCCTGAGAGGAAACTACACGTTCCTGCAGTTCCACTTCCACTGGCTATCAGAACACGCCATTGATGGGATGAAGTAAGTTAAAGTTGATTAAGCATAACACCAGCTACATTTTTTTGTCATCAAGGTGACAATTCGTTTTTTTTTTAACATTTTTTTTAACGTTGGAGTTATTTCTATATTGTAAGAAACTCTAGACTTTTTTTTATGGTGGGAAAAAAAAAACATCCAATGACAACCCCCACTCTTGGGCGGAGCGGGAGATATTGTCAGACTCTTACTGACTAAAAGACCCACCCCGTTCCTTCTAGCCTTCATACCGGGGCTCGAGCTGTCTTTCGAAACTAACCCTGGCCCCAGTAGGCTTCGACCCAGCTGGGTCCCTGCTGTTGCTGACAACTCCTTGAGGCGCGCGGGAACAGTGCGCGCCGTCGACGGCTTGGGCCCGGTCCGGACAGTTACCGGACGGCCGGACAGCGAGCTACCCATTGCTCGCTGTGCGCAAGCCCAAGAAACTCTAGACTCAAAACAACTGTATAAAGGCCAACCAAATATTTGATGCATATTGAAATCCAACTCGCAATACGCAGCGCAACACAGCCAATCCCTCAGTCACTGAGCCAACCGCACCGCAGAGAGATTGCTGGGGCCATTGCCTTACTGGGCCCCTTTAGTTTTATTGATATCTTTATAAGACACGAAGAACACAATACACTACCGACTCGAACTTGATCCTATCCGAACGGTCGAACAGTGAAGTACCCTTTGCTCACCGTCCGCAAGCCCTCTCCTACTCTCTGATGCCCGCCGTGTCTCCTGCCGCGGTAACTAGAGGCGTGTGGATATCCTATACGATTTCAGCCACCACTTTCGCAGAAGGTGATGACTTCCCATTCCCTCTCATTCCGTACCGTGACCAAAACTTAATAAGAAGTCCTTCCACGCAAAACCCTCTGCATCCACTTTTCACTTCAACTTCACAAAGTATAAAAAGCTATCCAATCCAGTGAAAGCGAATGTTTCCCCTAAGGAAAATCTTTGTTCGACGGCTCTTTTAACAACTCTTTCACACGCCTATCTTTTCAGAAATCTGAACATGAAAGAGTGACCTTTCCCATTTCGTATACCTTTTCATTCCCGGTTTACTCTTTGCCTTTTCAAAGCTAACGATGCCAATTTACGTGACCCTGCATTTACTCTACCCCATTAATTTCTGCATCGTAATCATTCAATACAATTTTGCAATTCATTCATTTTTGCAAGCCGTATTTATTCATTCATTCATTCAGTAGTAATTGTTTGTGATTGATTGTTTACAATTTTATAATTATGTCGATTGTCAATTATTTAATTTATCAATTAAAGGAGTTGGGGAACCTATTGAGTCGATTTATTAGAAGATGCATCTTATGCTACAGTATAGTCTATGTACACTAATATTATAAAGAGGGAAAATTTGTATTTTTGTGTGTATGTTTGCAATGAATAAACCCAAAAACTACTGTGCCGATTTCAAAAATTCTTTTACCATTGGAAAGCTCCATTTACCCTGAGTAACATAGACTACATTTATTACCCGTGCGAAGCCGGGACGGGCCGTTAGTCTATATATAGGGTGACTGGTAATTAGTGTACGATACTTAAACATGTGATTGTGCTCATGATAACCAACAACTTTTACTATGGGAACAAACCTGAAATCGTGAAAAAAAATCAGCTGTTCAGTACATTTATGTTTGCCTAATGTACTGAACAGCTGATATTTTTTTCGCGATCAAGTAGAAAGTAAATTAATAATTAAAATTATGTCAGCAATAATAACAACACAAACACACAGAACAAGAAATATAAATGGGAATTGATAATTAGGTACATTACATTATAGAAATACATGAATCTTAAATTGAATTATTAAATGATTGATTTAAATAATTGAACTATTGAGTGATAGATTACGTACATTAAATTAAATTAAAAAAGGAATACAATAAAAAAAATAAAAAATCAAATCAAATGTCATTAACTATTACATGTTTGGAATTGATATGCCAAGATAGTTTTCTTAAACTTTTGTTTCTTGTCATGAAGAATGTCGATAGGACAGGCTTTAGCAATTACATTGTACTCGGCCGTTAATCTGTTCAGAGGGGGGAGTATTTACCCAGATTGGTTTTGCTTTGTCGCGAGCGAAGCAGGTTGTATTAGCTTTTTTTTATGGTGGGAAAAAATCATCCAATGACATCCCCTGCTCTTGGGCGGAGCGGGAGATAGTGTCAGACTCTTACTGACTAAAAGGCCCACCCCGTTCCTTCTAGCCTTCATAACGGGGCTCGAGCGCCCTTTCAGATAACCCTGGCCCCAGTAGGCTTCGACCCGGCTGGGTCCCTGCTGTTGCTGACAACTCCCTGAGGCGCGCGGGAACAGTGCGCGCCGTCGCAGGTTGTATTAGCTAGGCCAGGGGTTCTTTGCGGGGACATTTATTAATACTTTTGACACCAACTCTGAACAATCAACCTCTCCATTAACTAATATGTACAAGAACATTTGGTCAAGAAGTTGCCTTCTATCGCATAAGGAAATCAATTTAAAATGCTGAAGTCAGAATTTTTCTAGCTAAATATCAGCTATACGAAAGGTGCCAGAGAAAGCGCTTTGAATCTTTTCTACATTTTTCTTGTAAATGTCATAATGGGGGTTCCATATTGGGCTGCAGTACTCTACCCCACTCCTGACAAGGGTTTGGAACAGCATTATTTTTGTTGAGGGTTTTTTTAAATACTTTGCAATTTCTAATGATGAACCCAAGTGTTTTAAATTGTTTCGTTATCATTCTGTCAATGTGTAAGTTAATTTTTAAGGCCCGGTCAAAAACCACTCCCAGATTCTTTATTTCATCAACTTTGATGAGAAAATTATTGTTTAACTAGCTGTGCCCGCGACTTCGTTCGCGTGGACTACAGAATTTTGAACTTATTTTTTCTAAAATAAAAATGTTACTCCTTATTACATTAGCTACCTGCCAAAAAAAAGTCCCGTCAAAATCGGTCCAGCCATTTCAGAGATTAGCCCGGACAAACAGACAGACAGACAACAATTGTAAAAAATGTTATTTTGGTGTATGTACCATATACATATTCATATGCATGTTTGGAGGTATGCGGAACAGAAAGTAAAGTCCCACATGCCTCCATTGAAAAGGAAGGATCCTCCGACCAGACAGGTGTTATAGTCTGGTGGGCGACTGCCCAATAGATGATTTCGGGCTGTCGTATATGTCGCTACACATGTAGTAAAATGCAGTTATTTCAATATTACAAACAGACACTCCGATTTTATTTATATGTATAAGATGTATAGATTTATACTTGGTGTGTAATACTGATTTGTTTATATAGAATTTTATGTAAAAGCATTTCTCGATATTAAGTGTCATTTCTTTTTTATCACACCAAACGGATATACCTAGTCTGTCAAGATCTTCTTGCAAGAGAACTGAGTCAAGTAGTGAGTTGATTGCTCTGGCTATTTTAAGGTCGTCGGCATATATGAAAAACACGGAGTGCCTATAACAGGTGCCGATATCATTCACAAATATAATAAAAATAATAATAATTTTATTTGCCTCAGATACAAAACAGATCCATATTTTTGTTAGTATACTTAAAAATTTATGTTAGTACCGTAAAACGGGGCGAATAGAGACTTAGGGGTGAATAGAGACAAAGCTTTGGTTTGGTTTTTCACTTTGATATTATAATATCGGCCTCTAACAAAGCGTCGATTTTTTAATTCATTAAAAAATTGATATACTTAAATGCTGGAAAAAAAATCAAATATCGAGAAAATACCCTTTAAAGTTTTGTCTCTATTCACCCCTAAGTCTCTATTCACCCCATTTTACTGTAACCTAAAATTAAAAAGACACATTACTTTTTCACATGCATCTCAATACAATGCCTCAATATTGGACAGTCTGGTCGATTGGCCACAACGCGAATATATTAAACAGAGGAACAGTATGTTCAGAATCAGTAACTAAATGGATTTCAATGGTTTTTACACCATGTTATATTTTTTCCCAAAAATATTTAAAAAGGTCACAAGTTGGACGCCACTGACACTAAGTATAACACTGCTCATGGCAGGTCATAGCGGGCATTAGAAGCCAGCAAACAGCTGGGAACAAGTTCAAAACCACCCCAGTCGCCTGGATGGCCCAATGACTGTGTTTTTGCTGTCATAACAAGCTTATAACTTTGTGATTTTTCTTGATACAGAGTTATTAAATTTGTAAATAGATTTTTTAAGCTATTGCATAGCTTCTATCGCGGGCCTTGAGCGTGGAGACCGAATCCAGAAATTCCGTAACGAAAATAACCTAACACCCCCCACTCATTTGTTTTTTGAGCGTGGTGACCGATAAGAAAACAAATGAGTGAACAATCAATCAAAATTCAATTCAATGTGTGAAAGTGTAACTTCAATTAATATCAAAAAAAAAAACAAAGGAAAAAAAATACTGCATAAATAAAATAAATAAATAATTATAATTGCATAAGTTGATAAAAATGCTATGCAATAGCTTTACCGCGGCAGTCCCCGAGTGCCACACGTCTTTTTTTATAAAAATACTTGACTCGTGTTTCGGTTTTCGCATATAGTAAAACTAAGGTCGTATAGATATAATTTAAAAGCAAGATTTTTAATTATTTTGTTATATAACGTCTGTAATAGATAATATTAAAATTAAATTAAAAGAGATAACGTAGATAGTGTAATAATGTCACTAGATACGTAAATAACTTCCGTTATGGGTATTATATCCTACTAGTGGCCCACCCTGGATTTGTGTGGGTGCACCCCACACAAACCATTTCTGTTTATTGCTTTAATAGCTTCAGCCAGCGGGTTTACCCACGTGAAAGTAGCGTAGTTTTTTTTTTCATACAAACTTTGAACCCCTGTTTCATTCTCTTATGGGATGAATTTAAGAAAATCTGAAATTGAAAATTTTAGTTATTTTTTTTTATTACGGCACTCCCAACGAATACTTCGCCAAAACACTTACAAAAGAATAATCTTATCAATTAACAGTTATCACATCGAATTCTTCTCTGAAAAGTGTGCACGGCACTTACAGAATTTAGTAAACTAATATTATTTGTATTTTGAATCAGTTGACCATTCACGTTTAATAAATAATAACAAGATACGAAACGATAACAAAGAAAATGGAATCAATCAATTATATAAATTATGTCAGATTTAATTACGTTACATTAAAATTCATTAATAGATTATACCGTAAAAGAAAACTTTGTGCAAAATTTCAAGCTTCTAGTCCCAGTAATTAGTTTCTCCTTTTATAAATAATTGCAGATATATTAGTGACACTTAGCAGTCATTAATGAATGTAAGTAAATTATTATAAAGAATACCCAAAATACTGTAAGTAATCTTTGTACAAATCTAATCGCACAATATTTTGTCAGTTCTGAAAAGTTGGTATCAGCAAAGTTTGTCTATGGATTTGAGTTATGTACCCAGAGTGAATGAGTGACATTTATTTGCTGCCTAATTTCGCCTTGTAGAGGTTACAGCCGGTTTCTTTCCACAATTGCGAAGTTAAAGACAATGAAGTGTTTGCGGACGCGCAAAATCTAATTGAATGAGATAGTAGTTTTTACAGATCAAAGACCGTAATTTGGAATACCATTCTAAAGAGAGACGAAGCTATTCGTAGTATAGCTCCATCTCTTTCACACACAGACACTGGACCACTGACAAGTTTTACATGACGTCATGTACGGCCCTTGAACTTCTTAATGCCATACTTTCAAAGAGATAAGACAATACCGAAAACCAACTCTGATTTATTGCTAAAAAAAAACCTGAAATCGTCTGACTCTTTATTTGTTTTTACTACCTAATCAGATAAGAAAAGTAAAGTATTACAGTAAACAAGAAATAAAATAAATGAGCTACCTGTTTCATATAATCTAAAAGGCAATTTAAGATATTAATTTTACAACAGTTAACAAAAGAAACACAATTTCATATACGATAGACAGTAATCCTGCCGAGCAATTCGGCATAGGAAAACATTCACTAGAGCAGAAAAACTTCGAAATGAGACAAATTAGGGACACCGCTCTAACGCTTTTTCTTTTTTTTTCGTTTCCTTCTTCTTTCTCTTCTTTTGGTGTTAACACACAATATCAGTTATGACATAGGCCCCCGAAACGTAGTCAAAAAAAAAAATCAATCAAAAAATGTTTTTTTTATCTCCACAAATTACACTTCAAACATCGACATGTTATTTGGCAGTAAAACATAAGCACTTAACAAATGAAAATTGCAATTTGTGAGAGATCTGGAGTCTAAACTAGGCCTACGCCTGTATCTTAGAACTCCAGGCCCTCCCATCATCAAAAACTTAATAAAAACTATTTGCCCATGCTTTGTGCATTAGATTTGGATGCCAAACGTGGCCATACAACACTAAAATAAAAACTAAACTTGTAGTGTGTCAAAAAGCTATGGAGAGAAGCATACTGAAAGTAAGAAGGATACAAAAAGTGAAAAGCGACATAATAAGACGAAAAACGCAAGTTATAGACGCCTTACAATATGCCTTAAAACAGAAGTGGCAGTGGGCAGGACATATAGCGAGATACACAGACAAAAGATGGACTCTAGAGACGATTATATGGAAGGGACCAAGAGGAAAAAGGAAAAGAGGGCGCCCTCGAAAGAGGTGGATAGAGGACATAGAAGAGGTAGCGGGAAGTGAATGGAGGGAGAAGGCTATGGATAGAGAGCTCTGGAAGACGCTGGAGGAGGCCTTTACCCGTGAAGGGGTTCCGATCAATGGTACTGAAGAAAGTAACGATAGCGAGTAGAAGAAAAAGAAAAACAAATTTATATATACTTAAACTTATATTTAAAAGTATATTTGTAATATATAATAAAAAAAAAAAAAAATTACAAAACAATTGTAGATTGGAAATAAACGGGCTTTATTATTATTATTATTATTGTGCATTAGAGTGTGAGTCGCTTACAATGGGCCTCATGAGAAGGCTTCCTCCTCCTTACGTCGTATTCCTCAATGCTGAGAGTCGTGACCTCCCTGCTCCATCACTCTAACCCTTATGATATTCCTCCATCTGTTCCTGTCTCTGGCGGTGTGAAGGGCATTGTACATCGTGGAGTCAAGAGCGGTGCGGATCTGGTCGGACTAACGTATTGGGCTGCGCCTGAGAGGCAAAGCAACACTGAGAAGGCTTACAGTCACCCAAAGGGCAATGGCTGTGGGTAGGGACATGACTTGATGAGAGACAAGCACACGTTCTAGAGTGGCGACCAAGCACCGCAAAACGCAGCGTTCCCACAAAGTGGACCGATGACCTGGTGAGAGTCACGCACAGGATGGGTCGTTGTGGCGACACTTGAGAGAGGCATATGTTCAACAGTGGACGTCTATTGACTAAAATGATGATGATGATGGAACACACAATATCAAATGAAATCATGAACTAACCGAAGGTTCTTTGTCACCAGGTATCCTATGGAAATCCACTTGGTGCACATCAAGACTGGCCTGACCATGGAGGAGGCTATGGAGAGGTCTGATGGTCTGGCTGTCATCGGTGTGTTCTTCATGGTAAGTGAAATTAAGAACATTTGATAATCGTTTTGAAGAGTTCTGATTCCGGATCTTTTGACCCTTGTTGGACGGAGAGTCAAGGACTAGTAATAACTAATCGACTAATCGACTATCCGTCCGTCTGTCTTTGTCAGCGGGCTGTATCTCATAAACTGTGATAATGTCAATTCATAAGAGGTATGAATTGAAATTATCACAGTATAGGTAGCGGCACGGATCTTGAGCGCTGGCTTCAAGTTGCGCAGAATTCAAAGGTCTCTTTAGTGGTACGAAATGAGACGCGGAAGCGGGGAGTGTCAGTGATTCGTTCCCTTCGCTTGCTGCATGTATCTAACAACGACGACGATTGGCTCGCCAATGTATGGAATGTGCAAAGCGATCCCCACTCTGATGCTGAGCGCTCAAGATCCGCGTCGGTACCTATATGTGTATTTCTATTGCCACTACAACAACGCTTTTTTTGTCTGTGTTAGACATACGAGTAACTTTGAAAATAAATGACACCAAGTTCAATAAAAAAAAAATTAAAATATTCGTAAATCAAATTATTACGTACCTAAATAATAAAAATGGTCTAGTTTAACATATAATTTATTTTTTTAAACATACGGACTAGCGGTATATACCTGATGTTGGATTTAAAATAATTAAAAATCAAATATCTGCCCCTTAGACCGTGTATTTAGTAAAATCTAACGTATTTTTCCCCTTCAAAGGTAAACAGAGGTTACGACAGTTCGTATGCTCTGGATCAGCTAACTCCGGTGGTGCCCTACCTCAAAAGCAACTCCCAGAACCGAACCGAGAATCAAGAAGTTGATATCACGTAAGTACAAACTTGAAAAATTTAAGTTTAATAATAATAATAATATTCCACAACTACCACACAACGCCGTGTAGACCCAAGCTAAGCAGAGCTTGTGTTATGGGTGACAACTGTTGTATGACAACTGATAAACATACTTACATATTTTTAAATACATACATATTATAGATAAATTAAACCCAGACACAGAACAAATGATTATGCTCATCACATAAACATTTGTCCTGGGTGGGAATCGAACCCACGACCTCCGGCATAGCAGTCAGGGCCACTAACCACTTGACCAACAGAACAGTCAAAAAAGTTTGAATGACTTTAAACCATAAAAAGCGTAAGAGGCACATTAACAGTAACTATTTTCCATTTACTGACAGATCAATTAGGAGTGAACCTGAATATGATGCTTTAAAATCAGTTATGCCTACTCAAATAGTAAAAAGGCCATCATTGGCAATTATGCACTTGTTGAGTCGAAGCTTCAAAGCCAAAGCGAAGGTTTAATATCGTTTACATTTCGGGGAGTGTGCCCGGAATTGCACAATTTAATTCCGCCAAGTCCGTTCCATCATCGGACCACACGACGTACGGCGTTGCGCCACCGGTACATGATAGACAGAACCCATACGCACAAAGCGTTTTGGGAACACTTATTGTGCGTACAGCCAAGGAGTGGAATTCCCTGCCGGAATCTGTGTTTCCTGATAGCTAGTTAAGTCCATATTTTTAACAGTTGGTATAAATAGTTTCATCATCATCATCATCACCAGCCTTTTTAATGTTCCCACTGTTGGGACTCAAGCTTCCTCTCTAAGAGAGCGAATGGGCTGTAATCCACCACGCGGGCCCAGTTCGTGTTGGTGAATGTCACACATGTCTTCGAATTTTTGGTTCTGGGACATGCCGGTTTCCTCACTATGTTTTCCTTCGCCGTTTTGAGAGCAGTGGTGATGAAATGAATTACACAAAGTAATGCGCCTGGCTGGGTTCGAAACCGCGACCTACATCTCGTAAGTCGGGGCCGTTACCACTCGGCCACCACTTTTAAGCTTTATGTTAAACATATTTTTCATAAATAGTTTGCGCTTGTCTTATAGAATAAAAATTAGTTTCACTACGACCTAAACTAATTAAGGGAAGGAAGCAAATCACGGAACTAATGTTAGTATTGTAAGGGCTAAAGAGTGACGAAAACTATCGAAGACAATAGCAGACAGTTTTAGTCGCGGATGAGAATCACAATCCTTTGTCAAGGGCATATAAGTCATAGCTAAACACCACACATACCACAGAAATGGTGAAAGATATCAGAAAGGCCTTGTGGGCGGGCCGGGCCAGGGGTGCCTCAAAATGACTTAACTAATAGCAAAACTTTCTATCTAAGTGTGCGTGGTCTGTATGCGCTTTCGTATCGTATATCGAAAAATCATCCAATGACAAGTGTCAGACTCTTACTGACTAAAAAACCCATCCCGTTCCTTCAAGCCTTCAAACCGGGGCTTGAGCGCCCTTTCGGATAACCCTGGCCCCAGTAGGCTTCGACCCGGCTGGGCCCCTGCTGTTGCTGACAACTCCTTGAGGCGCGCGGGAACAGTGCGCGCCGTCGACGACTTGGGCTTGGTCCGGACAGTTACCGGACGGCCGGACAGCGAGCTACCCATTGCTCTCTGTCCGCAAGCCCGCGCCTACGGTGGCCGGAAATCGGGATCAGAATCCCGGCGGCGGCGAAAACGCCGTTGCCTGATGCATTGGTATATTGCCTGTAGTGGAGTTAAAGGGTGGGAGACAAGCGGCGACACTTGTTGTAGTACAAATCGGAAAGCATTTCCTTTCTAGCCTCTTTCATCTTTTCTGTGACACATACCTTCAACAATAAAAAAAAGACGTGTGGCACTCGGGGACTGCCGCGGTAAAGCTATTGCATAGCATTTTTATCAACTTATGCAATTATAATTATTTATTTATTTTATTTATGCAGTATTTTTTTTGTTTTTTTTTTCTTTGATATTAATTGAAGTTACACTTTCACACATTGAGTTGAATTTTGATTGATTGTTCACTCATTTGTTTTCTTATCGGTCATCACGCTCAAAAAACAAATGAGTGGGGGGTGTTAGGTTATTTTCGTTACGGAATTTCTGGATTCGGTCTCCACGCTCAAGGCCCGCGATAGAAGCTATGTAATAGCTTAAAAATATTTGTACTAGCATTCTAGTCCAATATACCACAGTATCTAAAGACGAAAATGTCGTGTTGCCAGTGATGACATGGATCTGAAACGTTGTCGCTCTCAATGGGCCTTATCAGAAGGCTTAAAATCACCCTAAGGATAATTGTACAGGGCTACACTTGGAATTTACTTAATTGATCGCATCGGGTATGAAGATATCCGCAGGAGAACCAAAGTTACCGACATAGCCCGTAGAATTGCCAAACTTTTGCCAAGTTGACTGATCACATTGCTCGCAGGACAGATGGTCTATGGGTCCATCTTCTACTACCTTGGTAGTGGAACTGACCAGCCAGTGTTTGCAGCACATTTTTTTTAATCATTGCTAGGCTCACGATTGACCACTATCTCACCTAATGGAAAGCGGCGATGTGGTCGACGATATAGCACGTCTGCCTAAAAGTAACCTATTCACTTTTGACTCAACCTTTCGAATACAGTAATTAGAGACAAAATAGAAAGACAATGTCACAGCGAATGCGTTCGCTTGGAGTATGAATTAAAGGCACCTAGATTGTAGCTATCAAGAAATACAGATTCCGGCAGGGAATTTCCACTCTTTAGATGTACGCATAATGAATATGTTCCTAAAACCGATTTATGCGTATGCGTGGGATGTCCGTGTTTAAATTATTGCCAGTAGGTACATAGATCTTGCAGGATGATGGCTCGAAAGAGATGGCCTTACCACAAAGAGCAGCTGAAGGATCAAAGGTGGTTTTAAGTCGGAGACACTCCCTCTCTTTTTACTCAGAGCTGGAGAAGTTATTTGTTAATTTCTTAGTTAGAGAGTTAGCCTATTATGTCCCACTGCTGGGCGAAAGCCTCCCTTTTCCACACACGTCTGTCCTCGGCCATTGCGGGCCAGTCCCGTCGGTAGTTGACAAACGTCGAAAATTTCTTACCTCCAAAAAAAAGATATGTGTAGATCATAAATAAACCATCTGTTTCCAACAGGCGACTGCTGAGCTACGATCGTCAGTCCTACTATACGTACAAAGGTTCCCTGACCACTCCTCTGTGCCAGGAGATCGTCACCTGGATCGTCATGGATAAGCCGCTCTTCATCACCGCAGAACAGGTAAGGATTATAATCCATTGGATTTTTTTTTAATTATAGACATTTTGTTCAGATGTATTGAAATCAAATTATAGTGTAAAACGAATACAGTAAAGACTCTGAAAATCTGCTTTTTTTCTAATTAAAAAGGTAAAAAAAAAATGTTTAAATAGAAACTTTGCACGCTTAGTTAAAATTCTTAATAAATAATAATAAATAAAAATAAAAACACGTATTTCTTGGGAAACTTTTGTGAAATATTCGAGTGAATTCGTGGAAATCTTAGTTATGTGGTTTAAGTATTTAATAACACTGAATTTAAAAACTTTAAGTAAAGTCGTTAGATTCTCATCATCGATTATGTCACACTTGAGCAAAAAATCCACCACCTAGCACAAAGTCCATGATACCAAACCAAAGTCACAGACAAAAAGTTAAGTAAAATAAAAAAAATATATTAATTTTTCTCCCTACAGTACCGATTGTTTACCAGCGTGGATGTAGGGGGAGACTTCAACTACCGAAGCCTCCAGCCCCTAAACAACCGGGTGATATACCGCTCGATAGCCTCGTGTGCCTCACTCCTGGCTCCAACCGGCCCTGTGACACTGGTCAGCCTCCTCTCCTGTCTGTCTTCGGCCATGGGAGCAGGCGTCAAAAAGGGCGTTGGAGCAGTCTGGAACATGAAGCGAAAACTCTTCGGAGAAAGTGTTAAAAAGTGCGCAAAGGCTGCTTAAGCAGGTTTAGAAGTAAAGCATCTTTCACCATCCTTGGGTGAGTTCTGGTTTGACCTTTTGACCACCACGGCCACGTCACAAAAAACAAAAGCAAGCTGTTGTCGTTATTACGCAACTTGACAAAAATAAACCGGAGCTTGACTGCGATTCCACGTAATGGTAAGCAGATATGCAATCGTTAATGATGAGGCTCAATAGTTTATTAAGAGACTATTTACTCTAGCCTTGAAGACACCTATTATAAATTATAATCGGACGGGAAGACCGCAGCACGGAAACTGTTGCAGTCCTTCAAAGTACGCGATATAAACGAGGCGAAACGCTAATAATATTTTTTATAATTCATTCTTTAGCAATACAAATAAGAAAAACAATACTTTCTTATAAGATTATTTGTGTTTAAGTCGTGTCACGTAGTAATGACCGTGGCGTGCCGGACACATCTTGCTTTGTTATGTTTAAGCGACAGTGGCGGTCAAAAGGTTAATAACCCAGCTATGAATACCTCCGCATTCCCGTTCATGGGATCCAGAGGGTTTTAATTAATTGTTTTGACAAAATTTTAGGAACTGCCAAATAAGATATTAGTAATTTAGTAGGATGCCAAAAAGAAATGCTGATTTTTTCTTCCTCTATGATAAAACTAACCAGTTTTACTGTGCCATATTCCTATCTCATTGGTAAGTAAAAAATCAGCAAACATTAGAAACATGTGCAGTGATTTTAGGATTTAAAAAAATATGTGTTATAAAGGAAAGTTTTTATCGGGATCTTTTCAATTCAAGTAGGAGTTGTAATTATTCGTAAATTGATTCCTAGTAGATATTCTGCTGTGTGTAAAATTAGAGTAGTTTTAAAGTACCTACTACAAAAATAATAGAATATTTTACATATATCCATATTCTAAAAATAAACAAATAAGTAACTGTATTCATACGAAGATATGGCTCAAAGGGCTTAGGATTCAAGCTTAAAACATTATTTAAAAAATGTACGAAAAAGACATTCGATGTGGACGAAAGACATTGTTAATGAAAATTTATTACGCAAGAAAACATGGACGAAAGACTAGGTGATATGGTCGAACGAATTTAGCCTTCCCTAAGGGGTAAATAGAAAAAAAAAAACATGCGATGTGGTCCATAGACGTATGAAATAATTCAGACATAAAATTTTATTTTACTAATATAAATTTCTTGTTATACAGGCATACAAGTAAAATAATTCATAAATATTGTCGATCGGCGATAATATCTAGAGAAGATAATATAATAAATCGACGATCAATGTCGTAAATTTTCGCCATTTCATTCAATACTTTCATCTCTTCTTCGATCCAAACGAAGATTTAGCATCGGCTATTACATAGATACGTTATCATAATACGTTACTTATAATATTCACAAAATATATGGCCATTAGAAATATAATATATTATGTATTATCGCCGATTTCTAGTCAACAACAATAATAAAGATTATTTAACTAATCCAGCGTACTTATTCACGTGTTGATAAAATACATCTGAGATGTGTGATTCGATTATGACATTACATTTCGTGATTGTCACGCGACTTATTTATGAATTAAAAATTTAATTAGTTTTTAATTACGGATTATTTTTACGTTCCGCTTTAATAATGTAGATTGCACTGGAGTTGCATGTTTTCAGTAGTATCTAATCGTCTTTCTTCGGTTCTTATTTTCAGTAATAAATTTTTTTTTTCAATATTTTTTGTGATCAAAAATATTATTCTTCACTAAAAATAATAATTGTACACAAAATATTAACGCACTTTTTACAATTATTATAGGACTTCGAGCAAAATGTTCGGTTTCGGCCGAGTGTCGGTTTATGTCGTGGTTATTTTTTTAAAACCACACAGTAAAGCATATATTTTAGTGCACAATTAGATACTATTTTTGATGGAACAAAAGCATATTTTGTAATAGAAAACTTGAATAAATTGAGGAACAGTTAAATACTACCCATATTTTTTACAGTCAATTCATCTCTTTCAAGATTTTTTAAACACAAACAGTATTTGTTTCATGTATTAATTAGTATGTTCAAAAAGATAAAAATCTGCAATTGAAAACTAGTTACATTCTCATTCAGCATAAATGCACAAAAAGATTGTATCAAATCATGATTAATAATTAATCGGTTATCACACATTTCGGTAAACTTGTCACGTGAAAATAATTACACATGATTTAACACGTGACAGAGAATTTGGAAATTTTTGGAAAAAAAAAATCTTAATTACAGAGACGCTCATATAAAATCGATAGACCCGTTTTAAAAGCTTGAACTATTTTATCTGTGACTTCGTGAAATAATCAAATAGCAACTCCCGCTGTGGGTGGATTAAGAGAAAGTGTCAGAATTTTACTGACTAAAACCCACCCGTGTTTCTTTAGTTACCCTTTGCGTTCCAGGACCAACTGGACCACGGTAACTTTTTCGAATAATCTGTTACTCTGGAGCCCCAAATCCACTATAAGTATTATGACTAGGCATTTATGGAAGTTCGGAGGCAAAAGGGCTAGCTACCATTACGAAAATCTGTGATGTAAGCCGAAATACCTTCACACAACATAAATCAGCTTATACAGGGGCAAGCCACCCTCCCCCCTCCTTCCAAAATAACCCTGGATACACCAATGCAATAAATTAATATTTGGGTACCCATAATAACCTTATCACGAAACTATGGTCGCCCATCAGAAAGTGATACTACACAAAGTCACAATCATATTATTATAATAGTTAATCTTTATCAGAATATTAAATGATATCTCTATTAGCGTAGTTATATTAGACTATAGGATTAATATCACAATGCAATATAATACTATTACACCAATAAATATAATTTATTAGTGTAATAAGTGTTTTAATTTTAATAATAGATTTATTAGTTGTTTATGAGTTATGACGTATTTAATATGTGTGAATAAATAAATATTATAATCGTTACAATTTTGTGTATTTTGGGTTTTAATTTTTTTTTTATTCATAAAAGAATGTGTAATCATTCATTGTGTTCATTATTATTGTATAAATAAGGTTTTATTTTATTGATATTCTTATTAATGGTAATAAATAATCGGCTGTGAAATGTAAACGATTTGGAAACGTGTGCGTGACAATGTGTTAATATGTATTAGGTTTCAAGAAATCTGTACAGTATATAATAATTATGAAATTATATGACAAATTCATAGAGTGAATAAGGTATTTTATTTCTTTATCACTTACCTACTTACTTCATTTTCAAAAGGTTGTCTATCTAGAGAGTGGTCAGGTTATTGTTTTGTAGCAAACAGGTAATTCCCTCGCTATCCAAAAGTAATTATTAATTATTGGATAGCGAGGGAATTATCTGCTGTGTTAGAACCTATCGGCTTGGTATGTACCTAACAATGGGATAAAACCAAACGACATGACGTTGGTACCGTTGAAGGTGGGTGGACCTCTGGTTTGGGACCTAACCCGTGTCGACAACCTTGCGCTATTTCATGTTCCTAGTTCGAAGGGCAGCGGCTGGTGAGACCTTCAAACGACTCAAATACTGTATGTAACCTTATTACTAACAAGGTTACATACAGTCCTACTTGTTGGTAGCTAGCCAAGATGGGCTATGGCAACAAGAGAGAGAAAGAGATACAAACCACAAAATAGAGTATAGAAGACATATAAGAGTATAGTACAGAAGACAATCTCATGTAAGTATGATACCTACGCTCGGTGGACGCACACTAATGAGAGTTTGAGCCGGAACTGTTCGACGAGCGGGCCGAGGCGCTCCGAGATATCGTGTCCGTGAGCGGTGTCTATGTGTGCGTTGCTCGAGCGCGCTTTGTATGTAGATTGACTTCTGTACCTATCTATTTTGTGTACAAACCCAGAGGCACAGAGGACTGAAAGCTTAGAGGGCTTGGACAAAAACAATATGTATGTAATGCTATCAGCGACTTAATCCACGTAGAAATACGAAACGTTTAGGAAATGATTACTAGTGTTAGCCTACAAAACCGATGAATGAGTGCATTCCTACTTGCGTGCACACAGTCAAACAGAGAAATACTCGCTGTTTTCACTGTGTTATACTTTTGAATAGTTTGAAGTTCGTTTGTAACCTTGTGATTAAAATTGAGTTCTCAAATAAAAAATAAAAAGTTATAATTAAATGTTTTATTTGTTAAAACTGCGTTTAACTACACATGTAGATAACTGTTATACATTTAAATTGTGTGTAACTTGATATATTACTTAGGCTTTATTTCATCGCAATCGGTTGACTATATCGAAAGATATACTACATTCATTGACTGCTAAGCGGTAAGAAGTTCGCTCGGTCAGCTAGTATTTAATACTACTTTTTTTAACTTCTCCTGCTCTGGGTAAAGCAAGAGTGAGTGTCAGAATTATACTGACTAAAATTCACTCGTGTTCCTACACGGATGGATTTTTTCCTCTTAAATCGTAAAGGGATAGGGATCCTTCCGTTTTTCGAACCGGAAGGACCCCTTCAAGTACCTGCCCCCCTAGCCAAGTTACAAACGTTTCGCTTGCGCCGAACGCTTCGAGTTGACCTTGCCGCCAATTCTTTTGTTCTGACCACGTGACTGAGCGATAAGACGACGTCATTCCCGTACATTTGAAGCTTTCTACAAGCGTTAACTATTGCAGATTAGCAACTTGGCTAGGGGTACAGGGCTGTTGTGACTCTTTGAAACAATCTTGCAGCCCCGCCTAGACCCTCTGGTATTTAGGTACTTCCTGAGCTCCACAAAATGAACATCATTATCATTATTTTCAATCGAAATCCATCAATCAAAATCTCTTTATCAACGAGACTGCAACACTTTTGAAGCTGATAATTTTGCCGCAGAAGGTAATGGTTCGATGACTTTTGCAACCTAAAACAATGGCACTTATTAGTCCTTAACATGAGTATGTGGCTGTACAAATGTACCTAATTATTTATTAAGTAAAGGTACTATTTTTGTAGATATTATAGTACAATTTATCATAACTTCAAAATGGTACGCGATACAATAGGACCTTTTGATACAAGAGAAGAAAGTTTGTCACTGCGACCGAGGAGGAATTCGCCCGAGCCGTAGGCGAGGGAGCTATGGATCCGAGTACTGCAATGATAAAATTCCATGTGTATCCAACGGAGTTTTTCTATACACTTACGAAGAAATAAATAAACGAGGGTTGACGCATGACTCGTGGGAGTCGCTTCACTTTGGTGCTAAGCCTGATACGATACACCGAATAAATTGAAACGGGGGTGAGCTCGCGTACTTTAGCACACAAGTGCGAAAAATAGTAAATTGCGTGCTTAAAAGCGGTAGAAATAAGAGTGGGTTTTCGAGTAAGTGTATTGAAAAAAATATGAGTAAATATATATACTATAGGTCCTGTATTCGTATTCAGCGGGCCCAAATTGACAGTACAATCAGTTATTTACATATATCGAGGATTCGAAATTATTAAAACATACATATTTTGAATGGCGAATCATTTCATATTCTATAATCATTATTGTTTTCACTTTATCGGTGTCTAAGCACAGGTGTCGATAATTATAATTCGTCAAGTTTATCAACGTAAATGAATCATAAATCTACTTCTGATTAATTACATAATACAAAGATGAGGACTGATAACATTTTATTTTTGTTAAACTGAAAAGGTTTTGAGAATTCAATTAATTGTACTAATTATTTTTAATCATAAAGAAAAATAAAATGTTATATTGATATTTCTGTTCCTCTTGTGATGAATGAAATAGTTTGTGGGTTATTCAGCAGTGGTCAAAATTTGTTCTAGCAACAGTAATGTAATAGCATAGCATAATCAGCCTTTTTCTGTTCCCATTGCTGAGAATCAGGCCTCCTCTCTAGGATAGTGAATGGGCCCTAATCCACCATGCAGCCCAGTGCGGGGTGGTGGATGTAACATGTCTTTGAATTTTTGGTTCTAGAACATGCCAGTGTCCTCACGAAGTTTTCCTTCACCGTTTTGAGAGCTATCGATACTCGATACCGACTACGTAAATATTTTGTATGGCAAATGTTGGTTCCGTAAGTTACCGCTAGAGGCGCTGTAAAATTTGCCGTACAAAATATTTACGTAGTTTGTATCGAGTATCGACAAATACTATTGCTTTAAACTCATGGTAGAGGTACAGGTGAAGAATCCGAATGGATTCGACACGCACCTTTCATTGTAGCGACACTTGGGGGGAGGCTTATGTCCAATAGTGCACTTATTTTCTTGAAATGATGGTCACCAAGTATTGGTCAAAGAGGCCTTCCAACGCCGCGTCTTTCGGTACTCGATCGCCGCAGAACCTATCAGCCCCGTCAACCATCTGTTCTACGATCATTGTGTCCCTCCCTTGAGTTTGGTGATTCCATAGACTTACGTACAATGAATATGTTCTTAAAACGATTTGTGCGTATGGGTGGGAGATTCACCAATCACTATGTCCCATTGTGCATTGCCGGTATAGTGGTCCAATGATGGAAGTGGTCGTGTAGATATCATAAAATATATAATACAGTATATTTAATGGTAACTGCACGACTTATATATTACTTTCACCTGTAAATAAAAGTAATGATAGTCGCTCAAACTTATCTATACCATACAATGTTACTTTATTTTAAGCTATTGCATAGCTTCTATCGCGGGCCTTGAGCGTGGAGACCGAATCCAGAAATTCCGTAACGAAAATAACCTAACACCCCCCACTCATTTGTTTTTTGAACGTGGTGACCGATAAGAAAACAAATGAGTGAACAATCAATCAAAATTCAATTCAATGTGTGAAAGTGTAACTTCAATTAATATCAAAGAAAAAAAAAACAAAGGAAAAAAAATACTGCATAAATAAAATAAATAAATAATTATAATTGCATAAGTTGATAAAAATGCTATGCAATAGCTTTACCGCGGCAGTCCCCGAGTGCCACACGTCTTTTTTTTACTAGCTTTTCCCCATGGCTTCGCTCGTATAAAATAAAGCCTTATGTCATTCAGGAATAAAGCAACTTTCTATCGGTGAAATAATTTCAGCAATCGGACCAGTACCCCTAGCCAAGTTGCTAATCTGCAATCGTTAACGCTAGCAGAAAGCTTCAAATGTATGGGAATGACGTCATCTCAACGCTCAGTCACGTAGTCGGAACAAAAGAATTGGCGGCGCGGCCAACTCGAAGCGTTCGGCGCAAGCGAAACGGTTGTAACTTGGCCAGGGAGCCTGTATTTACAGAGATTACCTCCTACAAACAAAAAAAAAAAAAAAAAAAAAAGAAACTTTACTTACCTCTTTATTCTATTAGTGTAGATTATGAAGCAGAAGAGTTTGTTTGGTTGAAAATGCTATTATCAGGAACTACTGGTTTAAACTGAAAAACTATTTTAGTGTTGGAAACCTCATTTGTCGAGGAAGACTATATACCTACCATCACGCTACGACACGCAGAGCATTCACCAAAGACACTAAAACCGCGGGGCACAGCTAGACCTTAATGAAAAATCTTCACATTTTTTAATTTTTGCAAAAAAATCCAATTCACTCAATTTAATTCGAGATTCCTCCATGCCTGTAAATTGGTCCTAAAATTCACGTATAGATCATTTTCAGTCATTACAGATAATCAGCAGCCAGAAAATATGACATCAGTCTGGCCAACGGGTATCATGTTTCCCAGTTACGCTTCAAGCATTTTTTTGTAGCGGCACCGCCGCACACGAGCCACAAAAAAGGCCGCCTCAAAATGAAGCTTGAAGCGGCGGTTTCTTGAACCTGGGTGCGGAGACAGTTAATGGGTTGTGGAGGTCAGTTAGACGTTTCAAGTAAAACATAAGTATCCAGCTGCAGCTGGTAAGACTAGAAGCCGACCCCAAATAGACGGAAAGAAGTTTAAACGGTTTTTTTTCTTCGGGAAGGTGGCTAGCGTAAACTACATATAAATAGTTTTGCAATAATGAAAATAAAGATTTTTTTATTATTATTGATAAACTCGCGTTTGACCACTACCGCACCTGATGGTAAGCGATGATGTGGCCGACGATGGAACACACTTGCCTAGAAGTAACCTATTCACTCTTGACTTAAAGACCCCTAGGTTGTAACCATCAGGAATCACAGACTCCGGCAGGGAAAATATTTCTAAATTATCATTTACAATATAGTCATTTATCTTGAAAGTTAAACTTGTTTATTATTGAAAAAACTATTTATAGCCGCGTTAATACTTTTCAAAACAAAGGTAAAGATTAAAATATATCCTCGATTATGTATCGCCTACGGTAGTGATTAGTATCATAATATTTCTTTATTATCTGTCCTGATGTTCGGCTGAATGTAGGTACTTTTTTATATATATGTTCACCAATATCTCGGTCAATTGTGATACCGAGTTTGAAAATTATTTTTTTGATTGAAAGGTTGGTCCAAATTGGTCCCATAGAAATACTCCTCATATGATCACAGCAGAACTGTCGTAACAAGTAAGATTGCTTTGTTTATACGTGTAGTCGATGACTGACTGAAAGACAAAGGGGAAAGGGATATATTGAACTGATCTGATGATGATGCCGGAAGTTAGGCACTGGAACTCTGTAATAAATTAATGTAATCTAACCGAGTTTGAGATTATTAGAACTATCATGAGATGAACTCTGGCTATAAGGTATTTAATTTTGGCTGAAGGGTACTTTTAAGTGGTGACTAAAAAGTGTAAAATTAAAAAAAGTATAAAATATAAAACTACTAGCTTTTACCCGCGGCTTGACCCGCGTAAAAAATTTGCCTATGTCCGTCTCCAGGGTCCCAACTATCTCTGTACCAAAATTCATCAAAATCGGTTTTGCCATTTAGGCGTGAAGACGTAACAAACAAACAAACTCACTTTCTCTTTTATAATATTAAGTAAGGATTTACAAAAAAAATATACAAACGACTTCAATGTAAAAACAAAACACTAAAAAGTGCAAAATTAATTTCGGAAGTCAGTGTTATGAAGAAACAAAACCATATATGTATTTTGGTATAGAAACAGCGACTTCCGAAATTAAAGCTATTTTGCACTTTTTTGTTTTTTTTTTACATTGAAGTCGGTTGTATTTTTTTTTTTATTATTTTATGTATATGTGGTAGGTCTCAAAATAGGTCTTAGGCTATTTTCTACCCTCCTACCTCCATTTTTTTCTAGCTGAATCAGCTAGATACACTGTAAACTGATCAAAACAAACTCAGCCCACCTCTGGCTCTAATCCGTCTGGCCGAGAAGCGCAAAACTGATCTAATATTTAAACACAATTTGGTGCAGGCTCCACCGATGCATATGAGATACCTTTCGGAGTGAAGGGGCAAGCAGGCTTCATTGAAAATTTATTGAATTTCATAGTTTCACCCGCAATTTCATTTTTAATTACGTTTTCAGAACATCAGATTATTAAGTATGGTTAGTAGCGTTTAAACCTGAAAATATAGCGGGGTAATGTTCTTAGCATATTATTATAGTATTGCATAATTAGCCTTTATAATGTTAGCAATGCTGGGACTCAGGCTTCCTCTTTAGGAGAGGGAATGGGCTTGTCTTCGAATTTTTAATTCTAGAACATTCTCACGATATTTTCCTTCACTGTTTTGAGAGCAGTGGTGATGAATTTTAGGGAACTGGAAGACTTTGTGCACGTCTGCACAAAAATGAACATAGTAATCCGACCCGGGAAATCAATCGTACACCTTATTTTTGAGGGTCTAGCTAACGGAGATAATTTTTATAGGTAGGTATAATTTTTCAGATTGTCCACCAGCAATTTGCTCTTAAATACAATTTGGTGGAGTTGAAAGTACCATACTAAAGATATGTATGTGAACAACCCAGTTCTCAAAAAAGAAAAGTCAACCTGATATTACCATTTTCGAGAGAAGTGTTAGGATCGATCTATCACTACTGACGGACTATTTTATCCTATAAGCCTGAAATAGTGGTGATAGATCGACTACAGTATCGCATAATGGTCGTCGAAATAGCGGTCCCACATGCCAAGAATCTCATGAATGATAAGCAAACTAAGTAACTATCTTGACTTGGCTTGCAAAATTATGACGATGAGTGGTGTGACGAGGGGATACAGCACTCATTGTGCCGATAATCGTAATTTCCAAATTTTTAATAGCAATGAGCCTCGATGAACATTTGGCTTGATCCAGAAACTATAATAGTACTCCCAAGGGGACACCTCTTTGAAGTGCTGTGATTCTTTATTTTTATTAATTTATAGTTTTATATCTTCTTCTTCTTCCTGCCCTTGTCCCATTTTATTTGAGGTCAGCGCAACACGTTTTTTTCTTCCATTCTGTCCTGTCACTCGTCATGCAGTCAATCAGTCAGAAAAGGGAGATAGTGATAACTAACTCCCTTTTCTTTCATATCACTTCTCACACAAGCCATCCATCTTTTCTTTGGCCTCCCTCTCCCTCTGCATCCATCCACATGTAAATTCATAACTCTTTTAGCAACATGTTTTTCATCTCTCCTCTTTACATGACCATGCCAAGACAAACGGTTTCCTTTCAACCTTTCAGCCACTGGCGCCTATATATTATAGATTATAAAATTAATTTATAGTTTTATATAAATAACATGTACATTTGAATGTAATGAAAAATTGTTCAAAATCAAAAGTTGGTAAATTATTACTCGTACATGTCCGTAATAGCATTGCGGTAGAAACTCTTACACTATGGTTTTTGTAGGACATTAAAATTCTTAACCACAAACTGTCTTGAAGCAATTATAAAATTAAATTATTTATTATGTTATTGCTTAAACGTTATAGTTACCTTAATATTTAAATAATAAAGAGTATAAATAGGTACCGCGCACCGGAAGACACAACATAGGAGGGCCTCCCACAAGGTGGACCGATGCCCTGGTGAGAGTCGTGAGAATCTGATGAATGCTAGACGCACAAGTCCATAGAAATCTTAATAATAAGGCAATTATTATTTAGATTTTATTTTCTCCTTATTATTAAGATCTCTGAGACCGTTCGCTGTGACAATACTTAGGGAAGCCTGTGTCCAACAATGGAATGGCTTTCTGCTGAAATAATAATGATGATAATCATGACGATTGATATCATGCGCTCCCTCTGAATATCAAGATGGCGTCTAGCCGGTTTTCCTTTAAAGTGAAGGCACGTGAGCATATTCGCAAGATGTTGATAGAATCATCACAGCAGTGATTGGTTGGATTTGTTTTTTTACTACAGCATTATTTATTTATATGTTTGTATCTAAGTATGTATTTACTATTATATTTGTTTCTCTTCCGTTTATCTATTTATTAAGTATCACACAACGCCGTCTAGTCCCAAGCTAAGCAGAGCTTGTGTTATGAGTACTATATATTTACATACTTATATATTTCTAAATACATACATATTAGAGATAAATTACACCGAGACACAAAACAAAATGATCATGCTCATCACATAAACATTTGTCCTGGGTAAATAAATATTAATATCATTGTTCAGGCAGGAGCCATAGTCTTAACATACTTCCAGGTTACTAGTCCATTTAACACTAAAAAAACCATAGCCCTATTATCTTTGTTTTCTATATGTCGCAATAGTGTTTTACCAACCGGGGGTTGTCTTTGGATGCACTAGCATATTGCGTACAGAGATAATTGCCGATTGATACCACTTCCAACAAAAACGTCTAAGGAGCCTCTGCGGTTTGGTTTCCGACTCCTCGTATACCTTCCAAAGGTCCAGGTTCTAAGATATAATAACCCATGCTAATGATAATGCCATCAAAAACATAACTTGTAAAAAAACCAAGGCGCTCTGCAACTCAGTTCTTTTACCGTGAAAAGTTGTCAGATCCATGTAATACCAAGTCGGTTAATTTATTCAGTTCGTACTTAAGAAACCTTGATGACCTAAACTAACTTGGCAATCGGACTAAAAAATCTAATTTAATATAATACCTATTACTTTTGATATACATGGACAAAATTAAGAAACTTTAACTAGTTATAATTCTTAAAGTACAGGTTCAAATTGAAAGAAATTTTAAATATACCGTGCTTATACAATGCCTGCTTAGTTACTGAAAAATCAGGCGTCTAGTTTTATACACTACGAAGTTATAAGGGATTGAATATAGCCTGAACTGTTTCGAAAAAAGAAAGATACGGGCGTGCCACTTTTTTTGCGTGCCTTGGTGGGGCACTGCTGTGCCCTCCAATAAATAGGTAATTCCATAAAACCATTTTTTTTTTGTATTTTATTCTCTAGTTACATACGAGTATACACACATGATTTTGCGTCAGCTGAATTAATAAGTGGGTTAAAGTCAATGTTGCATTAATTATGAGGAGTTAGCTTACCTTACTTTCGACTACTATGCTTAGACATCGACAAAAACAATGGTTTGTAGGTCAGTACAGTGAAATTTGAAGTCAGTATTAATATACTTTAAATACGTAAGTCTGACCTTGAGTATAATGCTCTAGGCGCTCTCATGGTCAATGGAGTTTAATTATCTACATATATTCCACAATTATTCTAGCAGGATATTCAGCGTCTCCCATTTTATGGTCGGTGTAGTTTTCATTACGGTTTAAACATTTCGATGAGTGTGGACTGGGTCGTTTTTTACCTATTAGCGGCCCCAGATACATTATGATATTGACCATACCTCCTAACCTATGATTATGGTCATAGGTTAAGCACAATTTTGTTAGAAGAGACAAAGAACGATACCTATACAAAGTTTTAGCTTTATTTTTATTTATTTATAGTTTATTAGATATTGTAGGTAACGCAAGCTTATCAATCAAAATAAGGTTCCTTTCTCTGGACTTATCTTAGACCCTGTCTCCAATACCGATATCTACACTATGGCTTTTTTTTCGTAATACGATAACACAAGCTGTACGCAATAGTACCCAAGTACAACAGTATCCAATGAGACGCGAGAACGCAACGCGGGAATTGAAGAGCGACTCTATCTACCAATGACGTGTCGCCGACGGCGCACACCCGCCCGCACGTCGCCAAATAGACCTTAGAATTGAATACTGCGCATGCCCCTTCCACTTTTGCCGAGCGATCTTGATTCACCGCGCGACCTGTACAAAGATGGATGACATTCATTTTTGCAGCTCGGACGTAGTAGATCAACTTTAATCGAGAAATAGGATTAAGCTGGATTTTGTTTTTTCGTATTTTTTGAAGAGGCGGAGAGATGCAGTCGAGTACTACTTAGGAAGGCTTTGTTATCCATTTTATATTATAGTTCCACCAGTTCACTATATTTCTAAATTTCCGTTGTGTTTACTAAACAGCCACTAGGCAAAATTAATAGCGCATTACATTACAAATAAGTTATAAATACTTACACAAAAAGGTCACTATCATATGAAGGTTACAATTATATATCGCTACTGAGGACGCCAGTTTGCTCCAAACGAGTGAGTTGCATTAATTAAAAAATTGTTATCGCTAATTTGATTTTTAGGGTTCATCGGCGGTTAGTCTTATTACCAGACTTCACTGTCTGTCCGTCTGTCTGTCACCAGCTGTATTTCAAGAACCGCCGTAGCTAGTCAGTTGAAATTTTCAAAATATGTATTTCCGTTGCCGCTGTAACAACTGAAAACTAAAAAAAAATATTGAAAAGGGGTTTCCATACAACAAACGCGATTTTTTTGCCGATTTTTCCTAAGAACGGGACGAAACCCTTCGTGCAAGCTTCGTGCGAGTCCAACTCGCACTTGGCCAGTTTTTAATATCATTGCTGAGACTAGCATCGCCTTTTCTTTTCAGTCATCAAGATTTTGAATAAGAAGAGTTGTTTGTTGGAAGTTATTTTATCGAGCAGCAGTATTTTATTGAGAGCAGTGGTAGCCGAGTGGTAACGGCCCCGACTTACGAGTTGTAGGTCGCGGGTTCGAACCCAGCCAGGCGCATTACTTTGTGTAATAATATAATCAATAACTATATCACAATAATAAAATAAATAACCAATTCCGAAATAATATATAAAAGACAATGTAATCAACTGCAAACTCTGCTTACTTTGTGTAATTTATTTCATCACCGCTGCTCTCAAAACGGTGAAGGAAAACATCGTGAGGAAACCGGCATGTCCTAGAACCAATAATTCGAAGACATGTGACATTCACCAACACGCACTGGGCCCGCGTGGTGGATTACGGTCCATTCCCCTCTCCTAGAGAGGAGGCTTGAGTCCCAACAGTGGGAACATTTAAAAAAGGCTGGTGATGATGTGATTTTATCGAACCGTTTGGGGTTGTAACTCTTGTATCTTGGGGTCCGAGTGCTCACAAGTTGCGATCTGTCGAAACGTCTAGTTGACACTTCGCGTGGTCTGTTGTGATCCAAGGGCTGGATTTTATCTCGGACAGAGGATAAGCATAGTCACGCAGCGTGGTAATGCCGTCAGTCTTTTGGGTACACTTGCTGTCAGAAGAATGTTTGGGAGATTTTTTTTTTGGAAGAAGTTTGTGTGTTAATGTGTGTGTTTATAATTTTTTCACGCTTAAACGGCTAAATGGATTTGAATGAAATTTAGCAGACGGATAGACCATAGTCTGAAGTTAAAGTACCCAGGACATAACCTGGAACAGCACACATGGTACTTTTTATTCCGGGAGCAGAAAACTGCTTTTACACGGACAAAGCCGCTGGCTGGAGCCAACATAGTATAGTTCGTTAGGTTTCTCAAAATTAAGGAGAAACAATGAAAGAACGAGATACAAGGTCTTCAAGACTAGATCGAATAGGTTCATAATTAACTAGTGCGATTCACCATCAACGATTGCATCGCTACTTACCGTCAGGTGGGATCGCAGTCAAGCAATGGTCCTATACTAAATCTGAATATAGTTTGTTTAGAATCAGCAACTGAATCAATTCCAATAATTTTTACACAATGTCAAATCCAAAAAATCTTTTAAATAGGTCACAAGTTGGATACCACTGACACTAAGTACAAGGTCACGGCAAGTCATAGCAGGCATTAGGTACCAGGGAACAGCTGGGTGCGAAAGCAAAAAAGCCCCTCAGTCGCCCGGATAACCCGATGAATTTGTTATTTTTCATGATGCAGTTAAGAAATTTCGTACATAGACTCTTTATATAAGAATGCTAGATATGTGTTTTGAGTTTTGCATGCAGATACTTAAACTAATGTTGTAAAATTAAAAAAAAATACACACCATTTTCTCCTGAAATATCTTTCTATCAAGAAGTAGTTCCCTGACCTTACAATAGAGTATTTCTATTTATATACCGGATCAGATCGTGCTAGCAATTGTGATTGTCTGCAAGGATGTGACCTAATGGCCGGCTGCCCAGCGAGAGTGGTACTTCCTCTATAAAATATATCACACTAGTTACAGCCAGCGGTTTCGTTTGCACAAAAGCATAAAAATATCACAAAGGAACTGATACCTGGAATAAAAAGTATCCTATGTCCTCTTCCAGGATTTCTTCTTCTTCCTGCCCTTGTCCCTACTTATTTGGGGTCGGCGCAACACGTTTTTTTCTTCCATTCTACCCTGTCACTCGTCATGCTATCACTAACTTCCTTTTCTTTCATATCATTCTTCACGCAATCCATCCATCTTTTCTTTGGCTCTCCACCCATCCACATGTATACTCATAACTCTTTTGATAACATGCATTTCATCCCTCCTCTTTACATAACCATACCAAGACAAACGATTCCCCTTCAGCTTGTCAGTCACTGGCGCCACTTTCAAACTTCCTCTAATATACTCATTTCTCACTTTATCCAATCTCGTCACACCACACATCCATCTCAACATCCTCCACAGTCCTCTTCCAGGATTTATATATACTAAATTGTGTTCATTACAATCCGTTACCGACAGACAAAGTGACTGTCTTACATATGATAGTTATGGGTATTAATAGAGAACGGATTGCTGTGATTGGGTTGGGTAATATCAATCACTTACAGACAACATTTAGACTAAACAAGAGAAGATAGGTAGATTTGTGGGCTGTCAGTCAATGTACAAAAATCATAAATAAAATTAATTAGACATAAGCTACTATACTCTCCTCATCTTTGGGATAGCTCTACCAGATACCAGCCTGACGCATTTGAGTCAATTAAGAAGCGGACTTACCAGTCTTGAGCACCGACGCCGAGTAACTAGCCTGTCGGTTGTATTTCGAGGAGTGTGCGTCGGAATTGCATAACAATTCTATCAAGCCCGTTCCATCATCGGAATATCAGGCATACGGCGATGCGCCACCGAGCACCCCATACATACGCACTGAAGGTTTTGGGAACACATTTATTGTTCTTACAGCTAAGGAGTGGAATTCCCTGCCGAAACCTATGTTTCGATCTGGGGGAAAGTTCAGAGTGAATAAGTTACTTCTTATCAAACATACTCCATCATCGACCTTAAAACATCGAAATTACACCAATTTTACACTTTTACGCTCAAACGCCTTAACGAATTTAGTACAAGGGTATGCCATGTCCTGGAATAACGCATATAGTCTTGTAAAAAGTATCAAAAATACTTATTTTTGATACTTTTTACAAGGTTCTTCTATTAGTGAACAATGATCAAGATGTCTTAATCAACCTTGATTATTGAACCAGTTTTGACTACATCAGAATTCATTTTACCCTAACAATTATCCAAGTCGTTCAGACAGACTACAGTATACTTTATATTCCTGGAGTACCGATGTTCCCTTGGGATAAATTTCTACTTTTACGTGGGCAAAACCACTTGCAGGAACTAGTTTAACACGAACGAACAGGCCCCTCAAGGTCTAAAGATACTAATACACTTATTTATCCCTCCATAACCACTTTTATGAGTATTTCATGCAAGGTTCCACGATAGCGAATCTGAAGAACTAGATACGACAAATGCCATATTTAACCTAAATCCCAAGTATTTGTCGAGGATTTACTTTTATTACTGGTTTTTTTTAACCTAAATCTTGAAACATATTATTTGGTATTTGTACTAGAAAAGGTGATAAGATAGTATTTTCCGTCGAACGTATCTGTGGGTACGTAAAGGTTCATGGTTAAATAGCGACAGTACTGTCCATAAAAAAAAATACGTTTAAGTAGAACCTACCGAACAGCAAGCGAGAAATCCTCTTGGCCCTAACGGCTTAACAGAATACCAGCGCTGCATTATTTATCTATACATCTATACATATAAATAAAATTGGAGTGTCTGTTTGTAATATTGAAATAACCGCTTTTTACTACATGCATATGATTATATATAATACGGTACATACACCAAAATAACATTTTTTACAACTTTGTCTGTCTGTCTGTCTGTTTGTTCTGGCTAATCTCTGAAATGGCTGGACCGAGTTTGACGGAACTTTTATTGGCAGGTAGCTGATGTATTATGGAGTAACTCAGGCTACTTTTATTTTAGAAAAAATAAATTCAAAATCTTGTAGTCCACGCGAACGAAGTCGCGGGCACAGCTAGTCGTTTTATATAACGCAGCATATGCTAAGTTGACATTTCTTTTTCATTGTGTATTTTTAGTTTATATGATTGTGTGAGGCACGAATAAACGAATTTTTCTTTCTTTTTCTCATGAGAAGCCTAGGGGCTGTTTCACAATACACGAATCATCAACATCATCATCAGCCTCTTTAATGTTCCCACTGCTGGGAATCTGGTCTCCTCTCTAGGAGAGGGAATGGGCCGTAATTCACCACGCGGGCCCAATGCGGGTTGGTGAATGTCACATGTTTTCGAATTGTTGGTTCTAGGACATGTCGGTTTCCTTATGATGTTTTCCTTTACCGTTTTGGGAGCAGTGGTGATGAAATAAATTACACAAAGTAATGCGCCTGGCTGGGTTCGAACCCGCGACCTTACAACTCGTAAGTCGGGGCCGTTACCACTCGGCCACCACTGCTCTACTTCCTGAGTAAATCCTAAAAATGGAACAGAATTTTTATGAAGTTATCAGCCAAATAAATTAACGGAAACCTAATCATAAGTGGTGAACAGGCTCTAAAACTGATAATTTATCACGAGCGTTTTTGTGGGTCACTTAGCAGGTTAACAATAAATGGGTGTAATGTATTTATAAATGTATGTATTTAGAAATATATAAATATGTTTATCAGTTGTCTAGTACCCATAACACAAGCTCTGCTTTGCTTGGGGCTAAACGGCGTTGTGTGATAGTGTTGAATATTATTAAAAAAATATATAAAAAAATGAATGTTGTTGATGATGTTGTTTTTTAATTTACTTTATTTCTAAAAATTGTAACTTAGGGTTCACTTTAATTTACATTTACATTGGTTATATCTTTTTAGGGTTCCGTAGCCAAATGGCAAAAAATGGAACCCTTATGGATTCGTAAACTGTCTGTCTGTGTCTGTCCGTCCGTATATTACAACCACTTTTTTCCGAAACTATAAGAACCATACTGTTAAAACTTGGTAAGTAGATGTATTCTGTGAACCGCATTAAGATTTTCACACAAAAAAAGAAAAAAAAAAACAATAAATTTTAGGGGTTCCCCATACTTAGAACTGAAACTCAATTTTTTATTTATTAAACACATGCGTGTGGAGGTATTTATGAATAGGTTTTCAAAAATGATATTGAGGTTTCTAGTATAATTTTTTTGTAAACTGAATAGTTTGCGCGAGAGACACTTCTAAATTGGAAAAATGTGACCCCCCTGGAGCTACTAAAATAAGAGAATGATAAAACTAAAAAAAGTATTACCATGAAAACCTCCACCGAAAATTGGTTTAAACGAGATCTAGTTAGTAGTTTTTTTTTTTAATACGTCATAAATAAATAAAAAATACACTATTATTAAAACATCGATCAAAGTTACGAACTACAAGAACTTTTATATTATGTTACTTGCTGCTACGGAACCCTTCATGGGCGAGTCCGACTCGGACGCTTTTTTTTCATCAATCACTCGCTATGTTCCCCTTAAATTAGATTTTTTTTACGTTACTTGCAATTGAAATAATTTGACTAACACAATTTTTGAGGTAGGAAATCAAATGACATAAGAAAATGGCCATATAATACTTACGATGTGGTGGCAATTTTTTTTTTTTGAGAGAGTAAAAGTAAACAAGATATACTTACTAAATTAAGTTTCTTCACCTTGAAAAACTACTTGTAAGTATCTCTATGCAGGGCCGTTTTATCCATTAGGCAATTTAGGCAACTGCCTAGGGGCCCCGCCAGGTTCTAGAGCCCCGCGCTTCAGAAAAAAAAATATGTTTTTTTTTTTCATAAACAGTAAAAAAATTCGACATACCATTTAACTAGCAATCCTAGCATTGGATTATGCGAAAAGCTGTCAACAGATGGAGTTTAATAAAACACAATCTTTCATTAGCAACGTGTGAGTGCAGAGCATATTCATTGGCTTTTGCTGATAATTTTGTTTATATCAATTTTTATAATATAAAATTGAATCAAACAACTACATAGAAAAACAATAAAATATGTAAACTAAGTTAAAAAAATGATTTAACTACTTATATATATATATATATATAATTAAATTACAAACTTAGTTCAGAAATTATTTTGTAAAATTTTTCAAAAACTGTTCAACCCGTCAAGTACAAAATAATTTTTGAGATTTTTTCATATTTTCTAAACTTAGGGTTCAAAAGTTAGGGGGGGGGACACATTTTTTACTTTTCAAATTTCAACTTTCTAGCTAACACTCACTGAGATTATCCTAGGACGGACGGACAGACAGACAGATTTGGTGAAACTATGTAGTTGACTACGGAACCCTAAAAACAATGTAATTATGAATAATTTCTGTTAGAAATAAAATATTTTAAGAAGTTAGAAGAGGGTAGGGGGGCCCGAGACGTACATTGCCTAGGGGCCCCGACATGCATAAACCGGCCCTGCCTCTATGTAAGTAATTCAATGCTGACCTAATCCAACCTACTCATCTTTCCATCAATCAGAATCAGGTCACAATAGAGTATCTGTTCATCTCCTCAAGCATCCGTCGAGCGACAAATTCTAGAACTAGTCTGGATTTCCTGGCGATTAGATCTAATGGCCGAGGGGACGAGATGCATTATCTATTTGTGTAGATGAAGATACGACACGAATAAATGGATTGACGCGATTTTATAATAACTAGCTTTTGCCTGCAGCTTCGCCCGCGTTATTAAAATAAGGGTAGTATTTAAACGAGTGACTGTAAATTAAAATTTTAAGTGACAAAAATAATTATTTTGGGTTATAGAAATAATAAGTGAGCGACTGACTGCGAGTGACGAGAAATCAATAGAACAGCGACTTAGAAACTTTAATTTGAGTTACTTAAAATACAAAATGAGAAGCTTCATAATATTTGAGCGACCTAATATTTGTTTGTGTGTAAATAAAACCCGAATAATTAAAAAATGGTGAAATAAAATCTGCGAGCAACTTGGTCGTAGCGTTCGCCGGCCGCTGCCGCGGCACCGCTCGCTTCGCTCACTCGGCTCACGCGCGGTAGGTCACAGTTCTAACCTAACCTAACCTATTTCACCCAGTTCAAATGATGAATCTACCTGCGACTAGATAATTAGACAATGATGAAAACATTTGCTAGCGTAAATTTCTTATTTAAAACCTTATTTTTATTTCTAGTCGCTCACTTATTATTTTAGTCGCTCACATACTAATTTTACCGCTCAAGTTATTAAAACAGTATCTCATCATCAGTCGCTAAGTTTTTTTTTTAGTCGCTCGTTTTATAATTCCCCTTAAAATAATATAGCCTATGTCACTCTGGAATAGAGCAGCTTTCTATCTTTTTTTTTGTGAAAAAATTTTAGCAATCGGTCCAGTATTTTCAGAGATTACGTCCTACAAACAAAAAAAAACAAACTTTACCTCTTTATACACCCCTAATTTTTAATTAGTACACAAAAAAATGGGGCTCTATCGGTACCCGTCACTGATCATATTTTTGTAGTCAAAAGTAGAAAAAACTGAAATCCTAAAATTGACCACGAAAAGGTAAATTCATCATAGAATCAATGAAACATAACAATTGCTACATACCTAGTAGAAAATACTGCGAGGAGTGTTTTTCCTTAATAATTGTCACTTATTCATTCATTAATCAATAGCTTGCACAATATTTCCATAAATTGAGTGACATTTTGGGACATAAACCAACGCTAATAACTTTGCTGTTTATGAATATTATTTATTGAGATTTTACTTATAAAATAACAAGGGCTTTTCTAATAAGCCCTTTAAGTATGTGTACTAATTAAAAAAATGTGGTGTATATTAGTGTAGATGATGGTATCTTTTGAGCCTAATAGTTTAGTGGGTAGTGGTCCTGACTACTATACCGGAGGTCGTGGGTTCGATTCCCACCAGGATAAATAGTTATGAGGTAAGCACGATAATTTGTTCTGTGTCTGGTGGTAAGTAATTTATCTATAATATGTATGTATTTAGAAATATATAAGTATGTTTATGAGTTATTTAGTACTCATAACACAAGCTGTGCTTAGTTTGGGACTAGATGGCGTTGTGTGATACTTATGAAATATTATATTACTAGCTCTTGCCCGCGACTTCGCCCGCGTACATATAATATAGCTTATGTCACTCAGGAATATAGCTACTTTCTATCGGTGACCGGACCTGTGCGTCTCGCATCCATCGGATTCCCGCGACCCTCACCAGGTCATCAGGTCATCGGTCCATCTTGTGTGAGGCCTTCCAACGCTGCGTCTTCCGGTACGAGGTCGCCACTCCAGAACCTTTCGTCCTCACCGACCATCTGTTTTGCGTGCTCTGCCCACTGCCACTGAAGTTTGGCGGTTCTTTGGGCTGTCTGTAACTTTGCTTCTGCGGATATCTTCATTTCTGATGTGATCAAGCAAAACTGACAATCGGTCGGTCTCAAATCTCTGGTAGTCTGCCTAATAAGTCAACCGACTTGAGTAATTATTAGGATAAAATGAAATCTGATGTATTCAACGCTGGTTCAATAATCAAGGTTGATTATGAGATCTTGATCATTGTTTACTAATAGAAGAACCTTATAAAAAGTATCGAATATAAGTATTTTTTAAACAATTAAATATTATACAAAATTCCCAAGACTATACCACCTAGTAACAAATAACATTTTGCTGACAACAAGCTGCAATAGCGATAATATCCTGCCTTATGAGACGTGTTAGACAGCATCACCTTCAATGAAATAAAGCCTTTTTTATGTGGAAAATAACTAATAATAAAAGAAAATAACTTAATCATCAGCCCATATAAAAGATCGATGGCCTTACCATGACGTGGGCGTCAGTCGTGCGAGCAAGAAAGAGGGATGAAGATATACAACTCCATTTTTTAATTAGTATAAAAAAAATGGGACTCTCTCCGTCCCCGCTACTGATCATATTTGTAGTCAAAAGTAAAAAAAAACGAAATCCTAAAATTGCTTACGAAAACATGTCATAATAATTGAATCAATCATTCATAACAATTGCTACTAGAAAATACTACATGCAATGTTTTCCATTTTTATCACCATTTTCATTCATTCAAATCAATAGCCTGTACAAAATTTCCATAAAGTGAGTGACATATTGGGATATAAACAAACGCTAATAACTTTGCTGTTTGTGAATATTCTTTATTTATTTATTTAATCTTAGCGGACTTAAGGGCCAAGCGCCCGAAAAGTGCCATAAAACAGTGATTTTCTGAGGCCTACTCCTTCGTAACGGCTAGGTCAATTGGTTTGAAAAAAATATATGTTTAAAATAGATTCATGAACAATAATATCAACATTTGATTTTTTCGTGCAATTAATACTTTTGTCAAAAAAAATATATTTAGCAATTTCGCAACTTTTCCCTACTCCTTCGAAACGGCTTGGACCTTTAGAAACATTTTTACACATAAAAATTGGTGGTTAAATATTCTTCAAAATGAACATTGCATATGTAAATCAATCAATATCTCACAGAGAAAACGGATTTAAAGCGCTTTCCGGGCGCTGCTGGCCGCAAATAAATGCACAGATTTGCGTACTGCCGCCTAGGCGAGTGCGAGAGTTGCGTTCACATAATTTCGGTCAGATGGTTCAAGGGACTATACGCCTTAATGCCGCGCATGGGCGGATTTATTGAGACTTAACTTAAATAATAACAAGCCCTTTTCTAACAAGCCCTTGTATTTGTACTAATTAAAATTAGTGGAGACTACACCCCATAATAGCTCCGTCTCTTTAACCATCCAGTTTAGGTTGTAAAATGAATCGCGTTTAGAGCTTGTGCTAGAGCCTCTGGGCTGTAGAATTGTTCAAATGAGTCACCGCGGGCTAAAAACACAAAGGGCAATTAAAGAAACACGCGTGGGTTTTAGTCAGTAAACGTTTGAAACTCCTCGCTCCACAGTTGCCTTCCAACCTAAAAACATGCCCAAATGAATTGAGACCTTTTTTTACGAGAGGAATTATTAAAAAAACAATCTCTCCCACTATGGTGAAGCACCGACCAAAACCCACAGTATGTATTAATTCCTTCACTTACTCTTTTTGCGAGAGCTACGGTAACTTCTTCGAAAAATTCGCATCCGTGGCAAGCATCGGCCATAGCTGGACCCGTCTCGTCGCCGTTCTGTTGACATCTCTTAGAATGCAACGCGCCGTCAACCCTTGCTTAGTCCTTCCTTACCGCCCCGTCCGCAAGCGCCTATAGTTGCCGAAAATCGACCTACAAAATAAAAGAAGGCTTGAGACGTGAGTCAGAGCTAAATCAATGAGAACAGTATCACCAGCATAATAAATGTTATTATGTTATTTCGTATCAGTGTATAGTTTCAAACCCATTCTTTAATAATCTCTTCCATAATATAGGAAACGTATCTTGATTCCCGTGAAATTTTCTCAACGCCGATGACAATGAAGATTATCTTCGATTTGTTTTGATAACATCAGTTTTTAATTCAGCGGTGAGGCTAGTGGCTTCTCATTCATAATTATATCGCGGTCAAGAGCAGTGACCCAGTGTTCTACAGTGCCAATATGTTACGGATTGTCTGGTTAGCCTCTTTAGGTATGTACAGATTTTATTCTATACTAGCTTTTGCCCGTAGCGTCGCCTGCGTGCTTAAAATATAGCCTATGTCAATCAGGAATAAAGCAGCTTTCTATCAGTGAAAACATTTTAGAAATTGGACCAGTGCTTTCAGAGATTACCTCCTATAAACCAAAAAAAAAAAAACAAACTTTACCTCTTTAGAATATTAGTGTAGCTTGAGATTTTATGACATATTTATCCTTAAGTAGCCAATATACACCGATAAATTTTAATCGTTTTTATTTCCGTGGAGGGTCGATCCGGTACATGAAACACTATCGATTTGTAAAGATAAAATTAAAAAATAAAGTACCTTTTTTCAAAACTCGTATTAATTAACTCATGTACGAAATTAATTTCTTTAAGAAAACATCAGCTGATCAATGATCTGTAGGTAGTTTAATTTTATCTTTATTTGTAAAGATAAAATTAATTTCGATAGTGTTTCATGTACCGGATCGACCCTCCACGGGATTAAAACGATTAAAATTTAGCGGTGTATATCTTCTGTTTGCATCAGGTAGATAGATATATTCTTTATTGTATACCAAAAATAAATCATCAGTTTGTAGTTTATCTAAGACATTACTGACACCCTGCCTCGGAAAGCACGTAAAGCGGTTGGTCCCGGTTGTCATTCGTAGACCTTTGATCAGTAATAGGTAGTCAGACAGACGCCAGAAAGTCTGACCATTAATCTATCAAAGGAGTAGCATGATGCCTAGTAACTGGGTTATGGAGTTCAGTAGCCCGATTCACGTAATGAAAACCGTAACAATATCGTAGCGATTTAGTCGTTTAGACCATTACCGTATTCACATCCATCAGTCGAGTTTGAACGACACCGATTTTAAAGTCGTTTGAAATTCGTCGATTTAAAAAAAAAGTCTGTATTACATTATCCTGGTAGAATACTTATTAATGTAACTGGAAATAAGTCGATAGATCGCAAATACCGCTTTTGGATAGGACATCAATCGAACGACTATAAAACTTCAACGATATTTGGCTTGTTTGATTTTACGTGAATCAGGCTACTGATAGGCAGTCGAAATTATGATCAGTTTTTAGAACGCATGTTACTAAAAGTGTTGAAAAGGATGAAAGAGACCAAAGAAAAGATGAATGGATTGTGTGAGGAGTGATATGAAAGAAAAGGGAGTTAGTGATAGCGTGACGGGTGACAGGACAGAATGGAAGAAAAAAACGTGTTGCGCCGACCTCAAGTAACATGGGACAAGGGCAGGAAGATGATGTTTTGGTTTTGAAAGATTCTGATGTGATGTTTTTGATTTTTTTGACAGTGTTAGTGATAATTATTTAGCAGTTTTTCCTAAATTTATTTTAGGTCTGATTTTTTTCGGTAAATGTAAATCAGTATGTAAATTCATTAAAGAAAGACAGACTAATATATAAAAACACTTTCGATTTTATCAACTAACATGAAATGCATTGAATGTAAATGTGGAAAGGACGCGGAATTGAAGGGAAGCCGAAGAGAAGATGACTTCTGGGAGGAATGAGTTGAACGAAAATTAAGTCACTAAAAGCAAGAAGGTTGAAGAGGATAGTATAACATGTAGAAGATAAAAACTGGGACCCTACTAAAACAACATTATTCCAGAATGAAAGAGATGGAGCTGTACAGGCCGTATAGTTTAGGTCTCGTATCCGTCATGGCAGGGCTCCCGGGTTACAACAACCTCCAAGTCAAAGGCACAAAGATGATGATAAGAAGAAAAAAGAATTGAACTAAGTTGGCCTCTTTATCAATGATGTGATTGGACACTCTACAAGTGCGATGGTAACTCTGGGATCCAGGAGGTTCCTGTTTCAAATTCAGGCAGAAGAAACGGCCCAGATGTCACCATTGTGCGGACTACTCGGAGGACGTGGTAAAGCATACGGTAGAGTAGTGCCCCTCTTAGGAAGATCACCGACGTGTCCTCGTGGAAGCGATCGGTGGCGGTGACCTCTCGCTCCCGGTTCTGGTTCAGACCATGGTTCGAGGAGTGAGGGAATGAAAGGCGGTCGCTTGCTTCTGCAAAGCAATAACGGCAGTGAACAAGATGTCCGCAACAACAGGGAACGGACAGCCGAAGAAGATATCCCAGGCGCGGGGAGTCACAGGGCAATTTCCGTCCACCGTAAGTGTGGGCTTGCGAACGGCGAGCAATAATTCAATCGACGACGAAAAACGCTTGCATAGACATACCTTACCTATTAGAGACCACACATGAATACTCTCCAAATTATAAGGACCGGATATCATACGGATTTGGACAAGGAATTTCACCAATTAATGTCTTTTTTACATAGCTAGGGTAGGCTGACAACAGAACGAAGATATGCATCTTTATGATAAGAGAAAGGGATGCGTAGCTACACTGTATGAATCCGACAGATGTCACCCGCACCATCCTATAGCAATGGCTTGTAATCTGAGAAGCTCAAAGTAGATGGCGCTAGTGAACTTGGAAGTCATACTATCTGTCAAACTCAACTGATTTTCAAGGAAATATTTTATATTCAAGTAAATAACCATCGTTTTTGTAAAAATAAAATGCCTCAGTGTTGTGCTGTGCCTTTATGCTCATCAAGAACATCAGGACACAGGTTTCCCAAAGATAATCATCTGAGCTGATAATTTATAATCATTTCTTCGTCTTAATTCTTTTTTTATTTCACAAACAGTCCAAGATCCGTATTTTTCTACCATAATTCACATAAATCAACGTAAACAAAAAAAACACCATACAACGATACAAGGAGCTGTCAAAATGAATGACCTCCAAACACACAGGCGCCAACTAGCGGGAGAAAGAGCGGACATAGCTGCCATTGCAGCTGTACCAGGCCACTCAGAAAATTTTGCGAAAAAAAGTTTTTATGTTTATGGCGCTGACCTAGTGGACTGGTTACTTGTAATTAATTTTGAAAACTTTGGTTACATATTTAAATGTAAAAATACCATTGTTCGAATTTTGAATTTCCCTCCACATTTTTTCGAGAGCCAAATGAAATTATCATGTCTCATTTAAAAATGGATCTGCATCGAGAACATTTTCGTACGATGATTTTTTACGATTTTAAATGTGGCCTAAAACCTGATGAGTCATTTGATCGACTTCAAATTGCTTTTATGGATGAAGGACCTTCAAAAGCAACCATCTACTGCTGGTATAGCGAGTTCAAGCATGGCCGCCTTACTTTGGGGGATGAGAATATTTTATCCATACAAGTTAGTTTTTCAAAACAGTATAGATGAAGGCAGTCTACAAAACATTTCAGTACCTATGCCTAAAATTGTTGATTAGAATAATAAAAACAAGTCAATAGCAGACAATCGTATGCGTAACGCGTATCTTATTGTTCACAGTTCACAAGTTTAAATGTTTAGAAGTGTTTACAGTTGGAAACAATACCGAGTTTGTTTCCAACTGTGAAATAACAATCAGCATTAGGTAAGGTATTGACTGTTTAGATTAGCAAAATACGAAGACTCAAAATAGGCCTGGGTAGTCACAGGTTTCGTGATGGTCTCGCCTCTCATACATGAAAGAAAGAAAGAAAGAGAAACGGTTATTTGTGCCGCACACAATCAATCAATACTATTTAAAACTAGCTTTTGCCCGCGACTTCGCTCCCACTGTACCTACTCCACCCTACTCTACCTGATCCTACCCTACTCTACCCTACTCTGCCCTACTCTGCCCTACCCCACTCTACCCTACTCTACCTTACCCTACCCTACACTACCCTAATTTTCATTTTTTTTCCATAAGAAGAAGAACCTTCTCCGCACAATAACAAACAACAAAACAAGAATTAGCGAAAACGGTTCAGCTGTTCTCGATATTTGCGCTTAGCAACACATTTAGTGATTCTTTTTTAAATTATAGATACCTAAATAACGAAAAAAAGAAAATTAAAATCTGTGTGAGGTCAAAAAACTATTCTGGTATAAGCTTACTGGGGGCTATGGGTTAATTTCTGAAATCGAATTCAAAGACAAAGTCAAAGCCATTTATTTGGATTAATTCACTAAATTCCAAGCGAATTCACTCTCTCATTATCTTTCTATTGTGTCTCTAATTACGTTATTCGAAAGGTTAAATGCGGTACATAGACCAGGGTCGATAATTTTTAAAACCAAAAAAAATAATAGTAGGATGAAACCCATTAGAAAAGGTGGAGAATATTATAAAAATTAAAGGAAAAATAATTTACGGGCGATCTGAGGTCGGGAAGGGGATGGGGGTGAGTTTTTAAGGGTGAAAAACGGTTTTTCTCGATTTCCGGCAAAACTAAAAGTCCTATGGAAAAAAGTCAAAAGACAAAGTTGTAGGTAATAAAAAGATCTAAAACTTTTGTATTTACACTTTTTTCACATAACCTCAAAATTTATGTGAAAAATTCAAAAAACCAAGTTTTTGGTTTTTTATTTTTATCTTTTTAAAAAATAAAAATTTTTTCACGAAATTTGGTGAAAACTTACCTCTTTATGTCCCAAATACGCTGTAATTTATTTGATTAGAAATATTTATTTTTTCACCTTATTTTGAATTAATATCGAAAAAGCACCCTAATTTTCAATCGAAAAATCACCCGTCAAAATATCAGCTTTTTTCAAAAAGTTGGTATATTTTCTGTTCGTTGAAATCTCTACTTTCCGATGGTGAAAAAAAAAATAATGTTACCATAGTAAATCTTCTCAGAAATTGCAAAAAATCGAAAAAAACTCGAATTCGAAAAAAATTTTTCAATTATTATATACAATTTTGAGCTATTTATTAAAATGTACACTTTAATTACTCGAAAAATGTAAGATTACATGTTACATTGATAAAAAAAAAAAAATGCAAATCAAAATATACTACTATAATTAACAAATAAATAAGTTAATAAAATTAATATTCAATAAGACATCTACAATATTTGGAGAAAGTAGTCGAATCTTCTTTAAAGTATATGCGTAGATGCCTATTTATAACTATTTTTAGATAACTTATATACCTGAGTGACCTACGAAAAATTTTAGCCCATCAAAAGGTATTTCATAGAGAAGTGGGGAAGGGGCTAGGCGGGTCTGGGTCTTACTACGTACATACCTACTATTTCTGAGCAGCTGTAACAACCGTTAGCCTAGCCAGTACCTATTCGAAATACAGTACAGTATGCAACATCGTTTATAAAAATACACGTGCATGCTGAGTTTCTTTAATATAATTGTGACAAGTTTACTTAAAAAAAACTAACAAGATTAAAAAATAATAATCTCCTTTATTTTGCACAAACAAATTTAGTTACTCCCATGAAAAAAAAAATTCAAAATACATAAAAAATATATTAAAAATCTATAATAAATATATATATATATTTTATTTATTTTCTTAGCTATGTTTTTTATGTCTTTTAAGATATATTTTGAATGTATCTAAAATATATTTGAAATGTATAAAATATATATGCAAATCGGCCAAAAGTTAGTTATTAAAAATATATTTACGATAAATATTTTATATATATTTATTATATTTTTTATGTATTTTGAATTTTTTTTTTTCATGGGAGTAACTAAATTTGTTTGTGCAAAATAAAGGAGATTATTATTTTTTAATCTTGTTAGTTTTTTTTAAGTAAACTTGTCACAATTATGTTAAAGAAACTCAGCATGCACGTGTATTTTTATAAACGATGTTGTATACTGTACTGTATTTCGAATAGGTACTGGCTAGGCTAACGGTTGTTACAGCTGCTAAGAAATAGTAGGTATGTACGTAGTAAGACCCAGACCCACCTAGCCCCTTCCCCACTTCTCTATGAAATACCTTTTGATGGGCTAAAATTTTTCGTAGGTCACTCAGGTATATAAGTTATCTAAAAATAGTTATAAATAGGCATCTACGCATATAATTTAAAGAAGATTCGACTACTTTCTCCAAATATTGTAGATGTCTTATTGAATTTGAATTTTATTAACTTATTTGTTTGTTAATTATAGTAGTATATTTTGATTTGCATTTTTTTTTTTTATCAATGTAATATGTAATCTTACGTTTTTTGAGTAATTAAAGTGTAAAATTTTAATAAATAGCTCAAAATTGTATATAATAATTAAATTTTTTTTTCGAATTCGAGTTTTTTTCGATTTTTTGCATTTTCTGAGAAGATTTACTATGGTAACATATTTTTTTTTTCACCATCGAAAAGTAAAGATTTCAACGAACAGAAAATATACCAACTTTTTGAAAAAAGCTGATATTTTGACGGGTGATTTTTCGATTGAAAATTAGGGTGCTTTTTCGATATTAATTCAAAATAAGGTGAAAAAATAAATATTTCTAATCAAATAAATTACAGCGTATTTGGGGCATAAAAAGGTAAGTTTTCACCAAATTTCGTGAAAAAATTTTTATTTTTTAAAAAGATAAAAATAAAAAACCAAAAACTTGGTTTTTTGAATTTTTCACATAAATTTTGAGGTTATGTGAAAAAAGTGTAAATACAAAAGTTTTAGATCTTTTTATTACCTACAACTTTGTCTTTTGACTTTTTTCCATAGGACTTTTAGTTTTGCCGGAAATCGAGAAAAACCGTTTTTCACCCTTAAAAACTCACCCCCATCCCCTTCCCGACCTCAGATCGCCCGTAAATTATTTTTCCTTTCATTTTTATAATATTCTCCTCCTTTTCTAATGGGTTTCATCCTACTATTATTTTTTTTCACTTTTTATTATTTTTAAAGGCTTCTACCCTGGTCTAACAAGAGATGGTGACTTATAATTTATCAGTGCAAAGACACATTTTGCCATGAGTTGGCATGCAAATATTAATAGTAGTTTATGTGACTAGGGGATAAAGCAGTGTCTTTAAGTCGCGAGCGGCATGTTGAATTCCGAACGAAATGAAGGTTGCTGATTTTAATCCCGAACGATAGTGAGGGATTTATAAAATTAACTCCCGAGCATTGCGAGGGAATTAATAAAGAAACCTGAGTGAAGTGAGGAATTCAAGCCGCCCAAGACAAAGACAGCTTTATCCCCGTGTTGCATACTTTACTTTTTACACCATCTGTGAGATAATTAAAAAACAATCTGGTCGACCAAATCATATAATAAGTATTATAATACACTCGAGAGCAAAAAAATCGCACATCATAACTCTTTTTGTTCAGGCAGTTTTTCTCATGAATGTGTATAGATATTTAAAACATTTCCTACACTAATTGAAAACCTAGTATTTAATTACCTTTCTATTGATATGAAATACAGTGTAAAAAAAAATCCTTGAAAGGGTTTAGAGCATAAAATCCAACGTATGGGAAAAATTACCAAATTTCACTTAAGAAAGAATGAGAGTCACACTTAAAATTCTTCGTCATCCTGTTTGTCAATTAAGTTTATTCCCTCCCTTAACCTTATTTACAGCTGTTTACTCGATTTTTCATGAACCCTATTAATTTTACCATGAAATCTTAGGGTATAAAGTCCCATTCCTCGTCAATGACAAATTGAAGCTCTTGGAGGCGTGGAGCGCCAGAATTTTTGCACTAAGTCTTCTTTCAAGGTCATTCCAGATTTGCTCAATTGGACTAAGATCATAACTACCAGCTGGCCTCTCTATCGCAATGATTTCAACGTCTTACATGTAGTCGCAAATTGTTCTAGCGACATGCGATCTGGTGTTGTTCTGCATTAAGGAAAAAAAATCTACCATAAGCCACACAAGTGGCTTCAGATATTCTTCGAGCACTTTTTTGATGTATCATAAAGGCGTCAACCCTCTTGATATCAGGCCAGTAATGGCCCAGTGATAAATACAATGTCAGTTTTAGTGTCCAACATTATGCCACCCCAAAACGCGTCCAAAACCCACTTGTTCGCTTATGCAGCATTGTTAAAATTGCCCTGATGACCTTCTGTAGACCCTTCAGCATCCATCATGGTCATCTAAGTCATTCTGCATTCATCAGAAAACACAACAGCCTGCCATTAAGCATACATCTAATATAAGTGTTTCGTGGCAAATTATTGCCGGACTTGTGGGTAAGCTGTGGTCAATTTGGTGCCATTCGCTGAGTGATGTGTAGTCAGGCCTGCTTTACCCAGTCTTTTCCTAATTGTCTACTGATTTATACTGACATTGCAAACTTCTTGAAGATTTTTGTCAGTTCAATCGTATTCAGTAGCCGATTTCTCAAAGTACTTGTTACAGGAAAGCGATAATCACGCCCTGATCCTATGCGCCACCGGCCAGATCCTGGTCGCCGAATATACCCATGGGTCTCTTAAAACGTCTGGTATACCAGACGAACACGGAAGCGGCTAAAATTTAGCTGTCGAGCGACTTCATTTTGATAATGGCCTGCTTTGGGCATGGCAATAACTTGAACGGTTTCTGCAGGCATGGTACCCATATTTTTCCAGTAAATCCGTCTGTTTCTAATAGAGACGTTATCACGTCAACGGAAACTGATTAAAACTCCAAAACAGCACCCTTTTTGTAGCTCTAGGTAAAGGTGCAAGTAGTGAAATGCAAACGGGTGAATTTGGGGAATTGGGTATACCGCTGGTTTTTGTGAGTTACGTGAAGGTCAATGATCTTAATTTTGTGTTTTTATAAAGCTAACTTTGTATGCTTGAATTTTGCTTAATAATTTGTACTCAATATCTTTAGATTTAAAAAAAAAACAGTATTAAACAAAATTACAAGCCATGTGCGATTTTTTTTGCTCTCAAGTGTATTTACAAGTTCATCAAACAAACAAAATTCACTACTCCAAGATTCTGTAGTTTAAATTTTCTATAATGCTCCCGTCAGTAAGCAGGTTTTATTCTATTTTCTTTTTTTGGTAGTGGCAAATTCAAATCTCATTATTCCCTAGGGATAGGATTGTGAACTAAAAGGTACGTGCATCGCACAAGTTGACTCGAAATTCAAACTGGTCACTAACAAAAAAAGAAAATAGAATAAAACGTGCTCACTGACTCCCAGCATTATAGAAAATTGAAACTATACTCGTAGAATCTTGGAGTAGGTAGTGAATTTTGTTTGTTTGATGAACTTGTAAATATAATAGGTACTTATATTTCTCCAATATATGATTTGGTCGACTAAATTGTTTTTAATTATCTCACAGATGGTGTAAAAAGTAGAGTATGCAACACGGGGATAAAGCTGTCTTTGTCTTGGGCGGCTTGAATACCTCACTTCACTCAGGTTTCTTTATTAACTCCCTCGCAATGCTCGGGAGTTAATTTTATAAATCCCTCACTATCGTTCGGGATTAAAATCAGCAACCTTCGTTTCGTTCGGAATTCAACATACCGCCCGCGACTTAAAGACACTGCTTTATCCCCTAGTCACATAAACTACTATTTCAATACACTCACTCGAAAACCCGCTCTTATCCCACCGCTTACAGGCACGATAGGCTATTTCCCACTCAAGTGCAAAAATGTGCGCGTGCTCTCTCCCGCCTTAATTTTATTACATTTGTCGTATCAGGCTGGGCGCGCGTCGTCCCCCACGAGTCGCCGGTCAACCACCGTTTATTAATTTCAGTGAGTGTATTGAAAAAAGTCGTTTGAAACACGTGCGATAGTTACGATATTTTTTGCATAAAAAGGTAAAAAATATGACTTTTCACTCAGTCATAACTTTTGACCGACAGCATAGTTTTGGTTGCGGTCTGGTTATAATGACTCAGTATTTAGTAGACTATTTTATTACCTAGGTCTCGTTAGTGGTGGACATTTGGACCAAGCTCCATACACTTAAGATCATTCTCCTTTGTCACTGCAGCCCTCGGCTCCATAACACACTCGCTTACGGCTCGTGCGAATTCTGCCTCGGCCGGAATGACAAACTTTCTGCACTTTTATCAAAATGTACTATTATAAACATCTTTTTTTTTCAGTCTGTTTAAACTAGATTGGTAAATGGTTAAGAGGCTTCTTTTCCACTCGCCTATCGCCAACAGCGAGCATGGTTTAAAAGCTTGTTGCTTCATCTAATGCAATTCAACGCGATGTTTGATGAAGTGGGGATGCGAAAAAACAGATCTAACGCCTTTTTTTTATGTGGGAAAAAATCATCCAATGACAACCCCCGCTCTTGGGCGGAGCGGGTGATAGTGTCAGACTCTTACTGACTAAAAGACCCACCCCGTTCCTTCTAGCCTTCATACCGGGGCTCGAGCTGTCTTTCGAAACTAACCCTGGCCCCAGTAGGCTTCGACCCAGCTGGGTCCCCGCTGTTGCTGACAACTCCTTGAGGCGCGCGGGAACAGTGCGCGCCGTCGACGACTTGGGCTTGGTCCGGACAGTTACCGGACGGCCGGACAGCGAGCTACCCATTGCTCACTGTCCGCAAGCCCGCGCCTACGGTGGCCGGAAATCGGGATCGGAATCCCGGCGGCGGCGAGAGCGCCGTTGCCTGATGCGGTCGGCCTCCTCCTTAGCGAGCATTACTGCTTCGCAGAAGTCGGCGACCGCCTGCCACTCCTCCTCGCTCCGGACCATGGCCTCGACCAAGGCCCGGCGCGAGAGGTCTCCGCCGCCGATCACCCCCACGAGGGCACCGGGGCTCGAGCTGTCTTTCGAAACTAACCCTGGCCCCAGTAGGCTTCGACCCAGCTGGGTCCCTGCTGTTGCTGACAACTCCTTGAGGCGCGCGGGAACAGTGCGCGCCGTAGACGACTTGGGCTTGGTCCGGACAGTTACCGGACGGTCGGACAGCGAGCTACCCATTGCTCACTGTCCGCAAGCCCGCGCCTACGGGAGATATAACGCCTGAAAACTCCGTTTGCATTTGATAATTCTGTGATTCAATGAAATTTCTGAGTAAAATATTTCATAAATTATGAATTTTTTTTTTTACTATTGTTATATTGTATTATGAAAAAAATGGTCGTTCTTCAAATCTTGATTATATTTTCAAGGCTTGGATGTTTATATTTTTTTGACTTTTTAATTTTGAAAACATTATGAAGTGTCAAAGTTCATGCAAAATAGCAGATTTTCAGAGATCTTACGGTTCTTTCAAAAATCGCAGCAGCAGCAATGACTACCCCATCAGAGCCAGACATGACTACGGTTACTTCTTCCACGACCATTCCCACCACCACTACGGTGAACACCATCATCAATTACGAACCAGAATGGAGTTATGACGGTAAGGATCCTACTTTCTTTTTTGATTCCTTTGATGTTTAACTCTTCTTTTCAACTACGCTGAACACCTATTTACAACTCAATAATAATAATAAAAAATAATAATAATAACATAGAGCAGTTCTTCTGGACACGGCTCGTATTTTTAGGAGGTTCCTTTCTCTGGAGCCCTAACCGGTAGCTTGGACCCTGTTCCCGATACCGGTGGGCAACTATTTTTTATATTTTTAAATGTTTTTTTTTTTTATATTGAAATATTTAAAAATATAATTTATATGTAATATTTATGAATAAATGAGAATATAATGTAATATATTTAATATATATATTTTAATTTTTTTATTTATAACACAATAATATGTAAATTATTTACCCTACACCTAATACTAATAACTGAGTAAATATAAACCAATTTTCAACCGTACACTCGGCTCATGGATTGCATTATACATTGTTATGTATATGAAATCAAATATCGTGATCAAATTTAGTGCCGGTGACGGAGTTTATAGTCTCGCGATAATAATTACCGGTATTAAAACTTTGTTATGTTAGGCATGCTTGATCGATCGCCGGAAAATTTTTCAGTTTCCAGGGCTTTTAATGGAAATTTAGGATCATTTTTGCAATTTGTATAATCCGTTCCTCGTTAAACATTTTAAGCTCCCTACTGTCACTGGCGCAGTGCTAATCTATCAATCTTGATTAATTTACAACATTATTCTTAGTTTAGGTATACAAAATCTGAATTTTGTTCAGAATCAGTACAATTGCCAAAACGGATCTTCAGCGTCAGAGTGGGGATCGCTTTGCGCATCCCATACATTAGCGAGCCAATCGTCGTCGTTGTTACATACATGCAGCAGCGCAGGGAGCGAATCATGAGTGACATCAATCACGCGATGGCGCGGCGAGCCAATCACTGACACTCCCCGCCCCCGCGTCTCACTTCGCACCACTAAAGAGGCCGAATATTTGACTTCTGCACAACTTGAAGTCAGCGCTCAAGATCCGTGGCGGCAATTGTATTTGAATCGATTCCAATAATTTTTACACCTTGTACCTCATAGAGGGCATTAGGAGCCAGCACACAGCTAGGTGCGGGAGAAAAATAACCTCCCCGTCACCCGAATGGCCCGGTAACCATATATTTGTTCGGACAACCAAGTGACAAACTTTGTGATTTTTCATGATACAGTATGAAATTTTGTATATGGACTCGTTATATAAAAATATTAGACACGTGTTTTGGGTTTCACATATACTAATGTTGTATATACATACAGGGTATAAGGGGCAGGTCTCCAGGCCCGCGTGGTGGATTATGACCCATTCCTTCTACTAGAGCAGAGACCTGAGTCCCTGCAATCATCATCATCATTTCAGCCGATAGACGTCCACTGTTGGATATAGGCCTCCCCTAAGTGTCGCCACAATGCACGATCCTGTGCGTCTCGCATCCATCGGATTTCCGCAACCTTCACCAGGTCATCGGTCCACCTTGTAGGAGGCCTTCCGCGCTGCGTCTTCCAGTACCCGGTCGCCACTCCAGAACCTTTCGGCCCTAACGGCCATCCGCCCTACGAGCAATGTTGCCCTGCCCATTGCCACTTAAGCTTGGCGATTCTTCGTGCTATGTCGGCAACCCTGGTTCTCCTGCGGATATCTTCATTTCTGATTCGATCACGCATTGAAACTCCGAGCATAACCCTTTCCATTGCCCTTTGGGTGACTTAAGCCTTCTGATGAGGCCCATTGTGAGCGACCACGTTTCGGTACCATATGTCATCACTGGCAACACGCACTGGTCATAGACTTTCGTCTTGACAGTCTGTGGTATATTGGATGAGAGTCCCTGTAATGGGAACACTATAAGGCTGATTCTGCTATGCGATGCCAATGTCGAATAAATACATTTCTTCAGCATAATTTTTCAAAAACCTACTATCTTCCAGACGAATCCAAATGGCCAGGCCGCCACTGTCAGAAGGGAGGCAAAAGACAGTCTCCAATCGACATCAAGACCAGCGATGTCATCCAGGACTTCACGAGGCAGTTCATCAAGTACGGACCTCTGCAGTTCACGGGGTACCATAAAGTCCTGGTCTCTGGGATCAATAATGGCCATACCAGTAAGTGTAGTACCAGTAATCATAATTTTCCGCTGATCTTTTCTGATTATTTTCGTTGCGGCAGCCAAGGCAGTTCGTCGAACTTCAATAACTTAGCGCTTTTCTGATGGCGCCAGTGTTGCTTCTGGAGTTATACTAGTTAGTAAGTGTGTGGCAATTGGTTTGCTGATGATATGGGGTTGGTGCACAAATGCTAGTCAGAACTAGAACATCATAACTGAACTGTGAAACTTAAGAGTAAACTGGCCTTTATACGTATTGAGCTGATAACTTTCTAGCAGACTTGAAAAAATTAAGAAAAAGCCATAAACGCTAAACAGTTGGAGTCAGTGTTTTCTGATAGATACAACCTGGAGGCCTTTAAATCAAGACTGAATAGGTTAAGTACTTCTGGACAAGCGTGCTCCATCGTTGACCTAATCATCGCTAACCATGAGGTAAGATCGTGACCAAATTTCAGCCTAAAACAAAAAACTGAATACCGTTGTGATGCTACCGACATTCAACCATAAAGTGGCACAGCAGTTAGGGACAATAATCCCTAGGTGCCTTTTCTAACTGAGCCGCTTTAATTCTTCCCAGTACAATTCAGCACGGAGGGCGACGAGGCCATCCACCCAGTCCTCACGGGAGGCCCTCTCAAGCACCTGTACAGACTGGAACAGCTCCACTTCCACTGGCTTTCTGAACACGCCATCGATGGCGTCAAGTAAGTTCACATCAACAGGTATGTTTCACATCTAGGCCAACTGTTCAAGGACTCGTAGCTTCTTGGACGCGTATTTGTCATTATACGCTATACCTAAACGACGGGACGACGCTTCGTTGCCGCTTCATGGACAGAGTTTCATAGCTTTGTATGAAAGTTACACTAAGCGTATAATGTCGAATACGCGTCTATGAAGCTACGCGTCGGTGGACAGTAAGCCTTAGTTTAACTTCTATGAAAGCATAACACGCACGTTCTACGTCACTGTACAATTTATATAGGTCTTAATGCGAAGCATAGAAGATAAGTTACATTTAAGCATAGAAAGAACGAAAGAACTCGGCGTCAGACAGCGCTTATCATCCGCAGTGCAGTCGCGCATTTTGACCTTCTTCGGCCATGTATCGCGTCGTAGTAATGACTGCTTAAAGCGTCTTGTAGTGCAAGGCAAAGTTGAGGGCACCAGGCCATGTGGTAGATCACCAATGAGATGGACAGACCAGATCAAGGCCGCAACTAAGTGCTCGGTTTATGAATGTACCCAGAAAGCTGCAGTCCGCGATGAATGGCGCCGCATTACAAGGATGATCACTTATCGTGATTCACAATGATGATCACGACCACTCTGGCAAGAGTGTACCGAGTTACCGACTCAGAAGAAGAAGAAGAAGCATAGAAAGATATTAAATGAGATATGCAAGCATATGGATAGATATGGTTGTGACAGGTCTAAATTCTATAAGTAAAATTCACGTCACCCATACGTATGCAAATTTGAAATATAGCAAGTGTACCCAATGCTCCAGTATGGAGCTGCCCAACCTATGCACTATAGTTTTCAGGATGATGTTAGGGTTGACGCATATAGGTACCCTGCGTATGATGGAGGCGCATACCAGCGCTTTGCGTTTACTTTGCGCCTTTCCGACAAATAATATGTTTTTCTTTCTTCTTCTTCTTTTTTCTTATTCTTCTTTGGGTCACGTTAACCACCACCCTAACAGCTAGACCACATCCTTCCACTAAAACGCCATGAATGTTTCAGATACCCCATGGAGCTGCACTTCGTCCACGTCAGAACTGATCTGACGGTCTTCGAAGCGTTGGGCAAGAGGGATGGACTGGCCATCGTGTCCGTGTTTGGAAATGTAAGTCTTGATGCCAATATTAAGAAAACCATCAAGTATTAATAGGTAGGTTGACTGACCCACTCGAAATAAAACGATCCGGACTAAGCGATCCACCTCGTCATTTATACCTTGTGGGTACATCGAAGGACTGGAACAATTTACCTGCTGCGGTCCTCCCACCTGATTATAATTTAGGTGTCTTAGTGACTAGAGTGAATATGCTCTAAATAAACTAGTGTGCTTCAACATCAAAGATTGCATCACTACTTACCATCAGGTGGGATCGCAGTCAAGCAAGTCTATATCTTTAAAACTCATATTATTCAACTGAACAAAGATGTATTAAAAAGCAGCACCTATCATAGTAATAGGTACTAGGAGAAAGTTTGTATGTGTATCTTAGTATGTAGGTAGATTTGTTGACATCACTTTTGGTTGTCGTATTATTTCCTTTATTTTACATTTTAACATATTTATTACATTTTTAAATATTCCTTAAAAAACATATTTTAAAAAAACATTTAAAAATATAAAAAATAGTGTCCCACCGGTATCGGGAACAGGCTCCAAGCTACCGGCGGTCAGGGCTCCAGAGAAAGGAACCTCCTAACTATACGAGCCGTGTCCAGGAGTACCGCCCTCTGAATCAAGCCCTTGATCCAGCCGCTTAACGAGAGCCTCCTAAGGTGTTGGTCGAGGCTCTTGGCTATTAAGCCATTGGCTGACACGACTATCGGTACAATGATCGCTGAGTCCACATTCCACATGTCGACAACCTCGCGAGCCAAGTCGATATACTTAATTTGTTTATCTTTCTCGGCTTTCACGAGGTTCTCGTCATGCGGGACGGATATGTCAACAATCATTGCACGCCTCTCCCTTCGGTCCACCACCACTATATCAGGCTTATTGGCTACAATAGTCCTGTCAGTGATGATGGACCGATCCCAGTACAACGTGATATCGCCACTATCGAGAACTGGGTCGGGCACATACCTGTAGTATGGCACCTCCGATTTATTATTATTATTATTTTTTTGTATACTGAACACCTATTTACTATTTTATCATATATGTTTTATTTTCATCTTACACCTGACACTGATTGTAAATTCTTTTTTATCCGTTCACTCCTAATAAGGTTCAGTTGAAAACCAGCGTCAGACAACTACCTCGTAGTTGTCTGGCATTTTCGCTAAACTGGACCTTTTTTGGCGCAAACGTGATAATACCATGTTACTTTTTTTTTTGTTTTGTCGTTGTCTTAAGTTTTTGTTGTCTAGAATGTTTTGTGCGCCAAAATAAATACTTTTCTTTCTTTCTTTTCTAACTTAGGGTATGTTGATAACTCTATGAAACTTGGAGACAGGTGGACCGGGTCCTGGAATAGCAGATAGGATACTTTTAAGACCGATAGTATGTTTCCTTGGGACATTTTTTTACTATCACGAGGGTAAAGCCGCTACCAAAAGTAAGTTGAATAAAGTAGGAATAGGTAAAATTGTTGTCTAAGCTGTAAAAATACAATATCGTCAGAGGTATGGATGGCGCAATGATTCAGCGATTGACTGCTACGCTACGTGGCGCGGGTTCATATTCCGCTAGGAAGATTAGTTGTTGCGGGTCTGAGTGTCTTATATAAGCGAACGCACGCATGATACAGGCGTGTAAGCAAAAGCATGTAGGGCAAAACATAAAAAAAGATGTGTTTGTCCTGTTATAAGATGTTTATTTTGGATAAATCGCGAAAGCAAAGCCGCGGCAAAAAATTAGTAACACATAAACTGTAATAACATATAAATGAAGTGTGAACTTGAATGAAATGTGCCAATTCGCGAAGTCAGCGATAAATCATGTGCAAAACAGTAATCAGGCACTTCAATTAACGGTGTTATCAGCCATATTTCACAAAGTCTGCATGGTAGGTACCTACAACACTGTAATATACCTACCTATATTGTTGCTTATAATTATATTGCATATAGTGCACCTTACGACCTTGACACGTTCGTCGTAGGCTTATCGTTACAATTATGTAAGGTTCACATTTCTTTTTGAAACTATGTCTTTCTGCAATTTCTAGGAAGTCGTTTGGTATGTTTTTTTTTTACTGTCGATAAGCACTTACCTGGTGGAAAGTGACGATGTGATCGACGATGGTGCACGCTAATAATCAGCCTTTCAATGTTCCCACTGCTGGGACTCCGGCCTCCTCTCTAGGAGAAGGAATGGGCCGTAATCCACCACGCGGGTCCAGTGCGGTTTGGTGAAAGAGACACGTCTTCGAATTTTTTGATTCTAGGACATGCCGATTTCCTAATGATGTTTTCCTTCACCGTATTGAGAGCAGTGGTAATGAAATAAATTACACAAAGTAATGCGCCAGGCTGAGTTTGAACCCGTGACCTACAACTCGTAAGTCGGGACCGTAACCACTCGGCCACCACTGCTCTACTCGACCACCACTGCTCTTGATGCACGCTTGCCTAGTAGTAACCTTTTCACTCTTGACATAAAAATTTTCATTGTTTAAGACCAGGTACCAGGGTTACCAATAATTTCCAGAAGAAATAGAGTAGATACTAGCCCCCCTTGCCAAGTTACAACCGTTTCGCATGCGCCGAACGCTTCGAGTTGACCTTGCCGCCAATTCTTTTGTTCTGACCACGTGACTGAGCGTTAAGACGACGTCATTCCCGTACATTTGAAGCTTTTTACAAGCGTTAACTATTGCAGATTAGCAACTTGGCTAGGGGGGCTGGTCTATATCTGATTTTCGAAATGTTTTGATTGAGGTTGGTAATCATCAATAACTTCTCTCATTCTAAGATGTGTAAGAGAGTGGTCCACAAACAAAAAAACAAAGTTAACCTCTTTTTAGTACATAATATGTAAATTTGTGTAGGTCTACTTGCCTATTATATGGATTAGACAAAGTACCTACCTAGACTTCTTCCCAGCGTTGATTTTGTTGAGAAAGATGGTATATTAACCAAGTCTATGTGCTACAGGTACAAGCCGAAATTGAGGATTATCAAGAAGAGGCGTCGGAGTTCATGCAGTACATTCCCAGGCTCGTGAACAGCACTGGAGACAGAATCAGCGGGGTTCTCCTTGATATGTCGTGAGTAACAGCTAAGCATACCATTTTGACTTCTGAGGGGCTAAAAGCTAGCAATAACCATAAGGGTGATTTGTACTTTGCTACCGGAGATGAACTATGCTGCGAGGCTGCTTTGTAATCGTTGTAGCTAGAGATGTGCCGTAGCCGGCAATATTGCCGTGAAGTGGGAATATTGCTGGGAAACAGCACATCTCTAGTTGTAGCGCGGACCCACTCCGGCTCCCTATAAAAATGTCCGTCTGTGGGAGGACCGCTGTTGTCCCTTGAGTTTTACGTCAAGAGAGAGAGAGAGAAGGTCCTCCCACAGACTACGGACAGAGCTGGGTACGGCTCCACAGTTGAACCCACGGATATCTATGGTTGAACCGCTAAACTATGTAGCGAGGCGAGTATATCTAGACATGCTATGAAGATTCGCCACCACCAGGTAGCTATGCAGGGTAGATACACAGCTCGATCTATGCGATGTATTGACAGTATAGCTTTTACAATGGTTGATCGAACTTTTGTGAGAAGTCACGGCATGGCGGACAGAATTCCGGCGAGATCTCATGGCGATATTGCGACAGCGACAGTCGTACTCGCAACCCAACGCTGGGCACGCCATTATGACATTAGTATATGAGAGCATTATTAAGCTGAGGTCATGGTATCCGCAGAAATCGAACAATTTGCTTTATTGAATACACCCTTACTTTTTAATTAGTACAAAAAAAAATGGGGCTCTATCTGTACCCGTCACTGATCATATTTTTGTAGTCATAAGTAGAAAAAACCGAAATCCTAAAATTGACCACGATAAATTCATCATAGAATCAATCAAACATAACAATTGCTAGTAGAAAATACTGCGGGTAGTGTTTTTCCTTAATAGTTGTCACTTATTCATTCATTAATCAATAGCCTGCACAATATTTCCATAAATTGAGTGACATTTTGGGACATAAACCAACGCTAATAACTTTGCTGTTCATGAATATTATTTATTGAGATTTTACTTATAAAATAACAAGGGCTTTTTTAATAAGCCCTTTAAGTATTTGTACTAATTAAAAAATAATGGTGTGTACCTCAAAAGTCACCTAATCCTGTATGATGGAGATATCAGTGTACAAAAATCATAAACAATATTAATAAGACATAATACTCGTAATATAGAATACATGATGTACGATACCATTTAACACACAAAAAAAAATCATCAAATAAAAAATTGAGAAAGGAGAAAAAGAAATAATATATCGTGCGTTTCATAATTTTCATCCTATTATTATTATCTTAATTCTTTTTAATTATCCCTGCACTAATTGTTATTTATTTTGTGCTTTAGAGATAAACCAACGAGTTTTTTTAACAAGCACTTTTGTAATTAACGCGAAAAGTTAAGGATGGGTAATTGATGAAAATTAGGATGGAATTAAGAACGATTGGCCCCAATATTTGGCAAGCTGATAACCCTCTTCCTTCACACATTATCTTGTTAAAGTAGGTAAGTAGGTAGACCACCTTCAAGTTATTAGGCTAATATTTATGAGCGTACCCAGGTTTTGGGCCAGGGAGGCGCAAATCAAAGGGGTCGATTTTTTATAAGCACTTAGTAAAATAAATAAACGGAAATTTATACAATTGTACAAATATATATATCATTCATTCATACTACAACTGTTGATATTTTTATTTTTATCTTCTTTTTGTATTTTTTTTTTTTAATTATTTTTATTTTCAAATGTGCCTTTTCTTTTTATTTTATTTAATTTTTTACAATTTGATATTGGAGATTATTTTTATTTTATTTTACAAATTGACGTGTATACATTTTAAGTAGGTACTTAAAGTATTGCCAACGCCTTCAATTCCCTGCCCTGGAGTATGATCCGGAGGGTGCCCGAATATCTCTGTCAAGTGGTCGAGGCTTACCTGTCGGACAGGTACATTGTCTACCCCGGTCACCAGGGAGACTGGAAACGTCGAGAGATGTCGTGCGGTGTTCCGCAGGGGTCGGTACTAGGGCCACCCTTGTGGAATATCGGGTACGATTACGTGCTGCGAGGCGACCTCCCTAACGGGGTCAGCGTGGTCTGCTACGCAGACGACACACTGGTTCTAGCGCAGGGAGAGTCATACCAGGCGGCGGTCGCTCTAGCGACACGCGGGGTTGCGATGGTCGTTGATAGGATCCAGGAGTTGGGACTCGAGGTGGCGCTTCACAAATCCGAGGCGATGTGTTTCCACGGTCGCCGCTCTCGGAACGCGCCGCCATTGAGTTCCCAACTAACGGTAGGAGGAGTTCACATCGGTGTCGGGTCGACGATGAAGTACCTGGGACTCGTCCTCGACAGCCGGTGGAATTTCGTGGAGCATTTCCGACGTCTGGCTCCCAAACTCAACCGGGCTGGGGCTGCGCTCAAGCGGCTCCTGCCCAACCTTGGGGGGCCTCCTGCCGGAGGCTCTACGCGGGGATCGTTCGGTCCATGGCCCTCTACGGGGCGCCGGTGTGGGCGCCATCGCTGAAAAAGCGACCGGCGGCCATACTGAACGCCTGCCAGAGGGTCATGGCGATAAGGATGGTGCGGGGATACTGCACGGTCTCCCGCGAAGCGGCGAGCCTTCTGGCTGGCCTACCACCGTGGGATCTGGAGGCAACAGTCCTTGCACACATGCACGATATGCGCGTGGAGATGCAACGCCGGGGTGAAAGTCCGCTGCCGCGACAGGTCACGGCATGGCGGACAGATCTCCGCGGGATCTTATGGTGAAATGGCGTCAACGACTATCGCAACCCAGTGCTGGGCACGCCACAATCGTGGCGGTAAGTCCCCTCTTTGAGGCGTGGCTGGAAAGACCTCACGGCGTCCTTATCTTACGCATGACGCAGGTCCTTACCGGACATGGTTCGTTCGGGAGTTTCCTGCACCGGATTCGTGCGGAAGTGACGCCCGGGTGTCGCCACTGTGCGGAATGCCCGGAGGACACGGTGGAGCACACAGTCGAGGTGTGCCCTGCTTGGGCGGAGCATCGCCGTGCCCTCGTGGGGGCGATCGGCGGCGGAGACCTCTCGCGCCGGGCCTTGTTTGAGGCCATGGTCCGGAGCGAGGAAGAGTGGCAGGCGGTCGCCGACTTCTGCGAAGCAGTAATGCTCGCAAAGGAGGAGGCCGAACGCATCAGGCAACGGCGTTATCGCCGCCGCCGCCGCCGCCGGGATTCTGATCCCGATTTCCGGCCACCGTAGGCGCGGGCTTGCGGACAGTGAGCAATGGGTAGCTCGCTGTCCGGCCGTCCGGTAACTGTCCGGACCAAGCCCAAGTCGTCGACGGCGCGCACTGTTCCCGCGCGCCTCAAGGAGTTGTCAGCAACAGCAGGGACCCAGCCGGGTCGAAGCCTACTGGGGCCAGGGTTATCCGAAAGGGCGCTCGAGCCCCGGTATGAAGGCTAGAAGGAACGGGGTGGGTCTTTTAGTCAGTAAGAGTCTGACACTATCTCCCGCTCCGCCCAAGAGCGGGGGATGTCAATGCATGATTCTTTCCCACCAAAAAAAAAAAAAAAAAAAGTACTTAAAGTATTTTTTTTTCTTTGACACAAATATTTACTTTGCTAAATATTTTGTAAACGACTATGTTGATTGCTTTTTCTTTTCTATTCAGTAATTTTAACGTATGTCTGGCAATTTGAGTATTTTCTGCGGCCTACCCAAATGTCCTTTCTTTGGTATTGTTCGTCAAGTCGTGGAGCTCCTTAGTAGTCCTAAGTTGAGCTTTTCGAATACTGACAAATGCTTACACTGATTGGACAGGTCCACTCAAATCTGTATGGTTCTTTCTTCAAAAGACCATCTCAGACAAATCTGCATGGTTCTCATGTGATTTGACCATTACATATTTACTGTATGGACTTTAAAAGAGACTTTGACCCCTGAATTTGTTTCGGTGTTTCTTCTCAGGGTAGTCAGATAGGAAACACCGGTCTCATCTAGAATAAACTGACGAAAAAAAAATTGACGTGTAAAAGTGTTTTTTAAACCTATTTGCAAAATAAATATCATTTATCATTTATCATGGTTTTTTTTTTATACAATTACAGAATTAATTAAACAATAGCTATTTTAAAAATAACTTTTGACGTCTTCCGTGAAAGAATCTCCCATAGCGTTAACAAATTGTCTATATAGGTATACTGAGCATATAAACTTTATAAGCAAGATTTTTAAAAGTTGCATATATTGTGTTGGCATATCTTCGGCGATGTGGATGTCGTCGCAGACTGGTCTCCAGTGTAACACGGGTTTGGTCTGACCAACGTAACGGACTCCTGCCCCTGGGTCTTTTCCCATCTATTTTTCCAGTCAGAAGCAACTTTTCCAGGTTATCACAACTCTCTTTCTGGCAATGTGGCCAAAGAAATCAAATATTCTTCTTTGGCATATGGTGGTGTCTCATGGGTGCCTTGAGTTCGGCTATTATGGAGTCGTTGGTCCGATGCTTTGACCATAGATAAGTAAAATATTTTGCTTTCGTTTCCCAGAATACTGATGTCTAGCAGCATAGAGACGTACTACACGTACTCCGGGTCTCTGACGTCTCCAGAGTGCAATGAAGCCGTCACCTGGATCATCTTCACTGCGCCGATCCATTTGACAGATGCACAGGTAGACCGATGAACAAATATTTTTATACCATCTTTTTTTTTAGGTTGGAAATTGTCCAATGACTTCTCTCGCCCTTGGGCGGAGTGGGACGTTTTCTTAAAGGAATTAATTTTGTACATGCGTAAATTAATACGAGTTTATAATATATACCTACATATATATTTATATAAAGTAGAAGAAGGGAAGGGGGGTTTTGAAACGGCTCCGCTATTTGTTCTGAAAGAAATGAAAGAAACTTTCTTTTAAAAAAGGTACTTTATTTTTTAATTTTATCGTTACAAATCGATAGTATTTCATGCACCGGATCGATCCTCCACGGGATTAAAACGCTCAAAATTTAGCGGTGTTTAAATTACATAACAACCATCTTCTTTCCAAGTACCGTCTCTTCGGGAAGGTGGGTGTGGGTCGCCACAACTTCAGGAGTCTTCAGAAGCTGAACCGGCACAAGGTGTTCACCCCCGCGGACACCAAGGTGCGCATGCCCCAGATTGCCATCTTCTTCAGCGATGTCATCAAGGCGTTCGCGGAGTTCTTCCGGAATTTCGGATCGTAAGTCTATTTTATTTATATTTAGCTTTTGCCCGCGGCATCGCCCGCGTACATAGCATATAGCCTATGTGACTCAGGAATAAAGCAGCTTTCTATCAGTAAAAAAGTTTTAGCAATCGGACCAGTACTTCCAGAGATTACCTCCTACCTCCTTTATTATATTAAGTGTAGATGTCACTCAGGAATAAAGCAGCTATCTATCAGTGAAAAAAATTTAGCAATCGGACCAGTACTTCCAGAGGTTACCTCCTACAAATAAAAAAACCAACTTGACCTCTTTATTATATTTGTGTAGAAATATTTTGTATCATTGATTTTATTTAAAAAATACTTAAATTAGTTAACAATAATTAAACAATAAAATACACTTAGGGCGAGTTGCACCATTTAACTATAACGATAACAAAGCCGTTAACAGTTGTCAAATCGTCGAATTGACCAATAAATAATTAAAAATAATATATACAGTAAATGCCTAGCTAAATATGACGTCATAAAACTCCTCCGCATCGACTGGAAGTGTGCCCAAAAGGCTGGCGGCATTGCCACGTTGTATGACAATGCTTAATCTCTGATCGAGGTAGAAGCCAGCCCTTGGGTCACGCGAAGAGTCAACTAAGCGTTTTGATAATTCTTTAAAAAGCATATGAGCACTCGGACTCCACGGCCAGATTGATTTATTTAGAAAATAGACAATATTACACATTTAAACAAACCTTTTTAGGGTTCCGTAGTCAACTAGGAACCCTTATAGTTTCGCCATGTCTGTCTGTCTGTCTGTCCTCGCTTAATCTCTGTGACCGTTAGCACTAGAAAGCTGAAATTTGGTACCAATATGTATATCGATCACGCCGACGAAAGTGGTAAAATAAAAATTGGAAAAAAATGTTTTATTAGGGTAGCCCCCCTATATGTAAAGTGGGAAGTGATTTTTTTTTAAATTTCAACCCTAACGTGTGATATATTGTTGGATAGGTATTTAAAAATGAATAGGGGTTTACTAAAATCATTTTTTGATAATGTCAATAATTTGAGAAATAATCGCTCCAAAAGTAAAAAACAATGTGTCCCCCCCCCCTCTAACTTTTGAACCATAAGTTTAGAAAATATGAAAAAAATCTGAAAAGTAGAACTTTATAAGGGCTTTCTAGGAAAATCATTTTGAACTTGATGGAAAGAAAATTTTTGGTCAAAAAAGACAAAAAGGTTGTACAAAATAATTTCTGGACTAAGTTTGTAGTATAATCGTATATGCAAGCATTTTTTTAAACTCAATAGTGGGTAGGTACACTTATTGTGACGGACGGGAAACTACGGAACCCTACACTGAGCGTGGCCCGACACGCTCTTGGCCGGTTTTTTTTATTTGCTTTTAAGCCATCCTTATGTCTACGAAACAAAAGTCAGTCGGTTAAACAGTAAAAATCCGGCCAAGTGCCAGTCGGGACTCGCGCACGAAGGCTTAGAACCCTTTGTGCGCGAGTCCAACTCGCACTTGGCCGTTTTTTTTTATATTGAAATCAGTTGTATCTTTTTTTGTGAAAAGTTTGCATAGCATTCCAATCAATATGACTATTTAAAATTGATCCAACAATTTTGAATAGTCATATTTATGAAAAATATAATAGAAGTAGATATATTCTGATGTTAAGAATTAAAATGAAATCTTTGTTTCAGATTCATGTCCAATATCGGCTAGCATCGACAGACTGACTAACTGGAGCGCGTCTTAGCTAAAAGCAGCGGGCTAAATTTAATTTGTTTTCGACTGTATTTTAAGGAAGGCAATGTTGATTTTAGTTTGGCAGTGATAATCTTTTTCCTCAATTTGAATTCAGTATTCGAGATAATCAAATGGAACAACGAACTATGTCACATATGCCCACCATACACGCTAGGGTATACCTGACAGGTTTACCTGTACAGGTGAGTTGTACAGGTAAACCGGAGCGTGTACGAGTGTGTTGCATAACTGTGCAGATTTCTGTACAAACTTACCAGACAGGTATAACTGTGCAGGTAAACCTGTCAAGACGATATACCCTAGCGCGGGCATGTATACAAGGTGTAAGGGACAGCCCTCCACAAACTTTAAGGGTTTGCTTAATAGACGAAATTGAACAACCTTCCACAAAAATTTTTTTCTGGAAACGAAAAAAAAATCCGCCTCACCATAGAAAATTATAAACTTGATTGGACAGTTTGTATGGAGAGGCCGAATTTTTTTTACGTTTACTGAAAAAAATTTTTGTGGAAGGTTGTTCAGTTTCGTCTACTGAGCAAACCTTTAAAGTTTGTGGAGGGCTGTCCCTTACACCTTGTATAAGAGTTTTAGCGGGATTTTTTTAAGTGAAGTTCAGCGGCTGTCTTACTTATAGGTACGCAAATTGATTCCTGGTTGATATTGTGAAGTAAAATTGATCTAGTTTAGTAACTCAAGTGTCTACACAATTGGACAATATATGGAATCATTGACCTCGTTACAACAGAGCTGAGAATTTTATTGTAATTTCTATCTCGAAAAAGCTTGCCGAGAAGGCTAACCCAATATATTTGCAGACAAATACTGAAAGATTAGATTAACTTAATCTCGAATTACGAATTCAAATATGTAAGGTAGGCGCCAAATAAACGTGGAATAACGGTTATTGACCCTCATACTTTTGTTGACATTCTTAATTTCAAAAACGGAAATAAAGACATAAAGCTGTCTTGAATCGACATGTATCGTGATCCTTTACATGGTCTAGTAATGAAAAGCAGTTCATTGTTTGTTTTTCGGGTATACGCAAAGATATTAGGAAAAGGTCAACGTACTTTATGCCACGGTTATCTGGAGCGTTAGTTGTTGTTCCACAATCTCTAAGAAACCATATTGGTGCTAACATTACTCGAAACTGATCGTGACGTTCAGAGAATTTGCAAGTTGGATTATCAAGTTTTGTTATAAAATAAATTAGTAATTAGTTATAGGGGGTTAACAGACGGACTATATATGCGGAATCAATTAAGCACAGCCCTAGTCCTGACATATGAATTCACAAAGTCCTTTTACACTAGATGTATAGTTCTACAACTTTATTTTAGCAACATGTCTGTGTTACGAAGAGAAATGTTACTAGCAACATGGAATGTTTCAGTGGTACTGGCAACATTGAATGTTCCAGTGTTACAGGCATACGGAACTTTCCAATATTGCTAGCAACATGAAGCGTTTTAATGTTGCTAGGATCACACAAAGTTCCAGTGTTGCTAGCGACGTGGAACGTTTCAGTGTTGCTTACCATTAAAATTGATGAGAGACACTAGAACATCTCCCCGCAACATCAAATGTTATGATAAAATAATTACGCAAATATCGACGCATATTCCCACCCTATCTACACTAGGCAAAACAAAGAAGTCGATCTGTTCCCACCTTTATGACAAGGACATGTGATATATTGATAAAATAAATATAAGCTTTTATTGTTAAATCTGTTTTATTTAAATAATATTAACAGCCGTATCTACAATCTCACACACTCAATCATACATTGTCAAGTTGTTTAAACTGAATTTTGTACACAAGTATTCTTTGAGTTGAGAAATTAAATATATACCTACATTTGTAATCCGAAGACGAAAACCTTCCCCCACTCTGCTAGACTCAGTCGTCATGACAACGAAAAGCCCCTGAAATAGGCAACACAAAAGCGCAAGCGTTACTGTAACATCTTCTTCAGATGACTGAATGCTTCTACACGTCGGTAAAATAGAGGACAAATATTTTGAGTCGGATAGGTTAATGGATCTCGAAATGGACAAATAATTAACAATGGACTCATCCGACTTTTCTGATAAAAACTAGCATGGACTCTGATGCTACAAGTGCTAAGTACTAGATATTCAATAAAAGATTTACAAATTCAATCCATCTCTTATTTTGATCCAACCTGAGTTACGAAAGATTGTTTTTAATATATATGAGGGAAAATAGATTAGTAAGGCTGGTAACATAAAGCACGCCCCTAGCGACGCGCAGAGTTACCGTGCGCGGACTCAATCAATAAATAACAAGTAGTACCCGTCAATTGGATAGAAGCAGGCCAAGTCGAGTTCAAGAAAAGTGGAGGAAAGTGCTCGAAATATGTAACTAATTGTTTGGAATAAAAAAAAAATGAATTTACGAATGGTTTGTCACTCTGGCAAAAGAGTCAAGGCATAATTGACTGACTGACTGATTGATTGGTTGGTTGACAGGTAGAGAATGCCTTGCATCCTTGTTGCATTAAGTCCGCCTATGTACCACTATTGTACATGAAGTTGAAATAAATAAATAAATAATTATATATCATTTGAACCTTTAACAAACTTGCCTTGCGTTTTTGCCTGAGAGGCAAAAAACCAAAATTCTTAACTAAAGATTAGCCAACGTATGGTGGAGCGCAACAAATTAACTTTGATAATATTTGTACACAAAACTCACAAAATCCCTTTCCAAACATTGGTTGCCCAATAATTACGTACAACACTCTTGTTACACACTTTCATGAAAAAAGTACAAGAGCTCTGGCCAATACGTTGGCGTTAGTGACCAATATTGGACATCCGAAACATAAAATTTACTAATAAATTACTTTAATACGGTTGTATGGTTCTAACATGTATGCTTGGTAACTAGACATTTAAATTATTTAAAAAATGGTGATATATTATTCAGATTATAATGTGTATAAAACATCAAATACAAAATGTTTACTGTAAATCTTGCGAATAAACTTCAAATATTGCTACAGCATAAACGCCAACGTTTGTGACAAATACGGTCATGAAACGAAGAAGCGAGATGACACTACTCTCCAGTATTTACCGTCTCACTCGCACATTTTACGACCACACTAACGTAACGTTATTTCCATATTTACTGATGCTTTAACAATAAACATAGAAATAGCGTATTGTATTTATTGCCATTTCAAAGGAAATGCGTATGTGACGAATGATTTGTGTAGTGTTACAAAATTACAACAAAAAATAAATTAATGTGGCATCGTTTAACGACAAGACTAACAATTACAGAATACAAAAAAACAATGAATATTACACAGTAATTACCACCGGGCGTTAAAAAAAATTCAGGGAATGCGGGTCGAATGTTCTGTATGAAAGCTAATAAATTATTATCGGAGAATAAATTTCTTTTTATTAACAACAAAAAACTGTTTAAAACATTTTGATTGTATTGACTTATCGTCGTTTTTATAAAAAAGGAAAGTGAAATAATCTCACAGTTTCTACTTCTTTCTCACCTTTTAAGAACTTTCTAAGTGTTAAACTCACTGTTCTGTTACGAAAAAGAGATAGCGCCATTCGTGCTGTATAGTTCCATCTCTTTCTCGCGCCGTATTAAACTTGAAATATTGCTACAGTATAAAACGCCAACATTCAAAGCAGCTGCGGTCATGAAACGAAGAAGCAAGATGACACTACACTCCAGTATCTAATGTCTCACTCGCACATTTTACGACCACGCCAGATGTCTGGGCGTCTACTTGGATTTTAAAATAAAATAAAGAAAAAATATTTCTAAGGGCTATACTTCACCGAGACATCATGGCGGCGCGACGAGTCGCCGCTACCAATAAAATATACAATATTGCTTTATAACGAGTTACTCACCTGGTGTCCGTGTGGTTGCGCAACCAGCTCGGACCCGTGGTGACTCTGGTTTCGGTATCGTGTCTAGTTTGGTAGCTGAGGGCTGTATTTCACCGGAACTGAATATAGATAATAATAATAATAATATTCCACAACTATCACACACAACGCCGTCTAGTCCCAAGCTAAGCAGAGCTTGTGTTATGAGTACTAGACCACTGATAAACATACTTATATATTTCTAAATACATACATGTTATAGATGAATTAAAGCCCTAAGGATTAAATACAAAAATAGAAGTAGATGTCCAAACATATGGTCCTTCGAGCCGGATTATTCAGTCCTTGGAGTAAACGCCTATCTCATATAAATAAATAAAATATCTTTTCTGTATTTTATTTCAAAATCCAAGTAGGCACCCAAACACTAGAAGTCTTGGCGTTTTTCACAGGCGCCCATTTCTGCCCAGTTAACGAACAACATACATACATTAAACAATACATTATAGTACATATCTACAGTAGTACATCTACACCTGCTGATTGCTGACGATCTCCTTCAATCTCTTCTCGATGTACTGCACTCTGGAGACCAGCTTGTCTTTGGGACTGTACTCTGTGTATGGAATCTGGAGTACTTTGAAACCCTGGAATGTAGAAAACAAATGACTATAAAAACATCATACTAACATTATAATGTTTTCATTATAATGTTTGCATTATAATGTTTATCATACTTTTGCCTCTATAATTATAGAGGCAAAAGTTTATGTTAAGTGGTAGTGGATAGAGCACATTGCTCGTAGAACAGATGGCCGATGGGGCCACAAGCTTCTGGAGTGGTAACCGCGCAACGGAAGTCGCAGGGTCGCTGGAATGCGGTGGATGCGACACGCACAGAACCGGTTGTTGCGGCGACACTTGTGGGAGGCCTATGTGCAGTAGTGGATGACGTGGAGTAATGATGATAATGAAAGTATGTGTGTGTATGTTTGTCACTCCTCTGAAATTTGGCACACGAGCGATATAGTACATAGGATATACTCTTCATCCCGGGGGAAAGCTCGGTCACTGGTAGAAGCTAAAGTTCAAGCTAATATTGTTTTTAGCTATACACTACTATTTTTTAATTAGTACACATACTTAAAGGGCTTATTAGAAAAGCCCTTGTTATTTAAGTGAAATCTCAATAAATAATATTCATAAACAGCAAAGTTATTAGTGTTGGTTTATGTCCCAAAATGTCACTCAATTTATGGAAATATTGTGCAGGCTATTGATTAATGAATGAGTAAGTGACAATTATTAAGGAAAAACACTGCCCGCAGTATTTTCTGCTAGCAATTGTTATGTTTGATTGATTCTATGATGAATTTCCTTTTTCGTTGTCAATTTTAGGATTTCGGTTTTTTCTACTTTTGACTACATAAATATGATCAGTGACGGGTACAGATAGAGCCCCATTTTTTTGTGTACTAATTAAAAAGTAGGGGTGTATATGATTTAATAAATCGTATACAATCTGCTGTGTATTTAATTTTTATCCCAGGATTATGTTCCCTTGGAATAATTAAGAGCTTCTTATAACTAAACAAGCACAGAATTATTAGTTCTTGAGAGTTTGTTGCTTCCCAGCTCAAACACTAGGAAGTGGTGAAAGGTGGGCGCTTTTGGGGTTGCCTATAGGCACACAAGAGAGTTAAAACCTTCAACTCTATTTATCTTCTGAGCGATACAGTATAATCATCATCGTCGCTATTCGAAGCCGTCAGTTTCTAGATGGCATTTGTATCGAGTGACAAGCTTAGTTAAAAGTGTAGAAATGGCCGTACTATAGCAGTGGCCATAGAAGCCTCTCCACGCAGTTCCATGGCATATCCATTATCCATCTTAGTTTATACCAGAAACTATGGGCAGACTATAGTAATAACGCGCAGGCCAAAGAGGCACTTCCCTGCATTGACGGTGGCTTTAAGAAGCTATGACTGACTAAACCTCAGTTGCGTTACAACTGGCCACTTTTATTACAGACATACGCAGTCACGGAATTGCCGGAACGTGTCTCCAATGAGTCCGTATGCCGCAAGGCGGGTAGGACCAACAGTGGTGGGAGGTGGGATTTTGGCAACTTTTATAAGCACCTCTCTGTCATAGGAGTCACAGACAGCGCACTCTGTAGAACCTGCATTGAGGAAGACGAGACAGCAGCTCTTCTGCTTCTAAGCTGCCCTGAGGTTGCTGGATACAGGGCAAAGTACTTCGAGAACCCAAATACAATTACCGGCACGGATCTTGAGTATCGGCGTCGGAGTGGGGATCGCTTTGCGCATTCTATACATTGGCGAGCCAATCACTGACACTCCCCGTCCCCACGTCTCACTTCGCGCCACTAAAGAGACCGAATATTTGACTTCTGTGCAACTTGAAGCCAGCGCTCAAGATCCGTGCCGGTAATTGTACCTTCCTCGAAATGGTCAATAAGACAGAGGTGCTGCTGGTCTTCTTTGAGGAGTTGGAGTAGATCGAATGACACAGCTGTCCCACTCGTACACAAAATATTCGCTTTAGGCCGCGTTCCCACTTTGTTATGACGACAGATAATCGTGTAGTTTTAAGTGTCGTTAATATTTAAATGGAGGTGTTCACATATAGGACGACACGATTAACTGTCGTCTGCGACTTATTTTGCGGTGACAACAGATTGTCATGATAGTAGAAACGGCTAGCACGACAGTCGTTAAAAAATTAAAAAATGTCAAGACCAAACCGTGACTGTGAATCATGTAACGTTATTGCGACTACCTGTCGTAGACACGACAAAACAGTTATTATAACGGGAACAGAGAGAGACAATAGTCGTCCGACGATAAATTAACCGTTATGACATAATAGGAACGCGGCCTTAGACATGGAGTTGCGAACAACAGCCCGAAATTCAAATAAAAATAAAAATGGTGGGATGTCATCACAATAAGAACTGACCTTCAGTGTAAGTAACCTAGTCTCGAGCTGGTTGATCCCGAGCGGCACGGCAGACTTGCGCGTCATGTCGTGGTAGTCCAGGCCTAGCACCGCTATCCGGTACACGCTGGAATAAGAACAACAGTGTTATAAAATCTGTCTTAAATATAAATTTTGAACCTTGGACGTACGTAAAATACCTAAGATTTAACAATTTAATCGCTTACGTCGGATTAATCCGACAAATGTTTTCGAGAGAGCTGATGAGATGAAGCATTTGGTCATAAATACTATACGCTCTAGGCTAAATGGACACGAAAATATTCGTCGGTTTATTTCCGGTTAAGTCCGTTATTGTGCCTTTGGCGAAATATTAGAATAGATAGCACTAAGAGCTACGTTACAGTTTTCGTCAAAGTTAATTAGCTAGCGGATCATGATCTGTATCAGGGCCCGGCGCGAGAGGTCGTTGCCATCGATCGCCCCCACGAGGACACGGCGGTGCTCTGCCCAAGCGGGGCATACCTTCACCGTATACTCCATTGTGTCCTCCGGGCGGTCCACACGAATCTGGTCCAGTAACCCCTCAAACTTACCATGTCCGGTGAGGACCGGCGTCATGCGGAATGTAAGGAAGTCGTGACGTCTTTCCAGCCACTCCTCAAAGAGTGGATAACGTAAATATACGTTAGCAATTTTAATTGGGGGGCTGATGCACGCGTCATGCTCGTGAACGGGTGCCGTCAGATGGGACTGGTCATCTCTTAGCTGCCAGTGGCTTAATTCAGTTTCTATCTTTTAATTATTTTACATTTTTATTTCATTATCGACATTGTGCTCACATGATAGAAGCAACAAGTGATATGTAACCAAGCATTATATGTGACACATAGTATGATTTAAAAGAGTGTCCATGGAGTTTCTTGCATGTTCTTCTCCATAGAGACCTACTCTTTGGAACGTGCAATTTAGCTTCACTTTTCTTGGACTGACCGACATTTGACTATTCAAAAGTGCCTGTAAATGGTCTATTTGAAATAAATGTTTTGATTTTGATTTTTTTTTGAATTTCATACTTGTAAATAAAAAAAAAGTGAGATGAAAAATAGGATAAAGAGAGAAATGAGTATATTAGGGGAAGTTTGAAAGTAGTGCCAGTGACTGAAAAGTTGAAAGGGAATCGTTTGTCTTGGTATGGTTATGTGAAAAGGAGGGACGAGATGCATGTTGCTAAAAAAGTTATGAATTTACAAGTGGATGGACGGAGGGGGAGAGCCCGGTCAAAGTAAAGATGAATGGTGTGAGAAGTGATATGAAAGAAAAGGGAGTGATAGCGTGACGAGTGACAGGACAGAATGGAAGAAAAAAACGTGTTGCGCCGACCACAAATAAACCGGGAGAAGGACAGGAAGATGATGACTTGTAAATAAAAAAAATATATAAAGAGTACACAAAAAGCTTAAAGCTACCTTTTATTGTTTTCAGCTTTGTCTAAAGGTACAGGATGGCATTTGGCGTCTACTGCAAATTCTGCGTCTGTGAACAACAATGCAATAACAGTGCTAAGTTTGAGCTATACGAATACTAACAAACGCTTCAACTGATTTTACAGGTCCACTCAATTCTGTGTGGTTCTTTCCTTAAAAGAAGTACACCGAAGGACTAGAACAATTTGCCTGCCGTGGTCTTCCTGTCCGGTTATAATTTAGGTGTCTTCAAGGCTAGAGTGAATGCGGAACGCCCGGAGGACACGGTGGAACACACAGTCGAGGTGTGCCCTGCTTGGGCGGAGCATCGCCGTGCCCTCGTGGGGGCGATCGGCGGCTGAGACCTCTCGCGCCGGGCCGCGCGTTGAGGCCATGGTCCGGAGCGAGGAGGAGTGGCAGGCGGTCGCCGACTTCTGCGAAGCAGTAATGCTCGCAAAGGAGGAGGCCGAACGCATAAGGCAACGCAACGGCGTTATCGCCGCCGCCGTCGCCGGGATTCTGATCCCGATTTCCGGCCAACGTAGACGCGGGCTTGCGGACAGTGAGCAATGGGTAGCTCGCTGTCCGGCCGTCCGGTAACTGTCCGGACCAAGCCCAAGTCGTCGACGGCGCGCACTGTTCCCGCGCGCCTCAAGGAGTTGTCAGCAACAGCAGGGGCCCAGCCGGGTCGAAGCCTACTGGGGCCAGGGTTATCCGAAAGGGCGCTCGAGCCCCGGTATGAAGGCTAGAAGGAACGGGGTGGGTCTTTTAGTCAGTAAGAGTCTGACACTATCTCCCGCTCCGCCCAAGGGCGGGGGATGTCAATGCATGATTTTTTCCCACCATAAAAAAAAAAAAAAAAAAAAAAAAAAAGGCTAGAGTGAATAGGCTCTTAATAAACTAGTGCGCCTCACCATCAACGATTGCATCACTGCTTACCATCAGATGGGATTGCAGTCAAGTACTAGTTAATACCAGATAAAAAAAGACCATCTCAAACACTAATCTGCATGGTTCTCATATGACTTAAAGGCTTATTACACTGCGCTGAATATCGCGTGCGATATTCCGACTCGTACTTTTTTCATTCATAGAAAGACAGTCTAACCCCTATTACACTACGCGATACGTCGAACCATAGACTAGATACGTTGAACCATAGACAAAACGAGTCTGAATTACGCGTAGTGTAATAAGTCCTTTACATATTTACTGTATGGACTGACTTTAAAAGAGACTTTGGGTCAAAGTCTCTTTTTTTCCCTTGAGTTTGTTTCGGTCTTTCTTCTCAGGGTAGTCAGCTAGGAAACACCAGCAAAAACCAATTTTTTTTTTGTATCCTGCATCGCAGCAATCTGTTTAATAAACATTTATCCGCTTCTTTGGCTGACCCACTGTCTGAATGTGGCAGATTGCATTGAAGAGAAATATCCAAAGAGCTCTTCATAGCTGATGAATCTGTCTATGAGGTCAGACAGACTATTCCTCCTTAGTCTTGCGAATAATACTTCTAGATCCAAACAGCTTAGAGGCCAGGGCATTAACATGCTTAGATAACTTTTTCTGGCAGTTTAAACCATTTGAGAAATTTCTTCTTTAACAGTTTGAAAGAAGAAATTAAAAACAAACCTATTTGCAAAACAAATATCATTTATCAAACTTGCTAAGGGATTTCGTATAACGCAGTTGCTGCGTTCACCATGCACCTGTGACACGTATCCTAATCACCGACGATTGACTTACCATATAAAAAGCCCATGCCTGAATTACACTCTCTCTTCAAGAAAGCTTCAGCTGACACTAAACTCCTGAAAGTGTCCATGATGCTCTGCACGTATAAGGACTTCTCTTTCGTGTAGGTCACGGGCACTCCCACTGATATGTCCTCGGGGAGGCGCGCGGATCCAGGACTCGTGAGGTTCAGGTACGCGTCTATCATCATCAGTTTTCGGCGGCAGGGGATTGGGATCTCTGGGGAAGATATGAGATTTTTAAAGTGATGAGATGGAACAGAGACACTTAAAAAGTACTGCCACGCATCACGCTGCATGTCAACGTACAGTTGGAGGACTAAGTCGGCTGACCCATTTGACAACAGAAAGTAATATAAGACATCCTAAAAGTTAAACGAATTTGAACCTTCTCCAATTAGCAGAAGATAAGTGGTATTCAGTTCTGAGCGATTTAACAAATAAAAACGAAACGAGGTAGACACATATTTTAGAATGAATGTTATGTGAGTTTGATCTTTAACACGTAACGTTAAGGTAGGTAAGCTTATGAATGCGGTTTTATCACGTAATGCACTTGTTAATTTCAACAATGTTTCCTAAGACGAATTGGTCTAATGGTGTCAATAGTATACTTACGTCGACGTGGTCGTAGGTTCAAATCTAACATGACACTTTTAGTAGTTTTGTTTAAAATATTGAATTATGTTTTTTGAAATCAAATATTATTTATATTCTAAGTTAAATGAATTATTTTAATGAAAATAACAATATTAATGAAACACAATAAAGATTAAAATAGGTAGCCATTTATTCAATATAAGTAATATTTACTTTAAAAAATACGACTCATCTAATATACTTAATTTACAAAAATATATGTAAAGCTTAAAATATATAACTATAAATATATATAAACTATACATAGTTTGAATTTTTATATTAAAAGCAGTTAACATGCCAAAAAAAAACAGTTTATTTGTTTCAGTAGTGCCAATGAAATCCTAATTTTATTTTTAAAGAACGGTTAACTGTAGTGAATCAACATGTTACATAATTAGAAACATATTATATTTCTATTTTATAACAATAGCATCACCACATTAACTGTTATACCTGCTCATAAAATCTAAGTGAAAATAACAATAAATATTTTGATGTTTTCATAGTTTACAGACTTTATGAAGAATTTTAATTCCAGTTTATTCATTGCATAAAAAATTAAGATAACTACGGTTTACACACGCACTGACGCGAAAGTAGGTATTGTTGGCTGCGGACGGTGGTGCTATCTTAATAGCGAAGTGGAGCTCCATCTCTTTCGATAACTTGTTGCAATCGGCTTCGCATACCACAAACCATGTTCCAACAAGTATCACTTCCTCTCATGAGTTCCCATGTTGAAGTCACTAGTTGCGCCAAATTATCTTTTGTCCTGACTTCTGATGAATCCCAATTTAAAATCATTTGACCCCACAAGTTTTCTATAGGATTTAAGTCAGGACTTTTAGATGGCCAACTTATTATTTTGACTCCTTCTTGACTGGCTAGCCAATTTTGCACCACAGCAGCTCTGTGTATGGAGCAATTATCCTGCACAAAGTAAATATCCGTGTCAGGATAACAAGCACGCACTGTTGGCAACATTACGTCACGTAATATTTCCAAATATTGGTGACTATTAAATCGGCCACCCACTTCTACAAGTTCTCCAGGTCCCATAGAAGACATCCAACCCCAATAACCCAGAGTTATCCTACCACTGGTTCTACATGGCAGTAAACAATTTTCATTATAACGTTCACCTTTTTTCCGCCATAAAATTTTCCGTCCATCCTTGTCAGACTTGAAGGTCTTTTCATCGGTAAATATAACCACATGTTCTTCCCAATTAAAATCCAGGTATTCTTGGGCAAAGCGGACTCTTGCCTGCCGATGAGCTGCTGTTAACTGAATTTTGCGTGCTGGCTTATATTGCTTCAGTCCAGCGGCGTGCAAATGTTTTCTAACCGTTTTCATTGAAATATTATACTGCACTGCTGTCGACCGAGTGGATGTAAAAGGATTTTCTACATGTTTGCTAACAATCGCTTGGTGCCGTTCCGATGCGGGAGTAAACATAACAGGTTTTGGTCCGAAACGATCCTTTTGAACGTTTCCTGTTTCTTCAAACCGTCGTAACCATAACCTGACTGTATTTCTCTGAAACAAAGAATTTAAACAGGAATTATTTTCTGTAAGTATAATTAAAAATATGCTTGCTTACGTTATAGCATAAGGAATATCTAGGTTCAAAAGAGAAGTATAAAATATACACTTACTGCTACATTAAGTCTTCTAGAAATCTCTCTGATGCCAACATTCTCCTCATGTAAATAGATTATTTTATATTTCAAATAATCACTTAATTGAGACATAATAAAACAATATAAAAAAAATAAAAATTTAAAAAGATGTGGTTATTCGCAATTTATAAGGCAAAGTAAAAAACGTTCGTCACTGCAATTGAGCTTCGACTGACTTTTGCTTTATTAGAACGGCTCATTTTTATTATTTTTCTACCCTCAACGTAACATTTTTTAATACCAGTTTTATTATGAATACGCATATTTATCTTGACTTACCCACTTATTACAAGTGAGCCTAAAGTATTCCTATGTTTGAAGAATATATTCGTGTTTTATGATTTTTACTTTGTTGCTTTGAAAAAGTTCCAAATTGAAAGCAAAACGACATCTCGGCTAGGCAGGATTTGAACTCATGCCATAAATCGTCGAAGTCTGACGATTAGACCACTAGACCATGTGTTATTAGAAATAACGATCGAAATAAGCTATCTGTAGTCACTTTATTGTAAAATACAAAATAATAAACTTTAAGTCCTACAGCATAAGAATCAAAATTGCATAATAAGTAGTCATTACTATTATATGCATATCTGTTTTTAAAATGTTTGTAAAAGTTCAAGTTTAATTATGATATTAAACAAAATGTATTTTAGTTTTGACTTATTTTTATTTATTTTTTTCTTTATCTGTTTAAAATATTTTAATTTTTTTTTTGCTTACTTTATCTATCTATCTTGGGAAAATATTATATACCTAATTATATTGAATATATAATGAAATAATAATCATTTTATTTACTTGCAATGACTTTGTTTCATTTCTATACTAACTTTTCAATTTGAAAAGACATTTCTCGACTTAGTTCACTGAAGAAAAGTAAAAAAAGATACTAAAATACAAAAGATGGAAAACAAAAAGATAGATTTATTAAATGAGTTTTGAACCAGCGACATGTGCGTATCGTGTCGCTCCTGTTACCATTGGACCAAATGGATTCTTACTGTCCGTATTGAAATTTAACGTTAGTTGTTATGCTAGACGCAATATGATCGCACAATTACAAACAGTTGTTAAGAATCTCGAAATTAGCTATTAAGCATAGACACACATAGACAGTTAACTTGTGTGACTGATGTGCCATAGTTTTTTTATTAATCTACCCTCACACTAGGCTAACATGATTTATCGAAATGCTGGCACAAAGAATTTTTATCTTTAATGACAGTGTGATAATGATTAAAATGGCTTATCAAGTCCCCGGGTTATCCCACTTAGGGCACTATATGTACCTACGCGCGTACTTGCGGGAGTGCAGACCTGCACTCCCTGCGCACGTTTTGTAAATTCACGCAAGCACGCACACATTTCATACAAAATCACGTACGACACTACACGTCTCAGTGACCTATACCTCTCGTTCCGCCCAGCACCCACGCACGTATGCTCATATTTCTCCGCTTGTAGGCGCTTAATCTTCTTGAACGCGCGTGGATGCATTTTCGGTGTATTGGACTGTGCGTGTTTTCTATACAAACGGAGATACTTACAAGCAACGTTATGTGTGTACGTGCGTTACACGCATTCACGCGCTACGCCGCGTGGTGCGTGGCAGGGTGATAACCGCCTTACACAATCGATAAAATCCCGATTTATTTTGTTTGAAATTTCTTTGCAAGGTATCTAGATTTTCACAGAATGTGTTATAAAACAGTAGAAAATTGTCAATATTCCAAACATAACCATGTTTTTTTTTTGAGGCAGGAATCATCTAATGTCATTTCCCGCTCTAAAGTGGGGGTGTCAGACTTTTACTGACTAAAACCCACCTATGTTCTTCAGTTTTTCTTCGCATTCTAGGACCACCGTGAAAGGGATTTTGAATTTCCCATGGTCCTAGCGGGCATTGGCCCTGCTGGGGCCCACGGTTTACTGACCTTTCTGAGGCGCGCGTGTAACACTACGCGCCGTTAAGGAGTTGGGCTCGGACCCCGAGCAACCCCTTGCTCGTCGTTCGCAATCCAAACTCAACCATAAACTGTGTGATTTATATTTGTAAAACGCAAACTTTGGACAAATTCTCTTCAAAAATCACTCATAATATCAATGTTGTCTAGCACTAAATGAAGTTTCCAATGATATCCTTACCGCCAGCAGACAGCAACTTGTCGATAAAATCAGGCTGAAGCGTAGACTCCAGGTGTCCCTTCGTGGCTTTGTTCAAGGTCAGCAGAGAGAAGACCAGGTCCAGCCATGATGAGGACTTGGTCATCTCCTCCTCTTTGAGAGATAGTGCCGTCTGTGGGAAGGAGAATGTAATTTAAAAGATGTGTGAACAGAAGCCAGGTTGACAAATGAATTATGGCCACAGGAGTTTGTCTGAATGAATCTGAAATAGAAGATTATGTAACTAGGGTATAAAGCAATGTCTTTAAGTCGGCGTTTAGAATTCAAAACGAAATGAAGGTTCTCTTTTCGCAGGTATGCTGAAACACTAGTGCGCCTCACCATCAACAATTGCATGACTGCTTACCATTAGGTGGGATCGCAGTCAAGCAATAGTTACATCAGATTAAAAAAAAATCTTCAGAAATACGCATAATCTATGTACCTATTTTTCTGTTTCCGTCTTCTTTTCTTTTATAAGTTAAGTGTGTACATGAAATGTTAAATAAATAAATAATGTTGCTAAGTTTTAATTCTGAACGCCAGTGAGGGAAATATACACTTCTGGACACATCTATTGGCCCACCTTGTATTTTCAGTTTCGTTTGGTCCTAGCTAAAATTTTATATTAGGTCGAGCAAAAAGTTTTTATGCAGTTTTGAACCTGGCACATTCACAATTTCATTCAATAGTCTTTTTTTGAATTTCGAACACAGAATTTAAAGAAACAAAAGACAATTTGGAGCCTGTTTGTTGATATCCAACAATCGAATACTAAGAAAACTTGGTTTTATTGGTTTACTTGGATTTAATTCTTGAAAAAGTGATTGATATCTTTGGTTTTGCAACAAACATTACTTATTCTTAACATTAAGGTGAGGTTCTATCAATAATCTATGGATACTTCACCTGAAGTCGCCGCCCAAGCTGTGGCACTTATTCAGGCCGGACACAGCCAAAGAAACGTGAGTGCTCAACTTAATTTAAGTCGATCTGCGGTCCGAAATGTTTATCGGAGGTACCTAGAGACTGGCGGCTTTGTTCGTCGCCAAGGAAGGCCACGATCTCGGGTCACAACTGAAAGGCAGGATCGATTCATCGTGACGACCAGCTTGAGAAATCGTCACCTTATCTCCATTGAGATACAAAACCAACTTCGCGACTTCCACGGAGTATCTGTGAGCGCTCGAACTGTTCGGAGAAGGTTAAAAGAACGCGATATGGCACAAACCAGCACATACACAAGCCAGCTAATGGGCCCAAACTAACGCGAGCCCACCGAACAGCGCGCCTTCATTTCGCACGCAGTCATTTAAATTGGACACAGCAAGATTGGAGCCGTGTACTCTTTTCTGATGAGTCTAAAATTGTGTTACATGGCAATGATGGAAGGAAGAAGGTCTACCGACGTAAGGGAGAGCGTTTCGCACAATGCTGCTTTGAAGAGAGGGTTGCTTATGGCGGTGGCTCATGGACTGTCTGGGGCGGTATATCCGCGAGCGGCAAAACTCAACTTGAGGTTGTTACAAGACCACGGCTGCCAACATTAAATGCTGAAAGGTACATTCGTGAGTGCTTAGAACCTCACGTGATACCATACGCGGACTATGTGGGCCCAAATTTCCTTTTTATGCATGATAATGCAAGAGCCCATGCGGCCGGCATCGTCAGGGAATATCTTCGGGATGTGAACATCACAGTTATGGACTGGCCAGCCAGAAGCCCAGACATGAACCCCATTGAGCACATGTGGGACGAGCTAAAAAGACGTGTTAGGGCTCGTCAGCCAGTTGCCCAGACGATGCAGGAGTTGAAAACTGCCATAGAAGAGGAATGGGAGATGATCCCTCAAAATTTCATAGAGCGGTTGATAAACTCTATGCCTAATCGTATGAGAGCTGTGGTAGATGCCCATGGAGGCAACACGCGTTATTAAATTAAACCTTTATTTGATAAAACATGTTTTTTATTCAAAAATCAATTGCCTTTAACAAGGCGCATATCCGACTTGTTAGGCGTAGCTCCATGTCGTATGGTATTCTGAATTCAAATTTAAAACAATACGATCGAAAAAGATGGTAAAATGTATCAGGTTTAAAACTGCATCAACAGTTTTTGTTCAATCTAGCAATCATATTTCGGTAGGGGCCATCGAAACCTAAACTCTAAGGTGGGCCAATAGATGTGTCCAGAAGTGTATAATTAACTACCGAGTATGCGAAGGAGTTATTTATATATGTGGCCTATATGGAAAGTAATCAATAGACTACGCACTCAAGCAGGCCGTTTAAAACAACCTGGCAAAGTGGAAGATTAAATGTATACCCTTCCGACATATAGGAGTGCGGTGCTCCTGACCAGACGATGGCCCACTTATTAGGAGTGCCCAAAGTGTCTTTACATCTGTACTTTAAAGGAGCTAAAAAACGCCATTTTGTCCATCGTCAGCCACATCATCACTTGCGAGCCTATCAATAATAAAAAAAAAACGTCGATCTTGGCGCGTCAATCTCGATACATTTTATATGGCAACTAGACTTGTAGAGCTACATTAGATCCACGCCACGCGACTCTACTCTACGTACAAATCAGCCGTGACCCACATGTGCGTCGGTCTAATGTAGTTCCAAGTTTGTATACACTAATTATAAATATAAAGATGTAATGTTTTGTTTTTTTGTTTGTAGGAGGTAATCTCTGGACCTACTGGTCCAATTGCTAAAATTTTTTCACCGTTAGTAAGCTGCTCTATTCCTGAGTGACATAGGCTATACACCCTTAAATTTTAATCGTTTTAATCCCGTGGAGGGTCGATCCGGTACATGAAATACTATCGATTTGTAAAGATAAAATTAAAAAATAAAGTACCTCTTTTTACGCATGTACGAAATTAATTTCTTTAAGAAAAAATCAGCTGAGCGAGTTTAATGACCTGTAGGTACTTTGTACGCAACGCCGACTATTAACTACAGGTCATTGAACTCGCTTAGCTGACGTTTTCTTAAAGATACTAATTTCGTACATGCGTAAATTAATACGAGTTTTGAAAAAAAGATACTTTATTTTTTTATTTTATCTTTACAAATCGATAGTGTTTCATGTACCGGATTGACCCTCCACGGGATTAAAACGATTAAAATTTAGCGGTGTATATTATGTACGCGGGCGAAGGTGCGGGCGAGAGTTAATTTGTTATATTTCTGTTTACACTTACTTGAATCAAAGCTTCGCCAGAACTGGAGGGCGGTAAGCAATCCACTGTAGCCAACGTAACAACAGCGGACGCTATGTCAGTGGCTCTACACTGTTGCATGTGTTGCTGCAACCAATCAGCGATGGCCGTGAGGACGGGCTCGTGTCGGTACTTCAGGAGGCCTAGTGAGGTGGTGATGGAATTCACCACGGCCGATTTGTCTTCGTTTGATGGTAGACATTCTATTACGTCGCTGGAAAAAAAGGTTTTTGTTTTCAAATTATTTTTGTGTGTTGTATACATATCTTGGTTGGGGTCTGTCTTATTGAATTTTGTCTGACTTTACATAAAAAAATCTTCAAATCGTTTGAAATTGTAGAACAATTCTGAATATAATATAATAGACTCTATTCAATCTATTATATAATAGAGAGAATAGTCATTTAGTCCCAAACTAAGCAGAGCTTGTGCTAAGAATGCAACTGATAAATAATAAATAAATATCCTTCTATTATATTTCAAAATACAATACATAAATAAATGTTTGATAATTACTGTATATTGTAGTGAGAAAAATAAAGCATATTATTATTATTATAATAAATCACACCCCGACACAGAACAAATGATCATGCTCACCACACAAACACGTCCTGTGTGGGAATCGAACCAAAGCACAGCAGTTAGGGCCACTAGCCACTAGACCAACAGGACGGTCAAAATAATAAAAATACAGTAAATTATTATTTCTTGTTTCTCTCTTTTACCGTTTTCAAAAATTTTATAAAGTTAATATAAATTCCACTTACTTGCATATCCTATCCAGTAACACCGGATCAGGGAAGTTCAGTGAGGCCATAGCATAAAGCAGATCAGCTGACTTCTTGAGGTCAATAACCTCGGCCTGGTTGGTGATGTTGTATGAGAGAGCGCGGAGAAGGGGTGTGCTACGGCGACCTTTCTGTTGGAGGGCTTTCATTACCTGGAGATAGAAGAAAAGATAATATAATGTAGCTCATTTGTAGCGACATCTATGGCGCCACATAAGAACTACGAAGAAAGAAATCCTGCATCGCGCAAGTAAAGTTCTCCACGCGATTTGAATATATACGACAGCCCGAAATCAACTATCGAGCAGTTGCCCACCAGACATAACACCCGTCTGGCCGGAGGTCGTCCCTTTCAAACGGAGGTTTGCAGGACTTTACTCTCTGTTCCACATACCTCCAAACATTAATTAAACACAAACACAAATAATCCTACCAACCGTATTTCAATCATGGCCACAATGATCGAAACAGACAAGACACTCCAAACAGAGATTAGCGAAGTACGCAGGAGATATTATAGTGCACAAGTGTGTGTGCAAACACAGGTGCACTCTCTGTTCCTTTACTCTCATGGATCGATGGGGCGGCAATACGACAAGGAGAAAGATCAGGCGCAGGACCAACGGCTTTACGCGCTTTCCGAAACACGAGGCTATATATATACACTACCAACTTCCAAATTCCAAGCTGCTACAGAGTGCACTTTTTCCTCGACCCGATCTCGATCGAAGCATCGCGCATCGATTCGAAGCGCGACTGCTGAGCAGTCGCGTAACCAACTCAAACGCAACCACTCATGGTGCAGACTAGTCATGAAATAAAATTGAACAATCCAGTAATAGGCGTGCAGAGTAGCTAATTGGTGATCCAAATTTCGTTAAGTCCAATCTTCAAAGCCTTGAGCACAGGCGCAGGGTAGCCAGCCTTTCGGTGTTCTACAGGATGCATTTTAGAGAGATACTTGATTCCGCCATCCCATTTCTGCTGTTCTCCCTTACGTTACAGACTACACGTTTCGCCTCGTCATTTATACCGCGTACATCGAAGGACGGGAACAATTGGCCTGCTGCAGTCTTCCTGTCCGATTATAGGTGGTAGGTATAAGCCTGTAGTGAATAGACTCTTAATAAACTAGTGTGAATCATCATCAACGATTGCATCACTGTTTACCATCAGGTGCAAGCAAAGCTAGAGCAACTTACTTTAATCATCTGTGGCAATGTCAAATTCGTTATAAGCCTTGCTGCCTCATCATCTCCAGTGATGCCCAACACGGTACTCAGATCTTCAGCCATGGTCAGTGAACCTATAGCATGAGTGGTGGACCTGGCCAAGATTCGGCACAGCTTCAGAAATCGAGGGTCTTTCTCAAAGTCTGTCAGCCTCACTTTGTTGTTACTCGTCCATTCTGAGAGGATTGACACCATCTGAAAAGTTATAGAAAATAACAATAAATTAACGAAGTTATAGGCATATTCATAACATAGTTCTCTCAAAACCATAGCCCCAATATCTTTGTTTTTGAAATGTTGCAATATTATCCAGTTACCCTTGGGTGCCTTCCAAGGGTCCTGGACCCCAGGGTCCTGAGATAAATAAACTATTAGCCTTAGTTATCAATTAAACTTTATCCTTGAAGCTATTAACCCAACCCTAACAAAATATATACAGGGTTATTTGTGTACTAACATCATAAATAACAATTTTTGATCTATGACTATTAAAAAATTATCATATTTTGGTTCATCAGATTTTCATCCAAAAATAAAAATATTCAAATTGAACATTCTAAATATTACGAAGTCTATGCGTAGCAAGTGATAATACAATAGCGGAGGGCAGCCGGGATCCGGCGCCGGTGGGTCTTGATGAGCTTGCGTCGCATCATACAATCTTAGGTAGGTTTAGCAAAATACAGAGTAGAAATGTGTTAGATAGAACAATGAAATCTTGAAGGTTTGTTTTTGGTAAATGAATTAAGTTTCATAAAGTCGAAGAACAAAAGTTGTTGTTTATGATGTTAGTAATACAGTCCTGCAAGGTTGTTAGTGTTTTACCAATAACCCTGTATTTTATTTGTCAAATACAAATATTTGATATGATTTTAATTATTATTGGTGGGTAGAAGAACACAAAGGGTAAATGAAAGACACAGATAGATTTTAATTCATTAACCTTTCAATCGTGGAAATTGCAGACACAATTGAATTAATTCATTAAACCCCAAGCGAATGCCGGCGTTCGCGCACCTATTGTCTTTCTATTGTGTCTGTAATTTCCACGATTGAAAGGTTAATTAGTAAAACTCTGAAAGAACTATAATTTCCCACCTCTAAAGTCTTGCATAAACCGCTTTGGTTCATAAGAGACAGGGCTTGCAATGTTAGCCGAATTCAAATTATCTGGTCTTTCGTGCACTCATTGTCTTTCTATTGTGTCTGTAATTCTGACGATTGAAAGGTTAAAGAAAATTAAAGAGATAGGTGCTTAAGAAGTTTATGTAAAATTATACAATTTGTGGTAGGCAACATCACCATAACCATACAGAGCACTAAATATTTCCATGCCCTTACTTTTTCTTTGGACCGGTCATTTTGACAGTTCATGAATTCAGCTAAAATCTTGATTTTCATAGTGTAATATTTATTGAACAATACATGAGTTGTATCATGCCATATTTTAATATTTACCTGATTCCCACATCATCCAACAAATTAGTATAGAGTTGGAAAGGCATTTTCCCAAAAATATATAAAGGGTGTAAGGGACAGCTCTGAACAAACTTTAAGGGCTTGCTCAGTAGACGAAACTGAACAACAATCCACAAAAATTATTTTCAGGAAACGAAAAAAAAAATCTGTCTCTCCATACAAACTGTCCAATCAAGTTTATAATTTTGTACGGTGAGGCAGATTTTTTTTCGTTTCCTGAAAAAAAGTGTTGTGGAAGGTTGTTCAGTTTCGTCTACTGAGCAAGCCCTTAAAGTTTGTTCAGGGCTGTCTCTTACACCTTGTATATTATTGTTTATCTAAACTGACCTTTAGAGCATGTCTCCGTGACACAATTGTATTCTCAGCGACAACAAGCAAGCTGTTCAGGTCGGAAGCCTGTGATATCTGCCCGTCTATCTGAGCCACGCGACTGAACTTTGCAGATTTTGGGCTGGGCTTTTTTGAGCCTTGTACTGTATCTACATCTTGTAGGGATGCAAATGCTGCTGCTACTAAACCTGAAAATGCATTAATAAAAAAAAAATGGTAATAATGCAAAAAAAAAAAATTCATATCTACGGAGACAAAACCGTTTATAAAAAAAATATTTTTTTATGGAATTTTCATATTTTATTCAAATAAGACGGGATGTTCATAACAAAAATTAAATGTGGAAAAGAGACGAGTAACAGCAGTGATCAATTTCAGAATTTAAAAGAAAATATAGTTTATTTACAATAATAATTTTACCAGTTTCCTTATCTTCCGCTGTGAGATCTTGAAGTTTCTTGTCAGGTATATTTGTAGAGAGTTCTAGCTTCTCAGTTTTAAATACTGTGGCACTGGGACCTGAGTACTTTCTTACGACTGCCCTTGATCCTAACCTCCAAATCACTAACCCGCTTAATTTCAACATCTATGACCAAAAGAAAATTATTTATTAACACTTTCTCATAAAACATACTTCACTTAACATCATATTAAAGTTTGGTAAGAGGAAATACAGAAATAATATGTTAAAAACACGTAAAATTGAACATCTTACATCACGACTAGAACTTATCAGAAATTATTTTGTTTACATTTATTATACTCCAGATTTAGAATAATATGGATGATAAATGTACCTTTATATGTTAAAGAAATGACCTGAAAGGCTAAAAAGGAATAAAATGTAGTTTTTACAGCATTTACAAAAAGCGAAATTATTTATCTTTTTGACAGTGGAAAGACAGTGTTGCTGCAAGAAAATAATATAAAAAATTTTGCCATAAACTTCTCGGCTTCTTGACCTTATCAGTAACAAACTAAACGTAATTCAAAATCTGAAACCATTTTCGTTTTCGCAAGTACCACTAAACGTTGCTTTTATTTGTATCTGTGACAATAGTGATGTTCATCCTCACTTGAAAAAATGTTAAAGATTGTCAATGAATACTTTACAGTTTATTTAAAAAGAAAACCGCCATAAGACAATGAACTTTGATTGAAAGTTTTTAATCTTAATTGTTTCTGTTATTTTGTAACTACGAAGATATTTTATTTTTTTAGCTACAATGAATTTCCAATCGAGCACCTTTTTTATTGAATATCTAATCAAATAATCAGCTGAATTCACATCACTAGTCTAGAAAATTGCAAACGACGGTCGTGGGAGGAAGTTTTGTTGTGATATTTTGTTGTTATTTTGCTGAAAACAGTAAAACCGGTACTGAAAATCATAAAAATGGTGAGTAAACTCGTCTACACACTGAGAATCTAACTTATTTACAGTGTAAATGTGAAAAGAAGCGTCAAAATTGTTTCCGCTTAGACCGATGAGTTTGTGCGAATTTGAATTGGTTTCCTTTGAATTTCTTTCGTATTTTGTTGTAGAATGCTTTAACCGTCGCTAGAATAGTGTCTTCTCTTTACCCCCTATTCGTCAACATCCTCAAATATTGTGTAAATATGAGAAAGCATGGTTTTCGCATCTATGTACATATAGGTAAACGGTCATTTGGCCTACCTTCACTTTATTGATAAATTATAAGTTACCGGCGTTTCGAACATCTTATCACGTTTGCCCTTTTGGTACTTACGACGATTTATACTGTGATGCCAATAACTTTTGTATTTACAGTCTGTTTAACTGTAGAAGACAAAGAAATGAGATAATTATAGATTTATGGAGTGAACTTGAATTCTGTTTTTAGTAACAATCAATAATGTCACCCTTCTACCTATAGGAAATATCCTTGTGACATAATCTTTTCAATTTTATCCTAAAGCAGGTAAATATTTAACATTGCTACACACCACATACATTACTTTTTCTATCCTACCTGTAAACTATAAATTATTTAATTATGAGCAGTTTACAAGATATAAAATATGTTGCTTAATGTCTGGGAAATTACATTTATCTACAATACTACTTGTTAAAGTAAATTCCTCATCATGAAAATATTAAAAGCACTCTGATTATCCTGAGACGAGACTTATGACACAAAAGACTTAACCTTTCAATCGTGGAAATTACAGACACAATAGAAAGACAATAGGTGCGCGAATGCCGGCGTTCGCTTGGGGTTTAATGAATTAAAAGACAAAACATCCCCCTTCTTTTAAGATAGATTAGTATATAATAAGGCATTTTTTCTGTATGGTGTCCATCTAAACTTCTGACCTAACTAAACCTAAAACCCAGAAATAGAATTTCAGCCAAAAGTGGACTATTGTTATTTGATTATGATAATTATACATACCGTATTGTTATCATAATCTATCTTTGTTGTCATTCATTTACTTTATCATTTAATACGGTCAACAAAATTTTACATTAGAAACATTTTTTCCAATATTAAATTTTGTTGACCGTGGATAGCATGATTTCAGTAAACAATAATAATTTATTGTGCATTCATAAAAACTGTAAGTATATCAAGTTTAAACCTTGCTGGAGTCTAATTGTTAATTAGATTTCTATAACCTTCTTTTCTCAAAAAGTATCTTATTTGAATATTATCTTGAAAGTAAATGAGTAGTTACAGTTTTACTTATAAGTTCTCTTATCAGTTTACTGCACTATTTATTACCTCAATATGGAACCTTGTGACTAACTACAATATTGATTAGAAGAGAAATTACTTATCTTTGTTCATGTATTTATGATCCAAATTTTCCTTGGTAAATCCAGGACTGTATAAGATATAAAATTAGTACAACAAATTGCATTACTAGTACAGCACTCCTACCGTCCTGGAAATTATCAGTAACTCCAAAGCGCTACTCACCTTCCTAAAAGCCCGGGCAGATCCAATGACACACTTGCCACACCTGTACAAAAAATGGATGTGAAGCTGCAGTCATCAGGCCAACGGAAATACATATACAGCAACCCATAAGAGATTACACAATAAAGACCTACATAGAACCAGTTCAATCAACTCTAAATCATGGTTACCATTGAAAGTGTCCCATACCCTGCAATCCACCATACCATACCATTTTGTTTCTTCACCAACCTAGATGGACTGGTAGAGAATGACTTAGGCATTAAATCTGTCTTTGTACTTTTGTGTTGCATGAAGATCCTAACTAATATTATAAATGTGAAAGTGTGGATGTTTGGATGTTTGTTACTTAATCACGCAAAAACGGATTTGGATGAAATTTGGCATGCATATAGCCTTTGACATGGAAAAGAACATAGGCTACTTTTTATCGCGGAAAAACATCTTATTCCTACGGGAAAACACGTTTAGAGTGCGATAACCGAAGTACACGCGGACGAAGTCGCGGGCGGACAGCTAGTTTATAATAAATCCAGGAACCTGTGTACCAGTTCCATGATTTTTGGCTTTTTGTGATTGAATTGATGAATTATATACAGCCTTCTCATCAATATTCTGTTGATAAAATAAAATCTCGAACGTCTTGTCTGACAAAAATAGGTGAATGTCAAATGTTATCAGTGATGTCAATCAGATCAATGATAGGTACTCAAGTTCATGTATGTTATTATATTGAATTTAGTTTTATCTGTTTATTCATATCTGTAAGAATCTTTCAATGACACACAGATTTTTACTTGTTTAACCTTGTGATTTTTTTAGGTAGTTTGTACGCAACGCCGACTACTATCTATAGGTCATTGAACTCGCTCAGCTGACGTTTTTTCATAGAAATTAATTTCGTACATGCGTAAATTAATACGAGTTTTGAAAAAAAGGTACTTTATTTTTAATTTTATCTTTACAAATCGATAGTGTTTCATGTACTGGATCGACCTACCACGGGATTAAAACGATTAAAATTTAGCGGTGTATAAATGTATACTATATGATATTTTTTTCCGGTGGATAAAAATCATCCAGATGACATCCCCCGCCGTCAACAATTTGGACTCGGTCCGGAGTCCAGACTGTTACCGGACAGCGGACAGGTCGGACAGCGAGCTACCCATTGCTCGCCATCCGCAAGCAAGCGCCTACGGTGGCCGAAAATCGGGATCGGAATCCCGGCGGCGGCTGGGGCGTGAGCGCTGTTGCCTGATGCGGCCGGCCTCCACCTTTGCTAGCATTACTGCTTCGCAGAAGAAAGCGACTGCCTGCCACTCTTCCTCGCTCCGGACCATGGCCTGTACCAAGGCCCGGCGCGAGAGATCGCCGCCATGTGTATATATGGTGATACAACCAGTTCTTGCACAAAGGCGAGCTTAATTCAGCAATGAGTTTTCTGCCAGCAAACCTCATCATCATCATATTTTTCCCTTACAATTGTTATTTCCAAAGAAAAGTTTGAATTAAAACAACAGTAAAATCAAAAGGCTAATTTATATTCGTCAGGTCGTGCGTCATTCTGCAATCGAAAATAGCTCAGGAGCCTATTCTGTAATTTCTTATTTATAGTTTGTTGACATAACTGCTTGTCTGAAGTGTGTGTGATAGAAGATGGATGGGAAGGGCCATCTAATTAACTGTTAGAGTCGACATTTTCAACAGATGAGAGGCATTTGGACAGTTTCCCATTTTTTGCCCTAAGAAAATGCTTTGATGATGTTAATTGGTATTAGAATGAAAGGTGATAGTTATGTATATTAAAGATCAAAGCTTATGCTCAGTCCAATTAAAAATACCACAAAATAGTATTTCATAAAATAACTAACTTTTGCCCGCGCGGCTTCGCTCCCGCTCTTCCCTACTCCACCCTACTACACCCTACCCTATCCTACTCTACAATACTCTACACTACTCTACTCTACCCTACTATACCCTACTCTACCCTACCAAACTTCACATAAACCATTTACTAAATAGTCCGAACAAAGCCTAAACATTTGGTTTGGATAGGTGAGCCCGTTCTTGAGTTATAAAATTACAACGAAAAGTAGCATTGTTTTTATACACCCCTACTTTTTAATTAGTACACAAAAAAATGGGGCTCTATCTGTACCCGTCACTGATCATATTTTTGTAGTCAAAAGTAGAAAAAACCGAAATCCTAAAATTAACCACGAAAAAGTAAATTCATCATAGAATCAATTAAACATAACAATTGCTAGTAGAAAATACTGCGGGCAGTGTTTTTCCTTAATTGTCACTTATTCATTCATTAATCAATAGCCTGCACAATATTTCCATGAATTGAGTGACATTTTGGGACATAAACCAACGCTAATTACTTTGCTGTTTATGAATATTATTTATTGAGATTTCACTTATAAAATAACAAGGGCTTTTCTAATAAGCCCTTTAAGTATGTGTACTAATTAAAAAATTGTGGTGTATATGTAGATACTGATTATCATTATTTTTAGCTCACTCGTATTGGCCCACTGCTGGGTAAAGGCCTCGCACCATTCTTTTCATCACGATCACGAATCCTTGCTTTCTTTTTCTATTTCATGTTTTCTAGTCCCGCCATCTCCTTTGTGGTCTGCCGCGGCCCCGTGTCGCTGTGTCTGGGCACCAATCCTGTGTTTTACGGGTCTACAGCTCATTAGAAATGCGGCAGACATATCCTTCCCAGTCCCGTTTAAGTTAGGCAGCATTTTAAGCCACATCAACGATTTGCGTCTTGGAGCGCAGTGTACATAGGTAGGTACACCACCCATAAAAAAATAGATTCAATTAAAAATTTAAAGACATTATAGACCTATCACAGACTAAATCTGGAACTGGACCCTACCCTAAGATACGTCATCCATCAGCCTAAAATATTCCCACTGCTTAGACATAGAACTCACTCTGTTAGAGGAAGTAATTTTTTTTTTAATAAACTATGGTTCACGCGGGTGAGGTGAGGTCTGGGTTGGCAGATGTGTTTGAATCTGTGACGTGTCGTGATCTAGATGTGGTGTTTTTGTTATATATTAAACTAGCTCTTGTCCGCGGCTTCGCCCGCGTACGTAAAATATAGCCTATGTCACTCAGGAAAGCAGCTTTCTATCGGCGAAAAAATTTTAGCAATCGGACCAGTACTTCCAAAGATTACCTCTTACAAACCAAAAAACAAAAAAAAAAAACTTTACCTCTTTAGTGTAACTGAAGGAAAATAAGTTTGTGTTAGTCAGTGAAGGTTTGATACCTACTCCCTTTCGTTCCACGCAAAGCGATGACTCCTCCTCTGATAACTTCCCACTGAATAAAAATGGCTAGAACATACCAGCCTACCTTAGTTGCGCAATTCGCTAATGAATTCGCAACAGTAATTGGTAAGATGTTAGAAGGTCCCTAGACGATCAGGCTTCACATATTAACTAAGTACATTGCATATTCAATATCTCTCTGCCTATTAATTCTAGTAAGTAGGTAGTGATGGTACTGATGTCGACACTGTATACGTGGTCATGGAACATAGTTACGAGCTCGTACCAACTGCCTACTTGGAAGACAATCTCTGTGTTTTTTTATATGGTGAATCCTCAATTAACTCCTCTTGCTCTGATTGGAACTATAGCTAGTGTCAGACTTGACTAAAATTACAACTACATCGAAGGACCACAGGTGGGTTACATCTAGTGTTGCCAGGTGTCCCGATTTGCGCGGGATGTCCCGATTTTTAGGGGTTTGGGGACGCGTCCCGATTTGTACCTGATCGGGACGCTAAATGTCCCGATAAATCAAAAACCCCGGAACGCAAAGAACGATTGAAGAAGTCTGAGTTTTACTCAGTAAGTTTGACACGCCCTCTCGTTCCACCCCTGAGCGGAAGAAGTAATTGGATGATTTTCTACCTAAAAAAGTCTTTATTAAAAAATATTAATATATTTGTCCCGATCTAAAACCCTAAATCCCGATTTGTTACACCATCTGTCCCGATTTTTATACAAACGGACCTGGCAACACTAGTTACATCTGTGTTCAAGTGTGAAATTACACACCACTCCCATGATTATATTATATTCTTACCAAAAATTAATACAATGCCAAAAAATATTTCAAAAATAAACACGATTTCGACTTCTACGATGACGTTTTTTTTTATCAGAAGCAGCGCAATTAAACCTTCATCGTCAGATTCTATTCTGATACTGCGCGCATGGGTTAAAAAAAAGCAGCAGCCACTGACCGCAACCATCGACTATTGACGACAAAGGGCGTGTAGTCCCTATGTAGTGACCCTAAAGATTGAGTTCTTTGACGTTAAAATCATTCCAAAGGTTTATTCCCGATTGTCCTCACTGGGTACGAGCGGGGACGACCGGGAATAAACCTTTGGAGTAAATTAGAGTTCTTCTTCTCACCGTATCGATGGCAAGACTAGTTAAAATCCTTACCAGGCCCAGAATTCGGTCATGGCAATGCCGTCCGCTGACATTAGGTCCCTACGTGAGCAGGTAATAGGGCACGTGATGCAGGATGGAAGTGGGACATGGTCTGTGGAGAGACGCCGCACAAACACTGAAAGTCAGAGCCACCTGAGAACCCCCACCTGTGCAGATTGTCTTTGCTGCGCCCAACCTGGGTATGGAGTCTGTTTAGAGTTTTTCAGGTTGGCCATGGCAACTCGTGTCCAGGAGAGAAGCTCTCCGACGGCTCGACAAAATCATCAGGTTTAAATTTAGATTCTTCAATCATGTTATGTATTACAAATATCTCGGTTACATGTTTCTTGACTATTATGTGAGAACAATAGAAATAAAGAAATTAAAATAGCCACTGACAGTTAAGATATGATCAGTCTCAACTGACGACGCGGGCAACGCTTCAGGAATAGTCGTATATTATGCTGACTTCCCCAAAAAGATAAAAAAGTCGGCCAGTTCGGGGGAACAGTAATTAGTACGGTTTGTAACAACATGGTAATCATTTCCAGGCGGGGGCTGAAGGCGTTGGTGCGGCTCGCTGAGCGCGCCCCGCTCCGCGCCCCCTCCCGTCATACAACACTTCAGGTCAGTAGTAATACTTCTTGTGAGCCACTGATTTTTTATTTTGGCAGGTCCCGGTATACCGGACCGTTCTCACGATACATCCGTATGATGTGTGGGTCGACCTGCTGAGGCTTTACCAAGCTATTGGAAGCAGGTGGAAAGAGGCTAGAGTGAACAGGCTTTATTAAACTATTGCATTGCGTTAACTGTGCTGTCTTTTCGCAAGCATGGGACAGAACACACTACCAACTAAACAAACTCTTAAACTAAAAATAGCTCTTACTGCACCTTCTTAAGGCTTACAATACCTTATATTTCTCACGCAGTGCGTTCTTTTCCATATCTTTAGCAGTTTACCGCTCTCTCTGTCTGTCTGTATGTCTGTCATCATCTTCCTGCCTTTTACCCATATTAAACTAGCGCGCCTCACCATCAGAGATTGCATCAATGCTTACCATCAGATGGGATCGCAGTCTTGAACCTAGACTATGACGTTTAAAATAAGATTGTTCTAATTTTGTTTCAGTATGGGTAAGAGACAGAGCTATACAGATTGTCTAGCGCCATCTCTTACTCACACCAAAAAAAGATTAAAAAAATCTTACTTTGAACGTCATGGTAACCCCGAAGCACTAGTTTATATCTGACTGGTCTGTTGGTCTAGTGGTTAGTGACCCTGACTGCTATGCTAGAGGTCGTGGGTTCGATTCCCACCCAGGACAAATGTTTGTGTGATGAGCATAATCATTTGTTCTGAGTCTGGGTGTATTTTATCTATAATATGTATGTATTTAAAAATATAAGTATGTTTATCAGTTGTCTAGTACCCATAACATAAGCTCTGAATAGCTTGGGACTAGACGGCGATCAATTAAAAAAAAAAGTTTTTTTTACTTTCCTTACCTACTTGACCACCTACTCTCTACATGACTAATACCAAGACAAACAATTCCTTTTCAAGTTTTCAATTATTTGCGCAACTGTCAAACTTTGTGAATAAAGGTATACATATCTCACCTGACGCCTTTAACGCTCTGACTAATCCTAGACGAAAAAAATCTACGAACCATTTCTCACAACACTTGGTACAAAATCATCATCTTCCTGCCCTTCTTCCATATTGCTTGGAATCAGTACAACACGTTTTTTTTCTTCTGTCCAGTCCTATCACCCGTCACGTATCACCTTTAGAGTCTGTCTAATAAGTTAAACGACTTGGGTAATTATTAGGATTTAATGAAATCTGATGTAGTCAACACGGGTTCAATAATCAAGGATGATTAAGAGATAGAGATCATTGTTTACTAACAGAAGAACCTTATGAAAAGTAGCGAATATAAGTACTTTTTAAATGATTAAATATTATACAAAATTCCCAAGTCGGTTGACTTATTAGACAGACTATACTATCTATACATAAAAATAAAATTGAAGTGTCTGTTTGTAATATTGAAATAACTGCGTACATGCATATTATGAATAATATACGGTACATAACCAAAATAACATTTTTTTACAATTTTTGTCTGTCTGTTTATCCGGGCTAATCTCTGAAATAGCTGGACTGATTTTGACGGGACTTTTTTTGGCAGGTAGCTGATGTAATAAGGAGTAACATAGGCTACTTTTATTTTAGAAAAAATAAATTCAATATCCTGTAGTCCACGCGAACGAAGTCGCGGGCACAGCTAGTATGTATATATAAAAGGAGAAACTGACGCACAGCTGAAATTACTCGAACTAAGAGAAAAATTTTGCGCAAGGTTTCATTTTATCTTTTAAGATGTAGGTGAGCACTAAAAAATAAGGGGATAAACCTGAGGTTTAAAGTTTGTATTTAGAAACCTATTTTTACGCAAGCGAAGTCTCTGGAAAAAGCTAGTCTTTCATATCACTCCTCACACAATCCATCTTTTCATTGGCCTCCTCCCTCTCCATCCATCTATGTGTACTCTCATAACCCTTTTAGTAACATGCACAAATAATTGGTACAAAATATATATTCTATTAAAACTCTTTGCAAGCGCGTTAAGTTAGCCTATATTTTTTTAAGCGGGAAATCATATAATGACTAACATTTGTATTTAAAATGCCGGAAAGAATAAAAATTCAACTCAAGTATTTTTCTACAGGTTCTCCTAAGGTGTTGTAAGTTCGTCGCACTTTGCTAAAGAGTTCAGATGGATCGCACCCCAGCTTTTATGTATAGGTGAGTTTTATATTATAACCTTACTTACTAGGTAAACATACTCGAAAGATAGCCCGTTTTCAGTATAACTGATTAGACAGATATGATATAATTATTCATTCATTACGCTGAAAACAATTATTAAGCTATTTTTCGAAAATAAATAATTCACAAAAAATTTTTCTCTTTACTCCTGGAACAGATTTTGAAGTGCCTTTGTTTGATAAGTATTGGCCTGAAGAACAAAATTCACTATGTGTTCATTCTGGGCAGCACTTGGTCCTTTTCGGCCTTTACAGTTATCCAGATAAGCTTTGCCTAGTTTTGACTTTTATCGAACTGACTGTGAACATCCTTCGGCGGTTTGACGATGATCAAGACGGTTTATAGCTATGGTTCCCAACATTTTTTGATTGGAGACCAGTTTGGTTTCTCGGTTGAAAGCAGGAACCAGAGGCCTTAACTACGGGCTCTTAACGCGATCCATTTTACGACCTAAACTGAACTGTTAAATCATCATCATCCTTTTTAATTCCCACTGCTGGGACTCAGGCCTCCTCTCTAGGAGAGGGAATAGGCCGTAATCCACCACGCGGGTCCAGTGCGGGTTGGTGAATGTCACATGTCTTCGAATTTTTGACATTTTCTAGGACATGCCGGAACTGTTAAATTAATGGAGCTATATATAGGGTGCATAGCTCCATCTCTCTTTCTTGCTCGCACTACTGACATTTTAAAGTTTTTTTTTTATGGTGGGAAAATTATCTAATGACAACCCCCTCTTGGGCGGAGCGGCAGATAGTGTCAGACTCTTACTGACGAAAAACCCACCCCGTTCCTTCAAGCCTTCATACCGTAGCTCGAGCTATCTTTCGAAACTAACCCTGGCCCCGGTAGGCTTCGACCCAGCTGGGCTCCTGCTGTTGCTGACAACTCCTTGAGACGCACGCCGTCGACGGCTTGGGCTCGGTCCGGACAGTTACCGGACGGTCGGACAGCGAGCTACCCATAGCTCGCCATCCGCAAGCCCGCGTCTACGGTGGCCGGAAATCGGGATCGGAATCCCGGCGGCGGCGAGAGCGCCGTTGCCTGTTGCGGTCGGCCTCCTCCTCTGCTAGCATTACTGCTTCGCAGGAGGCGACCGCCTGCCACTCCTGACATTTTAACGTCGTCATGGCTCCTGAAATCCATTTTAATCTCAACTATCTTAATTTAAACCGTATCATGAACTCAAAACAAGAAGTACATTCATTCATTAAAATCAAACGTAAAAAGCATTGTTAGAAAGTTAATCAATGTAACTTTTCAGTTGGAAAGTTTGAATTATTTAGATCTTTGGTGGACCATATTTTGGTTCTTGAGGGCCACTAGTTGGGAGGCATTGGTTTCAAGGCTGCTAAAGGTAGTTGCACTGTTGCCACATTAAACCTATCTGTGAAAGCATCAAAACTGCCGGAGTCGTCAAAAGTTAAAACCAAACTGACTGACAAGGCCAAAACTTTGTCTGACTTGCAATCTTCACGTCGATGTTTTAAAATATGGACGTACAGACAGAAATATACACTTAAATGCGCAAACATTTATGCAAACCACATATTGTGGTTAAAAGAGCCAAGAATCTGAGGTGCTATTCTCTAAGAAAACAGCCTTGAGCGCAGCGCTGGCCGCAGCGACAAGTCGAGAGCGCAGTACATTGGATTAACAACCTAATGTACTTTCACATTGGATTGTTAATTCAATGTACTGCACTCTCGACTCGTCGCTGCGGCCCGCGCTGCGCTCGAGTTTATTTTCTTAGAGAATAGCACCCCTGGTTGGAATCTGGATACAGATATAGAAATAAAATAATACCGGTTTCAGATACGGTTATAAAATGACCAGCTTCTGCCAGCGGCTTCGAACGCATGAAAGTAGGTTCCTCCATACTTTTGGACAAAGGGGGTCCAAAATTTGTATGGATAAATCTACTCATACCATCCTCTTAGGGGGTGAATTTTGTAAAATCCTCTCTTAGTGCTCACCTACGCCATAAAAGGAAACCTAGAGCAAAATTTCAAATTTCGTTCCTAGTCCCTTTTTTTTATGGTGGGAAAAAATCATGCATGGACATCCCCCGCAATTTTACTTAAAGATAAACTAATGTTACAGCCAATTAAGGATTTACAATTTACTATCTAAACATTTATGCCTTTTTTTTTTTTTTTTTTTCCGATGGGAAAAATCATCTTATGACAACCCCCGCTCTTGGGCGGAGCGGGAGATAGTGTCAGACTCTTACTGACTAAAAGACCCACCCTGTTCCTTCTAGCCTTCATACCGGGGCTCGAGCGCCCTTTCGGATAACCCTGGCCCCAGTAGGCTTCGACCCGGCCGGGTCGAAGCCGCGCGGGAACAGTGCGCGCCGTCGACGACTTGGGCTTGGTCCGGACAGTTACCGGACGGCCGGACAGTGAGCTACCCATTGCTCACTGTCCGCAAGCCCGCGCTCGTTCCTAGTCCCTGTAGTTTCAGCTGTGCTTGATATGTCAGTCAGTTTCTCCTTTCATTATATATACAGGGTTATTTATAAAACACTAACAACCTTGCAGGACTGTATTATCAACATCATAAACAACAACTTTTGTTCTATGACTTACAAAACATAATTCATTCATCAAAAACAAACCTTCAAGATTTCGTTTTTCTATCAAATACATTTCAACTCTGTGTTTTGCTATACCCACCTACGTCTCTCGCGCGCGATCCGGAATCTCCACTCCCCTCCACTATTGTACTATCGCTTGCCTTGCATAGACTTTTTTGCATGGACCTTTGTTTTGACCTTGTAAGACGTGTCTGAAAAATCTAAAATATCGGGCTTAAGATCGCGGCTTCGTGCACTTGATAGTAGAAAATTATCTCATGGAGACATACTTGGGCATGCCACAATCTGAACTGAAGAGACGCCACGGACTTCTCACCTTCCGCATGACCCAGGTCCTTACTGGACATGGCTGGTTCGGGAGGTAACAATTTCGGATTTAGGCGAAACCGAAGACACGGTGGAAGAATTATACACCGCTTGAGCGGGCACCATCGTGTTCGCGGTGGTGACCTTTCACACCGGGCCAAGAGGCAATGGGATGCGGTTACCTACTTCCAGGGACTCAAACTGTAACCGTAATAATGTGTTTTAACACTGTTTTTTAAAACAGTTTTAACAGAAAAACACTTTTAAATGTAACAGATACAATAATGTTACCGAATGAAACTGTAACCTTTTATATGTGTTATGGAGTGCTACCGAATCAAACTGTAACCTGTTTATATGTGTTAATAAGTGTTAATATGTGTAACTGAAATAATCAGTTTTAGTATAGCTTTGTAAATTGTAACTTTGGCAACGCTGCGTTTACCTGTTACACTTATTAACACTGTTAACACTTTTATATCTGTTACAGATATGTTAGGGTTACACTTTTGTAAGTGTTTTGGGTTAACACATTGAAAACACATTAATAAGTGTTACATATTTGATTCTGTTACCAATTCAACATGTAACACTTATAATTCTGTAACCTTTATGAAGGTGTTTTTAAGTCCCTGCCTACTTCTACGAAGCGGTAATGCTAGCGAAGGAGAGAGATAAAACAAAGATTTATTTATTTATTTATTCACAAAATCCACAGCTCTTTTACAAAAAATTTACTTAAAGATAAACTAATGTTACAGCCAATTAAGGATTTACAATTTACTATCTAAACATTTATGCCTCAGAAACAAACAGAATAAAACGCTAGTAGAGTCTGTGCGGAAAGTAAACCATCGTGGGATTTGAGGGCGCTGCTGTAGATAAATATCGTTTTTGTTATGTAAGCAACATTGTGACGTCATTATAGTGCGACTGTTAATCTTGATATTTTGAAACTATGTTAGACTAGCTTCTTCCAGCGGCTTCACTCTATAATAAAAATTATCCTATTGGCTGAATTTGCTCACCTAATGAAACTGCAAAGTTATAGCTTATGTGCTATATTATTGCAATGTTTATGATTAAGTTCATCTGTTTAGTAGTTTTTGCGCGACACATCCATACATACGACTACCTCCATCCATCTTCACAAACTTTCGCATTTATAATATTAGTAGCCTATTTATTGAACTTGCTCACGTGATGAAACTTAGCAAAAATATAGGTTATAAGCTATATTATTGCAACGTTTATCATTAAATTCATCCGTTTATAAGTTTTTGCGTAATGAGTAACAAACCGTTAATAGTGGCGACACCTGGGGGAGGCCTATGTCGAACAGTGGACGTCTTTCGATTGTAATGATGATGAACATTTAAATGCAAACACGAACCGGTAAAGGAAAATAGCGTGAAGAAACTGCTTTGCTGCCTATCTAGGTAGGTTCCACCAGCGACCACTTGCCCAGTGCCAACGAAAATGGTTCTATCACTTTGACTGGGATCGGTCTATTATCACTGACTGGAATATTGTAGCTAACAGCAAGTTTATGTTTACCCTAGTTAAATATAAAGGTAAAAATGGAACACACTACCACTTTCTCGTTGTTTTCCTCAGTACATTTTTCCCTTTTGCTAATCTATGAAAAATATGAACTTAATGACTATGAAAATAAAGTACACTTCAGAATTTGTAATGTTGCTTCGTAAAAAATCTATTTAGCCTGTAAGGGACCATCTCGCATATAAGATCTTTGGGATCACTTGGTTGTCCGTCTGTTTATCTGTTAAGACCCTTTAACGCTTGGAGGTATCGAGTTAAAATTAAAACCATACGCTCAAGTCTGCGGTCTTTTGAAGTTGTGAAAAATCAGACTTCTGAGTTAACGAAAAAAAAAGATACGGCCGTTTAGGTCGCAAAAAAACGTATATTTCTATAATCAAGGGAATCAAAGTTCATAGGGTGAATCCCGTTGACCTTAAATCCTAAAATTTGGCATAAATCAAGGTCTCATAGAACAAGTACAGGGAAAAATCTGAAAATTGTAAATTTGTAGATACGCCACAAAAAAAAATTGTTTGTAATTCGGAAAAATCTTCGTAACTCAATTCGGGAATTGATTTCATAGGTAAATTTGTACAGAATCCTCAGTGCGCGAGTCCGACTCGCGCTTGCCCTTTTTATTTTAGTTACTGTATCCGTACTAAAGCCTGAAAAGAATTATTCCAAGTTAGTCGAAACGCATGCAAATTTATAAATTTAAAGTATCAATACTCTTTATACTAGCCATCGAAAATATTGACCAAAACAAAATAAACAAATATCGTCATGTTTAAATGAATTTCCGTTTAATTTATATATATTTGGAGATAACAGGGACAGGAGTTTGCCTAGGAAGTCTAAAAACATTAAAATAAAAGTGTTACGTACCACAAAAACAGCCTACCAATGTTTCCCAAATTCGTGACTTTGTTTTGATCAATAATGGTGTGATTTGCCATTTGTTATCTTTGGCAAAACTGTAATATATTAAATATTATTTCCCTTGCAGCTCAGTGAAATTTTTTATCACATTTCTGAAGATTTCAATTAAAAATCACAATAAAATAACATAATAAATAAAGCGGTGTCAATATTATATGACGTTTGGCATTTGACCGATGGCTGGGTTGGGTTGCTACTTAAAATCTTTAATGTTGTTTTCACTTTACGCCACGACGGTTCTTTTATCGCACAGACAATACCATTCAAGCCTAGTAGTGGTGTGCTGTGTGAGTGGGTGTGTTGGAGTGAGTGTGAAGAATTGATGTGGTGTATGAAATACTATTATACTGTTGTTAATCGCCATCATTCTTTTAATTAATTATTATTGATTAATTCGTCGCATACAGACGTTACCAGCAGTCTCCTGAAAGTATGTTTTTTGGTATTCAATAAATCAAGATGAGAGAATTTCTTATTATAGTTCCTCAATATCCTGCCAACGACAGAGTTTTGAGCGCAGTTTGTCCTACTGCGCGGTACATCGAAAAACTGCGTGTGCCTAGTCCGTCGCGACGGAGCACTCAATCTTAGAAACAAATCACTCAAAGCAATACTCTCAATGTTCCCATTACAGATGTTATAAAGAAAAAGCATGCCCAGAATCATACGTGCTATTCTCTAATGGCAGCATATTATGATGTTTGCAAGCAAGCAGATAATCTTCAGAATTAAAACCAGTGCGATAATTAATATGTTTGTTGAATTTGGATTGTATAGATTCAATTTGCTGTGTATAACCTAAGTACTGAGGACTCCAGACATTACTGCAGTATTCTAAAATACTGCGTATGTATGCAAAATAAAGTATTTTGATACAATCTGTATCAGCAAATAGTTTACATATACGCAATATAAATCCAAGATTCTTGTAAGCCTTGCCGACGACATAGGACACATGCTCCGAAAACAAGAAAACGAGATATTACATATCCAAACAGAAAATATTAATATTAATCAAGAATCGATATTATATCTCTGCTAACATATGGAGTTTTCACATGGTATATCGGATTACTTTATCCAACGTTGGCTGTAGATACATATAGATATGTATTTACCCGGCACACCCGCTAAATCCCAGACCCTCACTGTTTGGGTGGAACATCGCCGTGCCCTCGTGGGGGCGATCGGCGGCGGAGACCTCTCGCGCCGGGCCTTGGTTGAGGCCATGGTCCGGAGCGAGGAGGAGTGGCAGGCGGTCGCCGACTTCTGCGAAGCAGTAATGCTCGCAAAGGAGGAGGCCGAACGCATCAGGCAACGGCGTTCTCGCCGCCGCCGCCGCCGCCGCCGGTAACTGTCCGGACCAAGCTCAAGTCGTCGACGGCGCGCACTATTCCCGCGCGCCTCAAGGAGTTATCAGCAACAGCAGGGACCCAGCCGGGTCGAAGCCTACTGGGGCCAGGGTTATCCGAAAGGGAGCTCGAGCCCCGGTATGAAAGTTAGAAGGAACGGGGTGGGTCTTTTAGTCAGTAAGAGTCTGACACTATCTCCCGCTCCGCCCAAGAGCGGGGGATGTCATTGGATGATTTTTTCCGACCGACCCTCACTGTAATGTTCATCAATAAAACTGAAATTGATATAGGACTTTATAAGAGTCAAGTTTTGCTAAGGTAGGCGCCAAATAAACGTGGAATAATGGTCATTGACCTTCCTACATTTATTGACATTCTTAAAAAAACGGAATTAAAGACATAAAGCTGTCTTGAATCAACATCTATCGTGATCCTTTACCTTTTCTGAAAACAGTTCATTGAGGGTTTATCGGGGATACCTTCGATATATTGGAGGTATTAGGAAAAGGTCAGTATACTAAGTTTATATCTGGCGTCTTGTAGCTATACACCGCAAAATTTTGGTCGTTTTAATCCCGCGGAGGCTCGATCCGGTACATGAAACACTATCGATTTGTAAAGATAAAATTAAAAAATAAAGTACTTTTTTTCAAAACTCGTATTAATTTACGCATGTACGAAATTAATTTCTTTAAGAAAACGTCAGCTGACCGAGTCCAATGACCTGTAGGTAGTTTAGACGCAACGCCGACTACTACCTGCAGGGTTAACTTAAAACTCCAAGTGCCAAAAATCGTCAGCGTTCTACAATTTATTTTACAGTTCGGTCTAGCAGTCAGTGTTAAATTCATAGCAATCTAGTGTAACATTTTTAATTATAGCTTGCTCACTTAAACACTGCAGTATTTTAACAATGTCTGCAGTTCTAAACCACAAAACTTTGTAAGGAACAAAATAAAACACGAACCGTCTCCCCCGTTTCAATTCGCCATGGTTGCCGGATCGATAGCGGCACCGCTTCGATTCCCGACCTACACACACTCGGGTAAACATTCCCCTTGGGCGGACTACGGTCATAGAGTAAGATAAATGTAGAAGCGAGACTTTAGCTCCGAACATTTCTTAAGACTGTTACATTTTTTATTACCCGACTGCAAGAAGGGTTATGTTTTTCGCGCGTATCTTGTATGTTTGTATGTATGTAATATTCTTTATTACCTCATATCTTCCAACCCGCTGAACAGATTTTTATAATTAACATATCGTTAGATTCGTCTTGATAACCCAAGTGTTCTTAGATAGGTGAAGTTAAAAAAAAAAAATCAACATCGACTGTGAGATGTTAGATGAGATGATGTTAGAGTAAAAAAAAATTTTTTTTCCTTCTGCAATATGGGTGTCAAATTATAGGGCTTTTCATGAGGATTTCAAAATGGTATGTCATGACCATATTAAAAAAAGTACAACAGGAAATCTATGTTATTTATTTTGTACTGAGGCGAATGCCTAGGTCGGTTTTTGAACTTTATAGTGATTTTACGTCTAAAATATAGTGAATAAATAGTGATATTATAATAGTAACTAAAAAGTGTAAAATAAAAAATTAATTTAAAAAAAAAAAAAAAACCCGACTGCGTAAAAAATTACTTAAAATAAAAACTGAAAAGAAAAATAAACAAGTTCAGTCCACAGTTCAGCAGCAGTCGAGACCCATTAAAATGATCTAGACTAAAATCATTCTATCTAATGTGGGTCCCGACTGTTGATTCGATTAGATTCACATCAGCCCCCCTAGCCAAGTTACAACCGTTTCGTTCCGTTGGCCATGTCTGCTATTCCTTTGTTCGGACCACGTGATTGAGCGTTGAGATGACATCAGAACAAAAAAATCGAAACTTGGCTAGGCCTGCAGATGCAGTTCGTACACGCTGTTGATGCTATTGAGGTTTTTGTCCATCACGAGAAGATAACATTGCCGATCGAATGTAGCTTAGCTTGTTCTTGTGAGCACGGAGGCAAGTTTTGGAGATCCATGGCTAAGTATTTCTATAACATCAGAGTTTATCAGGCAGTCTCCAGTAATAACGATCAACGAACTATACTGTCTTATGTAAGCCCATCAATCTCTCGTAAGTTTGCTGAGAGAAAATACAAATTCTTAAAAATGCTCCCTTGCTTCTGTTCTATTTTCATAGTCTATGTCACGGTACTAGTAGGGGCTCTTGTGATTGACATTTGGGACTTTTTATGGTGTTAATAATGTTGGCATTAATTCGAATACTTTGGCTTTTTGAAATCGTATGACTCAATTATAGGGGATGATTGAGATGATTGCAATTTTTTTGCTTAATGTTTGCCTCGACTTCAAGAACATATTTACAAGGGCAAGTGCCTGATTAGATTAGTTTTAATTTGGTACACACATTTTTATTTCACTACCGGGTTTAGGTCTTCAGAAGTTTGTGTATATCTCGGCTGAATCGGTATATTACATTCGGAGCAAATTGACTGTGACAGATCATGAATGTTCCTATAAGAGTTCCGTCTTATCACAGAGATGTTCCTTATCCTAAAAATTGCTAAAAAAAATACTAACTCATGGAACGTATTTCAAACAGTCATCGACTTCAAATAATGATCGAATTAACAGCGAACCCCACACTGCCCGGTGTCGTAATAACAAATCCCGCGTTTTGCCAGTAAATTAATCTTACGATTTCTGCACACGAGTGGAGGGTGAAAAGGGTCGGTACAACGAAGGGGCCATGTTCGTGCAACCGCGTTGAACCCGGCCTTATGTTGTAAGATATATTTTTAGAATAGAAGTGAAGGAACTTTATCTTTTATTACGAAGAAGAAATATGTGAGATTAGGTTCGAAAACTTTAATTCGTGGAGGCCACCATAAATACCTATTCTTTAGGGATATATTTTACGGGGATACCATGGCGGCGCAACCAGTCGCTGTAACCAACAAAATGTATACAGCTCTATAGAGAGTTACTCACCTGGTGTCCGTTTGTTTGCGCAACCAATTTGGAGGCGCGACCAGCTCGGTCGCGCGCACAGAATGTTACTGGTCGCGCCGCCACGCTGGTGTCGCCACCCTAATTACTTTAGAGCTGTATAGTGACACTCACTCGGCCGCCAGTCCGACCATCAGTGACGTTACCATACTGATACTGACTCAATATGGTGTGGTGACTTGGGTGTCTAGTTTGGTAGCTTACGGATACCACGGTGCCGCGACTGGTTGCGCCTCCATGGTGTCCCGGTGAAATATAGCCCTTATGGCAGGATATGAAGTGTCGATATGTATACGCTTTTTCTAGAAATGTCTTCGATCAACATTTTTGATCGAAGAGAAATGGTAACATTTTTGCTTGCTCTACAACAGATGGCTAACAATATTACTAACATTTAAACCCAGCCACACTAAGGCCCTAGTCCTGAGCAGTGCCATAAAACAATGACTTTCTGAAGCTTACTCCTCGGTAATGGCTAGGTTAATAGATTTGAAAAAAAAAATGCCTATTATAGATTCATGTGCAACATTATATAACATATGATTTTTTCTTAAAACTTTACACTTTTGCCAAAATAAAAATAATCACGTTATATTTTTTTGCTTGTTTTCGTACTCCTTTCAAACGGCTTTGATTTTTAGAAATATATTTACACAAAAAAAATAAAAATGTCTTGTTATGTGTATAACAACACATAACAAGACATATTTAATTTTGTTGGTGTACTGTTACGTGTTCTTCAGAATGAATATTTCCATTTCAATCAATATTTCCGCTCTATGCGGGCCCTGGTGGCAGTACGAGTATGTGTGCATTTAACTCCGGCCAGATATTTAAGAGACTATACGCTTTAAGCCAGTCTCCCAATCACCATGTGAGACAGTCTCCTCCCTTTACTGGTAAACCTGCTAACATGTACCTAATAGTTCCCATACATCAACAAAGGCGTGTTAATAATGGGATCGATTCCCCTGTACGACTGATGGCGTTGTTGAAAGCGCGAGAGAAATGTTGAATGAAGACAAACAGATAGACGTTTTCGTATCTTTTTACCCTGCAAGAAGGGCTATGTTTTTCGCGCGTATCTTGTATGTTTGTATGTATGTAATATTCTTTATTACCTCATATCTTCCAAACCGCTGAACAGATTTTTATAATTAACATATCGTTAGATTCGTCTTGATAACCCAAGTGTTCTTAGATAGGTGACGTTAAAAAAAAAACAACATATCGACTGTGTGATCGTAAAAAAAAAACATATTTTTTTAATTCTGCAATATGGGTGTCAAATTAAAGGGCTTTTTATGAGGATTTCAAAATGGTATGTCATAACCATATTAAAAAAAAAGTACAACAGGAAATATATGTTATTTATTTTGTACTGAGGCGAATGCCTAGGTCGGTTTTTGAACTTTTTACAATTAATTTTTTTTTGCAGTTTAGTATCCGATGCTACCTATAGCAATCATCAAATCAATGGATGATTCCTTATAGCCAGAGTGCATCTCATGACAATACTACACGTAAAAACAAAGCAACTTGTTACGACAGTCATCAGTAAAATTTAAACGCTTTACTAAGTCATTACCGACGGAATTCATAATGTCCTCATCATTAATAAATAATTCATCCCCTTGGTGTAACGCTATTCAAGTAACTAAGTTATCCTCCGAAATACTGAAAGCGCAAAATTGCAGCGCTTATCAATAGGGACGGGAATCTAATCTCCGTGCAATAAATTGTAATCCCCTTCATGAGGGACCGACCTCCGGTTAAGACGAACGTTTCGGTATGTTTTTTCGTCTTAGCTGAATGATTACCGTCTTAGTATTGTTAGGGGAGGATGGAATAGGTTATTTATTTCACATAGGCGAGTCAAGTTTATTTTCATCGACTTCGTAATGAAACAAAATATAATTTATCAAAACTTTATTTCCAAAAGAAAGAAAAATACAAAAATTCAAATTTAAAAAAAAATGCAGAACAAGATCGATTTTGTAATAAACGCAAAAAAAAAAACGACTTTCTGATAAATCGTTGATGTTTTGGCTCAGGAGTTCTGAAGATTACCGTATTTATTCGCCAGACGACCATTTATCTATAACCCAATGGGTTTGGGTAGTCACAGGGTACGCAAAGTGATTATTGCCCCAAAGCAGTCGATCTCCAGAATCATCTGGATTCCATTGCAATTTGATTTGTTGTTTTTGTTGAACATTTGTTATTAGAAATATCGGATCAGGATTATTTACAATTATTTGCTCCAAATAGTATTCATATCTATTGTCGTCAGTATCTTCTTCATTCCTCGTTGATCCCCAACATTCTTTATCCCCGTCAACGTCCCCAGCGTCGTTCATTCTCATAAACATGTTACAATCAATGTTGTACAGTTCAAATGTGAGATCGTTTCCTTTACACATCGGGAGAAACTTCCAGCTGAGTCTGTTACTAGTTCTGGGTAGACGGCTGTCACCCCAAATGGCTCTATCATTGTTCTTCGGATTAATATTCGAATCCAGCTTCAAAGCCTGATCTAAACGCCCATTCACTATTGTCACAGCGTCTTCGTTAATGATGTATTGGTACGGCTTAGGGAAATATTTGCGAACAACATCTTTTACACCACCATGCCATAGTTTGTACGCGAAGACTACTACGTTTCGTGGTGCTTCGCTGATAAGTTTCTGTATAACTACGGTGAGGTCTTCACCAACATTAGCGATATCAAAGCTCCTAATAATATTCACTGCACTTTCATAGTTACCGTTAATAACGTTATTGTACAATTCATCTTTACGCGAGCGTACATCATTACTATTGAGAAAAGCTACGTGTCCATCATACAATGTTAAGCCTTGAAGTGCGTTGGGCAGAATGATGTCTATATAAGGAAACAGTCCTTTTTTCTTCAATTTATTGGTGAGCTCTTTGAGCTTTTGCGATTGGTCACGTACTCCGAACACGACCACCATGCCGAGGTCGTTGTTGATGATGCGAGCGATGTCCTTAGCACAACTGCTGTTGATGCGTTCTCCCGCAACAGTCACAGTGAGCACAGAGTTGTCCTTGACATAGCTGCTGGTGTCGCAATCAGTGTAACTGAGGAGTGGGATTCTGTTCGGTATCTTCTTGTCCTTGTCCGGGCCACTGCTCACCAGTCGGTACTGGTGGTTTACATTGAAGCAGTTTGCGAAGCCGCTAATACCTCCTGTGGATACGACCCTGCCTTCACCAAAGTAATCAACATGTTTAATCAGGTCGTTGAGAGAAACGGGTATTTTCAACAATCTGTATTCTCCTTGGTGGGGAAGGTCGGAGTAAGGGAAGCCTTGGTCAACGTTGTTGTCGTAGTTTGGGTCAGCGGCAAGCTTCCAGATGATGAGGGAATCCATTTTGAAGTTTTGTGCAATCTGAAAAAAATAAGAATATTTTAAAGATATTTGGTTGTAGCTTTTAACAGCCGTTTGTTTAAGCAATTCTTGCTTGGGTCAGTCTGTGGATGGGAGACCATCTTAACTTTTCGAGATTCCTCCGCGCATCGAAGCATCTTAACCCTTAATCCCGGCTGTCATTTAAAGATCGATAATATTTCCTGGCGTCTGACTGTTAAAGCTATATTTCACCGAGACACCACGGCGGCGCGACTAGTCGCCGCTACCAACAAATATACAGCTCTATAGAGAGTTACTCACCTGGTGTCCGTTTGGTTGCGCAACCAATTTAGTGGTGCGACCAGCTCAGACGTGTGGCGACTCTGGTGTCTGTATGGTGTCCCGGTGGAATATAGCCCTTAGTTACAAAGAGTCAGAAGCAAGACTGGGGTCAGATTTCCCAAATTGACCCCCGTCTTGCCTAGGCGTATCGTACCCACATTGCTGGATCGTGGAGGTCAGATAGGCGGTTGGTCCATGAAAAATATTGATATCCAGCTGTATCAGATTTGGACTGGAGGTTGACCCCCCACACACTGTTGAGAAAAGCTACGCGTGGCTACGCAGATTAATTGTTGTTGAAAATAATATGACCTACTTATTTACAACTAAACCAAATAAAAACCTGCCAAGTGCGAGTTGGACTCGCGAATTAAGGGTCCCAAAATGTCGGCAAAAATAAGTTTGTTAATTGTAAATAATTATAAAAGGTGTAAGTGACAGCCGTCCACAAACTTTAAGGGCTTGCTCAGTAGATGAAACTGAACAACCTTCCACAAAAGTTTTTTTTTTCGTTTCCTGGAAAAAAGTTTTGTGGAAGGTTGTTCAGTTTCGTCTACTGAGCAAGCCCTTAAAGTTTGTGGAGGGCTGTACCTTACACCTTGTATTATTTTTTTTTTAGTTTTTGTTGTCATAGCAGCACCTGAAATACATCGTCAGTGAAAATTTCTACTGTCTGACAGATAGACGGACGACAGTGGAGTCTGAGATCTATTTTACCCATTGGGTGCGCAAATCCAAAAATGAATGTCACAAGACTTAAATATAGCATAACATAGCGGTCTTATAATGTTCCCACTGTTGGAACTCAGGCCTCCTCTCTAGGAGAGGGAATGGGCCGTAATCCACCACGCGGGCCCAGTGCGGGTTGGTGGATGTCACATGTCTTCGAATTTTTGGTTCTAGGACATGCCGATTTCCTCACGATGTTTTCCTTCACCGTTTGGAGAGCAGTAATGATGAAATAAGTTACACAAAGTAATGCGCCTGGCTGGGTTTGAACCCGCGACCTGCAACTCGTAAGTCGGGGCTGTTAACACTCGGCCACCACTGCTCTCCTATCTATACATATAAATAAAATTGGAGTGTCTGTTTGTAATATTGTATTAACTGCTTTTTACTACATTCATATGAATATATACGGTACATACACCAAAATAACATTTTTTTACAATTTTTGTCTGTCAGTTTGGCTGTCTGTTTGTCCGGGCTAATCTCTGAAATGGCTGGACCGATTTTGACGGGACTTTTTTTGGCAAGTAGCTGATGTAATAAGGAGTAACATAGGCTACTTTTATTTTAGAAAAAATAAATTCAAAATCCTAGCTGTCCACGCGAACGAAGTCGCGGGCACAGCTAGTATATTATAAAAAGTAGATATACCAAACTACTCACCAGCTCAACGTGTACCGTTGTACGATGTTTGTGTAACTGTTCAGCATCTGGCGCGTTCTTATATACTAAATAATTTAGGGATCTAGGCATACAAGTTATCGCTTCGGGTAACCGCGTGAATAACGTACCTACACAGTTGGGAATTCGAGCCGCAAAAGATAAGAATGAAAGATAATTTAGTAACTAGACCTGCCTGCGGATCCTGTAGGTAGAGCGGAATTCCAGGGGCAATGAAGGACATTGCACAGTCTGTGAGTTACATGCAATTACCGAAACGGATCTTGAGCGCTGGCTTCAAGTTGCGCAGAAGTCAAATATTCGGTCTCTTTAGTGGTGCAAAGTGAAACGCGGGGGCGGGGAGTGTCAGTAATTGGCTCGCCGCGCCATCGTGTCATAGACGTCACTCGTGATTTGCTCCCTGCGTTGCTGCATGTATCTGACAACGACGACGATTGGCTTGCCAATGTATGGAATGCGCAAAGTGATCCCCACTCTGACGCCGAGCGCTCAAGATCCGTGCCGGTAATTGTAAATCTTGGTTAAAGAATCGCCCAAACTTAAGTGGCAGTGAGCAGGGCACATTGCACGCAGAACAGATGGTCGATGGGGACGAAAGGTTCTGGGATGAGGACCACGTACCGGGAAACGCAGAGACAAGGTGGACTGATGAACTGGTGAGGGTCGCAGGAATCTGATGGATTAGAGACGCACAGGACCGTTCTATGTCCAACAGTGGACGTCTTTCGGCTCTGAAATGTAACACATAATATGATTTAAAAGTGTGTCCATGGAGTTTCTTGCACGTTCTTCTCCATAGATATCTACGCTTTAGAACGCTTCACTTTTTTGACTGACCGACATTTTGACAATTCAAAAATGCCTTGAATTGGTCTATTTGAAATAAACGTTTCTGATTTAATCGGACTATGAGAGTAAAAGAACAGAGTGCATCTGTGCATGGGCACTAACTCCACTGAGATATTTTTTTAATGCCTAAAACGCGAATAAATGAGTGCTAAGTAAGTGTTGAAATACAAACTTTCTTCTTTCCGCGAATCGTCGTACTTTTCCATTTCGTTCAGTTTTCAGCTGATTGAACCAGTTCCACGTGTGACCTAGATCTAGAATTTTTCTATTTCTATCCGACTCATAAGTAACATTATTGTTACCTAATATTGCATTTCTTTTTTACGTTTAATTGTTACTTTGTTCATATAGAGAGACAGAAGTAATTTTTCATAGAAAATAATCATAGGACAATAAAATTAATCGTGGTACACCAAGTCTACCTATACCCAAACCATTTACATATAGAAATCATCATCCTTCGCTAGAATTACTATTTTACAGAAGGAGGCGACCGTCTGCCATTCCTCTTCGCTCCGGACCATAGCCTGTACCACGGTCCGGCATGAGAAGTCGTTATCGCCGATCGCCCCCGCGTGGACACGGTGGTGGTCCGCCGAAACAGGGCCCCAAGTCTGCTATTTTTATAAATTCGCCATTACAACACGATCCCATTGTCATTTTGCTAAAAGTTTGTAATCTGCTAATTCATAATGATCGATCATTGATCGGTCAATGGTCTTGTAATAGAATCGTGGTAGAATGATAATTTCGAGCATATTAAAACCAATAACTGCACAATAACGTTCTAATGGTCAAACACTGATCAAATAAACTGTCAAAGTTTTAACAGATTACCGCAAACGTCAAATATTCATTTGTCAATATGTACGAGATTACCATTTTATGCCACTTCTTTCAATGGAGTGTCAGTGGTTGACCATTGGAAAGTCATGATGTCGCCATTATATTAGTAGATTACCAAACTTGTCAAAATCGACAATTATGACATCAATGATAGACCATTCTGACACTATTGTAATAGCAGACTTAGGGCCCAGGGCACAACACTGTGTCCTCCGGGCGGTCCACACAATGGTGACACCCGGGCGTGTAGTGCGTCGATTCCTATAATTTATACAACACTAGCTGTGCCCGCGACTTCGTTCGCGTGGACTACAAGATTTTGATTTTTTTTTTTTAATAAAAGTAGCCCATGTCACTCCTTATTACATCAGCTACCTGCCAAGAAAGCCCTATCAAAATCGGTCCAGCCATTTCAGAGATTAGCCCGGACAAACTGACAGACAGACAAAAATTGTAAAGCCTGCAATACACGTTGGCCGAGCGTTGCCGAGTGAAGGCCAATACCAATATGTAGACAGTATATTTGCCTTGTCTTGCCATCGCTCGGTGTCGCTCGCCTAGTTGGTTGAGTAGACTTGCGCCAATCAAAGCAAATGTGCGCCAATGTGTATAGACCTCATTTGGAGTAGCTTGTCACGACTCGCAGCCGCTCGCGATCACTTGCCTCACTTCGGAGCGGTGTCGGTTTTTCTGCACAAATCAAAGGCGCTCGCAAATGTGCGCCAACGTGTATAGACCTCATAATGAAACAATTATTGTTTCTTTCAATGAAAAAAAAAAATTGTTGTTTTTTTCCGTTTTTTTCACATGTTGCATTGAAATTTTGCGGAAAAAATCGTTTGGGAACAAAATATGTAGAAATCTTTCGAATGTTTTATTCATTGTTTCGGTTAATTTCATGAAAAATTGAAAAAAAAAACAAGTTTTATTGAAATTGAAATACTATAGTGGGCGAAAATGTACCACTCGTACATTTTCGCCCACTATAGTATTTCAATTTCAATAAAACTTGTTTTTATACCCCACTATACACATAATAATAATAATATTCCTCAGCCAAAATCTCGATTTCACTGTCGTCAGCTTGATCAGAATCGAACTCCCTCAAGCCTCCCCCAAGTGTCACCATAATGATCAGTGCCCACTGTTGGACACAAGCCTCTCCCAAGTATCGCCATTTAGGGCTTTAATGACTGCTGTCCACTGTTGGACATAGGCCTCCCCCTAGCTATAATGACCCCTGCCCACTGTTGGACATAAGCCTCCCCCAGGTGTCACCACCTAGGCGTTATAAAAATTGATGCCCACTGTTGGACATAGGCCTCCTCGCGATAATGACCTATGCCCACTGTTGGGCATAATCCTCCACCAAGTGTCACCACCTAGGCGTTATAATAATTGATGCCCACTGTTGGACATATGCCTCCTCACGCGATAATGGCCTATGCCCACTGTTGGGCATAAGTCTCCCCTAGTGTCACCATCTAGGCGTTATAATAATTGATGCCCACTGTTGGACATATGCCTCCTCGCGATAATGACCTATTCCCACTGTTGGGCATAAGACTCCCCTAGTGTCGCCATTTAGGCGCTATGATGATCGATGCCCACTATTGGACATAACCCTCCATCAAATATCACCGTTTAGGCGTTATAATGACTGATGCCCACTGTTGGACATAAGCCTCCCCCAAGTATCGCCATTTAGGCGTTATAATGACTGATGTCCACTGTTGGACATAAGTCTCCCCTCGCTATAATTACTTGTGTCCACTGTTGGACATAAGCCTCCCCCAAGTATCACCATTTAGGCGCTATAAGAATTGCTGTCCACTGTTGGACATAGGCCTCATAAACTAGTGCGCCTCACCATCAGATTGCGTCATCTAGTTTATATTAATTTAAAAAAAAGTACGCATTGGAAAAAAACAGACATGAAGTTTTCGGTTCTTTTCATACATACTTTTCCGTTTAATAATAATAATTATAAGCGCTTATTAAATAAATAGCAGCAGCCGCGATGACTTCTACGTCGTCCATATTGTTTAAATGCACAGTAACAACTGACATGTGGGCGTCTCCTCAAAACTCGTCTTATTGGCCATTTGCATTGGTTCAAGCTTGCCGAACGTGTAGAGAGGCGCTTGCCGAACGTGTAGAGGCGCTTGCCGTGTGTCAATTTGCCTATATTTGCTTAGGCTCGCGAAGGCTCGCGTTGGTCTCAGCTCGGCCAACGTGTATTGCAGGCTTAAAAAATGTTATTTTGGTGTATGTACCTACCGTATATATATTCATATGGATGTAGTAAAAAGCAGTTATTTCAATATTACAAACAGACACTCCAATTTTATTTATATGTAAAGATTAGTTTTAGTACTATGTGAGAAACCTTTAGTTATTTTTATGTAAAGAATATGTACAAAATTTTATAACTGTATCATGAAAAAACCGGCCAAGAGCGTGTCGGGCCACGCTCAGTGTAGGGTTCCGTAGTTTCCCGTCCGTCACAATAAGTGTACCCACTTATGAGTTTAAAAAAATGCTTGCATATACGATTATACTACAAACTTAGTCCAGAAATTATTTTGTAGAACCTTTTTGTCTTTTTGTACAAAAACTGTTCTTTCCATCAAGTTCAAAATGATTTTCCTAGAAAGTCCTTATAAAGTTCTACTTTACAGATTTTTTTCATATTTTCTAAACTTATGGTTCAAAAGTTAGAGGGGGGGGGGACACATTGTTTTTTACTTTTGAAGCGATTATTTCCGAAATTATTGACATTATCAAAAAATGATTTTAGTAAACCCCTATTCATTTTTAAATACCTATGCAACGATATATCACACGTTAAGGTTGAAATTAAAAAAAAAAATCACTTCCCACTTTACATATAGGGGGGCTACCCTAATAAAACATTTTTTTCCAATTTTTATTTTACCACTTTGTCGGCGTGATTGATATACATGTTGGTACCAAATTTCAGCTTTCCAGTGCCAACGGTCACAGAGATTAAGCGAGGACGGACAGACAGACGGACAGACAGACATGGCGAAACTATAAGGGTTCCTAGTTCACTACGGAACCCTAAAAATCACAAAGTTTTAAGCTTGTTTCTCCTTGGTCGTTTCACTCTTGCCAGAGTGGACGTGGTTATCACGAAGGGCTCTCCGGAAGCCGTCAGGGTACGCCGCACGACTTCCCGCCACTTTTGCCTGCTGGCAGTCATCCGGGCGCACTCGTTCAATGGGCCGTCAACAGCCGTTTTTATTTGGTCAGTCCATCGCATCGGTGATTTGCCACGCGGCCTCGTTCCGTCCACCTTTCCTTGTATAACAAGGCGTTCGATGCAGTCACCTCCACGTCGACAAATATGGCCAAAGTATTTAAAAATACGACAGCACAAGCGTAGACAAGCGTTCCTTTACACCTAGGTCCTCGAGAATGGAAGCGTTTTTTAGAAACTCGATCCAAGAGATCCCGAGCATTTTTCTCCAGCACCACATTTCCAAAGCGTCAATCTTTTTGGTCTCTGTCTCAGCGGCGTACCTATAAGCTTGTTACGTCAGCAAAAATAAATAGTCACCGGGCTATCCAGGCGACTAAGGGGATGTTTTGCACTTGCACCTAGCTGTTTGCTTGTCCCTAATACCTGCTATGACCTACCGCGATCTGTGTTGTACTTAGTGTCGGTGGTGTCCAACTTGCCTTTTCAAATATTTTTGGAAAAAATAATGACATGGTGTAAAAACTACTAGAATCCGTTCAATTACTGATTCTAAACAAACTAAATTCAGATTTCGCATAAACTACCTACAATTAGGATAACTACAGTTGCCACCACGTATCTTGAACGCTCGGCGTCAGAGTGGGGATCGCTTTGCGCATTCCATGCATTGGCGAGCCAATCGTCTTCGTTGTTAGATACACGCAGCAACGCAGTGAACGAATGAGGAGTGACGTCTATGACGCGATGGCGTGGCCAGCCAATCACTGACACTTCCCGCCCCCGCGTCGCACTTCGCTCCACTAAAGAGACCGAATATTTGACTTCTGTTCAAGATCCGTGATGGCAACTGTAATTTCGAAACACTACTTAAGTGCATTAAAATTTCGTGCTTGAATTGTGATTGTAACTTAATTTTGTAATAAAGTTGTATAAGGGTGTGCATCATTCCAGTCACATGTTGTACAAAGTCCTCTGGTAAATCAGGACACAACAATTCTGGTTACATAATACGACAGTCACATTTTACAAGTACACTGCTGATTGCTCCTGCCTTTTACGTCGATTTAATCCTCTTATAACTCAATCTAAAGGCCAAACAATCACCTTGGATATTTCTAGTCTTCTAAGCAGGCTAAGTTTCACTCAAAGCTTGTTATAAAAAGCTGTTAAGATATTGGCAGCTGCATAATGTCTTTATAGACCAGGGTCGATAATTTTTAAAACCAAAAAAAATAATAGTAGGATGAAACCCATTAGAAAAAGGAGGAGAATATTATAAAAATGAAAGGAAAAATAATTTACGGGCGATCTGAGGTCGGGAAGGGGATGGGGGTGAGTTTTTAAGGGTAAAAAACGGTTTTTCTCGATTTCCGGCAAAACTAAAAGTCCTATGGAAAAAAGTCAAATGGCAAAGTTGTAGGTAATAAAAAGACCTAAAACTTTTGTATTTACACTTTTTTCACATAACCTCAAAATTTATGTGATGAAAGATTCGACTACTTTCTCCAAATATTGTAGATGTCTTATTGAATTTGAATTTTATTAACTTATTTGTTTGTTAATTATAGTAGTATATTTTGATTTGCAATTTTTTTTTATCAATGTAATATGTAATCTTACGTTTTTCGAGTAATTAAAGTGTAAAATTTTAATAAACAGCTCAAAATTGTATATAATAATTAAAAAAAATTTTTCGAATTCGAGTTTTTGTCGATTTTTTGCATTTTCTGAGAAGATTTACTATGGTAACATATTTTTTTTTTCACCATCGGAAAGTAGAGATTTCAACGAACAGAAAATATACCAACTTTTTGAAAAAAACTGATATTTTGACGGGTGATTTTTCGATTGAAAATTAGGGTGCTTTTTCGATATTAATTCAAAATAAGGTGAAAAAATAATATTTCTAATCAAATAAATTACAGCGTATTTGGGACATAAAAAGGTAAGTTTTCACCAAATTTCGTGAAAAAAATTTTATTTTTTAAAAAGATAAAAATAAAAAACCAAAAACTTGGTTTTTTGAATTTTGCACATAAATTTTGAGGTTATGTGAAAAAAGTGTAAATACAAAAGTTTTAGGTCTTTTTATTACCTACAACTTTGCCATTTGACTTTTTTCCATAGGACTTTTAGTTTTGCCGGAAATCGAGAAAAACCGTTTTTTACCCTTAAAAACTCACCCCAATCCCCTTCCCGACCTCAGATCGCCCGTAAATTATTTTTCCTTTCATTTTTATAATATTCTCCTCCTTTTCTAATGGGTTTCATCCTACTATTATTTTTTTTCACTTTTTATTATTTTTAAAGGCTTCTACACTGGTCTATTAGTCTGTACTACTCGTATATTCTTGCAAATTATAAATTGTTTATATATTTTATACTTTATTATTAAATTTCCCACATCGTCTGTTTGTATTAACGCGACAAACTCCAAAACTACTGGACGGTTTTTCGTGCAGTTTTCACTCCTCCTCCTTGCGTCGGATTCCTCAATGCTGAGGGTCGTGACCTCCCTGCTTCATCACTTTAACCTTTATGATGTTCCTCCATCTGTTTCTGTCTCTGGCGGTGTGAAGGGCATTGTACATCGTAGAGTCAAGAGCGGTGCGGATCTGGTCGGACCAACGTATTAGGCTGCGCCCAATGCTGCGCGAGGCCTTTTTCCATCCACTTTACCGGTCACAATGAGCCTTTCGAGGTTGGCACCGTCCTTTCTTGCAATGTGACCGAAGTATTGCTGAACCTTGCGAAGACACTCGGACGATAGCCGTGAGGCGATTTTAAGTTCTTGCAAAATGGATACGTTGGTCCGAAATGCTGTCCAAGGGACGCGCAGCATCCTTCTCCAACACCACATCTCAAAGGCGTCGATGCGTTTGCGGTCTGCAGCTTTTAGCGACCAAGAAGCAGTTTTCACTATTAGACAGAAAAATAAAGAAAAGCCACAGTCACACGTTATAGGCAGCAACCGAAACACTTAAAAAACGTGTGACTACAGATTTTCTTTTTGTTCTGTTCTTGTTTTTCCAGTTAATACCTTGTTTATTTCAACATCCTGAAAATTTTGTTTCATACTTTTTCAGTCGGGTTTTAGTTTTTTTTTAATAATGTTTTTTTAGAAGGTGATAAAAATATTTTAGTGTATAATAAAAGGAGAAACTGATACAACTGGGTCTAAGAATGTAAAATAGGCTTCCTTTTGTGATGTAGGCGACCACTATTATAAAGGACTTTTTGAAATTTCAATTTTTAAGGATGTGAAATTGGATACTTCCGAGTATCCATTTTCACCCCTTTAAAAGTAGTATCCTACAAGTATGTCATATTCCAGGTTCTAGTGTGCCTGTGTGCACGCACACTTACCATTGGATACATCTATATATATAAAAATGAATCCCTATTTCCTTGGTCACGCCATCACGCGTGAACGGCTGGACCGATTTCGGTAATTATTTTTTTCTTGTGTTCGGTATTGTGAGGAGAAGCTTCTTATGAAAAAAAAAAATGAAAATTAGGGTAGAGTAAAGTAGGGTAGTGTAGGGTGGAGTAGAGTAGAGAAGGGTAGAGTAGGGAAGAGCGGGAGCGAAGTCGCACGGGCAAAAGCTAGTACTTTATAATATAGCATAATTAATTTAAAAGTAGTCTATAGTGCTCTCAGTTAACTTCGACCTGGGCTTGTGGTAATTGGAAATCACAGTGGTGTGTTGAACCTCGAAGTTACGTAGCTGTGGTATTCATCCAAGGTAAGGTGTTTAAGGCGTATAGTACCTTGAATATCCGGGCGGATTTAAATGCACACATACTCGTACCTACTGGTTGCATGCGCCCGCATCTTTAAAACTATTTTCCTTGCATAATATTAATTGATATACATTTATTGCTATGTACTTTTGGAAGAAAATTTAACCAGCATTTTTTTTGTGTAAGTAAGCATATTTCTAAAGATCAAAGCCGTTTAAAAGGAGTAGGGAAAAATAATATGTTGTTATTTTTTTTATTTTTGTAAAATTATTAGTCATATGAATAAATCATATGCTGATAATCATATCAGATAAAAATATTTTTATGTGTATGTTTGTAATGAATAAACTCAAAAACTACTGTGCCGATTTCAAAAATTCTTTCACCATTGGAAAGCTACATTCACCCTGAATAACATAGGCTATATTTATTGCCCGTGCGAAGCCGGGACATGCCGGTAGTGCTATAATAAATATATATTATATAGGTATTTTTCAGATTTATTAACCAAGGCGATAGAGTAAGTAGGCTTCAGAAAGTCGTAAAATTAAAAGACGTAAAATTTGGAACTACTACTTGAAGTCCTCTCAACCTTAGTTTGTTCTTCGTCAGAATTGTTATTAAGTTCTCTTTAAGATTTGATATTTTTCATAGTATTTATTAGTTTATTATTTTAGCATATTTATGTATTTTATTATATATTATATATAAATAACTTATTATTTTTTTCCGTTTTCATTATTTGTTATTTGTTTATTGTGCAAACCTACCACAGTGATCTCTTTTTTAACCCAAAGGTTGACTGGGAGAGAATGCCTTGTTGCATTAAGTCCGCCTATGTACCACTACTGTACATGAAGTTTAAATAAATAAATAAAGTCACTTTTTTATGGCACTAAATGGGAGCATGGGTCTTAAATTGATTGAATGAACACGCTCGCTTGCCAGCTGGATTAATTAAACTTGGTATAAATGTTATGTGATCCGGCTTTATATGAACTGGATGCAGTTAATTGGAATATTATTGTTATATGGAGTAAAATAGGTGCTTCATTTGCCTGTCCTTTATTTTTTCGGGGTGTAAAAATCATCCAGCTGTTTAGTGTCAGACTTTTACTGACTAAAAACTCACACCGTTCCTTCGTTGCCGAGCCTTCCTTTCAGAAGCAGACTCTTGGCCTCAGCAGGCTTCGACCCTGCTGGAAACCTTTACGGTCCAGGCAAAACGTTTCGCCTCCTCGTTTATACCGCGTACATGGAAAGACTGGAACAATTTGGCTGCTGCGGTCTTCCCGTCAGATTATAATTTGGGTGTCTTCAGGGCTAGAGTAAATAGGCTCTTAATAAACTAGTGCGCCTCGCATCTATATTATAATTATAATATAATAAAAAGGTAAAGTTTGTTTTTGTGTTTTTTTTTTTGTTGGAGATCTCTGAAAGTTCTGGTCCGATTGCTAAAATTTTTTCACCGATAAAAGCTGCTTTATTCCTGAGTGACATAGGCTATATTTTATGTACGCGGGCGAAGCCGCTGGCAAAAGCTACTATCAAATTTAAAAAAAAAAAAACGAACTAAAGACCAGCAGTTCCTTTATGCAAAACGGTCCTTATTAATAAACACACCATTAACTCCTACGACTCAAATAGTTTCTCACACCCACGCATACACGAACCCTATCACTTATGCAGATCGCAACGTTTATTCCAACTAGCCACACTTGGGACAGTGGTTCCGTTCCCAATATTTTGTTCTGCTTAGGGCGCCTTTAAATTAGCCGCAAAGCGCTGCGCGACGGCAGCGCGGCTGCAGCACGTGCGCTTGCGCCTAATTTCTTAGATCTGCATTCTCACCACGATGACTGGTTTGAGTTAGCTCAAGATAAGTTTGGATGGTAGGTTTGGAGCGGTTTGGGGCAAACCTTTGCCAAGTAATATGACATTTTTTTTAAGCTTAACATTGTATGGAATTCCCTTAACCACAGCAATCTAGATTTTTCCGATATGGAATGAGGTCAACAACTAAAACAATACCTAACTGGTTTTTTCTTACGTACTTATAGCATTTCTGCCGACGGTAAACACATCAGTAACAATAATATAACTGTTTTTCATAGGTAACTATCTAGTTTACATATTCTCAACGAAATTCCTCTTTAAAATCTAGTGGCTCAACTGATTCTGTTTAGAAAGAAAGAAAGAAAAAAAACTATTTTATTTGGCATACACACTCGTAGATACACACAATGTAGTAACAACATGTAGACACTAATAAATTGTTATATATAAAAAAAAAGAGACAACTAACAATGTGTGTCTCACGGCGGCGCCAAATAGGTCCAGTTCAGCAATAATGCCAGACAACTACATGGTAGTTGCCAGACGCTGGTTTTCAACTGAACCTTATTTCGAGTGTTGTTTAGACAAGACTCCGATCTGAAAAACATGATTTGGCAGCTGATCATCATCTTCCTGCCCTTGCCCTATGTTACTTGGAGCCAGCGCAACACTTTTTTAATTCCATTCCATCCTTTTTGTCGTCACACTATCACTGACTCCCTTTTCTTTCTTCGGTTTCCCCTAGTATGTTCAATTCTCGCATTATGCATTCTTGTTACCATGTCAACATCCTCATCTCCGCTACATGTTTTTTTTTTCATCTGTCTTTTTCACATTTCAACATTCTGATCCATTCGTTATACAGGTCTACTGACTTGTAAATTTTACCCTTTATTGTGAGAGGCATTCGTGGGTAGGTAATGATGGCCAGTTACGTTGAAGCGTAGTTATAGCACGCCTGTTCAATATCGGCAGTATATTACTCGGCAAATAAGCTGAACCATTTTTTATGCTTACACGCAGCCCGTCACTTCGTTTGAGACCTGAAAATCGGTTAAAATCCTCGTCACACAAGTTGAATCATCAAGATTGTCGATCTTAAAGGGGTGATCAGATGGTTACAGACCAACGTCCCGACCGAGGTGACCTTGATAGTTCCAACCCGTGTAGACAGCAGTTGTAAACCATAACCTTCAACGCCCTTGGTTGGGAGGCGCGTTTTCCCAACCACCAAACGTGTTGGCGCGTGGTTTATTACAACCATGTAGCCGCAACCAAGGTGACCTTGGTTGGGAAGTTAGTTTGCAACCGTCTTGTCACCCCTTAAATGCGCAGTAACCGATTTTTGAGTCTCAATTAAAGTGGGGAGCTTGCGTAACCATAGCAAATGGTTCAACTTATTTGTCGCGTACTATAACAGCAATATTTTCACACCGACACATTGTAGGTCTTCCACCTCGGCAATCCCATCAGACATGCAGATGGCAACATTTTACACTAACTCGCGAAACACTGGGGCCAAGCTTCCGTTCTTAATATTTTGTTCTGGCACATTAGTATGCAGTGCCTGCTGCTTCCTTCGGGGAACGCGTCGAGAATTTATTTACTTTGTGACGTATGAACGCAGTTTTATTCTTTGTATTTACTTTAAAAATGTCTGTAAGTATTCGAGATATTGCGAGTAGTTTGTACCAATTTCACTTTTTTTCCGCCATCATCATAATTTCAGCCGATATACGTCCACTGTTCGGGGGAGGACATAGGCCTCCCCTAAGTGTCCCCATAATGAACGATCCTGTGCGTCTCGCATCCATCGGATTCCCGCAACCTTCACCAGATCATTGGTCCGCCTCTACCTTTACAAAAATCAAATTCAATCTATTTCCAGTAACAATTATTATTAACTTTATTCAGGTTTTTCTGCCCCTCTTTTTTCTTAACTTAATATCTTCTAATGCTTCTGCAACAAACAGCAATTCACATTTGTTATCACACTATATTATACTAGCTTGTGTCTGCAGCATCGCTCGCATAAATAATTACAGGCCTGTTGGTCTAGTGGTTAGTGGTCCTGACTGCTATGCCGGAGGTCGTGGGTTCGATCCCCACCCAGGACAAATGTTTATGTGATGAGCATGATTATTTGTTCTGTGTCTGGGTGTAATTATCTATAATATGTATGTATTTAGAAATATTAATCAGTTGGCTAGTACTCATAAGCACATTACAAGCCCTGCTTAGCTTGGGACTAGACGGCGTTGTGTAATAGTTGTGAAATATTATATTTTAAAGCCTATGTCAATCAGGAAAAAAGCCGCTTTCTTTAGGTGAAAAAAAATTATTTCGAAATCAGATCAGTACGTTCAGAAATTACCTCCTACAAACAAATAAACATACTTTACCTTTTTATAATATTAGAGTAGATTAAAAAGGCGCAAGTTTGTATACATAGTCTGTCTAAAGTGTCAAACAACTTGGGTAATTATTAAAGTAAAATGAAATCTGATGTAGTCAACACTGGTTCAATAATCAAGCTTGATTAGGAGATCTTGATCAATGTTTGCTAATAGAAAAATCTTGTAAAAAGTATCAAACATAAGTATTTTAACACGCTTATATTAGCTTCACCTGTATGTTTGTAACCAACGCCTTTGAGCTCGATTTTGACCGACTTTGGACTATCAGATTTTCTTCAAACTGCACACCCATCAAAGACTGATGACAATACAATAATCTGTTTTTTTTTAGTGCAAAATAAAAAAAATAGTTTAAAAAACTAAAATAACACGCTTTCATAGCATATCAAACTAAAAAGTGTAAAATAACGAAAAATTATAATATCATTGCGAAAAAGCGTGGGGTGCTCGATTTATGAAAAATATGGCACAAAGCGCCCCACGCTTTTTTCGCAATGATATTATAATTTTTCGTTATTTTACACTTTTTAGTTTGATATGCTATGAAAGCGTGTTATTTTAGTTTTTTTTAAACTATTTTTTTTTATAAATGATTAAATATTATACAGAATTCCCAAGAATCCCAAGTCGTTTGACTTTTTAGACAAACTAAATTTACCTGTTTGTGTGTATGTATATTTTTTGTTTGGGAACATTAAAAAGGCTGGTGATGATGATATTTGTTACTCCTTCAGGCTCTTACAGCCGAACGGATTTATTTGAAAATGGTACACTGGTAGACCATATCCTGAGATTAACACCTCGGGATTTTTATCCCCATTGCAATGTTGCCATGGGATAATTTTCCACTTCTGTCCTAAATAAATCTCTGTATTGTACTGGTCTCCTGGTACATCTGATATGTATAACAGCTATAAAAATACGATCATTTTACTGCAAGATCTCTGGTCTGGCGCAACCATCTTAAATATGTATAAGAAGAGAAGAACTACACTTAACTTTATTAACTTAAATACACAATAAACGTAGCTTACTATTCTCTACGACCACAGGTCCGTGGCTTCCAATTCTAATTTAGATAAGAGAGCAAAGCTTGGACTTTTAGAGAGAAAAGTTAGGACTTTTCTTTCATTCAGATAAATTAACTGCAACAAAGAAGCTAGAACTACACTGCGCACACGTATGCCACACACGCCGATCTGGGCACGTCGGTCTCCATACATTTTATATGGATACTAGACTTGATCACGAGCTACACTTGATCCACGCCACGCGACGTCGTTCTACGTACAAATCAGGCGTGTTACACGTGTGTCGGTCTAATGTAGTTCTAGCTGAAATCTCTGATTACCCTCTCCACAATATTTTTTCTTTTTATCACGGGTACTCGTGAAATCATCATCATCATCAGCCTTTTTAATGTTCCCACTGCTGGGACTCAGGCCTCCTCTCTAGAAGAGGGAATGGGCCGTAATCCACCACGCGGGCCCAGTGCGGGTTGGTGAATGTCACATGTCCTCGAATTTTTGGTTCTAGGACATGCCGGTTTCCTCACGATGTTTTCCTTCACCGTTTTGAGAGCAGTGGTGATGAAATAAATTACACAAAGTAATGCGCCTGGATGGGTTCGAACCGCGACCTCCAACTCGTAAGTCGGGGCCATTACCACTCGGCCACCACTGCACTTGTGAAATGAACCTATTGTATTGGATTGTTGTTAGTTTATTTATACTCGAATTGACGATATGTGGTTTTCCTGGAATATATTATTATGCCATATTAATCATAATTATTCCCATGATTCATTACGTCAATGACTGATATGATTTTGTTTTGATTTGTTTTTTTGAAATTTCTGTACTAAGAGATTAAGCTGAACAAGTTAGATTTGATTTAGTTAGCCGTCAAGGCTTTTATGTTAATGAAATCCTATTTTTTTGCTGTTACTTAAGTTAGGTTTTTTTTACTAGCCATTACTGTCCCACTGCTGGGCAAAATCCTCCCCCAAGTCCTCCCAAACTTTCTTCTCCTGCGCCGTCTCTAACCAGTCCTTGCGATACGCGTCCAAGTTAGGTTACACATCAAAATTAGATGTCATACTTGTATTACCATGCATTTTTCCTCTGTTTTGTTTTCGAGGTGGGAAATCATGCAATGCCTTCTCCCGCTTGTACTAACTAATAAAACCCACATGTGTCCTTCAGTAGCCCTTTTCGTTTTTAGACCACGGTTTTCCTTACAGAAATTCCCCATAGGCTGTCAAAGCCCGTTTTGGGATCAGGCTGTTGATGTTGTTTTTTATTCAGGCTCATAGACATGATAAATTGTTTATTTGCTAAAAGGAGTTTTTTTTCCATTGGGTAAGACAAAATATTCTTCTCTTCGTCAGAATTTTAATATCAGTGGTCTAGTTAATCAATATTTCACGGCATCATCCTTTATTACCCAGTTCTAGGCTAGGTTCTACCCTCGATTAATATAGCACAATAGCATGTCTTTCTATTATGTCGCTAATTACGGTATTTAAAAGGTTAATGAAACACGTAATTCGCCTCATCAAATAATGCAAAGGTATACAAACATTTGCAAAGAGCTTAATCCTGGTGCTTATCCAAACATGGTAGAAACTACACTGCGCACATGCATGCCACACACGCCAATCTGGGCCGCGTCGGTCTCCATACATTTTATATGGAAACTAGACTTGTAGAGCCACACCTAATAGACAGTCCTGGATCACCACTATGTACTTGATTCCGTCTGAATCTGTTACTGAAAAAGGTCCAGCGACGTCGATGGCGATGCGTTCCCATGTGACTCCCACATTGTACAGCTGAGGCCTGACCCTGCGTCTAGTCTGTACGCGATGTTGTCCTACGTAAAAGTCAGGCGTGTTACTAATGTGCGCCGGTCTAAAGTAGTTCTAGCTTTAGCTTTAGCTAGGAAGCAGTCCTATACTAGGAGCAAAAAACACTGAAACATGGCGTGGTTCGCCCTAAGTTCCTAATCAAATGTCTGCCAAGCCTTTCCCCTACTGTGTCTGGATTGGCTTGCAACTGATTACTAGTATATTACATGGAGCGACTGCCCATCGAACTTCCACAACTCAGTCCTATTACATGATATTCTACATAAATCATGTAGGTCAGCATAGCACACCATATTTCAGAAATACGACTCACAATGAAAAGTGTTTGATAACGCTCTACAAAGCCCAACTATTCTTATTTCTTTATACTATACGCTCATGAGCTGAACCTTGGATTTATTGATCGGAAACAAAATCCCGCTCACGTGGATGCTGCATCTGACGGCCTCACGTGTACCTTTTAGGGGTTTGGGGGGGAACGCTGCGGTCAGACGGGAGGGGTGGAAAACCCCAATAGGGAAAACGGTCAAATTATAAACAGCGAATGGCAAAATCGCTAATATTTTGAAAGGATAATAAGTTCTTAATGAGCTCCTTGGCTGAGAAAAGCTCTTGAATGGAGCAATCAAAAGCATTTAAAATAAGTAGGGACTGAACAAACCGTAATTAAGCTTTCTTTATTACACAACTCTGAAAATTTGCTAAATGGTACCCTAATGGAAAATAGACCTTTTTGAATATATGAGCGACATAAGACCCAGAAGAGTGATAGAGCGTATCCGGATGGTTATATTGACGTGATAACAAAGTAAGTTTAATGGAAGCGCCCGGTAACAGCCCTCTAAAGCGAAACAACGCCCACCCCGCGTTTATACCCCCATTCAAGTTCACTGCGACCGCGCCTCATCCCTAGTGTTTCCCTAGAATTTACGGCCCAAACTAATTTCCACTTTATGCTTTCACTATAAGTCTGATTATGGAATGTGCGCCGCAACTTCTTGCGACGTTTCACAAATGAACGGCACGTGTTTGTAGAATAGAAACAGTACGTTGGAATTGCGACCTTATGTGAGTAGATTGGAGGTGGAAAGTAGTAGGTTTGTCGCGCGCACTTACGCAGCCTCCCCTAGGGTTGACACGGTCGATCCTTGCAGTCGCGTCGCCGACTCGGTCCGGTCGTGTCCCGGCGCTCAACACTTTTATTTTCATAATTAAACAACAGTAACAAAACAATCCACTCTTTCCTTCCCCGTGGAAGGAAACATGTTGGATTTATATTAAAACAAAATTATTTCGCGTTTTTAACTCGCGCAGTTAATTTCGTAGAGAAGCAATTTTTCTTTGTATTTTTTTCGTGGTCGCGATGAAAACTTGATTAGTGAATTAATTAAACTGCCGTGGAAGTGATATGCAAAGGATGTGATGTGTTTTAGTGCTGAAAGAAAATATAATATATTGTTACAGTGACGTCGGTGGTGTTCGCGAATTTTCTGCTATTATATACGAGCTTAGTTTAAGAGGCTTAGTTCTTAGGGAAACAGTATTATTTTTTGATTGAGGAGCCTTTTACAAAGAGGTATTGTTTGGTGATTTTCATGTATTGGATATCGTCCTGTGTCCGCTTGTAGTTAAGAACGCATTATGTGACAATGCTTTTGTCTTTGTGGGACAAATACGCTTCGGTACTGCAAATGACTACAATGGTTTGCAGGATGACAATTTGATGCACTAAATTGATTGCATACAGTTCAATTGGCCTAGAACTGAACACAGTAAATTCACTTCAAATCCTATTATGAAACGCTTGCAGTGAATCATTTTCTAAATTGAAACACAGAATAGAGTCAAATTGCACCGTGAATAGACTGAAATTTAACCGTTAAACCAAGATTAATGATATCAGTAATAGATTTAGCTATGAAAGTTGGCGTTATAAATAGCTGACGTAATCACTGTCTAATGACATTGTCAAGATATGACGTCATCAGGTTTATTTTGATAAACAGACGAATACCTAACGGTGAATATCGGCAAAGTCAATGCCTAGTTTTTGGAGTGAACAAATATTTGTTCTAGACATGCACTGAGGTTGTATAAACTGAGAATTTTTCGTACAATGATGGAATTTGATACGACACGCGATTCTGCGATTAGATATAATATTACAGAACCTTGGGGTAATTTTTAAATTAACAAATGAGACATAGATCCTATCTTTTAAATTATTGCCACTACGAGTAGAGTAGTTACATCACAACAGATCAACATTCCATATGGTATTACATTCTACAGCATAAGTACGTTGGAACGTTCGAACATAAACATTTTGAAATACTTCAATGGTTCCAAGTTTCTCACCAATCTAACTAGATAATCTGATAATTTTACTATCGGTAGTAGCGTTACATAACTCGTGCACGATGCAACCGGCACCCACCACTTTGTACGTCGGTTTCACAAAATTAAATTACTTATTATGTATTTTCCTTTCCATATTCCGGCACTTGTAAGTGTTATCGTCACACCCTTTTCACATAAGTACAAATAGAATTTAGTTATACCTCCACAAAATCTGTCAAAAGATGCAGTATTTATTGGCTACAAGGATTCTGTAGGCGTTAGTATTTAGAATGAGTGGGAGGATGATATGTCTAAGCTTGAAAGCCTACCTCTTGAGTCACAAAAGGTCCAAGATGCCAGAGATTCTTAGGTGGTTTATCATGCACAATGTTTTCTTCACTCAATGCAAATACGATTCATTCGTTATTGTTCGACTAACTAAATGTTTAAACTTGCATGGTGCATTCAACCTACTGTATTTTTACTAAAAGCGAACAGGACTTCCGGTGGTGAGCGTTGATGCAACTATTTTTATTTCAGGACGAGAACATTCTATGGTTTCAATGTTTTTATTAATTTATTTGAAAGTTGGAAAGTTTTCCCCAAAGATAACTACTCTATTTTAACCACAATTACTTTGTTAATTTACTGACTCATCCTCATTCATATCCTTCGTTGCCAGCAATAAACAATAAACCACAAAAACGGCCATAAACGTCTTAACCTAATAAATAATGTTGCCATGTAAAAAAATAAGCTTGTTGAACATCGCAACTCCTGGTTTGTCAATACGCGAATGTTTACCGACGCAATGCGCAAGTCTGCCGCCGACCCTGGCTAGGCGCCAGAATATCAGCTGATTTGGACTCCACTGGCTCGGTGGAATTTTTATTGAACCATTGTGGTAGTAATTGGTAGGGTTACTATATCTCAGGATCTGTCCTGAAATTTCAGGATTTTTAGACTCATCTCAGGTTTGCGGCTGGATATTGCAAATGTAATGAAATCTCACGATTTTTAGATATTTCAGTGAAATATAGCCTACCTACATTTCAAAGATCAGTTAAACTAACTAAAAATAATCTAATTAAATATTATGCAAGGGTGTTATATACCCACTTCTCCCTCCCGTTTCGTGCAACGCGTGAGCGAGATCGGCAGTGTGAAAACGAAAATGTAATGACTTTTTTAAATTATTAAATAGGCGCGTTTTAGAGAAAATTCTCAAACTAAAGATCTCAGGATTTTTTTCCAGACTTTAGATTTTTTCATCTGGTAACCCTAGTTATTGGTAACCTATAAACTATTAGACTGGTAGTGGCTGGCTTCGGATAAATGCCTGGAATTTGAATGAGCGGTTGTGATTACGTCAGATTATGTCATTGGATGGTGAGCGGTGGCTCGGTGGAATTTTTATAACTACCTATTGTTTTAATTATTGGTTACTTTTCCAACTTACTTATTAGTAATTGCGTTTATAATCTATAGACTATATGTATAAAAATGAATCCCTATTTCATTGTTCACGCCATCACGCGTGAACGGCTGGACCGATGTCGCTGATTCTTTTTTTTGTTGTGTTTCTTATTGTCAGGAGAAGGTTCCTATGGAAAACAAAAATTTGGGTAGTATAGGGTAGGATAGGGCACATTCATTGACGGTATAGGCGGTACGAAGTTCGTCGGGTCAGCTAGTATTTTAAAAACGCAAGATTTTGTATGTATAGATGTTTATTACTCTTTCACGCAAAAACTGCTGAATAGATTTCGATTAAATGGGCAGACCATTTCCTGGAATAACACATAGGATACTTTTTATCCCGGGATTATGTTCCCTTGGGATAATATTTTACAATCACGCGGGTGAAGGCGCTGGCAGCAGTTAGTAGGTACACTTAGATTAATAGGCTTTAGTCTGATGCCTAAAATTTGCCTAAGCAAGTCTCATCTCTAGGATAAATCTGCCAGATATCGCTTGAGTTTGATAAAAAACCAGCCAAGAAGATCATCGGCAATGATGCACAGGTCGACTCAAAGCTTCAAAGTCTTGAGCATGAACGCTGAGTTGCTAGCCTGTTTAATTGATTCTTAAGGCTATATTTCACCGGGACACCGTGGCGGTACGACCAGTCGCCGCTAGGAACAAAATATATACAGCTCTATAGAGTTACTCGGTGTCCCTTTGGTTGCGCAACCAATTTGGTGGCGCGACCAGCTCAGATGTGTGGCGACTCTGGTGTCTGTATGGTGTCTAGTTTGCTAGCTTAGGGCTATATTTCACCGGGACAACTGGTCGCCGCCATAATCTCCCTCTGAAATATAACACTTAGTCTATGGAAATTGTGTCTGCTGTGTAGTATAGGATACAAAATGGAGACGACGGTACAGCAATAAATAAAAATACTAATCGAACAACTTTATTTACTATGGGACCAACCCTGAAAACAATTGGCAACATGGTGTTTTAGGCTCGAGACAAGTGTCTAGACGTCTGGAAATTAAACTGGTATTATGTGGAATTATTATGTTAGATTTTATTACTTGATTAGGAGCCATTGATTCGTGCTCAATGGAATTTTTATATCCATTGTATCGAGTCGATCGGAGACATGTTACTGGGTATAGACTACAGAATACTGTCTGGAATGTAAATAACCATGTGGCTAGGGAATTATGTCAGATTATATAAACTGATTTGGAGTCATCGGTAGTCGATGATCGTGTGTTCAATACGGTGCCTTGAATGTAAAATAATGTAGCATAGTATCAGCTATACCGTTTTTGATTCCTCTATAAACGTATTTCTTGAGATATGCAGATAAGAACAAAATGTAAATCATCGGATCCTTAGACTAGACGGGTCTTGAGTCTGGTCCGGGATACTGTCCGATAGTGGTATTCATAATCATGTTATACTTATTTGTATATATTCAAATGTAAAACTTATATAGTCTTTTGTATGACGTCAGGATAGATTTTATTGCGGTGGATGCGAGACGCACAAGATCGGTTGTTATGACGACGCTTGGGGGAGGCCTAAGTCCCAAAAGTGGACGTCTTTCGGCTGAAATCATGATCACGATCATGATAATGATGACGTCAGGGCTGCAGTTCGCAGCATCGAGGGCACTACATATTCATAGACTTATCGACTTTGTGATCTTTAACTATTGTAGAGACCGTAAAAGGTTTCTTTTACAATAATGCAGATTCAGTAAATACTTACTGACTCAACATTTTAATATTTCAGAGCCAATGATTAGAAACTTAAAAACTGATTCATATCTAGACTTCTTTCTCCTTTCTCTGTAATCACTGAATCATTGCTTTCAAAACACAATTTACAGTGCTTTCTACAAAAACTCGACACTATTTTACTAACCAATTTGAGCTAACCAATTTTCATAATAATCTTTTAAGCGAACGTACAGACTGCATACTTCAATGGTCTATCATCATCATCATCATCTTCCTGCCATTGTCCCGTGTTATTTGGGGTCGGCGCAACACGTTTTTTTCTTCCATTCTGTCCTGTCACTCGTCACGCTATCACTAACTCTCTTTTCTTTCATATCACTTCCCACACAATCCATCCATCTCTTCTTTGGCCTCCCTCTCCCTCTCCATCCATCCACATGTAAACTCATAGCTATTTGAGTTGTCTATGGTTCTTCATAAATCGTTTTCCCCTATCTATAAAAAACTGTTCTCAGTTTGTAGTTTTTAGTGCATCCGCAGTAATACTTTGCGTTTAATAGCCATTAGTTCAACGCCCCTCGCTGGGCGCGCCCGCCTTGTCGTAATTAAAAGTGCCTTGTATCATTATGATCGCCCTGCTACGGTAAATGTTTTCTGTGTAGGAAATTAGTATTTTATTATTATTTCCTATATTTTCCATTTTAACATATCATTTACATTTTTAAATATTTCTTAAAAAAATAATTAAAAGAAAAAACATTTAAAAATATAAAAAATAGTTGTCCGCCGGTGTCGGGAGCAGGGTCCAAGCTACCGGTGGTTAGGGCTCCAGAGACAGGAACCTCCTCACAATACGAGCCGTATCGAGGAGTACTGCCTTCTGTATCAGGCCCTTGATCCATCCGCTCAACGCCAGCTTCGACAGATGGTCGTCGAAGCTTTTGGCTATTAGGCCATTGACGCTCACGACAATCGGCACAATGACAGCCGAGTCCACATTCCACAAGTCGACAACCTCGTGTGCTAAGTCGAGATATTTGATTTTTTTCTCTTTCTCAGCTTTCACGAGATTCTCGTCATGTGGGATGGTGACATCGACTATCATTGCGCGGCGCGCTAATCGGTCTATCACTACTATATCCGGCTTATTGGCTATAATAGTCCGATCAGTAATGATAGACCGATCCCAGTACAACGTGACATGGTCATTTTCGAGAACTGGGTCGGGCACATACCTGTAATACGGAACCTCTGATTCCATAAGTTTGTATTTCAAAGCAAGTTGCTGGTGAATAATCCTGGCCACTTGGTTGTGTCTGTGCAAGTACTCGCCGTTAGCCAGACGAGAACAACCAGAGATAATGTGTCTAATGGACTCTCCAGGTCGATGGCATGCCCGACACACGTCCACCGTCCCATCCTTCATTATATATCTCCGGTAGTTATTCGTCAAGATGACTTCGTCCATAATTGCACAGATAAAACCTTCAGTTTCCCCGAAGAGGTTGCTGAAACGTAGCCAGGCGACGGACGCTCCAAAATCTACATCAGGCTCATGAAGAGCCCGATAAAAGCGCCCGTGTAGCTCCTTGTTTTTCCATACTTCCCTACGGTCATCAGTTGTAAGTACCACAGGTTTGCGCCATTATTATTATTATTATTATACATAGATAGGCTCGCGTTTTACCACCATCTCACCTGATGGTAAGCGATGATGTGGCCGACGAAAGAGCACGCTTGCCTAGAAGCAACCTATTCACTTTTGACTCATAGGTTCTAGCTATTAGGAAACAGATTCCGACAGGAAATTCTACTCCTTAGCTGTACGCATACGCTTGCCTAAAAATAAACATGTTCACTCTTGACTTAAAGACCCCTAGTGCCTAAGTTGTAGCTATCAGGAAACACAGACTCCACTCTTTAGCTATACGCACAATAAATGCTTATTATTAGACTTCCAGCGGTTTCGCCCGTGTTATAATAGAAACTTACCCCAAGGGAACACACTCCCGGGATAAAAGAATAAAAGTATCCTATGTTCAGCTCCAGGTCATAGTCAGCCATTCGAACGTGAAGAAGTTACACACACTGAGACAGTCACGAATTTTCGCCATTATAATATTAGTGTGATGAGCCTGTTCTGTCCCACCAGAGCAAAGCATTTTCTATCGTCCTTTAATTTTGCCAAAACCCTGATAAGGAGTCCATGACGAAATAGATTCCAGCGCACAAGATTGCTTGAAGCCTATTGCAAAAAAAGCCTGAGTCGTTTATGTAATATCAAAAGTTTCGCTCTCTTTTTACCCAATAATTTATAAAAAAAAACTTTGCTAGCGGATAATGTAGCAAACTGCCATCAGTTTCCCGACAAAGCTGTCCATTTCAACTGTAGTCAAAAAACCAAACGAAAATGTTCCAGTAGGTTTCCACACAAACTATTGAAAGATTAAAAAAGATAAAGCGAAATGAGGTATCTAGGTATTCTATTTTCAGATTATATCCTAACCAAACGCAGATTAACCCAATAAGTTCAGTTCGTTTCATTTTGCTATCAGATAAAGCGACCTTTGTACGTTGTTGTATTATACATACAGATATCATTTTTAGGGTTCCGTAGCCAAATGGCAAAAAACGGAACCCTTATAGATTCGTCATGTCTGTCTGTCTGTCTGTCCGTCCGTATGTCACAGCCACTTTTTTCCGAAACTATAAGAGCTATACTGTTGGAACTTTGTAAGTAGATGTATTCTGTGAACCGCATTAAGATTTTCACACAAAAATAGAAAAAAAGCAATAAATTTTGGGGGTCCCCATACTTAGAACTGAAACTCAAAAATTTTTTTTTCATCAAATCCATACGTGTGGGGTATCTATGGTAAGTTTAGGAAAAAATGATATTAGCAACCTCAGTATCATTTTTGAAGACCTATGTCTTCAAAAATGATACTGAGGTTGCTAATATCATTTTTTCCTAAACTGAATAGTTTGCGCGAAAGACACTTCCAAAGTGGTAAAATGTGTGTGTCCCCCCCTCTAACTTCTAAAATAAGAGAATGATAAAACTAAAAAAAATATATGATGTACATTACTATAAAAACTGCCAACGAAAATTGGTTTGAACGACATCTAGTAAGTAGTTTTTTTTAATGCGTCATAAATCGAAAAAAATACACTATTATTAAAACATCGATCAAAGTTACAACACATTACAAGAACTTTTATATTATGTTACTTGCTGCTACGGAACCCTTCATGGGCGAGTCCGACTCGCACTTGGCCGGTTTTTGTATAATTAAAAGGGAAAAGGTTATGCTCGGAGTATTCTTGTGACAGCAAGAATAAAGATATCCGCAGGAGAACAAAGGTTACTGACATAACCTAAAGAATCCGCAAAGTGTGGAAGAAGGAAAGGTTGCTCACAGATGATCGATGGGGTCGAAAGGTTTTAGAGTGGCAACCACGTACGGCAGACGCAGCGGTGGAAGGTTTTCCACAAGGTGGACCGATAATATCTGGTGAGGGTCGCGGGAATTTGATGGATGCGAGACGCATAGGTCCGTTCGTTTTGGCCACAATTGCGGGAGGCCCATGTCCAACACTGGAAGTCTTTCAGCTGAAACGATTATGATGATAATTAAAAACGACTAACTCGGATCACTCAAGCACATCAACTTGAAAGAAACCTGAAACAATTAGCCTGTCAAATTCCGTCAAATTGTTGTAATCAAATGATCAGTTTTTCAAATATATATCTGAATACTTGGATGCATGGAGACCAGCCTACAGAAGCATAGTCAACAGTGGACAAGCCAGCTACCTATATAACCTGGGGCGCTTAAACTAAAGAGTGAATATGTTTCTTCTGGGCAACAGTGGCACATAGTGGATTGTGGTCAAATGCAAGCGTACCAACTGTTCTTCAAGTCAAATGACACGTCCTTTCTTTTCAATGCTCGTAAAAAATCTTCTATCCCTGTTGGTACCAAGTTAAATAATAAAGAGCGGTTTTTTTTCTACACCCCACCATATACACAAGTGACAATATAAATCAGACAGACCCGTAATAAAATACTATTTAAAACGTGTGATCACATAAGACATATACATACTGCAGAGCTATCAGATTATGAATGTTTACCAATAGTCGTAAGATTCAGAGCGTGGCGATGTCGCGCAACCCCGATACGCGATCCACTTTGCACCTGTAGCAATCATACCATGGTAATGAGATCCAATTTGGGTAGGAAGTTATCAATTGGAGCAAAAACAATCAAGGAACACACAGCTTAAATAACTGTAGAAGAAGTAAATAAAATACACCATTCATTTTAGTAAAATATGCGAAACCCGAATCACCAGTATTTTTATGTAACGAATCTATGTATGTGCAAAATTTCATAACTGTATCATGAAATATCACAAAGTTAAAAGCTTGTTACGTCAGCAAAAATACATAGTCACTAGGCCATCCAGGTGACAGGGGTTGTTTTGTACTTTGTACCCAGCTGTTTGCTGACGCTAATGCCCGCTATGTTCTGCCGTGACCTGTGTTGTACTTATTGTCGGTTGTGTCCAACTTGTAACCTTTTTAAATAGTTTTGGGAAAAAATATAACATGTTGTATAGGTAACGACACGAATTTTGAGCGCTGACTTTCACTTGCGCAGAAGTCAAATATCGAGCCTATTTAGTGGTATGAAGTGAGACGCGGGGGCGAGGAGTGTCAGTGATTGGCTCGCCGTGCTATCGTGTCATAGACGTCACTCGTGATTCGTTCCCTGCCTTGCTGCATGTATCTAACAACGACGACGATTGGCTCGCCAATGTATGGAATGCGCAAAGCGATCCCCACTCTGACGCCGAGCGCTCAAGACCTATAAAAACTTGGAATCCATTCAGTTACTGATTCTGAACAAAAAAATAATGTTGTAAATGCAAATGTTAACGGTGAAGTTGATGAATTTCAAATACCAATATCAGTATCCTCAAAGTATGCTTTTGAAAGCATTTTGGGATTCACAATAAAGTTAATTTACAAATTCATAAAGGTATACATTCTAATTAACTTTGTGACGGGAGCGCTTCACGAGTTTCATAAAACAATTTTAGAAAGCTTTTTATATTCATTCGCTTTGAGCTTTTTTGCCTCTGATTGAGCGAATACTTCTGAAAGTAATTCCTCTACAAACAAAAAAGGAATCATAGACTAATGGCTTCCCTAATTGAATTTAGGAACTTTGCAATTTTTTTTTATGGTTTCCATACCTCAAGGAAAAAAACGAAACCCTCTTGATCACTTTGTGGTTCGTTTGGCTGTTTCTGTCAATACCCTCTGTCTGGAGGTATCGAGTTGAAATTAAAACCATATACTTAAATCTGCGGTCCCTTGAAGCTGTAATAAAATCAAACGTTTAATTTAACGAATAAAGAAGATGCAGCCAAATACAAAAAAAAATAATTTCGATACTCTCAAAGGAATCAAAATTCATGGGATACGTCCCGTTGACCCATAATCCTGAAATTTAGCATAAGCAAGGTCTCATAGCTCAGGTGTAGGAATAAATCTGAAAACAATAAATTTGTTGTTACCAACGTCACAAAAATCTTTGAGACTCCGTTCGGGAATTGAACTATTTACATACGTAGGTAAGTTTGTACGGAACACTTGGAGTCCGACTCGCACTTGCCCAGTTTTTTAGGGTTCCGTAGCCAAATGGCAAAAAACGGAACCCTTATAGATTCGTCATGTCTGTCTGTCTGTCTGTCCGTCCGTATGTCACAGCCACTTTTTTCCGAAACTATAGGGGCTATACTGTTGAAACTTAGTAAGTAGATGTATTCTGTGAACCGCTTTAAGATTTTCACACAAAAATAGAAAAAGAGCAATAAATTTTGGGGGTCCCCATACTTAGAACTGATACTCAACATTTTTTTTTTCATCAAATCCATACGTGTGGAGGGTATCTATGAATAGGTCTTCAAAAATGATATTGAGGTTTCTAATATCATTTTTTTCTAAATTGAATAGTTTACGCGAGAGACACTTCCAAAGTGGTAAAATGTGTGTCGCCCCCCCCGCCCCCGCCCCTGTAACTTCTAAAATAAGAGAATGATAAAACTAAAAAAAATATATGATGTACATTACCATGTAAACTACCAACGAAAATTGGTTTGAACGAGATCTAGTAAGTAGTTTTTTTTTTAATACGTCATAAATCTAAAAAAAATACACTATTATTAAAACATTGATCAAAGTTACAACGAACTACAAGAACTTTTATATTATGTTACTTGCTGCTACGGAACCCTCCATGGGCGAGTCCGACTCGCACTTGGCCGGTTTTTTCTATAATACACAATTTCTTCAAGATCCTATACCACGTTTCGTTTAAATTTCAGCCTACCATCATTAACTACCACAACACACGTTTCACTTGTCACAGAGAAATCGAATGAATTAACTCTATATTACAATGTAAATCATTCTTGTTTAATCGAGTCACTTTTCCAATAGCTTGCACAGATTGCATAGCAATTGGACTTGTCTTTAATTTGTGTTCCTCATGTTACTTGACATGTTATGATGATTATGTTGTTACAGATACTAATTATGGAACAACTTCTATTTTACATAATCGTTCTGATGTAAATTTCATTTACTGAAAGAATTTGATTGGCATTATGCTAAAGATGATTCTTACATGCGATGCTTACACCTAGAGTAATCTGAACAACGCATTTAACACCGCAGTAATAATAATTGATGGCCCCTAAGCTATATGTATCGTCGACATGAAATGCAGAAGAAAATGCAAACACTGTTTGCTTATAGCTATAAAAATTAATGTCCAAAACGATGAAAAGGTTGCATTACGTCCGTAATATTTTAATATCATCCAAGTTGATGTAAGCTATGTCATATTATGAGTTCCAAGTAAGCCTCTCGACTCTGTCTTCTGTTTCTATTTCAATTTAACACTGTACAGATGCACTGGTAAACGAACCCGCGTTAAGTAAACATGATTATATCGCCTGAAACAATATCCCACCATATCGGCTTGCGCATGCGGTTGCACACGCACGCTGCGTACGCGCCGGTCCGCGCTCAGTCTGCGCTCCACGCGGCCAATGGGCGCACAACCGCCGATATTACTTTCTACATTCGAATTTCGATGCGCGTTCGCGAATACGATATCGTTTGTGTATTTTTTTGTTGTTTTAACTATTTTTTATCTGTGAACATGGAAAGTGACTAGAATAGTGATTTTTATTCTGCAGTGTTTTTTTTTTTTGTAACTTTTCGCAAACAAAGCCCGAGGGTTTAATTGAATAGTAAACGGGCATTGAACGCAACGTTATCGGCGGAATGCGTAGAAATCGTTCCGCATGAACGATCCAATAGAAGACCTATCATGGAGGTAACCATCGAATAGTGAACTAGTGTACCTTCGTCGATTTCAGGCATCGCTGGCTATTGTTTCATGGCTGGTGCGTCGGCAGCCGTTAGTACGCTTCTCTATATTTTTTCACCGAGCACTCGTGTTTACTAACAATTTTAGTAATGGTCCACCGGTCCATCTTAACATATTAATGTTTAATCACCGTAATGTACTTCACTTCGACACTCATCAGTAGCGAACACTAAAATTCCACAAAAGGGACTTTTCCGGAAATTCACGAGATTTTTCTAACAAGAAAAAGCACTTTATAGAATGAAGACATCTCGAACACCGGTTTAACTACCGGATGTTTACTGTGGGGGTGCATTTTGACATACCACCTTTCATCTGCGTTCACCTTGTACCTTAACACATTAACAATACGGTGTATAACTCACTAGCAGAGTGTATTATCGTACGTTATTCTACTCACTTCTAAATCCGTACTTTCAGGAGCTGGATATTCGGTAGTTAGGATCTATATTTATGTTTCGTTCAGAAGTGTTAATGAGTCCCTTATTGTGGGTGGCAGCCATGAAGCCGATGTTTTCAATGTAAGCGATGAATAATTTATTGATTTACTATGTATAGGCCATTGAACGGGTTGCTATAATTCTAAGGTGGCCTTAAAAGCTTTAAGATCGTTCTAAGCTTAAATTGATTGCATTAATTTGATTGATTGAGTTACCATAAAGAGTTTACTGCTATGAAATGCTTTTATGATGATCAAAATTAACTTGGTAGTATTTACTTCTCCCAAGAGTCCGTTTTCGTACATTAGTCAATTTCATTGTTTTATAAATTTTCGGGGTAAGCTGTCTAAGCCTACTCTACGAATACCAATGCTATGAGTCTTTAATGTTTATTCAACAACCAAAATAATTTATTGTTTTCAAAATATACATAATTATGTTGTAACATCTTAATACAATACCGTCGGATAGAAGAGTTAACGGTTGAAAAGAACAACCTTCAAATATCACACCTACCCACAACGCCACCTTAGTGAGAACACATTATGAGAACATTAAGCCTGAATCACTGTCATGAATGCTAAACTAAATGATAAGTCAAACAATGAATTGTATACAATGATTTTCGACCATCACTAAGATTTATTTTGTGTTAAAGTTAGTGCTTTAGGTGACGCTGCAAACTTAGTCATCATTTTTATAGCTGTTGTATATCATAGGCTTTTGTAAAATTGTAGAAGAATGTATGGCACACAAATATGCGGGCCTATAGACAATTAAATAAACGGAGAATACACGCCTAAAGAAATTATAACTGTAAATATCTGAATCGGATGTTATGTGACCGTTAAATCTATCGCCTATTTTAAAACGGTAAATGTAAAATTTGATTACAAAGTCAAGTTACAGATAAAAGTCAATCCCCTCGATAAAATAAAAGATGATCAAAAACAAAAATGATCGAATACAAAATCATCTGCGAATCTCCGTTCTTTGAACCGGCAAAACCGTGCCAGAAAGTGAACGTAGAACTGAATACCGAAAACCTTTGACAAGAATAGGAAATGAAGACCATAAGAAGTAGTGGTTAATAAATCCCAACCATCGAACATTAAGGTTACTATCTACTTAACTGCTAATGGATGATTAGTGAACTGTAAATATTTAAGTTGGTAGCTGATGAGAGTGAATGAAAACATTTAGCGTTCCGATACGAAGAGGAGTTATCTAAACAATATTCAAGTTGTTAGTCGTTAAGAAATCGTTTGCAATAGTAGCTTCTATAATGAATGAAACTAGAATGGTTTTAGATCTTTAGACAATGTTATTTATTTCTATTAAGTCTGAATAAAACTCGAGTCCAATAGCAAAACTGCCAGTGATATAAGACGACATTATGAGAAACTAATTCTTTTTTTAGTATTAACATCAACCCTAGCAGTACCAAAACCTTTTCTGTATTTATCTATTTATCCCATAATAGACTCTTTATTTAATTAAACATCAATAATGAATGACTAATAGCTATTGTTTTCTTTAATTTACATTGACATTGCACATGCTTATATCTATTAGAGCATAGAGCCCACTTGCATCACAAATATTGAGTTTCTCAACTTATATGATTCTCAGTATTACTGCTGATGGCGCATGTGCAATATTAATTTGTAATCATCGTCATGGAGCGATTATTGTGAGAGCCGTCGCAAAAAATACTTGATGTATTCGTATAAGTAGATCTCTTACTACTATAGATTATAATGAACATCAATCAATGCCAATCATTCATAGCCTATCAGAATTTCAACTAGTTGGGAATCCAATAATAGTTATCAGTTTGAACTTTTATAAATTCATAGAATGTGAATGTGCTAATTAAAAATCCTCTGCTTTACTAAATTCATAAAATATGTATTTTTATGACTGGTTACTGTTGTTATCCTTGCCCCAAGCGTTGGTTTTACCAGGATCATAAATATCATTACTATCATTAACACAATGTCATCTATCGCACCCTCTTTGTTTACGTTATCATCACATCGTTAATAATGATGTTACTTTAGTATCTCAAATTCTATTTAGTGAAAACATGAAACTGACGTCATAAAATTTATCTTTTCGACCAGTAACGTCTTCTTTTACATTATGATTGATCGCTGCTATGTCCAAAACATCACCAATCCCAAAATTTTGCAGCGGTCTTGACCTACGTTTATCTAAAAATAAATACTACATTACCTAACTTGTTACAACCGGTCGGTGGAGTAACGACCGTGCTCGAGTAATTTTACTTATAATTAGTACAGTGAGTCAGCCTCGGGAATAGAAGCGTGGCGCTACAGTAAACGGGTCAACGCTGGTGAACAAGGAATTATTGCTTGGGAGAGTGCACATCTGTGCAACAATTGTTTGTGTGCTATACTTTTTATTAACGCATCATTTAGTTCCAATGTTCCAATTAGAAGTTGTATCAAAATCATTTAACATGTGGCTTTAATTAATTTCTAAAAACGAAAAAAAATATTTAAATTTGTCATTTAAATATATCAGTTCTACAAGACCATGTTAAAGTATTCCGTGGTCATACCCGTATTTATGTCTCCATCACAATAGAATATTGCTACGTGCTTTCGTTGTTCTTAGATCTAAAGAAAATCTCAAGTGAGCTAGTTGGAATGACAGACAAGTGTAGGAAGAAAGTGGGTTATTGTGGTGCTTGTTGACAATGAGCCAGAGCAGTTTTGTATTATAGTTTATTTTTTTCGGTTGTTAAGGCAGTGTTTAGTAGTATTTTTCTTATTTTATTATATAAGAATATTTTTATGTTTATGTGTGTAAATAGAGTATATATATAAGGTACAATGGGGTTGACGTATCCGTGTGGATAAAAACCCCTTTAAAAATAAAGATTAAAAAAAAAAAAAAAAAAAAAAGTCTCATCTATTAGTTACCGCTACGTTACTTTCTTGTACGAACGCATATTGTTACCATTTGGATTATCATGTAGTACATGATAAAACAGCAGACAAAGCAGATCCAAATTAAATACATTTCCTAACATTGGGTTCTTAAGGATAAAGTTTAAATAACTTTTTCTACACAGCAAGTAAAAGTAATCCCCACTTTCGTTATTCGATTTAATGTTCACCAAATTCACCGCATGTGTCCCGGTCGATAGCTCGCGCAAAATCGTGCAGTGTTTCTACGTTTAGCAACGCCTGCTAAAAGTTTTAATGTGCATACTGTGGAAGCTTTTCGTTGTTACAATTGTGCACTTACTCCTTTCACTATTTCCATCTACTTACAACTACTTTGAACACATACATAACTTTCTGTCACATGAAGTCATCAGCTGAAATAATAATTTCCATTATACGATCACATTAACGTCGAGAGCAACAGCCGCGTCGTGAACTCCATCTGTTTCCAATTTTCAATGAAACGTGTGGTCTATATTCAGTGGAGACTATCCATCATCAATGTGTTCTTCAAAAGCATCCAAAACTGAGCGGAAAATACTAATGATGCGAATAGAATTCGGAGGATTGTTTTCGTGTTCTATATTTTACTTAGGGTTTTAAAAGGAGCGTCCAACTTCCCAGTCTTTTGTACTAATCTAATGAAGCACGAATGTGATTTGTCGCAAGTTACGAGAATTGTTTTTGTGTTCTATATTCGTTTAAGATTTTAAAAGGACCGTGCCACTTCCTCATCTTTTCAACTGATGAACCACTAATGTGGGCTGTCGCAAGTCTTGCATCATCTCTCTCTCTATCTATTAAAGGCAAAGGAAGTTTACCGTTTGAAATTTTCATTTCCCTTTGCATTTGTCGCGCCTAGATCGTTCGGTACTTTACAAAGCTCGAGCTTGCACCAAATTGCACCAATGCATACATTTGCATTTTGATTATCACCTTCGTGATTTATGGTTAGTATTGGCGCAGGAATAAGAACAGGTGGCTAGGTTAAATAGTATTAGTGTTTTGGTTATATTAACATTGAAATGCTATTTAAATGCATGTGTCAGTTATTTTCAATATAATTCTTAGTCGTCATATCGATAAAACAACTTGTTGGATACAAATTGGTATATCGATCGTTTGTCGAATAGCTCTTTAGAATGTTAATAGAATAGAATAGAATTTATTTGACACAAACAGTACAATACAGTGTCTTCAAGTATTTTCAAGGTACTACGCAGTATTTTCCAGCATTTGCATAACTATTTATATTTGTTGAATCGATAAAAGATAAAACTTACATTGCCAATGTCAATGAAAGCCAGGAACCAAAGACATTTCCATCAAACGATCACGAAACATGTAAAATATGTAAATCAGTACATTTGTACTTGTTACTTTTAATTCCGTCTAATGTCTATTGGCTTTCTACTGATTAGAAAACTATTACATTTACTGCTTGTTTGACGACGGCTGTAGATGTACCATTTGCGATTTTAATTGCGCTTTCTTTCTGCGGTCTTTTGTTTTGCACCTCGTAAACTTGTGTCTACCTGTGTATGCCCGCATGTATCTAACATTCTTCGCTTAATGGTTTCACCTTTATAGGTGTAAATACTACTAGCAGAAATATGACTATTACCAGTGCTTATGAAGCTTAATGTGCAGAAAATTTCCTGAACAATCTTGTGATCATCTCTTTTTTCTTACATTTGTTTTAACTTTTACATACACAACTCGATGAGTCATACCATAACGATGAACATACAGGTGCATCCACTGTTTAATTACTTTTTAATTAAACGCTCTAAATATATTAGACAGCAATCTCAACGCATAAAAGCATTAAAACACATTACAGATGCAAAAAAATAAAACAAGTTAAAGCTCTGACGATGACTCACGCGCAGGTGAGTGTAGTCTGAACGTCTGCGCAGACCGATGACACACAATCGTGTCAACAAACATAAGTTTAGAAAACATCATTGGGGAAAGATTATTTCGCTTTGCTTCAGCCAGCGTCAAGGCTGAAGACTAAGAGCCCAATGATGATTATCATTTTCATGTTAAAGGCTTCTAATACAATGATACTTAATGAAATGTCACACAATGTAATCGTTTAAAATTAAATGTTGAAATCCTTTAGTTGGATCAAAATGACTGAATTGCAACCGATGTTACGGACGATCTAATAATGAGGAAATGTACGGTCAAGTGTGGTGGTTGACTTGACCATGAACATCGACTCCGCAGTTCTTGTAAATATCGTTTTAATGAGAGAGCAGCCCATTGTTAAACGAGACAACAACCCAGTTTGTACCTAATTATGCAAAACATACATCTTCAAGTGGGTCTAGTCATTGTAGCCATGTGAAAGAATAGCCTCATTTTTTTTGCTACATTTTAAAGTGTTTTTTTTTCAGTGAATTCGTAAATGTCCGTCGTAAATTCTCGTATTTGTTTTACGATGTCTGTAGAATGTTGGTGTGCAGTTTGGTTTGTTATACGCCTGTAATGTCTTCTTTGGCCTGCAATGTTGACCCACTAAAGTTTTAGAGTGCTTGTCTGAGTCAGTGAAAACTACCGAAATTTGGTGAATCAACTTGGACAGATGATAGACAGAAAAGAAAAAAAGCTAGTAATTGATCTTTGATCAAATTATCAGAGAGATATTAAACATGAATCGGCATATAGGCCGTGCATTTATTCAAATGCTAGAATAAAACAACAACTTGAAAACCGGATGTAGATTTAAAAATATATAGCCGTAGCGCATAATCGATTTCATCGCTGTACCAATCACCAGATAAAAAGTATTCAACTAAAACAAATTAACATTACAATGCTTCGCAGCAGTCTCGACTGGATTCTAATAAATAAATCTTCGTTTCTACATCTCCGGATAGCTTCCTGCGATCTCTACTTACATTCCCAGGAGATCAACTGACACCGGTATGTGTTTTAGACGATCGTAACTCATTCGTTTAGGTACAGGCATCCTTGGATAAGACATTAGAATTTATGTCCTTGTCAACTAGTAGCAAGCTTAGTAACCGTATATGTCACAGCAAGTGTATTCGTCCCTCATGTCGTCGCCCTCCCTGCTAACTGTCGTATCTCACAAACTGGCGTATGTGCACTGATATTACCAACGTGTTTATAACATTATTTCGAATAAGTTCTCTTTTATCGTCATATCTGTATCGTTTACCGTTTAGAAGATATTCAAGTATTTCGTTTTGCGGAAGTGTAAAAGAAGGGAAAAAATATCCTCACTACCTTCGTAATTTATGGCTTTAAGGCCACTACTAAAAGAATATGCCAAGATTAGTATAAAAAACTTATTAATTCATTAATAAAGCTACAGCCAACGCAAGTACAGGAATATGATTTTAACGCCCGACCGAAAAACGGTCGCCCTGGAAAAACATTAATTGCTAGTTACGACAGTTAGCAGGGAGGGTGACGATGTATGAGGACTGACGTCACGGGATATCTTGGATCATAATTATATTTTAAAAGTTACAAGTTGTTAAAACGTGAATAGTGCTTTGAAAGCGCGTCACAAAGAAGGCAAGCCGTGGGTGGTGAATTTATAAAGGGTTAGTGGGTTGGCTTCCTATAAAACAAGTTACACAAGACTATAAAAATAAGATGCTAGATCAGACTAAGCTAAATTAATCTCCGCTTGTGCAATGGTAACCTTCAGGTTTAGGTTCACTGCCTTTTCTAGTTAATGATTACAGAACCACGTGCAAGCGGGTGCGGGGTGCCAGCTGAAAATCAGCGCTGGGTGTTTGACGCCCAGCAATTGCTGAGTTGGTGACCCTTTCGGTTCAGGCACAGTTACTGCAACTGTATTGTATGTCTGTACTCTTTTTTTTATTATTTTTTATGTTGTTGTATATTGTGTTGCTTGCGCCGAATAAATGCTATTCTATTCTATTCTATTCTTCAAGCAGTGTATATTCTTAAACTCACAGATGATGATCATATTATACTAATTCAGTCTTATGTCTACTTGGGCTGGCAGCCTACCACTGTTATTTATCTTAAACAATAACTCTTGCAAGATCAGAACAGTTTTGCCCCCAATCTGTCTGAGAATGAAAACTGGTTTAACATTTGGGTCAGTGTACCTAAGTGTTTGGATTATTTCAACGCATAGTTTATTTAAATGTATCGTGGTTATTAGGTGTGTTGGATTGAAACATTATTCTTGTCAGCTCTTGAATTTTTATCTTATGTTATTTCTATTCTCAATATTGCTTTTTCTTCTGATAACGCTACTTCCTTATTGAAGTTGCTTTTATTTAAAACAACGGCTATCACAAAATTACTAATACACGATAGTCTTGGATCAGGTTTTCAGAAGCCTACAGTCAGTTTTCTCTGCTTATCCCATACGTGCGTCATAAGCGGTCAAATAGTTGGCAAGCTCATGGTATGCTGTCGTAATTAGTCACTACTATTGTTGTGATCTATATTCAGCTATCACAAATGTATTGATAAGCGACACTAGTAATATTTTGTTGTTATTAAAAGTTGGTTCTTCTTTATGTTTTACTTCTTACTTACTGACTGCCATCTTCAGCTTCTCAAGTCGTTATCAGTATCCTCTAGTCTTGATTAGACGGGTATTTCCTTCAGCTTTTAATTGTTCGATTATCTACATATCTCTTCTCAAAATCTACATAAATCTTCTATCATTACTTCATATATATCAGAACAGTGAATCATAATGATCAAATCGACGGGTGTAAAAAAAGTTAACTGCAATTTGGCCATTTATTTTTAAACTGCAGAAAATAACTAAAATATAATATTTCACAACATAGCAAAGATAAGTAACAGATATCGCTTTAGTGTTTACTTTTTTACTCATAAAAGAAGATTTGCCAAGGACCCCGTCGAAATACTCATTCATCACTCATCGCAGTGAAAATATACAACTAAAGTTATAGATAAAATGGTGAGTGAGATGGTAACAGCTGTTGTCACTATTGTAGTAATCAGTGCGAATTATTCTAACTGCAGTTGCTACAACATTACCTTACAGCCATGTTACCTATACCATTGACCTACCTACCTATAATACTGACAGGCACATCATTGTCTTTCCCGCCTACCTTAATAACAACTCCATTAATAAAATTACATACGTAGTGCTTCGTCTAGTGTAATATTCTTTGCATAAACCCAGTATTTAAATATTTTGACATCAAGCTAAGTCTTGACATGAATGTAGGCGTTTTCTATGACCCATACATATTAACCAACTAGATCAAGGACCTAGGATTACAATGAATTGGAAGCCTATTAGTGCGAATTTATCTATTTAGTTCCTTTTAGATCAATCGACCAGACAATCTAACAATTGTCGCTATTTACTTTAGGTACCAGATAAGACTAAGGAATTAAATTGTCTTGCTAACATTCTCTATATACAGAATAGTCACTTCCATTAACAGTATCAATAACAGCAGTTGGTAGTAAATAATTGGTCCTTTCAATTTAAACTCATTCGATTTGCAGACCTTCCAATAGCTATAGAATTAGCTCCTATTAACACTAAGCACTTCGCTCGGTACTTGGCTAGTTAAACCCTGTCGTATAAAGAAGCCCACGACACTTCACCTAATCCCTTAAAAGGCTTTACGATCCCATTTATAGTACAAGTATCTAGTCGGAATATCGATACGGAATCGACGTATCGCCCACTCATATCAAAAGACTTCTCCTCAGGAAGTTAGTTGGCTTTCAGATCATACTAGATGCGATTGCATTTTATATATCTGTCATCTACTGCCAATTAATGTCGAAAGTTTATATCAAGTAAATCGTTTCCAGGTTTCTTGTCTGCCTGTCTCATCATCTTCCGCCTAATTTATTTTACATCTTTATCAGCTGTTACGTCAGTGTTTTCTTCCTTTCTATCTATATCATTTATCGCAGAATCCATAGCATCGTTTCTTATGACCCTCCTCATTTTGACAATATCACTGTCACAGTTATTGGCAAAGGACGATGTAGTAGTTGCCGTTCCGCCTACTCGATGTTGTAATCGAGACATATCTCGGATATCGATAACCACAGGGTGTCGTGACCATGTCGTTAGCTTGATTGACGATCATTGAGCGAATCGCTCCGAGCGACGACCGGCTTCCATAACCTGTTACTTAGATCAGGCACATAGAATGGAAGCAGGCTGTAATCTAGTTTGTAGCAGATACGTATCGATAAGTGCTTTTCAGGTATCAGGTGGTCGACCGGCACTAGGCGTATTTTGTGTTTTTATATATCTATATTTATTGAAGTGCTGGTTTACGAGACAGAAAGAAAAGATATTTAAGTAATGTTTGATGATAAGTATAAGACTTTTTGTTTCCGGAAATTCAATAAAAAAAAATACCAAAGGAACATTCTAAAATACGAACATTCTATAAATTCTAAATTCCAAGACCTGGTCTATCCTTTTTATTATATTACAAATTAGTTACATTTTACAAATATTTAATAATAATATTAGTTTCTCAAAAGACACTACTACAAATTACATAGACTTATAGACTATATAACATAGGAGCATCTGTATCCGAACTAGGACAAACTATATAAATAACAATATTTTTAATAATACATTAGTAAAAATGAAGATGACGAAAGACTACGAAGCTGTAAGCGCATTTATAACTAAGTCACGCAATGCATAACTAACAATTACTGTAAAAGAACAGCAATGTCCATTCCCATATAACTGCAACACAAGAAACGTAATATTAGGTCAACTGGGCAACATTAGCCGCATGCGAGTGAACGCGGACACCGATCAAGCGACCGACTGTAATGGAAACCTTACACTGCTTTTATATGGCGACCCATTTTACTGTACAACTGTTTTAAATAAGAAGATTAAAGAAGGTTTAGGATTTAGGATAACGTTACACCATTTTGATACGATTTCCGTGTTAGAGTCGAGTTTCAGAATCGAATAGTTCTTCTAAGAAACTTCATAAAAACTGTGTAACTCTTGAAATTAGACAAAATAAATCTCTGCCTCTAAAAAAATCTTTTAAAGCTTTAAATTTTTTAGTCTTGTGGTTTTCATTTTTAAAAAGGATAATAAAACGAAAGTAGAAAGGTTTTACGGCACGGATTTTTTAGACGATACTTCAGCTTACATAAAAAAAAGCCACAGTATACTAGAAAATAGAAGCAACGAGATTGAAATATGCATTAGTGATGATGCTTGTGCAAGTAACACAAGCGCTGGCGGCGGCCTATTACAACCACGGCTTAATAACCAGCTCTGACTAGCTATCGGAAATTAAATGCTGTAGTTTGTACAGTAGCTACTATAACGTGGTAGTCTAAATTTCTGGTAATGTCCTAATATTCTCGGGCGTGATAACTAAAAACCGACTGAAAGTTCGGTTTAGATTTCGGCTTGAGGTTCAGTGTCACCCAAAAAGTGGGCAGAATATTCGGCTCGACCGAAACTAGTGCCTTTGAGCTGTGACAGATATCTAAAAACTAATTGACTCGTTCGTCTATGTATGTTATAATTTTGATGTAATCGTCGAAATATAGTTAGTATTAGGTTTTAAGTTACCACGTTGGTTTCGACTTTAGTTACGGCCGAAACTAGAAAAGGAACCATATTCGGTTATGGTTTCGGTTTCGACTATAAAGCGTGTTTCGATCGGTCACCAATAATTACTAGCTTCAACTAGCGATCTGAAATTACATGGCTGTATAGTTTCTAATATGTAAAATGGTTCTAATATTGAGAATATTAGAACCATTTTACATATTAGAAACTATATATAACTTGAACATGAATCATACGACGAACGCCAGTGCTCCTAATTGATCTGATATGTTAATAACTATTTCGCATTTCTAGTACTATGACGTCTCCAGACGGTTTGAAGATCGGACGGTGTGTTGATGGATGTGTGGTGTGATGAGAATGGATAAGATGATAAATGAAGTATATTAGAGGAAGTTCAGCGGCGCCAGTGACTAAAACGTTTTAAGGGAATCGTTTGTTTTGGTATGGTCATGTTAACAGGAGGGATGAAACTCATGTTACTATAACAGTTATAAGTATACATGTGAATGGATGGACAGGGAGATAAAAAAAATGCTTGAATTGTGTAAGGAGTAGAATATTAAAGAAAAGAGAGTGACAGGTGACAGGACAGATTGGAAGAAAACAACGTGTTACACCGACTCCAAGTAAGACGGGACAAGGTCAAGAAGATGATGACATTATAATAATAATAATGTCTTTATATGAATGAGCCAGAATAAACCGCACCGCAAAAATGTATGACAATTGACTGACGAATTTTCAAGATAACTTTCCAAACGATAACAAAGAGAATTATGTATGAAACTTAACACGGCTTCTCAAAATCCAGCTCAATATTCTACAAGTCATGAGTAAAGTATGTCGGGTATTGTTTTAAGAACCACTACATTATTATTTATGAGTGAAGCCAAGCGGCGCCTACAATGAACTATTGATTGCGTTGAGTTTTTTGTTAATTGATATGTTGCTCAGGTGCTGGCTAATGTAATGTTTCATTTGTGAGGCCGTGATTCAGAGTAGAGTATGTTTTTTATTATCTTTAGCCTGTACTTTACTTTTAAGTCTCAGCTTTTTGATCTGCGCTGAACAATATATTTGCAATGTTTGAAGTTTGATTGTGAATAATTTCGTAACCAAACTATTATCGAGTAACTGTCAGAAATAGATAAACATCTTTCTGAGAATAAGAACAGTGAATTGTTGCCAGTTTAAACTAGTGCACATTGCAACAGAAAACACTTGAAACGATATTTATCAGTCGATTCTAATCTCAAAACAAACTAATCTTAGTATAACAAGCGCCTATTATTACTGCAATCATTTGGCTCATCCCAATGTCAAATACAATTTATATATTGCATACTAAATGCATCATCGCCTCATCATACACCTACGTAATAATATGCATCTCGGTTTATCATTACATCACACGATCCAACCTGGATGACTCACCCAGTGGGCGATGGCAACCGGTCTCAGGTAGAATGTAGATCGTTTTTACTGGCCCTATTGGGAAAGTATTCTGCACATTTTGTAATTTGCAGCTTGCTAAAGTAACTTGTTTTGAAGTCTGTGCCCTTATTTGTAACGTCAATCAATGTTGTGTCATCTAAATTGTGTACTCCAAGTTAATAAAAAATCTTTTCGAGACTTGTTTTTGACCATGTCTGAAGTGGATCCTCCAAAGTTAATTATATTGTAAGTACAGCTATCACTACGCCTCTTCACCTTGACTAAAAGAGTCGTGAATATTCGATAATGTTTTCTTATTTATTCGTTTTGCTTTATAATCGGATGTGCTGTAACCCTATCTGCTTCATCTGATATGACATTATTATATGGCCTCTGCGACAGTGTTCGAAAGAGTTACTGCAGCCTTGGATCGCAAAGGGCAAGTGAAGAAACAGAGGTGGGTTTTAGTCGATAAGAGCCTGACACTCCTCCCTCCGTCTACAGCTGAAAGACTTAATCCTTTGTAGATGAAAACCAACTGAAAAAAGAAATGTATGACCTAAGTGTGTATATCTATCGAGGTGATATTAAGCCGCGTTTGGTAAGGTCGCCGCTTCAAGACGTATCCAATCCTTATACAGCTCATGATTTATGAGAATTCTTTGTGCAGTGAATTTAACTTTCTAAACTGCTTCAGTTTCTTTTTTCGTTTGCTTTAATTTCAAGTTACAATGTTTCCGTATCAAAAATGACTTGTCTAGATTTCTAAATATTTCATGCTGATAAGTATTCACGGTCTAATTTTAAAACTGCATTATGTATCTCAGCTGATTGTGCAATAGAAACTGATATTTGTACCGTGACAAATAACTTGAGTATTGTCTACCTTCGGGTATTGTCTGCGTATGTTTGATTACATCTATAATTATTTTGGATTCCATTCTGATCTTAACTTTTGTTACACTTTACTTTCACAACGTAATCAATTATACGGAACGAAATGCTCGCGAAGGCCTGTCAGAATTTTATGATTTATGCTATCTCCGTTGAGTGTATCTTGTATTGTGTAACAACTTATATTTTGTTGGAATCTTCGTTTAGAATCTCGTATCTTTTCTGTAAGAAGTCCAAACATTTCGCAAAATATTTGAAAAGATAAGGTAATATAAGGATAGGGTACCTATAGCACAACTTCTAATGGTAAGAAACTTATAGTATTGATAATAGAGTCGAGAAAGTTGTAGGAGTAGATAAACAGTGCTCAAATAAAGATTATCATAAAGGATACGACAACTGTTGCACCGCCTATTTCGAAACAGACGAAGACTATTACGAAAGGGAAATAGATAAAGTTGGCTACTAAGCTACTTGTAATGATGTTCTAACGACCTGCCTCACTAATGAAATGGGTAATAACAATAAACAAAAAGTTCGTATGTACGGAAAAGTATTAAAATAGATAAACTAAAGACGCTTGGGGGGGAGGGGGGGCACTGTTCAACAGTGGACGTCTTTCGGTAGAAATGGTGATCAATTGATGACGATGATGAAACTGTGTATAAAAGCAACACTGATAATAATCAAGTTAATGTTGATCAGTAAATAGTAAACTTAACCAACGATATCAAAGCAAACAGCCATTACTCAGAACTCCTCTTCGAGCACAAAATGTGTTATTAATGCTTCTTTCTAAGAAATTCAGCAGATTCAGCAAAACAGTCAAACATATATGATTGAAGATAAATTGACCTGGACGCGAAATTTGAACGCAATCTCTATTCAGCCGGTTCCACTTAAGCACTTACTGCACTTAGTAACTAAATCCCGGTCCTTTCCATATAATTTGGTCCTATTAGCTTTATTGTCGGAAGAGTATGGTCCTTTGTGATTCGCCCACAGAGTCTTGTCAGCGTTAGACCTAACTAAACATTGTTTTGGACATCCCACACAATTTGTATGCTACCAAACCTCCCAGTACCATATACGGGGTCTAGATGAAGGCGTGCGGTCAGTAATATTAACATTTGCATACAAATACGTTGAGTTTTTTTTTTTTTTGTCGGCTTTGGCATTATCGTTACCTAGTAGAGAAGAAAAATTTATAAGTAACATTTTTATTGGATTGATGAAATCAAACTTTATGAAAAAAATTAATCTTAAAACTTTGTTCAGAATATCGTGTAAATTAAGATTATCGTATTGGAATGTATGGGTGTGATTTAAAACGTGTAAAAAGTGCCAAACATAATTTAAACTTGTTCGTAATCAATAGAAGGAATATTTATTTTATTTATTAAACTCACTGTTTTGCTCTTCTGCTAGACGATTGGCGTGACTTGCATTTCTTCCTATTAACGTAAGGTACAATCACAATATTAAACAAAATAAAAACAGCTTGGCATCGGAGGCTAACTGCTTATGCGAATCTTCTCTATTTTATTTACAACAGGATATATACTCACAGCTTTAAGTATATTTTCCAGTATTACACAGCAAAACAGCAAAACTTATCTCCGCCCATCCATCAGCGACTTCCGAAGTCTCGAGCGACTCGGGCCCAAAATTCAGGTCGTGGTTTCCTTCCAATCTTCATGGCACATCATCGTTATTGTCCCTACGTTGGCTACGGTACTTGACCCCGTCGTCTCGGAAATTGCTCGCACTTCCATAGGAAGTTAGGAACTGCCTACCTTTAATGGTTATTAATGAGCCTGACTATAGTTGTCGAATTTTTGTAAGATTGACTGTTGTACAAACTTCCTCTGATTCAAGGTTGTTTATAATGTATTGTTTCTAAACAGGGTTGTGTAACGCTTGAGGTTTATGTAAACTTGGTAATTAATTTGTTTGTTGTACGGTTAGTGCGTTTAGAAAGATGTAAATGTTACATTATGAAATTATTAATCTGCGTAATGCTTTTCTCTCTGCAGTATTCATTAAATTTATTGCGTGTGTGCGAAAGAGTTATCGCGCCGAATGTGACGGTGACCTTTTTTAATCTGACGAATATTTCAAATTGGTCAGCTTTAATTTGATTTTACCCCTCGTTTCAACCCTTTTCAAGTCCGTACCTTTTAGCTTGTGGTCACAAGGGTATTCGACGGGACCAATGTCACATTTGATTTACACGTAACCTCGTTCGTTATTAATTCCTCTGATACTTATTGTTTTTTTATTCTTTACTTTGAGTAGGTATACTTATTAATATGTTAGTGTTTTTTACATAGGAATCGTCTCACTAAAAAAAACATACATTCAGCCGAACATAGAACCTGGAGGAGGTTCTATGTTCGGCTGAATGTATGTTTTTCGAAGTCGGTTAAATATTAACCGTTGTGGCCGTAATTCGGTCTGTAAGTCCTTTCTTTTGTATATATTCTATCCGAAACGCAACAATAATTCACAACACAGCAGTCCAGCCTATCGGTAATCATACCTGAAATGTAATTAGAGCTCGTACGGTAATTGCTTAGAATAATTATGTTTAGTAAAAAAATAAAACTTTAAATGGCACACAATCACAGATATACGTCTTCATCACGCGTTTGTGGTAATTACTGCTATTACTGGGGCTTCCATTCCATTCTATGATATTAGTGAGGTCATGTGGCAAGTACTTTACTGTTTTTCTCTCACTTTCATTGTATTATAATGGAATTTTCATTACAATCGAGGACATACATTAATCATTTTTAATTGATGAGTTGTTAGATTTATATATAGACCATATTGCTTTTACTTCTCTTAACATAGTTACCTGTACCAAAGGACCGCTATACATTTCACTGTTCTCTATCGATTTCACAATTATCGTCATAATCATTTTTGTTTTTGTTTTCGGGGACCTTTAAAAGATGCTTGGATTGTTGAGAAAAGACTAGGAAATGTGGCATTCTTACCTCACTAGAACCACTCCGGTGATCACCATCAGCATATTATGAGACCCTTTTTTTTTTTTTTTTTTTTTTTTTTTTTTTTTTTTTTTTTTTTTTTTTTTTTTTTTTTTTTTTATGGTGGGAAAAAATCATGCATTGACATCCCCCGCCCTTGGGCGGAGCGGGAGATAGTGTCAGACTCTTACTGACTAAAAGACCCACCCTGGCCCCAGTAGGCTTCCCTGCTGTTGCTGACAACTCCTTGAGGCGCGCGGGAACAGTGCGCGCCGTCGACGACTTGGGCTTGGTCCGGACAGTTACCGGACGGCCGGACAGTGAGCTACCCGTTACTCCCTGTCCGTAAGCCCGCGTCTACGTTGGCCGGAAATCGGGATCAGAATCCCGGCGACGGCGGCGGCGATAACGCCGTTGCCTGATGCGTTCGGCCTCCTCCTTTGCGAGCATTACTGCTTCGCAGAAGTCGGCGACCGCTTGCCACTCCTCCTCGCTCCGGACCATGGCCTCAACCAAGGCCCGGCGCGAGAGGTCTCCGCCGCCGATCGCCCCCACGAGGGAGCATATGAGACCCCTGTTACTTATTAAAATACCACTCCGGGAACCCTCTGAGTCTCACTACGCATAGCTGCACGTGATCACAATGCCACCGTCTTCCCTGGAATCACCTGGTAGGTGTTCATAGTCCTCAATTTGAGTGCCTGTGATTGCAGTCTAAATAATTCACGTGGGGTTCTGCCGTATTAACCATCGAGATGGATGATTCCATGATGCCTTCTTTTTCGAGATCATCATCCTCTTACCCTTACGCGGTCAAGCGCGAACCTATCAACAATTTTGGAGTCGGTGCAACTCTTCTTCCTGACCTTGTTCCGTCTTATTTGGGGTCGGCGCATTACGTTTTTTTTCTTCCATTCTACCCTGTCACTCGTCATGCTATCACTAACTTCCTTTTCTTTCATATCATTCTTCACGCAATCCATCCATCTTTTCTTTGGCCTCCCTCTCCCTCTCCACCCATCCACATGTATACTCATAACTCTTTTGGTAACATACATTTCGTCCCTCCTCTTTACATGACCATGGAGTCGGTGCAACATATCTTTTAATTATATCTATGAAAATTGTTGCGGCATTTTCAATTTTTCTGTTTATTTTGCATACGGTTTTCCATAGTTACATCATTTATTGAGCAAACAAAATTTTCTGTACAACGTTAATTTATTTTCATCTCATCTCTGATGTGAATATTTCATGTTCATTCAAAATATTTGTTTCTTTACAGATAAATGATCACGTCATGTCAAAACTAATTCAAAGAACATTCCTTGTACTATGTGTAAAGCGTGGGAGTACTTATCTACTTATAATACATCATAATACATACGTAATAATCTGGTATTTACTTTCGTTCTTAATGGCAACGCTTACTTGCCCGTCTCAAGATACTTTGTCATCTCTCATTATGAGTTTTCTCTTGTTAGTGTTAATTAATTGTATTGTTGGCAAATAAGATGGGTTAATGACCCGGGTTGTATTTTAGAACTGATGATGCGTGTGCTTCAGAAACCTGATAAATAACATAATAATTAGCCGTTATAACATCCCCCTGCTGTGGTATAATATACCTCCCATTCTTAAGAGGAAATAAGCCGTACCTGATATACATATATGTAGCAGAATTTCATAGACCTCCAAACAAGAAATCTTTTAAAAAGTCCTTAGGGTCTTTAACTCAAAAGTGAATAGGTTACATCCAGACAAGTCTGCTACATCATCGCTTACCATCAGGTGATATAGTGGTCAAATGCAAGCTTACAATAATAAAAAAGAAGAAGTAAAACATGACATGAAACTCCTCGTTGGTAATGTTAATACTGTAAATATATTCATCAATTATCATGATTTTGAAGATCAAAAAGATAGCCTTCAAATGCTAAAAGAAAGGAAAATTGTACCCAATCCAGTAACTATCAACGTTTAGTTCAAGGATTATTCTAATAATAATCACCCAGGTGTATTAAAACTCAATTATTCCTCTGTGGGCGGAAACAAGACAACCAATAATAGTCCTTGTAATTCTAACACAGTTTTTGCCTATACTTAATAAAATATCATTTGCAATTCTATTTCTTAGTTACGCAACTAATTAAATTCGTAATTAGTTTGACAGGGTTATAAAAGTATTGTTTTTATGCACGCAATAGAAAATTAATTACATGTTACGACTTATTTTTTATTTCAATAGTCTGTACAAAAACTTCTTGTACCTATAAAACAAAGCAGCTGCATTTATCGCGTGAACATATTTCACCCACGCTACAATTTCGTCAAAATCATCAACTTCGTCAAAAGTGGCAAGAAAGACACAAAGTGCATATTTGCAGATGGAATTTGGAACAAAAGTCTAATTTTTTATTTAAACTAAGATTTCCCTCTGCTCCCGTGGCCTCACCCACAGTTCAATTTCTGGATACTTTCAGCAAAAGAATTTTCATACAAATCAGTACGAACCAGAGACGTATTCACACAAACATTTTTACTTATAAAAACAATAAAAGGAATCAATTTATTTAATTATAGTACTGTACTGTACTTTCTTGTCCATAACTATGTACCTACCTATAACATTCAATGAATATTGGTAACAAGTTGTGAGTTGGAGAACACATGTTTATTAACGGCGTGGCGTAGGTCAATAATTAAAAATCAATGGTATTGTGTCACTGCGTGATATAGGCATATATTTTAACGCGGGCGTAGTCACTGGTAACAACTGGTAAAGTAAGAGTAATGAAGTAAAAGACCATTCTAAATAATGTTTATGATGAAGTGGTTGCGTGTTAGAAATGTTCCTTAGTTTCATAGTACGAGAAGGAGACCATTTTCTGTCATAGGTGCTTAAAATTAATTTAAGATAACTTCTCTCGAATGCATCCGTGCATACGTTTCCTCTATTCCCACAAAACAATTCCACCTCTCAAACGGAATCCCGGAACTTGTAATATTCAAAGAATCTCTTGTCAAACAAGATTCACATTCACACAGATAGATTACACGTTATAGAATCATTGTTACATTTCTTATGTGTATGACAACTTCCTCTACATAACATTTCGTAACTAAAACTTCATCATTGTTATGTCCTATTAGGTAAGTTTCGTTCATTGTTTTCCTCATATCTTTTTTCGGCTCTTCTACGATCGTTTTGGTTTTATATGCTTTTGTTTGGCTCCGCTTACGCATTTGTTAATTATCACCTAATTCTAGGTGGTTGGTAAAATATTCATGTAACTTTATTAGATTTGTTATTAGGTATGAAAAGTGAATGTGTGCTTCGATTCAAAATAGTTTTTATTTCATATAGGTCTACATGGGCACTTATAAAACGTCAGAGGCTACTCAACTATTAACGCAGTACCTATTAATAATCCACTAATGTGAGTTTTCTAAAGAACCCCACTTCGGATCATCATGGTCGTCTTTATTATTAAAATTGTTCACAGGTTTACAATTTTCTTTATCAATCCGTGAACTATCTTTAAATTCCGATATTTCTACAAAATTAGTTTTGCCTCAAACGTTAGCGCCATCAAGACCGAAAGCATAAACTGCGGTATTGTAAACATCATTCCTACCACCACGGTTTTCTTTGTCGTGTACCAGCTAATCGTGATATATCATTCTGCCTGTTTCATAAGCATGTCTGGAGTTTGATTTATGAGCAGATTGCTGTCGTCACGTCCTTTGCCATTGTTTGAAAATATTATTACTATATAAAAGGATACTTTTTATCCTGATAGTATGTTCCCTTGGGATTATTTTCTACTATCACACGGGCAAACCCGCTGAAAGCAGCTAGTGGTTTATAAAAATAGAATCTAAAACATACCAAAATAGTTTACAAAGAGATGCAAAAATAAAACGACTGTCACACGTAGAGAGAACAATAGACACACAATTAGTCAAACATTTGAATTCTGACAATGATTTGAACAAAATTCCATTACCTGATCACAATTCGTATTAATTAGCTGAATAATCCTCATCTCCAAGAATGTCGCATAGCGTGCTCTGTCCATAAAAAGCTTCTTAAAATTCTTCGATCTACGACAGATTATGACAATGCATTCATATATGTATATGCCATCTCAGATATGCTCTTCGGTAGTTGAAAACTAATTGATGTCTAATTGCTATTCAATATTGAAGTTTTGTCCTGGTTTTTCTACTCAATTGGTTGATGAATCAGAAACATTTTTAAGTGAAACTCTACTGGGATGGCAGATTTTATCTGCAATTTACCCCTGAATTTGTTACGGTGTTTCTTCTCAGGGTAGTCAGCTATGAAACACCGGCCTCATCTAGCTTAAACTTACGAAAAAAAAATTTGACGTGTAAAAGTGTTTTTTTAAACCTATTTGCAAAAATAAATATCATTTATCATTTCTTCTTGTTGTACCCGATAAGGTCCTTAATTGTTCCACTTTATTCATTTAACTCCCTATATATATATATATATATATATATATATATATAAATTATGGATTTCACTAATGCTTTTGAAATTTGAGTCTTAACATTAACAATTTTAGAAGAATATCCTTCATATTTGGCTTGCGGCACACAGGTGTTCTACAAATTCATGCGGTGACCATTTGCATAACCTGGTTATGACAGTAATAACCTGCCACGATACCTCTTTGCGGAGGTAGAATTGACCCAGGGGACGTTTAGGGACTCGTGTTACGTAGATATTAGGTGACCCTCCCATTTCAGACATTGTTAGCCTAAAACATTTTCTGCAGACGACGATATTTCTGGAAACGAAAACAGGCAGGAAATTTATCTCGATGTTACCACACATTTTTATTTAGTTGTTCACTATGTTAGATCTGTTCATCGGTCGCCACGATCAATCATGCGACCACACCGCGCGACCGCTCTAAATCTGCCTCGATGTGTGGTCTATGTCTTCTAAATTAATTGGTTAGCTCTTGTATGATTGTTGTGGGGGGCAATACCGTTGGTTTTTAATATAGCCAGTCATTGTGTCTACTCTTCTATTTGTCTCGTCTGCGTTATCGATTTTAGTTTCTCTACAAATACTTTCTGCATTCTCTCTTTCATTGGCAGTTTTAATGGATCGTACATCAATAAAAATACTTGCCGAAGTATTTTCTGCGCTAGCTTGAATCTAGGTTTTATATCTGCTCATGATATTGCAGAAAAATGACCATAAAATATGAATCCAAATATATGAGCTTGCAAGTTTCAAATTCTAATGGCAAATGTGTTCTGAAAATGTATGTAAAACTCTGGCTATAACATTCTTTACGCTTGCACGAATAAAGAATGAAATTGTTATTGCGAAACGTTTCCCAGTACAAAATGGAGATAGCATTCGTTTTGAAGGTCGTCTGCCGGAGCCAAGAATACGAGTGCCGCATTGCAGCCTAGATGCACTGACCCGCCGGTGCATTCTCAGAATTATATATAGGTTAACTGTCGATTACCCAGCTAACTGTGTCGCAATTCGCAACATGAGAAAACAGGTGGAATGTAACCCTGTTTTGATAAACAGCCAAAAACTATTGTTAATTCCAATTTTACAAGAAATTATGACCAGTTGTTTGTCTGTCTTAAATCGCGCCGAAATGTCTGTGCTAATTTTGATGGTGCTTGACTCATAAGTGACTCACAAAAACTAATGGTTCTCGTGTTTTTTCTCGAGAGAATTCTGTCTGAAACAGTAAACTTTGATAACTTTGAGTTGAAATTGAAGCACAGTAAAAAATAACCATAACAAGAAGCTGATTGACGTCTGTTGGATCTCCCAGTCAGTGACATTAGCTTGAACGTTTTGGGCTCCTAAATATAGTCTCAAGTGGATGAGTGACGACATTTATCCTTCAGTGTGGTCCTTCAATCCTTCTTGTTTCAGCATCTTGAAGGGTTTTCTTTAGCTGATATTCTTTTATATAATGCGCCACTGTATCTATTTACTCCAGTCATACTAGAAAATCAGAAATGATTTTTATCGTTCCATAACACAATAAAAAGCTGGGCACTACTTTTCCTTATTGCTATAAAATAATGATCAATAATGAATTATATTTCTGAATGATTACTGCTACGCAGCTACGGTATGTTAGCTAAAGAGCATCACTTAGTTTCCACTTTCCGCGCTGAATCGTAGGAAAATATTGTTCCACCGTTTATCGAGTCATAAATTGTAAAAGCGGACTAAGAAACTATCCATTGCATTGTCCGTAAAATGTTTATATTGGAAGACAATGCACTTAGCGCTAGTGCTATCTTTAAACTTATTGTAATGGTACAATACAGTTTTAGACTTACCTTAATAGGTATTGAATGGACCTTTGTTATCCATTCTTTATCCTTATCTCCTTTAATTAAAATCAATTCAAATACATCTTTGTTTTGTTAGACATTATGGTTTATCTATGGCTATGTTCTACATGTATGTATTCTCCTATTTATATGTAGGCCCCACGGATATTTGCAGCCTAATGCCAGCTGTGTATGAAATGTTCTTGAACTTTATCTGGTGCTCTCTTGTCTAGATACACTTCTACCACAATTCTTACACTTTCACTTTCCTATCACTTTGCAAGTTGCACTACTCGTGTTTAATTAGCGTGGTAAAACGCTTAGAATACTTTTCATTTGATGATGTAAAAGTATTATTTGGCAGAATAAAGTATTAGTTTGGCCAACGCATTTGTAAATATCAAATGCCCAGTCAGGTAAAATAAAATCAAAAAGATTTATGATATCACTACTTTCAAAAAATAGGTAACAATTTATCGTGTCTACTGACTTGATAAAAAAACCTAGATAGCTTTACAAAATGGAATACAGAAATGCATCGTGCATAAATTTTCACTCGAGTGCGGAGATACAATTTCGTATGGCCTTTATCGAAGTTATCTATATAGGTGACATTGGAGTCACATAACTTGTCCATAATGTTGACATTGTGGAGAAAATAGTTTTATTCCACGTGTCATCGAGATAACAAATGACTTATAGGAGAAATTAAAAATTAATTAGGAATTGATAATCTTGAAGATAAAAATTAACCTTTGACAGTAGTTAAAGGCGAGTGAAGCGGCCAGCTGATAAATTCATCAGAACTAATTAAGCATGAAATATAAGAAGTCAATAGACGCTAATTATAATCGCGTTGATTTCTAAGCACCGGCGATGACAGTCAATGGCCTCGAGCGTTGCACCCTGTCCATCAAGCTGGTCTGCCGACTCTACCATGCCGGTCTAGACGCACCGTCTCACTCCAATTACAATAATGGTCGGGTGCATCGCGAAATTCCATAACACTTTCACCGTTGTAAGTGGCTTTGCTTTCATGTGCCTAATGGCTAGAGAGTATGATCTTGTTTTGTTTTATTCTTTCAAAATGATTAATGGTTGCATCTTTTTTCGCTGCTCCATGTTACTTGGTGTTACGTCTGTTGATGAAATTATCTTTTTATTTTCGATACCTTATGTGAGAACTGTTATGAGGTATTGTGTGGTGTGATACCACAATTATTGTGCCGTTACATGCGAAGATTTCTCACGTTTGTATTACATTAATCGTGCTCAACCGTAATAATATCCGCTGTAGGTACTATTTGGGAAGATTGTGTTTATTATTATTTTTTCTGAATTAATCTTACCAGTAAAGCTATTTGAATCCTCAAAGCTTAAAGGATCCTCGTTATTGAGTTTATTTACTGCTTCCCCAAATGCTATTTGCATCGTTTAAATCCTTAGCGGTATACTTAACGTTTTCTAAAACAAATACGCGTTCTATTTTTAACGTTCCCTCTTCCTGTATGGTTGTCACAGATCCAAATCCGTCATTTATCGTCATATGTCTTCCTCTGTCACGACGCAGTTTTAGAAACACAGCAGGATTTATTCTACGATTGTTTGTTAAACCTTGAAGGATTAAATGGCAAAAGCTATCAATTTCTGTCGTTAAAGATTATTTTTGGATATTCTGTGATTGTTCGAAACCGTTGAATAATTGGATTTGGCATTTATAAATGTTTGCTTTTGTCTGGCTTCCAGTGGATTAAATCGCGCAATGTTATGGGCCAGATTAATCAATGCAAATGAGTAAAACGGTAAAACCGTTGTTTAATCATTACTGTTTGCAGTTTCCAGTGTTTGTTTTATGTGACTAGTGGTTTTTAAAGCTCGTGTTGACCTGTTTATACCATCTGTTTAAAAATATAAAATTTACCATATTCAGAAAACCCAAAAACGGCTTTTCCAGTTTCATTGGACTCAAACATAGCTACTTATTCCAATAAATCTCATTTCATAATTTAATTTATTGCTATAGGTTTCCATAAACGTGAAATTATTCTGCCACAAGGTATAATAAAGAGTTGCAAAACTGCAGTTACCGGCAAGTTCCAACTTCCCAACCTATTTGTGTGTAACGACCACTCGGGTACATAGTTGTTGCTCAGATTCGGGCTTTGCGGCCACTTTATAGCCTCCTACACGTGTATACAGAACCTACGGACGTAATCGCTCGGAACGGTCTTCGCTAATGTTTTCACTTACGCAACGCTAGTTCGACGACCCAAACCGTTTTTAGTCAACTGTTTGTTTATGGTTTTTGTATTTGGCTCTCACCTTGAATTTTACGGCTGTCTGCCTTTTTAACCTAAAATGTTTATTGGAAAGTATTGGGTTCAATCAATTAGCTTGTTATAGCTCGCCCACTATAGCAGATAGACCGTGTTTAGTGTACGCCTTGTTAGGTTTATGTCTTGGCTTGACTCATCCTTCCCCATTTTGGTCGGTGTCATTAGACGTGCTAACAGCTGTTAGATCTGTATCTGCGTTGAAAGCTTAGATCGATGTATGCCTAACGTTTTGCTTATCTATGTAAGGCGTTGCTTCGCTAAGTGCTAATAGGGTTTTCAGGGAAAATACTCTCACTGAGAGATTAACTTACATCCTGCATCTATTTTCACTTTAAGCGCAAGTTGTTTTTGCACTTAAACGAAGCTGAAACTTCCGAAGAATATCAAAATGTGTTCACGTCATTTGTCAAGTCAGATTTTGCAACATCATCATTGATTCTCCGAAGAGGCTTGAGTTGAGACCGGGAAGTAAAGAGCCATCGAGAAACTGTCAAAGAACCGCTCGGAAACTGGGTCAAGAGTGGCTGGAACAACTACCAAGCTCTTAGTTTATATGTAACCCTTCACTGAATAATCATTGAGTTTAGAAAGGTTTCTTCTGTGACCACTTTCATCATCATCATCTTCCTGCTTATCCTATGATACTTAGAGCCACCGTAATACGTATCTATTATATACATTCCCTATCAACAGACACGCTATCTTTATTTTCCGATACCACTTTTTATTTCCATTGAATTAGAATATATCCAAGTTGTATTTGCATTTCTTCAATTACTGAATGAATAACATAATCTTATCAATACATGTCAGGGTTTACTTTTACTTAACGCTAAACGTTTCATTCATGAAATTGTTTGTTGAAGAATATTTCAGAATTGGTAGTAAGTGTAATACCTAGTATTATTCTGGTTGGCTGGTTGCCAGAGCTCTGTTTCACTGAGTCGTCACTTATCTCGGGTTGTGCATCATCGACTGGCTGTCGGTTCTTGTATCCTCTTATTATGGGTCAACAACTGATTTCTGCAATTATAGTATTGGTATTTGCTATTGGACACTGCCTCGTGTGTCTTTTTGTTTGAATTCTGTCAGAGATATGATTCTGCTGTCAAAATTCAAATAAGAAAAACTATTTGTTGAGTTACAGTAAACTCAACGAATGGTTCCTAAGAATTATATGAATCATCTGATATAGTGATATATCAATAGATTTACTCAGTATTCCAAGGTTTCTGAATAACAACCGATGCCAGATGCTTTTTTTTGTTATTGTTAATTAAATAAATGAATATATTTTAAGGAGAAATGGTTTTAGTATACAATCATTCTTTTGGAGCTGTAATCTTGTCTCAGAACATAAAGGCTCTTTCGTGTATGTTCTTCACAATCAAGTGAGTTTTCTATCCGAACTTCCGAATCCAACCAATTACGGCCCTAAAGGCAAATAAAGAGAACCGATTCGTACAAATTAATGTGAGCTACAATTAAAATTAAATCTAATCGCAAGGTTATCAAACTGCATGCACAATAGATTCTGTGAGTAATATAAGTTTAAACAAGATTGGTTATTATTGAAGCACTGTTAATGCATCTTCAAGTAACTTATCATAGAGCGACAATGTATAGGTACTAGTACTTTATTTACCTCAAAACATTCTACGCCAAAGATTGTTTTACAGTCATTGAATTTTTTTTTAAAAATGTACTACTTATTAGATAATTTCTTCGTAATATTGATTCAGTTTATCGTTATGAAGGCATAGTAGAAAATTTTCTCGTTTATTTTTTCTTAATGTATATTTTATGTAGCCTTGAGCAAGTCCAATATAAACAGATAATGCTATTTCCACAAGACATTTACGAGCGGCGTGTACTTCTCAACCCAACTCGGCGCCATTTACGAGTCCAATGTTAACGTGAAATGTTTACACTACGCACAGTTTCATCCGCTCACCATCACAACAGTAGAATGTAGATAAATAAGCAGATTACAAACTCCTAATTAACTTCACCATGACCCAATTAATACGCCACGAGAAATTCAACAATTTTCTTTGTTACTACATAAAAATTTCATTCACAAGTTTATTTTAAGAGGATGCGTGAAAAACATCGACTCGACTTGTATACTACACAATTATCGTCACAAGCTCACAGTCTGGCTCTCTTCCAAATAAAAGATTGGTAAAAAATTACAGACAACTATAATAAAATTTAAAGTTGCGCCTCCCATGAGAGCCCTTCTAAATTCGCCATACAGCTGACCTATTTCGCGTTCAGTCTGGCACGACATGATCCAGTGCTGGTTTGTTTATTCGAGGGCAACGCTTTTATAATGGGATTATTTTAGTGTTCGCTACTATGATTTACGATAACTATGTTCTGTGCAAAAATATACATACTCTTCGGCACACGGTGTTATCCAATGCATGGTATTTTCCGCTACCGACGCCACATACTCTAATTTCAAAATATTTTAGGAGCTTTTAAACATTATGAAATAAACGGTAAAACAAAGTGTTATCAAAATGAGTTCGCGGGACTATTACAAGGTGTCTTACATGAGCAAAGGGGCTGAGCGCTCCAGGATATCCATGGACCACGACGTTTTGGACAACGACACGGAGTTCAACGCCAACCAGTTCAAACTCTACGATGACTTCACCACAGACCTTCGCATCGCCTTCAATCCCCTCAGGCGCAACTTCCACGACATCACCAGATCTGATATGATGAGGAGGAGGGGTGACCCCAACGATTCTGGTGTCGATATGGAAAATGGAAACCCTCTGGAAGAAGTGTCAACTTCTAACGATAGTGACTTGGTAAGTATTTGTAGGAGTCGTCTTGTAGTGTTTATGTTCATTATTGAAGCATTCAAAGTATTATTTACCTTTCTTATCTAAAAGTCTAAAGATCATCTTTAGACTTTTCCCAAATAGCTTGGGTTCGGCTTCCAGGCTAACCGGATGCAACTATATACACCGCTAAATTTTGATCGTTTTAATCCCGTGGAGTAACGAGTCCAATGACCTGTAAGTAGTTTGTACGCAACCCCGACTACTACCTACAGGTCATTGGACTCGCTCAGCTGACGTTTTCCTAAAGAAATTAATTTCGTACATGCGTAAATTAATACGAGTTTTGAAAAAATGTACTTTATTTTTTAATTTTATCTTTACAAATCGATAGTGTTTCATGTACCAGATCACGGGATTAAAACGATCAAAATTTAAGGGTGTATACGAAGATATATCCTATCAGACTCCACAACCCAGTTACTGGGCAACACGATAATCCTTGATTAGACTGATGGTCAGACTTTCTGACATCAGATCACCTGTAACGATTGTCAAAGATCTACGAATGAATACTGGGACTTTTGGCTTCACATGCCTTCCGAGGCACGGGGTGTCAGTAATATCCTAGATAAACTCAGAAAATTTGGTACATGTGAATCGAAAAATTCTCATTGGTACTTGCCCGGTCTCATGCATGAGAGGCTGGAGTCTTAACCACTGGGCCATCTTATATCGATGAATATAATACCAACATGAATAAGTATCAATTTATGCAACCACTCCATACGTTTTAAATCATACACCGTGAAGTTTCTCGTGTAACTGGTTATATTATCTCGCTCGGCTGCAGAAATAAATGGGTATGTGTATAAAATTTTGCAATTGGCTGGAGCTTTCGGACTGAAATATTTTTTAACACGATACATTTTAGCTGAGTATGTTTTTAAAATTAATGTTCGAGATTGTGGCTTTAAAATCTCGGCTTTAGTATTTGTATATTTTTTCAGTGTGCCAAACTGTGTGTAATAAAATATACTGGAAACTGAAAGGTTTCACGTTATTCTAAATTAAATCTGACCACCAGAGGTTGGAATTAGTAGAATTAAGTGGAGCTAACTATATTACCAATAAATAATAATAAAACCCTCAGAGATAGATAAGACAAACAATATGTATATGAAATCAGTATAAGTATCATCAAAGACACTTCCGCCCGACCACCGCTAAGTTCATTTTTGCTTGCACTTGAAACGAAAATTTCAAAGGGTTTTTTTTTATGGTGGGAAAAATCATCCAATGACAACCCCCGCTCTTGAGCGGAGCGGGAGATAGTGTCAGACTCTACTGACTAAAAGCCCACCCCATTCCTTCTAGCCTTCATACCGGGGCTCGAGTTCCCTTTCGGATAACCCTGGCCTCAGTAGGCTTCGACCCAGGTTTGGTTTAGCGCCGTGCCGCAGGATTCAAGCGATTTTTTTTAAGTGGTTAGGCAGAAATGACCTCGATGGTACATGAATAACTTTATCTAAGTCCCACCTCTGTTAATCACATTAATTACAACAAGTCTAGATTAAAACAACAATAAAATACAGCAGTAAAATCCTATAAAATGCAAATCAGTGTCGTCCGGGCAACGCGCGTCGGATCGAATACTACAAAGTACAAATCAGCTATGGCCGGCGCCATCCATTGTGTGGCCGGACGGTAGTGCCTCGTCTAGCCATTGTCCGGCCAGTAGGCTGCGACAATCGCACTGGTAACTTGAGACAATGCTCTATGACACAATCACTTGATTTGGACACGAGGAAAGGGGTAATGCTTTGTAGGGTCATGAGATTCAATGATTCAGCAACTGAACTTACTGGCATGCTTAAAAATCGCAGAAACTGACTGACAGACATATCAACACACAGCTGTAATTACTAGGACTTGTAGCGAGTTTTGCACACCTTTACACTTTTATGACGTAGGTTAGCACTGAGAGAGGATTTTACAAAATTTTCCCCTTAAAGGGATGAAGCGGGCGTAGCTGCTGGCAGAAGCTAGTAATGAATATGTAGTTTAGTAAACCCGCTTCAGGAGAGTCATCAAAAATCAAAGAAAAACTAAACAGCATAACTTGCGTTGTTTGTAATCGTTTCTTCGAACCCAACCCAGTTTATTATTAACTTCCTTAAGCAACCTTTTATGGTACAACAACCCCTCAATTAAGAAGTCCAATCAAAACAAACTAGAATATTTATGACGATCTCAAGCTTGCGTGTTATAAATTCATATACCATGTCAAAACTCGTTGTATTCCCATTAAACTGACCTGATTCAATCTCACTCATCTTATGCTTCACGAAACTAACCAGCCAAAGGGTACTCGCTAATAGGATGTTATGACGTAAGCTGTGGCACTATATCACATTGTAGACTGTGACTCATTGTAATGTTATACGCATTAGCCCCCATACGAGTGGTCAAACGTGACATACAGACTCAATGCCACTCCATATTTGTACTAATTAGGAATTATCCTTTTATCTAACAAAATCATCTGTCCATTATGTCTCGATGAGCCTTGTTAAACAGACAGACACTATTTCCCTTGAAATCAATGATTCATGTTTCCGTTAACTTCTCTTTATTAAAACGCATCACATTACGTATTCAAACTCCGTTATTATAACCCGCCTTGTTGACTGTTAATGTAGTAACTGTAGCGTTTTGACGAAGGTTCATTTAATAACTTGGCACAATGGCGCCCCTGCCAATCGTTCTGGTAATTAAAGAAATTGCACGCATGGTCTCCCCGCGCACGCGAGTACTTTTGAACCGATCGAACCGGTATTTTAACCCGTCCACAAATAACTACAATCTTAAGTACACGGTTACACTACAACTGACTGCCCTTGACCACGCGTGTAATTTAAGTGTAATGCTCATTTCGGCCAGCATTCGTCTCAAGCTGATTACCTCACCACTAGGAGTCCTTAACCTTGACTTCTTTACCCTTAAAAGATCTGACATTTAAATTACAATCTTTCATTTTGTTGCAGTTGGAGAACGAAGTGATGGTAGATCCCTGGAGCAGCATGGACTCCTCGAATTCACCGTTAACTGACTCCGGACCCTCGGCAAGTGAAGACTGCACCCCTTCTACTTCGAGCGAACCTCCCCGCGGGCCTCTAGGCGCGTCCTCCCCCCTTTCGCCTGAGTCGCGCCGCTTACCCGACCCAAAAGACACCAAAACCAAAATCGTCCCGAAACACATTCCCCCAAAGTCATCCGACAAGGCGCGCTCGCGAGACCTCACCCTTGAGCTAGAGACCCTAGAGCCCGACCTTCTCTCTCGCCGCCCGCATTTTCTAGATGAAGATTACCAACCGCCGTCCAAGTCGAACATCGAATGCCGAATCCCCAAGCCGCACTTCCTCGACCACTCTCCGTCGCCCGATGAATTCGATGAACGCAGTGACATCACAAATCCCAACTTCCTAGATGATGAAGTCGATGGCGACGACAGTCAAGCACAAAAGAAGGCTGGAGCCCTTCCAAAAAGGCCACAGAAAAACCAAGCTTCCACTTATTCCAGTTCAGAAGATCGGCCACACAGAACAAGTTACCGAAGCACTCTACATTATGGATTAGAAAGTGCAGCACGATCAAGTGAGAGAGACAAGCGTGCTTCCCAACTCTACAGGGGGACCTGGCCAGGAGAACGCGATGTCTGGACAGGTCATGACTCCGCCAGCGTTCGCAGTTTCTCTAGTAATGGTTCCGCAGAAGGAACGAGACCTTCATCGAACTTAGAAAATAAGATGGAATGCGTTTGTTCCTTAATTTCACTTTTAAGTTTATCACCAGAAAACAACGCCGACTTGAGCGGACCTTTATTGGAAATGAGCAGATCTGTTGAAAGTTGCATCGCCATGCGGCAAGCAGGATGCATTCCGTTACTAGTTCAGTTAATACATTCGAAGGTCCCTAGAGAAACTCGAGACCGCGCGGCGAAGGCGCTGCGTAACATAATCCACACACAGACTGACGACAAGGCAGGGAGAAGGGAAGCTAGAGTATGGAGGTTGTTGGAACAGGTTAGAGAGTATTGTTACGTGTTAGAAGATCTCGTCGAGATGAGGAAAGAAGGAAAGGAGATTATAGAAGATGATGCGACGAAGCATCCGAGTCAGAGCGTGGCGGCTCTGATGAAGTTGTCTTTTGATGAGGAGCACCGTCATGTGGTGTGTCAGCTGGGGGGACTACAGGCGCTGGCGGCGCTAGTGAGCGGCGACCAGGCAGCACACGGCAGCAGAACTGATGATAACACATGCCTGACCATGAGGAAGTACGCCGGGATGACGCTGACGAACCTCACCTTCGGAGATGGCAACAACAAGTCTTTGCTGTGCTCCTTCAAGGACTTCATGCTCGCTTTGGTTGAGCAGCTAGAGTCGCCCAATGACGATATGCGACAGGTACGTAAAACAATGGTTGTATTGAATTTCTTCATAAAAACAATCCTGTAACTTTTCCATCTTATGTCTATGTTTATGCCATACAGTTATCGTAACTTTGATTACGTTCATTAAAACAAGTGCATAATTAAGTTCAATTATGTTATTGCATAGGATATAAGTAAAAATCTATTTCTTTACAGGTAACAGCAGCCGTGCTGCGGAACCTATCCTGGAGAGCAGACACCAATAGTAAACAAGTACTAAGAGAAGTAGGAGCCGTCAAAGGTCTGACAAAAGCCGCAATGACATGTCAAAAAGAGGCCACCCTCAAATCGGTCCTCTCAGCTCTCTGGAACTTGACAGCTCACTGCTCCATGAACAAAGTAGCCTTGTGTTCCGTTGAAGGAGCCCTAGGCTTCCTTGTTGATATGCTCAGCTACAACTCACCCACGAAAACACTAGCGATAGTGGAGAACGCGGGTGGCATCATGAGGAATGTGTCGAGCCACATCGCCGTCCGGGAAGATTACAGACAAATTCTCCGGGAGAGAAATTGTTTAAGTGTCCTTCTGCAGCACCTCAAGTCGCCGAGTCTCACGGTGGTCAGCAACTCGTGCGGTACGCTCTGGAACCTGTCCGCGCGTTGCCCACAAGACCAGCAGTTCCTCTGGGACCACGGCGCCGTGCCAATGCTTAGGAGTCTCATACACTCTAAGCATAAAATGATAGCGATGGGCTCAAGTGCAGCCCTCAAAAATTTGCTCAATTCCAAACCAGGTAAAACGCACATAATCTCACTAGATACGACAGCTAGGAACATGAACCTTCCAGCTTTACCAACATTAGGAGCTCGGAAACAGAAGGCTTTGGAGCAGGAATTAGACCAGAACTTGGCCGAAACTTGCGACAATATTGAGCCGGCAACATCTCCTACGACAAGTAACAGAGAAGAGAAGAATCTCTTCACAGCTACGGAAAGACAAATCGCCATGAATTTAGAAAGGCATAGGATGACGTCTAGTTCACCTCTGATGGGGACACTAACATCACAAATATCTTTAAGTCACAGTGCACATTTGGCAAGCTATTTGAGCTGCAGTAACACTTTGCTGAAGGGTGCTTTGGTCACACGATCTAACACAGGCAGTGCGGGTAACGTCAATAGATCAGAGAGCAAGGACTCGGTCACCAGCACTCATTCAGACTCCGTGTTTGACCGAGTCACTCGCACCGGCAAGGTACCAGTACCTACACCCAGAAATAAGGACCTGATGAAGAGTGAACTGTCAGGCGAAGCGTTTAAAGCATCCTCGAAACAACTTAAAGACAACTCCTTCCTTCGGTACCCTACACAACCTCCCATTCCTCCACCAAGAACTACCACAGAAATGAGAACAAATTACACAGAATCCGGTTTTGACGTCGACCAGGATTCTTGTGACCAGCCCATAGACTACAGCAGGAAATACTCGGAGACGAAAACAACTGAGTCCGAGGTTGAGAAGCCAAAGGCTGAAAACAAGAAGTACTCGAAGAAGGACAGTCCTACGACGTACGGTGATTACCAGGAGACTGACTTAGACCAGCCTACAGACTATTCCTTACGTTATGCTGAACATCAATCCGAGACTGGATCGGACCTGTCAGAACCTGCTGGCCCATCAGTCCACGAGGATACAATTAAACACTTCGCCACAGAAGGCACTCCTTACGAAACACCAGCAATATTTTCAACAGCTACCTCAATGTCGGATCTTAGAGTGATCGGCAAAGATAATAAGAAAGCAACCGCGACCGCCAAACCTAACCCTGAGGCAATGACGCATTCAGACGAAAAGGACACTTGTTCGATTGAGGACCCACCGAACCATGACAACGATAGAGCAGCTTCGACTCCTCAAGCGTCAGTACCGGAACCAATTCCAGAAAAACGAGGAGTCTTCGATACGAAGTTCAGTTCAGGAATGATCAGTCCCGAAAAGCCGGTGAACTACTGCGATGAAGGCACGCCTGGCTACTTCTCCAGGGTCAGCTCTTTGAGCAGTCTTGGTGAACCGACAGAGGAAGACAGTCTGGCTAAGAGGAACGCTATGGCGACCATTAATGTGGATCCCAGCCCTCCGGAGCAAAGTACCAGCAGTTCTGCTAAGGATAAAGAAGGTAAACTATTTTTCTTCACAAATAACAATAATGGTGGTGAAGGAAAAATAAAGACGGACAGGATACTCCAAGTTAATTCCCACTGAACTTTTCTTCTTAACTATCTCTAAATCCAATGCTTTATTCTTCTAATCCACATTATCATCATCATCATCATCAAATCTTAAATTGAATTCAGGATCTTCAACAACATATTAATTTGTGTCATACTCTGCAGCAGAGCCACCACTTTAAAAGTCGATCAATTATATCTTAAAATGATGTACGTTAAACGTACATAATGTACGCATACAGTCATTACTGTACGTGCAATAGGTAATGATAAAATAGAGATTGATTGTGGCTCCGCTACAGAGCATACTCTCTAGCAGAGCCACACAAAACTTAAACTCAGGAAAGACAAACACTACTGAGTTTTGATAAAATCTGTTGTACGAACATTGTGACTGGCCTGTTGGTCTAGTGGTTAGTGGCCCTGACTGCTAAGCTGGAGGTCGTGGGTTCGATTCCCACCCAGGACAAATGTTTGTGTGATGAGCATGATCATTTGTTCTGTGTCTGGGTGTAATTTATCTATAACATGTATGTATTTAGAAATATATAAGTATGTTTATCAGTTGTCTAGTACTCATAACACAAGCTCTGCTTAGCTTGGGACTAGATGGCGTTGTGTGACAGTTGTGGAATATTATTATTATTATTATTATTATTATTGTTTATTGCGTACGTGTTGAAAAATACCATTATTATATAGCGGTTTTATTTATTTCACTTTTTTAAGTTTTCATCGAAAGCGCCTGATTATTTACACAAAATGTTTTGCAGCTGGTGCTATATTTGTAATTAGGCGCTCAACCATAAATATTATGATAGAGGAGCATATTATTTTTTACATAGTAATATTACTAGATTTGTTTACTTTTCCAACATGCACAATTGCACATGCACCTATTATACTCGTACTTACCTACCTACGAGTATTATCAACCTATTTTCTATGGTTTTGTTTATTATTATTTTTTGACATTTTAATTAACCTACAGTAAATTATGTCAGCAAAATATAAATAAAATAGAATAATATTTTTTGTTCTTTCTTTTAATATGTAGTTAGTCGCTTAATCTCTGTGACCGTTAGCACTAGAAAACTGAAATTTGGTACCAATTAAGTATATCAATCACGCCGACAAAGTGGTAAAATAAAAATTGGAAAAAAAAGTTTTATTAGGGTAGCCCCCCATGTAAAGTGAGAAGTGTTTTTTTTTTTAATTTCAACCCTAACGTGTGATATATTGTTAGATAGGTATTTAAAAATGAATAGGGGTTTACTAAAATCATTTTTTGATAATGTGAATAATTTCGGAAATAATCGCTCCAAAAGTAAAAAACAATGTGTGTCCCCTCGTGTGGTTCAAATGTTAGGGGGGGAACTTTTGAACCATAAGTTTAGAAAATATGAAAAGTAGAACTTTATAAGGACTTTCTAGGAAAATCATTTTGAACTTGATGGAAAGAACAGTTTTTGTCCAAAAAAGACAAAAAGGTTGTACAAAATAATTTCTGGACTAAGTTTGTAGTGTAATCATACATGCAAGCCTTTTTTTTCAACTTTGTTTACATATTTTATTGTCCTGATCGTATCTTCTTTCAATAAAAAAAAAGAATTATTAAAATTGGTTCTCGCAATCCAAAATTACCACCGAAAACTTCTTCTGGTACCTATGTATTAATTAGTAACCCAGTCGATGTTAAGATTTTCCGTGCTTTCATGACCTACCGTGGTAAAAAATCGTTGCTTCCTAAATATATTCGTAATTTTACGAGTGCACAATCGCTGAAATTTCTACTAGCATACTGTTTTAGTTATCACCGTCCTTTGTGGGCCCGTTTTTAGGGTTCCGTATTTATTAGAGTACAACATAATTAGTAAGTTGGATTGGGACAGACTGGGACTCTATATAAAAGGTAATTATCTAAGTCATCTTAGGTTCGCAGACGACCTAGTCCTTCTGTCAGAGACGGCCGGCCAGATGCAACGCATGATAGAGTCTCTACACGAAGCCAGTGCTAAGGTGGGACTAGAGATGAATCTAACAAAAACCAAGGTAATGACCAACGACAGCTGGAAAAGACCCATAATAATCAATGGAGAGCCACTAGTACATGTTGAAAAATACATCTACTTGGGAAAATCGATAAGTTTTGACAAAAACAGCACTGGAAATAGAAAGAAGGGTACAATTTACATGGAATAAATATTGGAAACTAAAAGAAATATTCAAAAGTAATATGCCGATAGACATCAAAACAAAAGTCATGAACTCGAGTCTCTTCCCATGTCTGACGTATGGGTGCCAGACGTGGAAGTTCACCTCTAAAGCCACAAATAAAATCAGAACCTGTCAAAGAGGGCTAGAGAGAAGCATGCTCAACATAAGGAAGATAGATAAAGTAACTGACGCTCTAACGCATGCACTAAAACTAAAATGGAAATGGGCTGGCCATGTCGTGAGATACACTGATCAAAGATGGGCCGCTAGGGTGACATTGTGGAAGGGCCCGACGGGCAAGAGAGGCCGAGGTAGACCACTAACCAGATGGGAAGATGATCTCAGACGGACAGCCGGCCTAAACTGGACTGACTTAGCACTAGATAGAGATGTATGGGCATCTTTGGAGGAGGCCTTTACCCAAACCGAGGTTCTTGCCGAGTAAATCTATTTAGGTACAATTTAAAATTAACAAACATAACTTTTAAAGTACTTACTATAATTTGAACTACTAAAATATTAAAAAAATATATATATATATATAGATAGATACTTTCACAAAGTATTTAAACTTTGTAAAAAAAAAGCAAGAAATAAATGGCTTTATTATTTATTAGAGTTCCATACTTAGTATGTCAACGTAACAAATAGCCTTTTTTTAAACTCATAAGTAGGAACACTTATTGTGACGGACGGGAAACTACGGAACTCTACACTGAGCGTGGCCCGACACGCTCTTGGCCGGTTTTTTTTTATACCTGATGTGCAAATGTATTAGGTAGAATTTCTATTTCGTTTAATCTGGGTTTTACTTTTTCTATTTTCTGTTTTATTGCGTCAATTTTGTTTCAGCTTAGGGTTACTTTTAAAGACCGATTCTCAAGTAAAGTCACTATTTCTTGAATTAGTGTCTTCATTCACGCTATGTTTTAAATCTTCGTCAAAATTTTTACATTTAGTTTTTAGGAAATTGGCACAATTAGCTGATTTCAATACTCCCGTTAAAAACGGTGTATGTTTCATTCCATTTCCATTCTCTCATTAGTCCGCTTCTACTGTGCAATAATAAAGTTTAAATATTTTTGAAGCAGCTTTCTACATTACTGCTAGTAGCTACAGCTGATGAGTCAGAGGAGTTTGGAATGTAGAGATACATAACATTTGACCAGAGCGATAATCTTAGCACAAGTTTGCGAAAACATTTTACAAAATTTAGCAAATAATACCTATATGTTTTCGAACTCCGCTTTTTCACTTACATCAGAGTGAACAGTTTCAGCAACAACGATTGCATCAAACCAAGTAATACAAGAATTGTTAACACTCTCATTATCTTCTTGGGTACAAGTCACATCTTCATCAATCTGATCAATGTTAATAGAACCTTCACTTAACAGTCCAAGAGATTTTAGTAACTCTCGAGCTTTATCGCATTTGCTTTTGCTACCGTCTTTTAAATATCTATCATATTTCTGCAGCCCAAGGACAATTAAATTTTCAATTATAGTTTTTGCCATCTCAAAATTCGTACAACTTTTCAGTCCTAATAGATATCTAATATAAAAAGACTTGACACGTACATCAACGAACTACAAACATTGTAGGCGGTACAAGGACTTTAAGAAGTGTAACATATCCAATCATAAAAGGCAAGTAATTTGACTACGTTCTCCTTGGCACAAAACATTAAAGCAGCGTGATAAATATTCCCTGGTTGTGGTTAATCTTGTGAACGTATTCACAACAGCTCCTATAATTGCAGCCGACTCATCGCAAATGACTTCGTTCGGCGCTTTCATATCACCGATCCATTTCTTTAACCATTGAAATATAAATTATTATCCATGGTTTGTGTAGCTGAAATCATTTGACAAATTGGTACAGAATTATCTTCTATCTTTAGCATCGCGACGTACAAAAACAAGTGTATACTTTCGTAAGCATTAGTTGGAACAGGAGGACAAACGACTGATGGAATATAAATCATGAGCATATCGGAAAAGTAAACAAATCTAGTAATATTACCTATGTAAATAAAAAATAAAATGCTCCTCTATCATAATCATAATATCTATGATTGAGCGCGTAATCGCAAATATAGCATCAGCTGCAAAACATTTTGTGTAAATAATCAGGCGCTTTCTATGAAAACTTAAAAAAATGAAATAAATAAAACCGCTATATAATAATGGTATTTTTCAACACGTACGCAATAAACACTGTTCGTACAACAGATTTTATCAAAACTCAGTAGCGTTTGTCTTTCCTGAGTTTAAGTTTTGTGTGGCTCTGCTAGAGAGTATGCTCTGTAGCGGAGCCACAATCAATCTCTATTTTATCATTACCTATTGCACGTACAGTAATGACTGTATGCGTACATTATGTACGTTTGACGTACATCATTTTAAGATATAATTAATCGACTTTTAAAGCGGTGGCTCTGCTGCAGAGCATGACACATTAATTTTGGTAATATACACTCAATATCATACACGACAAAGGTCAATTTCTATTGCAATCTTAAAGACCTTTGAATTACAAATTTTCAAATAAAAAATCAACATTAAACAAGTATCGCCAAAGTAATCTCGTATTGAAAAACCTCCGTTTTTTTTAGTTCTGAATTTCAAGTTGAATATTTGTTTCGACAAATACTTGCTTTAATTCCGCCAGGGTCGCATATCCACAACTAAATACTCCATCTCGTCAGCTCTTCTGTAACCTATGGGTTCTTAAAAGCTAAACGATATGGAGTAGCTAGTCGCAAACACACCCTGGCGAATAGGACAGGAAAACCCTCTTCGGACTCAGATGGAGGTTAATTTATATGTTTGTCTAAAATCAGTCAAGCTTTCTCATTGAAGGACGATACCAAAACCGGCCTTAAGTCACAAAAGGAGACAGTTGAGTGAGCTGTAATGTATGTACAGTTGCCATCACGGATCTTGAACACTTGCGCAGAAGTCAAATATTCGGTCTCTTTAGTGGTGCGAAGTGCGACGCGGGTGCGAGGAATGTCAGAGATTGGCTGGCCGCGCTATCGCATCATAGACGTCACTCCTCATTCGTTCACTGCGTTGCTGTCCAATGTATGGAATGCGCAAAGCGATCCCCACTCTGACGCCGAGCGTCCAAGATCCGTGATGGCAACTATACGAGTATGATAGATTCTGATTTCAAGTATACTTAGTAAAATTTCGTAATAATTGGGTCATTGCTTACGTCCAGGTTCCAAAGCAGTAACATTCGCGACGGAACCCTTGTCGGTGTGCTCGGGCTCCCCGGCGCTGTCGGGCCGCGCGTCTCCGCCGGCGCAGCGCTTCGTGGAGGACACGCCCCTCATGTTCTCGCGCTCCAGCTCGCTCGGCTCGCTGCCGGAGTGTGAGCAGCAAGACGACCAGGGATCTGTGCTGTCTGAAGTGAGGTAAGTGCAGCTGTAACATTCGCGACGGAACCCTTGTCGGTGTGCTCGGGCTCCCCGGCGCTGTCGGGACGCGCGTCTCCGCCGGCGCAGCGCTTCGTGGAGGACACGCCCCTCATGTTCTCGCGCTCCAGCTCGCTCGGCTCGCTGCCGGAGTGTGAGCAGCAAGACGACCAGGGATCTGTGCTGTCTGAAGTGAGGTAAGTGCAGCTGTAACATTCGCGACGGAACCCTTGTCGGTGTGCTCGGGCTCCCCGGCGCTGTCGGGACGCGCGTCTCCGCCGGCGCAGCGCTTCGTGGAGGACACGCCCCTCATGTTCTCGCGCTCCAGCTCGCTCGGCTCGCTGCCGGAGTGTGAGCAGCAAGACGACCAGGGATCTGTGCTGTCTGAAGTGAGGTAAGTGCAGCTGTAACATTCGCGACGGAATCTGCGCCTGGGTTCTCCGCACAGTATATTATAAATAGGCAATTACAAACTTAGGTTTATCGTAATCCGAGAGAACCAGTAATAGGAGCGGCGGAACTACTCGATGGATAGTCCAAAACTGCCATCCGCAAACTTCGCTCCTCCAAACGATTCCGCTCACGTGATGACAAGCGGTCTTATCGTTACACCCCACTCCGTACTATGGAATCAATTAAGTATCTTACTATCGCTAAATTCTCATAACTTCCGACTTCTTAGCGTATCGATGGCAAAGCTAATTAAATTCCATGCCTGGCCCAGTATTCGGCCACAGCAATACCGTCTATTGATGTTGTCATTAGATCCCTATGTGAACAGGACCTCCGACTTATTACTCGTGACTCGTGATTAATCGCGGTCATTTCTGCCTGATCACTTAAAACGAGTGTGTATGCCAAATAAAATAGTTTTCTTTCTTTCTTTCTAAAAAAATTGTCGCTTGATTACTGCGGCGCGGCGCCAAACCAAACCCTTTGAAGTTTTCGTTTCGAATGCAAGCAAAAATGAACTTAGCGGTGGGCAGGCGGAAGTGTCTTTTGATAGTACATCTTATCTCTACTAACTTGTACTCGTTTTGTTTCAGCCGGCTAACTTCAGGCTGCATATCTCCCAGCGAGATCCCGGACTCTCCCGGCGCCAGCGTGCCGCTGTCTCCGCGCACCAGGGCTGCGCCTGCCACGGAACTGCTTACTGCGCTCTCCACTCCGCCTCAAGGTAGACCTGCTAAAGATTTGTATTGTCTACTTTTTAAACGATGTTGGACGACCCGGAACTCATCATCAAAAAATCTTCAGCTTCGACGCCGACTTGCTAGTCTGTCAGTTTTCTACCGGTTGCATTTCGGGCAGTGTGCGTTGGAATTGTGGCCTAATTCCACCAAGCCAGTTCCATCATCGGACCACTAGGTGTACGGCAATGCAGCTCCACCGGTACATGGTGGACATCCAACCTATACACACAAAACGTTTTAGGAACACATTTATTGTGCGTATAGCTAAGGAGTCCAATTCCCTGTCCGAATCTATTTTTCCTGGCAGCTAAAGGCTCGAGCAGACCGGATGCGTATGCGTGACTACGACGTAACCACGTCGTAATGACGCGCGTAGTTACGGCGTAACCCGATGTCACACCGGGTTACGCATACGCATACGTCTACGCAATCGAGCTGAGTACGCAACGCAGGCCCATTGCATGCCCGGCTGCGGCAGTTATATTTTATTTCACTGTTTTTTTTTTATTATGATGCACGAGATTCAAACTGAAACAAGTCAAACAAACTTGGAAGAAAGTGCATTAATACCTCTAAGACGCACTAACACAAGGTCACCTAATAATGCAATTATTATTAGGGAAAAGTTTGTTACATATTTTAATAGCTAAATAACTACATGCCTTGTATTTCAAGTGCAGCACCGAATTTCCTCCCATAATAAACTTTTATATGATACATTTTTGTAGTCCTTACTTTTAGGATTATAGATGTATTCATATTTACGCACAATTTCAATAAGCTTTTCTTTTTTGTCACTATTCATTTTAAAAACAAACCAAAACTTAGTCCCGGTTTGTAATAAAATACAACTGACTGTTTTTACGCGCGTAGGGTAACGCACAGCAAACGTACGTGCGTGTTCAAATTGGTTCGGTGTGACGTCCAATATGGCGCGCCATTGAATACAACGTCATCAACGCGACGTTGCCGCTCTGCTCTGCGTAAGGTACGGCGTAAGTCACGCAGCCTGTTTGTGTCTTGGGAGCTGCATTGCGTAGGGCTACGCGTTACGTCGACGCGCACGTCTACGTTACGCATGCGGTGTGTCCTGTCTCATACAGTTCCATACATTACAACTCAGCGATACGTGCACGTCTACGCTTACGTCTACGCATACGCATCCGGTCTGCTCGAGCCTTAAAACCTGAGGATCTTTAATTCAAGGCTAAACGTTGGTTTCATTCAGGTGTGAAAGTGGTTCAGCGCGAGTCTAGCAATAAATAAAAACGTGAATATTATACGCGAGTTTTTCAAACATGATGACTATAATATGACATGCAGAAGGAATTCTCATTGATTCAAGAGCCACAGTTATGCCTTGATCACACGTACCGAGTAAATGGGCGAGACAGTACTCTCGACCGAGTACTCGGTTCGTGTAAACACAACGCCGAGTGCTTGGCCTACCATTTATCTCTACAACTCGCTCATATCACTGTCTCGGCCAAGCAATATTTTACTCGGTACGTGTGATCAAGGCATTATGAATGACGTCATTTATGCCATGATCACCCGTACCGAGCAAACGGGCGAGACAGTAAAACTGGTTCTCGGCCGAGACAGTGATGTAAGCGAGTAGAGTCCGTCTAATGAAAGCGTGACCTGAGAAAAGGAGGTTACAACCAAAAATTTTGAATGTGGTATTATTGAAATAGTAGGAGAAAAAAGTTTTGATACTAGAGTATTTTTTGTATTTATGACAATTGTATAATAGTTAATCCTAGTCAAAAACATGTGTGTAGACTTAATTATTTGGTGGGTGTATGGTAAAGGTCAATAACACACAAAATGTTAGTTATTATCCCAAATTATTTTATTTTATCTGATCTATCAAATGTCGCTATAAAATATTCAAATAATATTCTTTATTTACCATTTGGCCTTCTGGCAAGAATGCCAAGTGCACAACACCGCGATAGTCAAATAAAATGGTCAACATGATTTCAACTTCATCACGTCTCGCCAACACTAATAATGTGTTTCAAGATTGTTGGGTTGGAAACGATTCGTTTTAGCATAGAGAAAATTCAGATCTTTTGGGATTAGTCAAGTGGGAACATGTTTTATACTCCAATGATTGTTTCAAATGATACGGATCGACTCGTGAGACACAAAAAGTTCAACAGCTCTCAAACTTGAACTAGGATTTCAGTCACTATTTCCTTCACTTTCGCAATTTTAACTTCAGTTGAAGATTTTGATGCACTATCAGACAAAGTGAGGCAAATCTTTCATTACATCTCAACTGCTTTTGAACGCATTCTACCACTCACTAGCATGTGTTTTTGATTAAGTCGATTCACCAAAAGCCTTCTTTGTTCGATGTTTTTGTCCATTATAAAAATTCGCAATATGTCAGATTATCTAAAAAATATAAGAAAAAAAAATTATCATTATATCCTAAATATAACTATCTAATAATATTAGTCGACAAGGATCAAGATTATAACGTCATACTAACTTAAAAAATCAGAAATCGTATGTAAACATTGTCGGTTTTCATTGAAAACACCTTCTTTCTGTTCTTGTTTTTGTTTGAACTTATTAACCATAGTATGTAGCAGTTTCTGCACGTTATTGTTTATTGTTTTTCGCATAATTAAGCAATTATGCTTGAAAAATAAATATCCGTTTCCAAAACTGACAATTGCAACCATAGACTTTGACGTGATTTTTTTCGGCAAAACAATGTTGCCAATTTAATTTAAAAAAAAAACTCCAGGTTACGCTTTCAGTAGACGCACTCTAGCTGTTTACATATATCTTGTTACTGGCACAGTCAGTTCAGACTGACAGTCTATTGAGACTACAATTCGGACACGATGGATCGTAAAAAGGTTATTAAAAAATATACAAAGTGACCGAGAAATCATGTGGCCGCGAGACGTGCACATTCAGACCTGCTGAGTGAGCGAGCTAAACAGTTTGGGGAAGCGGGAGGGTGGGCACTCGGCCTAGTAAGTAGAACGGAAGCCAAGCTACTCTCTCACCGCTTTGCTCGGTCTAGCGCTCGGCCGAGCTCTCGGCGCTGTGTTTACACGTACCGAGTACTCGGCCGAGATCACTGTCTCGCCCGTTTACTCGGTACGTGTGATCAAGGCATTATAGATCAAAATTTACTTGACAAGAAAAACTTAAAGCCAATGAAATATGTAACATTAATCTCATAATCCTCAGAGCCCGCGTGCGTGGGTTCAGTGTTCGAGGAGCGCGTGTCCCGGTTCCTGGTGGAGCACACTCCGGCGCAGTTCTCTGCCGCCACCAGTCTCAGCAGCCTCACCATCGACGACGAGCCCAAGCTGCCCAAGGTTAGTCTGAACTTAAACGTGAATGTTACAATTCAATTCAATTTATTTATTTCAGTCATCTAGGCCCATATACGTTTTACACACTTTAATTAATACACTTTTAAGACAATAATAATACAATAAAAGAACAACACAATAAAAATCGTTTAGGATTGCATAAGAAAATGTTAAAAATTTAAAATGAAATGCAATAAAATTATAAAATTAAAATTAAATTCATAAAGATTAAAATACACTAAAATTTCATAATATTAAATTAAAATACAATAAAATTTAAAATTCATGTCAAAAAATAAAAATACAATAAAATTCATAATTCATGTCAAAATTAATGAAAAGCTACAATAATACAATAAGCTAATGTCAAAAAAAAAACAACGGTTACGGTTTACGTTCACTGTGGATTGACGAGAACTCGAAAATGACCATAATACCTCTAATATCATCATCAAATCATCTCTTGTTAATGGCTTGTTTTAAGTTCTCTATTCTGGAGTTGTATTTTTGTTTTTTGCACCAAAACTCTGAAAATTAATAAATAATTTTGAAATGGTGGTAACATACCTGAAATTATTTTTGAACCTTTTTTTGACAACAGAACTTTTGGTTTTACTTTAGGCTACGCAGCGCGTTTAGCGATTTTTCCATAATAAATAAAAAAACAAAAAGAAATTATGAAAGTTTATTTTTAACTTATAATTCCTAGTCAATTAATGATATAACAGCTTGTAATAGTGCACAGTCTCATAAAACGACAATTTTACCCAATAGCATGATTTAAGTGTCCATGGAGTTCACACGTTCCTCTCCACAGAGACGCTTTCGAATTTGGAATAGGCTAGTTGCCGTAAAAAATTAATTAGTCCGTCTTTTAGATTATTCAATAATAAGGGACCGATTTTTTTATTTGTATATTAAACCAAAAATGACAAAGATATAGCCCATTAAAGTTACGTTTAATATCACGCCATGCTACATTTTTTGCACGAGTGTCGTCACACGTAAATTTAATGGGCTATATCTTTGTTATTTTTTGTTTAACCGAAAAAAGAAAAAATACGTGTCCAATATTTTTTTATAATCTAAAGTACGGACTAAATAAAATGTAATTATATTGACCCTGGAAACTACCATATTGGCTTCATCTTTCTAACTGACCAACATCTTGACAATTCAAATGATCGCATTGAGGATATAAAATTCAGTTAAATGCTTGTAAGTTTGATTCAGCGGATTTTAGATAGTGGTCCTTACTTCGGCATTTAGCATATATCATATTACCTTTCTGTAATACTAGTTTTTTTATTTTATTTTTAGCAATCCCTTAAACTGCTACCAAGAGTTATTCATCAAGAGGAAATTGGCAGTTCACCACCCAGCAATAATCCCGATGACGTCCTACAGGATAATAGAAATAGGTACGACATTTTACACTTTCCTATTACGACTATGGCATAACCTTTGACATAGGTAATCATCAAGTAAGTAAGTCCTTTCGCCCTGATTGGAACGGGAGTGTCAGACTTGCACTGACTGGAGCCCACCTGTGTTCCTTCAGTTGCCTTTTGCGTTCCAAGGCTGCGGTGTCTCTTTCAAACAATTCCGCAGCTAAATTCGAAACATACTTGAAGAAGTCACGGACTCGATTTTGATGAAAATTAAAACAGTACTATTAGATTATTGAGAAAACAAAAATAAATACGCTGTATTACCCACAGAACAGATGAATGAGGTTAGAGTGATCTTGTGTTGGGGCAGGCGTGACACAAAGTAGAGCAATGCTCGTAGTTCAACAACCAATAGCAAACTTGCGATCTAAGTGTGCGTGATGTGTTAGTTGCGTAATGCGCGTTCGTATTGGTTTATTGCCTGTAGTGGAGTTACGAGTGTGAAACTAGCGGCGACACTCGTAGTACAAATCGGAAAGTATTTCCTTTCTAACTTCTTTCATCTTTTCTGTAGTATTACCCACTTAAAAAAATATTCTGTATTTTGCCCACTGCATGTTGTAACACCAACTCTTAAGGCTGTCGCGGGGCTACCTACGTGCCGGAAGTTTCTTTTGATTTTCTGTCTATTAAATATTATTCAAATATTACCTCTCAAGGAACATACTTTTCTTATTATTTTCCTTTATCCTTTCACTCCTTATTCTCTAACCATAGCGATGACGTCATCTAAAACCCACCGAATGAAGATACATAATATTTATATTGTTTCCTTTTGTTTTTCAGAGACCAATTCCGGACATTGCCATCATCCAATCTCGTTATTAATGAACCTATGAAAGGTAAGATTTAGACCCTAATAAAGATTATTTAAGGTGATTGCTACGGGTTGTTCGTGGCCATTTTCCCGTTAGATGGCGCTGAAGTCAACATTTTCAGTTTTATTTAGTTTTGAGCGTAATTGGAACAATATTATGTCACAGAAATAGTAGTGCACCAATCGGACATTCCACTTCACCGAAATTTGTCAAATTAAAGCCTCAAAACCCATTTGATTCGTCAAATTTCTAAAAGTTATTATCCGACTCTGCTTATAGTATCGTTTACACACACATAGACATGAGCGACTACTTTAAAATCAAAAGCATTCAGCAAAATTAACCACTAGATGGCGTGAATTTAAAAGTTATTAGGCTGGACTCTAGTAGAAATTAAAATTGTCTGGGGGTAAGTTTATTCTAACGCCACCCGTTATAATTATATTATGAAATAAAAGGAATTATGATTATTTAATAAAAGGTGGTATTTCTGGTGTTAACTATTTAATTGATTTATTATTTTAGGAATCAAATGAATGTCAAGAATGCAATATTAGATAGTTTTATTATATTACTCAAATACATTATTTTAAAAAACATATGTACCAACTAACAACAATTACAAGTATTTATAGTGACAATTTATGTCTTGCTTGATACATGTTTACTAAAAACAATCTTTTTCAAAATATTTAGTCCCAATGTAAGTTTGAAGTAATTCAAGGTATATTTATTTACAACAATTACACACCAATACAAGACAAATTCAAGAAATTATAAATCATAACAAGACAACAAATTTAAAACACAAATATGAAAAAAAAAAACTATTATGAAAAACATAATAGTTTTGTAAACTTTAGACTCTGTGGCGCCTATTAGCCAATCCGCTTTAAAATACTGGTATATGTGTAGGTTATTGTAGGACAATTTAAACTTAGGTACCCTTTTAACTACGGTCAATTTAAATCGTCCTATAATAACTTAAAATTCTTGCTTTTCCAGGAACTCAAACCCCCGGTGAGGTGTGCAAAGTGTACTTCACGGAAGACACGCCCGCCATCTTGTCGAAAGCGGGCAGCAACTCGAACCTATCCGCTTTATCCATCGACTCGGCGCCCGCCGCGCCGCCGCACGACCCGCACGACCCGCACGACGCACACGACGCGCACGATGCACACGACACGCACGACGCGCACGACACGTCGGACAGCTCTAACTTGAGCGACGCTGGGGACTTGCTAGAGGAGTGCATACAGAAGGGCATCGCCAAGGTAACCCCTCAGATAAGACTCATATGCTTAAATATTACTAGCTTCTGCCAGCGGCTTTGCCCTGCCTTATTCAAACTTTAGACCCCCGTAGCATTCCCTTGAATATTTCTACACATAATAAAAGGAACCTATGTGCAAAATTTCAGCGTTCAAGTCTAAGGGTTTGAGCTGGGCGTTATAAGTCAGATTTTTGCCTTTCATACATACAGCTTTTTTTCACATTTCTGGGACACACTAATGAATTACGGAACCCTTATCTAAACATATAAATAAAATTGGAGTGTCTGTTTGTAATATTGAAATAACCGCTTTTTACTACATGCAAAATAACAAATACACCAAAATAACATTTTTACAATTTTTGTCTGTGTCTGTCTGTTTGTCCGGGCTAATCTCTGAAATGACTGGACCGATTTTGACGGGACTTTTTTTAGCAGGTAGCTGACGTAATAAGGAGTAACATAGGCTACTTTAATTTTAGAAAAAATAAGTTCAAAATCCTGTAGTCCACGCGAACGAAGTCGCGGGCACAACTAGTATATTATACTTTTGATCTTAGCGCGGCAAGGTCGTGAACAGGCCGTTACCGATAGACTATTCATCCGTATGTCTCGACGATTTTATTTGTTTACATTATACTTTCACCATAATGGTAAAACTCAAACCTAGAACGATTTTTTTAGCAGTATCCAGTGAAATGGGTGAGAATAACCAATGTATTATTTTTAGGTGGTGAAGAACAAGGGTCCATCGTCCGATGTATCCTCCATCAATCCGTACAGAGATGAAGTATACGTAAGTGTTGGAATATAATTAACATTTTAATTAAGTAGGACATACATAATAGAAGAGTGCCTCAGTGGTAACGGCCCCGACTTACGAGTTGTATGTTGTGAGTCCAAACCCAGGTAAGCGCTATACGAGTATTTTTTACACCACTACAACTACAAAATATTGAGGAAACCAGCATGTTCTAAAAACAAAAAATCTAAGAAATGTGACATCCACCAACTCACACTGGACCCGCGTGTTAGATTACGGCGCATTCCCTGTCGCAAAGAGGAGGTCTGAGGGAGCAATGGGAACATTATAATGCTGATTTTATCTACATCGTAAGAATATGTGAAAGACATCCACTGTTGGCCGTAGGCCTCTAAGTGTTACCATAACGACCGGTCCTATGCGTTTCGCATCCTTGAATTCCTTTGATCCTCACGAGGTTATCAGTCCACCTAGTGACAGCGTCTGCGTCTTCCAAAACCTATCGACTCCACCGACCATCTGTTTTGCGAACAATGTGCCCTGCCTATGTCCAACAGTCTTTCAACTGATGATGAAGACCATATAGTTAAACTCTAAATAACCTTGTGTTCACAGCGATCACTGCCGCCATACTTGCGTTCGTCCACGGAGACTGTCAGGATGTCTCATGAATTCGCCAGGAATGTTCGTGATAGGTAAGAAAATTTAAAAATTATTTTCGTAGAAAATTATGATATAACTTTTTTTTTATGAGTGTCAAATCGTCAAATAATATTTGTTGAGTGGAGCCAGAGGGACTGTCAGACTTTTATTGACTAAAACCATCTGTGTTCCTTTAGGCTTATGCTGACATTTTGTAATCTAATCATGCCTTGAGTTTTGAATAGATATACCTTATAAATCCACCCTGGATTTTTGAGATAGCGAAGCCAGGGCAGACCACTGTTGTTTGTAGCTATAAGAAAACGACCTTAGGAAACTGTACCTGATTTTTTTTTTAAAGTTGATCAGCATTTATTCTATACTAGCTTTTGCTCGCGGCTTCGCCCACGTGGCATTAGGTACTTAAGGAATCGGGATAAAAGGTAGCCTATATTCTTTTCCAAGTCAAAGGCCATATGCGTGCCAAATTTCATCCAAATCCGTTCAGCCGTTTTTGCGTGATTAAGTAATAAACATCCAAACATTCACAATTTCACATTTATAATATTAGTCAGGATTGTACTTCTCATAAAAAATAAAGTAGACATTTTAAAAAAAACCTCCACCATATTTTCCTTTTTGTTAGATTCAACTATAAATATGTATAAGATTTTAAAAAATAAAATACTATCTTTACAATACCAAAAACTCCAATAACTTGGGTGCGTTCATAAACATATAAAATCGCATACAGGAAACACCCAGACCCGAAACAATCGCTTGTAACGCACGCAACGCAGCGGCCGATCTATACTACGTCAACTGCGCCATCAAAGTAGTATATAGGGGATATTATTTTGTTACAGCAGTGAATCTAGCCGCTCAGGGGCCGCGTCCCCGCCGCCGCTGCCGCCCAAGGAGGCCGCGCGCGCCGCGCCGCCGCGCCCGCCCGCGCCCCAAGACGGTACGTACATCACAACTATTTTATAATGCACACAGTAAACGCCCATTCCCTAAATACACACACCCAAAGGCAAAACCCAAACCCATCACCCAAAGGTTGACTGAAAAAAATGCCTAAGGCATTAAGTCCAGCTCTGTACTTTTGGGTGCATTAAGTATTTAATAAATAAATCAAAAAAGAAAAAGTAAAAACAGCGGTTAACCCAAGCGCTAGACCCAACTGAAGCTGCTAAATACGATCTCAAAACTGGCAAAATTCTAACAGAACTGCCAAAAGACATTCAATTTCTTGATTCCCTGATCAACGCCATCCCGCAAAAGTTCCGCTTCTATGGCAAGTAGCACAAGTTATAATAATTACTAAGCACATAAGAATGTTGATGCGCAAATATTTACACCTATTATAGGGGGGTGTTGAATAAAAACGACGGTTACGCGATATACTTGGGTTTTAATTACACACTAGGTTTACAGTTAACACTATTAAAACAGGATCAAAACGACAGGATCGAGATATAAAAGTAGGTAGGCCTCCGACGCCCGCCGTGCGGAGCACGTACACGCGCGCTATCAAAGTGGTGGCTCACAGCGGACTGGCGCTAGCGCTCTGCGCATTACAACAGCGCGCGAGCAGGCGCGCCGACCGGCGAGGTGGCGTGATTTGAGGGGCGCGCGAGGTACGAGGGGGGGCACGAGCTGGCAACGTGGCCCGTTTATTACGGCGCGCTATACTATTAGCTTGCTTGCCATACCATGAAAAAACTATGGAAATACTTATCCTGTATAGATTGTACCCGTTTGTATCTTCGAATAAACTGTTAACTGATCACCGGTTTAACTTTCTCCGAAAGCACGGTATCATAGAGCAATTGCACAGATTAGTGGAACATTATCAACTAAGCTCTTGAGTCTAAACAACTTAGTGCTGTAATCTTCTTGGATATATCTCAGGCGTTTGATCGTGTATAACATGATAAACTACTGTAAATAATAAAACGGGACCTGCCTATACATTTCTATAGTCTTATAAAGTGTTATCTAAGTGACTGACAGATATTTTGTAAAGCAAGATAAACAGATAACTTTCTCACATACTGTCTAAGCTGGAGTTCCTCAGGGCAGTGTAATGGGCCCAACGCTGTTCCTGCTTATGACGAAGGCGTAGTCACTGGAACAATTGCGGACGACACAGTAATTCTTTCGGTGGATACTTCACTGGGCGTTGCAGCACTAAAACTTCAAATTAGTCTTGATCTAAATGGCTCAAAAACAGGGGAATCGAAGCCAACGAAACAAGTCCGTCCAAATGTACTACTCAATCAAGCGCCTTTGCGATCTCCTAACATGCATTAGTGCGACCGGTTACGAACATTTTAAAATTACTTTTCACTTCATTACTCACGTACTAGAATTGTGATTTTAAATTTTGCATGTTTCCGAAATATCCAGTAACCATACCCGCAAGTAATGTAAGCACCAGTTTCGCGATATATAGACTCAGGAAATTTTCATAATCAAATCAAAACATCCAGAAGTTATACTTAAAGTAACGAGGTCGGGCGTTGTCATGTTCTATCAACTTAAGTGTACCTCTCAACCCCAGTTTCTGATCTTGGCATTTGAAGTTGAGCATTTCTCAATCTCCCTCAAAACCTGTCGAAATTTAGCATTTGACACGTACTCAAAATACTCAATTCAGAAACCCGCCTTCAGTATTAGTTTACATCTATTACCTACCTAAATAATAGACTATTTGCTTCGTAAAACATGGCAAGGTCCTTGGTCAAGGTTACTAAGGTGGTTAAGGTTATGAATATAAAAATGTGATTGAAACGCAAACCAGGTGCCAGCGAGCGACGTCGCGATGGCGGCGCCGTAGTATTGACCGACGCCGATCTCATAACGCTGCCAAAGCAGACGACACTCATGCAACGTCACCAGGAAAAATATCACTTAGTTTAGAAGAAACTATCTGAACTAGTGGTCGTAAATTGATCGGATTTCTTATATAAACTTTTTACGACCACATCTCTGTCCGCGCAATATCTTAACTAAGGGGTACAATGTTTTCTCTCCATGTATTAATACCTCGATTGAACACAATTTGAAATAATGTTTATTTTTTTCTGCAGGTCGAAGATACGAAAGTCGTCTCCCCGTAAAGGCTGAGAAACGGGACAAACCACGTCCACCAGCCGCGGCCAATCTCGCTCGAAACGACTCCTTATCATCACTCAGCCTCGACTCCTTCGGCTCCACGGACCGCGAGATCTTCGAGGAAACCGTCAAAGCTGGACTGTCAAGCGTCAATCCTAGAGCTAAGTATACCATTGATGACAGGACAAGAGCTCATTCAGCTGAAGGCGTTGCTGAGATAAGGCGTGACCGAGTACCAAGGTCTCTTGATCGAGCCATTAGAACCCGTGATATTGAGCCAGAGTTGCCGGCAGTCGCTCGGAACAGTCGCCCTCGCCGGCGACGGTCGCGCGAGCCGGACGTCCGCACCTCCCTGTCGCACGCGTCCCCACGACTTGAACGCAGCACATCGCTTTCATCACTAAGTAATGATTCCTTCGGATCCACTGATCAGGAAGTGTTCGAGAGGAGTGTGAGAATTGGTATGTCGCGAGCCAGTGGAAGTGCGCACAGCTCTGGGGCAAGGAGAAGAGGACGGAGTGACGATAGGCTGGAAGCGTCGCGGCGGAGGCGCGGCGGCGGGGGCAGCGGCGCGCTCGCACGCATGGGGCCCGCGCGGGCCTTGCTGGAGGAAGTCATCGCGCGAGGAGCGGGAGGGGCCCGTGGTAGTGGCGGAGCTTCAGGGCCCCGCGGGGCCCGCCGCCCACCGACAAAAAACGTGCCCCCGCCGTCTGCGGCCCGCGCGCCCGCAGGCGGGGGGGGGCAAGCCATCCGCGCCACACCTGGCTCTGACACCACACACGACCACCCTCCTGACGTCGACCCACATGACGTCACAGCCGAGCCCGCTAATGACGTCACATCCGCCACGCTGCACCGCTCCAACGAGTGCCTCGCGCCCCAATCGGCGAACACAACGCTCGAGTCGGAACCGGCCGATGAACTCAACCGCTCCAACGAATCGTACGCCGATGTGCTAGACGGAGAGTGGAGTGACGGCGAGCACCAACGGGATGCTTGCGACGGAGGGACACTCACGCGACATAGCAAAAAGAACAAACTCGAATGGACTGACATCAAGTGTACTGATATAAAACCATTAGAAGACCTACCCATAAACATTGATGACGTATCCAAACGAAGTACAGACACATGGAACGACAACACTTGTCCTGATGACGTCACCTTCCCCACTATAAGCGGTTCCGTACACATGGTCTCTTCAATCCGCAGCGAGATTGCCGAAAATGCGATGACATTACCAGATTTACTTGAAAAAAGCGAAGCACCCACCATGTCGTTCTCACGTCCGGATTTAACGAACAAGTTAGAACTAGACAGAGATATACCACAGTCTCCTCTAGTAATGATGATGGACAGCAGAATAGAAGCTGAACGATTGATGCTGGACAGTGTGCCGGAACCGAGCTTCACATCTTTAGTAGATGACAGTGAACAGAAATTCGACTCGATCCTTTCAGCTGCTATAGAAAAAGAAGCGGCTAGACTTGCTGCGCAGCTAAAAAGCTCTCATTATGCCATGGAAGCGAGCGTAACGTCCTTAACATCTCTCGACCTCGACAATGTCAAGCCACCGTCAAACTTAGGCAGTTTACTTTCGTTAAGTGCCTCAGGACACTGGGACGAGACATCCCATGTTTCGAAAAAATCACAAAAGAGTCGGAAGAAATCACTCCCCGTCGCGTTAATGGTCAAACGAGCTCTAAGTAACTCTATGAACCAAGGCAGCTCTGAGCACTTGGACAGTAATCCAGTGAGCTTCCTAGACAACGTGAAGCCTCCATCAGAAATGGAAAATATTGATATGGAGAGCAGCATGATATCCGTCTCCAGCATTGTGTCCGAAGTTGCAGAAGTCAGAGATCGCATTCCCGTCGTGTTTGATTTCAAGCAGCCTGTACAAGACTTCCCTCTGTGCAGCACCTTCACGAACGTCTTCCATGACCTCGACAAGGTCAATCCGCCATCTTTGTTCGATGAAATCGCAGAATCAACGATGGAAATTGAACCTACGACTGCACAGCAAATGTATGACGACTGTGTGTCTAATACTTTGAATGTAGTGACTGACATTCCTTCGGGATCTGAAAACTGCACGCCGATACCCTCTGATATCAGCAGCGTGGAGTCCACGCCAAAAAGACAAAGGGACCCAAAATACTTGACTCCCAAAGAAAAGAGACATGTATCGAAGGACAGGTATCAAACGTACACGATCACTGATACAGTAGCTGAGAGTGACGTAGTACTCGAAGTTGAAGAAGAATTCGCGACTTGGACAAAGTCGGAGAGCGACCGGTCAGTCGAGTACGTCACGGCAGCCTCAGAGATCAAGTCCAGAAGGAAACTGAGTGCCAAACAGAGGAGGATGGAAGACAGAGCTAGGTACCAAACTCAAACTGTTGACATACACACCATCTTGCCACAAGAACCGCAGAAAGACGTCGATCCACACCTGGCAAGCCTTAAACAACGACTGAAGAAAACAATGAAACAAAAGCGCATGGAAGACGCCGAACGGTTCAGAACGCGTACGCTAAGCGAAGACATTCCTCCTTCGCCTACCTTCGTAACAAAAGACGCCAACTTCGAAAACGTCGAGACTACGACGGGCTACGACAGCTTGTCATCGAACGAGCTGAATCACCAACAGATATCAGATGAACGGCAGGACGATGACGTGTTCTCACGAGAGACTGACAGCGGACACAACGAAGACGACTTCGAACTGAACTCCACTCAGATGCAAACATACACAAAGAGCTTCAGGAACTACTTGCCGGTCATCGAAAGTCCTGCCGCGGTCGACATGTGCGTCGTGTACAATCTTAAGAACATAGAGATGACGGCCTCATACAAACGCACGATGCAGATGCAGTGCGATAAGAATCAAAACCCAAGCAGCAGTGACTTTGCGAGTTATGAGGGCGATAGTAATTCTGAAGATAAGGCCCACTCGGAGTCTGACCCGGAGACTTCTCGACCAAAACCGAAGATAATCAAACCCGCTCGTCGCGATGAAAGTCTTGATTCCAATGAATCTTTAGATAAGGAAAATGATACGCCTAAAGCTATAAGAGGGAGAAAGAAAGCAATGTATGTCTCGCCTTACAGGCGAAACGCACCCGCCGCTGCCAAAAAACCTGCTGCTCCCCAAACTAAGGCTGCACCTAAGAGTGCTCCTCCTAGACTCACGAACCCTGTCAAAGCCCACACAAGTGCCAAAACGCCAAAACCTTCAGTTTCGAAGGCTACCAGCGCAAACACTTCCCCTAAAAAGTCTATTCCGAAATCTCCCACAAAGTTGCAACAAAAACCAATATGTATTCCTCCTGTTGCCATCAAACCTTTGCCTCTGGAAAGACAAGGAACGTTTACGAAGGAAGAGAGTTCTGTGCCGGCTAAAGACTTACCAGTCTCGGTCCCGGACAAAAAGACTACTGACTCTCGGCCAGCTAAGGCTGCCACACCAAACAAAAACAATACATCTCCTTCAAGACTTCCTCAGTTCAATCGCTCACGACCACCTCCGGCTAAACAAACTCAACCCAAACCTTCCACATCAAGGGTCACGAAACGATCCGAGCCGGTGATGAAGAACTCTCCGTCAAACCACAGCTTACAGAGCAATGACAGTGGAAAAACCATCACAATAGCATCGAGAAGTTCTCGACAAGGCAGCACCTCCAGCGTCAACTCCATACAATCTTCTAAAACAAACTCCAAAGACATCGAGAGCAAGATCGCTAGCCTGTGGAAAAAAGTAGAACAAGCTAAAAAGCTGCCAGCAAAGGCTGAAAAGAAAGTTTGGATAGAACCTGATAAAGCGGAACCTCCCAAACTTATTAGAAGTTCTACATTCGAAGGGCAGCCGAAGGCCCAAGCGTCTTCAGCGGCCCCGAAGCAGAAAACTGCTATAGGTATTAGGGTGTCACAAATACCGAGTTTGAGGCCAAAAACTGTGCCGAGTAAGGCCGCAGGATCAGTGAATAGTGCTAAAAAGACGAACACCAGAGTGTTTACTAGGAAACCTGCCAATGGACAAATCACATCGTAAATAATAAATTATGAGATTTTAAAGTTCTTAGGATGATATGAGGTAGTAGACAATGTCTTCAAGACCATTGTGTGCGCGTGAAGGATTTTGTGGAGAAACTTTGTCCAATTCTGTGACTAAACTTGAACACATAGGTAACCTTCCTTAGACCTCATGACTTGAAAATCAGTGACGAATTATGAAAATGTATTACATTTTTCGATATTTATTGTAAGGCCTAGTACACACTAGTGTGTAAAGCCGGTCAATTACGAAGTAATTTTGTAAAATGTATTGAAGACTACTGCAGTTCTGTGAACGAAACAAGAGCTTTGTTTATGTGTGACTAAAAAGATAAATAAACCTGGTTCCTGAAAGGCTAATCAAAACGAAAATTAGCTAATAAACTTTCAAACTAAGATTAATGTTTTGATTGTCTGTTGTTATTTTAGTCAGCCAATCACGAGTTAACGTAGTTTGACAGTCTGTTATCTACTCTTGGTATAGATTTAGCTTTTCAAAAACTGGATGATGAACTCATAAGCCAAGTTCCTGTTTCATCACTAATGCAGTTAGCAATATTTCTTGATCGTCTTCGGATCGTGCCGCTATACGCTGCCTACATTGTCAATGATGATATCTGAAGATATGAGTTACTATAATTAAATAGGCGAACAGTTACAGACCACGTCGAATACCCACATCTTACAATTCTTGTTACTATAGATGATAAATCATTGCTTCAAACTTTTGACAAATAATATTCTTATACTACTATCTTTCCTATAAACATTGTCAAAAGTTTGGGCGTAATGCAGTGGTACTCCCTAAAAAGTCTTGATACTTACTAACAAATAATAAAGTAGGGAGGTACGATTTCAACGAAATATAAGTGCAATATTGATTAAGAGCTAAATTATTTACCAAACTTTGAGTTAGATCACAAACGTTCGCACTTTGAATGTTAATGGAGTACCACTGATTAAATAAATGTTAGAATTAAATAATTTCTTGATTGTGAACTTTCGAGTGAAAAAACCAGTTAGTGACCTGTTTTCATTTATTTCTTTTTGTATATTTGTTGCATTTATTCATATTTTAGAGACTATAAATTTGTATAACCCTATTTCGACTGCAATTTTAGTTTTTTTAAGGAGATATATTGAAAGACATAGTCACAATTCTTTTTTATACTGGCATTATTTTATTTACTTAAATTATCGAGTTAGATAAATAAACTATGAACTTATATTTGAAATTAACTAAAGCCTGACTTGTAGTTTGAGTCAGTGCTATTCAAATCTGTTGTATTTTATTATTTTGTCTCGATATCTATATTCATAAGTCGCGTTTAACAGCCCGAAAGTAATTTCTTTAAATTAATATAATATTCTGTTCAGGAAAACAGGTTCTTCGAATTTTTGTTTCCAGTCAAAACACTAAAATTTGTAGTAAAAACATGATGTTTCTCGCTATAAATACAAACGTGTATGGCAATGAATTGTAAATATATCCCCGCTAAATTATAGTTAAGGTTAAACGTTATGCAATTTGTATATTTTTTCATAAAATTTACAACGGAAATGTCATGTTCGCTTTGGAGTAAACATTGAGACGTGAAGGCAGTTTCCTGTCGCGGGGTCGGTACTCTGCTCCCCGCCCTGTGTCCGCCGTCTCAGTTTTACGTCTAGTCAGATTTAATGTTAGATAAGCGGGATTAGTAAATTTGGCGTAAGAAAAGTAATTTTTACACATGAAAGTGGATCGCATCGATTGTAACAGTTATCTGTAGGTTATTTTTTAACTGGCTTCCTGTAGTTAGATCGCATTTACGGTTTTTACCTATGAAATATACAACATTTCTGCGGGAAAATCGTAAGATACCTCAATCTTGCGGATCTCTATGTGTATGAGCCTAAATTCTTGTAATTATAAGTTGATACGTCAACTGTTGCTTTTCTTCCATTTTAAGATACTCTATCAGTAAATAGTTTGTACAAGTTAACATATTTAAGGCATGTAAGGCCCGTTTCCATGACCGCGATTTCTGAAGAGTTGTTCCATTATATAGGGCACGGTGGAAACGCGACCTCAGTTATATACCTACCAATAAATATAGTAATACTTTATTACCTAAATAATCATGTTTAAATATCATGATTTGTACTGATTTCTTTGTTATATAGATTTAGTAGTCGTATAGATAATTTTCTTTATCCTTTCACACGATGTAGCGAACGCCATCAATTTCATGTAATAAGCCAGTTTTATATAGTTAAATATAATAAAATAGTTTTAAGGTGCGTAATTTGATGGTAAATAAAGGATACTTACCGCATTACTTTGTATTATTTTGAAGCTAGTCTCCCCTTTTTTGCAGCAAGGTAATCTTGGGGTCATCATACACAAACGTGTATAATTTTTGCAGCAAGCTTGAATACAAAATGTGCACATCTTTTTCTGTTGTGTGGTAAGCTCGATGAAAATAGCTAACGTGCTCAGACCAAATGTGTACGTGAAATTAAAACGTGAGATAAACAACTAGAGTTCAAATTAGCGTGCTCCAGATGTCAGGCTAATGTCTGATATGTCCAAGAATGCAAGTGTTCATACTTTCACTAAAAATATGTACGTGGGATTACTGCGGAATAGCAAAATACATTTACAAAAAAAATCTTTGTCCCACACTATACATACAAGACATGACTCCTGTACCGTGGGTGCGTTCTCAAACATAAAATCACGTACACAAGACACTCGGACCCAGAACACTTATCTGTAGACATACAAATATTTGTTCCGAGCGGGGATTGAACCCATGACACGCAACGCAGCGGCCAATCACTCAACCTTTGCGCCAACCGTGCCGTCCACGACATGATCGAGCACACCGTTACACATAACTAAAGATTTGAAACCCTGCCAAGGCCCAACAATGGATTATTTAGTTTTAATATCATGCGGATTTCATCACGCATGCGGGTTTGTTCCGCATGCAGAAAATTTCAAAATACAATAAAAAAAAACGCGTCCCGCGTGCGTATTCCACGCATTACAATAAATACTTGTATAAAATAGACATTTGAGGGAATTGCGCGTGCGAAACAATCCCGCACGCATGATCAAAACCGCACGATATTAAAAACGCTTATAATTTCAACTTGGGCACACATTTATATTGGACAAAGTCGCAGTGGCGGTACGACGCTACTATGAGTTATAATTACCGTCACGGATCTTGAGCGCTCGGCGTCAGAGTGGGGATCGCTTTGCGCATTCCATACATTGGCGAACCAATCGTCGTCGTTGTTAGATACATGCTGCAAGCGCAGGGAACGAATCATAAATTTGACTTCTGCGCAACTTGAAGCCAGCGCTCAAGATCCGTTTCGGCAATTGTATTCTAATTTGATTCTGAGAAGTCTCGAAGTACCGGAACTTCGATCTTTGCCTCAAGTTACGGTAATTTAAAAACGCTCAGACTTTCCAAATGCTAATACCGCGTCCAACTTCAAAATAGGCATAAGGCCTTGTTTGGAATCGATCTCTGGGGGCTTCATTGTGACCTGTGGTTGTATCAATGGACTTTCGATATTATTTAAATGCTATCAAAATCGATAAATGCTTTTGTAGAAAGCAACGCTCTGTGCTGCGCCTAGTCTGATGTGCGCTGACCTTTAGAAGACCCCCCAATAAAGAATAGTAAATCAAGTTATGTGGATAACAAACTAAAAATAAATAAAACATCATTTGAACTAGTCAGATTGTATTATGTAATGTATAAGGATCAATAATTCCATTCAGATTTGAGTAGCGTCCTACATGAAACGGAAAATTATCTTGCACACATCAAATCGTACATCGTGATCATAGCAACACTATAACTGTAAAACCTATGTCCCTTATAATTATCTGTTTAATATAACGTACAAAATATATCAATGTGTAAATGTAAAGTTACTTCGCAATAATAACAAAAAAGAAATCTATAATTACTGTTATCCATGGAGGCATGCAGAGGTAGTTTGGTAGATTACTTATAAACTGAGCCAAAACAGAAAACTGCAGGAGTCCTGGCGGCCGCCACCGCGGGTATACTTCATTCCAACTTCTACATATTTCTGCTTAGGTTTTTAGTGCTAAATATATGTGCCTACGTCTTAAAAAAATCCCGTACAGTTATCGAATAGAAAAAAATGTAACAGCGTTTTTATTTACAATTAGAAGCTTGACGCACAAAAAATACAGTTTCTTAAAAGTATACATATCATGTCAAAAGTTTAAAAACATCAAAGCGAAAAAAGCTGATAAACATTATCCTTTCCACCTAAAACGCGTAGTAGGCCATGATTTGGCTGGAAATCACTAAGTTTGCCATCGCCTTCGTAAGCTCGATGAAATCATGGCCGACTAGTTCGTAGCCTAACATCGACATACGCTTTAGGCCGATTACATATTTAGACGACAAGACTTAGACATCTAATATTTCATCATTATTGGATCCCAATAGATAAAAAAGCTTTAGAGTGCCAAAACACTTTTAAAACCACGTCTGGCATAAATATGATTCGATAAAAATTGATAAAATATGGAAAATACATAATTAATTTATTCTTACATTCCATTGACAAAAACAAAACAGTCTTGCCGGCAAAATAAGTTCACAATTGAATACATTTAAGATGATATAGGTGGTCAAGGATAAAATTGATTACAGAATTATGTACAAAATATTTTCACAATACCAAAATGCGTCGCCAAATAACTCAGTAGGTACGTAATACTATGTATACTTATTATGCATTTTTACTTCTTTTAAATCTCTAAAATGAAGAATTTTGAATGAAAACGTAATTTATTTAGCTTACTACATGAAATATCGACCGGGTTTGATACTTCAGAACTGTCTCTTACTTTACATATTTTTTCCAAACATTTCTACATTATATTTTTATCATTAAAATATTTATTTGAAAAATATCATCTATTTAACTTTACTATCAGTGAATACGTTCATATCAAAATTGGCCAAACTTTAACACTTTCTGTAGACAGAAACACATCGTAGATGTCGTCTACTCAATCTCTTATCCTTACGAATCGTTACATCACCTCCCACAATTGAAATGAACATAGTCTGCAAAATCTGTTACCATTTTATTACAAAACGAAGTTTAAGGAATTCGTTTTTACTTGATCGCAATACGCTTAGTATTACATTTTACACACACATTTTATATTTATTTTATACGTATTTCTCAAAATTCGTTTTAGATAAATCCCTGTAAGTAAAATCGTAACCCGGCCTGAAACCTTACACTTTAAGACAGATTTAGAATGGTACCTATATTGTACACGTATCGGGTATTGGGGTAGTATTATGTAGCCATCATGTTTCGGGTGCGATGTGTCGCTTACTAATCGTTTTTTTAACACTTCCGTTAAAATAGAACCACAATACCCTGTGTTCGACTATAACCTAACACCTAAAAGCTAGGGACAAATACGGTCGCAAAGGGTACAATGAGACAATTTCGGGTTAGTTTGTGAACCGCTGGACTCGCGCCGACGATCGGACGCGTTGGAGGCCTACTCTCGCTGAACCAACTTTTAAGCCCGATATATCTCTTACTTCCGAGCACTGGTTAGACTAGGGTTAAGGCTATGCCAGTATATCAAGGGAATGGAAATGGCTTCGATAATGAAGCTTTGGGTTCCATTCGGGTCACAGAGCAAGAATAAGCCTGACCGTGGTCTGCCAATGGCAGAGAAGTATTGGAGCCAATACATTTTAAGCCATCGACCATTTCATTTTGAACGTCAGTTCAATGGATCGTGGGATTGAGCCCTTGAGATTTCCTGCTTATTTCTATAAAGATGGACGTATTAGGATCTAGAAACTTCTAACAGTAACAAGCCTCATAAATACTTGCAGACAATATCACGGGAGTGCAAAATGAGCACTACGCCATGCGTCTTATAAAGGAACTCATCTTATTCATGTAAGTAACTTTCTACAGTTAATAGACCCTAATATCAGTAAATTGTACAAAACTGTTTGATTATGATACCCAGCCTTTTATTTATTTATAATACAGTAACGGGTATGTTTTCCACGAAAATATACAATTGTCCCCTTTGCAACAAATTTTAACATCAAAATGGTTTTTCATGATTACAGAAGTTCGAAATAAGTACTATTTATATTGAAATAATGAAAGCCTCAGGTGAGGTTTAAGACATCCTTATATTGTATGTGAGTTAATGCTATGTATATTATAACTGTCACAAGCTCGCATTGAACTGACAGCGTTGAACGAGCCGCGCGATGGACAGATTTTTATATATTTTTTTTTAATTTATAATTTAGACATACAGATTTACAAACACCGACCACGACAAAAAGACATAGAATACTGCTATCATCGACTTGGCAAAACTTGTACAATTTAACGCCACATGAAGATTATTTATACTATGTTTTTTTTTTTTTGTTTCGTCCACCGCGCAGCCGCCAATTGAGGAACCAATCTAGCGTGGTTATTGGTCGCGCCACCACCGGCCGAACAATTCCACTACGAGTGAAAATGCAGACAAAAATAATTTACGATCTTTGTCCGGCCAGCGTGTGCGCGTTTAATTTCATTTTTGTAATTTTCCGAAGCATGGGACCGTCCGGTCGCGTCCGGCGTCCGGCCGCGCCGCCGTCCGGCCCGCTCATGCCGCCCCCGGGCGACGCCGGGGCTCCAGCTCGTATGTGATCAATGCAACTCTGCCCTATACCTTCTGCAGGTGATTCGAGGCGCCAAATACTTGATTCATTTGTTAATTTTGTCGATTTCTTGTCAAAGCCTATGATTATCCGATAGCTACGCCGTTGTCTATTACATATTTTGCTTTCGTTACGTCTGACTTTATTCCGCATAAATCCCTGACTTATAAGTCGAATTTCAAGTTCAAAGAACTCATAATACCTAGCAGTCTTTGGATATCTTTATCACTAAGACCCCTCTCCTTCACACTTGTAAATAATTCTCTCCAAAATATATTTCGGAGTTAAATATTTTTTCTCTTTTTTTTTAACATTTACATCAACATTTTAAGTTTGCAGTTTGATTCTGCTTAAGTAAAGATTGTCAAGTTATTTTTTTTATTTTTGTTTTTGGTGTGGCAACACCTGTATCGTTCAATTTGTTTAGAATGCTCGCGCATCTATATTTTTACCAACATCACTTCTCTATTTCCGAATGTACTGCGTGCGGCCCGCCGACAGTGCCTGGCCGCGTGTTCTGTCGCCCATCGCCGTTCCCTCGCGATGTGTTACAGTGTTTGTACTCACTCGTTACGTTACACTCTCTAATCTTAACACTAAATATACATAAAAAATATCACAGCACTATCGATTCACTTACACTAAAATCACGACGCTTGGCGTCACGACTTCCGAATAAAAAAATAACAATAATAATAAAGGAATCGAAATTCAAATGCATGAGCTCACCGCCGCTGGTCTCGACGCGATACTTCAACGACAGTCACGTTTACGTCTCTCTCAAGTAAATGCCTGTTAGTTACTAACATACTTTAGGTCTTACACAAATCCCTGTAGACGTGAATAGCACATACAATACAACATACTTTCATCAGTCGAAGCTTTTACAGTGGAACGTGCGTGAGGCAACACACTGATGACTACTCATCTGGACTAGAAGCGACTTCAAAAGCTATCAGTGAAGTCACACGATTACATAATTCGAGTTCTTCTCAGCTGACATCCACCCAGCAGTCGAGATACATTACTTGCCCTATATTCCACTAATATTCCCCTAGACACGACCAACGGCGGCCTCAAAAAGCGTCGAAAATGCAAGTGCCGCAAGTACCAAAATATTTACAAATGCAAATAATTTGTTCACCAAATCATCTTACCCTAACTTTGGATCATAATCATCGAATATAATACAATATTGGAACCGAATAGTTTAAACAGCAATTTAAAGATTTTACTGGCGTCTGTCGACCTGAGGCGGCGACACGTGGGATACATAGCTAGATGACGTACAGCGGGCGGGAGAGCAACGTGATGCTAATATTACTTTGATATTCGAGTTGGAGGCTTTCAGCCAGATTAACGTCAATTTAAACAAACCTTTTGTGGCTCTGACATCTAAGGTGTAACAAGTAAGTAACATTCAAGACATCAAAATGCTCTCCGCACTATATTTCTTGATCTTAAAACCCTCAAAAGCAGCCCGCAGTAGTCAGCTCTACCCCGCGTCCGCCGGCTCTTCATAAAATGGCACATATCACTACATTCTGTTCTACATCTGAACGACGAGGCATACGTTTAAGCAACAATCTAAAGCGATAAACTTAAACAACTAAATGAGGTAGCATTATTATGAATATGATTAAAAAACATTAACCAACTAATGTTTGGTGGGATCTATGTTATATAAATGTATATATCAACAGTTACATTAAAATATTTCCTATGGATTACTGAGGTATATAGTCATTTGCCTGAGGTAGCTGTGTGGTGGCCGAGCGGTTCTGATCGTACACTGGTGCAACATAACGAACAGAGCAGTGTTTATTTTTAAAGGAAAACTATCTGTCCAACGCGATCAGACACGTTCGGCCGGAACAAAATACTATTTAACTATTAACATCTACTATTAATATGGTACCGCACGTCGATACAAGAGTGCGGAGGAGTGTATCACTTTATATAATAATGTTTAATATATGTCGGTGTTGATGATGGAGAGTCGGTTGAGGTCGGAGTCTTCGTAGGCGCTGTATACCTTGGTGATGAGCGGCTCCCAGGCCTGGGCCAGCGGGCCCGCGGGCGCCGCGCACGGCTTGATGGTGAGCAGCGGGTCGATGTGCGGCAGGTAGGGCTCGTCCAGGTCGATGCACGGGCCCGGCACGTTGAACTCGGGCCCGTACTCGCGCAGCACCGCGCCGCCCGCCTCTCCGCCCGCTCCCATGTGCTCAGATACTTCTGCAAGTTAACGATCATCGTTAGTCCAGTTTGTTTCAGAGCTCATACACACGAATAGCATGTTGCCAACGGCAGAATTAACTACAATCGTCGACCCGGATCGGTGGCGGCAGCTGTTGACGCTGGCCGTCGACATTCAACAAATGAAGATCATCGGCAGCCGTCGTGTGCGTCATGTGTCACTATCGGCCGTGCCTCACAGGGACGCCACGGAGGCGTAGTCAAGTCAAAACGCAAAAAAAAATGTATGGATTGACTGTGTGACCAACAGTGACCAAGTTAGGTGCACACCATAGAGCTTCATGCATTTTCTTGGTTGCTCGAAATGGCAGCGTCACCATGGCGTTCCAATGAGGCACGGGCCTATAGGTCGACGGCTGCCGCCGACTCATGTAAACGGCTGCAATTTATTAACATGCCGCTCGTGTATATGAGCTCTCAGTCAATCACGACAGAAACAGCCTTAAAACGCCGCATATTATTTATGCAATATTATATGGCAATGGATTTCTTTAACACATTTGTGTCCAAAATCGGATGGTATTTAGATACTTGAGTTAGCAAATAAGTGTAATGGCGTATCTATCTAGTCCTGCTAATGCGCTACCTCGCAAACCGATACAGGTAAACACAAATACTCGATACTTTTGTTTCATTACCGAATACTGATAGTATCGAAACAAAAAGCTACTTTACATTTTATAAACGCCTCTTAGCGAATAAATCAGAATCAAAGCCTCGTCGATTCCGCCGCATGAAATCGCACTCCCGTTTTCTTTCTCGCTTTAATAAATGGCGGTTCGAAGTGACAGAAAAGGATAGAGCTAGCTTCACGTGAAAGTAGAGAGTACGTCAGATAAAAAAAAATAGAATTCCGTCTTGGTTTTTCAGCTCGGGTGACGCTGCGGTGTCGTTCACTCCAGCTTTTACTATTGAGTTGGTCATATCGAATTGTTAGCTTATTAATTATCAGATGTAATATTTTTAATATTGTAGCCTATTTATAATAATTATAGATCGTTATGTACAATTTTTATTATTTAAAGACGCTTAATTATCTCTAGAAAAGTAATAGGTCATGAGTATAGTTTGTTATTTGAGTCGCAGTGGCGCCCTCGCCGTGAACACGAGTAGTAGGGATTGTCTAAAGATGGTGGGGCGACAACGTTCGCGTTCGTCGGAAGGGCATTAAGTCGTGAGCAGTTGAAGAGTGCGGACGCAATAAGTGCTAAATATATTGTAAATTGTACTGTATACGACAATAAGAAATAAAGTGTGATTTTTAGCAAATACGGTGTTTTACTTCTGAGATCAACCCTACAGAATGAACTAAAAAGCTACGGATCTGAGAACTAGTTTGCGTAGTTCACACGTGGGAGCGCTCTGAACGATACTAGATCGTTCGCAAAAGACTATAACAGATCATCTATACAGGGATATTTGTAAAACACTAATAACCTTGCAGGAGTGTATTACTAACATCATAAACAACAACTTTTGTTCTATGACTTTTTACAAAACATAATACATTTACCAAAAATAAACCTTCAAGATTTCGTTGTTCTATCTAACACATTTCAACTCTGTATTTTGCCGTATCTACTTACGGCTCCGGCGCACTGTTCTCGTAGTAATAGTGAGCAGGCTTTCAAAACATCGTCATCACACCTAGCAAGCATTCGCACCATTTCCGTGTACTCGACATTAGAATATTGATACACCATCATGTAAAGATAATTACGTCCGCACTGCCGAATTTCGCTACAAGAACACGTATGACGCGACGCAAGCGCATCAACGATCGACCGACTAATGAGGGCCGCCCGTAAATAGGTCAAGTTCATGTTCAGCTACCCTCCGCTGTTGTACTATGTTGACTTCGTAATATTTAGAACGGTCAATTTAAATATTTTTATTTTTCTATGAAAATCTGATGAACTAAAATAACCCTGTATATTAAAGGAAGAAACTGACTGCTTGACATATCAACGTACGGTCGAAACTACAGGGCCAAGGAACGTGAAATTTAACTCAAGGTTTCCTTTTATGACGTAGGCGAGCACACATAGACTTTTCCAAAATTCCCTTCCTAAGCAGATGAAACAGGGGTCTAAAGTTTGTATGAAGAAACCGACGTTCACGCGGGCGAAGACGCTGGCAGAAGCTAGTTGAGGTATAAGTCTAAAGCCGCACGTACAGTACAGTACGCACCATCCATCCTGACGTACGTCCCGTCAAGGCTATACAGATAAAATAACGATAAATCAGGGCTGCCAGGTGCAAAATTTTAGTTAATTTTAATAAAAATAGAAAAGAATTTTAGTTATTTTTATCAAAAACTGTACTTCTTTGTTGTACGATCTTTTAGTTTCAAATTTTCGATTTTTAGTAGTGGTATTATCGTATGATCACCCCTTTTTAGCACCTGGCAGCCCTGATTTATGGTTGATTTTATCATATTTTTTTTTTCTGTATGGCCTTGGCGGGACGTACGTCAGGATAGATGGTGCGTACGGCGCTTAAGATAAAGTAATATAAACTTACCAAAATCAAATGTAGTGTTATTCACGGGCAACATATCTGTATATTGTAGACTATCATCTATTATAGAGCTTTCATTCGAGATGCACCAGTCCTTCGCTATGACCGTCGGATCGAGACTATCCATCGTGCTGTCATCCGACTCGGTGAAAGTGTATGCCTCTAGTGACATTTCCGAACTAGTCGAATCGATTCCCGATTCGATTTTCATTTTAGTATCGTGATTATCGATGGTGGTTACTGGAGGTGGCGATGGTAATTCGGGAGTGGTGATGATATCTTGATTTTTCTTTCTGTTGTCTTGTTTTTCTAGGTTGTGCATGCGGCGCATGTGTTTGTGCCAGTTGGGGTAGCTGGCGAATGTTTTGGAGCACTCTGTGCACTTGTAGGGCCGGTAGCCGGTGTGGATGTTGAGGTGCTGCTGCAGCATGGAGGCCTTCATGAAGCCCTTGTTGCAGACGGTGCACTTGTGGGCGCGGAGGTCGGAGTGGGTCTTTGAATGCTGCACGAGGCGGCTGCGCAGGTTGAATACCTGATAGATGGAAATTCACAGTATTTTATGTCATAACTTTGGTACCACCACAGTAGGTGGTTTTATGACTAACTTAAAAGAGGTAAATGACAGCCAAGGTAGTCAGTTTGTGTATCATGTAAGAACTGCAAATATTATTCAAGGGTGAACTCTTTTAGCGACGCCTACAGCCGGCGCGCACGGTAATTAAGCGCAACTAAAAAATTACGTGAGTAAGATGAATCAATAGAGAATACGCATGAAAAAAATATTTGCTGTCTAACCAGTTTATCAATTAATATATAAAAATAGAATACTGTGAAAACAATATCAAAATTGGCAGAAAAGCAAATGAGATACAATAATTACAACAAATAATATCTGTTTTTCGTTAAGACGCCGTTTTAGCAACTTTATAACTTCGTTGTTGATGATAATATTTTTCAAAAATTCTTTCGTATTTGTTTGCTAGAGCTAAAAACATAATGCGCACACGCCCGATGACCATGTATCTATGCGGACAACTAGGTAAAGGTGTCTACACACCGAAGCCGCCGAGCCCGCCGGCACGAACTTGGCAGACCAATCCGCGCTCCACTGGACGTAGTGGAGCGCGCGGATTGGTCCGCTAGCTTGCGCTGGGCTCGTGCCGGCGGGCGCCCGGCTTTGGTGTGTAGACACCTTAACATAACAAGGTTATAACTTTGTGATTTTTCATAATACAGTTATGACATTTTTTTGTTTCGGATTTCGCATATACTCTGATGTAAGATAAGATGAAGTAATTACCTTGCCACAAACTTTACAAACATGCAGCACGCACTCAAAATGGCTAGGTATGTGCTTGAGTATGAGGTACTTCTCGCGGTAGGAGCGGCGGCAGACGGGGCAGGCGTAGTGCTTCTTGCGGTGCACGTCCAGGTGGCGCTCGCACGCCGCCAGCGACACGAACTGCAGCCCGCACGAGCGGCACCACGTGTCGCGCGGGCAGCGGTGCGAGCGCTGGTGCAGCAGCAGCTCCTTCAGCGACGAGAACCTGGCCCAGGAACAAACTAATTAACCAATGTCAACTACTAAATTGCATGTAGTTTTTGTGTTTAAATATTATCTGCCTTATACTGTTGGGACTCAGGCCTCCTCTAGGAGAGGGAATGGGCCGTAATCCACCACGCGGACCCAGTGCGGGTTGATGAATGTCACATGTCATCGAATTTTTAGTTCTAGGACATGCTGGTTTCCTCACGATGATTTCCTTCACCGTTTTTGAGAGCAGAGGTGATGGATGCGCCTGGCTGGGTTTGAACCCGCGATCTACTTCTAAGCAATCTTCCGAAACAGCCATGTCGGGTGTGGACTCGCGTCAAGCTAAAATTGAGGATGCCGTGTCATCTTTTTAGTCACACCTCGAAGAGCTAACCGCCGCAATTGAGACGTGCCCAGCGCTGGGTTGTGACGCGTTCAGCCTGCTAGCTCGGAGCTTCCGCACACTGTACAAGGACTGTTTTACCTCCAAATCTCACGCTGGAAGACCGGCCGGCAAGGAGGATCGCCGCTATATCCCTTACCGTCAAAGACAATGCCGCCTGACCACCGCTAAGTTCATTTTTGCTTGCACGAAACGAAAACTTCAAAGGGTTTGGTTTGGCGACGCGCCGCAGGATTCAAGCGAAATTTTTTTTTAAGTGATCAGGCTGAAATGACCGCTATAGTACAATAAGCCAACAATATACTCACAACATATCGCAGCCGTCCTCCGTGCAGCGCATGTTGCTGGTGGAGTGCACGACGCGCGTGTGCTCCCGCAGCCGGTTGGGCGACTTGAAGCCGCGCCCGCACTCGCCGCACAGGAACGGCTTCTCCACCGAGCCCGACGAGTGGTACGCGTCCGTGTGCGTCACTAGCAGCGAGAGGCGGGGGAACGTCTTGCCGCAGTCTGTGCATCTGTGGAAGAACATCACTTTAATGTCGAGAGGCACTATGAGTGTTAACGCAACCACATTCAGACAAGAGAGGATATGGGGCTACAAAGTTCTTGGGGAAGTACTGGAGCCACAAAAAACCTAGAAAATGGCAACTATAGGGTAGCACTGTAAACCTAACTGCATTGTTTGTTATCAATAAAGATAATAATTTTGGGCCTGTTGAGACCACAATATTAATTCCTTAGAAAAAAAAAAAGATCTAAGTATCTGTCAGGATGTTTTATCGAGCAGATTTCGAGATTCAGAAAATTTCAAAATACAAAAAAAAAAATATATACACCGTTAAATTTTGATCGTTTTAATCCCGTGGACGGTCGATCCGGTACATGAAAGACTATTGATTTGTAAAGATAAAATTAAAAAATAAAGTACCTTTTTTTCAAAACTCGTAATAATTTACGCATGTACGAAATTAATTTCTTTAAGAAAACGTCAGCTGAGGGAGTCCAATGACCTGTAGGTAGTGTGTACACAACGCCAACTACTACATAAAGGTAATTGGACTCGCTCAGCTGACATTTTCTTAAAGAAATTAATTTCGTACATGCGTAAATTAATACGATTTTTGAAAAAACTACTTTATTTTTTAATTTTATCTTTACAAATCGATAGTGTTTCATGTACCGGATCGACCCTCCACGGGATTAAAACGATTAAAATTTAACGGTGTATACTTGCATGCCACACATTACTTTATACATATACTTGTATGAAATGGATATTTGCGCTGTTACGTGTGCGGGGCAATCCCGCATGAGTAATCGAAATCCCATGATATTAAAAACACTAACAATATCGGCATTTTTGACGGTGTTAGATCAACACAGCAGAACCAGATGGTCCCAAATTATCTTTTAAATATTCGCTAGCTTTGAGCACCGGGAATTTTATATCATCATCATCATCATACACGTCCACTGTTGGACATAGGCCTCCCCCAAGCGTCGCCACATCGAACGTTCCTGTGCATCATTGAATTTTATATTGGTAACAATAATTCAGTTTATGTAAAATGCCGTAAAATTGAACGATTGCTACACAAAAGAAAAATTGTACAAAAAATAATCAAAGCAGATACTTACTCAAATCTACCTTTGGTCATATGATTGTAGCAGTGGTCGCCGAACAAATGATACTTGTCATACTGTTTCCCACAAATGTTGCAGGAGTACACCAGCGGTTGGTCTCCATGTTCTGTTGCAAAATGTGTGTCGAACTCTATTCTATTCTTGAATAACTCATCGCAGTAATTACAGAGGACACCTCCAAGGATGTCTATGGAGCAATCTTCACCAATTTTAGAATCGGATATGTATTTGTCAATAAGTACTTCGCCAAAGTGTTTGGTTAGATGTTTGGCAGCATCCAGTTTGTTGTTGGTGGTCTCGTCGTTGCAGATTGGGCAGGAGTACAGAGCTGTGCAGTGCTCGTCGATGTGGAACTCGCACATATCTATACTCTCGATCGTGTCGCCACATTCTTGGCAATTGTATGGAGGCTTGTCCTTGCCGTGGACAACCTGATGTGTGTGTAATTCCTTTTTAGATGGAAATCTATAATATAAAGGTAATTATTTTAAAACTAGCTGACCCAGCGAACTTCGTACAGCCTAACTATAATATAAAAATGATTTCGCTAATTCTTTTTTTGTTTGTTATTGTGAGAAGGTTTGTATCGAAAAAAAAACAAAAATGAAAATTAGGGTAGTGTAGGGTAGAGTAAGGTAGAGTAGGGTAGGGTAGAGTAGAGTTAGGTAGAGTAGGGTAGAGTAGGGCAGAATAGGGTAGAGTAGGGCAGATAGGGTAGAGTAGGGCAGATAGGGTAGAGTAGGGCAGAATAGGGTAGAGTAGGGCAGAATAGGGTAGGGTAGGGCAGAATAGGGTAGGGTAGGGCAGAATAGGGTAAGGTAGGGCAGAATAGGGTAGAATAGGGTAGAGTAGGGCAGAATAGGGTAGAGTAAGGTATAGTAGGGTGGAGTAGGGTAGAGCGAGAGCGAAGCCGCGGGCAAAAGTTAGTAGTCAATAAATGTAGTATAATATAATTATATCTTTCGATATAGTCAACCAATTGCGATGAAACAAAGCCTAAGTAATTCAAGTTACACAAATGATCTATAAGTTATCGACTTCGATTTCGTACATTTTATGTGGTGCATGCACAATTAAAGACATCTATAGATTTATTATACGTATAATTTGTTGTATATTAATTTTGTGGGTCGAAATTATTATACAAGTGTGGGTACTTTAAAATAAAGAGTTTATGCTTCAATCTCGAACTGCTTGTGCTAGACTTCAATTTGATGAAACACTGAGATGCACACAGCACTTTGGCACATAACTATGTGGTTTTTTTTTCTCTAACTACCTACATGGTTTTTTTTTATTGTTGTTTGTATATATGTTTACGAGCTTAGATTATATCATCTAATATTATGATGTGTATGTTGTGTTGTGGCAAAAAAATGTGTGTTTTTTAGACAAAATGTGTGTTTTTTAGACAAATTATGTACATTTCACAAAAGAAACAAACTAATCTTTAAACTTACTGTTTTTGGCAAGGCTCACATTTGAAGTTGTGAGTTGTGTCAATGTGACTGTTCAGAATTGACTGTTTTGAAAATGTTCTGGAGCAATGTATGCACCTGAAATAAAAAGCAATGAAAATTTTAAATACTCTTCATTTGGTATAAAAAAAAAACTTTGGACCAAAAAATAATTTAAAACATGTTTTATTCGCTCAGCATTTCAATCTTACATACTTAATTAAACCCTCTAGTCACCTATGTTGAATACATCTGATACACTCACATTTATTATGGTTGCACATCTACAACCAAATTATACACTTTAACGGAACAGAAATTGAACAAGTCCGCTACGTTAAATTTCTTGGAGTTTGGATAAATTGTGATATGACATGGCCAAACCACATTGACACAGTATGCAAAAAGCTCAATCAGTACTCATATGCTTTATATAAATTATCAAAAGTTGTTGATCAATCAGCTGTATTAACCGCCTACCATGCCTATGTTGCTTCAACACTGATATACACTGTAATTTTCTGGGGCAACGCCATTAACAGGGATTTAGTCTTTAAAGTGCAAAAAAGATGCGTCTGAGCAATTGCTAAAATCTGTATTCCTGACTCATGTGAACCTCATTTAAAAAAATTTAAGATGTTATATACCTTCCCATGCATTTATGTATATGAAGTAGCCTTATTTGTAAAAGTCAATGAAAAAACTATTTGATAAACTGAAATCAAAAAGACATGTTTAAAATATCTAATGTACCACATAAAACGGCTCAGTTTGACAAAAATTTCTATGGTATGGCATCAAAAATCTACAATAAAATACCTATTGACATTTTGAGCACTATGGAACTTACCCTATTTAAAAATAAATTACGTACTTTCTTAATCGATAAGGCTTACTACACGATCCAAGATTTCCTAAATTAATGAATAATTATGTATTTTTGACTTTTATATTCTTAGTCAATTTTGACATTCGCACACCAGGTGCAACAACGTCATAAGTAACAAATAACGTTTTTTACAGAAGATCGATTATAAAGTTGTTGTTTTGATAAAGTGAAATGTATTTACAATACTATTTTATATCGATGACCAAAATATTGTTTATGCTCCATATTTGAAAATGAAGGTTGCTTCAGAAATAAAAATGTTTTAAAAGTGGTACATCTTTAATATTTTTAAAAACGATACCTACATTTATGACGTTATTGTGCAGAAAGTTAAATTGACAGATCATTTTAGGAGTTACATTTATGATATTGTCGCACAGGATGTAGACGCATGTTTGACATCATTTGTGATCAATAACTCATTTTAGCAATTTTAGCATTTATGACGTTATTGCACCCGGTGTGCGATTATAATTCTTACTCAATTTTGACATTTATAATTCTGACTCAATTTTGACATTTATAATTCTGACTCAATTTTGACTCAATCATTTTAAATATTTTTTTAGTATATTCTGTATTTTATTATCGTATGCCTAATTGGCAGGACATAATGGAACTATAATTTACTATTAAGTCTTAACATCTGTATGTAACCTATGCCCACAATAAAGACATTCTAATTCTGATTCAAATATTCAATCTTTTGAGCTGTTCTGTGACCTATGGGGATTGAAGAGGTAAACTAGACTGGAGTACCCAGTCCCAAACACAAGACCCTGGCAACACATCAGACTGATCCAACATGGGCAGTTAGAGGGCTATAGTCTGTCTAATAAGTCAACCGACTTGGGAATTTTGTATAATATTTAATCATTTAAAAAATACTTATATTCGGTACTTTTTATAAGGTTCTTCTGTTAGTAAACAATGATCTCTATCTCTTAATCAACCTTGATTATTGAACCCGAGTTAACTACATCAGATTTCATTAAATCCTAATAATTACCCAAGTCGTTTAACTTATCAGACAGACTCTATCTTATATATATTATAACTTGATGATTTTGTCAAGATATAACAGGGTTGACGCTTGCTAAAAAAGTAGACTAAATAAAATCAAACATTCATAAATTCTATGATCACAAATATTTTCTCAGTAAAATCTGTTTAGTGGACAGAATCTTTTTTCAGTTCTATAGTAGTCAGCATGATTCATACTGTTACAATCATTGGGTGAATCAGATTCTGAGCTTATTTATTTTTAGCTGAATTTCTCTGAAACTAGAATCTTTTTATATTTGTCAAGTCACACACCTAATAAAACTTTATCATTTTAATAAAATTAATCAGGAATGTGAAACAGAATAATGAACAGGATTTATAATTTTCGTTTTTTTTTTTAGTTTTTGTGTACTTACTTTTTGTAGAATATAATAAATATAATTTGGTATAATTTTATTATGGGTGAAAAAACCCATATTAAAATTTTATTACAATGCAAATAAAGTTCATAATGTTCTTTATTCACATCATAACCAGCACTTGGTAAATTTAATAAATCAATACTCACTTGTGCTTGTTTTTAGCAACGTGAGTCAAGTAGCAATGGTTGCGGAAGCTTGGGTAGCCGGTGAACTGCTTGCGGCACACGACACAAGTGTAGCCGATGTCTGCGTCGCCTATGTCGTGGTCCACGTAGTGAGAGTCGTAATCCTTCTTGTTACCGAATGTTGACTGACAGATGCTGCAGTATATGCCGCCAACCAAGTCTATGGAGGTGAGCTTGCGGCCCAGCACGCTCTCCGCCTGTTCCAGCCAGCCTGCGCCCTCCGGCTGTGTCGGCGAAGCCAGCCCGGCCGGCTGCATCGGGGAAGCCATCACTACCTCTATGTGCTAAGTATGATCCATCTATTACGTTTACATCGGTGTCAAATGGGTGTTGGGAACGCTGCTATTGCAAACATCGTATTGTAATTTAATTTGCGGCTACATGTTTATTGTACTGTAAGTTGCCTGAAAAAAAATGTCGGCATGAGCGATCGCTGTGACCTTGGGCTTTGTGACGGTAACATCTTAGGCATTCTCATTAGACTGATGACCAAATATCGCATTCTAGATAACAACAATCACGTAGTTATTACAAAACTATCATTCCCGCAGCTACTACCTTCATCCACGAATTCTAGGTTGTTCAGCCATTAGCACCGAGAAGTGAAGAATCACTTATCATCTTACCAATGAAAATATCATGCAATACTCACAAATTTTGGATAAAAACATATAAATGAGCATCGGACAGTTGCCCCACACTACATTTTATATTGTAACAGCGGAAATAAACGATAAACTTTAATAAAAACGCAACGCCGGATAACAAACAACGCCAAGAAAACGTGTGGTTTTTGATTTTCTCCGCGTTCCCATAAAAAAGCTTACATTATTAAACATTACTACAGGATAGCTATATCTATTTCACGCAAAGAAAAATGAAACCACGAAAGCTATGTTTAAAGAACAACTACGGTTGACACTGGAACGAAACTCAACAGACTGCCAAAAAATCAATGAATGGAATGATGCGTTCTGAAATATTCTTGAATTACTTTGAAAAAAAGCAAAATTGAAATACAACAATTATCCCACTTTAAAAATTAATACTTCTGCTCATCAATAAAAACGTTACCTGTTTTTTATTAAAATACAATTATACATTATATACATACCATGATTCTTTAACCATTTTTAATGCTCATTCATAAATTCCATGAAACAGTGATCTTGAAAATTTGACATTTTGAATTTATTAGTCAATGTCAATAATAATTGATGTCAATTTTTACTATTGTGGCTGGAAAATTGGAAAATGCGAGTTAACTCAGATATCTAGGTTTTAATATATTTGTAGTGATCGTAGAGATAGCTCATATTATTGGATCAGTATCTAAGCTAGTCAAGTGATTTGTGAATTTTATCACAGTAATTTAATTCTGTGTTTATCATCACAGAAGTGAACGATATGCTTACGATAGCGACAGTGAATGTAAGTTTTTGAGTAAGTTTTAACTATTGATTTTTTTCCTTTATCTCTATTGTTGATTTTTATTTACATTGCAAAAAATTAAATATGTGTTCGCGTATTAGATATTACCTTTATTGCGACTAATATTCATAGTTTTATAAATGTAAAATGATTATGAGTTCAACCAGCCCCTAAGATGACCTTTTGATATTTATTTAAATTGATTGCAGAAGAACTTTCATACTCCTTACTTACCATAATGTAAGAGTTTCACACTGTTGTTTTGTAATCAATGTCAAACACTACTATTGGCACGTTGCCAGCACTGGTCCCGAAATAGTTTACGCCGGCGTGTCGATATTTTCCATTTACTCCACTCCCTGTTTTATTTAACATCACTATTATATTATGGAGCGTCACCACCCTCTCAGTGCGAGTTTCCACGGCTCCATGAGGAGTAGGGACTCTTCATCAACAGTTGGCAGTGATGCAAGAGAGAAAATAAAAGACTGTTTCAGAAAATTCATAGCTTTTATGTTTACACAAGTGGGTGTCGGCGCACTTGTTGTTTGTTACGCGATCCTCGGTGCCGCGGGCTTCATGCACATAGAGAAGGACAACCCTGATGAGCAGCTTGAGCAAGTGCGGCAGCTCCGACGGAACTGTGCAGAGACCCTGTGGAACATTACCATTACGGACAACCTGTTTAATGAAACTTCTTGGGTGTTCAAAGTGAATGAAGTTCTCAAAGTGTTCCAAAACAACATCACTGCTGCTATCCACACGGGCTACAACGGCAGAGCAGCAGAAGATATCTGGTCATTTCCAGCAGCTCTAATGTATTCCCTGTCAGTGTTTACTATGATTGGCTATGGAAATATAGTCCCCAAGACAGTTTGGGGCAAGATTGTAACTATAGCCTATGCTTGCTTTGGCATACCAATCTATGTTTTGTACTTCTGTAATATGGGCAAGGTGTTAGCACAGACATTTAAGTGGTTGTACATTACTGCTCATGAATGTAGCCGGAGGGATGATACTTTGTTTGAAGACGGGGAAATGCAACCAGTTAAACGGAAGATTACGGTGCCTTCAACAGCTTGTTTGTGGGTGATATCATTTTATATCTTGACCGGGACTATTATGTTTGGAGCATGGGAGAAATGGAACTACTTGGATTCAACATACTTTTGTGTGATAAGTTTGTGTAAGATTGGCTTCGGTGACTTTGTGCCGGGAGCAAATATTGTTGATTCTGCTGGTGGTTCTCACTTGAAGCTGGTCATCAATTTTATCTATGTTCTGCTAGGCATGGGTCTTGTCGCCATGTGTTACAACCTCATGTGCGAGGATGTCAGAGTTAAGGTGAGGGAATTACGGGAGGACCTGAGGAACTGCCTTGATGACATCACTCTGAAGATCACTGTTTGCATGAATGACACCAAGTATTATCATCATCAGAAAAATAGCAGAAATGTGAAATGACTGTTTGTATTAATTTATTTGTATAATTATTAGGCAATAATTTAAGCTGTATCCTAAGTTCAATGTAATATTTTGATTTTGAAAAATAAATGCATTTGGAAATTACCTTTTTTCATTTAATACTAACTCGTGCCTGCGAATTCGTCTACTTCAAACTCATAAAAGAGCACAATGAAATTAGGTCGCAATTTGGTAGATACATATAAGTCCTCTTTATTGTGCATCATTCAAAATTACAATATAAGCAAATTCAAGTTTTTTTTTTGTCATGAAACCATACAGGGTTCTGTGAAAGTGTCAGTCGATCCTATCTTATTGTATCTTGGCCTGGGCTGGTACTTCTTTTTCTCATCTCTTAGGCTTAGAAAGATCTCAACGTGCAGTCCTTAAGAGAATGATCAAAAAACCTTTCCGTTTCCCTACCATTCTCCTTTACAAAGAAACTCAAGTACCTACTTAGTGTTAGAAAACTATACCTATTAAAAATCACTCTTCTTACTCACAAAGAAGTACTAAAATTACCAGACTGAGAACATGGTAAGGAGGCGTGTGTTCAAGCTACCTATCATTCCCGTCAAAACAGAATTCGCCAAAAGGTTCAGCACTTATATGAAAACCCTTGTTTACAATAATTTCACCAAAATTCTTAGCTAAAGTAACCTATCGTTTCGTGACGTTAAAACTAAAATAACAAAAGAATTAAGAATTTTTATAAGACTGTTGTTATAATTAGAAATGATCTCAGTTTTAAATAAAATAAGCATTAAATGCCTTTAGTTCTAAGTTTTTGTTATATTTTACAATATTAGTAACTTGTTATGTATAAAAATCCTTTAAGGTTGTTCTTCAATAATTTAGTTTGTATCTACTCTAATTAGTATCTTTGCAATATTAGGTATAATAGACATATTACAAAACTGTTTCATCATTGTTATTATGCGCATACATATTTATAATTTGTAACTCCAAAGAAAACTTGTAAGCTTCCTGCGGGACAGGCCTTGCCTAGTGCAGGAAGTCTTCGGAAATCTATATTTTGTTAATTAAATAATGAAAATCAAAATGTTATAGAAATACCGACACCCTGTAACCTCTTTTCATTAATAAATATAATTATTATTATAAAGAAACAAAATCCTCTTTCTAACATTAAAATAGCCTAAGTTACTCCTTGTAACTAATCAACGACGAGACTTTCATTGGTAGATAGTTGATCTATCTACCAGTGAAAGTCTAGTCAAAATCAGTCGAGCCGTTTTAGAGATTAGCAGACAGACAGACTAGGTGGTGTTAGTTTGTCTAGCAACTTAAAATGGAAAGCACAAATATCCATTACAGGTCGCGCGGTGAATTAAGATCGCTCTGTGAAAGTAGTGGGGGCAATCGGCGCATGTGTACAATTGCGCACAGAATTTCTTAGTATGTTAGGATTTTATTTTTTAATTTCGTATGTTTGAACCTTAGTAACATAACTTATAATAACACTAGTTCTTGCTTGTAATTTATCTTGTAAGTAGGTAAATTCAGAAAAAATTTTTTTTTTAAATTATAATTTAAAAAAAAAATTTCGTTAGTTTCTTTCTTAACGTAACAATTCACGTCGTAAACCATTTTTCTGGCTTGCCGTTTTAAAACTTTATTTTTAACCATTTTTTTTTACCACTACGTATTACTATTACGATAACACAAGCTGTACGCAACAGTACCCAAGTACAACAGTATCCAATGAGATGCGTGAACTCAACGCGGGAATTGAAGAGCGACTGATCTACCAATGACGTGTCGCCGTCGGCGCACACCCCGCACTTCGCCAAATAAACCTTAGAATTGAATACTGCGCATGCGCCTTCCACTTTTGCCGAGCGATCTTAATTCACCGCGCGACCTGTATTATAGAATACTTAATTCAAAAGTCAGGTACAACCTTGTAGCCAGCATTAATCAGCAGCAACTACCTCTGAAAAATAACCTCTTGCGGAATCGGAAGTGCCTTGCTACAGGTTGTGCCCAACGCAGTTCTCGATAATGGGTACTAGGATACTTCCCCCTCCTTGCGTCGTATTCCTAAATGCTGAGGGTCGTGACCTCCCTGCTTCATCACTTTACTTTTTATGGTGTTTTTCCATTTATTCCTGTCTCTGGTGGTGTGAAGGGCCTTGTATACTGTGGAGTCAAGAGCGGTGCGGATCTGGTCAGACCAACGCATTAGGCTGCGCCCGTGAGGCCTTTTTCCATCTACATTACCAGTTACGATTAGCCTTTCCGAGGTTTCCATCGTCTTTCCTTGCAATTTATTTATTTATTTATTTATTTATTTATTTATTTATTTATTTATACTTCATGCACATGAAAGTACAGAGGCGGACTTAATGCCTTAGGCATTTTCTTCCAGTCAACCTTTGGGTGGTGCAGAGAAAAACAGATGTAGGTGCAATAAAAGAAAGAGATAAGGTGATTCCAAGAAATATATAAACCATAATAATACTAATAAACCATAAATATTACAATACACTTACAATTATATAATATATACATACTCAAATTAATAAACTACATACATATATACCCTAATATAGTCAAACAATTGGTTCAAATCGACAATTGGAAAACTTTAACGCTGTGATGATACTACTGCCAACCTCTTGCGAATTATCTCGCGAACTTTAGTTTTGAATGCTAATCGGTTTGTTGCCATCCTGATCTCCTGGGGGAGCGCATTCCACAAAGAAATCGCTTGAACAAAGAAAGAATGGTGAAGAAAGTCAGTATGGTGAATGGGACATTGAAGTAGGCGGTTATAAGATGAGCGCAGATTTCTATTGTGGTTGGCGCAAATATATTGAAAGTGAGGGGCTAAATAGCTAGGGGAATTAGGAGAATCAAGAAATGAAAACAAGGTTGTGAGCGCCCGTTGCTCTCTGCGCTGACGTATGGGCAACCACTTTAGAAGCGATCGATGCGCTGAAACATGATCATATTTACGTAGATTGAAAACGAATCGAATGCAGTAATTTAGAAGACGGTCAAGTTTATTGAGGAGATCTGCATTCAGGTCGTAGTAGCACACGTCGCCATAATCGATGATTGGAAAAATCAAGGTCTGTACAAGCATGGTCTTCGTGCTCGATGGTAACAGGTTCTTCAACCGATACAGAGCTCGCAGCGTTCCTGTAACTTTCTGGCTTACACTAGCCACTTGAGTACGCCAGTTCATTGTACTATCGATGCGCAAGCCCAGATCCTTTACATCGGCGCTAAATGGGACGATCGTACCGTCGAAACGAATTGGTGGCAAAGTAGTACAATCAATTTTAGCGATGCTTCGAGGACTCCCAATGATGATAGCCTGACATTTATTGGGGTTTACTGCAACACCAAATCTATCGGACCAGGCCAATGTGACCGAAGTATTGCAGAATTTTGCGAAGACACTCGGACGACAACCGCGAGGAGATTTTTAGTTAACGCAGAATGGATACGTTGGTCCGAAACGCTGTCCAAGGGATACGAAGCATTTTTCTCCAGCACCACATCTCAAAGGCGTCAATGCGTTTGCGATCTGCTGCCTGACTACGATACTTATGAACCATATAACTTTGGAACCCAGTTCTATCCCTTTATGGGTCAAATTTCAGAAAATCCACTCTTAGTAGTCTTGCGTACGTTATAAAATGAAACCTTGTGCAAACTTTCACACTCCTAGTCACAAGGACTAGGTGTGAAAGTTTTGGCTTTGCGTTGAAATGTCGGTTAGTCAAATTCTCCTTTTATATTCAGACTAGCGGCCCGTCAATAAATATAGCCTATGTTACTCAGGGTGAATGTAGCTTTCCAATGGTGTAAGAATTTTTGAAATCGGCACAGTAGTTTTTGAGTTTATTCGTTGCATACAAAAATACAAATCTTTCCTCTTTATAATATTAGTATAGATAGATTTACTCGTAGATATTTAGATAACACATTGTATTGGGATCAGTTCATAATCACTGACAAGACTATTGTAGCTAGTAAGCCCGATATGTAGGTGATGCATACATTTGAGAGGCGTGTAACGATTGTTGATATAATATTGCGTGAACCTCGTGAAAGCCTACATGGCTTGCGAGGTTATCAACATGAACTTGGCAATCATTGTACCGATAGTCGTGTCAACCATTAGCTAACCTATCGAATACCGTACAGTTGCCATCACGGATCTTGAGCGCTCAGCGTCAGAGTGGGGATCGCTTTGCGCATTCCATACATTGGAACTTTATTCGAGCCAATCGTCTTCGTTGTTAGATACATGCAGCAACGCAAGGAACGAATTAGGAGTGACGTCTATGACGCGATGGCGCGGGGAGCCAATCACTGCGCCCCCGCGTCTCACTTCGCACCACTAAAGAGACCGAATATTTGACTTCTGCGCAATCGCTCAAGATCCGTGATGGCAACTGTAATTAGAGACACAATAGAAAGACAATGAGAGACAGAGGCTTGGGGGCAACGAGCTTCGACTAACATTTTAGGAGACTCACGTTAGGCAGCTGGATCAAAGGGTAGATTCAGAGGGCGGTACCTACGTCTAGCCGTGGCTCGTATTGTTAGGGGGTTCCTCTGTCTGGAGCACTAACCGTCGGTAGTTTTAACCAGGTTTTTACAGTCGTTAATGGCAAGGCGCACTAGTTTATTAAGAGCCCATTTACTCGAGCCTTGAAGACACCTAAATTATAGTCGGACGGGAAGACCACAGCAGGCAAATGGTTCCAGTCCTTCGACGTACGCGGTATAAACGTTGAGGCGAAAGTGCGAAACGCTTAGTCTGGACCGTATAGATGTTAATGTAAGGATGCATGAACAATGGGTGGAGACTTGCCGTACGTCGGGTTGTCTGATGGTAGAAATTTTTAAATATTTTTAGAGAAACAATTTAAAATGTAATATAACAAGCAAGAAAGATGACAAGTATTATAGTGCCTCTGCGAGTTGGTTTCGGCTTCTCATACGCCTTCTCCCCAGGATCCCATTAAGTCTGAAAAAAGAAAGAAAATAATAGTCCTTTATTTTGCACACAGTGTCACAGCAACGATTAGTGTAAGAAGCCGCATAATGATGCCGGTGCGCTTGCGCCGCGTGACCGGCCACGAGGGACGCGCCAACGACACGCTGTTCCAGCCGGCTGCGCGTGCGCCGCCTCTCTCACAGCACACGCTCGTATTCTTCGGAGGCGATGTGCAGGTGTGTATGTACTGCAGGCACGTTCCTACGGCCGCTCATCAGGCACATGTGGGCCATGTACGCCAATCCGGGCGCGCCGGTCTCCATACATTTTATATGGCAACCAGACTTTTAGAGCTACATTAGATCCACGCCACGCGACGCCACGCAACGTGCCGCTACGTACAAATCAGGCGTGGGCCACGTGTGTGTCGGTCTAATGTAGTTCTCGCTTAATGGACACGAAGGAAGAAGAATATGAAGATGATGAGGGATGGAAGAAGGTTGACTGGTAGAAAATGCAGTCCGTCTCTATACTTTTGTGTGCATAAAGCATTTAATAAATAAATAAAGACGGGAGTGGAATTACACGTACATATTGAAAATACCATGATTAGCACAGCTCTATGATCCTCATTAGCTTTACCATTGTTAGGGCCTGTGCACACCACGTTTCTAAGTCGCGCCGTTGATACTCAGGACGCTTGGGGACGTAATTTTTATCCTGTATTCTGAACAAACTAGCTTTTGCCCGCGCGGCTTCGCTCCCGCTCTTCCCTACTCCACCCTACTATACCCTACTCTACCCTACCCTACCCTACCCTACCCTACCCTACTCTACTCTACCCTACACTACCCTAATTTTTTTTTTTTTTTCATAAGAACCTTCTCACAATAACAAATACAACAAAAAAAGAATTACTTAGCGAAATCGGTCCAGCCGTTCACGCGTGATGGCGTGACCAAGGAAATAGGGATTCATTTTTATATATATAGATGTCCCCTCACCAACACATCTCAGTCTGATATAAACAGCAGGACGTATTTTTTTGATGCTGGAATATCATCCAATGATTTCTCCTACTACTTTGGGCGGAGCGAGAGGGCAAGTCAGCCTTCTATTGACGAAAACCAAACCTGTGTCCTTCAGTAACCCCTTTCCGTTCTAAGACCACAGGTTCCTTTTTTAGATAATGGCCGCGATCCTAGTGGGCATCGGCCCTGCTGGGTCCCTACGGAATCCAGCATATTGACTTTTCGTTTCTGGCTCTAACAAATAGCTCTGTAACGTTTGAAACAGTTGGGGGAAAACCATTCAACACTTTTTAGTATTTGAGATAAGAAGAAGTGGTGCAGAATTGTATATCAATGTGCAGAATAGAATAAACTTTATTGTAAACCAAAAAGTAACATGGCATAAACTTAAATCTATGGGTACCTACAATGTCGGTGCAGCCAACTTTCCTGCAGATATCCTCTTTCTGAAAGTTCCTCTCGCTAGCTCTACTTCATACTCTGGACATTAAACCTTGTCTCTTCTGCTCAGGACTACCCAGAAGTGATGCAAGCGCACAGAGACAACCGGAACTACGTGAAGTGGAACTTGGAGAACATGGTGCGGATGCTGGGGAACAGCTTTCCCACCAAACATATATTGGTTGTGAGACCTTCTAGGTAAGGTGTGCCTGTTCTTTATACTGGTTTAAGAGTCGGAAAGTTCGAAGTAAATAGAAATAAAGTGCCTTCTGAACTCCACTGTCATTGAACATTATGACAATTTTAATTTGTTAGCTATTTCAGTAAAATTATTTTGGCTTTGTGACGACTGGCCAGTAGCCTGATTCACGTAAAATCAAACAAGCCAAATATTGTTGAAGTTTTATAGTCGTTCGATCGAAGTCCTATCCAAAAGCGGTATTCACGATCTATCGACTTATTTCCAGTTACATTAATAAGTATTCTACCGGGATAATGTAATACAGTTTTTTTTAAAATCGACGAATTTTAAACAACTTTAAAATCGGTGTCGTTCAAACTCGATTGATGGATGTGAATACGGAAATGGTCTAAACGACTAAATCGCTACGATATCGTTACGGTTTTCATTACGTGAATCGGGCTACTGATATAAAGATTCTTAAAAAGACTCGAGTAGTGAATAACGCAAGCGTGCGAAGGAACACTGGGCCGATTTTAGTCAGTACGAATCTGACTCCTGGGCGAAGGACATCCAATATCCATGGGGATTTCTACCACGAAAAAAAATGTAGTTAGATTACCGTTCTAACGAGCGAAACCTTCAGTTTTTTAACCGCCGTTCCAACTTGCGTTATACGAATTTATCCTACGTAATAACAAACTAACTCTAACTGACGAAACAGGTAACTTGTTTTAAAAATAAAATAAAATTATAAAATAATTTTTTGTGGGTAAAAATAACGAACTTCTATTCATACTTTTAATTCCTGTTTAACTCCTTCAATCACTTAAGGAACTTTTGTTCAAAATTTGATGCTTCTAGACCCAATGATTGAGCTTGATTGAATTAGCCGTGCGGAGTCTGTCAGTGATTTTAACAAATATAAATTACTAGCTCCGGCCAGGTTTCGCCCGTTTGAAAGTAGAAAATAACCTATGTTACTCAGTGATATTGTAGGATTCTACTGGTGAAAGAATTTTCAAAATCGATCCAGTAGTTTTTGAGTTTATTCATGACTAGCCACCAGCGGCTTCGCCCGCGACAAAATACAAACTATATCCTATGTTACTTAGTGATAAAGTAGGATTCTACTAGTGAAATAATGTTAAAAAATGTCCATTAGTTTTTGAGTTTATTCATTACAAACAAAAATGCAAAACTTTTCTTTATATAATACTAGCTTTTGCCCGCGCGGCTTCGCTCCCGCTCTTCCCTACTTCAGCCTACTATACCCTACTATACCCTACTCTACCCTACTCTACCCTACCCTACCCTACCCTACCCTACCCTACCCTACCCTACCCTACCCTACCCTACTCTACTCTACCCTACTCTACCTTACTCTACCCTACACTACCCTACACTACCCTAATTTTCATTTTTTTTTTCCATAAGAACCTTCTCCTCATAATAAAGAACACAACAAAAAAAAATTAGCGAAATCGGTCCAGGCGTTGTTGAGTTATGCGCTTACCAACACATTTTGCGATTCATTTTTATATTATAAGATTAGTATCTAAGATGTAGTTAGCAAAGAGGCCTGCGAAAAGAAGACTGTTCTATTATGTTCTATATTATAGAAGTAGGTACATCGGTGGTTCCAGGATAGAGTACAAGAGTTTCAGCTGTTACGACAACTTCGTGCCGAGCAACAACGCAGGCGTGCCGGAACATACGCCCACGCATGGAGCCCTGCTTCATCTAGAAAGGTAAACTGCTTTCCATGGGCGTACCCAGGCTGTTGTGCGGCAAATCAGATTTTTCATTCGCACTTAGTCAAATAAATGAACGTAACTAAAAAAATAAGACATTTTGCCATTAAATATTAATTATACAATAGCTATTTTAAAAGTAACTTTCGAGGGTCTTCAGCAAAACGGTTTGTGAAGTCTTCTGTGAAAGAATCGCCCATAGCGTTAACAAATATTCTTTGATATTTAAATTCACTTTTCTGAAAAAAACATTATTTTGTAATTATCTTTTATCAAGCACGCATCACTTCTAAGTAAGACTTGATATGGTGACCAATAATATAGGAGTCAAAAAGAAAAAAATCAGATACCTATATGATATGCAGATGCCTAAGCAATCTTGTCTTTCCGTAGGCTTCTCCAAGGAGTCAGCAACAGGATAAAAAGTTTCCCAGCATCAGAACTGACCGAGGCGTTCTCTCCGGTCACTTTGCCTGAAGACATTGACATTGAAGATTTACACGTAAGTTCTTCTTGTAAAAAATGGTGGCAAACTCGTATCTAAGTGCCCATCACGTAGCCACCACGTGTCTTGGTGACCTGGGCCACCACTGTTCTATAGAAGTAGTTAGTAGACGAAACGAACGAACTACCTGCCACAATTTTTTTTATTAGGAAACGAAAAATAATTTGGCCTCTCCATACAAACGGTCCAATTAAGTTTTTAATTTTGTATGGTGAGGCTAATTTTTTTTTTAATAATAATAATAATAATCATTTATTTCACTCTCTTCACAAAGCTATACTAATGAATGTGTAATTCTCACACAAGGTACAAAAAAAACTAATTATGCTCAATTAATAATATTAACAATAAACAAGTGGTATAAGTCATATTAATGCACACATGTAACACTTTGTGAGAGCTTGGAGTCAATAATATCATGACTGGCCTGTTGGTCTAGTGGTGAGTGACCCTGACTGCTATGCCGGAGGTCGTGGGTTCGATTCCCACCATTACAAATGTTTATGTGATGAGCATGATCATTTTTTCTGTGTCTGGGTGTAATTTATTATAATACGTATGTATTTAGAAATATATAAGTATTTTTATCAGCTGTCTAGTAGGTACTCATAACACAAGCTCTGCTTAGCTTGGGGACTAGACGGTGTTGTGTGATAGTTGTGGAATATTATTATTATGAATAATGGGATACCCTGTGTGACGGATAAACCACCTCACCCCAAATTAGTGCCGTTGCTTAATTAATTATTTGTAAATTCATACAAATTACTAAACAGAAGTTATGAACATTGTTAACAATTTTGCGAGAATACTGACTAAAAAAAATAATTTTCCTAAATCCATAAAGAAATTTAGAGTAGCGTTGAAAGGCCTCCAACAAGGTCGACCGATGACCTGGTCTGGGTTGCGGGAATCCGATGGATGCGTGATGCACAGGACCGGTCATTGTGGCGACGCTTGGGGGGCGCCTTTGTCCAACAGTGGGCGTCTTTCGGCTGATAATGATGATGATGATGATGAGTGACAGTAATACTATTTATAGTTACAGAACATCAGACCATGAAAAGGGGTAGTGAAAATAAACAGAAAATATTAATTATAAAATCAATCAGCTGTGGAGGAAAGGAAAGAAGAATGAAGGTTTATTAAAAAATCCTCAGTTTCCTGATACTGCAGGGTTTTCTGAAAGAAACTTTATTGTACCTCAGATAAAAGTTCCGATTCGGAACCAAAATCGGAATCGGAAGGCGATGGTGTATGTGAAATCATCATCAAAAGATCCGTACTTCGAAATTCAAAACCGATCCTCTTCCGTCTATACAGTTGCCATCACGGATCTTGAACACTTGCGCAGAAGTCAAATATTCGGTCTCTTTAGTGGTGTGAAGTGCGACGCGTGGCCGGGGAGTGTCAGTGATTGGCTGGCTGCGCCATCGCGTCATCGACGTCACTCATTCGTTCACTGCATTGCTGCATGTATCTAACAACGAAGACGATTGGCTCGCCAATGTAAAAGGAATGCGCAAAGCGATCCCCACTCTGACGCCAAGCGTTCAAGATCTGAAGATCCGTGATGGCAACTGTACTTTAATACAATGTTTACAATAGTTTACATAGAATTGTCAAATAAATAAATAATACTCAAGATGGAACTCAAAGAGATCCATCTTTTCCAAAAACTAATTTCACTAATAGATAAATTTAACTCGAATTATCCAGCAATGTACTTATGTGCCCCATTGTAACGAAACCATAGCGCGATCTAACTCGATCCCAACGCCATCTATCGAGGCATGAGACAACTCTATACATTTCAACAGCAGTGGGTTAGCTATTCGTGTGTTACGTGTGTAGAATTTTAGTAATATTTAAATTCACTTTTCTGAAAAAGCAACCTTTACGTTTTATTTCTATTTATCTAACATTTATTGTCTTCCTTTCATCAAGCACGCACGACTTCTAAGAGTATCAACATATTTTTTTTTTCGTGTTTTGAGAGTATTTATTGTCTCAAACATCCAAAATTATTTTGGTTCATGGAGGGCTTGTTTCAGAAATAATAAATTGAAAAAACGACGAAAAACATACATAGTACTTCCCCAAGTGTCGTCAAAATGAACGATCCTGTACATCTCGCATCCATCGCATCCCGCTAGGCTTAAAGTCACCCAAAGGGCAATGGAAAGGGTTATGCTCGGAGTTTCCTTGCATGATCGCATCAGGTATGACAATATTCGCAAGAGACCCAAGGTCACCGACATAGCCCGAAGAAAATCATAATAGCATTGTTTAAACTTTATCTGATGTTCTGTATACAATAGCAAATATCAACATGTACGATTTCCGCGATAATCTGTTCACAATAGTCAGCAATTAACTAGAACTTGCTATCGCTAATCGCAAATTAGCGTAAACGATGTGATAGTTGCGGTGTTTGAGCTCCTGGAAGACTTTTGTTACAATATTATCTGTTAATCTTTTCTTTATAATCTTGATAATCTTGAATTGACTTTTATCTAACTTCAAAAAAAAAACTAAAACCTAACTAAATAAATAACGTACTTACATAAATAAAATACAAAAACACAAAGTACACTCAGGCGTCGAAGTACTCCTCCACATCGCTGTCATCTGGAAATGTGCACAGAAGACTGGCAGCATTGCCACGTTGAATGACAATGCTAATTCTTTGGGCGAAAAACGAGCCAGCCCTCTCTGGTCACGCAAGGTGTCGATCAGTCGGCCTGAAATTTCCTTAAAAAGGTGACGCGCACTTGGACCCCATGACCCAAGCGTTTCGACCCCAAACAACTCAAAACTGTAATTACCAATAAGGTTACAGTATTTTCGCCGTTTATGGGTCTCAGCAGCCGCAGCGGCAGCGCCAGCACAGCCTTGGAATAAGGAATGGCGCAAGGGTGTTGACACAGGTTGAGTCCCACACCAACGGCCTACCCACCTGCCACGGTACCAACATCATACTTTTTCAAAGATAGCACACGTGAATGTCGCAGGTTTTCAAATAATATAATTTAATAAGAATGTTTATCTTTCATGAACAATATTGACCTGAATATATCTTAGATAAGACGTAGAATAAGATGGCCTGACCACTTAGATAGCTTCCTTATGAATTAGCATGAAGTGACTCAGATCCGGGAACAATGGAAGAACAGCAGGGAGGTCTTTCGCAGTGGGAAAGGATAGGCTAGATATAATAAAAAGATATTTATTAATTGAAAGGTATCTAAGGTAAAAGACAGGGAATGTTCTCATGAACTTATTTTGAGTAAACACATCTAATTATCACCCAATTTTTTGCCTGTAACCCTTGATTTGTATCTATATTGCAATGCTATTGCGTTAAATATAATAAGAATATAATATTCCACAACTATCACAACGCCGTCTTATCCCAATCTAAGCAGAACTTATGTTATGAATAATAAACAACTGATAAACATACTTCTGTATTTCTAAATACATACATATTATAGATCAATTACACCCAGACACAGAATGAATGGTCACCACATAAAAACATTTGTCCTGGGTAAGAATCGAACCCGCGACCCGGCATAGCAGTCAGGGCCACTAACCACTAGACCAACAGGCCAGTCATATAAAACGAATATTAACATGATCATAAAACTTCTGATTCTCTTTAACATTCTGCATCATATTGGTAAATGATAGATAATATTTATTTTGCAAACAGGTTTTTTATTAAAACACTTTTACACGTATTTTTTTTGTGTGCATCAGAATGGCGGGTGTAATTTCCAGATTTGCCTAAATTTATTATAGTTATTGGGTACCTTCTGTGTACCTTTACGTACCTCTTTTGAAAATCTGTGTACCTAAACGCATACAATGATATTTTAAAAATTAGGTACACCCGCCATCCTGACGTCAGAACCGCGGGTGTACTGCTAACTAATATATGTAGCCAAGCGTACTGTATAAGTAAATTTGGTACCTCTTGTGTACCTGCAGATACAAGTATTAAATAAACGAAATACTGTAACATTGCTGCGAAAAAAAGAAAAGATTTTTCTTAGACGACTTTACTATTTTATAATCTATACATATAAATAAAATTGGAGTGTCTGTTTGTAATATTGAAATAACTGATTTTTACTACATGCATATGAATATACGGTACATACACCAAAATATTTTTTTTTTTAATTTTTGTCTGTCTGTCTGTTTGTCCGGGCTAATCTCTGAAATGACTGGACCGATTTTGACGGGACTTTTTTGGCAGGTAGCTGATGTAATAAGGAGTAACATAGGCTACTTTTATTTTAGAAAAAATAAATTCAAATTCCTGTAGTCCACGCGTAAAATAGTAACGCCGTCTAAGAAAAATCTTTTCTTTTTATCGCAGCAATGTTACAGTATTTCGTTTATTTAATACTTGTATCTGCAGGTACACAAGAGGTACTAAATTTACTAATACAGTACGCTTGGCTACATATATTGGTTAGCAGTACACCCTCGGTTCTGACGTCAGGATGGCGGGTGTACCTAATTTTTAAAATATCATTGTACGGGTGTAGGCACACAGATTTTCAAGAGAGGTACGTAAAGGTACACAGAAGGTACCAAATAACTGTACAAAATTTAAGCAAATCTGGAAACTACACCCGCCATTCTCATGCACACTTTTTTTTTGTCAGTTTAAACTATGTAGTTGAGGCCGGTGTTTCCTAGCTGACTACCCTGAGAAGAAACACCGAAACAAACTCAGGGCTCAAAGTCTCTTTTAAAGTCCATACATGTAATGGTTAAATCATTTAAGAGATGGTCTTTTGAGGAAATAACCACACAGATTTGAGTGGACCTGTCCAGTCAGTACAAGCATTTATCAGTATTCGTATAGCTCAACTTAGAACTACCAAGGAGTTCAACGATTTGACGAACAATACCAAGGAAAGGACAATTGGGTAGGCCGCAGAAGTACTCAAATTGCCAGACATACGTCAAAATAACTGAAAAGAACAAAAAATGATCCACATAGTCTTAACTACTTACTTAATTTAACAGACTTTATTTTAAACCTATAATTCCATCTCCAGAACTCGGCCATCCACCCGGCTGAAGCCAACAAGTCCAACGGCACGAAGGCGTCGGCGAGCGGCTCCCACGAGCCCGAACTGCCCCGCGACCCGCCGGAGCACAAGCCGTGAGTAGGTTTAGTTCCAATGGATGTTGTACTGTATCTACTGTCGCGTTTACTTTAATGTATCTGGGGCCTTACCATGATGGGTTACGGCCTGGTCACGAACGATGGCGCACTAGTTTTTATTAAGAGCCTATTCACTTTAGCTTTGAAGAAACCTAAATTATAATAGGACGGGAAGACCGCAGTAGGCAAATTGTTCCAGTCCTTCGATGTATGCGGTATAAATGACGAGGATTTAAAATGATGTTGACTTATTTCTTAAGCAAAGAAAGAAAGAAAGAAATGAAGTTTATTTAGCACACAGACACACACAATTAATGACTTTAGTTTTTGGGAACACATTTATTATGGGTAATACTATATCTATAGAATTTTTTGCCAGACTCTGTGTTTGCTGATAGCTACAACCTATGGGTATTTAAGTCGAGAGTAAATATATAATCGCCCGTTCTTATTATAAAACCAATTGTTCCATCAGTTGCAGCGACACAGATCCTCTGTGGTGGAGAGACAAGTTCTCCCTAGACGAGACGCAGCTCACCCTGGTGGGGTTCAGCAAGGGCTGCGTGGTCCTCAACCAGCTCATCTACGAGTTCCATTACGTCAAGACCCTGACTCCTGGAGACGCGCACATGATGAGGTAAGTTAGAAGTATCTATCAATGTTTCTAGGCTAGACCATTGTAACGACTTTGGTCTAAGCGGCTCGGGTAATGACAATGATCCGAAATTATCTCCTGCGCATCGTTAAGCGTGGTTTCAATTTGCTCGTGCTATAAGTCTGTTAAATCAATTTAAAAAATCTATGACTTTTAAACGAAGTGCAATGAAACTCTCATTGTTTATCTATAAATTGATGTCAAAAACTTTATTTAATTTTTTTTTTTTTTTAAACCAAAACGTTAGTAGGGATGGGCCGATTTTTTGCACGCACGTGTATATCCTGTGTACTTGCCTAATCTCCATTAAAATTTACTACCCTGAACTTAATTTCTATCTGGAGGATTTTCTTGTCACGAACCGACTTTGACAACTTAACCTAATTTGAGTCGTATTCCTTTTATTATTTAGGCACAACCATGAGCAACATTTTGATGATACCCTTGTCTGTTCCAGGTTCATGTCTCGCATAGCGGACATGTACTGGCTGGACGGCGGACACGCGGGCGGCAAGAACACCTGGATCACGTCGCGCAGTCTCCTGGAAACTCTCACCAGGCTCAGTAAGTGACACCTGCTTCCTTTAGCAGTCTTCTGCTATAGTCTATTCACGTTAAGAAGATAGTGACTTGTGGCGACATCTATGACGCCACATATGAACTACAAGAAATACGAACTCCTACATCGCGATCGCGCAAATGTATATACTCATAAGTGTCTACAAGTTGAATGACCTTGAAAAATAATTGTCGTTTTGGCACGGTTGCACGAAATTTTTTTGGCCGAAAATTTTGGTTTCTGTACATTTGTTTTTCCTAAAAAAATCTAGAAAAAGTTTTTTTTTTGGCGATTTACGTAAAAACGCGCAATTACGTAATAATTATACGTCGGGGCATTCGAGGGGAGTTCTCCACGCGATTTGAGTATAACCGACAGCCTCAATTCATCTATCGGGCTGTTCCCCAGACCAGACATAACATTCGTCTGGTCGGAGAATCCTCCCTTTTTTAACGGAGGCATGTGGGACTTTACTCTATGTTCCGGATAACTCCAAACTGGTGACCCTCGACAAAATCTACTGGGGCCAGGGTTAGTTTCGAAAGACAGGTCGAGCCCCGGTATGAAGGCTAGAAGGAACGTGGTGGGTCTTTTAGTCAGTAAGAGTCTGACACTATCTCCCGCTCCGCCCAAGAGCGGGGGTTGTCATTGAATGATTTTTTCCCACCATAAAAAAAGGTGTGGTTTTAGTGAATAAAAGTCTGTCACGCCTTCTCGCTCCACCCTAGAGCAGAAGAAGTCATCAGATGATTTTTTTACCTTAAAAATAGCACTCTAGAACACCATTAAAAAGAAAATAGGGGCATTGTAGCCTATCATTAAAAAGAAAATGATTTTGTTTCAGATGTCAACGTGTTCGTCCACGTCAGTCCTTACCAAGTACAAGATGAGAGCAGACCCTGGATCGGCAGGGAAGAGAAGGCTTTCACAAGTCTTCTCAAGAAACTTGGAGCTAAGGTAAGGTCACGTTTTAATTTGTACTTTATGTCAATATCATAACAGTTTACATTTCTTTGGCTAATCTGGGAGAAACTGAATGACTGCCATATCAACGAAAAACCGATACTACTGGGACTAAAAGCACAAAATAGATAGGTACAGAAGACAATCTCATGTATGTACTTCACTTTTTATACCTACGCTCGGTGGACGCACACTAATAAGCGTTTGAGCCGGAACTGTCCGAGACGCTCCCGAGACATATGTCTGTGAGCGGTGTCTATGTGTGCGTTGCTCGAGCGCGCTTTGTATGTAGATTGACTTCTGTACCTATCTATTTTGTGCTAAGAGTATATAATATTGCATAAGGTTTATTTTTATGACATTGGCAAGCACTAAGAGAGGGTTTTCCAAAATTCGTCCCCTAAAGAGATGAAACGGGGGTCCAACGTTTGTGTGGAGAAACCTACTTTCATGCGAACGAAGCTGCTGCCAGAAGCTACTTTATATATAAACTAGTTTTTGCACGTACATAAAATATAACCTACTAGCTTTTGCCTGCGCGGCTTCGCTCCTGCTCTTCCCTACTCCACCCTACTATACCCTACTCTACACTACTCTACCCTACCAAACTTCACAAAAACCATTTACTAAATAGTCCGAACAAAACCTAAACATTTGGTTTGGATAGGTGAGCCCGTTCTTGAGTTATAAAATTACAATTAAAAGTGGCATTGATTTATATATATATAGATGTCACTCAGGAATAAAGCAGCTTTCTGTCGGTGAAATAATTTCAGCAATCGGACCAGTACTTTCAAAGATTACCTCCTACAAACAAAAAAAAACAAACTTTACCTCTTTATAATATTAGTGTAGATGGCGAAGTTATTTGGTGCTGTATTTTTCTATTTGATCAATGTTAAAAATTTGAAATAGTTTAAAGTATTCGACTGCATTTAAGTGGTGGCCGAGTGGTAACGTCCCCGGCTTACGAGTTGTAGGTTCAAACCGAGCCAGGCGTATTACTTGGTGTAATTTATTTCATCACCACTGCTCTCAAAACGGTAAAGGAAAACATCGTGAGGAAACCGGCATGTCCTAGAATCAAAAATTCGAAGGCATGTGACATTCACCAACCTGCACTGGACCCGCGTGGTGGATTACGGCCTATTCCTTTCCCTAGAGAGGAGGCCTGAGTCCCAGCAGTGGGGACATCAAAAAGGCTGATGATAATGCTAAAAGGTTCTGTGCATAAACTAAGCTAAAAGAAGAAAAAATAAAAGTACCATTTGTTTCTTGCAGGTAAACAGATACTTGCACGACCAGCCCGGCATGACGCATTCGCTCCACATGCACTTCGAGGTCCTCGCCAACTTCAAGAGCATGCAGGACTGCATACCAGTGGGTATACCGGATACCTCTGATGAAGAGGCTTAATTAGCGATGCGCGATGCCGAAACGTTTTATTCGATTGTTCGAACATCTCGATTATTCGACTTTATCTCGAGTCCAACTGGGTCTGTTTTTCCGGGTGAGTTGTTCCTCGATGGTTTAGGGCTATATTTCAACACACACTATGGCAGCGCGACCAGCCATGGTGTCCCGGTGAAATATAGACTAGACACCAGAGTCGCCACACATCCGAGCTGGTCGCCCCACCGAATTGGTTGCGCAACCTAACGGACACCAGGTGAGTAACTCTCTATAGAGCTGTATACATTTTGTTGGTAGCGGCGACTGGTCGCTCCGCCATGGTGTCTCTGTGGATAATAGCCCTTAGGGTTCCGCCGTGAGAGTGGCTGATACCAAAATGAAGAATCGAAAACTAGCGGTTGATTCCGTTGACACTAAACAATCGAAAAATATCTCGATTTATTTTGTAGAACGGTGAGTTGATATTGGTTGACTTGATGGTTTATTTTAACGTCTCCGATTCTTTTGATTGTTAAAACATCTCGGAATTGCCCATCGCTAGGCATAATAACTTCAAGATAGTGCGAGTTGGAGGCTTTGCCATGACGTGATAAAATATCAGGCGTGCGAGCATGAAGGAGGGACGGAGCTATACATCCTATACAAGGTGTAAGGGACTGCCCTCCACAAACTTTGAGGGCTTGATCAGTAGAGGAAACTGAACAACCATCCACAAAAAAGCAAAAAAAATATCGGCCTCGCCATACACATTGTCCAATCAAGTTTATCATTTTGTATGGTGAGGCAGATTTTTTTTTTCCTTTCCTGAAAAAAAATCTTGTGTAAGGTGGTTCAGTTTCGTCTATGGAGCAAACCCTTAAAGTTTGTGGAGGGCTGTCCCTTATACCTTGTATAGGGTGACTGGTAATTAGTGACCGATAATTATACACGTGATTGTACTTATGCTTATTTATTTATTTATTTATTATATTCTTTATTGTACACCGCGCTTGAACAAAAAAGATACAGGACAAACATTATTCAAAATAAGTGTACAATGGGCGGCCTTATCGCACAGGGCGATCTCTTACAGACAACCTTTAGATGGACTGAAAGAGAGTAGAAAGATATAGGGCTGTCAGTGTACATCAGAATAATACAAATATGAAATAACAACACAAATACATACATATAGTCTAAGATCCGATTAAGAACGACCTTCATCGGTCTGTTTAATGGATGAAACGTATTTTATTATAAATTTAGTGTATTAAATAATATATCGCGGGTGGGTTGCCTAAGAAATTCCTGGCCAGACTATTATTAATTTAAAATTGAAAATTTATTTTATTTTTAGAAAATTGCACAACCGTTATCCATACCAGATTTTTTTGCAGACAACACTATAACATCGTATTCGTAATGAAACAGCGTTTATTTTGATATAGAATTTGTTGTATATAAAAAAATACACACCTGTTTATGCATACCTGTTTATACCTGGCAACCCATAGCTATGCCAGGAAACAAATAGGCAACCCAACATTTTTATGTTCTAAAGGCTTTACTCTTTCGGTTAGTATTAAATTTATTCGTTAAACACACCGGTGCATTTTACAAAAAAAAAAAAAAATGTTTGGCCAGGAATTTCTCAGGCAACCCACCCGCGTTATATTATTTAATATACTAAATTTATCATAAAATAGGTTTCATCCATTAAACAAACCGGTGAAGGTCGTTCTTAACCGTATCCTGGACTAATACATTACAAAAAATATACTAATAAATATTAAATATGTAATCAAGCCAGGAGAAGACAAAATCAAAGTGAAAAGTAATGCTCCTTCACCATTTTTAGGGTTCCGTAGCCAAATGGCAAAAAACGGAACCCTTATAGATTCGTCATGTCTGTCTGTCTGTCTGTCCGTCCGTATGTCATAGCCACTTTTTTCCGAAACTATAAGAGCTATACTGTTGAAACTTAGTAAGTAGATGTATTCTGTGAACCGCTTTAAGATTTTCACACAAAAATAGAAAAAGAGCAATAAATTTTGGGGGTCCCCATACTTAGAACTGAAACCCAAAAAATTTTTTTTCATCAAACCCATACGTGTGGGGTATCTATGGATAGGTCTTCAAAAATGATATTGAGGTTTCTAATATCATTTTTTTCTAAGTTGAATAGTTTACGCGAGAGACACTTCCAAAGTGGTAAAATGTGTGTCCCCCCCCCCCCTCTAACTTCTAAAATAAGAGATGATAAAACTAAAAAAAAATATATGATGTACATTACTGTGTAAACTACCAACGAAAATTGGTTTGAACGAGATCTAGTAAGTAGTTTTTTTTTAATACGTCATAAATCTAAAAAATACACTATTATTAAAACATCGATCAAAGTTACAACGAACTAGAAGAACTTTTATATTATGTTACTTGCTGCTACGGAACCCTCAATGGGCGAGTCCGACTCGCACTTGGCCGGTTTTTTAAACGTTGGCAGCGTTTGAGCACGTCTCACTTCAATAGGTAACGCATTCCACAAACGAGCAGCTTGGACTGTAAACGATTTGTCAAAAAACGATGTGGAAATGTGGAATGCATACGAATACTTAATTTCAGATTATCCGACGATCTCAAGGACCTAGAATGTGTGTCAAAAAGGAACTGAAAGCGTTCTTTAAGATAAAAAGGAGTAGAAGGATTAAAGAGCACATTATAAAGCAATGAAAGTATATGAGCATTGCTTACAGACAACATTCCCTAAGAAACTTTTTTTGTACTCATTATTTAACCGGAACATGTAGGTACCTACACTGATTACATGCACCGATCCAGTTTGCAAGCGGCGCGGGTGCACTATCACTATTATAGATAAAGTACATGAGACAACGGCGTTCCGCGGCTAACACCTGAGAGGTCGCAGGCGCGTGCGCGGGAATTTGCGCGAACAGCTGTTTTATTATTGTGATAAAACTAATGAGTATAAAAAAAAATTTGGGAAAGACGTTTGTAATCATGAGCCACGTGTATAAGTATCGGTCACTAATTACCAGTCACCCAGAGCTCCATCCCTTTAATAGTTCAGCTTAGCTCGTCAAATGGATCAGCTAAAAAGCTCGCGGTAGGGCCTCAGGTAGAATCAATTTAATGGCGGCATGGAACACTCTGAAACTAACGAATAAACGATATTAAAAGTAACCCTGTATTATTAATCATATAAACGAAAATTGTGTATGTTCTGGCCATTTTGGACAGTATTTATGATGATAACGTTCTGTACAAGTATCAAGCATAGAGTATATTTTTTTGGGCAATATTAATTTATAATTTCAGACTGAGAATTAACGGAGTTACTTTGGTTCATCTAATTAAAAGTTAGAATATAAATATTGCTTTGGCTAACTGGCCAGAATACCTACTACTACAAAAGTTGGAACTCTCGTTGTATTGCTGCTTTTTGGATGGGTTGTGAAAAATCGAGATAGGTTAATTTTTGGACGAAGTTGGATAATTAAGAAGGAACATTGAAGAAGGTTGTGGGAAAAAAATTGTGAAAACTCAAGACTGTGAGACTTGAGGAAATATCAAATTAAGTTTTATTCAAATATTTTTCTGGGCAGACACTTTCTATGCCCTAACAAGCCATAGAGGCTTAGAATTAAGATTATTTTTTCAAATGTGCAATTGTCTATGATAGGTTTCAAAAAGAGTTTTAAACTCGCATGCTTCTTTTACGAGAGGTCTTCTCAAGAACTGATTTTTGTTTATTAATTAAATAACGACTATTTGTTATTTATTTATAATTCTAAGTTAATATTGTGAGATTAAGTTATTTAAGCGGGTTGTTGAAACTTGTTTGACATTACTAATGAATTTTGTCATTTTAAACTATGTTCCAATTGCCAATAAGTACATTTTACTGTATTTAAGCCGTCGTCTTAGTATATAATGAAGCTAATTCCTCGCTTTTTTAATGTTAATTGTATAACGCACCCTCTCCAAGAGTCGCATTGTGGCAATCTTAGATTAATCCTGTAGGGACTTTGACTTCCAAGGACAAGAGTCTGATGTACTGGAAGTCTCTGTAAAGGGGATTTACTTATCTATGGTAATCCTGCTCTAATTTATACATCTGCGTCTAAACCCCGAATTCTCATTTCCACTTAACTGTCTATGGTCGTCTCCACTAGATTGCAAATGGACACTTATATTGTGCGTTTCACTCCTTCGCCGTAATGTTGGCTCCCCTGTCTGTCTACAGAAAAAAGAAGGGAAAAAGAAAAGAGTTGCCTACTCTACCAAATTTTTTTGCACGAAATGTGAAACGAAATCGATTTTAACGGTACTCGCACCACTTTATGGAGAATTATGAGAAAATGGGGTTTTTTTTTTAAATCTGTTCTAAAAGGAAGTTGTTAATGGAGAAGTACAATATTGTGGCGTGGCATTTTCAGTATTTGAAAGAATTGCAGGACAGTCGAAATGGTGCCCAGCGTCGTGTATTTTATTCAAAAATAGTTTTTACAGTTTCCAAAAGAAAAAAAAAACAAACATATAAGACAATAAAGTTTTTGTGAAAAGTAATGAAATATCAGTTAATCTGGGGCAATTTTAAGTAATTTCATTGCTCAAAATATAGCAAAACTGTTTTTCCTTATTGCCAACATTACGGCGAAAGTGAAACGCACAGTATATGTTGAGAATTCGAGACTAATATATAAGTAATATGTGCAATAAATGTGTTTTACTTAATTGACTTGTACTGGTTGCAAGAAAGCAATATTAATTAATATAACCACCTACCATATTGACCCTAGGTGTACTTTTTATTGTGTACTTGTAAAGGACCTGTATTTTTTTAATAGTATAATAGTGTATTGATTCTTCAATATTTTTTGTGAACGCAAGAATTTCTGGCAATACAAAATTAATGTATATTTTCGAGTACCTGTTACCCCCCTAAAAGTATTTTTTAAGGCTAGGCTGGGCCTACAAATTATCATTTAAAAGATAAAACTATGTTTAGGAAGAAAACGAATTCATGTAATTCAATGTACTACGCGTTCCAAATGAGAATAGGACCGATTCCTACGTTTTGACGTCTCGTCGTACTGTCAAATCGAAGAAATTTTGGCAAAATTGAAGAACTTACAGATGAGTAAAAGTGAAGAACTGGATTAAGTTCACAGTTCATAAATAAATTAAATTTTTCGTAATTTAATTAATGTTTAAAAAATTCTTTCCTCGATTTGACGGTAAATCGTGACGTCACAACATGGCGGGCGATCCTATTCTCATTTGGAACGCATTGTAATAATTGTATAGTGTAAATAAATTGCTTTAAAAGGGACATTTATTTGGATAGAATGAAATTGATCTCAATTTGTTGAATAAAATTATTTTTAAAGCAAACAGTGTATTTTCATTTTGTTTGATGTCTCTCCTTCCCCGAAGAGTACCCACCCATCATAGATTTTATTTCATTACAGTAACCGATCGATTGAATCGAAAGAGCATTGTATCTGACACAGCCGTGAGACAATGTTGTAGTTTTTTAATTTAATTTTAAGTTTCTACGTTTCTAATATTTAGTTATATAGAGGTCAGTGCTATGAATGATAAATGTCTATTCTTTCTTCTTACTTTCATCCCACCAGTTGGTCCAGTAAGAATCTCAAAAACTGGAACACCTAGCAAAGATCTGTTTTCTCCCAAATGTCACTAAGGGCCAACGCTGCGTAAAGCGGGAGCCCGCGCGTGCATCAGTCGCGTGTGTCGTGTGCGTTGGTCCCCGGAGCGGGAACCGGTGTGTGCATCTGGATTGAGGGCCCATTTTTTAAATTCTTATGAAACGAAACGAGATTTACAGGGAATTTAGTTAAAAATTAGTAAAACTTAAAGCAATGAGCCATAAATTTCTTAAACGTAACATAAAAAAGTTATGATTAAATAACGTGGGCCCTCAATCCAGACGCTTGCATAAAGAGGCATAGTCTAAATCTCGGAAAGTACGATGTCTGGGTAAATAATTATTATTTAGGATTTTAGTTAAGAACTTCTACAACAAACAACAAGCAGATTTACATTCAAAATCAAAGTTCGCGAGTTGATTCGTAAAAAGTTGGCAGTAGTTTCATCACAGCGTTAATGTTTTTCTATTGTCGATTTGGACCAATTATTTGACTATTTTAGTGCATTTATGTAGTGTATTAATTTGAGTATGTATTGTATAGTTGTATATATTTATTCTATGGTTTATTAGTATATCTATTCTATGGTCTATTAGTATTTAAATTCTTGTATTTGTCTTTTTCTCACTCTTTTATTGCACCTACCACTACTTTTTCTCCGCATCACCCAAAGGTTGACTGGAAGAGAATGCCTAAGGCATTAAGTCCGCCTCTGTACCCATGTGCATAAAGTGTTAAATAAATAAATAAATAAATAAATAATACCCGGCCCCATCAACTCAGAAAAAATCCTGAAAGTACAGCGCCAACTCTCGGGAACTAATTAATGCATAGGTACCAGAAGAAGTTTTCGGTGGTAATTTTGGATTGCGAGAACCGATTTTAATAATTCTTTTTTTGTTTGAAAGAAGATACGTTCAGGATAATAAAATATGTAAACGAAGTTAAAAAAAAATGCTTGCATATACGATTATACTACAAACTTAGTCCAGAAATTATTTTGAACAGCCTTTTTGTCTTTTTTGACCAAAAATTTTCTTTCCATCAAGTTCAAAATGATTTTCCTAGAAATCCCTTATAAAGTTCTACTTTTCAGATTTTTTTCATATTTTCTAAACTTATGGTTCAAAAGTTAGAGGGACACACACACATTGTTTTTTACTTTTGGAGCGATTATTTCCGAAATTATTGACATATCAAAAAATGATTTTAGTAAACCCCTATTCATTTTTAAATACATATCCAACAATATATCACAAGTTAGGGTTGAAATTAAAAAAAAATCACTTCCCACTTTACATATAAGGGGGCTACCCCAATATTTTTTTTTTTTTCAATTTTTATTTTACCACTTTGTCGGCGTGATTGATATGTACCATATTGGTACCAAATTTCAGCTTTCTAGTGCTAATGGTCACAGAGATTAACCGAGGACAGACAGACAGACATGGCGAAACTATAAGGGTTCCTAGTTGACTACGGAACCCTAAAAATCCGCTAGGATGTTCCGTGGGTAAAAATAACGAACTTCTATTCATACTTTTAATTCCTGTTTAACTTCTGTTTAAAATATGATGCTTCAATGATTGAGCAATGATTGTATTAGCCGTGCGGAGTCTGTCAGTGATTTTAACAAATATAAATTATTAACTTCGGCCAGGTTTCGCCCGTTTGAAAGTAGAAAATAACCTATGTTAGTTACTCAGTGATATTGTAGGATTCTACTGGTGAAAGAATTTTCAAAATCGGCCCAGTAGTTTTTGAGTTTATTTATGAGCGGCTTCGCCCGCGTCAAAGTACAAACTATATCCTATGTCCTATGTTACTTAGTGATAAAGTAGGATTCTACTAGTGAAAGAATGTTAAAAATTTGTGCATTACTTTTTGAGTTTATTCATTACAAACAAATAAAAAACTTTTCTTTTTATAATATTAGTATAGATGTAGTTAGCAAAGAGGCCTGCGAAAAGAAGACTGTTCTATTATGTTCTATATTATAGAAGTAGGTACATCGGTGGTTCCAGGATAGAGTACAAGAGTTTCAGCTGTTACGACAACTTCGTGCCGAGCAACAACGCAGGCGTGCCGGAACATACGCCCACGCATGGAGCCCTGCTTCATCTAGAAAGGTAAACTGCTTTCCATGTGCGTACCCAGGCTGTTGGGGGGCAAATCAGATTTTTCATTCGCACTTAGGCAAATAAATGAACGTAACTAAAAAAATAAGACTTTTGCCATTAAATATTAACTATACAATAGCTATTTTAAAAGTAACTTTCGAGGGTCTTCAGCAAAACGGTTTGTGAAGTCTTCCGTGAAAGAATCGCCCATAGCGTTAACAAATATTCTTTGATATTTAAATTCACTTTTCTGAAAAAAACATTATTTTGTAATTATCTTTTATCAAGCACGCATCACTTCTAAGTAAGACTTGATATGGTGACCAATAATATAGGGGTCAAAAAGAAAAAAATCAGATACCTATGTGATATGCAGATACCTAAGCAATCTTGTCTTTCCGTAGGCTTCTCCAAGGAGTCAGCAACAGGATAAAAAGTTTCCCAGCATCAGAACTGACCGAGGCGTTCTCTCCGGTCACTTTGCCTGAAGACATTGACATTGAAGATTTACACGTGAGTTCTTCTTGCAAAAAATGGTGGCAAACCCGTATCTAAGTGCCCATCACGTAGCCACCACGTGTCTTGGTGATCTGGGCCACCACTGTTCTATAGAAGTAGTTAGTAGACGAAACGAACGAACTACCTGCCACAATTTTTTTTATTAGGAAACGAAAAATAATTTGGCCTCTCCATACAAACTGTCCAATTAAGTTTTTAATTTTGTATGGTGAGGCTGATTTTTTTTTAAATAATAATAATAATCATTTATTTCACTCTCTTCACAAAGCTATACTAATGAATGTGTAATTCTCACACAAGGTACAAAAAAAACTAATTATACTCAATTAATACTATTAACAATAAACAAGTGGTTTAAGTAATATTAATGCACACATGTAACACTTTGTGAGAGCTTGGAGTCAATAATATCATGACTGGCCTGTTGGTCTAGTGGTGAGTGACCCTGACTGCTATGCCGGAGGTCGTGGGTTCGATTCCCACCATTACAAATGTTTATGTGATGAGCATGATCATTTTTTCTGTGTCTGGGTGTAATTTATCTATAATATGTGTGTATTTAGAAATATATGTATAAGTATTTTAATCAGCTGTCTAGTACTCATAACACAAGCTCTGCTTAGCTTGGGACTAGACGGCGTCGTGTGATAGTTGTGGAATTTTTTTTTTTTTTAATTGAGATAAACTAGTGCTTGACTGCGATTCCACCTGATGGTAAGTAGCGATGCAATCTTTGATGGTGAGGCGCACTATCCCATTATTAATAATAATAATGGGATAGTGCGCCTAATAATGGGATACCCTGTGTGACGGATAAACCACCTCACCCCAAATTAGTGCCGTTGCTTAATTAATTATTTGTAAATCCATACATGAACATTGTTAACAATTTTGCGAGAATACTGACTAAAAAAAATAATTTTCCTTTAAATAAAGAAAGGGGATTGCCCATTTGAGGCCATGAGCGGTCAATTGACTAGAGAAAAAAATACTTTGTTCATTAATTTTGCCATAAAAAATATGTATTCCCTTAGTTCCAAATGAGCGCCACTATAAACAATAAGTGCTAAATAAAAAGTAACTTTATGGAAAAAATAATCGTTTTATCGTTGATAGTTATATTTGATGTCCGTCTTTGGCCTGGAACACCATAGAGGCTGGGCAATCCCCTTTAGAGTAGCGTTGAAAGGCCTCCAACAAGGTCGACCGATGACCTGGTCAGGGTTGCGGGAATCCGATGGATGCGTGATGCACAGGACCGGTCATTGTGGCGACGCTTGGGGGGCGCCTTCGTCCAACAGTGAGCGTCTTTCGGCTGATATGATGATGATGATGACAGTAATATTATTTATGGTTACAGAACATCAGACCATAAAAAGGGGTAGTGATGACTTCTTTGTACCTCAGATATAAGTTCCGATTCGGAACCAAAATCGGAATCGAAAGGCGATGGTGTATGTAACATTATCATCAAAAGATCCGTACTTCGAAATTCAAAACGATCCTCTTCCGTCTATACAGTTGCCATCACGGATCTTGAACACTTGCGCAGAAGTCAAATATTCGGTCTCTTTAGTGGTGCGAAGTGCGACGCGGGGGCGGGGAGTGTCAGTGATTGGCTGGCCGCGGCCGCGCCATCGCGTCATTGACATCATTCATTCATTCACTGCGTTAATGCATGTATCTAACAACGAAGACGATTGGCTCGCCAATGTATGGAATGCGCAAAGCGATCCCCACTCTGACGCCAAGCGTTCAAGATCCGTGATGGCAACTGTCAGCAACAATACAATGTTTACATAGAATTGTCAAATAATACTCAAGATGGAACTCAAAGGGTTCCACCTTTTCCAAAAATTAAAATATTACTTTTTATTTTATTAAAAAAATTAAACTCGAAGTATCCAGCAATGTATTTATGTGCCCCATTGTAACGAAACCATAGCGCGATCTAACTCGATCCCAACGCCATCTATCGAGGCATGAGACAACTCTATACATTTCAACAGCAGTGGGTTAGCTATTCGTGTGTTACGTGTGTAGAATTTTAGTAATATTTAAATTCACTTTTCTGAAAAAGCAACCTTTAAGTTTTATTTATATTTATCTAAAATTTATTGTCTTCCTTTTATCAAGCACGCACGACTTCTAAGAGTATCAATATATATATTTTTTTCGTGTTTTGAGAGTATTTATTGTCTCAAACATCCAAAATTATTTTGGTTCATGGAATGGTTTTTTAGAAATGTAGTAAATAAGTAAGAATAACAAATAAAGACAGAGAAGATATTTCTTCGGTTTATCTTCATTTATTTTTCCTTACAAAGCAAAATTAAAAAAACAAGCAGAATTAATCGACGTGATTTTATCGATAACGATATTATTGATGCAAAATTGACTTGTGCATCACTATGTTTACTGACATTTTTGCATCTGCCAATCACAACCGCTGCATGTTCCCCCGTCCCCTGTCCCGCGCTAGTGAATCGTGTGCCTAGACGAAATCGCTCTATCAGCTCTCAAGTGGTTTAATTCTCTTTGGCCCACCCCTAACGTTTTGGTTTCAAACACGAAACTTAGATGAAAAACTAAAATTAATTAAGTAAAGTTTTTGACATCAATTTATAGATAAACAATGAGAGTTTCATTGCACTTCGTTTAAAAGTCATAGATTTTTTAAATTAATTTAACAGACTTACTTATACCACGAGCAAGTTGAAACCACGCTTAACGATGCGCAGGAGATAATTTCGGATCATTGACATTACCCGAGCCGCTTAGACCAAAGTCGTTACAATGGTCTAGCCTAGAAACATTGATAGATACTTCTAACTTACCTCATCATGTGCGCGTCTCCAGGAGTCAGGGTCTTGACGTAATGGAACTCGTAGATGAGCTGGTTGAGGACCACGCAGCCCTTGCTGAACCCCACCAGGGTGAGCTGCGTCTCGTCTAGGGAGAACTTGTCTCTCCACCACAGAGGATCTGTGTCGCTGCAACTGATGGAACAATTGGTTTTATAATAAGAACGGGCGATTATATATTTACTCTCGACTTAAATACCCATAGGTTGTAGCTATCAGCAAACACAGAGTCTGGCAAAAAATTCTATAGATATAGTATTACCCATAATAAATGTGTTCCCAAAAACTAAAGTCATTAATTGTGTGTGTCTGTGTGCTAAATAAACTTCATTTCTTTCTTTCTTTCTTTGCTTAAGAAATAAGTCAACATCATTTTAAATCCTCGTCATTTATACCGCATACATCGAAGGACTGTAACAATTTGCCTGCTGCGGTCTTCCCGTCCTATTATAATTTAGGTTTCTTCAAAGCTAAAGTGAATAGGCTCTTAGAAACTAGTGCGCCATCGTTCGTGACCAGGCCGTAACCCGTCATGTTAAGGCCCCAGATACATTAAAGTAAACGCGACAGTAGATACAGTACAACATGAACAACATCCATTGGAACTAAACCTACTCACGGCTTGTGCTCCGGCGGGTCGCGGGGCAGTTCGGGCTCGTGGGAGCCGCTCGCCGACGCCTTCGTGCCGTTGGACTTGTTGGCTTCAGCCGGGTGGATGGCCGAGTTCTGGAGATGTGGTTATAAGGTTAAAAGAAGGTCTGTTAAATTAAGTAAGTAGTTAAGACTATGTGGATAATTTTTTGTTCTTTTCCGTCACTTTGACGTATGTCTGGCAATTTGAGTACTTCTGCAGCCTACCCAATTGTCCTTTCCTTGGTATTGTTCGTCAAATCGTTGAACTCCTTGGTAGTCCTCCGTGGTAGTTGAGCTATACGAATACTGATAAATGCTTGTACTGACTGGACAGGTCCACTCAAATCTGTGTGGTTATTTCCTCAAAAGTCTATCTCAGACACTAATCTGCATTGTTCTCTTATGATTTAACCATTACATGTATGGACTTTAAAAGAGACTTTGAGCCCTGAGTTTGTTTCGGTGTTTCTTCTCAGGGTAGTCAGCTAGGAAACACCGGCCTCAACTATAGTACAATTCACGAATGATGGCGGGCGTGAAGTTAGCCTTTGCGAACGTTCGCGCATACTACACTCTTCTCGCACACGCACTTCGCCATTTGGTTCCTAAAACACGTTACTGCGCAGCCTTCTGCGCAAACTTCACGGCCGCCATCATTCGTGAATTGTACTATACATAGTTTAAACTGACAAAAAAAATTACGTGTAAAAGTGTTTAAAAAAACCTGTTTGCAAAATAAATATTATTGTATAGTCATTGGGGTGGGCCGATTTTTTTGCACGCACGTGTACGTCCTGTGTACTTGCCTAATCTCCATTAAAATTTACTACCCTGAACTTAATTTCTATCTGGAGGATTTCCTTGTCACGGACCGACTTTGACAACTTAACCTAATTTGGGTCGTATCTCTTTTATTATTTAGGCACGACCATCGACTTATATTCGAGCGATAGACAAGCCCTTTCATGGAAACTATTTGTCAAAATACTGAAAATTTTAAACATAAGTTCGCTGCAGCGCTACATTGGCAATATGTCGTCTAACAGAACTATTAAAACGTGCAGCGCTAAGATAGCTTTAGAGGAATATTTTTTTCGCGAACAAAATGTCTTAAGCGCCCTAAATTTCGTGGGACTTACTCGTTTCGTTCAACATAGTGTAATGTTCAAGGTATACAGTCGACATTACACCTGAGTCGACTGAATTGAGTGTTCGGCACGCCTAATCTAGTGCCTAGTACATATATATTGTTGGGCACGACCATGAGCAGCATTTTGATAATACCCATATGTCTGTTCCAGGTTCATGTCTCGCATAGCGGACATGTACTGGCTGGACGGCGGACACGCGGGCGGCAAGAACACCTGGATCACGTCGCGCAGTCTCCTGGAAACTCTCACCAGGCTCAGTAAGTGACACCTGCTTCCTTTAGCAGTCTTCTGCTATAGTCTATTCACGTTAAGAAGATAGTGACTTGTGGCGACATCTATGACGCCACATATGAACTACAAGAAATACGAACTCTTACATCGCGCAAATGTATACCTATATGTCTCTACAAGTTGAATGACCTTGAAAAATAATTGTCGTTTTGGCACGGTTGTACGAAATTTTTTTGGCCGAAAATTTTGGTTTCTGTACCTTTGTTTTTCCTAAAAAAAAATCTAGAAAAAGTTTTTTTTGGCGATTTACGTAAAAACGCGCAATTACGTAATAATTATACCTGGGGGCGTTCGAGGGGAGTTCTCCACGCGATTTGAGTATATCCGACAGCCCCAAATCATCTATCGGGCTGTTCCCCACACCAGATATAACATTCGTCTGGACTTTACTCTATGTTCCGGATAACTCCAAACTGATGACCCTCGACAAAATCAGGTTTTAAAATTAAGCCATTAATATTTAAGCAAACATTTCATTGAACAGTATTTTCAAATATAATTATTAAGTAATAATTTTAAAATCTAATCATAATCGTCGACGGCGTGCTGTGGCCCAGCAGGGGAATTTCACGAATCAATTGCACGAGGAATTTCTGAAAAGGAAACCCTAGGCCTAGAAGAAGACCCTAGAACGCAAAGATCAAATGAAGGACTTGGGGCAGTGTAGCCTACCATTAGGAAGAAAAAAGGGGCAGTGTAGCCCACTATTTAAAAAAAAATAGGGGCAGTGTAGCCCACCATTACAAAGAATAAAAGGGCAGTGTAGCCCATCATTAAAAAAAAAAGGGGCAGTGTAGCCCATCATTAAAAAAAAAGGGGGCAGTGTAGCCCACCATTACAAAGAATAAAAGGGCAGTGTAGCCCATCATTAAAAAAAAGGGGCAGTGTAGCCCATCATTAAAAAAAAAGGGGCAGTGTAGCCCACCATTACAAAGAAAAAAAGGGCAGTGTAGCCCATCATTAAAAAAAAGGGGCAGTGTAGCCAATCATTAAAAAAAAGGGGGCAGTGTAGCCCACCATTACAAAGAATAAAAGGGCAGTGTAGCCCATCATTAAAAAAAAAGGGGCAGTGTAGCCAATCATTAAAAAAAAGGGGGCAGTGTAGCCCACCATTACAAAAAAAAAGGGCAGTGTAGCCCATCATTAAAAAAAAGGGGCAGTGTAGCCAATCATTAAAAAAAAGGGGCAGTGTAGCCCATCATTAAAAAAAAAGGGGCAGTGTAGCCCATCATTAAAAAAAGGGGCAGTGTAGCCAATCATTAAAAAAAAGGGGCAGTGTAGCCCATCATTAAAAAAAAAGGGGCAGTGTAGCCTATCATCAAAAAAAAAGGGGCAGTGTAGCCCATCATTAAAAAAAAAGGGGCAGTGTAGCCCACCATTACAAAGAAAAAAAGGGCAGTGTAGCTCATCATTAAAAAAAAGGGGCAGTGTAGCCCATCATTAAAAAAAAAGGGGCAGTGTAGCCCATCATTAAAAAAAAAGGGGCAGTGTAGCCCACCATTACAAAGAAAAAAAGGGCAGTGTAGCCCATAATTAAAAAAAAGGGGCAGTGTACCCCATCATTAAAAAAAGGGGCAGTGTAACCCAACATTAAAAAAAAGGGGCAGTGTAGCCCACCATTACAAAGAAAAAAAGGGCAGTGTAGTCCATCATTTAAAAAAAAAGGGGCAGTCAGTCCATCATTAAAAAAAAAGGGGCAGTGTAGCCCATCATTAAAAGAAAAAAGGGCAGTGTAGCCCACCATTACAAAGAAAAAAAGGGCAGTGCAGCCCACCATTACAAAGAAAAAAAGGGCAGTGTAGCCCATCATTAAAAAAAAAAGGGCAGTGTAACCCATCATTAAAAAAAAAGGGCAGTGTAGCCCATCATTAAAAAGAAAAAAGGGCAGTGTAGCCCACCATTACAAAGAAAAAAAGGGCAGTGCAGCCCACCATTACAAAGAAAAAAAGGGCAGTGTAGCCCATCATTAAAAAAAAAAGGGCAGTGTAGCCCACCATTAAAAAAAAAGGGCAGTGTAGCCCATCATTAAAAAGAAAAAAGGGCAGTGTAGCCCACCATTACAAAGAAAAAAAGGGCAGTGTAGCCCACCATTACAAAGAAAAAAAGGGCAGTGTAGCCCACCATTACAAAGAAAAAAAGGGCAGTGTAGCCCACCATTACAAAGAAAAAAAGGGCAGTGTAGCCCATCATTACAAAGAAAATGATTTTGTTTCAGATGTCAACGTGTTCGTCCACGTCAGTCCTTACCAAGTACAAGATGAGAGCAGACCCTGGATCGGCAGGGAAGAGAAGGCTTTTACAAGTCTTCTGAAGAAACTTGGAGCTAAGGTAAGGTCACGTTTTAATTTGTACTTTATGACAATATCATAACAGTTTACATTTCTTTGAAAAATCTGGGAGAAACTGACTGACTGCCATATCAACGAAAAACCGATACTACTGGGACTAAAAGCACAAAATAGATAGGTACAGAAGACAATCTCATGTATGTACTTCACTTTTTATACCTACGCTCGGTGGACGCACACTAATGAGCGTTTGAGCCGGAACTGTTCGACGAGTGATCCGAGACGCGACCGAGACATCGTGTCTGTTAGCGGTGTCTTTGTGTGCGTTGCTCGAGTGCGCTTTGTTTGTAGATTGACTTCTATACCTATATATTTTGTGCTAAGAGTGTATAATATTGCATAAGGTTTATTTTTATGACATTGGCAAGCACTAAGAGACGGTTTTCCAAAATTCGTCCCCTAAAGAGATGAAACGGGGGTCCAACGTTTGTGTGGAGAAACCTATTTTCATGCGAACGAAGCTGCTGCCAGAAGCTACTTTATAAAATGGCGATTTCTATGTAATCAATGTATAAAGAATCCGACTGCAAGTTGGTGGCATTTATATGTATATGTATGTATAGTTAAATCATAAATTTGATGCCACCAACTTTATCACACTGCTGTTAGCGAACTGTATTTTATGCTGTATAACAGCAAATAAAGGTGCTGATAAACTTGAGCATTCTTGCGAATGTTACATTACATTCGCAAGAATGCTCATTATATTATCAAGCGTTCTGGCGAGCATTCTAGCGAAGGACAGTAAATTTCCTTCGAATTTTTCGTTCGCTAGAATGCTCATGAAAATGTTCGTAGCAATGTTTGGTCCTATGCTTGGCTCGGCTCGTTGTTCAGTTCGACAAACTTAAAAATGGTGAATGCTCAATGTTCTGTTACAAGAGAATGCTCAGGTCTATCAGCACCTCTATGAGAACAAAACAAAAATCACCATCGCACGGAAACATTCGTGAGGTGCTCCGACTCGGTCAGCTGTTTATTAAACATAAAGAATTGAAAGATCCATCTATTTCTTGCAGGTAAACAGATACTTGCACGACCAGCCCGGCATGACGCATTCGCTCCACATGCACTTCGAGGTCCTCGCCAACTTCAAGAGCATGCAGGACTGCATACCAGTGGGTATACCGGATACCTCTGATGAAGAGGCTTAATTAGCGATGCGCGATGCCGATACGTTTTATTCGATTGTTCGAACATCTCGATTATTCGACTTTATCTCGAGTCCGACTGGGTCTGTTATTGCGCATGGCACGTTCATTCACGAGTTGTTCCTCGATGGTTTAGGGCTATATTTCAACGCACACCATGGCAGCGCGACCAGCCATGGTGTCCCGGTGAAATATAGACAGACACCAGAGTCGCCACACATCCGAGCTGTTCGCGCCACCAAATTGGTTGCGCAACCAAACGAACGCCAGGTGAGTAACTCTCTATAGAGCTGTATACATCTTGTTGGTAGCGGCGACTGGTCGCTCCGCCATGGTGTCTCTGTGGATAATAAGCCCATAAGGTTCCGCCGTGAGAGTGGCTGATATCAAAATGAAGAATCGAAAACTAGCGGTCGATTCCGTTGATACTAAACAATCGAAAAATATCTCGATTTATTTTGTAGAACGGTGAGTTGATATTGGTTGACTTGATAGTTTATTTTAACGACTCCGATTCTTTCGATTGTTAAAACATCTCGGAATAGCCCATCACTAGGCATAATAAGTTCAAGATAGTGCGAGTAGGAGGCTTTGCCATGACGTGATAAAACATCAGGCGTGCGAGCATGAAGGAGGGACGGAGCTATACATCCTATACAAGGTGTAAGGGACAGCCCTCCACAAACTTTGAGGGCTTGATCAGTAGACGAAACTGAACAACCATCCAAAAAAAAACGAAAAAAAAATGGGCCTCGCCATGCAAATTGTCCAATCAAGTTTATCATTTTGTATAGTGAGGCTGATTTTTTTTTTCCGTTTCCTGAAAAAAAACCTTGTAGAAGGTGGTTCAGTTTCGTCTACGGAGCAAACCCTTAAAGTTTGTGGAGGGCTGTCCCTCATACCTTGTATAGGGTGACTGGTAATTAGTGACCGATAATTATACACGTTATTGTACTCATGCTTTGTCAGACAACATTACATAAGAAACTTTTTTAGTACTCATTATTTAACCGGAACATGTAGGTACCTACACTGATTACATGCACCGATCCAGTTTGCAAGCGGCGCGGGTGCACTATCACTATTATAGATAAAGTACATGAGACAACGGCGTTGCGCGGCTAACACCTGACAGGTCGCAGGCGCGCGCGCGCGAGTTTGCGCGATCAGCTGTTTTATTATTGTGATAAAACTAATGAGTATAAAAAAAAAATTGGGAAAGACGTTTGTAATCATGAGCCACGTGTACAAGTATCGGTCACTAATTACCAGTCACCCAGAGCTCCATCCCTTTAATAGTTCAGCTTAGCTCGTCAAATGGATCAGCTAAAAAGCTCGCGGTAGGGCCTCAGGTAGAATCAATTTAATGGCGGCATGGAACACTCTGAAACTAACGAATAAACGATATTAAAAGTAACCCTGTATTATTAATCATATAAACGAAAATTGTGTATGTTCTGGCCATTTTGGACAGTATTTATGATGATAACGTTCTGTACAAGTATCAAGCATAGAGTATATTTTTTTGGGCAATATTAATTTATAATTTCAGACTGAGAATTAACGGAGTTACTTTGGTTCATCTAATTAAAAGTTAGAATATAAATATTGCTTTGGCTAACTGGCCAGAATACCTACTACTACAAAAGTTGGAACTCTCGTTGTATTGCTGCTTTTTGGATGGGTTGTGAAAAATCGAGATAGGTTAATTTTTGGACGAAGTTGGATAATTAAGAAGGAACATTGAAGAAGGTTGTGGGAAAAAAATTGTGAAAACTCAAGACTGTGAGACTTGAGGAAATATCAAATTAAGTTTTATTCAAATATTTTTCTGGGCAGACACTTTCTATGCCCTAACAAGCCATAGAGGCTTAGAATTAAGATTATTTTTTCAAATGTGCAATTGTCTATGATAGGTTTCAAAAAGAGTTTTAAACTCGCATGCTTCTTTTACGAGAGGTCTTCTCAAGAACTGATTTTTGTTTATTAATTAAATAACGACTATTTGTTATTTATTTATAATTCTAAGTTAATATTGTGAGATTAAGTTATTTAAGCGGGTTGTTGAAACTTGTTTGACATTACTAATGAATTTTGTAATTTTAAACTATGTTCCAATTGCCAATAAGTACATTTTACTGTATTTAAGCCGTCGTCTTAGTATATAATGAAGCTAATTCCTCGCTTTTTTAATGTTAATTGTATAACGCATCCTCTCCAAGAGTCGCATTGTGGCAATCTTAGATTAATCCTGTAGGGACTTTGACTTCCAAGGACAAGAGTCTGATGTACTGGAAGTCTCTGTAAAGGGGATTTACTTATCTATGGTAATCCTGCTCTAATTTATACATCTGCGTCTAAACCCCGAATTCTCATTTCCACTTAACTGTCTATGGTCGTCTCCACTAGATTGCAAATGGACACTTATATTGTGCGTTTCACTCCTTCGCCGTAATGTTGGCTCCCCTGTCTGTCTACAGAAAAAAGAAGGGAAAAAGAAAAGAGTTGCCTACTCTACCAAATTTTTTTGCACGAAATGTGAAACGAAATCGATTTTAACGGTACTCGCACCACTTTATGGAGAATTATGAGAAAATGGGGTTTTTTTTTTAAATCTGTTCTAAAAGGAAGTTGTTTGGGGAATGGAATGGAGAAGTACGATATTGTGGCGTGGCATTTTCAGTATTTGAAAGAATTGCAGGACAGTCGAAATGGTGCCCAGCGTCGTGTATTTTATTCAAAAATAGTTTTTACAGTTTCCAAAAGAAAAAAAAAAACAAACATATAAGACAATAACGTTTTTGTCAAAAGTAATGAAATATCAGTTAATCTCTCCAATTTTAAGTAATTTTATTGCTCAAAATATAGCAACACTGGTTTTCCTTATTGCCAACATTACGGCGAAAGTGAAACGCACAGTATATGTTGAGAATTCGAGAGTAATATATAAGTAATATGTGCAATAAATGTGGTTTACTTAATTGACTTGTACTGGTTGCAAGAAAGCAATATTAATTAATATAACCACCTACCATATTGACCCTAGGTGTACTTTTTATTGTGTACTTGTAAAGGACCTGTATTTTTTTAATAGTATAATAGTGTATTGATTCTTCAATATTTTTTGTGAACGCAAGAATTTCTGGCAATACAAAATTAATGTATATTTTCGAGTACCTGTTACCCCCTAAAAGTATTTTTTAAGGCTAGGCTGGGCCTACAAATTATCATTTAAAAGATAAAACTATGTTTAGGAAGAAAACGAATTCATGTAATTCAATGTACTACGCGTTCCAAATGAGAATAGGACCGATTCCTACGTTTTGACGTCTCGTCGTACTGTCAAATCGAAGAACTGGATTAAGTTCACAGTTCATAAATAAATTAAATTTTTCGTAATTTAATTAATGTTTAAAAAATTCTTTCCTCGATTTGACGGTAAATCGTGACGTCACAACATGGCGGGCGATCCTATTCTCATTTGGAACGCATTGTAATAATTGTATAGTGTAAATAAATTGCTTTAAAAGGGACATTTATTTGGATAGAATGAAATTGATCTCAATTTGTTGAATAAAATTATTTTTAAAGCAAACAGTGTATTTTCATTTTGTTTGATGTCTCTCCTTCCCCGAAGAGTACCCACCCATCATAGATTTTATTTCATTACAGTAACCGATCGATTGAATCGAAAGAGCATTGTATCTGACACAGCCGTGAGACAATGTTGTAGTTTTTTAATTTAATTTTAAGTTTCTACGTTTTTAATATTTAGTTATATAGAGGTCAGTGCTATGAATGATAAATGTCTATTCTTTCTTCTTACTTTCATCCCACCAGTTGGTCCAGTAAGAATCTCAAAAACTGGAACACCTAGCAAAGATCTGTTTTCTCCCAAATGTCACTAAGGGCCAACGCTGCGTAAAGCGGGAGCCCGCGCGTGCATCAGTCGCGTGTGTCGTGTGCGGCGGTCCCCGGAGCGGGAACCGGTGTGTGCATCTGGATTGAGGGCCCATTTTTTAAATTCTTATGAAACGAAACGAGATTTACAGGGAATTTAGTTAAAAATTAGTAAAACTTAAAGCAATGAGCCATAAATTTCTTAAACGTAACATAAAAAAGTTATGATTAAATAACGTGGGCCCTCAATCCAGACGCTTGCATAAAGAGGCATAGTCTAAATCTCGGAAAGTACGATGTCTGGGTAAATAATTATTATTTAGGATTTTAGTTAAGAACTTATATAATATTTTAAGAAATTCTCAAATCTGTAGAATATCATATTACAGATTTATTGCGGTTTACCTTGGGCCCTCAATTCAGTAATGTCATTTATAAAGAATCTGCAAAAACTAAGTTTATTTGACAAAATACATACATACGACTTTATTATATTCTAATTAGATACCTCTACGAATTAGTAAAAAAGAAAACCATTTATGAACTGGTTTTTACCTTAATGTTTTTAAATTAAATGAATTTTAGTTTTGTTGTAAATTGCCTTAGCATGTTCCTGATAGAAGTTTTATGTAGTTATAAGATAATGCCGCCAATGCCGAAGAGAGGCCAACCGAACAATTTGATAATACCCGGCCCCATCAACTCAGGAAAAATCCTAAAAGTACAGCGCCATCTCTCGGGAACTAATTAATGCATAGGTACCAGAAGAAGTTTTCGGTGGTAATTTTGGATTGCGAGAACCGATTTTAATAATTCTTTTTTTGTTTGAAAGAAGATACGTTCAGGATAATAAAATATGTAAACGAAGTTTAAAAAAATGCTTGCATATACGATTATACTACAAACTTAGTCCAGAAATTATTTTGAACAACCTTTTTGTCTTTTTTGACCAAAAATTTTCTTTCCATCAAGTTCAAAATGATTATCCTAGAAATCCCTTATAAAGTTCTACTTTTCAGATTTTTTTCATATTTTCTAAACTTATGGTTCAAAAGTTAGAGGGACACACACACATTGTTTTTTACTTTTGGAGCGATTATTTCCGAAATTATTGACATTATCAAAAAATGATTTTAGTAAACCCCTATTCATTTTTAAATACTTATCCAACAATATATCACAAGTTAGGGTTGAAATTAAAAAAAAAAATCACTTCCCACTTTACATATAAGGGGGCTACCCTAATAATTTTTTTTTTCAATTTTTATTTTACCACTTTGTCGGCGTGATTGATATACATATTGGTACCAAATTTCAGCTTTCTAGTGCTAACGGTCACAGAGATTAACCGAGGACAGACAGACAGACATGGCGAAACTATAAGGGTTCCTAGTTGACTACGGAACCCTAAAAATCCGCTAGGATGTTCCGTGGGTAAAAATAACGAACTTCTATTCATACTTTTAATTCCTGTTTAACTTCTTAACTTTTGTTTAAAATTTGATGCTTCAATGATTGAGCAATGATTGTATTAGCCGTGCGGAGTCTGTCAGTGATTTTAACAAATATAAATTACTAACTTCGGCCAGGTTTCGTCCGTTTGAAAGTAGAAAATAACCTATGTTACTCAGTGATATTGTAGGATTCTACTGGTGAAAGAATTTTCAAAATCGGCCCAGTAGTTTTTGAGTTTATTCATGAGCGACTTCGCCCGCGTCAAAGTACAAACTATATCCTATGTCCTATGTTACTTAGTGATAAAGTAGGATTCTACTAGTGAAAGAATGTTAAAAATTTGTGCATTACTTTTTGAGTTTATTCATTACAAACAAATACAAAACTTTTCTTTTTATAATATTAGTATAGATGTAGTTAGCAAAGAGGCCTGCGAAAAGAAGACTGTTTTATTATGTTCTATATTATAGAAGTGGGTACATCGGTGTAACTAAAAAAATAAGACTTTTGCCATTAAATATTAATTATACAATAGCTATTTTAAAAGTAACTTTCGAGGGTCTTCAGCAAAACGGTTTGTGAAGTCTTCCGTGAAAGAATCACCTTTAGCAAAAGTTTAGTGTATAGTAGAAGTGCGGGTGAGCGAAAATAAAAGTCACTGCTTGTACTCACGGTTTACTCGACCGGTCCATACACAAAATACATACAACACAGAAGGAGAACAGACAGGAGAAACACAATATACGGTCACGACACAGTACAATAAAATAGTCCACATAAATATCCAAGATCGCGTAACAATCCACATTAGCGAGTCGCGTTAGTTCGATGCGCGGGCGCAGGCGGTAGGCGGCGAGGTCTACGTCCGACTGACCCACATATCACAAAATGTTAAGGTTGAGCAGGGGTGCTCAACCGTCTCGCACGCTGGCCCGCGCGCTGGGGCGACCGACACCATCCGACAGCATAATGCTAAACATTATGAATGCCGTGAATGTAGTGTAGTGTTATTGATAAACGTACACGATAATATTACTGTGACTGTGTTAATGTTGTGTTTTATTGGTGGTGTGTTGTGTGAGTCTATTATAAACATAAATAAACTATATGGTAGGGGTGAACCCTACACACCCATAGCGTTAACAAATATTCTTTGATATTTAAATTCACTTTTCTGAAAAAAGTATTATTTTGTAATTATCTTTTATCAAGCACGCTTGACTTCTAAGTAAGACTTGATATGGTGACCAATAATATAGGAGTCAAAAAGAAAAAAATCAGATACCTATGTGATATGCAGATGCCTAAGCAATCTTGTCTTTCCGTAGGCTTCTCCAAGGAGTCAGCAACAGGATAAAAAGTTTCCCAGCATCAGAACTGACCGAGGCGTTCTCTCCGGTCACTTTGCCTGAAGACATTGACATTGAAGATTTACACGTGAGTTCTTCTTGCAAAAAATGGTGGCAAACCCGTATCTAAGTGCCCATCACGTAGCCACCACGTGTCTTGGTGATCTGGGCCACCACTGTTCTATAGAAGTAGTTAGTAGACGAAACGAACGAACTACCTGCCACAATTTTTTTTATTAGGAAACGAAAAATAATTTGGCCTCTCCATACAAACTGTCCAATTAAGTTTTTAATTTTGTATGGTGAGGCTGATTTTTTTTAAAAATAATAATAATAATAATAATCATTTATTTCACTCTCTTCACAAAGCTATGCTAATGAATGTGTAATTCTCACACAAGGTAAAAAAAAAAACGAATTATGCTTAATTAATACTATTAACAATAAACAAGTAGTATAAGTAATATTAATGCACACATGTAACACTTTGCGAAAGCTTAGAGTCAATAATATCATGACTGGCCTGTTGGTCTAGTGGTGAGTGACCCTGACTGCTATGCCGGAGGTCGTGGGTTCGATTCCCACCCAGGACAAATGTTTATGTGATGAGCATGATCATTTTTTCTGTGTCTGGGTGTAATTTATTTTATTTTATTTTATTTTATTATTTTCGGAAAACTTACAGCTAAGATACAGATAGTTGAAAAATATTGAAAGAAGGCCAATTACAAGTTTTCTGTCTGGGTGTAATTTATCTATAATATGTATGTATTTAGAAATATATAAGTATGTTTATCAGTTGTCTAGTACTCATAACACAAGCTTTGCTTAGCTTGGGACTAGACGGCGTTGTGTGATAGTTGTGGAATATTATTATTATTAATAATGGGATACCCTGTGTGACGGATAAACCACCTCACCCCAAATTAGTGCCGTTGCTTAATTTATTATTTGTAAATCCATACAAATTACTCAATAGAAGTTATGAACATTGTTAGCAATTTTGCGAGAATACTGACTAAAAAAAATAATTTTCCTAAATCGATAAAGAAATTTAGAGTAGCGTTGAAAGGCCTCCAACAAGGTCGACCGATGACCTGGTCTGGGTTGCGGGAATCCGATGGATGCGTGATGCACAGGACCGGTCATTGTAGCGACGCTTGGGGGGCGCCTTTGTCCAACAGTGGGCGTCTTTCGGCTGATAATGATGATGATGATGATGAGTGACAGTAATACTATTTATAGTTACAGAACATCAGACCATGAAAAGGGGTAGTGAAAATAAACAGAAAATATTAATTATAAAATCAATCAGCTGTGGAGGAAAGGAAAGAAGAATGAAGGTTTATTAAAAAATCCTCAGTTTCCTGATACTGCAGGGTTTTCTGAAAGAAACTTTATTGTACCTCAGATAAAAGTTCCGATTCGGAACCAAAATCGGAATCGGAAGGCGATGGTGTATGTAATCATCATCAAAAGATCCGTACTTCGAAATTCAAAACCGATCCTCTTCCATCTATACAGTTACCATCACGGATCTTGAACACTTGCGCAGAAGTCAAATATTAGGTTTACTCTTTAGTGGTGCGAAGTGCGACGCGGGGCCGGGGAGTGTCAGTGATTGGCTGGCCGCGCCATCGCGTCATCGACGTCACTCATTCGTTCACTGCGTTGCTGCATGTATCTAACAACGAAGACGATTGGCTCGCCAATGTATGGAATGCGCAAAGCGATCCCCACTCTGACGCCAAGCGTTCAAGATCCGTGATGGCAACTGTACTTTAATACAATGTTTACAACATAGAATTGTCAATTTATACTCAAGGTGGAACTCAAAGAGATCCATCTTTTCCCAAAAATTAAATTTTCACTAATAGATATATTAAATTCGAAGTATCCAGCAATGTACTTATGTGCCCCATTGTAACGAAACCATAGCGCGATCTAACTCGATCCCAACGCCATCTATCGAGGCATGAGACAACTCTATACATTTCAACAGCAGTGGTTAGCTATTCGTGTGTTACGTGATGATGATGATGATTATGATTAATTCTTTATTGTACACCAAAAATAAAAATTACATGAGAAACTTAAAATTTATAGGGTGTCACAAAGGGCGGTCTTATCGCTAAAAGCGATCTTTTACAGACAACCTTTGGATGGATAGACATGGACAGAGAAGGAGAAAAAGATACTCAGGTAGTTGATGGTGTACTATCTACATATATACACAATACATAAACTAATAAATCACATAAATTACAAAACAATATACAATATATATATACTTATACAATTAAATGAAAGCAGAGAAATTACTGTACATAATGACAACGTTCAGGAAGAAAGGTAGTGAACAGTAACCTCATTTTTAAAAATTGAGAGTGTTTGAGCTTGCCTTATCGACACGGGCAAAGCATTCCACAACCGCACAGCCTGAACTGTAAATGACTTATCATAAAAGTTGGTGGAATGACTTGGCATCTCTAACCCCAAGTTTTCTGATGACCTAAGATATCTATTGTGTGTGTCATGAAGGAACTTGAAACGTTCTTTAAGATAAGCGGGGGTTTTAGGATTGAACAGAACACTGTAGAGCAGAGACAAGATGTGTACGTTCCGGCGAAGACGTATTGGAAGCCACTTGAGTTTTTTACGAAAATCGGATATGTGATCATACTTGCGCAAGCCAAATATAAATCGTATACAAATATTTTGAAGTCGCTCAAGTTTATCAAGTTGTGCCTCAGTAAGATCGAGATAACTGACATCAGCGTAGTCAAGGATAGGGAGTAAGAGGGACTGAGCTAGTGCAATTTTAGTGGCAGTGGGCAGAAAGTTACGCAACCGTCTCAGGGACTTGGCAGAAGCAAATATTTTGCGACTTACCTCTTGTAATTGGGGACCCCAAGAAAGATGCTTGTCTATCCATACCCCTAAGTTCTTAACCTTCTCGCTTATTGGAATAGTAGTACCGTTGAATAGAACCTGAGGAAGCTGGGACCAGTTTACCTTGTGCATTAACCTAGAGCTGCCAACAACAATGACTTGAGTCTTCGATGGATTAACCTTCAGACCGTGTGCCTCACTCCACTCACAAATTGAAGCCAAGTCCTGGTTGATGATATTAATAGCATCATCCAAATCCGTATGAGGAGATTGTCTATAAACTTGCAAATCATCAGCATAGAGGTGGTAAAAGGAAAGAAGTTTTTTGGAAATAGAATTTATAAATATTGCGAAGAGTAAAGGAGATAAAACGCCACCCTGAGGGACACCGGCAGAAGTATAACACCAAGAAGAACAGGACTCATCTATAGAAATACGTTGCCGGCGGCCATACAGGTAACTTCGAAACCAGTCAATCACTGTTGGAGATATGTTAAGAGAGCGAAGTATGGCGAGTAGGATATCGAAATCGACGGTATTAAAAGCGTTGCTAAAATCTAACAAGCAGAGAACCGTCATATTTCCTCTATCCATACCTAAGCGTATGTCATCAGAAACGTTTACTAGGGCAGTGGTGGTGCTATGACCAGGACGAAATCCGGATTGGAAAGGATTCAGCAGACTATTCTTGCAAAGAAAAGCACTGAGCTGATTGTGGACCAGGCGTTCTAGGACCTTAGAGAGGAAAGGCAGGATGGAGATTGGTCGATATTCTGAAAAGGAAGTAGGATTTGATTTCTTGGGTAAAGGAGTAATTTTGGCTTCTTTCCATATTGATGGAAAGACACCTTTGGAAATGGAATAGTTAAGGATATAACACAGGATAGGAAGGATTTCATCGAGGACAGGGAGTATCATTTTCCGACTGACACAATCACTGCCAACTGCGTTAGAAGTGATTGAAACTATGCTCTTCTTAACATCACAATCAGAGAATTGACTAAAATTAAATGACGAATGATCCGGAGTTAGAAGGTTTGAAAGATGGTTTAACGTTGATGCCTTTGTGGTCCCATTATAGTAGGACGAAGACGAGAAGTGTTGATTAAGAAGATTTATGTCTAAGTCTTTAGGAATCGATTCTTGGCGTGATTTTCCAACTCCCATAGATTTTAGAAACTTCCAGACTTTAGCTGCATCACCGTTTTCAACAGAATCATGGACATGGTGGCGTAGTGCATCCCTACACACCCTATTGCTGCGATTGCGTGCTTTGACATAAAGGTCACGGTTCGATGATGTAGGCCTGCATTTATATTTAGTTTTGCATACTGCCTTCTTGTGCATGACATCTCTTACTTCATCTGTTATCCAAGGCGCTGGAAGATGTTTGAGCTTTACGGCACGGATGGGAGCATGCACGTCATAAAGCTGTACCAGTGTATCCGTAAACAAGTTTATTTTTTCATCGATTGACTCAGCGGTAATAATAGGGTTCCAATCAATGTTGCTGGCATTCTTATGCAGATTGTCAATATTCATACCACTAAAATTGCGAAGCAGGAGAGTTTTGGGCTTGAGTTTAGGTGGACGAATTTTGTAAGAGAGGAATATTAGGTCATGGTAGGAAAACATGTCAGCTGCACATTGGCCATGCTTGCTGACATGCTGGGGAGAGGAGATAATGGCAAGGTCTACGTGTGTAGAATTTTAGTAATATTTAAATTCACTTTTCTGAAAAAGCAACCTTTACGTTTTATTTATATTTATCTAACATTTATTATCTTCCTTTTATCAAGCACGCACGACTTCTAAGAGTCTCAACATATATTTTTTTTCATGTTTTGAGAGTATTTATTGTCTCAAACATCCAAAATTATTTTGGTTCATGGAGGGCTTGTTTCAAAAATAATAAATTGAAAAAACGACGAAAAACATACATAGGACTTCCCCAAGTGTCGTCAAAATGAACGATCCTGTACATCTCGCATCCATCGCATCCCGCTAGGCTTAAAGTCACCCAAAGGGCAATGGAAAGGGTTATGCTCGGAGTTTCCTTGCATGATCGCATCAGGTATGACAATATTCGCAAGAGACCCAAGGTCACCGACATAGCCCGACGAAAATCATAATAGCATTGTTTAAACTTTATCTGATGTTCTGTATACAATAGCAAATATCAACATGTACGATTTCCGCGATAATCTGTTCACAATAGTCAGCAATTAACTAGAACTTGCTATCGCTAATCGCAAATTAGCGTAAACGATATGATAGTTGCGGTGTTTGAGCTGCTGGAAGATTTTTGTTACAATATTATCTGTTAATCTTTTCTTTATAATCTTGATAATCTTAAATTGACTTTTATCTAACTTTAAGAAGAAAAAAAAAACTAAAACCTAACTAAATAACGTACATAAATAAAATACAAAAACACAAAGTACACCCAGGCGTCGAAGTACTCCTCCACATCGCTGTCATCCGGAAATGTGCCCAGAAGACTGGCAGCATTGCCACGTTGAATGACAATGCTAATTCTTTGAGCGAAGAACGAGCCAGCCCTCTCTGGTCACGCAGGGTGTCGATCAGTCGGCCTGAAATTTCCTTAAAAAGGTGACGCGCACTCGGACCCCATGACCCAAGCGTTTCGACCCCAAACAACTCAAAACTGTATTTACCAATAAGGTTACAGTATTTTCGCCGTTTATGCAGCACAGCCCGCCGTACTTGGAATAATGGCGCAAGGGTGTTGACACAGGTTGAGTCCCACACCAACGGCCTACCCACCTTCCACGGTACCAACATCATATTTTTTCAAAGATAGCACACGTGAATGTCGCAGGCTTTCAAATAATACATATTAATAAGAATGTTTATCTTTCATGAACAATATTGACCTGAATATATCTTAGATAAGACTTAGAATAAGATGGCCTGACCACTTAGATAGCTTCCTTATGAATTAGCATGAAGTGACTCAGATCCGGGAACAATGGAAGAACAGCAGGGAGGTCTTTCGCAGTGGGAAAGGATAGGCTAGATATAATAAAAAGATATTTATTAATTGAAAGGTATCTAAGGTATTGTTCTCATGAACTTATTTTGAGTAAACACATCTAATTATCACCCAATTTTTTGCCTGTAACCCTTGATTTGTATCTATATTGCAATGCTATTGCGTTAAATATAATAAGAATATAATATTCCACAACTATCACAACTATCAATCTAAGCAGAACTTATGTTATGAGTAATAAACAACTGATAAACATACTTCTGTATTTCTAAATACATACATATTATAGATCAATTACACCCAGACACAAAACGAATGGTCACCACATAAAAACATTTGTCCTGGATAAGAATCGAACCCGCGACCTTCGGCATAGCAGTCAGGGCCACTAACCACTAGACCAACAGGCCAGTCATATAAAACGAATATTAACATGATCATAAAACTTCTGATTCTCTTTAACATTCTGCATCATATTGGTAAATGATAGATAATATTTATTTTGCAAATAGGTTTTTTAAAACACTTTTACACGTAATTTTTTTAGTCAGTTTAAACTACGTAGATGAGGCCGGTGTTTCCTAGCTGACTACCCTGAGAAGAAACACCGAAACAAACTCAGGGGTCAAAGTCTCTTTTAAAGTCCATGTACATGTAATGGTTAAATCATAAGAGAACCATGCAGATTAGTGTCTGGGATGGTCTTTTGAGGAAATAACCACACAGATTTGAGTGGACCTGTTCAGTCAGTACAAGCATTTATCAGTATTCGTTTAGCTCAACTTAGGACTACCGAGGAGTTCAACGATTTGATGAACAATACCGGACAATTGGGTAGGCCGCAGAAGTACTCAAATTGCCAGACACGTCAAAATAACTGAAAAGAACAAAAAATGATACACATAGTCTTAACTACTTACTTAATTTATCTTATCTTAAGAGACCTTCTTTTAAACCTATAATCCCATCTCCAGAACTCGGCCATCCACCCGGCTGAAGCCAACAAGTCCAACGGCACGAAGGCGTCGGCGAGCGGCTCCCACGAGCCCGAACTGCCCCGCGACCCGCCGGAGCACAAGCCGTGAGTAGGTTTAGTTCCAATGGATGTTGTACTGTATCTACTGTCGCGTTTACTTTAATGTTGACTGGCCTGTTGGTCTAGTGGTGAGTGACCCTGACTGCTATGCCGGAGGTCGTGGTTTCGATTCCCACCCAGGACAAATGTTTGTGTGATGTGCATGATCATTTGTTCTGTGGCTGGGTGTAATACTAATATTATAAATGTGAAAGTGTGGATGTTTGTTACTTAATCACGCAAAAACGGCTGAACGGATTTGGATGAAATTAGGCATGCATATAGCCTTTGACATGGAAAAGAACATAGGCTACCTTTTATCCCGGTTCCTTAAGTACCTAATGCGACGCGGGCGAAAGCTAGTTTATCTATAATATGTATGTATTTATAAATATATAAGTATGTTTATCAGTTGTCTAGTACCCATAATACAAGCTCTGCTTAGCTTGGGACTAGACGGCGTTGTGTGATAGTTGTGTGGAATATTATTATATTATTATTTATCTGGGGCCTTACCTTGACGGGTTACGGCCTGGTCACGAACGATGGCGCACTAGTTTTTAAGAGCCTATTCACTTTAGCTTTGAAGAAACCTAAATTATAATAAGACGGGAAGACCGTAGCAGGCAAATTGTTGATTTAAAATGATGTTGACTTATTTCTTAAGCAAAGAAAGAAAGAAAGAAAGAAATGAAGTTTATTTAGTACACAGACACACACAATTAATGACTTTAGTTTTTGGGAACACATTTATTATGGGTAATACTATATCTATAGAATTTTTTGCCAGACTCTGTGTTTGCTGATAGTTACAACCTATGGGTATTTAAGTCGAGAGCAAATATATAATCGCCCGTTCTTATCATAAAACCAATTGTTCCATCAGTTGCAGCGACACAGATCCTCTGTGGTGGAGAGACAAGTTCTCCCTAGACGAGACGCAGCTCACCCTGGTGGGGTTCAGCAAGGGCTGCGTGGTCCTCAACCAGCTCATCTACGAGTTCCATTACGTCAAGACCCTGACTCCTGGAGATGCGCACATGATGAGGTAAGTTAGAAGTCAATGTTTCTAGGCTAGACCATTGTAACGACTTTGGTCTAAGCGGCTCGGGTAATGTCAATGATCCGAAATTATCTCCTGCGCATCGTTAAGCGTGGTTTCAATTTGCTCGTGCTTTAGGTAAGTCTGTTAAATCAATTTAAAAAAATCTATGACTTTTAAACAAAGTGCAATGAAACTCTCATTCTTTATCTATAAATTGATGTCAAAAACTTTATTTAAGTAATTAATTTTAGTTTTTTTTTTTTAACCAAAACGTTAGGGGTGGGCCGATTTTTTGCACGCACGTGTATATCCTGTGTACTTGCCTAATCTCCATTAAAATTTACTACCCTGAAATTAATTTCTATCTGGAGGATTTTCTTGTCACGAACCGACTTTGACAACTTAACCTAATTTGAGACGTATCCCTTTTATTATTTAGGCACGACCATGAGCAACATTTTAATGATACCCTTGTCTGTTCCAGGTTCATGTCTCGCATAGCGGACATGTACTGGCTGGACGGCGGGCACGCGGGCGGCAAGAACACCTGGATCACGTCGCGCAGTCTCCTGGAAACTCTCACCAGGCTCAGTAAGTGACACCTGCTTCCTTTAGCAGTCTTCTGCTATAGTCTATTCACGTTAAGAAGATAGTGACTTGTGGCGACATCTATGACGCCACATATGAACTACAAGAAATACGAACTCCTACATCGCGATCGCGCAAATGTATATACTCATAAGTGTCTACAAGTTGAATGACCTTGAAAAATAATTGTCGTTTTGGCACGGTTGCACGAAATTTTTTTGGCCGAAAATTTTGGTTTCTGTACATTTGTTTTTCCTAAAAAAATCTAGAAAAAGTTTTTTTTTTGGCGATTTACGTAAAAACGCGCAATTACGTAATAATTATACGTCGGGGCATTCGAGGGGAGTTCTCCACGCGATTTGAGTATAACCGACAGCCTCAATTCATCTATCGGGCTGTTCCCCAGACCAGACATAACATTCGTCTGGTCGGAGAATCCTCCCTTTTTTAACGGAGGCATGTGGGACTTTACTCTATGTTCCGGATAACTCCAAACTGGTGACCCTCGACAAAATCTACTGGGGCCAGGGTTAGTTTCGAAAGACAGGTCGAGCCCCGGTATGAAGGCTAGAAGGAACGTGGTGGGTCTTTTAGTCAGTAAGAGTCTGACACTATCTCCCGCTCCGCCCAAGAGCGGGGGTTGTCATTGAATGATTTTTTCCCACCATAAAAAAAGGTGTGGTTTTAGTGAATAAAAGTCTGTCACGCCTTCTCGCTCCACCCTAGAGCAGAAGAAGTCATCAGATGATTTTTTTACCTTAAAAATAGCACTCTAGAACACCATTAAAAAGAAAATAGGGGCATTGTAGCCTATCATTAAAAAGAAAATGATTTTGTTTCAGATGTCAACGTGTTCGTCCACGTCAGTCCTTACCAAGTACAAGATGAGAGCAGACCCTGGATCGGCAGGGAAGAGAAGGCTTTCACAAGTCTTCTCAAGAAACTTGGAGCTAAGGTAAGGTCACGTTTTAATTTGTACTTTATGTCAATATCATAACAGTTTACATTTCTTTGGCTAATCTGGGAGAAACTGAATGACTGCCATATCAACGAAAAACCGATACTACTGGGACTAAAAGCACAAAATAGATAGGTACAGAAGACAATCTCATGTATGTACTTCACTTTTTATACCTACGCTCGGTGGACGCACACTAATAAGCGTTTGAGCCGGAACTGTCCGAGACGCTCCCGAGACATATGTCCGTGAGCGGTGTCGGTGTGTATGTGTGCGTTGCTCGAGCGCGCTTTGTATGTAGATTGACTTCTGTACCTATCTATTTTGTGCTAAGAGTATATAATATTGCATAAGGTTTATTTTTATGACATTGGCAAGCACTAAGAGAGGGTTTTCCAAAATTCGTCCCCTAAAGAGATGAAACGGGGGTCCAACGTTTGTGTGGAGAAACCTACTTTCATGCGAACGAAGCTGCTGCCAGAAGCTACTTTATATATAAACTAGTTTTTGCACGTACATAAAATATAACCTACTAGCTTTTGCCTGCGCGGCTTCGCTCCCGCTCTTCCCTACTCCACCCTACTATACCCTACTCTACACTACTCTACCCTACCAAACTTCACAAAAACCATTTACTAAATAGTCCGAACAAAACCTAAACATTTGGTTTGGATAGGTGAGCCCGTTCTTGAGTTATAAAATTACAATTAAAAGTGGCATTGATTTATATATATATATAGATGTCACTCAGGAATAAAGCAGCTTTCTGTCGGTGAAATAATTTCAGCAATCGGACCAGTACTTTCAAAGATTACCTCCTACAAACAAAAAAAACAAACTTTACCTCTTTATAATATTAGTGTAGATGGCGAAGTTATTTGGTGCTGTATTTTTCTATTTGATCAATGTTAAAAATTTGAAATAGTTTAAAGTATTCGACTGCATTTAAGTGGTGGCCGAGTGGTAACGTCCCCGGCTTACGAGTTGTAGGTTCAAACCCAGCCAGGCGTATTACTTTGTGTAATTTATGTCATCACCACTGCTCTCAAAACGGTGAAGGAAAACATCGTGAGGAAACCGGCATGTCCTAGAATCGAAAATTCGAAGACATGTGACATTCCCCAACCCGCACTGGACCCGCGTGGTGGATTACGGCCTATTCCCTTCCCTAGAGAGGAGGCCTGAGTCCCAGCAGTGGGGACATCAAAAAGGCTGATGATAATGCTAAAAGGTTCTGTGCATAAACTAAGCTAAAAGAAGAAAAAATAAAAGTACCATTTGTTTCTTGCAGGTAAACAGATACTTGCACGACCAGCCCGGCATGACGCATTCGCTCCACATGCACTTCGAGGTCCTCGCCAACTTCAAGAGCATGCAGGACTGCATACCAGTGGGTATACCGGATACCTCTGATGAAGAGGCTTAATTAGCGATGCGCGATGCCGATACGTTTTATTCGATTGTTCGAACATCTCGATTATTCGACTTTATCTCGAGTCCGACTGGGTCTGTTATTGCGCATGGCACGTTCATTCCTCGATGGTTTAGGGCTATATTTCAACACACACCATGGCAGCGCGACCAGCCATGGTGTCCCGGTGAAATATAGACTAGACACCAGAGTCGCCACACGTCCGAGCTGGTCGCGCCACCGAATTGGTTGCGCAATCTAACGGACACCAGGTGAGTAACTCTCTATAGAGCTGTATACATTTTGTTGGTAGTGGCGACTGGTCGCTTCGCCATGGTGTCTCTGTGGATAATAGCCCTTAGGGTTCCGCCGTGAGAGTGGCTGATATCAAAATGAAGAATCGAAAACTAGCGGTTGATTCAGTTGACACTAAACAATCGAAAAATATCTCGATTTATTTTGTAGAACGGTGAGTTGATATTGGTTGACTTGATGGTTTATTTTAACGACTCCCATTCTTTTGATTGTTAAAACATCTCGGAATTTCCCATTGCTAGGCATAATAACTTCAAGATAGTGCGAGTAGGAGGCTTTGCCATGACGTGATAAAATATCAGGCGTGCGAGCATGAAGGAGGGACGGAGCTATACATCCTATACAAGGTGTAAGGGACTGCCCTCCACAAACTTTGAGGGCTTGATCAGTAGAGGAAACTGAACAACCATCCACAAAAAAGCAAAAAAAATATCGGCCTCGCCATACACATTGTCCAATCAAGTTTATCATTTTGTATGGTGACGCTGATTTTTTTTTTCCTTTCCTGAAAAAAAATCTTGTGGAAGGTGGTTCAGTTTCGTCTACGGAGCAAACCCTTAAAGTTTGTGGAGGGCTGTCCCTTATACCTTGTATAGGGTGACTGGTAATTAGTGATTATACACGTGATTGTACTCATGCTTAATTATTTATTTATTTATTATATTCTTTATTGTACACCGCATGAACAAAAAAGATACAGGACAAACATTATTCAAAATAAGTGTACAATGGGCGGCCTTATCGCACAGGGCGATCTCTTACAGACAACCTTTGGATGGACTGAAAGAGAGTAGAAAGATATAGGGCTTTTTTTTTATGGTGGGAAAAAATCATGCATTGACATCCCCCGCCCTTGGGCGGAGCGGGAGATAGTGTCAGACTCTTACTGACTAAAAGACCCACCCTGTTCCTTCTAGCCTTCATACCGGGGCTCGAGCGCCCTTTCGGATAACCCTGGCCCCAGTAGGCTTCGACCCGGCTGGGTCCCTGCTGTTGCTGACAACTCCTTGAGGCGCGCGGGAACAGTGCGCGCCGTCGACGACTTGGGCTTGGTCCGGACAGTTACCGGACGGCCGGACAGCGAGCTACCCATTGCTCACTGTCTGCAAGTCCGCGCCTACGGTGGCCGGAAATCGGGATCAGAATCCCGGCGGCGGCGGCGGCGGCGGCGATAACGCCGTTGCCTGATGCGTTCGGCCTCCTCCTTTGCGAGCATTACTGCTTCGCAGAAGTCGGCTCGCGCCTGCCACTCCTCCTCGCTCCGGACCATGGCCTCAACCAAGGCCCGGCGCGAGAGTTCTCCCCCGCCGATCGCCCCCACGAGGGCACGGCGATGCTCCGCCCAAGCAGGGCACACCTCGACTGTGTGCTCCACCGTGTCCTCCGGGCGTTCCGCACAGTGGTGACACCCGGGCGTCACTTCCGCATGAATCCGGTGCAGGAAACTCCCGAACGAACCATGTCCGGTGAGTACCTGCGTCATGCGGAAGGTAAGGACGCCGTGAGGTCTTTCCAGTCACGCCTCAAAGAGGGGACTTACCGAAAGATATAGGGCTGTCAGTGTACATCAGAATAATACAAATATGAAATAACAACACAAATACATACATACATTACAAAAAATATACTAATAAAATATTAAATATGTAATCAAGCCAGGAGAAGACAAAATCAAAGTGAAAGGTAATGCTCCTTCACCATTTTTTTAAACGTTGGCAGCGTTTGAGCACGTCTCACTTCAATAGGTAACGCATTCCACAAACGAGCAGCTTGGACTGTAAACGATTTGTCAAAAAACGATGTGGAATGCATACGAATACTTAATTTCAGATTTTCCGACAGTCTCAAGGACCTAGAATGTGTGTCACAAAGGAACTGAAAGCGTTCTTTAAGATAAAAAGGAGTAAAAGTATTAAAGAGCACATTATAAAGCAATGAAAGCATATGAGCATTGCTTACAGACAACATTCCCTAAGAAACTTTTTTTGTACTCATTATTTAATCGGAACATGTAGGTACCTACACTGATTACATGCACCGATCCAGTTTGCAAGCGGCGCGGGTGCACTATCACTATTATAGATAAAGTACATGAGACAACGGCGTTGCGCGGCTAACACCTGACAGGTCGCAGGCGCGCGCGCGCGAATTTGCGCGAACAGCTGTTGTATTATTGTGATAAAACTAATGAGTATAAAAAAAAAAAATTGGGAAAGACGTTTGTAATCATGAGCCACGCGTATAAGTATCGGTCACTAATTACCAGTCACCCAGAGCTCCATCTCTTTAATAGTTCAGCTTAGATCGTCAAATGGATCAGCTAAAAAGCTCGCGGTAGGCCTCAGGTAGAATCAATTTAAAGGCGGCATGGAATACTCTGAAACTAACGAATAAACGATATTAAAAGTAACCCTGTATAATTAATCATATAAACGAAAATTGTGTATGTTCTGGCCATTTTGGACAGTATTTATGATGATAACTGTACAAGTATCAAGCATAGAGTATATTTTTTTGGACAATATTAATTTATAATTTCAGTCTGAGAATTAACGGAGTTACTTTGGTTCATCTAATTAAAAGTTAGAATATAAATATTGCTTCGGCTAACTGGCCAGAATACTACTACAAAAGTGAGTACTCTCGTTGTATTGCTGCTTTTTGGAAGGGTTGTGAAAAATCGAGATAGGTTAATTTTTGGACGAAGTTGGATAATTAAGAAAGGGTAGTATTTAAACGAGTGACTGTAAATTAAAATTTTAAGTGACAAAAATAATTATTTTGGGTTATAGAAATAATAAGTGAGCGACTGACTGCGAGTGACGAGAAATCAATAGAACAGCGACTTAGAAACTTTAATTTGAGTTACTTAAAATACAAAATGAGAAGCTTCATAATATTTGAGCGACCTAATATTTGTTTGTGTGTCAACGAAAAAAATGGTGAAATAAAATCTGCGAGCAACTTGGTCGTAGCGTTCGCCGGCCGCTGCCGCGGCACCGCTCGCTTCGCTCACTCGGCTCACGCGCGGTAGGTCACAGTTCTAACCTAACCTAACCTATTTCACCCAGTTCAAATGATGAATCTACCTGCGACTAGATAATTCTAGTCGCTCACTTATTATTTTAGTCGCTCACATACTAATTTAATCGTTTAACTAGGATTTCAATAACCCACTTTTAGTAAGCTCGTTCTGGATTTTATTGTTAATCAATATTTGTTGTTAGTTTAGTTAATGTGTCGCTTACTCAAATTCATACCGCTCAAGTTATTAAAACAGTATCTCATCATCAGTCGCTAAGTTTTTTTTTAGTCGCTCGTTTTATAATTCCCCATTAAGAAAGGACATTGAAGAAGGTTGTGGGAAAAAAAATGTGAAAACTCAAGACTGTGAGACTTGAGGAAATATCAAATTAAGTTTATTCAAATATTTTTCTGGGCAGACACTTTTTATGCCCTAACAAGCCATAGAGGCTTAGAATTAAGATTATTTTTTCAAATGTGCAATTGTCTATGATAGGTTTCAAAAAGAGTTTTAAACTCGCATGCTTCTTTTACGAGAGGTCTTCTCAAGAACTGATTTTTGTTTATTAATTAAATAACGACTATTTGTTATTTATAATTCTAAGTTAATGAATATTGTGAGATTAAGTTATTTAAGCGGGTTGTTGCAACTTGTTTGACATTACTAATGAATTTTGTCATTTTTAACTATGTTCCAATTGCCAATAAGTACATTTTACTGTATTTAAGCCGTCGTCTTAGTATATAATGAAGCTAATTCCTCGCTTTTTTAATGTTAATTGTATAACGCACCCTCTCCAAGAGTCGCATTGTGGCAATCTTAGATTAATCCTGTAGGGACTTTGACTTCCAAGGACAAGAGTCTGATGTACTGGAAGTCTCTGTAAAAGGGATTTACTTATCTATGGTAATCCTGCTCTAATTTATACATCTGCGTCTAAAACCCGAATTCTCATTTCCACTTAACTGTCTATGGTCGTCTCCACTAGATTGCAAATGGACACTTATATTGTGCGTTTCACTCCTTCGCCGTAACGTTGGCTCCCCTGTCTGTCTACAGAAAAAAGAAGGGAAAAAGAAAAGAGTTGCCTACTCTACCAAATTTTTTTGCACGAAATGTGAAACGAAATCGATTTTAACGGTACTCGCACCACTTTATGGAGAATTATGAGAAAATGGGTTTTTTTTTTTAAATCTGTTCTAAAAGGAAGTTGTTAATGGAGAAGTACGATATTGTGGCGTGGCATTTTCAGTATTTGAAAGAATTGCAGGACAGTCGAAATGGTGCCCAGCGTCGTGTATTTTATTCAAAAATAGTTTTTACAGTTTCCAAAAGAAAAAAAAAACAAACATATAAGACAATAACGTTTTTGTCAAAAGTAATGAAATATCAGTTAATCTCCCCAATTTTAAGTAATTTCATTGCTCAAAATATAGCAACACTGTTTTTCCTTATTGCCAACATTACGGCGAAAGTGAAACGCACAGTATATGTTGAGAATTCGAGAGTAATATACAAGGTGCAGTTTTAAAACTGCACAATATTTCAGGAGGTTGTAATAAAACTCATAAATAATCATATAAAATAACGATACCTGGTCAATAATCAGTAATACTTGTTATTTAATTTTTTAATTACAATAAACTAAATCGATTGATCGATGGCCGCGGGGGCGTGGCTAGGTTGTGGCGTGCGGGATGATGATTGGATGATACATTATTTATGAAACTATCGTTGCGAGTTAGTGTGTGTGAAAACGCCCTTTATTGTTCCGTGTTTGTGTGTGTGAAAAAAAGCGCGGTCATAAAAAAAAAAAAAATTACCTACTTATTTTATTATTGATTCGGGTCGAGAATCACTAACATAATTACCTCCTGAAATATTTTGCAGCTTCAAAACGACACCTTGTATAAGTAATATGTGCAATAAATGTGTTTTACTTAATTGACTTGTACTGGTTGCAAGAAAGCAATATTAATTAATATAACCACCTACCATATTGACCCTAGGTGTACTTTTTATTGTGTACTTGTAAAGGACCTGTATTTTTTTAATAGTATAATAGTGTATTGATTCTTCAATATTTTTTGTGAACGCAAGAATTTCTGGCAATACAAAATTAATGTATATTTTCGAGTACCTGTTACCCCCTAAAAGTATTTTTTATGGCTAGGCTGGGCCTACAAATTATCATTTAAAAGATAAAACTATGTTTAGGAAGAAAACGAATTCATGTAATTCAATGTACTACGCGTTCCAAATGAGAATAGGACCGATTCCTACGTTTTGACATCTCGTCGTACTGTCAAATCGAAGAAATTTTGGCAAAATTGAAGAACTTACAGATGAGTAAAAGTGAAGAACTGGATTAAGTTCACAGTTCATAAATAAATTAAATTTTTCGTAATTTAATTAATGATTAAAAAATTCTTTCCTCGATTTGACGGTAAATCGTGACGTCACAACGTGGCGGGCGATCCTATTCTCATTTGGAACGCATTGTAATAATTGTATAGTGTAAATAAATTGCTTTAAAAGGGACATTTATTTGGATAGAATGAAATTGATCTCAATTTGTTGAATAAAATTATTTTTAAAGCAAACAGTGTATTTTCATTTTGTTTGATGTCTCTCCTTCCCCGAAGACTACCCACCCATCATAGATTTTATTTTATTACAGTAACCGATCGATTGAATCGAAAGAGCATTATATCTGACACAGCCGTGAGACAAGGTTGTAGTTTTTTAATTTAATTTTAAGTTTCTACGTTTCTAATATTTAGATATATAGAGGTCAGTGCTATGAATGATAAATGTCTATTCTTTCTTCTTACTTTCATCCCACCAGTTGGTCCAGTAAGAATCTCAAAAACTGGGACACCTAGCAAAGATCTGTTTTCTCCCAAATGTCACTAAGGGCCAACGCTGCGTAAAGCGGGAGCCCGCGCGTGCATCAGTCGCGTGTGTCGTGTGCGGCGGTCCCCGGAGCGGAAACCGGTGTGTGCATCTGGATTGAGGGCCCATTTTTTAAATTCTTATGAAACGAAACGAGATTTACAGGGAATTTAGTTAAAAATTAGTAAAACTTAAAGCAATGAGCCATAAATTTCTTAAACGTAACATAAAAAAGTTATGATTAAATAACGTGGGCCCTCAATCCAGACGCTTGCATAAAGAGGCATAGTCTAAATCTCGGAAAGTACGATGTCTGGGTAAATAATTATTATTTAGGATTTTAGTTAAGAACTTATATAATATTTTAAGAAATTCTCAAATCTGTAGAATATCATATTACAGATTTATTGCGGTTTACCTTGGGCCCTCAATTCAGTAATGTCATTTATAAAGAATCTGCAAAAACTAAGTTTATTTGACAAAATACATACATACGACTTTATTATATTCTAATTAGATACCTCTATGAATTAGTAAAAAAGAAAACCATTTATGAACTGGTTTTTACCTTAATGTTTTAAATTAAATGACTTTTAGTAGAGGGACACACACACATTGTTTTTTACTTTTGGAGCGATTATTTCGGAAATTATTGACATATCAAAAAATGATTTTAGTAAACCCCTATTCATTTTTAAATACATATCCAACAATATATCACAAGTTAGGGTTGAAATTAAAAAAAAATCACTTCCCACTTTACATATAAGGGGGCTACCCCAATATTTTTTTTTTTTTTCAATTTTTATTTTACCACTTTGTCGGCGTGATTGATATACATATTGGTACCAAATTTCAGCTTTCTAGTGCTAACGGTCACAGAGATTAACCGAGGACAGACAGACAGACATGGCGAAACTATAAGGGTTCCTAGTTGACTACGGAACCCTAAAAATCCGCTAGGATGTTCCGTGGGTAAAAATAACGAACTTCTATTCATACTTTTAATTCCTGTTTAACTTCTGTTTAAAATATGATGCTTCAATGATTGAGCAATGATTGTATTAGCCGTGCGGAGTCTGTCAGTGATTTTAACAAATATAAATTACTAACTTCGGCCAGGTTTCGCCCGTTTGAAAGTAGAAAATAACCTATGTTACTCAGTGATATTGTAGGATTCTACTGGTGAAAGAATTTTCAAAATCGGCCCAGTAGTTTTTGAGTTTATTCATGAGCGACTTCGCCCGCGTCAAAGTACAAACTATATCCTATGTCCTATGTTACTTAGTGATAAAGTAGGATTCTACTAGTGAAAGAATGTTAAAAATTTGTGCATTACTTTTTGAGTTTATTCATTACAAACAAATACAAAACTTTTCTTTTTATAATATTAGTATAGATGTAGTTAGCAAAGAGGCCTGCGAAAAGAAGACTGTTTTATTATGTTCTATATTATAGAAGTAGGTACATCGGTGGTTCCAGGATAGAGTACAAGAGTTTCAGCTGTTACGACAACTTCGTGCCGAGCAACAACGCAGGCGTGCCGGAACATACGCCCACGCATGGAGCCCTGCTTCATCTAGAAAGGTAAACTGCTTTCCATGGGCGTACCCAGGCTGTTGGGGGGCAAATCAGATTTTTCATTCGCACTTAGTCAAATAAATGAACGTAACTAATAAAATAAGACTTTTGCCATTAAATATTAACTATACAATAGCTATTTTAAAAGTAACTTTCGAGGGTCTTCAGCAAAACGGTTTGTGAAGTCTTCCGTGAAAGAATCGCCCATAGCGTTAACAAATATTCTTTGATATTTAAATTCACTTTTCTGAAAAAAACATTATTTTGTAATTATCTTTTATCAAGCACGCATCACTTCTAAGTAAGACTTGATATGGTGACCAATAATATAGGGGTCAAAAAGAAAAAAATCAGATACCTATGTGATATGCAGATACCTAAGCAATCTTGTCTTTCCGTAGGCTTCTCCAAGGAGTCAGCAACAGGATAAAAAGTTTCCCAGCATCAGAACTGACCGAGGCGTTCTCTCCGGTCACTTTGCCTGAAGACATTGACATTGAAGATTTACACGTGAGTTCTTCTTGCAAAAAATGGTGGCAAACCCGTATCTAAGTGCCCATCACATAGCCACCACGTATCTTGGTGATCTGGGCCACCACTGTTCTATAGAAGTAGTTAGTAGACGAAACGAACGAACTACCTGCCACAATTTTTTTTATTAGGAAACGAAAAATAATTTGGCCTCTCCATACAAACTGTCCAATTAAGTTTTTAATTTTGTATGGTGAGGCTGATTTTTTTTTTAATAATAATAATAATAATGGGATACCCTGTGTGACGGATAAACCACCTCACCCCAAATTAGTGCCGTTGCTTAATTAATTATTTGTAAATCCATACATGAACATTGTTAACAATTTTGCGAGAATACTGACTAAAAAAATTAATTTTCCTTTAAATAAAGAAAGGGGATTGCCCATTTGAGGCCATGAGCGGTCAATTGACTAGAGAAAAAAATACTTTGTTCATTAATATTGCCATAAAAAATATGTATTCCCTTAGTTCCAAATGAGCGCCACTATAAACAATAAGTGCTAAATAAAAAGTAACTTTAAGGAAAAAATAATCGTTTTATCGTTGATAGTTATATTTGATGTCCGTCTTTGGCCTGGAACACCATAGAGGCTGGGCAATCCCCTTTAGAGTAGCGTTGAAAGGCCTCCAACAAGGTCGACCGATGACCTGGTCAGGGTTGCGGGAATCCGATGGATGCGTGATGCACAGGACCGGTCATTGTGGCGACGCTTGGGGGGCGCCTTCGTCCAACAGTGAGCGTCTTTCGGCTGATATGATGATGATGATGACAGTAATATTATTTATGGTTACAGAACATCAGACCATAAAAAGGGATAGTGATGACTTCTTTGTACCTCAGATATAAGTTCCGATTCGGAACCAAAATCGGAATCGAAAGGCGATGGTGTATGTAACATCATCATCAAAAGATCCGTACTTCGAAATTCAAAACGATCCTCTTCCGTCTATACAGTTGCCATCACGGATCTTGAACACTTGCGCAGAAGTCAAATATTCGGTCTCTTTAGTGGTGCGAAGTGCGACGCGTGGCCGGGGAGTGTCAGTGATTGGCTGGCCGCGGCCGCGCCATCGCGTCATTGACATCATTCATTCATTCACTGCGTTAATGCATGTATCTAACAACGAAGACGATTGGCTCGCCAATGTATGGAATGCGCAAAGCGATCCCCACTCTGACGCCAAGCGTTCAAGATCCGTGATGGCAACTGTCAGCAACAATACAATGTTTATATAGAATTGTCAAATAATACTCAAGATGGAACTCAAAGGGTTCCACCTTTTCCAAAAATTAAAATATGACTTTGTAATAAAAAAAATTAAACTCGAAGTATCCAGCAATGTATTTATGTGCCCCATTGTAACGAAACCATAGCGCGATCTAACTCGATCCCAACGCCATCTATCGAGGCATGAGACAACTCTATACATTTCAACAGCAGTGGGTTAGCTATTCGTGTGTTACGTGTGTAGAATTTTAGTAATATTTAAATTCACTTTTCTGAAAAAGCAACCTTTAAGTTTTATTTATATTTATCTAAAATTTATTGTCTTCCTTTTATCAAGCACGCACGACTTCTAAGAGTATCAATATATATATTTTTTTCGTGTTTTGAGAGTATTTATTGTCTCAAACATCCAAAATTATTTTGGTTCATGGAATGGTTTTTTAGAAATGTAGTAAATAAGTAAGAATAACAAATAAAGACAGAGAAGATATTTCTTCGGTTTATCTTCATTTATTTCTCCTTACAAAGCAAAATTAAAAAAACAAGCAGAATTAATCGACGTGATTTTATCGATAACGATATTATTGATGCAAAATTGACTTGTGCATCACTATGTTTACTGACATTTTTGCATCTGCCAATCACAACCGCTGCATGTTCCCCCGTCCCCCGTCCCGCGCTAGTGAATCGTGTGCCTAGACGAAATCGCTCTATCAGCTCTCAAGTGGTTTAATTCTCTTTGGCCCACCCCTAACGTTTTGGTTTCAAACACGAAACTTAGATGAAAAACTAAAATTAATTAAGTAAAGTTTTTGACATCAATTTATAGATAAACAATGAGAGTTTCATTGCACTTCGTTTAAAAGTCATAGATTTTTTAAATTAATTTAACAGACTTACTTATACCACGAGCAAGTTGAAACCACGCTTAACGATGCGCAGGAGATAATTTCGGATCATTGACATTACCCGAGCCGCTTAGACCAAAGTCGTTACAATGGTCTAGCCTAGAAACATTGATAGATACTTCTAACTTACCTCATCATGTGCGCGTCTCCAGGAGTCAGGGTCTTGACGTAATGGAACTCGTAGATGAGCTGGTTGAGGACCACGCAGCCCTTGCTGAACCCCACCAGGGTGAGCTGCGTCTCGTCTAGGGAGAACTTGTCTCTCCACCACAGAGGATCTGTGTCGCTGCAACTGATGGAACAGTTGGTTTTATGATAAGAACGGGCGATTATATATTTACTCTCGACTTAAATACCCATAGGTTGTAGCTATCAGCAAACACAGAGTCTGGCAAAAAATTCTATAGATATAGTATTACCCATAATAAATGTGTTCCCAAAAACTAAAGTCATTAATTGTGTGTGTCTGTGTGCTAAATAAACTTCATTTCTTTCTTTCTTTCTTTGCTTAAGAAATAAGTCAACATCATTTTAAATCCTCGTCATTTATACCGCATACATCGAAGGACTGTAACAATTTGCCTGCTGCGGTCTTCCCGTCCTATTATAATTTAGGTTTCTTCAAAGCTAAAGTGAATAGGCTCTTAGAAACTAGTGCGCCATCGTTCGTGACCAGGCCGTAACCCGTCATGTTAAGGCCCCAGATACATTAAAGTAAACGCAACAGTAGTTACAGTACAACATCAACATCCATTGGAACTAAACCTACTCACGGCTTGTGCTCCGGCGGGTCGCGGGGTAGTTCGGGCTCGTGGGAGCCGCTCGCCGACGCCTTCGTGCCGTTGGACTTGTTGGCTTCAGCCGGGTGGATGACCGATTTCTGGAGATGTGGTTATAAGGTTAAAAGAAGGTCTGTTAAATTAAGTAAGTAGTTAAGACTATGTGGATAATTTTTTGTTCTTTTCCGTCACTTTGACGTATGTCTGGCAATTTGAGTACTTCTGCAGCCTACCCAATTGTCCTTTCCTTGGTATTGTTCGTCAAATCGTTGAACTCCTTGGTAGTCCTCCGTGGTAGTTGAGCTATACGAATACTGATAAATGCTTGTACTGACTGGACAGGTCCACTCAAATCTGTGTGGTTATTTCCTCAAAAGTCCATCTCAGACACTAATCTGCATTGTTCTCTTATGATTTAACCATTACATGTATGGACTTTAAAAGAGACTTTGAGCCCTGAGTTTGTTTCGGTGTTTCTTCTCAGGGTAGTCAGCTAGGAAACACCGGCCTCAACTACATAGTTTAAACTGACAAAAAAAATTACGTGTAAAAGTGTTTAAAAAAACCTGTTTGCAAAATAAATATTATTGTATAGTCATTGGGGTGGGCCGATTTTTTTGCACGCACGTGTACGTCTTGTGTACTTGCCTAATCTCCATTAAAATTTACTACCCTGAACTTAATTTCTATCTGGAGGATTTCCTTGTCACGGACCGACTTTGACAACTTAACCTAATTTGGGTCGTATCTCTTTTATTATTTAGGCACGACCATCGACTTATATTCGAGCGATAGACAAGCCCTTTCATGGAAACTATTTGTCAAAATACTGAAAATTTAAAACAAAAGTTCGCTGCAGCGCTACATTGGCATTATGTCGTCTAACAGAACTATTAAAACGTGCAGCGCTAAGATAGCTTTTAGAGGAATATTTTTTTCGCGAACAAAATGTCTTAAGCGCCCTAAATTTCGTGGGACTTACTCGTTTCGTTCAACATAGTGTAATGTTCAAGGTATACAGTCGACATTACACCTGAGTCAACTGAAGTGAGTGTTCGGCACGCCTAATCTAGTGCCTAGTACATATATATTGTTGGGCACGACCATGAGCAACATTTTGATGATACCCTTATATTTTCTGTTCCAGGTTCATGTCTCGCATAGCGGACATGTACTGGCTGGACGGCGGGCACGCGGGCGGCAAGAACACCTGGATCACGTCGCGCAGTCTCCTGGAAACTCTCACCAGGCTCAGTAAGTGACACCTGCAGAAATCAGAAATCAGAAACGTTGACTGACCGACATTTTGACAATTCAAAAGTGCCTACTTTTGAATTGTCAAAATGTCGGTCAGTCAAACAAGTGAAGCTAAATGCCTGCTTACTTTAGCAGTCTTCTGCTATAATCTATTAACGTTAAGAAGATAGTGACCTGTAGCGACATCTGTGACGCCACATAAGAACTACAAGAAATACGAACTCCTGCACCGCGCAAATGTATAATGTATCTACAAGTTGAATGACCTTGAAAAATAATTGTCGTTTTGGCACGTTTGTACGAAATTTTTGGTTTCTGTATCTTTGTTTTTCCTAAAAAAAAAATCTAGAAAAAGTTTTTTTTGGCGATTTACGTAAAAACGCGCAATTACGTAATAATTATACCTGGGGGCGTTCGAGGGGAGTTCTCCACGCGATTTGAGTATATCCGACAGCCCCAAATCATCTATCGGGCTGTTCCCCACACCAGATATAACATTCGTCTGGTCGGAGGATCCTCCCTTTTCAACGGAGGTATGTGGGACTTTACTCTATGTTCCGGATAACTCCAAACTGGTGACCCTCGACAAAATCAGGTTTTAAAATTAAGCCATTAATATTTAAGCAAACATTTCATTGAACAGTATTATTAAGTAATAATTTTAAAATCTAATCATAATCGTCGACGGCGTGCTGTGGCCCAGCAGGGGAAATTCACGAATCAATTTCTGAAAAGGAAACCCTAGGCCTAGAAGAAGACCCTAGAACGCAAAGATCAAATGAAGGACACAGGTGTGGTTTTAGTGAATAAAAGTCTGTCACGCCTTCTCGCTTCAACCTAGAGCAGAAGAAGTCATCAGATGATTTTCGTACCTCAAAAATGGCAGTCTAGAATACCATTAAAAAAAGGGGGCAGTGTAGCCTACCATTAGGAAGAAAAAAAGGGCAGTGTAGCCCATCATTAAAAAAAAAGGGGCAGTGTAGCCCACCATTAAATAAAGGGGCAGTGTAGCCCATCATTAAAAAGAAAAAAAGGGCAGTGTAGCCCATCATTAAAAAGAAAAAAGGGGCAGTTTAGCCCCCCATTAAAATGAAAAAGGGGGCAGTGTAGCCCACCATTAAAATGAAAAAGGGGGCAGTGTAGCCCACCATTACAAAGAAAAAAAAAGGGGCAGTGTAGCCCATCATTTAAAAAAAAGGGCAGTGTAGCCCATCATTAAAAAGAAAAAAAGGGGCAGTGTAGCCCATCATTAAAAAGAAAAAAGGGCAGTGTAGCCCATCATTAAAAAGAAAAAAGGGCAGTGTAGCCCATCATTAAAAAAAAAGGGGCAGTGTAGCCAATCATTAAAAAAAAAGGGGCAGTGTAGCCCACCATTAAATAAAGGGGCAGTGTAGCCCATCATTAAAAAGAAAAAAAGGGCAGTGTAGCCCATCATTAAAAAAAAAGGGGCAGTGTAGCCCATCATTAAATAAAGGGGCAGTGTAGCCCATCATTAAAAAGAAAAAAAGGGCAGTGTAGCCCATCATTAAAAAGAAAAAAAGGGCAGTGTAGCCCATCATTAAAAAAAAAAGGGCAGTGTAGCCCATCATTAAAAAAAAGGGGCAGTGTAGCCAATCATTAAAAAAAAAGGGGCAGTGTAGCCCATCATTAAATAAAGGGGCAGTGTAGCCCATCATTAAAAAGAAAAAAAGGGCAGTGTAGCCCATCATTAAAAAGAAAAAAAGGGCAGTGTAGCCCATCATTAAAAAAAAAGGGGCAGTGTAGCCCACCATTAAATAAAGGGGCAGTGTAGCCCATCATTAAAAAGAAAAAAAGGGCAGTGTAGCCCACCATTAAAAAAAAGGGGGCAGTGTAGCCCATCATTATAAAGAAAATGATTTTGTTTCAGATGTCAACGTGTTCGTCCACGTCAGTCCTTACCAAGTACAAGATGAGAGCAGACCCTGGATCGGCAGGGAGGAGAAGGCTTTCACAAGTCTTCTCAAGAAACTTGGAGCTAAGGTAAGGTCACGTTTTAATTTGTACTGTATGTCAATATCATAACAGTTTACATTTCTTTGGCTAATCTGGGAGAAACTGAATGACTGCCATATCAACGAAAAACCGGTACTACTGGGACTAAAAGCACAAAATAGACAGGTACAGAAGACAATCTCATGTATGTACTTCACTGTTTATACCTACGCTCGGTGCACGCACACTAATGAGCGTTTGAACCGGAACTGTTCGACGAGTGACCCGAGACGCGACCGAGACATCGTGTCCGTGAGCGGTGTCTATGTGTGCGTTGCTCGAGCGCGCTTTGTATGTAGATTGACTTCTGTACCTATATATTTTGTGCTAAGAGTGTATAATATTGCATAAGGTTTATTTTTATGACATTGGCAAGCACTAAGAGAGAGTTTTCCAAAATTCGTCCCCTAAAGAGATGAAACGGGGGTCCAACGTTTGTGTGGAGAAACCTACTTTCATGCGAACGAAGCTGCTGCCAGAAGCTACTTTATATATAAATGGCGATTTCTGTGTAATCAATGTATAAAGAATCCGACTGCAAGTTGGTGGCGTTTATATGTATATGTATGTATAGTAAAATCATAAATTTGATGCCACCAACTGTATCACACTGCTGTTAGCGAACTGTATTTTATGCTGTATAACAGCAAATAAAGGTGCTGATAAACTTGAGCATTCTTGCGAATGTTACATTACATTCGCAAAAATGCTCATTATATTATCAAGCGTTCTGGCGAGCATTCTAGCGAAGGACAGTAAATTTCCTTCGAATTTTTCGTTCGCTAGAATGCTCATGAAAATGTTCGTAGCAATGTTTGGTCCTATGCTTGGCTTAGCTCGTTGTTCAGTTCGACAAACTTAAAAATGGTGAATGCTCAATGTTCTGTTACAAGTGAATGCTCAGGTCTATCAGCACCTCTATGAGAACAAAACAAAAATCACCATCGCACGGAAACATTCGTGAGGTGCTCCGACTCAGTCAGCTGTTTATTAAACATAAAGAATTGAAAGATCCATCTGTTTCTTGCAGGTAAACAGATACTTGCACGACCAGCCCGGCATGACGCATTCGCTCCACATGCACTTCGAGGTCCTCGCCAACTTCAAGAGCATGCAGGACTGCATACCAGTGGGTATACCGGATACCTCTGATCATCATCATCATCATCATCATTTCAGCCGATACACGTCCACTGTTGGACATAGGCCTCCCCCAAGCGTCGCCACATCGAACGTTCCTGTGCGTCTCGCATCCATCGGTTTCCCGCTACCTTCACCAGGTCATCGGTCCACCTTGTAGGAGGCCTTCCAACACTGCGTCGTCCGGTACGCGGTCGCCACTCCAAAACCTTTCGGCCCCAACGGCCATCTGTTCTGCGAGCAATGTGCCCTGCCCATTGCCACTTAAGTTTGGCAATTCTTTGTGCTATGTCGGCAACCTTAGTTTTCCTGCGGATATCTTCATTTTTTATTCGATCACGCAAGGAAACCCCGAGCATAGCCCTTTCCATTGCTCTTTGGGTGACTTTAAGCCTTCTGATGAGGCCCATTGTGAGCGACCACGTTTCGGAGCCATATGTCATCACTGGCAACACGCACTGGTTAAAGACTTTCGTCTTGAGACACTGTGGTATGTTGGACGAGAAGATACCGCGTAGCTTCCCGAACGCTGCCCAACCGAGTTGGATTCGACGGTTGACCTCTTTCTCGAAGTTAGACCTACCCAACTGGACTGTCTGTCCAAGGTAGACGTAATCGTCCACAACTTCGAGTGTAGAGTCTCCGACCATGATAGGAGTGGGCGCTACATGGTTGTTAATCATGATCTTGGTTTTATCCATGTTCATTTTAAGACCCACTCTTAGAGAAGCTCTACTGAGGTCATTGAGCATTGTACTGAGCTCCTCCATAGTCTCCGCCATGACTACTATGTCGTCGGCAAACCGAAGGTGAGAGATGTACTCGCCATTGACATTAATGCCTAGTCCACTCCAGTCCAGAACCTTGAAGACATCCTCCATTGCGGCCGTGAACAGTTTCGGAGAGATGACATCTCCCTGCCTCACACCTCGCTGCAGGAGGATAGGTTTCGAGGTCTGGTCCTGGAGTCGGACTGACATGGTGGCGTTTTCGTACAAACACCTCAGCACTTCGATGTACCGATAGTCAATTTGGCACCTCTGGAGAGATTGCAGCACTGCCCAAGTCTCGATCGAATCAAAAGCTTTCTCGTAGTCCACAAACGCTAGGCAGAGAGGCAGGTTATACTCCTCGGTCTTCTGTATGACCTGCCGTAGCGTATGTATGTGGTCTACGGTGCTGAAACCTTTTCGAAATCCGGCTTGTTCGGGAGGCTGGAAGTCGTCAAACCTGCGCGCAAGACGGTTCGTGATGACCCTGGAAAACAGCTTGTAGACATGGCTCAGAAGTGAGATGGGCCTGTAATTCTTCAGCAGGGTTTTATCACCCTTCTTAAAAAAGAGTACCACCACACTTCTGCTCCATGCCTGTGGCGTTTTTCCCTCGAGTATGACGGAATCGAACAACTTCTGAAGGGCCTTTAGGACCGGTTTTCCACCCGCCTTCAGGAGCTCAGCCGTAATTCCGTCCTCACCCGACGCCTTGTTGTTCTTCAACTGCTTCAGAGCCATCCTAATCTCGTACAGGCTGACGTCCGGGATATCTTCAGTGTAGTGTCGAGTCAATCTAGCTCTTGAGTCGTTTGCCAGATTTGTAGCGGGTTTGGAGATCGACGTGTATAACTGTCCATAAAATGCCTCGATCTCTCCCAGAAGCTCCGATTTGGCGGATATGACTCTGCCATCTTCGGTCTTCAGTTTCGTGAGTTGGCTCTGCCCAATAGACAGATCCCGTGCAAAAACTTTGGAGCCCTTATTCCGCTCAATCGCGTCCTTAATCCTCTCGGTATTAAATCGGCGAAGGTCGCGTTTCAGAGACTTCGAGATCTGTTTATTGAGCTGCCGGTACGTGCACGCATTATCTGAAGACTGCAAAGTCATTTCACGCCTCTTCAGCTCATTCTTCATTCCACCCTCGAGAGTTTGATCCGTGAGCCTCTTGGTCTTACTTGTACGGGTCTTAAAAAACTGAGACCCGACTGTATGGACAGCTTCAACGAACCCATCATTATATTGGTCCACGGAGCTTCCTAGGCACTCGAAACGGTTTTGAAGTTCGAGCTGAAAGCTCTCGGAGTTTTGGATCTGGATCTGTGCAGGACGGAGCGTAGACTTCATCAGTCGAGATCTTTCAAGCTTAACATTGATATTCAATGTGCCTCTTACCATACGGTGATCACTCCCGGTTTTCACCGCATTGATCACAGAGACATCACTGAATATTTGCTTCTTCGTCGACATGATGAAGTCAATCTCATTTTTAGTTATGCCATCAGGGCTTTGCCAGGTCCACTTCCCGTGCTTACGCTTTCTGAAGAAGGAGTTCATCATGTAGAGGCCCTCCTTCTCCATAAAACTAGCCAGTAGGTGTCCCCGGCGGTTCCGATGTCCAAATCCAAATTGCCCCACTCGCAGCTCATCACCGTCTCGTTTGCCCAGTTTCGCATTAAAGTCCCCCATGACAACGGTGAAGTGAGTCTTAGAACCATGCATGGCTCTGGATATATCCTCATACATGGACTCCACTTCGTCATCGGGGTGTGTCGAGGTCGGGGCGTAAACCTGTATGACCTTCAGCGAATATCTTGATGATACTCTGAGTATCAGGTACGCCACCCTGGTCGACACACTCTCGACTCTCACCACATTGTCCACGAGGGACCTGTGGACGATAAACCCGACACCACCCTGGGACTGCTGATCACCCTCCCGGAAGTAAAGCAGGTTATCGGATTTGAGAATTATCGTGTCCTCCCCCTGTCTTCGGACTTCGGATAATCCCACAATACTCCATCGTAACCCGCTCAACTCTTCCTCCAGTTCGATGATCTTCTCGTCGGACCGGAGTGTACGTACGTTATAGGTTGCCAGGTCCAGTCGTCGACGGTTAAACGTTCCCGCCCGGAGATTCTTAGCACCCCTGACCCCAGGGCTGCGCCCACGCCCGTCCACGTCAACACAACCACTGGAGTCGCCGGGCATTTGGGGCCTGTGCGTATCGTTATGTTGCATTGGGGGGGTTCGGACCATAACCCGCCACGCTGGTCCAGTGCGTGTTGGCGGGTCGCCATATCCTCGTCCGTTTGTCAGCAGGGTGCACCACGTGCAGGTGAGGTTGGCTTGGGTCCCGACAGATGTTGGTTGGGACCCCGTATACACCCCACCTGATGAAGAGAAGAATACCTCTGATGAAGAGGCTTAATTAGCAATGCGCGATGCCGATACGTTTTATTCGATTGTTCGAACATCTCGATTATTCGACTTTATCTCGAGTCCGACTGGATCTGTTATTGCGCATGGCACGTTCATTCCTCGATGGTTTAGGGCTATATTTCAACGCACACCATGGCAGCGCGACCAGCCATGGTGTCCCGGTGAAATATAGACTAGACACCAGAGTCGCCACACGACCAAGCTGTTCGCGCCACCAAATTGATTGCGCAACCAAACGAACGCCAGGTGAGTAACTCTCTATAGAGCTGTATACATTTTGTTGGTAGCAGCGACTGGTCGCTCCGCCATGGTGTCTCTGTGGATAATAGCCCTTAGGGTTCCGCCGTGAGCGTGACTGAAATCAAAATGAAGAATCGAAAACTAGCGATCGATTCCGTTGACACCATAGATATAAGAAAGGAGGAGATATGCTAAGTAGTAAAAAATGTATCGGAACACTGTGTCTCCAGTTTCTCCTTCCACTACCGACACTACTACACGTACAGGAATATTTACGCAGTCGCGCATACATCCACAAATCATAAATCAGACCAAACTACACAGTTAATTATAAACCTTATTGCCCTAAAAACAGCGTGTATTTTCCTTGCGCCGTACAACTTACGCACACATTAACAACATACAACTATCGATGTGCTGTGCAAAAGCAATTTATTTTACATTTACGCTAGTGATTGACTAAATAGAAAAGTTATCGATTTTTTAATTTTTATCGTGCTATTTTTTTTTTGGGTTCCAATAACAAATTAAATAAAAGTGAATGCTTCCAGAAAATAATGTATATAATAATATAATATATATGTATATAAAAGCAAAACTACCAAAATGTTTTTCAAAAAACTAAAAACTTTATTTATTCCCATTAACTCTATTTATTCAAATACGGCATTTTAGAACGACAATATCAAATACGAAAAATCGGCGAAATGGAACACGCACTACTATAGAATCCTGAAAATTTTTATAACTAGTTTTATTATAACACATGAAAAAACGAGTTATTAAAAGAAAAAACTTTAACTTACAAAAATTAGGTCTAGTCTTGATTTAAGGATTTGAGAGATGGCGTTTTCTTAGAGGCTGAAATATTTCTGATCGAAAGTGAATTGAGCATTGGTACTATATTTTTTTAGGCAACCAATAAGGTGGCCTTTCAGTAGCATCAATCCATTGCTTTTTAAAATTATTTTTCGGGAAATTGAAAACAAAGATAAAAATGATAACTAAATAATATAACATTTTAGTTATCATTTTTACCTAAGCTACTGTTAAATATAACCGCTTGTCTGTGTCGCGGAGGAATACAAAATATAAACAGGCATCCACGCATAACAAATAAAAAGCTAAAACATGTTGCCTTATTTTAAGCAAAACTCCTTAATATGTTCTGAATTATGTTCATTCATCATCATCATCACCATATCAGCCGAAAGACGTCCACTGTTGGACATAGGCCTCGCCAAGCGTCGCCACAACGACCGGTTTTGTGCGTCACGCATCCATGCTCATTATTATAGCGCATTCGAAGCTTTTGAAGACTTTGAGAAGGAAGTGAAAATATCAAAATCATAAAAAGTAAGAAAATAACACGAAGATACTGCCATAATATACGATATCCGAAACCAAAAAATTGTCCATCGACTATTAACTTCCAATTTAACCAACTTACTTTCCGACAGTTGCTAACGTATTTCTCTACTACTCTGTAAAATAATAAAAATATTTACATTATTTCACTTCGAAAATCCAACCAATCGATATTATGGTCGATAGTCTACATGAGGGGATCTATTAGGCACTTCACTGACTGCGGCTGGCTGACGGCAACTGGCAGCGGCCGGTATTACGAAATACACCGCACTGATAAAGTATCGTTATGTTATTTTTACATTGCTTGTCGAGTTACTAAGGGTTAAAATTTGATAGTGGTTAAAGAGCAATGTATTTACTGTAAGAGTAATATAGTCGCTTTGATATTTGGAAATAAAAATAACGTAGTAGCAGTAAGGGATATTACAAGATTTGTTGTTTTTACTGATTTTAAAGATAAATACAAGGTGCAGTTTTAAAACTGCACAATATTTCAGGAGGTTGTAATAAAACTCATAAATAATCATATAAAAATACGATACCTGGTCAATAATCAGTAAAACTTGTTATTTTTTTTTTTTTAATTTTAACCGTTTTTCAGAATAACTCTCTAAATAAACTTCTTAAAAAAATACAGAATCACCCGTTGCGATTTATCGCACGCCGTGTCACTGTGTGTGTGAGTGCATCAACCTGTACGAGGCTCCGCCCACTTATTTTACGAAATGAATAATTTAACCTTAGATGTAGATCGAATTCGATGATCATAATGTACATTAATGTCTTAAATTTCGCTATTTAATTACTCGCTTTTAAGCATCATCACAATGTGAAAATCTTTTAAAAGTCACGTTGACGTCGCGTCGATAGGTACTTACGTATCAGCTGATGAATAAAATGTTAGGCCGAGATCAATAAACCTTATGAGGCGTCTCCGTCCGTAGGTATCATCGAGCGCGCGCGCTCGAGATTTAGATACGCAGTGGTACATGAACGTATCTACCAGACGCAGTCTGTCGGTAATGTCATTCTCAAGGTCAGTTTTCCGTAATAATTTCGTTTTTATTTGTAGATTAAATTGGTGGATGTGAAATTTCCCTTCGTACTTTTTAATGGGCTGAGGACCGACAAAAAACACTTCAAGATAATTTGTGCTAGTTACGTAGATAGGTAGGTTTTTAAGTGATTTATCTTACCTGTTAGGTAGGTATTTTTACCGTAGTTAAAATTTTTAAATCAATTTATTTACACTAATCAAATTGATTCGGCTAACAACGTATTTACAAATGACTTTTTATGTACTTACTAATAAAATAAAATAAATACCTAAGCAGGTACTTATGTTACCTGGAGGTGTTGTTCAAACAGACAGCAGTCTAGCACGACGTTGCTGATTTTCTTTTAATTTCGTAGCACAAACACATTCGTTTTAAAGTGTCGAAAGCACTAATCACTAGTGATCACCTTTTCAAGTAACGTACTTGCCGACCGTAGTGAGGAAACCAAACCGTAGACCAGCATCCCGCGTGCTGGCCCGTGGCTCTCGCTTGAAGTATTCCAGGATATTTTCCTGCAAGGCGACAAGCAGGCCTTCGTTGCCGCGACCGTCAGCAAGCCGGGGAACGCCGAATCGTCGAAACTCGCGGAGTCTTTGCGTAGCAGCCAGTATTACACTTTGAGATGGACGTTACGATGTTTCCACTGATAGCATACAAGCGGACTATCTCCACCAACTCTACATTGGAGTATTGGTCTGTCATCTTTCATCACTAGATACCGCAACCGTTAACCGAAGGCGCTGTGGGCGAATATTGCAAGCGCGTGTATGCAAACGTCGGCGGCGTCAGTTACACTAAACATGATCGATTGATCGATGGCGCGGGGGCGTGGCTAGGGTGTGTCGTGCGGGAGATTATTGGTGCTTTACGTTGCGTGTATGTGTGTGAAAGCGCGGTTTAAATAATGGTGCGTTTGTGTGTGTGAAAGCGCGGTTATAAGGGAGGTATCAGACTAGCAGAGTTTATAAAAAAGGTAGTTCACACATACCGATTTCCATATATAAGAAAAAAAATACCTACTCATTTTATTATTGATTCGGGTCGAGAATCACTAACATAATTACCTCCTGAATTTTTTTGCACCTTTAAAACTGCACCTTGTATAGCATTAAACTTGTATTTATTTAAGGTAAGAGATTCCGTGATGACCCAGGCTTGTCTTATCACTTCAGTTCTTCCATTAAACCACTGAACAACGCGGCATTTTAAATTTGTTTACGATCACGTGTCGCGAGTCTCACAAGTTTGTAACTGTCGGCCGTTTGGACGAATGTGCACTTCTTATGCATTTCGAGCGGACATGCACACGCCCCCTTGCCACTTCTCCTGTTTTTATATTTCTATGGTTGACACAATCGAAAAATATCTCGATTTATTTTGTAGAACGGTGAGTTGATATTGGTTGACTTGATGGTTTATTTTAACGACTCCGATTCTATCGATTGTTAAAACATTTCGGAATTTCCCATTGCTAGGCGTAATAACTTCAAGATAGTGCGAGTAGGAGGCTTTGCCATGACGTGATAAAATATCAGGCGTGCGAGCATGAAGGAGGGACGGAGCTATACATCCTATACAAGGTGTAAGGGACAGCCCTCCACAAACTTTGAGGGCTTGATCAGTAGACGAAACTGAACAACTATCCAAAAAAAATGGGCCTCGCCATGCAAATTGTCCAATCAAGTTTATCATTTTGTATGGTGAGGCTGATTTTTTTTTTCCGTTTCCTGAAAAAAAACCTTGTAGAAGGTGGTTCAGTTTCGTCTACGGAGCAAACCCTTAAAGTTTGTGGAGGGCTGTCCCTCATACCTTGTATAGGGTGACTGGTAATTAGTGACCGATAATTATACACGTTATTGTACTCATGCTTTGTCAGACAACATTACATAAGAAACTTTTTTAGTAAGTACTCATTATTTAACCGGAACATGTAGGTACCTACACTGATTACATGCACCGATCCAGTTTGCAAGCGGCACGGGTGCACTATCACTATTATAGATAAAGTACATGAGACAACGGCGTTACGCGGCTAACACCTGACAAATCGCAGGCGCGCGCGCGCGAGTTTGCGCGAACAGCTGTTGTATTATTGTGATACAACTAATGAGTATAAAAAAAAATTTGGGAAAGATGTTTGTAATCATGAGCCACGCGTATAAGTATCGGTCACTAATTACCAGTCACCCAGAGCTCCATCCCTTTAATAGTTCAGCTTAGATCGTCAAATGAATCAGTTAAAAAAGCTCGCGGTAGGGCCTCGGTAGAATCAATTTAATGGCGGCATGGAACACTCTGAAACTAACGAATAAACGATATTAAAAGTAACCCTGTATTATTAATCATATAAAAGAAAATTGTGTATGTTCTGGCCATTTTGGACAGTATTTATGATGATAACTGTACAAGTATCAAGCATAGAGTATATATTTTTTGGGCAATATTAGTTTATAATTTCAGTCTGAGAATTAACAGAGTCACTTTGGTTCATCTAATTAAAAGTTAGAATAATAAATATTGCTTTGGCTAACTGGCCAGAATACTACTACAAAAGTTGATACTCTCGTTGTATTGCTGCTTTTTGGATGGGTTGCGAAAAATCGAGATAGGTTAATTTTTGGACGAAGTTGGATAATTAAGAAGGAACATTGAAGAAGGTTGTGGGAAAAAAATTGTGAAAACTCAAGACTGTGAGACTTGAGGAAATATCAAATTAAGTTTTATTCAAATATTTTTCTGGGCAGACACTTTCTATGCCCTAACAAGCCATAGAGGCTTAGAATTAAGATTATTTTTTCAAATGTGCAATTGTCTATGATAGGTTTCAAAAAGAGTTTTAAACTCGCATGCTTCTTTTACGAGAGGTCTTCTCAAGAACTGATTTTTGTTTATTAATTAAATAACGACTATTTGTTATTTATAATTCTAAGTTAATATTGTGAGATTAAGTTATTTAAGCGGGTTGTTGAAACTTGTTTGGCATTACTAATGAATTTTGTCATTTTAAACTATGTTCCAATTGCCAATAAGTACATTTTACTGTATTTAAGCCGTCGTCTTAGTATATAATGAAGCTAATTCCTCGCTTTTTTAATGTTAATTGTATAACGCACCCTCTCCAAGAGTCGCATTGTGGCAATCTTAGATTAATCCTGTAGGGACTTTGACTTCCAAGGACAAGAGTCTGATGTACTGGAAGTCTCTGTAAAGGGGATTTACTTATCTATGGTAATCCTGCTCTAATTTATACATCTGTGTCTAAACCCCGAATTTTCATTTCCACTTAACTGTCTATGGTCGTCTCCACTAGATTGCAAATGGACACTTATATTGTGCGTTTCACTCCTTCGCCGTAATGTTGGCTCCCCTGTCTGTCTACAGAAAAAAGAAGGGAAAAAGAAAAGAGTTACCTACTCTACCAAATTTTTTTGCACGAAAAGTGAAACGAAATCGATTTTAACGGTACTCGCAACACTTTATGGCGAATTATGAGGGGAATGGGATTTTTTTTTAAAAAAAAGCTGGTCTAAAATAAAGTTGTTAATGGAGAAGTACGATAATGTGGCGTGGCATTGTCAGTATTTGAAAGAATTGCAGGACAGTCGAAATGGTGCCCAGGGTCGTGTATTTTATTCAAAAATAGTTTTTACAGTTTCCAAAAGAAAAAAAAAAACAAACATATAAGACAATAACGTTTTTGTCAAAAGTAATGAAATATCAGTTAATCTCCCCAATTTTAAGTAATTTCATTGCTCAAAATATAGCAACACTGTTTTTCCTTATTGCCAACATTACGGCGAAAGTGAAACGCACAGTATATGATGAGAATTCGAGACTAATATTTATGTAATATGTGCAATAAATGTGGTTTACTTAATTGACTTGTACTGGTTGCAAGAAAGCAATATTAATTAATATAACCACCTACCATATTGACCCTAGGTGTACTTTTTATTGTGTACTTGTAAAGGACCTGTATTTTTTTAATAGTATAATAGTGTATTGATTCTTCAATATTTTTTGTGAACGCAAGAATTTCTGGCAATACAAAATTAATGTATATTTTCGAGTACCTGTTACCCCCTAAAAGTATTTTTTAAGGCTAGGCTGGGCCTACAAATTATCATTTAAAAGATAAAACTATGTTTAGGAAGAAAACGAATTCATGTAATTCAATGTACTACGCGTTCCAAATGAGAATAGGACCGATTCCTACGTTTTGACGTCTCGTCGTACTGTCAAATCGAAGAAATTTTGGCAAAATTGAAGAACTTACAGATGAGTAAAAGTGAAGAACTGGATTAAGTTCACAGTTCATAAATAAATTAAATTTTTCGTAATTTAATTAATGTTTAAAAAATTCTTTCCTCGATTTGACGGTAAATCGTGACGTCACAACATGGCGGGCGATCCTATTCTCATTTGGAACGCATTGTAATAATTGTATAGTGTAAATAAATTGCTTTAAAAGGGACATTTATTTGGATAGAATGAAATTGATCTCAATTTGTTGAATAAAATTATTTTTAAAGCAAACAGTGTATTTTCATTTTGTTTGATGTCTCTCCTTCCCCGAAGACTACCCACCCATCATAGATTTTATTTTATTACAGTAACCGATCGATTGAATCGAAAGAGCATTGTATCTGACACAGCCGTGAGACAATGTTGTAGTTTTTTAATTTAATTTTAAGTTTCTACGTTTTTAATATTTAGTTATATAGAGGTCAGTGCTATGAATGATAAATGTCTATTCTTTCTTCTTACTTTCATCCCACCAGTTGGTCCAGTAAGAATCTCAAAAACTGGAACACCTAGCAAAGATCTGTTTTCTCCCAAATGTCACTAAGGGCCAACGCTGCGTAAAGCGGGAGCCCGCGCGTGCATCAGTCGCGTGTGTCGTGTGCGGCGGTCCCCGGAGCGGAAACCGGTGTGTGCATCTGGATTGAGGGCCCATTTTTTAAATTCTTATGAAACGAAACGAGATTTACAGGGAATTTAGTTAAAAATTAGTAAAACTTAAAGCAATGAGCTATAAATTTCTTAAACGTAACATAAAAAAGTTATGATTAAATAACGTGGGCCCTCAATCCAGACGCTTGCATAAAGAGGCATAGTCTAAATCTCGGAAAGTACGATGTCTGGGTAAATAATTATTATTTAGGATTTTAGTTAAGAACTTCTACAACAAACAACAAGCAGATTTACATTCAAAATCAAAGTTCGCGAGTTGATTCGTAAAAAGTTGGCAGTAGTTTCATCACAGCGTTAATGTTTTTCTATTGTCGATTTGGACCAATTATTTGACTATTTTAGTGCATTTATCTAGTGTATTAATTTGAGTATGTATTGTATAGTTGTATATATTTATTCTATGGTTTATTAGTATATCTATTCTATGGTCTATTAGTATTTAAATTCTTGTATTTGTCTTTTTCTCACTCTTTTATTGCACCTACCACTACTTTTTCTCCGCATCACCCAAACGTTGACTGGAAGAGAATGCCTAAGGCATTAAGTCCGCCTCTGTACCCATGTGCATAAAGTGTTAAATAAATAAATAAATAATACCCGGCCCCATCAACTCAGAAAAAATCCTAAAAGTACAGCGCCATCTCTCGGGAACTAATTAATGCATAGGTACCAGAAGAAGTTTTCGGTGGTAATTTTGGATTGCGAGAACCGATTTTAATAATTCTTTTTTTGTTTGAAAGAAGATACGTTCAGGATAATAAAATATGTAAACGAAGTTAAAAAAAAAATGCTTGCATATACGATTATACTACAAACTTAGTCCAGAAATTATTTTGAACAGCCTTCTTGTCTTTTTTGACCAAAAATTTTCTTTCCATCAAGTTCAAAATGATTTTCCTAGAAATCCCTTATAAAGTTCTACTTTTCAGATTTTTTTCATATTTTCTAAACTTATGGTTCAAAAGTTAGAGGGACACACACACATTGTTTTTTACTTTTGGAGCGATTATTTCCGAAATTATTGACATATCAAAAAATGATTTTAGTAAACCCCTATTCATTTTTAAATACATATCCAACAATGTATCACAAGTTAGGGTTGAAATTAAAAAAAAATCACTTCCCACTTTACATATAAGGGGGCTACCCCAATAATTTTTTTTTTTTCAATTTTTATTTTACCACTTTGTCGGCGTGATTGATATACATATTGGTACCAAATTTCAGCTTTCTAGTGCTAACGGTCACAGAGATTAACCGAGGACAGACAGACAGACATGGCGAAACTATAAGGGTTCCTAGTTGACTACGGAACCCTAAAAATCCGCTAGGATGTTCCGTGGGTAAAAATAACGAACTTCTATTCATACTTTTAATTCCTGTTTAACTTCTGTTTAAAATATGATGCTTCAATGATTGAGCAATGATTGTATTAGCCGTGCGGAGTCTGTCAGTGATTTTAACAAATATAAATTACTAACTTCGGCCAGGTTTCGCCCGTTTGAAAGTAGAAAATAACCTATGTTACTCAGTGATATTGTAGGATTCTACTGGTGAAAGAATTTTCAAAATCGGCCCAGTAGTTTTTGAGTTTATTTATGAGCGGCTTCGCCCGCGTCAAAGTACCTACAAACTATATCCTATGTCCTATGTTACTTAGTGATAAAGTAGGATTCTACTAGTGAAAGAATGTTAAAAATTTGTGCATTACTTTTTGAGTTTATTCATTACAAACAAATACAAAACTTTTCTTTTTATAATATTAGTACTTATAGATGTAGTTAGCAAAGAGGCCTGCGAAAAGAAGACTGTTTTATTATGTTCTATATTATAGAAGTAGGTACATCGGTGGTTCCAGGATAGAGTACAAGAGTTTCAGCTGTTACGACAACTTCGTGCCGAGCAACAACGCAGGCGTGCCGGAACATACGCCCACGCCATTAAATGCCATTAAATATTAATTATACAATAGCTATTTTAAAAGTAACTTTCGAGGGTCTTCAGCAAAACGGTTTGTGAAGTCTTCCGTGAAAGAATCACCCATAGCGTTAACAAACTTTCTTTAATATTTAAATTCACTTTTCTGAAAAAAGCATTATTTTGTAATTATCTTTTATCAAGCACGCATCACTTCAAAGTAAGACTTGATATGGTGACCAATAATATAGGGGTCAAAAAGAAAAAACCGGCCAAGTGCGAGTCGGACTCGCCCATGAAGGGTTCCGTAGCAGCAAGTAACATAATATAAAAGCTCTTGTAATGTGTTGTAACTTTGATCGATGTTTTAATAATAGTGTATTTTTTTCGATTTATGACGCATTAAAAAAAAACTACTTACTAGATTTCGTTCAAACCAATTTTCGTTGGTAGTTTCTGTAGTAATGTACATCGTATATTTTTTTTAGTTTTATCATTCTCTTATTTTAGAAGTTAGAGGGGGGGACACACACATTTTACCACTTTGGAAGTGTCTCTCGCGCAAACTATTCAGTTTAGAAAAAAGTAGTATTAGAAACCTCAGTATCATTTTTGAAGACCTATCCATAGATACCCCACACGCATGGGTTTCATGAAAAAAAAAATTTTGAGTTTCAGTTCTAAGTATGGGGACCCCCAAAAATTATTGCTTTTTTTCTATTTTTGTGTGAAAATCTTAATGCGGTTCACAGAATACATCTACTTACAAAGTTTCAACAGTATAGCTCTTATAGTTTCGGAAAAAAGTGGCTGTGACATACGGACGGACAGACGGACAGACAGACAGACAGACAGACAGACAGACAGACATGACGAATCTATAAGGGTTCCGTTTTTTGCCATTTGGCTACGGAACCCTAAAAATCAGATACCTATGTGATATGCAGATGCCTAAGCATTTAAGCAATCTTGTCTTTCCGTAGGCTTCTCCAAGGAGTCAGCAACAGGATAAAAAGTTTCCCAGCATCAGAACTGACCGAGGCGTTCTCTCCGGTCACTTTGCCTGAAGACATTGACATTGAAGATTTACACGTGAGTTCTTCTTGCAAAAAATGGTGGCAAACCCGTATCTAAGTGTCCATCACGTAGCCACCACGTGTCTTGGTGACCTGGGCCACCACTGTTCTATAGAAGTAGTTAGTAGACGAAACGAACGAACTACCTGCCACAATTTTTTTTATTAGGAAACGAAAAATAATTTGACCTCTCCATACAAACGGTCCAATTAAGTTTTTAATTTTGTATGGTGAGGCTGATTTTTTTTTAAATAATAATAATAATAATCATTTATTTCACTCTCTTCACAAAGCTATACTAATGAATGTGTAATTCTCACACAAGGTACAAAAAAAAACTAATTATGCTCAATTAATACTATTAACAATAAACAAGTGGTATAAGTAATATTAATGCACACATGTAACACTTTGTGAGAGCTTGGAGTCAATAATATCATGACTGGCCTGTTGGTCTAGTGGTGAGTGACCCTGACTGCTGTGCCGGAGGTCGTGGGTTCGATTCCCACCATTACAAATGTTTATGTGATGAGCATGATCATTTTTTCTGTGTCTGGGTGTAATTTATCTATAATATGTGTGTATTTAGAAATATATGTATAAGTATTTTAATCAGCTGTCTAGTACTCATAACACAAGCTCTGCTTAGCTTGGGACTAGACGGCGTCGTGTGATAGTTGTGGAATTTTTTTTTTTTTAATTGAGATAAACTAGTGCTTGACTGCGATTCCACCTGATGGTAAGTAGCGATGCAATCTTTGATGGTGAGGCGCACTATCCCATCATTAATAATAATAATGGGATTGTGCGCCTAATAATGGGATACCCTGTGTGACGGATAAACCACCTCACCCCAAATTAGTGCCGTTGCTTAATTAATTATTTGTAAATCCATACATGAACATTGTTAACAATTTTGCGAGAATACTGACTAAAAAAATTAATTTTCCTTTAAATAAAGAAAGGGGATTGCCCATTTGAGGCCATGAGCGGTCAATTGACTAGAGAAAAAAATACTTTGTTCATTAATTTTGCCATAAAAAATATGTATTCCCTTAGTTCCAAATGAGCGCCACTATAAACAATAAGTGCTAAATAAAAAGTAACTTTATGGAAAAAATAATCGTTTTATCGTTGATAGTAATATTTGATGTCCGTCTTTGGCCTGGAACACCATAGAGGCTGGGCAATCCCCTTTAGAGTAGCGTTGAAAGGCCTCCAACAAGGTCGACCGATGACCTGGTCAGGGTTGCGGGAATCCGATGGATGCGTGATGCACAGGACCGGTCATTGTGGCGACGCTTGGGGGGCGCCTTCGTCCAACAGTGAGCGTCTTTCGGCTGATATGATGATGATGATGACAGTAATATTATTTATGGTTACAGAACATCAGACCATAAAAAGGGGTAGTGATGACTGACTACCTCAGATATAAGTTCCGATTCGGAACCAAAATCGGAATCGAAAGGCGATGGTGTATGTAACATCATCATCAAAAGATCCGTACTTCGAAATTCAAAACCGATCCTCTTCCGTCTATACAGTTGCCATCACGGATCTTGAACACTTGCGCAGAAGTCAAATATTCGGTCTCTTTAGTGGTGCGAAGTGCGACGCGTGGCCGGGGAGTGTCAGTGATTGGCTGGCCGCGGCCGCGCCTGGCGCCATCGCGTCATTGACATCACTCATTCATTCACTGCGTTGCTGCATGTATCTAACAACGAAGACGATTGGCTCGCCAATGTAAAAGGAATGCGCAAAGCGATCCCGACTCTGACGCCAAGCAACATAGAATTGTCAAATTATACTCAAGATGGAACTCAAAGAGATCCATCTTTTCCCAAAAATTGAATTTTCACTAATGGATAAATTAAACTCGAAGTATCCAGCAATGTATTTATGTGCCCCATTGTAACGAAACCATAGCGCGATCTAACTCGATCCCAACGCCATCTATCGAGGCATGAGACAACTCTATACATTTCAACAGCAGTGGGTTAGCTATTCGTGTGTTACGTGTGTAGAATTTTAGTAATATTTAAATTCACTTTTCTGAAAAAGCAATTTTTAAGTTTTATTTATATTTATCTAACATTTATTGTCGTCCTTTTATCAAGCACGCACGACTTCTAAGAGTATCAACATATATTTTTTTTCATGTTTTGAGAGTATTTATTGTCTCAAACATCCAAAATTATTTTGGTTCATGGAGGGCTTGTTTCAAAAATAATAAATTGAAAAAACGACGAAAAACATACATAGGACTTCCCTAAGTGTCGTCAAAATGAACGATCCTGTACATCTCGCATCCATCGCATCCCGCTAGGCTTAAAGTCACCCAAAGGGCAATGGAAAGGGTTATGCTCGGAGTTTCCTTGCATGATCGCATCAGGTATGACAATATTCGCAAGAGACCCAAGGTCACCGACATAGCCCGACGAAAATCATAATAGCATTGTTTAAACTTTATCTGATGTTCTGTATACAATAGCAAATATCAACATGTACGATTTCCGCGATAATCTGTTCACAATAGTCAGCAATTAACTAGAACTTGCTATCGCTAATTGCAAATTAGCGTAAACGATGTGATAGTTGCGGTGTTTGAGCTGCTGAAAGACTTTTGTTACAATATTATCTGTTAATCTTTTCTTTATAATCTTGATAATCTTGAGTTGACTTTTATCTAACTTTAAGAAGAAAAAAAAAACTAAAACCTAACTAAATAACGTACATAAATAAAATACAAAAACACAAAGTACACCCAGGCGTCGAAGTACTCCTCCACATCGCTGTCATCCGGAAATGTGCCCAGAAGACTGGCAGCATTGCCACGTTGAATGACAATGCTAATTCTTTGGGCGAAGAACGAGCCAGCCCTCTCTGGTCACGCAGGGTGTCGATCAGTCGGCCTGAAATTTCCTTAAAAAGGTGACGCGCACTCGGACCCCATGACCCAAGCGTTTCGACCCCAAACAACTCAAAACTGTATTTACCAATAAGGTTACAGTATTTTCGCCGTTTATGCAGCACAGCCCGCCGTACTTGGAATAAGGAATGGCGCAAGGGTGTTGACACAGGTTGAGTCCCACACCAACGGCCTACCCACCTGCCACGGTACCAACATCATACTTTTTCAAAGATAGCACACGTGAATGTCGCAGGTTTTCAAATAATACAATTTAATAAGAATGTTTATCTTTCATGAACAATATTGACCTGAATATATCTTAGATAAGACGTGGAATAAGATGGCCTGACCACTTAACTTCACATTCTTATGAATTAGCATGAAGTGACTCAGATCCGAGAACAATGGAAGAACAGCAGGGAAGCCTTTGCCCAGCAGTGGGAAAGCATAGGCTAGATATAGTAAAAAGATATTTATTGATTGAAAGGTAAGTACAGGTAAAAGACAGGGATTGTTCTCATGAACTTATTTTGAGTAAACACATCTAATTATCACCCAATTTTTTGCCTGTAACCCTTGATTTGTATCTATATTTCAATGCTATTGCGTTAAATATTGTTACGCCATTAAACGTGAACCCGCCATATCTCCGAGAATATAGAGAGTAGCACGTAATAATTAAAACGCATTGCTGTTCGAAAGGTCTAGAATGGTTGTGCGTACCCAGACTTAGAAAAATCTCGAAACATCCACAAAGTACTTATAAGTAGTAGTTAGGTATTTATAGGAAATGGTACTCTCCGACGTTAACAATAGAGTCGAAATTCGCATGAAAGTGACTCTTATTACCACGAGTAATAAAAATGATTTATGACTTCGAGAAGCGATTCAATTGTTCTGGAATTCTGGATCGTTCGTGGGAAGTCGGTATCTAGAATTTTCTTGGCTCCGCATATAAATACGAGCCCCCGGCCGGAAGCGAGTCAGTTGTGATTTCGACTGCGATCAAGAGCGAACTACCCTAGTACTTGAAGTGATTTTATCTAACGACCTAAGCGATAGTGTAACGGTACTCTAGTGTTAATTGCGATTCGGATTATTGTTGACTGGACTATTTTGTTATTGTTTGTGGTGAATAAAGTTGTCTCTTAGTAAATCGGCATTTGATTACCCACGTACGTAACAACTGGTGTCAGAAGTGAAATGCCATTAACACCGAGAGACGACGAACAGCGACCACGAACAAGAAGGCAAATGGAGATGGATGCTGCGCGTCATCGTTTGGAGGAGGAAGATCAGGCTGGTATGGGAGCAACAGCAGTTGCTGAGGTGCCAACAGGACCATCCTCGGAATTGAACCTCGCTGCGGTGTTGGCCGCCATGCAAGCTAGTATGGAAGAAGCTCGCCGAGATCAAGAGGCTAAGCAGAACCTGATCCTCGAAAAAATTGATCACGGCCTCGTCACATTGGGTGAGAAAGTAAAGAATCTCACCTTAGAGGTCAAGGAGGTTTCCGCCCGAGCTGATAGCCTCGAAACAAGGATTGATGGCCACGAAGATCGCCTGCTGGACATCAACAAAAAAATTGTCAAGCTCGAAGCACGCGAACCCGTTGCTGTTGGCCCACCATCGCACACCTACTGTGCATCAGCCGCAAAATTTGATGTGCCGCGTTTTGATGGCACGTCTTCCTGGACGGCATTCAAATACCAATTCGAAACATTGGTTAAGACGAACCGCTGGGATGATGAACAGTCTTTCGCGGCATTAACTTTGGCTCTACGAGGGGATGCCCTGCTGGTCCTAGAGAACCTTCCTCCGAACAGCAGGACGTTGGAGCGTCTTATGGAGGGATTAGACACTCGTTATGGAGACAAACACCTCGAGCACGTTTTCCGCGCGCAGTTACGCGAGAGAACGCAGAGGTCGAACGAGAGCCTCCAGCAGTGGGGAGTCGAGGTTGAACGGCTTGTCCGGCGTGCATACATGTCGATGACACCAGAGATGGTGGAAGTGAATCTGGTGCAAGCATTCATCGACGGTCTACGGGATCCTGAAGTCAGGGCTACAGTGCGACTCGGACACCACCAATCTTTAAAGAGTGCGATGGCACACGCTTTGGAAGTGGAAGCAGTACGACACGATTCTCGTACGCAGAGGGTTCGGGAAGTGGTGGTCTCGCCTACAACGCAACCACGTCACCGAGAAGTGGTGGCTTCTTCTTCAGCAAAGTCCCGCTATATCCCGACGTGTTACGGGTGCGGAGAAAAAGGGCACATTCGTACCGATTGCCCCAAGAGGAAGAGGGGGAGTGTGGACTCCGGAACTCAAGTTAACGAGGAGTCGTTAAACTAAATGTCGCCAGGGCCGCGGGGCGGGTGCTGGCTGGTCAACTGAAGGCCCCAACCATCACCATCAATCAAGTTCACAACGGAAATAGTTTGATCATCGAAGGGACGCTGAATCATCGGGCTTGCAATTTTACCATTGACACGGGGGCGTCACGGACTGTTATAAGACCTGAGTTGCTGAAACGCACCATCTTGTGGCAAAGAGAGTCTCCATCCTGCCGACTTCAGACAGCAACCGGCCAGCCAGTCTCCGTCCTCGGTGATACAGAAATTGAGATCAAAATCGGTGATCAAGTGTATATCCATCCTGCGTTAATTGCGAATATTACCGACGATTGCATACTGGGTCTCGACTTCTTGCGGAATAACCGATGTATTTTAGATATCGACAGGGGAGTATTGAAATTCCCAGATCAAGAAGTCTTCCTGCGAGGAATTAACTCATGCAACCTCTACTGTTTAAAGAATACTACACTGGCTCCGAGAACAGAAACCTTAGTCGAAGTAAAGTTTCCCAAGAAAATCAGGCAATCAAGATGTGTTTTGGTAGAGGATTCTGGCCGGCACCCGGAGATCATCACCGCGAGGACATTAGTTATGACGACAGGGAAATCCAAGGTCAGGATTGTGAACCTTGGGAAAGAAGAGGTCCAACTGAAGAAAAACAGTGTTGTTGGGAGATGTGAAGAAGTTCAGTATCTCCGTCAAATCAATAAATCTCCAGCAAAGCAAGACACGACCAAAGTCGAAACTGATCACATCCAGCAACTTCTGGAAAATTCTAAGAGCAACTTATCGACTTCGGAACTACAGCAAGCCAAGGAATTTCTGCTACGGTTTCGAGATATCTTTGCAACGGGAAAAGACTGCGGGAGAACAGGTCTCGTCAAGCATGAGATAGATACAGGTGATGCGAGACCAATTAAACAGAGACCGCGCCGCATACCCTGGGCTAAGGAATCTGAGGTAGCAGGAATGGTAAAGGACATGGCTGATAGCGGAATAATTGAGCCTTCTACGAGTCCATGGTCTTCTCCAGTCGTTCTGGTGAAGAAGAAGGACGGCAGCACAAGATTCTGTGTGGACTACAGAATGCTGAATAATGTCACAAAGAAGGACAGTTATCCCTTACCAAGGATAGACGATACGCTGGATATGCTCAGTGGCATGAAGTGGTTTTCGACCATTGATTTGAAAAGTGGCTACTGGCAAGTGGAAATCAGCGAGAAAGATAAAGAAAAGACAGCGTTCAGTACGGGTATTGGCAGCGGCCTGTGGCAATTTAACGTCATGCCTTTTGGGTTATGCAACGCTCCAGCGACGTTTGAACGCCTCATGGAGAGAGTCATGGTGGGCCTTCTTGGTGACGTCTGTCTGGTATATTTGGATGACGTCATTATAATGGGTCGCACTTTTAAGGAAAACCTGAGGAATATGGAGAAAGTGTTCACCAGGATACGAGGGGCTAACCTAAAACTAAGCCCAAAGAAGTGCGCCCTGTTCAAGAAGGAGGTCAGCTACCTAGGCCATGTTATTTCCGCTGACGGGGTGAGAACCGACCCTGAGAAGATAAAGGCAGTCCAACAGTGGCCGGTTCCAAAGAACAAAACTGAAGTACGTGCATTTCTAGGGTTGTGCACATACTACAGGCGGTTTGTCAAGAATTTTTCGGATATTGCAAAACCTCTACATCAGCTGACTGAGGATAAACGAGATTTTATCTGGAACGACGACTGTGAGTCAGCATTCAACGAGCTAAAAGAACGGTTATGTGAAGCGCCTATACTGGGGTACCCGAGCAGAGACGGAAGATTTGTCGTTGATACCGATGCCAGCAACACGGGAATTGGTGGAGTGTTGTCACAGGTGCAAGGTGACAGACAGGTCGTAATCGCTTACTTCAGTAAGGCACTTTCAAAGCCAGAAAGAAACTACTGCGTGACTCGACGAGAACTGCTGGCTGTGGTTAAAACCTTGCAGCATTTCCACAAGTACCTCATAGGAAGACAATTTACGTTGAGGACGGATCACGCTGCATTGAAATGGCTTCTACAATTTAAAAACCATGAGGGCCAAGTTGCAAGATGGCTCGAGCAGCTGCAGGAGTTTAACTTTGTGACGGAACATCGTAGTGGAAAAGGGCATAACAATGCTGACGCCCTGTCGCGACGTCCATGTAATGATGACTGCAGACACTGCCAGCAGAATGAAGCCCGAGAACACGTTAATTTAATTAGGGCTGAAGGCAACTTCAAGAAGTCCCAGGAAGAAGATGACGATATTCGACCTATACTGGACTGGAAGCGTAGCGGAACTAGGCCCCAGTGGAGTGAAGTATCGTCACACAGTCCCGTAACAAAGAGCTACTGGGCACAGTGGGACAGTTTAGTCCTAGAAAATGATGTGCTTTGTAGAAAATGGGAATCGAACGATGGCAAGGAGGTGACCACACAAGTGATAGTACCACGATGTGAAGTAGTCCCCCTGCTACAGGAAATACACGATGGTGCTTCTGGAGGACACCTGGGCATCAAGAAAACTCTACTGAAAGTGAGACAGCGGTATTACTGGCTCAATTGTAGAGATGACATAGAGCAATGGTGTCGGAAATGTACAGCGTGCGCATCTGTGAAAGGACCACAGACTAGGAGCAGGGGCAGGCTTCAGCTGTACAATGTGGGAGCCCCATGGGAACGCATCGCTATCGACGTCGCTGGACCTTTTCCAGTTACAAATGACGGAAACAAGTACATAGTGGTGATCCAGGACTATTTCACAAAGTGGCCCGAAGTCTTCGCCATACCCAATCAGGAAGCGACGACAGTGGCGAAGAAGGTGGTCGAAGAAGTAGTATGTCGGTATGGCGCACCTTTGGAAATCCATTCCGATCAAGGCCGTAACTTCGAATCTGCGCTGTTCCAGGAAATGTGTACTCTTCTGGGAATTTATAAGACACGCACCACACCTGCGCACCCTCAGTCGGACGGAATGGTGGAAAGGTTTAACCAAACCCTGGAGAATCACCTGGCTAAGGTTGTCGATGACCATCAGAAGGACTGGGACCGGTATATTCCACTATTTCTGATGTCTTACCGATCGGCAGTGCATGATAGCACGGGACATACCCCAGCAAGAGTGAATTTCGGCAGGGAGATGAGACTTCCAGTCGATGCCATAACTGGCGTGCCACCTGACAAGACTAAGCCAGTTACGGACTACGTAAGTGACCTTCAAGATCAATTGGACGAAGTGCATAAACGAGTTCGTGAGAATAGCATGAACACCAGCGTAAAAATGAAAACTAGATACGACCGTAATGCCAATGCCAAGGGATTTGAGGAAGGTACACTGGTCTGGCTTCACAACCCGCTTCGACGGAAAGGGAAGTCGCCGAAACTCCAAGCTCGATGGGAGGGACCTTACACCGTGTTAAAAAGGATTAATGACGTGACCTACCGCATCAAGAAAGGGCTAAGAGGGAAACCCAAGGTTGTCCATGTGGATAGATTGGCGCCGTATCACGGATCTAATAATGCTCGGGACGAGCATGACTAAGAGGGGGGCACTGTTACGCCATTAAACGTGAACCCGCCATATCTCCGAGAATATAGAGAGTAGCACGTAATAATTAAAACGCATTGCTGTTCGAAAGGTCTAGAATGGTTGTGCGTACCCAGACTTAGAAAAATCTCGAAACATCCACAAAGTACTTATAAGTAGTAGTTAGGTATTTATAGGAAATGGTACTCTCCGACGTTAACAATAGAGTCGAAATTCGCATGAAAGTGACTCTTATTACCACGAGTAATAAAAATGATTTATGACTTCGAGAAGCGATTCAATTGTTCTGGAATTCTGGATCGTTCGTGGGAAGTCGGTATCTAGAATTTTCTTGGCTCCGCATATAAATACGAGCCCCCGGCCGGAAGCGAGTCAGTTGTGATTTCGACTGCGATCAAGAGCGAACTACCCTAGTACTTGAAGTGATTTTATCTAACGACCTAAGCGATAGTGTAACGGTACTCTAGTGTTAATTGCGATTCGGATTATTGTTGACTGGACTATTTTGTTATTGTTTGTGGTGAATAAAGTTGTCTCTTAGTAAATCGGCATTTGATTACCCACGTACGTAACAATATAATAAGAATATAATATTCCACAACTATCACAACGCCGTCTAATCCCAATCTAAGCAGAACTTATGTTATGAGTAATAAACAACTGATAAACATACTTCTGTATTTCTAAATACATACATATTATAGATCAATTACACCCCGACACAGAACGAATGGTCACCACATAAAAATCTTTGTCCTGGATAAGAATCGAACCCGCGACCTTCGGCATAGCAGTCAGGGCCCCAAGTCTGCTATTTTTATAAATTCGTCATTCCAACACGATCCCATTGTCATTTTGCTAAAAGTTTGTCATCTGCTAATTCATAATGATCGATCATTGATCGGTCACTGGTCTTGTAATAGAATTGTGGTAGAATGATAATTTCGAGCATATTAAAACCAATAACTGGGCCCCAAGTCTGCTATTTTCATAAATTCGTCATTCCAACACGATCCAATTGTCATTTTGCTAAAAGTTTGTAATCTACTAATTCATAATGATCGATCACTGATCGGTCAATGGTCTTGTAATAGAATTGTGGTAGAATGATAATTTCGAGCATATTAAAACCAATAACTGCACAATAACGTTCTAATGGTAAAACACTGATCAAATAAACTGTCAAAGTTTTAGTAGATTACCGCAAACTTCAAATATTCATTTGTCAATATGTACGAGATTACCATTCTATGTCACTTCTTTCAATGGAGTGTCAGTGGTTGACCATTGGAAAGTCATAATGTCGCCATTATATTAGTAGATTACCAAACTTGTCAAAATCGACAATTATGACACCAATGATAGACCATTGTGACACTATTGTAATACCAGACTTGAGGCCCTGCACAGTAACGTTCTAATGGTAAAACACTGATCAAATAAACTGTCAAAGTTTTAGCAGATTACCGCAAACGTCAAATATTCATTTGTCAATATGTACGAGATTACCATTCTATGTCACTTCTATCAATGGAGTGTCAGTGGTTGACCATTGGAAAGTCATAATGACGCCATTATATTAGTAGATTACCAAACTTGTCAAAATCGACAATTATGACATCAATGATAGACCATTCTGACACTATTGTAATAGCAGACTTGAGGCCCTGGTCCACTCAAATCTGTGATTACCATTTTAAGCCACTTCTTTCAATGGAGTGTCATTGAAAGAAGTGGCTTAAAATGGTAATCTCGTACATATTGACAAATGAATATTTGACGTTTGCGGTAATCTGCTAAAACTTTGACAGTTTATTTGATCAGGGTTTGACCATTAGAACGTTATTGTGCAGTTATTGGTTTTAATATGCTCGAAATTATCATTCTACCAAGATTCTATTACAAGACCATTGACCGATCAATGATCGATCATTATGAATTAGCAGATTACAAACTTTTAGCAAAATGACAATGGGATCGTGTTGGAATGGCAAATTTATAAAAATAGCAGACTTGGGGCCCTGTTCAGTCAGTACAAGCATTTATCAGTATTCGTATAGCTCAACTTTGGACTACCGAGGAGTTCAACGATTTGATGAACAATACCAAGGAAAGGACAATTGGGTAGGCCGCAGAAGTACTCAAATTGCCAGACACGTCAAAATAACTGAAAAGAACAAAAAATGATCCACATAGTCTTAACTACTTATTTAATTTATTTTATCTTAAGAGACCTTCTTTTAAACCTATAATCCCATCTCCAGAACTCGGCCATCCACCCGGCTGAAGCCAACAAGTCCAACGGCACGAAGGCGTCGGCGAGCGGCTCCCACGAGCCCGAACTGCCCCGCGACCCGCCGGAGCACAAGCCGTGAGTAGGTTTAGTTCCAATGGATGTTGTACTGTATCTACTGTCGCGTTTACTTTAATGTATCTGGGGCCTTACCATGATGGGTTACGGCCTGGTCACGAACGATGGCGCACTAGTTTTTATTAAGAGCCTATTCACTTTAGCTTTGAAGAAACCTAAATTATAATAGGACGGGAAGACCGCAGCAGGCAAATTGTTCCAGTCCTTCGATGTATGCGGTGTAAATGACGAGGATTTAAAATGTTTTTTTTTTTTTTTTTTTTTTATCTGTTATAATCAGTACTTGACTGCGATCCCGCCTGATGGTAAGCAGTGATGCAATCGTTGATGGTGAGGCGCACTAGTTTATTAAGAGCCTATTCACTCTAGCCTTGAAGACACCCAAATTATAATCAGACGGAAAGACCGCAGCAGGCAAACTGTTCCAGTCCTTCGAAGTTCGCGGTATAAATGACGAGGTGAAACGCTTAGTCCGGACCATAGATGTTTCAACAACGTAAGGGTGGATACTCGCCGTGCGTCGGTTTGTCCGATGGTAGAAATGAGATGGCGGAATCAAGTCATGCAATTCCTGCGCACACTCTCCAAAATGCAATCTGTAAAACACCGAAAGGCTGGCTACCCTACGCCTGTGATCAAGGCTTTGAAGATTGGACTTAACCAAATCTGGATCACCAATCAGCCTCTTCGCACGCCTTTCCACCGAGTCCAAAGCTGCCAGGTGGCACTTTGCAGCACCAGCCCATATGTGGCTGCAGTACTCCACACACGATCGGACCTGTGCTTTGTATAACATTAAAAGCTGTCTCGGTGTGAAGTACCGCCGGACTTTTGCGAGAACGCCTAGTTTCCTAGCAGCTACTTTGGCTTTGGACTCAATGAACCGCCCAAAATTGAGGTCGGAGGAAATTTCGACACCCAAGAGCTGAAGGCGGTCGGTACAATTCAATGATACATTCTGAAAAGTAGGAGCCGAGGTGAACGGGCTCCTTTTGGCGGTGAACAGACACGCCTGTGTTTTGGCGGCGTTGAATCCCACCAGATTGGTTTCGCCCCACTTGGAGACTGCCTGAAGCGAGATATTCGTACGCTCTACCATGGCCTCTCGTTCGGACCGGATTTGCTCTTTACTAGCCCGAGCACCTGGCAGGTATCTCTCTACAACTGTGCTAACATCTGCATACCCATAGATACCGGGCATCAGCAGATCATTAATATGCAGCAGGAAAAGAGTTGCAGAGAGCACTGACCCCTGAGGAACTCCGGCATTAGTCGTCATGGGCTCTGATGAGCATCCATCGACAACAACTCGAAGAGACCGTTCTCTCAGGAAGTCTTTTACCCAGTTAATCAGACCAGGAGAAATGCCGTATGCTGGAAGCTTACTCAAGAGGCTAGCATGCCATACCCTGTCGAAGGCCTTCGAGACGTCTAAGGAGACAGCAATTGCTTCCCCATTCTTCTCGAGGGCCTCACCCCACAAGTGGGTGGCATACACTAGTAGGTCCCCAGTAGATCGATTGCGGCGAAATCCATACTGTCGGTCACTGAGGAGATCGTTACCTTCTAGGTATGCCATGAGGCGCGAGTTCAATACACGCTCCATAATCTTGCAGAGTATGGAGGTTACTGAAATCGGCCGATAGTTGGTAGGATCGGCACGACTGCCCTTTTTGGGCACGGGTTGCACGTTGGCAAAAAAAAGAAATGATGTTGACTTATTTCTTAAGCAAAGAAAGAAAGAAAGAAATGAAGTTTATTTAGCACACAGACACACACAATTGATGACTTTAGTTTTTGGGAACACATTTATTATGGGTAATACTATATCTATAGAATTTTTTGCCAGACTCTGTGTTTGCTGATAGCTACAACCTATGGGTATTTAAGTCGAGAGTAAATATATAATCGCCCGTTCTTATCATAAAACCAATTGTTCCATCAGTTGCAGCGACACAGATCCTCTGTGGTGGAGAGACAAGTTCTCCCTAGACGAGACGCAGCTCACCCTGGTGGGGTTCAGCAAGGGCTGCGTGGTCCTCAACCAGCTCATCTACGAGTTCCATTACGTCAAGACCCTGACTCCTGAAGACGCGCACATGATGAGGTAAGTTAGTTAATCAATGTTTCTAGGCTTTTCCCAACATTGTAACGACTTTGGTCTAAGCGGCTCGGGTAATGACAATGATCCGAAATTATCTCCTGCGCATCGTTAAACGTGGTTTCAATTTGCTCGTGCTATAAGTCTGTTAAATTAATTTAAAAAACCTATGACTTTTAAACGAAGTGCAATGAAACTCTCATTGTTTATCTATAAATTGATGTCAAAAACTTTACTTAATTAATTTTAGTTTTTCATCTAAGTATCGTGTTTGAAACCAAAACGTTAGGGGTGGGCCGATTTTTTTGCACGCACGTGTATGTCCTGTGTACTTGCCTAATCTCCATTAAAATTTACTACCCTGAACTTAATTTCTATCTGGAGGATTTCCTTGTCACGGACCGACTTTGACAACTTAACCTAATTTGGGTCGTATCTCTTTTATTATTTAGGCACGACCATCGACTTATATTCGAGCGATAGACAAGCCCTTTCATGGAAACTATTTGTCAAAATACTGAAAATTTAAAACAAAAGTTCGCTGCAGCGCTACATTGGCATTATGTCGTCTAACAGAACTATTAAAACGTGCAGCGCTAAGATAGCTTTTAGAGGAATATTTTTTTCGCGAACAAAATGTCTTAAGCGCCATGAATTTCGTGGGACTTACTCGTTTCGTTCAACATAGTGTAATGTTCAAGGTATACAGTCGACATTACACCTGAGTCGACTGAATTGAGTGTTCGGCACGCCTAATCTAGTGCCTAGTACATATATATTGTTGGGCACGACCATGAGCAACATTTTGATGATACCCATATATTGTCTGTTCCAGGTTCATGTCTCGCATAGCGGACATGTACTGGCTGGACGGCGGGCACGCGGGCGGCAAGAACACCTGGATCACGTCGCGCAGTCTCCTGGAAACTCTCACCAGGCTCAGTAAGTGACACCTGCTTACTTTAGCAGTCTTCTGCTATAGTCTATTCACGTTAAGAAGATAGTGACTTGTAGCGACATCTATGACGCCACATAAGAACTACAAGAAATACGAACTCTTACATCGCGCAAATGTATATATGTCTCTACAAGTTGAATGACCTTGAAAAATAATTGTCGTTTTGGCACGGTTGTACGAAATTTTTTTGGCCGAAAATTTTGGTTTCTGTACCTTTGTTTTTCCTAAAAAAAAAATCTAGAAAAAGTTTTTTTTGGCGATTTACGTAAAAACGCGCAATTACGTAATAATTATACCTGGGGGCGTTCGAGGGGAGTTCTCCACGCGATTTGAGTATATCCGACAGCCCCAAATCATCTATCGGGCTGTTCCCCACACCAGATATAACATTCGTCTAAAAAAAAAAAAAAAATCATTTATTTCAAATAGACCATTTGCAGGCACTTTTGAATAGTCAAATGTCGGTCAGTCCAAGAAAAGTGAAGCTAAATTGCACGTTCCAAAGAGTAGGTCTCTATGGAGAAGAACGTGCAAGAAACTCCATGGACACTCTTTTAAATCATATTATGTGTTACATATAATGCTTGGTTACAAATTTTCATGTTGCTTCTATTGTGTAAGTACAATGTAGATAATGAAATAAAAAAAAAAAAAAATAATAATTAAAAGATACAAACTGAATTAAGCCACTGGCAGCTAAGGGCCTTATCATACTAGCGGATTGCGAGCGTCCTCAAAGCGGAGCGGGCGCGCAACGAATACGTTACGGGCGCGCAACGAACACGCCACGCATGCGCAGCGAATTTATTGCGGATACGCAACGAGATCCGGCAACGAGATGCGAGTCTCCGGCCATCTTCGAAGTAACAAAGCCAAAAGCAGTGTCTCCTCGTCGGAATCCATTTTGTTACTGAGTGTATTATACGTCGGTAACTTATATACAAACACGCGTTGAAAAAGTTGCGAATTTCCACGTATCCGCGACGTCTTCGCTGCGCAGTCGCGGCGTGTTCGCGACGCATTCGCTGCGTGCCCGCCCCGCCCCGCAGCCGCTCGCAAATCGCTAGTGTGATAACGCCCTAAGAGATGACCAGTCTCAACTGACGGCACCCGTTCACGAGCATGACGCGTGCATCAGCCCCACTCAGCTCAACCATTTTTAAGGGAACCGAATGACCCATTAACACGTGCCACCATCAGCGAGACATTAGAGTGAGCATGACAAACTCAACTGCCATGCTCAAATGTCACAAAAAAAAAAAAAAAGATGTAACCTAATAAAAATGCTCCATGGTACTTCACATTTACAAATTGGAAAAAAAAAAGTGCTGCTACATTAAACAATGCTATGGTTTCCAAACTAATCAAACTAATCAATATACCCAAGTGGTAGCGGAGCTGGACCAGCATTAAGCCAAGCATTTTTATCTTGAATATAATCCTTCAACTTATAATATGCCTGCCTGCATAGTGTGCGTTTAATACAAGATTTAAATTTCGTTTCATTAAGTTCTAATATTTGGGGAGGTATTTTATTATAGCATTTTAAACAGTACCCCAGGAAAGAAGAGGCCACTTTAGCCAATCTGAAGCCTGGTTGAACTAATTGGTCCCTATGTCTTGTAACATAGTTATGTCTATCGCCTCTTTTGCTAAAAAGATGAAGATTTTTTCTAACGTACATGATGTTTTCATATATATATTGACAAGGTCCTGCAAGAGATGTTAAGTGAGGACCCCATTGTAGCCTAGAGTCAAGCGTAATCCCCAAGAAAACTGTTTTATTAACAAATTCTAGTTTCTCATTGTTCAATACTATGTCGCAATCACTACTTTTGACATTTGGTAAGGAAAATCTTATGCATTTAGTTTTTTTCCCATTTAGAACTAGATTATTAGCAGTGAACCTGTTTTGGACCTGCAATAAGGCGTTATTTTCATCGTCAAGATTATTAGTCCTTCTATTTATCTTAAAAATCAAAGAAGTGTCGTCGGCAAACAACACCATGTTAAGTTTATTTTTCAACAAATAGGGTAAATCATTAATATAAACTAAAAATAAAAAGGGACCTAAAATTGAACCTTGGGGTACCCCCATTTTCACATTTAATCCCGAAGAATTGACACCGTTTATTTGAACTAGTTGCTGTCTGTCATTCAAGTCTGGTCGGAGGATCCTCCCTTTTCAACGGAGGTATGTGGGACTTTACTCTATGTTCCAGATAACTCCAAACTGGTGACCCTCGACAAAATCAGGTTTTAAAATTAAGCCATTAATATTTAAGCAAACATTTCATTGAACAGTATTTTCAAATATAATTATTAAGTAATAATTTTAAAATCTAATCATAATCGTCGACGGCGTGCTGTGGCCCAGCAGGGGAAATTCACGAATCAATTGCACGAGGAATTTCTGAAAAGGAAACCCTAGGCCTAGAAGAAGACCCTAGAACGCAAAGAGCAAATGAAGGACACAGGTGTGGTTTTAGTGAATAAAAGTCTGTCACGCCTTCTCGCTCCAACCTAGAGCAGAAGAAGTCATCAGATGATTTTTGTACCTCAAAAATGGCAGTCTAGAACACCATTAAAAAAGGGGGCAGTGTAGCCCACCATTAAAAAGAAAAAAGGGGCAGTGTAGCCCCCCATTAAAAAGAAAAAAGGGGCAGTGTAGCCCATCATTAAAAAGAAAAAAGGGGCAGTGTAGCCCACCATTAAAAAGAAAAAAGGGGAAGTGTAGCCCACCATTAAAAAGAAAAAAGGGGCAGTGTAGCCCCCCAATAAAAAGAAAAAAGGGGAAGTGTAGCCCACCATTAAAAAGAAAAAGGGGCAGTGTAGCTCATCATTAAAAAGAAAAAAGGGGAAGTGTAGCTCATCATTAAAAAGAAAAAAGGGGCAGTGTAGCTCATCATTAAAATGAAAAAGGGGGCAGTGTAGCTCATCATTAAAAAGAAAAAAGGGGAAGTGTAGCCCCCCATTAAAAAAAAAAAGGAGCAGTGTAGCCCATCATTAAAAAGAAAAAGGGGCAGTGTAGCTCATCATTAAAAAGAAAAAAGGGGCAGTGTAGCCCACCATTAAAAAGAAAAAAGGGGCAGTGTAGCCCACCATTAAAAAGAAAAAAGGGGAAGTGTAGCTCATCATTAAAAAGAAAAAAGGGGCAGTGTAGCTCATCATTAAAATGAAAAAAGGGGCAGTGTAGCTCATCATTAAAAAGAAAAAAGGGGCAGTGTAGCTCATCATTAAAAAGAAAAAAGGGGCAGTGTAGCTCATCATTAAAAAGAAAAAAGGGGCAGTGTAGCTCATCATTAAAAAGAAAAAAGGGGCAGTGTAGCTCATCATTAAAAAGAAAAAAGGGGCAGTGTAGCCCACCATTAGAAAGAAAAAAGGGGCAGTGTAGCTCATCATTAAAAAGAAAAAAGGGGCAGTGTAGCTCATCATTAAAAAGAAAAAAGGGGCAGTGTAGCTCATCATTAAAAAGAAAAAAGGGGCAGTGTAGCTCATCATTAAAAAGAAAAAAGGGGCAGTGTAGCTCATCATTAAAAAGAAAAAAGGGGCAGTGTAGCTCATCATTAAAAAGAAAAAAGGGGCAGTGTAGCCCACCATTAGAAAGAAAAAAGGGGCAGTGTAGCTCATCATTAAAAAGAAAAAAGGGGCAGTGTAGCTCATCATTAAAAAGAAAAAAGGGGCAGTGTAGCTCATCATTAAAAAGAAAAAAGGGGCAGTGTAGCTCATCATTAAAAAGAAAAAAAGGGGCAGTGTAGCTCATCATTAAAAAGAAAAAAGGGGCAGTGTAGCCCACCATTAGAAAGAAAAAAGGGGCAGTGTAGCTCATCATTAAAAAGAAAAAAGGGGCAGTGTAGCCCACCATTATAAAGTAAATGATTTTGTTTCAGATGTCAAAGTGTTCGTCCACGTCAGTCCTTACCAAGTACAAGATGAAAGCAGACCCTGGATCGGCAGGGTAGAGAAAGCTTTCACAAGTCTTCTGAAGAAACTTGCAGCTAAGGTAAGGTCACGTTTTAATTTGTACTTTATGTCAATATTATAACAGTTTATATTTCTTTGGCTAATCTGGGAGAAACTGAATGACTGCCATATCAACGAAAAACCGATAGTACTGGGACTAAAAGCACAAAATAGACAGGTACAGAAGACAATCTCATGTATGTACTTCACTTTTTATACCTACGCACGGTGGACGCACACTAATGAGCGTTTGAGCCGGAACTGTTCGACGAGTGAGCCGAGACACGACCGAGACATCATGTCTGTGAGCGGTGTCTTTGTGTGCGTTGCTCGAGCGCGCTTTGTATGTAGATTGACTTCTGTACCTATATATAGGGTAAACACGTGATTATGCTCATGATAACAAACTTATTATGGAAGCAAAGCCGAAATCGCGAAAAAAATATCAGCTGTTAAGGCAAACATAAATGTACTGAACAGCTGATTTTTTTTCGCGATTTCAGGTTTGTTCCCATAGTAAAAGTTGTTGGTTATCTTGAGCATAATCACGTGTTCAATTATCGTACACTAATTACCAGTCACCCTATATTTTGTGCTAATATTGCATAAGGTTTATTTTTATGACATTGGGAAGCACTAAGAGAGGGTTTTCCAGAATTCGTCCCCTAAAGAGATGAAACGGGGGTCCAACGTTTGTGTGGAGAAACCTACTTTCATGCGAACGAAGCTGCTGCCAGAAGCTACTTTATATATAAACTAGTTTTTGCACGTACATAAAATATAACCTACTAGCTTTTGCCCGCGCGGCTTCGCTCCCGCTCTTCCATACTCCACCCTACTCTACCCTATTCTACTCTACCAAACTTCACAAAAACCATTTACTAAATAGTCCGAACAAAGCCTAAACATTTGGTTTGGATAGGTGAGCCCGTTCTTGAGTTATAAAATTACAATTAAAAATGGCATTGATTTTTATATATATAGATGTCACTCGGGAATAAAGTAGCTTTCTATCGGTGAAATAATTTCAGCAATCGGACCTGTACTTTCAGAGATTACCTCCTACAAACAAAAAAACAAACTTTACCTCTTTATAATTATTAGTGTAGATGGCGAAGTTATTTGGTGCTGTATTTTTCTATGTGATTTGAAATATTTTAAAGAATTCGACTGCATTTAAATATAATTATGTATGTGTAGTTAGATCAGATAGAGCAGTGGTGGCCGAGTGGTAACGTCTTCGACTTACGAGTTGTAGGTTCAAACCCAGCCAGGCGTATTACTTTGTGTAATTTATTTCATCACAACTGCTCTCAAAACGGTGAAGGAAAACATCGTGAGGAAACCGGCATGTCCTAGAATCGAAAATTCGAAGACATGTGACATTCCCCAACCCGCACTGGTCCCGCGTGGTGGATTACGGCCTATTCCCTTCTCTAGAGAGGAGGCCTGAGTCCCAGCAGTGGGGACATCAAAAAGGCTGATGATAATGCTAAAAGGTTCTGTGCATAAACTAAGCTAAAAGAAGAAAAAAAATAAAAGTACCATTTGTTTCTTGCAGGTAAACAGATACTTGCACGACCAGCCCGGCATGACGCATTCGCTCCACATGCACTTCGAGGTCCTCGCCAACTTCAAGAGCATGCAGGACTGCATACCAGTGGGTATACCGGATACCTCTGATGAAGAGGCTTAATTAGCGATGCGCGATGCCGAAACGTTTTATTCTATTGTTCGAACATCTCGATTATTCGACTTTATCTCGAGTCCGACTGGGTCTGTTATTGCGCATGGCACGTTCATTCACGAGTTGTTCCTCGATGGTTTAGGGCTATATTTCAACACACACCATGGCAGCGCGACCAGCCATGGTGTCCCGGTGAAATATAGACTAGACACCAGAGTGGCCACACGTCCGAGCTGTTCGCGCCACCAAATTGGTTGCGCAACCTAACGGACACCATGTGAGTAACTCTCTATAGAGCTGTATACATTCTGTTGGTAGCAGCGACTGGTCGCTCCGCCATGGTGTCTCTGTGAACAATAGCCCTTAAGGTTCCGCCGTGAGAGTGATTGAAGTCAAAATGAAGAATCGAAAACTAGCGGTTGATTCCGTTGACACTAAACAATCGAAAAATATCTCGATTTATTTTGTAGAACGGTGAGTTGATATTGGTTGATTGGTTTATTTTAACGATTCCGATTCTTTCGATTGTTATAACATCTCGGAATAGCCCATCGCTAGGCATAATAACTTCAAGATAGTACGAGTAGGAGCCAGCCATGACGTGATAAAATATCAGGCGTGCGAGCATGAAGGAGGGACGGAGCTATACATCCTATACAAGGTGTAAGGGACAGCCCTCCACAAACTTTGAGGGCTTGATCAGTAGACGAAACTGAACAACCATCCAAAAAAAACGAAAAAAAAATCGGCCTCGCCATGCAAATTGTCCAATCAAGTTTATCATTTTGTATGGTGAGGCTGATTTTTTTTCCGTTTCCTGAATAAAAACCTTGTAGAAGGTGGTTCAGTTTTGTCTACGGAGCAAGCCCTCAAAGTTTGTGGAGGGCTGTCCCTTACACCTTGTATAGGGCGACTGGTAATTAGTGACCAATAATTATACACGTGATTGTACTCATGCTTACAGACAACATTCCCTAAGAAACTTTTTTTGTACTCATTATTTAATCGGAACATGTAGGTACCTACACTGATTACATGCACCGATCCAGTTTGCAAGCGGCGCGGGTGCACTATCACTATTATAGATAAAGTACATGAGACAACGGCGTTCCGCGGCTAACACCTGACAGGTCGCAGGCGCGCGCGCGCGAATTTGCGCAACAGTTGTTTTATTATTGTGATAAAACTAATGAGTATAAAAAAAAAAATTGGGAAAGACGTTTGTAATCATGAGCCACGCGTATAAGTATCGGTCCCTAATTACCAGTCACCCAGAGCTCCATCCCTTTAATAGTTCAGCTTAGCTCGTCAAATGGATCAGCTAAAAAGCTCGCGGTAGGCCTCAGGTAGAATCAATTTAATGGCGGCATGGAACACTCTGAAACTAACGAATAAACGATATTAAAAGTAACCCTGTATTATTAATCATATAAAAGAAAATTGTGTATGTTCTGGCCATTTTGGACAGTATTTATGATGATAACGTTCTGTACAAGTATCAAGCATAGAGTATATATTTTTTGGGCAATATTAGTTTATAATTTCAGTCTGAGAATTAACGGAGTTACTTTGGTTCATCTAATTAAAAGTTAGAATATAAATATTGCTTTTGCTAACTGGCCAGAATACTACTACAAAAGTTGGTACTCTCGTTGTATTGCTGCTTTTTGGATGGGTTGTGAAAAATCGAGATAGGTTAATTTTTGGACGAAGTTGGATAATTAAGAAGGAACATTGAAGAAGGTTGTGGGAAAAAAATTGTGAAAACTCAAGACTGAGAGACTTGAGGAAATATCAAATTAAGTTTTATTCAAATATTTTTCTGGGCAGACACTTTCTATGCCCTAACAAGCCATAGAGGCTTAGAATTAAGATTATTTTTTCAAATGTGCAATTGTCTATGATAGGTTTCAAAAAGAGTTTTAAACTCGCATGCTTCTTTTACGAGAGGTCTTCTCAAGAACTGATTTTTGTTTATTAATTAAATAACGACTATTTGTTATTTATTTATAATTCTAAGTTAATATTGTGAGATTAATTTATTTAAGCGGGTTGTTGAAACTTGTTTGACATTACTAATGAATTTTGTCATTTTAAACTATGTTCCAATTGCCAATAAGTACATTTTACTGTATTTAAGCCGTCGTCTTAGTATATAATGAAGCTAACTCCTCGCTTTTTTAATGTTAATTGTATAACACACCCTCTCCAAGAGTCGCATTGTGGCAATCTTAGATTAATCCTGTAGGGACTTTGACTTCCAAGGACAAGAGTCTGATGTACTGGAAGTCTCTGTAAAAGGGATTTACTTATCTATGGTAATCCTGCTCTAATTTATACATCTGCGTCTAAAACCCGAATTCTCATTTCCACTTAACTGTCTATGGTCGTCTCCACTAGATTGCAAATGGACACTTATATTGTGCGTTTCACTCCTTCGCCGTAACGTTGGCTCCCCTGTCTGTCTACAGAAAAAAGAAGGGAAAAAGAAAAGAGTTGCCTACTCTACCAAATTTTTTTGCACGAAATGTGAAACGAAATCGATTTTAACGGTACTCGCACCACTTTATGGAAAATTATGACAAAATGGGTTTTTTTTTTTAAATCTGTTCTAAAAGGAAGTTGTTAATGGAGAAGTACAATATTGTGGCGTGGCATTTTCAGTATTTGAAAGAATTGCAGGACAGTCGAAATGGTGCCCAGCGTCGTGTATTTTATTCAAAAATAGTTTTTACAGTTTCCAAAAGAAGAAAAAAACAAACATATAAGACAATAACGTTTTTGTCAAAAGTAATGAAATATCAGTTAATCTGGGGCAATTTTAAGTAATTTCATTGCTCAAAATATAGCAACACTGTTTTTCCTTATTGCCAACATTACGGCGAAAGTGAAACGCACAGTATATGTTGAGAATTCGAGACTAATATATAAGTAACTAGCTGTACCCGCGCGGCTTCGCTCCCGCTCTTCCCTACTTCAGCCTATTATACCCTACTCTACCCTACTATACCCTACTCTACCCTACTCTACCCTACTCTACCCTACCCTACTCTACCCTACCCTACTCTACTCTACCCTACTCTACCCTACTCTACCCTACCCTACTCTACCCTACTCTACCCTACTCTACCCTACCCTACTCTACTCTACTCTACCCTACCCTACTCTACTCTACCCTACACTACCCTAATTTTCATTTTTTTTTCCCATAAGAACATTCTCCTCATAATAACGAACACAACAAAAAAGTTAGAAAATCGGTCCAGGCGAAGTTGAGTTATGCGCTTACCAACACATTTTGCGATTCATTTTTATATTATAGATATGTGCAATAAATGTGTTTTACTTAATTGACTTGTACTGGTTGCAAGAAAGCAATATTAATTAATATAACCACCTACCATATTGACCCTAGGTGTACTTTTTATTGTGTACTTGTAAAGGACCTGTATTTTTTTAATAGTATAATAGTGTATTGATTCTTCAATATTTTTTGTGAACGCAAGAATTTCTGGCAATACAAAATTAATGTATATTTTCGAGTACCTGTTACCCCCTAAAAGTATTTTTTAAGGCTAGGCTGGGCCTACAAATTATCATTTAAAAGATAAAACTATGTTTAGGAAGAAAACGAATTCATGTAAGTAATTCAATGTACTACGCGTTCCAAATGAGAATAGGACCGATTCCCACGTTTTGACGTCTCGTCGTACTGTCAAATCGAAGAAATTTTGGCAAAATTGAAATTATTTAAATATTCTTTTTTAAAAATTTTTTAGAAATTATTAACATTTATATAAATTATAGACATTTATTTGGATAGAATGAAATTGATCTCAATTTGTTGAATAAAATTATTTTTAAAGCAAATAGTGTATTTTCATTTTGTTTGATGTCTCTCCTTCTCCGAAGACTACCCACCCATCATAGATTTAATTTTATTACAGTAACCGATAAATTCGATCGATTGAATCGAAAGAGCATTATATCTGACTTAGCCGTGAGACAATGTTGTAGTTTTTTAATTTAATTTTAAGTTTCTACGTTTCTAATATTTAGACATATAGAGGTCAGTGCTATGAATGATAAATGTCTATTCTTTCTTCTTACTTTCATCCCACTAGTTGGTCCAGTAAGAATCTCAAAAACTGGGACACCTAGCAAAGATCTGTTTTCTCCCAAATGTCACTAAGCTTTACGCAGCGTTGGCCGCTGCGTAAAGCGGGAGCCTGCGCGTGCATCAGTCGCGTGTGTCGTGTGCGGCGGTCCCCGGAGCGGGAACCGGTGTGTGCATCTGGATTGAGAGCCCATTTTTTAAATTCTTATGAAACGAAACGAGATTTACAGGGAATTTAGTTAAAAATTAGTAAAACTTAAAGCAATGAGCCATAAATTTCTTAAACGTAAAATAAAAGAGTTATGATTAAATAACGTGGGCCCTCAATCCAGACGCTTGCATAAAGAGGCATAGTCTAAATCTCGGAAAGTACGATGTCTGGGTAAATAATTATTATTTAGGATTTTAGTTAAAAATTTCTAAAATATTTTAAGAAATTCTCAAATCTGTAGAATATCATATTAGAGATTTATTGCGGTTTACCTTGGGCCCTCAATTCAGTAATGTCATTTATAAAGAATCTGCAAAAACTAAGTTTATTTGACAAAATACATACATACGACTTTATTATATTCTAATTAGATACCTCTACGAATTAGTAAAAAAGAAAACCATTTATGAACTGGTTTTTACCTTAATGTTTTTAAATTAAATGAATTTTAGTTTTGTTGTAAATTGCCTTAGCATGTTCCTGATAGAAGTTTTATGTAGTTATAAGATAATGCCGCCAATGCCGAAGAGAGACCAACCGAACAATTTGATAATACCCGGCCCCATCAACTCAGGAAAAATCCTAAAAGTACAGCGCCATCTCTCGGGAACTAATTAATGCATAGGTACCAGAAGAAGTTTTCGGTGGTAATTTTGGATTGCGAGAACCGATTTTAATAATTCTTTTTTTGTTTGAAAGAAGATACGTTCAGGATAATAAAATATGTAAACGAAGTTAAAAAAAATGCTTGAAAAAAACGATTATACTACATACTTAGTCCAGAAATTATTTTGAACAACCTTTTTGTCTTTTTTGACCAAAAATTTTCTTTCCATCAAGTTCAAAATGATTATCCTAGAAATCCCTTATAAAGTTTTACTTTTCAGATTTTTTTCATATTTTCTAAACTTATGGTTCAAAAGTTAGAGGGGGACACACACATTGTTTTTTACTTTTGGAGCGATTATTTCCGAAATTATTAACATTATCAAAAAATGATTTTAGTAAACCCCTATTCATTTTTAAATACCTATCCAACAATATATCACAAGTTAGGGTTGAAATTAAAAAAAAAATCACTTCCCACTTTACATATAAGGGGGCTACCCTAATAATTCTTTTTTTCAATTTTTATTTTACTACTTTGTCGGCGTGATTGATATACATATTGGTACCTAATTTCAGCTTTCTAGTGCTAACGGTCACAGAGATTAACCGAGGACAGACAGACAGACATGGCGAAACTATAAGGGTTCCTAGTTGACTACGGAACCCTAAAAATCCGCTAGGATGTTCCGTGGGTAAAAATAACGAACTTCTATTCATACTTTTAATTCCTGTTTAACTTCTTAACTTTTGTTTAAAATTTGATGCTTCAATGATTGAGCAATGATTGTATTAGCCGTGCGGAGTCTGTCAGTGTTTTTAACAAATATAAATTACTAACTTCGGCCAGGTTTCGCCCGTTTGAAAGTAGAAAATAACCTATGTTACTCAGTGATATTGTAGGATTCTACTGGTGAAAGAATTTTCAAAATCGGCCCAGTAGTTTTTGAGTTTATTTATGAGCGGCTTCGCCCGCGTCAAAGTAGGTACAAACTATATCCTATGTCCTATCGATGGTCATACGTTGACCATTGAGATACAACTCGTAACCCACATTTTTTCGCAAAATGAGTTAAGCACATCAAAAATTTTTAAATTAAGCGCCAAATCTTCCTATTGATAACTCGTAATAAACAAAAAATGTCACTCGAACAATTTATTCTACAGTTGACAACCCACAAAGAAAAAGTATCAACCTGAGCTCACTAGTGCGCGAGTTACAAGGTGTCAACGCAAAATGCAGTTCGCAATAACAGAATAAGATAAAGCTACCATACTAAACAAATATCGGAATAGCAACAAAAATACCATCAGCTGAGGAAAAACAATTAAATAAGAAGCAGATGAAGGAAAATGTGTTGTCTTAGACATCTTGTATGTTCTGTGAAAGTATGTCCTTATTATAGGAGTAAGCTTTTCCGAAGTCAACTCTGATACTCAGACAGGGTCAAGCATCAGTTTTTGTTAGATGCATAATTAGATTAGCTTTATGATATGATTTCCAATTCTGGGCGAATTTGTAACAAAACCTATAATTATTTAGAGTGACGGTTGTGCACCTATCAAAATAGCATGCAGTATTAGTAGCTAAATGCTCTAGCCAACTTTGCTGCTGTGAATAATGTGGTTATTTAGGTACCACTAATGTCTAGAACCTGAGCATAAGCAGATGAAAGTGGATAGCATCATGCTGCCATCGAACGTGGCATAAAAAAAATATGACGCTATTTATGTTCCATCTATCACCAATATGCAGACATAACTTGGAAATCACGATAAGATCCATACGACGTCAAATTTTAACAAAATCCAAAAGTGATGCGTCATGAAAGTATCAGGCCTGAAAAGAACAAAGGAGATCCTGTTGTCACAGATCTTAAAGTTTTATTGTACAAACCAGATAGCAACAAAACTATTCTTTGTTGCCAACCAGGCCAAGAAATCTCGGTTCTCCTGCGGATATCTTCATTTCCGATGTAATCATGCAAGGAAACTTCAAGCATAATCCTTTCCATTGCCCTTTGGTTGACTTTAAACCTACTGATGAGGCACATTGTCACTGGCAACACACACATACACAGTCATAGACTTTCGTCTTGAGACACTGGTATGTGGACAAGAAGATACCGCGCAGTTTCCCAAAAGCTGCCCAGCCGAGTCGGATTAGACGATTGACCTCTTTCTAGAAGTTAAACCTACCTAACTGAACAGTCTGTCTCAGGTAAACGTAGTCCAAAACTTCGAGTGTAAAGTCTCGGATCTTGATAGGAGTGGGTGCTACATGGATGTTTACCATGACTTTGGTTTTGTCCATGTTCATTTTATATCCCACTCTTTCGGAAGCTCTACTGAGGTCACCGAGCATTATACTGAGCTCCTCCGTAGGCCTTCCATAACCGATGACCTGGTGACCTTATGTCCAAGAGTGAACGACGACGATTTGGTTGAAATAATGATGATGATGAGGCCAAGAAATATTAATATATATAATATATTAACACTGAAACTTTTAATAAATATGTTGCTACTTATTCTAAAATGTTTAAAAATACTTGTAAGGCAGCTAAGGCCTTATACATTAGCAACAAAGTTAAAACAGCAGATAATAAAATAAAAACGGTTTGGAATATTATAAATAATGAAACCAACAGAAACAAAAGAAATAATAATGATTACACATTGGAGACTCATCGTGGTCTTATTAGCGATAACAAACTAGTTGCAGAAGAATTTGTAAATTTCTTTACCAGTATACCAATTAAAACTACTGAAGCCCTAAATTCGTCGCCATCGCATGCTTTTGGTTTATTACAGGCGAACGTTGCAGCCTGTTCGACTGAATTTAACTTTAAACATATAAACCCCATAACAGTAATAAAAGCTTTTAAAGAAATCAAGATTAAATTGACAGAAGATCTATGGGGTATGTCTATCAAAGTTTGTACCTCAATTATTGAGACTATAGCGCCGTACTTGGCTTTAATATTTAATTTGTGTATAGATCAAGGAGTCTTTCCAGATCTAATGAAATATAGTAAAGTGATACCACTCTTTAAATCCGGGAATAGTAGAGACACTAATAATTATAGGCCGGTGTCCGTTTTTCCGGTTCTTAGCAAGATATTTGAAAAGGTAATGTTAAATCAAATGCTTAGTCATTTTAACTCCAATAACATCCTACATGATAAACAGTTTGGTTTCACCAAAGGACGTTGTACAACTGACGCGGGTGTTTCCTTACTAAAACACATTTTTAATGCGTGGGAAGAGGCACAAAATGCTATAAGCATCTTCTGCGACCTATCTAAGGCGTTTGATTGTGTAGTTCATGAAACATTGCTTCTGAAACTCAAGCATTACGGACTAGGCAATGCAGCGTTAAGCTTATTAAAATCTTATTTAAATAATAGACAGCAATTAGTGCAAATAAACGGTGTCAATTCGTCGGGATTGAATGTTGAAATGGGGGTGCCCCAAGGTTCAATTTTAGGTCCTTTTTTATTTTTAGTTTATATTAATGATTTACCCAATTTGTTGCAAAATAAACTTAATATGGTGTTGTTTGCTGACGACACTTCTTTGATTTTTAAGATAAATAGAAAGACTAACAATCTTGACAACGAAAATAGCGCCCTATTGCAGGTTCAAAACTGGTTCACTGCTAATAATCTGGTTCTAAATGGGAAAAAAACTAAATGCATAAGATTTTCCTTACCGAATGTCAAAAGTAGTGATTGTGACATTGTATTGAATAATGAAAAACTAGAATTTGTTGATAAAACGATTTTCCTGGGGATTACGCTAGACTCAAGGCTACAATGGGGTCCTCACTTAACATCTCTTGCAGGGCGGCTTAGCTCAGCTGCATATGCTGTTAGAAAAATCCGCCAATTTACGGATGTTGATACCGCTAGGCTAGTCTATTTTAGTTATTTTCATAGTGTCATGTCGTACGGTATCTTACTATGGGGATGGGCTGCAGACATCGAGTCAATCTTTATATTACAGAAAAGAGCCATCAGAGCTATTTACAATCTCCGCCGGTGCGATTCTTTAAGGGAACTGTTTAAAGAAATTAACATAATGACGGTACCTTGTCAATATATCTATGAAAACATCATGTATGTTAGAAAAAATCTTCATCTTTTTAGCAAAAGAGGCGATAGACGTAATTATGTTACAAGAAATAGGGATCAATTAGTTCAACCAGGTTTCAGACTGGCTAAAGTGGCCTCTTCTTTCATGGGGTACTGTTTGAAATGTTATAATAAAATACCACCCCAAATATTAGACCTCAATGAAACGAAATTTAAATCTTGTATTAAACGCACACTATGCAGACAAGCATATTATAAGTTGGAGGATTATATTCAAGATAAAAATGCTTGGCTCAATGCTGGTCCAGCTCCACTACCACTAGGGCGTACTAATTAGTTGATTAGTTGGAAACTAATATTATTATTTTTTAATTTGAAAGACAATTGCATTGTATAATGTAGAAGCACTTTTTTCAAGTTTGTGAATGTGAAGCACCATGGAGCATTTTTATTAGGTTATAACTTTTTTTTTTTTTTTTTGACATTACGAGCATGGCAGTTGAGAGTTTGTCATGCTCACTCAAATGTCTCGCTGTTGGTGGCACGTGTTATTGGGTCGTTCAGTTCCCTTCAAAATGGTTGAGCTGAGTGGGGCTGATGCACGCGTCATGCTCGTGAACGGGTGCCGTCAGATGGGACTGGTCATCTCTTAGCTGCCAGTGGCTTAATTCAGTTTCTATCTTTTAATTATTTTACATTTTTATTTCATTATCGACATTGTGCTCACATGATAGAAGCAACAAGTAATATGTAACCAAGCATTATATGTAACACATAATATGATTTAAAAGAGTGTCCATGGAGTTTCTTGCACGTTCTTCTCCATAGAGACCTACTCTTTGGAACGTGCAATTTAGCTTCACTTTTCTTGGACTGACCGACATTTGACTATTCAAAAGTGCCTGTAAATGGTCTATTTGAAATAAATGATTTGACTTTGACTTTGACTTTAATTTTCCGGTAACAACCTACGAGCAAATTTTTAAGAACTCGCGTAAACTTTATAAAATTTTAATGAATTGCAAGCTCCTAAAACTGTAATACCTACTGATTATCACTCTTATTTACGATAATTAGTCGCAAATTTAATTGTTTCAATTTAATAAAATAGTGTTTATTTAAATTGACAACTCGCAAGTGTACGTTGACTGCTCGTAACTCGTCAGAATTGAGGATTTTTTAATATTGTTTACTCGCAACTGTTTGTATATTGAATAATTAATAAAAAACCTATGTGGGTATTTCATTTTTTTTAATTATATCAATAGATAACTTGATTATCTACCAACTACCTTTTTATTTCATTTTTTTAAATTTATTTTCGAAATTATACAGTTTTTTCCCTCTCCTGTAAAATTCTATACATTACAGTTACGTGCTGTCAACCTATGACCATCGCTATGTTACTTAGTGATAAAGTAGGATTCTACTAGTGAAAGAATGTTAAAAATTTGTGCATTACTTTTTGAGTTTATTCATTACAAACAAATACAAAACTTTTCTTTTTATAATATTAGTATAGATGTAGTTAGCAAAGAGGCCTGCGAAAAGAAGACTGTTTTATTATGTTCTATATTATAGAAGTGGGTACATCGGTGGTTCCAGGATAGAGTACAAGAGTTTCAGCTGTTACGACAACTTCGTGCCGAGCAACAACGCAGGCGTGCCGGAACATACGCCCACGCATGGAGCCCTGTTTCATCTAGAAAGGTAAACTGCTTTCCATGGGCGTACCCAGGTTGTTGGGGGGCAAATCAGATTTTTCATTCGCACTTAGTCAAATAAATGAACGTAACTAAAAAAATAGACATTTTGCCATTAAATATTAATTATACAATAGCTATTTTAAAAGTAACTTTCGAGGGTCTTCAGCAAAACGGTTTGTGAAGTCTTCCGTGAAAGAATCGCCCATAGCGTTAACAAATATTCTTTGATATTTAAATTCACTTTTCTGAAAAAAGCATTATTTTGTAATTAAATCTTTTATCAAGCACGCTTCACTTCTAAGACTTGATATGGTGACCAATAATATAGGAGTCAAAAAGAAAAAAATCAGATACCTATGTGATATGCAGATGCCTAAGCAATCTTGTCTTTCCGTAGGCTTCTCCAAGGAGTCAGCAACAGGATAAAAAGTTTCCCAGCATCAGAACTGACCGAGGCGTTCTCTCCGGTCACTTTGCCTGAAGACATTGACATTGAAGATTTACACGTGAGTTCTTCTTGCAAAAAATGGTGGCAAACCCGTATCTAAGTGCCCATCACGTAGCCACCACGTGTCTTGGTGATCTGGGCCACCACTGTTCTATAGAAGTAGTTAGTAGACGAAACGAACGAACTACCTGCCACAATTTTTTTTATTAGGAAACGAAAAATAATTTGGCCTCTCCATACAAACTGTCCAATTAAGTTTTTAATTTTGTATGGTGAGGCTGATTTTTTTTTTAATAATAATAATAATCATTTATTTCACTCTGTAATTCTCACACAAGGTACAAAAAAAACTAATTATGCTCAATTAATACTATTAACAATAAACAAGTGGTATAAGTAATATTAATGCACACATGTAACACTTTGTGAGAGCTTGGAGTCAATAATATCATGACTGGCCTGTTGGTCTAGTGGTGAGTGACCCTGACTGCTATGCCGGAGGTCGTGGGTTCGATTCCCACCCAGGACAAATGTTTATGTGATGAGCATGATCATTTTTTCTGTGTCTGGGTGTAATTTATCTATAATATGTATGTATTTAGAAATATATAAGTATGTTTATCAGTTGTCTAGTACTCATAACACAAGCTTTGCTTAGCTTGGGACTAGACGGCGTTGTGTGATAGTTGTGGAATATTATTATTATTAATAATGGGATACCCTGTGTGACGGATAAACCACCTCACCCCAAATTAGTGCCGTTGCTTAATTTATTATTTGTAAATCCATACAAATTACTCAATAGAAGTTATGAACATTGTTAGCAATTTTGCGAGAATACTGACTAAAAAAAATAATTTTCCTAAATCCATAAAGAAATTTAGAGTAGCGTTGAAAGGCCTCCAACAAGGTCGACCGATGACCTGGTCTGGGTTGCGGGAATCCGATGGATGCGTGATGCACAGGACCGGTCATTGTAGCGACGCTTGGGGGGCGCCTTTGTCCAACAGTGGGCGTCTTTCGGCTGATAATGATGATGATGATGATGAGTGACAGTAATACTATTTATAGTTACAGAACATCACATCACACACCGCTTTCAGCGATAAGACCGCCACTGTGCACATAGGTTTAAGTTTCTGTAAAATTGTTACTATTTTGGTGTACAATAAAGTTTATTCTATTCTATTCTATTCTATCAGACCATGAAAAGGGGTAGTGAAAATAAACAGAAAATATTAATTATAAAATCAATCAGCTGTGGAGGAAAGGAAAGAAGAATGAAGGTTTATTAAAAAATCCTCAGTTTCCTGATACTGCAGGGTTTTCTGAAAGAAACTTTATTGTACCTCAGATAAAAGTTCCGATTCGGAACCAAAATCGGAATCGGAAGGCGATGGTGTATGTAATCATCATCAAAAGATCCGTACTTCGAAATTCAAAACCGATCCTCTTCCATCTATACAGTTACCATCACGGATCTTGAACACTTGCGCAGAAGTCAAATATTAGGTTTACTCTTTAGTGGTGCGAAGTGCGACGCGGGGCCGGGGAGTGTCAGTGATTGGCTGGCCGCGCCATCGCGTCATCGACGTCACTCATTCGTTCACTGCGTTGCTGCATGTATCTAACAACGAAGACGATTGGCTCGCCAATGTATGGAATGCGCAAAGCGATCCCCACTCTGACGCCAAGCGTTCAAGATCCGTGATGGCAACTGTACTTTAATACAATGTTTACAACATAGAATTGTCAATTTATACTCAAGGTGGAACTCAAAGAGATCCATCTTTTCCCAAAAATTAAATTTTCACTAATAGATATATTAAATTCGAAGTATCCAGCAATGTACTTATGTGCCCCATTGTAACGAAACCATAGCGCGATCTAACTCGATCCCAACGCCATCTATCGAGGCATGAGACAACTCTACATTTCAACAGCAGTGGTTAGCTATTCGTGTGTTACGTGTGTAGAATTTTAGTAATATTTAAATTCACTTTTCTGAAAAAGCAACCTTTACGTTTTATTTATATTTATCTAACATTTATTGTCTTCCTTTTATCAAGCACGCACGACTTCTAAGAGTCTCAACATATATTTTTTTTCATGTTTTGAGAGTATTTATTGTCTCAAACATCCAAAATTATTTTGGTTCATGGAGGGCTTGTTTCAAAAATAATAAATTGAAAAAACGACGAAAAACATACATAGGACTTCCCCAAGTGTCGTCAAAATGAACGATCCTGTACATCTCGCATCCATCGCATCCCGCTAGGCTTAAAGTCACCCAAAGGGCAATGGAAAGGGTTATGCTCGGAGTTTCCTTGCATGATCGCATCAGGTATGACAATATTCGCAAGAGACCCAAGGTCACCGACATAGCCCGACGAAAATCATAATAGCATTGTTTAAACTTTATCTGATGTTCTGTATACAATAGCAAATATCAACATGTACGATTTCCGCGATAATCTGTTCACAATAGTCAGCAATTAACTAGAACTTGCTATCGCTAATCGCAAATTAGCGTAAACGATGTGATAGTTGCGGTGTTTGAGCTGCTGGAAGACTTTTGTTACAATATTATCTGTTAATCTTTTCTTTATAATCTTGATAATCTTAAATTGACTTTTATCTAACTTTAAGAAGAAAAAAAAAACTAAAACCTAACTAAATAACGTACATAAATAAAATACAAAAACACAAAGTACACCCAGGCGTCGAAGTACTCCTCCACATCACTGTCATCCGGAAATGTGCCCAGAAAACTGGCAGCATTGCCACGTTGAATGACAATGCTAATTCTTTGAGCGAAGAACGAGCCAGCCCTCTCTGGTCACGCAAGGTGTCGATCAGTCGGCCTGAAATTTCCTTAAAAAGGTGACGCGCACTCGGACCCCATGACCCAAGCGTTTCGACCCCAAACAACTCAAAACTGTATTTACCAATAAGGTTACAGTATTTTCGCCGTTTATGCAGCACAGCCCGCCGTACTTGGAATAATGGCGCAAGGGTGTTGACACAGGTTGAGTCCCACACCAACGGCCTACCCACCTTCCACGGTACCAACATCATATTTTTTCAAAGATAGCACACGTGAATGTCGCAGGCTTTCAAATAATACATATTAATAAGAATGTTTAACTTTCATGAACAATATTGACCTGAATATATCTTAGATAAGACTTAGAATAAGATGGCCTGACCACTTAGATAGCTTCCTTATGAATTTGCATGAAGTGACTCAGATCCGGGAACAATGGAAGAACAGCAGGGAGGTCTTTCGCAGTGGGAAAGGATAGGCTAGATATAATAAAAAGATATTTATTAATTGAAAGGTATCTAAGGTAAAAGACAGGGAATGTTCTCATGAACTTATTTTGAGTAAACACATCTAATTATCACCCAATTTTTTGCCTGTAACCCTTGATTTGTATCTATATTGCAATGCTATTGCGTTAAATATAATAAGAATATAATATTCCACAACTATCACAACGCCGTCTAATCCCAATCTAAGCAGAACTTATGTTATGAGTAATAAACAACTGATAAACATACTTCTGTATTTCTAAATACATACATATTATAGATCAATTACACCCAGACACAGAATGAATGGTCACCACATAAAAACATTTGTCCTGGGTAAGAATCGAACCCGCGACCCGGCATAGCAGTCAGGGCCACTAACCACTAGACCAACAGGCCAGTCATATAAAACGAATATTAACATGATCATAAAACTTCTGATTCTCTTTAACATTCTGCATCATATTGGTAAATGATAGATAATATTTATTTTGCAAACAGGTTTTTTAAAACACTTTTACACGTATTTTTTTTGTGTGCATCAGAATGGCGGGTGTAATTTCCAGATTTGCCTAAATTTATTATAGTTATTGGGTACCTTCTGTGTACCTTTACGTACCTCTTTTGAAAATCTGTGTACCTAAACCCATACAATGATATTTTAAAAATTAGGTACACCCGCCATCCTTACGTCAGAACCGCGGGTGTACTGCTAACTAATATATGTAGCCAAGCGTACTGTATAAGTAAATTTGGTACCTCTTGTGTACCTGCAGATACAAGTATTAAATAAACGAAATACTGTAACATTGCTGCGAAAAAAAGAAAAGATTTTTCTTAGACGACGTTACTATTTTATAATCTATACATATAAATAAAATTGGAGTGTCTGTTTGTAATATTGAAATAACTGATTTTTACTACATGCATATGAATATACGGTACATACACCAAAATATTTTTTTTTTTAATTTTTGTCTGTCTGTCTGTTTGTCCGGGCTAATCTCTGAAATGACTGGACCGATTTTGACGGGACTTTTTTGGCAGGTAGCTGATGTAATAAGGAGTAGAGTCTGTGCGGAAAGTAAACCATCGTGGGATTTGAGGGCGCTGCTGTAGATAAATATCGTTTTTGTTATGTAAGCAACATTGTGACGTCATTATAGTGCGACTGTTAAATCTTGATATTTTAAAACTATGTTAGACTAGCTTCTTCCAGCGGCTTCACCCCATAATAAAAATTATCCGATTGGCTGAATTTGCTCACCTAATGAAACTGCAAAGTTATAGCTTATGTGCTATATTATTGTAATGTTTATGGTTAAGTTCATCTGTCTAGTAGTTTTTGCGCGACACATCCATACATACGACTACCTCCGTCCATCTTCACAAACTTTCGCATTTATAATATTAGTAGCCTATTTATTGAAGTTGCTCACGTGACGAAACTTAGCAAAAATATAGGTTATAAGCTATATTATTGCAACGTTTATCATTAAATTCATCCGTTTATAACTTTTGCGTAATGAGTAACAAACCGTTAATTGTGGCGACACCTGGGGGAGGCCTGTGTCGAACAGTGGACGTCTTTCGATTGTAATGATGATGAACATTTAAATGCAAACACGAACCGGTAAAGGAAAATAGCGTGAAGAAACTGCTGTACTGCCTATCTCTAGGTAGATTCCACCAGCGACCACTTACCCACTGGGTAAGTGGTCGCTGGTGGTCACTTACCCAGTGCCAACGAAAATGGTTCTATCACTTTGACTGGGATCGGTCTATTGTCACTGACTGGAATATTGTAGCTAACAGCAAGTTTATGTTTACCCTAGTTAAATATAAAGGTAAAAATGGGACACACTACCACTTTCTCGTTGCCTTCCTCAGTACATTTTTCCCTTTTGCTAATCAATGAAAACTATAACCTTAATGACTATGAAAATAAAGTACACTTCATAATTTGTAAAAATCTATTTAGCCTGTAAGGGACCATCTCGTATATAAGATCTTTGGGATCACTTGGTTGTCCGTCTGTTTATCTTTTAAGACCTTTTAACGCTTGAAGGTATCGAGTTAAAATTAAAACTATATGTACGCTCAAATCTGCGGTCTTTTGAAGTTGTGAAAAAATCAGACTTCTGAGTTAACGAAAAAAAAATATACGGCCGTTTATGTCGCAAAAAAACCTATATTTCTATAATCAAGCGAATCAAAGTTCATAGGGTGTATCCCGTTGACCTTAAATCCTGAAATTTGGCATAAATCAAGGTCTCATAGAACAAGTACAGGGAAAAATCTGAAAATTGTAAATTTTGTAGATACGCCACAAAAAAAAAAATTGTTTGTAATTCGGAAAAATCTTCGTAACTCAATTCGGGAATTGATTTCATAGGTAAATTTGTACAGAATCCTCAGTGCGCGAGTCAGACTCGCACTTGCCCTTTTTTATTTTAGTTACTGTATCCGTACTCAAGCCTGAAAAGAATTATTCTAAGTTAGTCGAAACGCATTATAAAAAAGTATCAATACTCTTTATACTAGCCATAGAAAATATTGACCAAAACAAATTATATAAATATCGTCATGTTTAAATGAATTTCCGTTTAATTTATATATATTTGGAGATAACAGGGACAGAAGTTTATCTAGGAAGTCTAAAAACATTAAAATAAAAGTGTTACGTACCAAAAAAACAGCATACCAATGTTTCCCAAATTCGTGACTTGTTTTGATCAATAATGGTGTGATTTGCCATTTGTTATCTTTGGAAAAACTGTAATATATTAAATATTATTTCCCTTGCAGTTCAGTGAAATTTTTTATCACATTTCTGAAGATTACAATTAAAAATCACAATAAAATAACATGATAAACAAACTGGTGCCAATATTATATGACGTTTGGCATTTGACGGATGGCTGGGTTGGGTTGCTACTTAAAATCTATAATGTTGTTTTCACTTTACGCCACGACGGTTCTTTTATCGCACAGACTATAACATAGGCCACTTTTATTTTAGAAAAAATAAATTCAAATTCCTGTAGTCCACGCGTAAAATAGTAACGCCGTCTAAGAAAAATCTTTTCTTTTTTTCGCAGCAATGTTACAGTATTTCGTTTATTTAATACTTGTATCTGCAGGTACACAAGAGGTACTAAATTTACTAATACAGTTTGCTTGGCTACATATATTGGTTAGCAGTACACCCTCGGTTCTGACGTCAGGATGGCGGGTGTACCTAATTTTTAAAATATCATTGTACGGGTGTAGGTACACAGATTTTCAAGAGAGGTACGTAAAGGTACACAGAAGGTACCAAATAACTGTACAAAATTTAAGCAAATCTGGAAACTACACCCGCCATTCTCATGCACACTTTTTTTTTGTCAGTTTAAACTATGTAGTTGAGGCCGGTGTTTCCTAGCTGACTACCCTGAGAAGAAACACCGAAACAAACTCAAGGGTCAAAGTCTCTTTTAAAGTCCATACATGTAATGGTTAAATCATTTAAGAGATGGTCTTTTGAGGAAATAACCACACAGATTTGAGTGGACCTGTCCAGTCAGTACAAGCATTTATCAGTATTCGTATAGCTCAACTTAGAACTACCAAGGAGTTCAACGATTTGACGAACAATACCAAGGAAAGGACAATTGGGTAGGCCGCAGAAGTACTCAAATTGCCAGACATACGTCAAAATAACTGAAAAGAACAAAAAATGATCCACATAGTCTTAACTACTTACTTAATTTAACAGACTTTATTTTAAACCTATAATTCCATCTCCAGAACTCGGCCATCCACCCGGCTGAAGCCAACAAGTCCAACGGCACGAAGGCGTCGGCGAGCGGCTCCCACGAGCCCGAACTGCCCCGCGACCCGCCGGAGCACAAGCCGTGAGTAGGTTTAGTTCCAATGGATGTTGATGTTGTACTGTATCTACTGTCGCGTTTACTTTAATGTATCTGGGGCCTCACCATGACGGGTTACGGCCTGGTCACGAACGATGGCGCACTAGTTTTTATTAAGAGCCTATTCACTTTAGCTTTGAAGAAACCTAAATTATAATAGGACGGGAAGACCGCAGCAGGCAAATTGTTCCAGTCCTTCGATGTATGCGGTATAAATGACGAGGATTTAAAATGATGTTGACTTATTTCTTAAGCAAAGAAAGAAAGAAAGAAATGAAGTTTATTTAGCACACAGACACACACAATTAATGACTTTAGTTTTTGGGAACATATTTATTATAGGTAATACTATATCTATAGAATTTTTTGCCAGACTCTGTGTTTGCTGATAGCTACAACCTATGGGTATTTAAGTCGAGAGTAAATATATAATCGCCCGTTCTTATTATAAAACCAATTGTTCCATCAGTTGCAGCGACACAGATCCTCTGTGGTGGAGAGACAAGTTCTCCCTAGACGAGACGCAGCTCACCCTGGTGGGGTTCAGCAAGGGCTGCGTGGTCCTCAACCAGCTCATCTACGAGTTCCATTACGTCAAGACCCTGACTCCTGGAGACGCGCACATGATGAGGTAAGTTAGAAGTATCTATCAATGTTTCTAGGCTAGACCATTGTAACGACTTTGGTCTAAGCGGCTCGGGTAATGACAATGATCCGAAATTATCTCCTGCGCATCGTTAAGCGTGGTTTCAATTTGCTCGTGCTATAAGTCTGTTAAATCAATTTAAAAAATCTATGACTTTTAAACGAAGTGCAATGAAACTCTCATTGTTTATCTAGGTATAAATTGATGTCAAAAACTTTATTTAATTATTTTTTTTTTTTAAACCAAAACGTTAGTAGGGATGGGCCGATTTTTTGCACGCACGTGTATATCCTGTGTACTTGCCTAATCTCCATTAAAATTTACTACCCTGAACTTAATTTCTATCTGGAGGATTTTCTTGTCACGAACCGACTTTGACAACTTAACCTAATTTGAGTCGTATTCCTTTTATTATTTAGGCACAACCATGAGCAACATTTTGATGATGCCCTTGTCTGTTCCAGGTTCATGTCTCGCATAGCGGACATGTACTGGCTGGACGGCGGGCACGCGGGTGGCAAGAACACCTGGATCACGTCGCGCAGTCTCCTGGAAACTCTCACCAGGCTCAGTAAGTGACACCTGCTTACTTTAGCAGTCTTCTGCTATAGTCTATTCACGTTAAGAAGATAGTGACTTGTGGCGACATCTATGACGCCACATATGAACTACAAGAAATACGAACTCCTACATCGCGATCGCGCAAATGTATATACTCATAAGTGTCTACAAGTTGAATGACCTTGAAAAATAATTGTCGTTTTGGCACGGTTGCACGAAATTTTTTTGGCCGAAAATTTTGGTTTCTGTACATTTGTTTTTCCTAAAAAAATCTAGAAAAAGTTTTTTTTTTGGCGATTTACGTAAAAACGCGCAATTACCTACGTAATAATTATACGTCGGGGCATTCGAGGGGAGTTCTCCACGCGATTTGAGTATAACCGACAGCCTCAATTCATCTATCGGGCTGTTCCCCAGACCAGACATAACATTCGTCTGGTCGGAGAATCCTCCCTTTTTTAACGGAGGCATGTGGGACTTTACTCTATGTTCCGGATAACTCCAAACTGGTGACCCTCGACAAAATCTACTGGGGCCAGGGTTAGTTTCGAAAGACAGGTCGAGCCCCGGTATGAAGGCTAGAAGGAACGTGGTGGGTCTTTTAGTCAGTAAGAGTCTGACACTATCTCCCGCTCCGCCCAAGAGCGGGGGTTGTCATTGAATGATTTTTTCCCACCATAAAAAAAGGTGTGGTTTTAGTGAATAAAAGTCTGTCACGCCTTCTCGCTCCACCCTAGAGCAGAAGAAGTCATCAGATGATTTTTTTACCTTAAAAATAGCACTCTAGAACACCATTAAAAAGAAAATAGGGGCATTGTAGCCTATCATTAAAAAGAAAATGATTTTGTTTCAGATGTCAACGTGTTCGTCCACGTCAGTCCTTACCAAGTACAAGATGAGAGCAGACCCTGGATCGGCAGGGAAGAGAAGGCTTTCACAAGTCTTCTCAAGAAACTTGGAGCTAAGGTAAGGTCACGTTTTAATTTGTACTTTATGTCAATATCATAACAGTTTACATTTCTTTGGCTAATCTGGGAGAAACTGAATGACTGCCATATCAACGAAAAACCGGTACTACTGGGACTAAAAGCACAAAATAGATAGGTACAGAAGATAATCTCATGTATGTACTTCACTTTTTATACCTACGCTCGGTGGACGCACACTAATGAGCGTTTGAGCCGGAACTGTTCGACGAGTGATCCGAGACGCGACCGAGACATCGTGTCTGTTAGCGGTGTCTTTGTGTGCGTTGCTCGAGTGCGCTTTGTTTGTAGATTGACTTCTATACCTATATATTTTGTGCTAAGAGTGTATAATATTGCATAAGGTTTATTTTTATGACATTGATAAGCACTAAGAGAGGGTTTTCCAAAATTCGTCCCCTAAAGAGATGAAACGGGGGTCCAACGTTTGTGTGGAGAAACCTACTTTCATGCGAACGAAGCTGCTGCCAGAAGCTACTTTATATATAAACTAGTTTTTGCACGTACATAAAATATAACCTACTAGCTTTTGCCTGCGCGGCTTCGCTCCCGCTCTTCCCTACTCCACCCTACTATACCCTACTCTACACTACTCTACCCTACCAAACTTCACAAAAACCATTTACTAAATAGTCCGAACAAAACCTAAACATTTGGTTTGGATAGGTGAGCCCGTTCTTGAGTTATAAAATTACAATTAAAAGTGGCATTGATTTATATATATATAGATGTCACTCAGGAATAAAGCAGCTTTCTGTCGGTGAAATAATTTCAGCAATCGGACCAGTACTTTCAAAGATTACCTCCTACAAACAAAAAAAACAAACTTTACCTCTTTATAATTATTAGTGTAGATGGCGAAGTTATTTGGTGCTGTATTTTTCTATTTGATCAATGTTAAAAATTTGAAATAGTTTAAAGTATTCGACTGCATTTAAGTGGTGGCCGAGTGGTAACGTCCCCGGCTTACGAGTTGTAGGTTCAAACCGAGCCAGGCGTATTACTTAGTGTAATTTATTTCATCACCACTGCTCTCAAAACGGTAAAGGAAAACATCGTGAGGAAACCGGCATGTCCTAGAATCAAAAATTCGAAGGCATGTGACATTCACCAACCTGCACTGGACCCGCGTGGTGGATTACGGCCTATTCCTTTCCCTAGAGAGGAGGCCTGAGTCCCAGCAGTGGTGACATCAAAAAGGCTGATGATAATGCTAAAAGGTTCTGTGCATAAACTAAGCTAAAAGAAGAAAAAATAAAAGTACCATTTGTTTCTTGCAGGTAAACAGATACTTGCACGACCAGCCCGGCATGACGCATTCGCTCCACATGCACTTCGAGGTCCTCGCCAACTTCAAGAGCATGCAGGACTGCATACCAGTGGGTATACCGGATACCTCTGATGAAGAGGCTTAATTAGCGATGCGCGATGCCGAAACGTTTTATTCGATTGTTCGAACATCTCGATTATTCGACTTTATCTCGAGTCCGACTGGGTCTGTTATTGCGCATGGCACGTTCATTCACGAGTTGTTCCTCGATGGTTTAGGGCTATATTTCAACACACACCATGGCAGCGCGACCAGCCATGGTGTCCCGGTGAAATATAGACTAGACACCAGAGTCGCCACACATCCGAGCTGGTCGCCCCACCGAATTGGTTGCGCAACCTAACGGACACCAGGTGAGTAACTCTCTATAGAGCTGTATACATTTTGTTGGTAGCGGCGACTGGTCGCTCCGCCATGGTGTCTCTGTGGATAATAGCCCTTAGGGTTCCGCCGTGAGAGTGGCTGATATCAAAATGAAGAATCGAAAACTAGCGGTTGATTCCGTTGACACTAAACAATCGAAAAATATCTCGATTTATTTTGTAGAACGGTGAGTTGATATTGGTTGACTTGATGGTTTATTTTAACGTCTCCGATTCTTTTGATTGTTAAAACATCTCGGAATTGCCCATCGCTAGGCATAATAACTTCAAGATAGTGCGAGTTGGAGGCTTTGCCATGACGTGATAAAATATCAGGCGTGCGAGCATGAAGGAGGGACGGAGCTATACATCCTATACAAGGTGTAAGGGACTGCCCTCCACAAACTTTGAGGGCTTGATCAGTAGAGGAAACTGAACAACCATCCACAAAAAAACAAAAAAAATATCGGCCTCGCCATACACATTGTCCAATCAAGTTTATCATTTTGTATGGTGAGGCAGATTTTTTTTTTCCTTTCCTGAAAAAAAATCTTGTGGAAGGTGGTTCAGTTTCGTCTACGGAGCAAACCCTTAAAGTTTGTGGAGGGCTGTCCCTTATACCTTGTATAGGGTGACTGGTAATTAGTGACCGATAATTATACACGTGATTGTACTTATGCTTATTTATTTATTTATTTATTATATTCTTTATTGTACACCGCGCATGAACAAAAAAGATACAGGACAAACATTATTCAAAATAAGTGTACAATGGGCGGCCTTATCGCACAGGGCGATCTCTTACAGACAACCTTTAGATGGACTGAAAGAGAGTAGAAAGATATAGGGCTGTCAGTGTACATCAGAATAATACAAATATGAAATAACAACACAAATACATACATATAGTCTAAGATCCGATTAAGAACGACCTTCATCGGTCTGTTTAATGGATGAAACGTATTTTATTATAAATTTAGTGTATTAAATAATATATCGCGGGTGGGTTGCCTAAGAAATTCCTGGCCAGACTATTATTAATTTAAAATTGAAAATTTATTTTATTTTTAGAAAATTGCACAACCGTTATCCATACCAGATTTTTTTGCAGACAACACTATAACATCGTATTCGTAATGAAACAGCGTTTATTTTGATATAGAATTTGTTGTATATAAAAAAAAACACACCTGTTTATGCATACCTGTTTATACCTGGCAACCCATAGCTATGCCAGGAAACAAATAGGCAACCCAACATTTTTATGTTCTAAAGGCTTCACTCTTTCGGTTAGTATTAAATTTATTCGTTAAACACACCGGTGCATTTTACAAAAGAAAAAAAAAAATGTTTTGCCAGGAATTTCTCAGGCAACCCACCCGCGTTATATTATTTAATATACTAAATTTATCATAAAATAGGTTTCATCCATTAAACAAACCGGTGAAGGTCGTTCTTAACCGTATCCTGGACTAATACATTACAAAAAAAATATACTAATAAATATTAAATATGTAAAACAAGCCAGGAGAAGACAAAATCAAAGTGAAAAGTAATGCTCCTTCACCATTTTTAGGGTTCCGTAGCCAAATGGCAAAAAACGGAACCCTTATAGATTCTTCATGTCTGTCTGTCTGTCTGTCTGTCTGTCTGTCCGTCCGTATGTCACAGCCACTTTTTTCCGAAACTATAAGAGCTATACTGTTGAAACTTAGTAAGTAGATGTATTCTGTGAACCGCTTTAAGATTTTCACACAAAAATAGAAAAAGAGCAATAAATTTTGGGGGTCCCCATACTTAGAACTGAAACCCAAAAATTTTTTTTTCATCAAACCCATACGTGTGGGGTATCTATGGATAGGTCTTCAAAAATGATATTGAGGTTTCTAATATCATTTTTTTCTAAGTTGAATAGTTTACGCGAGAGACACTTCCAAAGTGGTAAAATGTGTGTCCCCCCCCCTCTAACTTCTAAAATAAGAGATGATAAAACTAAAAAAAAATATATGATGTACATTACTGTGTAAACTACCAACGAAAATTGGTTTGAACGAGATCTAGTAAGTAGTTTTTTTTTAATACGTCATAAATCTAAAAAATACACTATTATTAAAACATCGATCAAAGTTACAACGAACTAGAAGAACTTTTATATTATGTTACTTGCTGCTACGGAACCCTCAATGGGCGAGTCCGACTCGCACTTGGCCGGTTTTTTAAACGTTGGCAGCGTTTGAGCACGTCTCACTTCAATAGGTAACGCATTCCACAAACGAGCAGCTTGGACTGTAAACGATTTGTCAAAAAACGATGTGGAAATGTGGAATGCATACGAATACTTAATTTCAGATTATCCGACGATCTCAAGGACCTAGAATGTGTGTCAAAAAGGAACTGAAAGCGTTCTTTAAGATAAAAAGGAGTAGAAGGATTAAAGAGCACATTATAAAGCAATGAAAGTATATGAGCATTGCTTACAGACAACATTCCCTAAGAAACTTTTTTTGTACTCATTATTTAACCGGAACATGTAGGTACCTACACTGATTACATGCACCGATCCAGTTTGCAAGCGGCGCGGGTGCACTATCACTATTATACACTGATTACATACACCGATCCAGTTTGCAAGCGGCGCGGGTGCACTATCACTATTATACACTGATTACATACACCGATCCAGTTTGCAAGCGGCGCGGGTGCACTATCACTATTATTCACTGATTACATGCACCGATCCAGTTTGCAAGCGGCGCGGGTGCACTATCACTATTATACACTGATTACATACACCGATCCAGTTTGCAAGCGGCGCGGGTGCATTATCACTATTATACACTGATTACATACACCGATCCAGTTTGCAAGCGGCGCGGGTGCACTATCACTATTATACACTGATTACATACACCGATCCAGTTTGCAAGCGGCGCGGGTGCACTATCACTATTATACACTGATTACATACACCGATCCAGTTTGCAAGCGGCGCGGGTGCACTATCACTATTATACACTGATTACATGCACCGATCCAGTTTGCAAGCGGCGCGGGTGCACTATCACTATTATAGATAAAGTACATGAGACAACGGCGTTGCGCGGCTAACACCTGAGAGGTCGCAGGCGCGTGCGCGGGAATTTGCGCGAACAGCTGTTTTATTATTGTGATAAAACTAATGAGTATTTGGAGGTACACACACAATGAAACACGTCGTGGATTTCGGAATATCTTCTATTTGCAGTAAGCAGTAATAACTCACACGAAAGCCAAAATTACAACCAGAGCTCACACTGTCTCGAGTAGCGGCAACAGTCTATATCTTTTAATATGGCGGCAGACTCTAGTCTGGCGCCGGAAACGTTTGGTGTTGTCACACAAAAATATAGTAGGCGGTGTTGCGACGTAATACGCCACAACCACCCCCCTACGGAGAAAATAACAAAAAGTTATTTACAAATAAAAATATACATACACTTGATGACACAAGATAGGCAACAAAAAGTTAAAGAAAAAATAAAACTTAAGCTAAAGATCTAACCTATCCTTAAATCTAACCGTGCGACCTGACCGGGTAGTAACTGGTTGTTGTGCAACAGGGGGCACAGTCGGCTGTGCAGACGCGGAAGGCGCAGGTGGCGCGGGCGCAGGCGCGGAAGGCGCTTGCACGTCAGGCGCGGGCGCTACGATCTGTTGCGGAGCGGTTGCCCGGGAAAGGTCGCTCTCTAAGTCAGGTGCGATGTATGCAGGCTTCACGCGGTCGATACTGACCGTCACGCGTTTACCTGCAATGTCAATGTCGAGTAACTTGTCAGTCCGTGACATTACCTTGTAGGGTCCTGTGTAGGGCGGCTGCAGCGCACGGCGAACAGTATCGTCTCTCAAGAGAACATGAGAGGCATTCTGAAGGTTCTTGAAAATAAACGACGTCGGCCGCATGTGTCGTGAGGCCTGAATTGGACGCAAATTAGCCATTTTCGTGCGCAGAACCGTCACAAAATCGTTGACGTTGTCAATGTTATGGGACGTGCTGGCTATCAGGAATTCTCCCGGTAGGCGAAGCGGCTCCCCGTAAACAAGTTCGGCAGCCGAACACTCGAGATCCTCTTTCAAGGCAGATCGAATGCCGAGAAGCACGATCGGTAAGGCTCGGTGCCAGGTGTCGCTGTGGCACATGAGAGCAGCTTTCAATTGTCGATGAAAACGCTCGATCATGCCGTTAGCTTGAGGGTGGTAGCTGGTGGTTCGCCTTCGCTCAGTCGCGCCAACATTCATGAGCCGTTTGAAAAGGTCCGACTCGAATTGACGGCCTTGGTCAGTTGTGACTGTGGTAGGAACGCCGAAGCGAGCAATCCAACCTTCGACGAAACGATCAGCTACCTCCTCGGCGGTTATCGAAGTCATCGGCCAAGCCTCAGGCCATCGAGAGAAACGGTCAATCGCCGTCAGGCAATATGAGTAGCCTCTCGATGTTGGCAAGGGGCCGATTATATCTAAGTGGACGTGGCGAAACCTGGAAGATGGAGCGGCAAAAGTTCCAAGTGGCGCGGACACGTGGCGCGTCACCTTAGCTCGCTGGCAATGGAGACATTCTCTTGCCCAGGTGCGGCAATCGCGTGCAACGCCAGGCCACACGTAACGTTGTGCCACGAGGCGCGCGCTGGCGCGAGCACCGGGATGGCTGAGCGCGTGCAGGCGCTCGAAGGCGGCGCGGCGCAGAGGTGCTGGCAAGTAGGGGCGCGGCTTGCCTGTTGAGACGTCACACTGGACGGTGGTGTCCGTGCCTGGAATTAAGGTACGTTGCATATTGAGAGACGAGTCAGATAAGGTTTTTAATTCATCGTCAGTGTCTTGTGCTCGAGCCAACGCGGTATAATCGCACTCGAGCGAGACGGCTTCGATGCGCGACATCGTGTCGGCAACGACGTTATCGTCTCCTTTTACATGTCGTATGTCGGTAGTAAATTGGGAGATAAAGGTGAGCTGATTAAGTTGGCTGGGTGGCAGCTTTTCTCTACGTTGCTTGAAAGCATACAAAAGAGGTTTATGATCCGTATATATTGTGGCGTGTTGCGCCTCTAATATATACCTGAAATGCTGCACTGCCGAATATACTGCCAACAGTTCCCTATAATACGCTGGCCACACTGACTGAGTTGCCGTAAGCTTCTTGCTAAAGAAAGCAAGTGGTTGCCAGCCCTGTTCAGTCTGCTGTTGTAAGCACGCGCCCACCTGTGTGCCAGAAGCATCTGTGTACAATGCCAATGGGGCGTTAGGTACAGGATGTGCTAACCTGGTGACCTGAGAGAGGCTGTCCTTGCATGCAGTGAAGGCGTGCTCCAGTTCAGGAGTCCAGGGCATGGGTTTGGCTCCCTTAAGCTTCGTAGCTGTAAGGAAGTCAATGAGCGGTGCTTGAGTCTCGGCAGCATTGGGCAGAAACTGTCGATAGTAATTTATCATGCCCAAGAACCTGCGGAGACCTTGGGCTGTTTTGGGAAGGGGGAAATCTTTCAAGGCTTGGACTTTTTCTTCCGGGGGACTTATGCCTTTACTAGAGACTTTATAACCAAGGAAAATAACCTCAGATGTGCCTAGCACACACTTAGTTGGATTAACTACTACACCGTAGTTAGCCAATCGTTCAAAGAGCGTGCGCAAGTGGTTACAATGCTCCGTGGCGTCCCTGCTAAATATTAAAATGTCATCGACATATGGGAAACAAAAATCCAACCCTCGGACAATTTCATCGATGAAACGCTGAAATGTTTGTCCAGCATTTCTGAGCCCGAACGTCATATAAGGGAATTCATACAAACCAAATGGTGTTGTAATGGCAGTTTTGCAGACATCAGCTGGCTCTACTGGAATTTGTTGATAAGCCTTAACTAAATCAATAGTACTAAAGATGGTAGAACCAGCGAGAGCATGACCAAAATCCCCTATGTGGCGCACGGGATACCTATCCGGTACAGTACGAGCATTCAGCGCTCTATAGTCACCGCAAGGGCGCCATGAAGAGTCTTTCTTCGGGGCTAGGTGCAGTGGCGATGACCACGGGCTCTTGGAAGGGCGTGCGGTGCCTGCTTGCACCATATCTGCAAACTCCTTCTGCGCTGCCCGCAGTTTGTCCGGCGCGAGGCGTCGCGGCTTAGACACCACGGGTGGGCCGTCGGTCGTCTTGATGTAGTGCACCGTGTTGTGCTTCACCTCGCGATGGATGCCAGGGGGTCTCGTAATAGCTGGAAATTCAGATAAAATTTTATGAAAATCTGAATCTTCGATTTTAACGGTTTTTACACTGACCTGGTTAAATTTAGCTATGGAGGCTGGAGCAGTAAGACCAGTAACTCCGCAGCGTATTATTTTGTTTCTGCAGTCGGGAAGCAAGTTGTAGAAGGCCATGAAGTCAGCACCAATGATGGCGGTATCAACATCGGCAACTACAAAGTTCCACTTAAAAGAGCGGCGGAGACCAAAGTTAAGTGTCAAAGTGTGACAGCCATAAGTTTTTATGGTACTGCCATTTGCTGCGCATAAATTGTAGTTTACATCTGTTAATTTGTTCCCTAACAATTTTTTAGGAAAACAACAAATGTCGGATCCAGTGTCTAGCAAAAATCTGAATTTGGTGTCTTTGTCCACAACAAATAAGCGGCTGCTATTGAAGCAATCAGTCGCCGCTGCTACTGACTGTTCTGTTGGTTTCCCGACCACGAGCACGGTTTAGTACATTTAGTTGCTTTTGCACCGAATTTATGGTGGTACCAACACAGAGGCTGTCGTGCCGCCTGGGACGCAGATCTAGATCTAGGTTGATGGGACCTAGGTCCAGAGCGTCGCCTAGAGCTAGACTCCCTTGTAGTTAAAGCGGCCACCTGACATGTAAGCTCTTGAACTTGCACCATTATGGCAGCAAGGTCAGGAGCGCTAGCTGTACTGGGAGAAATGGCATTGACGGAGACCGGGTTGACCTCTAATATTTTGTCAGCCAGTTCGGCAACTTTGTCCAGGGTGAGATCACCTTGGGCAGTCAAAATTGCTTGAACATGTTTTGGTAGACGTTGTAGCCACAGTTCTCTAATTATAGTGTTATCTTTGAACGACTTACCAGCCAGAGACTTCAGATGACGGAGAAACTGAGTAGGTTTCCGGTCACCGAGCTCCTCACCTGATAGTAGTTGTCTGACTTTTTGTGACTCGGAAGTGGAGAAACGCTTGATAACTTCCTCCTTTATCCACTCATACCGGCCACCTTTTGGAGGAGGGTTAGTGACCAGGTCTTCAACGTCATGAGATATCCTAGAATCAAATTGTGAAATGACATAATTGTATTTTGTTTCATCCACCGATATATTACATAAAACAAACTGTGATTCCAAGTGAGCAAACCATCCAGCGGGATGCTCATGCCAAAAAGGAGGCAGTTTAGGACGGACCGCATATGCTGCTGGATTCTGCACACTTTGGGCATTTAGTTGTGCCCGCAGGTCTGCATTTTGTTGCATCAGTCGTTCGTTATTTGCCAAAATTTGGTTGAGTCTCTCCTCAATTTGTTGGCTCTCCATGTTGAATGTGTATTTAAATATATTATAAAACGAGGTATACGTTTGTTGCAGTTACCACTCAGTCAGGTTGCTTAAAACTATAACAAGCAACTTAACACTGAAGACAAGGTATATACAGAATGAGCAAGATAATTATGCATGTGCTGCAGACAACAAGAATATAAAAATAATCCACAAAACAAATGGGTGCAAATAGCTTAATTTAAAAATACAATACCTTGTACCATTAGCGACTTAAAATGAGCTTCAGACAGAGCTAACTTTTAAGCAAACACGCACACGATAAACCAAACACCAAAAATATGTAAACCGAAAAAACAAAAATGTGTAAAAATAAAGATATAAAGAGATAGATTTGATAAAGTTTTGTTATCAACGTTTGAAACCACCGAGCACACCACAAGTTAGTTCTTTAGTAAATGTTTAGTAGGATCAGTACGTTAAGATGCACATGCAGGCATGCAGTCGTATTTCAATTTTCAATTTCCAGTCTTCAGAATCCCGCGTTGCGATGACAGATGACAGTGACGTTTCGGGTTGACGGCAGTTCAATCATTCATTCGATTCGATCACTAACCGAAAGTTCCGCTACTCCCCGATAGGTAGCGTATGGCGTCACTAGTCGCAGGTCTTCACGAAATTCCGTTTCCGGGTCGATGGCCTCGGAGCATTCCAAACTCGCGAAAACGCGAAAATGATGCGTAGGATGACGATAACTGCTTAAAAAATGATGCACTAGTTAACACAAACTTTCTGCGAACCGTTGGTACGCCTTCCGATCCTCGGAAAGGCGCGCGTAGCGTGCTGGCGTGAGCCGGTAGGTAGGTAGGTATCTACTCGGCAACTTCTCGTTCGGCGATTTCCCGGCGGTTAGTGATAAAACCAGCCTGGGAACGTTGCGGAGCGTTGTCACATTAAGCAGGCTGAAGATCTCAGCGAGGTTTACTGCTGAAGTCCGGTTCCACGTTCCTGCTGTAGGTACCTTGCTGTGTAGTTGCGTCTCGTATCACGTCGGGGTCACCAATTTGGAGGTACACACACAATGAAACACGTCGTGGATTTCGGAATATCTTCTATTTGCAGTAAGCAGTAATAACTCACACGAAAGCCAAAATTACAACCAGAGCTCACACTGTCTCGAGTAGCGGCAACAGTCTATATCTTTTAATATGGCGGCAGACTCTAGTCTGGCGCCGGAAACGTTTGGTGTTGTCACACAAAAATATAGTAGGCGGTGTTGCGACGTAATACGCCACAAGTATAAAAAAAAATTTGGGAAAGACGTTTGTAATCATGAGCCACGTGTACAAGTATCGGTCACTAATTACCAGTCACCCAGAGCTCCATCCCTTTAATAGTTCAGCTTAGCTCGTCAAATGGATCAGCTAAAAAGCTCGCGGTAGGGCCTCAGGTAGAATCAATTTAATGGCGGCATGGAACACTCTGAAACTAACGAATAAACGATATTAAAAGTAACCCTGTATAATTAATCATATAAACGAAAATTGTGTATGTTCTGGCCATTTTGGACAGTATTTATGATGATAACGTTCTGTACAAGTATCAAGCATAGCGTATATTTTTTTGGGCAATATTAATTTATAATTTCAGTCTGAGAATTAACGGAGTTACTTTGGTTCATCTAATTAAAAGTTAGAATATAAATATTGCTTTGGCTAACTGGCCAGAATACCTACTACTACAAAAGTTGGAACTCTCGTTGTATTGCTGCTTTTTGGATGGGTTGTGAAAAATCGAGATAGGTTAATTTTTGGACGAAGTTGGATAATTAAGAAGGAACATTGAAGAAGGTTGTGGGAAAAAAATTGTGAAAACTCAAGACTGTGAGACTTGAGGAAATATCAAATTAAGTTTTATTCAAATATTTTTCTGGGCAGACACTTTCTATGCCCTAACAAGCCATAGAGGCTTAGAATTAAGATTATTTTTTCAAATGTGCAATTGTCTATGATAGGTTTCAAAAAGAGTTTTAAACTCGCATGCTTCTTTTACGAGAGGTCTTCTCAAGAACTGATTTTTGTTTATTAATTAAATAACGACTATTTGTTATTTATTTATAATTCTAAGTTAATATTGTGAGATTAAGTTATTTAAGCGGGTTGTTGAAACTTGTTTGACATTACTAATGAATTTTGTCATTTTAAACTATGTTCCAATTGCCAATAAGTACATTTTACTGTATTTAAGCCGTCGTCTTAGTATATAATGAAGCTAATTCCTCGCTTTTTTAATGTTAATTGTATAACGCATCCTCTCCAAGAGTCGCATTGTGGCAATCTTAGATTAATCCTGTAGGGACTTTGACTTCCAAGGACAAGAGTCTGATGTACTGGAAGTCTCTGTAAAGGGGATTTACTTATCTATGGTAATCCTGCTCTAATTTATACATCTGCGTCTAAACCCCGAATTCTCATTTCCACTTAACTGTCTATGGTCGTCTCCACTAGATTGCAAATGGACACTTATATTGTGCGTTTCACTCCTTCGCCGTAATGTTGGCTCCCCTGTCTGTCTACAGAAAAAAGAAGGGAAAAAGAAAAGAGTTGCCTACTCTACCAAATTTTTTTGCACGAAATGTGAAACGAAATCGATTTTAACGGTACTCGCACCACTTTATGGAGAATTATGACAAAATGGGGTTTTTTTTTTAAATCTGTTCTAAAAGGAAATTGTTTGGGGAATGGAATGGAGAAGTACGATATTGTGGCGTGGCATTTTCAGTATTTGAAAGAATTGCAGGACAGTCGAAATGGTGCCCAGCGTCGTGTATTTTATTCAAAAATAGTTTTTACAGTTTCCAAAAGAAAAAAAAAACAAACATATAAGACAATAACGTTTTTGTCAAAAGTAATGAAATATCAGTTAATCTCTCCAATTTTAAGTAATTTTATTGCTCAAAATATAGCAACACTGGTTTTCCTTATTGCCAACATTACGGCGAAAGTGAAACGCACAGTATATGTTGAGAATTCGAGAGTAATATATAAGTAATATGTGCAATAAATGTGGTTTACTTAATTGACTTGTACTGGTTGCAAGAAAGCAATATTAATTAATATAACCACCTACCATATTGACCCTAGGTGTACTTTTTATTGTGTACTTGTAAAGGACCTGTATTTTTTTAATAGTATAATAGTGTATTGATTCTTCAATATTTTTTGTGAACGCAAGAATTTCTGGCAATACAAAATTAATGTATATTTTCGAGTACCTGTTACCCCCTAAAAGTATTTTTTAAGGCTAGGCTGGGCCTACAAATTATCATTTAAAAGATAAAACTATGTTTAGGAAGAAAACGAATTCATGTAATTCAATGTACTACGCGTTCCAAATGAGAATAGGACCGATTCCTACGTTTTGACGTCTCGTCGTACTGTCAAATCGAAGAACTGGATTAAGTTCACAGTTCATAAATAAATTAAATTTTTCGTAATTTAATTAATGTTTAAAAAATTCTTTCCTCGATTTGACGGTAAATCGTGACGTCACAACATGGCGGGCGATCCTATTCTCATTTGGAACGCATTGTAATAATTGTATAGTGTAAATAAATTGCTTTAAAAGGGACATTTATTTGGATAGAATGAAATTGATCTCAATTTGTTGAATAAAATTATTTTTAAAGCAAACAGTGTATTTTCATTTTGTTTGATGTCTCTCCTTCCCCGAAGAGTACCCACCCATCATAGATTTTATTTCATTACAGTAACCGATCGATTGAATCGAAAGAGCATTGTATCTGACACAGCCGTGAGACAATGTTGTAGTTTTTTAATTTAATTTTAAGTTTCTACGTTTTTAATATTTAGTTATATAGAGGTCAGTGCTATGAATGATAAATGTCTATTCTTTCTTCTTACTTTCATCCCACCAGTTGGTCCAGTAAGAATCTCAAAAACTGGAACACCTAGCAAAGATCTGTTTTCTCCCAAATGTCACTAAGGGCCAACGCTGCGTAAAGCGGGAGCCCGCGCGTGCATCAGTCGCGTGTGTCGTGTGCGGCGGTCCCCGGAGCGGGAACCGGTGTGTGCATCTGGATTGAGGGCCCATTTTTTAAATTCTTATGAAACGAAACGAGATTTACAGGGAATTTAGTTAAAAATTAGTAAAACTTAAAGCAATGAGCCATAAATTTCTTAAACGTAACATAAAAAAGTTATGATTAAATAACGTGGGCCCTCAATCCAGACGCTTGCATAAAGAGGCATAGTCTAAATCTCGGAAAGTACGATGTCTGGGTAAATAATTATTATTTAGGATTTTAGTTAAGAACTTATATAATATTTTAAGAAATTCTCAAATCTGTAGAATATCATATTACAGATTTATTGCGGTTTACCTTGGGCCCTCAATTCAGTAATGTCATTTATAAAGAATCTGCAAAAACTAAGTTTATTTGACAAAATACATACATACGACTTTATTATATTCTAATTAGATACCTCTATGAATTAGTAAAAAAGAAAACCATTTATGAACTGGTTTTTACCTTAATGTTTTAAATTAAATGACTTTTAGTAGAGGGACACACACACATTGTTTTTTACTTTTGGAGCGATTATTTCCGAAATTATTGACATATCAAAAAATGATTTTAGTAAACCCCTATTCATTTTTAAATACATATCCAACAATATATCACAAGTTAGGGTTGAAATTAAAAAAAAATCACTTCCCACTTTACATATAAGGGGGCTACCCCAATATTTTTTTTTTTTTCAATTTTTATTTTACCACTTTGTCGGCGTGATTGATATACATATTGGTACCAAATTTCAGCTTTCTAGTGCTAACGGTCACAGAGATTAACCGAGGACAGACAGACAGACATGGCGAAACTATAAGGGTTCCTAGTTGACTACGGAACCCTAAAAATCCGCTAGGATGTTCCGTGGGTAAAAATAACGAACTTCTATTCATACTTTTAATTCCTGTTTAACTTCTGTTTAAAATATGATGCTTCAATGATTGAGCAATGATTGTATTAGCCGTGCGGAGTCTGTCAGTGATTTTAACAAATATAAATTACTAACTTCGGCCAGGTTTCGCCCGTTTGAAAGTAGAAAATAACCTATGTTACTCAGTGATATTGTAGGATTCTACTGGTGAAAGAATTTTCAAAATCGGCCCAGTAGTTTTTGAGTTTATTTATGAGCGGCTTCGCCCGCGTCAAAGTACAAACTATATCCTATGTCCTATGTTACTTAGTGATAAAGTAGGATTCTACTAGTGAAAGAATGTTAAAAATTTGTGCATTACTTTTTGAGTTTATTCATTACAAACAAATACAAAACTTTTCTTTTTATAATATTAGTATAGATGTAGTTAGCAAAGAGGCCTGCGAAAAGAAGACTGTTTTATTATGTTCTATATTATAGAAGTAGGTACATCGGTGGTTCCAGGATAGAGTACAAGAGTTTCAGCTGTTACGACAACTTCGTGCCGAGCAACAACGCAGGCGTGCCGGAACATACGCCCACGCATGGAGCCCTGCTTCATCTAGAAAGGTAAACTGCTTTCCATGGGCGTACCCAGGCTGTTGGGGGGCAAATCAGATTTTTCATTCGCACTTAGTCAAATAAATGAACGTAACTAAAAAAATAAGACTTTTGCCATTAAATATTAACTATACAATAGCTATTTTAAAAGTAACTTTCGAGGGTCTTCAGCAAAACGGTTTGTGAAGTCTTCCGTGAAAGAATCGCCCATAGCGTTAACAAATATTCTTTGATATTTAAATTCACTTTTCTGAAAAAAACATTATTTTGTAATTATCTTTTATCAAGCACGCATCACTTCTAAGTAAGACTTGATATGGTGACCAATAATATAGGGGTCAAAAAGAAAAAAATCAGATACCTATGTGATATGCAGATACCTAAGCAATCTTGTCTTTCCGTAGGCTTCTCCAAGGAGTCAGCAACAGGATAAAAAGTTTCCCAGCATCAGAACTGACCGAGGCGTTCTCTCCGGTCACTTTGCCTGAAGACATTGACATTGAAGATTTACACGTGAGTTCTTCTTGCAAAAAATGGTGGCAAACCCGTATCTAAGTGCCCATCACGTAGCCACCACGTGTCTTGGTGATCTGGGCCACCACTGTTCTATAGAAGTAGTTAGTAGACGAAACGAACGAACTACCTGCCACAATTTTTTTTATTAGGAAACGAAAAATAATTTGGCCTCTCCATACAAACTGTCCAATTAAGTTTTTAATTTTGTATGGTGAGGCTGATTTTTTTTTTAATAATAATAATAATAATGGGATACCCTGTGTGACGGATAAACCACCTCACCCCAAATTAGTGCCGTTGCTTAATTAATTATTTGTAAATCCATACATGAACATTGTTAACAATTTTGCGAGAATACTGACTAAAAAAAATAATTTTCCTTTAAATAAAGAAAGGGGATTGCCCATTTGAGGCCATGAGCGGTCAATTGACTAGAGAAAAAAATACTTTGTTCATTAATATTGCCATAAAAAATATGTATTCCCTTAGTTCCAAATGAGCGCCACTATAAACAATAAGTGCTAAATAAAAAGTAACTTTATGGAAAAAATAATCGTTTTATCGTTGATAGTTATATTTGATGTCCGTCTTTGGCCTGGAACACCATAGAGGCTGGGCAATCCCCTTTAGAGTAGCGTTGAAAGGCCTCCAACAAGGTCGACCGATGACCTGGTCAGGGTTGCGGGAATCCGATGGTTGCGTGATGCACAGGACCGGTCATTGTGGCGACGCTTGGGGGGCGCCTTCGTCCAACAGTGAGCGTCTTTCGGCTGATATGATGATGATGATGACAGTAATATTATTTATGGTTACAGAACATCAGACCATAAAAAGGGATAGTGATGACTTCTTTGTACCTCAGATATAAGTTCCGATTCGGAACCAAAATCGGAATCGAAAGGCGATGGTGTATGTAACATCATCATCAAAAGATCCGTACTTCGAAATTCAAAACGATCCTCTTCCGTCTATACAGTTGCCATCACGGATCTTGAACACTTGCGCAGAAGTCAAATATTCGGTCTCTTTAGTGGTGCGAAGTGCGACGCGTGGCCGGGGAGTGTCAGTGATTGGCTGGCCGCGGCCGCGCCATCGCGTCATTGACATCATTCATTCATTCACTGCGTTAATGCATGTATCTAACAACTCAGACGATTGGCTCGCCAATGTATGGAATGCGCAAAGCGATCCCCACTCTGACGCCAAGCGTTCAAGATCCGTGATGGCAACTGTCAGCAACAATACAATGTTTATATAGAATTGTCAAATAATACTCAAGATGGAACTCAAAGGGTTCCACCTTTTCCAAAAATTAAAATATGACTTTGTAATAAAAAAAATTAAACTCGAAGTATCCAGCAATGTATTTATGTGCCCCATTGTAACGAAACCATAGCGCGATCTAACTCGATCCCAACGCCATCTATCGAGGCATGAGACAACTCTATACATTTCAACAGCAGTGGGTTAGCTATTCGTGTGTTACGTGTGTAGAATTTTAGTAATATTTAAATTCACTTTTCTGAAAAAGCAACCTTTAAGTTTTATTTATATTTATCTAAAATTTATTGTCTTCCTTTTATCAAGCACGCACGACTTCTAAGAGTATCAATATATATATTTTTTTCGTGTTTTGAGAGTATTTATTGTCTCAAACATCCAAAATTATTTTGGTTCATGGAATGGTTTTTTAGAAATGTAGTAAATAAGTAAGAATAACAAATAAAGACAGAGAAGATATTTCTTCGGTTTATCTTCATTTATTTCTCCTTACAAAGCAAAATTAAAAAAACAAGCAGAATTAATCGACGTGATTTTATCGATAACGATATTATTGATGCAAAATTGACTTGTGCATCACTATGTTTACTGACATTTTTGCATCTGCCAATCACAACCGCTGCATGTTCCCCCGTCCCCCGTCCCGCGCTAGTGAATCGTGTGCCTAGACGAAATCGCTCTATCAGCTCTCAAGTGGTTTAATTCTCTTTGGCCCACCCCTAACGTTTTGGTTTCAAACACGAAACTTAGATGAAAAACTAAAATTAATTAAGTAAAGTTTTTGACATCAATTTATAGATAAACAATGAGAGTTTCATTGCACTTCGTTTAAAAGTCATAGATTATTTAAATTAATTTAACAGACTTACTTATACCACGAGCAAGTTGAAACCACGCTTAACGATGCGCAGGAGATAATTTCGGATCATTGACATTACCCGAGCCGCTTAGACCAAAGTCGTTACAATGGTCTAGCCTAAAAACATTGATAGATACTTCTAACTTACCTCATCATGTGCGCGTCTCCAGGAGTCAGGGTCTTGACGTAATGGAACTCGTAGATGAGCTGGTTGAGGACCACGCAGCCCTTGCTGAACCCCACCAGGGTGAGCTGCGTCTCGTCTAGGGAGAACTTGTCTCTCCACCACAGAGGATCTGTGTCGCTGCAACTGATGGAACAATTGGTTTTATAATAAGAACGGGCGATTATATATTTACTCTCGACTTAAATACCCATAGGTTGTAGCTATCAGCAAACACAGAGTCTGGCAAAAAATTCTATAGATATAGTATTACCCATAATAAATGTGTTCCCAAAAACTAAAGTCATTAATTGTGTGTGTCTGTGTGCTAAATAAACTTCATTTCTTTCTTTCTTTCTTTGCTTAAGAAATAAGTCAACATCATTTTAAATCCTCGTCATTTATACCGCATACATCGAAGGACTGTAACAATTTGCCTGCTGCGGTCTTCCCGTCCTATTATAATTTAGGTTTCTTCAAAGCTAAAGTGAATAGGCTCTTAGAAACTAGTGCGCCATCGTTCGTGACCAGGCCGTAACCCGTCATGTTAAGGCCCCAGATACATTAAAGTAAACGCAACAGTAGTTACAGTACAACATCAACATCCATTGGAACTAAACCTACTCACGGCTTGTGCTCCGGCGGGTCGCGGGGCAGTTCGGGCTCGTGGGAGCCGCTCGCCGACGCCTTCGTGCCGTTAGACATGTTGGCTTCAGCCGGGTGGATGGCCGAGTTCTGGAGATGTGGTTATAAGTTTAAAAGAAGGTCTGTTAAATTAAGTAAGTAGTTAAGACTATGTGGATAATTTTTTGTTCTTTTCCGTCACTTTGACGTATGTCTGGCAATTTGAGTACTTCTGCAGCCTACCCAATTGTCCTTTCCTTGGTATTGTTCGTCAAATCGTTGAACTCCTTGGTAGTCCTCCGTGGTAGTTGAGCTATACGAATACTGATAAATGCTTGTACTGACTGGACAGGTCCACTCAAATCTGTGTGGTTATTTCCTCAAAAGTCCATCTCAGACACTAATCTGCATTGTTCTCTTATGATTTAACCATTACATGTATGGACTTTAAAAGAGACTTTGAGCCCTGAGTTTGTTTCGGTGTTTCTTCTCAGGGTAGTCAGCTAGGAAACACCGGCCTCAACTACATAGTTTAAACTGACAAAAAAAATTACGTGTAAAAGTGTTTAAAAAAACCTGTTTGCAAAATAAATATTATTGTATTATTGTATAGTCATTGGGGTGGGCCGATTTTTTTGCACGCACGTGTACGTCCTGTGTACTTGCCTAATCTCCATTAAAATTTACTACCCTGAACTTAATTTCTATCTGGAGGATTTCCTTGTCACGGACCGACTTTGACAACTTAACCTAATTTGGGTCGTATCTCTTTTATTATTTAGGCACGACCATCGACTTATATTCGAGCGATAGACAAGCCCTTTCATGGAAACTATTTGTCAAAATACTGAAAATTTAAAACAAAAGTTCGCTGCAGCGCTACATTGGCAATATGTCGTCTAACAGAACTATTAAAACGTGCAGCGCTAAGATAGCTTTTAGAGGAATATTTTTTTCGCGAACAAAATGTCTTAAGCGCCCTAAATTTCGTGGGACTTACTCGTTTCGTTCAACATAGTGTAATGTTCAAGGTATACAGTCGACATTACACCTGAGTCGACTGAATTGAGTGTTCGGCACGCCTAATCTAGTGCCTAGTACATATATATTGTTGGGCACGACCATGAGCAACATTTTGATGACACCCATATATTGTCTGTTCCAGGTTCATGTCTCGCATAGCGGACATGTACTGGCTGGACGGCGGGCACGCGGGCGGCAAGAACACCTGGATCACGTCGCGCAGTCTCCTGGAAACTCTCACCAGGCTCAGTAAGTGACACCTGCTTCCTTTAGCAGTCTTCTGCAATAGTCTATTCACGTTAAGAAGATAGTGACTTGTAGCGACATCTATGACGCCACATAAGAACTACAAGAAATACGAACTCTTACATCGCGCAAATGTATATATGTCTCTACAAGTTGAATGACCTTGAAAAATAATTGTCGTTTTGGCATGGTTGTACGAAATTTTTTTGGCCGAAAATTTTGGTTTCTGTACCTTTGTTTTTCCTAAAAAAAAATCTAGAAAAAGTTTTTTTTGGCGATTTACGTAAAAACGCGCAATTACGTAATAATTATACCTGGGGGCGTTCGAGGGGAGTTCTCCACGCGATTTGAGTATATCCGACAGCCTCAAATCATCTATCGGGCTGTTCCCCACACCAGACATAACATTCGTCTGGTCGGAGGATCCTCCCTTTTCAACGGAGGTATGTGGGATTTTACACTATGTTCCGGATAACTCCAAACTGGTGACCCTCGACAAAATCAGGTTTTAAAATTAAGGCATTAATATTTAAGCAAACATTTCATTGAACAGTATTTTCAAATATAATTATTAAGTAATAATTTTAAAATCTAATCATATTCGTCGACGGCGTGCTGTGGCCCAGCAGGGGAAATTCACGAATCAATTGCACGAGGAATTTCTGAAAAGGAAGCCCTAGGCCTAGAAGAAGACCCTAGAACGCAAAGAGCAAATGAAGGACACAGGTGTGGTTTTAGTGCCTGGGCGGAGCATCGCCGTGTCCTCGTGGGGGCGATCGGCGGCGGAGACCTCTCGCGCCGGGACTTGATTGAGGCCGCCGCCGCCGGAATTCTGATCCCGATTTCCGGCCACCATAGGCGCGGGCTTGCGGACAGTGAGCAATTGGTAGCTCACTGTCCGGCCGTCCGGTAAATGTCCGGACCAAGCCCAAGTCGTCGACGGCGCGCACTGTTCCCGCGCGCCTCAAGGAGTTGTCAGCAACAGCAGGGACCCAGCCGGGTCGAAGCCTACTGGGGCCAGGGTTAGTTTCGAAAGAGCCCCGGTATGAAGGCTAGAAGGAACGGGGTGGGTCTTTTAGTCAGTAAGAGTCTGACACTATCTCCCGCTCCGCCCTAGAGCGGGGGTTGTCATTGAATGATTTTTTCCCACCATAAAAAAAGGTGTGGTTTTAGTGAATAAAAGTCTGTCACGCCTTCTCGCTCCACCCTAGAGCAGAAGAAGTCATCAGATGATTTTTTTACCTTAAAAATAGCACTCTAGAACACCATTAAAAAGAAAATTGGGGCATTGTAGCCTATCATTAAAAAGAAAATTGGGGCATTGTAGCCTATCATTAAAAAGAAAATGATTTTGTTTCAGATGTCAACGTGTTCGTCCACGTTAGTCCTTACCAAGTACAAGATGAGAGCAGACCCTGGATCGGCAGGGAGGAGAAGGCTTTCACAAGTCTTCTCAAGAAACTTGGAGCTAAGGTAAGGTCACGTTTTAATTTGTACTTTATGTCAATATCATAACAGTTTACATTTCTTTGGCTAATCTGGGAGAAACTGAATGACTGCCATATCAACGAAAAACCGATACTACTGGGACTAAAAGCACAAAATAGATAGATAAAATACGCTCGGTGGACGCACACTAATGAGCGTTTGAGCCGGAACTGTTTGACGAGTGAGCCGAGACGCGACCGAGACATCGTGTCCATAATAATAATAATATTTATTTGTTTCACAAAAAAGTACATTGTATTTAAAAATCAAATGCTCCAAAAAGTAAATTGCATGTACACAAAAGTTTTAGCAGCTGGAGCCGAACTAGGAGGAACCTGTATTTCGGCTACAGCGCCAACCCCCCGCGTTACATTTCATGCTAAATCTTACATGCTTGCATTATACAATTCATATAAAAACATGGCGTACTCTGATATAGCTCTGTCCTGTTCCTCTCTTTGTGTGTTATACTAGGTGAATGAGTGAATGTAAGAGGGTGTGTGTATAGTTGAGTAAGTGTGTGGTATGTGGGAGATTATAAGAAGACATGTTATTGACTGAGACACTGATTTGTATCTTAATTATATAATATGATTGTGTATAATTGCTATCTATCTTAATATGGTTAGAAGCTGCTCAGTCTCATCATAAGTGAGTCTTTGCAGGTATTCCATTACCTTTCTCCTACAATGATCTATGTTAAGAGGATATATATTTAGAAGTTTATTAATTTTGTTATAAATAAAGGGGCCGAAAGAATTAATAAATTTTGCTATAAATTTTGTGTTGGAAGAGCTGTGTGAGTCTGTGAGCGGTGTCTTAGGGTGTGTTGCTCGAGCGCAGTTTGTATGTAGATTGACTTCTGTACCTATCTATTTTGTGCTAAGAGTATATAATATTGCATAAGGTTTATTTTTATGACATTGGCAAGCACTAAGAGAGGGTTTTCCAAAATTCGTCCCCTAAAGAGATGAAACTTGGGTCCAACGTTTGTGTGGAGAAACCTACTTTCATGCGAACGAAGCTGCTGCCAGAAGCTACTTTATATATAAACTAGTTTTTGCACGTACATAAAATATAACCTAATAGCTTTTGCCTGCGCGGCTTCGCTCCCGCTCTTCCCTACTACACCCTACTATACCCTACTCTACACTACTCTACCCTACCAAACTTCACAAAAACCATTTACTAAATAGTCCGAACAAAACCTAAACATTTGGTTTGGATAGGTGAGCCCGTTCTTGAGTTATAAAATTACAATTAAAAGTGGCATTGATTTATATATATATAGATATCACTCAGGAATAAAGCAGCTTTCTGTCGGTGAAATAATTTCAGCAATCGGACCAGTACTTTCAAAGATTACCTCCTACAAACAAAAAAAACAAACTTTACCTCTTTATAATTATTAGTGTAGATGGCGAAGTTATTTGGTGCTGTATTTTTCTATTTGATCAATGTTAAAAATTTGAAATAGTTTAAAGTATTCGACTGCATTTAAGTGGTGGCCGAGTGGTAACGTCCCCGGCTTACGAGTTGTAGGTTCAAACCGAGCCAGGCGTATTACTTAGTGTAATTTATTTCATCACCACTGCTCTCAAAACGGTAAAGGAAAACATCGTGAGGAAACCGGCATGTCCTAGAATCAAAAATTCGAAGGCATGTGACATTCACCAACCTGCACTGGACCCGCGTGGTGGATTACGGCCTATTCCTTTCCCTAGAGAGGAGGCCTGAGTCCCAGCAGTGGTGACATCAAAAAGGCTGATGATAATGCTAAAAGGTTCTGTGCATAAACTAAGCTAAAAGAAGAAAAAATAAAAGTACCATTTGTTTCTTGCAGGTAAACAGATACTTGCACGACCAGCCCGGCATGACGCATTCGCTCCACATGCACTTCGAGGTCCTCGCCAACTTCAAGAGCATGCAGGACTGCATACCAGTGGGTATACCGGATACCTCTGATGAAGAGGCTTAATTAGCGATGCGCGATGCCGAAACGTTTTATTCGATTGTTCGAACATCTCGATTATTCGACTTTATCTCGAGTCCAACTGGGTCTGTTTTTCCGGGTGAGTTGTTCCTCGATGGTTTAGGGCTATATTTCAACACACACCATGGCAGCGCGACCAGCCATGGTGTCCCGGTGAAATATAGACTAGACACCAGAGTCGCCACACATCCGAGCTGGTCGCCCCACCGAATTGGTTGCGCAACCTAACGGACACCAGGTGAGTAACTCTCTATAGAGCTGTATACATTTTGTTGGTAGCGGCGACTGGTCGCTCCGCCATGGTGTCTCTGTGGATAATAGCCCTTAGGGTTCCGCCGTGAGAGTGGCTGATATCAAAATGAAGAATCGAAAACTAGCGGTTGATTCCGTTGACACTAAACAATCGAAAAATATCTCGATTTATTTTGTAGAACGGTGAGTTGATATTGGTTGACTTGATGGTTTATTTTAACGTCTCCGATTCTTTTGATTGTTAAAACATCTCGGAATTGCCCATCGCTAGGCATAATGACTTCAAGATAGTGCGAGTTGGAGGCTTTGCCATGACGTGATAAAATATCAGGCGTGCGAGCATGAAGGAGGGACGGAGCTATACATCCTATACAAGGTGTAAGGGACTGCCCTCCACAAACTTTGAGGGCTTGATCAGTAGAGGAAACTGAACAACCATCCACAAAAAAACAAAAAAAATATCGGCCTCGCCATACACATTGTCCAATCAAGTTTATCATTTTGTATGGTGAGGCAGATTTTTTTTTTCCTTTCCTGAAAAAAAATCTTGTGGAAGGTGGTTCAGTTTCGTCTACGGAGCAAACCCTTAAAGTTTGTGGAGGGCTGTCCCTTATACCTTGTATAGGGTGACTGGTAATTAGTGACCGATAATTATACACGTGATTGTACTTATGCTTATTTATTTATTTATTTATTATGTTCTTTATTGTACACCGCGCTTGAACAAAAAAGATACAGGACAAACATTATTCAAAATAAGTGTACAATGGGCGGCCTTATCGCACAGGGCGATCTCTTACAGACAACCTTTAGATGGACTGAAAGAGAGTAGAAAGATATAGGGCTGTCAGTGTACATCAGAATAATACAAATAAAAAATATACTAATAAATATTAAATATGTAATCAAGCCAGGAGAAGACAAAATCAAAGTGAAAAGTAATGCTCCTTCACCATTTTTAGGGTTCCGTAGCCAAATGGCAAAAAACGGAACCCTTATAGATTCGTCATGTCTGTCTGTCTGTCTGTCCGTCCGTATGTCACAGCCACTTTTTTCCGAAACTATAAGAGCTATACTGTTGAAACTTAGTAAGTAGATGTATTCTGTGAACCGCTTTAAGATTTTCACACAAAAATAGAAAAAGAGCAATAAATTTTGGGGGTCCCCATACTTAGAACTGAAACCCAAAAAATTTTTTTTCATCAAACCCATACGTGTGGGGTATCTATGGATAAGTCTTCAAAAATGATATTGAAGTTTCTAATATCATTTTTTAGGGTTCCGTAGCCAAATGGCAAAAAACGGAACCCTTATAGATTCGTCATGTCTGTCTGTCTGTCTGTCTGTCTGTCTGTCCGTCCGTATGTCACAGCCACTTTTTTCCGAAACTATAAGAGCTATACTGTTGAAACTTTGTAAGTAGATGTATTCTGTGAACCGCATTAAGATTTTCACACAAAAATAGAAAAAAACAATAAATTTTGGGGGTCCCCATACTTAGAACTGAAACTCAAAAAATTTTTTTTCATCAAACACATACGTGTGTGGTATCTATGGATAGGTCTTCAAAAATGATACTGAGGTTTCCAATATCATTTTTTTCTAAACTGAACAGTTTGCGCGAGAGACATTTCCAAAGTGGTAAAATGTGTGTCCCCCCCCTCTAACTTCTAAAATAAGAGAATGATAAAACTAAAAAAAATATATGATGTACATTACTATAAAAACTGCCAACGAAAATTGGTTTGAACGAAATCTAGTAAGTAGTTTTTTTTTAATGCGTCATAAATCGAAAAAAATACACTATTATTAAAACATCGATCAAAGTTACAACACATTACAAGAACTTTTATATTATGTTACTTGCTGCTACGGAACCCTTCATGGGCGAGTCCGACTCGCACTTGGCCGGTTTTTCTAAGTTGAATAGTTTACGCGAGAGACACTTCCAAAGTGGTAAAATGTGTGTCCCCCCCCTCTAACTTCTAAAATAAGAGATGATAAAACTAAAAAAAAATATATGATGTACATTACTGTGTAAACTACCAACGAAAATTGGTTTGAACGAGATCTAGTAAGTAGTTTTTTTTTAATACGTCATAAATCTAAAAAATACACTATTATTAAAACATCGATCAAAGTTACAACGAACTAGAAGAACTTTTATATTATGTTACTTGCTGCTACGGAACCCTCAATGGGCGAGTCCGACTCGCACTTGGCCGGTTTTTTAAACGTTGGCAGCGTTTGAGCACGTCTCACTTCAATAGGTAACGCATTCCACAAACGAGCAGCTTGGACTGTAAACGATTTGTCAAAAAACGATGTGGAAATTGTGGAATGCATACGAATACTTAATTTCAGATTATCCGACGATCTCAAGGACCTAGAATGTGTGTCAAAAAGGAACTGAAAGCGTTCTTTAAGATAAAAAGGAGTAGAAGGATTAAAGAGCACATTATAAAGCAATGAAAGTATATGAGCATTGCTTACAGACAACATTCCCTAAGAAACTTTTTTTGTACTCATTATTTAACCGGAACATGTAGGTACCTACACTGATTACATGCACCGATCCAGTTTGCAAGCGGCGCGGGTGCACTATCACTATTATACACTGATTACATACACCGATCCAGTTTGCAAGCGGCGCGGGTGCATTATCACTATTATACACTGATTACATACACCGATCCAGTTTGCAAGCGGCGCGGGTGCACTATCACTATTATACACTGATTACATACACCGATCCAGTTTGCAAGCGGCGCGGGTGCACTATCACTATTATACACTGATTACATACACCGATCCAGTTTGCAAGCGGCGCGGGTGCACTATCACTATTATACACTGATTACATGCACCGATCCAGTTTGCAAGCGGCGCGGGTGCACTATCACTATTATACACTGATTACATACACCGATCCAGTTTGCAAGCGGCGCGGGTGCACTATCACTATTATTCACTGATTACATGCACCGATCCAGTTTGCAAGCGGCGCGGGTGCACTATCACTATTATACACTGATTACATACACCGATCCAGTTTGCAAGCGGCGCGGGTGCACTATCACTATTATACACTGATTACAAACACCGATCCAGTTTGCAAGCGGCGCGGGTGCACTATCACTATTATACACTGATTACATACACCGATCCAGTTTGCAAGCGGCGCGGGTGCACTATCACTATTATACACTGATTACATACACCGATCCAGTTTGCAAGCGGCGCGGGTGCACTATCACTATTATACACTGATTACATACACCGATCCAGTTTGCAAGCGGCGCGGGTGCACTATCACTATTATACACTGATTACATACACCGATCCAGTTTGCAAGCGGCGCGGGTGCACTATCACTATTATACACTGATTACATGCACCGATCCAGTTTGCAAGCGGCGCGGGTGCACTATCACTATTATAGATAAAGTACATGAGACAACGGCGTTGCGCGGCTAACACCTGAGAGGTCGCAGGCGCGTGCGCGGGAATTTGCGCGAACAGCTGTTTTATTATTGTGATAAAACTAATGAGTATAAAAAAAAATTTGGGAAAGACGTTTGTAATCATGAGCCACGTGTACAAGTATCGGTCACTAATTACCAGTCACCCAGAGCTCCATCCCTTTAATAGTTCAGCTTAGCTCGTCAAATGGATCAGCTAAAAAGCTCGCGGTAGGGCCTCAGGTAGAATCAATTTAATGGCGGCATGGAACACTCTGAAACTAACGAATAAACGATATTAAAAGTAACCCTGTATAATTAATCATATAAACGAAAATTGTGTATGTTCTGGCCATTTTGGACAGTATTTATGATGATAACGTTCTGTACAAGTATCAAGCATAGCGTATATTTTTTTGGGCAATATTAATTTATAATTTCAGTCTGAGAATTAACGGAGTTACTTTGGTTCATCTAATTAAAAGTTAGAATATAAATATTGCTTTGGCTAACTGGCCAGAATACCTACTACTACAAAAGTTGGAACTCTCGTTGTATTGCTGCTTTTTGGATGGGTTGTGAAAAATCGAGATAGGTTAATTTTTGGACGAAGTTGGATAATTAAGAAGGAACATTGAAGAAGGTTGTGGGAAAAAAATTGTGAAAACTCAAGACTGTGAGACTTGAGGAAATATCAAATTAAGTTTTATTCAAATATTTTTCTGGGCAGACACTTTCTATGCCCTAACAAGCCATAGAGGCTTAGAATTAAGATTATTTTTTCAAATGTGCAATTGTCTATGATAGGTTTCAAAAAGAGTTTTAAACTCGCATGCTTCTTTTACGAGAGGTCTTCTCAAGAACTGATTTTTGTTTATTAATTAAATAACGACTATTTGTTATTTATTTATAATTCTAAGTTAATATTGTGAGATTAAGTTATTTAAGCGGGTTGTTGAAACTTGTTTGACATTACTAATGAATTTTGTCATTTTAAACTATGTTCCAATTGCCAATAAGTACATTTTACTGTATTTAAGCCGTCGTCTTAGTATATAATGAAGCTAATTCCTCGCTTTTTTAATGTTAATTGTATAACGCATCCTCTCCAAGAGTCGCATTGTGGCAATCTTAGATTAATCCTGTAGGGACTTTGACTTCCAAGGACAAGAGTCTGATGTACTGGAAGTCTCTGTAAAGGGGATTTACTTATCTATGGTAATCCTGCTCTAATTTATACATCTGCGTCTAAACCCCGAATTCTCATTTCCACTTAACTGTCTATGGTCGTCTCCACTAGATTGCAAATGGACACTTATATTGTGCGTTTCACTCCTTCGCCGTAATGTTGGCTCCCCTGTCTGTCTACAGAAAAAAGAAGGGAAAAAGAAAAGAGTTGCCTACTCTACCAAATTTTTTTGCACGAAATGTGAAACGAAATCGATTTTAACGGTACTCGCACCACTTTATGGAGAATTATGACAAAATGGGGTTTTTTTTTTAAATCTGTTCTAAAAGGAAGTTGTTTGGGGAATGGAATGGAGAAGTACGATATTGTGGCGTGGCATTTTCAGTATTTGAAAGAATTGCAGGACAGTCGAAATGGTGCCCAGCGTCGTGTATTTTATTCAAAAATAGTTTTTACAGTTTCCAAAAGAAAAAAAAAAAACAAACATATAAGACAATAACGTTTTTGTCAAAAGTAATGAAATATCAGTTAATCTCTCCAATTTTAAGTAATTTTATTGCTCAAAATATAGCAACACTGGTTTTCCTTATTGCCAACATTACGGCGAAAGTGAAACGCACAGTATATGTTGAGAATTCGAGAGTAATATATAAGTAATATGTGCAATAAATGTGGTTTACTTAATTGACTTGTACTGGTTGCAAGAAAGCAATATTAATTAATATAACCACCTACCATATTGACCCTAGGTGTACTTTTTATTGTGTACTTGTAAAGGACCTGTATTTTTTTAATAGTATAATAGTGTATTGATTCTTCAATATTTTTTGTGAACGCAAGAATTTCTGGCAATACAAAATTAATGTATATTTTCGAGTACCTGTTACCCCCTAAAAGTATTTTTTAAGGCTAGGCTGGGCCTACAAATTATCATTTAAAAGATAAAACTATGTTTAGGAAGAAAACGAATTCATGTAATTCAATGTACTACGCGTTCCAAATGAGAACAGGACCGATTCCTACGTTTTGACGTCTCGTCGTACTGTCAAATCGAAGAAATTTTGGCAAAATTGAAGAACTTACAGATGAGTAAAAGTGAAGAACTGGATTAAGTTCACAGTTCATAAATAAATTAAATTTTTCGTAATTTAATTAATGTTTAAAAAATTCTTTCCTCGATTTGACGGTAAATCGTGACGTCACAACATGGCGGGCGATCCTATTCTCATTTGGAACGCATTGTAATAATTGTATAGTGTAAATAAATTGCTTTAAAAGGGACATTTATTTGGATAGAATGAAATTGATCTCAATTTGTTGAATAAAATTATTTTTAAAGCAAACTGTGTATTTTCATTTTGTTTGATGTCTCTCCTTCCCCGAAGACTACCCACCCATCATAGATTTTATTTTATTACAGTAACCGATCGATTGAATCGAAAGAGCATTGTATCTGACACAGCCGTGAGACAATGTTGTAGTTTTTTAATTTAATTTTAAGTTTCTACGTTTTTAATATTTAGTTATATAGAGGTCAGTGCTATGAATGATAAATGTCTATTCTTTCTTCTTACTTTCATCCCACCAGTTGGTCCAGTAAGAATCTCAAAAACTGGAACACCTAGCAAAGATCTGTTTTCTCCCAAATGTCACTAAGGGCCAACGCTGCGTAAAGCGGGAGCCCGCGCGTGCATCAGTCGCGTGTGTCGTGTGCGGCGGTCCCCGGAGCGGAAACCGGTGTGTGCATCTGGATTGAGGGCCCATTTTTTAAATTCTTATGAAACGAAACGAGATTTACAGGGAATTTAGTTAAAAATTAGTAAAACTTAAAGCAATGAGCCATAAATTTCTTAAACGTAACATAAAAAAGTTATGATTAAATAACGTGGGCCCTCAATCCAGACGCTTGCATAAAGAGGCATAGTCTAAATCTCGGAAAGTACGAACTCTGGGTAAATAATTATTATTTAGGATTTTAGTTAAGAACTTCTACAACAAACAACAAGCAGATTTACATTCAAAATCAAAGTTCGCGAGTTGATTCGTAAAAAGTTGGCAGTAGTTTCATCACAGCGTTTTAATGTTTTTCTATTGTCGATTTGGACCAATTATTTGACTATTTTAGTGCATTTATGTAGTGTATTAATTTGAGTATGTATTGTATAGTTGTATATATTTATTCTATGGTTTATTAGTATATCTATTCTATGGTCTATTAGTATTTAAATTCTTGTATTTGTCTTTTTCTCACTCTTTTATTGCACCTACCACTACTTTTTCTCCGCATCACCCAAAGGTTGACTGGAAGAGAATGCCTAAGGCATTAAGTCCGCCTCTGTACCCATGTGCATAAAGTGTTAAATAAATAAATAAATAATACCCGGCCCCATCAACTCAGAAAAAATCCTAAAAGTACAGCGCCAACTCTCGGGAACTAATTAATGCATAGGTACCAGAAGAAGTTTTCGGTGGTAATTTTGGATTGCGAGAACCGATTTTAATAATTCTTTTTTTGTTTGAAAGAAGATACGTTCAGGATAATAAAATATGTAAACGAAGTTAAAAAAAAATGCTTGCATATACGATTATACTACAAACTTAGTCCAGAAATTATTTTGAACAGCCTTTTTGTCTTTTTTGACCAAAAATTTTCTTTCCATCAAGTTCAAAATGATTTTCCTAGAAATCCCTTATAAAGTTCTACTTTTCAGATTTTTTTCATATTTTCTAAACTTATGGTTCAAAAGTTAGAGGGACACACACACATTGTTTTTTACTTTTGGAGCGATTATTTCCGAAATTATTGACATATCAAAAAATGATTTTAGTAAACCCCTATTCATTTTTAAATACATATCCAACAATATATCACAAGTTAGGGTTGAAATTAAAAAAAAATCACTTCCCATTTTACATATAAGGGGGCTACCCCAATATTTTTTTTTTTTCAATTTTTATTTTACCACTTTGTCGGCGTGATTGATATACATATTGGTACCAAATTTCAGCTTTCTAGTGCTAATGGTCACAGAGATTAACCGAGGACAGACAGACAGACATGGCGAAACTATAAGGGTTCCTAGTTGACTACGGAACCCTAAAAATCCGCTAGGATGTTCCGTGGGTAAAAATAACGAACTTCTATTCATACTTTTAATTCCTGTTTAACTTCTGTTTAAAATATGATGCTTCAATGATTGAGCAATGATTGTATTAGCCGTGCGGAGTCTGTCAGTGATTTTAACAAATATAAATTACTAACTTCGGCCAGGTTTCGCCCGTTTGAAAGTAGAAAATAACCTATGTTACTCAGTGATATTGTAGGATTCTACTGGTGAAAGAATTTTCAAAATCGGCCCAGTAGTTTTTGAGTTTATATAAGAGCGGCTTCGCCCGCGTCAAAGTACAAACTATATCCTATGTTACTTAGTGATAAAGTAGGATTCTACTAGTGAAAGAATGTTAAAAATTTGTGCATTACTTTTTGAGTTTATTCATTACAAACAAATACAAAACTTTTCTTTTTATAATATTAGTATAGATGTAGTTAGCAAAGAGGCCTGCGAAAAGAAGACTGTTTTATTATGTTCTATATTATAGAAGTAGGTACATCGGTGGTTCCAGGATAGAGTACAAGAGTTTCAGCTGTTACGACAACTTCGTGCCGAGCAACAACGCAGGCGTGCCGGAACATACGCCCACGCATGGAGCCCTGCTTCATCTAGAAAGGTAAACTGCTTTCCATGTGCGTACCCAGGCTGTTGGGGGGCAAATCAGATTTTTCATTCGCACTTAGTCAAATAAATGAACGTAACTAAAAAAATAAGACTTTTGCCATTAAATATTAACTATACAATAGCTATTTTAAAAGTAACTTTCGAGGGTCTTCAGCAAAACGGTTTGTGAAGTCTTCCGTGAAAGAATCGCCCATAGCGTTAACAAATATTCTTTGATATTTAAATTCACTTTTCTGAAAAAAACATTATTTTGTAATTATCTTTTATCAAGCACGCATCACTTCTAAGTAAGACTTGATATGGTGACCAATAATATAGGGGTCAAAAAGAAAAAAATCAGATACCTATGTGATATGCAGATACCTAAGCAATCTTGTCTTTCCGTAGGCTTCTCCAAGGAGTCAGCAACAGGATAAAAAGTTTCCCAGCATCAGAACTGACCGAGGCGTTCTCTCCGGTCACTTTGCCTGAAGACATTGACATTGAAGATTTACACGTGAGTTCTTCTTGCAAAAAATGGTGGCAAACCCGTATCTAAGTGCCCATCACGTAGCCACCACGTGTCTTGGTGATCTGGGCCACCACTGTTCTATAGAAGTAGTTAGTAGACGAAACGAACGAACTACCTGCCACAATTTTTTTTATTAGGAAACGAAAAATAATTTGGCCTCTCCATACAAACTGTCCAATTAAGTTTTTAATTTTGTATGGTGAGGCTGATTTTTTTTTAAATAATAATAATAATCATTTATTTCACTCTCTTCACAAAGCTATACTAATGAATGTGTAATTCTCACACAAGGTACAAAAAAAACTAATTATACTCAATTAATACTATTAACAATAAACAAGTGGTTTAAGTAATATTAATGCACACATTTAACACTTTGTGAGAGCTTGGAGTCAATAATATCATGACTGGCCTGTTGGTCTAGTGGTGAGTGACCCTGACTGCTATGCCGGAGGTCGTGGGTTCGATTCCCACCATTACAAATGTTTATGTGATGAGCATGATCATTTTTTCTGTGTCTGGGTGTAATTTATTATAATACGTATGTATTTAGAAATATATAAGTATTTTTATCAGCTGTCTAGTAGGTACTCATAACACAAGCTCTGCTTAGCTTGGGGACTAGACGGTGTTGTGTGATAGTTGTGGAATATTATTATTATGAATAATGGGATACCTTGTGTGACGGATAAACCACCTCACCCCAAATTAGTGCCGTTGCTTAATTTATTATTTGTAAATTCATACAAATTACTAAACAGAAGTTATGAACATTGTTAACAATTTTGCGAGAATACTGACTAAAAAAAATAATTTTCCTAAATCCATAAAGAAATTTAGAGTAGCGTTGAAAGGCCTCCAACAAGGTCGACCGATGACCTGGTCTGGGTTGCGGGAATCCGATGGATGCGTGATGCACAGGACCGGTCATTGTGGCGACGCTTGGGGGGCGCCTTTGTCCAACAGTGGGCGTCTTTCGGCTGATAATGATGATGATGATGATGAGTGACAGTAATACTATTTATAGTTACAGAACATCAGACCATGAAAAGGGGTAGTGAAAATAAACAGAAAATATTATTAATTATAAAATCAATCAGCTGTGGAGGAAAGGAAAGAAGAATGAAGGTTTATTAAAAAATCCTCAGTTTCCTGATACTGCAGGGTTTTCTGAAAGAAACTTTATTGTACCTCAGATAAAAGTTCCGATTCGGAACCAAAATCGGAATCGGAAGGCGATGGTGTATGTGAAATCATCATCAAAAGATCCGTACTTCGAAATTCAAAACCGATCCTCTTCCGTCTATACAGTTGCCATCACGGATCTTGAACACTTGCGCAGAAGTCAAATATTCGGTCTCTTTAGTGGTGTGAAGTGCGACGCGTGGCCGGGGAGTGTCAGTGATTGGCTGGCTGCGCCATCGCGTCATCGACGTCACTCATTCGTTCACTGCATTGCTGCATGTATCTAACAACGAAGACGATTGGCTCGCCAATGTAAAAGGAATGCGCAAAGCGATCCCCACTCTGACGCCAAGCGTTCAAGATCCGTGATGGCAACTGTAGTGAACTGTACTTTAATATAGGAGTGAGGCATATTTATCGTAACAGATAGAAGTAACAGATATTTACAAATAACTAATAACAATTGTTACTATCAACTTATTTTATCTGTTATTTTAATAACAGACCCTCGAACACTGTTACCGCGGCTGTTACTGTTATTCATTGTAACAGTCCCTACACAAACAGACTGTTAGTTGTTACTAGTTGTTACCAGATACTCAATAAATAATAGGTGTGTCTCTTTTCCTCATTAAAGAATGGCCTTTGCGAAAAAGAGACACACCTATTATTTATTTCGGAACATGTTTACTTCTCACTCTTACTAAAGCGGTTAAACTACGCTAAAAAGAGAAGCTGCTAGTATTTATTAATCCTAAAATATAGTTGGTGGTCTTGCAAGACCAAAAAGAATCGAAAAAGTGACTCCTAAATTTAGCTGTATTACCTGTTACGTGGCCTGTTACTGACCAGTGACCATAGTAAAAAAAAAAAAAAATATTTTTATTTTCTATAAGGCAATTTTAGATTTAGTTTAAAAATTAAGTCCATATTAAATAGTAAATTGTTTTAAACCAGCCAACCGAAACGCAAAGCGAACGCAATAAAGAATTGAATTAAAAGCTTTAAACTAGTCAAATATTGATCGTATAATCGTATCTGTAATTAATATCTTTGGTTTAACGGAATTAATTTAAAAAAAAATCCAGTTATTTACGAGTTTTTTTTGGCCAACCAGTGTACAAATTAAGTAAGAGTAAGAGTAATTTGCCAAAGTTGGTAAGTTTTAACACAAATAGTATTATTTTTAAAATAATATTTTTATAGATTTGCGAGGCAACCATAAACAATAACATTTATTGTGTTAGGACTCCCTTATAGTCTTTGGTTTGACATTTGATTGGGATTGGTTGTAAAATGTTTCAAGTATTTACGACTTTAAAATTATGTCTATAAAGATGACTTTCAATTGAAAGTTATTTAGCTAATTTGTTTGTTTTATTTAAAATTTTGAATTTGAAAATTTGAGTTTTTCTTCTTTCATTACGATTGCGAACAAAAGTGGTAAATCGTAATAATAAAATTTTCGTAAAGATTTCTCTGTTTCTCAGTGTTTGTTTACGGCGTATTAAGTGATAAAATAAATTGAACACTTTTAAATGTGCCAGTTTCAGAATTGTGTAGTAACCTGACAATCCTAAGCCTGTAATAAAGTATGAAGCAAAGTGTTCAGTTAGGAATTTTCTAAAGAACTATTAGTATCTCCTATCTGTCCAATCTATAATAATATGTTGGGGTTGGGGTCTCAAAAATTCAAATTAATTCATTTATTAAAATTAGGCCGAATGCAAGCATTTTTCAGCAGTAACTGGACGACAAAAATATAAATACACTTTTATACCTATTTTCTATACGATTTTCGGTCGGCTTTTAAGAGGACATAATAAAGAAGATATTCAACTGAGATTTAAATACGTATTTATCGTCCGTACAAAAATAACAGGCTGTTATTTATTAACAGGTATTTGGATCTGTTATTTTTATGTAACAGTAACAGTCATAACAGATATCGTGTTTAACCTGTTACAGCCCACCTCTACTTTAATACAATGTTTACAATAGTTTACATAGAATTGTCAAATAAATAAATAATACTCAAGATGGAACTCAAAGAGATCCATCTTTTCCAAAAACTAATTTCACTAATAGATAAATTTAACTCGAATTATCCAGCAATGTACTTATGTGCCCCATTGTAACGAAACCATAGCGCGATCTAACTCGATCCCAACGCCATCTATCGAGGCATGAGACAACTCTATACATTTCAACAGCAGTGGGTTAGCTATTCGTGTGTTACGTGTGTAGAATTTTAGTAATATTTAAATTCACTTTTCTGAAAAAGCAACCTTTACGTTTTATTTCTATTTATCTAACATTTATTGTCTTCCTTTTATCAAGGACGCACGACTTCTAAGAGTATCAACATATTTTTTTTTTCGTGTTTTGAGAGTATTTATTGTCTCAAACATCCAAAATTATTTTGGTTCATGGAGGGCTTGTTTCAGAAATAATAAATTGAAAAAACGACGAAAAACATACATAGGACTTCCCCAAGTGTCGTCAAAATGAACGATCCTGTACATCTCGCATCCATCGCATCCCGCTAGGCTTAAAGTCACCCAAAGGGCAATGGAAAGGGTTATGCTCGGAGTTTCCTTGCATGATCGCATCAGGTATGACAATATTCGCAAGAGACCCAAGGTCACCGACATAGCCCGAAGAAAATCATAATAGCATTGTTTAAACTTTATCTGATGTTCTGTATACAATAGCAAATATCAACATGTACGATTTCCGCGATAATCTGTTCACAATAGTCAGCAATTAACTAGAACTTGCTATCGCTAATCGCAAATTAGCGTAAACGATGTGATAGTTGCGGTGTTTGAGCTCCTGGAAGACTTTTGTTACAATATTATCTGTTAATCTTTTCTTTATAATCTTGATAATCTTGAATTGACTTTTATCTAACTTCAAAAAAAAAACTAAAACCTAACTAAATAAATAACGTACTTACATAAATAAAATGCAAAAACACAAAGTACACTCAGGCGTCGAAGTACTCCTCCACATCGCTGTCATCTGGAAATGTGCACAGAAGACTGGCAGCATTGCCACGTTGAATGACAATGCTAATTCTTTGGGCGAAAAACGAGCCAGCCCTCTCTGGTCACGCAAGGTGTCGATCAGTCGGCCTGAAATTTCCTTAAAAAGGTGACGCGCACTTGGACCCCATGACCCAAGCGTTTCGACCCCAAACAACTCAAAACTGTAATTACCAATAAGGTTACAGTATTTTCGCCGTTTATGGGTCTCAGCAGCCGCAGCGGCAGCGCCAGCACAGCCTTGGAATAAGGAATGGCGCAAGGGTGTTGACACAGGTTGAGTCCCACACCAACGGCCTACCCACCTGCCACGGTACCAACATCATACTTTTTCAAAGATAGCACACGTGAATGTCGCAGGTTTTCAAATAATATAATTTAATAAGAATGTTTATCTTTCATGAACAATATTGACCTGAATATATCTTAGATAAGACGTAGAATAAGATGGCCTGACCACTTAGATAGCTTCCTTATGAATTAGCATGAAGTGACTCAGATCCGGGAACAATGGAAGAACAGCAGGTCTTTCGCAGTGGGAAAGGATAGGCTAGATATAATAAAAAGATATTTATTAATTGAAAGGTATCTAAGGTAAAAGACAGGGAATGTTCTCATGAACTTATTTTGAGTAAACACATCTAATTATCACCCAATTTTTTGCCTGTAACCCTTGATTTGTATCTATATTGCAATGCTATTGCGTTAAATATAATAAGAATATAATATTCCACAACTATCACAACGCCGTCTTATCCCAATCTAAGCAGAACTTATGTTATGAGTAATAAACAACTGATAAACATACTTCTGTATTTCTAAATACATACATATTATAGATCAATTACACCCAGACACAGAATGAATGGTCACCACATAAAAACATTTGTCCTGGGTAAGAATCGAACCCGCGACCAGTCAGGGCCACTAACCACTAGACCAACAGGCCAGTCATATAAAACGAATATTAACATGATCATAAAACTTCTGATTCTCTTTAACATTCTGTATCATATTGGTAAATGATAGATAATATTTATTTTGCAAACAGGTTTTTTAAAACACTTTTACACGTATTTTTTTTGTGTGCATCAGAATGGCGGGTGTAATTTCCAGATTTGCCTAAATTTATTATAGTTATTGGGTACCTTCTGTGTACCTTTACGTACCTCTTTTGAAAATCTGTGTACCTAAACCCATACAATGATATTTTAAAAATTAGGTACACCCGCCATCCTGACGTCAGAACCGCGGGTGTACTGCTAACTAATATATGTAGCCAAGCGTACTGTATAAGTAAATTTGGTACCTCTTGTGTACCTGCAGATACAAGTATTAAATAAACGAAATACTGTAACATTGCTGCGAAAAAAAGAAAAGATTTTTCTTAGACGACGTTACTATTTTATAATCTATACATATAAATAAAATTGGAGTGTCTGTTTGTAATATTGAAATAACTGATTTTTACTACATGCATATGAATATACGGTACATACACCAAAATATTTTTTTTTTAAATTTTTGTCTGTCTGTCTGTTTGTCCGGGCTAATCTCTGAAATGACTGGACCGATTTTGACGGGACTTTTTTGGCAGGTAGCTGATGTAATAAGGAGTAACATAGGCTACTTTTATTTTAGAAAAAATAAATTCAAATTCCTGTAGTCCACGCGTAAAATAGTAACGCCGTCTAAGAAAAATCTTTTCTTTTTTTCGCAGCAATGTTACAGTATTTCGTTTATTTAATACTTGTATCTGCAGGTACACAAGAGGTACTAAATTTACTAATACAGTTTGCTTGGCTACATATATTGGTTAGCAGTACACCCTCGGTTCTGACGTCAGGATGGCGGGTGTACCTAATTTTTAAAATATCATTGTACGGGTGTAGGTACACAGATTTTCAAGAGAGGTACGTAAAGGTACACAGAAGGTACCAAATAACTGTACAAAATTTAAGCAAATCTGGAAACTACACCCGCCATTCTCATGCACACTTTTTTTTTGTCAGTTTAAACTATGTAGTTGAGGCCGGTGTTTCCTAGCTGACTACCCTGAGAAGAAACACCGAAACAAACTCAGGGGTCAAAGTCTCTTTTAAAGTCCATACATGTAATGGTTAAATCATTTAAGAGATGGTCTTTTGAGGAAATAACCACACAGATTTGAGTGGACCTGTCCAGTCAGTACAAGCATTTATCAGTATTCGTATAGCTCAACTACCACGGAGGACTACCAAGGAGTTCAACGATTTGACGAACAATACCAAGGAAAGGACAATTGGGTAGGCCGCAGAAGTACTCAAATTGCCAGACATACGTCAAAATAACTGAAAAGAACAAAAAATGATCCACATAGTCTTAACTACTTACTTAATTTAACAGACTTTATTTTAAACCTTTAATTCCATCTCCAGAACTCGGCCATCCACCCGGCTGAAGCCAACAAGTCCAACGGCACGAAGGCGTCGGCGAGCGGCTCCCACGAGCCCGAACTGCCCCGCGACCCGCCGGAGCACAAGCCGTGAGTAGGTTTAGTTCCAATGGATGTTGTACTGTATCTACTGTCGAGTTTACTTTAATGTATCTGGGGCCTCACCATGACGGGTTACGGCCTGGTCACGAACGATGGCGCACTAGTTTTTATTAAGAGCCTATTCACTTTAGCTTTGAAGAAACCTAAATTATAATAGGACGGGAAGACCGCAGCAGGCAAATTGTTCCAGTCCTTCGATGTATGCGGTATAAATGACGAGGATTTAAAATGATGTTGACTTATTTCTTAAGCAAAGAAAGAAAGAAAGAAATGAAGTTTATTTAGCACACAGACACACACAATTAATGACTTTAGTTTTTGGGAACACATTTATTATGGGTAATACTATATCTACAGAATTTTTTGCCAGACTCTGTGTTTGCTGATAGCTACAACCTATGGGTATTTAAGTCGAGAGTAAATATATAATCGCCCGTTCTTATCATAAAACCAATTGTTCCATCAGTTGCAGCGACACAGATCCTCTGTGGTGGAGAGACAAGTTCTCCCTAGACGAGACGCAGCTCACCCTGGTGGGGTTCAGCAAGGGCTGCGTGGTCCTCAACCAGCTCATCTACGAGTTCCATTACGTCAAGACCCTGACTCCTGGAGACGCGCACATGATGAGGTAAGTTAGAAGTATCTATCAATGTTTCTAGGCTAGACCATTGTAACGACTTTGGTCTAAGCGGCTCGGGTAATGACAATGATCCGAAATTATCTCCTGCGCATCGTTAAGCGTGGTTTCAATTTGCTCGTGCTATAAGTCTGTTAAATCAATTTAAAAAATCTATGACTTTTAAACGAAGTGCAATGAAACTCTCATTGTTTATCTATAAATTGATGTCAAAAACTTTATTTAATTAATTTTTTTTTTAAACCAAAACGTTAGTAGGGATGGGCCGATTTTTTGCACGCACGTGTATATCCTGTGTACTTGCCTAATCTCCATTAAAATTTACTACCCTGAACTTAATTTCTATCTGGAGGATTTTCTTGTCACGAACCGACTTTGACAACTTAACCTAATTTGAGTCGTATTCCTTTTATTATTTAGGCACAACCATGAGCAACATTTTGATGATACCCTTGTCTGTTCCAGGTTCATGTCTCGCATAGCGGACATGTACTGGCTGGACGGCGGGCACGCGGGCGGCAAGAACACCTGGATCACGTCGCGCAGTCTCCTGGAAACTCTCACCAGGCTCAGTAAGTGACACCTGCTTCCTTTAGCAGTCTTCTGCCATAGTCTATTCACGTTAAGAAGATAGTGACTTGTAGCGACATCTATGACGCCACATAAGAACTACAAGAAATACGAACTTTTACATCGCGCAAATGTATATATGTCTCTACAAGTTGAATGACCTTGAAAAATAATTGTCGTTTTGGCACGTTTGTACGAAATTTTTTTTGCCGAAAATTTTGGTTTCTGTATCTTTGTTTTCCTAAAAAAATCTAGAAAAAGTATTTTTTTGGCGATTTACGTAAAAACGCGTAATTACGTAATAATTATACCTGGGGGCGTTCGAGGGGAGTTCTCCACGCGATTTGAGTATATCCGACAGCCTCAAATCATCTATCGGGCTGTTCCCCACACCAGACATAACATTCGTCTGGTCGGAGGATCCTCCCTTTTCAACGGAGGTATGTGGAACTTTACACTATGTTCCGGATAACTCCAAACTGGTGACCCTCGACAAAATCAGGTTTTAAAATTAAGCCATTAATATTTAAGCAAAAATTTAATTGAACAGTATTTTCAAATATAATTATTAAGTAATAATTTTAAAATCTAATCATATTCGTCGACGGCGTGCTGTGGCCCAGCAGGGGAAATTCACGAATCAATTGCACGAGGAATTTCTGAAAAGGAAGCCCTAGGCCTAGAAAAAGACCCTAGAACGCAAAGAGCAAATGAAGGACACAGGTGTGGTTTTAGTGCCTTGGCGGAGCATCGCCGTGTCCTCGTGGGGGCGATCGGCGGCGGAGACCTCTCGCGCCGGGCCGCGCGTTGAGGCCGCCGCCGCCGGAATTCTGATCCCGATTTCCGGCCACCGTAGGCGCGGGCTTCCGGACAGTGAGCAATTGGTAGCTCGCTGTCCGGCCGTCCAGTAAATGTCCGGACCAAGCCCAAGTCGTCGACGGCGCGCACTGTTCCCGCGCGCCTCAAGGAGTTGTCAGCAACAGCAGGGTCCCAGCCGGGTCGAAGCCTACTGGGGCCAGGGTTAATTTCGAAAGAGCCCCGGTATGAAGGCTAGAAGGAACGGGGTGGGTCTTTTAGTCAGTAAGAGTCTGACACTATCTCCCGCTCCGCCCAAGAACGGGGGTTGTCATTGAATGATTTTTTCCCACCATAAAAAAGGTGTGATTTTAGTGAATAAAAGTCTGTCACGCCTTCTCGCTCCACCCTAGAGCAGAAGAAGTCATCAGATGATTTTTTTACCTTAAAAATAGCACTCTAGAACACCATTAACCTTTCAATCGTGGAAATCACAGACACAATAGAAAGACAATAGTACAATAGGTGCGCGAACGCCGGCGTTCGCTTGGGGTTTAATGAATTAAAAAGAAAATAGGGGCATTGTAGCCTATCATTAAAAAGAAAATGATTTTGTTTCAGATGTCAACGTGTTCGTCCACGTCAGTCCTTACCAAGTACAAGATGAGAGCAGACCCTGGATCGGCAGGGAGGAGAAGGCTTTCACAAGTCTTCTCAAGAAACTTGGAGCTAAGGTAAGGTCACGTTTTAATTTGTACTTTATGTCAATATAATAACAGTTTACATTTCTTTGGCTAATCTGGGAGAAACTGAATGACTGCCATATCAACGAAAAACCGATACTACTGGGACTAAAAGCACAAAATAGATAGGTACAGAAGACAATCTCATGTATGTTCTTCACTTTTTATACCTACGCTCGGTGGACGCACACTAATGAGCGTTTGAGCCGGAACTGTCCGAGACGCGACCGAGATATCGTGTCTGTGAGCGGTGTCTATGTGTGCGTTGCTCGAGCGCGCTTTGTTTGTAGATTGACTTCTGTACCTATATATTTTGTGCTAAGAGTATATAATATTGCATAAGGTTTATTTTTATGACATTGGCAAGCACTAAGAGAGGGTTTTCCAAAATTCGTCCCCTAAAGAGATGAAACGGGGGTCCAACGTTTGTGTGGAGAAACCTACTTTCATGCGAACGAAGCTGCTGCCAGAAGCTACTTTATATATAAACTAGTTTTTGCACGTACATAAAATATAACCTACTAGCTTTTGCCTGCGCGGCTTCGCTCCCGCTCTTCCCTACTCCACCCTACTATACCCTACTCTACACTACTCTACCCTACCAAACTTCACAAAAACCATTTACTAAATAGTCCGAACAAAACCTAAACATTTGGTTTGGATAGGTGAGCCCGTACTTGAGTTATAAAATTACAATTAAAAGTGGCATTGATTTATATATATATAGATGTCACTCAGGAATAAAGCAGCTTTCTGTCGGTGAAATAATTTCAGCAATCGGACCAGTACTTTCAAAGATTACCTCCTACAAACAAAAAAAACAAACTTTACCTCTTTATAATTATTAGTGTAGATGGCGAAGTTATTTGGTGCTGTATTTTTCTATTTGATCAATGTTAAAAATTTGAAATAGTTTAAAGTATTCGACTGCATTTAAGTGGTGGCCGAGTGGTAACGTCCCCGGCTTACGAGTTGTAGGTTCAAACCGAGCCAGGCGTATTACTTAGTGTAATTTATTTCATCACCACTGCTCTCAAAACGGTAAAGGAAAACATCGTGAGGAAACCGGCATGTCCTAGAATCAAAAATTCGAAGGCATGTGACATTCACCAACCTGCACTGGACCCGCGTGGTGGATTACGGCCTATTCCTTTCCCTAGAGAGGAGGCCTGAGTCCCAGCAGTGGTGACATCAAAAAGGCTGATGATAATGCTAAAAGGTTCTGTGCATAAACTAAGCTAAAAGAAGAAAAAATAAAAGTACCATTTGTTTCTTGCAGGTAAACAGATACTTGCACGACCAGCCCGGCATGACGCATTCGCTCCACATGCACTTCGAGGTCCTCGCCAACTTCAAGAGCATGCAGGACTGCATACCAGTGGGTATACCGGATACCTCTGATGAAGAGGCTTAATTAGCGATGCGCGATGCCGAAACGTTTTATTCGATTGTTCGAACATCTCGATTATTCGACTTTATCTCGAGTCCGACTGGGTCTGTTATTGCGCATGGCACGTTCATTCACGAGTTGTTCCTCGATGGTTTAGGGCTATATTTCAACACACACCATGGCAGCGCGACCAGCCATGGTGTCCCGGTGAAATATAGACTAGACACCAGAGTCGCCACACATCCGAGCTGGTCGCCCCACCGAATTGGTTGCGCAACCTAACGGACACCAGGTGAGTAACTCTCTATAGAGCTGTATACATTTTGTTGGTAGCGGCGACTGGTCGCTCCGCCATGGTGTCTCTGTGGATAATAGCCCTTAGGGTTCCGCCGTGAGAGTGGCTGATATCAAAATGAAGAATCGAAAACTAGCGGTTGATTCCGTTGACACTAAACAATCGAAAAATATCTCGATTTATTTTGTAGAACGGTGAGTTGATATTGGTTGACTTGATGGTTTATTTTAACGTCTCCGATTCTTTTGATTGTTAAAACATCTCGGAATTGCCCATCGCTAGGCATAATAACTTCAAGATAGTGCGAGTTGGAGGCTTTGCCATGACGTGATAAAATATCAGGCGTGCGAGCATGAAGGAGGGACGGAGCTATACATCCTATACAAGGTGTAAGGGACTGCCCTCCACAAACTTTGAGGGCTTGATCAGTAGAGGAAACTGAACAACCATCCACAAAAAAACAAAAAAAATATCGGCCTCGCCATACACATTGTCCAATCAAGTTTATCATTTTGTATGGTGAGGCAGATTTTTTTTTTCCTTTCCTGAAAAAAAATCTTGTGGAAGGTGGTTCAGTTTCGTCTACGGAGCAAACCCTTAAAGTTTGTGGAGGGCTGTCCCTTATACCTTGTATAGGGTGACTGGTAATTAGTGACCGATAATTATACACGTGATTGTACTTATGCTTATTTATTTATTTATTTATTATATTCTTTATTGTACACCGCGCATGAACAAAAAAGATACAGGACAAACATTATTCAAAATAAGTGTACAATGGGCGGCCTTATCGCACAGGGCGATCTCTTACAGACAACCTTTAGATGGACTGAAAGAGAGTAGAAAGATATAGGGCTGTCAGTGTACATCAGAATAATACAAATATGAAATAACAACACAAATACATACATATAGTCTAAGATCCGATTAAGAACGACCTTCATCGGTCTGTTTAATGGATGAAACGTATTTTATTATAAATTTAGTGTATTAAATAATATATCGCGGGTGGGTTGCCTAAGAAATTCCTGGCCAGACTATTATTAATTTAAAATTGAAAATTTATTTTATTTTTAGAAAATTGCACAACCGTTATCCATACCAGATTTTTTTGCAGACAACACTATAACATCGTATTCGTAATGAAACAGCGTTTATTTTGATATAGAATTTGTTGTATATAAAAAAAAACACACCTGTTAATGCATACCTGTTTATACCTGGCAACCCATAGCTATGCCAGGAAACAAATAGGCAACCCAACATTTTTATGTTCTAAAGGCTTCACTCTTTCGGTTAGTATTAAATTTATTCGTTAAACACACCGGTGCATTTTACAAAAGAAAAAAAAAAATGTTTTGCCAGGAATTTCTCAGGCAACCCACCCGCGTTATATTATTTAATATACTAAATTTATCATAAAATAGGTTTCATCCATTAAACAAACCGGTGAAGGTCGTTCTTAACCGTATCCTGGACTAATACATTACAAAAAAAATATACTAATAAATATTAAATATGTAATCAAGCCAGGAGAAGACAAAATCAAAGTGAAAAGTAATGCTCCTTCACCATTTTTAGGGTTCCGTAGCCAAATGGCAAAAAACGGAACCCTTATAGATTCTTCATGTCTGTCTGTCTGTCTGTCTGTCTGTCTGTCCGTCCGTATGTATGTCACAGCCACTTTTTTCCGAAACTATAAGAGCTATACTGTTGAAACTTAGTAAGTAGATGTATTCTGTGAACCGCTTTAAGATTTTCACACAAAAATAGAAAAAGAGCAATAAATTTTGGGGGTCCCCATACTTAGAACTGAAACCCAAAAATTTTTTTTTCATCAAACCCATACGTGTGGGGTATCTGTGGATAGGTCTTCAAAAATGATATTGAGGTTTCTAATATCATTTTTTTCTAAGTTGAATAGTTTACGCGAGAGACACTTCCAAAGTGGTAAAATGTGTGTCCCCCCCCCTCTAACTTCTAAAATAAGAGATGATAAAACTAAAAAAAAATATATGATGTACATTACTGTGTAAACTACCAACGAAAATTGGTTTGAACGAGATCTAGTAAGTAGTTTTTTTTTAATACGTCATAAATCTAAAAAATACACTATTATTAAAACATCGATCAAAGTTACAACGAACTAGAAGAACTTTTATATTATGTTACTTGCTGCTACGGAACCCTCAATGGGCGAGTCCGACTCGCACTTGGCCGGTTTTTTAAACGTTGGCAGCGTTTGAGCACGTCTCACTTCAATAGGTAACGCATTCCACAAACGAGCAGCTTGGACTGTAAACGATTTGTCAAAAAACGATGTGGAAATGTGGAATGCATACGAATACTTAATTTCAGATTATCCGACGATCTCAAGGACCTAGAATGTGTGTCAAAAAGGAACTGAAAGCGTTCTTTAAGATAAAAAGGAGTAGAAGGATTAAAGAGCACATTATAAAGCAATGAAAGTATATGAGCATTGCTTACAGACAACATTCCCTAAGAAACTTTTTTTGTACTCATTATTTAACCGGAACATGTAGGTACCTACACTGATTACATGCACCGATCCAGTTTGCAAGCGGCGCGGGTGCACTATCACTATTATACACTGATTACATACACCGATCCAGTTTGCAAGCGGCGCGGGTGCACTATCACTATTATACACTGATTACATACACCGATCCAGTTTGCAAGCGGCGCGGGTGCACTATCACTATTATTCACTGATTACATGCACCGATCCAGTTTGCAAGCGGCGCGGGTGCACTATCACTATTATACACTGATTACATACACCGATCCAGTTTGCAAGCGGCGCGGGTGCATTATCACTATTATACACTGATTACATACACCGATCCAGTTTGCAAGCGGCGCGGGTGCACTATCACTATTATACACTGATTACATACACCGATCCAGTTTGCAAGCGGCGCGGGTGCACTATCACTATTATACACTGATTACATGCACCGATCCAGTTTGCAAGCGGCGCGGGTGCACTATCACTATTATAGATAAAGTACATGAGACAACGGCGTTGCGCGGCTAACACCTGAGAGGTCGCAGGCGCGTGCGCGGGAATTTGCGCGAACAGCTGTTTTATTATTGTGATAAAACTAATGAGTATAAAAAAAAATTTGGGAAAGACGTTTGTAATCATGAGCCACGTGTACAAGTATCGGTCACTAATTACCAGTCACCCAGAGCTCCATCCCTTTAATAGTTCAGCTTAGCTCGTCAAATGGATCAGCTAAAAAGCTCGCGGTAGGGCCTCAGGTAGAATCAATTTAATGGCGGCATGGAACACTCTGAAACTAACGAATAAACGATATTAAAAGTAACCCTGTATAATTAATCATATAAACGAAAATTGTGTATGTTCTGGCCATTTTGGACAGTATTTATGATGATAACGTTATGTACAAGTATCAAGCATAGCGTATATTTTTTTGGGCAATATTAATTTATAATTTCAGTCTGAGAATTAACGGAGTTACTTTGGTTCATCTAATTAAAAGTTAGAATATAAATATTGCTTTGGCTAACTGGCCAGAATACCTACTACTACAAAAGTTGGAACTCTCGTTGTATTGCTGCTTTTTGGATGGGTTGTGAAAAATCGAGATAGGTTAATTTTTGGACGAAGTTGGATAATTAAGAAGGAACATTGAAGAAGGTTGTGGGAAAAAAATTGTGAAAACTCAAGACTGTGAGACTTGAGGAAATATCAAATTAAGTTTTATTCAAATATTTTTCTGGGCAGACACTTTCTATGCCCTAACAAGCCATAGAGGCTTAGAATTAAGATTATTTTTTCAAATGTGCAATTGTCTATGATAGGTTTCAAAAAGAGTTTTAAACTCGCATGCTTCTTTTACGAGAGGTCTTCTCAAGAACTGATTTTTGTTTATTAATTAAATAACGACTATTTGTTATTTATTTATAATTCTAAGTTAATATTGTGAGATTAAGTTATTTAAGCGGGTTGTTGAAACTTGTTTGACATTACTAATGAATTTTGTCATTTTAAACTATGTTCCAATTGCCAATAAGTACATTTTACTGTATTTAAGCCGTCGTCTTAGTATATAATGAAGCTAATTCCTCGCTTTTTTAATGTTAATTGTATAACGCACCCTCTCCAAGAGTCGCATTGTGGCAATCTTAGATTAATCCTGTAGGGACTTTGACTTCCAAGGACAAGAGTCTGATGTACTGGAAGTCTCTGTAAAGGGGATTTACTTATCTATGGTAATCCTGCTCTAATTTATACATCTGCGTCTAAACCCCGAATTCTCATTTCCACTTAACTGTCTTTGGTCGTCTCCACTAGATTGCAAATGGACACTTATATTGTGCGTTTCACTCCTTCGCCGTAATGTTGGCTCCCCTGTCTGTCTACAGAAAAAAGAAGGGAAAAAGAAAAGAGTTGCCTACTCTACCAAATTCTTTTGCACGAAATGTGAAACGAAATCGATTTTAACGGTACTCGCACCACTTTATGGAGAATTATGACAAAATGGGGTTTTTTTTTTAAATCTGTTCTAAAAGGAAGTTGTTAATGGAGAAGTACAATATTGTGGCGTGGCATTTTCAGTATTTGAAAGAATTGCAGGACAGTCGAAATGGTGCCCAGCGTCGTGTATTTTATTCAAAAATAGTTTTTACAGTTTCCAAAAGAAAAAAAAAAACAAACCTATAAGACAATAACGTTTTTGTCAAAAGTAATGAAATATCAGTTAATCTGGGGCAATTTTAAGTAATTTCATTGCTCAAAATATAGCAACACTGTTTTTCCTTATTGCCAACATTACGGCGAAAGTGAAACGCACAGTATATGTTGAGAATTCGAGAGTAATATATAAGTATTAAGTGCAATAAATGTGTTTTACTTAATTGACTTGTACTGGTTGCAAGAAAGCAATATTAATTAATATAACCACCTACCATATTGACCCTAGATGTACTTTTTATTGTGTACTTGTAAAGGACCTGTATGTTTTTAATAGTATAATAGTGTATTGATTCTTCAATATTTTTTGTGAACGCAAGAATTTCTGGCAATACAAAATTAATGTATATTTTCGAGTACCTGTTACCCCCTAAAAGTATTTTTTAAGGCTAGGCTGGGCCTACAAATTATCATTTAAAAGATAAAACTATGTTTAGGAAGAAAACGAATTCATGTAATTCAATGTACAGTAAGGCCACAAAAGTCCATAGGAACGCTAATGATTACATTGCTACGAACCGAGCGAGCGCGATATTTCCGTGCGTATGTGTGCGCATGTATGAGTATCCACATTCCACAGATAACACACACTAAGGAACTGTCGTCGCACTGAGCTATATGGTAGCATTGATAAAATTCAATTCAATACGTCATGTGCTGGTAGCCGTGTGAACTAAGTGTTGGATTCGCAAATCACGTAACCCGAGTTCAAATCATGGTCGGTCCGTTGCAGTTATTTCTTACTTTGAAAATTCCCAATCTATATTGATATAGTTGTTTTTTTTTATTTCTATGAAAAATACTATTGCATTTTTTGCACTAAATAGTTGCAAATTACGAATGTGATCTATTAACCACAAGAAGAATCACATTCGTAATTTGCAATTATTTAGTTGTTACATCTTTTCGATGTTATAAGGTGGAAATAAAAAGACGTGTTTAATAAAAATGTTTATTCTTTATATTTACAAATTAAACATTTATGAGAATTGTGACGTCGAATTGTTACCTAGACAAAAAGTTATCTTGTAACCGTTATCTATGTTACGCCTAAGATTGTTTGTTGGAAGTATACCCACTTAGACCATTCATAATATGAATAACGTAACAATGAACGGATATTCAAATTTTAATAAAATAAAATATAGGTAATTGTTTATATCCAGTTATTTATTGAAAAGTGATATATGATTTGGACTTTGTAAACATTTTATTTTTGTGTAACGTCACAATGAATGTATTGAGGTCATAGCTTAATTGTTCATTTTCTTGACGAAAAGAAGATTGAAACCAAACCTCAATTTCTGTTAAAAGAACTTTAGTTCTCACAAGATAATCGTCAATTAGATGAGAAAAATAAATTGAACTATAGTATTATGTTAAAACAGTGCGGGTAGAAGAATAAAAAACGAAATAGACTCATGATTATTGTCAACAAAATTGATAGCGAGTTCACTGCATTCTTAAGATGAGGCGATGGCACAAGTTAAAAGATATAGCTGTTTTAAACGAAAGTAAACACAATATAATACAGTGTTTGTTAACGAATAATCACAGATATGTTAAAATAAAATGGTAGGCCATTTAGTTTAGTTAACATTAAATATTTAGTGCGAAACGTAATCGTTCTTGTTTGTGCCTCTCTGTCAAGTACGGCTTTTTAGCAGGTTTTCTGTGATGCACGCCTTCAGCGTGAAGTGCACGGCGAACAGTATCCATCGAGGTGTCATATAATTCCGCAAAATGTCTCGTTGGTGCGAAACCATTCGTTTCGTATACGTCCACCATATGTCGTCGCTGCGCCTCGCTAATAAGCTTCGATCTCCCACTTCTCTTTCGACTAGCAAGGCTACCTTCTTCCTCATATCTTTTTAGCCAAAGATTTACAGTATTTTTCTAAAATAAAAAAAATATATATATTAGGCAGCTATACCTACTTCACTTCATTTTCATTATATAAAATGTTAATAATCATAATTATTGAATATAATTTTAAAATAAAACTGCATTTATTAATCCAATAACCAATCCAATAAACCCAACGATTTACGTATTTCTCTTTTAAACCTCATAAAGATACGATGAATGGATTCATAAATGGCATACGTTTTAATTAGAAGATTAATTTGTAATAAAGTTACAATTCATTAATAGCTATTATACTCACATTCAGTCCGGTTTCTTCAGATATTTGTGTTTTATTAAGACCACTTTTATGCAGCCCAATGATAGTCGCCCTCACTTCAATACTAATATTAGCCTGCATTTTGCGAATATTACAATACTGTCAACCTCACGTCACTAACCAACAACTACAACCAAACGACAGTTCATTTCGGTTAAGTTAAAACTCGTGTCTACCTCGCAGAAATCAAATTCTTTATTTAGTTTTTTTTGTGATCTACCTTTCTAACTCTAAGAAATGTGTGAACAAGTTAAAGAATAATTTAATATATGTAATGCAAATACATAACTTCCAATCGGGTAAGAACTTACAAAAAGTCAATAATTGCGTGGGATTTGAACTTGCGGCACGCTGATTTGCGCTTCAATCTGTGTGCCTATACCACTGGGCCATCTTGACTTATGATAAGTTGATGAAATTGTGAATTTCAATCATTTGTTGGCGAAACTTGAAAATAAAAGGTCGTAAGTCAAACTAAACGTCAAACGAATAAGTTTTAAGAATTCTTATGGACTTTTGCAAGTGATAGTACTACGCGTTCCAAATGAGAATAGGACCGATTCCTACGTTTTGACGTCTCGTCGTACTGTCAAATCGAAGAAATTTTGGCAAAATTGAAGAACTTACAGATGAGTAAAAGTGAAGAACTGGATTAAGTTCACAGTTCATAAATAAATTAAATTTTTCGTAATTTAATTAATGTTTAAAAAATTCTTTCCTCGATTTGACGGTAAATCGTGACGTCACAACATGGCGGGCGATCCTATTCTCATTTGGAACGCATTGTAATAATTGTATAGTGTAAATAAATTGCTTTAAAAGGGACATTTATTTGGATAGAATGAAATTGATCTCAATTTGTTGAATAAAATTATTTTTAAAGCAAACAGTGTATTTTCATTTTGTTTGATGTCTCTCCTTCCCCGAAGAGTACCCACCCATCATAGATTTTATTTCATTACAGTAACCGATCGATTGAATCGAAAGAGCATTGTATCTGACACAGCCGTGAGACAATGTTGTAGTTTTTTAATTTAATTTTAAGTTTCTACGTTTTTAATATTTAGTTATATAGAGGTCAGTGCTATGAATGATAAATGTCTATTCTTTCTTCTTACTTTCATCCCACCAGTTGGTCCAGTAAGAATCTCAAAAACTGGAACACCTAGCAAAGATCTGTTTTCTCCCAAATGTCACTAAGGGCCAACGCTGCGTAAAGCGGGAGCCCGCGCGTGCATCAGTCGCGTGTGTCGTGTGCGGCGGTCCCCGGAGCGGGAACCGGTGTGTGCATCTGGATTGAGGGCCCATTTTTTAAATTCTTATGAAACGAAACGAGATTTACAGGGAATTTAGTTAAAAATTAGTAAAACTTAAAGCAATGAGCCATAAATTTCTTAAACGTAACATAAAAAAGTTATGATTAAATAACGTGGGCCCTCAATCCAGACGCTTGCATAAAGAGGCATAGTCTAAATCTCGGAAAGTACGATGTCTGGGTAAATAATTATTATTTAGGATTTTAGTTAAGAATTTCTAAAATATTTTAAGAAATTCTCAAACCTGTAGAATATCATATTACAGATTTATTGCGGTTTACCTTGGGCCCTCAATTCAGTAATGTCATTTATAAAGAATCTGCAAAAACTAAGTTTATTTGACAAAATACATACATACGACTTTATTATATTCTAATTAGATACCTCTATGAATTAGTAAAAAAGAAAACCATTTATGAACTGGTTTTTACCTTAATGTTTTAAATTAAATGACTTTTAGTAGAGGGACACACACACATTGTTTTTTACTTTTGGAGCGATTATTTCGGAAATTATTGACATATCAAAAAATGATTTTAGTAAACCCCTATTCATTTTTAAATACATATCCAACAATATATCACAAGTTAGGGTTGAAATTAAAAAAAAATCACTTCCCACTTTACATATAAGGGGGCTACCCCAATATTTTTTTTTTTTTCAATTTTTATTTTACCACTTTGTCGGCGTGATTGATATACATATTGGTACCAAATTTCAGCTTTCTAGTGCTAACGGTCACAGAGATTAACCGAGGACAGACTAGTGATGGGTAAATGCCCTGGCATTTTGGGCAGATTGGGAAAATTCCCAATAAACGCCCATAAATTCCTGCCCGAGGGCATTTATCTGGGAATTTATTTTTTGTTCCAAAATTAATTCACGACATTAATGTTAGCTTTGGAAACTGGCTTAGATCGATGAGTTTAGTAATGGTTAAGTCTCTATAGGTGTTTTTATATGAATTTGCACATTCTATTAAAATTTAAGTTTTACAAAACCATGTTTACGAACACAAATGTTACGAGTTACCCGGCGGCGGCGTAAAAACACTTGCATCGTGAGAGGAGTACGGCAAGAGATGCGTACACTGTTATGGTTAGTTGTTTTAAGTAGGTACGTATATGATTTTATGAATTAAATTGCAATATATTTAAAATGTCTTAAAAGAACCTTTTAATGTCATCAACCATTTCAAATGACTTCTACCTACCATGCGAAGGCGCAAAGTAGGGACAGCGCGGTCTGTGTGCGCATCCCTCACACACTCACACACCGTGTGAGGGACGCGCCCACACGCCGCGTTGTGCCGCCATTTTGTTATTAGTTATCCTGTGTCATTTGTAGATACCGCACGCTCGCACGCATATCACTAATCTATTCGAGCATTGTGCGCGCATTGTGAGCACGAGGTACGCGCCAAGAATTGTGTTCTGTGGTTCCGGTTTCCCAATTTGAAGTAAATACTTATTGGTTTTAAAAACAGTGCTAATTAATTTACAGTTATTTTTGTGTAAGTGTTTTTGCCGATCAGTAATTTTAAGTAAAAGTAGGTAGATTCATAATTATAATAACTATAAATAAAATGAAAGTAGGTATTCGTAATAAGTAAATTTAGAATAGAATTAGAATGGAATAAGAATATAATACGAATAGAATTAGAATCGAATTAGAATAGAATTGGAATTGAACTAGAATAGAACTAGAATAGAATTAGAATAGATTTAGAATAGAATAATAGAAACAATAGTCACGATTAGTTTTATTGGTGAATTTCGCATTAAAACTTTTGTGAGAGCTGGAGTTTGAACTAGGTTCGAGACCTGTATGACCAATTTCCAGGCTGACACCCTTTTAAACATAATCGCATTTTGCGGCATTATCAAAACGTATCTTAAATTTATAAGAATAACAGCAATAGAAGTTTGTGAAGTGTAAAGGAAAAGTGATATTTTTATTGAATCCTATTTTTTTGTTAGTGGGTAAAAATCATCCAAATGACATCCCCCGGCCTTGGGCGAAGTGGGAGATAGTGTCAGACTCTGACTAAAAACCCACCCCGTTCCTTCTTGCCTTTCGTATCGAAGCCGAGTTTCCCCTTCGGATAACCCTGGCCCCAGTAGGCTTCCACCCGGCTGGGCCTCTGCTGTTGCTGACAACGCCTTGAGGTGCACGGGAACAGCGCGCGCCGTCGACGACTTGGACTCGGTCCGGACAGTTACCGGACGATCAGACAGCGAACTACCCATTGCTCGCAATCCGCAAGCCCGCGCCTGCTGTGGCTGGAAATCGGGATCGGAATCTCGGCGGCGGCTGGGGCGCTGTGAGCGCCGTTGCCTGATGCGGTCGGCCTACTCCTTTGCAAGTATTACTGCTTCGCAGAAGGAGGCGACCGCCTGCCACTCCTCCTCGCTCGGACCATGGTCTGTACTAAGGCCCGGTGCAAGTGATCGCCGATTGCTCCCGTGCACGGCAATGTTCTGCCCAAGTGGGGCACACCTCCACTGTGTGCTCCACCGTGTCCTCCGGGCCTTCCGCAGAGTGGCGACACCCGGGCGTGTAGTATATGTTTATAATAAATGTGATTAAAGTAAAACATACCCTTCCAGTGTCATCAATAGTTCTCTAGATAATTATAATTATATTGATGTTGATTATTAAAAATTTTCTAATGTTGTCTCTAATAATGCCGAAACTAGTTTTTTATTGTTTGTTTAGTACATATTATTTTATGTCTTGTAACTTAGAACATAATTTATCACATTTGATATTAAAGTATAGTCTTTTATCTATTTTTACTTGAAAAAGTATATTAATGTTGTTATTTTAAAATGAAAATATGTTTAATTCATTAAACCCCAAGCAAACGCTGTCGTTGTCTTTCTATAGTGTATCTAATCGACACGATTGAATCATTCACATTTCTTCAAAGTAGTCTTTTATCTCTGTTTTCACATGAAAAAGTATATTCATATTATTATTTCAAAATAAAAATGTGTTCAATCATTCATATTTCTTCTTTCATTTCTTTAATACATACTATTTTACATGAAAAACCACATAACATCACGTTTAACGAGTCCCATATTTTTATGCCCTACGATCGGGCATTTATCGGGCAAATAAAAATAAATGCCCAAAATGCCGGGAAGTTACTATATTTTCCCGCCGGGCAGAAACACTTTGCCCATCTCTAGGACAGACAGACAGACATGGCGAAACTATAAGGGTTCCTAGTTGACTACGGAACCCTAAAAATCCGCTAGGATGTTCCGTGGGTAAAAATAACGAACTTCTATTCATACTTTTAATTCCTGTTTAACTTCTGTTTAAAATATGATGCTTCAATGATTGAGCAATGATTGTATTAGCCGTGCGGAGTCTGTCAGTGATTTTAACAAATATAAATTACTAACTTCGGCCAGGTTTCGCCCGTTTGAAAGTAGAAAATAACCTATGTTACTCAGTGATATTGTAGGATTCTACTGGTGAAAGAATTTTCAAAATCGGCCCAGTAGTTTTTGAGTTTATTTATGAGCGGCTTCGCCCGCGTCAAAGTACAAACTATATCCTATGTCCTATGTTACTTAGTGATAAAGTAGGATTCTACTAGTGAAAGAATGTTAAAAATTTGTGCATTACTTTTTGAGTTTATTCATTACAAACAAATACAAAACTTTTCTTTTTATAATATTAGTATAGATGTAGTTAGCAAAGAGGCCTGCGAAAAGAAGACTGTTTTATTATGTTCTATATTATAGAAGTAGGTACATCGGTGGTTCCAGGATAGAGTACAAGAGTTTCAGCTGTTACGACAACTTCGTGCCGAGCAACAACGCAGGCGTGCCGGAACATACGCCCACGCATGGAGCCCTGCTTCATCTAGAAAGGTAAACTGCTTTCCATGGGCGTACCCAGGCTGTTGGGGGGCAAATCAGATTTTTCATTCGCACTTAGTCAAATAAATGAACGTAACTAAAAAAATAAGACTTTTGCCATTAAATATTAACTATACAATAGCTATTTTAAAAGTAACTTTCGAGGGTCTTCAGCAAAACGGTTTGTGAAGTCTTCCGTGAAAGAATCGCCCATAGCGTTAACAAATATTCTTTGATATTTAAATTCACTTTTCTGAAAAAAACATTATTTTGTAATTATCTTTTATCAAGCACGCATCACTTCTAAGTAAGACTTGATATGGTGACCAATAATATAGGGGTCAAAAAGAAAAAAATCAGATACCTATGTGATATGCAGATACCTAAGCAATCTTGTCTTTCCGTAGGCTTCTCCAAGGAGTCAGCAACAGGATAAAAAGTTTCCCAGCATCAGAACTGACCGAGGCGTTCTCTCCCGTCACTTTGCCTGAAGACATTGACATTGAAGATTTACACGTGAGTTCTTCTTGCAAAAAATGGTGGCAAACCCGTATCTAAGTGCCCATCACGTAGCCACCACGTGTCTTGGTGATCTGGGCCACCACTGTTCTATAGAAGTAGTTAGTAGACGAAACGAACGAACTACCTGCCACAATTTTTTTTTTAGGAAACGAAAAATAATTTGGCCTCTCCATACAAACTGTCCAATTAAGTTTTTAATTTTGTATGGTGAGGCTGATTTTTTTTTTAATAATAATAATAATAATGGGATACCCTGTGTGACGGATAAACCACCTCACCCCAAATTAGTGCCGTTGCTTAATTAATTATTTGTAAATCCATACATGAACATTGTTAACAATTTTGCGAGAATACTGACTAAAAAAAATAATTTTCCTTTAAATAAAGAAAGGGGATTGCCCATTTGAGGCCATGAGCGGTCAATTGACTAGAGAAAAAAATACTTTGTTCATTAATATTGCCATAAAAAATATGTATTCCCTTAGTTCCAAATGAGCGCCACTATAAACAATAAGTGCTAAATAAAAAGTAACTTTATGGAAAAAATAATCGTTTTATCGTTGATAGTTATATTTGATGTCCGTCTTTGGCCTGGAACACCATAGAGGCTGGGCAATCCCCTTTAGAGTAGCGTTGAAAGGCCTCCAACAAGGTCGACCGATGACCTGGTCAGGGTTGCGGGAATCCGATGGATGCGTGATGCACAGGACCGGTCATTGTGGCGACGCTTGGGGGGCGCCTTCGTCCAACAGTGAGCGTCTTTCGGCTGATATGATGATGATGATGACAGTAATATTATTTATGGTTACAGAACATCAGACCATAAAAAGGGATAGTGATGACTTCTTTGTACCTCAGATATAAGTTCCGATTCGGAACCAAAATCGGAATCGAAAGGCGATGGTGTATGTAACATCATCATCAAAAGATCCGTACTTCGAAATTCAAAACGATCCTCTTCCGTCTATACAGTTGCCATCACGGATCTTGAACACTTGCGCAGAAGTCAAATATTCGGTCTCTTTAGTGGTGCGAAGTGCGACGCGTGGCCGGGGAGTGTCAGTGATTGGCTGGCCGCGGCCGCGCCATCGCGTCATTGACATCATTCATTCATTCACTGCGTTAATGCATGTATCTAACAACGAAGACGATTGGCTCGCCAATGTATGGAATGCGCAAAGCGATCCCCACTCTGACGCCAAGCGTTCAAGATCCGTGATGGCAACTGTCAGCAACAATACAATGTTTACATAGAATTGTCAAATAATACTCAAGATGGAACTCAAAGGGTTCCACCTTTTCCAAAAATTAAAATATGACTTTGTAATAAAAAAAATTAAACTCGAAGTATCCAGCAATGTATTTATGTGCCCCATTGTAACGAAACCATAGCGCGATCTAACTCGATCCCAACGCCATCTATCGAGGCATGAGACAACTCTATACATTTCAACAGCAGTGGGTTAGCTATTCGTGTGTTACGTGTGTAGAATTTTAGTAATATTTAAATTCACTTTTCTGAAAAAGCAACCTTTAAGTTTTATTTATATTTATCTAAAATTTATTGTCTTCCTTTTATCAAGCACGCACGACTTCTAAGAGTATCAATATATATATTTTTTTCGTGTTTTGAGAGTATTTATTGTCTCAAACATCCAAAATTATTTTGGTTCATGGAATGGTTTTTTAGAAATGTAGTAAATAAGTAAGAATAACAAATAAAGACAGAGAAGATATTTCTTCGGTTTATCTTCATTTATTTCTCCTTACAAAGCAAAATTAAAAAAACAAGCAGAATTAATCGACGTGATTTTATCGATAACGATATTATTGATGCAAAATTGACTTGTGCATCACTATGTTTACTGACATTTTTGCATCTGCCAATCACAACCGCTGCATGTTCCCCCGTCCCCCGTCCCGCGCTAGTGAATCGTGTGCCTAGACGAAATCGCTCTATCAGCTCTCAAGTGGTTTAATTCTCTTTGGCCCACCCCTAACGTTTTGGTTTCAAACACGAAACTTAGATGAAAAACTAAAATTAATTAAGTAAAGTTTTTGACATCAATTTATAGATAAACAATGAGAGTTTCATTGCACTTCGTTTAAAAGTCATAGATTTTTTAAATTAATTTAACAGACTTACTTATACCACGAGCAAGTTGAAACCACGCTTAACGATGCGCAGGAGATAATTTCGGATCATTGACATTACCCGAGCCGCTTAGACCAAAGTCGTTACAATGGTCTAGCCTAGAAACATTGATAGATACTTCTAACTTACCTCATCATGTGCGCGTCTCCAGGAGTCAGGGTCTTGACGTAATGGAACTCGTAGATGAGCTGGTTGAGGACCACGCAGCCCTTGCTGAACCCCACCAGGGTGAGCTGCGTCTCGTCTAGGGAGAACTTGTCTCTCCACCACAGAGGATCTGTGTCGCAGCAACTGATGGAACAATTGGTTTTATAATAAGAACGGGCGATTATATATTTACTCTCGACTTAAATACCCATAGGTTGTAGCTATCAGCAAACACAGAGTCTGGCAAAAAATTCTATAGATATAGTATTACCCATAATAAATGTGTTCCCAAAAACTAAAGTCATTAATTGTGTGTGTCTGTGTGCTAAATAAACTTCATTTCTTTCTTTCTTTCTTTGCTTAAGAAATAAGTCAACATCATTTTAAATCCTCGTCATTTATACCGCATACATCGAAGGACTGTAACAATTTGCCTGCTGCGGTCTTCCCGTCCTATTATAATTTAGGTTTCTTCAAAGCTAAAGTGAATAGGCTCTTAGAAACTAGTGCGCCATCGTTCGTGACCGGCCGTAACCCGTCATGTTAAGGCCCCAGATACATTAAAGTAAACGCAACAGTAGTTACAGTACAACATCAACATCCATTGGAACTAAACCTACTCACGGCTTGTGCTCCGGCGGGTCGCGGGGCAGTTCGGGCTCGTGGGAGCCGCTCGCCGACGCCTTCGTGCCGTTGGACTTGTTGGCTTCAGCCGGGTGGATGGCCGAGTTCTGGAGATGTGGTTATAAGGTTAAAAGAAGGTCTGTTAAATTAAGTAAGTAGTTAAGACTATGTGGATAATTTTTTGTTCTTTTCCGTCACTTTGACGTATGTCTGGCAATTTGAGTAATTCTGCAGCCTACCCAATTGTCCTTTCCTTGGTATTGTTCGTCAAATCGTTGAACTCCTTGGTAGTCCTCCGTGGTAGTTGAGCTATACGAATACTGATAAATGCTTGTACTGACTGGACAGGTCCACTCAAATCTGTGTGGTTATTTCCTCAAAAGTCCATCTCAGACACTAATCTGCATTGTTCTCTTATGATTTAACCATTACATGTATGGACTTTAAAAGAGACTTTGAGCCCTGAGTTTGTTTCGGTGTTTCTTCTCAGGGTAGTCAGCTAGGAAACACCGGCCTCAACTACATAGTTTAAACTGACAAAAAAAATTACGTGTAAAAGTGTTTAAAAAAACCTGTTTGCAAAATAAATATTATTGTATTATTGTATAGTCATTGGGGTGGGCCGATTTTTTGCACGCACGTGTACGTCCTGTGTACTTGCCTAATCTCCATTAAAATTTACTACCCTGAACTTAATTTCTATCTGGAGGATTTCCTTGTCACGGACCGACTTTGACAACTTAACCTAATTTGGGTCGTATCTCTTTTATTATTTAGGCACGACCATCGACTTATATTCGAGCGATAGACAAGCCCTTTCATGGAAACTATTTGTCAAAATACTGAAAATTTAAAACAAAAGTTCGCTGCAGCGCTACATTGGCAATATGTCGTCTAACAGAACTATTAAAACGTGCAGCGCTAAGATAGCTTTTAGAGGAATATTTTTTTCGCGAACAAAATGTCTTAAGCGCCATGAATTTCGTGGGACTTACTCGTTTCGTTCAACATAGTGTAATGTTCAAGGTATACAGTCGACATTACACCTGAGTCGACTGAATTGAGTGTTCGGCACGCCTAATCTAGTGCCTAGTACATATATATTGTTGGGTACGACCATGAGCAACATTTTGATGACACCCATATATTGTCTGTTCCAGGTTCATGTCTCGCATAGCGGACATGTACTGGCTGGACGGCGGGCACGCGGGCGGCATGAACACCTGGATCACGTCGCGCAGTCTCCTGGAAACTCTCACCAGGCTCAGTAAGTGACACCTGCTTCCTTTAGCAGTCTTCTGCAATAGTCTATTCACGTTAAGAAGATAGTGACTTGTAGCGACATCTATGACGCCACATAAGAACTACAAGAAATACGAACTCTTACATCGCGCAAATGTATACCTATATGTCTCTACAAGTTGAATGACCTTGAAAAATAATTGTCGTTTTGGCACGGTTGTACGAAATTTTTTTGGCCGAAAATTTTGGTTTCTGTACCTTTGTTTTTCCTAAAAAAAAATCTAGAAAAAGTTTTTTTTGGCGATTTACGTAAAAAAGCGCAATTACGTAATAATTATACCTGGGGGCGTTCGAGGGGAGTTCTCCACGCGATTTGAGTATATCCGACAGCCCCAAATCATCTATCGGGCTGTTCCCCAGACCAGACATAACATTCGTCTGGTCGGAGAATCCTCCCTTTTTTAACGGAGGCATGTGGGACTTTACTCTATGTTCCGGATAACTCCAAACTGGTGACTCTCGACAAAATCTACTGGGGCCAGGGTTAGTTTCGAAAGACAGGTCGAGCCCCGGTATGAAGGCTAGAAGGAACGTGGTGGGTCTTTTAGTCAGTAAGAGTCTGACACTATCTCCCGCTCCGCCCAAGAGCGGGGGTTGTCATTGAATGATTTTTTCCCACCATAAAAAAAGGTGTGGTTTTAGTGAATAAAAGTCTGTCACGCCTTCTCGCTCCACCCTAGAGCAGAAGAAGTCATCAGATGATTTTTTTACCTTAAAAATAGCACTCTAGAACACCATTAAAAAGAAAATAGGGGCATTGTAGCCTATCATTAAAAAGAAAATGATTTTGTTTCAGATGTCAACGTGTTCGTCCACGTCAGTCCTTACCAAGTACAAGATGAGAGCAGACCCTGGATCGGCAGGGAAGAGAAGGCTTTCACAAGTCTTCTCAAGAAACTTGGAGCTAAGGTAAGGTCACGTTTTAATTTGTACTTTATGTCAATATCATAACAGTTTACATTTCTTTGGCTAATCTGGGAGAAACTGAATGACTGCCATATCAACGAAAAACCGATACTACTGGGACTAAAAGCACAAAATAGATAGGTACAGAAGACAATCTCATGTATGTACTTCACTTTTTATACCTACGCTCGGTGGACGCACACTAATAAGCGTTTGAGCCGGAACTGTCCGAGACGCTCCCGAGACATATGTCTGTGAGCGGTGTCTATGTGTGCGTTGCTCGAGCGCGCTTTGTATGTAGATTGACTTCTGTACCTATCTATTTTGTGCTAAGAGTATATAATATTGCATAAGGTTTATTTTTATGACATTGGCAAGCACTAAGAGAGGGTTTTCCAAAATTCGTCCCCTAAAGAGATGAAACGGGGGTCCAACGTTTGTGTGGAGAAACCTACTTTCATGCGAACGAAGCTGCTGCCAGAAGCTACTTTATATATAAACTAGTTTTTGCACGTACATAAAATATAACCTACTAGCTTTTGCCTGCGCGGCTTCGCTCCCGCTCTTCCCTACTCCACCCTACTATACCCTACTCTACACTACTCTACCCTACCAAACTTCACAAAAACCATTTACTAAATAGTCCGAACAAAACCTAAACATTTGGTTTGGATAGGTGAGCCCGTTCTTGAGTTATAAAATTACAATTAAAAGTGGCATTGATTTATATATATATAGATGTCACTCAGGAATAAAGCAGCTTTCTGTCGGTGAAATAATTTCAGCAATCGGACCAGTACTTTCAAAGATTACCTCCTACAAACAAAAAAAACAAACTTTACCTCTTTATAATTATTAGTGTAGATGGCGAAGTTATTTGGTGCTGTATTTTTCTATTTGATCAATGTTAAAAATTTGAAATAGTTTAAAGTATTCGACTGCATTTAAGTGGTGGCCGAGTGGTAACGTCTAACGGCTTACGAGTTGTAGGTTCAAACCGAGCCAGGCGTATTACTTAGTGTAATTTATTTCATCACCACTGCTCTCAAAACGGTAAAGGAAAACATCGTGAGGAAACCGGCATGTCCTAGAATCAAAAATTCGAAGGCATGTGACATTCACCAACCTGCACTGGACCCGCGTGGTGGATTACGGCCTATTCCTTTCCCTAGAGAGGAGGCCTGAGTCCCAGCAGTGGGGACATCAAAAAGGCTGATGATAATGCTAAAAGGTTCTGTGCATAAACTAAGCTAAAAGAAGAAAAAATAAAAGTACCATTTGTTTCTTGCAGGTAAACAGATACTTGCACGACCAGCCCGGCATGACGCATTCGCTCCACATGCACTTCGAGGTCCTCGCCAACTTCAAGAGCATGCAGGACTGCATACCAGTGGGTATACCGGATACCTCTGATGAAGAGGCTTAATTAGCGATGCGCGATGCCGAAACGTTTTATTCGATTGTTCGAACATCTCGATTATTCGACTTTATCTCGAGTCCAACTGGGTCTGTTTTTCCGGGTGAGTTGTTCCTCGATGGTTTAGGGCTATATTTCAACACACACTATGGCAGCGCGACCAGCCATGGTGTCCCGGTGAAATATAGACTAGACACCAGAGTCGCCACACATCCGAGCTGGTCGCCCCACCGAATTGGTTGCGCAACCTAACGGACACCAGGTGAGTAACTCTCTATAGAGCTGTATACATTTTGTTGGTAGCGGCGACTGGTCGCTCCGCCATGGTGTCTCTGTGGATAATAGCCCTTAGGGTTCCGCCGTGAGAGTGGCTGATACCAAAATGAAGAATCGAAAACTAGCGGTTGATTCCGTTGACACTAAACAATCGAAAAATATCTCGATTTATTTTGTAGAACGGTGAGTTGATATTGGTTGACTTGATGGTTTATTTTAACGTCTCCGATTCTTTTGATTGTTAAAACATCTCGGAATTGCCCATCGCTAGGCATAATAACTTCAAGATAGTGCGAGTTGGAGGCTTTGCCATGACGTGATAAAATATCAGGCGTGCGAGCATGAAGGAGGGACGGAGCTATACATCCTATACAAGGTGTAAGGGACTGCCCTCCACAAACTTTGAGGGCTTGATCAGTAGAGGAAACTGAACAACCATCCACAAAAAAGCAAAAAAAATATCGGCCTCGCCATACACATTGTCCAATCAAGTTTATCATTTTGTATGGTGAGGCAGATTTTTTTTTTCCTTTCCTGAAAAAAAATCTTGTGTAAGGTGGTTCAGTTTCGTCTATGGAGCAAACCCTTAAAGTTTGTGGAGGGCTGTCCCTTATACCTTGTATAGGGTGACTGGTAATTAGTGACCGATAATTATACACGTGATTGTACTTATGCTTATTTATTTATTTATTTATTATATTCTTTATTGTACACCGCGCTTGAACAAAAAAGATACAGGACAAACATTATTCAAAATAAGTGTACAATGGGCGGCCTTATCGCACAGGGCGATCTCTTACAGACAACCTTTAGATGGACTGAAAGAGAGTAGAAAGATATAGGGCTGTCAGTGTACATCAGAATAATACAAATATGAAATAACAACACAAATACATACATATAGTCTAAGATCCGATTAAGAACGACCTTCATCGGTCTGTTTAATGGATGAAACGTATTTTATTATAAATTTAGTGTATTAAATAATATATCGCGGGTGGGTTGCCTAAGAAATTCCTGGCCAGACTATTATTAATTTAAAATTGAAAATTTATTTTATTTTTAGAAAATTGCACAACCGTTATCCATACCAGATTTTTTTGCAGACAACACTATAACATCGTATTCGTAATGAAACAGCGTTTATTTTGATATAGAATTTGTTGTATATAAAAAAATACACACCTGTTTATGCATACCTGTTTATACCTGGCAACCCATAGCTATGCCAGGAAACAAATAGGCAACCCAACATTTTTATGTTCTAAAGGCTTTACTCTTTCGGTTAGTATTAAATTTATTCGTTAAACACACCGGTGCATTTTACAAAAAAAAAAAAAAATGTTTGGCCAGGAATTTCTCAGGCAACCCACCCGCGTTATATTATTTAATATACTAAATTTATCATAAAATAGGTTTCATCCATTAAACAAACCGGTGAAGGTCGTTCTTAACCGTATCCTGGACTAATACATTACAAAAAATATACTAATAAATATTAAATATGTAATCAAGCCAGGAGAAGACAAAATCAAAGTGAAAAGTAATGCTCCTTCACCATTTTTAGGGTTCCGTAGCCAAATGGCAAAAAACGGAACCCTTATAGATTCGTCATGTCTGTCTGTCTGTCTGTCCGTCCGTATGTCATAGCCACTTTTTTCCGAAACTATAAGAGCTATACTGTTGAAACTTAGTAAGTAGATGTATTCTGTGAACCGCTTTAAGATTTTCACACAAAAATAGAAAAAGAGCAATAAATTTTGGGGGTCCCCATACTTAGAACTGAAACCCAAAAAATTTTTTTTCATCAAACCCATACGTGTGGGGTATCTATGGATAGGTCTTCAAAAATGATATTGAGGTTTCTAATATCATTTTTTTCTAAGTTGAATAGTTTACGCGAGAGACACTTCCAAAGTGGTAAAATGTGTGTCCCCCCCCCCTCTAACTTCTAAAATAAGAGATGATAAAACTAAAAAAAAATATATGATGTACATTACTGTGTAAACTACCAACGAAAATTGGTTTGAACGAGATCTAGTAAGTAGTTTTTTTTTAATACGTCATAAATCTAAAAAATACACTATTATTAAAACATCGATCAAAGTTACAACGAACTAGAAGAACTTTTATATTATGTTACTTGCTGCTACGGAACCCTCAATGGGCGAGTCCGACTCGCACTTGGCCGGTTTTTTAAACGTTGGCAGCGTTTGAGCACGTCTCACTTCAATAGGTAACGCATTCCACAAACGAGCAGCTTGGACTGTAAACGATTTGTCAAAAAACGATGTGGAAATGTGGAATGCATACGAATACTTAATTTCAGATTATCCGACGATCTCAAGGACCTAGAATGTGTGTCAAAAAGGAACTGAAAGCGTTCTTTAAGATAAAAAGGAGTAGAAGGATTAAAGAGCACATTATAAAGCAATGAAAGTATATGAGCATTGCTTACAGACAACATTCCCTAAGAAACTTTTTTTGTACTCATTATTTAACCGGAACATGTAGGTACCTACACTGATTACATGCACCGATCCAGTTTGCAAGCGGCGCGGGTGCACTATCACTATTATACACTGATTACATACACCGATCCAGTTTGCAAGCGGCGCGGGTGCACTATCACTATTATACACTGATTACATACACCGATCCAGTTTGCAAGCGGCGCGGGTGCACTATCACTATTATACACTGATTACATACACCGATCCAGTTTGCAAGCGGCGCGGGTGCACTATCACTATTATACACTGATTACATACACCGATCCAGTTTGCAAGCGGCGCGGGTGCACTATCACTATTATAGATAAAGTACATGAGACAACGGCGTTGCGCGGCTAACACCTGAGAGGTCGCAGGCGCGTGCGCGGGAATTTGCGCGAACAGCTGTTTTATTATTGTGATAAAACTAATGAGTATAAAAAAAAATTTGGGAAAGACGTTTGTAATCATGAGCCACGTGTATAAGTATCGGTCACTAATTACCAGTCACCCAGAGCTCCATCCCTTTAATAGTTCAGCTTAGCTCGTCAAATGGATCAGCTAAAAAGCTCGCGGTAGGGCCTCAGGTAGAATCAATTTAATGGCGGCATGGAACACTCTGAAACTAACGAATAAACGATATTAAAAGTAACCCTGTATTATTAATCATATAAACGAAAATTGTGTATGTTCTGGCCATTTTGGACAGTATTTATGATGATAACGTTCTGTACAAGTATCAAGCATAGAGTATATTTTTTTGGGCAATATTAATTTATAATTTCAGACTGAGAATTAACGGAGTTACTTTGGTTCATCTAATTAAAAGTTAGAATATAAATATTGCTTTGGCTAACTGGCCAGAATACCTACTACTACAAAAGTTGGAACTCTCGTTGTATTGCTGCTTTTTGGATGGGTTGTGAAAAATCGAGATAGGTTAATTTTTGGACGAAGTTGGATAATTAAGAAGGAACATTGAAGAAGGTTGTGGGAAAAAAATTGTGAAAACTCAAGACTGTGAGACTTGAGGAAATATCAAATTAAGTTTTATTCAAATATTTTTCTGGGCAGACACTTTCTATGCCCTAACAAGCCATAGAGGCTTAGAATTAAGATTATTTTTTCAAATGTGCAATTGTCTATGATAGGTTTCAAAAAGAGTTTTAAACTCGCATGCTTCTTTTACGAGAGGTCTTCTCAAGAACTGATTTTTGTTTATTAATTAAATAACGACTATTTGTTATTTATTTATAATTCTAAGTTAATATTGTGAGATTAAGTTATTTAAGCGGGTTGTTGAAACTTGTTTGACATTACTAATGAATTTTGTCATTTTAAACTATGTTCCAATTGCCAATAAGTACATTTTACTGTATTTAAGCCGTCGTCTTAGTATATAATGAAGCTAATTCCTCGCTTTTTTAATGTTAATTGTATAACGCACCCTCTCCAAGAGTCGCATTGTGGCAATCTTAGATTAATCCTGTAGGGACTTTGACTTCCAAGGACAAGAGTCTGATGTACTGGAAGTCTCTGTAAACGGGATTTACTTATCTATGGTAATCCTGCTCTAATTTATACATCTGCGTCTAAACCCCGAATTCTCATTTCCACTTAACTGTCTATGGTCGTCTCCACTAGATTGCAAATGGACACTTATATTGTGCGTTTCACTCCTTCGCCGTAATGTTGGCTCCCCTGTCTGTCTACAGAAAAAAGAAGGGAAAAAGAAAAGAGTTGCCTACTCTACCAAATTTTTTTGCACGAAATGTGAAACGAAATCGATTTTAACGGTACTCGCACCACTTTATGGAGAATTATGAGAAAATGGGGTTTTTTTTTTAAATCTGTTCTAAAAGGAAGTTGTTAATGGAGAAGTACAATATTGTGGCGTGGCATTTTCAGTATTTGAAAGAATTGCAGGACAGTCGAAATGGTGCCCAGCGTCGTGTATTTTATTCAAAAATAGTTTTTACAGTTTCCAAAAGAAAAAAAAAACAAACATATAAGACAATAAAGTTTTTGTCAAAAGTAATGAAATATCAGTTAATCTGGGGCAATTTTAAGTAATTTCATTGCTCAAAATATAGCAAAACTGTTTTTCCTTATTGCCAACATTACGGCGAAAGTGAAACGCACAGTATATGTTGAGAATTCGAGACTAATATATAAGTAATATGTGCAATAAATGTGTTTTACTTAATTGACTTGTACTGGTTGCAAGAAAGCAATATTAATTAATATAACCACCTACCATATTGACCCTAGGTGTACTTTTTATTGTGTACTTGTAAAGGACCTGTATTTTTTTAATAGTATAATAGTGTATTGATTCTTCAATATTTTTTGTGAACGCAAGAATTTCTGGCAATACAAAATTAATGTATATTTTCGAGTACCTGTTACCCCCTAAAAGTATTTTTTAAGGCTAGGCTGGGCCTACAAATTATCATTTAAAAGATAAAACTATGTTTAGGAAGAAAACGAATTCATGTAATTCAATGTACTACGCGTTCCAAATGAGAATAGGACCGATTCCTACGTTTTGACGTCTCGTCGTACTGTCAAATCGAAGAAATTTTGGCAAAATTGAAGAACTTACAGATGAGTAAAAGTGAAGAACTGGATTAAGTTCACAGTTCATAAATAAATTAAATTTTTCGTAATTTAATTAATGTTTAAAAAATTCTTTCCTCGATTTGACGGTAAATCGTGACGTCACAACATGGCGGGCGATCCTATTCTCATTTGGAACGCATTGTAATAATTGTATAGTGTAAATAAATTGCTTTAAAAGGGACATTTATTTGGATAGAATGAAATTGATCTCAATTTGTTGAATAAAATTATTTTTAAAGCAAACAGTGTATTTTCATTTTGTTTGATGTCTCTCCTTCCCCGAAGAGTACCCACCCATCATAGATTTTATTTCATTACAGTAACCGATCGATTGAATCGAAAGAGCATTGTATCTGACACAGCCGTGAGACAATGTTGTAGTTTTTTAATTTAATTTTAAGTTTCTACGTTTCTAATATTTAGTTATATAGAGGTCAGTGCTATGAATGATAAATGTCTACTCTTTCTTCTTACTTTCATCCCACCAGTTGGTCCAGTAAGAATCTCAAAAACTGGAACACCTAGCAAAGATCTGTTTTCTCCCAAATGTCACTAAGGACCAACGCTGCGTAAAGCGGGAGCCCGCGCGTGCATCAGTCGCGTGTGTCGTGTGCGGCGGTCCCCGGAGCGGGAACCGGTGTGTGCATCTGGATTGAGGGCCCATTTTTTAAATTCTTATGAAACGAAACGAGATTTACAGGGAATTTAGTTAAAAATTAGTAAAACTTAAAGCAATGAGCCATAAATTTCTTAAACGTAACATAAAAAAGTTATGATTAAATAACGTGGGCCCTCAATCCAGACGCTTGCATAAAGAGGCATAGTCTAAATCTCGGAAAGTACGATGTCTGGGTAAATAATTATTATTTAGGATTTTAGTTAAGAACTTCTACAACAAACAACAAGCAGATTTACATTCAAAATCAAAGTTCGCGAGTTGATTCGTAAAAAGTTGGCAGTAGTTTCATCACAGCGTTAATGTTTTTCTATTGTCGATTTGGACCAATTATTTGACTATTTTAGTGCATTTATGTAGTGTATTAATTTGAGTATGTATTGTATAGTTGTATATATTTATTCTATGGTTTATTAGTATATCTATTCTATGGTCTATTAGTATTTAAATTCTTGTATTTGTCTTTTTCTCACTCTTTTATTGCACCTACCACTACTTTTTCTCCGCATCACCCAAAGGTTGACTGGAAGAGAATGCCTAAGGCATTAAGTCCGCCTCTGTACCCATGTGCATAAAGTGTTAAATAAATAAATAAATAAATAAATAATACCCGGCCCCATCAACTCAGAAAAAATCCTGAAAGTACAGCGCCAACTCTCGGGAACTAATTAATGCATAGGTACCAGAAGAAGTTTTCGGTGGTAATTTTGGATTGCGAGAACCGATTTTAATAATTCTTTTTTTGTTTGAAAGAAGATACGTTCAGGATAATAAAATATGTAAACGAAGTTAAAAAAAAATGCTTGCATATACGATTATACTACAAACTTAGTCCAGAAATTATTTTGAACAGCCTTTTTGTCTTTTTTGACCAAAAATTTTCTTTCCATCAAGTTCAAAATGATTTTCCTAGAAATCCCTTATAAAGTTCTACTTTTCAGATTTTTTTCATATTTTCTAAACTTATGGTTCAAAAGTTAGAGGGACACACACACATTGTTTTTTACTTTTGGAGCGATTATTTCCGAAATTATTGACATATCAAAAAATGATTTTAGTAAACCCCTATTCATTTTTAATACATATCCAACAATATATCACAAGTTAGGGTTGAAATTAAAAAAAAATCACTTCCCACTTTACATATAAGGGGGCTACCCCAATATTTTTTTTTTTTTCAATTTTTATTTTACCACTTTGTCGGCGTGATTGATATGTACCATATTGGTACCAAATTTCAGCTTTCTAGTGCTAATGGTCACAGAGATTAACCGAGGACAGACAGACAGACATGGCGAAACTATAAGGGTTCCTAGTTGACTACGGAACCCTAAAAATCCGCTAGGATGTTCCGTGGGTAAAAATAACGAACTTCTATTCATACTTTTAATTCCTGTTTAACTTCTGTTTAAAATATGATGCTTCAATGATTGAGCAATGATTGTATTAGCCGTGCGGAGTCTGTCAGTGATTTTAACAAATATAAATTATTAACTTCGGCCAGGTTTCGCCCGTTTGAAAGTAGAAAATAACCTATGTTAGTTACTCAGTGATATTGTAGGATTCTACTGGTGAAAGAATTTTCAAAATCGGCCCAGTAGTTTTTGAGTTTATTTATGAGCGGCTTCGCCCGCGTCAAAGTACAAACTATATCCTATGTCCTATGTTACTTAGTGATAAAGTAGGATTCTACTAGTGAAAGAATGTTAAAAATTTGTGCATTACTTTTTGAGTTTATTCATTACAAACAAATAAAAAACTTTTCTTTTTATAATATTAGTATAGATGTAGTTAGCAAAGAGGCCTGCGAAAAGAAGACTGTTCTATTATGTTCTATATTATAGAAGTAGGTACATCGGTGGTTCCAGGATAGAGTACAAGAGTTTCAGCTGTTACGACAACTTCGTGCCGAGCAACAACGCAGGCGTGCCGGAACATACGCCCACGCATGGAGCCCTGCTTCATCTAGAAAGGTAAACTGCTTTCCATGTGCGTACCCAGGCTGTTGGGGGGCAAATCAGATTTTTCATTCGCACTTAGGCAAATAAATGAACGTAACTAAAAAAATAAGACTTTTGCCATTAAATATTAACTATACAATAGCTATTTTAAAAGTAACTTTCGAGGGTCTTCAGCAAAACGGTTTGTGAAGTCTTCCGTGAAAGAATCGCCCATAGCGTTAACAAATATTCTTTGATATTTAAATTCACTTTTCTGAAAAAAACATTATTTTGTAATTATCTTTTATCAAGCACGCATCACTTCTAAGTAAGACTTGATATGGTGACCAATAATATAGGGGTCAAAAAGAAAAAAATCAGATACCTATGTGATATGCAGATACCTAAGCAATCTTGTCTTTCCGTAGGCTTCTCCAAGGAGTCAGCAACAGGATAAAAAGTTTCCCAGCATCAGAACTGACCGAGGCGTTCTCTCCGGTCACTTTGCCTGAAGACATTGACATTGAAGATTTACACGTGAGTTCTTCTTGCAAAAAATGGTGGCAAACCCGTATCTAAGTGCCCATCACGTAGCCACCACGTGTCTTGGTGATCTGGGCCACCACTGTTCTATAGAAGTAGTTAGTAGACGAAACGAACGAACTACCTGCCACAATTTTTTTTATTAGGAAACGAAAAATAATTTGGCCTCTCCATACAAACTGTCCAATTAAGTTTTTAATTTTGTATGGTGAGGCTGATTTTTTTTTAAATAATAATAATAATCATTTATTTCACTCTCTTCACAAAGCTATACTAATGAATGTGTAATTCTCACACAAGGTACAAAAAAAACTAATTACACTCAATTAATACTATTAACAATAAACAAGTGGTTTAAGTAATATTAATGCACACATGTAACACTTTGTGAGAGCTTGGAGTCAATAATATCATGACTGGCCTGTTGGTCTAGTGGTGAGTGACCCTGACTGCTATGCCGGAGGTCGTGGGTTCGATTCCCACCATTACAAATGTTTATGTGATGAGCATGATCATTTTTTCTGTGTCTGGGTGTAATTTATCTATAATATGTGTGTATTTAGAAATATATGTATAAGTATTTTAATCAGCTGTCTAGTACTCATAACACAAGCTCTGCTTAGCTTGGGACTAGACGGCGTCGTGTGATAGTTGTGGAATTTTTTTTTTTTTTAATTGAGATAAACTAGTGCTTGACTGCGATTCCACCTGATGGTAAGTAGCGATGCAATCTTTGATGGTGAGGCGCACTATCCCATTATTAATAATAATAATGGGATAGTGCGCCTAATAATGGGATACCCTGTGTGACGGATAAACCACCTCACCCCAAATTAGTGCCGTTGCTTAATTAATTATTTGTAAATCCATACATGAACATTGTTAACAATTTTGCGAGAATACTGACTAAAAAAAATAATTTTCCTTTAAATAAAGAAAGGGGATTGCCCATTTGAGGCCATGAGCGGTCAATTGACTAGAGAAAAAAATACTTTGTTCATTAATTTTGCCATAAAAAATATGTATTCCCTTAGTTCCAAATGAGCGCCACTATAAACAATAAGTGCTAAATAAAAAGTAACTTTATGGAAAAAATAATCGTTTTATCGTTGATAGTTATATTTGATGTCCGTCTTTGGCCTGGAACACCATAGAGGCTGGGCAATCCCCTTTAGAGTAGCGTTGAAAGGCCTCCAACAAGGTCGACCGATGACCTGGTCAGGGTTGCGGGAATCCGATGGATGCGTGATGCACAGGACCGGTCATTGTGGCGACGCTTGGGGGGCGCCTTCGTCCAACAGTGAGCGTCTTTCGGCTGATATGATGATGATGATGACAGTAATATTATTTATGGTTACAGAACATCAGACCATAAAAAGGGATAGTGATGACTTCTTTGTACCTCAGATATAAGTTCCGATTCGGAACCAAAATCGGAATCGAAAGGCGATGGTGTATGTAACATTATCATCAAAAGATCCGTACTTCGAAATTCAAAACGATCCTCTTCCGTCTATACAGTTGCCATCACGGATCTTGAACACTTGCGCAGAAGTCAAATATTCGGTCTCTTTAGTGGTGCGAAGTGCGACGCGGGGGCGGGGAGTGTCAGTGATTGGCTGGCCGCGGCCGCGCCATCGCGTCATTGACATCATTCATTCATTCACTGCGTTAATGCATGTATCTAACAACGAAGACGATTGGCTCGCCAATGTATGGAATGCGCAAAGCGATCCCCACTCTGACGCCAAGCGTTCAAGATCCGTGATGGCAACTGTCAGCAACAATACAATGTTTACATAGAATTGTCAAATAATACTCAAGATGGAACTCAAAGGGTTCCACCTTTTCCAAAAATTAAAATATTACTTTTTACTAGAAAAATTTAACTCGAAGTATCCAGCAATGTATTTATGTGCCCCATTGTAACGAAACCATAGCGCGATCTAACTCGATCCCAACGCCATCTATCGAGGCATGAGACAACTCTATACATTTCAACAGCAGTGGGTTAGCTATTCGTGTGTTACGTGTGTAGAATTTTAGTAATATTTAAATTCACTTTTCTGAAAAAGCAACCTTTAAGTTTTATTTATATTTATCTAAAATTTATTGTCTTCCTTTTATCAAGCACGCACGACTTCTAAGAGTATCAATATATATATTTTTTTCGTGTTTTGAGAGTATTTATTGTCTCAAACATCCAAAATTATTTTGGTTCATGGAATGGTTTTTTTAGAAATGTAGTAAATAAGTAAGAATAACAAATAAAGACAGAGAAGATATTTCTTCGGTTTATCTTCATTTATTTTTCCTTACAAAGCAAAATTAAAAAAACAAGCAGAATTAATCGACGTGATTTTATCGATAACGATATTATTGATGCAAAATTGACTTGTGCATCACTATGTTTACTGACATTTTTGCATCTGCCAATCACAACCGCTGCATGTTCCCCCGTCCCCTGTCCCGCGCTAGTGAATCGTGTGCCTAGACGAAATCGCTCTATCAGCTCTCAAGTGGTTTAATTCTCTTTGGCCCACCCCTAACGTTTTGGTTTCAAACACGAAACTTAGATGAAAAACTAAAATTAATTAAGTAAAGTTTTTGACATCAATTTATAGATAAACAATGAGAGTTTCATTGCACTTCGTTTAAAAGTCATAGATTTTTTAAATTAATTTAACAGACTTACTTATACCACGAGCAAGTTGAAACCACGCTTAACGATGCGCAGGAGATAATTTCGGATCATTGACATTACCCGAGCCGCTTAGACCAAAGTCGTTACAATGGTCTAGCCTAGAAACATTGATAGATACTTCTAACTTACCTCATCATGTGCGCGTCTCCAGGAGTCAGGGTCTTGACGTAATGGAACTCGTAGATGAGCTGGTTGAGGACCACGCAGCCCTTGCTGAACCCCACCAGGGTGAGCTGCGTCTCGTCTAGGGAGAACTTGTCTCTCCACCACAGAGGATCTGTGTCGCTGCAACTGATGGAACAATTGGTTTTATAATAAGAACGGGCGATTATATATTTACTCTCGACTTAAATACCCATAGGTTGTAGCTATCAGCAAACACAGAGTCTGGCAAAAAATTCTATAGATATAGTATTACCCATAATAAATGTGTTCCCAAAAACTAAAGTCATTAATTGTGTGTGTCTGTGTGCTAAATAAACTTCATTTCTTTCTTTCTTTCTTTGCTTAAGAAATAAGTCAACATCATTTTAAATCCTCGTCATTTATACCGCATACATCGAAGGACTGTAACAATTTGCCTGCTGCGGTCTTCCCGTCCTATTATAATTTAGGTTTCTTCAAAGCTAAAGTGAATAGGCTCTTAGAAACTAGTGCGCCATCGTTCGTGACCAGGCCGTAACCCGTCATGTTAAGGCCCCAGATACATTAAAGTAAACGCGACAGTAGATACAGTACAACATGAACAACATCCATTGGAACTAAACCTACTCACGGCTTGTGCTCCGGCGGGTCGCGGGGCAGTTCGGGCTCGTGGGAGCCGCTCGCCGACGCCTTCGTGCCGTTGGACTTGTTGGCTTCAGCCGGGTGGATGGCCGAGTTCTGGAGATGTGGTTATAAGGTTAAAAGAAGGTCTGTTAAATTAAGTAAGTAGTTAAGACTATGTGGATAATTTTTTGTTCTTTTCCGTCACTTTGACGTATGTCTGGCAATTTGAGTACTTCTGCAGCCTACCCAATTGTCCTTTCCTTGGTATTGTTCGTCAAATCGTTGAACTCCTTGGTAGTCCTCCGTGGTAGTTGAGCTATACGAATACTGATAAATGCTTGTACTGACTGGACAGGTCCACTCAAATCTGTGTGGTTATTTCCTCAAAAGTCCATCTCAGACACTAATCTGCATTGTTCTCTTATGATTTAACCATTACATGTATGGACTTTAAAAGAGACTTTGAGCCCTGAGTTTGTTTCGGTGTTTCTTCTCAGGGTAGTCAGCTAGGAAACACCGGCCTCAACTACATAGTTTAAACTGACAAAAAAAATTACGTGTAAAAGTGTTTAAAAAAACCTGTTTGCAAAATAAATATTATTGTATAGTCATTGGGGTGGGCCGATTTTTTTGCACGCACGTGTACGTCCTGTGTACTTGCCTAATCTCCATTAAAATTTACTACCCTGAACTTAATTTCTATCTGGAGGATTTCCTTGTCACGGACCGACTTTGACAACTTAACCTAATTTGGGTCGTAGAGTCCGTCTAATGAAAGCGTGACCTGAGAAAAGGAGGTTACAACCAAAAATTTTGAATGTGGTATTATTGAAATAGTAGGAGAAAAAAGTTTTGATACTAGAGTATTTTTTGTATTTATGACAATTGTATAATAGTTAATCTTAGTCAAAAACATGTGTGTAGACTTAATTATTTGGTGGGTGTATGGTAAAGGTCAATAATACACAAAATGTTAGTTATTATCCTAAATTATTTTATTTTATCTGATCTCTCAAATGTCGCTATATAATATTCAAATAATATTCTTTATTTACCATTTGGCCTTCTGGCAAGAATACCAAGTGCACAACACCGCGATAGTCAAATAAAATGGTCAACATGATTTCAACTTCATCACGTCTCGCCAACACTAATAATGTGTTTCAAGATTGTTGGGTTGGAATCGATTCGTTTTAGCCTAGAGAAAATTTAGATCTTCTGGGATTAGTCAAGTGGGAACATGTTTTATACTCCAATGATTGTTTCAAATGATACGGATCGACTCGTGAGACACAAAAAGTTCAACAGCTCTCAAACTTGAACTAGGATTTCAGTCACTATTTCCTTCACTTTCGCAATTTTAACTTCAGTTGAAGATTTTGATGCACTACCAGACAAAGTGAGGCAAATCTTTCATTACATCTCAAATGCTTTTGAACGCATTCTACCACTCACTAGCATGTGTTTTTGATTAAGTCGATTCACCAAAAGCCTTCTTTGTTCGATGTTTTTGTCCATTATGAAACTCGCAATATGTCAGATTATCTAAAAATATAAGAAAAAAATATATCATTATGTCCTAAATATAGAATCTATACCTTTTTTGTCCTATGATGAGTTCCCTGACAGTTCATTTTTTTCCGTGGCACGCATACTACTTTAGATTACTAAAAAATAAACTGGCAAAAAAAATAAAAATGAAATGATAAAAAAAATATTGTCTTTCGTAAATTAATAAGTAAATTATTGTGGTTATAATTAACTGTTAATAAATTAAGTAAATAAAATAAAAAAGTATAGAACTTAAAAATGTGTAATGCGTTAAACGGAACTTCTGCCAATAGAGATTGACACTACTCGACGACACACTAATCGACAAAATCGGAGCGGCCATCTTGTAATCGCATGTAACGGCAGAAAATTGGACTATTGGAAAATTGGTCTATTAAACAATACGGCCGACGGAATGTGTCTGGGAGTATTGGCAACTTGATTTTAAAGATATTGCCTACAAAATACGTAAAAATCAGCTTTGAGAAAATACGTGAAGTTACATCATTTTTTTTGGAGCTTTAAATCGTCTGTTAAACAATACGGCCGACGGAATGTGTCTGGGAGTATTGGCGACTTGATTTTAAAGATATTGCCTACAAAATACGTAAAAATCAGCTTTGAGAATTTACGTGAGGTAAGTAATAATTTTATGTACCTTGATTACCTGATACCTGATAATTGGCCGTCTAAGCAAGCTAGCAGGTAGGCATGCGTTCTTAGTACAAACTAATAGTACTCAATTGTCCACATCATTTCGTTCGTCAGAAAATACATGACGTCTGGCGGCCTTAGGATCTTGGACTAGTAGACTAGTTCTTGCGTGAAAGAGTAACAAACATCCACACACACATACAAACTTTCACATTTATCATCTATAAATCTAAAATCGGTAATCCGATTCCATTTTCTTTGCCAACTGATTCGTTATTGTAAAAAATCGATTAAATTTCGTTAGGTCACATCACTATAATTGTCAGACAAGAACTGTCAGGGAACTCATCATAGGACAAAAAAGGTATAATAATATTAGTCGACAAAGATCAAGATTATAACGTCATACTAACTTAAAAATTCAGAAATCGTATGTAAACATTGTTGGTTTTCATTGAAAACACCTTCTTTCTCTTCTTGTTTTTATTTGAACTTATTAACCATAGTGTGTAGCAGTTTTTGCACGTTACTGTTTATTGTTTTTCCCATAATTAAGCAATTATTCTTGAAAAATAAATATCCGTTTCCAAAACTGACAATTGCAACCATAGACTTTGACGTAATTTTTTTCAGCAAAACAATGTTGCCAATTTAATTTAAAAAAAAAACTCCAGGTTACGCTTTCAGTAGACGCACTCTATCTCTTTTATTATTTAGGCACGACCATCGACTTATATTCGAGCGATAGACAAGCCCTTTCATGGAAACTATTTGTCAAAATACTGAAAATTTTAAACATAAGTTCGCTGCAGCGCTACATTGGCAATATGTCGTCTAACAGAACTATTAAAACGTGCAGCGCTAAGATAGCTTTAGAGGAATATTTTTTTCGCGAACAAAATGTCTTAAGCGCCCTAAATTTCGTGGGACTTACTCGTTTCGTTCAACATAGTGTAATGTTCAAGGTATACAGTCGACATTACACCTGAGTCGACTGAATTGAGTGTTCGGCACGCCTAATCTAGTGCCTAGTACATATATATTGTTGGGCACGACCATGAGCAGCATTTTGATAATACCCATATGTCTGTTCCAGGTTCATGTCTCGCATAGCGGACATGTACTGGCTGGACGGCGGACACGCGGGCGGCAAGAACACCTGGATCACGTCGCGCAGTCTCCTGGAAACTCTCACCAGGCTCAGTAAGTGACACCTGCTTCCTTTAGCAGTCTTCTGCTATAGTCTATTCACGTTAAGAAGATAGTGACTTGTGGCGACATCTATGACGCCACATATGAACTACAAGAAATACGAACTCTTACATCGCGCAAATGTATACCTATATGTCTCTACAAGTTGAATGACCTTGAAAAATAATTGTCGTTTTGGCACGGTTGTACGAAATTTTTTTGGCCGAAAATTTTGGTTTCTGTACCTTTGTTTTTCCTAAAAAAAAATCTAGAAAAAGTTTTTTTTGGCGATTTACGTAAAAACGCGCAATTACGTAATAATTATACCTGGGGGCGTTCAACGGGAGTTCCCCCACGCGATTTGAGTATATCCGACAGCCTCAAATCATCTATCGGGCTGTTCCCCACACCAGACATAACATTCGTCTGGTCGGAGGATCCTCCCTTTTCAACGGAGGTATGTGGGATTTTACACTATGTTCCGGATAACTCCAAACTGGTGACCCTCGACAAAATCAGGTTTTAAAATTAAGCCATTAATATTTAAGCAAACATTTCATTGAACAGTATTTTCAAATATAATTACTTATTAAGTAATAATTTTAAAATCTAATCATATTCGTCGACGGCGTGCTGTGGCCCAGCAGGGGAAATTCACGAATCAATTGCACGAGGAATTTCTGAAAAGGAAACCGTAGGCCTAGAAGAAGACCCTAGAACGCAAAGAGCAAATGAAGGACACAGGTGTGGTTTTAGTGCCTGGGCGGAGCATCGCCGTGCCCTCGTGGGGGCGATCGGCGGCGGAGACCTCTCGCGCCGGGACTTGGTTGAGGCCGCCGCCGCCGGAATTCTGATCCCGATTTCCGGCCACCGTAGGCGCGGGCTTGCGGACAGTGAGCAATTGGTAGCTCGCTGTCCGGCCGTCCGGTAACTGTCCGGACTATAGTTGCAAAACTTCTGAAATATTCGGAATAATTCCGGAATACTTCTGGGAAAGTTTCTTTAAATCGGAATTATTCAAAATGAATTTAATTAAGATTTTTTTTTTTTTTTGCTGAAAAATTGTATTTTGCATCGATCGTCGATCGCCGCCGCCGCTGCTGCAGCGCTGGCCACAGAGTATTTTGTACGCTGGCGCTGCGACGCGCGCGCGGGCCCGACTGCCACGCAAACACGAGTCGTGCGTGCAGGCGATGGCGGTGCGGGGTGCGGTAAGAGGGGATATGCTCCCGGAGAAGTTTTCCCCCCCCGCGAGAAAGATTCGTACCCCGCAATCGAATGTTTCCGAATGTTTCCGAATATTTCGCCCGAATATTTCGCCGGATTGCCGGAATAATTCAATCGAAATAAACGTGTTTGTAAGTTAATAATTGTTCAGTGGTACATACGTAAGTAAAATATAAATGTTTATTTTAATATAAATGGGATTGATTAATGTTAGCCTGCGATTAACAGGATTTTTATTCTTTTGTTTTTAGGTAGGTACCTACTTATTTCGAAATCGAATGCTATTTTTATAAATGTCAGTTGTGAATTAAAAAACCAGGTCTAGCATTATTTGATTTGTTTTTTGAAAAAGGGTTAGAGTCTGTCTAATAAGTTAAACGACTTGGGTAATTATTAGGATATAGTGAAATCTGATGTAGTCAACACGGATTCAATAATCAAGGTTGATTAAGAGATAGAGATCATTGTTTAATAACAGAAGAACCCAGTGATAGAAGAACGTTATAAAAAGTACTGAATGTTTGTATTTTTTAAATGATTAAATATTATTACAAAATTCCCAAGTCGGTTGAGAGAGATCTCTGATTCGCGAGTCGCATAGCCCACCAAGTCAATAAAAACATTACGCGTAAATAGCCCAGTCAATAAATACATTGAATTTGTTGTTTGTGTTTGTTGTTGTTTGTTCTATGTTTGTTTTGTTTGTGTGTTTGAACGAAAAATATTAATATTATATTGTAAAAAGGGTGGGGCGCTTTGTGCCATATGTTTCGTAAGAGTCGAATCGAGCACCCCACGCTTTTCCTAAAGTCAATGACCATGACCCCTAAGTATTTGACCTAAAATGTTATCGAAAAAAAATTGATCTGTGTTATTTAGAGAAGTAGCGCTCGCCGGCGCGGTCAAAGCAGCCCTTTGGTGTCCCGGGCGTTTCCCAACATTTTTGCATTTGACCTTGAGTTCAAGGTGATTGACTTTGGTGTCAAGGTCATGCCCTATGGTGTCCCAGGTGTTTTCCAACTTTTTATACATTTGACCTTGGGGTCAAAGTCATTGACCTTGAGGTCAAGGTCTGGCCCTTGGGGTCAAAGTCATTGCCTTTGGGTGTCACAGATGATTCCCAACATTTTAATGAAGTAAAGGTTTAAGTAAAGGTCATTGCCCTTGAGATCAAGGTCATAGAATAAAGGATCATTGTGTTGTCATCAGTCTTTGATGGGTGTGCAAAGTTTTAAAAAAATCTGATCGCCCTAAGCTGGTCAAAATCGAGCTCAAAGGCGTTGATTACCAACAAATATATAGGTGAAGCTAATAAAAGCGTGTTAAAAAAAGGAGGTTATGAGTTTGAACCGTATGTATGTATGTTTGTCCGCGATCATCTCGCATTTGGCTGAACCGAATTTGATGCAGTTTTCAGAACAGTATTATTAGTCACTATATGTATATACGTGACATAAAAAAATGTTGAAACAAAAATGTTTAAGTAAAAAGATAGAACTGACTTCAATGAAGCCGGAGCACTTCAAACCACCACCAAGCGAAGACTTTATTGAAGAGGTGCACTCACAACTATAAACTTAATATATTCCTACCGCTCACAATACAACTAAAGATAATATTTTACAACTTCCAAGCGCGAAATAGGTAGTAAGGTCGATTTTCTTGGTTTTTTTTGACAGTTGAAATATTCCGAAAGTTTCGGAATATTTCGGAATACTTCCGAAGTATTCGACGGGAATGATTCGGAATTTTTCCCGCCAGCATCTATAGTCCGGACCAAGCCCAAGTTGTCGACGGCGCGCACTGTTCCCGCGCCCCTCAAGGAGTTGTCAGCAACAGCAGGGGCCCAGCCGGGTCGAAGCCTACTGGGGCCAGGGTTAGTTTCGAAAGAGCCCCGGTATGAAGGCTAGAAGGAACGGGGTGGGTCTTTTAGTCAGTAAGAGTCTGACACTATCTCCCGCTCCGCCCAAGAGCGGGGGTTGTCATTGAATGATTTTTTCCCACCATAAAAAAAGGTGTGGTTTTAGTGAATAAAAGTCTGTTACGCCTTATCGCTCCACCCTAGAGCAGAAGAAGTCATCAGATGATTTTTCTACCTCAAAAATGGCAGTCTAGAACACCATTAAAAAAGGGGGCAGTGTAGCCCACCATTAAAAAGAAAATGATTTTGTTTCAGATGTCAACGTGTTCGTCCACGTCAGTCCTTACCAAGTACAAGATGAGAGCAGACCCTGGATCGGCAGGGAGGAGAAGGCTTTCACAAGTCTTCTCAAGAAACTTGGAGCTAAGGTAAGGTTACGTTTTAATTTGTACTTTATGTCAATATCATAACAGTTTACATTTCTTTGGCTAATCTGGAAGAAACTGACTGACTGCCATATCAACGAAAAACCGGCCAAGAGCGTGTCGGGCCACGCTCAGTGTAGGTTTCCGTAGTGTCCCGTCCGTCACAATAAGTGTACCCACTTATGAGTTTAAAAAAATGCTTGCATGTACGATTATACTACAAACTTAGTCCAGAAATTATTTTGTACAACCTTTTTGTCTTTTTTGTACAAAAACTGTTCTTTCCATCAAGTTCAAAATGATTTTCCTAGAAAGCCCTTATAAAGTTCTACTTTTCAGATTTTTTTCATATTTTCTAAACTTATGGTTTAAAAGTTAGAGGGGGGGGGGGGACACATTGTTTTTTAATTTTGGAGCGATTATTTCCGAAATTATTAACATTATCAAAAAATGATTTTAGTAAACCCCTATTCAGTTTTAAATACCTATCCAACGATATATCACACATTAGGGTTGAAATTAAAAAAAAAATCACTTCCCACTTTACATATAGGGGGGCTACCCTAATAAAACATTTTTTTCCAATTTTTATTTTACCACTTTGGTACCAAATTTCAGCTTTCTAGTGCTAACGGTCACAGAGATTAAGCGAGGACGGACAGACAGACAGACATGGCGAAACTATAAGGGTTCCTAGTTGACAACGGAACCCTAAAAACCGATACTACTGGGACTAAAAGCACAAAATAGATAGGTACAGAAGACAATCTCATGTATGTACTTCACTTTTTATACCTACGCTCGGTGGACGCACACTAATGAGCGTTTGAGCCGGAACTGTTCGACGAGTGAGCCGAGACGCGACCGAGATAGCGCGCTTTGTATGTAGATTGACTTCTGTACCTATCTATTTTGTGCTAAGAGTATATAATATTGCATAAGGTTTATTTTTATGACATTGGCAAGCACTAAGAGAGGGTTTTCCAAAATTCGTCCCCTAAAGAGATGAAACGGGGGTCCAACGTTTGTGTGGAGAAACCTACTTTCATGCGAACGAAGCTGCTGCCAGAAGCTACTTTATATATAAACTAGTTTTTGCACGTACATAAAATATAACCTACTAGCTTTTGCCTGCACGGCTTCGCTCCCGCTCTTCCCTACTCCACCCTACTATACCCTACTCTACACTACTCTACCCTACCAAACTTCACAAAAACCATTTACTAAATAGTCCGAACAAAACCTAAACATTTGGTTTGGATAGGTGAGCCCGTTCTTGAGTTATAAAATTACAATTAAAAGTGGCATTGATTTATATATATATAGATGTCACTCAGGAATAAAGCAGCTTTCTGTCGGTGAAATAATTTCAGCAATCGGACCAGTACTTTCAGAGATTACCTCCTACAAACAAAAAAACAAACTTTACCTCTTTATAATTATTAGTGTAGATGGCGAAGTTATTTGGTGCTGTATTTTTCTATGTGATCAATGTTAAAAATTTGAAATATTTTAAAGAATTCGACTGCATTTAAATATAATTATGTATGTGTAGTTAGATCAGATAGAGCAGTGGTGGCCGAGTGGTAACGTCCCCGGCTTACGAGTTGTAGGTTCAAACCCAGCCAGGCGTATTACTTTGTGTAATTTATTTCATCACCACTGCTCTCAAAACGGTGAAGGAAAACATCGTGAGGAAACCGGCATGTCCTAGAATCGAAAATTCGAAGACATGTGACATTCCCCAACCCGCACTGGACCCGCGTGGTGGATTACGGCCTATTCCCTTCCCTAGAGAGGAGGCCTGAGTCCCAGCAGTGGGGACATCAAAAAGGCTGATGATAATGCTAAAAGGTTCTGTGCATAAACTAAGCTAAAAGAAGAAAAAATAAAAGTACCATTTGTTTCTTGCAGGTAAACAGATACTTGCACGACCAGCCCGGCATGACGCATTCGCTCCACATGCACTTCGAGGTCCTCGCCAACTTCAAGAGCATGCAGGACTGCATACCAGTGGGTATACCGGATACCTCTGATGAAGAGGCTTAATTAGCGATGTGCGATGCCGATACGTTTTATTCGATTGTTCGAACATCTCGATTATTCGACTTTATCTCGAGTCCGACTGGGTCTGTTATTGCGCATGGCACGTTCATTCACGAGTTGTTCCTCGATGGTTTAGGGCTATATTTCAACGCACACCATGGCAGCGCGACCAGCCATGGTGTCCCGGTGAAATATAGACTAGACACCAGAGTCGCCACACGTCCGAGCTGTTCGCGCCACGAAATTGGTTGCGCAACCTAACGGACACTAGGCGAGTAACTCTGTATACATTTTGTTGGTAGCGGCGACTGGTCGCTCCACCATGTTGTCTCTGGGAATAATAGCCCTTAGGGTTCCGCCGTGAGAGTGACTGAAGTCAAAATGAAAAATCGAAAACTAGCGATCGATTCCGTTGATACTAAACAATTCTCTATTTATTTTGTAGAACGGAGAGTTGATATTGGTTGATTGGTTTATTTTAACGTTTCCGATTTTTTCGATTGTTAAAACATCTCGGAATTTCCCATTGCTAGGCATAATAACTTCAAGATAGTGCGAGTAGGAGGCTTTGCCATGACGTGATAAAATATCAGGCGTGCGAGCATGAAAGAGGGACGGAGCTATACATCTTATATAGGGTGACTGGTAATTAGTGACCGATAATTATACACGTGATTGTACTCATGCTTACAGACAACATTCCCTAAGAAACTTTTTTTGTACTCATTATTTAACCGGAACATGTAGGTACCTACACTGATTACATGCACCGATCCAGTTTGCAAGCGGCGCGGGTGCACTATCACTATTATAGATAAAGTACATGAGACAATGGCGTTACGCGGCTAACACCTGACAGGTCGCAGGCGCGTGCGCGGGAATTTGCGCAAACAGCTGTTGTATTATTGTGATAAAACTAATGAGTATAAAAAAAAAATTGTGAAAGACGTTTGTAATCATGAGCCACGTGTATAAGTATCGGTCACTAATTACCAGTCACCCAGAGCTCCATCCCTTTAATAGTTCAGCTTAGATCGTCAAATGGATCAGCTAAAAAGCTCGCGGTAGGGCCTCAGGTAGAATCAATTTAAAGGCGGCATGGAACACTCTGAAACTAACGAATAAACGATATTAAAAGTAACCCTGTATAATTAATCATATAAACGAAAATTGTGTATGTTCTGGCCATTTTGGACAGTATTTATGATGATAACGTTATGTACAAGTATCAAGCATAGCGTATATTTTTTTGGGCAATATTAATTTATAATTTCAGTCTGAGAATTAACGGAGTTACTTTGGTTCATCTAATTAAAAGTTAGAATATAAATATTGCTTTGGCTAACTGGCCAGAATACCTACTACTACAAAAGTTGGAACTCTCGTTGTATTGCTGCTTTTTGGATGGGTTGTGAAAAATCGAGATAGGTTAATTTTTGGACGAAGTTGGATAATTAAGAAGGAACATTGAAGAAGGTTGTGGGAAAAAAATTGTGAAAACTCAAGACTGTGAGACTTGAGGAAATATCAAATTAAGTTTTATTCAAATATTTTTCTGGGCAGACACTTTCTATGCCCTAACAAGCCATAGAGGCTTAGAATTAAGATTATTTTTTCAAATGTGCAATTGTCTATGATAGGTTTCAAAAAGAGTTTTAAACTCGCATGCTTCTTTTACGAGAGGTCTTCTCAAGAACTGATTTTTGTTTATTAATTAAATAACGACTATTTGTTATTTATTTATAATTCTAAGTTAATATTGTGAGATTAAGTTATTTAAGCGGGTTGTTGAAACTTGTTTGACATTACTAATGAATTTTGTCATTTTAAACTATGTTCCAATTGCCAATAAGTACATTTTACTGTATTTAAGCCGTCGTCTTAGTATATAATGAAGCTAATTCCTCGCTTTTTTAATGTTAATTGTATAACGCACCCTCTCCAAGAGTCGCATTGTGGCAATCTTAGATTAATCCTGTAGGGACTTTGACTTCCAAGGACAAGAGTCTGATGTACTGGAAGTCTCTGTAAAGGGGATTTACTTATCTATGGTAATCCTGCTCTAATTTATACATCTGCGTCTAAACCCCGAATTCTCATTTCCACTTAACTGTCTATGGTCGTCTCCACTAGATTGCAAATGGACACTTATATTGTGCGTTTCACTCCTTCGCCGTAATGTTGGCTCCCCTGTCTGTCTACAGAAAAAAGAAGGGAAAAAGAAAAGAGTTGCCTACTCTACCAAATTCTTTTGCACGAAATGTGAAACGAAATCGATTTTAACCACGGAACAGTAAAAACAGTGGAAGAAGTAAGTAGGCGTGGCACTGTCGCCGCTAGTAAGAAACGCGTTGCACACTAGCTGTTCAAGCGCTCTCATTCTTTAACTAGACTGCGCAACATAATAATTAACGAAAAATAATATTAAAATGCCTTATTGTCCCATACTGTACTTTAAAAACCATAGTTAGTCTAAAGATCTAACTCATTAAGGTGTATCATACCACCGAAAAGTATTATTTTCGGATTTATTTTAATAAAATGAAAAAATAAAATTACGTGAAACATTACGCAGGATATACAAACAAAACTAGTCCTTAATTACATAAAAACAAAGTTGATTTTCTTTTCTCGGTTATTAGCTTTTCTGGAATATTCGTTAGTCTACCTATACTTTTGACGCTATCCAAATAGTGCGTGACTTTATCGATAAAATCAATCGATATGTTACATTGCCTTTTTAAAATAAATGTAATTATACATTATAGTTTAATAGTTTTTGTAAGTAATATAATACAGATAATTATTAAATTAATAAATTTAATAAAATAAAAATTGTGGCATGATATTTGTGATGTATTTTAAATAAATTTAGTTAAAGAGTTAGGAACAACATAGGGCATTTGAATTATACTTAATATTCTTATGTTTAGTAGTGGACGATGACGAAGATTTCAGCTGAGATGATGATAATTGATGTACTATGCAAATAAATACCCTTTTTACCACGTTTAAAAGTTGCCTTTAATCATATTAATTTCATTATTTTAATACTATCACAGTATCGCATACAATTTTTTTTGCATTATTATGTTTTAAATACATTTGCATATAGTCGATATTATTTCGATCGAATAAGGTTACCTCACTACTGGAGTAGCAGTCTGCGTACGTGTCAGTGATACGCCATTCAAATATCACTCTTATTTTTACTAATTTACAGTTCATACTGGATTAGCATGAAATATAGTTAATATATTCTGAACAATGCCATCTTGCGACGAGTAGCGGTACTTGGTAGTCAAAGATGTATTTCTTTCTTGTTTTTTTCAATTTGATTTATAGGTGACTGATTTTAAAGTTGCATTTCGTATAATATTTTTTTTGCATTTCGTTTACGCCCTGTATTTGTTTTTAGCCAATCATATTTTTGGGTTTGCAGTAAGAGTAAATTGTGAATGTATGAGTTTGGCGACACCGGTTCTGGGACAAACATTTTCTCAAGCTACTTCCACTGTTTTTACTGTTCCGTGATTTTAACGGTACTCGCACCACTTTATGGAGAATTATGACAAAATGGGGTTTTTTTTTTAAATCTGTTCTAAAAGGAAGTTGTTAATGGAGAAGTACAATATTGTGGCGTGGCATTTTCAGTATTTGAAAGAATTGCAGGACAGTCGAAATGGTGCCCAGCGTCGTGTATTTTATTCAAAAATAGTTTTTACAGTTTCCAAAAGAAAAAAAAAACAAACATATAAGACAATAACGTTTTTGTCAAAAGTAATGAAATATCAGTTAATCTGGGGCAATTTTAAGTAATTTCATTGCTCAAAATATAGCAACACTGTTTTTCCTTATTGCCAACATTACGGCGAAAGTGAAACGCACAGTATATGTTGAGAATTCGAGACTAATATATAAGTAATATGTGCAATAAATGTGTTTTACTTAATTGACTTGTACTGGTTGCAAGAAAGCAATATTAATTAATATAACCACCTACCATATTGACCCTAGGTGTACTTTTTATTGTGTACTTGTAAAGGACCTGTATTTTTTTAATAGTATAATAGTGTATTGATTCTTCAATATTTTTTGTGAACGCAAGAATTTCTGGCAATACAAAATTAATGTATATTTTCGAGTACCTGTTACCCCCTAAAAGTATTTTTTAAGGCTAGGCTGGGCCTACAAATTATCATTTAAAAGATAAAACTATGTTTAGGAAGAAAACGAATTCATGTAATTCAATGTACTACGCGTTCCAAATGAGAATAGGACCGATTCCTACGTTTTGACGTCTCGTCGTACTGTCAAATCGAAGAAATTTTGGCAAAATTGAAGAACTTACAGATGAGTAAAAGTGAAGAACTGGATTAAGTTCACAGTTCATAAATAAATTAAATTTTTCGTAATTTAATTAATGTTTAAAAAATTCTTTCCTCGATTTGACGGTAAATCGTGACGTCACAACATGGCGGGCGATCCTATTCTCATTTGGAACGCATTGTAATAATTGTATAGTGTAAATAAATTGCTTTAAAAGGGACATTTATTTGGATAGAATGAAATTGATCTCAATTTGTTGAATAAAATTATTTTTAAAGCAAACAGTGTATTTTCATTTTGTTTGATGTCTCTCCTTCCCCGAAGACTACCCACCCATCATAGATTTTATTTTATTACAGTAACCGATCGATTGAATCGAAAGAGCATTGTATCTGACACAGCCGTGAGACAATGTTGTAGTTTTTTAATTTAATTTTAAGTTTCTACGTTTTTAATATTTAGTTATATAGAGGTCAGTGCTATGAATGATAAATGTCTATTCTTTCTTCTTACTTTCATCCCACCAGTTGGTCCAGTAAGAATCTCAAAAACTGGAACACCTAGCAAAGATCTGTTTTCTCCCAAATGTCACTAAGGGCCAACGCTGCGTAAAGCGGGAGCCCGCGCGTGCATCAGTCGCGTGTGTCGTGTGCGGCGGTCCCCGGAGCGGGAACCGGTGTGTGCATCTGGATTGAGGGCCCATTTTTTAAATTCTTATGAAACGAAACGAGATTTACAGGGAATTTAGTTAAAAATTAGTAAAACTTAAAGCAATGAGCCATAAATTTCTTAAACGTAACATAAAAAAGTTATGATTAAATAACGTGGGCCCTCAATCCAGACGCTTGCATAAAGAGGCATAGTCTAAATCTCGGAAAGTACGATGTCTGGGTAAATAATTATTATTTAGGATTTTAGTTAAGAATTTCTAAAATATTTTAAGAAATTCTCAAACCTGTAGAATATCATATTACAGATTTATTGCGGTTTACCTTGGGCCCTCAATTCAGTAATGTCATTTATAAAGAATCTGCAAAAACTAAGTTTATTTGACAAAATACATACATACGACTTTATTATATTCTAATTAGATACCTCTATGAATTAGTAAAAAAGAAAACCATTTATGAACTGGTTTTTACCTTAATGTTTTAAATTAAATGACTTTTAGTAGAGGGACACACACACATTGTTTTTTACTTTTGGAGCGATTATTTCGGAAATTATTGACATATCAAAAAATGATTTTAGTAAACCCCTATTCATTTTTAAATACATATCCAACAATATATCACAAGTTAGGGTTGAAATTAAAAAAAAATCACTTCCCACTTTACATATAAGGGGGCTACCCCAATATTTTTTTTTTTTTCAATTTTTATTTTACCACTTTGTCGGCGTGATTGATATACATATTGGTACCAAATTTCAGCTTTCTAGTGCTAACGGTCACAGAGATTAACCGAGGACAGACAGACAGACATGGCGAAACTATAAGGGTTCCTAGTTGACTACGGAACCCTAAAAATCCGCTAGGATGTTCCGTGGGTAAAAATAACGAACTTCTATTCATACTTTTAATTCCTGTTTAACTTCTGTTTAAAATATGATGCTTCAATGATTGAGCAATGATTGTATTAGCCGTGCGGAGTCTGTCAGTGATTTTAACAAATATAAATTACTAACTTCGGCCAGGTTTCGCCCGTTTGAAAGTAGAAAATAACCTATGTTACTCAGTGATATTGTAGGATTCTACTGGTGAAAGAATTTTCAAAATCGGCCCAGTAGTTTTTGAGTTTATTTATGAGCGGCTTCGCCCGCGTCAAAGTACAAACTATATCCTATGTCCTATGTTACTTAGTGATAAAGTAGGATTCTACTAGTGAAAGAATGTTAAAAATTTGTGCATTACTTTTTGAGTTTATTCATTACAAACAAATACAAAACTTTTCTTTTTATAATATTAGTATAGATGTAGTTAGCAAAGAGGCCTGCGAAAAGAAGACTGTTTTATTATGTTCTATATTATAGAAGTAGGTACATCGGTGGTTCCAGGATAGAGTACAAGAGTTTCAGCTGTTACGACAACTTCGTGCCGAGCAACAACGCAGGCGTGCCGGAACATACGCCCACGCATGGAGCCCTGCTTCATCTAGAAAGGTAAACTGCTTTCCATGGGCGTACCCAGGCTGTTGGGGGGCAAATCAGATTTTTCATTCGCACTTAGTCAAATAAATGAACGTAACTAAAAAAATAAGACTTTTGCCATTAAATATTAACTATACAATAGCTATTTTAAAAGTAACTTTCGAGGGTCTTCAGCAAAACGGTTTGTGAAGTCTTCCGTGAAAGAATCGCCCATAGCGTTAACAAATATTCTTTGATATTTAAATTCACTTTTCTGAAAAAAACATTATTTTGTAATTATCTTTTATCAAGCACGCATCACTTCTAAGTAAGACTTGATATGGTGACCAATAATATAGGGGTCAAAAAGAAAAAAATCAGATACCTATGTGATATGCAGATACCTAAGCAATCTTGTCTTTCCGTAGGCTTCTCCAAGGAGTCAGCAACAGGATAAAAAGTTTCCCAGCATCAGAACTGACCGAGGCGTTCTCTCCGGTCACTTTGCCTGAAGACATTGACATTGAAGATTTACACGTGAGTTCTTCTTGCAAAAAATGGTGGCAAACCCGTATCTAAGTGCCCATCACGTAGCCACCACGTGTCTTGGTGATCTGGGCCACCACTGTTCTATAGAAGTAGTTAGTAGACGAAACGAACGAACTACCTGCCACAATTTTTTTTATTAGGAAACGAAAAATAATTTGGCCTCTCCATACAAACTGTCCAATTAAGTTTTTAATTTTGTATGGTGAGGCTGATTTTTTTTTTAATAATAATAATAATAATGGGATACCCTGTGTGACGGATAAACCACCTCACCCCAAATTAGTGCCGTTGCTTAATTAATTATTTGTAAATCCATACATGAACATTGTTAACAATTTTGCGAGAATACTGACTAAAAAAAATAATTTTCCTTTAAATAAAGAAAGGGGATTGCCCATTTGAGGCCATGAGCGGTCAATTGACTAGAGAAAAAAATACTTTGTTCATTAATATTGCCATAAAAAATATGTATTCCCTTAGTTCCAAATGAGCGCCACTATAAACAATAAGTGCTAAATAAAAAGTAACTTTATGGAAAAAATAATCGTTTTATCGTTGATAGTTATATTTGATGTCCGTCTTTGGCCTGGAACACCATAGAGGCTGGGCAATCCCCTTTAGAGTAGCGTTGAAAGGCCTCCAACAAGGTCGACCGATGACCTGGTCAGGGTTGCGGGAATCCGATGGATGCGTGATGCACAGGACCGGTCATTGTGGCGACGCTTGGGGGGCGCCTTCGTCCAACAGTGAGCGTCTTTCGGCTGATATGATGATGATGATGACAGTAATATTATTTATGGTTACAGAACATCAGACCATAAAAAGGGATAGTGATGACTTCTTTGTACCTCAGATATAAGTTCCGATTCGGAACCAAAATCGGAATCGAAAGGCGATGGTGTATGTAACATCATCATCAAAAGATCCGTACTTCGAAATTCAAAACGATCCTCTTCCGTCTATACAGTTGCCATCACGGATCTTGAACACTTGCGCAGAAGTCAAATATTCGGTCTCTTTAGTGGTGCGAAGTGCGACGCGTGGCCGGGGAGTGTCAGTGATTGGCTGGCCGCGGCCGCGCCATCGCGTCATTGACATCATTCATTCATTCACTGCGTTAATGCATGTATCTAACAACTCAGACGATTGGCTCGCCAATGTATGGAATGCGCAAAGCGATCCCCACTCTGACGCCAAGCGTTCAAGATCCGTGATGGCAACTGTCAGCAACAATACAATGTTTATATAGAATTGTCAAATAATACTCAAGATGGAACTCAAAGGGTTCCACCTTTTCCAAAAATTAAAATATGACTTTGTAATAAAAAAAATTAAACTCGAAGTATCCAGCAATGTATTTATGTGCCCCATTGTAACGAAACCATAGCGCGATCTAACTCGATCCCAACGCCATCTATCGAGGCATGAGACAACTCTATACATTTCAACAGCAGTGGGTTAGCTATTCGTGTGTTACGTGTGTAGAATTTTAGTAATATTTAAATTCACTTTTCTGAAAAAGCAACCTTTAAGTTTTATTTATATTTATCTAAAATTTATTGTCTTCCTTTTATCAAGCACGCACGACTTCTAAGAGTATCAATATATATATTTTTTTCGTGTTTTGAGAGTATTTATTGTCTCAAACATCCAAAATTATTTTGGTTCATGGAATGGTTTTTTAGAAATGTAGTAAATAAGTAAGAATAACAAATAAAGACAGAGAAGATATTTCTTCGGTTTATCTTCATTTATTTCTCCTTACAAAGCAAAATTAAAAAAACAAGCAGAATTAATCGACGTGATTTTATCGATAACGATATTATTGATGCAAAATTGACTTGTGCATCACTATGTTTACTGACATTTTTGCATCTGCCAATCACAACCGCTGCATGTTCCCCCGTCCCCCGTCCCGCGCTAGTGAATCGTGTGCATAGACGAAATCGCTCTATCAGCTCTCAAGTGGTTTAATTCTCTTTGGCCCACCCCTAACGTTTTGGTTTCAAACACGAAACTTAGATGAAAAACTAAAATTAATTAAGTAAAGTTTTTGACATCAATTTATAGATAAACAATGAGAGTTTCATTGCACTTCGTTTAAAAGTCATAGATTTTTTAAATTAATTTAACAGACTTACTTATACCACGAGCAAGTTGAAACCACGCTTAACGATGCGCAGGAGATAATTTCGGATCATTGACATTACCCGAGCCGCTTAGACCAAAGTCGTTACAATGGTCTAGCCTAGAAACATTGATAGATACTTCTAACTTACCTCATCATGTGCGCGTCTCCAGGAGTCAGGGTCTTGACGTAATGGAACTCGTAGATGAGCTGGTTGAGGACCACGCAGCCCTTGCTGAACCCCACCAGGGTGAGCTGCGTCTCGTCTAGGGAGAACTTGTCTCTCCACCACAGAGGATCTGTGTCGCTGCAACTGATGGAACAATTGGTTTTATAATAAGAACGGGCGATTATATATTTACTCTCGACTTAAATACCCATAGGTTGTAGCTATCAGCAAACACAGAGTCTGGCAAAAAATTCTATAGATATAGTATTACCCATAATAAATGTGTTCCCAAAAACTAAAGTCATTAATTGTGTGTGTCTGTGTGCTAAATAAACTTCATTTCTTTCTTTCTTTCTTTGCTTAAGAAATAAGTCAACATCATTTTAAATCCTCGTCATTTATACCGCATACATCGAAGGACTGTAAAAATTTGCCTGCTGCGGTCTTCCCGTCCTATTATAATTTAGGTTTCTTCAAAGCTAAAGTGAATAGGCTCTTAGAAACTAGTGCGCCATCGTTCGTGACCAGGCCGTAACCCGTCATGTTAAGGCCCCAGATACATTAAAGTAAACGCAACAGTAGTTACAGTACAACATCAACATCCATTGGAACTAAACCTACTCACGGCTTGTGCTCCGGCGGGTCGCGGGGCAGTTCGGGCTCGTGGGAGCCGCTCGCCGATGCCTTCGTGCCGTTGGACTTGTTGGCTTCAGCCGGGTGGATGGCCGAGTTCTGGAGATGTGGTTATAAGGTTAAAAGAAGGTCTGTTAAATTAAGTAAGTAGTTAAGACTATGTGAATAATTTTTTGTTCTTTTCCGTCACTTTGACGTATGTCTGGCAATTTGAGTACTTCTGCAGCCTACCCAATTGTCCTTTCCTTGGTATTGTTCGTCAAATCGTTGAACTCCTTGGTAGTCCTCCGTGGTAGTTGAGCTATACGAATACTGATAAATGCTTGTACTGACTGGACAGGTCCACTCAAATCTGTGTGGTTATTTCCTCAAAAGTCCATCTCAGACACTAATCTGCATTGTTCTCTTATGATTTAACCATTACATGTATGGACTTTAAAAGAGACTTTGAGCCCTGAGTTTGTTTCGGTGTTTCTTCTCAGGGTAGTCAGCTAGGAAACACCGGCCTCAACTACATAGTTTAAACTGACAAAAAAAATTACGTGTAAAAGTGTTTAAAAAAACCTGTTTGCAAAATAAATATTATTGTATTATTGTATAGTCATTGGGGTGGGCCGATTTTTTTGCACGCACGTGTACGTCCTGTGTACTTGCCTAATCTCCATTAAAATTTACTACCTTGAACTTAATTTCTATCTGGAGGATTTCCTTGTCACGGACCGACTTTGACAACTTAACCTAATTTGGGTCGTATCTCTTTTATTATTTAGGCACGACCATCGACTTATATTCGAGCGATAGACAAGCCCTTTCATGGAAACTATTTGTCAAAATACTGAAAATTTAAAACAAAAGTTCGCTGCAGCGCTACATTGGCAATATGTCGTCTAACAGAACTATTAAAACGTGCAGCGCTAAGATAGCTTTAGAGGAATATTTTTTTCGCGAACAAAATGTCTTAAGCGCCATGAATTTCGTGGGACTTACTCGTTTCGTTCAACATAGTGTAATGTTCAAGGTATACAGTCGACATTACACCTGAGTCGACTGAATTGAGTGTTCGGCACGCCTAATCTAGTGCCTAGTACATATATATTGTTGGGCACGACCATGAGCAACATTTTGATGACACCCATATATTGTCTGTTCCAGGTTCATGTCTCGCATAGCGGACATGTACTGGCTGGACGGCGGGCACGCGGGCGGCAAGAACACCTGGATCACGTCGCGCAGTCTCCTGGAAACTCTCACCAGGCTCAGTAAGTGACACCTGCTTCCTTTAGCAGTCTTCTGCAATAGTCTATTCACGTTAAGAAGATAGTGACTTGTAGCGACATCTATGACGCCACATAAGAACTACAAGAAATACGAACTCTTACATCGCGCAAATGTATATAATATGTCTCTACAAGTTGAATGACCTTGAAAAATAATTGTCGTTTTGGCACGGTTGTACGAAATTTTTTTGGCCGAAAATGTTGGTTTCTGGACATTTGTTTTTCCTAAAAAATCTAGAAAAAGTTTTTTTTTGGCGATTTACGTAAAAACGCGCAATTACGTAATAATTATACGTCGGGGCGTTCGAGGCGAGTTCTCCACGCGATTTGAGTAAGTATAACCGACAGCCTCAATTCATCTATCGGGCTGTTCCCCAGACCAGACATAACATTCGTCTGGTCGGAGGATCCTCCCTTTTTTAACGGAGGCATGTGGGACTTTATGTTCCGGATAACTCCAAACTGGTGACCCTCGACAAAATCTACTGGGGCCAGGGTTAGTTTCGAAAGACAGCTCGAGCCCCGGTATGAAGGCTAGAAGGAACGTGGTGGGTCTTTTAGTCAGTAAGAGTCTGACACTATCTCCCGCTCCGCCCAAGAGCGGGGTTTGTCATTGGATGATTTTTTCCCACCATAAAAAAAGGTGTGGTTTTAGAGAATAAAAGTCTGTTACGCCTTCTCGCTCCACCCTAGAGCAGAAGAAGTCATCAGATGATTTTTCTACCTCAAAAATGGCAGTCTAGAACACCATTAAAAAGAAAATTGGGGCATTGTAGCCTATCATTAAAAAGAAAATGATTTTGTTTCAGATGTCAACGTGTTCGTCCACGTCAGTCCTTACCAAGTGCAAGATGAGAGCAGACCCTGGATCGGCAGGGAGGAGAAGGCTTTCACAAGTCTTCTCAAGAAACTTGGAGCTAAGGTAAGGTCACGTTTTAATTTGTACTTTATGACAATATCATAACAGTTTACATTTCTTTGAAAAATCTGGGAGAAACTGACTGACTGCCATATCAACGAAAAACCGGTACTACTGGGACTAAAAGCACAAAATAGATAGGTACAGAAGACAATCTCATGTATGTACTTCACTTTTTATACCTACGCTCGGTGGACGCACACTAATGAGCGTTTGAGCCGGAACTGTTCGACGAGTGATCCGAGACGCGACCGAGACATCGTGTCTGTTAGCGGTGTCTTTGTGTGCGTTGCTCGAGCGCGCTTTGTTTGTAGATTGACTTCTATACCTATATATTTTGTGCTAAGAGTGTATAATATTGCATAAGGTTTATTTTTATGACATTGGCAAGCACTAAGAGACGGTTTTCCAAAATTCGTCCCCTAAAGAGATGAAACGGGGGTCCAACGTTTGTGTGGAGAAACCTATTTTCATGCGAACGAAGCTGCTGCCAGAAGCTACTTTATAAAATGGCGATTTCTATGTAATCAATGTATAAAGAATCCGACTGCAAGTTGGTGGCATTAAATGTATATGTATGTATAGTTAAATCATAAATTTGATGCCACCAACTTTATCACACTGCTGTTAGCGAACTGTATTTTATGCTGTATAACAGCAAATAAAGGTGCTGATAAACTTGAGCATTCTTGCGAATGTTGCATTACATTCGCAAGAATGCTCATTATATTATCAAGCGTTCTGGCGAGCATTCTAGCGAAGGTCAGTAAATTTCCTTCGAATTTTTCGTTCGCTAGAATGCTCATGAAAATGTTCGTAGCAATGTTTGGTCCTATGCTTGGCTCGGCTCGGCGACAAAAATCACCATCGCACGGAAACATTCGTGAGGTGCTCCGACTCGGTCAGCTGTTTAAACATAAAGAATTGAAAGATCCATCTGTTTCTTGCAGGTAAACAGATACTTGCACGACCAGCCCGGCATGACGCATTCGCTCCACATGCACTTCGAGGTCCTCGCCAACTTCAAGAGCATGCAGGACTGCATACCAGTGGGTATACCGGATACCTCTGATGAAGAGGCTTAATTAGCGATGCGCGATGCCGATACGTTTTATTCGATTGTTCGAACATCTCGATTATTCGACTTTATCTCGAGTCCGACTGGGTCTGTTATTGCGCATGGCACGTTCATTCACGAGTTGTTCCTCGATGGTTTAGGGCTATATTTCAACGCACACCATGGCAGCGCGACCAGCCATGGTGTCCCGGTGAAATATAGACTAGACATCAGAGTCGCCACACGTCCGAGCTGTTCGCGCCACGAAATTGGTTGCGCAACCTAACGGACACCAGGTGAGTAACTCTGTATACATTTTGTTGGTAGCGGCGACTGGTCGCTCCGCCATGTTGTCTCTGGGAATAATAGCCCTTAGGGTTCCGCCGTGAGAGTGACTGAAGTCAAAATGAAAAATCGAAAACTAGCGATCGATTCCGTTGATACTAAACAATTCTCGATTTATTTTGTAGAACGGAGAGTTGATATTGGTTGATTGGTTTATTTTAACGTTTCCGATTTTTTCGATTGTTAAAACATCTCGGAATTTCCCATTGCTAGGCATAATAACTTCAAGATAGTGCGAGTAGGAGGCTTTGCCATGACGTGATAAAATATCAGGCGTGCGAGCATGAAAGAGGGACGGAGCTATACATCTTATATAGGGCGACTGGTAATTAGTGACCGATAATTATACACGTGATTGTACTCATGCTTACAGACAACATTCCCTAAGAAACTTTTTTTGTACTCATTATTTAACCGGAACATGTAGGTACCTACACTGATTACATGCACCGATCCAGTTTGCAAGCGGCGCGGGTGCACTATCACTATTATAGATAAAGTACATGAGACAACGGCGTTGCGCGGCTAACACCTGACAGGTCGCAGGCACGCGCGCGCGAATTTGCGCGAACAGCTGTTTTATTATTGTGATAAAACTAATGAGTATAAAAAAAAAATTTGGGAAAGACGTTTGTAATCATGAGCCACGTGTATAAGTATCGGTCACTAATTACCAGTCACCCAGAGCTCCATCCCTTTAATAGTTCAGCTTAGCTCGTCAAATGGATCAGCTAAAAAGCTCGCGGTAGGCCTCAGGTAGAATCAATTTAATGGCGGCATGGAACACTCTGAAACTAACGAATAAACGATATTAAAAGTAACCCTGTATTATTAATCATATAAACGAAAATTGTGTATGTTCTGGCCATTTTGGACAGTATTTATGATGATAACTGTACAAGTATCAAGCAGTAAGCAGTAGTATTTTTTGGGCAATACAAGTTTATAATTTCAGTCTGAGAATTAACGGAGTTACTTTGGTTCATCTAATTAAAAGTTAGAATATAAATATTGCTTTGGCTAACTGGCCAGAATACTACTACAAAAGTTGGTACTCTCGTTGTATTGCTGCTTTTTGGATGGTTTGTGAAAAATCGAGATAGGTTAATTTTTGGACGAAGTTGGATAATTAAGAAGGAACATTGAAGAAGGTTGTGGGAAAAAAATTGTGAAAACTCAAGACTGTGAGACTTGAGGAAATATCAAATTAAGTTGTATTCAAATATTTTTCTGGGCAGACACTTTATATGCCCTAACAATATAAATAGAGGCTTAGAATTAAGATTATTTTTTCAAATGTGCAATTGTCTATGATAGGTTTCAAAAAGAGTTTTAAACTCGCATGCTTCTTTTACGAGAGGTCTTCTCAAGAACTGATTTTTGTTTATTCATTAAATAACGACTATTTGTTATTTATAATTCTAAGTTAATGAATATTGTGAGATTAAGTTATTTAAGCGGGTTGTTGCAACTTGTTTGACATTACTAATGAATTTTGTCATTTTAAACTATGTTCCAATTGCCAATAAGTACATTTTACTGTATTTAAGCCGTCGTCTTAGTATATAATGAAGCTAACTCCTCGCTTTTTTAATGTTAATTGTATAACGCACCCTCTCCAAGAGTCGCATTGTGGCAATCTTAGATTAATCCTGTAGGGACTTTGACTTCCAAGGACAAGAGTCTGATGTACTGGAAGTCTCTGTAAAAGGGATTTACTTATCTATGGTAATCCTGCTCTAATTTATACATCTGTGTCTAAACCCCGAATTCTCATTTATGTCTGTCTATGGTCGTCTCCACTAGATAGCAAATGGACACTTATATCACAGTATAAATATGTACTTATATTGTGCGTTTCACTCCTTCGCCGTAATGTTGGCTCCCCTGTCTGTCTACAGAAAAAAGAAGGGAAAAAGAAAAGAGTTGCCTACTCTACCAAATTTTTTTGCACGAAATGTGAAACGAAATCGATTTTAACGGTACTCGCACCACTTTATGGAGAATTATGAGAAAATGGGGTTTTTTTTTTTAATCTGTTCTAAAAGGAAGTTGTTAATGGAGAAGTACGATATTGTGGCGTGGCATTTTCAGTATTTGAAAGAATTGCAGGACAGTCGAAATGGTGCCCAGCGTCGTGTATTTTATTCAAAAATAGTTTTTACAGTTTCCAAAAGAAAAAAAAAACAAACATATAAGACAATAACGTTTTTGTCAAAAGTAATGAAATATCAGTTAATCTCCCCAATTTTAAGTAATTTCATTGCTCAAAATATAGCAACACTGTTTTTCCTTATTGCCAACATTACGGCGAAAGTGAAACGCACAGTATAATTATGTTGAGAATTCGAGAGTAATATATAAGTAATATGTGCAATAAATGTGTTTTACTTAATTGACTTGTACTGGTTGCAAGAAAGCAATATTAATTAATATAACCACCTACCATATTGACCCTAGGTGTACTTTTTATTGTGTACTTGTAAAGAACCTGTATTTTTTTAATAGTATATTAGTGTATTGATTCTTCAATATTTTTTGTGAACGCAAGAATTTCTGGCAATGCAAAATTAATGTATATTTTCGAGTACCTGTTACCCCCTAAAAGTATTTTTTAAGGCTAGGCTGGGCCTACAAATTATCATTTAAAAGATAAAACTATGTTTAGGAAGAAAACGAATTCATGTAATTCAATGTACTACGCGTTCCAAATGAGAATAGGACCGATTCCTACGTTTTGACGTCTCGTCGTACTGTCAAATCGAAGAAATTTTGGCAAAATTGAAGAACTTACAGATGAGTAAAAGTGAAGAACTGGATTCTGATTAAACTTTTTTCGTTCACAGTTCATAAATAAATTAAATTTTTCGTAATTTAATTAATGATTAAAAAATTCTTTCCTCGATTTGACGGTAAATCGTGACGTCACAACGTGGCGGGCGATCCTATTCTCATTTGGAACGCATTGTAATAATTGTATAGTGTAAATAAATTGCTTTAAAAAGGACATTTATTTGGATAGAATGAAATTGATCTCAATTTGTTGAATAAAATTATTTTTAAAGCAAACAGTGTATTTTCATTTTGTTTGATGTCTCTCCTTCCCCGAAGACTACCCACCCATCATAGATTTTATTTTATTACAGTAACCGATCGATTGAATCGAAAGAGCATTATATCTGACACAGCCGTGAGACAAGGTTGTAGTTTTTTAATTTAATTTTAAGTTTCTACGTTTTTAATATTTAGTTATATAGAGGTCAGTGCCATGAATGATAAATGTCTATTCTTTCTTCTTACTTTCATCCCACCAGTTGGTCCAGTAAGAATCTCAAAAACTGGAACACCTAGCAAAGATCTGTTTTCTCCCAAATGTCACTAAGGGCCAACGCTGCGTAAAGCGGGAGCCCGCGCGTGCATCAGTCGCGTGTGTCGTGTACGGCGGTCCCCGGAGCGGAAACCGGTGTGTGCATCTGGATTAAGGGCCCATTTTTTAAATTCTTATGAAACGAAACGAGATATACAGGGAATTTAGTTAAAAATTAGTAAAACTTAAAGCAATGAGCCATAAATTTCTTAAACGTAAAATAAAAAAGTTATGATTAAATAACGTGGGCCCTCAATCCAGACGCTTGCATAAAGAGGCATAGTCTAAATCTCGGAAAGTACGATGTCTGGGTAAATAATTATTATTTAGGATTTTAGTTAAGAATTTCTAAAATATTTTAAGAAATTCTCAAACCTGTAGAATATCATATTACAGATTTATTGCGGTTTACCTTGGGCCCTCAATTCAGTAATGTCATTTATAAAGAATCTGCAAAAACTAAGTTTATTTGACAAAATACATACATACGACTTTATTATATTCTAATTAGATACCTCTACGAATTAGTAAAAAAGAAAACCATTTATGAACTGGTTTTTACCTTAATGTTTTTAAATTAAATGAATTTTAGTTTTGTTGTAAATTGCCTTAGCATGTTCCTGATAGAAGTTTTATGTAGTTATAAGATAATGCCGCCAATGCCGAAGAGAGACCAACCGAACAATTTGATAATACCCGGCCCCATCAACTCAGGAAAAATCCTAAAAGTACAGCGCCATCTCTCGGGAACTAATTAATGCATAGGTACCAGAAGAAGTTTTCGGTGGTAATTTTGGATTGCGAGAACCGATTTTAATAATTCTTTTTTTGTTTGAAAGAAGATACGTTCAGGATAATAAAATATGTAAACGAAGTTAAAAAAAATGCTTGAAAAAAACGATTATACTTACTACAAACTTAGTCCAGAAATTATTTTGAACAACCTTTTTGTCTTTTTTGACCAAAAATTTTCTTTCCATCAAGTTCAAAATGATTATCCTAGAAATCCCTTATAAAGTTCTACTTTTCAGATTTTTTTCATATTTTCTAAACTTATGGTTCAAAAGTTAGAGGGGGACACACACATTGTTTTTTACTTTTGGAGCGATTATTTCCGAAATTATTGACATTATCAAAAAATGATTTTAGTAAACCCCTATTCATTTTTAAATACCTATCCAACAATATATCACAAGTTAGGGTTGAAATTAAAAAAAAAATCACTTCCCACTTTACATATAAGGGGGCTACCCTAATAATTCTTTTTTTCAATTTTTATTTTACTACTTTGTCGGCGTGATTGATATACATATTGGTACCAAATTTCAGCTTTCTAGTGCTAACGGTCACAGAGATTAACCGAGGACAGACAGACAGACATGGCGAAACTATAAGGGTTCCTAGTTGACTACGGAACCCTAAAAATCCGCTAGGATGTTCCGTGGGTAAAAATAACGAACTTCTATTCATACTTTTAATTCCTGTTTAACTTCTTAACTTTTGTTTAAAATTTGATGCTTCAATGATTGAGCAATGATTGTATTAGCCGTGCGGAGTCTGTCAGTGTTTTTAACAAATATAAATTACTAACTTCGGCCAGGTTTCGCCCGTTTGAAAGTAGAAAATAACCTATGTTACTCAGTGATATTGTAGGATTCTACTGGTGAAAGAATTTTCAAAATCGGCCCAGTAGTTTTTGAGTTTATTTATGAGCGGCTTCGCCCGCGTCAAAGTAGGTACAAACTATATCCTATGTCCTATCGATGGTCATACGTTGACCATTGAGATACAACTCGTAACCCACATTTTTTCGCAAAATGAGTTAAGCACATCAAAAATTTTTAAATTAAGCGCCAAATCTTCCTATTGATAACTCGTAATAAACAAAAAATGTCACTCGAACAATTTATTCTACAGTTGACAACCCACAAAGAAAAAGTATCAACCTGAGCTCACTAGTGCCCGAGTTACAAGGTGTCAACGCAAAATGCAGTTCGCAATAACAGAATAAGATAAAGCTACCATACTAAACAAATATCGGAATAGCAACAAAAATACCATCTGCTGAGGAAAAACAATTAAATAAGAAGCAGATGAAGGAAAATGTGTTGTCTTAGACATCTTGTATGTTCTGTGAAAGTATGTCCTTATTATAGGAGTAAGCTTTTCCGAAGTAAACTCTGATACTCAGACAGGGTCAAGCATCAGTTTTTGTTAGATGCATAATTAGATTAGCTTTATGATATGATTTCCAATTCTGGGCGAATTTGTAACAAAACCTATAATTATTTAGAGTGACGGTTGTGCACCTATCAAAATAGCATGCAGTATTAGTAGCTAAATGCTCTAGCCAACTTTGCTGCTGTGAATAATGTGGTTATTTAGATACCACTAATGTCTAGAACCTGAGCATAAGCAGATGAAAGTGGATAGCATCATGCTGCCATCGAACGTGGCATAAAAAAAATATGACGCTATTTATGTTCCATCTATCACCAATATGCAGACATAACTTGGAAATCACGATAAGATCCATACGACGTCAAATTTTAACAAAATCCAAAAGTGATGCGTCATGAAAGTATCAGGCCTGAAAAGAACAAAGGAGATCCTGTTGTCACAGATCTTAAAGTTTTATTGTACAAACCAGATAGCAACAAAACTATTCTTTGTTGCCAAGCAGGCCAAGAAATCTCGGTTCTCCTGCGGATATCTTCATTTCCGATGTAATCATGCAAGGAAACTTCAAGCATAATCCTTTCCATTGCCCTTTGGTTGACTTTAAACCTACTGATGAGGCACATTGTCACTGGCAACACACACATACACAGTCATAGACTTTCGTCTTGAGACACTGGTATATGGACAAGAAGATACCGCGCAGTTTCCCAAAAGCTGCCCAGCCGTGTCGGATTAGACGATTGACCTCTTTCTAGAAGTTAAACCTACCTAACTGAACAGTCTGTCTCAGGTAAACGTAGTCCAAAACTTCGAGTGTAAAGTCTCGGATCTTGATAGGAGTGGGTGCTACATGGATGTTTACCATGACTTTGGTTTTGTCCATGTTCATTTTATATCCCACTCTTTCGGAAGCTCTACTGAGGTCACCGAGCATTATACTGAGCTCCTCCGTAGGCCTTCCATAACCGATGACCTGGTGACCTTATGTCCAAGAGTGAACGACGACGATTTGGTTGAAATAATGATGATGATGAGGCCAAGAAATATTAATTTTCCGGTAACAACCTACGAGCAAATTTTTAAGAACTCGCGTAAACTTTATAAAATTTTAATGAATTGCAAGCTCCTAAAACTGTAATACCTACTGATTATCACTCTTATTTACGCTAATTAGTCGCAAATTTAATTGTTTCAATTTAATAAAATAGTGTTTATTTAAATTGACAACTCGCAAGTGTACGTTGACTGCTCGTAACTCGTCAGGATTGAGGATTTTTTAATATTGTTTACTCGCAACTGTTTGTATATTGAATAATTAATAAAAAACCTATGTGGGTATTTCATTTTTTTTAATTATATCAATAGATAACTTGATTATCTACCAACTACCTTTTTATTTCATTTTTTTAAATTTATTTTCGAAATTATACAGTTTTTTCCCTCTCCTGTAAAATTCTATACATTACAGTTACGTGCTGTCAACCTATGACCATCGCTATGTTACTTAGTGATAAAGTAGGATTCTACTAGTGAAAGAATGTTAAAAATTTGTGCATTACTTTTTGAGTTTATTCATTACAAACAAATACAAAACTTTTCTTTTTATAATATTAGTATAGATGTAGTTAGCAAAGAGGCCTGCGAAAAGAAGACTGTTTTATTATGTTCTATATTATAGAAGTGGGTACATCGGTGGTTCCAGGATAGAGTACAAGAGTTTCAGCTGTTACGACAACTTCGTGCCGAGCAACAACGCAGGCGTGCCGGAACATACGCCCACGCATGGAGCCCTGTTTCATCTAGAAAGGTAAACTGCTTTCCATGGGCGTACCCAGGTTGTTGGGGGGCAAATCAGATTTTTCATTCGCACTTAGTCAAATAAATGAACGTAACTAAAAAAATAGACATTTTGCCATTAAATATTAATTATACAATAGCTATTTTAAAAGTAACTTTCGAGGGCCTTCAGCAAAACGGTTTGTGAAGTCTTCCGTGAAAGAATCGCCCATAGCGTTAACAAATATTCTTTGATATTTAAATTCACTTTTCTGAAAAAAGCATTATTTTGTAATTAAATATCTTTTATCAAGCACGCTTCACTTCTAAGACTTGATATGGTGACCAATAATATAGGAGTCAAAAAGAAAAAAATCAGATACCTATGTGATATGCAGATGCCTAAGCAATCTTGTCTTTCCGTAGGCTTCTCCAAGGAGTCAGCAACAGGATAAAAAGTTTCCCAGCATCAGAACTGACCGAGGCGTTCTCTCCGGTCACTTTGCCTGAAGACATTGACATTGAAGATTTACACGTGAGTTCTTCTTGCAAAAAATGGTGGCAAACCCGTATCTAAGTGCCCATCACGTAGCCACCACGTGTCTTGGTGATCTGGGCCACCACTGTTCTATAGAAGTAGTTAGTAGACGAAACGAACGAACTACCTGCCACAATTTTTTTTATTAGGAAACGAAAAATAATTTGGCCTCTCCATACAAACTGTCCAATTAAGTTTTTAATTTTGTATGGTGAGGCTGATTTTTTTTTAATAATAATAATAATCATTTATTTCACTCTGTAATTCTCACACAAGGTACAAAAAAAACTAATTATGCTCAATTAATACTATTAACAATAAACAAGTGGTATAAGTAATATTAATGCACACATGTAACACTTTGTGAGAGCTTGGAGTCAATAATATCATGACTGGCCTGTTGGTCTAGTGGTGAGTGACCCTGACTGCTATGCCGGAGGTCGTGGGTTCGATTCCCACCCAGGACAAATGTTTATGTGATGAGCATGATCATTTTTTCTGTGTCTGGGTGTAATTTATCTATAATATGTATGTATTTAGAAATATATAAGTATGTTTATCAGTTGTCTAGTACTCATAACACAAGCTTTGCTTAGCTTGGGACTAGACGGCGTTGTGTGATAGTTGTGGAATATTATTATTATTAATAATGGGATACCCTGTGTGACGGATAAACCACCTCACCCCAAATTAGTGCCGTTGCTTAATTTATTATTTGTAAATCCATACAAATTACTCAATAGAAGTTATGAACATTGTTAGCAATTTTGCGAGAATACTGACTAAAAAAAATAATTTTCCTAAATCCATAAAGAAATTTAGAGTAGCGTTGAAAGGCCTCCAACAAGGTCGACCGATGACCTGGTCTGGGTTGCGGGAATCCGATGGATGCGTGATGCACAGGACCGGTCATTGTAGCGACGCTTGGGGGGCGCCTTTGTCCAACAGTGGGCGTCTTTCGGCTGATAATGATGATGATGATGATGAGTGACAGTAATACTATTTATAGTTACAGAACATCAGACCATGAAAAGGGGTAGTGAAAATAAACAGAAAATATTAATTATAAAATCAATCAGCTGTGGAGGAAAGGAAAGAAGAATGAAGGTTTATTAAAAAATCCTCAGTTTCCTGATACTGCAGGGTTTTCTGAAAGAAACTTTATTGTACCTCAGATAAAAGTTCCGATTCGGAACCAAAATCGGAATCGGAAGGCGATGGTGTATGTAATCATCATCAAAAGATCCGTACTTCGAAATTCAAAACCGATCCTCTTCCATCTATACAGTTACCATCACGGATCTTGAACACTTGCGCAGAAGTCAAATATTAGGTTTACTCTTTAGTGGTGCGAAGTGCGACGCGGGGCCGGGGAGTGTCAGTGATTGGCTGGCCGCGCCATCGCGTCATCGACGTCACTCATTCGTTCACTGCGTTGCTGCATGTATCTAACAACGAAGACGATTGGCTCGCCAATGTATGGAATGCGCAAAGCGATCCCCACTCTGACGCCAAGCGTTCAAGATCCGTGATGGCAACTGTACTTTAATACAATGTTTACAACATAGAATTGTCAAATTATACTCAAGGTGGAACTCAAAGAGATCCATCTTTTCCCAAAAATTAAATTTTCACTAATAGATATATTAAATTCGAAGTATCCAGCAATGTACTTATGTGCCCCATTGTAACGAAACCATAGCGCGATCTAACTCGATCCCAACGCCATCTATCGAGGCATGAGACAACTCTATACATTTCAACAGCAGTGGTTAGCTATTCGTGTGTTACGTGTGTAGAATTTTAGTAATATTTAAATTCACTTTTCTGAAAAAGCAACCTTTACGTTTTATTTATATTTATCTAACATTTATTGTCTTCCTTTTATCAAGCACGCACGACTTCTAAGAGTCTCAACATATATTTTTTTTCATGTTTTGAGAGTATTTATTGTCTCAAACATCCAAAATTATTTTGGTTCATGGAGGGCTTGTTTCAAAAATAATAAATTGAAAAAACGACGAAAAACATACATAGGACTTCCCCAAGTGTCGTCAAAATGAACGATCCTGTACATCTCGCATCCATCGCATCCCGCTAGGCTTAAAGTCACCCAAAGGGCAATGGAAAGGGTTATGCTCGGAGTTTCCTTGCATGATCGCATCAGGTATGACAATATTCGCAAGAGACCCAAGGTCACCGACATAGCCCGACGAAAATCATAATAGCATTGTTTAAACTTTATCTGATGTTCTGTATACAATAGCAAATATCAACATGTACGATTTCCGCGATAATCTGTTCACAATAGTCAGCAATTAACTAGAACTTGCTATCGCTAATCGCAAATTAGCGTAAACGATGTGATAGTTGCGGTGTTTGAGCTGCTGGAAGACTTTTGTTACAATATTATCTGTTAATCTTTTCTTTATAATCTTGATAATCTTAAATTGACTTTTATCTAACTTTAAGAAGAAAAAAAAAACTAAAACCTAACTAAATAACGTACATAAATAAAATACAAAAACACAAAGTACACCCAGGCGTCGAAGTACTCCTCCACATCGCTGTCATCCGGAAATGTGCCCAGAAAACTGGCAGCATTGCCACGTTGAATGACAATGCTAATTCTTTGAGCGAAGAACGAGCCAGCCCTCTCTGGTCACGCAGGGTGTCGATCAGTCGGCCTGAAATTTCCTTAAAAAGGTGACGCGCACTCGGACCCCATGACCCAAGCGTTTCGACCCCAAACAACTCAAAACTGTATTTACCAATAAGGTTACAGTATTTTCGCCGTTTATGCAGCACAGCCCGCCGTACTTGGAATAATGGCGCAAGGGTGTTGACACAGGTTGAGTCCCACACCAACGGCCTACCCACCTTCCACGGTACCAACATCATATTTTTTCAAAGATAGCACACGTGAATGTCGCAGGCTTTCAAATAATACATATTAATAAGAATGTTTATCTTTCATGAACAATATTGACCTGAATATATCTTAGATAAGACTTAGAATAAGATGGCCTGACCACTTAGATAGCTTCCTTATGAATTTGCATGAAGTGACTCAGATCCGGGAACAATGGAAGAACAGCAGGGAGGTCTTTCGCAGTGGGAAAGGATAGGCTAGATATAATAAAAAGATATTTATTAATTGAAAGGTATCTAAGGTAAAAGACAGGGATTGTTCTCATGAACTTATTTTGAGTAAACACATCTAATTATCACCCAATTTTTTGCCTGTAACCCTTGATTTGTATCTATATTGCAATGCTATTGCGTTAAATATAATAAGAATATAATATTCCACAACTATCACAACGCCGTCTAATCCCAATCTAAGCAGAACTTATGTTATGAGTAATAAACAACTGATAAACATACTTCTCTATTTCTAAATACATACATATTATAGATCAATTACACCCAGACACAAAACGAATGGTCACCACATAAAAACATTTGTCCTGGATAAGAATCGAACCCGCGACCTTCGGCATAGCAGTCAGGGCCACTAACCACTAGACCAACAGGCCAGTCATATAAAACGAATATTAACATCATCATAAAACTTCTGATTCTCTTTAACATTCTGCATCATATTGGTAAATGATAGATAATATTTATTTTGCAAATAGGTTTTTTAAAACACTTTTACACGTAATTTTTTTAGTCAGTTTAAACTACGTAGATGAGGCCGGTGTTTCCTAGCTGACTACCCTGAGAAGAAACACCGAAACAAACTCAGGGGTCAAAGTCTCTTTTAAAGTCCATACATGTAATGGTTAAATCATTTAAGAGATGGTCTTTTGAGGAAATAACCACACAGATTTGAGTGGACCTGTCCAGTCAGTACAAGCATTTATCAGTATTCGTATAGCTCAACTTAGAACTACCAAGGAGTTCAACGATTTGACGAACAATACCAAGGAAAGGACAATTGGGTAGGCCGCAGAAGTACTCAAATTGCCAGACATACGTCAAAATAACTGAAAAGAACAAAAAATGATCCACATAGTCTTAACTACTTACTTAATTTAACAGACTTTATTTTAAACCTATAATTCCATCTCCAGAACTCGGCCATCCACCCGGCTGAAGCCAACAAGTCCAACGGCACGAAGGCGTCGGCGAGCGGCTCCCACGAGCCCGAACTGCCCCGCGACCCGCCGGAGCACAAGCCGTGAGTAGGTTTAGTTCCAATGGATGTTGTACTGTATCTACTGTCGAGTTTACTTTAATGTATCTGGGGCCTCACCATGACGGGTTACGGCCTGGTCACGAACGATGGCGCACTAGTTTTTATTAAGAGCCTATTCACTTTAGCTTTGAAGAAACCTAAATTATAATAGGACGGGAAGACCGCAGCAGGCAAATTGTTCCAGTCCTTCGATGTATGCGGTATAAATGACGAGGATTTAAAATGATGTTGACTTATTTCTTAAGCAAAGAAAGAAATGAAGTTTATTTAGCACACAGACACACACAATTAATGACTTTAGTTTTTGGGAACATATTTATTATAGGTAATACTATATCTATAGAATTTTTTGCCAGACTCTGTGTTTGCTGATAGCTACAACCTATGGGTATTTAAGTCGAGAGTAAATATATAATCGCCCGTTCTTATCATAAAACCAATTGTTCCATCAGTTGCAGCGACACAGATCCTCTGTGGTGGAGAGACAAGTTCTCCCTAGACGAGACGCAGCTCACCCTGGTGGGGTTCAGCAAGGGCTGCGTGGTCCTCAACCAGCTCATCTACGAGTTCCATTACGTCAAGACCCTGACTCCTGGAGACGCGCACATGATGAGGTAAGTTAGAAGTATCTATCAATGTTTCTAGGCTAGACCATTGTAACGACTTTGGTCTAAGCGGCTCGGGTAATGACAATGATCCGAAATTATCTCCTGCGCATCGTTAAGCGTGGTTTCAATTTGCTCGTGCTATAAGTCTGTTAAATCAATTTAAAAAATCTATGACTTTTAAACGAAGTGCAATGAAACTCTCATTGTTTATCTATAAATTGATGTCAAAAACTTTATTTAATTAATTTTTTTTTTAAACCAAAACGTTAGTAGGGATGGGCCGATTTTTTGCACGCACGTGTATATCCTGTGTACTTGCCTAATCTCCATTAAAATTTACTACCCTGAACTTAATTTCTATCTGGAGGATTTTCTTGTCACGAACCGACTTTGACAACTTAACCTAATTTGAGTCGTATTCCTTTTATTATTTAGGCACAACCATGAGCAACATTTTGATGATACCCTTGTCTGTTCCAGGTTCATGTCTCGCATAGCGGACATGTACTGGCTGGACGGCGGGCACGCGGGCGGCAAGAACACCTGGATCACGTCGCGCAGTCTCCTGGAAACTCTCACCAGGCTCAGTAAGTGACACCTGCTTCCTTTAGCAGTCTTCTGCTATAGTCTATTCACGTTAAGAAGATAGTGACTTGTGGCGACATCTATGACGCCACATATGAACTACAAGAAATACGAACTCCTACATCGCGATCGCGCAAATGTATATACTCATAAGTGTCTACAAGTTGAATGACCTTGAAAAATAATTGTCGTTTTGGCACGGTTGCACGAAATTTTTTTGGCCGAAAATTTTGGTTTCTGTACATTTGTTTTTCCTAAAAAAATCTAGAAAAAGTTTTTTTTTTTGGCGATTTACGTAAAAACGCGCAATTACGTAATAATTATACGTCGGGGCATTCGAGGGGAGTTCTCCACGCGATTTGAGTATAACCGACAGCCTCAATTCATCTATCGGGCTGTTCCCCAGACCAGACATAACATTCGTCTGGTCGGAGAATCCTCCCTTTTTTAACGGAGGCATGTGGGACTTTACTCTATGTTCCGGATAACTCCAAACTGGTGACCCTCGACAAAATCTACTGGGGCCAGGGTTAGTTTCGAAAGACAGGTCGAGCCCCGGTATGAAGGCTAGAAGGAACGTGGTGGGTCTTTTAGTCAGTAAGAGTCTGACACTATCTCCCGCTCCGCCCAAGAGCGGGGGTTGTCATTGAATGATTTTTTCCCACCATAAAAAAAGGTGTGGTTTTAGTGAATAAAAGTCTGTCACGCCTTCTCGCTCCACCCTAGAGCAGAAGAAGTCATCAGATGATTTTTTTACCTTAAAAATAGCACTCTAGAACACCATTAACCTTTCAATCGTGGAAATCACAGACACAGAGCAATGGTTAAATAACCATAACTTAGAAATAAACTTATCTAAAACTAAAGTATGCCAATTTAGAACTTACCAAAGAACCCCAATAAATCTAAACATATTAACGCAACAATTAAAATTGGATGAAGTCAACGAATTTACACTTTTAGGCCTAACATTAGACTCAAACCTAAATTGGAAGAAACATATTGAAAATACAAAAGCAAAATTGTCCCAATTTATTTATGCACTAAGCTTATTGAAACGCAATACAGACTACAACACCGCCTTATCTGCCTATTATGCGTACGCCTACTCCTGGTTAAATTATGGTATCATTCTATGGGGAGAAAGTACCGACTTCTTGGACCTCTTCATTCAGCAAAAGAAATGTATCAGAGTACTTATGAACATAGATCAACAAGAAAGTTGTAAGCCACACTTTATTAAGCAACAAATTCTTACACTACCATCAATTTATATACTGCAAAGTTGTCTATTCGTTAGGAAAAATAGGCATTTCTTTAAATCTAATATCGAACTCAATGCAAACTATAACCGACGGAACAAATCTAGACTGATAATACCCTTCACAAACTTAAAAGTGGTCGGGAAAAGTCCATACTCAAGACTAGCTAACATATTTAATAAACTACCCGAAAGTTTAAAATCTATACCAAATGACTTAACGTTCTCGAAACAGTTGAAATCTCTGTTAGTAAAAAAAGGCTACTATACCGTGGAGGAATTTAAAACTGACAAATTGTAAATAGATAAACCTTATAATATGCAACAAATATATTATGACTAATACGAAATTTTTTATATGATTAAAATTAATGACTTAATTGACAATTATTTAATTTAATTTAATTTTAAGTATTGACTAATGTTTAGCATAATTTAAAAAATTGTAATAATGATGATGATGAATAATAATATTAATTAGAATCAATATAATATAATGTAATTTAATAATTTATATGTAAAATTTGCAGTGCCCTTCCAGGGTGCATGTTAATACTGTGTCATGAAATTTTAATGCATGCTTAATATCCAGTGTTTTACATGTCAGCAAATAAATAAATAAATAAATAAATAAAAACAATAGAAAGACAATAGTACAATAGGTGCGCGAACGCCGGCGTTCGCTTGGGGTTTAATGAATTAAAAAGAAAATAGGGGCATTGTAGCCTATCATTAAAAAGAAAATGATTTTGTTTCAGATGTCAACGTGTTCGTCCACGTCAGTCCTTACCAAGTACAAGATGAGAGCAGACCCTGGATCGGCAGGGAGGAGAAGGCTTTCACAAGTCTTCTCAAGAAACTTGGAGCTAAGGTAAGGTCACGTTTTAATTTGTACTTTATGTCAATATCATAACAGTTTACATTTCTTTGGCTAATCTGGGAGAAACTGAATGACTGCCATATCAACGAAAAACCGATACTACTGGGACTAAAAGCACAAAATAGATAGGTACAGAAGACAATCTCATGTATGTTCTTCACTTTTTATACCTACGCTCGGTGGACGCACACTAATGAGCGTTTGAGCCGGAACTGTCCGAGACGCGACCGAGATATCGTGTCTGTGAGCGGTGTCTATGTGTACGTTGCTCGAGCGCGCTTTGTTTGTAGATTGACTTCTGTACCTATATATTTTGTGCTAAGAGTATATAATATTGTATAAGGTTTATTTTTATGACATTGGCAAGCACTAAGAGAGGGTTTTCCAAAATTCGTCCCCTAAAGAGATGAAGCGGGGGTCCAACGTTTGTGTGGAGAAACCTACTTTCATGCGAACGAAGCTGCTGCCAGAAGCTACTTTATATATAAATGGCGATTTCTGTGTAATCAATGTATAAAGAATCCGACTGCAAGTTGGTGGCGTTTATATGTATATGTATGTATAGTAAAATCATAAATTTGATGCCACCAACTGTATCACACTGCTGTTAGCGAACTGTATTTTATGCTGTATAACAGCAAATAAAGGTGCTGATAAACTTGAGCATTCTTGCGAATGTTGCATTACATTCGCAAGAATGCTCATTATATTATCAAGCGTTCTGGCGAGCATTCTAGCGAAGGTCAGTAAATTTCCTTCGAATTTTTCGTTCGCCAGAATGCTCATGAAAATGTTCGTAGCAATGTTTGGTCCTATGCTTGGCTCGGCTCGTTGTTCAGTTCGACAAACTTAAAAATGGTGAATGCTCAATGTTCTGTTACAAGAGAATGCTCAGGTCTATCAGCACCTCTATGAGAACAAAACAAAAATCACCATCGCACGGAAACATTCGTGAGGTGCTCCGACTCAGTCAGCTGTTTATTAAACATAAAGAATTGAAAGATCCATCTGTTTCTTACAGGTAAACAGATACTTGCACGACCAGCCCGGCATGACGCATTCGCTCCACATGCACTTCGAGGTCCTCGCCAACTTCAAGAGCATGCAGGACTGCATACCAGTGGGTATACCGGATACCTCTGATGAAGAGGCTTAATTAGCGATGCGCGATGCCGAAACGTTTTATTCGATTGTTCGAACATCTCGTTTATTCGACTTTATCTCGAGTCCGACTGGGTCTGTTATTGCGCATGGCACGTTCATTCACGAGTTGTTCCTCGATGGTTTAGGGCTATATTTCAACGCACACCATGGCAGCGCGACCAGCCATGGTGTCCCGGTGAAATATAGACAGACACCAGAGTCGCCACACATCCGAGCTGTTCGCGCCACCAAATTGATTGCGCAACCAAACGAACGCCAGGTGAGTAACTCTCTATAGAGCTGTATACATCTTGTTGGTAGCGGCGACTGGTCGCTCCGCCATGGTGTCTCTGTGGATAATAAGCCCATAAGGTTCCGCCGTGAGAGTGGCTGATATCAAAATGAAGAATCGAAAACTAGCGGTCGATTCCGTTGATACTAAACAATCGAAAAATATCTCGATTTATTTTGTATAACGGTGAGTTGATATTAGTTGACTTGATGGTTTATTTTAACGACTCCGATTCTTTCGATTGTTAAAACATCTCGGAATAGCCCATCACTAGGCATAATAAGTTCAAGATAGTGCGAGTAGGAGGCTTTGCCATGACGTGATAAAACATCAGGCGTGCGAGCATGAAGGAGGGACGGAGCTATACATCCTATACAAGGTGTAAGGGACAGCCCTCCACAAACTTTGAGGGCTTGATCAGTAGACGAAACTGAACAACCATCCAAAAAAAACGAAAAAAAAATGGGCCTCGCCATGCAAATTGTCCAATCAAGTTTATCATTTTGTATGGTGAGACTGATTTTTTTTTTCCGTTTCCTGAAAAAAAACCTTGTAGAAGGTGGTTCAGTTTCGTCTACGGAGCAAACCCTTAAAGTTTGTGGAGGGCTGTCCCTCATACCTTGTATAGGGTGACTGGTAATTAGTGACCGATAATTATACACGTTATTGTACTCATGCTTTGTCAGACAACATTACATAAGAAACTTTTTTAGTACTCATTTTTTAACCGGAACATGTAGGTACCTACACTGATTACATGCACCGATCCAGTTTGCAAGCGGCGCGGGTGCACTATCACTATTATAGATAAAGTACATGAGACAACGGCGTTCCGCGGCTAACACCTGACAGGTCGCAGGCGCGCGCGCGCGAGTTTGCGCGAACAGCTGTTTTATTATTGTGATAAAACTAATGAGTTTAAAAAAAATTTGGGAAAGACGTTTGTAATCATGAGCCACGTGTATAAGTATCGGTCACTAATTACCAGTCACCCAGAGCTCCATCCCTTTAATAGTTCAGCTTAGCTCGTCAAATGGATCAGCTAAAAAGCTCGCGGTAGGGCCTCAGGCAGAATCAATTTAATGGCGGCATGGAATACTCTGAAACTAACGAATAAACGATATTAAAAGTAACCCTGTATAATTAATCATATAAACGAAAATTGTGTATGTTCTGGCCATTTTGGACAGTATTTATGATGATAACGTTCTGTACAAGTATCAAGCATAGCGTATATTTTTTTGGGCAATATTAATTTATAATTTCAGTCTGAGAATTAACGGAGTTACTTTGGTTCATCTAATTAAAAGTTAGAATATAAATATTGCTTTGGCTAACTGGCCAGAATACCTACTACTACAAAAGTTGGAACTCTCGTTGTATTGCTGCTTTTTGGATGGGTTGTGAAAATCGAGATAGGTTAATTTTTGGACGAAGTTGGATAATTAAGAAGGAACATTGAAGAAGGTTGTGGGAAAAAAATTGTGAAAACTCAAGACTGTGAGACTTGAGGAAATATCAAATTAAGTTTTATTCAAATATTTTTCTGGGCAGACACTTTCTATGCCCTAACAAGCCATAGAGGCTTAGAATTAAGATTATTTTTTCAAATGTGCAATTGTCTATGATAGGTTTCAAAAAGAGTTTTAAACTCGCATGCTTCTTTTACGAGAGGTCTTCTCAAGAACTGATTTTTGTTTATTAATTAAATAACGACTATTTGTTATTTATAATTCTAAGTTAATATTGTGAGATTAAGTTATTTAAGCGGGTTGTTGAAACTTGTTTGACATTACTAATGAATTTTGTCATTTTAAACTATGTTCCAATTGCCAATAAGTACATTTTACTGTATTTAAGCCGTCGTCTTAGTATATTATGAAGCTAACTCCTCGCTTTTTTAATGTTAATTGTATAACGCACCCTCTCCAAGAGTCGCATTGTGGCAATCTTAGATTAATCCTGTAGGGACTTTGACTTCCAAGGACAAGAGTCTGATGTACTGGAAGTCTCTGTAAAAGGGATTTACTTATCTATGGTAATCCTGCTCTAATTTATACATCTGCGTCTAAACCCCGAATTCTCATTTCCACTTAACTGTCTATGGTCGTCTCCACTAGATTGCAAATGGACACTTATATTGTGCGTTTCACTCCTTCGCCGTAATGTTGGCTCCCCTGTCTGTCTACAGAAAAAAGAAGGGAAAAAGAAAAGAGTTGCCTACTCTACCAAATTTTTTTGCACGAAATGTGAAACGAAATCGATTTTAACGGTACTCGCACCACTTTATGGAGAATTATGAGAAAATGGGTTACTTTTTTTAAATCTGTTCTAAAAGGAAGTTGTTAATGGAGAAGTACGATATTGTGGCGTGGCATTTTCAGTATTTGAAAGAATTGCAGGACAGTCGAAATGGTGCCCAGCGTCGTGTATTTTATTCAAAAATAGTTTTTACAGTTTCCAAAAGAAAAAAAAAAAACAAACAGAAAACAATAACGTTTTTGTCAAAAGTAATGAAATATCAGTTAATCTCCCCAATTTTAAGTAATTTCATTGCTCAAAATATAGCAACACTGTTTTTCCTTATTGCCAACATTACGGCGAAAGTGAAACGCACAGTATATGTTGAGAATTCGAGAGTAATATTTATGTAATATGTGCAATAAATGTGTTTTACTTTATTGACTTGTACTGGTTGCAAGGAAGCAATATTAATTAATATAACCACCTACCATATTGACCCTAGGTGTACTTGTAAAGGACCTGTATTTTTTTAATAGTATAATAGTGTATTGATTCTTCAATATTTTTTGTGAACGTAAGAATTTCTGGCAATACAAAATTAATGTATATTTTCGAGTACCTGTTACCCCCTAAAAGTATTTTTTAAGGCTAGGCTGGGCCTACAAATTATCACTTAAAAGATAAAACTATGTTTAGGAAGAAAACGAATTCATGTAATTCAATGTACTACGCGTTCCAAATGAGAACAGGACCGATTCCTACGTTTTGACATCTCGTCGTACCATCAAATCGAAGAAATTTTGGCAAAATTGAAGAACTTACAGATGAGTAAAAGTGAAAAACTGGATTCTGATTAAACTTTTTTCATTCACAGTTCATAAATAAATTAAATTTTTCGTAATTTAATTAATGTTTAAAAAATTCTTTTCTCGATTTGACGGTAAATCGTGACGTCACAACATGGCGGGCGATCCTATTCTCATTTGGAACGCATTGTAATAATTGTATAGTGTAAATAAATTGCTTTAAAAGGGACATTTATTTGGATAGAATGAAATTGATCTCAATTTGTTGAATAAAATTATTTTTAAAGCAAACAGTGTATTTTCATTTTGTTTGATGTCTCTCCTTCCCCAAAGACTACCCACCCATCATAGACTTTATTTTATTACAGTAACCGATAAATTCGATCGATTGAATCGAAAGAGCATTATATCTGGCACAGCCGTGAGACAATGTTATAGTTTTTTAATTTAATTTTAAGTTTCTACGTTTCTAATATTTAGATATATAGAGGTCAGTGCTATGAATGATAAATGTCTATTCTTTCTTCTTACTTTCATCCCACCAGTTGGTCCAGTAAGAATCTCAAAAACTGGAACACCTAGCAAAGATCTGTTTTCTCCCAAATGTCACTAAGGGCCAACGCTGCGTAAAGCGGGAGCCCGCGCGTGCATCAGTCGCGTGTGTCGTGTGCGGCGGTCCCCGGAGCGGAAACCGGTGTGTGCATCTGGATTGAGGGCCCATTTTTTAAAATTCTTATGAAACGAAACGAGATATACAGGGAATTTAGTTAAAAATTAGTAAAACTTAAAGCAATGAGCCATAAATTTCTTAAACGTAAAATAAAAAAGTTATGATTAAATAACGTGGGCCCTCAATCCAGACGCTTGCATAAAGAGGCATAGTCTAAATCTCGGAAAGTACGATGTCTGGGTAAATAATTATTATTTAGGATTTTAGTTAAGAATTTCTAAAGTATTTTAAGAAATTCTCAAATCTGTAGAATATCATATTATTATTACAGATTTATTGCGGTTTACCTTGGGCCCTCAATTCAGTAATGTCATTTATAAAGAATCTGCAAAAACTAAGTTTATTTGACAAAATACATACATACGACTTTATTATATTCTAATTAGATACCTCTACGAATTAGTAAAAAAGAAAACCATTTATGAACTGGTTTTTACCTTAATGTTTTAAATTAAATGACTTTTAGTAGAGGGACACACACACATTGTTTTTTACTTTTGGAGCGATTATTTCCGAAATTATTGACATATCAAAAAATGATTTTAGTAAACCCCTATTCATTTTTAAATACATATCCAACAATATATCACAAGTTAGGGTTGAAATTAAAAAAAAATCACTTCCCACTTTACATATAAGGGGGCTACCCCAATATTTTTTTTTTTTCAATTTTTATTTTACCACTTTGTCGGCGTGATTGATATACATATTGGTACCAAATTTCAGCTTTCTAGTGCTAACGGTCACAGAGATTAACCGAGGACAGACAGACAGACATGGCGAAACTATAAGGGTTCCTAGTTGACTACGGAACCCTAAAAATCCGCTAGGATGTTCCGTGGGTAAAAATAACGAACTTCTATTCATACTTTTAATTCCTGTTTAACTTCTGTTTAAAATATGATGCTTCAATGATTGAGCAATGATTGTATTAGCCGTGCGGAGTCTGTCAGTGATTTTAACAAATATAAATTACTAACTTCGGCCAGGTTTCGCCCGTTTGAAAGTAGAAAATAACCTATGTTACTCAGTGATATTGTAGGATTCTACTGGTGAAAGAATTTTCAAAATCGGCCCAGTAGTTTTTGAGTTTATTTATGAGCGGCTTCGCCCGCGTCAAAGTACAAACTATATCCTATGTCCTATGTTACTTAGTGATAAAGTAGGATTCTACTAGTGAAAGAATGTTAAAAATTTGTGCATTACTTTTTGAGTTTATTCATTACAAACAAATACAAAACTTTTCTTTTTATAATATTAGTATAGATGTAGTTAGCAAAGAGGCCTGCGAAAAGAAGACTGTTTTATTATGTTCTATATTATAGAAGTAGGTACATCGGTGGTTCCAGGATAGAGTACAAGAGTTTCAGCTGTTACGACAACTTCGTGCCGAGCAACAACGCAGGCGTGCCGGAACATACGCCCACGCATGGAGCCCTGCTTCATCTAGAAAGGTAAACTGCTTTCCATGGGCGTACCCAGGCTGTTGGGGGGCAAATCAGATTTTTCATTCGCACTTAGTCAAATAAATGAACGTAACTAAAAAAATAAGACTTGCCATTAAATATTAACTATACAATAGCTATTTTAAAAGTAACTTTCGAGGGTCTTCAGCAAAACGGTTTGTGAAGTCTTCCGTGAAAGAATCGCCCATAGCGTTAACAAATATTCTTTGATATTTAAATTCACTTTTCTGAAAAAAACATTATTTTGTAATTATCTTTTATCAAGCACGCATCACTTCTAAGTAAGACTTGATATGGTGACCAATAATATAGGGGTCAAAAAGAAAAAAATCAGATACCTATGTGATATGCAGATACCTAAGCAATCTTGTCTTTCCGTAGGCTTCTCCAAGGAGTCAGCAACAGGATAAAAAGTTTCCCAGCATCAGAACTGACCGAGGCGTTCTCTCCGGTCACTTTGCCTGAAGACATTGACATTGAAGATTTACACGTGAGTTCTTCTTGCAAAACATGGTGGCAAACCCGTATCTAAGTGCCCATCACGTAGCCACCACGTGTCTTGGTGATCTGGGCCACCACTGTTCTATAGAAGTAGTTAGTAGACGAAACGAACGAACTACCTGCCACAATTTTTTTTATTAGGAAACGAAAAATAATTTGACCTCTCCATACAAACTGTCCAATTAAGTTTTTAATTTTGTATGGTGAGGCTGATTTTTTTTTTAATAATAATAATAATCATTTATTTCACTCTCTTCACAAAGCTATACTAATGAATGTGTAATTCTCACACAAGGTACAAAAAAAACTAATTATACTCAATTAATACTATTAGCAATAAACAAGTGGTATAAGTAATATTAATGCACACATGTAACACTTTGTGAGAGCTTGGAGTCAATAATATCATGACTGGCCTGTTGGTCTAGTGGTGAGTGACCCTGACTGCTATGCCGGAGGTCGTGGGTTCGATTCCCACCATTACAAATGTTTATGTGATGAGCATGATCATTTTTTCTGTGTCTGGGTGTAATTTATCTATAATATGTGTGTATTTAGAAATATATGTATAAGTATTTTAATCAGCTGTCTAGTACTCATAACACAAGCTCTGCTTAGCTTGGGACTAGACGGCGTCGTGTGATAGTTGTGGAATTTTTTTTTTTTTTAATTGAGATAAACTAGTGCTTGACTGCGATTCCACCTGATGGTAAGTAGCGATGCAATCTTTGATGGTGAGGCGCACTATCCCATTATTAATAATAATAATGGGATAGTGCGCCTAATAATGGGATACCCTGTGTGACGGATAAACCACCTCACCCCAAATTAGTGCCGTTGCTTAATTAATTATTTGTAAATCCATACATGAACATTGTTAACAATTTTGCGAGAATACTGACTAAAAAAAATAATTTTCCTTTAAATAAAGAAAGGGGATTGCCCATTTGAGGCCATGAGCGGTCAATTGACTAGAGAAAAAAATACTTTGTTCATTAATTTTGCCATAAAAAATATGTATTCCCTTAGTTCCAAATGAGCGCCACTATAAACAATAAGTGCTAAATAAAAAGTAACTTTATGGAAAAAATAATCGTTTTATCGTTGATAGTTATATTTGATGTCCGTCTTTGGCCTGGAACACCATAGAGGCTGGGCAATCCCCTTTAGAGTAGCGTTGAAAGGCCTCCAACAAGGTCGACCGATGACCTGGTCAGGGTTGCGGGAATCCGATGGATGCGTGATGCATAGGACCGGTCATTGTGGCGACGCTTGGGGGGCGCCTTCGTCCAACAGTGAGCGTCTTTCGGCTGATATGATGATGATGATGACAGTAATATTATTTATGGTTACAGAACATCAGACCATAAAAAGGGGTAGTGATGACTTCTTTGTACCTCAGATATAAGTTCCGATTCGGAACCAAAATCGGAATCGAAAGGCGATGGTGTATGTAACATCATCATCAAAAGATCCGTACTTCGAAATTCAATACCGATCCTCTTCCGTCTATACAGTTGCCATCACGGATCTTGAACACTTGCGCAGAAGTCAAATATTCGGTCTCTTTAGTGGTGCGAAGTGCGACGCGGGGCCGGGGAGTGTCAGTGATTGGCTGGCCGCGCCATCGCGTCATCGACGTCACTCATTCGTTCACTGCGTTGCTGCATGTATCTAACAACGAAGACGATTGGCTCGCCAATGTATGGAATGCGCAAAGCGATCCCCACTCTGACGCCAAGCGTTCAAGTTTCAAGATCCGTGATGGCAACTGTCAGCAACAATACAATGTTTACATAGAATTGTCAAATAATACTCAAGATGGAACTCAAAGGGTTCCACCTTTTCCAAAAATTAAAATATTACTTTTTAATAATAAAATTAAACTCAAAGGATCCAGCAATGTATTTATGTGCCCCATTGTAACGAAACCATAGCGCGATCTAACTCGATCCCAACGCCATCTATCGAGGCATGAGACAACTCTATACATTTCAACAGCAGTGGGTTAGCTATTCGTGTGTTACGTGTGTAGAATTTTAGTAATATTTAAATTCACTTTTCTGAAAAAGCAACCTTTAAGTTTTATTTATATTTATCTAAAATTTATTGTCTTCCTTTTATCAAGCACGCACGACTTCTAAGAGTATCAATATGTAATGATTTTTAAAGAAAACATTCATAAATCGTTCAACTTCCAATGATAAGCGATAGATGGCGCTAGTAGTTACATGAACTTTAGACATTCGTTGTAGATATTAAGTAATAATCTATAATATTAGACTTTATGGATTTGTTTTGTATAAATATATCATAATTGTTAAAATGAAATATTTACTTGCAGTTAATTATTAGATAAACTCTAATGTATATTAGTTAGTCAATTGATGTTACGTACTCTTTACTTTGCTCTGATTGGTCGGTTAGTCGACCGAGTGTTTGTGAAAGTTTGTGGTAGGGAAACACTGAGTTTGTTACTGTCATTTTGGACAGAGTCAGTCTGCTTTGAGTCGTTGAACAGAAAACATGTCCGACTAATCTGTGTATTTGTAAATGATTGTTAATAGAACGATAAGTATGAAATTGTGTTGATCAAAGTGAATAAAATATTTATACAATTTATCCTGAAGTGTTTGATTTATCACATTTCAGAAGTGGGATATGCCTACAAATATGTGCAGTGATAACAGGAAGAGGTTATGTGTGCCTAAATTGAAGATAAATGAGTTCGAGAAATATATTTTTGTCTTTCCAACTGTACTAGTGTGAATTTAGACAAGAGATTATGTGTGCCTAAATTGAAGCTAAGTGAGCTCGAGATATTTTTTTTGTCACCAAAGTGTGCAAGTGTTACTTTAAGCCAAGAAGTTGTGTGCCTAAATTGAAGCTAAATGAGCTCGAGATATTTTTTATTCTTTTTCCCATGTGTGCTAGTGTTACTTCAGACAAGAGGTTATGTGTGCCTAAATTGAAGCTAAGTGAGCTCGAGATTTATTTATTTTTTTAGCCAAGTGTGCCAAGTATTTTAGACCAGTATCATACTCACCCAAATTCCTTACTGATGGTGACAGGCTCGTGTATTGAATCATTCGATTCCCTTCAAATGTGTGAACTGAGTGGTACAGATATGCGCGTCATGTTCGTAATCGAACGTTGACAAGACTAAACACCTCTTAAATGTTGGTGATTAATTTTAGTTTCTATATTTCAAATTGGGTTGCTTTTCCTTTATTTAATTTCATCGAATTCGTATAGCGATAGATTAAAAAAAAAAACAGTTTATATGTAAAATTTTCCTATTTCCCAAAGCGATAATTGTCATTGTTGCCTCGGATTACTTTGTGTGGCACGATAATTTCCCTTTCGTTTAGACGCATAGTTGTAAAAACATGTTGTACCCCTTATTAGTATCTCACAATAATGATAAATGATATATAATGAATGATAAATGATAAATGGTCAGTGATCAGTGATCAGTGATAAGTGATCAGTGATTAGTGACCAGTGATTAGTGACCAGTGATTAGTGACCAGTGATTAGTGACCAGTGATTAGTGACCAGTGATTAGTGACCAGTGATTAGTGACCAGTGATTAGTGACCAGTGATTAGTGACCAGTGATTAGTGACCAGTGATTAGTGACCAGTGATTAGTGACCAGTGATTAGTGACCAGTGATTAGTGACCAGTGATTAGTGATCAGTGATTAGTGATCAGTGATTAGTGATCAGTGATAAGTGATCAGTGATAAGCGATCAGTGATAGGTGGTCAGTGATCAGTGATAAATGATAAATTTATTTATTTATAAATGTTAAACGATAAATGATAAATAGTAAATGATAAATGATGATAAATGATAAATTTATTTATTTATAAATGTTAAACGATAAAAGATAAATGATAGATGATAAATGATAAGTCTTAAATGATAAATGATATTTATTTTGTACTGTTGTTTTATGAACTAAATTTCCACCTATGACAAACAATAAATGAATTTGAGAGAACAAAGTTAAAACTGAGTTTGTATATGTATAACACGATTTAAAAGGCTGTAAATGGAATTTCTTCTCCATAGAGATCTACACTTTGGAATATGTAATTACCGTCAATTTGCTGACTTACTGACTTCTTGGCAATTTAAGAGTCTGTAAATGGTTCATTAGAAATGTTTTGATTTGATTTCAGTGCTTTGATAAGGCCAAGAGTGTCTTTGATGAGGCCAAGCGTGATTTTGATGAGGCCAAACGTGCCTTTGATGAGGCCAAACGTGCCTTTGATGAAGCCAAGCGTGCCTTTGACGAAGCCAAGTGAGCCTTAATAAGACCAAGCGAGCCTTAATGATGGTTCATTTGAAATGTTTTGAATTGATTTCAGTGCTTTGATGAGGCCAAGAGTGTCTTTGATGAGGCCAAGCTTCCTTTTATGAGGCTAAACGTGACTTTGATGAGGCCCAACGTGCCTTTAATGAAGCCAAGCGTACCTTTGATGAAGCCAAGCGTGCCTTTGATGAAGCCAAGCGTGCCTTTGATGAAGCCATGCGTGCCTTTGATGAAGCCAAGCGTGCCTTTGATGAAGCTAAGCGTGCCTTTGATGAAGCCAAGCGTGCTTTTGATGAAGCTAAGCGTGCCTTTGACGAAGCCATGTGAGCCTTAATAAGACCAAGCGAGCCTTAATGAGGTATGAGGCAAGCATGCCTTTGATGAAGCTAAGCGAGCCCATTTGAGGCCAAGTGGGCCATTTGAGGCCAAGTGGGCCATTTGAGGCCATGTGGGCCATTTGAGGCCAAGTGAGCCATTTGAGGCCAAGTGAGCCATTTGAGGCCAAGTGGGCCATTTGAGGCCAAGTGGGCCATTTGAGGCCAAGTGGGCCATTTGGAGCAAAGTGGGCCATTTGAGGCCAAGTGGGCCATTTGAGGCCAAGTGGGCCATTTGAGGCCAAGTCGGCCATTTGAGGCCAAGTGGGCCATCTGAGGCCAAGTGGGCCATTTGATTTGGCCAGATGAGCCAATTAAGATTCGGGTTAAGTGTGCCCGGTGCAGATGAAATTATCCTCAAGAGCGTAAGTAACGTATGAATTTACCTATTAATGTGATTTTAGTCTGACTACGTTGGCTTAATGCAGATGTTGTAAATGAATTGAATAATTTATTAAGTTTATTCATATCATATTTGAACTGTTTATTGGATGAGATTTGAACATTCTGTTATAGTTTTTGAAGATATTATAGGTATAGATAAATTGAATTGAAAGTATAATTTAACAATGGGATTTGATTCTTAAAAAAGAGTTTCAAATGAACGATACAAGTACTATTTCCTGTAAATGTTTTAACCACTGATTTTTTTATTTTTGAGGACTTGGATTCCGACAGAACTACAGAAAGAAAAATTGCCAGTCTTATTGAACAAATAGATAGTTCCTGGTTCAGTACAGACTTGAAGAAAAATGATGCAAAGAGACGATTTGGAAGGAATAAGACACCACCACGATGCAAGAAACGAAGAGGTACCCCACGTTGGTCTAAGAGAGTGGTTGAATGATTTTTAAGGAGGAAAGCGTTACAAGTATCGAGGTTTGAACATATCCATTGGAACTTTGTGATACGGGAGTTCTATCACTTCTGTAAATTTTGAGAGTATTTAAGTTTGATTAGAAAGAGTAATTATAATTGATTTGTATTAATAAATTACAAGTAGGATCAGAAACTGACTATACAACTTGTCTCAAAAACTTGCTAGTCTTACCAAGAGAAAATAGAAAATTTACGAAACCTTGCCAAGTTTTGTAAGTTAGCATTTAGTGACGAAGTGGTAAACTAAACTAAAATGATTTTATCTAATGAGCAGAATTATGGTCGGTTTCAAGCAGAAATGTTAGCTAGTAAGAATTAAGGTGTAACTTATGTGAATATTATTACGACAAATTAATGCTTATATACGGATAACATATAAGTAAAAGAGCTGCAGATAGAAATTTAAACACACGGGATTAATGATAAATCTATTAGGAATTGAGCCAAACCATTAAATTGTAGACGAGGAAATGGATTTATTACACGTTTTCAATTCCTGTGACGTGTGCATACTGTAGCAGAGACTGATTCCATAGATAGAGAACACAATGATATTTATTTTACAAGTAGGATAAAATATATACTATTACATGACCATAACTAGTTCTCGTCGTCCAGACTGAAATCGAAGCCGGTTCCTAAGATGATTATGATACAATGAATGATTTAAATAGAGCTAAATATTACATCGTTATTTATTCGGTTAAGGGGAAGATGGATTGAAAATCCATACACTAGAGTAGAGGACCAATTTCAAGGTTTCAAATAAAAATAAAGTTTGACGAACAGTGCGATCCGAACTTCATTATTAGAACCTTTACTTGGTACGAAATCACGCACATATGCTGCTAATATTATTTGAGAGATAATATTAGTACAATTAAGCCCTTAGCCTCTAGCTGAAGGATCACTTTTATTCTAAATGCTTAAGTTTCTGTTTTATATTATTATTATGCTTTCAAATAATGAAACTAATGAACTCTGACTAAACGAGTCGCCACACAACATGTAGCAACATGGTGGCTACAGATTTGTGAGTTTCATTTAACCACTGAGAGTGTAAGATCTAGGACGCGTATGTCGATACCTTAAGTCGTAATATCATGTTTTCCACAGAAATTAAGACGAATACTGTTTCTGTTTATAGTATTGAGACGAGAATTGATCTAAATATCAAATTTTCGAATACTTTGACTAGAGACACAATAGAAACAAAATGAGAGAGCAAGCGTCAGCATTTGCTTAGGATTAAATGAATAAGATCTAGATTTCAAATTCTTATAGCTGAACCCGATGAAAAACCTAATGACATGAAGTGAATTCAGTGCGCGTAAATAATGAAGAATACTTTCGAACAAAAAGCTGATCAATTTTACTTTATGCTTACAGTCTCACATAATTAACATTGACCAATGGTTTTGAGTACCTAATTGAGTGTTGGTTATAAAACATATTTGACAATAGTTTATTAACTTGAATAATACTGCAATCATGGATTTCTTTTAGATACCCTACTATCAAGAGCTTTTGCGATAGTCATGGTATTGACCTTGTTTTTAACGCTGTATCTTGTCTAAGGTTGAGCGCGGTTTTGCTAAAATGTATAACCACTATTTTAAATCCCCTAGCAAAATAAAATGATTCCTATGACGAACACCAAGGAAACATATGCCTATGGCGTGTTATTAATTCTGTTAAATGTCCCACTAGACAGACTGCCACAAAATTACCAGGATCAGAGTGCCTTTAAATGATAAACATTACGAAGTAAAATACGTTAAAAAGTTTAAGATATGAAGTGAGCGCCAATATCTGGGTTAGACTAGCAAAAAGATACTTTCGTTATCAGTAAAATCCTTGATACAGCCTACAGCATATGTAGTTTAATAAAGATTAGTAGATCTGATTGCAATTATGAGGGAAAAATTGAATTTGCCTCATTTTAAAATCCATAGATCCATTGAAAAAAAACAAAGTTTTAAGTATAAAATTACTGTAATTACCGATTTTGGCAAACTGAGGAATAACATTTAGAAGCATACTTTCCTCCGACGTTATATAAACTCGGATATAGAGAAAAGCCTTTGACAAAAAAAAAACTCTATTCTTCGTGTGATGAGAATGTTATAAACATATGACGTGACGATAAAGCAAATAATCAAGACTAAGCCGAATGTAATGATTATGAATGTAAGACTCAGTTCCTTGTAGAACTGGAATTAAGTTTCATTATTTTAATGAAAATATCCTATCATTTTAATTGTAATCGTGCGTCAGGAGATCGCACGATGTCGGATGGCCGAATGTAATGATTTTTAAAGAAAACATTCATAAATCGTTCAACTTCCAATGATAAGCGATAGATGGCGCTAGTAGTTACATGAACTTTAGACATTCGTTGTAGATATTAAGTAATAATCTATAATATTAGACTTTATGGATTTGTTTTGTATAAATATATCATAATTGTTAAAATGAAATATTTACTTGCAGTTAATTATTAGATAAACTCTAATGTATATTAGTTAGTCAATTGATGTTACGTACTCTTTACTTTGCTCTGATTGGTCGGTTAGTCGACCGAGTGTTTGTGAAAGTTTGTGGTAGGGAAACACTGAGTTTGTTACTGTCATTTTGGACAGAGTCAGTCTGCTTTGAGTCGTTGAACAGAAAACATGTCCGACTAATCTGTGTATTTGTAAATGATTGTTAATAGAACGATAAGTATGAAATTGTGTTGATCAAAGTGAATAAAATATTTATACAATTTATCCTGAAGTGTTTGATTTATCACAAATATATATTTTTTTTTCGTGTTTTGAGAGTATTTATTGTCTCAAACATCCAAAATTATTTTGGTTCATGGAATGGTTTTTTAGAAATGTAGTAAATAAGTAAGAATAACAAATAAAGACAGAGAAGATATTTCTTCGGTTTATCTTCATTTATTTTTCCTTACAAAGCAAAATTAAAAAAACAAGCAGAATTAATCGATGTGATTTTATCGATAACGATATTATTGATGCAAAATTGACTTGTGCATCACTATGTTTACTGACATTTTTGCATCTGCCAATCACAACCGCTGCATGTTCCCCCGTCCCCCGTCCCGCGCTAGTGAATCGTGTGCCTAGACGAAATCGCTCTATCAGCTCTCAAGTGGTTTAATTCTCTTTGGCCCACCCCTAACGTTTTGGTTTCAAACACGAAACTTAGATGAAAAACTAAAATTAATTAAGTAAAGTTTTTGACATCAATTTATAGATAAACAATGAGAGTTTCATTGCACTTCGTTTAAAAATCATAGATTTTTTAAATTAATTTAACAGACTTACTTATACCACGAGCAAGTTGAAACCACGCTTAACGATGCGCAGGAGATAATTTCGGATCATTGACATTACCCGAGCCGCTTAGACCAAAGTCGTTACAATGGTCTAGCCTAGAAACATTGATAGATACTTCTAACTTACCTCATCATGTGCGCGTCTCCAGGAGTCAGGGTCTTGACGTAATGGAACTCGTAGATGAGCTGGTTGAGGACCACGCAGCCCTTGCTGAACCCCACCAGGGTGAGCTGCGTCTCGTCTAGGGAGAACTTGTCTCTCCACCACAGAGGATCTGTGTCGCTGCAACTGATGGAACAATTGGTTTTATAATAAGAACGGGCGATTATATATTTACTCTCGACTTAAATACCCATGGGTTGTAGCTATCAGCAAACACAGAGTCTGGCAAAAAATTCTATAGATATAGTATTACCCATAATAAATGTGTTCCCAAAAACTAAAGTCATTAATTGTGTGTGTCTGTGTGCTAAATAAACTTCATTTCTTTCTTTCTTTCTTTGCTTAAGAAATAAGTCAACATCATTTTAAATCCTCGTCATTTATACCGCATACATCGAAGGACTGTAACAATTTGCCGGCTGCGGTCTTCCCGTCCTATTATAATTTAGGTTTCTTCAAAGCTAAAGTGAATAGGCTCTTAGAAACTAGTGCGCCATCGTTCGTGACCAGGCCGTAACCCGTCATGTTAAGGCCCCAGATACATTAGAGTAAACGCAACAGTAGTTACAGTACAACATCTAGTGATGTGCCGAGTCGCCTTTTTTCGTGACTCGAGTCAACTCGAGTCAGTTTATGCGGTATTCGAGTCATGACTCGATTCCACCATTCGAGCCCAGTACTCGAGTTCTATGTGTTGAATTCGAATATTGACTCGAGTCCTGGACCCGAGTCTAGGATTCGAGTCCAGGATTCGAATCCTGGACTCGAATCCATGACTCGAGTCTGGAAATTCAAACCCAGACCTCGAAAAGAGGAAAAAAAGCAGCATGTATACAGCCACGAGATATTTAAAACAATGTGGGTAATGTAAGTGTCAAGTTTTTGCCGAAATCTAGGTAAATAGATTCTGCTACCGTATAATTTGCTCCACTTTTTAAATATTTTATGGAATTGAAATTAAAAACATATAGGTACTCAAGTCGGCAGTCTCTTGAAGCTGTGAATAAATCAAACTTCTAAGTTTACGAAAAAAACAGATATGGCCGTTTTAGTCGAAAAAAGCGTACATTTTGCAAAGGAATCAAAATTCTATTTCAGGATTTTGCGTCCTGAAAGTTATAAAATAAAGCAAGGTCTTATAGCAAAATTAAACAAGATCTTATAGCACAGTTAAAGGAATAAATCTGAAAACTGTTTTGTAGTTATGTCAAAAGAAAAACTATTTTTTTGCGATTTGGAAAAATCTTCGTAATACAATTCGGGAATTGAACTTTTTTCATAGGTAATTTTGGACGGAACCCATAGTGCGCGAGTCCGACTCGACCAGGCGTTACTTCATTAATTCAATTTAATTCATAACATAAGTAAACACAGATCGAGTGCGAGCGAGTCAACTTAACTCGAACTCGAATGCTAGATTCGAGTCAGCTGGACTCGCGTTTTATAATTGAGTTAGCGAGTTCAGAACTGAGTCTTCCTGGCTTGAGTCCTGGAATCGAGTCACGCGTACTCGAGTCCTGGAATCGAGTCTTACGTACTCGAGTCTTGGAATCGAGTCTTGTGTACTCGAATCCTGGAATCGAGTCTTGCGTACTCGAATTCTTTTTGACTCGAGTACGGAATCGAGTCTGGCGGACTCGAGTCAAAATAATTTGGTACTCGAGTAAGCGAGTACAAAGCAGGAATCGAGTCAGACTCGAGTCAAGCCGTACTCGGCACATCACTAATCCATTGGAACTAAACCTACTCACGGCTTGTGCTCCGGCGGGTCGCGGGGCAGTTCGGGCTCGTGGGAGCCGCTCGCCGACGCCAAAACGACCAAAATTATTTTGGTTCATGGAGGGCTTGTTTCAGAAATAATAAATTAAAAAAACGACGAAAAACATACATAGGACTTCCCCAAGTGTCGTCAAAATGAACGATCCTGTACATCTCGCATCCATCGCATCCCGCTAGGCTTAAAGTCACCCAAAGGGCAATGGAAAGGGAGTTCGGGAGGCTCGGAGTTTCCTTGCATGATCGTATCAGGTAACTATATCGACAATCCCGAGGACACGGTGGAGCACACAGTTGAGGCCCGAAGGACACGGTCGAGGTGTGCCCTGCTTGGGCGGAGCATCGCCGTGCCCTCGTGAGGGAGATCGATCGGCGGCGGAGACCTCTCGCGCCGGGCCTTGGTTGAGGCCGCCGCCGCCGGAATTCTAATCCGTAGGCGCGGGCTTGCGGACAGTGAGCAATTGGTAGCTCGCTGACCGGCCGTCCGGTAACTGTCCGGACCAAGCCCAAGTCGTCGACGGCGCGCACTGTTTCCGCGCGCCTCAAGGGGTTGTCAGCAACAGCAGGGGCCCAGCCGGGTCGAAGCCTACTGGGGCCTGGGTTATCCGAAAGGAAACTCGAGCCCCGGTATGAAGGCTTGAAGGAACGGGGTGGGTTTTTTAGTCAGTAAGAGTCTGACACTACCTCCCGCTCCGCCCAAGAGCGGGGGTTGTCATTGGATGATTTTCCCCACCGAAAAAAAAAGGTCACCGACATAGCCCGAAGATAATCATAATTGCATTGTTTAAACTTTATCAGATTGCCTTTCTGTATACAATAGCAATTGATATCAACATGTACGATTTCCGCGATAATCTGTTCACAATAGTCAGCAATTAAGTAGAACTTGCTATCTCTAATCGCAAATTAACGTAAACGATGTGATAGTTGCGGTGTTTGAGCTCCTGGAAGACTTTTGTTACAATATTATCTGTTAATCTTTTCTTTATAATCTTGAATTGACTTTTATCTAACTTTAAAAAAAAAAAAACTAACTAACTAAATAATTAATAAATAAAACACAAAGTACACTCAGGCGTCGAAGTCCTCCTCCACATCTCTGTCATCTGGAAATGTGCACAGAAGTCTGGCAGCATTGCCACGTTGAATGACAATGCTAATTCTTTGGGCGAAAAACGAGCCAGCCCTCTGGTCACGCAAGGTTTCGATCAGTCGGCCTGAAATTTCCTTAAAAAGGTGACGCGCACTCGGACCCCATGACCCAAGCGTTTCGACCCCAAACAACTCAAAGCTGTAATTACCAATAAGGTTACAGTGTTTTCGCCGTTTATGGGTCTCAGCAGCCGCAGCGGCAGCGCCAGCACAGCCTTGGAATAAGGAATGGCGCAAGGGTGTTGACACAGGTTGAATCCCACACCAACGGGCTACCCACCTGCCACGGTACCAACATCATACTTTTTCAAAGATAGCACACGTGAATGTCGCAGGTTTTCAAATAATACAATTTAATAAGAATGTTTATCTTTCATGAACAATATTGACCTGAATATATCTTAGATAAGACGTGGAATAAGATGGCCTGACCACTTAACTTCACATTCTTATGAATTAGCATGAAGTGACTCAGATCCGAGAACAATGGAAGAACAGCAGGGAAGCCTTTGCCCAGCAGTGGGAAAGGATCGGCTAGATGTAATAAAAAGATATTTATTGATTGAAAGGTACAGGTAAAAGACAGGGAATGTTCTCATGAACTTATTTTGAGTAAACACATCTAATTATCACCCTATTTTTTGCCAGTAACCCTTGATTTGTATTTATATTGCAATGCTATTGCGTTAAATATAATATAATATTCCACAACTATCACACAACGCCGTCTATTCCCAATCTAAGCAGAACTTATGTTATGAGTAATAAACAACTGTTATACATACTTCTGTATTTCTAAATACATACATATTATAGATCAATTACACCCAGACACAGAACGAATGGTCACCACATAAAAACATTTGTCCTGGATAAGAATCGAACCCGCGACCTTCGGCATAGCAGTCAGGGCCACTAACCACTAGACCAACAGGCCAGTCATATAGAACGAATATTAACAGTATCATAAAACTTCTATTCTTCATCATATTCGTAAATGATAGATAATATTTATTTTGCAAACAGGTTTTTTTAAACACTTTTACACGTAATTTTTTTTGTCAGTTTAAACTATGTAGTTGAGGCCGGTGTTTCCTAGCTGACTACCCTGAGAAGAAACACCGAAACAAACTCAGGGGTCAAAGTCTCTTTTAAAGTCCATACATGTAATGGTTAAATCATAAGAGAACAATGCAGATTAGTGTCTGAGATGGACTTTTGAGGAAATAACCACACAGATTTGAGTGGACCTGTCCAGTCAGTACAAGCATTTATCAGTATTCGTATAGCTCAACTACCACGGAGAACTACCAAGGAGTTCAACGATTTGACGAACAATACCAAGGAAAGGACAATTAGGTAGGCTGCAGAAGTACTCAAATTGCCAGACATACGTCAAAGTGACGGAAAAGAACAAAAAATTATCCACATAGTCTTAACTACTTACTTAATTTAACAGACCTTCTTTTAACCTTATAACCACATCTCCAGAACTCGGCCATCCACCCGGCTGAAGCCAACAAGTCCAACGGCACGAAGGCGTCGGCGAGCGGCTCCCACGAGCCCGAACTGCCCCGCGACCCGCCGGAGCACAAGCCGTGAGTAGGTTTAGTTCCAATGGATGTTGTTAGTGATGTGCCGAGTACGGCTTGACTCGAGTCTGACTCGATTCCTGCTTTGTACTCGCTTACTCGAGTACCAAATTATTTTGACTCGAGTCCGCCAGACTCGATTCCGTACTCGAGTCAAAAAGAATTCGAGTACGCAAAACTCGATTCCAGGATTCGAGTACACAAGACTCGATTCCAAGACTCGAGTACGTAAGACTCGATTCCAGGACTCGAGTACGCGTGACTCGATTCCAGGACTCAAGCCAGGAAGACTCAGTTCTGAACTCGCTAACTCAATTATAAAACGCGAGTCCAGCTGACTCGAATCTAGCATTCGAGTTCGAGTTAAGTTGACTCGCTCGCACTCGATCTGTGTTTACTTATGTTATGAATTAAATTGAATTAATGAAGTAACGCCTGGTCGAGTCGGACTCGCGCACTATGGGTTCCGTCCAAAATTACCTATGACAAAAGTTCAATTCCCGAATTGTATTATGAAGATTTTTCCAAATCGCAAAAAAATAGTTTTTCTTTTGACATAACTACAAAACAGTTTTCAGATTTATTCCTTTAACTGTGCTATAAGATCTTGTTTTATTTTGCTATAAGACCTTGCTTTATTTTATAACTTTCAGGACGCAAAATCCTGAAATAGAATTTTGATTCCTTTGCAAAATGTACGCTTTTTTCGACTAAAACGGCCATATCTGTTTTTTTCGTAAACTTAGAAGTTTGATTTATTCACAGCTTCAAGAGACTGCCGACTTGAGTACCTATATGTTTTTAATTTCAATTCCATAAAATATTTAAAAAGTGGAGCAAATTATACGGTAGCAGAATCTATTTACCCAGATTTCGGCAAAAACTTGACACTTACATTACCCACATTGTTTTAAATATCTCGTGGCTGTATACATGCTGCTTTTTTTCCTCTTTTCGAGGTCTGGGTTTGAATTTCCAGACTCGGGTCCTGGACTCGAGTCAATATTCGAATTCAACACATAGAACTCGAGTACTGGGCTCGAATGTTGGAATCGAGTCATGACTCGAATACCGCATAAACTGACTCGATTTGACTCGAGTCACGAAAAAAGGCGACTCGGCACATCACTAGATGTTGTACTGTAACTACTGTTGCGTTTACTTTAATGTATCTGGGGCCTTAACATGACGGGTTACGGCCTGGTCACGAACGATGGCGCACTAGTTTCTAAGAGCCTATTCACTTTAGCTTTGAAGAAACCTAAATTATAATAGGACGGGAAGACCGCAGCAGGCAAATTGTTACAGTCGATGGGCTACACTGCCCCTTTTTCTTTTTAATGGTGGGCTACACTTCCCCTTTTTTCTTTTTAATGGGGGGCTACACTGCCCCTTTTTTCTTTTTAATGATGGGCTACACTGCCCCTTTTTTCTTTTTAATGGGGGGCTACACTGCCCCTTTTTTCTTTTTAATGATGGGCTACACTGCCCCTTTTTTCTTTTTAATGGTGGGCTACACTTCCCCTTTTTTCTTTTTAATGGTGGGCTACACTGCCCCTTTTTTCTTTTTAATGGTGGGCTACACTGCCCCCTTTTTTAATGGTGTTCTAGACTGCCATTTTTGAGGTACAAAAATCATCTGATGACTTCTTCTGCTCTAGGTTGGAGCGAGAAGGCGTGACAGACTTTTATTCACTAAAACCACACCTGTGTCCTTCATTTGCTCTTTGCGTTCTAGGGTCTTCTTCTAGGCCTAGGGTTTCCTTTTCAGAAATTCCTCGTGCAATTGATTCGTGAATTTCCCCTGCTGGGCCACAGCACGCCGTCGACGATTATGATTAGATTTTAAAATTATTACTTAATAATTATATTTGAAAATACTGTTCAATGAAATGTTTGCTTAAATATTAATGGCTTAATTTTAAAACTTGATTTTGTCGAGGGTCACCAGTTTGGAGTTATCTGGAACATAGAGTAAAGTCCCACATACCTCCGTTGAAAAGGGAGTATCCTCCGACCAGACTTGAATGACAGACAGCAACTAGTTCAAATAAACGGTGTCAATTCTTCGGGATTAAATGTGAAAATGGGGGTACCCCAAGGTTCAATTTTAGGTCCCTTTTTATTTTTAGTTTATATTAATGATTTACCCTATTTGTTGAAAAATAAACTTACCATGGTGTTGTTTGCCGACGACACTTCTTTGATTTTTAAGATAAATAGAAGGACTAATAATCTTGACGATGAAAATAACGCCTTATTGCAGGTCCAAAACTGGTTCACTGCTAATAATCTAGTTCTAAATGGGAAAAAAACTAAATGCATAAGATTTTCCTTACCAAATGTCAAAAGTAGTGATTGCGACATAGTATTGAACAATGAGAAACTAGAATTTGTTGATAAAACAGTTTTCTTGGGGATTACGCTTGACTCTAGGCTACAATGGGGTCCTCACTTAACATCTCTTGCAGGACCTTGTCAATATATATATGAAAACATCATGTACGTTAGAAAAAATCTTCATCTTTTTAGCAAAAGAGGCGATAGACATAACTATGTTACAAGACATAGGGACCAATTAGTTCAACCAGGCTTCAGATTGGCTAAAGTGGCCTCTTCTTTCCTGGGGTACTGTTTAAAATGCTATAATAAAATACCTCCCCAAATATTAGAACTTAATGAAACGAAATTTAAATCTTGTATTAAACGCACACTATGCAGGCAGGCATATTATAAGTTGGAGGATTATATCTATAATATAAAAATGAATCGCAAAATGTGTTGGTAAGCGCATAACTCAACAACGCCTGGACCGATTTCGCTAATTTTTTTTTTGTTGTGTTCGTTATTATGAGGAGAAGGTTCTTATGGAAAAAAAATGAAAATTAGGGTAGAGTAGGGTAGAGTAGAGTAGGGTAGGGTAGAGTAGGGTAGAGTAGGGTAAAGTAGGGTAGAGTAGGGTAGAGTAGGGTAGAGTAGGGTAGAGTAAGGTAGAGGAAGGTAGAGTAGGGTAGAGTAGAGTAGGGTAGGGTAGAGTAGGGTAGAGTAGGGTAGAGTAGGGTAGAGTAGGGTAGAGTAGGGTAGAGTAGGGTAGAGTAGGGTAGAGTAGAGTAGGGTAGGGTAGACTAGGGTAGAGTAGGGTAGAGTAGGGTATAGTAGGCTGAAGTAGGGAAGAGCGGGAGCGAAGCCGCGCGGGCACAGCTAGTTCAAGATAAAAATGCTTGGCTCAATGCTGGTCCAGCTCCGCTACCACTTGGGTATATTGATTAGTTTGATTAGATTGATTAGTTTGGAAACCATAGCATTGTTTAATGTAGCAGCACTTTTTTTTTCCAATTTGTAAATGTGAAGTACCATGGAGCATTTTTATTAGGTTACATCTTTTTTTTTTTTTTGTGACATTTGAGCATGGCAGTTGAGAGTTTGTCATGCTCACTCTAATGTCTCGCTGATGGTGGCACGTGTTAATGGGTCATTCAGTTCCCTTAAAAATGGTTGAGCTGAGTGGGGCTGATGCACGCGTCATGCTCGTGAACGGGTGCCGTCAGTTGAGACTGGTCATCTCTTAGCTGCCAGTGGCTTAATTCAGTTTGTATCTTTTAATTATTATTATTTTTTTTTATTTATTTCATTATCTACATTGTACTTACACAATAGAAGCAACATGAAAATTTGTAACCAAGCATTATATGTAACACATAATATGATTTAAAAGAGTGTCCATGGAGTTTCTTGCACGTTCTTCTCCATAGAGACCTACTCTTTGGAACGTGCAATTTAGCTTCACTTTTCTTGGACTGACCGACATTTGACTATTCAAAAGTGCCTGCAAATGGTCTATTTGAAATAAATGATTTTTTTTTTTTTTTAGACGAATGTTATATCTGGTGTGGGGAACAGCCCGATAGATGATTTGGGGCTGTCGGATATACTCAAATCGCGTGGAGAACTCCCCTCGAACGCCCCCAGGTATAATTATTACGTAATTGCGCGTTTTTACGTAAATCGCCAAAAAAAACTTTTTCTAGATTTTTTTTTAGGAAAAACAAAGGTACAGAAACCAAAATTTTCGGCCAAAAAAATTTCGTACAACCGTGCCAAAACGACAATTATTTTTCAAGGTCATTCAACTTGTAGAGACATATATACATTTGCGCGATGTAAGAGTTCGTATTTCTTGTAGTTCTTATGTGGCGTCATAGATGTCGCTATAAGTCACTATCTTCTTAACGTGAATAGACTATTGCAGAAGACTGCTACAGGAAGCAGGTGTCCCTTACTGAGCCTGGTGAGAGTTTCCAGGAGACTGCGCGACGTGATCCAGGTGTTCTTGCCGCCCGCGTGCCCGCCGTCCAGCCAGTACATGTCCGCTATGCGAGACATGAACCTGGAACAGACATATGGGTATTATCAAAATGTTGCTCATGGTCGTGCCCAACAATATATATGTACTAGGCACTAGACTAGGCGTGCACGCACTCACTTCAGTCGACTCAGGTGTAATGTCGACTGTATACCTTGAACATTATACTATGTTAAACGAAACGAGTAAGTCCCACGAAATTCATGGCGCTTAAGACATTTTGTTCGCGAAAAAAATATTCCTCTAAAAGCTATCTTAGCGCTGCACGTTTTAATAGTTCTGTTAGACGACATATTGCCAATGTAGCGCTGCAGCGAACTTTTGTTTAAATTTTCAGTATTTTGACAAATAGTTTCCATGAAAGGGCTTGTCTATCGCTCGAATAGAAGTCGATGGTCGTGCCTAAATAATAAAAGAGATACGACCCAAATTAGGTTAAGTTGTCAAAGTCGGTCCGTGACAAGGAAATCCTCCAGATAGAAATTAAGTTCAGGGTAGTAAATTTTAATGGAGATTAGGCAAGTACACAGGACGAACACGTGCGTGCAAAAAAATCGGCCCACCCCAATGACTATATAATAATACAATAATATTTATTTTGCAAACAGGTTTTTTTAAACACTTTTACACGTAATTTTTTTTGTCAGTTTAAACTATGTAGTTGAGGCCGGTGTTTCCTAGCTGACTACCCTGAGAAGAAACACCGAAACAAACTCAGGGGTCAAAGTCTCTTTTAAAGTCCATACATGTAATGGTTAAATCATAAGAGAACAATGCAGATTAGTGTCTGAGATGGACTTTTGAGGAAATAACCACACAGATTTGAGTGGACCTGTCCAGTCAGTACAAGCATTTATCAGTATTCGTATAGCTCAACTACCACGGAGGACTACCAAGGAGTTCAACGATTTGACGAACAATACCAAGGAAAGGACAATTAGGTAGGCTGCAGAAGTACTCAAATTGCCAGACATACGTCAAAGTGACGGAAAAGAACAAAAAATTATCCACATAGTCTTAACTACTTACTTAATTTAACAGACCTTCTTTTAACCTTATAACCACATCTCCAGACTCGGCCATCCACCCGGCTGAAGCCAACAAGTCCAACGGCACGAAGGCGTCGGCGAGCGGCTCCCACGAGCCCGAACTGCCCCGCGACCCGCCGGAGCACAAGCCGTGAGTAGGTTTAGTTCCAATGGATGTTGTTAGTGATGTGCCGAGTACGGCTTGACTCGAGTCTGACTCGATTCCTGCTTTGTACTCGCTTACTCGAGTACCAAATTATTTTGACTCGAGTCCGCCAGACTCGATTCCGTACTCGAGTCAAAAAGAATTCGAGTACGCAAGACTCGATTCCAGGATTCGAGTACACAAGACTCGATTCCAAGACTCGAGTACGTAAGACTCGATTCCAGGACTCGAGTACGCGTGACTCGATTCCAGGACTCAAGCCAGGAAGACTCAGTTCTGAACTCGCTAACTCAATTATAAAACGCGAGTCCAGCTGTCTCGAATCTAGCATTCGAGTTCGAGTTAAGTTGACTCGCTCGCACTCGATCTGTGTTTACTTATGTTATGAATTAAATTGAATTAATGAAGTAACGCCTGGTCGAGTCGGACTCGCGCACTATGGGTTCCGTCCAAAATTACCTATGAAAAAAGTTCAATTCCCGAATTGTATTACGAAGATTTTTCCAAATCGCAAAAAAATAGTTTTTCTTTTGACATAACTACAAAACAGTTTTCAGATTTATTCCTTTAACTGTGCTATAAGATCTTGTTTAATTTTGCTATAAGACCTTGCTTTATTTTATAACTTTCAGGACGCAAAATCCTGAAATAGAATTTTGATTCCTTTGCAAAATGTACGCTTTTTTCGACTAAAACGGCCATATCTGTTTTTTTCGTAAACTTAGAAGTTTGATTTATTCACAGCTTCAAGAGACTGCCGACTTGAGTACCTATATGTTTTTAATTTCAATTCCATAAAATATTTAAAAATATATTTACCCAGATTTCGGCAAAAACTTGACACTTACATTACCCACATTGTTTTAAATATCTCGTGGCTGTATACATGCTGCTTTTTTTCCTCTTTTCGAGGTCTGGGTTTGAATTTCCAGACTCGAGTCATGGATTCGAGTCCAGGACCCGAGTCAATATTCGAATTCAACACATAGAACTCGAGTACTGGGCTCGAATGGTGGAATCGAGTCATGACTCGAATACCGCATAAACTGACTCGAGTTGAGTCGAGTCACGAAAAAAGGCGACTCGGCACATCACTAGATGTTGTACTGTAACTACTGTTGCGTTTACTTTAATGTATCTGGGGCCTTAACATGACGGGTTACGGCCTGGTCACGAACGATGGCGCATTAGTTTCTAAGAGCCTATTCACTTTAGCTTTGAAGAAACCTAAATTATAATAGGACGGGAAGACCGCAGCAGGCAAATTGTTACAGTCCTTCGATGTATGCGGTATAAATGACGAGGATTTAAAATGATGTTGACTTATTTCTTAAGCAAAGAAAGAAAGAAAGAAATGAAGTTTATTTAGCACACAGACACACACAATTAATGACTTTAGTTTTTGGGAACACATTTATTATGGGTAATACTATATCTATAGAATTTTTTGCCAGACTCTGTGTTTGCTGATAGCTACAACCTATGGGTATTTAAGTCGAGAGTAAATATATAATCGCCCGTTCTTATTATAAAACCAATTGTTCCATCAGTTGCAGCGACACAGATCCTCTGTGGTGGAGAGACAAGTTCTCCCTAGACGAGCTCACCCTGGTGGGGTTCAGCAAGGGCTGCGTGGTCCTCAACCAGCTCATCTACGAGTTCCATTACGTCAAGACCCTGACTCCTGGAGACGCGCACATGATGAGGTAAGTTAGTTAATCAATGTTTCTAGGCTTTTCCCAACATTGTAACGACTTTGGTCTAAGCGGCTCGGGTAATGTCAATGATCCGAAATTATCTCCTGCGCATCGTTAAGCGTGGTTTCAACTTGCTCGTGGTATAAGTAAGTCTGTTAAATTAATTTAAAAAATCTATGACTTTTAAACGAAGTGCAATGAAACTCTCATTGTTTATCTATAAATTGATGTCAAAAACTTTACTTAATTAATTTTAGTTTTTCATCTAAGTTTCGTGTTTGAAACCAAAACGTTAGGGGTGGGCCAAAGAGAATTAAACCACTTGAGAGCTGATAGAGCGATTTCGTCTAGGCACACGATTCACTAGCGCGGGACGGGGGACGGGGGAACATGCAGCGGTTGTGATTGGCAGATGCAAAAATGTCAGTAAACATAGTGATGCACAAGTCAATTTTGCATCAATAATATCGTTATCGATAAAATCACGTCGATTAATTCTGCTTGTTTTTTTAATTTTGCTTTGTAAGGAAAAATAAATGAAGATAAACCGAAGAAATATCTTCTCTGTCTTTATTTGTTATTCTTACTTATTTACTACATTTCTAAAAAACCATTCCATGAACCAAAATAATTTTGGATGTTTGAGACAATAAATATCCTCAAAACACGAAAAAAATATATATATTGATACTCTTAGAAGTCGTGCGTGCTTGATAAAAGGAAGACAATAAATTTTAGATAAATATAAATAAAACTTAAAGGTTGCTTTTTCAGAAAAGTGAATTTAAATATTACTAAAATTCTACACACGTAACACACGAATAGCTAACCCACTGCTGTTGAAATGTATAGAGTTGTCTCATGCCTCGATAGATGGCGTTGGGATCGAGTTAGATCGCGCTATGGTTTCGTTACAATGGGGCACATAAATACATTGCTGGATACTTCGAGTTTAATTTTTTTAGTAAAAAGTAATATTTTAATTTTTGGAAAAGGTGGAACCCTTTGAGTTCTATCTTGAATATTATTTGACAATTCTATGTAAACATTGTATTGTTGCTGACAGTTGCCATCACGGATCTTGAACGCTTGGCGTCAGAGTGGGGATCGCTTTGCGCATTCCATACATTGGCGAGCCAATCGTCTGAGTTGTTAGATACATGCATTAACGCAGTGAATGAATGAATGATGTCAATGACGCGATGGCGCGGCCGCGGCCAGCCAATCACTGACACTCCCCGGCCACGCGTCGCACTTCGCACCACTAAAGAGACCGAATATTTGACTTCTGCGCAAGTGTTCAAGATCCGTGATGGCAACTGTATAGACGGAAGAGGATCGTTTTGAATTTCGAAGTACGGATCTTTTGATGATGATGTTACATACACCATCGCCTTTCGATTCCGATTTTGGTTCCGAATCGGAACTTATATCTGAGGTACAAAGAAGTCATCACTACCCCTTTTTATGGTCTGATGTTCTGTAACCATAAATAATATTACTGTCATCATCATCATCATATCAGCCGAAAGACGCTCACTGTTGGACGAAGGCGCCCCCCAAGCGTCGCCACAATGACCGGTCCTGTGCATCACGCATCCATCGGATTCCCGCAACCCTGACCAGGTCATCGGTCGACCTTGTTGGAGGCCTTTCAACGCTACTCTAAAGGGGATTGCCCAGCCTCTATGGTGTTCCAGGCCAAAGACGGACATCAAATATAACTATCAACGATAAAACGATTATTTTTTCCATAAAGTTACTTTTTATTTAGCACTTATTGTTTATAGTGGCGCTCATTTGGAATTAAGGGAATACATATTTTTTATGGCAAAATTAATGAACAAAGTATTTTTTTCTCTAGTCAATTGACCGCTCATGGCCTCAAATGGGCAATCCCCTTTCTTTATTTAAAGGAAAATTATTTTTTTTAGTCAGTATTCTCGCAAAATTGTTAACAATGTTCATGTATGGATTTACAAATAATTAATTAAGAATTCGAGAGTAATATATAAGTAATATGTGCAATAAATGTGTTTTACTTAATTGACTTGTACTGGTTGCAAGAAAGCAATATTAATTAATATAACCACCTACCATATTGACCCTAGGTGTACTTTTTATTGTGTACTATAGGTGCCCTAAGTCGGCTGACCCACTATTTTGATAAGCTATTTTAATCATTATTTAGCTGTTTTTAAAGATGAAAATCCTTTGTGCCAGCATTTCGATAAATCTTACTATCCTAGTGTGAGGGTAGATTGATAAAAGAAAATGGCACGTCAGTGACAAAAGTTAACTTAGCTAATTCTATGAGTCTTATCAACTGCTTGTAAATGGGCCATAATATTGCGTCCAGCATTACAAGTAACGTTGAATTTCGATACCGTCTATAAGAATACATTTAGTCCAGTGGCAATATCAGCGACTTGGCACGCAGGTGTAACTGGTTCAATCTCAGTTTAAATGTCTAACTTTTTGTTTTCCATCTTTTGTGTTTTAGTTATATTTTTTTACTTTTCTTTAACGACAAAAGTCGAGAAATGGAGTTTGTATAGAAATGAAACAAAATATTGCAAGTAAATAAAATGTTTATTATTTCACTATATTTAAAATATATATATATAAAGTAAGTAAATGGTCAACATCAAAAATTAAAAAAAAACAGTTTTTTAATATTATAATCAAACAAACACATGTATAAACATTTATAAAGGGATATTATAATGGTATAAATAACTACTTATTAAGCAATTTTGATTCTTATGCCCTTAGACTTAAAGTTTATTATTGGTATTTTAAAATGTATTGACTACCGATAGCTTATTTTGGTAGCCCTAAATAAGGTAATAAGGCTGAGTGATCTGTGTAAAGACTTTGACGCAGTAAGACACGAGTTCAATTCTCATACCCTGTATATTGTTTTGCTTTCCATTCAGAACTTTTTTATTATTTTAAGTAACAATCAACGAACTAAATATTCTTCGAACATATTTGGAATAATTTGGCCTGACTTGTAATAAGCGGGTAGTCAAGATAAATATGCGTATTCATCATAAAACTGGTATTCAAATGTCACTTAGATTAAGGGTAGAGGAATAAAAATGAACCGTTTTAGTAAAGCAAAAACCAGTCGACGCTCAATAGCAGTGACGTCGTGCAAACAATTTTTACGTTGCCTTACTAAATTGCGTAAAACAATATCTTTATTTAGAATATTTTTATATACCTAGTTCTAAAATACAAAATAATCTATTTACATGAGGAGAATGTTGGTTTTCGGAGAGATTGATAGGAGACATCTTAATATAGCAGTAGGTAAGTGTCTTTTTTTCCATTTATTTTTTTCTTCTTTTTTAAACTTACACATTTGTATGCTGTGACGTAATCAAACGTCTTTTTAATTATACTACGTTTCTTTGTTTCAGAGAAATACAGTCAGATTGTGGTTTAAAACTATAACAAACAATACAAGTCAGGACGTAAAATTGAAATAACTGCTGGTCATCCGTCAAGTCCATTTTCCCCAAGAATATCTGGATTTCTATCTGTGAAAAAAACATGTTATTATACTGCCGTATGGAAGTGGCGGGTATAACTCTGGGTTACTTGTGTTGAATGTCTTCTGTGGAACCTGGTTTTCTTGTAGAAATTGGCCCATTCAGTAATAAATATTACGTGACGTAATGTCATCAGTGCGTGTAAGCAACAATGGATAATTATTTACTTCTTGTAAGCTGCCACAATACCTTCTTGTCAGTGCTTATGTGTAGTGTATTGGTTAAATAAATCATAGTAATCTTAATTTGTTAGGAAGTGTTTTTAAAATAAATTAACTGATCTTTATTTCTTTCATAATCAAACTTAAAATGCTACATAAAACCTGTCAAGTAGTTAAAATGTCAAAATATTTAGTGGTATTTTCACTTTGATTTTTTGAGTAGATGGGACAGTTAATGCAGTGATGCTATTGTTATAAAATAGAAATATTATATATTTCTAATCATGTAACATGTTGATTCACAGCATTAAACTCTTCTTTAAAAATAAAATTAGTATTTCATTAGCACTATGTATTGAAATAAATAAATAGTTTTTTCTCCTGCTCAAAACTGTATTACAAATAATTCTACCATATCAAAAGTAGTTTAATATTGTAACTTCTGTTATATGTTTTACCTTTATATATAGTTATTTAAATTATGTCTATTAGACGAGTAAATATTTTTTATGTAAATTGTAAATATTACTTGAATAAACCGTTACCTATCCTAACCATTTTTGTTTTTTATTCATGTTGCTTTTATGTTTGAAAAGTTAATTTAAATTTATTTATTTAACTTAATATAAATTATAATTTGATTTCAAAAATCATAATCCAATATTGTAAACAAAAAACTACTAAAAGAAGCACGAAGGATTTGAACTTACGACCATGTCAATACAAGTCTACTGTTATAACCATTAGACTAATTTGACTTATGATATTTTGTTGAAATTAACAACTGGATTATGAGACAAAACCGTATTCAAAGTTTACCAACCTTAACGTTACTTCTTAAAGATCAAATTGACGTGACAGTATTCTATAATATTTGACTACCTACCTCTCGTTATATTCGTTTAAATTATTATGCTCCGAATTGATTATCATGTATCTTCTGCTAATTGCAGAAGGTTCAAATTCGTCTAACTTTTAGGATGTCTTATATTACCTTCTGCTGTCACGTGGGTCAGATATCTTGGGTCTTTGTGTGTACTTGTAAAGGACCTGTATTTTTTTAATAGTATAATAGTGTATTGATTCTTCAATATTTTTTGTGAACGCAAGAATTTCTGGCAATACAAAATTAATGTATATTTTCGAGTACCTGTTACCCCCTAAAAGTATTTTTAAGGCTAGGCTGGGCCTACAAATTATCATTTAAAAGATAAAACTATGTTTAGGAAGAAAACGAATTCATGTAATTCAATGTACTACGCGTTCCAAATGAGAATAGGACCGATTCCTACGTTTTGACATCTCGTCGTACTGTCAAATCGAAGAAATTTTGGCAAAATTGAAGAACTTACAGATGAGTAAAAGTGAAGAACTGGATTCTGATTAAACTTTTTTCGTTCACAGTTCATAAATAAATTAAATTTTTCGTAATTTAATTAATGTTTAAAAAATTCTTTCCTCGATTTGACGGTAAATCGTGACGTCACAACATGGCGGGCGATCCTATTCTCATTTGGAACGCATTGTAATAATTGTATAGTGTAAATAAATTGCTTTAAAAGGGACATTTATTTGGATAGAATGAAATTGATCTCAATTTGTTGAATAAAATTATTTTTAAAGCAAACAGTGTATTTTCATTTTGTTTGATGCCTCTCCTTCCCCAAAGACTACCCACCCATCATAGATTTTATTTTATTACAGTAACCGATCGATTGAATCGAAAGAGCATTATATCTGGCACAGCCGTGAGACAATGTTGTAGTTTTTTAATTTAATTTTAAGTTTCTACGTTTTTAATATTTAGTTATATAGAGGTCAGTGCTATGAATGATAAATGTCTATTCTTTCTTCTTACTTTCATCCCACCAGTTGGTCCAGTAAGAATCTCAAAAACTGGAACACCTAGCAAAGATCTGTTTTCTCCCAAATGTCACTAAGGGCCAACGCTGCGTAAAGCGGGAGCCCGCGCGTGCATCAGTCGCGTGTGTCGTGTGCGGCGGTCCCCGGAGCGGGAACCGGTTACCTGCTCAGTGTCGCTAGTTCAACTTTAACGGTGTGCATGTAGTCGTGTCGATGAGAACTTTTAATGTTATAACGTAGCGGCACTTTTGTATGGGAAAGCATGGGCGGCCACGTAAGATGCTAGCATCTAAAACTTGAATTACTAAAACTAAATTATTTCAATTTAGAATGAATAAAATTGATGTGTGCTATACGTATAATACTATAATTAATACTTTGCTTTATGCAAAATTTCAGGATTCTGGGTCAACGGAAAGTACTCAAGAATTTTGGTTCCCTGAGTGTATACGTTTTTTGACATAAAAGCCCATATTTTTTTTCCCGTTAACTTAAAAAGTTTGGTTTTTTCAAAGCTACAAGGAACCGTAGACCAAATAAGTAATGGTTTTAATTTGAACTCGATACGTCCACACGTTCCCGAGATAAAGGGTCTTGACAGGCAGACAGACAGACGGACAATGGAGTGATCCTATAAGGGATCCGTCTTTTTCTTTTGAGGTACCGAACCCTAAAAATTAGAATAGCAGCTATAGTTCCAATTTCGCGTTCGGTTTCAGCAGTTTAGTTTCCAAAAATAAAACAAGCAAGTCCTCCTTAACAGTTTAATAAGTAAATTCATTCGTATAACTAAATACAGTAACCAATGTACTACACGATAAACCCGCTCGTATTCAAAACAAACATTATGCTACAAATTAACACTCAAAAAAGTTTACACGCCAAATTGTTCACAATGTAACCTTTGCATAGTTTAGTAAATCATTAAAATGAAATTCATTTGAAGTAAATCATACGTTAATAATACATTATTATTAACCCCCTACGTCGGATATATTCGACGAACACTCGCGTTTATTCCACCAGTGTCACACATCCACGACCAAATACTCCATCTCGTCAGCTCTTCTGACACCTATGGAGATTGAAGAGCTAAACGAGATGCCGCAAACACATAACCCTGGCGAGCAGGACACGAAAAATCGTCAGACCAATCCGACGAAAGCGGTTTAAACGTTAAATTCATTAAAACTTCTCACATTAATTAAAACTTAAAAGACAAACTAATCGTAGATTGAACTTAAAAGGTAAAATGAGTGATGAAATGCGTTCGACTTGTGGTTGCTAGGTTACACTGCAATAAGGCGATTATCGTACTGTCACGCACCACGCAGCGTAGAGCGTGAATGCGTGTTGATTGTATCTCAGTTTGTATAGAAAACACGCACAGTGCAACACAACGAAAATGCATCCCCGTGGATGCGTGGATTCCCCGTTCATGCAGATCACGCGCATACAAGCGGAGAAACATGCGCATACGCACGTGGGTGCGGGCCGGGACGAGTAGTGCCGAACAGGATTTTGGATAAAATGAGCCAGAGCCTGCGTGAATTTACAAAACGCAAATACGCGCGTGAGTGCGAAAAAAACCCGCACGATGATGCAGATCTGCAAGTACGCGCGTAGGTCCGTTGACACGCAACATGCAGCGTGATGCGTGGCAGTGTGTTAATCGCTTAAATTAATAGATACAATGAAACGAGTGGACGAACAACACAGCCTTACTGACCTATACATACAAACACGTAGAGAGGAATGATTTAGTCCATTCAATACAACAAAAATGATTTACAAACACGGAGATTTCATTGAAGTGACTGCTACGATCAGTAATATGAAAAACTACAGTATACAATCCAACACAGAAGAATCGTTGGTACATCTGACACACAGATGCAAAAATATTTCAATGCCAAAGAAACATCAACTTTCTGAATATTTAAATAAAGGCGCAAATCACAATTTTAAGAGTGTTTCAATGACAACAAAGTTGTTATTTCTTTAACAGTAACTTGCCTTAAGCAGGTCGGGTCTCAGCTGTTTGCTACAGTAGAATTGATTGATTGTTATGTACTACAGTTTAGTGGGCGAAGAGATCTATGGGTGGCTAGCAACAACATACAGTTTGATCTGAATATACAATAATTATCATAATGCACTTTTGAGGCAGAATGCTTTACTTAATACATGGATGCTTACATAGAATGTCCTATCTAAGTACTTAATTAAAACAAGCTCCCGGAGCCATGAAAATTATTCTATTCAAACGTTTTTCGCTTCAGGTGGGGCATACCTTTAAATACATGATCACTGAGATTAAAATATTAATTTATTAAAACTTACAATCAAAATTGCACAATTTCTAGACATCATTCAGTTCATGGCAACACATCAAGATACGTTTTAGTTATTTTACAAGCGCTTGTTAGTAATTTAATAAAAATGAATTCCTGTTTCTCTTGATCATACCATAAATTGACAACCACTTTACCAATTTTATTCTTATATTTTTAATACTTTGTAAAATGTTCTTAAATACATAATGAAAAGAAAATTGTGTAGAAAATTGGAATCCTTCGCGAGTTGACTTCAACTTCAGCTCTTCATTAATGGCATTTATGGAAGAGACACCGCAATTTTGCCAATAACACGTGCGAACTGTTAATAGACTATACAAGGTGTAAGGGACAGCCCTCCACAAACTTTAAGGGCTTGCTCAGTAGACGAAATTGAACAACCTTCCACAAAAAATTGTCCAATCCAGTTTATAATTTTCTATGGTGAAACGGATTTTTTTGTTCGTTTCCTGGAAAAAAAATTTGTGGAAGGTTGTTCAGTTTCGTCTACTGAGCAAGCCCTTAAAGTTTGTGGAGGGCTGTCCCTTACACCTTGTATAATATATAATAGTTTTCCCAACCCTATAAATGGGGGGTGGGGGGTTCGGGTACCACAGATGTGTTACCTACCCTCTTTTAAAGGGGACTCAAACCTTGATGACGCATACTGCGACAGATAAAACATTATTCCTGACGATTTTCATGCGATATGCACATATCGCAACGTCGTGCGTTACGCCCCGAAGCTTTACATTCATCGCACAATAATTATCATAAAATCTACACTATCTACGTCCTACGTAAGCATCCATCTAAAGAATCGTCTCCAATCTCCTCACATGTTCTCAAACTGTCCATCCTTGTCTAGCAGCAGGATGTTGGGATTCTCCTTCTCAAATTCCGTGGGCTTCCGTAGTCGTTGCTGGTCGGTCCACTCGCCCTCGCCCGCCCCCCACTCGCCCACCTTCTCGCCTATAACGTCGATCTCGTCTTTAGCTCGTTGCTTCTCCACCTGACGGGGAAAAGGTAACTTTAAGACCAAATATAGTCGGTAAAAAGAGTAAGGGGAAAAAGCGTGGTTAGATGAAATGTTGTGTGATACTGTGGGTTATATTTCTCACTGAAAAAAAGACTGTCCAACTACAGGTCGCGCGGTGAATCAAGATCGCTCCGTGAAAGTAGTGGGGGCAATCGGCGCATGTGTACAATTGCGCACAGAAATTCTTAGTACGTTAGGATTTTATTTTTAATTTCGTATGTTTGAACCTTAGTAACATAACTTATAATAATAGTAGCTTTTGCTTGTAATTTATCTTGTAAGTAGGTAAATTCAGAAAACTTAAAATGTTTAAAATTACAATAAAAAATAATAATTTCGTTAGTTTCTTTCAATTCACGTCGTAAACCATTTTTCTGGCTAGCCGTTTTAAAACTTTATTTTTAATAAATTTTTTTTACGACTACGTATTACTAACTTAACAGTACCCAAGTACAACAGTATCCAATGAGACGCGAGAACGCAACGCGGTAATTGAAGAGCGACTATCTACCAATGACGTGTCGCCGTCGGCGCACACCCGCCCGCACGTCGCCAAATAGACCTTAGAATTGAATACTGCGCATGCCCCTTCCACTTTTGCCGAGCGATCTTAATTCACCGCACGACCTGTACATAGCGTGATATCTCAAAAATATCTCGATTATCAACCCAAAAAATAGTGCAAAAAACTCCTTTACTATTGGCTTGACTGATATTAAATTGAATCCTTTCATAATTGGACAGGCTTCCTCTAAAACATTCTAGCACAAAATTGATAGATACAGCAGTCAATCTCATGTATTGTGCGTTTCACGTAAGAGGTTCCTTTGCTGTAATTTTGGCAATACGGAAAAACAGTGTTGCTATATTTTTAGCAATGAAATTACTTAATATTAGGGAGATACTGATATTTCGTTACTTTTAACAATTGCCTTCTAATTATTTTTTTTTTTTATTTCTTTTGGAAACTGTAAAAACTATTTTTGAATAAAGCATACAACATTGGGCTCCATTTCGATTGTCCTGCAATTCTTTCAAATACCGAAAACGCCACGCAATATCGTACCTCTCCACCCAACAACTTCCTTTTACACTTGCTTTTTTTTAATAAAATCCCATTCCCCTCATTTATTCTCTACACACCGTTAAATTTTAATCTTTCTAATCCTTTGAACCGGTGGTTTCACTTATAAAATACTATTCATCCAAAGCTTGTAGAGCGATGTAACTTTTAAAATAAAAAAAACAGCAAGTGATAAGGTAATACTCGCAAAATACATCAAATAATTGGTAACGCCACGAGATAGTACCTACGTGGGTCGTTGCGGCTTTGTAGACCTACATTGCCCGATCAAGTAAGGTCATTGACTCGCTCAGCTGATCTTCGCGTAAAACAAATAAAATGATTCCAAATTAGGTTAATAAGTGTTAGTTAATTAATTACATTACATGTAAAAATAAATCTCTACAGGCCTGCTAGTTATGGCGTATTTAAAAATGTGGAATCAATAATTTTGATTACAATGATTTAAAAAAAGTTCTGTTACTTACAATGATTTAAAAAAAGTTCTATTACTTACCCAAATCGCCTTTGTATTTTTATTTATTTAACACTTAAACGGCACGTTAAATTGTTCATAACTAGATACCTAATCAAAATTATTTACAGCAATTAATATGAGTTCTGGGTCAATGGGTCGTCTTAGGGGCTGTTATAAACCTAATAAGTAATCACCTCTGGATTATCACTGGTTAGATAGACTTCACAAGAGCATAGCATTCCTTTGGGTACATAATCTTGCACGTTTAGTTTGCACTGTAAAAACGTTGAGCCGCCTGCGCATCAAGACCCGCAAATTCGTCACCAACTCCAAATAAAAAAAAAAAGGTTGGAATACACATAATTCCGAGACGCCATTATTTTCGCGCGACGACACCATACCTATGACGTCTTGAGGGAAGGTTAACTAATGGTTTGCATTATTTATTCATTCATGCGAGAATTGGTTCGAGTTATTAAAAAAAAAGTATTTTATTTTTAGGGTTCCGTAGTCAACTAGGAACCCTTATAGTTTCGCCATGTCTGTCTGTCCGTCTGTCTGTCTGTCTGTCTGTCTGTCTGTCTGTCCGTCCTCGCTTAATCTCTGTGACCGTTAGCACTAGAAAGCTGAAATTTGGTACCAATATGTATATCAATCACGCCGACAAAGTGGTAAAATAAAATTGGAAAAAAATGTTTTATTAGGGTAGCCCCCCTATATGTAAAGTGGGAAGTGATTTTTTTTTAATTTCAACCCTGACGTGTGATATATCGTTGGATAGGTATTTAAAAATGAATAGGGGTTTACTAAAATCATTTTTTGATAATGTCAATAATTTCGGAAATAATCGCTCCAAAAGTAAAAAACAATGTGTCAAAAAACTTATGGTTCAAAAGTTAGAGGGGGGGCTCTAACTTTTGAACCATAAGTTTAGAAAATATGAAAAAAATCTGAGAAGTAGAACTTTATAAGGACTTTCTAGGAAAATTATTTTGAACTTGATGGAAAGAACAGTTTTTGTACAAAAAAGACAAAAGGGTTCTACAAAATAATTTCTGGACTAAGTTTGTAGTATAATCGTAGCAAACATTTTTTTAAACTCATAAGTGGGTACACTTTATTGTGACGGACGGGAAACTACGGAACCCTATACTGAGCGTGGCCCGACACGCTCTTGGCCGGTTTTTTTAATTTTATCTTTACAAATCGATAGTGTTTCATGCACCGATTCGACCCTCCACGGGATTAAAACGATTAAAAAGTAACGGTGTATAGTGGTGCGACTAAAGTTAAAATCGATTTAGTTTCACATTTCGTGCAAAAATTTTGGTAGAGTAGGCAACTCTTTTCATTTTTCCCTTCTTTTATCTGTAGACAGACAGGGGAGCCAACATTACGGGAAAGGAACCTCTTAAGTGAAACGCACTGTATGTATTTCACTTTTCATACAGGCTTACGCTCAGCAATCGCGCTAGGGTCGGCGCCACTCTGTCCGAGCGCGCTCGAACGCGGCGATAAACACCTTATACGTATAAATTGTAAAAATATTACATGGCTACAAAGTCATGTACTTATCTACCTACCTAACTCTTCTACGTTACGTAAAAACAAACTATCAAACTACAAGCAAATACCTACCTAATTAATTAAGTCTTGAAACCGGTTGCTTAGAAAACGATAATTCAGCATTTAATGTTGAATTTAAAAAACCTAAACTAAAGAGGTATAACTTTTTTTGCTCCATTACTTCAAAAAATTCACAGACGCGTGTCTCAAGCGGATGCATACGCGCTCGCAATGATCTGAATTGAACCGAGATATCCTGTACCGTAAAAAAAATGACACCCTTGAGATGTGGTGCTGGAGGCGTCTACTGATAATAAAATGGACTGCTCATTGCACTAACCTGAAAGAGCTTCGCATCAAACAAAGACTTTCATCGATTGTGCAACTGCGAGTCTTTAAAATGTTTGGACATATCATCCGTAATGAAAGCTCTTTAGAACGTTTAGTGGTACAGGGTAGATTAGAGGGCCAACGTTCTCGCGGTCGATCAGCTACCAGATGGTCGGACCTTATAAAATCATCTTCAAAGTGTTCCCTCATTGAATGCACACGCAGTGCCACGAATAGAGAGAGATGGTGAAGTCTCACAAAAGCCGCAACCAATCTACCAGACGATCCGTGACCACGACCACTCCGCCAGGAATGTACGACTAAGAAGAAGAGAATCGTGTCTGTGAACGGTATCATCTATGTGTGCGTTGCTCGAGCGCGCTTTGTATATAGATTGTCTTCTTTACCTATCTATTTCGTGATTCTAGTCTAAGATGAATGACAGTGTTAGGGAATGAGCGGTGTACAATAAGCTCCCGGACCTGTTACCTCCGTGTCGTGCTTCGCGAACTTGTCGAACATGTTCGCGTATAACTGCTTCTCCTTCTGCTTCTGTTTCGCGATCGTAGCCTTGCACACTATGATCTGGTTGGCGGCAGCCTGTGGATTGAATGAACACGTGAGATTAGAAATTGGTTAGATAATAGGTTTATAGGTTAAATTTACGGTAAAAAGTCCTGACCGAATTAGATCACACACACACATAATCAGACTTTTAACCAGATCTACGCGAGACACAATGGCTTTTTAATTGAGACACAATTAAAAAGCCATTGTGTCTCGCGTAGATCTATCTCTCTCGATCTCTAATTACGGCATACGAGAGGTTAATATTCCCTCTGCTGGGACTCAGGCCTCCTCTCTAGGAGAGGGAATGGGCCGTAATCCACTACGCGGGCCCAGTGCGAGTTGTTGAATGTCACATGCCTTCGAATTTTTGGTCCTAGGACATGCCGGTTTCTTCACGATGTTTTGTTAAATAGAATGTTGATTTTCGAATTAGATCACAGTGACCATTCTCAATGGCGATAAGTCAAATCATCATCTTTCTGCCTGTTCCGTGTGTTACTTGGGGTCGGCTGCCCTGTCACTCGTATTGCTATAACTTCCTTTTCTTTCACTCTTCACACAATCCATCATCTTTTATTTTGCCTCCCTGTTCTTCTCCATCCATCCACATGTACACATATCGCAACGAATAGTTGTTTTACCACTGCTGCTAAGATAATATTGTTAGGTACATTGAACATTTTATACATAAAGATGATTTTAGCTACATCGCCCAATGAAAACCGTCCGATTACAAGTTTTTCGTAATCCTGATAGGATTACTTTCAAAATAATATTAAAAAAAAACCATCGCGCCCGAGTATTTCGTGATTACGATGACTAAAGTGGAAACTTGCCATAGACTTTTTTTCGTTTTAGAACCTAATCTTCACAATGCAATAGGTCCCCATGGCGCTTTAGTAACTGCATATTTAGCGTCCGTCTTTCCCCTACTATAAACTTGACAGACATAAAGCCCGCCTTTTGCCAAAGGACCCGCTACCGCCCCTTACGAAAGCTGCAGCGCCCACTGGGGGCGGTACCCCCCAGATAGATCTTATTTAACAAATTTTTGGAGAAGATTGAACCCTTTTTGGTTCAATCTTGAGTAGAAATGATGATTCTATTTCTTTACATTGTACTAAAGTCGGAGAAGAATCGGTTTTGAATCGAAAGTGCAGTGTGGGTCGTTGTCGAATTTTTGAACGACGAACGCAACCGGTCTTGCGACGACAGAGACGGTTGCCAAAAACGGTCGTCGTCGCGACTGGGTTGACGAAACTATCGTTGAGTGAAGTAGTTGCAGAAAACGTTGGTTGGTTGTCACAACTACTTTCAAGACGGTTTAAGAGTGGTAATGAAATTTGTGCTGTATTTCATAGCCATAAAGTTTAGTTTCCATTGCAATAACTGGTTTTGACCGACTACGAACCCAGGTTGGCCGCAGTAAAAACAATCTGGCCAAATGGGGCTTCTTCGACCCATCTCTAGCACAGTGCCAGTGTGGAGCCTGATTGTAAAGTTAAGAAATAAAGTAAGAAAAATAATTTATTTGGTACAGCGCAAGGCACAAACACAATAATTAGATAACACGAATAAAAAAAAAATAGTTGTGTGCCTCATGGCTGCACCAAAATAGAATGCCATGAATGCCAGACTAGAGCCCGACGCTTGTTTCCAACTGAACCTGTGGTCGTGACACAGGACTTCTGGACTTTTCACTACCCACTAAGAATGTTTAAGATCTACGAATGCCAGCTTTTATAAAGAAATGATTTTTTTTTTACAAAATCTGTATCAAAAAGTCGTTCATTACTACAACACATGACGCTAAGGGCCGATACACACTGGAATGGCAAAGACGCAAAGAGGCGGACCGCTCTGCCTTCAATAGAACTCCCTTTAACTGCTACAATTCTTAAATACTCCAATACTTGTCCATAAATCTAAAACGCCAACTCACCTTATTCTGTGGTTCAGCCTGAACAATTTTCTCGAAGTCCTTCATAGCCTGTTCTGCTTCCCCAAGTCCCAGCAGAGCCTGGCCTTTCCTGAACAGCCCCTTGACATTATTCTCGTCAAACTTAAGAGCCTTGAGGGCGTGATCTTTGGCCTCAAAGTGATGGGCTGGAGTGACCTTCAAGTAGACTAGAGATAGGTTCAAGTGAGCTGATAGTAGAAGTTCCTTGGCTTGGTTGCGGTTTTCTTCTGTTTCGCTTGTGTCTTCTACCAAGTCTGGAATCATTTAAAAAGTATTTTACATTTCTTCCATTATAGACACTGCTGCAAATTACTCGTAGATGAGGTGTGGTCAAAAATGGGTCATGAAATAAAAAGGGATTAGGGCTCAGACATAAGACTGCGATGTATTCTCGTATCGTAAAAAACTACGAGCTCGCACGACACATCGTATGAACTTGCGAATTGCATCGCATCGCACATTGTACGGTCACCTGAACTTATATTTTGCCAGCTATTCACATCGCAGGACAGAATTGAGAAGTAGATGAAAAAAAGACAAAAATGAGAAACTCACCCTCAAGTAGAGCAGTAACCCTCTTATACATCTTGATAGCCAGCTGGAACTTGCTGCCCTTGAAGTAATTAGTACCCTTTTCCTTGAACATCTTAGCTTGCTCTATCTTCTCGGCACCATCCATGGACCACGTCTCTTTAGTTTTCTCGAAGCTGTTCAGTTTTACTGTGTATTCTACTGGGGAGTTCGGTGGTACTCCTAACTCTGCGTTTCCTTCAGATTTGAAGGCGTATTTCGGCTGGATGGTTAGCCGTGACTTCTCGCCCTGGGCGAACTTTTCCAGGGCTCTCTCAATGCCCTCACAGACCTTGTGTTCGCTGCCTTCTCCTAGCGGGAATGTGACTGTTCTTGTGTCGAAGACTTTGCCATCAGATTGCAGTCTGCCTTCAAGTTCGACTGTTAAAAAAAAACATTGGAAACTGAATCAACCAAAACCTGATAAATACAAAATTGACGAACTTTCTATTTCTTTGTAAAGCAAGACTACGTGTCATAGGACTTATACCATAGGCATAAGGTTTAAGTTACAATATCTTAGAACCAAGCGAGATCTCAGTTAAATAGAGCTAAGAATTTTATAGCATTATTGACTACCTCAGCAAAACTTGCCGAGAAGGCTGACTGACATCCGTATTCTAATGGCAAACAAAAAGATTGTATTCTTTATCAAAAACGAAATACTTTATAAAGTTTACACTGGTTAAATACAGAAATTTTACGAAACCAAAAAAGAGAAATAATAATAATTACTATTATTTCAAATTCTTTACAGGATAAATGAGTACATTCTTAAATATAAATCTTAACTCAGAATCTTACGTGCCTGAACTAGGAAATCCTGAGTTTAAGGCGAGAAGCTAGAAATAAAAACTATGTGACGTCATTTTACTTTATAAAATTTACCTACACCATTTAAACGTTTTATCTGGCTGTCACTACATTCACAATTCAATTCCTTTATCATAATATTATGTATCGTATTTCATTCTATTCAGACCGGCAAACCGAACAATAAAATATCATGTTCCGACAGCAATGTGAAATGCACCTTTTGTGCTAAACCGAAACGAAATCTACATCTACATGAGAATAATAGGAAGGGGAGAGAAAGCAATGGCAAGTTTGAAGGAATTTATACCTAACTAGTATGTTATAAGATCTATAGCCAAAGACTAATTAAGGGGCCGGCGACGGATGAATTTCCATACAAACGTAATACCATGCTCATTTGCAGTTGGAGCATATTTCCAACATATTATGATGATATTCGGTTATAGATAATATTTATCTAGGTTCCTACGTAAAACAAAAAACAAAAAGAAATTTAAGCGAATTGTATTTCGCACTTTTTTACTGCGTAAAAGGCAAAACATGCCATTTGGCTTTTCCTGTATTAAAAAATAACAATATTTCTATTTTTCTCGACGTAGGAACCTACATAAATATTGTCTATAACCGAATATCATCATAATATGTTGGAAATATGCTCCAACTGCTAATGAGCGTGGTATTACGTTTGTATGGAAATTCATCCGTCGCCGGCCCCTTAACTTTTTTGTAAAATATTTTTTGAAAGAAAGAAAAACAGTTTATTTACGAAATCACGCAATCTTAAAACTATCTAACAAATCAGATAGGAAAGATATGCGTCACATCCGCGCAAAACGGCCGAACGCTCAACATAAAGCTGCTACCTCACGCATAATGCGACGAGCTCACAGCGCTGGTTTTCAGCGTGGGCCGGTGGCGGCGTTTTCTGCTGACTTATATAAAAGAAATACAGAGATATAATCATTGTGAAAGAAAAAGTGAACACAACAAGCAAAACTAAAACTTAGATTATAATAAACTTTGAATTTGCCGGTATAGTCTGTCTAGCTGTGAAACGACATAGATTCTTTAAACTTATTACATGCTTCAAGACATGCTAAAAGATTATATTATTAAACAAAGATAATCTCAAGATCTCTTAAGCCCCCCCCTCCCCCTCCTCTCTCTCTCCTCTTGATCTCTTAGATCTCTCTTTCTTTTTTTTTTTCAAGATCTCTTATTAATCGATAAGGTTGTCTGTGAAAAATCGCTTTTAGCGATAAGACCGCCCTTTGTGACACCCTATTAATTTTAAGTTTCTCTTGTAATTTTTATTATTGGTGTACAATAAAGAATCAATCTATCTATCTCCTTGAAACCTTGATTATTCAACCAGTGTTGACTACATCGGATTTCAAGAATTTGATTAGATTACCCAAATCGTTTGACTTTTTAGACAGACTATGTCTAGGTACTCGAGACTGCTTGGTGGCATAACACACACAAGCTGTACGTTAAATTCTCGACGCATTATACCAGTTCATATTGTAGAAAAGAATATAAACCACATCAAAATTAACACTACTTTTTAGAAGACTTCCATTATTCGCGAGTGGTAGCATAAACATTGTTTTGATGGGGCTGCCTCGCTTTTGTAGCGCATCAGGGATGTTTGCGGAAATGCGTGTTGATTGCTTTTATACGTTAATGCGTAAAAGATGAGCATCCCTGGTGCGCAGGGTGCGAGCCAGCCCCAGCGGCATCTTGGGCATGATTGCAGATAGGCTGGACTGCTGTATAGTGAATCATTGCTCCAGTACCTCAGCTGTGATGCTAAAGCAATGATTTATTGTGTGTGGTATTGTAATTTGTAGCTGTATTTGCGTCACTAACATAGTTGTAAGTTTGTTTTATTGTTACTAACACTAAATGAGTCTTGTTACTCGAAATAAAGATTATTATTATAAACAACAGAATACCTGTGACCATGGCGCCATCATTGGGGGCTTCGTTCCCGTTACCCTGTTCGATGATGTGACGTAAGATGCCTTTGTTCTTGCTAGGAGACAGGTCTTCCACCTTCCAGTCTATCATCTCGATCTAAACAATCAAAAATAACATCGTCACGTCTTTATTCATCACTTGTTCATCACGCATAGCGTTGCCAGGCTTCCAGATGAATATGGACACAATCAGGCTTTTTAGTTGCGTTTCCATTCAAATTAGGTGGAGTCCTACCTATCCGGCTTTTTAAACCTGACCATTTTGTTTAGAACTGTCATTTGAGTTCTGCTTTACCTTGTCTCGCTAGCACAAGCAGTGCGGACATGCAGTAGTCTAGCAATTATATCACTTAATTTTATTGTTTTTCTTAAGTTTTTATGAATTATATTGCTAATAAGTTAAAAGACTTTAAAAAAATGACGGTTTTTTTTTACCAAATGTCCGACTTTTCGGTTTCAAGACTAGGCAATCACCAGTGATCGGAATAGGTAGGGCTATTTAGGTTCATTGACCGCAAACATTGATGTTAATATGGATATTCCACGGAATTCCGACTGATACTACGGGATTTAATTGAATTTCATTCTTTTTGTCAATATGTATAAATAAAAATTATGTAAGCCAATAAGCGCATGATATGCGACGTTATAAATTTTGCGTCAACAGCACGCTATAAAACTTTTTACCAAGCGTGCGACGTTGCCGCTTTGTTGAGACGCGTACATATACCGGCACGGATCTTGAGCGCTCGGCTAATCTTTCATTAGTCCCGAAGGCAAGATATTTTTTTTTAATAATTTTTCTACTTTAAAACCAAATCCCGGAACTCGGGGAATATCCATATTATTCTAACCTGTGGCAAGTACATAAAACAGCCCCACCTATTCCGATGTATGCTAATCACGCATTTGGTAAAATAACGGATCGCGTTCGAAACACTAAATAGTACTCCAAAACAGAATGATCTGCCATTCAGATCACTGACGTGGCTCAAAAGAATGTACGTACAGCTTAAATGTTACTAGGCTGGACATGTCTGCCGCATGCCGATCGAGCGGCGAGTCAGTAAAACACAAAGTTGGTGCTCTGAAATCGCACGACATGGTCGCGGCAGACTAAGAAGAAGATGGCGGAAAGATTAAGATATCTTCCTTAGGAATTGGCAAGAAGTGGCTCAAAACCGGAAACAATGGAGGGAGGTCTTTGCCCAGCTGAGACAGTACAGGCTAGATATAATAATAAAATGTCAAATCTTATTATAGGTCAGTCCATTGCCATCAGCCAGGCACATAACTAGACACCTAGGTGGCTACTCAGCGGGCTTGCGGACAGTGAGCAATGGGTAGCTCACTGTCCGGCCGTCCGGTAACTGTCCGGACCAAGCCCAAGTCGTCGACGGCGCGCACTGTTCCCGCGCGCCTCAAGGAGTTGTCAGCAACAGCAGGGACCCAGCCGGGTCGAAGCCTACTGGGGCCAGGGTTATCCGAAAGGGCGCTCGAGCCCCGGTATGAAGGCTAGAAGGAACGGGGTGGGTCTTTTAGTCAGTAAGAGTCTGACACTATCTCCCGCTCCGCCCAAGGGTGGGGGATGTCAATGCATGATTTTTTCCCACCATAAAAAAAAAAGGTGGCTACTCAGAAATACTACATGAAAAAACCAGCAATAATTTGCTCAACCCAGGAGTCAAACCATGACCATATAATATGAAAAATATAGCTAGCTATGTCTAAAGTTAAACTAATAAAGTAAATACATTTTCTAATGTATTATAGTTGAGTGTTTTTGTTATTCAGCAGTTGAATTTAGTTTACTTGTTTTTTAGGTTCTAGAATAAACACATATTTAAATCAGAATTTTCAATTAGATGCCCAATAAAAGGAATTTTGCACATTTGCATTCTGTGTATAACGTAAATATATAAGATAGTAACTAAAATTTGTAAATCAAATTAAGGATAAAGGTCACAGATTAAAATCAAGGAAGTTCCCTTAAAATGAGCTCCATATATATCTGTATTAATAGTGTGATTTTGAGTCAATGCTTTTGGGTTTTATTAACAAGTATATTTTCAGCTTTCCTCCCCCTTTTGAGCAAGTGTGGACCCTATTGAGATTTTTTTATGGTGGGAAAATCATCAATGACAACCCCCGCTCTTGGGCGGAGCGGGAGATAGTGTCAGACTCTTACTGACTAAAACCCCCATTCCTTCAAGACTTCATACCGGAGCTCGAGTTGTCTTTCGAAACTAACCCTGGCCCCGGTAGGCTTCGACCCAGCTGGGCCCCTACTGTTGCTGACAACTCCGTGAGGCACGTGGGAACAGTGCGCGCCGTCGACGACTTGGACTCGGTTCGGACAGTTACCGGACGGTTGGACAGCGAGCTACCCATAGCTCGCCGTCCACAAGCCCGCGCCTACGGTGGCCGGAAGCCGGGATCGGAAATCGGGATAGGAAATCGGGATCGGAAATCGGGATCGGAAATCGGGATAGGAAATCGGGATCGGAAATCGGGATACGAAATCGGGATCGGAAATCGGGATCGGAAATCGGGATCGGAAATCGGGATCGGAATCCCGGCGGCGGCGAGAGCGCCGTTGCCTGATGCGGTCGGCCTCCTCCTTTGCGAGCATTACTGCTTCGCAGAAATCGGTGACCGCTTGCCACTCCTCCTCACTCCGGACTCCTGAACCAAGGCCCGGCGCGAGAGGTCTCCGCCGCCGATCACCCCCACGAGGGCACGGCGATGCTCCGCCCAAGCAGGGCACACCGCGACTGTGTGCTCCACCGTGTCCTCCGGGCGTTCCGCACAGTGGCGACACCCGAGCGTCACTTCCGAACGAATCCGGAACCTCCCGAATTTGCCATGTCTTGTGAGGACTTGCGTCATGCGAAAGGTAAGGACGCCGTGAGGTCTTTCCAGCCACGCCTCAAAGAGGGGACTTTACCGCCATAATTGTGGCGTGCCAACCCTATTGAGATACACACTACACCCAGCCCTGTTCCAAAATAACCAGAGTAGAGTAGAGTTGCAACCCAGGGTCGTTCATTTATAACTCGAGTAGGTAGCTACCCTAGAGTTAACCCAACTAACTCTTAACTCTGAGCAGAGTAGGTTGGAGTAAGCGGCCATATGCTTGACCTTGACAGTTGAACTCTACATTCGCATTCAGAATGCCAGTGTAGAGTATTACCGTATGGCATTCGAGTTAACTCTAAACGCAAATTTGAATGCAGGGCAGGAGGGAACTCATTTGATGATGATGAAACTTCAAAAAAAAAAAAGGCTTTTTCGTTGCAACAAGTAATTCCTTTATCTTATCTTGCCTGGTGTGAAACTATTTCGTACAGCTAAATGTATTCTAATTTATTTTAATCTATGGAAACAGACACACCTCACACCAAAAATATTTGCAATGTAATGCCAGAGGGTTAACAGTAACTAATATATTGACTGGTAGCCACCAAAAACATACATTATCAATTTCCTAAACAGATAACTAAATATTTCAGTATATTGTGGTCAAAAGGGGTACCGGAATGATCAACATCAGTGGTTTTCTGCTAAACCACATTTCCTGTAATATAATGCAATAAACATAAAACATGTTTTCACTTCTGGATATATAAAATTGATCTTTGTAATACATAATTACAATATGCCAAACTTAAGCGGCAACGGGCAGGGCAAGTTGCCTGCACAACAAATGGTAGATGGGGACGAAAGGTACAGGAGTGGCGACTGCGTACCGGAAGACGCAGCGTTGGAAAGCCTCCTACAACATGCACCGATAACAAAAAAAAAAAACCTTGTGAGTGTCACTGAAATCCGATGGATTGCATGACACACAGGACCGGTTGTTGTGGTGATGCTTAAGGGAGGCCTATGTACAACAGTGGACATCTTTTGGCTGATGTGATGATGATGATGACTAATTTTAGATTTATAAAGGTCAGCAGGCTAAAATAGCTCTCACATAGAACACAACTTCCATACAATTTGTGGGTTAGTGTGATGCAATAATTTTATGTTAACTTACCTCAAACTGCAGTGTGGAGTTAGGTGGGATCTTGGGAGGGCTGCCAGCAGCACCGTAAGCATACTCTGGAGCACAGGTCAAGACACACACCTCCCCCTTCTTCATTGTAGCCACCCCAATGTCCCATGCTTTTATCACGGAGCCTGAGAAAAGATTATTTAAAGTTTTTAGGTGTAAAAAATGCCATTTTAATTTTATTTTCCTTAAAACTTTGGCATTGAGCAAATGCACAATTTAAAAGCCAATAAGAAAACCTTTTACCCAAGTGGATTTACAATGACTCAACACCAAATTATGAAAACATCTAGGCAAATATTGGATCAGCTGGATCCTATTATTTAAATTTTATTTCATGTTTTTCCATTCTTGAAGATTAATATTTCCCAAATGCTCATAATTAGATTGGTTGATATTTAATAAGAATAAATTAAGGGCTTGGAGTAGATTGAACTATGTTGAAGTGCAATAAGTATTACTATTACTACTCCGCGTCCTAGTAAATGTGCATTCTGAAAATAGACTAGTAGGTTAAAGATAAATCGATCAAGGCAGCTGATCAAGAGGTCAAGTACTTAATAATTATAAATTAAAAAGAAATTACCTTTGCCTAAATTGAACTCGAACGGGTCGTTCCTGTCTCTGCTTGAGTCGAACTTGGAGCCATCTAGAAGAGTTCCTGTGTAGTGCACCGTGACCTGACATCCAGGGTTGGGAGTATCAGTCCCTGTACCCTCCTTGATGATCCTCTTCAACACACCACGGTCACCGGTCTTTGTAATGTCTACACCTTCATCGACAGTCATGTCGTATGATTTTATGTTATAATTTTAATAAGGATCAATTAAACTTCAACGCGTACGTTGATAAGACTATTAGCTATAAATTGATTAGTATTTCTCGAAAACTCAGAATCACACTCAGAATGAGTCGCGCGCCGGTCAATCTTTTTTTTTCGAATGATTTGCTCACCACAGATACAACTGTTTAGATGCTCTGTGGATACAACAAGAGGAAGCGTGGTTAGGAATTTTCTAGATTGCCTGTGTAATTGTCTATCTCTTTCGTTTGCACCTATCAGAAAGAGATGAACATCATTTTTTTAAGCTTAACGTTTTTGAAATTGATCGAAATTATTTAAATAAGTACTTATGAATTTATAAAAACCCTATAAAATATCCAATAGGAATTTATTTATAAATCTGATTGTAATTTTATTTTGTAAGACGCATTACATTATCTGTTCAGTTTCTTTTTACGCAGAAATATGAATTTATATCAGGAGATTGCATCATTGAAGAAAAATAAATTCCTACTTTTTTGGTGGGAAATCATCAATCACTACTCCCGCTATGGGTTAAGCGAGGAGTGTCAGATTTTGCAGTGGTTGAGCGATTAGCGCTGCGTCTGTGCTGCATTGTTGTTTGTAGGTCGTGGGTTCGATTCCCACACGGACCAAAGATTTGTATGGCCTAGGGCCTACCAGCCTACAAGGCCGATGTGTTCTGGGTCTGTTAAAGAAAAATACTGTCTAAAAAACCCGTCTGTGTTCTTTCTACTCTTTTAAACAATCCCGTGGCTCTGGCAGGCAACGGCCTTAGCAGTCCCAACTAAGTTTTGCTAACATCTCTTTCTCTTGTCTAGTCTTGGGGACATGGCCCTCTGATACATACTTACATACCATGTTAACACGTTCACATTCGTGTCGGCGGCACTGCATCTTGTTAAACATGGACACGCTAGGCGTGTCCAGTGGCACCTCGAGAGAGTTAAATTCTAAAGCTGTCTTTTTTTCGGTTTAGCGATGAGTATTAGTTAGTTTGCCATTCGCTGAACAAGAATAAAGGTGATTCAAATATGGTAGTGAGATTTAACCTGGAATTATGGCTGAAAATAAATTTTTAAGTAATTATCGTAATTTTGTAAGAGATCATAAATATTTTGTGGTCATTTTGAAATATTTCATAACATTAACATATATAAGTCAATTATTGCAAGTTTACGGAACGATACCTATTTTAGTTGAAGATGGCGTATTTATTTACTTCAAAAACAAAATGTTTCATAAAAGTGCTTATGTTTGCCATAATTTTCTCACCTAGAATATATTTTTATCACCTAGATTATACTTTTACCTATTTCACTATATATGAATTTGAATGTCAAGTAGGTAGCTACTTGACATTCAATAAAATATCTTCATATTTTAGTGATTTTTGTATATATGTACATTATTATAGCTATATTTGACGTCTTAGTACAAAGGTTGACAATCTATGATTAACTTGTACAAGTGGACACGCCTGGCGGGTTCTCGGCATTACATAATAACTTAAAAAAAAACACAAATTAAGAGATTTTTCCGGGGGCCACCTCAAAAATCCTTAGGTTATTGCTAGAGGATTATGTACTGAGAATTCCAAAAGAAAATTTTGGCTATTTTTCGAAATATCACTGAAACATTTAGGAAACGCCTGGCGTGTTCTAGGCATAGTTATAGAAATTCGCAAGAACACAACAGGTGTGTCGGCGGCATTGAACGTGTTAACAGTATATATATACATATGTATATAGGCAGTGCAATTCTTATCTTAAAATTATTATAAAAACTGCATTGAACTGAAAACCTATACCTAATTAGTATTTATTTGAATTGAAGATTTGTTTTTAATTAATTGTATTGAATTTAATGGACTGATTGTGTAATAGTTACTTTAATTGAATATTGTATTTAATAATTGAATATTGTTTTTAATATAATTGTATTAAATAATCAAACATATTCACACAAAGTAGAATTTTAATGGAGTGAGCCCTAGCACCCTACTCAACACAAGTTTAATCTTAGCTTGGATGTTAGAGGTCGACAATCTGTGTTATTTTGCAGCTTTTAATGGAAACAACATCTCTTACTCTGAGAAATTTGTAAACAAAATACAAGAATGCAATTGTTAGAAACTGCTGTTGTTGGGGCCTACTCAAAAATGGCAATGACACAATACAGTTTCACGATCTACTCAGGCCAACTAGTTTTTATGTCTAGGTACTACTTAGTACTTACAAAGGGTCAAAAGAAAAAGTCAAACAAGGTAATAATAACATTACAAAGATTTATATTTACAATTTTATTTATTACAAGGTTTCAGTCTTTAGAAATTAGTTTTATTGATAATGTAAGTAATTGTAGTCATACATTATTTTTTAAACGTAAGACTGATAAATTTTAAGTAGCATACAATGTATATTATCTTGCATTGTAAAGTGACTATTTAATTTTATTATTGGTATTTATTTTACAGATAATATTATTTAAACCTGAATAAATACAAGCTATCCTCATCAACTTGGTACAAGTAACATAAATGATAGCAGCGGATTAAATTGTCCTTTTTTAAGTTCAAGAATTATCTATGCCGCTTATCACAACTTTATATTTTAAGTCTTTATTGATCAAACCAACAATATTAATAAATAAAAAATCTATTAACAATTGTTAGGGCATTTAGTTACATAATATCTATAAAATTTTGACGAGCTTTGTGATAATAGTTTGCGAACTGGGTCATTTTTCCACTCGTCTGATCCGTCACAACAGTCACAAATACCATCGTTTACTTGACTTGATGGTATCTTGTTGAGAGACACGGGCCTGCTCCTGTACTGTGTCTCACAATAAAATGTTCCGTTGACACAAGCACTTGTGCTGGGTTCATCAGTTCCATCTTCACAGTCACAGAACTCATCATTCACCTGCTCAAATGGTATTCTTTGGTCAGATAGTAAACAAGTAAATTCATTCTGATTATTTGGTCTGTATTTTGACATATGAGAGTACAGTACACCATGAATTATTCCATTTGTGTTTATGAACCTGTCAGCATCTGAACGTAAGTGAGTGTAGCTTTGCATTTTCGCATGATCCAGTTCAAGATCCAAAACTGGAGCAATTCTGCTGTCACTGCCGGCTTCTGACGTTATAGCCAAGAAAAAATACAGTTGATACAGTATGAAACATACGACCATACACAGTGTTAGGATTATGATGTTCTTCTTCTTTTTAAGGCCCATCATGCTACTCAATCAGATACAAATCTATACACTGTACTTTTGATTCACTATTTTAAAGTAATTTAACGACACTAAAAAACAAACACGGACGTTAGAAACCAGCGAACATTTAATAGAAAAACGGTGACAGATTTATGCGCATTGCAACTACTAATAAGCTGTCTCTTTCTTTTTGTATTGGGAAGATGTGATAGATACAGAAACTAATGCTAGTGATTAGCAATTTTGTCACGGAATGTTCATATTAATACTGCAAATGTCACAAGAAAAACTTGACGTAAACGTTTCAATTCAACACAATTCACCAGGTTCAAGTTTTAAAGAAGAGATTTTATTGTTTTTATTATAATAATACTATACTCGCATTCAGTAGTTTTGTGAACTTTGATCAGCTTTTGGGTTTTTCTTTACAAAATAAAGCTCTGTATGAATGATACAAAACTTAACAAGGCTCAAACTTCAACTCTTTGAGAAATGATTTTCTGAAAATAACGAAATACATTTAAAACGCTGTCAAGTGTCAATCAAAATCTTTGACATAAATTACGTCATAAACGGGTAAATAAAAGTGCTTGTATTGACGAATTTTAGCAGTGAAAAACTAAAACAGATATATCTTAATATTTTCTTGTGATTTCAATTCGATGTCTTGGTTTTAAGAAGATCATCATGGATTTTTTGACGGTGGACCGTCAAGTGTCGTCCTCCTCCGATAAGAAAGGGGACGAATCTGAAGCTAATGAAGATCTTGAGGTAGATTTTTATGAGTTTTACATATTGATGCATTAGTAATGTATATTTTTAGCAGTATTTACTTTGAAACCACCCTTCAGACTTTAAAATTGAATTTTATAAAGCCGTGCATCCTTTAAAAAATCTTCGCTGATTGTAGAATTCTTTGTAATAAATACAATTTAGAGCAGAGCCTTTTCTACAATTCTTATCATGCTTTTTAGTATATTTTCCCATATATACTAAAATTTAATTGATAATCAAAAAACTGTTTAGTAAAATTCAAAGCTTTGTGACTCGGAAGACTTAAAGTCATAATTCACTGCCAGTCTATTTTACTGTCATGTTTGGCATCACTATCACATGTTCATACACCATAGCTACCAAGAATTAATAAATTGCTTGAAGTGATTAAAAGGCGGTTCTATATCTACCAATTTTAATCTATCTTTATACAATACTGTGTTTATGTCATTTTCATCAAACATTGATTGATAATGAGACAATTACCCAGAATTGTTAAGCGTTATTTGTTAACACAATGCTATTAACAATTTCAGTGCCAAAAACATACAAAACATACCTACAAATAGACTCCCGAGTCGTTGTTATACTGATTCATAGCTATTGTTGACTTGTATTCATTTCCATTATCAAACTAGCGAGTTCAACTCTTTTGTTCAATTGCTGTGTTCTCAAAGCCCTGACTTGGCACTGAAAGTGTTAACGAGCTGAAGTTAAAAGCTGAGTTAAAAATTATATAAATATGTTTTCATTAAATTACATTTAGTTCATATGAACATCACTTCTTTATGAGTAAATAAAGTTTTAACACACACACACATTTTAGCAGCTGTTTTTATAACCTAAGACTACCATTGTAATAAGTATTTTATAATATAATTAAGTATTTTATATTGTTGTTGATCATTTATTGAATGTTTTACCAAGTAAGGCTTAACTAACAAGACTTGATACTATCACAGCAGAATATCATAAAATTAATTGATGTGGGTGCACTAGTGGGCAGATTCCATGCATGAAAACATTATATTTGAACACAACAGATGCTAAATGCCAATGAAAAATTTAAAGAAACCTTTTTTACTGTCTGTTCAACCGATTTTAACTTCTATTTCGTAGGCTTAAGGATGGCATTAAGACCAAAAAGTGGTTACAATACTAACTATTTACTGCAACCGCCATTTGTCATGCCACCAACGTAATACGCAAATAAACGATTTATTATATTATTATATTATATATTAATAAAAGTCAAAATCGGCTGAATGGACAGTAATAAAAGGTTTTCATAAACTAATGTAATTTTGAATAGAGTACCTATACCTGTCATTCGTAGATCTTTGACAGTCATTACAGGTAATCATACGCCAGAAAGTATGACCAGTCTATCCAAAGAGTGTAGTGTTGCTAACCTAACCAGATTGTGGAGGTCTGATAGGGAATTGCTTCAGAGTATAGACAGATTGTATCAAAGAGAGAAGAAAAATAATACCCAGCTTATCTCTTGCAAATTCAGAATGAATAATCCAGAGAACACAAATATACAGTCTTAAAAACCTGTATTTTTACAGGTGGACAATTCAAAAAGTGTGCTGCTAAAAATAGCAACACTTTATGCGGAACAGTTGATGAGCGATCTGATCCTGGAGGTTGGCGGACATGGCTACCCAGCACATCGGCTGATATTGTGTGCCAGCAGTGAAGTCTTTCAGGTATGAATTAAGTTACAGTAATATGTCATATAGGGCAAATTGTTAACATCCCATCCATCCATCCATCAGCCTTTTTAATGTTCCCAATGCTGGGACTCGGGCCTCCTCTCTAGTAGAGGGAATGGGCCGTAATCCACCACGCGGGCTCAGTGCGGGTTGGTGAATGTCACATGTCTTCGAATTTTTGGTTCTAGGACATGCCAGTTTCCTCACGATGTTTTCCTTCACCGTTTTGAGAGCAGCGGTGAGGAAATAAATCACACAAAGTAATGCGCGTCGCTGGTTTCGAACCCGCGACTTACAACTCGTAAGTCGGGGCCATTATCACTCGGCCACCACTGCTCTCTTGTTATTGTTATAATTGTTAACAATAGTAAGTCAAATTGAGCCAGAGCTGGCTTACACAGCTTTGATGTACAACACACAGACACACAGTGATGCAGACTGTAATCCTTACTGTCCATCAGTAAATTTTTGTTAGTAACACTTACAAAACATTGTTAATATCATTACTTACTAAAATCAGTCAAGAAGTGCTTAAGCCATAATTTTTTCATTTAGAAGGTATTTTTTTTTTTTGAGCAAAATTGTAACCAAATAGTAGATTAATAGCTATTAAGCATTTGTTTCTCTGCATCTGGTGTCCAGGGAATTTTGTATTATCTTGTACTTTATAAGTGAGGACTTGTTATTGGCTGTCAGTCTTACTATTTCTTACCTGGTTTTTTTTTTAGCTGCATGTCCTCCATTTCATTTAAGTAAATAAATAATAAAACTAATTGGCAGCCCATTGAACGAGTGCGTCCGGATAACTGCCAACAGGCAAAAGTGGCGGAAAGTCGTGCGGCGAACCCTGACGGCTTCCGGAGAGCTACCTAGGTGATAACCACGACCACTCTGGCAAGAGTAAAACAACCAAGAAGAAGAGAAATCATTCAATGACTTCTCCCAATTGATGACTTGCATTTCCTTTTCCAGGTGATGTTGATGAACCGTGAGTGGAGTGAATGGCGGGAGAGTCGCATCGTGCTGCAGGAGACACCCACAGCAGCCTCAGTGTTCCCACACTTCCTCAAGTAAGTAGCTGATCAAAGAATGCATTATTAGAACAACAATAATTTTCTTCATCATTCCCTCACTTCTGATGATCACAAATTCACAACCAACCAATGTTTTAAATTTGTATGGTATTCTAAAATGTGAACCGCTGGCTAATTGTTTTAGCCTATATGTTCCCACTGTTGGGCAAAAGCCTCTCTCCACTTCTTCAAGGTGTTCTTTTCTCAAGCCACCTCGAACAAGTGCTTGCGTTAGGCGTCTGGATCATCGCCATGAACCATCTGACCATCTTGCTGGTGTTCCCGTCGTTATCAAGGTTGGAACCTGATGCCGATGGGACATTGTTTTTAATATTTTTACCGGCGGGTCAGGGCTCCAGAGAAAGGAAAGAATCTCTTGTAGAATGGAGCCGTGTCCAAAAGTGCCTACAGCTTTCCGAGTCGGGCCTTTGATCCAGCCGAATCATAATAAAATAATCAGATTTGTTATTTATTTCATTCAATATTATTATTTCAAAGAACAAGTCAAAATCATAAACTTTTTTTCCTTCCAGGTATTTTTATACTGGACAGATTAGAATATCTCATCACACTGTGCTACCAGTGCTTTCTCTTGCTGATAAGTATAATGTTAAGGTAAATAAAATACTAATATACAGATACACATGGAAAAATAAACAGTAATTAAAACTACTCAATTTTCATGTCAGCTAAAGTTCATCATAATTCTCCGAAAAGAGGCCTTTTTAATTTTATTTTTTTGCTACTATTAAACAACTAATGATTACAATATCCGTATATCGCCACTTTCCGCCATAATGTAAATACACGTGCACAGACGAATTCGATTACTTTGAAAATACCGAAATTGCAAATACAAAATCCGAATGCAGTCAGAAAGATATTTACAAAATGCCGATAGTCCTAAATACTAATACTAATATTTTTTGTAAATACTGACACCTCGTTTACACTCCGATTCCGATGCAGTGGCCGCTCACTTTTGTCCATTACATTCATTTGAAGAAAACCTCTGTCATTCACACTCTTGCAAGTTTTCACTAGAACATTTTTTTTTCTAAGACCTTTCATGTGACATCTTGAGTCTTTCATCTAAAAGTATGAAACTCTTTCAGGATCTAGTCAGCCTCTGCCTGAGCTACATGTCACAACATATCGCTCAAGCCGCCAAGCGCGCACAGCTTATTTCCTGGATGCAGTACACCATGGCGTGTGGGCACAACGATGTCGCTAAGGTACTTACTACTTCTTTTCAGGTGCTTTTGATAAACCGGGTGAGGTGTCCTTAGTTTATGAGACTATCATACTCAACTCTGGTCTGAGGCACTACCACGAGCTCCATTTGACGACCTAAATTGAATTGTTAAAGAGAGAGAGCGAAATCAAAACTATACTCGCTAGGAAAATGAAAAACTGGTCACTCTCATAGAAATTAAAATAAATATCCCGCGGAAGTGTATAATGACTGAAATCCAATCCTATGTTTCTCCATTGCCTTGCGATCCAGGATCATGGATTTTTCTTTCAAAAGCGAACCCATGGCCCCAATATTCGATACCTATAACAAAAATACATTTTTTATGCTTTTTGCCTGTCTGTTTGTTTCGGCTTTCTGAAACGGACTGATTTTGCCGGGACTTTCACTGTTACATAAACATCCGTGTTTTATTTTTCACTTTTGATCTTTGCAGGAATGTCAGAACTTCGTGAAGTGGAACCTGGAATGGGTGTGGTCGGACAGCGACCTCAGCGAGCTGGAGGGAGAGACGCTGGTGCAGCTTCTGCAGCAGAGCGACCTCGTGCTGCACAACGAGATGAGCGTCTATAGGTACGTTATAACTGGAAACGTTCGACCAAACTAGAGGCACAAAATAGATAGGTACAGAAGACAATCTACATACAAAGCGCACTCGGGCAACGCACACATAGACCGCTCGGAAAGTGCAGCGTTGGCGCGGCGACCACAAGGTGGACCGACGACCTGGTGAGAGTCTCTGGAATGCGATGTATTCGAGACGTACAGGATCGGTCTTTGTGGCGACGCTTGGGGGATGTCTATGGCCAACAGTGGACGTCTTTCGGTTCAAAGCTATACACCGCTAAATTTTAATCGTTTTAATCCCGTGGAGGGTCGATCCAGTATATGAAACACTATCGATTTGTAAAGATAAAATTAAAAAATAAAGTACCTCTTTTTCAAAACTCGTGTTAATTCACGCATGTACGAAATTAGTATCTTTAACAAAACGTCAGCTGAGCGAGTTCAATGACCTGTAATTAATAGTCGGCGTTGCGTACAAAGTACCTACAGGTCATTGAACTCGCTCAGCTGACTGTTTCTTAAAGAAATTAATTTCGTACATGCGTAAATTAATACAAGTTTTGAAAAAGAGGTACTTTATTTTTTAATTTTATCTTTACAAATCGATAGTGTTTCATGTACCGGATCGACCCTCCACGGGATTAAAACGATTAAAATTTAACGGTGTATATGTACGACTGTTGACCGGCCACTTCGACGTTCACGTAGCTCCTTTATAACTTCTTTCTGTTTTTGTTAGTGCATAAAGTTTTAATAAATAAATAAATGTCTTGTCAGGTTCGTAGTTCGGTGGCTGAACAAGCAACGCGAGCGCCTGACCGCGAGTGACCTCACGGAAGCTGAGTTCAAGGTGCACTGGGAGTCTCTGGTGGCAGCTGTCTTCTCGCATGTCAGGTCTATATTAATATTTTTCCCCTTTAATACCTATAATACAAAAGTTAATGACTGGACAAGGAATTCTTAAAGATGATCAGAGGTAATTTATATAAACTTCTAACAGGAAGTTCATAACATTGGTTCTCCTGCGGATATCTTCATTTCTGATGCGATCACGCAAGGAACTCTGAGCATAATCCTTTCCTTTTAGGTGACTTTAAGCCTTCTTATAAGGCCCACTGTGAACGACCATGTTTCAGTGCCAGACCACTAGAATCAGGTTTACTTACAGATGGTGTTTTTTACAGATTCCCGATGATGTGTCCCAACCAGCTGGCGAAGCTCCTCCTGTGTCCCCTCACACAGGAGCACAAGGACTTCTTCATGGAACGAATGGCTATTGCCATGAGCTATCAGTCAGGTAACAACATCATTATAAACATCATCATCATTATAAACATAATCATCATCATTATCAATATCTCTTTACCTCAATCAATTAATCAATCAATTGCGAGTCGGACTTGCACACCGTATAGTTCCTCACCGTCTGTAGAAAAAAACCGCAAAAAAAAAATCGCGTTTTTTGTAATATTTAATTTATTTTGTATTTAGTATCTGTTGTATAGCGGCAACAGAAATACATAATTTATGAAAATTTCAACCGTCTAGCTATCGCGGTTCTTGAGATACAGCCTGGTGACAAGACAGCAAAGTCTTAGTAATATGGTCTTTTACCCTTTGGGTAAAAGGGTAAAAGTCAGTCATCGACTACACATATAAACAAAGCAACTTTACTTGTAACCACAGTTCTGCTGTGATTCTATGAGGAGTTCTGTTCCATATCTTCGAAGTTCATGATCAGATCATAACAATATTTATATGGGACCAACTTGGAAGCATAACCTTTCAATCGAAAAAAGAATTTTCAAAATCGATCTACAATTGACCGAGATATCGGTGAATATACATAAAAAAAAAACATACATTCAGCCGAACATAGAACCTCCTCCTTTTTGAAGTCGGTTAAAAATGCTCTCTATCCCCCAGGTCAATACGAGCGCGTATCCGAAGTCCAACAAACGGAAGCAGGCCGCATGCTGTTCACGCCGCGCCTGTACACAGAAGACACGTGGGGCTCCGTCCTCGCCGTCGACAACTTCCACTCCTTGCCCTGCTACCACACGAGGACCTTCATCTTCTCCACCAGACCCTCGATAGCCGACGTGGCTCCTCAGGACAAACTGACAGAATGGACTGTTGATTTGTACCCGAAGGGTGTCTGGTTCAGGAAGAGTTTGCTGATCGTGTGGGCTGGGACTTATGATGTGAGTATGAAGCTTTGATGTAGAAGCTTGCAGCTTTTAATGTCAGTAACATGTGTTAGTTCTTCCGGCTCTTTTATGACAGCTTCGGGGCCGAATGTGGTCACGTTCTCGCTAGATGACGCTAAACTCGGTATTTTTAATTTGTTTTGTTTTTAGTGTATGAGAGCATTATTAGGGTTATATTTAACCGAGACACCATAGGTAACGCGACCAGTCGCCGCTACCAACAAAATATATACAGCTCTATAGAGAGTTACTCATCTGGTGCTAGTTTGGTTGCCCGTCCGAGCAGTATCCCGATTCACGTAATGAAAACCGTAACGATATCGTAGCGATTTAGTCGTTTAGACCATTTCTGTATTCACATCCATCAATCGAGTTTGCACGACACCGATTTTAAAGTCGTTTGAGATTCGTCGATTTAAAAAAAAATCTGTATTACATTATTCTGGTAGAATACTTATTAATGTAACTGGAAACGAGTTGATAAATCGTGAATACCGCTTTTGGATAGGACTTCGATCGAACGATTATAAAACTTTAACGATATTTGGCTTGTTTGATTTTACGTGAATCAGGCTACTGGTAACGCGACCGATTTGGTGGCACGACGGAAAGACAAAATCGGGATTGCATCACTGCTTACCAACAGGTGGGATCGCAGTCAAGCATTGGTTTATACCAGATAAAAAAATCGGGTATTCCACTTTATTCTATTTAGTCAAAATATTGCCTCAAAATCTACCTAATTCTGACTTTTCATGTTTCTAACTATTGTTAATGATAAATGCAGTTTTATCTCGCAAAACATTTAATTAATATAAAAGTCAGAAGGTACAACGTTACGAAAAGGCGCGCAATTATCTGTGTAGAGTTTGTCAAAGATACTACTAGTACGGGGACGTGAGACGCAGTAACGTACAATTGCCATCACGGATCTTGAGCGGAAGCGCAGAAGTCAAATATTCGGTCTCTTTAGTGGTGTGAAGTGAGACGCGGGGGCGGGGAGTGTGATTGGTTCGCCGCGGCATCGCGTCATAGACGTCACTCCTGATTCGTTCCCTGCGTTGTTGCATGTATCTAACAACGAAGACGATTGATTCGCCAATGTATGGAATGCGCAAAGCGATCCCAACTCTGACGCCGAGCAACTGTAGGGATGCGCACAGCCGCTCACTCATCGACTTTTTAGCCTAACACTAAAATGTTTAACCCGACGGGCGCACCGGGGTATTATTATTACGTAATTGCGTGTTTTAAGTAAACCAGTAAAAACCAATTTAAAAAAAAAACTTTTTCTTGATTTTTCTAGGAAAGAAAAGAGATTTAGAAACCAAAATTTTCAGGCAAAAAAAAATTCGTACAAACGTGTGTACAAAACGACAATTAAGCGTTATTCAAAGTCATTTAAGTTATACAGACGTATATTCAATCGGCGCTCGAGAGGTGTGCTGAATTGAAATATTGAGTTTAGCGCCATCTAGCGAAAATACGCTCACGTGCGGGATCGTTGCTTAGGGCACCACCTCCACGAGCAAGTCAATCTCTGTGAGGTGACGTACAATGCGTTCCAAATAAGAATAGGATCGCCCGCCATGTTTTGACGTCACGATTTACTGTCAAATCGAGGAAATAAATTTTTAAACATTAATTAATTTACGAAAAATTTAATTTATTTATGAACTGTAAACGAAAAAAGTTTAATCAGAATCCAGTTCTTTAATTTTACACATCTCAAGTTCTTCAATTTTGCCAAAATTTCTTCGATTTGTCAGTACGACGAGACGTCAAAACATAGGAATCGGTCCTATTCTCATTTGGAACGCGTAGTATTGCTTGTCGAATCGTTGCGATAATATCACTGTTCATATATTTTAATATAAAGAAGTGATAGATAGGACGATAACATCGACAACACAAGCTCGTGGAGGTGCCGCCTAATGGTGAGCTTCTTTAAAACCCATACACGTTGTTCGTAACGTTCGCTTCCTGCTTTGTTTGTTTGCGCGATGTAACTATTAGTGACCGACCGAAACACAATTTGCAGCCGAAAACAAAAGTAATATTTTGATACAGTTATTCTGAACCACAGAAAAGATGAAAGAGGTTAGAAAGGTTAGGTTAGATTTAGTTAAGTCCAACCTTCAAAGCTTTGAGCACTAGGGTAGGGTAGTCAGCTTTTCAGTGTTTTACAGGATGCATTTTGGACAGTGTGCCCAGGAATTGCATGACTTGATTCCGCCATCTCAATTCTACCATCGGACAACCCGATGTACGGCGAATATCCGCCCTTACGTTGTTGAAACCTCTACGGTCCGGACTAAGCGTTTTGCCTCGTAATTTGTACCGCGTACGTCGAAGGACTGGAACAATTTGCCTGCTGCGGTCTGCCCGTCCGATTATAATTTGTGTGTCTTCAAGGCTAGAGAATAGGATCTTAATAAACTAGTGCGCCTCACCATCAGAAATTGCATCACTGCTTACCATCAGGTGGGATCGCAGTCAAGCGCTAGTTTTTATAAAAAAAAAAAATCCAATTTGTACTACGAATGTCGCCGCTTGTCTCCCACCCTTTAACTCCACTACAGGCAAACCAATACGAACGCGCATTACGCAACTAACAGACCACGCACACTTAGATCGCAAGTTTGCTATTGGTAGTTGAACTATGAGCATTGCATTACTAGGCACGCCTATCTCGCCCGCAAGGCCATTCTAACCCTTTTCATTTGTTCTGTATTTTAAACTAAATTTCAATATAGTTAAGCTTAATTATACAGGGTAATTTGTAAAGTACTGGCAACCTCAGGACCCTGTTTCTAACATCATAAACAACCACTTTTGTTCTAAGACTTTTAAAAATTTATCCTAGTTTAGTTCATGAGATTTTCATACAAAAATAAAAATATTCTAAATATTACGAAGTCTATGCGAAGTAAGTGATAGTACAATAGCGGAAGGGAGCGAGGATCGGGCGGCGGGGGTGCTTGATGCGTTTGCGTCGTGTCATAGACGTAGGTAGGTATAGCGAAATACAGAGTTGAAATGTGTGAGATAGAACAACGAAATCTTGAAGGTTTGATTTTGGTAAATGTATTATGTTGTGTAAAAAGTCTTAGAACAAAAGTTGTTGTATTATGTTAGTAACATAATCCTGACAGGTTGTTAGTGTTTTACAATTAACCCTGTATAGTTATAACTTTTATAAAATATTAAATAATCAAATAAATGTACGATTGTATAAAATACTAGCGGCCCGTCCCGGCTTCGCACGGGCAATAATAATATAATAATATTCCACAACTATCACACAGCGCCGTCTAGTCCCAAGCTAAGCAGAGCTTGTGTTATGGGTACTAGACAACTGATAAACATACTTATATATTTCTAAATACATACATTTTATAGATAAATTACACTCAAGACACAGAACAAATGATTGTGTTCATCACACAAACATTTGTCCTGAGTGGGAATCGAACCCACGACCTCCGGCATAGCAGTCAGGGTCACTAACCACTAGACTAACAGGCCTGTCAAATAAATATAGCCTATGTTACTCAGGGTGAATGTAGCTTTCCAATGGTGTAAGAATTTTTGAAATCGGCACAGTAGTTTTTGAGTTTATTCGTTACATACAAAAATACAAATCTTTCCTCTTTATAATATTAGTATAGATAATATACATAGACGAACCCGTCAGTCACTTTTTAGGTATCTATCAACCGTCAGCTTAAAAACGCTGGTTTCGGTCGAATTGTATATTCGACCTCTCTTTGGCCGTAACCGAAATTAACGGAAACCAGAATTTTTGGCTCTTCGGTCGGTCTTTTAGTAACTATATCTATACACAGCTAAATTTTAATCGTTTTAACGTCGATCCGGTACAGGAAACACTATCAATTTGTAAAGATAAAATTAAAAGATAAAGTAATTTCTTTAAAAAAACGCCCGCTGAGCGAGTCCAATGACCTGACTACTAAAGGTCATTGGACTCGCTCAGCTGACGTTTTCTTAAAGAAATTAATTTCTTGCATGCGTAAATTAATACGAGATTTGAAAAAAGGTAGGTACTTTATTTTTTATTTTATCTTTACAAATCGATAGTGTTTCATGTACCGGATCGACCCCCCACGGGATTAAAATGATAAAATTTAACGGTGTATAAAACCTATCTTCATTCTACTTAGTGAAATTTTGATCTAAAAATCTTTACTGTGCAATCCTTAGAAGTAACGGGTTTTGTTAGATAAAAATTAATTTCGCAACCTGCACGCTTTTGCCTTTTTTATATGATAATATTGATTTAAGAAAAAACACACAGGGAATTGCAAAAAAAACCTTTTATTCAGCCATCACAAAACAATATTATTTAATTTTGCGTAGCCGACAGAAATATTTATTCGAGATTCCACTATGAATAGCACTGCCGCTAAGATTAACCTTGTTAACTGCCTACGTCGAATGTGTCCGACGAACAAACTCGCGTTTATTCTGGCAGGGTCGCATATCTACGACCAAATACTCCATCTCGTCAGCTCTTCTGATACCTATGTGGATTGTAGAGTTTAACGAGATGGAGTACCCAGTCATAAATACACAACCCTGGCGAATAGGACGCGAGTACTCGTCGGACGAATCTGACGCAAGCGGTTAAAACGTAAATGGAGTCAAGTTAAATGTGTGAATTAATCGGTTATTCCGTTTTCTTGCCCTAGCCCTTTTTCCCCCGAACGCGTCGAGGCTCAGGGAGGGTACGTACGGTCATCACAAGTAATGGTTGAGCCACCATCCCGCAGATATTATTTTCTTGATCGACATTACCGATTTTGCTGTCAGTGCTCAGCTAGACTGGCAGCGCGGTGAAAGCGGGAACGCGCGCGGTTAGCGAGGACTGGTTTGAGATGGCCGCTCCCGCGCAGTAACCCTTTATTAGTAGTAGTAGTACTTTATTCAAAAATAGTTTTTTCAGTTTCCAAAAGAAATAAACAAAAAAGAAAATTATAAGGCAATTGTTAAAAGTAACGAAATATCAGTTAATCTCCCAAATATTAAGTAATTTCATTGCTAAAAATATAGCAACACAGTTTTTCCGTATTGCCAACATTATGGCGAAGGAACTTCTTAAGAGTAACGCACTGTAGCCCGCGTTAACGTGCCCACTAGGGACACTCATGTCTGAGTTAGCCACGTCGCGTCCGCGCCGCGTCCACGTTTGCAGTCTGGCTGAACACTTAAAAGTTAATCAGTTTATATGCTCTTATTATTTTTTCTCCTTTATTGTTTGATTTTTTTTGTTGCGCATTTTCGTTGTTGTAATAATTTCGTATATATCGCATTTTAGTAGGAAGGTTGGCTTAACTATTGTTTGGTTGGATTGTATGTATGTATGTCCGATTTTTATTTGTAGGTCCAATTAAAAAAAATAATACATTCTATTTCTATCTTGCATTTAGGAGCAATACGCATTAAACGATGCAAGAAATGAATTATCTAATAAACAATTAGGCCAAACATTCCGTACCTAACCTTATTCGTGGATAAAAAAGATTTAAAAAAAAATCTGCAAGTTGTAACCAATTTTTTTTTTAAAGATAAATTTACTACTTGAGTATGAAAGTGAAATAAAACGATAGAGTAAAAGAGTCAACAGACTTTCATCATTTTGTTGATCTTACAATGTATACTATATTTCAGACCGTAGTCCATATTATGTGAGATAAAATCGAATAGAAATGGATTTGATGTTTCAAAGCTGTACCTAAAAGTATTTTTTTTTTGTGTTCTAAAACTGATCGATAAAATGACTTGAGTCTGTAGGCGCAACACAACATCTACAAGATTCTTACCTTCTAGGTGCCGGAGGTGGTGCTGCGGACTGTCCGCATCTCCATCACGTGTCAGAACTGCCCCGAGTACTCCGTCAACGCGTACGGGGAGACTGAACAGCTGGAGCCTGATGTCAGGGTCAAGGTAAGAAGTCTTTAAAGTTGGCTAAGGGCTATATTTCATCGGGACACCGGGGCGGCGCAACGGGTCGCGCTGATACGGTGTCCTGGTGAACTATAGCCCTAAGCTACCAAACTAGACACCACACAGACACCAGAGTCGCCACACGTCCGAGCTGGTCGCGCCACCAAATTGGTTGCGCAACCAAACGGACACCAGTACCTCTACCGTGAGTTTAAAGCAATAGTATTTGTCGATACTCGATACCGACTACGTAAATATTTTGTATGGCAAATTTTACAGCGCCTCTAGCGGTCACTTACGGAACCAAAATTTGCCATACAAAATATTTACGTAGTCGGTATCGAGTATCGACAAATACTATTGCTTTAAACTCATGGTAAAGGTACAGATGAGTAACTCTCTATACAGCTGTATACATTTTGTTGGTAGCGGCGACTGGTCACGCCGCCATGGAGCTTCGGTGATATATGGGGCCTGATGTCCGATGGATGCGAGACACACAGGACTGTTCATTGTAGCGACACTTCGAGGAGGCGTATGTCCAACAGTGGACGGTTTTCGGCAGAAAGTATAGTGATAAATAGAAACCAATTAAAGGTGTCTAAATAATACAGATTATTAAATCTACAATTGCCGTCACGGATCTTGAGCGCTGGCTTCAAGTTGCGCAGAAGTCAAATATTCGGTCTCTTTAGTGGTGCGAAGTGAGACACTCACACTGGCTCGCCGCGCCATCGCTTCATAGACGTCACTCCTGATTCATTTTCTGCGTTGCTGCATGTATCTAACAACGAAGACGATTGGCTCGCCAATGTATGGAATGCGGAAAGCGATCCCCGCTCTGACGCCGAGCGCTTAAGATCCGTTTCGGCAATTGTAATTTCATCATGTTTATAATTTCAGATCGGTATCTTGGTGTGGGGTGTGCAGAAGGGAGTCGAGCACGTGTCCTCAGTAGTGGAGAGAGTGCATCGGTTCTCACCACAAAACAGGTCAGAATCGAAGTGACAAATATTATCACAATCTTCTGTATCTAAGATTTGTTTATTAGCCTTTTGTTGTTTATGTTTTTTAGTCTTCAGCGATTCATAGGTGACGAGGATCAATCGATTGGTCTTAGTTGTGTAATTGTCACTAAAGACAATAATCAAAAAACTTTTTACAAAAAAAAAAAACCGACTTCACTACAAAAAAATCATGCGATTTTGTCTGACGTTTGTACAACCAGCCTCGTTTAGCCCGATCCGAGAAGAATTTCGACAGACATTTGATTCTGTTTTTTAGACACATACTTTATTTGTCATCAGGGTGCTGAACATAGATGGAGCCCTAGACTTCGACGAGCTGAACACTCCGCTGTACTCCCCCGCGCCCGGCAGCAGCGCCTACACGCGCGACGTGTCGCCGCAGCCGCAGCCGGCCAGCAACAAGTATACACCATGCAATAGGTACTACAACATGACAAATATACACCATGCAATAGGTACTAAAACATGCCAATATACACTATGCAATAGGTACTACAACATGACAAATATACACCATACAATAGGTACTACAACATGACAAATATACTCCACGCAATAGGTACTACAACATGACAAATATACACCATGCAGTAGGTACTAAAACATGCCAATATACACCATGCAATAGGTACTACAACATGACAAATATACACCATGCAATAGGTACTACAACATGACAAATATACACCACGCTATAGGTACTACAACATGACAAATATACACCACGCTATAGGTACTACAACATGACAAATATACACCACGCAATAGGTACTACAACATGACAAATATACACCACGCAATAGGTACTACAACATGACAAATATATACCACGCAATAGGTACTACAACATGACAAATATACACCACGCAATAGGTACTACAACATGACAAATATACAACATGCCAAGTATACACCATGCAATAGGTACTATAACATGCCAAGTATACACCATGCCAATATTGTCAGATGCGGTCATACAATGTGTGAGCACAATGGGCATGGAGTCTCATGTCATCTTTTTTTACGAAAGAAATCATTAAATCACTTTTCACGGGTAATACCCCTGTTGGCATAAAATTTTAAGGCATAATATAGTTTGGCATAACGTTTTCGCATAACTTTTATTAGCCTAATAATACTGTTTCATAATAATACTTTGGCATAATGCAAAGGTTATGTTAGGTTAGGTTTATAAAGGCATTACGTGCTTTGCAAAGCACGTTGAGTCAGTAATGTCCTAGATAAACTAAGAAGGAAGGGATTGAGAAGTGCGAAGTAGCAGTATATATGGCAACAAGCACTATGGCAAAACATTTATGCCTAATAATATTATGCGTAATGATCATATGTAAATTATGACAATATATTTTATGCTTATCATTAGTAAACCCTTTTCACGGTCTGGGTGAAGCGAGATCAGTAATCAAGAGTATCAGCCTTTTTGTAACTGTAACCCATACTGTTACTTCAGTTACCCTTTTTATGAGGGCTACTGTACATGGACTAGTAGCTTCATAAACGCGTATTCGTTATTTTACGCTTAGTTTACGCCAACGCCAACGTTTCGCCGTCGTCGTGTCGTTGCCGCTTCGTCGACATAGTTTCATCCTAACTAATATTATAAATGTGAAAGTGTGGATGTTTAGATGTTTGTTACTTAATCACGCAAAAACGGCTGAACAGATTTGGCATGCATATAACCTTTGACATGGAAAAGAACATAGGCTACCTTTTATCCCGATTCCTTAAGTACCTAATGCCACGCGGGCGAAGCCGCGGGCAAAAGCTAGTAGTTTTATATGTAAGATTCACGCAGATGTACACCAAACGTATAATAGCGAATACGCATCTGTGAAGCTAGAATTCGATTAGAAGCTAGAAGCTACGATTCCGTGGATAGTTGACCTAAGTCCTTCGGCCAATCCGTAGCCCCGACAGACATTTGCCGTAACTGGGCCCGTCAATTTTATTGATATCTCTTTGAGTCAGCCGGAGCACAACAGCAGGTGATCCTTACCGGACTGTGACCTAGCCGGACAACGGTGACATTCGGGCGTTTGTTCCTACCGTATCCGACACAGGAAGCTTCTGAAATAGTCTCATGCCATCTGGCTTCCACATTTTGTGACCGTACGACACGACACGACACGACACAGTACGACATTTCTAAAAATTGCCTAATAACATTTTATTACAAATGTCGACGTTTTCTACGTTAACTAATATTGTCTTGCTTCATTAAAATCAATATTGTCTGAGCTTTTTCTAACCAGATGTATAGTTCTATTCCCAGCAAATGCTGTTCCAAGTGTTCGGAGACGTGCGATGTACCTGAGCCGAGACACTTGCTAGGACCCAACAAGGATCAACTCAGGGTGAGTCTATAAACGCTAATATATTTTTCAATACACTTGCTCAGAAAGTGACTCTAATTGCACTGCACTTAGGTACATAATGGCCCTTGTTACCAAACTGTGACATTTTGATTACCATTACGCACTAGTGCTATAATGTAGTTAAAACCTTATTGTTCAACCTCTCCTCCGCCATAATTATATTACATGTATCGTATCGGGATGGACGCAGGTCGTGTCCCGCGAGGAAAAGAAAAAAAATATGGGCGCGCATATGAAAACAGATTTTTACCGCCACAAAAGTTTACTAATTTTACAGTTATTTTCTTCACAAGTGTATTGAAAAACGTAGTATGACGTGAGTAATTAATTATAACCGTTCTCGGGTCTCTTAAGACCCTTGCCATGGCTCGGGTCTAAATACCGCCTCGACGGTAATCACTAACATTACACATTTATATCATAATGTACTAATATTTTTTAATGATATGAACTAGTGCTTGACAGCTTGACTGTGATCCCATCTGATAGTAATCAGTGATACGTAGTTGATGGTGAACATCTAAGTAATCATTGAATGAATTCATATGTGTAATATCGATTATTTATTTGTATATACAAGGTGTCGTTTTGAAGCTGCAAAATATTTCAGGAGGTAATTATGTTAGTGATTCTCGACCCGAATCAATAATAAAATAAGTAGGTAATTTTTTTTTTTTTATAACTGCGCTTTATTTTCACACACACAAACACGGAACAATAAAGGGCGTTTTCACACACACTAACTCGCAACGATAGTTTCATAAATAATGTATCATCCAATCATCATCCCGCACGCCACACCCTAGCCAAGCCCCCGCGGCCATCGATCAATCGATTTAGTTTAGTGTAATTAAAAAATTAAATAACAAGTATTACTGATTATTGACCAGGTATCGTTTTTTTATATGATTATTTATGAGTTTTATTACAACCTCCTGAAATATTGTGCAGTTTTAAAACTGCACCTTGTATAAATCAATTGATGTTCTATAATCTCGGTGAAACCACAAAATAGATAGGTACAGAAGACAATCTCATGTATGTACTTCACTTTTTATACCTACGCTCGGTGGACGCACACTAATGAGCATTTGAGCCAGAACTGTTCGACGAGTGAGCCGAGACGCGACCGAGACATCGTGTCTGTGAGCGGTGTCTTTGTGTGCGTTGCTCGAGCGTGCTTTGTATGTAGATTGTCTTCTGTACCTATCTATTTTGTGGTGAAACTCGGCAATGTATTGACCGATTTTTTACTCTAAAAAAGAGTACTAATTACACAGGGGCGGAGCCGTGGGCGGCAGCTAAATAAATCGGAAAAGCTGCCACCGGAACTCGCTAGACTCACGAATAATACTTCAAGTTAGTTAGACGTTGATTGCCAAAGGCTTGATTAAAAGTGGTCCATCAAATATATCCATAAAAATTCTGTGGATATTTAAGTAAATAAAATTGCACATCTATACATATAAATAAAATTAGAGTGTCTATTTGTAATATTGAAATAACTGCTTTTTACTACATGCATATGAATATATATACGGTACATACAACAAAATATTTTTTTTTACTATTTTTGTCTGTCTGGGCTAATCTCTGAAATGGCTGGACCGATTTTGACAGGACATTTCTGGCAGGTAGCTGATTTAATAAGGAGTAACATAGGCTACTTTTATTTTAGAAAAAATAAATTCAAAATCCTGTCGTCCACGCGAACGAAGTCGCGGGCACAGCTAGTTAGAAATAAACCTTTGTAGATGAAAGGAAAAATTTCTAAATATTTTTTTCATTAAGAAATTGTGGGAACGAAACTCGATAAATCTCACTACGTTTACTAACCGACCGATGACCTGGTCAGGGTCGCGGGAATCCGATGGATGCGTGACGCACAGGACCGGTCGTTGTGGCGACGCTTGGGGGAGGCCTATGTCCAACAGTGGACGTCTTTCGGCTGACATGATGATTATGTTGATGACGTTTCCTAATAGATATTATTTCCTTTCGTAGATACAAGTAGTGATCGTCCCCCTGACGGACTACTGCCACGTGGGCGCGGGCGACACGGCGCAGGGATGACGGAGATCTGTCGCGCGGCTCCTTCGCGCGCGTCCCGCCGCCCAATGACACACACGCCTACCGTTACTTCACATACGCTGCGTTCTGCACGCCCGAGCCTGGAGCTCGGACAGTTTCGTTATTTTATTTTAGGCCTTGATGTAAATTGATAAATCGGAATTATGTGGATTTGGTCCTTGTAATACAGAATTACATTTGAATTTACAAATTCGAGATAATCATTAAATTTTGGAACAAGAAACTTTATATCATGTTAGATAAAGTTCAAATTCCATCGCTACAGTCAAACGGGGTAAATAGGAACCAAACTTAGGGGTTTTTCACGTTATAAAAAAATTGTTTACAACACTTAAGTACTGTAATTTTTACTTACATTGCAATATAAAAATAAGAAAGCTAGCTAAAGGAGCTTTGCTAGAAACCAATATTAGCAAAAATTAGTGAAAGTCCTTATCAAAGTTTTGTTTATACTCGCCCCCTGCGTTCCATTTACCCCATTCGACGGTACCTAAGGTAGGCGCCAAATAAACGTGGAATTACGGTCATTGACCCTTTTGATTTATTGACATTCTTTATTTCAAAAACGAAATTAAAGACATAAAGCTATTTGAATCGACGTTTATCGTAATCCTTTACCTTTTCTGAAAAACAGTTCATTGATGGTTTTTCGGGTACCTTCGATATATTGGAGATATTAGGAAAAGGTCAATGTACTTTAAGTTTATCTGGCGCCTTGTATAGTCATTACTCTAATTGGTGGCGATGCGATGGAATGATACGATCTCGAAATATAATATAAAATCAAATATAGCTTCTAAGCTTATTTGAGACTTTACTGTTGTAAAAATAATAATCGATTAAAAATTGTGTATCGATTTGGTGTCCAATGTTTTATTAGTTCATCGTGAATTTGTCTGCTAGATATATTTTATTAGAAGTGAATTTAGTTTAATTATATGTTACTTGATGAGGCTAGCTAGAACAACTGTCTTTACAGAAAGACATAGATCTTTCCCTATACCCTATTCGCGTTAAGATTAGACATTTAATGAAACTTTTTTTACTGTCTGTTCAACCGATTTTAACTTCTATTTCGTAGGCATAAGAATGGCATTAAAAGCAAAAAAGTGGTTACAATACCAACTATTTACTGCAGCCGCCATTTGTCATGCTACCAACGATAAACAAATTAAATTATAAAACACACTTAAATAATTAAAAATAATATACACAGTAAAGGCCTAGTTAAATATGACCTCATAAAACTTCCGCATCGCTGTCGTCTGGAAGTGTGTCCAGAAGGCTGGCGGCATTGTCACGTTGTATGATAATGCTTAATCTCTGATCGAGGTAGAAGCCAGCCCTTGGGTCACGTGAAGAGTCAACTAAGCGTTTGGATAATTCTTTAAAAAGCTTATGAGCACTCGGACCCCACGGCCCAAGAGTTTCAACCCCAAACGGCTCAAAAATATAACTGCCGACGATGCCACCAACTAAATAATAATAATAATATAATATTCCACAACTATCACACAACGCCATCTAGTCTCAAGCTAAGCAGAGCTTGTGTTATGAGTACTAGACAACTGATAAACATACTTATATATTTCTAAATACATACATACTATAGATAAATTACACCCAGACACAGAACAAATGATCATGCTCATCACAAAAAGATTTGTCCTGGGTGGGAATCGAACCCACGACCTCTGGCATAGCAGTCAGGGTCACTTACCACTAGACCAACAGGCCTGTCAATAAAAGTCATAATCGTTTGAACGAACAGTAATAAAAGGTTTTCATAAATGTCTAATGTTACTTTGAACAGAGTATAGAGATATAAGATGTAGTTCAATTGTAGATTGATTTTAATTGGGGACTTCGTGTCGAACTGAATAATATACATACTATATTATGTTTATAACAATGCTTAAGTAAATATTAACATTTTAACCGTATGCGTTGGATATGTCCGAGTGTATTCGGATCCTATTCGCCAGGGGCGTGTATTTGTGACTGGTATCTCGTTTAGCTCTTCAATTCCCATAGGTGAAGAAGAGCAACGCCTCAAGTCTGCTATTACAATAGTGTCAGAATGGTCTATCATTGTTGTCATAATTGTCGATTTTGACAAGTTTGGTAATCTACTAATATAATAGCGTCATTATGACATTCCTATGGTCAACCACTGACACTCCATTGAAAGAAGTGGCATAAAATGGTAATCTTGTACATGTTGACAAATGAATATTTGACGTTTGCGGTAATCTGCTAAAACTTTAACAGTTTATTTGATCAGTGTTTGACCATTAGAACGTTATTGTGCAGTTATTGGTTTTAATATGCTCGAAATTATCATTCTACCACAATTCTATTACAAGACCATTGACCGATCAATGATCGATCATTATGAATTAGCAGATTACAAACTTTTAGCAAAATGACAATGGGATCGTGTTGGAATGACGAATTTATAAAAATAGCAGACTTGGGGCCCTGACGAGATGCGTATTGAGTCGTGGATGTGCGGCCCTGGTGGAATAAATGCGAGAGTGGTTGTCGTATGTATTCGACGTCGCGGTTAAAAGGTAACAAAGGGAGGATTTGGAATCACTAAGAGCCAACGTTGCGTTAAGCGGAGGCCCGCGCTGGCCGGATTATGACCTGCACAGTGTCCCTAGTTAAACTTTAAGGGTGTGCATGTAGTCGTGTCGATGGACAACATTAATGCAGCGTTAGCACTAAATGTTTCATATTATAATACCTTATTGTACTTAATATATATATAAATCTGTGTAAAGATACCATTTCTAAATATGTTTATTGTATATGGGTCGTTCATCTTTTTTACCGAATGATCGATGAATCCAGAAAAATGTGTGACGAAGACGTATTTCGTCCATGTAATGTAAAGAAAAAATAAGTTTAGTATTATTGCCCAATCAGCAGATACCCGGCGAGTCTTACTACACTAAAAAATGAATACAATTTGACTTCTGCGGCGCAACTTGAAGTCAGCGCTCAATATTCGTGCCGATAACTATAACATAGTTTTTCAGGGGACAAGTGATTATCAGTAAAAAAGAACATCCTATTCTTCTAATTAAATAACTGTTAGATAAATATTGAGTTAAATAAACTATTGTTGTTATGATTTGAGGTTCTTTATGGTGAAGGCTACAGGGTAGTTCGCAAAACTCTTTTTTTTTTTCTCTTTTTGCATTTTACAGGTCATTGTCGAATTGTATGCTAATTAAAAAGTTCATCTGACTCTGTTGAATGGCTATCTTAAAAAAGTAGTTTTGTTTCCTGATAGCTACAACCTCTCTCAATTCTCAAGTGTACTTCTAGGCAAGCGACCTCTATCATCGGCTACATCATCAGGCTTACCATCAGGTGAGATAGTGGTCAAACGCGAGCCTAGTCATAATAATATAAAAAAACAGGTTTAATTGAACTGGGAGAGTTATATTGATGATTTTTACCTTTCAATCGTGAGAATTACAGACACAATGAAAGACAATGGGTGCGCGAACGCCGGCGTTCGCTTGGGATGAATTAATGATTCTAACTCCGTAAATAAATACATGTTACGGTCGCAAATCAAATTTTAATCAATACAGAACTTCACACTGATCTGCATGATGCAAAAAACTTAAAAAAATGAATTTTGCAGACTACCCAGGCGCTTCTCCTTTAATAATAATTAAATAAGAAGTGTTAAGTTTACCTGCCATCGTTATTTTATTACCTTTATAAACTCCATTCGAAGTAAGATTAGCCAATTAAACAAACCTTTTTTACTGTTCGCTCAAACGATTTTGACTTCTATTCCGTAGACATAAGGATGGCATTAATAGCAAAAAAAATGGTTACAATACCAACTATTTACTGCAGCCGTCATTTATCATGTCACCGACGCAATAAAAGTCAAAATTGGTTAAACGGGCAGTAAAAAATAGTTGTTTATATGGCTAATGTTGATTCGAATAGAGTATGGATAACTTAGGGTGAGTTGCACCATTTAACTATAACGATAACCAAACCATAACCAGCCGTGAAACGGCCGCCTATTGGTCAATTCGACGATTTGACAACTGTTAACGGCTTTGTTATCGTTATAGTTAAATGGTGCAACTCACCCTTATAGTAATAACAATGTAAGTTTATTGTCAGGATGTTACATTATATGGTAAGTTTTGGTGATAATAATGATATGAAACGATGTACTGGCTTTGGTGACACCTCCCTTTATTATTTCCATCTCAGAAATATATCCATTATAAATAATATTCTTGAGTAATCTGTACAGTCGCATTTTTTAAAATAGGCCATGAAGTAGTGTAATAGTTAACGCTTTCGGTGCGAAGGATTTACAATAATTCGTTCGTGTACCTCAGCCTCTAGCCTCCAGAGTCGATGTTATATGTATAGTTATCGGCACGAATATTGAGCGCTCGGCGTCAGAGTGGGGATCGCTTTGCGTATTCCATACATTGGTCAGCCAATCGTCGTCGTTTTTAGATACATGCAGCAAGCGCAGGGAACGAATCACGAGTGACGTCTATGACACGATGGCGCGGCAAGCCAATCGCTGACATTCACTGCCCCCGCGTCTCACGTCGCACCACTAAAGAGACCGAATATTTGACTTCTGCGCAACTTGAAGCCAGCGCTCAATATTCGTGCCGATAACCATACGTAGCTATTGATGGCTTGTGTTCATGCCCACTTGTGATCATCTCTTCGCGGTTGTCGTCCGAGTGTCTTCGCAAAATTCTGCAATATTTCGGTCACATTGCAAGGAAAGACGATGGAAACCTCGAAAGGCTCATCATGACCGGTAAAGTAGATAGAGAAAGGCCTCACAGGCGCAGCCCAATATGTTGGTCCGACCAGATCCGCACCGCTCTTGACTCCACGGTATATAAAGCCTTACATACCGCCAGAGCCAGGAATAAATGGAGAAACACTATAAAAAGATTAAAGTGATGAAGCAGGGAGGTCACGGTCCTCAGCATTGAGGAATACGACGCAAGGAGGACGATCATGCCCAGAGGCTCTTTACACGATCTATTCTACGACCTAAATCGAACTGTTAAAAGGATGGATCTTTAAAGGACGTAACGGTAAAATTTGGTGAATAGAAACATATCAATTTATTAATGAATTGACATTTTAAAAAGTCGATGCTTTGTTAGAAACCGATGGTATCAAAGTGAAAAACAAAACCTGTTTTGTTTCTATTCACCCCTGCGTTTCTATTCACCCCGTTTTACGGTATAGCTCCATCCTTTTTTCTCGTTTGCATGACTGACATTTTAATACGCCATGGTAAGGCCCGAGGACTCGACTAGCGAGTTATTAGTATTTTTTTTTTCAATATAATTGTAATTGGGAGAGACCTATGTAGTCCAACAGTGGACGTATATCAGCTGAAATGATGATGAAGATAATTGTACGATCCATAATGCTGGGGCAGTTGGGTTCTAACACCGAAAGTGTTAAAGAGCTGATTACTCAACAGTCATTAGTGGATAGGTTACTTCTTGTCAAGCATGCTCCATCACAGACCACATCAGCGCTTACCATCAGGTGAGATAGTGTTCAAGAGCCTATCAATAATAATAATAAAATAAAAACTAAATCTGAGGATATTTTGGCTTGACAGTCTTATGTTGTATTTATTCTTCAGATTACTAGTTGATAAATCAGACCCCCTCCATTTAGAGGGGGTGTAACTTGATGTGTATATTATGAAACAATTGTTATACACTTTTGCCTAATCACGTCTTTTTATTATGTTTTTATTATAATATGATACCAAACAGAACCAATCGTACAGGTTGTATTTTCTATTTAAGTCTTTCTAATTTGTCTTACACTACATTATATTATCGTAGAGCATTTAAACTGGCTATCCGCACAAAATATATCTTAATTTTGCATACTATTATCGACAATGAGGGTTTTCAGGAAAATACACACCACTAGTTGGTGCCACTTAGGGTGTTTATAATATCTTGCGGATGTCATCACGCATGCAAGATTGCCCCGCATGCAGAAAATTTCAAAATGCAAACAAAAAACGCGTCTCGTGTGAGTATTCCACACATTACAGTAAATACTTGTATAAAATGGACATTTGTGGAGGTTACGCGTGCGGGGAAAACCCGCATGCGTGATCAAAACCGCTCGATATTAAAAACACCCTTAGCAGACAGGTCTTCTACTTTTGTATACGTTATACATGACGTTGACGTCAATTTAACTGATGTCATTAACATAAGCAGTGCTGGCTACTGGTGAACGTCATTTTAGGAAACCCTAAATTATCGTTGTTGCATATACATAGTTCAGTTTTTAATATTGACGCGTAATTCGAAAGTAGACTTATTTCGGCAGCTATATAAAAAAAATACACCAACTATAAGCCGATCTAAATAAAATTGATTCTAGAGAGACTGAAAATTGACAGTGCAATTTGAACTGTGTATAACAGACTGAAGGTATATTTCTCTTTACCTTTTGTCTACTTGACACTTATTAATTACTGTCGTATGTCAGCGTCACCACAATGAAACAGACTTTTCTTGTCACTAATGTTCGATTGAGACATAAATTCAAGTACACTTCCGATGCAAAGAAAACTAGACCCTAACTTTTAAAGAATAATTTACTAAATCGTACAAAGTACACCTACAAGGGTAAAGAATAGAATAAAATTTATTGTTGTACACCAAAATAGAAAGAAAAAATTAAATCTAATTGGGACTGTCTTATCGCTGGAAGATTTCCGAAATTGAAGGGGTCATGTCATTGAACAGGACCCCTTCAGTTTCGAAATCTTGAATCGTAACAGACATTGGCCTGTTAGGGCTGCAGGAACTTGAGTGACCGTGGCTCTAGAACAGAAAGGGCAACTGAAAGACACAGGTGGGTGACTAAAGTCAATATATCTGACAAGCCGTCTCATTCTACCTTAGAGCGGCAGAAGTCATTTGATGATTGCCCATTTAAAAGATGGGGTGAAGATTCTCGAAGTTAAAAATTTCAAGTCGGTGATGTTTATTCCTTTGCTACAAACCTTATGTAGGTACTCTGTACAAGCTCTGTCCCCAGTTTGAATGCTCTATTCTCAACTTTATACGGTATATGTGCAATATTTGTGTGTTGTGTACTGTTCGCAGCAGTATTATTTGTGTATTTGTTCATGTTGTAAAGTTTGGACTTGAATATAAGTTAAAAATTATATTTCTATTATTTTATTTCTTCCTTCGTGATGCCTTGTCATCTAGATTACTGGCACCCCGTGCCTCGGAAAGCACATAGTCGTTGGTACTGGTTATCATTCGTAGATCTTTGACAGCCGTTACAGGTAATCAGACGCTAGAAAGGCTGACCATCAGTCTATCCAAGGAGTGTAGTGTTGCCCAGTAATTGGGTTGTGGAGGTCTGATAGGCAGTCTCCATGTAAAACACAGGTATTCAGCCGCATCCAGTTAGGGTCAATTTATACTGGTGCAGAGTCGAAGCGCATTGAAGCGTCAAATTCTTTACAACTAAAGCGAAACAGACTTACGTGTAATAATGGGCATCAACAGCAGTGCTATTGAATTGGCGCATGGATACGCAAGGATGCGCGCGCACCAATCGGCGTTGTTCACGCGCAGACGCGCGCATTCCGAAGAACGCGTGCGTCTTTTTAAAATCTCAGAAGTAATGTGTGCGTTACGCTGCTAAGGTTGAATTTGTTATGTTCAGTTTTGGATAGACGCTTCGATGCGCTTCGACTCTCCGCTAGTATAAATTGACCCTTAGACTGGAAGCCGACCCCAAATTAGTTGGAAAAAGCTAGGGAGACGAGTGAAAATAAAAACAATTATTATTTATACGTATAAAGTATTTATTATACAATTGACGATACATGTAAGACGTAAAATAATACAAAGCTCTTCATAATTATTAAAGTATTCCGTACGACGACAGAACAAAAAAAATGCCAAGCAGTAGGAGTAGACGTATTTATCGCAATAAAATGCAACTATTGTAAAAATATAACCATTAAACATTTATTGACAAGCATGGATTACATTTATGACACCCATAGTTTTAAACATACTCAAAATTACTTACAGCAACTTGACTATAACATGACTAAGGGTTCGTTTAGGAGCCCTACTGTGTCGTCTTGAGAGAGAGAAAGACGAATAGAATTAACCTTATCTCTCACCGGAATTGGGTGGACTCCATTTTATTTTTTATTATCAAATCCGTTTAAAATCAAGTAACTTGAAATCATTGAGCATACCCTGTTTATTCTTGTTGCAATTAAACTAAATCTTTTTCATTAACACAAAACAGCTTCAAAATTGGTTACTAAATGAAGCAGCAATTAGCATTTCAAATATTGGAATGAGAAGTGGGAGAATAGTGGAAAGTTCTCATGTCAGCATCTACTTCCTTATTCTGTAAGAAAGAGCGTCCTTATTTTTGTCTCTGTCTGACTCTGTTTATTTTTGACTTGCACAAAAACCCATAACTTGATATGAGAATCAAATTAGTTGCAGAGAGAACAGTTGCTCGTGCGCGCTTTCTTATTTGATAGTTTCTGCTTCCACAAGATTTGAAAAGTTAAGACGTCATGGTAGGGCTCCTGATCAGCGTTTGGCACGCGTATGACTTCAAGCGTTTTAGAAACGCGCAGTGTGAATAGAGCTGTATACAAGGATCGCGTCATCAATTCACGTCCTTGTAGACCTCTATTTTACTTTTCTATATGACAATATTATTCGTGCCCAATCAACGAAGCAAAACCCGAAATTAGCTTTTTATTTAAACTTAGCCTAAATACAAAATGAATATCTTAATTTCCAATAATTTCAATAGTTTTCCAAAATCATAGACCAACTTATACAATTTAAGCGCTTATTATTATCATCAAAACGTTGACTTTTCCTTACACTAAACTTATCTTAGATCGCAATACACTCGTACATAGAAACTTTGTTTCGGGACTGAAGCACATTTAAAAGCGGGTAGACGAATATTTAAAAAATACAGTTGCAACTCTGTGTACCCTAGGGTGGGTAGACTGAAATTCTGTCTACCGCCCATTTTGCTATAATACTTTTTTGAGTGGGGTAGTTGTAAATCTTGACTACCGCGTATTTTTTTTTTTAAAGTTGGGTTGTTTTAAATCCAGACTATTTTAAAACCAGGCATTTAATTTAAAACCTTTTTAAAGTCGCCTTGACGTTTTTTTGCTACATTATACAGTTACATTGTATTTTATACGTCTTCAGTTATTAATAAGTACTAGCTTTTAAGCGGTCTGTTTCTTTCCAAATTTCGTTTTATTAGGGCTCCTATTTATAATGGAAAAGAGACTCATACCGATTAGGCCGATAATTTTTAGTTAAAACTTAATTATAGTGAGGCTCCGATAGTTCGAAGACGTCATTAAGATCTTTAATTATGACTTTAATTACAATAATTTCCTTAATTAAAGGTAATGCCTAAACTTCTTACAAGGTAAAGTGTATTAAAAAAAATATATTCAGTAAAATAATCATAAGAAAGTACAGAGAATATAATATAGAAACTAAATACTTTTGCACCATCATTGAATAAAGAGAAATACTTTTAAGTACTACGCTACGTTGAGCCTTTGTTCGTAAATACGTTAGATATAGATATAAAAAAAAACTATTTCAATTCAAGCTGGATGGAATAATGCAGAATTTCGAAGTACGATTTTTAAAAGAAAAGCAAAATGTTAGAATAATGCTTTTTGGTATTCACAGTCTTCAATTCCTTACTAAATAGACTATGGTTAGGTTTCAAAATGTCTTTTTAAAAAGTTATTGTCACAATTTTTACAAAAATACTTTTGGGAAGTTCTCTTTTGATCTCAAAACGTCTCACTTGTTATCACAGTGTTGCATTAAAATTATAATGAGTTAGAAAATTGATTGATTACAAGTTATTTCCTTAAAAAAAAATATATTTTGATAATTGGGAAGCTATAAGCGCGTACTTTGTCGGCCACATAGGATCTATTGACATCAATATATTGAACACTAATATTTAAGAACTACACAATGAGGGACTGACTTGCAGGTTGACAGTAAACATTGAGGACAAAAAGGCTACACCCTTTTTATCAGCAAAATACATCTTCAGTACAGGATGATTTTTTCAACTGGGTTTGAATGGTTGAATCCGAAACTATAAGGGTTAGTCAGAAATATCCTAATTAGCAACACTATCGTATTGTGGACATTATATTATAGGATGTTTCAAATATCCAATGATCCCATTTTAGTTTCATCAAATTCGAGCCCAAGTTGAGTATTTTTCGGTATTCGGATTTGGCCATCCAAATCTTCTTGAAAAAATCACCCTGTATACTATTTTTTAATAACGTTACTACTCATCTAAATTATACGTTATATTTGAGAACTACTTGTGACCGAATATCGCTAATACAATCGTCGATGCAAGCGGAAACGTAATATAATGTGCTTTTTTTCTTCATATTTTTCGTATTTGACGTAAAATGGCTGTTGTATAATATAGATTACTTGTTAGGTCATAGGAGGAGCTCCTTCGGGAACAGGTTCATGGAAGCGTAGTCTTCCAATACCTGTAAAGAAAATAAACATATTTATATTTTATTTAGTTTATGTAAATATTAGCAACTATTGAATCCATGTTAAGATAGTGTTGTGTCAGATCAGATTCATCGTTGTCACTCACTTTAGTCATGTTCCTCAATCAGATTAAAGTAAAATGAAAGCTGTGATCACAATGACCAGTTGAAGTAAAGCTCTTCAGACAGTATGAATGCGCTTTTGTCGATTTTAAAAATGTATATCTCACATATCCACTCTGCTCCTGATAGTTAAAAAGACGTATCTAACAAAAAGTAAAAACGGAGAAAAAAGTGTTTTAATGATAGAAACGGGAAATCGTTTGCTGTCTTTGAGTAAATTTAAATATTTACATATTAAAAGTTGAAAATAAAGCCGAATATAATGAGCTTTAACTTGATTTAATAATAGTATGAAACTCAAATCAAATCTGGATAAAATGTTAGATACGTCTTTTTTACTAACGGGGGCAGCACTGTCCTGTGGATGAGATGTTTAGTGTGAGAAAAAGAAGGAAGATGACGGGGAATAATGTTACTCACACGACGATGGCGTTGGAACGATGAACGTGTGCTAAAGAAGAAATTTAAAACGTTCACAAAAGGACACAGTTTTATTTTCCCAACATCCCTAAACCCCACATTTTTTCTCTGATCCAAAACTGCAACCAAAATAGGGTCGATCCTTTGGCCGAGCGAGTACTTGCGGCACATGTCGGCCCACGCCGTCAGGTGCTTGTGGTTCTGAGTAACTCACCTCTCGCAGTTTATCAACAGTGGGGCGCGGTACGTCGAGTTGCATGAGCGCTCCCAGCTTGGTGCCGTCCAGACACAGCTGCTTGTTGAGCAGCAGCTCGGTGGCGGCCGACGGCTCCAGCGGCGTGTGGCCGAGCGAGTACTTGCGGCACATGTCGGCCCACGCCGTCAGGTGCTTGTCGTTTGCTTCTTCTGCTACCGACGCTATGTCGGTCTGGAAATAACAACATTAATATTATTAAAGTAAATGCTCTAGGGTTTTTTTTTTGCAATTTGCAGCTCAGTATCGAAGAGCACAATAAAAATTAAATAAAAAAAAATATATAAGTAAGAATAAAATTCATTCAGAATGTCGATTAAATGTGCAAGCCTTCTATACTTAGATATATTTTTAAAATATGAGTACATTATGAAGGACCAAAGTTCATGCAAAACAGCAGATTTTTAGAGGCCTTTACTGGATTAGTTTAACGCAAATTTCTGATATTTAGTTTTGTATTATAGTTCATTTATTTTTTACAGAAGTTAAGGCAGTCAATATCTTTCTTATTTTATAATACAAGAATATGTTTATGTGCGTAAATAGAGTATAAGGTACAATGGGGTTGACGTATCCGTGTGGATGAAAACCCCTTAAAAAAAAAAAAATAAAAAAAAATGTGTTTTCATCCTTCCACAAGATATTTGTTTCCAAAATATCTGGAGATAGCAAACTCTCAATTGCCATGCTCGTAATGTCAAACAAGTTGTAAATGTATCTCGGATTAGCTGCTCTTGATAAAATAACAGTACAGTAGGTTGAAAGTACAAATTACCTTAGCCAGCGTAGAGATAGCAGTGCCATAATAATCGTGATTAATCTTGAAGATATCCGCCACCAGCTCCACGAGAGCGCCTTGCGTGCTATTCGCCTCATCCACCACGTTGTAGATCTGTTTGTTGGCTTCTGGCTTCCTGCCGAGGGTCCAGATAGCCCGGCAGACGTCCCGGACGTGCACCGTGTTCATCTTGAGGTCGGCTGTCCAGAGGAGCTTCATGGTCTCGTTGAGGTGTTTGTAGATACCGCCGTAGAGGAGGCGGGGTGCTGTTGGGGTGATAAAAAATGGTTAGTATTTGCAAGGTCTATTATCTCTGCTTTAAATACCAGAACAGGGTGTGAAGTCGTAGTGTAACTTTCATTGAAAATAAAGGATCCTCCGACCAGACGTGTGTGGTGTCTGGTCCGGGTAACTGCCCAATAGTCGTTTTCAGACTTTTGTATAATACGCGAATAAAATCGGGAAGCGAAGCGGCGCGAATGTTCTAAATGATATATACTCTGTTGTGCTGTCTTACGTCAGTGATCCGAAAACTTTTCGAGTTCAAGGTACATCTAGGAAATAGGGAAATTTTGGAGGCACACCATAAATAAAAAAACATTTTTTACAGATCAACAAAACAAAATGATAGTGAATGAATATCGGATCGCTTCGTAATCGCATTCACGTAGGACGCCGCGCCACGTAAGATAACACTTAGTAGAGTAGTGCTAAAAAAAAAAATGTTAATAAATGCATTGAACTAAAAATACAAAGAAAAACACCAAAAGAAATGTGAATGAATAATAATCTCGAAAAAAGCCAAGAACCGTAAATATATATGTATGCACGTATGAAGTACGGTACAAAAGTGGATTACGGTGAATGTTTAATTGTCCGTAAATAATCCACTTTCCTTCACAACGGGCTGGTTAGGAGACTAATAAAACATTAATTACGAACTATAAAATGTATTAAAGTTGTTATATAGCCTAATAAATATTATTCATAACTAGATGGTGGCTACATTGTCCAAGTCAATTTTTTTTTATTGTTTTTAGGCTTTCTCTTTTTACCACTATCTTACCTGATTGAAAGCGAAAATGTGGTCAACGATTAATTGTCTTATATTTATTTATTTGTTTAAATTTCATGTACAATAGTGGTACATAGGCGGACTTAATGCCACAAGGCATTCTCTACCAATCAACATATCGTGTCGTATTATATCTAATCTATTCTTTTCATAATCATCCAAATGATGGATGTCATTTGGGTGCTTACTGTCTAAAAAACCCACCGCATTCCTTCTTGCCTTTCATACCGGGGCCGAGCCTCCCTTTCTGTACTAGACCCTTGGCCTCAGTAGGCTTCGACCCAGCTGCCCTACGGTTGCTGACAAATCCATGAGGCACGCGGGAACAGCGCGCGCCGTCGACGACTTGGGCTCGGTCCGGACGGCTACCGAACGGTCGGACAGCGAGCTACCCATTGCTCGTCGTCCGCAAGCCCGCGCCTACGGTGGCCGGAAATCGGGATCGGAATTCCGGCAGCGGCTGGGGCGTGAGCGCCGTTGCCTCACTTAGTTGCCTTGACTTAAATATTTCTAGGGTGTAGCTATCAGGAAACAGTCTTAACGAGTCTCTATTTAGAGAACCAGCACAATGCCATCATCATCACTGCTGGACATAGGTCTCCCCCAAGCGTCGCCACAACGACCGTCTCGCATCCATCGGATTCCCGCACAATGCCAGGTCATAATTTCAAGATTTTTTTTTTAACTGGGAAACTTAATTTTTTTACTAAAATAAGAGTAGCGTATGCTACTCCTAGTAACATTAGATTAGTCATATATCAGTAAAGTCCCGTCCAAATCGGTCCAGCCGTTTCGGAAATTAGCCGGAACTAACAAACATTACTCTCGTGAGAAGTAGGATTAGGCGCACAATGCCACATTCGCAAAATGACATATTGACGCAAAATGCCACATTCGCAAAATGTCATATTCTCAAAATGTCATATTCTCAAAATGCCATATCGCAAAACGCCACATTAGCAAAATGCCATCTTCGCAAAATGCCACATTCGCAAAATGACTTTTCGCAAAATGCCACTTTCGCATAATGCCAAAATGTCATTTCGAACTCAGTATTTTTTTATTTGGACGTTAGTATGTTTTGATGAAAAAAAAAGCCCACTGCAAGAAGTAAATAAGTAATTTTAACAATTTTTTTATTTTAATTTACGTAAATCGCACATTATGCGATAATTATGATTTTTTTAGAATTTTCATTTTGAGAATGTGTCATTTTGAGAATGTGTCATTTTGATAATGTGGTATTCTGCGAATGTGACATTTTGAGAAAAGTCATTTTGCGAATGTGGCATTTTGCTAATGTGGCATTTTGCTAGTGTGGCATATTGCGAAATGTCATTTTGCGAATGTGGCATTTTGCGTCAATATGTCATTTTGCGAATGTGGCATTGTGCGCCTAATCCGAGAAGTAAAGGCATCAACTCCGCCCACTGGGAAGTCCTCGAGAGAGACGAAGATACTTGTGTCAAGATCTACACTTTTGGACGATCACGGATTCGTCCCTGCTCGCGTCGGATTTGAACTAGCGGCGGCGCGAACGGCGTGTCGGGCCTCCTACCGCCAAGCCAGCTGAGTACTTACATCAAAAAACGAAATCTCCAAGCACTTGCTACGCGCATTGTGGTTATCGGCTACGAAGTGTTTCTGACGTCATCGGATCGGCTACGAGTTGCTACGGCCTACGCTACTCGGTACTACTATCGCCTACGAAGCTTGCTATCTGCTACGCAGCCATTAATAGCATTGCGCGCTGTGCTGTGATTTTAGACGCGTTTAGTCTTGCATTAAGATGCCCCGCACGACTCGCACACCACCTAAGGGCACGAGTCCCAAGTGTCCGAAAGATAATATTCGTGAGTCACATTCCGAATCTGACTTAACTTCAGCGGCGGCCGCACGAAAACGGAAGTATTCTAAAGACCATAACCCCGTTAACCAAATAGACCGAATTGAGGAGATCCACGACATGTTGCAAACTTGGAAAGCGGAGCAAGATTTGGTCTTAAAGAAGCTAACCTCTGATGTGGCAGCGCTTGGACTCCAAAACGATCAAATCAGGGCAACAAACCAAGAAATTGAGAAATCAATGTCTCTAATTAACTCCAACTACGAGGACATGAAGAGTAAATTACTCCGACTTGAAAATGAACGGAAAGAATTTATAGACTGCATTCTTGGCTTGGAACAAAAAGTAAAGGATATCCAACATTCATCTCGCGCGTCGAGTATTGAAATCAAAAATATTCCTATGCCCGAAAAGGAATCCGTGGAAGATCTTATTTCCCTGGTGACTAAAGTCGGCACATCAATGAGTGTGGATATCAAACCAATTGACATTCGTGATGTTTATCGCCTTCCGGGGAAAGCTGGAGCCCCTAGATCAATCTTTGCCGAGTTCAATACTGTTCACAAGAAAAACGACCTTCTTCTGTCGACCCGCACATTCAATAGGAGTCGCGCATTGGAAGAAAAGCTGAACACTGAAACCTTTGGTCTACCTGGTAAACGGCATCCCGTTTACATAATGGAATACTTGCCACCAACTACAAGAAAATTATTTTACAAGGCCCGCGAGTTTGCGAAGAGTAATAATTTCTCGTTTTGCTGGTGCTCAAACGGGCAAGTCTTTCTGCGTAAAGCTAAAGGTACAAAACAAGTTCGAATCGAGTCAGAACTAACCCTAAATAATTTACTTTCTCAACAGTGACTAACTGATTTACGTAGAATGTCTGTTAGCCTATTCTTAATTAAGTTGTACCTATATGTTTTTGTATTGTTATTATCTATTATTTTATACAAACCGTTAATCCTGAACATAAATATTAGCCATTCTTTAAGTATTTATAATTTGGTGAAAATTACCACACGTAAAAATGATTCTCGCACTCTGCTCTCACTGCCGCTTACACACTCCCATAACCCGCCCTCTAATGTTTTCAGTTGTCAAACACATACTTTCGCATATATAAGTATGAGAACTTGGTTGGACTGTTCATATCCGCTATCATTAATACTCCGACTCCGTTTTGGCACAACGTCTTTGATTCTCGAGCATTCCAGTAAGCAATTATCTTCCAATTACTCTCTTAAATATGCCCATTTTTCTAATATTTGGAAATTACCCCGCAATATACCTATTAGAAGACTTATTTCCCCTTGTGCACTGATCATTTGCCCTGTTTCAGACGTTTTATCAAATAGAAATGGATAGCATCGGTGCTATACACGAGATAAACAGTGAACTCGACCACCTCACTGTAGCAGAGTCATTCAAATGTCCTCCCGAATTTTGCTCAGATAAACTAGGCAACAAAAACGGAATAAAAATATTTCACTTAAACATACGTAGTATAAATAAAAATTTTGACCAAATTTTAGCTTTATTAAATCGACTTGACTTTCAGTTTGATGTTTTAATACTATCGGAGTGTTGGCTTAGTAAAACGCCTACACTTCCATTACTGGATGGATATGTCTCTTACTGTACTAAAAATATAAAAAACCAAAATGATGGCGTAGCTATATATGTTAAGAGTAGCATTACTTGTGAGGTGATGGAACCAGAGTTTACCGGAGCAAACTGTCTAGTTTGCAAACTTGGCTCAAAGTGTTGTATAGTATCCCTATACCGATCTCCGTCATGTACAAACCTTTCCAACTTTAATGACAGTCTTCATAATATTCTTGCATCTTTATCAAATTTCTCAACTCTTGCTGTGATCGGCGACATCAATATCGACATAAAAAATGGTACAACTGACACAAACTCTAACGATTACCTTAATCTGACTGCAATGCATGGTCTTCTTCCTGCTCACTTATTTCCCACCCGTATAAATAACTGTATCGATCATGTACTTCTTCGGACAGATAAACCCGCCGTGACACTAGTTTTGGAAACTTACATAACGGATCATGAGCCCCTCATTCTTTTTATTGAAAATTTTAAACCAAAGTTAAAACCTCCCAAGACATCTAAAAGACTGGACTTCGCGACAGTGAAATCTCTAATTGATGAAACTGATTGGTCCTCTGGCCTAAATTCAACTGAAGCTAATGAGGCAGCGGATGTCTTAGTCCATACCCTGTCTGCAATTATTAGAAAACATACAATTATCTCTAAAGTCCCACGGAAATGTAGAACCATTAAACCTTGGATTACTCCAGGGCTACTGAGATGTATTAAGCACCGTGATAGTCTCCATTTACAAGTCAAGAACTCCCCAGATAATAGTATACTTCAAATTTCATATAAAAGGTACAGAAACTACTGTAATAAACTCTTGCGCAGGTTAAAAGAGAATTTTGAGCATGAAGAGTTTATGAAAGCCAAAAATAGCCCAAAGGCAACATGGGACGTCATTAATAAGGTAGCTAACATAAAGTCTAAACCCACCCTCCCTTCCGAACTTATTAGTACTGTTAACCCTGAAGTTTCAGTGAATAAAGTTAATAGCTACTTTGCTGGCATTGGTGGAGAGTTGGCTGGCCGAGTGGCGAGAAATCGTTCTGTCTCGAAAGTTGAAATTCCACCCAGTAATGCAAGTTACCTTAACTCCATGTCTCTGCTTGACACTGATGTGGACGAGGTCGAGCGTATTATAGGGAACCTAAAACTTGACTCAGCTGTGGGTTGGGACGGGATCCCTGCCAGAGTGTTAAGTGACTCCCGGAGTACACTGGCCCCTCTTATTACCCACATCTGTAACCAGGCTATCACGACAGGTATCTTTCCAAGGGCTTTCAAAAAGGCAGTTGTGCATCCTATATATAAGACTGGCGACAGAGGCAGTGTCAGTAACTATAGACCAATATCAGTCCTTACAGCACTCTCTAAAATACTAGAACGTATTCTGAACAAGCGCCTAATTAAGTTCTTAGAATCAAACAAAATTATATCTGAAAACCAGTATGGTTTCCGTACTGGTATATCCACAGAGGACGCTGTGTTGGCTCTAACAGAACACGCTGTTCGGAACCTAGATAAAAAGCATAAATGCTTGGGACTTTTCCTCGATCTGGCTAAAGCGTTTGACACTGTCTCTGTCCCCATACTTCTGACTAAGCTGGAACGCGTTGGAGTTAGAGGAATCCCCTTAGAAATTTTTGGTGACTATCTCCGTGACCGGGTTCAAGTTGTTAAAGTTGGGGAATTTTTGAGTGTTGAGGAGGCAATTAACTGTGGTGTGCCCCAAGGTAGCATCTTGGGTCCCACACTATTCATCCTTTTCATAAATGACCTGTGCAACATTGCTCTTCCTAACTGTAAAATTTTCACCTACGCTGACGATACGGCTCTCATTGTGGATGGGGCGGACTGGAATCAAACGAAGCAAAATGCAGAGCATGCTCTTAGGGTTGTTATGACGTGGCTGTCTGATAATCTCTTGACGCTAAACATTGACAAAACCCTGTTTCTCCCCTTCACAATGAGAGCTGACCTCCAGCCTCCGGGTACTTTTACGGTTAAGGCGCACACATGCTCAACGCCTCTCCCGGACTGCTGCTGCTTAACTCTGTCTAGATCTTCTTGCGTCAAATATTTGGGCGTGCACATAGATCAGAGCTTCCGCTGGCACAAACAAATTGAAACGGTCACAAATCGTACCCGTAGGCTTATATTTATATTTAAAAGACTTCGGCAGTCAGCTAACAATAAAACCCTCAAAATGGTGTACTTAGCACTATGCCAATCGCTACTATGCTACTGTGTGACGGTATGGGGCGGAGCCCCGAAAACTACAATCCTACAGCTAGAGGTTGCACAGCGAGCTGTACTTAAGGTGTTATCTGAAAGACCCTATAGGTACCCTACAGCTCAACTTTACGCCGACTGTGGGGTGCTGACGGTGAGGCAACTCTATGTACTCCAGACCATAGCCCGCAAACATAAGTCTCGTCCACCGCAGCAGCCCCAGGGCAGAAAAAGGTACACAATTTTCAGGCCGGATCGGACCAGAACTCAGTTTGCCCGTAATAACTTCTTCATTCTCAGTGTAAGAATATACAACAAAGTAAATAAAGAATTGGACATATTCCACCTTAGCAGATTAAACTGTAGAAAGAAGGTAAAGGTATGGCTTGCTTCTCTTACCTACCAGGAAACTGAAGATTTGCTGACTGGCATGGCTCAGTAAATTTCTTTTGCAATCACATACACAGTCTAAATCACCCCCACTCTTTACTTATACTTATCTCTCATAAACACACACACTTCACGCATATATTACATTGGGTGAGAACTCAAACATAACGGCAAGTGCGCAATCTTTATGTTCAGATATTCAATTATTTCTGTGATTTGATTATTAATAATATTAGTATTCATATTTTTGGTCATATTTAATATTATTTTATTTGTAATTTAATTTATTTCAAATTTTAATTTTCAATTGCAATGCAATTTAATTTATTTCAATTTTAATTTTCAATTGCAATTGTAATTTAACTCAATTTTATTTTTTTTATTGCAATGTAATTTAATTTAAATTCAAATCAATTCAATTTATTTTAATTCAACGTGATTCAAAACTTTAAATGTAAGCTGCATTTTGTGAATAGTCAGTAAGGAACGCTGACACCTGAGATACAGGATTTATATCCTAGTTTAGGTGTCAGAAGGCACACGGTTTACTGCATGCTTTATCACATAGCCTAATCACGGTCAATATAGCAATTGTATTTTTCGCTCCATCTGTATTAGGATTATGGATGAATAAATTATTATTATTATTCCATTCATTTATTATTATATACATATTTATCATATTTTTAAATATTTCTTCAAAAATTAACATAAAAAAAAACATTTAAAAATATAAAAAATAGTAGCCCACCGGCATCGGGAACAGGGTCCAGGCTGCCGGCGGTCAGGGCTCCTGAGAGAGGAACCTCCGGACAATACGCGCCGTGTCTAGGAGTACTGCCTTCTGGATCAAGCCCTTGATCCAACTGCCTAACGAGAGCCTCCGCAGATGTTGGTCGAGGCTCTTGGCTATTAAGCCATTGGCCGTCACGACTATCGGCACAATGATTGCTCTATCCACTTCCCACATGTCGACAACCTCGCGAGCCAAGTCAAGATATTTAGTTTGTTTATCTTTCTCAGCTTTCACGAGGTTCTCGTCATGAGGGACCGCTATATCAACAATCATTGTGCGACGCTCTAGTCGATCTATCACCACTATGTCAGGCTTATTGGCAACAATAGTCCTGTCAGTGATGATAGATCGGTCCCAATACATTGTGACGCTGCCATTCTCGAGAACTGGGTCGGGCACATACCTATAGTACGGTACTTCTGATTCAACAAGATTGTATTTAAGAGCAAGTTGCTGATGGATAATCCTGGCTACAAGGTTGTGTCTGTGCAAATAGTCTCCGTTAGCTAAATGAGAACACCCAGAAATAATGTGTCGGATTGATTCTCCGGGCCGGTGGCATGCCCGACAGATGTCAACCGTACCGTCCTTCACAATATATTTCCGGTAGTTGTTCGTCATCATAACTTCGTCCATAATTGCAAAGACAAAACCTTCGGTTTCTCCAAAGAGATCACCAAAGCGTAGCCAGGATACGGACGCTAAAAGATCTACATCGGGCCCATGTAAGGCCCGGTAAAAGCGCCCGTGAAGCTCCTTGCCCTTCCATACTTCCTTGCGTTCATTAGTATCCATTACTATAGGTTTGCGCCAGTTCTCGTTGGCCAAGGAGAGCGGGGTGAGGCCTTTGTCCACCGCCACTACATCTCGGTGCATCCCCACGTCGGTTTCCAGGAAGTATTCCCTGAGACTGCATACCTCACGGTTGTGCAGGGTCTTGGCATTTAAGAAGCCACGACCCCCACACTTCCGCGGGATATACAGCCTCATCACCGATGATCGTGGGTGATGCATCCGATTTGCGGTAAGCAGAGTGCGGACCCTCCTATCCAGGGCGTCGAGTTCCGTCTGAGTCCATTTGAGTATGCCGAAAGAGTACATCAAAACCGGCATGACCCAACCGTTGAAGGCGCGCACCTTGTTCCCGCCTGATAAAAGACTTATTATTATTATTATTATAACATGTAGACACTAATAAATTGTTATATATAAAAAAAGAGACAACTAACAATGTGTGTCTCACGGCGGCGCCAAATAGGTCCAGTTCAGCAATTATGCCAGACAACTACATGGTAGTTGCCAGACGCTGGTTTTCAACTGAACCTTATTTCGAGTGTACGGTTGAAAATTGGTTTATATTTTAGTACTCAGTTATTAGTGATTAGTTGTAGGGTAAATAAATTACATATTATATATGTTTATGTGCGATAAATAATAAATAAATAGGTGTTCAGCATACAAAATATATCAAATTAAAATAAAAAAATAGTAATAGGTCTATCTAATCGTGCATAATTACATGCGCTACATGCGCATATGTATCGAATATACTTAATTTTATTTGAATTTTATAAAAAAAAAAACCGGCCAAGAGCTTGTCGGGCCACGCTCAGTGTAGGGTTCCGTAGTTTCCCGTCCGTCCAATAAGTGTACCCACTTATGAGTTTAAAAAAATGCTTGCATATAAGATTATACTACAAACTTAGTCGAGAAATTATTTTGTAGAACCCTTTTGTCTTTTTTGTACAAAAACTGTTCTTTTCATCAAGTTCAAAATAATTTTCCTAGAAAGTCCATATAAAGTTCTACTTTTCAGATTTTTTTCATATTTTCTAAACTTATGGTTCAAAAGTTAGAGGGGGACACACACATTGTTTTTTACTTTTGGAGCGATTATTTCCGAAATTATTGACATTATCAAAAAATGATTTACTAAACCCCTATTCATTTTTAAATACCTATCCAACAACATATCACACGTTAGGGTTGAAATTAAAAAAAAAATATATTTCCCACTTTACATATAGGGGGGCTACCCTAATAAAACATTTTTTTCCAATTTTTATTTTACCACTTTGTCGGCGTGATTGATATACATATTGGTACCAAATTTCAGCTTTCTAGTGCTAACGGTCACAGAGATTAAGCGAGGACGGACAGACAGACAGACGGACAGACAGACATGGCGAAACTATAAGGGTTCCTAGTTGACTACGGAACCCTAAAAAACGACATTCACGCGAACGTAGTGTGCCGACCATGTGAACTTATAATCATTTTGAGGCTCTTAAACACATGTGCTTTGCAATAAAATGAATAGAATTGAAGTCGTGGGTAATGGCACAAACCCCAGTCACGGCTCAATCCCCAGTCGCTCTCGAACAATTCGGCGCGATGCGCTGACCCAAGTGCGATCGCAGAGGCCTACGCCTCTACGGTATAAAAAGTGAAGTACATACATGAGATTGACTTCTGTACCTATCTATTTTGTGGTAATAGCTAGTATTTACCTAAACTATACAATAACTTTGAAAGGCAAACTGTCGTAATAGATTTGATTTTTATTTGCCGACCCTGCCTACAAAGTGGCTAGGTTGTTTCTGCAGTAGACGTGCGTGACGGAATCCTATCATAATATTATTATTCAAGAAGAATTTAAATAAACTTAATAAAATATTTTTTCAACAATCTTGAGAAAGGAGCCATTCTGTTTTTGTTCTAAGTATTTTATAAAAATAATTTCCAATCGTTTCACGTACGTCTTTTTCACAGCCCAACATTCTGAATGTTGGGCTGTGAAAAAGACGAATGAAAAAAGATTGCATGTAGCGGAGATGAGACTGTTGTGATGGATGTGTGGTGTGACGAGATTGGATAAAGTGAGAAATAAGTATATTAGAGGAAGTTTGAAAGTGACGCCAGTGACTGACAAGTTGAAGGGGAATCTATGAAACGCATGTTATTAAAATAGTTATGAGTATACATGTGGATGGGTGGAGAGGGAGAAGGAGGCCAAAGAAAATATGGATGGATTGTGTGTAGAGTGATATGAAAGAAAAGGGAGTTAGATATAGCATGACGAGTAACAGGACAGAATGGAAGAAAAAAACGTGTTGCGCCGACCCCGAATAACATGGGTCAAGGGCAGAAAGATGATGATGATTACCATTCTTTTCACAATCTACACTAATATTATAAATGAGTAACTCTGTCTGTCTGTTACGTTTTCTCAGCTAAACTACTGAACCAATTTTGATGAAATTTGGTACGGAGAAAGCGGATGATTTAAAAATAAACATCAAAATCAACCAAACGTATATTCATTATTTGTTTTAGATTCTTACGTAATAAATATTAAACAGAAGAAAGGGGTCGGCCTATTTTTTTTTCTTATTTATGAGGAGTTCAAAACTAGTAAAAATCGTTTTGCGTAATAAATTAATGGCCCCTTATTTATCTATATATATAAAAATCAATGCCACTTTTCGTTTCAAGAACGGGCTCACCTATCCAAACCAAATGTTTAGGCTTTGTTCGGACTATTTAGTAGATGGTATAAGTGAAGTTTGGTGGGAAGAGTACGGTATAGTAGAGTAGGGTAGAGTAGTGTAGAGTAGGATAGGGTAGGGTAGAGCAGGGTATAGTAGGGTGGAGTAGGGAAAAGCGGGAGCGAAGCCGCGCGGGCAAAAGCTAGTTTATTTATACATTCTTTATTGCACACCAAGATTATAAATTAGCAAAGGAAATCTTATAATAAAGTATATACAATTGGCGTCCTTATCGCACCAGGCGATTTCTTCCAGGCAACCTAGAACGGAAAGAGATTGCCTGCACACAAAATGGCCCTTTAGGCGATTATCATACTGCCACGCACCACGCAGCATGTTGCGTGTCAACGCACCTATGCGCGTACTTGCGGGAGTGCAGATCTGCAACATGGTGCGGGTTTTTAACGCACTCACGCGCGTAGGTGCGTTTTGTAAATTCACGCAGGCACGCACTCATTTCATACAAAATCACGCACGGTACTACGAGACTCGTATGGCATACCACGCGTGTCACCCCGCACGCACGCGCGTGAGTGCATTTCTCCGCATGAAGGCGCGTGGTTTGCATGAACGCGCGTGGATGCATTTTCGGTGAGTTGTACTGTGCGTGTTTGGTATACAAACGGAGATACTTACAAGCAACGTTACATTTATAAGAACTACTTACTCAAACTCCGTCGGTCCCCGATGCCGTACACGATGGCTGGTCTGATGATGGTGTAGTTCAGCTCCTCTGCCATGTTCTTTAGTTCTTTTTCCACCTTGCTCTTCATTTTAGCCTCGGTGGTCCAAGGTTCTACTGGGCAGTCTTCTTTTTGAGGCTAGAAAATATTTTTTACGATTTCAACTTTATGTTTTGTTTAGTTGTGCTTACTTCTAGAGTTTAGTTTGTAACTTTGCCATGGCTATACCCTATTCGCGTTAAGATTAGACATTTAAAGAAACCTTTATTACTGTTTGTTCAATCGATTTTAACTTTAAGCGCATTAAACGCAAAAAAGTGGTTAAAATACCAACTTTTGTCATGCAACCAACTTGATATAAAAAATCGATTGAATAAACAGTACCTAATAAAAGGTTTTTAGAAATGGCTAATGTTATTTTGAACAGAGTATAGACATACAATGCGTTCCAAATGAGGATAGGATCGCCCGCCATGTTGTGACGTCACGATTTACTGTCAAATCGAGGAAAGAAATTTTGAAACATTAACCTTTCGTATGCCGTAATTAGAGACACAATTAAAAAGTTATTGTGTCTCGCGTGGATTCACGTTCCGAACACAACGGGTTAATTAATTTACGAAAAATTTAATTTATTTATGAACTGTGAACGGAAAAAGTTTAATCAGAATCCAGTTCTTCAATTTTACTCATCTCCAAGTTCTTCAATTTTACCAAAATTTCTTCGATTTGACAGTACGACGAGACGTCAAAACATAGGAATCGGTGCTATTCTCATTTGGAACGCGTAATACATACTTTTTGAAGAGTTAGAGTAGACCGGATGGGGCTACCACACAAGCTCTGCCACAGCTTTGCCTGTGCAGGCAGGTTTGTACACAGAACACCGTGCCGGCTTCCCTAGTGCTGTAGTTTTTTACCAACAAATTATCTCTCTCTCTCATATTATTTATCTTAGTTAACAGAAGTGCATGACGTCACACAGCGAGTTGGTCGATGACGTCACCGACATCAATGTCACCAGCGGACAAGTTTCACGAGCCCGACCGGATCTTCGGTTAATTATCACTCCCTGATAAGTGCCGTATTGATTAACCATTTCGTCGCTGCTAGTAGAGTACGCTTTTATAAATATCGTTAACGAAAATTAATATTGGTTTGGCGGAGGCATAGAGTGTATTGAGTAGGGCTTTAATATGGTTTATGAGCCATTTAATTTATTACGTACGTCGTTTCATTGATGTCAGCGGCTTCGTCCGCGCGATAGTGGAAAATTATCTCAAGAGAACAAATTCCCGAGATAAAAAGTATCATTTCATAATGCTACTCCAAGAAGAAATATTTAGCACTTGCGCCGACACGTTGACTTTTTGACAATTTATTTTTTTTCTTTTCTTTTTTTTATAAAATAGCCATTCAATATGATCAGACAAACTGAGGGTTGTATTAATGATTTTAAGATTCTTTCTTTTTGATTGATTTTTTTTATTGATCATTAGATTACGGAAGCAAAACTAAAACTGACATAGAAAATGAACCTGAAACCTAAATTTCGCTTCAACCATTTTTTTTTTAACGGTGGGAAATTCATCTTAAGACATCCCCCGCTTTTGAGCGGAGCAGGAGATAGTGTCAAACTTTTACTGACTAAAAACCCACTCCTGTTCCTTCGTTGCCTTTCGTACCGGGGCTTGAGCTACCTTTCGAATTAACCCTGGCCCCAGTAGGCTTCGACCCGGCTGGGCCCCTGCTGTTGCTGACAGCTCCTTGAGGCGCGCGGGAACAGTGCGCGCCGTCGACGACTTGGGCTCGGTCCGGACAGTTACAAATATAAAAGTACTAACCTTATCACTACTATGCATATGCCCACTGGAGATCTCAACTAGCCTGTCCACCTTGAGCTTGGCGCACTGCTTCGCCACGTTGGTGCTGAGCGTGAAGATACCCTCGGAGTACACTGCCTCCGTCTGCCCCACCCTGGTCTCGCCTGCGCAGTTGACGACCAGGCCCCATGGGGCTCCGTCGCCAGGGTCGAGGGCTGAGGCGCATGATGCTGGAACGAAAATGAGGTTATATAGGGAGGAAGATACGACAAAGTAAGTCATCGGTTTTCCGCAGATCTCGTGCCTTTTTAACCGATTTCAAAAAGGTTTTATGTTCGGCCGAAAGTATTTTTTTTAATTAGGACTGTTTTTTTTTGTTGGCCTATATTCTGTCTCACTGCTGGACAAGGCTTCCCTCTTCTTTTTCTAAATCTCTCTATCTAGAGCGATCTGTAGCCAAGTCGGCCTCACGAACGTTACATGTCCACATGGCCAGAGCAGTCCCAATTCAGCCTTGCTGTTCTTTCCCCGATATCTGTTACTTAAGTTGTAAAGTAGGGGGAGGGGAGGGGGCGGAGGTTTCTAACGACATCTAAAGAATTTTTTTTTTTTTTAATTTAACGAAATATAATGTGCATTTTTAAGAAAGATTAAAGATTATTTTGTCATTACGAACTATGACGGAGAGTTAAAACAATGGCATATTCAATAGATACTAATTATAATTTTTCTCTCACCATAAATTAAATAAAAAGGGAAAACAAATACATTCCCACGCTTGTATAATAAAATAAACATTCGTCCAACATCGAGGAATTGTGAAGCAAGATTTTTTGGGTCAAATAACTCTTGCTTTGAGTGTGGCGCAAGAAGGAATGTCAGACTTACACTGACTTCTTTTTTCGTGTCGATCAGACTTAAAGGTCCTACTAATATTTAGCCACCTGGACAGTTCTGTCGTTGGCTTCCTACAAAGTTAAAACTATACTGCGCTCACGTGTCACGCACGCTGATCTGGGCGCGTCGGTCTCCATACATTTTATATGGAAACTAGACTTGTAGAGCTACACTTGATCCACGCCACGCGACGTCGTTCTACGTACAAATCAGGCGTGTTACACGTGTGCGTCGGTCTAATGTAGTTCTAGCTTAAGGCTTATAGTTCCTTGAACCATATGGCCGAAATTAAATGGACGCAACTCACGCACCCGCCTAGGCGGCAGTACGCATATCTGTGCATTTATTTGCGGCCAGCAGCGCCCGGAAAGCGCGCGGCTGACCTTTAAATCCATTTTCTTTGCGAAATATTGATTGATTTACATATGCTATGTTTACTTTGAAGAATATTTAACCACCAATTTTTATGTGTAAAAATGTTTCTAAAGATCCAAGCCGTTTCGAAGGAGTAGGGAAAAGTTGCAAAAAGTTGCGAAATTGCTAAATATTTTTTTTAGACAAAAGTATTAATAGCACGAAAAAATCAAATGTTGATAATGTTGTTCATGAATATATAATAAACATATATTTTTTTCAAACCTATAAACCTGGCCGTTACCGAGGAGTAGGCTTCAGAAAGTCACTGTTTTATGGCACTTTTCGGGCGCTTGGGCCTAAGTCGTGGAAGCTGCAGGTAGTTGTGCATGCTGGGCAGGAAAGGAGGTGACACTGGCCCTGTGAAGGGGCTGCCATTGGCACTATATTTGCGATGGGTCACTTATACTGACTAGAAACCCACCTACTTGCCCTTTGACTTCAGGGCCACGGCTCTTTCGAACAATCTCTGACTATTAAGCATCTCAGTTAATAGTATAACAATACAAGTGTTATAATGGTTAATAAAGTTTATAATATTCATAAGTACTGGTCGAAGATAGGTGCAGGGGCATTGTATGCTCACATATCAGGACATAGCGAGTCTCGCCGGCGTCACGTACGATCGAAGTACGGCTGTTACATTTATATTTGTAATGTTAGGGAGACATACATACAATCAGATATGTTATGGAGATTCGATTTTGGTTTGGAAAGGATTTGTCATGCCATCATCATCATTCAGTCAAAAGATGTCTAGTATTGGATATACGCCTCCCCCAAGTGATACCATAACGAACAGTCCTGTGAGTCTCGCATCCATGGCATTCCTACGGCTCTAGCTAGGTCATCGGTCCACCTTGTGTAAGCGATGATGCGGCCGACGATGGAGCACGCTGGCCTAGAAGCAAATTATTCACTTTTTTTTTGTAGGTGGGAAAGTCATCTACTGACATCCCCCGCTCTTGGGCGGAGCGGAAGATAGTGTCATTTTTACTGACTAAACACCCATTCCTGTTCCTTCTTTGCCATTGTTTCGGGGCCCCGGGGATGTCTTTCGTATCACCCATGGCCTCAGTAGGCTTCGACCCTGCTGGGCCCCAGGAGGCGCGCGTGGAACACTACGCGCCGTCGACGACTTGGGCTCTGTCCAGAAGGTTACCGGACGGTTGGACGGCAAGCTACCCATTGCTCGCCGTGCACGAGCCCGCGCCTACGGTGGTTGGAAGTCGGGATCGGAATCCCCTGCGGAAGACGCGACCGCCTGCCACTCCTCGCTCCGAACCATGGCCTGTACCATGGCGCGGCAAACTATTCACTCTAGTCTTGACATAAAGACTCCTAGGTTATAGCTATCAGGAAACACAGATCCCGGTAATTATTTTTGAACAATGACACATATAAATCATTAACAATATCTAGTAACATATTTTATTTTCCTGTGATTGACAATTCCTTCCTGCCTAAATATCCTTATTGTTAAAGGCAATCAAAACAATTGAACTGTGTGTTAACTAATTAGCATTCAGTGTATGCGCCTGAGTCATTTAGAATATTAGCTCGTCTAGTCAAGTTCCTATAAACAAATGCCATTATAAATTAGACTTATTTATCTTGTGGGAGATTTCCCCTATAGGATCCATGAGTTGAATGTTAATGGGCGTAAGCGCATAAATGTATGTTATCACAATTATTGTCAGGCTCCTGACATTTAAAGGAGTATTGTATGGTTCCTTTGCTTACTTTTTAATAATATGCTGTTCAGACCACACACGATAAGGACACGGATAAGGGGTTGATTGATCCAGTCGGAGGACACCGATGCTCGACCAAGAAACTTGGTTTTAAATGAGACTTGTATCGGTCTTAAATCGAGGGTTTTAAATCGAGATTTTTAACTGAGTATTGTTTCAGCAACCTTGTAGACATCGTTTGTGTAGCATAATAATAACAGAAGAAACAACCTTATAATATTCTTCCTGATGGCACTCGGGCCTCTCTGCTCTAAGAGAGAATGGGCCGTAATCCATCACGCGGGCCCAGTACAATTTGGTGAATGTCATGTTTTCTAATTTTTAGTTCTAGGATATTATCCGGTACCTCTCGATGTTTTCCTTCACCGTTTTGACAGCTCGCTCATGTACTATTTAGTAATTCTCACAACTCAAACTATTTTTTTTCTGACCAGCATTTGCCAACCTGTACACTTGTACAGCTCTGTTACTGGCCTCGTATAGAAAAACATCATATCCTGAAAAGTGCAGGTGGTTGCGCAGGATGGGAAGAATAGCAGGTGACGCGTGTCCTGTTCAGTGACTCCACACTGGCACTGTGCCTGTGTCAGAGATGGGTCGAGGAAGCCCCATTTGGCCAGATTGTATTTACAGCGGCTAACCTGGGTCCGCAGCCGATTAATTGATTTTCAGATTTTCCATTGTAATTCGCGTGCGTATTTAGTAATATAGGGTGAACTTCCGCATAGCCGTATTCATTTTACTTCCTCGTACTTGAAATATAAGGAAATTATTTGATTTTATGATAGAATCCATGGACCGATGACTTGGTAAGGGTTGCAGGAATCCGATGGATGCCACACGCACAGGACCGTTCATTGTGGCGACACATCGGGGAGGCCTATGTCCAACAGTGGACGTCTTTCGGCTGAAATGATGATGATAATACCTAGCTCACCGAGGAGTTCTCATCATAGCAAACCTTTAAGCAATATGTGGTTTTATTTCCCAAATAAAATAAAATGATGATAGAATCCATCCAACAAACGAATGTTTTCCAATTTGATTAAGGAATGAAATAGTATAACAGGTAACTAATGAATGAATGTGTTTTCCATCAAACCCGATCCATCATCGGACCACAAAAACGACGTTACACACACACACATACTGAACGTTCTGGAATACATTCAATGTGCGTACAGCTTAGAAGTAAAATTTCCTGAAGGAGTTTGTCTCCTATGAGCTACTTAGGAGTATTTAAGTCAAGAGTGATTTAGCATACTATCATCAGGTGCGATCACAGAAAAGATGAAAGAGGTTAAAAAGGAAATACTTTCCGATTTGTACTACAACGAGTGTCGCCGCTTGTCTACCGCCTTTTAACTACAATAAATCAATACGAACGCGCATTACGCAACTAACAAACCACGCACACTTAGATCGCAAGTTTCCTATTGGTTGTGTCAATTATGATCATGATCATATTTTGAGGCGCCTGCCCCGCAAGGACAATCTAACCTCTCTCATGTTTTCTGTGGGTGCGATTGTGGTCAAACAAGCACGTGTGAGGCCTTTTTTTTGTTGGTTGGTAGAGTTATTGTGACCCTGGATCGTTTGCACTATCGAAAGAACACAGGTGGGTATTAGTCATTAAGTCTCGCTCCACCCGGAACGGAAAAGTCATTTGATAACTTCCCAATAAAGAAGAATAAAATATACTGGTCAGAGGAACCGCACTCACATTGGGTATTTCACCTTTCGAATACCACAGTGACAACAGAAAGACAAAGACAGAGCAAACGCCGGCGTTCGCTTGGGGTTTAATGAATTAATCGGTTTATATGTAACACATAATATGATTTAAAAGAGTGTCCATGGAGGTTCTTGCACGTTCTTCTCCATAGAGACCTACTCTTTGGAACGTGCAATTTAGCTTCACTTTTCTTGGACTGACCGACATTTGACTATTCAAAAGTGCCTGCAAATGGTCTATTTGAAATAAATGATTTTGAATTTTGTTTTTTTTTTTGAATTATGAGATCCTATTTTGTACCAAGTTGCATTTGCGGCAATCTGAGTCAGCAATCGATTGAGCTATTAACTGATTAGTTATCAGTTTTAGAGGGTCCTTCTACGGTCTTTGTGGTATGGTTGAAACAGAACAGATGAACTGTTCTGTAGTTGAAATCTAGTTTTATCCAACGCACTATTTAAAAATAGGCCACGCAAAAAAAGAGATAGCGTTTGAACGCTCGGTTGGCATTCGGTAATTTCCGGTGCTCACTCGAATACCTATTCCACAAAACTTGATCCAAACCCTAAAAGATTTTGGAAAAAAAGTCCCGTCGTTTAGAATGTCAATTTGATGTGCAAGATTTCCATAAATATATACTCGTATATATATATTTTAATTTGAGTACATTAAGAAAGGTCAAAGTTCAAGTAAAAATGTAAAATTTGTGCAAAATAGCAGATTTTCAGAGGTTAGAGATTAGTTTTACACAAAAATCATCGTTCTTGTTTTGTCTTCAATAGAAATCAAGATAATAACCACAAGATAACTGTACTCTATAAATATCTAAAGAAATATGTGTAATAACGTCATAATCACGTAAGTGCGATTGTATGGGAAGTATCACGGGTCGGGCGCTCTTTAGCGCCAATAAAGGACTACAATAACAGTTAATTTTTCCGATTCCTCCATATTTTTATCTAATTCAGCATAACTAGACATTTGATACCTTTAGTTGTTATGTTGTTTATAAGGAAAAATGTCATTTTCCCTATGATTAGACGTAACAAAGACATATAATATTATTTGTGCTGGATGGCTGTGAGCTCGACAGGTATGCATGCATTAACAATGGAGTAGGTACGCTACGCTTTAATTTTGAATGTATTACTAACTCGAAAAGTGTGAGTCACTAGTTAGAGGCATGTCAGCCATTTGATTACAATTTTATTTTAAAAAAGCTGAGGTTACTGGGCAGAATTCCTTGGCAGCCAAAGATACGGAATTGTTAGAAAGTTACCGTGTCCTTGAACCGTTAAATAATAACAAAAGTGAATAATTTATTTTCAGGCATCTTGGCCCATAGATTTACAGACTAACATATAAAGAGTAAATACAAGTTATCGTTAGTAAATAAGACTTAAGACTATGTTAGTAACATTGCACATTGCACTAAGTTCACTTCGTGCTATGGCGTGGTTTTCCGTCGCTTCCCACGCCCTGCGGCCAAAAGTCTTCCTTCAGGATGAGGGACAGGAAAGTGTTTGGGACTCGCACTACGAACGCCTTGAAACGACGTTTCGGTGCGACTTCAACAGATGCTTAAGGAACATAGGTGGGTTTAAGTCAGTAATTGTCTGACACTGCCTCATGGTTTCCTAACTAAAATAAAAAAACTATAGATTCCTCAGAAAATCTAATATCCTCCTCCTCGTCGTTTTCCTCCATGCTGAGGACTATATTTTGCCATGTTGTCCTATCTTCGGCGATGTGTGAATGACGTCGCAAACGTCGGCTTCAGTGTAGCACGGATTTGGTCTTTTCTCGGAACGTGGTATCAACCGACGATCTGACCTCCGAAAAACTATATAAAGCTAACAGCTGTTCTGATGCAGCTTCGATAAATAAAACCCTGAAAATTAAGCAATCGACGTATTACAGGCGAGTGCAGCGAATGTGGAGGGACTAAAACAAGGACGCGAATCTTATACCAGGGCAGCAGAAACGCTTTATTTTTTCTGTTTTAGACTCGCGTTTGACCACTATCACACCTGATGGTAAGCGATGATGTAGCCGAAGATGGGGCACGCTTGTCTAGAAGTAAAAAGTAGAAAAGTAATTCACTCTTGACGCCTAGGTTGAAGCTATCAAGAAAGACAGACTCCGGCAGGTATTTCCACTCCTTATCTGTAGGCACAATGAATGTATTCCCAAAACGCTTCGTACGTTATGGGTGGGATGTCCACCATGTACCGGTGGCGCAACACAGTCTGTCTATTGGTCCGATGATGGAACGGACTTGGCGGAATTGAATTGTGCAATTTCAATGGACACTCCCCGAAATGTAAACGATAGAAAACCGTCAGGCGAACTCGCTGTAACTATAACTACGTTAAAAAACATCTAGTTTGTATGTAAAATGAAGACTTTCTACCCGAAATAACTGGCCCACTCTCTCACAACTACAAGATGACCGATGTACGTCATTCGTGGTCTAGTGCACACATTTACATATTTCTTTTTGCATTATTTGTAACAACGGGTTAGTGCGACGATAACGGACACACAAGTAACTACGCTTGTATAATTTTTGAGTGGAATGACACGGAGCGATTTGAGAATGACGCGAGTGTCGAATGGAGGACGTGCAAGAGCAGAGACATATATTTAGGCATCAGAATTGTTTTGGTCGAAATCATCGATATAATGTACTACGCATTATATTACGCGTGCCGATCACTCACTTCAGTCGACTCAGGTGTAATTTAGTCCGTAAACCTTGAACATTACAGTATGTTGAATGAAATGCGTAAGTGCCACGAAATTCATAGCGCCTAAGACATTTTGGTCGTGAAGCTCTGCATGTTTAATAACTCTGTTAGACGACATAATGCAAATTTAGCGCTGCAGCGAACTTTTGTTTTGATTTTTCAATATTTTGACAAATAGTTTTCATGAAAGGGCTTGTTGTCGATGAAGAAGAAATGTGGTATTCGTAGTTACTAAACTTGGGGACTGTAAATGTGGCCCAAACCTTACTGTGCATCTCGGTTATTTATTTCATTTTTTTAAAGGCAGGAGTCATCATATTTCTTCTCCCGCTCTGGGGTTGAGCGAGAGGCCGTGTCAGACATTTACTGACTAAAACCACGACTATGTTCCTTCAGTTGCTTTCAGCGTTCTAGGACCATAAATATTTACCTTTCATACTTTTCCCCATGGACCTAGCAGGCGTTGGCGCTGCTGAGCCTCTACGGTTTGTTGGCATCTCTTTGAGGCGCGCGTGGAGTACAACGCACCGGTAACGACTCGTGTTCGGTCTATATAGGACGAGCGGACGGCGAGCTACCTATTGCTGGTCGTCCGCAAGGCCGTGCCGACGGTGGCCGGAGATCGCTTTGCGATTCCCGACGTCCGGGCATCTACTGTCACGGAGGCTGGGGCATGAGGAGGCCTTATACATATCGTGCAACTCTGTTACGCCTGGCATGCTCTGCAGGCTTACACAAATGACTTTTCTGTTAGTTTTCCCGTCAGACGCTAAATACAAAATGTATGGTAATGATATTACATCACCTACCAAATAAAAGGTAGGTGTAAAATCACGAACGACATCCGAAATAAAATTTATTTTTGCCTTTTTGTTTTATTTTTCTACGAAGGCGGTTTCCTGTATTATTATTTTTTTGATCTGTCAATGATTTGCGGGGTTACCATGACGTTCAAAGTAAGATTGTTTTAATCTTGTTTCAGTGTGGGTAAGAGATGGCGCTAGACAATCTGTATAGCTCTGTCTCTTACCCACACTGAAAGAAGATTAAAACAATCTTACTTTAAACGTCATGGTCTAGGTCTTGGTTTTGTTTCCTACCATCTTGTGTTTTATTCTTCCTTTCCTATCCAAAGTACTGGAGGCCTGCGTCCACAAGCAGTTTTCAGGATTTGTTCACCGGAATAATCTTGTGAACACTTTTCAATCCGGATTCAGGCCTGGTCACAGTACCTCCTCTGCTCTCCTTAAAGTGACTGGCGACATTAGAGAAGCCATGGAGGACACCAGGGTTACTGTTTTGGTTTTAATTGATTTCTCAAATGCCTTTAATGCTGTCAGTCACGATATTCTTCTATCTATCCTTTCACATCTTATGGTTTCGTCCGAGGCGCTGGAATGGTTCTCATCTTATCTTCGGGGACGCCAACAGTCTGTTCGCGTTGACGAGAATTCATCGAGTTGGCGTGATCTAGATTCTGGTGTTCCACAAGGCGGTATTCTTTCTCCGTTGCTATTCTCCATCTTCATTAATTTTATAACTCACTGTCTTCGGTGTTCGTATCACCTTTATGCCGATGATCTTCAATTATATACAGCTGCGCGGGTGGAAGGTTTGTCGGACGCTATAGAGGATGTGAACCGAGATTTGGACGCTATCAAAGACTGGTCTGAAAGATTTGGGGTGTCTGTAAACCCCTCAAAGTGTCAGGCCATTATTATTGGAAGCTCGCGCATGATGGGTAAAGTGGTGGTTAACTCTCTTCCCCCAATTATTTTTAATGGTACCTCCATCCCCATTAGTCCTAGCGTTAAGGATCTCGGTTTGCATCTCGACTCGACTCTTGGCTGGCAAAGTCAGGTCTCCAGTGTCTGCCAAAGAGTCAACGGGACTTTGCGGTGTCTGTATCGTCTGAGGAACTTTTTGCCCGCGAAGACGAAGACTATGCTTGTGCAAACTTTAATTTTCCCTGTAATCGACTATGGTGACGTGTGCTACTTTGACCTGAATGCGGAGTTGTTAGACAAACTTGACAGGCTCCTCAACAACTGCATCCGATTCATATTTAACTTGCGAAAATATGACCATGTTTCGAGTTACAGATCGGAGCTCAAATGGATGCCCATTCGCCAGAGAAGAAGTTTGCGCGCACTGACTACACTCTTCTCTCTACTCAACTGTCCTACCCCTCCTTCTTATCTTATATCTCATTTTCAATATTTATGTTCTTCCCATTCTAAGAATCTTCGTTCTTCTAACAATCTCCTACTGCTCTGTCCCTCTCATACTTCTGATTTTGTTCATTCTTCCTTTCATATACAGTCCATACTTCTGTGGAATGCGCTTCCTCTCGACATCAGGATGGCCACCAGTCAGTATGCATTTAAGCGTAAGTTGCGGCATTACTTTCAGAACAAATAGCGGAGTCGTTTCAAAACCCCCCTTCTTCTACTTTATATAAATATATATGTAGGTATATATTATATTAAATATATATGTATGTCTATTTTAGTTATATATATACATTTGCACTCTTATTTTTCTTAATAATCCATTTTTTGTTGTTTTTTTTTTGTGCACCTGCCATGTTTTTCTCTTCACCACCCTAGGTTGACTGGTAGAGAATGCCTAAGGCATTAAGTCCGCCTTTGTACCTGTGCGTTGCATAAAGTTTTAATAAATAAATAAATAAATAAATCATACGTACCGAGTAAACGGGCGAGACAGTGCTCTCGGCCGAATACTTGGTACGTGTAAACAAAGCGCCGAGTGCTCGGCCGAGCAACATTTTACTGTCTTGTTCTTTTACTCGGTAATGGTACGGTAATGTTCACATGTTAAAATAATACCTTATTCCCGATACCTGTCTGGAATAAGGCTCCCAATATTTTTATAATTCGATAATGGAAAAAGCCGATATTTTGCTGCTGTCAGCTCTCAACAGAAGCGATTGGATTTGTAAAAAAGCCAATTTGATGAATTGGTCGCCGCGGGCGTTTGTTTGGCACGTAGGTATAGTAGAGTCTCGTTATTCTTTTTCACATTAAAGCCTCCAAGAGAGAGAGAAATGATAGAGAGGGGCAGAGAACATGAGTATAAAGTGAGGAACTATATTTGAAGATGTGAGTCCCCTACTCAGAGTAGAGTAATGGGTGACTTGCAGTCTGCTATCGCAGCTTGCAGGATGCCCATTATGCTACAATAGGATTGGCCCCATGAGGCTGGCATAGTCACCCAGAGTGCACAGAAGCCTCTAAATACTAGATTAAAAAAAAAAAAAAAATTACGACGTCCATTGAGAGTAACAGCATCCTATCTAAAATACGTAGAAGAAATATTCAATCAATTTCTCTCATCTGTTATTTGATTATGATAAATATCATAATATGCTATATAATGCGTTCATTAAAACGTTGCGAATAGGTTGCCTAGCTAAATCCGGTGCCAATGATGCTAAACAGTTGTTACATTTTTGACATCAATTACAGTAGGCACAACGGATCTTGAGCGCTCGGCGTCAGAGTGGGGATCGCTTTGCGCATTCCATACATTGGCGAGCCAATCGTCTTCGTTGTTAGATACATGCAGCAACGCAGGGAACGAATGAGGAGTAACGTCTATGACGCGATGGCGCGACGAGCCAATCACTGACACTCCCCGACCCCGCGTCTCACTTCGCACCACTAAAGAGACCGAATATTTGACTTCTGCGCAACCGCTCAAGATCCAACTGTACCTTCATTTGTTATTTGGGAAAGTCGAGCGTCAGCTGAAAGAATGTGCCCTAAGGAACTGAAAAACTATAGGTTGCCTCTTTTTTTTTTGGTGCAAACAGGAGGGTTGCCTCGTATAAAGAGGTGAATAAATGTCCATATAATTTAGCCTCATTTGTTATTTAATCGATTTTTTTTCATGTTAATTAGTGTTTTTTTAGTCTAATAGAAGCTATTAGTAACGATAGAACTCAATTTGTAAGTATTTGGATAAAGTCGATAATATAAAATGTTCGCGATCTCAGACAAATTTTACTGTCTAACATCATTGGCACCAGATTTAGCTAGGCAACCTATTCGGAACGTCTTTATAAACGCATTATCTAGCATATAATATTTATTATATGAGGGAAGAGATTTCTTCTAGGGCTCTCGTACTACTAACAGTGTGATCGTCCTTTGTATGGTTAACAAGAAGACCCGGGTTTTTTTATATTTGGGAAATCATCCAATGACTGCTTCCGCTCTTGGGCGGAGCAAGAGAGCGGGATTTTTACTGACTAAAACGCAATGTCCCTCCTTTGCCTTCGTTCCATGGTCCTAGGGTTCTCTTTCGCACAACCTATGGCCCCAATAGGCTTCGGTCCTGCTGGGCCCTTAAGGTTTGCTGACATCTTTTTGAGGCGCGCGTGGAACTCCACGCGCAGTCGACCGACGGCTCGAGCTCTGTTCGCTACCCATTGCTGGCCGTCACAAGGTAATTGCAGTCGGGGTGAGGGCCTCACGCGTGCAGCCGCCTCCTTCGCTAGCATTAGGTACTATTTCGCAGAAGGAGGCGACGGCCTGCCATTCCTCACTCCGGACCATGGTCTGTACCAGGGCCCAGCGCGAAAGGTCGTTGCTGCCGAACCAGACCCGGGTGGAAAACATAGCGCTATGTGGCAACGTGTTCTTTTTTTCTGTGATCGTAATAACCTACACGTTAAAAACTTGTCTATAAAAGAATGATTTACAATACAAAACTGAAAAAAATCTTGTTACATTCTGGGGACTGTCAAATCATCTCGCAAATAAATTGTCATGAAACTAACCTAATGTGAATTTAAAGTTATTTAAACCCACAAAAGAAGCTACTTGGCAAATGTCCTTATTATAAAAAACTAAAACCCGACTACGACAAAAAAAAAACCACGCAGAAAAAGTATGAAACAAGATTTTCAAGATGCTGAAAAAAAAAAACAAGGTAACTGGAAAAACAAGAACAGAACAAAAAGAAAAGCCGCAGTCACACGTTATAGGTACCAACCGAAATACTTTAATAACGTATGACTACAGATTTTCTTTTTACAAGCTTTTATTTAGTTTCACCTGTCCCGATTTTTGTCTGTCATCAAATCTTGCAAATTCAATTTGACCCACTTCCCGGTTACCAATTGGGCTGAAATTTTGCATGCATGTGTAAATCAGATGACAATGCAAAATCATTATGACGTGGAGCCGATCTGATGATGCAACTGGAAGGTGGCTATAGGAACTTGGTAAGTAGTTAAACGACACAACCCAATCGAGTTTGGGCTCGTATGATTCGTCTTGACGAGCATTAATTATATAGGTATACCGAGCTATAAAAGCTTGCTATGAAAAAATGATTTTCATTAAAATCTTGTTGTTTACTTATCTTTATAGATATAAAGATACCTAAATGTAAAGCACCCGAGCAGTGGTGGCCGAGTGGTAACGGGCCCGACTTACAAGTTGTAGGTCGCGGGTTCGAACCAAGCCAGGCGCATTACTTTGTGTAATTTATTTCATCACCACTGCACTCAAAACGGTGAAGGAAAACAACATGAAGAAACCGACATGTCCTAGAACCAAAAATTCGAAGACATGTGACATTCCCTCTCCTAGAGAGGAGGCTTGAGTTCCAACAGTGGGAACATTAAAAGGGTGGTGATGATGATGTGTTGATTAAAGCACCCGTGCGAACACCGGGTATAGGTCACTTGCCTATGTTCTAAACTATAACATTATAGAGAGGACAGATATGTTTTTTTTTTTTGCAGAAAGGTTCTGGAGTGGCGACCGCGCTTGGAAGGCCCCCGGAAGGTGGACTGATGACCTAGTGAGAGTTGCGGGAATCCTATGCATGCGAGACGCACAGGACCGTTCGCTGTGACGACGTTTAGGGGAGGCACATACGTCCAACAGTGGATTTCTTTTGGCTGAAATAATGGTGATGATCAAACTCAAAAACTACTAGACCAATTTTAAAAATTCCTTTACCAGTAGATGCTACTTTATCACTGATTAACATAGGCATATATTTTTTACACTCACGTTGGCAGGATATACGGGGTTACCATGACGAGAGTGTGGGTAAGAGACACATCTATACAGGTTGTCTAGCGCCATCTCTTTCCCACACTGAAACAAGATTAAAGGACCTATTACACTGCGCTGAATATCGCGTGCGATCGTACTATTTTTCATTCATAGAAAGACAGTCTAGTCTATGGTTTGACGTATCGCGTAGTGTAATAAGGGTTAGACTGTCTTTCTATGAATGAAAAATAGTTCGAGTCGGAATATCGCACGCGATATTCAGCACAGTGTAATAGGTCCTTTAGGGTGAGTTGCACCATTTAACTATAATGATAACAAAGCCATTAACAGTTGTCAAATCGTCGAATTGACCAATAGGCGGCCGTTTCACGGCTGGTTATGGTTTGGTTATCGTTATAGTTAAATGGTGCAACTCACCCTAAAACAATCTTTAATCTTACTTTAATTCATGAAATTAAAGCGAACGGCGGGGTTCGCGCACCCATTGTCTTTTTAGTGTCTCTATGGTATTAGAAAGTTTAAACGTCATGGTCTAGGCAGAAAATAAATAGGTAGTCTAGGTCTGTCATAAATAAAACACCTATTAACTTGATTAACCAAGTTCACCAGACCGCAGCATAAAACGCCAAAGTTCAGAGGGGTGAAATTTAAAGGTTTGACCAATCACTCGAAAACACACCATGTGGCAAATGTCGAACTAAAGGTCAGATCAGGTTTATAGCTTTTAGTAAGTAGGCACTTCATTCTACTTTATGATGGATTGTAGCACTTACAAGAAAAATAAATAGAACCGTAAATGAATCCAAAATCTAAACTCAAGAGATTTTATACCAAACTAGCATTTGCTCGCGGCTTCGCCCATCATCATCATATCAGCCGAAAGACGTCCACTGTTGGACATAGACCTCCCCCAAGCGTCGCCACAATGACCGCTCCTGTGCGCCACGCATCCATCGGATTCCCGCGACCCTGACCAGGTCATCGGTCCACCTTGTTGGAAGCCTTCCAATGCTGCGTCTTTCGGTACGTGGTCGCCACTCCAGAACCTTTCGTCCCCATCAACCATCTGTTCTGCGTGCAATGTGCCCTGCCCATTGCCACTTAAGTTCGCACGCGTACATAAATTATAGTTTGTCACTCAGGAATATAGCAGCTTTCTATCGACGAAAAAATTTCAGCAATCGGACCAGTGCTTTCAAAGATTATGTGGTTTTTTTTTTTGTTTGGAAGGAAAAAAGTGTGTAAAGTATTGAGCGTGACTACACAGCTTCAAAGACTGACTACAATGGTGCTGTTGCGACGTAACCTGCCTAGCCTTTTTACTGTGTTGTTGAGTGTAATCAATCGGATGCAGCTGAATAAAAGCAAGTGATTTTCTGATCTCCATAACCCCGTTTGTTGATAGATACTCCATCTTGTTTAACTCTTCAATTCCCAGTGTCATTTGTAGGTGACAGAACTGACGAGATGGAGTGTTTGATCGTAAACATACGACCCTAGCGAAATGGACGCTAAAATATTTTTCGGATTAGACTCGGGCCTTTGATAACCCTTGAACGACTTGAACCCTTGCCAACGATCCATGAATGACTGAACCAATGGTTTTTTTTAGGAGGGAAATAAAATAACTTCTCCCGGTCTGGGTGGAGCGAGACGGAGTGTCAGAGTTTTTTTAAGATAATTTTATTTTGCAAATATGGGTAACGGTAAAGATGACAGAAAAATATAGGAAACAAGTTCAGCCATATTTTACCATGTAGGCATGCAACAGACATATAAAATCTAACATATCTACCGCCACTAAATACAATTTTAAAATATAAACAAGTAAATACAAAGAAAATATTTAACTTAACTAAAAATATTTACACTATTTATTTATTAATTTCTTAAACTATTATTTATACTTAAAAAAAATCTTTCTCACTCAGGTACTCACTTAAATTATAATAAGCTTTCACCACTAAAAAGCTTCGGAGTTTTTTTTTTAATAATGGCAGTGGAAGCTCTTTCCAACTCTTAGGCATCTTATTATAAATGACTGGAGCCATGCAGTAGACACTTTTGCGCATAAGTGCTGTCTAGTGTCTTAGCTGGCTCCTGACATAGCAGGCTATTATCGCGTCTGTTGCGGGGAAATACATCGGCTATGCGTTTAAAACGACTAGGATTTGTCTTCACAAACACAGCTACTTCTTGGATATACAAACAAGGCAATGTTAATATCTTGTAATTTTGAAAATATGGTTTACAACTATCTGTAGATTTTAGCTTAAACATGGCTCGGACACATCTTTTTTGTGCCTTGAAGGCGATTTCTCTTTCGGTAGAGTTTCCCCAAAATATGATCCCGTACCTTAAATGTGACTCTACTATTCCATAATAGGCAGAAAGAAGTGCATCAGTGTTGACTACGGTTGATAATGCGTGTAAAGCATATGCAGATTTACTCACTTTTTACTGACTAACACCGACTTGACATGCTTTCCGATTCCGAAGTAAGGAAGGATCTCAGTTTTTGAAGACGGCTATTCATTATTGACTTTGGGAAGTGTAGTATAATGTAATTGATAGACTTCAAAACACCCAAGTACACCGCCTGTTTAGTATTGCCCACAATCCCCTCATTTTTTTTTTCAATTGATATAAACTAGTGCTTGACTGCGATCCCACCTGATGGTAAGCAGTGTTGCAATCTCTGATGTTGGATAATGATGATCTACTATTTTATTTAAGAGACACTTTTTGTTCCAGTTACCGACACCAAACACTTTTAGATCGACATGTGTGGAAGCAACTGGACACAAAAAATGTTTTCGTATGCGCTGGGAGTGGATGATTTCATACTGGTTCTATAGAAATCAAATATTCATCGGTAGCTTGTGTCTGACACAAGACACAAAAGTAACCACGTTTGTGCCCTGCCTTAGTGGCTACAGTAATCTACACAAATGTTGTAAAGAGGTAAAGACTGTTTTTTTTGTTTTTGGGAGGTAATCTCTGCAAGTCCGATTGCCAGGATTGCCAGGTTGCTGGGGCCAGGGTTATCCGAAAGGGAGCTCGAGCCCCGGTATGAAGGCTAGAAGGAACGGGGTGGGTCTTTTAGTCAGTAAGAGTCTGACACTATCTCCCGCTCCGCCCAATAGCAGGGGTTGTCATTGGATGATTTTTTCCCACCATAAAAAAGTCCGATTGCTAAAATTTTTTTTCACCGATAGGAAGCTGCTTTGTTCCTGAGTGACATAGGCTATATTTTATGAACGCGGGCGAAGCCACGGGCAAAAGCTAGTTTTAAATACAAGTAGTATAAAAGTACTCAATTTAAATAAATAAGTCGCTTCTTTAGCTCGTTTAAGTAATTTCAAATTAAGTTAGTTTTCAAATTGAGTAACGTAAGAATTTATACCCCTAGCCGGGATGTAATCCCTAATTTCAACCATAACTCACATTCGCATATTTTATATGCATGCATACGCTCACGCAACAGCAGCATGCATGAAAGAAAAGCAAGTAATTAACTGTGGACTAATTAAGCCATTATTACGTAACGTACGTCTTGTGTATAACGTGTTCAGTAATCATGGAGGTTGAAATATTCATTTTTGGAAGTAATATGTGTAAATTCGTGGGCACAAGATCAGTTTGTGTGTGTGTCAACATTCAACGATATTCCAGCCGACAGACGTCCACGGTTGGACATAGGCCTCCCCCAAGCGTCGCCACAACCGGTCGATAACGACCGGTCCTGGGCCTCTCGCATCCATCGGATTCTTGTGACCCTGACCAGGTCATCGGTCTACCTTGAGGGAGGCCTTTCAATGTTGCGTCTCCCGGTACGTGGTAGGTGGCTACTCCAGACTCGCGTGTCAACATCATACTTTACTAGTTTTTGCCCGCGCGGTTTTGCCCCCGCTTTTCCCTACTCCACCCTACTCTACCCTACCCTACGCTACCCTACCAAACTTCACATAAACCGGCTACTAAACAGTCCGAACAAAGCCTAAACATTTGGTTTGGATAGGTGAGCCCGTTCTTGAGTTATAAAATTACAACGAAAAGTGGCATTGATTTTTATACTTTATATAGATTTATTTACTTTAACATAACATGGCCATAACGAATCCAGTTTATTTTTAGGGTTCCTTACCTCAATAAGAAAAAACGGATCCTTTATAGGATCACTTTGTTGTCCGTCTGAGTATCTGTCAATCAAGACTTTTTATCTCGGGAAAGCGTGGAGGTATTGAGTTGAACAAGTTGTTCTACAAGTCTAGTTTCCATATAAAATGTATGGAGTGGAGACCGAAGCGCCCAGATCGGCGTGTGTGGCACACGTGTGCGCAGTGTAGTTCACATACAAACTTTGTAACCTCTAGGAAGTAACTTTAGAAATGTTACACACAAACAAATACAATGTGTTCCAAATAATAGGATCGATTGAAATGTTGTGACGTCACGTCATAGGGAGCGTTCAAGTATTACGTTACGCAATTTTTGAAGATTTTAGAAATGTAACGCACCGTAACGTTTTTCTGTACCCCTCCCTCCTCGTCCCTAAACGTTACGTAACATTTAAGTGACCATTAAAATCTCAATTATGTTATCGAAAGGTTTGCCAACTTAGGAAACAAAAATAAAAGTAACGTATAATATTGAGGGTTTCCCCGTAAACGAAAAGGGTTGCTGATTTGGAAGATTCTAATTCCCTAGCTTTTTTATTAAAATAAAAAAAATGTTACGTAACGCGTTGTTTAAATACTTCCCCTCCCGCCCATGTAACGCACCGTAACGTTTTACAAGACCCCCCCCCCAAATTGCGTTACGTAATACTTGAATGCTCCCTATACTGTCAAATCGCAAGAAATTGGGCCAAATTGAAGAACTCCGAGATGAGCAAAATTGAAGAACTGGATTCCGATGAAATATTTTTCAATCACAGTTCGTAAATAAATGATTTTAAGCTATTGCATAGCTTCTATCGCGGGCCTTGAGCGTGGAGACCGAATCCAGAAATTCCGTAACGAAAATAACCTAACACCCCCCACTCATTTGTTTTTTGAGCGTGGTGACCGATAAGAAAACAAATGAGTGAACAATCAATCAAAATTCAATTCAATGTGTGAAAGTGTAACTTCAATTAATATCAAAGAAAAAAAAACAGGAAAAAAAATACTGCCTAAATAAAATAAATAAATAATTATAATTGCATAAGTTGATAAAAATGCTATGCAATAGCTTTACCGCGGCAGTCCCCGAGTGCCACACGTCTTTTTTTTTTAATTTCTTGTTTTGCTCACTCTATTAATTCTTCGATTTGACAGTATGACGTGACGTCACAACATAGTTATCGATCCTATTCTTATTAAGTGTATAGCTTACAGATGAGTGTTCTGGTTCAGGGTGTCTTGTGTATGTGAGTTCACGTTTTTGTGAACATAGCCACGATTCACGAGTTCTTCCCAGTGTGGGACAATGTTTTATGAACAAAAAAAGCTGTCACAGTGATAAATGTGACAAAATACAATAGTGTGGATATGAATCATCCTACTCATTGATAACATAATCAGACGCCACTTCAGAAGTTAATTGCATTACAAAATATATTTAAGGACGCTGGACAGTTATTTAATTGTTTGTTACAAAGTAGTCTGATTATTTTTATGCAGTATCACGTTCAAAGGTCACCATTTTAATATTAATTTTACTTTATATGGTCTAAAATTTGCATTTTTACTTATAAAGTCGAATTTGAATTTTAAGTTATCATTCTCAATCACCTTACATAAAATATAATAAACTAGTGGTACCAACACACATTGCCCTGCCAGAAGACTGGCTTTTCGTTAGTAAAAAGATCGTGAACCTGAGTGTACTACCACCTACCAGGTTTAATTGTATTTTTAAACCATTCAGGGACCAAATTTTTCAGCCTGCTGCTACCAGAGGACTTAGTAGGCAGTGAATAGTGCTGCCTTGCTGCCATACTTACAGTAATCTATATTTTTGGAATTTTCACTTTTTGCAAAAACAACATCTTATGTCTTATTAGAAGATTTTGCCCGAGCGGCTTCGCTCCCGCTCTTCTCTGCTCCACCCTACTATACCTTACTGTACCCTACTTCATTTGTTACAAAAAATGTGATAAATGAAGAACCGCTCGACCGATTTTGTGCAAACTTCACATAAACTATCTACTAAATAGTCCAAACAAAGCCTAAACATTTGGTTTGGATAAGTGATAGAAAAGTAGCATTGATTTTTATATATGTGTAATGTTAATAAAATAAAATTAGTTACATAAAATTATTCTTGGTACACTCTTAATTCATTAAACCCCAAGCAAATGCTGGCGTTCACTCTCTCATTAGTAAGAAAGAAAGAAAGAAAGGAAAAGTATTTATCTAGGCGCAAAAAAAAACATTGTAGACAACTAAAACTTAAGACAAACACCAAACAAAAAATAAATAAATATAAAGTAACATTGTCATTAGTCTTTCTATTGTGTCTCTAATTACGGTATTTGAAAGGATAAATGACCTCTCTCATTCTCACCTCGCAGAGAGAACAACATGTAGGAATATTGTATGTCACAAAAAGGTATTGTTACTTAACAGATTAATTTATTAAACCCCAAGCGAACGCCGGCGTTGGTGCACCCATTGTCTGTCTATTGTGTCTGGAATTCTCACGATTGAAAGGTTTAGTCAATTTAGGGTTTGTTATACTTTATTTTTGCTAGCCCATACTTTCACTGCCAGATAAGGTGTTGATTGAAGTCCTTTCCATCTACACTTTTATAACAATTTTCTATTGTGTAACTTTAATTCATTAAACTCCAAGCGAATGCCACTGTTCGCTCTCTCATTGTCTTTAGATTGTCTCTAATTATGGTATTAAAAAGGTTAATAATATGTATTAAAAACAAAGATGGCTTCTGACTAGCCGTCAGGTGGCGCCATAATTATATATCATTACTTCCAATGAAAGTAATCATTGAGATTAGTTTGCTGCTGAATTTTGTTTTTATCTTATCTATAGTTGTCTTACAGATAATGAGAAAGTGAAAATGTGTTTACGCTGGCCTTGACTTTATGCTAAACTAAAGTGATGCTAAAATTGCAACATTCTATCAAAGTACCGCTGCTTTTGTGGATATTATTGTAGCAAAATGAGCTAAACGGAGAGTTTAAAGACTCACATCATTATTATAGCAAAAAAAACCTATAAAATTCTGATAAAAATCTTTTTCTCAAAAGATAATGAAGTGAAAAAAACTTAAAATATAATTATAATTTGCACTTACTGGCATTAATAAGATTTGCGCTCTTATATTCAATACGAGAGTCTTCAAAAATCTTGCTATGCTGGGGGTTTAAGAAGGCCAGTTGCGGCGGCGTTTTGTCCACGACCCGCAGCCCGCTCACCAGGTCATTGGTTATCAAGTATTCCACCAAGTTTCTCCCGATGAAACCGCACCCTGAATCAAAATCACACCGTCAACTGACGAAAAAGAATCCGTTTAGGCCGGATGACTAACACTCGTAGACCGTTACAAGAATAAAAAAAAACACTACTTCACAGCAGTAAGTACTGCATCAATGCTGTAGCAATCATTGCAGTTTCTGGCCTGGTTACTTCAGATAAGAGAAATGAATTACCTCCTAAAACCACAGCTCGTGGTTTTGAATCACCACCGGCACAATCAGACATTTCGCTAGCGGTTTCACAAAAATGAATGACAGTTAAAGTTTTGACAGTTTATCCGACAGCCATAAAATAAAATGTTACCAATTAAAACATATTTTTTGTTTCTAGTTTAGTAGTTTTAATCTTAACAGAAGTCTTTCTTTTGGTTAAAAAAAAAAAAACTATGTATCAAGCAGTTCTCTGATGGCTTTAATTGTTTTAAAAAAGTACATATGTATATTTTTGTATATAAGGAATACAATTCAAAAAATATTTAGTACTATGGATCTACTTCTTCTTTTCTTTCAATTTAATTCTTCTCTTCTTTTGATTTCGTATCTGTTGGCAATAGAAATGCAACAAACAGTCCAGCTGAAACAATGAGAGTAGTAACAAATTGTTTATTTATTTATTTATTTATAGTTAATTAAAACGGTACATGCCTACTTACATTAAATAACATAGAATTGTAAAAAACTTAAAAATAAATAAACAATTATACATAATGTTGACAGTTGTATGGAATTTTAGAAAATAATTAATTTGATTATTATAATAGGATTATTTCAATAACACATAAATTTAAATTAATAATTTAAGATCAAATACAGTAATACACGTTAACATGGAATAGTGGACACCCTTGCATACTGTCTCTCACAGAACGTCAGACAAACACGTCTTATTTTATTCCATTCGTCCGCAAACACATCACATTCAGAGTTAGCATTCAAGAGGGCGTTTAGCATCTTCAAAGTGCGACACACTGGGGATCCGGCTCTAGCGACAGTTCTAGACGGCTGAAGTGCAAATAGATTATGACGGCGGCTTTGACGGTGTCCAATGTATTTATCGGGCACAAATAATCGACAGAAGAGGTCATGAAGCTCAGGGCAGTCAATGCGTCCGCTCAGGACTTTACAAGACATTACGAGCTGATCGAAACCCCTTCTCACCTCCAACGAGTTGATACCCAGCATCCCCAAAAGGAAATTGGTGGGGTACATGTAGGGAAAGAAAGTGTACAACCTCTAAAATAGAAATCTCAGGAAAGTTTTCTGCACCTTCTCAAGCATTAGTGTCTGAGTCGCGGTATATGGATGCCACACACAGGCACTGACCTCAAGTTTACTTCTAACCAGAGTGGTGTATAAAAGCCTAATAACATTGGGATTACGGAAATCCCGGGCATTCCGCAAAACAAAACCCAGACGCCTGAAAGATTCCTTTGCAAGAGCAGAAATATGATCCTTAAATGTCAAACAACGGTCAAAGGTCACTCCCAAGTCTTTTATGGTGGTGACACGTGTAATTATTTCCCTACCCAACCTATAGTCGTAATAGATAGGTCGTGATCCTCGACCGTAAGTCATGACGTGGCACTTGTTCGTATTAAAAAACAACTTGTTCTCGATGCTCCATTCGTAGATGGCGTCTAGATCCCTTTGTAGGTTGAATATTCTATTTATTTGTTTTATGTATAATAATTATTGACAATATTGTTATTTTATTAGGATTTTGTAGTATGTTGCATGTTTTTTTTTTCCCCTTCAAACTATCGGCGAAATTGTTTTTTTTTTTATTATTATTTTCAACACAATGTTACATTGTTATGAAATAAATGACTTATGACTTAAATGACTTATGACTTAGGAGGTGGCAATCCTCGACCGTTTCGATTCGCAAAACTAGTTTTAGATCGTCGGCATATAGTAGGCACTTCGCATGCTCAATTTTAGCGATGAGATCATTGATCATGATCAGGAACAGAGGCGGTCCCAATACGGTTCCCTGACTAACGCCTGATCGAGTATAATAAGGCTCAGACTCAAAGCAACCATGGCGGACGAACTGCTTACGATCCCGCAGGTAGTCGGCAAAAAAGTTGAGAAAGTCGGTTGAGAAACCAATGGCCGCCAGTTTTGTAAAGAGCACATCATTATCGACTTTATCGAAAGCCTTCCGGAAATCGAGATACAGAGCGTCGACCTGCTTACCACTATCCAAACTACTGGATATAAAATCGACATTAATCAGTAGATTCGAGTTTACGGAGCGGCCAGGCCGAAAACCATGCTATGCATCAGAGAGAGACCTATTTATGCATTTATGAATAATTGAGTGGATGATATGCTCAAAGACCTTAGCAATGGTTGGCAGAATAGCGATGGGTCTGTGTTCCTCTACGGAAGTTTTGTCGTTGGTTTTAGAAATGGGAGTTAAATGTGAAATTTTCCATTGTTTAGGATACACGCCAGATTGGAGAGCTACATTAAATATATGGCATAACGGCGCTGCCAAGATATCATTACAGCCCTTAATGATAAAGGCTGGAATGTTGTCAGGGCCAACCGAACTACAGGGTTTAAGTCTAGCAATCCCCTTAACTACGTCGGGAATAGTTAAAACGGGTAAAGGAATATTGTCTCCCTCGTTTGTTACATTTATGGCTGTTGGGGCCAATTTGGGTGTGTCAGGTAGAAATACGCTGGCAAAGTAGCGAGCGAATGCCTCGGCCGCCTCAACGCCCGAACTAGTCTCACCATTCAACACAACATTCGGCTCGAACCCACCCTTTGACCGTAGGCTAGAGATGTGCTGCCAGAACTGTTTAGGGTTTTTTCCTATATTATTTTCTACAGTTGTGCAATAATCTGTAGGCCTTTTGAGTCCTAACTTTCAAGTCTGATCTCAGAGTGCTAAATTCAGCATACGTGACACAACATCGCGATTTTCTCCATTTATTATGGAGTTTAGTTTTACGCCGAATATCGTGCACAATGTCTGTAGTAAACCAGACTGGGTACCGCCTGTTACCATAGGGCCTTCTCTTTTTTTTGGAATGCAAGAATCGAATGACTTATAAATTATTTTATAAAACTCATTAGCAGCGGTGGCTGCGTCAGTGGAGCAAAGAACCTCTGTTATAATAATTAGTGCATTAGACACTGGTCGGTAGTCACACTTAAAATTTTACATACATTTCCTACTCGCTGCTATTAAATAATATGTACTTATGTATATGTATATATTATTGAATTTATTTACGCAATGGTACTAAGTTATGGGAAATCACAAGAGATTTTTATTTTATTTTGGCTTTAAGCTTCTGTAATTATTTTAGCAGTTGTACTTACAGATGGCTAGGGCGATATATCCGGCTAACATGGGTGTACAGTAGTCTTTTTGCAGGCTAGCGATGATTTGCACACTGAAGAAACCTGATCCTCGGGCTACCACAACAGACAAGCACGTCGTCATACCTCTGTAAGAATAACTTAATTAGGAAAATATTTTCCTTGGTATATACCAAGGAAAATATATTACTGTTTGTCGTGCACTGCATATTAGATTTAATATCAGATCCTATTATATCCTCCCAAACTATCACACTAATATTTTACATGTGTGTCTTTGGGAGGATGGATGTTTGTCTTTCAAGCAAAAACGAATGAATGGATTTTGATGAAACTTTACAATAATATCCTATCTTGACATTCCGGTTATAATATGTACCTAATGCAAATGCATTATAATAAAGTAGCAGTCAGTGTCAGCAGCTTCGCCCGCATTGTAGCAGAATATTATTCTGAGGAAACATTTTCCAGCGACAAAAATCATCTCATGAGTTTCTTCAGAACTTGACAAGCCTGTTTAGCCATATAAGCGTGAAGGAGTAACAAATATACACTCACAGTTGCATACAAACTTCTACCAATATTAGAGTGATGTTTGTTTGTAAGGTTGCATGTTTGTTACTTTGTCACTACTGAACAGATTTTGATGAAACTTTACAGTGATGCAGTTTACATAACAGAATAATATATAGAGTATAACTTATCAGGTACAAGTACGAAATCCAAGCAGGAGAAGCCGCTGGCAATAATTAGTAGAAAATAAAAATATAAAAAATAGCAAATACAGCGTAGAAATAATTAAATTATGAGATAAGAGAAAAAAAATTAACCTTAAATGTGTTGGATTCAACTCTACCAAATACGTATTCACATTGCCTAAAATGGAGGCAACGTAGAGGAACACGTAAAACAACGCTATGCTCAGCATCGGGATTCTGATGAAGAGTAGCAACACTCCGCAGAGGGACGAAATAATGAACACTGAGATTGTCAACGTTTTCTTGCCAAGCCCCACCATGAAAGATAGGAGGATTAAACAGGTTGCTGCTCCTGCAGAGTATGCCATAGTGGCGTATAGTGCCTTCGGGTCAATACTACCCGTGCAGTTAGCCGATTCCTGTGAAAGATTGAAAAATAATATTTTAGTAAAATAATTAGATATGTTGGGTTTTCAGGTAATATTGAACATGTTGTTTTTAGGTTTAATATATTTATGTTGGCAGCTCGAGATTCAGTTTTACTAGACCATTAATTTTGATATTTTTTAAGAACAATATTTGCATATTTTAATAGCAGCATAATTACAGTAATATTAACATACAGTGCTATTAGAATGAGTCTTTATACTCTGACTTGCAACATCGCAAAATGTACTTCCATGAAAGTCTTCACCTCCAGAAAAATATGCATTCGCTATAGTTGGCACCCACATAGTATACCCCGTTGACCTGAAAAAGAAGTTCTCGGTTATGAACTTGGTCAACCAATGATTACGGTAAATTCAATGGTAGGTAACGACCGTTCTTGTTCAAAGGCCCACGTAAAATAAAAAATTTGATATTTTGAATTTCAACTCCCTAGTTAAAGTTGCAAACTTATTAATTGAAAGAAAAAGTAAAACAACAAACAGTCATTTATTTTTTATCTGTAGTAAATCGAGTTATATTTTATTTTATTAAAAAAATGTATTACTCTTTATAGGAATTGCTCGTGTATATATTATGTGTAACTCCATGTAGGGATCGAACCCACAACTTGCACCGCAGTAGCCAGTCACTCTCAACCATTGCACCCAACCGTACCGTCAAAATTGTGCCATGAATAATTTCGACTGGCATAAAGTTATAAATGATTTTACTTGTGAGAAAGTAGTAAAACTTACGTCATGTATGCAGTTAGCAATAGGTAATAAAGTATAACTGAGTTCTTCAATAGGGGAGGCTTGAACAGAGGGGCTGTTTGGTTCCATATCTTCTTCAGCACTGAAGTCTCAGAACTATCGACTGGTGGTTCCTCGAGGTAGACATGTGCAACCTAAAATTTAACAGTTTTGAGTGTATGCAGCAGCGTGCATATTATTTTGATCTGTGTATATGTGTTGTGTTTATATTAAATTCTATAAGATCAAACATTTTTTAAAAGTGTAAACATTAGATTCTTCTCGTTTATTCTCCATAGGAAACGACCAATTGGAACTATACACTAGCTTTTGGCTTTTTATAAGTGCCTATGTAAGCCTATGTGAAATAAAATAATTGGATAGCAGGATTTATGACAGGATGAGTAGTTACAGTAGTAGATAACATGCAGTAGATGAAGTAGCTACCTTAGATCGTTATTTATAGATTGAGTCACATCCAGATACTCACAGTATAGCTATCCTTCTTAAAACCAGTGTTGCTCTTGAATATTGATTTAAAAACCTCCAAGGCTTCTTTGTTCCTACTTCTACTGAGCAAGAACTTCGGACTTTCTTTCAGGAATATGACGGATAAGGTACCGATCGCGCTTGGTAAGCAGATGATTTGCAACAGCAACCGCCACGGCTTGTATACTACGCCAAGCCAGGGAATCTCGTAACCAAAGCTCAGCGAAAATACAGGAAGAGCAAAGGCTGTGAAAGGAATAAAAACTGTTCGTCATATGAAAACATAGTAAACCAGCGAGTAGTAGTAAGTAGATGGACTTTATCCATCTTAATAAAGAAGTTTCGTAAAAGCGGTGCTACAGTCATGCGACAGATTGTTGCTAACCTCTACTGCTCACTTAGTCTTTCTCAGTGACTTCTCTTGTAATTAGAAATACGTGCACATACAACTTATGGTGAGTTGCGTGATCATGGTGGCGCTAGCCAACAGAAACATGAGCCTGCTGCGCTGTCTGTTTGGCACGCTCTCCGCTAGCAAGACGAAACCCGCTGCGTTCGCTGATGTTGAGCTTAAACCATAAAAAAATATACTTATACTGAATAATCATTTAGCGTATTTATGAAAGGCGAACGAAATAATGGATTGGCTTAAAATAAAGGAACAGGATTAATCAGGCACATTCATGGGTCCTGAATTATACAAATATCACGATAGTTTTTGCCATAAATTTAATTTGCGCCTTGATATTTAAGTGAGGATTGGTTGTTTCTTCACTAATGTATAATTTAGCGGTGTGTAAGGTGTACTTTCAATAATTTTAACAAAAGTTACTTACAATGAAACAGAAAGAAACTTGAGAACTGCTAGCGATATGAAGTTTGGTGCCATGGTTGATGCTAGACTAAAGATGAATCCAACTGGCATGGCAACTAGAAGGGTTTTCCGGCGACCTTTAGTATCAGCGCATAGACCCCAAGGGTAGGACGAAAGGATCACACCTGCAGTAGATAAAGATAATGCACTTTCAAAACACGCTTATTCTAAGTACCTATGCTGTATAATTTGATAAAGGTGGATGTTGACTGCAACGCCTCGCACTCTTTCAAAACTAAGCTCGAGAATTCTCATTCAGTACTCGCAGTAGTCAGCAATGGGAGCAAAAACTGTCAGGTATACAAGCAGACAATATTTCTTACCTATGAGTGGTATAGCAGAGAGCAACCCTTGTTGCGAACTGCTCAGCGACATATCACACGCCATCGCTGGCAATACTACGGAGAAGCCAAAAATGTCCAGGTACATCGCCAGAATCAGAAAGCAGCAGGTTATCAGCATGCCCACATTGTATTTGCCGAAACCTGGTAGAAAAATAAAGAATATATTTGCAACACTTTACAATTTCTGAAAGATTCGGAGTGGCACAAAGGCCAAAAGGCCATGCCATAAAATTGGAAAAAAAAAAATGAAAGATTCGGAACGCTTTTGTCAAAATGACATTTCTTGACATTTGGTATCGACTGCCGCCATTACTTTACGGTTACCGCGAATTTTAAAATTGACGGAGCTTCTGTTACCTGCGCTCGTGTTACAACACTTACAACAAATAAAATTTTAAAATAAGTTTATTTTGCAAATATGGATACAATACGCGGTGATAATAATATTTAACAGGTTACTATTGACATTATTTCCCAGTCAAATTATGCTAAATTTGGACCACTTGATCAATTAAAAGCATAAAATTATTTGAAACATTACTTTTGAATACATAGAAGTTATATAAGATAAGCAGCAGCCGAAACTGCTGGTTCTATAAAATAATGTAAAATTTTACACAAGACTTCATTTTGCGACATGGGCGAGCACTAAGATGGAGTTTTTGAAAATTCAACTTTTAAGGGATTTGACCCATATGTACCTACCTAAATGAAACTTAGCGTAAATAATACTTAACGCAAGTAAGTACCTAAATCTAAAAAAAGGTCTTTATTATTCATTTTTCGAAACTACACATAAAAAACCGGCCAAGTGCGAGTCGGACTCGCCCATGGAGGGTTCCGTAGCAGCAAGTAACACAATATAAAAGTTCTTGTAGTTCGTTGTACAGTCTGTCAAGAAAGTCATGAAAAGAAGGGAGGGCGCCACCATCATTAACATGGTATCCCAATAAACTTCGACTAAAAGATATTGATACTTTTATTTATAAAATAATAATTACCGATTTACGGTCCCTTTACTGCCGTGTAGGTACATTATTTTACCGATCTATCTGACACTCGTCTATCTATTTAATACATGCTTGCAAACGAGTTTTGACTTTCATTGGTAGTGGCTCCCTATAAATAAAAGTACTTACTCTGTCGTAGTGGCGAACAACATTTTTATTAGAACTAATTTTCATTCAAGTGACGTTTAATTTTACCTGATACATAATAGTTATAGTAGTTCTCATTTATTTATTAAAACTTTATCCAACACAAAAGTACAAAGGCGGAGTTAATGCCTTAGGCATTCTCTACCAGTCTGAATTTTGTTTTATAAACATTGCGACGAAACCAGACTTCTCTATTTGCTTATTAGGATAATTATATGTTTATCAAAACAGACATTCTTCTGAATATCTGGTTTTATATTCATAAGAATGTCTGGTTTGATCAACCCTTGTTTTCGTCCTTTCAGCTACTAGCATTTATGTACTTACTACAAAGTGCAAATCACGATGTTTTGCCTCTCTGCACTGCCGTCAGCATGGCGCTGAGTATCGATAGGTATGAGCTCATTGCAAAAATAAAAAGTTTATGAAATAAATCTTTATTAATCCGAATCCAAATAATCAGAGTCGAGGTATTCGACTCCAGAAATGTTGCCTGAAACTTCTTCAAAATGAAACCGGCCAACATCTGACTCGTAGTTTGTTTCGTAGGTCGGCCTTTCCTGTGTTTTCCAAGCGTTGAAAATTTACCTCCATTCTTCATGCCTTAGTCCACAATGCGCCGAACTGTACTTTCGGTAACACCTGAAGTCAATAAAGATATGTTAAATATACAAATACATTTATCATACCTAAATAAAAAACACCAAAATATCAAAACCGTTAAGTGGTAGTATAATAAATCGTAGGTAAATTTCATAACCTTAGCAAGACATAAACAATGTTAAAGACAGATAAATTGTACTTAAAAACAGAAGATTGTCAAAACATTATATTTCCGTTAGTGTGTTAAACTTTAGAATATATTTACGTACCGGTTAACTTTGCTGTTCGACCATAAACATCGTCTTTGTTCGTCCCAGCACTCCCACCTTGAATTTCGGCCATAAACCATTGAAAAACTTTAAATATAATTTGTCTCGCACCGCTCTTATAAACATTTCGATTCATTTTTTGTATCTTAACGCTTAAACGATTTAAAAAACTCGAAATAGCACCGAAATATTGTAAAAAATCAACCACACAGATACGACGTGACAGTTTAGGTACTCAGTAGAGGTTTGCACCGGAGCAGTGAGTACCGGAGAATCACCGGAGATTTACCGGTAAAAGTAATCGATTGAAATAATCGGTAATTCACCGATTGATCTCCGGTGATCGTCGCATCTTATTTTTTTATATAATAAATTAACACAAAATAAAAGACACATTCAACAATCAATTAAATAAACTAATTGGCTGCTAAAGATGCTGTAAAGGCAGAAATAAATAATATTTTCCGGTTCCGAAGCATATCTCAAAGCGCAGAAGAAATAGCCACGTCAAGTGAAAATAGTACAAGAGAAACTGGTCGCCCGGATTTGCTTGGATTTGTAAAAAGAAACACCAGTAATGCAGATATGACATCCGCTTCGGCAATGAATTTATTCAAAATGAAAACGGAAACACAGTATCCTGAAAAAAAGTCACAATTGGGATGAAGTGGTGCAATTCTGAATATTCAATAAACATTTAGAGCCATTAGACGAAATAGCCTTCAAATACCTAACTGTGCCTGCTACTTCTGTAAGATCAGAGAGAGTATTTTCGACGACAGGACAAATACAAGTACTGACAAATATGAGTAATGATAGAAGAAACATGTTACGATATGACGCTGTTGACATGTTGTGTTTTTTAAACCAAAATTAGCATTTATTATCTTTATAAAACGCTTTTTTTTTTTGTTAATAAATGATTATATAAATTTAATCAATTAGTTATTCTTTTTTCTTCATTTTAAATGTATAAATTAAAAAAGAAACAAAATTTCATTATTCTCCGGTGACCTCCGGTTTTTCTCCGGAGATTGGTCAATCACCGGTGAATTCAATCGGTTGTTGAAATCTCGCTCCGGTGCAAACCTCTAGTACTCAGCTTAACAATTATTCAGTGTTGCCAGTATTAGCAAAAACAGTAGTTCCCAAAACATTCTTTTCATGACTTTCTTGACAGACTGTAACTTTGATCGATGTTTTAATAATAGTGTATTTTTTTGGATTTATGACGTATTAAAAAAAAACTAATTACTAGATCTCGTTCAAACCAATTTTCGTTGGTAGCTTACATGGTAATGTACATCATATATTTTTTTTAGTTTTATCATTCTCTTATTTTAGAAGTAACAGGGGGGGGGGACATTTTACCACTTTGGAAGTCTCTCTCGCGTAAACTATTCAATTTAGAAAAAAAATATATTAGAAACCTCAATATCATTTTTGAAGACCTATCTATAGATACCCCACACGCCCACACGTATGGGTTTGATGAAAAAAGAATTTTTGAGTTTCAGTTCTAAGTATGGGGACCCCCAAAATTTATTGCTCTTTTTCTATTTTTGTGTGAAAATCTTAAAGCGGTTCACAGAATACATCTACTTACTAAGTTTCAACAGTATAGCTCTTATAGTTTCGGAAAAAAGTGACTGTGACATACGGACGGACAGACAGACAGACGACGAATCTATAAGGGTTCGGTTTTTTGCCATTTGGCTACGGAACCCTAAAAACAGTTTAGGGGAAGGTGAAGAGTGTTTTTTGTTTGTTTGTTTGCTTAAACGTGTTTTACCGTGAACTACTGGTTTGAAAAGTTATTTTAGTGTTGATATTATTTATTGAAGAAGGTAGTGGGCTATATGACGTCACGTTACGAGTTACGACTCAATGCGGGTGAAAACGCGTGGGACAGCTAGTCTTTAGATGAAACGATGTTTACAATTAATTCTTTAAACCCCAAGCGTTCGCGCACCCATCGTCTTTCTATTGTGTCTCTAATTCTCACGATTGAAAGGACGTCTTTTTCAGTTTTTTTCAGTTACACTTATATGCGTACCTATTTTATTATTTACGCTAGATACAACTTATCTTCAAAAGTTTGATAACCATCCAAGGCATCAAAATCACGAGAACATTTCCCACTTCTACCATCGGACAAGCCGACGAACGGCGAGTATCCACCCTTATGTTGTTGAAACCTCTACGGTCCGGACCAAGCGTTTCGCCTCGTCGTTTATACCACGTACATCGAGGGACTGGAACAATTTGCCTGCTGCGGTCTTCCCACGGAACAGTAAAAACAGTGGAAGAAGTAAGTAGGCGTGGCACTGTCGCCGCTAGTAAGAATCGCGTTGCGCACTTGCTGTTCAAGCGCTCTCATTCTCTAACTAGACTGCGCAACATAATAATTAACGAAAAATAATATTAAAATGCCTTATTGTCCCATAATGTACTTTAAAAACCATAGTCTGACTAAAAATCTAACTCATGGAGGTGTATCATACCACCGAAAAGTATTATTTTCGGATTTATTTTAATAAAATGAAAAAATAAAATTACGTGAAACATTGCGCAGGATATACAAACAAAACTAGTCCTTAGTTACATCACTACAAAGTTGATTTTCTTTTCTCGGTTATTAGCTTTTCTGGAATATTCGTTAGTCTACCTATACTTTTGACGCTATCCAAATAGTGCGTGACTTTATCGATAAAATCAATCGATATGTATAATATGTATTACATTGCCTTTTTAAAATATATATTATAGTTTAATAGTTTTTGTAAGTAATATAATACAGATAATTATTAAATTAATAAATATAATAAAATAAAAATTGTGGTATGATATTTGTGATGTATTTTAAATAAATTCAGTTAAAGAGTTAGGACCAACATAGGGCGTTTGAATTATACTTAATATTCTTATGTTTAGCAGTGGGCGATGACGATGATTTCAGCTGAGATGATGATAATTGATGTACTATGCAAATAAATACCCCTTTTTACTACGTTTAAAATTGCTTTTAAACATATTAATTTCATAATTTTAATACTATGACACTATCGCATACAATTTTTTTTTGCATGATATGTTTTAAATACGTTTTCATACAATCGATACATATTTCGATCGAATAAGGTTACTTCCCTATCTGAGTAGCAGCGAGCGCGTTCACGTCAGTGATACGCCATTCAAATACCAATCTTATTTTTAGGTAGTTACAGTTCATACTTCATACTGAATATTCTATACTGAACAATGCCATCTAGCGACGAGTGGCAGTACTTGGTAGTCAAAGATGTATTTCTTTCTTGTTTTTGTCAATTTGATATATAGACTTTTGAAATTAAAGCTGCATTTCGTATAAATTTTTTTTTGCATTTCGTCTACGCCCTGTTTTTGTTTTCAGCCAATCATATTTTTAGGTTTGCAGTAAGAGTAAATTGTAAATGTATGAGTTTGGCGACACCGGTTCTGGAACAAACATTTTCTCAAGCTACTTCCACTGTTTTTACTGTTCCGTGGGTCTTCCCGTCTGATTATAATTTAGGTGTCTTTAAGGCAAGAGTGAATAGGCTCTTAATAAACTAGTGCGCCTCACCATCAACGATTGCATCACTGCTTACCATCAGGTGGGATCACAGTCAAGCACTAGTTTATATAAATTAAAAAAAAAACATTATCACCACAAAATAGAAAGGTACAGAAGTCAATCTACATACAAAGCGCACTCGAGCAACGCACACATAGACACCGCTCACGGACACGATATCTCGTCCGAACAACGGCTCGAGTCGGCTACCCCTCCGATTTGTTTGTTCTAACGTCATCTCAACGCTCAGTCACGTGGTAAAAAATTGTGGCGGGGAGAGCATCCGCACTTTTCTGCACTGATGCGGAAAACAATCTATTTCGTGCCTAAAAGCGGTGGGATAAGAGCATGTTTTCGAGTACCTAAGTTTATTGAAATAGTACATTTGCCTCGGCTCCATAACACACTCGCCTACGGGTCGTGCGGATCCTCGGTCGTAATGACAGGCTTTCTGCACTTGTATCAAAATGCACTATTTTTACATCGTAGTCAAATTTAAAATCGAAAGAGTATCAAAAATCGAGTAAAAATCATTAAAAGAAAAGTCAATATCTCTAAATCAAAAGTAATGTCTATGAAAGTATTAGAAGCAAGAAGTACTCACCAGTAAGGTCCAAAGCTTCCTCAAAACTGTGATCTTGCGAATTATTTTCATTTTTGGCGAAAGTCATTTTTATTAGTAAAATTCCAACTGGTTAATTTTGTTTAGTTACATTAGAAATACTATCGTTATTAACTATTAACTCAGATTTTATTGAAATATTGTAAAATTTTAGCTTAATTATCAATTTATGACTACTGTTGCATTATTGTTGTTTCTTTTTAAATAGTTATATGGTCAATATTTGACCAAACTTCCATTTAATTAGCCATGTATCTTTTAAACTGAATATGAGTACAGTGAGTTTTGAACTGGTACGTGTCTAAATATACTTGGTTGTTAAATCATACAAATACAATGTAAATACTGATAGGAATACAACGAGGAGATTTTATTTGGAATGGCTTGCGTACAGAGCCGTAGCGTGGACAAGTTTAGATGTGGGCGAAGACGCATCAACGAGAGATCTTTTTCTTTCATAAATTTGAAAACGAAACAGCCACTGTCACAACCCAGCGTTCGACCATGTCGTCGCTTACCATTAAGTGAAAAAGCGGTCAAAAGAAAGCCTACCTATACCTACATGGTTATTTTTAAAACACCAACCATCTTGCAGAACTGTATTAGTAACATTCGCGCACACACAACGATGAGGCGGACAGCACGGCGGTGGCGGCGGCGCGGGTCCGAGACTCATCAGCCATTGCATCGTCCGGCACGCCCACGCGTAGACGTTTGAACTATAACCTTTTGCTAAGATTAGATACTTAGAATAAACCCTAATACAGTCCACTTGCCTTTAATTTAATATCTGAGCAATCATAAACAAAACAACAATCATAAACAAAAGTAGTTGTTTATGATTGTTTATCACTCATAAACAACTACTTTTGTTCTATGACTTTTTACAAAACAAAATTTATTTACCAAAAAACTTCAAGATTTTGTTGTTCTATCTAACACAACTCTGTATTTTGCTATACTTATCTACGTCTGTATGAAGCGACGTAAGCGCGTAAAGCAAAGCACCGCCGCCGCACGATTTAGAACGTTCAATTCAAATATTTTCAGTTTTCTATGAAAATCTGATGAACTAAAATATGATAAGCCATAGAACAAAAGTTGTTACTTGTGATGTTAGTAACATAGTCCTAAAAGGTTATCGGTGTTTTACAAATAACCCTATAGAAGGTGTAAGGGACTGCCCTCCACAAACTATAAGGGCTTGCTCAGTAGACGAAACTGAACAACCTTCCGCAAGACTATTTTTCAGGAAACGAAAAAAAAAAATCCGCTTCACCAAACAAAATTATAAACTTGATTGGACACTTTGTATGGAGAGGCCGATTTTTTTTTCGATTCCTTAAACATTTTTTTGTGGAAGGTTGTTTAGTTTCGTGTACTAAGCAAGCCCTTAAAGTTTGCGGAGGGCTGTTCCTTACACCTCTTATAAAAAAAAACCCTCTTTCTTAAACAAGCGAGGGCTTACGCGAGGCCCCTTTGGGTGTGAGGCCGTGGGCAAGAGCCCACTTCGCTCACGCCTTGCTACGCTACTGCTTGTGTAGAACGACTTTGCGAAAGATAATTATGACTGGGTTAATTATGCTGTCACCAGAGTATTTACATCAAACTTCTTCCTCAAAATGTTACTGTGTACGATTCAAATAAGAATAGGATCGACTTAGCGCCATGTTGTGATGTCATAGCTGTCAAATCGAATCGTACCCTTTAATTATTATGATTAAAATATTTTTTTAAGATGAAGTAAGTACCTAATAAGTATCTATAATTAATATAAATAATATAGCAATAATAATATTTTACAGAGAATGTCCCTTTTAACCAGTAATACGATACTAAAGAAACTATTCCTTTTTTGGTTAAGTATATAAAAAAAAACTTTTTATAAAAAAACCGACTTCACTAAAAAAACACTAAAACGATCAAAATAATTTTAATTTCGGAAGTCGGTGTTTTTCGTTATTGTTTGTTCCTTATTTAACACCGACTTCCGAAATTAGAATTATTTTGATCGTTTTAGTGTTTTTTGGTGAAGTCGGTTATTTTTTTTAATAAAAAGTTTTTTATTTTACACTTTTTAGTTGCAATACACTTACAGCCAGAGTACCTTTTTCTCATGACAATTCCAATTAACTCAAACCCTGCTAGAATACATCATTTTATTATGAAGTTCCCGTGTCTACCTTACACCTTCTGGCGCCATCATCAGATCAATTCGATAGTAACTTATAGCCAAAGTGCATCTCATGGCAATTCTAATAAACACGGCTAGGATACATTGATTCGTTACGGAGTTCCGGTGCCTATCTTCCAGCTCCATCGCCATCATCAAGTCACTTCGACGATACCATTTTCAACATGACTATTCAGAACTATTCATTTATTTGTATTGTCATAGTCGCATATTGTGGAATATTGTGTATATCTGTTTGAGTATGAACTCCCGTTGGCCATTTCTGGTCTTCTTCACCAGTTCCACCTCATCAAATGTCACTTTTTCACTGTAAATGCTTAAGCCCTTGATGAAAATATCAAAATGACAAATAGTTGCCTATAATATTTGAAGAGTGCCCTCGATTTCGCCAAGATTCCATCATCAGATCCCGACTTGGTGACTATGAGACCATTTGAAAAGTATACCCTTTCCAACAAAAAAAAAGAATTTTTCAAATCGGTTGGCAAGCGACGAAGTTATAAAAAAATACAAACATCCGAATTGAGAACCCCCTCCTTTTTTAGAAGTCGGTTATAAAAGAAATCATTTAAAGAAAATAAAACGAAGTACTTAATTATATTACTAGAATATGCTGAAATTAAATATCGACAAAATTATCGACCTTCGCGTTCGACTCCTTAATTGCATGCGTGTCCATCCGTCCATTATGTGTGCTATAAGAAATTGATTTAGTGTAGATGCTTTCTTCTTATTGTGCAAATTTTAAATGTGTGTCGTAAATACACTATTTGTGAATGTTGTAATTATTTTGTATAACTATATTATTATTATTATTTTGTATATAACTAGGACTCCTTACTGTTCCGCAACGAAGGCATATCCCCGGGTATACATTCAGTCAAAAAAGTATCCAATTCAAATTTTAGATTTTTTTGTTGTTGCTAGATTGGCACGGCACAACTGTTTTCCATTTTGGCGCGGAGTTTGAGTTGCATCTGTTATTTATATAAATACAGTGCTGTTTTTAGTTATATCTAGTGTGTATTGCGAATATCATAATGGACAAAAACATCGAACAAAGAGTTTGTCCTAAATTTTGCATCGCCAATGGAATTTCGTGTTCGGAGTCACTGAAAATGTTACAGAAGGCTTACAGTGAATCGACTTTATCAAAAACACGTGCTTATGAGTGGTACAAAGCATTCAAAAGCGGTCGAGATGTGATGGAAGATTTGCCTCGCTCTGGTAGGCCACATCAACCTCTGCAACTGAAGTTAACATCGCAAAAGTGAAAGAAATAGTGACTGAAAATCCTCATTCAAGTTTGAAAGAGATAGCCGCCGAACTTTCTGTATCTCACGAGTCGATCCGTACTATTTTAACTAATCATTTGGGTATGAAACATGTTGCCGCTCGGCTAGTCCCAAAAGACCTGAATTTTCTCCAAAAACTCAATCGCATGAGAGTCGCTGAGGACATGCTAGAACGAGTCAATTGCGACCCAACATTCATGAAACGCATTATTACTGGCGACGAGACGTGGGTTTACGAGTTTGACATGCAAACAAGTCAACAAGCTTCAGAATGGCGCCTTCCAACTGAACCAAAACCGAAAAAACCACGCCAAAGTCGATCAAAAGTCAAAGTCATGTTGACTGTTTTCTTTGACTATCGCGGTGTTGTGCACTCGGAATTCTTACCGGAAGGTCAAACGGTAAATAAAGAATATTATTTCAGCGTTATGCGGCATTTAAGAGAGCAAATTCGACGAAAAAGGCCAGATTTGTGGAAAGAAAATTCTTGGATTTTGCACCACGATAATGCGCCTTCGCACAAGGCCTTCATTGTGAACGAATTTTTGACCAAACACTCAACAAATACCATCGAGCAGCCAATATATTCGCCAGATATGGCTCCAGCCGACTTCTATCTTTTTCCTAAACTCAAATTAACACTTCGTGGCACCCGTTTTCAATCTGTAGAAGACATAAAAGAGAATTCCCGGCGAGAACTGAACTCAATTTCGGAAACAGCGTTTAAAAAATGTTTTGATGATTGGATTATTCGTTGGCGTAAGTGTATCGTTTCTGAAGGGGCATACTTTGAAGGTGATAAAATAAATTTGGATGACTAACAAAAATTTTGTGTATTATTGATCTTTTTCCGGTACTTTCTTGACAGAGTAGTATAAGTGTCATTCCCATACGTTTGAAGTTTTCTACGAGCGTTAACGATTGTAGATTATCAACTTGGCTAAGCCTGCTGGTATAATATTTAATTTAGCGAATACAAACATGATACTAAATTGGTACAAAATATACGAGGAAATCAATCAAATACACGTGGTCCCGTCAATATGACGTTTATAGATAATCGGACGGATTATTTTATGTAATTGCCATAGGTAGATGAGGCGAAAAAGCAACAGTGTTAATCGATTTTTGACGCTTAAGTAGGTGTTTATAAAGATTTGAGAAAAATAAAACAAGAAAAAAATAATCCATTCGAGCTAATTTTTATGATACCAAAAAAACAATGAGAAAGCACTTAGTAACTACATATACATTAATCAACAGTCTCTTCACAATAATATTAAACTAACACTATTTTATAATATAATGGCAAATATGAAATTTAGGGATTTTCATAATTTTTTTCAATGTCACTCTTGCCTTCTTTTGACTTTGGGTCTGCTGGTAAGAAAGTTGCAACAATGAATCCAGCTGAAACAATAAAAATAGAAATTATTTATTGTAACGAGCAAGCATATATTTTGAAATATATTTTTAAAAAATAATTAGTAGTGTTGTTCACTTGTCTCTATTTAATAATCTATTTCTTTCTAAAGTAAAAGAATCTACAAAATCCAGTGTGGTAACAGAGTTGCTGTTGATTCTGGCACTGTGTCCGAATTAGCACTTTTTTATTGCAATATTTTTTTTTCACTGACAAACACATTCCAGTTAGACAAAAAGTTTTAAAACATAATAAAAGAAAAAAGCGTTTGCAGGGACATCTATGGCGTTACATGAGAACTAATCCTGCATTGCGCAATTAAAGTTCTCCATGTTATTTGAACTTATAGAACAGTCCGAAAATCGTCTATCGGACAGTTGACATAACACCCGTCTGGCCGGAGGATCTCTTTTCAACGGAAGTTTGTGACGGCGGCAGATTCGGATAATATTATATTTTAAAACTATCTGATAGTATTAAACAAGGTTTAATAAATTTGGTGGTGTCCGAAGTGTATCAGGGGAAAATCTGGTTGGTAACACTGGATTTTAAAGAAATCAATCAAGGAACCTTTATTGAGTTAAATCCTACTTACACATGACTAAAGCGACATAGCCTCCCAACATAGGCGTACAGTAGTCTCCTAGCAGGCTGGCGATGATCTGCACGCTGAAGAAACCTGAGCCACGCGCTACCACCACAGACAGGCACGTCGCCATACCTCTGAACAATTAATTCCTTATTATTTACTAGCTTTTGCCCGCGGCTTCGCCCGCGTAGCATTAGGTACTTAAGGAATCGGAATAAAAGGTAGCCTATGTTCTTTTCCAAGTCAAAGGCTATATGCATGCCAAATTTCATCCAAATCCGTTCAGCCGTTTTTGCGTGATTAGGTAACAAACATCCAAACATCCACACTTTCACATTTATAATATTAGTTAGGATTAAATAAACGTTGTCCTACTCTAAGAAGGACTCTTGCATCGTGGATGTGTTCACAAAAAAAATTATGTAAATTCTCATACTCAAGACAATTCAGGTATTAAAGAGAACATCCATCAGCCGGCCCTTTGATGGAAATTGATTTTGGCGTAAAGAGATGATAAATCAAGATCCTGCCATTTTAGATGCTAAAAAAAAAAAAAGAATAACGACAAACCTTAAATGCGTAGGATTGAGTTCTACCAAATAAGTATTGACGTTGCCCAAGATCTGAGCAACATATAGGAACATGAAGAACAACGCTATGCTGAGCATGGGCACCCTGATGAAGAGCAGCATCACTCCGCAGCAGGAAGACACGACGAACACTATGAGAGTTATGGTCTTCTTGCCAAGAATGCCCACAACGAAAGATAGGAGGATCATCAGGATTGTCGAAGCTCCGGAGTATATCATCGTGGCGTATAAAGCCATCGGCTCGATACTGCCAGTACAGTCTACTAGTTCCTGTAAAATGAAGAGTTACTTATCAATATTATTATCGACTATAATGGTTTATAAATAAATTTAAAATGGTAGTTTTTGTAGGTCAGGTGTTGGCAACAATTTACCTATTGTTACCAATGTTTTTTGGTGGAATTTTGAGATTTGATAATGACCATCGAATGTAACTTGGAACGAAACTGAAAGGGTGTTTTTTTTTTTGACAACTTTAGTAACTTCAGTCCAAACTTACAGTGTCATTACTAGATCGAGTGCTTGTACTCTGACTGGCAACTTCACAGAACGTACGACCACGATGACTCTCTCCTCCGGTGAAGTATGTGTTGGTCATAGTTGGCACCCACATTGTAAAGCCTGTTGATCTGAAATAAAACATATAAACTTAATAGTCTGAATATAATAGTACGGCCCCATCATGATCTGATCTCGGACATTCCCTTTAATAAAGTAGCCAGATTAAGAATTTAATTATTAGAAAAAAAAGTACATTTTGATACAAATGGAGAAAATTTGTCATTGTGAGGCGAGGGTATTATTGAGCCAAGGGCTGCAGTGACTTTCCACGTGTATCAAACGACGTTTTTCAAAACTGTTACGTAGAAGATATAAACAAAAGGGGGTCGAGGCGCGTTCTTTTTGATACGATAAAAGATAACACGCGCAGTTTTCCGCACTAGTGCGAAAAACAGTAAACTGCGGTAAAAAGGGTTTCAAATAAGTGTATTGAAAAAGTAATTATTTATTTTACATGTTAGTAGGTATCTAAAAATTTATTTTGATATAGTAACCAACGTCTGGGGGCACGTCAAAGTCATCTTCTAATATAGTAAAATTATAATTAGAAGCGGTAGATAAGATAATAATTTTAAACTAAGTAAATCTTACGTCATATATGCGCATAACAGTAAGTAGTAGAGTATGGCTGAGTTCTTGACAAGAGGCGGTTTGAACAGAGGGGCGGTTTGGTTCCAGATCTTCCTCATCACGGAGATCTGGGAACTGTCCTGGGGTGTTTCCTCAAGGTACACCTGCATTACCTGTAGGAAGCATTGTCGAAAATGAATTTTGTTTCACGCAATACATTTGTGGAGGTTTACGGAACAGAGAGTAAAGTCCCGCAAACCTCCGTTGAAGAGGGAAGATCCTCCGACCTGACGGGTGTTATGTCTGCTGGGCAACTGCCCGATAGATGAATTCGGCTTTTCTTTTATGAGATCAATCTTTTGTTATAAGATGGGTAGTCATCAAATAACATTAACAGGGCTGTTGGGCTAGTGGTTAGTGGCGCTGACTGCTATGCCGGAGGTCGTGGGTTCGATCCCCACCCAGGACAAATGTTTATGTGATGAGCATGATCATTTGTTCTGTGTCTGGGCGTAATTTATCTATAACATGTATGTATTGAGAAATATATAAGTACGTTTATCAGTTGTCTAGTACCCATAACACAAGCTCTGCTTAGCTTGGGACTAGACGACGTTGTGTGATAGTTGTGAAATATTATTATTATTAAATAAGAGGGAATGTCAAACTTTTAAGAAAGGCAAATAAGGAATATAGAAGTGGGTTTTAGTTAGTAAAAGTCTGACACGCTCTCCCGCTCCACCCTAGAACGCGAGAAGTCGACCATTTCCCACTTAAAAAAAAAACCAATCAGGGCCCCGTTAAATTTCGAACAATATGTCCTTGCCTTATAGATATCAGCCCTAGCGCGCCCTTCAATCTTACTGATAGCTAATAGAGGCGAGCGTGCAACACAATTCACCGAAAACAATCATCATCATTATTTCAGGCGAAAGACGTCCACTGTTGGACAATGTCTCTCCCAGCAACCGATCATGTGCGTCTTGCATCCACCGCATTAATTAAAAAGGGCACAAACCAACACTTTATCCTTTTTTTTTATTTAATGTACTTAAATAAAAAAAAACGATAAAGTGTTGGTTTGTGCCCTTTTTCACGGTGTTGGAGCATCATTGTCATCATCATCATCATCAGCCTGCGTCAATCCACTGCTGGACAGGCACTTCTCAGCTTTGGAACGCCTGATAAACATCGCATAGCAGCAAGGCGTTTAATTAGCTATAATTATTTCGTAACTAGCTTTTGTCCGCGCGGCTTCGATCCCGCTCTTCCCTACTCCACCCTACTATACCCTACTCTACCCTACTCTGCCCCACTATACTCTGCCCTACTCTACTCTACCCTACCCTACCCTACTCTACTCTGCTCTACCTTAATCTACCCTACACTACCCTAATTTTTTTTTTCCATAAGAAACTTCTCCTGACAATAACACACTCAACAAAAAAAGAATTAGCGAAATCGGTCCAGACGTTCACGCGTGATGGCGTGACCAAGAGAAATAGGGATTAATTTTTAGATAAACATAGATGTCAGTTTTGATGACATTTCACGTGTTCAAAAACCTCATGCTGTTAACACCTAATTAATTAAATTTCACTTGCATTGAGCATCCACAGTTTAATTCATTAAACTCCATGCGAACGTAGGTGTTCGCTCTCTCATTAAATTGTCTCTCATTAATGTCTCTACTTACGGTATTCGAAAGGTTAATTTCTTCCGGAATATACCTTTATTCTCGCACACACGGAATCTGTATTTTTTTCTGATTATATATTTAATTCAATTCCGTAAAAAACTTAGTTGTGCCCTTTTAAATTACGACGGCAGAATAAGTCTGCAATTTTAACTTTAATAATAATCTCTTTATTCATCATCAAGGAAATAATTATTTATTAAATATTGTAATGAAATCATTCACAATTGATTACCCACAAAATATAATGTTATAGGTACACATATAAGCACAAGGGAACTTATGTCTCCGAGTATGTTATAGTTATTTATTATACAAGAGTGCAAAGTTGCTTTTTAACCGCGTGCTCAATTTTGATGACCGAGCAAGCGAAGGATTCTAAAACTGAATCACGAGCGCAGCGAGTGATTCAGATATTGGAATCCTGAGCGTTAGCGAGAAAATCAAAAGAGCACGAGGTACAAAATCTTTGCAGTCGAGTGCAACACACAACTTTTCAACCCACCTCAGTGAGGAAATGACTAAATGCAAAAAAAAGTATATGGAGGTTCTAAGTCTGAGTTTTTAACAAAATAAAAACAGTTGTATAACAAATTTGATGCCATGGAGGTAAAAGTAAATAGGTTTAATGATGTTTTGAATACATAAACATAGTGCACGCGATGTTCTAAATTCAATTTACTTTATCTCTCTAGAGAATAAAAACGGCTTTTGCATCTGAGAGCAGATCGAGGGCGAGATCGAGGAGCAAAAATACTCTTTCCGAGATGGTGGGATGAAAAATATATTGATTTGCGTAAATCTCGATATTATTAACCTTTTAACCGTTTACGTCGGATATATTCGACAAACATTCTCTCGTTTATTCCGGCAGGGTCGCACAACCACGACGAAATACTCTTTTCAGCTTTTCGGTCACTTATGGATATTAACGAGCTAAACGAGATGTAGTAACATGTCGTCAGTACACGACCCTGGCGAATAGGACATGAACACTCGCTAAAGGGATTTTACCCTTCAGCCGCGTGAACTTTATACCGTCTTTTTTCGCAATTTATGTACGGAAAAATTCAGTGGAATCTCATAATGTCAAATAAATACTCACAGAATAGTTATCCTTTTTAAAACCGGTGTTGCTCTTGAAGATTGACTTGAAGACTTCCATAGCCTCCTCATTCCTGTTCTTGCTAAGCAGGAACTTGGGACTTTCCTTCAGGAAGAGGGTGAACAGAATCCCTAGTGCACACGGCAAGGTGATGACCTGCATCAGCAGCCGCCATGGTCGGTAGACTACTCCGAGCCAGGGTATTTCGTAACCGAAGTCCAAAGTGAATATGGGTAGAGCGAAAGCTGGGCAACAAAGTGAAAATTGTTATAAGTTGTCGTTGTTGTTGTGTAATTGTTATTGTTGTAAGTCGTTGTTGTGTTGTTGTTGTTTAAATTGTTATTGTTGTAAGTTGTTGTTGTTGTTTAAATTGTTATTGTTAATTGTTAAGTGAACATTCAAAAATGTTTTAAGTACTTCATAGCCGCGGGCCCAGTGCTCATGTACTGGGCCCGCGTGGTGGATTACGGCCCATTCCCTCTCCTAGAGACGAGGCGTAAGTCCTAGCAGTGGGAACATTAAAAGGCTGATTATGCTTCGAGCCCTTAATAAAAACGTCAGAAGCTAATGTACGGTTCCAAATTGGTCGTTTTCTATGGAGAGGAACCAGCAAGAAATTCCATGATTACAGTTAAAAAAAAAAGGTTGATTTTACAATATTTCCATAATACAGTAATATAGATATAAAAACTCCTGTGCTTCAGTTTTGAAGCAGGTCAATAGAGTTCTTGACTGGATCTCAAGACTAATAGTGTTGAAGTAAGAAAGAGAATACTGTCACAGTCAAGATCTTGTTTGCTGATGAATACCACCATCATATGAGTCGAAAGACGTCACATACAAAGTACTGTTGGACATAGGCTTCCCCAAGTCCCCTGTCACCACAACGATCGATCGGCATGGTCTATTTTATGGAAGGCCTAACTACGCTGCGTCTTCCATTACGTGGCTTCCACTATAGAGGCTTTCGGCCCCATCGACCATCTGTTCTGTGAGCGGTATACCCTTCCCTTTATATATATATACATACATATATACCGCGTAATTCGAAGAACTGGAAAAAATTGCCTACTGCGGCATTCCCGTTCAATTATAATTTAGGTATCTTCAAGGCTATAAGACTGAAGAAGGCTACGCCCAAGCGGGGCTCACCTCCACCGTATGTTCCACCGTGTCCTCCGAGAGGTCCACAACTCCACACAGTGGTTGCAAACGGCCTCTTACCATGTCCGGTAAGGACTTTCGTCATGCGGAAGCTGAGGACGCCGTGACGCCTCTCCAGCCACTTCTTAAAGACGGGACTCACCGCTATAATTATGGCGTGCCCAGACCATCAGGTAGGATCGCAATTTAGCATTAGTTTATGTCATTTAAAAAAAATGTCATTGTATTCATCATAGGCTGGAAAAGGACAAGAAAGATTACTGGAGCCAGAAAGTTAAAGACAGATCGTAGATTAAAAGTTCCTTACAGCAAATGATGAGCTGCACGACCATAGTGGCACTGGCCATCAGGAACATGAGCCTGCTGCGATGTCTGCTAGGCACGCTCTCAGCCAGCAGGACGAAAGCCGCTGCGTTCGCTGATGATGAGCTGGAAGCGGTCAAAATATGTACACAAAAAAAAATTGTCGGTATTAATATTATTATATTATTATTATATTATATTACTTTAAAAAATGTTTAAAAATTTGATCTAAAATGTTTACAATTAGGTTATACTTAATGTAAAAATTTAAAATGTTTACCTAAACCAATGTTAGGTAATTAATTAAATTTAAATAATCTTTGTGTATCTTTTACCTATAACTACGATTTATTTTAGATAAAAGACATGTTAAGATTGTTTACATTTATTTAATTACGTAAATAGATGGAGTATAGTTCCACCGCATGGAGAATCCCAAGAGAATATTGAATTTTTCCGGCCTAAAAAATTGCCAATCAAAAATAGCTTACCTAGTTGTCAGTTAAATATTGCAATGAGGACCAATCACTTATTAGCAAACCCGATTTTTACTAAGTACATCGTAGGTATATGTAATAATTTACCGAGTATTCAATTTTTTTACGTTTAAAATCCGTCAATAAATGGTGGATTTATTAAAGTTTTTCTAAACTTAGAAACGCGCGCTATCGCTGGACTGTTTACGATAACGTCATCTATCATGATCCGTGCGACGAACGGCAACAAACTGCGCTGCCATTTGAGACCGGTCATGACAGATGACGTCACAGCGCGCGAGTCGCTTCATTCTCGGGCGCGTGACTGGAACGAATACACTAAAATTGCTGTATCTTTATCATTTTTGGTCCGATTTAAATAATTTCTTCACAGTATTTACTGTTTTTTTTTTTACACTATAAGTCTATATGTCGCAGTAAGATAGATGAAGCCGTAATATAGTTATATCCCTAGGGATATAATTATATACCGTAACATAGTTATACGAAAGCGATTCATTACTATCTCACTAGGAATATAGTTATAAAACGGTCCAAGTTTAGTGATATACTTATATTACTAGATTAAGTTTAGTGAAATAGCTTTCGGAGTGTGCGGCGCAGGCAGCGCTTTAAATTACTTTGAATGATTCTATACCAAATGAAAACTTGTCACTGAGAGAAATATGCCAAAAATTTTCGCGCTTTGGTGGCCAAGGTTATTTAAAATGTTCCTGTAAAAAATCGAATATACAGTGTTCTACTAAAAGATGTGCCTGTAAGAAGCATTGAGTGCTATGTAATTCTAGATGTCATGACCTCTTCTTGTCTGAACAAAAATTAAAAAAAAACCGGCCAAGAGCGTGTCGGGCCACGCTCAGTGTAGGGTTCCGTAGTTTCCCGTCCGTCAAAATAAGTGTACCCACTAATGAGTTTAAAAAAATGCTTGCATATACGATTATACTACAAACAGTCCAGAAATTATTACCTTTTTGTATTTTTTGTACAAAAACTGTTCTTTCCATAAAGTTCAAAATAATTTTCCTAGAAAGTCCTTATAAAGTTCTACTTTTCAGAATGTTTTCATATTTTCTAAACTTATGGTTCAAAAGTTAGAGGGGGGGACACACATTGTTTTTTGTTTTTTTTGCGATTATTTCCGAAATTATTAACATTATCAAAAAATGATTTTAGTAAACGCCTATTCATTTTTAAATACCTATCCAACAATATATCACACGTTAGAGTTGAAATTAAAAAAAAAATCACTTCCTACTTTACATATAGGGGGGCTACCCTAATAAAACATTTTTTTCCAATTTTTATTTTACTACTTTGTCGGCGTGATTGATATACATATTGGTACCAAATTTCAGCTTTCTAATGCTAACGGTCCCAGAGATTAAGCGAGGACGGACAGACAGACAGACAGACAGACAGACGGACAGACAGACGGACAGACAGACATGGCGAAACTATAAGGGTTCCTAGTTGACTACGGAACCCTAAAAAATACTTTTAAAGAAACCAAGATCTCAACTTGTTGATAAGAAATAAAGATATCTCAAAACTGTTTGGCTTTAAAAGATTTTTAATGTTTGATTAGTTTTAATTGTATTGGTAACGTTTAAATTCCAAAAAACATGATCGTTTTAATTATAATTACTTTAATACGTGTTAATGACACAAAGTATTGTAACTAACTGCAGGATACATAAAGTTGATTTATTAATAAAGATAAAACCAATAAAATTTTGTTTTATTTAATTATATATGGTAGATTTCTATTTCACTAAGCTTAATCAAGTAATGGGTCTGTCTCAAAAAAGTGGCACACTTTTGAAATTTTTTCAATTTTTCAAAAACGTTTGAGAATAAATAAGCTTTAATATACTACAATATGATACAATATGACTGTTTTGAGACAAACCCTAATATATTTATAACACTGAACTTAATCTAGTAATATAAGTATATCACTAAACTTCGACGGTTTTATAACTATATTCCTAGTGAGATAGTAAAGAATCGCTTTCGTGTAACTATGATACGGTAAATAATTATATCCCTAGGGATATAACTATATTACGGCTTTATCTATCTTACTGCGACATATATACTCCACAAAAATTGTGATTGATCTTCATTGTTGTGGTAACGTTAGTAATGGACGTCGCGGCCATGGCGTTGATATGTAGTTAAATATAATTAATGACAGAAACTTACAATGAAACGGAGAGAAACTTGAGAATGGCTAGTGATTCGAAGTTTGGCGCCATGGTAGCTGCCAGGCTGAGGGTAAAGCCGACTGGCATGGCGATCAGCAGTGTTTTCCGGCGACCCTCAGTGTCGGCACACAAGCCCCAACCGTAGGACGATATGATCAAACCTGGGAAAAGAAAATCTATTGAGCTTAAATGTTTCAAGCCAGGTTAACTAACATTAGAAAAAACCGGCTAAGAGCGACTCGAGCCACGCTCAGTATAGGGTTCCGTAGTTTTCCGTCCGTCACAATAAGTGTCTCCACTTAAGAGTTAAAACAATGAACAACAGACAACGAGTAAGAACAAATGCTACCAATGTAAATGAGCGACTAACCGAACAATTTGACAATATATTAGCTCATACCCGTCCCGACCCCCATCAACTCAGGAAAAATCTAAACAGCGTGAAGTAGCCCAAAGTACAGCGCCATCTCTCTGGAAATTGGGTTACTAATTTATACAAACTAGGGTTGTTTGTGCTGGGATTTCGGTGGTAATTTTGGATTACGTGAACCGATTTTAATAATTCTTTTTTATTTGAAAGAAGATACGTTCAGGATAATAAAAAAAAATAAATGCTTAAATATATGGTTAAGTTACAAACTTAGTTCAAAAATGATTTTGTTCAATTTTTCAAAAACTGTTCAACTCATCAAGTTCAAAATAATTTTCCTAGAAAGTTGTAAGGTTCTACTTTTGAGATTTTTTTTAATATTTTGGAGCGATTATTTCCGAAAATATAAACATTATCAAAAATATATTTTAGTAAACCCCTATTCATTTTTAAATACCTATCTAATAATATATCACACGTTAGGTTTGAAATGAAAAAAAAAATCACTCCCTACTTTACGTGTAGGGGAGGTACCCTAATAAAACATTTTTTCCACTTTTTATTTAACCACTTTGTCGGCGTGATTAATATACGTATTGGTACCAAATTTCAGCTTTCTAGTGCTAACGGTCACCGAGATTATCCGCGGACGGACGGACACACAGACAGAAATGGCGAAACTATAAGGGTTCCTAGTTGACTACGGAATCCTAAAAACACGTCATATTAAGTATGGCCATTTATAAAATAAAATATATATATTTTTTATTTTTTATTTCAGACCTATTTTTCCATACTTTTGTTAATTACATTTTCATTATTAGACTTATTAAAAATAAAAGGCCCGTTTGGACATTTGAGAAAGACCCTAGAATACTTGGAACGAAACTGAAAGAAACAATAAAACAATAATTAGGGGTCCGGCGTAGTAGGAGCTATTTGAGTTATTTTAGCAGTAGCTACACTACACCGGACAAGCCGGTAGGTAGTCAAAATACAAAAATGTCAAAACTGGCCTTTTATATTTTTACAACTTCATTATTATTATTATTATAATCTTTATTGTACACCAAATAAACAAAAATACAGGACAAACATTTAAAAGAATAAGTGCACAATGGGCGGTCTTATCGCACAGGGCGATCTCTTACAGACAACCTTTGGATGGACTGAGAGAAAGGAGATAGATTAAGGGTTGTCAGTGTACAAACATCAGATATAATACTAACAAGATACATTAACACAAATACATACATACAATACTAAAAAAAAAAAATATACTAATAAATATCAAATATATAGTTGAATCAGGAGAAGAAAAATATATCAAAGAGAAAGGTAATGCTCCTTCACCATCTTTTCATATTATATTTTTTTTTTTATCTGTTATAAACTAGTACTTGACTGCGATCCCGCCTGATGGTAAGCAGTGATGCAATCGTTGATGGTGAGGCGCACTAGTTTATTAAGAGCCTATTCACTCTAGCCTTGAAGACACCCAAATTATAATCAGACGGGAAGACCGCAGCAGGCAAACTGTTCCAGTCCTTTGATGTACGCGGTATAAATGACGAGGCGAAACGCAAAACGCACATAATATCTAGCTCTATATCATCGCACGTAATATCTTACTTTTTTGACCGTTCAGTCAAGATACAACGGTTTGGAATAATCACAAAACGTCCTACCCATAGCTCCTACTACTCTGGGTGGACGAGAGGGAGAGTAAGAATTTTACTGATTAAAACCCACCAGTGTTCCTTTTTTTGCTCTTTGCTTTCATGGGCCTTTACGTTATAGCTTACTTCTAGGTAAGCGCGCTCCATCGCCGACCACATCGTCGCTTTCCATCAGTTGTGATAGCGGTCAAGTGCGAACTTAATCAACAATAAAGTAAAGGCCACCGTCTTGTAGTAGAAATTATACCGGGAAATTCTAGTTCTTTAGACAAATAAATTTTCTTTCTTTCTTTCTTTCTTTCTTTCTTTCTTTCTTTCTTTAGGCACTTACCTATAAGAGGAATAGCAGACAGCAATCCCTGTTGTGAGGTATCCAGTGACATATCACACGCCACCGCCGGCAGAACCACGGAGAACCCGAAGATGTCCAGGTACATCGCCAGGATCAGCAAGCAGCAGGTTATCAGCATACCCACATTGTATTTGCCGAAACCTGGTGGCACATGAAGGTAGGTTTAAATATAGGTGGAATAAGGTGGATGGATGACCCGGTGAGAGCCATTGCATGAAAAGCCGCAGGGTCGATGTGTAGACTCTTGGGAGTGGCTTATGTATTTTATGCACCTTATGTCTAGCAGGTAATGTCTTTTGACTGACCAGGGGCCTAAGTCTGCTATTTTTATAAATTCGTCATTCCAACACGATCCCATGGTCATTTTGCTAAAAATTTGTAATCTGCTAATTCATAATGATCGATCATTGATCGACCAATGTTCTTGTAATAGAATTGTGGTGGAATGACAATATCGAGCTTATTAAAAGCACTAATTGCGCATATTGTAGGTTAGATTAGGTTAGTACCTTTCTATGATTAAGCTATAGACTGCTAAATATTACTTCCATCGTGACCATTTGATAAGGCTTAATTGAAATTCATTGTAGGCAACAATTGGCGCAATTCACTCTTGTTCACAATCAAATAAACAATATCTACAGTGCCTTCAGTTGCCAAGTGATTTTCCGCCATGTGAGTGTTATGTTCATATATTATGTTGATAAATATGAAAGGGTGGTCCGTGTATTCAAGAAACAAAGGATACAAATAATCAATGAACTTCAGTAATATCGTTTGTTGGGCTTAAATAAGGGGACCACATTATATTGTGTCAACGTCACCAGATTTTATTTGGGTGTACAAATAAGTTTCCGTCTTTTTTAATAAAAAAAAATCGAAATGTAATTGTGTGAAAGAATAGTACATTGACATTTTGATTTCTGTTGTTCATCATATAGAGCCTCGCAAAATCATAAAAAGTAGACTTTTTATGTAATAAATGCAATTTGTTTTAATATCATTATTAATTTTAACTGTGATACTATCTAATCATTATCCAATTAATACAATTCAACTATTTTACTCAATATTCGTACGCGCTTGCTGCAGACTACGATAAGACGATTTACTAAAATATATCTACCAAGTGATATATTGTTCCCACTGCTGGGACTCGACATTCTAGGAGGACGAACGGGCCGTAGCCCACCACGCGAGCCCAGTGCGTGTTGGTGTATCTCACATTCACATGTCTTCGAATTTTTGATTCTAGGACATGCCGGTTTCCTCACGATGTTTTTCTTCACCATTTTAAGAGCAGTGGTGATGAAATATATTACACTAAGTAAAGCGCCTAGCTGGGTTTGAAAAAGCGGCCAATACAACTCGTAATTCGGGGTCGTTACTACTGGGCTACCATTGCTTTACTGAGCCACCACTGCTCTTACTGAGGCACTACAATTAAATGGTTATTGTTATGATTACATACTTTTTTATTTTTTTAGGTGGAAATAACATCTGGGGCCTAAGTCTGCTATTTTTATAAATTCGTCATTCCAACACGATCCCATTGTCATTTTGCTAAAAGTTTGTATTCACCTAATTCATAATAATCGATCGGTCAATGATCTTGTAATAGAATTGTGGTAGAATGACAATATCGAGCTTATTAAAAGCAGCACTAATTGCGCAATGACGTCGTAATGGTAGGTCACTGATCAAAGGAACTGTCAAAATTTTTGCAGATTACCGCATACGTCAGATATTCATTTGTCATTATGTACGAGTTTACCATTCTATGCCCTTTCTTCCAATGGAGTGTCAGTGGTTGACCATCGGAAACTCATAATGATGCCATTATATTCGTAGATTACCAAAACTTGTCAAAATCAACAATTATGAAATCAATGATTGACCATTCTGATACTATTGTAATAGCAGATTTGAGGCCCTGATGACATCCCCCGGTCTTGGGCGGGCGCGAGGACGTGTCAGACTTTTACTGAATAAAAACCCTCTTCTGATCCTTCTTTGGCATCGTTCCAGTTCCGTTCCGTCATCCATGGCCGTAGTAGGCTTTGACCCTACTGGGCCCCTACAGTAGCCGACATCTTGACGCGCACGTGGAACAGTATGCGCCGTCGACGATTTGGGCTCGGTCTGGCCGGTTACCGGACGGTCGGACGGCGAGCTATGGGTAACTCGCCGTCGCAAGTGCCTACGGTGATTGATTAGGTTACCTATCGGCTGTACTCTCACTACTTCCTGAAATTCAGACAGTCGTGACGGAAGACACGTGCGTCATGCTGACAGTGTGACAGTGACCGGTAATAAACATGTGCTTTGTAATGAGAACCATCACATTGCATGGTATCATAAGAAGAATGAAATGAATGGAACAGAGCAGATCACGATGGAGCATTGAAGTGTTATTGACGTCTTTTCAGACAATGAATGGTTCAAGGCATTGATAACTTAGGAACGTGATTGGCTAAATCTTAAAAGAAAACTTGATGACGCTAAAGACCGTAAAATTAGGTTGTTTTATGATGATAATATGGTTTTAAAAAAAACTTGTTAAATAAGAACTTTAATGAAAGAACTGACTCCAGGAATACACGTCTTCTTATCCTAGCCAAGAGTCAGGATATCGCAATGTTTGGTTACCCATTTAATGCTTCAAGCCAAGGGTGCTCCATCGTCGGCCACATCGTCGCTTATTATCAGCATGCCTAGCCAAGTTAAGACCGTTTTGTTTCGATTTTTTTTCTACGTTCAGTAACGCCTCCGATTACTTTTTTCATTTTCTGACCACGTGACTTAACGTTGAGATGATGTCATTCCCATACATTTGAAATTTTCTAACGTTAACGATTGTGGATTATGAACTTGGCCCTCAGGTGAGAAAGGAGTCAAATGCGATGCCGCGAACGTATTGAACCCGCGAAACGCAGCGCTGCAGGCAATCAATCTTGAACCATTCCGGAAACCATGCCGTCAAAATGAAATTGGGCTGAGAAAGACCTTAAAGGCTTGAATTGATAAATTTTATATTTGTAAGTCGATATTTCGAAGGCACAGAGCTAGGCACAAATTCCTTATTGGCTATTGCTAAACTTCGTTCCTTTGACCTAACAACTAAATTGTGTGATTGAATCGCACACTCCCAGAGAGATCGGCCCTTTCGAGTGATAATCGATGGCTGTTCATCCGGTGAATTACTTGGTCGGTACTCTCGGCGAAATTGTTCTTGTTGCACATTTATGATTTTTTTAAATCTTTGGGTTAGCAGTTCATCTGCTGTTGTGTTCACAGATTTAGTCTCTCCAAAAATTTATGGTTGAGCGGTTGAGATTGCTCTTGATGCAATCTAAAATGCCTATATGCTATTCGTGTATGTTCTAGGCATGTCATAAAAAGCAAAAAGTGGTTACAATACCAACTATTTACTGCAGCCGCTATTTGTCATGCTACCAACGTTATAAAAGTCAAAATCGGTTGAACGGACAGTAATAAAAGGTTTTAATAAATGTCTAATGTAATTTTGAACAACAGAGTATAGGGCGATACCAATTGCTAATTTGGTAAAGTTCTATGTTGCTGAAACCCAAGTATGTATTTTTCTCGTTAAAAGGAGCTCCCTATTTCCAAGGTGTAACGCTACCAATTACCGACCACTTTTTGGGTCTTTTGAGAAACAATCCTTATTGATCACTGGTGGATGATGTACTCGATAGAAGCTCGATAGTCTTTAGCATCGAAAGCCTTTCGTTTTTTTTATCGGTAAAATTTTGTGTGTGTCCATCAGAATTGCATAGTTTAATTATGCCATACCCATTTCATCATCGGACAATCCGACATACGGCGATGCGCCACCGGTATATGGTGGACATCCCACCAATTTGCACAAAATGTTTTGGGAACACATTAATTGTGCGTACCTACAGCTAACGAGTGAAATTTCCTGCCTAGTGTAGGCAAGCGTATTCCAATATCGAACACATCATCACGAGCCTATTAATAATCTACACTAGTTTAAATTAAAATTTTAAAGAGATGAAGTTTTTTTTTTTTTAGTTTTTATGTATGGTTTTGTTTGTAGGGGTAATCTCTGAAAGTACTGGTCCGATTGCTAAAATGTTTTCACCAATAGAAAGCTGCTTTAATTAATCCTGAGTGATAAAGGCTATATTTTATGTACGCGGACGAAGACAAAGAAAGAAGCGGGTAAAAGTTAGTGATAAAATAAAAAATTGCTTATAAGACGTAACTTTTTAAATTAATTTTAAGCTCTTAAAGCATTTATCTCAGGTCAGATTGTATGAATCACCCATGCTATATCGGTCTGAGAGAGAGAGTTACGTAGTGTAGATTCTTATCTACGATAATATTATAATACTTACTACAAATGTTTTATAACGAATAAGTTCAAACAAACAAAAAATACGGGTGCATTACCTATCACAATAAAAAGTACTGCACAGTTTAAAAACGGTAATGTGCTTAGATTTACACTATTTGAATTTATATTTAGTTTTTTTGTTTGTAGGAGGTAATCTCTAAAAGTACTGGTCCGATTGCTAAAATTTTTCACCGATAGAAAGCTGCTTTATTCCTGAGTGACATAGGCTATTATTTTATGTATGCGGGCGAAACCGCGGGCAAAAGCTAGTATAGTAGTAGTAGTATTAATAAGAAATAATGACAAAGCAATTATTTAAAAACACTCACCAGTAAGGTCCAAAGCTTCTTCAAAGCTGCGTTTCTTCGAAATATTATCAGCAATAGCGATAGCCATTTTGAAAAATTAACTTATTTCTAGGATTCTTATTTCAAAATTTGAATATTTTTTTTTTATTGGGACGCCTTTTTTATTCGGCCCAGAGTTTACGTAGTTTTTGTAGTTCTTGATTTAAATGGTTGTCTAATGTTTTACTGTTTTTTTTTTTTAACTTATTTCAAGGATTCGTATTTTAAAATTTGAATTTATATTTATACTTTATTAAAAACGCCTTTTTTCATTCGACCAGATTTTAAGTATTTTTTGTAGTTCTTGGTTGCCTAATGTTTTATGGTTTTTTTTAATAATCGATGGCCATTGTTTGACCTATGTTGGCCATGTGTTAGAGTTAGACTGATGCCCGGACAGTGAGTGTTCGGAACGGTGCGCGCTTAAATATACTATAGTTTGTTGTTAATAACATACAAATACTGATAGGAAAATCACGCTGAGATTGTTTAGCGTGGTGTCCCGACTTCTGCGATAATTTTCAAGAGATAATTATGACTTGCAGTTCATTATGATGATTATGTGACCGATAACAATGAACTTTTTTTTTGCTCTTGTTTTAGGAAAGTTGAAACTAGGCTCGTTGTTAGAAAAAAAAAAAAATTTTGTAAAGATTCTAATGTGAATGAGAGGCTAGAAGTGACTGACTAGGTAGAATATGCGGATTCACAGAGTACAATTTTTATTGTATTTTTAGGTAAAAAGCTGACTGATCTGCATTGTCCTCTTATATCTTGTTTTGTTGTAATGTGGAAATATTGTAGAAAAACATTTTTTTTTTAAAGAGTGTCCATGGAGTTTCTTGCCGGGTCTCCTCCACAGGAAACGATCATTTTTAACCGACTTCTAAAAAAGGAGGAGGTTCTCAATTCGGATGTTTGTATTTTTTTTTTATGTATGTTCGCGTATAACTTCGTCGCTTGCCAACCGATTTGAAAAAATCTTTATTTTTTGGAAAGGGTATACTTCCTAAATGGTCCCATAGTCACCAAGTTGGGATCTAATGATGGAATCTTGGCGAAATCGAGGAAAATCCTCAAATATTATAGGCAATCATATAGTTTTTTGGTATTTTCCTCAAAGACTTAAGCATTTACAGTCAAAAAGTTACATTTGATGAAGTGGAACTGGTGAAGAAGACCAGAAATGGCCAACGGAAGATCATACTCACACAGATATCACAATGAACATTGTTATGCGACTACGATAATACAAATAAATGAATGGTTCTAAATAGGTATGTTGAAAATGAAATCATCGAAGTGACCTGATAATGATGATGGAGCCGGAAGATAGGCACCGGAACTCTGTAATTAATCAATGTATCCTAGCCGTGTTTGAGCTTATTAGAATTATCATGAGATGCACTTTGGCTATAAGGTACTATCGAACTGATCTGATGATAATGATAATGAAGCTAGGAGATAGGTACCGGAACTCCGTAATTAATCAATGTATCCTACCCGTGTTTGGGCTTATTAGAATTGTCATGAGATGCACTTTGGCTATAAGGTACTATTAAACTGATCTGATGATGATGATGATGGAGCCGGAAGGTTGACACGGGAACTTCATAATAAAACAATGTATCCTAGCAGGGTTTGAGTTAATTGGAATTGTCATGAGAAAAAGGTACTCTGGCTTTTTTTTGATTGGAACTAAAAAGCGTGAAATAAAAATCTTTTTACAAAAAAAAAAAAAATAACCAACTTCACTAAAAAAAACACAAAAATCATCAAAATAATTTTAATTTCGGAAGTCGGTGTTAAGGAACAAACAATATCGAAAAACACCAACTTCCGAAATTAAAATTATTTTGATGTTTTTTGTGTTTTTTTAGTGAAGTCGGTTATTTTTTTTTTTGTAAAAATTTTTTTTGAATCGTGCGCTAGCTTCTGACGTCTTTTAAGTGTAGACCTAAATGAAATCAATAATTTTAAGTTTGAAAAGGTTTCTGTTTTTTTTTCGTTTTTTTATAGACTTGCAAAAAAGGAGGAAGTTCTCAAGTCGTTTCCATGGTAATGGTTCTGCGATATCTTCGTCAAGTGTACCATGTAACCGATTTTGATAACAATTTTTTATTCAAATGAGATTCCAGATTCTATTTTATTGATGACCAACCTCATTATGTGTATATGAAGGTAGTCTGTGGAAGTATATATTGACCTGATTACGAAAATTCTTTCACATGTAGAAAAATCTACACCGAATATCAATGGCTATTTTTTATTATCACAATATATTTGTGGTCTCTGTGGCAGCCCACGTGAGCGATGTCGCACATGAGGCAAGTACTAATCCATACTAATATTATATAATTATGTGAAAGTAACTTTGTCTGTCTGTTAAGCTTTCACGGATAAACCGATATTGATGAAATTTGGTACGGAGGAAGCTCTACCACCAAGGTTGGACATCGCTTTTTATCTGTCTTCGACTTCGCGACCGCGATTGATAGGTAAAACGGGACAAGGGCACGAAGATGATGATGATGATGATGATGATTGATAGGTAAAACACGAGCCTATCAATAATAATAATAAAAAAGATCCCTCACATTATCCATCCATATTTTCTTTGGCCTCTCTCTCTCTCCATACTGGAGGATCCATATGGACTACTAGCTGGATCGACGAACTTAGTACCACCTAACAGTCAATGAATGTAGCTAGTATATCTTTCGATACAATTACCTACCTGTATAATAACTTGTTAATATGTCGTGGTATTCCTTATTATAATAAATAAATAAATAAAATAAATACAGTCAACCGATTGCGATGAAACAAAACCCAAGTAATATATCAAGTTACACAAAATTTTAATGTATAAAAGTAATATACATCGATTTCGTACATTTTACGTGATGCGTGGACAACTAAAACTTTTAGATTTATTATACACCACAATTTTTTAATTAGTACACATATTTAAAGGGCTTATTAGAAAAGCCCTTGTTATTTTATAAGTAAAATCTCAATAAATAATATTCATAAACAGTAAAGTTATTAGCGTTGGTTTATGTCCCAAAATGTCACTCAATTTGTGGAAATATTGTGCAGGCTGTTGATTAATGAATGAATTTTCTACTAGCAATTGTTATGTATGATTGATTCTGTGATGAATTTACCTTTTAGTGGTCAATTTTAGAATTTCGGTTTTTTCTACTTTTGACTACAAAAATATGATCAGTGACGGGTACAGATAGAGCCCCATTTTTTTGAGTACTAATTATAAAGTAGGGGAGTATACTAGCTGTGCCCACGAATTCGTTCGCGTGGACCACAGGATTTTGAATTTATTTTTTCTAAAACAAAAGTAGCCTAAGTTAATCTTTATTACATCAGCTACCTGCCAAAAAAAGTCCCGTCAAAATCGGTCCAGCCATTTCCGAGATTAGCCGGAACAAACAGACAGACAGAGAGACAGACATTATATGTTATTTTGATGTATGTATGTACCATATATATATGCATATGCATGTAGTAAAAGCGGTTATTTCAATATTACAAACAGACACTCCAATTTTATTTATATGTATATAGATGTATAGATTTGTAATAAATGCCAATTTTTCGGTAATCTACGTTACGATCACGAAAGACAGTCACGTTTGATGAAAACACGTGAATAAACGTGTCCCGTGAGTTGTATCTATTAGTTACTATATAATGCTACCTACATAATATGATGCGCTGAGCCATTGTGCCGTCTAAAGGAAAACGGACGCATCTACTCTTTGCTAAACTATCTTATTTATGTAAGATGATGATCTCCATAAACTTTAAGGGTTTGTTCAATAGACTCAACTGACTGAACCCAGCCGGGTCGAAGCCTACTGGGGCCAGAGTTAAGGGAAGCTCGGTCTCGGTACGAAAGGCAAGAAGGAACAGGAGTGGGTTTTTAGTCAGTAAACTTGCTCAGAAAGTGACTCTTATTGCAAGTCTAACACCATTACGCACTAGTGCTATAATGTAGTTAAGTTGTAGTTAAAACCTTAATGTTCAACCTCTCCCTCGCCACAATTTTAATACATTATCGTATCAGGATGGGCGCAGGTCGTCCCCCACGAATCGCCGGTCAACCCCCATTTATTCATTTCAATGAGTGTATTGAAAATATGGCGCGCATATGAAAACAGAATTTTACCGCCACAAAAGTTTACTAGTTTTACAGTTATTTTAGAAAGAAAGAAAATACGTTTATTTGGCACACAGGTACACACAATGATATAAAAATGTATTATAGTATGGGATCTTAAACTTAAAATATATCTACATTGTATGTCCCACGGCTGCACCAAATAGGTCCAGTTCAGCATGATGCCAGGCCACTACGTAGCAGTTGCCTGACGCTGGTTTTCAACTGAACCTTGCTATGAGTCTACGGATGTTAATCAGTTGTTAGGTGTGAGATAAATAAATATATGTAGGTATAAATTAGTGTGTAGTAAATGATAAATAATAGGAAGGTGTTATGTGACAGATATATAAGAAACAGGAGAAAAAAAAAAAAACACATACTAAGAATAATAAGCTATCATCAAAACTATACGTAAATTCAATCACACAGTCCTTACAGCTAACAAAAAAAAAAAAAACAAGTGCGAGTCGGACTCGCCCATGAAGGGTTCCGTAGCAGCAAGTAACATAATATAAAAGCTCTTGTAATGTGTTGTAACTGATCGATGTTTTAATAATAGTGTATTTTTTTCGATTTATGACGCATTAAAAAAATACTACTTACTAGATTTCGTTCAAACCAATTTTCGTTGGTAGTTTTTGTAGTAATGTACATCATATATTTTTTTTAGTTTTATCATTCTCTTATTTTAGAAGTTAGAGGGGGGGGGACACACATTTTACCACTTTGGAAGTGTCTCTCGCGCAAACTATTCAGTTTAGAAAAAAATCGTATTAGAAACCTCAGTATCATTTTTGAAGACCTATCCATAGATACCCCACACGCATGGGTTTGAAGAAAAAAAAAATTTTGAGTTTCAGTTCTAAGTATGGGGACCCCCAAAAATTATTGCTTTTTTTCTATTTTTGTGTGAAAATCTTAATGCGGTTCACAGAATACATATACTTACAAAGTTTCAACAGTATAGCTCTTATAGTTTCGGAAAAAAGTGGCTGTGACATACGGACGGACAGACGGACAGACAGACAGACAGACAGACAGACAGACAGACAGACAGACATGACGAATCTATAAGGGTTCCGTTTTTTGCCATTTGGCTACGGAACCCTAAAAACCGGTCCTAAGCGATTCAAATTACCGTAGTTCGTGTTACGTAACAATTTATCAGTATGCCTTGGGTAGCTGAGCGCAACAGACAAGTTGTAGCCAAATATATTATATAATAGAGAAGTAAACTTCGGGTATTAGAAAGAAAAAAAAAAAAAAAAACCAAATACCTATATTACGATCTGATTATAGTTGTCAGTGAAACCAAATAATGTAACAGTGATACCCAGTGAGTGTAATTATGTGTATTGAAGGTGAGTATCGCAAAATAGTAATAACCATTTAAATGTTTGAGTAAGTAATGCATGTGAGTATATGTATATATTACTTTTTAATTGCAGGTCATAATGACTTTGTCATGTCACCAAAAAGATAATTATTGCAATTTAAGGAGAATGAAAGGCGAAGCCGTAACCGATTGCAAGCACCTGCTGCAAGTAGGCCAGGCCCATAAGGTAAGTGACATACACGCAAATCGCATGATAGAAACGGCAACAACAAAATATAAAATTTAAAAAAAGAAATAAAAAAATAAAATATATGAAAATATACATATATTAACGCATCCTTCGTTTTATGCAGGTCTCAAAAATATTTGGGAACGCAGGTGATATTGTAGACACGGCAAAAATCCCTCGCAGTGGGCGAAAGGAGACGAGGCAGCTATAAGAGACCAACGGCACGCAGAAAAAATAAAACCCAAACCACCCACATAATTGTAACTATGTAAACCCTGTTTTTTATTATAGTGAAACATATTTATTAATTAATATTATGACCAAAGACACACATATAAAAATTTTTTACGTATATTATATCAACGAAACGTTTAAATTAGTTAGGTTTAACTTTCGCTGCGCATCGATCAAAAACTGCCGTAAACGTCTTCTAAACGTACTGATCGTGTTTATTGTTCTAATAGGCGGCGGCAAATTATTCCATACTTTACTAGCCGCGTAACGGAAACTGCCTCTAAATGTTGCTGTACTATGGGGCTGCGATGACAGCTGTTGCGAGCATTGCCTTCTTCCGCATTCACGTCTACTAGTGATCCAACTCAGCTTATTGTAAAGGTAGTCTGGCTTTTGGTATTTAATTACACCGAATAGAAGACACGCCAAGTGTAGCTTGCGTCTCGATTTCATTTTTAGGGTAAAGTGCTTGTTGAGGAATGGCGTTATGTGGCTTCTGGGAGGAATTTTATAACAAAATTTTCAACACAAGTGTATTGAAAAACGTCATATGATACACGTGAGTAATTAATGATTACCGTTCTCGACTCTTAAGACCCTCGCCATATCGTAATCACTAACATAACACACTTATTTCATAATGTACTATTATAATTCTTTATAAGAAATTCTATGAAACCCCGCACATCTAACCGCGTAGAATCGTCCAAAGGAAGGACTCCAGAATCTTAGGCCCGTATTACAGAACGTCACTCAAAACTCAAGCGTTACTTAGAACTAGTTTAAACCAATCAAATGGCTTGAATCTAGTTTTAAGTAATGTAGTTTTAAGTAGTTTTGAGTGACGTTCTGTAATACGGGCCTTAGAATTCTTTTCTTTCGATTCGGTCGACGCGTTCACCTAAGTCGGCGTTTTTGCTCGATTTTAATATTGTTGTATGTATTATTTCGTGTGTGAGTCCAATTCGCAGTTACCCAATTTTTTTTTTCCGTTCTTTGTTTAGGTCAGATGCGCCCGTTTTGCTAACGGTGGCAGTACACAATGTAATGTACTGAGTAACTATGTACTATGAGCACATTGGATTAGTCGTGCGGACTTGATCATCGGACATCCGCACGTATGTAGCCCTTTGTGGCAGCTGTCTCCGGCGTCAGAGACATTGTTGTCAGTTGACAATGAATGTAGGTAGACTAGTCAGGGTTGCCAAGTCTTCAAACCGAAAACCCAAACATAGTTACCAGCCAATTTATTTTCATTACACTTACTCAAAAACCTGCTCTTATTCCGCCGTAATGGATTGTTTGCCGCACTAGTGCAGAAAAGTGCGCGTGCGCTCCGCCGCAATCTTATTACATGTATCGTATCAGGATGGGCGCGCGTCGATCCCCATGAGTCGCCGGTCAAACCCCGTTTATTCCTTCGTTGAAAAAAGTCATTTGCTACACGTGCTTCCGTGTTTTCGTCACTGCAGCCGTCGACCCTTTATCACACTAGCCTACGGCTCAAGCGAATTTTACTTCGGTCGCAGTGACAAACTTTCTGCACTAGTATTAAAATGTACTATGTATTACTTGTTATTTTATTTTAATGAGTGCAGTAACAGACTATAGACTAAGACAAATTTAGCACAGGGGTTTACCCAGACATTTAAGTAAAAAAGCTGACAGTTTTTTTTTAAAGTCACCAACAGCTTTTTAGGGTTCCGTAGCCAAATGGCAAAAAACGGAACCCTTATAGATTCGTCATGTCTGTCTGTCTGTCTGTCTGTCTGTCTGTCCGTCCGTATGTCACAGAGACTTTTTTCCGAAACTATAAGAGCTATACTGTTGAAACTTAGTAAGTAGATGTATTCTGTGAACCGCATCAAGATTTTCACACAAAAATAGAAAAAAAGCAATAAATTTTGGGGGTCCCCATACTTAGAACTGAAACTCAAAAATTTTTTTTTCGTCAAACCCATACGAGTGGGGTATCTATGGATAGGTCTTCAAAAATGATATTGAGGTTTCTAATATCATTTTTTTCTAACTTGAATAGTTTACGTGAGAGACACTTCCAAAGTGGTAAAATGTGTGTCCCCCCCCCCTGTAACTTCTAAAATAAGAGAATGATAAAACTAAAAAAAATATATGATATACATTACCATGCAAACTACCAACGAAAATTAGTTTGAACGAGATCTAGTAAGTAGTTTTTTTTTTAATACGTCATAAATCTAAAAAATTACACTATTATTAAAACATCGATCAAAGGACACAACGAACTACAAGAACTTTTATATTATGTTACTTGCTGCTACGGAACCCTCCATGGGCGAGTCCGACTCGCACTTGGCCGGTTTTTTATTATTGATCATAAAATCTTTGTAAATTCTAATCAAATAACAATAAAGACCTGGTTGCCGAAGTGTTCCACACGCGCCTCAAAGGATGTCAGCAAAACCAAGGGGCTCAACAGGGCCGACTTGGGCCATGGGAAAACATCTGAAAAGGAAACTCGTGGTCTTAAAACGCAAAGGGCAACTAAAGGAACTTAGGTGCGGTTTTAGTCAGTAAAAGCCTGACACGCCCTCGCGCTTCGCCCTAGTGTGGGAGAAGTCATTATCTAATTCCCACCTCAAAAAAAAAAAATCTTATACATCTTTTACAGAAGCTCGCACCGGGCGTATAAAAAGCTAGTTACAGGTCGCGCGGTGAAAGTAGTGGGGGCAAGCGGCGCATGTGTACAATTGCGCACAAAAATTCTTAGTATGTTAGGATTTTATTTTTAATTTCGTATGTTTGAACCTTAGTAACATAACTTATAATAAGACTAGTTTTTGCTTGTAATTTATCTCGTAAGTAGGTAAATTCAGAAAAAATTAAAATAAAAAAATAATTTCGTTAAATGATAAATGATCTTTATTTTGCAAGTAGGTTTTATAAAAACACTTTTACACGTCAATGTTTTTTTTTTTTTGTCAATTAATGCTAGATGAGGCCGGTGTTTCCTAACCGACTACCCTGAGAAGAAACACCGAAACAAACTCAGGGGTCAAAGTCTCTCGTTAGTTTCTTTCTTAACGTACAATTCACGTCGTAAACCATTTTTCTGGCTAGCCGTTTTAAAACTTTATTTTTAACCACTTTTTTTTACGACTACGTATTACTAATACGATAACACAAGCTGTACGCCATAGTACCCAAGTACAACAGTATCCAATGAGACGCGAGAACGCAACGCGGGAATTGAAGAGTGACTCTATCTACCTACCAATGACGTGTCGCCGACGGCGCACACCCGCCCGCACGTCGCCAAATAGACCTTAGAATTGAATACTGCGCATGCCCCTTCCACTTTTGCCGAGCGATCTTGATTCACCGCGCGACCTGTACGGCACTGGCCGAAAATAAATAATTATTGTGATTGACATTTGTTAATTCAGTTCACACATTCATAAACATCAGTGTATTGAATTAACCTACGTCATGGCAGTTCTTGCGAGACTATACAATAGTCATATCACATGCTCTGAGACAGAGGGAATCATGCTCGCAACCGTGACTGTGCATTTTCTTTACACTCGGCACTCGCACTACTAGACGGCTCGCTTAGTGTAAACGCTGCATGACTGACTAAAGTGCTGATACTGATATTGTTACGAACGTTGTAAACACAGATCTGCTTTTTCATTGCTGATGTACTAGCTTCTGTTAGCGGCTTCGCTTGCGTGAATGTTGAAAATAATTCTAAAGTCACAATTTCGGGATAAAATTAGGTATCCTATAATAATAATTTGTTATTTATTAATGGCTTCTAGACCCAAGCATTGTTGGTGTGTATAGGTATCTGCGGTTCTAGTCCAGGATACGGTCAGCACGTGTGCTAAATTTTATCCAATTACGTTTAGCCGTTTAGAGTAATAGACATGCATTTCTTTCGCCTTTATAATATTATTGTGATTTCATAAATATACATAAATAGAATTTGAATATGGAATGGGTTTAAATTGGTTTAAAAAATGATACATCATACGATATTTTTGCCTCGTTTCTAATTGGGCGAGGAGATCAATCAATCAAGGCAAATAGTATGGATATTTTTGTGTCCAAAATAGAATAATTTCTATAGGATCATTATACACCTGATGCTTTATCACACCTGATGGTCGACGATGAAGCACGCTTGCCTAGAAGTAATCTATTCACTCCCCCTACTTCAACAAAGTGTTTAAAAACAGATATCTAACGATTAATGTTCTGAACGTGCGAAGGTTATCTATATACTTATAAGAGAATGTGGGTCTTATTTGCAGATATTTTCTATAAAGTATCTAGTAGGTTTCTGATAAGTTAAGTGCATTACGACAATATAATAGTTAAAGACCTCTAGGTCAGCTGTTCGCTGTGTCTACGTAAACAATACTTTGTACTTCCCTCAATGAAATCAGCTGAGATTTCTCAAGAGGGGTTGGGGTGCCTTGGGGCGGCGTACCTCTCACTCTATCTCTTTTACACGCTAAGGAAAAATGCTCCGTGTGCGGTCTCTTTCTCGCGCGTCGTGGAAAATCAATAGCCTCCTCGTAGAATCTGTTCTCCTGGTAAATATGACGAAAATGGCGGATCCCTCTACGATTTGGACTCGTAGCGGGGTCTTGGTCGTCGCGTTGTCTATGAGAGGCTAAGACCCTCAACGAGGCCTTAAATATCTATTGACAGTTTTCTTGAAACGAAATATGGATGTTTTTCTTTGTGAAGGTAAAATTTTCTTGAATCACTTAATAAATTCAGATAGTGAAGAATGGAAAGCAAGAATAAAAAATTAAGAGACAATTTTAAAGAAGGATTTTAATTATTCTCATGAAAATTAAGTGGTCATTCCGCTTGGAAAACCGCCTGATATCTTTTCAACGAACTTTCCACGACATCTGATGTACTAGGCGCACAGTGGATTGAGAAGTTAGATAAATTCCATTCTCAGCAGAAGGCATTTGGCGCCTACGGTTGTAGTATTGCCTACGAGCTATGAAAACCACCTGTAGATTTTTAAAGATATTTGCCAAAAACTAAAAAGTTTTGAACAGTTTTGTTTGATTGTTGAGGCCTAAATAATGTTTACCTAAGAAGTCAACGTCATAAAATAAAGATTTCTTGTTCAAATAATATCATAAGCCTTTGCAAGCATCTAATAAAGAGAAATGACAACAATTGCTCTTTGCTTCTGTATTAAGACTAAGAACTTGAGTTTATACTTTTGAAAATAAATTAACTAATAATAAACTTCTGCGTGTCGTTACAATTTTGTCATGTCATTCTGCGTAGATGCGTACTTTGTTTTCTTTCCTATCTCTATGTGTAGCGTAGTGCTCGCGGTTACGGCGGGAAGGGTGGAAGAAAATCGATACTAGACAATTGACGCATGCGTACTCCTCGCCTCGGTGGCGCGCGACCCCTTCGCAACCCCATCTCCTAGCGTTTTTGGTCTCCTGGTACCGCCGCCCACAATTCTGAAATTTCCCTGCCCTCGTCGCCAGGTTATCCTGAAGTGGAAACCTTCGACTTCCGCTGTGTAGGGCGGCACAACGGTTTCAGTTCTGAAAGCTGTGTGAAAGCTTCCGCAATGGTTTTTCTGAAATATATTCGGTATCGCTGGGCGCAGTTTGAAACTTTGAGGTTATGTTTACTGCGCATCTGTTCTGCGCAGCTCAACAAGTTGGATCTTGGTGAATGAGCGCTAGTCTCATTCATATAAATCTTGTGAATTAGTTTATTGGGTAGTATTTGCATTTGACATTTGGACCTTTTTAAATAAATGGGAGGTCGTGTTTATTTACTACTGTTCATAACTTAATATTGAAGGCTAAGATTTATTGACCAACTTGATTCGAGTCGTGCTACATTTTGTATTGTATCTATCTATCTAGGTACTAAAAGACATGTTAAGATTGTTTACATTTAGTTAACTACCTAAACAGATGAATTATAGAAATATTGCTAAAGATTTTAAATGTTAGAGAGAGACAAAGTATCAAAAAAACTAATATCGAGTTGAAATCAAAATATTATAAGCCAATTTTTGTTACACTTTTCGTAAAAGCTTGTAGATAAAAATAAATCAGGAATTATAAAAAAATAAAACATAATATTTTAATAATTTTCAATAATTTATTAATTTGTTCGTTATCTTAAAATTAATTAACAAAGACGTATGGCAGTGAGTCTACGCATTCTGAAATTGTGACAAGACTTCATAGTCCAAGGAATGGTTTGTTTGTTATGCGTTGACATCATTATCACCCCTCACCCTTCAAAAATTCATAAACGGACCACCCATTATGAACTTTTGAAGGGGTGTAATATGTAATATTATACACTCGTTCAAAGTGTAGGTATATGTCGTGGCCAGAGCATAAAAATTGATCACTTCATGAAATGTTCAGAACATAAAAATTGATCATTTCATGAAATGGCCAATTAAAACTGGGCAGATCGTTAAAGTTTGAAACGTTAAAGTTTGATGATATGTCAATCCTCGTTTGGCCGTATCATTGATCTAGGTTTTCTATGGCAATAAAAGATCTTAAGAAAATAGACCATACGATAATTGATATCATCAAACTTTAACGTTAAAAAAACGACTGGGGCCTAAGTCTGCTATTTTTTATAAATTCGTCATTCCAACACGATCCCATTTTCATTTTGCTAAAAGTTTGTAATCTACTAATTCATAATGATCGATCATTTATCGGTCAATGGTCTTGTAATAGAATTGTGGTAGAATGACAAAATCGAGCTTATTAAAAGCACTAATTGCGCAATGGCGTCGTAACGGCTCGTCGTCACTGATCAAAGGAACTGTCAAAATTTTTGCAGATTACCGCATACGTCAGACATTCATTTGTCATTATGAACGAGATTACCATTCTATCCATTTCTTTCAATGGAGTGTCAGTGGTTGACCATCGGAAAGTCATAATGACGCCATTGTATTATTAGATTATCAAAACTTATCAAAATCAACAATTATGAAATCAATGATAGACCATTCTGACACTATTGTAATAGCAGACTTGAGGCCCTGGCCAGTAGCTCGATTCACGTAGGTAATGAAAACCGTAACGATATCGTAGCGATTTAGTCGTTTAGACCATTTCCGTATTCACATCCATCAATCGAGTTTGAACGACACCGATTTTAAAGTCGTTTGAAATTCGTCGTAGAATGCTTATTAATGTAACTGGAAACCAGTCGATAGATCGTGAATACCGCTTTTGGATAGGACTTCGATCGAAAGACTATAAAACTTCAACGATCTCGGCTTGTTTGATTTTACGTGAATCAGGCTACTGTTTTACTTGACCATATCATGAAGTGATCAATTTCTAATATCTGGCCATGACATAATATGTGCCTACGTCAAAGCTAACCAGTGCCGTAACTAGCCTTTTATACGCCCGGTGCGAGCTTCTATAAATCCGCCCCCCTTCGCACCCCTAAAAAAGTACTATACAAACAAAATGGACTAGATATAACGTTTTTGTACCCCGCGAGGGATTGCTCCCTGTGCCTGGGTATCGCTAGCACCGCCCTAATTACGGCACTGCAGCTACCTATGTATCTTAATTCTCTATTCAACTAACCTCCCGAATGGTATAATTCAGTCATTCAATGAAATAACTAGGCAAATGATTTGAATAAAGAACGTTTACGTACTTGCCTAGCCCAGACATTTGAAAGAGACTGTGACAAGTCGAAATTTTCTACCGGCTACGAGCTGACGACGGTTGTAAGCAAAATATACCGATGGACGTCTGATTCTTTCTTTAGGGTTTATAGGAACCTTACATGAAGTAGACGACAGGCTTCATTTGCTAACTCTAGCCCGTCCTGTCCTTCAAGCCCGGCGTGCTCTTGGTCTTTTTTCGTTACATTGGATGATTAGCCAGCCAGTTTACTAAGTAAATATTTTATTAACGAATCTATTGCTTTTTGAATGGCCATTTATGGGACGACGTTGCGTTACGCGGTCGCCCGCGCCATCCCATAAAAAACGGCTCGTTATGCTTCGAGCAGTTCGAGCCAGTTTTGCTACGTAAAAATAGATTAGAGTTCTCCATCGACACGACTACATACACACCCTTCAAGTTGAACTAGCGACACTGAGCAGGTAATATTGCGTTTTCCGCTACGGGGACCGCCGCAAACGACACACGTTCATAGTCAAACGACGGGTGCACAAAAAGAAAAAGTGTGCGCCCGCTTAACGTAGTGTTGGCCCTTAGTTATCAGGTTAAGCAGTAGACTGAATAGCTAATTTAAATGTTGGCTGCGACATATTGATCATTCAAGCGTAATATTTGGTTTTATTGTATCGAGCATTCGTTCGATACTTTCTTTCGATAACATAAAATATTAAAGTTTATAAAATTCTTCTATTGGATCAACATCATTAAAGAAATCGTCTAATAACTGGGCTGTACACTATATACAATTTTGATATATTAATAATATGTATTGTACATTTTTCTATACTTAAAACTTATGGCATTTTTTTTTTGTTAGAAAGAATTAAAACATTCTTTTTTTTCATCTATTTTCGTATACATTTTATATCTTAAAAACTACAATTAATTATTATAAGTAACAAAATTTTCGGTCCTTAGTGTGTGTACAGTCAACAAAACGAATTTGGTATCAAAAGTTTAACCTTTTAATCATCTACGTCGGATATATACGACAAAAGCTCTCTCGTTTATTCCACCAGTGTCACACATCCACGACCAAATACTCCATCTCGTTTGCTCTTCTAACACCTATGGGGATTGAAGAGCTAAACGAGATGGAGTACTCAGTCATAAACACATGAGTTTTTTTTTAGGTCGGAAAATCATCTAATGACATTCCCCGATCTTGGACGGAGCGAGAGATAGTGTCAGACTTTTACTGACTAAAAACCCACTCCTGTTTCTTCTTTGCCATTGTTCCAGGACCCCGGAGATCTAAACACACGACACGGGCGAATAGGATACTCAAACATTCGTCTGACCAATCCGACGCAAGTATTTAACGGGTTAACGTATGTCTTTCGTTGACTGTACTTAATACAAATTAATTATTTAATCTTTCACTCATTAAAAGTAATTAAGGTACTTCAATTTACTAATACAGTTAAAAATATCATCATTCACAAATCTCAATATTGTCTGAGCAATATAGCGTGTTAGGCTATTTTTATTGGCGATGGATTAAACCTGAGTTCCATATATAAATATAAAATCTGTACAATTCTATATGCATATCTGTCTGTCTGTGTGTGCGTTCATAACTCGAGACCCATTGAGCAGCTGCCAGGCTTCGCCTGCGTGGCAGTGACGTGAAAATTATAAAAAAATACATGGTAACAAGACTTGTAGAGCTACACTAGATCCACGCCACGCGACGTCGTTCGACGTACAAATCAGGCGTCGTCGTGTACATGTGTGCGTCGGTCTAATGTTGTTCTAGCTTTACTTATATATAATAAATGCAGATTATAAGTGAGTAATGTACAGAAATTAAAAAAAAAACCTCCTCCTTTTTTAGAAGTCGGTTAAAAATGTATAACATCATTAAACCCAGGCAAGCGCATTACTTTGTGTAATTTATTTCATTACCACTGCTCTCAAGACGGTGAAACCAACATGTCCTGGAACCAAAAATTCGAAGACGTGATATTCACCAACCCGCATTGGGCTCGCGTGGTAGATTACGACCCATTCCCTCTCCTAGAGAGGAGGCCTGAGTCCCAGCAGTGGGAAAATTAAAAAGGCTGATGATGATGATGATAACATCATTACGAAACTGGGATGGGTCGTTAGAATAAAATAAATAATGGATCTCAGTGCCAATAAATAAGTCCTAAGACTAGTTCAGAGTATTTTCTTCAAACATCCTTCGGTTTTCTTTGCAAACAGACTTAACTAGTTCTGTCCAGTTCCATGTTTCTGGTGTGAACCGGTTCATACCGGTTCGTGGGTCTCGTTTTGTGTTGATTCCACCACGATCTTCTTGTGTGGTATCCTCTTCTTGTTTGGTAGAGTTAGGCAGAATAGTGAGTTTACTGGAAGATAAAATAGAAATATTATTGTAGATTTGGTCATATTGACGCAAGGATGGATGCCGTCGCTTGGCTTAATTTCTTTAGACCTTTTTTTTATTTATCATTGAAATCCTATATCAATGATATGGCCCAGCGTTTAAACAATCTGGCGATTCTCTAAGGAAACAGTCTTGAGCGCAGCGCTGGCCGCAGCGACGAAATCCAAATAAGTACATACAGTAATAGTACATTAGATTAACAATCTAATATAATATTCCACTATTATCACACAACGCCGTCTAGTCTCAAGCTAAGCAGAGCTTGTGTTATATATACTATACATATATTTTATATATTAACCGACCAGCTGTGCTATTCTCTGAGAAAACAGTCTTGAGCGCAGCGCTGGCCGCAGCGACGAGTCGAGAGCGCTGTACATTGAATTAATAATAATAATAAATAATAATAATATTCCACAACTACCACACAACGCCGTCTAGTCCCTAGCTAAGCAGAGCTTGTGTTATGCGTACTAGACAACTGATAAACATACTTATATATTTCTAAATACATACATATTATAGATAAATTACACCCAGACACAGAACAAATGACCGTGCTCATCACACAAACATTTGTCCTGGGTGGGAATCGAACTCACGACCTCTGGCTTAGCGGTCAGGGTCACTAACCACTGAACCAACAGGCCAGTCTGGTCTAATGGTGTAATGTACCTATACATTAGACTGTTAATTTAGTGACTGGCCTGTTGGTCTAGTGGTTAGTGGCCCTGACTGCTATGCCGGAGGTCGTGGGTTCGATTCCCACCCAGGACAAATGTTTATGTGATGAGCATAATCATTTGTTCTGTGTCTGGGTGTAATTTATCTATAAAGCTCTGGCTCTACAAGCTCTGCTTAGCTAGGGACTAGACGGCGTTGTGTGGTAGTTGTGGAATATTATTATTATTTATTATTATTATTAATTCAATGTACAGCGCTCTCGACTCGTCGCTGCGGCCAGCGCTGCGCTCAAGACTGTTTTCTCAGAGAATAGCACAGCTGGTCGGTTTTAGTTAGACATACCACGAAGTGATCAATTCTAAGCTCTGGCCACGACATGTGGTATTGCTCCTCACGCGTCACCCCCGCAAATGTCCATTTCATACAAGTATGTATTGTAATGCGTGGAATACACATGCGGGACGCGATTTTTTGTATTTTGAAATTTTTTACATGTGGTGCAAACCCGCTTGCGTGATGAAACCCGCACGATATTCAAAATACCCTTACAGTTTTTTACATTAGGTGCAAACCCGCTTGCGTGATGAAACCCGCACGATATTCAAAATACCCTTACAGTTTTTTACATTAGGTGCAAACCCGCTTGCGTGATGAAACCCGCACGATATTAAAAATATCTTTTTCATCCCACCATCTCGGAAAGAGAGTTTTTGCTCTTCGGTATCTGAGAGCAAAAGCCGTTTTTATTCTCTAGAGAGATAAAGTAAATTAAATTTAGAACATCGCGTGTACTATGTTTATGTATTCAAAACATCATTAAACCTATTTACTTCTACCTCCATGGTACCAAATTCGTCATACAACTTTTTTTTAATTTGTTAAAAACTCAGACTCAGAACCTTTTTGGTGTACTTTATTTTACATTTAGTCATTTCCTCGCTGAGGTGGAATGAAAAGTTACGTGTTGCACTCGACTGCAAAGATTTTTCACCTCGTGCTCTTTTGATTCTCTCGCTAACGCTCAGGATTCTAATTCTTGAGTCACTCGCTACGCTCGTGATTCAATTTTAGAATCCTTCGCTTGCTCGGTCATCAAAATTGAGCACGCGGTTAAAAAGCAACTTTGCACTCTTGTATAACAAATAACTATTTACACCACCTGCTCGATAATGTCGTTTTACACGTCATACAAACCTCACTTAAAGCAAGTCATTATATGCCTAGGGAGATAATGCAGTATGGCCGATCCCTAGGGAATAATGAGATTTGAATTTGGAGCATCAAGAATCGTCAACATTGTGAATTAAAATGTAGGCGCATCGAACAAGTTGACTCGAAATTCAAACCAAACAGTAAAAGAAAATAGAATAAAATGTGAGTACTGACGACACGGGAGCATTATAGAAAATTGAAACTATATAATCTTGGAGTAGTGAATTTTGTTTGTTTGACGAACTTGTAAATATAATACTTATATTTCTCTAATATATGATTTGGTCGACCAAATTGTCTTTTAATTATCTCACGGATAGTGTAAAAAGTAGAGTATGCAACACAGGGATAAAGCTGTCTTTGTCTTGGGCGGCTTAAATTCCTCAATTCACTCAGGTTTCTTTATTAACTCCCTCGCAATGCTCGGGAGTTAATTTTATAAATCCCTCACTATCGTTCGGGATTAAAATCAGCAACCTTCGTTTCGTTCGAAATTCAACATGCCGCCCGCGACTTAAAGACACTGCTTTATCCCCTAGTCACATAAACTACTATTACAGTCTTGCTGACATCTCTTTGAGACGCGCGTAGAACACTACGCGTCGTAATAAGGGGTCTAGTAAACTTAAATACTGGTATATTGATATTAAGATGGTCAATAGATACTTACTAATAATAATTGACCCGAACAGGTAGAACCCTGCGCCGCAGTTGACTTCAAGGAACAGCCCGATGAGGTTGGATCCCACCATGGAGCCCACGCGACCCATCATCATGGACAGGCAAATCGCCATGGCTCTGCAAGTAAAGAAAACAGGTAAGAATATGTTGGAAAAATAAGCAGAGAAGAAAAAGTGATATAATAATTACTTTATTTCGAACCAATTAGTCCATGTATTGTTAATAACATTAAAATTGCTTATAAACTAGTGTTAGTATCTTTTACTCTCTGCACCAACTTCTTTAAAATCGGGGTGCTAGAGCTTTCAGCTACAGTTTTTAGGATGCTGTTTACTGGTTACTGTCCCTCAATCTCCTTAGCATCGAAGCTGTTTTCATGCGTATATGCCTATTAAGTTTGTTTATTTAAATCTTCATGCACACAAAAATGCAGAGGCAGACTGGTATTTTCTACCAGTCAACGTTTGGGTCCAGTACCAGTCAACAAATTGAAAATTTCACTACTGGAAGACATGCCTCATATCTCTGTAAAAACAAATGGCACGTAATCAATCAAGAATATTTTGTATGGTGAGTTTACAATCTTCATCTTGGTCATCAAAGGACCAAATACTGTAAATGCTGGTCATTCTTAAGTGGATCATTAGTCATCTGTCTACGCCACTGGCCCCACCTCCGACAAAATAACCAGAAGAATAAAAAACTCACCTGAACTTAGTGGGGAACAGTTCAACAGCCACCGCGTTCATCAAGCCAATACACGCTCCAGACATCTGGAAGACGGCGAACAGCACCACCGCCAGCTGCTGGTTATAGGCCAGGTGCGCGCAAATGCCGCTAATGCCTGTGCAGCCCAGGATCACCACGAGGATCGGCTTCTTGCCCACGTAGTCCACCAGGAACCCTACGATGATGTACATGGACGAGAAGACCAGCCCGATGTAGATGGAACGCTCGAATGTTGACGTGTGGATTGTGTCGTCGCAGATCTGTGGACAATGGTTTGTTGATTAAGAAATGTGATTAACAAATAACAGATTATCTTATGGTATACGTAAATGTTAAAAAAATAATAGACATTAAGTTTGGAAGATTGAAATGAAAACTAGAAAAATATTGGAAATACCATATGTTAACATCTTATCGATTGATTGATTGTATCTAGCATCCGGAGTCAGTATTAAAGGCTAGTTATTAACAATAGTCCGATTATAATTTGAGTTAGTTCAAGGCAAGCGTAAATGGGCTCATAAACTAGTGCGTTTCCACCATCAGAGATTGCATCACTGCTTACCATCAGGTGGGATCGCAGTAATGCAGTAGATTACATCAATAAAAAAAAATAGTGTCTATTATACGTGGGACTCAAACGTATATCGACGTGTGCAAAGAGAAAAAAAAAACCGGCCAAGTGCGAGTCGGACTCGCCCATGGAGGGTTCCTCCGCAGCAGCAAGTAACGTAATATAAAAGTTCTTGTAGTTCGTTATAACTTTGATCGATGTTTTAATAATAGTGTATTTTTTTTAGATTTATGACGTATTAAAAAAAAACTACTTATTAGATCTCGTTCAAACCAATTTTCGTTGGTAGTTTACATGATAATGTACATCATATATTTTTTTTAGTTTTATCATTCTCTTATTTTAGAAGTTAGAGGGGGGGGGGGGACACACATTTTACCACTTTGGAAGTGTCTCTCGCGTAAACTATTCAATTTAGAAAAAAATGATGTTACAAACCTAAATATCATTTTTGAAGACCTATCCATAGATACCCCACACGTATGGGTTTGATGAAAAAAAAATTTTTGAGTTTCAGTTCTATGTATGGGGACCCCCAAAATTTATTGCTTTTTTTCTATTTTTGTATGAAAATCTTAAAGCGGTTCATTGAATACATATACTTACTAAGTTTCAACAGTATAGCTCTTATAGTTTCGGAAAAAAGTGGCTGTGACATACGGACGGACAGACGGACAGACAGACAGACAGACAGACAGACAGACAGACATGACGAATCTATAAGGGTTCCGTTTTTTGCCATTTGGCTACGGAACCCTAAAAAAGTACCTAGTATCTTAAAAAAATAGGTGTTGCATTTTTTTTTTCGTATCGCAAAATGCAGATAACTTCAGTCTGATGTTTACTCTTAGGCTCTATCTCTCTGTTGAAGTTCCGTTTCCTCACTTCGTCCATAACATGTGCGTGGGCCATTGTGGCCGCCATACATAGGTCTTTATGAATACCCCTTTATCCATTGCGCGGCTACAGGCTTACTTACTCACACACTGTAGTAACACTTTTGTAATTTAAATTTTCTGACTTACCACAGTTCCATTAGACACAGCATCCCTGCCGGCGTCCAGCACGTCACAGATCTTGGTCTCTCCGCCCTCGTGGTTAGCCAGAGAGTTAAGGATTGACGGGAACCACACGTAGAATCCGTTCGTTCTGAAAGTATACGACAGAAATTAGTAATTCTGGTAAATTAAAATAAAAACAGTCGAAAAGGAAAAGATATTTCAGAATATCAAAAGACAAATCGCACCCCCGGTTCGACACTGTCACTTTTGCAAAAAATGAGTTAAATATCTAAAAATGATCCTAAAGCAAGGTGTCAAAGTTTTAAATGCTTCTTCGGAAAAACTACATTTTTACATAAGTGACAGTGTCGCACCAGGGGTGCGATATGTAATTATTAATTTTGAATATGCATTGTAAGAAGAATATCTGTAATGGTATCTTATTGTGACACATAATACTTTTTATAATAAACCATGTAGTACTAGTACAATGTTATTAAAAAAGTATTAGCACTCGTTCAAAAAATTATCCTGTGCTTTTTTAGATGTAGACACAAAGGGTCTAGTTTAAAAAAAACTAGCCAATATGGCAGGGGCTAAAAATAAGTTTACGAGGTATATGAGGACCGCATAGGTACTGTGCACAGTTTTGAACTCAGAAAAGCACGCAGATTGTTATTCTGGATGTCGCCAGGAGGTTTATTGGTCATAACAGAAAGCGGTCCTTATATTTTGCATACTATCCAGCGCCTGGTCTACAAATGATTAGTAATACCAAATAAGAGATTCTAAATTCAAAAATTTTAAATCATTAACTGCCATCTGATGTTGCAGAAAAAAGACAACAAAAAACGTTAAACAGTTGAAGTTCTTACGTGGCAAAGATTCCGAACTGCACGAAGCAAGTGAGCGCAGTCCAGGGCAACAGAGGGCGCTTGAACAGCGGCACCGTCTGTTCCTTCATGGACGCCCAGATCGCCGCCGCACCCGTCGCGTTCGAAGTCTTCGTCATCTGGTTCTCCACTATTAGGGACTTCACCTGGAAGATGAAAGGAAATAACTTAGAATGGAGAGGGCTATAATAAATGATGATGATGATTATGATGATGATGAATGAATTGTAGACAGTGAATTGAAGAGTAAACAGATAAAAGGGAGATAAGAGAATGAACTGAAATTAAAAGCTTCAAATAAAATAATCATATTGAGAGAAAAGTAAAGTCAAAGATATAAGTTTGAATGCCAATAATAATATTGATTCTGGAATCAATTAAGTAGGTATACATACAGTTATACAAACTGGAATAATAATGAGTGATTATAATGTAATAGATAAGGCACGTTAACAAATAAATAATGATTCTCACGCTCTCACACAAAATTGTCAAATAGATGACAAAAAAAGCTATGAAAAATTGAAATTGGTCTATAGATATGAAGTGTAGACCAACTAAAAACATTGTCAACATTTTTACAATATGCAAAAATACTTACAGGAAAAGTATCCTCAGTTTTCTTAGTATTTCTGAAATAGATCCTCTTGACGACATTCAAGGCGGTATCGTACTGGCCCGTAGCGAATAGGAATTTCGGGCTCTCCGGTGCAAACATCAGGAGCACGGTACCCAAAGCGAAGGGGATGGCACAAGCCACCACCAGCAGGCGCCAGGGGCGGTAGTCGATGCCTAAGAACGGTATGGGGTAGGCGAACTCGAGGGGGAGGATCAGCCAGGAGACACCTGAAATTAGTATAATAATGGTATTATTAGAAGGCCATATAAGCAGTGAGTAATTTAGGTTTAAGTTTTCTGATTTGAAAGTGACGCCTAATATGATCAGAGATCCAGCTTGTTCTTTGCCAAAAGTATTAGCATTGCCATTCAACGTCTTCTGGGCAAATTTTTGGATGGCAGTGATGTGGAGGAGTACTGTACAATTGCCGAAACGGATCTTGAGCGCTTGGCGTCAGAGTGGGGATCGCTTTGCGCATTGCATACATTGGCAAGCCAATCGTCTTCGTTGTTCGATACATGCAGCAACGCAGGGAACGAATCAGGAGTGACGTCTATGACACGATGGCGCGGCGAGGCAATCACTGACACTCTCCGCCCCCGCGTCTCACTTCGCACCACTAAAGAGACCGAATATTTGACTTCTACGCAACTTGAAGTCAGCGCTCAAGATCCGTGCCGCTAATTGTAGCGCCTGAGTGTATTTTGTTCCTAAACACCTATATCTTTATAGATCATTGAAAATAATATAGACTTACACGGAAGGATGACGGTGCCGATTCCGACGAAGGAAGATCCGAAGGCGACCATCTTGTCCCTATGTCTCAGATTGTTGAACTCGCCCAGGTACGTGTATACTACGGCTGATGATCCTGACATGCTGCGAAATATGAAATAGATACATCAACAAATAGAATTGGAAATCTACACTTACTTAGATTTACTTAAACGTCATACACATATAGCACAAAGTATTTTTAGGTAGATGTAACACTCCTGGCAAAATATAAGCCTCATGCTTTATAAATACAGAAGAAATCCAGAGAAAAACTGAATTGTACATTTCATGGAATTTTGTATATATGTATTTGGTCAATCATTTGTAAATCACCATCAGGTAATTGTAATTTTATTTCACCAAGATAAATCATATAAATATGAAAGTACACTTACAATATCGCCGACATAAAGATCAGGACACCGAAGGAGATGACGTCGGGTGCGAAGCTGGCGAACGCGGAGAAAATGGCGGAGATCAGCATGGAGAACAACATGACCGGTCTCCTGCCCTGTGTGTCAGCCAGCCAGCCCCAGAAGTACGACGTCAGGATTATAGCTGGAAATATAGATGGGCTGGCGTTATTCAGGGTGAGTGCGTCGGTAAAATGAGTTCCTGTAATTTGGTTTTCAAATTAGGGTCCTCTCGAGTTCATCATCATCATCATCATCATTTCAGCCGAAAGACGTCCACTGTTGCACAGGAACGGTTGTTGTTGTGGGGGAGGCCTCCCCCAATTGTCGCCATAACAACCGTTCCTATGCGACACGCATTCATCGGAATCCCGCGATCCTCATCAGATCATCAGTACACCTAGTGGGAGGCCTTCCAATACTGCGTCTTCCGGTACGTAGTCCACCTTTCGTCCCCATCGACCATCTGTTCTTTCTAATAGCTCATTGATTAATTAACCCCTAGAGTATTCATAAAAAAACCTTATTTGGAAAAGCATGATGAGGTCTAGTAGTTTTCAGCTGTCGCAAATAAATTTTTCTCAAAAACTTTTAAAGGTTTTAAAGAAACACGTTTTTCCTGGAACAAGTTTTGTGAAATATTCGAGTAAATCACGGAATTACCGAATGCTAACAGAGTTTTCAGGCGTTCTCTCTCATTTTCTGTATTGCCTCTTCATCAAACATCGCGTTGGATTGTGTTGACGATAGGCGAGTGGAAAAGCAGCCTTTTAATTGCACGATGCAGGATTTCGTGGTTTAGTTCTTATGCAACGCCATAGATGTCGCTACAGTAACAACTAGCTAAAGCTCACGTCATGTCCAGCCAGGCGCATTACTTTGTGTAATTTATTTCATCACCACTGCTCTCAAAACGGTGAAGGAAAACATCGTGAAGAAACCGGCATGTCCTAGAACCAAAACTCGAAGACATGTGACATTCACCAACCCGCACTGGGCCCGCGTGGTGGATTACGGCCTATTCCCTCTCCTAGAGAGGAGGCTTGAGTCCCAACAGTAGGAACATTAAAAAGGCTGGTGATGAAAGCTCATGTCAAATAGATATTATAACAGTCCGTACCTAAGAAAGGTATAGCAGAAAGCCATCCTCTTTGCTGCAGCGTCAGTTCCAGGTCGCACTGTGCAGCCGGCAGGATGTACCCCAGTGCCAAACTCTGCATGATCATGCCCAGCAGGATGACTCCGGACATAAGCATGTGGCAAATGTTGTACATGCCGAAACCTGAAACAATGGAATAAAAATATACTTTTATTTAATAACTAGATTTTGGCAGCGGCTTCACCGGCGTACATAAGATATAGCCTCTGTCACTCAGGAATACAGCAGCTTTTTATCGGTGAAAAAATGTTAGTAATCGGACCAGTACTTTCAGAGATTACCTCTTACAAACAAAAAACATACAAAACAAACTTTACCTCTTGTAGATTGCTTCAGTTGAGTAATTCGGACTGACAGGGTGGCGTTTTTTTTTTGTAGAAACACTTCAGCACTGAACCACCAGACTTAAGGGCTATTATTCACCGATACAGCATGGTGGCGTGACCAGTTGCGCTGCCATGGTATCCCAGTGGAATATAGCGCTAAGCTGCCAAACCAGACACCCTACAGACACCAAAGTCGCCACACATCTGAGCTGTTTGTGCCACCAAATTGGTTGGGCAGCCAAACGGACGTCAGGTGAGTAACTCTCTATAGAGCTGTATAAATTTTATTGGTAAAGGCGACTTGTCGTGCCGCCATGGTGTCTCGTTGGAATATAGCCCTTAGTGGCATTAGGCAGGCCGGGCAGGGCACATTGCTCGCAGAATAAATGATCAATAGGGCCGTAAGGTTCCGGAGTGGCGACTACGTATCGGAAGATCGGCGTTAGAAGGCTTCCCAGAAGGTAGAACGATAACCTGGTGAGAGTCACGGGAATCTGATGGAAGCGAGATGCAGAGGAGCGGTCGTTATGGTGATAGTTGGAGGAGGCCTAAGTCCTAATAGTGGACGTCTTTCGGCTGGCATTATGATGATGACGCGAAAATGATGACTAGTAGGTATGATATTGTTGGGATACATTTAATCCAAAAATGTATTACTTAGTCCTTATTGAGGTCATTATTATTATACACACAGCTATTCTGCCTTGACAACTGAAAGTGTCTTTGATCTGAGCATACCGGTTTGCGAGGCTTCTGGGATATGACCAAGACGCCACGGGGCGTCGCGATGCAGTTGGGGAACTTCTGGTTTAGTCTATATACATACATTATACTTTAAAAATAAATAATATTTCAAAACTTAAATTCTATATTAATTAGGAACTGACTTGTGGAAATCAGAATGGTAGCAGTTCTCCATCCGGTTAGCTGAGTGACGATTCTATAGACGAACGATGAAGAAGAAAAGAAACCGATGTTTAGATGATGGTAGTTAAGAATCTGGTGATTCTTGTGGATCTAGTGGTCTTTCTACAAGGTGGACCGATGACCTGGTAAGGGTTGCGGGAATTCAATGGATGCGTGACGCACAGGACCGTTCATTGTGGCGTCACTTGGGGGAGGCCTGTGCAACAGTCGTCTTTTGACTGAAATGATGATGGGTCAGTCTAGTGATGAGCGGCAGAATTAGTTTTTTGTGGCATTCAGTAGCTAAAGACAGAACTTAGCATTTTTGTTTGTAATCAATAAACTTAAAAACTAATGAACCGATTTAAAAAATCTTTTACCAGAAGAATTCCACTTTATCACTAAGTCGCATAGGTAGAGGCTAGACATTTTCAACTTTGACGCGGGCGAAGCGACTTGTTAATAACCTTAAAGAGTTGCAAGGATGTAATCAGAGAATTCGTAAATGGTAGTTGAAGAGATGCAATCAATCTTTGAACTGTGTGTTTACTGTTTCCTGATAGCTACAACCTAGGGGTCTTTAAGTCATGAGTGAATAGGTTCATATCATCATTTCAGCTAATATACGTCCACTGTTGGATATAAGCCTCCTCCAAGTGTCTCCACAATAAACGATCCTGCGCGTCTCGCATCCATTGGATTCCTGCAACCTTCACCAGGTTATCGGTCCACCTTGTAGGAGGTCTTCCAACGCTGCGTCTTCCGGTACGTGGTTCCACTCCAGAACATTTCGACCCCAACCGCCGTTTTGCGAGCAATGTGCCCTGCCCATTGCCACTTCAGTTTGACGATTCTTCGTGTTATGTCGGCAACCTTAGTTCTCCTGCGGATATCTTCATTTCTGATTCGATCACGCATGAAAAATTAAGATATCCGCAAGAGAACAGGTTAATTCTAGGCAAGTGTGCTTCATCGTCGCCAATATCATCGCTTACTATCAGGTGAGATAGTGTCCAAAGGGTCCGCGGATCTAACCATAATAATAAAAAAATACTTAATTTCTGTTTACAGTTCTCATGGAAAACTTTTAGCTCAATCTTCTATTTGCTCTATGTTCTCAAAAAATACAGCATTGTTATCATTATCTAATTAAAGTAACAACAATAATGATGTAAGTCGATAAGTACTGAATAAACTGTATTGTTATCTTTGTGATGTTCATCACCCGTGGGGTTTCCCAAATCATAGCGATTGTCTGTCTTATGACAACATTTTACATCAGATGGTTTAGAAGTTGTTTAAATCACGCCTTCTTTATCAAATATTTGCTATTTAAAACTGTTAATTTAATACTTACTACTAACTACGTATTTTTGACGTGTACACGTGCTGATAGTGGAGAGAGCAAACAGTTTTAGTTTTTATTAAACTTAAGATAAATTAAGCATGTGTCTAAACGTGACGCGAAAAAAAAAGTTTTAAAAGACATTTCGAAAAAAACAGTTTTAAAAGACGTTTTTATTATTTTACTAGCTTTTGCCCGCGGCTTTACTCGCGTACATAAAATACAGCCTATGTCACTCAGGAATAAAGCTGCTTTCTATCGGTGAAATAATTTCAGCAATCGGACCAGTACTTTCAGAGTTTACCTCCTACAAACAAAAAAAAAAATCATAAAAAAACCACTTTGCCTCTTTATAATACTAGTTTTTTTTTTTCAGTTATGTAAATCATTCAATGATTTCTCCCGCTCTATGACGGAGACGAAAACAGATTAAAGATTTTCAAGAAGATTTTCGTATAAAAAGTCATACCTATCATATCATATGCCCGTCCCCTGGTTCTAAGCTATCTCCCCACCAATTTTCAGCCAAATCGGTTCAGCCGTTCTTGAGTTTTTATATAATAGATTACTTTGTGAGTTAACTATCTCTTAGTTTTCTTTATTTATGTACTTAATGCTATTTGTACAGTGCAAGCACGTACAAATTTGACATCATTGTGTCAGCACTTTACTCGCTACGCGTGGTCTATATTTTAGTACACAATTATCACTCAAATCGCGTGCACTCATTATTTAGTTAGTATCATTTATCATTCAATAAACGTTATTATTACGTACCTTTGCCTATCATTCAAACTATTATCATTAAAAGGTGTAAAGACCCTACATCTTTTTGGTCCTTCGAGCTTCCGTATAAGCGGGACTATTTCGCGTTCTCGACAGTGTGAATATTCTGCGGGCACGTAAGTATAGCTCTTGCGACTACGACCTGTGGACAGAGTAACATCCGTCTACTGGAAATCAGTTACATTTTAATCCACCTTAGCATATTCGACCAATCATGAGCGCCAACATGGAAGACATTTTGGCCAATCAAGATCAGATCATTCAAGCCATGGAGCAGCAACTGCGGAACTTTAAAAAAGATTCAGCAGAACGCAAGACTCCGGCCAACATCAAGAAACGTTTGCAAACCCTGGATACATACTGGCGGGAGTTTCAAGAGAATCATGTTAGATTATGTGAGTTTGAAGATCGTGGTTATACCTACTTTTCGGAGAACTACTACAGCAAGACGATGACTCTCTACAATGAAGCTCGTGCTACTATCCAGCAATACAAACCACTCACCAGTTTGGAGAAGGGTAAGTCGCCTAGCGCTCCAGCAGTTCGTATATCAGATACTCGCAACCAAGAAACTGCGGATGAGCGACAGCAAACAGACACATTGTCGGTTGATCCAGATCAACTGAACATCAAGCCTAGTGGAAGTCAATCCACATCATTATTCAAGAAGATTGTCTCTCGGGGAAATGCCAGTAGATTAGAGGAAATGCTGCGCAAACAGAAGAGTAACTTTAAGGCTTTATCACGGGCAATCAAAGGCGTGGACATACAGAGCCTCTCCGAAAAGTGGGAATTCGAAGATGTGCTCAGAACCATTCAGACAAAATGGTCAACCATCGACGCCCTGCACTGGGAAATTGATAGTGAGATGTACTCGGAAGATGAAGATTATGAGCAAGAATATAACAAGTATGAACAACTGTACATTGACATTAAAAAGTTGGTTAATAGTAAGATGTATTCCGTTTCATATCGGGAAAGTTTTACACCGAAAATTGAAATACCTACATTCTCCGGGAACTATCACAAATGGATATCATTCAAGGACTTATTCCAGGAAGCAGTCCACAACAACAAATCTATTCCAAGTGCCCAGAAGATGCAGTTATTAAAAAGTAAGCTGAAAGGCGAAGCAGAAAGGATCATTCAACATCTCAATATTAGTTCTGAGAACTACCAAATCTGCTGGGACATCTTGAACCATAGGTATAACAACGACAGGTTGATCTTTACCTCTCACATGAACATACTACTGTCAATACCTACAATGCAAAACCAAGTCGACACACAGATCAAGAACATGTTCGACACCATCAATGAATGCATGAACGCCTTGAAAAATCTTGGCATAGATGTAATTGCCATGGGGCCAACGGTTGTGCATTTACTTACATTGAAGCTGGACAACCAGACCCTCAGTGAATACACTCAATCATTAGAAAATCCTAGAGCTTTGCCTGTTCTAGCAGATTTTCTAAAATTTTTGGAGAACAAATACACTGCTCTTGAATCAACACGACGTAAGCACCATACATCCAAATCATCATCGTCGTTATCTCCAAGTAGCAACAAAGATTCTGAACATCAATTCAACAAAAGGAATCAATCAAAATCAAATAATTTCAACAACAAAAACGATTTCAATAAACCGTTCCTACGCAGTTCCGCAGCAAAAAGTTGTGCAATGAGGACACAGTATTGTCCACTATGCAAAGACGACAGCCACGGATTATTCTATTGCAAACCATTTTTGGAATCTGGGTCAGACGAAAAAAGAAACACGGTTCAAAAGTTCAACTTGTGTAAAAATTGTTTAGTTGATCACAAAAATAAACCATGCCGTTCAGAGTCAAGATGCAGGGTATGTCAAGGAACTCATAACACCGTACTACATGATGCCCTACAAACAAACACAGTATCCAGGAACATGAATACGTCACCGTCTACGCCACGTGAAGACAAAACACGAAGTAACGTGACGCACGTTTCCAAAGAAACACTTATTGAAGTTCTCCTAGCAACAGCACTTGTCCGTATACAAGGTGCTGATGGGGAATATCACACAATGAGAGCTCTCATAGATCAAGGCTCTCAAGCCTCTCTCATAACTGAGAACGCAGCTCAAATCCTGAAACTCCCCCGCCGAGCATGCAAAGGTGTCATAGTTGGAGTCAGTGCCAGTCAAACTAATTGTAAGGGAGTTCTGAGCCTGGTAGCATCTTCATTACATACCAATTACACCTTTCAGACAGAAGCTGTTGTTATGAAGAAATTAATCAACAACTTACCAAATCACAGTTTCTCAAAACCATCGTGGGAATATCTACAAAACATCCAGCTAGCAGATCCAGACTTCAATGTTTGTCGACCTATCGACTTATTGCTAGGAGCAGAAATCTACTCGGAAATCATCATGCCCGGCATCATCAAGGAAAATTCATCTCTACCAGTCGCACAACAGACTCAGCTTGGCTGGATTTTAAGCGGAAATGTCAAGTCCTATCAATGCAACGTTGTCATGAACAATATAGAAGACATACAAAGATTTTGGAGCATTGAAGATATCACTGAGCCCGACACTAACATGTCCTCTGAAGACTATCAATGCCTTCAACAATATAATTCGGAAACAGTACGTCGAGACGATGGCAGATACGTGGTTAGAATCCCACTAAAGCCAGATATCAAAGAAAAATTGGGAGAATCAAAACGAAGAGCCGTAGCCCAATTTTATCAACTGGAAAGAAAATTTTCTAAAAACAAAAACATTTCCGAAGATTACAAAACATTCATTGACGAATACATCAAACTGGGTCACATGCGCGAGTGCATACGGAAGAATGTGCCGGATTGCATTTTACCTCACCTTTGCGTTCTACGCCCGGACTCGACAACAACAGCGTTGCGGGTGGTATTCAATGCATCAGCAAAAACATCGTCAGGCTATAGTCTAAATGATTTAATGTTCAGCGGTCCGAATCTACAACAGGATTTGTTTACACTAATTCTGAGATGGAGACAGTATGAATATGCAATGACAGCTGACATCGAGAAAATGTTCCGACAGATCTTCTGTAATGAAAAGGACCTACAGTATCAAAAAATCGTCTGGCGGGACTCGCCTAGACAATCTCTAAGAGAATACGAACTGACAACAGTCACCTACGGCACCAAGGCTGCTCCATTCCTAGCTATGATGACGCTAAAGCGTCTAGCAGAAGACGAACGTTCAAGGTATCCAGCAGCATCAGCTGTACTCGAACAATGTTTTTATATGGATGACCTCTTGGCTGGACACCACAGCCTGCAGGAAGCTAAACAACTCAAGGCCGACCTTATCGATTTGTTGAAATCTGGTGGTTTTAACTTACGAAAATGGTCCTCAAATAAAATCAACATTAAAGATGACGCCATATCAGACAACGAACAAGCATTCGAATTAAGGCATCAAGAATGCACGAAAACTTTGGGACTGCGTTGGCACCCCCAGGACGATCAATTCAAGTTCCAAATGAAGATAGACACAACATCATTGACACCATCCACGAAAAGATCATTACTATCTGATATTTCAAAGATTTTTGATCCACTTGGCTGGCTGTCTCCTGTCTCTACCAAATTGAAACTTTTGTTCCAAAACGTTTGGTCGTTGAATATTCAATGGGATGATGCAGTACCTATAAACATCAATGAAGAATGGTTCAAAATAAAGAAAGAGTTACCAGCAATCGAACATATGAACGTTCCAAGGTGGCTGCAGACGCCAAAAAATGCAAACATAGAATTACATGGATTCTGTGACTCATCAGTCAAGGCGTACGCATGTGTAATTTATTGCAGGATTATCAATCAGGAACAGGCAGAGAGTCAATCGCCAGTGACCATAGTTGCAGGGAAATCAAAGCTCGCGCCCGTGAGCAAATCAATATCCTTGCCTAGATTGGAACTTTGCGCTGCGCACTTGTTATCAAAACTGATGAAAGTGGTCCAGAACTGTTTATCAAGCAACAGAATAAAAATATACGGCTGGTCTGATTCAAAAGCTGTACTAGGTTGGCTTCAGGGTGATCCGCATCGCTGGAAACCATTTGTGGCGAACAGAGTAGCACAAATAACAGAAACAATACCAGCCAAAAGCTGGCGCTATGTGAAATCGGCTGATTGCGCGAGCCGAGGAATATCGGCGGACCAACTGCAACATCACCCTCATTGGTGGCATGGACCAGCCTGGTTATCAACATATAAAGAAAACAAGAGTCAAGACCTACCAACTTACGTCACGTATGAAGAAATCAGAAAGTCAGTGAAAAGCAACGTAATTCAACAAAATGAGGACATTGTTTTAAAATTATTAAACAAATACAGCAATTTCGATCGAGCAGCGCGCGTACTTGCATGGACTTTGCGCGCCATATCTCGCAATCAACTCAAACCAAAGTATTTGATGGTCAGCGAAATAAAAATCGCTAAACGTCTTTTAATTAAACAAATGCAGCTGGCGGTATTTAAGGAGGAGATGACGAGTCTCCGAGGTCAGAAGCAAATAGACTCGAAAAGCAGATTGCTGAAGCTGAACCCGTTCTTGGATCAAGAAGGACTACTAAGAGTCGGTGGCAGACTGAACAACGCGAAGATGAGCCAGAACATGAAACATCCACTCATCATTCCCAACAACACCCATCTCAGTGACCTGTTGATTGATCAAGGACATCATATGACACTCCATGGGGGAGCAAGGGTCACTCAAGCCTGGCTCCGTTACCAATACTGGATTTTGGGAGGAAACCGAGCCGTCAAGAAGCGTCTTCGAAACTGCATCAAGTGCCGAAGACACGATCCAATCAAACATGAACAACTAATGGGCGACCTTCCTTTAGCACGCAGTAATCCGACACGACCATTTCACCATACAGGGGTTGATTTTACCGGGTTTGTCGACGTAAAAGCAAGCAAGGGCCGAGGTGTCAAGACCACGAAAGGGTACATCGCTGTGTTCGTTTGCATGTCGACCAAAGCTGTACACATCGAGCTAGTGTCGGACCTGACCTCCTCATCGTTCTTAGTGGCTTTACGGAGAATGGCAGCTCGAAGAGGCACCCCAAGCCATGTCTATAGTGACAATGGCACGAATTTTGTTGGAGCAAGCAGAATACTTAACAAAGAATTCATAAACATCCAAGACACATTGGACGTCAATTTTTTCGAGGCAATTACCAGTATGGAGATTACCTGGCATTTTAATGCCCCCTCTTGGCCCAGTGCCGGAGGTCTCTGGGAAGCCGCCGTTAAGAGTTTGAAGTACCACCTCAAACGAGTGATAGGAGATCAGAAGTTAACGTTTGAAGAATATTCGACTTTGCTCGCTCAAGTAGAAGCATGTTTGAATAGCCGTCCATTATGCGCACTCAGCGAAGATCCTGAAGATTTGGACTGTCTCACACCATCTCACTTTCTGGCAAGCGGACCGACGTTAACTATCATTGAGACAGAGAGAGATCTACGGACAAGATGGCAGCTCACACAAAAAATATTTGATGACCTATGGAAGAGGTGGCGAGCGGAGTATCTGTGCCAATTATCAGCTCGCAGTAAGTGGCGCAAACCTCATCAGAATATGAAGATCAATGACATCGTCATCATTCACGACATCAATCTGCCACCGGGAAAATGGCCGATGGGCAGAATTATTGAACTTCATCCAGGGAAAGACGGACACGTCAGAGTAGTGACACTACGAACGAAAAATGGGACACTCAAGAGACCTATTACAAAATTATCCGTTTTGCCGATTAACGACAATAATCAAAGTCACGACACAGAAAAGGAGAACCAGGAACGTCAATCAAAAAATACACATGAATCAAAAAATAGAACATCCTCCAAATCATCAAAATTAAGCAACTTCATAATTACGACACTTGTACTTCTGATGGTTATTTGCCCAGGAACATGCGAGCACAAAATTTCCAAAGTTGCAGAGAATAAAAATATATTTTTTGATAAGCTAGCAAACATGAGATTGGAACGTGAAGAATGGAAACTCATCGTTTACTGCGATATGGCTCCATTTTGGCAAGGAATTAACCTACTGGGAAAGTTTGTCACTCATCTAGACAACATATGTTCCAGGGATCAAATATCACAATGCGACGTAGTCCGATTACAACTGCGTCACGGGTACAACGAACTTGAACACTACAACAACGTTTTACTTGGTCAGCAAGGTCAAGTTCGCCGACGTCGCGGGCTTATCAACGGCATTGGCTACGTTGCACATAGTTTGTTCGGAGTTTTGGACGAAACCTTCGCTGAACAATATCAGAAAGATATTGCTTTAATCAGGCAAAATCAAAACCATCTTAGCAAGCTGTGGAGAAACCAGACGTCAGTTGTGGAGGCTGAGCTAAATGTTATCAAGAGAATTGAAAACACGCTGGACAAGCAGCACAAAATAATCAATCAATACATTACCAAATGCAACACAGCCCTTAGTAAACTAGAAGATGAAATCCAACACACCAACAACAAAGCAGAATTTACATTATCAGCATTTATAGCCAATAATATCATGACCAACCTTAGAGATATCCAGGAGACACTAGTCGACACGGTGACCAATATTTTCTATGAGAAATTCAACTTTCACTTGTTGACACCGGCACAGTTGAAAAACGAACTGAATATTATAACCGGGCAAATCTCTAAGGACCTAACGTTACCAATTAATAATATTCAGACTGACTTGGCGAAGATATATCACCTATTGAAAGTGAAAGCGAGAGCTACCAGAGAGTTCCTGATTTTCGAAGTCAAAATTCCTCTTGTGAGCAGGGAAGACTATGAGCTCTACAACCTCATACCGATTCCACAACAAGCCAACGAAAGCATGGTCAACATAGTACCTGTAGCAACCCACCTAGCAATCAACATGCACAAAGACTCTTACATTCCGGTTTCTACAAGTGACTTACAAAGATGCATTCCATACGACACCGACGAGTACATTTGTCCACTGAAAAGGCCCGTCTATCAGATGACGTCAGACACCAACCTATGTCTGAAACACCAAGCCTCTAATCAATGTCAGACTGAAACGAAAGAATGTCGAGATAACTGGGCAGAATTGAACTTATTTAATTCATTCCTATACTTTTGTTGTGGACAATGCAATGTGCGAGTCATATGCGATGACGATATTACAATCGAGCAACTCAGCAAAACAGGTGTCATTACACTTGGAGACAGTTGCGTCATTAAAGACAGAATGTTTACGATTTACGCACACAAATCTCTATCCAACTCCATCAAAATGAAGATTGACGTCATGAACATAGAGATTCCACCAATAAATCACATAATTAATCTGTCCATACCTCTCATCACTCCAATGGAGGAGACAGATGATTTTAGAGAGCAACGAGAAGACATACAGACGATCGAAAAGGCACTCAAGGATATGAGATCCAATCAGGAGCTGGCGGATCAGGTGTCATCCCATGACATTCACCATTATGTCGCCATCTACACCTTGGCTGCAGTCGTCGTAGCTTGCGCCATCTTGTACGCATGGAGACGCGTGCGAGCGCGCCAGCCGCGGCCAGAGCGAGCAGAGGCATCAGAACAGGCAGAGACTACATCAGAGCGGGCAGAGGCTAGCGTGAGCTATGTAGCTCCCGCCACCACCACCGCAGCGGGTCGTCCTACCATCAGCACCACGAACAAAGGGTCTTCGCCATCCGTTCGAACTCAATTCAGTGACATACCTTAAGCTTAGTCTATTTAAGTTTGTAAACATAATATTGTTAGTTATCATTTTGTAAATCGTTATCATTCTGTAAATCATAATCCTTCATCTCATTCTCATATTTTCGGGCCCCGGAGCATGTACAGTGCAAGCACGTACAAATTTGACATCATTGTGTCAGCACTTTACTCGCTACGCGTGGTCTATATTTTAGTACACAATTATCACTCAAATCGCGTGCACTCATTATTTAGTTAGTATCATTTATCATTCAATAAACGTTATTATTACGTACCTTTGCCTATCATTCAAACTATTATCATTAAAAGGTGTAAAGACCCTACACTATTTATATTGTTTTTCGATTTATCTCTCGATATCTTCATTTAGGTAAATACGTGTCTCAATAAATCTTTCTTCATTTAAAAGTCTACAGATGGATAGAAGCAATAAATTGACATAGCACTTAAAGATAAGGGTGCAGCTACCTTTACAAATATAATGTTCATTTCCCATATCTACGAACAAGTTTGCAAAAGAAACTTAGTAAGTCCGCAGAAAAAGTTAGATTAAGAAACTCATTTTGGCATTTGTATAGTGAACTTATTTTTTATTTAGAGGGAAATAAAAAATAAGTTCACTATACAAATGCCTAGAGAGGAGGCCTGAATCTCAGCAGTGGGAACATTATGAGGCTGATTAGGTTAAGCTTTTATTGTAGAAAAAAAAACCTTTAGAAAAAATAGTCCTTCGAGCCGGATTCACTCTTTCAATTATCCAGCAATATCCAATATCTACACATATCAGATATCAGTTATGTGTTATTTATAAATTAAATTAGTATTCTAGATACTAATACAGTAATTAATATTAATTATTGCTTTGCCTTTATTGCGTTAGTGGGTCACAAGTGTTTGTTTATATATCAGATAAGTTTAAAGTTCCTAGAAATAGTAAATATTTGCGTTTTGACTGAACTATGAAAACTGAAAAATGGATGTACATATGTACCTAATGAATCACTTTTGCGACGCATTTAAGTCCGGTCTAAGTCAAAGTGTTTTTGGAAGAATTAACTAATCGAAATAAGTCATAAAAATTGTTTTTCAATAGTTTGAGAAAGAGTCACAAAGTCAATTAACACCCAAGAAAAATTATAAAATTTATATTTTTTGTTATTGATAGGCTCGCGTTTGACCACCATCTCACCTGATGGTAAGCGATGATGTGGTCGACGATGGAGCACGCTTGCCTAGAAGTAACCTATTCACTCTTGACTTAAAGACGCCTAAGTCGTAGCTATCGGGAAACCCAGAATCTGGCAAGGAATTCCACTTCTTAGCTGTACGAATCAAACAATTATACGACGCGTCGTAACGTATAAAATTGCAACTTCTATCTTGCCGTTTTGTACTAAAAAAACGCATGTTTTAATTAACTTAGATTGATATGATCTGTAAATGAATGAACTTTGGACATCGTCTGTCGGTCGTTGTCTTAAGTAAGACGATTGAGAGTCATTAAGATAGCAATTAATATTTCGCCGATCATATTGACTACTACTGTTTGCATGCGTTTGCTTATCTTAATAAAAACAGACTATTTACTTTTTACTTTCCTTTCGTTGATTTAATTTTCACTGTTAGTTTAAGATTTTAGTCCGAAATCATCATCTTGATTTTGTTTATTCGTTATTTAAAATTTTTTTTTAGTATTCGAAAAGTAACCCTCTGTTATCGGGGATAGGATCCAAGCTACCGGCGATCAGGACTCCAGACAATACCTCCTAACAATACGAATCTTAATCAGAAGTACTGTTTACTAAATCAAGCCCTTGATCCAGCCGTCCAACGAGGTCCTTCTGAGGCGTTGGTCGAGACTCGTGGCTATTAAGCCATAAGTCGACATGACTATAGGTATCTCTGAGCCATCATCATTAACATTCAGAGTCCGAATTTGCGCACTACCATATATTCTTAAGGCCTACTGTCCATCCACGTAGGCATAAATGTAGCTGCAACGATCTGACGCCACGACCTTGTCGCTTCGTTGACAAAGATGACGTTGCCGCTTCGTTGACAGAGTTTCAAAGTTTTTATATAGAAAGCTGTAAGCAGGCGTACATCAATCGTATATTACAAACACGCGTCTATGAAGCTTCACACGTTCGTGTCCGCGGACGTTAGTCTCTATTTTCTTATACTAATTCATTAAGTATAAGTATATCAATTCAGTATACATACACCACCATTTTTAAATTAGTACACATACTTAAAGGGCTTACTAGAAAAGCCCTTGTTATTTTATAAGTAAAATCTCAATAAATTATATTCATAAACAGCAAAATTATTAGCGTTGGTTTATGTCCCAAAATGTCACTCAATTTGTGGAAATATTGTGCAGGCTATTGATTAATGAATGAATAAGTGACAATTATTAAGGAAAAACACTGCCCGCAGTATTTTCTACCAGCAATTATTATGTATGATTGATTCTGTGATGAATTTACCTTTTCGTGGTCAATTTTAGGATATCGGTTTTTTTTACTTTTGACTACAAAAATATGATCAGTGACGGGTACAGATAGAGCCCCATTTTTTTGTGTACTAATTAAAAAGTAGGGGTGTATATCTAATACTTCTACTAGTTGCTTAAAATTAAAGTCCTGACAAGTATTATTTGCCTAAAAAATTATAAAATCTATCCAACTGCATTAAATCTTAATTACAATATTTGTGTCTGCATTGTGAAATCTGTTGCGTAATTATTATTTATCATTTCTCGTGCTAGTTAAACAATAACAATTTGTGGACCTGGACGTCACTCACCCGATAACAGCATGGCGTCATCGAGGGTCGCAGCTGATTTGTCCATCTTCTCGCCGCTCTTGTCTATTGACCCGTTCATCGCCATCTCGTCTTCTAGAACCTGGAAGAAGTCTTCAATGTATATCAAGCTTTATAGATGGAACACTGTTTAGAGACATACAAGTTTATTTTAAATTCATGGGCAATCTTTCAGGAGAAAATTGCATAACTCAACAAAATGTAGATGACAATTTTTTTTTCCTCAAATTTCAGACTTGATCTCTTACTAAATGTTTCTTTAACAAATTCCTTTTCATTCAGGTACCTTTTGAAAGTTTGCCAATGAATTCAAGTCTGCATAAAGATATTTCAAAAGTATCTAGCATCTCCGATGGATCTAAAACCACATGGACCAATTTACCAACACCTACAGAAAAAAAACTGACTGCAAAATTCAATGACCCAAAAAAACTATTTCTTCTTCTTCTTCCCGTTGATGAACGAATAAACCAAGTAATGGGAATACAACCTCCTATATTATTCTTCTTGCCCGGGTGCCCTTTGGACGCTACACAATAAAAAAAGCTTGAATTTCATTTGGTCCTTAGTTCCCTTGAAAAACTGACAATCACGAAAAACACTGGGTGACTTTGACAAGACTCGAAGCGGTGATACAAGAATATATAGCTAAAAGCGTGTTTAGTGTATTTCAAGCTGTTTTCCACAATGGTTTCCAGGTGTCAGAATTACCTCCACGTCGGGTACAATGTCATAATCATACGGTTTTTCTGCTGCCATGATTAACGGTCTTCAGTCTACTCGAGACCTAGAAATTTGAAGGTGATAATGGTTTTTTTTTTTGTTAAAATTTGCTAGTTTGAAGATAGAATGGGTGGTATGGTGGAAGTTTAGCAGCATCCTATTTTTGGCATCGAAATTACTTTTTAGTAATGCCTGAAAAGCAAAGCATATTAAAATTTTTCGCAGGGTCATATGTCCAGTTTGCGAATAAGGATTTTATGGAAAAGTTTGGTTTTTCAAAACCTTCGAGGAGTTTATTTGTTTCTTTATATTTGGACGTAACCTTATTGTTCTGGTCTTGATTATTTATTTAACCTCTGCCACTATATTTATCGAAGACATTATTATAATTGGGGTTCATTTCTTTCTTTCAACGAATTTGCATATTTATTTTTATAGTTCAAGCACTTTTAATTTTAATCAGTTTTTTATTTATTTATACCAACTTGTCAGTTGAGATACTATTTATTGTAATGTAAACAATTATTTTGTTCCAAACCCATCTGAAACCATTCAGCCTTCTCCTTATTCTTTATTTGCAAAGGCAAAGCATATATAAACTGCTGTTTTTTATCTACTACCTCTATGAAAAACTGTTCCGTATCAATCTGTACCTCATCCTAACTTTCATGGGCCCCATCAGAAAACTTAAAGTCACCCAAAGGGCAATGGAAAGGACTATGCTCGGAGTTTCCTTGCGCGATCGAATCAAGAATGAGGATATCCGCAGAAGAACCAAGGTTACCGACATAGCACGAAGAATCGCCAAACTTAAGTGGCAATGGGTAGGGCACATTGCTTGCAGAACAGATGGCCGTTGGAGCCGAAAGGTTCTGGAACGGCGACCACGTATCGGAAGACGTAGCGTTGGAAGGCCTCCTACAAGGTGGACCGATGACCTGGGCCTCAAGTCTGCTATTACAATAGTGTCAGAATGGTCTATCATTGATTCCATAATTGTTGATTTTGACATGTTTTGGTAATCTACTAATATAATGGCGTCATTATGACTTTCCGATGGTCAACCACTGACACTCCATTGAAAGAAATGGCATAGAATGGTAATCTCGTATATAATGACAAATGAATGTCTGACGTATGCGGTAATCTGCAAAAAATTGACAGTTCCTTTGATCAGTGACCTACCACTACGACGTCATTGCGCAATTAGTGCTGTTAATAAGCTCGATATTGTCATTCTACCACAATTCTATTACAAGACCATTGACCGATCAATGACCGATCATTATGAATTAGCAGATTACAAACTTTAAGCAAAATGACAATGGGATCGTGTTGGAATGACGAATTTATAAAAATAGCAGACCTAGGCCCCTGGTAAGGGTTGCGGGAATCCGATGGATGCGAGACGCACAGGACCGCTCATTGAGGCGACACTTGGGGGAGGCCTATGTCCAACAGTGGACGTCTTTCGGCGGAAATGACGATGATGATGATACTATAGTTTCGTGAATAAATATACAAAATTATACAAAGTCGACTGTAAACGGTGACAGGCCTGTTGGTCTAGTGGTTAGTGGCCCTGACTGCTATGCCGGAGGTCGTGGATTCGATTCCCACCCAGGACAATGTTTGTGTGATGAGCATGATCATTTGTTCTTTGTCTGGGTGTAATTTATCTATAATATGTATGTATTTAGAAATATATAAGTATATTTATCAGTTGTCTAGTACTCATAACACAAGCTCTGCTTAGCTTGAGACTAGACGGCGCTGTGTGGAATATTATTATTATTATTATTACTACACCGTCGAATAAACCTCGTTTTCCTTATTATCTTGTTTTGATGGAAAGTCGCAGTCCCGAACAATCTATCCGATATATTTAATTGTTTCGCGAAAAATTCCATTGACTTCAATGATTAAAGAATCTTATCAAATTTACGTGTTTGTCTACTAACTAGCACACGATAGCTTTGGGAATAATAACACAATAGGTTTTTTGTATTGATAATAATAAGTTTCGAAAAAAAAAGCAAATTGGCTATGCGAGGCGAATCGGACTCGCACGGGAAAGTGTTTTTTTTGTTAATGTTATTGTTTTTATGTGGTTTTTTAATAAGCGATTGTGTTATTTTTGTACGGCTCACGTTTGAGCTCTATCCCACCAGATGGTAGCGATGATGTGGTCGACGATGGAGCACGTTTCCATACTAAAATATGTAAAAAAACGGCAAAAAAAAGTCACGTTTCTTGTAGAGACGCTCTATTTCAACATTTTTCTAATACTGTTTTTAGTATTAATTGTTGTTATAGCGGCAACAGAAATACTCGTACATCATCTGTGACTGTTTATCACGGTTCTTAAGATACAGTCTGGTGACAGATAGACAGACAGTGGAGTCTTAGTATTAGGGTCCCGTTTTACCCTTTAAGATTCAAAAGATTCAAAGTATTTTATTTCAAATAAACCATTTACAGGCACTTTTGAAATGTCGAGAAGTCAGTCAGTCAGAAAAAATGATGCTAATTGCTCATTCCAAAGATCTCTATGGAGAAGAATGTGCAAGTGCAAACTAAATATATATTTATATCTTTGAATATAGAATTCTAATAGTAGTTTATGTGACTAGGGGATAAAGCAGTGTCTTTAAGTCGCGGGCGGCATGTTGAATTCCGAACGAAACGAAGGTTGCTGATTTTAATCCCGAACGATAGTGAGGGATTTATAAAATTAACTCCCGAGCATTGCGAGGGAGTTAATAAAGAAACCTGAGTGAAGTGAGGAATTTAAGCCGCCCAAGACAAAGACAGCTTTATCCCCGTGTTGCATACTCTACTTTTTACACCATCTGTGAGATAATTAAAACACAATTTGGTCGACCAAATCATATATTAGAGAAATATAAGTATTATATATTTACAAGTTCATCAAACAAACAAAATTCACTACTCCTCCTCCATAAGATTCTATAGTTTCAATTTTCTATAATGCTCCCGTGTCGTCAGCAGTACGCACGTTTTATTCTATTTTCTTTTTTTTTTTGCTAGTGGCCAGTTTGAATCATAGTGATTACATACTCTTTGGTTTGAATTTCGAGTCAACTTGTTCGATGCGCCTACATTTTAATTCACAATGTTGACGATTCTTGATGCTCCAAATTCCAAATGCTCAAAATTATCGAGCATGTGGTGTAAAAAAATCTTTTTACACCACCTGCTCGATAATGTCGTTTTATACGTCATACAAACCTCACTTAAAGCAAGTCATTCTATCCCTAGGGAGATAATGCAGTATGGCCGATCCCTAGGGAATAATGAGATTTGAATTTGGAGCATCAAGAATCGTCAACATTGTGAATTAAAATGTAGGCGCATCGAACAAGTTGACTCGAAATTCAAACCAAAGAGTATGTAATCACTATGATACAAACTGGCCACTAACAAAAAAAAGAAAATAGAATAAAACGTGCGTACTGACGACACGGGAGCATTATAGAAAATTGAAACTATAGAATCTTGGAGTAGTGAATTTTGTTTGTTTGATGAACTTGTTAATATAATACTTATATTTCTCTAATATATGATTTGGTCGACCAAATTGTCTTTTAATTATCTCACAGATGGTGTAAAAAGTAGAGTATGCAACACGGGGATAAAGCTGTCTTTGTCTTGGGCGGCTTAAATTCCTCACTTCACTCAGGTTTTTTTATTAACTCCCTCGCAATGCTCGGGAGTTAATTTTATAAATCCCTCACTATCGTTCGGGATTAAAATCAGCAACCTTCGTTTCGTTCGGAATTCAACATGCCGCCCGTGACTTAAAGACACTGCTTTATCCCCTAGTCACATAAACTACTATTATTGTATAGATCTATGGGTTTTCGTCCTGTGCAGATTTTATTAGTCATTTGAGGAAAAAGTATATCGTGGCAGTATATGTTACGTTATGGTTTAATTATTTAACTGGTTCGATATTCTAGGTTAATTTTGCTGTCAAGTACGAAATACAGGTTTAGAAGTAATCATAGATAGGCACCTACGTTACTACATTGACTTATAAGGAATGATGCCTTCTTGAATGTGTATTCTAGTGATGCTAGAATCTGACATCTGTAGATCGTAGAAGATTCCAGAATTAGATACATTTCTAGTTATATTTGGTAGGTGTAATGTGTCAGTGTATATGTAATAGCACTGAGTTTAGAGATAGGCTTAATTGTCCTCCATAGATAGAAATAAACTAAAACTCAAATAAAACACAGTTTTGGAAAATGTGAGCTTGTTTTTAAAATTTGTTAAAATATATTGACGAATTTTCCAAAATAAATGCTCATGATGCATTTATTTTGCAGTGATGATGACGCACGGGTATGGATGTCAAATAATGTTTTATAATTGATTACTGAGTAATAATAAAACGCATTAGGTCTCTCGAATGCTTGGGAGTTAATTATATAAATCCCTCACTAGCGTTCGGGATTAGAACTTTGCAACCTTCGTTTTGTTTAGCCATGTCACCCGTGACTTAAAGCCACTGCTTTTTTTCTTTTTTCATTAGTCACATAATCTACTATTGGCGAGTCGCTTTGTCCATGTGGAACTCGGTTAATATATAGGTATTTATATCTAGTATTATGGGAAATAATATCGGATACTATATAAGTTCCCATCTCGTACATGATCGACCTGCATGTCAGGTTTCTTTCATAGCGAGACGTAATTGATAAACCTAATCTGTTATGAGTATCAGCAGGAAATTAGAATTAAAAATCACAAGTCAGATGAGTAACAAAGGTATTTGTATCAGTAAATATACCAATAAACCTTGTCTGATACAGCCCGATACAGTATCTGTATTGTACGAATTATTTATAGCCGCTGCAAATGAATTATCGGTTTAAAAGGAGATCTAAACGGTACTAGGTAACGTAGTTACTAGGGAACGAGTTTGATTTATTAGAAGTATTGTTTTTGTTTAAATATGTCGACAGTAGAAAGGTAAAATCGGTTAACCGCCACTTTGGTCGAAAATAAGTAATATATTTTCGACTAAAGTGTCGGTTAAGCGATTTTACCTTTCTACTAATTATCAATGAACTCAATATTATTGAAGTCCTAAATATGATGATACTTTAATTATTATTTTTAAAACATACATTATATTCATAATAAAATTTATGAATGAGATAATCCTAATTTATGTAAGTATTGATCTAGTTTTTTTGAATGTAATAGCTTATTATTGATAACTAATGTAAACGTTTGCATAACGAATGGTAAAATGTAGCTGAGCTAGGTTTATTGTATTTTAAGATGTATGTAATAACCGTATATGCAAAATAAAATTCTATTCTATTCTAGAGATGATTAAAAGGGTTGCAATCTCTTGACTTGTCTTGTGGAGTGGTGCAATCCGGTCTAGCGGAACTGGTAATTACTAATCGTAACTCTTGCCAATGTACCTCTTGAATCATGTATTAACTCCAAAGGATTTTTATAAAAACTAGTGGAGTTTTTTCGGCCTAGCTTGAGTGATTCCGCTGGATCGAGATGCCATATTACCACGGTGAAAATGAGTTAGAGGTGGATAAGCCGATCTTCTAAAAATTGTTAAATATCAGTAACCACCGAACGGCAAGGGATTTTCCGACAGTTGGAGCAAAAGAACCAAGACAAAAAGTAAAAATAAACAACAGTGAAAGACATCGTTGAAACTGTTTCCCACTACCGTTAGGCGCGGCATAGACGGCAACTGGTTTTTAGTTAGTACAACACTAACACATCCTTTCGCTCCATCCAGATAAGGAGAAGTCATGTGATAACTTCCCACATAATAAAATTACACTATTTTCCATTTTTAATCGGAACCTTTAATCGTTAGTGATAGCGTGACGAGTGACAGGACAGAATGGAAGAAAAAAACGTGTTGCGCCGACCCCAAATAAAACGGGACTAGGGCAGGAAGATGATGATGATGAATCGGAACCTTTAAAAATTAAAACTTTACTAAGCTTCCTAAGTGACATGTTTTATATCCAAATTAAAGTGATCAAATAGTCTGTCAACTAAATACTCTAAGATATGTGCTTGTAATATCTTCTTCTTCTTCTTCCTGCCCTTATCCCATATTACTTGGGGTCAGCGCAACACGTTTTGTTCTTCCATTCTGTCCTGTCACCCGTCAAACTATCACTAACTCCCTTTTCATTCATATCACTCCTCACACACTTTCACTTTAGACCAACTTTTTCATAATTTCCATCACAGTTATGAAGCTGATTATTTTATGCATAAAAGTACTACTCATGAAAAGTCAGTTGCAAAAAAAAAATCTCGACAAAATCATGTACGTTTTTAAAAAAAAATTTTAGATTGGTCTGGTCGATCATTCTCAAAAAATCAGAAAAAAATTCATAACTCGAAAACTATGAAAAGTCGCGGAACATACATGGGGGTGATTCGGATACCCCACGATACGAGGGACCTAAATTTTATTTTTGGACGCCAATGTTCTGACCACCCTGTATAATATAAAAGGAGAAACTGACATTAATGCATAGCCGAAACTAATGGGACTTACTTATGGCTCCGAAACGTGATCGCTTACAATGGGCCTCATAAGAAGACTTAAAGTCACCCAAAGGGCGATGGAAAGGGCTATGCTTAGAGAATCCTTGCGTGATCACATCAGAAATGAAGATATCCACAGGAGAACCAAGGTTACCGACATAGCTCGAAGAATCGCCAAACTTAAGTGGCAATGGGCAGGGCACATTGCACGCAGAACAGATGGTCGATGGGGACGAAAGGTTCTGGAGTGGCGACCACGTACCGGAAGACGCAGCGTAGGCGTCGGCCTCCAACAATGTGGACCGATGACCTGGTCTGGGTCGCGGGAATCCGATGGATTCGTGACGCACAGGACCGGTCGTTGTGGCGACGCTTGGGGGAGGCCTATGTCCAACAGTGGACGTCTTCCGGCTGATATGATGAAGATGATGATGACTGGGACTAGGAACTTGACATTTTGCACAGTTTCCATTTATGATGTAGGCGAGCACTGAGAAGGGATTTTCCAAAATTCACCCCATAAAGCGATGAAAAGGTTGTTTGGATAAATCTACTGTCACGCCGGCGAAGACGCTGGCAGAAACTAGTCTTAAGATAACTCATAATTTACGATCCCTCAAATGTCTGTAATGCCTCCATTTCACGTGGTCTTTAAAAAGTTTTTAGGGGCCACGTGCCAAACGGTAATGTCGTCATCCTTCGGACCGTTGCGTCTTACATAATTTTAGAAGCTGCTTTGTATATTCATGAGAGGACGAACGTCATATTCGTGACTTCAGCCTTCATATTACCATATTACTTTAGGCAGGACGTTGTGTGTGCGCTTTATGGCCATATTAAGTTAAGCAAGCTCTTTGAAAAGATATTTAGGCCTCTACTCGGCAGGGCGTTATGAGATGGAATTTAGGGCAATATCTGAAGTGGAACACGGTCAAATTAATGTCAACTGTTGTAGACGGGAGACTGAAATTACCATCAATTAAATATTGAATATATACTACGATATATTTGTTATACGCACTAGATTATGCGTGCTGAACACTCAGTTGTATCGATTCAGGCTTAATGTAGTCGCATGAGGCAACGGCGTACTCGCCGCCGCCGCCGCCGCCGAGATTCTGATCCCGATTTCTGGCCACCGTAGGCGCGGGCTTGCGGACAATGAGCAATGGGTAGCTCACTGTCCGGCCGTCCGGTAACTGTCCGGACCAAGCCCAAGTCGTCGACGGCGCGCACTGTTCCCGCGCGCCTCAAGGAGTTGCCAGCAACAGCAGGGACCCAGCCGGGTCGAAGCCTACTGGGGCCAGGGATATCCGAAAGGGCGCTCGAGCCCCGGTATGAAGGCTAGAAGGAACGGGGTGGGTCTTTTAGTCAGTAAGAGTCTGACACTATCTCCCGCTCCGCCAAAGAGCGGGGTTGTAATTGGATGACTTTTTCCCACCATAAAAAAAAAGGCTTAATGTAGTCCGTACACCTTGAACATTACTCTGTCGAACGAAACGCATATGTGCCATGAAATTCATGGTGCTTAAGACATTTTGGTCGCGAAAAAAGTATCCTCTAAAAACTACGAGTCTTTTAGCACTGCATGTTTTAATAGTTCTGTTCGACGATATAATGCTAATGTAGCGCTGCAGTGAACTTTTGTTATAAAATAACTTTTTAGTATTTTAATGAATAGTTTCCATGAACATGCTTGTCTAGCAGTAGAATACAGTAGGTAAGTCTTTAGCTACTACAGGTACCGAGAATGCAGTGGTGGCCGAGTATTAAAGGTCCCGACTTATGGGTTGTAGATCGCAGGTTCAAACCCAGTCAGGCGCATTGCTTTGTATAATTTATTTCATTATCACTTCTCTCAAAACGGTGAAGGGAAACATCGTGAGGAAACCATGTCCGAGAACGAAAAATTCGAAAACATGTGACATCCACCAACCCGCACTGGGTCCGCCTGGTGGATTACGGTCTGTTCCTCTCTTAGAGAGAAGGCCTGCGTCCCAGCAGTGGGAACATTATAAGGCCAACTATGCTACGAAAGCTACAGCTGTAGTTTGAGAGACTTTGAGTTGGTTTGTTTTGTATCTCAAGTATTGCTGAGCAAAATGGAGCTGAGATTTTTTTTGTAGTATTGATTTATTTATTACCGAAGAAGTTTGACTTGATAAATTTGCTACCAAATACTTCAAAAACATTAGAATGTTTACATCCATATTCTAAAAATTCTAAAAAATAAATCTCCATTATTCCCACTGAAGGACTTTGTATCCAATTATCCATGGTCAAAAATAAATTTAAAAAAAGAACTAAGATTATAAAGAGGTAGTTTGTTTTTTTTTTGTTAGTAGGAAGTTATCTCTGAAACTGGTCCGATTGTTAATTTTTTTTTTCAATAATAATAAGCTGCTTTATTCCTGAGTGACATAGGCTATGTTTTATGTAGGTACGCAATCGAAGCCGTAAGCTAATAATATTATGATAATAATGTTTTCCAGTTGCATCACTCATGCTATTATTCAGTGCAGGTAAACAAAATATTATCGAAAAGTGACAGTTAAGACGTGAAAGGTTATAATTTATTAAGACATTAAGTTCACCTACAGGGTTAATGCTCTTTTGGGACTAAATTAGATTACAGTGTCGTATTTTGACAGGTTAGGGAACTTTTTGGCCATTTTAGATTACAGTGGGTGTTATCGCATTTTGTCAGGTTAAAGCACTTTTGGTCAGTGGGTCGTCTTAGGGGCGGATTTCCATTTTAGATTATAGTGGGTTGTATCGCATTTTGTCAGATTTTTGTGGCCAATTTAGATTACAGTGGGCTTAACCTCTCGTGTGCCGTAATTAGAGACACAATTAAAAAGCCGTTGTGTCTCGCGTGGATCCACGTTTAGACACACAACGGGTTAACCTTTCAGATACCGTCAATTTGAGACACAATAGTAAGACAATAGACGCGCGAACGCGAAAAGCGTTCGCTTGTGGTTCAATGAATTCAAACGCATTTTGTCAAGGGTTGAATTTTAATTTTAGGAGTTTTTACTTATGCAAATGAAGACACTGAATTAAAAATTTCCATCAAATAGAAATCTATTTGATGGACTTTTTGACGAGCATTTATCGAGAGAAGTTTAATGGCTGTTTTTACTCGCTCACTTTTGCTCGCAAATGGTTTTCTTGTGGATACTTTGATGCAATTGTTGCAAAACTAATGTACTTAACTAGTTTTGTATCTAAAATGATATTTGAGATTCCTACAAAACTATCAGTCTAACTATTTTTTTTCATTACCTACATAAATTTTTCAACCGAACAATAAATGCATAATCGTTGAAACAGGAGCAATCTCGCGGTAAAATGGAGCTGAGAATTTAACTGTAGTATTGCTACTTCAGCGAAGATTGTCGAGAAGGCCAATTCGATCGATACATGTGCTGCTAAATACTGCAAAAATATTAGTGTTATATCCGAATTCTAATGAGAAACAAAATGACTGACTGAAAGTGGAAACGAAATATTTTGTGAACTTTACATAGGCTTAACGGACAAACCGTGCGAAGTAATAGAAAAAAAAAACTTGAATTAAAGCTAAAATACTTAATAGGAGCGTAAGACTTTTTGAATTAAGAATTTCTGGTTTGCGCCTCAAAGGACCAAAAAAAATTTTAGTGCTTACGTTTAAGCAGTCAAATCAACGCAATACGAGGAACGAGAGCCATTTGATTTATTAGATCAAGTAGGTTCTCTCTAGGGTTTGGGAATTCCCGACCATTTCAAAGTCCCGGGACACGAGACAGCCTATAATCAAAGTCCTGGGAATCCCCGGGACTTCGAGACTTTTGAGATTGTATGTTTGTATATTTTTTTTTAATGAAAATATTAATCATGATAATTTCTGATGAAATGTATTAAAATTAAAAATAAACTGAGCAAGTAGGAGTCGGACTCGCGCACTGAGGGTTCCATACAAACTTACTTACGTAAATAGTTGAATTCCCGAATGGAGTCGAAGATTTTTTCAAATAGCAAATTTTTTTTTTTGTTCGTATCAACAAATTTACTGTTTTCAGGTTTATTCCTATACCTGTTCTATAAGACCTTGCTTTATGCTAAATTTCAGAATTCTGGATCAACTAAAAGTACCTTGTAAATTTTGATTCATTTGAGAGTGTGGAAAAATACGTTTAGTCCCGTTTTTCCTATAAAAAAAGCATTTAAAAAGCATTTTTTGTTTTGTAAAAATCAACATTTATTAAACCAAAAAATATATCCTTATAACTATAACGTTAGTTTCAGTCTTGATAACTGTTGTGTTTATTTCTTATAAAAACAATCAGATTCACTTTTAAGCAGTTAAATCTTATACTTTATAAAACGCACTTAGTTAAAAATCATACTAATTCTTAATACCTAACTTTGCTATTATTGGTAATTCGACTTAATCACAACATTGTTAATTCTCTTAATTACAGATTTTTTTTCATAATTAAATGGCGCTTGGCTTCTTCTTATTTGAAATTTTGACCATCTTGTCTCGTCTCGAGTCTCGACACGAAAGTCCCGGGACTCGAGACAACTAAAATTACGTAAATTCCCGGGAATTCGAGACACGAGACGTCCCCGGACCCAAACCCTAGTTCTCTCTTAATTAGATGATGGTTTTCGTATTTAGAACATTTGTTCTTGATTCGGTTTTGTTCGATTAAGTTTTGTTTTTCTTTTTATATTTCTGAAAAGTTAATTTACATTCATAAATATCTATCGATTAAGATTAAAATCGATTAAGTTATTATTTTTTTCTGGAAAGTCAATTTTCACTAGTTTTGAGGAGATTTATGACTTTTAGTCATAAAAGTTGACACATTAGATAACAATAGGAGCAATTGTGACATTAGTCATTCGAAATGTTAAAAACAAATTCAGTAAATAACCTCAGCTGAGTCAAACGTAAATATTTTTGTGCGTGACTTCCACTTAAGCATAATACATAATTAACTAGATAAGCAGTGTGTAATTAACTTATTAACAGGTTTTAATTAATAATTAAATTATTATTAATTAATTATAAGGGCTCATGCAGGGACTCTAAAAACTAAATATATACTACTGGTCCCTACAGACAGCAAAAAGAAGAATCCGAATCCGATTGTAGCTCCACCTAACGGGTCCAATTGTAATATTAAACCATTCAAGGACCCACTAAAAAAAAATCACACAAAATTTCAAGTCGGTCAAGCCGTTTAGGATGAGTTAGGTGAGAAACACACGTACAGAAGAATTAGGTCTAAAGATTAGCCTACACTGTCCCGCTACTAGGCAAAGCCCTCCCTCCATTCCATTGTTTCCGGCTATGGGACGAGCGAGAGAAATTGTCAGACTTTTACAGACTAAAACCTTGGTTCCTTCAGTTGCGCTTTGCGTTTCAGGGTTACGGTGAATGACCTTCCCCCGGAATTAGTCAAATTGAAACAAATGTTTTTAGTTTGACTTGCTCAAAAGATTTTCAAGCTTTGACAAACGGAGGCCCTACCCTCGTGGCAGGGCCTCTGTTTGTCAAAACCTCTCATAACGCGACCCATTTTATAACCTAATCTGAACTGTTAAAAGGAAGGAGCTTTATAGCTCCATCCCGCTTTCTCACTCGCACGCCTGACTTATTAACACGTCATGATAAGGTCCCAAGTCTTTTACCTAATTAGTTTATTTTTATCCTCATGAAGTCATAACAAGACATCGAATCATATCTTACTAGCCTAGCCAGTTCCTAATAATATATCATTATATCAGCTTATTATTGTTTATAAAATAATCTTGAATGTGTTCATCAAAGCCACGTATTGCGGCAAGGTTACCTTGCATCACTCAGTAGCGTAAATAGGCGGGGGCGAAAAGGCTCCAAGCCCACGACTTCGCGCAGACTAGGGCTGTTTAAAGGGGCCTCGCGCCGACCAGGGCTGTTTAAAGGGGCCTCGTGCAGACCAGGGCTATTTAAAGGGGCCTCGCGTAAACCAAGTCTCTTTAATTCATTAAACCCCAAGCGAACGCCGGCGTTTGCTCTCTCATTGTCTTTCTATTATGTCTCTAATTAGGGTATTCGTAAGGTTAAAGGGGCCTTGCGCAGACCAGAACTCTCACTGTGTTTCTATTGTCTCTAATTACGGTATTCGAAGGGTATTTCGTGTACCTAACAATACTAATGATCACAAGTTATGCGGGGTTGGATTTCCTAATTTTTTTTTTCGAATTTGCACCAGATGCACCAGCGCCCAAGTTTAAATTAGTCCAATCTACGCACCTGTTATCACTTGTATGGTTAATTACAAGATTACATTATGTAGATTTAAAATTATCAATCGTATTAGGCCTAGTGTCCCAGTTTCTTCGACTTATCTACATTCTCGTATTAGTTAATGAAGATAATTAATTAATTAATTAATCAATCATTGAAGTCAAAGGACATTTTGTTGACAGTATTAAAGATAGTATCAGATACGCGTAATTCAACACACAGCTGAACACAAAAAACATTTGGTCTAATTTAAAAAAAGATAGAATAGGTAATAAATAATTTATGGTATTCTAATTTCAAAAAAGCCGTCATTTTGTAAAGCATAATTTCTCACGCCATTTTTTTTTTAAATTTCGTTTTAATTTCTTTATTTATGCAGACTACTTAAAAAGTTGGATGGCAAAGGTAGGTTTGTATTGTACTTTCTATACTATCCTAATAAATACTTAATATTATAATTATGTTACAGTTCAAGTGAAATTAGATGTAATAAATGTTTAAAAAATTACCAAACAGGTGAATATTTGCAATAAAAAGCTTATATTTCAGAGAGACATTGGCTATAATTTATAATAGGGGAAGTATCAATATCACGAGAACAAATAATAATAAATGATTAAATAATAATTAAGTTTATTTTCCACCACAGAGTATTTAATTTTTTTGTATTTAATAAATTTTAGTTGATTATAGGGACTGGAGCCTAAAAGGGAAACCCTGTATTTCAGGTTTTCAGGACACTCGCACAAAGTTACTGGCAGAAGCTAATTATTTAATAAAAAATAAATGCATTATGGTATTTTATAATATTTTTCCTGGGCCGTTTTAAAATTAGCTGTCACTTTGTCAAGAAATTTTCCCGCCATATTTTTTTTTTCACGTTTGATATAAAGTTTTTATTTGTTTTATTTATTTTATTTATAAAAAAAACACGTGCGTGTACTCACTTATCGACAAGTTTTAAGTAGAAGCGCGCGGTGTTGTGCATGCTATGCCACTGAACATAACACTGATTACTTTTGACTGTCTCGCCTCAGTTTTATTTCGGATAGTATCGTCAACATCGTATTACTGATAAGAGTTCGCGAACCGTTTCGCTTGAACTTTGGGCGTTCCAAACAATATGAGGTTATCACGATGGAATATTTTCGAAAAAATTAAGAACAATGTATGATTTAAGCAATTTAACATCCTGCCATGTTTGAAAAGAATGAGTTCCTGTAAAATTGAGAGAAAATAAAAGACCTTTTTTGACGACATTATATTATTCAACGCGCCAAAAAAATGAATGTTTTTTTTTTAATACTTTATGTAATTTAATTATTATTTTATTGTTTCTTTTCAAATTACATTCTAAGGTCTTACTCAAATGTCAAAACGAGCCTTTTATTTTTACAATACTCGTAGTGATGGTACTTTATAGTCGTTAATTTTCTTGCCTATACGTCATAGTAGACCTAGTTCAGACATGTTTATTACTACTGACTGATAATAATTATTTCATAATCATCAGTCATATTCAACAACTCAGCCTTAATAAATTCAAATCATTTGTAAAGCGAAAACTTTGCCAAAAGGCATTTTACACTGTAAAGAACTATGTTGAAGACGAAAAGGCTTGGGATTGACCTGCTCCAGCATGCTCTAATTTTTGTAACTATTGTAACTTTTGTTTTATTTATTTTCAATTGTGCTTTTTATTATTTTAGTTTTTACAATTTGACATTCTAAATTATTTTTATTTTACAGTTTGACATGTTTTTTTTATTTTTTTGACTTATAAATTTTTTTTTGCGAAGTTTTACGTTTTGTAAACTATAATTTCCTTTTATTATTGTGAATGTGAGGACTTTGTTGATTACTTTTTTTTCTCGTAACCGTAAATATCATTTATCATTTTATCATTATCATTTATCAATCGAAATGACGTCGATTATTGTATATAATGTTTAATTAAAGTCAAAAAATGAATCTACCTCAGATAGGTAGATTCATTTTTACTGGTTTAATAATTATATTGTAATATATCTACTATTTCAGCCAGGCTTTTTCTGCTCTCAAGATGGTGAAGGAAAACATCGTGAGGAAACCGGCACATGTCTTCGAATTTTTGGTTCTTGGACATAGAACCAAAAATTCGAAGACATGTGACATTCACCAACCTACACTGGGCCCGGGTAGTGGATTACGGCCCATTCCCTCTCCTAGAGAGGAGGCTTGAGTCCCAACAGTGGGAACATTATAAGGCCGACTATGCTATGCTATCTATTATTTATTTATTTTCATTCTGGGAACTTAGGATCCTGTGATTTTAAGAGTCTAAAAAATTATATTGACATATATTATTAATTTTTTACTCTAGGAACTTAGCATCCTTTGATTCTAAGAGCGTAGGTCGTTATAATCAATCAATCAAAATCTTAATTGGCTAGAATAATTGTACCTACATAAGGTGTCAAATAATAAATTTGTTTCAGCGTATCCTGCCATAAAATGGCGTGCTGAACTACATACTGAACTTACTGAACTTACAATCAGTGATGTCAATTAGTCTAACTTACACAAATTCAGATTCTATTGTCTTGTCTTCTTTAATCTAGGTTTAAATAACAATAGCTTGAAAAGTATTTTTTTAAACATGGTCATCGTTAAGCCAGTAAACTATTTGGTAAATGATTGTAATAATCGACATGTAGTATAATGATTCTTAAGTAATTTTAATTGACATACAGGTGAGTGCAAACAAATTGTTCTATTTCACATTTTCATCAATGTGACAAGAGATTTTCCCACCATTATGGAAATGTCCTATCTTCATTGTGTTAAACACAATCGTCACTACGTATTTTTTTCTCGTAAAAAGAAAAAGAAAACGTAGTAACGGTGAATAAACTTATAAAATGGCTTTATTAATAGTTTTGTCTGGATATAAACTGGAATCATGCAATACTTACTCGTAAGTCCGAAATGGCACTTCTATATTTATATAGGTATCTATGTTACCAAAAATTTCAAACGTAGGTAAGATTGTAAAGTATCGCAAGAATTTGTTAACATTTTTTTTTTCTAAATAATGGTTAGAAAGTAATGAATTTGTATGTATTTTCTTTGATTTTCAAGTATCGCAGTTTTTTGACAATTGTTGTTAAAGTTGATTTTATTTTTCACTAGCTGCACCCGCGCGGCTTCGCTCCCGCTCTTCCCTACTTCAGCCTACTATACCCTACTCTACCCTACTATACCCTACTCTACACTACTCTACCCTACTCTACCCTACTCTACCCTACTCTACCCTACTCTACCCTACTCTACCCTACTCTACCCTACTCTACCCTACTCTACCCTACTCTACCCTACTCTACTCTACCCTACTCTACTCTACCCTACTCTACCCTACTCTACCCTACTCTACCCTACTCTACCCTACTCTACCCTACTCTACCCTACTCTACCCTACTCTACCCTACTCTACCCTACTCTACCCTACTCTACCCTACTCTACCCTACCCTACTCTACTCTATCCTACTCTACCCTCCTCTACCTTACTCTACCCTACACTACCCTACACTACCCTACTCTACCCTACACTACCCTATTTTTTTTTCCATAAGAACCTTCTCCTCATAATAACGAACACAACAAAAAAAAAATTAGCGAAATCGGTCCAGGCGTTGTTGAGTTATGCGCTTACCAACACATTTTGCGATTCATTTTTATATTATAGATTATTAGACTATGGAAAGATCTAACCTATATATTTTATACCAATGAACTAATATAGAAATAAGAGCTACAAACAAATATTGTAGAACAAAAGTTGTCATATATTGATAAACTATTATGTATATTATCGTTTACAAAACGATTTTTTCATAATACATCGACAAATATAATGTAATAAATATTTAAGTATTACAATCATATGGAGTCTGGTATTTTTCGGTGACATATACCTACACAACTATAGTTATGAATTGAAACAGAATACCTATGGTTACCTTGCTATGGTGGTGCAATTACTCTAAGTATAATTATTAACTAGTGCGCCTCACCATCAACGATTGCATCACTGCTTACCATCAGGTGGGATCGCAGTCAAGCACTGGCTTATATCATTAAAAAAAAGTATACTTTTTTTTTAGTTTTTAAATCTAAACATTTACTTTCGAAATAAGTCCTTTTTACTAATCAATCACCCATCTCCATTTACATGCATGTCTATGGTACTCACTTTTAAAAATTCCGCACTGACCATAAACAATTTTTTCCTGCTACTCATTACACTGTCAAATATATTTTAAAACTGATTAATTTTGAGAGTTCGACTGATATTAAAATATAATGGTTGTACATCTGACTTAAGATAAGAAACCGCAGGAGGGCTGCACATATCAGTTGTCTTGAACTTGGGGTCGGTTTTAACGACCGTATACTTACATCATTCTGTAGCTAAGTAGGATGTAAAATTTTGAATTTGTCAGAGGATGATTCTTTTTTTTTCATCATCTTTTGTCATCATCATATCAGCCGAAATACGTCCACTGTTAGACATAGGCCTCCCCCCAAGCGTCGCCACAAGTACCGGTCCTGTGCGTCACGCATCCATCGGATTCCCATATCTTCTCGTCACACAACATACCACAGTGTCTCAAGACGATATTCTGTGCGTGTTGCCAGTGATGACATATGGCTCCGAAACGTGGTCGCTCACAATAGGCCTCATCAGAAGGCTTAAAGTCACCCAAAGAGCAATGGAAAGGGCTATGCGGAGTTTCCTTGCGTGATCGTGTCAGAAGTGAAGACATCCGCAGGAGAACCAAGGTTGCCGACATAGCTCGAAGAATCGTCACACTTAAGTGGCAATGGGCAGGGCACATTGCTCGCAGAACAGATGGCCGTTGGGGCCGAAAGGTTCTGAAGTTTCGACCGCGTAACAAAAACCTCCTACACCGCGTTGGAAAGCCTCCTACAAGGTGGACCGATGACCCAGTGAAGGTTCCAGGAATCCGATGGATGCGGGACACACATGATCGTTCATTGTGGCAACACTTGGGGGAGGCCTACGTCCAACAGTGGACGTCTATCGGCTGAAATGATCATGATGATAATGAAAACTCTTGCTAAGATTCTGTATGTTTTTATAAAGCTCTTCCAGTAAATAAAGGCTATTTTATGTTGTTTATTTATTACGAAGTCTATATTTCTGTATTACTCATGAAGACTGTTCCCCTAGACATAAAAAAAGCCGAAAGTAAATTTTCCTTCAAACGTAAAATTCGGAACTACTACTTGAAGTCCTCTCAACCTTATTTGGTTCTTCGTCAGAATCTTTAAGATTTGATATTTGTCATAGTATTTATTAGTTTATTATTTTAGCTTATATATTTATTTTATTATATATTATACATAAGTAACTTATTTTATTTTATTTATTTTTTCCGTTTCAACTGTTTGTTATTTGTTTATTGAATTAAACCTACCACAGTGATGTCTTTTTTAAACCAAAGGTTGACTGGGAGAGAATGCCTTGTTGCATTAAGTCCGCCTATGTACCACTACTGTACATGAAGTTTAAATACATAAATACTATTTTATGCTAACGAGCTGTTACTAGTCGATGTGATTAGATGCACATTTTTCATAAAATATTTTGTAAGTAAATATGCCATTGGACCCACATTGGCTGTCAGCTCTGTGTGCTGTCACATTGGTTCCAAGGGCGTTTATAAATTGTTACATTTACGGTAATTGGTCATTAGTAATTATGTATGCAAAAACCAAGTTTACATACGTATGAATCCAATCGGTAGAATGGAAATTGATAGCGCATTTACAGACAAACTCATTTCGCTTTTCGATGTGGATTATTATTATTTCGTTTATTAATAAATATGCATATAAATTATATTTTTAAATCTACACTAATATAATAAAGAGGTAAAGTGTGTGTTTTTATATTTTTTTTGTTTGTAGGAGGTAATCTCTGAAAGTACTGGTCCGATTGCGAAAATTTTTTTCACTGATAGAAAGCTTGGCGATAAGTCCCCTCTTTGAGGCGTGGCTGGAAAGACCTCACGGCGTCCTAACCTTCCGCATGACACAGGTCCTCACCGGAAATGGCAAGTTCGGGAGGTTCCTGTTCCGAATTAAAGCGGAAGTGACGCCCGGGTGTCGCCACTGATAGAAAGCTGCTTTATTTCTGCTGTGGTCTTCCCGTCCAACTATAATGGTGTTTTCAAGGCTAGAGTGAATAGGCTCCTAATAAACTAGTGCGCCTCACCATCAACGATTGAATCGTTTATATAAATGAAAAAAAAAAAACGCAAAAACGCAAGTCGCAGAGCATGACACGCGAATATTACCATCATACTATTAATATTGTTGTCTGTATTCATTTTTATTAACATATAAATTATATTCGGCAAGTGCGAGTCGGACTCGCGTCCTGAGGGTTTCGTACAAACTCACCTATGTAAATAGTCTCGAAGACTTTCCGAATCGCCAAAAAAAAAAATTTTTTGGCGTAATAAAAAAACTGTTTTTAGATTTATTCCTATACCTTCATGTATACCTTCATGTATGCCGTTGCTTTATACCAAATTTCAGGATTCTGGGTCGACGGAAAGTACCCTATGATACTTGATTCCCTTGAAATAGACGCTTTTTGTGACATAAACGGCTATATCTATTTTTTTTTTCATTTTAAAGTTTTATTTTTTCACAGCTTTAAGGGACTACAGATTTGAGTATATGGTTTTAATTTCAACTCGTTATCTCTAGGCGTTCCCGAGGTAAAGGTTCTTGATAGACAGATAGACGAACAACTAAGTGATCCTAAAAGGGTTCCGTTTTTTCCTTGTGAGGTACGAAACTCTTAAAGTATTAAAAAATACAATAAACTTTAATATTCGTTCATCATCCGACACGCTCACTAGAGCGTATCGGATAATGACGGTAATAAAACATGATATTTAACGGTGACAACAGTCTACACGGTCAAATTGTGTTCAAATTCTTGGATAGTGGGGTTCAGCAGGGTCAAAGCCTACTGGGGCCAAGGGTCTGTTTCTGAAAGGAAGACTCGGCGTTTTTAGTCAGCAAAAGTTTGACACACCCTCCCGCTCAGCTCAAGGGTGCGGAGATGTCATTGGCACTCATTGAATGATTTTCCCACCGACAAAAAAAATCTACTTATTGCTCGCCGTCCGCATGCCCGCGCCTACGGTGGCCGGAAATCGAGATCGGAATCCCGGCGGGCAGCGGCTGGGGCCTGTTGCGTGCGGCCTCCTCCTTTGCTAGCGTTACTGCTTGGCAGAAGGAGGCGGCCGCCTGCCACTCCTCCTCGCTTCGGACCATGGCCTGTATGAAGGCCCGGCGCGAGAGATAATGATTGTACTATAATGCAAAAAAAATACTGACAAATCTTGAGTAATTTAGAAATACGAGTGCTATCATTAATCTCGTAAGACCCAGCGACCTAATTTAAGGACAAAAATATTTAGACATTCCGGTCCAAGAAACTTTTTAAAATCATAAAACTACAGCCCAGCGACCTATAATTATTAAACGTTATTTTTGGTTTAACCAATCCCAAAAAAATATTTACCATAAACATATTATTTCAACATTTATTGAATATTATGTATTGTAAATAAACTGATTATTTCAATATATTTTTCGCATGAAATAGTTAACTTTAGGTATAGGAAATACCGCTTAACAGAATTTAGCCAAAAGCAATACATTTGAACATTTGATAATCATCCAATGACAACCCCCGCCAAGAGCGGGGGCGGAAGGGGAGGAAATTGTGTCGCTCTTACTGAATAAAAAACCCACCCCGTTCCTTCAAGCCTTCATACAGGCAGGGCTAGAGTGAATTGGCTCTTAATAAACTAGTACGCTACACCTTCTGAGCGTAAAAAGAACAGACCGAATACGAAACGACACGTTGCGCTCCATAACGGGTATCATAGACGTGGGCAAAAAGGCTGCCAGGCTTAAATGGGACTGGGCGGGTCATGCCAGCCACATGCACAGGGACCGCTGGGCAAGCGTCGCCACACAGTGGGTCCCTACTGAAGTAAAGCGCCGTCGAGGTCGGCCTAGAAAGAGGTGGCGGGATGATCTGGACGCGTACCGCGAGGACTGGTTTGAGACGGCGCAGGAGAAGAAAGTTTGGAAGGACTTGGGGGAGGTCTTTGCCCAGCAGTGGGACAGCAACGGCTAGAAAAAAAAAAGGAACCAAATTATTAACGAAAAATTGAACCGCCCCGTACACGGTCCTATCGGTATGATCAAACCAAAAGAATTGAAATTCGATTGTGTTGTGTCGTCTAACATGTTGGTCATACCAATCCACTCCCACACACGGTCAAATCTGTTTGATCAAACATGTAACGTCATACCGATTGGACGACAGGTTTTGACCGTGTATGGCGGGCATAATGTTCATCCATAGAATCATAGGTTCAATTGAAAACCAGCGTTAGGCAACTGCTACGTAGCGGCCTGGCATTATACTGAACTGGACCTATTTGGTGCAGGCGTGAGACACACAATGTTATATTTAAGTTTCTATATAAATGTTACTTCATTGTGTGAATGTGTGTGCCAAATAAACGTGTTTTTATTTCTTTCTTTGAACTTTACAGATGTTAAAATTGTTAAAATTTATTTTTTGGTTTGAAATCATCTAATGACTTCTTCCGCTTTAGGGCGGTGCGGGGGGGGGCGTGTCAGACGTTTATTGACTAAAACCAACTGCTGTGTTATGTTCTTCGCACAACACATGGCCCCAGTAAGCTTCGACCTTGCTGGGTCGCTGGGCCCTTACGGTTTTACTGACATCTCTTTGAAGCGCGCGTGGAATATTGCGTTGTCGACGATTCGGACGGTTACCGGACGGCAGGACGGCGAACTACCAATTGCTCGCCGTCCGCAAGCCCACTTAAATGTTTTAGTTTGTAAAAGGTGTGCATCCTGTATATTCATATTGAGATGATGTAATTGTAATTAAGATCTTACTGGGTCGAGTTTAAGTCATTAGATAAATGTGGTAGGTTAGTTTTCCATAGCAATCGTTATAAATATTATGATTCTGTGATAAGTGCATGAATCATGCCTTTAGCTCATGATAAAGTTACATAAAAATAAGTTGTCAATTTATTAATTTTTATATTAAGCATTTTTTTTTTATTATAGTGTCCTACCGAAAGTTTGGTTTCGGTTTCCGTCAAGTTTCGGCAAAAAAAACAATTTCGGTTTCGGCGGCAAACCTAGCTAGAGTGCTAGAGGAAGTGTCCGGCGCTAGACCTCGTATGCCTAAGCGCCCGAAAAGTGCCATAAAACAGTAACATTCTGAAGCCTACTCCTCGGAAACGGCGAGGTTTAGGTTTGAAAAAAATATATGTTTATTATACATTCATGAACAACATTATCATCATTTGATTTTTTCGTGCTATTAATACTTTTGTCTAAGAAAATATTTAGCAATTTCGCTACTTTTCGCAACTTTTTCTCTCGAAACGGCTTGGATCTTTAGAAACATTTTTACACATAAAAATTGGTGATTAAATATTCTTCAAAGTGAACATAGCATAATTATGTAAATCAATCAATATTTCGCAAAGAAAATGGATTTAAAGGTCAGCCGCGCACTTTCCGGGCGCTGCTGGCCGCAAATAAATGCACAGATATACGTACTGCCACCTAGGCGGGTGCGAGAGTTGCGTCCATTTAATTTCGGCCAGATGGTTCAAGGGACTATAAGCCTTAACCATTCGTCCAATTAACTTGCAGTAAAAAGCAAAAAACATCTTTAGTATGCGTATTTAGTAATTGTGCCGACAAACCTGCTTATTTTTATAAGAACTAATAATAATTGATTGATTATAATATGACCGGTTAAACATCATTCAACGATTTTATTTATTATCTAATTCATTTTTTAAATCATGATATCTCTCGAATGGAATGTCAAAATTTAATTATTTAAAAAGTAATGTATAGCTGGCGTAGCAGATTGGACGTAGCAGCGCTGGTGTAGGGGCTTTGGCGTAGCAGCGCTGGCGTATAGCGGATTGGACGTAGCAGCGCTGGTGTAGGGGCTTTGGCGTAGCAGCGCTGGCGTATAGCGGATTGGACGTAGCAGCGCTGGTGTAGGGGCTTTGGCGTAGCAGCGCTGGCGTATAGCGGATTGGACGTAGCAGCGCTGGTGTAGGGGCTTTGGCGTAGCAGCGCTGGCGTATAGCGGATTGGACGTAGCAGCGCTGGTGTAGGGGCTTTGGTGTAGCAGCGCTGGCGTATAGCGGATTGGACGTAGCAGCGCTGGTGTAGGGGCTTTGGCGTAGCAGCGCTGGCGTATAGCGGATTGGACGTAGCAGCGCTGGTGTAGGGGCTTTGGCGTAGCAGCGCTGGCGTATAGCGGATTGGACGTAGCAGCGCTTGTGTAGGAGCTTTGGCGTAGCAGCGCTGGCGTAGCGGATTGGACGTAGCAGCGCTGGCGCAGGAGGTTCGGCGTAGCAGTGCGTATATCTCTCTTCTTATCACCACTGTACTGCCACAACTACCGCAACACAGTACACAGTGCTTCCGCCTTCACTCCACATGTGTACAATCATTAATCAATCTCCGTAATCAGCCAGACGATGATCTTGAATATAAAATGATAATATTATCTAATACCTTGGGTAGACGGTGACGTATGCTGAATAGTTTTAGAAATTAAATGTGATCGTGATATGCGGAATTTGTTATATTATAAACTAGCTGACCCAGCGAACTTCGTACCTTCTAACAGTCAATAAATGTAATGATTAATATCAATTTGACTGGCATGTTGGTGTAGTAGTTAGTGACCCTGACTGCTATGCCGGAGGTCGTGGTTTCGATTCCCACCCAGGACAAATGTTTGTGTGATGAGCATGATCATTTGTTCTGTGTCTGGGTGTAATTTATCTGTAATATGTATGTATTTAGTAATATATAATATTATTATTATATTATATATTTAAAAAAAAGATTACTTTCAGCTGAGCTTATAGACCGAATGGATGAATGATTGAGACTAATGTATGTGACAGTAATTGTCTTTGTAATTGGAATATTTTTCTTATTATTTTTTACGTAACTTTTACTAATATTTTAATAGTAAAGTTTTCTTCTTGAGTTATAAATGGTGTAACTAACACCACTTGGTTTTAGTTAAGTAACTAGCTTATGCCAGTGGCTTCGCCCGCGTGAATATCAAAAGGTTATTGCCGATGTGAAGTCGAATTCAAAGCCAGATAAAAATTATACTCTGTAGCAAATTTCATCAAATTTAGATCAGTAATTTAACCATGAAAGCGAAATAGACAAACAGAGTTACTTTCACATTTGTTTCTATATATATTAGCATGAATGACCTAATTATTAACCCTCTTTTTGTACTAACAATGTGTCAGAGATGTCTTAGTGATGATGATGATGATGATGCCATCTAGCTGATTTCGGCCACAGCGACCGCATTCCCTGGCTCTTCATGGTGGTTGTGAGCTCAGATCTGCTGCTCTGTTATGTGCTCTAATGTGACTTGCATATCCAACCTTGGCCGAAAAACTCCGATCACAGAGCGGACATGTCAGAACACCATTAACGGTATGATACACTATTGCTGCTGGTGGTCTAGCTTTGAGGTCGTCGCGTTTTTGGTCTAATTCCGACCTCCTTTTATTCTCAAAGGCCTGCACGTGCCTCTGCACAAAATCGGCCGAGTTTAGATGTCTTAGTAGGTCAGTAACATCAGGTATGGCCATTTTTTTCGGTTGGCAAATTTTCAAATAACTTCTCTAATAATTTGATTTGAATTGAAGCTGCTTCATGAGAGATTCTCATCCATTACGAAATATTTTACGTTAGAATCTTACGTTATCATGCATTATCTAATTATTATGTGGTGGCATGATTCTTATCTGTCTAACAATATTTCCACTTTATCTAATATAAAAAGAACGTTATAAAAACCTAGAGTCATTATTATGGGCATTATGTCATATTTTATGTGATCCTGTGGATTAATTAGTGGTGATATAACAGAGTTCGCTAACACAACGGACGAATTAAGAAGGGATTTTGGAGATTTACTATAATAATATAATAAGAAGAGTCTGTCTAAAAAGTCAAATGACTTGGGTAATTATTAGGATAAAATAAAATCTGATGTAGTCAACACTGGTTCAATAATCAAGGTTGATTAAGAGATAGAGATCATTGTTTACTAATAGAAGAAGCTTATAAAAAGTATCGAATATAAGTATTTTTAAATGATTAAATATTATACAAAATTCCCAAGATATTTGACTTTTTAGATAGAATATATTACATAACTTTCACACAACGTTATCTGGTAGGCACCAAACTAAGCAGAGATCGTGATATGAGTAGGTACTAGACAACTGATATATATTACTTAATATATACACATTATCATAGACGGGATACCCCCTTATATTGTAAAGGATTGTAGCGCGGTGTTTGAAGATCCTTTACTGCATATTTTAAATTTGTATTTAAGGATAGGTCAGTACCCCAACCAGTGGAAAGTTACTAGAGTGGTTCCGGTCCCAAAGGGAGGTTCGGGCTCTGATGTTAGCGGATACCGACCGGTGGCGGTGCTGTCGGCGTTTGCTAAGGTATTTGAATCGGTGTTGCACAATTGTATTTCAAGTCAAGTTGCTTCTAGCCTGACCGATGCTCAACACGGTTTCCGGACTGGTCGAAGTACGGGGAGTAACTTGTTGTCATTTATGACGTACCTGGCACCAGTTGTGGACGCGGGTGGGCAAGTGGACGCTGCGTACTTTGACTTCCGGAAGGCGTTCGACACTGTAGACAATGATGTGCTATTGGCTAAGTTTGCAGTATTAGGATTCACGCCACATCTTTTGAAATTCTTTGCGAACTACCTTAGCGACCGCCGGCAGTACGTTGAATATGGTGAATACGTTTCCCAGCCTTATTTCACGTTTTCAGGTGTGAGTCAGGGTACGAATCTCGGACCCTTGGAATTCATACTGATGGTCAATGATCTCCCTGAAGTCGTGCAGGATGCGAGGTGTTTGTTATTCGCGGACGACCTCAAGTTGTATTTGGCGGTGGCAGATGCTTCGGATTGTGAGCGACTTCAGCGAGATATCGATAGGGTTGCGCAATGGAGTGTAGATAATAAGTTAGGTTTTAATGTTTCCAAATGCTGTATAATGAGCTACACTCGCGCGCGGGAACCTCTGGAGTATCAGTATGAGATGGAAGCCGCGGTCATGCCACGCGTCATGCATCTGCGGGACCTGGGGGTGGAGATGGTTCCGGAATTTACGTTTCGTAAGCACATTGTAGAAATATGCGGCAAGTCCTTCCGAAATCTTGGGTTTATCCTAAGGCAGTGCAAGGACTTCAAAAATACAGCCGTAGTTAAACTCATTTATAATGCGCTAGTCCGGAGCCATCTAGAAACGAATGCTGCCATTTGGAACCCCCATGAGGCTAAATATAGTCTCATGGTGGAAAGGATACAAAATAAATTTACTAGGTTTTTGTATTGGCGGCAGTATGGCGTCTATCCCTTTTTCCCGCTCATGTACCCAAGTCTTTTTGTGATAGGGATGGTAGGTTATAGTAGACTGGCGGTGCGTAGGGACGTCGCTTTGTGTAGTTTCGTGTTCCGGGTGCTGCGCGGCTGGCTGCACCTCCCCGGGCTGCTGGCGGAGCTGGGGCTGCGCGCGCCTCCCGGCTGCGGGGGTGCGCGCCGCCCCACGCCCACGCTGCTGGAGCCTTCTTCTAGGACTAACCTGAACAAGTTTGCCCCACTTTCGCGAGCCATAAGGATGCTGAACATTATTGCTACTAACGTGGATCTATTTCACTGCAGCCTGCCGAGGTTCACTGAAGCAGCACTAAAGTGCATAGAAAATATAAACGTTTTGAGTTGATTGATGTTATATTGTATAAACATGCAATATAATATTAATTAACTGTTGTTGTTTTTGTTAATTTAATAGTTAATATATTATTATTTGGTTATTTTTTTGAATATATATGTATAGCTGGTAATAACATCGCATTGGCGTTAGCTGTAATGGTGTTATTTACAAAATTTTAAATAAATAAATAAATAATAAATAAATCATAAATTACACTCATCATTATCGTCCCGATCGAATTCCTTTTTCTTTTTAATAATATGAACTGACTTGACTGCAGTCCCACCTAATGGTAAGCAGTGATATAATGCGAGGAGGAGTGGCAGGCGGTCGCCTCCTTCTGCGAAGCAGTAATGCTAGCAAAGGAGGAGGCCGACTGCATTAGGCAACGGCGCTCACAGCGCCCCAGCCGCCCCCCACCCCGCCGGGATTCCGATCCCGATTTCCGGCCACCGTAGGCGCGGGCTTGAGGACGGCAAGCAATGGGTAACTTGTTGTCCGACCGTCCGGTAACTATCCGGACCGAGCCCAAGTCGTCGACAGCGCGCACTGTTCCCGCGCGCTTCAAGGAGTTGTCAGCAGCAGCAGGGGCCCAGCCGGGTCGAAGCCTACTGTGGCCAGGGTTATCCGAAAGGGAAGCTCTGTCCCGGTACGAAAGGCAAGGAGGAGCGGGGTGGGTTTTTTAGTCAATAAGAGTTTGATACTATCTCCAGCTCCGCCCAAGATTTTAAAAATAAAATTGATAACCCGATTGCAGCGCCACCTACCAGTTTTAATTGTATTTTCAAAACATCCAGGGTCCCACTCAAATATACCTACATACAAAGTTTCATTCGAATCAGTCAAGCCGTTTAGGAGGAGTTAGGTGGCAAACACACGTATAGTTGAATTATTTATTCAACATTATTTTTATTTTATGCGAAACCAGAACCAGTTTGTTAAAATATTTAAAAAGTTTACAAGTTCGACACCACCGACACTAAGTACAACACAGGTCACGGCAGGTCATAGCGGGTATAAGGCGCCAGCAAAAAGCTGGGTGCAAGTGCAAAATAACCTCTCAGTCGCCTGGATGGCCCGGTAACTATGTATTTTTGCTGACATAACAAGCTTATAACTTTGTGATTTTTCATGACACAGTTATGTTTGTGTTTGTACATATATTCTCTACATAGAAATACTAGATACGTGACTCGGGTTTTGCATAAACTAAAATTAATGTAATATAAACGTTGCATATCTTGGCGGATGTTTTGAAGTCTCGTTTAAGATAAGTTTAAAAACGTGCTCTTTTTTAAGAGACGATAATTTACCTATTAGTGCTACCTACTAGATAATACAAGGTCGGAAAAAGTCGTAGAACCGGCAACTAATACCCTCATATAATAATAAACTGCATGAAGATTAAGAAAGCCAAGTGACATACTTAATAATAATAATATAGATTCTTAAATTAATCCGTAATAATTGATTGGAATAAACATTTTAATAAGCAAAATACAAAGAACACAGACTTATTAGAGAGTTAGTATAGATATTTGTACTTATAATAAATCTGTAGAAGTGAAAATTCTGTACATTGAAAATATCAAAAAAATAAATGGCAGGGGGTTACTAGACCGACACCGAACCCAAAAATGTGATTAAAAATTTTTTTGTCTGTCTGTGTTCAGGCATCACGCAAAAACTACTGATTCGATTACGATGAAACTTGGTATAATTATTCTTTAATATCCTGGGCACCACAATGGGTACTTTTTATCTCTTAACTAACTTAATTTTGCGGTTCGATCCCTAGACCTGATTACTGTACCAACTGCAAATAATAAGTTTGTCGTAGGTTACGTCACCCGCAGTGGAGTTCGCTAAGGGGAGTTCACTAACCCTCCACAGAAAGGAGAACCGTGTTATCCCAAGTTTAACGCGAGCGAAGCCGCGGGCAAAAGCTAGTGGTTTAATATAAATGTTGAAACTGACTGACTGACATATCAACGCAAAGCCGAAATTACTGGGACTAGGAGTGTGGAATTTTGCCAAAAGTTTCCTTTGACGTAAACAAGCACTAAGAGAGGATTTTCCAAAATTCGCACCCTAAAGGTTGAAATGGGGTCCAAAGTTTGTATAAACAAACCTAATATCACGCGGACGAAGCCGCTGGCAGAAACTAGTAATCTATAGTACTAATAGCGGATATATGATATATGATGCATAACTATTATCATAACCAAAGCCAAAACCTTTGAAATCAGATATACTTTGTTTCTTCTAATAAAATTGACACCTACGAACAGAAGCCCTGTGTGATATTAGATGCAGTACCTACCGCCAATACTACATTGATATAAGTGCAGATTTGTCATTGCGACCGAGGCGGAATTCGCACGAGCCGTAGGGGAATATGTTATGGAGCCGAGGGCTTGAACTGACTTACTACCTAGTGTTCGTCAGAAGGTTACAGGAACGTTGCGGGTTCTGTTTTGGTTGAAGAACCTGTGACTAGGGAATCCAATGCCGCATCTAAATCGCGATCCATGCGGGATCGCGATTTTGATTTGGGGGATTGGTGCTTTTGCGGGATTGAGATTTTCAATTTCTTTTTTGTTTTAAGTAGTTAGTAATAAACATGAAAACCGGTGAAGCGCGAGTTGAACTTTCGCCAGTTGCGATGCAGGATTCACACAGCACAAAATAGAAATTCAAGAATTATTTTACTGCAAGGTAAAATAGAAAACAAAATAATTATTTTCCAAACAATTTATATAAAAAATGTCACGACTTCCATGTAAAGTTGTTTCGTCATTTTTTAATGAGGATGAGCTGGGTGGTGCTCAGCAAAACGGTGGCAGGTCGTTGGAATCCAGTTCTTATAAAAAACTTCAATCCGCAGACGTGCAGGATCCCGCGTTTGCGGGATCCCGCGCTTATTACTTTCCTCTTTGTTATCTCACAATTGCATCGTCTTAACCCATTAATAAGCCGATATAATTAGTTGATAACAAGTGTCGCTCGCTGGCGAAAACTGTATCTGATTTATTTAAGATCAGATACGATCTATAAGTGGAATTTCCGGAAAAGTCCTGAGTGGGAATCACCTGAAGAATGACGATAGTCTTTGGTTTACTCCGTCATTTCAGCCGGAAGACGTCCACTTTTGGACTATATATTATTATTATTTTATGTGGGATATCATCTAATGACATCTCCTGCCTTTAGGCGGGGCGAGTGAGTGTGTCAGACTTTTACTGACTAAAACCCACTCCTGTTCCTTCTTTGCCTTTGTTCCAGGGCACCGGGGTTTTCTTTTGCATCACCCATGGCCCTAGTAGGCTTTTACCCTGCTGGGCCCCTGCTGTTTTGTTAATATCTACTTGAGGCGCGCGTGAAACGTCGTCTTCTATGGCAGCAGTATGGGCGTGATGAACTTTGAAGTCAAATTCCACGTCGAAGAGAAGTTCTCTTTCTTATTAGCTTTGAAGCTTTATAACTTTGCCATTGATGAAGATATTAAAAAAAAATCCTTCATATTAAAAACCTATGTTAGCGACCTCCCTATTGCTCAAAAGACAAAAATTTGAGAAAAGGGACAATCCTGCTCCAATTTCTGTCATACTTCGTAAATACCTAATTGCTATTTAACTGTTTATGAGATACATCATTACATCGTTTGAGTACTTCGTCCCGAGGGGTAAACCCTGTCGCACTGCCAATTCTCTTCTTCTTCGTACCCCGTTTCGCACTTCTAGCCGTTATGATGGTTCCTTCTCTGTAACTGCAGTGCGTCTGTGAACTCCCTCCCACACTCCTTACGTGACAGCCCTTCTTTAGATGTATTCAAGAGGAAAATTAAAGAGCATTTCCTTTCACAATGACATAGCATATATATATATAATATATAAAGTATGTGTGTATTTATGTAAGTAGGTATACTTATTTATTTATTATTATTTTATTCATAATATTTCTAATTTTAAAATTGTACACTGGACCCTACCCTCTATTGTCATCTCTCTCTATCGCTCAATGGTTTGATGGAAGAAAACTCAACTTTGGAGTTAAGCTCGCCTGTGTACATGAACTTTGCTATCCACTTATTTTTTGTTGTTATAGTAGTGTACAATAAAGAATTAAGAATACATCGTATGATCCTTATCAGCATGAACGTGATCGCCAGCTTGCCTATGTTTTTAAGCAGAGTCAGCACTGATACCTGTAACTACCATATCTTATCAGTTATCAAAGTGAATGTGAATGTTCTCAATTCAATTAACAATTTAGAAAGCGACAACAATACTGATTACTGCGATTGACTGGTTTATAAACCTTAAAGTGCACTGTACCAATATCTGATGATCTGATGATGGAGTAAGAGCAGTGGTGGCCGAGTGGTAACGGCCCCGACTTACGAGTTGTAGATCGCGGGTTCAAACCCAGCCAGGCGCATTACTTTGTGTAATTTATTTTATCACCACTGCTCTTTAAAAAACGGTGAAGGAAAATATTGAGAGAAAACAATCATGTCCTTGAACCAAAAATTCGAAGACATGTGACATTCACCAACTGTGCCTGCGTGGTGGATTGCGGCCCTTTCCCTCTCCTAGAGAGGAGGCCTGAGTCCTAGCAGTGGGAATATTAAAACACACTCCCTGAAATGTAAGCAATAGAGTAGCGACTGGCTAGCAACTCGGCGTAGATGCTCAATACTTTGAAGTTTTGACTCGATGAGTGCATCATTACCGATTATCTTCTTGGTTCGTATCTTAATGGACGCGCATCAAGCTCGTATTTGGTAAATCCATTCCAAAGATGAAAGCAGTGCTCCATGAACGATTGAACTTGCGTTTAATAAAGGTTGAGCTGTGCCGTATCACCTTCGTGAAGATCGACTTTGTACAGTAAAGTTTATTCTATTCTCTTAACTATCTTTTGTATGTGTATTTATATGTTTTCGTCTGTACTTATCCCAATGTGTGTGCGGTCGGCGCAGTATATCTCCTTGTATACATATATGTGCCGTCGTCGTCGTCAGAGTCATCTCTTCTCTAGCCACATCAGCTTGCAAATATCGATCTGATGCTTAACTTAGCGAAAGAAGATTTTTTAACTTTTTGACCCCATTTGAGCAGGCTAGGGGTCTATAAGGATGTACTTATTTATAAGTATAGAATTCTTAATTATAAAATCTCATTCAACAGTGTAGTGGAGTAGCACACGTTACTTATTTGAGAAAATGACCTCCCTACGTTTGTGAGAAATAGTGTCTTGATAGACGAATAGACAGACAACAAAGTCGACGACTTACGGAACCCTAAAATTACAAAATTTATGACCATAAACTATGTTTTTATGACAGAATCTCTCTTTATAAATTATGTGATTTGCTTCTGGCAGTATCCTTATAATTGCTTATCAATAAAGGATTGGAGTAGGATGGAAGAAGTAGGATGAATCATACGTCACTTTAGTATGTAAATGTATGTATTTTCTTTCAGGCAAATAATTTATTCAGTCTATTGTCTTTTTTTTCTCATCTTCACATTTTTTCCATAATTCTTGTATTATAAAACCCTATGAAAGTACATTTTGGTTTGTCTTATATATTATTCTTAATTCTAAAAGTAACCTCTGGTGCACCTAGATTGAGCACGCCACAATGTCGGTGGTAAGGCCCTTTTTTGAGGAATGCCTACAGAGACGCTACGACATTCACACCTTCCGCCTGATGCAGATACTCACTGGACATGGCCAGTTCGGAAAGTTCCTGTTTCAGATTCATGCGGAAAAATCAACTGGAAAACACGCACGCTCGTGTTTTCCAGTGACCGGCGGCGGTGCTCGGAGGGCACAGTGGAGCATACGCTGGAAGTTTGGACGAAACTCCTCGTGGAGGTGAGAGGTCGCTGCCTGTGGCCTGAGCCATAGTCCAGAGCGAGACGAAATAGGAAGCAGTCGCCTCCTGCGAAGCAGTAATGCGAACAAAGGAAATGGCCGCAATGGTGTGGGAAGGAACATCCTCACGTTCTAGTTGTCGCCATAGGAGATGCCCAGGGCGTTGAGAATCGCAGGTTGCCATAGGTTTAGTTTGCGGACGACGAGCCATCTCGCCGGTGAGGATCGAGCCTGAGTCGACGATAGCAAATGCGTATTATAGGGGCCTGGTACGGTCGATACCCACTACGGCCACGGATATTTTGGAAAGAGTCACCTGGTCGTGGAACGCAAAGGGCAACTGAAGGACACAGGTGGGTTTTAGTCAGTAAACTGTCGCGTCTTTTCGATCCACCCAAGAGCGTAGCCTTAAAAAAAGGTGCACCTAGGTTGCCTTCGCTCGATGACATTGTCTGTTCAGATAGTATATTCCTACGAAGTGCAGAGCAGTCAAATTATTATAGGTGATGATGATGACTTTGGCACGGTCAATCGACCGCATTTTTGCACCCTTATAAATATTAGGGTTTAAAAATACAAAAGTATAAAATTATAATACATCTAGTTGTCAATAAATAAGTAAGTTATGTTATCAGCTATCCCCGTCCAGTTCTTTTGATTTTTCGTCTTGCTGCGAAGCTGGCAGGAGGAAACTGAGGCCAGCACATACTGTGGACAAAGAAATTCATATATTAGTCATAATTTCTATATATATTTTATTTAATACATATTTTATATATATAAATATACCATAACTTCCACACAACGCCGTCTAGTCCCAAGCTAAGCAGAGCTTGTGTTATGAGTACTAGACAACTGATAAACATACTTATATATTTCTAAATACATACATAAAATATATTCATTAAACCCCAAGTGAACACGCGTTCACGCATCTATTGTTTTACTATTGTCTCAAATTGACGGTATCTGAAAGATTAAAGATAAATTACACCCAAACACAGATCAAATGATCATGCTCATCCTACAAACATCATCATCCTACAACACCTTCGGCATAGCAGTCATGGCCACTAATCACTATACCAACAGGCCAGTCACTAGGCCAGACACTTCATAGAACCACTTCCGAGTAGGGTAGCCAAGTCTAAAAACTGAAAAGTTGAAAAGACCAACCACTTGAGCCAGAAAGCTTAAAAAGGCCGAAAATTTATTTTTATTAATTTTAGTTGATATACGATAGTTTTTTGTTAAACTACTTTAAAACAATTTTTTTTTAATAAATTTATCAAGATTCTAATAAATCACAAATTCTAATAAAATTAACTCTATCTGTTTCCAAACAGTGTCCTAAACCGTTCCTTTTATTTATTTTTATATACATATAAAAAATAAATAAAAGGAAACAGATTGATTGAAAATAAATCAATCTTTTCCTTTATTATTAATATTCATTAGAATATTGCATAATCATTGTCGCCCTTTGTACACTTGTCTACACTAATTTAATAAAGTTTGTTTTTTGTTTGTAGGAGTTAATCTCTGAAAGTACCTACAGGTCCGATTGCTAAAATATTTGCACCGATAGAAAGCTGCTTTATTCCTGAGTGACATAGACTATATTTTATGTACTCGGGCGAAGCTTCAGGCAAAAGCTAATGCAATATATTTGCTAATCCGCTCGCTTGCGCTAGCGATACAAGGGGAGGCGGGCGATGCCTGGGGCCTGGATCGGCCACGCCTCCGATTCCTTTGTTCTGACCACGTTACTGCGTTGAGATGACGTCATAACTTGGCTAGGGAGGATGGTCCGATTGCGAATTTTTTTTCATCTACAGATAGCTGCTTTATTCCTCAGGGACAGGTTATATTTTATGCACACTGGCGAAGCCATAGGCAAAAGCTAGTTCCGAATAAATAAAGGATGTCATTATTTGTTTTTCAAAACTACCCCCATAAGGTGATTATGGGGGATATGGGGGGATTGTATGGAAAATTCTTCTTTCTGGGGTATAAACTTCAAACTAGGCAAAAATTCTAACTTAAGGGGATGCATCTCGACATACATTTTCACTGTTTTTCATACAACCGCTCTTACGCGATTATGACGTTATTACACATTTTTCATCAGATATTTTGGAAACACAGTATCTTGTGGATATTATCTAGGAATCTATGAAAATCAAAATATAAATTTGTGTAAAACTAATCCAGTTAAGACCTCTGAAAATCTGCTATTTTGCATGAACTTTGACACTTCATAATTTACAAAAAAAATTAAAAAGTCAAAAAACTACAACATACAAGCCTAGCAAATTTTATCAAGAATCTATATAATGGCAATGGTTTTCAAAACTTTGAATAGTTTAAAAAAAACACGTATTTCCTGGAACAAGTTTTGTAAAATATTTGAGTAAATCGCGGAATCACTGAATGCCAACAGAGTTTTCAGTTATTATCACTCTTTTTTCCCGTTGCCTTTTCGTCATACATCACGTTGGATTGCGTTAGATGAAGCAACAAGCTTTTAAACCATGCTCGATGTTTACGATAGGCGAGTGGAAAAGCAGCCTCTTAAATGAACCATTATATGACTGACATTATTAGCTTTTCAAAACTGTCCTTATAGGACGATTTTATGGGGTGTTAAAGTTTTTATGACAACTTTCTCGCGAAGGAAATAGCCGGCAAAGAGCTAGTAAGTAAATCAGCGGATTGTTATTTTGCATTACGTTTGTTATTATATGGGATGCGTGCTAGATAACCTCCACGTGTGCTCTCTTGCTGTTCGTCCCAGTTCATGCATGTATGCATCTGCATTTTATATGCGGCTGTATGTAGGCATTCGCTGGGAAGAACAGTGGGGGGGACGGTGCATCCTGGGCGCCGCTGTAGGTGGCTCTCTTACGTGTGTCATTACTTATGGCATAGGTAGGGGAATCACTTACAGCGGTGGCGAATAATCGGCAAAACCCAATCCAAGGTGTGATACGTACCGAGCCGAGGGATGCGTGGCCAAGGGGGAGCTTGGTTCCTATCGGTGTCTCTCCAGGGAGATGGCAATCCTGGAGTAGTAATTTCGCCTTACCTGGGCAAGCGGGGCTCTGCCCAGGTGGACTGTTTATTTCCCTAGCTTCCCGTGGGAACTGTATGGATTTAAACTCTTTTAAAAAAAATACTCCATCTCTGGACGATGACGAACGTCCGGAACTCTCGAGTAGTCTTACTGGGTCAATTCCCGATCTGACTGCTCTCTTGCTCGGTTCTGAGGGAGACTCCCAAGTCACCTTGGACACCGAACTCAACCCTCCTGAACTGGAGTCAGCAAACGATGGCACGAGGCCTACTGAGATGGACTCGGAAGTGCCGTCGGAAACTGGCCTCAGTCCCAGGAAACGACGGTTGCCAGGAGCAGCGCGTAAGCGCCTGCGGCGCCTCAGGGCTGGCGGTATGGACCCCACTGAGGCCTACAAGCTGGTCACGGAGCGGTTGGCGACTGCGCGCATTCCTTCGACTGGTCTAATGGCTGATATGTCCTCGGGGAAGAGGCCGGTAAAACGATCTCGATCCGAGGACGAGTCGCCAAAAGATCATGCCAAAAAGACTACGCGTGTGGACGAAAAGTCAGGGTCAACTCCAATGATCCCTGATGAGACGTCCGCAACTCAGGTCGGACCACCGCCTGAGACAAGCGCTATGTCTTTTAAGGATGCCCTAACTAACATCCGGGTGGGAATCCGTAACAAGGAGCCCATGTCGGACGCGCAATTGGGGCTCCTTTACAAGGACTTATTGAGGGCGATTCTTAACGCCCCTATGCCCAAAGCCCCCGAATTCAAAATTCGAATTGAGGGCTGCACTTTCAAACCGGGATGGCTGCAAGTCGTAATTAAAAACGACTACAGCCTGAAATGGCTTGAAGAAAAAGTGGGGACACTAAAGCCGTGGCCAGAGGCGGAACTCTCGTTCATTAACGAGAAGGACTTGCCAAAAGCTAAGGTTGGGATCCTCCACTTCAAGACAGAAGATGTCCTGAAAACTCCAAGAGATGCCCTCAATCTCCTGGAAAAACAAAACGACCTGCAGACTGGCTTGTGGAAGGTGCTGAGCGTCAAGAAAGAAAGGGACGGAATCACGACCGCCCTCTCTATCGATGATGCCTCTGTAGAAGCCTTGCGCAAGCTAGACTGCAGGCCGCAACTAGGCTTTCGCAAAGTCTGGATTCGCATTCGCGGCGATAATACGCCGGCGAGGGCTGAGCAGGTGGCAGGAACTAGCCAATCTAGCGCAGAGATTCTGCCACCTGCTCAACACGCTCCTAGGGCGGGGCCGAGCGTCCAGGTCTCTGGTAAAACGGCAAAGCGGCAAAACGCCAAGCCGAAACCTGAAGGCCAGGGCGTCAGGAACCGCCCCCTCGGAGCACCACCGACGAAAAGGGCTACACGTCCCAATCGATCGGGAGTGGAGAGCCGACCGGCCAAACCTCAGGGCTGCCCTACAGCCCCGAAGCCAAGCGGGTCGAATAACGCCACTTAACCCACCCACCGACACAAACACACAACACTAACACAACACAAACACACCATAACACAGACACACACAAACACACAAGTGGTGCAGATCAACCTGCACCATGCCAGAGCAGCCACGGCTGTTCTGGAAAAACACTTCACACAGAAGAACCTTCACATTGCTCTTATTCAGGAACCGTGGCTGGCTAATACTAACACGGTGTCTGGACTGGGCTCTGCAGGTAAGGTCGTACACCATATCGGAGGAGTCAAACCAAGAGCGTGTATACTTTTCAATAATAATATTGATTTCTTATGCATACCAGGCCTGTGCAGCGATGACCTGATTGCAGCTTATGTTAATGTCAAGAGCGGAAATGGACGCCTCATCGTGTGCTCGGCATACCTGGACGGGACGAAAACCGACCCATCCGAGGAGCTTGCAAAGGTAGTCGAGTACGCCTATGCCAACAATGCCGAGCTTCTCATTGGGTGTGACGCCAACGCCCACCATACCAACTGGGGCAGCACTGACATCAACGACAGAGGTGAGTTGCTTCATGATTTTGTACTAACTAACCGCCTCCAAATAGTTAATGAGGGATGTAAACCGACCTTTGTAACTAGATCGAGGAAGGAAGTTCTTGATGTAACTCTCGCTACTATTCACACTGCCAGGCTGATAACCAATTGGCATGTCAGTGATGAACCATCTATGTCTGATCATCGACTAATTAAATTCGCACTGAATACATCCAACATTTGCGAAACCATCACTTTTAGGGATGCAAAAGCCACGGACTGGGACTTGTTCAGAATAAAGCTCCAAGATAGACTCCAAGACTTCCCTAAAACCATACGCTCCCCTGAAACATTGGATTATGCTGTTGCTCAAGTTACGGAAGCCATTACAGCCTCTTACGAAGAGAGCTGCCCTCTAAGAACTGTGAGGGATAGAAAAGTGACGTGGTGGAACAAAAAGCTCGATGTTTTAAGGGAAGAATCACGTAGGTTGTTTAATAAGGCTAAATCGACTGACGACTGGGATCGGTATCGGAAAGCTTTAACTACCTATAATAAAGAAATCCGAAAGGCGAAAAGACTGTCATGGAGGAAGTTCTGCGAGGAGATTACTAAAGTCCCTCAAGGAGCCAGAATCCACAAAGTCTTATCCAAATCGCCTACAAATCAACTGGGATTCTTAAAGAAACCAGACGGTGCCTTCACTGCATCAGCGGAAGAAACCCTGAAACTTCTGGCGTCTACACACTTCCCTGGCTCGGTGATGGCACCAGATAACATCGTACAAAATACTCCTCATATCCGCCTCACCAGGCCTTCAAATGAAGACTGGAGAAGAGCGGCGAGGTATTTTAGACCGAACAAGGTAGAATGGGCTATAGACTCATTCAAGCCAATTAAATCTGCAGGGGATGACGATGTCTTCCCAGCTCTTCTGCAGCAAGGGAAGACTATACTCATCCCTATTTTAATCAAAATCTTCAGAGCAAGCTTTGCCTGGGGATATATACCAGAGAAATGGACTATGGTTAAAGTCTGTTTTATCCCAAAGGCCGGTAAGAAGGACTACTCTCAACCAAAGTCCTTCAGACCAATAAGCCTTACCTCCTTCCTACTCAAGAGTATGGAAAAGGTTATTGACGAATGCATCAGGGATGGACCATTAAGGGATAACCCTCTGCATCCGAAGCAACATGCTTACCAAAAAGGAAAATCTACAGAAACTGCTCTGTTAGAACTAACAGACAGGATCGAAAGGGCTTTGGAAGATAAACAGATAGCCCTATGTGCTTTCCTTGATATTGAAGGAGCTTTCGACAACGTCACCATAGACGCCCTTTCCAAGGGATTGAAGGCGAAAGGGATTGACGAAACAACTACTCGTTGGATCGAATTCATGCTCCTCAACAGAACTATCAGTGTTACCTTACACGGAACTACAAAGAGCTTCAAAACAACTAAAGGGTGCCCACAAGGAGGCGTTTTATCGCCACTTCTATGGCTACTCGTTGTTGACGAATTGCTGGTTGAAGCCTCTACAAGAGACTTAGATGTACATAGCTATGCTGACGATGTGGTGGCTTGTGTTGTCGGCCCCTGTCACAGCACGGTATCATCTATACTACAAAGATCTCTGAACATTATTAACACATGGTGCACAGAAAACAATTTATCGGTTAACCCAAGTAAAACAACAATAGTCCCCTTTACTAGGAAGCGTAAGTTGGACAAACTTGTAACGCCCACTGTAAAGGGGACTCTCATACCATTCTCCAGCGAAGTCAAGTACCTGGGCGTAACTATCGACCAGAGACTGACCTGGAACACTCACATTAACAATGTGATCCAAAAGGCTAAAATAGCTTTAGGAATATGCTGTCGCTTAGCAGGGAAGAAATGGGGCTTAAACCCTAAAATCGCCCTGTGGTTGTACACCGCCATAGTCAGGCCGATAATAACGTATGCCTGCGTAGTATGGTGGAGGAAAACAACTCAAGTGACAGTCATTAACAAACTTAATGGTTTGCAGAGACTTGCATGCCTCATATCAACAGGGGCCATGTCCACAACCCCAGGAGCTGCTCTAAATGCCCTGCTTAACCTACCGCCACTTCATCTATTCATTGCGAAGGAGGCGAAGGCAAGCATGTACAGAACAAACAGCACTGGCAAAGCAAACTGGCGCTCTCAAGCACTGAGATCGCTACACGAATCAGTACTTGAACACGATCAACTAGCTATGACAACAGACGTCATGCTTCCACAGTGTAATTTCACAAGGAATTACACAGTGGAACTGCCGAGCAGAGAGGATTGGTCAAACAACCTCATCACTTGCAAGGCTGGAAGCCTGATCTGGTTTACAGACGGGTCCAAAATGGGTGAGAATGTAGGATGTGGAATATTTGGCATTAGCCCGAAATTCAGCAAAAGCTTGAATCTGGGTAAACATGCTACCATATTCCAAGCGGAGGTATACGCCATTATAGAATGTGTGGAGGCCAACCGTCAACGAAACTACATAAATCAATTAATTCTGATTTACTCAGATAGCCAGGCAGCTCTTAACGCCTTGAACTCGAATACTTTAAATTCGAAACTGGTAAAAGACTGCGTTAACAAACTGAATGACCTGGGGCAAAGGAATAAAGTTATTCTGAGATGGGTACCAGGTCATTCTGGAATCAACGGCAACGAAAAAGCCGATGAACTTGCACGGGCTGGGGCTCAAGGTCATCAGATAGGTCCAGAACCCTTCTGTGGTATCTCAAAGAACCAGGCCATGCAGACCCTTAAGGGCAACTTATTTGGCGATTCAAAAAAGCACTGGTTGGTACAACCAGGTCTGCTACACGCCAAATCTCTCATAGAAGGCTACTCACAAAAACGAACTGCCGAGCTTCTTGAGCTTAGCAGGACGAACATCTGTGCGATAGCCCGCGCCTTAACCGGCCACTGCAAACTAAACAGGCACCAATTTCACATGAAACTGAGTGACACTGATGTTTGCCGGTACTGCAATCAGGAGAGGGAGACGCCTAAGCACCTCTTGTGTGAATGCGGGCCCCTTGTCCACAAACGCAGTGTCCATCTGGGCCGACACATTATTCGCCCGGAGGAGATTAAAACTCTAAAAGCTAGGAGTATTCTAAATTTCTTGGAAGCCTCCGGGCTAAAAGAGTTACTCTAACAAGGTGGCGAGTCACAATAGATCTTTTAGGTCGCAGTGACTACATCCCCTACACTATGGGTGATGCATAGCCCCTTATCTTCTAAATAATAATAATAATACGTTTGTTATCCATGTATTCTTTGTGTTGTTATTATGTGTTAATATTAAACTACGCATTACTTGAGTTTATTTAATAAGTGTGTAAAAATAAAATGGATGCTAGTTCATTGACGTGTCACTATCAAAACTTCACAGATAATAAATTAATAAGGTAAAGTCTGTCTTATAAGTTAAACGACTTGGGTAATTATTAGGATTTAATGAAATCTGATGTAGTCAATACGGGTTCAATAATCAAGGTTGATTAAGAGATAGAGATAATTGTTTACTAACAGAAGAACCTTATGAAAAGTATCGATTATAAGTATTTCTTAAATGATTAAATATTATACAAAATCCCCAAGTCGGTTGACTTATTAGACAGACTATACCTAATACCTATTTCTTGTAAAAGTTTACAACCGAGAAAGGTGACATTGAACAAGAATACAGTATTGCAGTGCATTTTGTTAATATCTTGATTATTCATAAATTTTTATTTCTAGATTTTTAATTTTTATGACGTTTTTATCTATGTACGCAGGGATCTGATAAGCTTAGAGGTGACAATGATACAACCACAGCAGATGGGACAACGAACAAAGGCCCTACCTCAAGCTTCTAACGCGATTCATTTGACGACCTAAAATGAATTGCTAATTCATTCCTAATTCATCATTGCTAATTCATCAACTCCAAGCGAACGCTAGCATTCGCTCTCTCTTGAAAGGTTGAAGGGACCAACACAAATTTTTAAGGTCAACCTGGTTTTCCAGTCGGTTTAGAGATTTCCAGATTAGCCACTGTAGTTCGGTTCCAGGGGGAAGATGTTGAGTTGGGTGTTTCTGCCTCTACAGCGCGCACCTCTCGTCTTCTGCACTGTCTTTCGAAGAGGTCGTAAATTGCATAAAAACGGTAAAACTAAATAGGTATTATAATCAAATCAAATCATTTTATTTGACTCAATGCAGGTACATAACATACAAGAGGTGTTACATAATAATAAAAGTGCGCTGCATTTTACTCGCAAGCATACAAATTTTATAAATACGATTTATATGAACGAAATAAAATTAGTAAACAATGTCGAATATTAAAATGGTCAATAATAATCCTCTATAAATACAGTAGTGGAGTAGTAACACTTTTTTATTAAAAATGTAAGTGCGCTGCATGCTACTCGCAAGCATACAAATTACAATCAAACAATGCAATTATATCGGAAACGATAATATATCCGAACAAAGTCTGATCTACAAGATATCGTCAGTTGATAATATTATGCATTGTTTGTGCTTTGAAGGGTATGCAAGCAAGTTCTTATTTATATCGGTTGCCACTGCGTCAAGTATTATCAGGGTTGAGATCAAATTAGTCACCGCGCTCACGTAAAGGGCTAAGCTGAAGTAACACGTGGTTTTTTTATGTTGAGAAAATCATCAATGACAAACCCCGCTCTTGGGTGGAGCGGCAGATAGTGTCAGACTCTTACTGACTAAAAACCCACCCCGTTCCTTCAAGTCTTCATGGCGGGTTCGAGCTGTCTTTCGAAACTAACCCTGGCCCCGGTAGGCTTCGACCCAGCTAGGCCCCTACTGTTGCTGACAACTCCTTGAGGCGCGCGGGAACAGTGCGCGGCGTCGACGACTTGGGCTCGGTCCGGACAGTTACCGGACGGTCGCACAGCGAGCTACCCATTGCTCGCCGTCCTCAAGCCCGCGCTTAAGGTGGCCGGAAATCGGGATCGGAATCCCGGCGGCGGCTGGCGTGCTGTGAGCGCCGCCGTTGCCTGATGCGGTCGGCCTTCTCCTTTGCTAGCATTACTGCTTCGCAGAAGTCGGCGACCGCCTGCCACTCCTCCTCGCTCCGGACCATGGCCTGTACCAAGTTCCGGCGCGAGAGATTGCCGCCGCCGATCGCCCTCACGAGGGCACGGCGATGCTCCGCCTAAGCAGGGTACAGTATTATCAGGGCTGAGATCAAATGAGTCACCGCGCTCACGTATAGGGCAACTGAAGTATCTCGTGGTGGGTTCTGGTTAGTAAAAGTTTGCCATGCCCTCTCTTTCCACATAGAGCGGGAGAAGTTATTTGATGATCAACCAGCCCTCAAACTGATTGTGCAAAACGTATAGGATTGCAATGACACGTGGGCAATCTCATCTCAATGTTCCAATATTGCCTTTTCCATTCAACCACAGTATTATGATTATATAAATTAATTTAAATTGTTTAAATTGTTGTGTAATGTGTTATATTTTAAAGTCTGTTATTTAATTTTGTGATAGTTTATGTATATTGGTTTAAAATAATTCTAATTATTAATTTGTATAAAGTTTTTATTTTGTTTCTGTAAAAGTAACAATATCTTATTTGTGTATATATATATATTATGTATTTTTAGTATAAGGTATATATATAGTTATATAAGTATTTATTAGTTTAAGATTTCACTAACTCTACTTTACTTATTTCTGCACACTATTGTCTACATCTCTTCTGATCTTTCCTTTCGCAGGTCTGCTGGAAGAAATTTCTTCATGAAATAAGCAGTACCTTTGTACATAATTTATAATAATGTTGTATCTTCTTCTTTTTACTGTGTGTACATAAATTATAAAATAAATAAATAATATTTTTAAAAACAATATTTTACTGTTTATTAGGTTTAATATTTTTCTTAAAAGGAAATTTCGTGACAAATATTGTAGTTTTGCTTACTATGAGCATCACATAACGTATTTTAATATTTGTATGCCAACTCATGGCAAAATGTGTCTGCACTATTATATTAAGTTACCATCTCCTGTACCGCATTTAATGCAAATAAATGGCTCTGACTTTGACTTTAACTATTTTGTTTTACATAAAGCTTTAAATGTTAAGATGTGGACATTGGAGCAAGGGCGGATCCAGCTTTGGCGTCAAGGGGGGGTCACACAGTCGTATTTATTTTTGGTGATTATCTACCAAAACAAAAATACGACTATGTGACTTTATAGTCATCCAAATGACATCCCCCGTCCTTGGGCGGAGCGGGACAGACTCTTACTGACTGAAAAATTCGACCCGGCTGGGCCCCTGCTGTTGCTGACAATTCCTTGAGGCGCGCGGGAACAGTAGCCCGATTCACGTAATGAAAACCGTAACGATATCGTAACGATTTAGTCGTTTAGACCATTTCCGTATTCACATCCATCAATCGAGTTTGAACGACACCGATTTTAAAGTCGTTTGAAATTTGTCGATTTAAAAAAAAAATCTGTATTGCAGTGTTCTGGTAGAATACTTATTAATGTAACTGGAAATAAGTCGATAGATCGTGAATACCGCTTTTGGATAGGACTTCGATCGAACGACTACAAAACTTCAACGATATTTGGCTTGTTTGATTTTATGTGAATCAGGCTACAGAGCGCGCCGTCGACGACTTGGGCTCGATCCGGACAGTTACCGGACGGTCGGACAGTGAGCTACCCATTGCTCGCAGTCCGGAAGCCCGCACCTACGGTGGCCGGAAATCAGGATCGGAATACCGGCGGCGGCGGCTGGCACGCTGTGAGCGCCGTTCCCTGATTCGGTCAGCCTCCTCCTTTGCTACCATTACTGCATCGCAGAAGGAGGCGACCGCCTGCCACTCCCAACCAAGGCCCGGCGCGAGAGATCGCCGCCGCCGATCGCACTCACGAGGTCACAGCGATGCTCTGCCCATGCGGGGCACACCTCCACTGTGTGCTCCACCGTGTCCTCCGGGCGTTGCGCACAGTGGCGACACTCGGGCATCACGTCCGCACGAACCCGGTAGAGGAACCTTCCGAACGTACCATGTCCGGTGAGAACATGCGTCATGCGGAAGGTGACGATGACGCCATGAGGTCTTTCCAGCCACGCCTCAAAGAGGGGACTTACCGCCATAATTGTGCCCAGCACTGGTTTGCGATAGTCGCTGACGCCATTTCACCATGAGATCCCGTCGAAGCTCTGTCCACTATGCCGCGACCTGTCACGGCAGCGGACTTTCGCCCCGGCGTTGCATCTCCACGCGCAAATCCAGATCCTCCAGTTGATCCCAAGGTGGCAGGCCAGCAAGGAGGGTCGCCGCTTCGTGAAAAATCGTACGGTATCTCCGCACCATCCGTATTGCCATGACCCTCTGGCATACGTTCAGCTGGGCCTTCGGTTGCTGACGCAGCGACGACGCCCACACTGGGGCCCCATTAAGGGCCATGGGCTGAACGATTCACGCGTAGAGCCTCCGGCAAGAAAACGAAAGAAGAAGCATCTGGATCCTTAAGATTGGGCAGGAGCTGCTTGAGAGCAGCCCCGTCACAATAGACGTGGTCAAGTCACACGAAGTTATTATTTAATTTTTATATTTTTACATAAAATCAATATTGTGCCAAAAAAAATATAAATACATTATGTTTAACAACTTTAATCAGTGGTTCACCTACGCCTTGGACCTAGCCCAGGGGGGGGTCATGACCCCCATGACCCCCCCCCCCCCTGGATCCGCCCTTGCATTGGAGTGGGTTATATGTTAGTGAATCTAGCTTTGAGGTTTTCTTTGTATTTTCTCTAGCATGTAACTGATTTTTGTCTCCAACAAAATAAAATAAAGTGACTGTACAAAAGTTCCCGTAGTCCTTCCTCACTTTGGTACATCGCTTATTCACTATTGAAGGGTTACAATTACCGGAACGGATCTTGAGCGTTCGGCGCCAGAGTGGGGATCGCTTTGCGCATTCCATACATTGGCGAGCCATCGTCTTCGTTGTTAGATACATGCAGCAACGCAGGGAACGAATCAGGAGTGACGTGTATGACACGATGGCGCGGCGAGCCAATCACTGACATTCCCCGCCCCCGCGTCTCACTTCGCACCACTAAAGAGACCGAATATTTGACTTCTGCGCAACTTGAAGCCAGCGCTCAATATCCATGCCGGTAATTGTACTACCCTTAAATAGTGAAGTAGGGATGTACCTAAACATACCCACAACAAAGCACGTGTATTGCTTCGTCACTACGACGTCATTAGCACACGTGGCGTCATAATCAAATGAAAGTTAATCCTTTTATTCAAAAATTTTCCCGTCTCTTCCTAATCAGTGTAAAAACACACTAATAAAATTTACAACCATTATAAAAAAAAATTTGATAAGTTTTATAAGTATACTTAATTAAAAAAAGAATGGAAATAGTATCTACCATAGTGATAACTTTAAAAAAACTGCGGGAGTCCGTTATCTGACATAATTGTGGCTTAAGATAACATTCTACTAGACAACATATAACTACTATATAAAATTAAACGATATGACTGTGTATTAATAACATTGATAAGAAAAAAATAAATTTAAAATTAGATCACGAAATCACGTCGAGATCACGATTATCGATAAAATTGTCGATAACGGATAAAAGTCGATAGGAAATGACTTTGTTTTTTCCAAGTATCGATAATATCGAAAACAGTAAAAATAACCTTCTGTGTGCTGTTTTTGTGACAAACGAGGGATGACGGGGTCGATAAGCTATTACTATACTCTTTGGATAAGCTGGAACCGATAGTCAAAGAAAAATAACGTATTTGTTTGAGATAAAAAATAGACTAGAAAAAGACGAATTCTTTGATGCCCTATGAGTTCCCCTTTTCGATGAGAGGGCAAATGTAAGTCGCCAAGTGCACACACCACATATTTTATTTATTTAGTTTTTTTCTAATCCATTCGCACAAAAAATCTATAACGGCCGCCATGCCATTTTCAAAGACCAACTCCTAGAGTAGCGCATAGGCAAGATTAGTTTTTTTTTTCTTATACTCCTACCTGGATATAATGTTTATTGTACCTACATCATATAAAAATTACAGTAGGAGCTTAAAATTAATAGGGTGTAACAAAAGGGCGGTTTTGTCGCAAAAGAAAAAATTAGCCAAGTGTGAGTCGTATTCGCATGCGAAGAGCTCCCAGGTTCCTTTAAAAAAAAGTAGTTCATCAGATTTTCATACAAAAATAAAAATATTTAAGTTGAACGTTCTAAATATTACGAAGTCTAATGCAAAGCAAGCGATAGTACAACAGCGGAGGGGAGCGGTGATCGAGCGGCAGGGGTGCTTGATGCGCTTGCGTCGCGTCGTGAAGACGAAGGTATAATAGAAAAATACAGAGTTGAAATGTGTTATATAGAACAACGAAATCGTGAAGGATAATTTTAGTTAAATGAATTAAGTATGTTTTGTAAAGAGTCATAGAACAAAAGTTATTTATGATGTTATCTAGTAACACAGTCTTGCAAGGTTATTATCTAGTGTTTTACAAATAACCCTGTATTATTATTTGACTGGCCTGTTGGTCTAGTGGTTAGTGACCCTGACTGCTATGCCGGAGGTCGTGGGTTCGATTCCCACCCAGGGTATTATGACCTCTTAAAACCATCATGTTTTCGGTGTGAAAAAGAGACGGAGCTATACAGGACGAATAGCACTATCCTTTTCTCACACAGAAAACATGATGGTTTTAAGATGTCATAATACGGCCGCTGGACAAATGTTTATGTGATGAGCATGATCATTTGTTCTGTGTCTGGGTGTAATTTATCTATAATATGTATGTATTTAGAAATGTATAAGTATGTTTATCAGTTGTCTAGTACTCATAACACAAGCTCTGCTTAGCTTGGGACTAGACGGCGTTGTGTGATAGTTGTGGAATATTATTATTATTATTTTAGAATAGTGAAGTTTGCTATTGGGGAGACCCTGTTTAATTATCATAATCCAAGTATAAGGTCCATCTTAATGATCTTTCAGGTTATCCGTCATTTGTCAGAACCTCGATCTCCAAGGCCACGGATATATAATCATCTACTTACAAGGTTATTTCGTAAAACAGGATATCAATATCTATTTGAAGATATAAAGCTTTATCCCGACCGCTTTTAGGCACGTAATTTACTGTTTTTCGCACTAGTGCGGAAAACTACGCGTGCGTGTAGTCCTTATTTTGTGTCTTAATATGGTGTAACATCAATATGTTATCGAATTTCGGAAATATAATGTAATTCTGTCTAAAGACTATGTCATCCTGATTCCGAAAAAATCCGATTCATGAAACTTCATTTACAGATTTTTTTTTTTTGTTGTGTAAAAATCATCCAATGACATCTCCCGCCCTTGGGCGGAGCGGGGGATAGATAGTCAGACTTTTACTGACTAAAAACCCACCCCGTTCCTTCTTAGCCCTTCATACCGGGGTCGAACCTTCCTTTCAGAAACCGGTTTAAGGCCCTAGTAGGCTTCGGCCCTGTTGGGTCACAACAGTTTGCTGACAACTCCTTGAGGCGCGCGGGAACTGTACGCGTCATTTACAACTTGAACTCGGTCCGGACGGTTACTGGTCTGTCGGACAGTGAGCTACCCATTGCTTGCCGTCCGCAAGCCCGTGCCTCCGGTGGCCAAAAATCGGGATCGAAATCCCGGTGGCGGCTGGGGCGTGAGGGCTGTTGCCTCACGCGTGCGGCCTCCTCCTTTGCTAGCATTATTGTTTCGCAGAAGGAGGCCCGCGCCTGTCATTCCTCGCATCAGACCATGGCCTGTACCAAGGCCCGGTGCGCGAAAGATGAAGAGGTTCTCAAGTTGTCTGTTTTGTTTCTACGGTCCAAACTAAGCGTTTCGCCTCGTCACTTAAACCGCGTACGTCGAAGGACTGGAACAATTTGCCTGCTGCGGTCTTCCCGTCCGATTATAATTTGGGTGTCTTCAAGGTTAGAGTGAATAGGCTCTTAATAAACTAGTGTAACAGTGTAGTAACACCTCACCACCAGCGATTGCATCACTGCTTACCATCAGGTGGGATCGCAGTCAAGCACTAGTCTATGTCAATAAAAAAAAATATTTTTGCTTTAAAGAGTTTGTCTGCCAGGTCCCATTTAAGTTTAGTGAAGATTTGATGAAGAACTTCGAAGGTAGAAAAAATGTAAATTAAATTAGATTCCCACCCACACACACAAAACGTTTTGGAAACACATTCATTGTGCGTGCAGCTAAGGAGTGCAATTCCTTGTCGGAGTCTCTGTTTCCTGATAGCTACAACCAGGGAATCTTTAAGTCTAGAGTAAATAGGTTTCTTCTAGGTAAGCGCGTTCCATCGTCGACCGCATCGTCGCTTTCCATCAGGTGAGATGACGAAAAGCGTGAATCTAACATCAATAAAAAAAAAAGACGGGTTGCACTCCGGGAGTGCCGGCAGAAGTGAAAACTTGATTATTAACGTTGAGCATGTTTGATATTTTGGAATGGTTAGGGAATAATTTTGCACCAATTGCTTTATCAGTAGGTATAAAAGTACTATCATTTATGTGGTAGAATACAATATTCATTTATTGCGCTATCGTACACAAACATGACAATTTATATTACATTAAAAATTTAACACTTTAAAACTATTACAATTATTTTACATTAAAAAGTTTATCTCTCCGAAAAACTACTGAGGTGTCAAGGGACACCCGGATGGAACGAAGTTCCGTTCTGGCTTGCTTTCTATAAGAGAGAGAAAGAGAGAAAGACAGAGAAACATGCGCACGCCGCACGGCTTACAATAGCTTACTATAGAAAAAGTGTCGTTACAACTTTTCGTGAGAATTTTTTCCGTCTAGCCAATACAATATAACTAAAAAATACTATCCTATTTTATGTACATTTTGACAGCACTATTTCAACATCTTCGAAACCATGAAAACGACACTCATGACGAAAAAGTTGATAATTTCTGACATCCGCCATCTTAGATTTACATTTTGACAGCACTATCGGCTTCAACAACCTCGAAAACCATGAAAAAGACACCCATATCGAAAAAGTTGATAATTTATTGCAGCCACCATCTTAGATTTAAATTTTGACAGTACTATCGGTTTCAACACCCTCGAAAACCACGAAAACGACACCCATGAGGAAAAAGTTGATAATTTCTTGCAGCCGCCATCTTGGATTTACATTTTGACAATACTATCGGTTTCAACAGCCTTGAAAACCATGAAAACGACACCCATGACGAAAAATTTAATAATTTTTTGCAGCCGCCATCTTGGATTTATATTTTGACAGTACTATCGGTTTCAACACCCTCGAAAACCATGAAAACGACACCCATGACGGAAAATTTCATAATTTCTTGCAGCCGCCATCTTGGATTTATATTTTGACAGTACCATCGGTTTCAACACCCTCGAAAACCATGAAAACGACACCCATGACGGAAAATTTGATAATTTCTTGCAGCTGCCATCTTGGATTTATATTTTTACAGTACCAACGGTTTCAACACCCTCGAAAACCATGAAAACGACACCCATGACGGAAAAGTTGATAATTTCTTGCAGCCGCCATCTTGGATTTATATTTTTACAGTACCAACGGTTTCAACACCCTCGAAAACCATGAAAACGACACCCTTGACGGAAAAGTTGATAATTTCTTGCAGCCGCCATCTTGGATTTATATTTTGACAGTACCATCGGTTTCAACACCCTCGAAAACCATGAAAACGACACCTATGACGAAAAATTTGATAATTTCTTGCAGCCGCCATCTTGGATTTATATTTTGACAGTACTATCGGTTTCAACACCCTCGAAAACCATGAAAACGACACCCATGACGGAAAATTTGATAATTTCTTGCGGCCGCCATCTTGGATTTATATTTTGACAGTACTATCGGTTTCAACACCCTCGAAAACCATGAAAACGACACCCACGACGGAAAATTTGATAATTTCTTGCAGCCACCATCTTGGATTTATATTTTGACAGTACCATCGGTTTCAACACCCTCGAAAACCATGAAAACGACACCCATGACGGAAAATTTGATAATTTCTTGCAGCCACCATCTTGGATTTATATTTTGACAGTTCTATCGGTTTCAACACCCTCGAAAACCATGAAAACGACACCCATGACGGAAAAGTTAATAATTTCTTGCAGCCGCCATCTTGGATTTACATTTTGACAGTACTATCGGTTTCAACACCCTCGAAAACCACGAAAACGACACCCATGACGAAAAAGTTGATAATTTCTTGCAGCCGCCATCTTGGATTTACATTTTGACAGTACCATCGGTTTCCACGCCCTCGAAAACCATGAAAACGACACCCATGACGGAAAATTTGATAATTTCTTGCAGCCACCATCTTGGATTTATATTTTGACAGTACCATCGGTTTCAACACTCTCGAAAACCACGAAAACGACACCCATGGCGAAAAAGTTGATAATTTCTTGCAGCCGCCATCTTGGATTTACATTTTGACAGTACTATCGGTTTCAACACCCTCGAAAACCACGAAAACGACACCCATGACGAAAAAGTTGATAATTTCTTGCAGCCGCCATCTTGGATTTACATTTTGACAGTACTATCGGTTTGCACGCCCTCGAAAACCATGAAAACGACACCCATGACGGAAAATTTGATAATTTCTTGCAGCCACCATCTTGGATTTATATTTTGACAGTACCATCGGTTTCAACACCCTCGAAAACCACGAAAACGACACCCATGGCGAAAAAGTTGATAATTTCTTGCAGCCGCCATCTTGGATTTACATTTTGACAGTACCATCGGTTTCCACGCCCTCGAAAACCATGAAAACGACACCCATGACGGAAAATTTGATAATTTCTTGCAGCCACCATCTTGGATTTATATTTTGACAGTACTATCGGTTTCAACACCCTCGAAAACCATGAAAACGACACCCATGACAGAAAAATTAATAATTTCTTGCAGCCGCCATCTTGGATTTACATTTTGACAGTATTATCGGTTTCAACACCCTCGAAAACCACGAAAACGACACCCATGACGAAAAATTTGATAATTTCTTGCAGCCGCCATCTTGGATTTATATTTTGACAGTACCATCGGTTTCAACGCCCTCGAAAACCATGAAAACGACACCCATGACGAAAAAGTTGATAATTTCTAGCAGCCGCCATCTTGGATTTATATTTTGACAGTACCATCGGTTTCAACACCCTCGAAAACCATGAAAACGACACCCATGACGAAAAAGTTGATAATTTCTTGCAGCCGCCATCTTGGATTTACATTTTGACAGTACTATCGGTTTCAACACCCTCGAAAACCATGAAAAAGACACCCATGACGAAAAAGTTGATAATTTCTTGCAGCCGCCATCTTGGATTTATATTTTGACAGTACCATCGGTTTCAACACCCTCGAAAACCATGAAAACGACACCCATGATGAAAAAGTTGATAATTTCTTGCAGCCGCCATCTTGGATTTACATTTTGACAGTACCATCGGTTTCCACGCCCTCGAAAACCATGAAAACGACACCCATGACGGAAAATTTGATAATTTCTTGCAGCCGCCATCTTGGATTTACATTTTGACAGTACTATCGGTTTCAACACCCTCGAAAACCATGAAAACGACACCCATGACGAAAAATTTGATAATTTCTTGCAGCCGCCATCTTGGATTTATATTTTGACAGTACCATCGGTTTCAACACCCTCGAAAACCATGAAAACGACACCCATGACGAAAAAGTTGATAATTTCTTGCAGCCGCCATCTTGGATTTATATTTTGACAGTAAAAGTGTCGGTACAATTTTTCGTGAGAATTTTTTCCGTCTAGCCCCCTTTCACAACGCGCGATAAGGGATAGCTGTCTACTCTCCATCCGTCTTACGCTTTTTCGATCAGGTCACGTGTCCTGACGCGAGTTTAAGATTTTATACCCATTACAGAAAAAGTGCTCAACGCCGCTAAAGAAGTTTTCACTTCAAAAAAAAAAGATTCGGAAATCGGTGTCAAAAAATGACGTTACAAAACCAGAAATAATGACTTCCGAAATTAAAAATATTCAGTTATTTTGTATTTTCTAGTTCGTTTTTTAATTCAGTTGTAATTTGCTTTATAAATATAATGCGTTACTTACAGAAGACTAGAGAAGCGAAGGCGTAGAAGGTGGCCATGCATGCGGCTCTGAGCGACACGCCAGCGGCGTTGGCGCCGGCCACGGAGCCCACCCTGCCGAACATCAGGACTGCACCCATTGCTGTGCCTCTGAGGAGGTAAAAGTGGGTAAGATATTTGTATAGACGATATAAATTACCTAGTTATCACATCACCTGCTCGCAAATATCAAATTATTTAAAACCAAATCATTAATGCGCTAGGCTCTAGTCGGTGATATGGAATTTCATTACTACCCGCTGGATAATAATGTGATTTGAATTTGGAATTTTAAATAAACATTACTAAGTTAAATTTTGACGTATCAAAAATGAGAACTTGTTCGAAAATCGACCTGGCCTATAAGAGCACACACAAATAAAAGAAAAATAGAACACACATTATTTAAAAAAAAAAGGTGCTCTCTTTAACAATATTGTCTCTCCATAACTGGTCTATAATATTTATGTCAAACAAACTATTTTAATTGTTATTTTTTATTATAGATACAAAGTCGACTACCTACGAGTTACTCAACTTTATATGTAAAGTTATTTTTTCGATAAGTACTATTTGTTTTTGATTTTCTCACAGTAGGGATGTGAAAAGTAGATTAATCTTCTCGAGGATAAAAGTGCCTTTGGCTTGGGCTAGATTAATTCCCTCGCTGCACTCGGGGTTTAACCCCCAGAGTCTTTCGTAACACTCGGGTTTCAAAATACCCGAGACGTAAGGCACTGCTTTATTCTTTCGGTGAATAATCTACTATTTCTGTTAAGTGTCTTCACTCAACTGAACTTTGAGTTATCGTGACGCATTCGACGTAAGAATAATTCTTAGTGTGGGACATGGTTAAAAACAAAATGTTAGGCTATTGCGTATTATGTTGCAATAGTAGCTTTTCACTATTAGAATGTGTGAGCAATATAATATACATAGCCTGTATCTGTATTAATATTAGTAATAAAATAGTTGATAATAGTAGGTACTTGTCTGGCACTTTAAATTTGCTAGATTTACAGACGTCAATAAAGATTAGGGGAGGTGAGACTAAAACGGGAACGCTAAGGGATCTTTAAAACAATTTGTAAAAAGTAAATAATTTTCTTCTTTATCATAATTCGTAAGTGCTTGAGGCACTGTAGCGAACCGACTGCCCGATTGATTGTTCTTGCTCGAACCTCGCTGCATTCACTTTTGTGACCGACCGAAATATTATTTGCAGCCGAAACCGATACTATAACCGAATGTTCGGCTCCTCCTTCAGTTTCATCCGCAAACAAAACCGATGTGATAACAGAAATACTGTCAAAAAAAAATCGATAGAGTCCCTAACTATATTTCTATATATTTACCCTTGATGATATAGCTCTAACCCTCCTAATATACTAAATTAATGAACAAATACACAATTACCCATAATATTGACATGCATGGACGGAAGAAACAGTCAGCTTCAGAAACGTCAGCTCAAAAACATTAGTTTCGTTTGAGCCGAAATTTCAGCCACTTTTTGGCCGAAACTGATTCTTCGGTTGATCTCTAAAATACCTAAATTTAACTGACAGACCTTTAAATTAAATAGTATTTTTAATTTATTAATTGATGGATAACAATTAGTTACCACATTTTCACCCCCTGTTATTAAAGTCCCTATTTGTCAAATAAGAACTGCCAAACTCATACAACTGTCAAAAAACTCAAAATTTAATTGACAAATAGGCTAACCGGAGATGGTGAAATCAGCACTAAAAGTTATGCTTAGAAATAAAGTTTTTGTGAGGTAATGTTGCAGCTATAATATCACACAGATTATACATTCAGTAAATAGTGGTTGCCACTATTATAGATAGTATACCCTCTTTATGAAACGTGCCCGATTTAGGCCCACCTCCCCTACCGCTAGATTTGCCTACGACAAAAATGTTATAATCGTTGTCGCAGTACTTGTTATTCGGTACTTCAATATCTTTATGGCTATATTATTTCGGATTATATTATAAAACACGAGTTGTTGTCAAGAAACCCTCGTTTATCTATGAGACAGTTGACTAGAGCAAAATATTTGCTTTGGTATATAGCAGTAGCTTTGTGTTGTAAAATGTAATGGTATCGCGGGGTATGGAAACCCCAAGAGCATGTGTGGTGTGAAAACAAAAGTGGAAAGTAGTAACTTCCCGATTTCATCTAGAAGAGTCAATGCAGCGGACTTAAGCTATGTCGAAGTACTTCCTCTAGTAGCAATATCTACTTCCACTAGTAGTAATTCATCATTATCTTCCTGCCGTTATGCCGTGTTATTTGGGGTCGACGCATCACGCTTTTTTTTTCCTCTATTCTATGCTGTCACTCGTCATGCTATCACTAACTTCCTTTTCTTTCATATCACTCTTCACACACTCCATCCATCTTTTCTTTGGCTTCCCTCTCCCTCTCCACCCATCCACACGTATACTCATAATTCATTTAGAACCATGTGTTTCATCCCTCCTTTTTACATGACCATACCAAGACAAACAATTGCCCTTCAATTTTTCAGTCACTGGCGCCACTTTCAAACTAGTAGTAATTCCAGTAGTAATTATATTTTTTCCGGTTTTATTTCAGGTGAAATAGTGAAAAAAAAAAGCGAAGAATTGCCAAACTTAAGTGGCAATGGGCCAGGCACATTGCTCGCAGAACAGATGGCCGTTGGGGCCGAAAGGTTCTGGTGTGGCGACCGCGTACCGGAAGACGCAGCGTTGGAAGGCCTCCTACAAGGTGGACCGATGACCTGGCGAAGGTTTCGGGAAACCGATGGATGCGAGATGCAAAGGAACGTTCGTTGTGGCGACGCTTGGGGAGGCCTATGTCCAACAGTAGGCGTATATCGGCTGAAATGGTGATGATGATGAGTTAGAGGTTAAGCTTGAGCTTTAACCACTATAATACAGAAAAGTTTTTCTATTCTATTCTATATGTTCTTTATCTTTTTTTTTTGTATTTTATTTGTTATTATTTATCAATGTGCCTCATTATAATCTTCCTGCTCTTGACCCTGGTTTGTTATCTGAGGTCGGCGCAACACGTTTTTTGCTTCCATTCTGTCCCGCACCCGTCACACTATCACTAACGCCCTTTTCTTTCATATCACTCCTCACACAATCCATCCATCTGTATGTTTGACTGATAATCATCATCATCATCAGCCTTTTTAATGTTCTCACTGTTGGGACTCAGCCCTCCTTCCTAGGAGCCGTATGGCCGTAATCCATCACGCGGACACAGCGCGCGTTTGTGAATGTCACATGTCTTCAAATTTTTGGTTCTAGGACATGCCAGTTTCCTCACGATGTTTTCCTTCGCCGTTTTGAGAGCAGTGGTGATGAAATAAATTACACAAAGTAATGCGCCTGGCTGGGTTCGAATCCGCGACCTACAACTCGTAAGTCGGGGCCATTACCACTAGGCCACCTCTGCTCTTACTCTCTCTGACTGATAATAAAGATATGTATTACCTCAATGATGTGGGGAACAGTTGCACGACGTATGCAGTGAGCGGGCCGATGCCCAGCGCTGTCAGCTGGAGAGATGACATCGCTACTCCAGCCAAGATCCTGTGGGCAAAAGTGAGAAAATTATTATGAGGGGAAAACACTTGATTTATACAACCCTACTTTTTAAATAGTACAAAAAAAATTGGTCTCTACCTATACCTGTTACTGATCATATTTATATAGTAAAATAAAAAAAAAACGAAATCCCAAAATTGTTTACAAAAATTTGTCATAGTTGATAAATTCAGAATTAATTATTCATAACAATTGCTACCAGGAAATATAACGCGCAGTGTTTTTCCATTGTTTTTTTTATTCTTAATCAACAGCCTGAACAATATTTCCACAAATTGAGTGATTTTGGGATATAAACAAATGCAAGAGCCGTAGTCACACGTTATTAAAGCCTATGACGTGTGACTACGGCTTTTCGTTTTGTTTCGTTCTTGTTTTTCCAGTTACCTTGTTTATTTCAGCATCCTGAAAATCTTGTTTCAGACTTTTTCGGCATCGTTTTTTTTTGTCGTAGTAGGGTTTTAGTTTCTAATTCAGACTACTAGACCGATATTAAAAATACTTTCACTAGTAGAATCCTACTTTATCATTAAGTGACCTATGTAACTTTGGACTTCTTATCAATCTGAAAAATTCTCTCGTAATTGCGTGACCTAAATAAAACTGTTAAGGCCCTAGCGCCCGGGCAGTGCCATAAAACAACTTGACTTTCTGAGTAACGGCCAGGTTAATAGGTTTGAAAAAAATATATGTTTTTATTATAGATTCATGAACAACATAATCATTTATAGATAATTTAGAGCTTCCGAAAAAAAAATTAGCAATTTCGCAACTTTTTCCAACTCCTTCGAAACGGCTTGGATCTTTAGAAACATTTTTACACAAAAAATTAGTGGTTAAATAATCTTCGAAGTGAACATAGCAAATCATTCAATACTTCGCAAAGAAAATGGATTTAAAAGTCAGTGGGGCTCTATCCGGGCGCAGCTTAGCTTGGCAAGTTACGACCGTTTCGTTTCGATTCTCTTGCGTCGAACGCCTTAAGTTGGCCACGCCTCCAATTCCTTTATTCAGACATCACCTCAACGCCCAGTCACGTAGCCAGAACAAAGGAATCAGAGGCGTGGCTAACTCAAGGCGTTCGTCATAGGAGAATCAAAACGAAACCGTCCTAATTTAACTAGGGGGGCGGATACTCGTATTGCCGCCTAGGCGGGTACGAGTGTTGTGTCCATTTCATTTCATCCAGATGTTCAAGGGACTATAAGTCTTAAAAGAGAATTCACTATCAAGCACATATACGATAGTGCTTCGTGACCTTTGAGACTTCCTCCTCCTTGCGTCGTATTTCTCAATGCTGAGGGTCGTGATCCCCCTGTTTCATCACTCTATCCCTTATGATATTCCTCCATCTGTTCCTATCTCTGGCGGTGTACATCGTGGAGTCAAGGGCGGTGCGGATCTGGTCGGACCAACGTATTGGGCTGCGCCCGCGAGGCCTCTTCCCATCCACTTTACCGGTCACAATTAGCCTTTAAAGGTTGCCACCGTCTTTCCTTGCAATGTGACCGAAGTATTGCAGAACCTTGCGAAGACACTCGGACGACAGCCGTGAGGAGATTTTGATCAGTCTTTGAGACTTACATACAATAATTTGATATGAACTGACTAGTCGGGACCGACCGATCGGCATTACTGATATGACTTTTTTTTCGGTTTATCGATTACTTTCGGATAGCTGAGTTACATATTAACTTGACTGGCCTGTTGGTCTAGTGGTTAGTGGTCCTGACAGCTATGCCGGAGGTCGCGGATTCGATTCCCACCCAGGACATGTGTTTGTGTGTCGTTCACGATCATTAGTTCTGTGTCTGAGTGTAATTTATGTATTACTAGCGACCCGCCCCGGCTTCGCACGGGTGCAATACTGATACTAAATATACTACACAATGTCTTTATACGTTATATACGTTCACAGTTTTTTAGGGTTCAGTACCTTAAAAGGAAAAAATTGAACCCACATATAGGATCAATTTGTTGTTCGTTCGTCTGTCTGTCAAGACCCTTTATCTCGGGAACGCGAAGAGGTATCGGGTTGAAAATAAAACAATATATTCAAATTTGCGATCCCTTGTCTATTATATGTATCTATATAATCGACCTTCTATGATGTATCTAATTTATCTATAATATGTATGTATTTAGAAATATATATAAGGTATATTATTGAGGATTTTCGAAATAAACCACAAATTGTTTCTCTGAAAACAAAGATTTGTTTATTCAACATGCTTTTACAGTATTATGTAATAAATTATCGTTTAACTAAAGTTACACTTTTATCTCACCTGAAAACAAAGAAACGACATTAAAGTTCACTAATATCGCCTCCTCAATTATATCCCTTTAATTATCTCTCTACAAGTTTTTATAACAATAAAATGCACATATAATCTAAACATCATCTGTCATTGAATGATACGTCACCCCGTATCCACAGCTTAAAAATTAAAAAATGAAATGTCATTTCCAAGGAGGTCATTTCATTACATCTCCCCCCCATAGGAACGAAAATTCTAAATAATATAATACAAACAATGCACCTGCAAGCTATCTTTATACCTATTCGTTTTCTTCTACTTCATCTTCTGCCGTAACAGGTTGTAATTTTGTTATGTGGAATAAAGTTGATTCTGTTTTTCTGTTGCCAGTGTCAATCTTATAAATGGAGTTCGATATTTTCTCTATTATCTTGAAAGGGCCTATTTTTAATTCGTCTAATTTTTTCCTGTTCAGTCTATTTCCATTTTCTACATATACACTGTCTCCTATCTCGAACTCTTGTATTTTCCTATTTCTATCAAATATTTTCTTGTTGTACTTGTGAGATTTTATTGTATTCTCTAATGCTAATCTTCTATCAGCAATCCACTTGTCTTCCTTTTCTATTGTTTTAATTTCATTTGGTAAAATACTGACATTTGTACCATCCAGTAAGTATTTTGGTGCAAAACCTGTAACAGAATGGTCTGTTTCATTATATTTCTGTACACATTCTCTTGCTACTGTTGTCCATGTTCTCTTATTATTTTTCTCATTTATTTTACATCTTATTTTATTTACTATTGTTTGGTTTAATCTTTCGTTCAAGCCGTTCGAAAATGGCGTATTCACAGCTGTAAATATTAGTTTGATGTTATTCTCCTGCAAATACTGTTTAAATTCTTTTGAATTGATGCCTGGATATTGGTCTGTCAGAATTATTCCAATCTCATCTGTCTCGAGTACTTTCTTTGTTAGTTTTATAAAGTCACTTGCGTTCTGTGTTTTTGAAGTCACAATAAACGCATATCTTGTGTAGTGGTCTACTAAAAGGTGTAAGTATTTTTTTGTTGACCTAGATCCTCCAAAGCCACCTATAGTATCCATTGACATTATCTCAAATGGTTTTGTTGCTGGTCCCAGTTGTGACATTAACCCAAATTTTCCTTGACATCTTGATTTATTTTTTATGCATATTTCGCATGTTTTACAAATATTTATGATATTTTTTGTTAGATTTTTAGCTGTATATAGTGGACTTATTTTTTTCTGTAATTGTCTGATTCCAATATGGCATAAATCTTCATGCACCTTTTTTATAATTTTTTTACTAAATTCTTCTGAGAGTATAATCTTTTCAAGTTTCTTTATTTTTTTATAATAGATTTTATTTTTATGTAGTAGATTTTGTTTCTTTTCTTTTATTGTTTCATTTTTTTCTTGGTCTTCAACTATATCTTTTATTTGTATTAAATTAACTATTTTTAATAGTTCCTCCTTGTTATCTTCTGATTCTAATACAGGGTTTCGGCTCAAACAGTCTGCTTCTATATTTTCTTTACCAGGTATATATTTTACTGTAAAGTCATATTGAGATAGGTAATATGTGAGGTCACCCAATTCTTCATCTGTCCTGCATTTAATATTCATGTTCTCTAGAGGTTTGTGGTCTGAGTAAATAGTGAAATGTTTTCCAATTAGCCAGTGTTGCCAGTATTTTACTGCTTCTTTCATAGCAATACATTCCAAATATATGGCCTTTTTTCGTTTTTGAGATTCGTTTAGTTTTTTTTAAAAATATGCCACCGGTTTGTCTTTACCGTCTAGTTGAGTCTGTTTTAATATTGCCCCGATACCCTCTAAAGATGTATCTGTAAAGATCTTTATTGGTAAGTCTTTGTCGAATATTTCCAACACAGGTTGAGAACATAAATATCTTTTTATTTGATTAAATGATTCTTCACACTTCTCTGACCACACAAACTTTTCATTTTTTCTTAATAAATTATGTAATGGGTCTAAAATAATTGCACTTCTTGGTATGTATTCATGGTAGAAGTTAATTTTTCCCAAAAATTGTCTGACATTCTTTTGTGTCTTAGGAGTGGGAAAATGTCTTATCGAGATCAAATTGTCTTTTAGTGGTCTTACCGAATTGTTCTGAATTACATGGCCGAGGTACTTTACTGAGTCTGAAGCAAAGTTACATTTCGTAAACTTCAATCTAAAGCCTTCTTGTATTATTGCCTCTAATACATTTCTTATGTGTTTTATATGTTCTTCAAAGGTGTTCGAGTATATCAGAATATCATCAATATAGTTTACGGAGTATCCTGTGAGATTGTGCTTTCTTAGAATATTGCTTAAAATTCTCTGGAAAATTGCTGGTGATGTTTTCAAGCCAAAGGGAAGGCAGGTCCACTGGAAGTGGCCATCTTGTGTGACAAATCCTGTTTTATATCTGTCTTCCACCCGTAATGGTATCGCCCAGAATGCTGAATTTATATCCAGTGTAGTAAAATACTTACAATTTCTAGTTTTAACAATCAAATCATCTATTAACGGAAAAGGTTGAGCTTGTGGAACAACAATTTTATTTAGTTCTCTGAAATCTATACACAAGCGGGATTTCCTATTTTCACCCTTTTTAAATGCCAATGTCACTGGAGCAGCGAAAGGACTGTAGGATTCTTCTATTAAATTATTCTTTAGTAACATGGATATTTGCTTTTCAATTTCTAATTTATCTTCTATTGTACATCTGTATGGTCTTTTACTACAGTATCTATTTACTAGTAAATCTATGTGAGCCTCATAATCTCTAACTGTTCCTATATCATACTTGTCCTTTGCAAAAATTGTTTTATATTCCTTTATTATTTTCTCGATCTCAATTTTCTTTTCATTATCTAAATGGTCTGTCATACTTACAAACTCTTCTGTTTCTATATGTTCATTAAAATTTATTGCTAATGTTTTTATATTCTTTTCTTCATTTCTGTTATCTTTAGACATTTCATCTATTTTATTTGTTCTTATCTTTTGTTCTATCCGCAAGTCCTCGTTTTGGGTTAGTCTGAATTTCTTTATCATATCCAATCCGATTATAAAATCATCAAAATATTCATTTTCTACTATGTATACATCCACCTCTTCTTCTAAATCAAATATTTTTATTTTTATTGTTATCAAGCCATCTGTTTTTTTTTTCACACCATTAACCGTTTTCATATATGCTATATTCTCATTGTCCTTTTTTTCTTTTATTTTAATCAGTCTTGAATTTATTAAAGAGATCTGTGAGCCTGAATCATAAATGCCGCTCACTTCTAGTTTATTTTCTAATAAGAGCTTGATTTTGATTAATGGTGTACTTACTCGTTTTTTTTTCTCAGTATTTATATCTACTTCAATAATGGAGTTGTTATTTACATTTCTGGGTTTAAAAACTTTTTCAGATTCATTTTTATTTTTCTTGAACCAACATGACTCTTCCGGATGATATCTAATTCCTTTGTTCAAAGATTCACAAGTGTTACATGGCTTCTTCTCATTAGTTTTATTTTTATAAAGGAATGTACAACTCTTTATTGTACTTGAGTTTTTCTTGTACATCATACCTTCATATTTTCTTATCTCATTGAACAAATCAGTAGTGTCATTGAGTTCATCTCTGTTTAACCTATTTAAGATAAACCCAGGTAAACCTGTTGCAATAAGATCTATCATTGTTTTGGAGTCTATCGATTTGTTTATGCCTAGCATTAGCCTTTCTTTTCTAATAGCGTAATCAATTAGTAGTCCTTCTTTATATCTAAATGCGAGAGCATATGTAACTATGTCCCATCCTCGGTTTTTAAAAGTTTCTAAAAATTTGTTTTTCCATTCATTCCATTCTGCCTTTGTTGTTAGTTTTATGGCCATCGAGCTATACCAATCCAAACAAGATTTTTCTAAAAATAATCTCAATATATCTATTTTTGTTTCATCTTTTGATATATTAAAGCGCTCACACTCCTTTTCAAAATTCTCAATCCATTGCATTGCATTAGGGTTCTTGCTTGTGAATTTTTCAATAATAAATTTCTCTGAAATATGTTTTAGGTTATGTTGATTTTCTTTCTTTGTATTAGTTTCTATTAATTTTTCCAAGATATGTTGGAAATTGTCGTTTATGTCTATTGGTTGTTTTGTGCTCATTTCTTCTAAATATTGATCTAAAAATTGCATATTACCTTCCTCATCTCTATATGTTTTCTTAAGATCTTCATCCAATTTTATCCATATTTTTCTACTTTGATATCTTTTTTTTATACTATTTTTTATTTTTGAGAAAGTATTCATTTTGACAATATATGTATGATGAATCACCGGCTTCAGCTCATCAGGTAAAACATAACATTTTCCTTCTTCTGTAGATATTGAGGTTATGGCTAATACATTTGATTTGCCATCATTTGAAGCTATCATCGTAAACTCAAATTGCAGCCGGTCCATCTTCTTTTAGTTAACAAAAATGTCGTTTTATAAGGTATATTATTGAGGATTTTCGAAATAAACCACAAATTGTTTCTCTGAAAACAAAGATTTGTTTATTCAACATGCTTTTACAGTATTATGTAATAAATTATCGTTTAACTAAAGTTACACTTTTATCTCACCTGAAAACAAAGAAACGACATTAAAGTTCACTAATATCGCCTCCTCAATTATATCCCTTTAATTATCTCTCTACAAGTTTTTATAACAATAAAATGCACATTATAATCTAAACATCATCTGTCATTGAATGATACGTCACCCCGTATCCACAGCTTAAAAATTAAAAAATGAAATGTCATTTCCAAGGAGGTCATTTCATTACATATATAAGTATGTATCAGTTGTCTAGTACCCATAACACAAGCTCTGCTTAGCTTGGGACTTTTGTTGTGGAACCTTTTTTACCTGCTCCCCATAAAATTCTTCTCTTGCCTGTCACATTACGCAAAAGTATGACAATTATACCTTTCTAAGTAGCTAATAAGACAAGGATATTTTTCTAGTAATTTATACATTAAGCGTAGTAAGTACTTTTTTGCACTAGACAACATTTTGTATGGAGTATTAGCAGAAGTTACAAAAAAAAGAAATTTTTGATTAGTGATATTTGCTTTGATAAGTGGTTTAGACATTTTTGCTAATTGACACTTTTAATTGCTAAGAAAGATCTGCTACGGCATCAATTATGATAATTACTTGAGTTTTAGTACAGTCGCGCCGTTAATAGTTTTCGAATTATCTTCAAATGTTGCAATCTGGGATTTTGTATAAAACATCTTACTAACGCAAAAACTATTGAATATCAGCACAACATTTGGTGGCTTGGTTTGTTACTTTTTAGTCCTACCATGACGTCCTGCAAGGAATACGTCGAGTTACCAGTAACATTGGATACTCTATTCATACATATACATATACATACATACTTATAAATAAAATTGTAGTGTCTGTTTGTAATACCAAAATATGTTTTTTTTACTATAGATGACTTTTTTTATTACTATAAAAGTACATAATAATATTATATTCATCATAGGTATATACCAAATATGCATTAATGCATTTTTTAAACTTTCTGTCTGTCTGTTTGTTCCGACTAATCTCTGAAACGCCAGGGTCGATTTTGACGAGAATTTGACTGACGGATCTTACAAGAAGCAACTTAGGCTACTTTTTTGGGGATTTTTGTGAAATTCAAAGCTTAGTCGTAGGACCACTTCTGGATGCCCTCCACTGGCATTATCACGAACGTACCTGTTAGTCGTAAGCCCAGCCACCAGGCAACCAACTCCCACGGTGATGAACATGGTGATCAGCAGCGTCTTCTTGGAGAGCGGGCTCATGCTGCCGGCGGTGACCAGGGTCCCGTACACCACGGTCGTCACCACCATTATGAAAAATGTGTTGTGGGAGATGGAGTCCAGGCACTCGTCGCCTGATATCTGGAAGAGAAGAGAGGAGGAGATTGGTGAGCTTATATGACAAAAAATTATAAGTTAATGTTACAATGTTTTGTGCGCCAAAATAAATACTTTTCTTTCTTTCTTTCTTAAGGTTTTTTTTTAGGTGGGAAATCATCTAATGACATCTCGGACCGGGAGAGTGTGTCAGACTTTTACTGACTAATCCGATCTAATTTATCTGATCTGATTTTTGATTTGATTTTAATGATTTTTATGACTCCTGCTGACCCTTTCTTTGCCTTCGTACCAGATGGAGTTCACTTTCGAACAACCCCCGGCCCAAGGCTTCAACCCTGCTGGGCCCCTACGGTTTGCTGACATATCCTTGAGGCGCGCGTGAAACACTACGCGCCGTCGAAGACTTGGGTTCGGTCCGGACGGTAACGGACGGTCGGCCGGCGAGCTTCTCATTGCTCGTCGTCAAGTTGTTCATCGCGATAGGTTTTTTGCACATTGCAGGCGAAAATATGAAAGTATCCAAAATCAACTACTGGCAGTTGTCTAGACGAGACAAAACACCCATCTGGTTGGAGGATCCTTCCTTTGCAACGGAGGTTTGCGGGACTTTTAAAATACCATTCTGAGTACCTCTGAACTGATAACCCTCGACTATGTTAGGTTAACGCAGTCTTCGTGCAGCTGTAACATTGTGACGTCATCACATCCTCAAGCGATCTTTAAACTCCTTCTGGCTGTACCGCCGCGCCTTTGTTTGCCGGGAGTCAGCAGGGTGTAAGGATTGTCTTCATCCTACACTTTCCGCCACCTGCTTCCCATTTCCAGGACCAGGGCGGGACGAGACAAGTCACTACCTCCGATCGTTTCCACGAGGACGCGGTGGAGCTCCGCCCAAGCGGGGCAGACCCCCGCCGTATGCTCCACCGTGTCCTCCGGGCGATCGACACTATGGTGGCATCAGGGCGTTTCTTCCCGCCAAATACGAAACCGGAATCCCCCGAAACAACTGTAACCGGGGAAGCCCTGCGGCAGGTGGAAAGTGCGCTACTCCAGAAAGAGGGGACTTATCGCAACCATTGTGGCGTGCCCGACTTCGCCCTTAACGTATCTTGACTGGCCTGTTGGTCTAGTGATTAGTGGCCCTGACTGCTATGCCGGAGTTCGTAGGTTCAATTCCCACCCAGGACAAATGTTTGTGTGATAAGCATGATCATTTGTTCTGTGAGTAATTTATCTATAATATGTATATATTTAGAAATATATAAGTATATTTATCAGTCGTCTAGTACTCATAGGACAAGTTCTGCTTAGCTTGGGACTAGACAGGGTTGTGTGATAGTTATAAAAATAAAATGACTGTTTGAATATCGTAGGCTCAAAACATATCCTCTTCATTAAAGCCGTAAGTTGAGTAAACAACTACATAACAAATAAGTTTACAGTTAAACTTATAAATAGATAGGATGATAGAAAGTGTTGATTCATTTCATGTCACGTTTTGTTTTTTACTAAACTTTCACGTTTCTTGACATGTATCACCAAATCTTATCACTAATATTATAAAGGCGAATGTTTGTGTGTATGTTTGTTGGTTCATCACGTCAAAACAGCTTAACGGATTTTTAAAGAACTTGATGGTTTTTTTTTTATAATGGATAGGCTCGCGTTTGACCACAATCACACCTGATGGTAAGCGATGATGTGGCCGACGATGGAACACGCTTGCCTAGAAGCAATCTATTCAGTCTTGACTTAAAGACCCCTAGGTTATAGCTATCAGGAAACACAGAGTGCGCGGGCGCGGGGGTTCGCGGATAAAACATGTTCTGCCTAGAATAGCGCATGAGATACTTGTAGGCAGTAAGTTCCTAGAACTCCAAACTCTTGAGCATAGACGCCAAGTTGCTGGCTCGTCGGTTTTTCATCGTTTACATTTCGGGGAGTGTGCATTGGAATTGCACAATTTGATTCCACTAAGTCCGTTCCCTCTCTTAGAGAGAAAGCCTGAGTCCCAGCAGTGGGAACATTAAAAGGCTAATTATTTATATTTGACTGGCCTGGCTAGTGGTTAGTGGCCCTGACTGCTATGCCGGAGGTCATGGGTTCGATTCCCATCCTACCCAGGACAAATGTTTATGTGATGAGCATGATCATTTGTTCTGTGTCTGGGTGTAATTTATCTATAATATGTATGTATTTAGAAATATATAAGTATGTTTATCAGTTGTCTAGTACTCATAACACAAGCTCTGCTTAGCTTGGGACTAGACGGCGTTGTGTGATAGTTGTGGAATATATTATTATTATATTATTATAATTATGCTATACTATAAGTCCGTTCCAACATCGGACCACTAGACGTACGGTGTTGCGTCACCGGTTTATGGTGGACATCCCACCTATACGTACAAAGCGTTTTGCGAATACGTTCATTGTGCGCACAGCTAAGGAGTGCAATTCCCTGCCGGAGTCTGTTTCCTGATAGTACAACCTAGGGGCTTTTAAGTTAAGAGCGGATAGGTTACTTCTAGGCAAGCGTGCTCCATCGTCGACCACATCATCGCTTGCCATCAGGTGAGGTGGTGGTTAAAAATGAGCATATCAATAATTTAAAAAAAATGGGCCAGTACCCCTAGCCAAGTTGCTAATCTGCAATAGTTAACGTTTGTAGAAAGCTTCAAATGTACGGGAATGACGTCGTCTTAACGCTCAGTCATGTGGTCAGAACAAAAGAATTGGCGGCAAGGTCAACTCGAAGCGTTCGGCGCAAGCGAAACGGTTGTAACTTGGCTAGGGGGGCAGTTGCACCAATTTTTTTTTCGCGCACGGATCCGAACAAACTTTGTTTTTCGTTAACTTAGAAGTTTGATTTTTTCACAGCTTCAAGGGACCGCAGACCTGAGTATATGGTTTTAATTTCAATTCGATACCTCGACGTGTTCCCGAGATAAAGGGTCAAGACAGACAGACAGACAGAAGGACGGACCACAAAGTGATCCTATACCTAAGGGTTCCGTTTTTTTTCCTTTTTAAGGCACGGAACCCTAAAATAAACTACTATTACGCGGGTGAAGCCGCTGGCAATAAATATAAATGTAACAAGACTCTGACCATTCACGTTGAGACTATACTTAGATCACATTATTGCTGTACAGTTAAACAATAAAGATATTATTTTATATACATAGATAATGTTATTTAAAAGTCGTATGTCGGTGTTATACATAACTACTGATTACATGACAATACAAACTTCCCAAAGTCATAAATGCGAAGTTTGTTCCGCTATAAAACATTGCGACTGGCTCGTTTATGTACTGGTGGGAACCGTGACTGTTGAGCATGGGTAAATAGAGTCGATTCCTGTACAGTACAATTCACGAATGATGGCGGCCGTGAAGTTAGCCTTTGCTTTTGCCGTTCGCAAAGGCTAACTTCACGGCCGCCATCATTCGTTCGCGCATACTACACTCTTCTCGCACACGCACGTCCCCATTTGGTTCCTAAAACACGTTACTGCGCAGCCTTCTGCGCAAACTTCACGACCGCCATCATTCGTGAATTGTACTGTATCTGACAGTGATATTATAGAAGGTGTAAGGGACAGCCTTCCACAAACTTTAAGGGCTTGCTCAGTAGACGAAACTGAACATCATCTTCCTGCCCTAGTCCCGTTTTATTTGGGGTCGGCGCAACACGTTTTTTTCTTCCATTCTGTCCTGTCACTCGTCACGCTATCACTAACTCCCTTTTCTTTCATATCGCTTCTCACACAATCCATCCATCTTTTCTTTGGCCTCCCTCTTCCCCTCCATCCATCCACTTGTAAACTCATAACTTTTTTAGTAACATGCGTTTCATCCCTCCTTTTCACATGACCATACCAAGACAAACGATTCCCTTTCAACTTTTCAGTCACTGGCGCCACTTTCAAACTTCCCCTAATATACTCATTTCTCACTTTATCCATTCTCGTCACACCACACATCCATCTTAACATTCTCATCTCCGCTACATGCAATCTTTTTTCATCCGTCTTTTTCACAGCCCAACATTCTGATCCATACAGTATGACAGGCCTTATCACGGACTTGTAGATTTTACCCTTCAACTTGAGGGGCATCCGTGGGTCACAAGTGGTTCCCGTGACCTGTCGCCACTTCATCCATCCTGCGTTGATCCGACGTGTTACGTCCCGGTCCACCTCACCATCCCCTTGGACGAGCGACCCGAGGTACCGAAAGTCGGAACAGATCGGTATGGGCGTTCCATCGAGAGCTAAAGGCACTGGATTGGAGACACCGCCGAAATCGCAGAACAAGTACTCCGTTTTGGTTCTACTCAATTTCAGGCCAACACTCTCCAGTCTGTGCCACCACGCCTCCAATCTGTTCTGGACCTCTAGGCCACTCTCGGCAACCAGCACAATGTCATCGGCAAACAGCATACACCAGGGAGCCTCTTCCTGAATATCCGACGTCAGAGCGTCCATAATCATCAGGAAGAGGTAAGGGCTGAGAGCCGACCCTTGATGTAAGCCAACAGCCACATTGAAGCTGCCAGTGGTGCCAACTGTAGACCGGACTTGGGTATTACATCGACTATACATCGCTCGGATCAACTGCACATACTTCCCAGGCACACCTTTCTTCTTAAGGGCCCACCACAGAACCTCACGAGGTACTCGGTCGTATGCCTTTTCGAGGTCAACGAATACCATGTGCAAGTTTTTATGTGCACTTCTGTATTTCTCGCACAGCTGGCGTATAGCAAAAATGGCATCCGTTGTACCCCGACCCGGCATAAAACCGAATTGGTTCTGCGAAATTTCACTCTCTTCTCTCAGACGCCTTTCAATAACTTTCTCCCAGGCTTTCATTGTATGTGACATTAGCTTTATTCCTCTATAATTGTTGCACTCAAGCACATCACCTTTGTTTTTAAAGATGGGCACCAAGAAACTGCTGCACCAATCGTCAGGTATGGCTTCTTCCTGCAACAACTTATTGAAGAACAAAGCTAACCACGTCCATCCATCCACTCGCAATAACTTCCACACTTCAACTGGTATTCCATCTGGACCAATGGCTTTACCATTTTTCATTTCATTCACTGCTATTCTGACTTCATCCATACTTACCATTCTCACTAACCCTACATTCACTGGTTTACTCTCTAAAATTCCATTCCAATGATTTTCCTCATTCATTAGTCTTTCAAAATAGTCCTTCCACCTCTCTTTGATTTTTTCATCGTCTGATAGGACCATTCCAGCTTCATTCTTTACACATCTTACCTGACAAACATCTCTCGTCATTCTCTCTCTTCTTTTAGCAAGCCGGTACAGCTCTTTTTGGCCTACAGGACTGTCTAGTGTGTTGTACAGTTTGTCCTGGGCTTTTGCTTTTGCTAATGCCACGGCTTTCTTAGCTTTCTTCTTCAAAATATCATACTCACTCTTTTTTTCAGCTTTCAGACTACCATTTCCCGCTTCTACACGCTGCCATTCCTTGAACTTTCTTTTCTTCTCTTTCAACACATTCTGAATTTCTATCGACCACCACCATGTATCCCTATCTATTGTGCCTTTTCCTCTCGTTTCTCCCAAAATATCTTTCGCTGCATGTCTAATACACTCTGCCATCTCATTCCAGCTTTCATTTATACTTCGGTCATTCATGTCACCCATCTCTATCATTTTGTCCACCACTCGCTCTCTGAACCTTTTCGCACAATCATTCTTCTCTAACATATGCCACTTTATTTTGGGGGGAGGACGCTCTTTGCCTTTGTTACGTTTTATTTCGACTAGCGATTCCATAACCAGGAGTCGGTGCTGCGATACTAGATCTTCTCCTGGCAGCACTTTGCAGTCTTTGACGTGCTTTATGTTGTTGCGCCTAACTAAAAAGTAGTCGATTTGGGTCCTGTGGTGACCGCTTTTGTACGTTATAAGGTGTTCCTCACTTTTTTTGAACCAAGTGTTGGCTACTGCTAAGTCAAAGGCGGTAGCAGATTGCAGCAGCGTCTCTCCCTCATTATTTGGACTTCCGAAACCCCATCCTCCATGTACTCTTTCATAAATACCTTTCATTCTTCCCACATGTCCATTAAAATCACCTCCAACTATCAATTCCTCATGTACAGGGACGGTCATTAAGGCAGTATCAAAATCCTCCCAAAACTTCTCTTTCACTATTTCATCACATCCTACTTGTGGTGCATACACACTAACTACATTCAGCATCACATTCTCTAACATAACTTTCACAACTATAAATCTATCACTAATCCTTTGAACTTCCATCACGCTTTCTTTCAATTTACTATCTAGCACTACTCCTACACCATTTCTTTTTCCATCACTTCCACAATAATAAAACTTATATCCCTCACCAATTTCTCTCGCTTTTGTTCCTCTCCATTTCGTCTCCTGCAAACATGCTACATTTATCCGTCTTCTTTTCAATACATCCGCTAACTCTCTGGCCCTTCCAGTCATAGTCCCAACATTCCAACTAGCATACCTCAATCTCATTTCCCGAGCTTGCTTCTTACGTTGCACCCGCCCGGGATGGTGCAACAACCCTGGTCCATTTCCCACAGAAGCCGGGTGCTGCCCCTGCGCGTCGCCTGTGGGGTACGCCCTAATCCTATCGCGCATTCTATTATTAACAAACATGTTACAAAAAGATTTGGCAACTGTTTTATAGTCGGCCGCCAGCCTGACACCAACCCTCCTTGGGAACGCTATTGTTGGTGGTTAACGCATCACCATGCGGTGACCTTCGGTGCTTTATATTACGCACGGTCTCAAAATGTCCCTTAGTCGCCTCTTACGACACCCACGGGAAGAAATGGGATGGTGTTATTCTTTACGTCCGGACACCATACGGAACCGTAAGTAGACGAAACTGAACAACCTAACATAAAAATTTTTTTTCAAAAAACAAAAAAAAAATCTGCCTCACCATACAAAATTATTAACTTGATTGGACCGTTTGTATGGAGAGGCTGAATTTTTTTTTCGTTTCCTGAAAAAAATAATTATGGTGGGTTGTTCAGTTTCGTCTACTGAGCAAGCCCTTAAAGTTTGTGGAGGGCTGTCCCTTACACCATTTACATACACAAACAATGACAGTGATATTATTAGTATTACTGACCACCTGGGCACGCTATAATCATGGCGCTAAGTACCTTCTTTAAAGCGTGGCTCAAAAAAAGACCTTTTTTTTCGGTGGGGAAAATCATCTAATGACAACCCCCGCTCTTGGGCGGAGCGGGAGATAGTATCAGACTCCTAACCCTGGCCAGTAGGCTTCGACCCGACTTTTTTTTTTATGGTGGGAAAAAATCATGCATTGACATCCCTCGCTCTTGGGCGGAGCGGGAGATAGTGTCAGACTCTTACTAAAAGACCCACCCCGTTCCTTCTAGCCTTCATACCGGGGCTCGAGCGCCCTTTCGGATAACCCTGGCCCCAGTAGGCTTCGACCCAGCTGGGTCCCTGCTGTTGCTGACAACTCCTTGAGGCGCGCGGGAACAGTGCGCGCCGTCGACAACTTGGGCTTGGTCCCGGACAATTACCGGACGGCCGGACAGCGAGCTACCCATTGCTCACTGTCCGCAAGCTCACGCCTACAGTGGCCGGAAATCGGAATCGGAATCCCGGTGGCGGCAGCGAGAGCGCCGTTGCCTGATGCGTTCGGCCTCCTCCTTTGCGAGCATTACTGCTTCGCAGAAGTCGGCGCCCGCCTGCCACTCCTCCTCGCTCCGGACCATGGCCAAAGCTCGGCGCGAGAGGTCTCAGCCGCCGATCGCCCCCACGAGGGCACGGCGATGCTCCGCCCAAGCATACCTCGACTGTGTGCTCCACCATGTCCTCCGGGCGTTGCGACACCCGGGCGTCTCTTCCGCTCGAATCCGGAACAGGTACCTCCCGAACGTGCCATGTCCGGTGAGGATCTGCGTCATGCGGAAGGTAAGGACGCCGTGAGGTCTTTCCAGCCACGCCTCAAAGAGTGGACTTACCGCCATGATTGTGGCGTGCCCAGCACTGGGTTGCGATAGTCGTTGACGCCATTTCACCATGAGATCCCGCCGGAGCTCTGTCCGCCATGCCGTGACCTGTCGCGGTAGAGTACTTTCACCCCGGCATTGCATCTCCACGCGCATATCGTGTATATGTGCAAGGACTGTTGCCTCCAGATCCCACGGTGGCAGGCCAGCCACTTCGCGGGAAATCATGCGGTATCCCTGCACGGCTCGAAAGACTTCACGACGTCCTCGCCTTCTGCATAACGCAGGTTCTCACCGGACATGGTAAGTTCGGGAAGTGACGCCCGGGTGTCGCCACTGTGTGGAACGCCCGGAGGACACAGTGGAGCACACGGTAAGAGGTGTGCCCCGCTTGGGCAGAGCATCGCCGTGTCCTCGTAGGGGCGCTCACCGGCGGCTCACCCTCGCGCCAGGCCGCGCGTACAGGACATGGTCCAGAGCGAGGAGGAGTGACAGGCGTGAGCCTTCTGGTACTAAGCACTCCTTTTTAAAAAAGGGGTTTACACAATTCCTACCTTATGAAAGGGGTAACTCACATGCAGAACCAATGCTATTACAATACTATTTTAATTTCATTTAGTTTCGTCCTGTTTTTAATATTTTTTTTTTTTATATTTCTCAACTATCACACAACGCCGTCTAGTCCCAAGCTAAGCAGAGCTTATGTTATGAGTACTAGACAACTGATAAACATACTTATATATTTTTAAATACATACATATTATAGATAAATTACACTCAGACATAGGAAAAATGATCATGCTCATCACATAAACATTTGTCCTAGGTGGGAATCGAACCCACAACCTCCGGCATAGTATTAAAGGCCACTAACCATTAGACCAACAGGCTAGCCTATTAGTCAAAAAATATGAGACTATGTACTTACTGGCTATGGACTCTTGCCTGATAATAAATGATTTTTATTTTTATTTATACATGGTGTAAGGGACAGCCCTCTACAAACTTTAAGGGCTTGCTCCGTAGACGAAACTGAACAACCTACCATAATTTTTTTTTCAGGAAACGAAAAAAGAATTCCGCCTCATCATACAAAATTATTAACTTGATTGGACAGTTTGTATGGAGAAGCTGAATTTTTTTTTCGTTTCCTGAAAAAAATTTTTATGGTGGGTTGTTCAGTTTCGTCTACTGAGCAAGCCCTTAAAGTTTGTGGAGGGTTGTCCCTTACACCTTTTATACTTTTTTTTTTATAATGGATAGGCTCGCGTTTGACCACTATCGCACCTGATGGTAAGCGATGATGTGGCCGACGATGGAACACGCTTGCCTAGAAGCAACCTATTCACTCTTGACTTAAAGACCCCTAGGTTATAGCTATCTGGAAACACAGACTCCGGCAGGGAATTCCACTCCTTAGCTGTACATATAATGAATGTGTTCCCAAAATGCTTTGTATCTACGAGTACGTATAGGTGGAATGTCCACCATGTACCGGTGGCGGAACGCCGTACGTCTTACTTTTAACTTAAGATACAGTATTTTGTAGAGCAAAGGAATATTATTCAAATTTTATTTGCATCACCCAAAGATTTACTAGTAGAAAATATCTAAGGTATCTGTGTCTTTTATTGAAGTGTTTAAAAAGAAAAAATACATGGGGCTTTTCCATAAGAATATTTTGTTTCACAGAATTCATATCTTTTGTTAGCTTGTGCTCTGCCTCCCTAGCCAAGTTACAACCATATCGTGTCGACTTCCGTTCTCCAATCGGTAACGCTTCGGTGTCAACAATTGTAGAAATCGATAAGTGGGTAGCCATGTTGCGCACCTGAGTCGGCCGCTCGGCCCGCTCGTTCTACAATGTAGCTTTTGTAGAAATTCATTCTATCATTTTGAACGATGTGAAATTGGCTACGAATTTTCTATTCGTTTGTTCCGACCACGCGACTTTACTTTGAGATGACGTCATTCCCATACGTTTCATCACTTTTCGACAGCGTTAACGATTGCAGAATAACAACTTGGCTAAGCGTGCTGATTACTGTTGTTATAAGGTGTCAGTTGTTTTACGAGGTTTACTTACAGAATCATCTACTTGCGCCATAAGTTCGCAGACCCTGCCGCTGGTCTCGTTGCTGCTCATCACCCGGTTGATGGTGTCGGGAGCGAACAGGAACAGCCCGTTCAAGCTAGAACAAATCATTTTTATTTATTATCGTACACCAACCCGAATCGAGATGTGAGCTGTGGTGGCCGAGTTGTAACGTCCCCGACCTACGAGGTGTAGGTCGCGGGTTCATACCCAGCCAGGCATTACTCTGTGTAATTTATTTCATCACCACTGCTCTCAAAACGATGAAGGAAAACATCGTGAGGATACCGGCATGTCCTAGAACCAAAAATTCGAAGACGTGTGACATTCATGAACCCGCACTGGGCCCGCGTGGTGGATTACGGCCCATTCTCTCTCCTAGATACGAGGCCTGACTCTCAGCAGTGGAAACATTAAAAAAGGATAATTATGTTATGCTATGCTATGAGCCTCTGGTAGAAGCTATAGTATATTAGTGTCGGCGACATGAGCCACATGCCAAAACCACAAATGCCGCCACGAGAAGCTAGAAGCGGCTACAAGCTACTTATGGCTGGTGGCTGGTACTTTTTATAACCCATGTGTAGACTGCGCACAGCATCACAATGAACTCAGACGAAAAAGATTTGAATGCTCGAATGACTTGCGGCGGCCTTTTGTATCCAGCCAGTTCGAGCCAAGAAGCGAGTATTGGCGATGTAGTAGGTATGTGGCGGCCACCGGCATCAACCGTGTGTGGTGAATTCATATAAAATTTATGAAACCTACAGGAAATATGCCGGTGGCGGCGTTTTGTGGTTGTGGTTTGTGGCCCCTTGAACCATCTGGCCGAAATTAAATGGTCAAAACTCTCGTACCCGTCTAGGCGACAGTACGACTATCTGTGCATTTGTTTGCGGCCAGCTGCGCCCGGACAGAGCCCCTTTTTTTTTATGGTGGGAAAAAATCATGCATTGACATCCCCCGCCCTTGGGCTGAGCGGGAGATAGTGTCAGACTCTTACTGGCTAAAAGACTCACCCCGTTCCTTCTAGCCTTCATACAGGGGCTCGAGCGCCCTTTCGGATAACCCTGGCCCCAGTAGGCTTCGACCCGGCTGGGTCCCTGCTGTTGCTGACAACTCCTTGAGGCGCGCGGGAACAGTGCGCGCCGTCGACGACTTGGGCTTGGTCCGGACAGTTACCGGACGGCCGGACAGCGAGCTACCCATTGCTCACTGTCCGCAAGCCCGCGCCTACGGTGGCCGGAAATCGGGATCAGAATCCCGGAGGCGGCGGCGGCGGCGATAACGCCGTTGCCTGATGCGTTCGGCCTCCTCCTTTGCGAGCATTACTGCTTCGCAGAAGTCGGCGACCGCCTGCCACTCCTCCTCGCTCCGGACCATGGCCTCAACCAGGGCCCGGCGCGAGAGGTCTCCGCCACCGATCGCCCCCACGAGGGCACGGCGATGCTCCGCCCAAGCAGGGCACACCTCGACTGTGTGCTCCACCGTGTCCTCCGGGGGACAGAGCCCCGCTGACTTTTAAATCCATTTTCTTTGCGAAATATTGATTGATTTACATATGCTATGTTCACTTTGAAGAATATTTAACCACCAATTTTTATGTGTAAAAAAGTTTTCTAAAGATCAAGCTGTTTCGAAGGAGTAGGGAAAAGTTGCGAATGTAAATTGTTGTATGTAATATTTTTTTTAGACAAAATTATTAATCGCACGAAAAAATCAAATGTTGATAATGGTTTTCATGAATCTATAATAAACATATATTTTTTGCTAACCTATTGACCTGGCCGTTACCAAGGAGTAGGCTCCAGAAAGTCACTGTTTTAAGGCACTTTTCGGGTGCTTGGGTCTTAATTCATAAACCCCAAGCGAACGCCGGCGTTCGCGCACCTATTGTCTTTCTATTGTGTCTGTAATTTCCACGATTGAAAGGTTAATGAAACTTACAAGGAGAACAGGCCGAACATAAGGAAGCTGGTGAGCGCGAACCACTTGAAGTGCGGCGGCCGCAGCAGCGCAAACGCTGACTCCGAGCGAGACTTGTCCGCCAGCGCCGCGCCCGAGCCCTGCGCGCCCGAGTCGGAGATATCGCATGGAGTCTTTAGAGATTTTACCTGAAACATTAAAAATAATAATAATAAGTAGGTAATAATAATTCATTTATTTTCTTTCCACAAATCAGATTTAAATTAATTAAAACAGTCTACAATCAAAAACCTAAAATCAATTTCTATCTGTTATAGACTAGTGTTTGACTGCGGTCCCACCTGATGGTAAGCAGTGGTATAGCATCACACACGTTAATGATGAGGCGCACTAGTTTACGACACTTGGGGAGACTTCCCAAGTAACAAAGTTCTCCTGTAGCGCACAGTTTATAGGCTCACAGCACTAGTAGCTCTCTCTTAGTGGTTCCAGGTTTTACTACCAAGCTTATAACAGGTTACACGAAGTTCGTTTGGGTTTATAGTACACCTGTTCTTATAAGTTGACTTATAGTCGTGTATAAAACGAAATTATAGGCGCAGTAAAGGCGTCCGTCGACGTCGGCGACGACGTCCTCTTACTCCAAGTTTCGTCCTCTTACTCCAAGTGCACCTCTCGAACATCCGAGGACTGCACTCCAATCTCATTGCGGTCCACCACCATCTTGAGACTGAGAAGCCCCACTTGCTTTTCTTGACGGAGACGCAGATCAGATGTCCGTTAGATGCGGCGTATCTCGACTACCCGGGATACTCCTTGGAGCATCATTTCCTGCAGCGTGCCGGGGTCTGTGTGTACGTCCGCAATGACATCTGCTGCCAGCGTCTCTGTCACCTTGAGGACCCTAATTTCTCGACGTTGTGGTTGCTGGTGGACACCGGTGTGGACAAAATTGTCTATACCTGTGTCTACCGATCGCACAGCGGTGTCCAGGAGACGACTCAATTGTTTGGCCACCTCAGTGAGGCCGCCGATAAGGCTCTACATCGGTACCCCGATGCGCAGTTTGTCGCTCTGGGGGATTTTAACGCCTGTCACCAAGACTGGCTTTTCCCGTACCAGAAGACCGACCACGCTGGGAGAGAAGCGCGAAACTTTGCGTTATCTATGGGCCTCTCCCAGATGGTAAAGCAAGCGACTAGGGTGCCTGATGTGGTGAGTCATACTGCCAATTGTCTGGACCTTCTGCTGACCACCGATCCGGACAGATGTATCGTAACAGTTTCCTCACCACTTGGAACTTCAGATCACTGTCTGGTGAAGTCTGTATCGTCCTTCTCCCCACCTGACTGCGACTCACGCGGTGAACGGCGAATGTGGCGTTACAGGTCAGCAGATTGGGATGAGATGCGGCATTTCTTTGCGTCTTATCCTTGGCAGCAGGTCTGCTTCTCTTCCGAGAATCCGTCGAGTTGTGCAGACGCTATATCCGATGTGATACGTCAAGCTATGGAGTATTTCATCCCTTATCGTGACGTACCCTTCGGTGGCTCAGCTCGCCCATGGTTCAACGCCGATTGCGTTGAAGCTGAACAGCGTAAGCATTCGGCGTATCTTGCCTGGGTTGAGGCTCGTGACTGCAAAGCTCCGGATCTGAGCTCAAAGAAGAGAATCTTCAACCTTGCTGCTAAGTCCTACAAGAAGGCATTAAGGAAGGCTCGCTTCGACCGCATCACCCATATTGGCACAAAACTCTCTGCTCAGCCGTCCGGCAGCAGAGCATTCTGGTCCCTCGCCAAGTCGGTCGAAGCGAACTTCTGTCGGCCCTCACTGCCTCCGCTGGCTAAACCTGATGGAACACTGGCTCATACGGCGAGAGAGAAAGCAGATCTCTTTGCATCTCTCTTCGTCCATAATTCTCGTCTTGATACTGGCAGTGCTACTCCACCGACTCTACCTCACTGCGACACTTCGATGCCCGAGGTTCGCATAAGGAACAAAGAAGTTCTGAGAGCACTGTGTCATCTAGACGTGAACAAAGCTAGTGGACCAGATGGTATACCTGCCATTGTTCTCAAGGCTTGTGCGCCTGAGTTGTCTCCTGTATTGACACGCTTGTATCGCCTCTCATTTAGGACTGGTTTAGTGCCCAAGTCCTGGAAGCTTGCCAACGTGCAACCCGTGCCCAAAAAGGGCAGTCGTGCCGATCCCGCCAACTATCGGCCGATTTCAATAACCTCCATACTATGCAAGATTATGGAGCGTGTATTGAACTCGCGCCTCATGGCATACCTGAAAGGTAACGATCTCCTCAGTGACCGACAGTACGGATTCCGTCGCAATCGGTCTACTGGGGACCTACTAGTGTATGCCACCCACTTGTGGGGCGAGACCCTCGAGAGGAATGGGGAAGCGATTGCCGTTTCCTTAGACGTCTCGAAGGCCTTCGACAGGGTATGGCACGCTAGCCTTTTGAGTAAGCTTCCAGCGTACGGCATTTCCCCTGGTCTGATTAACTGGGTAAAAGACTTCCTGAGTGAACGGTCTCTCCGAGTTGTTGTCGATGGATGCTCATCAGAACCCATGACGACTAATGCCGGGGTTCCTCAGGGGTCTGTTCTCTCTGCAACTCTATTCCTACTGCATATCAACGATCTGCTGATGCCCGGTATCTATGGGTATGCAGATGATAGCACAGTTGTAGAGAGATACCTGCCTAGTGCTCGGGCTAGTAAGGAGCTAATCCGATCCGAAAGAGAGGCTATGGTAGAGCGTACAAATATCTCACTTCAGGCAGTCTCCAAGTGGGGTAAAGCCAATGTGGTGGGATTTAACGCCTCCAAAACGCAAGCGTGTCTGTTCACCGCTAAAAGGAGCCCGTTCACCTTGGCTCCTACTTTTCAGAATTTATCCCTGGAGTACACCGACCGCCTTCAGCTCTTGGGGGTTGAAATTCCCTCGGACCTTAACTTTGGGCGGTTCATTGAGTCCAAAGCCAAGGTAGCTGCTAGGAAACTAGGCGTTCTTGCAAAGGTCCGGCGGTACTTCACACCGGGACAGCTTCTAATGCTATACAAAGCACAAGTCCGTTCGTGTATGGAGTACTGCAGCCACATATGGGCTGGTGCTGCAAAATGCCACCTGGCAGCTTTGGACTCTGTGGAAAGGCGTGCGAAGAGACTAATTGGCGATCCAGATCTGGTTGAGTCCAATCTACAGAGTCTTGAGCATAGGCGAAGGGTAGCCAGCCTTTCGGTGTTTTACAGGATGCACTTTGGAGAGTGTGCGCAGGAATTACATGACTTAATTCCACCATCTCACTTCTACCATCGGACAAGCCGACGAACGGCGAGTATCCACCCTAATGTTGTTGAAACCTCTACGATCCGGACCAAGCGTTTCGCTTCGTCGTTTATACCACGTACATCGAGGGACTGGAACAATTTGCCTGCTGCGGTCTTCCCGTCTGATTATAATTTAGGTGTCTTTAAGGCAAGAGTGAATAGGCTCTTAATAAACTAGTGCGCCTCACCATCAACGATTGCATCACTGCTTACCATCAGGTGGGATCGCAGTCAAGCACTAGTTTATACAAATTAAAAAAAAAAAAAAAAAAAAAAAAAGGCTAAGATGACCTATAAAAGTGTTGCGTAAATGTAAATACACTTGAGAAATCTTGGTCCAGTAAGTTACACTTATAACCACCTACAAGAAGTAATTATAAATCCACTATAAGTGTATACGCCAGTAATAGTAATTTATAGAACTAAATGCACTTAGAACCACATGCATTTGTTACTTGACCTTTTAGGGATTTATAAGTCAATTTTATGTGCTAATTTTAAGTGAATTAGTTCTACAGTGGTTTCTTCTAAGAGTAAGTGTACTTGGTATTATTGTGGACTCTCGAATGCTGTTATAGTCTTAATTTCTATATACACCGTTAAATTTTAATCGTTTTAATCCCGTGGAGGGTCGATCCGGTACATGAAACACTATCGATTTGTAAAGATAAAATTAAAAAATAAAGTACCTCTTTTTCAAAATTCGTATTAATTCACGCATGTACGAAATTTTAATTAGTATCTTAAAGAAATAAATACGAATTTTGAAAAAGAGGTACTTTATTTTTTAATTTTATCTTTAAAAATCGATAGTGTTTTACGTACCGGATCGACCTTCCACGGGATTAAAACGATTAAAATTTAGCGGTGTATAAGTTTCTTATAAAACTATTAGTATCCGAAGATATCTTCGTGAAGTCCGTTACAATATGGCGTTACCTTAGGCCGTGTTCAAAAGGCGAACAAAAATTGAGATGTAAAACACAATACTTTAATATACTTCACTGAAAATATTTATGCGTTTGCCGTGCTAACATATATGCATATATAATATTACGTGCGAAATACTTGTTAATACATTTTTATATAAAACTAGCTGTACCCGCGCGGCTTCGCTCCCGCTCTTCCCTACTATACCCTACTCTACCCTACCCTACTCTACTCTACTCTACCCTACCCTACTCTACCCTCCTCTACCTTACTCTACCCTACCCTACTCTACTCTACCCTACTCTACCCTCCTCTACCTTACTCTACCATACACTACCCTACACTACCCTACTCTACCCTACACTACCCTAATTTTCATTTTTTTTTTCCATAAGAACCTTCTCCTCATAATAACGAACACAACAAAAAAAAAATTAGCGAAATCGGTCCAGGCGTTGTTGAGTTATGCGCTTACCAACACATTTTGCGATTCATTTTTATATTATAGATAGATTAACTTATTTTTTAACTTTTATTTTTCTCCACCATACAACAATAAGTTACAAATGTTTGAAGTAGCTAGTAATGGAAGCGGGGATTCTTTACACGCCTGCCTGGTTCTATTAAATGCTCGTATTGAGCTTCGCGGGAGCAGATAGTTCTGCGTAATCCAACTGTAAGTGTATTATTGGTCTAAGTGGTGCTCGTCAAGTTTACTATGAGTGTTTTATTGGCAAAAGTACGCGTATAAAATGGGCCTTATCCGTGGTTATAAACTTTTACTAGCCTGTTATAGTCCTGGCTCCGGAACCACTACAAGACCACATTTTCTTACTTGGGTAACTTATGTCTAACGTTTTTCGTCTGAAATGATGATGATACTGTAACTTACACAAAAACTATCCTGATGTAACCCCGTATTCACAGCATAAATCTTCCTCACGACAGCCAGAGCCTCCTTATCCTTGCCCTTGGTCATCAGGAACTTGGGGCTCTCATCAGCACAGAACATGGCCACCGCAGCTAGGATCAGAGGCATGGCATACACGGCTGTCAGCAGCCGCCAGGGTCGCAGCTCTATGGCTCCGAGCTGGTGCTGCCAGTCGTGGGAGAGGATCAGCCAGGCTAAACCTGGAAATTTACAACAAATACAGGCTAGGTGGTGAGTTTCTGTAGGATCTTTACATTATACATTGCCCGTATAGAAAAGCAGTGATTTGGATTAGGTACAATCATAATGAATTTATCCGCAGGCAGTGGGCAGGGCTCGTAGGACGGATGGTCGATGAGGCTGAAAGGTTCTAGAGTAGTAGTTTGCACCAGAAAACGCAGAGTTGGATGGTCTCCCACAAAGTGAACCGACGACCTTGTGAAAGTCGCGGGAATGCGGTGGATGTGAGACGCACAGGTTCGATCGTTGTGGCGACGCTTGGGGGAGGCCTATATCCAACAGTGGACGTCTTTCGGCTGAAATGATGATGATGAGAGGATGACAATCAAAGTACGGGAGTAGGCAGATGGTCGATGTCATCAATCAAAATTAAAAGCATTTATTTCAAATAGACCATTTGCAGGCACTCTTGAATAGTTCAATGATGGGCAGTCCAAAAAAAAGTGAAGCGAAATTACACATTCCAAAGCGTAGATCTCTATGGAGAAGAACGTGCAAGAAACTCCTCATATCAGCTTTATTTCAGTCGGAAGACGTCAGACGTCACTTAAAACCTTTTCTTCCCATCGAACATCTATTCTGCGAGCAATGTGCACTGCCTTCCTATTTAATTTTGGCGATTTTTCGGGCTATGTGGGTAACCTTGGTTCTCCTGCGGATATCTTTATCCCTGATGCGAACAAACTAAGAAACTACGAGCATAACCCCTTCCCCTTGCATGACTTTAAGACTTCTAATGAGGCCCATTGTAAGGCAACCACGATTCGTAGCCATATGTCAGACAGGCAATACGCGCTAGTCGTCTTGAGACACGGGTATGTTCGACGAGAAAAACCGCGCCGCTTCCCGAACGTTGCTCAGCTGTGTTGGATTCGACGGTTGACCTCTTTTTCGAAGTTAGACCAGGCGCGGTCCAAAGGAGAGGTTACAGGACATGACCCTTCAAAAATCTTGCACGTCAAATTGAAAAACTCATCTAAAAGTTAACAAAATAAAAAAAAAGTACATTTTTTGCTGCTAGCCGCGAAAATTCATCCAGAGATAACTTCCAGACCTCTTTCTTACTACTACTCTCTGTTATATAATGTGTACACTAAAATTGTATTGTTTGACTGGCCTGTTGGTCTAGTGGTTAGTGGCCCTGACTGCTATGCCGCAGGTCGTGGGTTCGATTCCCACCCAGGACAAATGTTTATGTGATGAGCATGATCATTTGTTCTGTGTCTGGGTTTAATTTATCTATAATATGTATGTATTTAGAAATATATAAGTATGTTTATCAGTTGTCTAGTACTCATAACACAAGCTCTGCTTAGCTTGGGACTAGACGGCGTTGTGTGATAGTTGTGGAATATTATTATATTATATTATATTATATTATATTATATTATATTATATTATATTATATTATATTATATTATATTATATTATATTATATTATATTATATTATATTATATTATATTATATTATATTATATTATATTATATTATATTATATTATATTATATTATATTATATTATATTATATTATATTGTGCAATAAAGTCTAATTTTTAGAGTTAATTTGTGACCCCTCCAAAATTTCAGGCTGCCACCGCGCCTGAGTTAAACCAACCCAAACAGACCGTTTGTCCCAGGGAAACGTAACCGTCCTTAACGTGTGTAGTTACATTTTTTAAGCTTTGCTTGTTTTGAAGTATATTGTAAGTAGAGTCTGTTTAAAAAGTCAAACGACTTGGGTAATCTAATCAAATAATCAAATTCTTGAAATCTGACGTAGTCAACACTGGTTGAACAATCAAGGTTGCAAGGATCATTGTTTACTAAATAATCCTATAATAAGTATTGTACGTAATTTAAATAAAAGTTCCAAGTCATATGACTGTTTAGACAGACTTTAGTTTGAATCTCTTGTAAATAACAGTCATTGCCAATTTCGATTAACTACAACTTACCAGGACTGGTGAAAGTGAGTAGATTGATGAGTCCGTTAACGACGAGGACTGAGAAGTCACGTCGTTTGCGCGGGAGCATCTCTGATATATACGCGTATCCTATGGACGACGGGGTCGATAAACTGGAATGGGAAAAATTTGGTTTTACCATAGAACAGATGAAAGTGGTTAAAATGACCTTGTGGCCGGGGCACGCTTGACACAAAGTCTGGCAAAGCTCATAGTTCAAATTCCAATAGCAAACTTGCGATCTAAGTGTGCGTGGTGTGTTAGTTGCGTAATGCGCGTTCGTATTGGTTTATTGCCTGTAGTGGAGTTAAAGGGTGTGACAAACATTTATGATATTTCACAAGTTTGATGATGTTTCAATCTTCGTTTGGCCTACTTTCTTTAGACCTTTCCATAATGTGAATAGGTTACTTCTAGGCAAGCGTGCTCCACCGTCGACCACATCATCGCTTACCACCAGGTGGGATGGTGGTCAAACGCGAGCCTATCACTAATAATAAAAAAATATAAAATCTGAACCAGAAATACTTACAATAGAGAGCATGCAAACTTGACGATCGCGAAGGTGATCAGCGAAGGCATGAAGGCGGCTACGAACGCCATCATGCCGGCCGCAGCCAGGGAGCCGAGCAGCACCGGCTTCCTGCCCAGGGAGTCTGATGCGCGACCCCAGAAGGGCGCTGTTAATATTATACCTGGAAAAGTAATGATGAAATAGTAGTAAATTGCTTGTTGGTAAAGTAGTGGCTAGCGCAATTGTTGAACGTGAGCTCCATGGATACCGATCCAACTCACGTAGACCACTACCCAACCCGAGGTCCGCCTCGGGTCGGGTAGGCAGACCTCGGGTCAGGTAGTGACTATGGGGTTCACTTCGAATATGCTGAGTTCTTTTCGAATATGCTGAGTTCTAGGGTTCCGTACCTCAAAAGGAAAATTAGGAGTCCTTATAACTTTGTTGTCTGTCTGTCAAGAGTCTTTATCTTGGAAACGCGTGGAGGCATCGAGTTGAAATTAAAACCATATAATCAAGTCTGCGGTACCTTGAAGCTGTAAAAAAATCAACCTTCTGAGTTAACGAAAAAATAAAATACGTCGCACAAAATGTATAGTCTGTCTAAAAAGTCAACCGACTATTTCTACATTCAAGGGAATCAAAATTCATAGGGTACTTCCCGTTGACCTAGAACCCTGAAATTTGACATGAAGCAAGGTCTTATAGCACAAGTATAGGAATAAATCTGAAAACTGAAAATTTGTAGTTACGTCACAAAAAAAAACTTTTTTCCCCTCGGAAAAATCCACGAGACTCGATTTGGGAATTGGACTATTTACATTTAGTTAGTTTGGTACGGAACCCTCAGTGTGCGTGTCCGTCTCGAACTTGCCCAGTTTTTTTTGAGTTTTCCGATAGTTCACATACCTAGTTACGAAATAGGAATTTATAGATTTACGTAATAAGAGAGTATAAATGTAATTAGAATAATGCTGGCATTGATAATAGCAATGTTACTTGTCGGAAAATTAGTGTGAAAATAGTTTCAGTGGTAGCAAAGAGTCATAGCGTGAAATATTGCTATGATAATTTAGTATAGAGGTTATATTTTTTTTTTCGTACCCATGTTTTCAAAAAGAAAAAAAATGTAAAATAATTTATTTGTGTGGGAAATGACACAATTTTAAGACTAGCTTACACATTACAAAAATTCTGTTGAGGAAATATGCGCCAAAATGGTCTTACGCTCAGCATAATGCCGTGGGCACATTTCACGGCATTATGCTGAGCGTTCGGCGAGTCTACAGCGCTGGTTACCAGGGTACGTCGGTGACGGTGTCAACACAAAGACGTCTGAACGGTGTAGTGTACAAATCGATTTGAGTAGAATAAAGAAAATAAATTTTAGACAAAGCTATAAATAAACAAACTTCGAAAATTACATGTGAAATGAAAAAAATCCCATTGGTACATACTTGCTCGGTTTCGAACTCGTTACCTCATGTATGAGAGGTGGATGCTTTAACCACTGGACCTTTACAACACTAAATTATTTTTCAATATACCTACTTACTGAAAATCCACTCTTATCGCGACCGCTTTCAGTCACGCAATTTACTGTTTTCCGTACTAGTGCGGAAAATTGCCACATTTTTTTATCGTATCAAGGTACTAAGTGACCGCCACGAGGCACGCGTCAATCCCTGTTTATTTACATCTTCGTAAGTGTATTGAAAAATGTCGTTTGATAGCTCGGCGCCTGGCTCGGGCGAATTTCCACCTCGGTGGCAGTGACAAAATTTCTCCTCTTTAGAGGTGGGCAAAGTGTATCATTTTTGCGATTGGATCATTTGAATCTCGATCACTGAAATGATCCGAATCACTGATATGTTTCATTTGGCTCATTTGGATCATCGGCTCAAAGGATACAAAATACAGAATGTTACGTATACTTACGTTACATTATTAAACTAAACCTATTTACGTAATTCAATGTCCATTTACCAAAAATTCTCACGTAAAGTCTCATAGCTCTGACTTTATGAATAAAAAGGAAGAAAGTAAGTCAATAATCACTACGCAAACAAACTAAAATGTTTTCGAAAATTTGCGCGGACGAACGAACATAAACAATCTGCCGGCCTCGTGCCGCATCAACGTAATACGATAAGTTGTTAGTGAAAACATTATTTTCATATGCAAAAAACGACCGTATAGTATTTGATACGTAAGCGCCATAATGGTCATTTTTACGTGCATGGATAACGACAACGAAAATCTGTGATAGCATGAGTGATGCACATCTCGATTGGTATCTCTTTCTGACTTGTATAGATTGTAATTATGTCGCCCGCTCACTCACGACTCGCCAGTCAATAATAACTCAGTGTGTCCGTCTCTCTCTCTCGCTCGCTCACTGCTCAGTCGCCTCGTGAGCGACGCGTCTCGCGGAATGTATCAGAGCAAAATAACGTTTCAGATCCAAATGATGCGTTTGAAACGTTTTTACTGAACCAATCTTTTGACTCACTGCAATGATCCGGATCAGTGAGTCGGTTCCGTAAAGAGTTACACACGCCTACTCCTCTTGTATCAAAATGTAGATACTATAATTATTTATTACTTACCAATATTAGGCAGTGAAGTAATAATCCCTTTAAGATTATCAGGTATGTCGAGATCACAGGAGGCGGCTGGCAACACGAAGGCGATGCCGATCATCTCGAGGATGGCTGCTAGCAGCGTGAGCAGCATCAGCAAGTTGTGCAGGATCTGGTACTTGCCGGTGCCTGTGGGAGGTGAGAGAGCAATGAATTGCGGAATGCTGAACATCTACACTAATACTATAAAGACGTGAAGTTATTTGTTTTTTTGTAAGTTTGTAATCTTATTTGTACGAGGTACCTAATCTCTGAAAGTTTTGATCCGATTGCAAAATTGTTTTCACTGATACTTAAATAGTACATTATTACCCTAGGGGTGAAAGTAACTTATTTAATCCCGAGAAGGTGTTTGGCGTCCGAGGGACTAAATAACGCTTTAACCCGAGGTAAACACTGCTTTTCATTACGAATACAAGGAAAGTAAAAATAAAAACCTGCCGTCGTGTATGATTTTAGGTATCTTTTTAAGGTTTTCCACTACTGCTTTAGTCTCTTCTCTGATTCAGGCGTTAAATCCATATCCGAATCTGATGGAGTTATCGTGTTTTAATACAAATCTCCTTAGTAATGTTTAAATAAAACAAAACTCTACATCCAGAAAAAACAAATGAAGATTGGATCGCCGCTTTCCCGCCAACTTATTTTGTTTCTTTTTTTTTTTGCCGGCCTTTTATTCAGCCAGTATTTTTCGTTTTCATCATTGAAAAAATGGAAAACATTTATCCTAAATCTATATTATTTTAAAGAAATAGGTGAAAGAAAATTATAATAAAGTCATTTAATAAAATATTCTTTAAATATACATTGCGCTGTGATTATTGAGTGGCTGTATAATAGGGATATGATTTAATAGAAATGTGAAAATAGAACTAGTTTTTTTAAATAATTTTACAGCTGTCAGTTGAAATCTCCATAAGGATGATATTATTTATTTATTTATTTAAAGCATTATGCACAAAAAAACTGTACTAAGGCGGAGTTAATGCCTTAGGCATCATCTGCCAGTCGACCTTAGGGTGGTGCAGAAACTTAACATGGCCGGTGCAACTTAATAATTTAGACATGCCGCCCTCGACATTAAAGACACTGCTTTATCACTTAATCTCTTAGGGTGAGTTGCACCATTTTTAACTATAACGATACAAAGCCGTTAACAGTTTTCAAATCATCGAATTGACTAATAGGCGGCCGTTTCACGACTGGTTAAGCTTTGGTTATCGTTTTAGTAAATGGTGCAACTCTACTATTGTTATTCAAGTCGGATAAAAAATAGAAAAACGATTTATATTACGACTATTACGAGTAAGTCCAAACAATTTACTAAAATAATGTTGGTATTTATTATGTCTATAAAAAAGTCTGCTGATGGGTTTTAGTCAGTAATAGTCTGATCCTCCCTCTCACTCCTAGAACGGGAGGAGTTGCTGATCCTTCAGTAACAAAAAAAAAACTTGAAGAAAATTGTTTTCGTGTTTGGAGGAAATGTGGAAATTTTTCCGACATTCAGATAAATTCCGTGATTAAAATGCGGATATTCTGTCTTATCTGAATGATGGTCAAGGATATCGTAGATTTTATCAATCTTATCTTCATCTATGGCACAAACATATAGTTTAGCTATGAAGTCACGAAGCGGTTTCCATCCGCGCGGTCGCCGCGGTTGCGGGCACGCAGCTCTTGTAGAATGCAGATACATAGTAGCCTGATTCACGTAAAATCAAACAAGCCAAATGTCGTTGAAGTTTTATAGTCGTTCGATCGAAGTCATATCCAAAAGCGGTATTCACGATCTATCTACTTATTTCTACCAGGATAATGTAATACAGTTTTTTTTTTTAAATCGACGAATTTCAAACGACTTTAAAATCGGTGTCGCTCAAACTCGATTGATGGATGTGAATACGGGAATGGTCTAAACGACTAAATCGCTGCTACATCGTTACGGTTTTGATTACGTGAATCGGGTTACAGGGTTAATTGTATAACAGTAGCAACCTAGCAGTTCTACTGTATTACTGTCATCATAAACAAACAACTTTTGTTCTATGACATTTGCAAAACGTAATAGGTACATTTAACTACCAAAAACAAACCTTCAAGATTTCGTTGTTCTATCTACAACTTCGTATTTTGCTATATCTACCTATGTTTGTATGACAAAACGCAAGTGAATCAGGCACCGACTCCGCCCGATCACCGCTACCCGAGGGGTCTGGTATTGTGCTATCGCTTGCTTCGAATAGACTTCGTAACATTTAAAATGTTCGATAAAAATATTTTCAATACACTTGCTCAGAAAGTGACTCTTATTGCACTGCACTTAGGTACATAATGGCCCTTGTTACCGAACTGTGACATTTTAATTACCATTACGCACTAGTGCTATAATGTAGTTAAAACCTTATTGCTCAACCTCTCCCCCGCCATAATTATATTATATGTATCGTATCAGGATGGGCGCAGGTCGTCCCCCACGAGTCGCCGGTCAACCCCCGTTTATTCATTTCGTGAGCGTATTGAAAGGTACTTAATTTAAAAAAAAATATGGGCGCGCATATGAAAACAGATTTTTACCGCCACAAAAGTTTACTAGTTTTAGTTATTTTCTTCACAAGTGTATTGAAAAACGTCGTATGATACACGTGAGTAATTAATGATTACCGTTCTCGGCTCTCTTAAGACCCTCGCCACGGCTCGGGTCTAAATACCGCCTCGTCGGTAATCACTAACATTACACACTTATATCATAATGTACTATTTTATTTTTGTATGAAAATCTGATAAAAATGATAAATTTTTAAAAGTCGTTGTTTATGATATTAGTAACATAGCCCTGAGACGTTGTCAGTGTTTCACAAAGTGTATGTAAAAAATTAAAGCACATTTCACGATGCGTTATACGCCAGCGGTGTGCGTGGTTGTTCGTGGCTCCCACTGTACCAGCGAGCAACTCTCAAATCAAATCAATCAAACAAAAAAAAAACAAAAAAAAAACAATCAATTCAATCAATCCAATCAATCAAAAAAAAAATCAATCAAAATCAATTCAACAAGATCAATCAATCAATCAAAACTCAAAACAATCAATCAATCAAAAACAAAAAAAGAAACAATCAATCAATTCTTGGAATCACCTATCTCTTTCTTGTATTGCACCTTCCACTGTTTTTCTCTGCACCATCCAAAGGTTGACTGGAAGAAAATGCCTAAGGCATTAAGTCCGCCTCTGTACTTTTATGTGCATGAAGTATAATACGATCCTGGAACGCAAAGGGCAATTCTGAGGGAGAATGAGTGGGTTTTAGTCCGTAAAAATCCGATATTTGATGATTTCTCACCATTAATATACAAAAAAACCCTTTTCAATTCACTGTTTCTCACCTTAAAAAATGGTGGCAGTAAAGCCTGGTGTGGTTTTCCCATCCGACTTTAATTTAGGCGTTTTCAAGACTAGAGTGAATACGATCTTAACGGCCAAGCGCCCGAAAAGTGCCATAAAACAGTGATTTTCTGAGGCCTACTCCTCCGTAACGGTTAGGTCAATTGGTTTGAAAAAAATATATGTTTATTATAGATTCATGAACAATAATATCAACATTTGATTTTTTCGTGCAATTAATACTTTTGTCAAAAAAAAAAATTTAGCAATTTCGCAACTTTTCGCAACTTTTCCCTACTCCTTCGAAACGGCTTGGACCTTTAGAAACATTTTTACACATAAAAATTGGTGGCTAAATATTCTTCAAAGTGAACATTGCATATGTAAATCAATCAATATCTCGCAGAGAAAATGGATTTAAAGCGCTTTCCGGGCGCTGCTGGCCGCAAATAAATGCACAGATTTGCGTACTGCCGCCTAGGCGAGTGCGAGAGTTGCGTTCAAATAATTTCGGCCAGATGGTTCAAGGAACTATACGCCTTAATAAACAAGAGCATTTCACCATCAACGCATCACTGCTTACCATCAGGTGATATCGCAGTCAAGAACTAGTTTATATTATTTAAGCCTGTCACTCCAACTCGCTGTACCCAGAGCGGGTTAACATATTTGATGATTATCCGAACCCAAAAAACCAACATTGTTGCGACGAGGAAAACAACATCAAGTGACATGTCCAATTACATGAAAGATAACGCCTATCGCTACACTCGGGGCAAAAGGCGTTAAACTAATGTTTATTAAGACAATTATTATAGTAATTAACAATAAGTGTTATTATAGAAAGGCGAGTGATCTTGACTATTAATAGTATGTTATCTCCACTTTCTCTTGGTATAATATAAAATACAAATACAAATTCTAAAGGTTGGACGATACTTTCTAACCTTTCCTAGCGCCTACCAATCTGTATTTCACTTATATTTTCATGCATAATCACACTATAATCCACACTAATATTATAAAGAGGTAAAGTTTGTTTTTTTTTGTAGGAGGCAATCTCAAGTACTGGTCGGATTGCTGCAATTTTTTTCACCGATAGAAAGCTGCTATATTTCTGAGTGACAGGCTATATTTTATACTAGCTGTGCCCGCGACTTCGTTCGCATGGACTACAGGATTTTGAATTTAATTTTTCTAAAATAAAAGTAGCCTATGTTACTCATTACTACATCACCTGCCAAAAAAGTCCCGTCAAAATCAGTCCATCCATTTCAGAGATTAGCCCGGACAAACAGACAGACAAAAATTGTAAAAAATGTAATTTGGTGTACAGGTCGCGCGATGAATCAAGATCGCTCGGCAAAAGTGGAAGGGGCATGCGCAGTATTCAATTCTACGGTCTATTTGGCGACGTACGGGCGGGTGTGCGCCGTCGGCGACACGTCATTGGTAGATAGAGTCGCTCTTCAATTCCCGCGTTGCGTTCTCGCCTCTCATTGGATACTGTTGTACTTGGGTACTGTTGCGTACAGCTTGTGTTATCGTAATAGTAATACGTAGTCGTAAAAAAAATGGTTAAAAATAAAGTTTTAAAACGGCTAGCCAGAAAAATGGTAACGACGTGAATTATTACGTTAAAGAAAGAAACTAACGAAATTATTTTTTTTAATTTTATGTTTTATTTTATAATTTTTAATTTTTTGAATTTACCTACTTACAAGATAAATTACAATCAAAAACTAGTGTTATTATAAGTTATGTTACTAAGGTTCAAACATACGAAATTAAAAATAAAATCCTAACATAATAAGAATTTCTGTGCGCATTTGTACACATGCGCCGATTGCCCCCACTACTTTCACCGAGCGATCTTGATTCACCGCGCGACCTGTATGTACCGTATATATTATTATATTCGTATGCATGTAGTAAAATAAAAAGCAGTTATTTCAATATTACAAACAGATACTCTAATTTTATTTATATGTAAGTATGTATAGATATAGATGTATAGATACGATGGTAAAACGGGCAAAAGCAAGTAATATCATAAAGGCGAAAGTTTGAGAGTCAGGGTGGGTGGTGGATGCTTGTTACTTCTACACGCTCGAACGCTGAACGGATTTGGATGTTTGTAATGGATAGCTTCTTTCTGGTACGAACAAAGTTATATCGGACACCTACCGACTAAAACCCAATGGTTCCTAATATCTCTTGTCCTGCCGTCTAAGATCAAGGCGCGTAAACGATCGGCCAGACTGGCAGCACGGGCGTGGTGCGGTAAACTCAAACAGAACAGTTCTGTTCGCGTCACTTTGGAAAGTGGGCACGCGGTTGCGGGACGCGTTGCGGGCTGTTCAATGCGGGACGTGCTCGGACAACTCATACCATAACTCGTTCATACAAGTGGATACAGTGAGTGCGCGAGTAGCGAGTGATAAAACGGGTGGGAACGGGCATCTAAAACTAATTCGAGTCTTGTAATGGCAACTGTCGCTCCCCGCACCGCGCTGCCAGACTAGCCAAGCAAATCGCACGCGTTTCCGCACTCGCACCGCTCCCTGCAACGCGCCGCCAGTCTGGCTCTAGACACTAAGAAACATGAACAATCTAAAGAGATAGAGCACGCATCATTCTCTTTATATTTGTTTTTTTTAACTTTTTTTAAAGTAATCGTTTATATTTTTCTGGAAACTTCCCTGACCTAAATATTTTTGGTTTGCCTATTATCTATCATTGATTTTTTTAATCGGCGCGTGTCACCGCAATCGAAAGTCATTACCTAGATTAATACAATAAAATTTAAATTAGTGCATTTATCATGATTCGGTTATCTGTATGGAATGTAATTCCCCTTACATATTATGTATGTTTTGTAAAAAAAAGTCAACTGTGTTGTGAAAGGATATTTTTATCTTTGGTAATCTTAACAATTACCTATCAAATCTTTATTGTATAACACAATTTATTACGTACCACCGAATTACTTTTGAAAAGATTCCGATAAACAATAGTACTCGTTTAAGTTCGAGGTAGAATGAGAATTCCAACTTTCCACACACCTACATATATTGAAACTAGCTAGGTTTCTCAATACAAACTTTGGACCCACGTTTAACAATCTAAAGCCGGGTTCGCTGCGCCAATTTTCTAACAAAACATGTTACCCATTCGTCTCGGCGAACAAAAACTGTTAGGCCACGCCTCTATTCGGTTAGCAAACAATGTTATTCTGTTAGCAAACACGAAAACACGGCGCAGCGGGCGATGGATGAATGGTGACTTAGTGCTTGGTGCTCGCCTACATCAACTACTATCAACATACCCAAACAGACCATAAAGAGTATGAAAGTATCGTAGAGGGTAGCGTTTTGTAGTGACTGCCAGGCCCTATGCGAAAAATGTGTGAGTGTATGTATGTGTTACCAGCAAGCTCCAGTGCCTCTTCCAGGTCGGCTTCCATGATGGGCGAGTGGATGTTGTCTGCTGTCATGTTCGCCATTACCACATGCCGCATATTCACGTCCCTGAAGCAACACAAGAAAATCATTAACATTAGTCTTTCTGAAAAAAAAAGATGCTAAAATAGTGTGATTTCGCGATATACTTTAAAGCCTCTCAAAAGGTGGGACGACCTGGTGAGAATCGCGGGAATGCTGTGGATGCGAGACGCACAGGATTGATCGTAACGGCGACGCTTGAGGGAGGCTTATGTCAAAACAATGGACGTCTTTTGGCTGAAATGATGATGATGACGATAAATAAGTATAATAACATGTTTAAAAACCCTTGCCTCTTCTCAGACCTCTTCTTATAGACTCCCATCTTTATAAGAATATTTTTCAGCCTCTTCAGGCGAAGAAACGGTGGTCCCCAGAGCTCGACTATAGTAACTTTACTAATGTCCTATAACAGAATCTCTAGTACTATGTATCGTCTGCTAGGGTTGTAACGGAAGTGTTTATATCGGAATCGAATTCGAAAACGGAGTTTTTTTTTTGTTTATCGAAATCGGATCCGGAATTGAAACCAAAATCGGAGGCGGAGGCAGAAGTGCCAAATAAAACACTAATAAATCTAATAAAAAAAACTTGGATAAGTATGATGATGATGATGCCATCTAGCCGATTTCGGCCACAGCGACCATATTACTCTTCATGGGGATTGTGGGCACACAACATGTCAGAACACCATTAATGATATGATAAATTATAGCTGTTGGTGGTCTAGCTTTGAAGTCGTCGCGTTTTTGGTTTAATACTAACCTCTTTTTCTTTTCTAAAGCCTATAAGTAGATAGATGAAGAGCGAATTCATAACATTCCAAATACAAAACCAAACAAGTGAAAGAGTAAATCACAGAAGGCACAGGGGGAGGGAGTTTGTCTCCCCAAGCGGCAAGTATAAACTTGTTTGTACGTCCGATATACTACTCTGTCAAGAAAGTACCGGGAAAATATCAATAATACACAAAATTTTTGTTATTCATCCAAATTTATTTTATCACCTTCAAAGTAACTTCCGAAACGATCGACGAGCCCCTTCAGAAACGATACACTTACGCCAACGAATAATCCAATCATCAAAACATTTTTTAAACGTTGTTTCAGTTCTCGCCGGGAATTTTCCTTTATGTCTTCTACAGATTGAAAACGGGTGCCACGAAGTGGTAATTTGAGTTTAGGAAAAAGATAGAAGTCGGCTGGAGCCATATGTGGCGAATATGGTGGCTGCTCAATGGTATTTGTTGAGTGTTTGGTCAAAAATTCGTTCACAATGATGGCCTTGAGCGAAGGCGCATTATCGTGGTACAAAATTCAAGAATTTTCTTTCCACAAATCTGGCCTTTTTCGTCGAATTTGCTGTCTTAAATGCCGCATAACGCTCAAATAATATTCTTTATTTACCGTTTGACCTTCCAGTAAGAATTCCGAGTGCACAACACCGCGATAGTCAAATAAAACAGTCAACATGACTTTGACTTTTGATCGACTGGCGTGGTTTTTTCGGTTTTGGTTCAGTTGGAAGGCGCCACTACGAAGCTTGTTGAGTTTCAGTTTGAGTATTCCGGCCCATCACCATGACATGCTGGTTAATTTAGACTGTAAGAACATTCATGCAATCCTTGTCTCCGAATCATGGCTAAAACCATGCCTTCCATCTACTTCCTACTCTTTACCCGGATACCAACTAATTAGAAATGACCGTACAGGCTGCGGTGGTGGCGGTGTTGCCATATACCTTCGTGCTAATATTCCTTTCACAGTTATTGATATGTCATCACAGCCACCGCCGCAGAATGCTGGCGAGCATCTCTTTTTAGAAGTTACCCTTCATCAATCGAAGATTCTGCTTGGTGTCTACTACTGTCCCTCTTTGCGTATCGACTATTTTTCCTCTTTTGAAAGTCTCCTGGTTAACCTTATTCCTTCTTACAGTCATACTATTATAATGGGGGACTTCAACACTTGTCTTCTCAAACGTGATTCACGGTCTTCTTCACTCCAATCCATCTCACACTCCTGTGATTTGTCTCTTCTTCCCCTGACTGCCACTCACCACTTTCCTAACTGTACTCCTTCATTACTTGATATCATACTTGTTTCTTCTACTCAACATGTCGCTAAACATGGGCAATGTACAGCTGACGCATTCTCTTATCATGACCTTGTCTTCCTTTCTTATAAAATTCGCCCTCCTAAGGTGAAACCTAAGATCCTCCTCCAGCGAAGTTTTGGTGGTATGAACCTCGAGAGCCTCCGTGGGGATGCCGGCAGCATTGACTGGTCGGATCTCATTGCCGCTGAGTCAATTGATGTAAAAGTCAATTTACTTAACGCCAAACTTCTCCAACTATACGTTGTTCACGCACCTGTTCGGCCTGTGAAGATTAAGCACCTGCCGGCCCCTTGGCTAACAGACGACTTAAGGGTTATGTTGAAGAGGAAAGCAGCGGCCAAGTCTCGATTCAGAAGCAGACCGAATTCGTTAAATAGAGAAAAATATGTTGCAATCCGCAATCGCAGCAACTTGATGTGTAGAGATGCCCAACGCCGCCACGTTCATAAGTCCGTTGAAAACGGTGACCCAGCTAAGGTCTGGAAATTTCTTAGATCAATGGGAGTTGGTAAGTCACGCCAAGATTCTATTCCTAAGGATGTAGATCTGCAATTACTTAATCAACATTTTTCCACATCTTCTAACTTCAGTGGTGCTATGAAAGCAAAAACTCTAAATGATCTTTCAACACTTCCTACTCCCGATTATTCACCCTTTTTCTTAAATCAATTCTCTGATTGTGATGTTAAGAAGAGCATAGAATCAATCACGTCTAATGCTGTTGGTAGTGATTGTATCAGTCGCAAGATGATACTCCCTATTCTCGACGAAATCCTTCCTGTCATCTGCCATATCCTCAACTATTCCGTATCCTGTGGTGTTTTTCCCGCTTCTTGGAAAGAAGCCCAAATCACCCCGCTTCCAAAAAAGCGTAATCCTGTTTCCTTCTCTGACTTCCGTCCTATCTCCATATTACCATTTCTATCCAAAGTCCTCGAACGCCTTATCCATAGTCAACTAAGTGCTTTCCTGTGCAAAAACCGCCTCCTTAATCATTTCCAATCCGGATTTCGTCCAGGTCACAGCACTACAACAGCTCTCGTTAGCATCACAGATGACATTAGACTTGGTATGGAAAATGGAAATCTGACGGTCCTTTCCTTGTTAGATTTTAGTAATGCATTTAATACCGTCGATTTTGATATATTACTTGGAATACTCAGCTCTCTTAACATATCTCCAACGGCGATTGATTGGTTTCGTAGTTACCTGTGTGGCCGTCGGCAACGTATTTGCATTGAAGGTTCGTCCTCGTTGTGGTGCAATACCTCTGCCGGCGTACCGCAGGGGCCCGCGTTCTATGTCCTCTTCTTTTCGCTATCTTTATTAACTCTATTTCTAACGAACTCCTGTCATCCTACCATCTTTATGCTGACGATTTGCAAATATATTCGCAAGCTCCCATAGATGAACTATCTGAAGCGGTTAAAATAATCAATAAAGATTTGACTCGTATTGCCGAGTGGAGTGTGGCTCATGGTTTAAAGGTCAATCCTACGAAGATTCAGGTCATTGTTGTCGGCAGCCCCAGGTTGCGCTCAAAAATCAACTGGACTCAGCTACCACCGATAGTCTTTGATAACTCAACTATTTCATACAGCGATTCAGTGAAAGATCTTGGTATTTTTATTGACAAAGACTTTTCGTGGGCTCCTCAGTTGCAGGAAGTAAGCCGTAAGTTGTTTGCGTCTGCGGGGTCTTTGCGAAGGCTGCGCAATTTTCTTCCAACTGCCACCAAAACTGCGCTTGCCCAATCCCTCCTTCTCCCAATCCTTGATTATGCCGATGTCAGTTATTTAGATCTAACTGAAGTGCAGCTAGATAAGCTTGAGCGACTTCAAAACTTTTGTATAAGGTTCATATTTGGTTTACGCAAGTATGACCATGTCTCTGAATTCCGTAAAAAGCTCAAGTGGCTGCCGATCCGACTTCGCCGGAATACCCATATCTTATCGTTACTTTACAGTGTCCTGTTTGTTCCCACAACCCCCTCATATCTCAAAGAACGTTTTAAGTTCCTTCATGACACACATACTAGACATTTGAGATCATCGGAGAACTTGAAACTTTTAATGCCTTCGCATTCTACCAAATTCTGCGACAAATCGTTTACGGTTCAGGCGGTGCGATTATGGAACGCTTTGCCATTGTCAATTAGACAAGCCCAGTCGCTAGGTTCTTTTAAAAACCTTGTCAAAGAACATTACCTTTCTCTCTAATATTACTTTGATACTGCCAAATTTAATTTCTTCCATCGCTAATCTTTATTCTATTCTTTTCTTTTTCGCTTCCATTTAATTGTAACACATGATATATATATGTATATTGTATATATATGTATATATGTACTTGCATATTATTATTATTATTTTTTCCCCCTTAATTAATTTGTCCCTTGATATATTGCTTGAAGTACACCGCAGACTACCCCCTTTTTTAGTTTCAGCTCTTATATTCCATCCCAAGGTTGTCTGGAAGACATCGCTTTCAGCGATAAGACCGCCACTGTGCACATAGGTTTAAGTTTCTGTGAAATTGTTACTATTTTGGTGTACAATAAAGTTTATTCTATTCTATTCTATTCTTGCTGACTTGTTTGCAATTTAAAATGTCAAACTCGTAAACCCACGTCTCGTCGCCGGTAACAATGCGTTTCATGAATGTTGGGTCGGAATTGACTCGTTCTAGCATGTCCTCAGCGACTCTCATGCGATTGAGTTTTTGGAGAAAATTCAGGTCTTTTGGGACTAGTCGAGCGGCAACATGTTTCATACCCAAATGATTAGTTAAAATGGTACGGATCGGCTCGTGAGATACAGAAAGTTCGGCGGCTATCTCTCTCAACCTTGAATGAGAATTTTCAGTCACTATTTCCTTCACTTTTGCGATGTTTACTTCAGTTGCAGAGGTTGATGGCCTACAGAGCGAGGCAAATCTTCCATCACATCTCGACCGCTTTTGAATGCTTTGTACCACTCTTAGGCACGTGTTTTTAATAAAATCGATTCATCGTAAGCCTTCTGTAACATTTTCAGTGACTGCGAACACGAAATTCCATTGGCGATGCAAAATTTAAGACAAACTCTTTGTTCGATGTTTTTGTCCATTATGAAATTCGCAATACACACTAGATATGATATAACTAAAAACAGCTCTGTATTTAATATAAATAACAGATGCAACTCAAACTTCGCGCCAAAATGGAAAACAGTTGTGCCAATCTAGCAACAACAAAAAAATCTAAAATTTGAATTTGGAACCATAAACAAATCATCCATTCCCGATACTTTATTGACTGAATGTAAGTTCCGATTATTTATCGATAGAATCGGAGGTGCAATCAATCGGATGTTACGGACTTTCGGAATCGGAATCGAACCTCTGCCACATCTCTCTTGTCTACTATGATCAATGACTTAAGATAAGTAGTAAATCATGAAAAAATATCATCGGAAAACCGGGGCGATATTACACAATCATAGATTAGCACAGATTTGATTAGAATGTTCAGTTTGTATGTTCATTTTTATCATTGTATCGTAACATTAGGTAGATAATATAGGTCTTTTAGTTTGCTTCCGCCTGTTCTGAAATCTAAGTTGGTTCGTAACACCCTACACGGATTTTCCTAACGAAGATTTGTAAAAGCAAGAAATCGGGCAAAATTCATTATTTTTAATGGCTATTAGTATACAGAAAAATATCGTGTTAGTTGTCATGGTGGGTAGAAATACAGGACGTATGGGATTCGGCAAATAGGAGGTTGAAGTCAAACGTTTTTTTTAAGGTGGGAAATCACGCCTATGTCCCTTTAGTTGCCCTTTGTGTTTTATGACCACGGGTTTCACTTTCAGAAGTCAACCCATGATAAATGATAAATGATATTTATTTTGTAAATAGGTTTAAAAAACACTTTTACACGTCAATTTTTTTTCGTCAGTTCATGCTAGATGAGGCCGGTGTTTCCTATCTGACTACCCTGAGAAGAAACACCGAAACAAACTCAGGCCCCAGTATAGGCTTCGGCCCTGCGGGGACCTAGGGTTTTACTGTCATCTCTTTGAGGCGGGCACGGAATCGGACGACTCGAGCTTGATCCTGACGGTTACGGGACGGCCGGACGGCAAACCCACGTCTGCGGTGGCAGTTGAAGTCATGGCGGATAGAGCCTGAGGATGTCCGTTCCCTCACGCGTGCGTCCGTCTCCTTCGCTAGCATTACTGTTTCGCAGAAGAAAGCAACCGCCGCCAATTCCCTTTCGCTCCGGACCATGGCCTGAACCAGGGCCAGATTGAAGTCAGGCTGTGGTTGGTCATATTAATGAATGTGTTCATCACTTCATCCAGCTTAATGTGTTAATAACACATTAGGCCATTGATTGTAATAACAAAACTCAAAGTGTTGTTTTCTGTTTCTATACGTATATTGAAACAGAAAGGTTTCAATATGTAATAGGTATATTGTATACTTGATTTTTATAAGGGCAAGTACATTTTGAATGCAATGTGTAACAATTGTTGATAGGCCAATAAATAAATAAATAAATAAATAAATGACACATTTTGTAAACTATTAATTTCCTTAGATTTATTGTAAATGTGAGGACCATGTTGATTGCTTTTTCTTTTCTATTCAGTAATTTTAACGTATGTCTGGCAATTTGAGTATTTTCTGCGGCATACCCAAATGTCCTTTCTTTGGTATTGTTCGTCAAGTCGTAGAGCTCCTTAGTAGTCCTAAGTTGAGCTTTTCGAATACTGACAAATGCTTACACTGATTGGACAGGTCCACTCAAATCTGTATGGTTCTTTCTTCAAAAGACCATCTCAGATAAATCTGCATGGTTCTCATGTGATTTGACCATTACATATTTACTGTATGGACTTTAAAAGAGACTTTGACCCCTGAGTTTGTTTCGGTGTTTCTTCTTAGGGTAGTCAGATAGGAAACACCGGCCTCATCTAGCATAATCTGACGAAAAAAAATTGACGTGTAAAAGTGTTTTTTAAACCTATTTACAAAATAAATATCATTTATCATTAGGCCATTGATTAGCCGTCTTAGAAAAACACTCACCGAAATCTTCGTAGCTACTGTTTTGACAAAGGATCAAATTGATTTAAGATAAGTATGATATGATAATAAAATATGATAACAGACTTCTTTATATCTGACTGTAAATAAATAATCTGTTCTGGAGTGGCGGTTGCGTACCGGAAGACGCAGTGTTGCAAAGTCTCCCACAAGTTGGACCAATGACCTGCGGGGTGACCATGACGTTCAAAGTAAGATTGTTTTATTCATATTCCAGTATGAGTAAGAGACAGAGCTATACAGGTTGTCTAGCGCCATCTCTTACCCACACTGAAACAAGCATAAAACAATCTTACTTTAAGACGTTGGCGGACAGTACTATCTCACTGACTGCGGCGAATGTATAACTACTTATTTTCATACATTGCCCACGGACGTGGTATCACAGTGCATTGTAAAAAAATATATGATATGTTACTACCAATGTAGGCGTAAACGTCTTAATGCGTTAAAAAGGCGAAAACATGTAGCGACAGTCGATCGTATGTAACTACGATGCCCACGAGCGTAGTGTGCGTAGGGAGAGGGCCATACAAATTTGAATGTGTGCGTGGAGGTCCTTTATTTGACGATTTTTTGAAAAATGTGGAGTGACAGTACTAAAATCTTAATTACACCTGTGGTGACACTACAACATGCCGTTCTTTATGATAGTATGAAAAATCGGTCGTCATATGGCGTAATGATTTTATGCAAATAAAAACTTAGACATCGACAGGCGTACTGTCATATCACGTTAGCTATACTGGACGCCTGTGGCCGTTACTGTTCGCCAACGTGTTAAACGTCATGGTCTAGATCCTGGTGAGGGTCACAGATAGGGAATCCGATGGATACGAGACCTACAGGACTGGTGGTATACCGTTCTTTTCAGGATCTATACAAATAACAATAGAGCTGTACAGATTGCCAAATATTGGTAAAAAAAATCTAGTTTGAGAACGTCGAACGAAAAGAATAAGAAGAAGGACCGGTCGTTATGGCGACACTTGGGGAGGTCTTTGTCCATCAGTGCACATCTTTTGGCTGAATATGACTGTAATAGGATGATTCACTGCTACAATCAGTACAGAGTAAATAATAGTGTAATTACCAACGAGCTGGCGCCGCCTATCCCAAGAAATAATTGTGGTCCTTATGTCCACATCAGATAAATAAGTTGAAAGCGTGTAAGTAAACTAACAATTGATTTCATACAGAACATCTCAAACTAAATATTGACTCATCAGAATGATCATGTTTATATCACAAAGCAAATGAATAGCAAATGTTATGTACGCCGTTATTGTTATATACATCAGACTACCATGGTGAAATTGATTCTTTTTTAATGTTAAATGTATTGTAATGTGGCAGTACTCAATAAATAAATGAATAAATCATGGTTACCTAAACCGGTTTCTAATTTACACCTGGGTTCCTATCAAATCAAATTTATCAGCTAAATTATTATCACAGAGGCGTAGCGTGGTCTATTTCGCACGTGGGCGAAAGCGCATCAGTGAGACCTTTTTTTTTCATAAATCCGAAAACGAGGAGGTCGACGCCGGCAAAATCGACCGCGGCGAAGATGGTATGACGATCTGATGTTCGCGGGGCAAACTTGGTAAGAGATCGCCCTAGACAGAGAAATTTGGAAGGAGAAAGGGGAGGCCTTTGCCCAGCAGCGACACACACTAGGATTTAAAAAAAAAAACCGAAACCAAGACAGCGATTGTCGCAACCCAGTTTTCGAGCACATCGTCGCTTACCATCAGGTGAAATATCGGTCAAATGTGAGCCTATAAGTTATAAAACAAAACCCTCGTTGTTAAAGAGCCCTCACACACGCGAGGCCCCTTTGGGCAAAACCGTGGATGAGGGCCCCTTTCACCCACGCCTAGCTACGCTACAGCTGTCCCAGGCTACCAACGACCGTAGGCACGGGTTTGAGGACGGCGAGCTATGGGTAGCTCGCTGTCTGACCGTCCGGTAAGCCCAAGCCCGGGTTGACAGCGCGTTGTATTCCACGCGCACCCCAGATGATGATAGAGATGTCAGACGCCTGCCTTTTTTTTTGGTGGGTGAAATTCATCCAAATGACATCCCCTGCCGTTGGGCGGAGCGAGAAGTAGTGTCAGACTCTTACTGACTAAAAAAACCCGTTCCTTCTTGCGTTTCATACCGGGGCCGAACCTCTCTTTTGGAACTAGACGGCTACCGGTGACCGAAGGTACGGGTTTGAGGACAGCGAGCTATAGGTAGCTCGCTGTCTGACTGTCCGGTAAGGACCAAACTCGGGTTGACAGCGCGTTGTTTCACGCGCACCTCATAGAGATGACAGCAATTAATGGGGCCAGTTGTGGTGAAGCCAGCTATGGCTGCTGCTTATTGTTGGAAGGAGTTACCGCAGCCCTCGCAATGAATGGTAACTCAAGAAACACTTTGATTTTTAGTCAGTAAAAGTCTGACATTATTTTCCGCTCCACCCAGAGTGCGAGAAGTAATTTGAAGAAAAGGTAATATATTCTATTGGTATGGAAAATTTAAACAACATTAGTTTTAATATTGCGAACCCCGAAATACGTGTCTGTATGTAAAGAGTGTTTTATGTAAAAAATCTATACACCACAATTTTTTAATTAGTACACATACTTATAGGGCTTCTTAGAAAAGCCCTTGTTATTTTATAAGTAAAATCTCAATAAATAATATTCATAAACAGCAAAGTTATTAGCGTTGGTTTATGTCCCAAAATGTCACTCAATTTGTGGAAATATTGCGCAGGCTATTGATTAATGAATGAATAAGTGATAATTTTTAAGAAAAAACCCTGCCCGCAGTATTTTCTACTAGCAATTGTTATTTCGCCGTAATTTACCCTTTCGTGGTCAATTTTAGGATTTCGGTTTTTTCTACTTTTGACTACTACTACTGAAAAATATGATCAGTGACGGGTACAGATAGAGCCCCATTTTTTTGTGTACTAATTAAAAAGTAGGGGTGTATACAAATCTTCATAACTGTATCATGAAAAATCACAAAGATAAAAGCTTGTCAACATGGTCATTGCACCATCCTAAAGGGTGATTTTGCTTCCGCATCCAGCTGTGCACTGGCGCGTATGCCCGCTATGACCTGCCGCCACCTGTGTTGTACTTGGTGTCGGTGGTGTCCAACTTGTGACCTTTTTAAATATTTTTGGGAATAAATTTTTGGTTCGATTCAGTTATTGATTCTGAATAAACTATATTAACGTTTCGCTTTTATTAAAAACTAGCTGTGCCCGAGACTTCGTTCGCGTGGACTACAGGATTTTGAATTTATTTTTTCTAAAATAAAAGTAGGCTATGTTACTCCTTATTACATCAGCTACCTGCCAAAAAAAGTCCCGTCAAAATCGGTCCAGCCATTTCAGAGATTAGCCCGGACAAACAGACAGACAGACAAAAATTGTAAAAAATGTTATTTTGATGTATGTACCGTAAATATATTCATATAGTAAAAAGCAGAATTCAAAATTACTAACAGACACTCCAATTTTATTTATATGTATAGATAATGTTATAGGATCGATGGTTGTAGGTAAGTAGAAAAAGAAAAGAACTTACGAATCAACTATAGTAAAAACAGTAATACAAAATAAAAAATAGGAACAAAACAATACACAACACTACTGAACGCACTCAAAACACTCTCGATTTAAACTGAAATCTTTCAGTACTTTGTTACTTATAAGAGACTCATCGCTCCCTTATTTTCGCAATACTCATAAAACAAATACTAATTAAGTTCACCAACCTACCTTTTCACAAGCCTTCAAGTGCGAACAGAGAAATGAAAATATTATCTTTTCGTCTCGCCATTTCAGCCTTGTATTAGTCACCTCTTAATCTCGTGTGCTCAACGCATAGCGATGTGATTGACATGAGTTTTCATAGCCGGAGATGAGTCAACAGCTGTATAAAGTTAATTTCCCCGAACAGGTACTAAACCATTGTCGGTTGTCGTTAAGCAAAGATTTTCATTGGGTTTATCTATGGAGTTCAGTTCAAAACAATACTTTTGACTTTATACAACACTATTTTTAACCGACTTCGAAAAGGAGGAGGATCTATGTTCGGCTGAATGTATGTTTTTTTTATGTTTGTTCATCGATATCTCCGTCAGTTGTGGACCGATTTTGAAAATTGTTTTTGTTTGATTGAAAGGTTATGCTTCCAAGTTGGTCCCATAGAAATATAGTTATGATCCGATCATGAACTTCGATGATATGGAACAGAACCTCATAGGATCACAGCAGAACTATTGTAACAAGTAAAATTGCTTCGTTTATACGTGTAGTCGATGACTGACTGAAAGAAAAGGGGAAGGGGTTGTATCGAATTGATCTGATGATGAAGCCGGAAGCTAAATTAATGTAATCTAACCGTTTTTAGGATTATTAGAATCGTTGTCGGATGCACTCTGGCTATAAGGTATTTAAGTTTGACTGAGGGGTACTTTTTAGTGGTGTTACCACAACTAAAAATAAAAAACTTTTTACAAAAAAATACAACAGACTTCAATTGAAAAGCACAAAATAACTTTAATTTCGGAAAAAAAATAAAATAATCGAACGTTTTGAGGTACGAAATCGTCAAATAACTTTTGCTCTAGGTAGAGGAAGAGCGAGTGTAAAACTTTAACTGACTAAGGGTCTGATCTAGTGTACCTCTACAAGTCTAGTTTCCTTAAAAAATGTATGGAGACCGACACGCTCAGTACCTCTACCATGAGTTTAAAGCAATAGTAGGCTGTATTTGTCGATACTCGATACCAACTACGTAAATATTTTGTATGGCAAAACAGCGCCTCTAGCGGTCACTTACGGAACCAAAATTTGCCATATAAAATATTTACGTAGTCGGTATCGAGTATCGACAAATACTATTGCTTTAAACTCATGGTAGAGGTGCAGATCGGCGTGTGTGTCACTCGCGTGCGCAGTGTAGTTCTATCTTAAAATATACATTTTGGCTTATCATTTCGAGGACCACATGCATAAAGATTTGACAATTACAACCAGACCAACCTTTTTACCATATTTGCGTGTAGATAGCTGATATGTTTTCTTCCGTAATACATTATCACTTAACATACATTTATTAGACACGGTTCACTAATTTACTCGGTGTTCTCAGACTGCACAATAAACAAATAAATTACTCTTGCAGGACAATACACCGCGGTATCATCCTACAAATGACTGATCTATCTGTTTGTCACATTATTCTTATAAATTGACAATAACAGAAGTGCATGAGATAGCGATATTATAGTAATTTTCTGTAGTAATGTTCCCACCACGTGACGTAAAGGGCTAACGTTCCTGCTTTTATATTTCTTTTATCAGAGGTTAGGGCTGTCGCATACGGGCCACAGGCCACAACCACAAAACGGCGCCACCGGCCGCCGCCATATTATTTCCTATAGTTCGACGCACACGGTTGACGCCGGTGGCCGTCGCCACATGCTATAAATTGCCGCTGTTCACTTCTTGTGGCCCGCACTGGGCCCCAAGTCTGCTATTTTTATAAATTCGTCATTCCTACGCGATCCCATTGTCATTTTGCTAAAAGTTTGTAATCTGCTAATTCATAATGATCGATCATCGATCGGTCAATGGTCTTGTAATAGAATTGTGGTAAAATGATAATTTCGAGCATATTAAAACCAATAACTGCACAATAACGTTCTAATGGTAAAACACTGATCAAATAAACTGTCAAAGTTTTAGCAGATAACCGCAAACGTGAAATATTCATTTGTCAATATGTACGAGATTACCATTCTATGCCACTTCTTTCAATGGAGTGTCAGTGGTTGACCATTGGAAAGTCATAATGACGCCATTATGTTAGTAGATTACCAAACTTGTGAAAATCGACAATTATGACATCAATGATAGACTATTCTGATACTATTGTAATAGCAGACTTGAGGCCCTGGTCACTAAACGCTGATACAAAATACCTTCATACGCCACTCGCGCATTTACTCCTTCTTAATCAGAATCCATTATGATACTGGGCGTACCCGCGTTTATTTATGTCTATAATATATATAGTTTATTTATATTCATACATATGGAAAGTCACTGCGGCATGAAAATGAAATTGAATGAAATTTGGCAATGCCACTTCGGTTACCATGACAAACTTTCTCGAAAATTATACTACTTTTTATACCAGCAGTATTTTATAGCTACTTGCTTTTGTACTTCCATCCTAATGTCTAAATATCGTTATCTATTTGGTGGGTTGTTGTTTGTAGATGCCACGATAATTATAATCAATCAAATATTCTCTATCGATGTATCTTAGCCGTATTATTCATCAATAGATACGTAGATAAATATGTAAATAATATCACCGTTATGTTTCCTTGGTGTAATTCAAAATATGATTTTTTCACATAACGGCAATATAGTTTGAGGTTGGTAGTATATATGATTAGTTATATTTAATTTTCTATATACAACATACTAGCTTTTGCCCACGGTTTCGCCCGCGTACATAAAATATAGCCTATGTCACTCAGGAATAAAGCAGCTTTCTATCGGTGAAAAAATACTTACAGTACTTTCAGACATTACTTTTTACAAACAAAAAAACAAAGTTTACCTCTTTATAACATTCATAATTGAAATATTAGTATAGATAATGTTGTCATTAATTTTTCATAAATAAAATTATTTTTTTGTATTTAAAAGTACCTAAACGTACGTACGCTGATGCGTAATGGAAAATAAAATCGGATAGAAAAGAAAAATTCGTACAAAGATAAGTTCGGACGAAATTTTAATGACCAAGAAATCAAAATTGGGAAAATATAATCATATTAAATTAAAGATATATATACTTAGATTAGCAACATAAAAGGCACGCCATTGAACTAAATAGAGGAATTTAAGTCCCTTGGAACGGTGGTCAACACTAAGTGTCGTCGCAAATGACCTACTTGCTACCGCTAAAAATGCCGCCACGAGAAGCTAGAAGTGGCCACAAGCCACTTGTGGCCAGTCACTGCTACTTTTTTTTAACCCATGCGCGCAGTATCATAATGGACTCTCACGAAGAAGGTTTAAATCCGCAAATGGGGTGCGGCGGCATTTCGAATCGGCGTTTAGTGGCCAGTTCGGGTCACAAGAAGCGAGAAGTGGTGATTTGTAGTGTGTGGCGGACATCGGCGTCTACCGTGTACGCGTGTGTACCGTGTGTTTTTATATTATAAAATGTATGAAAACTACAGGAAATATGCCAAGGGTGGCGTTTTGTGGTTGTAGCCGATGGCCTGTGTGCGGCGACCCTAAAACAACCAAGGACAGAGCCCAGGATAATAGAATCAAGACCGGCTGGCTCAAGTAGAGGTCGCTTACTGATGCCTAGGACCTCTGGGACACTAACATGCCTACCGTATATAAAGGAGCTGTTAGACCCGCTATGCTGTATGTTAGTGCAGGGGAATCAGAAGAAGCGAAGAGCAAAAAATTAATATCATGAAGACGAAGATGCTGCGATGGGCTGGTAGTATCACGAGACTAGATAAATTCCTCAATAACTTGGTACTGTATTTCAGTTACTTTAATGCTCCTCGCATTAAAGTAACTTAAATACGGTATAAGGTACTGGAAAGCCGCTTGCGATAGTATGAGCATGTAATGCACAGATACGAAGACATTATAGAAAAAGGAAAACGAAGAAGAGGTCAGCGACCGGCTACCTGAAGGCGAACACTTCAGAACGACCTACTGACAATGGGCCTAATACCAGAAATGACACAGACGCCTGGAATGGCGTCTGTGTCATTTCTGGTAGGCTGAGGAGGGCTGATCTAAAACAGGGAACAAGCCAACAAGGGATTGATTGATCATAAAATTAAAACCGCAGAGCTATGTACCCATATAGAAATATATGAATATGCCTACGTGTGTATTCTTTAAAATTAAAACAATTCTATTCCCGAATTAAGAGTCAAAGATTATTCCAAATCGCAAAAAAGTTTTTTTTTGTGGTGTAACTATTAATTTACAGTTTTCAGATTTTTCGCTTATATACTTGTGCTATGAGACCTTGCTTCATGCCAAATTTCAGGATTCTAGGTCAACAGGAGGTACCCTATGAATTTTGATTCCCTTGAGAGTGTCGAAATATACGTTAACTCCGAAGTTAGATTTTATCACAGCTTCAAGAGACCGCAAATTTGAAAATATGGTTTTTATTTCAACTTGACACCTCCACGTGTACCCGAGATAAAGGGTCTTGACGGAAAGATAGACAGACAGAAAGACGGACAACAAAGTGATCCTGTGAGGATTCCGATTTCTCCTTTTGAGGTACGGAACCCTAAAAATTAACAAGTGTTATCACAGAGAACACAATATTGGAAGCTGCAAAGATAATCTGGCCAAATGGTGTTTCCTTGACCCACTGCAAATACAGTGTCAGTGTGGAGCCCCTTCACAGGATATGTGTCACCTCCTTTTCTGCCCACAACTACCTGCACCCTCCATGACTTAAACGAAGCTAACGACAGAGCTGTCCAGGTAGCTAAATATTGGTCGGACAAAATTTGAGTCAAATCAACAAGAGAAGAAGAAGAAGTTGGAAAGTTAGCGGACCATATTCTAGCTCTTGCAGATCAACCATTAGTTCAAGGACCACAGGTTGGGCACCACGGACCTAGAGTCACATAGAAACAAATCACACACAATTACTTATGCTGCAGAGTTTAATACATTGTTATACTAATTATAATGTAATCTAGCGTTAGTTAACTAAGTTATAGCAACAGTAAGTTCCAGGGTTATGATTCTGATAACTGGGGACACGGCCTGTAGGTCATGTTAGATATTACGGTGGTGTTAATAGGGTTAAATACGGATTTAAATGCACTTAAAATTGTTGAAGTAAAAGACCTAGGAAAGTGTATGAAACTCAATTTTTCTCAAGTTTCCGTACGTACAAAACGATTTGAGAATAAATTACGTACAGCTTAGGATTGGAATTCCCTGCCGGAGTCTGTTTCCTGATAGCTACAACCTAGGGGTTTTTAAGGGCCAGGCGCCCGAAAAGTGCCATAAAACAGTGACTTTCTGAGGCCTACTCCTCCGTAAAGGCTAGGTCAATTGGTTTGAAAAAAATATATGATTATTATAGATTCATGAACATATATACATACATATACCATACATATACCAACATTTGATTTTTTCGTGCAATTAATATTTTTGTCAAAAAAAAAATATTTAGCAATTTCGCAACTTTTCCCTACTCCTTCGAAACGGCTTGGACCTTTAGAAACATTTTTACACATAAAAATTGGTGGTTAAATATTTATTTATTTATTTATTACAACTTCATACAACACAAAGGTACAAAGGCGGACTTAATGCCTTAGGCATTCTCTACCAGTCAACCTAGGGTGGTGAAGAGAAAACATGGCAGGTGCATAAAAAAAAGAATAGTTTGATAAGAAAACAAGTGTACAAATATTTATATAATAAACATACTTAAATATTCAATATAATATAAACCTACATATACAAGGTGTCGTTTTGAAGCTGCAAAATATTTCAGGAGGTAATTATGTTAGTGATTCTCGACCCGAATCAATAATAAAATAAGTAGGTAATTTTTTTTTTTATAACCGCGCTTTTTTTCACACACACAAACACGGAACAATAAAGGGCGTTTTCACACACACTAACTCGCAACGATAGTTTCATAAATAATGTATCATCCAATCATCATCCCGCACGCCACACCCTAGCCACGCCCCCGCGGCCATCGATCAATCGATTTAGTTTAGTGTAATTAAAAAATTAAATAACAAGTATTACTGATTATTGACCAGGTATCGTTTTTTTATATGATTATTTATGAGTTTTATTACAACCTCCTGAAATATTGTGCAGTTTTAAAACTGCACCTTGTATACAAATATATATAATTTATATAAGGTAATATTCTTTAAAGTGAACATTGCATATGTAAATCAATCAATATCTCGCAGAGAAAATGAATTTAAAGCGCTTTCCGGGCGCTGCTGGCCGCAAATAAATGCACAGATTTGCGTACTGCCGCCTAGGCGAGTGCGAGAGTTGCGTTCACATAATTTCGGTCAGATGGTTCAAGGGACTATACGCCTTAAGTCAAGAGTGAATAGGTTACTTCTAGGCAAGCGTGCTCCATCGTCGACCACATCATCGCTTACTACCAGGTGAGATAGTGGTGGAAGTTATTTGATAATTTTCCAGCCAAAAACTCACAAGTACCTAGTTGATTCAAAAAGTACCAATATATTATTAAACTATTATCATTCGGTAGTTGAGTATACAACCGCATTCTAGACTACTTAAAAAATGCGATTTAGTAGACAAAACATGGTTTTACGAGAAGTCAATGAATTACCTACGTTTTCTGTCAACTTTGAATAGATTCATTATTGCTGAGTTAGTACCTAACTGTGTTAATGCGTGTGTTTACAATATAACAACGCGCGGCGAACGTGCTTCATGATTCACAGGTATTTATTGCGTAACCGTTCAATGCTGAAAAGATAATATTCATCAAAAAATATCGAATTGTTTTCAAGATCACATTATCAGAAAATATCGAATTGTTTTCAAGTTCACATTATCAGAAAATATCGAATTGTTTTCAAGATCACCTTATCAGAAAATATCGAATTATTTTCAAGATTATATCAGAGGATATCGAATAATTTCAAGAGCATTTCCGGAAAGTATTGATAAAAACTAAAATTTTAATTAACTCAGTTGTTAAGGCAACTGGGTTAAGGCACCTATCATGCATGAGGTTGTGAGTTCGAATACATATACGTAGATATACTTAATAAAGTAAAAATTTTACAGAAACTTACATCGTAAGCTTACAGAGACCACAGATATCTGTCTGTAGCTATAGTGGTTAAGGCCCAAGTGCCCGAGAGATGCCATAAAACAGTAACTTTCTGAATCCTAACTCCTCGGTAACGGCCAGGTCAATAGGATTAAAAAATAAAATGTATATTATAGACTCATTAACAACATTACCAACTACTGATTTTTTCTTGCGATTACTCGTAATACTTTCGTCAAAAAATAATAATTAGCAATTTCGCAACATTTCCCTACTCCTTCAAAAAGGGCTTGGATCTTAGAAACATTTTTACACATAAAAATTGGTGATTAATATGCTATGTTCACTTTGAAGAATATTAAATGTAAATAAATCAAAATTTCGCAAAGAAAATAGATTTAAAACTCAGCGGGGCTCTATCCGGGTGCAGTTGAGTGCAATTAAATGCACAGATACTCGTACCCGCCTAGGCGGCAGTACGAATATCCATTGTTGTGTCCATTTAATTCCAGCCAAATGTTCAAGGGACTATAAGCCTTAATTAAGAGCCTATTCATACTAGCCTTGAAAAAACTTTACAAACAAACGGGAAGACCGCAGCAGGCAAATTGCTGTAACCCTTCGATGTCCGCGGTATAAACAACGCGGTGAAATTTTATGGATAGGGTCGCATTTGACTATTATCTCACCTAGAAGTAACCTATTCACTCTTAACTTAAAGAACCCTAGGTACGAGTAATAGGTGTAGCTATTAGGAAACATAAACTCCGGCAGGAAATTCTACTCCTTACCTTTACCTATCCACAATAAATGTTTTCCTCAAACGTTTTTTAGGTAACCTATGAGGAGGATGTCCACAATCATATTCTTTACTAGCTGACTAGACGAACTTTGTACCGCCCAAGGGTACCACGCAACACACACACAACACAACCACGAAACGCCCGCACCTATTTCCTGTAGGCTTAATACGTAAAACGTAAACGTATTAAACCTACTGGATCGCGTCAACCGGCGTCAACCATGTGCGGCAAATCCATTGCCACACACAGTTGACGCCGGTGGCCGCCACATGCTACAAATCGCCGCTGCTCGCTTCTTGTGGTCCGAACCGGCCACAAAGTATGAAACTGCGCGCATGAGTTAAAAAAAGTAGTAGCTATCGGCCACAAGTGGTTTATGGCCACTTCTAGCTTCTTGTAGCGGCATTTATGGTTGTGGCAAGTGGGCCACGTGCGGCGACAATGAATGAAGATGTGAAGTTCAACTGCCATCATTAGTTCTACTTTGAGTCCTTAGCTTGCGTGTTTTGGTGCGAGTATCTGAATTGCGTGTGGTGTGACATTATACTTCTTGAACACTTTAAAATTATGCAAGGTGTAAGAGACAGCCCTCCACAAACTTTAAGGGCTGGCTCAGTAGACGATACTGAACAACATTCCACAATATTTTTTTTCAGGAAAGGAAAAAAAAATTCTGCCTCTCCATACAAACTGTCCAATCAAGTTTATAATTTTGTATGGTGAGGCGGATTTTTTTTTTCTTTTCCTGAAAAAAATTTTTGTGGAATATTGTTCAGTATCGTCTACTGAGCAAGCCCTTAAAGTTTGTGGAGGGCTGTCCCTTACACCTTGTATATCTTTCGATATAGTCAACCGATTTCGATAAAACAAAGTCTAAGTTACACACAATTTTAATGTGTAAAATTTATCTACATCGATTTCGTAAGTTTTACGTGATACACGCATAACTAAAAACTTCTACAGATTTAATATACTTAAATAGATTGTATATTAAAAAAAACAATAAAAATAGAACAGCTGATTATTTGCGTAAAAACAAATGAAATTGGAACAAACACACAAAAAGTAAGTTTGAACGAACTAGAGAAGAGATCACAGAAGAAGCGTATAGAAAATAAATTATTTAAAAAAAACCAACCTGATACTCCTAATTCAAGTTCTTCCACCAGGTAAATAAGCAAAACCCGGAAAAATAATTGTTTACACTTATTAATTAAATAAATAAATTCGATAGCACACTGTTTCACACAACTGTTTACACTTGTTTATCGCAAAAACGTAGGGAATGCATTATTTATGCGTTCTTTGCACCGCGCCGTCCGTCTTGCCCAGTACTATTGTAATTATGTGATAGTTAAGACGCCTGGCTTCGGTTAGCAAACTTTACTGTACGTGAAGAGAGCGTCACCATTTTTTTTTTTAATGATGTAGACCAGTGCTCGACTGCGATCCCACCTGATGGTAAGCAGTGATGCAATCGTTGATGGTGAGGCACGCTAGTTTCACTCTAGCCTTGAAGACACCTTGACTATAATCGGACGAGAAGACCGAAGACCATTTAGTTATACCGCTTTTTTGGGTGGGAAAATCATCACATAACTTTTTCTGCTGGAGCAAGAGGGATTGTCAGACTTTTACTGACTAAAACCCAGTTCCTTGTCGGTGAGCTACCCATTGCTCGCCTCTCACGAATACCACAAACTGCTTCGTAAGTGACTGCTTCCCATTCCCTTCGGACCTGGCGTCAGGCGGCATTGGGCGGAGCATCGCCGTGCCCTCGTGGGGGTGATCGGCGGCGGAGACCTCTCGCGCCGGGCCTTGGTCGAGGCCATGGTCCGGAGCGAGGAGGAGTGGCAGGCGGTCGCCGACTTCTGCGAAGCAGTAATGCTCGCTAAGGAGGAGGCCGACCGCATCAGGCAACGGCGCCCTCGCCGCCGCCGGGATTCCGATCCCGATTTCCAGCCACCGTAGGCGCGGGCTTGCGGACAGTGAGCAATGGGTAGCTCGCTGTCCGGCCGTCCGGTAACTGTCCGGACCAAGCCCAAGTCGTCGACGGCGCGCGGTGTTCCCGCGCGCCTCAAGGAGTTGTCAGCAACAGCAGGGGCCTGGCCGGGTCGAAGCCTACCGGGGCCAGGGTTATCCGAAAGGGCGCTCGAGCCCCGGTATGAAGGCTTGAAGGAACGGGATGGGTTTTTTAGTCAGTAAGAGTCTGACACTATCTCCCGCTCCGCCCAAGAGCGGGGGTTGTCATAAGATGATTTTTCCCATCGAAAAAAAAAAAAAAAAAAAAAGCGTCAGGCGGCAAGTGAGTCCGTGGCGCTTCTCTAACCACTTCTCAAACAGGGGACTTATTGCCGCAATTGTGGCATGCCAATGCCACAATAGATAGATTCCACCCCCAGAACTTGCTTCCGCAGCGACCGATTTAAGTACCTACAACCCTGAGAACACATATATAAGTCATCGCTTCGGTAGTGGCTCCTTATTACACGTGTAATATGATAAAAAGTGTATTTTCTCGACATTCAGATAAGAATCGTGATCAACACGGATTTTATCGGAGTGATGGTCAAGGATTTCAAAGATTTTATCAATTTTATCATCAGCCATGACACTGAGTAGAGGAAAAACTATCAACTGTCAAGACCATAGTAATGATTATTACGGTCTATTTCAAGGATTTCTATCAATATATACTAAACTATGTACATACATTATATACAAATACTGCGGCGTCCAAGTATTCCTCTGCATTGCTGTCCTCCAGAAATATGTCCAGAAAACAGGCAGCATTGCCACAATGAATGGCAAGATTAATTCTTTAGCTAAAGAACCAGCCAACCCTCTGGCAACGCAAAGTACCGACCAGTCAGTGTGAAATTTCCTTGAAAAGGAAATGCGCATTCGGATTCCATAACCCTTCCATCCAACCCAAGCGGTTCAAACTCATCAATAATGTATACAGTATTTGCGCCCTTTGAGGGTCTTAGCAGCCGCAGTGGCAGTGCAGGCACAGCCCGCCGGACCATGGGAAATATGGTATGCCGCAATAGTGTCAACACAGGGTGCGTTGCACTTCAGAGCTTTAGCCACTTTCTATGGTACGAACGTCATTCTATCTGGTCTCTTCTTATCGTCACATACCAAGCCGCTAGGTTTTAATACAGCAGGTACACCAGCGGTGACAAGAGCTCGACGAATAATATCGTTGATACTAGCGTGCTATTCAGCCTACGTTCCTGCAGCAGGACAGGCCATGGTGTCCGATGCTGTCGACAGTTTCGCCGCAATGACACCGATGCGGAGCAATACAAGTTGCGTGCTGGAACGGTGCGTCATCATGGTGAATGACGGAAGTGCCTGAAGCCACAAACTAGACTCCCATTCTGCAGTAATTGATGACATGTTAATTTGATTATTACGTGTAAAACCGCAGAGCGTCACATTCCACCGTCACGTGGATGATAGGTTGTCAGGAAAAAGCCATTTTCCAAGCGTTCAACGCATCTGACAAACACGTGGTACCTCAACATCAACCAGTGAGGAAGGAAAAATGTTCCTGGACTGTGGACCGAGGAGAGGGAAGCCGGTACCTACCTGAAGTAACGACGGGGTAAAAATAATCTAACACGCGATTGCAGTTAAATTTTGTATTTTATTAATAGTATGTCTCTTCAATGCATGTATGATTTTAATAAATGTTTGTACACACTAAATATTTGGTTTTATTGATGTCACTTTGGGAAGAGGTAAATTGTGAAATTGCTACAGAATAAGAAACGCACTATTTGGAACTGGCCTGAACTTCAGCTAAAATACTGCACGAGCTGGTTTACCCTGAAGTTAGCGATTGTTCCCGAGTTTCTTCTGTTTGGACAGCTGCAAAATGACACCCAATATTTGAAATTTTGCGGACGCCAAGGCCACATTTAGGATCCAAGACAGTGTGTTTCCAATATTTTGGTCTACTTTTTCCAAAAGTTTTGAGTGTTTTCAAAGATGGGAGGAACGAAGGGTTTAGGATAATTTGACTCAAAACAACAGTGTCGAATGAGTGTAAAAGCCGAAAATTTCTAATAGCAAACGGCCAGAGGTCTGACTCTCACTTTTATTAGTCTTACTTTTCCTTCAGTTCCTTCACTAACCCTAGTAATTTCACTACCTATTGATAAGTTTCAGTTGCCTTTTTTGGCAGGTGAAAAAAAACTGTGTGTTTATACGTGTTTTTTACTCAGTTTATTTAAGCAAAGAAGGACTAGGGGGGTTTAGGGAAGGGAGGTTTTAGGAAAGGAGGTTTTGTAAGCCATATTAATATTAAGTGGCAGTGGGCAGGGTACATTGCTCGTAGAACGGATGGTCAATGTGGACGAAAGGTTCTGGAGTGACGATCGCGCAACAGTAGACGCAGCGTTGGAAGGCCTCCCACATGGTGGCCCGATAACCTGGTGAGAAACGCGGGAATGCAATTGATGCAAGACGCACAGGACCGTTCGTTGTGGTGACACTTTCTTTTTTATTGCTGATAGGTTTGCGCTTGACCGTTATCTCACGTGATGGAAAGCGATGATGAGGTCGACGATGTAGCGCACTAACCTAGAACTAACCTAATCACTCTTAACTTAAAGACTCCCGGGTTGTAGTCATCAGGAAACACAGACTCCGGCAGGGAATTCCAATCAACCAAACCAAAAAAAATAAATAATAATATGTGTTCCCAAACCGTTTTGTGCGTATAGGTGGGATGTCCACCGTGTATTTGGGGACACCTACGCTACGTATGTCCAGCAGTAGACACCTTTCGGGTGAAATGATGATGATGATGATGACTGATATTGGCTTCACTAATGCTCGATCCTTGCTTGCCTATGTCACTCAAGCAGAAGCTAATGGATATATGTATTCTCCCCATTCTGACCTATGGTGCACAGTCTTGGTCTTTGACTAACATCCAAAGGTCCAAACTTAAGGTTTGCCAACGTGCTATGGAGCGCAGCATACTAGGTGTTAAAATAACGGATCGCGTTCGAAACACTACACTGCGCTCCAAAACGCAAATCGTTGATGTAGTACAGAAAGTTGCCCAACTTAAGTGGGACTGGGCTGGACATGTCTGCCGCATGCCGATCGAGCGGTGGGCCAGTAAAACGCAAAATTGGTGCCCTGAAATCGCACGACGGGGCGGCAGACCAAGAAGGAGATGGCGGGACGACTTGGACGTCTTCCTTGGGAATTGGAAAGAGGTGACTCAAAACCGGGAACGTTGAAAGGAATGGAGGGAGGCCTTTGCCCAGCAGTGGGACAGTATGGGCTAGAAAAAAAAATGCTCGATTATCAGTGGTCTTTCCAACTCGGAAAACTTATCATGAGCGCGCAGACAGACAAAAATCGGTACAATTTATTAGTGCAATAATCACTATCAGTGTCTACTAAATTATCTTAATTACAATATTATCTGCCAGGGGTAATGTGTAATTGAAGTGGATATCGGATATCATATCAGTCCTACGTAAAACCTTTTTAACCGACTTCGAAAATGAGGAGGTTCCATGTTCGGCTGAATGTATGTTTTTTTTTATGTATGTTCACCGATATCTTGGTCAATTCTGGACCGATTTCAAAAAATATTTTTTTGTTTGAAAGGTTATGCTTCCAGGTTGGTCCCATAAAAATATTGTTATGATCTGATCATGAACTTTGACGATATGGAACAGAACTCCTCATAGGATCACAGTAGAATTGTCGTAATAAGTAAAATTGCTTTGTTTATACGTGTAGTCGATGGCTAATTGAAAAAAAAGGGGAGGGGGGATATATCGAAGTGATCTAGTGATGAAGCCGGAAGGTAAATTAATGAAATCTAACCATGTTTGGGATTATTAGAATCGATTATTATTTAAGTTTGGCCGGGGGGTACTTTTTAGTGGTGCTACGAGTACCATAACTAAAAAATGAAAAATAAAAAACTTTTTACAAAAAAAAAATTAATCCGACTTCAATGTTAAAAAACACTGAAAAATACAAAATAACTTTAATTTCGGAAGTCGGTGTTTCTATAATAGATAACTTTTTTCTCTTCGTTATTTAACAGCGACTTCCGAAATTAAAGTTATTTTGTATTTTTCAGTGTTTTTTAGGTTTAGTTTTTTTTTTGTATTTTTTTTTTATTATCTTTGACTTGCAAATTAGTTCCAGGGTCGTCTTTTGGATTTTTTTATCATTGATACGCTCGCGTTTGACCACCATCTCACCTGATGGTAAGCGATGATTTGGTCGACGATGCAGCACGCTTGCCTAGAAGTAACCAATTCACTCTTGACTTAAAGACCCCCAAATTGTAGCTGTCAGGAAACACAGACTCCGGCAGGCATAATACGCGTATCGCCGGTCCACTGTTGGACATAAATAAAAAACAATAACAGCAACTACATTAGCAATACAACAACAACAAACAAACTAAGTACGTAATAATAACAATTATAGATAATATTGTTTTAAAAAGAATAATTTTGTTTTCCGTCTGTCTGTCTGTCAAGATACTTTATCTTGGAAACGAGTGTAGGTATGCATTCGTGGCCATAAGAACTCGATAATAAGCGCAATAAGATAACCCAATCCTGTTGAGCTTTTTGGAATGTTCTTGACGAGTATTAAAAATAATAGGTACATACATGGGTACGAGTATATATATCGCGCTATAAAAGCTTGCTATGAAAAAAATATTTTCATTGAAAACTTTTTTTTTTTCCACAAGTACCACACAACGCCGTCTAGTCCCAAGCTAAGCAGAGCTTGTGTTATGGGTACTAGACAACTGATAAACATACTTATATATTTCTAAATACATACATATTATAGATAAATTACACCCAGACACAGAACAAATGATCATGCTCATCACATAAACATTTGTCCTGGGTGGGAATCGAACCCACGATCTCCGGCATAGCAGTCACGGCCACTAACCACTTGACCAACAGGCCAGTCAACTAACTAATAAAACTTGTAACACCTACTACACTAATATTATGAATAGGTAGTTTGTTGGTTTTTATGTTTGGAAGAGGAGGTAATCTCTGGATGCTATAATTTTTTCACCGATAGAAACCTGCTTTATTCCTAAGTGTACCTATAGGCCATATTTTATGCACGCGGGCGCAGCTGCAGGTACAGACTAGTGTATAATATAGAATTAAGAATTGAGAACTAAGAAATAGTGTGTTTTAGTCACTAGCTCCTACAAGAAACTAATACCAATGCAAGCTAAATACTCACAATAGTGTTACGACCGCAAATACCGCCAATTGTTACCACAGGCGTTAATTGTCACAACAGGGGAAATTACGTCCACACACAAACATGTACCTACATCGTAGTCAGTAAGGGCCATATTTCACCGGGACGCCACTGGTAGCGCAACTGGTTGCGCCACCAGTAAAATGTATAGAGCTCTATAGAGCGTTACTCACCTGGTGTCTGTTTGGTAGCGCAACCCATTTGGCGGCGCAACCAGTGCGGACACCAGTCCGGCCGCCAGTCACGCCCCCCACCAAAGAACGTGTATAATAAGATGGAAATCTAACCTTTGAAAACAATAATTAACCAACTGTCAAACGTTAGTGACAGTGAACCAAGAATCTTGTACAATACAATCTGGATTGATTACGACAACCTTAAAGATGTAATAAAGAAGTACCATACAAGAATCTTTATCCCTTTCTACCAGTGTGTATAGACTAGTTCGTACTACGAGACATTCTGTTCTAAAGAAGTTCAAGATGTTATTAAGAACGCTTTGACCGTTTTAGACAAATATCTCGTTTTTTCGGGTACCATTATAATGCACCAAGAATCATAACTATGAGGATGTCACGGTATCAAATAAAAGATAATATACACATTCATCTCTAGGATGGCATAAAAAAATATTATGGTATTGTATAAAACTTTCATATAGTTAAATACGATTTTACCAACGCACTAATCAAGAAAATTACAAAATACAAGGGTCTGAATAGGTCGCGTAAGCTAAATCCAGTGCACATTTTTAGCTTAAAAATCATAAAATACCACAGCTTATATAGTCTTCTACACCTTTAATTAATTATTTTGAACTTACACAAATAACTTTATGATTTATGACCAAAATAAAACCACTCTAAAAAAATCTTCATACATTTTTCATTGAACCCACCACTTCCAAGCCTCAGTCCGCGCTGAACGCGTCCGCGTTCTGAGAAGCACGGGCCGTTTCGCTTTCTTTAAAAAACGTATACTGCGATTGTATGCATTGATACTTTTTCGAAATAAAATTAAGTACCTAGTTATGAGTATAAAAATAAAAAACGACTTGGGAATTTTGTATAATATTTAATCATTAAAAAAATACTATTCGATACTTTTTATAAGGTTCTTCTACTAGTAAATAATTATCAAGATCCCTTCATCAACCTTGATTATTAAACCTGTGTTAGCTACATCAGATTTAATTTTACCCTAATAATTAGCTAAGTCGTTTGACTTTTTAGACAGACTCTACCACATTTTTTTTTAGAATTAGACAGGTATTGATTTACTGATATAGAATGAAACTAAAAACAATATTTTTAACAACTTTAATTGAGTAAATTGATATGAAAGTCATTTTTGGGGGTTGTGGCTACGAATATATCATTCTTTTAATTGAAGAAGGTGGATGTAATTTTTTTTAACTGACTTCAAAAAAGGAGGAGGTTCTCAATTCGATTGTTTTTTCCTTCTAAATTCGATGGAGACCCATTCCCTCTCCTAGAGAGGAGGCCTGAGTTCCAGCAGTGGGAACATTAAAAAGGCTGATTATGTATGTGTGTATATCTATAGGGATTTTGGTGTTTTTACCAAGAAGTCTCTGTATTCATACATACATTACATACATTCTACTACAGTCAAAAAGTATCATTTGATGAAGTTGAACTGATGAACAAGACCAATAATGGCCAATTAAATATACAAAAAATTTAACAAAAATATATAACCATAAAGTTGGTACAAAACTATAGAATCAAACCAAACTAATAGTTAGTTTTTTAACAAAAACTATCTATAACAACAATTAGTTACTTATGTTTGTTTTACAGTAACTGTAAAACGATCAAAATAACTTTAAATTCGGAAGTCGGTGTTAAATAAAAAAATATACCAGAAACATCGACTTCCGAAATTAAAGTTATTTTGATCGTTTTAGTGTTTTTTTTGTGTATTCTTTATTCAAATCGAGCCGATTTCGACTATTCTGCCAAGTCCATAGTAAATTGGAAAAACAAGTGTGTTTATAGAAATCTAAGTAAAGTGAGAATATTAAAAGCCGTCCAAGACAAAGATTGTAATAGCAAATGTACTGAAACATACTAGGTGAAATACCTTTAAGTGTTACTTTATTTAACCTGTTTTTTCTTTATTTTAAGCTTAACAAATTACACCTTATCAGTGTGGAAATAAATAAATAAACTGGTTTTCATCTGTTAACTCAATAAGGTTCAATTGAAAACTAGCATTAGGTAAAAAACTATATTTATAATTCACAATAGGATCCCTAAATTGATAAATAGTTTTCACACACTCGCAATATTTTTGAAAGACCTATATAACGACATCCCACATTATGGAATAGTCTACAAAACAAAATAAAAAAGAATTAAAAAAAGGGCGTACTTGTATCGTACTCTTCAGTACATTTTTGAGGTTGACGTAATCAATCCAGATAGTATAAAAGATTCTTGGGTGTGGCGACCCAAGAACGCTCTCTATCCCTTTCTACTAGTGTGTCCATAGATTAGTTCGTACTACGAGCCATTGTGTTCTAAAGAAGTTCAAGTTGTTATTAATACATTATATTTTAGAAAACTAATCAAAAACTAATATGTATATTAGACAGGTAAGACCTTACCACGATTACAAACTACGAGAGCCTAGAAGTTTTCGATAAGACAATTCTTCGAGAGTAAGCAAAAGAGAAGTTGATAGGTCATCGGCCTGCCAAAAAACCACGCCTCACCGAGGTCATTAAGAAGAGACTATTGCACAGGGCCAAACAACATCAAAATATGACTGTTTCAGACTGAAGTCGGTTAAAAATAAGACTTTAAATAGTACAGTACATTGTTAATAAACTACTGCCATTATCTGATGAAATAATATAATTTTTCAGACATGTTTCTCCGATGAATCGACGTTTCAGGTTTTGGTTGACAAAAGCTCTTTTGTCCGTTCAAAAAATGCTCCTTTCCGACGACGCCCTGGAGAATAGCTCCATAAAAACCGGTGTTAAGAGACAGCTAAATTCCCAATTAGTATTATGATGTGGTCTTTAATCTCAAGCAAGGGTCTACATATCGTGAAAGGGACCGTGAGGCATGACCAGTACAAGCGAGTACTAGAAACTGGACTGCAGCCGCATCTCGAAGAATGGTTCCTTATTGACGAAGAGTCCATTTTTATGCCCGAATCTGCATTGTGCTACAAAACCAGGGGTGTTACTGCATACTTGGCTAAAAAACATAAATGTTTTACCCTATACCTTTTTTGCCCTATGATGAGTTCCCTGACAGTTCATTTTTTTCCGTGGCACGCATACTACTTTAGATTACTAAAAAAATAAACTGGCAAAAAAAAGGAAATGATAAAAAAAATATTGTCTTTCCTAAATTACTAAGTAAGTTATTGTGGTTATAATTAACTGTTAATAAATTAAGTAAATAAAATAAAAAAGAATAGAACTTAAAAATGTGTAATGCGTTAAACGGAACTTCTGCCAATAGAGATTGACACTACTCGACGACACACTAATCGACAAAATCGGAGCGGCCATCTTGTAATCGCATGTAAAATTGGAAAAAAGTAATAGAAAAAACTCAAAAAACTATAACAGAGGACTAATAATTAATCATCGCGGTTAGTTGAAGAAGATTCCGATTCCGATATGGATATGAGTTCAAATCAAGAGTCAAGTTCTGACAGTGAATAATAAATAAATTATTATTTTAAACAGACTGCATTTTATTTACCACTACCCGTCCCCCGCGGTTTCGCCCGCGTTATTTCAGGTTTTTAGTTTTTGTCAGATTTTTTAATTTACTGTAAAAATTCTTCAAAATCCGTAGACTAGTTCTTGCGTGAAAGAGTAACAAACATCCACACACACATACAAACTTTCACATTTATCATCTATAAATCTAAAATCGGTAATCCGATTACATTACCTTTGCCAACTGATTCGTTATTGTAAAAAATCGATTAAATTTCGTTAGGTCACATCACTATAATTGTCAGACAAAAACTGTCAGGGAACTCATCATAGGACAAAAAAACTAGTCAATCAATACACCAGACATGAACGCTATTGAAAACATGTAGGAGCTCACCAAGCAGGAGATCGCTTAGCAAGTGATCACCACCAAACTAATAAATTATTTATTATTATTGTTATATAAACACTAGCTGATTAAATTGCAGCTCTCAACAACACAAACCTGCAACAGGATGCCAGAATTTGCATAGAGAGCATATCACGATGAATGGAATCTATCACAAAATTCTGGAAATATTCGTCAAATTGACTACGTATCTATTTTTTTTTTCAAAAATATATAAATAATTTTGCTTTTAATTTTCGTTGTTTTTATTATCTCAATAAAAAAAAACTATAAATAAAAAATACCAGCCGGACCTACAAGCAACCTTTTTTCAAACCTATTAACCTGGCCGTTAGCGAGGAGTCGGCTTCAGAAAATCACTGTTTTATGGCTCTTTTCGGGCGCTTGGGCCTTAAGCGATATGCGCGAGTCCAAGCGAGCAGGCACCTTCCGATTTCACCTACTTTTTCTGTCGTCAACTCGCTCAGACTTGAAAATCTGACGTATTTATGTACAGTCAACTAAAAAAAAAAATTATAACATAGGTACCCACTAAAAATGTATTAGAAATTGTATTCGACTTGACTTTAAAATAAAACACTTATAAATCAACATTACAATAATATAATATTGCATATTTACCTATTAATTACCAACAAATCACAACATTATCAGCAATAAGCAACCAAAGTTGACGTCCAAATATTAGTTAATGTTAGCACACGTTTAAGTAAGCGGAATAGGAGACTTAGAAATACACGTAAGTGAGTGAATATGCAGTATCGATACGTCATGTATGTGTCAAAAAAGTTAAGAGCGCCCACACGATGAACAAAATCTTTCTTGGATGCGTTCCATTTCACGATTAACCTGTGACCTTCAGTTGCCCTTTGCATTCTAGGACTACGGGTTTCCTTTTTAGGAATTCGCCGGGGTCCTAGCTTGCGGGCATCGGCCCTTCTGGACTCCTACGGTTTGATGTCATCTCTTTGAGGAGCACGTCGATCACTACGCGCTGTTGACGACTGAGCTCGGTTCGGTTAATTACCGGACGTCCGGATAGCGGACTACCCATTGCTCGACGTCCGCAAGCCCGCGTCTACCGTGGTCCGTTGTCGGGCTCGGAATTTCGGCGGCCGATGGTCCTTTGGCCTCCTTCTTCGCTAACATTACTGCTTCGCAGAAAGAGGCGACCGCCTGCCATTCCTCCTCGCTCCGGACCATAGTCTGAACTAGGGCCCTGCGTGAAAGGTTGTTGCCAAAAATTGCCTCCACGAGGCAACAGCGGTGCTCTGCCCGAACGGGGCACAACTCTACCATGTCCTCGGGTGCTCCACCGTGTCCTCCGAGTGGTCCACACAATAGTAATACCCGAGCTTTACTGCCGTCTGAATCCGATGCAGGAACCGACCGAACTTGCCATTTTCGGTGAGGACCATGCAGGTGCAGGTAACATGAGAAAGTCAAAAGTAACGTAAAATGTTTTTATAGTAACTTGGGTATCGTGTACCATTGGCCACATCCTACTCGCCTCATTCCTCACCTTTAACATAATATCCCGAAATCTAAGTAGATAACCGGTATAGCCTGCGTGAAAAAATCCACGGGCAATAGCTAGTTATTTATAGTAATTGTTATTATTTGACTGTATTTTATACGTTTAAGCGAGAGGACGACAGAAAAAGTAGGTGAATCGGAAGGTCCCAATTCGCGCGGACTCGCGCGAATTGCTTAAGCGAGTTGACGAACAAGCCATATTAGGTAATCTCTGGAAGTACTGGTCCGATAGCAAAAAGTTTTTCACCGATAGAAAGCTGCTTTATTCCTGAGTGGGGTGTTCGCGGGCGAAGCCGCGGGCAAATGCTAGAATATTATATTTATCGACCGTGAAGTACCAATACCGCCTAAAAATATTTTTTCAAGAAAATCATAATTTACCGCTATGAATTTAAAAAGGTTTTTCCGCGTGTTTTAAGCGATTATCACACTGCCACGCATGACGCTGCACGTTGCGTGTCGACGCACCTACGCGCGTACTTGCGGAAGTGCAGATCTGCATCATCGTACGAGTTTTTTACGCACTCACGCGCGTTGGTGCGTTTTGTAAATTCACGCAGACTCTGACTCATTTCATACAAAATCATACGATAATCGTCTTAGTAAAATTCGAGTATTTTTTTTTGTTTTCAGGTCTGACAGACAGTTTGGTGTTATTGGTACTTTGCTGTCGATATAAAAAAATACGTTAATTAATATCAAATGCTGCAGTGACAAAAATAATAACAATTAATTTTGTAAAATCATGGTTACCCTAGTTAAAACAGAGGTAAGAAAGGGATACACCGACCCTTTCTCGTTGTCTTGTTCAGTACATTTTTCCCCGTTTGCTTGTCAATATGAACTTAATGGCAATGAGAATAAAGAACACTATAGAGTGTGTTTGCTGCGCAGGCAATCTAGATTATCCGTAGGATACATAAAATCTTTGCTCTGGTGTCTGTTTGGTGTCTTGCTATATTTCACTGGGACACCACGGTAGCGCAACCAGTGGCGCTACCCGGGTGTCCCGGTGAAATATGGCTCTAAATGCTTATCAAACAAAAGATGCTGTCTTGGTCTCGTGGTCACAAATGCGGCTATTGAGCGTTGGGTCCTAAGTTCGATTAACGGGTTGAAAACAAAAACTGCTATTGGGTTTTTTCTTATAAAGAACTAGCTTTTGCCAGCGGCTTCGCCTATTTGAAAATAAGTTTCTTCATACCAATTTTAGACCCCGTTTTATCCCCTTAGGTAGTAAACAACACCGTACCTCAGGGAGCATCGCCGTGCCCTCGTGGGGGTGATCAGCGGCGGAGACCTCTCGCGCCGGGCCTTGGTCGAGGCCATGGTCCGGAGCGAGGAGGAGTGGCAGGCGGTCGCCGATTTCTGCGAAGCAGTAATGCTCGCTAAGCAGGAGGCCGACCGCATCAGGCAACGGCGCTCTCGCCGCCGCCGGGATTCCGATCCCGATTTCCAGCCATCGTAGGCGCGGGCTTGCGGACAGTGAGCAATGGGTAGCTCGCTGTCCGGCCGTCCGGTAACTTTCCGGACCAAGCCCAAGTCGTCGACGGCGCACACTGTTCCTGCGCGCCTCAAGGAGTTGTCAGCAACAGCAGGGACCCAGCCGGGTCGAAGCCTACCGGGGCCAGGGCTATCCGAAAGGGCGCTCGAGCCCCGGTATGAAGGCTAGAAGGAACGGGGTGGGTCTTTTAGTCAGTAAGAGTCTGACACTATCTCCCGCTCCGCCCAAGAGCGGGGGTTGTCATTGGATGATTTTTTCCCATCATAAAAAAAAGGTGTGCGTATGGTGCAAGGGCCCGTTTGTTAAAACTCTTTGAAAATATGCATAACATTTAGTGAACATTCCCAAAGAAATGTGGAAGTTGAAATCAGATTTTGTGAAACGCTTATTTGAGTTACGGACTGTTAAGGTTCGCCTTCAGTTCTCACATAGATGATTGAGGGCCCTGTACCGGATAAACTATGGACACTTCAGAAAAACTAATGTATAACAAAATATGTGGAAATAAGATATTATGGGCGGGTCATGTCAGCCGCATGCACAAGGACCGCTGGGCAAGCGTCGCCACACAGTGGGTTGAAAGAGGTGGCGGGATGATTTCGACGCGTACCGCGAGGACTGGTAAGAGACGGCGCAGGCGCAGGAGAAGAAAATTTGGAAGGAGTTGGGAGGCCTTTGCCCTGCCGTGGGACATGGCTAGTTAAAAAAAAGATATTATTGCTAAACACAATTTTTTCACAAAACACATACAACCGTCGGTCCTGCGCCTGATCTCTCTCCAGTCGTGTCGGATTACCATCCCATCGGACTATGAGAGTAAAGAAACAGAGAATGCACCTGTTTTTGCGCACACACTTCAGTACAATAACTTCCTTTGCTTACTTGGCTATTTCATTTCATTTCATTTATTTATTTGTATACCATAATGTGATTAAGGATGTTACAATAGGCTTAAAGCTAAGGAACATTTATGGACCCTGTAAGGGCACAGCAACATAGGTAAAAATTAAATCATTAAATAAAATTAAAGTTATCAAATAATACATCAAAATTAAATTAAATATCAAAATCAAATAAAATATCAAAATCGAATTAAAATAATCAAAGAAAATAATCAATATCAAACATTAAAATAATAACAATGTCAAACCTACAATCAAACTCAAATAATCAAAATGAAACATTAAAAAATTAAAATTAATTAGTTCTGTTGTGATTGGCCACTGTCATCAAAATTCAGTAGGTATCATAAAACCGACTATTGGTTGCAAAAACGCGGGTGAACGGACACTTCATCATAGATTAGTAAAAATCTATAATTGCATATAGTGTAATAGCTTTAGATATCCCTACAATCCTATCCTTGTATTGTATAATTGTATATCCCTTCCCCCTTTTTTCCCGTCTTCCGGCTTCACGTATAGGTAAACAAAGCAATTTTACTTGTTACGACAGTTCTGCTGTGATCCTATGGGGAGTTCTGTTCCATATCTTCGAAGTTCATGATCAGATCAAAACAATATTTTTATGGGCTCAACTTGGAAGCATAACCTATCAACCAAAAACCAAACTTTCAAAATCGGTCCACAATTGACAGAGATATCGGTGAACATACATAAAAAATTACATTCAGCCAAACATAGAACCTCCTCTTTTTTAAAGTCGGTTAAAAAATAGTCTGAAACACATTCACTTTCTGTAATTGTCTTCTAAAGTAATATAAGGGGAAACCTAGTGAATTGTATGTTAACCTATTTTAAGTTATTTTTTTTTACACTTTTCAGCACACTAGAAATTACACCTGTATCGTGGTGCGTTCTCAAATATGTAAACTCACATACACAAACTACCCAGACCCGGAATACAAGTCTGTAGCTCACACAAATATTTGTACCGTGCGGATCGAATGAATCGAACCCGCAACACGCAGCGCAGCAGACAATCACTCAACCACTGCGGCAAACGTGGCGTCAAAAAAATTGACGTAAGACATTGTATCTATAATTGTTTGTTTTCCCTAATTATTAAATGAAATAGAATCTAATGTTATTAAATTAAACGAAATGAAAAAAACCCTTACCGTTAAGGTTAAGACCGACACTTACAGTTCATTCAGCCCTAGACTCCTTTTCTCACTAGTAAAATGGTATCAGTTCACACTAGAGGTCGTTGCCCACAAATATCACACCAAAAAGCAAAAACTCTAGGCATATGTCTCACTTATGGAACTCCAGACTTGGGAATAGAGAAATCACTTCGACCACAATAAGTTATACACATTGTATTGTCGAAAAGCTAGAAGGCTTTCCGAACACTGTCTATTGTCAATATTCTCCAAGAAGATCACTTCCTCATCAGTCTTTCATAGTTAGAATTCGTGATTTCCACTTCATCTTGATCAAAAATTAAGTTTTACCAGCTGACTGAGCGAACTTCGTAGGTACCGCTTTAAATTCAATTAATGTATTTAATATCTTTCTATAAACTCAACCGATTGCGATGAAACAAAGCCTAAGTAATGTATCAAGTTACACACAATTTTAATGTATAAAAGTTATCTATATCGATTTCGTACATGTTACGTGATGCACGCACAACTAAAAACTTCTACAGATTTATTATATGTTTACATAATGTCAATAAAATGACAATGAATATAGTCTGTAACTGAATTTTGACTACATCTCCGTAAACACTGTCCACTTTATGCTATCCTAGTACAACTGTTCTCAGTAATACCGTGTTTGTTTGTCTGTTTGCCTCAAACTCGACTTCTAATAAGGCAGGGTTTTCTGTCGGTGACACATTGGTAGGTGCTAATTGTAAAGCAGCGGTTATAGCACAGAGGTGTGAGTTTCAAGTAAGTTCGAAGACGATGCTTTGGGATGCCCCTAATGCCATTTAAATTGGTGCTAATCAGATATAAAGGGTGCATACGTAACTATAGCTCCTGCTTGCTAGCGGCTTAGCTTGCGTGATAGTAAAAAATTATCCCAAGGGAACATACTGTTGAGGTACAGAGTCCTATGTGATATTCTAGGACGTGGTCTACCCGTGTACTAAGTTTTATCGAAATCCAGTCAGCTTGTTCGAACGTGAAGAAATAACAAACATCCTTATAATATTAGTGAACTAAGTTTTTTTTTGAGATGGTATCTCACTCTGGGTGGAGTGAGAGAGAGTTTCAAAATTTCACTGACTAAAACCCACTTGTGTTCCTTTAGAGTGCTTAGTGCAAGGTTGTTTTACGACACGTTTAGGGTACTACGGTCGACGCTCCGATTGGCTCGCTATAAATACTTAACCAATCAGAGAGCCAGACGCGGATTCGATCGCGTTAACGTAAAAACAATTCGCACTCAGTGCACATTTAGTTGCCTTTTACGAACCAACCCCCCTAGCCAAGTTACAATCGTTTCGCTTGCGTTGAGCGCTTCGAGTTGGCAAAAAATAAGTATCTACCCTTTTAAAAACATCTAAAATTTATTAAGGACTCTCAACGGGGAACGATTTGTTGTAGCTATAGTCTATGTAAAAAGTCAAACGGCTTGGGAATTTTGTATAATATTTAATCATTTAAAAATACTTATATTCGATACTTTTTATAAGGTTCTTCTATTAGTAAACAATGATCAAAATCTCTTATCGCTGGTTCAATAATCAAGGTTGATCCTTGATTATTGAACCAGCGTTGACTACATCAGCCTCCCTAGCCAAATTACAACAGTTACGCTTGCATTGAACGCCTTGAGCTGGCCACGCCCTCAATTCTTTTATTCTGACCACGTGACTGAGCGTTGAGATGACGTCATGCCGTTCATTTGAAGTTTTCTACTGGCGTTAACGATTACTTTCATAAATAAAGCACTGACAATAAAAATCTCGTTAAGATCCATCACAATTCACATGAAATTTAAGTGCGACAGCTGTAAAGAAAATAGAAACGTTTTCTTCGGCGCGGTCGATTCATTAGTCGCGGATCTTGAATTCGATTCGTTCGACGCATTCATTTCCAGATAAGTGTGCGATCACCTTTATACCGCGGATTTAAGTTTTATATTTTAGTTCTTACATAGTGACATAGGTGGCGCTACACATAAGAATGTTTAGTCCACTTGAACAATAACGAAATATCGTCTTGCTAGCATTCTGAAAAGATCTTTATTAATACGATATACGAGTATTTTCTATAGTGACAAGATAGTTTAAGAAAATACGTTTTATCGGTTGATTTTATTAAAATCATCATCTTCCTGCCCTTGTCCCATCATCTTATTTGGGGTCGGCGCAGCACGTTTTTTTTCTTCCATTCTACACTGTCACTCGGCATGCTGTCACTATCACTAACTTCCTTTTCTTTCATATCACTCTTCACACAATCCATCCATCTTTTCTTTGGCCTCCCTCTCCCTCCCCACCCATCCACATAATATACTCATAACTCTTTTAGTAACACGCATTTCATCCCTCCTCTTTACATGACGATTGATTTTAATAAATATTTAAAAAAAACTGATTACATTGAATCCATTTCCACCTTTTGGAAAGTCCAGAGCACAGCGTAAAGAGCAACAGTGCTTAATCTGGAAAAGCTTTAAATGCTGGGTTTTTTGCTAGGCTGTCTGAGAATTTCTTGGCCATTACATAACTTGTTTGGTACTTAGAGACTCTTACTTAGACATCCTTTCCGGTGTCGGGCCACGCTCAGTGTAGGGTTCCGTAGTTTCCCGTCCGTCACAATAAGTGTTCCCACTTATGAGTTTAAAAAAAGGCTATTTGTTACGTTGACATACTAAGTACGGAACTCTAATAAATACGGAACCCTAAAAACGGGCCCACAAAGGACGGTGATAACTAAAATAGTATGCAAGTAGTAGAAATTTCAGCGATTGTGCACTCGTAAAATTACGAATATATTAAAGAAGAAACGATTTTTTACCACATCATGAAAGCACGGAAAATCTTAACATCGACTTTTAAAAAGACGACGTCATTATGCAACGCCATCTATCGAACCATTTATGAACTGGTTTTTACCTTAACATTTTGATAGATGGCGTTAAAAAATGAATTTTAGTTTTGTTGTAAATTGCCTTAGCATGTTCCTGATAGAAGTTTTATGTAGTTATAAGATAATGCGGCCAATGCTGAGGAGAGACCAACCGAACAATTCGATAATACCCGACCCCATAAACTCAGGAAAAATCCTAAAAGTACAGCGCCATCTCTCGGGAAATTGGGTTACTAATTAATGCATAGGTACCAGAAGAAGTTTTTGGTGGTAATTTTGAATTTTTTCTCGTCAATTTAATGTTCGCCGTTCACAATCCCGCACATACTGGCTGGGAATCATCCTGCGTCTTCCGATCCAGCCGGATTGCCTATCACTAAATCAAATAAAGGTGTCAAGACATGTCTTATTTTAAGTCTGTCTCGACTAAAAATAGAACAAATATGGTATCTGTAAATACAGTGAAAGCGACTTAAACAACTCAACGTGATACCTACATAAACACCGACAATTTTCTTATATAATGTACATTTACGAGACACACATTTACGTACGTACATACGTACGTAGGCACCTCATTCTATTTATTTAACTATATAAGTACGGGTTTCCCCATATGTGTCGACACTGTTTAAAAATAGGACAATCGTTGGATGCATGTGTAGGGAAAACACATTCAGAGCAGTTTCAGCAAGATTTTAGAACAGCAACTATGTAACTGTCATGTTGTGTGTAGTAAAAGGACCAAATGCATATTCACATCAAGAATTATGTTCCCAAGTCTCTCTTTAGGCGGTCGCCTTCTTCTGCGAACAAGTATCTCTAGCAAAGGAGGTGACCGCAAGGAACGGACTCACTCTCGCCTCAGCCGCCGAGAACTCGACCTCGATTTGCGATGGCTTGCGGCGTGCAATGTGTATCTCGCTATCCAGTCGTCAAGTAACTATCCGGAGCATGCCCGAGTCGTCAACGGCGTGTAGTATAACATGCGCGCCTTAAAGAGAGTTCAGCAAAACGTAGGGGCCCAGAAGGGTCGAAGCCTAGGGCCCATGGGAGATGCGAAGGAGATCCCCGAGGCTCTGGAACAATGGCAAAGATGGAACAGGAGTGGGTTTTTAGTCAGTAAAAGTCTAACACTATCTCCCGCTCTGCCCAAGAGCGAGGGATGTCATATAGTTGATTTTCCTACCTAAAAAAAGTCCCTTTTTTACGTCTAATTCTTTATTTAAGATCGACATTTGTAGATCGAGACCTGAACAGACGCATCTATTTTTCCTAGTATTTACCGTCGCACTGCTTACCAAAAGCCCTTCCAGATATTCTTCTCCGATGCTATCTCGAACCATTCCTCGTGGTAAGCATCTAAACCATCTCGCCACATTTCTGGGCTGGTCTCGATGGCGCGTTTACTCTGCAGGATCACAGCGATTGTGCGGTGCATGCGGACGCTGACGTGACCCACCCATTCCCTATTATATATTATATTTGAGCCTAGCAGCCTTTTCTCCACGTCCATTATACTCCTTTTGGAGCGCAGCGTGTTATTCCGTATACAATTTATTCTTTTATTACCGCCAAAAAAAACGCATAAATTGAGAGCGCTCTTAGGCCCCTCGCCCATGGCGATTTTTTGTAGCAATGTTGTAGCGCATTCGCATCGATACAGTCGCGATGCTGTAAGGGCCGGGCCACACGATGCGTTGCGGGCCGGCACCGCACCGCAAATATTTCAACGAATCGGTAGGCACACGAGTGACGCCACTCCGCTCGTACGGCCCGCCGATTCGTCGAAATATTTGCGGTGCGGCGCTGCAACGCATCGTGTGACTCGGCCCTAGCGCGTTGTCATTTTTTATAGCGCTTGCAAATGCGACTAACGCGCGTTAGTAGCGATGCTGTCGCTAAAAGAAGTCGTCGAGGGCAAGGGACCTTCATCATCATCATCATCATCATTTCAGCCGATAGACGTCCACTGTTGGGCAAGGGACCTTAGTCCTTTTAAAAGTTATGCACCGCGCTCGCTCCGCTTATCAATAACATCACAGCTGAAGTTGTCCGAGCGATTCAATGGCGTCAATAGTAAACAGTGTGTTTACATAGACACAAGCAGCACATTTACACCCTGATCTAAATACACACGCGCCACCAGGATGTTTGGCTAATCCATTGTACATTAATTGAGATAAATCACAGCTTTATCGGTCTATTGATCCTATGCAGTACCTATCATTCCATAAATAAGTTAACTAAACTGTGGTTTACACAGTTTCTATTATAGTAAAGCAACACAATCCTTAAAGAAGATGTAGCCAATGTTGGCGTTGGTCTAGTAGTGAATCAATTCAAATACCACTAGGTTGTAGCTAATAACAATATAATTATGTGTTTCCAAAACGTAGTTTTGTGTACGTGTGTTATTGTGATATCTATTTTGGAAGATCTATAGAAACCTTAACACCGTTAAATTTTAATCGTTTTAATCCCGTGGAGGGTCGATCCGGTACATGAAACACTATCGATTTGTAAAGATAAAATTAATTATAGTCCAAGATCCTAAGGCCGCCAGACGTCACGTATTTTCTGACGAACGAAATGTGGACGATTGAGTACTGTTAGTATGTACTAAGAACGCATGCCTACCTGCTAGCTTGCTTAGACGGCCAATTCTCAGGTATCGGGTAATCAAGGTACATAAAATTATTACTTACCTCACGTAAATTCTCAAAGCTGATTTTTACGTATTTTATAGGCAATATCTTTAAGAAACTAATTTTCTTAAAGAAAACGTCAGCTGAGCGAGTCCAATGACCTGTAGGTAGTTTGTACGTAACGCCGACATCTACTTACGGGTCATTGGACTCGCACAGATGACGTTTTCTTAAAGAAATTAAGTTCGTACATGCGTAAATTAATACGAGCATTTAAAAAAATATACTTTATTTTTTAATTTTATCTGTACAAATCAATAGTGTTTCATGTACCGGATCGACCCTCCTCGGGATTAAAACGATTAAAATTTAACGGTGTACATATATTTCTTTACATGTTGTTATTTTACCATGACTGACAGCACCTACACTAGATATGGCATGGCCCACTAATTTTTAAAGGGGCAGTAAAAACGTGAAGCTAGTGTATGTAAAATGATGTTGTTGCTACTCCATATACCATATACGAGTCGGTAGGGAAGCTGTTTTTTCTGCACATGTTGGTCTGGAAACTAAGAAAGAAAACAAATATCCTAGACGCGATGTATCGCCACGGTAGACCCAACAACATCCTGAACGAATTATTGTAATGTGTGTTGCGTCCAATCTTTTGTTAGTTTTTTTATGACTTGCAATTGATATTTTCGAATTTTGCCTTTTGGTTTTTTCCACAACAATTATCAGTTCTGCGATTTTTTATTTGGTTCGTACGCATGTAAATATTTTCCATTTTCCCATAATATTTCCTTTTCCTGAGCATAAGTCTTTTATCCTGTAAACCACTGTAAATATAATACAGTCCACTTTCGTCGGAGACATATTGGTCCTCCGAGCCGGATCCAGCGACCAGGGCTCTTTATGCTCGCTGCTTATATTTTACCCAAGGGCCGTTTGAGTAGAAGGGCTGCTCGTATTATATTAAATTAGATAGTTTAGTCCGATTGCCAAGTCAATATTTATTTTAAAACATAAAAGATTTTTAATACTGCTATGGTCAAAAAAAGATGTTGCAAAAGGTCAAGCAGGGACTGAATAAGTTACCGACTTGGTATTACCTACATGGATCTCAGAAGTTTTTACGGTAGAAGAAATGAGTGGCGAGTCTTGTTTTTTTTTTTTACAAATTATGTATTAGGGCAGTGGTGGCCGATTGGTATCGGCCCCGACTTACGGTTTGTGGGTTGCAGGTTCAAACCCAGCCAGGCGCATTACTTTGTGTAATTTATTTCATCACCACTGCTCTCAAAACTTAGAACCAAAAATTCGAAGACATGGGACATTCAGCGACCCGCATTGGGCCCACGTGGTTTACTACGGCCCATTCCCTCTCCTAGAGAAGAGGTCTGAGTCCCAGCAGTGGGAACATTAAAAGGCTGATTATGCCCATGCTAGGATAGCCTAGCATAAGCATAATCAGCCAACATGTTGTAGCAATATGCTATTATGCAATGCTATGTTTTTGATGGTATTAATCAATTGTGCCTAAAGTTGAAGTGTCTGTTTATAATATCATTTTTTTTTTTTCCTAAATGCGTAGGAAAGTATATTCGATAGCAAAAATGCGATTTAAAAAAAATGTTTGTCTCTTTCTAATCACTGAAACGGCTGGACTGATTTTAACGGTAGTTTCACTACTAGATAGCTGATATTATGTTATGTGTGTTACTTTTGTTTTAGAAAAAGAATTAGGAACCAGAGCAAAACAAAATTCTTGAAATTATGACCAAATGATATTGTGAGAGTGACGTGAATGAAGTCGCGGGTTTAAGCTAGTTAATGAAAACAATGCATGTCCATCACGTCTCATCCTGAGACACGCCTAATTTGAAGCTGCTAAAGTTTACACTTCTACTATTTGGTTTTCATAAAACCTCGTACTAGACATGCTTTTGTAAGCCGTTTCTATGTCTATTTAGGACCAGTCTTATATAATAAGCTCAATAGGATACTTGATATTTATAGTGTTAGTTATAAACATTGTAGTCATAAGATATGCGAATATTTGGGAAAACTTGACTACACAGACACAGAAAAACTTCTTGAATTAATTCAATAATTTTATAGATATTTAATTGGTAACTATTGTTTTTTAAAAAACTGTACTTTTTATTATTATTTTTTTTAATTATCATGATATTCATTAGTATTAAGTAAATGTGAACCATAAAATACTGATCGCTTAGTCTGGTGATGGCCTGAAACACAGGTTTTTACCAACCTAGTTCAGGCAAGTCGCTACAAGCTTTAATGACAGTACTAACATACTATAACAATAGGTCATTATTAACATGAGTGAATTAAACTAGTTTTGTATAATTAGGTAACTAAGCCAATCTTCTTAGAACTTATATAGTACTTCTAAGTATTCTTAAGTTTATTTTATGTATTTTCTTTGTACAAGTACTGAAATAAATTATTATTATATTATTATTATTATTTTTATGCATTTATTTATCTCAGGACCATGAGGTCCTGGACCTTTGGAAGGCATACGAGGAGCCGAAACCAACTCGCAGAGGCCCTTTTAGCTGCTTCTAATGGAACGTGGTACCAACCGGCGATTATCCCTGTATGCGCTATGCTAGTGCATCCAAGGACAACCCCCGGTTGAAAGGAAACTATTGCAACATGTGAAAAATTAATATAAGGCTATGGTTTTTGGAGTCTTAAGTGGACTGGTTACCAGAAACTATGTTAAGACTATGGCCCCTGCCTAAACAATGTTTTTAATTTCCATCGATAAAAAGGCAAGGGGTGACTTGCACACTCAACAAATGGGCCCCCAAAATGGTCGCTAGCACGAAGTGACGTAGCAACAAGAGGGCAACATATCCTGATGTGCTTGAGGAGTGGAGAGGTATACCACGGCTATCAGGACAATCCCGGAAGTACGGTCAAGACCCCTACCAGCATCTTACTGGATTATACATCCTTCTCCCGAGCGCATTTGCTCTTGCGAATCTCCACTCAAGCCAGCCAATAAAGGCAAGAGAGAGGTGGGAGCTCTGTTCCTCGTCAGTGTTCACTACGACCGGCCAATAAAGGCAAGCCGGAGATGAAGAACAAGAATTCTCCCGGGAGATCGGGTCCGTGGGATCGCTAATGCCCAACAGTTCGCCACAAAACTGCCCTGCGGATTGTATCTCTTTTAGTCTGGCCCCTCACCCTAGGTATGTTACGGCTAAGCAAGCGCTACCGACACAGACTTAGGGTTCATTGGAGCGCGCAAGCCCCACCACGACGTCAACGTAGAGATACGGCGATGGGGTTATTATTATTATTAATATTATTTAATCTCCTCACGGCTGTCGTCCGAGTGTCTTCACAAGATTCTGCAATACTTCGGTCACATTGCAAGGAAAGACGGTGGCAACCTCGAAAGGCTCATTGTGACCGGTAAAGTTGATGGGAAAAGACCTCGCGGACGTAGGTCAATACGTTGGTCCGACCAGATTCGCGCCGTTCTTTACTCTACGGTATACAATGCCCTTTACACCGCCAGAGACAGAAACAGATGGAGAAATATCATGAAAGTTAAAGGGATGAGGCAGGGAGGTCACGACCCCCAGCATTGAGGAATTCGACGCAAAGAGGAGGAAGAAAGTTCAGACAGATAAAACAATAGAGCATCAACAGGTTCAATGCATTCATCAAAAACAAGCAAATAGATCAAAAATAAAAACAAAAACACATCACAAACAGTACACACATATTCTTATAGTTTGTAACTGCGCACCAATTTCCCCGTCCTTCCTAAGTTCAGTGACACAAACAACAGATTTGTATGACGTCCTACACGAGATAAGTATTGTGTGATACGATGCGAAAATATCTGAAGCTATTCTCGCTACAATTAATGACTTTATGAAGTTACTTTGCCCGCGGCTTCGCCTCACGTACATAAAATATAGCCTATGACACTCAGGAATAAAGCAGCTTTCTATCGGTGCTAAAATTTTTGCAATCGGACCTGTACTTTCAGAGATTACTTTCTACAAACAAAAAAACAAACTTTACCTCTTTATTATATTATTATTACAATATTATTATTGTTCCGTTTCTTTATTATATATTCATATTGATTACATTTTTATTTATTTATTATTATTATTATTTATTATAATCTTTATTGTACACCAAATAAACAAAAATACAGGACAAACACTTTTTTCATTTCTAAATATTTCTTAAAAGAAAAAACATTTAAAAATAAAAAATAGTATCGGAAACAGGGTCGAGGAAACCACACACAACACAGCACTTAAATTAATAACAAAATATATATATATATACATATATTTATCTTTGAACACCACTTTGGGCCACTTGGACCCCCATAAATTGTCCTTAATGGAGCGAGAGAATTCTATGGAAATCAGTAACTTTGCGATTTCTAATCGCTAATCGCAGTACAAAAAGAGTTGAGTCGGCGAAGACGAGGATAGGTACTTTGGATAATATTCACCGCCCTTTACATACACAAAACCATAAAAGTCATGTGTTGTAAGTCTTAAATATTTCTGCTATCCAACCTGAAGTAGGTTGGAAGGTGGCTCATAAAATTCTTAATCTGCCAACTGGGTGTGGATGGCTAGGTAAGAAGATAGGAATAAGTCAATTTTGCCGCCCCTCATTTTTAGGCGCTCTGGGCAGAGGCCCGGCTTGTCCCCCCCCCCTGCTTGGATCGGGGCCTGAGGGCAGGATAGCATAGAGTTCGGGCGTCCAGCAGGAAACCTAACCTAGCTGACTCGGTAGATATCATAGGGCTATGTCCCGTTGTTATTCTTAGGAGAGAGAGAAAGTGAGTACGTATTGTGATTCAGTTAATACAAATGACCACAGTCCGACTGACTGGTCTAGCAAAGTGTGTGTGTTGAAGTGTCTTATCGTCCTTGAAGTGACTTGTTTTGATATTTTCTGGTTTTTGGAGATTTTCCACTTTTTATTTTATTTCAAAATGAATAAATTTCCCAATGTGCAAAAACTATCGTATTAAACCTCGATTCGAAACGTCTTACAAATGATATTTATTTGGAATGAAGATATCCGCAGGAGAACCAAAGTTTACTGAATCGCCAAACTTAAGTGGCAATGGGCAGGGCACATTGCACGCAAAACAGATGGTCGATGGGGACGAAATGTTCTGGAGTGACGACCACGTACCGGAAGAGGCAGCATTGGAAGGCCTTCCACAAGGTGGATCGATGACTTGGTTTGTCGCGGGAGTCCGATGAATGCGTGACGCACAGATCGTTGTAGCGACGCTTGAGGGAGGCCAATGTCCAACTGTGGACGTCTTTCGGCTGATATGATGATGACAAAAGATCGGCATTCAGTTTAAAAAAAGCCTGAACCAAATAATCGAAGCTACCGCTTACGATCGCATCGCATCCATCGCTTACATAGGATGCCTTACTCTCAAAGATAGCAGAACCAAGTGTTTACTCTTAGATCTGCTAGAGACCCCCCCGGACGTGATACCAGAGCATATTTGTATATTAAACATGTGAGCTAACTGTAGTCGCGTTATCTGCATCGTAAATATTACTGCAATGTTTAAATGGACGCGTTTGACAGTATCTATGTTACTAAGACAGGTCTAAAAAGAAATGATTGTAGAAAATTCGGCCACAGAATTTTCCAGCGAGGTCGTAAGATGGAATATTTCTTGAAGTGTTTAGCGATTTGTTTTTTTTTCTCGATAGATCTGTGAGATAAGTTTTCAGCCACTATCTACCTCAAAACATACTAGTTACTTACTTTTAAAATTGCAATATGTTCTAAAGTATTGATGTTAGAATTTTGGAAATAAAATAGCATTTTCACTAATCTCGAAAGTGTTTTGATTGCCTACTTATCAGGGAAGTCTATGGAAAGGAATGGAATGAAATGAAATGGAACAAAACATAATAGTTAAATTGAGACAAGAAGTGAGCGAATATTCGGCTTAACCGAAACTAGTGTCAATAAGAGTTTTCAACCTAAAAATTGATCTATTTGCAAAATAATTTTTTTTTTTTAAATTTTGACACTTTTTCTGTTGACACTTGAGTTTTGGATATGGTTTTGGCCGAAACTGGAAGAAGAGTCAACAAAAGTCATTTCGTTACGGTTTCGGTTTTGGTAAAAAAATTTCCTAAAAAAAAATATAGTTTAAGAAAACTAAAAAAAAAACACGCTTTCATAGCATATCAAACTAAAAAGTTTTATAATTAATATTTTTCGTTCATTATTATTATTTTCTACCTACATTGAAAATTATTTTACACTTTTTAGTTTGATATGCTATGAAAGCGTGTTTTTTTTTTAGTTTTCTTAAACTATATTTTTATTTTTCACTAAAAAAAACGGATTATTGTATTGTCATCAGTCTTTGATGGGTGTGCAAAGTTTGAAGAAAATCTGATCGCCAAAAGTAGGTCAAAATCGAGCTCAAAGGCGTTGGTTACAAACATACAGGTGAAGCTAATATAAGCGTGTTAATAAGTATCTACCCTTTTAGAAACATCTAAAATTTACTCAAAAAATTGAGGGCTCTCAACGGGGAACGATTTGTTGAGCTAGTCTGTCTAAAAAGTCAAATGACTTGGGAATTTTGTATAACATTTAATCATTTAAAAAATACTTATATTCTATACTTTTTAGGGTTCCGTAGTCAACTAGGAACCTTTATAGTTTCGCCATGTCTGTCTGTCCGTCTGTCTGTCTGTCTGTCCTCGCTTAATCTCTGTGACCGTTAGCACTAGGAAGCTGAAATTTGGTACCAATATGTATATCAATCACGCCGACAAAGTGGTAAAATAAAAATTGGAAAAAATGTTTTATTAGGGTAGCCCCCATATGTAAAGTGGGAAGTGATTTTTTTTAATTTTAACCCTAACGTGTGATATATTGTTGGACAGGTATTTAAAAATGAATAGGGGTTTACTAAAATAATTTTTTGATAATGTCAATAATTTCGGAAATAATCGCTCTAAAAGTAAAAAACAATGTGTCCCTCTAACTTTTGAACCATAAGTTTAGAAAATATGAAAAGAAAACTAAAAAGTAGAACTTTATAAGGACTTTCTAGAAAAATCATTTTGAACTTGATGGAAAGAACAGTTTTTGTACAAAAAAGACAAAAAGGTTGTACAAAATAATTTCTGGACTAAGTTTGTAGTATAATCGTAATATGCAAGCATTTTTTTAAACTCATAAGTGGGTACACTTATTGTGACGGCCGGGAAACTACGGAACCCTACACTGAGCGTGACTCGACACGCTCTTGGCCGGTTTTTTATAAGGTTCTATTAGTAAACAATGATCAAGATTCTTAATCAACCTTGATTATTGAACCAGTGTTTACTACATCTGATTTCATTTTAACCTAATATCCAAGTCGCTTGACTTTTTAGACAGACTGTACAACGACTGGTAGCCAGATCTGATTGTCTTCACCCTATATGGCAAAAGTTTCTTAACTTATTATTTCACTTATAAAATGCTTTCAAATATTATTTTACAAAACAACAGCCAGAGGAAGTGTCAGCCTTTTATTAACTAAAATCGATTGCTTCTAGGCAACCGTGTTCCATCGTCGGCCACATCATCGCTTACCATCAGGTGAGATAATGGTCAAACGCGAGCCTATCCATTATATAAAAAAAAGAAAAAACCCACCAGTGTTCCTTAAGGGCCAAGCGCCCGAAAAGTGCCATAAAACAGTGATTTTCTGAGGCCTACTCCTCCGTAACGGCTAGGTCAATTAGTTAGAAAAAAAAATATGTTTATTATAGATTCATGAACAATAATATCAACATTTGATTTTTTCGTGCAATTAATACTTTTGTCAAAAAAAAAAATTTAGCAATTTCGCAACTTTTCGCAACTTTTCCCTACTCCTTCGAAACGGCTTGGACCTTTAGAAACATTTTTACACATAAAAATTGGTGGTTAAATATTCTTCAAAGTGAACATTGCATATGTAAATCAATCAATATCTCGCAGAGAAAATGGATTTAAAGCGCTTTCCGGGCGCTGCTGGCCGCAAATAAATGCACAGATTTGCGTACTGCCGCCTAGGCGAGTGCGAGAGTTGCGTTCACATAATTTCGGTCAGATGGTTCAAGGGACTATACGCCTTAAGTTGCCTTATCGGTTTTAGAGACTAATCAAATCAAAATTGTGGCTCAAAGGACCAAATAACTATAAATTCTGCTAAGGGATCGTCAAACCTTTAAATTCTGATTGAGTTCACCTTGGTCCTGGATTTCCTACCATATGTGAATTTAGGATTGGACGCGTCACGTCATACTGACTACTGGGCAAGAGTCTCTACGAAGTGGGTGCCTGAAGATGAACGATGCTGTCGAGGCTGACCTAGGTAAGAGATGGCTTTGACGCTTACCGCAAGAGCTGGGTCGAGGTGGCTCGAGATAATAACACCTGGAAGAAGTTGGGGTAGGCCTTTGTCTAGCAGCGGGAAAGTAGGGGCTGGTTAAAGGCCAAGTTCCACCCATTTTGAACTTGGTTAAACCTCTGGAAATCCCTAAATATAAAACAGAACACCATGAAAAATTATTTTATCAACATTGACTATAATATGACCAACCGTCTGGCAAAAATCAAAACATGATGATATAAATTATTTACTCTAAAAAAAATCGCTAATCTGACCCTAAATTACGACTTCAAACGTGTATATCTACGAGATTATGTCACGGAAATATTTAAAAGTTGCAAAAAATAATAAAGATTGTTTTTTAAAAGGGCCTCGCAAAAACAAAAATCCTGAATAGTTATTTTTTTTTATAACAAAATAAAACCGATAAGCCGACGGACGTCGAGTATCATCCTTTACGTTGTTGAAACCACTACGATCCAGACTAAGCGTTTCGGCTCATCATTTATACCGTGTACATCGAAGGACAGGAACCATTTGCCTGCTGCTGTCTTCCCATCCTTTTTTTTATTATTGATAGGCTCGCGTTTGACCACCATCTCACCTGATGGTAAGTGATGATGTGGTCGACGATGGAGCACGCTTGCCTAAACAAATTGGGTGTCTTCAAAGCTAGTGAATAGACTCATAATAAACTAGTGCGCCTCACCATCAACGATTGCGTCACTGCTTACCATCAGGTGGGATCGCAGTCAAGCACTTGTTTATATCATATAAAAAAATGATGAATTTAATCAAAAGCCAATTTTTCCATTCTTAAAATAGAAAGTAAACAAAAAAACCTAGAAACTATCACCTGTACTCACATGTTATCTACCTACGCCTACATTTAACTTTTCCGCAAACAGTAAATAAACTAATACACCTTTCAACGGTTGTAATGATCCGTAACGATGACGGAGAGAAGAAATGAGATAAATATTGTGATCGTGACGTATGTACCACACAATATATAAGGACGGGGAAGTCAGTCACCATAGTACTGCAACCACCCGAGTGCGCGAGATACCTGAGTTTGATAACTTTAATTAGTTACATTTGTTATTGGATTGTTTTTGGTAAGGTTTGCACATGTTAAATGAAGATTTAATTTAATTATAAATAAAAACTTTTTGGTAAATGGTTACCTACATTGATTCTGTTGAAAAGAAAGAATGAAGTTGGTGGTAATATAATTTAAAGGACAGTTGATGGAGAATCTGAGTTCCATGCAGCAGTTCGGCTGCGGTACAGTGGTACAAATATGGTTACGGTGTGAAATTTCAGCCTTAGGTTCGATTCCCAGATAAAATGAGTGTCATCAAAACTAATTGTTTGTTTTCTTCCCCACTTAGTGCATTTCTAATAAGTTTAAAATTTGATTATTATTAAAAATATGTAAAAAGTAATTACTTAAATTATTAAATTAATTATTAATACTTACCATAAAAATAAATAATTATTATTAATATAATATATAATTATTGCTTTGTATTTTATTTTAATTATTTGTTTAATTTAATTATTTTATTATTATTTGTTTTCCAATTCATAACATTTTCAAAAACTTTGTATTTTTTAAATTTTACCTAAATTGGGTTTCCTACAACGTGTCTTCATAATATTTTTTTTTTCATAAAAAGTATTTAAATATCTTAGGTTAGTATACTTTTTTTTGCTCGTGTCCGAATCGAATCTTTGACTAGTAGAGCAGGCGTCAACTTTGAATCAATACGCTTATCACGGTGACACTACAAAACTGCAGTTCAGTTTAAAAGGACGGTTCCAAAAAAAAAATACAAAATATTACAACCGACTTCAATGTAAAAAAAAAACTTTTTACAAAAAAATCACCGATGTTCCGGTGTTGATAGAAACACCGACCGTTTTAGTGTTTTTTTTAGTAAGTCGGATATTTTTTTTTTTTTGTAAAAAAAATTTAATTTTACACTTTTTAGTTGCAATACACTTACAGCCACCTACCTATTTGTCATGACAATTCCAATTAACTCAAACCCTGCTAGGATACATTGTTTTATTATGAAGTTCCCGTGTCTACCTTCCGGCTCCATCATCATCATCAGATCAGTTCGATAGTACCTGATAGCCAAAGTGCATCTCATGACAATTCTTATAAGCCCAAACACGGCTAGGATACATTGATTAATTACGAAGTTCCGGTGCCTATCTTCCGGCTCCATCATCATCATCAGATCAATTTGATAGTACCTTATAGCCAAAGTGCATCTCATGACAATTCTAATAAGCCCAAACACGGGTAGGATACATTGATTAATTAGGGAGTTCTGGTGCCTATCTTCCGGCTCCATCATCATCATCAGGTCAGATCTATGATACTATTTTCAACATACCTATTCAGAACTATTCATTTATTTGTAACTATGTTCATTGAGAGATCTGTGTGAGTATGAACTTCCGTTGGCCATTTCTGGTCTTCTTCACCAGTTCCACTTCATCAAATGTCATGTTTTGACTATAAATGCTTAAGTCTTTGATGAAAATATCAAAAGAACTATATGGTTGCCTATAATATTTGAGGTGTTCCCTTTTCGCCAAGATTCCATCATCAGATCCCGACTTGGTGACTATGGGACCATTTGGGAAGTATAACCCTTCCAGCAAAAAAAGAATTTTTCAAATCGGTTGGCAAGTGAGGAAGTTATGCGCGAACATACATAAAAAAAAATACAAACATCCGAATTGAGAACCTCCTTTTTTAGAAGTTGGTTAAAAACTCAAAAAAGTCCCAAATTACCCTAAATTTCGGAAGTCGGTGTTTCTATAATAGTTGTCTCTTCGTTATTTAACAACGACATCCGAAATTAAAGTTATGTATTTTTAAGTTTTTTTTTTTTTTTTCTAAACAATATTTTTATTACCCCTCAGTCAAACTTAAATAGTTGGCGAGTTTTATAGTAAGGTTTCTATAGAATTTAATCTATAAAAAATTGCATAATAATTCCAAAAAACCAAACCCAGGCCTACCTTCTGTCTTCCTCATCAGATGGCCTCAAGTCTGCTATTACAATAGTGTCACAATGGTCTATCATTGGTGTCATAATTGTCGATTTTGACAAGTTTGGTAATCTACTAATATAATGGCGTCATTATGACTTTCCAATGGTCAACCACTGACACTCCATTGAAAGAAGTGACATAGAATGGTAATCTCGTACATATTGACAAATGAATATTTGAAGTTTGCGGTAATCTGATAAAACTTTGACAGTTTATTTGATCAGTGTTTTACCATTAGAACGTTATTGTGCAGTTGTTGGTTTTAATATGCTCGAAATTATCATTCTACTACAATTCTATTACAAGACCATTGACCGATCAATGATCGATCATTATGAATTAGCAGATTACAAACTTTTAGCAAAATGACAATTGGATCGTGTTGGAATGACGAATTTATGAAAATAGCAGACTTGGGGCCCAGTTCGACCCCCTCTTCTTTCAGTCTTTCATCGACTACACGTGTAAATAAACAATTTTCCTTAGTACGACAGTGCTGCTATGATCCCATGAGGAGTTTCGTTATTTATCTTCGAAGTTCATCATCAGATCATAACAATATTTCTATGGGACCAACTTGGAAGCATAACTTATCAATAAAAAAAAATGTTTAACATCAGTCCACAATTGAACGAGAAATAGGTGAACATACATAAAAAAATACTTACAGCCGCATATGTTCCTATTAGAAATCGGTTAACAATATAAAATAATGTAACAGAATGATGTGTAAAGAAAATGATATCACAAATTAATTACCTAATTTAGTCTAAAAGTTTATCTAAGTAATTCCAGGACAAATTGATGGCACACAATATATAAATACAATCAATATTGTGGCGGGTGCTAGTTCGCACACTTTTCCGCACTAGTACGAATATAGTCTATTGCGTGCCTAAAAGTGGTAGAGATGAGTGCGGGTTTTTGAGTTACTGCATTAAAAAATATTTTATTTCTCATAGTGCACGGTTCCAATTGGTAATTTCTTATGGAGAAGAACTTGCATCCATAGATAACCTTAAATTTTTTATCGATTTTACAATATTTCCATAATGATAGGTGTGAGAGGACGTTCTGTGGTATAGACCAGTTAACTTATACTGAAAAGCACAATAAAAAGAAATAAGATCAAAAACGTTTATTGAAATAAATAAAAAAAACATTTATAGTATTTTTTTTAAATCCGGGGAATCTACAGTGTTCTCAAATTCTCATTGTAAAAATGTCCATTGTTTACAGACGTAACCATGTGTAAAACTACTACAAAAGAAGTGGCCGTGGTGGAGACTGGGAAGAAGAAGCTGTACTCGGCTTCCGTTGAAGAGGCTTTATCTATGACAGGTAAGTACTCACTACTTTTACCTAATGGCGACCGACCAACTAGTGATGGTCGCCCGTAAACAGGTCAAGTTTATGTTCAGCTACCCTCCGCTATTGTACTATCGCTTGCTTCGCATAGACTTCGTAATATTTAGTATTATACGTTCAATTTAAATAGGTATTTTTATTATTGTATAAAAAATCTGATGAACGATATAATGAATTTTTAAAAGTCATAGAACAAAAGTTGTTGTTTATGATGTTCTTAACATAGTCCTAAGAGGGTGCTAGTGTTTTACGAATAACCCTGTATACTAATATGTATGGGGTAAAAAAAGAAGAAGACGTATCAAATAAGTGCATAAAGGCCCTACCATCAACTCTTAACCTTAAAGATACCGCAATTAGAGACATAATAGAAAGGCAATCAGAGAGCGGACGTTGGCGTTCGCTTGGAGTTTAATGAATTAAGCTTCATTTGACAACCTAAACTGAACAGTTCATCCTCCCCATCCTTTCCATCTCTCTCCATCTCTCTTCATCTCTCTTCATCTCTCTCCATCTCTCTTCATCTCTCTTCATCTCTCTCCATCCCTCTTTTTCCCTCGCACGCTTGACATTTTAATACGTCATGGTAGGTTGCGAGTTAAAAGGACCTCATAACACAATTACTGTTCAAAGTAAAATTATTATGTACGATAACCAGAAATCAACTATCGGGATGTTGTCCAGACCAGAAATATAACACCCATCTGGTTGGAGGATTCTCCCTTTTCAACGAAGGTTTGCGTGACTTTAAACCCTGTCCCGCATACCTCTAAACTGGAGTCACCAGTTTGGAAGCTGTTATTTAAGTTCTGATCTCGCGGAAAACTCTTATACTGCGATTTCTTAGTTCCTATGCGGCGACATAGATGGCGCTACAGTAGATTTTCGAAAAACTTTTATGAACTTTTATGAATACCAAAATCCAACCAGAGCCTTCTTAGACAAGGACTTCTTAGTCAAGTTTTTAATTTTGTATGGTGAGGCTGATTTTCTTTTTCGTTTCCTGAAAAAAAAGTCTTGTGGAAGGTTGTTCATTTTCGTTTACTGAACAAGGCATTATATATTTATCTCCCAGGGTTTGGTAAATACAACTTCGGTCTCCTGGTAGTATGCAGCTGGACTCTGCAGGCCATGGGAATGGACATGTTCGGCACCAGCTTCGTGGTGGCTGCAGCAGTCTGCGACCTAGAGCTGACGCTGCAGCAGAGGGCGTTGCTCACTGCTATGCCTCTTCTTGGTAAGATTATAATAATAATAATAATGTCCTGGATGATTCATTTGTAGGATAACTCAGGACTGTTTTTTTTATGGAGTTTTATGGTGATGAAATTGGTCCTTCGAGCCGGATCAATTGATAGGAACTCTTTAAAAATATGCTTATAAGTTGCACTTAGCAAGATCATTATTGAGTAGTATCCCGATGATTTGTGTATTTCTTACTTTTAAGGCTTCCGTACCCAAAGGGTAATAACGAGACCCTATAACTAAGACGTCGCTGTCTGTCCGTCTGTCTGTCACCAGGCTGTATCTCAAGAACCGCTATAGCTAGACAGTTGAAATTTTCACAAATTATGTATTTCTGTTGCCGCTACAACAACAATGCTAAAATCTAAAAACAAAATAAAATAAATATTTAATTAATATTTCCCATAAAACAAACGTGATTTTTTTGCCGAATTTTCACAAGGACGGTACGAAACATTTCGTGTGCGAGTCCAACTCGCAGTTGGCCAGTTTTTGTAACTTGGTGTTTCCACCACCTTGAAAATCAAAGTTAAGCTGAAACTGGTAATCCTCTAACCTTTTAACCATCTTCATCCGATATATCCGACAAACACTCTCGCCTATATTCCAATAAGGTTGCTCATCCACAACTAAATACTCCATCTCGTCAGCTCTTCTGTGACCTATACGGATTGAAGAACTAACGAGATGGAGTCGCAAACATACGACCCTGGCAAATAAGACGCGAAAACTCTCGTCGGACAAATCCGACGCGGGTGCTTAAACGGTTAAGCCATTAGGCAACTGTGTCATCCCTCTGAGCAACTCTCTTGATGACATCCATCATCATCCATCCCCAGCCTTTTTAATGTTCCCACTGTCGGGACTCAGGCCTCCTCTCTAAGAGGGAATGGATCGTAATCCACCACGTGAGCCCAGTGCGGGTTGGTGAATGTCACATGTCTTCGAATGTTTTGGTTCTAGGACGTGCCGGTTTCGACGATGTTTTCCTTCACCGTTTTGAGAGCAGTGGTGATGAAATAAATTACACAAAGTAATGCGCCTGGCTGGGTCCGAACCCACAATCTACAACTCAAAAATCGGGGCCATTACCACACGGCCACCACTGCCCATGATGACATCCATTTTACCATATTCCATCTTTCCTCCAGGCGTGGTAGCAGGAGCCCAGCTATGGGGCTACGTCTCCGACACGAAGGGCAGAAGACTCACCCTGGTGCTGTCCATGTCAATAGGCTTCGTGTTCGCAGCGCTCAGCAGCTTGTCACCTAACTGGCAGACCATGGCTGTCCTCAAGCTGATCTCGTCTACTTTGTAAGTTGATCACTTCAATTACCGTTTTTTAGGAATCATGGTACAAAACATCTCTTCCTTCCTAATGATTTCTCACTACTGAGAATCGTACACGGTGTTTTTGACATCGACGCACAAACGGATACCATGGATCCAGTACATGATTCTGGACCCCTCAGTAGTGGTGGAATTTTTTGTCGGTTTTTTTCCTAATTTAAAAAGAAAATCTTTAGATTTTCAATTTTGAAATCGATATTCTAACATGTTTAGTGAAAAAAAAAATTTTTTTTTTTTACTAAAAATACCACCGGTGTTGGTTAGAATAATGATTTTACAGAGTTTAAATCAAACAAAAAAACAGACTAAAAAAAAAGAAAAAAAAAACAGGAAAAAGCCCTCGAAAAATTCCACCACTGGGAGGTTAGAATCATTTACTGGATCCGTCGCATTCGTTTGTGAGTCGATGTCAAACACACCGTATATATCTGGTTCAATTTATCAACGGTTTTCTGCATCTGTTACAATCAATAAAAGATTTATTACTAGATTTTTATGGAGTAAGGTATTGTTCGTACTGGCGAAATTATTCCGTTTTAAATCCAGCCCTAGATAGCTTTTTAAATAGAAATAGAAATTATAACGAAAAACATGCGTGACTGGAACATGACACGTTAATACTTGACACACACAATATTATTTGCATTCCCGCGTATTTTCCCCATGTGATTACAAAATTTCGTGTTCCACAACGTGTGAGTCAAAACTTCATTATAATTATGTTCTTACAAGATAACACTATAAACATAGCGTCATCGGAACCATTAAAATGACATAACGGTAAGTAACGGAAATGTACCAATCTTTAAAATTTCAGGCCATTAAAAGGCACAGTACAATCGGCACGCGAAGTTTAAAGTTAAGATTTTTGTTTTATTTAATTGATTTGTAGTGTTCTATGATTTATGTGTGAGGTATAAATAATGGCAATCCTGGCTTTTAAACTTGTATTGCTCTGACGTCCCTGCTTACGATGGAGGCTCTTGGCCACATTTATTGGTCTTTAGGGGCGAATAAAAGGTTTTTATAAAACAGTCTAAACAACGCAATGTATTTAAAGATTGATAACTCAACATAAGATTAAGTATTAGAGCTTGTACAGCATAATTCTACAGAACGTCTTGTATTATAATAAAACTGATTGCTCAAGAACCGAAATATTTTTTCGACATATTTTTATATAGCGAAGCTGTATAGCAATGATCAATGTTTGTATTCTTTTTTTTTTAGTTTGTAGATTGTTAGCTTTCTATTCGCTTTGATGCTAGCAAGCAATTGATTTATGAACTAGCTTTTGCCCGCGGCTTTGCCCACGTACACAAAATATAGCCGATGTCACTCAGGAATAAAGCAGCTTTCTATCGATGAAAAATTTTAGCAATCGGGCCAGTGCTTTCAAAGACTACCTCCTATAAAAAAAACTTCACCTCTTTATAATATTAGTGTAACTAAGTAGATAAATAAATAAAAAGACAATTATTTCCCAAAAATCGGTTACCGATACATAACATTGCACAGCGAAATTGAAAACTGAAATCTCTAAGTCAAACCACGTGATTTAATGTTAATTTTACACGTCTCGAACAAAAATAGAAATTATATTATAAAGCTGAAGTTAAGCAAACATTTATGACGTCATACGTCGCGCGGCAGAGAAAATTTGCGTCATGGAAGTGGTGATAATGTTATCATATTATGCAAACTTTCCCGAGTAGGCAAGTATTTAGATTGTGATAAGAAAACCCCCTGGCGAGACAAAGACGAGATAACTGCAGAATACATACAGTTCTATAATAAGAATGTCAATAACACGCTGAAAGTAGAGAGTAAACATCGGCGTGACTCTTATTTGTTAGTTGCGTTGGAAGCACATAATAAAAACTGACCTACCGGAACTGAATTGAATATTGAACGTATTGCTGCATGTGTATTTTGTTTATTTATTCCACCTCCCAAAGGTCCAATAATTGTACCTGTACCTGTAATTGTGCACAAATAAACGTTTTGTACAGTACAATTCACGAATGATGGCGGCCGTGAAGTTAGCCTTTGCGAACGTTCGCGCAAACTACACTCTTCTCGCACACACACGTCGCCATTTGGTTCCTAAAACACGTTACTGCGCAGCCTTCTGCGCAAACTTCACGGCCGCCATCATTCGTGAATTGTACTGTATTTGTATTTGGGCTTGCGGACGGCGAGCTCGCCATTCGGTAACCGTCCGGACCGAGCCCAAGTCGTCGACGGCGCGTATTGTTCCACGCGCGCCCTATCGAGATGTCAGTAAACCGTAGGGGCCCAGCAGGGTTCAAGCTTCTGAAAGGAAGACTCGGCCCTGATATGAAAGGCAATGAAGGAACAGGAGTGGGTTTTTAGTGAGTAAAAGTCTGACACACCCTCCCACTCCCCCCAATAACGGGAGATGTCATTAGATGATTTTCCCACATAGAACAAGATCCAATAGTAACATGTTAAGATTCAAACAGCAGGTAATATGGACACGGCTCGCATTGTTAGGAGGTTCCTTTCACTGAAGTCCTTACTGCCGATAGCTTGGGCCCTGTTCCCGATACCGGTGGAATACTGTATTTTAATTAAATATTTTTCATTGAAATATGTAAATAGTAAATAAGTAAAGTGATAATAAAAGTGTGGATTGGAACAGAAAATCACTCAGAAACATTTCATTTTTCATTTCATTAAATTTTTTTTATAATTTTTTTTTTCAATAAATTTTTATTTTCCGTAACATTTTTTTTATTTCTCATTTTTATTCTATTTTAATCACAAAATCTGAGAAACTATAACACCTACAAACTTAAAATTTGGCAAGTACGTTCCTTATAGGGCGTAGACAACCGCTAAGAACGGATTTTTCGAAGTTCACCCTCTGAGGGGATGAAACGGGGGTCCAAAGTTTGTATGGAGAAATCGACTTTCACGCGGGCGAAGCCGCAGAAGCTAGTAATCTATAATGTTACTACGCAGACAGAAGTAATAGTGGTCCTTTGTCCCCAGCACTTCAGCCAGCAACTCCGGCGCCTACACATTGCTGGGAGAGAGCTGTTCCGAGCGCGCCCGTGGTCGTGCCATGCTGCTCTGCACGTGCGCGCTGATGTGCTCGCAAGCTACAGTTGCAGGTATGATGAATTTAGGATTAGCCGGACTCTGTATTTCCTGATAGCTACAACTTAGGGGTCTTTAAGTCAAGAGTGAATAGGTTACTTCTAGGCAAGCGTGCTCCATTTTTATTACCCCTTTGTAAACCAATTTTGAAAATTATTTTTTTGATTGAAAATTTATGCTTCCAAAGTGATCCAATGATCTGATCATGAACTTATGATCATGAAGATATGGAACAGAACCTTTTTCATAGGATCACAGCAGAACTGTCGTAACAAGTAAAATTGCTTTGTTTATACGTGTAGTCGATGACTGACTTAAAGAAAAGGGGGGAATGCATCAAACTGATCTGAGGATGAAGCCGGAAGGTTAATTAATGTAATCTAACCGTGTTTGAGATTATTAGAATCTTATGAGATGCACTCTGGCTACTGTATAAAACTGGTTCACAACATTAATGTAACATACATATTTTCTAAAGCTGATATTCCTAACGAAAGTTAAATCTTCTTCCAGTATTCGCCTACCCCATCCTCCCCATGCAGTTTGCATACCACATCGACTTCCTGGGCATCACGTACCGCCCCTGGCGTCTCCTGGCGCTCGTCATGTCTCTTCCATGTGCCATCACTGCCTGTCTGCTGCAGCTGTTCTACGAGAGCCCCAAGTTCCTCGTCAGCCATGGACGACTCGATGAGGCTCTGCAAGTCCTGAAGAACATCTATGCTGCTAATACTGGGAAAAAGGCTGATAGTTTTCCTGTAAGTATTATTTTATTAGTAACAATCCCTGCCGGAGTCTGTGTTTCCTGATAGCTACAACTTAGAGGTCTTTAAGTCAAGAGTGAATAGGTTACTTCTAGGCAAGCGTGCTCTATCGTCGACCACATCATCGCTTACCATCGGGTGAGATGGTGGTCAAACGCGAGCCTAACAATAATAAAAAAAACCTATTTAAGTTTATATTCTAAGAAATTAGGTGAAGTTTAAAAAAAAGTAAAAATAGTTAAAGTCACTCGAATAGATCTATGGAGAGGGCTCAGTTTGGAGATATCGAATAAAAATAAAGATTGTTCTAAAAAAAAAAAAAACTGCAGGAATCAAAATTCATAGGGTACTTTCTGTTCACCTAGAATCTTGAAATTTGGCATGAAGCAAGGTCTCATAGCACATGTATAAGAAAAAATCTGAAAACTGTAAATTATTAGTTACGTCACAAAAAAATACTTTTTTTTGCGATTCTCTTCGTAACTCAATTCGGAAATTGAACTGTTTTCATAGGTAAGTTTGTACGGAACCCTCGGTGCATGAATCTGACTCGCATATACTCGGCTTTTTTTTCTAGTTTTGATAACCCTTAATTAAAAGTCTTATCCATCTTCTTGCAGGTCTACAAGCTCCTAGAAGACAATGAGAACCAGTCCACTGAAGCCAAGGTTTCGTTCTTGAAGTCAGTGTGGCAGCAGACGGTGCCTCTGTTCAGAGCGCCGTTGTTGAAGGAGACCCTCAGGCTGTTCTATCTGGTTGCTGTTATTTATATGACGTAAGTATTTTGGGAAGAATCACAAGCTCTAAATATCCCTAAAAGCGCTTTTAAACCTGTACTAGTCGTCTGCTTTTGGGTCTTGTTACTCGGGGTCGAAACAATGTGTTTTCTTCGCCATAAGCGTTAGACACAAATAAAAGAGTATTTTTTCCCACTAGCTTTTGCCTGCGACTTCGTCCGTGTACATAAAAGATGGCCTATGTCACTCAGGTACAAAGCAGCTTTCTGTCGGTGAAAAAAAAATTAGCAATCGGATCAGTACTTCCAGAGATTACCTCCTACAAACATAAAAACAAACTTTACCTCTTTATTATATTATATTATTATTATTTATATTTTATAGGTATATATATTATTATTATTTTATAGGTATATATATATTATTATATATACCTAAATGTAGATTACTTAAATCACGGCATTTTAAATCTGACTATAAATTCTATTTTGTTTCTAATTTGTTAGTAGTTTTAATTTTATCTTACAATCTGCGTAATAATTTACGCTGTGGAATATGGACCCCTACATGGGTGTTGTGTCTGGTCCGTGGCAAAGTTTTGCCCTGTGATTCTGTTGATTTCGGATTGTATTTCGGATTTTAGGATAAACTAGTAGTTCTCCTTACACGGGTTTCTATTTTTGGGTGGTTATAAATAAAATAACCACGAAGGCTAAGCCAGGAGCTCTGCTCCGTTCTGCTCTCGATTTATCCTTCTAACCTGCCCTGTCCATGTCTGGGCGCCTTAAATTCTAAGCTCGCATTGCTCGCTCTTGGACTAATATCGAGGGTTTGGTCTAGGCGAGACTAGTTCATCCTAAGATCGTGTTTAGCCGATAACATAGATATAATATGTTCTAATCGCTCAGATGCCTCTAATACAGCGATACAGGATTTTGAATTTTAGTTCCTATTTGGCGGCATAGATGTCGCTACAGATAAATTTGTAAATCCTGTTATAATGTAAATTACCGATCCCACTCTAGTGGCAGCGGCTTCATCCTCTGGCTGCCGTACATCATGAACAACCTGTTCTTCGTGCTGGAAGCTGGCGGTGGTGACGGCATGAACCTCTGCGCTGTCATCAAGTACCCCTCTGTTGCTGGCTTCGCTACTGGAAATATGACTGTGAGTATTACCTACCTATCTTTGACATTCTCGACTTTTCTCTACTTATGTTCTATTTTTATAGGTACCTTGCTTATGAACTATGTCTATTTGTAAAAAAACACATGAAAATGTGTTCAGTACCTAGTTTTAGGGTTCCGTAGCCAAATGGCAAAAAACGGAACCCTTATAGATTCGTCATGTCTGTCTGTCTGTCTGTCTGTCTGTCTGTCTGTCTGTCCGTCTGTCCGTCCGTATGTCACAGCCACTTTTTTCCGAAACTATAAGAGCTATACTGTTGAAACTTTGTAAGTAGATGTATTCTGTGAACCGCATTAAGATTTTCACACAAAAATAGAAAAAAAGCAATAAATTTTGGGGGTCCCCATACTTAGAACTGAAACTCAAAAATTTTTTTTTCATCGAACCCATGCGTGTGGGGTATCTATGGATAGGTCTTCAAAAATGATACTGAGGTTTCTAATATCATTTTTTTCTAAACTGAATAGTTTGCGCGAGAGACACTTCCAAAGTGGTAAAATGTGTGTCCCCCCCCCCCCTCTAACTTCTAAAATAAGAGAATGATAAAACTAAAAAAAATATATGATGTACATTACTATAAAAACTGCCAACGAAAATTGGTTTGAACGAAATCTAGTAAGTAGTTTTTTTTTTAATGCGTCAGAAATCGAAAAAAATACACTATTATTAAAACATCGATCAAAGTTACAACACATTACAAGAACTTTTATTTTATGTTACTTGCTGCTACGGAACCCTTCATGGGCGAATCCGACTCGCACTTGGCCGGTTTTTTTTGAGTTTATTGTGAACAAACAGACAGATGTGGTGGGAGACTTTGTTCTTTTATATGTAGGGATAAGGATGTAAGGACACAAAAAAAACCCAACCATTAATCCGGGATCAAAAGTAACTGATTTTGTAGTCATCTTATTGAATCAGTATTTCCAGTAAGAGATTAGCATAATCAGCCTTACAATGTTCCGACTTCTTCAGGCCTTCTTTCAGGAGGAGTAATGGGTTGTAATCCACGACGCGGGCCCAGTGCGAATTGGTGGAGGTCACATAATGTCTTTAAATGTAGTGGTTCTATTACATGCTGGTTTGCTTACGAACTTTCCCTTCACCTTTTTGAGAGCAGTGGTGATGAAATAAATTTTACAAAGTGATGTGCCTGACTGGATGTAAACTCGTAAATTGGGATCGTTTACCACTAGACCACCACTGCTCTTCAGTAAGAGATTGCGTTTATAATATTTATTAGTTTAAATATATGTATTTGCCACGTTCTCCATAACTCACCATATTTACACCAACTCCCTCTCCTCTTCCAGGACATAGAAATCTGCGACGACACAATCCAGGACACGACTCTCTTCTCCGCGATGACATACGGCGCCATGGCCAGCTGTTCCAACGTGGTCCTCTCCCTGACGTGCGGCAGTCGCAAGCGCATGGCCATGATCTGCATCATGGCGATGTCTGCGGTTGCTGCCGTCCTGTTGAACGTGGTCGAGGTCCCTATCGCTGGAGGCATCTTCTTCTTCTTCTTCCTTATGTGCGCGCTGTCTATGGGAATCTTGAGCGTGTATTTTGTGGAGCTGTATCCTACTTCTTTGAGGTGAGTTAATACTAATAATAAAATTTTATTCAAGTAATAAGCAAGTCAAACTAGGGATATGATGATTTATGCAATATCGATATTCATGTTCTCTGATAGCAAATTCTAAATTAGTCTAAATTAAAAAAATAATAATACTCCCGAGCGTATTTCGATCACGGAGCCAGAGCCCCCGCATTCAGCAGTCGCGCTTGCGACCACGAGACCAATGAGGCGGTTAAATCACCTGTATAATAATTTATTTTAACTCAGTAACTGTGAACGACAATGTTCAATTGATTAATTTTCACTGAAACAACCTTAATAAATGTTATGAGCAGCGCACTTACTACAATACCGCTGCTATCGTAACTCAGCAGGCACTTAAAACGTAAGCCATAAATAAACTACTTAATTAAGCGATGCTTTCGGGAAATGGATCCAGTAAACATTACCGATAAAATTATGACAAAAACCTTATAGATACAATATCATTCTAGTACCTATGTAGGTGTTCGGACGTAAAGAAAGAAAAATGAAAGAAATCTCTCAGTCTTTGATAGTTTGAAGAGAGACCAACTGGAGAGAGATCAGGTGCTGGACCAATGGTTTTACCGAATGCACTTTCCTTAGCGCGGGGGTAACATATGTTTAACTTCCATACTGCAGGCTACTACTGAGTAAGTACAATGCCCAGCTGTCGATGACAATGCCCAGATGTCAAAGAACAATGCCCAGCTTTCATTAAACCATTCTGATAACTGTCACATTGGTCCATCAAATTCAAACATCTTCGTACTCCATTTCACACTTCCAGCCGTTATGATGGCTCTTTCTCTGTCACTGCAGTGCGCCTATGAAAGTATGTATTTATATATGTAGGTATGTTTATGTATTATTTTATTTATATTATTTGTAATTTTAAAATTGTGCACTGGATCTTACCCTCTACTGTGATCTCTCTCTGTCACTCAATGGTTTGCTGGAAGAAAACTCAACTTTGAGTTAAGCTCGTCTATGTACATGAGCTCTGATATCCACATATTTTGTTATTTATCATGGTGTACAATAAAGAATTTAAAAATTATGGTGTAGGTAAGTAGTTAAAATTATTACAGAAAGTTACCAGTTAACAGGTAGTATAGGTGCAGGACCAACTGTTTTATCCAATGCACTTTCCTTAGCACGAGGGTAAAATATTTATAACTTCCATACTCCAGGCTGCTACTGAGTAATTATTAATAGAAAACCCAATAGCACTTTTTATCCGACCCAGGAATTGAACTCAGGACCCCATGGTCAACAGTCGCAATTGCAACCAAGATATTAATGAGACGGTTAAGCTTGTAGAATCATCTTTTCAGCTCCAAACATCAATAAATTAATTAATTAAAATGTTCTTTCTTTCACAGAGGGATGGTTTCCTGCCTGTCAGTGATGCTGGGAAGGATGAGCGCATTCCTAGGGGTGAACTTGATAGGTGCACTCATATCCACCAGCTGTGAAGCCACCTTCTACGGCTGGTCACTTCTGTTGCTAAGTAAGTCACCTTCACAACCCATTTTTTTTAAACATACCTCACTCTATGTCTGTCTAAAAAGTCAAATGACATGGGAATTTTGTATAGTTAATGTTTAATCATTTAAAAAATACTTATATTCGATACTTTTTAGAAGGATCTTCTATTAGTAAACAATGATCAAAATCTACCTTGATTATTGAACCACTGTTGACTACATCAGATTTCATTTTGTTCTAATAATTACCTAAGTCGTTTGACTTTTTAGACAGCCTCTAGGAATTTCTCCCCTGTCGTGAATGCATTCACAAACATGTAAACTTACATACACAAGACACCCAGACCTGGAACCACTATCTGTAGGTCATACAAATATTTGTTCCGTATGAGAATCGATCCCGTGACACGCAGCGCAGTAGACAGTCTCTCAACAACTGCGCTAAGCGCTATTGTTATTGCTAATAGAATATCAATTTATTAGAGACTTATTAAGAACTAGCTTTTGCCCGCGGCTTCGCCCGCGTGACATTAGGTACTTAAGGAATCGGGATAAAAGGTAGCCTATGTTCTTTTCCATGTCAAAGGCTATATGCATGCCAAATTTCATCCAAATCCGTTCAGCCCGTTTTCGCGTGATTAAGTAACAAACATCCAAACATCCACACTTTCACATTTATAATATTAGTTAGGATTAAAAAAGAAACAAACATCTTTGTACACCAAAAAGTACCACAAATTATATACAAACTTAGATAAATCAATGGTAGTCACGATGGCAGTCTTATTGCTGACAGCGATACATCTACCAGACAACCCCCCCTCCTTAGCATGGAGCATCGTAAGAACTCAAAAAATAAAAAAAATATACAGAGAGTAGTCTTGCGGTGGAGGTGAAGATGTTCAGATAACCTGCTAAAGAATACCTTCCTTATATCCTAAATTATAAACCAACAAAGTGAGTTTTAATATAGGTACTTTCTTGTCTACTAACAATAAGTCGAGTTTAGTAGCAATGTTTTCAAACTTCACAAGGTGGCAAATGGCAATAAATATGTATAACGTGTTTATTTCACTTCTGATTAAAAAGCTAAACAAATAATCGTGTAACGAATAAATTACATAATTGATTACACCTAATATTATTTATATTCACTTATCATCGATAGATTTATATCATGTAATAAACCCCCTGTGTATCTTTATACCTACTATAAGTACTACAATAGTAAAAGCCATAATCTAAGTAAATTTATTATACGTCTTAATCATTGTAAACTGGATTCAGAATAAACAAATTGATCCTTTGGTAAACGTGTCATACTGACACGTTTATTCTTTACAAAATGCTCCAAATATACTAGAATATATATATATATATAGGTACTATAAAATATACTAGACTATATTCCAATATTTAATTATCTGGACTAAAGTGACAGCAGTGTGCAATGCCCAACTGTCAATGAAGAATGCCCCGCTGTCATTAAAACGTTGTTATAACATCACTTTGGTTCAAGTAATTAAAAATGATGGTGTATGTAGGCTTTCCAATGAAAAGAAAGATAAACAATTTATTTGCGGGAAACGACGCAATCTTAAGACTACACTACAATTGCCTCCTTAAACACAGGCTTTTGGACTAGATTAGGAGGCAGCAGTTCATATTTTTATTTGCTATTTGTACAACATAAGTAATATTAATTGTAATTGTGTAGTTACTAATCTATTCAAATTGTAGTAGGTACTAATAAATAAATTATTTAAAAAAAATACTGTAGGATGGTGCGGGTTACATTGTGCTATTTACCTATCCTATTAAGATAGCTTTACATGTATTAGGTTACGATGGGGCTGGCATGGTCTTACTGTAACCAAAAGTCCCTAAATTTATAAAAGAATAAAAAAAAACCTATCCTTTTCTCTCATCTTAAGCATATTTTTCGTCCTGCTGTCATCCTACCCATGCCATGTAAAAAAGACCTTAGTTTACAAATTATAAACATTCTAGACCGCAAAATTTTGATCGTTTTAATCCCGTGGATGGTCGATCCGGTACATGGAATAGTATCGATTTGTAAAGATAAAATTAAAAAATAAAGTACCTTTTTTTTAAAACTCGTATTAATTTACACATGTATGAAATTAATTTCTTTAAGAAAACGTCAGCTGAGCGAGTCCAATGACCTGTAGGTAGTTAATACGCAACGCCGACTACTATCTACAGGTTATTGGACGCGCTTAGCTGACGAGCGATCAAAATTTAACGATGTATAGGTTGTATTGTAGTTGTTAATGTTGTGTTATAATAGTCTATGATAATAATATTATTTTTAACAATATATTTTGGTCCTATTCAGGTGCTATAGCAGTCGCATGGTTCCTGCCAAAAGACAAAGCTCCTAAGACGTGAAGATTCCCCTGTAAGACTGGGATCTACTGAAGACTGAACCTACCTACTCATAGTTATATCTACACTAGTATAGTTGGTATACATGTGGAGGCGACAATACAAGAATACATGAAAATACTGGCAACACTCATCATTATGACGTCAAAAAAAATATTTTCAGCATATTTTGTCGAGTGATTTCGCCATTATAGGTCTTATTGGGTTACGGAATTGTGGGTATTGGGCGGCAGTAATACTAGCGAAGGAAACGAGCAATAGGTCGCTCGCTCTCCGGCTGTCCGGTAACCATCTTCTGGTTCGGTTCGGGACTGTGGTGATGCCCCCTGTATGACGAACAGCGACGGAAGATAATGGACGGGATCACTCGCTTGGATGAGGGACCGGTTAACTACTGCGCCCTCGTTGCCTCAGAGGCCAACTTCTGGCGGCTAAAAGAGTTCGCACACGAATTGCACAGACTAAAGAGCGAGTTGAAGGGCTAAAGCTCGGGCGGGCAGCGAACCTGTTCTGTGTGATATTCTTACCCACGTGAGGGGGGATCGTTGGTATGCCGCCCCAGAATGGGGAGAAGGGCTTCATGGGGACAGAACAAGGAAATTTGTAAAGGAACAAAGAAGCGGCTGCGGTGATAACGCGCTCATATTTATATGTCCGCAGCCGTTTCCTTGCGATTCGGCCCATATGACATGATGTCGGTGGGGCCGTGGGTGGTTGGAGGGTTCGGTTCGAGGACCAAGCCCGAGTCATCGACGCCGCATGGTGTTCCACACGCGTGTCAGTCAGTAAAAGTTGATATTACTTCTTGCTCCATCAGATCGCTCATCAGACAAGTTATTAGATTATTTCCCACCTAGGTTGGTAATGAAAAGTTATTGATGAGTACTGAAAATGTTTATATTATTTTTTGTATTGTCGTCTCCACATATTATAACTTACCTAATCTTAGTTGTACATATTGAATGAATGAGTATGAGCGTTGTGTTATGTCACAGAGAACTGAAAAGACTTCAAATGATGCTAGAAAGGCACACATTAATATTTCAAAGGCAAAAGTTTGTGAGAACATAACTGACGGGATAAAAAGTAAGTATTCTATCCAGGACATGGTCTACTCGTGTACCAAGTTTTTTTTTTTTTAATGTTATAAAATAGTGCTTGACTGGTAAGTAGTGATGCAATCGTTGATGGTGAGGCGCACTCACAGGGCGCACTAGTTTATTAAGAGCATTAATTCCAAAGTTTCTTTGAAATCCGTTCTACCGTTCGAGCGTGAAAAATTAACAAACAAACATACTCATAATGCATGTATGTTAGGTAGGCTAGGGCCAGGGAACGGTTCTGAAAAAGGATACAATACTCATGGTCCCGGAACGTTAAAAGCAACTGAAGGAAAATAGGTGTGGTTTTAGTCAGTAAAAGTCTGTCACGCCCTCCAGCTCCACCCTAGAGCGGTAACGGTTTTGAAAAAGCATACTTCGTGGTCCTAAAACGCAACAGGCAACTGATGGAACATAGAACATTAAACCACACGTTTTAGTCAGTTTGACACGCCCTCTTGTCACGTCAGTTTGAGACGCCATTAAATGATTGCCCACCATGAAAATAAAAACTTTTTTTAAGCAAACTTTTGCCTATGTAATAATATGTATTGTGCCTGTCTATGTTTTTTGTAAATGCTACTGATTGGCTGATATAATTTTATTGTTTGCATTTTTTTAGTTTATATTTCATACAACGATAACATATTGTTATCTTTAGTGCCACTATCGTACAGTGAAAGAAAATTATCGTTAATCTAAGGAATTAGTGTTAATCTTAATAATAGTTTAATTATCTAGAAATATTAAGTTTTTCTTTGTTTTACCACGTGATTTACCCATTTATGTTCTCATTTTGTTTTCTTTTATTCTTGTAGTAAATATTATTAAGATACGTGCCAAATAAACGTGGAAAACCGGTCATTGACACTCATAAAGTCTGTCTAATAAGTCAACCGACTTGGGAATTTTGTATATTTAATCATTTAAAAAGACTTATATTCGGTACTTTTTATAAGGTTCTTCTGTTAGTAAACAATGATCTCTATCTCTTAATCAACCTTGATTATTGAACCCGTGTTGACTACATGAGATTTAATTAAATCCTAATAATTACTCAAGTCGTTTAACTTATTAGACAAACTCTACATTTATTGACATTCTTAATTTTAAAAACTAAAGACAGGAATTAAAGACATAAAGCTGTCTTGAATAAACATCTATCGTGATTCTTTACCTTTTCTGAAAAACGGTTTATTGATGGTTTTTGAGTACCTACCTTCGATATATTGGAGATATTAGAAAAAGGTCAATGCACTTTATTTTAAGTTTATCTGGCGCCTTGTATAGTAACACGGTTTTTCAAATAATCTAGATATAATGTTATAAATCAGTGATTTAAAAGTACGTATTGTGTACGTATTTTTATAGTTATGTTTTAATTTTTAAATAATTTAAGTACCTAAACATGTTCTGATATATACATAGATAAATAATACAAATTTTGTTATAAATGTACATAATAAAATTAAATATTAAAAGTAATATCTTTTACTTTATTTTCCTTTGAAACAACGGAAATTAGTACTGAAAACGATGCGAATGAGGTTTAGGCACTGACAAGAAAGGTAAATATTTTTTTATAGCCTATTGTATGTTCCACAACTGGGTAAAGGCCTCCTCTTGTCCTTCTAAACCTCCAAGTTTGTCCCTCGAAGATGATCAGCAGGCCTAGCCAAGTTACGACTGTTTCGTTTCGATTCTCTTTCATCGATCGCCTTGAGTCGGCCACGCCTCCGATTTCTTTGTTCTGACGTCACCTCAACGCTCAGTCACAAGGTCAGTAGCCCGATTCACGTAATCAAAACCGTAACGATGTCGTAGCGATTTAGTCGTTTAGACCATTACCGTATTCACATCCATCAATAGAGTTTGAACGACACCGATTCTAAAGTCGTTCGGTCGAAAAGTCGATTTAAAAAAAAAGACTGTATTTTATTATCCTGGTAGAATACTTATTAATATAACTGGAAATAAGTCGTCGATAGATCGTTTAGTTTCAAGACAGTTGAGTTGCCTTTCTATCCAATCCCGATTAAGGAACACGTGAATACCGATTTCGGATAGGACTTCGATCGAACGACTATAAAACTTCAACGATATTTGGCTTGTTTGATTTTACGTGAATTAGGCTACTGAACAAAGGAATCGGAGGCGTGTCCGACTCGAGGTGATCGACGAAAGAGAGTCGAAACGAAACGTTTGTAACTTGGCTAGGGGGCCAGAGCGTCACCACCTTCGCCGCGGTCGACCTCCCTAGACGTCTAGTGAGTGACAATCTTCGCCCGAGTGCATTTGTGCGACATCGCCAGCCCACTCCCACTTTCAGCCTGGAAGTTTTTTCCTCGACATCTGCAATTTGAGTTATGGAGCGCATCGTGGTGTTCCTAACGCAATCTATTCGCTTAACACTATTACGCTCGATATATATATCCCCAAATTCATCAATCCAAATAAATATATCCCCAAATAATTCCTCATAACAGTCATGACGGAAGACATTCCACAAATCAGCTCATAAAATGGTCATCAGCTGATACAACATCAATGATTTATATCTAAATTAATGACTTTGGTATGCTTTATCTAGGATGTAACAGATATCGAATGAGGTATTCAGTTATTTGTGTGATTGATGGAGTATCGTACAAAAATACTAGTAAGTAATTTAAAATGCGCACTGATAAAATTCATTAATTAATAATAATAAATAATAATTATAATAATAAAATGCTTTATTTGTATTTTAGACAATTTTTTACAATTATTATACTCCTGCCAAACTGCATAGCAGTTTGTTGGCAGACGTAGCTCCCGTGTTATTAAATTATTTATTATATTGCAAACATTGTCATTACACACAAAAATCATATTCAATTCAATTTAATACACTATTATTATATTTAATTCAATTTCATTCATATTAATTCAATTTAATTCAATTCAATCCAATTTAATTTTATTCAATTTTCGTTACAAAATATAGTGCTTTTTTTTTTAGGAATCTATCATGTTTTCACTGAGCATAGGTACCTAGGAAATATTTCGTCGTTTTAGATTTAAACACCCGTTTGGAAGTTGACACATTTTCGATGTCTGCAGGTAGACTGTTAAATATTGTAGGAACTAAACTTAATAGTTACTTATTTAGTAGGTATACCATTGTGCTAGTAGGTTTAAACCGCGGAAAGAGTGCTAAGTACTTTCTTTTTAATAACGTCTTGTCTAGGTATCTACTTACACTAATATTATAAAGAAGTAAAGTTTGTTTTTTTGTTTGCAGGAGATAATCTTTGACAGTACAGCCAAGTAGCCAAGTTAAAGCCGTTTCGCTTGCGTCGAACGCTTCGAGTTGACTAGGCCACCAATTCTTTTGTTCGGACCACGTGACTGAGCGTTGAGATGATGTCATTCCCGTACATTTGACGCTTTCTACTAGCGTTAACTATTGCAGATTTGCAACTTGGCTAGGGGTACTGATCCGATTGCGAAAATTTCACCTATGGAAATCTGCTTTATTCTTGAATGAGGCTATATTTTACGTACATGGGTGAAGTTGCGAGCAAAAGCTAGTATTTAACAAAACTTGCGAATGCACTCCATATTTTCACTCCATAAAATCCACTACGAATTCCATATTATATTAAAAAAAAATAACAAAAACAAAAGTTCTATAAAAGATAGGTATGTACATTTTATCTTTTCTATGCAAAATGCGTAAAAGAAATGCTATAAATATCTACCGCAACGTACCTAAGCACCTTAAACCTGCTAAAACTGATCATTGGCACTTAACGGATAAGATTCAATTATTATTTAATAGCAGATAAGTGCGTACATATAGCAAATAACATTATTATCAACAGATACCACAATGTCACCAAAACACGTGCTCATTTTAAATATCGTTTATATCATAATCGACCACAATTGTGTTTTAGAGCTTTATGAAGAATTACTCTAGCTCCAGAACACAGAGGGCTACTGATTATACTGAAGGAACACAGAGGGAGGACTTCAGTTAGTAAAAGATTGCTACTCTCTCTCATTCCATCCTAAGCGCGAAAACTAACTGGTTACTGTATTAGAGAGTGACCAACGCGAATGTATACAAAAAAATTAAGATATTTATTATCCTAAATTAAGGGCCAAGCGCCCGAAAAGTGCCATAAAACAGTGATTTTTTGAGGCCTACTCCTCCGTAACGGCTAGGTCAATTGGTTTGAAAAAAATATATGTTTATTATAGATTCATGAACAATAATATTAACATTTGATTTTTTCGTGCAATTAATACTTTTGTCAAAAAAATATATTTAGCAATTTCGCAACGTTTCGCAACTTTTCCCTACTCCTTCGAAACGGCTTGGACCTTTAGAAACATTTTTACACATAAAAATTGGTGGTTAAATATTCTTCAAAGTGAACATTGCATATGTAAATCAATCAATATCTCGCAGAGAAAATGGATTTAAAGCGCTTTCCTGGCGCTGCCGGCCGCAAATAAATGCACAGATTTGCGTACTGCCGCCTAGGCGAGTGCGAGAGTTGCGTTCACATAATTTCGGCCAGATGGTTCAAGGGACTATACGCCTTAAGATATTTTTTGTATCCAACGAAAATCGAAATGGTATAACAGTATTTTGTTGTTTTGTCACATAAATTGATTTTACAAAAGCGTTAATTCAGTATCTACTTATATTCTAAAAAGCGACATCCAAGGTCTACTTGGAAATAAGAACATACAACAATTGTGTTCCTGACTTATTTTTATGGTGTTATAACATTATAGACGTATATTTCTAAATTAAACTTCTAAACCGTTTTCAAAGGTTACTCGAACACTTTTTAGTGAATAACTCACATTCCCTAACAAACTTTGGAGCCACATCCAGTTACGCTTAAGCATATTCGTTTATCTCTGTTTTTACGTCAAGAGGGATGCTCAAATTCAGTCCGCGAAATTCATTTATTTTATTTTTTTTTTGCACTTCGGTGTCAAATTATGTTGATTAAAATATGATTTGAGGCGTACTTACCTAAAAAAACGCAAGAAAATTTAAATTTCGCAAAAATTTAAATTTGGCCGAAAATTTTAATATCGCCACTTACCCTCTCTTAGAGAGGAGGCCTGAAATCCAGCAGTGGGAACATTAGAAGGCTGATTATGCTATGCTCATGCTTCATCGCTTCATCACTTTTACCTCAACATATTTAGAAACGTACCTTGAGAGACCAGTGTATCGGACTAACCTTTTTACATTTATATTTTATTTTTACTTTACATTATCATACATTTGCTGCCAAATACTACAAAAAACATTACAATGGGTACAATCATGTTCTAATAGCAGACAAATTAACTATTAATACCACACGAATACATGGCTTAAAGGACTTCTTATCCAAGCCAAACACATTACGTAAAAAAAATATTATTTTATATTTGTCTACCCTCAAAACATGTTTTACTCGACGTGTAGTTTTGTAATACATCCAACAAATATAGATTTATGTCTAGTTTTAATATTCTTATGTAAGTGAATTTATGTAATTCTTAAGAGTATAAAGTAGGTCCCTATAAGATAGGCCAAATAAACGTAGAATAACGGTCATTGACCCTCCTAGATTTATTGACATTCTTAATTTCAAAAATGGAACTAAATACATAATAAAGTCTGTCTTGAATCGTGATACCTTTTCTGAAATACCGTTCATTGATGGTTTTTCGGGTTTCTTCGTTATAGGTATTGGAGATATTAGGAAAGGTCATTGTACTTTATTTTCAGTTTATCTGACGCCTTGTATCGATATCTTAAAACCTTGAACAAGATTTCAAAAAAGGCGAAGGTTAACCTCAATATATGTTTCCTGATTGTTATGTCTAGTGAGACAGGCCTATATCGATCTGGTCTTGACCGAGAGACGGATAAGATAACAGCCTAATTTAACACCATGGCAACCTCGAACTCTCCATCTAAATCAATTATGTTTACTAACTTTTGCCCGCAGATTCGCCCGCGTACCTACATAAAATATAGCCTATGTCACTCAGGAATAAAGGAGCTTTCTATCAGTAAAAAAAATGTTAACAATCAGACCAGTACTTCCAGAGATCCTCCTACAAACAAAAAAAAAAAACTTTTTTCTTTATTATAAGTGTAGGTGGCCAAATCTTAGAATTGATCATCATTTCAGCCGATACACGTCCACTGTTGGACATAGGCCTCCCCCAAGCGTCGCCACATCGAACGTTCCTGTGCGTCCCGCATCCATCGGTTTCCCGCTACCTTCACCAGGTCGTCGGTCCACCTTGTAGGAGGCCTTCCAACACTGCGTCTTCCGGTACGCGGTCGCCACTCCAAAACCTTTCGGCCCCAACGGCCATCTGTTCTGCGAGCAATGTGCCCTGCCCATTGCCACTTAAGTTTGGCAATTCTTTGTGCTATGTCGGCAACCTTAGTTTTCCTGCGGATATCTTCATTTTTTATTCGATCACGCAAGGAAACCCCGAGCATAGCCCTTTCCATTGCTCTTTGGGTGACTTTGAGCCTTCTGATGAGGCCCATTGTGAGCGACCACGTTTCGGAGCCATATGTCATCACTGGCAACACGCACTGGTTAAAGACTTTCGTCTTGAGACACTGTGGTATGTTGGACGAGAAGATACCGCGTAGCTTCCCGAACGCTGCCCAACAGAGTTGGATTCGACGGTTGACCTCTTTCTCGAAGTTAGACCTACCCAACTGGACTGTCTGTCCGAGGTAGACGTAGTCGTCCACAACTTCGAGTGTAGAGTCTCCGACTAATAGAATTGATCACTTCATGAAATGACCAAGTAAAACGGCCTAGATTGTATTAACGTTAACGTTCAATGATTATGTCAATCCTCGTTTGGTCTACTTTCTTTAGACTTTTTAATAACATTGAAATCCTACATCAACGATTTTTTTTTTTTGTAATGGTTAGGCTCGCGTTTGACCACAATCTCACCTGATGGTAAGCGATGATGTGGCCGACGATGGAGCAAACTTGCCTAGAAGCAATCTATTCACTCTTGACTTAAAGACCCCTAGGTTATAGCTATCAGGAAACACAGACTCCGGCAGGGAATTCCATTCCTTAGCTGTACGCATAATGAATGTACTCCCAAAACGCTTTGTACGTATAGGTGGGATGTCCACCATGTACCGGTGGCGCAACGCCGTACGTCTTGTGGTCCGATGATGGAACGGACTTGGCGGAATTAAATTGTGTAACTCTAGTGCACACTCCCCGAAGTGTAAACGATAGAAAACAGACAGGCTAGCAACTCGGCGTCGATGCTCAAGACTTTGGAGTTTTGACTTCACAAGAGCATTATAAGCTAAGCATCTAAGGTTATCCCGTCAGTTTCCCCGGTGCCGGGAGTCGCAGGAAAACTACAAGCTACCGAAGGAATACGTTTGCGGACGGCGAGTCATGGGTAGCTCGCCGTTTGCCCATCCTGTAAGGACAAAGCCCAGGTCAACGGTGCGTTGTGTTCCTCAAAGAGATATCAGCAAAATTGATGGGGTCAGTTAGGACTGACGCTTGTGGATTGGTCGAAAGAGTTACCGTAGCCTTTGCAATGAAGGATCACTGAGTTTTAGTCAGTAAAAGTCTGACCATCCCGCTACCCCTAGTTATCTTGGAAATCATCAAATTTCCAATGTAAATAATAAAAAATATAATTTATAAGTACATATGTCTGAATAAACGAAATAAATAATAATTTTGTAAAAAAAAATATTTAAAAATGTAATATAATAAGTGTTAAAAAATTAATAAAGGGAATAATAATAAAAGGAGGTCCCTCTCTCAGGAGCTCTGACTGACCACTGGTTGTTTGGACCCTGTTCCCACTGCCGTTGGGTTTACTATTTTTTATATTTTAATGTATGATTTTGTTTAATAAAAAATATATAAAAATGTAATTTATACGTGTTAATTAATAAAGATAATAATAATAAAACCCCGTTAGTAACTAGGTATAATAAAATATAGCATTATAACTGTATATCTTCGTCGTTCACAAAAAGAATTACGTAAAAACATTATTTGAACAAGAAATCGACGTGCAGCCGAAACATGGACGTGCGTGCGTGTCTGCGAGGGCCTTGGAATTAATTCAGGCTTTCTGTGTGAAGTCTTCAAATTATCGTGGGGAATATCTTCTTTATAGTTAAATTATATGAAATAGAATAGACTTGAAATTGCACGACGGGGCCGCGGCAGACCAAGAAGGAGATGGCGGGACGACTTGGATGTCTTCCTTGGGAATTGGAAAGAGGTGGCTCAAAACCGGGAACATTGGAAGGAGTGGAGGGAGGCCTTTGCCCAGCAGTGGGACAGTATGGGCTAGTAAAAAAAAAAAAAAAAAAAAAAAAAAAAAAAGAAAAAAAAAAAAAAAAAAAAAAAAAAGAATAGACTAGAATAAACTAAGAATAAACTTTATTGTACACCAAAATAGTAAGCATTAAAAAAAATATATGTACCTATATCATACATTTTAATGTTACCTACCATAATATTATTTATACAACTATTACCTATTAAAACATCTATGCTAATAAATATTTTTAGTATATGTACTTCTTCAGCAGAAGCAAGTACGTCTAGTAAATATTAATAATTCAATAAGTAGGTACCTATATTACAAAATAAAAATAATAATATTTTCGAACGGATAGAAAAATAAATATGGGGATAAAAAAAAATGGAAATGAAAAATAAAATTAAGAAATAAAATAAAATAAATGAAATGTTCATTAATTGTTCGGAATGTTCGAAAGGGTAACCCAAGGAGAGTCGAAGATTACATTTTATAGAGAAAATAATAATGGTTAACAAGGCAACGGTAAATCTCTGAAATACGTAATTAATTATATCTTTATAGATAATTCGCAAATTAGCAGTATCGTATCGGAACATTACGATTATCTTTGCATTACTGTCGATGTTACGTCCGTTTTTAATCTAAGCATGAGTCTCCTCGCGTCTACACGTGAGGAGGTCTGAGAATATCGTATTTATTTAGTTATATTTATTTTTTATTAATATTTGTTACTAAATATTTTATTACTTAAGTAATAATATAATATTTTAATTCTATAACTTTATTTTATTTGTTGTTAATAAGTGAAAAATTACGTATAAAATGGCTGAGAAAAAGGAGTCGTCGGAAAAACTGCCGTTCGAGGCAGCAATTGATCAAGCAGGTATGTTAATCTTTTAATTTAATATTCAATACATCTTTACCGCTTTTATTCATTGAATTATTGTGTTCCGCACTAGTGCGGAAAAGTGTGCGTGCTCATTCCCGGCCACAATTTATTCCCATTAGTCGCGCTTCAACCCCCATTTATTTAATCCTTTGTTAATGTATTAAAAAACGTCGTTTGATACAAGTAGATAAAGTTTTTCACTGTAGTACTCGGCTCCATAACACCCACGCCAGCGGTTCGGAAAAATTCTACCTCGGTCGCTTTTTCTACTTGTATCAAAGTGTATTATTCTTTGATCATCATATTTCTACCCTTGTTCTATGTTACTTGGGATCAGTGCTAAACGTTTTATTCTTCCGTTTGACTTTGAAGCAATGCCACATTTGATGAGAACAGGATAGTGCTATTCGAATTTTGATGATTTTAAGACCTGGCAACCTTTACTTCATATTATTCCTCACACAATCCTTCAAACTTTTCATAGGTCGTCTCCGTCCGTATTCATAAACATTAATCACTCACCCATGCGTTTCATTCATCCTCATCACATGTTATATTTCAAGACAAGTTTTAACTTTTCTGTCGCTTGAGTTTCTTTCATACTTCCTCTTATTTTTATCTTTGGTATTTTTTTTACTTTTGTCATCGTCTTTGACTTATTAGACCCTTGGGAAATCCCTGGTTCTCAACAAAATCAACCCCGTAGTTATGGATCTGCAGTCATTTACCTTTTTATTACAAAACGATAATCTTGTATTAAGTTTATTCTTTGTGAGATTTGAATATATATATATTGTCCTTGAATAAATTAAACAGGCTTCCAGAACGGATAATTCGGAACGTATCGATAAAATTGTTCCAATTTTTTTTTTGGGGTTAGAGTAGACTGGCCTTTTGGTCTAGTGGTTAGTGACCCTGACTGCTATACCGGAGGTCGTGGGTTCGATTCCCACCCAGGACAAATGATGTGTAATGAGTATAATCATTTTTTCTGTGTCTGGGTGTAATATCTGTCTGGGTGTATATTATCTATAATATGTATGTATTTAGAAATATATAAGTATGTTTAACAGTTGTCTAGTACCCATAACACAAGCTCTGCTTAGCTTGGGACTAGACTGCGTTGTGTGATAGTTAAAAAAACCAAACAAACAAGATGAATGTGTAACTGCATCCCAGACTATGAGCTACTACTAGAGTAGGAAAGCAGGTGGGCCAACTGCTGCTATATGTTCCAAAATCTGCAGATGAAGCAACCAATAGTGCAGCTACCGATAATGCGAAAGTAGCAAAGACCAATCATTAAGTAAAAAATTTAGTAGTGCAGCCTACGCTCTAAAATAGCGTGCAGTAGTTATTAATCTCAACACAGATGCGCTAATTACTTTTAAAAAATAATCATAATTTAGTTCATCAGATTTTCATACAAAAATAGAAATATTTAAATTGAACATTCTAAATATTACGATGTCAAAAGTACAGCAAAATACAGAGTTGAAATGTGTAAGATAGAACAACAAAATCTTGAAGGTTTGTTTTTGGTAAATATCTACGTGACGCAAGCGCATCAAGCACCCCCACCACACGATCCTCTCTGCTATTGACTTCGTGATATTTAGGATGTTTAATTTTTATATATTTATTTTTGTACTAGCTCTCCGCCCGCGACTTCGTCCGCGTGTACTTCGGTTATCGCACTCTAAACGTGTTTTCCCGTAGGAATAGGATGTTTTTCCGGGATAAAAAGTAGCCTATGTTCGTCGTTCAGCCGTTTTTGCGTGATTAAGTAACAAACATCCAAACATCCACACTTTCACATTTATAATATTAGTTAGGATGTAAATCTAATAAACTAAAACATGATCATTTTTAAAATACATAGAGCAAAAGTTGTTATTTATGATGTTACATAGTCCTGAGAGGTTGCCAGTGTTTTACAAGTAACCCTGTATATCTGCTCTTAAAGTTAAATTAAAGAGTTTATTACATAACTGAAAGAGTAGTACAGCATTACAGAGTTTTTGAAAAAGGACTGTTTTCTTAGTTTTAGAGATGATATTGTTATATTTTTTACATCTATTGTTATTATTGGTATAACTATAATTTGCAATTAAAATTTTAATGACAGTAATTTATATTTTTATTGGCTAATTTATTTAATGACTATTTTGACGCTAAACCTTGACCAAAAAATACTTTGTTAAATTGTAAAGGTACCTTACTATTAATGAATAATTTTGATTTATGAAGTACCTACATCATTTCTGTATTTTTATTTTGATGAGTACTGTCAAGGTTTACATACCATCTCTTTCTTCAATTAGTACGCCATGTTATGCGGGTTGAACATGTTAGAATTAGTATTTCCATTATTATCTTGCAAGCAATGTATCATATTCGATTGTACAGTATGTTTAAATAAATCAATCTTTACATACCTACTTACTACCTTCTTACTTACTTATAGTAATAATAATTATTTATTTATTTCAGGCAACATGTACCCATATCATAAATACCTTATAGACTAACATACATTATTACTTATGATAAATCATTTTGTTAGTAAACATGATTTAAAACTATGTTAGTAACACTTCACTTCGCACTATTTTGTCTTTGTGCTGTCCTGCGGTATTTGCTTTGGTTTTTGTTTTTTTTTTGCTTATTATATTATAGCTAGCCTGTATTGTCCCACTGCTGGGCGAAGGCCTCCCTCCTTTCTTTCCAATGATCACGGTTCCTTGCTTTCTCCTTTCTGTTTTATGGGTCCACAGCTCGTTAGAAATGTGGCAAATATCTACATCTACAAACACTTACTTACTTCTGCATTATCAGTCTTATTATCATCATTATATTCTCGCCTTAATTTATCCAGACTTGGAGCCTCATCATCTCCTTCTTCTATACCTCTTTGTTAACTGAATGTTGACTCTCTACTTCCAGGTTTCGAACTACACAACTATATCTTAACCATTATTATTTTGCATACAATATATCATATACAATTGTACACCATGTTTAAATTTATTTTTTCTTCCTTACTTCTGCATTATCTGTCTTATTATCATATTCCTGTCCTTATCTTAATTTATCCGGATTTGGAGCCGCATCTTCTTCGTCTTCTATACCTCTGTGTTGACGAACTATTGACTTCTCTTTCTAGGTTTTGGACTACACAGCTACATCTTAACCATTGTTATTTTGCATGCAATATATCATATGCAATTGTACATCATGTTTAAATATTTTTTTTTTACTTACTACTTTCTTACTTACTTACTTCTGCATTATCTGTCTTATTATCATGTTCTTGTTCTCATCTTAATTTATCCGGAGCTGGTACATCATCTATACCTCTCTATTGACTGACTATAGACTTTTGCTTCCAGGGTTCGGTCTATACAGCTACATCTTAACCAGCTTGACTGGTATTGCGATCATCTCTTTTGTCTGCATCGTCTATGCCAGTACCATCATAATCCCCACCAGCGCTTGCGAACTGAAGACCACGGGCAGTCAGCAGGGCTTGTTGGCTGCTGGACCTGTCGTCGGTAAGTTTATTTTGTTTAATAATATCTCACAACTATCACACAACGTCATCTAGACCCAAGCTAAGCAGAGCTTGTGCTATGGGTACTAGACAACAGGGAAACATACTTTTATATATTCCTAAATACATACATATAATAGATATTTATCGATCTGTTTATGTCTGGATGTAATTTTACATCCAGAAACAAATGATCGTGCTCAGCATACACACATTTATCTTGGTTGGGAATCGAAGCCACAACCTCCGGCATAGAAGTCAGGGCCATTAACTACTAGACCAAAATGCCAGTTAATAGACTAACTGCCATAGGACAACTGAAAATCAGTACTGAGTGTCTGACGCCCAGCAGTTGTTGAGATGGTAACTCTTTCAGTACTGGCATTTTCGGTGGATTCTGTACTTTTATTCTTTTTTTTGCGTTGTTTTGTGGCTGTCCCGAATAAAAGTTTTTTCTATTCTATTAAAAGAGAATCGTAATCTGTTATTACAGGCATGAGCACCGGAAAGGAAGTGCAAGAGGTGCCCTTAGCATAGTCGGCCTTATAATGTTCCCACTGCTGGGAATCAGGCCTCCTCTCTAGGAGAAGGAATGGGCCGTAATCCACCACGCGGGCCCAGTTCGGGGTGGTGAATGTCACATGTCTTCGAATTTTTGGTTGTAGGACATGCCGGTTACCTCACGATGTTTTCTTTCAACGTTTTGAGAGCAGTGGTGATGAAATAAATTATACTAAGTAATGCGCCTGGCTGGGTTTGCACCCGCGACCTACAACTCGTAAGTCGGGGCCGTTACCACTTACCACTCGGCCACCACTGCCCCAAAACATATAATAAACTATTCTATTAAAAGAACTATAATTCTGAACTAATATAACATTGAACACCTAAGGGTCGTAATCTGCTTACAGGCGTGAGCGCCAGAAAGGAGGTGCAAGGAAGTTCACTTATGGTTACCTAATTCAAAAACAAAAGTTCTGATTTTTTTTTTAATATTGATAGGCTCGCGTTTGAATACTATCTCACCTGATGATAAGCGACGACGATGGAGCACGCTTGCCTAGAAGTTACCTATTCTCTCTTGACTAGTGTTGCCAGGCGTCCCAATTTGCGCGGGATGTCCCGATTTTTAGGGTTCTGGGGACACGTCCCGATTTGCACCTGATCGGGACGCTAAATGTCCCGATAAATCAAAAACCTTGAAACTCAAAGAACGACTGAAGAAGTCTGGGTTTTACTCAGTAAAATTTCACACGCCCTCTCGTTCCACCCCAGAGGGGAAAAAGTCATTGGATGATTTCCCATCTAAACAATCATTATTAAAAAAATATATTTGTCCCGATCTAAAACCCTAAATCCCGATTTGTTTTACCATCTGTCCCGATTTTTATCCAAACAGACCTGGCAACACTACTCTTGACATACAGACCCCTAGGTTGTAGCTATCACAGTGTTTTTTCTTTTCTGATTTTCTTGTAAACATTACATTAACATCTTAATGTATGGTGGATGTGAACGAAGCAAGTTCTCGAATATTTTCCCGTGGTCACGGTCTTTCGAGCAATGTTTTTGATTCAAGCTCGTCTAAACGACCTTAGTTGTTTATAAACTTACCTACTTAGTGTTTTTTTCATATAGAAGACTATTAAAATGACTTACGTTATGTTGATTGTTATTATTACGTAGATAAAAATACTTAATTAATTCGGTTTTTTATTTTATTGTTTATCTAAATTGAAAAACTCCAGACGGCTTAGAATTCTCCTCACATCTCGGACAAAGACCTAGGTATACCTATTACCGGAATTGTCCAAAAAATTCCGGACGTATAGCAACCACTTACACCGCTTTTTTTTTTTTTTGTGAAGCGAAATTATTAAATAATTTCTCCCAGTTTGATTGAAGCGGGAAGGAGTATCGAAAAAGCCCACTTCACTTTTATTAAAGTCCCTTCAGTCACAGATTACTAAATAGTGACTTCGTAACTTCAGTAGCCCTTCGCGTTCCCGGGTCACGGTAACGCTTTCGAGCCATCTCGCACACTTTCACAGTCATGCCAATGATGCTTGATCATAAGCATGAGCGTAAAAGTGTGACGTCACAACCCTATAAGGGTTATATATCCATCGTAACCACAACGACAGGGCGGTGGCTTTCATCGAGATGATTTTTACCCACTAAAAAAAAAGAAAAATCCACAACGACGGATCCAACACCGCATTTGCAGAGGCGTAGCGTGGACTAATTCAGACGTGGGCGAAGCCTTTTTCTTTCCTATATGCGACGAGACAGCGGCTGTCGCAACTCAGTGGTCGACTACATCGTCGGATTTCATCGCTCAACTAAATCGGAATCTTTTATCTTGCTTACTCAATTCCGATTTAGTTCCAATTTACAAGTTTCAAACGATCAATATCAGTATCATCTCAGTTGTTAACCACAGTTTTAGTTAATGGCTTCTTTAAGATTTAGAATAGTCTTGAAGTCATATCAACGGACATGTCGATTCTTGCTAAACCACAAATAGCGCGTTACTCAAATAAAGTTCAGAGTCTATCGACCTCAGGTACTTCTAATTCTATGTGCTTAGTAACGAATCCTCAAATCTATTTCTTATTCTTACCATCAAGTGAAATAGTGATCAAAAGCGAGTCTATCAATTATAAAAAAACTTCGTTCCTAAATAGCTCTCGCTTGTGCGAGGCCCCTTTGGGTGCGAGACCTTGGGCGAGGGCCACTTCGCCCATGCCTTGCTACGCTACTGCGAATTTGCTGAAATAAGGTCAACTTAGGAAGAAGGCAACGACTTCTTATCAAAAAACAAATAATTCACAGAACGTTAAACACACCCATCACAGACAAACTAGAACAACGTTGGCTATTGGGGTTTTTGTAATAATTTATGTCATCAAAAACATAACTAGTAAAAAAACCAAGGCTTGCAACTCAGTTCTACCGTAAAAAGTAGTGAGATCACGGAGCAAGTACAAAGAGTGAGATCCATATTATGTAATACCAAGTCGGTTAATTTATTCAGTCCGTACTTCAGGGACCTTGATGACCTAGATTGGATTGGCAACCGCATGTATATCACAAGTAATTAAAAAAAATTAATAGAGAATCGAAAATGGCCTGTAGCCCGATTCACGTAATGAAAACCGTAACGATATCGTAGCGATTTAATCGTTTAGACCATTTCCGTATTCACATCCATCGAGTTTGAACGACACCGATTTTAAAGTCGTTTGAAATTCGTCGATTTAAAAAAAAATCTGTATTACATTATTCTAGTAGAATACTTATTAATGTAACTGGAAATAAGTCAATCAAAAGTCAAAATCATTTATTTCAAATAGACCATTTGCAGGCACTTTTGAATAGTCAAATGTCGGTCAGTCCAAGAAAAGTGAAGCTAAATTATAAAATAGATCGTGAATACCGCTTTTGGATAGGACTTCGATCGAACGACTATAAAACTTCAACAATATTTGCCTTGTTTGATTTTACGTGAATCAGGCTACTGACCTGTTTCGAGAAAGGATGGTACGGCCGTGCCACTTTTTTGCTCGCCTTAGTCGGCACTGCCGTACCCCTAATAAGTAATGCATACCCATAGTGCATACCAAATCAAAGATTCCGTATTTAAAAAATCCGTATCTCGTACTATTTTCAAGATTATTGACCTTAAACCCATAAAAATGCAAAAAGTACACACTTATGATATTGATAAAATATACGACTGGCCTGTTGGTCTAGTGGTTAGTGGCCCTGACTGCTATGCCGGAGGTCGTGGGTTCGATTCCCACCCAGGACAAATGTTTGTGTGATGAGTATGATCAATTTTGTTCTGTGTCTGGGTGTAATTTTTCTATAATATGTATGTAATTAGAAATATATAAGTATGTTTATCAGTTGTCTAGTACTCATAACACAAGCTCTGCTTAGCTTGGGCCTAGACGGCCTTGTGTGATAGTTGTGGAATATTATATTATATATTATATTATATCAGCGAATTATTTTTAAGCTATTGCATAGCTTCTATCGCGGGCCGAAAATACCGAACGAAAATAACCTAACATCCCCCACTCATTTGTTTTTTGAACCGATAAGAAAACAAATGAGTGAACAATCAATCAAAATTCAATTCAATGTGTGAAAGTGTAAAGAAAAAAAAAACAAAGGAAAAAAATACTGCATAAATAAAATAAATAAATAATTATAATTGCATAAGTTAATAAAAATGCTATGCAATAGCTTTACCGCGGCAGTCCCCGAGTGCCACACGTCTTTTTTCACCTTTTTAGTTTACATTCACCTGGATTACATGCTAAAAACTGTCTTAAGTGAAACGAGATCCAGAAATCACATTACATATATACAAAACATTTTTAGTTTATACGAAACCTGATCATAGTTTGTTCAGAATCAGTAACTGAATGGATTCCAATAGTCTTTACACCATGCTATATTTTTTCCCAAAAATAATTTAAAAGGTTACAAGTTGGACACCACCGACACTCAGTCCCTACCCAACACTAGTCACGGCTGCTGGTCATAGCGAACATTAGGCGCCTGCCAGGGGTTGTTTTGCATTTGCAAAACATCGCTTGGATGGCCCGGTGACTGTGTATATTTGCTGACATAACAAGCTTATAACTTTGTGATTTTTCATGATACAGTTATGAAATTTTGTACATAAATTCTTTACATAAAAATACTACACTAGTGTTATTTAATCTAGCCATTTGCTTCGTATGTAGTTGTAGAATCATCATTGGTATTTCCTGAGTTTTCCCTTTTATGGAAACAAGAATTAGTTTTTCTACAGTATATTATTTTATCAGAACAGTGGGGTTTTTCGAAAGAGTCATCGCCAAGCCCGCACAGAGGGCCATTGGTGGCACAAGGGTGGGTTTTTAATTAGTAAAAGTCTGATTACTCCTTTTAATACCACCCAGAGAGGGTGAAATTATTTGATGATTTCTCACTCAAAAAAAAAAAAATGTAGATTATGATACATGTGTGTAATCAACAATCAACCAGTTCTCACGCGTATCATACGACGTTTTTCAATGAACTTGTGAAGAAAAACAATAAGGTACCACAACAGTAAAACTTTTATAATTTTTTTGTGATTTGGCGGTAAAAAAATTTGGTAAATCTCTTTTCTTATGCGTGCGCAATGGCCGCCATGTCTATGGCGGTATATGCTTCCTGCTTTACTACTTGGCGACTTGCTTTTTTGGCTTCCTGTCTTGCTGACTGTTTTTTTTTTTTAAATAAAAATGGAGCTGCTTGTCCATAAAGAATAAACTACTTTTTTAATAATTGTCGAATTATTTATTAAAAATGCTTAAGTTAAAATAATTTGTTTATTTAAACACGAAACTGTATAAAAAAAAAAAGGTTTTAGCTACATTATCGCACTAGTGCGTAGGTTATTAGTGGTATTTAATGGTGCCATTACATACCTAAATGCGTTGCAATTAGAGCCAGTTTCTGAGCACCTAAGTGTGTTGAAAAATTTATTTTTCATCATTGTTTTTGAGTTTTAAAGATTAAAAATATCTTTGTTATGATAACTTTTATATCCTTGTCTTAATCAAAAATTGGGTTTTAGCGAAATTGCCTCATCATCATGATATTAGCGTAAATAATTACAGTACATTAAGTGCATATTGGGCACAAACCTAAATTCGTTGTTGACGGAAAGTCGGAACTACATATTATACAAGGTGTCGTTTTAAAGCTGCAAAATATTTCAGGAGGTAATTATGTTAGTGATTCTCGACCCGAATCAATAATAAAATAAGTAGGTAATTTATTTTTTTTTATAACCGCGCTTTTTTTCACACACACAAACACGGAACAATAAAGGGCGTTTTCACACACACTAACTCGCAACGATAGTTTCATAAATAATGTATCATCCAATCATTATCCCGCACGCCACACCCTAGCCACGCCCCCGCGGCCATCGATCAATCGATTTAGTTTAGTGTAATTAAAAAATTAAATAACAAGTATTACTGATTATTGACCAGGTATCGTTTTTTTACATGATTATTTATGAGTTTTACTACAACCTCCTGAAATATTGTGCAGTTTTAAAACTGCACCTTGTATATGATTATAAAAGACATTAGGTGATGTTATTGTAATTTATCTTCTAGAATAAAAATGGACTCATTCACCTGGTATCAAGCAGAGCACTCAAGCGTAGCAGAGCATAGCATAATCAGCCTTTTAAAGTTCCCACTGCTGGGCCTCAGGCCTCCTCTCTAGGAGAGGGAATGAGCCGTACCTAATCTACCAAGCCGACCCAGTGCAAGGAGTTGTCAGCAACAGCAGGGACCCAGCCGGGTCGAAGCCTACTGGGGCCAGGGTTATCCGAAAGGGCGCTCGAGCCCCGGTATGAAGGCTAGAAGGAACGGGGTGGGTCTTTTAGTCAGTAAGAGTCTGACACTATCTCCCGCTCAAGAGATCCCCCGCTCTGGTCTGTCTCGTCAATGCATGATTCTTTCAAACCATAAAAAAAAAAGCCGACCCAGTCCGATTTGGTGGATGTCACATGTCTTCGATTTTATTGTTCTTGGACATGCCAATTTCCTCACGATCTTCCCACGACCTACCACTCGTAAGTCGGGGCCGTCCACCACTGGTCCACCACTGCTCTACTCACTCACCTAAACTGACCTAAACTGTTAAAACCACAGATTGAAATTGTTACATAAATATCAAATTACAAATATTAATAAATTATATTAAACACTAGCTTTTGCCCACGGCTTCGCCCGCATATATAAAATATAGCCTATGTCACTGAAGAATAAAGCAGCTTTCTAACGGCGAAAAAATTATCGCAATCGGAGCAGTACTTCCAGAGATTACCTCCTACAAACAAAAAAACATAAAAATAAAAAAACAAACTTTACCTCTTTATTATATTAGTGTAGACTAAATAACAAACATTTATAAATTTATAATAAACATAAATATGAAATGAAGTGTTACACATAGAATAAAACATAGTATCCCACTGCGTCGATCTGACTGTAACAAAGCGATAAACTCAAAAAGTACTCAACAGATTGTCATACAGTTTTCACCAGTAGACTTTGTGATTCTTAAGGTGTATAATACATGCATATTTGAAATAGAAAAGTTGAGATTTTTAAAGATTTCTAATACCCGTGCGAAATTAGGGAGGTTCGCTAGTGTGGGTATTATAAATCAACTAGCTTCTGCCAGCTGCCCCCCTAGCCAAGTTACAATCGAATTCCGTTCTCTAATCGGTAACGCCTCGGTGACAGCAATTGTAGAAAACGATAAGTTGGTAGCCATGTTGACGCGCCTGAGTCGGCCGCTCGTCCTACAATGTAGCGTTTGTTTAACAAAGCATGTAGCGTTAAACATTGTAGAAACGATTTTGAACGATGTGAACTTGGCTACGAATTGTCTATTCGTTTGTTCTGACCACGCGACTTTACGTTGCGATGACGTCATTCCCATACGTTTCATCACTTTTCGACAGCGTTAACGATTGCAGAATAACAACTTGGCTAAGCGTGCTGGTTCGCATGCGTGAAAATAGGTTTCTCCATACAAACTTTAGTCTCCTGTTTTATCCCTTAACGAATTTTCTTTTTCTTTTTATATGTCATGGCCAGATTCTAGAATTAATCACTTTATGATATGGCCTACTAAAACTGGCCAGATCGCTTGAACGCTAACATTTGATGATATTATGTATATCTTTGATGTAGGTTCTATGATAATATAAGGTCTAAAAAAAGCTAGGTACATAGTTTTACATTGCCATATCATAAAGTAATCTTTTTCCAAAATCTGACTATGACATATACATCATACAAGGAACCTCTGTGCAAAATTTCAGCGTTCACAGTCCAAGGCTGGGCGTTGATGTGTCATTAAGTGAGTCAGGACTTTGCCTTTTATGATTAATATGATTATCAGTATCATCTAGGGATTTACTATACACTTTTTGGGTTTCGTACCTCAAAAGTAAAAAACATAACCCTTATAGAATCACTCTGGCAAGACCCTCGAGGTCCATCAGGTCTGCGGTCCCTTGAAGCTGTGAAATAACCAAACTTCTAAGTTGACGAAAAAAAATGATACAGTCACATACAGGTTTTTAACCGACTTCGAAAAGGAGGAGGTTCTATGTTCGACTGAATGTATGTTTTTTTTATTTTTTTATATAACGTGTATATCGACACTCTCAAGGGAATCAAAATTCATAGGGTGCTTCCCGTTGACCGTATAACAGGTAGGTATACGAATAAATCTGAAAACTGTGTCACAAAAAAAAAACGATTAGGTAAAATCTCCATAACTCAATTCGGTAATTGAACTGTTTTCATATGTAAGTTTGTGTGCAAGTCCGACTCGCACTTGCCCGGATTTTTTTTCATAGCCCTTTTTTTGTCTACTTCTTCCTTCCAAAACAACACGACCACATCTTCACCTCGGTCTACCCACACACTAACAGGACCTAAAACTTCTCCTTCAGGTTCAATGCTGGGTGGTATCCTGTGGGGCTACATGGCAGACACTCGCGGCAGACGCAAGATGCTGCTGGTCTCCCTCACAGGAGGCATCATCTTCAACCTGATCGCCAGCATCTCCGTCAACTGGGTCATGCTAATGATCTTCCAGTTTATCGCTTCTCTTTTGTAAGTTTTTCTGGAGAACATTACTGGAGGATTTTGCTTTGGAGATTAGCTTTACTCTTGGTATGGTCATGTGAAAAGGAATGATGAAGCTTGAACTACATTAGACCGAAACACACGTGTAACACGCCTGATTTATACGTAGAACGACGCGCGTGGCGTGGATCAAGTGTAGCTCCACAAGTCTAGTTTCCATATATTTATGGAGATCGATGCGCCCAGATTGGCGTATATAATAATAATAATATTCCACAACTATCACACAACGCCGTCTAGTCCCAAGCTAAGCAGAGCTTGTGTTATGGGTACTAGACACTGATAAACATTCTTACATATTTCTAAATACATACATATTATAGATAAATTACACTCAGACACAGAATAAATGATATGCTCATCACACAAACATTTGTCCTGGGTGGGAATCGAACCCACGACCTCCGGCATAGCAGTCAGGGTCACTAACCACTAGACCAACAGGCCAGTCAAAAAAAAAAAGTATATGGTACTCGTATGAGCAGTGTAGTTCTACCTTAAAACGCATGTTACTAAAAGAGTTATTAGGTTATGTGAAAAGATGGAGAGGAAGAGGGAGTCCAAAGAAAAGATGGATGGATTGTGTGAGAAGTGATATGAAAGAAAAGGGAGTTAGTGATAGCGTGACGGTGACAGGACAGAATGGAAGAAAAAAACGTGTTGCGCCGACCTCAAGTAACATGAAACAAAGGCAGGAAGATATGTGAAAAGATGGAGAGGAAGAGGGAGTCCAAAGAAAAGATGGATGGATTGTGTGAGGAGTGATATGAAAGAAAAGGAAATTAGTGATAGCGTGACGGTGACAGGACAGAATGGAAGAAAAAGAACGTGTTGCGCCGACCCTAAGTAACATGGAAAAAAGGCAGGAAGATAATGAGACTAGCTTTACTCTAGATGTAGATAATAATTATCAATCAGATCTTATTTAGCGATATAAGAAATAAAATTAAAGTAATCGCAAGACAAGGCAGTGGACTGAAATTGACGATGCTGATAAAACATTAGTAGATAGAACAAGATTTATTACTTTATGATTCACATTAAAGTGTACCTATTAAACTTTGATACCCAGTTATTGGACTTTGATACTGAAAACACAGTAACTTCGAAAAATCCGTGTTTTAGCCAAGTAAAACGTATTTAAAAAATACATGAACACATTTTACAATAAAGTACCTAAATAGTGATTTACTGTGCTCAAACCTAAAAATTCTGACGCACTGTATTTCACATTAAAAATGTCTTGATTTTTACCAAAATACTGTGTTTTTATCTATCGTATCTCTTTATTGGTTGTAGATACAAACAAAACAAAACATTTTCCTGGTTCGTTCGGTCTCGTGATTACAGTCACCAATACAATAGTAGTAGGTATTTTAATTTTTGAGGGCAGAGTATATCTACACTAATATAATAAAGAGGTAAAGTTTGTTTTTATGTTTTTTTTGTTTGTAGGAAGTAATCTCTGAAAGTACTGGTCTGATTGCTAAAATTTTTGCACTAATAGAAAGCAGCTTTATTCCTGAGAGATATGCTATATTTTATGTTCGCGGGCAAAGCTAGTAGGGTCTATATTCGAAGCACATCAGACACGATATAAACCACAGTACCTACCTATGAATAAGATTTTTAACAAGTTTAGTAAATGGAATCGATAAATGAGAAAATTTTAGAAGAAGTTTGAAGCTGGGGCCAGCGACTGAAAAGTTAAAAAGTTGTTTGTCTTGGTGCAGTCATGATACTAAAAGAGTTATGAGGAATAGGGAAGCCAAAGAAAAGATGGATGGATTATGTGAGAAGTGTTATGAAAGAAAAGGGAGTTAGTGATAGCGTGAAAGGTGATAGGAAAGAATGGATGAAATGACGTGTTGCGCGAAGCAAATAACACGGGACAAAAACAGGAAGATGGTGATGATAATAAACGAGTTTAGTAAATACCTTATTTCAGTCAACATTGGAAAACGATAATAAGTGATTTACTATGAGCAACAATCTATTGAATGACTAACATTTTCACTAATAACATTATTGAGATCGCGTTTAAAAGATAATACAAAGTGAAGGAATATGTAACAATGATTAATAAACACACGGTTTATCACCAAAACATAAAATGAATCATTGTTCCTTCTAATCTTTGTTAAGAATAAATAGTTTTATCAGTAAACATAACTCTACCGGATGGTAATGATAAAAACAAATGAACTATTTTCATACCTAAATAAGTAACGTTTGTTTGATGACTAATCTTTACCGTTTTTCCACATAATTAGGTAGTTACCTTATACACTGAGTAACACATATATTTTCTATCCTTTGCTATAACTACTTACAATCAGAAGTATTATGCCTGGCTGGCATATGATCAATGAAATACTTCGTTTGAAACACAAATCGGTTGTCATTGCATATGAGAGAGATCAGATGGATCCGATTTATTATCCGTAGAAACCGGATCCACCTCTGCTGCAAAGCCGAAAAATAAGTACCTACTTTTTGATGTAAGTGGGCTCTGGATGAATCTGATTTATTTTTACTTATTTGAATCGATACCTAGTGAAACTTCATCCACTTGCATTAAAATATATTATTGTGTGTATAACCAAAATGTAAAAAAATTGTTTGAAACACGCTTATCATTGCAGCAGAGGGGAATCCGGTTATACGGAGCAGAGAACAAAACTTCACCCATTTACATCAAAATGTACTTATTTATTTTTCTAGTGCATCAGGCCTGTACTCGATGTCAATGTCCCTGCTGAGTGAAAGTGTTCCTATGGCGAAGAGAAACATCGTCGTGCTGCTGGTGTCCAGCATCTTTTTACTCTCCCAGGGTATTATGGCAGGTGAGGAATTATGATAAACTGTTTTTTTCTTACGGATCCATTCTCGTTGCCTTGCGTATGGGAACTATACTTTTCCCCATCGTGTGTTTCGATCTAGCAAATACGAAATCGAATCCCAAAGGGCCCTGGCAGACATTTTTTTTTTGCTGATATTCTTTTGTTCTGTTAGATATCCTTTGGAGTTAATACGTAAACCAAGAGGTACATTGGCATCAGTTATATTTTTATATAAGTACTAGCTGTACCCGCGCGGCTTCGCTCCCGCTCTTCCCTACTTCAGCCTACTATACCCTACTCTACCCTACTATACCCTACTCTACCCTACTCTACCCTACTCTACCCTACTCTACCCAACTCTACCCTACTCTACCCTACTCTACCCTACTCTACCCTACTCTACCCTACTCTACCCTACTCTACCCTACTCTACCCTACCCTACTCTACTCTACTCTACCCTACTCTACCCTACTCTACCCTACTCTACCCTACTCTACCCTACTCTACCCTACTCTACCCTACTCTACCCTACTCCACCCTACTCTACCCTACTCTACCCTACTCTATCCTACTCTACCCTACCCTACTCTACTCTACCCTACTCTACCCTCCTCTACCTTACTCTACCCTACTCTACCCTACTCTACCCTACTCTACCCTACCCTACTCTACTCTACCCTACTCTACCCTACTCTACCCTACTCTACCCTCCTCTACCTTACTCTACCCTACACTGCCCTACACTACCCTACTCTACCCTACACTACCCTAATTTTTATTTTTTTTTTCCTTATGAATCTTCTCCTTATAATAACGAACACAACAAAAAAAAAATTAGCGACATCGGTCCAGGCGTTGTTGAGTTATGCGCTTACCAACACATTTTGCGATTCATTTTTATATTATAGATTCCGAGCGTATTAGAACCGAGTGCCCCGCTGGTTCAATGAGGCAATCAATTGTAATTGCTATCAAAATAGTTGAGGTAGTCATTGTCTATGGTGGACATTAGATCTTGTGAATTTTGTGAGGTACATCGAACAAACAAAGCAATGCCACTAGTGTTTTCGGCCTAGCTCAAATGGCCCCACTGGATTGAAACACATAAAGAAGTGTATGGCAGTAAGCCACAATGTAACCTTCCATCAGTAGAATTTTTGTACTCAATTAAGTAGGTTCCTCTAGCATTTAGATTACACACATAATGAATTAAAAGGTTTCAAGTAGGTAAGACGCCCAAGGTCCTGCTCTACTGGGGAGTTAGTTACCTTTAAGTCTAGTGAATGGTTGGCCTCATTAAAATCACCTTGCTTACATCTAATTTATTCCTTGCTTTGCCTGCAAATGACTCTGTTGTTCAATTTAAGTTCCAATACGACGCGTAGTATTCAACGCGGGCCTCAAAGAGATGTTAGCAAAACCGTAGGGGTCCAGCAAGGCCGAAGCCTACTGGGGCCATGGCCCATGGGTTGTCCGAAAGGAAACCCCCGAGGTCCTGGGACGCAAAGAAAAGAAAAAAAGAAACATTGGAGTGGGTTTTAGTCAGTATAAGTCTGACACGCCCTCCCGCCCCACCTTAGAGCGTGAAAAGAATTTGGATCCTTTCAATAAAAAAAAAAGTTAAAGCTGTTTATTATACTCATTCCAGTGTTGGCGATACCAATAATTCCTCTAAGCTTCTCTATCGACCTTGATGCTCTCGGCATCAAGTGGAACTCCTGGCGAACCCTGCTGGTGGTCTACTCCTTCCCCAGCATCATCACCGCCGTCTGGCTGTTCTTCATGAAGGAGAGCCCCAAGTTCGCCTTCGTGAAGGGTGATGAAGACAGAGCTATGGACATTTTGAGAGCTATTCACAGAGTCAATCATCTAAGGTCTAAAGAGGAATTGCAGGTAATTTGCCTTTGACACCCTTGCTTTTTTTATTATTAAGTATAATTTCAAATATTAATTCAACAATAAAAAAAAAATATTAATAAGATTTTTTCGTAAAATAGTCATAATTTCAAACAACTGTCCAAAAAATACAGTACCTACCCCTTGCCAAGTTGCTAATCTGCAATCGTTAACGCTAGCAGAAAGCTTAAAATGTACGGGAATGACGTTATCTCAACGCTCAGTCACGTGGTCAGAACAAAAGAATTCGAAGCGTTCGGCGCCAGCGACGGTTGTTACTTAGCTAGGGGGGCTGGTCTATAATAATAATAATTATTATTTATTTATTTCAGGCAACATGTACCCATATCATAAATACCTTATAGACTAACATACATAATTACTTACAAGAAATCATTTTGTTAGTAAACATGATTTAAAACTATGTTAGTAACACATCACTTCGCACTATTTTGTCTTTGTGCTGTCCTGCGGTATTTGTCCACGGAAGCGACGGAACACCACGCCCTGGGGCCAAAAGTCTTCTTCCATAGCAAGGTGCAGAAAACAGTTCGGTACTCGCACCACAAATGCCTTCCGGTGCGACTCAAGTAACATGGTGCAAGTAACATGGTGCAAGTAACATGGTACGAGGGCGGGAATTTAACGAATTCACAAATAATGCTTACTTATTTCAGGTGAAAGGTCTGTTACAAGAAGCTAACACACAAGGCGTGTCAGGTGGATCTCCTAAGGACCAGATTGTGCCGCTGTTCAAGCATCCGCTGCTGAAGTTCACTCTCATCATGACTACTCTCTTCGTATTCCAACAGTTAGTATGATTTTGTAATGACATCTATGACACCACATACAAACTAAAATACTAACGGTCGGGGCTCGTATTTATATGTGGAGCGAAGAAAATTCTAGATACCGACGTCTTAAGATCGATCCAGAACAATAGGGTCGCGTCGTGGTTCCATAAATCATTTTTATTGCACAATGTACCAAGAGTCACTTTCACGCGAATTTCGACTCTATGGTTAATCTCAGAGAGTACCATTTCCCTTATCTACCTACATACCTACCTACTATTATTATATGAATAATCCTCCAGTACCTACTCACTGTAATTATTATCATTTGAATGTTGTAACTGCCTTTTTTTATTGACGTTTGTTGTTGTTTCACAATTATGATATTGTATAGAATGGAGGTACCATTCTAGATCTTTCGAACAGCAATGCGTTTTAATAATATAACTGGGTGCTACTCATTATTTTCTCGAAGTTATGGCGTGTTCAAGTTTAATGGCGTAACAGTATTTTTCATACCTCTGAAAGTAGGTCTAAAGTTGCCTGAGGAGCGGGCTGAAAGTGATACTTTTCATCCCTAGGGAGTTTTACTTTACAACTGACAGCTGTCAAATTATTAAAAAAAAACTAGTTCTATCTTCACGTTTCTATTGAACCATGTTCCAATTTTCCATACAGCCAGTCAATCACAGCGCGATATAAAATTGAAATAACTTAAAGACAAGTATTAATTAAATAATGTTATATTTTACGTGATTTATTTGTTCAACTATTTCTTTAAAATACTTTATTTTTAAAAGATTACAATTAATTTCTAATTTTTCATTAATAAGGCTGAGGCCGCCCGCAGAAAAAAAAAAAAACAAAATGGCGGGGAAAGTGGCAATCAGTCGTTGGTTTTTTCGAGTTTTGTTTACATTTCCGTACAACAGAGATTTGTATTAACTCGTTATGTTTATCAGATTAAAATAGTGATTTAACGCCTAATTTCATAAGAGAAGAGGCTAAAGCAGTAGTGGAATACCTTTTACCGCCTAAATCAGAAGAAAGATACCTACTTAAAATCATAGGTAGGTACGACGACTCAGGTTTTACAAACTTTTTATTTTATTTTTAATTTCCTCGTATTCGTAATGAAAAGCAGTGTTTACCTCGGGGTGAAAGTAACCCATTAAACCCCTCGAATTAGCGACCTTGCAATGTACTATTGCTATACCTACCTACGTCTGGATGACGTTACGCAAGCGCATCAAGCGGATCGGGCGGCCCTGTCGCCCGATCCCCGCTCCCCTCCACCATTATACTATCGCTTGCTTCGCATAGACTTCGTTATATTTAGTATTTTTGTATAAAAATCTGCTGAACATAAAATATGACAATTTTTAAGTTATAGAACAAAAAGTCTTTATTTATGATGTTAGTAACATAGTCCTGAGTGGTTACCAGTGTTTTACAATTAACCCTGTATAAGGTTTTTTAATCTGTATGTTACGTTATGTTGAGTTTATTCAATTAGGGTGTTTTAGTCCGTGGTTGAACCGTCGCGTCCATTGTGTTCCAGAGTGGGAGCCTTTCTCGTGTGGCTGCCGACCATCGCGGACAAGTTCGTGCGCATCTTGCAGACTGGCGAGAACTCGGACCTCGCTATGTGTGGCATCATCGGCATGGAATCACCTCCTAATGTTAGTATCCTCAACAGAACGACTGTAAAATTAATATGGAATCTGCATGCATTTTGTTTAATTAGAAGTTAAATACTTCTTGGCCCTGGTAAATAACATGAATAAAAAGTTAGATACTGTTTAGCCCTGGTAAATAAATATTAATAAAAAGTTAAACACTTTTTGGCCCCGGTAAATAAATATGAATAAAACGTTAAACCATTTTTGGCCCTGGTAAATAAATATGAATAAAAAGTTAAATATTTTTTGGCCCTTGTAAATAAATACGAAAAAAAAGTTAAATTACTTTTTGAAACGTACCTACAAATAATTATGAAAAAAAAAATTAAAATGTCTTGATCAGCAACGAAGTTAAAAAGCTTCAAAGTTATTATGAAACAGAAGTCAGATATGGTACCCGTACGATCATCATAAAAAAGCCCGACTTCTTCTTCTTCTTCCTGCCCTTGTCCCGTTTTATTTGGAGTCGGCGCAACAGGTTTAAAAAAGCCCGACTTATTTGTTTAAAATTGTTTCGTATCTACTTACATCTCGTTTGACAGTGAGACTAATTTCTTTAAAATTGTTTAGAACCTACTTACATCTCGTTTGACAGACAGACTAAATTGTTTAAAATTGTTCTACCTATCTCGTTTGCTTATTTTTTTATTATTGATAAACAAATATTTTTTCATTTGTTTTTATAGTTTTTTTTAATTAATTAACAATTTTTTTTTTCATATGGCCCAGCTACTGCAATTGATCATAATTTAATTTTTTACCATAATCTTGTTTAGGACGACCTGGTGCCGTGTGCTCTGAACGTGACGTCCTTGCTGATGGTGCTGGGAGTGGCGGCCATGCAGTCTGTGTTCAACATCATCATCAGTATTGTAAGTGTCAACTTCATACAACCCGGTGCCGTGTGCGCTGAACGTGACGTCATGCTGATGGTGCTGGGAGTAGCGGCCATGCAGTCTGTGTTCAACATCATCATCAGTATTGTAAGTGTCAACTTCATACAACCCGGTGCCGTGTGCGCTGAACGTGACGTCATGCTGATGTTGCTGGGAGTGGCGGCCATGCAGTCTGTGTTCAACATCATCAACAGTATTGTAAGTGTCAACTTCATACAACCCGGTGCCGTGTGCGCTGAACGTGACGTCATGCTGATGGTGCTGGGAGTGGCGGCCATGCAGTCTGTGTTCAACATCATCAACAGTATTGTAAGTGTCAACTTCATACAACCCGGTGCCGTGTGCGCTGAACGTGACGTCATGCTGATGGTGCTGGGAGTAGCGGCCATGCAGTCTGTGTTCAACGTCATCAACAGTATTGTAAGTGTCAACTTCATACAACCCGGTGCCGTGTGCGCTGAACGTGACGTCATGCTGATGGTGCTGGGAGTAGCGGCCATGCAGTCTGTGTTCAACGTCATCAACAGTATTGTAAGTGTCAACTTCATACAACCCGGTGCCGTGTGCGCTGAACGTGACATGCTGCTGATGTTGCTAAGAGTGGCGGCCATGCAGTCTGTGTTCAACATCATCATCTGTTTAGTAAGTATAAATTTTCTATACGTATTAAACTAGTACTTGGCGTCTTCATTCACGGGAAAGTTTTCAAAAAAAAAATATCAGAGTGTTCAGCCACAATGGAAGTGCGGGTGTGGGGCGGGTGCGGCGCGGAAATCTCAAACAAAAGAATTTCCTTTGAGTGTCCTCAGTGGGCACGTGGGCGCGGGAAGCGGCGCGGACAGCTTGACGCGGAACGCGTGCGGACAGCTTGATGCGGAACGCGTGCGGACAGCTTGACGCGGAACGCGTGCGGACAGCTTGACGCGGAACGCGTGCGGACAGCTTGACGCGGAACGCGTGCGGACAGCTTGACGCGGAACGCGTGCGGACAGCTTGACGCGGAACGCGTGCGGAAAGCTTGACGCGGAACGCGTGCGGACAGCTTGACGCGGAACGCGCGCGGACAACTCATGCCATAGTGAGTTCACACAAGTGACCACAGTGAGAGCGCGGGCGGCAAGCAGCAATTCGTGCGGGATGTTGGCAGTGATGAAAAATATCAATACACACAAAAATACAAATCCCTTTAGAAAATATTAGTATAGATAAATATATTTTTTGCCTTTGAAACTCAAATGAAGTCTCTATGTTCAGTTACTGGGTGTGGTTGGTCGGCGCAACATGGTGCTGGTGGTGACGGCGCTGTGCGGCGTGAGCGGCATCCTCGTGAACTTGGTGCCCAACGCCATCGGCAGCGCCGTGCTCTTCATGGTGCTCGTGCTGGGCGTCGTCGTCGTGGGTTTATATACCACCATCATCGTGGCGCTGTTCCCTACGCATTTAAGGTAGACTTTATTATGGGTACACTTTTGTTGTTGACTCATCATCACCATCATCATCATTTCAGCCGATACACGTCCACTGTTGGACATAGGCCTCCCCCAAGCGTCGCCACATCGAACGTTCCTGTGCGTCCCGCATCCATCGGTTCCCCGCTACCTTCACCAGGTCATCGGTCCACCTTGTAGGAGGCCTTCCAACGCTGCGTCTTCCGGTACGCGGTCGCCACTCCAAAACCTTTCGGCCCCAACGGCCATCTGTTCTGCGAGCAATGTGCCCTGCACATTGCCACTTAAGTTTGGCAATTCTTTGTGCTATGTCGGCAACCTTAGTTTTCCTGCGGATATCTTCATTTTTTATTCCATCACGCAAGGAAACCCCGAGCATAGCCCTTTCCATTGCTCTTTGGGTGACTTTAAGCCTTCTGATGAGGCCCATTGTGAGCGACCACGTTTCGAAGACATATTATGTCATCACTGGCAACATGCACTGGTTAAAGACTTTCGTCTTGAGACACTGTAGTATGTTGGACGAGAAGATACCGCGTAGCTTCCCGAACGCTGCCCAACCGAGTTGGATTCGACGGTTGACCTCTTTCTCGAAGTTAGACCTACCCAACTGGACTGTCTGTCCGAGGTAGACGTAATCGTCCACAACTTCGAGTCTAGAGTCACAGACCTTGATAGATTGTCTTGTTGTTGTTGACTAACATACAAAATCGTCTTTGACTAACATCTAAAAGTCCAAACGATGGCCGTGGGCGTGGGCAAAGTTGGCCTTCACGGCCTCGCACCCAAACGGACCTCACACAAGCGAGGGCTCTTTATGAACGAGGGATTTTTAATAATTGTTAGGCTCGCGTTCAACCACTATTACGCCTGATGGTAAGCGATGATGTGGTTCACACTGGGTAGCGACAGTCGCTGTCTCGTTTTCGAATTTATAAAAAAAAATGGCTCGCTGTTGCGCCTTCGCCCACGCCTAAATTAGTCCACGCTACGCCTCTGCTCGCACGCGAAGAGTGCCGTACTACAATATTAAAATCAAGCAATAAACGCAAAAACGTCGTCTCTCGTAGTAACCTTTTTTTGTAACTTTACTTTTTTTTGTTTTTTTTTTACTTTATTTTAATGTTATTATTTGTCGTTGTAGCGGCAATAGAAATACACATTCTGTGAAAATAAGCTGACAGACGAACGGACGGACAGACAGACAGACAAACGGACGGACAGCGAAGGCGTAGTGGCGTAATAGTGCGTACCATTCCCTGAACCACCGTTAAAAAGGAAGGATCTTCCTACCAGACGGGTATCGTGTCTAGTCCGGACAACTGCCCGATAGTTAATTTCGGACGGTTGTATTGTTCTAATTGCACGATGCAGGATAGATAAACCTGACACCTAAGTGTTAGTTAAACAATTTACTTATTATGTACTTTTTCCAGGGCCTTGGCAATAGCACTTCCCATGACGTTTGGACGTATCGGCACGTTTGCTTCCATCCAGATCCTCAACTTGATGTTGGCGAACAGCTGCGAAGCTGGCTTCTACCTCTTCTCTTCACTCTTCGCAGGTAACTCTTTCAGTTTCACTCACTCCACAGAATTCGACCACTTAACTCCACTAACTATCACTACACTTCCCTAATGTTTTCACTAAATTAGTAGTGTTTAGTATCTAGCAGTAAAGACGCGGTTCTAGGCTCGACAAAAATCATACTGCCGCTTTCTTAGAAGATATTTTTTTCATAAAAGAAGTTTTCCTCTAACAAGGTTACCCTCACTTCCTAATACAGCGCGTACAGCTAATAAGTGGAATTCCCTGCCAGAGTCTGTGTTTCCTGATAGCTATAACCTAGGGGTATTTAAGTCAAGACTGAATAGATTGCTTCTAGGCAAGTGTGTTTCATCGTCGGCCACATCATCGCTTACCATCAGGTGAGATTGTGGTCAAACGCGAGCCTATCCATAATAAAAAAAGTAATGTACCTATAATCGTGGGCCCAACGGGCAGTCTGTTTAATTTGTATGATTTACTTCATCACCAACCTAATCAGGCACTTTACTTTTTGTTATTGTCGATGGGCTGGCGTTTGACCACTATCTCACCTGATAGTAAGTGATGATGTGGTCTACGATAAAGCACGCCTGCCTAGAAGTACCTAAATTACTCATTCTTGATTTAAAAACACCACCAGACCAACCACCGTCTTTTCTCCAAACTCTGGGTTAGAGCTATCAGAAAACGCAGACTCCGGCAGGGTATTCCGCTCCTTAGCTATACTTACGATAAATGTGTTCCCAAATCGTTTTGTACTTTATTTAATATACCTACTGTGAAGGAAAATATTTTAAGCAAGCCGGTTTTCCTTAGAATCATAAATTAGGGAGCACGGCAGTAACCACCAAGGCAAGCAAAATTTGGCTCGGCCGTAACATTCTTTTCTCGAAACAGTTCAGGCCATTTTCGATCCCCTATTTAACTTCGTTGTGTATAAAACTAGAAGCCTGAATTTCAGTCAATCTAAATTATCAACGGCCCTTAAGTATGGACTGAATAAATTAAGCGACTTGCTATTTCACAAATCTCACAACATTTTACGGTAGAAAAACTGAGTTGCGTGCTTTGGTTTTACTACAAATTATGTTTTTGATAGCATTTTTCTTACGAGAAGATGGCCTACATTACAGTATAGAAGTGGGAACGTTGTGGGATGATATTATGTGAGCTGGTAACAGTAAACAGGACGATGTTTAAAATGTAGGAGTTAAATGAAGTGTTTTTTTCTTGTGTTCCAGCATCGGCAATAGTTGCATCGTTCCTGCCCGACGACCGCCGCCTACCAAGACCAGCTCCACCACCAATAACAAACGGAGAAGCTGTTCAAAAGAATCAATGAAAAACAAATGTACCCAAGATGTAAATACATTGGCTTATTTAGAGTTATTTTTCAGGAGGGGGCTGGCCCCTAATATACCTGATTTTTGTGTGAAGTTAACAGTATTGTGAACCGATTTTAAAAGAGGAGGTTCTATGTCCGGCTGAATGTATATTTTTGAGTGTATTATAGCATTTCGAATTGTTAGTCCCTAGGCCATATTGGGCTGGGCCCTAGATCATACTGGCGTGGGCCTTCGACCATACTGGGCTGGGCCCTAGACCATACTGAAGAGGGCTCTAGACCATACTGGGCTAGGCCCTAGACCATACTGGGCTAAGCCCTAGACCATACTGGGCTAGGCCCTAGATCATATTGGCGTAAGACTTAGACGATACTGGGCTGGGTCCTACACCATACTGGGGTAGGCTCTAGACCAAACTGCGGTGTGCCCTAGACCATACTAATGTAGTCCCTAGGCCTTACTAGGGTGGGCTTCAAACCATACTAGGGTAGGCCTTAGGCCATACTAGGGTGGGCCCTAAGCCATACTAGAGTGGGCCCTAGACCTTATACGCTTCGCCTATGTGTAAATGTATCACATAGCTACTAAGTTTAGGATTATTTTAATATGTTACGATGATAATCATGTAGGAAAAAAATATAAGATTGTAAATACATAAATGACTGTTTTTTTACCTTCAACACCGTCTCTGTCCTTGTTATTCGAAAAACTGGAACGAAATAAAACACTTGGTGCAATTCTCAAATTACTTAGAGATTTCAATTACATCTATGGAAACATCTATTGGATTTTTATGTGCTCCAAGGAAGTCTGTCTGTTCGGCCACTTCTTGTCTTCTCCAAATTATAATGACGAACTTGCGAACTTGTACAGACAACCATTTATTTCGGAGTGAAAAATCCTCATGGGTGTCCTCTGCCCTCGTCCTAGGGTGGCTAGAGGGATCTGTCAGACTCATACTGGCTGAAACCACCCCGGTGTACCCTCGCACACTTGTATCAAAGGTGCGACTTCTGCTGCCTTGGATTTAGTGTTAGCCAGTTACCCTCGGATCTTGTCCCGTATTGGGGAGTGATCTAAGAGAGGCGCACATTGAACCCTTTGTGCCACCATCTCGGGCCCAGATTTATGTCCCCGTCGAACCTGAAGGGTTTTTAGGGGGGGTAGGACGAAGTCATTGATGCCATTGATGGCCCATCGCATACAACCTTTCCTCAACTAACATTTATCACTTATAGCATAAGCAGGTACCTACTGTTTTACTGTCCAGCGGTAACTACCTACTAGAAAACCGACTCGGAGGTGGTGGAAAGGATCTTGAGTCTGGTCCTGGTTGGTTTTTAAGAGCTCAACTAAAAACGTCATCAAAGTCAATAGAATTCTTGTCTACACGCACCAGAAAAATCATTGACCCTTCTAAAAGAAGCCCTGAAGAAGTTCTTGTAGCGCAGGGAGCTAATAAAGAATAGCTGCAATTTATTTTGGCCATAAATTTTTGGTGTATGGTAACACGGTGGCTGCTTCTAAACTTGCTCCGCACCAAGGCCGAATACGGTGGAGCCGCGCACAGACAAGGCAGACCTCCACCGTATGCTCCAATGCTCCAGTGAGTCTTCGGGAAATCCACACGTAATATATAACAACCAGGCGTTTTTTCCCAACGAATTTGAAACAAGAACCTCCTGAAACAACTGTACTCAAAAGCGCCGTGGGGAAAGTGAGGACGCCGTGGCACCTCTCTAACCACTCCCTATTTCATTAAACCCCAAGCGAACGCTGGCGTTCGTACTGTCATTGTATTTCTATTGTGTCTCCCCTCGAGCGCCGATTGTACATACGTCTGTACAACTTGGATGTCCTTGAAAAATGCTTAATTTTCGTGTTTTCCCCAAGTTTATATAGGGTGACTGGTAATTAGTGAACGATACTTAAACACGTGATTGTGCTCATGATAACCAACAACTTTTACTATGGAAACAAACCTGAAATCGCAAAAAAAAATCAGCTGTTCCGTACATTTATGTTTTTTCGCGATTTCGGCTTTGCTCCCATAATAAAAATTTGGTTTCTATACATATTTTTCTATATAGGTACCTAGGTATATTATATTATTTGTTTTTACTAGAAAAATCCAAAAAAGTTTATTTTTATTTTTTTGGTGATTTACGTAAACAGTGCAGTTTTCCGGGTCAATGAACCCCTGACGCTCGAGGGGGCACTTGACTAGGTATTAAGAGGCTCAAGAGGCAAAGACAAAGATGGCACCGACAGAGCAGGTCAGCAATAGTATATAAATAGTGTTCTAGTTTCATTCTGAAATTATGAAAATGCAAGTCACCTCACTGCAGAATGCAGTCCATTTATTTGGCTCTTGTATAAAAAGAGACTAAAAGACTCAATGAAATTGGAAAACTGCTTCGAGAGAAATTAAAAATATATAGAAACTTTTTATAAATACCTACTTAGACTCGTACACTTACTTTCTCAGCTTCGGCCAAAGCTTCGGCCAATCTTTTAAAAAAAATTAAAAAGTTTACGAAGATAGCTAAAAGCAGCAAATGACAAGACATTTCTGACATATTGGCAGCTGTCTTCGTAAACGCGCTCCCAGTGCTTGTCACACTCGGTTATCAAAAAGTCGTCGTGATAAAGATTTCTATCAGTTGAAAGTGAATTATACTCTAAATTAAAAACATCGATCGCGGGCGGCGGCTGTACCCCGCAGAGCAACGTCCAAGGACATCAGCTGTTTATAAAGGTGACAATTATTTGATAATAGACTCGTCCTTGTAACGTCGACGAGGCGACGAGGTGGGCTATCGCATTGATTTTTCTATAAACCGAGCTAGTAAATATTGGTTAACGCTCGTTAATCAGTATAAGATGTCTTAGAGGTTAACGGTGTCGGCCGTATAAACATTCGGCCGTGTTCGGTGGAGGGAGGCACATAAAAGTGACCAGTTTCATAGCCTTCAGTGTGTAAGGCAGTTTCAGTTAAATTAAACATTTCCAAAACCTTTAAGAACAAATTTGAGTGGTCATTAAAAGTAAGTAGATAACCGAATAAATTACAGACTAAGTTAATACAGGTCCGAAAAGTAAAGAATATAAACATAATATTCAGTTTGTGTTATACCACAGAATTAAAGTTTTGTTGGTGCCTATTAGATCTAATCAAATGTAACATGTGGTGTGATTTCTGATTGTTTTGATAAATAAATAATAATATGATGATGATGATATGATTTATGAATCAGTGTTTAATTGAGTACAATAAATAGATATGGCATTTATCTTGATGATTTCCAATTAGATTAAATATGACTTACTTTTCTTAGTAAGTTAGTGATATCTATTATGTATGTACGGACTACTTAAAACAAGACTGTTTTTTTTTTTAAATTATTCTTGTCATGTAAGTAATCAGTCATGTGGACTATAAACAGATGAGATGTAGTCTGGACGGTATAAGACTGGTTGACAGTGTCATTGTCTGTTTCAAATTATGGTAATTTATTGATGTAAAGAATACACAAAACACAAACCCCTAAAATAAATTTTAAAAGTCACAAGGTTAGTTTTTGTTGCTCGAATAATATTAGATAATATTATAAGTAATATAATATTATATTATAAGTTTGAGATTCTGTTGTGATGACAAAATTAAACTTCTAGACTCTGCATTACAGAATGCTAGAAAATTTTAATCAAATGAACAATAAACAAAAACAATTTGTTTTATGTTAGTTTAAATTACTAAATAAAAGAACTCACTTTAAAATATATTTTTCCTACATCTAAAGCCAGACGTCATCAACATTTTCCTGCCCTTTTCCCATTCTATCCTGTAAACAGGCACTAGCACTGACTCCCTGTTCTTTTGTATCACTCCTCACATAATCCATTCATCTTTTGTTCAGCCTCACTTGCCCTCTCTGGCTATCCACACGTAAATTTTAAACATAATTCTTTTAATAACATTAATTTTATCCCTCCTTTTCACATGACCACACATACTTCTTTAGAACCAGACAATAATAAATAATATTAAAAATAACTCAAAGTTTAATAATTAAAATATCATCACCCATATGTAAATCAACAGTAAAATTTACATACTAAACAAAGGATGTCACAACGGAACCAATTGTTTGTCTAACGTGAAATCCCACAAGAGCTAAGCTTAATCAAGGTATATCAAGTGACCGTTGATCCATTTTAAATTTAGGTAATCCTGTTATCATAATACATGTGCCACTCATGCAGCACCGAAGTTCTATTATTGAGTTCAGATGCAATTGATCTTTTATAGAGTGCGTATATGTGTAACGTTATTACATCATATTAGTTAGTGTCTGTTAAGTGTTTGAGGTTATCTAAGAAATAAGGATCTTGCCGGAGTCTGTGTTTCCTGATAGCTGTAACCTAGAGGTCTTTAAGTCAGGAGTGAATAGGTTACTTCTAAGCAAGCGTGCTGCATTGTCGGCCACATCATCGCTTTCTATCAGGTGAGATAGTGGTCAAATGCAAGCCTATCAAAAATAATTAAAACAAAATCTACTCCTAAGCTGCCCTGTGGTCGATGAATATAGGATAAAGTACTACAGAAACCCAGGTACCCTCTGTGAGCTCGGGTGTCGCCACTGTGCGGGACGCCCGGAGGACACGGTGGAGCACACAGTCGAGGTGTGCCCTGCTTGGGCGGAGCATCGCCGTTCCCTCGTGGGGGCGATCGGCGGCCGCCACCGCCACCGGATTCCGATCCCGATTTCCGGCCACCGTAGGCGCGTGCTTGCGGACAGTAAGTAATGGGTAGCTCGCTGTCCGGCCGTCCGGTAACTGTCCGGACCAAGCTCAAGTCGACGGCGCGCACTGTTCCCGTGCGCCTCAAGGAGTTGTTAGCAACAGCAGGGGCTCAGATGGGTCGAAGTCTACTGGGGCCAGGGTTAGTTTCGAAAGACAGCTCGAGCCCCGGTATGAAGACTAGAAGGAACGGGGTGGGTCTTTTAGTCAGTAAGAGTCTGACACTATCTCCTACTCCGCCCAAGAGCGGGGGTTGTCATTGGATGATTTTTTCCCACCATAGAAAAAGGTACCCTCTGTGAAATGGACACTAACACCAAGGTGCTACTGACACATTTGTCCCACCCATACGTAAAACACGCGCTTTAGTCGTGAATTTGCGGATACCAACCCAAAAAACAGTACAATACAATAAGTGTTTGATAAGTATATTGTCTAAGAGTACCATTTCTATCAAGAGAGTATAATAGTAAAGTGAATTGTGTTCTGTCAGTTTGCTTATTACATATCAAGATCTTAGTAGTTCGTTGTTAGAGAGTTTTTTTTTTATATCTTTGATGACCTTTGTAAAAACAATCTTGAACTATTTTTAGAACAGAAGGCTGTTCCAAAAATAGTTCAAGATTCTTTTACAAATTCTCATTAACCTGGCCAACAGTTACATCATTTGAAAGAGTTACTATGACCCTGGATCGCAAAGGGTAAATGAATAAACACAGATGGGTTTAAGTCAGTAAAAGCTTGACACTGCCATTCACTCCATCCAACAAGAGATTGAATGATTTCCCACTTAAAAAAAGGCATGAAAACAGTTTTTTTTTAAGTTTATATTTCTTAATAATGTATAGTATTGAACATAATGAACATGCAGTAAAATATTATTTACAAATGTAAATGATATGTGAAGAAAACAAATAGAGATATTAATATTCTCCAAACTCATCAATTTTAATACAAGACAAGAGAACTTAATCACGATTTTTTTTCCACAGTTCAATATCAAAATACTAGTCCAAGATGGCGAGTAGTACCTGGGAGGAGTTCTTCGCTGTCCACCTGCCGCCTCCAGACTTTGAAGACAACCGCTCTCTGCTGAAGGAGTTCTGTGAACGCCATGACCAGTACGGGAACAAAATTGTGCTGGTCACTGTGAGTACTTTACTGATGTTCTCACTTGTGTATCAAATACTAGCTTTTTCTCGCGACTTTGTCTGCATACATAAAATATAGCCTATGTCACTCGGGAATAAATCAACTTTCTATCGCTGAAAAATTGTAGCAGTCGGACCAGTAGCCTGATTCACGTAAAATCAAACAAGCCAAATATCGTTGAAGTTTCATAGTCGTTCGATCGAAGTCCTATCTAAAAGCGGTATTCACGATCTAACGACTTATTTCCAGTTACATTAATAAGTATTCTACCAGGATAATGTATCTAATACAAACTTTTTTTTAAATCGACGAATTTCAAACGACTTTAAAATCGGTGTCGTTCAAACTCGATTGATGGATGTGAATACGGAAATGGTCTAAACGACTAAATCGCTACGATATCGTTACGGTTTTCATTACGTGAATCGGGCTACAGTACTTCCAAAGATTACCTCCTACAAACAAAAAAAAAAAATCTTTACCTCTTTATTATATTAGTGTAGATGTAGATTCGTATTTAATAAACATACAACTTAACACTGATCTGCAAAGTACTAAAACTTTGGAAAAGAATCATGCTAGGATTTCTATGAAATCTGGGCCCACCTTCCAATAGCTACCTAACAACTAAATTAGCGAGCTTTGTAGGGACTAAGATTTGGAATTATTAATGCGTCAAAATAATACTGCGTCGCTTGAGCTGCAAGAACGTTGAACATATTATATATACGCTTACATTAGGCCGAAAACGAACTCAAAAATTCAATCGAACGCTGCTAAGTTTTACTAAAATGTATTACACAGATTATTTATTTATTAAGGACCTCCAACAAAGGTTGTACACACACAAGTAAAAATAAATACATTTTCAGTTTTATGTTAGTGCACTCCCTCAACTATAGGAGGCCATATTATAATCTGGAGTATAGACAATTTAAAACTGAAATAAGAAATATACTTCTGACTAAAGTTTACTACTAAACTAACACAAATTAAAACATATACTATACTCAATCTAAAAACTACAGATATTATTTAATTAAAAAAAAAAAATAAGTTTACAAAAATATTCTATCTGAGCATAGTGTTCAGCTTGAGATATGTAGGTAGGTGTTTAATTTCCTGATTGTTACCCATCTCCCAATCTAAATCAACTAGTTACTTATGTGCCATATTTCTGCTCATAACATTTCTGCTAGCACTTAACGTAATGGTGAGATCTCGCTAAACTAGGTTAATCATATTAAATGCTAGTATAGCTTTTCAGTAGTAGGCAGTTGTTTGTACAACTTTTTACTGTAAATTCAACATAATATTTTGAAGTGAGACTGTCATAATAGGTACAAGTATTTCTAACATTCAGGTTGGACTGCAGGATTGTTAGATAGTGTCTTATATCGATAAATATTACAAACATTCAGATTGGACTGCAGGATAATTCGGAAGTGTCACCGCGTCCCTGAATCGCAAAGAGAAATTGAACAACTGAGCGAAGGAACATTTTTTTTTTCTTTATTATTGATAGGCTCGTGTTTGACCACCATCTCACCTGATGGTAAGCGATGATGTGGTCGACGATGGAGCACGCTTGCCTAGAAGTAACCTATTCACTCTTGACTTAAAGACCCCTAAGTTGTTGTTGTTATGTTGGTATAGTTATGAGTGGGTTTCATTAAAATCTGACACCAAAAATCATAACAAGTTCTGATGGAGGAGCAAAGTTATTTGATGATTTCCCACCTCAAAAAGTTCCCTGTTTACTTATGTATTGGTGCACCTTTGATATATGTCAGCAAAGATATGTCAGCAAAGCGTAGGGACCCAGCAGGGTCGATGCCTTATAGGGGCCACGCAAAGGGCAATTGAAACACACTTGGTGTGGATCAGTAAGGCGATTGTCACACTGCCACGCATCACGCTGCATGTTGCGTGTCAACGCACTTACGCGCGAACTTGCGGGAGTACAGATCTGCATTATCATGCGGGTTTTTTTATGCACTCACGCGCGTAGTTGCGTTTTGTGGACTCATTTCATCCAAAATCACGCACGGCACTACGAGACTCAGTGTGCCATACTTTGCGACTCGCCCTGCACCCACGCGCGTGTGGTGTGCACATGTTTCTCCGCTTGTAGGCGTGATCCGTGATCTGAATGAACGCGCGTGGATGCATTTTCTGCGTTTTGTACTGTGCGTGTTTTCTATACAATTTGACATACTCACAAGCAACGTTAAAACACGCATTCACGCGCTACGCTGCGTGGTGGCAGTGTGATATTCGTCTAAAAGTCGATCACAACCTTTCACGTAGAGTGAGACAAATGATTGTATTATTTCATTGCCAATACACCAAATTCCAAATATTTTTATTTCACATAGGCCTACATGGGCACTTATAAAACGTCAGAAGCTAGTGCACGGTTCCAAATTGGTCGTTACCTAAAGTCTATGTATATATCGATGCCTAAATTATATCAGGTGTACTACAGAAGTGCCTATTCCGCAGCAGATCCTGGCTCTTGGCATTTTTTGCCGCGTAGACTTTATCTACCCTTTCGATCTCGCAAAATTGAGGTCAACAGCGGAACACTTCATAAAAAAAGACCCTTAAAAACCTGACAAGTGCGAGCGCACGAATGGCTCCGTACCGTCCGATCGTAGCAAAAAACGACAAAAAAAAAAGTTTCCTGTATGGGAGTCTCCTTAAATATTTATTTTATACTGTTTTGAAATATATATTTATTGTTATAGCGAAATTACATCATCTGTGACAATTTCAACTGGCTAATTATCACGGATCATGAAACACAGCCTGGTGACAGACAGCGGTGTCTTAATAATAGGGTCCCGTTTTACTCTTTGAGTAAGGAACCCTAAAAATGCTAATTTCCGTTTTTTTCGTCTGTGAAGTACGGCTCAGGCTATTAAGTAATTACGCAAGGTGGCTGAATATCGGCCTTGACCTATACCTTAACGACGTCGGCGCGAGATACCGCCATTATCTTGAGGGAATAACGCGCCAAATGTTGGGAATATGTCACGGACTCATGGGCCGAGGTCTAGACTAGAAACTTTGTAATGCTAGTATTTGATGAGCCGATACTGAAATTTCGGGGGAAAAATGGATACGAAAACGGAGTTATACACGGTGGGATTGCACCCAAGCATCAGATTTTATTATAAAAAAAAAACTTATAGAATAGTATCCGGCCGAAGACTGCACAAACTTTTACAGAATCTGTATTATGAAAATTCAATTTAAAAAGACCGCTACCGTTATCTAAACATGAATGATCAATATTTTTGTTGTGGGATATCATCCTCCTCCTCTCTGCGAAGCGACAAGGCGTGTCAAACTTTTACTGACTATAGAATAACTGGTTTTTTGTGTTCTGCAGTAACCGGATTTGATAACTTACATATAACATACAAACTCACGCCTCTTTTGTATAAAAACTTCAGAGTGCCTACCGAAGTAGGTATCTTCTATGGCTCTAGGTTATAGAATAGGTACTCAGCCACATTTTTATCAAGCCTATGTCTGCCGGTTAGAGCAGCGGTGGTTGTCCCAATGGTAACGGTTCCAACTTACGAGTAGTAGATCGCGGGTTCAAACCCAGCCAGGCGCATTACTTTGTATAATTTATTTCATCACCACTGCAATTAAACCGGTGAAGGAAAACATCGTGAGGAAACCGGCATGTCCTAGAATCCAAAATTCGAAGACATTTGTGACATCCATCAACCCGCACTGTGCCTGCGTGGTGGATAACGGCCCATTCCCTCTCTACGAGAGGAGGCCTGAGTCCCAGCAGTGGGAAAATTATAAGGCTAGTTAATACTTAAATAACTAGTGATGTATAAGATACCCTATACAAAGTATCTGAAATACAAGATGTAAGATACTTTACAGAAAAGTATTTGAGATACAGATAAAAGTAGTTTTCTGAAAAGGTATTTGAAATACAAGATACAAAATACCTATCTTTAAAATACTTTTTAAAGATAAAATACTTTTGTAAGGAAACAACATTTAATTGAACTTAAGTTTATTTATTCGAGAAAACAATTTAGACAAAATATGGATAAAACATACTGATTAAGTCTCAATTTTAATAAGGTATTAAAATTGAGACGTTTTTTTTGTAATAAGGCATTAAAATTGAGACTTAATCATTATGTTTTAGTTGAGATTTGAGTAAAACTAATTCCTCAAACATACTGTCGCTCATCTTCCTTCGATGAGGCCTCATGATCATGCTCATGATGATGATGGGACATCTTAGACGATGACAATTGTAGGACGATAGTGTCGCCATCTGTCATTTTGGACCCCGACAATGTCGACAAAATTTTAAAATAACGCGCTGCGTTCCGTTTCGTTCGGAAACAAAAACTGCGAAGTTTATTTTAGTAAAAGTATCTTAGGGAACAAAGTATCTTTTTTTTTTTTTTTTTTTTTTTATGGTGGGAAAAAATCATGCATTGACATCCCCCGCCCTTGGGCGGAGCGGGAGATAGTGTCAGACTCTTACTGACTAAAAGACCCACCCCGTTCCTTCTAGCCTTCATACCGGGGCTCGAGCGCCCTTTCGGATAACCCTGGCCCCAGTAGGCTTCGACCCGGCTGGGTCCCTGCTGTTGCTGACAACTCCTTGAGGCGCGCGGGAACAGTGCGCGCCGTCGACGACTTGGGCTTGGTCCGGACAGTTACCGGACGGCCGGACGGTGAGCTACCCACTGCTCACCGTCCGCAAGCCCGCGTCTACGTTGGCCGGAAATCGGGATCAGAATCCCGGCGACGGCGGCGGCGATAACGCCGTTGCCTGATGCGTTCGGCCTCCTCCTTTGCGAGCATTACTGCTTCGCAGAAGTCGGCGACCGCCTGCCACTCCTCCTCGCTCCGGACCATGGCCTCAACCAAGGCCCGGCGCGAGAGGTCTCCGCCGCCGATCGCCCCCACGAGGGCACGGCGATGCTCCGCCCAAGCAGGGCACACCTCGACTGTGTGCTCCACCGTGTCCTCCGGGCGTTCCGCACAGTGGCGACACCCGGGCGTCACTTCCGCATGAATCGAGTGCAGGAATCTCCCGAACGAACCATGTCCGGTGAGTACCTGTGTCATGCGGAAGGTAAGGACGCCGTGAGTTCTTTCCAGCCACGCCTCAAAGAGGGGACTTACCGCCATGAGAACAAAGTATCTTCAAAATACTAAGATAACAGGAAAATATATCTAAATATAAGATACAAAAAAAAAAAAAAAGTATTTGAAATACAAGATGCAAATACGTATTTTGTATCTTGTATCTGTATTTCAGATACTTTTATCTAAGATACGTCATTTAAAATAAGTATATCTCTGCCGGTTACCCTAAAATAACGAATCAACGCAGTGAATTATTGAGCCGGCGATATAAACAATAAATATTGTAAATGTAGCAAAGCTCGCGTTAGACTCACGAGTCCCAGAGGACATCTTTATTTGTAGTTGTGGCTATAACTCGGCGGCGTTGCGTGTCTAGACGCAGTGAATGGAAGTCCCCGGAGGCGTGGAGCGCTCACACGTAGCTGTAAGTGGCGCTGTGTTGCCGGCTACTAACGCTTTCATGCACGGATTCATTTATAAATTATGTCAGTACATTATTGCCTCCCTAACGTGTTTAAAAACTAGCTTGGGTTCGGCTTCTAGTCTGACTGCGGCTGAATACCCGAAAGATAGCGCTAGCTTTCGCATCTCTCGACCAGCGTGGTCTGTGCACTGGTACGGGAAAAGCCACTCTTGGTTATGGGCATTAAAATCCCTTAGTAACACCAATTGGGCAGAAGAGTACCGCTGCTGAACCCTGATGCCTCCTGATCTCCGCTGTGCGAGCGGTAGACACAAACGTAATTTAATTTATCTAGGCCTGTGTCCACTAAAGTCCAAAGTGTCGATGACTTGGAGTCCTCAAGGTTACGGAGACACATACATACACCCACACGTGGTTTGAAATGGTGCTCCAAGGTAAACCCTGGGTAAGAAAGGTACAACACGTCGGACGGACCTCTGATCTGCGTCTCCGATAGTAAGAAGAGAGCTGGTTTTTCAGTCTCGAAGTGGTGGTGGACTGCGACGAGATTGGAGTGCAAGACCACGAGGTCTGCAATCTAATCTCGTCGCAGTCTAGTCAGTCTCTCACAAAGAGCACCCCACTCACATACGAATGTTAGTGGAGTGCACTTTGTAAGAGAAGGAGAATGTTTTCATGCGATTTTCAAGTCAATCTATTTATTTAAAACTTAAAAGATTTGTAATATTGATCCATATCACTATAAGATGTTGCAAAAAGTCCCTCAAGTAGGGACTGAATAAATTAACCGACTTGGTATTACATGGATCTCACAACTTATTACGGCAGAAGAACTGAGTTGCTAGCCTTGTTTTTTTGACAAGTTATGTTTTTGATGGCATCATATTTTCCATTCCGTTTCCAGTCGGGCGGCACGACAGTTCCCCTCGAGCACAACACGGTGCGTTTCGTGGACAACTTCAGCGCGGGCACCCGGGGCGCGTCTTCGGCCGAGCACTTCCTGGAGCAGGGTTATGCAGTCATCTTCATGCATCGCCAGAAGTCACTGGAGCCTTTCACCAGACACTTTACTGGACAGAAGCTGCTGGACATGCTTGAGATCCAGGATCGAGGACCTAATACTACGATTTCGGGTGAGTTGGTTTGTTTTATGCTGCCTTTCTAGCCATGATCTACACGCATTGTCACAAACATCTTGAGCTCTTCACTAGGCTCTTCACCAGACAGAAGTTGCAATCATACTAGAGATCCAGAATCGAGGACCTAATACTTCAATTTCAGGTGCATTGGTTTGTTTAATGCTACCTGTAATTTTCATGGATCTCCATGCATCGCCAGAAGTCGCTAGAGCATTCACCAGGCCTTTCACCATACAAATTCCCTGGAGCCCTTCACCGGTCACTTCACTGGACAGAAGCTGTTGCACATACTTGAGATACAGGATCGTAGGCCTAATATTTTGTACTGTTACTGTCTTTAACTTTGTGTTTGTAAACGTTGTAATGTGTCTGTCTCGAACAAAGCGTTTTCTATTCTATTCTAATCTCTGGTGAGTTGGTATAGTAAAGCGTTTTCTATTCTATTATAATCTCTGGTGAGTTGGTATAGTAAAGCGTTTTCTATTCTATTATAATCTCTGGTGAGTTGGTATAGTAAAGCGTTTTCTATTCTATTCTAATCTCTGGTGAGTTGGTATAGTAAAGCGTTTTCTATTCTATTCTAATCTCTGGTGAGTTGGTATAGTAAAGCGTTTTCTATTCTATTATAATCTCTGGTGAGTTGGTATAGTAAAGCGTTTTCTATTCTATTCTAATCTCTGATGAGTTGGTATAGCAAAGCGTTTTCTATTCTATTCTAATCTCTGGTGTTATGCTACGTTCTTGACCGTGATCTTCTTATGTCATCAATGTCAGAAAAAGATAATGCGAAAACTCGTCTATGATCACGATTAGACCAGAAACACGATGAAGAATTTTAACAATTTATTTCTCAGATCATACAATCCATTGTTGTTAGTAAAAACATACACACACTTACAAATTAGTGTTAGTACATATACTTCTGTCAATTAATAAATAAATTCAATTACCATGTCAATGTCGATAATAATAATTACATCATATAAAACAAATAATAATAAAAATTACAAAAAACATTCACACCACAGACTAACATTACATCTGGGCACGGTTTGAGGGCAACACTTACGTCCTCGTCCGATATTAAGGGACAGGTCTTCGCAAACTTTAAGGTCTTGCTCAGTAGACTAAACTGAACAACCTACAAGAGATTTTATCTGGGAACGACAAAAAATCCGCCTCTCAAACAAACTGTCCAATCAAGTTTATAATTTTGCATGGAATTAGGCCGATTTTTTTTTCGTTCCCAGAAAAAAAATATGTTGTAGAAGGTTGCTCAGTTACTAAGCAAATCCTTAAAGTTTGCGTATTCTTGTCCCTTACACTCTGTATAAGGCCATCAGTCCTATCCGCAACTGTTTTTAAGAGACTTGGAGCTGCTCCACACCAGCCCCATCAGGGATGCGATACCCTTTTGCTTTTTCGCTTTTTATTAACGCTATCCTCTTACGTTCTCCAGTGAAGCCCGACAGCGTGGATGTGCTAGCCCCCGTGCTGCTCCGCTACAAGGCGGCGCACGCGGCCGGCGCCATCTTGCACGTCTCCTTCACCACGGTGTCGGAGTACTTCTGGCTGCTGAGGGCGGCTTGCGAATGTCTCGCCAACCTGGGCGCTAGGGCCATGCTGTACCTCGCCGCGGCGGTGTCCGACTTCTATATCCCTAAGGATCGCGTGGTGAGTGATACTAACAAGACATCCTGACTGAGAAACATGAAACATGGATGGGTTTTAGTCTGTAAAAGTCTGACTCTCCCTCTGGCTTCACACAGAGCTGGAAAAGTTATTTGATGCTTTTCCACCCTAAACAAAATGCGACATGCGAGTGTTTAGCCAATCTAGGGGCGAGGGAAATATTTGGCAAACTTTGGCACCCTTTATCCGTTTACCTTGGACTAATCCAACAAATAGTTTCGTGTCCATTTCGCCAGAGTCGTATATTTACGACCAAATACTTCATCTGACTTCGTTTAACTTCTCGATTCCCAGTGTCACTAGTAATTGACAGAAGAGCTGACGAGATGGAGTTTTTGGTCGTAAATATACGACCTTGGCGAACTGAACACGAACATATTTGTCGGATAAATCCAACGTAAGCGATTAAAGGATTAAAATGGCGTGTTCTTAACCCTTTAACCGACTCGATTGAATTTGACGATTGAAGAACCAAACGAGATGGAGTACTCAGTCGCAAAAATACGAGTATACAACCCCGGCCAATTGGACACGAAAATAATCGTCAGGCCAATGTGACGTAACTCTAAATTCAGAAACCGGGGGACAATCAGCAATTTCTTTAAGTATACTTCTGATATTCATACCTTTCCCAGCCTACCCACAAGCTACAATCCGCCTGCGGAGCCCCCATCATCCAGCTGCACCTGGTCCCCAAGATGTTGGCGCCGCTGGTGAGCCTGTGGGTCCCGGAGGCGTACGTCGTGTCCTTTAAGCTGGAGACGGATGAGAACCTGCTCATCCCGAAAGCGAGGGCTGCGCTGGAAAAGTATAAGCATAAGGTAAACCAACCTATATTTTTTTTTAAAGTGTAAATGTCTTTGTGAAAGCTCTCTTCTTAGTCGGGCAGTCTTGTCAGAGTGGTCGTGGCTGTTGATGAACAGGCCTGCGGCGCGCCGCCGTCGTCTGCCTCCAAGGCTGCGGCATGTCGAGCGATGTCTCTCCATTTCTGGCGGTTGTTGGCATCACGCGCACACTATACTGCGGTCACCTGCGTAGCCCTGGTAATAAGATCGATCCAACGAGTCGGAGATCGACCGCGGGCTCTCTTGCCTTCGACGTGACCGTGAACCACAAATCTTTTCATCGAATCCTTGTTTTTGGAGATGCGCCCAAAGAACTTCAGTATGTGAAGTTTGCGTGTCCCCTTTTTCTCACTAGATGGCGCTGAACTTCACATTTTTAGTTTTCGTTAAAAATACCTAAACTTAGATCCAAATGTAAATATAGTGGTTGAGTATCGTCGGATGTTATCCTAGTTTAGTATTTTTGACTTAATTCCGCCATCATCTGTCTACGGAGCCTTAAGGTCTTAGATTAAATACCTATAGATATAGCCAGCGCGTGGCCACACATGAGACAGCACTATAACACTAAAATGAGGTTATTACGTAAACTTTTCCATAAATATGACCACAGAAATACACTTAAAACTTAACTATAGGAGTCTATTTGACATACATACACGAAAACTATTACTTTAATTGCCGAAATTATTCTAAAGACGTAAAAATGGGACGAGGGCAGGAAGAAGAAGAAGAAGATCTAAAGACATAAAAATTTACTCGAGTTGACCTCAAAGTGACAGTGATAGGCCTTTGTTTGGCTCACTTTTCAAAGTGAGCCAAGCAAAAAAGCGGCACGCCGAATGAGAGAGAATGTTATGTTTTGTCTCCAATTCTTATTTGTTTCGTATATATGCTTCTCACTTTCGCACTTCCATAGAGTCGCATGGCTATATGTAGAGGTATATAATCTAAGCTTAAGGTAGATTGTAAGGTTTTGTGTTTTCTGTACTGGGCGATGTGGTCGCTAAGCGACAAAGCCCTTTAATAAAAAAAAAAGACGTGTGGCACTCGGGGACTGCCGCGGTAAAGCTATTGCATAGCATTTTTATCAACTTATGCAATTATAATTATTTATTTATTTTTATTTTATTTATGCAGTATTTTTTTTCCTTTGTTTTTTTTTTCTTTGATATTATTTGAAGTTACACTTTCACACATTGAATTGAATTTTGATTGATTGTTTACTCATTTGTTTTCCTATCGGTCACCACGCTCAAAAAACAAATGAGTGGGGGGGATTGTTAGGTTATTTTCGTTACGGAATTTCTGGATTCGGTCTCCACGCTCAAGGCCCGCGATAGAAGCTATGCAAAAGCTTAAAAAAAAAAATCTGTCTACGGTGGCCACCACTGCTCCCTCTCATACAGAGGAGGCCTGATTCCTAACAGTGAGGACATTATAAGGCCGACTATGCTATGCTTTCTACCATCGGACAACCCGACGTACGCGAGAGTTTACCCTTATAACAACAACTTATATTAGCTGCTAACATCTGTCAGATGGTGGTAGCGAACCTGCTGCAGACGCGCCACCACCGCGTGATCCTGGTGTCGCCCGACATCTCGCAGGAGATCGTGCTCACCAGGGAAGAAGTGCACGCGGGTAAGCATACAAGCTCCTTTTTTATTATCTCCATCTTTTTTTCCCAGTATTTATCGACCGACTGAGTTACTTACTTCTTCTTTACTTCTGTATATTAGCTTCTTCTTTATAGCGTGTCGATGGCAAAACTTAATTCACATGTGTTACATAAGATCTTAAGAATAATTAAACAAGTGCACGTAGACCCTGTCCGGCACAGCCATTTCAGAAAAGAAAGACAATTTTAAAAGAACAGTTACAATTAGAAAAAAAAAAGACGTGTGGCCCTCGGGGACTGCCGCGGTAAAGCTATTGCATAGCATTTTTTATTAACTTATGCAATAGACCTCGCCAACAGCTGCTTAACCCCACCCATCCAAAACCAGACCTCGCCAACAGCTGCTTAACCCCACCCATCCAAAAGCAGACCTCGCCAACAGCTGCTTAACCCCACCCATCCAAAACTAGAACTCGCCAACAGCTGCTTAACCCCACCCATCCAAAACCAGACCTTGCTAACAGCTGCTTAACCCCACCCATCCAAAATGAGACCTTGCCAACAGTTGCTTATCCCCACCCATCCAATACCAGACCTCGCCAACAGCTGCTTAACCTCTTCCATCAAAACCAGACCTCGCCAACAGCTTAACCTCTTCCATCAAAAACCAGACCTCGCTAACAGCTGCTTAACCCCACCCATCCAAAACGCCGACAGCTGCTTAACCCCACCTATCCAAACACAGACCTCACCAACAGCTGCTTAACCCCACCCATCTAAAACCAGACCTCGCCAACAGCTGCTTAACCCCACCCATCCAAAACCAGACCTCACCAACAGCTGCTTAACCCCATCCATCTAAAACCAGACCTCGCCAACAGCTGCTTAACCCCACCCATCCAAAACCAGACCTCGCTAACAGCTGCTTAACCCCACCCATCCAAAATGAGACCTTGCCAACAGCTGCTTATCTCCACCCATCCAATACCAGACCTCGCCAACAGCTGCTTAACCTCTTCCATCTAAAACCAGACCTCGCCAACAGCTGCTTAACCTCTTCCATCAAAAACCAGACCTCGCTAACAGCTGCTTAACCCCACACATCCAAAACGCCGACAGCTGCTTTCACTCATTTGTTTTCTTATCGGTCACCACGCTCAAAAAACAAATGAGTGGGGGGTGTTAGGTTATTTTCGCTACGGAATTTCTGGATTCGGTCTGCACGCTCAAGGCCCACGATAGAAGCTATGCAATAGCTTAAAAATCGGATATACAACACAAATTAAATTAAATACAAATGTCTGTAACATAGTAGATAGAAATAGTAAATGTCATACTTATTAAATTCCATGCCTGGTCCAGTATTTGGCCACGGCAAAGCCGTCCACTGATGCTGTCATTAGATCTCTACGTGAACAGATTACAGGGCACGTTATCCAGGATGGAAGGTGGGACATGGTCTGTGTATTCGCTAATTGGATGTAATCCAGTCCATTTGATCATTTTAGGGTGTTAACGGGACCCTATTACGAAGTCTTCGCTTTCCGTTCGTTCGTCTGTCTGTCAGTGGGCGGTATCTCATAAACCGTAAGAGGTGGAGAATTAAAATTCACGGAATATGTATATTTATAAAAAATTAAGAGGATTCTCATACCTGACACCTTATTTTGCCGGCATGTTTTGTTTTTTAACCGACTTCTAAAAAAGGAGGAGGTTCTCAATTCGGATGTTTGTATTTTTTTTTTTTTTTTTATGTATGTTCGCCCATAACTTCGTCACTTGCCAACCGATTTGAAAAATTCTTTTTTTGTTGAAAAGGGTATACTTCCCAAATGGTCCCATAGTCACCAAGTCGAGATCTGATGATGGAATCTTGGCGAAATCGAGGGAACTCCTCAAATATTATAAGCAACCATATAGTTCTTTTGGTATTTTCATCAAAGACTTAAGCATTTATAGTCAAAACATGACATTTTATGAAGTGGAACTGGTAAAGAAGACCAGAAATGGCCAACGGAAGTTCATACTCAGACAGATCTCCCAATGAACATAGTTACAAATAAATGAATAGTTCTGAATAGGTATGTTGAAAATGGTATCATCGATGTGACCTGATGATGATGATGGAGCCGGAAGATAGGCACCGGAACTCCGTAATTAATCAATGTATGCTAGCCGTGTTTGGGCTTATTACAATTATCATGAGATGCACTTTGGCTATAAGGTATTATCGAACTGATCTGATGATGATGATGGAGCCGGAAGATAGGCACCGGAACTCCGTAATTAATCAATGTATCCTAGCCGTGTTTGGGCTTATTACAATTATCATGAGATGCACTTTGGCTATAAGGTATTATCGAACTGATCTGATGATGATGATGGAGCCGGAAGGTAGACACGGGAACTTCATAATAAAACAATGTATCCTAGCAGGGTTTGAGTTAATTGGAATTGTCATGAGAAAAAGGTACTCTGGCTGTAAGTGTATTGCAACTAAAAAGTGTGAAATAAAAAACTTTTTACAAAAAAAATATAACCGACTTACTAAAAAAAACACTAAAACTATCAAAATAACTTTAATTTCGGAAGTCGGTGTTAAATAACGAAGAGGCAAAACTATTATAGAAACACCGACTTCCGAAATTAAAGTTATTTTGATAGTTTTAGTGTTTTTTTTAGTAAGTCGGTTATATTGTTTTTGTGTAATTGAACTCCAGTTAGATTATGCCCCAAAAGCGTGCTAGGCCGAGCCGTCGCGCTGATGCTTATTTTTCTGTGGGAATGGAATGGTAAAAAATAAATTTGGTTGTCCAGGCGTAGACATCGAGTCGTCCATAGTGATGGAGATAGTGCGCGTGCACGCGCTGCACATGCGCCTGGCGGGCGAGGCCGTGACGCCGCCGCGCTCGCCGCGCTGATGTGCGCGCTCGCGCCGCCGCCTCTACCTCACCAACGAGTAGCGGCGCGTCGCACCACGCACACCGACACTAACGTGCGTCTACTAAACTCTCCTACTGTTTTAAGTGTCTTTGTGCGACTGAACTTGTCCCTCTACCAAGGTGTGATAAGTAAGCGAGCAGTCGCGCGTTTAGTATCACCAAAAAACCACACACACATAGGTATATACTGTTTAAATTGTTTTTGTGCGAAACTGTACTGTGTCTTTCTACAAAGGTGAGGTTTGTAAGCGAGCAGACGCGCGATTAATATCACCAAAAACCGCACACACATAGGTACTGTACTGTTTAAATTGTTTTTGTGCAACTGAACTGTACTAATGTTGTGTTTCTACCAAGGTGTGGTTTGTAAGCGAGCGTTTGGTATCATCAAAAACCGCACACACACATAGGTACTATCTTCTCTCAAGAGTGTCTTTCTTTGTACGTGTTCAAAAAGTGTTTTTGTGTAACAAAACTGTACTAAATGTGTCTTTCAACGAACATGTGGGTGGCGCAGTCGCACTCTCCTACTACTAAGTGGCTAAGTATAGGTTTTTTTAATGGAAAACCTACTTGTGCATATGTTTTATGTGCCACAATAATCATGAAGCTAACATATGTATCGTTACAAAAAGCGCTCAAATGTTCGCGAGCAAACGCGTGTGTAATGACGCAACAGTGTGAGCGACCGTGCGTTCAACATAAAATTGTGAAACACCTTTTTAAATCAAATTACTTATTTATTTAATTTTATGTTGATAAGTATACACTTTTAACTTTATTTTAAAGTCGACTGCTAAATCAATATAAATGTATCGGATGCAACTTTTTGTTACTATATATTATGTCTCGCAAATATATTGTTACAATTTTTCTATCTTAGAGGTGTCGTCGATCGATGTAATGTTTTATCGATACTAACCTTACAGGTACGACTGAGCAGTTATAAACTGCTGTTACCTAGGGTAAACTGTATTGATGCGAATTGTTAGAAATATGAATAATTTCGACTAGAAATCTAATACAATTTGCATCGATATTAATCTTGAGACTTAATTTGGTTATTCTTGTATAAGCATATGAATATATCGATTTCAAAAAGTATTTAACTGACTTATAATATGACTAGCTTTTGATGGCTCCGTCACCACGTCACGACACGTGTCTAGTATTTTTATATAAAGAATCCATGTACAAAATTTCATAACTGTCTTATGAAAAATCACAAAGTTTTATGCTTGTTATGACAGCAAAAATACATAGTCACCGGGCCATCCAGGCGACTGAAGGGTTGTTTTGCACTTGCACCCAGCTGTTGCACCCAGCTGTTTGCTGGGGCCTAATGCCCGCTATGACCTGCCGTGACCTGTGTTGTACTTAGTGTCGGGGGTATCCAACTTATAACCTTTTTAAATATTTTTGGGGAAAAATATAACACAAACTATTGGAATCCATTCAGTGGCTGATTCTGAACAAACTTTCAGGTTTCGCGTAATGTAAAAACTAAAAATAATGTTGTATAAAAAAATACTTATTGTGATTACCTCCCGGAGTTACGCAATCGACGTGTGAGATTTCTCTATCAAAAAAATGTAATCAAATCAATGGCACGGGTGATTGACCGCCCACTATATATCGGCTATGGGTCAAATCACTCGATACGATAGCCCTTGGCCAAATTAAGGTCACCTACGTATTTATTTGGGTACCTATATCGATACCGAGGCGTTTGGCTGATGAAACTGTGTGAAACAGATTAAAAATGTTACAAGACTAAAAAAAAGAATCCAGAGTATTGCCAGCTAGAAATATTTGCTGAATAAACTGTTATTCAGTTAAGATACTTTTTGCTAAAAGATTATGAATGTGTTTATATGGGAAAATATTTTAGATATTACCTCTTTATGTGCCCCAGATTCTTCTACGACTAGATTTTATATGTCTATAACATGGAGTACTAAAACATGTAACTATGAACTTATATCTAAGTGTAACATAATGTAGCTGTACATAATTATAAATAGTATTCAAAATATCTGTCAAGAACTTCCAATAGGATTTTAAATGTTTATTCTATAATAAATTATAAAAATATATCATAACTTATTTGTTACTTATTGTATTTTGTCATAGGCAATACTGTTAACAACAAAAATTTATAACAAAAAAACAGAATTATGATAAATGCTGTTCTATGTAATTTAAAATTACAAACTACAGCATCTCAACTTCGTGAAATGATGCGCAAGAACATGGTTTTCGTGAAATTCAAATATTCTTAAGTTTGCATTTTTCAGGCCAGTATCCGGTTATATGTTGATTAACATATGATTGGCGCGTGTTATTTACGGAATTATAATCATTAAAATCATTAATACAACCCTCTCAGTTCGTCTTACCCTAATGAATGGCTCTTTCATGAAAAATGCAAAAAAAAAATAAGAAAATTTTAATTTCGGGTGAACCGTAACATAATGATAAAAAAAAAACATACATTTAGTCGAACATAGAACCTCCTCCTTTTCGAAGTCGGTTAAAAATGAATCCAATTTCTGTTGTTAACAGTAATGTGTTAGTTGTAAGTAAATGGTTTGATGTGTAGACTAATGTCAGGTACTAGTGTAATACAGGCTACTTTAGTGTTAGGTAAGTTCAATAGGGCCTTCGGTGCAGGTGAGCCTGCCGGCGATCCAGGTTCATGCCCCAAATAGAGAAAAGTGGAGAGAATTTTAGATTTTTACATTTTTTATTTTATTTTATTATTAACTACTTACTTGTTGGACATAGGCTTCCCCCAAGCGTCGCCAAAACTACCAATCTTTACCTACTATGTTTTTATGTATTTGTTTTGGTCCAATTTTGCAAATGAATTTAAAAACTCCTAAGCCATTGAGCTGAAATTTTACAGGCATTTTAAGTTTGAATGACAATGCATGCTTAGCTAAGAGACGTCATTCTAAATCCAATATGGCGGGCTATTTATTTTTCTATGCATTACCGTGATATTGTTATCATGAATCATCTGAATGTCGTTTTTTAAATTGCCTAAAAAATCTACATCAAAATAAATCCAATATGGCGGATAAATCTTAAAAAATTGATTTAAAAATGGTCTTGTTTTATCTTTTTAGAAAAGATTTACAACCTAAGCGCATTAACACGGCACCTGACTCGAAAACAGTTGCCACATTGAATACTCGAAAACAGTTTGTATTGTCACGTTTAAAGCATCGTAAATTCGTAAAGTAAGTAGTATGTTATGAGAATTACTACTCAACGCAAAATAAAGGTTGATATTCAAGAAATTAAAATTAAATTCAATGCACTCAATACTTCAAACGTCATTCATCAGGTGCCATGCACACGGGTTGTAGGACTCGAATCATTTTACTCTTAGTTCTGAATTACTTCAAAAGCAATTATATCGCGAATTCGACCAAATTTAATAGTCACATAAGGACTATTGAGTACTATTTGTGACGATAAGCGTTGGTCGGATTCGCGATATAATCGCTTTTGACGCAATTCGGAACGCGGGGTTAATCGAAACCTTATATACACCTGCACTTGTGTAGTATGTATATTAAAGTATTATGGAAATGTTTTATTTGGTATAAAAAATTAGTTAGCATTTCATTTGCAAACATAACAATAACAAATATAGTATTATGCAAAATTATCTATACCAGTGTCTTTTAAACTACATATAATTAAGATTTTAATTATAATATTTATTTACGTAACGATATTTACGAAAGATGTTACTTTCTCAAATACTTAAGTTTAAATCAAAGTTTAATGTTGTGTCGTGTAGGTAGTGAATAAGGCTTATGTTTCTATTTTTAACTTAAAATGTATTCTTCAGGACCATGACTTTATAAGATGCAACATATAAGGTAGCATTCGATTTTTAACATACACATCTCTATCGAAATATCGACTAATCGCTAAATCGTGAATCAAAGCCTTATTTTAAAATGCCTTATTTGGAAACTCATTAGTGTATAGTTTAAAAAAGCATTTCTTCTAGATTGTTAGTTATTATAAAAATGTATTTTGAACGTTTTGTTATTGAAATTGAATGTTTTATAGATATTTATTTGAAAGTTTAATGTTGATGTACACAGGGTTATTTGTAAAGTACTGGCAACCTCTCAGGATTATATTACTAACATCATAAACAATAACTTTTGTTCTATGACTTTAAAATAAATATCATAGTTATTTTAGTTCATCAGATTTTTGTACAAAAATAAAACCATTTAAATCGAACGTTCTAAATATTGCGAAGTCTATGCAAAGCAAGCGATAGTACAATAGCGGACGGGAGCTGGGATCAAGCGGCGGGGGTGTTTGATGCGTTTGTGTCGCTTCGTACAGACGTAGGTAAGTATAGCAAAATACAAAGTTCAAATTTGTTAGATAGAACAACAAAATCTTGAAGGTTTGTTTTTTGGTAAATGAATTACGTTTTGTAAAAAGTCGTAGAACACAAGTTGTGGTTTACGATGTTAGTAATACAGTCCTGTAAGTTTGTTAGTGTTTTGCAAATAGCCCTGTATATATTGAAGAGTTTTACATATCAGAAGCACAGAATAGTTCACCGGGACTTGAACCGTTTGTATCGATTATTTTACAGTTCAAGCGTTCAGTCATTATTTTGTGCGTTAGTCATTCTACTGATAATTTTAACACAATTAATTCTGCTGATAAAATAAAAAGATAGCTGGGGACCGGTTTGATCGAGTTGTAGCAGTGATCCCTTATTGTTCTTATTAGATTTTATTATCTTAATGGTTCACTGTTGGGATCTAAACTTATAAGTAAAATAGAGATACCAACTGGACCTACATATGTAAACAGGAACCAACCCACACAAATTCCAAAATCGAGATAAGGACACAAAAATAAGCCTTCTATCGACCCTGTAAAGATCAAAATGATCTGACAATGTCAATAAAAAGATGTCAGGTCATTTCATTTAATTTTTACCAGATTTGAAAAGTTTCTAATTTAATCAATTTTGAACGGATTTGAAAAATCTTTTTTTTTTTGTGATTTTACATTAAGTTGCTTTTTGATACAAATAATAATGAAAAATAATAATTAAAATAAAATGAGTCAAGCACCCAATAAACAATATTCAAGAAAATGACTGTTTTTTTTTTTCTTTTTTGCTTGGCATTTTCTGAATGTATAACGTGGTCCCTGGCTAGATGACGGTATCTATTTTTAAAAACAAATCAGTTTAACCACGTGTAAAGCGAAATAATTTTGTTAAAATTCTCTGTGGAATGTTTGATCAGAAGGTGCTCCACTAAACCATCTGTATTTGTTAATGTTTTATCGATTTATGGTCTTTTATAAAATCATACTTGATTATTCAAGAGTTTAAATCAATATTTAGAATATCAAGTTTATTAAATTTACTGTAGATAAAGTCTAGGTATTGTGGCTTCCATACAAAATGGTCTGTCTGTACTTCAAGGGTTGAAATATCTTCTAAAAAGGATGAAATATTCAGAGTTCATAAATGATTGAATCTTTACGTGAATTTATAATTCCAGCCCCCTAGCCAAGTTACAACCGTTTCTCTTGCGTCGAACACCTCGGTTGGCCATGCCCCGAATACTTTTGTTCTGACCACGTCACTGAGCGTTGAGATGACGTCATTCCCGTACATTTGAAATTTTCTACTAGCGTTAACGATTGCAGATTATCAACTTGCCTAGGGGTACAGATTATTACAATCCATTGCCAATCTAGTATCGACTTTAGTTTTCTATTTTAAAAAATCATTTTCATGTGGTTCTTTTGTACTAAAATTACCTAAGAAAGTATGGATTGTAATACATATATCACATAGTTATCACAAAACGTTATTACTTTCTTGAATTCTGAGCTGAAATATAGTAAGCCCATTGTGTATAGAAGTCATGAGATAGTTTCACACTCCAAAACAAGGTAAGCAGGGAAACATCTGAGTGTTGGAGATTGTCAAAATCACTTTTAAAATGTTAATTTATTATTTAAAAGGTAGAAGGTATTAATCGATTATGTATGAGCCTAATTACTAAATAATATCTTCACGACTTTGCATCTGAAGAATTGAAGTTTGCAATAGTTTAAAGCACAATAAAATCTTTGCAAAGTTTTGCATGTGACCGCAAAAACGTCATCCAAGACACTGAAGACATCATAGAGCGAATTTCCCTTCTGAATTTTCGCTCTATTATATTCTTTACATTGTTAGTAGAGAATTATTTATGTTAAAAATTATTTTCTTATAAAAAATTTATAAATTTTTATAATTTATTATTTTTAATTTGGTTTTGTTTGAAAACTTTTGAAAATGTATTAAGTGCTGTGTTTTATAATAAGTAAATGTGGTGTATTTGGATATAAAGGGTATTTACCGTATAGATGTTGTGCCGGAGTGGTGTTTATATCAGACTTATAGAATGTTCTATGTAGATACATTATATTATATACCTGTTTGTGTGTTTGTATGTGTGGGTGGGGCTTTTATCATTATCACTATATACATGGTAACTTCGTAAATTGGATTAAAAGCGTATTTTCATTTTAGTTTTTTTTTTATATGTAATTGTCCAAGACATTTATTGTTTTATTTACATACTAGTTGCCCCCGCATTTTTAGTAACTGCTCCGCTCCTAATGGTCATAGCGTAATGTTATGTAGCTTATATTATTTCTTGATAATAAATTTTTACACTTACACTTAAATATTTGTTCAATTCGAATCAGTAGCTCCTGAGATTAGCGCGTTCAACCAAACAAATCTTCAGCATATAATATTAATTAGTCTTCTACTAGAGACAGCCTTATTGGTCAAGACGTACTTGTGAGTAATGCGACCATTAGAAATAAAATCCTGGATTCGATACCCAGGACGGGAAAATTACAACACACTATCCCCGACCAGGTTTTAATTACAAAATGTCCTAGTAGATGTACGAAATAGCCGCGTGTTGTTTATTTATTTGTTAAAATCTCAAGCAACACAAAGCTACAAAGGCGAATTAGGCATTCCTACCAGTCAAATAAGGATTTTTTTGAAGTGGGAAATCATACAATGACTTCTCCCACGCTAGGATGAAGTGGGAGGTCGTATCAGACTTTTACTAAGTGAAACCATATCTGTGTCCTTCAGTTGCCCTTTGCGTTTTAGGGCCGCTGGTATCCTTTTTAGAAATTCCCTACGGCCCTAGAGCGACCAGAGGTGGTGGAGAGGCAACATATTTATGTTTAAATCATATAATAGGCTAGTTGCCGTAAAAAATGTAAATAGTCCGTCTTTTAGATTATTCAAAAATAAGGGACACGTATTTTTTTATTTGTAAATTAAACCAAAAATGACAAAGATATAGCCCATTAAAGTTACGTGTGACGTCACGCCGTGTTGCATTTTTTCGCACGGGGTGACGTCACATGTAACTTTAATGGGCTATATCTTTGTCTTTTGTTTAATCTAAAAAATAAGAAATACGTGTCCAATATTTTTTTATAATCTAAAATACGGTCTAAATAAAATGTAATTATTTTGACCCTGGACACTACCCTAATAGGGTAGGTAAAACCAAAGCCCCACGCACACATGCAAACGTTGATTGTGTAAGTGTAATACATATATCATGTTTTATAACTATTATATCATTTATGGAACGTTAATGTGTGAGCAAGCGGTTCCCGTGTTTTTCAAGTATTAAATCCATATATTCTAACTAGTTGTACTATCCGTATGTTCTTATATCATCCTTATGTACTTGACAATAAGGTACAATTTTAACTAATGAACTGCTTGGCTGTTGTGAAAAAGTCGTATCTGCATAATTTGGGGTCGTTTAATTGCTTTTGAGTGTCATCATCGTGCGCATTTGATGATAAATTACTATGACATTTAATTACAGGCATTCTAGTTAAAACCAGTATTTTGTGGATACCAGTCTCCGAAATATGTCAACGGTTTGAAGTTAACCAACTGAATGCCAACTACGTAATAATTCGTAGCTGGTAAGTAATTAATTACGTGTTATTACGTAGATCTTCACTAAATCAACAAAAGCAACCTAGATAAAATAAATATTAGTGGTGTCAATCATCGCAATTTGATTTTATTACTTATACGCAATATTACGTATCACGGCATCCAACTACGAAGTATTACGTAGCAGGCCATTGGTATGGTGGCCACTCATTATGATGATGAGTTAAAAAACATGGAACTCATGATAAACGTTTTTGTTGATTGATTAATTGACCCTTTTTTTTAGAAAGTCTCTGGTTTCTCCATTTAAATAACTATGCAGTTACGTACTTTTTCACGACGGCAGTGTTTTATCAGCAGAGTACAGGACGGCTAGGCTTACTTCCAGATAGTATCGGTAGCGTGGGTCACGATAATCTTATGTAGTTCGGAGAATCAAAGAGTTCTCATAACAATGTTTTATAGATTTAAAAAAAAAACAAAAACATCCAGTGAATATTTTTCTGCTAAGTATAAAAACATCCTTTTAACTGTCCTCGCGGGGAATTGGACAAATGACTTGAGGTGAACGTACACTTATCCGAACCGAACGCGTCGAACAAATCGAAACAAAAGAATTTTCATCGTTCACTTTTGACCGTTCCCGACAAACTCTACAAAATATATGGCAATGTGTGGCAATGACATCACCTGCGGAGAAGTCACGTGACAGTTAATGTCATTGCCATGCATTTTGTACTCCGCGTTCGACGGGAACGCTAACAGGAATATCATTTTAGTCAAATGATATTCTTGCATGCTGCTCTGCTTCTGTAAGTCGTAGCATGATTTTATATAACCTAGACTATCTTCTATCTATAGTCTTGAATCTGGTTACCCCATAAAGGAAGATTTTCCATCGCACCGGTAGTTCCACAGATTCAGAGTTGCAGGCATTTAAAAAGCCAAAAAAACTCTTACGCTTTATTAAATTGAGTATAAATTAAAAATATATCGACTTCATTAGAAATATTGTGATCTCACGCTACGAAAATATATGTACGAGAAATAACGCTTTCGTCATTCATGAAACATCTGAAAATGATTTTTAGAAACTGAAGTTCGGACTACCTTCCTTATTAAAATTTTGAAAGTTGTATCTCGACGAAATTACTATTTGTCTATTTCTCTCTATGGTCTATAATTTTGGTTTCGTTGGCCACTTTTCAGGGGCTGAAAATACGTACGCATGAAAATCAACAACTTTAAATATAGGGCCAACTCAAACGATGAAAAAACAAATCTACTGTTCCTTTACGTTCCACCAGTTAGGTTACTTCTAGGCAAGCGTGCTTCATCATTGATCACATCATCACTTACCATCACGCAAGCCTATCCATAAAAAAAGTTATGCGAACACCTACTCAAAAATGCAGGTAGTTGGAAATTGAATCATAAGGTCCATTTGTTATGGTTCAATTCCCAAAAAAATCCTTTTTAGAGTTGGGTTCATGATTAAAGAGCGGCAAGAGGGATGTAAACCAACGTCCCAACCAAGGTGACCTTGCTAGTTTCAATTCGTGTAGATAGCAGTTGAAAACTATGACCTTCAACACCCTTGGCTGGGAGGCGCGTTTTCCCAACCACCGAACGTGTTGGCGCGTGGATTACATCCATGTAGCCGCAACACAACCTAAGGTCACGTTGGTTGGGACGTTGGATTACATGTGGATTACATCCATCTGGCCGCCCCTTTAAACGTACTACATTTTTACTAAACAGCAGATTTTTTTTTTCATATTTCAAGTATTGACCCCCCTTAGTTAAAGTGCTGTATATTTATGCGTACTACCCCCATAGTAGTGTTACTAAATTACAAATCAGTATAACTAAGGAATGTGCCTCCACTTCCATATTCTACAAACTGCGATTTTATCTAACATGAGTATCTGTCGTTGTGATATTGTATTGTCTATGCTACTCATGGAGACTTTACTACACGTGGATTAAATACTTTGGCATATTTTAATGTAGCACTTGTTTTATTTAATTTTACCTTTATGTCTCCTATTTAAAACTAGCGGCCCGTTCCAGGTTCGCACGGCAGACTATAGTCTGTCTAATAAGTCAACCGACTTGGAAATTTTGTATAATATTTAAACATTTAAAAAATATTTATATTCGATACTTTTCATAAGGTTCTTCTATTAGTAAACAATGATCTCTATCTCTTAGTCAACCTTGATTATTGAACCCGTGTTGACTACATCAGATTTCATTAAATCCTAATAATTACCCAAGTCGTTTAACTTATTAGACAGACTCTATTCAATGTGAATGTAGCTTTCCAATGGTGAAAGAATTTTCGAAATGGGCACAGTAGTGTTTGAGTTTATTCATTACAAACATACAGAGAAAAATACAAATTTTCTCTCTTTATAATATTAGTGTAGATATAAAGATGTAGCGAGTAGCGACATCTATGGCGTCACATAAGAACTAAACTATAATGTTCTCCGCGTGATTTGAGTATATCCGACAGCCCGAAATCATCTATCGGGCAGTTGCCCACACCAGACATAGCGCGGCTTCGCTCCCGCTCTTCCCTGCTCCACCTTACTACACCCTACTCTACCCCACCATACCCTATCCATATCTACCCTACTCTACACTATTCTACACTACTCTAACCTACTATACCCTATCAAACTTCACATAAACCATCTACTAAATAAAAAAGCCTAAACATTTGTTTTGGATAGGTGAGCCGGTTCTTGAGTTATAAAATTACAACGAAAAGTGGCATTGATTTTTATTTATTTTATTTTATAATTTATATACACACACGCTACCTATACATTGAAAAAAGATGCAGCATTTTTTAAAAATATACAAAGGTACTGCTTATTTCAAAAAGAATTTCTTCCAGCAGACCTGCGAAAGAAGAGATCAGAAGAAATGTAGATAATAGCAGACTTTACTCTCTGTTCCTCATACCTCTAAAAAGATATTTTGCAAAACAAAATCTGGTGTAGCGGCATCTATGCCTAACATTGAGTGTGTGATGGTAGGTGTATATGTTACTTCTTCACGCTTGAACAGCTGAACGGATTTCGATGAAACTTGGTGCACGGGTAGACCATATCCTGGAATAGCACATAGTATACGTTTTATCGCTACAATATGTTCCCTTGGGATAATTTTCTATTTCAACGTGCGCGAAGCCTCTGGCAGCAGCTAGTAGGAACTATCTCTCGAGTTAATATGTCGCAACTTTAAATTTTTTATTTTATTATTATTGATAGGCTCGCGTTTGACCATTAACTCACCTGATGGTAAGTAATGATGTGGCCGACGAAAAAAAGAAAAAGAAAAAAAAAAGATTAAAGAAATTAGATTAGAGAAAGATTAACCCTTTGTGTGTCCGGAACGTGGATCCACGCGAGACACAATAACTTTTTAATTGTGTCTCTACGGCATACGAAAGGTTAAAGTGACTTTATCAAAACATTATGTGCCCGCCGCATTTCTAGCGGTACACACTGGAAAAAAGAATGTTCAAGGTCCAGAGCGACCTCATCTAGAATTAAAAAATAACATCCTATTGATGTTTATAGCCTTCAACAGACAATGGTGGAGTGGCCCTGTGGTAGCAGTACCCGAGTTACAAGTTGTAGATCGTGGGTATCCAGGCAGGAGATTTATTTTTTTAAAGATGTCATCACCACTACGTGCTCTAAAAACAGTGATGAAAAACTGAAAATGTAACCGATGTGCTATAGGGGTGATGTATGATGGTTGGCGTAGTATTCTTCATCTCACAGCAAGCAGGCATATGTTCCAGCGGTAGGGACAGAGCTTAGCTACTGATAAAATGAGTGCTAAATGATGTAGGTCTCATATCAGCTCTTCAAACTTTATAAAACCATAGATTTTCGCAATTAAACAAAACAAGAACTGACAGTTTCTCAGTTCAAAGTTGTCATGGCCTGTCAGAATTGCACTGAAATATTTGTAAATACTTAAAGAGTACTCGTTCATGTGGTTACGTTAGTGGCGGATGTTACGGTTTATATTATTTTTGTTCTAAATTGATCAAATATGGTAAGTCACTTCACTATTATTAGTACGCCGAAGTTCAAGTCTCCACGTGAACTAAGCGAGTAGGGCTAGTTGACATTGACTCACATAACAACCCTGCTCTGTGAAAAATTCTGCCTCTGTGAAAAGTAGCATTAATGTTAAGCAGGTGCCGATGGTATACAATAAGATAAACTCGTAAGTACGATTACCTACTAAGAAGTATATGTGACTGTACACAGAAAAGACGTACGAATAATAAAAAAAAATGTCCATAAGGATTTACCTACCACTCATGTTACAGGATGATGAAATAGAAGACGTCGTTGGTGAAGTAAAGCTGACAGAGTCACAGAAAAGTGTGACAGTTTCGAATGTCTACTCAATAGACTACACGGACAGTGGCTCCGAGAGACACAACTCCTCAGGAATGGACACGTACGTCCTAGAGTGGGACAGCGAAGACAGCGAGTCATCTGTTCTGCGGGGTAGCGTCAGCATCGTTAGCATGAAGGACAGACCCGTCAAACCTGTGCTAATCAACAGTGATGCGCAATGTGAAGTTGCCAAGAAAATAACCAAAGCTTCCTCTACCGGAATCAGCCAGTGTTCTATATTTGCGCAAGAAATTTTCACACAAACCAGCAAAACTATCATAGAACTAGCTGAAATAGAAGGAGCAGTCAGGAGACCAGTCGACAGCAACACATTGGAGACGCAAACTTCCTTCATATCAATAACAGAAAACAAAACTGTACAATATCGAATAGAAGTATCAGGACCTAAACAAAACTTTACTACAAATGAAATGATCGGCGGTTGTAAAGAAAATTCCCATGACATTTCTTGTCATCAAATATTTCCTAATTCTCTCGATGAAGGTTCTTCAAAATTCCTAGTCTCTGATACAGAAAACGAAAAATCGGAATGTACCAGTGACAACAGTTCAACCACCACCAATACCAAACAGACAAGCGAAGCGAACACCGATTCTAAAGAAAATATATTAATCTGTGAAGATCCAAACGAGTACGAGAACACCAGCGACTTCGATCGGTCGGCAGACATCACCGATATAGAAGAAGATTCACTCATGGAGCCGAAGACTAAAGTTAACAAAAATGAAATCCAAAGTGATGGCACCCACACGCCCACCTCTGTTGATGATGACGTAGCCGAGCTATACTCTAAGCTGTCTGAAAGCATAGACTTCCGAATGCATTCGCCTTCTGAACATGAAAGGAAACGTTACGGATACTTAACTCCTTTGACTGAAGAGTCAGCGGCAAGAAAAGACAGTACAGGCGACGTAACAGCTGGTAACGTCACATGTCAAAACGAAGCTGACAAGGATGTATTGTTTACGAATAATGCTGGAATAAAAATCAAGTTATTCCCAAAAGCAGATAGTTGCGATGAATCAGAGATCTTTAAATTGCCTCCAATTCAGAATAACAGCTGTCCAGAAAACTTAAATTTTTTGTTCACTTTAAGTCCCAATAAATTGGGGACCAAGACTGGTAACCTGCCGGGCGTTTATGGAGAGCGGCAAGAAAGGAGTCTCGATAGGTGGGAGATGGGAGGAAAGAATCTAGCAGCAGGAGAAAGCGCTCTCATCAGTGGAAGAAGTGGTGAGTTTAAAGTTGACTATAAGTTAGTGTCCCCGCACACGGGCCGCAAAAAAAAGCCGCTTCTAGCTTCTTTTTGTGGCGGCCTTTTTTTGTGGCCCTTGTGCGGGGACACTAACTTATAGTAGAAAGCTAGAAGCCACTTCTAACTTCTCCGGCCACAAGCTGTCATGCGCTTCAGCGTTTTTTGTGGCCGCTTCTAGCTTTTTTTGTGGCCGCTTCTAGCTTTTTTTGTGGCCGCTTCTAGCTTTTTTTGTGGCGGCTTTTTTTTGTGGCCGGTGTTCGGGGACTCTTAGTCGTTAAATGACAAACAGTAGCTAATTTAGCCACACAAACCTTTTCCACATATTCCTTGCTACCCAGAGCCTGAAAGTGTGTCCCATACGAGCGTGCTGCTGCCTCCTATCCACGCGGAGGGCTGCCTGACCAGCAACTCCAGCAGGACCGACTACCACGTCTCCAACACGAACAAGTCTGAGAACCCATCGGAGTCGCATTGCTCCATCAGCATCAAGGATAGAATCAAAGAACTGAAGCTGAGCAACAAGCCAAGGAAGTCTTGGACGCAGTCTAAGTATATGAAGTAAGGAATTTATTGATGGTTTTTTTTTTTCAAAAACGTCGTCTACTTCTGTGTAGTATGGGGTACCTACTGTTCTTAAACTCTCGGTTGGCAGTTGATAGAACTTTTTTCTATTGATAGGCTCGCGCATGACCACTATCTCACTTGAAGCGCGCTTGCCTAGAAGTAACCCGTTTTATCTTGACTTAAGGACCCCAAGATTGTAGTTAATACTCTCGATTATAGCCTAAGAAACTGGATTATATGAACCAATAGCAATATATGGGACCTGCCATGACGTGTTAAAATGTCAAGCGTGCGAGCGAGAAAGAGGGATGGCACTATACAACCTACAGAGGTAGCTTTGTATAGCTTCATCCCTTTAACAGTTTAGTTTTAGTCGTCAAATAGATCGCGTTAAGAGCCACCACCCATGCGTACAACTTACAACGGTGTGCATGTAGTCGTGTCGATGAAGAACTATTAAGTAGCAAAAACGGTCACCGCAACGGAGCACTTTTAAATAGGACCGCGTGGGCGACGGCTTAACGCAACGTCGGCACTTAGTTAATCAAACATCGTTGAAGCTATCTTGTTTCACTTGTAGCAGCTTATCAGGAAGTAGGACTGGGTCCCCCGGCTCGGTGTCGCCGGACAGGATGACTGACGCCACGGAGCGAGGCTGCGAACTGCTCTGCGTGGAGCTGATCAAGCGACTGCGCTCTCATTCTTGGTTAGTCAAAAGAAAAAATACAATACTACGAAATGGAGTTATATTTTTCGAAACACTTACTCCAATTCCCAACCGTTTTTAGGCATACATTTTACTGTTTTTTGCACTAGTTTTTAGCGCGAGCTTGCCCCGTCACAATTTATCACATGTACCGCATCAGGCTGAGCGCTAAGCAACCTCCACGAGTCACGCGTCAACCCCCATTTGTTTATTGTAAATAGTTAAGCGTTTATTATCTCCACTAAGTCACATCTCTAACTCTGGTGATGTTCGTTCACAGGTTTGAAATAGCCGAAGTATTAGACGACCTCCCGAGAGTTCTGGACAAGTTTTGGGGCGTCATGGCCGAACATAGGATTGCAGACCTCATACGACAAGTAAACATATTTATTTAACATCACTTCTGCCAGAGGCTTTATCCACTTCATTGTTATTACGGTTATTGCGGACGCGAAGTCGTAGTCAATGTCTGATAAAAATCTTTTTACAAAAAAAAAAATACTTACAACCTACCTCAATGTAAAAAAAACACTTTTTATTTGTTGTGGTTGTTTAATTTATTTTTTTTTGACACGTTTTACTTATGGTACCACTACTAAAAAGTACCCCTCAGCCAAACTTAAATACCTTATAGCCAGAGTGCATCTCATTCTAATAATCCTAAAAACGGTTAGATTACGTTCATTTACGTTCCGGCTTAATCGATGATGAAGCCGGAACGGAAATGAATGATCTGATGAGATCAGTTTGATATATGTCCTCCCCTTTTCTTTCAGTCATCGACCACACGTATAAACAAAGCAGTATTACTTGTTACGACAGTTCCGCTGTGATCTTATGAGAAGTTCTGTTTCATATCTTCGAAGTTCGTGATCAGATCATAACAATATTTCTATGGGACCTATGGGAACTTGGAAGCATAACCTTTCAATCGAAAAAATAATTTTCAAAATCGGTCCAGAATTGACCGAGATATCGGTGAACAGACATAAAAAAAAAAACTACATTCAGCCAAATATAGAACCTCCCTCTTTTTGAAGTCGATTTTAAAAAGTAGTGTCCTTCCTGTTATAACGTACCTAATAGTTCACATAGGTACTTGTCTCTATTACTTACCATTTGGATTACGAAAACCACTATTGTTTCTAATTAAAAACCTCTTTCAATATTGTAATTTAAGCAATGGGCGTTCGGTTCAATGTTCCTAACATTTTTCGGTATATCATGAAACTGGTTGTATGATCAATTTGTAAATAAATCACCAGTCAAATAAAATATACTTTAGTGAATATCACTTTTTGTTTTCTGTTATAAGTTGAAAGAAAATTAAGATTAATTATTTTTAAAGCTGGGTTTTTTTAAGACAATAGTGTAGTCGTACCTATAACACCGTAAAATGACATCCGACCATAGAAAGAACGTTTTTTGAGACTATTTTGTGGACACACGGTTTCATAGAGCCAGTGCTCTATGAAACCGTGTGTCCAGAAACCCAAAAATTACAGGTATGGTATAATTGACAATAGGTCGGTACCCACTGTCAATTATGCCATACCTGTAATTTTTCGATCGCTTTGTAGCAGCATAGCGTACTGAGGAATCCCAAGCTTAATCGTCTGTTTTTCTATAAAGGTGACCGCACACGTAGAGTCTCCAAGAACGCAAGTCGCTCGAGCCGCGTGCAACACCCTCGCTATGATTCTGAAGAACACCAACTACACTAAAAAACCAGTAGGTTGCAATTGTGAATATTTATTTGTTCAAGTAGCCCTTCACGTAAAGATCTAATGACAGCGTCAGCGGATGGCATTGCCTTGGCGGAATACTGCTTCAGGCATGGAATTTATCTTCTAAGTCGAGAGTGAATAGGTTTCTTCTATTTAAGCGCGTTCCATCGTCGACCGCATCGTCGCTTTCCATCAGGTGAGACAGCGGTCAAGCGCGAACCTATCAATAATAATAATAAAAAATTAATATAAATAAAAAAAACCTACTTTTGTCATTCATCACTCTAGTAAGTGGGCTATCGTCTGGTCAGAAGCACCGCACTCGCACACTAAGAAGAACTAACCGATATTAACGGTGATAATTTACTAATCTACTACTTAATTACTTATTCTAATTGGCTCTTCCGAAACTAATAAGTACGTGTCTTAGTTTTGTAAGTGGGGCACATTACCGACTGGAGCACGTATGCCTGTCTTTACCATAGTAGGAGCAAATTTCATATTAATAAAAAACAGCAACTTTTTTTATGTATAGGCTCGCGTTTGACCACTATCTCACCTGATGGTAAGCGATGATGTGGCCGACGATGAACACGCTTGCCTAGAAGCAATCTATTCACTCAGACTTAAATACCCCTAGACCCCTAAGTTGTAGCTATCAGGAAACACACAGACACACAAACTCCGGCAGGGTATTCCACTCCTACAACACTCATAGTGAATGTGTTCCCAAAACGCATTGTACGTATGGATGGGATGTCCACCACGTACCGGTGGCGGAACGCCGTACGTCTTGACTTTACTTGCAATGATCTGCAAATGTCGCACTTTTAGAAAAGAAAGAAAGAAAACTATTTTATTTGGCATACACACTTGTAGATACACACAATGTAGGAACAACATGTAGACACAAATAAATTGTTATATATTAAAAAAAGAGACAACTAACAATGTGTGTCTCACGGCGGCGCCAAATAGGTCCAGTTCAGCAATAATGCCAGACAACTACATGGTAGTTGCCAGACGCTGGTTTTCAAATGAAACTTTTAATCATACTCGTGTTTAGGACTTCTACGAAGCCGTGACGATCCTGCTGATCAAGACGGGCAGCTTCAGCCGGCCCGTGCGACGCGCCGCCAACGTGGCGCTCGACGACATCGTGTGCAACGTGGACCTGAGCCACTCCGTCACTGCACTGTGCATTCACGGCTCTTGGTGAGTCGCCCATAGAAGACTAGACAATAGTGTTAATAGTCCATTTATGTCCCACTGCTGGGCGAAAGCCACCGTCTCCCTTTTCCACACACGTGTGTCCTCGGCCATTGCGAGCCAGTCCCTCTGGTAGTTGTCCAGCTCACCTCTCCTCCTTCGCCTTGGTCTGCCGCGATGTCGCCTTGCTTTTTATGGGACCCAATAAGTAATAATATAATAATAATTCGTTTATTTTTTCTCACCACAATATCACAGCAATTACAAAACCAAAATAATCACAATAGTTGGATTCATACTGTGGGAGACTGGTGCCTAAGCTAGGCTTTTGGCCTGTATTTCAGGTCACGTTGTGGCTCTGACAGGCCCAATCCTACTTTAGAGTAGCAGCTTTTCTCACTCTTTTTTTCTTTTTCGACAAAATAGTGTACGAAAAAGAAAAGTTTGGTAGTAGACTCTTGTAGGGTATAGCTCGTATTCCGTAGGCCTTGACTTTTCTATGTGGTGTCTAAAAAAGTATGATATTTCAAAACAAATTTCGATGTGTGTACTATACAAATATCATCATTATTTCAGCCGAAGGACGTAGGCCTCCCCCAAGCGTGGCCACAACGACCGATCCTGTGCGTCTCGCATCCACCGCAATTCCTCGACTCTCACCAGGTCTTTGGTCCACCTTGTGGGAGGCCTTCCAACGCTGCGTTTTCCGGTGCGCGGTCGCCACTCTACAACCGGCCCCATCGACCTATACAAATAAAAACGTTCAAAACGTTCGATGCTCGTAGACCACCGTAGCGCGTAGCCTGTAGCGCATAGCTCGTAGCTCGTAGGCCGTAGCTCTAGTTCGTAGGCTGTACCTCGTAGGCTCTTAGCCTCGTAGCTCTTTTTTTTTACTAAGAGCTCGTTCACACTTGTCGGATGTAGGACCCTATCGAAACTGGAACCGATTTGTCCGTCTACGCGAGGCGACTGTACACGATGGACATCGACGAAGTTCGTAAGTTTGTAATAAAGACAGCTAAGATAAGAAAATATCGGGTTTTTAGGTAACAAGTTCTTCAAGATTTATATTTGTTTTCATAATTACAAGACACCAAACATCTGATCATCTCATCTTCATAGTTGTGAAATATATATCTGATAAATGTGAACAGCGACAAACTAACTCATAGGCGAGCGAAATTCGACACGAATTTTTTTCGTAGAAGGCTGGCAAAACACCCGACATATCTAGTCGGCGCCGATACAAAATCGGTGTCACACAAGTGTGAATATCTTCATATAAAATGTTCTGCCACTGCAACATCAGATTAAAATCCTGGCCCGACAACCTACAAGTGGGAATGGGGTGTAAGTCACTAAGGGTGAGTTGCATCATTTAATTATAACGATAACAAAGCCGTCAACAGTTGTCAAATCGTCGAATTGACCAATAGGCGGCTGTTTCGCGGCTGGTTAAGGTTTGGTTATCATTATAGTTAAATGGTGCAACTCACCCTAAATAGCCAGGCAAAAAGAAAGCTTATTTTTCTTGTAGACTTTCGTAGCGTAGCGATAAGCTCGTAGCGCGTAGCTAATAGCTCGTAGCCGCGTAGCTAATAGCTCGTAGCCGCGTAGCTAATAGCTCGTAGCCGCGTAGCCCGTAGCTCGCTTCTTGGCAGTGGTTATACTTTACTGTTCCGTTTTGTTTCGGCCAATAGGTTGAACTTTTAGCTTTTTTTAAGGTGGGACATGATCCAGTGACTTCTCCCGCTCTAGGTATTCCAGGAGCGGGACGGCGTGTCAAACTTTTACTGGCTAAAGCCACACCTATGCAGGAACATGGGTGTAAAGAAAAGAAAGAAAGAAAACACGTTTATTTGGCACATAAAAACACATAGGTGTGGTTCTTTGTCTTACGTTCCAGGACCCAGGCTTCGGCCCCGCTGGGCCCCTACGGATTTACGAACCATTGCTCGTCGTCCGCAAACCCACGCCTACGGCGCTGGAAATCGGGCTCAGGATCCCGGCGACTGGGGCGTGAGGGTGTCCGTACCCTCACACGTGACTATAGTCTGTCTAAAAAGTCAAATTACTAGGGTAATATGAAATCTGATGTAGTCAACGCTGGTTCAATAATCAAGGTTGATTAAATCATAAAAATTCGCGTTGCCGACAATAGATTTTTTTATATAATTCAAAAATTCGCAAGTCGTTTGACGTTTTAGACAGACTATACCTCCTTAGCTAACATTACTGCTACGCAGAAGGAAGCGACAGGACACGTTTATTTTTTTTTGTCTACTATTTGGTGTGCCTTTTGCGGCCGGCCAGTCACAAGAGTCCCCTCGTGCGGTGCGCGTCAGCCCGGCTGCTGGTGGTGTGCTGCGCGCTGGGCGGCGGCGGGCGCGAGCTGCTGCGCGCGCGCCCCCCCACCGCCGCGTGCGCGCGCCGCCACGCGCTGCGCTCGCTCGCCGCGCTGCTCGACGACAAGAGCACTGACGCCAGGTATGTCACACACATGCCAGTAGGCTCCTTACTTCCTTTCTATACGCCTTTTGAAATTAGAGCAGACATCTAAACAAGCCTTTTGACGAGAGTATGTATTTACAATTAGGCAGGCAATTAAAAAAACTGGGTAAGTGCATGTCGGACTCACGCACTGAGGGTTCCTTGCAAACTACAATTCCTGAATGGAGTTTCGAGACTGTTTCGATGTTTCCGAATTGCAATTTTTTTTGTGACGTATGTAACAACAAATTTACTGTTTTTAGATTTTTTTCTATACCTGTGCTGTGTGACTTTGCTTTGTGCCAAATTTCAGGATTCTGGATCAACGGGAAGTTTGTTTTGAAGGGACCGCAGACTTGAGTATATGGTTTTGATTTCAACTCGATACCTCCACGCGTTCTCGAGATAAAGAATCTTGATAGACAGACAGACAGACGCACGGACAACAAAGTGATCCTATAAGGGTTCCGTTTTTTTTCCTTTTGAAGTACGGAACCCTAAAAACGAATGATAACAAAATCGGGGAATACAGTTTGATGTTGCAACTTTTTTTTTTATGGTGGGAAAAATCATGCATTGACATCCCCCGCCCTTGGGCGGAGCGGGAGATAGTGTCAGACTCTTACTGACTAAAAGACCCACCCCGTTCCTTCTAGCCTTCATACCGGGGCTCGAGCGCCCTTTCGGATAACCCTGGCCCCAGTAGGCTTTGACCCGGCTGGGTCCCTGCTGTTGCTGACAACTCCTCGAGGCGCGCGGGAACAGTGCGCGCCGTCGACGACTTGGGCTTGGTCCGGACAGTTACCGGACGGCCGGACAGTGAGCTACCCATTGCTCACCGTCCGCAAGCCCGCGCCTACGTTGGCCGGAAATCGGGATCAGAATCCCGGCGGCGGCGGCGGCGATAACGCCGTTGCCCGATGCGTTCGGCCTCCTCCTTTGTGAGCATTACTGCTTCGCAGAAGTCGGCGACCGCCTGCCACTCCTCCTCGCTCCGGACCATGGCCTCAACCAAGGCCCGGCGCGAGAGGTCTCCGCCGCCGATCGCCCCCACGAATGTTGCAACTTCATATCTATCATTGCTATCCAAAATTCAATTACACCACTGGATAGCTAAAGAATCAAAGAATTTATTACTGTGCATTAGTAAAGACTGTCATACTTCGAGCGGGGTGGAGGGGGAAGCGCTTTTTTTTTGTGGGCAAAAATCATTCAAATGACATCACCCGCCCTTGGGCGAAACTGGACATAGTGTCAGACTCATACTGACTAAAAAACCCACCCCGTTCCTTCTTGCCTTTCGTACCGAAGCCGAGCTTCCCTTTCGGATAACTCTGGTCCCAGTAGAGGGGGAAGCGATGCCATTTTTACTAACCGTTCAACGAATTTTGACTTTTATTGCGTTGGTGGATTAATAAAGTAAATACATAGAAGGTATTATAACCACTTTTTGTTTTTAATGCCATCCTTATGTCCACGGAATAGAAATCAAAATCGATAGAGAGTCAGTGATGACGCGCTTTTCCATGAAAAATGCATGCCCGTTAGAAATACACAACAAATGTGGGTGGGTGCACTTTACAAAGATGTAGGCTACCTCTGTAAAGTGCGCCCACTTTTCAGCCTTCACTACTACCTTTCTTCGCAGAAAGTACGCTGAACGTCTTTACTCGATGCTGCGCCCCCTCTCAAACTTCGAGGCGTATTACCTGACGGACGTGGACGTGGAACTGGCGTCCAGGCAGATGAAGAAGTACGACCAGCTGCTGCTGTGCGGACCACCAACCAGCAGATGACACGTCACAACACCCTGATGACGGCTCGTGGAGTTGGAAAGTCTTGGTAAAAATAGGTTCGTCACTTTTACAGTAGAGATAGAGCCGTCCGAACGGTGCCGCTCGATCCTAAAGATTAGACTGACCACGAGACGAGTTCCCTTCGGTATTGTCGACCAATGTCGGACCAATCAAGAAAGCCTACGGTCTGCCCTGATCTTACTACATGTCGATGCTCGTCACCTCAAGGGTATTTTTAATATCATCCTGTTTTGATCACGAATGCGGGATTGCCCCGCACGCGTAACTCAAGCAAATGTCCTTTTCATACTCGTATTTATTGTAGTGCGTGGAATACGTACGCAGAACGCGAGGAGTGGTCCCGGACAGCAGCACCTATAACGCAAAGTAACCTGCAGGAAGTTAGATCGTAGGCTAGCGTGTCTCGCGCTGCGGGAAATTTTTTGCATGGGGGACAATCTTGCATGTATGATGAAATCCGCAAGATATTAATAACACCCTAAGTTCGGTTTTTGTTCGCTCCATTCATGTGTGACAGTATGCGTCGATGTCACAGACAGTCAGTTACTAATTAAAAATGTGTCACTAACTGTTAAATAAGAAGATTTGATTTTCATCTTTCAACATCTATTTAAAAAAAAAAAATGTTTGTAGTCGACAACACGTTGGGGAAAGTTTATGAAATTTCAACCTTTCTTCAAGTAGTTAGATACGTTTTTTATGCTGAATTTTATTAATTGCCGTGACTTTAAAGATATTATGAGTGCTGAATTTTCTTACAGGTCACTTCTCGCAAGGCAGGACCTCCTAGTGGTGTTTTCAACCAGCATTTTATCATGGATATAATTACATTATAAATCCCCACATGTTCAGCTTAGTTAAAAGTGGTTTTTCTAAACACCAAATTATTACCAAGTAATTTGATCAAGGATAGAATATAATTATGTATACTTGCATTATAAAAAGAGGATAACGTATTCCGAATCTTTTAGTGCTTTTCTGATTTTCAAAAATGTAATAAGTAAATATTTAATTTATAAAAAAAATACTACAGGAAAATACTTGTAAAAAAAACACAAAATAAATATGAATGTCCATTGAAAACGTTGTAAACTGAAGTTATTTGGACATTGCGAGACTGGTTGGAATTCAGAAAAGATAGATTTGGAAATTCTTTAAATTCATCCATACCTACTCTGTTCAAAATAACATTTATGAAAACCTTTTATTACTGTCCGAAAAATGGCGGCTGCAGTAAATAGTTGGTAACCACTTTTTTGCTTTTAATGCCATCCTTATGCCTACGAAATAGAGATTAAAATCGGTTGAACAGACAGTAAAGAAGGTTTTTTTAAATGTCTAATCTTAGCGCGAATAGGATATAGCGGCTATCTACAGACTTCGGTGATTATTCTCCTGCTTGCGCCGTATTCCTTAATGCTGAGGGTCGTGACCTCCCTGCTTGATCACTTAAAGTTTTATGATGTTCCTCCATCTATTCCTGTCTCCGGCGGTGCGAAGGGCCTTGTATACCGCGGAGTCAAGAGCGATGCAGATCTGGTCGAACCAACGTATTGAGCTGCGCCTGCGAGGCTTTTTTCCACCTACTTTACCGGTCACGGTGAGCCTTTCGAGGTTGCCACCGTCTTCCCTTGCAATGTGACCAAAGTATTGCAGAATCTTGCGAAGACACTCGGACGACAACCGCAAGGAGATTTTTAGTTCTGGAAATGATAGAAATGCTGTCCAAGGGATACAGAGCAGTTTTCTCCAGCACCACATCTCAAAGGCGTAATGCGTTTGCGATGATTATATGACCTATCAATTGAAAAATCTATCGTTGAGTTCTTCGCTTGATATTAGAAAAGACAGTGGTCAAACGCCTGCCAAACATTATCGTATGGTGTGATTGAGGCCTTTTTTTCGCCGGTGTGTAAGAATTGGCAGAGCGGGAGATAGTGTCAGACTCTTACTGACTAGAAAACCCAACCCGTTCCTTCTTACCTGTCATACCAGGGCCGAGCCTCTACTTCGGAAACAGACCCTGGCCCTAATAGGCTTCGACCCAGCTGGGCCCCTACGGTTGCTGACGACTCCTTGAGGCGCACGGGAACAGTGTGTGCATGTGATTGAGGCCTGACAGCTAATTCGATGATTTTGGGTTTTTAATAAACCACATCATTTATGTTTTTATCTGGCAGAGTTGAAATTTCCTTTGAGATTCCTAATTCGTCAGTGGCGGATTAGCCATGTAGCATGAGTAGCAAATGCTACAGGCCCCGCGCATTCGGGGGCCCCGCGTGTACGAGGACCCTGCACTGGAACGCAAAAAAAATAATAGTCAAAGTATATTTGAAATCTGAATACTGCTGATTATAGCATAGCATAGTCAGTCTTATAATGTTCCAACTGTTGTGACTCAGGCCTCCTATCTAGGAGAGGGAGTGGACCGTAATCCACCACGAGGGCCAAGTGCGGGTTGGTGAATGTCACATGTCTTCGATTTTTTTATTCTAGGACATACTGGTATCCTCACGATGTTTTCCTTCACCGTTTTGAGAGCAATGGTGATGAAACAAATTACACAAAGTAATGCGCCTGGCTAGGTTTGAACTCGCGACCTACTCGTAAGTCGGGGCCGTTACCACTCGGCTACCACTGCTCTCTACAACTGCTGATTATTTCATTGCATATGATAGTCAATCTCATAGATTGCCCCCATTACTGTACTTTCTTGTCCAATCTTAAAATCTACGGGGTTATTGGTGATTGAGAATAAGAATGAGAATAATAGGTCTACACCGGCCTCCTCTAGCTTAAACTGACGAAAATAAATGTTGACGTGTAAAGGTGTTTTTTAAACCTATTTACAAAAATAAATATCATTTATCATCACACAGAGCCCCTTGATCGAATTAGCTACAGGCCCCGCGCTGGCTTAATCCGCCACTGTATTCCATTAAATTTGATAACTTTTCGAAAAAAAGAAAGACCAATTTTTCTCCTGAGTAGGTTCCAACTAGTCTCGTCATTGCCAATAGCTTCGTTTGATAATGTAGTCTACATTTATTTTATGTAAAGTTACATTTATTTTATGTAAAGTTAAGAGGACTAGCTCATCGCGAGTTTTATAATGCGCAAAAGAATTTGATTTACTGCATTAAACAGTATCTAAAAAATATATGATGTTCCTTTTTTTAATCTTTATTGAGGAACTCTGTCACAATATTGACTATGTCGTTCCATCATAGCCAAATTTTTGAGTTTTAATTTATTTTGAATGATAGTAATAAATTGTGTATAGAACTCTTGCCTCGATTGACGTAGGCTTAGCTAAGAAGACACTGTTCCAAATATTTTTAACATAATTAGAGTGATGATGTTCTTCTATCTAGCATTTATATACTCAGAATAAATGATAGAAAGATAGTGTGTTCAAAATGCTAATTTAGTACCTACGATATAAAAAAAATGCGAAGATTATGCCTCTAAAAATTTATTTTATTGATTAAAAACTGAACTAGTACTTAAACATTGTTTGTCAGATATTTTACATTGTTTGGCAAACAACGTTTTACCGTTATAGTATTTTAATTTTATATTCAAATCAGTAGATTTTTAGTAAATCGCTAAAACACTTCATATTTTACAAGTATTGTGTCTTTGTGCATCTCTTTATTGTGCAGTCCGATAGTTTTCGCGTCTTAAGACCTATAGTCCTCATAAACTTAAATTCGTTTTTGTTATGAAAGTAGCTCGCCATACTTAGTCAAAGTTTTGTAAATATGTTGTATTTACATATTATCTCGGTGCATGTTTTTGTATACATTTTATCTGTATCGGTTGTTTTGTACACCGTGATCGTAAAATAAGACATTCAGATTTATAGTAAAGCATGTAGATATATGTGGAGTTTTATTTTTGTACCTTTTTAGATTAAATTCACGGATTGAGCTCAAAATACTTGCTCCAAAACCGGGATAGCTAAAGTGGCTCAAAAGGTTGCCCAACTTAAAGTTCACATTTTAGAAAAATAAAGAATACCTCAACTTATAACCTACTCTCTTTATTAACTTGGAGCTCTGCGGGTCTGGGCACATGCATGATAAACTGTGGGTTAAAATACCACAAAATTGGTGCCCTGCGATAGTCATGCGATGGGGTCGTAGCAGATCACGAAGGAGTTGCCGAGATGAATTAGACCGATTTCGCCAGAGGTGGCGATTTCGTTTTACTGGAAGGAAGAAGCGCGGACCCGCGACAGAGGGAAAGTAGAGCGAAGCCTTTGCCATAAAGCGGGACAGGCTTTAAGCTACCAAAAATAAAAGGTTTTAGAACAATTTTTTTTTCCACATCTATCACACAACGCCGCCGCCGTCTAGTCTCAAGCTAAGCAGAGCTTGTGTTATGAGTACTAGACAACTGATAAACATACTTATATATTTCTAAATACATACATATTATAGATAAATTACACCCAGACACAGAACAAATGATCGTGCACTCACAAACATTTGTCCCGGATGGGAATCGAACCCACGACCTCCGGCATAGCAGTCAGGCCACTAACCACTATACCAACAGGCCAGTCATAAATAGTAGTCATAAATCAAATTCAGCGACCATTTGCTACAAGTAAGCGTATTGTGGAAAACTAACTTTCACCTATAGCTTCACGCAAACATGTAGCGTTATCTATGTTCCTAAAGCAATTCCGACATCGTAAGTTATTATTATTTCCCTCGAAAACAGTAGTCTTTTTTCTGGATAATAGGTACCCCCTTTTCTGAAGCCCTACATCATAATTGCAAAATTTGATTAGATATTGTTTAAATAAGTTATTATAAGGTATGCGCTATGTTTGTCGTCTTTCTAATTAAAATCGATTTAGTGGTTTAGGAGTGAAAAGGTAAGCTTCATACTTACTTTCACATTTATAGTAGTGGTTTGCGGAATGCGGTTGCTTTCTAAAAATGATAGTGTGCATCTGGATTGAGGGCCCATTTTTTAAATCCTTATGAAACGAAACGAGATTTACAGGGAATTTAGTTAAAAATTAGTAAAACTTAAAGCAATGAGCCATAAATTTCTTAAACGTAACATAAAAAAGTTATGATTAAATAACGTGGGCCCTCAATCCAGACGCTTGCATAAAGAGGCATAGTCTAAATCTCGGAAAGTACGATGTCTGGGTAAATAATTATTATTTAGGAATTTAGTTAAGAATTTCTAAAATATTTTAATGAATTCTCAAATCTGTAGAATATCACATTACAGATGTATTACGGTTTACCTTGGGCCCTCAATTCGGTAATGTCATTTATAAAGAATCTGCAAAAACTGAATTTATTTAACATAATACATACGTACGACTTTATTACTACTAATTATATACCTACCTTTATGAATTGGTTAAAAAGAAATAATGAACCAAGAGTTAATCGTTTAAAAGTAAATGAGAGTTGAATTTTACTGAAACGTCTGAACTGAGGGCCCAAGATTTTCGGCTTTATTGACTAGACTAAACAGATTTGAGACATATATCATTCTCAGATGTAAAGCACAGACTAAAATTCATACACATTTATCTACAGATAAAAGCATTATAATAATATATCTCATTATATAGGAGCCTGTAAGTTTCAAAGCCCTCTTGTGTGACACCAAGCCAGTTTTAATTGGTATGAATAACTTAAATGGGACTCTTTATTTTTAGGTAGGAAAATCATCCAATGATATCTCTCGCTCTTGGGTGGAGCGGGAGGATGTGTCAGACTTTTGTTAACGAACTCACTCCTGTTCCTTAGTTGCCTTTCATACCAGGGCTGAGATTTCCTCCTTTCAGAAGCAAGCCCTTGGCCCCAGTAAACTTCGACCCTGCTAGGCCCTTCCATTCCAACCGTGGAAAAGACGCACCGTCGACGACTTGGGCTTGGACCGGACGCTCGGACGACGAGCTACCCTCTCGCCGTCCGCAAGCCCGCGCCTACAGTGAACTTAAATGGGACTGGACGGGACATATCTGCCGCTTGTCTAATGAGCCCTTATACGGACACAGGATCGGTTTCCAGGCACAAGTGACACGTGACCGCGGCCACGAAGAAAGATGTACAGACGACCTGGATGTAGGCGTGTGTAACTCTTTACTGAACCAACTCACTGTTTCGAAACATTTTAGTGTTCCGAAAGATTGGAACATCAGTAATGTTTTATATGCATCATTTGGAACAATTGGAACACTGAAACACTCTTTACTTTATGTGACCAGCAGTGTTTTTAAAATTCAAATTAAAACGTAAATATTGTAATATAATTAACAAACTGAACTAAAGACATCTTTTTTAAATTATTCTCAAATCAAAATTAAATTAAATAAAACTTATAGTGTGACGCAACTTAACAGATCACGATTCATGACATTTGTATCTTGTGAGTCGATGTTTCAAATTTTTCGTTTGTATCTTTCGAGCCGATGTTCCAAATGTTCCGTTTGTATCTTTTGAGCCGATGTTCCAAATGTTCCGTTTGTATCTTTTGAGCCGATGTTCCAAATGTTCCGTTTGTATCTTTTGAGCCGATGTTCCAAATGTTCCGTTTGTATCTTTTGAGCCGAAGTTCCAAATGTTCCGTTTGTATCTTTTGAGCCGATGTTTCAAATGTTCTGTTTGTGTCTTTTGAGCCGATGTTCCAAATGTTCCAAATTATACAAATCACTGATTCGGAACATTTTAGTGATTCAGATGCAAATGTTCCAATCACAAAGATGACACACTTTTCCCAGGGCCTACCTGGATGTCTTCCTTAAGAATCGGTAAGAGAAAGCGCGGAACCGTGATCGTTGGAATTAGTGGAGGGAGATCTTTGTTCAGCAGGGGAACAATACGAGTTAGCAATAATAAATAACTAACAATCTATTTATGATGGACAGGAGGAAGACAGAAATAAATTATTATTATGGGTCGGGAAGGCGGTCGAGAAGCGAAAACGAATTCGCAGAGGCTCTTTAGACACTTTTAGTGAAACGCGGTACCAACCGACGGTTATCCCTGTACGCGCGCTATCTAAGTACACCCAAAGACAACCCCCGGTTGATGAAAAACAACTATTGCGACATATTGAAAACAAAGACAATGGTGAAGGTTTTGGAGTCTTAAGTGGAGGGGTTACCAGGAACTATGTTAAGACTATGGCCCCTGCCTGAAAGACGTTATAATATCCATCGATAAAAAGGCAGGGGCTGACTTGCACACTCAAAAACGGCCACTAGCACGAAGTGACTTAGCAACAAGAGGGTAACATATCTTGAGGTGCTTGAGGAGTAGAGAGGTATACCACGGTTATCAGGACAATCCCGGAAGTACGGTCAAGATCCCAACCAGCACTTTACTGGATTATACATTCTTCTCCCGAGCACGTTTGCTCTGGCGAATCTCCACTCAAGCCAGCCAATAAACACAAAGGACAGGGGGGTTTTCTTTTCCTCAGCAGTGTTCACTACGATCGGCCAATAAAGATCGGGACCGTGGGGTCGCTAATGCCCTACAGTTCGCCACAAAACTGCCCTGCGGATTGTATCTCTCTTAGTCTGGTCCATCACTCTAGACATGTTACGGCATAGCAAACGCTACCGATATAGACCTTGGGTTTATTGGAGCGTGCAAGTCCCATCACGACGTCAACGTAGAGATACGGCGATGGAGTTATTATTCATATAGTACAGTTGGCCTTATAATGTTCCCACTGTTGAGACTCAGGCTTCCTCTCTAAGAGGGTATGGGCGGTAATCCTCCACGCGGGCCCTGAGCGTGTTGGAGGATGTCTTCGAATTTCTGGTTTTAGGACATGCCGGTTTCTTTACGATGTTTCTTTCACCATTTTGAGAGCAGTGGTGATGAAATAAATTACACAAAGTAATGCACCTGGCTGGGTTTGTACCCGCGACCTACAACTCGTATTTAACAAATCGGGGCCGTTAATTACCGTTTGGCCACCACTGCTTACTTATTATTAATTAGAATGACTGACCAATCATTTTATAATCGAACGCATCATTCAAGTTTCCAGAAGTCAATCTACGTTCATTACAAAAGGTTTGTGCACGTGTATCGTCACCGCGTCCGTTTCCCTAGCTACTGCAGACCGCGCGTATTTACACTATTTAAATTTAGCTGCAAGTCAGTGCATTATGTGCGGTGTGATACACGGCGCGCACGCCCGCGACCTCTTCGTGCGCGCTCTGAACCTGCTCGTACGATCAGGGGTGGACAAGATGCATTTTGTTACTTAATTACCTTGGCACCTAATTTTAATGATACTTCATTCTATTTGAAATATATAATATACCTATATTTATTGTGCACACCTACCACAGTTCAGCCTCTTTTAACCTAACGGTTGACAGGTAGAGAATGCCTTGTTGCATTAAGCCCACCTATGTGCCACTTCATGGGCTATGCGAGTTATGCGTAAGTGGAACACGGGGCCCTGGAACGAAGGTGAAGAAGGAACCAGAGTGGGTTTTACTCAGTAAAAGTCTGACACGCCCTCTCGCACCGCCCAAGGGCGGGACATGTCATTGGATGATTTCCAGCCTTAAAAAAAAACCTATGTGTCACTACTGTACAAGAAGTATATAAATAAATAACTAAGTAGTTGGTGCCCGCGACTTTGTCCCCCTCAGAATTTTAAAACAACACATTACTCGTACAACCAAACAACCATTTGATCTTTCGCCCTCCCGCTCCAAGTCTTTAGAAGATTTTCCCCCTTAAAAAAACCACAATACCATTTAGTTACATTTTTACATTATACCAATTTTTTTTTTGCATTGATCACTTTTTTTTTATAAAAATAGAGGATATTAAGAAACCGAACCTACTCCGGATTTGCCTACATTATCTTTAGTTGCCTACGTTCTCATTCTTATATAAGGACCACACCACACAGTCTGTTCTAAAAATAAGTTAAAGTTTTCCTTCGTTTATAATGATTTAGGAGCCCCCTTACTAGAATTTGCTACAGGCAAACAGAAGAAGGAAAACGGGAGACGGACGCTTTACGACGCCTACGTTGCGTTAGTTCCATGAACGTGTCCTCAAAAGAAGTTTTAAGACGTTGTTAAAGGCATGGTTTCAATAATTGTTCTACCTCTAAGTAAATCCCACATAGACATCCGGACACTTAGCGTTGCCAGGCGTCCGGATAATTTCAATTTCAGGTTGCGTGTCCGGCCATATTAGGCTGAGTCTAGCCTGTCCGGCTTTTGTTAGGTTAGCTATTTTTTTTAATTTGTCATGTGTTCTACCTTACCTGTATCACTAGCGCAAGGGGAGCGGATTTGCACTTACAAGTATTTCAGTTAATTTTATTGTTATTTCATTAGAATTTTTTAAAGATTACTTTAAAAAACAAAGTCGGCCTTTTTACCCAAATGTCCGGCTAAACTGGCTGGTCTGTCCGGCTTTTTGGTTTCAAGACCTGGCAACCCTACCTACGCCTTATTAAATAATGTTTTATCAAATATGTAAACTACATGTAATGCCGCGCCCACACATTGGTTTCAACTTTGCGTCCAAGCTTGGCTCTAATTTGAAATGGCCAATATTGAACCCAACTACTGCACCACACATTAGCGTCAATACCAACTTTGCACCAAACATTGGAAATCGGCAAGCGCAGTCGACCTGTTCTGCTGACGTAGAGCAAATTATGGACGATAACTAACATGTAGGTTGTCAACCCCTGTACGCGATACGTGTGTGCGTACAAACCCCGGGAGTGCGCGCGCACCGGCCCGGTACACCCGCACCGCGACCAAGGCTAACGACTAGAACATAACATAATCTACAATATTATGTTCTATTGATAACTTTCTACGTGTTTCCAGATTACGATTAAAATTAAACAAAGCGGTTTATCTTATAACGTGATCTGACCCCGCGATCTTGACGTAAGTCATAATTACATACTCTTGATTGTGCGCTCACAACATCTGTTATTAGTGTAGAACATGAGGACATGCCACAAGCGGGCAGGTCAGGTCATTTGGATTATTTTTTAAACTTTTACTGTAGCTTAACTCAATAGAGGTAACCAGAGGCAGTCTTAACCGTGACCCGAGGCCCTGGGCGTTGACCATGATGAATGGGCAATGATCGGTCATATGCGGATCCCCGCAACCCTCACTAAGCCATCGGTCTACTTTGCGGAGGCGTTTCAACGCTGCGTCTTTCGGCACATGGTAACAACTCCAGAGCCTTTCGTCTCCATCGACCGTCTATTCTGTGAGCAATATGCCCAACTAGCTTTTCTTACTGCACGAAATTAACTTACCTATTTCCTATAACAATGACAATGAAAACCAAAACTCACAAAATATCTGCCTACTAAGTTTTTGTTATTATTGATAAGCTCGCGTTGGACCACCATCACCACCAGGTAAGCGACGATGTGGCCGACGATGGAGCACGCTTGCCTAGAAGTAACCAAAACGCTTTGTAGGTATGGGTGGGATGTCTACCGTGTACCGGTGGCGCAACGTCGTACGTCTACTGGTCCGACGATGGAGCAGACTTGGCGGAATTCCAGTGCACACTCCTCGAAATGCAAACGATATAAAACCGACAGGCTAGCAACTCGGCACCAATGCTCAATGCTTTGCACGCGTCATGCTCGTGAACGGGTGCCGTCAGATGGGACTGGTCATCTCTTAGCTGCCAGTGGCTTAATTCAGTTTCTATCTTTTAATTATTTTACATTTTTATTTCATTATCGACATTGTGCTCACATGATAGAAGCAACAAGTAATATGTAACCAAGCATTATATGTAACACATAATATGATTTAAAAGAATGTCCATGGAGTTTCTTGCACGTTCTTCTCCATAGAGACCTACTCTTTGGAACGTGCAATTTAGCTTCACTTTTCTTGGACTGACCGACATTTGACTATTCAAAAGCGCCTGTAAATGGTCTATTTGAAATAAATGCTTTGATTTTGATTTTGTAGCCTGGATTTGACAAGCGCATCATTGCCGATGATCCTGACTCGCCTCTCAATCGACTCGACGAAGCTAGAAGACATGCATTCCTAGGCCAGATTAATCCACAGGTGTAGATCAAAAGCTTAGATTAAATTGAGCCATTAATTAAGCCATAGATTTATGAAGATAATACAATCTCAACTCCTATTTATCAAAGTATTATGATCGATTAGAGGTAATGAATAACGCCGAATTAGATGTCTACGTAGTGTTAGATGTAGGTGTATGTAGATGTTAGAACGTAAACTAGTAGGAATGACTCCTGTATCATGGGTGCACAAACATGTAAATTTACATACACAAGACACACAGACGTGCAGGTCTCGAACCCGATGCACGCAGCGCAGCGGCCAATCCTCGACCCCTATTTCCAGCCACCGCAGGCGTGGGATTGCGGACGACGAGCTATAGGTAGCTCGCCGCCCGGCCGTCCGGTAACCGTTCGGACCGAGCCCCTTTGAGTCTCCGACGCAAAGGTAGGAACGCATTCTTCCACGCACGCCTCAAAGAAAGGTCAGCAAACCGTATGGGCTCAGCAGGACCAAAGCCTACTGGGGCTATAGATTAACTTTCGAAAGGGATACCCGGGTCCTGGGACGCAAGGCAAAGAAGGAACATAGGTGTGGTTTTAGTCAGTACAACTACCGGCACGGATCTTGAGCGCTGGCTTCAAATTGCGCAGAAGTCAAATATTCGGTCTCTTTAGTTGGCTCGCCAATGTATGGAATGCGCAAAGCGATCCCCACTCTGACGCCGAGCGCTCAAGATCCGTGCCGGTAATTGTAAAACTCTGACACACCCCGCTCCACACTAGTGCGGGAAAAGTCAGTTGGATGATTTCACACTTTAAAAAATAGTCCAATTCTATTGTTACCTGTAAAATGCTGTACAGAAGCTGTTGGTTGTAACTTGTCAAATAAACTATGCCAAAATAGTCTGTACACCCTTTGTAGGGGGGAAGAGTCGATATTATAATTAACATCAACGTGCAAGGTTGAGGATTCTCTAGAGCCGCGCTTCGGAAAGCGATTGGAGTTGATCTCATAGCAGAGCTGCAACGGTACTGACTTTAACTACCTACATTAACTTTTAATTCGACATTTAGTCATTACATCGTAACTAACTACCGTAATACAAGTACGTGAGAACTGGGTCTTCTCGAAAAGTATCATCTTACCGTATACTGGGATCGGTCCATCATCACCGGTAGAACTATTGTTGCCAATAAGCCTTTTTCTTTTTTTATGGTAGGAAAAATCATGCATTGACATCCCCCGCCCTTGGGCGGAGCGGGAGATAGTGTCAGACTCTTACTGACTAAAAGACCCACCCCGTTCCTTCTAGCCTTCATACCGGGGCTCGAGCGCCCTTTCGGATAACCCTGGCCCCAGTAGGCTTCGACCCGGCTGGGTCCCTGCTGTTGCTGACAACTCCTTGAGGCGCGCGGGAACAGTGCGCGCCGTCGACGACTTGGGCCAGGTCCGGACAGTTACCGGACGGCCGGACAATGAGCTACCCATTGCTCACTGTCCGCAAGCCCGCGCCTACGTTGGCCGGAATTGCCAATAAGCCTGATATTGTGGCAATAAATCGATTAGCAAGCCGCTAATGATAATTAGAGCCGGTTCACATTAGGTCGGACCGACAGTTTAACGAACGACTGTCGGTTGTTGCTGTTCACACTAGACGCTGCCGACCCGGCCTAATGTGAACACCACCGTCAGCACGGTCGTTTTACAGCCCGGATCGAGTGCCGAGAGCGGGGAATGAGCGGGTGAAAGGGTGGTGGGCGGGTGGCTCCGGAGCTTCGCGCCGACCGATGTGAACGGCGCTATCCTTGCCAGTACGCCATCAATATTATGCCGACCCGACAGAAATCGTGGCTGAATCGGGTAAAAGTCTCGGCTCTGTTAGTTTTGTCCGGTCGCCCATATGTGAACGGCGCTATTGAAATACATATGCCAATATGGATCCGACACTTTTGTCGGCCCGATAAAACTGACGGTCCGACCTAATGTGAACCCGCTCTTAAAGCTACCAACCCACATGTGGGCTAGCGGATGATGAGCAATAGCTAGCTCGCCGTCCGGCCGTCTGAAAACATCTGGACCGAGCCCAAGTCCAGATGCTTCTGATGAACGCGTAGTGTTAGACGACGAGCTGCCCATTGCTCGCTGTCCGCAAGCCTACGCCTACGGTGGCTGGAAGTCGGGATCGGGATCCCGGCGCCAGGGGCGTGAGAGCTCTTCCCTCACGCGTGCGGCCGTCTCCTTCGCTAACGTTGCTGCGTCACTCCTCGTAACTGTCGAATCGTGTGTGCTGCCCGTATTCCAATTCATCTATCTGAACTGACTCACACAACTTACTCCAGTTAAAAGGTTACAGATAAACTATTTTCTTTCTTCAAGATAACTATAAAATAACATAAAAAAACATTGTTTTATAAGTTATAGCACATTTCTGCTATCTCCTTATCAGTGTGTCCCACCCACGTCGCTTATCTTCACGACTGAAAAGAACCGCAGGTCAGCAGGGTCGCCTTATGACAATCATACTAACTACCGTTAATTGATACTTCTGTTAGCTCTTATTCTTAATGAGTAGAGTGCATTATTGCTTGGCCTATGTATCTATTGTTACTTGTCATAATATCGCACGATTCTGTAAGTTCTTGCAACTGGACAAGCGATAGATTAGTTTCTAGTTCAATTGTAAAGGAAGAAGGGGAGGAGGGAGGGGGTTAATCAAACTAGACTAAGCGCCTGGCTTTGCAGTAGTGGACGGACAATGGATCTTGTTATAGGTGCAACAATTTTGGTTTAAGAATTTGGTCATGTTGGTTGCTTTTCTGATATGTGCTACTTTGCTTCTTTTTCTTCCCCCTTCAGCGACCATTTTAACAAAGGTCTATAAAAGTTCATTTAGACACGCCTATATTATCTTAGACCAGCTTTTGCCAACGCCTGCGCCAGCGTGAATGTATTTAGAATACTATCCCAACGCCACTTACTGCCAAGATAAAAAAAAAGTATCGTTTTCCAAATATCATGTAAAGACATTCAGACGCGCGCCTCACCATCATTCCACTGCTTACCATCAGGTGGGATCGCAGTCAAGCACTAGTTTATATCAGATAAAAAAATAATTGTGCTCTAAAATAGGCTCTTCTGAGTGGATTTATAGGTGGCAGGGAGATTCCGCCCTCCCCTTGGTTCCCGGAAGACCGATTGACGACGAGGTTCGCTTCGAGGGGTTTCAACAAATCAACCATGAAGGGGATGGTGTATACTACCTTATTTTAAGTATGGGTATGCGATATAGCATGGGTGGCCAACTTGATTAGACCCAAGGTCTCCTGTTTACTATTGAAACCCTGTGCGATCTACCAATAACATACTTAATAAGATCTTAAATGAAACAGCATAGTTCAGTACAAAATCATGTAGTATTTTTTTTTTGATTATGAGAGAAAATATAAACGTGAAAATTATTCTTAATAACTAGGTATTTATTTACCTTTATATTAGTGTGAGTATTGCGTCTGAGCATATTCCACTAGTTAATCATAATATTTTTTTCCTTGCCACGATCTATCGCGATCGACGTGTTGGCCACTCCTGCGTTATAGAATCTATGTACAAAATTTTATAAATTTATCATGAAAAATCACAAAGTTATAAGTTTGTTAACATAATCTTGCTAACAGAAACAAAAATACATAGTCACCGGGCCATCCGGGCGTCTGAGAGGTTGTTTTACACTTGCATCCACCTTTTTGCTGGCGCCTAATGCCCGCTGTGACCTGACGTGACCTATGTTGTACTTAGTGTCGGTGGTATCCAACTTGTAACCTTTTTAAATATTTTTGGTAAAAAATATAACATGGTGTAAAAACTATTGGAATCCATTCAGTTACTGTTTCTGAACAAACTTTATTTAGCTGGTTTCGCATTATATACTAAAAATATTGTTGTATAACCAAAACCATGGTATATTATGTTTATATAGAGGCTCTTGGTATAAAAACCCCAAAACGATGAACTTTTCAATATTTTCTGAACACATTAAAAATAGAGGCCTATGTCCAACAGTGGACGTCTATCGGCTGAAATGATGATGATGATGATGATGACATTAAAAATCTCCCATAGATTCCATTTCCAGTGACCTCACGCAGTCGATGCACCCAGTAGTTAGGTACAAGCCATTGTCCTGAGTGACCTTCTGATATTACGAAATTAAAAGTCAAGAGTCAATCGATCGAAGATATATCAATAATATTTTGAGTTACATACAATAAACATAACGTTACATAAATCACTGTATCTGTAGGCGCTGACACTTTCTTAGCAAAAAGGGGTGCACACGTTTATATTGTAATCACGGTTGACAAATAGCAGTTATTCTAGGAGATAAGTGTTGCTCTAACGTCACATTTACGTATGTAGATCATGTGTGGGACTTCAAGTGCTATTGATTTCCATCGACAGACCACGTACGCATTATTATGAAGAAGAACATTTTCTATTTGCTTCTACGCCTTTCTAATAACATAATTCATAATGAACAAGCATAGACAAGTCCAAGTGTGTTAGGTAATCTATATTGCTATTTTTTTAGATGGTTGTTCTATGCACTGTCATTTTTTTAAGACAGTTATAGAGTAAGAGCTAAGCTAAGCGATATTTTTTTTGGATCGAGGAATTAAGAGGTTTTCCATTCGACTGAATATTTTCTTTTCTATACTTGCCCCCAAATTACGTAAAGTTTCTGCACCTATGCGAGCTAGTAAGTTTAGTACTACCTATCCGGGGAAATTGTTATTCAATCAGCTTAAATACTAATTGATCCTACTACTAGATATATATTATAAACGCGAAAGTTTGTATGTATGGATTTCAATGAAAGTTGGTACACAGATAGGTAGATTATGTCCTAGAATAGCGCATAGGGTACCTTTTATCGTGGGATAATTTTCTATCAAGTGGGTGAAGCCGCCGGCTGCAGCTAGTACTTAATAGCTTAAAGCTTTGTGAATAAAAAAAGTATCAATGACTAATTAAAAATATGTACCCATTAATTAAAAGCGGCACACTTTAGCGGCGATAACATCTGCATGATCAAAATCAATATCCGATTACCTATTCAATAGTGTTAATAGTTTACTATCAGCCTACACTAATTTGAATAATTAGTTCATGCCTTTTGACTTTTAAACTCTACTCGTCTCACCAAGGTGTAACATCTGTAATCAATTACGAGTATATCTGTGGTTTATTAAAATACTGGTCTATTTTTAGACACCTTGGTAGGTATGCATTCGGTGCCTAATTCTTTAATCAAATAAATATGATGTAATACGAGTATGTAACTCAATGACGTGTCAATCAGACAATATACGCATCAGTTTGGGCAGATATTTTTCAGCAATATTTTACATTGTAAGTATAAAGTTTATCTCATGTAAACTTTTAATGAGGGTGGGGATATGATACAATAACGAGTCATTTTTAATAAGAAACCAATTTATTTTTTTATCGCCTATTAAATCATTATCTTAGTCTAAACAATAAATATTTAATTTGCTGAACAATAACCATAACAATACTAAGTTACATAAGTCTATAGAATCAGGAATATTCTACAAAGTACTGATTGTTTACTAACACTGTAACTTCTAGCCGACCTTAAGTCCTAGGTCTAAAATTAAAATACTACATTTCCATTATTAAGTACAGAATACTTCTGTCAGGCGGCGGCCTAATATAGGCCAAAATAGATCGAGGCGGACCTTCGTCGTATACAAAAAATTGTAAACTATTAATTTTCTTGTAAATTAATATATACCCATCGTGTTGCTGTTGCGTCCAGGTTTTATGACGCGTCGCTTCTTCTTCACTTGGCTGGATGAAACTTCTTCTCCACTTGGCTGGATGAACCTTCTTCTACACTTGGCTGGATGAACCTTCTTCTTCACTTGGCTGGATAAACCTTCTTCTTCACTTAGCTGGATGAATCTTCTCTTCACACTTTCAGTCGTAGACAGCTCCACGTTAAGGACGATTCCAGTCTAGTAGACCGTGGTTCTTCTGGCTTGGAACTGTGTGATCGTGTCGTCGCCAGTCCAGGGCGCGCGGCGGTGCCGCTGGCGGGCCACTAGCGGAGCTGCTGCACCCGGTGCGGGTGGCGGATGGGCACGTAGCTGCACAGCTTCAGCATGCAGAACGACGCCCTCTTCTGTTTGTGGCTCCTCTGGTGGGGACGAGCCTCCGCCACGGACGCCAGGAGCAGTACGCTCAGGATCACAACAATGAAGTGCAGGAAACGCATCTTGACTTGTTGATATTTAGGATTTTTTTCACTCAGAAATGTACTCGTAAAAGCTGGTATATAATCTCCAAAAGTACAGTAAATGTAGCTGTTTGGTGTTTATCGTGGGAAGCTTGGTTGTGTACTGATGATCGAGTTAAGACGCGCTGGTTTTATAGTGCGCGCGGGTTATCTCGCGCGTGGCTGATAACCCGCCCAAACGAAGTAGCCGATAGCGGCGAGGTTCGATGACTGCGGCTCAATGTCACTCGAGAGATAGGCATTGTAGTAAAATTATCATAACTAGGTAAACTGCCACGTGCCAGAACTTACCTAGACCTCATTTCATTGAGATATTTTAAGAATAGGCAAGCTTATTTTTTACATATTAAATAGATGACTTCTACTGCTATGTGTAGTAGGAGGGAGTGTCAGACTACTGACTAAAACCTATAAGTAGTCATAAATCAGAAATCAGTAAATATTTATTTCAAATAGACCAATTACAGGCACTTTTGAATTGTCAAAATACCGGTCAGTCAGAAAAAAAAGTTATCCTAAATTATTCCAAAGCGTAAGTCGTTTAGGAACGTGCAATTTAGGATATTTTTTAAGAACGTGTAAGGAACCCCATGAACACTTTTAAATTACATTATAAGTTACATAAATCTTGGTTACAGATTGTTATTGTTGTATTGTAGTGTTCCATCAGTTGCGCTTTTGCAACGGCGACAAAAGGTAAATCCTTAGAATAACCCACAAATCTTGAAGGCTCAGTCTCAACTGACCCCGTCAATCTTGCTGATATCTGTTTGAGGTGCACGTGGAATACAACGCGCCGTCGCCCCGTGCTCCGAAAGGTAGCTCAGCCCCGGTATGAAAGGCAAGAAGGAACGGGATGGGTTTTTTAGTCAGTAAGAGTCTGACACTATCTCCCGCTCCGGCCAAGGGCATGTCATTTAGATGATTTTTACCCACCAAATAAAAAAGTCTCCCAATTCATCGCCGTCCGAGACCACGCCCACGATGGTCGGAAATTGTACTGTGATATACAAGACCCGAGGCATCTCCGGCGAATTGAGCTGACGAGATATTTTTTCACTTGATGACATATGACTTTACATATAACTGTAGAATACAACATTTCAATATATTAAACTATTATATTACCTTGTAACGAGTGCGCAACTTTTAATTTTAGGTTTTGCTTTATGTTTATTAGATTTATTAAACAACCTTTTTTAAAAAAAAAATCTCTAATAAAGTGACAAAAATAAATAACAATTAGTATTACAAACAACAGTGCACTTTTTTTGAAGTAAGAACTCATCGAATAAAGAATAAAAATAAATGCTTATCTTTCTTTTTTTCTTCCTTACTTTCTTTCTTCTCCTGCTCTGGATGGAGACTAAATTACATACATTTATTATACAGACCAAACAAAATGTATTATATATTATACTACCTAATTGATATTCAAAAAATAAAAAAAACCTTTTGCAAATCTTCTTCACTTAAGGCCCAAGCGCCCGAAAAGTGCCATAAAACAGTGACTTTCTGCAGCCTACTCCTCGGTGACGGCCAGGTTAATAGATTTGAAAAAAATATATGTTTATTATAGATTCATGAATAACATTATCAACATTTGATTTTTTCGTGCTATTAATACTTTTGTCTAAAAAAATATTTAGCATTTTCGCAACTTTTCCCTACTCCTTCGAAACGGCTGGGATCTTTAGAAACATTTTTACACATAAAAATTGGTGGTTAAATATTCTTCAAAGTGAACATTGCACATGTAAATCAATCAATATTTCGCATAGAAAATGGATTTAAAGGTCAGCCGCGCGCTTTCCGGGCGCTGTTGGCCGCTAATAAATGCACAGATTTGCGTACTGCCGCCTAGGCGGGTGCGAGAGGTGCGTTCACATAATTTTGGCCAGATGGTTCAAGGGACTATAAGCCTTAACGGAAACGTCATTAGCATACTAATTAGACGTAAACAAAATAGTATTAAAGTTCCTAACTGTATCACCCACGTCTATTTACCCCTTTCTTCAACTCCGTCATGACAAAGCGTCATTAAATACAATTATATAACGTACATACCTAGATATACAATCGTACATAAACATAACACTTGAACTGATATCGATCCAATGAATGAAGCTGCGATATAGTTTATGTGAATCAGAAGTGCAACCTACCTCAATTTCTTTCAAGACCTTATCTTTGATAATATCTTGAGATTATTGCAGTCATATTATTTTCCACGCAAGTGTTATCCTCAAACCGTGCCCAGAAGTAGTCTAATGTGTGTTGTGTATGTTTGTTAATTGTTTTTATTATGTGATTAATTATTATTATTGACATGTTTATTGAATTTATTTATTAATTGACAGATGTTTATTATATGTACTAACACTAGCTTATAAGTTGTGTATGTCTTTACTAACAATAATGGATTGTATTATCTGAATTAAATTAATATTATTATTATTATTATTCCATTCATTTATTATTATATACATATTTTTAAATATTTCTTCAAAAAATAACATAAAAAAAAACATTTAAAAATATAAAAAATAGTAGCCCACCGGCATCGGGAACAGGGTCCAGGCTGCCGGCGATCAGGGCTCCTGAGAGAGGAACCTCCGGACAATTCGCGCCGTGTCAAGGAGTACTGCCTTCTGGATCAAGCCCTTGATCCAACTGCCTAACGAGAGCCTCCTTTTATTATTATTATTATTTACCTACCTACACGATATGCACCTAAGTCTTTCCTTCGGCTTTTATCTATACTAACACAAGGAGGTAAAATTTGTAAATGTTTTAATTTTATTTTTATACGAGAGTGGCCAGTTGGTCTAGTGGTTACTGACCCAGCCAAGTTACGACCGTTTCGTTGTTCTGACCACGTAACTGAGCGTTGAGATGAAGTCAGAACAAAGGAATTGGAGACCCCTGAGTGCTATAAGCAGAGGCGTAGTGTGGACTAACTAAGACGTAGGCGAAGGCACATCAGCGAGGCCTTTTTCTTCAATAAATTCGTAAACGAGACCCAGTCTTTAGAGACCTCGCGAGGCCCCTTTGGGTGCAAAGCCTACGCTACAGGCTATAGGTTATAAGTAAATTAATTATTTTCATATCATTAAGAAGGTACTACTAAATTCACGCCGTCGAAGCCGCTGCCAGAAGTTAGTCATTCAATAAGAAGCATGCGTTTATCTTTTATATTTATCCATTCGATAAGTACAAAGTTCTTTAATTGGTAGATCTATTATTATCAAATTGCCTATTAAAATCGTATGATTAGGTAAATGGTTTTTACCTAAGGAAAAGGAGGTTTTTTCCTTCAATTTTTCCTTCTCCTGGGCAAGTGCGAGCCGGACTCGCGCCCTGAGGTTTCCGTACAAACTTACCTTATGTACCTAAATAGTTCAATTCTCGAATGGAGTCTCGAAGATTCTTCCAAATCAAAAAAAAAAAAAAAAATTCCCGCAACAATAAATTTACTGTTTTTAGATTTATTCTTATACCTAGCACTTGCTTCATGCCGAATTTCAAGATTATAGATCAACGGGAAGTACACTATGAATTTTGTTTCCCCTTGAGAGTGTAGAAATACACGTTCTTGCGACATAAACAGCCATATCTTTTTTATTCGTTAACTTAGAAGTGGGATTTCATAGCTTCAAGGGCTTGCAGACCTGAGCATATGATTTCGGACAACAAAGTGATCCTATAAAAGTTCCGCTTTTTCGTTTTGAGGTACGGAACCCTAAAACTGAATAACGTACGAACTAGGTCGCCCTCACCACATCCGTAGTATGATGAAACAGGATATTGCAAAGATATCGACGCCGAGTGCCCATTTTTTTCATTTCCAATTTTAGATATACCATTCTGGTGGCCTGGTCGCTTTCAATACGGTATTTATATTACATCAGAACTGACAACATTTTTGTTAGATGTTACATCTTAAAGGTTACATACCTAGATTTATATAATCAGCATTATATTGCACCTACGCTGCTGGGACTCAGACCTCCTCTCTGGGAGAGGGAATATGCCATAATCCACCACGCGGGCCCAGTACGGGTAGGTGAAAGTCAGTTTTGGTTCTAGGAAATGCGTTCGTGTTTTCACGATGTTCTCGTTCACCGTTTTGAGAGCAGTGGTGATGAAATAAATTAAACAAAGTAATGCGCTTGGCTGCGAGTTTGAACCCTCAACTTACTACTTGCAAGTCGGGGCCGTTACCATTAAGCCAACACCGGTCTTCTTAATGAAATTATTAGTTCTTAGTTAATTTAGGCGCCAGTACCAACCACCACAGTACCAGTAGTAGTTCTGTAAAAGGTGTTGTCTTTCAATTTTTATACAAGAAAATAGACACGTAAGTCGGTCCAAGTCCAAGTTACTTACTTTATCAGTTAAAAGAAACAAAGCAAGCACGAGATGCCAGTCATTCATTCATTCGTCTTCCCGCCAAAGTAGGGCGTCGCCATTTTCTTGTTACTCCACGATACGTTATCTATGGCAGCTCATTTACATCCGATTTAAAAAAAAAACTGCCCAACTGGCTCGCGTCACGCCGCGTTGACCCGTGCCATATTTTATAAACATTGCATAAAAAAACTTTAGACAAAACTTTCCGTTTGATACCGTTGATAAATTAAACGATTTTATACGTCAAGCTTAATAATTGCAACAAAAATATATAAAAAAAAACTAAGTTACCAATTTACTACATTTTTTTTCTTTTTAGAGCTGTGAATTTACCCATTGTCTTCTATCGCTCTAGGGCGGAGTAAGAGAGCCTGTTAGACTTTTACTAACTCAGACACACCTGTGTCCTTCAGTTGCCTTTTGCGTTCTAGGATCACGATCACTCTTTCAAAAGTTTGCATAGCCCCAGCAGGCATCAGCCCTACCAGTCACTCATTGCGATAGATCTTAAGCTTCACGCTTTACTTCGCTCCACGTCATTCCGATAACCATTATTTCTGCCGACACGATGCGTCGCCAGGGTTGCCGAGGACTCCCATGCACTTCCCTTAAAGGTTAGAATCCAAGACCTGTATAGGTATGTGATCAAAAGTCCTTCCGAAGTGTATGACCAGTCCATCTTTACTTACGACGCATAATCTGGCTTTCGTGACATTTCTCCAACAGCTCTTCGTTAAAGATGGTCTCTGGCCAGTAAATTCCGAAAATAGAACAGAATAGAAATACTTTTATTCGGTACAGACACAGCCTAGTACAACGGTAGTACAAAGTAAACAAGAATAAAAGTACAAAGTGCGCCGAGCGTACTCGCACGACGACATGTAAAATGCAACGAAGACATCACTTGACGAAGACTTTCATTTGGCGTGATATGTCCTCCGTAACCTTCCACGATTGCACCCGTAAAGCAACTCGAATTTGACATTGGACCTCAAGATTTAGAGTGAAGAACGAAATTGAGTTAACCCTGAAAAAATATTAGGTATTATTAAAGAAATATTTATAGCAGCGATTTAATTAAATCTTTGTAATGGTTATCACGACTGTGGTAGATCGGTGTAATCCGGACGAAACCAGATTTCTTACCGGATTTTAATTAACGAAAATTATAATGAGGAGTTCAGTTGTAGCTTCAGGAATAGATCGCTCTTCGAAAGATAATGTAGCTTTGTGTTCCGTCTCCGTACACGTCTCTGTTGCGTGACAAGAAACACGGAGGTTATATAACTAGAAAATGTTTTACACCTATTATACTACAATATTTACAAATTATACCTACCTAATTAATTTGAAAGTAATCAGCTAGGATACTACATAACCAGCATATTGACCGAAATAATAAAAAATAATTATCAGTTTGCCTAAGACATTAAGTCCGCCTATGTACTTTGTGTTGCACGAAGATTAAATAAACTTTAACTCTTTTGGTGCTCCCCTTTTTAATATTGCTATTTCCTCACTTTTTACAATAAATCAAATCATCTATTTTATTGTTTCCCTTTTACCACGTCGAAATAAACTACACAATATTATCTGACAGTTCATGCGGGACAGCAGTTTGGTTGTGCGCCGATCAATCATTCACACATCGCAACTTGTGGACATGAGCAGGTTTCTGTGCACCGGTCGTTCATTCACTCATCGCAACTTGTGGACATGAGCGGCTAACTGTGCACTGGTCCATCATTCACTCATCGCAACTTGTGGACATGAGCAGCTAACTGGGCACCGGTCGATCATTCACTCATCGCAACTTGCAGACATGTCTAACTAAATAAGTGCACTGATCGATCACTGGCTCATCGCAAGTTATAGACAAATAAGTACATCTGCAGCTATCTCGTTCACGATAGTCATAATGAGACACAATTAACTATTTATTAATAGGATCATCTATAAACAAGGCATCATGAGACTGTCGTCGTTCCGACGTGTCTGGTCGGACGCATACGACCTCTTGTATCTACCTCGTCAGGCTAATTGGGTCAATGAGATTTAAAAACCTTGGTTCGTTTTACAGTAAATAACGTGAACATTTAGACCCCTGTATCTGTTTATCTATCTAGGTTAACAACGGTGCGGCGATCAAAATAAACTAGAGACTATCAGCGACTCAGTTTGTGATCCGTTTTCCGGATGGTAACAGATGTTTGAAGATAGAGTCTGTCTAATAAGTTAAACGACTTGGGTAATTATTAGGATTTAATGTAATCTGATGTAGACAACACGGGTTCAATAATCAAGGTTGATTAAGAGATAGAGATCATTGTTTACTAACAGAAGAACCTTATAAAAAGTACCGAATATAAGTATTTTTTTAAATGATTACATATTAAACAAAGTTCCCAAGTCGGTTGACTTATTAGACAGACTATAGGCGGGTTTTTCATTAAAATCTGTTATTTTATTTAACAGAAATTAGAAACTTTATTTCAAATAGACCAATAACAGGTACTTTTGAATTGTCAAAATGTCGGTCAGTCAAAAAAAAAAAGTGAAGCTAAATTGCTTATTCTAAAGCGTTGTTGCTCTAAGAACGCACAAGAAACTCCATTGCCACTCTTTTAAATCATATTACTCATAATAATGAGTTACAAAAATCTTGGTTATCTGTGCGCTGAGTGCGAGTTGTTTTTACGTAAACGCAATCGAAACGTTTGCCGCGTTTGGCTCTCTGATTGGAAAAGAGCTTGGAGCAGGCCAATCGGAGCGCCGAACGTCTCAAATGTGGCGATGGCGTTAACGTAAAATAAATTCACACTAGGCACTCTGTAGGCCAATCTTGTACCTACTTTTTTAGATAGGAAATCATCAAATATATTTTATCGTAATGGCTAATACCAGCCTGTGTGTGTTGGAAAACCAAGGTCGCCGACATGGCCCGAAGAATCGCCGAACTAAACTGGCAGTGAGCAGGGCTCAATGCTCATAGAATGGATGGTCTCAATATGGCCAAAAGGTTCTAGAGTGGCGACTGCGCACCGAAAAACCAGCCTTGTAAGGCCTCCCACAAAGTGGACCGACGACCTGGTGAGAGTAGCGGGAATGCGGTGGATGAGAGACGCACAGGATCGGTCGTTGTGGCGACGCTTGGGTGAGGCCTATGTCCAACAGTGGACGTCTTTCGGCTGAAATGATGATGATGATGACCAACCTGTGCTCCTTCAGTTGCCCATTGCCTTTCTCAGCCACGGTAACCCTTTGGAACATTCCAGCCCAATAACTCACTTAAAAACGCTTCAAATTAGTCACAATTCTATCTCGGCGAAAACTTGTTAAAATGTTTGACGTTTTTGACAAAATGAGTCACAGATATGAATGCGAACCTTCGTTAAAATACTGGGATTGCCCTTTGGTCTTGAGAGTTCGGCCATTTACTTATCAGTATTGGTTGGCCACTAACGTGATTCATGCCAATTTTCTGTGCGTATACACACCTAAATGGGGCAATTTAAAGTTGTAAACGCAGGCCTAGCCAAGTTACAACCGTTTGGTTTCGAATCTCTTTCTACAGTCGGTACCAAAGAAAAGACGAAAAAGAATGACCTTTTGGGCGGGGCAGGCGTGCCACAAAACTAGGGCAATGCTCATAGTTCAACTACCAATAGCAAACTTGCGATCTAAGTGAGCGTGGTCTGTTAGTTGCGTAATGCGCGTTCGTATTGTTTTATTGCTTGTAGCGCCCGAAAAGAGTCATAAAGGTCTTTGCACACAGCGGGCACGGCGCGGCGGGACGGGACGGCGACGCGACACTGAGCAGTTGTAATGTACTAGATATTACGGACGACGCCACATAGAGCCGTCCCGCTCGACGCGACGGTAACCGTCGCGCCACGCCGCCGCCGCGCCGAGCGGGAATACAAGTCAGAAGCGGCGGGGACGGGCGATTTATTTCATGCACCCATTTCCGTTTACGTTTTTTTTTCTTAGCTAGCGCAAATAAGAGCAAGAGCGTTTCCACGTCTGAATTGCTCAACATCTTTTTGACGAATGAATAGCGTCGCGATACGGTCGGCGTGATCGCGCCCGCAGTGTGACCGATGCCGCCGCGCCAGCGCAGCGTTGCCGCCCCGCCACGCCGCGCCCCGCCACGCCACGCCGGCTGTGTGCAGAGACCTTTAAACAGTGACTTTCTGAAGCCTACTTCTCGGTAACGGCCAGGTTAATAGGTTTGAAAAAAATATATGTTTATTATAGATTCATGAACAACATTATCATCAACATTTGATTTTTTCGTGCTATTAATGCTTTTGTCTAAAAAAAATATTTATTCCTTCGAAACGGCTTGGATCTTTAGAAACATGTTTACTCATAAAAATGGGTGGTTAAATATTCTTCAAAGTGAACATTGCATATGTAAATTAATCAATATTTCGCAAAGAAAATGGATTTAAAGGTCAGCCGCGCGCTTTCCGGGCGCTGTTGGCTGCAAATAAATGCACAGATTTGCGTACTGCCTTGATATCATGACTGCAAGGAAGTCGACATCGACCGCACGCGGTCGCTACGAAGCAGCCCGTCTGATGTCAGCCTAACGTCTGAGATCTAAGCGGGTGAAGATATTTGAAGGTTTCCAACCACAAAAATAAAATGTAAGGATCTTAGCTGGCAGCGTTCTTTATACAGTTTTTGCTAACTTTCTAGATGCAAGGTGTGAGTTCATTTGTTTACAAAACCGAAATTTATACACATTAGTACTAAATCTGTAGAAAATTTTAGTTGTGCGCTTAACACGTAAAATGTACGAAATCGATTTAGATAACTTTATTATTATTATATCAAAACTAATCTAAGAAGTACCGTTTGACGTTTCACCATTTTCTGTAAAAAGCTTTTCACAGGCGTAACTCACTCTATTTCTATTATTTTTTCCGTAAAACCATTGAATTATGAAGCTATATTTATTTTAACACAACATATACAATTTTAAATCAACAAATTAAAATGTACTACGTGTAGAACTGTAAAACGGTATCTTCTTAGATTAGCCATTCTTCACTATGCAAAAGTTGCAGGTGCAACATTGTTATAATAAACCCGTCATTATGTGATTAGTAATCATATACCTATATAATCTGATGTTAAGTACGTTTTACTTTCGCCTTAAAATTATGTGATAATAAAATACATGACTTTCTGCAATTAAGATAATTATGATCAATGGTCAATGATCAATCAACACAAAGTTGATTAAAAAAGTTATAAAATGATGATGCAAATTCCATTGTAAAAATAAGTTATCTATGGTTATCTTGTTATCTGTCATGGGGTCCGAGCGCTCATCGAGTTGTTCAGGAAATCAGTAAACAGTTGGTCGACTCTTCGCGTGACCAGAGGGCTGGACTTCTCTTCAGTCAACGAATCAGCATTGCCATCCAACGTGGCAATGCTGCCAGCGTTCTGGGCACTTTTCCCATTGACATCGATGTGGACGAATTTTTTGACGCCCTATGAGTTTTCCACGTTTTTCAGCCTTTTTTACACGTTTGTACAAATTATTATTTAAGTTTGTATATATAGTAATTAACTTAGTAGTAAAATTTAATTAATGTAATGATATATGAAATCAATTGAAGTACAATATAAATAAAGTTATCTATTAAATTGGCATTGTTTTAGCAAACTTATCTCTCACTTTGGAGCTAGAGAAAGGGTCAGATGTTTACAAACTACTGGAGCCAGGTTCAGCTTACTGAGACCAGGGTTAGCTCCGAAAGGTAGCTCAGCCCCGGTATGAAAAGCAAGAAGGAACAGGGTGGGTTTTTTAGTCAGTGAGAGTCTGACACTATTTCCCGCTCCGCCCAAGGGCGGAGGATGTCATTTGGATGATTTTTACCCACCAAACAAAAAAGATGTTAACAAACTAAAACCCATAATTAGGCGTGGGTGAAGTGCGCGAGGGCCCACTTCGCCCACGGCCTCGCACCCAAAGGGGCCTTTCGTGTGCGAGGGCTATTTAACAACGAGAGTTTAGTTTTATCATTTATAGACTCGCGTTTGACCACATTTCGACGACTTTACGATATACTTTGACTTGCACATGAAGAGTCTTGAGAGAAGGAGATGGGTTAATGATTTAAGTACATTGCATAAGATTGCTAACGGTTCCTTTGACATTAAATTACTTGGCCAGTTAAACTTTAAAATACCAACTCGATCTGTGCGCACTCCACAATTATTTAGTATTTCCTCTAGTAACAATAATGTTTCTGAGAATAACCCGTTATCCAGAATTTGTAATCAATATAATACAATATGCCCTAAGGTAGACTTGTTCTTGAACAGTTTTAACGAATTTAGAAATTGTTTGTTTGAATTGTAATTACATTAGTTTCATTTATTAACTTCTCTATAATACTTCACCTTTCTGTCATTAATGAAGCATATTAAGCATTGAATGCTGTGTACAGTAATAATTGGATTTCAGATTTATGTACTGTATTTTGTATTAACTGTCTAAATTTTCTTAGTCTGTAGTCTGTCACTGTACTTATTAAAATAAAATAAAATAAATAAATATGTTACAACACTGGGTTGCAACAGTCGCTGTCTCGGTTTAGATTTTATGAAAGAAAAAGGCCTCGCTGATGCGCCTTGGCCCACGTCTAATTTAGTCCACGCTACGCCTCTGCTAAAACCCATGGTGTTCCTTCATTTGTCCTTTCCGAGGGCCACGGTAACTCTTTCGAATAATCCTACGGAACAGATGAGAGGCCCACTTTTTACTAGTACCTATCTCACTTAGTGGAAAGCAATAGAATAAGTCGACTTTGGAACGAGCAAACCTAGAATACATACTAATGTATCCTGGGTTTGCCCAGATGAAATGATGATGATGGGTCACTTATTTTAGATCTTTTTGGGGTTCTGTAGTCAACTAGGAACCCTTATAGTTTCGCCATGTCTGTCTGTCCGTCTGTCTGTCCGCGCTTAATCTCTGTGACCGTTAGCACTAGAAAGCTGAAATTTGGTACCAATATGTATATCAATCACGCCGACAAAGTGGTAAAATAAAAATTGGAAAAATATGTTTTATTAGGGTAGCCCCCATGTAAAGTGGGAAGTGATTTTTTTTTAATTTCAACCCTAACGTGTGATATATTATTGGATAGGTATTTAAAAATGAATAGGGGTTTACCAAAATCATTTTTTGATAATGTCAATAATTTCGGAAATAATCGCTCCAAAAGTAAAAAACAATGTGTGTGTCCCCCTCTAACTTTTGAACCATAAGTTTAGAAAATATGAAAAAAATCTGAAAAGTAGAACTTTATAAAGACTTTCTAGGAAAATCATTTTGAACTTGATGGAAAGAAAATTTTTGGTCAAAAAAGACAAAAAGGTTGTACAAAATAATTTCTGGACTAAGTTTGTAGTATAATCGTATATGCAAGCATTTTTTTTAACTTCGTTTACATATTTTATTATCCTGAACGTATCCTCTTTCAAACAAAAAAAGAATTATTAAAATCGGTTCTCGCAATTCAAAATTACCACCGAAAACTTCTTCTGGTACCTATACCTCGGACTAAATATAGACACACATATAAATTGGAAATCACACGTACAAAAGACTCACTCAAAAATTTCTAGATTCTCGTACGCTCTTCATGAAATAAAAAAGACCACCAATTTCCAAACAGCTCTTACCACCTATTATGCTTACGCCTATGCATGGCTTAGCTATGGTGTCACCCTTTGGGGAAACAGCACCGATGCACAAACACTTTTTACCCTGCAAAAGAAATTGGTAAGGATTCTAGTTAACATTGAGCAAACGGAAAGTTGCAAACCGTTCTTTCAAAAACATAATATTTTAACCCTTCCTTGTATATACATTTTAGAAACATGCAAATTTGTACGAAAACATCAAGAATTTTACTCAAAACGTGAAGACATTCAGTCACGCTATCTACTCAGACACCGATCAAGGCTAAACTTGCCTAGTTCTCGATTAAGAATGCATTCTACAAGCCCCTACGTTATGTCCATTAAAATATACAATAAACTACCCGCAGACATAAAAAAAGAAGAGAAAATTAATGTATTTTTAAAAAAACTTATTACTGAGTAAAAGTTATTACTCGGTAAACGAATACCTAAGTGATAAACTTATTAAGTCATAACTTAAGTACGCCTTCGACTTCACATTGTATTTAATTCATATTATTATATTATTACTCTCAATAGACATATAAATAATAACATAATGTAATTAAATAAAAATATAAGTTAATAATAATGACGCTAAAAGTAATATTTGACTTAATTTATCTATTTCTATATACGGACATAATAATAATAAAATGCATGTGTAATTTAAATAAAAATGTAATTTACAATAATGACGATAAGAATAAAAATAAATAAAAACTTGACATAATTCACCTATTCCCATACACTGACATAATAGTAATACGCATAAATAATTTATAAACACAATGAATAATTATTACGATAAAAATAATACATGACTTATTTTACCTGTTTTTATACAAGGACATACTAATAATAAAATGTATACATGTATAATTTAATTTAAATAAAAATATAATTTATAATAATGACGATAAGAAACAAAAAATACTTGACATAATTCCCCTATTCACATACACTGACATGATAGTAATTTACAGATAAATAATTAATAAACACAATTATTAATAATAATGACGATAAAAAAGAATTCCTGACATAATTATTTTTTACTTATACACGACATAATAATTATACGTATTCGTTAATTTAATTTAATTTAAATAATAATGACGATAAAAAATAAATAAAAATATTTGACAAAATTCACGCATTCTTATACACAAACATAAAATAATAATATACATATATCACATAATTTAAATACTTTAATGACGACACAGAATAAGCATAAAATACATTATATATTTTACTCATACTTATACAAAGATATAGTAATATAATAATATACATACCTACATAATAATATACCTAATTAAATGCAGCAAATTAGATCTACAATAAATCCCGCCGTGGATTTAATGTGCCTACTTAAAAAATAAATAAATCAACGCAAACAGTACATAATGAACTCCGTGAATTGCTAATTAGCCCTCTTCCTCTCTCCTACATTTTGCTGTGCCCGACAGGGTCCATATTGTTCTATGAAAATTTTCAAAACCATCTATGTATGGATTGCAATAAAGTATTGAGTATTGAGTATGTATGCATTAATTAGTTCCCGAGAGATAGCGCTGTACTTTTAGGATTTTTCCTGAGTTGATGGGGCCGGGTATTATCGAATTGTTCGGTTGGTCTCTCCTCGGCATTGGCGGCATTATCTTATAACTACATAAAACTTCTACCAGGAACATGCTAAGGCAATTTACAACAAAACTAAAATTCATTTTTTTAACGCCATCTATCAAAATGTTAAGGTGAAAACCAGTTCATAAATGGTTCGATAGATGGCGTTGCGTAATGACGTCGTTTTTTTAAAAGTCGATGTTAAGATTTTCCGTGCTTTCATGACCTACCGTGGTTAAAAATCGTTTCTTCTTTAATATATTCGTAATTTTACGAGTGCACGATCGCTGAAATTTCTACTACTTGCATACTGTTTTAGTTATCACCGTCCTTTGTGGGCCCGTTTTTAGGGTTCCGTATTTATTAGAGTTCCGTACTTAGTATGTCAACGTAACAAATAGCCTTTTTTTAAACTCATAAGTGGGAACACTTATTGTGACGGACGGGAAACTACGGAACCCTACACTGAGCGTGGCCCGACACGCTCTTGGCCAGTTTTTTTTATTACTATATATAGGGTCACGCTTAACCACTATCTCACCAGGGGCCCAAGTCTGCTATTTTATAAATTCGTCATTCCAACATGATGACATTTTCATTTTGCTAAAAGTTCGTAATCTGCTAATAAATTCATAATGATCGATCATTGATCGGTCAGTGGTATCGTAATAGAGTTGTGGTAGAATGATAATATCGAGCATAATAAAACTACTAGACAATAAAGTTCTAATGGCAGAACACTGATCAAATAAACTGTCAAAGTTTTAGCAGATTACCGCATACGTCAAATATTCATTAATATGTACGAGATTACTATTCTATGCCACTTCTTTCAATGGAGTGTTTGTGGTTGACCATTGGAAAGTCATGACGCCATTATATTAGTAGATTACCAAACTTGTCAAAATCGACAATTATGACATCAATGACAGACCATTCTGACACTATTGTAATAGCAGACTTGAGGCCCTGATGGTTTACCATGATATGGTCGAAATAAGAACATGTTTACCTAGTAGTAACCTATTCACTATTGATTTTAAGACCCTCAAGTTATAGCTGTCAAGAAACACAGACTCCGGCAGGGATGTTCACTTCTTATAACTACGTACGTTACGTGTGTTCCATAAACGGTTTGTGTATGGATGCAAGAGTCCACCATGTAGGCACCAGTGAGGCATAGGTACCATGTAGTCCCCGAAGATGGACCTGGCTTGGCGGAATTAAGTTTTGCGATTCTAAAGCACACTCCCCGAAATGTAACCGATAGAAAACCGACAGGCTATCAGCTTCGGTGCTCATAACTATGAAGCTTCGACTTGACGAGTGTGTGATCATTGCGAATAGACCATTCGCTCTTAGCTTGTTTCTCAATTGCTTCTAAATTCTCAACTATATTATACAAAAAAAGCTAGTATACACTAGTTTTTACCAGCAGCTTCGAACGCGGAAAAATAGAAAATATCTATATTTATTTCAAAAATTTACAATATCCTTACAGGCCACACCTAATTCGATATTGCAGTTTCCTTATTTTAAATTAAAACGCGTGTTCCAAAATTCTACCAAAAATATATTATATGCAAGTATATAATATGCCTATGTCACTCAGTGAAAATTTAGCTTTGTAATGGTAAAAGAATTTTTTAAATCGCTCCATTATTATATTATTAAACATACAAAAAATCAAATCTTTATAATATTAGTTTAGAAGTCTGTAGGTACTATTCTTGTCTTTTATTTACTGTTGCGTTGTATCTACGTTAAATATTTTTATCCTTTGCTATTTTGTTCGTGAAGAAAAAAACGTATTGCTATATAAACATTACCAAATTCATGTTTTTTGGACTAACGAACACATTTTTTTCCTTATTTCTGAATTGATCCCATAACAAAATCCGTTCTATTCATGAGTTCTTACACCCCCTGAAAGACTTCATTATATTTATATCCATCTACGTTGTAAGTACGTTGCATGGCAGAATTTATGTGATCTGTATTTGATCTCTAAATGACAGGAATTTTGTCTCCAAACCAAAAATATATAACGCATTCAAAAAATTGGAGAGTACCTATATGTTTATAGAATTATTTAATTTACCTACAGTAATATTTATAAATCGAGGAAAAGGCAAAATATTATTAAAGCATTCTATTATTGAATTAAGTACCTATACTTAAACCTGTATCTCAAGTAATCCAACCAATCAAAATGAGCATCAAATATATAAGTATCAATCTATGTTTAGATAATAATTATCCCCTAATCAATATTATTGAAGTATTTATATAATAACGCCGGTGATTCAGAAGTCAGCTGTTAATCTAAGAGGAAAATAATAATATTTAAAAATGGCAACTTTTTACTACGCAGTTAAAAAAAACGATGTTCATGACGAAATCTGATATCGGTTTTCATCGTGTATGATGCAATGTCGAGGTAAGTTGAGTGTGGCTGAAAAATGTCGCCGGCTCGAGGGGCACGTGGTTACAATTATTTTAATTGTGCCACTCCGTGGTGGCCTGCTGATCGCCATCGTACCTAAAGGTTATCGACTTTGGCATGAAATTGAATTCTAGAAAATTCGGATAGGTGCTTAACTTTGTAAGAATGTTAGCTACTACTGACTTTGTGTTTTTTCTTTCGATCAGAAACTTGCAAGTGTTCTTAGGTACGGCAATCGTGAGTGATTCGACATTAGTAAAAGTTTTACTAGAAATAACATGCTTTCATTACTTCCATAGTTGTTCCATAGGCTTTATAGAGTTGAAATTAAAACCATATACTCTGGTCTGCGGTCTCTTGAAGCTGTAAAAAATCAAACTTCTAAGTTAACGAAAAAAAATATACGGCCATTTATGTCGCAAAAACGCATATTGCGACACTCTCAAGGAAATCAAAATTCATAGGGTACTTCTCAATGATCCAGATTCCTGAGATTTGGCATAAAGCAAGGTCTTATGGCATAAATATAGGAATAAATCTGAAATCAGTAATAACAAAAGAAAATAATTTTGCGATTCGGAAAAATCTTCGAGACTCCATTCGGGAATTGTAGTTTGCAGGAACTCTCAGTGCGCGAGTCCGACTCGCACTTGCCCAGTTTTTTGAGATCTGTGTCAATGCCTGTCATAGCCTAGAAAAACGCTGTTAGAAAGTGGATTAACTTAATAAACCCCAAGCGAACGCCGGCGTTCGCGCTGCATTGTCTTTCTATTGCGTCTCTACGAGTAATTGACGGTATTTGAAAGGTGAATTGATAACCATTGTGTGTACCATAGGGAGCTTGTGATTTGTGACAAGAGTAACTGAAGGTGGAAACACAGGTTCCGTAGCACAACCCAAAATAAAGGGTTGACAATACTAAAACTTTTACCAAAATGTTTTGTAGGTTTAGGTTACAAAATAGATAGGTACAGAAGCCAATCTACATACAAAGCGCGCTCGAGCAACGCACACATAAACACCGCTCACGGACACGATGTCTCGCGGTCGCGTCTCCGCTCACTCGTCGAACAGTTCCGGCTCAAACGCTCATTAGTGTGCGTCCACCGAGCGTAGGTATAAAAAGTGGAATACACACATGAGATTGTCTTCTTTACATATCTATTTTGTGTTTAGGTCAAGTGAAAATGATTTACGTGTGCTGCTGGGCGGTATCCCACAACTGGTACCTGAATCCAATGGCCAAAGGCTGTCTTTCCGAAATGGACGCGAGACAAAAGATGCAGACTCTGAGAAAAGGACTTTAGAAAAGATGCTAATGAGGGAAAAACACATGGTACATGCACATGGTGGTGATGAATGATCATGAAAGTACTGAACGAATATGAAATCAGCAAAGTTGATAGCGCCAAAGTTCTCATAATAACTCTTGTAGTAGGTACAGGGCCCGATCGAGATTTTTAGCCGTTCCAGGCAAAGATATTTTTTTCACCGCCCTTTACATACGCAAAACCATATAAGTGGCACATAAAATTCTCAACCTGCCACCGTGGGTGTGCTTGACTGCGATCCACCTGATGGTAAGCAGCGCACTAGTTTATTAAGAGTCTATTCACTCTAGCCTTGAAGACACCCAAATTATAATCGGACGGGAAGACCGCAGCAGTCAAACTGTTCCAGTCCTTCGACGTACGCGGTATAAACGACGAAGCGAAACGCTTAGTCCGGACCGTAGAAATTTCAACAACGTAAGGCTGGAAGATAGGAATAAGTCAATTTTGCCGCCCCTCATTTTTTGCCGCTCTGGGCAAATGCCCGACTTGTCCATTACATCGGGCCTGTTGAAGTTCACTGTAGTCAGGGCCTTAAGTCTGCTATTGCAATAGTTTCAGAATGGTTCAACATTGATTTCATAATTTTTGATTTTGACAAATTTTGCTAATCTGCAAACTTATAATAAATCTGTAGAAGTGTAAATTCTGTACATTATATCTCTCTTATTCTGTATATCAAAAGAATTAATGGCAGGGGCTGTTACTAGACCGACACCGAACTCAAAATAGTAGTTTATGTGACTAGGGGATAAAGCAGTGTCTTTAAGTCGCGGGCGGCATGTTGAATTCCGAACGAAACGAAGGTTACTGATTTTAATCCCGAACGATAGTGAGGGATTTATAAAATTAACTCCCGAGCACTGCGAGGGAGTTAATAAAGAAACCTGAGTGAAGTGAGGAATTCAAGCCGCCCAAGACAAAGACAGCTTTATCCCCGTGTTGCACACTCTACTTTTTACACCATCTGTGAGATAATTAAAAAACAATGATGCCTGAACAAACAGACAGACAGACAGACAGACAAAAATATTTTAAAATACATTTTTACACCACCTGCTCGATAATGTTGTTTTATACGTCATACAAACCTCACTTAAAGCAAGTCATTCTATCCCTAGGGAGATAATGCAGTATGGCCGATCCCTAGGGAATAATGAGATTTGAATTTGGAATACCAAAAATCGTCAACATTGTGAAAATGTACGTGCATCGCACAAGTTAACTCGAAATTCAAACTGGCCACTAACAAAAAAGAAAATAGAATAAAACCTGCTTACTGACAGGAGTATTATAGAAAATTGAAACTAGAATCTTGGAGTAGTGAATTTTGTTTGTTTGATGAACTCGTAAATATAATACTTATATTTCTCTAGTATATGATTTGGTCGACCAAATTGTCTTTTAATTATCTCACAGATGGTGTAAAAAGTAGAGTATGCAACACGGGGATAAAGCTGTCTTTGTCTTGGGCGGTTTGAATTCCTCACTTCACTCAGGTTTCTTTATTAACTCAAACAAACTAACGTTAATTTTATAAATCCCTCACTATCGTTCGGGATTAATATCAGCAACCTTCGTTTCGTTCGGAATTCAACATGCCGCCCGCGACTTAAAGACACTGCTTTATCCCCTAGTCACATAAACTACTATTAATATCCTGGGCACCACACTGGGTACTTTTTATCCCGGAAAAGTATATACAATAAAAAACAAACTTAATTTTGCGGTTCGATCTCTAGACTCGATTACTGTACCAACTGCTAATAATAAGTTTGTTGTAGGTTACGTCACCCGCAGTGGAGTTCGCTAAGGGGAGTTCACTAACCCCCCACAGAAAGAGGAACCGTGTTACCCCGAATTTAACGCGAGCGAAGCCGCGGGCAAAAGCTAGTCTACTAATATAATGGCGTCATTATGACTTTCCAATGGTCAACCACTGACACTCCATTGGAAGTAGTGGCATATAATGATAATTTCGTACATATTGACAAATGAATGTCTGATGTATGCGGTAATTTGCAAAAAAAATTTACAGTTCCTTTGATCAGTGACCTACCATTAGAACGTCATTGTGCAGTCATTGCTTTTAATAAGCTCGATATTGTCATTCTACCACAACTCTATCACGAGACCAACGACCGATCAGTGGTCTACCATTATGAATTATCAGATTACGAACTTTTAGCAAAATGACGATGGAATCGTGTTGAATTCACCATTTTATAAAAATAGCAGACTTGGGCCTAGTGTTGCCAGGCGTCCCGATTTGCGCGGGACATCCCGATTTGCACCTGATCGGGACGCTAAATGTCCCGATAAATCAAAAGATACATATATTAAAAGCTATCATTATTCTCATCACTATGTCAAGTGCGTTCAAAATGACACACGGCGCTTCACTGAAGGGGCCTAGTAGGGCCGATGCTTGCTAGGACTGCGGGAACGTTTGAAATAGCGACCGTGGCCCTGGAACGTACAGTGGGACAGAAGAAGCCTGTGTTTTAGTTAGCAAAAGTCTGATACAGTGCGAGAGAAGTCATTGGAAGATTTCCCACAAGACAAAAAACTTTATTAAAGAAAATGTCCCGATCTAAAACCCTAAATCCCGATTTGTTTTACCAACTGTCCCGATTTTTATCCAATAGGACCTGGCAACACTACTTGGGCCCCTGATCACGTAACGTAGATAATAACATGAGTAATTTTTGTTTTCCAAATTAATTTTATTTGGAAAACAAAAATTACTCATGTTATTATTGTACTAGTATGATAAAGATAGGCATTAGTTTAGTTAAAGATGATTGATTAATAACTAGGTACGTACTTAAACAGTAAGTGCGTAGGTACCTATTAATCAATCATCTTTACCTATTAGTCATTCATTACGTAATAAAAGTTTTAAGGATAGAAACTCTTTATTTTCATTAGCTCTTATGCATGGAGTAGAATAGACACTAGTTTTAATAAAATTAATTATCTCCCTCTTTCTTGACACGCCTATTTCACCTTTTGTATGAGAGTAGAAAAGTGTCGATTTTTTTTTATGATGGGAAAAATCATCCAATGACAACTTGGGCGGGGCGGGAGATAGTGTCAGACTCTTACTGACTAAAAGCCCACCCCGTTCCTTCTAGCCTTCATACCAGGGCTCGAGTTCCCTTTCGGATAACCCTGGCCCCAGTAGGCTTCGACCCGGCTGGGCCCCTTCTGTTGCTGACAACTCCTTGAGGCGCGCGGGAACAGTGCGCGCCGTCGACGACTTGGGCTTGGTCCGGACAGTTACCGGACGGCCGGACAGCGAACTACCCATTGCTCACTGTCCGCAAGCCCGCGCCTACGGTGGTCGGAAATCGGGATCGGAATCCCGGCGGCGGCGGCGAGAACGCCGTTGCGTGATGCGGTCGGCCTCCTCCTTTGCGAGCAATACTGCTTCGCAGAAGCCGGCAACCACCTGCCACTCCTCCTCGCTCCGGATCATGGCCTCAACCAAGGCCCGGCGCGAGAGGTCTCCGCCGCCGATCTCCCCCACGAGGGCACGGCGATGCTCCGCCCAAGAAGGGCACACCTCATTCCGCACAATGGCGACACCCAGGCGTCTCTTCCGCACGAATCCGGTGCAGGAACCTCCCGAACGTGCCATGGCCGGTGAGGAGAAAAGTGTCGATGGCTTGGAAGCAAGCTATTATGCTGCTCGTACCTAAGAGAAGCAGTCCAGCTGTCCAGCTGACCCAGCATACTACACACCCATCTCTGTAACGTTTATACTCTGGTTCAAACTTGTTTACAAATAACCAGCAATCTTTCAAAGTCAAAGTCAAAGTCAAATCTTTATTGCAGAACACAGTACAATCAATTATCTATACATTTCTAGATGCCCATTTCTGATGTTTGTTTTTTGTTGTTTTCATTTCGGGCCTGGTTTTTTCTCTTTAGGCCCTGGGCGGCAGATCTTTAGGAGGCAAGTACTTTTTGAAAAGTAAGTGAATTAAAACTTCGATGAAAATAAAAAGGTTTATAGAAAGTAACAATCATAAAATACGAAAGCGATGTTAAACAATGCCAAATATCTTAAAAGATATTCATATGGATTTGAAAATGGTGTTTATTATTTTTCAATTATCTAGTAGGTCATTAGGAAGCACGGGAGTGCCCCCACCAAGGCGAACGAAAAAATGAGACGGCCGTAACATCCTTTTCTCGAAATAGTTCAGGTCATTTTCATTTGAAAAATAACAAGAGCTGAAAACCGATCTCTTGTCATCGAATTTGAAAAATTAGATACTTATCCTACTATTAACATAAACTTTACTATGAAAGATAATAGCAGGACATAATAAAAACATTCTAATATTCACTTTTTTTCTAATCCACTGGCCCCGGGCGGTTGGCTTGCTCACCACTCCCTAAGGCGACCACTGTCTATCTGTCATTCAATATTGTTTATTTACGAAATATCGCGCGATGAACACCTCTCATTCACACAGTAGATTTCCAACAACTTATCATCAGACACGCCGAAAATAAACCCAAACTATATAAAGATAAGCTTACGACACCACACTTCAAGTTAACTAAGCATAATTATATTATGTATTATGATCTATTTTTGGTATTTCATCAGCGGCGCACCGTTGAGACGTAGTCTGCGGACGTGCCCAAACAAACACGTGATTCGTGGGTTTTTTATGTTAATCTGTGTGCTATCAGTATGCCGCACGACGTGTGCCCACTAACAGGGGCGTGTTCTGACAATGAAATATATAAATAAATAAATAATACTACGAAACCACGGATCAAGACTCTGAGGTCGATAAGAGCGTGCCGCAGACTTAGGCGCTACTTGGTTTAAATGAATTGTTTACTAATAATGAACGTGTTTTTTACAATACGTTTTTGATTGTAGTAATATGTGTAATTACTTATCTAGATCAAATTCCGTGTGCCTATCACCGTGGCCACGACCAATGGCGATCAGAAGCATGTTTACCATAAGGCCAAAAGAGCCATAACTTGGGCTAGCAGATTGCGAGCCGCTATCCACCTGTCGTATTCTCCCTTTAAATTCAGGTCTGTGAAAATAATATTTTACCTATTTGGTATTTAGTTTCATTTTCTAGCTCGATTCACTCGCTCTTTCATCCTTGGTTCTCAATATTTGACACTTACGTACATCGGCAAAGAGACTTCCATTTCAGTAAAAGTGTTTTAGCGCTTTCGTATTTGACACTGTCTTAATGCTGCAAGATTTGACCACGGTATAAGGGGTTCTTTAACATCTTAGAGACCCAAGCCAACCTCACCTGCCCGCTGTGCACCCTGCTGTTCAACGAACGAGGCTCATATCTGGCGTAACTTCCACCAACCCGCATTGGACCGGCGTAGTGGACTATAGTAGTTGTGCCTGACATCACATCTTTTGTTTAACACCGGCCCACAAACCGGTCAAATTCCCCCTGAAACATCTCACTCTAATATAATTTTGCTTTGCAAAAAAAGAAGACAAAACTAACATCTCAAATATCAAATTAAACTAAGCTATCCGAAATGCTATTTTCGAGCTTGGTTGAGCAGTTCAGTTTTCTTGTAGTTATAATAATACTGTATCTATCTATTTATGTAGATAAGTACGAGTATCTAGCAATATATTTACTAATAGTATAAAACTGGCGACCTTCTTTATTTTTATTTCGTTTAGTCCATCCAAAGTTTGTCGGCTAGATATCACCGTCAGCGATAAGACCGTCATTATTCACTCCTTTATATAAGTGAACACAGATCAGAACATATAATATGTCGAAATTTAAATTAAAACAATAATATTGTATTTTACGGTAGAGGTGGAGCAAAACCTTGTCCTCTTTTTTAGATGGGAAATCATCCAATGACATCTCCCGCACTTGGGAGGGGCGGGACATAGTGTCAGACTTTAACTGACTAAAACCCACTCCTATTTCCTTCGTTGCCTTTCATACCAGGGCCGGGTTTTTCTTTCAGTAGCGAACCCAGGCATTAAGTCCCAGGCATTAAGTCCGCCTATGTACTTTGTGTTGCATGAAGATTAAATTAATTAGATAATTAATTAAATAAATAAATAAACCCATGGCTCCAGTAGGCTTCGACCCTACGGAACACCGTGTCCTTGTGGAGGCGATCAGCGGCAGCAACTTCTCGCATACGGCTCTAACGCAATAGGAAACGCTCGCCGTCTTCTGGGATGGACAGCCTTACGATCCAGCCGCCGCCGAAGGAGACGCCCCGGGCGCCAGGAGTTGCAGGGCGATTTCCGGTCACCGAAAGTGCAGGCACGTTAACGACAAGCAATTGGTAGCTCTCCATCCGCTCGTCCGGAAAGGAGCAGAGGGCTTAGCCAAGTTAATAATCTACAATCGTTAATGCTAGTAGAAAACTTCTTTATGAAAATGTATGGGAATGACATCAACTCAACGTTAAATCAGAAAAAAGTAATCGGAGGCGTTACCGCCCGTAGAAAGAGATTCGAAACGAAACGGTCATAACTTGGCTAGGCCTGCAGGTCCACGCGCGCTTCAAAGAGAAGTCAGCAAAACTGAAGGGGCTCAGTAGGGCCGATGCCTGCTAGAGGTGCGGGAACTTTTGAAAAAGAGTTCGTAAAAGGCAACTGAAGGACACAGATGGGTTTAAGTCAGTAAAAGTCTGACACAACCTCTCGTTCCACCCTAGAACGGAATGATTTCACATTTCCGGGTCAGTATTTTTTCTAATAATAAAAAAAAATCAATCTTTCTATGCATCTATACCACAGAAATCTTAATAATATTAAGATTTCTGTGATCTATACATATAAATAAAATTAGAGTGTCTGTTTGTAATATTGAAATTACTGCTTTTTACTACATGCATATGAATATATTATTACTATATACGGTACATACACCAAAATAACATTTTTTACAATTTTTGTCTGTCTGTCTGTTTGTCCGGGCTAATCTCTGAAATGGCTGGACCGATTTTGACGGGACTTTTTTGGCAGGTAGCTGATGTAATAAGGAGTAACATAGGCTACTTTTATTTTAGAAAAAATAAATTCAAAATCCTGTAGTCCACGCGAGCGAAGTCGCGAGCACAGCTAGTTAGAAATAATACTGGCACTATTGTATAGGTGAAGCATTTGCTTTAGTAGGCGGCTTCTGTTTTCTGAGCCAGCCTAGCCAATCCTCTAGCTAGAAAAATAACTCATGCAATCTCCTTCAATATCACAAACTACCTACATAGATATTATCGTTGATATACAACTGTCTTTAATGTTATTAACTAAGAATTAAAAACAGGTGCTTGCCGTGAGTAACCACTAAACACCTGATTTTAAGACGAGCCACCTGAACTGAATTAATCATTATAGTTTTAATCCGGTAAAAAAGAAGTAGGAATTAGTTTTATACCTAGTCTTAAGTCAAAATCAAAAAGTATTAATTTCAAATAGACCATTTACAGGCATTTTTGAATAGTCAAATGTCGATCAGTCCAAGAAAAAGTGAAGCTAAATTGCACGTTCCAAAGCGTAGATCTATATGGAGAAGAACGTGCAAGAAACTACATGGACACTCTTTTAAATCATATTATGAGTTACCTATCTACCTATCTTAGTTACGTATTTCTTGTTGCTTCTATTATGTGAGCACAATGTGTATAATAATAAATAAAATAAAATTGAATTAAGCCTCTGGCAGCTAAGAGATGACCAGTCTCAACTGACGGCACCCGTTCACGAGCATGACGTGAACATCAGCACATCGTCGTGTGCATCAGCCCCATTCAGCTCAACCTTTTGAAGGGAACCAAATGACCCCAAAACACGTGCCGTAATAAAAATGCTTTAGGGTACTTCACATTCACAAAACTTGAAAAAAAAGTGCTTCTACATTATACAATGCTATTTAGTTTCCAAATAAAAAAGGTAATAAATTATCATAAATTCTATTGAAATAAACAAATAAGTAATAACGTTTCTAAAACATAAAAGTTTTCAGTTGGGCGCGGAACACGTAAAATGTACGAAATCGGTGTAGATAACTTCTAAACATTAAAATTATGTGTAACCTGCCCCCCTAGCCAAGTTACTACCGAACGCCTCGAGTTGGCCACGCCACGGAATCTTTTGTTCTCACCAGGTGACTGAGCGTTGAGATTGGTTGAGATGACGTCATTCCCGTACATTTGAAACTGGACTACTACACTACTAGCGTTAACTATTGCAGATTAGTAACTTGGCTAGGGGTACTGATTTACCTATTACTTAGGCTTTATTTCATCGTAATCTGTTGACTAAGTATATCGAAAGATATACTACATTCATTGCTTGTTAGGCGGTTCGCAGTTCGCCGGGTCAGCTAGACAATATTAGGTAGGTACTAAGAATATCGCTTGATGTGTCTTCTTGTTGGTGGAAAAGTAACCTTTATTTAGACTTAGCTACAACATCATATGTCATACAATTTACGAACATAGAGCAGCTACATAGTGCTTCTGCTAGATCGGTTTGATTTCTTGGATTTTCTCGAGCTTGATGGATAATTATAATATCAAAATAAAAACAGTTGTCATTTCAGGCAATTATTTATATATACTTTTAATAATTGCATATAGATACAAAATGACTTTTTAAAATGGACGTGGACGACTAAATATGAAACTGTGTAGGTATGAGGAATTAAGGAGTTTCGGGCACGATTTTGATCAATACTAAAACTGCATCATAGATTATTGAAAAATCATATCGTAATCTGTAACGTTACATTTATTGGACTAAAAAGTCTATGAATGAGTGCATCTCTAATGGCGTCGCGCATCATCGCCCCCGCACTAGCATCTGTGACAGTCGAATAGAGAATTAAGGCCCAGCGCACACCGCTGGAGGCGCGGCGGAGCGTGTTTCCTTGAAACGCGCGGGCGGATTCCGCGGGCTTCGAGCGGCGCCAAGAGCCCTTGAGAGCCTTCGAGCGCAGAAGTGCGCGGCGGCGCGCAGCTACTCCGATGCCATGTCATTTAGTGCTGATCGATACTTTGCACAGACAACTCGCTCTCGTTCGTAATGGATGTGGACTGGGACATGATTATTATTGCTGCGCTTGCAGAAGAAGAAGAAGAAGAAGAAAAATGGAAAAGATAAAGAAAAATGAGACATTTGATCGTCAGCCAGCCGCGCGCGGAGCAATGCAGCGGAGCGCAGAGCAGTGCAGCGGAGCGCAGAGCAGCATGGCAGCGACTGGAGCACTCGCGCGCATGCTTTTGTAGTAGCTTATAGGCGCTCCGAGCGCCGTATGCGAATTTATTCTTTTGTAGACCGTATGTCAAGGTGGTTAAGGTTTATATTAAATTGTTGTCTTCAATTGCGCTCCGCCGCGCCTCCAGCGGTGTGCGCTGGGCCTAAGCGCTATTCTGGGTGTTATAATTTTTGAATAGTTTGGAATTGTAATAAAATGTTTTATGTGTTAAAATTACGTTTATCTCTATTAATATTTAAGTACTTATGTTTATTTATTTACTTAAATATAGATTTGTGTAACCTTTTTTTACACCTGCCTTTACTTTCTTTTCATCATCCTTGGTTGACTGGTAGAGAATGCTCTGTACCTTCTTCATGTTGCAAAAAGTTTTACTAAATAAATAAATACACGACTGATTATGTTACTAATTTGGATATCACTCTGGGAAATACCCAACGAGATATAAATATGGCAAACTAGCAGCAGTTGTAAGTATCGATCCATCATGGAGATTTAGAATGTAATCAAATAAAATATAACATGCACTCCGCTGATACTAAACTACGTCAGAGATGTCACGCCAATCTGATAATAATCTGCCATCCATCACGCTTAGAGGTACTCTTTAGGCCTTATACGCATTATGTTATTGCACGATCATGCATATATATTTTTGAACACACAAATATAAACAGATATATGAATGAGCACCAAGATACTGCAACATCTGAAACGTCTATGTACATACATTTAAATACATTATCTCTTGCATTCTTTACATTTATTTTTAGGTATAAATCATATACCATTTTCACTAAGTGGTTTTATTACATTGATTCCAAAACAGTATAATTCATAATATACTTATGCATGATATGCTAATAAAACTACTGTAACTTCTGAAACGTCTGTGTCCAACTATTGCAACTTCTAAAACGTCTATGCCCAATTACTGTAACTTCTGAAATTTCTTTGCCCAACTACTATAACTTCTAAAACATCTATGCCGAACTACTGCAACTTCTGAAAATCTATGCCCAACTACTGCAATTTCTTAAAGTCTATGCCCAACTAACTACTGCAACTTTCGAAAGTCTATTTTGTTAGTCTGTAAGCCTTCTTTAAAATGGAATAAATAAATAAATAAACTACTGCAACTTTTGAAAAGTCTATGCCCAACTACTGCAACTTCTGAAACGTCTGTCGACGCTGAGCCACCACTACCTGCTTTAAATTACAGTAGCATTTATTAAATAATAGTAGGTAGTTTATGTGACTAGGGGATAAAGCAGTGTCTTTAAGTCGCGGGCGGCATGTTGAATTCTGAACGAAAGGAAGGTTGCTGATTTTAATCCCGAACGATAGTGAGGGATTTTTAAAATTAACTCCCGAGCATTGCGAGGGAGTTAATAAAGAAACCTGAGTGAAGTGAGGAATTCAAGCCGCCCAAGACAAAGACAGCTTTATCCCCGTGTTGCATACTCTACTTTTTACACCATCTGTGAAATAATTAAAAGAAAATTTGGTCAAATCATATATTAGAGAAATATAAGTATTATATTTACAAGTTCATCAAACAAACAAAATTCACTACCTACTCCAAGATTCTATAGTTTCAATTTTCTATATCTATAACACTCCCGTCATAAGCACGTTTTGTTCTAACTATTTTCTTTTTTTTTTTGTTAGTGGCCAGTTTAAATTTCGAGTCAACTTGTTCGATGCACGTAAATTTTAATTCACAATGTTGACGATTTTTGATGTTCCAAATTCAAATCTCTTTAATCCCTAGGTATCGGCCATACTGCATTATCTCCCTAGGGATAGGATGCAATATGGCCGATCCCTAGGGAATAATGAGATTTGAATTTGGAACATCAAAAATCGTCAACATTGTGAATTAAAATGTACGTGCATCGAACAAAACGTAAATGGAATAAAACGTGCTTACTGACGGGAGCGATATAGAAAATTGAAACTATAGAATCTTGGAGTAGGTAGTGAATTTTGTTTGTTTGATGAACTTGTAAATATAATACTTATACTTACAAGGTGCAGTTTTAAAACTGCACAATATTTCAGGAGGTTGTAATAAAACTCATAAATAATCATGTAAAAAAACGATACCTGGTCAATAATCAGTAATACTTGTTATTTAATTTTTTAATTACACTAAACTAAATCGATTGATCGATGGCCGCGGGGGCGTGGCTAGGGTGTGGCGTGCGGGATGATGATTGGATGATACATTATTTATGAAACTATCGTTGCGAGTTAGTGTGTGTGAAAACGCCCTTTATTGTTCCGTGTTTGTGCGTGTGAAAAAAAGCGCGGTTATAAAAAAAAAAAATTACCTACTTATTTTATTATTGATTCGGGTCGAGAATCACTAACATAATTACCTCCTGAAATATTTTGCAGCTTCAAAACGACACCTTGTATTTCTCTAATATACGATTTCGTCGACCAAATTTTCTTTTAATTATTTCACAGATGGTGTAAAAAGTAGAGTATGCAACACGGGGATAAAGCTGTCTATGTCTGGGTCGGCTTGAATTCCTCACTTCACTCAGGTTTCTTTATTAACTCCCTCGCAATGCTCGGGAGTTAATTTTAAAAATCCCTCACTAGCGTTTGGGATTAAAATCAGCAACCTTCGTTTCGTTCGGAATTCAACATCCCCTCGACTGCTTTATCCCCTAGTCATATAATATACTATTTCAATTTTCATGGCGACTCGGTTTTCACGAGAATTAGGGTCCTGGGTCCCTAATTTTCACGAAAACCGAAGAAAAAATTACTCCACCAAAATTGAAAAATTTGAAAATTGTAGTTCATCCTTAAACAGTTTTGCCTTAGTTATAAAATGATAGTCTCCAGCCAGGGCCGTGTGTTGTGATTTATCCTATGATCCATGGACGTACATACGGAGAGAGGGGGGACGAGTGGGTCGTACTCACCCTAGTCTAGAGCCCACCTCAGAATGTTGAGCTACAGATTCGGAATTCTACCGATGGACGCCAAACTACTGATAACTTTACACAATAATCAGGCATGTGAAGATCTAGGCCCCGCTGAAAAATAATCGTAGCTACGCCTTTATTGCATATTTTTATGTATGTAGTTATGATGACCACGATAGATATTCTGAAAACATACATAAAAATCGTACGATACTTTGTAATTGATAAATCATCTGACGAAAGAGGATGACTTTTTATAACATATTATCATCAATGCAGGCAATGATACCGTGTTATTTTTCAGTAATTAAAGAACATTCGCAATTAGTGGACTTATCGACATCACGTAAGGTTCAGTATCCAACGAATGGAGATCACGAGCCTCAGCAGTGGCCACTGGAGGCTTTATGAAAATGTTATCGCCCAGTGTAACGACACTAACGCATTAACGACGCGTTTATCGCAAGAATTCCTGATAAACGAATGTTTTAACGAGTTTTATGATGCGATACGTGTCGTTATTTTGATAGAATAATGTTAGGTAGGTATGTAGTAAATCCGGTTGTTAATATGCTATTTTTTTTCTATTGGAATTATAAGTCTTTGTTATACGCGTAGGAACCTATTTAGATTTTTTTTTTTTTTGACAGATAAGCATAATCAACCTTATAATGTTCCGCCGCTACTGAGACTGACGCCTCCTCTCTAGTAGAGGAAATGGACTGCAAACCATCACGCAGGTCCAGTGCGATTTATTGGATGTCACATCTCAAATTTTCGGTTCCAGGCCATACCTACTTACTGGTTTCCTCACGATGTTTTCCTTCACCGTTTTGAGAGCAGTAGTGATGAAATAAATTGCACAAAGTAATGCGCCTGGCTGAGTTTCAAACAACGTGCAGCACTGGTGTTCCACTCAGTTTGGATGATTTAAAACACACAAAAAAATGACACCATAGCTATACTCAGTAACTATCAGTTGAAGATATCAGACAAGATCCATATATAACACTGGTATTCATCTGCGTCTGGTTAGATTGGAATTCGTCCTAACATACACAGTTGGGGTCATAATTAGGCAAAGAAAAAAAAAACAATTACTTTTATTTCACATCTTAGGCCTACTTGGGCAGTTGAAGGGTAAAATTTACAAGTCCATCATAAGACCTGTCATACTGTTTGGATCAGAATGTTGGGCTGTGAAAAAGAAGGATGAAAAAAGATTGCATGTAGCGGAGATGAGAATGTTGAGATAAATATTATGTGTGGTGTGACGAGAAAGGATAAAGTGAGAAATATTAGAGGAAGTTTGAAACTGGCGCCAGTGACTGAAAGTTGAAAGGAAATCGGTTGTCTTGGTATGATCATGTGAAGAGGAGGGATAAAGCGCGTATTACTAAAAGAGTTCTGAGGTAGGTATACATTTAGATGGAGGGAGAGGAAGACCGAAGAAAAGATGGATGGATTGTCTGAGGGAGGAGTGATATGAAAGAAAAGGGAGTTAGTGATAGTTTGACGGGTGACAGGACAAAATGGAAGAAAAAAACGTGTTGCGCCGACCCCAAGTAATATGGGATAAGACTAGGACCACATCATGGGCACTTATAAAACGTCAGAAGCTAGTGAAAGAATCAGCAGGAAACTCCACTCTTTTAAATAAAAATTAGTTGATTTTACAATATTTCCATATTACGAGTACAGTATTAATAGATATTATGTAAGAACTGTGTAGACCAGTCCATATTATATCCAAAAGCACAATGTTTCCTTGTTAATCGGTGATCCAGCCATAGATGTTATAAGATTTTTGATTAAGCTTAAAATAAAAGTAGTGGAGTGCCGTAAGATTTATACCTCGGAATCCAGGGCCAGTCAATGAATCTTTATACAAACTTTTGAAATGTGTTTTTAACAATATACTTACGTAAATTGTTACGTATATTGTTAAATTAAAAAAAAATATCCGATCTTCATTTTTTTATTTTTTTTTTCAATACTCGAAAACTGACTCTTATCGCACTACGATTCGTATCGATATTTATATTATTATTATTCGAATAGTAGTGCGATATAGATAGATACTTATTTAAAGGTAAATTTGCTACAATTTAAGTGAAACTTGAGCAAAATTTGTCCATTGGTTACGAAGATACAGCAAGTCATAGATGAGCAATTCTACCGCAGTTCTCAGAAAACTGTAAAATTCTGTCAATTGTTTCAGTTTCTTTTTTTTGGTTGGGTTAAGGTCCTGCACTTGCAGAAAGACCAGGCTCAAGTGCTCTATCCTATGTTTCTTTTGCCAAGGTCGAAATTGCAACAATGCCAACTCTGTCGTCCTGGATGAATAGGACGAGAATGTGGAAGATCTAACACCATACGCTGACCCGTCTCTACCTCCAGAAAACATTATTCCTCCATCTCCACTCCCCCCTCTGATCTAGACTGGATGAAACCTGGTCCTTCCAAAAGGGCGAAAGGCTGTGGACTTCGTAACGCATAACAGTCAATAAATGTAGTATATCTTTCGAAATAGTCAACCGATTGCGATGAAACATGGCCTTATTAATATATCAAGTTACACACAATTTTAATGTTTAAAAGTTATCAACATCGATTTCGTACAGTTTACGTGATGCGCGCACAACAAAAACTTCTACAGATTTATTATTGTATAGACAAAACCGATATTTTTGTAATTTTTAAGAAAACTATGAAGCCTAGGTTCTTGATTTTGGTATTAAATTAAAGCTAATTAGTTAAATTTGATAAAATTTTTTGCCTCATACTTTTATCTAGAACTATTATTTTAGCCAGTACGTGTCTTTGAATATGATGCAAACACAAAACTTTCACTTTTCAAAAAAAAATGCCTACTTTGACAAACTGTATCTCTGCAACTCAGAAACCTAGAGTACCTACTGGGGTTAAGCTCAAATTGTAGTATATTTAGTAAGCTTTATTATATTATAAGCAAATATACTTAAAAAATGCTTTTTTTTAGGTAGTTTTTACGAAAAAACTGAAAAACGTGCCAAAATTTCTCAGTTTTTCGAGCACCTTGGGGGTAGCACAGGGTGTTCAGGATTGCAAACTTGGGTGTTAAACCTTTTTTTTTCTCTTGTCCCTCTTATTTTCAGTAAATTGTTGTTATCAATTGTTGGGATCGCAGTCAAGCACTAGTTTATATCAGGTAAAAAAAAAGAACGGACATTTTTTTTAACTTTTTTATTTGAGCTTTTAACAATACAGTCCAATGGTTTATATTAAAATTCATTGTCTGGCCCCGGATTCCGAGGTTTTACTAATTTAACGCCTTACGGCACTCCACTAAACAAGGAGATAAGGAGTACGTGCCTTGATACACTTAAAATACGTCAAAACACTCTGACGTAACCGAGTGACCGAATATGTCATGTTCATGTCTCAACCTGTCTATGGAACTTTGTTTACTGCTGTAATATGTATTACATAATAAGTAAATATTTCGTAACATGTTTTTTTTTTTATGTTGGGGAAAATCATCCAAAGACAACCCTCGCTCTTGGGCGGAGCGGGAGATAGTGTCAGACTCTTACTGAGTAACAAAACCCACCCCGTTCCTTCAAGCCTTCATATCGGGGCTCGAGTTCCCTTTCGGATAACCCTGGCCCCAGTAGGCTTCGACCCGGCTGGGCCCCTGCTGTTGCTGACAACTCCTTGAGGCGCGCGGAAACGGTGCGCGCCGTCGACGACTTGGGCTTGGTCCGGACAGTTACCGGACGGCCGGACAGCGAGCTACCCATGTCGTAACATGTGTATTTATTAAAAAAAATATTTTATTTGGCACAGATAGAAATAACATGTTAAGATTTTTTTAAATGTGATTAAATGAAATTGTTCATAATATAAAAACATAAAATAAATATTATTATTTCTTATTATTACGTCTAACGTCTGGTACTGTGATTTTAAACTGCTTATTAGTATAAGCGGTTAAAGTATTTCACTAATTATCTATAAGTATCACTAACAATTATAAAAACGACTCTCTCGAAAAAAACAAAATACTTTTTACCTTACGAAAGAACTTAAATTACTAAACAGCTGCACATTCATTTGCACAATTTCACTATTGTTATAAAAAAAATATGTGTCTGTATTAACAATTAAGTAGATATAAAAACCACTCTCCTGAAAAAATGCACTTTTTGCCTTACGCCCATTAGCTTAGGGGGCATCAAAATAGTATCTACATACACGCACACCTTTCGATTTAAAGGGAAATGGATGAATATAGGATAAAAATATAGTCATAATACAATCTCTTTTTTACTCAATTACTTTTTCTTTAAAAGACCGAAATCACTCAATGCGTAAAAAAAGAGTTGTGGCTTCTTCTTAACAGCCACGACTAGCATTGTAGAGTAACTGCACTTTTGTACTCTGACTATACCGAAATAAAGGAATGAAATAAAAAGTTTAACAAATCCACAAAGTTTACGTAAGTAAGTAATAAGTTAAATTCTTGTTACTAACAACATATGGACTGTTTTGTCTGAATTAAAAGATTTTTATTTTTATTTTATTTATTACAAAAAAGACTAAATTCTAAAAAAAAATAATTCAGAGGGCCGATGTATCACATAGATAATTAATAGGTCCTATATGTTCGTTTATCTTAAAAACACCTTGGGTTTTGACTCTTTAGTCAGCATGGAAAAATACTTATTACCGACGTATATTTTCCCACAATCTTTATCATTCATTAGGAAAACGCCTACAAAAATCATACAAGTTACACATTTTACCTCATACTTTTTAAATAGGTTTTACCTAATTACAAAAATAATTTTGTTTTTCTAGTTTTTTAGCAAGTATTTCCACATGGGTTTTTTTAAAACCAGTTAAGTATTTTTTTTTTCTAAAATTATTCCATTAAAACTGGTTGTAGCCGGTTTAATAAAATTACAAAAATTATAACAGATTTTTCCCTATGACGTCTGTAACAGTACGTTTCTGTAGGTTACAAAATGTTAATGACCTCAAATGAGCACACGATGTCCGTTTGATACAAAAGATTAATATATTATGAAAACATTTGATTTTTTTCAGCAGATATATACAAATATATATTATGTACTCTGTTTGTTGCGCAGTGATAATTGTACAATCAAAACACTAAAACTATAGGCACGATTAACATTTTTATTTTCGCCAGAAATAAAACCCAGGTTATATTGTTTTGGAGGTAAATACGAGGAATCAATAGCAAAAAGAACCAGGTCTTTAAACCGTAATCGAACGAAGATATCAATAAAAGCATTCCTCGTATCTTTTGGTCAGGCGTTACCTATTTTCTTTATACACCGTTAAATTTTAATCGTTTTAATCCCGTGGAGGGTCGATCCGGTACATGAAACACTATCGATTTGTAAAGATAAAATTAAAAAATAAAGTACCTTTTTTTCAAAACTCGTATTAATTTACGCATGTACGAAATTAATTTATTTAAGAAAACGTCTGCTGAGCGAGTTCAATGACATTTAGGTAATAGTCGGCGTTGCTTACAAACTACCTACAAGGAAGATTCGGCCCCGGTACGAAAGACAAGGAAGGAACAGGAATAGGGATGTCACTGGATGATTTTCTCACCGTAAAAAAAGATAAAGTTGGTTATTACTGTTAAATTTTTTTCACACAGTTTTTCATCTCTAAAAAAGAATGTACTTAAAAAGCAGTTTATAATTGTTTATAATAGCAGGTAGATTCGGTTACCTAAATGATTGTTTTTGTTGGTCAACAGTTCGCGTTCATAGCAACCAGCACTTTGTAGCAATAACCTAATAACATTCTGGAACCTTCTCACTCGAGGCAGGTCACGAAGAGTCATCGGTCATAAGGCTGCTTTTATCAACATAAGGCAGTGAAATAGTGAATAAGTAAGAGATAAGTTATCGCACATCGTCCGATTGTTTTAACAATACAAACATGACACCGACCCTTCGCAGCTACTGATGCAGATCGCCTCGTGTATCTATTCTGATGCATTTTCCCTGTTTGTGCTAAATGACTGCCTCGTTGGTCGCTTGTTCGCAAGCTTGGGGTCCTGGGTTCGATTCCCAGGTCGGACAAAAAGTTCTGTAGCTCTAGTAAAGAGATGGCAAACCTATGGCACGCGGCAAAATAATTCGGGCACGCCAGTGTAAGATGTACAACATAAATAAGTTATTTGATGCAGCTGTAATCTCACTAATTTGTCACAAATGTCGCTACAATGGAAAATTGGTGTAGTTTTGCATTTGGATGGTGAACGTCTTTCGGCTGATATGATGAATTAATTAAATAAGCAAACAACTGTAAAATAAGTTTTTAGCTTCGACTCACGACTAGTGAATCCAATTCCGCAAGCGCAGGATCCCGCACGTCTGCGGGATTGAAGTTTGTATAAGAAAATTGGATTCAACGACATGCCGCCGCTTTGATTATTTATTAGACTCAGCTCATCTTCATTAAAAAGTAATGAAGCAATTTTACATGGAATACGTGATATTTTTATAGAATTTGTATGGAAAATTATAATTTTGTTTTAGATTTTACCTTGCTTTTTTAAATTTCTATTTCATATTGTGCGAGTTCTGTATCGCAACTGGAACGGAACATAATCAATTTCAGTTTAAGTACTTTAAGACCCTTTCCCAAAGCACGTGAATTTACTTTCCTAGATAAAGGTCCGTTCAATATCACATTATATTGTTCTAAATAAGCTGTTGATTATTTATATGAATCTCGTAAGTTTTCATCACTATTTTTTTTTTTGCGTACCTATACACAACTGATAAAACTACTTTAGTATGTTGATCAGTTGTGTAGTACTCATAACACAAGCTCTGCTTAGTTTGGGGCTAATGGCGTTGTGAAATACCTATTATATTAAATTAGGAACTAGCTTTTGCCAGCGGCTTCGCCCGCTTAGAAAAAATATAGCCTATGTCACTCAGGAATAAAGCAGCTTTCTATCGGTGAAAAAAAATATCGCAATCGGACCAGCAGTACTTTCAGAGATTACGTCCTACAAACAAAAAACAAACTTTATCTCTTTATTGTATTAATATAGATTACTTTGTAGCTGCTCGAAGTTTGGAAGTTGGTGGTATGATACGGAGGCATGTGACATTCACCAAACCGCACTGGGCTCGCGTGGTAGATTACGGCCCATTCCTTCTCTTAGAGAGGAGTCCTGAGTCCCAACAGTGAGAACATTAAAAGGCTGATGATGAGGTATGATACCCCCGAGGGCCCCGACCCCCGTGCCTTGGAAAGCACGTAGTAGAGCCGTTGGTCCTGCGCCTGAACTTCTCGGGTCGTGTCGGATTGCCGTCCCATCGGACTATGAGAGTGAAGAAACAGAGAGTGCACCTGTGTTGGCGCACAAACTTGTGCACTATAATATCTCCTGCGCACTTGGTTAGTCTCTGCTTAGATTGATCACCGTGATCGGAATACGGTCGGAAGGATTATTTGTGTTAACTATTGCGCTTGAGAGTACTGGTGCTCAGTAGTACAGGCCTCGACTCACAAGTTGTTGGTCGCGAATTCAAACCCGCAAGGCGCATTACTTTGCGTAATTTATTTCACCAACACTGCTCTCAAAACGGTGAAGGAAAAAGACTAAAAAAGGAAGAAACTGTCTTTCACGCAAATGATGCCGCTGGCTGAAGCTAGTACATTACTATTACAAAATATAAATAACGAAAACTTAGAACTAAGTGCATTAACGCCTATTATTTATTTTTGTACTATGAGATAATTTCTTATTATAACAATATATCTTAGAAAAGTATTCTGTGTTATCATTTATCATCATACGTCCAATCCGTAATTTTAGTTTTTTCGTCAAGAAGCGATGAGTTACTTAAGCTAAGATTTAGGAGAAATTATATAAAATGTTTTAAGCTTTCTAACAAACTGGATTTTTTTTTTCGGTGGGAAATTTATCCAATAACAACCCCAGCTCTTGGGCAGAGCGAGAGATAGTGTCAGCCTCTTACTAACTAAAAACGCACCCCGTTCCTTCAAGCCTTCATACCGGGGTTGAGCTATCTTTCGAAACTAACCCTAGTGTTGCTGACAACTTCTTGAGGCGCGCGGAAACAGTGCGCGCCGTCGACGACTTGGGCTCGGTCCGGACAGTTACCGGACGGTCGGACAGCGAACTACCCATTGCTCGCCGCCCGCAAGCCCGCGCCTTCAGTTGCCGGAAATCGGGATCGGAATCCCGGCGGCGCGGCGCGGCGGCGAGAGCGCCGTTGCCTGATGCGGTCGGCCTCCTCCTTTGCTAGCATTACTGCTTCGCAGAAGTCGGCGACCGCCTGCCACTCCTCCTCGCTCCGGACCATGGCCTGAACCAAAGCCCGGCGCGAGAGGTCTCCGCCGCCGATCGCCCACACAGGTGTGATTTTAGTTTTAAAAAATACCGTGTATCACTGAAGCATGCATGAAGTGTCCGTATAGCCAGTATAGTCCAGGACTGTCATCCTCTGTAAGCTGGTTATGGCCAGTTATTTTTATTTCTGACAGTCATGAACGACTCAAATCATTTAAGGTAAAGTGAATTCCCAAAAATCTTTGCGTTTGACCACTCTCACCTGGCAAGCGATGATTTGAGTGTCGACGATACAGCACGCTTGCCTGGAAGTAACCTAGGACAGGTGTTAGAAAGTAGGTGGGTGGGTCAATACCTAATTTTTCCCATTCTATCAGATTGGCGGCGGATAACTTGAAAAAATTGAATCTAAATATGTATAACTTGACAGATCAAATCAATTGGATATATAATTTTGTTTGGGGCGTAAACTTGTCCAGAGACCGCCATAGGTTTGGAAGGAGAAAAGGAAGACCTTTGCCCAGCTGTGGGCCACAATATAAGCTATTTTGTGACACCTGCATTTTTTGTCCAGGTAATCTCTGTAAACTACAGGGGAGGAAGAAATCGTGGAATGCGATAAGATCGCCTATGGTATGTTTTTTTTAGTTGTTTATTATCTAGATGTATGTCTAGACAATATATCCGCAATACGGATTATGTAAGTACCTACAGTCGTTATACGTAATTAAAGATCAAAATATTTTCGATATGTATGATTATGTAGGTAGGTATATAAAAGGTACTTGTATATCTTTTACATGGATCATTTCACACCATTCACGTGGAATTACACGCGTACACAGTAGCGTAGCAATGCGTGGGTAAAGTGGGCCCTCACTAGTGTTGCCAGGCATCCCGATTTGCGCGGGATGTCCCGATTTTTAGGGGTCTGGGGACGCGTCCCGATTTGCACCTGATCGGGACGCTAAATGTCCCGATAAATCAAAAACCCTAAAACTCAAAGAACGACTGAAGAAGTCTGGGTTTTAATCAGTAAACATTTGACACGCTCTCTCGTTCCACTCCAGAGGGGAAGAAGTCATTGGATGATTTGCCATCTAAAAAAATCATTATTAAAAAATAATATTTGTCCCGATCTAAAACCCTAAATCCCGATTTATTTTACCATCTGTCCCGTTTTTTATCCAAACAGACCTGGCAACACTAGCCCTCACCCACAACCTCGCATCCAAAGGGGCCTCGCACTCGATTTTTTTTTAAGCTATTGCATAGCTTCTATCGCGGGCCTTGAGCGTGGAGACCGAATCCAGAAATTCCGTAACGAAAATAACCTAACACCCCCCACTCATTTGTTTTGAGCGTGGTGACCGATAAGAAAACAAATGAGTGATGCTATGCAATAGCTTTACCGCGACAGTCCCCGAGTGCCACACGTCTTTTTTATAATAGAAAGACTCGCGCTTGGCCACTATTTCACCTGATGGTAAGCGACGATGTGATCGAACACTCGGTTGCTACAGTCGCTGTCTCGTTTTCGAATTTATAAAGGAAAATGCCTCAGTAATGAGCTTACACAACTATACAACACCAAACTCCCTCAGTAGGTACCTAACTAGTAGCGTAGTTACCCAAGGGTTGGGCGGGGCAGTGTCTCGGAGTCCCCAACCTCGGGGGGCCCCAAATTCTGATTATCAAACCTTTTATTAAAATTACCGAAAAACTTTCCCACCTTCGAAATCTAAATAAAATGGGTTGCAATACTAATTTAATCATGGCCATTCGTTTTAGTCAAAAAAATCTGATATTCCCTCCCGCACCACCCAGAGCCGGAAATAACCTCATTTGATGATTTCTCAAGTAAAAAAAAGGCTTCAGTTTATTCTTTGCCCCTGGACCGTGGGTCTCCCAACTACGCCACTATCAGTAACTCTTAAGGCATATAGTCCCTTAAACATCTGGCCGGAGTTAAATTCGCAATTTCGCAGCTGATTTACTTAAGCTATGTACCTACATTCTGAAGAATATTTTAGTCAGCATTTTTTTTGTTTATATGTATTTATAGAGTAGGGAAAATAAGCGAAAAAATATCATGTTGAATACCTATATAATGAGTATATATGTATATTTTTACAAACCTAAAGAGAAATAGGCTTCAGAAAATCACTGTTTTATAAAACAGTGATTTTCTGAAGCTTATTTACTACTACTATAGTACTGCTCGGGAGCTAGGGTCTTAAACTTTGCCTCGTACTCTCCGCTCGCTCTAATCCACAATCAGTTATCAGGGCCACTATCAGCCCTATCAGCAACAACACATCGTGTCATGATGTAAACACGCGCGTGGTAGGGTGTGTCTCGCTGACCCATGCAGCGCTACACACAGTTCAGCGATGACAATCGCTTGACGTCAGCGCTTGATAGCGCAACGCAACGCTAGTAGATCAACTTGTTACAAGACCTGAGGCTACCAAGAGCTCTTTACGCGATCCATTTTACGACCTTCCATCTAATGACATCTCTCCGGCCCTTGGGCGGGGCTGGAAGGCGAGTCAGACTATTACTTACTGACTAAAACCCACTCCTGTTCCTTCTTTGCCCCGGAGTTCTCTTTCGCTTCACCCATGGCCCCAGTAGGCTTCGACCCTGCCGAGCCCCTACGGTTGCTGACTTCTACTTGAGGCGCTCGTGCATTACGCGCCATCGACGACTTGGGCTCGGTCCGGGCGGTTACCAGACGGTCGGATGGCGAGCTACCCATTGCTCGCCGTCCGCAAGCCCGCGCCTACGGTGGCTGAAAATCGGGATAGGAATCCCGAGGCTGGGGCGTGAGGGCCATTGCCTCACACATGCGGCTGCCTCCTTTGCTAGCATTAGGTACTATTTCGCAGAAGGGCGATCGCCTGCCCCTCCTCCTCGGTCCGGACCATGCCCTGTATCGAGGGCCGGCGCGACAGGTCGCTGCCGCCGATCACGAGGACACGGCGGTGCCCAGGCGGGGTAGATCTCTAACGTATGATCCACCATGCCCTCCGGGCGGTCCACGGTGACACCCGGGCGTTTCTTTCGCACGAATCCGGTGCAGGAATCTCCCGAAATGACCATGTCAGGTGAGTCAGACCTGCGTGATGCAGAAGGTAAGGACGCCGTGTTATCATACCAGCTACTCCTCAAAGAGGGGACTTACCGACTGATCCTTTTGACGACCTAAACTGTTAAAGGGATGGAGCTTTAAAGGGTGTGTAGCGTCATTCCTCGTCTCTCTTTATCGCATCTATCAGACTAGACGCCCCCCAGCCTGATAGATACGCATACCCCACGAGTCTCCGGGCAGCCCCCGTTTATTTATTTCTTCATAAGCGTATTGAAAAACGTCGTTTGATACACGTGGCACTACGCTTTATCACACCTTCCGAATAAAATAAATAAGCGAATCCCGCCTCGGTCGCAATGAAAAATTTAACCACAAGTATCAAAATGTACTATTTCAATTCGAACCCAGAGATTAGCGTATTCAAACAAACTCAGCAATGATAGTTAAGTTGACCCCTGAGTTTGTTTCGGTGTTTCTTCTCAGGGTACTCAGCTAGGAAACATCGGCCTCATCTAGATTAAACTGACTGAAAAAAAAAATGACGTGTAAAAATGTTTTTTTAAAACCTATTTTCAAAATAAATATCATTTATAATTTATCATAAGTAAAGATTGAGGGGTCAATCACTGTGCAGGTCAAAGTAAGATTACCTGCTGATAAACGAGAAATTGAATGAGTTATGTAACGTGGTTTGATAGCTTAAAATACTGATGTTAAAATGTAATGCAATCTTTGTGATGTCATCATCATCATCACCATCATTTCGGCCAAAAGACGTCCACCGCTGAACGTAGGCATCCTCCAAATATCGCCAAAACGACCGGTCCTGTGCATCTCACATCCTACAAATTCTTACGACTCTCACTAGGTGGGTTACCAAGACATTCAAAGTAAGAATGTTTTATTCCCACACTGGAATTGAGCTGTACAGGTTGTCTAGCGCCATCTCTTACCCACACTGGAATAAGAAAGAAACAATCTTACTTCAAACGTCATGGTAACCCACCAGGTCATCGGTCCACCTTGTGGGACGTCTTCCGACCTTCCTGCAGATATCTACATTTCTGCTGCGATCACGAAGAAAACTCCGAGCATACCCCTTTCTATTACCCTTTGAATGACCTTAAACCTTCTGATGAGGCCCATTCTTCTGAAAGAACACACTTTATGACATGACACAGTTAAAATCCATTTTGATTGATTGAGATTGCAAGTCATACTTTTTAATTTAATACAAATGAATTGATCATTTAAAAATCACATTAAAATACACAAACTTAAAGTCAATAGTCAAGATGTTGGCGTTGAATTGAAGTTACGTCGAATTATAAAATCAAGTACTTATAGATTTGATCATGGGTCTTCTGGCGATATTTCCTCATGTGGCAGTAGATAGCGCAGTGCGTTAGTACATGCATACTTAGCGCGTTCTCGTCAGATAAGGCAATTTGGGAATTTTCACATAAAACAATATACGTTTACGTTAATGTTGTTGTTACATGTTATCATCGGTTTATCGCGTCTGTTTTGCTTACTTGTACTTACGCAAGTTACCTACGTACTTACTCACTCTGTCAGAGTAAACGTACTGTAAATGCATACATGGAATTGTTTGAAAGATTTACCGTGACGGCCCTCAAACGCAGAGAGCATCTAAAAGAATACGAGTGGATACCTATAAGACAGTATATAAAAATAAAATATGCACATTTTATTTTTTATTTTTTTATGTGGGTAATCATGAAATGACTTCTCCCGTTCTAGGGTGGAGCTAGAGAATACACAGTTATGTTTCCTCATTTGTCCTTTGCGTTCTAGGGTCACGGTTACTTGCAAACGTTCGAAGCTGCACAATCAACCCTTCAAACGAGTTTTATGAATGGAAACTTGACATTTATAGGTACTAGGGAATCCAATCCCGCAAGCGCGAGATCCCGTAAGTGCGGGATCCCGCACCTTTTCTGCGGGATTACTCATGCGGGATCCGGCACGTCTGCGGGATTGAAGTGTTTTATAAGAAAATTGGATTCCGACGATCTGCCGCCGTTTTGATTATTTATTAATATAATATAATAATACTCCACAACTATCACACAGCGCCGTCTAGTCCCAAGCTAAGCAGAGCTTGTGTTATGGGTACTAGACAACTGATAAACATACTTACATATTTCTAAATACATACATATTATAGATAAATTACACCCAGACACAGAACAAATGATCGTGCTCATCACACAAACATTTGTCCTGGATGGGAATCGAACCCACGACCTCCGGCATAGCAGTCAGGGTCACTAACCACTAGACCAACAGGCTTGTCTATTAGATTATTTATCAGCTCATCCTCATTAAAAAGTGATGAAACCACTTTATATGGAACTCGTGACATCTTTTTATAGATTTTTTCTGGAATATAATTATTGTGTTTTCGATTTTATTTTACAGTTAAATATTTTTTTTATTTTTCTATTTTGTGTTGTGCTAGTCCTGTGACTCGCACAACACAAAACACGCAACTGGAACGAATGATAATTAATGTCAGTTTAGGTGGGTACTCTATGACCACGGATTCGACTGGCCTGTTGGTCTAGTGGTTAGTGGTAAATTTATAAGAAACTATAGTCCGACTCGCACTTGACCGGTTTTCATGTTTATTACCACTTAAAAGTAAAAAGACATTAAATATCTCAATCCCGCAACTCCCGCGGGATTGCTGACTTCAATCCCGCAGGCATGCGGGATCGCGATTCTGATGCGTGATTGGATTCCTAAATAGGTACCCTATTCGCGTTAAGATTAGAAATTTAAATAAATCTTTTTTACTGTCTGTTCAATCGATTTTAACTTCTACTTCGTAGGCATAATTATGGCATTAAGAGCAAAAAAGTGATTACAATACCAAGTATTTACTGCAGCCAGCATTTGTCATGCCACCAACGTAATAAAAGTCAAAATCGGTTGAACGGACAGGTTTTCATAAATGTCTAATGTTATTTCGAACAGAGTGTAGGTGCCTTTAACTTATTTGCAACATATGGCTAAAAATACCTACGCACGTTCTCTCAAAACAAAAAAAAAATTATAAAAACCTAAGTTGCTTATCTTGGTTGAGTTTTATGACGACATCATGAGAAAAAAACAATATGAAAATCTCCGAAAAAAAACCGGCCAAGAGCGTGTCGGGCCGCGCTCAGTGTAGGGTTCCGTAGTTTCCCGTCCGTCACAATAAGTGTTCCCACTTATGAGATCAATCGTGGAAATTACAGACACAATAGAAAGACAATAGGTGCGCGAACGCCGGCGTTCGCTTGGGTGGGGTTTAATGAATTAAAAAAAGGCTATTTGTCACGTTAACATACTAAGTACGGAACTCTAATAAATACGGAACCCTAAAAACGGGCCCACAAAGGACGATGATAACTAAAACAGTATGCTAGTAGTAGAAATTTCAGCGATTGTGCACTCGTAAAATTACGAAGAATATAATATAAGAAGCAACGATTTTTTACCACGGTAGGTCATGAAAGCACGGAAAATCTTTACGCAACGCCATCTATCGAACCATTTATGAACTGGTTTTTACCTTAACATTTTGATAGATGGCGTTAAAAAATGAATTTTAATTTTGTTCTAAATTGCCTTAGCATGTTCCTGATAGAAGTTTTATGTAGTTATAAGATAATACCGCCAATGCCAAGGAGAGACCAACCGAACAATTCGATAATACCCGACCCCATCAACTCAGGAAAAATCCTAACAGCGCGAACGCGAAATAGCCCAGCGCCATCTCTGGAGGAATTGGGTTACTAATTAATACATAGGTACCAGAAGAAGTTTTCGGTGGTAATTTTGGATTGCGAGAACCGATTTTAATAATTCTTTTTTTGTTTGAAAGAAGATACATTCAGGATAATAAAATATGTAAACGAAGTTAAAAAAAATGCTTGCATATACGATTATACTACAAACTTAGTCCAGAAATTATTTTGTAGAACCTTTTTGTCTTTTTTGTACAAAAACTGTTCTTTCCATCAAGTTCAAAATAATTTTCCTAGAAAGTCCTTATAAAGTTCTACTTGTCAGATTTTTTTCATATTTTCTAAACTTATGGTTCAAAAGTTAGGGGGACACACACATTGTTTTTTACTTTTGGAGCGATTATTTCCGAAATTATAGACATTATCTTAAAATGATTTTAGTAAACCCCTATTCATTTTTAAATACCTATCCAACAATATATCACACGTTAGGGTTGAAATTAAAAAAAAAATAACTTCCCACTTTACATATAGGGGGGCTACCCTAATAAAACATTTTTTTCCAATTTTTATTTTACCACTTTGTCGGCATGATTGATATACATATTGGTACCAAATTTCAGCTTTCTAGTGCTAACGGTCACAGAGATTAAGCGAGGACGGACAGACGGACAGACAGACAGACAGACAGACAGACGGGCAGACAGACATGGCGAAACTATAAGACGACCATTAAATTTAAAAAAAAAATGTTAATTTCAATTTCACATTATTTTTTGCAAACAAGATATTTGATCTTCTATCACCTTTTTCAATTAATGATATAAAGTTAAAACAAGAAACTTAATGCAAAATACCTTGGTATTAAAAGTTAGATTTTATTGCTGCCAATGTTGCGCCCACTTTTCCCATTGACAACGACCAGGATAATTTTTCACTTCTCTCGCTCAAAAAGTTCGTAATTGTAGAACGGAAATAAAATAGCATGATTTACAGCTGTAGGGGAAAAGTATTTTTTTTTTATATTTTTGATACCTTACCAAAGATCCTACAAAAACAAAAACAAAGTTGATGTCATCCAACGTCTCACCAGAACGCATCAATATTGTAGAATATTGATGAGTTCCAGAGACACGTATCACCCACGACCATCCAACATCAGTTGATAGCTCACCTCAGCTTATTCTCTTTTCAGAGTATTCCAACGAGAGACATTCAAAATTGGAACTACGTGTCCCCATAGACAGCTCATCATTTATCTCTTGATGAGAAAAATAAGTTCTTTCAGATCGGTATAGATGAGTTTACCCGGGCAGAAAACCCCACCTGTATCGCCACATAATAGATTCCCAGTTTGCATATATTAGCTTTGTCAACGGGTACCTAACGTAAGCTACCCAGCAAACCAAGACAAGTTTTAATAAATAATAAAAAATATTAATTTAGTTTATTGTTTTTTAAGAATGTTATATATGGATAGTGTCTATGGGCCTTAGTAGCATGAAATTAATATTATATTTCTAAACCACCGCATACAGAGGGCAAGAAAATGGTTGGACGATAAGTTGAAAATAATAATTACTCGTAGCAGGTTGCTACGCCGGCGGTGGCGTAGCCTTTGTCGTAGCCCGTAGGGTTCGCATGCCTACGAAGTTAAATTATATGCCCCGTTTACACGTTGGCCCAGCCTCGGCCAATCGCCATTGTATTTACGGGGTTTCTCCGTTAATACAGTGGCTGTGGTTTCCCCGTTAATACAAGCATCGGCCAAAATTTAATACAAGCATCGGCGCTGCACTCAAGGCTGTTTTCTTTGAGAATAACGCTGCTGGTTAGTTAGAGACTGGTTGATAGCAGCAAGTATCACAAGCAAAGAAACCCGATGCTATAATGATCCTGAGCTAACTAGTTACTGGCTAGCTCTAGCTCTTGCAGGTCGCCTAGGTCACCTAACCTAGCGACCCAGCGAAGCGTGTACCTATGGGAACTACATTATATTTTCCCTCTCGCAGATTTTGTCATGTTATGTTTAATTAAAATCAGCGTGATTGTTTGAAATAGTTACCGTGGCCCTGCTGGCACGCAAACGGCAACTGAGGGAACACAGGTGAGTTTTAGTCACTAAAAGTCTTCCACGCGCGCCTCAAGGAGATGTCAGTAAATCGTAGAGAGCAGGGTCGAAGCCTACTGGGGCCAAGGGTCCGCTTCTGAAAGAAAGACTCGGCCTTGGTATGAAAGGCACTAGGCAGCAAAGGAACAGGAGTGGGTTTTAGTCAATAAAAGTCTGACACAGGCTCTCGCTCCGCCCAAGAGCGAGAGATGTCATGAGATGATTTTCCCACCTAAAAAAAAGTCTGACACTAACTCTCGGTCCACGCAGAGAGGGGGAAGTTATGTAGGTACCTAATACTTTCACACCAACAAAAAAAAAAAAGAAAATGATACTTAATGTAATGGATTAACAGCTTTAAATACATATCTGAGCCTATACCTAGTCATTAATTAGTGAGTAAAGAATGCTATCTGGCTGATAACTTTAATTACTGCCACAAACATTAAAATGAAGCGTAATAAATCGTTAAAAAACCCAACCTCGTGCTCATTGATATCAAAGTCATGAATCGTCTTACTCACGACGTGGCGGTAATTATAAAAAAGATGGTTAAGAGCGGGTTGTAGTCGCTAAGTATTTTGTATTAACTCCGCCCGGGTCTATATCGATTTCGCGGCCCCGTAACAGGGGTTTTATTTTTATAATAAAAAAGGGATAACTGTTTAACTTAACATTTTTGTTTTTGCGAGGCCCTTTTAAAAAACAATCTTTATTATTTTTTGTAACTTTCAAATATTTCCGTGACGTAATCTCGTAAACTTACACGTTTGAAATTGTAAGTTAGAGTCAGATTCACGATTTTTTTTTTATCGAGCTGACTAATTTATGTCAATTTTTTGATTTTTGCCCAGTAGTTGGTCATATAGACAATTTTAATAAAAACTTTTTCATGGTGTTCTTTTTTATATTTATGGATTTTCAGAGGATTAAAAAAGTTCAAAATGAGTAGAACCTGACCTTAAATTCGTTAAATTATATGATAATTGAAACGCAAAACTCGTCCGTAAAGGTTATCTGTTTATATTGACGTTACTCTTAAAACGTTTGTTCTTATTCAGAGGTCAGTTACCCGATAGGAGATATGATTTATTTTATTGCCGCAATAAATTACCATTTTTATAATATTCGATTGTTTTAATTACGTTATAGGTCGTGGCCTCAGTGTGCGCGGGTGATACGGGGCGATAGTGGGTAGGTACTCGTAACAATATCTATAGTAGTGAGTACGGCACTGAAGGGTTTTTATCAATGAGTTTTAGCAGGAATTCCTTGCTCAAATTCGATGAGTTTCTAGAATATAGTTTATCAGAAGATACTGTTCCGGAGTATTCTTTTCCATTTGTTTATTTTCTATCTTATCAATGGCAGAGTGAAATAGGGTAGGTCAGAGTGGAATCAAATACCTACGAATAGGTACCACAGAGATATTACCTTCAATTTTAACCTTTTGAATGTCTTAAGTTACACAGTTCGACATAAGCAATTGTCTTTCTATTGTGTCTCTAATTACGGCATTCGATGAGTGTCATCTTTTGATGGAAATATTATTTTTTGAGCGTAAATCGTCAAATGACTTCTCCCGCTCCAGCGGAAACCGAGAGGGCGTGTCAGACTTTAATTGAATAAAACACTCCCATACCCTATTCTCGTTAAGATTAGACATTTAAAGAAACCTTTTTTACTATCTGTTCAAAGTGGTACAAACAATACCAACTATTTACTGCAGCTGCCATTTGTCATGCCGCCAACGTAATAAAAGTCAAAATCGATTGAACGGACAGTAATAAAAAGTTTTCATAAATGTCTAACGTTATTTTGAACACAGTATATGTACCTTTATCACCTTCCCGCAGCCCCAGCCCCTTCGATTTTGCGGACATCATTTCGAGGCGCACGTGGAACGCTACGTGCTGATGGATGATGAGAAGAGATAGGGTGCCGAAATGGACTCCTACCTAAAGGATAGGGCAGATGTATCAACGGATAGAGAATAATAAAGGAATGGAAGATAAACCTTTGTCCTTCAGTGCGAAAAACATGGCTCATTACAACATAGTAACTTTATGACATTTTGTTTATTATTATTGATAGACTCGCTCTTGACCACTATCTCAAGATAATGTGCTTGTTTAATGAGCACACGCTTGCCTATAAGTAGGTAACCTATTCACTCTTGACATAAAAATCCACATGTTGTAGCTAATGCCGTAAGCACAATGAGTTCTCAAATCAGTTTGTGGATGGGTGGTGTATCCACCATGTACCGGTGACGCATCGCCGTACGCCTGGTGGTCCAATGATGGGAGGCATAGCGAGATTAAGTTATTTTTCTTTTTTTTTAGGTGGGAAAATCATCCAATGACAGTCCCGCTCTTTGGCGGAGTGGGAGGAAGTGGTCGACTTGTACTGACTAAAAACCCACTTCTGTTCATTCGTTGACATTCATACCAGGGCCGAGTTTTCCTTTCTGAAGCAAACCCTTGGCCTCAGTAGGCTTCGACCCTGCTGGGCTCCTACGGTTTGCTGACAGTACGCGCCGTCGACGACTTGAGCTCGGTCCGGACGGTTACCCATTACCTACTCCCCGTCCGCAAGCCCACGCCAACGGTGGCCGGAAATCGGGATCCTGATCCTGGCGGCTGGGGAGTGAGGGCCGCTCCCTCGTGCGTACACGTGCGACCTTCTCCTTTGCTAACATTACTGCTTCGCAGAAGGAGACGACCGCCTGCCACTCCTCCTCGCTTCGGACCATGGCCTGCACTAAGGCCCGGCGCGAGAGACAGTTGCCGCCGATCGCCCTCGCGAGGACACGGCTGTACCACAAAATATATAGGTACAGAAGTCAATCTACATACAAAGCGCGCTCGAGCAACGCACAGATAGACACCGCTCACGATATCTCGGAGCGCCTCGGCCCGCTCGTCGAACAGTTCCGGCTCAAACGTTCATTAGTGTGCGTCCACCGAGCGTAGGTATAAAAAGTGAAGTACTTATAAGATTATCTTCTGTACCTATCTATTTTGTGGCGATACTCTGCCCAAGCGGGGCACACCTCTCCGTATGCTCCACCCGGGAGTTACTTCCGCACGAATCTGGTGCAGGAACTTCCCGAACTGACTGTTCAATTAATATATGAACTTGAAAATTGGCACAAATTCTAATCAAAATGAATAATGAAAACTGCCTTCAAAACGTTTTTATGAAAACATCCTCGCGAATGAAGGCTAGCATGTGGCAAAGAGCTAGTCTTCAATATTTTTGGATATGTTCGATTGTGACCGCTCCCCGCTCGCAAACGCACCGCGTTACATAAAGCTCATTGACGCAAACCTCCACTATTATTGCATGACAAGCTAAAAATAAAACTGTTAATGGAAAATCACTATAATAAATGTATTTATGTTTATAATTTATACAGCAGCAGCAATGATCCGATATAATATCAGAGACGACCTCTGCGGGATTGTTGATAACGTTGTGAAAATCTGACTCGACTTCCCAGAAGACGGGAACTGTGTGTGTTAGGGCCTGCGCTCACTAGCGGACGGCAAGGCAGAAGAAAAGTCTTCAATTCAGACCTTCGACCCTCAAGAAGCATCGAGGTGCACCGCAGCCGTTTTTTCTGAAATTATTAATTGAAACACTAGCTTTATACTATCTTCTTCGATGCATTGATGATTCCAAAATTAAATGACCTTTGACCAGAATTCAGCTACGTCGACAGCGTTAGCGCTTGCCTCGTAAAGATCTTTGAGAGTGCAGGTGTTGTTGCATAGGCTGAACGACAAGAGGTGATGCATTCGCATTGTGGAACATTGGAATAACATTGGTAGCCAGCCTTTCGGTGTTTTACAGGTTGCATTTTGGAGTGTGCGCAGGAATTGCATGACTTGATTCCGCCGTCTCATTTCTACCAACGGACAAACCGATGTACGGCGAGTATCGACCTTTACGTTGTTGAAACCTCTGCGGTCCTCAGCGTTTCGCCTCGTCATTTATACCGCGTACATCGAAGGACTGGAACAATTTGCCTGCTGCGGTCTTCCCTTCCGAATATAATTTAGGTGTCTTCAAGGCTAGAATGAATAGGCTCTTAATAAACTAGTACGCCTCACCATCAACGATTGCATCACTGCTTACCATCAGGTGGGATCAGAGTCAAGTACTAGTTTATAACAGATAAAAAAAAAAAAGTTTATTACGATTAGATAAGCATCGGTTAGCATTACGAATTGGCTAGAGGCACGCAGAATTCCTGAAAGGGTGATCATAAAATGTAAAGGGCAAGTGAAGGACACGGGTGTGGTTTTATCGCGTGAAAATACTAAAAGGTTACGCGGCCACTTGTCACTTGTAAGCGGTCCTGCCCGCGGTGACGCGAGATCTCGCTGTACTTTTTAATTCTTTCTTCTTCTTAGAAATAAGTGCTATAATAACTAATTCCATCATATTCACTACAGACACACGCATTTCCTTGGCGAATGTAGAAACTAAACTGGTGAAGAGCTAGACGCGTGGTGTCGGAACTGTTTTTACTGTTCCGTGTGTCGGAAGGCCATACACGGCTACCTGCAGCCGACCGCGGGCGTGGGGCGCGATTCTGTCGCAGCCAGGTTTTCCGGCCTCATCGCGTCGCAGCCAGGTTTTCTGGCCTCAACGCGTCGCAGCCAGGTTTTCCGGCCTCATCGTGTCGCAGCCAGGTTTTCCGGCCTCATCGCGTCGCTGCCACCCACTGCGAGTCCGGTGTGAATTGCCCCTTACTGTAAATATGGTACCTAGTAATGACGACAAGCATTGTCAGCCTCGCAGGCCTACATGCAATCGAACGTGCGTGTATTGTTTAGAATATGATATCTCTTGCGTCGGCCAAAGACGCATTAGAAAAAGGGAAACGACAATCCATTGATTAAGAGACAATAAATCAATGTTATGTAAATAAACTGCCATCTTATCGCAGTTTTGTCAAACAAATGGATGTACAACAATAATATTTGTTTGAGATAGATTCTTGTAGTAGTAGGTAACTAGGGAACTTCAAGCGTACCGATTGGTAGGTACTCTGCCGCTATAAGAAAAATAAGCGTAGAAATATGACCAAATAGAAACGAAGAAAATATAATTGGTATGTTGAACATTTGTAAGGCCAGAGAGTAATCTTTTCACTATTGTGACTCAAGCATGGAAGCTTTTCTATGTAAAAATACTAGCGTCTACCGCGGTTTCGCCTACTTACATGAAATTCGTAGATTGATAATTTTTCAAAGGCCGCATTTCCACTGGCAAGCAAATTGCATGCAAGTCGAATCACATTGCGAGTTACGAAGGACTGCTTGATTACATCATACCTCGCTAATCCGCAATGCATTTTAACTTGCATGCAATTTACTGGCGAGTGGAATCGCGGCCAAAGGAACTAGCTTGCGTAGTAAAAAGTATCATAATTATGACCAAATACAAAAGAAGAAAATATAAGTATCTACTTAATTGATATGTTGAACATTTGTAAGGCGAGATAATCTTTTCACTAATGTAACTAAGCATGGAAGCTCATAAAGATATAAAAATTCTAGCATCCATTGCGGTTTCGTCTAAGTAAAATTCGAAGATTGATGATTTTTCAAGGGACCGAACTTGCGTAATAAATAGCATCATAATTATGACCATCACTAGCGTGACTAAAGCATGGAATCTCCTATATAAAAAAAACTTTTCACAAAAAAAAAACCGACTTCAAAGTAAAGAAACACTAAAAAGTAAAAAATAACTTTAATTTCGGAAGTCGGTGTTCAATAACGAAGAGACAAAACTATTTATGAAACACCGACTTCTGAAATTAAAGTTATTTTTTACTTTTTAGTGTTTAATTTTTTTTGTAAAAAGTTTTTTATTTTTCACTTTTTAATTATGGTACCACCACACAAAAAGTACCCCTCAGCCAAATACCTATAGCCAGAGTGCATCTCATAACGATTCTTATAATCCCAAACATGGTTAGATCACATTAATTTACCTCCCGGCTTCATCACCAGACCAGATCGCTCGATCGGTTTGATACATCCCCCCCCCTTTTCTTTCATTAGTCATTAGTCATCGCCTACACGTATAAACCGAGCAATTTTACTACTTACTGTAAAACGGGGTGAATAGAGACAAAACTTTGGTTTGGTTTTTCACTTTGATACTACCTATAATATCGGCCTCTAACAAAGCATCGATTTTTTAGAATAATAATTCATTAAAAAATTGATATAGTTAAATGCTGCGAAAAATGTTCAAATATCGAGAAAATACCTTAAAGGGTTTTGTCTCTATTCACCCCCTTTTTACTGTACGACAATTCTGCTGTGATCCTATGTGGAGTTCTGTTCCATATCTTTGAAGTTCATGATCAGATCATAACAATATTTCTATGGGACCAACTTGGAAGCATAACCTTTCAATCAAAAAAATAATTTTCAAAATCGGTCCACAATTGACCGAGATATCGGTGAACATACATAAAAAAGAAACACATTCAGCCGAACACAGAACCTTTTCGAAGTCGGTTAAAAAGTATTAGCGTCTATCGCAGTCTACTTAGGTAGGTACTTACGTAAAATTCGAAGATTGATGATTTTTCAAGGGAACGCACTTGCGTAATAAAACGTACTCGTACTTATCCTATTCCAAGCGAGTATGATGGACTTAACCCAACACCTAAACCCACACATAAACATACACTAACATATACATACACATACAAATACTCACAACACAACCACACACTATACAGAGCTGCTTTTTTAATTATATTTTTTTTATTTTTTAGTTGTTGTTTTTGTTTGTTTAAAATTTGGTTTTTAATTTTAATTTTATTTTATTTGTTACTAAGTCTCAATATTGTTAAGTACCAATTAAGGGAAGGAGCGAAACGACCCCAAAACAAGTATTATTAATAACTTACTGGGGCTGTTTCATTCACATTTGTAATGTAACCGTTTGAGACCGAATAAACAATTTTTTTTATTTTTTGTTCCAGAGTAGTCAAGGTCTACTCGTACCTACTTGTATGCAGAGTTTCACCCAAATCCGTTCATGACGTTTGAGCGTGACGGAGTACCAAACATACATACACACTCTCGCCTTTATAGTACTAAATGCAAATGCACCTTGTTTTCCTAATTCCAAATAGGTATGTGAATAACTCAATTTTGCTTAACCCTCTTGCGTCGGATTGGTCCAACGAATTCTTTTGTGTCTCTATCTAGTTTACCTCTTCAATCCCCTTAAGTGAAAGAAGAGCTGACGAGATTAATATTGAACCACAGAAATATAAACGTCATTTTCATATTATACTAGCTTTACCCGCGCGGCTTCGCTCCCGCTCTTCCCTACTTCAGCCTACTATACCCTACTCTACCCTACTATACCCTACCCTACTCTACTCTACTCTACCCTACTCTACCCTACTCTACCCTACCCTACTCTACTCTACCCTACTCTACCCTCCTCTACCTTACTCTACCCTACCCTACTCTACCCTACTCTACCCTACTCTACCCTACTCTACCCTCCTCTACCTTACTCTACCCTACACTACCCTACACTACCCTAGTCTATCCTACACTACCCTAATTTTCATTCTTTTTTCCATAAGAACCTTCTCCTCATAATAACGAACACAACAAAAAAAAAATTTGCGAAATCGGTCCAGGCGTTGTTGAGTTATGCGCTTACCAACACATTTTGCGATTCATTTTTATATTATAGATTAATAATTTATGGTTTTTCACTTACACACTTATAGAGTATTCGGACGTGGATGTACTACCTACGACCCTGTTGGAACAAACGCGAATGTTTGTACGATATATCCTACGTAGGCGATTAATGCTTATAGTTCCTTGAACCATCTGGCCGAAATTAAATGGACGCAACTCTTGCACCCGCCTAGGCGGCAGTACGCATATCTGCATTTATATGCGGCCAACAGCGCCCGGAAAGCGCGCGGCTGACCTTTAAATCCATTTTCTTTGCGAAATATTGATTGATTTACATATGCAATGTTCACTTTGAAGAATATTTAACCACCAATTTTTATGTGTAAAAATGTTTGTAAAGATCCAAGCCATTTCGAAGGAGTAGGGAAAAGTTGCGAAATTGCTAAATATTTTTTTTAGACAAAAGTATTAAATCAAATGTTAATAATGTTGTTCATGAATCTATAATAAACATATATTTTTTTCAAACCTATTAACCTGGCCGTTACCGAGGAGTAAGCTTCAGAAAGTTACTGTTTTATGGCACTTTTCGGGCGCTTGGGCCTTAAGGGCCGGCGCTCACTGCCGGCATGGCACGGCAGGATGCCGTGGCATCGTACTGAAAGCCCAGCCACTCTGGCGTCAATCAGTTTTGCTAATCTCTTGCCGTGTTCGGTCAGTGTGAGAGAAAAAAAAGCGCGCGCAAGTGCGCCTTTTCCCTCCACATTATCCGAAATGACCGCTGCGCAAGTTTCAACCATATTTCAACCAACCTAGCAATCATAATTCCTTGACACAAAGTGACACATTACGTCTCGCAAAATGCAATGGCGCGCTGCGGCATGCCACAGTATGCCACGGCGCGCCATTGCATTGAAGATGATGGATGGATTGTGTGAGAAGTGATATGAAAGAAATGGAAGTTAGTGATGGCGTGACGAGTGACAGGGCAGAATGGAAGAAAAAAACGTATTGCGCCGACCCCAAATAAAACAGGACAAGGGCAGGAAGATGAAGATGATGATGATGATGACAGACAGATTTTAAATAAAAACGACTCAATATATTAAGTTCTTAATATAATTTATTGCAGACACAAACTGTTCAGTTCAGTGACCCCGCCGAACTGAATTTGGTGTACCCCCACATTACGATCAATTACAAAATTACCTAACATTATGTACAAGTTAACTACAAACTTATTCGAATAAAATAAATAACCAATTTTCTTCTAATAACTGAGTTACGAGCAAGATTACAGCTATTTACGTCGCTTTTATTCAGACTATACACGACATGCGACTCTCTCGCACTTTAAAACCTTATTAGCTCGCTGAATTGTAAAATAAGTAAAAATTATCAGCAAAGGGTTAAGAACCACAATTCAGTAACAAAAAAAAACAATATGAATTATACGATTAAAATGGAATTAAAGCTGTAGAAACATCCAAATTATGATTCTGAATCCCTCCGGTAGTCCTCAGTTGAAATTGAGCCCTATTCAAATTTGAATTAAGGTTACTTTAGTTTAAAAAACGGTACATTTTATTGGGATTGTAAAAAAGATACTGGTTACTAGAATTCAAACTTATCATACAAAAAAGTCGCATACCATGCAGGGTTAGCGCAAGTCAGCAGCTTGAAAACGGAATCTCAGCATCATTTTACCGGACCGCGGAGTACTCCATAGAGAGTAATGTTAATAAACACAATTATGGCAGTATACATACATGTGATCTTAAGGGGCCGGCGACGGATGAATTTCCATACAAACGTAATACCACGCTCATTTGCAGTTGGAGCATATTTCCAACATATTATGTATATATATTATTATAGACAATATTTATCTAGGTTCCTACGTCTTTCTTTTTTAAAAAAACAAAAAGAAATTTAAGCGAATTGTATTTCGCACTTTTTTACAGCGTAAATGGCTGTATTAAAAATAACAATATTTCTAATATTCTCGACGTAGGAACCTAGATAAATATTGTCTATAACCGAATATCATCATAATATGTTGGAAATATGCTCCAACCGCAAATGAGCGTGGTATTACGTTTGTATGGAAATTCATCCGTCGCCGGCCCCTTAAGATCTTGGAGTTTTAAATTAAAGCTTGAGCATTTTCTATCGACTTCATAATAACCTGCAGGTGGCGAGCCGCCCAACTTGCGCTGTCATAAACGATTTAAATACAAACAAAAAAAACATCAATTTGTTTTACACTGTGTTTATAAAATACGAGATCATTGTTTTATGTGTAAAATATATACCATACATCGTTTTGAACTCAGAGCTCGGTCGACTCAACGACTTAAATCGACGCACCCCTATCTTATCATCATATTTTCTCAATTCTTCATAACAAAAGATATTGTCGTCTCACTCCGTTAAATATGAAATGACAAAGACAGATAATGTTTGACGAACGTTGCCGAGCCAGTGCTGCGAGCACGTGGAGCCACACATGCGCCGCGGACGCACAATAATACAATAATGTAAACACACAAATATGTAAGTACGTAACTTTCACAGAAAGACATGCTTATTTGTGCAGCGTCTGCTCAAATGCCCACTTTGCTGATTAGTTTAAACTTTTTTAAGAGGAAATCATCATATGATTTCTCCCGCTAGGGAGGAGTATCAGAACGTTACTGACTGATAACGACAGTGTTTCTTCAGGTGCCCTTGGCAAGGGCCACTCTTTCAAACAATCAGTAGCCCTAGCAGGCAACGGCTCTAACATGCGGTTAATACATCCTGAGCTTTGTTTCTACACTATTTAATTGTATTGAAACTAGCCGGGTAGTATCCGAAACATGTCAGTGTAAAAATGTTGCAATACGATAAAAACTAGAATCGATAAGTACATATTATCGAAATTAAGTCGTCGAGCCAAACCCGTCACTATCGCTCAGAGCCGCATATGAACACAGCTGGTGTGATTCACGACAGAATTATATCAACATATAGAAAAATATACCTACAGTACATTTGCAAACTAATTGTTACGTAACATTACGAAAAGACTCAACTATCTGAGGTTTTGACCTCATTAGTCTCAACTTTTCTAACGTAATACATACTGACCATGTATAATCATTACCGCCAAAGAATAACCTTCTGATATAAATAAATAATTATAATTTATATTAATCACATTATTGCTTTATATATTTGGAAACAATCCTGATTACACGCGGTCAGCGCAGGTGTCTCTCACATTTACTCGTCAAATGATAGATAACAATGAGTTAACAACAAATGCGATTGCACTACTCGTCTAAATATTTTAGGCAAATATCAAACAAACAATAATATAGAAAGAATATTTGTGAAACGAAAAGACAATAAAAATAAAAATTCACCAATAAAATGTGACAAACGCGTAAAAAACGCACAATTTCGGTAACATGTGCCTTCTGAATACTGACCGATTTCATTTGGATGCTGTCTCTGAATCTTTCGTTTCTGAGCAATCCTCAAAACACCTTCTAATTGAAACCAGTACGTGATGTAAAGCAATCGCAGTTCGAGCAACACACAGAGATGCAGTTCTCTACTGTTCTCACCTACTCTTCCCGAAAAGAGATGATATAAACCATGACAGTGCTTAGAGCACACATTGTATCACCACAAAGCTTACGTAAAAAACGGAATAATACGTAGTAACAATATAAAAAGTGTAATAATAATAAATTAAATGTAATTAAATTGATATTTACATAAAGTAATCTAAATAACGTAAATATTAAAATACTTTTACAATGAGTTATTAGTAAGTCCCTGGGGGATGTCAATTTGACTAAACTTTAAAGTTACATGTTCCAGCACGCGGCGGCCGTGGCTCCGGCGCTGCACCGTCAAGTCTTTTCAAAAACTTCTAAGGTCCTTACAAAAAAAAAAAAATAACGAATATATTTGGCTATGTTACTTCATTATGCCATCATAATTATTTCATACACAATCAATGTAAATCTCGCATAAAATTGTTGACATAAATCTTTATAAAAATGATATGTTGCCTTGACGTAATGCAGCGAGCCACAGCCTCAGGCTGAGCTTATAAAATGGAAGCATAGAGAAATTATTATAGGTAGAAAATAATATAAAGTGTAGCGGGGTACCTATACCGAAATGCCCTTTATTAATTTGACTATTTTATATGTGATTATGACGCACCACGGGTCGCACACAGCACACTAAATGTGTTTCACAACCAGAGCCCGCAGAGGCGCAGGGAGAAAGCTACGACATATTGCAAGGTGGGAGATACATCTCCAGGTGTTCATGTTACTGTTACAACCAGTCATTAATCCAAAAATCCATTATTTCCTCAATTTGTTGAAATTACTAGGCTCAATCTATAAGGCACAAAAACAAACTCGTCGCATTTTCACGCACTTTTATCATTTCGTAGTGTTCCGCAAGTAAAACTTGTATCGATAATAAAATCTACAACAAATCTTAACGAAGTCCTCGTACGACGAGTGGTGCGCCACACTGTTGACCTCGAAATGCTCTTCACCACACAACTCCACCCCAAAATTTACACGCTTGGTCCTGTATTTACAACAATTATAATAAATTCAAATTTAACTAGATATTTACATACGCGCCCAGCGCACAACGTCGCTGCGAACTTTACAAGGTCCTAGTATCAAGACAATAATGTTATATCCTAACACTAAGACATGTTGGAACAAGTCACTCAGTCAGGATACAGTGCTAGGTTGATGAAGGCTAGTCGAGTGAGTATTCGCAGCGGCGGCGGGGCGCGCGGCGGCTCCTACGCCTCGGTGGCGACGGGCTCCCTCGCGTGGTGGATCTTGACGTGCTTGTTGTGGTTGGACTTGTTGCTGGACGTCTTGCCGCAGATGTTGCAGGCGAAGGGGCGCGCGCCGCTGTGCACCTTCATGTGCTCCGACAGGTAGTAGGAGCGGTGGAAGGACTTGCCGCACTCCGCCACCTTGCACACGTACTTCTTGGCCATCTCGTGCTCGCGCACGTGGCGCTGGCAGTTGTACTTGCGGATGAACTGGCAGCCGCAGTAGTTGCAGGTGTAGGGCCGCACGGACTTGTGCGCGTTCATGTGCGACACGTACTCCGAGTGGCGGATGAAGGCGCCCTTGCACAGGTTGCACTTGTAGGGCTTGGCCGAGCGCGACGCGTGCGTCCAGCGGTGCAGCTTGAGGTTCCACTTGGTGGTGAACGACTTGTTGCAGATGATGCACATGTAGGGGCGCTGCCCGCTGTGCGTCTGCAGGTGCGTGCGCAGGTTCGAGCGGAGGTACACCTGCAACACGCCATACACTGTTACTGCTACTGCTACACGTAATTGCACATCTGACGTCTTAATTTGTTGTGTGTTATTAAGGAAAGGAAGTACACAGGGTAGACTTTTATGATAGGGCAGTGTGGTTAGGTACTTCAACTATTGCAGCTGTAGAAAAACTATTTCAGGAGACTATCTTCACATTTTTCAGATTTTGGGAATTTATAAGTCAAGCCACATATTTCTTTATTGGCCAAGCAATGGAAAAATGAGAGCCTTAACCTTTCAATCGTAAGAATTAGAGACACAATAGAAAGACAATGAACGCCGCGAACAATGTAGGCGCGTACGCCCACGCCGGCGTTCGCTTGGGGTTTTATGAATTAAATAAAGCAATTCATACTTTTTACAATGTTAACTAAATATTTCTAGTCCAAGAGCGAATGATGTTATCTCAGAATTATAGGGCACTCCAACACGGACAGGCTAGGTTAGAAGGCTAAGGCAGGAGCGTAGCGGAGCAGAGCTCCCGCCTTAGTCTTCGTAGATACTTTTTATAACCACTCAGAAAGTGGCTTAGAAGATATGGCTAAGATAATATCATTCAGATGCTCATTAATTGTGCCTGACTTAGTAATTTAGAAGGCAATATAGAATTTTAGAGGCAAATAATACTATTAAAAAGAAGTGTGTTTAATTAGCGTCCTTTGAGAATCAGTTGCTGTTATCTTTTTTGCCTTCTAACAAATAGACATGGGGTACGGATCCGATGTCCATTTGCACATCATATTGCACAAGTGTCCGTGCGTGTTTTGTCAATACAGACACATCAAGAATTTGTGCAAATGTGTAAAAATTACTTTTATTTAATGAGAAAAGAGGACAGTGTATCATATTTTCAGTAAGGACTATTATGTTAAGTCGTTCAAAAGTAAAAATTTAGTTAGAAAACCGATATTAGTTTTTGGACCAAGTATAAAACAAAAGGAGAATTTTATATGTAAAATCTAAATTTTGTACGAAGTGTAGTGTGTGTGAGTACTGACCTGCTTGCATACGGGACACTGCACGTTCTCCTGCTTGCCCTTGTGTCGCTCGGCCAGGAAGTACTCGTTGTGCGAGCGGCGCACGTGGCGCGTGAGCGACGCCGCGTGCACGAACTTGTCGCTGCAGTACAGGCACGCGCGCGGCCGCTCCGCGTGCGTCTCCTGGTGCCAGCGCAGCTTGGCGCGCGAGTGGAACACCACGCCGCACTGGCACACGAAGTCGCGCACCTTGGCGCGCTTGGCCAGGTGGTGCCGGTCCCTACACACAGTACCATACAGTATACACCTACTGACAACATGCTACATAGAGTGTATCTCCTGTGCCAGCGCAGCTTGGCGCGCGAGTGGAACACCACGCCGCACTGGCACACGAAGTCGCGCACCTTGGCGCGCTTGGCCAGGTGGTGCCGGTCCCTACACACAGTACCATACAGTATACACCTACTGACAACATGCTACATAGAGTGTATCTCCTGTGCCAGCGCAGCTTGGCGCGCGAGTGGAACACCACGCCGCACTGGCACACGAAGTCGCGCACCTTGGCGCGCTTGGCCAGGTGGTGCCGGTCCCTACACACAGTACCATACAGTATACACCTACTGACAACATGCTACATAGAGTGTATCTCCTGTGCCAGCGCAGCTTGGCGCGCGAGTGGAACACCACGCCGCACTGGCACACGAAGTCGCGCACCTTGGCGCGCTTGGCCAGGTGGTGCCGGTCCCTACACACAGTACCATACAGTATACACCTACTGACAACATGCTACATAGAGTGTATCTCCTGTGCCAGCGCAGCTTGGCGCGCGAGTGGAACACCACGCCGCACTGGCACACGAAGTCGCGCACCTTGGCGCGCTTGGCCAGGTGGTGCCGGTCCCTACACACAGTACCATACAGTATACACCTACTGACAACATGCTACATAGAGTGTATCTCCTGTGCCAGCGCAGCTTGGCGCGCGAGTGGAACACCACGCCGCACTGGCACACGAAGTCGCGCACCTTGGCGCGCTTGGCCAGGTGGTGCCGGTCCCTACACACAGTACCATACAGTATACACCTACTGACAACATGCTACATAGAGTGTATCTCCTGTGCCAGCGCAGCTTGGCGCGCGAGTGGAACACCACGCCGCACTGGCACACGAAGTCGCGCACCTTGGCGCGCTTGGCCAGGTGGTGCCGGTCCCTACACACAGTACCATACAGTATACACCTACTGACAACATGCTACATAGAGTGTATCTCCTGTGCCAGCGCAGCTTGGCGCGCGAGTGGAACACCACGCCGCACTGGCACACGAAGTCGCGCACCTTGGCGCGCTTGGCCAGGTGGTGCCGGTCCCTACACACAGTACCATACAGTATACACCTACTGACAACATGCTACATAGAGTGTATCTCCTGTGCCAGCGCAGCTTGGCGCGCGAGTGGAACACCACGCCGCACTGGCACACGAAGTCGCGCACCTTGGCGCGCTTGGCCAGGTGGTGCCGGTCCCTACACACAGTACCATACAGTATACACCTACTGACAACATGCTACATAGAGTGTATCTCCTGTGCCAGCGCAGCTTGGCGCGCGAGTGGAACACCACGCCGCACTGGCACACGAAGTCGCGCACCTTGGCGCGCTTGGCCAGGTGGTGCCGGTCCCTACACACAGTACCATACAGTATACACCTACTGACAACATGCTACATAGAGTGTATCTCCTGTGCCAGCGCAGCTTGGCGCGCGAGTGGAACACCACGCCGCACTGGCACACGAAGTCGCGCACCTTGGCGCGCTTGGCCAGGTGGTGCCGGTCCCTACACACAGTACCATACAGTATACACCTACTGACAACATGCTACATAGAGTGTATCTCCTGTGCCAGCGCAGCTTGGCGCGCGAGTGGAACACCACGCCGCACTGGCACACGAAGTCGCGCACCTTGGCGCGCTTGGCCAGGTGGTGCCGGTCCCTACACACAGTACCATACAGTATACACCTACTGACAACATGCTACATAGAGTGTATCTCCTGTGCCAGCGCAGCTTGGCGCGCGAGTGGAACACCACGCCGCACTGGCACACGAAGTCGCGCACCTTGGCGCGCTTGGCCAGGTGGTGCCGGTCCCTACACACAGTACCATACAGTATACACCTACTGACAACATGCTACATAGAGTGTATCTCCTGTGCCAGCGCAGCTTGGCGCGCGAGTGGAACACCACGCCGCACTGGCACACGAAGTCGCGCACCTTGGCGCGCTTGGCCAGGTGGTGCCGGTCCCTACACACAGTACCATACAGTATACACCTACTGACAACATGCTACATAGAGTGTATCTCCTGTGCCAGCGCAGCTTGGCGCGCGAGTGGAACACCACGCCGCACTGGCACACGAAGTCGCGCACCTTGGCGCGCTTGGCCAGGTGGTGCCGGTCCCTACACACAGTACCATACAGTATACACCTACTGACAACATGCTACATAGAGTGTATCTCCTGTGCCAGCGCAGCTTGGCGCGCGAGTGGAACACCACGCCGCACTGGCACACGAAGTCGCGCACCTTGGCGCGCTTGGCCAGGTGGTGCCGGTCCCTACACACAGTACCATACAGTATACACCTACTGACAACATGCTACATAGAGTGTATCTCCTGTGCCAGCGCAGCTTGGCGCGCGAGTGGAACACCACGCCGCACTGGCACACGAAGTCGCGCACCTTGGCGCGCTTGGCCAGGTGGTGCCGGTCCCTACACACAGTACCATACAGTATACACCTACTGACAACATGCTACATAGAGTGTATCTCCTGTGCCAGCGCAGCTTGGCGCGCGAGTGGAACACCACGCCGCACTGGCACACGAAGTCGCGCAGAGTACAGTCGTGTGTACAACAACTTAAAAATATAGAGGCTACGAGTTTTGGCAAAACGAAGCGCGGTACGACCGTCGCGCTGTGCGGATCGGATTTGCGCGCGGCGCCTTGTGGCTTTATTTTTCTTCGACGATTGAATATTAATTTGGACTCAATATTATTGACTTTTGTTATGATTTATTTTTTTATTTTAATTAGTGATTTTGGATTCTATCTATTTATTTTTTGTTTAATTTGTATTTTCTTTTATATGTTTGACATTCTTTATCATTTGACATTATATTTAATCATTTTGTTGACTAAGTATAATGTAAGACTCTGTATTTGACTTGTTAGAATCCCTTACCAATAAACTACTATGACTATTAAACACTTTAGTAAATTTAGTTTGCTCGCTTTGGCTGGTAGCGGCAACAGCGTGGCCAGACGGACGACCGCAAGGGATGGATCGCATGTTGTCAGTTTCAATAAAAATACGCTAGTGCCTAATATCCGTCAAAGAACAAAAAGAAGAATTCACCTTACGCAGCAAATATTATCATACTTAATAAAGTTGGGGACTGTTTGCTTCAAACCACGTTTATAACACTCTTTTTGGTCAGGGGTCAAAAGTGCAATTTACTTTAAGAAGGTATTTAGAACATGATCCAAAATTGTTAAGTCGATGTTCCTAAGTACACACACGATAAATACGTTGTTGTGCTGCACCATGTTGGAGTAGCGGCGGAAGGTGTCATCGCACACGGTGCACTTGATGGTGTCAACACTTGTGTATGTGTGTGCGTACCTGTGCTGCACCATGTTGGAGTAGCGGCGGAAGGTGTCGTCGCACACGGTGCACTTGATGGTGTCGACACTTGTGTATGTGTGTGCGTACCTGTGCTGCACCATGTTGGAGTAGCGGCGGAAGGTGTCGTCGCACACGGTGCACTTGATGGTGTCGACACTTGTGTATGTGTGTGCGTACCTGTGCTGCACCATGTTGGAGTAGCGGCGGAAGGTGTCGTCGCACACGGTGCACTTGATGGTGTCGACACTTGTGTATGTGTGTGCGTACCTGTGCTGCACCATGTTGGAGTAGCGGCGGAAGGTGTCGTCGCACACGGTGCACTTGATGGTGTCGACACTTGTGTATGTGTGTGCGTACCTGTGCTGCACCATGTTGGAGTAGCGGCGGAAGGTGTCGTCGCACACGGTGCACTTGATGGTGTCGACACTTGTGTATGTGTGTGCGTACCTGTGCTGCACCATGTTGGAGTAGCGGCGGAAGGTGTCGTCGCACACGGTGCACTTGATGGTGTCGACACTTGTGTATGTGTGTGCGTACCTGTGCTGCACCATGTTGGAGTAGCGGCGGAAGGTGTCGTCGCACACGGTGCACTTGATGGTGTCGACACTTGTGTATGTGTGTGCGTACCTGTGCTGCACCATGTTGGAGTAGCGGCGGAAGGTGTCGTCGCACACGGTGCACTTGATGGTGTCGACACTTGTGTATGTGTGTGCGTACCTGTGCTGCACCATGTTGGAGTAGCGGCGGAAGGTGTCGTCGCACACGGTGCACTTGATGGTGTCGACACTTGTGTATGTGTGTGCGTACCTGTGCTGCACCATGTTGGAGTAGCGGCGGAAGGTGTCGTCGCACACGGTGCACTTGATGGTGTCGACACTTGTGTATGTGTGTGCGTACCTGTGCTGCACCATGTTGGAGTAGCGGCGGAAGGTGTCGTCGCACACGGTGCACTTGATGGTGTCGACACTTGTGTATGTGTGTGCGTACCTGTGCTGCACCATGTTGGAGTAGCGGCGGAAGGTGTCGTCGCACACGGTGCACTTGATGGTGTCGACACTTGCTGCACCATGTTGGAGTAGCGGCGGAAGGTGTCGTCGCACACGGTGCACTTGATGGTGTCGACACTTGTGTATGTGCGTGCGTACCTGTGCTGCACCATGTTGGAGTAGCGGCGGAAGGTGTCGTCGCACACGGTGCACTTGATGGTGTCGACACTTGTGTATGTGCGTGCGTACCTGTGCTGCACCATGTTGGAGTAGCGGCGGAAGGTGTCGTCGCACACGGTGCACTTGATGGTGTCGACACTTGTGTATGTGCGTGCGTACCTGTGCTGCACCATGTTGGAGTAGCGGCGGAAGGTGTCGTCGCACACGGTGCACTTGATGGTGTCGACACTTGTGTATGTGCGTGCGTACCTGTGCTGCACCATGTTGGAGTAGCGGCGGAAGGTGTCGTCGCACACGGTGCACTTGATGGTGTCGACACTTGTGTATGTGCGTGCGTACCTGTGCTGCACCATGTTGGAGTAGCGGCGGAAGGTGTCGTCGCACACGGTGCACTTGATGGTGTCGACACTTGTGTATGTGCGTGCGTACCTGTGCTGCACCAGGTTGGAGTAGCGGCGGAAGGTGTCGTCGCACACGGTGCACTTGATGGTGTCGACACTTGTGTATGTGCGTGCGTACCTGTGCTGCACCATGTTGGAGTAGCGGCGGAAGGTGTCGTCGCACACGGTGCACTTGATGGTGTCGACACTTGTGTATGTGCGTGCGTACCTGTGCTGCACCATGTTGGAGTAGCGGCGGAAGGTGTCGTCGCACACGGTGCACTTGATGGTGTCGACACTTGTGTATGTGCGTGCGTACCTGTGCTGCACCATGTTGGAGTAGCGGCGGAAGGTGTCGTCGCACACGGTGCACTTGATGGTGTCGACACTTGTGTATGTGCGTGCGTACCTGTGCTGCACCATGTTGGAGTAGCGGCGGAAGGTGTCGTCGCACACGGTGCACTTGATGGTGTCGACACTTGTGTATGTGCGTGCGTACCTGTGCTGCACCATGTTGGAGTAGCGGCGGAAGGTGTCGTCGCACACGGTGCACTTGATGGGCGCGCGGCCCGTGTGCACGTTGTGGTGCTCCGACAGCTTCTGACGTGTCACGAAACGTTTCTCACACACCTCGCATCTGAAATAATAATCATAATCAGCCTTATGTACTCCCACTATTGGAACTAGGATGTCCTTTGTAGAAGAGTTAATGGACCACGTGGACCTAGTGCGGACATGCCAGTTTCCTCATAATGTTTTCCTTCATCGTATCAAGACCAGTAGTGATGAACTAAATTAGACACAGTAATGCGCCTGGCTGGGCTTGAACCCGCGATGTAGGTCGCGCAACGCTACTCACAAGTCGAGGCCGTTACCACTGGGGTAGCCTAGTGATAAAGGCGTAGTGCCTTAAATAAAATAATTTTTCGTGGATTATCTTAGCGCTTTTACCTTAAGGCTTTTCTTCACCTTAGAGCCCTTCCTGAACCATATCTTAAAGATCATATTGAGATCATCATATTTAAACAAGTCTGGACGTCGAGTCTTTGGATCGTATACATTGATTGTACAATACAGCCGTCGTATCTTCGCGAACTTCACGCAGAAGTTTGCGCAAGTACTTTTTTTAGGAACCAAATGGTGGTATGAGGCGACGTGCGCGGGGCGGTGATCTAGGCGACGAGATTAACTATATGTAAACATAATCGACCGTTTCAATCAAATATCGTAATTGATTTTTATTTATTGATTAGAATTCGTTGATTTTTGTTTGTTTGATTTAAAGGAAATAGACTTACAAATATTGTGAATGTTGTCGGTAGTAATCGTGAATTCGAATTTAATCTTTTTTTTTTGTTGGAAGACATTGTTTAGTAAAATATCAGTTATTAGGTAAAGATTATCTGAATAACGACTGTTTGAAAGTATTTTAAACCTCCACAAAAAAGAAAATATGAATCAAAAATAGATTAAACAATACAAAGCGTACACTCAGGACATCCCTTTATGGTTACTTCGTTAAGCTTCGTACTTATTCGACAACGCTCGGTACACGGTAATATGTCTCACTCACACATTAGCATTGCTGTCGTGTTCGTGTCGTTAAAAAAGTTACAAAGCTTTTTGTCTCAGTGTTTTCTTTCTGTCTCAAAGTGTTTTCTTTCTATCGTGTTTTGATATTTATTTTATTTTTATTTGTATTTAAGTTTAAAAAAATAAATGCCAATAAAAGTTTTTTTTAAAGCTAACAGAGCCTATGTTCAGCCCCGCCAAGTTATGTCGGCCGTATTGTTTAATATTCTAATATTTCATTCCACTTAGAAACAAAATGAATATTAATAAGTTGTTCTCTAGACGAAAGCACACTTAAACAGGACAGAAAGTGCGTTTTATAATTTGTAAGGTCAAGCGAATCATCGGCGTACACCGACCACAGACAATGTCATGAGGTCATTGACCACAAAATAATAACTTTGTATTGAATTTTCCTGGAGGTTATTTTGGCCATGGGTTTCCCTTTTCTTATCTACAGTATTTCCATACTTAGTTGTTCTGGCAGCCTGTTTTCGATGTTGTAGGGCTAGCGTTTTATTCGTACTTTAAAATTGTATGTTTTAATGTTATTGATCGATGGATTGTGTGAAAAGTGATACGAAAGAAAAAGAAGTTAGTGATAGCATGACGAGTGACAGAGCCTCCAAATAAGATGGGACAAGGGCAGGAAGATGTTTTTTTTTATATTTTCCACAACTATCACACAACATCGTCAGTCCCAAGCTAAGCAGATCTTGTGTTATGAGTACTAGACGACTGCTAAACATACTTATATATTTCTAAATACATACATATTATAGATAAATTACACCCAGACACAGAACAAAATAATGATTATGCTCATCAGACAAACATTTGTCATGGGTGGGAATCGAACCCATGACCTCCGGCATAGCAGTCCGGGCTACTAACCACTAGACCAACAGGCCAGCCAAAATGATGAGACGATGATGTATCTTTTACTGTTAGTTTGTAGGATGTTTGAAACATATCATCGTAGCTAAAATTTTATGGAGCTCCGTGACTACTATCGGATATCCGTAATGTAACTGATATAATAGCCTCGGATAGTTTCAGATAAAAGCGGAGTCTAAATGACAGGTTAGACCGGTTATTGTTTTTCCTAGCCAAACAAATGGTTATTTAGACAAGAAACAAAAACCAAAACTTGTTAAAATTAAAATTCTAATATTCGTAAACGGAACTACCAGAAACTAGCGGATAACCCGAAATAATTTCTTATTCGTAACCATATGCGAAACCGACATAATATTATTCCTATATCTGTGTCTAGATGCGAAATTTCATCCCTGTCATGTATAGAGTAAGATCCCAGGGCCGCCAGACGTCACGTATTTTCTAACGAAGGAAATGTGGACGATTGAGTACTGTTAGTATGTACTAAGAACGCATGCCTATCTGCTAGCTTGCCTAGACGGCTAATTTTCAGGTATCAGGTAATCAAGGTAAGACTGTTTTTACATAAAAACAGTCTTTTACTTCACGTAAATTCTCCAAGCTGATTTTTACGTATATTTTAGGCAATATCTTTAAAATCAAGTCGCCCAATACTCCCAGACACATTCCGTGGGAGACGCTTTAAAGCTCGCAAAACAATGACATAACTTCACGTAAATTCTCATGCTTGATTTTTATATATGTTCACCAGACATTTTAAAACCTTTCAAAAGAAGACAGACTGATCCAAGGTCTTGACCGATTCAAGGATCTTGGCCTAGTAGGTACAAAATCAACTATTATTTTCATAATTAAATAATGAAGGTTATTGAAACGGCACCAACCACACTTACTTATAATTCTTAATTCCTAAATGTGTCTTTATATGCAGGGACAGGTTGGCTCTCCTGAAGAAGCATTTGCCACAGGTGAGGCACTCCAGCGGGTGGGTCTTGAGGTGAGCGTGGAACTGCGCGTCTGTCCCCTGGTCCACCTTGCACGTGGGACACACGTAATCCTTCCTTCTGCGCTTCACTTCCTGCTTGATCAGCCGGTCTACCTCGATCTTCGGCTTGGCCTCCTCAACTTGAATACTCTCGTAAACTTCGAGGATCGTCGACGATATCGAGTCTTTTGAGTCTATTGGTGGTAGTAGGTTGTCTGAAAAGGGGAAACAGAAAAAGTTAGTTTTTAGTTACTGTGAAACTGCGATTTACTGGAGGTAGAAAAATAAATGGAGCTCAGATATAACGACTGACGGCAGAATTAAACATTAACAACGCCTTTAATCATATACATTATCTTGGTCATTAAATGCATTGAAATAGTTGGACTAATGACGAGATTCAAATGGTACCATAATATCATGAGCTAGTTCTTTGAGAAAAGGATGATCCTGCTCATAAAAATACTTCTTGATTTCATCATGGTGAGAATAAGCAATAAACCTACTTGTGTCAGGTTTCTCCTCCTTCTTGATGGCTCGCGCGGTCACAAGCCTGCTGTAGGTGGTTTTGCTGGCGGAGCACGTGGGCAGCGCGTGCACGAGCGCCTTGTGCGCGCGCAGCTCCTTGAGCGACGCGCACGTGGCGCCGCACGCCGCGCACGAGTGCACGCGCGCGCGCCCGAACACCGGCGCCAGTTGCGGCGCCAGAGGCAACTCCTCCTCGCTGCAACCACACATTCCACATGTTAATACTATGTCCATAGTTCATTTAAGGCTGAATTACAAAAGGGTCACAATACGCATAATCAACCTTATAATGTTCCCACTGCTGGGATTCAGGCCTCCAGTCCAGGAGAGGGAATAGGCCGTAATCCAACACGCGGGCCCAGTGCGGGTTAGTGGATGTCATGTATTCGACTTTTTTGTTCTAGGACTTGCCGGTTTCCTCACCATGTTTTCCTTCACCGTTTTGAGAGCAGTGGTGATGAAATAAATTTCACAAAGTAACGCGCCTGACCGGGTTTGATCTACAACTTGTAAGAGTCGGAGCCGGAACTATTGGGCTACAAACTCTGTGGTCAAAGGGTCAAGGCCCGTTGGCCAGGACAAACGGCCTAACGTGCTTATCGAAGCACAGATGAGTCACGGTATAAAATCGATGGTCATTTGTAAATATTTGGCAGAGATTGACAGAAGCCAGAAAGATTGACAATTTGTCTTATCAAAAAGAGTATCCTATCATGTTACCCAGTAAGTGTCAGATACTCCATCGCTCTGTGAAGATGGAGAGACTGGTATTCAGCAGCTGGGACCCGAAGACTAGATAGATCAATGATTTTTTTTGGTAATGCGTACAACGGTTCCAAGTCTTTACAAGTCTGCTGAAAAGATTAAAAATTCTGTTGATTAGCTTTTCAAGTTCTTATTAGATTTTGCAAAAGTACTACTTTAAAGACTCGTTGTTCCTGTCTTGTGTGACAGTCTGGTTTCACTGACAACTTGCTAAAAATTTTAGTGACTGAATCTGTGCGTGCCATTTTTACGTTTGGTGCTGTACAAAAAGGGGGCTACATTACTAACATAGGCTCCCGCTTCTCGTTTGCGTCCACCTCCGAGCCGTCCGACACCCAGCTCTCGCGGGCGATCAGGTCGTAAGGCTCGGCCGGTGTCACCTCTGTGTACATCTGCGGACATCACCACACCACTCAAAAACGCGCCACTTTTGCGCACACAAAATTTACAAAAAAAAATTTTAAAAAATATATGAACCTAACTACAAAATAAAAAACATCAATAGAAAACAATTTTTTTTAAGATATTAATCCATTGACAATTTACTTTTTAATGAATTCCTATTTCATATCACGACCAGATTTTTGACATCAAATGTTCCGTCTTCTTACTGTATTAAGCAATAACATTGATTATAACATGTAAAAAGACCAACTTACAGAAATAATTCATTCATTCATTCATATAATGTATGCATGAAAGAAAATGATTGACTTGATGTTGGTTGGTTCATAAAATAAATTAAATAATAATAAAATGATGATTACAAATAATAAATTCAAACTTTCGTGATGAGAGGATGAGATATAACATTTTGAATTAACAATGAGAACAAGACAAAGAGTGGTTGGAAATTGACTTTTATGATTTGAATTTGGCAAAAACTGTTTATCGGCGCGATATCTTACCCCGCTCCAGGGTGACTCCATGTCCCCGTTGCTCTCCTGGCCGCTGAGCTCGCCGCGCGGCGGCATGCGCTCGTCGGCGCAGATGTCCATGGGCGCGTCGCTCTCGCTGCGGCCCTCGCTCAGCACGTCGGCCTTGCTGTCTCGCTCGCAGCCGTCCACCTCCACGTCGATCTGACCTTCTCTAGCACCTAGCTCAGAATAATCTATCCCGTTACTCTCGGCTATTTTGTAACTCTCGTGTATAAAGTTAGGCAGCACGAAATCGCTGTCCTTTTGCGAAGGCTCGCCCCAGAGGTACATACCATCCTTAGCGCCTTCCTTGAACCCCGCCGCCTCGCGCTCAGCGTCGAACGCCTCCACCCGATCAGGAGTAAAGTAGTCTGCGTAAATATTGTCGCCGAAATAATTCTCGTTCATCATGTTGACAAACTGTTTGTTCTTGGAGGCCGCTTCAAGGTCCAGTAGCTCCCTGTCGGTGGAGTCCTCGTTAAAATCCTCATTGGACAGATTGCCGTAGCTAATAACATTGATGGGTCGCAATGTTTCAAGCGGAGTCAGCATGCGATCCGTCGTCACCGGTTCATTGCTGAACCCTCCTTCATTGCTTGTGTTTATTTCCTCCTTGACCTGTATCAGATCAATGTTGGAAGCAAACTCAGGCTGGTTCAAATCAGCAGCTGCTAGTTGTTCTATGTCCATAGATTGCTCTGATGTGTCAGGATCAAAATCATTATTTTCATCATTTTCCTTGATCTCCTCCACAGATATGGTTTGCAAGAGATTAGTAGTCTTCTCCTTAGCATCCGTCTTATCAGATTGGTGCATTTTATTCATGGTAAAATTTTCTGGCGATCGACAAGTGGATGACGACGTCGGGATAGTGTCCCTCTGTTCAGTTTTCTTTGCCGTGCTCACAGGAAAGGCCTTTGCATTTTTAATCTGCAAAACTTTCTTGTGCTTCTTCACAAAAATATTGTTCAGTCTTAGTGTGTTGTGCCTGTATGGCTTCTGTGAAAGCTGAATTTTCTTTTCTGGAAGTCCTAGGTTACTATGGCTAACTTGATTACTTTCAGGTTTGGGAGACATTGAGGTACGATCGGTTGAATTGTCGCCATTTTCTGACAACTCACTACAAGGTGATATGGAAGGCTTCTCATTACATATTAAATCTGGCACAGGACAGCTGTCTGAAAAGTCAGTGTCCAACTTACTGTCAGAACTTTTGCTTGGATTACCAACATTCTTTATCACAGAAAATGTATGGGAGACCATGCTGTCAGCACTGGACATTGTTGATGGCTGAGTGTCATCAGATGACAGCTGGTTGTTATCTTCTAGGTCCGGCAGGATCTTGTCAGGCGAATCTACTCGTTCTACAGGATAGTCCGTTTCATTAGGCCCAGTCAGATCCATGACAGTGTTGACCATATTCTTGTGATGTTGCACAGGAACTTCTACCTTTATGTTGCTTAAAATTTTTAAGCCCTTAGTACTGCCTGGCATTTCATATTTTGGGTCCACTGCCTCAGTGGATATCTCAGTATTGTCAATTGCACTGCTGGTAACTGGCTGTGACATGCTGGAGCTTGAATCTTCAATAATATCATGAGTAGGAGTAATGAGTGGACCTACCTCAATAATAAGTGTTTTTGGATCACTCATGTTTTGTACAGATTTATCAATGTGTACACTTGGCATTAGAGTGCCAGACTCATTGTACATGGATGTTGGGCAGGATTTATTCATCATTTGTTGAGGAGTTGTATACATACATGAAGTATTTCCAAACTGATCTACAACCATAACATTTTGATACATGGAGCTAGCTTGAGCTAAATTGGAGACATTGTCGTGACCACCGAGAACTGTGGGCATGGTAGTTATAAAGGGCTTACCATCTATGTTGTGCACCATTTCTCTGTAAATTATTTGGGAATTTTGGGTAACAACAGTTGTTCCTGGAGTGAATGCACCAGAAGTCATTTGGTTCAGTTGGCTGCTAGCTAGTGGGGGGGAAGCCGTTTTGGTATCAATGTGCATCTGTGTGTTTGGTACACTGCCTGTCATGATCATGTTGTTTTGCACATTCTTCTGCATGAATGTAGGTGCAGATGGTACCATGACATGCATGGGCTTCACCCCTGGACCTATGTATTGCACACCACCCATATTGGTCTTAAGGAGAATGTTATTTGGTTTTGGCAGAACTTTAACAAGGTCATTAGCTTTTCTAGACACAGCTGGTAACAATTTCACCCCTGGCCCTGCCATTGGTGGCACATTGTATGAAAACATATTGCTGCTGTTGTCCATGGCAGTGTACTCAGCACTCCGGGAGTACTTGATCTCCCTATCCTCCTGTTGCTCTGGATAGTAAACAAACTGTGGATCAAACTCTGGAACTGGAGGACACTGGAAAGTATGCTGAAGCTTATCAACTTTTAAATGAAATGGATTGTTTACATGTTGTCCTGAACCACTTCCAGCAATGCTATGGTTATCAAAATTCACATCAAGCATTCTAATATCAGGTGTACCATTTCTAGATGTATTTGATACTGGTGTTTTAGAGGTCCTGCTAGGTGTTCTACGCCAGTAGCGCTCATGCTCATTACTACGTGGTCCAGTCCACTTGGTGCTGTCATCAGTGGCAGGTGTCCGGGACCTGCTCCTGTATGACCTCTCAGAATGTACCGGTGTGGAAGTCCTGCTGGCATAATTAGAGCCCTTATTTGCTATATTACACAAAGCTTTTATAACCTGGTCTTTGGGATGGGTGTCCAAGTGGGATTCCAGGGTAATCCCATTGTGCAGAAACAGTGTGCACACGGGGCACTGCACCGCGAGTTGGTCCATGTTGACGTCACGGGTGTACACTCGGTGACAAACGCAGCGGCCGCAGCCCCGCACCGCGACGTCGCGATACTATCAATACAATGTCGTCACAGAACGAGCACTTGGTCTACAGAGCCAGGCCGCACAATGTCCGTGACGCGCATATCTACTATTCACACGTAAGGCTCTCGCTCGACCCACAACAATACATATCTTCGTTGTACGTCGTCTCCTTATCGATCTGTCAGACAAAATACTCTGTATAAATATACGACATTAAGTCCACAACATCACATTCTACAAACTTGTTCAACGTGCAAACAGAGGACAAAAGAAAACAAAACCCCGAGATAAAGGCCATTGAGACATAAAAAAGTCGAGCATTATGTACAATGAAGAATGAGCTGGATAACGATTTTGCACGAGAAACACACGGACAAGACTTACCTATTATATTTTTTGTCATGTATAGTCCATGACATCGATTACTCTAAATAGATCCGTTAATTATTTACGACTAAGCTAAATCTAAAAATATTTCCAAATAGTCAGACATATTGCAGACGTCTTGTTCACGTTCACACACAAACTTTTATATTCCGATATACGATCCCGAACATCGATATGCGCTCGTGGCGATGTGCTATAATCGAATTTCTATAGGTTTTTCGCTAAGTAAGGAAATAACGCTAATCATTTATGCGTGAAATGGAATCGATTCGGAGTCAAACCATAGAGAAAACCATAATTTGTCCATCGTTCCCTTTTGCCTACAAGTATCGCTATATTTAATTAAGTAATTTTATAATAAGTGGTCAATTACAATTCAATACTACGTTTTGAGTAGAATAATAATAATTAACAAAATAAACATTATAAATCCTTTCAATAAAATATTTAGAACATATCTAGCGCTGGAACGCGCCAAATAGGTCAATGACATTAGAGTAGTTCCATCAATTATTTGAAATGTATCGATTGGGTTATGGAATTCGAAGTCACTGTTTGTAACAGTATGCCTTATTGTTATAGAGTCACAGGTTTTTGACCTAAATCATAGTACAGCTACTGTGACATGACTTAATAGAAGATCCTGGGAATACGCAGCAAGACCTAGTTTCGTTAGTTTAGTTTTAGTTGAAATAAAAATCGATATCACGCACCACTGGCGCCACTTTCAAACTTCCCCTAATATACTCATTTCTCACTTTATCCATTCTCGTCACACCACACATGTTAAGATGGATGTGTGGTGTGACGAGAATGGATAAAGTGAGAAATGAGTATATTAGGGGAAGTTTGAAAGTGGCGCCAGTGACTGAAAAGTTGAAAGGGAATCGTTTGTCTTGGTATGGTCATGTGAAAAGGAGGGATGAAACGCATGTTACTAAAAAAGTTATGAGTTTACAAGTGGATGGATGGAGGGGAAGAGGGAGGCCAAAGAAAAGATGGATGGATTGTGTGAGAAGCGATATGAAAGAAAAGGGAGTTAGTGATAGCGTGACGAGTGACAGGACAGAATGGAAGAAAAAAACGTGTTGCGCCGACCCCAAATAAAACGGGACTAGGGCAGGAAGATGATGATGAAAAATCGATATCACGATATTTGACCATAGAGTGACGTTTGACTTTAACATTTAAAAAAATTTATATGATTACTGACTTTGACAAGTTTGACATTATTTATTTTGACAATTAAAATTATACAGGATACGACAGCGTGTGACTGGAATAAAATAATTAATTTCAATTATAAAAATTGCAGTAACAAACCTAGTTTTAACACTTCATAAAAATAAACGGGGTGTAATCAAATATGTCGTACAACTTTGAAGAACTAACTTGTAGCGGTATGTAATTCATTTTGAAGTGGCAGAACTATTGTTGTTTTGCTTATATTTTTCAAGAATGCCACTCATGAAATACCTTGATTGTGACTAAACTTGTTTAGAAAACAGAAAGACTTCATGCTATTCTTAAATAACTAAAAAACAATAAATTATTTCAGCAAATATCATGTATAACTTACTAGTTTTTGTCCGAGACTTCCTCTGTGTGAATGTCGGTTATTGCGGACACAAAGTCCAAGTCGAAACCAGATAAAAATTCGCTTAAGTCCTTCCTTAGGTTCAAGCTTACTCTGCATTAAATTTCATCAAAATCGGTTCAGTAGATTACTGTAAAACTTACACTGTAAAAGAATAGCAAACAGACAGTTACTTTTTCATTATTATGAATAACCTATTCTAATATTAATTAATTTGCAGAAGCCAAGGATTTGCTCCGTCAGTGGCGAGAGAACAATGAGAGAAGGAGTGAAGATGTCATGGAGTTGTGGACAACAGTACTTAGTGATGACTTGGCTAAACTTGGCAATGAAAGTAGGTATCAGTTATTTTGTCATGTATGCATGTAAAACCAAAACTTGTAATTTTTAGCTCTACATCAGTTGAGTAATAAAATCATCACAAGAAGTTTAATTAATTCATTAAACCCCAAGCGAATGCCGGCGTTCGTGCACCTGTTGTCTTTCTATTGTGTCTGTAATTTCCACAATTGAAAGGTTAAGCAAAAGACTGAATTAATGGGAAAAGTGGCAGTATTTACCATATAAAAGTCTACCTCTATCCCAGTTTAATTCATTAAACCCCAAGCGAACGCCGGCGTTCGCGCACCTATTGTCTTTCTATTGTGTCTGTAATTTCCACGATTGAAAGGCTAAATAGGGCTGACCAGCTATCATCTCAGTAGTCCTTGTTTCTACATATTGAGGATTTACTTTTGGCATGGTAGTAGTAATACAGAAACAAATGACTGTATACAATGCAATTCTAATAAGAATAGGATTAACTATTCATTATAATATATATTGTGATTATTAATTACATTGTGATTATTAATTATTGTGATATTATTATTGTAAGCTATCAATTCATGGGGTGAGCAAAAAATTCAAAGAAGTTATGAAGGGTGATCAAAATAAGATATTTTTAAAAACAAATTTATTTATGAATAAAAAAAAATTAATCAGAATCTAGTTCTTCAATTGCACACATCTCAGCATCACCGTGTGAATAGTCTGAGCAGTGGTGAATGGAAGAAGGCGAATTAGAGAGAAAACAGTTGTTTTCAACTAATTCATACAACATTCTTGATTTAAATGTAATTTAATACCTATATTTTACTAATTTAGAACTTTTATTTACTTATACCTAACTAAAAATCAGTTAACCTCTCAGCTGTGAGCCCGTAATGGAGCTAGTGCAACACATGTTACGCATTCGCGAATGATTCCCGCGCAATTTTGGCGCGTCTGATTAAAACGATGATGTGTTAGCTCGCCACTGGTTATATTATTCGAATCGTTATTAAATTACCCAAAAATATATGTATAGATTAGTATAGTTGTGTCTTGTAATGTATTAGTAATTGTCGTGTATGTTCAGTATGAGAGGCACAGATTCAGGAGAGCCGCAGCGGCTCTCCCACAGACAGGCATTTTTATAGAGAGCCGGAGCGGCTCCGCACCACAGACATGGGATTAAACTTATTAAGAAAAACATAAGTAAATAAATTTTCTTTGCACCATACTTTTCAAGTAAAATTTGACACATAGAGGTCATTGACATTCCTATTCTTATTTGAATCACATTGTAATTATGTAAATATTTAATGTTTACTAATCAGCAGTGGCGGCCACATAACAAGAGTAGTACACACAACCAATATTAAAATCCACAGGCTTATTGATATCCATTGTAAATTTCATGACCCCTAAAAGACCTTATTTAGGATAAGCTTGACAGAAGCTGTACTACTCATATCAAAATTAAGCAGTTTTCTAGCTTCAGCCAGTGACTTCGCCGCGCGAATGTCGGGATTTCTCCCTTAAAAAAATATTTTATTTAATTTTATAAAAAAAGGCACCGCGCTGGTTTAATCCGCCACTGCTAAAATCCGCCACTGCTAATCATTAACTTAAGATTACATTAACTTAATAGTACATTAACTTCATAGTACGAACTACTAAAAGAGATGACGGAAAAAGCAATGATCACCCACCAAGTACCCTCTTTGAGGAGTGGCTGGAAAGACGTCACGGCGTCCTCACCGGACATGGTAAGTTCAGGAAGTTGGAAAGAAACGCGCGGGCGTCACCTCTATGTGGACCAGCCGGAGGATATACGGTGGAAGTGTGCCCCGCTTGGGCGGAGCACTGCTATGTCCTCGTGGGGGTGATCGGCGGCAACAACCTTTTGCGCTGGGCTCTGGTGGTCTAGAGCGAGGAGTAATGGCAGGCGGCCGCCTCCTGCGAAGCAATAATGCTAGCGAAGGAGACGCGTGTGGGAACGGACTTCACGCCCTAGCCGCCGAGATCCCGCCACCGATTTTCAGCCACCGTTAGCGTAGGTTTGTGGACGGTACTGGGTACGAGTACTGGGTAGCTCGCCACCCGGTAACCGTTCGGAGTCCGACCATCGGACCGAGCCCGAGTCGATGGCGCATAGTGTCGTGGTTGAGGTTCTCGCAAGGTGATTATTGCAAGATGGGAGATTAATATCAGTTGAGCTCTAGACTGCCATAGACATACACCAGAAACGAGTTGTTAACGCAACAACTCGTACTTACTTCACAGAAGAATTAAAAAAGATGGCCTAAAAAGTACTGGGTGCATCCACTGATAGTTGGATTTCTGTACCCTTCGCCAGCCAGTGCGAGCGTCAACCGATCGCAGAACTTGTAGGCGCCGAGGCTGCGGGTGACCGTGGCCCGTGTGATTCTACTAGTTGCCTGCCAGTACAGCAGGAACCACAACAACCACGCCCACCACGGGCGTAAAACGCGTAGTCTTAATTTTTTACATAAACATATACATTCTTCAGACGCTGCGAGCTCGCAACCGCGGCAGACGCGGGTGAAAACCGCTTCGTGAGTTCTTAGCCTTATAGCCACCTTTAAATTAACAATACATGTGTAACTTCCAGAGCATTTGGTGTTGGAGCAAATAATTTATGCAGCCCTAGACTGCCACACGTATGGAGTGGCGACCATGTGCATCTACTTACTATCCAATGAGTTCCCGGGCAGCATGCGAGTCATGAGATACAAGGCTGCTTTGCTGGAGGCTGAGGAGAAGTTAGTTCAAAGTTTTGATTGATTTTTTTTAACTGACTTCAAAATGTAATAAGTTTATTATGTATAGTGTCCTTAGTGTTCTGCTCCAGCTTTGAACAAAGATGTTTCTATAAATAAAGCACTATTTTTATGGCAGTTCACAGTATCACGTTGAGACGGCAGTTCAGTGGGAACCACCGACGACTTTTGAAGTAACATGGTAGATTTCTAAAATAACCACTTGTAACATGTTTCAAAGTAATAACTTTTTCTATTCTTCTTTTCGTGTCTATGTTCTTCAAACTAGATTTCCTCCGACCCAATATTTGGCAACCTGCACAGCTCTATTGTTGGCCTCGTATAGATCCTGAAAAGTGCAGGTGGTTGTGCAGGACGGGCAGCATAGCAGGTGACGCATGTCCTGCGCAGTGGCTCCACACTGGCACTGTGTTAGAGATGGGTCGAGGAAGCCCCATTTGGTCAAATTGTTTTTACAGCGGCCAAATTGTTCGCAGTCGGTTTAGAGATTTCCAAATTGACCACTGCAGTTTGCGTCCAGGAGAAAGATGACTTTTTCTATTATTGCTTTTTCATCTTCATTAAAAAAAAAAACATTGTGTAACACTGTCAACTTTTTCAGATATGATGAAGCCCTAGAAGTATTGGACGGTATAATAAAAGCAGATGAAACCAACTCTGCGGCTCGGAAGCGCCGCGTCGCCATACTGAAGGCGCAGGGACTGATCACGGAGGCCATCAAGGAACTGGTGGATTATCTCAAGAAGTAAGAGTTAATTCTATTTTTCCTTTTTGAAACTAATATTTTAAGAAGGAACATTTTTATGTACTCGTATCTTTTTAAATAGTAAAACTCTGCCATTTACGACCTAAACTGCACTCTTAAAGGGATGGAGCAATCCCCGCGTTCCGAATTGCGTCAAAAGCGATTATATCGCGAATCCGACCAACGCGCTACGTCACAAATAGTACTATTTGTCCTTATATTTTGTGACTATTAAATTTGGTTGGATTCGCGATATAATCGCTTTTGAAGTAATTCGGAACTAAGGGTAGCCACACACCCTATATAGGCTCTATCCATCTTTCTCGCTCGCACGTCTGACATTTTAACACATTACTGTAAGGCCGAAGGCTGTCCTGATTACGTAATATCATTCACTCATAGACATTTACATTACTACTCAATATATAGACTACTTTCCATTAGAAAGAAACAAAGAAAAACATTTAATGATGTGTCATTTTTGTGGTATGTATGAAAAATAAAGGGTATAATTTTAATATAAATAACTTTTCCAAATACGATGGAATTACCGAGAAAAAAAAATAAAAATCTCGTATAAGTCTGAATCTAACAAAGTTTTGAGGTTCATTTTTATTCTAAAATACGCAGCATAAAAAACACCGTCGATGTTTCTAAGGTCATAATTCCGTATCCTATTTAGTTTCAGAGAAATGATTTTTTTTTTCTAAATACCCAGTTGAAAAAAAGACGATTTTCAAACATTTTTATCTCAAAAACTAAAAATGCTAGTGAAATGGGGATACGAAATATTGCATTTGAATAACTTAAACTATCAGTTTTTTATATAAAAAAAGCCATGTCCGAAAAATGGTCTTCATAAAACACTGCAGCTTTCGAAATCTAAATAAAATAGATTGCACTACTTTAATCATAGCACCTAGTCCTTCTCTCTCCACCTAGAGCAGGAGAAGACAGGCGGAGCGAGAGATAGTTACAAACTCTTACTGACTAAAAAACCCATCCCGTTCCTTCTTGCCTTTCATACAGGGGCCGAGCCTCCCTTTCGGAAAAACACTCTAACCCCAGAGTAAAAGGAGGGGCCTCAGATTTTATTTGCCCCCAGGTCGTTGGTTACTTAGTTAAGTCACTGCTCCTGTTGTCTCCAGGTTCATGTCTGACGTGGAAGCGTGGCAGGAGCTGTGCTCGCTGTACCTGCAGGTGCAGGAGTACTCGCGCGCCGCCTTCTGCGCCGAGGAACTGATCCTGCACCAGCCACACAACCATCTGATGCATCAGCGCCTGGCCGACATCCGCTACACTATGGTATGAAGGGTTTTATATCTTGGACATGGTTTGAAGATTCAGAACAGACAAATCTGATGATGTAAGCCAGCCACTTTTTTTTGATGAATGACAATGCCAAGAGAGATCACCATCTTCTTTTTTTAATACTAGCTTTTGCCTGCGGCGACGCCCGCTTTCATAAAATATAACCTATGTCACTCAGGAATAAAGCAGCTTTTTATCGGTGAAAGAAATTTACCAGTGAATCGGACCAATACTTCCAGAGATTACTTCCTACAAACAAAAAAAACATAAAAAAACTCTACCTCTTTATAATATTAAGTATAGATAAAACAATAACCAGCTATTATCGTGATCCTTACTTGCAAACAAATAAAAATTGATAGTTTTATTAATCTTTAGCTACCAAAGTAGATTTTTTGTCACTATCTCGCCTGACGGTAAGCGATGATGTGGCCGACGAATGACGATGGATCACGCTTGCCTAGAAGTAACCTATTCACTCTTGACTAAAAGACAAAAGGTATCAGGAAACACAGACTAAGAATTCCACTCCTTAGCTGTACACACAATGAATGTATTCCCAAAACGCTTTGTACGTATGGGTGGGATGTTTACTATGCACCATCAAAGAGACTTCCGCCTGACTACCGCTAAGTTCATTTTTGCTTGCACTCGAAACGAAAACTTCAAAGGGTATGGCGCCGCACCACAGGATTCAAACGATTTTTTTAAGTGTTCAGTCAGAAATGACCGCGATAGAACGGAATTGGCGGAAATAAATTGTGCAATTCCCAAGCACATTCCCCGAAATGAATCCCCAAAACTCAGCGTCACTAGAGTGATGCTGAGTTTTGGGACAAACAGACATCGAAGTTATTCAATAGGCGCGTCCATACAGAGCGAGCAGCTTGCGAGGCATTTGCCGTGCGAAACAGCTAGGTTAGTGTGTGCCTCGGCCGAGGCCCGAGCCATCCAGTGTCTGCTTTTTGTTTAGCTCAAAAGCGCCTCAGTCAATGATACCGAGGCTGCCGCGCTCTCGGGGATAGTTTCCTCGCGCGGCAAATGGCTCGCGAGGCCGCTCGCTCTGTGTGGACGCGCTTAATGGCTTTTTTGAATCAAACATATTGTTACGCTATTAAACGTGAACCCGCCATATCTCCGAGAATATAAAGAGTAGCACGTAATAATTAAAACGCATTGCTGTTCGAAAGGTCTAGAATGGTTGTGCGTACCCAGACTTAGAAAAATCTCGAAACATCCACAAAGTACTTACAAGTAGTAGTTAGGTATTTACAGGAAATGGTACTCTCCGACGTTAACAATAGAGTCGAAATTCGCATGAAAGTGACTCTTATTACCACGAGTAATAAAAATAATTTATGACTTCGAGAAGCGATTCAATTGTTCTGGAATTCTGGATCGTTCGTGGGAAGTCGGTATCTAGAATTTTCTTGGCTCCGCATATAAATACGAGCCCCCGGCCGGAAGCGAGTTGTTGTGATTTCGACTGCGATCAAGAGCGAACTACCCTAGTACTTGAAGTGATTTTATCTAACGACCTAAGCGATAGTGTAACGGTACTCTAGTGTCAATTGCGATTCGGATTATTGTTAACTGGACTAATTTGTTATTGTTTGTGGTGAATAAAGTTCTCTCGTCAGTAAATCGGCATTTGATTACCCACGTACGTAACAACTGGTGTCAGAAGTGAAATGCCATTAACACCGAGGGACGACGAACAGCGACCACGAACAAGGAGGCAAATGGAGATGGATGCTGCGCGTCATCGTTTGGAGGAGGAAGATCAGGCTGGTATGGGAGCAACAGCAGCTGCTGAGGTGCCAACAGAACCATCCTCGGAATTGAACCTCGCTGCGGTGTTGGCCGCCATGCAAGCTAGTATGGAAGCTGTCCGCCGCGACCAGGAAGCCGCCCGCCGCGAACAGGAAGCCGCTCGCCGCGAACAGGAAGAAGCTCGCCGCGCACAGGAAGAAGCTCGCCGCGCACAGGAAGAAGCTCGCCGAGATCAAGAGGCTAAGCAGAACCTGATCCTCGATAAAATCGACCACGGCCTCGTCACGCTGGGTGAGAAAGTGAAGAATCTCACCTTAGAAGTCAAGGAGGTTTCCACCCGAGCTGATAGTCTCGAAACAAGAATTGATGGCCACGAAGATCGCCTGCTGGACATCAACAAAAAAATCGTCAAGCTCGAAGCACGCGAACCCGTTGCTGTTGGCTCACCATCGCACACCCACTGTGTATCAGCCGCAAAATTTGATGTGCCGCGTTTTGATGGCACGTCTTCCTGGACGGCATTCAAATACCAATTCGAAACATTGGTCAAGATAAACCGCTGGGATGATGAGCAGTCTTTCGCGGCATTAACTTTGGCTCTACGAGGGGACGCCCTGCTGGTCCTAGAGAACCTCCCTGCGGACGGCAGGACATTGGAGTGTCTCATGGAGGGACTGGACACTCGTTACGGAGACAAGCACCTCGAGCACGTTTTCCGCGCGCAGTTACGCGACAGAACGCAGAGGTCGAACGAGAGCCTCCAACAGTGGGGAGTCGAGGTTGAACGGCTGGTCCGGCGTGCATACAGGTCGATGACAACAGAGACGGTGGAAGTTAATTTGGTGCAAGCATTCATCGACGGTCTACGGGATACAGAAGTAAGGGCTACGGTGCGACTCGGACACCATCAAACTCTGAAGAGTGCGATGGCACACGCTTTGGAAGTGGAAGCAGTACGAAAAGATTCTCGTACGCACAGAGTACGGGAAGTAGTGGTCTCGCGTTCAGTGCAACCACGTCACCGAGAAGTAGCGGCTTTTTCTCCAGCACAGTCCCGCTATATTCCAACGTGTTACGGGTGCAGAGAAAAAGGACACATTCGTACCGATTGTCCTAAGAAAAAGAGGAAAAGTGTGGACTCCGGAACTCAAGTCAACAAGGAGCTGATAAAACTTAATGTCGCCAGGGCCACAGCCCCAACCATCACCATCAATCAAGTTCACAACGGAAATAGTTTGATCATCGAAGGGACGCTGAATCATCGTGCTTGCAATTTTACCGTTGACACGGGGGCGTCACGGACTGTTATAAGACCTGAGTTGCTGAAACGCACCATCTTGTGGCAAAGAGAGTCTCCATCCTGCCGACTTCAGACAGCAACCGGCCAGCCAGTCTCCGTCCTCGGTGATACAGAAATTGAGATCAAAATCGGTGATCAAGTGTATATCCATTCTGCGTTAATTGCGAATATTACCGACGATTGCATACTGGGTCTCGACTTCTTGCGGAATAACCGATGTATTTTAGATATCGACAGGGGAGTATTGAAATTCCCAGATCAAGAAGTCTTCCTGCGAGGAATTAACTCATGCAACCTCTACTGTTTAAAGAATACTACACTGGCTCCGAGAACAGAAACCTTAGTCGAAGTAAAGTTTCCCAAGAAAATCAGGCAAACAAGATGTGTTTTGGTAGAGGATACTGGCCGGCACCCGGAGATCATCACTGCGAGGACATTAGTTATGACGACAGGGAAATCCAAGGTCAGGATTGTGAACCTTGGGAAAGAAGAGGTCCAACTGAAGAAAAACAGTGTTGTTGGGAGATGTGAAGAAGTTCAGTATCTCCGTCAAATCAATAAATCTCCAGCAAAGCAAGACACGACCAAAGTCGAAACTGATCACATCCAGCAACTTCTGGAAAATTCTAAGAGCAACTTATCGAATTCGGAACTACAGCAAGCCAGGGAATTTCTGCTACGGTTTCGAGATATCTTCGCAACGGGAAAAGACTGCGGGAGAACAGGTCTCGTCAAGCATGAGATAGATACAGGTGATGCTAGACCAATTAAACAGAGACCGCGCCGCATACCCTGGGCTAAGGAATCTGAGGTAGCAGGAATGGTAAAGGACATGGCTGATAGCGGAATAATTGAGCCTTCTACGAGTCCATGGTCTTCTCCAGTCGTTCTGGTGAAGAAGAAGGACGGCAGCACAAGATTCTGTGTGGACTACAGAATGCTGAATAATGTGACGAAGAAGGACAGTTATCCCTTACCAAGGATAGACGATACGCTGGATATGCTCAGTGGCATGAAGTGGTTTTCGACCATTGATTTGAAAAGTGGCTACTGGCAAGTGGAAATCAGCGAGAAAGATAAAGAAAAGACAGCGTTCAGTACGGGTATTGGCAGCGGCCTGTGGCAATTTAACGTCATGCCTTTTGGGTTATGCAACGCTCCAGCGACGTTTGAACGCCTCATGGAGAGAGTCATGGTGGGCCTTCTTGGTGACGTCTGTCTGGTATATTTGGATGACGTCATTATAATGGGTCGCACTTTTAAGGAAAACCTGAGGAATATGGAGAAAGTGTTCACCAGGATACGAGGGGCTAACCTAAAACTAAGCCCAAAGAAGTGCGCCCTGTTCAAGAAGGAGGTCAGCTACCTAGGACATGTTATTTCCGCTGACGGGGTGAGAACCGACCCTGAGAAGATAAAGGCAGTCCAACAGTGGCCGGTTCCAAAGAACAAAACGGAAGTACGTGCATTTCTAGGGTTGTGCACATACTACAGGCGGTTTGTCAAGAATTTTTCGGACATTGCAAAACCTCTACATCAGCTGACTGAGGATAAGCGAGATTTTATTTGGGACGAGGACTGTGAGTCAGCATTCGACGAGCTAAAGCAACGGCTATGTGAAGCGCCCATACTGGGGTATCCGAGCAGAGACGGAAGATTTGTCGTCGATACCGATGCCAGCAACACGGGAATTGGTGGAGTGTTGTCACAGGTGCAAGGTGACAGACAGGTCGTAATCGCTTACTTCAGTAAGGCACTTTCAAGGCCAGAAAAGAACTACTGCGTGACTCGACGAGAACTGCTGGCTGTGGTAAAAACCTTGCAGCATTTCCACAAGTACCTCATAGGAAGACAATTTACGTTGAGGACGGATCACGCTGCATTGAAATGGCTTCTACAGTTTAAAAACCCTGAGGGCCAAGTTGCAAGATGGCTCGAGCAGCTGCAGGAGTTTAACTTTGTGACGGAACATCGTAGTGGAAAAGGGCATAACAATGCTGACGCCCTGTCGCGACGTCCATGTAATGATGACTGCAGACACTGCCAGCAGAATGAAGCCCGAGAACGCGTTAATTTAATTAGGGCTGAAGGCAACTTCAAGAAGTCCCAGGAAGAAGATGACGATATTCGACCTATACTGGACTGGAAGCGTAGCGGAACTAGGCCCCAGTGGAGTGAAGTATCGTCACATAGTCCCGTTACAAAGAGCTACTGGGCACAGTGGGACAGTTTAGTCCTAGAAAATGATGTGCTTTGTAGGAAATGGGAATCGAACGATGGCAAGGAGGTGACCACACAAGTGATAGTACCACGATGTAAAGTAGTCCCCCTGCTACAGGAAATACACGATGGTGCTTCTGGAGGACACCTGGGCATCAAGAAAACTCTACTGAAAGTGAGACAGCGGTATTACTGGCTCAATTGTAGAGATGACATAGAGCAATGGTGTCGGAAATGTACAGCGTGCGCATCGGTGAAAGGACCACAGACGAGGAGCAGGGGCAGGCTTCAGCTGTACAATGTGGGAGCCCCATGGGAGCGCATCGCTATCGACGTCGCTGGACCTTTTCCAGTTACAAATGACGGAAACAAGTACATAGTGGTGATCCAGGACTATTTCACAAAGTGGCCCGAAGTCTTCGCCATACCCAATCAGGAAGCGACGACAGTGGCGAAGAAGGTGGTCGAAGAAGTAGTATGTCGGTATGGCGCACCTTTGGAAATCCATTCCGATCAAGGCCGTAACTTCGAATCTGCGCTGTTCCAGGAAATGTGTACTCTTCTGGGAATTTATAAGACACGCACAACACCTGCGCATCCTCGGTCGGACGGAATGGTGGAAAGGTTTAACCAAACCCTGGAGAATCACCTGGCTAAGGTTGTCGACGACCATCAGAAGGACTGGGACCGGTATATTCCACTATTTCTGATGTCTTACCGATCGGCAGTGCATGATAGCACGGGACATACCCCAGCAAGAGTGAATTTCGGCAGGGAGATGAGACTTCCAGTCGATGCCATAACTGGCGTGCCATCTGACAAGACTAAGCCAGTTACGGACTACGTAAGTGACCTTCAAGATCAATTGGACGAAGTGCATAAACGAGTTCGTGAGAATAGCATGAACACCAGCGAAAAAATGAAAACTAGATACGACCGTAATGCCAATGCCAAGGGATTTGAGGAAGGTACACTGGTCTGGCTCCACAACCCGCTTCGACGGAAAGGGAAGTCGCCGAAACTCCAAGCTCGATGGGAGGGACCTTACACCGTGTTAAAAAGGATTAATGACGTGACCTACCGCATCAAGAAAGGGCTAAGAGGGAAACCCAAGGTTGTCCATGTGGATAGATTGGCGCCGTATCACGGATCTAATAATGCTCGGGACGAGCATGACTAAGAGGGGGCACTGTTACGCCATTAAACGTGAACCCGCCATATCTCCGAGAATATAAAGAGTAGCACGTAATAATTAAAACGCATTGCTGTTCGAAAGGTCTAGAATGGTTGTGCGTACCCAGACTTAGAAAAATCTCGAAATATCCACAAAGTACTTACAAGTAGTAGTTAGGTATTTACAGGAAATGGTACTCTCCGACGTTAACAATAGAGTCGAAATTCGCATGAAAGTGACTCTTATTACCACGAGTAATAAAAATAATTTATGACTTCGAGAAGCGATTCAATTGTTCTGGAATTCTGGATCGTTCGTGGGAAGTCGGTATCTAGAATTTTCTTGGCTCCGCATATAAATACGAGCCCCCGGCCGGAAGCGAGTTGTTGTGATTTCGACTGCGATCAAGAGCGAACTACCCTAGTACTTGAAGTGATTTTATCTAACGACCTAAGCGATAGTGTAACGGTACTCTAGTGTCAATTGCGATTCGGATTATTGTTAACTGGACTAATTTGTTATTGTTTGTGGTGAATAAAGTTCTCTCGTCAGTAAATCGGCATTTGATTACCCACGTACGTAACAATATATTAATTAGCGCGAAGAAGCATTGAAGTTACTACTGACCTATTGTTTTTTACTTATTTTTTTTTTTTCCGTTTCATTATTTGTTATTTGTTTATTGTGCAAACCTACCACAGTGATTTCTTTTTTATTAACCCAAAGGTTGACTGGGAGATAATGCCTTGTTGCATTAAGTCCGCCTATGTACCACTACTGTACATGCAGTTTAAATAAATAAATAAATATTTCAGGGTGGCGTTGAGAACATGGAGCTAGCCAAGACTTACTATTGTCAGGCACTCAAGCTGAACCCAGAGAACATAAGGGCTATGCTCGGACTCTTCTTGGTAAGTTAAACATAGTGCTATCTCATCATAGACCTCACTAAGGCCTACTGTTCACGGACGCGTATTCTTAAACGCTTGGTGTATATCTGCGTGAAGCTTACGTACAAAACTGTGAAACTCTCGTCGAAACGACGCGACGACACGACGCGACGTTCTCACTAACGTGCTTCTACACCAATCGTATAATGACGAAACATTTTTTATCTAGCGTCGACTTTGAATTTGCGTCCGAAATAATCGACATTCACGCGAACGAAGCCACTAGTAGAAGCTAGTTTACTAATAATAACTTAATCTTTTTTAATCGGTTTTCCTCAAAGACGTGAATATGTTATTATTTTTGAATGAATAAAGGATCTTTTAATATATAAAAAAATTATTCATCATTCATCGTCACCTGCTAGGTCAGTTTGATCCTGGTACAGGAAAACGCAATCCCATCGCGATCATCCATCTTTCTACTGGACGAAATTTCATGCCAACAATGATTTATCTATATGTATCAAAGGAGAAAGTGACTGACTGACATATCAACGCACAGACGAAATTACTGGGACGAGGAGGTTGAAATTGACCACAAGGTTTCCTTTTATGACGCAAGCGAACACTAAGAAATTGTTTTCCAAAATTTAGCCTTTAAAAGGGTAAAAAGGGGGATTTCTTTATAGATATGTTAGATAGCATTTATTGATAAGACCATCCATTGTTTCACACTATTAATTTTTAAGGTCTTATTATTATTTTTTTATAGAATAAACTTTATTATACACCAAAAAAGTAACATATCAATGTTCTTCTTGTGTCGTTCAGACTCAAATGTTTGTCCGACCAATATAGCCACCTGGACAACTCTGTCGTTGGCTTCGTATAAGTCATGGCGGGTGCATGTAGTTGTGCATGCCGAGGCCAGGCAAGGAGGTGACGCATATCTTATGAAGGGGCTCCACACTAGCACTGTATTTGCAATGAGTCAAGGAAACCCCATTTGGTCAGATAATTATCTTTGCAGCGGTCAACCTGCACACAACTGGTTGGTTATGGTTATGATGCATAATACCAGTTATGTTTATCTATCTCACAGGTAACAAACAACCTCCTAAACCACTACAAGTCGGCGGGCAACAGCTCAAAGCGCGCCGAGGTGTGGAAGTTGTGTCAGTGGGCGCAGTCCGGGGCCGCGCGCCGCCAGCACGCCGCGCCGCGCGCCGCTCCCGCGCCGGACCTCACCAACATGATGCTGTCCCTGGCCATCACTGAATGACGCGCCTGCTGACCAGCACTACCATCCAGGGCCGTAGCTACCGCCGCATCAATGATATGCGGTCCCCCGAGTTACAAGGACCTCGATGTGTGCAATAACTCGTAACATGTTATCCACAATCTTAAGTTCTCTTGATAGAGACCTGCCCCCCTAGCGCCAAGTCACGACCGTTTTGTGTCAATTCCCTTAAGTCGAATGCCTCGAGTTGATGCTCCATGCCTCTGATTCCCTTGTTCTGACCACTTGACTGAGCAAACAAAGAATAAAGGAATTGGAGACGTGGCCAAATCGTGGCATTCGACCGAAAAAAATCGAAACGAAACGATCGTAACTTGGCTCCCCTAGCCAAGTTACGACCAACCAACTGTAGTTAATTAGTACCTAATGAATATATTTGATCATTCAAGTCTAGAATACTGTATTAAACGGACATATTTTCAATCAAAACTTGTCAACCTATCCAGTCATCCAATCTCGAAAAAAGCATTCAAAAATATTTGATACAGGGACCCTCTCGGTCTAGCTACGCCGCTTTTTACCATCGGACAACCCGATGTACGGTGAGTGTCCACCCTTACGTTTTTGACACCTCTACGGGCCGGACTAAGCGTTTTGCCTCGTCGTTTATACCGCGTACACCGAAAGACTGGAAAAATGCCTGCTACGGTCTTCTTGTCCGATTATAATTTAGGCTCAGGCTAGTGATAAACTAGTGCTTTTCATCATCGATGATTAAATCACTGCTTACCATCAGGTGAAATCGCAGTTAAGAACTAGTTTGTCTGTAGAAACAGCATTTCTTTTACGGCCTGTTCCTAGAGGTGCCAGATGTATTAATTTAAAAAAATGTATTCTAGTGTTGAATTTACCTGGAGAATGGTGTTTATAGGGTGACTGGTAATTAGTGTACGATACTTAAACACGTGATTGTGCTCATGATAACCAGCAACTTTTACTATGGGAACAAACCTGAAATCGCGAAAAAAAATCAGCTGTGCAGTACATTTATGTTTGCCTAATGTACTGAACAGCTGATATTATTTTCGCGATTTCGGCTTTGCTCCCAAAATAAAAATTATTTGTTATCATGAGCACAATCACGTGTGTAAGTATCGTTCACTAATTGCCACCCTATATAATCACAGAAACAGGCCCGTAGATAATTTTATAAGTTATAAATAGACCTTCAATTTGCTAAAATGGCGTGCGTGATTCGGCAGGAACACAAATAACAAGTTGTTGTTCCAAATGGATCAGGTCTGTTTGCATTATATTTATTGTAAGTAACAAAAATGTATAGGAAATATAAAAAAAATATAGGTATTGACATCTTAAAGTAATAAATAAATTATTTACGTACCATCGCGTCAATTCTGCCTGATCACATTTTATTTGGCATACACACTCGTGTCACAATGCAGTAACAACATGTAGACACTAATGGTAATAAAAAAAAAAGGGACAACTCACAATATGTCTCACGGCTGCGCCAAATAAGTCCAGTTCAGCAAAAATGCCAGACAACTACGTGGTAATTGCCTGACGCTGGTTTTCAACTGAACCTTATTTAGAGTGTACGGTTGAAAATTGGTTTATATTTACTCAGTTAAAAGTGTGAAGTGTTGGTTCGACGCCAAAACAAACCCTCTGAAGTTTTCGTTTTGAGTGCAAGTAAAATGAACTTAGCGGTGATCAGGTGGAAGTGTCTTTGATAGTACCTATAATTATTACATTATAATTATGAACTAGGTAATAAGGATATTTTATGTTAATTTATCAAAAGCACACGCGCATTTATGGTGTATGGAATGTTTTTGGTTGTGTGTAAACTTTAAGTTTTATTAGTTAGTATGTTCCTGTGGGTATGAATTATTTAAACTAAATTAAATTTATATTATGTTACCACCAAATTCTTGTTTTAATCATGATCTCCGAACGACTTACTTTTTAGAGTCTATTTTACCACTATTCAGAAGTGGTGAAACTGGAGCTTAGCCTACTATCCTACACGAAACTAAAGATTTCATAAATAAAAAAACCGGTCAAGAGCGTGTCGGGCCACGCTCAGTGTAGGGTTCCGTAGTTTCCCGTCCGTCACAATAAGTGTACCCACTTATGAGTTTAAAAAAATACTTGCATAAACGATTATACTACAAACTTAGTCCAAAATTTATTTTGTAGAACCTTTTTGTCTTTTTTGTACAAAAACTGTTCTTTCCATCAAGTTCAAAATGATTTTCCTAGAAAGTCCTTATAAAGTTCTACTTTTCAGAATTTTTTCATATTTATATATATATATAACTTATGGTTCAAAAGTTAGGGAGGAAGTTAGATTTATGACGTATTAAAAAAAAAACTACTTATTAGATCTCGTTCTAACCAATTTTCGTTGGTAGTTTACATGGTAATGTACATCATATATTTTTTTTAGTTTTATAATTCTCTTATTTTAGAAGTTAGAGGGGGGGGGACACAAATTTTACCACTTTGGAAGTGTCTCTCGCGTAAACTATTCAATTTAGAAAAAAATAATGTTTCAAACCTAAATATCATTTTTGAAGACCTATCGATAGATACCCCACACGTATGGATTTGATGAAAAAATTTTTTTTGAGTTTCAGTTCTATTCTAATATAGGGGACCCCCAAAATTTATTGCTTTTTTTCTATTTTTGTATGAAAATCTTAAAGCGGTTCATAGAATACATATACTTACTAAGTTTCAACAGTATAGCTCTTACAGTTTCGGAAAAAAGTGGCTGTGACATACGGACGGACAGACCGACAGACAGACATGACGAATCTATAAGGGTTCTGTTTTTTGCCATTTGGCTACGGAACCCTAAAAAAACAAAGGAAAAAATACTGCATAAATAAAATAAATAAATAATTATAATTGCATAAGTTGATAAAAATGCTATGCAATAGCTTTACCGCGGCAGTCCCCGAGTGCCACACGTCTTTTTTATTGTCGTGAGTATGTATTAAGTGAAAGCAACTGGACACAAAAAATGTTTACGTATGCGTTCACTCTGGGAGTGGATGATTTCATACTGGTTCTATAGAAATCAAATATTCATCGGTAGCTTGTATCTGACACAAGACACACGTTTGCGCCCTGCCATAAATGACATTTTTATAGGATGGTAAACAAAACTGTGTTTAACATTATGTGTCAAAACTTAACTTTTATTAAAGGTATCTGTGTCTCTTATGAACAAGTAAGGAAGGCAGGCGCTGTCACGTGGCGTCGGGCGTGAGCGCGGCGAGCTTGCTGGCGAGGTAGGCGGCCACCTCCCCGGCGCGCTTCTCTTTCCTCTCTCGCCGCGTCGTCTCGCCCATTGTGAAATACTTCTCCCTGGAAACAAGCATTCGAATTGTTAATCACAATAACATCATAAAGTCGTGTATGTTTGTAACTTCTATACGCTCGAACGACTAAACGGATTTCGATGAAACTTGGTACATCACGGACCATGTCCTTGATTAACACACTGTATACTTTTTATCTCGGGACTATCATGTTCCCTTGGGATAATTTGAAATATTTGTTATTATCAGTTTTTCAATAAATATCCAAAAACAATATCAAAATCAGTATAAATGGAAATGAGTTAAAACAATTTCAAACAAAATGTATCTGTCCCTCTCACCAGAATTCCGTTTTATATGTCGGCCGTACGGGCATAAATATAATTTGACGTGAAATTTCATATCGGAATTCTCTTTCTTATTACCAGCTTTGAAGCTTTATAACTTTGTTGTTGCTGAAAATATTTCATATTTGTTTAATACAACTAAAAATAATTTCATTTAGCAAATTTGCATGTTTCTGCATCCTTATTGCAGTGGCCTTACCATGACGTGTTAAAATATCAGGTGTGCGAGCGAGAAAGGGGGGAGCTATACACTCTATATAGCTCCATCCCATTAAAAGTTCAGGTCAGGTCGTAAAATGGTTCGAGTTAAGAGTTGTGGTAGCACTGCCGTTACCTAAAACTGTAGTTACCTAAAGTTATGCACGCCAGCGTTGGGGTTGAGCGGCATGTTGGGCACGTCGTCCGCGACCTTCTCGTAGGTGAGCAGCCGCCGCGCCGCCAGCTTCGAGATCACCTGCTCCGAGTTGCCCACCAGCCTCAGGCACGGGTGGGACGGCAGCTGGTCTTCCTGGTATTCTTCTCTGGAGGCAGAACGGTTAGATATAGCTATGGCAGGTAGGAAGATATTGTTTCTTTGGCATCTTGAATTAGTGCTGGTAGAAGGGAATCATTTGGTGTGGTGTATCGGGCGTTTTCGCTACACCAAACGACAAGAAAAGGAGTAAATGTACCAACAGTTTTTAGAGTACCTCAAAAGGAAAAAAACGGAACCCTTGTAGGATCATTTTGTTGTTCGTCTATCTCTATTTGTCGTCGGTCGTTTGTCTTTATCTCAGTCGGGAGGTATCTTCGAGACTCCATTCGGGAAATGAACTATTTACATAGATAACTTTGTACGGAACCCACAGTGCGCGAGTCCGACTCACACTTGCCCAGTTTTTTTCTGTTACTACGTCAGTTTCAGAATTAACTCAGCTGCAAATCCTGTTTTGGTCGGTCTTAATCATTTGCTTGCCGCTTAAGCTAAGGCGCGTATGTAAAAATACTTAATGATACTTATTTTGCAAATAAGTTTTTAAAAACACTTTTACGTACAAAGCGTCTTGGGAGTACATTCATTATGCGTACAGCTAAGGAATGGAATTCCCTGCCGGAGTCTGTGTTTCCTGATAGCTATAACCTAGGGGTCTTTAAGTCAAGAGTGAATAGATTGCTTCTAGGCAAGCGTGCTCCATCGTCGGCCACATCATCGCTTACCATCAGGTGAGATTGTGGTCAAACGCGAGCCTATCCATTATAAAAAAAAAAAACACGTCAATTTAAACTAATTTAGACCGGTGTTCCTACCTTGAGAAAAAACACCGAAACAAACTCAATGGTCAAAGAGGGACGTTTAAAGAAAGTCTTCTTACCTTACTAGCGGGAACCAGCAGACCAGTCGCCGCCCCATCTCAAGATATGTGGCAGCGAAGTTGAGCAGGTCGCTGTAGATGTGTGACAGCCCATACTCTACTTTAGAAGGCACGTGATTAGGGAGGTGGTGTTCTGACAGTGTGTAGTTCTCTTTTTCAATGCCGATCTTCTCTGTAGGCTCGCGAACACCGTACGGCGCTGGAAAGTGTTTAAACATTTATTTTTTATCTAATCATAAAAGCATTTCCTGAAAATAGTTTATTCAGAACCGGCTACAGAATCAATTTCAGCTATTTTTAAAATAGATATTTTTTTATCCTAAAAATAATTCTTGTTTACTTATTATTTATTAAAAATTATTTAACGTTAAAAAATTCCGCCGATCCATGAGGACACGGCGGTGCTCTCCTCAAGCGGGGCACACCTCTACCGTACGCTCCAGCGTGTCGTCCGTACGGGCCACACAATGGTGACCCCCGGGCGAAACCGATGCAGGAACCTCCCGAACTTACCATGTCCGGCCGGTTAGGACGCCGTGACGTCTTTCCAACCACTCCTCAAAGAGGGCTTACCGCTATAATATTATGGCGTGCCCAGCACTGAGTTGCGACAGTCGCTGTCGCTAATTCACCATGAAAACCTGCCGGAACTCTGTCCGCAATACCGCGGCTTGTCGCATCCCAGTGCAATAGTTCACCAAGATACAAGTAAGTGGGAAAATACTTACGATCAGTAATGATAGCGTCGAACTTCAAGCCCGGCTTCCAGTTGTGCAGCGAGAAGTCGCTCACGACCACGTCCAGGTAGCGCGACTCGGTGCCGTACTGCCGCATGTTGCCGCGGATGCTCTCGTCTTTTGTTCGTATCTGACAATAAATCATCCCAATAATTAATATAGTTTTAGAGATGAATAATTATGTCGTATCCGGCAATTGATTTATTGACAACAAAACAAGGCACACCATCTAGTAGCAACTAGAAGAACTAGAGGTGTCACGGTTACATTTCCGTTTTGGGCTTGCGGACAGTGAGCAATGGGTAGCTCGATGTCCGGCCGTCCGGTAACTGTCCGGACCAAGCCCAAGTCGTCGACGGCGCGCACTGTTCCCGCGCGCCTCAAGGAGTTGTCAGTAACAGCAGGGGCCCAGCCGGGTCGAAGCCTACTGGGGCCAGGGTTATCCGAAAGGGCGCTCGAGCCCCGGTATGAAGGCTTGAAGGAACGGGATGGGTTTTTTAGTCAGTAAGAGTCTGACACTATCTTCCGCTCCGCCCAAGAGCGGGGGTTGTCATAAAATGATTATCGAAAAAAAAAAAGTTTAGGTTTTGTTCGGACTATTTAGTAGATGGTTTATGTGAAGTTTGCTAGGGTAGAGTAATGTAGAGTAGGATAGGGAAGGGTGGAGTAGGGAAGAGCGGAAAAGAAGCCGCGCGGGCAAAAGCAGTATAGTTATAAAGATGAATACGTCGTATCCGGCAGTTGATTTCTTGACAACAAAACAAGCCACGCCATCTAATAGCAACTAGAAGAACTAGAGGTGGCGTGCTTTGACAGAGTCAGGCGTTTCCGTTTTGCTACGAGCTTGAGGGGGGAGAACCCGCCAAGGACAGTGGACATAAGTGTATTATGGTGGACACTCTCAACGAGACGCACTGAAACTGCGGGGTTACCATGACGTTCAAAGTAAAATTGTTTTAATCTTGTTTCATTGTGGGTAAGAGATGGCGCTAGACAACCTGTATAGCTCTGTCTCTTACCCACACTGAAACAAGATTAAAACAATCTTACTTTAAATATCATGGTCTAGGCCCTGTCCTACGTTTTATTGTTTGTACCAACTTAATATTATAGTGCACTGTACAGAATTGTATTGAGAAGTAAACTGATTCAATTCCGTTTTTATTCATTGCACGATACCCACATAGGCCCACCTAGTAGATGATCGTAGCTCGAACCATCCCGGCGAGCTGATAAATAGAATATTTATTTAATCAGCGCAAAAATACACGTAACACGTGCGCGGGTTAGGTTATTGGCACTTTGATGCAATATGCTGGCGCGCAGGATTGCAGGATGCCCAAAAAATTTTAAAATTACTCAGTTTAAGGTGTACTACCAGAGATTGTACGCCTACAGCATGTTGCTATACGCAGAGGCTTTCAATGCCCTGGGGGTCCTCTTCAATAACCGATTTAGGATGTTGAAGGGGCTGCCGCGTTACTGTAGTGCATCAGGGATTTTTGCGGAGACCAACACCGATTGCTTTAGGGCAATAGTGTGCAAGAGACTAGCCTCCCTGATGCGACATGTGCGGGACAGCTCCAACGGCCTTCTACACACCATAACAGAAAGGGTTGATTGTCCTATTGTGTCGCACTGGAATAAGGTACACAGTTCGGGTGGTGTCCTTTTTAATATTAAATAAATAGTTAACTGTTTAGAATAAGTAGGCATAAGGTACCAACAGTTTCACTTACAATTTTATATGGAATTATGTTCTGAATTAAATGATTAAATAAACAAAAAAATCAAATGCCCGAAAAAATAATTAAATTTGATTTCATCAGTATTATTATATTATACCCATGAAATTAAAAATACTTTAGTGTTAGATAGCCCGTTTATCGAGAAAAGCTATAGGCCTAACATCACGCTACGACCCACGGGAACAGAGCAGTAACAGTGAAACCGCGGGGGACAGGCTAGTGTGCAAAAACACAAATTTTGAATTGCATCTTAAGAGAATGATTAAAACTGATTTTACATATACTAAGTTATCCACTGCTGGGCAAAAACCTCCCCTTTTTCTAATGGGACTGAAAAATAGCTACATACTTCGTTACCTTTTGTCCGACGCGTGTGGGCCGCGTCCTCCCGTGCAGCATCAAGTAGTCGATGTCGGAGCCCCAGACATACGCTGGAAAGAAAACTTGCTTCAGTACAGATTTAAAGGAAAAACGAAAACGAAAGAATACACGCCAGGATATACCTGACAGGTTTGCTGTAAACCGTAGCGTGTATGTTGCACAACTGTGCAGATTTCCATACAAGCTTATCTGACAGGTATAACTGTGCAGGCAAACCTGTCAGCAACACCCTAGCGTGTAAAAACATCATCACGGTACCATACAAAGACAAAAGCTTCGTCGTAGATGACATGAGAACATGGAGAAATTGTGTGGTAGTATGCTATTGTTTTTTGCTTCACTATAAATTAGTATTAGTTAGCCTATTATGTCCCACTGCTGGACGAAGGCACAAAATAGATAGGTACAGAAGACAATCTCATGTATGTACTTCAAATTTTATACCTACGCTCGGTGGACGCACACTAATGAGCGTTTGAGCCGGAACTGTTCGACGACAGACATCGTGTCCGTGAGCGGTGTCTTTGTGTGCGTTGATCGAGCGCGCTTTGTATGTAGATTAACTTCTCTATCTATAAATTTTGTAACGAAGGCTTCCCTCTCCTTTTTCCACACACGTCTCGCGTCTGTCCTCAGCCACTGCGGTCTGCTGCGATGTCGCCTTGTGTTTCATTATAAATAAATCAGTATAAACATAAGATTAAGGCAGCGAAAATTGAAGTGCGGCGGGTGAAAAAGACAAATAGATCAACAACACTAACCACTACCCCTTTTGGTTTGTTTCATAATCACCCTACCGCAAGGCCTGGTTTAGGATGGCCTGAGAAAAGAATACCCGGAAGAATTTGGCGGAGGCCTTTGCCCAGCAGTAAGAAAGTATACGCTAAATAAAAAAATATTCACCGCCAAAATGCGCCGCAGCAACGAGCAAGGAACCCGAGCCCACGAAGGGGTCAAGCACCATGTCCCCCGGCTTCACCTGCGCCTGGTTCGCCATGATGATGGCGAGCTGCGCGTCCATGCTCGTGTTGCCGATGAACTGCCGCTTCTTCAGAGAGTGCACCTGGATCAGGTCGCGCTGCCCGTCTGCTATCTTTGGACGACAGTAAAGGTCCTATTAGCCGTCATTCAGCACACGATATTTTCATTCCGAGTAAGACAGTCTGACTCTTAAGGGCCTATTACACCACTCGATATTCAGACAGTTTTAGTCCATGGCTCGTCGTGTCGCGTAGTGTAATAATGGTCAGACTATCTTACTCGGAATGAAAAAAAAAGACGAGTCTGAATATCGGGTGCTGAATAACGCGTAGTGTAATAGGCCCTTTAAGAGGAAACAACGACGCCTGAGTTGCATGTAGTTTCGCGTCGCGTGGCATAGATCTAATGTAGCTCTAGTCTAGTTGCCATATGAAATATATGGAGACCGACGCGCCCAAATCGGCGTACTTGACCCACGACGACGCAATGTAGTTCTATCTTTATTCTTTTCTATATAATAGGTATTTTATTTGAAGTTATACAGCGCGATCTAAACGAATTGCGGACGTCTGCAGCTGCAGAGGGTGACGAGGACTAAAAGAATTCATGCTAGCCAGGAGAGCTTGATGAACTAGCAGCCCGTTCAGAGTTGCCTGCTGAGCAGTGGGAGATTGTAGTCACCAAGAGTCAATGAATCTTCTATCCGCCGGGTACATTCATGAGGATTTCCAGATATGTGAATAATGTGAAATTTATGATGGACATGATTGATACTCCATTATTCTTCAAGGCTAGAGTGAATAGGCTCATAATAAACTAGTGCGCCTCACCATCAACAATTGCATTACTGCTTACTATTAGGTGAGATTGTAGTCAAAAACTAGTTTATATCAAGAGAATAAAAAATTAAGATGGATGACTGAAAGAGACAATATACATACTATTTTATTTACTGTGTAAATAAATAATGTTTAATGTCATTTTCTCACCCATTTTCCAAAGAAAACATCATAAGGCTTCTCTGGCACATCATTGGGATCTACCCCGTAGAACTCTAGGTAAGCAAGGGTCACATCAGGGTTCCTGAGTTTTACTGGACCCCTCATCGGTAAGTAGCAGAATGTCTGAAAGAAAAAGATTATAAATAATATGTATACTTATCATGAATAAGTTTCTGTAAGGTAAATACTGCTTTGTCTAATTTTGTAGTTTGTATATCTGTTTCAATTTGTGTCCTAATTATCAGTGTGTGTTGTTAAAGTCTGTCAAATAATTCAAACAATTTGGGCAATACAATCAATGCCTAAGGCATTAAGTCCGCCTCTGTACCCATGTGCATAAAGTGTTAAATAAATAAATCAAATTATCAAATTTTTGAAATCTGATGTAGTTTAATAGAGATCTAAGTTGCAAAGAGATGAAAATTGTTTATTATTAGAACCTTATAAAAAGTATTGTATGTAATATATATTACAGATATTTAAATCAGAAACTCATACTACTAATTCGATTTAAAAACATAAATTAAAATAATAAAAAAACCCAGCAATCATTTGTTTATTAATTTCTATGTTCTCATATCATAACTTAGAAACAGCTGAACTCATTTTGATAAAACATCTATAACCCATTGCTAGAAAACAAGCTGTTTAATTTAAAAAAAAACACATCCAAATCAGTTCATCTATTTAAGAGCTACAGTGCCAGACAGACACACATAGCAGTCCAACTTTAACACCCTTCTTTTTGCGTCCAAGCTTAAAAACTAGAATGAATGGTAAACCTTCACTTACCTCAATCTTCTCAACCTTCTCCTTCATGGTAAAATGTTTACAGAATGTCTCAACCTCTACTTTAAAAGTCTTTTTCGGGGAAAGACTTGATTCTATTAACTCCTTTGGACACAAACAGGTATCACTGATACCATCCCTTTTTTCTCCTAAAACCCAACTACCAGTTGAATTATTCAGTGATTTTTTCAAATTATCGTGTAATTGTACCTCAGTTCTCGCTCTAGACCACAACTCTATACAGTTTTTAAGCAAAACAGACCTAGATGCTATTTTTCTAACACATTCTTCCGAAGATAATTCAACTATCCAATAAGGCTTTTGTACGCATGGCTTTTCCACGAACTTGACGGGTATATTGAGCAGTGATATAATACTATACATTTCCTGAAAAATAACATGGTTAGTTTACACACAAATTCGGATATCATGTAATTATATTTCAATGTGTATAAAACTTACTGCATGACGAAAATCAATGTGCTCATGAGCAAACCACAACAAGTACCTTCGCCACATTTTGTGCTCGTCCTGCATTGCGTTTTATTTTGTAAACGTGGTAATGTTTTTATTTACTTCCATTACTTGTTATCAACAACATAACCTCAATTAAATTTCAAAGTTGTGAAGCGTTCCAGTTCGCGATTATCGTGACATTAATGACAGTGTTGCTAAATTACAATTAAAGGCTATCTAAAATCGCCTAAATTAGTATGCAAAGCCAAGGGAAATAAAAATGCATTTGATAATATGAAAAAAAAAATTACATTGTATTTACTGTTTTGTTGTTTCATAATTATATTAGTATTAGCTGCTTTCAGCAGTAACATCGGTGTTAAAGTAGAAAATTATCTACTCCTGAGATAAAACGTATCCTATGTGCTAATCCAGAACATGGTTTACTTGTGTGCTAAACTTCATCCTAATCCGAGCAGTCGTTCAAACGTGAAAAGGTTGTCAGTGTTGTCTTTTTTAACCCAAAGGTTGACTGGTAGAGAATGCCTTGTGGCATTAAGTCCGCCTATGTACCACTATTGTACATGAAGTTTAAATAAATAAATAAATAAATAAATAAAAGGTAAGAAACATAGGTACCCACAAATTATTATCTCTGTCATATTAATGTGGCAAAAACTTTTGCCCAGCATAGCAGTCAGTGTACAATGCGTTCCATATTGTGACGTCACGATTTACTGTCAAATCAAGGAAATTAATTTTTGAACATTCATTAATTTACGAAAAATTAAATTTATTTATGTACTGTGAACGAAAAAAGTTTAATCAGAATCCAGTTCTTCAATTTTACTCGTCTATAAGTTCTTCAATTTTGCCAAAATTTCTTCGATTTGACAGTACGACGAAATGTCAAAACCAATTCAAAACATAGGAATCGGTCCTATTCTCATTTGGAACGCATAGTATAGTGTTAAATTTAACTCCGGTGTAAAACAAGACAGATATAATACATAGGGCCATCGATATATTATATGTTCACTAGAATATAAGTCAATGCATAGTGAGGATTCCATTATTTATTCTTATTCATATCTATACATATAAATAAAACTGGAGTATCTGTTTGTAATATTGAAATAACCGCTTTTTACTACATGCATATGAATACAAATACTGTACATACACCAAAATAACATTTAACAGTTTTTGTCTGTCTATCTGTCTGTTTGTTCCGGCTAATCTCTGAAATGGCTGGACCGATTTTGACGGGACTTTTATTGGTAGGTAGCTGATGTAATAAGGAGTAACTTAAGGTACTTTTTTCCAGAAAAAGTAAATTCAAAATCCTGTAGTTCACGCGAACGAAGTCGCGGGCACAGCTAGTAATACTATAAAGACGAAAGATTTCTATGTTTGTAATAAATAAACTCGAAAAGGACTGGACCGATTTAAAAAAATATTTTACCAGTAGAATGCTACTTTATCACTGAGTGACATAGTCCTATAATCAGGAACGTTTTATCCATTAGGCACTGCAGGCAACTGCCTAGGGGCCCCGCCAGGTTCAGGGGTCCCGTGCTTCAGGAAAAAAATACACTATTTCATAAACAGTAAAGAAAATAATTTGAAATTTCGATGGCATGATATTTAACTAGCATATTAGCATTGGATTATGCGAAAAGCTGTCAGCAGATGGAGTTAATAAAACACAATCTTCCATTAGCAACGTGTGAGTGCAGAGCATATTCATTGGCTTTTGCTGATAATTTTGTTTATATCAATTTACATAATATAAAATTGAATCAATCAACTACATGGAAAAACAATAAAAAATGTGAACTAAGTTAAAAAAATGCTTGCATATATGGTTAAATTACAAACTTAGTTCAGAAATTATTTTGTACAACTTTTCAAAAACTGTTCAATCCATCAAGTTCAAAATAATTTTCCTAGAAAGTCTTTACTTTCTACTTGTGAGTTTTTTAATATATTTTCTAAACTTATGGTTAAAAAGTTAGAGAGGGCGGGACACATTTTTTTCACTTTTCAAATTTCAGCTTTCTTTTGCTAACAGTCACTGAAATTATCCTCAGACGGACGGACAGTACAGACAGACTTGGTGAAACTATAAGGTTTCCTAGTTGACCACGGAACCCTAAAAACAAAGTAATTATGAATAAATTTATGTTAGACACATAATATTCTAAGTTAGAAGAGGGTAGGGGGGGCCCCGAGACGTGTATTGCCTAGGGGCGACATGCATAAACCGGCTCTGCCTATAATTTTTTACTTTCACACAAGCGAACCCGCTGGCTAAAGCTAGTGAAAAATAAAAGAACGAATCAATTATTTAACAATGATCGATAACTGATCGTTTTATTATGGTGCAGAAAAATCCTATCGTGCGGAGCTAGCTTCAGTATATTTCTTAAAATTACTAGACTCTGGTGTCGGTCATAAATTAAGTTTCATTACGACGATATAGTCGGTAGCGGCGCCAGATACGCTATAGTTTAAGATATAGCTTTTTATTTTCTTGGTAATTACATGTTATTCAAATGCCAATATGAGTTTTGCTTGGCCTTTACTGGGTGCGGTCCCAGTGCCCAGTGCTATGACTTTTCTGGCTTCTCAGAATTGGCTTCAATCATTTCTTGGTATCGGTCGCTGAGGAAGTCTTGGTAGGCGTCCTTGATGGCGCCGGAACACGCGACGTAGTGGCCGCCAGAGTGCTCCGCCACTACTGGCTTTATGAACAGGTTGATGAGAGATTCACTCATTTCTGCAAAGCAATTCCAAGATCGGTATTATGGGAAGTTTTTGGCGGGATTTCTGTGAGTGAAGTTCCGGGACTGTTTTAATTATTCGCAAATTGATTTCTAATGGATATTGAGATGTAAAATTGGTGCAGTTACAAATCTCAAGTGTCTGCACATCTGGACAATCAGTGGAATTATTGAAACAGTTGTAATCTAGGTATCTCAGCAAAGCTTGCTGAGACAGTTGACTTGATACATTTGAATATGTACATCCATATTCTAACTGTAAACAAATTAGCTATCCATATAAAGACATGGCTTAAAGGATTTAGTATCCAAACCAAAACATTGCAAAAAAATAAATCAGTATTAAGATGTATTAAAATATCACAGCAATCATGTTAACTTCAGTAGAAGCTGGTAAAAGCTGGTAAGCTTTGTACTATACATATGCACTGAATCAATATACTATAAGACGCTTCAAAGAATTTGCTTGATTTTACCTTTAGGTATAATGGAGTCACTCTCTCCATAGACATGTAGTGATGGCAGTGTGATCTCCTCATCATAGAACCCTTTGTGAACTAGACTGCCTGATCTGAACCCAGATGTGAATATTGCAAACTTGAATGTGTATGGTAAATCTGAAACATAATGTTATGATTTTTATATCTATCTGAGAAGAATGGACATACTTGAAATCTTTCAAGTTTGCTTTACAATAATCAATAGTTCTTTTTTTTTATTGTTGATAGGTTCGTGCTTGACTGCTATCTCACCTGATGGAAAGTGAAGATGCAGTCGACGATGGAGCACGCTTACCTAGAAGTAACCTATTCACTTTTGACTTGATAATGTTAAATTGTTTATCTCGCGCCCTGCTAGAGCATACTCTTGTACAATAGTACCTACAGTATTATAAAGCACAGATTTACTAAGTATATTACTTATATGTACTCAGATGTAATCAGATGGCTAAAAGGATTGTCTCCTATTTTTTATTGAGTTCCTATAAAAAAAAATGCAGCAGGATTATGGTCTGAATGATTCTGATAAAAGATTCATGAAAATTTTGTATTTTAGTTAATTAAAAACCAGCAAATATAAATGAGTAGGTACTTACATCCTTTCTGCTGCATGGCAGCTAACAAGCCTACTAGACAGGCTCCCTGTGAGAAACCCATGAGCCCATCAAATGGTCCGTGCTGCTCCACTACATTTTTTATCACATCCAAGGTGTCTTCAAACCCAAGTGCTGGCCCACCGAGGCACTTTCCACTGAATGTGTTGTCTTCAGCATTGAACCACCATGATCGGGCATCTAAAAGGAGATTAGAAACAAACAAAACTTTAAGACATTTCATTGGTTATCAAAACCGGCTAGGTTTCTATTTATTTCGATTTATTCTGCCAGTGTCACACAGCCTATTTAATGTTTTCCAATTTTCTAATAAGACAGTACTTTGATAGAAAATAGACTGGCGTTGCCATCACTTTGTAAAGTATACATAGCATCACAATATTATGAATAATATAGTCCTGAAGTTGGTCCCAACCAACCATAATAAATTGTTCATTGGAAGATTTCAAAAACGAGACCAATTATGACAAGTAATAGCATCATAATTAGGTTAACAAATAAATCGATATTCACTGAAAAACTGAGTTACCTTCGTCACCACCACCGTCTTCATTCACAACTTTATGAGGAGCTGATACAAACACAAGCTGAGCATACTTCGCAACAGCTTTGCGGAACGAACCGATCTTAGATCTGAACACTGCTCCATTCTGCCTGTAACCGTGCAAAGCGAGGATCTTCAACTTAGGCCGGTCTTCGTTCTTCTCCTTTTCCTTGTTGTTTTGTGGTGGCGGCGATGAAGAGTGGTTAGAACTCGAATTTGGTTCAGACATTATGCTACTAGTAAATCTTTTCAGTAAATGATAATTTATCCCATTAAATCTAAACACTAACTTAATTATACACGAATGTTTATTTATTTTGAAAGGTTAGTTTTTCAATAATTGAAATCGTGATCTCCCGTCTCCGTCTGTCACGTTTGGGTTTGGTTGGATTTATTGTTTTTTTTTTCTAATGTTGCGAGAATGAGATAAAGCTCTAGCGTTAACAATGTAAACGACAAAGAGGGAGTAACTTTTTGTTATGCTAAATATTTAATAAAATTTCATAGTCTCTGGAACGCAATTTGAACAGCCAGTGTTGCCAGCTCTAAAAACTAGAGCCTACCTGATAAAAATCGACTAATTTAAAAATAGTACGATATTTTTAGTCAGCTCTAGTCAATATTTGGCGCCAAAAGCCAAGCAACTGTCAAACTGTTGTGCGAGTGAAATTCAGTTTGTTTTATTTCATAATTTTTAGATTTTTACACTCAAGAAAATGGAAGACGGTGATTTTGATCAACGGTTGAGAGATTTACAAAGAGAGTATTTAGAATTTCTGGATGATGAGGTAACTTTCGAACTAACCTAATTGTTTTGTACCGGTCGCTGTTTCTTTAATTTGTAACATTTTATACTTTATAAACTTACAGGAAGACCAAGGAATTTATATGGAGAAAGTTAAGCAGATGATAGCAGATAAGTCAAAGCGCTTAGTTGTGAGCGTCAATGATTTGAGACGTAAGAATCCGGAACGTGCTCGTACGCTGCTTGACAACGCTTTTGAGGAGCAGATAGCGTTTCAAAAAGCTCTCAAAGAGTATGTGTCGTCCATCGATCCAACTTATGCTAAGGAACAGGAAGAGTTCTTCGTCGCTTTCAATGGTAGTTTCGGAAACAAACATGTTACACCAAGAAGTTTGACCTCAAGGTAAGTTTGTGGGCTTATGTTCATACGAGTTCTCCATTCTATACAAAGTGAAATAGATAGTCCGATATTTATGGCTTAAAGAGAGTGTTAACCAATCAAAAAGAGTTAATAGCAGCAGAAGATGCTAAATATCAAAATAACTATTGTTTTAGGTACTTAGGCAACCTAATATGTGTAGAAGGAATAGTGACCAGGGTATCACTGGTGCGCCCAAAGGTGGTCCGCAGTGTGCACTACTGTCCTGCCACAAAGAAAGTCATGGAGAGGAAGTATACCGATCTTACATCCTTTGAAGCATTCCCAACTTCAGCTGTATATCCTACTAAGGTAACTTTAAATATTACAAAATTTTGGATTTTGATATTTCAAATATATTTATTTTAATTCATTAAACCTCAAGCAAACGCCGGCGTTCGCGCACCTATTGTCTTTCTATTGTGTCTGTAATTTCCACGATTGAAAGGTTAAGTCAAGAAAGAATAAGGTACTTTAGGCAAGCATGCTTCATCGTCCGCCACCTAAGTTACCATCAAGTGAGATAGTGGTCAAACACGAGCCTATGCATAATTAAAAACAAAATCTGTATTTATAAAATGAGTTTTGTGAGACAGTAGGTTAATGTCATTATTGATTTTCTTATCTTCATACCCTTACTAAGGAGAAATAGTATACTTATGCAAAATCTTCTTACTTTATTCCTTATGTCACTCATTGCCAGGATGATGAAGGCAATCCCTTAGAGACAGAGTATGGTCTCTCCCGCTACAAAGACCATCAGACCCTCACAGTCCAGGAGATGCCAGAGCGGGCCCCTGCAGGCCAGTTGCCAAGGAGTGTGGACATCATCTGTGATGATGACCTTGTGGACAAGTGCAAGCCGGGAGACAGGGTGCAGATTGTGGGGAATTATAGGTGTCTGCCCAGTAAACAGGGCAGCTTCACTGCTGGGACTTTTAGGTGAATATATTTGTGTTATATTTATGAAGATGAAACTAGAAATAAGCAGTACTTACTAACTAAATACTAGTACAAAACTAGCATATAGTTAGTTGTAGTAAAATACCTTTTCCTGTTTCTATGTGTCTACATAAATAATACAATAAATAAATATTTAAACACATTTTTTTTTTTCTTTATGAAACACACGCATCAGCTAATAGCTGCTAGTGTGTCTTACTAAATAATAATAATAATTTTAATCCAATGTTTCTTCATAATTATGATTAAAATGAATACACATATTTATTAATAAATAAAATATTGGTTATCTTATGTTATAAGGTGATAGTAAAAATAATGCTTGTCCTATAAAGCTAAGAATGTTTTTTGATCAAAGAGTGCACACATTTTTTTAACTAGCCCAGTAATTCATACAAATAATACTTTCTTATCTCTAACCAGAAAAAGTGTTATAAATTATTATACAGGGCTATTTGTAAAACACTAACAACCTTGCAGGACTATTACTAACATCATAAACAACAACTTTTGTTCTATGACTTTACAAAACATAATTCATTCACCAAAAACAAACCTTCAAGATTTCATTGTTCTTTTTAACACATTTCAACTCGGTATTTTGGTATACCTACCTATGTCAGTATGACGCGACGCAAGCGCATCAAGCACCCCCGCCGCCCGATCTCCGCTCCCCTCCGCTATTGTACTATTCGCATAAACTTTGTAATATTAAGAACTTTTAATTCAAATACTTTTTATTTTATTTTATTCAAATCTGAGGAACTAAATGTAATGTCATTTTTTTCTAAGTAATAGAATAAAAATCGACGTTAGTAACATAGTCCTAAGAGGTTGCTGTGTTTTACAAATAACCCTTTATATCTTTTGTAATTATTTAATACTAGCTTTTGCCCGCGGCTTCGCCCGCGTGGCATTAGGTACTTAAGGAATCAGGATAAAAGGTAGCCTATGTTCTTTTCCATGTCAAAGGCTATATGCATGCCAAATTTCATCTAAATCCGTTCAGCCGTTTTTGCGTGATTAAGTAACAAACATCCACACTTTCACAATTATAATATTAGTTAGGATCATATTTTTATTTCCCCAGAACAATCCTTATAGCCAACAACGTAACTCAAATCAACAAAGATATGAACATGAACATAACCTTAGAGGACGTGAAGCTGTGCAAGAGGCTCGCCAAGCGCGGAACCACTGACATGTTCGAGCTGCTCAGCAAGTCGCTGGCACCGTCTATACACGGACATGACTATATCAAGAAGGCTATACTTTGCTTGCTGCTCGGAGGTATGGAGAAGATCTTGCCCAATGGCACGAGACTCAGAGGGTGAGTTTAATTCACACAATTGATTAAGGTGTGCAGTAGGTAGGTCTTAGTTTGTCCAGGTTTTGATATAAATCCTACATATTTTGTTGATTATAGTTTTATATATGTTCTGGCGTTATGCCTTGTCAGTTCTTGCAGAAACTACGAATCCAAATGTAGGACCTCTGTCCACTGTAATGTTCTCGTATAAACACTGGCTTGCTCGTAAACGCACGCGCAGCAACAACCACGTGTACTCTCGCTCACAGCTCTCGTAACTCCGTGGCTCACCTCGTCGTCGCTTGCCCGAGACAGCGTATGTCTATATTTAAGTATAGATACTCCTAATACAAAATGCAGTGTATGTAGCTAGAAATGCTTATTTTGGAAATGTGTACCCACTAGGGAATGCAAACCGGTTAACCCGAAAACCGAAAAACCGGTTTTTCGGCATATTTTTCATGATTAAAAAAAACCGGTTTTTATTTTCAAGTAACCGGTTTTTCGTTTTTTTTTTAAATGACACAATTTTTTAGCAATCATTGTTTTAAAACGCTGTTGAGGCTTGATATCAGTCGTAGGTTTGTTTATTAATATTTATGTGCCATAGTGATAGCTACACCAATTGTACAGTTCTTCTGTTTACGAACATTAAAAATCCAGGCAGACCGCGTGTTGTAAGAACAGGCAGTGAATGCTGTCAGGGCCAGAATTAAAATCTCGCAAGGACACCAAAATTCTTATTCGCAGATAGAATACCCACCGTTGTTACTCATCATAACATCATCAGCTTAAACGAGTCGCTTTTATAGAAGAGAGAGTGAAAGATCAAAATCTTTGCTTGTTCGTTACACTGAAGAAAAACTTAGGGATATTCTTGCTACCGATGAGAAAATTTTCACAATCAAGGTATATTGCAACAAGCAAAATTATCGGATGTAAGCTTCTAACTGCTTCCAACTGTCAATGGCGAGTACATCAACCACCTTTGGTTTGCCGACGACATAGTAGTCACGGCTGAGACTACGGAAGAGCTCAGCACAATGCTCAATGACCTCAGTAGAGCTTCCGAAAGAGTGGGTCTTAAAATGAACATGGACAAAACTAAAGTCATGATAAACAACCATGTAGCACCCACTCCTACCAAGATCGGAGACTCTATACTCGAAGTTGTGAACGATTACGTCTACATCGGACAGACAATCCAGTTTGGTAGATCTAATCTCCGTCGAATCCGACTCGGCTGGGCAGCGTTCGGGAAGCTGCGTGGTATCTTCTCGTCCAATATACCACAGTGTCTCAAGACGAAAGTCTATGACCAGTGCGTGTTGCCAGTGATGACATATGGTGCCAAAACGTGGTCGCTCACAATGGGCCTCATCAGAAGGCTTAAAATCACCCAAAGAGCAATGGAAAGGGCTATGCTCGGAGTTTCCTTGCGTGATCGAATCAGAAATGAAGATATCCGCAGGAGAACCAAGGTTGCCGACATAGCACAAAGAATCGCCAAACTCAAGTGGCAATGGGCAGGGCACATTGCTCGCAGAACAGATGGTCGTTGGGGCCGAAAGGTTCAGGAGTGGCGACCGCGTACTGGAAGACGCAGCGTGCAAGGCCTCCTACAAGATAGACCGATGACCTGGTGAAGGTTGCGGGAATCGGGACGCACAGGATCGATCATTGTGGCGACACTTGGGGGAGGCCTATTTCCAACAGTGGACGTCTATCGGCTGAAATGATGATGCACATCATCATGTTTTTTCATGTTATATGTTTTTTTGTTTGTAGGAGGTAACCTCTTGAAGTACTGGTCCGATTGCTAAAATTTTTTCACCGATAGAAACCTGCTTTGTTCCTAATTGACATAGGCTATATTTAGGCTATATTTTATGTACGCGAGCGAAGCCGCGGGCTAAAGCTAGTGGTGAATATTTTGAGTTGAAGTATACATTAACTGGGCTCACAGCTGTCGGAAGCGCAGCACGGTTTCCGGCCGGGTAAGAGTACTACTAGTAATCTCCTGACATACGTATCTGCCCTCTTGCCTGAAGTAGATAGAGGGGGACAGGTTGACGCTGCTTACTTTGATTTTCGGAAGGCATTCGACCTAGTTAATAATGATGTTCTTCTCAAAAAGTTGGCAGCCTTTGGTTTCACTCCACACCTGTTGAGTTTTTTTTTCGAGCTACATGAGGGACAGAAGGCAATATGTAGAATATGCTGACCACATTTCGGAACCTTACTTAACACTGTCAGGAGTGAGTCAAGGAAGCAACCTTGGACCTTTGGAATTTATATTAATGGCGAATGATCTGCCGAAAGTGGTACAGCACGCCAAATGCTTGCTATTTGCTGACGACCTTAAGCTTTATCTCCCTGTACAAAATTTAGACGATTGCATGAAATTACAAAATGACATAGATAGGGTAACGAAATGGAGTCAGGATAACTTATTAGAATTTAATCATTCCAAGTGTGTTGTGATCAGTTTCTCCCGTACTCGAACTCCTCTGCAATACGGTTACAATATTAACAGCAGACCCTTAGACCGTGTGACTGAGGTAAAAGATCTAGGAGTGACAATAAACTTTGAAATGTCGTCTAAAGACCATATTGTCAAAATATGTAAAAAAGCCTACCGTAATTTAGGGTTTGTGTTACGCAGGGTCAAAAATTTTTCTAACATCAAGGCGATCATTGCGCTTTATAACGCCTTAGTAAGAAGCCAATTGGAATGCAACGCAGTCATCTGGTCTCCACATGAAACTAAATATAGTATTATGTTGGAGAGAGTGCAGAACAAATTTATTAGATATCTCTATATGAGACTTTATGGTGTTTACCCTTTCTTTCCCCTAATGTATCCCACCTTGTTTATTTTGGGCATGGTGGGATATAATGAACTTAGAGTAAGAAGGGAATTTGCTCTTGTACTTTATATTTTTAAAGTAATAAGAGGAAAACTGGATAACGCAGCTTTGTTGGAGTTGTTGTGTCTATGTGTCCCTGACAGATATGTTTGGCGCCGGATTCGGCCTCCACTGCTGGTGGTACCGAGGGCGAGAACAAACCTGCTCAAAGAGTCGCCTCTGACGCGCGCACTTCGCACTCTTAATCTCATACACGACAAGTCAGACCTATTCATTTGTACTTTGAGTGAATTTAACAGAGTGGCACTAGCAGTTATATGCCTTGTAATTAAGTAGGTTTAGAACAAATTATGTTTAAATAGTTATTTTTGGCTGTACTGTCGCATTAGGTCTGCCTGTAAAGATAGTATAAGTTTGATAAATAAATAAATAAATAAATAAAAACTTCTAGCTTAGATTCTCTATGTATGACATCATTCTGAGACATTCGTTTTTATGAAGATGAGATTTTTTATTTTTAACAGGATTCATATTAGGTATGCAATATATTTTTTAATAGATAAGTTCCAAGATAAGTTTAAAAATATTTACTTCCGGTTTTTTTTTTAGGAAAACCGAAAAAAAAACCAGTTTGTAATTTGGGCGGTTTTTGCATTCCCTAGTACCCACTGTTAACTTATGGTGTAATATATTGGGAGAAACTCGACAAATGTGCAATCTACATTCATTCTCCAGAAAAAAATGTCCGCCAGCCATTAAGCAATTAAATGGAAATATGTTTAAAAATAAATTGAAAAATTTTTTGATTGACAATGTATTTTATAATCTGCATGAGTTAAGTATTTGATAAAAAATAAATTTGTGAATGCCTAACTTCCATCAATACTATTGCATATCCGACTTGGGTAGACTGTTGAAACTAAAAATGTTATGTTTATAAATACGATTTTAATGTACACAGTTACGCAATAAATATATTATTGTTACGCCATTAAACGTGAACCCGCCATATCTCCGAGAAAATAAAGAGTAGCTCGTAATAATTAAAACGCATTGCTGTTCGAAAGGTCTAGAATGGTTGTGCTTAGTCAGACTTAGAAAAATCTCGAAACATCCACAAGGTACCTACAACTAGTGGGTAGGCATTTATCTAGGATAAAGGAAATGATACTCTCCGACGTTAACAATAGAGTCGAAATTCGCATGAAAGTGACTCTTATTACCACGAGTAATAAAAATGATTTATGACTTCGAGAAGCGATTCAATTGTTCTGGAATTCTGGATCGTTCGTGGGAAGTCGGTATCTAGAATTTTCTTGGCTCCGCGTATAAATACGTGCCCCCGGCCGGAAGCGAGTCAGTTGTGATTTCGACTGCGATCAAGAGCGAACTACCTAAGAGTGTGAAGTGATTTTATCTAACGACCTGAGCGATAGTGTAACGGTACTCTAGTGTTAATTGCGATTCGGATTATTGTTGACTGGACTATTTTGTTATTGTTAGTGGTGAATAAAGTTGTCTCTTAGTAAATCGGCATTTGATTACCCACGTACGTAACAACTGGTGTCAGAAGTGGGATGCCATTAACACCGAGAGACGACGAACAGCGACCACGAACAAGAAGGCAAATGGAGATGGATGCTGCGCGTCATCGTATGGAGGAGGAAGATCAGGCTGGTATGGTAGCAACAGAAGCTGCTGAGGCGCCAACAGGACCATCCTCGGAATTGAACCTCGCTGCGGTGTTGGCCGCCATGCAAGCTAGTATGGAAGCTGTCCGCCGCGACCAGGAAGCCGCTCGCCGCGACCAGGAAGCCGCTCGCCGCGACCAGGAAGCCGCTCGCCGCGAACAAGAGGCCAACCAGCGTAAGCTTCAGGACCTAATCGCAGCGAACCAGGAAGAAGCTCGCCGCGAACAGGAAGCCGCTCGCCGCGATCAGGAGGCCGCTCGCCGCGATCAGGAGGCCAACCAGCGCAAGCTCCAGGACCTCATCGCGGCTAATCAAGAAGCTGCTCGCCGCGAACAGGAGGCTAAGCAGAACCTAATCCTCGATAAGATCGATCACGGCCTCGTCACGTTGGGCGAGAAGGTAAAGAATCTCACCGTAGAGGTCAAGGAGGTTTCCGCCCGAGCTGATAGCCTCGAAACAAGCCTGCTGGACATCAACAAAAAAATTATCAAGCTCGAAGCACGCGAACCCGTTGCTGTCGGCTCATCATCGCACACCCCCTGTGCACCTGCCGCAAAATTTGATGTGCCGCGTTTTGATGGCACGTCTTCCTGGACGGCATTTAAGTACCAATTCGAGACATTGGTCGAAACAAACCGCTGGGATGATAAGCAGTCTTTTGCGGCATTAATTTTGGCTCTACGAGGGGACGCCCTGCTGGTCCTAGAGAACCTTCCTGCGGACGGCAGGACATTGGAGCGTCTCATGGAGGGACTGGACACTCGTTATGGAGACAAGCACCTCGAGCACGTTTTCCGCGCTCAGTTACGCGAGAGAACGCAGAGGTCGAACGAGAGCCTTCAGCAATGGGGAGTCGAGGTTGAACGGCTAGTCCGGCGTGCGTACATGTCAATGACACCAGAAACGGTGGAAGTAAATCTGGTGCAAGCATTCATCGACGGTCTACGGGATACTGAAGTCAGAGCTACGGTGCGACTCGGACACCACCAAACTTTGAAGAGTGCGATGGCTCACGCTCTGGAAGTAGAAGCCGTACGACAAGATTCACGTACGCATAGAGTTAGGGAAGTGGTGGTCTCGCCTTCAGCGCAACCACGTCACCGAGAAGTGCTGGCTTCTTCTTCGGCAAAGTCCCGCTATATTCCAACGTGTTACGGGTGCAGAGAAAAAGGGCACATTCGCACCGATTGTCCTAAGAAAAAGAAGGAAAGTGTGGACTCCGGAACTCAAGTCGACGAGGAGCCGATAAAACTTAATGTCGCCAGGGCCACCGCCCCAACCATCACCATCAATCAAGTTCACAACGGGAATAGTTTGATAATCGAAGGGACGCTGAATCATCGGGCTTGCAATTTTACCATTGACACGGGGGCGTCACGGACTGTTATAAGACCTGAGTTGCTGAAACGCACCATCTTGTGGCAAAGAGAGTCTCCATCCTGCCGACTTCAGACAGCAACCGGCCAGCCAGTCTCCGTCCTCGGTGATACAGAAATTGAGATCAAAATCGGTGATCAAGTGTATATCCATCCTGCGTTAATTGCGAATATTACCGACGATTGCATACTGGGTCTCGACTTCTTGCGGAATAACCGATGTATTTTAGATATCGACAGGGGAGTATTGAAATTCCCAGATCAAGAAGTCTTCCTGCGAGGAATTAACTCATGCAACCTCTACTGTTTAAAGAATACTACACTGGCTCCGAGAACAGAAACCTTAGTCGAAGTAAAGTTTCCCAAGAAAATCAGGCAAACAAGATGTGTTTTGGTAGAGGATACTGGTCGGCACCCGGAGATCATCACTGCGAGGACATTAGTTATGACGAAAGGGAAATCCAAGGTCAGGATTGTGAACCTTGGGAAAGAAGAGGTCCAACTGAAGAAAAATAGTGTTGTTGGGAGATGTGAAGAAGTCAAGTATCTCCGTCAAATCAACACATCTCCAGCAAAGCAAGACACGACCAAAGCTGAAACGGAACACATCCAGCAACTTCTGGAAAATTCTAAGGGCAATTTATCGCCTTCAGAATTGCAGCAAGCCAGGGAATTTCTGCTACGGTTTCGAGATATCTTTGCAACGGGAAAAGACTGCGGGAGAACAGGTCTCGTCAAGCATGAGATAGATACAGGTGATGCTAAACCAATTAAACAGAGACCGCGCCGCATACCCTGGGCTAAGGAATCTGAGGTAGCAGGAATGGTAAAGGACATGGCTGATAGCGGAATAATTGAGCCTTCTACGAGTCCATGGTCTTCTCCAGTCGTTCTGGTGAAGAAGAAGGACGGCAGCACAAGATTCTGTGTGGACTACAGAATGCTGAATAATGTGACGAAGAAGGACAGTTATCCCTTACCAAGGATAGACGATACGCTGGATATGCTCAGTGGCATGAAGTGGTTTTCGACCATTGATTTGAAAAGTGGCTACTGGCAAGTGGAAATCAGCGAGAAAGATAAAGAAAAGACAGCGTTCAGTACGGGTATTGGCAGCGGCCTGTGGCAATTTAACGTCATGCCTTTTGGGTTATGCAACGCCCCAGCGACGTTTGAACGCCTCATGGAGAGAGTCATGGTGGGCCTTCTTGGTGACGTCTGTCTGGTATATTTGGATGACGTCATTATAATGGGTCGCACATTTAAGGAAAACCTGAGGAATATGGAGAAAGTGTTCACCAGGATACGAGGGGCTAACTTAAAACTAAGCCCAAAGAAGTGTGCCCTGTTCAAGAAGGAGGTCAGCTACCTAGGACATGTTATTTCCGCTGACGGGGTGAGAACCGACCCTGAGAAGGTAAAGGCAGTCCAACAGTGGCCGGTTCCAAAGAACAAAACAGAAGTACGTGCATTTCTAGGGTTGTGCACATACTACAGGCGGTTTGTCAAGAATTTTTCGGACATTGCAAAACCTCTACATCAGCTGACTGAGGATAAACGAGATTTTATCTGGGACGAGGACTGTGAGTCAGCATTCGACGAGCTAAAGCAACGGCTATGTGAAGCGCCTATACTAGGGTATCCGAGCAGAGACGGAAGATTTGTCGTTGATACCGATGCCAGCAACACGGGAATTGGTGGAGTGTTGTCACAAGTGCAGGGCGACAGACATGTCGTAATCGCTTACTTCAGTAAGGCACTTTCAAAGCCAGAAAGGAACTACTGCGTGACTCGACGAGAACTGCTGGCTGTGGTGAAAACCTTGCAGCATTTCCACAAGTACCTCATAGGAAGACAATTTACATTGAGGACGGATCACGCTGCATTGAAATGGCTTCTACAATTTAAGAACCCTGAGGGCCAAGTTGCAAGATGGCTCGAGCAGCTGCAGGAGTTTAACTTTGTGACGGAACATCGCAGTGGAAAAGGGCATAACAATGCTGACGCCCTGTCGCGACGTCCATGTAATGAGGACTGCAGACACTGCCAGCAGAATGAAGCCCGAGAACACGTTAATTTAATTAGGGCTGAAGGCAACTTCAAGAAGTCCCAGGAAGAAGATGACGATATTCGACCTATACTGGATTGGAAGCGTAACGGAACTAGGCCCCAGTGGAGTGAAGTATCGTCACACAGTCCCGTAACTAAGAGCTACTGGGCACAGTGGGACAGTTTAGTCCTAGAAAATGATGTGCTTTGTAGGAAATGGGAATCGAACGATGGCAAGGAGGTGACCACACAAGTGATAGTACCACGATGTGAAGTAGTCCCCCTGCTACAGGAAATACACGATGGTGCTTCTGGAGGACACCTGGGCATCAAGAAAACTCTACTGAAAGTGAGACAGCGGTATTACTGGCTCAATTGTAGAGATGACATAGAGCAATGGTGTCGGAAATGTACAGCGTGCGCATCTGTGAAAGGACCACAGACTAGGAGCAGGGGCAGGCTTCAGCTGTACAATGTGGGAGCCCCATGGGAACGCATCGCTATCGACGTCGCTGGACCTTTTCCAGTTACAAATGACGGAAACAAGTACATAGTGGTGATCCAGGACTATTTCACAAAGTGGCCCGAAGTCTTCGCCATACCCAATCAGGAAGCGACGACAGTGGCGAAGAAGGTGGTCGAAGAAGTAGTATGTCGGTATGGCGCACCTTTGGAAATCCATTCCGATCAAGGCCGTAACTTCGAATCTGCGCTGTTCCAGGAAATGTGTACTCTTCTGGGAATTTATAAGACACGCACAACACCTGCGCATCCTCAGTCGGACGGAATGGTGGAAAGGTTTAACCAAACCCTGGAGAATCACCTGGCTAAGGTTGTCGATGACCATCAGAAGGACTGGGACCGGTATATTCCACTATTTCTGATGTCTTACCGATCGGCAGTGCATGATAGCACGGGACATACCCCAGCAAGAGTGAATTTCGGCAGGGAGATGAGACTTCCAGTCGATGCCATAACTGGCGTGCCACCTGACAAGACTAAGCCAGTTACGGACTACGTAAGTGACCTTCAAGATCAATTGGACGAAGTGCATAAACGAGTTCGTGAGAATAGCATGAACACCAGCGTAAAAATGAAAACTAGATACGACCGTAATGCCAATGCCAAGGGATTTGAGGAAGGTACACTGGTCTGGCTCCACAACCCGCTTCGACGGAAAGGGAAGTCGCCGAAACTCCAAGCTCGATGGGAGGGACCTTACACCGTGTTAAAAAGGATTAATGACGTGACCTACCGCATCAAGAAAGGGCTAAGAGGGAAACCCAAGGTTGTCCATGTGGATAGATTGGCGCCGTATCACGGATCTAATAATGCTCGGGACGAGCATGACTAAGAGGGGGGCACTGTTACGCCATTAAACGTGAACCCGCCATATCTCCGAGAAAATAAAGAGTAGCTCGTAATAATTAAAACGCATTGCTGTTCGAAAGGTCTAGAATGGTTGTGCTTAGTCAGACTTAGAAAAATCTCGAAACATCCACAAGGTACCTACAACTAGTGGGTAGGCATTTATCTAGGATAAAGGAAATGATACTCTCCGACGTTAACAATAGAGTCGAAATTCGCATGAAAGTGACTCTTATTACCACGAGTAATAAAAATGATTTATGACTTCGAGAAGCGATTCAATTGTTCTGGAATTCTGGATCGTTCGTGGGAAGTCGGTATCTAGAATTTTCTTGGCTCCGCGTATAAATACGTGCCCCCGGCCGGAAGCGAGTCAGTTGTGATTTCGACTGCGATCAAGAGCGAACTACCTAAGAGTGTGAAGTGATTTTATCTAACGACCTGAGCGATAGTGTAACGGTACTCTAGTGTTAATTGCGATTCGGATTATTGTTGACTGGACTATTTTGTTATTGTTAGTGGTGAATAAAGTTGTCTCTTAGTAAATCGGCATTTGATTACCCACGTACGTAACATTATCTTTATCTATATCTGACATTATGTATTTGGCAGAAGCCTTCAAGTGCCTATCTTATTACACCAAATAAAAAACAAGGTATTTTAAACCTATTCCGTATGAACCTACAGTGTTTGGTTAACCTAAGCAGTAATGGTTTGAATGAAGGCCACCCTGGCCCATGCGCAATAGTCTACCAGGCACTGAGTGCGGACATTAGATTAGCCTTCCGTCACAAAATATATATGTAGAGAAGTCAATCTACAAACAAAGCGCGCTCGAGCAACGCACACATAGACACCGCTCACGGACACGATGTCTCGGTCGCGTCTCCGCTCACTCGTCGAACAGTTCCGGCTCAAACGCTCATTAGTGTGCGTCTACCGAGCGTAGATATAAAAAGTGAAGTACATACAAGAAATGGCAAATTTTGGTTCCGTAAGTGACCGCTAGAGGCGCTGTAAAATTTGCCATACAAAATATTTACGTAGTCGGTATCGAGTATCGACAAATACTATTGCTTTAAACTCATGGTAGAGGTACTGTACCTATCTATTTTGTGCTTCTGGGGCCGTATTATGACCTCTTAAAACCATCATGTTTTCGGTGTGAAAAAGAGACGGAGCTATACAGGACGAATAGCACTATCCTTTTCTCACACAGAAAACATGATGGTTTTAAGATGTCATAATACGGCCGCAGTCTTGTGAAAAGACGTAACTTTTAAATCAAATGTAAAATCTGATGTCAAATGATTTTTCGTTCCCACTGCCGATTTTATTATTATTTATCAGTCTCAATACAGCTTTCAGAAGCTCAAAAATTTTATCGAAAGATTACCACTGACTTAACAGCCATTGATTTCTTCAGTGACATCAACATCCTTCTAATCGGCGACCCCTCAGTGGCGAAGTCCCAGCTACTTCGATATGTACTGCAGACTGCCCCGCGCGCGATCACCACGACCGGACGAGGCTCCTCTGGCGTCGGTCTCACAGCTGCTGTCACTACTGACCCTGAGACTGGAGATCGCAGGTCAGTTCAATTAGCCAAGAGTCCAGATAATGGTCATATGCGTCATGACACTGCGGGCCAAAGGCCTCTAGTGAGTTTCTTGATTTTTCGATGCAGGCCTTATTTGGACCTATGTTCGTTTGTTTAGTCTAGTTGATCCTGCCAATCGCTTTCGATTTTTTTTATTAGGTATGTTTTTTGGTCAGAGTATTGTTTGTCCCTCCAGACTGGAAGCGGGCGCCATGGTGCTAGCCGACCGCGGCGTTGTGTGCATCGACGAGTTCGACAAGATGTCGGACATCGACCGCACCGCCATACACGAGGTCATGGAGCAGGGCCGCGTCACCATCGCCAAGGCGGGCGTGCACGCCACGCTCAACGCGAGGTGTTCCGTACTCGCCGCAGCCAACCCGGTGTATGGACGAGTGAGTATTGTGTAGCACAACATACACGAGCTCATGCAGCAGGGCCGCGTCACCAAGGCGGGCGTGCACGCCACGCTCAACGCGAGGTGCTCCGTGCTCGCCGCAGCCAACCCGGTGTATGGACGAGTGAGTATTGTGTAGCACAACATACACGAGCTCATGCAGCAGGGCCGCGTCACCAAGGCGGGCGTGCACGCCACGCTCAACGCGAGGTGCTCCGTGCTCGCCGCAGCCAACCCGGTGTATGGACGAGTGAGTATTGTGTAGCACAACATACACGAGCTCATGCAGCAGGGCCGCGTCACCAAGGCGGGCGTGCACGCCACGCTCAACGCGAGGTGCTCCGTGCTCGCCGCAGCCAACCCGGTGTATGGACGAGTGAGTATTGTGTAGCACAACATACACGAGCTCATGCAGCAGGGCCGCGTCACCAAGGCGGGCGTGCACGCCACGCTCAACGCGAGGTGCTCCGTGCTCGCCGCAGCCAACCCGGTGTATGGACGAGTGAGTATTGTGTAGCACAACATACACGAGCTCATGCAGCAGGGCCGCGTCACCAAGGCGGGCGTGCACGCCACGCTCAACGCGAGGTGTTCCGTACTCGCCGCAGCCAACCCGGTGTATGGACGAGTGAGTATTGTGTAGCACAACATACACGAGCTCATGCAGCAGGGCCGCGTCACCAAGGCGGGAGTGCACGCCACGCTCAACGCCAGGTGCTGCCTACTTATTTGATCGACAGTCTTGTCCAATGTATAACCAATATCTTTAATTATCCCATAGAAGGTGTAAAAAGTAGAGTATCTAACACGCGAATAAAGCTGTCTTTGTCTTGGGCGGCTTAAATTCTTCACTCCATCGCCGTGCTCGGGAGTTAATTATATAATTCTTTTACTGCGTTCGGGATTAATTCATTAAACCCCGAGCGAACGCCGGCGTTCGCGCTGTCATTGTCTTTCTATTGTGTCTCTAATTGACACGATTAAAAGGTTCTTAGGTTCTTAGCAATCTTCGTTGCGTTCGGAATTCAACATGGCGCCCAAGACACAGCTTTATCCCCTAATCACATAAATTGTACCTAGGTGTAAATGTCTACTAAGTCATCGAAAAAACAAGATCGTAGACAATTTTCTCAGGTTTATTCTTAAATTTAGTGGGTGTTATTTTCGGATGAGTAATTACCGTCTATCCAAACACTCTTAGGTCGCAAATAAAGCTGTGAAAAAATAAATAATAATATTATAACCCCCGTTCCACAGTACGACCAGTACAAGACGCCGATGGAGAACATAGGGCTCCAAGACTCGTTGCTGTCTCGTTTCGACCTGCTGTTCGTGATGCTGGACATCGCCGACGCCGACCACGACAACATGATCTCTGAACACGTGCTCCGGATGCATCGATACAGGTCACCATCTCACTATCTACATCTACACCAATATTATAAAGAGGGATTTTTTTTATTTTTTGTATATGTTTGTAATGAATAAACTCAAAAACTACTGTGCCCATTTCGAAAATTCTTTCACCATTGGAAAGCTACATTCACTCCGGAGTAACATAGGCTATATTTATTGCCCGTGCGAAGCCGGGACGGGCCGCTAGTGTTATAATATAATTTAAGGATTATAACGATTGAATGACGTCCACATCGAATGATCCTAACTACATGGGATAAGTCAAATTGTTAAATGATTTTATTACTTTTTTTGTTTTATATTAAATGTTTTTTTTTTCTAGGAGTCCTAAAGAACAAGATGGCGAAGTCTTACCAATGGGGTCTACAGTAGAGATGTTATCCACAGAGAATCCTGACAATGATGAAGCTGAGGTAATCATAAATAACAAAATTGACATTGATTAAGATTGTAGTTACAGGACTCAAAAGTATAGAAAGTCGACTGTTATTACTTTGTTAGTCACATTCATATTTTATAAACCAAGAGACTTTGTAATATTTATGATACTGTTTTCCAGGAGACAAACACATCAATATATGAAAAATACGACCCCCTCCTCCACGGCAATACCCGCAGCAAGAAGGAACAGTACCTGAACACGAAGTTCATGCGCAAGTTCATTCACATCGCGCGCCTCATGAAGCCCAAGCTCACGCAGGAGGCGTCTGATGCCATCGCCGACGAGTACGCCAGGCTGCGCAACCAGGATACCATGGACAGCGATGTGGCGAGGGTGAGTGCCACACAGTTCATACTTAGTAGACTAGCTCACGCAGGAGGCGTCCGATGCCATCGCCGACGAGTACGCCAGGCTGCGCAACCAGGATACCATGGACAGCGATGTGGCGAGGGTGAGTGGTACACAGTTTACGTTACATCAGACTAGCGATGTGGCGAGGCCGTATGCGTGTGGGGGCATAATTTCTTCGGGGTTAAAGGTGCCTTTGCCATGCTGAAGATCCAAGGGGTAGACAGATTCCCTCGCCATACTCGGGAGTTAACACCTAATGCCCTCACTACACTCAGGCTTTGTCCCCCAGATTTTCTACTGTTGGTGAATAATATAGTACTGTCCCCGCAGACCCAGCCGGTGACGGCGCGTACGCTGGAGACGCTGATCCGCCTGTCCACGGCACACGCCAAGTGTCGCCTGAGCTTCAAGATCACGCAGGACGACGCGCACGCCGCCATCGAGCTCGTGCAGTTCGCTTACTTCAAGAAGGTAACATACCTATATAACACCTGTTTAATAATTATATATATTGTACTAGTGGTCCTGACAGACGTTATCCTGCATGAAAGCTGGTATTTCTTCAGAAAAAAAAATTAAGACCCTAATAGGCTAGTTGCCGTAAAAATGTAATTAGTCCGTCTTTTAGATTATTCAAAAATAAGGGACACGTTTTTTTATTTGTAAATTAAACCAAAAATGACAAAGATTAAAGTTACGTGTAACCCGTGCGAAAAAATGCAGCACGGTGTGACGTCACACGTAACTTTAATAGGCTATATCTTTAATTCGAAAAAAGAAAAAATACGTGTCCAATATTTTTTTATAATCTAAAATACGGACTAAATAAAATGTAATTATTTTGACCCTGAAAACTACCCTATTGCAGCACAACTTACCAGGTCCAACTGTATTTTTGAACCATGCAGAGACACTCTCAAATATACACATAAAATTATATCCTAATCGGTCTAGACGTTTGACAAACACATACAAAAAAATTATAGATATATAAAAAGCTATTTATTTTTGTAACCAATGAGATAGTGATACAAAAACTAGTCTGAGAATGACATCAGGTGTCAATGTCAAGTTATTTTCTATCAAACTGTTAATATTATGTTGTATCATTTGGCAGGTGCTAACAAAAGAGAAGCGCCGCAAGCGCCGCGCGTCGTCTGATGAAGACGTCGGCGCCGACGATGCCGAGCCCGCCGCGCCACGCGCTAAGAAGTCGAGGAGAACGGTCATTACTATATTATTTTAGTACTTATTATCATCATCATTATTTCAGCTGCTCTACGTCCGCGTGTCGCCACATGAATAGTCTCCTGTGCGTCCCGCAGCCGTGGCATTCCCACGGCTTTCACCAGGTCGTCGGTCCACCTAGTGGGAGGCCGCGCCAATGCACCTGTACTTATTGATACACCATTTGAAATAAAATTAGACATTTAACTTTTTTCTGTACGTTCAACCAATTTTGACTTCTTTTCCATAGGATGGCATTAAAAACAAAAAAGTAGTTACAATACCAACTACGTACTGTAGTTGACATTTGTCATGCCACCAATGCTATAAAGGTCACAATCGGTTGAACAGACAGTAAAAAAGGTTTGTTAAAAATCCAGGCACATCATCATCATTTCAATCATTACACATAGAACCCCAAGCGTCGCCACAACGACCGATCCTGTGCGTCTCTCATTACCGCGACTCCCGAATAGAATGGAAGCTAGAATATATAGAATCCAGGCACACAGTAGCTAATTACCTGCTTCGTGTGTTTCAAATATCTTGAATAGATATGTTTTTTTTTTTAATAGGTAATCCACAAATTAAGAATTCGACTGTGTTCTCTCTCCAGGAAGGTGCTCAAGGTGAAGATCCATACGCCTTCTCATCTGACGAAGAGGCTGAGCCTGTCCTCAGAGCCGCGCACTCGTCGGCGCCCGAGCCCACGCAGCGCACCACGAGAGCTTCGCAGAAGACTATAGACACCAACCGGTAAGCATCAGTAGAACCATGGTTCAGCAGCAAAGGTCTTTGAGGCAACCTTCAGAGTTGCCGGGATAAACTAGACTTGAAGCAGCTAGAGCAGAAGGAACAGCCACAGGGTGCAATTACAAGGGGAAGGGAAATCAGAGAGGCTCAAAGCCTCCCTGGACTTGGAATTTCATAGATATGAAATAGGGTCAGATATAGATATGGCTACGGATATAAGAATAATATACCGGTTTAAGATATGATTATGGAAATCAAATTATTTCGGTTGATCCGCTAGTTTCGGTTACGGATAGAAGAATATTAAAATTATACAAACAGCAAGATTTGACTTTTGTTTCTAGTTTAGATTTTTGTTTGGCCGGGAAAAACAAACAAACCTGTCGTAACCGGTGATTTACTGCCCGCCTTTATCCGAAACTGTTCGATATCGTTTTATTTGGGATATCCAATGCCAAAAAAATGCAATGGAATTTTGTTTGGTAGAGAATACCTTGTTGAATTCATTCCGTATATACCACTACTGTACATGAAGTTTAAATAAATAAATAGATACGGTTTAGAGCTTCCCTCTCCTAGAGGCCTGAGTCCCAACAGTAGAAATATTATTAGGCCGACTATGCTATGTTATACGATTACAATTAAAATAAAACAGGAACCTTGCTGGTCGAAATTCTAATGTTCTAAGTGCTAGTACTGAGCTTAGGTGGGGTTATAGCACCAACTACTTCAACACCAGTATACCTTCAATTCCTTTTCATAATCCCCAGATTGAGCCAGTTCAAGTCGGCGCTGCAGCAACTGTTCCGCGAGGAGCGCGCCAACTCGCTGCCGCTGTCGCGCGTGACGTCATACGTCAACGACAAGTACTCGCACGAGACCTTCGACGACGGAGAGATACACGCCGCGCTGCACAAGATGACGCAGGACAACCAAGTCATGATGGCCGACGATATCGTGTTCTTGATTTAAACACCATGTTTTTGTGGATATCATGTAGATAGATTTGTGAGATTTGTCACAGTACTGTCGATTTGTGTGACAAAATACATGGAGCCTCAACATTGCATGGATAAGATCAAAGATGAAAACTACAGGACATTGAACTCTACTTTTTTAGTATTTTGTTTTTAGTGTATGAGAACATTATTAAATCAAGGTAATGGTATTTGTTGAAATTGGTTATTCTACTTTATTGAACTTAGTCAAATTCTGACTGTTACTATAGTTGGAGATTTATAACTATAGTTCTATACTTAACCTCTCGAGTGCCGTAATTAGAGACACAATTAAAAAGCCATTGTGTCTCGCGTGGATCCACGTTTAGACACACAACGGGTTAAGGCTAAACTAGTCACGGGCTCGAACTCACTAATGGGTGTTCCCAAAAGGCGCGCTGTCTCATCAGCTGACATCGTGACCGACAGAGATAGTATCAGTGAAGCTATTAGCAGCAGAGCAGTTAGACGTTAGTCTATACGCATAGTTTTTTCGCAGGCACATAAAACAGTTCAAAACTGAAACAACTTTAGAACGTGCGTAAAAAAATACGAGTACCGACTTCGTTTTGAAGATTTTACACGATTTTCGCTACTTTTTTACACCCAAAGTTGCGTTAAAATCAAGTAAAACGAAACTTTCTTGGATCGGTAACTTTTTAAGGGCATTTTTTTTTTGTTCTCTGTTCCCGCACAGGCAAAATTAATAATAAGATAAGACGATATCATGTTTAATTTTGGATGTACAATATCAATCAGTGGAACTCATCCCCCGCCCCACTCTCGTAATTGGTATGGGAAAAAATATTGACTACAGTTCCGCAGACACCATTTCTTTGAATTAATAATGCTCCAAGTACACTAAAAATAAATGAAACTAAATATTTTGAGTATGTAGAACCTACCATTAGAGCCTATGTTTTTAGGAGTAATAACACTGTTTTGTGTATTGGAGCTTCTCAAAGTTACACGGAATAACATGGAGAAGCTCCAATACTGACCTCTACTATTAGAGGTCAGTGAGCTACAATTTATTCTGGCTTGCCATATTAAAATTGAAATCATGGACTTTTGTGTATACTGATTACATCACTGTCTACCATTTTAAATACCAAGCAGGTCTAGGTAATTTCTTAATTATGTTTTATTGAAGTAAAAAACCATTTGATAGTACTAAGATCATCACTAATTGTAATTCCCGCCTATTGTAAGTAATTAAGACGATTATTTTTGTATTCTCATATCCACTGTTCGTGTTACTGTTACAATATTGTTATAGTTATAAGTGTCACAATATCGATAGGGAAAGTGCCTTTAAATTATGTGATTCATAAATCGAGGTAAACGATGATTGACAAACAAAATAAAGCATCTGATTATCAATATTTTGTATTATTTAAATATATATAATCCTTAACACTAGTTAACCACCAACGTCGGATATATTCGATGAACACTCCACCGCACACGCCACTCCACCGCACACGCCACTCCACCCCACACGCCACTCCACCCCACACGCCACTCAACCGCACACGCCACTCAACCTCACACGCCACTCCACCACACACGCCACTCCACCCCACACGCCACTCCACCGCACACGCCACTCCACCGCACACGCCACTCCACCGCACACGCCACTCCACCGCACACGCCACTCCACCGCACACGCCACTCCACCGCACACGCCACTCCACCGCACACGCCACTCCACCGCACACGCCACTCCACCGCACACGCCACTCCACCGCACACGCCACTCCACCGCACACGCCACTCCTCCACTAGAGTACCCAGTTGCAAACACACGACCCTTGCCAATAGAACAAGACAACACTCGTTGAACCAATCCGACGCACAGTTAAAGGGTTTAACGACTTTCTATCCTTTGCCTTTCTATGTCGTCGACTTCCTATTTCCGGACTTATTCCTGCCCTTGTCTTGCTTGCTCCTGCTATAATGCTATCATTGGAACTTTTCATTATTAGGGTTCCGTACCTCAAAAGGAAAAAACGGAACCCTTATAGGATCACTTTATTGTCCGTCCGTCTGTCTGTCTGTCAAGACCCTTTATCTCGGGAACGCGTGGAGGTATCGAGTTGAAATTATAACCATTTATACGTACTCAGGTCTGCTGACTCTTAAAGCTGTAAAGAGTATTAATACGGTACTTGCCGTTGACCTTGAATCCTGTTTGGCCTATGGCAAGGTCTTATAGCGCAAGTAAAGGAATAAATCTGAAAACTGTAAAATTGTTACGTCACAATTTTTTTTTTGCTATTCCGAAGTCTTCCAAGACTATTCCGGAATTGAACTATTTTCATAGGTAAGTTCGTACAGAACCCTCAGGGCGCGACTCGGACTCGCACTTGCCCATTTTTTTTTATCAAGTCGCTTTTCCTTGTTCTCTTGAAAACAAATCTGAAAATAACATGGTACTGAAGGCGGATCGTGTCACTTATATTTTACGACACTCGTTTTTCTTCATAAACGCCTACTCGAAGGCGTATCGCAATGCTCAAGCTGCTGTACTGCAGTCACTTTTTATTTTTGTTATTTACTTGGGTTGGTTTACCCACATAATGTTTTTAAGATAATTATACATTTTTACAGTCACTAGAGCAAGTCGCATATTTAATGTTAATAATACCTGGAACGCAAAATGGAACTATCAAACCTGGACGGGGAGTTTTTAACAACATTTACTTCGTCCGGATTGAAAAAGAGCGTATCTCAAATCATTATCAACACACCTGTGCCGACCAAATTTGCTGCGTCATTCAGAAGAGATTGGAATTTTTTGTGGTATACGTTAGTACTTATTCTTATCTATGGTGGTAGGTATAGCTACAAAAAGGCATATTTTCATTAAAGTCCTAAGTTACCCGTGTATTATCAGGTTAGTAGGTACCAAAAGTTATTGTCGTTTTCATTTGTGACTGATAAATTGTTAAAATTTTCGACTGGTCAGTTAAGTGTTTTTTTTGTTCATTTCCTAAACCATTATTTATACATTTTTTAAAAGTTATTCGAAGTAACAGCATTATTTTGCTTAGTAGTTTGGGACCTTCTTTGGGAGCGGTTCGACAACAAACACCTGCTAATCCCAAGTCATATTTCAGCCTTAGTGAAGTTAAAAACTTTACTTGATATTGTCCCGCCTTTCAGTCTACGAGTTAATTAAATGAACGTGTATAAAACATATATCCGCTCGCTGCAGCTGATAGGTATATACCTATTCGCCAGCTTGGCTTGCCCTCACGTGCGAGACGAGCAAAGGACGTGTCCGTGCACAGTGCGAACTATTGTCGACGTCCCTCGCACCGTGAGGAACGACGTCATCTCGTGGGACATCAAGATTGAGAGTGAGCTTTGATGTCTAATTCTGCGCCCGTCTTGTGTCCAAAAGTTCGCGTGTGCCGTCCTCGCTTCTGCTTGGTCCCATGTTAAGTTGTCAAACACATAGCGCCCTGGCATGCGCGGTCAACCGAGACGCGCGACCACACATTTGTGCATTTAACTAATAATATTACAAGTCCTCAAGAACTAAGGGTTCTTCAAACAATAAAATTAGATAATAAAAGAAAGATCAAGATTTTTTCATAGATTTATTAAACGTTATAAATAGGGAATGCAAACCGGTTAACCCGAAAACCGAAAAACCGGTTTTTCGGCATATTTTTAATGATTAAAATAACCGGTTTTTTTTTTCAAGTAACCGGTTTTTTCGAGTTTTTTTTTATTACTTTCAAATGACACTATTTTTAAGCAAACATAATTTTAAAGCACTGTTGAGGCTTGATATCAGTCGTAGGTTTGTTTATAAATATTTATGTACCATAGTGATAGCTATACCAATTGTACAGTTCTTCTGTTTACGATCATTAAAAATCCAGGCTGGCCGCGTGTTGTGACAACAGACAGTGAATGCTGTCAGGGCCAGAATTAAAATCTCGTAAGGACACCAAAATTATTATTCGCAGATGGAATACCCACCGTTGTTACTCATCATAACATCAACATCACCAAGGTTCATTTTCGTGAAAATGGGCTACTCTAATTTCAGCTAAAGAGTATCAAGATACTATCCTAAACGCCATAGCAAAGCCTCTTAAAGCCTCTCTCTTTTTGATAAAATACTAGGGGTTTTTCCACAAGACTCAGCTTCCGGTCACAAGGCACGCACTACCCAGGCTTAATGCCTTGCAGCGAGTGTTTCGGATTTCATTAAGGCTGATGATTGACCTTTGGCTAGCCCAGACCTCAACACGTGAGAGTCGTACCGGGTGGCGGTCGCTCTAGCGACACGCGGGGTTGCGATAGTCGTTGGTAGGATCCAGGAGTTGGGACTCGAAGTGGTGCTACACAAATCCGAGGCTATGTGCTTTCACGGCCCTTGGAACACGCCACCATCAGGGTCCCAACTAACGGTAGGAAGAGTTCACATCGGCGTCGGGTCGACGATGAAGTACCTGGGACTCGTCCTCGACAGACGGTGGAATTTCGGGGAGCATTTCCGACGTCTGGCTCCCAAACTCAACCGGACGAGGGCTGCACTCAAGCGGCTCCTGCCCAACTTTGGGGGTCCAGATGCCTCCTACCGGAGGCTCTACGCGGGGATCGTTCGATCCATGGCCTTCTACGGGGCGCCGGTGTGGGCGCCGTCGCTGCAAACGCGACCGGCGGTCATGCGGAACGCCTGCCAGAGGGTCATGGCAATACGGATGGTGCGGGGATACCCCACGGTTTCCCGCGAAGCGGCGAGCCTTTTTGCTGGCCTACCACTGTGGGATCTGGAGGCAACAGTTCTTGCACACATGCACGATTTGCGCGTGGAGATGCAACGCCAGGGTGAGTGTCCGCTGCCGAGACAGGTCACGGCATGGCGAACAGAGCTCTGGCAGGATCTCACGGTGACATGGCGTCAGCGACTGTCGCAACCCAGTGCTGGACACGCCACAATTATGGCGGTAAGTCCCCTCTTTGAGGCGTGGCTGGAAAGGTCCTTACCTTCCGCATAACGCAGGTCTTCACCGGACATGGCACGTTCGGGAGGTACCTGTTCCAGATTAAAGCGGAAGTGACAACCGGGTGTCGCCATTGTGCGGAATGCCCGGAGGACACGGTGGAGCACACAGTCGAGGTGTGCCCTGCTTCGGCGGAGCATCGCCGTGCCCTCGTGGGGGCGATCGGCGGCGGAGACCTTTCGCGCCGGGCCTTGGTTGAGGCCATGGTCCGGAGCGTGGAGGAGTGCCAGGCGGTCGCCGACTTCTGCGAAGCAGTAATGCTCGCAAAGGAGGAAGCCGACCGCATCAGGCAGCGGCGTTCTTGCCGCCGCCGCCGGGATTCCGATCCCGATTTCCGGCCACCGTAGGCGTGGGCTTTTGCGGCCAGTGAGCAATGAGTAGCTCGCTGTCCGGCCGTCCGGTAACGGTCCGGACCAAGCCCAAGTCGTCGACGGCGCGCACTGTTCCCGCGCGCCTCAAGGAGTTGTCAGCAACAGAAGGGATCCAGCCGGGTCGAAGCCTACTGGGGCTAGGGTTATCCGAAAGGGAACTCGATCCACGGTATGAAGGCTAGAAGGAACAGGGTGGGTCTTTTAGTTAGTAAGAGTCTGACACTATCTCCCGCTCCGCCCAAGAGCGGGGGTTGTCATTGGATGATTTTGCCCACCATAAAAAAAGACCTCAACCCGCGAACTACAAATTGATCTATATAAGAGAGCATGGGCTGCATGTAACAATAATTCAAAATCCTTAAAAATTCTTTACGATCAGCAGTGGACAAATTCCAATGATTACCATGCGTAAACAGATGACGCGTGGCCTAAACGCTTAAAAGCCTGTGTTAAGGTTAATCTACATTAATAGTAATACTCGTATAATAAAGAGGTAAAGTTTTTTTATTTTTGTTTTTATGTTTTTTTGTTTTTAGGAGGTAACCTCCGGAAGTACTGGTCCGATTGCTAAAATTTTTTCACCGATAGAAACCTGCTTTGTTCCTAATTGACATAGGCTATATTTAGGCTATATTTTATGTACGCAGGCGAAGCCGCGGGCAAAAGCTAGTGGTGGATATTTTGAGTAGAAGTATATATTAACTTCTAGCTTAGATTCTCTATGTATGACATCATTCTGAGACATTCGTTTTTATGAAGTTGAGATTTTTTTATTTTTAACAGGATTCATATGAAGTATACAATATATTTTTTTATAGATAAGTGCCAAGATAAGTTTAAAAATATTTATTTTGAAATTTCACAAGCAAAAAAAATTTAAATTTTCACTTAAAAATAAATTTCAAAAAAACTAATTTTAAAACCGGTTACCCGGTTAACCGGTTTTTTTTTTAGAAAAACCGAAAAAAAAACCGGTTTGTAATATTGGTGGTTTTTGCATTCCCTAGTTATAAACATTGAGCATACAACTTTTATCTAGAAGTTTCAAAACAAAAAAAGATGTCTACATAACAAATTAACTAATCACTGAATCGAAGGCCACAAATAGCGTTTACCTAATTTGCTAATTACATGTATTTGTCGGTGTCATATAAAACCAAGTACAATACTGATATACATTATAACTTTCGTACTGTTCGTTACTTTCCCATATTATAAATAAGAATACTTATTTCAAAATGCAGGAGTCTACGACTTCCTGTTCGGAAGTTGTAGACTCCAGCATTTTGCTAACGCCAACTCTTTATAATGTGGGCAATGGTGCGGTTACCTCCAGTGAGTGTCGCTGGCACCAAGTTGATAGCACTAATATGTCAATGAAGAACAGTATCTGGACTGCATATTTGTTCTAAAACATTAAGTGTCCATCCTGTGAAAACCTTGAATTCTATAGGAATGGTGCAGGACCTAATCTTTTTCTTCTTTACAGCCTCCACGGAGAAATGAGTCACCAACAAACAGCGTTGCATCAGAAGCAGTGTCTCCATCAAATAGGTACCACGTCACGAGCAGCGACAACATCAATATCCTCAGTAACGGAATTGGGTACAACCTGCCTAACTATATGAAAATACCTTATCAAAGAAACAGGGACTAATGGATACACGACTCCAAATCCTGGCAAAGAAATTGACTCTCCTCGAAACACCAACGGGCCTGGTGTCTCCATTCAGTACCAAGTCACGAGTAGCGTCAACAACATTAACATCCTGAGTGACAAAATAGTGTACAATCTGCCCAACTACATAAACATAGGTACCTTACCAAAGAAACATAGGACCTAATGGATACAGGACTTTAAAATCCTGGCAAAGAAATTAACTCTCGGTACACCAACGGTTCCAATCATCAACGTACTCATAAGGAAGCGAAGCCTGCCTAGTCAGTTGCCCATCACAACTTAAATCTCAGTTACCAACAAAACAACTGAAGGAATCGAGAAGCAGAAACGTATCAGAACTGCGTTCACATGGTAATATGTGACGTAGCCAGAGCGAGTGTACTCTAGGATCACTATTTAGATAGCGCTCGAAATATTGAAGTAAGTAGCAGACACATTCGCCTAAATGAGCGCATCATCAAGATATGGTTCCAGAACCATCGCATGAAACAGAAGAAAGTCCATGACTGAACACATTTGCCACACTTACACAAGAGTCAGTATCATATCTAGTGCTTCATCAGGAGCTAAGACCGTACCATAACAACCAGAATATGGATAAAAGACATCACTCTCAGATTACAAGCTTAACCCTTTGTGTGTCCGGAACGTGGATCCACGCGAGACACAATAACTTTTTAATTGTGTCTCTAATTACGGCATACCAAAGGTTAAATCAAACAAAAGCGTAAACGTACCATGCGTCTTCACTAGTCAATAAGCAGAAGTTTCAGAAAATATCTTCAAAACAATACATCAACAGTGAAGAGATACTCGTGATCGAAAACAAATTACAACTCAATGATAAGATCAGAATCGTCGACTAAAAGTCAAAAGCATGCAAGACTAGGATTCTGAGGAACAAGAAGAAACTTCAAATGAAGCAAAAAGAAGTTCCAAAGTCATTGCTCGTCTAGGTTCAGTAGAATCTGAAATCAGAGAAAGGACTGATGAAACTGGTATCGCTACTTTTGATGATGGAGTCATTGATGACTTCTTAACAAAAAGTAGTGTAGATGTTTCAGTCGAAGAACTAGTAGAAACTGATAGTAATCCAGTTTAAGAATCTATGTCACCAGATAGTGTTAGCAATAGTAATGCAGAAGCAAGTTGCAATGCTAATAATTTATAAAGTTATAAATAGTTCCCAGTCATTGCTCGACTGGATTCAGTAAACTGCAAATCAGCAACAAAACTGTTGAAAAAAGCTTCGTGCTATTATGACGGAGTCATGGGAGACTCGGTAATCGTCATTGATGATTTCTGAACAAAAAATAGTGAAGATGTTCTAGTTGAAAACATCGTAAGTGATAGTAGTCCATTTTATAAATCTACTAGCTTTTGCCCGCGACTTCGGGACTTCGTTCGCGTACATAAAATATAGCCTATGTCGTTATAACGGTGAAAAAATTTTTTCCTGAGTTGAGCTGCACGCATACTGACAAATGCTTGCACTGACTGGACAGGTCCACTTAGAACTGTGTGGTTCTTTCTTCAAAAGACCATCTCAGGCTCAATCTGCACGGTTCTCATATGATTTGACCATTGCATGTTTTGCTTTAAAAGAGAGACTTGACTTTAAAAGAGACTTTGACCCCTGAGTTTGTTTCGGTGTTTCTTCTCAGGGTAGTCAGTTAGGAAACACCGGCCTCATCTAGAATTAATTGACAAAAAAAAAAAAAAAATTGACGTGTAAAAGTGTTTTTATAAAACCTACTTGCAAAATAAAGATCATTTATCATTTAATCGGACCAGTACTTCCAGAGATTACCTCCTACAAACAAAAAAAAAAAAAAAAACTTTATCTCTTAATTATATTAGTGTATATTTCACTAGTCAGTAAAAGTGATAGTAAAGAAGATAGTTCTGTATATTGGATACCATCAGAACCAATCAATCTCTGCAAAGACTCTTTGATTTACAAGCTATGCTGTCAAAGTAACTGTGACTATGTTAATTATCTAGATGTATTCACAAGCCAACAGATGATCAGACAACAGCAAGTGTACTGTAGAACCTGCTACTTACAGATAGCGCTCGAAGGATTGAACTGCAGAAATCCTCCGCTTAAACGACTGCACCATCGAGGTATGGAACAACTTCGATACTAGTGACGAGTCTAACGTTCTCGATGCTTGTGACGAGTCTAACGCTCTGGATGCTAGTGACAAGTCTACCGCCCTCTATGCCAGCGACGAATCTACCACCCTCGATGCTAGTGACGAGTCTACCACCCTCGATGCCAGCGACGAGTCTACCACCCTCGATGCTAGTGACGAGTCTACCACCCTCGATGCCAGTGACGAGTCTATCACCCTCGATGCCAGCGACGAGTCTACCACCCTCGATGCCAGTGACGAGTCTACCACCCTCGATGCCAGTGACGAGTCTACCACCCTCGATGCCAGTGACGAGTCTACCACCCTCGATGCCAGTGACGAGTGTATCACCCTCGATGCCAGTGATGAGTCTACCACCCTCGATGCTAGTGACGAGTCTACCACCCTCGATGCCAGTGACGAGTCTACCACCCTCGATGCCAGTGACGAGTCTACCACCCTCGATGCCAGTGACGAGTCTACCACCCTCGATGCCAGTGACGAGTCTACCACCCTCGATGCCAGTGACGAGTCTACCACCCTCGGTGCTAGTGACGAGTCTACCACCCTCGATGCTAGTGACGAGTCTACCATCCTGATGTTATTGACGAGTCTACTGTTAAAATCGTCTATGTCTTATGTCTGAGTATAATTTCCGCACTTAGTCCTATGCGGACCATTGCACGAGATGGAAAAAAAAAGTACTACTATAGTAGTACTAATAGTACTAGTAGTATTTCGTCTTACCCTAAACCCTATTTATTAAATGTCTATTTCATGAAAAAGTTGTTCGTCGGGTTACCTAAGATTTGTATTTCGTTGGTTACCTAGGTGTTTTCAGCTTTAGACGATTATTTTTGTATTTTCATATCCATTGTTGGTGTTACTGCTAAAATATTACTTTAGGCTTAAGTGTCTACAATATCAATAATAACCTTTCGAATACCGTAATTAGAGACACAATTGAAAGACAATGAGAGAGCGAATGCGCGCATTCGTTTGGGGTTTAATGAATTAAATTGCCTTTAAATTCTGTGACCCATAAATCGAGGCAAACGATGATTGACCAGCAAAATAAAGCATCTGATTTTGGTAAACAAATATTTTCTATCATTTAAACATATAATCCTTAACACTAGTTACTTAAAGGTCACTTTCTTCCTTTCTTTCCTTTGCCTTTGCTATGTCCTTGACTTCCTTTTCCGGACTTGTTCACCTTCCCACCAAAAACTTTTTTTTGTTTATGAAAAGGTCTCTGCTCTTCATTTCCATCTCTCTGGAATTTTCTCCCACCTTGGTTGGTATTATTGAACTTCCTGCCACCGCCCTGGTTGTCCTTGAAAGGCCTCTTGCCGCCTTGTCTGTTTTGCTTGCTGGGGTCCTGCTTTCCTTGAAACTTCTTCATTATTTTTTTATCAAGTCGCATTTTCTTGAGGCCTCTTGGACTGTTTTCGTCACCTTTCCGTTTTTTTGGGTTTCTTGAGAACAGATCTAGAAAATAAAAGTGTTGAATATAGTACAAGAAAAGGCTGGGATCGTGGCACTTATCTTCGCGCCTGAGATAATATTAAACACCGAAAACGTAAATGCGAAAATGGGAACCACAAGTGGCAGAGCCGAGCCCACGCTCGCATTTTTGTAATTCCGCACAGAAATCGACCCGACAGTTGATTTCGAGTTGTTCTAACCTCGTGGAGAACTCTAATACCGCGATGCAGGATTTCGAATTCTTAGTTTCTATGTTGCGTCATAAATGTCGCTACAGGTGGTACTCTGGACTGGCGCTACTGGTTAGATATTTTTTATTTATGATATAAGATATAGAGCTAGCGCAAAATAAGTTGGCGCGTGGCCGAAATTGGAAACTAATCGTTTGACGTTTATGTCATGTGTCAGGAGAATGTGTTGTGTTCTGTGTTTTTTATCGTTTCTAAAATAGTCGTCATTATTACACCAAAACTGATTAAAAGTACTAGCAGGGATATTATCTTGGATGTCAAACGTGTTTGTGAAGAGAAATGAGAAAATATTGGGCATACGGTACTATTTTCCAAAATTAGACCCATTTGTCAAATCATTTTTCGGGTGACCATCACAGTAAAATTTTCCTAAATATGCGTACCCGAGTGGTACCTAGCAAGTCAACAAAGTTTGTTGAAAATGGACTGCTACTATGTGTTTAAATCTTAATCAAGTGACTATCATGACCACAGAACAGAAAATACAGGTAGAAGTGCCCCTATCCTGGCAAAGCACGGGAACTAGTGTCGCCAAACTCACACTTTTGTATATTAAATTGTCCATTACACACATAAAAAACTGTAATATGATTGGCTACAAATTAAAAACTCAACTTTTACTAATCATCTTCTTATTGCTTTGATAAATTAAGTCTTATTACAACAAGTGAAAGTTGTTATTATTTGACATGACACATACAATAAAGATGTTTTTCGTCTTATAACCAATTTACAACGAGTTCAGCTACTCCACGCTAGATGGCGCTGTAACCAATTCATCATTTGTCATTCTATTCAGAACTCTAGTTACTTTGAAATAGATGCCATATTCACCTGCACATGTAATCACTTTTGCTACTCATTTAGAGATGTAGACATATATCGATATTTTAATATCGATGTTACGTAATTTATTCAGGTAAGCAATGTAATAATTTGTTAACATCTTACAAATGCTTAATAATGGATAAGGTTGATTATCTTTAAAATATCAATGTTAAAGAGGTATTTGTATGTAGGGGGGTAATCTTATTTTTAACCGACTTCGAAAAGGAGAAGATTCTATGTTCGACTTAATGTATGTTTTGTTCACCGATATCTCGGTCAATTGTGGACTGACTTTGAAATATATATTTTTTTAATTAAAATGTTCTTAGTAGGTATTGCTTTATCGTTCAAATATCTATATTTGTTTTGTGAAGTTAATGTATTACGGTTAATATTATGTAATATTCAGCCTTTCAAGCGTGAAGAAGTAAAGAAAGTGATTAGCAACCCGCACCTATTTCGGACGGATGCAGGTTACGTGTTGTTAAAACCTCGTGATTTATGTGCAATCTTAGTTAAATATTTATAAATTATACACATGAAAAGTCCGACACAAATTTTCTGAATGATGGTGCCAGCCATGAAATAAATAGTTAGAAATAAATAAAAATTATCGATACCGACCTACTTTACGGATGTGTCCCATCCCTAATTGAGTAGCGTCGAAGTTACTAGAATTTATGTTATGATTTTGTAGATGACGGCCAAGTGTATTTAGACTTTGTAATTATGACTATAAGGTTATTTATAGTTTGCATTAAAGTCATAAAATGTGGTATTTTCATTTAAAATCAATTTTATTAAAAATTAACAAAGTTTAGTGCTTAACGATGATACGATACACCTCCACAAGATACATTTTTTTTCTGCTTTCGTTTTTGCAGGTCAAAACCGAAAAACCAGGCATAATTTGTAATATTTCGCGTATTTCTGAGAGAACCAATCGCGACAAGTGTCTGACGGTGAATAAGCTAAATGTTGCGCATCTCGACCTAATGTTGACACGCGCGCGATATCTGAGGGGCACTTCCTCTACTTTTCTTTATTCCGTGATCATGACGATATGAATTCTGCAAACTTCATACATGAAAGAATAAACATCCATGATTTACAAAGTTTTCAAGACTTTCTTTTTAAATTAAATTACTTATGCAAATGAAAATAACCTATAGTCAATTTGTTTAGAGTTTAGGTACTAGCTGAAAATTTTGACATGTTTCTGTACCTAAAAATACTTCTTTTTTTTTAGATAAATTACAAAAAATAATGATAGCTACATTGTTTACTAATCTATATTTTTAGAAAACCTGAATGTATTATAATATATATAAGGTATATTATTGAGGATTTTCGAAATAAACCACAAATTGTTTCTCTGAAAACAAAGGTTTGTTTTATTCAACATGCTTTTACAGTATAACAATTATCGTTTAACTAAAATTACACTTTTATCTCACCTGAAAACAAAGAAACGACATTTAAAGCTCACTAATATCGCCTCCTCAATTATATCCCTTTAATTATCTCTCTACAAGTTTTTTATAACAATAAAATGCACAAAATAATCTAAACATCATCTGTCATTGAATGATACGTCACCCCGTATTCACAGCTTAAAAATTAAATTAATGAAATGTCATTTCCAAGGAGGTCATTTCATTACATCTCCCCCCCATAGGAACGAAAATTCTAAATAATATAATACAAACAATGCACCTGCAAGCTATCTTTATACCTACTCGTTTTCTTCTACTTCATCTTCTGCCGTAACAGGTTGTAATTTTGTTATGTGGAATAAAGTTGATTCTGTTTTTCTGTTGCCAGTGTCAATCTTATAAATGGAGTTCGATATTTTCTCTATTATCTTGAAAGGGCCTATTTTTAATTCGTCTAATTTTTTCCTGTTCAGTCTATTTCCATTTTCTACATATACACTGTCTCCTATCTCGAACTCTTGTATTTTCCTATTTCTATCAAATACCTTCTTGTTGTACTTGTGAGATTTTATTGTATTCTCCAATGCTAATCTTCTATCAGCAATCCACTTGTCTTCCTTTTCTATTGTTTTAATTTCATTTGGTAATATACTGACATTTGTACCATCCAGTAAGTATTTTGGTGCAAAACCTGTAACAGAATGGTCTGTTTCATTATATTTCTGTACACATTCTCTTGCTACTGTTGTCCATGTTCTCTTATTATTTTTCTCATTTATTTTACATCTTATTTTATTTACTATTGTTTGGTTTAATCTTTCGTTCAAGCCGTTCGAAAATGGCGTATTCACAGCTGTAAATATTAGTTTGATGTTATTCTCCTGCAAATACTGTTTAAATTCTTTTGAATTGATGCCTGGATATTGGTCTGTCAGAATTATTCCAATCTCATCTGTCTCGAGTACTTTCTTTGTTAGTTTTATAAAGTCACTTGCGTTCTGTGTTTTTGAAGTCACAATAAACGCATATCTTGTGTAGTGGTCTACTAAAAGGTGTAAGTATTTTTTTGTTGACCTAGATCCTCCAAAGCCACCTATAGTATCCATTGACATTATCTCAAATGGTTTTGTTGCTGGTCCCAGTTGTGACATTAACCCAAATTTTCCTTGACATCTTGATTTATTTTTTATGCATATTTTGCATGTTTTACAAATATTTATGATATTTTTTGTTAGATTTTTAGCTGTATATAGTGGACTTATTTTTTTTCTGTAATTGTCTGATTCCAATATGGCATAAATCTTCATGCACCTTTTTTATAATTTTTTTACTAAAACTTCTGAGAGTATAATCTTTTCAAGTTTCTTTATTTTTTTATAATAGATTTTATTTTTATGTAGTAGATTTGTGATGATGTTTCTTTTCTTTTATTGTTTCATTTTTTTCTTGGTCTTCAACTATATCTTTTATTTGTATTAAATTAACTATTTTTAATAGTTCCTCCTTGTTATCTTCTGATTCTAATACAGGGTTTCGGCTCAAACAGTCTGCTTCTATATTTTCTTTACCAGGTATATATTTTACTGTAAAGTCATATTGAGATAGGTAATATGTGAGGTCACCCAATTCTTCATCTGTCCTGCATTTAATATTCATGTTCTCTAGAGGTTTGTGGTCTTTTACTACAGTATCTATTTACTAATAAATCTATGTGAGCTTCATAATCTCTAACTGTTCCTATATCATACTTGTCCTTTGCAAAAATTGTTTTATATTCCTTTATTATTTTCTCGATCTCAATTTTCTTTTCATTATCTAAATGGTCTGTCATACTTACAAACTCTTCTGTTTCTATGTGTTCATTAAAATTTATTGCTAATGTTTTTATATTCTTTTCTTCATTTCTGTTATCTTTAGACATTTCATCTATTTTATTTGTTCTTATCTTTTGTTCTATCCGCAAGTCCTCGTTTTGGGTTAGTTTGAATTTCTTTATCATATCCAATCCGATTATAAAATCATCAAAATATTCATTTTCTACTATGTATACATCCACTTCTTCTTCTAAATCAAATATTTTTATTTTTATTGTTATCAAGCCATCTGTTTTTTTCACACCATTAACCGTTTTCATATATGCTATATTCTCATTGTCCTTTTTTTCTTTTATTTTAATCAGTCTTGAATTTATTAAAGAGATCTGTGAGCCTGAATCATAAATGCCGCTCACTTCTAGTTTATTTTCTAATAAGAGCTTGATTTTGATTAATGGTGTACTTACTCGTTTTTTTTTCTCAGTATTTATATCTACTTCAATAATAGAGTTGTTATTTACATTTCTGGGTTTAAAAACTTTTTCAGATTCATTTTTATTTTTCTTGAACCAACATGACTCTTCCGGATGATATCTAATTCCTTTGTCCAAAGATTCACAAGTGTTACATGGCTTCTTCTCATTAGTTTTATTTTTATAAAGGAATGTACGACTCTTTATTGTACTTGAGTTTTTCTTGTACATCATACCTTCATATTTTCTTATCTCATTGAACAAATCAGTAGTGTCATTGAGTTCATCTCTGTTTAACCTATTTAAGATAAACCCAGGTAAACCTGTTGCAATAAGATCTATCATTGTTTTGGAGTCTATCGATTTGTTTATGTCTAGCATAAGCCTTTCTTTTCTAATAGCGTAATCAATTAGTAGTCCTTCTTTATATCTAAATGCGAGAGCATATGTAACTATGTCCCATCCTCGGTTTTTAAAAGTTTCTAAAAATTTGTCTTTCCATTCATTCCATTCAGCTTTTATTGTTAGTTTTATGGCCATCGAGCTATACCAATCCAAACAAGATTTTTCTAAAAATAATCTCAATATATCTATTTTTGTTTCATCTTTTGATATATTAAAGCGCTCACACTCCTTTTCAAAATTCTCAATCCATTGCATTGCATTAGGGTTCTTGCTTGTGAATTTTTCAATAATAAATTTCTCTGAAATATGTTTTAGGTTATGTTGATTTTCTTTCTTTGTAGTAGTTTCTATTAATTTTTCCAAGATATGTTGCAAATTGTCGTTTTTGTCTATAGGTTGTTTTGTGCTCATTTCTTCTAAATATTGATCTAAAAATTGCATATTACCTTCCTCATCTCTATATGTTTTCTTAAGATCTTCATCCAATTTTATCCATATTTTTCTACTTTGATACCTTTTCTTTATACTATTTTTTATTTTTGAGAAAGTATTCATTTTGACAATATATGTATGATGAATCACCGGCTTCAGCTCATCAGGTAAAACATAACATTTTCCTTCTTCTGTAGATATTGAGGTTATGGCTAATACACTTGATTTGCCATCATTTGAAGCTATCATCGTAAACTCAAATTGCAGCCGGTCCATCTTCTTTTAGTTAACAAAAATGTCGTTTTATAAGGTATATTGTTGAGGATTTTCGAAATAAACCACAAATTGTTTCTCTGAAAACAAAGGTTTGTTTTATTCAACATGCTTTTACAGTATAACAATTATCGTTTAACTAAAATTACACTTTTATCTCACCTGAAAACAAAGAAACGACATTTAAAGCTCACTAATATCGCCTTTTTTTTTTTTTTTTTTAATTTGTATAAACTAATGCTTGACTGCGATCCCACCTGATGGTAAGCAGTGATGCAATCGTTGATGGTGAGGCGCACTAGTTTATTAAGAGCCTATTCACTCTTGCCTTAAAGACACCTAAATTATAATCAGACGGGAAGACCGCAGCAGGCAAATTGTTCCAGTCCCTCGATGTACGTGGTATAAACGACGAAGCGAAACGCTTGGTCCGGATCGTAGAGGTTTCAACAACATTAGGGTGGATACTCGCCGTTCGTCGGCTTGTCCGATGGTAGAAGTGAGATGGTGGAATTAAGTCATGTAATTCCTGCGCACACTCTCCAAAGTGCATCCTGTAAAACACCGAAAGGCTGGCTACCCTTCGCCTATGCTCAAGACTCTGTAGATTGGACTCAACCAGATCTGGATCGCCAATTAGTCTCTTCGCACGCCTTTCCACAGAGTCCAAAGCTGCCAGGTGGCATTTTGCAGCACCAGCCCATATGTGGCTGCAGTACTCCATACACGAACGGACTTGTGCTTTGTATAGCATTAGAAGCTGTCCCGGTGTGAAGTACCGCCGGACCTTTGCAAGAACGCCTAGTTTCCTAGCAGCTACCTTGGCTTTGGACTCAATGAACCGCCCAAAGTTAAGGTCCGAGGGAATTTCAACCCCCAAGAGCTGAAGGCGGTCGGTGTACTCCAGGGATAAATTCTGAAAAGTAGGAGCCAAGGTGAACGGGCTCCTTTTAGCGGTGAACAGACACGCTTGCGTTTTGGAGGCGTTAAATCCCACCACATTGGCTTTACCCCACTTGGAGACTGCCTGAAGTGAGATATTTGTACGCTCTACCATAGCCTCTCTTTCGGATCGGATTAGCTCCTTACTAGCCCGAGCACTAGGCAGGTATCTCTCTACAACTGTGCTATCATCTGCATACCCATAGATACCGGGCATCAGCAGATCGTTGATATGCAGTAGGAATAGAGTTGCAGAGAGAACAGACCCCTGAGGAACCCCGGCATTAGTCGTCATGGGTTCTGATGAGCATCCATCGACAACAACTCGGAGAGACCGTTCACTCAGGAAGTCTTTTACCCAGTTAATCAGACCAGGGGAAATGCCGTACGCTGGAAGCTTACTCAAAAGGCTAGCGTGCCATACCCTGTCGAAGGCCTTCGAGACGTCTAAGGAAACGGCAATCGCTTCCCCATTCCTCTCGAGGGTCTCGCCCCACAAGTGGGTGGCATACACTAGTAGTTCCCCAGTAGACCGATTGCGACGAAATCCGTACTGTCGGTCACTAAGGAGATCGTTACCTTCCAGGTATGCCATGAGGCGCGAGTTCAATACACGCTCCATAATCTTGCATAGTATGGAGGTTATTGAAATCGGCCGATAGTTGGCGGGATCGGCACGACTGCCCTTTTTGGGCACGGGTTGCACGTTGGCAAGCTTCCAGGACTTGGGCACTAAACCAGTCCTAAATGAGAGGCGATACAAGCGTGTCAATACAGGAGACAACTCAGGCGCACAAGCCTTGAGAACAATGGCAGGTATACCATCTGGTCCACTAGCTTTGTTCACGTCTAGATGACACAGTGCTCTCAGAACTTCTTTGCTCCTTATGCGAACCTCAGGCATCGAAGTGTCGCAGTGAGGTAGAGTCGGTGGAGTAGCACTGCCAGTATCAAGACGAGAATTATGGGCGAAGAGAGATGCAAAGAGATCTGCTTTCTCTCTCGCCGTATGAGCCAGTGTTCCATCAGGTTTAGCCAGCGGAGGCAGTGAGGGCCGACAGAAGTTCGCTTCGACCGACTTGGCGAGGGACCAGAATGCTCTGCTGCCGGACGGCTGAGCAGAGAGTTTTGTGCCAATATGGGTGATGCGGTCGAAGCGAGCCTTCCTTAATGCCTTCTTGTAGGACTTAGCAGCAAGGTTGAAGATTCTCTTCTTTGAGCTCAGATCCGGAGCTTTGCAGTCACGAGCCTCAACCCAGGCAAGATACGCCGAATGCTTACGCTGTTCAGCTTCAACGCAATCGGCGTTGAACCATGGGCGAGCTGAGCCACCGGTGGGTACGTCACGATAAGGTATGAAATACTCCATAGCTTGACGTATCACATCGGATATAGCGTCTGCACAACTCGACGGATTCTCGGAAGAGAAGCAGACCTGCTGCCAAGGATAAGACGCAAAGAAATGCCTCCTCAATTATATCCCTTTAATTATCTCTCTACAAGTTTTTTATAACAATAAAATGCACAAAATAATCTAAACATCATCTGTCATTGAATGATACGTCACCCCGTATTCACAGCTTAAAAATTAAATTAATGAAATGTCATTTCCAAGGAGGTCATTTCATTACATATATGTTATGAAACATATTTCCCATTTTTAAACACATATTTATTTTACAAGACATATCAAAATTGTTTACTTTCTTTTTAATAGGTACTATAAATGTAGTATAGTTAATAAATTCTTTAAGTGTTATGTAAGAGCGTTTTTAATCAATTTTAGGAAAATAGATTTGTTAGGCTGGCAACATTAAGCACGCCCCCAGCTACGCGCCAAGTTATCTTGCTCGCGCTCTACACACCTTTTTCAGGTTCGACGCCGACCTCCTGTCGATAGTAGTCCGCGTCGTCGTCTTCATTGTCTTGATCCATGTCTCCGTGCTGCGACTCCGCATTGGCTAACTCCATCAACCTACAACATGTCAAACCAATTAGCGTTAGCAAATTTTCTATTCTGATCATAGATTATACATAGATAATATAGAAGATAACAGAAAAAAAATAGTTTATTTGGGCAAATTATGAAGTATTCCAACCAATAATTCTCTTTCTTTTTCTTTGTTATAACAAATAAGATATCGTGTTTAGAACCTAAGGAAACCCTTACATCATTATTATTATTATTATTCCTTTATTATCTATTTTAACATGTTAATTACATTTTTAAATATTCCTTAAAAAAAATATTAAAAAAAAACATTTAAAAATATAAAAAATAGTGTCCCACCGGTATCGGGAATAGGGTCCAAGCTACCGGCGGTCAGGGCTCCAGAGAAAGGAACCTCCTGACTATACGGGCCGTGTCCAGAAGTACCGCTTTCTGAATCAAGCCCTTGATCCAGTCGCCTAACGAGAGCCTCCTAAGGTGTTGGTCGAGGCTCTTGGCAATTAAGCCATTGGCTGAAACGACTATCGGTACAATAATCGCTGAATCCACTTCCCACATGTCGACAACCTCGCGAGCCAAGTCAATATACTTGATTTGTTTATCTTTCTCGGCTTTCGCGAGGTTCTCGTCATGCGGAACGGATATGTCAACAATCATTGCACGCCTCTCGCTTCGGTCCACCACCACTATATCAGAATTATTGGCTACAATAGTCCTGTCAGTGATGATGGACCGATCCCAGTACAACGTGATATCGCCACTATCGAGAACTGGGTCGGGCACATACCTGTAGTATGGCACCTCCGATTCCACAAGAGAGTACTTCAGAGCAAGTTGCTGATGGATAATCCTGGCTACAAGGTTGTGTCTATGCAAGTATTCTCCGTTAGCTAGACGAGAACAACCAGAGATAATGTGGCGGATTGATTCACCCGGTCGGTGACATGCCCGACATATGTCAACCGTGCCGTCCTTCACAATAAATCTCCGGTAGTTATTCGTCATGATAACTTCGTTCATAATTGCACAGACAAAACCTTCTTTATATGGATGACTTGAAGCTCTTAGCCCCCAACAATCTGCAACTGATGGAGCTACTGAAGGTAACGGAAACCTTCAGTAGTGCCATCAGCATGGAGTTTGGTGTGGACAAATGTGCGGTCATGCATATAAAGCGAGGGGAGATTGTGGAATCCGTGGGTATCCAACTCTCGGATTCCATACACCTGAGATCCCTCTCTCCAACCGAAACCTACAAGTATTTGGGTATGTCGGAAGCGTTAGGCATCAATGCCACTGACATGAAGCAATCGTTGAGGGAGCGCTTCTTTGGCCGCCTGAAGAAGGTACTTAACAGCCTTCTGTCAGGTGGAAACAAGGTGCGTGCCTTCAACGGTTGGGTCATGCCGGTATTGATGTACGCTTTCGGTGTACTCAAATGGACTCAAACGGAACTTGACGCCCTGGATAGGAGGGTTCGTACACTGCTGACTGCATATCGAATGCATCACCCTCGGTCGTCGGTAATGAGACTGTATATCCCGCGGAAGTGTGGGGGTCGAGGCTTTTTAAATGCTAAGTCCCTGCACAATCGCGAGGTATGCAGTCTCAGGGAATACTTCCTAGCCGCCGATGGGGGTATGCATCGTGATGTAGTAGCAGTGGACAAGGGACTCACCCCGCTCTCCTTGGCTAACGAGAACTGGCGCAAACCTGTAGTGCTTGACACTAACGTACGCAGGGAAGTATGGCAGAGTAAGGAACTTCACGGACGCTTTTTCCGGGCCCTTCATGGGCCCGATGTAGACCAACTAGCGTCCGTAGCCTGGCTGCGCGTCGGTGACCTCTTTGGGGAAACCGAAGGTTTTGTCCGTGCAATTATGGACGAAGTTGTCATGACGAATAACTACCGGAGATTTATTGTTATTATTATTATGAGCCCGTTGTGTCCCACTGCAGGGCAAAGGCCTCCCTTCCGTTATTCCACTTTTTTTCTGTCCTTAGCCACTTCTGGCCAATCCTTAAGGTAGGAGTCCAAATCGTCACGCCATCTCCTTACATCATATGTAAATTAATATCGTGAACTCTGTAATATTAGGAACCATCTCCAGGAACCGCTTTCGACAGGTCTGAACTTGTCAAAACCTGAGTTTTCGTCCGAGAAATGGACGATTTTGATTGGTTGACCAAAATTGGGCTTAACCCGAATATAATTTAATTAGTAGAGACAAATAATGTAAAAGATCGGCACATCCACTACTTGTGCCTAGGAAAAAGGGTATAGACCCACGAAATTCTGTAATTTAGTTAGTTAGTCGAAACTCTGTCCGTTGCAGTACTTGGTGTTCAGTAATTTAGTGCTAGATGTGTATTTAGTGTTCCTAGAACTGTGTTTTAGAGCCTAAAAGCATTTAACTGTGTATTTAAACAGCTAATAATCAATTCTAATAACATTTAGTGTCTAAAACTATAATAATTAGTGATATAAAACTGCGATTAAAATTGTTAACATTTATAAACCGTGATTCTAGACTAAATAAAACAAATTTAGAGCGTACAAACAATTTATAGTGTGTAATAAACGGTTCTTAAACTGTGTTCTCGAAATCTTTTTAATTATCAACAATAGTGAGTCTCCTCCAGTCCAGCACACACGAACCTCAATTCCACACAAATATAAAAAATGATATAATAAACCGATTCGTAATTTATTGGTGTGGCCTCGGAGAAAAGTGTATTGTCGGACACATGGTGTCAAAAGCTATCTATAGCTAAAAGCTAGCTATTCTGTTAGTATGTATGACTGACCTCTGGCTCTCAGTGACGCTGTTCTTCTTCTGCATACCCTCAATAGACTTCTGTTTGTGATCTTCCTTCTCTTTTTGTTTCCGTTTGACGTTGTCGTCTTGTTGTGCTTTGCGTTTCTCTTTCAGTCGTCTGAAACACAAAGTAAATATTGAAAATAATTATAATAGGAAAACTAATAGCCAAGTGCGTGTTGGACTCACGCACGAAGGGTTCCCTACTTAAATATTTATTTTATTCTCTTTTTAATTGATATTTGTTGTTATAGCGGCAATAGAAATACATCATCTGTGAAAATTTCAAATATCTATACTCCATTCAAAATAACATTAGACATAAAAAAAAACCTTTATTACTTTCCGTTCAACTGATTTTGTCTTTTATTACGTTGATGGAATGACAAATGGCGGCTGCAGTAAATAGTTGGTATTATAACCACTTTTTTGCTTTTAATGCCATCCTTATGTCTACGGAATAGAAGTTAAAATGGGTAATCTTCACGCGAATTGGGTATACCTATCACGTTTCATGAGATACAGCCTGGTGACAGATGAACGGACAGCGGAGTCTTAGTCCCGTTAGGTCCCGGAACAATGGTCCGAAAGGGCGCTAGAAGGAACGGGGTGGGTCTTTTAGTCAGTAAAAGTCTGACACTATCTCCCGCTCCGCCCAAGAGCGGGGGATGTCATTGGATGATTTTTTCCCATCATAAAAAAAAGGCCCCGGAACAATAAAAAGGCTTCTAGAACAATTATCTAGAAAACTCGAGTGAATCAATCTTTACCATTCAGCAAGACGATAATAATTAAAGACGGAATAAGATTACTTTTGGTGTATAACAAATAAAACATGCAACATGATTGTTCCTCCTACCTCTTTTGTTCTCTCTTCTTCTTGATCAAAGCTTTCTCTTCTTCAGTCTTCTCGATCAGCTCGTGGAACAGCACTTCTCCGTCCATTAATCCATCTTCCACCTATAAATAATATAAATAGTTGTAGTGACATCTATGGCGCCACATATGAACTAAAAAAAGAAATCCTGCATCGCGCAATTGGAGTTGTCCGCGCGATTTCAATATGGCAGGCCGAAGATCATCTCTCGGGCAGTTACTCAAACCAGACATAACAACCGTCTGGATCCGGACCCGGAGGATCCTCTCTTTCAAATAGATGTGGGAATCTCTTAAATAGTTATAGGTATAAATATTTAACTAACATCATCTGTATTATGTACCTATAATCCACAATAAAGATGATTTGATTTGAGGTATTTTGTTTTTTTCTAATACAAGATTATGCAGATGCTGTCGTTAATTCAAAGATAAAAAATCTATTACCTGTTACGGCGTTTGAGTCAAACATATAATACTTTATTCACGAATAAAGCTGACTTAGAAATACAGACCTTGATAAGTTGGAAGGATATCCTTGGGCCCAGCTCGAACAGTCTGATGGCTGACTTAGACTCTGCGGCGGCGCCTCGCGAGGCCAAGTTCTGTGGGAGGATCACTTGCGCGTTGGGGTCGTCTTCAAACTCACTTTCTGATAACATGCCAGCTCTGAAACACAAAATACACAAAGTATTAGTCTGTATCAGATGATGTCAGCAGCTTCACTTACTTTAAATATATAGAAAACTAGCTGTGCCCGCGACTTCGTCCGCGTAGACTACAGGATTTTGAATTTATTTTTTCTAAAATAAAAGTAGCCTATGTTACTCCTTATTACATCAGCTACCTGCCAAAAAAAGTCCCGTCAAAATCGGTCCAGCCATTTCAGAGATTAGCCCGGACAAACAGACAGTCAGACCGACAGACGAAAATTGTAAAAAAAAATATTTTGGTGTATGTACCGTATATATATTCATATGCAAGTAGTAAAAAGCAGTTATTTCAATATTACAAACAGACACTCCAATTTTATTTATATGTATAGATTATCCAGGACATGGACGGACCACGTCCTGGATAATCTATCCCAAATTTTATCCGAATCCATTCAGCCTATAGACCGAAAGAGAGTAATAAACAAAGACTAATTTTAAAACCGGCCAAGAGCGTGTCGGGCCACGCTCAGTGTAGGGTTCCATAGTTTCCCGTCCGTCACAATAAGTGTACCCACTTATGAGTTTAAAAAAATGCTTGCATATACGATTATACTACAAACTTAGTCCAGAAATTATTTTGTAGAACCTTTTTGTCTTTTTTGTACAAAAACTGTTCTTTCCATAAAGTTCAAAATTATTTTCCTAGAAAGTCCTTATAAAGTTCTACTTTCCAGATTTTTTTCATATTTTCTAAACTTATGGTTCAAAAGTTAGAGGGGGGCACATTGTTTTTTGCTTTTGGAGCGATTATTTCCGAAATTATTGACATTATCAAAAAATGATTTTAGTAAACCCCTATTCATTTTTAAATACCTATCCAACGATATATCACACGTTAGGGTAGAAATTAAAAAAAAAAAAATCACTTCTCACTTTAGATATAGGGCGGCTACCCTAATAAAACATTTTTTTCTAATTTTTATTTTACCACTTTGTCGGCGTGATTGATATACATATTGGTACCAAATTTCAGCTTTCTAGTGCTAACGGTCACAGAGATAGCGAGGACGGACAGACAGACAGACATGGCGAAACTATAAGGGTTCCTAGTTTACTACGGAACCCTAAAAAGGTGAAAGTTTACATCTATGTAATAGCATGTGTACAGTGTATGTAACATACTATTACATAGATGCGGATTGTGAATACAACGATATTTGTATACTATTGTGTGGATTGATTTATCTACTATTGCGTAAAGTTAAAGACACAACTAGAAAGTCCTGCAGTACTTACTTGTCAAAGAATTCTGACATGTCTTTACAGCGATTTAGGTTTGGTATTTTACCTTGCACCATCTGGAAGTAAAAGACATTATTTTTTAGTAAATGATACACGGTGAACCAATAAGAATATGGCGAGACCACATAGATGTATTCCTTAGGAATTGGCAAGAAGTGATTCAGAGTCGGGAACAGTGGAAGGAATGGAGAGGGGCCTTTACCTAGGAGTGGAGGAATATAAGCTATATACAGGGTAACTACCTTGCAGGCCTGTATGACTGTACTAACTCATAAACAACAACTTTTGTTCGACTTTTTACCAAACATAATATATTTACCAAAAACAAATGTTCAAGATTGCCACTTCCTTCCGCTGGTGTACTATCGCACGCTTCGCTTAAATTTCGTAATATTTAGAACGTTCAATTTAAACATTTTATTTTTGTATGGAAATCTGATGAACCAAAATATGATAAATTAAAAGCCATAGAACAAAAGTTGCTGTATATGATAATAATAATAATAATATTTCACAACTATCACACAACGTCGTCTAGTCTCAAGCTAAGCAGAGCTTGTGTTATGAGTACTAGACAACTGATAAACTTACTTATATATTTCTAAACACACACAAATTATAGATAAATTACACCCAGACACAGAACAAATGATCGTGCTCATCACACAAACATTTGTCCTGGGTGGGAATCGAACCCACGACCTCCGGCATAGCAGTCAGGGCTTCTAACCACTAGACCAACAGGCCAGTCGAATGATGTTAGTAACATAGTCCTGAGAGGTTACCGGTGTTTTACAAATAACCCTGTATATTAATAATAACGCGGTCGAGTTTGACCGCGCTGACACACGACATATAACGTTTTGCATTATAATAATAAATGACAGAGATGCTCACGACCACATTTGAGAATACTGACTCCTGTACTAACAAATTCTTTAGCTGACTTAATTTGACTTAAACTTAATTATCATATCCTACCTTTTTAGTCCCTTTGTTGAGTCCGACTGGTGAGGCTCTGATGGCGTAGTGGCGCATGTCTACGAGCTTTGTGGCAGGATTGTAGTTCATGAGCACGCAACGACGAATGTTCTTTAATTTCACCTAAAACAATAAAGATACCTCATGGTATTTTTTTTTTTTTCTACAATCATTTGTAGAACATATGTAGTTGAACATGATTTAGCCTTCAAGTCTTGTCATGTTGGATGTAGTTAAGACAACACTTAATATGATTTCATTATGGGAGATTTGAAAGTAAAAAAGGACAGCTTGATACTATGAATCTCATTACTAAACTCAAAACACTTTTTGCATATTATGTTAGCACAATGATAACAGATTTGATATATCGCGGGTAGCCGCGTGGGCATCCCCGCGCGCATTTTGTTACGCAATAATACATTAAAGTTCTCCATTGACATGACTACATGCACACCATTAAAATTGAACTACGCGCGCGACGTCATGGGACGGGTGTCCGCACGGGCGCCCGCTTAACGCAGCGGTGGCCCTTAAGCATTTATGAAAACGATTTTTTTTTGTTAAACTTTGGTATGCAATAGGTACAAAATGCCTACAACTTAGGGGTCTTTAAGTCAAGAGTGAATAGATTACTTCTAGGCAAGCGTGCTCCATCGTCGACCACATCATCGCTTACCATCAGGTGAGATGGTGGTCAAACGCGAGCCTAACAATAATAATTAAAAAAAATGCCACTGGTAATGGCGTACAAAGTATAAAATTGCGTAGTATTTGTAGGCGCACTTTTTTCGGTATCTAAAGAAAAAGTTAACAGATCACAACAAATTATTACAAATCTATCTTTAATTAGATGTTCCATTACAGTAGAAGCGTACTTATCATAAATAAATCGAACCAAGATAATAATAACATTCCAAGACCTTCACACAACACTATGTAGCCTCAAACCAAGCAGAGCTTGTGCTATGTGTACAAGACAACTGATAAACATACTTATTTATTTATTTATTTAAAGCTTTATGCACAAAAAAAACTGTACAAAGGCGGACTTAATGCCTTAGGCATTATCTGCCAGTCGACCTTAGGGTGGTGCAGAAACAAAACATGGCAGGTGCAACTTAATAAACAGACAAAACAGAAGAGAAACAAATATATACAATAGTAAATACATACTTAGATACATACATATAACAAAAAAACATGCTGTTGTGAAAAAACAAGTCCAAACCAATTAGCTCGGTGATGATTCTACCAACATCTTGCGAATATGCTCACGTGCCTTCACCTTAAAAGAAAATCGGCTTGTTGCCATCCTGATATTCAGAGGGAGCGCATTCCAAAGAGATATTGCCTGGACAAAAAAGGAAGAGTGGATAAGCCCAGAGCGGTGTGAGGGACATCGTAGAAGACGATTATTAGTAGACCGAAGATTTTTACTGTGCCCAGAGCAAAGAAATTGAAGTTCTGAAATCAGATAAGAAGGGGAAGAAGGATTATCCAGAAAAGAGAACAGAGTAGTCAAGGCCCTTAGCGCTCTGCGCTGACGAATGGGTAACCATTTTAAAAGCAAACGATGCTCGGATACATGATCGTACTTGCGGAGGTTGAAGACAAATCGAATGCAGTTATTCAGAAGACGGTCAAGTTTATTGAGAAGATCTGCATTCAGGTCATAGTAGCACACATCAGCATAGTCGATTATGGGAAAGATTAGGGATTGTACAAGCATTGCCTTTATGTGAGCTGGGAGAAGATTCTTCAGACGATAGAGAGACCGTAGCGTTCCAGTGACTTTTTGACTGACATTTGCAATCTGCTTCCGCCAATCCAGACAAGCATCAACATACAGACCAAGATCCTTGACCTCAGAACCAAACAGGATCACCGTATTGTTGAAGATTACGGGTGGTACGGTTAGTCCATCTAGCTTTCTTAGACTATGAGGGCTCCCAACTATAATAGCCTGACACTTCGTAGGATTAACCGCCACACCGAATCTATCAGACCAGTTTTTAATTACCCGTAAATCCCGGTTTAGCTCTTCGATCGCATCCGATATGTTGTCCACACTTGACCGACAGTACAACTGCAAATCATCAGCATAGAGATGATACACACACTGAAACTTAGCAGTTATAAAGTTTATAAAAACAGAAAACAAAAGAGGGGATAAAATACCGCCTTGAGGGACGCCAGCTACAAGGTCGCACCACCCTGAAGCAGAGTCTCCAGCACGAACTGACTGCTGGCGCCCCCGAAGATAAGAAGAAAACCATTCCAGTACCTCGTGAGAGACCATAAGACAAGAAAGGATAGACAAGAGGACTTCGTGACTGACGGTATTAAAGGCATTGGAGAAGTCAATTAACACCATAGTTGTAACTTTGGTGTCTTCCATTCCCCGCCTTATATCGTCAGTCACTTTTAGGAGAGCTGTCACAGTACTGTGCCCGGGCCTGAATCCAGATTGGAATGGGCTGATGAGAGAGTTCTGGTAAATGAACTTGGAGAACTGTTTATGAACACAGGCCTCGAGCACTTTGGACAGGAACGGTAGGATGGAAATTGGACGAAAGTGCCCGGAAAGGGAGGGGTTAGGAACCTTGGGTAGTGGCCGAACATAAGCTTTACGCCATAGGGAAGGAAATATACATGAGGATAGAGAAAAATTAACGATGTGGGATATAGCAGGAAGAAGTTGATCCAAAGCAGACACGATCATGTGACGACTAATGTTATCGCAACCCACTGCTTTGGATTTAATGGAAAGGATAATCTTTTTGATCTCTTCCGAATTGACTGGGGTGAAAACAAAGGGGGTGATGTTGGGACGCGTCAGACCAGTAAGATAACCAATAGTTTGACTTTTGGTTAGATTGTCAAGCATAGGAACAGTGGAGAAATACAAGTTCAGCTCGTCTAAGCCAATTGTGTTAGGAAGGTCCGAATGTGCGGGTTTACCGATACCTAGAGTTCTGAGGAATTTCCAAATATCGGCAGAAGAAGAGGAAGTGATATTATTTAGAATGTGTCGGCGTTTTGCGTTGCGTATCATCTGGTTACACTGATTCCTGGCAGACTTAAAGAAGGCCCAATTGTCCTCCGAGCGATCCCTCTTAAATTTCCGAAACGCGCGGTCCCTCCGTCGCATAGCCATCTCAATTTCTCGGTTCATCCAGGGTGCTGGTGGACGTTTCAACTTAACTCTCCTAACAGGAGCGTGCTTGTCATATAGCTTGGTCACAATATTGTTAAAAATGCTGACTTTATCGTCAACCGTAGTAGCTTCCTGTAAGGATGACCAGTCAATACCCAATGCATCGTTCTGAAGTTGCTCAATATTCATACGTGTAAAGGCACGCCTGTACTGGAACATGGGTTTGGGTTTAGGAGGTTTAAGGACGTAGGACAGATAAATGAGATCATGATGGGAAAACCCAGGGGCATCAAGTTGACCATGCGAGGACACTAAGGAAGGGTTAGAAGTGAGGATCAAGTCAAGCCAAGTATCATCACCATTTCTGTTATGGTGCGTGGGTTGGAGAGGTAATACATGTAGACTGGCTGACTGGACAAGATGGAGGAGTTTACGGGACCGAGGGGAGTCGTGGGCAAGGAGGTTGGTGTTAAAATCTCCCATGATGATATGATGTGCATACTCTGAACCCAAAGATTCTAGTACCGATTCGAATTCAGTGAAAAAATCAAGAGTAGGGGGACAATAGACAACACCTAAAACGGCTTTAGCTCCCTTCACACAAACCTCAAGAAAAAGAAACTCGGCAGCATCAGTCGAAGAAGAAGTTGTTAGGATTTTAAAGGGGAAATCGCCGCGAATGTAAATAGCTACACCACCCCCTCTCCTGCCAATCCGATCATTCCGAAGAAGAACGAATCCAGGGAGAGAGTAGGTTGTAGATAGGAGTTCAGGTTTGAGCCAGGTCTCGGAAATCAGGACAGCGTGAATGTTGTTACAGGAAAAAGCATCGTACAGTTCACTATGATGACTGGGGACACTTTGAGCATTAATGTGGCATACGTTAAATAACCGGCCTGGGTTTGAATCAAATTTTTGGCGTAATACATCACCAAGGGTGTCCGTCAAAGAGACAAAACTGATATCGCAAGAAGAGGCAGTTGACCTGTTGGCAGAATAAAAAGATTCATCATCAGAAACCATCAAATAATAAATAAACAAATATATATATATATAATATATGGAAATTAAAAATTACACACAGACAAGCTAATACGGCGTTAGCATCTCTGCACCACCCGCCAGCTAACATCATAAAATTTAAGTTAAAACAAAGATAAAATCACTGAAAACACTAAAACCACATGGAACACAACATACAATTATTTAAATTTGAACACCATATATATTAAAACAGAAAAAAGGTTTAAAAAACTAACAATAGCATGCTATCGCAAAAAAAAGTACTTAAAAAGTTTTAAATGACATCGTCAATAGTTAAAAGTTAGAACGCACCTTACAAAACGAAAACCATTACGCGAACGTGTTCGATTTACAACGACAAACGTCAAACCAAATGACAAAAAGTAAACATAACCTACAATTTTATTATTGGATATGACAAGACACTTATATATTTCTAAATACATACAATCATACATATTATAATATAAATTACACCCAGACACAGAACAAATGATTGTGCTCAGCACACAAATATTTGTCTTGGTTGGAAAGCAAACCCACAACCTCCTGCATGCATTACAGTCACTAGACTAGCAGACAAAAATCTTGTGAAAGCTATGGCAAGAATGTGCAATACTCACTGTAGTAATGTTGATGGTGGGGAACATGTTCTGGAACATGGTAGCCATGAGCTTCATGTGCATGCCCTCGCCGGAGAAGCTGTTGAGCACGATGAGCGGCGCGTGCTGGAACGCGCGCATCATCACGTACTGCTTGCGGAGGGACGAGATCACGTCCCTGGCCAAAGTGTACTGTGGGCAAAATTAAAGCAGGAACTACATTGGGGCGACGGCTGTGATGTACGTAGCGACGCGTTGCGTGGCGTTAGTCTAATGTCTAGCATGCCTAGTTGTCATATAAATTGAATGGAGACCGACGCACACAGATCGTCGTACGAAGCCCATGTGGCCCAATAGTGTGGAGAAGGAACTATGATTGTGTGAAGACACAACACAAGAGTTGTTATAAAATGAAGTGGCACTGTGGAGGACGATTATATTGCCGCGAGGCGACACCTTATAGGGGCCTCCAAACTTTGAAGGATTAGGAGGACTAGGATTTCAATTTTTTTAGTATGTACCAAGAGCCAAATCAGTTTCTATTTTTCTGCCCTTAATCATATTTCTAGACTAATCACAAACATATAAAATACCTACCAAGCAGTACCTTTGTACTAATGTTTCTTATGTATTATCTTTTTCTGGTATTTTTGTGTGTACATAAATAGTTAAATAAATAAATAAATAATATAATTTTTTATTATGTTGTTCAACAACTCCTGAAATAGCAAAACTCTATTTTCTGGTATAAATTTTTTATATCCTTGCCTTGCCTTTAATTTTTGTTACCCATAACATAATATTTTAGAAGTGTATTTTGTTTATTTTTTATTAACCTTCCAATCGTGGAAATTACAGACACAATAGAAAGACAATAGGTGCGCGAACGCCGGCGTTTGCTTGGGGTTTAATGAATTAATAGCCTATACTGTCCCACTGCTGGGCAAAGGCCTCCCGCAACTTCTTCCAGGTATCCTTTTCTTATTTTGTTAATAGTTTTTTTTTATTCTTCTTATAATCTAATCTAACTACATTCTTCGTGATACGAGCCCCTCCGCGAAGGAAGGAAATATGTAAATATTTCAATCCAATGCCATACTTACATTGTGTAAGCGGAAAGTGAGGGTAGGTCCACGAGGTAGCCTTGTCATCCGCATGTAGGAGCCCAGCTCCGTTTCCGTGAACATCATCAAGTGAGACACATGGAGGTAACCAGATATTGATACAAAGTCCTTTATTGTGTTCTTTTTTCTTTCCTGGAACAAAAAGTCGTAGTTGTAGGTTTTATTCCTTGAGCAGTAGTACTAAAAACACATTTAATAAACTAAGACAAATGTTCAGGATTTTATTTTTCATTTACATTGATAAAATCAAGTACAAAATGTGACAACTATCTATAATTATTTTTTTATTTTCAAAGTATTTATTTATTTATTTATTACAATTTATTACTTCTAAATTAATTACTAGATATATATACAAACTTAAAATAACAACATGTACAAACAAGTAAAGAGGCTGAAAAACGGGGAAAACTCATAAGGCATCAAAAAATTCATCCACATCGATGTCAATGGGAAAAGTGCCCAGAACGCTGGCAGCATTGCCACACTGAATGGCAATTATCTATAATTATATATATAACACATGAAAAAAAATCTAGACTAAAAATAAACCAAAATTTGAATCAGTGGCCAAATGCCCTTGCCTCTGTCCACTAGTAATATGTCCAAGTAACTGCACTGCCACATTCAAGAAATAAAAAGAAAAATCGTGAACTACTGGGAAAAAATTAACAACCCCATAAAGTTACATGAAACACAATAAAGCTCACAAAAACAAATCTCAACTTACCTTCAATTGTGACGCAGTAAAAGGTTCCATAATCTTTCTGAAGTCCTTTGTCAAGTCGATAAGATCCCTGCTACACTGTCCGCGGTGGATCACAAATGAATGAGGAGCCTTCACCAAGTTCTCCGGCTCCAAAGATTCCTTAGTAGTCGGATTCTTCTTTACACATTTACCTTTACGCTTACCCATTGTAAAACGTTCTTATATTACGCAAAAAATAATAGTTTTGGAGTTTCAGTTCGGTTTACTTTGTACAGTAAAGTTTTACTTATATTATTTGTCAGAGTGCTATATAATAATTATAGCAAATCCACGAGTTATTTATTTATTTTGAGGTTATAACATGCACACTCAAGCAAGCATAAAAGAAAATAATAGTTTGACACTGACAATTGACATATTACGCATATGACAGTTTACCAGCGTTCCGAATTGCGATAAAAGTGCTTAAATCGCGAATCCGAACAAACACAGAGGCTGTCCAATAAGTAAACGACTTGGGTAATTATTAGGATTTAATGAAATCTGATGTAGTCAACACGGGTTCAATAATCAAGGTTAATTAAGAGATCCGACGATACTTAGAATAGAAGCACATGCTGTAATAGTACATTGTTACACTAGGGGTGAAAGTAACTCATTTCGTCCCGAGAAGGAGTTGGCGGGCGAGCGAAGCGAGGTCGCTAATTCGAGGGGTTAAATGGGTTACTTTCACCCCGAGGTAAACACTGTGCTTTTCATTACGAATACGAGGAAACTAAAAGTAAAATAAAAAGTTTGTAAAACCTGAGTCGTCGTACTTACCTATGATTTTAAGTAGGTATCTTTCTTCTGATTTAGGCGGTAAAAGGTATTCCACTACTGCTTTAGCCTCTTCTCTTATGAAATTAGGCGTTAATCACTATTTAAATCTGATAAACATGACGTGTTAATACAAATCTCTGTTGTACGGAAATGTAAACAAAACTCGAAAAAAACAACGACTGATTGCCACTTTCCCGCCATTTTGTTTTTTTTTTTTCTTTGGCCGGCCAGCTATTCAGCCTCATTAATGAAAAATTAGAAATTAATTGTAATGAATAAACAAATAAATCATTTTAAATATAATATTATTTAATTAATAGATACTTTAAGTTATTTCAATTTCATATCGCGCTGTGATTGACTGGCTGTATGGAAAATTGGAACATGGTTCAATAGAAATGTGAAGATAGAACTAGTTTTTTTTTAATAATTTGACAGCTGTCAGTTGTAAAGTAAAACTCCCTAGGGATGAAAAGTATCACTTTCAGCCCGCTCCTCAGGCAACTTCAGACCTACTTTCAGAGTATGAGTAATGAAAAAGTTCTTTGTATCAGTAAAACTGTAGCATGATGGCAATACGGGTCTAAATTACCAAAATCTATAAGAGAATAATTGCAATTAATAAGATTATTTAAAATGAGATTACGCGAATGGCTGTTGGACAAATGGTATTATAACTTAAGCGATTTTTTTAATGACAAGAATGACCTAGTTTCCAAAGTCATTGAAAAAGTAATTTATGAGTCATTTTATTCATTTCTGTCAAAATACAATATAATATGTGAAGAACAAAAAGGTTTTCATAAAAATAAAAATATTAATATGGCCATATACGATCTAATATATAAAATAATGGTTAACCTCTAAAAAAATACGGAAATAAATATCGTAGATAAAAAAATACCGATTTGTGCCATTTTTACCAATGTGACCAAAGCTTTTGATTATGTGAACCATGAAAAGCTTTTGGTCTGAAAGGAAGATTCGGCCTCGATACGGAAGGCAACGAAAGAACGTGAGTGGGTTTTTAGTCTGTAAAAGTCTAACACTATCTCCCGCTCCGATGAGATGTCATTGGATGATTTTCCCACATAAAAAAAAACTCTTCTAGACTTAAAACCACTGACCTCTACTATTTATCACCTTAAAACATTGAAATTCGGCGTAGAAGTCCCTTTTATGATTCAGGATATAAAAAGAGTATGAAAGGATTTTCCAAAATTCAACTCAACCAAAGTAAATCCAAATAAAAAAATCCAAAGTATGGAGAAACGTTTTTCACACCGGGCGAAGCCGCTGGCAGGAGCTAATGAAATGCATATAAAAATTAGACCTAAGTAATTATATTTCGGTACCTATTTTATTTCTAACATTTGGGGGAGGCCTATACTGGACATTGACAATGGACGTCTATCGGCTGAAACAAAGACATTAAATATATACTACCGGCTGAAATGATGATGATGATGAGTTCTAGAATAACATTTTACGATCAAGCCCAAAATATCTATTGAAGAATATTTAGTAAGGAGTTTCCATTGTTACCAATAATGGCCAATTCATAGAGCCAAAACCATAAAACGAGAAGACCAGAGAAGACCTAATGTCACGTACTTAGTTGCGATAGCCTAATCTAGACTAGAACCACAACTAGAACAAGAAAATATTATTAATATTTGCTACCAATACTTATTATAGTTAACATAATTATTACAAGCTTCTTGTGATCATCTGAATCTCTAACTAACCTATCACAACTGCTGCTTTAGTTACTGTCTCTTTCCAGAGTATCATAATGGCACTCGGGAAACACAAATGTGATTTAAACCTCGGTAATACCCTGTCCTTTTACAATATTCACTTACCCGAAGTCTTTCCGCCTCATTTGCTTACTATACCTACATACAACGTTGCTGTTGGATACTTTAAATTTATTAACACAGCAATGCAGCGTTTTTGAGTTGACTACCATGGTCAAAACAACCTGTTAATAATTCATAACGTGCCAAGACATTTATAGAGGCTATTGATCTTTTATCTTTTAAATGCGGAACAGGATGTAAAGTCCCGCAAACCTCTATCCTCCGCTCCGGCCAGAAAGCAACTGGTCCGGGCAACTAACTGCTGATAGTTGATTTTGGACACTTGTAGGTATTTATGTTCTAATTATTTTATTTGGCGACATGGATGTTGATACAATTTCATCCAAAACGGCAAAACAAAACACGTACTTATGTAATAACAACGGGCACGCCATAATCACGGCAGTAAGTCCCCTCTTTGAGGAGTATGGTCCGAAGTGAGGAGGAGTGGCCGCCTCCTTCTGCGAAACAATAATGCTAACGAAGGAGGAAGCCGCGTGCGTGAGGGAATGAATGTCCTGACGCCCCAGCCGCCGAGATTCCGACCCCGACTACCAGCCACGGTAGACCGGCAGTCCGGTAAATGATTGGACCGAGCCCAGTCGTCAACAGCACGTAATGATCCACGCGGTCCTATAAGGAGATGTCAGCAAACGTAAGGGCCCAGCAGACCCGATGCTCGCTAGCTAGGACCGCGGGGAATTTCTGAAAAGGAAACCCGTAGTCCTAGAACGAAAAGGGTAATTGAAGGATACAGGTGTGGTTTTAGTCAGTAAAGTCTGACACGCCCGTCCGCTCCGCCCAGAGCGGGAGAAGGTATTAACAAAGTTTGCTCGTCCCTCCCTTTTTCAAAAAAATCATGCATTGACATCCCCCGCTCTTGGGCGGAGCGGGAGATAGTGTCAGACTCTTACTGACTAAAAGACCCACCCCGTTCCTTCTAGCCTTCATACCGGAGCTCGAGCGCCCTTTCGGATAACCCTGGCTCCAGTAGGCTTCGACCCGGCTGGGTCCCTGCTGTTACTGACAACTCCTTGAGGCGCGCGGGAACAGTGCGCGCCGTCGACGACTTGGGCTTGGTCCGGACAGTTACCGGACGGCCGGACAGCGAGCTACCCATTGCTCACTGTCCGCAAGCCCGCGCCTACGGTGGCCGGAAATCGGGATCAGAATCCCGGTTGCGGCGGCGGCGGCGATAACGCTGTTGCCTGATGCGTTCGGTCTCCTCCTTTGCGAGCATTACTGCTTCGCAGAGGTCGGCGACCGCCTGCCACTTCTCCTCGCTCCGGACCATGGCCTCAACCAAGGCCCGGCGCGAGAGATCTCCGCCGCCGATAACCCCCACGAGGGCACGGCGATGCTCTGCCCAGGCAGGGCACACCTCGACTGTGTGCTCCACTGTGTCCTCCGGGCGTTCCGCACAGTGGCGACACCCGGGCGTCACTTCCGCATGAATTCGGTGCAGGAAACTCCCGAACGAACCATGTCCGGTGAGGACCTGCGTCATGCGGAAGGTAAGGACGCCGTGAGGTCTTTCCAGCTACGCCTCAAAGAGGGGACTTACCGCCATGATTGTGGCGTGCCCACTCGTCCCTCCCTGCCCTCCCTTGCATTAAGTCAAACACAGTATAATGTTACAAAACGTATAATTACCGCAAGGTTCTGACAGTATGTTGCCCAAGAAGACGACTAATATAGGAAAAGCTTGTCGAAGGCTGCGCAAGTTGGGCCAACTCTCCATACACCACCCGGAGACCTTCGAGCATTTCCGTAGCTACTCGGCTGTAGTCGCCGAGAGACAAAGACAGTTGCTCGAGGACGGAGGGAAAGTCATACACCCGCTCAGCTTGTTCAGGTAAGAAAGAAAGAAAAACAGTTTATTTACGCGAAATGACGCAATCTTAAAACTAGCTAACAAACATAATCAGTAGATGGGGAAGATATGCGTCACATCCACGAAAAACGGCCGAACGCTCAGCATAGACCTGCAACCTCGAGCATAATGCGATGACCTCACAGGTAGGTGGTCATATATCATTGTCTACAACAGCGGTCGGCAACCTTTTGTCAGGCAAGGGCCACAAGGTGGTAAAATAAATTGAAGGCGGCCCGCACTTGTAATATTAACCCTAGATTCCACCTGATTTTAGGTTTGGGTTTGGTATTCGGGGGAGGCCTATTTCTAGCAGTGGACGTTTTTCGACTGAAATGATGATGATGATGATGATGCAACCTGATACCTACGTACAATTGATCATATCTAGAAAAAATGAAAATGCTTTAAAATTGTTACAACACACTTTAAATTGAAAAATAGAAATGAAAACTACAAAATAACTACTAACAAGTAGTTGGTTTTATAAAAAAATAATGTGACGTCTGAGGTTGTATTTGGGAGGCTATTTCTTGTATATTTAGCCGTCATATTTGTAGTTGAAATTCGTAATAATAATATGGCTCTCAAATGCTCATCTGTGATTTATAGGGTATTTATCCAAGAACGTTCTACTTAAAGTAGTATGTAAATATCGAAAATAAGCAAACTTTTCCGTTTAAATTTTCTATATAATTACAAAACGTTTACGGGCCGCAAGTAAGACGTCCGCGGGCCGCGCGTTGCCGACCGCTGCTCTACAACATCATCATTTCAGTCGAAATACGACCACGCTGCTAAACATTGGATCCCTCAAGCGTCGTCACATCATCCGGTCCTGGGTCTGGCAACTTTCAGACGACAAAGCAATATTTCATGGTGTTGGTAAACTAATTATAAAGAAGTGAACTAGTTTATTTGTATGGTATTGTATGATAGCTAATTAAATTATGAATGGCAACCTGAGTGTCATACGATACTATTTTCCTGTAAAAAAAATTCACGGTTCATCAGAGAGGGATAAGTTGCCAACCCCAGGCAAAGGGCTAGTTGTTGGTATCGCACGAAGATTTTAGACGAGATTGGGAACAAGACAACAGCCTGTGCCCAGTCAGTCGGGGAAGCCGAGGATGTTCATCTAACCCTGAACTATTTAGCTGAATGGATCTATGAAAACAGTTTAATCCCCGAAAGTATCGAAGATTTTTTCGAATCGAATAAAGGTTTTTTTTGTGACGTAACTAGAAACTTACAGTTTTTAGATTTTTTCCTATACTTGTTCTATGAGACCTTGCTGCATGACAAATTTTTAGGATGCTAGGTCAACAGGAAGTACCCTATCAATTTTGATTCCCTTGAGAGTGTCGAAAACTACATTTTTGGCGATATACTCGTATCTTTTTTGCCACTAACATAGACTTATTTCAAATACTTCCACGCGATCTCGAGATAAAGGGTCTTGACAGACAGAGAGGCAGACGGACGGAGTGATCCTATTGGAACCCTAAAACACGATACTTCTAACATTTAAATTAATTGCAGCATGTTCTGGATATCTATCATGATAGTAGTGAACATCTCACACATGTGCCTGTCGACCTTCCGGCTGTTCTTCATCATCCAGCCGATGGACAGCCCGAAGACCCACGTCTTGGACGACGTGTTGCTGAGCCTTCACTGTATCTGCTTCATCGATATTGGCATCAAATTCAATACAGGATACGTTGTAAGACGACAGTCTTACGTTGTTATGACTAGGAAATCTATTTTCTGGTAAGATTTACCACAGTCTACAAGTTTCGATTTAATTTTACACAAGCCGCCAACCCAAGTCCTAACGGGCGCTCCTTCTGCAAAGCACTAATGCTAGCTAAGGAGGAGGCCGCACGCAACGAAAGAATAGGAGTGAGTTTTTAGTCAGTAAAAGGATGACACACTCTCTCGCTCCGTCTAAGAGCGGAAAAGAGAGAAGAAAGAGAAAGAAGAAAGAAAAAACGTTAATTCGTACTTCACACATAGAGTAGACGGAAATGTCATTAAATGATTTTCCTACCTAAAAAAAAGTCCTGACGGCCCAATTCGTTCAACTTTGTTATCCACGATGCTCAGTCTGAAGTTGTCTGCTGTCCCTATGCTGTGCTGATGTTTACAGTGTATTGTTCGTTGCTCTTCGTAACTCAATCTTGTTTACTCAGTATTAAACTCTCGTTTCCAGGCGCTATATATGCCGCTGGTTCTTCGTGGACCTAGCATCCTGCTTGCCCTTGGCCTATGTGCTACTGAAACTGAAAGCAGGCACGCGATACATCCTCGTCGCGCATGTACTGTCTACGCTCAGGGTAGCCAGGATCTACACCGTCTTCGGAGACTCCACGATCATCATGAGAGTATGTCCTGTCCTCAATATTGATAAATTGTTTTCGAAACACTTACTCGAAAACAATTTACGCTCTTATCCCACCGCTTTTAGATACGCAATAGACTTTTTACGCACTAGTGCAGAAAAGTGCGCGTGCTTTCTCCCGCCAAAATTTTATTACGTTTATCGAAAAAGGCTGGGCGTGCGTCGAACCCCACTAGTCGTCGGTCAACCCCCGTTTATTAATTTCTTCGTAAGTGTACTGAAAAAAGTCGTTTGATACACGTGCTTTATCACTGCAGCCCTCGGCTCCATAACGCACTCGCCAACGGCTCGTGCTAATTCCGCCTCGGTCACAATGACTAACTTTCTGCACTTGTATCAAATCAAAATGACAAATTACTCGTATACAGTTGAGATCGTAATAGTCGAGTCTTTAGCATAGGTAAGCTAGGCTTCTTGGAACCAGTATAGTTATACCTACCTACTTCAATTGTCAACAACCATCCCATGTAAACGGCATACCGCTTGCGCAGAGCAGTCACAGCGAGTCTACAATCGCATTTGTACCTTCGGCCACGCTTAACTACGCTACTGCACTTAGTGCATGAAATTGTGATGAGTTTGTATTCACCAGACCTTTCTGAAGAACATCGCATCAATAAGGTCTGTGAATGTCCTCTCTCCTGTCGTTTACTCTCTACTCACATCCCAGAGTACTACGCGTTCCAAATGAGAATAGGATCGATTCCTATGTTTTGACGTCTCGTCGTACTGTCAAATCGAAGAAATTTTGGCAAAATTGAAGAACTCAGAGATGAGTATAATTGAATAACTGGATTTTGATTAAATTTTTTTCGTTCACAGTTCATAAATAAATTAAATTTTTCGTAAATTAATGAATATTTAAAAATTTCTCTCCTCGATTTGACACTAAATCGTGACGTCACAACATGGCGGGCGATCCTATTCTCATTTGGAAAGCATTGTACTATTATAATGCTGAAAACTCACATCTGCATTGTACATGTAGTGCGTTTCACATAAGAGGTTCCTTTGCCATAATGTTGGCATACGCGTTTCTTTGTTTTGCGTTCCATTCTGTAGGTGTACTTACTAGTATAACTTGTAAGAATCCCTTACCAATAAATTACTATGACCATAATCTAGGTTTCATATGAAACCTACATAATGCCTTAGCTGCGCTTCACCCGCGTAAAAATTTAAAAATATCCCAAGAGACTTACTCCCGGGTCAAAAAGTATCCCATGCGTTTTTTCCAGGATATGGACTACCAATGTAACATACATTTTATCGGAATCCGTTCAGCAGTTCGAGCGTGAAGCAGTAACAACAGTCACACATTTTCGTCTATACTCGTATAATATTAGTACCTACCTAAGATTAGCTCTTGCCAGCGGCTTCACCCGCGTAAAAATTAAAAAATACCCCAAGAGACATACACCCGGGATAAAAAGTACCTATGCCACACGTTTTTCCAGGACATGGTCTACCAGTGTACCATAAGATTCATCGAAATCCATTCAGGCTTTCGAGCGTGAAGCAGTAACAAACATACGGTTATAATTAATACGGTTATAAACTTACGCCTTTATACATAATGCCAGTAGCGTAGTTAGGCGTGGGCAAAGTGGGCCCTCGCCCACGGGCTCGCACAAGCGAGGGCTCTATAAGAACGAAGTTTTTTTTTAATTGATAGGCTCGCGTTTGATCACTGTTTCACCAACTGGCAATATAAAGCGACGATTTGGTCGAACACTTGCGACAGTTGATGTCTCGGTTTTCGAATTTATGAAAGACTAGCTTTTGCCCGCGGCTTCGCCCGCGTACACAAAATATAGCCTATGTCACTCAGGAATAAAGCAGCTTTCTGTCAATGAAAAAAATATAGCAATCGGACCAGTACTTTCAGAGATTACCTCATACAAAAAAAAAAAACATTAAAACAAAAAAAAACAAACTTTACCTCTTTATTATATTAATGTAGAAAAAGGCCTCGCTGATGCGCCTCCGCCCACGTCTAAATTAGTCCACGCTACGCCTCTGCCTAATACTAGTGATTTTTTCCAGTTAATATAATATCTTATCTTATTTTTTCCAGTTATTCGCGGAGACGTACATCGTGCATGGCCTGGTCCGGCTGGCGGCGCTGTTCGTGATCACGGTGCACCTGTGCGCCTGTCTCATGTACCTGCCAGCCATCTTCATCTACTACTGTCAGTATACCCACATGTCGCTAAACTTATGTGTATGTGCTGGATTCGATTCCCGGTCGTAACAATCGCAATTTACGACATACGAAGTCCAAATCGAAAAAAAAAAACAAATCGAAAACGAAACAAAGAAACGTCTCAGTTCGTTCGTCTTTTTTTCGTTGATATGCGTTGTTCATTTGTCCTTATGTAGGTGGTACCTATGAGACAAGTGTTTCCATTCTCCTTTTTTTAAAAAAAAAACGTTACGAATTTCTTTTTCAATGTACTTACTCGAAAATCCTTCCACATGTCTTATACCACAGCTTTTATGCACACCATTGTCTATTTTTCGCACTAGTGCGTAAAAGTGCGCGCGTTTTCCCCGCAACATTTACCGTATCAAAATGGGCGCGGCGCGACAGCCGCGAATCAACCCCTGTTTTTGTCGTTTGATACACGTCATTTGTCACTGCAGCACTCGCCTTCTTATGGGCCAAGCTCGTGCGAATTCCACCTCGGTCGTAATCACAAACTTTTTCTACTTGTATCTAAATGTACTATTTCTAATTTGTTTGTAAACGCGCCTTCGATAAGAGTTTGACATCCAGTTTAAAAAAGAAGAAAAAAAAAGGGAAGAAATGAAGAAAAAAAAAACAATAACACCGACGACTGCATCATGCCATGCATGCATGCTGCAGTGATGATGACGTTGCTTGCTTGTCATGTTGCCGACGGCATCGACTTATAGTCGTTGTGTTTTCGCGCCTTGACTTCTTTATTTTGTCATCGTCCAGGGACAGCAGGGGGATTGCCTACTGAATACAACTACTACATGCGCATCAACCAAGATGAGAACGTGATGAATCGCGACATACAGACTCGCTACAATAGAGGTATTATCATAACTATCTCCGCGTTTTTCGGTAAGAATTCGATTGGACTTTTACTAAGTATAAGTAGACCTCTCCGTGTAAATATACTGGCATTCGACTTGTTACGCTGGAAGCCCAAGCCTCTACAGTTGCCCTTTGCGGTCCAAGGCTTCTGATTCTTTCGACCATTCCCATTGCCCAAAGTTGAGTTGTGTGGGCTTACGAAAGGCGAGTTACCCTCATAGTTGGGTTATGTGGGCTTGCGGACGGCGAGCAATGAGTAGCTCCCCGTCCGGCCGTCCGGCGACCGTCCGGAGTCGGACCGAGCCCGAGTAGTTGACGGAGCGTAGTGTTTCATGCGCGCCTTAAAGAGATATCAGCAAAACCAGGGCCAGTAGTGGCGAATCCTACTGGGGCCATGGGAGGTGCGGAAGAAAACTCCGGAGCTCTGGAACGAAGGCAAAGAAGAATCAGAAGTGGGTTGTAGTTAGTAAAAGTCTGACATGTCCTCCTGCTCCGCCCGAGGGCGGGAGATGTCATTAGATGATTTCCCACCTAAAATAAGCGTGTCAATTTTAAAACTTGTACTCAGCTTATTCAGCGTACATAGCACAACCACGAAAATGTTTAGTACCTACTGGATACATCTCTACCGCGCACCGGAAGACTCAGCGTTGGAAGACTCCTACAAGGTGGACTCGTGACTGTGAGGGCCGAAGGAATCCGATAGATGCGAATAACGCTCAGAACCAGTCGTGAGGTAAGTCCCCTCTTTGAGGCGTGGCTGGAAAGACCTCACGGCGTCCTTACCTTCCGCATGACGCAGGTCCTCACCGGACATGGCAGGTTTTAAGCGATTAAAGCGGAAGTGACGCCTGGGTGTCACCGTTGTGCGGAATGCCCGGAGGACACGGTGGATCACACAGTCGAGGTGTGCCCTGCTTGGGCGGAGCATCGCCGTGCCCTCGTGGGGGCGATTGGCGGCGGAGACCTCTCGCGCCTAGGGTTACCATATGTAAATAGAGGGATGCCTGTCTATGGTACCTAAAATGCCTGAATTTTCAGAAAAATGCCTGAATTTTAAGAAAAATGCCTGTCTAAAGCAAAACGCTGTAGGTAATAGGGAATGCAAAAACCGCCAAAATTACAAACCGGTTTTTTTTTTCGGTTTTTCTAAAAAAAACCGGTTAACCGGGTAACCGGTTTTTAAAATTAGTTTTTTTGAACTTTATTTTTAAGTAAAAATTTTAATTTTGTTTTCTTGTGAAATTCTAAGTAAATATTTTTAAACTTGTCTTGGAACTTATCAATTAAAAAATTTATTGTATACCTAATATGAACCCATTAAAAATAAAAAAATCTCAACTTCATAAAAACGAATGTCTCAGAATGATGTCATAAATAGAGAATTTAAGCTAGAAGTTAATATATACTTCTACTCAAAATATCCACCACTAGCTTTTTTGCCCGCGGCTTCGCCCGCGTACATAAAATATAGCCTATGTCACTCAAGAACAAAGCAGGTTTCTACCGGTGAAAAAATTTTAGCAATCGAACCAGTACTTCCAGAGGTTATTTCCTACAAACATAAAAACAAAAAAAAACTTTACCTCTTTATTATACGAGCATTAGTATTAGCGTAGATTAACCTTAACACAGGCTTACAATCTCCGCCGGTGCGATTCTTTAAGGGAACTGTTTAAAGATATTAACATAATGACGGTACCTTGTCAGTATATCTATGAAAACATCATGTATGTTAGAAAAAATCTTCATCTTTTTAGCAAAAGAGGCGATAGACATAATTATGTTACAAGAAATAGGGATCAATTAGTTCAACCAGGTTTCAGACTGGCTAAAGTTGCCTCTTCTTTCATGGGGTACTGTTTGAAATGTTATAATAAAATACCACCCCAAATATTAGAACTCAATGAAACGAAATTTAAATCTTGTATTAAACGCACACTATGCAGGCAAGCATATTATAAGTTGGAGGATTATATTCAAGATAAAAATGCTTGGCTCAATGCTGGTCCAGCTCCACTACCACTAGGGCGTAATAATTAGTTGATTAGTTGGAAACCAATATTATTATTTTTTAATTTGAAAGACACAATTGCATTGTATAATGTAGAAGCACTTTTTCCAAGTTTGTGAATGTGAAGCACCATGGAGCATTTTTATTAGGTTACAACTTATTTATTTTTTGACATTACGAGCATGGCAGTTGAGAGTTTGTCATGCTCACTCAAATGTCTCGCTGTTGGTGGCACGTGTTATTGGGTCGTTCAGTTCCCTTCAAAATGGTTGAGCTGAGTGGGGCTGATGCACGCGTCATGCTCGTGAACGGGTGCCGTCAGTTGGGACTGGTCATCTCTTAGCTGCCAGTGGCTTAATTCAGTTTCTATCTTTTAATTATTTTACATTTTTTATTTCATTATCGACATTGTGCTCACATGATAGAAGCAACAAGTAATATGTAACCAAGCATTATATGTAACACATAATATGATTTAAAAGAGTGTCCATGGAGTTTCTTGCACGTTCTTCTCCATAGAGACCTACTCTTTGGAACGTGCAATTTAGCTTCACTTTTCTTGGACTGACCGACATTTGACTATTCAAAAGTGCCTGTAAATGGTCTATTTGAAATAAATGTTTTGATTTGATTTGATTGATTTGATTTGCTTTTAAGCGTTTAGGCCACGCGTCATCTGTTTACGCAAGGTGATCATTGGAAAGTTGTCCACTGCTGATCGTAAAGAATTTTTAAGGATTTTGAATTATTGTTACAGCCCATGCTCTCTAATATAGATCTCAATTTGTAGTTCACGGGTTGAGGTCTTTTTTTTACGGTGAGAAAAATCATCCAATGACAACCCCCGCTTTTGGGCGGATCGGGAGATAGTGTCAGACTCTTACTGACTAAAAGACCCACACTGTTCCTTCTAGCCTTCATACCAGGGCTCGAGCGCCTTTTCGGATAACCCTGGCCCCAGTAGGCTTCGACCCGGCTGGGTCCCTGCTGTTGCTGACAACTCCTTGAGGCGCGCGGGAACAGTGCGCGCCGTCGACGACTTGGTCCGGACAGTTACCGGGCGGCCGGACAGCGAGCTACCCATTGCACACTGTCCGCAAGCCCGCGCCTACGGTGGCCGGAAATCGGGATCGGAATCCCGGCGGCGGCGGCAAGAGCGCCGTTGCCTGATGCGGTCGGCCTCCTCCTTTGCGAGCTTTACTGCTTCGCAGAAGTCGGCGACCGCTACTCCTCCTCGTTACGGACCACTCCGTATTGCCATGACCCTCTGGCATGCGTTCAGCATGGCCGCCGATTGCGTTTGCAGCGACGGTGGGTACACTGGCGCCCCGTAGAGGGCCATGGACCGAACGATCCCCGCGTAGAGCCTCCGGCAGGAGGCATCTGGACCCCCAAGGTTGGGCAGGAGTCGCTGGAGTGCAGCCTCCGTCCGGTTGAGTTTGGGAGCCAGACGTCGGAAATGCTCCCCGAAATTCCACCGGCTGTTCGGCCGAGCCCCAGGTACTTCATCGTCGACCCGACGCCGATGTGAACTCCTCCTATCGTTAGTTGGGAACCTGATGGTGGCGAGTTCCGAAGGCCGTGAAAGCAAACAGCCTCGGATTTGTGCAGCACCACCTCGAGTCCCAGCTCCTGGATCTACCAACGACTTTCGCAACCCCGCGTATCGCTAGAGCGATCGCCGCCCGGTACGACTTCGCGGGTTGAGGTCTGGGCTAGCCAAAGGTCAATCAACCTTAATGAAGCCCGAAACACTCGCTGCAAGGCATTAAGCCTGGGTAGTGCGTGCCTTGTGACCGGAAGCTGAGTCTTGCTGAAAAACCCCTAGTATTTTATCAAAAAGAGAGAGGCTTTAAGAGGCTTTGCTATTGCGTTAAGAATAGTATCTTGATACTCTTTAGCTGAAATTCAAGTAGCCCATTGTCACGAAAATGAACCTTGGTGATGATGATATTATGATGAGTAACAACGGTGTGCTGCGAATAATAATTTTGGTGTCCTTACGAGATTTTAATTGTGCCCCTGACAGCATTCACTGCCTGTTCTCACAACACGCTGCCGGCCTGGATTTTTAATGATCGTAAACAGAAGAACTGTACAATTGGTGTAGCTATCACTATAGTACATAAATATTTATAAACAAACCTACGACTGATATTAAGCCTCAACAGTGTTTTAAAACTATGTTTGCTTAAAAATAGTGTCATTTGAAAGTAATAAAAAAAAACTCGAAAAAACCGGTTACTTGAAAAAAAAAACCGGTTATTTGAATCATTAAAAATATGCCGAAAAACCGGTTTTTCGGTTTTCGGGTTAACCGGTTTGCATTCCCTAGTAGGTAATAAGTAAAAGCCAACAGATAATAATGAAGAAGGATATTTATTACTGATATTTGTCAGAGGACATTATTTTTTTTAATAGTTCTTTCTTTTCTAATATAGGTACCTACACCGTTAAAGAAAATCAAAAAATAAATTTTATTTTTACAAATCGATAGTGTTTCATGTACCGGAATCCGGAATGACCCTCCACGGGATTAAAACGATCAAAATTTAGCGGTGTATAAACGTAAAAATCTTCACAAGATACAGTTATAAAGCGAAATTTAAAAATGCCTGTCTCAGACTAATGCCGGCCGCACGCCTGTCTAAACCTTAAAATGCCTGTCAAATGCGGCAAACGCCTGTCATATGGTAACCCTACTCGCGCCGGGCCTTGGTTGAGGCCATGGTCTGCGAGAAGCAGTGGCAGGCGGTCGCCGACTTCTGCGAAACAGTAATGCTCGCAAAGGAGGAGGCCGACCGCATCAGGCAATGGCGCTCTCGCCACCGCCGCCCGATCCCGATTTCCGGCCACCGTAGGCGCGGGCTTGCGGACAGTGAGCAATGGGTAGCTCGCTGTCCGGCCGTCCGGTAACTGTCCGGACCAAGCCCAAGTCGTCGACGGCGCGCACTTTTCCCGCGCGCCTCAAGGAGTTATCAGCAACAGCAGGGGCCCAGCCGGGTCGAAGCCTACTGGGGCCAGGGTTATCCGAAAGGGAACTCGAGCCCCGGTATGAAGGCTAGAAGGAACGGGGTGGGCTTTTAGTCAGTAAGAGTCTGACACTATCTCCCGCTCCACCCAAGAAAAAAAAAAAGTCGTGAAGTTGTTGGGAAGCCTATATTCAACAGTGGATGTCTTTCGGCTGTAGTGATGATGAAGAACATCTATAAAGACTATTCCTGCGAAGCCTACATGCACTATTTTAGTTTATTTTTAAGTAGGTGCTTTCTATAATCAATTTGAACTTGTCACTTTCAGGTACTGGCTTCACTATGTTCAGTTCCACTGAGCCAGATGAGCTCGTCATTCATTTCGTTGTCGTTGTGTACGCGTCACTGTTCATGTTATTTACACTAGGTAACCATATGTTTTGGTTTTTCGTGATAATTGTTAATCTACTGTAACTCCAGAAAATAACAAAGAGGTTAGAAAGGAAATATTTTCCGATTTGTACTACAACGAGTGTCGCCGCTTGTTCACACCCTTTAACTCCACTACAGGTAATAAACTAAACTAACTAACAACTAAAAGACCATGCACACTTAGATCGCAAGTTTGCTATTGGTAGTTGAACTATGAGCATTGCCCTACTTTGTGCCATTCTAACCTCTTTGATCCGTTCTGTGATTGTAACTGTACATTATGGTGGTTGTTATGTGCAGTTTTCCTGATAAAGAGTTATCTAATGATCTATGCCTGCTCTATGCGTTACGAGGGACTGATGAATCAAGTGGAGGTAAGAGCATCTCATTTTCTATATACGACATTTTATTGGAAGTATTTCCACATACCATAGGTTTGGTCATGAAATTCTACTTACCTTTTTGATGGCTTAATTATCAGGACCTAGACTTTCCAGTTCCTAGAAGTCTTAATAAATTTAAGCCACACGCTATTTAACCTTCAGCCAACCTATTAAATCATAAAACCGTGAAAGTAATAGATACTTTATACGATAAACTTGCTATAATGATACCACTTCTAGGTACAAAATATATCATCTGCTATTTTAAATCGCAAACGATTTATTTTTGCTGTGTGCGGATTTTAGTGTATTTCTGGTGTTCAGAGACTTACAATTTATTTCTCAACGATTTATTATCGTGGTGCACCCTAGGTTTCTTTTCGGACCATCGATCGTGCGTCATGGCGGCCAAAAGCTTGGTGTGGCTAAAAACTGTTTAGGCCTTTCAGGTTTTTAAGGGCGTCTATGAGGGATCCTAAGGTTCGTATGCGTATATGTATGTATCAGTGATACATGTTCAGTCAAGGAGCACATGCGCGCACTACTGTATCCTCCTCCTCCAAATATGTTCTGCATAGGGGATTGTCTGACATGCTTAGGTAGGCCTAAGAAAAGTATTATCTTACAATCCTTGTTATGTTAGTCATTTTTATATTTAATCCACTAGGAATACATGAAATATAGACAGTTCCCTCTTGCTCTGAAGAAGCGAGTCGAAGCCTTCTACCAGTACAGATACCAGGAGCGATACTTTAAGGAAGAGGCCGACTTCGACTGCCTCTCAGGTGAAATATTATCATTTATTTTGCTTCATCTTTTATTTTTTCTCATCGGGCTCTCATCGTATCACTCAACTCATTTCATGGGGATTGGCTAACAAATTAACATTATCTGTGTTTTAAATTAAAAAATATTTGAATTTATATTTTTAATATTAAGTAGGATGTGTACGGTTACGGTACGGTACGGTACCTTTGCTTCTTCTTCAACTTGCAAAGGTAAAGCGCGGGAAAAAAGTATATTTTTGTGTTATATTTTGTGAAAAAAATGTTGAATTTAAGATTTGAAGAGAATTCTTTAGATGATGCCGGCGCCGTCAGATATCGTGATTAAGTTAAACACTCGCGTTAGCTTGCTGCCATCTAAATCAAAACTAAAATTTATGGCAACTTTGGAAAATTTTCTTCACTACAAAATGAACAAAAATTCGTCGTAATTTTTAGAGAAAGTATTTCTTCGTAAGTGTATTGAAAAACGTCGTTTGATACACGTGGAGATTTGTCACTGCAGCACTCGGCTCCATAACATATTTATATAGAATTTCGCCTCGGTTGCAATGACAAATTTTCCCCACTTGTATCAAAATGTACTAATAAAGGCGAAAGTTTGTATGTAGGTAAGGATGGATGTATTAATTGTGAATATAACTGTATATTTTTTACCGCTCAAACTGCTCAGAATAACTATTATGTACTCTCTGTAATTTATAATGAGGGGATTTCGAAGCCGCTGTGCTGGCAGTAACAGTAACTATAGTGGATCACAAAATTGTTTAATTCAGAGGAGCTTCGCGACGCAATCAAGCTGCACACGTGTCGGTCTCTGGTCCACAAAGTGAAGTTGTTCGAGAACGTGCCAGCCAGCGTGGTTGGCACCGTGCTGGGCTGCCTGCGCCCCGAGGTCTACCTGTCCAATGATCTGGTGGTGCGGGCTGGCGACATCGGCGATTGCATGTACTTTATCGCTACGGGGACCGTGGCTGTTTACTCACTGAAGGGAGTAGAGGTACTGATACTAATATAATTTCTTTATGCTTGGCATGGCGCCGTAGACCCCGTTTCCACGTTTTTTTTCTGTCAAGATTCATGGGTATCCTTCTTCTAGGGAGAAGAGATTAAAGAATAATATGTCGGTAGGTACCTACTCATACGATAAAGTGCCGAATTAGAATGCATAGCCAATCTGTGGGGGTCGAGAAGTTTTCAACTTTTTTCAAGAGTAGGGAGGACATTGTGCGAATTTCGGCAGCACAAATCGACCGATGATTCAGTACAGCCGGGACTCAGACATGAAGCTGAGGTTGTGGCGTAGCATGTTCGACTAATGAACGTCTTTTGTTTTTTTTTAAGCGGGAAATCATCAAATACCTTCTTCCACTTTGGTTGGAGTTGGAGGGGGTGCCGGACTTTTACTATCAAAACTCTACAGTGTTCTTTTATTTGCCCTTATTCTCGAGGGCTGCGGCTTCGGCCCCAACTGACCATACCAATTTTGCTGACATCTCATTGAGGCACGCGTAGAAGACAACGCGCTGTTGACCCGAGCTTGCTTTGAATAGAGTTTCTAGCCGGTTCTTCTCCATAGGAAACAACCAATTTGGAACCATGCACTAGCTTCTGACGTTTTATAAGTGCCCATGTAGGCCTATGTGAAATAAAAATATTTTGAATTTTGAATCTTGGACTTTACCGGACGGCCGGACAGGGGCTCGCTGTCCAAGTCCACAAACCCGCGCCTGTGGAGACGAGTAGTCGTTTTGCGACTCCTAACGCCGGGGGTGAAACGTCTCCTGAATGATGATCACCTGTTCCTCTTGCAGGTGTGCCACCTGGAAGACGGCAACCACTTCGGCGAGGTGGCTCTGCTCATGAAGGACAGCAAGCGCGTGGCCACCGTGGTCGCTGTCGAGACCACTCAGCTCTACAGGCTCGATGCCGCCGACTTCAAGTGCGTTGCTTTACCGATAACTACCTACTTATAGCTACCTGTGTGCTTCACACGAATACTATGTATGATATACAAACCGTCCTCTTTTATCGCTATCTCTTTTTAGTAAAGCCGCAAACCGCATCTAGTGAAGCCGGTATTAAATTGAGGAGAGGCGTTTTCACCAGAGGCGTAATGTGCACTAATTATGACGTGGGCGAAGGCGCTTCAGCGAGGCCTTTTTCTTTCATAAATTTAATACGAGATTAAATTAAATTATTTCGAAAACCAGGTACACTGTAATGATCGTTTTTCAGCCGTTTTGTGCTATCTCACACGACGCTGTACAAACGCATAGAGGAGCTGGTGTCCCAACGCATACACGAGACAGTACAGCTGGATGACAAGTATCGCCGCGACCGAGGGGAGTTGCAATCCAGCCATGGCTCTCCAACAGACTCAATAATATTGTAGATGCCTCACAGAAAAAAAGCCGAAGCTCTCGTATGAAACCCTATCGGACTTGAACAAGAGCATTTTTTGAACAGATGTTCTTAAACCTTACAAGGAAATAACATTCCCATAGCTATCTTCATGAGGTGGTGAGCAGTAGCAATAATATGACAATACAGCATGATTATCATTGTCGTTCAATTCCATTGGAAATGGCATCTGTACTTGGCACCATTACAGGTTGTCACAAACCATCTTCAAACGCTGGTCATGGATGACCTTTGTAATCAGCATTTAACATGGGATTTTTTGTTTTTGGTATTTACTTACTCAGCCTGAACAGGGATCTATTATTATTTTCAACTCAAAATATCAATATAGAGAATGTTACTACAATTTGTATAAGGAGGAGAGTATAATTAAGATTTTTATCTTAGTATAATTTAATTTTGTACATAGTACTTATAAGTTACATTTTTGGAATTATTTTCCATTGCTATATTATAAGTGTAGAAGAGGACCCTTCCAGGGAGAATTAGGTAATCTTAAATACTTGTTTGATGGTCGAGTATTTCAAACCAGTTAGGATTTTATCTACAGTAATATTGCAGCACATACTTTTATGTTTTGTATATTCGGAATGGTTACCTTGACTATAAAAATGGTAGAATAAAGTTGGATAGCGAAATAAAAACTTGTTTTTCTTAAATATAAAATTTATGAATACAAACAAACATTTGGTCTAGCAGAACCAATCTTCGTGCCAACCACACTCGGAATGCTATACATAGCTTACAAACTAATATTTAGAGTCGTTACACGAATATGCCAACCCACAATAATAAGAAAAGTATACCAAAGCCTGAAAATAGGGAGGCGACCAGTGATAACAATAACTCTTTGAACAGATCTCTCGACGCTTTAGTGCTAGTAACTTCGTAGACAAAGAACCACGCAGTGAAGAAGATGCCGATGCCAAGCAGAAGAAGTGTGAGGTGTGGGAAAACTGCCGGGTTGATCGGCGACGTGTAGCGTATCATCGATTCTATTTCCAGCTGAAATAACAGTATACAACTGTAGTATCAATTTGCGCATGTCTTAAAAATCAAAGGTAAATTAAGATATCGCTGTACTCACGCTCATTTTAGTGGTTTTTGATTTACTTCTGATAAGAAATATTACACGACACGATGCGTCAACAGGATACGTCAGTGAATTTGCCGGCCATAGACAAGTTACAACAAATGAAACGTCAAATATTTATAGACCATTTTAGAGATGCACTGCCGTTATAAATCGACTAAAGTTACCTAAAAATGGAACCTCCCTAACGAAAACTGACATCTATCATGATTTGTATGCCATAAAATTGAAAAAAAAAAAAATCATGATTTGTCAAATGAACAGTCTTGTTTCAGGCTTGGATTTTTATGTATTTTTAGCGTAATATTGTTTTTGCTTTGTCATTTTCCTCACATTAGATTATTTGTCTTTTTCTTTCTTTCTGAAAATGCAAATGGCAAGTTTTACCACCGATGTTTACAGCTGTTTTAAAATTCATTTTGCGTATATTGTGGAAGTTTATAAAAATAATGGAATAACGATTACAGTGCCTTTAGTGCGCGAATAATGTCTACACAATGCTACGTATTAAACTTAAATAAAATGGCGAATCAAAGACCAACCGAAACAAAGCCTGCAGTAAAGGAGAAGGTCATGTCCTACGAAGAGAAGTCAGTGGGATCCACTTCATTCTTCCAGTGTGAAGCTTGTCCTTACATGGCACTAGCCGAGGACGACATTAAATTTCATCTTTTCACTGTGCATCCAGACTTAGCCAAGAGCAATGGTCTCTCTGATAATGTTCAGATTCCTTGTCCAGGCTGCACCAGCGTGTTTGACGCAGAAGAGACTCTCAGGACACACCTTCGTAACCATCATAAAATGGGTATCAAAGACATTAAAAAAATGATTAAGAGTCTAGTTCAAATTGCTCTTAAAAATGCCAAGTTAAAAAAAGAAAGTCACCAGTACGCTGAACCACCACATGCGGCCCAAATTGGTACAATCCCACAAAATCTAACTGATTTTAAAATACCACAGGTTATAGAAATAATTCCAGATGCAGTAAATGTCAAAAATGATTTACCAAAAGGTGTGGCTTTTATATCAGTAGACGAATTACAGAAAATGAGCACACCAAACTTTGAGAAAGTTGATCCTAAAGAAATAATACAGGAAGCTAGTATAAATATTGTGTATACTAATGATATCTCTCAATATGTGAGTGTGTCTGATGCAGGCTCGGTCAATCCATCTTGTAATATGATCCAAGTAGGTAATGTGCCACCAGATTTGATAGCATCGATACAGCCATGCTTTATGGAGCCTTCCGTAGAGTCCACACTGTCCCCAACACAAACAAAAGATTTATCACACATTCCACTACTGCGGAAGTCCGATCAGAAGACTGATGAGGTGAAGTCTAGTGCTGAAACAGAAAAAGGAACAATGTGTTTAGTGGATGGATGCCAAAAATGTATGAAGGAGCCTCAGACTCTTGCATATCACAGGCAATGCCATAAGAATGGCAAGCTTGTGTGTCCTGAGTGCTCTAAGACATTTGTAGCGGTGGATGCGTTGCACACACATCTGTGGAAGATACATGAAGTCGACATGGAGATGCCCACTTGTGACATTTGTGGCTACAAAACATATACTAGATATAGACTACACAATATTCACATGAAATGTCATAAGAAGTTTAAAGGTTTCATATGTAAGTATAAAGCTGTTTTATATCTCAGGAGGCTGGGTGCATAACATTTTGATTGACCTTTTTGGTAAGTGGCCAAATTCAAACCTATCGATAGAAAAATAATGCTCATGTTTATTTACAGTTTTTCAAAGAGGTTATTATTAAGGCAATTCGTTAGTTTAACTGTTAATGCATTATGGTTATTTGGAATTACTAATGCTTGACCCTTTACATGCCACTCTCTACAGGCCCCATATGCTCAAAGGGCTTCAAGAATTCCAACCAGTTGTCCAAACACAAGCTGATCCACAAGGAGCCTGTCACCCCTCACCGATGCTCAATCTGCCAGCGAGAGTTCAGCACTGAGCGAAGACTGCAGGTGCACATTGCTGAAGTCCACGAGAAGCTGAAGCCTTTCAAGTGCTCCCACTGTGATTACAGCTCGTCCAGGAAGCAAGAGCTGAAGCTACATTTAAGGTCGCATACTGGTGTGTATTGCTGTTCATTACAATATTATTTACTCTCAAAGGTAACAGCAGCCGGTGTGTGTTTTCCCAATCAATTTATTTTTAATTTATGCAGCATACTTAAATGTTCCTTATATCTAATCGCCGTCATTCCAATCGCTAAGCGCGCAGCGCGCAGGTCCCACTTTACACAATCAATCCATTATCGTTTTAAAAAATTACTTTTAACCAGTCAATAGCAAAAAACAACTAAAAAGTTCGAACCAAGTAATTTTAAGCAGTCTGATGTAATTTGTGGAAGTTATTTTAGTAGAATCAAAATTTTGACGCCATCGACTGCATCACTGTCCCAAAACGCCCCCACAAAAAAATGCTAGAAGCGGCTACAAAAAAACGCTAGAAGCGGCCACAAAAAAAAGCTAGAAGCGACCGCAAAAAACAGCTGAACCGCGCGACACCTTGTGTGTCCGGAGAAGCTTGAAGCCGCTTCAAGCGCTTTTTTGTGGCGGCACCGCCGCACACGAGCCACAAAAAGTAACTTGAAGTGGCGTTTTTTTGTGGCCCATGTGCGGGGACAGTAAAAGTGACTTATTTCAAACTTTTTAGTTTGTAAGTAATAAGACTTGAAATTGTCTCCTCAAGCTCTTTATTTTGATACCCTACATGACTTTCACTGCCATTTTTAAGTTTTGATGTACCCAGTGTCACTCTTTTATCTAAGACAACTCTACACACCTCTCGAGCTAAAATTAAATTAAATTACGAGTGATTTAGACTCGATAAACATAACATTACATCTGGCAAAGTCAGGTAAAAATACATATTGTTTGTAAATAAATACAGTTTGAGAATGATCACGGTCAAACATTCAACTGTTATAATTATGTTCCAGGTGACAAACCATTTGAGTGCGACCAATGCGACTACAGGACGGGAGACCACAACGCGCTCCGGCGACATAAAAAGAAGCATTCAAAAGAGAATATGTATAAATGTAAACACTGTCCATACACAGCCATCCAATCCACCGTGTTCACCAACCACATGGTCTCCAAGCATCCCAACGTCACCAGCGAAATACATCGCTGTCCCTACTGCCCCTTCAAGTGCGTCAGCAAAGACAAGCACTTCCAACACCTCGCCACACACACAGAGAAAGAAAGTATACAGGCACTCATCCAAATGAACAAAAGTAAAGCCGGTAAGCCCGCGTGGACGATACCCAGCGAAGCGAAGGCAACCAACGAAAGTACTATCATAAGTACTGAGCCAAGCACAGAAGCCTGCCCAAAGCCTGTCAACCACATACCGATTGAAGTGTACGATTGTGACAGCTATTCAGAGAACTTGCCACAGAACTATGCGAAGAGTTACTGCGCTACCGCCAACACCAACGCTCAACAGACCGACTTCAATAGTCAAATAATGCTCACCGACCTGAGCAAAGACGACAACAACTCCGACTGCCTCATCTCCGAGAGCTCCAGCGACACGATGATGGAGAGGCATCAGTATAATGCACAGCACCCGCTGCTCACCTACGACGGCAATCCATCTAATCTTCACGGATTCCTCACCACTACTGTGTCGATGGAACAAAGTCTTTTACAAAATAATAACGTCAACCCTTTAACTGTAAATCACTGTTCGATACCGAACAGTATATCCAACAACATCATGGCTAACTTCCCGATCCGTCTTCCTCCCGCACCACAAATATCTCTGCGTAACAATATAACGTTGAAACCCGCCGACAAGATCTCGCTTTCGGGCACTAAAGTGACAGGACCCATAATAAGACCGACGCAAATATTGCCCGTGCCGTCGTCCAGTAACTCTCCTGTAAACATATCGATGGAGCCTGAAGGAGTTCCGAGAAAGAAACCTAAAATATCAGTGAAGAGCAATCTAATACTGAAGGGCCCCGATCAAGAGAATATGTTCCATTCTCAGCAGAAAATGGCTTTCAGGAGATTAGAGGACAATGAGAGATTTGGACTCGGCGGTCCCGTGACTTTCAACAACTTGATCACGACACAGTTCATGCAGCTTCAGCCGGAACCGTCGCTGAGCGAGTCTCCGAGCAGCATAATGGCTTATCCTCAGGAGCCGATGTTAACGGACGCCGCCACCACGCCCGTCGACAATGAAATGAACAGCAACCCACAAATATTCTCGTTTAACCAGCAAATCAACGTCAACGCCATGACGATGCTTCCTCCGCCGCAAAAGATTCAGAGTACCGACCCCAGTTACATCAAGCTGGAGAGTACAATCAAACAAAACACACAGTCGCCGAGCTTAGAGAGAATGTGTAACGCTAATCTTCTTAACAATTCGAACCTTGCGCGCGAATACAAAGCGTCGCCGCCGCTCGAGGAAATACATAAGAACATGAGCGAAATTAAGAACGAAGTTAAATCAGACTCCTTCTACAATTTACCAAAGTTTAACAACGAACAAGCAAATCCATCTGCTATAACTATGGACAAATTCTTTTTAGACAACTTAGTGGGGGACAATTATACGGGAGGGCTGATGGATCTGTCTGGAGTTACCCTTGAGCCGATATCGGAAGAGCAGAACGACGTGATAGAGATCGATGACAACTCGGACGACAACAAGCTGCTGCCGCGGCTGGACATGTACTACAACCTGGAGGGGCTGTACCCGCACAGCGACTTCCACTTCTTGGACAGCGACACCGGCTTCCAGCAGGACGACATCAACAGGATGGTCAACGAAGTGCCCACTCTCAGCCAAAAGGACTTGTTAGAGTCTGCAAGTGAAGTTGGAAATGATTCCCCGTCCTGCACTCAGAGCGTCATGGATCCTATGATGAACACCACCGTCAGACCCACCACTAACAAAATCAATGTGAAAAACATTGAACTCATGAAGAACTGATCATGAATCTCTTATTCCTGTAGCTAAAAACTCCCTTCTGTGATGTCGTTATACCTCGAGTTATTTGTTAAGCAATATTTTCTCGATATTTTATTTTGTCGTTAGTATTATAAGGATTCCCGTTGTCTGCATTTAGACTATTTGGTCCGTTTTGGTTGTGGTCGAAGTTGTGGTTAACGCAGCCAGCTCAGCTTCGCCCTGAAGCACCTTCCTGGGAGTTTGGCAGGCTTTACGAGCAGTCTGTTCCGAACATTTGTGCAGGTTCAGAAGCCACGGCCTCGAATGGCTGGCCAATGTTGGCGATGTTGGTTTTGCCATAGGCACTTATGTCAACGAAGGCACCTAGGGTTGAGTTTTTAACTTTAAGAGCATTATATGTGAAAATACGCTATGAAATAGCGATTCGGTTTAATTTGCCTCGAAGAACATATAGGCGTGAAGATTTGAGAATCGTTTGGTTCCTAATCTTTTTGTCTTCAACGTCTACGGGACTGTCTAGCAGCAATTCACGTCCGATGTTAGCGAGACCACAAATTCTACCACTTTTAGGCCTTTGCCTCACTTGACGGAAATCGCCGAATTTGCGTCAAGTGTAGCGCCGGCCTATGGTCTTTGCCGCAGTTGACGGAAATCCCGTCGTGGAAAATCGGCGACGGAACGTCAATAACTCAATACATGTTATTGCATACAAACTATAAATAGCGGGCATACTACGCGAAGTGACCGATCTTCCGTGCTTTGTAGCTAAGGCCGTAATCTACGGCCCTTAGATAAGGTCTTCTGTCGATCCTTCAGCACTCTGCAAACGTAGCCGACGCAGTTTGATTGCGCTGGAAGTTGGTTTGAGGACTGGCGACGTTGACACAGCCAGAGTTGGCGCATCTTCGTTGGCAGTCGTCATGGGAAAAATCGACTTTTGTACTAAATGTAAGATAATTCAGTAGAAACGAAAATTTTATCAGCTTAGGATTTTTTAGGAACTGTCACATGTGAGTCACCATGCTCGCGAGCTACCCTAGATCTTGTCCCGATTCTCAGCCGATCGCCCGGTAATCGTCCGGCCCGAGCCCAAGGCGTCGACGTTGCGTATTGTTCCACGTGCGCCTCAAGAAGTTGTCAGCAAACCGTAGGGGCCCAACAGAGTGCTCCATCGTCGGCCACATCATCACTTACCATCAGGTGAGATAGTGGTCAAACGCGAGCCTATCAATAATAAAAAAAAAAAAAAAAAAGAGTCTTAACCTACCGGCCAAGGATCTGTTTCTGAAAGGAAGATTCGGCCCCGGTACGAAAGGCAACGAAGGAACAGGAGTGGGTTTTAGTCAGTAAAAGTCCGACACTATCTCCCGCTCCGACCAAGAGCGGGGGATGTCATTGGATGATTTTCCCACCTAAAAAAAAACCCTAGACCTTGTGGACAGGACTGTTTTAGGGTGCGAATTTTTGGTCTCGGATAAGTTTGGTGTTGCCTTGGACGCAGCCCGGTTTAGTTTCATTCTTGGCGGTTGCGTTCCGCACCCTTCGATGCGGAACGGTGTTTAGGTCTAGGTATGTTGGTTGGTTTGAAGCGCATCTGAGGATAGCAGCTTTAGGCGCTTTTTGGCAATTTTGGCGTAGGCTTAGGTGCGTTTTTGGTTTCTGTTTAGGCATCCCAGGATGCAGCCCGAGTGTTTGTAATTGAAGGTATGGTTGTCTCTGGATTCACGTGTTGGATTAAAAAAATTCGCCGTCGGAGCTCAGCTCCCGCTATAGAGCCACTAGCCACTCGTTCCACGAGGGACGCTAGAGCTTCTCCTTCAATACAGGACCAGGTAAATGAGAAATGGAACAGGCCCGAATTAGTTGACAAGTGAATGTTGCTTAACAAATATTGCTCAACTACGTTTACAGTCTCCATCACACATCGACAAAAAATTGTTCTTTACCACCGTGTGCTCGAGACGAATTATATGAAAAGACTGTTAATCATTAAATAATTTTAAACGTTATTATTATATTGTAAATGTAAATATTATTATTATTTATTTATAAATTAAATGGAATGTGTTTCTACATTTACTTTTGTGTACACCACTATAAAATCCCCACTGCTTCTGATTTCTTGCGACTTGTAGAGGACCCAGTCGTCTGAAACGTCGTTGAATGGTTGGGGGTCAGTGTGGACTCCTTTCTGATGTGGACCGATGATAATCAACACGCTCCCAATATAGTGCTTCAGATAGTCATTAAAAGCTTTCCGATTGTTGAAGTAACAGAACAGAAGGGCAGTGTTTTTATTCCTCTGCAGTAAAGTGATTGTGTCCTTGTCTATTTCGGCGGGACTGAAGTGGAGGGGAATGAAAGTGGGCGGGGCGTACTTGCAGCGCCACCACGCCCCGTCTACTTCGATACCTGATACCGGAACACCTGGAAAATTTAAGAATAAAATCTTACTACAGTTCTGAAATATGTAATTTTAGGTAAAAAAAATCTACAATCTCTCGAGACGAAATTTCATAAAAAAATTATGACATCCGGAAAAAAATACTTAAAAAATCTGGAAGAGTTGGTGTTCTCATTTCATTAGATTTTTCTTGAGAAAAAAAGAAATCTAAAATAGATACCGGAAGTACAAGCCACAAAAACAAAACAAAATTACCGGTAGCTTCAGTGATCATCCACTCCAGCAGTCCACTGCCGCATCCGATGCTCACGATCCTATGACACTGGAGCTCCTGCAAGCACCTCTTAACGAAACCGAAGTCATTTTCACTAGGGTACACCCACAGCAGCTTGTTCCTATCAGGATGGTCATGATACAGGTGGACTATCTCCTTCCAATTGCTTTCTTTGTACAAATCTGTGATTTTCGCGACGATGTCCATCGCCGTAGAATGCGGACGCTGGTAGTAGCATTGACTGTGAACCAGACGGCTCGCTCGTGGCCTTAGCTTACATAACACCCTTTCTGTGATTTATCTGTGAACTAGCTAGCAGAGATGTATTTAGTACGTCTAAGATTTATTTGTTTATAGATAAACATACAAGTAATGCGGCGAAGGTGGTGTGATGGTCTAATCATGTTCGCAGGGCAAACTTGGCCAGAAATCGCCCTAGACAGAGAAGTTTGGAAGGAGAAAGAGGAGGCCTTTGCCCAGCAGTGGGACAGACAACAGGCTATTAAGGGCCAAGCGCCCGAAAAGTGCCATAAAACAGTGATTTTCTGAGGCCTACTCCTCCGTAACGGCTAGGTCAATTGGTTTGAAAAAAAATATATGTTTATTATAGATTCATGAACAATAATATCAACATTTGATTTTTTCGTGCAATTAATACTTTTGTCAAAAAAAAATATTTAGCAATTTCGCAACTTTTCCCTACTCCTTCGAAACGGCTTGGACCTTTATAAACATTTTTACACATAAAAATTGGTGTTAAATATTCTTCAAAGTGAACATTGCATATGTAAATCAATCAATATCTCGCAGAGAAAATGGATTTAAAGCGCTTTCCGGGCGCTGCTGGCCGCAAATAAATGCACAGATTTGCGTACTGCCTAGGCGAGTGCGAGAGTTGCGTTCACATAATTTCGGTCAGATGGTTCAAGGGACTATACGCCTTAAAAATATATATTATGTACACAAAGTAGCGAGATTTTCCAATGATGCGGAGCGGGGCGGGCGCATGTTCATTTGTTTTGTTTGAAAGTCCGCTCAGTTCCACTTACTGTTTTCACTGATGTGTTTGGCCAATTCACGGTACCTCCAGCTCCGCTTCAGTGAAAACGCACCCTTGCCACCTAAAACAACAGCAAAACCGTAGGGACCCAGCAGAGTCGAAACCTTCGGGTTGTGCGAAAAAGAACTCCGGGGCTTTGGAACAAAGGCAAAGAAGAAACATAGGAGAGGGTATTAGTCAGTAAAGTCTGACGCCCCCTTTGAGAAGTCATTGGATGATTGCCCAAATAATATAAGTATTAGCTTTTTCCGGCGGTTTAACCCGTATACATAAAATATAGCCTAAGTAACTCAGCAATAAAACAGACATTATTTTCAGAGATTACCCTCTACAAACAAAAACACCAACTTTGTTCCTGAGTGACATAGGCTATATTTTATGAACGCAGGCAAAAGCTAGTATTTATATAAATAAGTAGTCTCAGTATACACCGCTAAATTTTGATCGTTTTAATCCCGTAGAGGGTCGATCCGGTACATGAAACACTATCGATTTGTAAAGATAAAATTAAAAAATAAAGTACCTTTTTTTTAAAACTCGTATTAATTTACGCATGTACGAAATTAATTTCTTTAAGAAAACGTCAGCTGAGCGAGTCCAATAACCTGTAGGTAGTTAATACGCAATGCCGACTACTACCTACAGGTCATCGGACTCGCTTGAAATCGATAGTGTTTCATGTACCGGATCGACCCTCCACGGGATTAAAACGACTAAAATTTAACGGTGTATATTAAACAGTTAGTTCGTCTCTGTACATTTCCCTAATAGACTACAAGAAAAAGTTGGCTGCCACCCAAGAGAATATTGTTTCATCTGGCGATAGATACAGGTAGTGATCGGACATTCACTGATCATTAATAACAATAACAAATGACAGTTCGTTTCAATTCATTTATTTGTATCTAAGTTACAAACGTTTATAAAATTAGCAAAATACAGATACCAATAGTAAAAAATACACATTTCACGATTGTTTCATGTTAAAAATGATGATGATGAATTAAGGTAGAACTACACTGCGCACACGTGTGCCACACACGCCGATCTGGGCGCGTCGGTCTCCGTACATTTTATATGGAAACTAGACTTGTAGAGCTACACTTGATCCACGCCACGCGACTTCGTTCGGTTTAATGTAGTTCTAGCTTTAAGGTGTCACGCGAAGGCGAAGCTAGCCGCCCATAAGTGCGTTTTCGGTTTAATGTTATCATAATTCCAGCTCCAGAAAGGGATGGCGCTATCCGTAATATAAAGCTCCATCTTTAGCGCTGGAATGAGAGTTTTCAGGAAAATTCAAATCACCACTTGGCGCCACTTAACCGAGAGGTTTTCTACTTTTGAAAACGTATACAAGACGTGGACGTCAATTTAACTAAAGTCATTAACATAAACGTTTTGACAGGTGCCCGGACCTGACGACTCAGTGCTGCCACCTGGTGAACGTTAGTTTAGAAAACCCTCATTATGATGGCATTAAAGTTTATAATACAGCACCATTCATTTACATCAGGATGGCCCAAAGGCTCATAACTATTTCGTTAACTTCATAGTAGTTGTAAAACTGTCTCGTTCACTTATAGCCATTGAACTACTTAATTAGACAAACGGTTAACTATTATTGTTCGATACATATCGGATAGCATACTATTGTCTATGTCGTGGCTAGATCTTAGAAATTGATCACTTCATGATATGTAAATCGTCATTTGGCTTTAGACCTTTTATTATCATAGAAATTAGAAATCCTACATCTACACTAATATAATAAAGAGGTAGGTTTTCTGTTTGTAGGGGGTAATCTCTGAAAGTACTGGTCCGATTGCAACAATTTTAGCAGCGGTAGAAAGCGGCTTTATTCCTGAGTGACATAGGATATATTTTATGTACCTACACGGGCGAAGCCGCGGGCAAAAGCTAGTCAATGATAAGGCTAAACGAGGTTTGACATATCATCAAATTTGACATACTATCTGACCAGTTTTAGCTGTCTATATTATGAAGTGATTAATCCTAAGACCTGGCCACATCTATATTACGTCGCCATTCTATTATAGTTACAGGGTTCTATGGGACTAGGTGTACAATAGTACCCCACAGTCTATTGCTTGATTCATCACAAACGCAGCCCCCTACTATGACATGACAATGGCATCATAAGTCCGTTGTGGAAAAGTTGATGGTTTGGCACGTTATAGTATGGGTCAGGTCATCGAATTTCAAAACTAACTTGCTGCTAGTCGAGTACCTATACAATGTAATTTAAGTCTTATTTGATTATATAGGGTGACTGGTAATTAGTGACCGATACTTATACACGTCATTGTACTCATGATTACAAACATCTGTCCCAAAGAAACTTTTTTTTATACTCATTACGTACTTTTATCACAATAACAAAGCAGCTGTTTGAAATTCGCGCGTGCTCGAGAAAGGGCAATGAACTTACTAGTAGTAGAGTGCCTCACGTTCCCCCCTGCCCCGCCCGCACTGCTCCCTTTGTCGTGCAGTAGTGACATAGGCAACAGTCACCCGGAAAGCGCGTCGCACGCATATGTTTTGTTTATTGGTATAAAACTAATGAATATAAAAAAAAGTTTCTTCGGGAATATTGTTTGTAATCATGAGTACAATCACGTGTATAAGTATCGGTCACTAATTACCACCCACCCTATATGTATTTATATTGCTAGCAATGAAATAAATGTGGCTACACAAAGGTACATCACAACCTTAGTTACAGTATACGTTGATCGGAAGTCATATTATCTCAAATGGACTCGGTATTGTTATACAAAACTAATTTTTAATTAGTACAAATATTTAAAGGGCAAAAATTAGAAAAGGTCTTATTATTTTATAAGTAAAGTGTCAATAAATAATATTAATAAACAGCAAAGTTATTAGCGTTTGTTTATATCTCAAAATGTTACTCAATTTATGGACATATTGTACAGGCTATTGATTATATGAATGAATAAATGACGATCAAAATGGAAAAAAACCACTGGGCGTAGTATTTTCTAGTAGCAATTGTTATGAAAGATTAATTGAATATTACGAATTTACCAATTATAAAAAAAAAATGTGGTCAATTTTGGGATTTCATTTTTTTTCACTTTTGATTACACAAATATGATCAGTAACGGCTAAGGAAAGAACCCCATTTTTTGTACTAATTAAAAAATAGTGGTGCAGTGACATTTGTATTGTAATTAGTAATTTGCTTATTTTTTATTTTATTGAGCATAAGGCGAAGTGAACGAGTGCATGCAGCAGTGTACCGCGCTACAATGTCAAACATCAACTTAAAATACGTGAGATCAACTTGCATCAGAGATCATGATCTTCAGTCGACATTATATAAACTAATATTACATATTTATTTACTTGTATTTTGTTGTTTCCAGACTTAAATAACTGCTTTTATATCACATACTTAGAGTGCCTAGTGCAAGTTTATTTTAATAACGCGATCGACACTTTTATGACGTTCGGTGCTCTGATTGGTCCGCTCCACCCTCTAAACCAATCAGCAGGCCTAGCCAAGTTACGACCGTTTCGTTTCAATTCTCTTTCATCGATCGCCCCGAGATGCCACGCCTCCTATTCCTTTGTTTTGACTACATGACTGACCGTTAAGATTATATCAGAACAAAGGAATCGGAGGCGTGGCCGAATCGAACTCTAACGAAACGGTTGTAACTTAGCTAGGGGTGCTGCTGAGAGCCGAACGCGGTAAACGTTCCGAACGCATTAACGTAAATACCACTCGCACACAGCACACTTTCTTTTGGCAGACCGATCTAACGATATGAGCATTATATTCTGATATTACATCCGCATATTCCATTTCAGCAGTCATTTAGTTAGTAAAAAAAATTCTGCTTTTAAATTCATTTAGTTATTTTATTATGCAATAGGACATTTTTAAATATATAAATCGAAACATCTACTAGATACCATTCTACCCCACATTTCAATCAGTCTCAAGCCCTCGGCATTTCAGTCCAAATAATTTCGATTAAAAACAAATTCGTTATTAAAACATTTTCGAGATCAAAACATATAAAAAACAACAATTGGCTAGACACTTCCAATAATAAGTAAATAATTTGAATTTAAAAACTTGTATAACATGTTAAAATCTGTTACCATTTAATGGGGTGTAAAGGAACGCAGTGGTAAATAGAAACAAAACTGCGAAAGGATTTTTCACATTATTAAAAAATTGTCTGCAACATAAGCGCTTCAAATTTTTCTTAACATTGTAATCCTATTAATAACATGAATTTGAAAGTTTGTTTGTATGGATGTTTATTAGAGTAACCATGGAGTTTCTTGCGGTTCTTCTCCATAGGAAACAACCATTTTGGAACCGTGCAATAGCTTATATAGTGCCCAGTGCCCATGTAGGCCTATGTGAAATAAAATTATTTTGAATTAAATTGACTCTTTCACGCAAAAACTACTGAATGGATTTCGATGAAACTTTAGTAGGTACACAGATAGACAATGTCCTGGAATAGTATATACACAAATTAAATAGGTACAGAAGTCAATCTACATACAAAGTGCGCTCGAGCACGATGTCTCGGTCGCGTCTCTGATCACTTGTCGAACAGTTCCGGCTCAAACGCTCATTAGTGTGCGTCCACCGAGCGTAGGTATAAAAGTGAAGTACATACATGAGATTGTCTTCTGTATCTATCTATTTTGTGGTATATATGATTTTTTTTTTATCTCGGCTGTATGTTCCCTTAGGATGATTTTCTACTATTACGCGGGCGAAGCCGCTGGCAACAGCTAGTAAAAAGTAATTGATGCTTTGCGAGAAACCAATATCACACTTTTATAATTTTGTTTTATTTTTTCACGCTGCGCTCGAACAGCTGACCGGATTTCGATGAATCTTGGTACACGGGCCACTACGGGTAACTTTTTATCCCCGGGGTATCTTACCTTGGTACAATTTTCTACTTTCACGCGGGCGAAAATTCTAATCAAAGTATTGTTTCTATTCACCCCCGCGTTCATATTTACCCCGTTGGTAGGTACATTTATAATACATGGTTTTGTAATAATAATAATAATCAGCTAATATGTAACGTCTTACAACTAACGCGTCTTGGACGCTCTTACGCACTAGTGTTAGTAACATTGACTGGTTAAGTTTTGCGCAGCAGCCTGTGCAGAATCGCTAGCATGAACATCACGAATATTGTATTATTTTCTCCTTTACGATATAGAATGATGGATACACTATCGTAGTAAAAGAGAACGCTCAACAGTACGAAGACAAAAGGGTCACACTATGACGAGTAATAGCATTTCTATTCCAGTGTCAGAAAGAGACCGAGCTATACATAACGTATATCGTTCTCTTTTTACAACGGAATCGTAGTGCAATTATTGTTTTGATTTTTTTTGTTAAGGCCATATTATGGTACGATTTTAACGGTGTTTGCTATTACGACACACAATTTATAGTTCAGTATCGGATAGTACGGTAATTTAAATTATACTGGGTAAATACATGGATGTATTTACACAAGTCAAACAAGTTGTTTCAATTTTCCGCCCCGCGCCTGCCCCGCGCCACCATTTGCAATTTTGCTGAACACTGGTGAAATGTTCCATTTTAATAAAATTTTTGACGATTTACCTCGTCTTTGAGTTAGATAGTCAAGATGATGATTTTAATTAGTATAGCTGTGTAAATACGTACATATAATTACCGAAAATATAATGTTTGTTACCAAACTATCCGAAACTGAGCTACATATTGCAAAAAAAAATATTTTTGCGGATTATCCTGGAGCATTCCCCTTAAGGGCCTCATCATACTTGCGGTTTGCGAGCGTCCTCGCGGAGCGGGTGCACAACGAGTACGTTACGGGCTCACAACGACCACGCGCATGCGTAGCGAATTTGTTGCGGACGCGCAACGAGATCCGGAAACGAGGTGCGGGTTTGCGGCGTGTTCGAAGTAACAAAGCCAACAGCAGTGTCACCTCGTCGCAATCCATTTTGTTACTGAGTGTATTGTACGTCGTTAACTTGATACAAACACGTCTTGAAAATGTTGCGATTTGTCACGTGTCCGCTTCGTCTTCGCTGTGCAGCCGCAGCGTGTTCGCGACGCATTCGCTGCGCGCCCGTCCCGCCCCACAGCCGCTCGCAAACCGCTAGTGTCATAAAGCCCTAAGAGCTTGGAGCGGGCCAATCGGAGCGCCGAACGTCGTAAACGTGCCCATGCCGTAACAGAATAGTATATATGAGACAAAAAAGAACAATTTTTATGTCAACATACACAGCTAACAAGTCTTGGTTTTTCGGAATTTTTCGGGTCGTGGCGTTTGGTGTTTTTTTTTTTTTATAAAATCCGTGGCTTTGAAAGCGTTATGAGGACTACAGCACCTCAAGCGCGATCCCTCTCGTACTGCATATAAAACAAAGAGATGACACAATGCTTGCTAATATGAAGCATTTCAGCGATTTACAAAAAAATCTGCAGATTTCATTATAATATTACACTATAACGCTAAAACGTTGCTTGTATAATAATCTGAAAAACTATCACAACTATCAGCATGATTGCATGTATTTTTAGTCCGGTTTTTAATCGATAAAAATATTTTTAAGGCATCTTTGTGAATTTTATCTATCATACTAAATTAGCTATATTATGTTTTGAACATACTACCTATCTAGCATTTATCCTGAATAATATTATTAAAATGGCATAAGGCGTTCTCTACCAGTCTACTTTTATCATATACTTTTCTGATTTTGTTTACTCCAGTATATACTTTTGCATATTATAAAATTCGCGATTAGGCCTGTAGTTCTCATAACGGAAAACAAACTCCAGACTAGGCACTCTGACTGCTTATTTAGATGTAATGTCCGCCATACACGCTAGAGTATAATTAACTGACACGTTTGCCTGTATAGGGGAGTTACACAGGTAAACCAGAGCGTGTATGTTGCATAACTTTTTTTTTTTTTTTTTCCCCTACTCTGCAATCAGTTTTACTTTTAGCAGGTGTGTTGGAGTTTAAGTTCGTGGCGGTATGAGCGTGACTCCAGTGAGCCATCTACCCAATCACTTGTGTGTATGTTGCATAACTGTGCAGGTTTCCATACAAGCTTACCTGACAGGTATAACTGTGCAGGCAACCCTGTCAGCAACACCCTAGCGTGTATGGCTAACTTTAGATATGTAGTACTAATAGGTAGTCGGTTCATATGTTTGCCAGCCACCTATCAATTCATAATGTTCATGCTCGTGATACTGTCAAATTAATAACTCAGAAACTGCATTACGAAAGCAGTAATGCCCTCTATAATATTTACCAGTCCATCACATGCTTTGTTAGGGAAGTATGTCAGAAGATACACTCAATAAAGTATAGGACGGCGGTATTCGCCGCTGTTTGTATACATAGAACATTTGCCCATCTTAATATGCATTAAATACATATAAAATTGATTGCTTACTACACTAACTACTTACTAACTTTCCTAGCCATCCTGCTTCGACTCAGCCTTCGTGTCATTTCGAATCTGTAAAGGGAAAAGTCAACGTTTTATGTATGCATTACCAAACTTAGAGACCATATCGGTTTAGTCTAGGATTGACAGATTCGCGAAATTACTACATAGTCCTTAATTGACAGATTTTCGTAATCTACAATTCTGAAAATGACAGATTCTACAAACAACCGATTTTCTAATTTCTTTTTCTTCCTGCCCTTATCCCATATTTCTTGGGGTCGCCAACACGTTTTTTTCTTCTATTCTGTCCTGTCTCCCGTCACACAATCCATCCATCTTTTTTTGGCCTCTCTTTCCATCTATCTACATGTATACTGTTTTTTTAGTAACATGCGTTTCATCCATAACATCATCATGCTATATGTGAGGACTTGTAATTGGCTTTCTGTCGTTTATATTTATTTCTATTTTTAGTTTATTAAGCTGTAAGTCCTCCAGGCTGTAATAAATAAATAAATAAATCCCTCCTCTTTATATGACCATACCAAGACAAACGATCGCCTTTCAACTTTTCAATCACTGCCGCCACTTTCAAACTTCCTCTAACATACTAATTTCACACTTTATCCATTCAAGTCATATCACACATCCATCTCAACATTCTCATCTCCACTACATGCAATTGAACCGAATTTGTAATTTACTGATTCAAAAAAATTGCTTATTTTTTACCCATTATGAATACATCTTTACATTTGCAATTATAATAATAATAATAATAATAATAATATGTTTATTCAGAATAACATTTGGTAAAATGGTTACATAAAATCTTAAGAGTAATTACAAAGGTAAATGCTATGTTATGTGCCTGTACTAGGATAAACCTGTATCACAGGCGGTAGAAGCTCTTACATTATAGTTTTTTAGGACAATACTATTGATAACAATATTTAAAAAGTCTATAAGTAGTGAAAAATATGATTAAATTATTTATAATATTATATAAACTTAGTTTACTTAAACACTAAAGGTCACAATATATTATTTTATATTCTAAAACTGTTTCTTGCACTTTATTCTCTAGTTACACACATATGATTTTGCGTCAGCAGAATTAGTAATTGGGTTAAAGTCGAGGTTGCGTTAATTCTAAAGAGTTATGTTTACATTGGACAAATATGCTAAAATAATAAGAAAAATTATGGTTTGTAGGTCAACACACTGGAATTTGAATCAGCAGTAAGCGTTACACGGAAGTCTGGCCTTGAGTATGACGCTCTAGGCGCCCTCATAATCGATAGAGTTAATGTATCTATATTCCGCTATTTTTCTAGCAGGACACTCAGCGTCTCCTGTTTTATGGTTGGAGGGCTTTTTGAAACGAGAGCAAGTGGCACATTTCGGTGTGTCCGCCTTCTTTGCGCATTCAGACATCGAGTGTCCTGTCTCACTGCAGTGGCCGCACGTCGAGTTGACTTCTCTACAGGTTTTTGCTGCATGTCCGTACTGCTGGCATTTGTAGCATCTCGTAACCAGGGTGAAGTCCCTGACAGGGCAGGAAGTCCAATTTATGAAAATCCTTGTCTGGGAAATTAGAGCTCTTCGTATGTTGGCTGGAACTTCAACCACGTAGTTACAAGTATGCGAGTCTTTCTTCCCCGATTTGTGACTTAATTTAACCATGGTCAAAAAGGAATCCATGGCAATCGTCGGAAACTTTTCGGCTACATTTTGTTCGTAAATGTACCTGAAGACTTCAGTTTCGGTCAAAGAAGACGGCACTCCTACAACTACAATCCGGGGTTTGCGCTTGCTGGGTTCGTCGGCGGTAAGGCCAGATTCAGATTGCAGGACTGCGTGCTTAATTTTGTCCGCGTCATCTTTCGTCTCCGTACTAATTATGACGCCTCCGTTTTTAGTTTTATGGACACCACGTATATGCAACTTGACTTGATCTGGTCGTATCATCTTTTGCACGAGGACTTTTGTTTCGTCACTGGACTTCAATTTGTTATTGGGATATATGGCCACGGAGTTTAAATTGGTTGGTCGAACGAAATCATTTGTCCCCTTTTTCACCATGTCGGCAAACGAAACAGTACCGGAGTCCTTAATCGTCTTCGTGAGGTCCAAGATGTGGTCTGTCAAGTGGCACTTTTCCATCAGATCTTCATTGAGGATGCGCTCTTGGATTGCTTTCTGCTTCAAGGATTGATATAGGACTGCCATCTGTGAGGTGCCAGATCCTATTTTACGGCACAAGGTTGAAATTTTCAATTTCTGCTCCGAGTTGAGTTTGCCATCCGAAGCAATAGAACAAACCTCGTTTAAATGATGCTCAATGGCTGACATCCATCTTTGTATCTCGGATGTTGAAACAGGTTCGATTGAGGCATCAGATTGGGCTGGATTTTGGGTCATCGTCTTCGCCGGAGATGCGGAGAGATTCGCTCGATCTCTTGAGAAGGGGCTGTTGTCCATTTTATTTATAACTAGTTCACTTATTTTAAGTTTTCATTGTCTTTACTAAACTACACACTAAGCAAAAAATGTATGCAAAAAAGAAGGTCACTGATGTTATTTTATAAAATTAAATATTGCTACCGAGCACGTCTGTATGCTACGAGTGCTAATAAGTCAATCCAATTGCATTGACTACGAGTCTTTATTTTCCTAACGCGAACAGCCTATAATTATAAAGCAAATATATATTACAATAAAACTCCTTAAAACAATATTTTCAGCTGAAGCAATGTTACTGCATTAAAATCCATTTTTAAGCGACTTCATTATTTAATAACTGAAAACGTTTAAGCACCATTAATTTAAGAATCTTCACAACAATTACAGAAGCTTCAGAACTAATTATATCTTTTCCACTCAGATGACGATATTAGATATTATTTTATTGGAGTAATGCACATTACTTTATTACAACAGTTTAAACCAGCCTGGATTACTAGCCAGCCCAATTTGGCTGGCGTGTTGGTCTAGTGGTTAGTGGCCCTGACTGCTATTCCAGAGGTTATAGGTTCAATTCCCACCCAAGTCTGTTTCTTTGATTAGCACAATCATTTGGTCTGGGTATAATTTATCTATAATAACTACGGGGAGTCGATAAGGCCAGACTATGAGCTGTGTCGCAACCCGAGTCCGGGGCGTGGTTACAGACGATTCCTTCGCATCATCTGAGCTCTCTGCTCGACGATGACTCTTTGCGTGTGGGGGTGGCTCTCCGCCTGGGCTGTAAGGTGTGCGAACCACATACATGCATCTGCCGTTCCATGGTGGAGGCCGATGGCCATCACGCACTGAACTGTTGGCGAGGTTGCACAGGGAAGTTCCCACGTCACCATGCCCTGAACGACATAGTCCGTGGAGCCCTTATATCGGCAAACGTCCCCTGCGTCTTAGCAGGTCTGATGGTAAGAGGCCGGATGGGCTGACTCTGGTGCCATGGAAGAACGGGAAGTGCCTGATCTGGGACACTCTGGCACCTTTGCACCGGGAACAATCAGGGGCGGGTTATTTATTGACACTTGACGTAAAAAAAAAAATGTATATAAGTATGTTTATCAGTTGCCCCATAGCACAAGGTCTGTTTAGTTTGGGAGTGGATAGTGTTGTGCAGTGGCGTGCCTGATGTCTTTACAGGGGGCAAGCCAAGGAATCTTGACCTAACTACTACTTACCTACAATCGTGGAAATTACAGACACAATAGAAAGACAATAGGTGCGCGAATGCCGGCGTTCGCTTGGGGTTTAATGAATTAAAAAAAATCTCGTGCTACCACGTGTCATCAGTGCAGTAATGCTGATTTTTCTGTTAAACCCCAAGCGAACGCCGGCGTTCGCGCACCTATTGTCTTTCTATTGTGTCTGTAATTTCCACGATTGAAAGGTACAAATATAATGTTAATAGTAAGTAATAAATAATGATAACAAAAGCTTCACCACAACAACTTTATCATCATACCAATAATCGTGAAGTTTGAATACATGAAGAGAAAAAAAAAATTGTATTCTAATTCAAATTGTCTATCTTTATTTAAAAATGATTTTATTACTTACACCAGCGTAAAAGTTTGTGAACGTTTTAATTCTACCAACAGCTGATTTTCAATTGCAATCAAAGATAATTCGGAAAGCCGCTCTTGTTGTCGAGTGCCGGCCGGCCGGGATGGTCAGCCAATACTTTAAAACGATTAATTTGAACTTAATGAATATCTAATGTAAGGTTGAGTTGAGTGTGAAATAAAACAACCGAGTACTATAATACTGATCTGTTACTTTTTTGACGCCAACGCCATCTAGTTATGAATGTGTAACTAATACATAATATTTTTTTGAAATCTTGGTGTTTCAAACACTTGTTCTTTATAATAATATGTAATATTATTGGCAAATACTCACAATTGAAACAGCGGTAGCTTTTCGTTGTTCGCATTTTTAAAACACACTTATCACTAACTGTCGAGAAAGAGAACCAACTTTCTATTGGCGGTTTACCAAAAATAAAGAATGAATTAACAGCGTTCAAGTACTTTTGAGAATTTTCATGGCACTCGCGAAGTTATTTGAGTCATACCTGATGTATTCCAAGCATTGTTATTAACTTTTCTGAGAAATATTCAAAATAGTAAAGTTACAAGATTATATTTATCTTTAAAACTCAAACCCTACCTGGCCAATATCAATTCCACACATAATAATATCCACACACAACCACAAGTATAGTTTCCGAATTCATAAACTGTTAAATGACGGAAAACAAAAAAAAAACTATCAAAACAATAATTACGTACAACACGATAACCGATCAAAGCAAATTTGAACTGAGTACTTTTTAGTTCGTACAACTTTACGCGTCATAGAGGGCGCCTCGTATTATAATATGCGTAAAAATTTACGTAAAAAAAAACCATTCATAAATTTACCAAAGCCCAGCTTTTTTTTAGAACAAAATGTTCGACGAGTATTTGCACACAATAACAAATTACACCCACACACACTCAAAATTTGACGTTTTTATATCAAAAGTAGAGATAGAAGACGAAGCCTCATAAAAGCCTTTGAGGCAGAAAAAGACAACAACACATTAGTGTTCATCTCTTTCTTTTGTTAAGTGTTAGAGTGAGATCGGACAGATTTCGCTCAGAATGGCATCCTCGGTTCGCCCTGGTATCGTCTTATGAATGATTTTTGAATTCCGCACAACACAGTGGCAACTTAGCGTAACCGCGTAAGCGCGCGAAGTTTAAAGTTTAGATTTTTGTGATAATTAATTGATTGGTCGTGTTCTATGAATTAGGTGAGGTTTTGGTAGGGCAAGCTGGGCTTTTTGGCTTATATGGCGGGCACGCCACTGGTGTTGTGTGAAAGTTGTGAAATATTTATGTATTTTTGTTTGGTTTAGCTAACGTGATATGTACACTCATAATACAACTTACCTATAGAAACAGATTGCTTCAACTTCCTCCTCCAGTGTATCCCAGGACCGGAGTCTCCGCTCGACTCCTCATGCTCTCTCTTGTCCCTGTCTCTGTCTCCGTACAAAATCTTCTCATACAAAGTCTTCTTATCCTTTGGTGGAGCACCCAAATCCAAGTTATTTAAGTTAGTTTGTTCCTCTAACTCTATCATTTTCCGCAAATCTATAGGTGGTAAGGGTATGATAGACGCTTTTCTTATTTTATGTACATATTCACACTCCTGAGAGGGGCTGGTGGTGGCTTTAGCGTCCACATTAGCCGTTTTATTACCAACGATGACGCTCTGACGCGCGTTGTTAGCGACTATAATGTAAGACTTATCTATAGATTTGTCTGGCTCGGATTTATCTTCATTCTTGCCATTATCATGCAAGTGCTTTTGTATAACTTCTTGTGGCAGAGGTGGAAGTGGGTTAAGTATCACTAGTTTGTTTTTCTCGTCTTTTTCGTCAAGTTTAGTGGCATGTCCGTTGGCGCGGATCTGGTTGAGCACAGCTACGTCGCATTCAACCGCGGCTGCGGGCACAAACTCTGGATGTGCGTTGCGTATGTGTCGCTCGAGGTTGTCTTTTCTTCTGAAGCGACTGCCACAGACTTTGCAGCGGAAGGGTTTGGAATCTGTAAGAAAACATCATCCAACATCATGACTGAAGCCACGCAGCCTTGCATAACATTTGACTGGACTGGAACAGTTTTTAAATAAGAAGGAATGTTAAAAAGTGGAAAGAAGTTGTGCGAAATAATTAGAAGAAATTTAAAAGTTAGTAATTTCTTTCTGTCATTCGTCGAACTTTTCCTTCGCACATAATATACAGGGTGTGACGTAAATAGTGGTCCAACGGTAAGGGGTCGATACACCATATGTTCAGCTACAGTCAAATGGGGTGGATAGAAACTCAGGGGTAAATAGAAACAAACCTTCAAAGGGTATTTTCACGATATTTGAATAGTTTTAGGGTTCCGTACCTCAAAAAGAAAAAACGGAACCCTTATAGGATCACTTTGTTGTCTGTCCGTCTGTCTGTCTGTCAAGACCCTTTATTTCGAGAATGCGTGGACGTATCGAGTTGAAATTAAAACCATATACTCAAGGCTGCGGTCCCTTCAAGCTGTGAAAAAATCAAACTTCTAAGTTAACGAATTAAAAAGATACGGCCGTTTATGTTGCGAAAAAAGTATATTTTGATACTCTCAAAGATCGAAATTCATAGGGTACTTCCCGTTGACCCAGAATCCTGAAATTCGGCACAAAGCAAGTTCCTATAGCACAGGTATAGGAAAAAATCTGAAAACAGTAAATTTGTTGTTAAATAGGTCACAGAAAAAAATTGCTATTCGGAAAAATCTTCGAGACTCCATTCGGGAATTGTAGTTTGCACGGAACCCTCAGTACGCGAGTCCGACTCGCACTTGCCTAGATTTTTTGCAGTATTTAACAATATCAATTAATTAATGAATTGTCATTTTAAAAAGTCGATACTTTGTTATAAACCGATGATATTATGGTATCAAAGTGAAAAACCAAACCAAAGCTTTGTTTCTATTCATCCCATTTTACCACATACCACAATTTGAACCACTTTTTACCATAGGTTTCAGAATAAAACTGATCTTTATATTTTTTTCTTTAAAACAACACCTTGCGATACTAATGCCAAATCCTGATAGGTTGCCAGTTTTTAACAAATAACCGTGTATAAAGTAAGGTTAGTCGTACCGGTATGGACGGCAGCGTGTCGCCGCATATCCTTGCTGGAGTGGAAGGCTTGCGGGCAGCGCGGGCACTGGTGCGGGCGCCGCACGGCCGCGCGCGCGCCGCAGCCTCGCACGCACCCGCCCCACCCGCCGCAAGCGCACTTCCTTTCTACGACATACTAGCATGCATTAATGCGAACACGGCAAACATTGTTTTACAATAGTTTGGATATTGTAGCACGTCAATGCGTCACTGTGCAATGACATATCATAACCATCTGAGACACTAATCTGCATGGTTCTCATATGATTTGACCATTACAATGTTTACTGTATGGACTTTATAAAAGAGACTGTGACCCCTGAGTTTGTTTCGGTGTTTCTTCTCAGAGTAGTCAGCTAGGAAACATCGACCTCAACTAGTTTAATCTGATGAAAAAAAATATTGACGTGTAAAAGTGTTTTATTTTTTAAACCTTTTTGCAATTTTTTTTTTTGTTTTTTTTTATTATTTTTAACTATCACACAGCGCCGTCTAGTCCCAAGCTAAGCAGAGCTTGTGTTATGGGTACTAGACAACTGATAAACACACTTATATATTTCTAAAGACATACATATTATAGATAAATTACACCCAGACACAGAACAAATGATCGTGCTTATCACACAAACATTTGTCCTGGGTGGGAATCGAACCCACGACCTCCGGCATAGCAGTCAGAGTCACTAACCACTAAACCAACAGGCATGTCAAATAAATATCATTTAGCATCAAAGACATTAAACATATACTACCAATAGACAGGACATAGCGAACAAAAGTTCAAACCGATACTTGTTACTTGGTAGTAACAAGTCGCTCAGTCTAGTATGACACCCCTAAACGTCAAGTCGTGTTTGTATCCGCTTTAGGCACTAAAAGAAAATCATTTTCTGAGAAAATGTGCTGAGTTGCGCACTACGCTATTGCAAATCTTGTTATGGTAAAATTATTGGATCTAACTTCGGTTTATTTTCGTAAATATTCTTGGTATTTACGCAGTAATTCAATAAAATTCAACAATTTCCATGAATAGTTCTAGAACATTTGCCGATTTTATGATAGCGCCATCTATTGCTGAAAAGTTTAACCTTACCTAGCACACACCAGTGGCGTAGCGTGGGTTTTCGCCGCTTGGGGTCGACCAGAAATACGCCGCCCTTTGTTGTTTATTATGTTTAAGAACACCAGTATTAAGAACGACTGCAGGTATCCCGTCGGGGCCACTAGCTTTATTCTTACGTACGTCTTTCTGATGGATACGAATATCCGACATACTCGTCACGTATCCATCAGGAGAAACAGGGGGCGGTGCGTCGCCGGAATTCAGACGCAAAGATTCCGCAATGTAAGAGGCAATTAAGTTTGCTTTCTCCTCAGCGGTGTGAGCCAGGGACCCGTTGGGTTTCAGCCGTGGTGGAGGTGAGGGACGGCAGAAGTTCGATTCACTCGAGTTTGCCAGGGACCAAAACGCTTTACTACCAACGGGGTTTGTTCCCTATTCGGCCAATGTGGTCAAACTGAGACCTCCACAACACCTTAAGAGTCACGTCACTTGCCTTGCGCATACGAGTGTTGGCCCAAGGTCAGTATGCGCGTGTTTAATCGCGTCAGTGTGAACACACTCAGTGCCAAGTCATGGTTGAGCTTGGTCCGACATTGTTACGTCAGAGAATGAACTTGGATTAATAAAAAGCAATATACCTGCTGCAGCACGCAGGGTAGACATCGACATCAAAATTTACAATTTCGAATATCTAAGTTTTTTTTTTTCAAATAAATAAATTGGCGCTTTCTGCTGCCTCCTTTCGTATGCCGCCTAGGGCCATGGCCCCCACCGCCCTCCCCTCCCCAAGCTACGCCACTGGCACACACTGAAGCTTCTACCACGAGCTCATAACGTGATCTATTTTACGACCTAAACCGAACTGTTAGATCCTTTTTCGTTCGTACTACTGACATTTTAACATATCGTGGAAAAGCTCCTGGCCACCTACCGAGCAATAGTTAAATTTATACAAATTTTGACAAATTTAATTCGCGTGATTGCTATTGAAAGCTAGATGGCGTCACTGAGAGTTAGGATGACAGTTTTTCTAAGACATTTCTCCTGATAGCCGCTCTATTGTATCTCTTTAAATCTCTTTGTTTAGCATCAACAATTGCATCATAGCTTACCATCAGGTGGGATTGCAGTCAAGCACTAGTTTAAATTGGGCAAACAAAGAGATCATCATGCTTTAGTTTCCTTTTGCCCTTTGGCCATATAAATGGCCAAAGGGCAAAAGGAAACTAAAGCATTATTTGTCTTTAATTTTTCAGGAATAAGAAGTGCAATGGATACCACCGGTTTCGACCAAACAACTGATTGCGCCCAAAAAAAGACTAAATATTCTGTTTGTAGCGACATCTATGGCGCCACATAAGAACTACGAAGAAAGTACGAAATCCTGCATCGCGCAATCAAAGTTCTTCGCGCGATTTGAGCATATACGACAGACCGAAATCATCTATCGGGCAGTCGCCCACCAGACTATAACACCTGTCTGGTCGGAGGATCCTCCCTTTTCAACGGAGGTATGTGGGACTTCACTCTCTGTTCCGCATACCTCCAAACTGGTGACCCTCGACAAAGAACGTCAGCGCAGCCTTCGTGCAGCTACTACTTCGTGACGTCATCATCACTTCCTCAAGCTTTCGAGCAGCGAGCCATACAGCCAGCACCCACGGCTATAGAGGGTATCCTGACCACCAGCATGCCTACCTGGTCATACCTGGTCATCACCTTCAGCCTCATCAGCGACCTTGGCTTGGCACACCGCACCTTCGGCCAGTCACATGAAGAGCTACATATGAAAAACCTCTCCTGGTCGACGCCAGCAGTCAAGCCCTACGTCGCACAGCACCGCTTCGACTCACTGAAGCCAGCAGCACTACTCCGACACACTGGAGCCTGCAGCACCACCCCGACTCACTGGGGCATCACCGCAGACAGTTCCGACTCACCGAGAACTATGCGGCATCGGTTCCGACCCACTGGAACCAACCTACGCTGGCCTGGCACGCATCAAGAACCATCGATCTCCGATCTCCGGAGGGGAGTGATGTAGCGACATCTATGGCGCCACATAAGAACTACGAAGAAAGTACGAAATCCTGCATCGCGCAATCAAAGTTCTTCGCGCGATTTGAACATATACGACAGCCCGAAATCATCTATCGGGCAGTCGCCCACCAGACTATAACACCTGTCTGGTCGGAGGATCCTCCCTTTTCAACGGAGGTATGTGGGACTTTACTCTCTGTTCCGCATACCTCCAAATGTTCGACCAAATTGTATTGGCTTATGCACACATAATTTCGAAGGCACACTGACTTCTACGAAACAGGTTATTCCTAGTGTCAGGATCTTTTTGCTCTGGCCCACTTAGCCATGTTCCTAAAAACGTTTCTGTTTCCACATTTGTGTATTTTTTGGAAAAATAAACATTTATTAATATTAACTTCTAATCTGACGTTTTAAGTGCCTATGTACTTAGGTCTATGTGAAATAAAAACATTTCGAATTTGAAGTTAGAGTCAAAATGTGCTTTTTCAGCCTCTGTTTATAAAAATGTGCAACAAATTAAGGCGCTTATTTGGACATGAAAGCATTTTATGTTATTTCTTTATTAAGTTGAAAGTGTAATTGTTAGTTTTGTAGATAATTTATAGAAGTACTTAGTAAGTCTTATTTCTAATTATGATTATTGCCAAAAGACAAATACTACTCATAAACTGGTTTTGACATACTTTTCTAACTTTTTGTTACCACTTTTTATTCCAAAACAATCCTGGGTCTACCCCGGGAACCCGAAATCAATTATAGATATACCCGAAATCCCGGGATCAGATAAAAGGATCGAGATCGAATTCCCTAAACACGGGCAAAGCTGAAAAAATCAAAGAAATCATTAATCTCACCGTGTTTGCGGACGTGTTTTCTCAAGTTGGAACTATCTCGGAACCTACTGCCGCAGGTGGGACACGAGAAGGGACGCTCGTCGGTGTGCGTGAGCCCATGTTTGCGCAAAGACGCTAGATTATTGAACGCCTTGTTGCATTCGTTGCAAACAAATTTCTTCTCCTCTGCAAAGAGAGACAACTGTTCTAAATCTGAAAATTACTGCTGACTCATGTAATAAATTAAAAGGATATTGTGAAATGCTTAAAAGAGAATTATAAAAAAAAATATGTTTTTGGATTTAAGTTTCAATCCAGCTTTTGATACCGTTGACCACAACATTTACTCCCAAACTAAGCATATTTGGATTTCATGAATGCTTTAAAACTATTGCTAGCTTCTATGATATTTATAAGTGAATATTTAAAGTTACTTTGGGCAAGAAAGTACTCAGAATTTATGTTTCTAACAGGTGTTCTACAGGGTTTAATTCTAGGTCCACTTCTTTCTTCATTGCTCTTTTTCATTGATAGCTGCTATAGTATATAATTTTTTACTCACCAGTATGCTTCAATTTGTGTCTCTGCAATTTGGACTTCTGAAAAAAAGCCTGTTCGCATTCGTCACACTTGTAACTGCGATCGTTACGGTGCACGCGCATGTGGTACTCGTAGTGGGACATTGTGGCAAAGGTCTGAAAAATACATCGGTTTATAGTTAAAACCATGAAAATTTAAAATCAATATTTTTAGTAGAAATAGAGGTGCTAAGTTTACAAACCAAGGATACAATATCCTTGGTTTGTAAACTTAGGAACTTCGACTCAAAAACAATTAGGTCAGGCAGACTAACACCATTTCTTACCATCGTGTGATAATAGATTTGACCACTTTGAAAAATAATTAAACAAAAACCAAGAGCAATTTCTAGCAAAGATTTGAGCACGCAAATAGAAGTATTTAACATAAACCAAGAACATCCCATCAGGTATGATGATGATACTGTCCCACATCTCTATGTCACAAAATACAGAAATGTTTCTTTATTGTAACAAAGGAGTTCTCTGGTAATTCATAATTTTACCATAATCATCTTCCTAGCCTTTTCTAAACTAGCTTGGGGTCAGGTTTCAGTCCACCCAGATGCTGAATACCAGCGTTTTCATGGAGCTAGGTAACACTACTCTTTTGATAGACTGATGGTCAAACTATCTGGCATCTATATACTTTTATTTTTTATTTCAGGCAATTACACTGGGTCACCACATTACAAAAAAATATAATGGCTTTGAGAAAGTAATATAATAGTCAATTATATATTATAGCTTTATTTTTCCATACAATGTTTATATTTCCATATTTTATGTACTCATAATAATTAATTATTGTATGGCCCCTATAGGGTAGAAAGCCTCCTCCATCTTTTTCCATATTTCTTTATCTTGGGCAGTGTCCATCCAGTTCTTTCCAGCTGTTTTTATAATGTCATCAGCCCATCTTTTTCTTTGTCGTCCTTTTTTCCTTTTGCCAATGGGACCTGGCCATTTCGTAACAAGTAGCGTCCATCTTTTGTCCCGGTACCTGGCTAGGTGGCCCGCCCATTTCCATTTCAGTGACATAGCATGTTGTAGAGCATCTTTGAGTTGAGTTTTATTTTGTTCTTTATCTTATTAGTGAATGTCCAGGTCTGACTTGCGTAAGTTAGTGATGGTAAGTTACAGGAGTCCATTATGATTTTCTTTAGTTTTAAACCATAGTTCCCTTTGAGAATTTCTTTTTGTGCCCAGTACTTTTTCCAAGTTATGTTTATTCTCCTATCGACTTCATTTTCGTTTCTATTGATGTCAAATGACATAAGTTTTTCCAGATATAAATATTCATTTACATATTCTATCAACTTCCTTTCAACATTGATCGGGGTTTGGGTATGATTGGTCATTATTTTGGTTTTGCTGGTATTCATTTCAAGTCCCACTGTTTTACTTTCCGTGGCGAGGTTTTGGAGCATTATTTCTAGTTCTGTAGCGGTTTCACTAAAAAGAGCTATGTCGTCTGCGAATCGTTGATGTGTTAGGCGTTTATTGTATAACCACACTCCTTTGTTTGCCCAGTCTATGTTTTCGAAGATGTGTTGCAGAACTGCTATGAACAGTTTTGGAGAGAGCGGATCACCCTGCTTTACACCTCTTTCTATGGGAAACTCTTCACCTTTACTTTCTATTTTTATTTGACTAACACTTTTGAAGTATACATTTATTATTATTTTTATGTATTTCTCATTTATATTGTTGTTTTTAGTGCCTCCCATATGTATGTGCGATGCTGTCAAAAGCCTTTAAATAATCAATGAATCCTATATAGAGTGGTTTGTTGAATTCTTGGTATTTTTCTACCAGTTGATCAACAGTGTGGATGTGGTCGATGGTTGAGTAGCTCGGTCGGAACCCCACCTGTTCGGTTGGTTGGTTTATGTCGATTTTTGATGCTATTCTACTAAGTAGGATTGAAGAAAACAGTTTGTACATAGTGGATAGGAGACTAATGGGCCGATAGTTGGCTACTTTTTGTGGGTTTCCTTTTTTATATAGAAGTATTATATGTGAAAGGCCCCTTTTTTTAGGTATTTGTTCAGTTTCTATTACCTTGTTGAAAAGTATTCTTAGGTATGGGACTAGTACCCGTGCTCCAACTTTTACTGCTTCGTTAGTTAAGTTGTCTGGTCCAGGGCTCTTTTCTGGTTTTAGTGTTTTTATTACATGTCTTAGTACTTCTATACCACTTTTTGGCTCTATTGTATCTTGTATTTGTCCTATGTCTCCTGTTTTGTTGTAGATATTTTCGTCTGTGACTGATTCTTCTGGGGATTTTTTGTAGAGTTCTCTGTAGAATTCGGTAGCACAGTTCAAAATATCTTCCCTGCTCTTTGTTTCTATTTGCCCTTGCTTTAGGTTTTGAATCCAGGTCTTATGTGTTGACAATTCTTTGCTAGCCCGTTTTGAACTTCTAAATGTAGTTAGGTTTTTCTTGATAATTACTTTCCTGTACGTATTATAGTCTTCTCGGATTGCTTTCTTGGTTTTCTTAAATAGTTGTGTTAATTCTTCTTTCTCTTTTTTAGATGTAATAGTTTTCCACATCTGTCTATGAGGTCTAGTTTCGTTAGTTAGTATTTTATATTTATGGATTTTTGGTTTATTTTCTTATTTGAGACTCTTTGTTATCATCTGTTCTAGTTCATGATTAATAGTTTCTATGTCGTTATCTATTTTTAGAAGTTCATCTACTGTTTTTGAATGTTTCTCTAGGTTTTAAATATACGTTTCTCTTTCGTTTAGTGACTTGAGTAAACTTGTTGATTGTTTGTAGTGTTTTCGATTAGTTTTAGGTGTTTTATCATTAGGCATCTGAGCATTCTGTGGTCTGATGGGAAGTTGATTAGGTTCAGTACCTCTACGTTTGTTACGGTCTTCGGAATGTTGGTCAGTATATAGTCGATTTCATTTCTTGTTCTCTGTCAGTCAATTAACCTTTTAAATACCATAATTAGAGACACAATAGAAAGACAATGAGAGAGTGAACATCGGCGTTCGCTGGGGGTTTAATGAATTAAAATTGTACCTTGTTGCATTCAGGACATTGATATGGTTTTTTCTGACCATTGCAGTAAGCATGGTACGCCACCTGGCTCCGAGCATGGAACTTCTTGTTGCACACAGTACACAAAAACATTTTTGTACCATTTAAATCTGAAAAAACAAGAGCACGTCTTGTTAATATTGTAAACTTCATGTTGGAAAAAGGATTTTGGTGTTAAAATGAAGCATACTAATTTTATTATTATCACTGAACACTCACCTAGGTAAAACTACTATACTGGACAACAAAATAATGGTTTTTACTTATGGATATACAGCGAAATAATGGTATTATATATATGGATTCACCTCTATGGATAGATCTGTATTATAGTTTTTCTCACAAATAAATGAATGAATCTAATTTGATGACAGTAGGTACAGTAGGTACCTGCAATGTGCAATGTTTACAAACAAGTTAACTTATGGCTTGTTTAATTTTTAAACTACATTTACTCCAATACGATAACTATTTGAAATTACAATGTAGTGAAACTTACCTGTTTCTACTTTAATATGTGATGTTTCGAGCTTTTTCTTCTTATAAAATTCATCATAAATGTCACATTGTATCTCTTTATCAACTTCGTCGTCACACGACTTGTCTTCAGTCTCTGCCGGGGGAGGGTCATCCGCAGGCTCTTTCTCTAAACTTTTATTCAAAGCCTCCTCAACAGTAGGCTTTGACTTCTCACTAAGGCAAGCTTGGCAACCAGTCTTCTCGTGCAGTAAACAGTTCATACATTTCACATGACCACAGCTCTCTGTTACCAGTCGATTATCAGTCGCATTCACAGGCTTCTCGTTACGACAATTCGAACAAACTTGCGCATTCATATTGTTAAGAATAAACAGAGGTTATTTACATGAATATTGTGCCTACACAACTTTTTCTAAATATTTACATTACAAGGATGACAGAATAGGTTTTATTTACTACGTATTTAAATACCATTGCAATATTAAAAATCACAAAATACAAAATATTATTTTCACATTTTTGCGAAGTGCGAAGCTAAAATAAATGCGAGCACGTTCCAAAAGTCAATTATTAAAGGTTAAACATATTTGACGTTAAACCCTAATAGTTTACATTAACCAGTTTTATAGTCATTTTACTGTGTAGCCTTCACAAAATGAAATTAATCGTAATAATTATGAAGGGTTGATGGAAAAAAGTTTAATTCATTAGTCTTATTATGGTGACGATTAAAGACATTTTAAAATCATTTTTAATTACCCAAGTTTCAGAACGCACCCAAAACTGACGCTAGCGTTGAACCATAGTGTTCGAGAGGTAAAACTTTTGTAATCTTCTAAAGAATCTGCGTGAAACAAAACGTATCGTGTTGTGCCACTCGATAAAGTGTAAAATTAGTCGATTTAACTCGATAGAATTTTTTTCCCTTCTTAAAAATTACTCAAATAAAAACCAGTTCCAACTTTGAGACAAGCAATTACTGTAGTGTGGAAAGTGCTCCAGCGAGACTCAAACCCCACTATTCTCATCTATGAACCCCACTATATTAATTACGTGATGTCGATCTTCAGGCGGGTCACCACCGCCGCCGTCACTGGGTAACACCCGTTTAATCCCGTTTATTTAATTCGTCTACTTTTTTAGCAGATTATGAAATCATCGTATCTAAATTGTCTGTTCGTGTGTGCTCTATCAACCTTAACTTTTTACCGCTCATCAGTACAGCGCTTTTAACATTGGCACATAATATTGAATGAGTTGAAATGAGTTAGACTATGCCTTAACGAATTAAAACCGCCGTCTAGTCTGGCGTAACTTAATCATTACTGTGTTAAATAATAAATATACAATGTGTACCTAATTACTCCACGTTCCAAATTGCGTCAAAAGCAATTAGATCGCAAATCCAACCAACGCGCAATGTCACAAATAAAATAACACTCAATAAGTCCTATTTAAATCAATTTAACTTATTACATACACAACTAAAAACTATAAACAGTAAATTAAAAAAAAAATAGTAATAAAACCCTACGCTAATTTAGATAGCTAATTTAGATAGGCTAATTTAGATATTTAAATATGGCGTCAAAAAATAAATCCATATATTTTGTAATTATTTTTGTCGGATTCGCGATAAAATCGATTTTGACATAATTCGGAACAAAGGGTTATAAATGTAAAATAAATCTGTAACATTCATCGATATTCAAACGCTACGCAACACAGTATTAATAATCTGTGGAGTCTTGCAGTTGTCATTTCGTTATAATTTCATTTCGTAGGTACGCCTTGGAGAGTTTTTTTCCTGAAAATAAATAGAAAATATATAATAAATAAAAACTCAACATGGTAAGTCTCCAGAAGTATGCTTTTGGCTATAACTGTGACCAACGAATTGTGTAATCAGTGCTTTATTGACGTGCGATTTCAGCTTAAAAGACGTAACCTCAAAAATGGAATTTGTTTTCAGGATGTCTTTCTAATGATTAGGCGAAAAAAATTAACCATCTTCACCGATGCGAAGGATACGACAACTGTGCTAGAATTGAAGAAAATGATCGAAGGTGGGTGCGATTATCGCGATATGAGAAAATTCTATTTATAGTCGGGATACAATGTCGGGCGCGCAGCGTAGGTTTTGTTGTTAAGCCTAGTGTTGTTTCTTCATTGTTCGTGAATGTTTCATGTGCTCTAATGTAATCTAAGGCGATGTTTTCCTCAGGAGAAAATATGACTCATTTTATTTACCAGGTGTGTTTGCTAAACCAAGCTTTATGCTGGTTGTGTTCATAATAGAAAAAAATATTATAGAATTTACTGTAGTACTAAACAAAAAAGAACGAGGAAGTCTATGCTGTCAGTACTTTAGGAAGTGCATTTTCATTGTGTGCTTAGACTTTGGACTGTGATTACAGTCAATACAAGCAATACAAAACAAGATAACTATGCTACATTTGCAACAGATCTCTGAATTATAAATTAGTGAAAGTTTTATTTATTTTAAAGTAAATATTATCATGATCACAATCAAATAGTTTTGTGATCAAACTGGAAGATTAAAGAAAATGCATTAGGGCTGCTGTTCTTCCATAAATGATCTATGGGCTGGTCAAATGGGTGCATGCTAAAAATGCATGAATTTAAGGCTCTTGATGACAAACCAAATAATTACAACATTTTCACTGATAAAATTAAACCTGCATTGCAGTAAAAGAGAGTATAACTTCAAGATCATGGTTTTATGACCTGTACAATTTGAATAATTTGCTACTGTATGAACCTGTGTCTGTCTTTTGTCATTAGTATCAGTTGTGGACATCTAAACTATTGCTATGCAAATATTGTATCTGGCTTGAACCATTTTAAACTATTGAGGAGAATAGCAATGATACATTTCAATTTTGTTTTCTAGTTTTTTTTTAGTCTTACTTTAAAATTTGTTTATGTTAATGCTGTCCACACCTGAAAGTGACAAATTCATTCTGCATTGTTATAGTACCCCAAAAATGTACTAAGGTAGGCACCAGACTTAGAATAATAGTCATTGACCCTCCTACCTTTCAGCAGCAGGGGCCCAGCCGGGTCGGAGCCTACTGGGGCCAGGGTTATCTGAAAGGGCGCTCGAGCCCCGGTATGAAGGCTTGAAGGAACGGGATGGGTCTTTTAGTCAGTAAGAGTCTGACACTATCTCCCGCTCCGCCCAAGAGCAGGGGTTGTCATTGGATGATTTTTCCCAACGAAAAAAAAAAAACCCTCCTACATTTGTTGTTACCGTAATTAGAAACACATGAGACAACGGATGCCGGTATTCACTTGGGGCTTAAACTTTCAATCGTGGAAATTACAGACACAATAGAAAGACAATAGATGCGCGAACGCCGGCGTTCGCTTGGGGTTTAATGAATTAATGAATTTAAAAAAGTATCTAGCCTTGAGTTGACATCTATCGCAATCCTTTACATTTCCTAGTAGTGAAAAACAGTTAATTGTTTTTAAGGTTCCTATGCAGAGATATCAGGAAAAGGTCAACGTATCTTTATTCCACATTTATCTGGCGCCTTGTATGACGAATAAGTTGTTGGAATGCCATAATTTTCAAACTCCATTTTACTGCTTAGACCATAAATTATAGCATGATGTCATCATCATAATATTTAACTAATTTTTTTGCTTGAAATTTTTTGACCATGTAAAGAATAGCTCAGTAAAGTCATGATTTCTTATTTAAATCATCAGGTATCTTGAAAGTGACACCACCAAGTCAGATGCTGTTCAACAAGGACAGCCAGCTGATGGAGGATGAGAAGACCCTGGCTGAATACGGCCTCACATCAGCCACTGCCAAGGCCCAGTGTCCTGCACCTATTGGATTGGCTTTAAGGTACAGACATACCAATAAAATTTGTTATGTAGCATCTTACACTACAACTGCTATAGGATAGTACAGGTGACAGCTGTTGGAGTCATACAATGTAGCTACCTATCCTTTCCTCTCATCTTAAAGATGCATATTTACGTCTTTTTGTCATCCTACCTATGCTATGTAAAAACAGTGCCCTAAATAGGGTGGTTCCAGCAGTGCCTAGGCACAGGGCGCAGTCCCCAGAGGAGTGCAAAATTTTTATGCCCGTTTCTTTTTGTTTATATTGTACTTTTTCTAGACGCGCAGTTATAGAAGCTCACACTGGGTGTGGGTGTAAAAGGCTGGTTACGGCACTGCGTAAAAAAGACATTAGCAAGAAACATCATTGCTCAACATAATTTTAATACCATGTTTTTGTGTTGAGTTGTTTTGTTACTAGTGCATGTAGCTGTCAATGTGTTTTGCTAATGATCTGTCTCCTAAGTTAATAATAAATTGCCCAAATACACATGCACTTACCTGTTTATTTGTTAACCATGGTATGCTTGCACTTAAGGGGTTCCATACACTACACTGTAATTTTCCTAGATACAACCTGCTGATCACATAGACAGCCTAATCCTTCTTAATGGGGTTCCGTTAATTACTCTTTCTTTTGTTTGATATATTTTCTCGAAACAGTGACACAAGATTGTTTCTAATAAGGGTTATAATAAATTTGAACTAAAATGTCAATAATAATTGATATAATATACCTAGGAATAGTTTCGCACCAACCCAGGGTTGTACTTGTGTGCACTTGTATAGGGCATATGTAGGGGAAAATATAAAGGGAAAAGCTGCCCAGACCTGTTTCTCGAAACTAGATCTACCCAACTGGAGTCTGGCTGAGGTACACGCAATCGTCTACAACTTCGTGTGTAGAGTCTCTGATCTTGATAGGAGTGGGAGCTACATGGTTGTTTATCATGACTTTGTATTTGTCCACGTTAATTTTAAGACTTACTCTTTCGGAAACACTACTGAAGTCATTGAGCATTGTGCTCCTCCGTAGTCTCAGCCATGACTACTATGTCGTCGGCAAACTGAAGGTGAGTGATGTACTCGCTTTTGACATTAATGCCTAGTCGGCTCCAGTCCAGAACCTTGAAGACATCATCCATTGCGGCCGTGAGCAGTTTCGTAGAAATGACGTCTCCCTATCTCACGTTCCGCTACAGGGGTATAGGTTTCGAGGTCTGGTCCTGAAGTTGGACTGACATAGTGGCGTTTTCGTACAAACACTTCAGCACTTCGATGTACCAATAGTCAATCTGGCACTTTTAGAGAGACTGTAGCACAGCCCAAGTCTCATCGAATCAAAGGCTTTCTCGCCATCTACAAACGCTAAGCAAAGAGATAATATTCCTCGGTCTTCTATATAACCTGTAGCGTATGTATGTGGTCTGCGGTGCGGAAGCCTTTTTGGAATTCGGCTTGTTCGGGAGGCTGGAAGTCGTCACACCTGCGCGCGAGACGGTTCGTGATGAGTTGATAACACTGGAAATCAGCTTGTTGACATGGCTCAGAAATGAGATGGGCCTGTAATTTTTGAGCAGTACCTACAGTGTCGCCCTTTTTAAAGAAGAGCGAGTACCACCACACCTCTGTTCCACGCCTGTGGTGTTTTACCCTCGAGTATGACAGAATCAAACAGCTTCTGAAGGGCCTTAAGGGTCGGTTTCGCACCAGCCTTCAGGAGTTCGGCCGTAATTCCGTCATCAAGCGACGCCTTGTTGTTTTTAAGCTGCTTCAGAGCCATCCTAATCTCGTATAGGCTGATGTCCGGGATCTTCGGTATAGTGTCGGGTCAATCTAGCTCTTGGTTCGTTTACTAGATTCGAAGCAGATGTAATAATTGACGTGTACAACTGTCCATAAAATGCTTCGATTTCTCTTAGGCGCTTCGATTTGGTGGATATCACTCTGCCATCTTCGGTCTTCAGTTTCGTGAGCTGGCTCTGCCCAATAGACAAATCTCTTGAAGCCCTTATTTCGCTCAGTCGCGTCTTTAATCTTTCCAGTATTAAAGTGAAACAGATTGCGGAAGGACTTAGAAATCCGTGTATAGAGCTGCCGATATATGAACGCATTGTCTAAATACATATTATAGATAAATTACACCCAGACCAGGGACCGGACGAGCGGATTAATTTTCAAAACCCTTTGAAGGGGTTTCCCTTACGATCGACTATCCCTTTATTTAGGAAACATGTACGAATACTTAGCGAAATACTATGGAAAGCCGATTGAGAAGGAAACCCAAGCTAAATCGTAAGGGTAAGCGCTAACTTAGCCTTTAATGGGTAACCCAAAGGCTTTATTGCTTTCCACTTATTATAAGGGTATTTTCTTCCGCCAGCAATTATTCCTTTTAAGTAGGAGTAGGCAGGCTAGAATTCTTCTTTGACCTCATAGGTATATATTATATAGAGATATACCTTATGGGTATATATTATATAGAGAATAACGGAATAGTTTGCTTATTTTTAACCGACTTCGAAATGGAGGAGGTTCTATGTTCGGCTGAATGTATGTTTTTTTTTTATGTATGTTCACCGATATCTCGGTCAATTGTGGACCGATTTTGAAAATTATTGATTGAAAGGTTATGCTTCCAAGTTGGTTCCATAGAAATATTGTTATGATCTGATCATTAACTTCGAAGATATGGAACAGAACTTCTCATAGGATCACAGCAAAACTGTCGTAACAACAAAAATTGCTTTGTATACGTGTAATCGATGACTGACTGAAAAAAAAGGGGAGGGAATGTATCAAACTGATCTGATGATGACGCTAGAAGGTAAATTAATGTAATCTAACCGTGTTTGGGATTATTAGAATCGTTATGAGATGAATGAGTTTGGCTGAGGGGTACTTTATACATTTCAAAAGTTTGTTTTATTAGCGAATTCATAAAGAGCTCACGCTGGCCGCACCCGTGAAAAATAATCTTAAAAACAAGTTAGCATTGCCTGTACCTAGTTTGCTCATCACACTTCTATACACAGAGGCATAGTTCATGCGAACGAAGTCGCGGGCACAGCTAGTACATAATTATATTAATACGCACACAAATAAAATACGCTTTGTTGCGCTACGCGCTCACACAACTAAAGTACTCCTATTGGCCAAAACCCATGAATTTGGCGAACGAACCGTGAGCCTTCCTATACAATTGTTGTACCTACTTAAGGTGGACTTGCGGAACTGTTGCCGATGATAACTCTCGCTAAAATAGTAATGAAATATTATTAGGTACTATTCTACATCAAGCTATTACTATTACTAGGTACTTAGGTACCTATTATAAAACCGTAACTTATTCATTTTGATATATTTTTAAGCATTATTAATAATGCATGTCACATTCGCATCCCGTCCTAGGTATTATATTATACCGTTACGTATGCAGACAGAGACCCCACTCAAATCGCGCGCGATTTCGCGCCATTACGGTTAAACAACAAGCGAACGCCGGCGTCCGTATAGATTATAAAATATTGAGCATTTATTTATAGAGTATTTATCCAAGAACGTAATCAAAAAGTTCTATATAAAGTAGTCTGTAAATATCGAAAAAAACTTTTTACAAAAAAAAAAATATATAACCGACTTCTAGGATATATAAAATCTTTGCCGACTTCAATGTTCACTGAAAAGTACAAAATAATTTAAATTTCGGAAGTCGATGTTAAATAACGAAGGGACAAAACTATTATAGAAACACCGACTTCCGAAATTTAAGTTATTTATTTTACACTTTTTAGTTACGGTCAGTTATGGTACTTTTTATTTATTTGTGGAATTATTTGTCTCGTCATACTGAAAATATCTATGCACTGCATCTTTTCTTGGCTATTATATAGCTATAATAATATCATATTATTACCGTGCCCGTGACGTATTAGTATGTAGTAAACAAACACATCATGCACACAAACACGCGCTGCGCCAACGCTGCACTCACTGACACGACGCACGGCACACGATAGATTTTAAAAGAAAGATCATAAGTTATATTTTAGCATAACGCGGTGATCGGTAGGCTTATCTTTGTGTGCCTTAGAGTTGCCGAATTTGTCTGCACGTGCTGCTATTGGCTTCAGATCGCTCTTATTGTGCTAAAAATACGGTTCAAACTCGCTTGAATTAATATATTGGTTAGCGCTTACGAAGGGGTTTCCCTTTCAGAATGGGATAGCTGATTGTTAGCGCTTTTTGTATTCGACTGTAAAAACCCAGATAATTTTTTGGGATAGTCAATGAATGGGTTTCCCTCGAGAAGGTTAGCTAAAAACTATCCAGCAAAACCATAGGGGTTTTTAATTGAATTAAAATATCCTAGCCCTTCAAAACCCGGGGTAAAACCCTATAAAAGGAAAGCGCTATCGGTCCCTGACCCAGACACAGAACAAATGATCGTGCTCATCATATAAACATTTGTCTTAGGTGGGCATCGAACCCACGACCTGTGGCATAGTCAGGGCCACTATATCGCTAGACCAATAGGCCAGTCAGTTTGTGCACAACATTTTACAATTTCATGTTTCCATATGTAACGCTTCTGATTATAACGTTCATGTATTTACTACAGGGCCACACTGCATTCACATGCAATGTCTAAAAAAATTCTTTGAATGAATTAATTAAAAAATTCTTTTAATTATCTGATAAATAATTTGCTCTGTTGCAAATGGTTTTATATCTACCTACTAAGAATCAACTATGTGAAAACTAGGTAATTAAAGGTCTTTTTTAAACAGCTGTTTCATGGCAGCAGGACGAAAATAATAAATGAGAGAAAAGGATACGTAGCTACATTGTATGAATCCGACAGCTGTCACCCACACTATGCTATAGCAATTGATGCCTAAGGCAGACCCGACATTAGGCGAGCGCGTTCCCCGGGCGTGTGAGTAGCGCGATTGCCGCGAGTGCGCTGCGTGAGCGTCGCGTTTTGCTGCCCTGCGGCGTGTATGGAGAGTGCACGCGGCGCTCGCATCGCGTTTTTACCCATTCGCCCCCTATTTAGTGTTTACCGGTGTATGACGTGTGCACAGCGTGCGCGCCGCGCACGCTGTGCACTCACGTCACACGGTGGCAACATGCGACGCTAACGCCGCGCGCTTGCGGCGCGCTCGCGGCTTTCGCGTCGCTCAAACGCCCGAGGAACGCGCACGCCTAATGTGGGGGACGCTCTAACGTGTCTGTGTTGTGCACGCACCATTACAGTGAAGATAGGCTATATTAGCCATATATTAGAGCGTAGGATTGAAACCCGTAGTTGCACTGATGACAGTAACTCGTCACCGTAGTCGAAATCGGCAATTAGTATATATAGCAATTGTAGTGTAGTAAGCAATAGACTGCAATGGCAAAATAATTAAGAACGACATTGGTTTCATTGCCTCGACGTAATATCGATTGTGAACCAATGTTACATGCTTGTATTTTATTTTAAACTAGCTGATACTCGCGACTTCTTCCGCGTAGATTTTTTGAACATTACTCTCTGTTAGTGAATGTCACATCAGCACTGCTCTCAAAACGGTAAAGGAAAACATCGTTAGGAAATCGGCATGTCCTAGAACAAAAATTCGAAGACACGTGACATTCACCAACCCGCATTGGCCCTGCGTGGTGAATTATGGCCCATTCCTTCTCATATAGAGGAGGCCTCAGTCCCAGCAGTGGGAATGTTAAAAGGCTGAGAGTAGAGTAGTAGTGAACGTCCCGGTAAAGTGTAAAGTAGCTTAAGTTACTCCTTGTAACATCAGCTATCAGCTATCTGTCAGTGAAAGTCTCATTAAATTCGTTCCAACCGTTACGGAGATTAACTGGAACAAACAGACAGATAGACCGGCAGATGAAAATTCGACAGATAACATTTAAGGTATTGAATATAGTTTCGTATGCATTAAATACAAACAGACACTTTAATTTTATTTATGTGTTTGTACTTCTATACATATACTAGCTGTACCCGCGCGGCTTCGCTCCCGCTCTTCCCTACTTCAGCCTACTATACCCTACTCTACCCTACTATACCCTACTCTACCCTAACCTACTCTACTCTACTCTACCCTACTCTACTCTACCCTACACTACCCTAATTTTCATTTTTTTCCATAAGAACCTTCTCCTCATAATACCGAACACAACAAAAAAAAATATTTGCGAAATCGGTCCAGGCGTTGTTGAGTTATGCGCTTACCAACACATTTTGCGATTCATTTTTATATTATAGATGTGCAGGCTTATACCCTTAGATATTGTATAAGAAAGACTTGTACTGTGTCTGTCTGTCTGTTCGCGAAAAAAACTCGAAAACGACTGAATGGATTTCCACCAATAGACAGATATAAATTAAAGAGAAAAGCTGAGATTTTTCAAAGGGCGGGTCGTCAATCTACACTGTTATTTGTAAAAAACTGGGAACCTCTTATGAATATGTTACTAACATCATAAACAACAACTTTTCTTTTAAAACTTTAAAAAAATTATTATATTTTGATTCATCAGATTTTCGTCCAAAAAAAAAAAAAAAATTGTACGTTCGACGCGGACGTAGGTTCAGGTAGGTAGGAACAACGAAATCTTGAAGGTTTGTTTTTGGTAAATGAATTATATGTTTTGTAAAAAGTCATAGAACAAAAGTTGTCGTTTATGATGTTAGATAGACAGTTCTGCAAGGTTGTTAGCGTTTTACAAATAACGCTGTACATAACATACAGTGCACATGACATTCCACTGGAATTTTTATATTGGTCCCTTATTGTATGCATGTTAAGGCCCAAGTGCCCGAAAAGTGCCATAAAACAGTGATTTTCTGAGGCCTACTCCTCCGTAACGGCTAGGTCAGTTGGTTTGAAAAAATATATGTTTATTATAGATTCATGAACTATAATATCAACATTTGATTTTTTCGTGCAATTAATACTTTTGTCAAAAAAAAATTTAGCAACTTTTCGCAACTTTTCCCTACTCCTTCGAAACGGCTTGGACCTTTAGAAACATTTTTACACATAAAAATTGGTGGTTAAATATTCTTCAAAGTGAACATTGCATATGTAAATCAATCAATATCTCGCAGAGAAAATGGATTTAAAGCGCTTTCCGGGCGCTGCTGGCCGCAAATAAATGCACAGATTTGCGTACTGCCGCCTAGGCGAGTGCGAGAGTTGCGTTCACATAATTTCGGCCAGATGGTTCAAGGAACTATACGCCTTAATTCCATAGAAGCGTCTTGCAGTATATTGTCGGATATTTTCAGCAGTGTGTGTAGTGTTCGATGCGTCGGAATGAAACTGCGGTCATTTCACCTTGTTTATGTATTCAAATTGTAACTAGTTTTTTTTTTAAATGAAAAAGTCACAAATGAAAACATAAGTGAGAGTTTTTATCTGATTTTGTGAAGTTTATATCTTAGTGGTTTTTGGTTGTTAATTAATTTGCATAATCCTGGATTCTTTTGTATAAATGATAAGGGAATTAAAAAATAATAATTATAAATACAACGCAACAACAACACACATCGTCCACCGACACTTGACTGCGACTCTCGTGGTGAACGGCGAATGTGGCGATACAAGTCAGCAGATTGGGATGAGATGCGTCACTTTTTTGCGTCTTATCCTTGGCAGCGGGTCTGCTTCTCTTCTAAAGATCCGTCGAGGTGTGCGGATGCTGTGTCCGATGTGGTGCGTCAAGCTATGGAGTATTTCATTCCTTATAGTGACGTACCCATCGAAAGCTCAGCTCACCCATGGTTCAATGCTGATTGCGTTCAAGCTGAAGAGCGTAAGCATTCGGCGTTTCTAGCCTCGGTTGACGCTCGTGACCGCAAATCTCCGGATCTGAGCTCAGCGAAGAGAGCCTTTAACCGTGCTGCCAAGTCCTACAAAAAGGCACTAAAGAAGGCTCGCTTGACCGCATTGCCCATATTGCACTGTTTACACTCTGCACAGCCATCCGGTAGCAGAGCATTCTGGTCCCTTGCCAAATCGGTCGAAGCGAACTTCTGTCGGCCCACATTGCCTCCGCTGGTTAAACCTGACGGAACACTGGCTCATACGACGAGAGAGAAAGCAGGTCTCTTTGCATCTCTCTTCGCCCATAATTCTCGTCTTGATACTGGCAGTGCTACTCCACGGACTCTATCTCACTGCGACACTTCGACGGCCGAGGTTCGCATAAGGAACAAAAGTTCTGAGAGCACTGTGTCGTCTAGACGTGAATAAAGCTAGTGGACCCGATGGTATACCAGCGATTGTTCTCAAGGCTTGTGCGCCTGAGTTGTCTCCTGTATTGCACACGCTTGTATCGCCTCTCGTTTAGGACTGGAATAGTGCCCAAGTCCTGGAAGCTTGCCAACGTGCAACCCGTGCCCAAAAAGGGCAGTCGTGCCGATCCTGCCAACTATCGGCCGATTTCGGTAACCTCCATACTCTGCAAGATTATGGAATGTGTATTGAATTCGCGCCTCATGGCATACCTAGAAGGTAACGATCTCCTCAGTGACCGACAGTACGGGTTTCGTCGCAATCGATCTACTGGGGACCTACTAGTGTGTGCACCCACTTGTGGGGCGAGGCCCTCGAGAAGAATGGGGAAGCAATTGCTGTCTCCTTAGACGTCTCGAAGGCCTTCGACAGGGTATGGCATGCTAGCCCCTTGAGTAAGCTTCCAGCATACGGCATTTCCCCTGGTCTGATTAACTGGGTAAAAGACTTCCTGAGAGAACGGTCTCTTCGAGTTGTTCTCGATGGATGCTCATCAGAGCCCATGACGACTAATGCCGGAGTTCCTCAGGGGTCAGTTCTCTCTGGAACTCTTTTCCTGCTGCATATTAATGATCTGCTGATGCCCGGTATCTATGGGTATGCAGATGCTAGCACAGTTGAAGAGAGATACCTGCCAGGTGCTCGGGCTAGTAAAGAGCAAATCCGGTCCGAACGAGAGGCTATGGTAGAGCGTACGAATATCTCACTTCAAGCGGTCTCCAAGTGGGGCGAAACCAATCTGGTTGGATTCAACGCCGCTAAACCACAGGCGTGTCTGTTCACCGCCAAAAGGAGCCCGTTCACCTCGGCTCCTACTTTTCAGAATGTATCATTGGATTGTACCGACCGCCTTCAGCTCTTGGGTGTCGAAATTTCCTCCGACCTCAATTTTGGGCGGTTCATTGAGTCCAAAGCCAAAGTAGCTGCTAGGAAACTAGGCGTTCTTGCAAAAGTCCGGCGGTACTTCACACCGAGACAGCTTTTAATGTTATACAAAGTACAGGTCCGATCGTGTGTGGAGTACTGCAGCCACATATGGGCTGGTGCTGCAAAGTGCCACCTGGCAGCTTTGGACTCGGTGGAAAGGCGTGCGAAGAGGCTGATTGGTGATCCAGATTTGGTTAAGTCCAATCTTCAAAGCCTTGAGCACAGGCGTAGGGTAGCCAGCCTTTCGGTGTTTTACAGATTGCATTTTGGAGAGTGTGCGCAGGAATTGCATGACTTGATTCCGCCATCTCATTTCTACCATCGGACAAACCGACGCACGGCGAGTATCCACCCTTACGTTGTTGAAACATCTACGGTCCGGACTAAGCGTTTCGCCTCGTCATTTATACCGCGTACATCGAAGGACTGGAAGTTAGAGAGAGAAGAGACAGTTTGCCTGCTGCGGTCTTCCCGTCTGATTATAATTTAGGCGTCTTCAAGGCTAGAGTGAATAGGCTCTTAATAAATCAGGCGGGATCGCAGTCAAGTACTAGTTTATAACACATAACACAACAACACACAACATGTTTTTTTTTTTCAGGATTCTGATGTTCATTTAAGTTTTTTTAAGAAACAATAATCTTAAGACTGTTTTCTCCATGCACAGGAAGGAAAATGGTGAGTTTGAAGCCTTGGATCTGACTCCGTACTCTTCGCCCCCGGACTTGCCTGACGTGATGAAGTCACAGGAGACCAATGGACAGGAACAAGTATGTCTCTTTTGAATTCTTATAACGCAAAAGATCATCACAAATACTAATACATGGTTCTCATATAGTTTGATCATTAGATGTTTATACTTTACTGTATGGACTTTGACATCTGGGTTTTTTTTCGCCGTTTCTTCACGGGGTAGTCAGCTAAGAAGCACCAGCCTCATCTAATTTAAATTGACATGTTACACAAATATCATTTTTAGTATTTAAGTATATATTATTAAATTAACTATATCTTCGAAGACACGTGACATCTACCAACCCGCACTGGGCCCGCGTGGTGGATTACGGCCCATTCCCTCTCCTAGAGAGGAGGCCTGAGTCCCAACAGTGGGAACATTATAAGGCCGACTATGCTATGCTATGAATTAATTATATGTAATAATTAATATGTTGAACGTCATATAAGTTTGACTCGATTGTAGCGATTTCTAAGGCTTAATTACTTTTTTTTACGTGGGAAAACATCAAATAAATCCTCCGCTCTGGGCGGAGCGAGAGGGAGTGTCAGACCTTTACTGACTAAAACCCACCTGGGTTCCTTCAGTTGCCTTTTGTTAGGGCCACGGTAACTCCTTCGAACAAGCCCAATCCCTGGCAGACATCGGCCCTAACAACGTTTAATTCTTGTTCGAACTTTCCTTTCTCCGGAGCGAGGCTATCAGTTTTTAAATTGATGTAATGTTATGTTATTGTTATTTCCAGATGGATCAACATTAAACGACTCGGCTGTGGTTTGGACGAAACTGATGCAGGCACCAACTTTGCGTCGCAATGATTTTGTAATATACCTAGTTCAGTCGACTGAACTACCTCGCTCGCAGGCCCCACCATCGGCCCGCGAGCGACACCTTAATTATATTTTTTTGCATATAACATATTTTGTTATTAATTTATCGATCATTTTGCTCGATTTTAACATATTCTGTTACGTCTACACGTTTCTTTGTAGTATTTTTGTGAAGCTTTGTACGAAAAGGGAGTGTAGCTTTTTGTAGTTTATTGCGAAAACTTGGACCACGAGTACCGTGTGGTTACACACGTAAGTGATTGATACTGGTTTTGTTACACGTAGATGTTGAGGAGACACGGCGGCGCCGCCAGCCAATGTCAGGGATGTATCGGTAGTCGAGTATTAGTCAACTAGTCTACAATAGATTCAATTAACTTAAAGAATCAGCGGAGCGCATGCAATATTACAGGTTTACGAATGAATTACATCGATTAAGTTAGCTCAATGGCAAACCTAGGTTTTAGTGCTAATAGTATTTATTTTAACTATAGTCGGTTGAGGATATGGCAGCCGGTACATCTCTCGCAGCGGACCGACCCTCGCGGGGGCGCGCGGCGCGGACATACTACTTATTGGCACAATTGATATTAATCATTCATCATCTCTTGTGGCTTTATTAGACTACCTAGGCCATGACATCGCACCATTTGAAATTTTAACTAAAATATAAAAAGTAAATGGCATCTCAATTATTAAACTGAATATTAGAAAGTTTGTGCCTATAATTTTTCGCACTTAACTAGTTGATAAATATTTAAACAATCTATGTTACTAACTCCGCGACACTATTTGTTTAATAGCTTGACGCTTCAACTTGTACCGTTTTGTCATATACGAGGGTACCCTAATGATAAACTTAACTCTTCTTCACGATAACATTGTATGCGTAGTCGGTGTGAACATTTTGTTCATTTGTAGTCTCAATGACACAACCGTAATTTAGGTATCAAAATAAATTGCGAAATCGTCGGTATATTTCCAGTACACTGCTTTGTATAATGATAAATAAGCTAATATTTTTAGGAAACCATCGTTGATACACGATATTCATCGATCAATGTCATGCTACAAATGAACAGTTTCAATAATTTTAATATTCAAGTTTGTTAGAAGCGTAAAGTAATACTGAGAAACTGTCAAGGCTCGAGTCGAACTGATCTCGTAACATCTCATTTTGTATGTGGGTTTTTTTTTTATTAATTTTATTTCATTGTTTCACACAATAGAGCAAGTTCCCACGGCTATATTTATTTCTGCTTAGTTTGGATTAATGAAATTAGTGTTATGATCATTGTGATGTATTGCCAATGTTCTGATCAATGTGTGAACACTTCGTGTCGGTGCGGGCCGACGCCGGCGCGTGTGCTGTGGACATCGTTTGTCAGTGTTACTTTAACTTTCTGTCACGTTCATGTGTACACATTATAAATATGATTTTAAATAAATTTAATGATACGGTATTTAACTGAGATAGTATAGAATGGACTATAGATAGTAGCTAATTTAATAGGGGTAAAATAGGGGCTTTTATATTTCATAACTACAAAAACAATCTTCGTTTCTCTGCAACATTCTTAATTGTGATTTATATTTTTAAAAATAAACATTGTATCGCAAATTAATTTGAATAATGTATGTAGTTCCTCTCAACGAAACAATTTGTTCTCTATTTTTATGTAACTTTTCAATTGCACCTTTATTGTTGTAAGATGTTTTGTATATTTTGGTTGGGGTTCATCCATTATATACGGTGGGGTGGGTGTCGGAGGGCGGTAGCGCGGTCCCCGGCACGCAGCCGCTTACGGTGCATAGCTAGATAATAACATACGAAAATCTCTGTGAGTCAGACTTGCTACCAAAAACATTTCCTTTTAAATTCAAATCCAAAAATAGTAGGATAGTTGGGTAAACCATATTGCACCTAATTGCACTTAAACTAAGATAGAGAATCGAAAACCATTCTTTTGTGATTCGAGAACCACTACCATGAGTTTGCCGTCAGTATTTACGTGTCGTGATAAGTCAATGTTTTTGTACCATATGCTTTCTCTCTATCGAATTTCTAGTGTGTGGTTAGCCGTGGTAGTGGGGAGCTCCGAACTAGTCTAGTTCACGGTGTACGAAGCTCTAGAGTGGTGAGCTGTTACTTCTCATATTACTCAACTTGTGTTTCAGTGCCGGTACGAATCCTGCCGTGATGGAAGTACTCGGCACCAACATTATTGAAATATGTATTTATTCGTTTTAACATTAAGCTATTGTAATCTAAGGTCTCACATCGGAGAGGTTTTGTATACCAATTAATAATTAAACAAATTGAACAAAACCGCTTAAAATACATAACGAGACTTAGACAAAGAATACCTAGTGTAGTTCCAAACATCCACAGATGAGCCAGCAGGAAATAAAGCTGTTTTGATTTGTTTTGTCGAGTTTTATTTCAACCGTTTGTGCCCGACTATGATTCATTATGAGCAGTCATTTTAATTAGACTGTTGTTACCTATACTAATATTATTTTTCTACATTAATATTATAAAGAGGTAAAGTTATTTTTTGTTTGTTTGTAGGAGATAATCTCTGAAAGTACTGGTCCGATTGCAATAATTTATTCACCGATAGAAAGCTGCTTTATCCCCAAGTAACAGGCTATATGCTACTTTTTCTCCGCATCACCCAAAGGTTGACTGGAAGAGAATGCCTAAGGCATTAATTCCGCCTCTGTACCCATGTGCATAAAGTGTTAAATAAATAAATAAAAATAAATAAATATATGTTATGTATGCGGGCGAAGCCGCGGGCAAATAAACTAGTTATTTATAAAGCTAAGGCTCAAGAACTATTGGTTCGAATTAAAAAAATCTCAAGTGTCACATAGACCATTTATTGAGAAAGACTTCATAAAGCCATAGATGTTGTGAAGCAGAGGGGGCAGCTATATAGTTATGAAATAAAATCAGGGGAAAATAAGAGGTCACCCTCATCTGTATTTGCATTTCATATTAAACTTAGTTTCTAGATGCAAAAAAAAACGGAGCGATTGTATAAGAACCTTTATTTTTAAACTCCGTAAAACCTTTGTTAGCGACTGTACTCTGTTCGTCCGGAATCGATTTAAAAGGTACCTATTATACCTATGAAGAACGGCTCATAAGTTATTCGCACAAATGTCAGTGTCAAATAGTAGTTTATGTGACTAGGGGATAAAGCAGTGTCTTTAAGTCGCGGGCGGCATGTTTAATTCCGAACGAAACGAAGGTTGCTGATTTTAATCCCGAACGATAGTGAGGGATTTATAAAATTAACTCCCGAGCATTGCGAGGGAGTTAATAAAGAAACCTGAGTGAAGTGAGGAATTCAAGCCGCCCAAGACAAAGACAGCTTTATTCCCGTGTTGCATACTCTACTTTTTACACCATCTGTGAGATAATTAAAAGACAATTTGGTCGACCAAATCATATATTAGAGAAATATAAGTATTATTTTTACAAGTTCATATGATTCCTGTGTTCTGTGAGTTCATCAAACAAACAAAATTCACTACTCCAAGATTCTATACTTTCAATTTTCTATAGCGCTCCCGTCAGTACGCACGTTTTATTCTATTTTCTTTTTTTTGTTAGTGGCCAGTTTGAATCATAGTGATTACATACTCTTTGGTTTGAATTTCAAGTCAACTTCGATGCGCCAACATTTTAATCCACAATGTGAACGATTTTTGATGCTTCAAATTCAAATCTCATTATTCCCTAGGGATCGGCCATATTGCATTATCTCCCTAGGGATAGAATGACTTGCTTTAAGTGAGGTTTGTATGACATATAAAACGACATTATCGAGCAGGTGGTGTAAAAAGTACTTTTTGATATAAGTGGAGAAAGTTTATCATTCTGACCGAGGCGGAATTGTGATAGTGTTATCCTGCAGTGACTTTTCAGTTGTTATAAAATATGCAAAAACCGGAGTCTAGTAATAAAACAAAAAAATATAAATATAACATTTTATCAGATTTTGTAAATAAAAAAAATTGCACTTACAGAATATGAGTATCTCAAGTTCTCAATACTTTTATAAATAAATAAGTACATTATTGAAGATATTGTACGTATATATTGCTTAAATACAAAATTGGACGTATATATTAGAGATGAAACGGATATTCGGTATCCGGCCTTGTGTTGACTATCCTGCTGGATAACGGATAGTAATTTAGTACCCGGCCGGATACCAGAGAGTAAAATTTAAAAAATCACATTATTTTACACAAGGCAAATCATGTCCCAATAGGGTTCATAGACACCGTTTATAAATTAACAATTGTCAAAATGTCGTGAATAAACGCGTTTTACAAAGAGGCAACTATGCTTGGCTTTGTATACCAGACCAGTTTCTGAAAATAACCGCTGTAAGCGTTACTACCACGTTCTGATAAATAAATATTAGCAAATCAAACTGATTCTGTGAGGTGATAATGGGCTTAATATCTGGTAGCCGGGTATCCGGCCCTCCGGCCTCGTAGCTTGCCGAATATCCGGTATCCGGCCAAACCACTATCCGTTTCATGTCTAGTATCTATCTATTAACTTTTATTTCCGGAACTGCGTGTTTGCGAACTCTGGACTGAAGGGAGTGGTGTTAAACCCAAAGTTGTTCTCATGGTTTGCTATCGGGTTCCTGGCGCTGGTCTGAAATTAAAATAAACATATTTTTATCAGGCAAATTATACGTAAAAGTTAATAGACTTCGTGGTTAACGCAGTGTAAGGGCTTTTTAATTTTGCAAATACTGCACACATTATTTTTCTCGGAAGGCTGCATCGCCTAATTGTGAGGTATGCAATAAAATTGAAGATGTACAACATTTGCTGATGGAATGTGTTAGGAACAAAAATGAAAGGGAAGCTCTGGCTCGAGAATTTAATTTTAACATGTGGGATGTTGGACTTATCCAAAATATATTGGCATACCCCAAGTCAGAAAGAACTAAACGCATAATTTGTGAGTTAACCCACAAATTATGCGTTTAGTTTTGTATTATAGTTTATTTATTTTTTACAGATGTTAAGGCAGTAGTAGTATTTTTCTTATTTTGTAATATAAGAATATGTTTATGTTTATTTGTGTAAATAGAGTATAAGGTACAATGGGGTTGACGTATCCGTGTGGATAAAAACCCCTTAAAAAAACAAAGATTAAAAAAAAAAAATTTCTTAACACATCTTGCTGTCAAAACTCCAAGGTTTAGGTAGAGTCTGTCTAATAAGTTAAACGACTTGGGTAATTATTAGAATTTAATGAAATCTGATGTAGTCAACACGGGTTCAATAATCAAGCTTGATTAAGAGATAGAGATCATTGTTTACTAACAGAAGAACCTTATGAAAAGTATCGAATATAAGTATTTTTTAAATGATTAAATATTATACAAAATTCCCAAGTCAGTTGACTTTTTAGACAGACTATACCTATACTACACTACTTCCTACTGCGTGCTGATGTTTTACAAATATAAAATATCTATAAGTACCTACCTACCACGGAGTAGAGAACCTACTCAAGAGTTTGTTTGGAGGAACGCTCAAAAACAACTGGTTCGAATTGAAAAAATATTTTAGTGTAATTTATTTATTTATCCATTTATCGAGGAAAGCTATAGAACATCACGCTACGGCCAATATGAGCGGCGCAATAACCAACGACGCGGTAAAATCGCGGGGACAGCTAGTCACACTAATATTATAAAAGCGAAAATTTGTGGATGTGTATGTTTATTACTTCATTGCGCTCGAACAACTGAACGGATTTGGGTGGAATTTGGCACACGAGTAGAATAATTATGTTCTGGAATAGATTTTAAATAACAGATTGTCAGAAGCTTTGATATCTGTTTTCTTACCAATGGGTATAGTGTTAAACAGTTTCTGGCCATTGCAAGTCTGGGTTTCAGACGTCCCATAATGTAACTAGTGCGGTATTGTGCTGCATTCGGCTTGTTTGGAAGCCGACCCCAATGCCTATAGCTAGGCAGAGGCTTAGCATGGACTAATATAAAAGTGGGCGAACGTGCATTAACGAGGGCATTTTCTTTTATAAAATCGAGAAAGAGACAGCGACTGTGGCAACCCTGTGTTCGACCCATAGATATAAGTTTACATTTCTGTGGTTCGACCAATTCGTCGCTTATATTCAAGTGGTGACACGCTAGTCTATAAATTATTAAACAAAAGCCTCGCTGTTAAAGAGCCCTCGTAAATGAGAGGCCCCTTGGGTGTGAAGACGGGCGGGTGCCCACTTCGCTCACGTCTAGCTACTAGGAAGATAAGAAAACATTAGGCAGATTTATTTGTACAAATGAATGCTTACCACCCCAAGGCTTTCATTATCGAGGTCCCGCATGGAACTGTCATCTTCTGGCGGGAAGTAGTCGTTCCTGAACTGCGGCAGGTCTTCGATGCCAATCAGGTCCGAATCATTAGATAACTCGCTGCAACAGACGAATTAAATGGTCAGGATTATGAAATGACACGTTCCACGGCGAGCTACCCATTGATCGCCGTCCACAAGACCACGACTATGGTGGCAGGAAATCAGGGTCTCGATAGCCCTTGGTCCGAGTCCGTGACTATAATTTGGAACGCCGCATCTCACCTAATGGCATCAAAGTCTGGTGCCTTGATGGTTTCATTCCAGATGGGGTTGGAGCCCTCCACAGCATGCTTGTTGGTCCCGGGCGCGGCCAGCCCGATGCGGTTGAGGTTCGACTCCTGGGAGCTGTACTTGGTCATCGATAGCGCTGCGATGCGACGGTTCAGTCTGTTGAAAAGAATTTAGCTGAGAGGTACAAGCTAGAAAATGATGTTAAGACATTTTTTATTTATTTTTATTAGATCCTATGTCTAGCTGGGGCAGAGAGCGTCGACAGTAGTCGCCCATCGCGATCGGTCTTAAGCTTTACAATAACCTCGCTCCATGTCAAGCCGATAGCCGTCGCTTTTGCCAACACGTCGCCAAGGACCGTGTCCTCCGGGCGTTCCGCACAGTGGCGACACCCGGGCGTCACCTCCGCATGAATCCCGTGCAGGAAACTCCCGAACGAACCATGTCCGGTGAGTACCTGCGTCATGCGGAAGGTAAGGACGCCGAATCAAATATTTGGACAGCATCCGATGAATGCGACACGCAAAGGACTGGTCGTTGTGGCGACGCTTGGGGGAGGCCTATGTCCAACAGTGGATGATGATGAACTATTTTTTATCTAAACTGACGGATAAAACTTTTAAAGAATTGCCTTTTTTCTATATATATCGAATATAAAGTTTCACTTGCATTTAGAAAAAAATAATATTTTGAAACAAACGCTTCATTTTTATTTAACTATACGTATATATATACAGTACATAAAATATGCCAAATAAAAAAAGAAACTGCTTAGAGCACGCAGCGAGGAAGTACGAGTGCCGAGTCCTGGGTTTTATTCTCACGTTGGGCAAAAAGTGTTATTGGGTTATTCCATTAGACTGACACTCCCGCGCCTCGGAAAGAACATCAAGTCGTCGGTCCTGCGTCTGATCTCTAACCACGAATCTCGGATTTTCGCCCCATCAGACAAGAAGAGTAAAGAAACAAAGTGCACTTGTACCTACCTCTAGCCAAGTTGATAATCTGCAATCTTTAACGCTAGTAGAAAACTTCAAATGTACGGGAATGACGTCTTCTCAACGTTGAGTTACGTGGTCGGAATAAAAGAAATAGGGGCGTGGCCAACACGAGGCGTTCGACGCAAGCGAATTGGTTGTGCAATGGCTAGGGGGGCTGAGTTTGCGCCATACGTGTTGTGGTAACTAGTAGGTCGTTGTCCAATATTTGACCGACAGAAACGGTTGTCGTCGCGACTGGTGTGAAGACGAAACTATCGTTGAGTGAAGTAGTTGCGTTCGTTGTCGCAACTATAGTTTGAGGACGGCAAAACTTAATAATGCATTTCATAGCTATTTAGTTAATTTTTCATTGCAAGAACTGGTTTTGAAACGACGACGTGACGAGTGTGATAGTTGAATCAATGGATTGGAATGGACCTTATTTTCTGATGAGTAAGATAACAATTCGCATACCTACGGCAATTCGAAGACTGGTTTGTGCAACAAAGACTGTTCGGTCGCAGGACGGAAAACGGTTGGTCCGTTGCAGAACATGAAACGGTCTTTAAAAATTGTTCGTTGTTGAAACGCTCACCGCTACACACGTGAGCACTATAATATCTCCTGCGTACTGGCCAATCTCCGTTGAGTTTGACCACAGTTAGGTACCGAAGTTTTATTGGGAGAATTACTTGGTCTGCTATCTACGGACGCGTATCTATCTATGAAACTCTGTCGACGAAGCTGAAACGAAACGACGGCACGACGCTGCTATTTCGTCGATTGATAATTTTGTACGTAATTTTACGCAGGTGTTCACCTAGCGTAGCTATAATGTTGGATATGCGTTTATGAAGCTACGCGTCTGTGGACCTTTGACTTACGCGCGGTTCCTGATGATGAAGGTGAGGAGCAGGACGAGGCACAGCAGCGCGAGCAGCGCCGCCACGGCCGCCAGGATGTAGACGGCGAGCGCGTTGTCGCCGCCGGCCAACGGGGGCGTGCCGCCCGCCACCACGTTCGTCAGCCACAGCTGTTCTTCTTCCAGACGTATACGGATCGCGCGGAAGATTTCCGCGTCACCGAGTAGCCTGACGACAATAATAACAATGATATAGTGGAGATAAATCGACTAAAGCGTCGAGCAATGCTTGTTGATATAGCGGTCCATGATTACGAGAACCTCGTGAGAGCTGAGAAGGATAAACAAAATATGTAGTTTGACTTGGCTCGCGAGGTTGTCGAAATATGGGATGTGGATACAGCAGTAATTGTGCCGACAGTCGTGATGGCCAATGGTTTAATTAGCTAAGAGCCTCGACAAACATTTGAGGAGGCTCTCGTTATATCATGAAGTGATAACTAAGATCTGGCCACGACATGTCCACCAGTTCATTTACAGCCAACTCCCTCTCATGGCGTGGAGGGGAGTATAGTGTATCCTGGCCACGGAGCAAGTACAAAGCTCCGTGATCCTAGCAGTGGGAACGTTATACGCTGATGATGTTTTAGCGTTTTGAGTGAGGTAGCGACTCACTCAGTGACATTTTCAGCAGGAACAGGCAGGTCATCCTGTATGAAGTGCGCCCGGACCTCGGTCTCGGTCTCGCTGGCGATGCCGTTGGCGTCGGTGGCGGGCAGCGTCTCGTCGATGTTGCACCTCAGCCGAGTGATCACGGAGAACGTTTCGGCTATCTGATCAATAATGACGGAACATGTTACTTTCAAAGATGTTTCAGAAAGCGAGTTAATCAAGAAAATTTTGAAAGAAAATATTATGTTTTTAAGACCTTTTTTTCATTTTGTTTATTAACTTAAATTGTTTTTTTTTTTTTACACCACCTGCTCGATAATGTCGTTTTACACGTCATACAAACCTCACTTAAAGCAAGTCATTATATGCCTAGGGAGATAATGCAGTATGGCCGATCCCTAGGGAATAATGAGATTTGAATTTGGAGCATCAAGAATCGTCAACATTGTGAATTAAAATGTAGGCGCATCGAACAAGTTGACTCGAAATTCAAACCAAAGAGTATGTAATCACTATGATTCAAACTGGCCACTAACAAAAAAAAGAAAATAGAATAAAACGTGCGTACTGACGACACGGGAGCATTATAGAAAATTGAAACTATAGAATCTTGGAGTAGTGAATTTTGTTTGTTTGATGAACTTGTAAATATACTTAATACTTATATTTCTCTAATATATGATTTGGTCGACCAAATTGTTTTTTAATTATCTCACAAATGGTGTAAAAAGTAGAGTATGCAACACGGGGATAAAGCTGTCTTTGTCTTGGGCGGCTTGAATTCCTCACTTCACTCAGGTTTCTTTATTAACTCCCTCGCAATGCTCGGGAGTTAATTTTATAAATCCCTCACTGTCGTTCGGGATTAAAATCAGCAACCTTCGTTTCGTTCGGAATTCAACATGCCGCCCGCGACTTAAAGACACTGCTTTATCCCGTAGTCACATAAACTACTATTATATACCTACGTATATAAAAAATTTGAAACAATTTCCATCAGGACAGATGTACAGCGCTATATTTAAAGCACTATAGTTATAGTTAGAGTCACAGAAAAGATGAAAGAGGTTAGAAAGGAAATACTTTCCGATTTGTACCACAACAAGTGTCGCCGCTCGTCTCCCACACTTTAACTCCACTACATACATACATGCAATAAACTAATACGAACACGCATTACGCCACAGACATACCTCGCACATTTAGATCGCAAGTTTGCTATTGGCACTTGAACTACGAGCATTGCCCTACTTTGTGGCACGCCTGCCCCGCTCATAAGGCCATTCTAATCTCTTTCATCTGTTCTGTGGTTAGAGTGGAATGTCTACTTTGACGTACAATGCGTTCCAAATGAGAATAGGATCGCCCACCATGTTGTGACATCACGATTTACTGTCAAATCGAGGAAAGAAATTTTTAAACATTAATTAATTTACGAAAAATTTAATTTATTTATGAACTGTGAACGAAAAAAGTTTAATCAGAATCCAGTTCTTCAATTTTACTCATCTCTAAGTTCTTCAATTTTGCCAAAATTTCTTCGATTTGACAGTACCACTCAACGTCAAAACATAGGAATCGGTCCTTTTCTCATTTGGAACGCGTAGTACACACATTTGCTGTGGACTTTGACGATAGACGAGTGTATATCGACCACAATAGGCGGTCTTATGCGGTCCAGTATCTACCAACCAACAGTATCTACCAGACAACCTTTGAATGGACTGAACAGCAACATAGAGAACAATGTAAAAATAAAATAAAAATATACTCGTAATACATTTACAATATAGGTATATATAATAGTAGATTATGTGACTAGGGGATAAAGCAGTATCTTTAGGTCGCAGGCGGCATGTTGAATTCCGAACGAAACGAAGGTTGCTAATTTTAATCCCGAACGTCACTGTAGTAGTGAGGGATTTATATAGGTAATTAACTCCCGAGTATCGCGAGGAAGTTAATAAAGAAACCTGAGTGAAGTGAGGAATTCAAGCCACCCAAGATAAAGACAGTTTTATCCCCGTGTTGGATACTCTACTTTTTACACCATCTGTGAGATAATTAAAAGACAATTTATTATTTACAAGTTAATCTTAACTATCACTCAACACCTCTTTTATAAAGGAGGCTTGTGTCCCAGCAGTGGGAACATTAAAAAACTGATTATGCTTATTATCACTCAACATGTTTTGAGACTTTAAAACAAACAAAATTCACTACTCTAAGGGTGAGTTGCACCATTTAACTATAACGATAACCAAAGCATAAGCAGCCGTGAAACGGCGGCCTATTAGTCAATTCGACGATTTGACAACTGTTAACGGCTTTGTTATCGTTATAGTTAAATGGTGCAACTCACCCTTAGATTCAATACTCTATTTACAATTTTCTATAAAAAAAAAACTCGTCAATTAACCACACAATATTCTGTTTGTTTTTTCCTAATGCCCAGTTTGAATTTGGAATAAACTCGTTCGATGCACGTAGTACATTAAGGGTGAGTTGCACCATTTAACTATAACGAAAACCAAGCCGTTAACAGTTGTCAAATCGTCGAATTGACCAATAGGCGGCCGTTTCACGGCTGGTTAAGGTTTGGTTATCGTTATAGTTAAATGGTGCAACTCACCCTTATAATGTTGACCACAGAGATGTTGGCTATTTTTGATGTTCGGAATTCAAATCTCATTATTCCTTAAGGATCGCTCATACTGCAATAGTTATCTCCCTAGGGATAGAATGACTTGCTTTAAGTGATGGTTGAATGACATATAAAAGGACATTATCGAACAGTTGGTGTAAAAAATATACAATTAGAAAGGAGAAGAAAAACTAAAGTGATAGATAATGCTTCTTCACTATGTTTTTTTAACGTTGGTACCTAGCGTTTACACGTACTGTGTTCAAATAAATAATTAAATTAAATTAACTATTAACGTAATACTCACAAAGGTCCTTTGCGCCATGACTACATCCTGTGAGTTGCGGAATACGAAGAACATTCTGTTGCGTGACGAGATCAGGTACACCTTCACCTCAGAACGGCCTTGCGCTCCATCTGTGTCGGACAATGCATATGTTACAAAGAAGACCTCTTATTGCTTGTGATGAGAGATGATTGTTATAGCTATTCACCTGTACCAACTCCCGACTTCGAAGGGTAGCCATCTCTATGATTTAATCAGGACAAGAAGCGTAAAAACTCCGAATTTTGAAGCTCAGAACTCGGACATATTATTACTTTTTTTTAAACTTAATACGCATACATAAACTTATGTCATGAATAATATTTTTTATTTATTACGAAATATACAACATTAGTTTTATTATATGGGAAACTTATAACGCGTGTCTAGTATTTTATGTAAAGAATCTTGTACAAAATTTCATGACTGTATCATAAAAAATCACTTGTTATGTCAACAAAATTACATAGTCACCGGGCCATCCAGGCGACTGAGGGGTTGTTTTGATCTTGCACCCAGCTGTTTGCTGGTGTTTATTGCCCTCTATGACCTGCCGTGACCTGTGTTGTACTTAGTGTCGGTGGTGTCTAACTTGTGACCTTTTTAAATATTTTTGAGAAAAAATATAACATGGTGTAAAGTAGGTACTATTGGAATCCATTCTTTACTGATTCTGAACAAACTATATCCAGGTTTCACATAAACTAAAAATAATAATTTTGTATCTATATTACCTATCATCTTGAGTATAGCATTTATATGAAAACGGTTAATGGTGTGAAAAAAACAGATGGCTTGATAACAATAAAAATAAAAATATTTGATTTAGAAGAAGAGGTGGATGTATACATAGTAGAAAATGAATATTTTGATGATTTTATAATTGGATTGGATATGATAAAGAAATTCAAACTAACCCAAAACGAGGACTTGCGGATAGAACAAAAGATAAGAACAAATAAAATAGATGAAATGTCTAAAGATAACAGAAATGAAGAAAAGAATATAAAAACATTAGCAATAAATTTTAATGAACACATAGAAACAGAAGAGTTTGTAAGTATGACAGACCATTTAGATAATGAAAAGAAAATTGAGATCGAGAAAATAATAAAGGAATATAAAACAATTTTTGCAAAGGACAAGTATGATATAGGAACAGTTAGAGATTATGAAGCTCACATAGATTTACTAGTAAATAGATACTGTAGTAAAAGACCATACAGATGTACAATAGAAGATAAATTAGAAATTGAAGAGCAAATATCCATGTTACTAAAGAATAATAAATACAATATTAATAAATAATAAAATAATTTAATAGAAGAATCCTACAGTCCTTTCGCTGCTCCAGTGACATTGGCATTTAAAAAGGGTGAAAATAGGAAATCCCGCTTGTGTATAGATTTCAGGGAACTAAATAAAATTGTTGTTCCACAAGCTCAACCTTTTCCGTTAATAGATGATTTGATTGTTAAAACTAGAAATTGTAAGTATTTTACTACACTGGATATAAACTCAGCATTCTGGGCGATACCATTACGGGTGGAAGATAGATATAAAACAGGATTTGTCACACAAGATGGCCACTTCCAGTGGACCTGCCTTCCCTTTGGCTTGAAAACATCACCAGCAATTTTCCAGAGAATTTTAAGCAATATTCTAAGTAAGCACAATCTCACAGGATACTCCGTAAACTATATTGATGACATTCTGATATACTCGAACACCTTTGAAGAACATATAAAACACATAAGAAATGTATTAGAGGCAATAATACAAGAAGGCTTTAGATTGAAGTTTACGAAATGTAACTTTGCTTCAGACTCAGTAAAGTACCTCGGCCATGTAATTCAGAACAATTCGGTAAGACCACTAAAAGACAATTTGATCTCGATAAGACATTTTCCAACTCCTAAGACACAAAAGAATATCAGACAATTTTTGGGAAAAATTAACTTCTACCATGAATACATACCAAGAAGTGCAATTATTTTAGACCCATTACATAATTTATTAAGAAAAAATGAAAAGTTTGTGTGGTCAGAGAAGTGTGAAGAATCATTTAATCAAATAAAAAGATATTTATGTTCTCAACCTGTGTTGGAAATATTCGACAAAGACTTACCAATAAAAATCTTTACAGATGCATCTTTAGAGGGTATCGGGGCAATATTAAATCGGGGCATTTCACTATTTACTCAGACCACAAACCTCTAGAGAACATGAATATTAAATGCAGGACAGATGAAGAATTGGGTGACCTCACATATTACCTATCTCAATATGACTTTACAGTAAAATATATACCTGGTAAAGAAAATATAGAAGCAGACTGTTTGAGCTGAAACCCTGTATTAGAATCAGAAGATAACAAGGAGGAACTATTAAAAATAGTTAATTTAATATAAATAAAAGATATAGTTGAAGACCAAGAAAAAAATGAAACAATAAAAGAAAAGAAACAAAATCTACTACATAAAAATAAAATCTATTATAAAAAAATAAAGAAACTTGAAAAGATTATACTCTCAGAAGAATTTAGTAAAAAAATTATAAAAAAGGTGCATGAAGACTTATGCCATATTGGAATCAGACAATTACAGAAAAAAATAAGTCCACTATATACAGCTAAAAACCTAACAAAAAATATCATAAATATTTGTAAAACATGCGAAATATGCATAAAAAATAAATCAAGATGTCAAGGAAAATTTGGGTTAATGTCACAACTGGGACCAGCAACAAAACCATTTGAGATAATGTCAATGGATACTATAGGTGGCTTTGGAGGATCTAGGTCAACAAAAAAATACTTACACCTTTTAGTAGACCACTACACAAGATATGCGTTTATTGTGACTTCAAAAACACAGAACGCAAGTGACTTTATAAAACTAACAAAGAAAGTACTCGAGACAGATGAGATTGGAATAATTCTGACAGACCAATATCCAGGCATCAAATCAAAAGAATTTAAACAGTATTTGCAGGAGAATAACATCAAACTAATATTTACAGCTGTGAATACGCCATTTTCGAACGGCTTGAACGAAAGATTAAACCAAACAATAGTAAATAAAATAAGATATAAAATAAATGAGAAAAATAATAAGAGAACATGGACAACAGTAGCAAGAGAATGTGTACAGAAATATAATGAAACAGACCATTCTGTTACAGGTTTTGCACCAAAATATTTACTGGATGGTACAAATGTCAGTATTTTACCAAATGAAATTAAAACAATAGAAAAGGAAGACAAGTGGATTGCTGATAGAAGATTAGCATTAGAGAATACAATAAAATCTCACAAGTACAACAAGAAAATATTTGATAGAAATAGGAAAATACAAGAGTTCGAGATAGGAGACAGTGTATATGTAGAAAATGGAAATAGACTGAACAGGAAAAAATTAGACGAATTAAAAATAGGCCCTTTCAAGATAATAGAGAAAATATCGAACTCCATTTATAAGATTGACACTGGCAACAGAAAAACAGAATCAACTTTATTCCACATAACAAAATTACAACCTGTTACGGCAGAAGATGAAGTAGAAGAAAACGAATAGGTATAAAGATAACTTGCAGGTGCATTGTTTGTATTATATTATTTAGAATTTTCGTTCCTATGGGGGGGAGGTGTAATGAAATGACCTCCTTGGAAATGACATTTCATTAATTTAATTTTTAAGCTGTGAATACGGGGTGACGTATCATTCAATGACAGATGATGTTTAGATTATTTTGTGCATTTTATTGTTATAAAAACTTGTAGAGAGATAATTAAAGGGATATAATTGAGGAGGCGATATTAGTGAACTTTAAATGTCGTTTCTTTGTTTTCAGGTGAGATAAAAGTGTAATTTTAGTTAAACGATAATTGTTATACTGTAAAAGTATGTTGAATAAAACAAATCTTTGTTTTCAGAGAAACAATTTGTGGTTTATTTCGAAAATCCTCAATAATATATCTTATATATATATATATATATATATATATGAATTTTGTTTTATATATATATATAAAACAAAATTTTCTTATAAAAAAAGAATTAATGACTTTAAATCTTGAAATGAAACGCAAATTATTAAATAAGAATAAAACAACTTCGCCCGGACCGTCCTCGGACGCTCTTGCAGCGAAACCCGGGCGGATGCAACCTTAAAATTTCAAGAGCATGATCAGAAAATTATAATTTGAAACTGGCGTACTGTAAGAACTGGCCACAATCCACGACCAGGACCCAGAGTGTGTTGGTAGTTTAGGTGCAGATTTATCAGTTGCTTGCAATTGACAAAACTTTGGCGGTATGCGGAACACATCTAAAGTCCCTCATACCTCCGATGAAAAGGGAGAATGGAACCAGACGAATGTTTTTGTCTGATCTGGACTGTCCGAGAGGTGATTTCGGCCTGAGATGTTCAAATCGCGCGGAGAACTCTTACTGCGCGATGCAGTTCGTATGTGCACCACATACAAGATAGATACCGCGACAAAACCAACAGAGCAGCTTCTACATTGTAATAACAACTAGCTTCGGCCAGCGGCTTCACCCACGTGAATGTCGGTTACTCCATACAAGCTTTGGACCCCAGTTACATCCCACCATCATCTCTTAGTGCTCGCCTACTTCATAAATTGTGTAAAATTCCATGTTCCTAATCCCTGTAGTTTCAGCTGTGTCAGTTGTCAGTCAGTCAGTCAGTTTCTCCTTTTCTAAATAGATGATATCTTACTTATGTCAGTAGCCACGACATCGAACTCAAACATGCCGTGCATGGAGGCAGTCGGCTGGATCCTCAGCACTATCAGTCCCGTCTCGGAGTCGATCGTGAAGGCTTGGTCCCGCACGGTCTCAAGCGTCGGGTCCACGACCATCGAATCCAAGTCTATCGCGTACGTGACGGCCAGGCCATCCGAGTGTGTTGCCTGTAAATATCGAGTCATCAAAAACATAAGTTGTAAAAAAACCAAGGCTCGCAACTCATCAGTTCTACCGTAAAAAGTTGTGAGATCCATGTAATACCAAGTCGGTTAATTTATTGAGTCCCCACTTAAGGGACCTTGATGACCTAGATTGACTTGGCAATCGGACTAAACAATCTAATCTAATACGTATTACTTGTGATATACATGCGATTGCCAAGTATAATTTTCAGTAAGCAAACTGAAAATTCAGGCCCCTAGTTTTATACACAACGAAGATAAAGGGGATTGAAAATGGCCTGAACTGTTTCGAGGAAAGGATGGAACGGCCGTGCCACTCTTTTGCCCGCCATCAAGGCGGGCATTGCCGTGACCCCTTATTAGTTTACATCCTTATCAGTGGTGACGGTGAGAAAATATTTCATTATCCACGTAAGGAAGCCGGTAGAAATCGTGTTGCATGGACGTTTTCATTGTCCAATCAAGGTGACTATGGTTGGAACGCTAGTCTGCAACCGTCTGGCCCACCTTTAAGACTCCAGGTCAGTCTAGAAGCAAATTAGTCTTGTCCAAGACAGCAGAACGAACCTGTACAGGGATGAGGTCCCTGCCGACCACGTCTGAGGTGGAAATGCCGGCTGTGTAGAGCGGCCTCGAGAAGTGCGGCCGAGGATTTGCCTCGCGCACCTGGAACAAAGTAGGTAGTTCATTAGTACTTACGATAGGTAGATACAGGTAGTTCATATTATCATTAATTAAGGAATTTTGGGATTTCGTTTCTTTTACTTTTGACTACAAAAATATGATCAGTAACGGGTACGGATAAAGCCCCATTTTTTTTGTACTAATTAAAAAATTGGGGTGTATGTACCTAAGAACAATTAAAAATTAAAAATGGAAAAACTAATTCAAAAAATGAAGTAAAAATAAACGGGGAAGCCAGCTTATTTGCCTTGCATTTCTCGGTGTCACGCGCCTAGTTGTCCGAGTGTAGTCAAGCGCCAACGTGAGTAGAGCTTAGTTGGCGCAACTTATCTTCGCTCGCCGTCGCTCTTGATCACTTGCTCTCGTCGCGGTGGAGCGCGCACCAGGTGCAGCACGTTACAGGCTGGTATATACTCACAGTGACGGTGACGGTGACAGTGGAGGCGGGCGGCGCGCTGGTGACGTCGCGCGTGTTGCTGGCCGCCACCACAAGCGTGTGCGTCTCTCTCTCGTCGCGGTGGAGCGCGCACCAGGTGCAGCACGTTACAGGCTGGTATATACTCACAGTGACGGTGACGGTGACAGTGGAGGCGGGCGGCGCGCTGGTGACGTCGCGCGTGTTGCTGGCCGCCACCACAAGCGTGTGCGTCTCTCTCTCGTCGCGGTTGAGCTCGCTCACCAGGTGCAGCACGTTGCCGTCCAAGGCGAAGTGGCCCGCTGCGTTGCCGTCTGCGAAGTCGTATGTGTAATTATGCTTCTTTCTCCCTAAGATTATACTACTACTACGTGCTGAAAGTCTTTGGATCTGGCCACTGGATTAAAAAACAATTATGGAATTCGAAAATGAAACTCTTTGCGAGCATTTCACTTTTTAATTTGCGAGACTATCATTTGTTTTTTCATTGTGACATCCTTTTGAAGATTGTGTCATTGTGTGTCGTTAACAAATGAATTTAACTCGTAAACATTTTCGTTGTATTGTGGCTTAAGTCAACGAGAGTTGCCAGAGACTTCAATTGGCATTTGGTGATGAAGCACCATGCAGCAGCTGTGTATTCGTGGTTTGGAGAATTTAGGCGTGGACATGATTATCTCTATGACGAGGTACGTTGATGGTCGGTCGGTGTACAGTGTCAAAATTATTGAAACTGACAAAAAAATTATTTGCCAGTTAATTATTGCTTTGTTATGCATTGGAATTAGGCAAGTGTAAAACATTTTATGTGTGCTCTGAAGGTTTGAAAGCTTTGCAGAAACGACTGGGTGTCCAATGGTGCCGTAAAATGATAAAAAGTTTAACGGAGGACAGTCATTGGCTGTCTATAGTGTCTAAACATGACAGGTGATGAAACTTGGGTGTACCGCTTTGAACCCGAAAGAGAAAGCCAGTCGGCAGAGTGGATCGACGTTCCGTAAAAAAATGGTTGCCTTAATTTTCGACAAATTAGGACATTATACTACAGTATCGCTTGAAGATCAAAGGATAGTGATTGTAGATTGGTACGTCGACACAACACTTGCTTGTCCAGAGTCTTTTGTTTAGAATATTTTCTAGCGATGATTTTTAGACTTTTAGACATCAACATAATTTCACCCGAAAGATGTCCATTGCTGGACGTAGGCGTCCCTCAAGTGTTGCCACAACGACCGGTTCTGTGCGTCTCACATCCGTCTGATTCCTGCGATCCTCACATCGGTCCATCTTGTGGGAGGCCTTCTATCAAACGCTGCGTTTTCTGGTATGCTGTCGCCAGTCCAGAACCTTTCAGCCCCATCAACCGTTTATTCTACGCGCATTGTGCTCAGCGCACTGTCACTTATGTTTGATGATTTTTCGGATTATGTCGGTAATCTTGATTCTCCTGCAAAAACCTTTTCTGATTCGATCACGCAAGGAAACCCCTGTCCTTTGGGTGACTTTTTGATGAGGCCCATTGACTTCGACCACGTTTCAGATTCATATGTCATCACTGGCGGCTGGACTGCACGGGTCACAGACTGTCTAGAAACAGTACTGTGGTATGTCAGACGAGTAGATACCGCGCAGCTTCTCTAACGCTGCCCAGCCGAGATAGATTCGACAATTGACGACCTCCTTGTCGAAGTTAAACTCACGTAACCTCTTAATCTATCCTAAGTAAACATAAACATATACAACTTTGCGTGTAGACTCTCCGATCTTGATAGGAGTAGGTGTTAGATGGGTGTTTACCATGACCTTTGTTACGTCCATGTTCATTTTAAGACCCACTTTTTCGAAATCTTTTCTGAGGCCCTGCTTAGCCATGGTCAGCCAGGACTAGTATGACTACAATATCATCGGTAAATCGAAGGTGAGTCACCATCAACATTAATTACTAGTCCTCTTTAGCCCAGAACCTTAAAGACCTCCTCCATTGTAAAAATTTCCGGAGAAATCACGTCTCCTTGTCTCATACCCACTGCAGGATTATCATCCTGCGGTGGACGAGGTCTGGTCCTAAAGTCGATCTGGCACGGTGGCGTTTTCGTACAAACACTTCAACACTTCGTACCGATAGTCGATATGGCATCTTTGGAGAGAATGCAGTACAGCCTGAGCTTCGATCGAATCAAAGGCTTTTTCGTAGTCGACAAACGGTAAGCAGAGAGGTAGATTGTACTCTTCGGTCTTCTGTATAACTCGCTGCAGCATAATGTATGTCGGCCTACGGTGTTCCCGCCTTTTAGAAATCCGTATTTTTCTGGAGGCTGGAAATCGTCAAACCTGTGTGCGAGACGAATAATGGCGACTCTGGAAAACAGTTTGTAGCCATGGCCCAGAAGTGAAATGGGCCTGTAATTCTTAAGCAGAGCTTTGTCGTCTTACCGCCACACCTCTGCTCTATGCCCGTGGCGTTTTTCCCTACTAAAAAGTTAACACAAACGAATACGAGCATAGAATCGATGTGCAAATTAAGTTTTCATTACTCATACTCTGAAAGTCAACTTCCCCTCGAATTAGCGACCTCGCTGCGCTCGGCTGCCAACTCCTTCTTGGGACGAAATGAGTTACTTTCACCCCTAGTGTAACAATGTACTATTTTATACCACCTGCTCGATAATGTCGTTTTATACGTCATACAAACCTCACTTAAAGCAAGTCATTCTATCCCTAGGGAGATAATGCAGTATGGCCGATCCCTAGGGAATAATGAGATTTAAATTTGGAACATCAAAAATCGTCAACGTTGTGAATTAAAATGTACGTGCATCGAACAAGTTGACTCGAAATTTAAACTGGCCACTAACAAAAAAAGAAAATAGAATAAAACGAGAAAATTAAAACTATAGAATCTTGGAGTAGTGAATTTTGTTGGTTTGATGAACTTGTAAATATAATACTTATATTTCTCTAATATATGGTTTGATCGAACAAATTGTCTATAAATCTCTCACTATAGTTCGGGATTGAAATCAGCAACCTTCGTTTCGTTCGGAATTCAACATGCCGCCCGCGACTTAAAGACGCTGTTTTATCCCCTAGTTACATAATAGTAGTTTATGTGACTAGGGGATAAAGCAGTGTCTTTAAATCGCGGGCGGCATGTTAAATTCCGAACGAAAGGAAGGTTGCTGATTTTAATCCCGAACGATAGTGAGGGATTTATAAAATTAACTCCCGAGCATCGCGAGGGAGTTAATAAAGAAACCTGAGTGAAGTGAGGAATTTAAGCCGCCCAAGACAAAGACAGCTTTATCCCCGTGTTGCATACTCTACTTTTTACACCATCTGTGAGATAATCAAAAGACAATTTGGTCGAACAAATCATATATTAGAGAAATATAAGTATTATATTTACAAGTTAATCAAACAAACAAAATTCACTACTCCAAGATTCTATAGTTTCAATTTTCTATAATGCTCCCGTGTCGTCAGTACGCACGTTTAATTCTATTTTCTTTTTTTTGTTAGTGGCCAGTTTGAATCATAGTGATTACATACTCTTTGGTTTGAATTTCGAGTCAACTTGTTCGATGCGCCTACATTTTAATTCACAATGTTGACGATTCTTGATGCTCCAAATTCAAATCTCATTATTCCCTAGGGATCGGCCATACTGCATTATCTCCCTAGGCATATAATGACTTGCTTTAAGTGAGGTTTGTATGACGTGTAAAACGACATTATCGAGCAGGTGGTGTAAAAAATACTATTATCTATGCAATATACGTAAATGGATTTTAATTTAATTTCTTTAATTAGAGCTATATCAATATGACCATGTAAAGTTTAAGAAGTACCTGGAAGAAACTCAATAATATATGTAAGATAGAACTACATTGGGCTCATGTGGGCCTCGTACACCAATTCGGGTGCGTCGGGCTCCATATATTTTATATAGCAACTAGATTAGTACAGCTACCCACATGAGATCCCTCCACGCGACGCGACTCTACGTTCAAGTCAGGCGTCGGCCACGTGTGTGTCGGTCTGATGTAGTTCCCGCTGTAAGGAAGTACTTACCAATAATGCTGTAGTAGATGACATAGCAGTCATCCGAGCACAAGCGGTTCTTAGGGTCTTCGGCGGGAGTCAGTTCATGCCGCTCCGTCAAGCCTTCATCAAACTCTGTAAAGATTAATCGTCAATGAAGCTTATCTACACTAATATTATAAAGAGGAAAACTTTGTTTTTGGTTTATAAGAGGTAATCTCTAAAAGTACAGCCCCCCCTAGCCAAGTTACAACCGTTTCGCTTGCGCCGAACGCTTCGAGTTGACCTTGCCGCCAATTCTTTTGTTCGGACCACGTGACTGAGCGTTAAGACGACGTCATTCCCGTACATTTGAAGCTTTCTACAAGCGTTAACTATTGCAGATTAGCAATTTGGCTAGGGGTATTGGTCCGATTTCACCGATAGAAAGGTGGTCTATTCCTGAGTGACTTCTACACTAATATAATAAAGAGGTAAAGTTTTTTTTTTTTTGATTGTAGGAGGTAATCTCTGAAACTACTGGTAAGATTGCAAAAAAATTAGCACCGACAGAAAGCTGCTTTATTCCTGAGTGACACAGGCTATATTTTATGTATGTGTCCGGGCGAAGCCGCAGGTAAAAGCTAGTAGATTATAATTTATGTACACGGGTGAAGCCGGGGGCAAAGGCTAGTGAGTTTTGGTTTCGCGCGCCTCAAAAAGGTACCGAATAAATTGGGACAAGGAGAACGATGATGCTGATCTTACCAACAAAAGAGGCTACCGCAGTGTTGACGGCGAACACCGGGTCTCCTTGCACGATGAACGCCACGGTGACGGTGATGTCGGTGCTCTTCGGGCCTGGCTCGGTGCCGCCGTCCGTCGCGCGGATTGTCAACTGTATACCAATACAATATCATCCATTTTTTTTTTTATTAATTTAGATGGATGGCGAGGTCAAAGAAAAAATGGATGTACTGTGTGAGGAGTGATATGAAAGAAAAGGGAGTTAAATAGTGTGACGGATGACGGAAAAAAACGTGTTGCGCTGACCCCAAGTAATATGGGATCAGGGCAGAAAGTTGAAGAAGAAGATTGACAATTTTTCTTTAACGTAAGCCAGCCACATTATTTCCTACCATTGGTTGCAGTTCGAGTTGCTGGTTGGATGGTTTTTCAGGAGTTATCCTCAAGAACCAGAACCAATAAATCTATATTAATATTATAAATGTGAAAGTAATTCTGTCTGTATGTTATACTTTACAGAATTGATTTTGATGAAATTTGGTACAGAGTAAGCTTGAACTCCAAAGAAAGACAAAAATTACTTTTTATTTGGCTTCAACTTCGACATCGCGTCCGCTATAACCGACATTCACGCGAGTGGGTATTAGCGAACAGTAATACCACTTAGGTTAAAATGAGGTTTAAAGTTTGTATGGAGAAACTTGTTTTCACACGAGCGAAGCCACTGACAAATGCTAGTTTAAAATAAAACTTGTATAACTGACCTGGAACTGTTGAAAGCCTTCAGGCAGGGCCCGCGTTAGCGCGAGCATGCCGGAGTTCTCTCCGTCGTTCCAGATGGTGAAGTAGCTCGCCGCCTCGTCTGTAATGTAGGATTTGTTGTATTTTGCAGTTTTTTATTTATGGATTTTTAACAGATTATTTGAATACACAAACTTGAGTATCCACTGCCCACGAACGCGTTGCTTCATAGACGCGTATTCGTAATTATACGCTTGGCGTACGCCTGCGTGAAGCTTACTTTGAGAGGCCTACTATCCACTGATGCGTAGTTTTATAAACGCGACTCGACGCGCGACGGACAACGCATTCTCACAAAAACTATGAAACTCTGTCGAAGAAGCGGCAGCGTACGTAAGCTTCACGCAGGCGTAAACCAACCGTATAATGACGAATACGCGTCTAAGAAGCTACGCCTCCGTAGACAGTAGGCTCTCTGTCGATGAAGCAGCAACGACATGGTGGCACGACGTACACCAAACGTAAAATGACGAATACGCGTATTTGAAGCTACGCGTCCGTGGACAGTGGACCTAAAGCGTTGTGTATTTTAGGTTGATTTTGAAATTACCATAAAAAGGCTTCGAAAAACATTGGTTACAAAGGAATTTGAATTTTGAATTTGGAATACTGAATTTAAAAAGATATAGAATGTGTTACCATCTCCGAGTACTGCGAAGGTGACAGTTCCGGCGTGCAAGCCGTCCTCGTCTGTGGCCGCGATGCGCTCCAGAGGCGCCCCCGCTGCTCCGGCCACCGTCAGCTCGCCGCTCACTATTGCGCGCTCCTGACGGAATCAATTGGGAGAGTGAGAACAATCATAATACAAATATGATGATTAACGTACTACCTGTCTTAAAAGGTATTCACACGAATTTCAAAATGATATTTATTATCTGCTAGGTTTTGCCCTACTGGTATTGTAAACAAAAAAGTGGTACAATACCATCTGCATACTGCAGCCACCATTTATCATGCCACCAACGCAATAGAAGTCAAAATCGGTTGTATGGACAGTAAAAAAGGTTTGTTTAAATATCTAACCTTATTGCGAATGGAGTATATTTTTCAAAACTACCCTCAAAATTTAGATTGTTAAAAAAATGTTTTTATAACAACTTAAACACATTCACACGAAAACATTGTCACGAAAAATGTTGCTGGCAAAGTGCTAGTCTAACATAATTTTGTTATAATTGGAATGTTCAGCTTAAGATGTAAGTACCTAGGTATCTAAAATGAGTAGGTACCTAAAATAAGTAGGTATGTTATTACTTGAAATTAATAAATGTAATGAAAAAAATTAAAACTTACCCTGGAAAGTCTGATGACGGAGCCAGGTCGCGGGAACACAAACTGAGGTTCATGGTAGTTGTATGGACTGATGATTAACTGATATGTCTCGTTCGAGCGCAGCTGGGGATCACCGTGGTCATACGCCTGCAACATAAGCGGGTTCAGTGCTACCACCAGCTCTTAACGCGATCCTTTTGACGACCAATGACCTTACCACGACGTGTTAAAATATCAGGCGTTTGAGAGAGAATGAAGGATAGAAAGAAAGAGTGAAAAAAATGTTATGATGCGGAACAAGGCGCAAATTAAGGACTAACAAATTATAAGTATACTTAGTGAAAAATATGCGGCACATCCGCGCAAAACGACCGAACGCTCAGCATAATGCCGTGACCACACGCCAAATGCGACGACTCTACGGCGCTGGTTTTCAGTGTGGGCCGGTAACACGACATAAGGACGGAGCTATACACCCTATATAACATTATTTTTAGTAATGCGACATTTGAATATATTCAGATCAGATTGTTCAGAATCAGTAACTGAATAGATTCCAATAATTTTTATACCGTGTTATATTAAAAAAAGTATTTAAAAAAAGGTCACAAGTTGGACACCGCCGACAGTAAATACAACATAGGTCACGGCAGGTCATAGTGGGTCCGGGATTCTGATCCCGATTTCCGGCCAACGTAGACGCGGGCTTGCGGACAGTGAGCAATGGGTAGCTCACTGTCCGGCCGTCCGGTAACTGTCCGGACCAAGCCCAAGTCGTCGACGGCGCGCACTGTTCCCGCGCGCCTCAAGGAGTTGTCAGCAACAGCAGGGACCCAGCCGGGTCGAAGCCTACTGGGGCCAGGGTTATCCGAAAGGGCGCTCGAGCCCCGGTATGAAGGCTAGAAGGAACGGGGTGGGTCTTTTAGTCAGTAAGAGTCTGACACTATCTCCCGCTCCGCCCAAGGGCGGGGGATGTCAATGCATGATTTTTCCCACCATAAAAAAAAAAGGTCATACTGGGTAATATGTGCCAGCTGGGTGCGGGAGCAAAACAACCCCTCAGTCGCCTGGATGGCACTGTGATCATGAATTTGTGCGTAGAACCAAGTAACAGAACAAGCTAATAACTTTGTGATTTTTCATAATACAGTTATGAAATTTTGTACTTAGATTCTTTACATAAAAATATAGACACGTGTTTCGGGTATCACATATATACTAAAAATAATGTTGTATAGCTCCAACCCTTTAACAGGTCAGATTACGTCGTCAAATGGAGCTCGTGGTTATTAATATTATTATTAATTTCCCGCGCTACCCTGAAGCGACTCTTTTCCTTGATAGACTAAATTATCAATCATCTGAAAATGTTTAATATTCGCCTAAAGTAGTCTTCACTTCACTTGTGATTTCCGACCGTTTGTTGCACCTGACCTTGAAACAGAAAGCACCAGAACTTCCGAGGTCCGGTGAGGACCTGCGTCAGGCGGAAAGTGAAGACGTGTGGCGCTTTTCCAGCCACTTCTGAAAGAGGGGGCTTACCACGAGGATTGTGGCGCGCCCATTATAATATTTGGTTGCTACGACGTAGCTGTTTTGTTTTCATCGCGCTACGACTGCTACGGTGTCGTAGCATCTGCTACGAGTGCAGCGACGCACTGAAGGACGATTTGAGTTTGTGTAAGGATTGTCAAAATATTCAGTAAATTTTATTATTCTACGGCAAGTTTCAGTGCTTATGTTGTTGACACGTCTACGGTCCAGACAAAGGGGCGACGCTACGTTAAGCAGGCGCTCGCGACGGCCATCCGTCGCGTGATGTCACGCGTGTGTCGTGTGCTCGGATCTCCGTTACGGAAACCGGGTTATTACCTGCGCAGTGTCGCTAGTTCAACTTTAACGGTGTGCATGTAGTCGTGTCGATGGAGAACTTTTATCTATTATTACGTAGCAAAAAAGGAAGCGGGGCGCGGATCCCCGCGACGGTGACCGAGTAAAGCAGTTTCGGACCTAAGTGTTTCGCCTCGTCGTTTATACCGCATACATCGATCGAAGGACTGTAATGTGCCTTCAAGGCTTAACGATTTTATCACTACTTACCATCAGGTGGGATTGCAATCAAGCACTAGTTTATATCATTAAAAATAACAGGGAAGCTCATCTCTCACCTCTAAAAATATGTCATAGGTGCCCCAATATCCTCGTAAATCTTGAGCAGTTTCCAGTTCTCCGGTCTGGTCTATTCCCCTGTCCGTCTCTATGGTGATCATCTTGAACAGCGTCGGTAATTCAATGTCTCGGTTCGTCACTGTGAGGTTTAGGATTCCGTAAGCGACCAGAGAGTTGGGTGTCCCCGGCTCGTCTATATCCCTAGCGAAGATATTCGGTTCTATACGGACGCCCTGAAAGTTTTATATATACAGGGTTATTTGTAAATCACTGCCAACCTTTTAGGTCTATATTACTAACATCATAAACAACAACTTTTGTTCTATGTCTCTTCAAAATTATCATATTTTAGTTCATCAGATTTTCATACAAAAATAAAAATATTTAAATTGAATGGTCTAAATATTACGAAGTCTATGCGAAGCAAACGATAGTACAATAGCGGAGGGGAGTGGGGATCGGCCGGCGGGGGTGATTAATGTGTTTGCGTCGCATTATACACACGTAGGTAGGTATAGCCAAATACAGAGTTGAAATGTGTTAGATAGAACAACGAAATCTTGAAGGTTGGTTTTTGGTAAATTAATTAAGTTTTGTAGAAAGTCTTGGAACAAAAGTTGTTGTTTATGGTGTTAGTAATACAGTCCTGCAAGGTTGTTAGTGTTTTACAAATAACCCTGTATACTCAAACAAGCCTCATTCTAGAAACAAAGTTACATCACAAGTAAACTAAATCAAATTGTATTAAATTGCATTAAATAAAAAACTAAACAAAACTGTATTAAATTACAATATTTACGAGTAATATTTAATTGTATTAAATTATAATGTAACGTGAGATGATTCTGCAGTCTTCAGACGATTCGTACACATATCGGCAGCTCAATAAACGGATCTCTAAGTCCTTGAAACGCGATCTCCGTCATTATAATATGGGAAAAATTAAAGACGCGATTGAGCGAAATAAGGGCTCCAAGGTGTTTGCAAGAGATCTGTCTATTGGGCAGAGCCAGCTCACGAAACTGAAGACCGAAGATGGCAGAGTCATATCCGCCAAACCAGAGGTACATCGAGGTGCTGAAGTGTTTGTACGAAAACGCCACTATGTCAGTCCGACTTCAGGACCAGACTTCGAAACCTATCCTCCTGCAGCGAGGTGTGAGGCAGGGAGACGTCATTTCTCCGAAACTGTTCACGGCCGCAATGGAGGATGTCTTCAAGGTTCTGGACTGGAGTGGACTAGGCATTAATGTCAATGGCGAGTACATCACTCACCTTCGGTTTGCCGACGACATAGTAGTCATGGCTGAGACTACAGAAGAGCTCAGTACAATGCTCAATGACCTCAGTAGAGCTTCCGAAAGAGTGGGTCTTAAAATGAACATGGACAAAACTAAAGTCATGATAAACAACCATGTAGCACCCACTCCTATCAAGATCGGAGACTCTATACTCGAAGTTGTGGACGATTACGTCTACCTCGGGCAGACAGTCCAGTTGGGTAGATCTAATTTCGAGAAAGAGGTCAACCGTCGAATCCGACTCGGCTGGGCAGCGTTCGGGAAGCTACGCGGTATCTTCTCATCCAACATACCACAGTGTCTCAAGACGAAAGTCTATGACCAGTGTGTGTTGCCAGTGATGACATATGGATCCGAAACGTGGTCGCTCACAATGGGCCTCATCAAAAAGCTTAAAGTCACCCAAAGAGCAATGGAAAGGGCTATGCTCGGAGTTTCCTTGCGTGATCGAATCAGAAATGAAGATATCCGCAGGAGAACCAAGGTTGCCGACATAGCACAAAGAATCGCCAAACTTAAGTGGCAATGGGCAGGGCACATTGCTCGCAGAACAGATGGCCGTTGGGGCCGAAAGGTTCTGGAGTGGCGACCGCGTACCGGAAAACGCAGTGTTGGAAGGCCTCCTACAAGGTGGACTGACGACCTGGTGAAGGTAGCGGGAATCCGATGGATGCGGGACGCACATGATCGTTCGTTGTGGCGACGCTTGGGGGAGGCCTATGTCCAGCAGTGGACGTCTGTCGGCTGAAATGATGATGATGATGATGAAATTATAATGAATAGGGAGGAGAACGCTCTGGACTGTGTCACAGTTCATACTAGTACAGTCGACAACGTTATCTCTTAAGCAGATTGCTATCAATTATCTGGGAAGATTTTAGATTAAGAGAAATATAATGTACCTAATATTGAAAATGTTGAATAAATATTATAATTATAAAAAAAAAACAATTTGATGCTAAATCATCTTGTACATAATACAGCCTTATTTGTAAAAAAAAACCGTATATCTATGGTAGGTTTAAAAACTGATTAGCACTTTTTAAATTTAAAATTCGAATCCGCTAATCAATATTTAAACTAATCATAATGGTATTTTTATTAATAAAGATCATAATTATCCTTATATTGTTCCCATTGCTGGGCCACAGGCCTCTTTTCTAGGAGAGGGTATGGGCCATACTCCATCACGCGGGCTCAGAGTGGATTAGCGGATACGTGTCTTCGAATTTTTGGTTCTAGGACATGCCGGTTTCACGATGTTTGCCTTCACCGTTTTGAGACCAGTGGTGATGAAATAAATTACACAACTATATTGTTATATTTAGTAAATGGTTTTATGAGTATAATCGTGTAAATATATACAAATGTTTAATACTTTACTATTACAGGTATAGTTTTTTACCTTACCCTAAGTTAATGAACTTTCTTTTTCTTTGCGGTCTATGGTTGACATCAGAAAGTATTTGTAGATTGTATGTGGTGGCAAAGACGATCATCATCCTCATTACAGTCAAAACACGTTCACTGTTGAACCTAGGCCTCTCCCAAGCGTCGCCACAACGTCCCACATCCATCGGATTGACCCTCACTAGGTCATCGGTCCACCTTATGGGAGATCTTCTAACGCTGCGTCTTCCGGTAAGAAGTCGCTATTGCAGAACATTTCGGCGCCATCGACCATGTGTTTTGTGAGCTATGTGCCCTGAACACAGTTACTTAAGTTTTTCGATTCTTCGAGCTAGGTCGGTAACCGTGGTCCTCCTATTTATATCTTTATTCCTACATGGAAACATGGATTTCCTACATGTTTTTTTTACTACATTACCTTTAGTAAGTTTTCTGAGATGTTCCAGTGGGGTACATCAGGTATTGGCATCTCGGGGGCGTTGTCGTTCACGTCTAATAAGATCACCAGGAGCTCCCCGTCGATCATGTTTTGGTTACCCTCTGAAAATATTTATTATGTGAACAGACTGTATGTGTTGCTGGGGCAACACTTAGAATATGGCCACAGGCGACCGGTTTTAGGGGATTTTTGTATTTTCTGCCCCCAAAGCCAATTTTCAACCGTTTCCTCCGATTCCTTTGTTCTGACCACGTGACTGAGCTTTGAGATGACGTCAGCACAAAGGAATCGGAGGCGTGGCCAATTCGAGGCAATCGACGAAAGAGAATCAAAACGAAACAGTTGTAACTTGGCTAGGGGGGCAGAAAATACAAAAGTCCCCAAAACCCGTCGCCTGTTGCCATTTCTAAGTGTTGGCGTGGATGTCGATGGCCTATAATTAAGGTAATGGGATGTAATGATTCCGATAGGGTATAATAATGCTGATTTGGTGTAATTGCCTTTGCCTATAATGGCGTCGATTGATTAAAATAGTGCAGATGGGCTATAATGATGCCGAAATCAGAAAGAGAAAGAGGTCATCAGATGCCGAAGGGCCATATCATAAGATGCCCATGAGGTATAACGATGCCGATGCTAAGTAATAGATAGAATGATGTTGATGGGTTATAATAAAATTATGTTGATGAGATGTAACACAGAAAAGATGAAAGAGGTTAGAAAGGAAATACTTTCCGGTTTGTACTACAACGAGTGCCGTCACTCGTCTCCCACCCAAATCCACTAGAGGCAATAAACCAATACGAACGCTCATTACGCAACTAACAGACCACGCACACTTAGATCGCAAGTTTGCTATTGGCAGTAATCAGAAATCAGAAACGTTTATTTCAAATAGACCAGTTACAGGCACCTTTGAATTGTCAAAATGTCGGTCAGTCAAACAAGTGAAGCTAAATTGCACGTTCCAAAGAGTAGGTCTCTATGGAGAAGAACGTGCAAGAAACTCCATGGACACTCTTTTAAATCGTATTGAGTTACATGAATCTTCGTTACATATTTCTTTTTTGCTTCTATTCTAGTTGAACTAACATCACTGCCCTACTGTGTTGCACGCACAAGGCCCTTCTAACCTTTCATCTGTTCTGCGAGATGTAATGATGGCGACAGGTTATGATGACGTCAATTTGGCACATGCCTCCTTCTAATAAGAAGTTATCGAGGATGTTGTAGAAGATCGTGTGGCGTGGCTCGTCGCCGTCCCGGTCCAGCACGTCGGTCCCCGTGTAGTACACCTGGATCTTGCCGGTGACCACGTCCACCGCGAAGAAGTCCCGCAGCCGCTGGTTCACGCGGTAGTTAATCTGGTAGCTCACGTTGTTGTTCGGCACTGAAAACGTTTTTATGAAAGTAAAGTACAGTAAAGTACAGCAAGTACTCACATCGACATTGTCTAGGGATAGAATAGAATAAAGGGGTGACCACATGGTTGTAATCCAACGTCCCAACCAAGGTGACCTTGCTAATTGTAATTCGTGTAGACAGAAGTCGTAATCCATAACCTCCAACGCCCTTGGTTGAGAGGCGCATTTTCTCAACCACCGAACTTGTTGGCGTGTGGATTACATGCATATAGCTGCAACACAAACCAAACACACAAACCAAGGTTACCTTGGTTGGAACGTTAGTTTTCAACCGTGTGGCCAACCCATAAACTTTAGGTTACATGAAAATAGGAAAAAAAGGAGGTAAGGATATTTTACAACAGACGTTGTGAGACATACCATCACGATAATGTCTGCCTGATCACTTAAAAAAAAAATCCGCGTGAATCCTGCGCCACGGCGCCAAACTAAACGCTTCGAAATTTTCGTTAAACTATTGGAATCCATTCAGTTACTGATTCAGAGCAGTGGTGGTCGAATGGTAATGGCCCCGACTTACGAGTTGTCGGTCGCGGGTTCGAACCCAGCCTGGCGCATTACTTTGTGTAGTTTATTTCATCACCTCTGTCACCCTCTGCTCTCAAAACGGTGAAGGAAAACATCTTGAGGAAGCCGGCATGTCCTAGAACTAAAAATTCGAAGACATGTGACATTCACCAACCCGCACTGGGCTCGCGTGGTGGATAACAGCCCATTTCCTCTCCTAGAGAGGAGGCCTGTGTCCCAGCAGTGGGAACATTAAAAAGGCTCATGATGATAACTGATTCAGAACAAACTATATTCGGGTTTTGCATAAATTAAAAATAATGTTATAAATGAAAAGGTCCGCAGGAAAACTAAGGTTGCCGACATACTCGTAGCACGAAGAATTGCCAAACTTAAGTGGCAATGGGCAGGGCACATTACTCGCAGAACAGATGGCCGTTGGGGCCGAAAGGTTCTGGAGCGCAGACCGCGTACCGGAAGACGCAGCGTTGGAAGGCCTCCTACAAGGTGGAGCGATGACCTGGTGAAGGTAGCGGGAAACCGATGGATGCGGGACGCACAGGAACGTTCGATGTGGCGACCCTTGGGGGAGGCCTATGTCCAACAGTGGACGTGTATCGGCTGAAATGATGATGAAAAGGTGTCTTACGGTCTCTGTCCAGGTCGGTGGCCACTAACGTTGCCACGTGGTCGCCGGTGACGGCGTCCTCGTAGATCTCGACATATGTCGGAGTCTTGACCGTGTCCAGCCGAGGCACTTTGTTGTTCGTGTCGAGAATCTGGATCGTTAGCTGTCAACAATTTGTTATTATGCGTTTGACCACCAAATGTTTTTTACTTTTTTATCATCTGCTGGGGGTACTTTTCTACCAAGTTAAATATTCCTCGATAACCAGAAAAAAAATTTATCTTTGTTTTTTGTTTAATATTGTTGTAGTATGTTGATTTTTATTTTGATATTATAACGTAAATACAGTTTGACACCATGAGTTCTAAGCAACAAAAGAGTTGATTCTGAAAAACCGTAAAAGGATGGTTTCTTTTACGGGTGGAATAACTCTTGTATCGACGTGGGTGCGTTCGAAAACATGTACTACGCATTCCAAATGAGAATAGGACCGATTCCTATGTTTTGACGTCTTGTTGTACTGTCAAATCGAAGAAATTTTAGCAAAATTGAAGAACCTATAGATGAGTAAAATTGAAGAACTGGATTCTGATAAAACTTTTTTCGTTCACAGTTCCTATATAAATTAAATTTTTCGTAAATTATTATTATTTATTATTATTAAATAATAATAATAATAATTTACGAAAAATTTAATAAATTAATGTTTAAAAATTTCTTTCCTTGATTTGACAATAAATCGTGATGTCACAACATGGCAGGCGATCCTATTCTCATTTGGAACGCATTGTATAGTATAGCATACAAATATTTGTTCCGTGCTGGAATCGAACCAGCGAAACGTAGCGCTGCAGTAACTCAACCACTGTGCCAACCGTGCCGTCAGAAATGTGCGGAACGGAGTGTAAAGTCCCACATAGGTACTTCCTTTCGAAAGGGAGGGTCCTCCGGCCAGACGGACGTTTTGTCTGATCAAGACAACTGTCCGACAGACGATTTCAGGCTGTTGTGTATGCTCAAATTTGAACTTTAATTGCGCGATTTCAGGATTTCATACTTTTTTTTTTCTTTCTTAATTGGTATAAACTAGTGCTTGACTGCGATCCCACCTGATGGTAAGCAGTGATGCTATCGTTGATGGTGAGGCGCACTAGTTTATTAAGGCGGTAATCACACTGACTGCCACGCATCACGGAGCGTAGCGCATGAAAACGCTCCTACGCACGTACTTGAGGGAGTGCAGATCTGCATCATCGTGCGGGTTTTTTACGCACTCACGCGCTTACGTGCGTCTTGTAAATTCACGCAGGCACGCACTCATTTCATACGAAATCACGCACGGTACTACGAGACTCAATGTGGCATACCATGTGTGTCGCCCCGCACCCACGCGCGTTAGTGCGTGTTTCTCCGCATGTAGGTTTGTGATTGCATGAACGCGCGTGGATGCAGTTTCAGTGTGTTGTACTGTGCGTGTTTTCTATACAAACGGAGATACTTACTAGCAACGTTAAGACACGCACTACGCTGCGAGGTGTGTGGCAGTGTGATAACCGCTTAAGAGCCTTTTTAGTTCATGTGACGTCATAGATGTTGGTACATTAGGAATGTTTGATGGAAATGCTTACGTCTCCTTTAGTTTCATGGAAGTTTTTGTCATCCGGGCACTCAGTCTTGTTCTCCATGGAGCACTCGTCGCTGGCTATGACGGTGTAGTACAGGTTGTGCCGCGGCGGCTCGTCCGCGTCGATGGCTTGGTCCTTCTGCACTGTGATCTGGCCCGTCACGAAACCGATGCTCACCAGATCCGGTGGAGTCCCTTCTTTAGGCCTAGAAATTATAATAAGTATATCATATTAGCATAATCAGCCTTTTTAACAGTGGTCAACTCGGGGTACATTTTCAAACAACCGCTCTTACGTGATTATGATGTTATTAAACATCTTTCTCTAGATATTTTGGATACAAAGATATCTTGTGTTTTTTTTTTTATAATGGATAGGCTCGCGTCTGATGGTAAGCGATGATGTGGCCGACGATGGAACACGCTTACCTAGAAGCAATCTATTCACTCTTGACTTAAAGACCCCTAGGTTATAGTTATCAGGAAACACAGACTCCGGCAGGGAATTCCACTCCTTAGCTGTACGTATAATGAATGCGTTCCCAAAACGCTTTGTATGGGTGGGATGTCCACCATGTACCGATGGTGCAACGCCGTACGTCTTGTGGTCCGATGATGGAACGGACTTGGCGGAATTAAATTGTGTAACTGTAGTGCACACTCTCCGAAGTGTAAACGGATTTTATCTAGGCTTGGACGTGAGGAGGTGCGTTCCCTCACGCTTGCGACTGTCTCCTTCACTAGCATTACTGCTTTGCATGCAGAGACGACCGCCGCCCATCTCCCATCGCTCCGGAGCGATGGGCGCAGTCCGGACTGCAGATCAACTCATACGATGTGATGTTATTAGGGTTCCATAATACCTACAGGGTAAAACGGGACCCTATTATTGTCAGTCCGTCTGTTACACTAGGCTGTATGTGTGGTAGCTAGACAGATGAAATTTTCACAGATGATGTATAACTGTTGCCGCTAAAAACAGAATAAAATAAATATTTAAGGAAGCTCCCGTACCACAAACGTGAGATTTTTTTCAACCCTTCGTGCGCGAGTTCGACTCGCACTTGGCCGGTTAGCTCCTCACCGATAACATAGAGTGGTACTCACTGTATAGTGTAGCGCACTTGGTTGTAGAGCGGCCCGTCGCGGTCGGTGGCGAACACGGAGCCGATGACCACCCCGGTAGCCGACACCTCTCTCACGCGGAACACTTGCTCCATCTGCCCCTCCCCCCACACTGGTTCTTCGTCATTCATGTCTATTATCGTGATCGTGAACGTTGCTGGAACAGAGCAATTTGCCTTTTAAATGAAATCCATTTATCCAAGGCTGGGAGCTAGCGCGTTTCATCATCATCATCATCATGGTCATAGTGCGTACCATCAAAGACATTCCGCTTGACCACCACTAAGTTCATTATTGAATTTAGCGGTGGTCAAGCGGAAGTTGCACTCGAAACGAAAACTTCAAACGTTCAGACATTGCGCCAATCGTGCAATGTTCTTTTGTTCTTGTTTGACTGACACTTACATTCATCGTAGTCGTCTCCGATGACGGTGTTCTTGTCGCGCACCCTGACGGTGAGGTACAGCATCTCGAACTCCTCGTAGTCGATGGTGACTCCCGGCCGGATCTGGCGGACTTCCAGACGACCATACGCATCCCCGCGCCGGGTTTCATCACGATATTTCGTTTCAATATGTATGCAACTGAAAATAATTTATTAGTTATTTTTATTAGTCTGTTATATCCCACTCCTGGGCAAAGGCCTCGCTCCACTCCTTCCATCTCTCGCACGCCCGGGCTTCCTCTTGCCGGTTCTCGTGGAATCTACCTAGTTCGTTGCGCCATCTTCTTCGTGGTCTGCCGCGACGACCCCGTCTCACTGATTCAGGGCACCAACTTTGTGCTACTTTGGTCCACGGCGTTGTGTGATAGTTGTGGAATATTAATACTATTATTATTATTATTACGTCCATTTTGTATGAGAGCGGCGCTGGGCCAATCATGTTACAAATGATGTACATAAGTAATTAAACCTATCCATACTTATGGAACTCAATAGCAGGTGTCTCCCGGCCTTGCTTGGTGGCGTACGAGGTGTCCCAATCGATCTCGAACACCAGGTCGGCGGTGGTGTCAGGGTCAGTGGCGTTCACATCCCTGGTGATCAGGTAACCTTCCGGCACATTCTCCTCTACGTGCGGGCTGTTGCGAGGCTGGACAAAGAGAGACAGAAGGTAGAAAAAGAAAGATGAAGAAGGAGAGAAGACACAGACCTACCACGACCTCTCAATGCTATCCATTTGACGACCTAAACTGAACTGTTAAAGAGATGGAGCTTGTAAAACACTAACAACCTTGTAGGACTGTATTACTAACGTCTTAAACAACAATTATAAATCCCTGTTTAAATAGGTACTTAGCTATCTCTGTTGAAATGGGCCACCGTGATCGAAAGTCGGTCAGAAATAGGTTATACTTGTAGGTTAGTTACCAAATTAAAATATCAAAAGTCCTGAGAAAAGGCCCGATATCCATTGAAAAATCGTGAATTTTTTTAAAGTTTGAGAATTTTGTCACACTTCGGATCTCTCATGTGTTGCACGTCATCACACTTAAAAGAAGATTATATTTAGTTTAACTTTTTTATTAATATGTTTAAAGCTTGTTTAACTTTTAAATGTACCTAAGCTGTGTTATATTGAAAATTCTAAAAATCCTGAGATTTCATGAGTTTTGCTGAATCTAGCCGCAATCCTGAGAAGAGTCCAGAAATCCTGAAATCTCAGGACAAATCCCGAGATATGGTAACCTTTGTCGGGGATAATTATTATTCACGTGATTTTCATGCGACCCGTTAAATAAATACAGGTAGGTACTTATTTATTCATACCGCAAAAATGTTCTAGTTCTAGAAAGTGAAAGTGTATGTATTCTCTGGATTCCTTCTATTTGGTAGAATCTTGAAGCTCCAAAATTGATTTGGCACAACACACTTGGCATATTCTACTATAATCTAATGAAGATGATTCTGTCTAACAGAATTATGAATTTTGAACGTATGATGAGTGTTCTAAACGATTTTCTGCCACCCGCAAAAAAGTTCTGCTATAAAAGGTAGACCTGTATTATTTATAGCATTAGAGTACCGTACTGCTTACCAGACGAAGTGTTGGGGGAGTATTGTTGATGTCTTGCAACTGTATCACCAGCTGAGAAGTAGCTGTGTTGTGTGGCCCATCGCCGAGCGTGTCGTCGACTCTAATCTGAAGACAATCGTTACGTCGTAAAATATTTGTGTTTATAAAAACTTTGCACACAATAGGATTAAAGGTCAAAGCACACTTACACGACTCAGCTCCTACCCGGCAAAAAGAATATCATTCAAATATGGGCTTTAAATATTGCTCTTAAGATATATTTTACATTGGCATCATAAATTTACAGGCAGCTCGCTGATAGCGGGCTTACCGCCGTCAGACTGCTCGGTAGTTGACGCCTCGCTGGCCGCACGTTGTACGTGGCGTGGTGTCCGCGCGCTGACTACTAGCAGTCGCCGCGGCGTCGCCGCTCATTCGATCAGTATCTACACAAAAGCGAGAGGCCGTCTGCTAGCTGTCGCCGCGTGGACTGCTGGGTGCCTGCTAGCTGTCGCCGCGTGGACTGCGAGCAGTCGTCTTATTTTAGGGCGGTGTTGGAGTAGAGTCGCTTAAGTGTGCTATGACCTTTACTCCCTATATCGGGTGCATTAACAAACATGTAAGTTTACATACACAAGACACTTAGACCTGCACCTGTCTTTAGGCCATACAAATATTTGTTCCGTGCGGAATTCGAATCCACGACACGCAGTGCAGCAGCCAATCGCTAAACTACTTTGCCAGCTGTGTCGTCAAAAGATCGTTCAGTGCCCCTGTTAACGCGATCTATTTTACGATCTTAACTGAACTGTGGTGGAGCCATGTAGGGTGTATAAGCTTCATCCCTTTCTCGCTTACACGACTGACATTTTAACAGCCATGGGTGACCAAGGACTAAGGTGTTGGGACACCAGTTTGCAACCGTCTGGTCACCCTTTAAGGCCCTTGGTTTTAAAAATAAGTTCAGAAAACAGAAAATAAAAGCTGTACCTGAACAAATAGCTCGCTTTGCCTGTGATAATTGAACGCGTCGTCGATAGAGACGTAGATGTCGCTGGAGGTCTTGTCAATCGTCAGGAAATTCACTGCGTTGCCCAACAGCGAGTATCTGAAGAGTAAATTATCAATGTTATGCTCACACTCGTTACATCATTATCATCAGCAGGGGCCCAGCCGGGTCGAAAATTACTGGGCCAGGGTTATCCAAAAGGGAACTCGAGCCCCAGTATGAAGGTAAGAAGGAACGGGGTGGGCTTTTAGTCAGTAAGAGTCTGACACTATCTCCCGCTCCGCCCAAGAGCGGGGTTTATCATTGGATGATTTTCCCACCGCAAAAAAAACGTCATTATCATTTCAGCCGATATACGTCCACTTTTGGACATAGGCCTCCCCCAAGTGTCGCCACAATGAACGATCCAGTGCATCTCGCATCCATCGGTTTCCCACAACCTTCACCAGGTCATCGGTCCACCTTGTAGGAGGCCTTCCAACGCTTCGTCTTCCGGTACACACGGTACACGGTTTCACATTCATCCGCCCCAATATCTATTTATTTATTTATAATATACTTTATTGCACACCAAGATTATAAATAGTATCTAATAATAAATAGCAATAGTACATTTTGATACAAGTGCAGAAAATTTGACATTGCGACCGAGGCGTAATTCGCACGAGCCAAAGGGAGAAGTGTTATGGAGCCGAGGGCTACAATGACTTTGCACGTGTATCAAACGATTTTTTTCAATACGCTTACGAAGAAATGAATAAACGGGGGTTCACCGGCGACTCGTGTGGAGCAACGCGCGCCCAGCCTGATACATGTAATAAAATTGTAGTGGCGGAGACCACGTGCAATTTTCTGCACTAGTGCGGAAAACAGTCTATTGTGTGCTAAAAGCGGTTTTTTAGAGTAAGTATATTGAAAAAATATTGTTGATACGTTTGTTTCCCCTGATAAAATTAAAAAAATTCAAAATCCAAAATCATTTATTTCAAATAGACCATTTGCATGCACTTTTGAATAGTCAAATGTCGGTCAGTCCAAGAAAAGTGAAGCTAAATTGCACGTTCCAAAGCGTAGATCTCTATGGAGAAGAACGTGCAAGAAACTCCATGGACACTCTTTTAAATCATATTATGTGTTACATATTTATAATGCTTGGTTACATATTTATGATGCTTCTATAGGTCTAACGATAACTACTAGGTCTATGTGTTTGAGCCAAAACAAACGTAAGTATTTTCAATTTTTCCTTTCAACTGTCAAGTGATGGTGCTGGTTCATTTTTAGAAAAGGCATCTGCATTTAATTGAACTAAACATTAGCACCTTGCTCGATGATAATACTTTCCGCCTCGCTGTTGCCTTACGTCTAGGTGCCCCCTGCTGTTCTCCTCATCGCTGCCACTGTGGCGAAGTCGTCAACAGCCTCGGACACCACGGTCTGTCATGCAGCCGTAGTGCGAGTCGCATAGCGCGACACGTGAATATCAACGACATCATCAGACGCGCTCTTGTCACCGTCGGCGTTCCAGCCGTATTGGAACCCCATGGCCTGGCACGCGACGATGGCAAGAGACCGGACGGCATGTCATTATTCCCTTGGAAGATGGGAAGGCCTTTAGTATGGGACACCACTTGTGTCGATACTCTTGCGCCTTCACATCTTCCTAGCTCGTCGTGTCGTGCTGGTGCTGCCGCTGCGGCTGCGGAGAATCTCAACCGGCGGAAATATAACAACCTTGTTGGAAGTTATATTTTCGAACCGTTTGGGGTTGAAACTCTCGGATCGTGGGGTCCGAGTGCTCACAAGTTGTTTTAAGATCTGTCGAAACGTCTAGTTGACACTTCGCGTGACCCAAGGGCTGGCTTTTACCTCGGACAGAGGATAAGCATTGCCATACAGCGTGGCAATGCCGCCAGCCTTTTTTTTACCATTACTAGTCGACAGCGATGTGGAAGAGTTTTTTGACGCCATATTTTAGTTTGATTTTATTTAGTTGTACTTAACGTAGGGTTTTATTATTATATTTTTTTGTAATTTACTGTAATTATAGTTTTTATTATTTCATTTTAAAATTATGATTCGTAATAAATTAATAATTTTATTAACATATTGACATAATAGTAAAACTAAATAATTCATTCCCTCACGATTTTAATAATATGTGTTTTTGAAAACTTCCGGACAGTCGAAAGGTCCGGAATTTGGGAGCCTTTGCGAGTGGGTGAAGTCAGCTTGCAGAGGCACCATAGTTAGACTCTCCAAATAGAACAAGGCAAAAATGAAAAGTTATACTTACACATTGAGAGCAGTGGTGGCCGAGTGATAACGGCCCCGACTTACGAGTTGTAGGTCGCGGGTTCAAACCCAACCAGGCGTATTACTTTGTGTAATTTATTTCATCATCACTGCTCTCAAAACGGCGAAGGAAAACATCGTGAGGATACCGGCATGTCCTAGAACCAAAAACTTCGAAGACATGTGACATTCACCAACCCGCACTGGGCCCGTGTGGTGTATTACGGCCCATTCCCTCTCCTAGAGAGGAGGCCTTTTTTATGGTGGGAAAAAATCATCCAATGACAACCCCCGCTCTTGAGCGGAGCGGGAGATAGTGTTAGAGTGCTCTTACTGACTAAAAGACCCACCTTGTTCCTTCTAGCCTTCATATCGGGGCTCGAGCTCCCTTTCGGATAACCCTGGCCCAGTAGGCTTCGACCCTACTGTTGCTGACAACTCCTTGAGGCGCGCGGGAACAGTGCGCGCCGTCGACGACTTGGGCTTGGTCCGGACAGTTACCGGACGGCCGGACAGCGAGTTACCCATTCTCACTGTCCGCAAGCCCGCGCCTACGGTGGCCGGAAGTCTGTATCAGAATCCCGGCGGCTAGAGAGGAGGCCTGCGTCCCAGCAGTGAGAACATTATAAGGCCGACTATGCTATGCTATACTTACACAAGTGTATCGTTTATGTCTCTGTCGGTAGCCAAAAATCGGCCGACATGGTAGCCGGCGCGCACCGTCTCTTCGAACGTGGCCGTCCACACGTCTTGTTTGAAGATCGGCAGCTCATCGTTCCAGTTGATCAGGTTTATGTTTATTGTTGCGACTCCAACCCACGTGTTATTATCCATATCTATTGCTACCGCCTGCAATATTCATGCAACAAGTTCAAGACAAGATGCCATGTGATGTATGAGGTTCATTTATCAAATGTATAATATATTACAAAAAAAATCAAAATTGTTTACTTATTTGAACCAAGTGTAGTAACACAATTGAAAGAGTTTTTTTTAAGAAAAATAAATAAATAAACAAGTGCAGGTACCATCAAAGACACTTCCGTTTGACCACCGCTAAGTTCATTTTTGCTTGCACTCGAAACGAAAGGGTTCAAAGGCTTCAAAGGGTTTGGTTCGCCACCGCGCCGCGCCGCAAGATTCAAGCGAAATTTTTTTTATGTGATCAGGCAGAAATGGCCGCTATGGTACATATTTTTACTTGATATGAAAGAAAAGGGAGTCAGTGATAGTGTGACGGGTGACTGGACACAGAGTGGAAGAAAAAAACGTGTTGCGCCGACCCCAAGTAATATGGGATAAGAGCAGGAGGAAGAAGGTTCAATTTTTACTTCAATTAATTATTATATATTTTTCCGACTTATTTTGACATCTATTTGAGTATGACATTATTTTTTTTAATCAATTACTTATTTATTTCTTAATACTTGTAATACAGTAATTTTTGTTCTTCTAAAATGTAATGAATTTTGAAATGTATTTTATTGTAATTCATTTGTTTTGCAGTGCCCTTACAGGGTTCATGTTTGAAATACTTATTTAATTTTTATTCAAACCATTGTACGAGTACAACATGTTTGCAATAAACGGAGTCTTAATTCTGAAGTATTAAAGTTTCATCGTCATCATATTAGCCGATAGATGTCCACTGTTGGACATAGGTTTCCCCCAAGTGTCGCCACAATGACCGATCCTACGCGTCCCACATTCATCAGATTCCCGCAACCTTCACCAGGGGCCTAAGTCTGCTATTTTTATAAATTCGTCATTCCAACACGATCCCATTGTAATTTTGCTAAAAGTTTGTAATCTACTAATTCATAATGATCGATCATTGATCCGTCAATGGTCTTGTAATAGAATTGTGGTAGAATGACAATATCGAGCTTATTATAAGCACTAATTGCGCAATGACGTCTTAACCCGTTGTATGCCGGAACGCAGATCTACGCGAGACACAATGGCTTTTTAATTGTGTCTCTAATTACGGCATACGAGAGGTTAATGGTAGGTCACTGATCAAAGGGACTGTCAAAATTTTTGCAGACTACCGCATACGTCAGATATTCATTTGTCATTATGAACGAGATTGCCATTCTATGCCATTTCTTACAATGGAGTGTCAGTGGTTGACCATCGGAAAGTCATAATGACGCCATTATATTAGTAGATTACCAAAACTTGTCAAAATCAACAATTATGAAGTCAATATTAGACCATTCTGACTCTATGGTAATAGTAGACTTGAGGCCCAGGTCATCGGGTCCACTTTGTAGGAGGCCTTCCAATGCTGCGTCTTCCGGTACGCGGTATACAGTTTATTAAAAAAGTATTCGATTCTTACTTGAATGACAATTTATACCAAGTTGCATAAAAGACTAATAAGTCATTTAACTAATAACTTTTTCCATAGATGATGATATTTTGATTCAACAAATACTTTTTATTACATTTTCAAATACTCATAAATTATTCTGTAGATTAAAGATACAACGACAATGAGCACGCGTGGGCGCGTGGGTCTTCATACATTTTATATGGCAACTAAATTTGTAGAGCTACATTAGATCCACGCCACGCGACTCGACTCTACGTGCAAATCAGGCGTGGCCCACATGTCCGTCTAGTACCCGCTGTACGATGAAACACATACCTGTAATTGAATTTTCTGAAATGGGGTTTCTTCAAAATCCAGCATGCTATGGTTCAGTGTGCCTATGATGAACGACTGGTTCTGGTAGCCAACCTCCGGGGCGATGTAGAATGCTCTATGAGCTCCCGCCGGGTACACACTCTCCAAGTGCACGCTATACTGTGCGTTCGGACCCTAGCATAGAGAAACTTCAAATAGAGTAAACAGTTAAAAGAAATCAGTTACTTACCTATGAAAATATAAATAGTTAGAATTATTTCATTCATAGTCTATTTCAATATTGTGTTAGAACGCAAAATGTGGTTATTCTGGACAATAATATAGAAACTCACAAGATCCCGATCATGAAAACCGAAGTTCTCTAAACTGAGGGTCATCGCAGTCTCCTCGAGAATGTCAATGGTATATGTACGATCTTTGCGGAGAGGCAGTGGTGCGTTGTCGTTGACGTCGTTGATTATAATGACGATGTGGGCTGGTGTCTCGAACGATGGGCTTCCAACCTCGTCGTTGTCGCCGTACTTGTACGCTATCACGGACAGGTTGAACACTTCCCTCATGAGCGTATCTCTGTCTATTGGCCCGACATGAAGCCAAGCACCTTCATGACCTTCCTGACCTTCATCATCTTGTATAGCTTCAATTTGGAATAAATTTAATTCTTTGTCTGAAATATGAAAAATTAAAAAAATACTTAGTCTTTAATTACGTATATGTTTCACCGCCGCGTTTTCATGAAAGGTGAAAGCATCAGGGTAATGCTAATTCTAATTTTTCTCCGTTTGCTATGATAAATAAACCGTCATAAATGATTATTTTTACATCACCTGCTCGATAATACCCTTTTATATGTCATACAACCATAACATAAAGGAAGTTATTATTATGCAGGGGGATAATGTAGTTTGTGACCGACCCCAAAGGAAATAAAGATTGGAATTTGGAACGTCAAAAACCATTATTAAAATAAAAACCTTTTCAATACACTTGCTCAGAAAGTGACTTTTATTGCACTGCACGTAGGTATATAATGGCCCTTGTTACCAAACTGACATTTTGATTACCATTACGCACTAGTGCTATAATGTAGTTGAAACCTTTTGTTCAACCTCTAATTTTATTAAGTACATTATCGTATCAGGAAGGGAGAGCGTCGTCCCCCACGAGGAAAGGCAAAAAAAAATGGGCGTGCATGTGAAAACAGATTTTTACCGCCACAAAAGTTTCATAGTTTTACAGTTATTTTCTTCACAAGTGTATTGAAAAACGTCGTATGATACAAGTGAGTAATTAATGATTACAGTTCTCTGCCATGGCTCGGGTCTTTTTTTTTTTTTTTTTTTTTTTTTCGATGGGAGAAATCATCTTATGACAACCCCCGCTCTTGGGCGGAGCGGGAGATAGTGTCAGACTCTTACTGACTAAAAAACCCATCCCGTTCCTTCAAGCCTTCATACCGGGGCTCGAGCGCCCTTTCGGATAACCCTGGCCCCAGTAGGCTTCGACCCGGCTGGGTGGCTGCTGTTGCTGACAACTCCTTGAGGCGCGCGGGAACAGCGCGCGCCGTCGACGACTTGGGCTTGGTCCGGACAGTTACCGGACGGCCGGACAGCGAGCTACCCATTGCTCACTGTCCGCAAGCCCGCGCCTACGGTGGCCGGAAATCGGGATCGGAATCCCGGCGGCGGCGAGAGCGCCGTTGCCTGATGCGGTCGGCCTCCTCCTTAGCGAGCATTACTGCTTCGCAGAAGTCGGCGTCCGCCTGCCACTCCTCCTCGCTCTGGACCATGGCTCGGGTCTAAATACCGCCTCGACGGTAATCACTAACATTACACACTTATGTCATAATGTACTATAAGTGAATTAAAATGTACATCAAACAAGTTTATTAAAAAATCAAACTGGTTAAAGCCATAATTGCTACGGTCGCTAATCATACGAGTATTTTAATGAACGTGGAACCTGACAGTGACTCGCAAAATGTAAAAAAAACGTAAGTAACATTGAATTTCTTCGGTTACCCTGGTGCCTTCTCCTGAATGATTTAATAAGACTTCTAAATATTATTTCCTTAATATAATATAACATTTCATTTACCTTAATATTTTCAAGTAATTCAATAATATTTTAACATTCACATAACACAAACAATTTAAGTCCGGGAATATCAGGGGTTTCACCTGGGAATGAAAGATGCCAAAACAAAAGTTGTAATATCTGTAGTCTGTAGTCAGTTTTGACACAAGTTTTAGGGTGGTAAATTAAAGGTTTACACAAGTTTATAGCTGACTATTTCTTATTCCGAGATACTTGCCCCAATTTGACTAACATTCCTGGACTAATTGCCAACCTATTAATTATTTCCTTACTATCACAATAATTTACATTAGAATTTCTTAATATTCTGTTGCATGAAATATGTGTTGTGCTTATGATTTAGATTTCTCACCTCTCTCTTCCGTTACTAATCGATAGTGTATAGGTTTCTTGATCCCCGTATCGCCATCAATAGCCCTTACTCTGAACGACTTCCTGATCTTCTCGTCGAACTGTTGCACAGCGAAAATCTCCACCCATTGGGGCGGTCGTTGTTCTATGTTCCCCACTTCAACCATCATTGATATCTCATGCTTATTTGGTAAAGAGTCCTGAGGATATTTATTGGCTTTTAAAAAGACTGGTCCATGTAATTTATGTGTCAAATGAAATCAGATAACACAAACCATTCAATAAAACTGAACTGCTTGAAAACTCGGTTGAATAGACTAAATCTGTCCTAACTATTTGAAACACACGCATCTGCTAATAGCTGCCATTTTTTAAATAATAATAATAATATTCCACAACTATCACACAACGCCATCTAGTCCCAAGCTAAGCAGAGCGTGTGTTATGGGTACTAGACAACTGATAAACATACTTATATATTTCTAAATACATACATACTATAGATAAATAAATTATATAAATAATGTATGTTATGAAAAATAAATGTAAAATTTCAAATTGTGCTTTAAATACTCACCCAAGCCGTAACTCTGAATATATGGAGCGGGTTCTCTTCAAAGTTGAGGTTTTGTTTAAGAACTATCACCATATTCACCATGAACCAATCGATCGTGCTGACCCCTTCGACAATGTCCGTGATGCTCTCTCTGACCAAATCGAACACTAGTTCGTCTCCACGATCACTGTCAATGGTGAAGTGCATGGCACTTGTACTTATTCTCCCATCGGCATCGGTAACTTCATACTTGCATGTTGAGACACCAATTTCTATATTTTCCTGGGAAAACACATTTTGTTCAACATTTCTTTATCTTTATATCGCTTGATTGAGGATCCTGTTGTTTTAATTAATTAAACCCCAAGCGAACGCGCATCTATTGTCTTACTAATGTGTCTCAAATTGACGGTATCTGAAAGGTGAACCATGAAACCCCGTGTGAAATTAGAAAATTGTCGCTAGGAAAAACACTAGAGAGATGAAAGTATTTTATATGTCCTATTCCAGGATGCTCGACACGAGTGCTAAGAATTCAAATCGGTTCAGCTGTTAGAGCATGAAGATACAACAAGTTTACGACACACATAAATAGCCTTTTTAATATTACTCCCGTATTTATAAACAAGTATAAGTAAAAATACCTTACTAACTACTTAAATACCGATTTGTATTCTGTAGTTAAGAAATAGCTTGAAGTTAGAACTGCTAACAAACAACGACAATAACCACCTAGCGTCGAGTGTTACTTGAGCATTTTCACAAGTAACGTGTGTTAATCCACTATAGAATGCGATTTTGTAATTAAGAATTTTATTCTAACCTTAAGTAATTACTTCTTTATGAATACAGATGTTATTGACATTCAAATGTTGAACTGTTTCATTAGGACAGACAATTCATGAAGTCGAAGATAGAATTCAAAATTGGTGACTTGTCTGTTTATGAAGACAACGTAGATTCTTTTAAAACTTTTGTAAAACTTTTTCACCGATAGAAAGCTTTTTTATTCTTGAGTGACGTAGGCTTTATTTTATGTACACAAGCGAAGCCGCGGGCAAAAGCTAGTGTTGTATAATTTGCTGGCTAGAAGCCGAAGGCTCAGTAAAGTGTGAATATGACTCACATCTATAGAACAGGGACCGGTCAGTCGTATGATGGGCGCGTTATCATCGATGTTGACGATGTGCAGATCCACAGCGGCCACCATGGGCTCGCCCGGCACCCGCACTTCGAACATGTAATACTGCATTCCAGGCGTTTCGTAGTCCTGCCTTCAAAACACAAAAATGGCAAGTATTAATCCATTTCCCGCGCGCCTCAAGGAGTTGTGAGCAACCGTAGGGGACCAGCAGGAACGAAGCCTACTGGGGTCAAGCGTCTAGTTCCGAAAGGAAGGCTCGGCCCTGGTATGAAAGGCAACGAAGGAACGGTGTGGGTTTTTTAGTCAGTAAAAGTCTGACACTATCTCCCACTCCATCCAAGGGGATGTCATCTGGATGATTTATTTATTTAATCTTCATGCAACACAAAGTACATAGGCGACTTAATGCCTTAGGCTTTCTCTACCAGTCAACCTAAGGTGGTCCATTACCCATAAAAAAAACAATCCATTTCTGTTTTATTACAGATTTGTATTTAATTTACAATTTTATCATTTATAATATTTCTATGACATCTGGGCCCACCTTTTATCATTGGAAAGGTAATTTTTAGCTGAATAAAAGTTACTGTGGCACCAAGTTCCAAATCTTAGTCTGTAGTAGTATTTTGTAATTAAATGGTTTGTTTTTTCACTCGCTTTTTCTGAGGGTAGGAAAGAGACAGAGTGCAGTGCAGTTCGAATGTTTCCAATGGTATGGTTAACCCAGGACAAAAAATACTTTGTCTCACGTATATCATATACTCGTAGCTACCACGCTTCCGCATCACCTCATCATCAGTGTTTTTAATATCGTGCGGATTTCATCACGCATGCAGGTTTGCTCCGCATGCAGCAAATTCCATAATGCAAAAAAATACGCATCCCGTGTATTCTACGCATTACAATAAATACTTGTATGAAATGGACACTTGCGAGGGTTACGGCGGAGCAAACCCGCATGCGCGTTGAAAACCGCATGATATTAAAAACACCAGAGAGTGATCATACTCACATATAAGAAAAAAAAGGTTAAATCTATTTAAAAAATAATAATAATAAAGAATGACTATATACCGACTGAAACTGTACAAAGTACCAAATTAAATTGGTTTCCGCGAAAACAATAAAGACTTTAATTAATAAATTTTACCTATTTGTTATAACGAGATGCCAGTCTCCAGTATTTTCCGGTATCCTACGTATGGCTGGGACGAGCATGCTGAACGAACCGAGGAGAAAAGGAGACGCTACGAAAGGAGTCTGCTCGCCTGTAATAAACAAAACATTAAAATAACTCTCCAGTCACAAGCAAATTGCATAAAGGACTTATGGCTGGTTTACACAATGCAAGCTACTGACTAGACGGTACGCAGCTACACGTACTGCCTAGTCGTATGCCAGTAGCTCGGCCCGCCTTAGCTGTTTTCACAATGATAGTAGCTGTCCAGTCTTCTAGCGAGTTTATCGCGTCGCGATGTTCACTCTCTGTCCGGCTGGTACTGGCGAGCTACTGCCGAACGCGTCCAAACGTTGCGAGCGACGCCCGAGCTACTGCCATGTACGAGTTGCTGCCGGGTGAGCAGGCGAGTGAAAAAAAATGTTGAAGTAAATCGGATGCGAGCTACTGCACAACTCGCACAAGCGAGCTACTCGTAAGTGGTGTCCAAACAGTGCCTACTCGGCAGGCTGGCTCTAACGCTAGCTCGCACTGTGTAAATCAGCCATTAACATCCAAGCTAAAAAAATAAATAAATAAGTGATCACTAACCTCTGTAGTTCAACTTGGCGATAGGTACGTCTCCTTCGATCTCCTCCTCCATGTAGATAACTTGGTAGCCATAATTGGACCAAACTGGGTCTAAGGAGAAGTCGTCCATGCACACATCAAGCCTGTCCTCGGCAGGCACCAACGGTCGCTGGTTCCATGACAATCCTGATAAATATACACTAAATTAGATCATCTTTAGTCTCTCTTATTTTATCTTTTTCCTTAATTACTAAATTAAGAAAAAATATAAAATAAGAGAGACATTTTATAACTTTTTTTCATGTACTAACACGAAAAAAAGCTACATGGAAAGCAGACCTAATGTGTATGATATGTACCTACATAGGCGATTCTGATTAAAAGTTGAGTATTCTCTCACCAAACCACAGTGAGCCGATCACCTTTTTATCAACTTTAGTTTTTCTTATTTTTCTTTTTCATTGTGTAACCTATATTTGCAGAATTCCAATCCAGTCCAGGCAACTCCATTTAATTCCATTCCATTTCATTCCATTACATTCAATTCCATTCCATTCCATTGAATTCCATTCCATTCCATTGAATTCCATTCCATTCCATTCCATTCCATTACATCTTTCATCAACATTCTCAAGGCTACAAGTTTATTGTAGATAAATAAATATCCTTACCATCAAAATTTTGATCTGGTAATACTGGCCTTTCTTCTGGCCTTGGTATTTCTTTCATGTAACCGCATCGTTTGTGAATAACTGTAAATAATAATTGTGGTTTAATTATAATTATTAATATATTAATTATAGTTATTATATAATTGTAACTATAATAGTTATAATTATAGGCCCAAAAAAATTTAGTAACAGAATTAATTTAAAAAATATAAAGAAAAACAATATTTCAATATCTTTAATCAGTTATTTAAACTTTGTTTTTCTCATGTTTAATTTTATTTGGTTTTTTTATTTCCTTTCGGTTCAGGCACAGTCACTGCAACTTGTACTGTATGTCTGTACTTTTTTTATTTTTTTATTATTATTTTATGTTGTTGTATATTGTGTTGCTTGCGCCGAATAAATGCTATTCTATTCTATTCTATTCTATTCTATTCTATTTATATTACTTACCTTGTGCGGAGGCAGTTGAAGCAGTGAGGATCACCAGGGCTGTCGTCAATGTCCAAGAGTTGGCAGTCATCTCATGGTCTTGATTAGTTCTGATAGCAAGCGCACACCTCTGTTTATATTGAGACTCTGTTGAAAATACAAAATAATGTGGGTTTTTAACAAGGATTTTCAGATTTATTTTTGGGCAGCAGATAAAGCATTGATTCGTTTTCGTACCTATCATAAATTAAAAGTAATAATAAAAAAAAATAAAAAAAAATAAAACCCGACTACGACAAAAAAAAAAAACAAAGTATGAAACAAGATTTTCAAGATGCTGAAATAAACAAGGTAACTGGAAAAACAATAACAAAACAAAAAGAAAAGCCGCAGTCACACGTTACAGGTACCAACTGAAATACTTTAGTATAAGTCATAGAACAAAAGTTGTTGTTTATGATGTTAGTAACATAGCCCTGAGAGGTTGCCAGTGTTTTGCAAATAACCCTGTATAGAGGTTGCCAGTGTTTTGCAAATAACCCTGTATAGAGGTTGCCAGTGTTTTGCAAATAACCCTGTATAGAGGTTGCCAGTGTTTTGCAAATAACCCTGTATAGAGGTTGCCAGTGTTTTGCAAATAACCCTGTATAGAGGTTGCCAGCGTTTTGCAAATAACCCTGTTTAGAGGTTGCCAGTGTTTTGCAAATATCCCTGTATAGAGGTTGCCAGTGTTTTGCAAATAACCCTGTATAGAGGTTGCCAGTGTTTTGCAAATAACCCTGTATAGAGGTTGCCAGTGTTTTGCAAATAACCCTGTATAGAGGTTGCCAGTGTTTTGCAAATATCCCTGTATAGAGGTTGCCAGTGTTTTGCAAATATCCCTGTATAGAGGTTGCCAGTGTTTTGCAAATAACCCGTCTAAAACTACGAGCTTCTTATCTAAACAATGTGTAGTACCCGGATACTACGTGCAACTTGGAATACACCTACCATAAAATAAGTAAATAAATAAAATTACAACATGTATAATTATTTTGGGCAATCAAGACAATTAATAACTCAGGTAGGTACTTATCTAAGCTTATTGATAACTCTGATAATGCAAATTTTGCATGCAACTGGAATGAGGAGTGAATATTTATACTACAAGCTTCTGCCAGCGACTTCACCCGCGTGAAAGAAGATTTGTACAGTATATAAACTTTGGACCCCCATTTCATTCCCTTAGGCCATACGGGAATAAAATGGGGGTACATTTTAGAAAACTTTTTCTTATTCTTTGTATAGGTAAGTAGGTATAGTAATTTAAGGAACCTCTGTACAAAATTTTAGTTTTCTAGGTTTAAGGGTTTTGGCTGGGCGTTGATGAATCAATGAGTAAGTCAAGACTTTGCCATTTATATTTGTATATACAGACTAGCTGACCCAGCGTACTTTAGTCTGAAATCCAGAAAAATACACTTTTGCCTCACTACCTTATTTGTGGGAGGTGTCGAAACAGTCAATAGACTCCTAAACACGGCCATTTATTAAAATATCTAAGTGAATATTCCAAACAAGGCGGCAGAAAGATGAGATATCTTAAATAATTAAAGATAAAAATACAATCAACAATGAATCACAACAACAACTTCAACACGAAGGTTGACTGGGAGAGAATGCCTTGTTGCATTAAGTCCGCCTATGTACCACTACTGTACATGAAGTTTAAATAAATAAATAAACACAACGATTTACTTTGCAGCACCTATTTTACATATTTTAGGAACACCAGCAGAATGGTTATTTCCTTCCTACGTGTTGAAAATAATACAACAACTACTGTAGCCTAATCTTAAAATTGATCACTTCATGATGTGACTGGAATCACATGTTGCGGGTATCCGATGGATGCGGGACGCGCAGGATCGTTCATTGTGGCGACACTTGGGGGAGGCCTATCTCCAACAGTGGACGTCTATCGACTGATATGATGATGATGTGCCACTGTCAAACATGGCAGGTTAAAATAGTTACGTGGTCTTCCAGTAGAGTCCACTATTTCTCAATGTATTGCTGTTTTTTACTACAAAATATACTTTATTCCATGAAAAATCATGAAGACCGCCCGTTGTACCTACATTTAGTATTTGTAAGTGTTTATCTTGTTCACAATATAAGTATAATAAAGTGTTAAATAAATATTAATTGTGTACCGTTTTTATTTACTTTTTAATGGTGGGAAAATCATCAATAACAACCCCCGCTTTTGGGCGGAGCGGGAGATAGTGTCAGACTCTTACCGACTTAAAACCTACTCCGTTCCTTCAAGCCTTCATACCGGGCTATCTTTCGAAACCAACCCTGGGCCCGGTAGGCTTCGACCCAGCTGGGCCCCTGCTGCTGCTGACAACTCCTTGAGGCGGGCGGGAACAGTACGCGCCGTCGACGACTTGGGCTCGGTCCGGACAGTTACCGGACGGCCGGACAGCGAGCTACCCATTGCTCACTGTCCGCAAGCCCGCGCCTACGGTGGCCGGAAATCGGGATCGGAATCCCGGCGGCGGCGAGAGCGCCGTTGCCTGATGCGGTCGGCCTCCTCCTTTGCTAGCATTACTGCTTCGCAGAAGGAGGCGACCGCCTGCCACTCCTCCTCGCATACTAATTGTGTACCTATTAAAATATGCTCTTCTAGATGGTTTAAAAAAAACAATCACGAAGATCATCAGGCGTTTAAACTCGCTGGCCCGTTTTAGTTGATCATATCATGAAGTGATCAATACTACGATCTGCGGCGAAAACAAACCACTTTTAATACGCGAGTAAAAGAGTCAACAATGAGTCAATCGGTTTCAATATCTACTAACAACATTAAATTAATTATCGAAACCGGATGATCGATGTGATAAATCTTTTGATTTGTCCATTTCCTTTTAAGTTTCTGAAATAAGCGGATAATAAACATGACCTACCAGACAACAACGGTTACCGGCATAGCCCGAAGAATCGCTAACCTTAAGTGTCAGTGGGCAGGGCACATAGCTCTAGAACCTTTCGGGCCCATCGTCCTGGTCTGCCGCCAGGGCGATGGGCCCGAAAGGTTCTAAAGTGGCGACAGCAAACCAGAAGACGCAGCGTTGGACACAGGGCCGCGCGGTCGTTGTGGCGACGCTTGGCTCCCCCAATCCCTCCTGTGTCTATCGGTTGAGGTCTTTCGGCTGAAATCGTGATGATGACGATGAAATCTTACCTTGTAGGCGGTTTTTGTTGTGACAAAGCTAAGTGTATTGAGATAAAGCACTTGGTAAATAGTATGTTTACTGAACACTAAGACCACTTATAAAGGTAAAACTTTTTTCGTTATTTTAACAACACACAAGTCGATCAGTCCGTTTTCTTTGATTGAGTGCGACGATATGTTATTTTTTGTCAAATTCGTCATGACTGATGATAAGATTGTTCGATAATTACTTATTTTACATATCGATTTAGGCGGGTGATAGCCTAAGATAACACATTGCGATTATCGTGTTTTGTGTCCTGAACGTGTCAAGAATTACTTTGTTTATTTGTGAATTTGAGATATTTCAATATGCACGTGAAAGATAGTACATTCGCCCTCCTATCAGAATATGTCTGTGCGAGGCAACGGTCCTCATGCCCCAGTCGCCGGGATCTTGATCCCTATTTCCGGCCACCGTTGGCGCGGGCTTGCGGACGGCAAGCAATGGGTATAGCTTGCCGTTAGATCGTCCGGTAACTGTCCGGGCCATGCCCAAGTCGTCGACGGCACGTAGTGTTCCACGCGCGCCTCAAGTAGGTGTCAGCCAACCAGCAGGTTTTCGATCCAGTAGTAGGCTTCGGCCTACTGGGGCCAAGAGTTCGCTTCTGAAAGGAAGACCCTGGAATGAAAGCCAACGAAGGAACTAGGAGTGTGTTTTAGTTAGTAAAAGTCTGACACGCCCTCCCGTTCCGCCCAAGGGCGAGAGATGTCATTGGATGATTTCTCACCTAAAAAAAAAATCGTAATGTCTCATCAGCTCGTGGTCACTTATACTTCGGATAGTCTTTTCTTTATGATAGCTATAGGGAAAAACAACATCAAAGTTCGTAGAAAAGTAATTTTACACAAATATATCAGTCTCTCTCGCCAAGACGCCGTTTTCTATATCAGTCGTACGAGCGTGACGAACTCTGACGTTGAAGACCATATTGGACTTCTCTTTCTTATTAGCAGCTTCGAGGCTTTATAACTTCGTTGTTGATGAAGATATTTTAAAAATTACTAGAGCTAAATATGATTCAATTTAGCAAATAAAACTACCTGAGTCACAACGTTACTCTAGTTGTGACTCAGGATAAGTCAGGAACGAAAACGGCAACTGAAGGAACACACGTGGATTTTATTCGGTAAAAGTCTGACACACCCCCTCGAGCCACCAAGAGCCCGAAAAGTTATTTGATTATTCCTCACATAAAAAGGGTAATTCTGAGATAACTCAATTTGGATATGCATCAACTTAATGTGATCTACAAAATTTACGTGACTCTTTAATCATTCAAAGGGTGTTTGCCATTGAAGGGAAACTGAAGGTGAAGACTGACGCTGTTCCGAAGCTTATCGAAACCGTCACGTTTAGAAATTTCTCACACTATCACTGATTGACGAAAGACGAAGATACCGCGGACGCGCTAATTTGATCTCTGGCCTCCACCACGTGGCCACTACACACGGTACTGACGCACCCATGCACCCATCACATCATACGAGAATATTTGAGTTCGCGTAACGGTTGAGGGGATAATGTTCCCACAGCTAGGACTTAGGCTTCCTCTATAAGAGAGGAAAAGTTTGTGAGAGACTAAGAAAAAAAAGCAATATTGTTGTGAAAAAACAAATCCAACCAATCAGAGCTATGATGATTCTACCAACTTCTTGCGAATATGCTCACGTGCCTTCACCTTAAAGGAAAATCGGCTGGTCGCCATCCGCTCAGAGGAAGCGCATTCCAGAGAGATATCGCCTGGATAAAAAAGGAGGAGTGGATAAGCCCAGAGCGGTATGAGTGACATCGTAGAAGACAATTATTTGTAGACCGAAGATTTCTATTGTGCCCAGAGCAAAAAAAAAAAAATTTTGAAACAAAAAAAAAAACTGAACTGAAATCAGATAAGAAGGGGAAGAAGGGATATCTTGAAATGAGAACAATGTAATCAAGGCCTTTAGCGCTCTGCGCTGAAAAAAATAAGCTTTCTGTTGGCTAATAAGTTCACAGCTAGTATATTATTAAGAAAAATTTCTAGAATTAATGACTAATTTTATATCGATATTTTCAATAATTTTCTCATTGATTGCCAATATTAGTTCAAGTGTAATTTATCGCATTTCTTGCTATCAACGATATCTATAGTGATAAGCCAAAATAATGTTTTCACACACATCGTGTGTGACGATTTCAATAAGCCACGATATCAGGACTTCCCGCCATTTTGAAATAGTTTTAACCCTCCAGATTTCCTCTGATCTGCATAACTAAGCTTGTATGTTATCAATTTCAATCCAAAATTCAGAGGATCAAACTCGCGTCACATGGAATATATACTGAAATTCCAAAACAAAACAGACAACTTTTTAAACGAGGTTGCACTAATTTTGAACTTTTCTGACCCTAACTTACGGATACAAACCAAAGATTTTATATATCCTTCTCCTACTAATACAAAAATGTTTATCTACGAGATAACTTCACTGAAATATTTGAAAGTAACATACTCGTAAAATGATAGGCTTGTTTTTAAAAGGGTCTGGCAAAAACAAAAATCTTGAATAGTTACTATGTTTTATTTAATCAAAATAATATCGCTGTTATGGGCCGCGAAGTTTACATAGACCCGGGCGGAGTACCTACCTATATTAAATACTCTGAGACTACAACCGGCTCTTAATGCTGATGAAAAAGGGTCTACCTACGTACAAAAGCATTTCTCGAAGTCTAAAAAAAAATAACTAGTCATGTAACTTCTATGTAATCTTTTGTTTTAGGGGCACGGAACCCTAATACGGCAAAAACTGTAAGAAGATCACTTTGTTGTCCGTCTGTTAAGATCATTTTTCTCAGGAGCGCGTGGAGGTATAAAGCTGAAATTAATTTCAAATACTCTCTCCCATAAGTAAACTATCTGACATCAGAATTTTCAAAAATCCGTTCTTATTTCTGGTCTACGTCGAATCATCGTCGCGCAATAGGCTCGCGCTTGACCAATATCTCACCTGATGGTAAGCGAAGATGTAGCCGAAGATGGAGCACGCTTGCCTAGAAGTAAGCTAAGATTCCTAGGTTGTAGCTATCAGCATACAAAGACTCCGGCAGGGAATTCCACTCCTTAGCTGTATCTACGCATAATGAATGTGCTCCCAAAATGCTTTGTACGTATGGGCGGGATGTCTGCCATATAAAAAATACTTTGAATAATAAAAATAGTTTTTATCTGTTTTTCTTATCGTCACTATTCTTTCTCTCGCAGAGTGCGGATGCAGCGCATGAGTAAGCTGATTGCGCATAGCACAAGTGGACTTTAACAACTGATGATTTTGTTGAGAGAGGTGGAAGCTCTGTTCCTCGTCAGTGTTCACTACGGCTGGCCAATAAAGGCAAGCCGGAGATGAGGAACAAAATTTTTCCCGGAAGATCGGGTCCGTGGAGTCGCTAATGCCCATCAATTCGCCATAAAACTGCCTGCGGATTGTATCTGTCTCAGTTTGGCCCGGCACCCTAGACATGTTACGGCAAAGCAAACTCTACCGAGACAGACCTAGAGTTTATTGGAGCGCGCAATAGCCCCACCAAGACGTCAACGTATAGATACGGCGATGGGGTGATTATTATTATTATTATCATACATTTCAAAACAACAAAACAGCACCAAAGAAAAGTGTTTAGCAGATCACCTCAAGAATTAACTACCGACATGATTAGAGTGAGTGTTGTAAACAAATCAATGGTCGTCTAATAACAAATGTTGACCCGCGATAAGGTCCACATAGCTCGCCTGTGGGCGCGTCGGGGCTGTGCGGCCGATCTTCTCAGTGCAGAGTAGTGACCGTCCACGAAGCAACGCTCCCTTATCAATAAACAAGTGAGTTTTACTTTTAACTTCTATAATTTATTTTGTGTTGTTATTAACGCGTTCTAAATTGTTCTATTGGTTTGTTTTCTTTCATAATTTGATTGTTTCGTAGCTTTGATTAACTTTTTATCTTGTGTGTCAAGTTTTGCTGCTGTTTCAGTTTCATATTTCTTTAGAAAGTCTTTTAAACTTATTTATTTACGCAGTGTGTGCTATTATATTAAGAGGATTACAGTATCTAAAGCGCAGTCACTATCGGACTGCATATAAAAGACAAAGATGCGCAAAGACACAATGCTTGCAAAATATGAATCATTTTAGTGATTTACTTTCTAAAAATAAACAGATATTATTATAAAATTAACATTACAACCGTAAAACGTTATATTCAGAATAATTTGACAAACAGAATCATTGCATCTATATTATTCCGGCTACAAACGATAAAAGTAATTTCAGAAGCATCTTCGTGGTTTTTTGTATCAAACTAAATTAGCTGTATTATGTTTTGAACACACTACCTATCTAGCATTTATACTGAAGAATATTATTAATGCTACAAGGCATTCTCCACTAGAACATATTTTTCTGATTCTGTTTACTGCAGTGGATCATACACTTTTGCGCATTACAAAACTGGCTATTAGTTCCTGTAGTACCAAATTCTTTAATTTAAATGTTCTAAAATCCATCTAGCTCATCTTATTATCTGTCCTAATGAATGTTCCGGTTTAGGTCTATCATTTGGATGGTTTCAAAGTCTTTAGCAATTGTGTAAAAACTTTTATATATTTACTTAGATGTTTTCTAAACGTTATTAACTTCTTCTGTTGAGAATTGATACCTACCTACCTTGGTTAACACTATCAATTTTTAACACAAACTTATTGCATTTACTAGCCAGAGTAAAAGTGTAAGTAATGTAATATGTTGGATCCCTTTTGTAATGAACGATACAATAACAATTGATTGTACGTTACCTACTTATTAAGATTTATGAGAATAATAATTGAATTAAAATCAATACATTATCTGTATGTATGCACTGTGTACAGACCTGCGTTGCAACTAGGCTTTTTAAATACCGGGTTTTTTCAATGCCGTAAAGCTAGAACTACATTAGACCGACGACGCACACGTGTAACGCCTGATTTGTAAAATGGTATAGAGACCGAAGCGCCCAATTCGGCGTACGTGGCACACGTGTGCGCAGTGTAGTTAGCCTGTTAGTGCAATGTGATCAACACCGTGGTCACGTGTTCCCGGAAGTTCTACGTGATTGAAGTCTCGTACACGTAGGCACCTAAATTTTTGTACAAATTCATAAAGTAATGTAGAAATTAGTGTCAATTGTTTTTGATATTGTTGCTTGTGCTCAGAGGTTATGTAATTGGCCTACCACACGCACAAGTTTTACCATAATTTTGTCTGCGCAGGCCGATTTGTACAAGGAACACTGTGTAAAACTGTGTGTTTTACCAACTACATATTTACAGATAATTTTGCGTTATCTAAAAACTTCCAAGTAAAAATAAACCTATTGATGTTTGACCCTCATTAGACAGTTCCACTGTGTTTGCATGATGCACTCGAAAAGTCATTAACGTGTGATGGTGAGCGTGCGAGCATGCTGGACAAAGTTCAAACGTGCTTCGCGTAAACAAAGATGAGCATAATGCGATCATGGTTCACCTTCTATGATAAGGGGCCATTCAATTATTAGTACGTAAGCACTACAAGAGGGGGGGGGGGGTGTTTACTTTGCTTATTTTTGACTAGCTTTTACCCGCGGCTTCGCCCGCGTACGTAACATATAGCCTATGTCACTCAGAAATAAAGCAGCTTTCTAACGGTGAAAAAAAAAAATAAAAAAAAAATAGCCAAAGTTACTCCTTATTACATCAGCTACCTGCCAATAAAAGTCCCGTCAAAATCGGTTCAGCCATTTCAGTGATTAGCCCGAACAAACAGACTGACAGACAGACACAAAAATTTTAAAAAATGTTATTTTGGCGTATGTACCGTGAATACATATATTCCTATGCATGTAGTAAAAAGCGGTTATTTCAATATTACAAACAGACACTCCAATTTTATTTGTATAGATGTAGATGACATTGGAGATAGGGGTTTTGGACGGTGATTACGTCAGTGGTAGATAGATATATTTTTTAGTTTTTTAATAGAGTGATGTCGATGTTCCAAAATCACACGAAAGTGACCAAAAACACATCACTGAACAGCAAACGCTTGACGAATTAAAATCATGGATTCGTATGTCATAAACTGAAAATGATTAATTTGATTAATATGCAAAATTTTAAATGAATTTTGTTTTGTTCCTCTATTTCAACCCTTTCCTTATTTCTAGACTTATAACTACTGCTCATAAATTAATAACGAAACCAACACATTGAAAAATGCATGTCCCAATGTTTATGTAAGCATGGGCGTGAAAGAGAGCTTTGTTTACTTTTGCTCACCAAGAGAAGAGGGGGGGGGGGTAATATTTCCATAACATCTGCTTGCATAATACTTAAACAGCCCCGAAGCAGGTCAGATCGTTTCTGTCCAAATAGAATCATGACAAGAGTGTTGAGCCTAAGACTATTGGCGTATAGCTAGGGTCGGCCATGTGTCAGGGCAAGCAGAGTCATTGAGTGGGTGCATAGAAATATAAAGGTGCGATTAAATTCATCATAATTCATGATTAACTTCACTCTTATTTATATGTGTAGTGACAAAGTACAATATCAGTGTATAGAATATTTTGAAATATGTGGTACGTCAGCGTCAAATAGTTCGTGACACACAAAATGGCAGACCGAATGGTTATTTTTACTATCCTCTATCCTCAAACACTTGTGAACTCATGATGCTGGGCAAAGTACAAGCATGCTTAGAGCAAACAGCGATGAACACACAGCAGGTCATGGTGTAACCGTGCGATTAGCACGGGTGGGGTCACGTGACTTCACTGTCCGGTTCAGAATAATGAGACTACGGTTGCCGAATGTTGATCATGAGTTGCGGGATTCTTTATACACTAGCTTTTTCTCCCGTCTTTGGTCCCGTAACTTTTTCTACAGAGACTATCCTCATACACTCGTGAAGTCATGATGCTGGGCAAAGTTCAAGCATGCTTCGAGCGTACAGCGATGAACACACAGCAGGTCATGGTGTAACTGCGCGGGTGGGGTCGTGTGACTTCACTGTCCGGTCTAGAATAATGACAAAGTTTCAAAATGTTGATCATGAACTGCGGGATTCTTTTTAGAGTTCCGGACTTCAATAGGAAAAAACAGAACCCTTTAGGATCACTTTGTTATCTGTTTGACTGTTTGTCAAGACCCTTTTATCTCGGGAAAGTGTGGAGGTATTGAGTTGAAATTAAAACCATATGCCATCAAAAACATAACTTGTAGAAAAACCAAAGCTTGCAACTCAGTTGTTCTACAGTAAAAAGTTGTGAGATCCATGTTATACCAAGTCGGTTAATTTATTCAGTCCCTTATTGAGGGATCTCTTGCGACATCTTTTATTGACCATATTATATTACAAATCTTTTATGTTTTAAATAAATAGATTGACTTACCGCACCGATCTCCGACAAGATGACTGAAAATCGCCTTCGTTGGTATGGACACGTCCAAAGCCGTAGTAAGGACCACGTGGTCCAAATCGCCCTAAGCCTACTAGAACAAAAAAGAGGTATAGGCCACCCGCCATTGACCTGGTGGTCAAATATAGAGAGGGACCTCAAGAAAGCCCAGTTTCCAAAATTGACAACCCAAGATAGAGCCACTTGGCGCAGGAAAGTGAGGAGACCCGACCCCAAATAATGGGACCAGGGAAGGAAGAAGAAGAAATAGATTGACTTAGCTATCGCATGAAACCAAAATTAAGGTATCGTACAAGTAATAGGTTGTTTTTCAATTATTAGATTGTTTAGTTCGATTGCCAAGTCAATATAAGGGATGAAAATCCCGTTAAGGGGTGAAACGAATTTTGGAAAATTCTCTCTTAGTGCTCGCCTATGTCATAAAAAAGCCTTGTGCAAAATTTCATGTTCCTAGGCGCAGTAGTTTCGACGTTGATATGTCAGTCAGTCAGTTTCACCTTTTATACAAGGACTCTCCTTTGTATTGTATTTGTATATCGGGCTGTTTTCCGCAACTCCACGAATATAGCGTGTATTTTGCGTATAGGTAGGACAAATATCTCATTCGATCCACCCCACCTCCTCAAGGAAGTGGAAGCGCCTGTAGCGCTTTGATGTTACTGACCATTTCACGGAGGGTACCTGAGTTTCTGAAGTACCCTGCATCCGGATACTCCTTTTATAAATACAACATTAATTTTAGTGTATATTATGCGAAACCCGAAATACGTGTCTAGTATTTTTATGTAAAGAATCTATGTACAAAATGTCATAACTGTATCTTGAAAAATCACAAAGTTATAAGCTTGTTATGTCATCAAAAATACATAGTCACCGGGCCATCCTTGTGTAAAGGGTTGTTTTATATTTGCACACAGGTTTTTGCTGACGCTTAATATACGCTATGATCTGCCGTAACCTGTGTTGTACTTAGTGCTGGTGGTGTCCAACTTGTAAACTTTTTAAATATTTTTGGGAAAAAGTATAACATGGCGTAAAAACTGTTGGAATCCACTCAGCTACTGATTCTGAAAAAACAAGATTCAGGTTTTGCATGAACTAAAAATAATGTTGTCTAGATGGACAACTTGTCGATTTCGTAACAAATGAGTCACAGTGCACATTTATTATTGACATGACAGTACTCTGAGTAATGTAACGACATCGCTTGGCAGTGCAAAGTCTACAGATAACTGTGAATCCGGGAGAGGACACAGTTCCAACCAGTTCACGAGGGGATAGTAATATTAACCAACGTTTTTATGAACGGTTTTTACTTACACCTTTAAAACGGTTCAGTGGATGTTGAAGGTTATGGGAGAATCTTATCCCTTGATTTAATAAACTTAATACGTGGTACAAAATCTAATCAAAATAAATTACAAAGGTTGTCATTATTCATCATCATCATTTCAGCCGATACACGTCCACTGTTGGACATAGGCCTCCCCCAAGCGTCGCCATTGTCATTTTCGTTGTCATTATTATTTTTCCTAAACTATCTGGACAAAGGATAAGCCATTCAGAGTGGTAATGCCGCCAGTCTTTTGAGTACATTACCAGTCGACAGCGATGCTGAGGAATTTTTCAACGCCATACTTTAAATTGCTTTATTTATTTATTTATGTACACACAAACACTTGAAATGGAAAAGAACAAATAAGGATGAAAGAGTACAAAGGACCTGCTTATTTCAAATGAAATTTCTTCCAGCAGACCTGCGACAGGACAGTTGGAAAAGATATCTAGACAGTGTGTATAAATTAGAAAAAAATTTATAAAATAGATTATATTATCCAAAATAAATCCTATAATACATACATATATATCATTATCAGTAAATAAACAAGTGCTTATAATAAGTGCTGTTTTAGTTCTTTAGGGCTTTTATTTTTATTTTGTAAGTTAGTTTTAATTACATCAAGTTAAGCATATTAACGTAAAACTACCTTCAAAATATGGTTTAAGGGGTGTTTAATAAAAAAAACATTTACACATAACAGCAAGATGGCAAAGAGCTAGTGTAATAAGAGAGTAGAACAAATAGAGTAAGTTACGGAGGAGTAGACAATACCCGTATCGTTACTGTAACTGTTCTCAAATGGCCAAAACTTTTAAAATATGGCCAAGAACCAACAAAAGCATTTCGTCCGACTTATTATTGTACATACATCTGTTATAAAATAACACGTGATTGATTAACACGTGACTTTGAGTTAAACAGTTGTAAACAAATTAGATGTTTACAACATTATTGGTATCTTTTAGGAGGAACTGACTGACAGACATCAACGCACAGTCGAAACTACGAGGACTGGGTTTACATTTTTTCACAATATTTCCTTTTATGACTTAAGCGAGCACTAAGAGAGGGTTTTTCTTAAATTCACCCACCATCACCGAAGGGGATGAAACGAGGGTTCATAGTTTATTAGGAGAAACCTACTTTAGCCGCTGGCAGAAGTTAGTTTATAATTTTAAATCGTGAAAGGTTCGGGTGGTTGTGTATACGCCCAGGTGTCGCCACTGTGCGGAACGCCCGGAGGTCACAGTCGAGGTGTGCCCTGCTTGGGCGTAGCATCGCCGTGCCCTCTTGGGGGCGATCGGCGGCGGAGACCTCTCGCGCTGGGCCTTGGTTGAGGCAATGGTCCGGAACGAGGACGAGTGGCAGGCGGTCGCCGACTTTTGCGAAGCAGTAATTCGGCGTAGTTCAGTAAACGGCGTTCTCGCCGCCGCCGCCGGGATTCTGATCCCGATTTCCGGCCACCATAGGCGCGGGCTTGCGGACAGTAAGCAATGGGTAGCTCGCTGTCCGGCCGTCCGGTAACTGTCCGGATCAAGCCCAAGTCGTCAGCAACAGCAGGGACCCAGCTGGGTCGAAGCCTACTGGGGCCAGGGTTAGTATCGAAAGACAGCTCAAGCCCCGGTATGAAGGCTAGAAGGAACGGGGTGGATATTTTAGTCAGTAAGAGTCTGACACTATCTCCCGCTCCGCCCAAGAGCGGGGGTTGTCATTAGATGATTTTTCCTACCATAAAAAAAGGTGGTTGTGTATCATCATCATCATAATTTCAGCCGATAGACGTCCACTGTTGGACATAGGCCTCCCCCAAGTGTCGCCACAATGCACGATCCTGTGCGTCTCGCATCCATCGGATTCCCGCAACCTTCACCAGTGTCGGAAGGCCTCCTATAAGGTGGACCGATGGGTCCACCTTGTAGGAGGCCTTCCGACACTGCGTTGGGTGGTTGTGTATGCTGCGCAGGAAAGGAGGATACCACCTGCACCATACATGATTTAATGAAGTCAATGATAGAGCTATTCATAGCATAGTCGGCCTTATAATGTTCCTACTGTTGGGACTCAGGCCTTCTTTCTAGGAGAGGGATTGGGCCGTAATCCACCACGCGTGCCTAGTGTGGGTTGGTGGATGTCACATGTCTTCGAATTTTTGGTTCTAAGACATGCTGGTTTCCTCACGATGTTTTCCTTCACCGTTTCGAGAGCAGTGTTGATGAAATAAATTACACAAAGTAATGCGCCTGGTTGAGTTTGAACCCGCGATCTACAACTTGTAAGTCGGGGCTGTTACCACTCGGCCATCACTGCTCTCAATATTAGTAATAGAGCTATTGAGGTGACTGCAAATTGATTGGACGTAGCATCGACTTTTTTTTTATTTTCGTCCAGACAGTAGTTAAATAGTACTGCGCAGGTAAGGAGGAAACCACCTGCACCTTCCATGAGGACCTAATAAAGCCAATGATAGAGCTATTCCGGTGGCTACAAATTGATTGGACGTAGACTCATCGACACGAAAGAAGAAGAATAAAGTTTTCATCCAGACAATAACTAATTAGACAGCGGTTAAATATAAATTCACGACTTTTATCTTTCTTTATTATTTATTACTTTCGATAGTATATTTTAACGTCCGTAAGTGTGTTTGTGTTTGTGTGTGTTTCCCGTGTATACGCACAGGAACGTTCCATGTGGCGACGCTTGGGGGAGTCCTATGTCCAACAGTGGACGTGTATCGGCTGAAATGATGATGATGATGATGATGAAGTGATGAAGCGAGCGCTGCGTTGGCGCCTTTTTGGCTTCGCACCTGATTATCACTTTCTTTTTTCATTGTTTATTTTTAGTTTATACGATTTTCTGAAGCAAGAATAAACGTTTTTTTCTTTCTTGTCTTTCTATCAATAGTTTTTAGGCATTTTCTCTCTTCTGACAGTTGAGCCTGGTATCCAATCTGCTGAGGCATCATGCACACTTATAATGATAATGGAGTAGAATCTTGAGGATAAATAACACGGATTTAATCACTTCCATTTTTATCGATGACCTAATTCTATAACCAATTGGTGTTGTAACATCTTATTACGAATACATTGGAATTATTTTAAAACTCACCGATAACCTCTAGAACAAAATAAACAATAACAGTATTCATGTTAACTTCAGTAGTAAACGGCAGTCGGTCTCGTGAAAAATTACAATCAACATCTTTTGTAAAGAATTAAGTTCCAAAAAAAAAATAATTTAAATTTTTAATTTTGGAACGTCATACGAATACTAACCAATAGCGCGATAATAATAGTGATAAAATTACAATCAACAAAATTATATTAATTATTATTCTATGGAAAAGAATTAAACACAAATAAAAAAAATTGAATTTTGGAACGCCATACGAATACGAACGGATAACGCGAAAAAAAATATTGGTACAAAATTACAATTAACATCTTTAGACTCTAGTCAGCGCAAAAAAAAAGAATTTAAAAAAATATTTTGAATTTCGAATGTCATTCGAATATAGCGCGAAAATTACAGTAACCAAGATGGCAGACAACGGTGACGTTTATAAAAAAAGTTTCCATGGCACGTGCACTCTGGGCGTGAACAAGAGGACCTCGGGGGCCATTGCTAAAAAAGCTGAAGCTTATTTACATGCAGTTGAAAAAAGTATCGGAAAGCCGGCGCCAGGTCTGTTGATTGATCTTTTTTCAAACGAAATATACATTCCGGATCTTATTAAAAACAGTGTAATGCAAGGTTTATTCGGTTTAATCACAAATCCCCGATTTTTCTTTTCTTAGTTAACTTTTACTAGTTTTGTGAAAATAAGCTAGCTTCTGCAAGCGGCTTCACCCGCATGCAAGTAGGAAATCACTATGTGATAAAGCAGCATTCTATTGCTGAAAGAATTTTTAAAATCTGTCCAGTAGTTTTTGAGTTTTTTCATTACAAACACCAATACAAATCTTTCCTCTTTGTATTATAAGCAGGGGTCGGAATTAGGTAGAGTTATTCACGTACTTTAACTGATTTCATACAGCGAAAGAATAAAGTGGATATGCCTTAAATTCCGAGATTAATTATTATTTTAAAGAGCTGATTTTTTTTTATGACGCTATCAGAAATATTATATAACTTCTTCCTGTATTAATGAAGAGGAGGAGGTTAACCTCACCACAGTTCACGTAGAGAGATCGTTTTTAATGAAAAATACTAATAAAATTTCTGTGTTAATTATCTTTGTTTTATTTGTCTGTAATGTTGTTGGCCACACGGGATTTTTCATTAGAAATCCCGGGAAGATCCATATTAATATCAACATATCAATGCAAGTACATGAATAACTCTACCTAATTCCGATCTCTGATTATAAGTATAGACACCTATATCTATAAAACCACATTATTAGTTTTCACGTAAAGTTTTTCCCTTATAATTGGTTTTATTATGTAGGTAGTTATTTATTTTTTTAAGCTATTGCATAGCTTCTATCGCGGGCCTTGAGCGTGGAGACCGAATCCAGAAATTCCGTAACGAAAATAACCTAACCACTCATTTGTTTTTTGAGCGTGGTGACCGATAAGAAAACAAATGAGTGAACAATCAATCAAAATTCAATTCAATGTGTGAAAGTGTAACTTCAATTAATATCAAAGAAAAAAAAACAAAGGAAAAAATATACTGCATAAATAAAATAAATAAATAATATAATTGCATAAGTTGATAAAAATGCTATGCAATAGCTTTACCGCGGCAGTCCCCGAGTGCCACACGTCTTTTTTTTTATATACTGAGGCCAGTCATTTATAAAAGTAACTTATCTACATACCCAGTAATTTTTATGACCCAACCGATACAATATAACGTGTATTACATACCTACTCTCATCTTGCACGTTTATATACACTGCAACATAAAATATCGTCAAAACAAAGATAAGATTACTTGACGTGCATTCAGATGCGTTGATGTTATTAAATAATAATATGAATGCGTTTTAAAATAATAATTGCTATAGAAAAAGACACAAATGAGAAAATACGTCAATATTGTCATCTATGCAGGATTATACAGAAAGCCTACGAATTGGGCTACGAGCTACGCCGTAGACTATTTGCTACGAAGCTACGAACGTCTACGTGTTGCGTAGACCTTGCGATTTAAGTTTTAGTGCAACAGGCATTAGGAAAGGCTTGGAACGGTTGTGTTTTAAATCATTATTTCAGCCGAAAGACGTCAACTGTTGGATATAGACCTCCTCCAAGTGTCGCCATAACGATCGGTCCTATGTCCGGTCCGGTATGTTTTAGATAATTTTTTTATTTTTTCTACTTCATTTCGTTTAGTTCTTCAATCCCCATAGGCGACAGAAAAACTGACGAGATAAAGTATTTGGTCGTGGATATGCGACCTTAACGAAATAAACACGAGAATGTTTGTCGGATATATCCGGTATAGGCTGTTAAAAAGTTAAAGTCCATTCAAAGGTTGTCTGGCAGATATCGCTGTCAGCGATAAGACCGCCAATGTACTCATAGACTTAAGGTTCTGTAAAATTTTTACTATTTTGGTGTAAGTACAATAAAGTTTTTTCAATTATATTCTATTCTTGATTAAAAATAAAATATGTACTAAATAAATAACAAACCCAAACAAATCCATCTCTACTAAAGTTTTAGCAGATATTTTTTCTTACTGCATCTTTAGTGCAGTAAACTCTTCTCCAAGCTGACTTTTACATATATTTAAAAAAATATCTTTAAAATCAAGTCGCCAATACTACCAGACACATTGCGTGGGCCAGACACAGTTAAGTGAAGTAAGTACTGTTTTTATGTACTTTAATTACCTGATACCTGAAAATTGGCCGTCTTTTTTTTTTTTTTTAATTTATTTCTCTCATAACTTTTAACAATTGTTTAACATATTTTTTTAACTCGCCAAACTTTATAGTTTGATGGCGAGAAACGCTCGTTTACAATCAATTTATTGACAAAGCAACACATATACAGTAAAAGTATGAGTAGGTTTCAGTATGTGTACAATAAATATTACATGCTTAATCCTTTAACAAAATTTTACTTTTTAACAAAATTGCCTTTATTTATTTTTATTTATTTTTTTCTCGAAGAGTTTATTTCTCGACAGTAGCAGAACTGGCGGGTCATTTTAGTTCGAAACTCATTGCCTATGTAGTACGCAATGAGTCTCCAACCAAAACACCCGATGCAGTGCCGTCGCTCTCGAGTAACAAATTCCTTAGTCTCAACTTTATGACGCCTTTACTTAGTTTGTGGTTATTTCTGAGGCAGCTTATTTTATTAAAAACCCGTGGCACTAAATATTTGGTCGTTCTTTTTCCATAGTAATTTGTTACTTTTGGCTGAATAAGTTTTTTTTCTCTTACGCTCCTTGTATTAAATTTATTCTTCACAGTAATTTTGTACAAATCATTATAATAATGTTCCATACCCAACAAGTAGTCAACCTTCATATCTACAGGCAAGATTTTACAAACTGAGAATAATTTGTCATAATCTCTCCTGCACTCATTCTTAACCTGCTTGCTAACTAGGAACTTAATCAGTCTTATCTGGATATTTTTGATCTCTTGTAAATATGTTTTAAATGTTCTTCCATACACAACAAGCCCGTAACTGAGTATTGAGTCAGCTAATGCATAGTAGACCATTAATAACGTGCGTCTATTCACAACATTGTTCAATTGATAGAACTTCACTAATACTGACCTTAGTCTATTACAAATGTTGGTCACATGTGTTTTCCAATTAAAATTAGTTTCTATACTAAGGCCTAAATATTGAAATGAGGTGACATAATCTAATTTTACACACCCGCAATTGGCTTTTAACTTATGCAAGCATTCGTATGTGTGTCCAATTATATCCAGATTCTCTCTGTGCACAGCTTTTGCCCGTAGATTGTATGGCGAGTGTATATGTATGCATTTGGTTTTTGAAAAATTTAATATTATCCCGTTGTCGTGTGCCCACTTGGTGATATTTTCAAAGTCTTCTTGCACACACTGTTGAACTTCTTGTATGTCTTTGGAAGCATACACTAGGCACATATCGTCTGCATACATAAACACCCGACACTTATTTACAACATTCGACACACTGTTCACGTGCATTATATATCCTACTGGCCCAAAAACTGAACCGGTCGGCACTCCGAGATCCACACCTGCCTCCTCACCAGCCACACCAGCTATGATAGTTTTTATCTTTCTGTTCGTCAGATAGTTTTTAAACCATTCGTTCGTGGGGCCACGTATTCCGCATTCATCCATCGCCTGTAGCAATATATCATGATCCAGTGTGTCGAACGCCTTCTTGTAGTCAATAAATAGTACTATAAGCTGTTTACCCGAATCCAGACTATCGTTAACAAAGTCAGCAAACGCCGTTAATGCTGAGGTAGTACTACGCCCTCTCCGAAACCCATACTGAGTGTCTGACAACACATTATGACGTTCTAGGAATTTACTAATTTGACCAACAATTATTTTTTCTATTATTTTGTCAAAGACAGACAATATAGCTATGGGTCTATAGTTAACATATTCCAGATGACTTCCAGACTTATAAATAGGGCGAACAATAGCATTCTTCAACTCATCAGGATATACGCTTTTAGACAAACACATGTTCATAAATTTAGCTAAGATAGGGCTTAACTGTTTTCGTAAGTATTTAATGTCTTTTACCCTCACCCCATCTAAACCAGGTGCCTTTTCACACGACAGCATATTTATTATTTTTTCTATATCTAATGGTTTCACAGGAGTGTACCTAAAGCTAACCTCAATTGGCTTAACATAATTATTTCGGTCTATAAATTTCACATCACAAATATGTTTAATACATTGTATTTCTTCTGTAAAAGTTTTTGCAAAATTCGTACAGATTTGAGTAATACCATCAGTTCTACCTAAATATTTAATTATCACATCATCTAAACTAGTCTTATTCCGACCCAACCACTGGTTAATATTTGCCCATATTTTTCTGAAATCCCCATTACATTTTTTTAATTCGGCTTGTTTATATTTATTTTTTGCCTCAATTACTCTTTTATTTACCTTATTCCTAAACTTTGTGTATTCTAATCGCTTATTCATATTTTTTGGTGATGCTTTCCATACTCTAAATAAATAATCCCTACGACACAACATTGCATACAAACATTTATCAATCCATGGCTGCGTTATCCTTTTAGTAGAAATAGTGATTTTTAACTTACTGTCATTATAAATTTGATCAAACACTGTACGTATTTTTTGAAACAATAATAACGGGCACGATATATCGAGTAGTTGCGTCCAATCATATGCATCTAACTTTTGTTTCACTAGTTTATCACTAATTATGTCGCAATTATGTCTAAGCAAGCTAGCAGATAGGCAAGCGTTCTTAGTACATACTAACAGTACTCAATCGTCCACATTTCCTGCGTCAGAAAATACGTAACGTTTGGCGGCCCTGGGATCTTGGAATGAATGAATGGCGATCAAAATGGAAAAACAACTGCGCGTAGTATTTTATAGAATTGCAATTTTTATGAATGATTGATTCGATTACGAATTTATCGTCTTTCGGCTGTTGTGATGATGATGATGATGAATTTAGCAATTATAACATCGTGGTCAATTTCGGGATTTAGTTTTTTTTTTGCTTTTGACCACACAAATATGATCAGTAACAGGTACGAATAAAGCCCTATTTTTTTGGACTAATTATAAAATTGTGGTAATTAATTATTATTATTTTTAAATTTTTGGCAAACAGGTACACACATTGAGATAACAATTATAGTATAGAAACTTAAATACTTAAACTTAAAACACATCAACATTGTGTGTCTCTCGGTTGGCGCCAAATAGGTATATGAAACGTATATTTTGTTAACAGTGGCGAAGGTGCAAGCCCAAAGACCGACGAGCCTGGACCTACAGGTGGTGCAGCGGGTGGCCGCCATACCCATCGTGGGCTCTGGCATCGAAGTCACCGAGAAGGTCTACCACAAGATCAGGGTAAATATATGTTGCTTTAACAAGTTACGTGTGTGTAAAGCAGTAAAGCTATTCACCTGGTTATTCAGTGTTCTCTAATTCTAAGGAAATGGTATAGGGTGACTGGCAATTAGTGTACGATACTTAAACACGTGATTGTGCTCATGATAACGCACAACTTTTACTATGGGAACAAACCTGAAATCGCGAAAAAAAATCAACTGTTCAGTACATTTATGTTTGCCTAATGTACTGAACAGCTGATATTTTTTTCGCGATTTCAGGTTTGTTCCCATAGTAAAAGTTGTTGGTTATCATGAGCACAATCACGTGTTTAAGTATCGTACACTAATTACCAGTCACCCTATATATTTCTAATAGTTTTGTCTCTTCGTTATTTATCATCAACTTCCGAAGTTAAAATTATTTTATAGGAGGCTCCGCCCTATTACTCTACGCGACGCTTTTATCGATTTCCGTAAGTCAGAATAACATAAAAAAAAGACGTGTGGCACTCGGGGACTGCCGCGGTAAAGCTATTGCTATTTTTATCAACTTATGCAATTAAAACTATTTATTTATTTTATTTATGCAGTATTTTTTTTCCTTTGTTTTTTTTCTTTGATATTAATTGAAGTTACACTTTCACACATTGAATTGAATTTTGATTGATTGTTCACTCATTTGTTTTCTTATCGGTCACCACGCTCAAAAAACAAATGAGTGGCGTGTTAGGTTATTTTCGTTACGGAATTTCTGGATTCGGTCTCCACGCTCAAGGCCCGCGGTAGAAGCTATGCAATAGCTTAAAAACTGGACAAGTGCGAGTCGGACTCGCGCTCTGAGGGTTTCGTACAAACTTACCTATTTAAAGAATTAATTTCCTGATTGGAGTCCCGAAGACTTAAAGAAGAAAAAAAGGGACGTAACAATAAATTTTTAGTTTTCAGATTTATTCTCTGGTTATGTTATCTTTTTTTATGCAAAATTCGTCCAATAGTTTTTTAGTCAAATCGTAACATACAAACAAACAAAAAACCAAATCTTTCCACTTTATAATATTAGTATAGATTTTGATTCAGATTGAATTTACTTACAAAATTATTATAATAGCACGTTGCATAACATGTAACATTCTCCTTCAACAGGAATGCAACCCCTTGATCCGCTGGTATCTATCCATGGGGGAGAAGTCGTTTGCCACAGGGGTGCAGCTGGCCTTGCCAGCAGTGCTGCTGTTCGAGACGCCCATCCACCAGCTGGACAAGTTCCTGTGCAAGTCGCTTGACGTCGTGGAGAAGACCGTGCCGTCCATCAACCTGCCGCCTCAAGCAGTGAGTATTTTGATGATTAGGTCATCATCATCATTCATGTCCTGTACGTCACGTATCCATTGCATCGTTGAGACTCTCCACCTTGTGGAAGACCTTTCAACGCTGCGTCATCCCGTGCGCGATTGTCACTCCAAAACCTTTCGGCCTCAACGACCATCCGTTCTATGTCTATCGTAAAAAGGTTATTAAAAAATATGCAAAGTGACAATCATGTTGCCTAGTGGAGCACTCGGCGCTATGTTTATACGTTCCGAGTACTCGGCCGAGAGCACGGAAATATACGGCCGAGAAACGGGCGACGTTTGCTCGGTACGTGTGATCAAGACATTATACGAGTAGTGCAATTAGCTCGCCCAAATGCTCCTTGGCGAATGGCGACTCTATTCACCTTTGTTTTTTTTGTGCTCGGATAATTAAAATTTTAATTTAGCGTTTTTTTTTGTCTTGCTGAAGAATATTGTATTGTGGACATGTCATGAAGGCATAAAAAAAATGTTTAAGGAAAAGTCCTGCATAAATCGGGATATTTGAGCGCCAATTAACTTAGCACAAATTCTCATTTTTTTCCTCCAGTAAATTAGGATGATGTATCACATGAGAATATTGATGTCCGGTTTGAAAGATTGCATAATTAGTGATTACAGCATCGATATTAAAGTTATCGCCGATTTAGGTCAAGTTAGTTCATGAACAATCTTGTAGCGTTGCGTCCGGGTACAAAGGATAATTTGGTTTTTATAAGCTTTTATTTAACTTGCAATTTTCTTCGAAATATGTAACAATAAACCTACTATTTACAAGCACTTTCGAATTATCAAGAAGTCAGTCAATCAGAAAAATAAAGCTAATTGCTCATTCCAAAGCGTAGATACGCTTTGGAATAAGCATCATTTTTAGATATTTATGTCATAGAGATCTCTCTATAGAGAAGAATGTGCAAGAAACTCCATGGACTTAATTTACTCTTTTAAATCACCTTTTTTCATAATCAAATATGTAACATGGGTTACATATTTAAAATCCTGCAAATACATTTTAAAACAGATGATGCCATGTAGTGACGAAGGTATTCGGGAGAGAAATGATACCAATCAATGCTGGAATAATACTCATTATATTTGGAATAACATGCGATTATTTAAGCTTGCTTACACATACATAGATATTCTTACATTACTACACTACACCTCCCACGGTGAGGTAAAATAAAATAACAAGTTTTATTTTATTTTTAAACACTCATTTTTTTTTATAAGTGCATATTATTAATTTTATAAACGAAAAATACACTATATAATATAAAGTTATTTTTGTTTTTAGCTATTATACAATTTTGTCCTATTTTTGTGAACAATGTCCACTTTACCATTGTTTATTATTTTGACATTTGGTGATTCATCAGAAATAACTCTAAAAGGTCACTAACCGATTGAGCCGTTTTACAAACACATTATTCAGTTTAGACAACAATAGGTATATAAATACGTAAAAAGGTACCTACTACCGACGTAGGTAATTCTAAATCCAATATGGCGGTCCCCCGGGGGCCATCCCCAGGAGATCGCCATATGAACTAGATTTTTTTATGTTCAAATCCTCCCGCAAATTCATTATCGCGTGCCACTTATCCAAAGGCCACGGTGGATGTCTGCCCCGCTTGGGCGAAGCACTGCCGCGGTTACGGCAGTTATGGCCTCTTGCGTCTCTTTATTTTAGTTTAGGTACTTATTTGGAATGTCAACAGCTTAAATACTATCTTACATGAGTTATGAATGTTCAGTTCACTATAATATCAATGAAAACCCAATGATGTCAGAGAGCGTTCTTTAAAATAGAATTATCAGGTACTATGTCGTCATATCCTTTACAAACAGATGTACTCGGAGACCCGCCGCTTCGTGCTGCGCCGCGCCGACTCGGTGAACCAATTGGCTACCGCCGTGCTGGACTCTCGCGTCACGGCCGTGACCGCGACCGCGCTGGAGCGCGCTCTCACCACCGCCGACAAGTACGTCGACAAGTACCTGCCCCCTGATCAGCAGGATGCTTCTGATGGTAAGTGTTAAGTGGACATTACATTCCACCGAAGCACATGTAGGCCACGCCTGATTTGTACGTAGAATCGCGTCGCGTGGCGTGAATCTAAGTGTAGGTCTACAAGTCTAGTTGCCATATAAAATGTATGAAGACCGACGAGTCCAGGTCGGCGTACGTGGCACACACGTCCACAGTGTAGTTCTACCTTTATTGGTGGGATGTGAGATAAAATGGAGTACCTAGTACTAGGGCCGGTTAGGGGCTAGTCCTCTTCGTGGCTGGTAGTCGGAATCGAGGTCGCGGTGGCTGGGGCGTGAGGATGTCTGTTCTCTCACGCGGGCGATCGTTTCCTTCGCTAGCATTAAGTACTACTTCGCAGAAGAGGGGACTTACCGCGTGCCCAAAAGTAGAGTTAAACATAGAGAAAATGATAATACTGTTGAGCCGTTATTGGTCCGAGATAGTTTACGATTAGAAGGGTAAGGTTCTGGTAATTCAGGTCATTGTTATAGCAATAGGGCAATAGATAGATACTTATTCCATAAACTTTATGGATCACCCTGTACCCACTTATAGTGTGTCCGACCAAACGGGCGGTTTCAGTTTTAGCTTAGTTTTGGCGAAAAACGACTTTTCCAGAGGGGCATGTCACAATCATTCAGATTAACGCGTGATTTAAAAGCAAGCGTTATAGAAAAAATGCCAAAGCGCTATTAACGCGCTACAGCATCGCTACGAAAAGTCACCGTGGGCGAGGGCCCTAAGGGTATAACCTCATTAGAGCCACTCGGCACCCACCCCGCACCGCCCACTCGTTGACCTGTCGACTCGTTGTCGACAGGTGGTCCACGGGTGGACGCCGCGTTAGCACCAATAAACGTCGCGCGGTCAACCAGTGGGCCCCGTGCGGTCAACGAGTGAACGCCGAGTGGTCAACGAATGGACGTCGCTTTTGCTATTTATTTATTTATTTAATCTTCATGCAACATAAAGTACATAGGCAGACTTAATGCCTTAGGCATTCTCTATCAGTCAACCTAGGGCGCTATCGTCCTTGCGTGAATCATTCGGGGGCAGCGCGCGGTCCACTCGGGACCCGCGCGCTGCCAGCGCGTGTGTCCCGAGTGCAACGCAAGGCAAGCATGTGAGCAGCGAGTTGTCACCGAGTGGTCCACCCGCCGTCCCGAAAGGTTCCATATCCGTGAATACAAAAACAGTAGGTAGGTACTCTTTATCACTAACCGGATAATTGTTGTGGATTCCGTAAATTGCCAAAATAAGTAGTCATTGTTGTTAAATATACCCGACATCGCATATCGTCGCTATCGTAAAATGGCCACTTATTTCTGATTAGATTAATTACTTTTGGAATCGAGATTGGGCTGATAACCTCGAAACGAAGTTTTGATTGAACAGGTAGCTGATGATCTCATAATTTCCTTTGTTTAATCTCTGAGGATTTAATGATAACTGTCTAATATGGTACAGTATCTTCCTTTTAAACAAATCTGTATACCTATATTAGTCTAGTGGTTAGTGGCCCTGACTGCTATGCCGGAGGTCGTGGGTTCGATTCCCACCCAGGACAAATGTTTATGTGATGAGCATGATTATTCGTTCTGTGTCTGGGTGTAATTTATCTATAATATGTATGAATTTAGAAATATATAAGTATGTTTATCAGTTGTCTAGTACTCATAATACAAGCTCTGCTTAGCTTAGGATTAGACGACGTTGTGTGATAGTTGTGAAATATTATTATTATATAAAAGGCGTAGTCTCTAAGACGACCATTACACGGTCAACCAAGCGTCAATCAATTCCATCAATCATGAATGATGGTTTTCGTCAATTAGTACAAAAAACCGTCAATCATCGTATTAGACAATAGGCGAACATTACACGGTAGGTTTTGCTGTCAGTTTTGCCACAGTCAAAATCTTGATTGATGAAAAACCTACCATCTAATGCGTTGCATGACGGTTTTTAGTACTGATTGACGAAAACCATCATTCACCATCATTCATGATTGATGGAATTGAATGACGCTAGCATGACCGTGTAATGTTTACCGTACGTTTTTCGTCAATCAAAAATTTGACTGTGGCAAAACTGACAGCAAAACCTACCGTGTAATGATCGCCTAAAAGGCTCTAAGAGCCTGTCCAGATAAGGCGTTTAACGAGCATTTCTTCGCTGGGAGGAATACAGTCAGTTACAAACATGGACTCCGAAACAGCAGTTAATAGTCGGCGTTGCGTACAAACTACCTACAGGTCATTGAATTCGCTCAGCTGACGTTTTCTTAAAGAAATTAATTTCGTACATGCGTAAATTAATACGAGTTTTGAAAAAAAAGGTACTTTATTTTTTAATTTATCTTTACAAATCGATAGTGTTTCATGCCGGATCGACCCTCTACGGGATTAAAACGATTAAAATTTAGCGGTGTATATATAAAAATCAATTCCACTTTTCGTTGTAATTTTATAACTCAAGAACGGGCTCACCTATCCAAACCAAATGTTTAGGTTTTGTTCGGACTATTTAGTAGATGGTTTATGTGAAGTTTGGTAGGTTAGAGTAGGGTATAGTAGGGTAGAGTAGTGTAGAGTAGTGTAGAGCAGGGTAGAGTAGGGTAGGGTAGGGTAGAGTAGGGTATAGTAGGGTGGAGTAGGGAAGAGCGCTGGCAAAAGCTAGTATAAATGAACTAGGTAGGTGCAGCCAGCGGCTTCACCCGCGTGAAAATGTAGAGTTGCTCCAAGGAGACATACTCCCGAGATAAAAATTCAACTTATGTGCTATTTCAGAACATGGTCTACCGGTGTGCCAAAATTCATCCCAATCCGTTTAACCGTTCGAGCGTGAAGTAGTAACAAACATACATACACACACATATATTATCTAATACTAGCTTTTTCCAGCGGCTTCGCCCGCGTACATAAAATATAGCCTATGACACTTAGGAATAAAGTAGCTTTCTATCGGTGAAAAAAATTTAGTAATCGGACCAGTACTTCCAGAGATTACCTCCTATAAACAAAAAAACATAAAAACAAAAACTTTACCTCTTTATTATATAGTGTAGATGAGTACTTAAACATGTCACAGTAAAATCTAGTCGTACCGGTACGATCTCTATAATTAGACCATTACTCAGACATGAAACGCATAAATAATGCGTATCCCTACATAGTTATGACAAAAGCCGGTTCCAATTAAGTACATTCACAGCAGTTTGAAGCCAGCTTTGAACTGTCGGTCGCAAGGTTATTTGATAACTGTGTCTGAACTCTGTCTGGACGCCTAATTAACGGAAACACTTGTACCATCTACAGGGGCGTAGTTAGATGACAACGGACCTGGGACAAACAAAAACTGGGGCCCTTTTTTGCGTTTGTAATCATCAAATAATTCAGATAGTGTCAGATTTCGCTGACTGAAACGAAGCGCCAGAATTAGTGTTGGAACCAATTTTATTTAGACTACTCTATAGGATGTATAGGATCGTGTGAGTGACAGCTGTCAGATTCATGCAATGTAACCTGTCCTTTTCACTTATCTTAAAGATGCATATTTTCGTCCAGCTGTCATCCTAGCCATGCTATGCAAAAAAAAATTTTAATGAGAAAGAAAGGAAAATGTGTTTATTTGAATTACAAAAACAGAAGTACCTTAAAATTAAACAAAAAAATGTAGGTTCACTGAGTAATGTCAAAAGAGCGTCATCTCAGCATAATTGCAAATGGTTAATAATTAATAAGAGATTTATTAATCAGGTTTTGGGCCCCCCGACCGTGGGGGGGCCAGGGAAATGCCCCGCCTAGCCCTTCAGTAGCTACGCCACTGACCACCTATTGCCCTGCAATAATTGGTCTGTATATCAAAGCAATAAAGTCTATATTATCACCTCAGCTCCTAATTAATGGTCAGGTCGTAACTGTTACTTTTAGTTGATCTGTCTGGAAGCGGTGACAAATTACATGTGATATCACCGGCACTGGACTCTGCGCCCATTCATGACCAGATAATGATTAATTAGAATATTTTAGGAGCTGTGCAAGTAGGTAGGTCAATTAGTTACTGACTAATTGCCTCGAATGCGTTGTTTGCCTCGATTACATGCTTGCCCGGTAATTGAACAGTCATTTCCAGCTTCTATGTTTCCTACCACCTAGGTATACCAAACGTCTTCAAAGTGAGAGCGAACTAGGCCTCCTCTAGGCTCGCTCGACCATCGTGTACATTTCATTCATTCTATTTCATAATACCTATGTAATTCTTAGAATCTTAAAAGGCATATTTTATCCTCGATTTGAGCTACGGTATCCGACCAAATGCTGCGCCGAGTATACCTTCTCCTAGCATCGGCGTTGGCTACGGTGCGTCACCTTAGTTCTTACCATACTTTGATTATGATGATAATAAAATAATGTAATCTAACTTATTATTATAATTGTAATTAAATATCGCTGTCAATTTATATTTTTTATTAAAATAATTATAATTTATTAATTATTGAAATCAATTTGTTTATTATCTATTAATATTTATTATCAATGTAATTAAATGATGTAAGCAAGTTATTATTATTAATGTAATGAAATGAAATAATATAATTAAACTATTATTATTGATGTACCTACTTAATTAATGACTGCAATGTATTTACGTGAATCAAATCGTCTTCAGTAAGAACAACAATGATTAATCTTAAACTTTGTTTTGGGGGCCTGGTGACCTGACACACAGGTTTTTTAAAAAACTTAGTTCAGGCACCAGTCTTCCACAAATTAATTTCACTATTCTGATTGTACACTGTCTGTTTCATTTGTCTGTAATTTGTGGAAAGAAAATAAATAAATTATTATCTCCTTTATTAATTTTTTTACATGTTACATATATATTTTTAAATATTTCTTAAAAAACAATTAAAAAAAAACATTTAAAAATATAAAAAAACAGTATCCCACCGGTATCGGGAACCAAGCTACCGGTGGTTAGGGCTCCAAAGAAAGGAACCTCCTAACGATACGAGCCGTGTCCAGAAGAACTGCTTTAAACTGGCTACTCTAAATGTCAACAGAAGTATTAATTTATGTTCAAACTATATTTAATAAAAATAACAGTTTGCAGTCTTACATTCCCAACATATTTCTTACCAGAAGCCCCTGAGTCTGTGTTTATCAAAAATTATAAAGTTAATACTCCCAAAAATAAGAAAATGCATACTCATATAGAAAGAAGAAAAAACCAAAAGACAGATGACATATTGTGTCAAGTGAAAAATCAATTATAATGAATGTAAATAATACGAAACTACGAAAATGTTGACGAGAGCTGCCGCTCGTCGAGCACGCCTACCAGCTCCGGCCTCGTCGCTCAGCTCCGCCTCGCCGCCGCCGGAACCCAGCCCCACTGTGAGTGCTGTGACACCGGCCGTGGCAGCTGCGTCGAGCTCGAGCGACGAGTACTACTCGCCGCCGACGACACCACCACCTACGCGTCGTCGGGGAGGACGCCGGCCACCGGCTTGCTTAGGATCTCGAGGCCCACCGGCCTCTGAAAGGGTCCCAGCTACCGGTGGATGTGTGTCGCGCATGCGATGGACACAATCGATTAACGAAAACGTCATGCGCGCATACTTTGGGGCTACAGAGGGAGGAAACAACCTGACGGCGTACCTATAAAATAAAATAAATAACGTAAATTATTATTATTATTATAAATTATTATAATTATCGTATATAATCAAAGTTACCATAGTGGGTTGCAAACGTATTGGTTTAAGTACCTCATTAGTCTCGAGGTTGCAGGAGCAACTGCTGAGTGCGGGGTCCTGGGTTCGATTCCCAAGTCGGACAAAAAGTGCTGTTAGATGTTTTCCATTAAGAAATACTCTGTTGATACCGTAGCTCATATCGAGGATAAAATATGCCTCTTAATATTAAGAGTTACAAAGGTATCTATGAAAAACAACGAAAGAAATCAACACTCGGTGAAACAGCGAATGAAATCAACACTTGGAGTTTGGAAGTTGGTGGCGTGACACCCCATGCCTCTGAAAGCACGTAAAGCCGTTGATTCTGCGCCTGATCTCTCTCCGGAGTAAAGAAACAGAGAGTGTGTGTGTTTGCACACACATTTATGCACTTGGCTTGATTTTGATTTTTTTGATTTTCTGTTGAGAGTGGCCATCGTGATCGAAAAGCGGTCGGGAGAATGAGTGGTTCCACCCTATCACAAAATCGCCGACACCAATGCAGACGTAGCAAAGATTGTCAAAGCTGTCACATTTTTTATATCGAACCTATAAGTACTCGAAAGATCTTCAATTTCCCTTGTAAAAGCATCGGTGTCGACGACGGTGCCTAATCTTGGTCCTTACTATAGTGGTGATCATAGTGACGAGCGCGGACGCCGTGGACGCCGGCGACAGCGGGCGCGCGCGCGCCGAGCGGGCCGTGCAGCACGGCGCGCGCCTGCGCAGGAAGCTCACGCGCAGGCTCACCCGGCAGGCGCTCGCGGAGGCCAAGGCGATCAAGGAGCAGATCCATGTGCTGGCTTATGTTGCCGAGTTGGTGAGTTCTTGGTTTATGAAAATGTATGTAGGTTTTTAGCAGTAACTACATTATGACCGACGCACACGTGGGCCACGCCTGATTTATACGTAGCGGCACGTCACGTGGCGTGGATCTAATGTAGCCCTACAAGTCTAGTTGCCATAAAGAAAGTATGGAGACCAACGCGCCCAGATCGGCGGCGTACGCGGCACATATTGTGTGCCCAATGGTTATACCCAGGAACTTAAAAACACCTTCATAAAGGTTACATAATTATAAGTGTTACATGTTGAATTGGTAACAGAATCAAATATGTAACACTTATTTATGTGTTTTCAATGTGTTAACCCAAAACACTTACAAAAGTGTAACCCTTACATATCTGTAACAGATATAAAAGTGTTAACAGTGTTAATAAGTGTAACAGGTAAACGCAACGTTGCCAAAGTTACAATTTACTAAAGCTATACTAAAACTGATTATTTCAGTTACACATATTAACACTTATTAACACATATAAACAGGTTACAGTTTGATTCGGTAGCACTCCCTAACACATATAAAAGGTTACAGTTTGTTTCGGTAACATTATTGTATCTGTTATATTTAAAAGTGTTTTTCTGTTAAAACTGTTTTAAAAAACAGTTATAAAACACATTATTACGATTACAGTTTGAGTCCCTGTTATACCTTAAATCTTACGTACTTCTGACTTCTGGTTAATGAAATCAAGGGGCAGGAAAACTTTGAACTTCATAAACTCTAAACGCTTGGCTCAAAAGGCAGACTGAATGACTGAAAAAGTAACGAACATAATAGTAGACCGCTATACAACTTATAACGCACAACCTAAAAGTAAGATCAGATTTTAATCCAGTTCAGCTATTTTTTTAAATAGGTAATTTTTGATAAATTTATTGTGTCTCTAGCGAGTTTGTGTGTGCATGAGTGCCTAGATTAGGGTTGCCATAAGTCCCCAAAGACCCCGTCGGGACAATTACAATTTGGGAGTTCTTATTTAATATTTCCTGTGTTCGTCGGTAAACAAGTCACATCACATCGCAAATTAAAAAAGGAAACTTTAAAACAAAACCATTTGGGATTATGCGTATTCATTTATTAATTATCGAGGATAACATTTATATTTAACGGATGATTTTATTTGGGACAGTAATTGTCTGTTACCTTTTATGAATTTATAAAATTTTTCACAATTCATGTGAACATTAATTTTACATTGAAGTATAGCTTTCACGGTGTTGACTCCCCAGCGATTTCGTTCTAAGGGGTAATGTTTAAAAACTTGTTGCACAGCGCTTGACTGTGTTTGTTGGGACATTTTATAGCTTGTCGGGACGTCGCGCGTCGGGACACCACTGTTGATAACGGCTTGTCCCTACGTATCGGGACGAATGGCAACCCTAGCCTAGATAGATACCAATACCGATACACTACCAGTTTTGTGCGCCGAGTCCCATTTTATTTATCTATAATAGGGTAGTTTCCAGGGTCAAAATAATGACATTTTATTTAGTCCTTATTTTAGATTATAAAAAAATATTGGACACATATTTTTTCTTTTTTCGATTCAACACAAAATAACAAAGATATAACCCATTAAAGTTACGTGTGACGTAACCCCGTGCGAAAAAATGTAGCACGGCGTGACGTTACACGTAACTTTAATGGGCTATATCTTTGTCATTTTTGCTTTAATTTACAAATAAAAAAAAACGTGTCCTTTATTTTTGAATAATCTAAAAGACGGACTAATTAATTTTTTTACGGCAACTAGCCTTTAACCGCCCGCTTCGGATTAATCCGACAAGTGTTTTCGTGTTCTTTTCACCAGGGTCGTGTGTTTGCCACTGGGTACGATAGGGTACTCCATCTCGGTTAGCTCTTCAATCCCCATAGGTGACAGAACAGCTGTCGAGATGGAGTATTTGGTCGTGAATGTGCGACCCTAACGGAATAAACGCGAGGGTGTTGGTCGGATATATCCAACACCGCCTCGGTTAAAGGGTTAAAAAATACTATGTACAGTACAATTCACGAATGATGGCGGCCGTAAAGTTAGCCTTTGCGAACGTTCGCGCATACACTACACTCTTCTCGCACACGCACGTCGCCATTTGGTTCCTAAAACACGTTACTGCGCAGCCTTCTGCGCTAACTTCACGACCGCCATCATTCGTGAATTGTACTGTAAGTGCATAATTATTAAAATTTTCAGTGGTTGAATTGTAACTTAATTTTTGAATTGTCTGGGTGTGCATTATTCCATTTACATGTTCTATCTATAGTAAAACTAACAGCGTTTTCAGTCGATAAATTAGAAATTACGAATAAATGATAAATGATCTTTATTTTGCAAATAGGTTAAAAAAAAAAACACTTTTACACGTCAATTTCGTTTCCAGTCAGTTTAAACTAGATGAGGCCGGTGTTTCCTAGCTGACTACCCTGAGAAGAAACACCGAAACAAACTCAGGGGTCAAAGTCCATACAGTAAAGAACATGTAATGGTCAAATCATATGAGAACCATGCAGATTAGTGTCTCAGATGGTCTTTTGAGGAATGGCCTATGTCAAGGGTTGGTTTCACTACAGCTTACCGACACCTACCTTTAAATTGTTCAGGAGCAACATTTACTGGGTATATATTCAATTAAACAATTTCCCACTGCCAACTCAGGTAGCGACTGATCCAGCCCTCGCCTGGAAGAAGGCGAAGGAGCTGTACGCTTCGCTCAGCGCCCCGGAGCCAGAGAATCAGGACCGGCCTGCGACCCTGGAGGAGCTGGTGGTGCTGCTGACCCGGGAGACCGCCCGGAAGATGGTGCACCTCATCCACTACACGCAGAACGACTTGCCTAAGTAAGTTACTAAAAGAGTAAATCAACTAACTAAGGAACTTTTCAGTTCTTCACCATAGGAAACGACCAATTTGGACCGTGCATTAGTTTCTAAGGTCTATGTGAAATAAAAATGTTTTGAATTTCGAATTTTTGAAGTGTGAAAAACAGATATGTTCTACAAGAATCCGACCGAACCATCGACCACATTGAGATAGTGCTCCAATGCGAGTCTATAAATAATAATAAAAAAATCTTCATTAAAAATTACGGGGTATTCGAACGCCTAGTTGGTCTCGTGGTCGCGCGACTGTTGAGCATGGAGTCCTGGGTTCGATTCCCAGGTCGGCCAAAAAGTGCTATGGGTTTTTCTGTTAAGGAATTACTGAGTAGCAGCTCGGACTTTGGAAGTTGGTGGTATGACACCCCCATGCCTTGGAAAGCATGTAAAGCCGTTGGTCCTAAGCCTATGACCTCGGTCCTCTCGTGTCGAATTACCGTTCCATCGGACTATGAGAGTGTTCTTGTACACTATGATATCTCCTGCGTACTTGGTTAATCTCTGTTGAGATTGGCTACCGTGATTCAAATTCGGTCGGCAGGATTATTTGTACGACACAATGACGCATAAATGTATAATAAGTAAGGTACATTAAGTGTAGGTCCTACCTATTCACTTAAAGTAAGTAATTATAAAAAAATGCTATGAAATTATATCATCTCTTTTTTGTTCTAGAAACGTTCGTCAAGGCATGTCAATGATTACCAAAGGCTTGACTACTGCATCCGAAGCTTTGATGAAGGTAAGACTTTTCACAATAAGAGCCAAAATCTTCTTCTACACTAATATAATAAAGAGGTTGTTTGTTTTTTTGTTTGTAGGAGGTAATCTCTGAAAGTACTGGTCCCATTGCAAAATTTTTTTCACTGATGGAAAGCTGCTTTATTCCTGAGTGACATAGGCTGTATTTATTGCCCGTGCGAAGCCGGGACGGGCCGCTAGTCTAACATATTTTGAAAATGTAATAATAATAATAATATTTATTTCAACCAATAAAATTACAATATAAACATAGGTACTTAAATAAATCATTTGTTTGTTGGTTACACTTATATAGAAGCAGGTAGGTGATGCAACCAGCACCCTTACTAAGTTATATATATGTAACTAACAACATCTTATGTATGTCGATACATAGGAACTAAAAATTTTAAATCTTGCACCGCGGTATTAGAGTTTTCTGCGCGATTAAAACACTTATAGTACCTACGGTAAAATTATGTTGACCACTCTGAAATTAATGTTCCAATCCAAACTTATCACGCATTACGCATTCGATGACACATACATACCTATGTATCCTTAAAAATAATTATTACTTAGCCAATCGTTAGAAGTTCGGAGTGGTCGGGATATTACAGCCGTACTGAGCCTACGACAGCCAGAAATCAACTATCGGGCAGTTGCACAGACTAGACACAACACCTGTCTGTCTGGTCGAAGGATCCTCTCTTTTCAACAGAGTATTACGGGTCTTCTCACCCTGTTCCATATACGTCTAAATCTCAACATCAAATCAATCGTCAATATTCTACAACTATCACACAGCGCCGTATTCTAGTCCCAAGCTAAGCTGAGCTTGTGTTATGGGTACTAAACAACTGATAAACATACTTATATATTTCTAAATACATACATATTATAGATAAATTAGGTACACCCGGACACAGAACAAATGATCCTGCTTATCACATAAACATTTGTCCTGGGTGGGCATCGAACCCACAACCTCCGGCATAGCAGTCAGGGTCACTAACCACTGGACCAACAGGCCAGTCAATAATAGAGATGTAATTATTAGTTTTTTTCGTTTGGATTTTAGTTTGAAATCATACTCGCCAGCAGTCATTTTTTTTTTTTGCTCGTCGGTCTGCTGCCTCGCTGGTAAAGTACTAGTAAATTATGTAGGTATAATTTCCTTGGGATGTAGTTTATTTACCTAGTCATTTCTGACGTACCTTGCAGACAGTGCCCGTGGAGACCGCGTTGTTGGAAGTGAAGGAGTGGCGCGGTAAGCTGGAGACCCTGCTGCAGCACCTGCAAACTGCTTCCAAAACGTACTTGGTAAACTTATCACACTTTTCTCTCATTAAACCATAGAAGTTAATTAATTAACCCATCATAGATAAGTAGTTTGCCTATCTTGCTGTTTTTTTCTACTGGGGATCATTTTTTTTTGAGTTGGGAAGTCTTCAACTAACTTTTTCCGTTCGAGCGGAGCGAGAGGGTATGTGACACTTTGACTAACTGAAGACCTGTGTTCCCTTTGCGTTTCAAGGCCACAGTAACTATTTTGAACAAACCTGCGGCCCTAGAAATGAGGGTCAGTTAAAACTACACGCAGCGTATTGCCTTTCACTGTGGATTTCTGAAGTAAATTAAAAGGGACAATTTGTATAATATTTGGCTGCAACAAACAATATTTAGATCTAACTTAGAGTTTGCTTTTTGGTGTTTTTTTTTTGTATAGATTTCAACCGAATTTGACATTTTCGTCCATAGATGGCGGTAAATTAAAGTCGAGGTTCATTACTAACTCTCAAGGTCCGCGGTTCCTAACCGAAAAGTAATTACCCCTGCGGGGGTAAAACTGGTACCTAGTCTGCGATAGTATTAAGCTGGTAAAAAAATATACCTATATAAAAGACTTTGGGGACGCAGATGGTAGATATTCTGCCTGTCCCCTTTTATGTGTTCTGCGATGAGGTAATGATCGGAGCCAGAAGTAAAAATCCATCTTGCGGTATTCAACAAATAATAGTAGGTCAATGTAAGTAGTCAATTAATGACAATATGGGCAATAATCTAGTCCGTGTTTCGCGTCGGTTGCAAGGGAAGAGGGCGAGAGACGGTAGACCAGCACCCAAAAAAAAACTCGCTTCGTGTTGCCACTTAACTAACTTAACCATATTGACTAAAATACAAGGTGCAGTTTTAAAACTGCACAATATTTCAAGAGGTTGTAATAAAACTCATAAATAATCATGTAAAAAATCGATACCTGGTCAATAATCAGTAATACTTGTTATTTAATTTTTTAATTACACTAAACTAAATCGATTGATCGATGGCCGCGGGGGCGTGGCTAGGGTGTGGCGTGCGGGATGATGATTGGATGATACATTATTTATGAAACTATCGTTGCGAGTTAGTGTGTGTGAAAACGCCCTTTATTGTTCCGTGTTTGTGTGTGTGAAAAAAAGCGCGGTTATAAAAAAAAAAAAAAATTACCTACTTATTTTATTATTGATTCGGGTCGAGAATCACTAACATAATTACCTCCTGAAATATTTTGCAGCTTCAAAACGACACCTTGTATTAACATGCAACACTAAATCTAAGGTGCGTTCCCAAGCAATATAGGTATAAAGCCACTAGGCTGCAAGGGCAAGATCAATAAGACTGAATCTCAATCAATAGCTTACTATAGTGCATTTTATGCCCTATCTGGTGTGGTCAAAAGACAAGTAGAAGCCCCGCTAGAAAACCATACTTACGTACGGGATTTTATATTCGAGATAATAAATACATATACCTACTATATTCATTGGTAATGTGAAGGAGGGGTCCTTTACGTTACTGATGAACTTGTTGGGGAATAAATCAGTATCCCTAGCTAAATCATATAGAAAAGATTAGGAACCACTGCCCTAGATGGCGTTACACGTTTCAAAATATTAATCTACCCTCTTTTTCAGGAACACTTGGCCATTTTTCTGGCGGGAAATGAAGAACGGGAAAAAATCGCGCCGCGGTCGACGTACGAACAACGAGATGATTCGGCTATCAATGGACTCAACTAACCTTTCATTTTTATTTAGAATTTAGTAATTAATTGTATGTATATTGTTATACCGTACCTAAACGCTGTTAGTTCCAAATAACCGTATTTTATTCATGGCAATTTTAGTGCTGTTGCTGTAAATGTCTAAATACTGTGTAAGAATGTTAAATAAATTACTTTACCTATATTCTAGAATTATACTTGCAACTATAAAAACTGGTTATGTACCTCAAAAAATCGTTCAAATAACATCTGCTGATTTTTAACCGTTTTCATAAACTTTCTTTTAGGATTCGATCGGTTACATTATCATAGGAATAATAGTGTACTCAGTAGTTTTCACATATCTCTAGTTTTAAGCATGTACTGATTATGTAATGTAAGTAATATAAATTATGTTTTTGACAATACTTTCATGGCGCTCATGAATACGCAACATTTTGTTGATTAAAATATATTTTATACTTTCTTTGCGTGTTATTTTTTATCAGTTATGTTTGAGCCCTACAAGCCGGTTGGAAAGACGGCACGTCCTCGAAAACCGGAAATAATAAGGGAAACGAACGAAAGAGTCTAGACCCAAGTCGCCAATTACTATCCACCAACTTGCTTATAGTCAACAGACTGATTGCAGGCAAAGCACAGAAAAAAAAGTTATGTTTGATCCCAACCTTATTTTTGATGGCAAATAATCCAATAACTTCTTTCGCTTTAGGGTGGAGTGGGAGGGCGTGTCAGACTTTTACTGACTATAACTACACCTGTGTTCTTCAGTCACTCTTTGCGTCCAGGACCATGGCATCCCTTTAAAAATTTCCCATAGACCTAGCGGGCATGTGTCCTTAGTAAGGACATAGTCCTTATTCCTATCTCTTTTAGGCACGCGTGGGATACTGCAGGCCATCGACGACTCGGGCTCAGTCCAGACGGTCGGACGGTGAGCTACAAGTTGTTCCGACGCCGTATGCTCGAATTGATATCAATATGCCTACAATCCAGCATCGCCTTAAGTCCCTAGCCCTAGGTGGGTTTCTTGCTCTTCCCCCCAGTTCTACATGAGGGAAGGGCAAGCAAATCTCCTTTGATAAAAAGAAAAGACTGGCTGCAACGTGAACTTCTATAACGAATCTGCTTTGTCATTATGACAGGAACTCTCTGTCAACAATATTTTTGCACAGTATTTTTTTGATATTTTTAAGTATTTGGTACATAAACCTTATACACATGAAACAATGAAATGCTAATAATTCTCAAGAAAAATAAATTGTAAAGTATAATGAATCTCGGTGAGGTTCTGAAAGACACTCCACAACATCAACACTACGTAAGTTAGAGATAAAAGATCTTTCAACTGACTTCTCTCCCGCTTTAGGGCAAAGCGAGATGCCGTGTTAGACTATAACGGAGTCGCTGCAAACATCTGTTTATCATAAATCGCGTAAATTATTGCCTAAACTGTTTTTGCTTTTTAAAAACACGAATAGGTATATTGTAAACTAAGAAGGATTATTTTACAATATTATAAAATATTTAAGACTGATAAAAATCCGTCTTAATGCAATATCCAAACTTGTTCATAGAGAAGTAGTCTGTAAGAGTCGAAAAATAAGGCTTATAATGAAGTGGGTGAGAGCGAACGCCGGCGTACGCTTGGGGTTTGACGGAATGGCGCGATGACATTAGCGCGAACGCCGGCGTTCGCTTGGGGATTGAGAGGTACCAAAAACATAGAATTTGAATGGAACTTATTGTTTTTAATTTGAGTTTTTAACTATAAGTATACCTATGATACTCCTGAACTAATTAAAATAATTGTATTTAATAAAGGAATTTGAAAGGGATTAAAAGGAACAATTCTACATTAACCTTTCAATCGTGGAAATTACAGACACAATAGAAAGACAATAGGTGCGCGAACCGGCGGCGTTCGCTTGGGGTGTAATGAATTTGTAGTTGGAGGTCAAATAGCCCCAATTTCAATATTAGGTGCTAATCTTCTGTGAAAAAATGCTCAAAAGAAAGAAATAAAAAAAAAATCAGAAACAATAAATAAAATTATTCCTCATCGAGAGAGTTTATAATCTGGATAAGAATTATTAAAATTTTCCCTCGTTTGAAATAAATTTAAAAAAGCTGTAATATGAGTCATCGGTATTCGGTATAGCTCACAGTGTAGGTACTTATGGGCATCCTTATCGATAGGTATAGATATTATTCTACTCAACTGCAATTTAAGGTAGGTAGATACCTCAAAGTAATGTTTGAATAATTTCAGCCTTATTATGACTGCTCTGAAGAACTAGGACTAGAAATCGAGGAGAAAGAGGTTCAGGTTCGGCACGCAGAATGGACTACCGATACCACTCTCTGGATGATGGCGTTCGCTGTATTAATGTGGTTTATGACATATCTGATAGTGATAACAATAATAATAGGTTTCGATTTTAGCTTCCGTTCCGTTATGACTTTGACACGCTTCGTACGTTGGCCCAACGGGACGTATATGATAAATAGTGATAATCAACCCGTTAGATACATAGTATCATAAACGCCATTCGTCACCGTTGGGCCGCTTCGAAGCTACGGTATAAGTTTCTTGTTTTTCGTGATACGATTTTGTACAACTTTATGTGACCGCATTAAAAACATGTAACTTTCGTCATATTTGTCACCTAGTTTCAAATTGCCGTTTTATTGTAATACTCGATTCACTAAAAAAATTAAAGTTACGTTTTTTTTAATATTTTGAGTTTGAATTTCTACCAAGCATTCTAAATAATTTAGAAAGCGCGATGCAAATAAAAATACGCGTTTCAATGAGTTTGTGATAATAGGCTAGTTGCCGTAAAAAATGTAATTAGTCCGTCTTTTAGATTATTCAAAAATAAAAGACATGTATTTTTTTATTTGTTAATTAAACCAAAAATGACAAAGATATAGCCCATTAAAGGTACGTGTAACGTCACGCCGTGCTGCATTTCTTCGCACGGGGTGACGTCACACGTAACTGTAATGGTCTTTGTTATTTTTTCGAAAAAAGAAAAAATACCTGTCCAATATTTTTTAAAAATCTAAAATACGGACTAAAAAAAAAATTAATTATTTTGACCCTGGAAACTACCCTATTCTAATAAATAGGATTCGACCAAATTAATTAATTAAACAATAAATAAAAAAGAATCAACATTACACAAAGGAAACGTCAAATGTCAATAAATAACCCGCCCCTGATCGTTCCCGGTGCAAAGGTGCCCATAACACTCGCCGCATTACCTCGCTGAATAGCGATGGCCATTCTTTGCACGAAGAACGACCTGGACCGGGAGTCACCCGTTGCCTCACCGAGCCTACGGCCCAAATCCCGCACAAAAGACCTCGCCTCCGTACTCCAACTGCCCAGAGTCTCCACAGCAACCGGCACAAAATGGTAAAGCTGCTCCAAGGCAGCGTACTTCAGCCTTTTTTTAGAGCAGGCGTCTTCAGCGGCGGCAGAAGCAGTGTGCATGGTGCGACTCAGGTGACTGGCGGCGACAGTGCTGACGCAAGTTGCGTCCCAGATCAGGCACTTCCCGTTCTTCCATGGTACCAGAGTCAGCCCATCCGGCCTCTTACCATCAGACCTGCTAAGACCTGAAGGCTCAAGCACGCAGGGGATGTTTGCCGATATAAGGGCTCTACGGACTATGTCGTTCAGGGCATGGTGACGTGGGAACCTCCCTGTGCAGCGCCGACAGTTCAGTGCGTGATGGCCATCGGCCTCCACCATGGAACCGCAGGTGCATGTATGTGGTTCGCACACCTTACAGCCCAGGCGGAGAGCCACCGCCACACGCAAAGAGTCATCGTCGAGCAAAGTGCCCAGATGAGGCGAAGGAATCGCCTGTAACCACGCCCCGGACTCGGGTTGCGACACAGCTCGTAGTCTGGCCCTATCGACTCCCAACGCACCCTCTAACAATTGCTCCTGGAGCAGTATCACCCCACCGTCATCCCACGCCCGCTGAACATGTTCTGATTCGGGGATTGTTGCACCCGGGTTGAGGGTCCACCAAGCTGACACAGCATCCGACGCAAAGGGTATGCTTCCCCCGTCACCATTAGTATTGAGTAATACAGTGACTAGGTTGGCAACCCCATGCGCAGACGCCAAGAAAGCCGGCAGACCCACATCCCGTGCACACCGCACCCCCAGACCACCACATCGGATTGGTAGAGCCGCCTGCCTCCACTGGGGCCCATCTAGGGAAACATTGAGAACAGACTCTACCACCGATTTCAAGGCGTTGTCAAACGAGGAAACTTCCTCAGGACAGAGCCAAGTAGGGGTGGTCCGCAACAGATATGCGATTTTTGGGAGAGCGAAGCACATACGCAACAAGACAATCGCAACGTGCGCGGAAAGATCTTTAAGACGCTCGTGAGCAGAAAGGAGAAGCTGAGTTCGAGAAGTAATGGCCTCAGGAACTGCACTAAGAAAAATAGGTGATCCTAAGAGATTGAAGTCGGAGCGTGAAAGTTCTTTGAGGCCAGGAAGAAAGGAGTCAAAACGAGAAAAGTGTGTACGAGCTTCTGTACTACAGGGGAAGAATTCGCACTTCGAAGGATTCACCTCCAGACCCAGGTCTCTGAGTCGAGGGACTAGAGTTTCTAAGTCCTGAAAAACATCTTCAGGTCTGCCCCCGATAGTGCCGTCGTCAAGGTACCATACGTTTAGACTGGATTTCAGCTCGACAATCGTCTTATGAATGGCCAAACTGAAAACGAGTGGCCCGAGCGGGTCCCCCTGCTGGGCTCCCACTTTTGAAGGAATAAGACTATTATCAGAGAAAAGATTAGAAGGCAGCCTATAAACCTGATGAAGGAAGGGATATAAAGAAGGGATTTTTTCCTTTACCTCACTCAACAGAACGTCTCTTTCCAAAGTATTGAACGCGTTGCGAATGTCGAGCTTCAGCAGTACCGAGTCTTCGTTCTCCGGGTCCATCACAAATGCTCGCGTGGCGTGGATGGCAGCCTCGCAACCCAGACGCGTGCCAAAACCCATCTGATGTGGCTGCAAGTAACGGGCCATATCCTCTTTGACTGCACGGCAAGCTAATTTAGCAGTAAGACGGCGAAAGACACTACCGACCGCAATTGGTCTCACTCCACCATCTTTCTTTTTCAGTGCAAAGAGTGATGCCCCGTACATGAACGGACAAACGCATGGGTTCAACTGACCACTTAGTAAGAAGTTTACCAGCCTAGTCAGACTCCCCACAAGGCGTCTTCCATTTTCTCCTGCCGACACAGAAATCAACTCCTTGAGGTGCCCCGGACGGATCCCGTCCAAGCCTGCTGCTGATCCAGAATAAAAAGAACCAAGCGCCGATACCACGTCCTCCACAGTGACCGACAATGCTGTAAATGAAGGGTCAGGGTCTGGTGGAAAACTGAGAGGACGTGAAGGATCAGGGTGCTTAAGTTTCAACGAAGCAAGGGTGTCGGCATCCCCCCGAGCGAACGAGTCGTCGGACATCATTAGCCGCACCGCGCCTCTTAAGTCGCCCTCGAAAACCTTTGTCTCGATACTATTTTTAATAGAACGGGAACCCGACCTCCTCCCCGCGTCCACTTCACCGCCATGACAGTGTAGAGGTGACATTATATTTGCTTTGACTTTAGATGTCACATTACCAGGCAACTCTTTTGCTGGGACTCTTAAAGATGTATAAGCAAAAGAAAGAAGAGCACTCCACTCCTCCACCCCATTACTAGCAACACAAGAATCTATGAGGTCGCAAAGTTTCCCTGCCGCCTGATTCCGGGCACCCGTTTAATTAATTAATTAACAATTTGCGTTATCTGTACGTGTCTTTTATCTGTGGTATGAAAACCTTTCAACTGTCACTGTCTAGTTTTGTCAATGTCACTGTCAAATTTGCTCTCGCAGGAGCGCGTCACTCCCCGCGTTCCGAATTGCGTCAAAAGCGATTATATCGCGAATCCGACTAATGCGCAACGTCATAAACAGTACTCAATAGTCCTTATATTTTGTGACCATTAAATGGGGAAGATTTTGTGTTCAGAGGGCGCCACGCGTATGATCTATTTACATTCTGTGGTTCGGAGCGGTTCATATGAAATTGTATGAAAATTTTTTGTATTGACGATATATTGTACCTGGAAATTAAATCAGCTCAAAGAGGAATTAAAGAGGGGTGCGACCTGTAGTGGAAGAAAGGCAGACCTTGTAGAGAGGTTTGTAAATAAAAGTAAAAAAAATACTGCAGTATTTTATATTTTCTTGGTGAATGTTTTTACTGATTAACAATAAACTCTTGACCCTATGAACTTTTATCCACTTGTTTATTATTGTTTGTGTAAATCAAAAGCTAAGCTATCTTCTGTTAGTGTAGAATTTTGTATGATAGAAATTTTAACTTCACCGATAAATCATGTCCCCCAGAACCAGTACAAACCGTAGTTATGGTCTTACCAAAAGACGATTATTATAAAGATATAAACAGCAATACCCCATTGCCACCATTAATAAACATCAAATATAAGAATATTTTGGAGAGTGAGTATATTGTTAGCTCATTTAATAAACTTTTTGTACCTTTCTATGACCATTTTTCCTAAGCAGGAGAAAAGTATGTTGTGTTACTCTACTTAATTTAACAGTTTTATAATCATTTTCTGTAAAATGATGCCCACATAATCGTAAATATGTAGATTGGGATTTTACCAATTCTGGTCACAATCTTTTCCTATTTTTATCTTTTGGGAATAAATGATTACCATTTTCTTTGCATCCCGGCACTGCACAGTTCGTCATTTTAATTATTTCTATTTAATAGAATGCCAAAAAGTTATAAATAACGCTGCACAGATAAGCATAACGGATCATAAGAATAGCGACACCTAGCGGGAAAAAATGGCAAAAATCTTCCCCATTCGGTCGGATTCGCGATATAATCGCTTTTGACGTAATTCGGAACTAAGGGATTATCAGTCATTATTCCCGTGTTGAAAATGATATTTCGTTTAAATTAAAGCTTAGTGGTTAAATAATAACAGAAAAGAAATATTAGAGCAAAAATGCCTTCGATCGACTTGTTGCCTCCTCCGGGGATGCCAATGGAACCGCCGATGGAAGAGCCGCAAGCTCCCCCGCCACCAGTTATTGGCATCATTTACCCTCCGCCAGAAGTGAGGAGTATCCTTTGAAATGAAACAACAAATAATGTATCGTCTTTTAGATCAAACATTTATTGCACCAGTCATGTTTAGGGCACTGTTATCAATCGTTGGTTTACTTAGATTTTGTATTATAACCTTAAATGTTTTCTTGTAAAATAACTTTTAGCAACTTGTGATTGTTAAAATAACAATAAAAAATTGCCTTAACTGAAAGACAATTTAACAAAGATTTATATAGGATACTTTCAGTAGGATCACTGAGTTTTTTTTTTTGAATACTTAACAAACCTATTCACTATAATGATGATAACATTGATTGTGAATCATTTTATTCAATCATCATATCTTTTCAGCAACACTACACTGAAGAATAAGTTTTCAAGTTTTGACTGCGAAACGTTATGATTTCATCCCTGAGAAATAGGTAACCTATATTTCTTTTATTTATGATTTTTTTTTCAGACTTTTAAATCTGAATTTCCTTAACAACACTCTCTAGATATTGTGGACAAGACTGCAAGTTTCGTAGCTCGTAATGGGCCTGAGTTTGAGGCCCGTATTCGGCAGAATGAGCTCGGCAACCCAAAGTTCAACTTCCTTAACTCCGGAGATCCCTACCATGCCTACTACCAGCATAAGGTCAAGGAGATCAGAGAAGGGAAAGGTGAGTTTTTGATTTTTATTCTAGTTACTATGTTTAAAAGTGGTAAGTGGTTAGGTGTGGTTCAAGTGATCACACCCTGAACCACCAGTAACCTATTCACCTGTAAATCAAAATCATTTATTTCAAATAGACCATTTGCAGGCACTTTTGAATAGTCAAATGTCGGTCAGTCCAAGAAAAGTGAAGCTAAATTGCACGTTCCAAAGAGTAGGTCTCTATGGAGAAGAACGTGCAAGAAACTCCATGGACACTCTTTTAAATCATATTATGTGTTACATATAATGCTTGGTTACAAATTTTCATGTTGCTTCTGTTGTGTAAGCACAATGTAGATAATAAAATAAAAATAAAAAATAATAATAATTAAAGGATACAAACTGAATTAAGCCACTGGCAGCTAAGAGATGACCAGCCTCAACTGACAGCATCCATTCACCAGCATGACGCGTGCATCAGCCCCACTCAGCTCAACCATTTTTAAGGGAACCGAATGACCCAATAACACGTGCCACCAACAGCGAGACATTAGAGTGAGCATGACAAACTCAACTGCCATGCTCAAATGTCAAAAAAAAAAGATGTAACCTAATAAAAATGCTCCTGCTACATTAAACAATGCTATGGTTTCCAAAAACAAAAATAATAAATGATCACAAGCTTCAATTATGTTTTCAAATTACAAAAATAATAATAAAAATAATGGTACCCAAACTAATCAATACACCCAAGTGGTAGTGGAGCTGGACCAGCTTTGAGCCAGGCATATTTATCTTGAATATAATCCTCCAACTTATAATATGCTTGCCTGCATAGTGTGCGTTTAATACAAGATTTAAATTTCGTTTCATTGAGTTCTAATATTTGGGGATGTATTTTATTATAGCATTTTAAACAGTACCCCATGAAAGAAGAGGCCACTTTAGCCAATCTGAAGCCTGGTTGAACTAATTGGTCCCTATGTCTTGTAACATAGTTATGTCTATCGCCTCTTTTGCTAAAAAGATGAAGATTTTTTCTAACGTACATGATGTTTTCATATATATATTGACAAGGCACCATCATGATGTTAATATCGTTAAACAGTTCCCTTAGAGAATCGCACCGGCGGAGATTGTAAATAGCTCTGATGGCTCTTTTCTGTAGTATAAATATTGATTCGATGTCTGCAGCCCGTCCCCACAAATAGGTTACTGATGGTCTAGGCAAGGATGAATAGATCTAGTCCAGGACCTGGATTCAAGGAGTGTTGAGTGTGATTAACATTCGTAGAATAGGTGACATACTTCGCACAACCATATGGCAATGTGACACCACAAATAATTTTTGCCATCTTGCCGAGCAAAAGTATGGATACTTGGATTTTTTAGACATTTAAATTATTGCTACTGGGTCCTTGGCATTGTTTGTTTAATAATTTACTGCTTAAAAATGATCTCTGCTACATAGCATACCATAAGTAGTTACAAATCTTTAAATCTTCACAAACTTAAGATATTCACATTTTATGTGTGCACTTTTTTGGGCAGTGACATTTATCAGCCATTATATCAGTAGTTTAATGTAAGTTCTCTCAAAATCTCGCATTTAGGTCCAGACCCAGGTGCACCAGCTTTGATAGGGCTTCCGGCGATCCAGCGGCCAGGCCTCGCGCCCGCCACCGCTCTCCGCCAACAGGAGCTGCTGAAGGCCGCAGCGCCCGCTGAGCCGCCACCACCACGCGACCCCCCGCCAGAGTTCGAGTTCATCGCAGACCCACCATCCATCTCCGCGCTCGAGCTCGACATCGTCAAACTCACTGCTCAATTTGTGGCACGAAATGGACGACAGTTCCTCACAGACTTGATGAAGAAGGAGGAGAGAAACCACCAGTTTGACTTCCTTCGTCCACAACACTCACTGTTCCAATACTTCACGCGGCTTCTAGAACAGTACACAAAAGTACTCTTGCCTCCGAAGGAGTTAGTTTCGAAGCTTGGTGCCGAAGTTCGTAGCGGTGTGTTAGAACAAGCTCGTAGTAGAGCTGCTTGGCACTCACACCAGGCGCGTCGTAAGGCCGCTGATGAAGCGAAGATCGAGAAGGAACGTCTAGCATATGCGTCCATTGACTGGCATGACTTCGTCGTCGTCGAAACTGTGGATTACCCAGCTGGGGAGCCTGGAGACTTCCCACCTCCCACAACTCCTCTCGAAGTCGGAGCGCGAGTGTTAGCTCAGGAGAGAGGAGAAGATATTACACACGGAAATGACGATGACGACACAGAGATGCAGTTGGAATCTGAGTCTGAATCGGAGTCAGACGATGAACTAGCTGAGATGGAGGACCGCACGCATCAGCAACAGCGACCAGACGACAACCGCGTTCAAGATATGGAAGAAGACAGCTCATCATCAGACGATGAAGGTCCTCCAGACTCAGGTCCACGAGCACCTGGCGACGAGGCTCCCTTACCGCCACGTCCAGATCGCGTGGTTGTCAAGAAATACGATCCGAAACGCGCCAGACCCCAGCCTACTCCCGCGTCAGAAGAATGGCTGGTGTCGCCCATCACTGGAGAGAAGATCCCGGCGAACAAGGTGGCGGATCACGTGCGCATCGGGCTGCTGGACCCGCGCTGGCTCGAGCAGAGAGACCGCGCTGCGGCAGAGCGCACGGATAGGGACGAGGCGCTCGCTCCCGGCGCTGCTATTGAGGCTTCGCTTAAACAGGTTCGTTTAACTTCTAACATTTTAACTGTTAAATAATGCCGGCATTAGGACTTCTCTTATAAATATATGTATAATATTGACAATAGGCTATAACAATTTTTTTTTTTAATTAGTTTTATCATATAAGGATTGGAATGACGTGTTATTGATTATTCGGATTCTGATTATTAATTTTAGTAAATCAATAATTGAAAAAAAAAAAATGATAAAAATAGGTTCCTTCATTGTTATCATACAGCCATATTTTGGAACTGTTCATATTCTTATTCCGTAGCTCGCCGAACGTCGTACGGATATCTTCGGTGTGGGCGACGAAGAGACGGCCATCGGTAAGAAGATCGGCGAGGAAGAGAGGAGACGCGACGACCGCGTGACGTGGGATGGACACACTTCCAGCGTGGAGGCCGCCACCAGGGCTGCGCGCGCGCACATCACGCTCGAGGACCAGATACAGCAGATACACAAGGTAATGTCACGCTAACTTTAATGCTAAGAACCGGTTTTTCATTGCCAACTCAAAACAATCGCTTAGACAGAGAATTGGGTGATATCAGACTGTTGTCTGAAGTTTCCAGAGTGTATTTTGAGAAAACACGATGGATCGTTGTCACGGCAATTTTGTAAAGGCAAAGAAATTCATTGTTAATCATTGTTTAACACCAATTTCAGTAGATGGAAAGTTAATCAAATTATAAGCCATTTAAAGCATATCATGAACTTTCAGCAATTGGTTGAGGATGGTATACTAGCTTCTACTAGCGGCTTCGTCCGCGTGAATGTTGGCTAAATATTGCGGATGCGAAACCAGATAAAAGTAGCCTATGTCCTTTGATTACTCCAAATTTCATTGAAATCGGTCTTGTAGTTTAACTGCAAAAAGATTGCTTTGATCATACATCGCCATGTTCAATAACACAGGTCAAGGGCTTACTACCCGACGAAGAAAAAGAGAAGATAGGTCCGAAACCCGTGGGCACTGTGGGCCCGTCGCGCGCGGCCCCGGCCCGGGCGGCGCCGGCGCCCCCGCCCCGCCCGCCCGCGCCGCCCGCCCCCGCTCCCCCCGCGCCGGTGCTGCTGCAGCCGCTGCCGTCGCTGATGGTGCTGCCGCCCATGGCGCCGCGCCCGCCGCTCATCCCCACGCCCGTGGGAGCCGTCACTGCCGTCGGAGCTGTGGGGGCCGTAGGTTAGTATTACTTTGCCAACTTTTAAAAACTGGGTTTTAATAACTTTGATATTTATTTCAATGTATAATTTAAAGATATCCAGACTTATCGTGTTGTACAATTTGCGTCCAAGCTTTCCATTGCATATAGCGTAGCGCGTTGCTATTTTAATACAAATGAAAACCGCTCAGTTACCTATTTCTGAACCTAATTTAGAGCAGAAAACTTAGCATGTATTTTATTCTAATCATGGCCATACCCAAACAAACGATTCCCTTTTAACTTTTCAGTCACTGGCGCCACATTCAAACTAGAGGAAGTTTGAAATTGGCGCCCATTTCTCACTTTAACCGTTTTTGTCACACCGCACATCCATTTCAACATTCTCATCTCCGTTACATACAATCTTTTTTTGACCATCTGTTTCACAGCCCAACATTCTGATCTATACAGGGTTATTTGTAAAACACTCTCAGAACTATGTTACTGTAATAAAAAACCATTTAGTTCATCAGTTCATCAGTTTTTCATTTAAAAATGAAAATATTTCAATTGAATGTTCCAAATATTACGAAGTCTATGCAAAGCAAGCGATAGTACAATAGCGGAGGGAAGCGGGGATCGTGCGCGGGAGACGTGGGAGGGTACAGCAAAATACAAAGTTGAAATGTGTTACACAGAACAACGAAATTTTGAAGGTTTATTTTTGGTAAATAAATTATGTTTTGTAAAAAGTCATAGAACAAAAGTTGTTGTTTAGGACGTTAGTAATACAGTCTTGCAAGGTTGTTAGTGTTTTACAAATAACCCGGTATATGTAGTATGACAAGCCTTATCACAAACATGTAAATTTTATTCTTCAAATTTACGGGCATATTTACCTATGTGAATCATAAGTTGTTCCAGTAACTTGTTGCCATTCCATCCATTTTAAGTTGATCCGATGTGTGGCGTCTCATCTCACTCGTCGTCGTCACCTTTTATCCTAACTAGTTAATATTCATTTCGTCATCAAAATTCATCTCTTTCTCAAAATAAAAAACAAATGCGAGTCGGACTCACACACGAAGGGTTGCGTACTTATTATCTATAAAAAGGGGAAAAAATTCACGTTTTATCCTTTGTGTACAGAACCCTAAAAATGTATAAAATTCCAGGTGCGGTAGCAGCAGCCGGGTTCCCGTTCGGCGCAGTGGGCGTGGAGGAGGACGAGGGCCCCGCCGCCAAGCGCGCGCGCACCGAGGACGCGCTGGAGCCCGAGCTGGCGTGGCTCGCGAGGCACCCGGGGCCCGTGCCCATACAGGTCAGTCATGACGACCTAAAATGCTAAAACTGCTCATTTTGTAGTAGTTTTTCAAATATTTAGTGTTTTAGAATTTTCAGTCCGCCAACCAGTCATATGGATACCAAATGGTAAAGTGTCACCTACAATTGATTAGTGTAGGTGTCTCTATACTCCAACAGGTAAAATTACACACCACATGGTCGTTTGGAACACTTCACAATATTCACTGTGCAATAGAAAAAAAAAATTGTAAAGGCACATTTTATCGTATCAGCCACATTAAAAATCTGCGAGTTTCATCAGTCATTTATCACAATAATTTATGACTTATTATTTAAACTTATTATTTTTAAGTATGTTGAAAACCGTTGTTTGATACACATGGAAATTGTCGTTGCAGCTTTTTGGCTCTAAAACATCTTTGCCTTCAGTTCGATCGTGTATTCCGCGTCGACGGCTACGACAAAGTTTGGCTATTTATGTTAAAATGTAGTAGCCCTTGTTAAATGCTGGTTCTCCCGTAGGTGGCGCTGCCGCTGGTACCGGAGCGCGTGGAGTGGCGCCTGGACGGGCGCGCGCTGGCGCTGAGCGTGGCGCTGAGCTCGTCCGTGGCCGACCTCAAGAACATCCTGCAGCGCTCCACCAACATGCCCACCGCCAAGCAGAAGCTGCACTACGAGGTAGCCCTTACATCATTACATAGGAGCGCTTGGAGTGGCGCCTGGACGGGTTTTCTAACTTCTATTTTTATGTTGTGTTTTTTACCTGGGACGGACCAGTAAAACGCAAAGTCGGCAGACCAAGAAGGATTGGCTTGGATACTAAGTCCTTTAAGCCATGTTTTCGTATAAATAGTTAATTTGTTTATCATTAGAAAATGGATGTACACATTCTAATGTCTTTGTAGTGTTTGGCAGCAAATGTATCGAGTCAACCTTCTCCACAAAGTTCGCTGAGGTAGTCAACACTACAATAAAATTCTCAGCTCTATTTTACCGAGATCGTGCCTGTTTCAATGATTCCACACACTTAGCAGATACTTGAGATACTAAACTACACCAAATTTTACATCACAATGTCCTCATCATCTTCCTGCCCTAGTCCCGTTTTATTTGGGGTCGGCGCATCACAATGTCCTATGAACGAATAATTAAAACAAACACTGAACTTCACTCGAAAACATCTCGTTAAAAAACTCGTTTTCTAGGGTCTCGTGTCCTGAACCGGACCACCGACGCTGCCATCATCCTGACCGGATGAATTACATATAATTTTTGAAACAATAAAAAAAAACATGAGTCAACTACCCATCATCATCTTTCTGCCCTAGTCCCGTTTTATTTGGGGTCGGCGCAACATGTTTTTTTCTTCCATTCTGTCCTGTCACTCGTCACGCTATCACTAACTCCCTTTTCTTCTATATCGCTTCTCACACAATCCATCCATCTTTTCTTTGGCCTCCCTCTCCCCCTCCATCCATCCACATGTAAACTCATAACTTTTTTTAGCAATACGCGTTTCGTCCCTCCTTTTCACATGACCATACCCAGACAAACGATTCCCTTTCAACTTTTCAGTCACTGGCGCCACTTTCAAACTTCTCCGAATGTACTCATTTCTCACTTTATCCATTCTCGTCACACCACACATCCATCTTAACATTCTCATCTTTTTTCATCCGTCTTTTGAGTCAATTACCCAATTGTAAAATTTTTCTCGTGGGTACTAAATTTTTCTAGTAGGTTCTACATTTTCGCTAGATACTGTCCATTTACTTCAGACCATCCTTTGTAAAGGTAACTACTATCTAAACTAACACACTGATTATATGTTTCAGGGCCTTTTCTTCAAGGATACGAACACTTTGGCATACTACAACGTGCCGCCCGGCGCCGTCTTACATCTGCAAGTCAAGGAGCGCGGTGGACGCAAAAAGTAGATTCATTCCTACCGCAAATAGCTTGCGCACTTTTGATCGATTTCAATATAGTGTATATCTTAAAAACACATATTCAAGACATTTTTAAATGTTTTCTTGTTTTGATGTAAAAGCATGTATGTGTTGAAATAGTCGAATGTATGACAATTAATGAAATAAATATGTATGACATACGTGGTGCTTTTCTTATTGCTTTCTTTGTAAGGATACTCCCAGGCGTCCCATATAATGATTTACATTATAAATGCGATTACTCAATACTAACATTATACATGCGAAAAAGACAGTTTTTTATCTCTTCATATCTTAACGGCTGAAACTTGGAACACGGGTACACATGTCCTGGAATAAGATTTAGGATATTGATCCTGGGAGTCTGTTCCATTTAAATAAATCTCGACATTCATGCGGGTGAAACCGCTGGCAGAAGCTAGTATTTTATGTTTTAAAATGTAAAAAAAGGGGGTTTTGTAGGTGTAGAAAACACCCAATAACCGTCCTCGGTCATAGCTAGACCGTCTGTCGTAACAAGAGGCGCCCTCATGCGGTGTGTGCACCCAGACAGCAGTATTATAGCCTGCTCTTTCTCACACTGTGGCCCCAACTAGACTGTCGTAACAAGAGGCGCCCCCATGCGGTGTGTGCACCCAGACAACAGTATTATAGCCTTCTCTTTCTCACACTGTGGCCCCAACTAGACTGTCGTAGCAAGAGGCGCCCCCATGCGGTGTGTGCACCCTGACAACAGTGTCATACCCTTCTCTTTCACACACTGTGGCCCCAGCCAGACTGTCGTAGCAAGAGGCGCCCCCATGCGGTGTGTACACCCAGACAACAGTTTTATAGCCTTCTCTTTCACACACTGTGGCCCCAGCCAGACTGTCGTAGCAAGAGGCGCCCCCATGCGGTGTGTGCACCCAGACAACAGTTTTATAGCCTTCTCTTTCTCACACTGTGGCCCCAATTAGACTGTCGTAGCAAGAGGCGCCCCAATGCGGTGTGTGCACCCAGACAACAGTTTTATAGCCTTCTCTTTCACACACTGTGGCCCCAGCCAGACTGTCGTAGCAAGAGGCGCCCCCATGCGGTGTGTGCACCCAGACAACAGTTTTATAGCCTTCTCTTTCTCACACTGTGGCCCCAATTAGGCTGTCGTAGCAAGAGGCGCCCCAATGCGGTGTGTGCACCCAGACAACAGTTTTATAGCCTTCTCTTTCTCACACTGGCCCCAACTATACTGTCGTAGCAAGAGGCGCCCCCATGCGGTGTGTGCACCCAGACAACAGTTTTATAGCCTTCTCTTTCTCACACTGGCCCCAACTATACTGTCGTAGCAAGAGGCGCCCCCATGCGGTGTGTGCACCCAGACAACAGTGTTATAGCCTTCTCTTTCACACACTGTGGCCCTAGCCAGACTGTCGTAGCAAGAGGCGCCCCCATGCGGTGTGTGCACCCAGACAACAGTTTTATAGCCTTCTCTTTCACACACTGTGGCCCCAGCCAGACTGTCGTAGCAAGAGGCGCCCCCATGCGGTGTGTGCACCCAGACAACAGTTTTATAGCCTTCTCTTTCTCACACTGGCCCCAACTATACTGTCGTAGCAAGAGGCGCCCCCATGCGGTGTGTGCACCCAGACAACAGTGTTATAGCCTTCTCTCCTTCACACACTATGGCCCCAACTAGACTCTCGTAGCAAGAGGCGACCCCATGCGGTGTGCACACCCAGACAACAGTGTTATAGCCTTCTCTTTCACACACTGTGGCCCCAACCAGACTGTCGTAGCAAGAGGCGCCCCCATGCGGTGTGTGCACCCAGACAACAGTGTTATAGCCTTCTCTCCTTCACACACTATGGCCCCAACTAGACTCTCGTAGCAAGAGGCGACCCCATGCGGTGTGCACACCCAGACAACAGTGTTATAGCCTTCTCTTTCACACACTGTGGCCCCAACCAGACTGTCGTAGCAAGAGGCGCCCCCATGCGGTGTGTGCACTGTTGGAATCCCAACACTAAAATTATTTTATCAGTCGAGTCGATTCATGCGCACATCACTACAACTCGACGCGTGGCGATATATTCGCGCCCTTTCGTTAGTTGCCATCATCTGCTTCTACGCTCCACACCTAACGACCAGTAGCAAACGGATCAATATATCCACTGTGTTTCTATAAACTGTGTCCGCTAAATAAATATTTTTAAATTGAAGTCAGAAGCAGTTTTGGTACTCAACATCCTCACCCAAACATGCACCCTGACAACAGTGTTATAGCCTTCTCTTTCACACACTGTGGCCCCAGCTAGACTGCCGGAGCAAGAGGCGCCCCCATGCGATATAGTCTCTATACTGCATAGGTGTGTTCACAGGTAGGCACCGAACACCTGTTGAGACTAGTTTGCATCGATGACAGTTTGAGCATCGTTAATGCTTCGAAAAGGCAGTAGGCAATCGATACAAAAAATCGTCGGGGGCGACCTCCTTTAACCTCTCGTGTGCCTTAATTAGAGACACAATTAAAAAGCCATTGTGTCTCGCGTGGATCCACGTTTAGACATACAACAGGTTAAACGTAATGGGCAAAATTATGTATTTCATACACCTACCGAGGCTTTCGTGGAACGAAGAGATGATGTTCTTGTGTTATAAAATAAAAACAAGTACATTTCTAGCAAACATTTATTATAAAAATGTATAAAAAATAACAAAAAATACAATATAATAACAAAAAGCTCTCCATCGTTTTTAAACAGTTAATTGCAATTATTTATTTTAAGCAGATCATGTAAGTTTTAAGTTACACATTGCCCATTCATAAAAACAAAAGTTTTACATGAAAATTATTAAAAAATTATTTCCAAAATTTTATGCATTATGCTTACGAATAAAAAAAATAATGGAATGTATTGGATATTGCACAGAAAAGCACCATGAGATTGTCAAGTAAATATTCAAATAAAATGTCTTTAAAAATAAATGCTTAAAACTATGATCACATGACATCAGATTCTGGAACGATTAAATAACAAAATTTAACAATTAAAGATAGAACTACACTGCGCACACGTGTGCCACGTACGTCGGTCTCCATACATTTTATGTGGCAGCTAGTCTTTTAGAGCTACATTAGATCCACGCCACACAACTCGCCGATACGTACAAATCAGGTTTTGGTTCCGCTTCAGGTGGACCACGTGTATGTCTAGTGTAGTTCTCGCTTTACTCTTATAACAAGTACATAATAAATTCCGTATATGAATAAAATGGAATGTTCTACTAATTATTGCGAGAATTAAGCGTTACGTGCTCGATTTAAGCTTAAAATCAAAGACTATACTTAAAGTGAAATGCTTTATCTCTGGAGTGTTAATATCAATTCAAAAATTATGTCATTATAAAATGTTGGCTTCAAGACTTATCCTACCCGTTCTACATCACTTCTAATAAGCTCGTTTAGTTTAAATGGTTGCTATGAAAAAGATCACTGTCTACTGTTTCATTTTTTCAAGGATGGAGGCCCATTTATACCTTCTAATTGAAATATATTATGAAATATACTATATAACAAATTAGGTATACAAAATGATATGTGTTACACTCTTGCGCTCATATAAAACCAGGAAATCAAATCTCTCAAAACGGTGGAATTTCGACCAAATTTGCAAGCAATTACGAGAATAACAGAAACAATTAATGAATACATATGTTCCAAAATAATAAACTGCGCGATTAACCTTTTTTTTCCTAATTTTTAGGGCCAGAAAACCCCTCATGAACCTCCATTTTTAACAAAATAAATTCACTTATTCATTCTGAAGCATTTTTGCTATTTTTATTTTCATGCACGAAATGTATCGACCAGACTTCCAATTGACTTGTAAGTACTTCTGACTTAAATATAATATTATTTTAATAACAGCGAGGATATGGAAGCGTCGCTGTGAAAAAAAAAATTGATTACCTTTACTTAAATATATAGCTTGATAAAATGATTCATAAATCTGTTATTGCTTTTTAACTACACGCCCTAAAAGGCAGGATAGCCAGGCAGTGATTAGCACCAAGTTAAGTTAATTGCACATGTATAAGATGTGATATGTCGTTACTATTATGTAAGTGTGATTGAGATAGAATTCTAGCCGAGCTTAGGAATGGTTTCAATGATCTGTCTGTAGCGAGCCAACATCGGTGGGTAGATCTTGTCGTGGTCGGGGTAAGGAGTCGCCACTGGAGACACATTCAGTTCTGAACCTGGATATGAAAACATAAGACATGATGGTACACCAAAAATGATGCAATATGGTAAAAGTTTATCACATAGCTGCCATTTAAAAAATTTATCAGATAAACAGTAAGCAAATTTGCTTTTATTATAATAATATAAAACGACATTTTTTCTACACGTTACTGTCTAGCTCCACAGTTATTAAACCTGGGATTAACTTCAGAATTGTAGCGACATCTATAGCACCACACAGGAACTAAAAATCTAAAATCTTGCATCTTGACTAAGGGTCAGCGTACACGAAGAGCAGAGAATTTTCTGAGACTACAGAAAATTGAATTTTATGACTATACCATACATTGCAAAAATAAAATGCATCTTGGATGCTCGAGCATCATCTTTGGACGTGTATTTAATTTTGAAATGTATGGTAAACTCATAAGATTTATTTTTACGTTGTCTTAGAAAATGCTCTGCTCTTTTTTTGGTGTGCGCTGTTTGACTTTTAAGCGGTATATGTAAGATATGTTCAAATACCTGTTAGCGCGGTACCGCTGGCGACACTCCACACTTCAGCGGCGCGGATCGCTGCCCCTAATAACGCCGCATTAGCGTGTTGGTCCTGTGACAAAACAAGATTTTTGTTCACCCCTTTTACCACTTACGTCGGATTAATCAAGCAAGTATTCAGAAACCAAAAACGTTTATTACGAATAAACTACTTACGGGTACTTTTAAATGGTCAAAATATTAGTCTGACAAAAAAGTGCGTGCAAGAAACTCCTCCATTTAGCTTCACTTTTCTTGGATTGACCGACATTTGACTATTCAAAAGTGCTTGCAAATGGTCTATTTGAAATAAATGTTTTTGATTTGAAGGGTTAAGGCGTTTGCGTAGCTTTTTGTGCTTAGTTGTACCATGATTCAAATCGACTGTGCTAGCTAGAGACAGCTATAATAGTGTGCATAGAACCTGAACCTGTGTGTACCTGTGAATGATTTTTTATATGGGTCATAATGTTACCTGAAATAAATTAATTTTAATTAAATTATAGAATGGTTACCTGTACGTATACAGGTGTGTCGAACACATCAGCAAATATCTGCAGTAGCTCCTTGTTCACCGAAGCACCGCCCGTCGCTATCAGGCGGGACGATTTGTCTGAAATTTACAAATATATTTTATTATCTAGGAGTTTTTAGGTGTGATTTGTAATTAATAGAACAATCACAGTCAAGGACGAAACAATATTTTAGTATCTGTTAACTTGTTATGTAAAAAAAATATACGACATGTTATGTCGACATGTTAAAATGTAACATGGTACGACACGAATTCGAAAAAAAATCTGTATCGGTTTCGGCCTCAGCGGTTGGATGGTACCGAAACAGAAACTAAGCCGAAACTCGTGTTTTATGGCCGAAACTGCGCCAAAACCAAAAATTTGGTCGTATGCTTATGTACATCACTAACAGCCGGTTTCTTCATCTAAAGTAACAGCCAAAGTAACGTCATAAAGTAAAAGTAACGGTCAAATTCATTTCTTCACAATTTTAACTGTTGGTTTAACTGTTACTTTTGCCTTTAACTTTTATTAGCCATATTTGGAAACATCCAACTTGTAAATAGTTGAACGATTTAGATAAAACACCATCAACATCGCTAGAAAACCATGATAATAACAAAATGTTTAGGTTTATTCGATTTATTTAAAGTTAGTTTTCAGGGTACCTTACCGAGTTCACTACAAAGATAAGAAAAAATTTACCGATCGTCACAAATACGAATTTCAAAATATCGAAATTCGGTATAAAATATTTTGGAATATATGGGTGTACTTTGCCCCACAATGCGTCGATTCTATTGAATCCAAAGACAATTATATAAAAGCCCTTTATCTTTGGATTCAAGAGTTTTTATTTAAAGTCAAACAATCAGGCAGGGCACATTGCTCACAGAATAGTCAATGGGGCAGATATGTTCTGGACCGCCCGTCAGAAACCGGAGCTTTAGAAAGCTTCCTACAAAGTGGGCAGGTGACCGTGGGGGGCCGCGAGCTTATCGTAGCGTGGACTAATTTAGAAGTGGACGAAGGCACATCAGCGAGGCCTTTTTCTTTCCAACAGTGGACATCATCATCACATCTTTCAGCTGAAATGATGTGATGAAACACATCTTTGTACCACCTGGATCTAAAATGTTGCTTGATAAATTGGTTTCCTGTTATTCAAAGGAAAGAAAATACATCTTCAAAAGTCATCTGAGTATTCTTACCAAGTTTGAAGCCCATATCCTCAGCATGTGCTCTCCTGGCGAGTGCCTGCCCCTCCAGCAGCGCGCGAGCCTCGAACTGCGGCGCCACGCGCTCGGCCGCGCGCCCGCCCGCGTCCAGCAGCCAGCGCCCCGCGGGGGCGCGTGGGACTATCTCTGCTGTGTCATAGTAGATACCTAGCGAGAGCGAAATCAAACCTATGAGTTCAAAGGTACGTAGGTGTGATTGAGTACGTAAAAGTCACACTCCCTCTCAATCCATTTCTCACTTCAGAAAAAAGGGGCCTTTCTATAATTTTATTACTAAAGTTAACAGTTTTCCAATGCGAGAGACGATGGCACACATGGCCGGCGACATCATACCTAGTTTTTCGTAGATAGAATCGTGATGCTTTTATACTTCATAATACGACTTCAAAATAATTGAGAATTTGGTGGTTAAATGGCTAGAACCACTTAGTTGTTATATTTTGGGAAATACTCAAAGTACGGAATTGTTGTACTTTCATTTGGTACAAGCAAGATAAACTATTCCACACCACAACTCCTGAGAGCCAGAATGAACGGTAACGACCATGAGAAAAGTGCGGAGAAACAATTTAACCATTTTGGATTCACGCAACAAACAATTATAGAAAGTTGTAGGAGTAGAAGAGAGGAGTTGAGTCGTAGAGTTGTTTTTTGTTTTTTATTGTTCTTTCGACTGCAAGTATTTTATTTTTTGTATGTTAACTAATTCCTCAGTAAATAATTGTTTTTTGTTGCTAAATTATGCAAGGTAGCGGTACCCCCTCCTATGGAAATGATCTGACGTTGAAGCTGGAATGTAAGCATCGGAATTCCGTAATATATCAATATATCCTAACCGTGTTAGGGCTAATTAGAATTAAAACTAAAACAACAAAATTAGAAAACCGACTTCCGAAATTAAAGTTATTTTGCACTTTTTCCTTATATTGAAGTCGGCTCGCCCGCAAGCCGACCGCAGCGTACTTGAGATGATTGATTTGTTCTGAATTGTAAGTTGTTTTCATCCAAGTTATAAACGACTTTGTAATATTTATAACCAATTTCAAAAAAGGAGGAGGTTCTTAAGTCGCAGGTTCTTAAGGTCTGCAAATGTAAACCGATTTTGCTGTGGGCTACCACAACTAAATAGCGTTGTTTTTTTCCAAAAAGAAAAGAAGATACAATATTCCCTATCCACAAGAACTCTATGAACTCTGAAGTGTCGTGATGGCCCAGTGGTTAAGGCACCCGCTTCTCATGCATGAGGTTGCAGGTTCGAAACCGGGCCAGTAGCAATGTGAGTATTTCATATGTACTTTTCTAAGTCATTTGCCTAGTAAGTTGATTATGGAGGTCTAATAGGCAGTCAAACACGGGTCTTCAGCCGTCTCCGATAATGCTAGAAGCCGATCCCAAGCTAGTTGGGGAAAGGTTTGGGAATGATGAATACCAAAAACATCGACTTATGTATTTGTATGTATTTCCTTATGACTCACCCATATAACCCATGTTCCCTCTCACAGTGGCAGTGAGCAGATCGTTGAAGGCATCCCAACTATGTCCCGCCAGTCTGTCGCGGTGGTTCTGTCTCGTCAGGGAGCCGTTAGCGAAGCACAGGAGCGCCATGTAGGGCGCGTCGGGGGTGGGGCCCACGAGCACGTGGCCTGCGGGCGGGGCCGCGGGGGCCTGCAGCCCGAGCAGCAGCGTGTCGCTGGTGCCCAGAGACAAACCTACCCAGCCCGAGCGCAGGCGGAGACCTGAGATAATGTCAGCAGTGTCAGTTAGATCGATTTCTTGAAGTGGTAATGTGTTGAATTGTCACATCACACATCGATGGATTCTACATATCGTCAGTGCACTAGATAAAACACATATTGCTAAAAGAGTTATGAGTGGATGGATTAAAGGAGAGGGAGGTCAAAGAAAAGATTGTGTGAGGATTGATATGAAAGAAAAGGGAGTTAGCGATAGCATGACGAGTGACAGGACAGAATAGAAGAAAAAGTTGCGTCTATCCCCAATAACACGGGACAAGGGTAATAAGATGATAATTTTAAATTTTTTAACATTTCAATTAATCACACTGGTGTTATAAAGGCTAAAGTTAGAGTTTGTCTGTGTGTATGTTTGTTACTTCTTTACGCTCAAATGGCCGAATGGGTTTGGATGAAAATTGGTACACGGGTGGACCTTGTCCTAGAATAACACATGACATAAGATACTTTTATCCCGGGAGTAAGTTCCCTTGGGATAATTAAATATTTAATTTGAGAAAACAAAAAGCTAGAAATACTTCTTCCAAACATGGAAGGTGTGGGGTACGTGTAAGTGAGATGGGTGTGTGGTATGATGTAGGTGATTAGCAGATACGAGTAAGTATATTTTAATGTGTGGTACCTCGATGATGGAACCTTAGGAGGTGATGTAGACATCGTTTTCTACGATTAACAATTCTTAAAAAAAACAACTTTCTTCTATTTGACTAGAACTCAAGTGTGAGTTATTCCTATCTGAAAGTATTGACAAAAATCTGACTTATTCAAAATTTAATGCAATAGCTCCTGCAATCAAAATTATCGACAAAAGTTCACTTCGCCTCCTTGGGTCTCCAATTTTTGAGGATTCCTTTCCCAGTTTTGTGGAGGAAAAAATTAAAAAATTTCAATGATGTTTCGGAAAGATTGCTCGAAATTAATATGCATTCGGCCATTACCCTAATCCGTTATTGTTGTTTCGGTCCTAAATTAATATATTTCCTTCGTGCTTCCCACTTATGGAAGCACCCTCACGTTTTGGAAAAAATGGACCATATTACCCGACACACCCTAACTTTAATTTTAAATATGACCTTGGACGATCGAATTTGGGCCCAAGTTACTCTTCCCATCCGTATGGGAGGCCTCGGCGTCCGCAAAATTACAAGTATTAGTTTACATTCATATCTTCGGTCCACAGCACTGATAAATTAATCAGGAACATCCTAACTTCCACACTGATTCCTTTAGAAGTGCTGTGTTTCACCGAGGCTATGGATACCTGGAGAATCGCTTGCACGAATACAAATCCACCTAACAACCCAACTTCCCAAAGACGGTGGGATGAGCCGCTCTGCAAAGTAGTTCAGGAAAACCTAATCGTAACATCTGCTACTGCTGCGGAGCGTGCGCGCCTGCTGGCTGTGGAAAATTGGGAGTCAGGTCTTTGGCTTCACGCACTGCCGTCGTCGAAAATTGGCACCTTGTTCGACAATACTACTTTCCGCTTAGCTGTTGCCCTACGTCTAGGTGCTACTTGTTGTTCTCCTCATCGCTGCCACTGTGGCGAAGTTGTCAACAGCCTCGGTCACCACGGCCTGTCATGCAGTCGAAGTGCAGGACGCATAGCGCGGCACGCGAATATTAACGACATTATCCGACGTGCCTTTGTCACCGTCGGCGTTCCGGCTGTTTTGGAACCTCATGGCCTGGCACGCGACGATGGTAAGAGACCAGACGGTATGTCTTTATTTCCTTGGAAGATGGGTAGGCCTTTAGTGTGGGACGCTACCTGTGTCGATACTCTTGCGCCATCCCATCTTCCTAGCTCATCGTGCTGTGCTGGTGCTGCCGCGGCGGCTGCAGAGAGCCTCAAGCGGCGGAAATATAACAGCCTCGTCGGCAGTTATATTTTTGAGCCGTTTGGGGTTGAAACTCTCGGGCCGTGGGGTCCGAGTGCTCATATGCTTTTTAAAGAATTATCAAAACGCTTAGTTGACGCTTCGCGTGACCCAAGGGCTGGCTTCTACCTCGGTCAGAGAATAAGCATTGCCATACAACGTGGCAATGCCGCCAGCCTTTTGAGCACACTTCCAGTCGACAGCGATGCGGAGGAGTTTTATGACGTCATATTTAGCTAGGCATTTAGTGTATATATTATTTTTAATTATTTAAGTTTATTTTCTTGTTTAATTATTGTTAACTAATCTATAATAAATATTTTGCTTGAATAAACTAAAAAAAAGTATTTTAATAATAGTACAATGATTTAACATTATAGAAAATTCCCAAGTCATTTGACTTATTAGACAGACTATATGTATTTGTGTACCAAACATAGCGTAATCCGTTCAATGGTTAAAGCAGTCTGTTGATGGATTAGTCATTCTGTAACGGTTATCTTTTATAGTTTGTTCAAAATCAGTAACAGAATGGATTCCAATAGTTTTTTACACCATGTTATATTTTTTATCAAAAATATTTTAAAAGGTCACAAGTTGGAAACCACCGTATATTAAGTACAAAACAGGTCACGGCAGGTCATAGCGGGCATTAGGCGCAAGCGCACAGCTATTTGCGGAAACAAAACAATCTCTCGGTCATTTGGTTGGCCCGGTGACCATGTATTTATGTCGCCAATCAGGTACCATAACTGGCCTATAGCTTTGTGATTATTCATAATACAGTTTTGAAATTTTGTACATAGATTCTTTACATAAAAATACTAGACACGTGTTTCAGGTTTCGCATATTATATACTAAAAATAATGTTGTATAATATAGATTACATAAGCGTTTCGGAATAAACCAAACATATGCAGAGCTCTTACACATCCACTGTATAAAAACTCCATTATATAAAAGTAAACAAGCATGTCAAGATAATATTTCTAACAAATAGGATAAACTTTACATTAAATCGTAGTTATAGATAAGAGCGCCTTATCACGACTGACAGTAAATGCTGATAACGACGCCTTTGATGTATTATCACAAATTGTTATGTATTATAAATAGTAACATCTATTTACTTAACAAATCTTGTACGTTAGTAGATAATTATTTTCCATTCAATGGTTCCACGCAAATCATTTGCATTGCGTTCGACCTTTTCAAGACCCTGAGCAAATTCAAAATAATTAACAAAATAATTTAATTTTAAGGGAATTCAAAAGCACTGAACATAGTCATAACTAGCTGCTTCCAGCGGCTTCGCCCGCTTTCAAATAGGAAATGGTCCCAAGGGGACATACGTCCGAATACATGGTTTACCGTGTGCCAAATTTCATGAAAATCCGTGTAGCTGTTCGAATGTGAATAAGTAACAAACATGCATAGTCACAAACTCGTCTTCCGCTTTTTATAATATTAGTGATGTGAGAAATTATCACTGATAATGTACAAAAAACCCCAATCCAATTATCTCCCTATCAGAAATAATAAAGATTCCTTATAGCATTTATGATGATCTATACCAGAGTACCTCAAAGGGATGTCAGTAGATTGTCGGAGCCAGCTAAACTACTCTCTTTGATATTGTAGCAGATTCTTGTCGAGGCCTTACAATAATTAAGCCGTAATAAACAGAACATAATTATGCCTATGCATATGCCGATAGATGAGAAACACACAGGACTGTTCGCTGTGGTGACACTTAGGACAGACCTATGTCCAGTAGTGGACGTTCACCGGCTCAAATGATGATGATGCCTAAAGTAGGTAGTTAGGTACCACTCGGCACTGGCAATAAACTCTATGTTGGTAATAGTGACGATGAAAAATTGCAATATGAGGTTTCAATCAATACCTGCAAGTGCCGAACAGTTATCCCCAGTGAAAGCGATGATGCGACACTCCGGCTTAAACCCGTAGCGCCCCACGAAGTAGTTACAGATGGGGCCCACCACGGTGGCGCTGGGGACTGGGGTGCCCAGCTTTGTTGAGAGAGTCTCATCACCACATACCTGGGGTATTTAAAGAGTTTCTTAAAACATAAACCAGTAAGTAGTAGTCTGTTTAAGTATGAAGGAAAGTAACAAATATGTTGTAACGATGATATATACTACTGTGTACGGAGCAGTTCCCGGCCAGCGTAAGCGCGGGCTTGCGGGCACCCGAGGGTTGATGGTGCGTTGTGTTTCACGCGCATCTCAAAGAGATGTTAGAGGATTTTTTTTTTTGTATTACTGTATTTACTGTTGTGTGGTACTAAATAAGTTTTATTCCTACTTATACGTTATAAGATTAGTTTCACAGCTAAGACTAGCTTATAAACGTGCATAATCAACCAAGCTCCCAGCTCACCTGCAAACACTTGTCATCCCACTGCATGGTTCTGATATCCAGCAGATTCATCCCCGAGGCATCAGACAGGTCGATAGGCGCTATCTTGCCGACCAGCAGCGAGCACGCAAATGAAGACACCAGCGAGATCCTGCTGGTCGCCTGGTAGACACGCGGCCGCGTGCGGAACATTTTGCGTATCTGGGGGCCGGTGAAACGCTCGTATGCGCGGGAGCCTGTGATTTTTGAAAGTTCCTGAAAGGGAAGAAAATCAGTAGTGTCCGACTGAAACTACTTTTCTCAGATGCTACAGGACTGTTTTGGGTTGAAACCATAACCGAAACTTTCATATCAGGTCATATTTTCGTGGGGGAAAAATAAATTATTCAATCTTTATGAGTCTCTGTTTATTTTTAAATCACATGATATATCACGGCAAACATTACGAAGGCGAAAGTTGAACGGCTAAGTAAACGGGTAAACCATGTCCTAGAACAATACACGGATGCCTTATACCAGGTAATATGTTACCTTGGGATAACTTTCTACTATTACGCGGGAAAAACCGTTAGCTGAAGCTATTTTTATTTGACAGGCCTGTTGGTCTAGTGGTTAGTGACGCTGACTGCTATGCCGGAGGTTGTGGGTTCGATTCCTACCCAGAACAAATGTTTGTGTGATGAGCACGATCATTTGTTCTGTGTCTGGGTGTAATTTATCTATAATATGTATGTATTTAGAAATATATAAGTATGTTTATCAGTTGTCTAGTACCCATAACACAAGCTCTGCTTAGCTTGGGGCTAGACGGCGCTGTGTGATAGTTGTGGAATATTATTATATTATAATTTATACATATTAATCATTCAGTCTTAAATATCTGAGGTACAAAATTACCTTTTACTCAATTAATAAGGTACAACATAACATGCCTGATCGCAGCACGAAACCTGTTGAATTCAGTTTCGGTTTCTGCCATAGTTTCGGCTGGATAGCAGCCGAAACTCAACGTTTGTTCGGACATTAAAAAGCAATTAAGTAACTCTTACAAAAAATAAAACGTTTCTTGATCAATCGAGGAGCTTATTGACTTTTCCATAGTTGAGATTAGTAACTCTTAGTCAAAAATGATATCATAACGAGAGGCTTGTTTTGTTTGTGTTGACGCCAGAGACATCTTCTCGCTAAGGCCGTGGAAACGTTTCAAAAATTTATCATGGTCCTAAAATGCAAAGGGCAACTGAAAGACGCAGGTGGGTTTAACTCTTCTCACTGTAACCTTAGTCTGTAACTGTAAGATTAGTCATTTCATAATTTTCCACATTTTTAGACATTTACGGGTAAACAGAAGTTTAATCCAGGTTTGGTATCTCTAACGACGATTTGAAATTTCAAGTGCAAATATGATACAGTTGACATTAGTTGGATGAATAGTTTCTTTTCTGGACTTACCTCGGCCCCCACAGCTTCCTCCAGCGCCTTACAGTCCATGGTGGTACTAGAATCCATCCACACAGGTGAATCCGTCACAAAAGCGGTCGACAGCTGCGTGTGCAGGAACTCGTCTGGGGACAGCTTGTTAAGTTTTGTTTCTGCATCCTTCGACCACCATACTGACCCGTGTTGCTGGAAAGAAATGGGCACTCACTGGATAAAAATGTGAGAGTGATTATGAGACTCTTTTGAACCATCAGTTTTCTTTGCGCGAATATGATGGCCTCATGGGGCTGAAAATGCCATAGCACAATTACCATATCAAAACTAAAAATAAGAATGTATTGTTGGCATTTGACATACTTCTTACTTTATCAGCTAAAACAGGACTTTTAACTTGTTTCAATTTGTTTCTGTAGATTATTTTTTGAAGTTTTTAATATATGTCATTTTAATTGCAAAATCTAAGCAACATTAGGTTTAGAGTAATAACTGGCATTAGGTGCACGAACACGAAAATTACCTGTCCAGCGCCTGAAACGGCCTCAATGGTAGAGAAGTCGACTCCTGCCACAACAAGGCGGTCCATCACCATGTCGAGAGCCTTCACCCATAGCAGTGGTGGGGCTATCACCTCTCCACGTTCCACGCCTCGCACCACCCCGCCCGCGGTCCTTGGAACAAAGATGGGGAAACAAATAACGAAACTGGCCTGTATAATTTAATTAGGTTAATTTACAATATTTCACAAGATATAGTCAAAAGGAAGTATTTTCTTTAGTGACCGACAATAGGTGCGCGAACGCCGGCGTTCGCTTGGGGTTTAATCAATTAATAATAAAATAATCTCTGTCCAAAGCTATTAAGCACTATATAAAAAAGAATCTAAGTACCTGAATTCTGGCAGGTCAACATCGAATTCAACATCAGCCTCATGCAGCACACTGAAGTCTTCACCAATAACTATGGCTTTTAACTAAAACAAAACACATCAAGTACAAATTCATTACAACTGACTAGTTTCAATTGTTTTTTTTTTTTGCATAATGTCGATGTTAGAGTTTTAGTTTATGAAAGGCACACAAGGTTATCTTTAAAAATAAGTTACTAAGTAAAAAAAAAAATAAGTAAATAAAATATTTTTAAACTTTTAAAACCACTATCATTACATAATTATTATACCTACCTATGACCCACAAAACAGGACGTAGTATGTTACCCTAGCAAATCATCAAGTGTGACTATATTAATAATTAAAATAAATATTAAGAAGGTACCTATATTCTTTTAAAAGTTTAGTTTTTCAAAGCACAATTTTGATCAGACGAGGTTTAACTTTCCAGTCAAATCGAATCCATCAATCAATACCGAGTTTAATATCAAACGTGATTAAACTCAGACCTTATCACCTTGTTTATCAATTTTACAAAAATAATTAATTAAGTATGCGGTTCACCATAAAATTGCGTGCAAGACAGAGAAATTCCAGATAAAGAACAATAAAACTTTAGAGGGCATGTTACTGCCCTCGTCGTCAATGATAAAATTTATTTTTTACTTACCCTTTGGGTGCTAAAATCAAATCCCAAAAAAGTTTTTCTTGAATCCCCAGTCATTTTTTTTTTAATATTTTGACAGCACGGGCGGGCAATGACACAACTCTGCGGTGCGTTCAGGAACGCGATATCGAACTAGCTTTCGTGACTGAATGCCGTTTTGTAAAATTCCAACGCGATTTCACGATATCATTATAGTATTTTATTAGTCTCAGCACACAAATTAATCGCTTTAGTAGGATGCTTGATACAATTCGTTAAATAAGCCCCAGCAAGGTTGCTATTATCTCATTGAAAATAATTACGCAATCCACACTGTCTTTATAATGTGTACCTACTAGGTATTCCTTCATCACACCTAATGATGATTTAATGTTTGCTACTATTAATTGAGACCTTTTCATTACTTACATACATTTTAAATGATGGACGTTACCTATTTCCAATAAATGCAATCTGGTGAATCACTTCATCTCTCATTACTGCAAAAATGAGAGGTTCGTTGGCTGGTGGTAAATATAGGTGGTACCTATGTATATTTACAATTACTAGTATTTAGGTACCTGTAAAAAAAAACGAAATCAAAAGGTCTCATGAAAACATTGTTATCTACTTATATTCTTAATGTGGATAATAAAATTATAATTCGCTAGCCGCTGTTGAATAGCCACTAGAAAATCAGCCAAGCAGATCGACACACAATAAAACAGTTATGTAGCATTGTTAGCCTTTTTAAGTAACGTGCTGGTATGATTCATAGCGTGGAGGCTTACCTCACAGGTAGGTAGAACGGGTTCAGTGACCTATATAGCATCACTAATGACCGCCGCGGGTACACATGCTTAATTGAACAAAGCGCCTAATATTAGCTAATGTAGGTATATTTTTAAAATTACCTGGTCACCTAGTATTATGGTTAGTATTTTCTTTAAAGATGCTCAAGCATTATTAGCGTTTGATGGGAATTTGTATGAAGCGGTCTGTTTGGATGAAATCTTTGTGTATCAAGTATCTATACCGAAGTAGCGTAATCTACTAAACTATTTACTGAATAGTTATTACTACTTTACTCAGTTATTACTATCTAAATTATTTTAACACGTGACACTATGCAATTTCATCAGCGCCTGGTCCTTTTATATCTGCATGTAGTTGTGAGATTTTGCTATCATAACTTCTGCAGGCGTTCATTAGATGCCGCTGAAGTTTATTCGAGAGAGAACAGTCGTATAAGAGATAACCTGCATAATTTATAAAAGAAAACCGGATATATCCTATCAATAATTCTACGATATAACCACTTTCGATTCCTTAGATATTTCGGTCTACATAAGTACACACACACCACATTTTCATATCAATTGATGGGCAAGATAGAATAGAACAAACTTTATTGTACACCAAAAAGTAATACAGCTTATACAAAAACTTAAATTTATGGGTACAATGGCGGTCTTATCGCTAAAAGCGATGTCTTTCAGACAACCTTAGGATGGATTAGAGCTTAAAATAATACAGGGGGTAGACTGTGCTAACTATATAAAACACAATACTTAATTATAAATATATATATACATACATATTGTAATATGTTACACAGTTTAATTAAAAAAAGGGTAGAATAAAAGAGTAAAGTAGGGTTGGTGGAAGAAATTAAATTACGTAGAATCAGTATAGTGTAAGGAAGTGGTTTTTAACCAGATTTTTAAAAGAAACTAGTGACTGGGCTTATTATTATTTCCTATATTTTCCATTTTAACATATCATTTACATTTTTAAATATTTCTTAAAAAAATAATTAAAAGAAAAAAACATTTAAAAATATAAAAAATAGTTGTCCGCCGGTGTCGGGAGCAGGGTCCAAGCTACCGGTGGTTAGGGCTCCAGAGACAGGAACCTCCTCACAATACGAGCCGTATCGAGGAGTACTGCCTTCTGTATCAGGCCCTTGATCCATCCGCGCAACGCCAGCTTCGACAGATGGTCGTCGAAGCTTTTGGCTATTAGGCCATTGACGCTCACGACAATCGGCACAATGACAGCCGAGTCCACATTCCACAAGTCGACAACCTCGTGTGCTAAGTCGAGATATTTGATTTTTTTCTCTTTCTCAGCTTTTACGAGATTCTCGTCATGTGGGATGGTGACATCGACTATCATTGCGCGGCGCGCTAATCGGTCTATCACTACTATATCCGGCTTATTGGCTATAATAGTCCGATCAGTAATGATAGACCGATCCCAGTACAACGTGACATGGTCATTTTCGAGAACTGGGTCGGGCACATACCTGTAATACGGTACCTCTGATTCCATAAGTTTGTATTTCAAAGCAAGTTGCTGGTGAATAATCCTGGCCACTTGGTTGTGTCTGTGCAAGTACTCGCCGTTAGCCAGACGAGAACAACCAGAGATAATGTGTCTAATGGACTCTCCAGGTCGATGGCATGCCCGACACACGTCCACCGTCCCATCCTTCATTATATATCTCCGGTAGTTATTCGTCAAGATGACTTCGTCCATAATTGCACAGATAAAACCTTCAGTTTCCCCGAAGAGGTTGCTGAAACGTAGCCAGGCGACGGACGCTCCAAAATCTACATCAGGCTCATGAAGAGCCCGATAAAAGCGCCCGTGTAGCTCCTTGTTTTTCCATACTTCCCTACGGTCATCAGTTGTAAGTACCACAGGTTTGCGCCAGTTCTCTTTAGCCATGGACAACGGGGTGAGTCCTTTGTCCACTGCGACCACATCTCGGTGCATACCCACATCGGTTTTTTGAAAGTATTCTCTGAGGCTGCACACCTCGCGGTTGTGTAGAGTCTTCGCGTTTAGAAAACCTCGACCTCCACACTTCCGCGGGATGTACAGTCTCATAACCGATGATCGTGGGTGATGCATCCGATTTGCGGTCAGCAGTGTACGGACCCGCCTATCAAGAGCGTCTAGCTCGGTCTGAGTCCATTTGAGTATGCCGAAAGAGTACATTAAGACCGGCATGACCCAACCGTTGAAGGCGCGCACCTTATTACCACCTGACAGAAGGCTGTTTAATACCTTCTTCAGGCGGCCAAAGAAGCGCTCCTTCAACGATTGCTTCATGTCAGTAACGTTAATGCCCAACGCTTCCGACATACCCAAATACTTGTAGGTTTCGGTCGAGGAGAGTGATCTAAGGTGTATGGAATCCGAGAGTTGAATCCCCTCAGATTCCATAATCTCCCCTCGCTTTACATGCATGACTGCACATTTATCCACACCAAATTCCATCCTGATGGCACTACTGAAAGTTTCCGTTACCTTCAGTAGTTCCATCAGTTGCAACTTGTGGGGGGCAATGAGTTTCAGATCATCCATGTAAAGAAGGTGAGATAGAACCTGACCTCCTCTTCTTAACCGATAGCCTAAGCCTGAATCCTCCAGCAATGTGCTTAGAGGATTCAGGGCTAAACAGAACCAAAGTGGACTCAGACTGTCGCCCTGGAATATTCCCCGTTTAATCCATATAGGCTCATCGTCCCCCCGGATCGATCGACACCCTGGATAGCGAAGGACTGTGTTCCATTCCCCCATACATGACTCAAGGAAGGTGCGTAGAGTTGCATCTATTTTATACAACTCCAACACCCTCATGAGCCATGTATGTGGAACAGAATCATAGGCCTTTTTATAATCTATCCAGCATGTCGACAAATCCTTGCGGGATCGACGAACCTGTTGACTTATGGCCATGTCAATGAGGAGTAGCTCCTTAGTACCGCGTGACCCGTTCCTACACCCATTCTGAGAGGCAGACATAATTGAGTTATTTTCAATGTGGTTGTTAATTTTAGTTCTCAGAATGGATGTAAGAAGTTTATAGACCGTAGACAAGCATGTTATTGGTCTATAATTCTTGGGTTCCGCAGTACTACCTGTTTTATGGAGCAGATGGGTAACGCCAGTTGTTAGAAACTGAGGTAGCGACCCAGACTCTAAAGATGACTGGAATTGAGATGCTAGGAGCGCGTGTGAGCTGCTATACCATTTTAACCAGAAGTTTTGCAGTCCGTCCGGTCCTGGAGACTTCCAATTCGGTAACGGACGGACTGCCTTGGCTACATCTATTGGGCTAATGAATACTTTTTCCATTTCTGGTATAGCTTTGCACACGCGCTCGATATCACGCATCCAGCCACCCTCAGTGTGACAGACGGGCACCGACCAAATGCTGCGCCAGAATTCATTCGTGGCGGCAACATCCGGGCGGAGCACGTCAGTCACACTTTGTTCAGGTCGCTCCCAATCTCTGTATACCCATCTCTCATCGCTCTGGAACATGCGATTCTGCGAGTACCGGTCCACTCGTCGCTTATACCGTCGAATACGGTTAGCCCATGCACAAACTTTCTGCTTCAGGAAGTCGATGCGCTCCATGACGTGAGCTAAGTATTCTCGAGGGCTAACTCCAGTCCCCGAGAACGCTCGCCTCACGTAGCGCATCACACGTGGTCGTGTATTGCCCTCCCTGAAGCAGTATAGTTTACCAATGAGTGCTCTGGCCCCATCGATACGCCTCTCAATCCTACATTGCCAGGCAGGGACGGCAGGCTTTGGTCGAGTAGCTCCGTCACAACTTGGTAGTTTAACGTTGGCTAAACGACATGCCGCAATAGCCCCGCAATAGAGGATCGAGTGCGTATCAACGAGGTTTATTATTATTATTATTATATTGCGCAATACAAATATGAATCTAATACAAGATATCCATATCTATCCATACATTAATATAATATTTATTTAAATTAATTCGTAGGTAGTTATAACTTTATAACATAAGTCTTAGTTAAGTTACAATATACCTAATAATAATAAATCCCTTGGGATCGTATACCTACTAACCTTTCCCTTACATTATAATCATCATTTCAGCCCACACATCCACTGTTGGACATAGGCCTCCCCCAAGCGTCGCCACAACGAACGTCCCTGTGCGTCTCGTCGCATCGGAACACCTAGCCCTTATTACACTGCATACGAAACCAAAGGAACTTAAGAAACTATTACTACTATTTTTCTAGCACTTTAGTACATAAGTAACTCACTACTTATAACAATAGCAATATGCTCATGGCAATACGGACGGTGCGGGGATACCGCACGGTTTGCACGTCCTTGCACGCTATATGCACGATTTGTGCGTGGAGATGCAACGTCGCCGGGGAGAAAGGCCGCTGCCGCGACAGGTCACGGCATGGCGGACAGAGTTCCGGCGGGATCTCATAGTGAAATGGCGTCAGCGACTATCGCAACCCCACTGGGTTGCGATAGTCGCTGGGCACGCCACAATTACGGCGGTAAATCCCCTTTTTGAGGCGTGGCTGGAAAGACCTCACGGCTTCCTCACCTTCCGCATGACGCAGGTTCTCACCGAACACGGTAAGTTCGGGAGGTTCCTCTACCGGATTCATGCGGAAGTGACGCCCGGGTGTCGCCACTGTGCGGAACACCCGGAGGACACGGTGGAGCACACAGTCGAGGTGTGCCCTGCTTGGGCGGAGCATCGCCGTGCCAGGCCATGGTCCGGATCGAGGAGGAGTGGCAGGCGGTCGCCTCCTTCTGCGAAGCAGTAATGCTAGCAAAGGAGGAGGCCGACCGCATAAACGCTAGTTAACGGTTAGGCTAGATAACGACGGCGCTCACAGCGCCCTAGCCACCGCCAGGATTCTGAACCCGATTTCCGGCCACCGTAGGCGCGGGCTTGCGAACGCCGTGCAATAGGTAGCTCGCTGTCCGACCGCCCGGTAACTGGCCGGACCGAGCCCAAGTCGTCAACGGCGCGCACTGTTCCCGTGCGCCTCAAGGAGTTGTCAGCAACAGCAGGGGCCCAGCTGGGTCGAAGCCTACTGGGGCCAGGATTAGTTTCGAAAGATAGTTCAGCCCCGGTATGAAGGCACGAAGGAACGGGGTGGGCTTTTTAGTCAGTACGAGTCTGACACTATCTCCCGCTGCGCCCAAGGGCGGAGGATGTCATTTGGATGATTTTACCCACCGACAAAAATAACAATAACAATAATATGATCATTGACTTGTTAGTACGTAATTGCAGTTCTTTTTAAAATTGGAGTCAGCAGAGTTCCAATTGACAGATTAGTTACCTATATCTACTTTTCAGGTACTTAGACTTACTATTTTCTTCAACGATATCTTTGCCAAATGTATACCAATATCCGATTTGGATTCTTTTTTGCATTCTTTTTTTGTTTTAAAGAGTTTGCCAGGTGGTCCCATTTATTTATTGGTGAAGATCATGGAACACTTAAATAAATAATAGGAAATCTTCCAAGATTGCTGCAATTGCATAACTGTATAATATTAACACCATTTCATAACATAAGTTGACGTCACAGGGCGATTCCTGGCCACCGTAGGTGCGGGCTTGCGGACAACGAGCAAAGGGTAACTCCCCGTCCGGTCATCCGGTAAGGACCGAGTACGAGTGTACGGCGCGTAGTGTCCCTCACGTTCTGAATTGAATTGCCAGTAAAACTAAAGGGGCACAGTAGAGCCGATGTACACTAGGGCTATGCCAACATTTGAAAGAGTTACCTCAGAACGGAAAATAGTAAGAAGGAACATATGATAGTTTTATTCAGTAAAAGACTGACACGGCCTCTGGCTCCACCCTAGAGCGGGATGGCCATGATCATAGTGATAATAAGTCCCTTCTTTGAGGATTAGCTGGAGAAGCATCACGGGGTCCTAACCTGCCCGTTAGGTGAAAATGGTGGAACATGGAAGAGTGCCCATGTTTGGGCGGCGCACCACTTATTTTCTGCGGCAGCTAAACGACACAGGTGCAGTTTTAGTCATTAAAAGTCTGACAAGCCCTCGCGCTCCATCCTCGAGCGAGAGAATGTCATCGAATGATTTCCCATCTCAAAAAGACCTTACCGTCATCAGAGAACTTACCCAATATGTATTACCACATAGTTTACTGTGGTATACCACAACTAAAAGAGAAAAATAAAGAAAAAAATAACTTTAATTTCAGAAGACGGTGAAAAAAAACAAATAACTTTTTACAAAAAAAATACAACCAATGCTTCAATGTAAACCAGAGTCCAAAATAACTTTAATTTCGAAACTCAACACCGACATTTTTTAGTTGGTTTTTGAATTGGGTTCTAATTTTTTTTTATGTTGCCATTTCTGGGCGCTGACAACGCATCTATTGTTTATAAATCATTGCTCACAACTACAATGTAGGTTGTACTAGCTTGTAGTTGACCAAAAAGGTGCCACTACCCACACAGGCACAGACCAACACACACAGAGTTCTGTGTGTTTACAAGGGAGGCATGTAACGAAACTAATCGAATGGAAAACCTACACGGGTGGCGAGGCGCGCTTTCGACGGCGATGGCTATATTTATCTGCAGTGACGTAGCTACTAAGAGGCTAAGCGGGGCAGTGCCTCGAGGCTCTCAAGCTTGGGGGGGCCCCTAAAACCTGATTAACAAACCGCTTATTGAATGAACGAAAAATTTGAAGATAAATATTTATGTTGATGGTGAATCAGATAATGTGACCACTACAGTATTGGTTGAAAAGCCTTCTCATGAAGATTCGGTAACTAAGGTTTGAAAGATATCGTGTCGATCATATTAACGACGACCATGTCTCCATATCATAGTGTGCATGTTTATGATAAATCTTCTAATAACTTGGGATTAATATAAATGATAAAGTAGCGTTGCATTTTTTAAATATGTGTAAGTCTAAATTAGGGGCCCCAGTTTCGATTTAGCCCCAGGGTCCTTGGTCACGTAGCTACGCCCCTGTTTATCTGTGGCTCGGCTGCCACCCTACCGGGGCTGCTTGTGCTCGGACGCGCTGGGACGGACGCTTACGCCTTTAAACTTCAAATACACGTCACTTTACGAGCGTTTGATCAAGATATTAGTGGAACGCAGCCTTTCGGTGGCCTTCTTTTTTTAAACTCACTGTCAATATCGTGAGGTTGCGTTAGTGGTGATGGCATCATAAGGAGGGTAGCATTTTGAGGAAGTCTTGAAACGGGAATCTGTAGCGTATATTAATATACTAGCTTCTGCCAGCGGCTTCGCCCACGTAAAAGACGGCTTCTCCATACAAATTTTGGACCCTCGTTTCATCCCCTTAGGAGGTAAATTTCGGAAAATCCGTTCTTAAGCATAGTCTAGTCAAATTAGGTCATTTTTTAATAAAGATTGGAATAAATTCTCTGGAGAGGCAAAAACGTTTCTGATGGTATTGTATGAGTGAAAAATAGAGTATAAAAAAAAAATCATTTGGTACCCATACGGAAGGGGGTGAAAACTGTTTATTGCTCATAACTAACCAGAGAATATAGGTGTGCTCACCGTTTTTTTTTTTGAAGTGAAAACTTCTTTAGCGGCGTTGAGCACTTTTTCTGTAATGGGTATAAAATCTTAAACTCGCGTCAGGACACGTGACCTGATCGAAAAAGCGTAAGACGGATGGAGAGTAGACAGCTATCCCTTATCGCGCGTTGTGAAAGGGGGCTAGACGGAAAAAATTCTCACGAAAAATTGTACCGACACTTTTACTGTCAAAATATAAATCCAAGATGGCGGCTGCAAGAAATTATCAACTTTTTCGTCATGGGTGTCGTTTTCATGGTTTTCGAGGGTGTTGAAACCGATGGTACTGTCAAAATATAAATCCAAGATGGCGGCTGCAAGAAATTATCAAATTTTTCGTCATGGGTGTCGTTTTCATGGTTTTCGAGGGTGTTGAAACCGATAGTACTGTCAAAATGTAAATCCAAGATGGCGGCTGCAAGAAATTATCAAATTTTCCGTCATGGGTGTCGTTTTCATGGTTTTCGAGGGCGTGGAAACCGATGGTACTGTCAAAATGTAAATCCAAGATGGCGGCTGCAAGAAATTATCAACTTTTTCATCATGGGTGTCGTTTTCATGGTTTTCGAGGGTGTTGAAACCGATGGTACTGTCAAAATATAAATCCAAGATGGCGGCTGCAAGAAATTATCAACTTTTTCGTCATGGGTGTCTTTTTCATGGTTTTCGAGGGTGTTGAAACCGATGGTACTGTCAAAATGTAAATCCAAGATGGCGGCTGCAAGAAATTATCAACTTTTTCGTCATGGGTGTCGTTTTCATGGTTTTCGAGGGTGTTGAAACCGATGGTACTGTAAAAATATAAATCCAAGATGGCGGCTGCTAGAAATTATCAACTTTTTCGTCATGGGTGTCGTTTTCATGGTTTTCGAGGGCGTTGAAACCGATGGTACTGTCAAAATATAAATCCAAGATGGCGGCTGCAAGAAATTATCAAATTTTTCGTCATGGGTGTCGTTTTCGTGGTTTTCGAGGGTGTTAAAACCGATAATACTGTCAAAATGTAAATCCAAAATGGCGGCTGCAAGAAATTATTAATTTTTCCGTCATGGGTGTCGTTTTCATGGTTTTCGAGGGTGTTGAAACCGATAGTACTGTCAAAATATAAATCCAAGATGGTGGCTGCAAGAAATTATCAAATTTTCCGTCATGGGTGTCGTTTTCATGGTTTTCGAGGGCGTGGAAACCGATGGTACTGTCAAAATGTAAATCCAAGATGGCGGCTGCAAGAAATTATCAACTTTTTCGCCATGGGTGTCGTTTTCGTGGTTTTCGAGGGTGTTGAAACCGATGGTACTGTCAAAATATAAATCCAAGATGGTGGCTGCAAGAAATTATCAAATTTTTCGCCATGGGTGTCGTTTTCGTGGTTTTCGAGGGTGTTGAAACCGATGGTACTGTCAAAATATAAATCCAAGATGGTGGCTGCAAGAAATTATCAACTTTTTCGTCATGGGTGTCGTTTTCGTGGTTTTCGAGGGTGTTGAAACCGATAGTACTGTCAAAATATAAATCCAAGATGGCGGCTGCAAGAAATTATTAACTTTTCCGTCATGGGTGTCGTTTTCATGGTTTTCGAGGGTGTTGAAACCGATGGTACTGTCAAAATATAAATCCAAGATGGCGGCTGCAAGAAATTATCAACTTTTCCGTCATGGGTGTCGTTTTCATGGTTTTCGAGGGTGTTGAAACCGTTGGTACTGTAAAAATATAAATCCAAGATGGCGGCTGCAAGAAATTATCAAATTTTCCGTCATGGGTGTCGTTTTCATGGTTTTCGAGGGTGTTGAAACCGATGGTACTGTCAAAATATAAATCCAAGATGGCGGCTGCAAGAAATTATCAAATTTTCCGTCATGGGTGTCGTTTTCATGGTTTTCGAGGGTGTTGAAACCGATAGTACTGTCAAAATATAAATCCAAGATGGCGGCTGCAAAAAATTATTAAATTTTTCGTCATGGGTGTCGTTTTCATGGTTTTCAAGGCTGTTGAAACCGATAGTACTGTCAAAATGTAAATCCAAGATGGCGGCTGCAAGAAATTATCAACTTTTTCCTCATGGGTGTCGTTTTCGTGGTTTTCGAGGGTGTTGAAACCGATAGTACTGTCAAAATTTAAATCTAAGATGGTGGCTGCAATAAATTATCAACTTTTTCGATATGGGTGTCTTTTTCATGGTTTTCGAGGTTGTTGAAGCCGATAGTGCTGTCAAAATGTAAATCTAAGATGGCGGATGTCAGAAATTATCAACTTTTTCGTCATGAGTGTCGTTTTCATGGTTTTGAAGATGTTGAAATAGTGCTGTCAAAATGTACATAAAATAGGATAGTATTTTTTAGTTATATTGTATTGGCTAGACGGAAAAAATTCTCACGAAAAGTTGTAACGACACTTTTTCTATAGTAAGCTATTGTAAGCCGTGCGGCGTGCGCATGTTTCTCTGTCTTTCTCTCTTTCTCTCTCTTATAGAAAGCAAGCCAGAACGGAACTTCGTTCCATCCGGGTGTCCCTTGACACCTCAGTAGTTTTTCGGAGAGATAAACTTTTTAATGTAAAATAATTGTAATAGTTTTAAAGTGTTAAATTTTTAATGTAATATAAATTGTCATGTTTGTGTACGATAGCGCAATAAATGAATATTGTATTCTACCACATAAATGATAGTACTTTTATACTGATAAAGCAATTAGTGCAAAATTATTCCCTAACCATTCCAAAATATCAAACATGCTCAACGTTAATAATCAAGTTTTCACTTCTGCCGGCACTCCCGGAGTGCAACCCGTCTTTTTTTATGGTATATTAAACCTCAACCTACATTATTGCATTTTAATTATTTTAATTAGACCAACGCAGCATTAGAAAAAAATAAAAATGTTATTTTTGGCCATTGCGGCATTGGGGAAAATTGTGTAGTTTTGTAAACTGAGGAAAGTGTTATACATTTCGACCTAAGTACATGATTGATTTTGCACCCCAGTGCGACGTATGGAAATTAGTTTTTCACGTTTTTTTGCTTCTGTACTTCGGGGGAAATTTAAGTAGTTATGAAAATAATCACAATTACATTAATTTGGTTCCCTTTATATTTGCACCCTATAAAAAATTAGCATTTTTTTAAGGAACATACGTTTTTCTAGTGTTGTCTTAATTGCCAAAGAACTATTACGCCATGGAAGTGACAAGCGCGCGACACGGAATAATAAACTGACAAGAAGAGATAAGCATAGTCACCTAGGAGTGTTGTGGGATGTATTTTACGAGGAAGGAGTACTTTCTGATTGTAAATGCTCTTTTAGTAAGTGTAAGTAAAGAAACCTAATTTTGTTTTTATAAAAAAAAAAAAAAAAAAACAGTTAAAAATCCGTCTATGTTTAAACAAAAAAAACGAGAGTGTCCTGCAAGCATGTCCTTTATTTATCTTCTATACATACATATAAATAAAATTGGAGTATCTGTTTGTAATATTGAAGTAACTGCTTTTTACTACATGCATACATATATACGGTACATAGAGTTTGACCATCGAAAGAAGACAACGAATTATTAATCAAACGTTATGTATGGCAGCATTTTAAAAAATTAAGAATTGTCAAAATTGTTTTCCTGCATCTTATTATTTACTCATTTTGCTTAAAATAATGCCATAAACAATCACTAGTTCGATGGAAAGGCTACTATTTAATATAATGGACAAATTTAAAGACGCAAAAAGTGAATTAAATTAAAAACATGCAGATAAAATGCGACGGTTGGATACAATAATATCATTTCTAGGTTAGTTTTTTAATTACTATTATAAAAACTTGATACTTTTTGACTATTTAATAATTGTAATTTTACTCACACGGTGTATTATACTTTTCAGGAGGTTTCGGCAATGAGTAGACGAAACTCCTAATAATGAAAACAGTAAAAGACATGGAAAGTTGTATATTTCGTATGCGCGCTATCTAGCAAAGTAGCGGCGGACATTTCAACGATATTATATTCCATACATAATGACATCAATCATCCATCCAAATTAATAAAAAAAAATCGATAACACACAATTTGTTTTATTCAAATTTAAAGATTCCAGGGAAGTGTTCATTGAAAGGCCCACTGGCTCCACAAATGATTGGACCTGTGCTTTGTATAACATTCGATGTTGGCCTGGTATAAAGCGCCGTCAGTGCCGGATTAAACCGACCCGGAGTCTATTGCTAATTCGACCAAGGGTAGCGTTGAAAATCCCGAAAAGAAACAATTGTTTCTTTCAATGAAAAAAACAAATTGTGTTTTTTTTCCGTTTTTTCACATGTTGCATTGAAATTTTGCGGAAAAAATCGTTTGGGAACAAAATAGAAATCTTTCGAATGTTTTATTCATTGTTTCGGTTAAGCCTCCCCCAAGTGTCACCATAATGATCGGTGCCCACTGTTGGACACAAGCCTCTCCCAAGTATCGCCATTTAGGGCTTTAATGACTGCTGTCCACTGTTGGACATAGGCCTCCCCCTCGCTATAATGACCCATGCCCACTGTTGTACATAAGCCTCCCCCGAGTGTCGCCATTAGGCGCTAAAATGACTGATGCCCATTGTTGGACATAAGTCTTCCCTCGCTATAATGACCTATGCCCACTGTTGGGCATAAGCCTCCCCTAGTGTCACCACGTAGGCGTTATAATAACTGATGCCTACTGTTGGACACAGGCCTCCTCTCGCGATAATGACCTATGCCCACTGTTGGGCATAAGCCTCCCCCAAGTGTCACCACCTAGGCGTTATAATAATTAATGCCCACTGTTGAACATAGGCCTCCTCCCGCGATAATGACCTATGCCCATTGTTGGGCATAAGCCTCCCGCAAGTTCACCACGTAGGCGTTATAATAATTGATGCCCACTGTTGGACATAGGCCTCCTCCCGCGATAATGACCTATGCCCACTGTTGGGCATAAGCCTGCCCCAAGTGTCACCACCTAGGCGTTATAATAATTGATGCCCACTGTTGGACATAGGCCTCCTCTCGTGATAATGACCTATGCCCACTGTTGGGCATAAGCCTCCCCCTAGTGTCACTACCTAGGCGTTATAATAATTGATGCCCACTGTTGGACATATGCCTCCTCGCGATAATGACCTATGCCCACTGTTGGGCATAAGCTACCGCCAAGTGTCACCACCTAGGCGCTATAATGATTGATGCCCACTGTTGGACATAGGTTTCCTCTTGCTATAATGACCTATGCCCACTGTTGGGCATAAACCTCCCCAAGAGTCGCCATTTTGGCACTATAATGATTGATGCCCACTGTTGGACATAGGCCTCCCCTTACTATAATGAGCTAGGCCTACAGTTGGGCATAAGACTCCCCAAGTGTCGCCATTTAGGCGCTATAATAATCGATGCCCACTGTTAGACATAAGCCTCCCCCAAATATCACCGTTTAGGCGTTAAAATGACTGATGCCCACTGTTGGACATAAGTCTCCCCTCGCTATAATGACCTGTGACCAGTAATGGACATAAGCTTCCCCCAAGTTTCACCATTTAGGCGTTATAATGACTGATGCCCACTGTTGGACATAAGCCTCCCCCAAGTATCGCCATTTAGGCGTTATAATGACTGCTGTCCACTGTTGGACATAGGCCTCATAAACTAGTGCGCCTTACCATCAGATTGCGTTATCTAGTTTATATTAATTTAAAAAAAAGTACGCATTTCAAAAAAATAAACATGAAGTTTTCGGTTCTTTTCATATTTTTCCGTTTTTTTCGGTTTTATTGGAAAAATACATGAAATTTATAATTTATAAATTTCTTGAAAGTTTCGAATGTTACATTGAATAAAACAACAGTATTTGAAAGAAACGGGAATATTCCCTGTTTTTTTAACGCCAACATCGATAGTCATCATCATTTCAGCTGAAAGGCTTCCATTGCTATACAAAGGTTTTTCCTATGTCACCACAACGGCCGGTCCAGTTTATCACGCCTCCATCGAATTCACGTGAACCTTACTAAATAAAAGGTTATTCTTACCCTTGTTGCGAGACCTTTCAACGTTACGTCTTCAGGTATCCGGTCGCCATTCCAGAACCTTTTGGCCCCATCGATCATCTGTTCTGCGAGCAATATATGTACCCAGTTTACTGCCACTTAAGCTTATCTTCTTCTCCATTGCTCTTTGTGTTACTTAAAACCATCTGATAAGGCGCATTGTGGACGACCACGTTTCAAAGCCAAATGTCACTACGCACAGGCAATGTAATATTCACATAGACTAATTATGTAATTATGTCTAGATATGTTATTCCCTAAAAACCTTTTTTAAGCTTATTCTTAGTAGGGTTATTAAGATTGAGCTTAACGCTGCTAGAAGCTGCTGGCTAAAGCTACCCTTTCTAAAATAAGCTTGAACAAGGCTTTTATTTACCAATAACTCCGTGGATTTTAAGATCACTTGCGTAAAAAGTACGATGATGGGATAAATTCTAAGAGATCTTCTATTCTGTAGTTTGCTTGCAGGATAGTCTGAAGTAAAGTGACTATCTCATCACATCCAAAAAAATCAGCTTTTTTTTTTTTTTTTTTGTTAATGATAGGCTTGCGTTGCTAGCTGTATTTAGGTTTCACGCAGTACCAATATTTTGACTAGTTTTTTATATTATTTTAGACTAGCAGCTACCGTAGCTTTGTGCTCAATGAACTGCCCAAAGTTTAAGGAAATTTCAACTCCCAAGAGCTGAAGGCGGTCGATACACTCCAAGGATACATTCTAAAAAGCAGGTGCTAAGGTGATCAGGTTGCTTTTGGCAGTGAACGGACATGCTTGAGTTTTGGCGGCATTGAATATCGCGGCTAAATAAGCAGTACATGTTTAATTGTTAAATAAACATGCATCATATATATATCGCATACTTATTATTTTCATGATTAATCAAACGTATCAACTCTGTTTAAGTGGCGTACAGCTAGGGTGAAGAGCTTCAATTTTTTTTAATACGGCCTCTTTTTTGTTTTGCCATCTTTCGTTGGTCAGAGTCTACACCAAAATTACATTTTTTGCAATTTTTGTCTGTCTGTCTGTCTGTTTGTCCGGGCTAATCTCTGATATGGCTGGACTAATTTTGGCGGGACTTTTTTTGGCAAGTAGCTGATGTAATAAGGAGTAACATGAGCTACTTTTATTTTAGAAAAAATAAATTCAAAATCCTGTAGTCCACGCGAACAAATTCGCGGGAACAGCTAGTTTCAAATAAATTAGTTGTATTTCGGTTGTCTTTAGAACTATAAATCGTCTGACAGCGCTGATTATTCTACGGCATCGGGTAAGATAGGAACAATAAAATATTAGTATAAAAAATGTGGAGTTTTAAGTATGCGCCTCAAAAAGAAACTGGGTAAAGGCGCGTCGGACTCGCACACTGAAGGTTTCGTATCAACTAACTTAAATACAATAAATATCAAGCTTTTGCCAGCAGCAATTATTCCTATACTTATTATATACTTAAGACTTGCTTCGTGCCAAATTTCAGGGCTCTAGGTCAACGGGAAGTACCTTTATGATTCCCTTGAGTGTCGAAATATATATATATTTTTTACGACGTATCTTTTTTATTCGTTAACTTAGAAGTTTTTACTTTTACACAGCTTTAAGGGACCGCAGTCTTGAGTATACGGTTTAAATTTCAACTTGATACTTGCACTTGTTCCCGAGATAAAGGGACTTGACAGACAGACGTACGAACAACAAAGTGATTCTATAAGAATTCCGTTTTTTCCTTTTGAGGTATAGAAAGAAATAAAGATCGACAGAGAATTGATATGATTATCATAATTTCTTGTTAAATAAATACTTAATACAGGGGCAGGTCGGGAGGTCACGACAAACAATGCAATACACTCCATAATCCATTTTCACAACACAGCTAATAAAATAGAGGAAATTATAGTTATTAATTTGTATAGCGCAGGGATCGCTTCTTGCCACAAAAATGATCTAAACGCATATACATGCACGCACTTACTTTCTCTCGACCTCGCCGCGCGCGCGCCCCGCGACCCCGCGTTCGCCCTCCGAGTGCCACGAGTCGCAGTATGTATTCACGTTAACTCTACATAAACTTCCAGTTATATATTTCTTATTTTTATTACGTGCGAATGTTTTATATATAGAATACATTATATATTAAAAAATCCATGACTACACTAATTTGCCCCGAAGTACAATCTACAAATATTGTAAAATGCTGTTTTCCTAGGGGTGCAAAAGGGTGCAAAAATAACTGGGTGTATAGGATGCTTTAAAAAGCTTATTATGAGTTTGCACCAACTGGCTAAATTTCCCTTGAGCCGCAAAATAAAAATAATGATTTATTAGTGTTTCATACACCTCACACTTTTTTCGTGAAAAGTAATTATACACCAAAGGGGTATCTACATATATCTAAACTTACCACAGCTAAATACTTATGAAATTTTTAAATTTTGGGACTTTAATGTTAAAACCTAATATTAAACGATGTTCCGTACATAACAGGAATGGTGCAAACTCAGAGAAGACTTATATTCATGTCTTCTAATGATTCCACAAAAAATTACAACTACACGAATTAGGTCCAATCTTTTTGCTAATTTGACTAGACTAGCAGATGCATCTCGACATACATTTTCACTGTTTTTCATACAACCGCTTTCAAAGTCAAAGTCAAAAGTTTTTTATTTCACATAGGCCTACATGGGCACTTATAAAACGTCAGAAGCTAGTGTCCTGTTTTTCAAAAACTATTAAGGGTTTAAAAAAAACTCGTAGGTATTTCCTGTAACAAGTTTTATAAAATATTCGAGCAAATCACGGAATTACAGAATGCTAACAGAGTTTTCAGGCGTTATCTCTCCTTTTTCGCGTTGCCTTTTCGTCAAACATCACACAAGCTTTTAAACCATGCTCGATTTTGACGATAGGCAAGTGGAAAAGCAGCCTCTTAACGGATGTTTACACTCTATTATAAGGAACCTACCTGCCTAAGTTTGTAGGTGTTATAGCTTCTGAGATTTCGTGATTAATCAGTGGGTGGTATTTCGCTATTCTTCGCTTCGCTCGTATTAAAGTAAGATAAATAAAACCTAAGACTTATTTGTTGGTTTAAAAACGCTAATCACTGGAACAACCAGCTGGATTGGAAAATAATCTAATTTGTTCTGGAATGATGCAATCTGTATGGGATAGCTAGGTGTGTGAAGAATAGTAAGGGCTATACAACATCAGCAGGGGCCCAGCCGGGTCGAAGCCTACTGGGGCCAGGGTTATCCGAAAGGGAACTCGAACCCCGGTATGAAGGCTAGAAGGAACGGGGTTAGTCAGTAAGAGTCTGACACTATCTCTCGCTTCGCCCAAGAGCGGGGGTTGTCAATGGATGATTTTTCCCACCATAAAAAAAGGGCTATACAACATTAGTTTTCCTGAAACACGTGTCGACTATTTTTATGTTAAGAATATATATGTGTATAAAATTTCATAACTTATTAATAATAGTAGAGGGGTTGTTTTGCACTTGCACCCAGTTGTTGGCTAACACCTCATGCCCTCTATGACCTGCCGTGACCTGTGTTGTACTTGGTGTCGGTGGTGTGCAACTCGCGACCTTTATAAATATTTTTGGGACAAACATATCAAGGTGTAAAAATTATCGGTGTCAGCAATTGTAGAAAACGATAAGTGGGTAGCCATGTTGACGCGCCTGAGTCGCTTGCTCGTTTTAGAATGTAGCGTTTGTTTGTCAAAGGATGTTGACATAGCGTTAAACGTTGTAGAAATTCATTCTATCATTTTGAACGATGTGAACTTGGCTACGAATTTTCTATTCGTTTGTTCCGACCACGTGAATTAACGTTGAGATGATGTCATTCCCATACATTTGATTACTTTTCGACTAGCGTTAACGATTGCAGATTATCAACTTGGCTAGGGGTGCTGTTCAGTACCGTAGAAATTGAACCTTCTCTAAGCTGCTGTCTACATATTATTTATTATAATGAGGATTCCATACCACCACAGCGTATTAAAGTTGTGATCGTACAAGTGATCTATACAGTTACAGAAGGATGTAACTGCTGGTGATTTTAACATCAGTTGTAGCCCTCATGATAAATCCGTACACATACGGTAAGCATTCTTATTTATTTTATGAATGTTTTTTTTTTTTTTTCTTTACGAACAAATGTTATTCCCCGATGATTTTACCTGTTTGTAAGAAGTACGAAAGTATTTAGGAACGATATTGTTCCATTTATATCAATTTTTATTACATACACAACTAAAAACTATAATTACAGTAATTTAAAAAAAATAATAATAATAAAACCCTACGCTAATTACAACTAACTAAAATATATAAAATATGGCGTCAAAAAACTCTTCCACATCGCTGTCGACTGGTAATGTGCCCAAAAGGCTGGCGGCATTGCCACGCTGTATGGCAATGCTTATCCTCTGTCCGAGGTAAAAGCCAGCCCTTGGGTCACGCGAAGTGTCAACTAGACGTTTCGATAGATCTTTAAACAACTTGTGAGCACTCGGACCCCACGATCCAAGAGTTTCAACCCCAAACGGTTCGAAAATATAACTTCCAACAAGGTTGTTATATTTCCGCTGCTTGAGGTTCTCCGCAGCCGCAGCGGCAGCACCAGCACGACACGACGAGCTAGGAAGATGTGAAGGCGCAAGAGTATCGACACAAGTAGCGTCCCATACTAAAGGCCTTCCCATCTTCCAAGGGAATAACGACATGCCATCCGGTCTCTTGCCATCGTCGCGTGCCAGGCCATGGGGTTCCAATACGGCTGGAACGCCGACGGTGACAAGAGCGCGTCTGATGATATCGTTGATATTCGCGTGTCGCGCTATGCGACCCGCACTACGGCTGCATGAAAGACCGTGGTGTCCGAGGCTGTTGACGACTTCGCCACAGTGGCAGCGATGAGGGGAACAGCATGGAGCACCTAGACGTAAGGCAACAGCGAGGCGGAAAGTGTTATCATCGAGCAAGGTGCCAATGTTCGACGACGGTAGTGCGTGAAGCCAGAGACCCGACTCCCACTCTCCCACAGCCAGCAGGCGTGCTCGCTCTGCAGGAGCAGTAAATGTTGCAATCAGGTTTTCCTGAACTACTTTGCAGAGCGGCTCATCCCACCGTCTTTGGGATGATGGTTCGTCGGGCGGATTAGAATTCGGGCAAGCGAGTCTCCAGGCATCTATAGCCTCGATGAAGCACGGCACATTGAAATCATTCAGTAAGGGAGATAGAATATTCCTGATTAATTTCTCAGTGCCGTGAATCGAGGATATAAAACTCGAAATTTTGCGGACGCCGAGGCCACCCATACGGATAGGGAGAGTAGCCTGAGCCCAAGCTCGGTCATCCATGGCTACGTTTAAAATTGATGTCAGATTATGCCGAATAATTTGGTCCATTTTTTCCAAAAGCTGGGGGTGTTTCCATAAATGAGAAGCGCGAAGGAAATAAGTTAATTTAGGGCCGAAACAGCAGAAACGAATTATAGTGATGGCCGAATGCATGTTCAATTGGAGTAATCTTTTCGAAACATCATTAAAATTTTGAATTTTTTCCTCGACAAAGTTGGGAAAGGAATCTTCGAAAATAGGTCCTTCAGATGTTGAGGACTTAGGCCGTCGAGGCCGCCAGCAGAGCCGCTCCGAAAGGAGCAAACGGCTGAGATTACCTCTCGACCTGTAACGGTGAGGGTATGAATGTCCGAATCAGGAGGGTCAGGAAAAGAGAGGCCATCCGCTGGGGCAGGGTGTTTGCTCTCCAGAGCTACCAGAGTATCTGGAGAACACGGCGCCAGCACATCACTACTGAAAAGAATTCTGGCTGCTCCGCTAATGTCACCTTCCCCTAATTTAGATTCGACCAGATATGGTATACCTCTTCCAGAGGTATAACTTTGTGTCTGTGTCGATAATTTTGAATCCAAATTATAAGCCGAAATATTACAGTTTTCTTTAATTTGTGTGGTTAAGGTCTTTTTGGTGGCCAAATTCTTTTCAACATGCAATATTCTGTAAGGGAAGGTGAGCAGTTGTTCCCAGGCACTAAGCGAGTTCTCCCGGACAGCAAGACGAATGCATCCTGCTAAGTGTCGCGCTACTACAGGTCTAGCGCCGCGAGGAACTCGCTTTAAAACAGAAACAGAGTTTTTGAATTTTGTGAGAGTTTTCCAAAGCGCGTCAAATGTTAATGTAGTCGGCGTATGAGGTGTAGAACCAATAACAGGGTCTGAAGTGAGTGCATTTTGGGTTTTGTGTGCCTTCCCAATATGCACCTTCAGACCCCGCTTACCTTTAAAAAACCGTGCCTGGGTGCACAGAGGGCACCTCTCCAAAACATTCAGTGATGTCGAAGGTTGACATGCACTGACTTCCGCCACATCACTGCTGTCACTTAACTGCATTTATTTTTGATTTTTGGGTATATAAATATTATGAATGTGCTGATCAAGGTGTAATTTGTCATCGAGCAGTATGCCAAGATCTCTGACGAATTCAACTCTTGCTAGATCTATATTATTTAAGTTGTAATTATAACATATTTATTTTTTGTAAATGAAATCGTAGAACATTTTGAAATATTATGATGCAGTTCATTTTTAACCGACTTCTAAAAAAGGAGGAGGTTCTCAATTCGGATGTTTGTATTTTTTTTTTATGTATGTTCGTGCATAACTTCGTCGTTTGCCGACCGATTTGAAAAAATCTTTTTTTATTGGAAAGGGTATACTTCCCAAATGGTCCCATAGTCACCAAATTGGGATCTAATGATGGAATCTTGGCTAAATCGAGGGAACTCCTCAAGTATTATAGGCAACTATATAGTCATTTTGATATTTTCATCAAGGAATTAAGCATTTACAGTCAAAAAGTGACATTTGATGAGGTGGAACTGGTGAAGAAGACCATAAATTGCCAACGAAACTTCATACTCAAACAAATATCACAATGAACATAGTTACGCGACTATGACAATACAAATAAATGAATAGTTCTGAATAGTTATGTTGAAAATAGTATCATCGATGTGACCTGATGATAGTGATGGAGCTGGAAGATAGGCACCGGAACTCCGTAACTAATCAATGTATTGTTACGCCATTAAACGTAAACCCGCCATATCTCCGATAAAATAAAGAGTAGCACGTAATAATTAAAACGCATTGCTGTTCGAAAAGTCTAGAATGGTTGTACGTAGCCAGCCTTAGAAAAATCTCGAAACATCCACAAAGTACTTACAACTAGTGGGTAGGCATTTATCTAGGATAAGGGAAATGATACCCTCCGACGTTAACAATAGAGTCGAAATTCGCATGAAAGTGACTCTTATTACCACGAGTAATAAAAATGATTTATGACTTCGAGAAGCGATTCAATTGTTCTGGAATTCTGGATCGTTCGTGGGACGTCGGTATCTAGAATTTTCTTGGCTCCGCATATAAATACGAGCCCCGGCCGGAAGCGAGTCAGTTGTGATTTCGACTGCGATCAAGAGCGAACTACCCTAGTACTCAAAGTGATTTTACTCAACGACCTAAGCGATAGTGTAACGGTACTCTAGTGTTAATTGCGATTCGGATTATTGTTGACTGGACTAATTTGTTATTGTTTGTGGTAAATAAAGTTCTCTCGTCAGTAAATCGGCATTTGATTACCCACGTACGTAACAACTGGTGTCAGAAGTGGGATGCCATTAACACCGAGAGACGACGAACAGCGACCACGAACAAGAAGGCAAATGGAGATGGATGCTGCGCGTCATCGTATGGAGGAGGAAGATCAGGCTGGTATGGTAGCAACAGAAGCTGCTGAGGCGCCAACAGGACCATCCTCGGAATTGAACCTCGCTGCGGTGTTGGCCGCCATGCAGGCTAGTATGGAAGCTGTCCGCCGCGACCAGGAAGCCGCTCGCCGCGACCAGGAAGCCGCTCGCCGCGACCAGGAAGCCGCTCGCCGCGAACAAGAGGCCAACCAGCGTAAGCTTCAGGACCTAATCGCAGCGAACCAGGAAGAAGCTCGCCGCGAACAGGAAGCCGCTCGCCGCGAACAGGAAGCCGCTCGCCGCGATCAGGAGGCCAACCAGCGCAAGCTCCAGGACCTCATCGCGGCTAATCAAGAAGCTGCTCGCCGCGAACAGGAGGCTAAGCAGAACCTAATCCTCGATAAGATCGATCACGGCCTCGTCACGTTGGGCGAGAAGGTAAAGAATCTCACCGTAGAGGTCAAGGAGGTTTCCGCCCGAGCTGATAGCCTCGAAACAAGCCTGCTGGACATCAACAAAAAAAATTATCAAGCTCGAAGCACGCGAACCCGTTGCTGTCGGCTCATCATCGCACACCCCCTGTGCATCTGCCGCAAAATTTGATGTGCCGCGTTTTGATGGCACGTCTTCCTGGACGGCATTTAAGTACCAATTCGAGACATTGGTCGAAACAAACCGCTGGGATGATAAGCAGTCTTTTGCGGCATTAACTTTGGCTCTACGAGGGGACGCCCTGCTAGTCCTAGAGAACCTCCCTGCGGACGGCAGGACATTGGAGCGTCTCATGGAGGGACTGGACACTCGTTATGGAGACAAACACCTCGAGCACGTTTTCCGCGCGCAGTTACGCGAGAGAACGCAGAGGTCGAACGAGAGCCTCCAGCAGTGGGGAGTCGAGGTTGAACGGCTGGTCCGGCGTGCATACATGTCGATGACACCAGAGATGGTGGAAGTGAATCTGGTGCAAGCATTCATCGACGGTCTACGGGATCCTGAAGTCAGGGCTACAGTGCGACTCGGACACCACCAATCTTTAAAGAGTGCGATGGCACACGCTTTGGAAGTGGAAGCAGTACGACACGATTCTCGTACGCATAGGGTTCGGGAAGTGGTGGTCTCGCCTACAACGCAACCACGTCACCGAGAAGTGGTGGCTTCTTCTTCAGCAAAGTCCCGCTACATCCCGACGTGTTACGGGTGCGGAGAAAAAGGGCACATTCGTACCGATTGCCCCAAGAAGAAGGGGGGGAGTGTGGACTCCGGAACTCAAGTTAACGAGGAGTCGTTAAACTAAATGTCGCCAGGGCCGCGGGGCGGGTGCTGGCTGGTCAACTGAAGGCCCCAACCATCACCATCAATCAAGTTCACAACGGAAATAGTTTGATCATCGAAGGGACGCTGAATCATCGGGCTTGCAATTTTACCATTGACACGGGGGCGTCACGGACTGTTATAAGACCTGAGTTGCTGAAACGCACCATCTTGTGGCAAAGAGAGTCTCCATCCTGCCGACTTCAGACAGCAACCGGCCAGCCAGTCTCCGTCCTCGGTGACACAGAAATTGAGATCAAAATCGGTGATCAAGTGTATATCCATCCTGCGTTAATTGCGAATATTACCGACGATTGCATACTGGGTCTCGACTTCTTGCGGAATAACCGATGTATTTTAGATATCGACAGGGGAGTATTGAAATTCCCAGATCAAGAAGTCTTCCTGCGAGGAATTAACTCATGCAACCTCTACTGTTTAAAGAATACTACACTGGCTCCGAGAACAGAAACCTTAGTCGAAGTAAAGTTTCCCAAGAAAATCAGGCAATCAAGATGTGTTTTGGTAGAGGATACTGGCCGGCACCCGGAGATCATCACCGCGAGGACATTAGTTATGACGACAGGGAAATCCAAGGTCAGGATTGTGAACCTTGGGAAAGAAGAGGTCCAACTGAAGAAAAACAGTGTTGTTGGGAGATGTGAAGAAGTTCAGTATCTCCGTCAAATCAATAAATCTCCAGCAAAGCAAGACACGACCAAAGTCGAAACTGATCACATCCAGCAACTTCTGGAAAATTCTAAGAGCAACTTATTGACTTCGGAACTACAGCAAGCCAAGGAATTTCTGCTACGGTTTCGAGATATCTTTGCAACGGGAAAAGACTGCGGGAGAACAGGTCTCGTCAAGCATGAGATAGATACAGGTGATGCGAGACCAATTAAACAGAGACCGCGCCGCATACCCTGGGCTAAGGAATCTGAGGTAGCAGAAATGGTAAAGGACATGGCTGATAGCGGAATAATTGAGCCTTCTACGAGTCCATGGTCTTCTCCAGTCGTTCTGGTGAAGAAGAAGGACGGCAGCACAAGATTCTGTGTGGACTATAGAATGCTGAATAATGTAACAAAGAAAGACAGTTATCCCTTACCAAGGATAGACGATACGCTGGATATGCTCAGTGGCATGAAGTGGTTTTCGACCATTGATTTGAAAAGTGGCTACTGGCAAGTGGAAATCAGCGAGAAAGATAAAGAAAAGACAGCGTTCAGTACGGGTATTGGCAGCGGCCTGTGGCAATTTAACGTCATGCCTTTTGGGTTATGCAACGCTCCAGCGACGTTTGAACGCCTCATGGAGAGAGTCATGGTGGGCCTTCTTGGTGACGTCTGTCTGGTATATTTGGATGACGTCATTATAATGGGTCGCACTTTTAAGGAAAACCTGAGGAATATGGAGAAAGTGTTCACCAGGATACGAGGGGCTAACCTAAAACTAAGCCCAAAGAAGTGCGCCCTGTTTAAGAAGGAGGTCAGCTACCTAGGACATGTTATTTCCGCTGACGGGGTGAGAACCGACCCTGAGAAGATAAAGGCAGTCCAACAGTGGCCGGTTCCAAGGAACAAAACGGAAGTACGTGCATTTCTAGGGTTGTGCACATACTACAGGCGGTTTGTCAAGAATTTTTCGGACATTGCAAAACCTTTACATCAGCTGACTGAGGATAAACGAGATTTTATCTGGGACGAGGACTGTGAGTCAGCATTCGACGAGCTAAAACAACGGTTATGTGAAGCGCCTATACTGGGGTATCCGAGCAGAGATGGAAGATTTGTCGTTGATACCGATGCCAGCAACACGGGAATTGGTGGAGTGTTGTCACAGGTGCAAGGTGACAGACAGGTCGTAATCGCTTACTTCAGTAAGGCACTTTCAAAGCCAGAAAGAAACTACTGCGTGACTCGACGAGAACTGCTGGCTGTGGTTAAAACCTTGCAGCATTTCCACAAGTACCTCATAGGAAGACAATTTACGTTGAGGACGGATCACGCTGCATTGAAATGGCTTCTACAATTTAAAAACCCTGAGGGCCAAGTTGCAAGATGGCTCGAGCAGCTGCAGGAATTTAACTTTGTAACAGAACATCGTAGTGGAAAAGGGCATAACAATGCTGACGCCCTGTCGCGACGTCCATGTAATGTGGACTGCAGACATTGCCAACAGAATGAAGCCCGAGAACACGTTAATTTAATTAGGGCTGAAGGCAACTTCAAGAAGTCCCAGGAAGAAGATGACGATATTCGACCTATACTGGACTGGAAGCGTAGCGGAACTAGGCCCCAGTGGAGTGAAGTATCGTCACATAGTCCCGTCACAAAGAGCTACTGGGCACAGTGGGACAGTTTAGTCCTAGAAAATGATGTGCTTTGTAGGAAATGGGAATCGAACGATGGCAAGGAGGTGACCACACAAGTGATAGTACCACGATGTGAAGTAGTCCCCCTGCTACAGGAAATACACGATGGTGCTTCTGGAGGACACCTGGGCATCAAGAAAACTCTACTGAAAGTGAGACAGCGGTATTACTGGCTCAATTGTAGAGATGACATAGAGCAATGGTGTCGGAAATGTACAGCGTGCGCATCTGTGAAAGGACCACAGACTAGGAGCAGGGGCAGGCTTCAGCTGTACAATGTGGGAGCCCCATGGGAACGCATCGCTATCGACGTCGCTGGACCTTTTCCAGTTACAAATGACGGAAACAAGTACATAGTGGTGATCCAGGACTATTTCACAAAGTGGCCCGAAGTCTTCGCCATACCCAATCAGGAAGCGACGACAGTGGCGAAGAAGGTGGTCGAAGAAGTAGTATGTCGGTATGGCGCACCTTTGGAAATCCATTCCGATCAAGGCCGTAACTTCGAATCTGCGCTGTTCCAGGAAATGTGTACACTTCTGGGAATTTATAAGACACGCACAACACCTGCGCACCCGCAGTCGGACGGAATGGTGGAAAGGTTTAACCAAACCCTGGAGAATCACCTGGCTAAGGTTGTCGATGACCATCAGAAGGACTGGGACCGGTATATTCCACTATTTCTGATGTCTTACCGATCGGCAGTGCATGATAGCACGGGACATACCCCAGCAAGAGTGAATTTCGGCAGGGAAATGAGACTTCCAGTCGATGCCATAACTGGCGTGCCACCTAACAAGACTAAGCCAGTTACGGACTACGTAAGTGACCTTCAAGATCAATTGGACGAAGTGCATAAACGAGTTCGTGAGAATAGCATGAACGCCAGCGTAAAAATGAAAACTAGATACGACCGTAATGCCAATGCCAAGGGATTTGAGGAAGGTACACTGGTCTGGCTCCACAACCCGCTTCGACGGAAAGGGAAGTCGCCGAAACTCCAAGCTCGATGGGAGGGACCTTACACCGTGTTAAAAAGGATTAATGACGTGACCTACCGCATCAAGAAAGGGCTAAGAGGGAAACCCAAGGTTGTCCATGTGGATAGATTGGCGCCGTATCACGGATCTAATAATGCTCGGGACGAGCATGACTAAGAGGGGGGCACTGTTACGCCATTAAACGTGAACCCGCCATATCTCCGAGAAAATAAAGAGTAGCACGTAATAATTAAAACGCATTGCTGTTCGAAAAGTCTAGAATGGTTGTACGTAGCCAGCCTTAGAAAAATCTCGAAACATCCACAAAGTACTTACAACTAGTGGGTAGGCATTTATCTAGGATAAGGGAAATGATACCCTCCGACGTTAACAATAGAGTCGAAATTCGCATGAAAGTGACTCTTATTACCACGAGTAATAAAAATGATTTATGACTTCGAGAAGCGATTCAATTGTTCTGGAATTCTGGATCGTTCGTGGGACGTCGGTATCTAGAATTTTCTTGGCTCCGCATATAAATACGAGCCCCCGGCCGGAAGCGAGTCAGTTGTGATTTCGACTGCGATCAAGAGCGAACTACCCTAGTACTCGAAGTGATTTTACTCAACGACCTAAGCGATAGTGTAACGGTACTCTAGTGTTAATTGCGATTCGGATTATTGTTGACTGGACTAATTTGTTATTGTTTGTGGTAAATAAAGTTCTCTCGTCAGTAAATCGGCATTTGATTACCCACGTACGTAACAGTATTCTAGCAGTGTTTGAGCTTATTAGAATTGTCATGAGATGCACTTTGGCCATAAGATACTATCGAACTGATCTGATGATGATGATGATGGAGCTGGAAGATAGGCACCGGAACTCCGTAATTAATCAATGTATCGTACCCGTGTTTGGGCTTATTAGAAATGTCATGAGATGCACTTTGGCTATAAGGTACTATCGAAGTGATCTGATGATGGAGCCGGAAGGTCGAAGGTAGACACGGGAACTTCATAAGAAAATGATGAATTCTAGCAGGGTTTGAGGTAATTGGAATTGTCATGAGAAAAAGGTACTCTGGCTGTAAGTGTATTGCAACTAAAAAGTGTGAAATAAATACTTTTTATAAAAAAAAAATATAACCGACTTCCCTTTTTATAAAATGTTTTTTATTAATACATTTAATTCACAGTTCACAATATTTACATTTATATAGGGACTTGCAGATTTTCAAGTCATCGGCATATAACAACAATTTAGAGAATTTCTAACAGTCATTGATGTCACTTATAAATAAAATTAATAGAACGGGGTCCAAAATGGATCCTTGGGGTACGCCAGATGTAACATGTACAGTAGTAAAGTTGAACCCTCTGATAACTACATTCTGAGTTCTATTTAAACTATACGATGAGAACCAACGAAGTAAATCACCTCGGATACCATTATACACTATTTTTGTAAGCAGTGATTCATGGTCTACCTTGTCGAAAGCTTTTTGAAAGTGTGTGTAGAAAGCATCAACTTGAATCTGCTGATCTATGTCAATTAATAAATAATCGGTAAAAAATTGTAGACAATTTGTTTGAATATTACTATTACAATAAAGCAGCAGGAGCTAATTACAGGTTATTTTAACCTAATATTTTGTTTAATTAATTATTTAAATGTAATGGCACTTAATAATACAGTCGATTTCAAACAAAAGTGGTTTAAGTTAGTCCCAGTAAGAAGTATGCAAACAAAGAGGCTTCTGCCAATAGCAGAAAGTTATTTTGTAATTTGGCGTTATATAGTTTGGTAAAATAATACTTATAATACATGAAACTTCAACGATCTAAAAATATGTCAAATAATGCATATAGCAAAAAAGACGTCGGTCAATAGTTTTCGGTTAAATTATATTCGAATAAAAAAAAGTCGGAAAAGTGATTGGTTTCCCTGATGGTTGTATCAAAACCTAACACAAGTATGTTGATAAATCAATGACGCTTCTGTTCAGGTGGTCTGAACAATTAGCTATAACCCACTTGTTTCGATTAGTGTCATTGTGCACGTTGAGATTATTTCCCCATAGTAATCGGTCTCCATAATTGTCTGATGCCTCTTCCAGTTTGATTCGTTGTTTTTGATGAACATTCATTATAAGGAACACCAGACCAGCACCACTTACCACCTCAGGCTCAAAGTAATATTTAAACCTATCGACCATAGGATCATCTTCATTTGTCGGCGATCCCCAACATTGCTTGTCTCCGTCATAGACCCCGTCGTCGTCCATTCTGATATACAAGTCACAATCAATGTTGTACAGTTTAAATGTGAGATAGTTTCCTTTACACACCGGGAGAATCTTCCAGCTCAGTCTGCTGCTAGTCCTGGGCAGTCGACTGTCTCCCCACACGGCTCTATCATTGTTGCTCAGATTAGTGTTCGGTTCCATCTTGAGAGCCTGATCGTAAGCATAATTGACTATTATGACAGGCTCTTCGCTAACGACGTACTGGAACTGGTTGGGGAAGTGTTTGCGAACGATATCTTGTGCGCCACCGTGCCACAGTTTATATACGAAGACCATGACGTTGTGCGGGGCATCGCGGATAAGTCGCTGTATTGTAACATTAAGTTCGTGACCAACACCAGCGTTAAAGAAGCTTTTACCAAGATTCAATGCGCTTGCATAGTCACCGTTAACAACATCATTGTACAGTTCATCTTTACGCGTGCGTATATCATTATTATTAAGAAAAGCGACGTGTCCATCATACAATGTTAAACCTTGCAGTTCGTTGGGCAGAGATGCGTTCATATAAGGATACAGTCCTTCTTTCTTCAACTCGGCGGCGAGCTCCATGAGCTCCTGGGACTGCTCCTGCCCTCCGAACACGACCACCATGCCAAGGTCGTTGTTGATGATTCGAGCGATGTCCTTAGCACAGCTGCTGTTGATGCGTTCTCCTGCGACAGTCACAGTGAGCACAGAGTTGTCCTTGATGTAGCCGCTGGTGTCGCAGTCTGTATTACTGAGTACTGGGATCCTGTTCGGTATCTTTTTGTCCCTGTCCGAGCCACTGCTCACCAGTCGGTACTGGTGGTTTACATTGTAGCAGTTGGTGAAGCCGCTAATACCGCTTGAGGATACGACCCTGCCTTCACCGAAGTAGTCGATATGTTTGATCAAGTCGTTGAGGGACACGGGTATCTTTAACAACCTGGACTCTCCCAGGTGGGGAAGGTCGGAGTACGGAAAGCCCTGGTCAATGTTGGTGTCGTAGTTTGGTTCCGCAGCAAGCTTCCAGACAGTGGATGAATGCATTTTGAAGATGTGTGCGATCTGAAAAAAATAAATAAATAAAATGTTGTAGAAATGGTTCACTTGCCAAAAAATATGACTTAAATTTTTTGTTCTTCGCCCACACTAAGGATCACTCCTGTTTCATGGGTCCGTAAACTGACTTAAATAAGACCCCCTGACCCATAACATCTATGTAGGCCATACAAATAGCTTTTTCCGTGTGAAAATCGAATTTATCAAAAACGTACAAGAAGGGAAATCAAGAGTAATCTCAACAGGAGAACCAACTTACTGGCCAACCGATCAGAAAAAGAAGCCAGATTTAGTCGACTTTCTCGTGACGGAAGGAATATCACCGCATTATTTTAAATGCTACTCTTGCTTCGAGCTCTCTTCAGATAATTATAGCAAAACTTAATCACATGATACATCTGGCCACACCACCCTGGCCGTCCTGGCCGATTGCACAGTAAACAAACTGTCTGGAAATTTTTCAAAGAACTTGTGAATAGTCATCTTAGCACTAACATTCCCATTAGTACAGAAGACGATATCACGGAGGCTGTGGAATTCTATATTAAAAGAAAAGCTAGAAAAATCTGGCAACAGACTAGATATCCTGAAAACAAAAACACTTACAACAAGCTAACCAAAGAATATAAGTCATCTCTTTAATGCTATTCTTTGAAAAAGTTTCATAACTCAAACCTCCTGGTTTGAGTTATGAAACTGAAAAGCCCTGATGATGTTAAATCTGATCGTCCGCTTAGCCTATTATCTGTGATATCCAAAGTTAAATTATATAATTATCTTCTTAAGGGGCTCATATTAGCCGATGACTTTTTGAATGCCTATTTTCGACTTGTATAAAGTACCTTAAAAGTGCATCATGAAATTCTGAAAAAAATATAATGCAATACTTTGATTCATGAACTACAATTTTGTACAAATATTTTTTTCGTTTATTGTTTTACGTTTTTAAAATAAATTATAAAAAAACCGGCCAAGAGCGTGTCGGGCCACGCTCAGTGTAGGGTTCCGTAGTTTCCCGTCCGTCACAATAAGTGTACCCACTTATGAGTTTAAAAAAATGCTTGCATATACGATTATACTACAAACTTAGTCCAGAAATTATTTTTTACTTTTTTGTCTTTTTTGTACAAAAACTGTTCTTTCTATCAAGTTCAAAATGAGTTTCCTAGAAAGTCCTTATAAAGTTCTACTTTTCAGATTTTTTTCATATTTTCTAAACTTATGGTTCAAAAGTTAGAGGGGGGGGGACACATTGTTTTTTACTTTTGGAGCGATTGTTTCCGAAATTATTGACATTATCAAAAAATGATTTTAGTAAACCCCTATGCATTTTTAAATACCTATCCAACGATATATCACACGTTAGGGTTGAAATTAAAAAAAAAATCACTTCCCACTTTACATATAGGGGGGCAGGGGCTACCCTAATAAAACATTTTTTTCCAATTTTTATTTTACCACTTTGTCGGCGTAATTGATATACATATTGGTACCAAATTTCAGCTTTCTAGTGCTAACGGTCACAGAGATTAAGCGAGGACGGACAGACAGACAGACAGACAGACGGACAGACAGACATGGCGAAACTATAAGGGTTCCTAGTTGACTACGGAACCCTAAAAATGTCTACTTGCGTTTACTGTTTGTGCATAAACTTTCTTACGAAACACGAAATTTATACCTGTCACAGTACATTTTCTGAGATATTAACATTTTTTCGATAATTTTGTCAATAAATCATAACCTCAAAATGTCAAATAACAGGTCGTCTAGGCCTAGGCCTCCTATATTTACGCAGATTAATCGTTCAAGGGTAATAATATAGGGAAAAAGGGGTAAAAAAATATTCAATTTTATCGGCTAATAGGAGCCCCTTAAAAAGACTGTTGCCTGAAATTGAAAATTATCTTTAAAAATTCAAAGCTTCTACCTGACCATCAGTTCGGGTTTAGAGCTGCTCATAGTACCACCGAAAAAGTACACACATTAGTAGATAAAATCCACGACAGCTTTGAAAAGAAAAAGGGAAGGAACGTATTGTTCCGCAGCGTTTCTTGATATTTCATAAACGTTTGACCGCGTCTGGCACGAAGGATTGCTGTACAAGGTCAGGAACTGTTTTCCCATAAATTTCTGCATTCTCATAAAATCGAACCTTACCCAAACACAATTCTACGTAAAACAAAGCGAAGATAAGCGTGAACTACACCAAATCAGAGCTGGAGGGCCCCAGGGGAGCGTCATGGGACCAGCCCCCCTAGCCAAGTTACAACCGTTTCGCTTGCGCCGAACGCTTCGAGTTGACCTTGCCGCCAATTCTTTTGTTCTGACCACGTGACTGAGCGTTAAAACGACGTCATTCCCGTACATTTGAAGCTTTCTACAAGCGTTAACTATTGCAGATTAGCAACTTGGCTAGGGGTACAGGTCTTTATCTGATTTATACATCAGACTTACCAACACCAGACGGACCACTTATTGGTACATTTGCCAATGACACAGCCATTCTTTCATCAAGTTATGGTCATACAGAGCCTCAGAAATGCTACAGAAAGGTCTCGATGACATATCGGACTGGCTGAGGGACTGACGTAAAGCTAATGAAGCCTAGTCAATAAATGTTACATACAGCCTCAGGTCAGTTTTAATGGAGGTCATTCACCATGGTCCATGGTGAATGACCTCCATTAAAACTCAATGGTGTACAAATACCTCAGTCAGACCACGCCCGCTACCTTGGCATTCACTTAGATACAAAGCTAATATGGAAGAAACACATATTTATAAAGAGAAAGGCTCTTGGCTTACAATGTCCTGGCTTTTGGAGCTGGGCTCCCAATTCACAACGGAAAATAAACTACTTCTTTAAAAGAGTATGCTTAAACCAATTTGGTCGTATGGATTGCAACTACGGGGTACTGCCGCAAACTCAAATTTAGAAATATTGCAAAGATTTCAGTCCAAAACACTGCGGATGATTGTAAATGCACCCTGGTGATGCACCAATGTAGCCATACACAAGACTTAAAAATATTGACTGTAAAACAAGAGATAAAAGAAGCACTTAAAACTATAAAAAGAGACTATCTCAACATCCCAACATCTTAGCACAAGGACTTATGGAAGCTAGCCAAACCTTCCAAAGATTAAATAGAAAAGCACCCCAAGATCTCCTGTAGATAGTTAAAAATTTGATGTATCACTGGATGCATACCACGCAAGCCACATTATTACATTCAAAACATCCAGCTAAATGTCAGGAATAGACAGATCGCAGGTAATAAGAGAGAGATAAAAAAAAAGACGTGTGGCACTCGGGGACTGCCGCGGTAAAGCTATTGCATAGCATTTTTTATCAACTTATGCAATAGACCTCGCCAACAGCTGCTTAACCCCACCCATCCAAAACCAGACCTCGCCAACAGCTGCTTAACCCCACCCATCCAAAACCAGACCTCGCCAACAGCTGCTTAACCCGACCCATCCAAAACCAGACCTCGCCAACAGCTGCTTGACCCCACCCATCCAAAACTAGACCTCGCCAACAGCTGCTTAACCCCACCCATCCAAAACCAGACCTCGCTAACAGCTGCTTAACCCCACCTATCCAAAATGAGACCTTGCCAACAGCTGCTTATCCCCACCTATCCAATACCAGACCTCGCCAACAGCTGCTTAACCTCTTCCATCCAAAACCAGACCTCGCCAACAGCTGCTTAACCTCTTCCATCAAAAACCAGACCTCGCTAACAGCTGCTTAACCCCACCTATCCAAAACGCCGACAGCTGCTTTCACTCATTTGTTTTCTTATCGGTCACCACGCTCAAAAACAAATGAGTGGGGGGTGTTAGGTTATTTTCGTTACGGAATTTCTGGATTCGGTCTCCACGCTCAAGGCCCGCGATAGAAGCTATGCAATAGCTTAAAAAAATTGAAATTTCAGGATTCTAGATCAACCCTTTGAATTGTGATTCCCTTGAGTGTGAGTGTCGAAATACACGTTTTTTGCGACATAAACGGCGGTATCTTTTTTTTTCGTTAACTCAAAAGTTTGTTTTTTTCTCAGCTTCAAGGGACCGTAGATCTGAGTATATGGTTTTAATTCCAACTTGATACCTCTACGCGTTACCGAGTTAAAGGGTCTTGACAGACAGACAAACAGATGGACATCAATGTGATCATATAAGGGTTCCGTTCTCCAATTTGAGATACGAAACCCTAAAAATTATGAAATAAAACTACTCACCAGTTCAACGTACACCGATGTGCGATATTTGTCTAACTGTTCAGCGGGTGGCGCGCGCTTTTATATGGTTTAAGGATGTAAGATAAGATATCCTTTATTTGTGCATGTAAACATTGTATTATGTATATATTGATTGAGATTTATTGTTGATTTGTTGTTGTTGTTACGGCTTAAACATGACTGGACTCAAACAATCAATCGGCATATAAATATTTCATAACAATTAAAACTAAAAAATAATAAAATTCAAAAATTACCTAAACTACACTTAGTTACATGTTATTTTTTGTTATTTTTATCTTATCATGTGACATTCAAAATTAATCAGAAACAATTATTATCAGCCTTTACCTTGATTCGTCATTGTGGTTTCGATCCTAAATTAATATATTTCCTTTGTTCTTCCCACCTATGGAAGCAACCTCACCTTTTGGAAAAAATGGCCCAAATTATTCGGCATAATCTGACATCAATTTTAAACGTAGCCATGGATGACCGAGCTTGGGCTCAGGCTACTCTTCCTATCCGTATGGGTGGCCTCGGAGTCCGCAAAATTTCTAGTATTAGCTTATCGCCTCGGTTCACGGCACTGAGAAATTAATAAGGAATATTCTATCTCCCTTACTGAATGATTTCAATGTGCCTGTAGATGCCTGGAGACTCGCTTGCCCGAATTCTAATCCGCCTGACGAACCATCATCCCAAAGCCAGTTGGATGAGCCGCTGAAAGTAGTTCAGGAAAACCTGATTGCAACATTTACTGCACCTGCAGAGCGAGCGCGCCTGCTGGCTGTGGGAGAGTAGGAGTCGGGTCTCTGGTTTCACGCACTACCGTCATCGAACATTGGCACCTTGCTCGATGATAATACTTTCCGCCTTGCTGTTGCCTTACGTCTAGGTGCTCCCTGCTGTTCTCCTCATCGCTGTCATTGTTGCGAAGTCGTCAACAGCCTCGGACACCACGGTCTTTCATGCAGCCGTAGTGCGGGTCGCATAGCGTGACACGCGAATATTAACGACATCATCAGACGCGCTCTTGTCACCGACGGTGTTCCAGCCGTATTGGAACCGCATGGCCTGGCACGCGACGATGGCAAGAGACCGGACGGCATGTCGTTATTCCCTTGGAAGATGGGAAGGCCTTTAGTATGGGACGCTACTTGTGTCGATACTCTTGCGCCTTCACATCTTCCTAGCTCGTCGAGTCGTGCTGGTGCTGCTGCTGCGGCTGCGGAAAACCTCAAGCAGCGGAAATATAACAACCTTATTGGAAGTTATATTTTCGAACCGTTTGGGGTTGAAGCTCAAGGATCGTGGGGTCCGAGTGCTCACAAGTTGTTTAAAGATCTGTCTAAACGTCTAGTTGACACTTCGCGTGACCCAAGGACTGGCTTTTACCTCGGACAGAGGATAAGCATTGCCATACAGCGTGGCAATGCCGCCAGCCTTTTAGGCACATTACCAGTCGACAGCGATGTGAAAGAGTTTTTTGACGCCATATTTTGGTTTGATTTTAGTTAGTTGTAATTAGCGTAGGGTTTTATTATTATTATTTTTTTATTCACTGAAATTATAGTTTTTTGTTGTGTATGTAATAAGTTAAATTGATATAAAGAAATAAATCAGGAACATTCTAACTTCTACACTGATTATTTTGATGTGCCGTGCTTCACCGAGGCTACAGATGCCTGGAGACTCGCTTGCCCGAATACAAACCCGCCCGACAACCCCTCGTCCCAGAGGCGGTGGGATGAGCCGCTGTGCAAAGTAGTTCAGGAAATTTGGTCCTCTGCTACTACTGCAAAGCTTGCGCGTCTGCTGGCTGTGGGAGAGTAGGAGTCAGGCCTCTGGCTTCAAGCACTACCGTTGTCGAACATAGGCATCTTGTTCGACGATACCCGCATAGCTGTTTCCTTACGCCTAGGCGCTCCTTGCTGTTTTCCTCATCGCTGCCACTGTGGCGAAGTTGTCATCAGCCTTGGTCACCACGGCCTATCATGCAGTCGAAGCGCGGGACGCATAGCGCAGCACGCGAATATTAATGAAATCTTCCGACATGCCCTTGTCACTATCGGCGTTCCGGCTGTTTGGAACCTGGCATGCGACGATGAAGAGACCAGACGGTATTTATTTATTTCCATGGAAAATGGGTAGGCCTTTAGTGTGGGACGCTACCTGTGTCGACACTCTTGAGCCATCCGATCTTAATAGCTCTTTATGCTGTGCTGGTGCTGCTACAACAACCTCATCGGCAGTTATATTTCTGGGCCGTTTGGGATTGATACTCTTGGGCCGTGGGGTCCGAGTGCTCATGCACTTTTTAAAGAATTATCCAAACGCCTTGTTGACACTTCGCGTAACCCAAGGGCTGGCTTTTACCTTGGTCAGAGACATAGATATCCGTGGTCAGAGATTAAGCATTGCCTTACTGACAATGCCGGCAGTCTTTTGAGCACACTTCCAGTCTACAGCAATGCGGAGGAATTTTTGACGCCATATTTTAGATAAGGCTTATTGTGTTTTAAATACCGTTTTAATTTAAAAAAAAAAATCAAAAACTTTGTACGTGTATTTTTGACATGTTATTTTATAATGTCAATAAAATACAAAGAACAATGTTAAAGCTACGAAACAATATGGATGTCAATATTACAAGATTCAACATATAGATTTGACATGTAAAAATTCAAATATGAATGTCAAAATTATGTATGTCAAACTTATAAGATAATGTCAAAAATACAGGAACAATGTCAAAATCACAACCACAAGCATTAGTGTCAGGAATAATATTAATTAAAAAAAATTTTTCGGCTAGAAATTCTGAGACACTTTAATATGCTTTTTGCAAAAGAAACGTTTTTAATTGACGCTTGAATGCACTAACTACTATTCAACTCTTTAAATCGTTTATGCAATATTTTACATATTATAGAGCCATGCAGACGATACTTTTGCGCATGAATGCCGTTTTTGCTGAATAAATGCGAAGAATAGTCAACCACTTCTTGTAAGCTTCATATGTATGTCGAACATGGCATATTGCAGTTCAACACTATTTCGTCGCCTTGCACAAATTATATTGACAGTGCACATTTAGCATTCACAGACGGCTGTCATATCTTATCATATATGAATGTAATGTGAATCATCGCTACTCATTAGCGCAATAAAGATACGCAATAAATCAGATCTTCGGCTCACTGATAGCCGAATCATTATCAAAGTAATATCATTTCAAAGTAACATCCAAGGCGTGTACGATCAATTCAGAAGCGCAAGAAAGAAGAAATTGTTTCCAGTTTGGGGTTTTATTTAACAATTTTATTTAACGGTTTCGAAAATATACTTATTTTAGAAAATACAAAATTTTGTAAAATATGGTTTGTATTTATCAACCGTTTTTAACCCGAACATAGATCTAATGCATCTCTTTTGGGCCTTGACAGCTGTGTTAGCGTCGGTAGAATTTCCCCAAAATAAACGAGACGCAGCTAAGCTATGGTAGGCTGCAATCAATTTTTTTACAATGGTTCTATATTTGTGATTTGCAAAATCGTTTTTTATTAATCATTAGTCCAAGCAATTTAGTAGAGTTTACAATTTCAATAGTTTTATTATCTATATTTATGTCCATACTTTCTATGGTCATATATTGGTTAAAATGTATGATCTCACTGTTATCTAAATTTATTTTTAAATTAATGATAATTAACCAATTTATTATTAATGTCAAAGTATTGCGAATGTCAAGTTTATATTGTATCATGTCACTATTATTACTGGAAATGGTCACCGTTATATCATCTGCAAACAGGGTCATAGGATGTGTAATTGATCTAGTTAAGTTATTGAAATATAGTGTAAAAAGTGAAGGTCCCAATATACTTCCTTGTGCAAGACCAAAATTAGTAAGCAGTAAATCATAATATAGAGCTGCAATTTGCACTATATTTTACAGGTAAATACTGTTCTCCGATCGATCACTCATCATCATCGTCATATCAGCCGAAAGACCCACTGTCCACTGTTGGACATAGGCCTCCCCAAATCATCGCCAGAACGATCGGTCCTGTGCGTCACGCATCCATCGGATTCCCGCGACCCTGAGCAGGCCATCGGTCCACCTTGTTGGAAGCCTTCCAATGCTACTCATCATACTTAGTTTTCTAATCCCCACCACACAACTTTTCTGACAATAAAGCTGGGCGAACTCTTCTTAAGAGGCTCCTTTTCCACTCGCCCATCGTCAACATTGAGCATGGTTTAAGTTTGCAAGCTTCTTGCTTCATCTAACGCAATCCAACGCGATGTTTGATTAAGAGGCAACGCGAAAAAAAGAGATAACGCCTGAAAACTCTATTAGCATTTGGTAATTCTGTGATTTACTCGAATATTTAACAAAAAATGTTCCAGGAATTACGTGTTGTTTTTAAACCCTTTAAAGTTTTTGAAAAAAATTGCCATCATTCAGAATCTTGATTAAATTTGCAAGGCTTCTATTGATGTAGGTACTTTTTTAAAATATACATAATTATGAGTACATTAAGGAGGGCCAAAGTTCACGTAAAATAGCAGATTTTCAGAGGTTTTTACTAGTTTATTTTTACACAAATTTATAAATGTTTTGATTTCTGTAGAAGTCTAGATAATATCCACAAGATAGCTGTGTATTCAAAATATCTGGAGAAAGATGTGTAATAACATCATAATCACGTAAGAGAATGTATCTCGAAAAGGACGCTCTTAATAGCCGGTTGTAGTCACAGAGTGTTTGTAGGAGTTTTGCGCGGGTTTATGTTGATTTCACAGCAACAACGATTTTATTTTTATTAAAAAAAAACATAGTAATATTCAAGATTTTTGTTTTAACCAGAACCTTTAAAAAAATGCTTTATTGCTACATGTAACATTCAAATATTTCTGTGACGTCTCTCTCTCTCATACTCAGACATACACGTTTGAAATCGTAAGTTAGGGTCTGATTCGTGATTTTTTTTATCAAGCTAACTAATTTATATCATGTTGTGCTTTTTGCCCAACGGTTATTCCAGGGATTCAATAAAGTACAAAATTAGTAGAACTTGGTCTTAAGATATACCGAAGTACCTATAGTAAACAAGCAGCGGCAATTAAAAATCTCGGCAATATGATGCAATGAAGTGAACCCCAAAATCGAACAGTACAAAACAAAAAAATCGGGCAAGTGCGAGTCGGACACGCGCACGAAGTGTTCCGTAACGTCCGTAGCAAAAAAACGACAAAAAAATTACGTTTGTTGTATGGGAGCCCACTTAAATATTTATGTTTTAAAGTATTTGTTGTTATAGCGATAGCAGAAATACATCATCTGTCAAAATTTCAACTGTCTAGCTATCACAGTTCTTGAGATGCAGCTTGGTGACAAAGAGACGGACAGTGGACTGATAACAATACGGTCCCGGAACTCTAAAACTATCCATTCGTAGTTTGTTTTTCTGTATAACCAATATAAAAGCAATGCATCACTGGCACGTGTTGGAGCCAGCTTCCAATACAACCAGAAAACGAAAAATAACTGTAAGAGATTATACAGTATGCTGGACATTTGGCAGGCTCTCGTCGAGTCCGCGCCGCGCCGCTAGTTCGTGCCAAACGCAACAGGTGGCGCTACCAGAGCGTAACTTACATTTTATTTTATAGGTTTTCATTTGTTTTTGTCAAATTCTAGGTAACAACCAATCGGCAGCGTAATTTTATGTTATGAAATGGTGTTAACAGTAAACAGACATGTGATTACCAGCTACCGTTACTAAGGGTGAGTTGCACCATTTAACTATAACGATAACAAAGCCGTTAACAGCTGTCAAATCGTCGAATTGACCAATAGGTGGCCGTTTCACGGCTGGTTATGGTTTGGTTATCGTTATAGTTAAATGGTGCAACTCACCCTAAAAGAGTTCAATGGTCTATCTCCGAAGTTCTTTTACTGTTTTTTAGGGAGGTGGAATTTGACTAGCCTGTTGGTTTAGTGGTTAGTGGTCCTGACTGCTTTGCTGGAGGTCGTGAGTACGATTCCTACTGAGAAAAAATGTTTGTGTGATGAGCACGATCATTTGTTGATTCTTGGTGTAATTTATCTATAATATGTATGTATTTAGAAATATATAAGTATGTTATCAGTTGTCTAGTACTCATAACAGAAGCTCTGCTTAGCTTGGGCTAGACGGCGTTGTGTGAAAGCTTAAAAAAAAATCATATAAAAACTTCTCTCGCTCTAGGATGGAGCAAAAAGGCGTATCAGACTTTTACTGACTAAATCTACACCCTTGTTCCATCAGTTGCGCGCTCCAGCAGAACCAATGGCTTTCTTTTCAAAATTTCCCCAAAGCCCCAGTGGGCATCGACCCTGCTGGCCCCTACGGTTTTGTTGACATCTCTTTGAGGAGTGAATTACTACGCGGCGTTGACGACTTCGGCTCGGTTAGGACGGTTACCGGATGGCTGGAGCGCGAGCTACCTATTGCTCCTACCGTGACTGGTAGTGGAGGTCACGGTGGCTGGGGCGTGAGGATATCCATTCCCTCATGCGTGAGGCCATCTGCTTCGAAAAATGCCAGATAACAACGTGGTAGTTGCCTGACGCCTTTCTATGACTTCGTAGACCCCTCTCTACAACTTCGTAGGCGCTATCTATGAATTCGTAGACCCCTCTCTCCAACTTCGTAGACCCCACATGGCACTTTCTACCACTTCGTAGACTATTTTCTGTAACCTGCCTTCTAGAATTTCGTAGACCCTTTTCTACGACTTCGTAGACCCTTTCTTCGCCTTTGTAGACTCCTTTCTACGCTTCTTAGACTCCTTTCTACGACTTCGTAGACGCCTTTCTACGACTTCGTAGACCCTTTCCCTGACTTCATAGATCCTTTCTTTGACTTCGTAGACCCCTTTCTACGACTTTGTAGACCCTTTCTACGACTTCGTAGACCCTTTCTTTGACTTCATAGACCTCTCTCTATGACTTTGTAGACCCTTTCTACGACTTTGTAGACCCTTTCTACCACTTCGTAGACCCTTTTCTACGACTTTGTAGTCCCTTTCTACGACTTCGTAGACCCTTTTCTACGACTTTGTAGACCCTTTCTACGACTTCGTAGACCCTTTTCTACGACTTTGTAGACCCTTTCTACGACTTCGTAGACCCTTTCTTTGACTTCATAGACCTCTCTCTACGACTTTGTAGACCCTTTCTACGACTTTGTAGACCCTTTCTACCACTTCGTAGACCCTTTTCTACGACTTTGTAGTCCCTTTCTACGACTTCGTAGACCCTTTTCTACGACTTTGTAGACCCTTTCTACGACTTCGTAGGCCCTTTTCTACGACTTTGTAGACCCTTTCTACGACTTCGTAGACCCTTTTCTACGACTTTGTAGACCCTTTCTACGACTTCGTAGACCCTTTTCTACGACTTTGTAGACCCTTTCTACGACTTCGTAGACCCTTTCTTTGACTTCGTAGACCCCTTTCTACGACTTCGTAGACTCTGTCTTCGACTTCGTAAACCCCTTTTTCCTACTTCGTAGACCCCTTTTTCCGACTTCGTAACTTGCCTTCTACGACTTCGTAGCTTGCCTTCTACGACTTCGTAGCTTGCCTTCTACGATTTCGTAGCTCCCTTATGACGAGTACGTTTTCATACCCTCCCTAGTACAATCCCATAGCCTCCCTTTTGAGTTTCGTATCTGACTATGACTTCATAATATAGGTACTTTTACGTACTGCGTAGTGAGCTGAATATAGATATGTGTAACACGTGCCGTAGGTTCGAGTCCTTAAATATTTTAAGCACAAAAAATAATAATAAGTCCTTAAATTCAACCATAACATTATGGTAGACAGCAAACTGTAGAGGCACAGCAGGGTCAACGCTTACAGGGACTAGGGGTTGTGTAAAAGTGAACCCCGGGGCCCTGGAACGAAGAGAAAGAAGGAACAGGAGTCGGTTTTAGTCTGTAAAAGTCTGACACGCACTCCCGGTCCGCCCAAGAGCGGGAGAAGTCAATGTATGATTTCCTACCTAAAAAAACATTGTGGTAGAAATGCGTTAAGATTCATGCACCACTTAAGAGAAAATGCATGTTTTCAGTGGGATAGGCAAAGGGAGCGAAGACGCGGGGAAAACATTCTACGCATTAGTGTGTAATACCGCTACTTACCGAATCGTTAATTACCAATAAGTCACATCCATTGCTTCATTAACAACTCCTTTCAAACGCCTCCAGCATACAATAGCAGCAATGTATACTATATATCGGTAGTTTTCCTAACGCTGGCCAGCCATTGTGTGTACGGTGAAGTGGGTTACAATAGCGCGACGTGGGCGATGTTCTGTTACATATAGCTGTAGGCTTTTGAAGCGGCCTACGAATGTCGTAGTAGCCGTGACGGTAAACTATTGAAGTAAGACTTTTACACTTACAATTATAACAACACTTGAGTTGACACTTCGCGTGACCCATGGGCTGGCTTTTACCTCGGACAGAGGATAAACATTGCCATACAGCGTGGCAATGCCGCCAGCCTTTTGGGCACATTACCAGTCGACAGCGATGTGGAAGAGTTTTTTGACGCCATATTTTAGTTTGATTTTAGTTAGTTGTAATTAGCGTAGGGTTTTATTATTATTATTTTTTTTATTTACTGTAATTATGGTTTTTAGTTGTGTATATAATAAGTTAAAATTTATGTTAGTAACCTAAAATTAAAACGACACATTATAAAAAAATATATATATTTATATTAAATTTGTAGAGGTTTTTAGTTGTGCACGCATCACGTAAAATGTAACTTTTATACATTAAAATTTTGTTTTTCTTGATATATTACTTAGGCTTTGTTTTATTGCAACGGTTGACTATATCGAAAGATACGAGTTATTGACTGTTAGGCAGAACGAAGTTCGCCGGATTAGAGCATTTGCATAATAATAATAATGGATCAAGGGACTGATACAGAAGGCAGTACTCCTCGATACGGCTCGTATTGTGAGGAGGTTCCTGTCTCTGGAGCCCTAACCACCGGTAGCTTGGACCCTGCTCCCGACACCGGCGGACAACTATTTTTTATATTTTCAAATGTTTTTTTTTATATTTAAAAATGTAAATGATATGGAATAAATACAAATAAAGGAAATAATCATAATAGTGTTTTGAAAAATATTACGAATTTTCAGCTGGGTGCGAATTATTGTAACTTCAGTACTATTTTTGATCTAATTTGACCGGACTAGCAGGTTTAATTCAGCATACTTTATTAGAAATAGGCCTTTATTTTTAAAGTCTTAAAAAAAACATAATCATACCGTTTAACTCCCTGTTCTTGTCTTTGAATTTAGTAGCTTGAACAAATTTTTACTATAATAAAAGAATCAATTTAAACAAGTGTTAGTAAGTTCAGGCTGATATACTTCTGAGAGAATGCTAGAACATGACTGACGTGACTTTTTTGGCAGAATTAAGAAAAAAATATGTTTTTTTTTCTGATCCGCAAAAAGCTATTGACGATGTTTAGTGTTCATATTAAAAAAAAAAACGACATAATAATAGAGTTAATTGTAGTGTATGTTTTAATAGGTTGGTTTCGGTGAGTGTGGATGTAGTGGTGTGGAGGCGCGCGGCTCGCAGTGGCGTCTGGGTGTCGGGCCGCGCCGCGAGATGCTGCGCCTCTTAAAATTGTAAACAAGAGCTTTTTCGATTGGAGGGCGGCACCGCGCAGGCGCCGCACGACGTGAGCTTGTAGCGGCGCTCGCTTTATTTTATTTATCAGTTATTTTTTGTTTCAGGATTTCTATTATTTATCGAATACCGTTTATTTCTAGTAATTTCAAGTTCTTAAGTTAAAACATGCTTAGCCAGCTTTCGGAAATAAATTGTCTCTCCTTGTTTACCTGATGACCCGTAAATTGCACGTAAAAGACCGTGTCTTGCTTATCAGATGTCCCCATTCTGTCAATTTTAATAGTGTTAAACCAGGGCCTATTATATGCATATTATAACACTAGCATCATGCCAAAGTTGTGATCATTATAAACACGACTAAATAGCATTTACTGTGGAACTGTAACCGCTTTATTGTAATGAATGAACAAACGGTGACGAACACATCGGCAATGTTGGCTGTTCCCACACAGTGCAGCTGTCAGCACAAAACGTTACATGATATTCAGTGCGAGATGAAAAGCTTCAATGTAGGCTATTGTAAGTTAGTGTCATAAGTTGAGGAACGTTTCCAGAGATAAGAGCAGAAATCGATTGTGTCGTGCGAGTCCTGCCGCCGCCACGAGGTCGAGGCTGCGTGCGGCGCTGCCGGCGGTGCGGGGCGCGGGGGCGCGGCGAGCGGGGCGCGGGGGCGGGGCGAGCGCGTGCGCGGGCCGGCCGGGGCGCGGGCGGCAGACGCGCCGCGATGGTGGGCCGCGACAGCCGCTCGGAGAGCGCGGCGCGCCCCTGGGCGCCGCGGCATGAGTAGCGCGCCAGCCCGGCCCGGCCCGCGCGCCCGCCATGGCGCAGGCCGCGCCCGCGCCCCATCGCACCCACTCCTTCGCGAAGAAGACCTTCCACAAGCCGACGTACTGCCACCACTGCTCGGATCTGCTGTGGGGCCTCATCGGGCAGGGCTACGGCTGCGAAGGTACGCGTCGCGCATGCGCCCCGCGCACGTCGATACCGGCTCGGCGCGCGCCCGCTCCGGCACGACCAGCGCGTTATGCAACCCGGAGCCGGCCCCGGGCGTGTCCGCCCCGGTCCGCCCCGCCGCGTCCGCGTCCGCCCCGATCGATAGCCCCGGAGCCGGCGCGCACCCGGCTCGCCCCGGCCTGCCGCGCGCGTGTTCACGTGCTCGCGTCGCGTGCTCGCCTGTATCGCCTTGCACTTGAAATTTCAAGGACGCAGGAGCCGCCGCATGTGGCTCGTCGCGCTGGCTGGTCGTGGCGCCCGCGACGCGGCTCACGCGGGCCTCCGCTGGAGTAAGTCCATGGGGGGGGGGGGACGTGCTGGGGAGTAGATCAGCTGAAAGTCTTGGGTGTCGGTGGCAAGCGAGTGAGCATTCGGGAGCATATCGATCGATCTGTTTTGTAAGAGGTTTTTTCGTAACGGGCGCGGGGCGGGGCGCGGCTGCATCCCCCGCTCGTGTTAGCTCTAGCGCTGCGTGATGTCCGGAGCGAGTGCTGCCTGGTGGTGGTAAGTGACCATTAGTGCAGGGTGTCCGCGAGTCCTCACCACTTACGAGTTAATTAGCTCCGAGATGAGAAGACATCTTGTTTTTGCGCATTTTGTTTTGGTCCTTTGGAGTTGCTTTACTGAAATGTAACGACAAACTGAAAATCGATGAAAGCTTTCTTCTTGACTCTTACGTTTAAGCTTACACGTCGTTGTAGCCGTTGACGTTGAGTGTAGATAGATGCATTATATATTATGCGAACACGTAAGGGATCCTTAGCGTAGAGCTCGTACTTACAGCAGGCTGTTCGCTCGCGGTATTCGTGGCTTGCATTCATTCATTTGATATTGATCATGAAACTAATACCTAAGCAGTACTTGTAAAACCGCAAAATATTCGTTAATTCGTATCAAAATCTCGCGTACATTTATTCCATTGGATATCATCACAAATATTCCTGTTGGTTTTTTCCTCGTAACATTGAGCCCTACGTCACGTCATCGCATTGTTAACAAACATAATAGCTGCTTTGACTAACAGTAGTTAAATTTTTGAACTCAAGATAATATATTTTAATGCGGAAAAATATAGTAGACGCTCGTTTAGAATGAGGATAAAAGTAGGGTTTTTATCGTAGTTTAATGATGTGAAACGTTTGTATAGGTAGGTTTGATGAAATTGTAACAGTTTAGCATCTCTGGGCGAGTTGCGTGGCTGGCTCGTGTAGCGTATCGATCTTCAAGCCGCGTCCCAGCGGGATTGGGCAAAGAGAAGCGACGGCCACGCTCTACACTCACTACGCCCAACTCTATGGAATCATTACTGTTTATACTTATTCGTTCTGAATTCAAAACGTAACTGCTGGCCGGTTTTTCAATTTGAAACAAAACCCAAAACTAGACAGCGATGTTTTGGAGAGCTATGATGACATAACTCGATTGTCAGTTTTTTTTTGTTTGACTTTATGCAATAGCAATAAGAATTCTAGAAATACATAAATAAATACAGGACTATGAAACTGAAATCTAGTGGATTCATACAAACGTGAAAGTTCTAGTAACTAAACCAAGTACCTAACTGTAAGACAAACATTAACTGTTGAGTATAACTGTATAATGCATTCAATTACTTAGTCTCGTGTTTACTCGATAACATTTTATCAATTAAACTAACGATGGGGTTCTTGTACACAAAAAGACATAATAAAGTCCACACTTAAAAGTTTTGTTGAAAAAATACGGGTAATTACCACAGTTTCCCGTATTATTTTAAGATTTAAAATCCTCTAGCGTCAAAGCATAGTACTTACTAAAGTTATTGGTAATGACTATGGTATAGGAATGCTATGTTCTTACATATTATAATTATGATATGCAAGAACATAGCAATACAAAGTTCCCCACCGCGTTTGTCCATCTGTACGTGATAAACTTAATAACTACGGTTTTTGCCAGTAGAGAGAGATTCAATAGGAAGGTTTGGGTATATAATACATGCATATTATAGTAGCGAAAAACCGAGAATTTCAAAGTATTCTAACACTCATATAAAGTTAAGGCGCCTCGCTTGTGATATTATTTAGCGCATCCTTTTAATATTTTCCGGGATAAAAATTATTTATTTTGCTAAAACATGAGTAAACACATAAATGCAGGATGTTACATAAAGTTCAATTGAGCCACTGTCAGGTTTTGCCTTAGTGACGTACAAAATATAATTAAGCAAGAATAAATGACACAAAATTATTTATACATGATGCAATACTTAAAAACAATCATCAACGGGTAATATTCAAAAAATACCTAATGTCAAAACTTATAGGTTCCATACAATAATCATAGTCAAAGGTATATATAATAATTCTAATATTAGTAATAGTTAATTTAGTTACCTAAATGTTGTCACTTACCTTAGTTTGTCATTACTGCTAAACATAACGACACACATAATTGAAGATTGATGGTAGGGGGCTCCCCCCATCCAAATGTAGGGGCGCTGGACTAAATAAAACTCTGACCAACCCATCAGGAAATACGGAGTGTTGTTATATTCAATTCAAAATCATGAACGTGAACTTTTTTTTTTTTATTATTTACTAGCTGTGCCCCGCGACTTCGTTCGCGTGGACTACAGGATTTTGAATTTGTTTTTTTCTAAAATAAAAGTAGCCTATGTTACTCCTTAATACATCAGCTACCTGCCAAAAAAAGTCCCATCAAAATCGGTCCAGCCATTTCAGAGATTAGCCCGGACAAACAGACAGACAGACAAAAATCGTAAAAAAATGTTATTTTGGTGTATATACCGTATATATATTCATATGCATGTAGTAAAAAGCAGTTATTTAAATATTACAAACATACACTGCAATTTTATTTATATGTATAGGTGTATAGGCTCGCGTTTGACCACTATCTCACCTGATGGTAAGTGATGATGTGGTCTACGATGGAGCACGCTTGCTTAGAAGTAACCTATTCACTCTTGACTTAAAAACCCTTAAGTTGTAGCTATCAGGAAACACAGACTCCGGCAGGGAATTCCACTACTTAGTTGAACTGACTTCGTTACATTTTCCCACTTTAATTGTCATATTATATCTAGCCTAGACTATCCCACTGCTGGGCAAAGGCGCCTCTCCATTCCTTCCATTGTTCACGACTCTGAGTCGAACGATCTAAGTAGTTCCGCCAATAATAATAATAATAAACGTCTAAACACTATTAGGCAGTTCGATTTGCAACTCATGGCGCTTTAACGAGAGCGGAAAATCCAACAGTAATCTTTTATTTAGGCATTATTAAGTCATTCTAGTGTTGATGAAAACGGGTATTATTAAAAATAACTACTAAACCTACTATTTATGTAACTATTTATAATAGTTATATTTTGCTATAGGAAAAATATTTATGTCCTTTTTTCCCTACAACATTACAATGTTCGTTAAATATATTATCTTTTTTATTTTGCTTTTACAGCCTGCTGCTAAAATTCAGAAATCCACTCATCGACGGTTCTTCCACACCTGATGTTAACTGTACCATTACGTAAAGTAAATATAATAAAAGGAGAAATTGACTGACTGACATATCAACACAGTCGATATGCTAGGGCTAAAAGTGTGTTTTTCACAAGGTTTTGTTTTATGGCGTAGACGAGACCTAAGATAGGATTTTCCTTAACTAAAGTGATGAAAAGAGGGTCAAAATTTGTATAAAAAACCTATTTCACGCGAACGAAGCCGCCGGCAGAAGCTAGTCAGCTTATTCCTAGAAAACGTTTTGAGAACACATTTATAGTGCGTACAGCTAAGGAGTCGAAATCCTGCTTCTTTAAGTCAATAGTGAACTTTTTCTTCTAGGCAAGTGTGCTTCATCGTCGACCACGTTATGGCTTACCATCAGATGAGATAGTGGTCCAACCCGATCCTATCAACAATAAAAAAAAATAGTAATTACTCGATTCACATATCAAATGCACTTTTGTCTCAAAATTACAATTATAACTTTGGGAAAATATCTGAATTGTAATAAATTAAAAATAGGCAAAATACTATTTTTGAAACACTACTCAAATATTAGGTGAAAATCGGTATCGCGATTTCTGTATTTTTTTTTTGTGTTGGATATCATGTGACTATAATTATTCGATATGGAAAATAGTTGATATAGTTATAGGTAATTTGAAAAGATCGTGGGTCGTCATCGTCAAAGACTAGCGCAAGTAGGTTATTTCAAAGTAATTTTACTTCATCACCATTATTTCAGCCGAAAGACGTCCACTGTTAAACATAGGCCTCCCCCGTATGTCGCCACAACGACTGGTCTTGTGCGTCTCATTTCCATCGGATTCCCGCGACCCGCGTTGGGTCATCGGCCCACCTTGTACGAAGCCTTCCGGTATGCAATAACCAGAACCTTTCGTCCCCATTAACCATCTGTTCTGCGAGTAATGTGCCTTGCCCACTAACACTACTTCTGCACTTAAGTTTGGCGATTCATCAGGTTACGTGTCGGTAAATTTGGTTCTCCCGCAGATGTTTTCATTCCTGATTCGATCACGCATGGAAACTCCGAGTACAGACTTCTCCATTACCCATTGGAAGACTTCAAAGCCGCACGTTTCAGATTAATATGTCATCACTAGCAATTTTAATAGAAATCTAAATTATAGAAGAAATTTATCTATTTGGTAACCTACCCTTTGTGATTCACTCCCGGTTATCGTAGACCACAAGCCTGCCAGATGCACAAGTCTCTGTAGCTTTTAGCATTCCTCAAACCAGATGAGAATATTTTTTTCAAGAAATCTTATTCCCGGGATAAAAAGTATTCTATGTGCTATTCGAAGACGATATCCGCAGGAGAACCAGGGTTGCCGACATAGCATGAATTAATCGCGAAACTAAAGTGGCAATGTGCCCTGCCCATTACATCGGCCTTTTGGCCGAAAGGTTCTGGAGTGTCGACCGCGTACCGTAAGACGCAGTGTTGGAAGACTTCCTACAAGGTGGACCGATGACCTGGTAAAGGTTGCGGGAATCCGATAAATGCAAGACTACAGGACCGTTCATTGTGGCGACACTTGGGGGAGGCATATGTCCAACAGTGGACGTCTTTCGGTTAAAATGATGATGATGTGCTACTCCAGTATATGTGTTTAATTTTCATTTGAGTTTGGTCCGGCGTTTGATCATGAAGAAGATACAAACATACACACTTTACATGCAAACAACGTTTACCTTTATATACTAGTTTGATAGTCAAATTCAAAAGATATTTAGTACTAGCTTTTGTCCACGACTTCGCCCGCGTACATAAAATACAGCTTATGTTACTCAGGAATAAAGCAGCTTTCTATCGATGTAAAAATTTTACCAATCGGACCAATACTTTCAGAGATTACCTCCTACAAACAAAAAAAACAACTTTACCTCTTTATAATATTAGTGTAAAAAAAAAATTTGCGCATCAACATCGTCAAAAAATGTTGTTGGTGAGTCATTTATGTATTTATTTTATTTAGAAAACTCATAGTTATTAAATACATGTTTACTTTTACTTCTAAGCCACAGGGATATACAGGATATACACCTAGTTTAGGAGTTTAAGCCTTTTATTTAACTTAATGTCTAGGACGTAACGAGAGGCCTATGGTGAAAGAAATTATTATTATTACTTTGACGTCAAAATTAATATAAAATAAGTCTCTCACACAAAACAACCCACCCGCCGGCGCCGTAGTCACTGTAGCGAGACATTCGTAGAACGGTCCATTCCATCTTGTAGCATGAATGTCTCTTCTACCTGTTGTTAGAACGACAAGTGGAGAAATACTAGACGTATGTACCTACATAGAAATTTGAATGACAAAATCAAAGTCATAAAGTTCAAAATATTTTTAACGATTTGAAAAAAAAACCGTGTCGATTAAAATAGGTAAAGGTAACATGTCGAATAAATTATAAAAAGAGATAATGTTAATACGAGAGAATTCCTAAAATGATACCATTACATTGTTATTTCGATGTTGGTCTTGAAATTAATTTTCAAACTTATCATAAACCATGATAATTATCTACTTTCCAAAATTCCTTTATATAAGCAAAACAATAGAAGCAAAACAAAAATATTGCTCATTACTGAACAGTGTTCAGCTGTGTACTAAAATTTTATTACAAGCTAAAAATCGTAAAATTATCATCACAGTAGTCTGTCAATATTTCGCACCGTAGCACTTCGTAGCAGGGTCCGCGTAGCACCGTAGAAAGTTTCCGTAGCGTGTAGCACTTCCTCGTAGCAGCCTACGCCGTAGTACTCGGACTACAATGCACAGACCGATTGGACGATTTATATAAAATTTACAATTTCTTATATGTATTGGTGCTCAGTAATTTATGTTCGCGTTTACTACGGCGGCGTACGTCACGGCCGCAAGGTCCGCGTAAGAATAACTTTAGATTTTCGCATTTGAGGTCATAGTAAATTATACAAATATAACACTGTTCGTTTCTATATTTATAGCGTGTTATTACTGGAATTAGCTTCGAATGGTGTCGGCGTTACATGTTCTGCGGTAAGAGTTCCGTTTCATTCTTCACGTGTTTGTAATGTAGCTTACAAAACTGATTATACTCCGTACATTTTTTAAGGTGTGAAATGATCTAATGATTTCTCCCTCTCTTGGGCGGAGCGCGAGGGCATGTCAGACTTTAACTGACTAAAACTCACTCTTTTGTTCCTTTTTTGTCTTGCGTTCTAGGGCCCCGGGGGTTCACTTTCACTTATCCCTGGTCCCTAATCCGTAGTGACCTTACTTATATTATAAATGCGAAAGTTTGTATGTACGGATGTTTGTTACTCTTTCACGCAAAAACTATTAAATGGATTTCGATGAAACTTGGTACACTAATAGACCATATTCTGGAATAGCATATAGAATACTTTTTATCCCAGTACTATGTTTCTTTGGGATAAATTTCTATCACGCAGGCGAAGCCGCTCGTAGCAGCTAGTAGTACATAATTATATAGTTATTGTCTACTTGTAAAGAAAGAGAACTGTTGAAAATTACCAACAAAACGGTAGCTAACACATTGAAATACCGTATCACCCATCACATCTTTCCATTAACCGTATTTTTCCACAATACCGCATTGTCCGTTACAAGAGCTAAAAGGGCCCAACATCACACATTGGAACAAAAGCGCGGAGGGATGCAGAGCGCGCACCAACTGTCAGTGCACATGCAAGACGGCAGACACACGCGGACAAAGCAACAATGTCGCGAGCGTCATTATGTCGCGTTGACGCGCACTATCTCGTCGCGCGACAAAGCGGCGCGCGAGACAAAGCGCGTCCGACGCCGCGTCCCCGCGGCTCCACCCGCGTCTCCACCATATTGTGCGACTAGCGAGATAAGGGATGCGGCGCGACGTGTGGAAATGGACAAGTTATTGTCGCACCGTGCGGATACTGCCTTAGCTACGAGTGACGTCACGCGGGCGCGTGTATTGTGCCTTATCACTTATCAGATGATTATGACGTGTTCGCTGTTACAGTGGCGTTGTTGTATCTTTTGTTCAATAGAATTGAATTGAATTAGGTGAATTTGTTTCGAGTAGGTACAAACTTTGTGCTAGATTGGTTTCAATTAGCTCAGACTGAATGAATAGTTTGTAGGCGAATTGGAATAATTTTGGGAAAAGCGTGTCGATCAGTCTCTATAATGTAACTGACACTCAAACACACATAGCCCGGTAGGGATACGCGAATATAGGTGTGGTTTTAGTTCCCTCTCGTTCCACCCTAAAGCGGTGAAGATCAATTTATGATTTCCCAAAAAAAAAGGTCACAGATTAATTCAATGTTATCGCATCGCTAACGCCATTCCATCTGAACTCACCAAGCCTTACAAGATCATAAGAGGAGAGAAGAATCAATCAAGTAAAACTAACAAACTCATGGTTAAGGATAACTACTGCTTTCTATAATAAGAAGTCAACTGACAGCCACAGATTTCCTTTTTTTCTTTCTACCTTTTAAGGAAACGTTGTCCCATACTAGGAATTACTCCTGTATTTTCTCACAAACATGTAAACGCACATAAGTACACAAAACACCCGGACCCGAAACACCTGTCTGTAGGTCATACAAACATTTGCTTTATTCGGGAATCGTCTCTTGAAATTAAAATACCGATATATAATATATATAATAAGTATAGATACGAGATCAAAAGCTACACCAACCCCCTAAAAACTTATTGAAAGAAAAGAAACAGAGAAAGTATTTTTTTTATGGTGGGAAAAATCATCCAATGACATCCCCCGCTCTTGGGCGGAGCGGGAGATAGTGTCACACTCTTACTGACGAAAAGCCCACCCCGTTCCTTCTAGCCTTCATACCGGGGCTCGAGCTCCTTTTCAGATAACCCTGGCCCAAAAATATTTATTTGGCGGCAGTCACCAGAATCATACAACATAAATAAAATAAAAAGTTCGCCAAAAAGGTTTTAATTTAGTAATGTTGCCAGACACAAAAATACTGCCTGAAACTAGCCTTCCAATGAACCTTTAGTGACGAATGATGGAGTAAACAGTTTCAAACGTTACAGCAAGCAATGATTCCGTCACTATTGTCGCGAGCCCAGTGTTTAGCGTTAATTTTTAATTAAACCACATTTAACTAGCAAAGAAATATTAACCTTACATTCTGCTACTTTAAGTTCAAGTTGCTTTAACTTGAGTATAAGTTAGTAGGCGGTAAGAAACACCTCGGTCGATCAGTATTTACCATTTGTTTTAGTAATGGCGGCCGTGGGCAGTTGACACGACATGACATGTCTATTTTTGGATTTAATAGTTTTTACACTTACTATAATTTTAGGTTTAAAATTAGATCAAAAACTTTTAATGGATGATATTTTTTCTGGAATAGAGTACTATATAAATAGTTTTATAAAGATGAAGTAACGGAATTGATCAATTTTAAAAAAAAGTCTCAGTATTAATTATGAGTACACTGGAAAGCCACAAAAATAAGGCCTTTCCATCTCAAAACCATAAATAAGCAGCTTTCAATCTAAAAATGAAACTGAACATCAAAACTTTCGTTACGAAAACCCCTCAAGTGCGAAAAAAGAAAAAAAAACAAAAAGTACATGTTTATTTTCGAATCCACAAAAGCCTATTGACGTTCTAAATATAGAACTCCTTGGTCTTGCAAGCGGAGTTTAAAAAAAAAAGTTGAATTCGTGGAAGCAAGCTTGGCTGTTGGGTCGGTACCGGGGCTACGCCCGGCGTATGTAGGCCAGCTCTGACGTCACACGGTGATGACCCAGTTCCACTGCCATTGAGAGACGCGCGTCAATGGTGCCCCCCCCCCCACCAGCGGGCCCCGGGCCCCCGGCCTCTGCACCCAACAGTGCAGCACCCTCTTCGATAAGGGGGCGTGCCGAAAACATATAGACAAAATTCGATAAAAAAAAGCAGAATGACAGAAGTTTTCTTTGTTAAATAGTACTTATTTTAAGGAAGCAGGAATTAAATAGTGTAATATTAAAGAAGAGCCGAAACCTACAGAAATATTAAAACAAAAGCCATATTTCAGGAAAAAAAAACGTAACTGCAATATAATTCATCGAACTAGGTTACTGAACGGGAGGCAAAAGCACGCTTTCATTCAGCCGCTGCACAGTGCGCCACATTTAAAATGTATAGTCAAAGGGAGCGTGGTTGCGCCGCCGAGCAAAGGCGAGCGCAGGCGAGCATAGCCGAGCACAGCGGAGCACTTGGTGCTTTGTGCTCATGTAAATGTCACGGATTCACCGCGGCACTAATTTGTTCTTTGTGCACTGTGATGTTACTCTAAGCTTAGGATTCACTATCTCAGCTCATTACCGGCTACTTCATACATTGTGCTAGTTCTGAAACTAGGCTATTTCTGCACTGCTTGCTTCGGTTTTCATTCTTTATTCCGTTTCTTGAGTTCCAAGTTGTGAATTGGAACAGCTTTACCAAGCTATGTTATCTCTAAAGTAACTGATAGGTCTGTATGGAATATTTAATTTCACACAGACCTATGTGCACTTATACAACGTCAGAAACTATAGCACAAGGTTCCAATTGGTAGTTTCCTATGAAGATGAAATGGCAAGAACCGTGGAGTTTCTTTTTAAAAAAAATTATTATTGATATATATGTACAATATTTCTATTACATTATATTAATCGGTATGAGATGACAGTATAGAAAAGTCAACGTAATACCAAATAAGTATAATAAAAAAAGTAAATCGAAATCTAGACAATAATCTATGAGTTCGTGGAATGTAGAGTTCTCTCATTAACATTAAATGATAAATGATCTTTATTTTGCATGTAGGTTTTATAAAAACACTTTTACACGTCATTTTTTTTTTGTCAATAAATGCTAGATGAGGCCGGTGTTTCCTAGCTGACTACCCTGAGAAGAAACACCGAAACAAACTCAGGGGTCAAAGATTTTTGAAGAGAAATTGAGAAAAAAAGCTGTATAACAATAAAAATAAACCTATAAAATAAGGTACATGAATATATCACAATAACATATCACTAATAAAGTTAGTCAGTAGTCTAAGTAATGTTAAAACACTGCAAAACTAAATTAAGCATCTTTAACGACAATTAGAAAAATTACAAAAACATTCTCCGACATGTATACTAAAGTGCAACGCTCCAATGACTATGCTTAAACTTCCACCTTACCAAGAATATAATATCCCATCACCTACGTACTCTAGAACTTTGCCTACTAAGTATGGCACAATCTACTGTACATATATGACTGCACAATAACAAAAGAACTTGCACAATGGGCAAAACTTTGTCCTAGCTTTTCACGCGATCTATTATTTATATCAGACGAGAAAGCATTGTGCCTGTAAGCCTGTAAGTTTGTAATATTAATAAAGTTCTGTTGCACTCGCCTTTTGTGCCTCGTTGTCGGCGTAATGATATAGAGACGGCGCAGGACGCTTGCGCACGAGACCCGTGAATGGCTGGCTTCATTAGTACGAGTAGTGATAAGTGTGTTTTGCCTGAATACGACTGCTCCTCATTAAAATATAGACGTACTCGAGTTCTGCAGCTGCCTCTAATTAGCGGGGTTTATATTTTTTAACTTTATACTGATTTTGAAAATGTTTGTAAACATGTAACCAAGATTTATGTAACTCATATAATTTAATAAAAGATTGTTCAAGGAGTTTCTTCACGTTCTTCTCGATAGAGATCTACGCTTTGGTGCGTGCAATTTAGCTTCACTTTTTTTGACCGACCGACATTTTATCAATTCGAAATTGCCTGAATATTTGAAATAAACCTTTCTGATTTCTGTATAGGCTTTCATTAGCTAACGCCGTTGGTTTCGCCCGCGTAAGAATACAAAATTGTTCCAATATACTCCCGGGATAAAAAGTACCCCATGTGCTGTTACAGGACATGGACTATCCATGTACCACGTTTCATCGAAATCCGATCTTGCGTGAAGAAGTAACATACATACCCACGCACACACAAACTTTGGCTTTTATAATATTATAGTGTGATTGACCTTAATAGATATTATTTTATTTATGCAGCTAATTGTTTCACACTTGTTTATACGCCACAAACAGCCTTTGACTAGTTTCAGAACCGCTATGTTGTTGTGAGTGCCCGTAGCCCTAGAACGCAAATGACAAACGAAAGAGCTCAGGTAAGATTTAGTCAGTAAAAGTCTGACACGCCCTTTAGTCTACTCAAGAGCGGGACAAGTCATTTGATATTCTCACCTCAAAAAAAAACTTTTGCACAAATAACCACACTGATTACATATCTCAGTTACGTACCTACCCAACTATTTTTAAACCAGTTTACAACATAAACACAAACTCCACTACTCTAAAACGTTACTATTTGAAAAAAAAAAAAAACGATGTCAAAGAAATAAATCTGCAATTAGTCTTCCAAAATTTTGAGCTATTAAAATTTGGCAATGATGCGAAAGTGGGTCATTCTCAGCACTCGCAAGTCTCACAATAGTTCTATTTATATCAAAGTAAAACTAAAATACAGCAGTATTCCTGTACGCATGGACGGAAATAAACCCACTGTATGTGTAGAATAGGAGGCAACATTGCAAGGCGTAAGGCGTCCTACTTGACATTAACGGCCGCGCGTCAAACGGAACGTTCCAAATAAAATGTTCAAAATTGCGGAATAAGGATTACGGTGGCGGAGTACGTAAGTGTGACGTCATAGCTCTAGTAACTGGGATTTTAGCACAAACACTTTAAATCAAAATGCATTTTTATCAACCCAGAAATACATACTGCCACAACCCTAGTACTGCTATCAGGAACCACAGACTCCGGCAGGGAATTCCACTCCTTAGCTGTACGCATAATGAATGTGTTCCCAAAACGCTTTGTACGTATGGGTGGGATGTCCACCATGTACCGGTGGCGCAACGCCGTACTACGTACATAGTTGTGGGTAGGATGGTAATTTTTTTTTTCGCCCTTTGCGTTAAGACCGCCCATTGTGCACTTATTCTTTTAAATGTTTGTCCTGTATTTTTTTATGTGGTGTACAATAAAGATTGTAATAAATAATAATTAAATAAATAATTTGCTTTTTTAACTATTACTATAAGTTACTAAACATAAGGGTCCAAAATAATATTGAATTGTTTCTACAATTATAACGGGAACTGCGTGCTCCATGATGGTAAGCGATGATGTGGCCGACGATGGAGCACACTTGCCTAGAAGAAAACCATTCACGCTTGACTTAAAGACACCATCTATAACTAGTATGTATTTAGAAATTTAAAAGTATGTTTGTCAGCTGTCTAGTAGTCAGTCACATCACAAGCTCTTCTTGGTTTGAGACTAGATAGTGATGTATGATAGTTGTGGAATATTATAAAACTAGCTTTTGCCCGCGGCTTCGCCCGCGTACATAAAACATAGCCTATGCCACTCAGGAACAAAAAAGCAGCTTTCTATGGGTGAAAAAATTTTAGCAATCGGACCAGTACTTTCAGAGATTACCTCCTACAAACATAAAAGCAAACATTACCTCTTTGTTACGTTAGTGTAGATAGTAATAATAAAAAGTGTCTAAAGGACCTTTTTTCCACAACTAGCACACAACGCCGTCTAGTCCCAAGCTAAGCAGAGCTTGTGTTAAGGGTACTAGATAACTGATAAACATACTTATATATTTCTAAATATTTACATATTATAGATAAATTACACCCAGATACAGAACAAATGATCATGCTCATCAGATGACCAATTGTCCTGGGTGGGAATCGAACCCACGACCTGCGACATAGCAGGGCCACTAACCACTAGACCAACAGGCCACTGATAGTCTTTACGAGTTGGTTTCGGCTCCTTGTATGCCTTCAAAAGTCCAGGACCTCAGGGTTCTAAGATATACTGATATATAATAATAATATTGAATGTTACTACAACGATCGGTACAGTATGCAAGTAGGTAGCGGCGCGCTCGGGCCGTGGTCGTTCCCTCCGCCAGTAATGAGGCTGTGGCGCTGTGACGTCAGAGCGCCGACCTAATTCGCGCCGCTTCGCCCCGCTACATGCACCCATGGAGTGACGTGAATGGCGAGCCTTACTTGTATACTATTGAGTTGCAATTTTTATTATGGGCTATTTTTGCCCGTAGCTTCGCCCGGGTATATAAAACATAGCCTATGTCACTCAGGAATTAAGCCGCTTTCTATTGGTGAAAAAATTTGAATAATCGGACCAGTACTTTCAGAGATTACAAACAATAAAACAAACTTTACCTCTTTATAATATTATGTAAAATGTAGATAATGCTCTCGTTTGACCACTACCACCTGATGGTAAGCGATGATGTGGCCGACGATGGAGCACGCGTGCGTGAAGCAATCTATTCACTTTTGACTTCAAGACCCCTAGGTTATAGCTATCAGGAAACACAGACTCCATCAGGGAATACTTCTTCTTATCTGTACGCATAATGAATGTGTTCCCAAAACGCGTTGTCCACCATGTACCAGTGACGCAACGCCGTATTTTATTCGTCGTGGCAAAGGACAAAATGTATACAAAGTTGTTTTTTTTTTAATAACATAAACCAGTGCCACAAACAGTAATGCAATCGTTGATGGTGAACCGCACTAGTTTATTAAGAGCCTATTCACTCTAGCCTTGAACATCTAAATTATAATTGGACGGGAAGACCTTCAGCAGGAAAATTGTTCCAATCCTTCTATGTACGCGGTATAAACGAGGTGAAACGCTTAGTCCAGACAGCTGAAGTGTTAACAACATAAGGGTGGACAATCGCCTTACGTCGGGTTGCCCAATGGCGAAAAGGTGATGATGAAATTAAAGGTGTGCGGATTTCATCACACATGCGGGTTTGCTCCGCATGCAGAAAATTTTTAAAAAATTTGCGCGCCTTTCCACTGTGTCCAAAGCTGCCAAATGGCATTTTGCAACACCAGCCCATGTGATATAATTTAATGATTTCTCCTTTTCAAAGTCGGTTAAAGATCACGCTACGAGGCGTAGCACTTCGTAGCAAGGTGACCGTAGCACTTTGTAGCAAGGTCCGCGTAGTACTTCGTAGCAAGATCCGCGTAGCACTTCGTAGCAAGGTCCGCGTAGCAACGGTTTAGCTCGAAGCTTTTTATAGAACCACACGTATTTTATACAATTGCTCGGCTCTAAACTTTTATAAATACAAATGAAATATTATTTATTTAAGCATCTTCACGCAAATATTTGGATGCTAGGTAGGCAGAATTAATCAAATTATATCAATAACTTTGTTAAATGATTTACTCCATACTAATATTATACATGTGAAAGTAAAACTCTATCCATCTGTTACGCTTTCACGGTTAAACTACTGAACCGATTTTGATGAAATTTGATACGAAGGAAGCTTGAACTCCAAAGATGGAGACTTTTGACTTTTTTTTTGGTGGACTTTTTGTCTGTCTTCGACTTGGAGTCCGTAATAAGGAACATTGCCGCTGACGAAGCCGCTGCCAGAAGCTGATATAATATGAAATTAATAACTTAGTTTTTTTTTTTTTTTTTTTACATTGGTGAAAGAATTTTTATAATCAGTCCAGAAGTTTTTGATTGTATTCATTATAGACAAAACTACAAATATTTTCTCTTAATTATATTAGTATAGATTTTCATATTTTAAAAACATTAAACTATTATATTATACATATATATAAACATCAAATAAAAAAGCCCTTATGAACTAACTGAAATTAATCTAAAGTATGGCTTCGAAAAACTCCTCCGCATCGGTGTCGACTGGCGGCATTGCCACGCTGAATGGCAATGCACACGTCATAGTATAGCTATAGATATTAGTTAAATTCACACGAACAAAGACAATACGTATCCACATAGTAGACGCCCAACTCTGTCGATTCAATACATTTTGTCAATGGCCTGCCCTAGTTACAGCTGCAGTGAATGCACGTGGAACTGTGCCGGCTCCCGCTTTCCTAGAATTCCCGATACTAGGTACTACCACACTGCTCTATCGATTTCCTCTTAGCTTAGAAGTAAGGCATTGATTCCCAACATGTGATCTAGAAAAACTATTGCGTTATTTTAATGCAAAAACCAACTAAACGCACCAACGTTTTTGTATTTATTATATTATACTAGCCTTGTATATTAAATACTAGCTTTTGACCGCGGCTTTACCCACGTACACAAAATATGGCCTATGTCACTCAGGAATAAAGCAGCTTTCTATCGGTGAAATAATTTCTGCAATCGGACCAGCACTTTCAGAGATTACCTCCTACAGACAAAAAAAATCATAAAACAAAAAATACTTTACCTCTTTATAATATTAGTGTAGATTAACCTTTTGAATGTCTTAGGTTACACAGTTCAACATAAGCAATTGTCTTTCTATTGTGTCTCTAATTACGGCATTCGATGATTAATAGGCCTATCCACAATTATTACACTTTACGTTCTAAACATATGTGCCTCTAGACAAACCGAGTGCATAATCTTCTTCTTCTTCTTCCTGCCCTTGTCCCATTTTATTTGGGGTCGGCGCAACACGTTTTCTTCTTCCATTCTGTCCTGTCACTCGTCACGCTATCACTAACTCCCTTTTCTTTCATATCACTTCTCACACAATCCATCCATCTTTTCTTTGGCCTCCCTCTCCCTCTCCATCCATCCACATGTAAATTCATAACTCTTTTAGCAACATGCTTTTCATCTCTCCTCTTTACATGATATAATACGATAAACACAGCATGCATAAAAATACTTGAAAGATTACATTAGAACAATTATAATAGTGCAAATACAAAAATTAATATTGTTGGTGGTTTACCCGCCATCATTCTGTGGCCTAAGGTAATGCAAGGTCTCTAAATTTTATGTCCCTTAGTCACTTCTTACGACACTCACAAGAAGTAATGGGATGTTGCTATTCTTTTGCACTACCTAAGTAATTTTACCTACCTAATTTTCTAATTCGATTGTATAAGGGTGTCCACACTATTCCAGTTACATGTTACATAAAGATCAATTTGTTTTTTCTGGTCCTGTTAACAAAAAATAAATAAAAGTGGTCCAACGACAAAAATGTTTAGAGCCACTGCACTAAGGAAACATGTCAGCAACGCGACGGTGAAACGCATTGATTGCTCTTTCACAGAACAAACGCTCATAAACCCGCGTAATTAACGACTCCATCATGTATTTATGACGTTACTAATACTTCTATTTTAAGATGTATAAGTTTATCTCCTCCTAGCTACGGGTCATGGCACGGCTCAGATTTCCCATGGGTTGGAGTTACTCTCTAAATTGATTCAGGATTAACTAGAGAAAATCAGGATGGGCTGATGTAGTTAGGTTAGTAGCTGAGGTTCTCTTGTTAGTTAAGTTTTATAAAATAGCGTTTGCTTCACCGGCGTACATAAAATACAGCCTATGTCACTCAGGAATAAAGCAGCTTTCTATTGGTGAAAACATTTTAGCAATCGGATCAGTACTTTTGGATATTACCTCCTACAAACAAAAAAACAAACTTTACCTCTTTATAATATTAAGTGTAGACTAGCATCTACCAGCGGCTTCACCTACGTGAAAACAAAACATTATTTCAAGAGAACATATTCCCGGAATAAAAACAATATGCTATGCACTTCCAGGACTTGATCTACGTATGTGCCAAATTTCACCCAAATCCGTTTAGCATTTTAAGCGTGAAGAAGTAACATACACACACACACACAAATACAAATTCTCGCTTTTATAAAGTAACTGGCTGCTGTCAGTGGCTTTGCCCGATTGAATCTAGAAAATTGTCTCAAGGGAACGTAATCTCGAGATAAATAGTATCCTGTGTGCTACTCCAGTCAATGGTCTATTCGCAAGCCAAATTTCATACGAATCCGTTCAGCCGTTCGAGCGTGAATAAGTAACAAACACACCCACACACATTCGCCTTTATAATATTAGTGCAATTTGATACTAATGTGATCTGATGACATGGAAGGACGTATGATTTTACGCTGATTGTTTGTGTAGCCGGCCAAAGACCTCACAATTTTTTACACTCCACTCTATTGTGAATTATACAAGTATTATAATAATAATAATCTGACCCTGTTCCCGATGCCGGTGGGCTACTATTTTTATATTTTTAAATGTTTTTTTTTTTATGTTATGTTTTGAAAAATATTTAAAAATATGTAATAAATGAATGGAATAATAATAAATAATACATTTTGGGAACACATTTATTGTACATACATGGAATTCCTGCTTTTTTAAGTCAACAGTGAATAGGTTACTTTTAAGCGTACTCTATCGTCGTCCACATCGCCGTTTACCATCAGTTGAGACAGTGGTCAAAAGCAGTCTAAAAAAAAATGCTCGCTAAAACTAGATACTTAAAACATTAGTGCAGGCTTAATACAAAAATACGAATGGAAATTTATGAATAATTTTTGTCATTTTTTATATTTTTCTTCCCATTTAAGCTGGAGTTTAAATTGAAAAGGTAGATGTGAGTGTTGAAGAAGTCAGGAACTTTCTAGTGATGCGACAGGTGTTGAGGATCGTGACTTTTTGAAGCATGTAGAGTATTTTAGCTAGCATCTGTAGAGTGTTGAGGCTCTGTGTTAGTGATTTTGGTATTATGCCAGTAGACGAAAGAATAATCGGTACAATATGGACAGTTCGAGCTTTCCATTGGGTTTTAATCTCTATGGCGAAATCCTGATACTTACCGAGCTTTTCGGATATTGTACTTTGAATATTGTGAGAGTTAGGTATTGCTATGTCTATCAAGTAACAGTATAGTTACTTATATGTAGTTTATTGGTTTTGTCGTGGATGGTAATATCGGGTCTATTGTAATGGATCGTTTTGTCTGTTATGATGGTCCGGTCCCAATAAATTTTGATATCCTGACTTTCTAAAATTGTTTCTGGGGTATATTTATAGTACGATATCATATCAGATACGAACTTGTTTTTATATGCTAAATTTTGGTGTATAATTGCACCAACTTGATCATGACGATGTTTATAATCGGTTTGGGCTAGCGATTTACATGCTCCTGTTATATTATTATTTATGTATTTATCAATTGCATGCCATACTTACAGTATGCATGCCATACTTATAACAAGCCAACAAACCAACAACCTTTAAACTAAAAAATTTGATACAAAAATTATTTTTACATTAATTGTGTGTATAAGCTGACTATAACTTCTGCCAGCGGCTTCCTTCGCGTGAAAGTAGGCATCGAAAGTTCGAAAAGCTTGAAGCGCTACAAAACACGACAAAATCATGTAAAACCGAAAAGCTTCGATCCAGATACAGTGATCGGTACAAACGTGAAAGTTTACATATAACAGTTTTAAACAGTGTATATTTAGTTAAAATGTGTGCGATGATAGGGCGGTTCTCATCTCGATCGGCAGAAACCGGGTCGGGCGGTCCGAACTGTGTCACTCGTGACGTCAGACACCCGCTCCCGACCAGCGCCGACCATCACCGACCACCACCGACTACTGCCGACCAGCCCGGAATATTATGAATTATTATGAGTGATTAGTTATGTAGACACAACTCTTAAATGGGTCAACGAACCGGTGTATGAGTTTTTTTTCTACAAAACACTAGTTCGTGCCAATTTCTGGTCGTGTTTTTTTTTTTATGTGGCGTGGGCTTTGTCGCTGTGTGAAAAGTTGCTGTAGCAAAACTTTTGTCGTCATCTCCTTTACAACGTGTTTTTTTTTTATATCCCATAACTCTAGGGTATGAATGAGACCATATCAAATAATCAACTGGCATATCAATTATTTTTCAATTATCTTTTATTTTTGTTTTCATTTCAAAGACTTCTCGTGAAATATGACAGCGTAAACATATGGTAATGTCATTTTAGATTCAGAACAACTTTAGATTTCATCGATGACTGGCAACGTCACAAAAGTATAGTACAATTTAATATAAGTGCAGAAAATTTGTCATTGCGACCGAAGCGGAATTTGCACGAGCCATAGGCGAGTGTATTAGGAACTCGAGGAAGGAAATTTGCACGTACATTTATCAAACAACTTTTTTCGATATACTTGCGAAGAAATGAATAAACGGGGGTTTAACCGGCGCTTCGTGGGGTCGACGCGAGCTCAGCCTGATACCATACATGTAATAAATTTGTGGCGAGGGAGTGCATGCACACTTTTCTGATCCTCATATTCTGGGACTTTCAGTATTATTTTTCCTTAAAAAATATAAATCTTTGGTTTATGATATTTCAAAAACAACACATTGTATATAATTATCTTTTCTACAGTTCGTCCAACTATTTTTAACAAATTCTATTTAGGGAAGTAATTGCATAGTTTGACCACACATTTGCATAGGTTTTGTTTTTGGAGTGTATGTAGGTATTTATATTTCTGTGGCACATCCTTTTTTTTTTTTTTTTTTTTTTATGGTGGGAAAAAATCATGCATTGACATCCCCCGCCCTTGGGCGGAGCGGGAGATAGTGTCAGACTCTTACTGACTAAAAGACCCACCCCGTTCCTTCTAGCCTTCATACCGGGGCTCGAGCGCCCTTTCGGATAACCCTGGCCCCAGTAGGCTTCGACCCGGCTGGGTCCCTGCTGTTGCTGACAACTCCTTGAGGCGCGCGGGAACAGTGCGCGCCGTCGACGACTTGGGTTTGGTCCGGACAGTTACCGGACGGCCGGACAGTGAGCTACCCATTGCTCACTGTCCGCAAGCCCGCGTCTACGGTGGCCGGAAATCGGGATCAGAATCCCGGCGACGGCGGCGGCGATAACGCCGTTGCCTGATGCGTTCGGCCTCCTCCTTTGCGAGCATTACTGCTTCGCAGAAGTCGCGCCTAACCGGCTCGTTGCGTATTAGCTTGAGAGGTGTTGTTTGATGCGTCTTAGTTGTGAGAGTAACACTGGGTAAATAAAAATTATAAAAATGGCTAATTATTGGCGCCAAATTACATTATTATTCATTTAAATGGCACATCCTAGAGCCTAACCGGCTCGTTGCGTATTAGCTTGAGAGGTGTTGTTAGATGCGTCTTAGTTGTGAGAGTAACACTGGGTAAATAAAAATTATAAAAATGGCTAATTATTGGCGCCAAATTACATTATTATTCATTTAAACGATTTTAAAATATTGAGCTTGTGAAGACGATTTCAAAAGTATAAAAAAAAACTAAAATGTACGAAACAAAAGAAATATACAATTGAAACTTTAGTCGTTTTTTAATGACGGGTTTTTTGACATTCTTAACTTTTTTGTACACATAGTTATTTCCTTCTAGCTTTCTTGGTAATGGCCAAACATTTAGTGTATAGTTGAACAATAAAAATGTAATAGAATACATTGTAACACAGTAGTTATTGTCCATCGATACTAGTCCGGTTCTATTCCCGAGTAAGTAGTATAAATTGTTGCGAAACTACTATTTTACGTAGCACGTAAGTGCGTACGTCACTAGCGGTAACTGACGGTTATTTTTAACTGTGTTTACTGTCGTAACAGCGGCTATTTCAGAAATGTGGATTATGTGTCGATCGGGACGAGTTTCGTTAAGTTTTCAAAACAAAAGCTTCGGAGATTTTATGATGTTTGGTCAAGCCTCGTCACTTGGTGCCTAGAATGACGAGTTAATTCCGTTAATTTGGAATCTTTTAGTTCAAATCACGTTTCTTATTCTTATGGCTGTAAAATCTTTCTTGTTGTCGGCCAAGAAAATTATAAGAACACTTCTGATATCCCTTTGTTCTTACACATAGAGCGTGTAAAAATACGTCAAGAGCTCAAAAATTACCAATACGTTATTAGGATTAGCCACATTACAGCTGCATCAGTAAGGTGTTTCTTCTAATAACTTTTCGCAACGACCATTACTGTGTGTTTATTTAAACAGCAATGGGAAGGGCCTCCTGCTCGCTAATAGCATTCACTCCTGAGTAACAACTCCGTTGCAACATTTACGGCTTTCCTGATCTATTGGTTGTTGGAAAGATTTACCGTCCCCCACCGCGTGGTGACGTCATCACTTGTGTTTATCTCAAGGCTCTCTTAGGGCCTACTTTTGATAAATTATGATCCAACTGTCCAGTGCGACGTTATTTATTGTTGGAGCTTTTTATTTGAGATGTTGATGAGATGAGACGTATTGCGGTGTTGTTGTTCTATGTTGTAAGGCGGGAAAGGCGTAAGTTGGTTAAATATCATGAAGACAGCATTAAAAGCGGAAGTTTTCAAGAAGGCAAAAGTTTATATGTGTGAGTTTGTTACTTCTTCATGTTCGAACGGGTACACGGACTTTGATGAAAGGTACACCGGTAGACCATAACACAGATAGATACTTTTAGTACTGCAATAACACAGATAGGTACTTTTAGTACTGCAATAACACAGACAGGTACTTTTAATTCCGTGTGTATGTTTCCTTGGGATAATTCTATACTTTCACACGTTCGAAACCGCTGGCAGTGCTAGGCATGGCTGAATATTATTAAGTTTTTACCTATGAAATTTACCGTTATTATTAAAATATTATTAAATATTTTAAGCTTATCTATTTTTTTTTGTATCCGTAATAGGATAGACTTTGAATAAAAATCTGACCAAGCGTCAGATATTTATTCAAAATTAGAACTGGCCAGGCAATAAGAAAGCGCTAGGATGGTAAGAATATGAGGAAATGAGACGGCCTCTAGGAAGCAAAGGATATTTCATCCATTTTAGATCCTTTATAAAAATGCAAAGTCCGATTATTTTAATTTAAAGAATTACTTTGAATTGTTTATTTCACAATATCATAATTATTAAATGCTAAAAGACTTAGTTTATTTACATTGATTCATACGAGTATAATAGAATCGACAAGAAATATGTAACCGACATTTTTGTATTTAAACCTATGATTGAAAAGAGTGTACATTGAGTTTTTTGCATTTCAAAAGGTTTTTTCGAAACAAGCTTCTGCCAGCGGCTACACCCACGCGAAAGTAGGTTTCTCTATACACCGTTTCAGCCTCTTTGGGGTTAAATTTTGGAGAGTCCTTTCTTAAGGCTCTCTTGCGTCATAAAAGGAAACCTTGTGCAAAATTTCTCGTTCGTAGTTTCGACTGTGCGATGATATGTCAGTCAGTCAGTTTCTCCTTTTATATGTTAGATCATCATCATCATCATCATCATCAGCATTATTTCAGCCGAAAGACGTCCACTGTTAGACATAGGACTCCCCCAAGTGTCGCCACACGACCGATCCTGTGCGTCTCGCATCATCCATCGCATTCCCGCGACTCTCACCAGGTCGTCGATCCACCTTGTGGGAGGCTATCCTATCCAACGCTGCGTTTTCCCGTAAGCGGTCGCCACCATATGCCATATATATTAGATAAATGATTTGATTCGATTAGGTCTCATAGAATAATGTGACTAATTGCCTGTTGATTTGCCTAATCATACGATGATAGTTCATCATCATCAACCTTTTTAATGTTCCCACTGCTGGGACTCAGGCCTGCTCTTTAAGAGAGGGAATGGGCCGTAATCCACCATGCGGGCCCAGTGCGGATTGGTGAATGTCACAAGTTTTCGAATTTTTGGTTCTAGGACATGCCGGTTTCCTCACGATGTCTCCTTCAAAGTTTTGAGAGCAGTGGTAATGAAATAAAGTATACAAAGTAATGCGCCTGGCTGAGTTTGAACCCGCGACTTACAACTCGTAAGTCGGAGCCATTACCATTATTGATGATAGTTCAATCTAGTTATTTCCGGGTACGGCCTAGGTCTTTGCTCGCTCGTTGGCAGATCATCTCCAACCAGTTTTTTTGTTTACCAGCGTCAACAGAGCACAGAGCAGGTGTCGTGTCTACCTTCTCAAGCACCGTTTGATCTCGCCCACGCTGTCATAAACTATTTCAGCACCTTTATGGTCATCTATAATTGTCTATTGTTTGTCTACTCATTGATTAAAGGGAAGTCTTCTCTATGGTATGCCTGGTACTAAGATGTTAAAGGCATGCATTATTTTTTTACTTCTGAATATTGTAGCTTGGTTATTTTTTTGTGCTCATAACTTCCTTTTACATAAGACTTTGCCAAACTTTGCTTTGTATGTATGATAGTGATGCTATATTAATTTCAACATACTTCTCAAAAATCGGTTCTTGCCCCTACAGTTTTTAGGCTTGCAATGAATTATAGGTATTTCGCACTAGTGCGGAAAAGTGCGTCGGCCAGCCCTCGCCACAGGTCTACCATCAGGTTAGTTGGTTAAGGTCATTGCAAGAAAGTTCAAGAGCTCACAGTAATTTGTTAAATATTATGTTTTATATTTATTATTTTCGATTAAGTAGGTTTCTAAAAGATATTGAAAAATGTCTTTTGTTACCCGTGGGCAATTGTCATTGCAGTTTCTAGCTTCAAAATGACATCACCTTCGACTAGGCTGCAATGGCAAACTTTGCCCAGTTGTACCAAAATAGGTTAATCAAACAAAACACATCCTTATATCTTTCGGAATACTAATAGAGGTACGCATCACACTCTTACTGAGTTTTTTATCGCTACTATTCACGGTGTTACACTCACCTATTTAAAAAGACGATTTGTACTGTTTGAACACGCATAGCAACTTTAGAGGAAATTGAGAACAGGAAAAGTGTTGAAGAGAATTAGAGAATTATTAACATGTAAATTATAAAGAAACATATCTGTTACATGAGCCTCATGTCTAAGAGGTTATCGAACGTAACGATCTAATATTTTTAAAAAGACGATTTGTGCCGTTTTGGATACGCATAGCAACTATAAAGGACTGTGAGAGCAGAAAAAGTGATAAAGAGAACTATTAACATGTAAATTATAAGGAAATATGTCTGCTACATGAGTCCCATGTCTAAGAGGTAACAAACTAATCTTTATCCTGCAAACAAGACGCAAAGGCATCGAAATTATACAGCCAAAGCTCTCAATGGGGATAGAGCTAAGCCACCCGCGGCTAAGTCAAATTCGAGCGGCGAGGTGGCGCGCGATTGGCTGGCGCGCATGACGTCAATGCCGACCTCTCCCGCGCCCCGCGCGCCCCGCCGCCTCCCCCGCCGAAGGCCGCGCCACAAGCTTCTGAAAAATAATCACGATTTTCGGACGGAACGATTTTTTTTTTCTTTTCTTCACCGCGTACAACGAAACTTCATTGTTTTAGTGTTTGTAGGTGAAGGTGTTATCCAATTATTTCTGCGGTGATTTGAAATGTGGCTCGCACGTGTCGGCCGCGTTTATGACAGTTGAAACGTAAACATAACCTTAGTTGGTTGGTGACAGAACTTAGTTTTCTAAAGTTTATTTTCTTTCATCTATCTTTTTAAACTTCTATCACAACCTTTCTAGTCTATTCTGTTTTCTTTTCAATTCCTTGTAATCATGCCTACGACTCGTAGCGCCTATGCTCGTCAGGAGGAGGCCAAACTCAGTCTGGCTTTGAGCGAATTAAGGGCATCAAAAGAGTACTGTGACCAGCTGAATAAGGAAATAGATGACAATGAAAAGGTCCTCTTTGAAGCTCATGAGAGTAATAGAAAGTTAAAAAATGAAATGTCTCAGTTATATATTCAATTCACTGAGATTGTAGAAGACCGGGATAGGCTCCAGCTTGTTGTGGACGGGTTCAGCCAATGTAGCACAGAGTATGAACATGCTCTGAGTCACAAATATTTATTGCAACAACAACTGCAAGAGGCAAAATCTCAAATATCCCAACTAGAGACAACTAATCATAACATCACTGCCTCGTTGAATCAAAGTCTATTTAGCGAGTTGGTGCCTATTGCCCCATCAATGGTTTCACATATTATCCCCTCCTATACCATAGATTTGAATAGTGATGATGATTCTAAATCATGTAAAAGAATGAGGGTAGTTACTAGTAAAAATAAATTGAAAAAATATATTAAAATCAACAAATATATTGTAAAAACCAAGAAAATGGTCAAAAGACAAAAGTTCTTCATCAAAAATGTCAAACTAAATAGGGAAAGATTACATCTACTGAAACAATTAGATATGTACTCTTCTAACTTGGAAAAAAGTACTAGGAAATACCAAACCGACACTCAAGACTTGCAAAGTGAGTTAAGCCGTCTTCAAGACAAGCTAAGTTCAATGACCATAAAATATACTGCCTCTGAAAATCAAATGAGGGAATATGTATTGGCAATGAATGAACTGGTGAGCTCACAAAAAACGAATTGTGAGCATTGTCAATTACCATCTACTGATTCTGTGCCAGAGCATTCATTGACAATATGCGATTCCACCTTACCCCAGTCTAGTGTCAGTTTGCCCGTTGCAATTACCAATTGTTTTTCACAACAGAGTGTAAATAAAGATATAGTAATATTTTGTGATGAGATTGGAAAAGAATTAGGTCACCTTTTGACAAATGAATATCCGGGACACTCAATAATAAACAACTGTATGCCTGGCTGTTCATTACTTGACATAATGAAAAAAATTATAAAATCTAACTTCAATCAGGATACTATACTTTTGATTTTTGTTGGTAATAGGGGTTATGTGAACAAAGGAGAATTACTCCAATATTATAGGACTTTAAGTAACCTCAGGCTAAGAAAAATTGTTATGTTCACATTCCCATACAGTCATAGTTTGCCACAGGAGGAAAATCTAATTAGATATAAGATTAATGTAACATTGCACAATTTGACTATTAATAATAGCTTGTTTCATTTAATTGACACCAACAATTATGTTGGCACTCATTTTTATTTGACAAAAGATAGATATCTTGTAGATAGATACTATCTTTCAAAATTTTGTCGAAGACAGATAGCTGTCTCGCTATCATATTATTTTTTTATTACAGCCAAGAACTTGGCTAAACAAATTGCTCCTATTGAGCAATGCAACATTTCAAATGACTTTGCCAATAACTTGGCATCAAATGTTGACATAGTTAATAATTTAAATTAGAAATTAAGACAACAGAGACAATCTCTAGCATGGATGTACCGATGAATAAAAATGTTTCCAATAAAGTTTTAAAATCATTAAATAGTATCAACCTGGTGCATCAAAATATTCAAGGGTTTATGAACAAGGATTTAGAAGTAGAATTATTCCTCAATTGCAACAATATTGATATTCTTTGCTTAACAGAACATTGGCTTAAGAGTCACCAGTTCATGTTTAACTTTAGTAATCACCAGGTTGGTAGTTCATTCAGTAGAGTTGATGCCATACGGGGTGGCTCATTAATCATAGTAAGTAACCAACTTAAATTTAAAGAACGCAAAGATATTGTGAGCCTATCTGTTGAGCGGTCAGTTGAAATAGCCTGTATTGAATTGGAGAAATTTATTATATTAAGTGTGTACAAACCCCCTTCTGGATTGTATGACTGCTTTGAAAAAGTAATGGATGAAGTGTTCCACAAGATTTGTAATTCAAATAAGTACATAATTACTTGTGGTGATTTTAATGTTAATTTATTAGAAAACTCAGGTTTATGTAGTAAAATTTTAAGTCTATTTCGGTCATACAATCTTGTTAATTTATTTTTGGAGCCCACAAGAATAACTCCTACTAGTGCTACATGTATAGATAATATATATACAGATGTTGTACCAAGTCACAAAGAAATTATAAATTTATTGGATTCTGATCATTGTGGGCAATTAATTACTTTTCATAACAAAAACATCATAGTGACTAAAAAAAATATCACTGTTAACCCTAAAACGGCAAGTCGTTTAGAAACTTTTAAAACTAAACTCACTAATAATTTACCAAACTTGTCTAAATTTGATGATGTCAATCACCAATATGAGGGTTTCTTTAACATGTACTGTAATCAATTTAATTCTACATTTATACCCAAGAATATTTCAGTTAATAGTAATGTGTCGTTCAGTGAATGGGCTACTAGTGGTATTCATAAAAGTAGAAATCGGCTTTACGAATTGTATGATGAAAGAATTCTCGTTAACACTGCTGAATTTAGTTTATATGTGCGGAATTATTCAAAATTGTTTAAAAAAGTTTGCTCTGAAGCAAAATCGCGTTGTTTGAGTTCCAAGATTAAAAACAGTAATAATATAATTAAAACGACTTGGAATATTATAAATAGTGAAAGTGGTAGGTCTACAAAACCATGTAGTGACTTTAACCTGGTAATTGACGACAATGTGATCACATCGGACTCACAGGTAGCCGCAGCTTTTGAAAACTTCTTCTCAGAGATCCCCATATCAACAACAAAATCTCTGAATTCATCACCCGCTGCAGCAGAGACTCTGCTTAAAAAAAATGTTAAAGTTTGTGATTCTGATTTTAATTTCGAACATGTATCTTATGTAGATATTATTAAGACCTTCAACTCTTTAAATGTAAAAAAGACTGCAGATTTATGGGGTAATTCTGTGGACGTTGTTAAGTCTATAATCCACATTGTAGCTCCTTCTTTAGCTTTTATTTTTAATAATTGTATCGATCGCGGGGAGTTTCCTGACTTAATGAAAAATAGTAAAATAATACCATTGTTCAAAACCGGTAGTACATCGGACCCCACAAATTACAGACCTATTTCAGTACTACCGACCTTTAGTAAAATATTTGAAAAGCTCATTCTACAGCAATTACAGAGATTTTTTAATAGACATAAATTGTTGCATACCAAACAGTTCGGTTTTACAAGGGGTCGTTCGACAACCGATGCTGGTGTTGAACTTTTAGGACATATTTATAATGCATGGGAAGATAAATGCGATGCCTTGGGCATTTTTTGCGATTTGTCCAAGGCCTTCGATTGCGTTCCCCATGAAACATTAATCAGGAAACTACACCATTACGGGATCCGGAACTCCTCCCTGGATCTTCTTACATCATATCTGAGTGAAAGGATTCAGAGAGTTGACGTAAACGGAAAGAGATCTCCCGGATCTGTTGTAAAAATGGGTGTCCCCCAGGGCTCAATTCTTGGTCCATTTTTGTTTCTAATTTACATAAACGACTTACCTTACCTTATAGAAGACAATCATAATATAGTGTTGTTTGCAGACGACACTTCACTTTTGTTTAAACTTAAACGTCAGCAGCAGGTTACTGACGATATAAATATAGCTCTTTCAAAAATAGTACACTGGTTTAATGTAAATAACCTGCTACTTAATGAAAAAAAAACCAAATGTATTAAGTTTACCATGCCTCATGTGAGGCAAGTAGAAACCAGTGTGCTAATAAAAGGTAAAGAGTTGAGTCCTGAAGATACTACAGTGTTCTTGGGCATTACTCTAGACGCTAAGCTTCAGTGGGGCCCACATATAGACAAATTGTCGAAAAAACTTAGTTCAGCAGCATATGCTGTAAGACAAATTCGAAATTTAACTGATTTAGAGACAGCCCGTTTAGTTTACTTTAGCTATTTTCATAGTGTCATGTCGTACGGTATTCTATTATGGGGAAATGCCGCCGATATACAGACAATTTTCGTTTTACAGAAAAGGGCTATTCGATCAATTTATAAATTAAGTCCCAGATACTCCCTCAGAGATAAATTTAAAGAAATAAATGTAATGACTGTGCCTTCACAGTATATTTACGAGAATATTATGTATGCCCATAAAAATATAGACATGTTTAAAAAATACAGTGATATTCATAATTTTAATACAAGAAACAAACATAAATTTGTAGTTCCTGCAACCAGGCTCAAAAAAATAGGGGGCTCATTTAGATGCCAATGTATACACTTCTATAATAAACTTCCTAGTCATATTCAACAACTAAGCCTTAATAAGTTCAAATCATTTGTAAAACGTAAACTTTGTCAAAAGGCTTTTTACACTGTAAAAGACTATATTCAGGACGAAAAGGCTTGGGATTGACCTGCTCCAGTACCTACTACAACTGTTGTCATTTTTATTTTTCTTCTTTTGTATTTTTTAATTATTTTTATTTTCAAATGTGCTTTTTCTTTTTATTTTATTTGTTTTTTTTACAATTTGACATTGGAAATTATTTTTATTTTACAAAATGACATGTATACATTTTAAGTACTTAAAGTATATTTTTTTTTTTTCTTTGACATAAATATTTACTTTTCTAAATATTTTGTAAATTATCAATTTGCTTATATTATTGTAAATGTGAGGACTATGTTGATTGCTTTTTCTTTTCTTTTCAGTAATTTTAACGTATGTCTGACAATTTGAGTGTTTTCTGCGGCCTACCCAAATGTCCTTTCTTTGGTATTGTTCGTCAAGTCGTAGAGCTCCTTAGTAGTCCTAAGTTGAGCTTTTCGAATACTGACAAATGCTTACACTGATTGGACAGGTCCACTCAAATCTGTATGGTTCTTTCTTCAAAAGACCATCTCAGACAAATCTGCATGGTTCTCATGTGATTTGACCATTACATATTTACTGTATGGACTTTAAAAGAGACCTTGACCCCTGAGTTTGTTTCGGTGTTTCTTCTCAGGGTAGTCAGATAGGAAACACCGGCCTCATCTAGAATAAAATGACGAAAAAAAAAAAATTGACGTGTAAAAGTGTTTTTTAAACCTATTTACAAAATAAATATCATTTATCATTTATCATTTATCATTTTACCTACTCACATATAGGTACCTACTTATTCCGCATATTTGGTACTCTTACGTAGATCACGTAAGCACGAATGATTAATTCGTAGAATAATGAACACAGAACATTGTCAGATGAAGTTTATTGTAAGATTGAGTTCGGTCTTCGTTCACGCTATCACGCTAATATTGTAAAGACGAAAGTTCGTGTATTTATGTTTGTTACTCCTTCACGCTCGAACAGCTGAACGGATTTGGATGAAATGCAAATGAAAGCACACGAGTATACAGTGTCCTGGATTAGCATATAATTTTTTCCTCAGTAGTATGTTCCCTGAGGACAATTTTCTACCACCACGGTTGAAGCTGGTGGCTGCAGCTAATTTGTTAATAATTTATAGATGCAATTGCCATCACGGATCTTGAGCGGTTGCGCGTGCTGCGAAGTGAGACGCGGGGGCAGGGAGTGTCAGTGATTGGCTCGCCGCGCCATCGCGTCATAGACGTCACTCCTGATTCGTTTCCTGCGTTGCCGCATGTCTCTAACAACGAAGACGATGGGCTCACCAATGTATGGAATGCGCAAAGCGATCCCCACTCTGATGCCGAGCGCTCAGGATCCGTTTTGGCAATTGTACTGAACGGAATCATTTACAGTAGTCTCCAGTTTATGAAAAGTGCACATAATTTTCTTGAACTTTTAAAATAAACTGGAATTATAGATTACAGATAAGTTGCGTTACAAAACCATAGCATTTAAACCCTACGAATTATTCTTTATAAGCAGACAGTTACTTATATTATCATAATAGTTAGCCCGAATTGTCTCACAGCTGGGCAAAAGCCCATCCATTCTTTCCAACGATTATAGTTCTCCCCTTTCTTTTTTAAATTCATCCAGAAGAAGACATCCAGATCTTTCTGCCATCTCCTTCGTTGTCTGCCGCACTTACTTAATCCTCGATAATATCTCTAATTAAGGATCTGTTCTCCGTAAAACGCACACTTTATTTCATATTTTTTTATATCAATCTACGTTGCACCACTTTTAGGCACTTCATATTTGACCTACCTTTGATAATAAAAAGCTAAAGAGTGGAATGGGAATTCCTCTTCTTAGCTGTGCCGGAATCTGCGTTTCCTGGTAGCTACAACCTAGGAGTCTTAGTAAAGAGGGTATAGGTTACTTCTAGGAAAGCGTGCTCCATCGTCGACCTCATTATCACTTACCATAAGGTGAAATAGTGGTCCAGGTGAGCTTATCTACACTTCTGCACTAATATAATAAAGAGGTAAAGTTTGTTTTTTTGTTTGTAGTAGGTAATCTCTGGAATTACTGGTCCGATTGCTAAAATTTTTTCACTGATAGAAAGCTGCTTTATTCCTGAATGACATAGGCTATATTAAATGTATGCGGACGAAGTCGCGGGCAAAAGCTAGTCAATAATAGAAAAAACAATTGTCCAAAATAATGTGTTATTGTTTCGATCCACAACCATAGCTCCACACTTCAACCTCATCTCGAGCACTAGGCAGTCTCCAACAAAATTCTCGTACAGTTTTTGGTGGGATTTTTTTCGGGGGAAGTTCTGTGGCTGTTTTGATTATTTTCAAATTGATTGCTAGTGAATATTGTGATGTTAAACTGGCGTAGTTTGTGTCTCAAGTGTCTACACAACTGGGCCATAATGAGAAAACACTGAAACAAGCACGATTTTAATTGATTTGAAACACGATTGCAAAATGCAGATGAGAATGTTATCGTAGTATTGGCTACCATAGCCACAGCCGAGTTCAACGAGAAAGCTTCCAAATATTGCAAAAATATTAGACTGTGTTACATCCATATTCTAATGGTAAACAAAGTAACTAGACATCTTATCAAAAACGAGACACTTTATTTTGACACTGGTTATATCCAATGTTTAAGTATTATTTGGGAATGTTTTTACTTATTTAAAGACCTAAAGATGTTATAAATTTCTTTCTTTCTTTATAAATCGTTACGTTAATCGTTACGTTATACGTGTACGTGTTCCGTGTACGGAACCCTTCTTGACAAAATACAGCGAAAACTGACGTTTGTCGTATGTTTTATTTGTTGTTATAGAGGCAACAAAAATGCAGCATCAGCTGTAAAAAATTCAACTGTCAAGCTATCATGCTTCATGCATGAGATACAGCTTGGTGACAGACGGACAGACAGACAGACGGACGGACAGCGGAGACTCCTTGTAAAAGGGTCTACCTTTTACCCTTTGGCTTCGGAAGCAAAAACACAAAAACTTAGCGAGACAAAAAGAAAAAGAATCTCAAAAAAATCGTACAACTACCGTTAACTTTCCATAACGTCAATACGGCTTGTACAAGTTGCCAGTGTCATACCGCCATGGAGGCACCGAGCAGCACGCGATACCAACAGGTGGCATGAATTTTTACGATTCATAATTAACTATGTGCTGCCTGCCGTCCTACGGAGTACATGCCATGGTGACACCCGTAATGACTGGCTGGCGAGAATATCACCGTAATAGCTGTTCAACTTATAATGGTAAACTGTTGACTTGATAAGTTGAGGTTAAGTTTTGTATGGATAAGGAAGTAGTTATGGAATCTATCTATACCTACAACATTATTTTAATTTTATGTAAAACCCGAAACACGTGTCTAGTATTTTTATTTATTTATTTAATCTTCATGCAACAAAAGATACAAGGGCGAACTTAATGCCTTAGGCATTCTCTTTCAGTCAACCTCGTGTGGGGTTTTATGTAAAGAATATATGTACAAAATTTCATAACTGTATCAAGAAAAAAACACAAAGTTATAAGCTTGTTATGTCAACAAAAATACATAGTCACCGGGCCATCCAAGCGACTGAGGGGTTGTTTTGCGCTTGCATCCAGCTGTTTGCTGGAAACCATTGGAATCAATTCAGTTACTGATACTGAATAAAAATACTCAATTAAGAAAAAAAAAAAACATACAATATAGTTTGTACAATATCGTGTGTTTCAGATTTCGCATAAACTAAAAATAAACACGGGATGAAACAGGGGCCAAAGTTTGTATGGAAAAACCTACTTTCACGCGAGTGAAGCCACTAGTAGAAGCTATACTAATATTATAAAGTTGAAGACTTGCGCTTGACTACTACTACCAGCACGAATCTTGAGCGCTCGGCGATAGACTGAGGATCAATTTGCGCATCGTACACATCGTCGAGCCAATCACTGTAACTACAAAGATGTACACCCAGCTCCCGTGTCTCACTTCATACCACTAAAGAGACCCAATACTTCACTTCTCATTCAAGTCTGCACGATTTCAAGTTGAAGTCAGCGCTCAAGATCCGTGCCGGTATCAATACTATCTCACCTGCCACCCTAGCCAAGTTATAACCGTTTCGCTTGCGTCGAATGCTTCGCCCCGAATTCTTTTGTTCTAACCACTGACTGAACGATGAAATGACGTCATTCCCGTACATTTCAAGCTTTCTACTTGCGTTAACTACTGCAGATTAGCAACTTGGCTTGGGGTGTGGTCAACGATGGCACACATGCCTTGAAGTAACCTATTCACTCTTGACTTAAAGATTCCCAAGTTGTAGTTATCTATAAACATGGTTTATTTGAATGCTATTATCTCAGGTCCTACTAGATCGAATTAAAAAATCTTTTAGTGTTGGTTAAGCCATTTATCCAGGAAGGCTGTTGGCTATATAACATCACGCTACGACACACGGAAGCGGAGAAGTAACCAAAGACACGGGTGACACCGCGGAGGACCTGGACAGCTAATCTCAAAATTGCTTACTTACGTCTTATGCCCGCCATTTATGCTAGGGTATACGTGACAGGTATGCCAGTACAGGTATGTTGTGCTGATAAACAGGAGCGTGTATGTTGCACAACTGTGCAGGTTTCCATACAAGCTTACCAGACAGGTATAACTATGCAAGCAAACCTGTCAGATATATCCTAGAGTGTATGGCTACCTTTAAAACGCCGGCCAGGTGGCTCATCTGCGGAATGGAATTGCTAGACCTAAATAAACGCGCTTAATCGGTTCCCGGGTTTAATTTTCGCTGAGGAACATGACCATTTACTGTGATTATCGGCAGTCATCTATATAAATAAAAATGAAAATCTATTTCCTTGGTCACGCCATCACGCGTGAACGGCTGGACCGATTTCGCTAATTCTTTTTTTGTTGTGTTCTTTATTGTGAGGAGAAGGTTCCTATGGAAAAAAAAATGAAAATTAGGGTAGTGTAGGGTAGAGTAGAGTAGGGTAGTGTAGGGTAAAGTAAGGTAGAGTATGGTAGAGTAGGGTAGAGTAGTGTAGAGTAGGGTAGAGTAGGGTATACGAGTAGTAGGGTATAGTAGGGTGGGGCAGGGAAGAGCGGGAGCGAAAAAAAAATGAAAATTAGGGTAGTGTAGGGTAGAGTAGAGTAGGGTAATGTAGGGTAAAGTAAGGTAGAGTATGGTAGAGTAGGGTAGAGTAGGGTAGAATAGGGTATAATAGGGTAGAATAGGGTAGAGTAGGGTAGAGTATGGTAGAGTAGGGTAGAGTAGGGTAGAGTAAGTAGGGTATAGTAGGGTGGGGCAGGGAAGAGCGGGAGCGAAGCCGCGCGGGCAAAAGCTAGTCATTTATATTTTTGCCTATTGTTTTAGTAGATACGTACACAACATTATTTTTAGTATAAACGAAACCTGAATATAGTTTGTTCAAAATCAGTAACTGAATGGATTCCAATAGTTTTTACACCACGTTATATTTTTTCCCAATAATATTTAATAAACGTCACAAGTTGGACACCACCGACACTTAGTACAACACAGGTCACGGCAGGTCATAGAGGGCATTAGGTCCCAGCGCAGGATGCGGAAAACAACCCCTCAGTTGCCCGGGTGGCCCGGTGATTATGTATTTATGTCGCAAACCAGATATAATAACTGGCTTATAACTTTGTGATTTTTTCATAATACAGTTTTTAAAAATATACATGATAGATTCTTTACATAAAAATACTAGACGGCGTGTTTCAGGTTGTATAGATATTATGCGATCATGACAACTGTAATATCCAGACCACGAGAAATGTTTTTTATTTCACATAGGCCTACATGGGTACTTATAAAACGTCAGAAGTTAGTGCACGGTTCTAATCGGACGTTTCTTAAAAACGTTACTTTCTCGCTAGAAACAACTTACACATGACACCTATACCCTGAACATTTATCTGTAGGCCATATGAATATTTGTTTCGTGTGGGAATCGAACCCGCGACACGCAGCGCAGCAGTCAACCACTCAACCACTGCTCCAACCGTGTCCTCAGTAATATTAATGCATTGTCATCCAAATAACACAAGTATCCAAAATTGTAGCTTAATTGGTTAGCATAAGTATTTCAAAATCTATTTGCGCGATATGCCCTAAACAAACACTTTTTTTTCCTGGCTTTGCGTAAACATTCATCATCATCATCATTTCAGCCGATATACGTCCACTGTTGGACATAGGCCTCCCACAAGTGTCGCCACAACGAACGTTCCTGCGCGTCTCGCATCCATCGGTTTCCCGCAACCTTCGCCAGTACCTCTACCATGAGTTTAAAGCAATAGTATTTGTTGATACTCGATACCGACTACGTAAATATTTTGTATGGCAAATTTTGGTTCCGTAAGTGACCGCTAGAGGCGCTGTAAAATTTGCCATACAAAATATTTACGTAGTTGGTATCGAGTATCGACAAATACTATTGCTTTAAACTCATGGTCCAGCGTAAGCATTAGTCAATCAAAAAGTCATGTCTTCATTCTTCTTAGCGTATCGATGGCAAAAATAGTTAAAGTCCTTGCCGGGCCCAGAATTCGGCCACGGCAATGCCGTCCACTGATGCTGTCTTCATGTGAATAGTTAATTTGTTTTCCATTAGAATATGGATGTACACATTCTAATATTTTTGCAGTATTTGCCAGCTAAATCCAGTCAGCTTTCTCGGCAAGCTTCGCTGTCAAAACTACAATAAAATTATCAGCTCCAGTTCCGATCGCGCCTGTTTCAATTATTCGACATATTGTCCTGTTACGCAGACACTTAAGATACAAGACTGCACCAATTCTACATCACAATATTCACAAGGAATTAATTTATGAATAATTAAAACGGCCATTGAACTTCACTAGAAGAGATCCCGCCAAAAACCACAAACAAACATAGAAACATTGCAAGTTTGAAAAAAGTAAATCAAGGCCAAGTCTAGTTACCACCCAACAAAGTTCCACATTCAATAATTCAAACGAGGAACAATATTCAATCAATGCGACCGTAATAAAGAGCCCAATAAGGCGCCAGAATAGCCCGCGTCGCCGGCGTGCGCGCACGCATACGCATGTTTACAAGCGCCGGCTATATATAGCAATGGCGGCTATTTGTGGTGTCTCTGATTCATTGCGTTAATTAGCCTTATTCCCGACAACTAGAGGTTACGCTGAATTGTTTAATTTTAACTCACGGATATTACTTTTAGCTTGGTGTAATGTAGCTCTTTTCTAGGGTTCCGTACGCAATGGGCAAAAACGAGACCATCGCTGGCTATCTCTCTGTCACAAGACTATGAACCGTGATACCTAGACAGTTGTTTAACAGATGATGTATTTTTATGTTGCTCCTATAACAACCAATGCTAAAAATAATATAAAATAAATAGTTAAGTGGGCAAGTGCGGCTCCCATACAACAAACGTGATTTTTTTTGCCGTTTTTTGCTACGGACGATACGGAACCTGTCGTGTGCGACTCTGACACGCATTTGGCCGATTGTCTTGACAGACGGACAACAACGCGATCCTATAAGAGTTCCGTTTTTTCTTTTGAAGTACGGAACCGGATAAGTTGGGTTGGCTGCTTGACTAACAGTAGTGAAGTACACACCACCGAGCTGTACGCATTTTCATATCTATTCGTACTGGCATCACCGCCATGGCGTCCCAGTGAGGCACAGGCTCCAGTAGCCAGAAGAGTAGGAAAATACCAATGAAGCGATGAATAGAATGGACTGTGTCAAAGTATGACTTGAAATGATGAGATAATCTATACATATAATAAATCTGTAGAAGTTTTTAATTGTCCGCGCATCACGTAAAATGTACGAAATCGATGTAAATAACTGATAAACAATGAAAGTGTGTGTAATTTGATACATTAATTAGGCTTTGTTTCATCACAATCTTGACTATATCGAAAGATATACTACAATCATTGGCTGTTAGGCGGTACGAAGTGCACCGGGTCAGCTAGTGTGGAATAAAGAGTTTAACTTGCAGGATTTAATTACAGACACGGGGACAGGTAAATAAAAGCTTGTTAAAAGTAAAATAAATGTGATAATGAAGCTCGGAGAGTAGTTTTAAACAGTGCCATTTCACACATACTTTTACCTACGTAGGTGCCCAATATTAGTCGTAAACATAAACAGAGGAGTTCTTGATGATCATCACGCTGGAGGCTATTGCCCCCGGGCTATTTCAGATCTTGTCTAGTGATCGTTTACTTTGGCACTACGACTTACGACCTACACACGGACGCGCTTCAAAAAGTTCTATAAATTGACTACGGTAAGATTTCCGTATTAGGAATTGACGATTTGAAGGGAGATTTGGACAATTTGGGTTCTCGTTTTACGTATTTATATTATCATGCAATCCCACTGTTCTTATCTTTATTCTTCAGTTTTTATGAATGCGTTTCTGTTTTATTATTTTTGGCCGAAACTCGGAAAATAGGCAAATCTGACGTAGTGTATTGATGAAAACTATGAAAATAAACAGAAAAATCCAATCTCAATGCTATATCGGGCATAACTACTTTAGCACCTCTAAATTACAATTTATGAAAAAAAAAAAACTATTTTCGTAATCTGACAGTTCAACGTTATGCTGTCTATGGTCTCTGTAATGTCACCGTATTCCGGGAGGTGGTGCCGCGCGGGCTACAGCGTCTATCCAGCCAGTCCGCTTCTCCTCCGGCCCCGCCCGAGGTTATTTAAATATACCGTGACGTATGAACGTCAGAACTAACCACTAATATGTTTCCTTGATCCCCATCCGCTGTGCCCTTCCGCGTATAAAAACTCGCTATAGTTTATTGACAAGCGCGCACTATAAATAACTTACTTTTGTTTTATGTTTCGCGTACGTTTCGGGGTAAAGGTTACGTGTTTAATTTTGTAGTTGACTTTCATGTTTTTATTTTCGGTGTATGAAACTAAACCTGAAACAATTAACCTTCTATTTTTTCTTTTGTAATTTGCACATACTTATTTATATTATAATTTATAAAACTCTTTGTCTTTCTCATTAAATGTTTGTCTTGAAGGTTGCATGGAAACAAGCCATTTAGTTCATTACCTAAAGCGCATTATGTAATGAAAATTATGATTTCATAAGGGAATAGTTTAGCTATTCCAACGGTTACTACGTTCGCCCACGCGCGCGTCACTTTCCTACATACCTAGGTACCTATCTACTATTTTTCATAACTATGCTACAATTTGTATTGCACTGTAGCGTAATTTTACTTCCAGTTACTTTTAGCTTACTCCAAACGTATTTTAGGATAATGCTAAATAAAATAACGTATTTTTCATTCTCTCCAGCAACAAAATATTTTGAAAAAAGAAATTCTACGACTCGTAGAAGGGTCTACGAAATGCTACGTAAGGCGTAAATTTGCAAATTGATCTCTTGTATTAAAAATCTTCGATGCCGATGCTAAGAGAGTATGGAAAAATCGTTACGAATCCCATAGGTACAACCCACGCTAACCCAGACCGGTTACTACTGCATGATATCTGAGAAAATCGATTACCAAATGGAAATCTATACGTAATAACTATAATTAGAAAGAGCAGACTATACAAACATGTAGATATACGTGAACCTTGAGTGGAGTAGGTAGGCGTTTACTCTTTACTTCGAAATTTCTAGTTAGCACCTAGAAGTTAGTACTAGGCGAACAGAACTTAGCAAGAGGTAACCAAACAACCAGGCTACTACAGCTACCAAGAATAATATAAATTGACAACATCCTAATGTCTTAACTTCGACATTTCTAGTTAGAACCTAGTCAATATGAAAGCATGTAAATACTAGGCGAACAGAACTCAGTAAGACGTTACGGAACAGCCAGGCTACTACAGCTACCGGGGACAATATAAATTGGCAACATCAGTGTCTCCAGTGGGATGGCGGCGAGATGCGAGCATGCGCGGCTCCTATCGATCCGTGCTTGAGATGACTTCACGAGAGCAGGGAGGCCCGCTCGGCCGCCCCAGCCGCGCCGTGCATGCCCCGACATTGCCGACTATTCTGTCTATGGTCGGCGCAATTTGCAAATAAAAACTAACTTTCTTTAGGTTTGATTTTCGAATTATTTCATTCGATTTTTGAAATTATGACAACTAAAGAGGTGAAGAAATTTACGAAAAAAAATCCATAGACACTTTATTTTTATATTTTGTTTTAGCTTCGTAAATCGTGTTGCTATAGTCTGTCTAAAAAGTCAAAGGACTTGGTAATTTTGTTTAATATTTTAATCATTTAAAAATACTTATATTCGATACTTTTTATAAGGTTCTTCTATTAGTAACAATGATCAAGATCTCTTAATCAACCTTGATTATTGAACCAGTGTTGACTACATCAGATTTCATTTTGCCCTTAATAATTACCCAAGTCATCTTTTTAGACAGACTCTACCAACAATATTCCTCAGTATTCAATATTGTTTGATTCATAAATTATCCCGAAGAGGCAGAACGATTAGAAAGCCATACATTAGCGATATCTTGGCAGCCACTTCAAACCTCTTACATTCGTTACTAGCTACTCAGTACTCATGTATCAGTTTCATGGTAATCACAATACAGCCAAGATTAAGTAGCATTTGGCCTAATTCAATTAGTGTTGGAGATTGAAATCAGTTCTGTAGGTGTATTGCATTAAATACGCCTTAGATTAGTTTAATTTAAATGTTGCCAACTTATAGGAAAACTGCATTCTTGAAAAATTGAATCTAGTTTTATCCGCTATTTATCTATACCTATACATATAAATAAAATTGGGGTGTCTGTTTGTAATATTGAATTAACTGCTTTTTACTACATGCATATGAATATAATTCCTCTAGAAGGCAAAGTTAATGCTAAAATAAATGAACTTCTTGAAGAAGACATAATTGAAAAAGTTGATGGCCCTTCAGAATGGATATCGCCTATAGTTCCCATATTGAAAGAGAATGGAGATATCCGCCTATGTATAGATATGCGACGAGCAAATTCAGCAATAAAACGTATATACGGTACATACACCAAAATAACATTTTTTACAATTTTTGTCTGTCTATCTGTTTGTCCGGGCTAATCTCTAAAATGGCTGGACCGATTTTGACGGGACTTTTTTTGACAGGTAGCTGATGTAATAAGGAGTAAAATAGGCTACTTTTATTTTAGAAAAAATAAATTCAAAATCCTGTAGTCCACGCGAACGAAGTCGCGGGCACAGCTAGTTTTTAATATAAGGCACTGATGAGATATTTTTAAAACATTTAGGCTACATTTTTGGAAGCTCCTACAATACCTCTCTTTTCTATAATTAAGACAGTCAATATTTTTATGAAGACGTGAATGTGTCCCCAAAAGTTAAGATGGAAAAAGCACTGATTAACGGATCCGATACACCACCACAGCTAACTAATGTATTAGTAATCGTTATTCAAATTCTGGTTACCTTATCTATATAGCAATAATTCAGTAACAAAACTGTGTGGTGTGAGGATCCGTTTGTTATTTACACTCTTTGAAAATATTTTTAAGATTTAGTTCATAGAATTGTGAAAGTTGGAATTAAAATTTGTGAAAGTCAAATAGGTAAGCGAGTTATGGACTGTTAACTGCTAAGTTTGGCCCTCAGTTCTTACATAGAGGATTGAAGGCCCATCTATACGATTTCAAAAGGGCCTTATGGATAGGCTTGCGTTTGACCACTATCTCACCTGATGGTAAGCGCTGATGTGGCAGACGATGGAGCACCCTTGCCTGGAAGAAATCTATTCACTCTTCCTAGCTTGTAGTTCTCTATTAAAGATATCTAGAAACACAGACTTCGACAAATATTTGCACTCCTTAGCTGTACACACAATGAATGTATTCCCAAAACGCTTTGTATAAAAAAGAAAATGTTTATGTCGTTTTTTTTTAATTATTATTATTGATAGGTTCGCGTTTGACCACTATCTCACCGGATAGTATGCGATGATGTGGTCGACGATGGAGCACGCTTGCCTAGAAGTAACCTATTCATTTTTGACTTAAAGACCCCTAGATTGTAGCTATCAGGAAACAGACTCCGGCAGGGAATTCCATTCCTTAGCTGTAGGCACAATGAATGTAATCCAAAAACGCTTTGTATGGGTGGGATGTCCTTGTCCACCATTTACCGGTGGTGCAACACCATACCATCAAAGACACTTCTGCCTGACCACCGCTAAATTGATTTTTGCTTGTACTCGAAACACAAAACTTCAAAGGGTTTGGCTTGGTGCCGCGCCGCAGGATTGAAGCGAATTTTTTTTAAGTGATCAGGCAGAAATGATCGCGATGGTACTTCTAATCTACGCCTTGCCATCCATCGTATAAAGCCATAAACCCTGTTCATGCGTGGCCCACATCCCTATGGCCAACTCCCAAGCGAGTGGCATGTTGAACTAGCTGGATGGACGGACGGGGCGACGGCGCGGGGGGGCGGGGAGAGGGAGGTGCATCGCGTGCCCGCTAATGTAATGCGTCCGACCACTTCATTACCGCTCTACTATTAGCTTATTGAATACTAGCTTTTGCCCGCAGCTTCGCCCGCGTACGTAAAACATAGCCTATGACACTCAGGAATAAAGCGGCTTTCTATCAGTGAAAAAAATTTAGCAATCGGACCAGTACTTTCAGAGATTACTTCCAACAAACAAAAGAACAAAAACAAACTTTACCTCTTTATAATAAGAGTTGACTAGCTTTTGCCCACGGCTTCGCCCGCATACATAAAATATTGCGTATGTCACTCAGGAATAAAACAGCTTTCTATTGGTGAAAAAATTTTAGCAATCGGACCAGTACTTTCAGAGATTACCTCCTACAACCAAAAAACAAACTTTACCTCATTTTAAGTTAGTGTAGACTAGTTTCTCCCAGCAACTTCGCCCGCGTTTCTCCTTATTCTGGACCCCCGTTTCATCACCTTAGGGTGCAAATTTTGAAAAATCCTCTACCCTACGTCATAAAAGCAAACCTTGTACATTCATTTCACGCTTTTAAGCCCTGAAGTTTCGGCTGTGTGTACATATGTCAGTTAGTCACTTTCTCCATTTACATGTATGATTTCCATGTAGGAAACAGATATGCTGTTCTATTACTACGGCTAATCTAGCGATCAATAGGTACGTGAATGTGGAAGCTTTTCGATTTATTTTCGACTAGCCTGTTGGTTTAGTGGTTAGTGGGCCTGACTGCCATTCCAAAGGTCGTGAGTTCGATTCCTACCCAAGACAAATGTTTGTATGATAAGCACGATCATTTGTTCTGTGTTCTGTGTTGTATGTATGTACTTAGAAATATATAAGTATCTACCTATGTTTATCCGTTGTTTAGTACTCGTATCACAGGCTCTACTTAGTTTGGGACTAGATGGCCTTACCATGACGTGTTAAAATGTCAGGTGTGCGAGCGAGAAAAAGGAATAGAGCTATACACCCTATATCCCTTTAACAGCTCAGTTTAGATCGTCAAATGGATCGCGCTAAAAGCTCGTGGTAGGGCCCAGGCCTCCTCTTTAAGAGAGTGAATGGGGTGTAATCGACCACGCAGACCCAATGCGGTTGGCTACATTAGAAATCATATTAATTTTAAATAATGCAGCGCGTAAACCACATTTAGAAGCTAATCCAGTATTAGGTACATAAGATCACGCAGCGTCGACAAAGTACTTCGTAGTACTTAGCAGAAATCTATACAGGCATGTTAGCGTAAAAGTTTGAAACAGTACTGCGATGCCTTTTCATGTGCGGCTACTTATTCGTTCTACATACTACTCGCTTTTGCCCGCAGTTTCGCCCCCGTACGTAAAACATAAGTAGCCTATGTCACTCAGGAATAAAGCAGCTTTCTATCGGTGAAAAAATTATCGCAATCGGACCAGTACTTTTAGAGATTACCTTCAACAAACAAACAAACTTTACCTTTTCATAATACTAGTGTAGATTACTTATACCTTCTCAATTTTATAGCTTAAAAAAAATTGTTGGAATTTGTAACTTGTATATTTTAAGCTAACATGTTTCGTCATATCAATTAATTGTTAAGTTTTCTGTCAGTGCTATGCACCTCTGTAATTGAAGAATTCACGATGTCTAAATTGTTTGTGTATGTTTCAGTAAGCAAGTCATTGAGATGCCTTCTCAACAAATAAATTAATAAATATTTTCCGAAAACCAAAGCCATCTCGACATAACAACACCTTCACTAATGGTCACCCATACAATTTATTACAGCACTAATAGCAATTTATGACGCGCAGTCAGCACAAGGACTTCATCACCTTATGCCAGCCACACACGATCCAGTTGACCGTCAAGTTTGCAGCCGACTAACGTCATGCAAACTTGACAGCTCATAAAGACTTGTCATGCGTAGTGATAACCCCATACCAGCAGCAGCTTTAGACGGCACGGTCGCGGCGGTTAATCGATTGACTGCTGCGCTACATGACGCAGGTTAGATTCCCGCACGGAACAAATACTTGTATGCCCTACAGATAATAGTACAGATAAGTGTTCCGGGTCTGGGTGTCTTGTGTGTGTGAGTTTACATGTTTGTGAACACACCCACGATACAGGAGTAGTTCTTAGTGCGGGGCAAAGCTTATTAAAAAAAAAGCTTCAAGCACGCTGCAAACTTGACGGTAAACTGGATCGTGTGTAGCTGGCATTACGCTCCTTACCTTATGACGTCATTTGACAGTAAAACCTTTGTGTTACAGTCTGCAACTTCATAGTGCACGAGCGATGCGTGGGGCAGGTGGTTACGCCGTGCTGTGGGGTGGCGCCGAGCCTCATCAAGGTAAACTACACTTTAACACCTTCGTAATAGAACACATAACACAGAAACAGTTGTCCCGATAATCAACAGTTGAAACTTTAAGTGGCAATCAAGTTATTTATGCGTAGGGCAATGGGGGGCGTGCTTCGGTAAAAGGATCATCTATTATTACTGCACAGGTGTTCATTTGCTATATATTGCAAGAAATAGTCGTATATTTGCAACTGGAATTGCGTTTATAGAACTTAATCGATTCAGTGGAACGAATATAGAACTGCTGCGGGAATGTTTGAAAGAGTTACCGCGGCCCTGGAACGCAAAGGGCAACTGTAGGAACATAGGTGGGGTTTAGATAGCAGAACTCTGACACGCCCTCCGGCTCCAATAAGAGCGAGAGAAGTTATTTGATGGTTTCTCACCTCAAAAAATAAGGATCGTAATTTACCTACCTTACGACAGCGAAAAATATGAAGTCTCAAAGAAAGTAGGTACTTAATCTTCTTTAAAGCTTTATAGTAGTCGACACACTCTTCACACTTCCACATACCTATATTTTTACTAGAATATGTTATGACGCGCCTTGTACAGAATAAGCGTTCAAATGTACGCCTAATCGGTTACGCGTACTCAGGAACACCAGTTCGCACCTGCATCCGTATTAAATTCAACATACCTACCTGGATTACACGTACGTTGAACGCTTAGACCTACTGTCCACGAACGTGTTGCTCCATTGACGCGTATTCGCCTTTATACGCTTGGTGTACGCCTACGTGAAGCTTACATACAAATATTTGAAACTCTGTCGACGAAGCTGCAACGAAACGACGGCACGAAGCTGCTTCTTCGTCAATAGAGTTTCATAGCTTTGAATGGAAGCTTCACGCAGGTTAATGACGAAAACGCGTCTGCAGCCAGTAGGCCTTCGTCCAGTCAAAGTTTTACAGATCTTTAATATTCTCTTCCTCTGTCCTACAGAACCCAGTGGCTCACTGCTGGTCAGAGCCCACACACCACAAACGCAAGTTCTGTACGGTGTGCCGGAAGCGGCTTGATGAATTACCAGCCTTACATTGCATGAGTGAGTATCACCCTTTAGTATAGCATCTCAATCAGCTTTATAATGTCCCCACTACTGGGACTCAGGCCTGCCATCCGCCTCCTCGCTCCTGACCATGGCCTGTACTAAGGCCCGGCGCTAGAGGATCGGTCGCCTCCACAAAGCATTTCTTCCGCACGAATCCGGTGCAGGAACCTCCCGAACTTCCGGTCCGAACCGAACCACGCCGAACGGTTGAGAACCTGCGTCAAGCGGAAGGTGAGGACGCCGGTGTTGTCTTTCTAGCCATTCCTCAAAGAGGGGACTTACGGCCATAATTATGGCGTGCCCAATAATTCAAGAGCAGTGGTGGCTGAGTGTCAATGGCTCCGACTTACGAGTTGTAGGTCGCGGGTTCAAACCCTGCCAGGTGCATTACTTTATGTAATTTATTCATCACCACTGCTCTCAAAGCGGTAAAGGAAAACATCGTTAGGAATTCGGCATGTCCTAGAACCAAAAATTCGAAGGCATGTGACATTCACCAACCCGCACTGTGCCCGCGTGGTGGATTACGACCCATTCCCTCTTCTAGACAGGAAGCCTGAGGCCCAGCAGTGGGAACATTAAAAAGATGATAATAATGAAAAATTCAACTGTCTGAAATTAATCAGAAAAGAACAACGTACGAATAATAAAAACATTGCCTGATCGAAGTTAGGCGGACTCCCGCCTGACTGCAATGAACTACTCGTACAACGCGACTGTAAAGCCAGACCTGAAACGGTGCCTTATCTCTTGTGCTTGTGCAATTTCTGCACCAAAAGACCTGTGCGATCCTTAACTCTAACGAAGTGATGGGATAAAACTCAAATTTTTTCGATGTCGATACGTTTATCGACATCGACAAGAAAAAGAAGAAAAATTGCCTCAGAGATACGAGTGACAAAGTCCACGCTCTTCTTCTCGAATCGGTAGTTTTCTTTTCCTTCAAAGTGTTTGGGCCCAGTAGGTTGCCACGTTAATAGCGGCGTCAATGGCGTTTTTTTGATCTTCCAAAGTGCAGATGTTGGAACACTTTGGGGCCCAAAGTTTGGGCACTCTAATAGGAAGCCCATCGTCTGGTCAGGAGCACCGCACTTGCACTGAGTGTCGGAGGGGTCTATAATCCCTCCATATTTCTCATTTGTTTTTTCAAGTTAACCCTATACAAAACTGGTCATTCTCTAGAACTCGATGTGCCGTATAACTGCTCTGTCTACAGTATTTTAAGTATTTTTTAACGTTTTTCTTTTATGATAGATGTCACAACGAGATGCTGGTATTACGAGTAAATATTATGACTTCTTGATTTGTAGAAAGGCTACTCTTAGTGATCTTAGTAATGTTAATAATTGTACTGCTACGAACGAAAGCTCGTATTTGTTTGGCTAGCGACACATGATTTAAAGAGGAATGTAGGCTTGAACAAACACAATCAAATTGTACAATATTAGAGGCTTCCAATACATGAAAATAAATCGAAATAGAAGAATCTCGTTTCTTTTCCTTCTTATTATTTATTTTTCACACGAAACGATCGGAATAATCAGTTTCAAGTCATCAACAAACTTCCATCGATCCGATCAGGGCCTCAAGTCTGCTATAACAATAGTGTCAGAATGGTCTTTCATTGATTTCATAATTGTTGATTTTGACAAGTTTTGGTAATCTGCTAATACAATGGCGTCCGTTATGATTTTCCAATGGTCAACCACTGACACTCCATTGAAAGAAGTGGCATAGAATGGTAATCTCGTACTTAATAACAAATGAATATCTGACGTACCTATACGGTAATCGGCTAAAATTTAGACAGTTCCTTTGATCAGTGACCTACAATTAGAACGTGATTGTGCAATCATTGCTTCTAATAAGCTCGATATTGTCATTCTACCACAACTCTTTTACAAGACCATTGACCGATCAATGATCGATCATAATGAATTAGTAGATTACGGACTTCTAGCAAAATGACGATGGGATCGTGTTGGAATGACGAATTTATAAAAATAACAGACTTGGGTCCCAGATCCTGACGCATAACAGTCACACACCGATCAATCTGATCTCGATGTAGAACTGCCCATGTATCTTTAAAATCTAAAATAATGAGCTATAATACCCCTTGTTTTGACTGTACATATAACATGTGTTTTATCATGCAGTATGCGAGTACTACGTTCACGGCGAATGCGTAGACTTCGCGGCAGCCGACTGCAAGGAGAACGCGACATACTGCGCGGGCAGCGAACCGCGGCACGTGCACCACTGGCGCGAGGGCAACCTGCCCGCCAACAGCAAGTGCTCGGCCTGCCGGCGCGCCTGCTGGTCCGCCGAGTGCCTCACCGGCTACCGCTGCGAGTGGTGCGGCAGCACGGTATGTACTCACACCTCACAACAGCAAGTGCTCGGCCTGCCGGCGCGCCTGCTGCTCCGCCGAGTGCCTCACCGGCTACCGCTGCGAGTGGTGCGGCAGCACGGTATGTACTCACACCTCACAACAGCAAGTGCTCGGCCTGCCGGCGCGCCTGCTGCTCCGCCGAGTGCCGCACCGGGTAGTGCGAGTAGTGCGGCAGCACGGTATGAACTCACACCTCACAACACACACGCAGTGTTGCCCTCTGTGCTCTTTAAAACAGACCACTGGTTAAATCTTCCTTACATTGTATCACTCTGCGTGAGCAAGGGTTCCCACAAGAAACTGCGATACGAAGCCGCATAGCAGAAACTTGCGATGCGATTACGTGCGGCAGCATCGATACAAGTGGCCACACAATGTGCGATACGAATCAATTCGCAAGTTCTTGCGGGCGTCGTGCGAACTCATAGATTTCTACAATATGACGTCGTATCGCAGGTTTGTGTTTGGGCCCTAAGTGCTTTTGTATCGATGAATATCGCCTTGTTGATTATTTTCACCAAATGATCAAAGATTGTTTTTCCCGCAGTGCCACGCAGGATGTCGCGCCCTCATACAGGACGATTGCAACTTTGGGATGCTGCAGCCGATCTTCCTACCACCGTCGGCAGTGTCGATCCCGCGCACCGAGGTGCCCATGGAGGCCATCATCGGCGTGCACGTGCGGCCGCCGCCCTCGCAGCGCGACTTCGGCTGCCGTAAGTGTCCCCCAGACAGTGCCCGGCAACACCGCTTGTCGCCACGTACATGTGCCACGCAATTCGCAGCGAGCTTACTTAGTCTAGGCCTCGCTTGTAAAGTAGTCCGGTTCGCGCGCCGCCGCTCGCAGGCACACACGGTCAGGGAACTGCTGCTCGGACGTACAGGATCACTACAGGACCTTTTGCCAACATATTTTTTCTTATTCAACGCTTTGCTAATGAATTCTTTATCTTACATTGGGTTTGGATCATAGCAGTTATCTTTCCGAGTACACTTCTTTTGGCTTGACTCCCTCAGTACACGTTTTTGTCTTGGTCCGTCGGCCGTGCACTATGCACTGTGACCTGACCGTGCGAGTCGCGCTAGGCGATAGGTCGGCTCGGCGAATCGCTTGGCACATGCGTGGAGCGGCGCGAGCGGCGTGTGAGCGTGTGTCCTGGGGCAGCGCGCGGCGGCGGCTGGGCGCCGGCGCGGCTGGTGACGCTGGCGCGCCGCCTGCTGCCCGCCGCCTGCAGCCCGCACGGCGGCGCCTCGCCCCCCTACTGCCGAGGTAACCAGCGCGCCCGACCCACGACCCCACGACCCCACGCCTCCACACTAGCGCACCCGCACCGGCTCCATACAAGTGTACCGACCAGGGCTCCTAGCATCACCTATCCACATACTACCAGGAGTCAGAAGGAAATCTTAATTAATTTGGACGCCCTGGTCGATACATGTCCATGCATGTACTTGGCAAAACTTTTAACTTCGGTTTAGTCAAGTTGAACGTCAAAGCTTTCGCTGTAAGCTTATACTTTCCTTTTAGATGCTGTACATCTATGGTAACCGTCATTAATTCTATTTTAAAATAAGAATGTATATGGAAAATTAGCCTTAAGGTAACCATAATGCTAGGCACAAATACACCTGTCAAGTAAGCTTGTGTGGAAACCTGCACAGTTGTGCAACAAACACGCCCCGGTTTACCTGTAAAACTCAACTATGCAGGCAAACCTGTAAGATATAGCATAACGTGTATGGCTACCTTTGTGCGGTTGAATTGTGCCCTCATAAAGGCATTAGAGCTCGACTTAACAAAAAAATATCCTGTCTTCCAAAACCGTATACATTCTTGTGCTCACTATTGAAGCTACCTCTCCTTACGTTTCTCTGGGTTTCTATGTGTGCATGAGGCAGCTACATGCTTTATAACCAATAACACACTGCACAAGAGCGACACCTCTACTCCGCACTCGACGCCGTCACACTGTCAGACTTCTCCTTCATGAGACTACAAGACCTGTCAACATTTATTAAAATTAAAGATCGGCTTTATGAGTTCCGTTAAATAAATATGTTCTTAAATCACTCGAACTTGGCAAACGCACTGTCATGCTTCTTGTTTTTGGAAAGTAATAAAAGCTCTAAAGTGTTATTTTCATTTTTATTAGTACTTGAACAGAAAAGTCAAAATCAAAATCCTTTGAAAAGAACTTAGCCTGAATGCTCCCCTACCTAATTTTGCGAATATTTTCATTAAATTTTTATTCACACAGCTTTCATTTCAACAAATCTCTGTAAACTTAGCAGTACTGTCCCGGCACTAGCCTTGTAGTTGAGTGAGACCCTGGGTAGTTTCCGTGCCCCCGTGGAACAGGCCGCGTCCAAGAATACTCATGATGTAGTATTCCAACGGCACGAAGGTAACAGACGGAAACGCGATATTAACGACATACATTGTGTGTATTTATGTATGCTTAAGTGTCCAACGCCGCTTCGTGTATCATGTCATTGTAGAAACACATTTTTGACAAGCAATGGATTTAAAAATGTTACAATTGTTGGCTAAAAGTAAAAATATTTTATAAATGTGTTTTATAATGGCATCCTAAAATCAATGTGTTTTTAAAAGTTGTATGATCATCAATAGTTTGGAGTTAAGAATATTATATTTTATTAGACTGATTACAAGTTTGATTATTATCTAACAGTATCATACAACTAAATATTAGTAGATAATAAAATTAAAACCATAAAGATTCTGAACACCAAGATACAAGCAACCTAACCTGTTTTCATTTTAAAAGATGTTGATTCATGAATTTCATGAATACCTAATAGGTATACAATATCTTGGTGTATGGAAAGTATAAATAAATAATGACTTAACTAATTACTAAATGAACGAACTAAAATCTAAGTTATAAACTGACATACTTCCCTTTTTGCCTGCGTTGTTCGCTTACTTAGGAGAGCTGTATCCTCAAATTAAAACTATCCTGAAAACCGCTTCAATAATATGTTTTACAGATAAAACGAAGCTTAGTGCAATAATAAAATGATTTGACATAAAACACGACTAAACTCTACAGGAAGAGAAAATCAACACTTGATTTTGCCCCTCCTAAAGAAGTAGCGACTAAAAAGTCTCTTCTTCTTTAGCTTTTCCTTATTAGTGATCTTTTGTGTGATAAATTGTTAACCCGGTAGCTTCTTGTGCACCACAAGAAACTACTCATTTCTCCCCAAAGCAGGACTGAATAAAACATACATTTTTGCTATGTTTCCATGGCAACGCGTTCCTCGGTCGCGGGATCGGGCGATCGGGGGTGTGTATGTGAGCGATATGGGTGTTGCAGCGCGCAGCGTCAGCGAGGAGTTCAGTTCGGGCTGCGAGGGCCGTTCGGGCTCCGGCGGCGGCTCCACGGGCGCTCCCGCCGACCAGGACCACCGCCCGGACCACAAACAGCATCGGGACCGGACCCCGGATGATCGGGATGAAGGTATTCTGTCCTCACTAACTTGTACATCCCTTGACATGTCCACCATAGCAAGAAAATACGAGTGCATCGAACTTAGCCATCGATAAAAAAGATATAGAAAAAGCAAGAGCTGGAGTCTTGAGAGACCAGACCATTGATTAGACCTTATTTCTTCCATAAAGCAGCAATCACAGCTTGACAGATCTACACAAGCATAGGCACCATGATGTCAACGAATGAACGTCCGTTGTGAAACGAACTTAAATTGAGGACCATTAATATAGAATCCTACATTGATAATGTCATCCCGCGTAACAGAAGTGGTGAAGGTGTACGACGGCGAGGCGGCGTGGACGCGGCGCCTATACCGGCCCGTGGTAGTGGGCCGCAACTGGAACGAGCGTGAGCTGGTGGCGGCAGCGCTGCGTGCCTTCCACGTGGCGCGCGACCCCGACCTGTTCGAGCTCACGGACGCGCTGGCCGGTGACGAGCCACCGCTGCGAGATCCCACGCCGCTCGCGCATGTCACGCGCCTTCCCAATAAAAGACCGGCACTCTTCTTACGATTCAAGTGAGTTCTCAAATCCAATTTATTCAAATAAGTCTGCAGGCAGGCAGCACTTTTCGATCGTCATAATGTACTACGCAAAAGCCCTCCCACACAACACAATGTCCGCCCATCAGAAGTTCCAAGTGTTCTAGCTAGAAGAAGCGGCTGTTAGTCTGAATAGCTACCCCAAATGATCTTCCGCGTTTCGATAAACTTTATAAAATCAAAGCACTAAATGAGATCTGAATAAGGAGATGTAGTCTGCTAATGAATCTAGTATTGAAATGCCGATGAATTTGTAATAATACGCGCTTACTAACATTTCCTGGAATATAGCAACCACACGTCTTGTAAAAATATCTTACACATGTTTCCAGTTATTTCGTAGCACGTGTTTTAAAAACCATCACCAATCCCACTTGAGTCATAGTTATTACATCGATGGAAAATAAAGAGTGCTATGTTTCGAAGGTACAATACCCAGAAAAATTATACGTTTCGATAATCTTTGTTTTTGAATTTGTACGAACGAAATTCTCCGACCTCACTATGGTTTTTGCCTTTAACGCAATTTGTCTTTATGTTTGTCGGCATTTAACTTTGTAAGTAAGCTCTATATCAGAGGCCTTACCTTAACGTGTTCAAATGTCAGGCGTGCGAGCGAGAAAGAGGGATTGAACCCTATATACTTGTATATAAGTAGACCGTCAATGGATCGCGTTAGGAGATCGTGGTAGGGCCTAAGATCTCATCATCGTACATTCGATTTTCCGAAAATGAACGATAATTCCCGAAGCACATTTTGACACATACGAAATAGATATAATTATATTGAAATAGTACGCATGCTACTCATAGTCCTTTTGATAAGTTTTCTTTGTGTTGTGGGCTGGGCGCTTGACGTTTCCAAAGACACATCACCAATCAGATCTGCGTATGACCTTTTAAGGCATCCCCTATTGATTATTTCGTTTTTTTGTATGTATGTGTGTTTTTTTAATCTTCATTCTTTGTACTCCTTACACAGAGAGCCCGAGAGTGGTGGTGGAGAGGTACGAGTGTACCCGGGGCGTGTAGCGGGCGCGGGAGAGACGTTCGTGACGGTGGGCTGTTCCGGAGATGACGCAGTGGCCGACTTGATGGCCGCCGCACTGGAACGGTTCGGGCTTGACCCTGCGCGGGCGGTGCATGATTATCGCTGTTCAGAGATTTTGTTGGATAGAGGGGGTAAGGATCTAATAAGTATACAGTGGTTTTTTAAAGAGTGGAGTTTTTTTCTGGTTCTTCTCCATAGGAAACGACCAATTGGAGCCGTGCGCTAGCTTCTGACGTTTTATAAGTGCCCATGTAGGCCTATGTGAAATAAATAATTTTGAGTGTGAGTTTGTGGCCCGTTGTTTAAAGATCTTGATACTGTCTTCGTCAGCTTGGAAGTTGATCTATGACAGAGCTTTTTCAGTATGGTTTTCTTCCTCTTAGGTTTGGTACAGCGCCACTTATAACTCTAAGATTTTTGAAGATATCACCATCTTTTATTGGCGACGAGATTTTTGTAGTCAAATGTTGTTTTTGACGACAGTTTAAAGTTTTTTCATGTAGGAACTGAAAGAGAGCGTAGATCAGCCTCTGACCATTGAAAAATTCGCTGAACATGCAAACATTGCATCAGATTAGATTACTGGGCCCTGGTCACAGGACCACGACCAATTCTTATATTGAAATTTGCGAGTGTAAACACAGTTTCTTTCGACGAAGTCTATTGCAACTTAGAAGCAAAAAGGACAGATAACTAAATGTAGCTTACAATTGTTGACTCAGTGTTGGTTAAGGCGCTACGCAAATGTAGACACTTTTAGTTTTCATTTACCAACACCGAACAATTTTTGATCGTCATGAGTATGTGTTAAGTGGAAGAAACTGGACACAAGAAATGTTTACGTATGCGCTGTGAGTGGATGATTTCATACTGGTTCTATAGAAATCAAATATTCATCGGTAGCTTGTATCTGACACAAGCCACACTTGCGCCCTGCCTAGTACTCAAACACCCTTCCAAAAAAGCTCTCTTTCCTAAGACCTTTAGATGATTTTTTTTTTATTTGAGATAAACTAGTGCTTGACTGCGATCCCACCTGATGGTAAGTAGCGATGCAATCTTTGATGGTAAGGCGCACTAGTTTATTAGGAGCCTATTCACTCTAGCCTTGAAGACACCCAAATTATAATCGGACGGGAAGACCGCAGCAGGCAGACTGTTCCAGTCCCTCGACGTACGCGGTATAAACGACGAGGCGAAACGCTTAGTCCGGACCGTAGAGGTTTCAACAACGTAAGGGTGAATATTCGTATACGTCGGGTTGTCCGATGGTAGAATTGCGATGGTGGAATCAAGTCATGCAATTCCTGCGCACACTCTCCAAAATGCATCCTGTAAAACACCGAAAGGCTGGCTACCCTACTCCTGTGCTCAAGGCTTTGAAGGTTGGACTTAACCAAATCTGGATCACCAATTAGCCTCTTTGCACGCCTTTCCACCGAGTCCAAAGCTGCCAGGTGGCATTTTGCAGCACCAGCCCATATGTGACTGCAGTACTCCACACACGAACGGACCTGTGCTTTGTATAACATTAAAAGCTGTCCCGGTGTGAAGTACCGCCCGACCTTTGCAAGAACGCCTAGTTTCCTAGCAGCTATGTACCTTGGCTTTGGACTCAATGAACCGCCCAAAGTTAAGGTCTGAGGGAATTTTAACCCCCAAGAGAGCTGAAGGCGGTCGGTGTACTCCAGGGATAAATTCCGAAAAGTAGGAACCAAAGTGCACGGGCTCCTTTTGGCAGTGAAAAGACACGCTTGTGTTTTGGCGGCGTTGAATCCCACCAGATTGGCTTCACCCCACTTGGAGACTGCCTAAAGTGAGATATTCGTTCGGTCTACTATAGCCTCTCTTTCGGACCGGATTAGCTCCTTACTAGCCCGAGCACTGGACAGGTATCTCTCTACAACTGTGCTATCATCTGCATACCCATAGATACCGGGCACCAGCAGATCGTTGATATGCAACAGGAAGAGAGGAACTTGTGGAACTTAGCACCATCTTTGACTGGCATCTTGATCTAATGGTTAGTTACCCTGACTGCTATGCCGGAGGTCTTCCACTCAAGCCAATGTTTTTGTGATAAACACGCTATTTTGTTCTGTGTCTGGATGTAATTTATCCTTAATATGTAAGTATTTATAAATATATGAGTATGTTTGTCAGTTGTCTAGTACTCATAACACGAGCTTTGTTTAGTTCAGTTAGTTCATCTAGTCCCAAAATGATGTTGTGTGAAAGTTAGGGAATATTATTAAGCATTATTTTATTATTATTTTGTGGACCAAAAGTTGTCTTTAAATAAATAAATTATTATTGTTATATTATCTAGTTAGAGTGGACAGAATGGAAGAAAAAAAACGTGTTGCGCGGACCCCAAATAAAACGGGCCAAGGGCATGAAGATGATGATGATTATTTATTTATTTATTACTAGCAACCCGTCCCGGCTTCGCACGGGCAATAAATATATCCTATGTTACTCAAGGTGAATGTAGCTTTCCAATGGTGAAAGAATTTTTGGAATCGGCACAGTAGTTCTTGAGTGCACCCACACACACACACACACACAAAAATACAAATTTTCCCTCTTTATAATATTAGTGTAGATTGTACACCATTATACATACAAAAGGAAACTAAAACACATACATACATACAATGGGCGTTTAGGGATTAACCCTATGGCCTATGGGGAATCTCTAGTTGGAGTGGGATACTCACATGTATCTTCCAATTGTTGGCCCAGTATCGGAGCGCGTACTGGAGGAGGAGGAGCGGCCGTGGCGCATCGTGGTGCGGCTGGCGCGCGAGTCGGTGCGGCGCATGGAGCTGGCGCGCTTCTACCTGCAGCCGCGCCGCGACCCGCACGGCCCCACGCTGGCGCTTTTCGTGGCCTCGCTGCCGCCTGGCCTCTCCGAGAGGAACTACGAGAACATCCTGGTCGAGTTCCTCGGTACCGGTCAGTATCATCGTGGTCATCACTTCTGAATTAAGCATTAGAGCTCTACTCTATCAGAAAACTTGTCAAATTTTGGCATTAGAGTAAATTTAGATGCATTCAAACCAGCACAGTCTTTGAAATCTCCTTTTGAGCTTTATCGTGATGTAAGTGGGATCTGAAATAAAGTAATGTGTAGGTAAATGATCTGAAAAATATCCAAATCAGAAACCGCTCATTCGAATGCTGCTGTTTTAGGACTCATATTGTGGTTTTAAACATTGTAAATGTATTTAAATTGATATTTTTTGTACAGATAACAAGTTTACGTCAATCGGGCCGATTTACTACGAGTACGGGTCTATGGTGATCACGTACGAGGACGCGAGCAAAGCGGTGAAAGCACTGTATGCGCTCAGAGAGGCCAAATATGAAGATAAGCATTTATTGGGTGAGTCAAGTTGTATGAGTCAAGTTATTAGACTATATTTTAAAAGTCATTTGTAACATAATATCTCGAATCTGAAGGTAAATCTATAACTTAAGGTCAACAAACTAAAACTTTCAATTAAAGTTGAAGTTACTACTCACAGAACAGATGAAAGAGGTTTGTGGGCGGGGCAGGCGTGCTACAAAGTAGGGCATTGACCATAGTTCAACCACCAATAGCAAACTTGCGATCTAAGTGTGCGTGGTCTGTTGCGTAATGCGCGTTCGTATTGGTTTATTGCCTGTAGTGGTGTTAAAGGGTGTGAGACAAGCGGCGACACTTGTACTGCCCCTGATAGTTAAAAAGACGTATCTAACAAAAAGTAAAAACGGAGAAAAACATGTTTTAATGAATGAAACGGGAAATAGTTTGCTGTCTTTGAGTAAATTTAAATATTTAGGTATATATTAAAAGTTGAAAATAAAGCCGAATATAATGAGCTTTAACTTGGTTTAATAATATTATGAAACTCAAATCAAATCTGGAAAAAATGTTAGATGCGTCTTTTTTACTAACGGGGGCAGTGTAGTACAAAACGGAAAATATTTCCTTTCTAACCTCTTACTACTCATTAATAGTGGAAGAAGGGTTTTCAAGATAAAAACGGGAGCCTTGTAAAATAATATTATTTTCATATATTTTCTAATAAAACCACAAGCATTTGAAGCTAGTTCAATTGATCTTGATTGAGTTGATCATTGACAATCATGATTGAGAATTATGTTTAAATAATACGCTGATATATCTACGACCTAGAATTTGATCACATTTTACACCATCTGGATCGGGGTCAAGTCAATATTGCTACCAGGGCCTTACCATGACGTGTTACAATGTCAAGCGTGCGAGCGAGATACAGGGATGGAGCTGAACACCCTAGCTCCCGAGCTCCAACCTTTTATCAGTTCAATTTAGAGCTCGTCGTAGGGTCTCTGATAGTCTTGGAGTCAAATGATTTCTTTCCACAATTCTATCAGCTAATTTGTAAACTAATGCCTTGATCATAAGTACCAAGTAAACGGGCGAGACAGTGCTCTCGGCCGAGTACTCGGTACGTGTAAACACAGCGCCCAGTGCTCGGCCGAGCGCTTATCTCTACAACTCGCTTACATCACTGTCTCAGCCGAGTAACATTTTACTGTCTCGGCTGAGTAACATTTTACTGTCTCGCCCTTTTACTCGGTACGTGTGATCATGGCATTAGGGGGAGTCCGGGAGAGTTTATCAGGTGGGCTTGCGGACAGTGAGCAATAGGTAGCTCGCTGTCCGTCCGTCCGGTAACTGTCCGGACCAAGCCCAAGTCGTCGACGGCGCGCACTGTTCCCGCGCGCCTCAAAGAGTTGTCAGCAACAGTAGGGACCCAGCCGGGTCGAAGCCTACTGCGGCCAGGATTATCCGAAAGGGAACTCGAGCCTAGAAGGCTAGAAGGAACAGGGTGGGTCGTTTAGTCAGTAAGAGTCTGACACTATCTCGGGGCGGGGTTGTCATTGGATGATTTTCCCACCATAAAAAAAAGGTGAGGGACAGTAGCCACTGCTCATAAAAGCTGAATGTCACTTTGATAGAAATCAAAAGGAGAAATTGACTGACTGACATATCAACGCAGTCGATACTACTGGAGTTAGGAGCGTGTTTTGTACAAGGACTTCCTTTATGACGTAGACGAGCTCTAGGAGTTTTCAAAATTCACTCCTTAGGGGAGAAAACGTGGGTAAAAGTTTGTAAGGAGAAGCTTGCTTTTACGCGGGCGAAACTGCTGGCAGAAGCTAATTACTCATAAACTGATAATGATACTTATGTTAAACTTTCTTAAGAGGAAATACAAGGTGTAAGGGACAGCCCTCCACAAACTTTAAGGGCTTGCTCAGTAGACGAAACTGAACAACCTTCCACAAAAATTTTTTCAGGAAACGAAAAAAAAATTCGGCCTCTCCATACAAACTGTCCAATCAAGTTTATAATTTGAGTCGGATTTTTTTTTCGTTTCCTGAAAAAAATTTTTGTGGAAGGTTGTTCAGTTTCGTCTACTGAGCAAGCCCTTAAAGTTTGTGGAGGGCTGTCCCTTACACCTTGTATAGCTAAATAATGCAGCTTAAGATACTATACACAGAAAATAACAATTTGTAAATATAGGAAGACTGGCCTGTTGGGATAGTGGTCAGTGACCCTGACTGCTATGCCGGAGGTCGTGGGTTCGATTCCCACCCAGGACAATGTTTGTGTGATGAGCATAATCATTTGTTCTGTGTCTGGGTGTAATTTATCTATAATATGTATGTATTTAGAAATATAAGTATGTTTATCAGTTGTCTAGTACCCATAACACAAGCTTTGCTTAGCTTGGGACTAGACGGCGTTGTGTGATTGTTGTGGAATATATTATTATTATATTAAAGATTTATGAGCATTTTAGTGGACGGCAGGTATACGTGACTCCCCCTACTGATTAACAGTAGAAACTATAAACACTTGATTACTCTAGTCAGTTCCATTATTAAAGGTTGGTTTCGTCCACAGTGATGTTGTTGCCGAGCATCGAACCCTCGATGGTGCCGGCGGGCGTGAAGCCTCTGCTGGTGTTCGTTAACGTTAAGTCTGGAGGCTGTCAAGGCCTCGAGCTCATTTCTTCCTTCCGCAAACTCCTTAACCCTTACCAGGTGTTTGACCTTGAAAATGGAGGTCCGTTGCCTGGGTAAGTTGCATTTTACTTATTTTGTAAAAATTTACAGCGATATTTGACATGCCCAATCGTCAAAGTTTTCCATCTCTGAAAGGATTCCAAGGTTGAATTCCATTCAGCTCGAGCACATTCCATCAGGAAAGAAGAATGAAGAGAACTAAGGTAACCGATATAGCTCGAAGTATCGCTATATATAAATGGTTATATGGGCAGGGAACATTGCTAGTAGGATAGATGGTCGATGGAGACGAAAGGTTCTGCAGGCCTGGCCAAGTTATAACCATCTCGTTTTGAATCTCTTTCTGCAGTCAGTAACGCGTTGGATTCCTTTGATCTGATCACGTGACTTAACGTAGAGGTGATGTTATTCCCATACATTTGAAGTTTTAAACTAGCGTTAACGATTGTAGATTATCAACTTGACTAAGCCCTCTGCAGTGGCGACCAGTTACCGGAAGATGCGGCGTTGCAAGGCCTTCCACAAGGTGGACTGATGACCTGGGGGTCGCGGGAATCCGAGATGCACAGGATCGGTCGGGCCGCCACTTGGGGGAGGCTTATGTCCCCCAGTGAACGTCTATGATGATGAGCAGATTCCACAAGGTGTTGTTCTGCGCAGGCTGTACGTGTTTCGTCACATTCCGAACTACAAGATCCTGGTGTGCGGCGGCGACGGCACGATCGGCTGGGTGCTGCAGTGCCTCGACAACGTGGGGCAAGACTCGCAGTGCTCCAACCCGCCCTGCGCCATCGTGCCGCTCGGCACCGGTAACCTATCTGAATACTTATCACAGGGAGGGAATATATATTCAATTTTTTTGATTGATAAATTGAATCAAATATTTTTTCATGGGTATTTCCTGTTACGCTCCTATTATGCTTTTTGGGGCTCTATGAGCCGTTAATTTAAGATCAAAACTTGTACAGATTCAAAAAAAATTATCAATAAGCTTCTATTAAAAACAGTAACATTACCCATTTCCACGTCCAGAATTAAGGCAAAGTTGATGGCACTGGTTGCAACTCCAACTGACGATCTTAAATCGGTAATCGGTAGGTTAAATATTAGTGATTCATTAAAATTGGAAATGTACGAGGTCAGAACAAAACCGATGTAACGTCAAATCAAATCAACCGTGCTGTCAAATCTTCCTTTGACAGCACGGTTGGCGCAGTGTCGCGGGTTCGATTCCCGCACGGAACAAATATTTGTATGGGCCTACGTATAGTTATTGCAAGTCTGGCTATCTTGTGCATGCAAGTTTAAAGCCTTTGTAAACGCACGCACGATACAAGATTCTCAGAGTGGGGCAACATTTTTCCTTTTCATTAAGGCTGTCCGTCCATGTTCAATCTACCCTATAAACCTCTATCACACATAAAACTCCTAAATTGTTCAGGCAACGATCTGGCCCGCACGCTCCGCTGGGGCTCCGGCTACACCGGCTGCGAGGACCCGCTGTCGCTGCTGCGTGACGTCATCGATGCCGAGGAGATCCGCCTGGACCGCTGGACCGTCGTCTTCCACCCCGAGGATAAGCAGGACGAGCCGAAAGAGCTCTCCAAGCAACTGCCTGGTTAGTGGAATGAGGAGGTGGAATGGCTCCTCCTAAAGCTTGTTGGATTTGAATGACAAGGAATCCAACTACGTGTATAGTAAGCGTAGCTACGATGAGTCATTTTGATTGCTTGAACTGCGTATACAACATGTAACATAATAAACGCAACACTTGAAAGTAGTATGTCAGAATCAGACACTGACTCGAATTCGGGTATTTTTAAAATTAGTATTTTTTTTATTCTAATATAATCTGCTGACTGACTGACACATCAACGCACAGCTAACTCTATTGGGCCTGGGAGGGTGAAATTTTGCACAAGGTTTCCTTTTATGACACTGACGAGCACTAAGTGTCCCCACGAGCCACAAAAAAACGCGGCCACAAAAAAATCGCTGAAGCGCGCCACAAAATAAGGCCGCCTCAAAAAGAAGCTTAAAGCGGCTTTTTTTTGTGGCCCGTGTGCGGGGACACAGAGAGGATTTTTTTTAAATTCACCCCCTAAAAGGATGAAAGGGGGGTCCGAAGTTTGTATGTGGAGGCCCACTTTCACGCGGGCGAAGCCACTGTCAGGAGATAGTTCTTGATAAATCCTGATTGCGTCACTAGTGTTTATATGTTCGTGCGTAGGCTACCAATGTAGTGTGACGATGCTCATATTATGTGCCTACAATTGGGATAATTAATTTCTTAATACCATAATTGCCAAAAATGGTGCAGCCTTAGTCCCGTATGTTACCGTGTTCAATTGATACACTTGTATAGGTAATTTTGATGACTCACGCCATACGATTTTTGTAGATGTTGGTCGATTGGGTTTACTAAAACTTGGTGATACATCTTCTCGATGTCAGCTGTGAAAGCAAGCGGTTATAAAACCTTACTTCTGCCTGCTGTGTTTTTCCCGTTCGATAATAATTTGAGTGTCTTCAAGGCAAGAGTGAATAAGCTCATAAAGTAGTGCGCTTCACCATCAGAGAATGCATCACTGCTTACCATGAGGTGGAATCGCAGTCAAGCACTAGTTTATATCAATAAAAAAAAACCTAAGTGCATTTAAGTGAAATTTCAATGCTTGAGTAACTCAACCCTTTGACCGCTTGCGTCGGATTGTCGTGTGCATTTCGTCAGGGTCGTGTATTTACGACCGGGTACTCCATAGAATAGAATAGAATAGAATAAACTTTATTGTACACCAAAAAGTAATACAGCTTAAAAAATTAAACAAAAACTTAAATTAACGGGCACAACGCCACGGGCTCCATCTCATATGGCTCTTCAATTCCCATAGATGACAGAAGAACTGACGAGATAGAGTATTTGGTCGTGGATGTGCGACTCTAGCGAAATCGATGCCAGAATGTTTGTCGGATTAATGCGACGTAGGCGTTTCAAGGGTTAATTTTATAATTGGAGTGTATTATTATTATGTGCATAAGGCTGCACTCCCACGTCCGATAATCAGTGACCGATTTTTTTGTAGGAGAAAAATAGAACACACTGATAGCAATAGTGCAACGCACACGTCCTACAAAAAGTTGGTCAAAAAACAGAATAATCTTACAAATATACAAAATCGGCCCGATTATCTGCCCTACAAAAAGTCTGATGTGGTCGGGCAGCGTTATTCCAGTTGCATATTGTATACGTTAAAGCAATATTTCGTCTTGGCTACGCTTACAATTAAGCTGCTTATCATTGTAGCAACAATCATTGGCTCTGTGGTCCAAACATTTTTGACGTTAATCATTTCACATTACCGACACATTTAGGGACAAGTCCTCGTGAGGACTTCATTTGGACCACACAAAATTTTAACCGTACTAAAGGAGATAGAAAAAAATATGGAGAATATTCTCAGCTATCTTCCTAAGAAGACCAAAGTTAACACGATCAGTGAGGGACGAGGTCTAATGCACCCCGTACGAGGCTTCCTTGTGGTGCGCCTAAGAAAAACATAATCTTCTCTGCCGTGCGGGGGCCGTAACTCCAATTTCATTTAGTTTAGTAAAGAGATAAATATATATCTAAGATGCCTTATTAAAACAGAATACAAAGGGTAGGTGTATAAAGGTGTATCTACTTTAACACGGGGGCACTTTAACCTCGCACCGCACTGAAGAAAAAAATTGTTATGTTCTTTAAGCTTCTTTCTTCTTTTAATTTAGCCAAAAATTTTTTTTTTTACTTTACGGGGTCTAATAAGCCCCATACAACCATAATGGTAGTTTCATACGAGGTCTTAAACGCCCCGTACCGCAGAAATGAAAATAATATAAAAATGGATTGTCGCTGTCTACGTGTTAACAGGTCTTCTATTATTCGTTTTTGATCAAAATTTAAAGCCACCGCGCCATATCATCATACCGTAGTGGTGACTACATCTGTGTGATTCCGCAGCGTCTGTGACCACAGGATCGCAAAGCGAAGACAACTCGCAGATCCTCGTGATGAACAACTACTTCGGAATCGGGATCGACGCGGACCTCTGCTTAGATTTCCATAATGCGAGAGAAGAGAACCCTAATAAATTTAATAGCAGGTACGTGACTAATCCACTAGTTTTTGGTGTTATAACAAGATGACGTGGACAGCCAACAAGTCTCTTAATAAATTAGTGCGCCTCACCATCAAGGATTGCATCACTACTTACCATCAGGTGGGATCGCAGTCAAGCACTAGTTTATATATCAATTTAAATTAAAAAAAAGGGCTTAAGTAACCAGGAGTATCAGAGACTAATCCTACTGGGGCCATGGATCGACTTTCGAAAGGGAATGCAAAGGGCAGCTGAAGGAACAAAATTCTGATGCACCCACCCACAGATTTCCTACCTACGAAAAGAGACGTCAGATATAGTTAAAGTTTTCATGGAAACCAAACATCATCAATTTATTGTAGTAAATTCTCATTAATGTGTTAAGTGAATACGAGACACGCAGATCCGGTGGTTATGGCGACGCCTGAGGGAGGCCTTTGTCTAGCAGTGAACGTCCTTCATGATGATGATAACTACATCTGACAACCCTGGTTACTTATCTCTTTAGCTTCATAATCATGAGATAGTAGTCAAATGCGAGCCTATCAATAATAATAAAAAAGCTACCAAAAGAAATAAGAGATCTCAATAAACATCTTAGAATAAAGTCGTATTTAGCCAACCAACAGTAACGACTACTGTGTGTACTGGACCGTTCGAACGAAAAAATATGTAACTTTTTCACTTATACTGAAGATATTTTTATGTTAAAAATAAATTTCTTTAAGGAGTAGTTTTTGTTTTCTAATTAACCTTTTAACGACTTACGTCGGATATATCCGACAAACACACTCGCGTTTATTCCACCAGAGTCGCACATCCACGACCAAATACTCCATCTCGTCAGCTGTTCTGTCACCTATGGGGATCGCAGAGCTAAACGAGATGAAGTACCTAGTGCAAAAACACAACCCTGGTGAACCCAGAACACTCGTCGGACAAATTCGACGCGGGCTGTTAAAGGAAAAAAAATAGAAAATCAGTCTTCAAATCTAGCTTCATAATGCGTGTGCCCAGTAACCAATGTCATAATTTCCGCTCTAGGCTCCGAAACAAAGGTGTGTATGTGAAGATGGGACTCCGCAAGATGGTGGGCCGCAAGATGTGCAAGGACTTGCACAAAGCCATCCGCCTCGAGGTGGATGGCAAGCTCGTGGAACTGCCCCAGCTAGAAGGGATCATCATTTTAAATATACTCAGGTAAAACATCATAGACATTCAACTGTTCTGTGTCTGGGTGTAATTTATGTATAAGTATGTTTATCAGTTGTCTAGTACTCATAACACAAGTTCTGCTTAGTTTGGGACTAGATGGCTCTGGCTGGGCTAAGTGGAGTGGAGCAGAGAAAAGAGTAGTGAAAAATAGCAAGTGTTTCCATTACAGCAGAACGAAACAGAGTGGATTTGAGTTACCCTTGACTGTAATCAGGAGAGGGAGACGCCTAAGCACCTTTTGTGTGAATGCGGGCCCCTTATCCACAAACGCAGTTTCCATCTGGGCCGACACATTATTCGCCCGGAGGAGATTAAAACTCTAAAAGCTAGGAGTATTCTAAATTTCTTGGAAGCCTCCGGGATAAAAGAGTTACTCTAACAAGGTGGCGAGTCACAATAGATCATTTAGGTTCCCTCACTTGCCCGTGGGGGGGGCTCCCTCAATATACGCCTATGATTCCAAGTCAACATCAAAGCGAGTGGTGGAATATGAGCAACAGAAATCGTTCAACCCACATTGTCTTCCGTGATCAAGGAAATTGAGCGATCAGCCCAAGAAAGTCACACTCTTTTACCCTATACATAACCATAAAAGCTACAGGTACTATCCTCCTTAATATCCCGCACAGCTGGGGTTCAGGCGCGAACCCGTGGGGCCCGGAGAAGGACGACCAGTTCAGCAAACCCAACCACTGGGACGGCATGCTGGAGATCGTGGGCGTCACCGGGGTCGTGCATCTGGGGCAGATCCAGTCTGGCTTGCGAGGCGCCATGCGGATAGCGCAGGTACGAACACTACACCAGGGTACAAGACAAACATTCTATACCTACTTAAACTTTTAACGACACATTACATAACTTACTTTCACAGGGTGGCCACATCAAGATCAACCTGAAGAGCGAGATCCCCGTGCAGGTGGACGGCGAGCCGTGGGTGGCGGCGCCTTCTGAGGTGGTGGTGCTCAAGTCTGCGCTCAAGGTAACTACACTCCAGAAGCACTTACATACCAGGCGACTACTGACACTTCACGACAGCTGAGCTACCGATCTTGAGCATTTTGTATTCAGGAATAAGATTTTGATAAATGATATTTATTAGGCAAATAGGTTTTTAAAAACACTTTTACACGTCTATTTAAACTAGATGAAGTCGGTGTTTCCTAGCTGACCACCCTGAGAAGAAACATCGAAGCAAACTCAGGGGTCAAAATCTCTTTTAAAGTCCATACAGCAAACATGTAATAGTCAAATCATATGAGAACCATGCAGATTGAAGTCTGAGATGGTCTTTTGAAGAAAGAACCACACAGTTCTGAGTGGACCTGTCCAGTCAGTGCAAGCATTTGTCAGTATTCGTGTAGCTCAACTCAGGACTACTAAGGAGCTGAGTCGTCTCACATGTTGTAACATGGAACAGAGAGAACAAAGCCTAGGCACCTAGTGACTTTAAAATTAGCCCTAGGTATTTAAATGTTGCCCCACTCTAGGAAGTACTCCTTTATCGCGGCTGTATTCACAAACATGTTAACCCACATACATAAGACATTCCGTCCCGAAACAACTGTCTGTAGGCCATATAAATATTTGTTCGGTGCGGAAATCGTACTTGCGACACGCAGCGCAGCAGCCAATAGCTGAAGCACTGCGGCAACCGTAGGTAACCGCGGTTAGGTAACCTTAAGATTTTTGTGACGAAGATCAAAGTATAAAACAAACGCTTCTAAGCCCAAAAGTTGTACCAAGAAGTATCGTGTTACTACAGTAACTGAGGAAGTCCAAAAAAATCTCAGTAATGAAGAAAATACTGGGCAAAAAAATATTAAGCAAGCGCAGATCCAGCCCTCAAAAATGGTTGAGATCACAACTGACAGCCACCCTAAAATCGGCCCAGCGCAAGTCGGACTATGAACTATTTATTTATTTGCTAAATTTATACAAGTAATAGGTACATTACCGTTGATACAAATCATGAACTCGATTAGAATTTTACTGTGCATCATAAATGATCTTATAAAAATAACCTTACGGTCGATATAGTGCATTCTTACAAAGAAGATGTCTACAAAAAGTGTGACGCCCGCCCGGACTAAGATTTTATACGTATATTACACGTGAACAAAACCATGAGGCGAGCATTAGTACATTAATCAATTTGTATAATATTAGTTTGTTCGCTCACGAGGTATAAATATAAAAGTAACATCATCAGCATGCCCATGACAGTGTGACGTCACAAGCCTATAGGCTTGTGGTCATGCCCATCGTGCCCATTACAATGGATCCACGCTAAGTAATGAGTTGCATCTGAGGCCCTCGAACTCGAAAGGCGAACTATTTGACGGCCCAAACTGAACTGTTAAAGGAATGAAGCTATATGGCGTGTATAGGTCCATCCATCTTTCTCGCTCGCACGACTGACATTTTAACACGATAGTAAGGCCCTTGGCTAGACTGGAAGCCGACGCTACAATAGTTAGGAAAAGTTTTGACTGTTCAAATCAAATCAAAAACATTTATTTCAAATAGACCATCAGCAGGCACTTTTGAATAGTCAAATGTCGGTCAGTCCAAGAAAAGTGAAGCTAAATTGCACGTTCCAAAGCGTAGATCTCTATGGAGAAGAACGTGCAAGAAACTCCATGGACACTCTTTTTAAATCATATTATGAGTTACATAGATCGTGGCTACATACTTCTTGTCGCTTCTAATATGTGAGCACAACGTAGTTAAAAAAAAAAGAACACAAAGAAGAGAAAAGAAAAAGAAAAAAAAGAAAATAAGAAGGAAAAAGAAAAGAAAGTTGATAAGATGATACTCATAGCCAAGAAAGTTTGGCCACCATTAATATTCCCTTAATAGTATAATGCACGCTTTGGAACGTGTAATTTAGCTTTACTTTTTTTTTGACTGACCGACATTTGACTATTCAAAACTGACTGCAAATGGTCGATTTGAAATAAATGCTTTTTGATTTGAAAGGACAGGCAGAAAATGATTAACTTCTAGATTGTTCGGTTGTACCATTGCTTGAACTTAGCATTCTACGAAGAGCAAGAAAATAACTAACTATTTAGGTATGTTATTTTTCTATCCACATTACGCAACTATTTTCAGTCTATTTCATAAGAACACTGACAATTCTAGATGGCTACTTAGCATTCGTATTTTTGATACGTATTAGCACGTCGAATTGGACACAATACCTATCTATGATTCTTACTATTTGCAATGCACGATAGTAACCACCTGATCAACTGAGAATTTTCCAGATCTTGGAAACTAGTAAAGTTCCTGATAATGTAAAAGCCTAAATTTTTGTCTTTTAATGCCACGCTCAAATGCTCAGCTCTCGTTGGTAACCTCCGTCAATGTTTGCATGTGCTCGCTTGCCTGTGCCCCCACAGGGCTCGACTTAAAGCTTATTTACAATTAATTGAAGAAATTGGACTAAAACTATCTTGTTCAAACGAAAAGTACCGCTTGCTCAACTCGAATTTGGATGAAGTAATTTTTAAATGTCATCAAAATCTAGAACGCACTTAAAAACACAGATAGCCAAAATGAGAGGTAAAAAGTCTGTTTAGAGACTTTCTTTTTAGAAGTTCTTATAAATATTTTAGATAATATTGCTATTAGATCTTTAGAATCAGTAATGGACGCATCCAAGCACAGATGATGAAGCGGAACTTTATATTTTAAAATATACCGTCCCGAGTCACGTATCGCCCGAGCACTCAAACTCCACTCAGCACCGATGTTCCACTAGCTATAGCAAGCCGCGGTGTCGGCGCGCCTCGCCGACACCGCGGCTGCAGCCCGAGTCCACCGGTCGGATCTCACCTACGTACACCTGACATACTGCGGCGCCGCACTCCAGGCGATCGCACACTACTTTTGGGCACGTCTGCGCTTGACCGAAGTTGGAACGTCGCTTTGTACATAGTTAGTCTGCCACGCGTAGTAGCACGCCTCGGGCGCCCAGGTCAGGTGTACGTAGAGCCGGACGGCGGGGCGGGAGCGGGGTGCGGGCGGCGCGTGACGTGCGTGTGCTGCAGGCGACCATGCTGAAGAAAACCAAGCGCGGGTCCGCGGGCGCGTCGTCGGCGTCGGCGGGCACCTGACCGCTCGCGCCCCGCCCCGCCGCTGCCAGTCGCGCCCCGTCCGCAGGCCACCATGCTGAAGAAGCGCGGCAAGGTGCGGCGCCGCAACACGGAGCCCAGCATGCCGCGCTCGCCCGAGCGGCCCGAGCGGCCCGAGCGGCCGGAGCGGCCCGAGCGCGCCGGCGCCGAGCGGCCCGAGCGCGCCGAGCTGCGCGAACGCCCCGACGACTCCTGAATCTGGCTGAGCGAGCGCCTCATCTAACGCGCGCGCCCGCCCGGGGCTCAGGCCGGGCGCGCGCGGGCGCTCGCTGGCAAGTCCGCAGTGGCCGCCGCACCGATGGTGTACATAAAAATTCAAACAAAATATATAAACATAAATATAAAAAAAAATAAAGTTATAGGATATAGAACAGTCGTTTTATTTACTTAGAAAAAAAAGATATATTCAAATAAAGAATTGTAAATTAAAATATATGTGAAAAATATAAACATTGAAGTGTTTTACTTCTGTATCCCGCGGTGTGGACCCAGGCTCCCGAGCCAGTGTCCATCGCTACAGATAACTTTATGAATGAATCGAAGTAGGTACGCAAATTCTATGTCAACATGCGGAATCCTGCAGATTTTAAGCACATACCTTTGTTTGCCACTAGAAGAGTTTGGCAATATTTAGAAGGCTGATGTAAGAGAGAGGCGAGGCCTCTGTCCAGCTGCCGACTGCTGAAGGATGATGCTGATACTTACTGATAACACCTCCGCCGCTGAACAACGATGAATCCAAGTCTGCTCTAAGTTCTGTTCATTGCCATAATTGTCAGATTCTATCTTTAAGTTTCTGTTTACTGTCTCGCCTAATTTATTTCATCACCACTGTTCTCAGAACGATGAATGAAAATATGAAGAAACCAGTATGCTCTAGAACCATAGAAGTTCGCAGACCTATGACATCCACCAGTTGGGAATGGACTCGCGTAGTGGATTACGGCCCAGTCCCTCTTCCAGAAAAGAGGTCTGAGTTCCAACAAGGAAACCTTTTTTTTGTTATGTAGTATTGAATTGGAAAGAAGTGGCTCAAAACCGGGGATATTGGAAGGAGTGGAGGGAGGCCTTTGCCCAACAGTGGGACAGTATGGGCTAGTTAAAAAAAAAAGTATTGTATAGCGTTCGATCACTATCTCGCCTGATGGTAAACGTAGATGTGTCGATGGTGGAACACGTTTACCTAGAATCAAACTATTTACTGTTCAAACTTAATCCCTCGAGCGTCGATTGTACATACGGTAACTATTCAGTAATCTGTGACATACGTCTGTACAACTTGGATGTCCTTGAAAAATGCTAATTTTCGTGTTTTCCCCGAGTTTGTACGAAAGTTATTTGGTCGAAAATTTTGGTTTCTTAACATATTCTTCTTCATATAGGTATTATTTGTTTTACCTTGAAAAATTCGAAAAAAGTTTTATTTTATTTTTTTGGTGATTTACGTAAACAGTGCAATTTTCCGGGTCAATGAACCCCTGGCGCTCGAGGGCGCCTTAGTTGTAGCTACGTATCAGGAAACAAACTCTGGCAGGGAGTTCCTTCTCTCTCTAGTCATTAGCTGTACGCACAATAAATGAGTTCCTAAAGCTTTTTGTGCGTTTGGGTGGGATGTGCACCAGTCCATCCAAGGAGTATCGTGTTACCCAGTAACTGGGTTGTTTAGACTGGAATTTGACCCCAATCTAGTTGGGAAAATGCTAGGGTGATGATGATGGGTGGGATAAGCACCATATACCGATGGCGCAACACCGTACAGTAGGCACAACGGATCTTGAGCAGTTACGCAGAAGTCAAATATTCGGTCTCTTTAGTGGTACGAAGTGAGACGCAGGGGCGGGGAGTGTCAGTGATTAGCTAGCCGCGACATCGCGTCATTGACGTCACTCCTCATTCGTTCCCTACGTTGCTGCATTTATCTAACAACGAAGACGAATGGCTCGCGAATGAATGGAATGCGCAAAGCGATCCCCACTCTGACGCCGAGTGCTCAAGATCCGTTGTGCCTACATGGGCCCCACCGTAGGCATAGGCTTGCGGATGACGAGCAATAGGCAGCTCGCCGTCTGGCCGTCAGGTAACCATCCGAACCGAGCCCAGTCGTCGACAGTGCGTAGTGTCTCATGCACGCCTCAAAGAGATGTCAACTGTAGGGGCCCAACAGGGCCAAAGCCTACTGGGGTCATGGGTAGTTCGAAAGGGGACCCAAGACCCTGGAGAGCTAGGTAAAGAAGGAACATAGGTGTGGTTTTAGTCAGCAAAATTCCGCTCTACATCTCTACATCTCGCCGGCCTTAGAGCGAGAGAAGTCATTATAATAATAATTCCCACTTTAAAAAAAAAAGCCCTCTATAGTTCGAAATTCTATAATGGATGCCAAAATACTGATAACTTCACACAGAAATCAGCCAGGACCCCTGAAAAATAACCATAGATATGCCAATGAGTAAATATTTAACTAAACGTAAAAAACCAGTAGCCAGATTCACGTAATGAAAACCGTAACGATATCGTAGCGTTTTATTTAGTCGTTTAAACCATTTCCGTATTCACATCCATCAATCGAGTTTGAACGACACCGATCTTAAAGGCGTTTGAAAAACGTCGATTTAAAAAAAAATCTGTATTACATTATCCTGGTAGAATACATAGTAATGTAACTGGAAATAAGTCGATAGATCGTGATTACCGCTTTTGGATACTTCGATCGAACGACTATAAAACTTCAACGATATTTGGCTTGTTTGATTTTACGTGAATCAGGCTACAGGTCCGTTGCAAGGCAGCAATTCGTTCAGTTTGTAGTAGAACTGTTCGAAAAAAAATTGGGTATTTTATATTATAATTATTGCTGACTTGCAGAATCGTATTTCCGTCAATCGCCGATTTTTGGGAAAATATTGGGGAAAAGAGTATAACAGTACGTACCATCAAAGACACTTTCGCCTGACCACCGCTGAGTTCATTTTTGCTGGCACTCGAAACGAAAACTTCAAGAGTTTGGTTTGGGCCACGTCGCAGGATTCCAGCAATTTTTTTTTAAGTGATCATGCAGAAATGACCGCGTTGGTACTTGCTGTATAGATGAAACAAACGGGGAAAAAGATCTAACAAAAACCACATAAATGCAATCAATAATTTTATTATCTCATCCCGAGACTTAAGACTAGTACAAAGCACTACTTTCCTTATTAGATACCGTTATTATGACTGTCTTTAGACTTCGTCATTAACAAAGAACTTTAGTCTTTTAGACTGTGTACTTTAAGCTTAAATTAGCAAGCGATAAATTAGGTATAGCTCGACAACTCAACTTGAAAATTGAGCAGAACAACAAGGATTTATTTACAATAGAGTAGGAAAGGGGGGTGGTCTAAAAGCGCCGTTATGTCCGTGTGTTATCAACGATACTACTGAACCACATCACTGGGATGTCACATATCATAATAATAATAATCTTTATTGCAGACAATTTCATCCATCTTTGTTGCAAATTATATGCATATTATTAAACAATTTGGACACGAATAAACGTTTTCAGGATGTTTGAGCCCTGTTTATTTGTAATGACCTGTAGGATGCTGTTAGTACTACCCCGGACTTTGCTTTTTTGGTAACGACACCACCGTAATGAAGTTCTAACATATGTGTTGTGTAAACGTATGAATTCGTAGCAACATCTATGGCGTCACATTATGAACTAAACTACGAAATCCTGCATCGCACAGTTAGAGTTCTCTGTGAGATTTTCATGAACATAGGTATTAGGTATACAACAATCCGAAATCATCTATCGTGCAGTTGTCCGGATCAGACATGACACCCGCCTGGTCCGAGGATTGCGGGACTTTACACTCTGTTTCGCATACTTCTAAACATTTATCGATATAAATTATTTATTTATCATTAGTAAGATCACGACGAGATGATCTTTTTGTAGAACTTATTTTCCCCTAGGAACTAGGAACCTAATGGATAAAAGTCATTACTAAAAAATTAATAGTTATTATCGGGTAACTTTTTTTAAAATAATTTAGCTATTCTTACTTAATACAATCAATATCATCACATCACTAGTTGGCAGTAATGAGCTACCGAAAATAAATTTTGATTATTACCAAAACGGCGTGGTATAGTGATTTCATTGACAATACACGGTTAAGTCGAATATTATAACAGATACATTTTGTACTTCATCAGTTACATGAAGATGGCATGTGTGTGTTGTCAATTGGTATTTATTTACAGAACGTTAGGCTTATTCCTGACGCTAATTTAAAATAGACGTAACATTATTTTTTTTAATTTTCGATTGCCTTGGTCTTATATTTATCCTCTTTACTTAAAGTGTATAATGGGCCTACCACACGCTCAAGCTTCACCAGTTTTACCTGCATAGGCAGATTTGTACGCGGAACCTTGTGCGAGTCAAACTTATGGTGAAGCTTGCGCGTGTGGTGGGCCCATAAGATAGTAGTAACTTCGCAACCTTTCGAATATCGTAATTAGAGACACAATAGAAATACTATGAGAGAACGAACCGGCTTTCGCTTGGGGTTTAATGAATTAATAGTATTATACAACAACATGACTTTCGATTCACAAACCAATGAGTCCTAAGCTAATTTGGCATCATTAAACTTGAACTTTTATCAAAACTACAGAATAATCTTAAATTAGCGTCAGGAAATAAGCATTCTAGGTTTTTTGAGACACAGAAGAACACTGGGTACTTACAATACTTAGCCTAAGGCAATAGAAATCACAACGATTCGTGCTGAACAGCATATAGGACAAGGGTCCATTGAAAAATACACCCAGAGCCGAAGACCATAAAACCTACTTTCATTCATCAAATTCGGGTCATCAGTCCAAATGTTTTCAATCGACTCTAGATTTCATTTAACATCCACTTACAATAGTTCACACTAAAACGTCGATATACAAATACATTGAAAATGTGATCCAAAACTAATGTACGTTTTTGTCTTTTTAAATTGACAATTTATAGCTAGAGAAATCAATCGTTGAATCGAAATTTAGGAAACAGTAACTATTGAACAATTAAGAATTAAAGCGATACTGAAATGAGTGCGATATGACTGGTCCCACTATTCAGAATTCTATAATAAATTAATTACAAATAAAATGACGATCCATTGTCGGCCAGGTGGCAACACTGAGTCTGAAAACGCTTATGGTAATGACATTAGTTAAATCGATGTCAACGTCGTGTACACGTTTTCAAAAGTAGATCACATCTCGTCTAAGCCAACTGCAACAAGGAACAGGGGTGGGATTTAGTCAGTAAAAGTCTGACAGTCTCTCACTTCCCGCATAAAATGTTCAATTTCCCACCTAAAAAATAAAGTGCCTTTCCGAGCCAATATTGGAAACTTACTCCACATGTTACGAGAACGTTAACACTTGCAAAAAATAAAAACACTAAGCCCAAACACCTCCCCCCGCCCCCGTCACTTCTTTTGAATAGCGGGACAATCGAGAAATTAAAGTAAATAACACTCATTCAAGTACACCAACCATCTCATTTGCTACAAATCAAGTAAATTAACCGATATTAATTCGGAATTTCTTTAAACGCTACGCTTATATTATATAAAGTCGGGTACAGACTGTTGTAACGTAACATGCAAGGTAACACGAAAGGAGCATTTCATGCGTGTGGAGTGGGCGCGTGCACTCACCTCGCATTTACCCTAGTGGTCATTTCTGCTTGCTCACTTAAAAAAATTTACTTCAATCCTGCGGGGCGGCGCCAAACCCTTTGAAGTTTTCGTTTCGAATGCAAGCAAAAATAAACTTAGCGGTGGTCAGGCGGAAGTGTCTTTGATGGTACCTCCTCGCATAGTTGAAATGCTCCGTCTGCGCGCGTAGTGTGCACGATTCGCGCGCGCAACGCGTTCACACGATAGGAATTCTGTTACATTACATAATACACTGCGACAATGTGTACTGCAAATTCTTTCGTTACGTGTTACATTGCATGTTATGTTACAGCAGTCCGTACCCGGCTTGAAACACTCTTGTGCAGACCATTGTTTTATGACAACCTTTAGATAGAAGCCGCCGTCAACATTACGGCTTATTTACTACAGAAATGTCGCTGGAAACTGGTATTTGACATAATTTATTTCATTTATAATAAATATAAAGCAGTTTCGGTCACTGGTTTTATATGAGGAGGCAGTAGACATACAATAGGGGATTATAGCTGTAACATGCCATTTTTTTTCTTTTTGTTAATGTGTTTGGCTTAGGTACTAAGTCCTTTAAGCCCTGTTTTCGTATGAATAGTTAATTTATTTATCATTAGAATATGGATGTACACATTCTAATGTCTTTGTAGTGTTTGGCAGCAAATGTATCGAGTCAACCTTCTCCACAAAGTTAGCTGAGGTAGTCAACACTACAATAACATTCTCAGCTCCATTTTACCGAGGTCGAGCCTGCCCCCCTAGCCAAGTTACAACCGTTTCGTTTGCGTTGAACGCTTCGAGTTGGCCGCGTCGCCGAATCTTTTGTTCTGAGCACGTGACTGAGCGTTGAGATGACGTCATTCCCGTACATTTGAAACTTTCTACTAACGTTAACTATTGCAGATTAGCAACTTGGCTAGGGGTACTGTTTCAATGATTCCACATATTGTCCAGTTGCAAAGACACAATACAAAACTACACCAATTTTACATCGCATTATCCATTAAGAATCAATTTGCGAATAATTAAAACAGCCAATGAACTTAACTCGAAGATATCCCGCCAAAAACGTCCTAATCTCGTTTACATATAATAAGTTTAAAGCAGTTCAGTTCACTGTATTATATGAAGAGGCAGTAGATATGCACTGGGAAGATTACAACAGTAGCTTGGCTTTGAACACGATAATGCACAAACAACTGCCCCTGTTAAATTAATGTGACTACAGATTGCCATTTTCTTGCTAGATGTCGCTGAATTCAATATTTTTAGCTTTTTTTTTTAACGTTAGAGCAAAAAATTGTTTCGTGCGAGAATCGAAGCCACGACACGCAGCGCAGCAGCCGATTACCTAACCACTTCGTTAATCATATTATTAACCTCAAAATCCACCTAATTCGACAAATATTCCTAAACTGATATCCGACTACACTCGAGTATTGGAATCGGGTGATAGTTTAGAAATATTTGGTTTCAAAAATAAACTAAAAATGTTGGCTTCAGCGCCATCTAACCAGAAAACGGCAACTCAACTTTCATCTTAACAATATATTTGTCATTCTTAAAGAGTCAAGGAGCCTGGTTATATCTAACCTAGCCTCAATAAATTGTACTATGACTTGATTGATACTCTGTTCAAAATAACATTAGAAATTTATGAAAACCCTTTATTACTGTCCGTTCAACCGACTTTGACTTTTATTACGTTAGTGGCATGACAAACGGCAGCTGCAGTATATATTTTGTATTGTAACCTCTTTTTGCTTTTAATGCCTTCCTTATGACTACGAAATGGAAGTTAAAATCGGTCAGATAGTAAAAAAGGTTTCTTTAAATTTCTATTCTTTCTATAACGCGAATAGGGTATAACATTCGAAAAGCTTATTAACTTATTCCTGACAGCCTTATCTCTGAAAGCTTTCATCATAATTTCCACAAACACACTACCTTCATTCGCGCTTAGGAAGCCCAATAGAAACACGCTCACCAAATTCCGCGCACGCTTACTGAAATATCTTTACACAAAGTTCCTTTACACTATCACTGAACTACATTACTGCGTATCAACAGTTTATCTGTCAGTCGTATAGTTTATGTATGCATACAAACTGAGTTGGCATTACAAAGTCTGTTCAGTTGCCATTGTATGGCACAATGCGATCCAATTAAGAATAGGATCGATTGCCATGTTGTGACGTCACGTCATACTATCAAATACAAGAAATTGAGCAAACGCAAAAAAGAACTGGATTCTGATTAAACATTTTTCGTTCACAATTAATAATGAAATTATTATTTTTTTAATTTCTTTTTTTGCTTATATGCTTATTAATTCTTCGACTTGATAGTATGACGTGACGACACAACATGGCAATCCAGCCTATTCATATTTGGAACGCATTATAAATATGGGCATTCCAACTGACTTGACATTAAAAAATCCGTTCAGTTGCCAGTGTATGGTAAATGTGGGCGTTCAAACTGACTTGGCAATAGATAGCCCATTCAGTTCTCTATGTATGGTAAATATGGGCATTCCAACTGACTTGACATTAAAAAGTCCGTTCAGTTGCCAGTGTATGGTAAATGTGGGCGTTCAAACTGACTTGGCAATAGATAGCCCATTCAGTTCTCTATGTATGGTAAATATGGGCATTCCAACTGACTTGACATTAAAAAGTCCGTTCAGTTGCCAGTGTATGGTAAATATGGGCGTTCAAACTGACTTGGCAATAGATAGCCCATTCAGTTCTCAGTGTATGGTAAATATGGGCATTTTAACTGACTTGACATTAGAAAGTCCGTTCAGTTGCCAGTGTATGGTAAATATGGGCGTTCAAACTGACTTGGCAATAGATGGCCCATTCAGTTCTCAATGTATGGTAAATATGGGCATTCCAAATGACTTGACATTAAAAAGTCCGTTCAGTTGCCAGCGTATGGTAAATATGGGCGTTCAAACTGACTTGGCAATAGATGGCCCATTCAGTTCTCAGTGTATGGTAAATATGGGCATTCCAAATGACTTGACATTAAAAAGTCCGTTCAGTTGCCAGCGTATGGTAAATATGGGCGTTCAAACTGACTTGGCAATAGATGGCCCATTCAGTTCTCAATGTATGGTAAATATGGGCATTCCAAATGACTTGACATTAAAAAGTCCGTTCAGTTGCCAGCGTATGGTAAATATGGGCGTTCAAACTGACTTGGCAATAGATGGCCCATTCAGTTCTCAGTGTATGGTAAATATGGGCATTCCAACTGACTTGACATTAGAAAGTCTGTTCAGTTGCCAGTCCATCGTTAATATGGGCATACACACTGACTTGGCAATAAAAAACGATGCCAGCTGTATGGTCAATACGGGCATACAAACTAACTTGACTATAGAAGACGTAAGCTATGCGTATCACTCGCTGTGCTCCGGCGACGCGGCGGCGGCGGTGTCCTGCAGTCTGTCATCGTTTAATTCTGGAAGAGAAATAATTAACTTTGTGAAGTTTACCTTTAAAAACATGAGTAGGAAGGCAACCAAATAAATTTCGTGTGAGATAAATGAGGTTCATTCAGTGTCAAAAGTCAAGTCAAATTAAATGTATATACCTAGCTAGGTGTAGGCGTGCGTGCTGACGAGCGGCGCCTGCGTGTCGGCGGTGTAGCTGCGCACGCGGCTGAAGGCGAAGGGCGGGAACTTGCCCGGCGTGAGCTCGAACTGCGTCCACTGCTCGCGCCGCGCGCACACGGAGTAGCGGCTCCACACCAGCTGCACGTTGCGGTGGGACCGGACACTACGGAGCTCCAGCTCCTGGAATACCAGTCATTGGTGAAAGATCCTCGGTCGATTATAACATCAAATACAAAGTTGACATGTGTTATAATATCCCATATACGATAGAGAATGCAAACCGGTTAACCCGAAAACCGAAAAACCGGTTTTTCGGCATATTTTTAATAATTAAGAAAACAGTTTTTTTTTCAAGTAACCGGTTTTTTCGAGTTTTTTTATTACTTTCAAATGATACTATTTTTTTAGCAAACATCGTTTTAAAACGCTGTTGAGGCTTGATATCAGTCGTAGGTCAGTTTATATATATGTACCATAATGATAGCTACACCAACTGTACAGTTCTTCTGTTTACGAGTATTAAAAATCCTGGCCGGCCCTGTGAGAACACGCAGTGAATGCGGTCAGGGCCAGAATTAAAATCTCGTAAGGACACAAAAATTTTTTATTCGTAGATAGAATACCGTTTGTTCATTTTCGTGAAAATGGGCTACTCTAACTTCAGCTCAATAGTATCAAGATACTATCCTAAACGCCGTAGCAAAGCCTCTTAAAGCCTCTATCTTTTTGATAATATACTAGGGTTTTTTTCAGCAAGACTCAGCATCCAGTCACAAGGCATGCACTACCCAGGCTTACCTTGCAGCGAGTGTTTCGGACTTCATTAAGGCTGACGATTGATCTTTGGCTAGCCCAGACCTCAACCCCTGAACTACAAATTGAGATCTATATTGGAGGGCATGGGCTGCACATAAAAATAATTAAAATCCTTAAAAATTCTTTACGATCAGCGGTGGACAACTTTCCAATAATCACCGTGCATGAACTGATTGACGCGTGGCCTGAACGGTTAAAAGCCTGTGTTAAGGCTAATGGTGGATATTTTGAGTAGAAGACATTGATTTCTGGCTTGGATTCTCTATGTATGATATCATTCTGAGATATTTGTTTTTATAAAGTTAAGATTTTTTTGTTTTTAACAGAATTCATGGCCATATACAATATTTTTTTTAATAGATAAGTTTCAAAATAATTATTTAGAATTTCAAAAGCGATTTGAAATTTTCACTTAAAAAAAAACTAATTTTAAAACCGGTTACCCGGATAACCGGTTTTTTTTTAGGAAACCCAAAAATAGAACCGGTTTTTAATTTTAGCGGTTTTTGCATTCCCTAATATACGAGTAGTATGTTCAACTCATTAAGTTGAAAGCTACGAGGCTGAGCGTGACCATGGTCTCTCTAGAAGTTCTTAGTTTGAAAGGAGTGCCAAATTTACATTATTTGACGGCTCTATTGTATTTAAATCAGTTTCCAAAAGATATCTGTGCTGGCGCTAGTTTTTTTGAACGGCGCTAGTGGTTTAGTGATGTGTGTCACGTGACTGGCCACGACACTCAGACGCAACACTGAATGCTAATGCGATGTAAATCGACGACGGAGGCACAGTGTCATCATAGCCTCGTTCGAAGTGTCACATGTGTGCGCTACGCAGTTTACAGTAAGTACCCAATAGGATTTGATTTCTTTGATTCTAAACGGAGTATAAACGGCCTTATCTTTAGATTTTATTGACTTAGCTGACCTAAGTATTTGATATTAATTTCAATTTGATGGAAAAGGGTCCTGACAGACGAGTAAATATACTATGCTGTAAGGGTTCCGTTTTTGCCAACGGTGATAACAACAACGTTTGGGGTACGAAGAAAAGAACTAAGTGTAGATTTGCACTCACCAAGTGGAAGGTCTGCTCGTGCTGTTCGATCTGATTGCGTCGCGAGCGGAACCGCGTATTGGACGCCTGCGCAGTCTTTTTCTCCTGATTCGTTTTCTTTATCACTATCACTACCTGCAACAACGAACACAAAATACTGATACTGTCAGTTCTTTGGAAGTGTTATGTTTTTATTCAAACTGCGCTACACACTAGTCGCTCCTTCAATATTTTTCCCTCAATTTCTTCCCTCTTTCGCGAAGCCTGTATTTAGTCAGTACCTTGTTCCCGATGAGCCGGTAGTGTCCGGCCATGATGCCGAGGCCGGGCTTGGCATGGCGGTACTTGAGGTGGTTCACGCACGTCACCGGCTCCTCCGCTGTCGTGTACATCAGCACCAGGCCCTCGGAGAAGAACCTGTGCCAAACATCTTAACTATACCCTCATTTTTAATTAAGCTGTGTCCAGACCAAGCGAAGGCGCCGCTCGTGAACCGCTTGCGAACTGCACGCGTGTTGCTCGCGTACGGTTACAGCCTGAGTTTGGTGCATCACTCTAATGTAGCTCCGGTAAGGCTCGAGTGAAACGTGCCGCTCGTGCGCACGTAGCTTCTTTCGCGTTTAGACTATGTATGTGTATCGCGGGCGGCACGCGCGCCCCCGCGGCGTCGCTCCAGCACGGCGGTTAGCGGCGCAGGCCGAGAGTATAAACTATGTATGTGTATCGCGGGCGGCACGCGCGCCCCCGCGGCGTCGCTCCAGCACGGCGGGTAGCGGCGCAGGCCGAGAGTATAAACTATGTATGTGTATCGCGGGCGGCACGCGCGCCCCCGCGGCGTCGCTCCAGCACGGCGGGTAGCGGCGCAGGCCGAGAGTATAAACTATGTATGTGTATCGCGGGCGGCACGCGCGCCCCCGCGGCGTCGCTCCAGCACGGCGGGTAGCGGCGCAGGCCGAGAGTATAAACTATGTATGTGTATCGCGGGCGGCACGCGCGCCCCCGCGGCGTCGCTCCAGCACGGCGGTTAGCGGCGCAGGCCGAGAGTATAAACTATGTATGTGTATCGCGGGCGGCACGCGCGCCCCCGCGGCGTCGCTCCAGCACGGCGGGTAGCGGCGCAGGCCGAGAGTATAAACTATGTATGTGTATCGCGGGCGGCACGCGCGCCCCCGCGGCGTCGCTCCAGCACGGCGGGTAGCGGCGCAGGCCGAGAGTATAAACTATGTATGTGTATCGCGGGCGGCACGCGCGCCCCCGCGGCGTCGCTCCAGCACGGCGGGTAGCGGCGCAGGCCGAGAGTATAAACTATGTATGTGTATCGCGGGCGGCACGCGCGCCCCCGCGGCGTCGCTCCAGCACGGCGGGTAGCGGCGCAGGCCGAGAATATAAACATGACATCCACGCGCGCGGTACGCAAGCGGCGAGCGAGCGAACCAGAATGTGTGAATGTGTACATCCATATTCTTATAATATCTGCAGAAATTAATTATTCATACGAAGACATAGGCTTAAAGGACTTAGTATCCAGCCCAAAGACATTAACAAAAAAAATATTGTACAATTTTTGTACACACAAGATAATAGGCAATTTGACTAACCTGAGATACCTATAATAGTCTATAAGATACCAGGGCTTATAGAACTGGTCCTGGAAGGAGTTCTCCCCGTGGCGGATGTAGGTGGTCTTGCTGATGTAGACGCCGTTGAGCTGCACGCGCGGCCGCTGCACGAACATCTGGCGCCACGACGAGAAGCCGCTGGCGCGCGGCACGCCGCACTCGATGCCCCACGTCCTGCAAGGAACACGCAACTACCATACTAAGCTTCCATTTACAATCTGCTACATTAATCAAGTTATGGAAAAATAAACCTAATAATACACAATTTAAGGGTAAATTTTCATTGCAGACACAGTTGGTGGAATTTATTATCAGCTATAAAAGTGACCTGTTAGGTACTGTTTAGGGCCGCCGCACACGGACCACCAACCACAAACACAAAACACTGACACCGTATTTCCTGTAGTTTTCATACATTTTATATAGACTCGCTGTACACGGTTGACGCCTGTGTCCGCCATAAATCGTCATAGCGCGCTTCTTGTGGCCCGCACCAGCCACTAAAAGCCGAGAGAAAAAGCCGCCACACGTCACTCACGCAATTCCCCACCCCTCTCTCCCGCAAACGATTCTCATTTAACACTTCTGTCAGTGGCGCCATTCTGAAACTTCCTCTAAGTGTAACTCGACTCACTTGACACACAGGGAGCGCCATATGTCGGGCTCGCGGGCCGCCACGTAGAGGCCGCGGCACACTTGCGCCACGCGCTCCAGCGACGCCGCGTCCAGCTCCGAGCTCACCACCCAGCGCAGGATCACCAGGATCACTTCGTACGGCAGCCACGATATGTGTGCGCCCTACGAACCAAACGACAATTTCGCAACTTAGTCCACAGCAAAGTAACCTTAAGGCATAACATGAAAGCATGGTGATGCTAAAACTCCGCTGTCACGAAAATGGCAGACAAAGTTCTAGTGAGATCTCATGGTGGATTGGTGCCAGCGAAAGCCTCTCACGCGAAGTTTTGGTATAGGCCATGGTCCGGAGCGAGGAGAAATAGCAGGCGGTCGCCTTCTTCTGCGAAGCAGTAGTGCTAGTGAAGGAGGCAGCCGCACGCGTGATGGAACGGACTTCCTCACGCTCCAGCTGCCGATTGCCCGACCCCGATTTTCAGCTACTCTAGGCGTAGACTTGCGGACGGCGAACTACCCATTGCTTGTCTTGTCCGGCATCTATCCGCACTGAGCCCGAACCGTCAACGGCGCGGAGTGTTCCACGCGCGGCTTAAGAAGACGTCAGTAAAACCGTAGGGGCCCAGCAGGGTCGAAGCCTGCTGGGACCATGGGTTAGCTTCTCCAGACGCCAGACGCCAGAACACGGCGCTTCTTTTTCTTTATAGGCCCGCGCTAGACGATGAAGAACGCTTGCCTAGCAGTAACCTATTCGCTCTTAACTTCAATATTTCCAGGTTGTAGCTATCAGGAAGCACAGACTCCTGCAGGGAATTCCATTTTATTCCATTCATTGCGATTAAAAATGCTATAGGGACGAATAATTCTTATAGCGTACGAAGGTCTCGCAAACTCTGGGCCGAACATTGACTTATAGTCTAGTGATAGACAAGCCCTTTCATGGAAAGTATTTGTCAAAATATTGAAAAGTTAAAACGAAAATTGCTGCAGCGATACATTGGCATTATGTCGTCTAACAGAACCATTAAAATATAAAGCGCTGATAGCTTTTAGAGGATACTTTTTTCGCGACCAAAACGTCTTAAGCGCCATGAATTTCGTAGTACTTACGCGTTTAGTTCAACATAGTGTAATGACATGTTATCCATATAGATTTTTATACTGCAGAAGTGACACAGTTTTTTGCCTACAATACTTTATTACAATAAAACTCTATTTCACTAATAGTCCACGTTAGTGTAAATTCAGAAAACTACGTCTACTTCTTTAATAAATAAGTGAATTCAAAATCGTGTAAAATAATGATACCATTTATTATAATCATCATTCTAAAGACAGCTATCTTTGGTGAATGATGGACAGGACTGCGCTGCTAATATTTAGTAACAAAACAAACAACAACTATAACTATAGCATAATCAGCTTTTTAATGTTCCCGCTGCTGGGACTCAAGCCTTCTCGCTAGGAGAGGGAATGGGCTGAAAAACCACCACGCTGGCCCAGTGCGGGTTGGTGGATGTCGCATGTCTTATAATATAATATGCCAGTTTCCTCACGATGTTTTCCTTCACCGTTTTGAGAGCAGTGGTGATGAAATAAATTACATAAAAAACTTAAACTTTTTTTAAAATCTATTTTCAACTTAAATTTTCGGGGCGAATCAAAAATTGATTCGGAGTCAGAAATTTGCACTTGGTTTAATGATGTAGGGAAAAGCTATAAATGTTTGAAGGCACATTCGGAAGGAATTATTATTACTGCAAGGAATAGCCGACTCATTAGAAAACTTTTTCCAGCTTTAGTATCATCAGTTTGAAAGTGTGCAGAGCAGATAAACGGATATTTTTTAGGAAGCCACGTGTTCACAGAGCATGTAAACAAGAGACGGAACTTAGAACATTCAGTTTTGAGAAATTTCTTACATTCTTTAGCCAACCACTTAAAAAAAAAACAAAGCTACCAACATGAAAACTCGAAGTAAAGAACTGTCATAGATAGGGATGCGCAACGTACAATAAACTTATCGATGTTGAGTTTACACTAGTGCATTTTTTATCGATATCGATAAAATGCACTAGTGTTGTTGTAGGGAGTTCCAAAACTGACGTATTTATTTTGAAAACTGGGTAAAATAAAACACTAATTTACATGATTTTATTTCATGTTTATTTATATATTTAATAGTTTAAACATACAAAGTTACAGAAGCTGTTTCTTTTACCGCTTTTCTACAAATCAACCTTTATACCTATGGTTTTATGGTTTCAGCATGCCAAGCTTCTTTGACACCGCAAACTTTACATCTTCTGTGGCCTTTACTCATGATGGTTCACAAACTTGAGAACAACATAAGAGTCTCCGTCTCGTTAAAATATGTAGTAACAAAAAATAGAAGAGTCAAATATCTCGCAAGAGTCACTTACACTAACAGAGTCAATATCTCGATAAAACCGATGAAAAGAACGAACAGGTGCTCAACTCAACGTTATACGTACAATCACAGAACTTATTCTGATGATTTATATTCCGAAATCTTAAAGAAAAAGGAAAAAACAAACAGAATAGTCACAACACAAACTTAATTACACAAAGGTAGCCATGTTTGTTTTTAAGTACCACAGACAACACTATAGTTAGTCTTTGACCAAAGACTAAAACATCTAGTAAGTTCATTGTGTAATGTTGGTCAAATTGATGTTTTTCTCAATGTTGGCTAAAGAATGCACGAAATTCCATAGAAAAAGTAATTTGTTCGGAGTTTCACAAGACTGACGTGTTTTCACTCTTTTCGGCTGACCAGAGTGAACAAACTTGAAATATAATTATAGTTTATGAATGACGAAATCTCAATAACAGTAATGATCACTTAGTGATGTATCACTTATATTACACATATGACTACAAATTCAACTGAACCTAATTTATATTTGAATACTAATCTATGTATAGTATACATAATATCTAGGTAGGTACGTAATACCTCAGTGCTTACGAATGACAGAATGCTTAACCACAAAACTTAGCGATGAAAACTGATACTCAATGATTTGCTGGCATAATTATTGAATTTGACGTAATTCATTGGTACCTATTATTTACACAAAAAAGAAAAAATATTAAAAAAAAATATTGAAAAAAAAAGAATCGGAATAAAACATCATGCAAAGTTCATGTTCATTATAGCAGTTGCAGATAAAAATCCGGTTTTTGTGGGAGGGAACATCTACATGTTTTAGTCTATGATTGTAAAATGAAAAAGTTTTTAAATAAAATAATATAATTTTTATTATACTATTACGATATTTGAAGCTATTAAATTGCTTGAATAATCAATTATTTTACTTTTATGACTACTGAATTATTATTTACGTCCCAAATTCATTTTTTTTTTAATTTATAAGTGCCGCTCTCACTCTGTATGAACGTCAAAATTGCACTAAAGTCATCAATGTCAATTTGCCTAGAATTCAGTGCAACGGATTCGATTGAAGTGAGTGTTTAGCACGCCTAATCTAGTGCGTAGTACATATACAAGGTGCAGTTTTAAAACTGCACAATATTTCAGGAGGTTGTAATAAAACTCATAAATAATCATATAAAAAAACGATACCTGGTCAATAATCAGTAATACTTGTTATTTAATTTTTTAATTACACTTAACTAAATCGATTGATCGATGGCCGCGGGGGCGTGGCTAGGGTGTGGCGTGCGGGATGATGATTGGATGATACATTATTTATGAAACTATCGTTGCGAGTTAGTGTGTGTGAAAACGCCCTTTATTGTTCCGTGTTTGTGTGTGTGAAAAAAAGCGCGGTTATAAAAAAAAAAAAAATTACCTACTTATTTTATTATTGATTCGGGTCGAGAATCACTAACATAATTACCTCCTGAAATATTTTGCAGCTTCAAAACGACACCTTGTATATCGATGGGGCCGAAGAACAGAAGTCTAACTTTTTCTGATTCAGAGGTCTTATCGATCAGTGGGCCGGTAAAGTGCCATGAAATCGAACAACTGTATCGCAGCAAACCATAAAGAAAATGGCGGGACGGCTTTGATGACTTCCTTAGGGTCTAAACAGACGGACCACATTTCAACTGCAATCCAACCGCAAATTGCAGTTTAAGTGCAGTTTGAATGCAGTTGACACGACTGCAATAGAACTGCAAACACGACTGCAATAGAACTGCATACACGACTGCAATAGAACTGCAGACCAAACGTGCTGTCCGATTGCAGTCATGTGAACTGCACACCGATTGCATCCAAACTGTATCATACCCACCCGCCCGCACGTTCCGCCCTCCCGCGCATGGTGCAGTTCGGATGCAGTCGGTGTGCAGTTCACACGACTGCAATCGGACCGCACGTTTGGTTTGCAGTTCTATTTGCAGTTGGATTGCAGTTGAAATGCAGTCCGTCTGCTTAGACCCTTAGGAACCGGCAAAACGTGGCTCCGAGCTAGAAACAATGGAAGGAATGGTGGGAGAAAAGCGTCCCTCAAGGTAGAAGCAGAGGAACAGTATAGCCTAGATTATAATGAAATGATTTGAATAAAAAGATATTTTTGTCACTAAGTTTTTCAAGTTTATTTAGCAATAATAAACGGACCTGCTCTTGAACACATTCTCTAATAGTGTAAAGCACAAAAAGATTACAAGTTTTATGAACAAGCTCACCTTAACCTGATGTTCCGGCTCGCACAACACCCCCCTCCGAGCGAGGATCCTCTGCAACCTCATCAGCAGGTCCTCGCCTTCCACCGCGTCTTCATCGTCACTGGGGTGGGCGTTGTCTGGACGGACTACTTCTTCTGCCTCCGATTCTTCTTCTACACAAGACCGATGGATTCAAATACATATAAATAATAATAAATAAATGATTACGAAATATGTTACAAAAAATAAGGGTAGCTACTTTTTTTAACCGACTTCAAAAAAGGAGAAGAGGTTCTCATTTCATTTGCTTTTTTTAAGTGCTCAGCGGGGATACTGAGTCCTTCAAGCCATTCTTCATAAGAAGCAGTTACTTTGAATGCCATCAGAATGCGGATGTAACACATTCTAATGTTTTTGCAGTATTTGGCAGAAAATGGATAGATCGAGTCGGCATTCTCGGCAAATTTGGCTGGGGAAGCCAATACTGCAATAAAATTCTCAGCCCTATTTTGCAGAGATCGCGCCTGTTTTTATTACACGAAATGCTAATCAGGAATCAGTTTCTTAAATTATTAATACTAATGTAAACCTTATGGACCTACATCCAACCATAAATCAAAGGCATTTTTGTGTAGCCTCATCTCTTTGTAACTTCGTAGAAGAAGTTACCTTCTGGAGACTCAGCGAGCAGCTCATCATAAAGGCGCGTCTCGACGTCCGGCAGAATCTGCATGGCACGCTTGTAGTGCTGGATCGCTTCGTATAGCTTGCCTCCACGCTCCAATTCAACAGCATTCAGGAATAGCTGCTTCGCCTGTACGGAAAACGGGTAATCAAAGCCGACACCTAAACACGTGCTTCGTACCCATTGCTTGTCGCGTGCAGCTCAAGACCATTTGTGATGGAGACTGAACTCCGAACGGTATAATTATGCCCCATTTTACTTTTGTTATTTCAACTTCATTTAGCGTGGGTACATAAGTAAAATTGATCTATTAGGTGTGCATGTAGTCGTGTCGATGGAGAACTTTAATATATTATTAAGTAAAAAAGGGTGCGGGAGCCGCGATGGGTTCCCGCGCGGTTCACCGCGATGGAGCGCTTTCGTATGGGACCGCGCGGGCAACGCAGAGTCACGCCTTACTTGGCAGTATACTATGATAATGAACAGACTGCGCCAGGTGAAGGTATTTCGACAATTTCTTTTTTCAAAATAAAGGGCTTGAGGAGACAGTGCTTGTCTAGTAAAAAAAGTTCGAAAAAAAAATTACGTAAAAAGTTGGAAATAAATCACTTTAGACAGTGATACAGTTGAATATATTTTAGTTCAATCATAGATTTGACTTGTTTCCAACTTTTCAGTCGATTTTTGCAGTCTGGTTTCTTTTTAAGACTAAACTATTTTTTTGTTAATGATTTTCTTCTCAAAAAAAATCTTTCTTTGGATGTGATTGTCGTTCTTACCTTGTTTTCATCACTGACTGGTTCAGCCGGCTGCTGAGGTTTGGGCGGGTCCTTCTGCGGGGTGGAAGGGTCCACTAGCTCCCGCTGCGGCGTGACAGTGGCCTCCAACTCGCGCTGCCATTGCTGCCGGAACGCCGCCAGCTCATCATCGCCGGTGCTCTGGATGTAGTCAATATTGACACACATTATTCAAGTGTTATTGAGTACAGTGAAGTTCATTAATAATATATAATAATAACTTCTTTCGGGTGGCATAGACCTACAGAAATATAAACCTAGTACAAACACACATCACAGTCATTGTTACACTTTACAACAAAATCCATCAATTTTGTTTTTTAAATTTTTTAATATTATTAAAAGGTTTATGTTATAATACAACATTAATGTTAGTATATGCGAAACCCAAAACACGTGTCTAGTATATTTATGTAAAGAATCTATATACAAAATGTCATAAATGTATCATGAATAATCACAAAGTTAAAAGCTTGTTATGTCACCAAAAATACATGTGTCTGGGCTATCCAGGCGACTGAAGGGATAAATAAATAAAAGACAAAAAAGAGCATTTTATTTCCTTACTTGCTTCTATCTGTGGTTTCTACCACATCTCGGTATGAATTTACTAATATGTTTATCGTCAAGGTTTCTGCACGTCAACAATTGTCCCCACTTTTACTACTCTGAAGAACCATAACTTTACCCAAACATTAAACACATGGATTTCATAGCATTTAAAATAATACAATGAGTTTACTAACTGATAACAGTTATAGCTATTTACTCCTGTACTGATTAGAAATTGCAAAATATTTTATATATTTTGACTTTGTGTGGATTACTATACAGATATCAGGTACAAATAAATTAGCTTTACAGCAGAGTCAAGGCATCTCCATTGTCACAGTTTAATCTTGAAAGTGAGTTTATTTTCTTACAAGGCCATTTCTATAAATTACAAGCTTTTATTTAACATTTTAAATCTTATAAGATTCTGGAATTAACTAAAATTAATGAAAATATACAGCAAACATTCGCAGTGTACTTTAAAAATATTGAAATAACCCTTTATATGGAAACGCAAACACTTTAGGTAGGATACTGGAAACCATAATTGGAAAGTCAACCCAGTCTTACATGCGTATACTGCCAACAGTGGATAAATACACAAGTGTTGTAGTTTGCAAGCCTTTAAACTCGTCATCACTCATGACCCACTAATTAGGTATCCACATAGTGTTACCACATAGGGTAGGTATAGTAAGTAACTCAATATACCTACCCCATCAATGAGAATGCACAGTGAATGTGTTAAAACTACCCTCCCTACTCTGAACTACTTACCATCAGGTGGGATTGCAGTCAAGGACTAGTAAAAAAAAGAACTATCAATACCATCATTATTACATTGTCAAAAAGAGATAGTGCTATTCTTGTATAGCTCTTTCTCTACCACACAATGGAAGCAGGGTGTCATTTAAGTGTAAGTGTACAGTAAAACAGATTTACTTGTGAATTTTCTTGCACAGTTAAGTCTTCAAGTTCACTACCAACTTCCAGTACTTCATTTAGGGACGATGAAGAGGGGTCTTCCTGCTCCTCTCCCTCACAGTCTCCGCCAGTGCCCCCTGCTCCTGAAGCTGCTGCCTACAACAAATAACCATAATTTAATTATATATTTTAATTTTTTTATCTCATAAAGAATATCTTTGCCAGTGCACCAATAGATTTAAATTTGTATAAAAGTTTTATTATTTTAGTGTACAATAAACTTTATTCTATTGTATTCTATCTTTCATTTTCTTTTTAATTTAATTCATTAAACCCCAAGAGAACTCCGGTGTTCGCACTGTCGTTGTCTTTCTATTGTGCCTCTAATTGACAGTATTCAAAAGATTAATAGTATACTTCTAAAGTACAGGTAAAATGGTTTGTAAGGTTTTTGGCTGGTGGATAACTGAGCTTATTAAGTTCCATTTTATCCTGCAAAAAATCATGATTTATTAGGGATAGTCGATGGGAGCAAATCTGCAGGAAAAAGCTAGTTTCAAATAATTAGAGCTCAGTCATTGGTTACATTGATATAGACCTGTCAGTGAACATGCTACTAGAGATCTAACTTTGAACTCTCACTACTAATTAAGTGGCTTATCAAATAAAAATTTGAATTTGTTTTTGATTTTATGTTTTGGTATTTTTCCTGTAAACAAGATATTTTAGGCATGCTAGAAAATAGTGTCAAGGTTACCAAATATATTGCATTCCGGTTTTCTCTATTAAATTTTGCACAAACAACAAGCCGGAAATTTTGGTTGTGTTCCCTGTATTGGTAGCGATATTATTCTCTGGTTTTATAGAAAAGATAGAACACAATATGTTCATCTTTTCTATCATGTGTGGAAAACCGTCTCGAACTTTGCAAAATATTATTTTTTTGGTAAGTACCTGGACGAGATCTAGGTAGACCGCTAAAATAATACAGAGTAATATTACATACCATTTTTTTATTATAATGATTACAAGATATGTAATTGTGGCTGTGCGTTATTTATTTTGTATTAGAACTTTATTTTATGCGCCGAAATCGAATAATATAACGCAGTCTTCATCCAGTCTCCAATCTGACAAAAATATTGAAATCAATTCATCGTTCCAGTCCATCAAAAACGTGTTGCATTGATTCAGATTGATATATAATTTGAAATATTTACATACTCTTTGACATTTTCTATTACTCTTTAGTTTTAAAATATGACAGCACTTGAGCATTGAAATCAGGAATTCTAAGACCACACAACTCTAGACCTCTAGAAAACTAACTCAAAAAAAGATAGAATTTTGGAAAATTAAATAATATTAAACTTAATGCTTAAAATATGATTTAGGACAAAGGATCGGGTGGAGTGGAACTGTGAATTGAAACCCATCTTCAGTCAATGTCAGAATCAAAACTGTCAGTGTCAAAACGCTTAAGTCGAGGCTACACTATGGTCATAGGGTCATATATTCAATCGTATGAAAAACTCGACTAAATATGACTTATTATAAGTTCTGGTGCACATAAAAAATGAATGCGTAGGTGACCACGCGAATAAAATTATGAATACGAATAGAATATGAGTGCATAAACGTGTTTGAAACACAGTTAGCGTGGCTAGGTGTAAGTGAAGTAGCGCCATCGCCCACGGCCTCGTTCATGACCTTTCCAGTGCAAGGAGGTGTCGTGAGGCCCCACCCTTACAAGCGAGTGCTCTTTAAACAGAAATCAAATCTTTTTGAAAGCAGTTTATATTTTTTCAGTCTAATTATTACTAAAACTCACAAGTTTTTAAAATTACATACATTTACAACATCACCATAAACAGATTGTTTTAGTAAATCTGTGCCGTACCTTTTTTTAAGGTGAGGGTGGGGCGAGGAAAAATATCAAACTTTTACCTTTTTGTTTTTTGCCCTTAGCCATCCAGGGCCACAATCACCGTTTCGACTAATTCTGCAGTCCAAGCAGAAAATGGCCCTGCTGAGCCCCTTCTCAAGGAGAGGAGCACAATGGATGTAGCATGCTCACCGCTGCGTTGCGACTGTCGCTTTTACTATGCCGCTATGAGATCTCATCGGAGCTCTGTCCTCAGTGCCGTGAAATACATTATTGAGTTTGTAAAAGAAAAAGGGGTCGCTGATGCATCGCCATTCACATCTAAATTATTTTTCGCTACATCTCTGGTAAAATATGTTTATTGAAGCTTAATATTAATATTGCCCAAATCTTACAATAATATTGCTCTCAGCAAGGATCTTTGAAAAGAGTCTCAAAGCATGTTTGAAAAGAGAGAAGAGTTGTTCTTCTAAAAATTTTCACCCATAGAGCCCTAAACATCTCAAATATTACCACTTATTGCTTATGTATGCCACTAAAAAAATACGACTCTTATTTGTTTGTGAATTTCCTTTTTTTTGCTAGCAAGTTATTTACTGTTAATGTAACCCTACTATTGATAATATAATCCCCAGTAGCCTAGATAGGCTACTGGGGATAGGCTACCGTTTCTTGAGGGCAGATGCCCTCAAGAAAAAATAGCCTCAAGTGGTATAGATTTAAGATAACTCAAAAACGAAACTTAACCGCTGTTGCAACCCGAATTCTTGTATTTGTAAAGCTATTCTGCATTGAGTGTTTGACCACATCTTCGTCGTAGCAATCAATTGACACAATAAGATGCATTTTTAAACACGTGTAGTTATCTACGCATCTCATAATACGGGTCACGCAAAAAATCACACAATAGAACTGCAACTGCGGCAAAACAGACAAACGTAGCCAGACAAGTAGGTACCTAGTTTACTTCTCGGTGCTTATTACACTTGCTGTTTGCAGTTGCGGATTCGCCATGTAACAAGAGTAGCAATTGCTAAGGGCCCCATATATTCAGGGTCCCCGCACTTGAACGTAAAATACTACATGAAATCTAACAACTGCTGATTTCTTTGGATGTCAATTTGCTTCAGATTTTCTTCCAAGTTAAAGACAAAAACAGAATAGAAGTCCACTTGAGAAGTTTTCCCGTGACTCTCACTAGGTTTCAGTCACTAGGTCGATTCACCTTGTTGGCAGCCTTCCAATGTCATCATTCATCTTCCAGTAAGTGGTCCAGAACCTTTCGGCCCTATCGAACATCTGTTCCGCGAGCAATGGGTACATTGCTCACTGCTACATAAGCTTATATTCATTTGAGATTCGATCACGCAAGGAAACTCCGAGCAAAGCTCTGTCCATTGTCCTTAGAGTTAAAGCCATCTAATGAGGCGAATTGCGAACGATCACGTTTCAGAGCCAGCATCACTGACAACAGTCGTTCGGAAGATCTACTGAAATCGCCGAGCATTGTAATGAGCTTCGTCATAATCTCAGCCATGACCACTTTAACGTTGGTAAATCGAAGGAGAGTAATATGTATTGAAACAATGGCTAACCGTCTCCAATCTAGACTCACAAAGACATCCTTTATTGCGGCTATGAATAGTTTCTGAGAAATGACTTATCTCTCACTCTTATGAGGATAGTTTTCGAGGTCTGGTCGTAAAGTTGGACTGACACGGTTGCGATTTCAAACGAACACATCGATGTAGCTAAAGTCAATCTGGCATTAATAATAATAATAATAATCCTCCCGACTGAAATTCATTCACAGTGGTCAATCTCAATAGAGATTAGCCAAGTACGTAGGAGATATCTACCAAACCCCAAGCGAATGCCGCGTGATTTCGCGCCGTTTCGGTTACCAAGCAAACGCGCGATTGTAAATTATTGAACATTTTATTTATAGGATATTTAGGTACCCAAGAATGTAAATAAGAAGTTCTTCATAGTCTGTAAATATCGAAAATTAGCAAACCTTTATATCCATGAGTAAAAAAGGTCTACTCACGGGCCCGTTGATCGAATTTGCTACAGGCCTCGCGCTGGCTTAATCCGCCGCTGACACTACACTATGCAACCAACCGTAACAGTAAAACTAAGCTTCATAAAGCTTCGTTTTCATTCATTTCAACTTTACTAAATGAAAAAAAATACCTATTTTTACAAATATAATTCACGGGTCGCTTCAATTGTATTAAGCTTCATAGAATAGTTATATGAATATTGATTACATTTGACTTTTTCTTTTCAGTATACAATTCACTATTAATTACAATCCAAAAATAAAATAAAATCAAAGTATATATAGTAGCCAGTGATAAATAAATTAAGCCAGACTTAACGTGATTTTGTTTGATCATTTCTGCGGATATAATCAATGCTACTCCAAAGCTTCCTACCATGTAAGATAATAAGCTCCATAAATAGAAGATAATCAGCCCTCGTTTTTTAAAGGCGATGGCCACGAATAATATGACATGCATAGTAAACACAAAAACACCTAAAAAACCATAAATATATTCAATTCCTGGAGAATACCATTTAGGTAGTCCATTTTCATACAAAACCTTCGGTCCGGGAGGCAAAGACAGAATGAAGCACGCAATTGTGGGCAGTATTCCCAATCCTGCTATGATGTATGAACCGGTTTTTAGATGAAAGTAAAAGCAAAAATCAACTACAACGGGGCATGGATATCCAAACACACTTAATACACCAATAGCGTCCTCGTCATCATCATCAGCGTATAATTTTGCTTTTTGTGTTTGCTGTTGCTTCTTAATTTTATTTGCCATAAGTTCACAATCTCATTCACAATTTAAATGTTAGATACTTTTGTATTAAAGTCTTGATGCATCAATATTTCAAGTAATTATTGCAATTTATAGTACCTATCATAAATGTTTGTGAAGCACACGAGTGCCAACGAGTGCTATTAACAAAGAGTATATCAGAGTATATATAATTCAAATATAATAATGTACGTTTGATTGACAGTCTGTAAATCAACACTTTTGAACTTTTGATCACAACATTTTTTTATAACTGACACAGTCACAGGTAAAGAGGTGGCAAAGAGTACGAGTATTGTAAATATAGGTCCGTAGCGTAGTGTGGGTAAAGTCTGTGCGGAAAGTGCATCGTGAGATTTGAGGGCGTTGCTGTAAATAACGTTTTTGTTATGTAAGCAACATTGTGACGTCATTATAGTGCGACTCTTGATATTTTGAAACAATGTTAGACTACAGGGCCGTCTTTACCTAGTGTGTAGGGTGTGCGGTGCACACTGGCGCCGGGTCTCATGGGGCGCCGAGCGGGGCTCGCAAATACCTATCTCAACCTATCTCCAAAGATGGATCGAACGAATAATGTTTAGGTATATCTTAGCGTCACGCGTCGGCTCTCTCAAAGACAACTCATGGCGCACGTGCGGCTCGGTACCTACATACCTAAAAACTGTTGTTTCAACGTGAATTCAGTCTTAAGACATTGCAATTAAAGACTATATTCGCGTTGTGTAGCATCGCTACTTAAGGCGCGTGCGCCGCATCTGTTTGATTTGTTTATAAACATGCCGACAATTGTAGCGAATTTTGCCGAATTCGCAATGATTGTCGTAGTATTAGAATAATTATAAAGTTCAAATTCAAATTTAGAGGGGCGGATAGCGGTGCATTTTCAAAGGCACGTTTACGCGTGTCGCAATTCGTGGATTAAATTGCAGCAAAATAAGCCTTGATGCAATAGATTAAACATAATAATTAAGTAAACACATAAATATGAAGTAAATCGCCTTTTCTTTTGATCAAAAATAATCTATAAGGTAAAATTGGTAATTTTTGGCCACAATTATTGCGACTTTTACCGGGATAAGTTTCAGAGCTCATTAGAAATAACTAGCGAAATCTTAAGTACGTGAAATTACAAACAGCGAGTGATATTGATATCGAAGCTACAAGTTACGGTTACAGATCTACCTCAAATTTCCCATAAATTATTTATGGTACGATATTTGAAGCTATTAAATTGCTTGAATAATCAATTATTTTCTTTCATGACTACTGAATTATCATTTACGTCCCAAATTCACTTTCTTTTAAATTTATAAACGCCGCTCTCACACTGTATGAATGTCAAAATTGCACCAAAGTCATCAATATCAATTTGCCTAGAATTCAGTGCAACGGATTCGTTTGAAGTGAGTATTCAGCACGCCTAATCTAGTACGTAGTACATATATATCGATGTGGAAGAGCGTTTTTAATCAAATTAAGGAAAATAGATTTAGTAGGCTGGCAACATTAAGCACGCCCCTAGCTACGCGCCAAGTTATCTTGCTCACGCTCTACTTAAAATCTTTAATGTTGTTTTCACTTTACGCCACGACGCGGCGACGGTTATTTTATCGCACAGACAATAATTATAATGATTTACAAATGATAAACAAGTTCCTTCCTGACATTGTGGCTGAAACAGAGCAAACCGTGGCGTGGGGACCTATGGGTCATGACCATAGATCGAAATAGGCAAGTACATAAAACCGCCCTACGGTTTTATGTACTTGCCATAGGTTAGAATAATATGGTTATTCCCCGAGTCCCGGGATCCGGTTTTAAAATAGTAACATTATTAAAAAAAGTATCTTGAAAACTATAATGATAGACTAGCCGAGCGCTCAAGATCCGTGCCGGTATCTGTACGCATCTCAACAAAGCGGCAACGTCGTGCGCTTGGCAAAAAGTTTTATAGCGTGCTGTTGACGTAAAATTTACAACGTCGCATATCATGCGCTCATTGGCTTACATAATTTTTTTTATACATATTGACAAAAAGAATGAAATTCAATTAAATCCCGTAGTATCAGCTGAAATCCCGTGGAATATCCATATTAACATCAATGTTTGCGGTCAATGAACCTAAATAGCCCTACCTATTCCGATCATTGGGCATGACCATGAATTGTGCGAAAGAGAACCCAAGACCTTGAAATGAAGGTAAAGAAGGAACAGGGGTGGATTTTAGCACCCACTCGCTCCGCCCTAGAGTGGGAGAAGCTATTGGATGATTTCCCACCTAAAAAAAGAGTAGATACTTTGTAATTATACTTAAAATGACTGATGCTTTTGTTCTTATGATTTTGACTATAACTAGTCATTGAAATGTTGGGTTTTTTTATATATGTTGCATTGCAATAGTTGGCGAGTAGATAAACTTCTAATGTATGGAACATGCAATGATATCGGAACATCTCAATTCTCATGACTAGCCCCGCGTTCCGAATTGCGTCAAAATCGATTATATCTCGACTAGTAGGATGTATAAAATCTTTGATCGCGACTCCGACCACCGCGCAACGTCACAAATAGTGCTGAATAGTCCGAATAGTCCTTATATTTTGTGACTAGGTACAGACCCACCAACTTATCTGTGAACTGAGTGGTAGCCACACCGTCGCTTTAGTGTTGCAAATGAATAAAAGTTACCCATGATTGGGTATGTCAGATAAGAAACTAGGTAAACATATAAACATAATTTTATTATTTTAAACAATACCAAACAAAATGCTAATATAAGTACTAAATAGTCTTCAAAAATAGGAAAATTAATGTAGGTAGATACATACATTAGCTTTTTCCCTGGCATTCAATTGATATAATGTAGGTACCCCACTTACAAACTAAATGTTTAGCAAAGTAGGCAAATAAAATTTAATAACTTGCAAATAAACGTTATATTAAAAAAGAACTAATTTTGCATAAGTATCTACTTAGATGGATTCAGCAGTTACAAGCTTGATACAAAAAACCCATAGTTTAGTACTAGCTTCTCTATTTAAACAAAACTCAAATATCTAGACACTCAAGATGTGTCCTGTAGGACATGACCTAGTTAATAGATAGAATAAAACAAAAGTTTCATCATCATCATCAACTCATATACGTCCCCACTGCTGGGGCACGAGCCTCCCCTAACGATGTGAGGGGTATAAAAAAAAAAAACAAAAGTTTGCTTAACAATAATTTATTAGAATCCCGGTTTACAATAATTATGATCTTTTGATGAACTTGCACGCCCAACTTCATCCTGGCTGTCAGGCCATACGCCGCTTATATCCATGTCATCATTATCACTGTCACTTTCAGTTTCCGAATCACTTATCACTTCTTTAATGAACGGTTTATCCAAATACACATCATGCTTCAAATATTCTGCTTGTAACTTGCGAACATGATTGCAATGCTGAGCCCACTCACTAACCGTTATACTTGCAAAAGTTTCTTGAACTAGGCGGGGAATCTCAGAATTTTTGTGGTCAATATTTACATCAGCAACTTTTCTTTTCATCGAGCTCCATATTAATTCGATGGGATTGAGATCACAATGATAGGGAAGTAAGTACAAGCATTTGTGTCCATTTTCTTCTAACATTTTTTCAATTTCATACACAGGTTCAGGCTTATTTCTCATAATTATTTCTAACAGCTGAGGTTTCGTCAACTCCTCTCCGTAGTCAATTTTATGTCAACCATATTGCATATCTTTCTTTAAAGAATTAGTATTTGGTATTTTATTTACACAAATACGGTGATAAGGGGCATTATCCATTACTATTATTGATGACTCTTGTAAATTAGGCACAAGTTTTTCAGTAACCCACTTTTTAAAGTTAGTACTATTCATGTCGTCATGATAGTTACCACTTTTTGTGTTAGACTTAAAAACTAGAAGAGCATTTTGGGCAAATCCGGTATCCGCTCCCGCATGAACAATAATGTATCTTTACCCTTTTGATACAGGCTCTAACACTCCATCTAGGGTGTAGATGGAGTATTAGAGCCTCCTTGCCAGCATTTACCTGATGTATGCGATGAATGTATATAGGTTTCATCTAAATAAATTAGCGGCCGAGGCTGTGGAGATTTATAATTTTTTTCTACAGCATGCAAGTATTTTGCTCTCAAAGCTGATACTTAATTGCGCTCCATGAGCATTTTATGATTAGACTACGACTTGTTAAAACGAAAACCCATTTTGTGGAGCAGCTTTCGTAGACTTTCTCTTTGTCCCGTGTAAGTTACTTCTGTTTTTAAGACCTCTAGGAGCTTCTTAACAGTCGGTAACTCGTTTTTATAAGAGATTCATGTACTTTCCTCCGGATAACTCCCATGTCAAAATCATCAACATGAAAAAACCCACTTTGACGTTTCCTCTCCTTGCCTGGGGTCCGAATTTTTGTACCAGCTTCTTCTGCTGCATGGCCATCTTTAACTATTTTTGAAATTAGCCCTTGACTCACACACACCTGAAATATAGACAAAATTAATTAAGTATTTAAATACTATAGTTAAAATATTAAATGTAAGTATGAGTAACTATTTTTTATGCGGCTTGCGTACAAATCGCATGACGTAAGAAGAACGCTGGAAGGCAGTGGAGTGGAGAGAATTTACGCTAAGCCAAACGTACCTATGCGGGAGAGCCTCTCAGATTATTCCAGCGTTTTTTTTTACGTGACGAGAACTATAGGTAGTTGAATCACTCAGCTTTATATTTTTTAAGTTACAGTTACGTTAAAAAGTAATCAATAAAAAAAATATCGGGTAATTTACAAAAAGAAAGTAGACAAGACTAACCTGTAGCTGCCGAAATTCGTTTGTATACTTGATTAAATGGAATAATCGGAGCCTCCGCCCGAGCTTCTTCTTCAAAAAAGGCTTTGACCTTAAGAATGATGCTTCGCGCATCACTTTTAATCGCTTTCGGCATATTAAACGCATTAAATGTAGAAATATCACAACAGAAAACACAGAGCACCCGAATGTAGTAGACAGACACTGACAATCGAATGACATTTCAACATGGCGGTCGTAGTTCCCATTTTCTCCATTTCACAGATAAGTTGGTAAGACAGTAGAACTAATTTTACTGTTAATGAACTACATCACTATTGACACTGTTGACAGTGCGTGACGTCATAATATTGATCATGTCGTCACGTCAGCCACTAATTATTTGGGCTTAATTTATTAAATATGTTCTAGGAACAATATGTGATGAAGTTATAATTAAGCTAAAAAGTATTAAACATTCCCTTTACGTATATTCTGTGACTTAGGTATAAGCTTCAGCGATGGTAAGTAACCTCTGACAAAAGTTTTCCTTTTTGTATTTTTAGAATTTAATCCAATCTATAAAGGTATGCCTACCTAAAATCAGTGTAAAATTATTTATATTCAATGTTTGATATAGTAGTGTATTACTTTTTCTCAAATTCTTGAAAGTGTGAAGTCAAATTTGTTTGTCTGTTTTCAGATGCAATTTATGTTATTATTCAGCCGGCAAGGCAAATTGAGACTGCAGAAATGGTACGTGGCCCATCCAGACAAGCTGAAGAAGAAAATCACTCGGGAGCTGATCACTACGGTGCTGGCCAGGAAGCCCAAGATGTGCTCATTCTTAGAATGGAAAGATGTCAAAATTGTCTACAAAAGGTTGGTGACCGTTATCTGTAGGGCTCCCGCCTAAATTTTGTAGGATTAATCATGACGAAAGTTTTTCTCACTTATTTTGAGTCCCATAGGCATCTTACCAAAGTATAGGTACATATGTTTGCTTTTCATTTCATCATATTGCTTTACGAATAGGGCTCACACTCAAAATGCACAAGTTTTTAATATTCATGCATTTGCTACTCAAAAATTTACAAGTACATATTGTGTACTTACATATCTTCATGTTTTTAGTTTCTATGTCATAATGAGTCACTTACCTGTTATCAGATGCAAACAAATATTAACCTTTCAATCGTGGTAATTAGAGACAATAGAAAGACAATGGGTGCGCGAACGCCGGTGTTCTCTTGGGGTCTAACCCGTTGACTGCCGGAACGCAGATCTACGCGAGACACAATGGCTTTTTAATTGTGTCTCTAATTACGGCATTCGAGAGGTTAATGAATTAATGAAAAGTGCTAAAAAATTTCACCGTATAATATGCATAGAAACTAGGTAATAAAAAAAATACTATTTTAAAATAATACCTGAATTAACTTAAAGGAAAAGGAAAGTATAATAATTAATTTGTGTACTGACAATTTGCCTCTCAAGTTGTTGTTGCATGTAACTATTGTTGACTTGTGTTCAGGGCCAACTGGAGTTGTGTATTCAACTGTGGAGTTTGAAAATCCTAAAAATCAAATTATACCTAGGTATAATTTGATTTTTAGGATTTTGTAATGAATGAAGAAAGGAATGGAATGGAGAGGCCTTTGCCTAGCAGTGGGACAGTATGGGTTTACTTAGATATACTTCAATTTAACCTTTCAATCGTGGAAATTGCAGACACAATAGAAAGACAATAGGTGTGCGAACGCCGGCGTTCGCTTGGGGTTTAATGAATTAAATAAGATTTTCAATTTATTGTACGGCTCCGGAACTGGCTTTCAGGTTCTGGATCATCATCTGAGTCAATCTTTGTGCATAAACATACTCGTAAATTCCCAATAGTTTGCATATTCAATCAAAACATTTAACCATACAAAACATCAATCATTTGTGTTTTTAATTACATGATAGAAAATTATCCCAAAGGAAGATACTCCTGGGGTAAAAAGTATCCTACATGCTATAACTAGGATAGGGTCTACATATGTGCTGAATTTTATCCAAATCCCTTTAGTAGTTCTTGCATGAAAAAGTAACAAACATCCATACATAAAAATTGAATGTTAAATGGACTAATAGATTAAATGTTTTCCGGAAAATTTGTTGCACCACTTCTTTCAGTTAAAGCACTAGGAAATGTATTTATAAATTATATATTTTATACATTCAAAAAGTGATAATTTTAATTAAATAATATTTTTCTCCTTGTCCACAGATACGCATCACTATATTTCTGTTGTGCGATGGAGCAGGAGGACAATGAACTGCTGACCTTGGAGCTCATCCACCGCTATGTGGAGCTGCTCGACAAGTACTTTGGCAGTGTAAGTACCCACTACCATTATGTACTACTCTATTGAGCTTGAGGTTGTGAATTGACCTCTACAATGTGTCTGGAATAATGCACACCCTAGAAAATTAAGTTACAATCGTAATTTAAGCCCTGAAATTTTACATATATGCACTTAGGTAGAACAGTGTTGTAGAGCAGTGGTGGCCGAGTGGTAATGGATCCGACTTACGAGTTGTAGGTCGCGGGTTCAAACCCTGCCAGGCGCATTACTTTGTGTAATTTATTTCATCACCACTGCTCTCAAAACGGTGTAGGAAAACATTGTGTACAAACCGGCATGTCCTAGAACCAATAATTCGAAGACATGTGACATTCACCAACCCGCACTGGACCCGCGTGGTGGACTACGGCCCATTCCCTCTCCTAGAGAGGAGGCCTGAGTCCCAGCAGTGAGAACATTAAAAAGGCTGATGATGATGATGCACTTAGGTAGCTAGTGTCTTTAAAAGAAATTAGTTATCATAATTGTAGGCACCTTGCTCAGCAATGGGACGCTAAAGGTAGAACTACATTGCGCACACGTGTGCCACGTACGCCGATATGGGTGCGTCGGTCTCCATGCATTTCATATAGAAACTAGACTTGTAGAGCTACACTAGATCCACGCCACGCGACGTCGTTCTAAGTACAAATCAGGCGTGGTCCACATGTGCGTCGGACTAATGTTTTTCTAGCTTAAATAGGCTATTAAAAAAAAAGTAAGTAAATAATATGGGAATCAAGATATAACATTGGTAGTGCACCAGTATTGGTACTCGTATCTATGCATGCAGTTATGCACACATGTTTGTGTGTATGACTGCATGTATAGATACCAATGCTAAACACATGCTAGTGATTTTATCAAGAGTTTATCTAAATAGGTAATTTTTTATCTTAAAATAAATCTTGGTTGTTTTAAGATAATAAAATAACTTCTTTAAAAATAACTGAATTTCATTCATTGCTAGAATGTATTACATTCTGTACTAGCTATATATTTTATTCAGTACTAACTCTCCCCTGCACTTTCCTCCTTTACCTATGCATTTGATTAGTGTTCTGTTGCTGGATTAGTAGACCAGGGTCGATAATTTTTAAAACCAAAAAAAATAATAGTAGGATGAAACTCATTAGAAAAGGAGGAGAACATTATAAAAATGAAAGGAAAAATAATTTACGGGCGATCTGAGGTCAGGAAGGGGATGGGGGTGAGTTTTTAAGGGTAAAAAACGGTTTTTCTCGATTTCCGGCAAAACTAAAAGTCCTATGGAAAAAAGTCAAATGGCAAAGTTGTAGGTAATAAAAAGATCTAAAACTTTTGTATTTACACTTTTTTCACATAACCTCAAAATTTATGTGAAAAATTCAAAAAACCAAGTTTTTGGTTTTTTATTTTTATCTTTTTAAAAAATAAAAATTGTTTCACAAAATTTGGTGAAAACTTACCTTTTTATGTCCCAAATACGCTGTAATTTATTTAAATGATAAATGATAAATGATATTTATTTGTAAATAGGTTTAAAAAACACTTTTACACGTCAATATTTTTTTTCGTCAGTATATGCTAGATGAGGCCGGTGTTTCCTATCTGACTACCCTGAGAAGAAACACCGAAACAAACTCAGGGGTCAAAGTCTCTTTTAAAGTCCATACAGTAAATATGTAATGGTCAAATCATATGAGAACCATGCAGATTTGTCTGAGATGGTCTTTTGAAGAAAGAACCATACAGATTTGAGTGGACCTGTCCAATCAGTGTAAGCATTTGTCAGTATTCGAAAAGCTCAACTTAGGACTACTAAGGAGCTCCACGACCTGACGAACAATACCAAAGAAAGGACATTTGGGTAGGCCGCAGAAAATACTCAAATTGCCAGACATACGTTAAAATTACTGAAAAGAAAAGAAAAAGCAATCAACATAGTCCTCACATTTACAATAATCTAAGGAAATTGATAGTTTACAAAATATTTAGCAAAGTAAATATTTATGTCAAAGAGAAAAAAATAAAAAATACTTTAAGTACTTAAAATGTATACACGTCAATTTGTAAAATAAAAATAATCTCGAATGTCAAATTGTAAAAAATTAAATAAAATAAAAAGAAAAAGCACATTTGAAAATAAAAATAATTAAAAAAAAATACAAAAAGAAGAAAAATAAAAATATCAACAGTTGTAGTAGGTACTGGAGCAGGTCAATCCCAAGCCTTGTCGTCCTTAATATAGTCCTTTACAGTGTAAAAAGCCTTTTGACAAAGTTTTCGTTTTACAAATGATTTGAACTTATTAATTTGATTAGAAATATTTATTTTTTCACCTTATTTTGAATTAATATCGAAAAAGCACTCTAATTTTCAATCGAAAAATCACCCGTCAAAATATCAGCTTTTTTCAAAAAGTTGGTATATTTTCTGTTCGTTGAAATCTCTACTTTCCGATGGTGAAAAAAAATATAAATGTTACCATAGTAAATCTTCTCAGAAAATGCAAAAAATCGAAAAAAACTCGAATTCGAAAAAAATTTTTCAATTATTATATACAATTTTGAGCTATTTATTAAAATTAACACTTTAATTACTCGAAAAACGTAAGATTACATATTACATTGATAAAAAAAAAATTGCAAATCAAAATATACTACTATAATTAACAAACAAATAAGTTAATAAAATTAATATTCAATAAGACATCTACAATATTTGGAGAAAGTAGTCGAATCTTCTTTAAATTATATGCGTAGATGCCTATTTATAACTATTTTTAGATAACATATATACCTGAGTGACCTACGAAAAATTTTAGCCCATCAAAAGGTATTTCATAGAGAAGTGGGGAAGGGGCTAGGCGGGTCTGGGTCTTACTACGTACATACCTACTATTTCTTAGCAGCTGTAACAACCGTTAGCCTAGCCAGTACCTATTCGAAATACAGTACAGTATACAACATCGTTTATAAAAATACACGTGCATGCTGAGTTTCTTTAATATAATTGGGACAAGTTTACTTAAAAAAAATTAACAAGATTAAAAAATAATAATCTCCTTTATTTTGCACAAACAAATTTAGTTACTCACATGAAAAAAAAATATTCAAAATACATAAAAAATATATTAAAAATCTATAATAAATATATATAAAATATTTATCGTAAATATATTTTTTTGTGCAAAATAAAGGAGATTATTATTTTTTAATCTTGTTAATTTTATTTTAAGTAAACTTGTCACAATTATATTAAAGAAACTCAGCATGCACGTGTATTTTTATAAACGATGTTGTATACTGTACTGTATTTCGAATAGGTACTGGCTAGGCTAACGGTTGTTACAGCTGCTAAGAAATAGTAGGTATGTACGTAGTAAGACCCAGACCCGCCTAGCCCCTTCCCCACACCTTTTGATGGGCTAAAATTTTTCGTAGGTCACTCAGGTATATAAGTCATCTAAAAATAGTTATAAATAGGCATCTACGCATATAATTTAAAGAAGATTCGACTACTTTCTCCAAATATTGTAGATGTCTTATTGAATATTAATTTTATTAACTTATTTGTTTGTTAATTATAGTAGTATATTTTGATTTGCAATTTTTTTTTTATCAATGTAATATGTAATCTTACGTTTTTCGAGTAATTAAAGTGTAAATTTTAATAAATAGCTCAAAATTGTACATAATAATTGAAAAATTTTTTTCGAATTCGAGTTTTTTTCGATTTTTTGCATTTTCTGAGAAGATTTACTATGGTAACATATATATTTTTTTTCACCATCGGAAAGTAGAGATTTCAACGAACAGAAAATATACCAACTTTTTGAAAAAAACTGATATTTTGACGGGTGATTTTTCGATTGAAAATTAGGGTGCTTTTTCGATATTAATTCAAAATAAGCTGAAAAAATAAATATTTCTAATCAAATAAATTACAGCGTATTTGGGACATAAAAAGGTAAGTTTTCACCAAATTTCGTGAAACAATTTTTATTTTTTAAAAAGATAAAAATAAAAAACCGAAAACTTGGTTTTTTGAATTTTTCACATAAATTTTGAGGTTATGTGAAAAAAGTGTAAATACAAAAGTTTTAGATCTTTGTATTACCTACAACTTTGCCATTTGATTTTTTTCCATAGGACTTTTAGTTTTGCCGGAAATCGAGAAAAACCGTTTTTTACCTTTAAAAACTCACCCCCATCCCCTTCCCGACCTCAGATCGCCCGTAAATTATTTTTCCTTTCATTTTTATAATATTCTCCTCCTTTTCTAATGGGTTTCATCCTACTATTATTTTTTTTCACTTTTTATTATTTTTAAAGGCTTCTACCCTGGTCTATAGGGTCATAGTATGATGTTTTACACTAAAACCTAAACAAACGGCAAGCAATGGGTAGCTCGCCATTCGGCCGTCCCGTAACCGTCCTGACCGAGCCCGAGTCGTCGACGACGCGTGCGCCTGAAGGAAATGTCAGCCAAACCATAGGGGCCCCGCAGGGTCGAAGCCTACTATAACAATAGGTTGTGCTCCTGTAAGGAAAACCCGAGCCCTGGAATGCAAGCCAAAGAAGGAATATAGGAGTGGGTTTTAGTCAGTAAAAGTATGATACGCCCGCCCGCTCTGCCCAAAATCGTGAGAAGTCATTGGATGATTTCCCAGCTAATAAAAGAAAAATCAATATAGGTACAATTACCGGCACGGATCTTGAGCGCTCGCGCTGGCTTCAAGTTGCGCAGAAGTCAAATATTCGGTCTCTTTAGTGGTGCTAAGTGAGACGCGGGGGCGGGGAGTGTCAGTGATTGGCTAGCCGCGCCATTGCGTCATAGACGTCACTCCTGATTCGTTCCCTGTGTTGCTGCATGTATCTAACAACGAAGACGATTGGCGCACCAATGTATGGAATGCGCAAAGCGATCCCCACTCTGACGCCGAGCGCTCAAGATCCGTTCCGGTAATTGTAGTATAAGTTAATGTAAAAACTCTGACACAAAAAAAAAACCAAATGGTCTGGTGGTAGTCTTTGGTAGAGATCACTAGAAATGGTATAATATTTCTGTACTTTTCATCTTTTTAATTTGCGTCTTTCCATTTCCAGGTATGCGAGCTGGACATAATCTTCAACTTTGAGAAGGCGTACTTCATTCTGGACGAACTGGTGCTAGGTGGTGAGCTGCAGGAAACCAGCAAGAAGAATGTCCTCAAGGCCATTGCTGCACAGGATCTGCTCCAAGAGGTCAGTAGCCAGGATAATGAGCTTGTCTAATTAACTAGGAGGTGCAGGTAGTAGATAAGGACACACAACGAGTTTTTAATGGCTTTACTAACTGTGCTTACTTATAATAATGATGCCATAACTTCTTGAACAATGAAATTTTTTACATCGAATTAATAACGAATTTTCATTTTAATTTAGATTTAATCAAGCTTATGACAACTGAATGAACAGTAAAATTACTATTTTGTATGCACAATTGGTGAATCACAAAAAAACTGTATAGACGTAATAATTATAGAAAGAACAGATTTCGATAGGCAGGGCCGTATTCAGGACGACATATGGGTGCAAAAAATCTAGTGCAATATCAATTTGAAAGTTAAGCATTTTTAAAACTATTTTATCTTAGGAGGTTGTTATTATTCAGTTATTTTTAGGATATTTTACCTTTATAGTAATGTGTTGTGATCAAGTTGAGCCTTTAATCTGATTCCTCTATTCTTTATTCAATAAGTAACTAATTATGTAGTTCCTATAATATTCTACAAATGTTTTTACATGGATATCAGCAGCCAGTGATTTTGTTCCTTTAAGGTTGTAAATGTATTATAATCAGTGATTATCAGAGTAAATGCGTATAGTTTATTTATTTTAATGGGTATATTAAGATACAATTATTTAGCTTCTCCTAACACAAGAGTTATAGACAATTTAATTTATATACTCATAAAAAAAAACTGCCATAAAACAATCGTATCTAGTCGCAACACATCTAGATGTTTTTTATAGATATAAATATTTAATTAAAGTATAGGTATATAAAGTGGACCAGTTAATAGGACAGTGGCCTCAGTAGTGCCTTTTGATTATGTACTAGATATTATAACACTATTGTACGCGCGTAGGAGCACTGCCTTTTAGATTAACTTCAAAGAAGCACTAATGACTAACACATATCAACTTCTTCAACTACAGTGTAGTAACTCAAATATTTTACTGGAAACATATTTTGTCTCAAGTTGCATTATAAATAATGCAGATATGTTCTTAGTACATTTGAAAAACAATACTAGTTTGATAAATATTTCAATCTTTGTTTGGCCCACTTTCTTGAGACTTTTTATTATCATTGAAATCCTACATCAATGATATGGCTAAACAAGGATTGACATATCATCAAAGGGGATTGCCCAGCCTCTATGGTGTTCCAGGCCAAAGACGGACATCAAATATTACTATCAACGATAAAACTATTGTTTTTTCCATAAAGTTACTTTTTATTTACCACTTATTGTTTATTGCCGATAAAACTATTGTTTTTTCCGTAAAGTTACTTTTTATTTGCCACTTATTGTTTATAGTGGCGCTCATTTGGAGCTAAGGGAATACATATATTTTTATGGCAAAATTAATGAACAAAGTATTTTTTCTGTAGTCAATTGTCCGCTCATGGCCTCAAATGGGCAATCCCCTTTTAACGTTTAAACGATCTGACCAGTTTTAGTTGGCCTAACTTAGAATTGACTTTATGATAATAAAGTCAATTCTAAGTTCTGGCTACGACTTATCCATCAATGAACATGAATGAAACAAAATATGTTTTCAAAGTTTACATATCACAGAATGATATTAAAATCCTCTTATAAATTCAAAGCCACAGTAGAAACTGTCCTTCTATAGATAACAAAAACAAATTAATACTATAAGGGACTAAAAATCAATAACTATTATTATAAAAAGCTATATTAGTGCCTAAAATATTAGATATTATTATGATATAAAAATATGTCAATTTAAATTGTATTCAAATGTTTACTGACATAGTTACTCTATGATATTAAAACAGAATACTCGTTATTTAACGACTAGTAAAAGCTCAGTAACAAAATTATCGTTATTTTACAGCTAGTAAATGTAACTGCACCTATACACGAACAAATATTAAGAATTTTCATAGAGTTTCGCGTAACTAAAGCTAATGGACTGGTCAAATGTGTGGAGCAGTCGGTGTTTGAGGACAAATTTTGCTCAATTATTAAACAAAACTAGTTGAGTTGCTTCCTGTTTGTACTTTTATGTATCTGATTCGTTGCGTGGAACACATCGGCACCACCAATTACCGAATGTATACTTTTAGCACTAAACGTATTTATAATATCGTTGTATTTCTGTAAATTGCAGTTTGAACTTGCAAATAAAATAAGTAGGTATCTAAGCATAATCAACCTATGTTCCCACTACTGAAACTCCGTCTTCCTCTCTAAGAAAGGGAATGGGCCATAATCCATCACGCGGGCCTATTACGGGTCTTTGAATTTTTGATTCCCTAGAACTGTGGTGATGATACAAATAACAAAAAGTAAAGCGCCTGCATGGTTTTATCAACTCGTAAACAGTGGGCTGATACGAAAGGGATACTCGTGGTCCTAAACCACAGTAGCAATGGAAGGAACATAGGTGTGGTTTTTGTCAGTCAAAGTCTGTCTCGCTTCCTAGGGTGAGAGGAGTCATGATTTTCAACCACAACAAAAAAATATTTGAGCCATCACAGACACAAAATTATGTTTTAAATATCTTTAGCGCTAAATGTTGTTAATACATACCTAATAGGGTTGCATATTAGAAAATCAAAACTTTCCTGAGCAAATTTCAAAAGAACAACGTACAAATCAACAAAGTTTAAAATAACGATGGTCATTTGATCAAAAGTTCAGCTGACCAAAGTCTGGAATATCAATGTTTAAATTATTTATTACACTATTGACCAAATCGTTCAAAGGTCGAAAGGTTAGAAGGGAAGGGATGGACGAAATCTCGAATGGACGAAACAACTTGGACCGTCCAAGTTGGACGTAACGTTCGCCGGCCGCTGCCGCGGCACCGGTCGCTCCGCTCGCTCGGCTCACGCGCGGTTGGTCACAGTTCTAACCTAACCTAACCTATTTCACCCAGTTCAAAGTGCAATCAAAATACAATCACATTTTTACGAGAAATTGTAGGTATTATTCGTTATTTAGAACTGGCTGAAATAGGTCAGGTTAGGTTAGAATTGTGACAAACCGCGCGCGAGCCGAGCGGTGCCGCGGCAGCGGCCGGCGAGTGCTACTTCTCAAAATAAAACAGATCGGGACCTTAGGGCACCCCGACACGGACGTGTCGGGATTTTGATATTTTAAAATTACATCTAGCAACTTTTGATCAGTCGTTCATTTGATGTCACATACATTGGGATTCTAAAATTTTTCTAAATAAAACATTTGGTCATTTAAATTTTGTTATTTCGTTTATTGTTCTTTTGAAATTTGCTCGAGAAAGTTATGATTTTCTAATTTGCAACCCCTAATAGTGATTGGTGGTGCAAGCGGGCGTCATAAAAATAAAGCAATTCGTGTATAATTTTAATTATTCTTGCTCAATTTTATTAGATATTGCATACTAACTACTCTCTATGTCTTCATACGCCGGCTGTCTTCTCTCTGCTTATACCTAATATCTCCTCTAAACTTCCACTGCACTCTGCTAATTTTCTCCTTTTGTTTTGGTGTGATATGCATGCATTGGTGGCGGTCAGGACCTGAACGATGGATTGTTACACTGATGTGTCGCACAGCCTTGGACAATCACGAATTAAATAAGCTATCCTACTACATACCTATGTGTTTAGAGCTATTATTGCATGAGCTTCTCTTTATGTTCATATTTTATCTAAGCATATTTTTTATTTATTTGTTCAGTACTGTATGTAGTCAACATTTGCTTGAGTAATTCTTTCTTTGCCACACATATCAAACCGACGTAGCTCCATTTATGATCTATCACACACTTTCAGTATATAATACATACAAAAATCTCAGAAAAATCTTAAATTTATCTCAAGTTTAGATCTTTCATGCGTTATTATGTACTTTAGCTGTTAGGGAAACAGGCGTCATTATAGTTATAAATAGTTTATCTGTATATCGTTGCTTCATATATGTGTAGTTAAATTTTACGATTATTATTACATTGTATTGGGACACTGCTTTACGATGCTTTTTCATGTAATCTAAACATGGCGTGTTTGTCAAGACGGAATGTTCAAGATGAGTAAAATATATTGCTCAAACACTTCATTTAGCAATCATTCTTGCAGCCATTAGCAACATCACAAAAACAGGGTAATCCTATATGATTATAATTTACTTTGTAAATCAGTGTCCTCTTTGGTTATGGTCTGGCTGTTCATGCATTTACTGTAATGGGTTGTCGAAATACATTATATAAACAAATTAATCTGTTTTCTTGCATGTACCAAGTTCCTGTCCCAAGCGTCCGTAGCACGAGTTAAATATTCATGAATTTTGAACCAAATTGTTTTGATTTTTACATAAAACAATTAACGTTGCTTACAATCTGATGAGGTAGAGGTCAAACAAGAGCCTGTCCACATTAAAGAAAAACTTATTATCTGCGTTTCAATCGGGCTAAATAATAAAGGAAGGAGGACGTTACTAAAATTCATAAGTAATATGTCTCATGTGTAGTATAAGTATTTACAATAACTCGTGCTGCGGATCTCCCTTGTGTCCGGTGTGGTGTCATAAAGGTGCAATTGTACAATTTCTCTAACGCTTGTCCTCGGCGTGGCCCAGTTAAATAACAATGTTTGTCGCAGCCAAATATCTGATTACGCCATTGAGTTAACTGCCTAGCTTTTTATACTTACTCTTTTAACCCACCATAGATTTGTGAGTGACTGTGGCAAGCCGTAAGATTCATTTTGATTTCTGTTCAACCAGCAATGTGCTAAAGACGGTCGTGAGATAAGCAGACGGAGCCCCTATTTTTGGCTTGAGGATTTGAAAAAACTTAACACGAAAGAGATCTCTACGAATCGCGACCCCTTAAGTTTTTTTCGTCACATGTTCGCTCTATTGAATAAATGATCCAGTCAGTTCATTCAGTTTTGTACATATTTAACCCTTCGACTACTTAAAATTGAGGCCGCTAGTCGATCTGCGTTAGGCTAGGCTATTAACTAAATGACGAATTAAGCTAGCTGGCTACGACATATTAACAGCATGCTAACTTTCTCGTTTTCATACAATATTCTTTGAGAATTAGCATTCGTAAGAATTCCTTTTGATGAAATAATAAATAAACATCAGTTTAAAAAAAAATATTATTATTGCAAACAAATTCCTGCTTTTATTCCCATTAATATTACTAACAAAATATGATTTTTAATATTTATCATTCAAAAAGTTATCAAAGAAAAAGCACCACAATACTTCAAAGTTCGGCCCTGTATTGACAAAATACGACACACAACTGAAATAGATTTGATAGAAAAAAAATATAATTTAGGTAGATGAAATGCAGTAGGTATTGTTTCTAACAAAATCGTACTACTTGATAGTCTTCTTAGCTCGATGAATAAAAAAGAAATAAATGTTCAAATGAATGCATGGTAAGGTCAAGTAGGTAATCAATGAAGCGTCTAGCTTAGCTGCATGTTTACGGCGTGACTTGTGTTAGGACGAGACCGTCGACGCGGCGCTTCGCGAGGTGGGGCTCCTCTAGCGGACCCGGGACTCCGGGCTGACTGCACGGCGCGCACCACTACTTGCGCTACCATCAGGGACGTTTTATTACTACAATCGCCCACTCCTATACGATGTCCGGATTCAACAATGCCATATATTTTTAATATCATATTTCTACATAATCATTTTAGAATTTATATAGATGGCCATTAAATTTATCATCCATCAGTCATAAATTTTAATATAGAAATTAATTAAATTTGATATAGATTTTCTACGAAAGACATTTGGTGACTGACACTAGACATTGGTTTTATATTAACATACAATTTGCATTTTACAATATCTAGGTAAGTATTTTGTATGTAACGAAGGAATTGTTTCTCCCGGCCAAAGCGGACCAAGATAGAATATTGTTTTATAAACCCTTGATCGGATGTTTTTAAACGAGTGTATCTGCCAAATTGGATGGTTCCTCCCCTAATTAGTATAAAAATAATAATGAATCATTAGATTTTATTTTGTCTTTAATGTAATGTCTATATTTTTAAGTTTGTCTATTTTATTTGTTTGTTCTGTTGAACTATTATAATTTTATGATTTGTTGAAAACGAATATTTTTAAAAAGATTGAATTTATTATTTCAATAAGTTACTTTAAAATAATTTATTAACTATAGTCTGTTGACATGACCTAACGAATTTGAATAATTAGTGTAAGGCAAAACTTAAAACGCTATTAAAATTTATGTGGTGTTTGTTATAGGTTTATAAGTTTTTATAATCTAGACGCGAGTTTCGACTACAGAATATTGATTTTTTTATTAAAAACTAGCTGTACCCGCGCGGCTTCGCTGCCACTCTTCCCTACTTCAGCCTACTATACCCTACTCTACCCTACTATACCCTACTCTACCCTACCCTACTCTACTCTACCCTACTCTACCCTACCCTACCCTACTCTACCCTCCTCTACTTTACTCTACTCTACCCTACTCTACCCTACCCTACTCTACTCTACCCTACTCTACCCTCCTCTACCTTACTCTACCCTACACTACCCTACACTACCCTACTCTACCCTACACTACCCTACACTACCCTACACTACCCTACTCTACCCTACACTACCCTAATTTTCATTTTTTTTTCCATAAAAACCTTCTCCTCATAATAACGAACACAACAAAAAAAAAATTAGCGAAATCGGTCCAGGCGTTGTTGAGTTATGCGCTTACCAACACATTTTGCGATTCATTTTTATATTATAGATAATGTTGGATTATGAAGTAACTGCGAATGAAAATCGCAGTTCGAAATCACTATCTTTCATTTACTCGTCTACGGTTATTTCTACATTTATTTTATTTGGATCTATTCAGAAATATCAATTTACATTTTGGAAATTCTATCTTTTTCTTGAAATTGTAAGGTTTTTTCAAAAATATTGTGATGCAGACTTATTACCTAACATAATCAAGGAGTGCAATAAACTGTATTAATCTCTTATATACGATAATAATTCGTTTCATGATACATATTATGTCTATGTGATAAAATAAACATATTTCTAATAAAATATATTTTACACGTTATAATACTTTTACTTTTTAATACCTCTTCGGAAAAAATGAACAAATTAACATCTTAACAGCTTGCTAACGACTTTTCAACAACTTTATCAATTCATAATTTGATATTTTAAACGAAATTAAATTCTTATTTGTAAAATATTAAAATCAAAGTTAAAAAGTGTAGTAGATAACCGAAAAGCGATTGCTCGGTCTAACGCGGCCACGAGCGACTCTGGCTCAGTGATACCCCTTGTTGCAGGAGGAGACGCCCCAGGGATTCTTCGAGGACCACGGCCTGGGCTAACCGGCTGCGCCCGCACCGCGCCGCACCGCAACCACATACGTAGAAACAACGTAGAACATTGTCACATCATGTATTTTGATATTAGAACATACAACTAAACAAGGATCTTTCGGCGCGACAAAAATCCAAAATCACATGGCCGCCATCTTGTTTATTAACCTTTTAACGGCTCAAAGGTTAAAATTTAACTGCCTACGTCGGATATATAGGGTGACAGGTAATTTGTGTACGATACTTAAACACGTGATTGAGCTCATGATAACTAACAACTTTTACTATGGGAACAAAACTGAAATCGCGAAAAAAAATCAGCTGCTCAGTACATTTATGTTTGTCTAATGTACTGAACAGCTGATATTTTTTTTCGCGATTTCGGCTTTGCCTCCATAATAAAAATTGTTCGTTATCATGAGCACAATCATGTGTTTAAGTCATCACCAGCCTTTTTAATGTTCCCACTGTTGGGACTCAAGCCTCCTCTCTAGGAGAGGGGATGGGCCGTAATCCACCACGCGGGCCCAGTGCGTGTTGGTGAATGTCACATGTCTTCGAATTTTTGGTTCTAGGACATGCCGGTTTCCTCACGATGTTTTCCTTCACCGTTTTGAGAGCAGTGGTGATGAAATAAATTACACTAAGTAATGCGCCTGGCTGGGTTCGAACCCGTGTTTAAGTATCGTACACTAATTGCCAGTCACCCTATATATCCGACAAAGACTGGCGTTTATTCCGCTAGGGTCGCACATCCACGACCACATACTCCATCTTGTTAGCTCTTGTCATCTATTGGAATTGAAGATCTAAACGAGATGGAGTACCCAATGGCAAACACGACCCTGGCGAATAAAACACGATCACTCGTCGGACCAATCTGATTAATTTCTGCAGGAAACTTCACAAAAATGTTAAAATTACCGTTGAAGCGCCAAAATATCCTTGTAGCACTTTATTATTAAACCTCGTTTTGATATCTTTGTACATGAAAATAAATATATCGCAGAACGTTGTCCAAATGTCACACGATTATACCTACGTACATACTTGTTGTTTGTTAAAATATAAATACCTACCTGTTGTACTCTGCCAAGTCGCGCATATTAATTACGATAATCAATTGTTCTGATGTTTAATTTCCATATAATTATATTAATTTCAGAGCTTATTCTTAAGTAGTTATTTAATTACAAAGTATTTCTGCACTACGAGGTTGTTTATGCATAATTAATTAAAATCGTGGCAACTACAATGTACTTAATTTAGTTTTAGTTGTCTTATTAAGAAGTTCGCACCGCTTTTAGTTATCATGTACATGTGATGGTACAGAATATTAGTATTATTAATCTAATTTGGCCACTTAATGTATTTGTGGTGGAACAAGTAATAATAGTTTGTGCCAAAAGAAGCAAACATACTTATATTTTCATAAATTTTCGCTTATGATTGTTATATTTAGAATAGAATATATAAACTTCTATTATGATCAATAATACAAATACACAGTATACCAGTACATTTCGCAATATAGCCCTCCATTTTATAAAATCGTCGTGTTCTATTGCATAGACTGCTGTATTAGGGATTGTTAAAACAAAACTATATAATGTAGATCGACTTAGCAGGATTTATGACAGTGGGCACCGGTATCGAATGTTTTTACCTCTTTCTAAAAGCTTGGTGTTGATAGTATTACTGGTAGACAGTCGCGGTGTTCAGAAGACTGGTCGCATCCACATCATTTGTATACATTTCTACATTTGTAAACTTTACAGTATTTTGCGCTATGTAAAAGATAAATATTTGTGTAAAATCCGAAGTCTTACGTCAGACTCTAATCTCATATCACACGTTCCATATCTACAAATATCGAGAGGCCTAAGTATCAAACAAACATTCTCTTTGGAATATATTGCGTATTAAAGTAATATTTAAGAATCAAACTTCGTTTTATTTTAATATAAAATCTTTTTATTATAATACGATTGCATACTCGCTACACGATATAAAATATTCTCATTACAATATGCCGTATAAAAGCGATAAATAATTCAAAATTTAAGACATACTGACAGTCTTTGATAAATAGAAATACATTAAATGATTTCACTTAATAATTAAATGCGCCATAACAATGCGGGTACAGCCTGTATACCGTCATGTGGCTCGGTGCTTACTCTAAACACGGGCGCGACGTTATTTTAGCGCGTGATTGCTTCACGACCTCATTCCATATCGCTAACTAAGGACATTTCATTATACACGCCTCTAAAGAATGCAAGCAACGCTAAAAATAACACCGAGCCCGCAACTTACACTTATAAAATATTATAAAAATAGGTAGAAATATAAAGATTTAATTATTGTCAGAAGTTTCTGTCGACTTTGATTCAGGTGTTGCCTTGACCTGATTAGCGGTGGTAGGTGCTGAGTCCTGAGGGTTCTTGGGAGGTGTGGTCGCGACGGGCGCAGGTTCAGCCGCCTGGGGCTTGTCCTTCTCCTGCTCGTCCGCCTCCCTCTGCTGCTGCTGGCTCGTGACGTTGGCGAGGTGGAGCGCGGCCAGCAACGCGGTCAGGTAGCGACGCAAGTCCAGTTCCACACCTGTAATATCATTGTGGTTTGATAACTGTGACTCAGGTAATAAGATTAGATGCTATATTATACGATTTTCGTCAACAAAGTCAAGAAAGGTGAACATTTTGAAACTAGTCTTGATTTCCGTATGTATATATTAAAGGTTCCTTGCTATCGAATAGCATAAATGTAAATAACTTTTGTATAATGTATTGTTTTAAACAATAGTAGGCAATGACTTTTTATAACTGCCCATGCATATGTTGTAAGATCATTTTAGTTTTCTCTGAAGAATAACAATCATATTAAAAGGAATACAGAAAATGCGAGACTCCATTTGTTCCAAATCACACAATTCAATTATAAACATTCCTAAAAAACAGGAAAAACTCAATAAACACAGCCAACAGCAGCTGTACAAAGGTCGCATACAACTCACTCTTTGTACTCTGGGTAGCGATTGCGTAATTTCTTGGAAACCCCAATTTGACTTTGAACCCAGGATCCGTATGGTACTTAGCAATGGCTCATACAACCAGACCAATAGGGCAATCAATATGTTTCAGATCCATTTTGTTAAGCATTTCATTGTATTAAGAACAAGATTTTTCTGAGGTGCTTCGACTGAGATAGCTCTGGTAAAACAAAATACACTAGGATTTAAGTCCTTTATCGTGCATTCACAAAGGTTTAAACTCACAAACAAGACTACCAGACCTGTAACAACTATCTGTAGACCGTACAAATATTTATTCCGTGTGGGAATCGAATCCGCAACACGCAGCTCGACAGCCGATCTCAACCACTATGGTAACCGTGTCCTATTTCTATATTATGGACACAAACGAGTACCTATTGAAAAATTTACACTAATATAATGAGGTAGTTTGTTTTTTTTTTTTTTTGTTTGTAGGAGTAGGAGATATCTGAAACTACTGGTCCGAAAAAAAATTTTATTTCAGAGATAGAGTGCTGCTTTAAGCTTGGAATATATTAGACAGAGAGCAGTGGTGGCCGAGTGGTAATGGCTCCGACTTACGAGTTGTAGGTCGCGGGTTCAAACCCTGTCAGGCGTATTACTTTGAGTAATTTATTTCAATACCACTGCTCTCAAAACGGTGAAGGAAAACATCGTGAGGAAACCGGAATGTCCTAGAACCAAAAATTCAAAGACATGTGACATCCACCAACCCGCACTGGGCCCGCGTGGTGGATTACGGCCCATTCCCTCTCCTAGAGAGGAGGCTTGAGTCCCAGCAGTGGGAACATTAAAAAGGCTGATGATGATGATAATATTAGACAGACGTCGCGTGGCGTGGATCAAGTGAAGCTCTACAAGTCTAATTTCCATACCGACCGCCCAGATCGGCATGTGTGGCACGTGTGAGCAATGTAGTTCGTACCTTTATTCCCGAGTGACATAGGCTATATTTTATATACGCGGGAGAAGTCGCTAGCTAGTGTAGTATAATTACCTGAGTTCCTAAGCTCGTTGACTTTGTAGGCGAGGTTGGCCCAGACGCGGCGCGCGGCCACGGCGCTGAGGCGGCCCACCGTCTGCACGGTGTGCATCGCCGGGTCGTTGCTCACCGCTACAATTTCCTCTACAATTAACAAACCATTACATTCGTATACAATTGTCAACTTTCAACTAACTACAAGTTGACATGCACTTACAGCTAAGTTTCGTCTGGATTCGCTACAAAAATATATTAAAAAAAAAAAACATGTTTTCATTTGCATTATTTGTATGCTCGAATAGACGACACAAATAATTACAAAAATTAGTTTCCCTTTCAGGTCATGTATGGACCGACATAACTAACTTGAACCATAGATAACACGATTATCTAGGTTGTCTATTGCTTGTGTTATTTATGTATAACTCTTCGTTTCTTGCACGTTCCAAATCTAAGCTTTGGAACTTGCAATTTAGCATCCCTTTTTTTTACTGACTGACGTCACTTTGACAATTCAAAAGGGCCTGCAATTGGTCTATTTGAAATATACTTTTCCGATTTATAATTTGATGAGTCTGCTTCGTATTGTTAAACCGTAGCTAACTACGGATTGAAAGTATCATTTCTACGATTATTACCTTACATTTAGTGCTAATTATTTTTTGTTACCACTTAGTAATTTAGTCACTTAATTAGGATTTCAATAACTCACTTTTAGTAAGTTCGTTCTGAAGTCATCTGACAATTTCTCCCGCTCTGGGAAGAGCAAGTGGGAGTGTCAGACTTTTACTGACTAAAACCTAGCTGTTCCTTCAGATTGCCCTTTTCATACCAGGGACGCGGTAACTCTTGAACAATCCCGCCAACCTGTCAGGAAAGTGCTAATCCACACGTTATTTATTTTCTTTGTCTACCCTACTGTAAAACTTCAAAATATTATTTAAGGTAGTCCATTGTCCTTAAAATGTACTAACTTTATCAACTAATTACTCATTTATCTCTAGATTACGATAATGTAATCTGATAGATCATTGTGCAATAATCCACAATTCTACAATATTTTCTAGAATTTCATGGCTTGGTGTCACTCAATATTGCATATGACTCATTCATGCATGTATATTTACAAGATGAAACGTGAATGTCGTCAGAAATCAGAGAAATATATTTTACGCATGATACTGACTGTTAATCTTGGTGACAGTTGACCGAATTACCAGCTATTTTTGAAAATGATATTTGGCTGAATACAGTTATCAAATGATTTTGAAACATCAATCGTTTATCAATTTTTTTCTTGTAAGTTCAGTTAGTTATTCCTATGTCGATTGCTGTTGTGTTAGTTAAAAAGAAATGTTTTATTAAGGTAAATGTTCAAAGGAAAACTCGAATTTTCCTAAGTTTTTTCTGCAATGTTCAGTTTAGTAAAAGTAAAGTAGAAAAATATACATTTGCGGTAATGCCATGTATGGAACTCAGAAAACCTAAAATGTGCTACTTCAAAAACTTGACGTAATTGTGTAAATATATACATGTAATCGCAGATATAATTTAAGTTTCGCGGGTTAAACCTAGAGCGTTCAGCTTTACAACTAGTTCTAGTTCGATTTGTACGTAGAGTCGCATTGCGTCGCGTGAATAATTGCCATATAAAATATATGGAGACCGACGCGTCCAGATCGGCGTACGTAGCCCGCGTGTGGTCAATGTAGTTCGACTTTAAAACTACCCACTAGTTTTAATTTGTAAACAGAAACTCACTGCTAGGTTCTTCTTGGGCGCCAACGGGGGGTAGGTAGTGGTCTAACAGCTGCATCGCGTACATGGCACCGGCATCGACGCTGCTGACTGCCTTCTGTCCGTATGCTGTGGACAGCAAAGCGTTGGCCTTGGCCCAAGAAAGTTCCTTGAGGGAGCTGACGCGCTGTTCCGCTGCCACGCGGGCTGTGTATACCTGGGAAAGAAGGTTACAGCTTAATTTGTGGAACAAGGTTTACTTAAAAAGTTGGAGTACTGACACTGGTTATTGTAGAATCGCTGTAAATAGGAGACCGACCGAGGGTTCGGTTTCGGCCAAAAAGGGGTCGAATCTTCGGCTCGAACGAAACTAACGTCTTTTAGCTAACAGTTGTGATAAATACTTAAAAACTGACTGACTCGTTCGTCTATGTAAGTGTCTCGAGGTGTATTTATTTGTTAGTTTTTCAGTTGCACGTCGACGGTTTGGTCGGGTAAGGCTGAAACAGGAAGAGGAGCCGTACATTTGGCATCGGTTCCGGCTGCAAATCGCGTTTCTATGAGTCACTATATGACCACACCGATCAGAGTCATCTATTACTCGGTGAAAATAACTATGAAATTGTACTTGCCCTGCCTATGTACTGTGTTACGATTCTGGTTTAAAATAAAGTATAATCGATACGGATATTTATCTTCCCAAGTATTGAGTTAAATAAATAAAGGTAATGAAATCAAGATTCTTCGATCGGAGATCCGAACCTGTAGTCAAAGATGCCGGTTTCACCAGCATCTTTGACTTCAGGTTCTGCTCCTATTTGTCGTAGCGTAATGTTATTATATAGCATACAGCCTTTCTCATTAAACGGGCTAACACTTATTTTTTTTAATTGAACCAGTAGTTCCTAAGATTAGCGTGTTCAACTAATTTTTTATTCAAATAAACAATTTTTTTTCTTTTATCTAATAATATAAAAATCTCGTGTCACAGTGTTTGTTATCAAACTCTTCCGAAACGGCTTGACCGATTTTTATGAAATTCGTTACGTATATTCGGTAGGTCTGAGAATAGGTCGTAGGCTATTTTTTATACGTCAAAGTGATAAGGATGACCCAAAATAATTTATACATATATGGTAAAAACGTTTGTCGGGTCAACGAGTAATAATAGATAAATGTAGAAGTATCAATTATACGTACTTATGTTTGTAAAAGGTCATTGATTTTATAAGTGCCGTGTTTTTATAAAGAAATAACGCGCAATTAAGTTATATTTAGAATCTGGGCCCGCGCATGTTACGAATTACTTGCTTTCAGGATAGCAAGTTAGCAACTATCAATTCGAAGATATCTAAAAAGTTGGATTAAGATTGTGTCAATATTAGTTATTGGCATAATTGAATGCAACTGTTGATACAGTAGCATAATAAATTGATTATAAAAATATCACGTTTGTTGTATAGATATGAGCCTCACTTAAATATTTTATTCTGTTTTTAGTATTTGTTGATAAAGCGGCAACAGAAATACATCATCTGTGAACAACTGTCTAGCTATCACGGTTACGGTACGGTATATCACGGTTCATGCGATACAGCCTGGTGACAGACAGACGGACAGCGGACTGAACAATAGGTACGGTATAACGGTACCCTAAAAAGTTTCTAATTAAATAAGTAGTTGACTATCTAAATCTCAATTCACGTAACTCGGACTTTAACACCCGGTTAACCTTCAATAACTATTAACATTGTGTGTGACCTACAAAAGTTAAAGTCATGTTGGTCGTAAATAGTAAATTTCCTACAGATTAACGACACTGAACTGTTTTGTAAACATGTAGACGGCTACTTTACGTAAGCATTTTAGGTAGGTATTTATTATGATTTTTTCATGACGCTTGTGGAAATTGCTGCGCATTTCTCCGCCATAAATACATATATTGGCGCAGCCGTGAGGCACTTTTATTTTTACTGTCTTTTTTTTCGTGCATAACTAGTTGTGTTTGTCTGCATTGTTTTGTGTCAAATAAATCTATTTATTTCTTTCCTTCATAACCAAATATAGCCAATGTTATGTAGGTACACCGTTATTGTTAAATACATCAGACCACCATGATGGAATTGTTCTTTTTTAATGTTAAATGTATTGTAATGTGGCAGTACCCGCAAAGAACAAATCAGGAATTATCAACATACCTACCCACCTGCTTCTTTGGGTGGGGTTCTTCAAAACCGAGTGGAGCGAGAGAATGTCAGACCCATCCGTTTTCCTTCAGTTGGCCTGTTCCAGGCCCGCGATGACTATTTCGATATTCGAACAATTCTAAAGCCCTAATATACTGCAACTAGAAATGCCCTAAAGCTGCTGAAAAATAATGCTGGATGGCTGCCTCTATGGGCAATGGGGGCAATGGGCGGTAGCTGTGCTTGTTACCGACTCAAAAGTTGTTCTCGTGAAGTCATGCCAATAGTGTCTATAAGTGATATAATAGCAGAGTTAAAACACAGGTATTGCTGAAAGCAACCACTGCGGTCTTTCTGGCCTTGTGTTTATTTGAAAATGGTTAGTGGTTTTATTATAGGTGCGAAATCTAATGATCTCCCGCCCTAGAATGGAGCGAGAGGGAATGTCAAACTTTTATTGTATAAAACCCAACAATATACTTTAGTTGTTCTTGGCGTTATAGGGCCACGATAAACTCTGTCGAAAATTCCCGCAGTCCTACCAGATATCGGCACAATAGTGGTTAGCGGTTCAAACCATTTCTCGAAAACCCGCTCTTATCCGTACCGCTTTTAAACACGCAATTTGTTTTTCGCACTAGTGCGGAAAAGTGAGCTCGTCCCGCCTTTATTTATTACATTTATCATATCAGGCTGGGCGTTAAGCGACCCGCTTATTTATATTCTCGTAAGTGTATTGAATATCGTCGTTTGATACACGTGAAAATTTGTCACTGATACTGGAGCGGGATTCGCCCGAGCCTCATGCGATGGTGTTATGGAACCGAATGCGAAATCTACTCCACTTGTATCTGTATGTATGTACTATTGAGACGTACTGCTCATCTTTCGCTATAAGAATGGTCATTGCTTTCAGTAAACAAGCCACCTACTTAGAAACAGTAACAAGGTCCTTCCAATCCGGTTCATTGTCCACAACGTGATTGTCTCTTCAGGCGTTTTATCTTATCGGTGCACCGAGACGTATCGCGTCGCGGCCGCCATAAAAATAATACCGGTCTAGCCATCAATTGTATGTAAACGCGTTTTATTTTATTTACAGCTGGTAACGACAGCTGTATGTTGTTATGTACATTTTTTTGCTACACTGAGCGTGGGATCGTCTTTACTTTTTTTTTTGAGGTAGCCATTTTGGTTTTATATTCGCTATTTTCCTCTTCGTGTGATCATTTTTAATACTTAGATCTTTTTTACGTGCGAAATCAGGAAATATCTTCTCCCGCTCTTGGTGGAACGGGAGAGAGTGTCAGAATTTAACTGACCAATGACCCTGGTGATCGTTCAGTTGCTCTTGCGACGGCCATGGTAATTCTTTCGAAAAATCCCGCACCGGAGCTCTAGCAAGTAGGTATTACGTGGAAAATCATCAAATGACTCTCCCGCTCTGGTTGGAGCGAGAGGGAATGTTAGACTTTTATTGATTTAAGATCACGGTGTTTCTTTAGTTGAACTTTCCGAAAACTACGGTAAACTTTGAAAAATCTTGCACCGGTGCCCTGGCTAGTACCTGGCCCCTGTTTTCATTTGTCTATTAAGGTAGCCATACACGCTAGGGAATACCTGACAGGTTTGCCTGAATAATTATACTTGTCAGGTAAGCTTGTATGGAAACCTGCACAGTTGTGCAACATACACGCCCTGGTTTACCTGTGTAACTCACCTGTACAGGCAAACTTGTCAGGTATACCCTAGCGTGTATGGCGGGCATTATAATTATAGAGACCTGTCGTGCTTCTAGTCTACCTCTGTGGATAAGCGTTATGTCAAATTCTTCTTCTAAAACTTCTTTGTTTCGTTGGATATATTGAAAGCGAAATCAAAAGCGAAAAGACTCGGTATCGGAAGTTGAAAGTTATGAAGGCGGAAGACAGGGCAAATATATAATATCTAACAGTAGATGTTCTTAGCTGAAATGGTGATAAATATAAGACTTCTTAGTGGGTAGTTGACTCATTTCATTTTAATTATTTGTATAAAACAAAAATAACTTTAAAATTATTTTTTTTCAATTTGGCGTCTCATTGGTGTAAAAGGAGAAACTGCCAATTTTTTTTTAGATGGGAAAATCATACAATGACGTCACCCGCTCTTGGGCAGAGCTTGAGATAGTGTCAGACTTTTACTGACTAAAAACCCACTCCTGTTCTTTCGTTGCCTTTCGTACCGGGGCCGAATCTTCTTTTCAGAAACAGATCTTTGGCCCCAGTAGGCTTCAACCTTGCTGGGCAACTAACAGAATTGACAAGAACAGAAGTATGCAATGCATTATACTGAAATGTGACGACACCAATATTTGGAATGCAAATTGCTGCTTCATTTAATAAACAATTTTGATGTTGTTTTCGGGAAAAGATTTCGTTTTAGTGTTTTTTTGCCTATTGGTCTGTGTGTGTTAGTGGCCCTGCTATACCGGAGGTCGTGGGTTCCTATCCCACCCAAGACAAAATGTTTGTGTGGTGAGCACAATCATTTGTTCTGTGTCTGGGTGTAATATACCTATAATATTGTGTACGTACTTAAAAATATATAAGTACGTTTATCAGTTGTCTAGTACCCTTAGCATAAGCTCTGCTTAGTATGGGACTGGATGACGCTGTGGAAAGTGTGTGTGGAGTTGTATTATATTATTATTTGTTATTTATTATAAAAATGAACAGATGAAAATACGTGACTGTAAGACCTAATAGGTTATCTCCAGTCACACGGCAGTGAGGCCACAACAACGTGACGGGTTAGACCCGATATCTAAGCGGTCAGTGCGTCGCACAGGAATGTGCGGGAGTTACATCACTAACTGCGGTACATAGCAACGTATGTACTACTACCGGTTACATGACTAGCGCACCTGTCGTGTTCAGAGAATATTTACGTTGCAAGTAAAGATGTAAAGAGAAAACGGTCTCACTTTCTCGGCTATACTTTACTTGTTTAATTTTATTTGATTCCTGGATCGTCTATGTCACAGTTGCAAGGCATATGGAAGGATTGCAACATTTCACGCAAAACCAAAACTTAACTGGTAAAATATGTAGTCTTCTCCATATTTAGCTACGGGGCTGAGACTTGGGCTTTAAAAAAGGCTGACCGCGACCGCATTGATGCCTTCGAGATGTGGTGCTGGAGGAAAATGCTTCAAATTCCCTGAACCACTTTCCGTACAAACCGCTCTATCTTACGTGAACCTGAACATCAAGATCAGACTGTCGACTACCAGCATGCGCAGAAAAATGGATCGCTAGGAAAAGACCACAACCTTGAACAGCTCATCGTAACTGGCATGGTTGATGGCAAACGGATTGGCTCGCCAATGTATGGAATGCGCAAAGCGATCCCCACTCTGACGCCGAGCGCTCAAGATCCGTTTCGGCAATTGTAGTAGTAGTTAATTAATTAAAATTAGGTTTTTAACCTTTCGAATGTCTTAAGTTACACAGTCCGACATAAGGTAATTGTCTTTCTATTGTGTCTCTAATTACGACATTCAAAGAGTTAATGCACCACGCATCGTACAATGTCGTTTTGATGCAGAAACACGTGATTCTCAGGCACATAATCATAGCAATCAAACAACCGCAATCAATCGATACAAAAACTAACCGTTATATGAATAAGTACCCACATGACCACATACGGCGTAGCTAATAGTCCAGTCTCGAACCGGTCCGAGCGTTTCCGACCAACGGAAATGGCACTGCATAGTTTTGTGCAGCGTGTTTTATAAACACACAAATAGCACACCGTTATAAAATGTAATAACAAGGCAGGCATTGTGTGCATCAGTATGGACGGCAGACAGTGATAGTACATCCAGTCGGTAACAGCCTGCACTTTGAACCTGCACGCTCATTGGACCACTTCCTGAAGTCTGAGATAACAAGAATATCCGTGTCCGGTTATAAGTTCGACTTTGAACATTGATTATGAAAGTGTTCTATAAGTACGTACTCAAAAGATAAATTATAATCAATTGGGTAGCCATCAATAATAATATATAATGTTTTGATGACGAAATAAAGGTTTAAATTCAGTGATGAAATTAATGCACATAATACTTATATCTTGTTCTTATTTGTTGCAAGGCTCGACGTCACATATTCGAATAACACCGCTCAAGTAAGAAAAATCATTGCGGTTTTTAGGGTTACGTACCCAAAGGGTAAAACGGGTCCTTCCATCTGTCTGTCTGTCCGTCTCTCACCAGGCGGTATCTCAAAAACCGTGATAGCTAGACACGAAAGTTTTTAGTTTTGAATGGCATTGAATAGTCATAGTAATTTATAGGTAAGGGATTGGCTTTGTCAAAGATCGGGTGATCATTCAGACAAGGGCTATTTTGTTACAGAGCGCTGTTATATGTATATTTGTTACACAGTAACTTATTTAGTTTTTTTTTTTTTTTCAAAAATGGGTAGTGTTGTTCGATAAGCGACGACGCATTGAATTGATAGTTTAAACTTATCATAATAAAATAATCATAAATGAGGGTAGGTTGAATAAGATCAAATATTAAACAATTCTAAATGAGGATAGTTTTATTCAAACTACCCTCATTTAGAATTATACAGATCTAAAATTTGGTGGTGCTTAATGTCATATGGGCACCATAGTGCCCAAAGAAATCAATCCTATTCCTAAGAAATCAATTGAGGTATAGTTCTTAACCTAAATGGTAAAGAACTATACCTCAATTGATTTCTTTACAAGTAACAGCATCCATATTTTTTTTTTCCAAAAGCAATGTTTTGTAATTACATTCTTGTATCCTTTATATTATTTTCCAACTAAATAAAAACACTCGCATTTTATATGTGGAGGTTGGTATATAGCTAGTCGTGATCTACCCTGTCGTTATATTTTATATTGCTATCTGTATATCATCACTATCATCATCATCATTTCAGCCCTAAGACGTCCACTGTTGGACATAGGCCTCCCCCAAGCGACGCCACAAGGATCGATCCTGTGCGTCTCGCATCCACCGCATTCCCGCGACTCTCACCAGGTCGTCGTTATATCTTGTGGGAGGCCTTCCAACGCTGCGTTTTCCGGTGCGCAATCACCACTATAGAACTTGTAGCTGTAAGTAAGCCATCCAAACAAAATAAATAAAAAACAATTCCTACCTTATTTACATGTGGAGAGATTCTGGATAGGACTGCATGTTTGGTGGTCTCTACGATGACCTTGGGGGGTTCCGTGACGAGGGGCACGCGGCGCTCCAGCTCATCTAGGGCTGCGGCCACCTTGGCATCACCGCGGGCCAGGGGCGCCGCCACGTAGGGTGCCGCTGTGTTCGCCGCGAGGTACACGCCCGCTTCCGCTGTTGATAGCGCCCATTCTAATAAGGAGTGGGCTCCTGTGGGAATAATTCCGTGTTAATTTTCTTTTCACATATCCACATATTAATAGCTTAATCTGGGGGGTAGTTCTCTCTCCTAGAGACGAGTCTCAGTAGTGCAAACGTCGTAAGGTTGATTATCCAGATAGGTAGGTAGGCCATAGCAAGGTTATTTTTCTAAGTAAGCTGAATTGACTGGCTTGAATATGACAATTCATTAATGTTTCTCACTATTTCAGAAAAGTGTTAAGGTAGCCATACACGCTAGGTTATACCCGACAGGTTTGCCTGCACAGTTGAGTTTTACAGGAAAACCGGAGCAACTGTCAAACATCTACGGTCCGGACTAAGCGTTTCGCCTCGTCATTTTTACCGCGTACTTCGAGGGACTGGAACAGTCTGCCTGCTGCGGTCTTCCCGTCCGATTATAATTTGGGTGTCTTCAAGGCTAGAGTGAATAGGCTCTTAATAAACTAATGCGCCTCACCATCAACGATTGCATCACTGCTTACCATCAGGCGGGATCGCAGTCCAGTACTAGTTTATAACAGATAAAGAAAAAAAAAAAAAAGAAAAAAAAAACTGTGCAGGTTTCCACACAAGCTTACCTGATAGGTATAACTGTGCAGGCAAAACTGTCAGATATACCCTAGCATGTATGGCTAACCTTAAAAGAGGTTAATAAACACAGTTTTTTCACAAACTTGACACATATGACTTGGCAATGGAATTGAATCTCTTGCAATAGCTTTAGGATGCTGGAAAAGCAAATGTGGTATCTATGGAATACATCTGACTGTTACTTCAAAAATTTGCGTTTAAATACAAGTGAGGGTATGAAGAGAAATACACGTACTTACACAATGAAAAAAAAAATATAATTGATAATTAGTGTGATTAAAAATGCAGAAAGCGCACGAGAGATACACATGGAGAGATTTTGGGGAGGCCTAAGCAGTAGAATCAACCTAGGAATAAAGATGGTAAAACATACTAAAAGAAACAAATGAAGGAACCTAATTAATATTATAGATATACCTACTTATGATTTCATTCAGGATTTCATACTTAAGTTTTTTTTTTAATTATTTGTAGTGGATGGCCAAAATGCAAACAGTAGTTCATGCTACTCAATAGATTATTTTCTATAAACTGAATTATTGGGTATTTTTTATATTTTTTTCATAGCTAGGTTACATGTTCAATATCATTTTTGGCATACACCTTTGATTGGTCACCAACCTACCCTACATTTGAAAATTGTATCCATACTCTACTACCTGGCTGTTTTTACTGGTTCCCACAGGCTTCAGTCTAACAAAAACATTGCAGTGGTTTAAAAAGGGAAATGAACTTGGTCAGTGGGTCGTCTTAGGGGCGGATTTAACTTTAGTCACCAAAACAAATACACGTTACAAAGAAAGTTTATGGCACACCTACCTTTAACTTTTGTGTAGAAAGCTCCAACTTGACCAACGGCAGCGCCAACTGTGGGCAGAGCCATGGCCTTCTGTACTGACTGCAGCTGCGGCATCGTTGGGGCACTTACTTCTGTTGCCATCTGCATCAAAGGAAAAATCAAATTATTATTTTTTATAGTAGCGGGTAGACATAAAAGTTCTTCAAAGAATGTTCTGGCACAGTATAGAAAATTCAAGAAAAGTAAAGTTGGTAGGAAACAAAATATTTTCACTACCATAACTGCTGAGCAAACTTAAATAGTCAAATTAAATGCTAACATTAGCATAATTATTAGCAATCGCACTAAGAAAATTGCAACACCGGGTAAAAAATTACAATGAAGCTAATTTGAAATTGGAACACTATAGAATATAATCCTCACTTTTTGGCGATAATTATAGACCGACAACAAAAGTTAAACCTACCTTATAAACTTTTGATATGTAATAAATACTTTCTAAAATCCGAATACAAAAATATCAGCTAATGACGTCTTGTTCAATGCGGTTCAAGTAACTGACTGAAGTAAACTGATCATAAAATGAAAATATATACGTGATATGCCGCTTGTGTGTACAAGTGATTGTGATGAAGTGACCAGTCTTGTGAAACTCCGAACAAATTACTTTTTCTATGGAATTTCGTGCATTCTTTAGCCAACATTGAGAAAAACATCAATTTGACCAACATTACACAATGAACTTACTAGATGTTTTAGTCTGTGGTCAAAGACTAGAACTATAGTATTGTCTGTGGTACTTAAAAACAAACATGGCTATGGCTACCTTTGTGTAATTAAGTTTGTGTTGTGACTATTCTGTTTGTTTTTTCCTTTTTCTTTAAGATTTCGGAATATAAATCATCAGAATAAGTTCTGTGATTGTACGTATAACGTTGAGTTGAGCACCTGTTCGTTCTTTTCATCGGTTTTATCGAGATATTGACTCTGTTAGTGTAAGTGACTCTTGCGAGATATTTGACTCTTCTATTTTTTGTTACTACATATTTTAACGAGACGGAGACTCTTAAGTTGTTCAAGTTCGTGAACCATCATGAGTAAAGGCCACAGAAGATGTGAAGTTTGCGGTATCAAAGAAGCTTGGCATGCTGAAACCATAAAACCATAGGTATAAAGGTTGATTTGTAGAAAAGCGGTAACAGAAACAGCTTCTGTAACTTTGTATGTTTAAACTATTAAATATATAAATAAACATGAAATAAAATCATGTAAATTAGTGTTTTATTTTACCCAGTTTTCAAAATAAATACGTCAGTTTTGGAACCCCCTATAACAACACTAGTGCATTTTATCGATATCGATAAAAAATGCACTAGTGTAAACTCTGAACATCGATAAGTTTATTGTACGTTGCGCATCCCTATCTATGACAGTTCTTTACTTCGAGTTTTCATGTTGGTAGCTTTGTTTTTTTTAAGTGGTTGGCTAAAGAATGTAAGAAATTTCTCAAAACTAAATGTTCTAAGTTCCGTCTCTTGTTTAGATGCTCTGTGGAAGTGACGATGAATAATTATTTTATTTATTAATTTTATGATTCAACGCTTTGTTTGGACTTTGATCAGTCAGATAAAGTTAATGTGTTCAACATTTTAATTTACTAAAAACAATGTAGTACTTTAGTGGATTAGTCGATTTGAACAAAATAAATAAAACAACGTCCGGTAATGAAATTTAAATGAAGAAGAGAATACAAAAAAAAACAACATAAATTATAGTATTCTCAACTTAATAATCAATGTAATTATCAAAACAATATTTTTTGTTAGTTAGTTTTTGCAATTATTTAATCGACTCTGTATATACTTAGAACACCCTGACACATCACCATGGAAAATGAAGTTTCCGAACAAAAGAGATAGCTTAACATTCTAGTGTTAGCTAGAAAGAGATGGAAAATAATAATTCTGTAACTTATCATTTTTATTTTCAGACTATTTTTAAGTTTTCACCGTATATTTAGTACCAAGCAATATTGTATCTTATTTCGGATTTATAAATCTTCAGTATCCTATTAGACTAGTTTCTTTAAATTTAATAAATTACATCACAACTTCTTCAAACAATATTTGTTGGTTGGTCGCCAAATGCCAATGACGAACATTGATCGCAAAATTTGTGGAACGAGGCCAGCACACGTGTACTCACTCACAAACATTGGACGAGCGACGTGTGCTGATTGGCTGTCAAGAGATCTCTGTGATCTGTGATTCTTGTTTTGGTTGGAGACTGATTATGACATTTTTTTTAACAAAATAAATTCGAAATGTCGTGGACAAGTGATACTGTGCTGGAATTCTTGGAACTGTATAGAAGAGAACAACATTTATGGGATCCTAAACACCCTCTGCATAGAAATAGAAGCGAAGTTTCCGATTCCTGGATTAGGATACAGGCATCTTTAAGTATACAATGCTCAATTACTGATCTTAAGAAGAAAAAGGAATCGTTAATGACGTCTTTCAGGATGCACCTCGGTAAGAAGAAAGTTCAACCGGGATATCGCACAACTTGGTTCGCCTATTCACTTATGGAAAGCTTTCTTGGCGGCAAATACGAATGTGATAGCACAAACCAATTGGAAAATGAGGTAAACAATCATATTACATAATTTAGAAGTGAATCGGCTATACACAATATGCTATATGAATTATAAACATAATTTTTAAGTTTGCGTTTACAAAAACTTCCGAACTTTGGCATAACATTGGACCAAATTGGACCCAATTGCGTAATGCCATAACCATTTTTGTTTGTGGGTTTGGCAACCAAACTTGGTTTGGATGCCGGTTATTGGCTTTATTTGGCTCTTTTATATAAAAAGTAAAGTGATTAACAACAAAAGTTAATATGCTAACTAAACTGCGTGGTTTTATAATTCGTTAATTCGATACATCGGCATGAATTTCGTTCGAGGGAGAAACGGACGCAATATCGTATCGCCTTACCGCCATGGTAGACGGTATCTTTTCGCTTGCCTTGAAACAGGTTTCGCCAAGGCTGGGCCAGATAATGCATTGTACCCACATGTAGGTACCACTACCTACTTAAAGAAAAAGTACTCTGGGGTTACCTACCTACTTTCCGTAAGGACGGATTTACGATCATAATCATGACTTCTAAACATATAAATGATTTTATTGAGATAGTGAAATGCAATCCAGTTCTGTACGACACGTCACATTCAGAGTACAAAAAAATTTTTTTAAAGAATAAAATTTGGGATGAGATCGGAGAAAGAATCAACATAAGTGGTGAGTTTTTAGTTTTTATTTTATTTATTAAGTAGGTAGATATGTATGTTACATTATTTGCAGTCACAATATTCTAATAATTATAATAACTAATAATTGTTACTGCGTGTATTGTTGTAATATCTATTGATATATTTAACTCCTGAAAATTCGACTGAGTTTTTTCCTTTTATAACCTTTCTATCTACATCTACACTATCTACAAGAGGTAAAGTTTGTTTTTTTTGTTTGTAGGAGGTAATCTCTGAAAGTAAGTACTGTTCCGATTACTAAAACTTTTTCAGCGATAAAAAGCTGCTTTATTCCTGAGTGTACGCGGACGAAGCCGCGGGTAAAAGCTAGTATCTAAAAAATATTTTGTTACTGAATTCAGGGTTACCAAGCTTAGAGGATTTATTTTCTCTTACTTATGCAGACAAAAATCTAGTACAATAGGATATTTAAAATCTTTGAGTACAATACGTTTCAAATTATAGAATAGGAAAGTCAATGACCTCGATCTGTCAAAAATGTTGATTGAAAAGTACGGTTTGCAAAGAAAATTTGGTTGTATATCACGGTTTTTTTTTACATAGTTGTAGGTACTGAGTCTTATAAAAGTCTAAGACTTATAAGTGATTACTACACTTAGATTTTATTGTTTAATCTTTAGCTAAATATATTGTGTTATTAAAAGAAACTATTTTATTTTTTCATTGTTTGCAACAATTCGCTTCTTCTAGTTGCTACTACTCAGACATTTCACACTCTGTGACGCAGAGATGAGCAGAATCAAGAACTGGATTCTGATAAAAATGTATTTTAGAGATTTCTTGTTTTGCTCACCCTACCCAATTTCTTCGATTTGACAGCTATGACGTCACAATATGGCGCGAAATCGATCTTAATCATATTTGAAACGCATTTTATTGCGGCTTTCTACGGGTACCTACCTATATTAAAAAAAAATGAGACCATAAATACAAGGAACAAAATGAATGTTTAAACATTTAACAAAATGAATACCTATTTATGTCTTCTTTCCATTTAGCATAATGCAGTGTAGCCAACGCGAAAACGCTATTTTCACGTCAAAAAGCTACAAACCACCTAAACATTTAGAAGCTTACAGCTTAAAATAAATGTATATTAAGTTTCATTTTTTTGCAGGCGAAGAAGCAAAAGGCAAATGGAAAAATCTACGTGACACCTACAGTAAATATTTAAAAGCAAGTACAGGGCAAAGTACGTCACAAAGTTATAGTCGTTACAGCAAATGGCAGTGGGCATCATCAATGGAATTCTTAAAAGATTACATAGGTTTTGCTTCAACTGATAGCAATGTAACGTTGGAAATCGAATGCGGAACTGACAGCCAGAATTTAGCTGAAAGCGATCCTGAAAATAATGATAATTTCACTTTGCGATCAAGCTCAGCGGCACCAGGCAGCCCCAGTACCCCATTTCTACGTCCTAGAAAAAGAACCTCTGATGAAGCAGTTCTAACTTATATTAATTCAAAAAAAGTTAATCATTTATCGTCGACTGAACTTGTCATGCTTGGATACGCAAAAACTATGGAAGGTTTTTCGAAACGACGTAAAATAAATACGCAAATGAAAATTGCTCAAGTTATAATGGAAGCAGAATTGGCTGAAGAGCAAGAACGTAGTCAAGCTGAAGACTCTGCTGCTAAAGAACCAAATACAGAAAACACAAGTGAAAATGATCGTGGCAATAACTCTCAACAGTCTGCATTGCTTGTTCAAGAAGATGCTGTATTTTTACCCTTACAAAATAATCAGTATGAACATCTCGTCATCAAAAATGAAATTGATGAGGAATAAAATAAACATTAAGTTCTTCATTGTAATTAATAAAAAACGTTCTTCAATTAATATTGTCTTTTTTCTTCAATTTAGTGTTACAGCTGAATGCTGTTGGAAAAATAAGGTTTTCATACATAACAAACGATTTCTCTAGAGCCATTAAAAAACAAATCATCTTCAAATCCACTGTCTAATCCGTACATACATATACAAGGTGTCGTTTTAAAGCTGCAAAATATTTCAGGAGGTAATTATGTTAGTGATTCTCGACCCGAATCAATAATAAAATAAGTAGGTAATTTTTTTTTTTTTTATAACCGCGCTTTCTTTCACACACACAAACACGGAACAATAAAGGGCGTTTTCACACACACTAACTCGCAACGATAGTTTCATAAATAATGTATCATCCAATCATCATCCCGCACGCCACACCCTAGCCACGCCCCCGCGGCCATCGATCAATCGATTTAGTTTAGTGTAATTAAAAAATTAAATAACAAGTATTACTGATTATTGACCAGGTATCGTTTTTTTACATGATTATTTATGAGTTTTATTACAACCTCCTGAAATATTGTGCAGTTTTAAAACTGCACCTTGTATATCTAACTATACAGACAGACGTCATCTAACATTTAAAATCGATGGCTGAAATGCGGGAGACACATGTCACGGTAATAATATCAGTTCCACTTGCGTCGATGTAATGTGCAGCACACCAATCGCACACGCCTCGACGTCTCAATGCGTGCGTCGGCTACTTTAGGCCCACGTGGGCCACGTGCGCCTGGCACGTCGGTCTCCATACATTTTATATGGCAACTAGACTTGTAGAGCTACATTACACCTACCCACGCCACGCGACGCTACGCCATTCGACTCTAGGCCAACGCTCACGTTCCCACTTACCATCAAGCCGACATTATTAAATACGCTTTTACCAGTTGCTCTAAATTTTAATTAGTATTTATATAGACTATAAGCAGCGAGTGCCGTTGGATGGTCAGATTCATCCTCCTGACTCAGAACTCCTCAAGGAGCTTTAGCTAATCTAGTTAGAATTTTTTGACTTGTGAGCAAAGCGCTGAAAGCCTTTATTCAGGCATTAGGGCTAGGTGTCGATGTGTACATATTCCGATGACGATGTGCTAACGAACCTAATTTCCTTGTTTCAGTACTTTACAAATACGGGCAACTATACTACTCAACCAGGTATACCGGAACATAACACAAATATTAACAGAAACGTTAATATTTTGGATAAACACTCTACAATGGTCAGACAAAGTAAGCCAGCGTCCCCGTGTCAGAGAAACTCGACGAACAAGAATAGTTCTAACTTAAATTTTGCAAAGAAACGAATGGATGAAACTGTCACGTATCTGAAAACTGGAGGAGTGAAAAGTGAAATGGATGAGTACGAACTCTACGGCCAGTTGTTGGCGAAGAAATTAAGAAAGTTGGACGAACACCAGCGTGATTTGGCGATGCACGAAATCGATAATGTCATGTTTCGCGCCAAAATGCAGAGTGCCCCGCAACAGCAACAGAGAAGTTATTCCACTTCACCGTCCCCTGTACCTCGAAAATTAAAATCTCCTATTTTTATTGTTACGCAACAAAATCCAACGAATATCCAGTATGAAGATGAAAATATAACGTATCAGGAACAGCCTCCTTCTTAAAAGCTCCTTGAAGAGTATTGAGAACTTTTGACTGAAGTTAGTTGATGGGTTGCTACGGGCATTCGAGAATCCGGCCGGAATTTGATTTAGGTCGGATCGCGGAAGAAGCAATAATAGACAAGAGAGTATTATTTCATTTCTTATTTAAATTACTAAGTAGGTACCTAAGTTTATAAAATTACACAAGGTGTATAAAAAAAATATTTAAAAAATGTTTTACTCATTTGGTATTCGTTAACCATTCTAACTTATTATGTGATATTTATTTTACCGACGATGCACAAATTGATTTGTTTAACAATTATTAAAGTTTAGTTATTTTAAGATACGGTACAAATAAAGGTACCAACACATACTCGTATGACATTGTTTTATTCTCACAAGTTTCATTTTCTTTCCTTGTTTTTTGCTGAGAAAGTATGATCTCACCGATGCGATGAGACTGGTTTTCGCCATTTGGCGAATTAGAAACAATAAAAGCGTCTTCAAAATAAAAAGTAGTCTGTGTCAGAAATTGTTTTCTGACACAGACTACTTTGTTATGAAATGGTTTTAATAAAAAAAAAAACATACGATTCCAACAATCCTGGAAGACTTGCTATCAATTTATTGAAATTAGCACACTTCAATAAATTGAAGTTGGTCTATCTCTGAAGTTTCTTATAAGATGCAAATTATTGTGACCACATGGCAGAAACATCCTTTGAAACAAAAAAAAATCACGAAATCCCAAGGGCGCCGACTCCGTGGGTGCTCGGGGGCACGGGCATCCATGAGAAATAAACAGTGGGTGGTGGTCGCACCCCTGAGAATAGACATCAAGAGACAGATCAGTAATAGTCTTTTAGGGATGGGCGTACATATTTTATTACTCGAACAAACGTTTAGCGCAGTGGTTTAGAGCGCCGGTTGATACGTAGAGGTTGCGGGTTCGATTCCCGCACCTACACAAATGTTTGTTGACGACACAGATATTTTTGTTGGGTCTGGGTGTTTGTAGTACCTTCGTTGTTCCTAGTTTCCATAGTACAAGGGAAAACCTTAGTTTGGGACCAGTAGCTCGATTCATGTAATGAAAACCGTAACGATATCGTAGCGATTTAGTCGCTTAGACCATTTCCGTATTCACATCCATTAATCGAGTTTGAACAACACCGATTTTAACGTCGTTTAAAATTCGTAGATTAAAAAAAAATCAGTATTACATTATCCTAGTAGAATATTTATTAATGTAACTGGAAATAAGCCGATAGATCGTGAATACCGCTTTTGGATAGGACTTCGATCGAACGACTATAAAACTTCAACGATATTTGGCTTGTTTGATTTTACGTGAATCAGGCTAAATGACAATTATAATATATATATTTATGTGCCTATGTGACGTTGTCTCAATTTATTATTTATTAACGATGCGGGCAACGGATGCCAGTAGTTACTGATTCCGGTATCTGTTCTCTTCTCAAACTTCGCCACCTTTTTAGGGTTCCGTAGTCAACTAGGAACCTCTGTCTGTCTGTCTGTCCTCGCTTAATCTCTGTAACCGTTAGCACTAGAAAGCTGAAATTTGGTACCAATATGTATATCAATCACGCTGACAAAGTGTTAAAATAAAAATTGGAAAAAAATGTTTTATTAGGGTAGCCCCCCTATATGTAAAGTGGGAAGTGATTTTTTTTTTAATTTCAACCCTAACGTGTGATATATTGTTGGATAGGTATTTAAAATTGAATAGGGGTTTACTAAAATCATTTTTTGATAATGTCAATAATTTCGGAAATAATCGCTCCAGAGGTAAAAAACAATGTGTGTGTCCCCCTCTAACTTTTGATCCATAAGTTTAGAAAATATGAAAAAATCTGAAAAGTAGAACTTTATAAGGAATTTCTAGGAAAATCATTTTGAAGTTGATGAAAAGAACAGTTTTTGTACAAAAAAGACAAAAAGGTTCTACAAAATAATTTCTGGACTAAGTTTGTAGTATAATCGTATAAGCAAGTATTTTTTTAAACTCATAAGTGGGTACACTTATTGTGACGGACGGGAAACTACGGAACCCTACACTGAGCGTGGCCCGACACGCTCTTGGCCGGTTTTTGAGTCATCAAATGAGCATGAGCACCCATGTGGTTTTCTAAAAGCCAGCGCCCCTGCCAAATCCAGTTCACATTTGGCGAAGATATCGCCAAACATGATACAATTTAACAATTATAAAATAAAACCTTCGAAATATTGGCGACGAAATAAGACGAATGGAATTTTTTTGGAAGTCGGAAAGACTTGATGCTGACAGGAAGGGAAACCAGGAAGGAAGTTGTGAATGGTCTGTACGTATAGACCAGCCTTGGGTATAATAGAAAGAGCAAACCAGACAGGTTATCAATTTTATTGTCGTTTCTCACTCTACACATTTACACAACCTCTTCCCTCTCTTCTGACCCATAGCACGCCTGCCACATTTTTATTTACTTACCCAGATTTTATTTTTTAAATTGATATAAACCGTGCTTGACTGTGATCCTACCCAATGGTAAGCATTGATACAATCATTGATGGTGAGGCGCATTCGTTTATTAAGAGCCTATTCACTCTAGCCATGAAGACGCTTGAATTATAATCGGTCGGGGAAAACCGCAGCGCGCAAATTGTTCCAGTCCATAGAGTACTTTGTAATAATATATAAATTCCAGTCCTTCGATGCAAGCGATGAAGCGAAACGCTTAGTCCGGACCGTAAAAGTTTCAACAAGGTAAGGGTGAATACCCGCCGAACGTCGGGTTGTCCGATTTTAAGTGAAAGGTTTATAAATGAGGAGCATCGGAACAAAGAACGATATATCCAAGTTACCGTATTTTACACAAATTAGAAAAAAGTTTGTAACTTTTTTAATGTTACAGCTGTGGAAAAATAAATTATGTCAATATGCAGTTAAAAGGGACCCAGATTGATTTGTGAAACGAAACGGAAGGTAGATACATAATTTGGCGAGATATTGGGTGAACACGTTTGGATATATCGGTTCTTGACGCGATCATTTGGATATGTCGGTTTTTGAAATGATTAAAATAGATTTATCGGGTTTTGGTAAAACCAAATCATATTAACTGCAAGTTAGTTTTCAAATTATGTACCTACATGGTATAAATTTGAGAATTACAGTAAATTAGCCTTGTTTTATGTAAAGTAGGTACTTAAATAAAAACAGATAGGTAGATATTATAATTTTTATTATTATACAAAATCGTAATTAACTAAAATTCTTAAACAATATTCGAGATTTCGTATTCTAGGCAATCACATTGTTCATCTTCACAATCTTGAATCTCGTGATCATCATTCTCCTCGTCTTCATCAATGTTTTCATCATTTAGTACTTGTTTATACCATAGCAATTCGCTGTAAGACTCCCAATCATTTCCATATTCCATATAAAGATTAAGCTTATTTGAAAACATGTATTTCTCGGCATTTGAACCGACCACTATTAAATTATGTTAAACTTCTTAAGGAATTATCGGTTTTTGATACGACAACTAGAAACTGAACCTCCTTAGATATGTATGTGTCGGGTTTTGATTGGACCACTGTTTTGTGATATTTTTTTAAAGCTGGAAATGTCTGTTTTTAAATAAATTTCTTTCCTGAAGGGTATGTAATACAACATTTAGCAACGGAAAAAAAATATAAAAAAATAATGGCATAAATGCGACATATCGGTTTTTGTTCCGACGCTCCTCAAATGCATTTTGTCATCAGTTCATCACGGCACCCATTCACATAATATTTTTCTTGTAGGTATGTGCTTCCTAACTTTAACCTTTTTTATGTGGGAAATTATCAAATAGGTAACTTCTCCCGCTCTGGATGGAGCGAGAGGGCGTGTCAGACTTTTAACTGAATAAAACCCAGCGTTCGTTCAGACGTCCTTTGCGAGGGCCGTGGTAAATCTTTTGAACCGTCCGCAACCCTGGTAGGTTCTTACAGACCTAGTAACCTGATAAAATTAATTATTATTACAGTACCTAGTTACGAATAGATAATCGCTGATATAAATGATGTTACTAGTAGGTTGATACCGTGGTTGGTACATTATGTTACGTCATGAGGTCAGTACACATACTTGACGCATAGTTGTGATTACCATAGTACTTTAGACCCAAGAGGACGAGGACTTTGTGACTTTATTACAATCAAAATTCAAAGAACTGACGTGGTTTAATAGAAAAATAAATAAATATTGTGTAAGCCAGTGACGAATAGGTACTTTGTTTTTTTTCATTCATTGTTACACGAAGCCCGTTGAATTAGATTTCACATGATTACGTAGGTAGACGTAAGATATCTAATTTCGCATGGTCATTTACAAAACGTCAGAAAAATCTACTTAGCCAGGTACTTACACATGCACGATAATAATGTGATGAGTCATTCATTTTTTTTGTTTTTTTTTAGAAGGTAATCTCTGGAAGTACTGGTCTGATTGCTAAAATTGTTTCACCGATAGAAAGCTGCTTTATTCCTGAGTGACATAAATGGGTATCCAGCTTTTGGGCCAGGGGGGGCAAATCAATGGGTGGGGCCGTGGGAGGCGATTTTTATGAGCACATAGTAAAATTAAAATAGGTTTTTTTATTCAATTAAAGAATTAATTAAACAGACAGTAGGGACGTAAATTAACTCCAGGGGGGGTGCAGCTGCCCCCCATTGCCCTCTCTTGGATACGCCCATGGTGACCTAGAATAAATTTTATGTACGCGGGCGAAGTCGCGGGCAAAAGCTAGTAACATATAATACATAAAGATGGTAACATCTTTTTTGTAATGGTTTTGTATATGTTGCTCATTATCTAGGAGAGCATGGGCATGACGCAGAGCATGGCAATACGAGTTAGTATAGCGTGTTTGGGTCAAAGATCACAAGCACAAGTGTCAAGTAAATAATACAACTGTTTGACGATGATATCGCGAAAGTTAAACAATCCATGAGATGCTTTGGTACGTTTAATATTATTCTGCCAGAGATGAGGATCACTTTTTGGAGTAAGAGTGATTTATATTTATTTATTTTTTACTTGATTCATCGTCGTAATTAATTAATGACATATTTAACAGCGAGTATGATGGACTTAACCAAACACCTAAACCCACACATAAACATACACTAACATATACATACACATATAAATACTCACAACACAACCACTCACTACACAGAGCTGCTTTTTTAATTATATTTTTTATTTTTTAGTTGTTGTTTCTGTTTGTTTAGTGGTTTTTAATTTTATTTTATTTGTTACTAAGTCTCAATATTGTTATGTACTATCACTTGCAAAAGTCCATAAGAATTCTTAAAACTTATTCGTTTGACGTTTAGTTTGACTTACGACCTTTTATTTTCAAGTTTCGCCAACAAATGATTGAAATTCACAATTTCATCAACTTATCATAAGTCAAGATGGCCCAGTGGTATAGGCACACAGATTGAAGCGCAAATCAGCGTGCCGCAAGTTCAAATCCCACGCAATTATTGACTTTTTGTAAGTTCTTACCCGATTGGAAGTTATGTATTTGCATTACATATATTAAATTATTCTTTAACTTGTTCACACATTTCTTAGAGTTAGAAAGGTAGATCACAAAAAAAACTAAATAAAGAATTAGATTTCTGCGAGGTAGACACGAGTTTTAACTTAACCGAAATGAACTGTCGTTTGGTTGTAGTTGTTGGTTAGTGACGTGAGGTTGACAGTATTGTAATATTCGCAAAATGCAGGCTAATATTAGTATTGAAGTGAGGGCGACTATCATTGGGCTGCATAAAAGTGGTCTTAATAAAACACAAATATCTGAAGAAACCGGACTGAATGTGAGTATAATAGCTATTAATGAATTGTAACTTTATTACAAATTAATCTTCTAATTAAAACGTATGCCATTTATGAATCCATTCATCGTATCTTTATGAGGTTTAAAAGAGAAATACGTAAATCGTTGGGTTTATTGGATTGGTTATTGGATTAATAAATGCAGTTTTATTTTAAAATTATATTCAATAATTATGATTATTAACATTTTATATAATGAAGTAGGTATAGCTGCCTAATATATATATTTTTTTTATTTTAGAAAAATACTGTAAATCTTTGGCTAAAAAGATATGAGGAAGAAGGTAGCCTTGCTAGTCGAAAGAGAAGTGGGAGATCGAAGCTTATTAGCGAGGCGCAGCGACGACATATGGTGGACGTATACGAAACGAATGGTTTCGCACCAACGAGACATTTTGCGGAATTATATGACACCTCGATGGATACTGTTCGCCGTGCACTTCACGCTGAAGGCGTGCATCACAGAAAACCTGCTAAAAAGCCGTACTTGACAGAGAGGCACAAACAAGAACGATTACGTTTCGCACTAAATATTTAATGTTAACTAAACTAAATGGCCTACCATTTTATTTTAACATATCTGTGATTATTCGTTAACAAACACTGTATTATATTGTGTTTACTTTCGTTTAAAACAGCTATATCTTTTAACTTGTGCCATCGCCTCATCTTAAGAATGCAGTGAACTCGCTATCAATTTTGTTGACAATAATCATGAGTCTATTTCGTTTTTTATTCTTCTACCCGCACTGTTTTAACATAATACTATAGTTCAATTTAATTTTCTCATCTAATTGACGATTATCTTGTGAGAACTAAAGTTCTTTTAACAGAAATTGAGGTTTGGTTTCAATCTTCTTTTCGTCAAGAAAATGAACAATTAAGCTATGACCTCAATACATTCATTGTGACGTTACACAAAAATAAAATGTTTACAAAGTCCAAATCATATATCACTTTTCAATAAATAACTGGATATAAACAATTACCTATATTTTATTTTATTAAAATTTGAATATCCGTTCATTGTTACGTTATTCATATTATGAATGGTCTAAGTGGGTATACTTCCAACAAACAATCTTAGGCGTAACATAGATAACGGTTACAAGATAACTTTTTGTCTAGGTAATAATTCGACGTCACAATTCTCATATATGTTTAATTTGTAAATATAAAGAATAAACATTTTTATTAAACACGTCTTTTTATTTCCACCTTATAACATCGAAAAGATGTAACAACTAAATAATTGCAAATTACGAATGTGATTCTTCTTGTGGTTAATAGATCACATTCGTAATTTGCAACTATTTAGTGCAAAAAATGCAATAGTATTTTTCATAGAAATAAAAAAAAACAACTATATCAATATAGATTGGGAATTTTCAAAGTAAGAAATAACTGCAACGGACCGACCATGATTTGAACTCGGGTTACGTGATTTGCGAATCCAACACTTAGTTCACACGGCTACCAGCACATGACGTATTTGGGTGAATTTTAACAATGCTATGGTAAGCTCAGTGCGACGACAGTTCCTTAGTGTGTGTTATCTGTGGAATGTGGATACTCATACATGCGCACACATACGCACGGAAATATCGCGCTCGCTCGGTTCGTAGCAATGTAATCATTAGCGTTCCTATGGACTTTTGCGGCCTTACTGTACCAATTAAAGGAAGGAGCGGAACGTCCCCAACACAAGTATTATTAATAACTTAGTGGGGCTGTTTCATTCACATTTGTAATGTAACCGTTTGAGACCGAATAAACAATTTTAATTTTAATTTTTTTTTTATTTAAACAAAATGTTACCTCACATTAGGTTACCTACTCTTGTATCGTGAGTGCCGTCACAAACATAAAAACTCACATATACAATACTCTCAGACCCGGAAGACTTATCTGTTGCTAGGTATATAAATATCTGTTTCGTGTGGGAATCGAACCCGCGACGACGCCGCGACACGCAGCGCAGCGCCACGCCGCATGCAGCTAATCATTCAACTACTGCGCGAACTAAACCCCGACGCGACGCGACATCCGTGATTTCCGGTGGAAGCTCAGATAATTTTTTTTTTATTCGGTATGAGGTGGTAAATAAGGTAAAAATTATGTAAAAATCGATTCAATTTAAAATTTAAAAAAAAATCTGCCCATTCCACTTGTCTGGATTAAGAAGGCAGTGGTTTTATTATGTTTTAATGCAAGACCTGCAAGCTGCTGGTCTGGTTTTTTTTTTGAACAGATTAAAAGATATAGCCCATAGGTAATCAGTCCAAAAAAAAAAAATATAATGTCTCGAATCAATTTATTTTCATTTATATTTTGAAAAAAAAAAAAGAAAAGAAAGAAAACATGTTTGTTCCGCCTAAATAGACGCACAAATGAACACAATATTATAAAAAAATATAAAAGCCAGTATCCCTATCAGGCCATGACATGATTTTGACTTTTCAAAGTCACTTAGTATTAAGGGCGAATGCTATCAATACAAAGGGCAATGGAAATGACTATGCTTGGAGTTTCCTTGCATGATCGAATCAGAAATGAAGATATCCGCAGGAGAACAAAGGTTGCCGACATAGCACGAAGAATCGCTAAACTTAAGCAATAGGCACTTTGCTCGCAGAACAGATGGCCTGAACGGTTGGGGCTGAAAGGTTCTGGAGTGGTGACCGCGTACCAGAAGACGCAGCGTTGGAAGGTCTCCGACAAATTGGACCGATGACCTGGTGAAGGTTGCGGGAATCCGATGGATGCGGGACGCGCAGGATCGTTCATTGTGGCGACAATTGGGGAGGCCTATGTCCAACAGTGGACGTGTATCGGCTGATATGATGATAATATTGCCGTCAATACCTCTTTCGTCTGTTCTGTGGTCAATACCGTCCCTTCAGTCATGAAATCTTGCAGACATTTTATTCTTCGTGGTGGTCTATCCCGAAAAACTGGAATAATGGTTCACCTCTGAGAGAGAGTCTTCTTCTCATTGGTGGAATATAGAAACTGGCGTTCCTCAAGGCCGCATTCTGTCTCCTCATTTATTTTATATTTTTATTAGTCTTGTTGTACCGCTAAGGGAGGGTCGATAAAGTGTCTAATGCTATCGGAAAGTTAAATAAGAACTTTATGACCATTTAAACCCGGTCTTATAGATTTGGTGTCAATATCAACACAAAAAAGCACAAACATCACAAACGCACAAGTAACTACGATTTTTTCATGTGTTGTCATGTTCCTTGAGAGTAGTTTACACCCAAGTTTGCAACCCTTAAAACCCTGTACTTCCCCCATAGTGCTCGAAAAACTGCAAAACTGGTTTTTCGAGCTCCATGGGAGTAGAGGAAAATAATACATTGGGTAATTTCACACAAGTTCATTGGTAAAAAGTGTCTAGGCATTAGTTTGCGTTTGTATTTAGAGAATTTTTTTTTTTTTTTTTTCTCTCCTCTTAAATCTGCAATCAGTATTGGACACTATGAGCAAATTTGGTGAGTGCGCTATGTATATTTAGAGAATAAATAAATAAATAAACATTGAACGACAGGATTTTTTTTTTCTTTTTATTTGAAAAAAAGACTGTGCCTGTGGCATAATAATAAAGGCTTTTGCTACGTGGATTGAAGAATTGAAAAAAAAAAAAACAACTTTTTTATTTTAGTGATTCGCTTCAAAAGTCGACTAAATCTATGTTTTACCAATGACAACACTATTTCACACAGCTGATGGAAGCGTTTCATACCAACGAAATAAAATAATCTTAAACATAAAGTTGCTGCCATCTTTGTTTCTCCTTAGCTGGATTAGAATATGTCATCCTGCTGTCAGTTGATATTTGATAATACATCACTTTGTTTTGGTTTTGGGGAAAAACATGATCGTACAACTACAAATACTTGGATAGGAAGTGTAAATATTGAAGTTTGGTCCTTTACCAATTAGAATAGACTTCTTACTACAGCAGCAATGGCTACTATGGTAAAGGAGAAACGTAGAGAAGTAAGTTAGATTTGTTCTCAAACCACAATCCTTTGTCTTTCAATTTGCGCAGCAAAACAATCTGAATGCATGGAATTTGATACTTGTTACTTGCTATCTGAGTGGTTGTATTTCTATAAGTATTATACTTATAATTATAGTTTTCCTATGACAATGAAATAACGAACACTACTCTAAAGTTTTCTGTCATCTTCCACGGAATTTTGACTGTGTGTTGATCGACGTCTGGTGTCTAGACTTGCGTTTTAGAAAACCCATGAACTCACCCTTAAATCCTACTAGTATATAAAACAAATTGGAGTGTCCTACTTTCTAGCAGTCATTCTGCAAATCTACTGTAGGTAACCAATAACCACCACCGGCTATTATTTGTTAACCAGACAACATGAGATTTAACTACTAACTAACAGTTTTAAGAGTTTAATAAACTGAAAATCTAAGTCAAAGTATTTAATAGGTGCTTTTTGAGATACAGCAGGTCTTATGGTTAATTTGTAGGAACTCAAAATACTACTTATTGAACAATATAATAATTTAAAATTGATATTACTTACAAAACAAAAATGTCAAAATTTAGATTACAATAAGAATACAATTAAATATTATTACAATAATTAAAAATACAATCAATTAGTCAAGTTTAGGCGGAAGGTAAGTTTGACTAAATAAAGTTTCTTAACAGTTTTGAATAGTAGGTTATAACTAAAAGACAAGAAACTGGGTGTTCATTTGTTCAACCCATAATTCTTTATGAACTATTCACTAGGGTTGGTTCTTTTATTATTTGAGTTCTTTCTGCCAAACATATATTGATATTTAATAAATTGAACATATTCTATTGTTTTACAGAAAAAGAAAACAAAAGAAAGAAGCAGTGCTTCTAGAGACCTTTCGCCAATAGCCATAGAGCCTCCAACTCTTGAGGAATTGGTTCACATCACTGAAACTACCAGTGGTACTGAAGCCTCAAATGATAAAACAGAATCAGATACTCAAGTGACTGAAGAAGCAGAAACCAGTAATATTAGTATAGAAATAATAGAAAATAAAGAAGAGGCTTATAGAGAACAAATTATAGAAACCTATGTAGTAAAGGGAGAAAGTATAGCACACTCTAGCCCTATAGTGGACCGTACTGAACATATCAATGTGACATTAGGGACAGTAGAAAGAACTGATCCATCAAATCTATCTACCAGAGAGGTCACATCCACAAGTTTTAAAGGAAGTTACAAAGAATTAAGTAATCAACTAGCAAGGATAGCAATACCAGATGAAGTTACCCAAATAGCAGAAGACAGAGAATATGAACTTATTCATCCTGATGCTTATTTAAACACATCGAAAGAATCACAAGAAACTCCATTTGAACATGTAGGAGAAGACATAATGCCATCAGCACCCTGCTTCGAGGAAGTACCGGAAACTTTGCAATATGAAGAAGTAGTTTTACAACATAAGCCTAAAGTGAAATGTATGGCACTAGAAGATGCAATAAAGCTATGTGGAGGGAAGGAGATGGAAGAAGTCAGGGCTATGAGTGAAAGAGAGGAGGAGATAGTGGAAGCAGGACCTATGAGTGGTCCAGAACATCCACTTGTTGATTTGTTGTCTACATTCAGGTCTGTATTGAGAAATATTTCTGCTAGTTATTTTATGATATTTCAAATCATATAACAATATCAAAAAGTATTAGGGTCAGCTTATACCGATATACAATGCAGCAACACTTTTTAAAATAATGTTACAATATGGAATAAAATGTTCCAATTAATTGGGATTTAATTCATTAAACCCCAAGCGAACGCCGGCGTTCGCTCACCTATTGTCTTTCTATTGTGTCTGTAATTTCCACGATTGAAAGGTTAAACTTTAGTACAGTAAAATGGGGTGAATAGAGACAAAACTTTAAAGGGTATTTTCTCGATATTTAAATATTTTTTGCAGCATTTAACTACATCAATTATTTAATGAATCGTTATTCTAAAAAATCGATGCTTTGTTAGAGGCCGATAATATAGTATCAAAGTGAAAAACCAAACCAAAGTTTTGTCTCTATTCACCCCTAAGTCTCTATTCACCCCGTTTTACGGTAAGTCCTGAATTCATCTGCCAGACCTTGGTCCATACTGGCCAAGAGTAACAGCATACGGAGTTCAATGGGAACAGTTGGAAGAGGTCTATTCCAATAGGCATATAGTCTAACCAGTACTAAAAAATCGGCTACTGTAAATTTTGGAAATAAATGGCTATTTTTTAAAATCCTGAATCCTAATGTCCTGGAAAACTAGATCTGGAGGTATTTGCTCTAAGAAAAAGACTGCATTATACCTCAAATATACTACATATCTTTTTTTCTATCCCTTGACAGTATTTTGATTTGATATATTGCCACACTTGTATTGGAACCATAAATATCATCATCAGCCTGTTCATGTTCCCACTGTTGGGACTCAGGCCTCCTCTCTAGCAGAGGGAATGGGCCGTAATTCACCACGCGGGCATAGTGCGGGTTGATGAATGTCCTGGTATGAAGGCTTGAAGGAACGGGGTGGGTTTTTTAGTCAGTAAGAGTCTGACGACACTATCTCCCGCTCCGCCCAAGAGCGGGGGTTGTCATTGGATAATTTTCCCCACCAAAAAAAAAACATGTCTTCGTTTTTTTTTGGTTTTAGGACATGCCGGTTTCCTCACGATGTTTTCCTTCACCGTTTTGAGAGCAGTGGTAATGAAATAAATTACACAAAGTTATGTGCCTGGCTTGGTTTGAACCCACGACCTACAACTCGTAAGTCGGGGTCATTACCACTCGGCCACCACTGCTCTTACTCTTACATTTAATATGTTACCGTAAACATAATAAATGGGTAAACCAGCATTAAATCACATTTTTATTTGTTTCCAGATCATCACTAATAGCTGTGGAACGCGAGCGAATACAACTGGCGTGTGGGTTTGCCGAAGAAGAGAAAAGACGAGGTAGTCTTTGGAAGATAGAGAAACGTCACATACACTTATCAGAGAAATGCCCGTGTGGACTTGATGTAACCTTGAAAGCGAGTTATGAATACGCAGAGTTGGTTAAGGAGAAGTTGCCTGTTGCTAAGTTGAGGCTGGAGAGTCTTCTGAGAGATGTACAGGATTCGTATTGTCATCATCAGCATGCCGCCCTGTTGGCGCATTGTCAGGTATTCTAAATTTTAAAAGTATTTTTTTTTAAGTTTTGAATATGGTTTTAAAAGCTTGGTATTGTTTTATAAGTAATACATAGATATACATATATGAAAGGGACAGTTTTGGACACTAACAATTGTTGTATTTCAAGTTGAAATTCCATCTTGCTGACAATAAATGTGAAAAAGTTTTAAAAATGTGGAAAAAGGAGTGTTTTTGGCTAGATGAGGTTGAAATTAGGCAAAACGAGATTTTTTTTAATTATGTAGTTGCTCCCATTGATCGAGAAAAGAATGCACGATTACTTAATCAGTTTCTATTTTCTTTTTTCCAGATAGAAGAGCTAATATCAGAAACGATACAAAGCAACAAAAACGTGATACGCGAAGCATTATCGCTAATCCTACAAGCGCTGCGACTCAGTGACAATGCGCCACAAGCGCTCGCCAGTGCGCTGCAGCGCTGGGCTGCAGCACTGTCAGCCGCACTCGTAGACAACCGGGACTTGCGGCAGCTGCTGTTTCTGCTACATCACCTGTTTAGGTAAGCAAACTTCAAAATTCAATTGTTTAAAACTAGCTGCTTCCAGAGGTTTCGCCCGCGTAAAAGTCGATATCTCCATACAAAATTCCAACCCCCGTTTTCTCCCTTAGGGGTGGAGTTTCGTAAAATCCGTTCTTAGCGGATGTCTACACCATATAAGGAACCTACCTACCAAATTTTAGGTTTGTAGGTGTTACAGTTTCTGAGGTTCGTGATTAATCAGCGAGTGGTATTTCGCTTTCATACATAGACACCGCTAAATTTTAATCGTTTTAATCCCGTGGAGGGTCGATCCGGTATATGAAACACTATCGATTTGTAAAGATAAAATTAAAAAATAAAGTACCTTTTTTTCAAAACTCGTATTAATTTACGCATGTACGAAATTAATTTCTTTAAGAAAACGTCAGCTGAGCGAGTTCAATGACCTGTAGGTAGTTTGTACGCAACGCCAACTATTAACAGAAAAAAAATACAAAACATCCGAATTGAGCACCTCCTCCTTTTTTAGAAGTCGGTTAAAAATTCTGTAATTTAAACTTTTCTGCTACGTCGACAACCTGCGCCCAAATCTGTACACTACTCTATCACTAAGTGACAATGCGCATGAAACGTTCGACAGCTTGCTACACCGTTGAGCCGCAGCGCTTTTCTTATGGTAAACATGTAGCCCGCCCATCTAATAGAAGTGTGTGGCGGTACACACTCAAAAACTTCCATATGCTTGTGTTTACCCTAACATCGGCACCTATAACCTTAAAACTACTACACTGACGCTGTTTGACGGCAGAAATAAATATTGTACTTTCCTGGACAAGCTCCTTTAACCTCTCGGGCACAAGTGTACCGAATTTGGTACAGTACCAGCTAAGTTAAACCTTATTTTTACGTAATAAGGTTTAAGTTAGCTGGTATAAGGTGTACCGTATTTGATACACTGGTGCCTGGAGGTTAAGAAGAGCTCAACAGTCAACTACAGCCACTGAAGTCTTTTTGGACTGTCAATTTACATAATTTTTCTCCCACTTTCCAGACAGACCCGCTCCGTGCAGTGGGCGGCGCAAGTGGTGCACGTTAACGTGGACGTCGCGTCCCCGTGGCGTGTCATCGCTCTGCTCTCGCTGTTGCTCGCGCGGCCCCGCACCGACACCGCGCTGGAGTGCACTGAGGGTAAGACTGTCATTTATTACCATGTTAAAAGAATCATACGTCGTCATCTTCATCATTTCAGACGATGAAAGACGTCCACTGTTGGAAGTAGGCCTCCCCCAAAGGGGGGTGGGGGTTTGCTGTAATCACCACGCTTGGCAGGCGGGTTGACGATCGCGGTGTGGTTGTTATAATACACAGAGAATGCTGCTGCCCATTCTCTGGCAAGTCCCTTAGTAGCCTTTTACGATATCCACGGAAAGAGATAGGATGGTGCCATTCTTTACGTCCGAGCACCATATGGACGAAAAGAATCATACGGACGTTTGAAACGCTAAAATCACTAAGTTTCATTGAGTAAACTTTACAAAATGTGATATAAAGTTAATAACTTTCAAGTGTCGATACGTAATTACTAAAATCACGCTTAGAATATGTCAAGGGTATGTACTCCCAATTTAATCATACAATCCCCTGTATGATTTTGTGAATTAGAAAATATTTCAAAAGTTACCAATTTATTTTTATACTGAAACGGTTTGCAACACTAGAAACACAAAGTCAAAGTCAAAGTCAAAGTCAAATCATTTATTTCAAATAGACCATTTACAGGCACTTTTGAATAGTCAAATGTCGGTCAGTCCAAGAAAAGTGAAGCTAAATTGCACGTTCCAAAGAGTAGGTCTCTATGGAGAAGAACGTGCAAGAAACTCCATGGACATTCTTTTAAATCATATTATGTGTTACATATAATGCTTGGTTACATATTACTTGTTGCTTCTATCATGTGAGCACAATGTCGATAATGAAATAAAAATGTAAAATAATTAAAAGATAGAAACTGAATTAAGCCACTGGCAGCTAAGAGATGACCAGTCCCATCTGACGGCACCCGTTCACGAGCATGACGCGTGCATCAGCCCCACTCAGCTCAACCATTTTGAAGGGAACTGAACGACCCAATAACACGTGCCACCAACAGCGAGACATTTGAGTGAGCATGACAAACTCTCAACTGCCATGCTCGTAATGTCAAAAAAAAATAGTTGTAACCTAATAAAAATGCTCCATGGTGCTTCACATTCACAAACTTGAAAAAAGTGCTTCTACATTATACAATGCAATTGTCTTTCAAATTAAAAAATAATAATATTAGTTTCCAACTAATCAACTAATTAGTACGCCCTAGTGGTAGTGGAGCTGGACCAGCATTGAGCCAAGCATTTTTATCTTGAATATAATCCTCCAACTTATAATATGCTTGCCTGCATAGTGTGCGTTTAATACAAGATTTAAATTTCGTTTCATTGAGTTCTAATATTTGGGGTGGTATTTTATTATAACATTTCAAACAGTACCCCATGAAAGAAGAGGCCACTTTAGCCAGTCTGAAACCTGGTTGAACTAATTGATCCCTATTTCTTGTAACATAATTATGTCTATCGCCTCTTTTGCTAAAAAGATGAAGATTTTTTCTAACATACATGATGTTTTCATAGATATATTGACAAGGTACCGTCATTATGTTAATATCTTTAAACAGTTCCCTTAAAGAATCGCACCGGCGGAGATTGTAAATAGCTCTGATGGCTCTTTTCTGTAATATAAAGATTGACTCGATGTCTGCAGCCCGTCCCCATAGTAAGATACCGTACGACATGACACTATGAAAATAACTAAAATAGACTAGTCTAGCGGTATCAACATCCGTAAATTGGCGGATTTTTCTAACAGCATATGCAGCCGAGCTAAGCCGTCCTGCAAGAGATGTTAAGTGAGGACCCCATTGTAGCCTAGAGTCAAGCGTAATCCCCAAGAAAACTGTTTTATCAACAAATTCTAGTTTCTCTTTGTTCAATACTATGTCGCAATCACTACTTATGACATTTGGTAAGGAAAATCTTATGCATTTAGTTTTTTTCCCATTTAGAACCAGATTATTAGCGATTACACAATCAACGATTAACAGGGCTAGCAACCCTACTCAAATTATTACGATAAACGTCAACGTCAATTTATTGTCAATATGACATTACAAACATTTTGTTTTTACTAGAACATTTTAGTTCTTTTTTTTTCTTAAAAAAGCCAAAATTAACTTGAATAGGCACAAAGAAGAACGGTCACGTCCCATATAAAAAAAACCCAGACCCGACAGAAAAGTGACATATCTCAGTTTTTTTGTTATTATTTATATAATCATATTATATAGTTTTTATATTCGAAATCAATGGCTAACACCAAAATATTGCCTTATGTTTTTGTTCAGGGTTTACACTAAAAAAATACAAAATGCCTACTTATCTACACAATTCGTAATGTATGTAACTAAATGACGATAAATAGTTATGGGATGTATCCAGGAGACCTGGAGATACAGCTGTATTATATAATTTTTGAACTCCGAGTACAACATTCAACTTAGGATTTTTTTTTTTAAGGTGGTTTAAAATCATCTAATGACATCTCTCGCCCTTGGGTGGAGCAGATGAAAGAGTGAGATAGCATGATTGGTTTCCGTCACCAAAAACCAGCTGAGCCGTAGTAGGTATGCACACAGTACGTGACCGTTTTTATACATACACACAAATAACTTCCTATACGAACATTATTATTATTTTTTTTAATACATCCCATAACTACTTATTTTTCTACGTCATTTAGTTACATATATTTACGAATTGTGTAGATACGTAGGCATTTTGTACTTTTTTAGTGTAAAGCCTGAACAAAAACATAAGGCAATATTTTGGTGTTAGCCATTGATTTCGAATATAAAAACTATATAATATGATTATATAAATAATAACAAAAAAACTGAGATATGTCACTTTTCTGTCGGGTCTGGGTTTTTTTTGCCTGTTCTTCTTTAACAATATTATGCCAAAATAATGATCTAGGTAGAGTCTGTCTAAAAAGTCAAACGACTTGGGTAATTATTAGGATTTAATGAAATCTGATTTAATCAACACTGGTTCAATAATCAAGGTTGATTAAGAGATATTGATCATTGTTTACTAACAGAAGAACCTTATAAAAAGTATCGAATATAAGTATTTTTTAGATGATTAAATATTATACAAAATTCCCAAGTCTGTTAACTTTTTAGACAGCCAATACCTCTCTTTTAGTGTAAAAAATTGTGCTAAATTGGCAACATTGGATGAATGCGGCGTTCGTCCTTTCTTTTATATCTCTTTGACTGACGCCGATCGATATTCGTTAAGGTGCGTTTACACGCTTGCCAAGCAGCGTCGGTAAGCGCCCACCATATCCAAGCGTGTAAACGGGATGCTTGTCGTCGATCTGGCTGGGGTAATGTCGGTTTTTGGACACTGATCGAAGGAAGCTTTAGTGTAGCTCGAGAGCTCGCACCGAATGGGCATGTTCACACTACGCTATATACGACCACGTATCGATCAAGAGTAACTAGTTGGGCAAACCATTAATGAAAAACTTTTTACAAAAATAATTTATCTAACTTGAATGTAAAAAAAAAACAAAAAGTGCAAAATAACTTCAATTTGGGAAGTCGAGGTCTTTTCATAATAGTTTTGTTTTGTTTTTTTGATATTTAAGTTATTTAGAACTTTTTACAGCAGTATACTCATTCATTAAAAATGAGAGAGGACAGGAAATTCCATAAATTAAATTAAAAAATTAATGAAAATTACAAAATGGCAATAACATACCGGCTGCTTACATCCGGCAATTTCGAACGTGCAGATATTGACGAAGAGATTTTCAATACTTTCACAAGAAAACCCGCTCTTATCAAACCGCTTACAGGCACGCAATAGGCTATTTTCCGCACTGGTGCAGAAAAGTGCTCGTGCTCCTCTCCTTAATTTTAAGAAAACTTACTGCTAATATACTTATTACAGTAAACAACATTTTATGCAGAAGAAGGCCAATTACATGTTTCCACTTATAAAATGTTATCGATAAATGTTGAATAAAAAATATCGATATTTTTACTCCAAGGCGTGGTTATCTAAAAGCACTATCACAATATTCAAAATTCAAAAAAAAAAAAAAATACATCAAAGTGTTTCAATTGAAGGAAATCCTGGATGTCTAAAATTACAGAAATTGTTGTTTATTTAAGTTTTAATCAAACCATTATTCGTCAGATATGGAACACTCGACGCAACACTCGGTCAATCTGCTTTTGTATCTGACACAGCTAAATTGACAGCTGAAGTAAGCTTTTCGAACGATACAGAGGAAACTAGATATGAGACTGGCCTAATGCTAGTGGTTAGTGACCCTGACTGTTATGCTGAAGGTTGTGAGTTCGATTCCCATCCAAGACAAATGTTTTTGTGATGAGCACGACCAGTTGTTCTATTTATAATATGTATTTAGAAATATAAAAGTATGTTTATCAGTTATCTCATCTTGTTTGACTGACCGACATTTTGACAATTCAAAAGTACCTGTAACTGCTCTATTTGAAATAAACGTTTCTGATTTCCAATTTCATACCACAAGCTCTGCTTAGTTTGGCACTAGATGGCGTTGTGTGAAAGGTGTGGAACATTATATTATATCAAATACACATTTTAAGGTTTGAGCTATACCAGGTAGCTCCGATTCTCACTGTCCTATGTATTTCTGGAATTTAAAACTGTTAATTACTATAGCGAGAAAGAGAGCGGGAGTGTGAACGCATGCGGTGAAACCAATGAAGCGGTTGGGAAAAAGCTCTCGTGACGAGAAATGCCGTTTTAAAATACATTGCGACGTACTGTGTTCTTAAAAAAATATCGCACATCGATTTTTAAAGTATCGACGATATATAAGTCTTTATTTATTTTAACGATTTGATATATCGATATTTTTGCCCAAGCCTACGACTTAAGAGTCCGTGCAAAATGTGTGGCGGCGTCGTTTGTTGACAACCTGACAAAGTGTTTGATTAGTGATGTGCATTGAGATATCAACCTTAATTACTTTACTTATTGTCCATATTTGATTGACGAATGGAAATTGCTCGCTCGGGGCGTCAATGCGTACGCCGATTTATTGAGTATTGACCTTCGCGACAGATGAGTATTGAGAACAAAGACTGGAATGTAGAGCCAGGCAAGGTGTTGAGAATAATAACAGTACAATCTTGCGCTGAATTTCTTGGCCTGTCTACGCAGTCTAATCACAATGAATTTCATTAAAAAAATATATCAGTTCTGTTATAGTAATAGGAGAGATCTCACGGAAATAATAAATAGGTACAGTAATCTATATTTGTTAATGTGCCCGCTTGGTCTGCCGCTTGGCCTGCCGTAAACCTACAGGAGTCTTACAAACCAGTGTTGTGTGGTTGAGAACACAGTGAGAGACAAGATCAAAATGTCAAATCAGTACTTTATACAGGGTTATTTGTAAAACACTAATAACCTCTCAGGACTATGTTAGGGACATCATAAACAATAATTTTTGTTCCATGACTTTTAAAAAATTATCACATTTTAGTTCATCAGACTTTCATACAAAAATAAAAATATTTACATTGGATGTTCAAAATATTACGAAGTCTATGCGAAGCAAGCGATAGTACAAAAGCGGAGGGTAGCTGAATATGAACTTGACCAATTTACGGGCAGCCCTCACTAGTCAGTCGGTTGACATGTTGCGCTTGCGTAGCGTCATACGTGTTCTTGTTGCGAAATTCGGCAGTGCGGATGTAATTATCTTTACATGATGGTGTATCAATATCCTAATGTCGAGTATGATAGAAACTGAAGAAATTAACAACAAACTATATTGTAGACTCATTGTGAAAAGAGGGGAAGAGGAAGACCTCAAACAATTGGGACTTTATGAAAGTATTGGGACTTTACGAATAAGACGTTCGAGATAAACATAAATAGCGTCGCATGTTTGGGAAAGCCGACCCCGCATAACGTTATAAAGGCGAGGCAGAAGAAGAAGAAGAAGATTGTGAATCTACAAGACTTGGTGTCAGACTGCTATGAAGAAGACTGCAGCCATGGGTTACTAAGGGTTTGTTGAAAACTCTCACAGGCTTAATGAGATTGTTATCTAGGATAATCATTTTGTATGAAATGCTACAGTCGTCCATGCCATTGTACAAGTTTGGTAGAAGACTACTGTAATTTTTTATAAAAAAAGAAACATAAAATGAAGCATTACTGTATGTGAAACATGCTGTAACTTGACAAGCCAGTTCCGAAGAATTAAGAGCTATAGCAAATTTGTTTCAGCCACATTATAAGGACAAGATTAACGTAAAATATTAGGGGGCAAGTTGCCGGACACTGGGCAACGTTGCATCGTCAAGTACATTGAGCGTTGCGCATTATTTTAAGGGACATAAAAATCTGTTTTTGAAGGTCCTAATTACAAAGCTGTTTTTACTAACACTAGCTTTAAAGCTGATAGCTGTGAATGTGGTTAACACTCACATCGCACATGAAGAACAAAAGCAACATGCACTAAAAACAAGACTAACCAAAATAGTGAAAAAAAAAAGTTAAATGGAAAAGATATTAGGCATATTATCTCTTGTGAAGTCTCAAAGGTTCGCTGGGAGAAAAGTTACCATTAACTTCGGGTCGCCTTTTTACATGAACTCTGCTGCCACTGTGTACTGTTTTGTGACTTAATAGTGTAAATAAATAAGAATTGTAAAACAGTTCTTTGGTATCCAAAGGAAATATATATGCGAATGTGAATAAGTTTATCATCTAATCCTGTAAGAAAAAGAATAGTGAAATACATCTTGAAAGCCAAAGTTAAGAAAATTGTACAGCCCTAATAGGAAACTTCAACCAAAATGAAAGAATAAATGATGTGACGGTTTTTAATTGTTTGTTATCTGAAATTTATTTTCATAGTCCAGACGCTTGTAACGTGCGTGTCACATGCATACATTTTTCATTAACTGCGTATTGATTTATTTAACTATTTATTATTTTAATAAAATATTCCTGGAGTTTCATTTATCGTAGAGATCTACGCTGTGGAACTAGCCTCATCTTTGTTTGACTGCCTGACCTTTACAATTCAAGTGCTTATAAATGGTTTAATTGAAATAAATAATTTGGTACGGAGCATGTTACTCAATTCCGTCTGATAGTTTGTCTGGTTGAAGTTAACTATAATAACTCCATTGTATATACCTACTGATTAAAATAAATGCAAAAACGCAGTACTTACCATTGTACTCAAAACTCATGATCTCGATTATGTTTTTTTCTGTGTCTACATACATGAAATAAAAAATAGTAAATTCAAATAGTAATTCTGTGCAATTTTGTTACGGTGTTTATTAAATGGTATTCCACCTGTATGATTTGTTTTATTATATCCCTTAAAATCCCCCTTTTATTATGCGCTGACCTTCACAGTGGAAAAAAAATGTATCGCTGTCTTCCTTGATCTTGCCGAGGCCTGTGATACTATGTTAAGGCAAACTTATCAAGCAAATAGAACATATTCTTATCAAAGGCTTTGAGTTACTTCGAATCCTACCTTACTGAAAGCAAACAGAAGAAGAGGTGTTGCCGGGGTGACTACCAAAGTTCTTTTGTGAAGGTGATATACAGGGTGCTTCAGGGCAGCGTCCTTGGTCCCGCTCTATTTGGTCTTATCCACTTCACGGCTTGTGGAAGAAACTAAGCGATCTGTCGCTGCCGAATGTACTACGTTCTATGGTCAGCCTGTATGGTCCTGTGATGCGATGATCTCCTTTTTTTTTTTTAATTGGGATAAACTAGTGCTTGACTGCGATCCCACCTGATGGTAAGTAGCGATGCAATCTTTGATGGTGAGGCCGGCGAAATGCACGCGTGCCGTTCACGACAGGATAGATATAGGATGCACAATCGCTAATTCTACAGTTTATTCAATTTTGACAGGATCGCTACGTACCCTAGTCACCTTGTCAGTTAAGTGATAGCGTTATAACTACACTTCTGGACACATCTATTGGCCCACCTTGTATTTTCAGTTTCGTTTGGTCCTAGCTAAAATTTTATATTAGGTCGAGCAAAAAGTTTTTATGCAGTTTTGAACCTGGCACATTCACAATTTCATTCAATAGTCTTTTTTTTGAATTTCGAACACAGAATTTAAAGAAACAAAAGACAATTTGGAGCCTGTTTGTTGATATCAAACAATCGAATACTAAGAAAACTTGGTTTTATTGGTTTACTTGGATTTAATTCTTGAAAAAGTGATTGATATCTCAAAAAGAAAAAGTGGTTTTGCAACAAACATTACTTATTCTTAACATTAAGGTGAGGTTCTATCAATAATCTATGGATACTTCACCTGAAGTCGCCGCCCAAGCTGTGGCACTTATTCAGGCCGGACACAGCCAAAGAAACGTGAGTGCTCAACTTAATTTAAGTCGATCTGCAGTCCGAAATGTTTATCGGAGGTACCTAGAGACTGGCGGCTTTGTTCGTCGCCAAGGAAGGCCACGATCTCGGGTCACAACTGAAAGGCAGGATCGATTCATCGTGACGACCAGCTTGAGAAATCGTCACCTTACCTCCATTGAGATACAAAACCAACTTTGCGACTTCCACGGAGTATCTGTGAGCGCTCGAACTGTTCGGAGAAGGTTAAAAGAACGCGATATGGTACCACACAAGCCAGCTAATGGGCCCAAACTAACGCGAGCCCACCGAACAGCGCGCCTTCATTTCGCACGCAGTCATTTAAATTGGACACAGCAAGATTGGAGCCGTGTACTCTTTTCTGATGAGTCTAAATTTGTGTTACATGGCAATGATGGAAGGAAGAAGGTCTACCGACGTAAGGGAGAGCGTTTCGCACAATGCTGCTTTGAAGAGAGGGTTGCTTATGGCGGTGGCTCATGGACTGTCTGGGGCGGTATATCCGCGAGCGGCAAAACTCAACTTGAGGTTGTTACAGGACCACGGCTGCCAACATTAAATGCTGAAAGGTACATTCGTGAGTGCTTAGAACCTCACGTGATACCATACGCGGACTATGTGGGCCCAAATTTCCTTTTTATGCATGATAATGCAAGAGCCCATGCGGCCGGCATCGTCAGGGAATATCTTCGGGATGTGAACATCACAGTTATGGACTGGCCAGCCAGAAGCCCAGATATGAACCCCATTGAGCACATGTGGGACGAGCTAAAAAGACGTGTTAGGGCTCGTCAGCCAGTTGCCCAGACGATGCAGGAGTTGAAAACTGCCATAGAAGAGGAATGGGAGATGATCCCTCAAAATTTCATAGAGCGGTTGATAAACTCTATGCCTAATCGTATGAGAGCTGTGGTAGATGCCCATGGAGGCAACACGCGTTATTAAATTAAACCTTTATTTGATAAAACATGTTTTTTATTCAAAAATCAATTGCCTTTAACAAGGCGCATATCCGACTTGTTAGGCGTAGCTCCATGTCGTATGGTATTCTGAATTCAAATTTAAAACAATACGATCGAAAAAGATGGTAAAATGTATCAGGTTTAAAACTGCATCAACATTTGTTCATATTTCGGTAGGGGTCATCGAAACCTAAACTCTAAGGTGGGCCAATAGATGTGTCCAGAAGTGTAATTAGATTATGTCTATGCAGACGCCGAGGAGGCATGGGAGGAGGTGGACAAGCACGGCGGTGGCGGCGCAGTGAGCGAAGGCACGCTCCGCGAGCGCGACCTACTGGCGCTGTTGTCAGCTTTCCCTCTGCGGGACCTGGTGGCACGCCTTGTACTGTTCACTCATTCTGTAAGTGTATATTGTTTTGAACATTTTTAAGGTCTAATTTTATTTTATTTTTAAATGATATAAACTAGTACTTGACAGCGATCCCATCTAATGGTAAGCAGTGATGCAATCGTTGATAGTGAATTGCACTAGTTTATTAAGATCCTATTCACTCTTAACGTTAAAGACACCTAAATTATAATCGGACGGGGACATTGCTACAGGCAATTTGTTCCAATCTTTCGATGTACGCGGTATAAAAGACGAGGCGAAACGCTTAACCGCTTACCGTATATATGTTAACAACGTAAGGGTGGATACTCGCCGTACGTCGGGGTGACCGATGGTAGAAAGGTGATGGCAGAATCAAGCTTCTATAGTTAGTAAGCTTTTACCAAAAAGGCCTATGCCTAGAGGTTATGATTTTTTGTTTCAGAAAACCAATATCCGAATCATATAAACTAGTGCGCCTCACCATCAACGATTGCATCTCTGCTTACCATCAGGTGGGATTGCAGTCAAGCACTAGTTTATATCAGATAAAAAATATATACACAAAATGCACTTGTAACTTAGCTTATATTCCTCATTCTCAGGACATCCGCCACGCCCGTCCTAACGAATGGGGCGACACAATAGGAGGGCGGGGCGTCGTGAAGGCTTGTTGTGGCGTGCGCGTGCTTCTGCACGTGTTGCAGGGCGCCACACGTGCGCACCCTGGGTATGTGAGGCTGCATCACACGCTGCGGGAGCTAGCGGCGAGGGCGTTGCACGCTCTCGCTTGCTTGCATCTTACTTCTAGGTACGTAATCTTATCTGTATTATATAAAGACGTGCTGCAGCGTGCATGCTGTTGTTTGCAAGGCCGACCCCGTTTGTGTTTAAAAAAAAAGGCAATTCTACTTATACCACTTTAATCACCACAGACACAGATACATGAATTTATCATTTAATTTTGGCAATGTCTTTCTTAAGTGCTCCCTTTATTTAGGCACAATAGGTTACGCGGCGGCGTCCAGAATCTAACTTACTAAGTAATGCATATTATTTCCATGCAACAATAGCATGTTTGTAATGGAAAAATACATTGATTAATAGTAAAAGCTTCTAATAAGGGTTATAACAATGCGTACCCCGACTATGTGAGGCTGCATCATCAGCAGTGAGGGCGATGCACGCTTTCGCTTGTTTGCATGTTACTTCTGACGTTACCATAGACGTTGGATTTGGTTTACGCAATGTTTGGGTAGAAATCCGCCAGACACCACACCCATCAGATCAGAAGATCCCCCCATTCTAATAGCGTATGTGGAACTTTACCTGTTGATTATTTTAGTTGTTGATTTTTTTTAGTAGTGTTTCTTTGACGCTTCTGCTTCGACCTTCAATTTCGGTTCCGATTCCGGTTCTGATTCCGGTTCTGATTCCGGTTCTGATTCTAGTTTTGGTTCCAATTCGTAATCTGATTTCGATTCCAGTTCCGATTTCAAATTCAATTCCGGTTCTAATTATGATTCCGATACCTTTTTTCGATTCCGGTTCCGATTCCAGTTCCAATTCTGATACAGATTCCGATTCCAGTTCCGATTCTGGTTTTGATTCCGATTTCGCTGAACCAAATTTAAAAACACCACTTTCGAATTCGGTTCCGATATAACTAACCACTTCTATAACACACTTCATTTAATGCACTTATTTCTTTCAATGCCCAGACCATTCTACGCCAAAGAGCTGGAAGAGAAGATATCGGCTGAACTGGAAGCGTCGTTCTCGGCCGGGTTCAACCTGTTCGAGGCGCAGGAGCTAGACGCACTGCCAGCGACGCTGCTCGCCGACAACACTGCTAAGGACTACTGCATATCTATCATTATTGGCCTGCATGGTAATTTGTGATTGATTTTCTCTTCGGAACCCATCGAAGTCCTTAATCTAAAAATATATTACATCAAAGTCTACATGGAATGTATAAATCATCACGGAGTGGGCGGCCGCGTACCGGAAGACGCAGCGTTGGAAAGCCTCCTACAACGTGGACCGATGGTTGCGGGATTCCGATAGATGCGGGACGCACAGGATCGTTTATTATGGCGACGCTTGGGGGAGGCCTATGTCCAACAGTGGACGTCTATCGGCTGAAATGATGATGACTACAACAAAAAGGCACAAGTTTGTAATAATGTGTGTGTGTATCATTATTACTTCTTCACGCTCGAACGGCTGTACGGATTTGGATGAAACTGGTCACATAATTAGAGCATTTCCTCATTTTTTATTCCGGGGGCACGTGCCCTTGGGATTATTTTCGACTTTCAGTCGAGCAAAGCCGCTGCCAGAACCTAGACTAGCAATAAGCAAGAAGTAAAGGTTTTGTATTTTTCTGGAAGTGCAGATCCAACTATGAAATTTTTTTACGTGGCAGAAAGTTAGTCTTAAGCTACATTTTTATCCCGCAATTTAGTACTTCCTACCTTTACGCAGTGGTCCCCATATAAAGGTAACAATCTTGGATCTTTTCAATTGTTTTCTTAGGATTTTCCAGAAAAAAATTTAAACCTTGTCTGTCAAGATCCTTTTTCTATTTTTTTATAAATAACTAGCATTTACCCGCAGCTTCGCCCGCGTACTTATTGTGTAACATAGGTTATATTTTATGTGCAAAAAATATAGCCTATGTCACTCAGGAATAAAGCAGCTTTCTATCGGTGAAAAAAAAATTAGCAATCGGACCAGTAATTTCAGAGATTACTCGTACAAAAAAAAACCTGTTTATTATGTTAGTGTAAGATTTCAAGTGTTTATTTTCCCCAACAGATACGTCGCCAAAACAACTAGAGCTGCTCTCGATCGAGTTGCCGGCGCTGTCCTGTGACGTGCGCATACGCATCATATCGCAGGCTGCCATTGATCGATCGCAAGATCACGAGTTAGCCAGAATTGTACTAGAATTCTTGCTACAGGTAAAAATATACCTTAGTTAACTTGTAATTAAGATAAACACAGTTTTATCTATTTAATTACTATATATTTATGATGATAATTAAGTTTTTTTTTTTACTATCTAAAAACTGTAAATATTTAGAAAATAAATAATAATTGACATTACTACATGAAAAGTCAGAAAAGTACAAAGTCACGAAACGGCTCGTAATTCTCTGTTCAACTGTCAAAGAAGTTAGTGCGGGGACGATGAGACGTGGCGATAATTGGGATGCGCTCATTCATCGACTTTTTGACCACACCCGTGTATATCGGACGGGAAGACCGCAGTAGGTAAATTGTTCCAGTGTTTCGACGTAGTATAAACGACGTAGTACGAAGTATAAACGACGAGGCACAACACTTAGTCCGGACCGTGGAGGTTTCGACAACGTAAGGGTGGAAACTCGTCGTACGTCGGGTTGTCCGATGGTAGAAATGAGATAACGGAATCCAGTCATACAATTCCTGCGCACACTCCAAAATGCATCCTGTAAAACACCATTATTATTTTATGTTATTATTTTATATATATACAGGGTTATTTGTAAAACACTAGCAACCTCTTAGGTGCTAGTTAAGAACATCATAAACAACAACTTTTGTTCTATGACTTTTAAAAATGTATCATATTTTGGTCCATTAGATTTTCATACAAAAATAAAAATATTTAAATTGAACGTTCTAAATATTACGAAGTCTATGAGAAGCAAGCGATAATACAATAGCGGAGGGTAGCCGAACATGAACTTGACCTATTTACGGGCGACCCTCACTAGTCGGTTAGTAGTAAAGCTCTAAAGCTTTTTCATGAATCACTCTGACTATAAGTAAAAACTAAATAAAAACTCCTTCAGGAGTTTTTGAGTTTATTGCGTTCATACAGACAGACAGACGCGGTGGGGGATTTTATTTTAATGTATGTAAGGACTAGCGGTCCTAACTGTCAAATGTTTTTCAGACGGGACTCAAACGCAAGTCGATAACCTGCAGAGGCATGTGCGACGTGGCAGCGCGGGAGTGTCTCGGACGAGTGTTAGCCGCACACGCCTACTTACACACCACAGCGTTGCACATACTGGCTGATTTGAATATAGGTAAGTTTACTATATTATTTGCTAAAACAGAAGACGTCCTTCTGTCACACATATTATATAGAGATTTCTTCAGAAATAAGCATCACCTATGTACCTATTTTTTCGGTTTCCGTCCTCTTTTCTTTTATAAGTTAAGTGTGTACATGAACTGTTAAATAAATAAATAAATATAAATCGTAAAAAAGGGGTCTTCTTCTCGTGTCGATTTGACTCAAATTTTGTCCGAAAGTTGGGGGTGCATTAAAGGAGCCTCTCCGAGCGGCGTTAAAAACATCGTAACACGATTCTAAACGCCCGGCGCACCCTGGGCAGCTAGCACTCGGTAACACAGAGTCTAGCTGACAAATCCTTTCACCACGATGACTCAAACCTAAAAAAACCGGCCAAGTGCGAGTCGGACTCGCCCATGAAGGGTTCCGTAGCAGCAAGTAACATAATATAAAAGTTCTTGTAGTTTGTTGTAACTTTGATCGATGTTTTAATAAAAGTGTATTTTTTTCGATTTATGACGCATTAAAAAAAAACTACTTACTAGATCTCGTTCAAACCAATTTTCGTTGGCAGTTTACATCATATATTTTTTTTAGTTTTATCATACTCTTATTTTAGAAGTTAGAGGGGGGGACACACACATTTTACCACTTTGGAAGTGTCTCTCGCGCAAACTATTCAGTTTAGAAAAAAATGATGTTAGAAACGTCGGTATCATTTTTGAAGACCTATCCATAGATACCCCACACGTATGGGTTTGATGAAAAAAAATTTTTTGAGTTTCAGTTCTAAGTATGGGGACCCCCAAAATTTATTGCTTTTTTTTCTATTTTTGCGTGAAAATCTTAATACGGTTCACAGAATACATCTACTTACAAAGTTTTAACAGTATAGCTCTTATAGTTTCGGAAAAAAGTGGCTGTGACATACGGACGGACAGACGGACAGACAGACAGACAGACAGACAGACATGACGAATCTATAAGGGTTCCGTTTTTTGCCATTTGGCTACGGAACCCTAAAAAGGGCTAAAGTCTTACAGATAAATTAAAGTAGTAAGAATAGAGCTGTCGCGTTCAGCACGCGGTAAGCGTTTAGATAGGAATTTTTAAATGAAGAAAGATGGTTTATTAGTAACGAGATCCTATAACATCGCGCGGGGGCACAACATATTCGTGCGCCATTTTGGCGGGTGGTCGGAGATTGGGAGCGAAATGAACTGTCAGTACCGAGTATTCGTTCTCTTAGTAATGCTACGTATTGCTGTCTTTCTTAGCCGTGGTATGGCTCATGACCAGATTTCAAGGGGCTCGCTATTATTTATTTTCATTATAAAAGCACAATACAATTTATTTATTTTTGTTTTAAGTAATAAAACTGATGCTAATGACAGCTAGGAACAGTTTGAATGTCATAAAGAAAGATATGTTTTTTTACGGTTTTCTGTGCAATTTTCCAATTTTCTCTTCATAAGAACCTTCCTGAAACTTCAGCGAATAGTTTAAAAAAACTTACGATAAATATATGGGAAAGTTGACCTAGTAAATGACCAGGTTTTTCTAGGTCTTTATTAGTAAGTGCTCTTAGTCTATAAAAGACTTTGTTATTAACACAGTAGACCTCTATAGTCTTGATGAATAAATTATTATTATTATACCATAACAATACCTTTCAGTGGAATCCCTAGACCCGACTTCTGTGAAGACGCTGAACGTAGACAAATGGCGTCCGAGCTGCATGGAGGTACACGCGCTGCTGGACGACTGGGCGCGCCGCTGTCAACCGTTCTTGCAGCATTTGTTACTGGAGCTTGATTATACGCCTTACGTGTAAGTTATTACGTCATCATTGTTGCTTTGTTCTGCATCTTCTGTGAACCCGACTAGCAAAGTAATCTATAGAGAAAGATTATAAATCGGTCACTACTAATAATGTTCATATAAAGGCATTGCGGTAGACTGTTTATTTTTTAATAGCTTTTGCCAAGCCTTTCCATACTCAAGTGCATTAGTTTTAATATCTCGGTTATAGTTCGCTACAAGAATGACCTATAAAACATTTATAGGACACTCCAATAACTGCACCTAAATCCAGTTTTGTAGCATCATACAAGTTTCTTATAAGTAAAAATAAAAGTAGTCTTGAGATAGTTTTAAGTACTAATTTTGCTAGTTGGGAATTCACTGAATGTTCACAAATGGTAGACAAGACTCGTGGCTATTTTGTATTTATATTTGTATATCGGGCTTTTTTTTTTTTATATGGTGGTAAAAAATCATGCATTGACATCCCCTGCCCTTGGGTGGAGCGGGAGATAGTGTCAGACTCTTACTGACTAAAAGACCCACCCCGTTCCTTCTAGCCCTCATACCGGGGCTCGAGCGCCCTTTCGGATAACCCTGGCCCCAGTAGGCTTCGACCCGGCTGGGTCCCTGCTGTTGCTGACAACTCCTTGAGGCGCGCGGGAACAGTGCGCGCCGTCGACGCCTTGGGCTTGGTCCGGACAGTTACCGGACGGCCGGACAGCGAGCTACCCATTGCTCACTGTCCGCAAGCCCGCGCCTACGGTGGCCGGAAATCGGGATCAGAATCCCGGCGGCGGCGGCGGCGGCGATAACGCCGTTGCCTGATGCGTTCGGCCTCCTCCTTTGCGAGCATTACTGCTTCGCAGAAGTCGGCGACCGCCTGCCACTCCTCCTCGCTCCGGACCATGGCCTCAACCAAGGCCCGGCGCAAGAGGTCTCCGCCGCCGATCGCCCCCACGAGGGCACGGCGATGCTCCGCCCAAGCAGGGCACACCTCGACTGTGTGCTCCACCGTGTCCTCCGGGCATTCCACACAGTGGCGACACCCGGGCGTCACTTCCGCACGAATCCGGTGCAGGAAACTCCCGAACGAACCATGTCCGGTAAGGACCTGCGTCATGCGGAAGGTAAGGACGCCGTGAGGTCTTTCCAGCCACGCCTCAAAGAGGGGACTTACCGCCACGATTGTGGCGTGCCCAGCACTGGGTTGCGATAGTCGTTGACGCCATTTCACCATGAGATCCCGCCGGAGCTCTGTCCGCCATGCCGCGGCAGCGGACTTTCACCCCGGCGTTGCATTTCCACGCGCATATCGTGCATGTGTGCAAGGACTGTTGCCTCCAGATCCCACGGTGGTAGGCCAGCCAGAAGGCTCGCCGCTTCGCGGGAGACCGTGCAGTAGCGGATTTCATAACGCGTATGGGATTGTCCCGCATGCAGACAATTTCACGCAGCGTGAGACACGCTAGCCCACGATCTAGTTTTCTGTAGACTGCTGTGCTTTGTGGTTTTGTACAATGGACGACAAACGCGCGGGGCTGCTGTCCGGGATCACGCCCCGCATCTCGCGTGCGTATTCCACGCATTACAATAAATACTTATATAAAAAGGACATTCGCGGGGATTACGCGTGCAAGTAAGCTGTAATTAAAAACACCTTAAAGTGCGTCCCTTGCCTACGAGTGGGACTAATGTTTCATTCGATTCACCCCAGCCCCTTAAGGAAGGCAAGCAGCGCCTTGGTGTTACTGACCATTTCACGGAGGATACCTGGGTTTCCGAAGTACTTTGCCCTGCATCCAGCGACCACTGGGTAGCTTAGACTTGTGACTATACGTATACAGTACACACTGCTGGACGATAGTGCGCGCCGTACTTGCGACTTAAACCACACAGACGCCTTAAACTTTGGTTTGACCTGACAAATAAATTTCCAAATTTGATACTCTAAAATATTTTGCTGGAAGTTGGTAATTTTAGCCAATGACAAATCACATCAAGTACACGACTTGTATTGTATTACTAGTGACATTTTATTTTCTCCTTAGCGGTCTACCTCTAGATGTCCAGCTAACAATTGGCAGCTGGCTCTGTTCCTGGGTGCTCTCACTCACCACTTCCACGCCTGAGTGGTGCTGGAGCGTTCTCCGTCGCCTGAGAGTACATCGGACGTGTTGGAACATGCCTTGCGATGCACCGGCCCCGGATTGTGAACCAACAGACCTTTTTGGTATGGCGTATGCGCTGATGGCGACGTCGTATGGGCATTGTATACCGGTGGTGAGTTTTGAGTTTTTTTTTCCTTAAGAGTTTAAACAGATGGATCGCATTTCAACTGCAATTCAATCGCAAATTGCAGTTTAAGTGCAGTTTGAATGCAGTTGACACGACTGCAATAGAACTGCAAACCAAACGTGCAGTCCTGTGAACTGCACACCGACTGCATCCGAACTGCACCATGCGCGGGAGGGCGGAGCGTGCGGGCGGGTGGGTATGGTGCAGTTCGGATGCAGTCGGTGTGCAGTTCACACGACTGCAATCGGACTGCACGTTTGGATTGCAGTTCTATTGCAGTCGTGTTTGCTGTTCTATTGCAGTCGTGTCAACTGCATTCAAACTGCAATTTGTGGTTGGATTGCAGTTAAAATGGGGTCCGTCTGTTTAGACCTTATTCACAGGGGTTTCGAGCTAGGTCGCAATCGTGGCAAAAGAAAAATATTTCTGTCCTTACTTTTTAGAGTAACTAATCCAATCCAGTCGAATCGCTGACCCCATCATCGTCCCTCGAAATAGGATTCCGTGCCCAATAGGTAACCAGCGGAACACTATTATGCCCCTCGCTGTCCGTCTGTCTGTCTGTTTGTCAGCGATCTGTCTCTTATGAACCGTATTAAGTCAATAGTAGCAATTTCCACAGAGTGCGTATTTCTATTGCGCTATAACATCAAATAACCAAAATTGAACATTTAGCTTTTGCCTTTTTTCATATGCGAGTCAAACTCGCTTTCATCCGGTTTTTATTCAAACGTCTTATAAATGATTAACTTCTGCCAGCGGCTTGCGTGAAATTAGGTTTCTCCATACAAACTTTAGAACCATGTTTCATCTACTTAGGGGGCTGTATTTTGAAAAAAAATTTTTTAGAGCATACCTTCGCCATTGTGCAAACTTCACGCTCCTAACCCCAGCAGTTTCGGATGTGTGTTGATATGTCAGTTTCTCTTTTTATATATTATAGATAACTTATAATAACAGTTGTAGTTGTTATAACATTTTGAAGTAAATGCCCCCTTGTTCTTGAATCCAGATATGTTCTGAAGGAGTGTCGGCACTGTGCAAGCTGGCTGCCGCGCGGCCGCGGGACGCAGTGCAGTGCCTTGCAGGAGTCATGCTCGTCATGGCGCACTCACCCGAGTCCGTGGCGTATACTCCCAAGTAAGTAGACAATCTCCACAGATGGGGGTTCCTAGACGGTTACGACCTTCAGTGTTTGTGTGGTGTCTCTCCACAGACCATGTCCCACTTACCATCCTGCATCACGTGCCCTGTAACCTGTTCACGTAGGGATCTAATGACAGCATCAGTGAACGGCGTTGCCGTGGCCGAATATTGGGCCAGGCATGGCGTTTAAAAAGTTTTGCCATCGACATACTAAGAAGAAGAGTAGCACTATCATATACTATCTATTATAAGACGCTTTTGACATGTACACCAAGTGAATGCTTAATGTGAACTTTGGTGACAGATTCACAGAGCTATTCACAAGCCTGCTGAGTGCAGGCCCCACCCTGGTGCAGCGCGCACTGGGTCGCGGCGGCGCGGCTGGCTCCGAGCTGCTACTCCGTCTGATTCTAGCGCAGTTGTCCGATGAGTGAGTATTTATTACATCTTTTCAGTGTAATCACTGCACACCATTTGTAAAAACTAGTATCGTTCCGCACTATTAATTATTTTTTTTAATATAGATACACGTTTGAAATGATATTTACGCTCTTAAATGTGATTTGAACATTATTCTTTAGATGATGGAGTCTACTTTTTATTGTTTTGATACTGTATTGAATGTTTTTGTCGCAATTCTGAGCAAACGAGATTTAACAATTTTAAATAAATATATTTCTCTCGCCAAGACACCGTTTTCTATCGCGGCCGTACGGGCGTCTTGGCTTTTGATGTCAAATATGTCGGACTTTTTTTTTTTCAAAATAGGAACTTTGAAGCTTTATAATTTCGTTGTTGTTGAAGATATTGTTTTTCTTGTATTTGTTTAAATAAAAAGTATTTAATTTAGCAAATAAAAAAAATACGTACTTATTTTATATTGTGTGTATGATAATAGGGTTTTTTTTCTGTTTAGGTGGGAAATCATCCAATGACATCTTCTGCTCTGAGGCGGGGTGGGAAGGCGTGTCATAGTTTTACTGATTAAAACCCACTCCTGTTCTCTCTCGGGGTTCTCTTTCGCAACACCCATGATGATAGTGGGGTAGTTTCATGTTTAATATGCATAGTTTTCAATGGTGTGCAGTACCGGCGCGGTGGGAGCCGCCGGCGTGCTGAGCGCGTGGCTGCACTCGTGCTGGCGCGCGCAGCTGCCCGCCGCCGCGTGCGCGCTGGTGGACGCGGCCGCCTGCGCTACAAGACTGTGGCCGCACCTGGATGCCTACGCTAATGCGCTGCTTCAGGTACGCAATACAACAACTGTAAATACATACTAATAGTCGGCAGTTGACGGCACGGTTGGTACAGTAGTTGAGCGATTGGCTGCTGAACTGCGAATCGCGAATTCGATTCCCACACGGAATAAAGTATTCCTATGGTCTACATATAGCTCTTACATGTTTGTGAACGCACCTACGATACAAGAGTAATTACTAGTGTGGGGTAAAAGTTTTTAAAAGGATTGAAATACAAGTTATAATATTGTGCATCTCAAATAAAACGAATTCATTTGATTTTTTATTTATTTATGACTCTCGATTTATCTATAGCTAGTACAGAAGTCAATCTACATTCAATCTACATATAAAGCGCGCTAGAGCATCGCACACATAGACACCGCTCACGGACACGATATCTCGGTTCAATTTAGCTCATTGCGCTTGACACACGCGCCTGTGAACGTTTTATGGAGCAAAAACAAATACAACTGTTTAGTGAACGGTGTTTTAAATTCAACACTATTGCTGAATTATCATTTTAAAGCTACCAGTTTTAAGACATAATAATTATAATAGGTAAGTACACTAGCTTCTGACGTTTTATAAGTGCCCATGTAGGCCTATGTGAAATAAAAAACTTTTGACTTTGACTTTGACTTATTTGCTTGTAAGTACTTTAAGTGTTTGTTTAACGTAACACAGAACAGTTAGGTAGGTAGATAAGTATATGGCTTTGTGGCCATGTAATATTTTTACAATTTATATTATGTACTTATCACCGCGCCCGAGCGCGCTCGGACAGAGCGGCGCCGACCGTAGCGCTATTACTGAGCGTAGGTATGAAAAGTGAAGTAAATGATAAATGATCTTTATTTTGCAAGTAGGTTTTTATAAAAACACTTTTACACGTCAATTTTTTTTTTTTCGTCAATTAATGCTAGATGACGCCGGTGTTTTTTAGCTGACTACCCTCACAAGGAACACCGAAACAAACTCAGGGTGTGTTTGTTTCGGTGTTTGTACGTGTAAGTGTGTGTACATACATGAGATTGGTCACTTGGGGGCCTATGTTCAGCAGTGTACGTCTTTCGGCTATAATAATGATAAATATTTATCCCACAACCTTTTGTATAGGAAGAAAACGCAAAGGATCACTTAAACAACGCGGTCCGCAACGCTGGCGCGGCACCTCTGCTGTGCGAGTGCTTGCTGCGCGCGTGCCACGCCGCCAGGGAAGCGACCACGCACCTGTACCCGCGCTTACTGAGCGCGTTACATCAACAACGAGTCGCGAGACAGAAAATACACGTCGATAATGCGTTGCAGGTAAAAAATATACACATTTGTGAATGAAATACTAACATTATTTGCCTTGACTGTATAAACAAAAGTTTTTGTTTATGATGTTAATAACACAGTGTTGTGAGGTTGCCAGTGTTTTGCAAATAACCATGTACATATATCCCTTTCTCATCTTTTTATTTTTATTTGCTACTAGCTGTTATTCGCGACTTCGTTCATGTGGAGTTTAAGAACAATACTCCCCTTTTTAGAGCAATTGTGTAATTTTTTATTCATTTTGAAGATTTCTGGGCCGAGCAACGAGCCCAATAGATATAATTTAAGGCGGTTTTATAATTTCGCGGAGAACTCTAATAATCGATGCAGGGCTTTTGAATTTAAGATCCATGTGGCGTCACTTTCAATAAAATATTTTTTATTCGTTTTTGCAGAAAATAGGTGCCAAAATAACTTCCGAAGAGCTAGTAATATACCGGGCCGCGACTGCAGCTCTGGCGGCTCCTATGAACCATCCATCACATCTAACGCTGTGGAGGTTGCTCATGCATCTTTATTTACAAATACCACCGGATTGCGGGTAAGTTTTAGCAAAATGTAGATCGCAGTCAGATCATTTCTGCCTGATCACTTAAAAAAAATACGGCTTGAATCCTGCGGCTCGGTGCCAAATCAAACCCTTTGAAGTTTTCGTTTCGAGTGCGAGCCGCGAGTAAAAATGAACTTAGCGGTGGTCAGGCGGAAGTGTCTTTGATGGTACATGTGAAAGCTTATTATTAGTGATTTTCCCTACCTGTGTAAAAAGATATGTTCATTAATAGTTTAAGTCGTAGTAAGTTTAAAAAAAAAAAATCATTATGAATTTTATTTTAAAATATTTTATTTTTAAATAGGGCTCTTATGAGCCGTCAGAAGCTAGTGCAGGTTTCAATTTGGTCTTTTCGTTTGGAGAACAACTGACAAGAAGTTCCACTACTCCTAAAAAAATTAAATGATTGATTTTTTAAATGTAAATCAGCCAACATAATACAATACAAGTACAATAAGAAAAACGTAGCTCGCAATTGAATGTGATTTATAATCTGCGGAGTCCACTTACATATAAAAAACTTAACGTTGTCAATATTTCGGATTATGTTAGGCTAATAAATCAGATCATCATCATCATAATCATATCAGCCGAAAGACGTCCACTGTTGGACATCTCTTCTCTCCCCCAAGCGGCGCCACAACGTCCTGTCCTGCGTGTCACGCATCCATCGGATTCTCACGACCTTTACCAGGTCATTGGTCCACCTTGTTAAAAGATAAAGATATTTTATTTGCTTAAAACATGGTATAAAAGGTGTTATTGAAAATAGATCGATCAAACATGTTTTGCTTAAAACTAAAGCGTGCAAACTTATTCACTAAAAACCCAACCAACCACACACCAACCAGACGCAGTGTTGGAGGCCTTCCAACGCTGCGTCTTCCGGTACTGGATATAAATCAGATATACGACAGTTAATCGAGGTAGGTTAAACCAATGGAATAATAGCCTATTCTTTTTAGGTCAGTACCAGCAATAGGCCCGCTCTTCTTCAGCGGCCTAATAAAATCCCGCACACTAACCCAAATCAAACGAAGACTGCTAGAAACGATCACATACCACCACAACGAAGGCGAAACACTAAAAAGTGAACACAAATCTATCGATACTAGTGTCGTACCATCGAATATACGAGTAGAGAGAGCTACCCCAGTGAGGGCGGACGACGGTTTCTTACCGGCGTTGTCGATAGTCGACTTGACGGGGCAGTCGAGTGGGGGCAGCGATAATGAGGACAGTGCCGATGATAGTCGAAGTGAGAAGGAGTCGAGCCCGAACCGTGACGCGGTGGAGACCAAGAAGAATTTGTTTCATTTGATAGCGTATCATGCTGCTGCTGAAAAGTAAGTCCGATTCTTTTAATTTTATTCCTATCTAATATGTTAGTTTGTAAGTTTTATGGTTAATTAGAAATGATACTAGTTCATCTATATACTTGGACTCTTCTTATGGGTGATACTATCAACCATGCCAGTTTTTCACTATGGGATATATATATATATATATATATATATAAATATATTACATCTTGAGCTATAAATGGTGTAAGGGACAGCCCTCCACAAACTTTAAGGGCTTGCTCAGTAGACGAAACTGAACAACCCACCATAAAAAAAAAAAAAATGAAAGGAAATTTTCCTTTCCTGAAAATTTTTTTTATGGTGGGTTGTTCAGTTTCGTCTACTGAGCAAGCCCTTAAAGTTTGTGGAGGGCTGTCCCTTACACCTTGTATACTACATCCCGCGATTGCTGTTCACACTGTAAGATATATATTTTCCAATAGTCCAGCTTCTGTCATCACGTTCTTTAACGAAACGGTTGAATTCTGCAATGGAAAGTTCATCGGACGACGACGATGCTTTACGCGATTTATACATGTAAATCGCGTAATGGTAGAGAATTTAAAAATTTCCAACTCCAGTGCGAAGCTAAAGCGGCTCGCTAGTATACTAACTAAAATTAGCAATATTTATATTTTCAGATTGCTCAACGAGTATCTAAGTTGGTTGGAACAAGGCGAAAAAGTGCGCATAGCACCACATTTTGCAGATATTGCAAGATATATCCCAGAACATGTAAGTGTTACGTATTACTTCAGTTGTTTAGGAAAACAACATGTCTAACAACAGAAAATAGATCAACACATTTGAAGGCATGTGACGCCACAGGAGACGCCCTGTGTATCGAAAATCGCAGAATAATTCCAGGCAACCGCCGGCGCGGGTTTGCGGACGGCAAGCAATGGGTATCTTGCCGTCTGTTATGGACCAGAGGCCCTACTACGAGCTCGCAACGCGATTCTTTTGACGACCTAAAGTCCATCCCACACACATGCAACACATACACAACATACATGCACCCATGCGCATGAATGTTACTGACAGCTCCATCCCTCTTTTCCGTTTGCACACTTGACACTTAACATGTTATGGTGCGGCCCCAGGCTCAGCTCGTGTTCCACGCGCGCCTCAGTGCGCTACAAGTATGACATAAATACTATTTCCAGGCTCTGGAAGCGGCTTGGAAACGAGCCGTGTCCCGTCCGCCGCCGTCATTGGATCTGGACAGCTTCCCCTCTGTGACGGTACAGCCGCCGCCTGACAACACTCCACCGCCGACACCCTTCCACGTCGCTGTCAACACTATACTGAAGATTAAGGATCGCTCGCACAGAAGGTATGTGGACATCCATATTGATCCTTCGATCTTCCTACCCTTGTCCCGTGTAACTTGGAGTCGGCGCAACACGTTTTTCCTTCCATTATGTTCCGACACCCGTCACGCTATCACTAACTCCCTTTTCTTCCATATCACTTCTCACACAATCCAACCGTACTAATCCTTATATCTACACTAATACTAATTTGTTTCTTTTTTTGTTTATTTTTTGTTTGTACTGGTCCAATTGCTAAAATTTATTCACCGATAGAAAGCTGTTTTATTCCTTAGTGATATAGGCTATATTTTACGAACGCGGCGAAGCCGCGGTTTAAAGCTGGTGTATTATAAAAAAAGTCCCCCACCGCATCTGTCTGTCTGTTCACAATAAATTCAGAAACTATCGAACAGATTTTCATGCGGTTTTCTCCAATAGACAGACTGATTCATGAGAAAGGTTTAGATGTTATAATACATACGCCCTCTCACTCATCCTAGAGCGTGAGAAATCACTTGATGATTACCCAACTCAAAAAAAAACATGGCTGCTTTGAAAGCCGTTCACCAGTGCATACAACAACTCTTCTGTTCTCAGGAGAAGAAGAACAGTCATCAAGTCACCTGTAGAAGATGTGGACTATCAAGACTCGCGCACCCTCATATCGCTGGTTGACAAACATTTGAACGACATCGAGAAGCTCGCGCAGTAAGTTTGTTGCCTGTATTCATTCATTTGTTACATTTCCAAAATCCAGCAAGCTTACGTGGGTGATTGAATGCGAATGCTATAGTGAAGCAATCCGATGCGGTTCACTTTCAACGCGACGCGGCGGCGTTTATCGCTGCACCGCACCCACGTGCGGTTAATCACGTGGACCACCGCAATAAAGTAACAATTGCTTATTACATTCACGCCGCTTCGCTTCGCAATCGCGTTTTAGAACACGTTTTTACTTAAATTTTCCGCCAAATAAATGTTTTTCTTTCTTTTTTAATTTTTTACTTGGTTATGCTTTGTCCTGGTATCCTATACATCGTTAAAAAAGCAGAAAAAACCCTAAGAATTACAACGCTACGGGCACGATATTTTTAATGTATAAAAGCATTATTAATTCAAGGAAATTGTACGGTAAACCATACACTGATAATGCAATAATGCTACCTATTTTCACTAATTTATATTAGTCGAGCATTCAGTACACAATTAGCGGTCATCGTTTCGCTCCGCTCCTTTATATTTATGAACCTTTGGTTCGATTAATAATAAATATATATATATATATATATATCTATTATTATTATTACTTATCTATTATTATTTTTTTTACATATATATATCTATTTAATTTAACTTTATTAAGAGCAGTATCATTTCAACATCTTCCTAACTTCTACATGGTCCTTCGGGCCGGATTTGCTAAAATTGGACATTCCATTGAGCTCAGTAAAATTGTTGCCACAAAATCTTCTTAATGCCGACCGCTCATTTCTCTGACTATAGTGTTTAAGTATAGCGCTATATTAAACCATGGCCACGCTCTGGCCCGTGGCTTTTGTCTTATAATAAATAGGGAATATTAATGCAGTTTTTATATTTGCTAAATTGAATAATTTTTGGCTCTAATAAATCAACATACAAGATTTTTTTAAATATCTTCATCGACAAAGAAGTTATAAAGTTTCAAAGTTGCTATGATAAGAAAGAGAAGTCCGTCATGGATCGGTGATCTTTTTCATTTATTTATTTAAATGATATGGAGGACTTACAGCGAAAATAGATACAATATCTATGCTAGATATACCCTGGTGATAGATACATTTGATATAAAGTATCTGTTGAACAGAGAATGGTGTGCTGAAGTGGCCCGGGTATCTGCACTAGACTGCAGACTGTGGGAGTTAGTAGGCGTATTGCGCGTTCGCCGTGCGCTGCCGCCAGTGCGCAAACAATGCGTCAACAAGTGCAAGCCCATCACTATCTACATACCGGTAAGTGTCATGTGATGTCAGTTGGCAGGTGCGTTGTGTTTCACTCGCGTCTCAAAGAGATGTCAGCAAAATGGACGGGGCTTCGTATGGCCGATGCTTGGTAGTGCTGCGGGAGTAGAGCTGTGTGTCTGTGTCATGAATCTGCATTCATTTGTGATTCACTGTGGCTTGCTGAATTTTATTGCTGACGCGTTGCAGTACCTGTAGTTTATTTACATCAAAATATACAGGGTGAAATTGAATAGATGCGACAAATTTAAATATACGATAATACGTGTTGTCAAGAAAATTTAGATCATATCAAATGAAAAATTAGTAAACATTTAGCAGTGTTACGAAAAACGTTAAAATAATTAAAGTATCAAAGAATTTCGCGTACTACAGTTTTCGTGTAGTGGGTACGATTTATGTAGGTACATTCTCGCTATGAATGAATCGCGCCTCCGACCGTCCGGCCGCTCGCGCATCTTTTCCGCGCGCACGATTATTAACAATTTTGTGAAACCAAATTTCCCTTCATACTTTTGTCGGCTTAGGACGATCAAAAATACAATAAAAGTAATTAGTAAAACAATGTTAACTTCAAATGTTAAACCTGAATAACGTTTGTTACAACAACAAATTAATTATTGTATTTTTGGCGTATTTAAAAAGTTGGAATCACAGTATTTACAATAATTAATAATTAAGTATTTACAATAAATCAAATCGGTAATCAAAACACTTAAGTGTATTTTAATAACTGTTCAAAATGTCCACCTCCGTTTTGTAAACACAATTGAGCACGGCGCCGCAAATTGTCCTTAAGTTTTATTAATACTAAAGTCTGTGATTTCACAGTTTCAAAAGCACTCCTAATTTTGTTTTTTAGGTCGTCTAAAGTTTCGGACTCGCGTTCGTAAACGAGTCTTTTTATTTCTCCCCACAAATAAAAGTCTAACGGTGTTAGGTCAGGTGACCGTGCCGGCCATGCTACGGGTCCGCCGCGTCCTATCCACCTATCACCGTATTCACTTCCTAAATAAGCTCGCACTTCACTGAAATAATGAGCCGGAGCTCCGTCCTGTTGAAAATACATACCGGCAAGATACGACTCGGGCACGTCTTGCAATAGTTCAGGCACTGCATTCCTTAAAAGTTCTAAATAACGTGGACCGGTCAACCTGTCATTAATGAAGATCGGCCCAATCACTTTGTCATTAATTATCCCAGCCCATACATTCACACTAAATCGCACTTGGAAAGCGTCCCTCCGTGTTACGTGTGGGTTGCGACCGCGAGCACTCCACCAATGTTCATTATGAACGTTAAATAGTCCAATTCTCGTAAAGGTGGCTTCGTCACTCCATAAAATGTTGTTATGGAGATTTTCCAATAACCATTCACAAAATTGTCTCCGCGGACGATAGTCGGCGAGCACGATATCTTGCACGCGCTGAAAATGATAGGGATACATCCCAGACGTGTTCAGTAACTTCCATATGAAATACTGGCTCACATTGAATCGCCTGGCTGCCTGTCTGGTGCTGGCCTGAGGATTTTCTTGAAAAAATCGCTGTACCATGCGGTACATGCGCCGTGGGTGTACCGGCGGTCTTCCACCACCCCGGGCGTGTGCCGGCACGTGTACACTTGCGTAGTCCAGCATGTTCTGAGTGATTCTTAGAATCCTTCCCAATGATGGTGGAGTGACATTGGGATATTTTAGCCGAAATCTTCGCTGCGTTTCACGTAAATTTCTTACGGTGTTGTACTCGTACCATACGATAATATCGAGATACTGGACGTTTGTAAGCGTTTCACGACTATTTCGTCTCGTCTTAGGCATTGTGACACACACACAAGACAATAATACAAATTATTTGCAATACGTAAAGTAGGATTAGCAGAATGCGCGCGCGACCGTCCGTGACCTACAAACGTTTTAGAGCGACTAGCGTGGGCGGGGAGGGGCGGTCGCCGGGAAGGGATGGCAGCGAGCGCCGGCGTTCGCGCAAGGTTTGGCAACGCCGCACGGTTCTTACTTAAAATTAGGTAAATGACCGCAACGAACGGCAACGTTTACTAGCATGAGTACTCCACGACGATTATTGAGCACTGCGTCGAGTCGGACGAGATTTTTTGATATTTTAATTTTTCTTATTTATTTTGCATATTAATAATTTTTCTGGAATATCGATAATTCATACTTAAATAAAGATAACAACATCAATGGACCATTTTATAACGATAATAACGTAATTTTTTTAACGATTTAAATTGTTGAAAAAACAGTTGATAATTACTATGTTACTATAACTGAAGCTCCCATTTCATTTTGTCGCATTTATTCAATTTCAGCCTGTATTACGTTTGTTTAGGAGCAAGAGTGGTGTATATCAGTGGATGCAGAGCGCGGTATCAAAGAGAACCGCAGCAGTGCGCGCGCATCATTACGTCGCCTCGCGCGCGCCAGGCCGCATGCGGCGAGCACCGCCGCCGCGCTGCATACCATAGCAAGGTAGAGTAGTGGATATCTGATGTTAGTATAGCAACAAGAGTGGTGTATATCAGTGTACATCCATGTTTTTGCCAATTCTCCTCCATAGAATTCTACGCTTTAGAGTGTGTAATTGTCTTCGTTTTTCTCACGGACTGACTAATTGACAATGGAAGAGAGACTTTGTTACTAGTTTAAGTTGTAACTTCCAGACGTACGCGCAGCAGTGAAGCCGGCGTGCGCGTGGTGGAGCGCGCGTGGCGCTGTGCGGGCGCGCCGCACTGTGCAGCGTGCGCGCCCGCTAGCAGCGTGCTTACAGCCCTAGTCACTGATTTGGCCGAGGTAAATACTCATTCAATGTTGCTATGGCGTGCTTACATTTATTTATGTCGAGCTTTATATCGTGTTCTATTGTCTGTTATCAATCTCTCCTAGAACTCGAAGCGGCTTGACCAATTTTCATGATTTTTTTGTATAAATTCGATAGATCCGAGAATAGGTAGTAGTCTATACTTTTCTGTCCTACCTCCTAGTTAGTAATGTATATGGCAAAACAAAGTTTGCCGAGTCAGCTAATCTAATATCTAAAATATCACAGTGTTTGTTGCCATTTCACATGGCAACAAACACTGTGAGATTTTAAACACTGACACTGTAAGATTTGACCGAGCAAGTTAGTAGTTTAAATAACCTTAATAGTAATGTCAGTTTTTGCGTAATCAACCTTTGAGTGATAGACAGATCTACATCTAAAACATAAACAATGTAGTTCCTATTTTATACAATACCGAATGAAATTTGCTAACGAATTGGAATTAACATTTCAAATATTGGAGAGTGGGGGCGTGGTGGTATCTCCCTATCTCTTGTGTACACACGTAATCTAATGGTATGTTTCAGTATACTGTACCTTTATTCTGCTACTAGACAGTTTTCCCTTCTTTATATTTGAGAGGTTTGTAACTGATCTAATATTAAACGTATTAAAAAAAATCTTTATATTTGCGATTTTGGATAAAGTTACTTATTGATTCAAATAATAAAAAGAAATTGAGTCTATTCAATTGTAAACATTTCCTTGTCTCTCGTATCTAAACTCCATGATTTAACCAGTTTGACATTCCAGCGTTGGATCTGCCAGTCCGGGCGCTTGTCGACGGAGCTGCTGTCGGCGTGGGGGCGTCGCTCCGGTGCGCTGCAGCAGGCGCTGTGCGGAGCGCTGGTGGCGCCGCGGCGCCTGCCGCACACCGATTGGCCCAAGGTCTACAGTGCCTTGCTGGACTCGCAGCTCCCGTCGCACACTGTCTTCAGTTATTTGTCCAAGGTGAGTTTAATGAGAAAGCTACGAACTTAAGCGTGGCCATGACTGTTCATAGTGCTTAAATATAGCACCACAGAACAGAAAATACAGGTAGAAGTGCCCCTATCCTGGCAAAGCACGGGAACTAGTGTCGCCAAACTCACACATTTGTATATTAAATTGTCCATTACACACATAAAAAACAGTAATATGATTGGCTACAAATTAAAAACGCAACTTTTACTAATCATCTTCTTATTGCTTTGATAAATTAAGTCTTATTACAACAACTGAAAGTTGTTATTATTTGTCATGACACAAACAATAAAGATGTTTTTCGTCTTATAACCAATTTACAACGAGTTCAGCTACTCCACGCTAGATGGCGCTGTAACCAATTCATCATTTGTCATTCTATTCAGAACTCTAGTTACATTGAAATAGATGCCATATTCACCTGCACATGTAATCACTTTTGCTACTCTTTTAGAGATGTAGGCATATATCGATATTTTAATATTGATGTTACGTAATTTATTCAGGTAGGTAAGCAATGTAATAATTTGTTAACATCTTACAAATGCTTAATAATGGATAAGGTTGATTATCTTTAAAATATCAATGTTAAAGAGGTATTTGTATGTAGGGGGGGTAATCTTATTTTTAACCGACTTCGAAAAGGAGAAGATTCTATGTTCGACTTAATGTATGTTTTGTTCACCGATATCTCGGTCAATTGTGGACTGACTTTGAATTTTTTTTTTTTTTTAAATTAAACTGTTCTTAGTAGGTATTGCTTTATCGTTCAAATATCTATATTTGTTTTGTGAAGTTAATGTATTACGGTTAATATTATGTAATATTCAGCCTTTCAAGCGTGAAGAAGTAAAGAAAGTGATTAGCAACCCGCACCTATTTCGGACGGATGCAGGTTACGTGTTGTTAAAACCTCGTGATTTATGTGCAATCTTAGTTAAATATTTATAAATTATACACATGAAAAGTCCGATACAAATTTTCTGAATGATGGTGCCAGCCAGGAAATAAATAGTTAGAAATAAATAAAAATTATCGATACCGACCTACTTTACGGATGTGTCCCATCCCTAATTGAGTAGCGTCGAAGTTACTAGAATTTATGTTATGATTTTGTAGATGACGGCCAAGTGTATTTAGACTTTGTAAATATGAACATAAGGTTGTTTATAGTTTGCATTAAAGTCATAAAATGTGGTATTTTCATTTAAAATCAATTTTATTAAAAATTAACAAAATTTGGTGCTTAACGATGATACGATACACCTCCACAAGATACATTTTTTTTTTCTGCTTTCGTTTTTGCAGGTCAAAACCGAAAAACCAGGCATAATTTGTAATATTTCGCGTATTTCTGAGAGAACCAATCGCGACAAGTGTCTGACGGTGAATAAGCTAAATGTTGCGCATCTCGACCTAATGTTGACACGCGCGCGATATCTGAGGGGCACTTCCTCTACTTTTCTTTATTCCGTGTATAGCACTATAGTAAGAGTCATGAACTCTCGGAATTAAGTGAATTTTTAGTTTACTTACCTAAGTGCAATAAAGTAGAATGTTCGATTTTAGCAAATACCAATTCCTTTTTCCTCACATACACTAAAAACAAAATAAATTAAAAAAAATTGAGAACAGCGCCATCTAACGGGAGCTTGGCTGCTGTCGGGCTCGTAGCAGTTGTATAAGTATAAAAATGCATGAAATATTTGTGAACTGAAAATAATATTATTTAAAGCAGCGTATTAATTTACTTTCAGTTCGAAATGGCTCGCTGGTCAGAATCAGCAGACCCGTCCCAACGCCGGGACATGCTCGAAGCCCTAGTCCGGGCCGTCGAGCGCGGGGGGCCTTCACCCGCCACCGAGCACCACATGCTAGTCGAGCTACTAGGAGTGCATAGCGCAGTGCTGATCGATGCGGGAGAGTTGAGTGCACATGTACTGAGATGTGCGACTGCTGCGGTTAACAATACCTTACCGCCTGCTCATTGGACGCATATTGTGAGGGCCGTGGAAGCTAAGGCACCTGCAGTTCCATTTGATCAGGTAAGAAATACTAGTTATAAACTGCTTTCCTACGATATCTATAAATATTTGCAGGTATGCGGAACAGAGAGTAAAGTCCCGCAAACCTCCTTTGAAAAGGGAGGATCCTCCGGCCAGACAGGTGTTATAGTCTAGTGGGCGACTGCCCGATAGATGATTTCGGACTGTCGTATATGTTCAAATCGCGCGGAGAACTTTAATTGCGCGATGCAGGATTTTGTATTTTCTTCGTAGTTCTTATGTGGCGCCATAGATGTCGCTACATCACTCCCCTCCGGAGATCGGAGATCGATGGTTCTTGATGCGCGCCAGGCCAGCGTAGGTTGGTTCCAGTGGGTCGGAACCGATGCCGCATAGTTCTCGGTGAGTCGGAACTGTCTGCGGTGATGCCCCAGTGAGTCGGGGTGTTGCTATCCCAGTGAGTCGGGATGATGCCCCAGTGAGTCGGGGTGATGATGTCCCAGTGAGTCGGGATGTTGCCCCAGTGAGTCGGGGTGATGATGTCCCAGTGAGTCGGGATGATGCCCCAGTGAGTCGGGGTGGTGCTGTCCCAGTGAGTCGGGATGATGCTGCAGGCTCCAGTGAGTCGGAGTAGTGCTGCTGGCTCCAGTGAGTCGGAGCGGTGCTTGTGCGACGTAGGGCTTGACTGCTGGCGTCGACCAGGAGAGGTTCTTCATGGCTCTTCATATGACTGACCGAAGGTGCGGTGTGCTAAGCCAAGGTCGCTGATGAGGCTGAGGTGGATGACCAGGTATGACCAAGTGGTCATGCTGGTGGTCAGGATACCCTTCATAGCCGTGGGTGCTGGCTATGGCTCGCTGCTCGAAAGCTTGAGGAAGTGATGATGACGTCACGATGTAGTAGCTGCACGAAGGCTGCGCTGACGTTCTTTGTCGAGGATCACCAGTTTGGAGGTATGCGGAACAGAGAGTAAAGTCCCGCAAACCTCCTTTGAAAAGGGAGGATCCTCCGGCCAGACAGGTGTTATAGTCTAGTGGGCGACTGCCCGATAGATGATTTCGGACTGTCGTATATGTTCAAATCGCGCGGAGAACTTTGATTGCGCGATGCAGGATTTTGTATTTTCTTCGTAGTTCTTCTTATGTGGCGCCATAGATGTCGCTACAAATAAACAGCCCTCCGCAAACTTTAAGGGCTTGCTCCGTAGACAATACTGAACAACCTTCTACAAGACTTTTTTTCAGGAAACGAAAAGAAAAAAATCAGCTTCACCATACAAAATTTAAAACTTGATTGGACAGGTTGTATGGAGATGCCGATTTTTTGTCCCTTACACCCTGCATAGTCTAGATATCTCTCCGAACCATAAGAAAAACACATCGATCTGGCTTTTACCTCGGTCAGAGATTAGGCGTTGCCATACAACGTGGCAATGCCGCCAGTGTTTTGGGCACACTACCAGTCGACAGCGGTGCGGAAGAATTTTTTGAAACTATATTTTAGCTAGGTGTCTGCCTTTAGTGTATATATATAGTTTTAATAAGTTACAAAATAAGTAAATTTTCTTAAATTTAAAATAGAAACACTGTACTGGTAATTTTTTTGGTCTCGTGAATCATCAAATAAATTTACCCGCTCATGGTGAAGCGAGAGGAAGTGTCGAGACTTACTAACAAGCCACACATGTTCCTTCAGTAGCCATTCGCGTTCGAGGACTGCGATTACTCTTTCAAACAATCTCCCGTCCCTGGTATTGCTAAGTAACGATCGTCTTATTTACTTTATAGTCTACCTTTTTACGATGTATTCCATTTTAATACCAACAACTAATACCACTGGTACTTGTTTGGACTCACTTAAAAACAAGTCCAAAGATATAAGGTGGTACAGTCATAAAAATGATTTGTATGTAATCATAAAATCTTTTATTTAAAAAAGTTAAATCCGGTAATTTTTTTTGTATTAGAACGGAATAAACCCTGTTTACGTTTATGTTGCGAGTTGCGACGCCTAACAAACGTGAAATATCTAAACCACAATTCATCTTTTGAAACATGTTCTGTTTTCAGATAGGCCACCTGCTCCGCGAGCTGGGCGTGCTGTGTTGGGAGGCGCGCACGCGCATGCGGGGCGCCGCCCGCGCGTCGCACGCACCGCACGCGCCGCACGCGCCGCATGTGGCCGCACTGCTGCGCGCGCTGCTGAGGGCATTCGTTGCGCACGCCATCAAGCTCAGTCTAGAGCCGGAGAGAGGTAACTTTAGGACGCAGTTCTGTTATAGTACTGACATGAATAAACAATGCCATCAAAAACATAACTTGTAAAAAAAGGTTGTGTATTGTTTACCCGAAGATTATATACCATAATCATCATATTCCCGAATTTCATTTAACCGAATTTCATTTGCCCGAATGTTTTGTTTGCCCTAAAAGACATATACATACTGTTAATTCCCCGAAACTTAAATACCATAAGTTACAAGTGCCATACGTATTGTTTTTCATATTTTTAAGTGCCATAATAATTATCAAACATAATATTTAAACGCCATAATGATTATTAGACATAACATTCTCATTCATTTCTTTATTAACTCATCGAATGCCGTAATTAGAGACACAATAGAAAGACAATTGCTTATGTCGAACTGTGTAACTTAAGACATTCAAAAGGTTAAGTTTAATGGTCACAGTTCTAACCTAACTCAAATGGCACCTAACCAAACTATTTCTTGGTGGTTTATAAAAAAATAACCACGAAGGGGATGGCGGGGTCGTTTGAGCGAGCGAAGCGAGCGAATAGACCTAGCGAAACCTTAAAATACTCTATGTATGGTTGATGGTGGGCTTGGTTGACGGAGCCCTGTTTTGCGGGGCTCCTACTTCTGTGTGGTTTATAAAAAAATAACCACGAAGGGGATGGCGAGATCATTTGAGCGAGCGAAGCGAGCGAATAGACCTAGCCAAACCTTAAAATATTCTATGCATGGTTGATGGTGTGCTTGGTTGACGGAGCCCCGTTTTGCGGGGCTCCTACTTCTGTGTGGTTTATAAAAAAATAACCGCGAAGGGGATGGTGGGACCGTTTGAGCGAGCGAAGCGAGCGAATAGACCTAGCCAAACCTTAAAATATTCTATGCATGGTTGATGGTGGGCTTGGTTGACGGAGCCCCGCTTCGCGGGGCTCCTACTTCTGTGTGGTTTATAAAAAAATAACCACGAAGGGGATGGCGGGGTCGTGTGAGCGAGCGAAGCGAGCGAATAGACCCCGCCATCCCCTTCTACCCTAACCTATCCGAGTCGGAGTGCCCTAAAGTCCCGATTGCATCCAGTTTCTCCTGATATAACAACCGTTACATACCCAATGTCGATGGCAAATGATTTTATGGCATATGATAATTATTGCATGTGATAATTAGGGTATGTGATAATTAGGACATGTGATAATTAGGGCATGTGATAATTAGGGCTTATAATGATTATGACAAATGATGTTATGGTAAGTGACTTTATGGGAAACAAAGCTTCTAGCACGTGACTAATATAGCAAATAAGAGTAGAGCAAATTAATATTACGTCGTATAATATTATGGCTGTTGACTATTATGGCAAATGATATTAGGGTAAATAAAATTCGGGTAAACGGCGGTATACCGTAAAAAAACAAGCTTGCAATTCAATTCTTCTACCGTAAAAAGTTGTGAGATCCATGTAATACCAAGCCGGTTAGATTATTCATTCCCCACTTTGGGGACTTTTTGCGACATCTTTTATTGACCATTATTAATATTACAAATCTTTTATGTTTTAAATAAATATATTGACTTGGCAATCGGACTAAACAATCTAATATAATACGATTTAATACCGCCAAGTTCGTCCCATCATCGGACCATAAGATGTACGGCGTTGCCACCGGTACATAGTGGACATGCCACCCATACGTACAAAGCATTTTGAGAACACATTAATAATTAATGCGTATTGACCAGGACCTCAGGGAAATGAATCAAATATGTGGACTAAATATATTCGAATAATAGCAAAATGAATCAATAAGTAGCTGTACAGTAAAGGGTCCAGCTAAGAAGTGACATTCTCTGCTGGAGTCTGTTTCCTGATAGCTATAAACCTCGGGGTCTTTAAGTAAAGCGTGAATAGATTGCTTTTAGACAAGCGTGCTCCATAGTCGGCCAAATCGTCGCTTACCACCAGGAGAGATAGTGGTCAAACCCGAACCTATCTATATCTATAATAAAAAAAAATGACAGCTTATTTTGTCGTAATGGAAATTCTTATGGATGTTAGTAATAGTTTGCTTTCGGAAAGAGGACACGGCGCGGCTGCTCACGCGACACACTCGGCTAACGTATTACACACCGTATCTTCCAGACAGGCTGGTTTGATCCAGTGATGATTTAGAGCAGCGGTCGGAAACGCGCGGCCCGCGGACTTCTTACTTGCGGCCCGTAAACGTTTTGTAATTATATAGAAAATTTAAACGGAAAGGTTTGCTTGTTTTCGATATTTGCAGTCTACTTCTTAATTACGTTCTTGGATAAATACCCTATATATAAAACACTCAATATTTTATAATCTGCTATGCGGACACCGGCGTTCACTTGGTATTTCACCGAATATGGCGTCCACTTGGGGGTCAATGTGCTTCGCTCTGCCCGTAAAGGAATAGATGAGCGACGTGCGGGAGGGTCGCTCATCATCAAAGTCGCTCATGGTCCATTTTTTATAATAAAACCAACTACTTTTTAGTAGTCATTTTGTAGTTTTTATTTCTATTTTTCAATTAAAAGTGTTTTGTAACAATTTTTAAAGCATTTTAATTTTTTCTAGATATGATCAATTGTACGCACGCAGGTATCATGAATCATCATCATCATCATTTCAGTCGAAAGACGTCCACTGCTAGAAATAGGCCTCCCCCAAAAACCAAACCAAACCTAAAATCAGGTGGAATCTAGGGTTAATATTACAAGTGCGGCCCGCCTTCAGTTTATTTTACCACCTTGTGGCCCTTGCCTGACAAAAGGTTGCCGACCGCTGATTTAGAGCTATGTGGAACAGGGAGTAAAGTCCCAAATACCTCCGTTAAAATGGGACGATATTCCGACCAGACGGATGTTAGGTCTGGTCCGGGCAACTGCTCATTAGTTGGTTTCGGGCCGTGTATGTGTTCTAATTGGGCGGAAAACTCTAATACAGCGATGCAGGATTTTGAATTTTAGTTCCTATGTTGCGTTTATCCGGTTTCTTGTTTATATAATATAGGTACTTCCTTAAGCAGCCGTGTCAAAGCAGTTCCGGTACTCGTAAATGTCAAGCGGCCGTATTTCCTCCCGAGCTAGTGGTTGAACACCGGCAGGACCGTTCAGGTTGCAATGACGTCAGGCCTTTATTTTTCTGACTGCAGGTGAAATTCGCAACCTGTAAAAACGTGTCCGTCATTGTGGTGCCACTGATTAAACACACTTATATGTTATTGCGAGTATGTGTGTACTGTAGGTGCAAAGTGTGTATTTGTCACAGCGCCGCCTCTTCCCGACACACCGGCGGTCACCCCTAGGGTCGGGCGGCGGGGACGAGCTGCGACAAGTGCGCCTGCGCTAGTGACGAACCTGCAGCACGAAGTGTGACCCCCGGCTAGCCCGACTAGACCGCAGGGACGACTTGTGTGTGTGTGAGCGGCATTGTATTGTGTGACATCGCTTAGTGCAAAAAAAAAAAACACAAAACATTCCGCTACTACCACCACCATCAAATGGATTAAAAGCACATTGGGCCTCTGATCGGTGAATTTAATTAACGTTCGACGACACAGAATTCAATTTGAATCAAACTATCTACCTTACCTTACCCTACTATCTGATGAGAACAGTTTGTTCATAACACCGTATTAGTTTTTACATACTATGCCAACTTCTTCTTCTTCCTGCCCTTGTCCCATTTTATTTGGGGTCGGCGCAACACGTTTTCTTCTTCCATTCTGTCCTGTCACTCGTCACGCTATCACTAACTCCCTTTTCTTTCATATCACTTCTCACACAATCCATCCATCTTTTCTTTGGCCTCCCTCTCCCTCTCCATCCATCCACATGTAAATTCATAACTCTTTTAGCAACATGCTTTTCATCTCTCCTCTTTACATGACCATACCAAGACAAACGATTTCCTTTCAACCTTTCAGTCACTGGCGCCACTTTCAAACTTCCCCTAATATACTCATTTCTCACTTTATCCATTCTCGTCACACCACACATCCATCTTAACATTCTCATCTCCGCTACATGCAATCTTTTTTCATCCGTCTTTTTCACAGCCCAACATTCTGATCCATACAGTATGACAGGCCTTATCACGGACTTGTAGATTTTACCCTTCAACTTGAGGGGCATCCGTGGGTCACAAGTTGTTCCCGTGACCTGTCGCCATTTCATCCATCCTGCGTTGATCCGATGTGTTACGTCCCGGTCTACCTCACCATCCCCTTGGACGAGCGACCCGAGATACCGAAAGTCGGAACAGATCGGTATGGGCGTTCCGGCGAGAGCTAAGGGCACTGGATTGGAGAGACCGCCGAAATCGCAGAACAAGTACTCCGTTTTGGTTCTACTTAATTTCAGGCCAACACTCTCCAATCTGTGCCACCACACCTCCAATCTGTTCTGGACCTCTAGGCCACTCTCGGCAACCAGCACAATGTCATCGGCAAACAACATACACCAGGGAGCCTCTTCCTGAATGTCCGACGTCAGAGCGTCCATTATCATCAGGAAGAGGTAAGGGCTGAGGGCCGACCCTTGGTGTAAGCCGACAGCCACATTGAAGCTTCCAGTAGTGCCCACTGAAGAACGGACTTGGGTACTGCATCGACTGTACATCGCTCGGATCAACTGCACATACTTCCCAGGCACACCTTTCTCCTTAAGGGCCCACCACAGAACCTCACGAGGTACCCGGTCATATGCCTTTTCGAGGTCAATGAATACCATGTGCAAGTTTTTATGCGCACCTCTGTATTTCTCGCACAGCTGGCGTATAGCAAAAATGGCATCCGTTGTACCCCGACCAGGCATAAAACCGAATTGGTTCTGTGAAATTTCACTCTCTTCTCTCAGTCGCCTTTCAATAACTTTCTCCCAGGCTTTCATAGTATGTGACATTAGCTTTATTCCTCTATAATTGTTGCACTCAAGCACATCACCTTTGTTCTTAAAAATGGGCACCAAAGAACTGCTGCACCACTCATCAGGTATGGCTTCTTCCTGCAACAACTTATTGAAGAATAAAGCTAACTACGTCCATCCATCCACTCGCAATAACTTCCACACTTCAACTGGTATTCCATCTGGACCAATGGCTTTACCATTCTTCATTCCATTTACTGCTATCCTAACTTCATCTATACTAACCATTCTCACTAACCCCACATTCACTGGTTTATTCTCTAACACACTACTCCAATTATTTTCCTCATTCATCAATCTTTCAAAATAGTCCTTCCACCTCTTTTTGATTTTCTCATCATCCGATATAACCATTCCAGTTTCATCTCTTATACATCTTACCTGGCAAACGTCTCTCGTCTTTCTCTCTCTTATTCTAGTAAGCCGGTATAGTTCTTTTTGGCCTGCAGGACTGTCCAATGTGTCATATAATTTGTCCTGGGCTCTTGATTTTGCTATGGCCACGGCTTTCTTCGCTTTCTTCTTTAAAATGTCATACTCACTCTTTTTTTCAGCTTTTAAACTAGCGTTTCCTGGCTCTACACGCTGCCATTCCTTGAATTTTCTCTTCTTTTCTTTCAATACATTCTGAACTTCTGTCGACCACCACCATGTATCCCTATCTATTATGCCCTTTCCTTTCGTCTCTCCCAAAATATCTTTTGCTGCATGCCTGATACACCCAGCTATCTCATTCCAGCTTTCATTTATACTTCGATCATTCATATCTCCCATCTCTATCATTCTGTCCACCACTCGTTCCCTGAACTTATTCGCACAATCATTCCTCTCTAACATATGCCATTTTATTTTAGGGGGAGGATGCTCTTTGTGTTTACATACTATGCCAACTCCAACTTCAAAATACCAGTAAGTTGATACCTAGTCATCATAATATTATTAATGTTTATAACGCTTGCTGTTTGTCCCCAGTGGCGTGGTACGCGTGGGGCGCGCTGCAGGAGTCGTGGGGCGCGTGGGTGGCGCCGCACGCCGCCGCGCCGCCCCTCCTGCCCTCCACGGTGGACCACGAGGCGTATACTCCTATGCTGCGCCACTTTGTAGACAGTGTGCATCAGATCATGCTTGATTGTCCTGGTCAGTGGTGCACCAAAACTAATTTATTAAAAAAAAATCCAACACCATAATTATCATACATAAGGATCTGTTTACACTATCACGAAGTTTTTTTTTAATTATAACTTAATTAAAACTTGGGTTTCGATATTTTTGTCTCAGCATGATGCTGATTATACAGAACCTAACTTCTTGTCCTTATAGCAAATATGTCAAATTGTTAGCATGATATTCAATTACAGATTTTTGAAAGTTTTTGTTCTCCTTCAATGTGTGTAAATGTTCATTCTAAATAAGTGCTGCACAATACTATTAGAGCCAGGCCACATTTACATATTTCGACGAATCGGTGGGCACACGAGATACGCCACCTCGCTCGTACGGCCCGCCAATTCGTCGAAATATTTGCGGTGCAGCGCCGCAACGCATCGTGTGGGCTGGCCTTTACGGTCTATTGTGACTGCTAATAAACTGATCTAGAAAACTTTAATGAAATTGTTATTTTATAAAATTAAAACGTTATTAAATATCACATTTAACAGGTTCAGAAGTTCATCTACTCCAACAACTGTTCGAATGGGCCGTCCAGTCGTACATCAACGTGCAGTCTTCAAACACGCCCACTGCCCCGGGTGACAGTACACAGGAGAGTCGAGTGCAAGCGTCCGCGCTACTGGCTGAGCTAGCCAAGTTACCGTGGAGCGAACACCAGTGGTTCTATGGGAAGTGTCTACAGCAAGCGATACAGGTTAGTAGTTAGTGTGCAAACATACACACTGCCCCGGGCGCCAGTACACAGGAGAGTCGAGTGTAAGCGTCCGCGATATGGGTCATTATTTGAAGGTTTGCCTCAAGCTATCGAGCCGAGACTGCAGGGCCTGACTGTAATACATCAGTAGCATGGAGCATTAGTCATTATATTGCACTACCACGTTTCCATTTTGGGCACTTGCAACTGTCAAACCAACATAAACTATATGTTTGCCTCTATGCAGTTTCTATCGTGTTTTGATTATAACTGCGCCAGAAGGAGGGTTATGTTTTATACTTAATATAGTTTTTTCCATGTAGATGTCCACCAGCACAGATCGTGAGCTGACGTCGTGGTGCTGTACCGCGTGGCGCGCCACGCTGTCCGTGACGCTGCTGCGCGACTGCGGCGCGGCCACGCTGGCGCCGCGCCTGGCCGAGCTGCTGTACCTGTTCACTGCCACTCATCTGCCCAACTCGCACCTGGTAACAGAACATTATTAATATAATTGAACTCCAAGAATTTCAAGGAGTCAGTTCAGTAGAATTTAGTTCCTGCCATATACACCCTAAATAGAAAACCCTACAAAATATGTCCTAAGAAGATGCAGAGAAGTTATTAGTTGTACTAAAATAAAGATTTATTGCACTTTTTGTTATGATTAGTTAACTTTGTTAATATATTAAAATTTTAGCAAGTAAGAATTTTATGCTATTTAGACATCTTTTACACACCTAATATATGGCTATTTTACCTTTTTGTAACTTAATTACTGTGAGCAAGCTCTTCGCACTTCAGGCCTATGCCTTTCTTTTTCGGCTGGAGAGTTTGCATGCCCAGTGTGGCATGCCATCGTTCTGCCCACGCTAAAGAAGTGGACATAGCGCTGAATGATACCTACCACACCGTAACGGGATGCTTAAAACCTACCCCTCTTGCGATGTTGTACCCTCTAGCAGGTATAGCTCCTCCAGAAGTTCGCCGCGAGATAGCCAGCCGCATCCAGAAGAGGAAACAGGAACGGGACGAACGTCACCCGCTGCATAAACACCAAATAATACCTGCACGTTTAAAGAGCCGTAAAAGTTTTATGCGATTTACGACCTCTTCGAAAGACAGTGCAGAGGACGAGAGATGCGCGCTGTGGAGGCAGAAACATCCAACTCCTCCACTTTTTATCACCCCATCGGAACATCTTCCCCCTGGACACGAACTACACAGTGGCCAATTTAGAAATCTCTGTGAACCCCAGGTTGGCCGCTGTAAAAACAATCTGGCCAAATGGGGTTTCCTCGACCCATCACTAACACAGTGCCAGTGTGGAGCCTCTCCACAAGACATGCGCCACCTGCTATGCTGCCCATCCTGCGTAACGACCTGCAATTTTCAGGATCTATACGAGGTCAACAATAGAGCTGTACAGGTTGCCAAATATTGGTCGGAAGAAGTATAGTTTGAGAGCATCGACACGAAGAGAAGAAGAAGACTGTGATTATTTAGTTATAATGTTTTACCTTTTCTCGCCTGAAACACAGGATGACCTAGTTCAGTCATTATAACACTTGTGAACTTCACCAGCGATAATACTTTTGTAGGATAGTAATTTCACCACAAATAACATGAGAGAGTACGTACATGACTGCCAACGGTGCCCTAGACGCGCGCTCAGTTTCTCGGTGTCGAATACCCGGGATGACTGGCGAGGTGGTGAATACCGATGCTGCACGATCGGGCGTTCGGGTATTTTCGCCACTAACGGCACTAAACATTCAAAGCCATGTAGTAGGTAACTCGCACTGAGCCGGTGTGGTAGGTCCCTCGTGGGGGCGATCGGCGGCGGAGACCTCTCGCGCCGGGCCTTGGTTGAAGCCATGGTCCGGTGCGAGGAGGAGTGGCAGGCGGTCGCCGACTTCTGCGAAGCAGTAATGCTCGCAAAGGAGGAGGCCGACCGCATCAGGCAACGGCGCTCTCGCCGCCGCCGGGATTCCGATCCCGATTTCCAGCCACCGTAAGCGCGGGCTTGCGGACAGTGAGCAATGGGTAGCTCACTGTGCGGCCGTCCGGTAACTGTCCGGACCAAGCCCAAGTCGTCGACGGCGCGCACTGTTCCCGCGCGCCTCAAGGAGTTGTCGGCAACAGCAGGGGCCCAGCCGGGTCGAAGCCTACTGGGGCCAGGGTAATCCGAAAGGGAACTCGAGCCCCGATATGAAAGCTTGAAGGAACGGGGTGGGTTTTTAGTTAGTAAGAGCCTAACACTATCTCCCGCTCCGCCCAAGAGCGGGGGTTGTTATTGGATGATTATCCCCACCAAAAAAAAAAAAAGCCGGTGGTAGGTTACGGGCTATTCCCTCACCTAGCGAGAAGGCCTGAATCCCAGCAGTGGGAACATTACAAGGCTGATTTTCTTTATTCTAACTTTCTTGTACTTTGATTGTCAGATATTAGACGAAGCCTGCAAGTTACCGTGGTATCGTCTCCCGGAGCTTGCACTGGATGAGGCGCTGGATCGATTTTACATGCTGCACCACAACCCTGCTCTTCCTTACCACGACTTGCCGCAATTCAGGTAATACATATCAATAGATTGTAGGATCAAGAAACTATAAAAATGACTTTCCATTAAATTTAGCTTTTTTTAACCCCTCGAGCGCCGACTGTTCATACGTCTGTACAACTTGGATGTCCTTGAAAAATGCTTAATTTTCATGTCCCCAAGTTTGTACGAAAGTTATTTGGCCAAAAATTTTGGTTTCCATACATATTTTTCTATATCTAGTATAATATTTGTTTTTCCTAGAAAAATCCAACAAATTTTATTTTTATTTTTTGTTTATTTTTTTGGTGATTTACGTAAACAGTGCAATTTTCCGGGTTAATGAACCCCTGAGAAAACATTTAAGTCTTATACACCGTCCGTGTGTCAGACTTCTACTGACTAAAACCACACGTGTGTGCTGCGCATTTGCCTTTGCGTTTTAGGACCACGGTTTCTCTTTCAGGAATTCCCCGTGGCCTTAGTGGGCAATGTCCCTGCGGGCTGGGCCCCCTATGGTTTGCTGACATCTCTTTGATGCGCGTACGCAACTCTACGCGCGTTGATAACTCCAACTTAGCCTTTACCGAACAGCCGGATGGCGAGCTACTCGTTGCTCGTCGTCCGCATCTGCGTTGACCAGGGATCGCCCCGCGTTCCGGATGCTCTTCTTACGATTGCGCGACTGCACCCCGTTCTCTCTCGCGCTGAATATTTAATTTAGCTGTGTGTTTATTATCTGCTTATTGCTTATAGCAGCGTTGGATTCTCGAGGCGTTATTTAGTAATAGTCGACCATGCGTTTGTATAATTGAATCTAACTCGGTTGTTCCCCAGACTCATCCTGGTAGCGTGCGGGCTATCCGCCCCAGACTCGTCAACATACAGTCCGCTGAGCGGCGCGTACCGCAGCGCACGCGGGCGCGGCGTGTCGCAGTGGGTGCGCGGCGCGTGCGCACCTACTCTAGCATCGCACGTGCCGGCGCACTCGTCGCACGTGCTGCAGACTATCACTGACCTAGGTATGTACTGGACCTATTTCTGTCTGCTAGCTTCATATGGGATGATGTTCTTTTTTACCAACAAATGCCCTCTTAAAAAATAAAGATTATAACGTGTATCGTCGCTTAAGGCGTATAGTCCCTTGAACCATCTTACCGAAATTATGTGAACGCAACTCTCGCACTCGCCTAGGCGGCAGTACGCAAATCTGTGCATTTATTTACGGCCAGCAGACCCGGAAAGCGCTTTAAATCCATTTTCTCTGCGAGATATTGATTGATTTACATATGCAATGTTCACTTTGAAGAATATTTAACCACCAATTTTTATGTGTAAAAATGTTTCTAAAGGTCCAAGCCGTTTCGAAGGAGTAGGGAAAAGTTGCGAAATTGCTAAATATATTTTTTTGACAAAAGTATTAATTGCACGAAAAAATCAAATGTTGATATCATTGTTCATGAATCTATAATAAACATATATTTTTTTCAAACCAATTGACCTAGCCGTTACGGAGGAGTAGGCCTCAGAAAATCACTGTTTTATGGCACTTTTCGGGCGCTTGGCCCTTAAGATTTTTAATTTTCAGATTCTCTTTTATTTTACGGTTATTATTAAAACACAACGTTATTTTTAGTTTATGCAGAACCTGAATACAGTTTGTTCAGAATCAATAACTGAATGGATTCCAATAGATTTTTCCCCTTGTTAAATAAATAAATAAATAATATTTTTTCCAAAAAATATTTAAATTGCATGTCGCAACAAAATTGGGCGAAGGTAACCACTGACTAGATTCCGAACAACAGGAGCCGGCAACGCGGTACACCCAAAAGGAGATGGCGGACGATTTGGACTCCTATATTAACGATTGTCCAGAAGTAGCTAAGGATAGAAAAGAGTGGAATAACGGAAGGGAGGCCTTTCCCTACAGTGGGACACAACGGGCTTAATAATAAATAATTTAAAAAGGTTGGACACCACCGACACTTACAATTAAGTACAAAAGTACAACACAGGTCACGACAGGTCAAAGCGGTTATTAGACGTCAACAAACAGCTGGGTGCCTGGATGGGCCGGTGACCTTGTATTTTTGCTGACATATGGCTTATAACTGTGATTTTTCATGATACAGTTATGAAATCATGCACATAGATTCTTTACATAAAAATACTAGACACGTGTTTCGGGTTTCGCAATACTAAAACTAATGTATTGACAGAGTTTAAATTGGATACCACTAGTCACAGTCAATGACACAGTCAATGACAAAACAGAATGTATCTGTCGCAGCCATCTGGTTAAATTAGCCATCCAATTGGATGCCTAGGGCGTTCCTTAAACGCCGGCATCCAATGAAATGGCTGAAGAACAACAAGCCAAGTCGTTGACCGCAACGTTTAACCAGATGGCTGAACGTTGTGTAATAATTTAGTTTAGTAGGGTGACGAGTTTTTAAATTATATAAAACTACTTTTTAGTAATATAATTTATAGTGTCCACCAAATAATAGTGAAATATTATTAAATCAATAAATAGTGGAACTAAATTTGAATCACTTGACTGAGTCTAGATCAGTCATTTCGAAAGGGCTAATTTTCATTACGCCAAGCTGTTAAACGTTGAGTGATTTTAGTTCAAACAACTATCGGCCTAGGCATCCAATTGGATGCCGGCGTTTAACGAACGCCCTAGGCGTCCAATTGGATGGCTAATTTAACCAGATGGCTGCGACATATCCACCATACAACGGTCACGACTACATGACCAGATTAAAGCTAGAACTACATTAGACCGACGCACACATGTAACACGCCTGATTTGTACGTAGAAAGACGTCGCGTAGCTCTACAAGTCTAGTTTCCATATAAAATGTATGGAGACCAACGTGCCCAGATCGACATGTGTGCGCAATGTAATTATATTATTAATCATTTATTTGCGTAAAATGTGGTAGGTACAAAAGATGTTACATAAAAGAGACAAGTGCAAAGACACATTCCGCCATTTAATGATGGCATGCAAATATTTAGTCGATGGTGTTTTAGTAACAGTTCTACCTTAAAGGATGAAGTCACAGTTTGGTGCCGAGAGCTCGCTTTTGCGCTTTAGTCGTGGCGTTGGCGGTCGAAAGATTAATTAAATTGGGTTATTATTTTTGTATAATATTTGGTACTAAAAAAAATTTGGAGAGGTTTGGCGTTGTATACCGAGATACAGGTTTTAACCTAGTTCGGTTATAGATGCTCCTATTATACTGTAATGTAATCAATATAGCTTACTGGATTTTAAGTTGCTTTTGTACAATCTTTTTGAGTAAAACAGCAACAAAATTGGCTCTAAAATGAAGTAGTAATTAGCGTTTCGAATATTTGTATATGGTAGAGTGAGTGGGAACATCTCGCTACCTCTTTTCTACGCGTGTAACATAATGGCGGTGACGTCACATTGTAGTTTGTGCATCTTTTTTCTGTTCCTTGACTGTTTCCCCTTCAACTGAGTTTAAAAAGGTTTCTAACTTATTTAATTTTGAACGCACTTGAAATATTTTGTTTTATTTACGAATTTGGATAAAGTTACTTTTGAAACACATAATCCATTTTTTTTTAATTATTGCTAGGCTTTCGTTTGACCATTATCTCTCCTGATGGTAAGCGATGATGTGGCTGACGATAGAGCACGCTTGCCTAGAAGTAACCTAGTCACTAGACTTAAAGAAAAGGTTATAGCTACCAGGAAACACAGACTCCGGCAGGTGTTTCCACTCCTTAGCTGTACGCATAATGAATGTGTTCTCAAAACGCTTTGTACTTATGGGTGGGATATTTACCATGTGTACCGATGGTGCAACGCCGTACGTACAAATGGTACGCCGTACGTAAAACCGAACAACCTACCATAAAAAAGTTTTTCAGGAAACGAAAAATAAAATTCAGCCTCTCCATACAAACTGTCCAATCAAGTAAATAATTTTGTATGGTGAGGCGGATTTTTTTTTCGTTTCCTGATAAAAAAAATTATGGTAGGTTGTTCACTTTCGTCCACTGAGCAAGCCCTTAAAGTTTGTGTAGGGCTGTCCCTTACACCTTGTATATAATTCGGGAATTTAAGAAAATGAGTTAAATATCCGAATTATAGTTATCACACGAAATGAGTATAAATGTTATGTTCTCACTTGTAGCTCCGTGCCTGAACGAGACGGAAGGTGAAATAGAAGAATTGCTGAGTCGCGCTGTTGTCATCATGTGCATGGAGCCGGCGGCATCTGTTGCGTTACCGGTACCTAAGTATTTTACTACTATCACTCTTTTAAAAATAACATTATTTACGAAGTCGACAAGTTGTGTTTTTGCTTGAAAGTTGCAATTTACAAAAAGTAAAATACTTCCTGGTATTTTATAAGAATGTTTACGTTAACTTTAAAAGAATTTGGTTCATTTTCTTATGAAACGCTTTTGTACCATCAAAGACACTTCCGCCTGACCACCGCTAAGTTCAATTTCGCTTGCACTCGAAAGAAAAACTTCACAGGGTTTGTTTTGGCGCCGCGCCGCAGGATTCAAGCGATTTTTTTTTTCAAGTGATCAGGCAGAAATGACCGCGATGGAACATAGCTTGAGTAGTAGCATCTGTACATGCTTATTTGTCATTCTTCGTTGGTATAATTTCTTTTATATTTTATCAACACACTTATTCGATAACTGTCTTTTGTGAAACAAAAGACAGTTATCGAATAAGTGTTCGCTTTTAGGCATGCTATGAAGTGTATTTCGCACTAGTGCGGAAAAATTCTCTGGCTAGTCCATGCGCCTATTCGATGTATGATACATATTACATGATGACATCAAGTTGGTCGCAGAGTAGTCCCCACATTGGTTGGTCGCTGGACAGCCCCGCGAAAATCGACCTCATCGCTCCGATAACAATCAATTATTTCTCACAATCATATAAAACTAAATAGCATATAAGTGTTTACCATGCTTTTTCGAGTGTGTTGAAAAACGTCGTTTGATACGCTTGGGCATTTCTCATTAAAGCCTCTCGGTTTCATAATGACCTCGCTTTCGGCGTATATTCCACCTCGTCTGCAATTTCAACATTTGGCCACTTGTATCAAAACGTACTATTTGGTTTCAGGTGTGGGTATCGTGGGTGAGCAACAGTCCCGCTCGCATGGTCCGCGCCTGCGTGTCGGCGGTGGCCACGCTCACTGCCTTCGAGTACTTCGCGACGCTCGCCGACGCCGCTGTGCGGGCGCTGCTGTTGTCTAATGGTAAGTTATGTTTAGATATATGTATATGTGTACGTCGAGTAGTAGAGAACTTTGCCGACTAGTACAAAATAAAGATATTTTAATGAAAGACAAATAAATCATTTAGTTTCCTTCAAAATGGTTGAAATGAACGGGGCAAATACACGCGTCAAACCCGTGAACGGGCCCCGTCAGTTGAAACTGGTTATGTTTTAAAATTTTAACTGCCAGTGAGAGATTTACGCTTTGGAATGTATTTTTCGAAGCTACTGACTTCTTGACAATTGAAAAGTGTATGTAAATGGTTTATGTGACATATATTGTTTGAGTTAACTGTAAAAGAGAGAGAGCAGTGGTGGCCGAGTGGTAACGGCCCCGACTTGTATCCGTTTAGGTATTTATTTCAGTAGTATAAAATACCTATGTTATTATTATTAATATTTGTATGCCACTTACTGTGGCAGAACACAGAGACACTATACAAATAATTGTAACACCTAAATTGTACCTGTGTGCACAAATAAACTTTTTGTATTTGACTTACGAGTCGCGGGTTCAAACCCCGCCAGGCGCATTACTTCGTGTAGTTTATTTGATCACCACGGCTCTCAAAACAGTGAGGGCCAGGCCACACGATGCGTTGCGGTGCGGCGCCGCAACCCATCGTGTAGCTCGGCCCTGAAGAAAAACATCGTGAAGAAACTGGCATGTCCTAGAACCAAAAATTTTAAGACATGTGACATTCACAAACCCGTACTGGGCCCGCGTGGTGGATTACGGTCTTCTAGAGAGAGGAAGCCTGATTCCCAAATGTAATGTTCCCGAGCGGGAACAAAATAGGGCTGATTATGCTATTATAACTCTAAAAAGAAAAATGCATTTTTGAAAGAACGTGTGCAAATTGATCCTTAATCAAAAGAAAAAATCCTGTTTAGCGAACCAAAAGTTGCAAATATAAAGCATACAGATGTTGCAAAATTGATGATATCGTAATGACGTGGTGATAATCCCACTTTTACATGATTTTCTTTGCTTCTTTACCACTCACAGATGGCCATGGATGGCGTGAGATCACTGTGCGCTGGTCACAGTGTCCGTGGCGTGAGGCGCAGTCCCTCGCGCAGCGCGCTCGCCTGCACGCCGCGTACGCGTGCGTGCTCGCCCACGCGCACACGCCCAGTACCACGCGCGCGACTTTGTCAGCGTTACTATCTGCTGAAATACACTTGTAAGTCTGATAATGTCGAAAACTAGACTAAATGAGCCTTAATGTATTTTTTACATATGTGAGAACAAACAAAACAATTTTATGAAGAAATAGTGTTCTCAACAAACAAATTACAATCTGTATACCTTTTTCAGCGTGGACAACGAACCCATCATAGCCTTGTGGATATGCTACGCATGTCGTGTAGCGCTCACACACTCCGATGCATCAGAAGAGTCAGACGAGACCAGAGAGTGCGGCGCGGCTGCCAGGGCGCTGGTAGCGAGGTGGACGGAGCAGCCGCGCCGGTCCATACTGAGGGTCGTTACCATGCATGCTGATACTGACAAGCCTACAGCTCTGTGAGTATACTGACGCATCAGACAGTAGCACTTTTAAAGGAAATGTAATGTGCACACCAGGAACGTGCGAGCAATATAAGTAAAAGGCCCGACTTGCTAAGTAAAAATAATACCTCACATCTAAATCATAGAACACAACAAACTAATTAAATAAAACAAATAATCTAAATTTTAAACTTCGCACGCCTACGCGGTTACGCTAAGTTGCTATTTCGTGAAATTAAAATTCATTCATAAGATACGATACCTATGCCATGCATTATGCAATGTTGCCGCTCTGAGCACAATGTCTCCGATCTCACTAGTGCGTTGTCTTTTTCTGTCTCAAACGCTTTTATGAGGCCTGATCTTCTATTTCTACTTTTCCTATAAAAATACCAAAATGTGAGTCAGTGTGGGTAAAATTTGATACTGTGTGTAAGTACGAATTCGAAAAATTTGTTCTAACCCAAAAGCTCAGCTTCTGCTCAAGCAGCTTCAGTTTATATTTTTTGCTAAAAATGTGAATAAGATGTTTATGTACGAGTGTCTTCTATGATGACGTGCTTCTATGCGCAGTGAAGTTACGCAGATCGCGATATTCGATAAATGATGCTTACTTCAATTTAGTTAAACTTTCTTTTATTATTGTTTTGTTCGTTTTTTTTTTAGGTTTACGTCATTTAAAGTTTTGTGATTAGTTATTGCTGTAAGTTATTTGATTTTGAAGTGATTAAAGTTCATATGCTGGCACCTCTTAATTATACAAGCTGAGTGCAGGAGTACCGCTTTCTGAATGAAGCCCTTGATGCAACTGCACCTCCTAGGTGTGGATCGAGGCTCGTGACTATGAAACCATTGGCTGACACGACTATCGGTACCATGATCGCCGAGTTTAAATCTCTTATATCGACAAATTCGCGAGTCTTATTATTATTTTTTTTTAATTGATATAAATTAGTGCTTGATTGCGACCTCACCTGATGGTAAGAAGTGATGCAACCGTTGATGGTGAGGCGCACTAGTTTATTATTATTATTTCTTTATTGTCAGGTAACTAAGGCCCATAGATAAAATACATAGTATTATAATCTTATAAACAAAATAAACTAATACATATTCAGGTATTTCAAACAATAAACTATTTATAATTAATCACGTAAGATCGGCGTCGTGTTCCTCTGCGTGGTGTCGCGTAGCCGTCCTCGGAAACGTCGATACACGACACCTTTCGGCCAAAAGTCCTCTCTCAAAAAGGTCTCCAGATGGTGGGTTGGAACTCGTATCACGAACGACTTGAAGTTTATTAAGAGCCTATTTATTATATTTTAGAGAAAGTTATGATAACGATATAAATTTTAAGCTAGATAAATATAATCAAGTTTACTCACTACCGCCGTGCTAAATGTGTATTATGGCATAACTTGCGCAATGTAGGTGCAATCCCGCTCTACCTACAGGATCCACCGGAAGGTCTAAGTTATCTCACGTTCTTATCTTTTGCGGCTCAAATTGCCTACTATATGTTATTGATGCGGTTTACCCCAACCGATAACTAGTATGCCTATGTTCATAAATTATTTCGTATAAAAGCGCGCGCCACCCGCTGAACAGTTAGACAACATCGTACATCGGTATACGTCGAGCTGGTGAGTACTACTATTTTATTATTTTTTACTTTTTCTAGTAAAATCTCGTGATATTTTTGTTGTTTTGTGAAAAGAATAATATTATGTTTCCTATTTTGGAATTATTTGTACTTGTACCTTGTACCTCAATTGACGGCACTGTTGGCGCAAAGGCTAAACGATTGCCTGCTGCGCTGCGTGTCGAGGGTTCGATTCCCACACGGAACAAATATTTATATGGCTTGCATGTTCCGAGTCTGGATGTCTTGTGTATGTGAGTATACAGACCCATGAGACAGGAGTACTATTCCTAGTGTGGAGCGGTATTAAAGAAAAAAAAAAACATATTTCTACCACATGTTTATTTTTTTCAGATCCCACAAAACTACAAAATGCATTCGTCCACTGTCTGGAAGCTTGCCGCGAAACCAAACTACAACACCAACATTGACCAGGACTTTCCGTACTCTGACCTTCCCTACCAGGGCGAGTCCAGTTTGTTGAAGATACCCGTGTCCCTCAACGACTTGATAAAACATATTGACTACTTCGGTGAAGGCAGGGTCGTGTCCTCGAGAGGCGTTAGCGGCTTCACCAACTGCTACAATGTAAACCACCAGTACCGACTGGTGAGCAGCGGCCCGGACAGGGACAAGAAGATACCGAACAGGATCCCAGTACAGAGTTACACTAACTGCAACACCCGCAGCTACATCAAGGACAACTCTGTGCTCACTGTGACTGTCGCGAGAGAACGTATCAACAGCAGCTCTGCTAAGGACATCGCTCGCATCATCAACAACGACCTCGGCATGGTGGTCGTGTTCGGAGGGCAGGAGCAGTCTCAGGAGCTCTCGGAGCTCACCGCCGAGTTGAAGAAAAAAGGACTGTATCCTTATATAAACTTCTCTCTGCCCAACGAACTGCAAGGTTTAACATTGTATGATGGACACGTCGCTTTTATTAATAATAATGATATACGCACGCGTAAAGATGAACTGTACAATAACGTCGTCAATGGGAACTATGAAAGCGCAGTGAATCTTAGTAGAAGCTTCTTTAACGCTAGTCTCGATGAAGAACTCAACATAATCATACAGAAACTTATCCGCGAAGCTCCACGCAACGTCGTGGTCTTCGCGTACAAACTGTGGCACGGAGACGCACAAGATGTTGTTCGCAAAAATTTCCCTGACAAGTTCCAGTACATCGTTAGCGAAGAGCCTGTCACAATAGTCAATTACACTTACGATCAGGCTCTCAAGCTAGATTCGAACACTGATCCGCGTAACAATGACAGAGCTGTGTGGGGAGACAGTCGACTGCCCAGGACTAGCAGCAGACTGAGCTGGAAGATTATCCCGGTGTGTAAAGGAAACTATCTCACATTTATGTTGTACAACATTGATTGTGACTTGTATATCAGAATGGACGACGTTGCGTGCTCTGACGGAGACAAGCAATGTTGGGGATCGCAGCTGAATGATGAAGAGCCTCAAGTCAATAGATTTAAATATTACTTTGAGCCACAGATGGCGACTGATACTGATCTGGTGTTCCTTATAACGAATGTTCATCAAAAACAACTAATCAAACTGGAAGTGAAAAAAGACCAGCAGGGAGACAGACTACTGTGGGGGGATAATTTCGACGTGCAGGATCGCATCAAGTGGGTTATAGCGAAGTGGACATCCACTAACCAATAACTACGGTACGTTCAGAAGTCCTGAGCCGCAGCGTCAACGATTTATCGAACCTTAATTTTATTATATGTGAATCCTGAAACACCCATCTAGTATTTATATGTAAAGAATCTATGTAAAAAATTTCAAAACTGTATCATTAAAAATCACAAAGTTATAAGCTTGTTATGTCAGCAAACATAAACCATCACCGGGACATCCAGGCGACTGAGGGGTTGTTTTACACTTGCAACCAGGTATTTGCTGGCTTCTAATGCCTGCTATGACCTGCCATGACCTGTATTGTACTTAGTGTCGGTGGTGTCCAACTTTTAACCTTTTTAAATATTTTTGGGAGAAATATAACATGGTGTAAAAACTATTGGAATCCATTCAGTTACTGATTCTGAACAAACTATATTCAGGTTTCGCATGAACTAAAAATAATGTTGTAGACCTATTATGCATTTATTACTTGTCTCAAAAACCGTTTTGGTTTTGTATTTTTTTTTTTCATTCATTTCAGTTGTTGTAATTTTTTTTTTCATTCATTTCAATTGTTGTAATTTTTTTTCATTCATTTCAATTGTTGTAATTTTTTTTTCATTCATTTCAATTGTTGTAATTTTTTTTTCATTCCTTTCAATTGTTGTAATTTTTTTTTCATTCATTTCAATTGTTGTATTTTTTTTTTCCCATAATAAAGTGTTGTAAAGTTTCTATTTGTTTCATTTAAAAGTCGATAAAAAATGAACTTAACTCGTTTACATGAAGCACATAAACTAGTAATCCTTCAGCAAAACGAAAAAACCTACCGAAACGTTCCTCTCAGCCGGAGGTCGGTCCCTCATGAAGGGGATTGTAAGTTATTGCAAGGAAGTGGAGGAAGTGGTTGTAAGTTTTTCGTCTATCAGTGAAAGTCCCGTCAAAATCGATCTAACCGTTTCGGAGATTAGCCGAATCAAACAGATCGACCATCAGACAGATCAAAATGCTTTCTTTTTTCCTAGGTATTGAAGGTACCTAGGTCTGGTAGGTTCTTTTTATTTAGCAAATTATTTTAATTTTAATATTACAAACAGATACTTCAATTTTATTTAGATGTAATAAATACTATAGATAAATATTTATTTATAGCTGAGCCAACAGATGTTGTTCTGTCAAAAACTACTGTCAAATGTTAAATCGTAATTACTATGTACCAAACTGCTGTGCAGTTTGATAGATTTATCTATCTAACAAAAATGTGATGAAATAAAAGCAAAAAAAGCTTAAAAAATGATCCTTAGTTTTATCTCTTCGTTATTTTGAAATTAAAGTTATTTGGCACTTTTTGGTGTTTTTTCAGTTAGAGTCGATGGATTTTCTTTTGTAGTCTTTTTTCTTGCAGTCAAAAGTTTTTTCACAATTTTTATAAATGCAAAAATTTGGCAACCGACGCCAAGAAGATTTACAATTGATTTAATCTTCCCAATATACAGGATGTCTTTGACATCGAGGCACAAACGAATACTTCGTTATTCTAACATTTTTAGTGAAAATGAAAAAATGAATTAATTACTTTTAAAATTAAAAATGTCGAGGTTGATTAGAATAAAGATTTTATCTACCCAGATGATTTTGTAATTAATTAATTTTAGATTTAATAATTTTTTTTTTATTAAAAATATCATCGAGGCTGGTTAAAATAACGGTTTTACACAGTTTAAATTTAAAAAAGAAGTGATGTTTTAAAAAAAAATTAGTAAAAGCCGACGAAAAATTCTACCACTGGAGGGTCCAGAATCATGAACTGGATCCGTGGTATTCGTTTGTGTGTGTGTCAAAGACAACCTGTATAAAAAGCTCGTATCACTGTGTTTATTATCGAACTCCTCCCAAACGGCTTGACTGAATTTTATGTTTTTTTTTTTTTTGTGAATTTGGTAGATCTGAGAATAAGTCGTAAAGTATTTTTCATTACTCATACTCTGAAAGTAGGTTTGAAGTTGCCTGAGGAGCGGGCTGAAAGTGATACTTTTCATCCCTAGGGAGTTTTACTTTACAACTGACAGCTGTCAAATTATTAAAAAAAAAATTAGTTCAATCTTCACATTTCTATTGAACCATGTTCCAATTTTCCATACAGCCAGTCAATCACAGCGCGATATAAAATTGAAATAACTTAAAGACAAGTGTTAATTAAATAATGTTATATTTTAAGTGATTTATTTGTTCAACTATTTCTTTAAAATACTTTATTTTTAAAGATTACAATTAATTTCTAATTTTTCATTAATGAGGCTCGCCGGCCGCAGAAAAAAAAAAACAAAATGGCGGGAAAGTGGCAATCAGTCGTTGGTTTTTTCGAGTTTTGTTTACATTTCCGTACAACGAGATTTGTATTAACACGTTATGTTTATCAGATTAAAATAGTGATTTAACGCCTAATTTCATAAGAGAAGAGGTTAAAGCAGTAGTGGAATACCTTTTACCGCCTAAATCAGAAGAAAGATACCTACTTAAAATCATAGGTACGACGACTAAGGTTTTACAAACTTTATTTTTTATTTTAGTTTCCTCGTATTCGTAATGAAAAGCACAGTGTTTACCTCGGGGTGAAAGTAACCCATTTAGTTCCTCGAATTAGCGACCTCGCTGCGCTCGCCCGCCAACTCCTTCTCGGGACGAAATGAGTTACTTTCACCCCTAGTGTAACAATGTACTATTTCATTACTCATACTCTGAAAGTAGGTCTAAAGTTGCCTGAGGAGCGGGCTGAAAGTGATACTTTTCATCCCTAGGGAGTTTTACTTTACAACTGACAGCTATCAAAATAATAAAAAAAAAACTAGTTCTATCTTCACATTTCTATTGAACCATGTTCCAATTTTCCATACAGCCTGTCAATCACAGCGCGATATAAAATTGAAATAACTTAAAGATAAGTATTAATTAAATAATATTATATTTTAAATGATTTATTTGTTCAACCATTTCTTTAAAATACTTTATTTATAAAAGATTACAATTAATTTCTAATTTTTCATTAATGAGGCTGAATAGCTGGCCGGCCACAGAAAAAAAAAAATGGCGAGAAAGTGGCATTCAGTCGTTGGTTTTTTCGAGTTTTGTTTACATTTCTGTACAACCGAGATTTGTAATAACATGTTATGGTTATCAGATTAAAATAGTGATTTAACGCCACATTTCATAAGAGAAGAGGCTAAAGCAGTAGTGGAATACCTTTTACCGCCTAAATCAGAAGAAAGATACCTACTTAAAATCATAGGTACAATGATTCAGGTTTTACAAACTTTTTATTTTATTTTTATTTTCCTTGTATTCGTAATGAAAAGCACAGTGCTTACCTCGGGGTGAAAGTAACTAATTTAGTCCCTCGAATTAGCGACCTCGCTACGCTCGCCCGCCAACTCCTTCTCGGGACGAAATGAGTTACTTTCACCCCTTGTCTAACAATGTACTATTTCACCCTCCTACCTCCAACCCCATTTTTTGCAGACAACCCTATAGCATCGAATTCGTAATGAAACAGCGTTTATTTTGATATACAATTTATTTATTAATTCATTAAACCCCAAGCGAACGCCGGCTTACGCGCACCCATTGTCTTTCTATTGTGTCTGTAATTCTCACGATTGAAAGGTTAAACAACTACTAGTATTGACATACCTGTTTATACCTGGCAAACCAAAGTTATGCCAGGAAACAAATAAATCACAAAATAACTAGTTTTCTAATGGATTTTTTTTTGTAATTACTAATTATAATAAAAATGACCTAATAGGGTTCTTGGTTTTTCTGCAATATTTTGTACTAAACAACAGATATCTCTAAAATTATCATGATGTGGTTTTTCTACGATTATTTTTTATGAAAACCGCAACAAAATAGGTTATAACATGAAACAGTATTTACCATTTCAAATATTTGTATGATAAAGAATGGGCGCGTGGTGGGAATATCTCGCTATCTTTTTTCTACTCGCGTAACCCAATAGCGGCACCGTTAGCGCAGTGGTTAAGCGATTTGCTGGTGCGCTGCGAGTCGCGGATTCGATTCCCACACGGAACAAATATTTATATAGTCTACAGATAGTTTCCTGGGTCTGGCTGTCGTGTGCATGTGATTTTATGTGTTTGTGCACGTACTCACATTACAGGAGTAACTCATAGTGTGAAGCAACTTTAAAAAAAAAATGGCCTGCCTTTGACTACTATCTCATCTGATGGTAAGCAATGATTTGGGCGACGATGGGGCACGTTTTCCTAGAAATAACTTATTCACTCTTGACTTAAAGAACTTTAGGTTATAGCTGTCAGAAAACTCACACTCCGACAGGGAACTTCAATCCTTAGCTGTACGCACATTATTTACTTGACAGTTTTCCTTTCCACCACATTTGAAAAGATTGTAATTACTAAATCCAGAAGAAAAATTCTTTTAATTTGTAATTTTTGAAAAAGTTACTTTATGATATATGAAAAAAAAAAGTTAATTACCAATTGTTCTCTAAAACTTTTTATTTTGACTTCCAGCCACCGCCTCCTCTGTCGTTACGCTCAATGCATCCTCTCCCCCGACGACAACACCCGCCGAGCGTATGAGAGCGCCTGCAGTGCCACGCTGGGCGCCAACAACGACGTCAGCAGCTGGGCAGCGAGCCCACAGCTGGACAAACTGGTGCGTCTCGCGGCCAGGCTGTGGCCCAAGAGTGAGAAGTACTTCCAATATGAGATGGAAGTGGCGCCCGCAGTTGGTGTTGTGAGTGCTTAACTGTTTTAACCTTACGTATTTATTGCGCCAGTATCGCTCATCCCCGACCAAATACTCCATCTCGTCAGCTCTTCTATCACCTATGGGAATTGAAGCTAAGTGAGTACCTAGACAGAGTACCTAGTCGCAAATACACGACACTGGCGAATAGGACACCAAAAACAGTTGTCGGACCAATCCACCGCGGGCGGTTAAAGGTTAAAAGATGGATATAATTGAACAATCCATTATACAGGGTGACTGGTAATTTGTGTACGATACTTAAACACGTGATTGTGCTCATGATAACCAACAACTTTTACTATGGGAACAAACCTGAAATCGCGAAAAAAATCAGCTGTTCATACATTTATGTTTGCAACATTTATGTTTGCCTAATATACTCAACAGCTGATATTTTTTTTCGCGATTTCGGCTTTGCTTCCATAATAAAAGCTGTTGGTTATCATGAGCACAATCACGTGTTTAAGTATCGTACACTAATAGCCAGTCACCCTATATAATACCTACGTAAAGATGAGAAAAATAGTCTGGATTTTGATAGATCTTACTGAAAGTGTGTCATTATTAACCGACTTCAAAAAATAAAGTGTATTTTGTGTTTAAGTTTTGAAATTCAAGTCAAAGTAGAGCTAGAACTCGCGACAATCGTATAAAAAACGAATGCGGTTTGTTATCGTATACCGAGAGGCCCACGTTGAAACAGAGGTGTGGTTTATGATGTGACTCTTATGTCGTTGTTATAAGGTATAAGTTAAAATGATTAGCGCGCGTTAGTGAAAGGCCGGATCTAAGGGTTGATTATAAATTACTACGGAATATTGATAAGTCACAATCTGTTCGCGATAAACTCGAAAAATATGAACAGATTTTCATGCGGTTTTCGCCTATAGACAGAGTGATTCATGAGGAAGTTTTAGTTTCATAATACAAGCATATTATAGAAGAGTAGAACCGATAATTTCAAAGGTTTTTAACACTCATGCGAAGCTAGAGCGGGACGCTAGCACAAATATAAAGTCAGAGGGACACGCCTCTGACTTTATATATACAAGGTGCAAGGGACAGCCCTCTACAAACTTTAAGGGCTTGCTCAGTAGGCGATACTGAACAACATTCCACAAAAAAATTTTCAGGAAACGAAAAAAAAATCCGCCTCACCATACAAAATTATAAACTTGATTGGACAGTTTGTATGGAGAGGCCGATTTTTTTTTTTTCGTTTCCTGAATAAATTTTTTGTGGAATGTTGTTCAGTATCGTCTACTGAGCAAGCCCTTAAAGTTTGTGGAGGGCTGTCCCTTACACATTGTATATGTTAACTCTTATCCGTCTCATAAAACGTGCTAAAAATACGTAGTTTTCTTTAAATTAAGAGGCGTTTGGATAGAAATTAGTATTATTATATTTTGCTGTAATTAAGACTTGCCAAATTATTAGGATAAAATATTTTTATAACGAGATTGATATTAATGTTAGTGGAGCATTGCGATTTATTGACTGACAGCTTCGTTTTTTATTATTTGTTTATTAGAATATTATCGAAAAAATTCACTCATTTAGAATCTTTGTAATTATAGTATTCATTCCTAATGTAATGATGATTGAGTGGCTTAGTAAATGATTGTATGTAATTAACACAGCCGTGAATCAAAACGATATTATTTTTTTCAATTCAACGAAGAAATAGATTGTTTTGAGTTAATAACCTAAGATTTTCAACGTAATTAATAATGTAAGTAACGTCGTTTAAGTTCTAACAGAAAGGGAACTTGTGGTGACGCGTAACGGCCCGTTCACGACCTTGCCGCTGTGAGTGGAGCTATGCGCGGCAGCGGTGAGCGGAAGAACAAAAGTAACACCGACCCGCTAACACCGAAGTCGTGAACGGGCCTTAACACCAAATACATATATGTCATTGTTTATTAGAAAAGCTACAGCAAAACCATGTAACTTAGTTGTTTTTGCATAGCAGCACCGCTTAAGTAAGCCTTAAAAAAAACTCAATAACGTGCTACTATACAGTTTATTTGTTCTTCTGAAATGTTCCCGATTTTCACTTACGTGGTGGTAGAACTTAAGTGACGACAAGACGATGGATTGGTATTAATGCCCGTTTGCACCATTTAGCACACCTGAGGTCCTACCTCTTAACGCGATCTATTTGACGACATCAATCACCCTTTTAACGATTCAGTTTAGGTCGGAAAATTGATGTCGTTAAGAGGTCGTGGACCTTTGCACAATTCAAGGGCAACTAAGTGCAGCCTAGTATTGAAAACGGGCATAAACCTTTATATTTCTATATTACGTTTTTTATTGTGTTATTATTTTGTCGTAACTAGTCAAGAATTATGACAAAATTATTGTTAGCCACCAAAAATAAATATATTAGTTATTTGTGTACCTTTTTATATTAAAATTCGTGAAATTGGGGTGTAATGGAATTGTATTATCAGGGCAGCAAGTGGCCTTTTTGGGGTATTATATACAGGTTGATTTTTTCTTGTGAGTGTGGATGGCCAAATGTAGTGACAGTTCTGTTGAAAATAAACAGGATTAAAAATAAAACAATATTTCAAGCCAATAATCTTACCCGTCGATTCAAGTTCGCTTTAATATGTCGTTACTGCTCAGCATTGTATTCAAATCAGTAACATTTTTGTATGCTATTACCTATATACAGAGTGTGTTTGTTTATCCAAAATCAATGGGTACATTACGGGCTAGGAATGTGAATGATTTTTCAGAAATACAATGTGGCAGTTTAAAATTTCTTATAGTTACGCGATTGGCCATTTACAACCAATTTAAAAATCACCCTGTATATGTACCAGTTGCATGAGAATTTTGAACAAACTCTTATTGGATTTATAACATGAATTCTGTGATACAAATGTCTTCACTAGTAAACAATGTCTTTTTCTCGAAAATAGGGAATATGCATAAATCAATATTCAAATATATCTAAATTTTATATCTATAAATATACAAAAATAGAATACTAATTGTGAAAAAAATATCAAAAGTGGTAGAAAAGCAAACGAGATATAACAGTTTTGAAAAAATATATGTCTCTCTCGCCAAGACGCCGTTTCCTATGGCGGCCGTACACAGTGTCACAGCTTTTGACGTCAAATACCATGTCGGAGTTCTCTTTCATAATAACAGCTTTAAAGCTTAACTCCATAGTTAGTAAAATGTTTTTTTTTTTCAATATTTGTTTAATAGAAACAACAAAAATATGTTTTAGCAAATAAAAAAAAATACATGCATATTCCCTATTGTTTTTAGTTTTATGTTTTAAATCAATCTACAGTGTAGCTCACTGTACTGAGGTGCTGGTAGGAAATATATGTAAACCTAAACATATCACACACATCACACATATTAAGAGACAGGTTCACCATTTTGTTTTAGCAAAATATGAATTATATCTGAACATAAGACTGAGTGCGGTACTGAATAGTACAGGAGTGGCAAACCAGAGGCGACGTAAAGCGTGGGCGACGTGGCCCACCATGTACGGGTGCACCCGATTTGAAACTGTAATACTTAAAAGCCTAGTCTCTCGGTCACATTCGCAACAATAATACAATAATCACACAACACCGTCTAGTCACAAGCTAAGCAGAGCTTGTGTTATGAGTACTAGACAATTGATAAACATACTTAAATATTTCTAAATACATACATATTATAGATAAATTACACCAGAGTCCCAAACACAACAAATGATTCTGCTCATCACACAAACATTTGTCCTGGGTGGGAATCGAAACCACGATCTCCGGCATAGCAGTCAGGGTCACTAATTACTAGACCAACAGGCCAGTCAAACAATGATTGTAACGCAAAAATTATTGAATGATATAGAGGGATCACATTCTTATTGTTAAATTGATGTAAATCATGTATCTAGAATTGAGTTGACCACCCCTGGAAAGTCACTTACTTGTAAACGATGAAATTCTTGTTCTTACCATAACTAACGGTGAAACTGTCCCATTGTGTTGTTATCTGATATTACAATAAGTAAATAATTAAAATATAAAATGCTGAATGTTACCGAATATATTATTATGATCATTATTTATTTGGGCACGACAGCTTATGAGGAATTTGTTGCTCAAATAAAACGATGTTACTTTAGCTTTAAATAAATATAATTACAAATAAATATTCGTTTTATTTTACTTATAATTTAAAATACATCTAATTTACATAATAAATAGCCTTATTTAATAAAAACTAATGTTACTAAAAGAGTTATATGTACATGTGGATGGATGGAGAGGGAGAGAGAGACCAAAGAAAAGTTGGATGGATTGTGTGAAGAGTGATGTGAAAGAAAAGGGAGTTAGTGATAGCATGACGGGTGACAGGTCAGAATGCAAGAAAGAAATGTGTTGCGCCGACCCCAGCTAACACGGAACTAGGCCAGGAAGATGATGATTTAATACAAACGAATATCTTAAATACAAATATTTGAATAGACTAGGTTTGCACTATCTCATTGTTCATAACGTTTTTAACTTTTAATTTTGCATAAAGGACTAATATCTATTTACTAACAGGTCTTATCTACTGTTCATATTTATCAACTAGCTATGCCCGCGACTTCATTCGCGTGAACTTATTTTTTCTAAAATAAAAGTAGCCTATGTTACTCCTATTACATCAGATACCTGTCAAAAAAAGTCCCGTCAAAATCGGTCCAGCCATTTCAGAGATTAGCCCGGACAAACGGACAGACGGACAAACATTTAAAAAAATGTTATTTTTGTGTATGTACCGTATGTATATTCATACGCACGTAGTAAAAAGCAGTTATTTCAATATTACAAACAGACACGCCAATTTTATTTATATGTATAGATGTGAACAATAAATACCTAGATTATTTCGTTACATGACAGAGTAGATTAGGTACTAACGAGTCTTTGGGTAGATATATCTGAATTCACATAATGTAACTGGTATAATATTGTACACCACTACTATACACTCTAATTAGAAAAATTACAATAACACGAACGGACCTGTGCTTTGTATAACATTAAAAGCTGTCTCGGTGTGAAGTATCGCTGGACCTTTGCAAGAACGCCTAGTTTCCTAGCAGCTACTTTGGCTTTGGACTCAATTAACCGCCCATAATTGAGGTCGGAGGAAATTTCAACACCCAAGAGCTGAAGGCAGTCGATACAATCCAATGAAACATTCTGAAAAGTAGAGAGCCGAGGTGAACGGGCTCTTTTTGGCGGTGAACAAACATGCTTGGGTTTTAGCGGCGGTGAATCCCACCAGATTGGTTTCGCCCCACTTGGAGACTGCCTGAAGTGAGATATTCGTACGCTCTACCATAGCCTCTCGTTCGGACTGGATTTACTCCTTTCTAGCCCCTTTCATTTTTAATAAATTCAGAGACACAAGAAAAATCAACGGCGAAAGAAATTAAATCATGCGAAATAAAGTATTTTCAAGTACTTTATTGTTCTCATAAAGTTCTATACTTTACAATTATCTGAAATAACGTACAATACTTTATTACAAAGTACGGGTGGCAACCTTATGCATGGCTGACTTCAGAAGAAGTTGTCTAAGTGAATTTTGAATGCACTCTGCGCTTGATGGGTTAAATTTTGTTTTCAACATTAATAGTAGTTTATGTGACTAGGGGATAAAGCACTGTCTTTAAGTCGCGGGCGGCATGTTGAATTCCGAACGAAACGAAGGTTGCTGATTTTAATCCCGAACGATAGTGAGGGATTTATAAAATTAACTCCCGAGCATTGCGAGAGAGTTAATAAAGAAACCTGAGTGAAGTGAGGAATTCAAGCCGCCCAAGACAAAGACAGCTTAATCCCCGTGTTGCATACTCTACTTTTTACACCATCTGTGAGATAATTAAAAGACAATTTGGTCGACCAAATCATATATTAGAGAAATATAAGTATTATATTTACAAGTTCATCAAACAAACAAAATTCACTACTCCAAGATTCTATAGTTTCAATTTTCTATAATGCTCCCGTGTCGTCAGTACGCACGTTTTATTCTATTTTCTTTTTTTTTGTTAGTGGCCAGTTTGAATCATAGTGATTACATACTCTTTGGTTTAAATTTCGAGTCAACTTGTTCGATGCGCCTACATTTTAATTCACAATGTTGACGATTCTTGATGCTCCAAATTCAAATCTCATTATTCCCTAGGGATCGGCCATACTGCATTATCTCCCTAGGCATATAATGACTTGCTTTAAGTGAGGTTTGTCTGACGTGTAAAACGACATTATCGAGCAGGTGGTGTAAAAAAAAGTATTATAATTTACCAGTATTTTTAGTCCCGGTGTTATTAATAATCTGTGTTCCTTTACCACTGCCAACTAGTGTTGCCAGGCGTCCCGATTTGCGCGGGACGTCCCGATTTTTAGGGGTCTAGGGACGCGTCCCGATTTGCACCTGATCGGGACGCTAAATGTCCCGATAAATCTCTCTCGCGCAGCGTCTTCTACGTTACTCAATCCACACTATTATAAGTAATCTGTGACTCAATAATCCATCTTCGTTTATCCATTCCATTCATATGCAATAAAAATATAATATTAAAACTTTGAAAACAGCGGGAATCATTCATAACTTCAATATTTTTTTAGTTTTTGCCTTTATTCCTGTACCTGAATCGTGCGAAAGAAATGCCCGGGTGTCAGCATTGTGTGGACCACCCGGGTGACACCATGGAGCTTATGATGGAAGTGTGCCCTGCTTGAGCGGAGCACCGCTGTTTCCTTGTGGAGGCTTTTGGCGGCGGCTGTTCGCTCGCTCGCTGGGCCCTAGTTCTGGCCATGATCCAAAGCGAGAGAGTTGACCGCAACCGTAAAAGAACGTACACCCTCACGTCCCGGTCATCTCCGAAGGAGATGTCCCGGGCGAGTCACACAGCAATTTCCGGCCACAATAGATATGGGTTTGCAAACGACGAGCTCGAGCGAGAGTAGCTCGTCGTTCGCCCGTTCAATAAGTACCAGGTCCGAGGCGATGCCGCACACGTTTCTCAAAGAGATAACAGGAAAACTGAAGGGACTCGTAGGGCCGATGCCTGCTAGGGCTGCGAGAACGTTTCAAACAGTGCCGGTGCCCCTGTAATGCAAAGGTCGACTGAAGAAGTCTGGCTTTTAATCAGTACAAGTTTGTTCTCGTTCTAGAGTGGCCTAGAACGGGAGAAGTTATTAGATGATTTCCCGACTCAAAAAAAAAAAATTACTGAAAATAAAAACTGTCCCGATCTAAAACCCTAAATCCCGATTTGTTTTGCTGTCTGTCCCGATTTTCATCCAATCAGACCTGGCATCACTACTGCCAACACTCACTGTGAGAGCGCACTAAGCCTGCAGGACCTGGATTTCAGCCCAAAAAGCCCTTGCATATATCCGCCGGTCAACCCCTGACACAAGATAGCAATCATCTCACTTTTAAAATAGAAATAGATACCTACGTTTCTAATTATTCTTAATGAAATAGTTTTTACAGTAGTAAATAAAACAGGAAATAAAATTTTAAAGTATCACTACGAAGGTACGATTAATTAGAATTTGTAATCAATTTGGCAAAGTAAATTAAATAACATTCAATTGCAAGTATTTCCATCTCAATTAGGTAGGTAAATAGCGGTCATGATTATCAAACACAATCGCTGAATAATTACGAAAACTTTTTGTATTCAGTTACTTTTAAATATAAATCTGGTTCATTCGGGACGCGTTTGACACCGTTAGGTATTAAGTGACTTAGGTACGAGTGAATAGGTTACTTCTAGGCAAGCGTGCTCCATCATCGACCAATCATCGCTTACCATCAGGTGAGATGGTGGTCAAACGCGAGCCCGTCAATAATAAAAAAAAATATATATATTATAGCCTAAGAGGCCGGGGCTCACGGCTACCGAAATGACTGTCGTCAGTTCATAAAAGCTGATAGTTTTTCAGTGCCTGTCCCCAACATAGTAACGATGCCCTACTATGTAGTTTCATTTATGGTGGCTTCGGCAGTAATAGGTAACAAAGGTGGATAATATAGAGGTAATTGCTGCTGTCAACCTATAGTGACACTTGATCACACACGACTGCTGCTGCTGATCTTCGTTTGTTGGAATGTCGACGGCCGAGCGTCAACAGCTGCCACCGATGTGACCGACGTAACTTGGCGTGTTTGAGCTCTAAGGCGATTATCACACTGCCACTCACCACGCAGCGTAACGCGTTAATACATGTTTTAACGTTGCTTGTAAGTATCTCCGTTTGTATAGAAAACACGCACAGTCCAACACATCGAAAATGCTTCCACGCGCGTTCACGCAGATCGCGCGCTTACATGCGGAGAAACATACAAACACGCGCGTGGGTGCGGGGTCACACGAAAGGTATAGCCCACTGAGTTTCGTAGTGCCGTGCGTAATTTTGTATGAAATGAGTCAGAGCATGCCTGAATTAACAAAAAGCACTTAAGCGCGTGAGTGCGTAAAAAACCCGCACGATGATGCAGATCTGCATTCCCGCAAGTACGCGTGTAGGTGCGTTGACGCAACGTGCAGCGTGATGCGTTCCAGTGTGATAATCGCCTAAAACCTCTTCCCATGATAATGTATGACAAGTCCCAGCACAGCCGACGCTGTAGCTACCCCACTAGCTTGTGGCACTGTCAGCTTGCCGCCCCACAGCCAGCCAGGAGGCAGCCAGCTGACCGCGTGCAGCGTATCCAGCAGGAACTTTGTGGTGGTGAGTGACGCCTGGGTGAAGCGCGCTGGGGCGCATTTTGTTCGCTCCGGAGATTTCAGAGCTTCGGACGTAGCGTGGAGGGTGCGTATTGATCTGTTGGAGTAGAATAGTTTGTTTATATTGTTGCGTATTCGATTACTAGAGGATAGGGTAATTTGGTATGCTGCAGGTAATTTGGAATACTAGGATATCACTATTAATGTCAAGGGCATTTGTAACCATTTCACAAAACACACGATATCGATGAGTACCAAAAAGTTTAAAACAGTGACATCTGCTGATATTCATTCGACAAGTTTAATTTCCAGTAGGTACAGTAGTCACTTAATACTTTAAAAATCTTTATTTTTGTTTTATGTTACATCCTTGTTTATATATTTTTTAATCTTGTTTATTAATACCTATTCCACAAGATTAAGAACAGAAAAATAATGAGAGAGGGATGCGTGACGCACAGGCAGGACCGGTCGTTGTAGTGACGCTTGGGGGAGGCCTATGTCCAACAGTGGACGTCTTTCGACTGATATGGTGATGGTGATGAAGAACAGAAAGATACGGCAGTATTTCACATTCTAAAAAATGTCTAGAAAATGTGGTAAAACTAAAAAATGAGTTTTATACGAACTAAGTTTGAACAGGACAACGATTTTCAGTTAGATAATATTAATAACACTGGATTACATTAGACCGAAACACTGATCTAAACCAATCCATGTTTTGTAGAAATTGCACCATTTACTTATCTCTCTATCGGCTGAGTGAGCTTATTACTGGCGGCACTTATCTGATATTCGTGTTTTGTTTAATTAATTTAGTGTTATTTTCTCCGACTAAATTTTAGTAAAGGTTAACATACTTTGTTACATTTGTTAAATTCTATAACATAGTTAATTTATAAAGATATTGGCTCAAATTATGCCCCACTTGTGTCTTCATTTGCCTTTTGCGTCCCTGGGCCGCGGTACCTAACTCTATCCAACAATCCCGCAAACACTAAAAAGCTGAGGTGGTTAAACTGTATGAAACTTTGGCTCTGTGAGCTTTGACCAGCAAGATTTTACGTAGGTGCTTGTGACATGAAAAAGAAGAAGAAAACTTACGGCAGTACTTTACTTCTTCTGTATAGGGACAAACCATCGCTACAAAATGTCCACCTACGTCTGTCAGTCTATCTGTTTGTTGTTTATCTGGAATTTTCATGCGGTTTTCACCAAACCACCAAACCACAACATCATCACTAGCTGTGCGAAGCCGGGGCAGGCCGCTAGTAGTCCATAATACGACCTTACAATATTAACGAATATCTTCATCTAGACTACCTATGTTATAGATAAGGTCGTTTAGTGTTCATTTATTTTACTTACATGATATCTTTAATTTAGTATTTCTCTCATCATGAAGGGCTCATACAGGTAGATAAATTGATGGCAATATACTTAGCAATCATGTACAGTAAAAATAAAGTGCGATTTCGGCGAATTTTACGGCTCATCACACGAATGAAATACAGAAGAAATAACAAAGTCTGTAATGCTAATATTCTTTTTCTAACAAACCTGATGAAGCCGACGAATGCCGAAAGGGACCAGAACAGCTTATGCGCCGTCCTTATCTTGAACTCGGTGTCTTTGGACACTATGAGCATGCCGGTGTCGATGAGCCAGGACAGCTTCTCAGCTTGAAGGTAACCAAGAGTGAACGCACTGCCGGCCACACCCAGGGATCCCCAGAATGGGCCATCCTGGAAAAGAAAGGATAGTCAGAAAATGTAGGTAGGTGCTATAAGTACATATCTACATTTTGATACAATTGCAACGGATGCAGAATTTGCCCGAGCCGTAGGCGAGAATGTTATGAAGCTGAGAGCTGCAGTGACAAATTTCCACTTGTATCTAACGACGTTTTTCAATACCTATAGTTACGAAGATATAAATAATGGGGGTTCTATTTCTATCCGTTTATTATCTTCGTAAGTGACAAACTTTCTCCACTTAGTATTAAACTGTACCTACTAATACAAGTTACCTAATTATACAAACCTCAAACACACTCTCCAAGATAAGCCCATCGCTAGATTAGATTTCCAGTAAAACTATAAGTAATATTAAGAAAATTGCTACCTACGACACTCACAGAGTAAGATTGTCTTCTTCTTTACAAATAGGATTTCTAGATTTAATGCTAACTGCTCCTGTTCAATCGATAATATCCCTAACAGGAAAAGGGAAAAATACATCATTTTTTTGTATTATAGGTACACTGTTAAATTTTAATCGTTTTAATCCCGTGGAGGGTAGATCCGGTACATGAAACACTATCGATTTGTAAAGATAAAATTAAAAAATAAACTACCTTTTTTTCAAAACTCGTATTACTTTATGCATGTACGAAATTAATTTCTTTAAGAAAACGTCAGCTGAGCGAGTTCAGTGACCTGTAGGTAGTTTGTACGCTAAGATACGTACGATAGTGTTTCATGTACCGGATCGACCCTCCACGGGATGAAAACGATTAAAATTTAACGGTGTATAAAAGGTAAGTCCTGAAAACACAGAGGCGAGTATAATGATGATGTTAGTAGCTCACCTGCTTCCCAAGTCCGTAAGCTAGCGCAGCCTTCAGCGCCACAGCATCATCGAGGAGTCGCAGAGACGCGCGGGCGGCAGCGAGGCGGGCACTCGCCGTCAACAGGTCCTTGCGGTCAGTAGTGGAGCCCCATAGCTTGAGCGTGTAGCAGGCTAGGTTTACCACCTGGGGTTATGTGAGAATGTGGTGTGGATTATTTTTTACTGTGATGTTAGGAAGACGATATAAATTTTGTCATATAATATTGGGAAATGATAGCTTAAAATATAAGTAGCGCTATAGTAACTATTAGGTATGAACATGCAATTTAATACACAGCACCTGTTGCTTAGTGTCTCAAGACGAAAGTCTATGACCAGTGTTTGTTACCAGTGATGACATATGGATCCGAAACGTGGTCGCTCACAATGGGCCTCATCAAAAGGCTTAAAGTCACCCAAAGAGCAATGGAAAGGGCTATGCTCGGAGTTTCCTTGCGTGATCGACTTAAGTGGCAATGGGCAGGGCACATTGCTCGCAGAACAGATGGCCGTTGGGGCCGAAAGGTTCTGGAGTGGCGACCGTGTACCGGGAAACGCAGCGTTGGAAGGCCTCCTACAAGGTGGACTAACAACCTGGTGAAGGTAGCGGGAATCCGATGGATGCGGGACGCACATGATCGTTCGTTGTGGCGACGCTTGGGGGAGGCCTATGTCCAACAGTGGACGTCTATCGGCTGAAATGATGATGATGATGATGACCTGTTGCTTATACACCGTGAAATTTTAATGGTTGTTTTCCCGCGGCAGATCGACTTGCCATAAGGAGTACTTTCGAAACATAGAGTAAAAGTAAAAAAAAATAAAAATGTTTTTGTTTTAAAATAATTTAAAAAATATTCAACAACTCGAAAAAGTGAGAAAAAATAGTAACACTAGACGTAACTTGTAGGCACTCGCGTCGCACGCGCGCGCTTCATAGGAAAGCAATGCACAAATTAATGTTCAAAAAAAAATAAGCTCCCGTGTATGTGGTGATACGGCATAAAATAGCTTGCACGCAACAATGCAATGCAGTTCTAATATTTTATTTATTTATGAAACGATTATATTACTAAGACAAAACCATTTCGCTGCGGGAAAACAACCATTAAAATTTCACGGTGTAGTAGAACTACCAATAGCCTATCTACATTATCGAAATTTGTTTGTTATAGAAATTTGTTTTCTTTTAAGGTACCCTAACCTAAGGGTGCCGTGACCCTTTTACTAAGCCTCCGCTGTCCGTGCGTTCGCCTATCTGTCTGTCCGTCCATCCGTCCGCAGGCTATTTCTCATAAACCGTAAGAGGTAGGGTTGAAATTTTCACAGAATGTGTAGTTATTTACCCCGCTACCACAACAAATATGGTTTACCATACAAGAAATAAAAATGATTTTAATAGGTACCTAGTAGGTACAGAACCCTTTGTGTGCGAGTCCGACTTGAACTTTTTTTTAATAGAATTTGTAACCAATTCTTTCAAAATATTATTTCATTAAACAGATAGGTTAGATTAATCATTCACATTAGTGTGTTGAATCACCTAACTGATTGTTGAAATATTACAACTTAGATTAAAATAATATTAATCTATGATTGATTACGGATCATAGAATCCTAAATTCCTAACTCTACCTTTAATTAACGGTCTAAATATCTTAGTAGATCGATGCACTTAGGTGGAGGACAATTCTAAACAGGAATATTTATTCACAGTTTTATTAGAGGGGTTAAACTACTCGTCACTTTTTTCCGGGAATCCCATTTCCGATTGGCAAAAATAGCAAAGAGGAAGGAAGAGCAAGTCACCACAAATCCTCAGGCTGTTCTATTTTGTAATCTTTAAACATAAAAGCGGAAACTGACTGACATATCAATGCACTGAAGAAATTACAGGGCCAAGGAACATGAAATTTTGCAAGTTTGCCTTTTATGATGTAAGTAGGCGATTCTAATTCCGCCAAGTCCGTTCCATTATCGGACCACACGACGTACAGCGTTTCGCCACCGGTACATGGTAGACATCCCACCCATACGCACAAAGCGTTTTATGAACACATTTATTATGCGTACAGCCAAGGAGTGGAATTCCCTGCCGGAGTCTGTGTTTCCTGATAGCTACAACTTAGGGGTCTTTAAGTCAAGATTGAATAGGTTACTTCTAGGCAAGCGTGCTCCATCGTCGACCACATCATCGCTTACCATCATGGTGGTCAAACGCAAGCCTATCAATAATAAAAAAAAGGCGAGCACTTAGAAAATATTTTCCAAAATTTACTTCCTAAGGGGGTGAAACATGGGTCTAAAGATCGTATGGAGAAACCTATTTCCACGCGAGGGATGCGGCCGACAGAAGCTAGTATAGGTATAAGAAAATTTTGACGTACCTTATCTCTGTTAGCATGTGCCTGCAACAGATCGCTGAGCTCATGTACGGCCGCCATCGTACGCCCGTGTTTACGTCCACACTGGCTCGTGCGTCCGCGGGACGTAGCCACCGATTACCTCCGATAAGATACAGACATACCGCCGATACTCTCCGTCTTTTGCGAACTAACTACCGAATGTTATGTAACCAATCATTTTTGATAGTAACAATACAATCTTATCTGTGAAGTTGACATCTGTAATCTTGTGAATTAGATAGGCAGATCTCGCGGTTTGTGCTGAATTGAACAGATATCTCGGATATGTGAATTGCATGTCTGTTTACTGTTTTGCAGCTGAGATTATATAAACTTAGAACAATAAAATAAAAACATGGTTTGTTACCACAGCGCTGCGTATCGCGGGCTCGATTCCCGCACGGAACTAATGTTTGTTTGGCGTACGGATATGTTTTCCTTGTCTGTCTTGTGTATATGAGTTTACATGTTTGTAAACACACCCACGATAGTCATTCCTAGTATGAAGCAAACATTTTATAAAAATGTATTCCTTTTTTCCACCATGTTGTCTTTTCGCCACTCTAGAATTACTGGTGCTAAAGCCGTTTACCTTTGTGTTGCATGAAGATTAAATAATATATCTTTCAATTACGATTTTTAAATAGGTAATTATCTAAGTAACTACCTACGTAGTTATATTATCAATAAAGAACCGTGTTTATACTTTACTAATCGACAATATTTCAGGAACAAGATCTTATCGTAATTCAAATTCATTGTCAAGACTTATCGTGGATACATTCTTCACATAAAATAGATAATAAGATATCCAATCGTATCGTGTAGAAATATAAATATATAATAGAGATATATATGCGAATAAAAACTAAAACTTTACAAGTTATAGTTAGCTGTTGATAAATAGGACGCTTTTTTTATCGACATTTGTTTGTCCCCCATAGATATCCGTCCTGTCCCCTCGAATAATATTGTATCTACTATTATATTACTTACTTACATACTTATTACTATTATATTAAAAAATATCTCAAACAAAAGTTTTCCAAATCAAATTTTAATTTAATAGAGAAGGCTAGGATAACAGTGGAATAAAATAAATCCCACCTGCTTACTATCAGGTGGGATCGCAGTCAAGCACTAGTTTATATCAGATAAAAAAAAGTACCTTTTCCTTATTTCTCTGCGTAGGTACCTCAAACAATGAATTGCTTTTCATTAGGTACTAGATCATGCAAAGGATCGCGATACATGTCGATTCAAGACAGCTTTATGTATTTATTTCCGTTTTTGAAATTAAGAATGTCATCTAATGTATAGTCTGTCTAATAAGTCAACCGACTTGGGAACTTTGTATAATAATTAATCATTTAAAAAATACATAAATTCGGTACTTTTTATAAGGTTCTTCTGTTAGTAAACAATGATCTCTATCTCTTAATCAACCTTGATTATTGAACCCGTATTGACTACATCAGATTTCATTAAATCCTAATAATTACCCAAGTCGTTTAACTTATTAGACAGACTCTAGATGGGTCAATGACCGTTATTGCACGTTTATCAGGCGCCTACAGTACAATTCACGAATGATGGCGGCCGTGAAGTTTGCGCAGAAGGCTGCGCAGTAACGTATTTTAGGAACCAAATGGCGACGTGCGTGTGCGAGATGAGTGTAGTATGCGCGAACGTTCACAAAGACTAACTTCACGGCCGCCATCATTCGTGATTTGTACTGTACCTTAGTAAAACACGTTATATTATTCAAAAGCTTTAAATTAATTGATAGTTGACAAGCATCTTCTTGATATAAGAGATAAAAGTAATATGTAATTGAAATAAACATTTTTATTATTCATTTATATTGTTTTTATGCTTTTTGTATTTGCGTGACCCCGACGACCGAGACCCAGTGGACGAAATACGCCTCCGTCACACTTTATTTGTACTGCTCAACTGTCGGTAAAATGAACATCGTCCCAAATAACTTGACGGTACTGCGCCAACGCAGTGGTTGCACGATTGGCTGCTATGCGGTGTGTTGCGGGTTTAATTCCTGCACAGAACAAACATTTGTTTGGCCCACAGATAGTTGTTCCGGGGCAGGGAGTCTGTCTGTATGTGAGTTTTCATGTTTGTGAATGCATTCACGGTAGAAACAGGTGTAATTTCTAGTGTGGGATAGTGAAATAAAATAACAGTTACCGTTTTAAAATTATAATAACTTTTCTATAATATTTTAAAGTATACAATAAATTGTAAGTAAGTACAATAACTAATTAGTCAAAAACTCAATTCATTGTCAAAATATTTATACGATTATCGATTATAACTACTATAAGTATTACATAATACAATAACAGGTACATACGAAGTTTAAGCAAGCCTATCAACTATGTGTTGTGCAACATACCCTGCGTAGAAAGCCTCATATATCTTGGTAAACAAACCTTGCACAATATTGTTTTATTGAGTTGCTGATGACCGAACTGACGATTCGGACACCATCAAATTGAGTAAAGCTCAAAATTAAAAAAGAAAGTTAAAAAATGCTGATTAGTATAATCAAATAAAATCTAATATTATAAAGAGGTAAAGTTTATTTTTTTGTAGGATGTAATCTCTAAAAGTATTAGTCCGATTGCTAATTTTTTTTTCACCGATAGAAAACTGCTTTATTCCTGAGTGACATAGGCTATATTTTATGTACGCGGGCGAAGCCGCGGGCAAAAGCTAGTATGGATTAAAGTTTATTAACCGAAGTTGTCGCCTTGAATGCACCCCCAAAATAGTTTTGGTAACGCTTTTTTTCCTCATTTACATTATATTTTAAAACTTTTTATTTGACTGTGCAAACCTGTGTTCCAATCGTCAGTGAAAAAAATATTGAAATAAAAATGTGCCAATTCAGACACTATGTCCAAATCGTCAACAACTCGTTTTATAATGGGTCCAGTGCGCCATGGTCACGACCATATTACAGATTGAAGCATAAAATTGTAGCTTGGCGCCGAGAGTACGCTTTTGCTTTTTTAGGGTTCTTTACCCAAAGGGTAAAGACGGGACCCTATTACTAACGGTCAATCTATGCTGGCGCAGAGTCGAAGCGCATCGAAGCGTCTGTCCAAAACTGAACATAACAAATTCAACCTTAACTCCACAGCGTAACGCACACATTACTTCTGAGATTTTAAAAAGACGCGCGCATTCTTCGGAATTCGCGCGTCTGCGCGTGAACAACGCTGACGCCGCATTCGTGCGGCTTCGCTTTAGTTGTAAAGAATTTCAGGCTTCGATGCACTTCGACTCTGCACTAGTATAAATTGACCCTAAGACTCAACTGTCCGACTGTCTGTCACCAGGCTGTATCTCATGAACCGTGCTAGGTAAAGAGTTAAAATTTTCACATAAATGATGTGTTTCTGTTACCCCTATAACAACAAATACTAAAAAAAAAAAAAAAAAATATTTAAGGGGCTCCCATACAACAAAAGTGATTTTTTTGCCATTTTTTACTCGATATTAATAACGGCAACAGGTACGGAACCCTTTGTGCGCGAGTCCGACTAGCAATAGTATGATATGGCAGTCAGCACGTTTCCTATATCACATTCATGTTTAGTTTACCCTGAATACGATTGTGGCATGACGATAGCAAAACTGTCATTGATTATACTCTGCAGTTGGATATTTACAAAGTTACAAAGTGTAGTTGTAGGTATATTATGGACAAGGAAATTCTCGTAATGCCTGAGACTTTTTGTGCTTTCATACTTTTTAATACTACTATATTAAAAAGTATGGCACATTCTCAGATATGCTAATTAAGACAATTAAGTCAATATTTTTGGCACTAATTTTATTCTTTTTATGTGCAAATATTGTCGAATTAAGCTAGAACTACATTAGACCGACGCACACGCCTGATTTGTACGTAGAACGACGTCGCGCAGCGTGTATCAAGTGTAGCTCTACAAGTCTAGTTTCCATAAAAAATGTATGGAGACCGACGCGACCAGATCGGCGTGTGTGGCACACGTGTGAGCAGTGTAGTTTTACCTTTAGAAATCAATGACATTGCCCCTTGCTTACGTTAAACATTTTGTGAATCCTAGGAAAATCATCATCTCCCTAGCTTTTTTCCAACTAGCTTGGGGTTACAGTGGGCTTACAGTCTAACATAATAAGAGTCTGACACTATCTCCCGCTCCGCCCAAAAGCGGGGGTTGTCATTGGATGATTTTTCCCACCATAAAAAAAAAAACGGCTTTACCTAAATGCTTTCCGAGGCACCTAGATACCTATACTTACAAGAAGAGTCAAGAAGCCATTTATTAAAACAAAAGAGGAATGTCAAAAATTGTCATATACATTACAGAAATATTTTATTACTGTCGGCCAGTAAATATTTATATATCATCACATGTTTATGTACATAATGAAAAATAAATCGTAAAGTCCTAATTAGTCACAAATAGGTTGGACCTGCCAACCTTAATACAAGACTATACTCAGCATACCTTGTTATGAAAACCTATACTCTGTTCAAAATAACAGTAGACATTTATGAACCTTTTATGACTGTCCTTTTAACCGATTTTGACTTTTATTACGTTGGTGGCATGACTAATGGCGGCTGCAGTAAATAGTTGGTATTGTAACCACTTTTTTGCTTTTAATGCCATCCTTATATTACGAAATAGATGTTAAAATCAGTTGAATAGACAGTAAAAAAGGTTTCCTTAAATGTCTAATCTTAAGGGGCTGGCGACGGATGAATTACCATACAAACGTAATACCACGCTTATTTGCAGTTGGAGCATATTTCCAACATATTATGATGTTATTCGGTTATAGACAATATTTATCTAGGTTCCTACGTCTTTCTTTAAAAAAAAAAAAACAAAAAGAAATTTAAGCGAATTGTATTTCGCACTTTTTTACAGCGTAAATGGCAAAACATGCCATTTGGCTTTTCCTGTATTAAAAATAACAATATTTCTAATATTCTCGACGTAAGAACCTAGATAAATATTGTCTATAACCGAATATCATCATAATATGTTGCAAATGTACTCCAACTGAAAATGAGCGTGGTATTACGTTTGTATGGAAATTCATCCGTCGCCGGCCCCTTAACGTGAATATGGTATATGTACCTTTAAGTACTAAGTAAAATTTAATAATCATTTTAACAGTCGTTTCTTGGCAAAATACATAGCTATACCTATAACAGAAGACGTAGTGGCAATGGCCGCTACTTTCGTGGAGCCAATCCTCTCGCCCCAAAGCCAGCCTTGGGGGAGGCAGCTGATGGCATGTGTGATGTCCAGGCACAGTTTGCCGGCGACGACGGACTCCAGCATCAGTCTCACGTCGAGGTGCTTCCCGGCGTCCGCACTGTCTTCAGACGCTTGTTGTAAGCATTGTCTGCTCCACCATAGTTTGCGTATTGAGCTTGATGTTCTGTAAAAAGTTGTTTATTTGTAACTTTATAAAAAACTAAGTGTCTGCCGAAGTTTCACCCGCGTCTTTGGTTAATGCTCCGCTCATATTGGTCATAGCGTGATGTTATATAACCTTCCTCGATAAATGAACTCATCATCATCATCAGCCTTTTTAATGTTCCCACTGTTGGGACTCAGGCCCCCTCTCTAGGAGACGGAATGGGCCGTAATCCACCACGCGGGCCCAGTGCGGGTTGGTGAATGTCACATGTCTTTGAATTTTTGGTTCTAGGACATGCCGGTTTCCTCACGATGTTTTCCTTCACAGTTTTGAGAACAGTGGTAATGAAATAATTTACACAAAGTAATTCGCCTGGCAGGGTTTGAACCCGCGACCTACAACTCGTCGGTAGTCGGAGCCATTACCACTCTGCCACCACTGCTCTCTGACTCGGCCACCACTGTTCTCTGATAAAAATGGACTATAATCAACACTAAAATATTTTTTCAACTCGAACCAGTAGTTCTTGAAATTAGTCCGTTTGCACCGAAAAAACAAAGATTAGATTATAAAGCTTAGAAGAAGAAAGATAAAACTTAGATTATAAAGCTGAAGAGTTTAGTTTTTATCAAACTACCTTCTGCCAGCGGCATCGCCCGTGTTAAAGTAGGTTTCTAACAAACTTTGGACCCTTTCATCCCTTTAGGGAGCGATTTTCGGGAAATCTTCGGAAACCTTGTGCAAAATTTCACGCTCCTAATGCCAGTAATTTGGCTGCGTTGATAATGTCAGTGAGTCAATAAAAATCTCTGTCTCAGAGTTCGTTATCGAACTCCTCCGAAACGGCTTGATCTATGTTCATATATTTTTTGTGTATTTATAACAGTAATGACTAATTCCGATCAAAAACTTTTTTTTTATAATAGGCTTATCAAAGGCTTGGGTTGACCACTATTTCACCTGTTGATAAGCGACGATGTGGACGAACACTAGGTAGAGACTGTCGTCACAGTATGTGCTGTCGTTGTCTCGTTTTCAAATTCATGAAAAAAAAGACCTCGCTGGTACGCCTTTGCCCATCTCTAAATTAGTCACACACTCTACGCCTCTATTAGTTAGGTAGGTTAGGTTATTCAGCATACTTTTTGCGATGCTTCAAAAAATTGCTCCTGCTGGTTTGTCTACAATTTTTTTATAGTCGAGGTACGAAATAGCTAAGTACATTCCTATTACTAGACTTTAATTTACGAACAGACGTTACGCTAGCCAGACGGAATGTACCTAATTAACCTATTGAGGTAATTACCTATTAAAATGGTCGCAAATTGCATGATCATTTGCTAAAGACAATCAATGTGGCCCGGAAGTTATTAGACAGTAGTTGGGCGTTGACAAGGACTGCATACCGTGCGTTGCGTAGCCTAGGCCTTGGAGAGCGTAAGTGTGCGTAGTGTTGCAAATCCGGTAATAATAATGATTCGTTGGAACCTGTTCCCGATAACGGTGGGCTACTATTTTTTATATTTTTAATTTTTTTTTTTTTATTGATATACTCTAAAATATATATGTATGTTAAAATTATTAAACGATGTAATTCGTTTAATTTTCTCACCACAATATCACAGCAATTAATAAACTAAGACAATGACAATTTGGATTCATACTGTAGGAGACTGGTGCCTAAGCTAGACTTTTAGCCTGTATTTCAGGTCACGGGCTTCCTCTCTTTTAAGGATGTGATAGTCGATCAGTTTGATTTGTAAAATGCTATATTTCATCGTTCTTTGGCAAATCCTAAGTATGGATTTCTGGGCCTCGGTCAAAGATCTGAACACCATAGGGTAAGATAGGGAGGACTCCCAGATCCACTAATTTTCGGTGAGATTGGAAAGTCGCCCTTCATCAGAGGCTATATGGACGACCAGTAACTCTTTCACGGTAAGGAAAGCCAATCCCGCAGTAGATCCCGAATTTGAGATCCGATTTTTAATATACAAAAAAACTAATTAAGGGCATGACTCAGGCCATGGTCCGAAGCGAGAGGAAATGGGAGGCGATCACCTCCTGTAAAGCACTAATGTTAGCGTAAGAGACGGCCGCACGTATGAGAGAACGGACATTATGGCGTCTCAGCTGCCGCGATCGTGACTTTTGGCTACCAGCCGAGGTAGGCGCGGCTGCAGACGACGATCAATGGGCTGTGCGGACGTCCAGTAATCGTCCGAACCGAGTCGACAGTGCGTAATGTTCCACGCGCCTCAGAGATGTTAGCAAAACCGTAGAGGCCCTACAGGGAATACAGCATATTTTCTGACTATGAACCAGAAGTCAAAAATTCACTGGTATGCTGTTTTAAACAAATATTATGGCAGAATTTACTTAAAACTTACTGTATAAGAGAAATAATCAGACTAGCAGCCCATAATATAGTGCTGAACGTTTCCAGCTGGTAGGCAGTCTTGTCGCTCAGCTTCAGAACGCCCACGTCGTACAGCCAGCACGCCTTCTCCACCGGCAGGAATGTCTGGTCCACCATGTTGGCTACCACGCCGAGCAGTGCTGCTGTTGTTGTTGCTTCCTGTGACAATATAAGGGTGTGAAATACTGATCAAACTGACGTAAATTCTGCATGGAATGTGAGATTGTTTTTTAGGGTTCCGTACGCAAAGGATAAAACGGGACCCTATAACACAAAGACTACACTGTCCGTCCATCTGTCACCAGGCTGTATCTCATGCAAATTTTCGCATATGATGAATTGCTGTTGCCGTTTTGTTTCGCATATTTTTCACTTAAGATTGCTCTTTTGCTGACAAATAAAATATTTTTCTTTCTTTTCTTTTCTTTAAATAAATATTTAAAGGGCTCCCATACAACAAACGTGATTATTTTTTGTCGTTTTGTGTTACGGACGGTACTGAACCCATCGTGTGCGAATCCGACTCGCACTTGGCTGGTTTATCTATGGATATATACGTGTGGGGTATCTATGGATAGGTCTTCAAAAATGATACTGAGGTTTCTAATATCATTTTTTTCTAAACTGAATAGTTTGCGCGAGAGACACTTCCAAAGTGGTAAAATGTGTGTCCCCCCCCCTCTAACTTCTAAAATAAGAGAATGATAAAACTAAAAAAAATATATGATGTACATTACTATAAAAACTGCCAACGAAAATTGGTTTGAACGAAATCTAGTAAGTAGTTTTTTTTAATGCGTCATAAATAGAAAAAAATACACTATTATTAAAACATCGATCAAAGTTATAACACATAACAAGAACTTTTATATTATGTTACTTGCTGCTACGGAACCCTTCATGGGCGAGTCCGACTCGCACTTGGCCGGTTTTTTTAATATTATACAAAGATCACATTATTGTTATTATTGGATTGTATTAGCAGGCATTCTCCAAAAACCTGAATACAATCCAATTGAGCAAACTACATCCATGATGATGCTCAGTTTTTCCAGGATATCCAAAGATAGGATGTCTATGAGAAAAATAGATAATTACTAATTATAGGGTCTAATTGCCTTCTTAGGGATAATTATTGTCAATATCCCAGCCAACGACAAGGTTTTTTTTTTTAAATTAAGTACCTATAACATATTTATGCCCACAATCTGTATGTATTTCAATATACACAGCAGTATGCTAGTATAATCAGGAAGTAAAATTATTATAACCAGGTAGTAAAACTAGATATTTTGCAAGGTGACACTGAACTTCTACTTTTGTTAAGTGCCTTCCTGGCAGTGAACATATTAAAAAATAGAAAAATAATATTTTTCATTATGTTCAAAGAATTAATTTAATTAGTCAAAATAATATAAATATTATGATCATAAAAATACAAAAAAAATATTTAAAAATTTTATAGTTTAAATAATAGTGTTGTAAATTATCATTTTACAGTTTAATCTATACTTATTATTATACCTCTCTAGAAGTACTGGTACAAATGGTAAAATTTTTTCACCAATAGAAAACTTTATACCTGAGCGACATAGGCTATATTTTAAGTAAGCGGGCGAAGCCGTGGGCAAAAGCTAGTAAATTATAAAAATTATTTAGGTAAACTTACATGTTTTCCCAAGCCATAGCTATATGTGTGCCTGATCATAGGTATATCATCAAAGAGCCGCAGCATCATCCTTGCTGTGGAGAGGCGAGAGCCGGCCACCTGCCACGGCTTGTCTTCTTGGGCACATCCATACAGCTTGCATGCATAGCAAGCTAGACGGACCACCTGTGTAAATATTATGTATATTTACTGTAAATACAACAGTTTTGTCTTGCAGACTTATTAAATTATACATCATCATCATCCTAGCTGAAAGATGTCTACTGTTGGACTTATGCCACATTAGACATTATACATTATAACTTTCTAATAAATATTATTAATTAAAGTATTCTTTTAGTACATATTCGAACTTCATACATCTAGTTTCTAGAAAAAAATAGGTAAGTAAGTACTGTTTTTGCTATTTTGATAAAAAGACAGCATGTCAAAATGAGCCGCTTATATTTTCGTCGAATTTTATAGCATGTTAAACCACTTACTAAGAAGATAATATGGGTAAAAGGTCAGTAGTTGTCACCTTTAGTATGTTGACTACAACAATAGTATAAATGAGCGTCAACTACAGGTTATTGACTAGTATGACCGGTGTAAACGGTGTAGATACCAAGGCCGTCGTGCTTCCGCATACCATACCTTGTCTCTCCCATTGTAACTGTCTAGAAGATCACAAATATCGTCTACTACTGAAGACATTTCACTGTAACTGCACTGTTTTAGCTATTGCAACAATGTGTTCAACTGATAAGTTATCGCAACGCACTGGACAGTCCGCATCAATCGCAAAAGCGTGCGCTCTTGTAGATTTGTGCTTGATAACTATTACATTCATATTACATTTCTCCAATCTTAGATTATTAGCGTTTCGCAACCTTGAGTTCGTTTTCGAAAGCTGTTCAGTCGACTGACAACTACAGCTGATGGTGACGTTGCGGATGACATAAGGGTTTGACAGATGACAGTGGTTTTAGTGATGTGCTGCTTGAATTTGAACCTCTGAAGGAAAAAATTAATATGGCATACATAGTTTTTGTATTTAAGAATATGTGGTACTCATAATAATCCTCTTAAAACACTACCAACCTCTGAACTTCGGACTAATCATGTAAAAATCCTACTGGCAATACTTATTACATAATTCTTATAAATAGACAATATTAAAGATAAGTGCTTCAATTAAAATAGGTCCATGTACTCTGATAAATTCTGGAATCCGTCATAATGTTTCATAATACACGAGGTACCTACCTAATGTACTCTTACTAGTGATGGGCAAAATGCCCGGCATTTTGGGCAGATTGGGAAAATTCCCAATAAATGCCTATAAATTCCTGCCCGAAGGCATTTATCTGGGAATTTATATTTTGATCCAAAATTAATTTACGAAACTGATGTTAGCTTTAAAAACTGGTCTATCTTATTGAATTTAGTTATAGTTGATTCTGTATGTGTATTTTAATGAATTTGTACATTTTTAACCGATTTCTTAAAAGAAGGAGGTTCTCAATTCGGATGCTTCTATTTTTTTTTTGTGTGTTCGTGTATAACTTCGTCGCTTGCCAACCGATTTAAAAAAATATTTTTTTGTTGGAAAGGGTGTACTTTCCAAGTGGTCCTATAGTCATTAAGTCGGGATTTGATGATGGAATCTTGGTGAAATCAAGGGAACTCCTCAAATATTATAGTAATTTTGGTATTTTCATCAAGGACTTAAGCATTTACAGTCAAAAAGTGGCATTTGATGTGGTAGAACTGGTAAAGAAGATCAGAAATGGCCAACGGAACTTCATACTCAAACTGATATCACAATGAACATAGTTGCGACTATGACAATACAAATAAATGACTGGTTCTGAATAGTTATGTTAAAAATGGTTTCATCGAAGTGATCTGATGGTGATGATGGAGCCCGAAGATAGGCACCGGAACTCCGTAACTAATCAATGTATCCTAGCCGTGTTTAGGCTTATTAGAATTGTCATGAGGTGTACTTTGGCTATTAGGTACTATCAAACTAATCTGATGATTATGATAGAGCCGGAAGATAGGCACCGGAACTCCGTAATGAATCAATGTATCCTAGGCGTGTTTAGACTTATTAGAATTGTCCTAGGATGCACTTTGGCTATAAGGTACTATCGAACTGATCTAATGATGGAGCCAAAGGTGGGAGGTAGGCACTGGAACTTCATAATAAAATAATGTATTCTAGCAGGGTTTGAGTTAATTCGAATTGTCATGAGAAAAAGATACTCTGGCTGTAAATGTATTGCAACTAAAAAGTGTAAAGTAAAAAACTTACAAACAAAAAAACCGACTTGAAAAAGAAAAACACTAAAATGATCAAAATAATTTCAATTTCGGAAGTCAGTATTAAATAAGGAATAAACAATACCGAGAAACACCCCACTCACTCGTTTGCTTTTCAATTCCGCTTCCGATCCTAAATGTAGTTTCGATACCGGTTGTGATACCGGTTCTGATGCCGGTTCCAATACGGGTTCTGATGCCAGTTCCAATACTGGTTCCGATACTAGTTCCGAAACCGGTTTCGGTATCGGTTCTTATAACGGTTCCGATGCCTATTCCAATACGGGTTCCGATACCGGATAACGGTTCCGTTTCTGATTCCGATACCGGTTTCGATACCGGTACCGGTTTCAATACCAGATCTGATACCGGTCCAGATACAGGTTACGGTACCGAGTCAGATACCAGTTCCGTTACAGTTTCCGATGACGGTATCAATACCGGTACCAGTTTCGAAACGAGGTCTGATACCGGTTCAGATACCGTTTCCAATACCAGTTCCGTTACCGTTTCCGATGCCGGTTTCGATGCAGGTTCCGATACCGGCACCGGTTTCAATACTAGATCCGATACCGGACCAGATACCGGTTCCAGTACTGGGTCAGATATCAGTTCCGTTACCGGTTCCAATGACTACCGATACCGGTACCGGTACCAGTATCGATACGAGGTCTGATATCGGTTCAGATAACGGTTCCGATACCAGTTCCGTTACCGGTTCCGATGACAGTACCAATACCGGTACCTGTATCGTAAACGGTTCCGATATCGGTTTCGGTGCAAGTACCGATACCGGTACCGGTTTCAATACCAGATCTGATACTGGTGCCAGTACCGGGTCAGATAAAAGTTCCGTTACCGGTTCCAATGACGGTACCGAGACCGGTGCCGATACCGGTACCGGTACCAGTATCGATACGAGGTCTGATATCGGTTCAGATAACATTTTCGATACCAGTTCCGTTACCGGTTCCGATGACGGTACCAATACCGGTACCGGTTTCGATACCAGATCTGATACCGGTTCAAATACCGGTTTTGATAGCGGTTTCGATACCGATTCCGATACGGTTCCAATTCCGGTTCCATATCCGGTTTGATTCAGATTCCGATTTCGATTCCGGTTCCAACTCCGATTCCGATGGCGACACACAAAATGCTTCGGGGACACATTCATTCTGCGAACAGCTAAGGAGTGGCATCCAAAGAAACTTCAAAATCCGTCCATAAACAAAAAAGTTATGCGCGAATTGATAACCCCACTATCACAGAGTTTTACCATAATTGGTGAATTGAGGGTATATCTGAGTGAACTTCACATGACACATGACTGAGGTACCCGTTCTGAACGTTTTGGCGTGATGTTATGTTACGACATAGTATTGTCAACATACAGATATGCGGTTGCAACAATTCCGGAAGTTTTGCTATCATTTATTGAAGTATTCCATGGTTATCTCAGAAGTTCTTTTTCAGATCGTTACCAAGTTTGAATGAGACTACCTGCCAGAGTGGCAGACGCAGTCTTCGAAACAAAAAAGAATCATCAAAATTGGTTAACATTTGACGAATATGTCGCTGAACTCTTCAAAACAAACAAAAACGTTTAGATGACTTGAGAACCTCCTCCCTTTTTGGAAGTCGTTTAAGAATGTATTCAAACTTTGTCATTACTTCTTTTATTTCTTTAATAGATACTATTTTATATGAAAAACTATAGTAAATCACGTTTAACGATCCTCATATTTTTATGCCCTGCGATCGGGCATTTATCGGGCAAATAAAAATAAATGCCCAAAATGCCGGGAAGTTACTATATTTTCCCGCCGGGCAGAAACACTTTGCCCATCTCTAACTCTTACAGATAGTGCGTTTACAGAGCTAATTGAAAATACCAAATGAAAAGAAATTTTATTATTAGTAGATGTAAATATTAAAATAAAATAAAATTTTACTTTTGAACAAATGGAACCTAAATCCAAATTTCTGAAATATTTTTTTTTATTTATATGTAGAGAATTACACTTTTTTCAATTTATTTATTTATGTCGTTTAAAACTAGGTATACTTCCGATACATCAAAACGATTCTGAAATTCAATTTCAAACACAAATCAATTCGTTTCGATTTTATAAACTGGAAAACCTGATTTCAAAAATCGACCTATCCGAACCAAACGCTATCGATCTAAAAACCGAAAACGAAATAAAATTGTTGTAATATATCCAAACGAAAACTACTGATGCGTAGAAATTCAATTTCTCTCTTTCAACCAAATGTAATTTAGCGGAATCAAATAGACAGTTTGATTTTTTGCGAATCAGATTTTAGTTTGTTGGTTACGGAAGTCTATTGGACATATAATATGAGATCAATTTCATCATAATTTTAAAGGAAAAACACGCAAATCAATCAAAGAATCAAAACATTTATTGCCACCACTAAACCATTTACAAACACTTTCGAATTGTCAAGAAGTCAGTCAGTCAAAAAAGAAGATACTAATTACACAATTCGAAGCGTAGATCTCTATGAAGAAGAATGTGCCAAAAACTCCATGGAAACTCTTTTGAACCATGTTATATTTTACAAATATCTCTTATCAGATATCGAATATCTAAAAACGGTTTTAGAAATGGACTTTTAAATCTGAAATCGGATAAATATCCGTTTGCATTCAAAACCAAACACGCCCATGTCTATTTGAAACTGACATATTATGCTGTCAGAGCAGACATTTTGTGTTTCGTTCTGAAATTAACGCTCTTTACTACAAAGCTGGTAACAGACGAAACAAACTTGTACGAAGTACCTATTTGACAGTTTTAATTTCTATTAATTTAAGCTCTTTTCTCTTATCACGTAGTCCTATTGCGTTCACATTTCCCAGTTTTCTTTTATAGTATCGGCACAAACTTTGCAAAGTCTTGCCATCATTTCTTTCTTTTCAGAGCTTGACTCTACTTCACTGGGATTACCAAAATCCCATGAAGGCACATTCCAGTCTGCGGTCGTGTCAGCTTGTTTCAAAATTATCCAACTGGACCGTACGTTGCAGGTAAACGTAGTCGGCTACAATGTGGAGTGTAGTCTCGTCTCTGACTTTTATAGGCGTGGGTGTTACATGGATATTTACCATGACTTTGGATTTGTCCATGTTCATTTTAAGTCCATCATCATCTAATGACAACCCCTGCTCTTGGGCGGAGCGGGAGATAGTGTCAGACTTTTACTGACTAAAAAACCCACCCCGTTCCTTCAAGCCTTCATACTGGGGCTCGAGTTCCCTTTCGGATAACCCTGGCCCCAGTAGGCTTCGACCCGACTGGGCCCCTGCTGTTGCTGACAACTCCTTGAGGCACGTAGGAACAGTGCGCGCCGTCGACGACTTGGGCTTGGTCCGGACAGTTACCAGACGGTCCGACAGTGATCTACCCATTGCTCACTGTCCACAAGCCCGCGCCTACGGCGGCTGGAAATCGGGATCGGAATTCCAGCGGCAGCGAAAGCGCCGTTGCCTGATGCGGTTGGCCTCCTCCTTTGTGAGCATTACTGCTTCGCAGAAGTCGGCGACCGCCTGCCACTCCTCCTCGCTGTGGACCATGGCCTCAACCAAGGCCCGGCGCGAGAGGTCTCCAGGGCACGGCGATGCTCCGCCCAGGCAGGGCACACCTCGCCTGTGTGCTCCACCGTGTCCTCCGGACGTTCCGCACGGTGACGACACCCGGGCGTCACTTCCGCTTTAATCCGGAACAGGAACCTTCCGAACTTGCCATGTCCGGTGAGGACTTGCGTCATTCGGAAGGTAAGGACGCCGTGAGGTCTTTCCAGCCACGCCTCAAAGAGGGACTTACCGCCATAATTGTGGCGTGCCCAAGTACTGAGCTCCTCCGAAGTGCAATGGCAACCCGGAAGAGATTGATGTACTCGCCATTGACTTTAACGCCTAGCTCTCTCCAGTCCAGAACCTAGTGAAGATATCCTCCATTGTGGCCATGAAGTTTCGGAGGAGTGACGTATCCTTGCCTCATACGTCACTCCAAGAGGATAGGTTTCGAGGTCTAGTCCTTACATGCATTCAGCAGTAAATTAAAAAATCATAAATATAGCATGTCCATTTTTTTAATAAATATACAATTAACATAATCATGGTTACACTGGAAGCAACCTTATATTTGGAAATGCATTAACTTTTTCACATTTTATTCATTGACATTTTATTTATCATATTTACAGTTCATCATTTGGCTAGCCTTGCGCCTTAAAAGGCAAAGCGTACAGTTGCCATCACGGATCTTGAACGCTCGGCGTCAGAGTGGGGATCGCTTTGCGCATTCCATACATTGACGAGCCAATCGTCTTCGTTGTTAGATACATGCTGCAACGCAGTGAACGAATCAGGAGCGACGTCTATGACGCGATGGATATATTGACTTCTGCGCAAGTGTTCAAGATCCGTGATGGCAACTGTACGCGTGATGAACTCAATCTTCATCAGACTCCGGCCTACTGTAATTAATTTTATTCGACTTAATCTGATGGAAAATCTGGATCAAATCTGAAGTAGGAGCTATGGCACCTTTAGCCACCCAACTCTTCAGCGTCTTCGCCAAGTCTTCGGTCTTCAAATTGACAGTTAACTTGATAGTTTTATTCAAACGCGATCTGTCAAAGAAGTATTTAGTTGTTTCTATGTTTAAATCTGTTATTACAGGTGGATCGGGCCCCAGAATGTTGTCTACGTAGTTCTCGTCATATGTTTTATTCGTGTAGTCGATACCATTCTCAGTGATGACAGGGGCAGGAGCGTATTCCGGTACTGCCGCTAAGTGTTCGGCATTTGCGTTCCAAGATCGGTTGTTGATACGCAGCAGTGATTTTATATCGCGACCATAGAGATTTGCGTTTTCGAATGTTTTGTAGCCGAGTCCTGGAAGAGAAAACGTTATGTTATTGATTAAACAATACCGTCAGCAGATTAGCGAATGTGCAGTCCATACACTATGAATATTAGAAATCAAGTTTATGGAATTAGGCAAGCGTGTTCCATCGTCGGCCATATCTTCGCTTACCATCAGTTGAGATAGTGATCAAACGTGAGCCTATCCATAATAAAAAAAAATAAAAAAATCTTATCTTCCTTGGGAATAGGGGTTGTCTTGAAATAATCTTTTGTAAGAACATAGTGAGCATCCTAGAAGCAATGCCATTACTAAGTATATGCAGTGTTTGCCCTTTAACGATTCAGTTTAGGTCGTCAAATGGATCTCATTAAAAGCTCTTAGTAGCACTGCAGGTTGTTAATTGTCGCTGAATACGTCTTACTATGAATTCTTTCAAGTTGCATACATTCATAGATTGTCAATTCTTTGACTGTTATTACACCAAGTTCTTACCAAAGATAATCAAGTTACTCTGGCAGCTACCGAGTAGTGGAAGTCAAATAGGTAAGCACTCCTCTCTCTTGCATAAAGCTGACCGATCGCCGTCGTCATCCATAGTTAGGGGAAGTCAAGCAGACTGATTGTTTTCCTACCTTCAACAGCAGCCTTGAGTAGTCCTACTGCGTTCACACTGGACACTAAGGCTACAGGCTCTCCCAGCGGTGTCGCCACGTACAGAGTGGAGCCTTCCTTCTGATCCGACACGAGTTGGATGCTCAGGTACATCAGGTCGCCGAGGAATACCGTTTGAATCTGAGGATTATGACAGAATGTATTTATTATATGCGGTCCCGACAGATGTCATGCTGGAACATTGGATTTTTGTGAGAACAAAAATTTGAGAACTCAATTTTCGGATGTTCATTCTTTCATGACAATGAAGAAAAGCGACATAAAAAGAATACTGTAGGTAGGTATTTGCTGAATGTAGAGCAAAGTGCAAGCAAACATAAACACAAAAATAGCTTTTCAGGTCCATCGGATTTTATCAGGGTTCTGTACCCGAAGGGTTCCAAAAGAACCCTATTACTAAAGTTCACAGCTCATTAGAGCCATCCGGCACCCACCCCGCACCGCCTCGTCGCACGGCGTCCACTCGTTGTCGACAGGTGGTCCACGGGTGGACGCCGCGTTATCACCAATAAACGTCGCGCGGTCAACCCCGCGCGTTCAACGAGTGGACTTAGCTTGGTCCACGAATTTTCGAGTAGTCTGTTAACAATTGGCACTAGGTCCACTCGGGACCCGCGCGTTGGCAATGGGCAGTCATCGCAAGGCAAGCATGCGAGCAGCGAGTTGTCACCGAGTGGTCCACCCGCCGTCCGCGCGTGGAGGGCTTACGACCGAGGCGATCCGGTGACGCTTCGGAGTTGATATAGTGAGCGTATACCCATACAAGTCCATATAAAGAATACTAACTGCAGGAGGCGAGGCGGTGCGGAGTGGGTGCCGGGTGACCTTAAGCCTCCGTGGTCCATCCGTCCTTCTAACTGTCTGTCCATTTGTCAGTGGGCTGTATCTCATAAACCGTAAGAAGTAGAGAGTAGAAATTAACACAGAACGTGCATTTCGATTGCTGCTACACTAACAAATGATAAAATTAAAATAATGTTCAAAATTAAAGTGAACCCTTATGGTGTGTGCCGGCGGCTTCGGTATGTAGACTCCTTTACACGAAACGTTATTTTATCGGCGTTTTGGTGGTTGGTTCGATTTTAGTATTATATATTGTATGGAACTCTTCTTTTTTAATACCCCATAGCCTTTTAGTCGTGAAGTCGCGGACAGTAGCTCAAAATACAAACGGAACCCTTCATAGTCCAACACTTGACTAATTTACTTTTCTTTTTCAGCAACTGAGTAAATGTTGACTATTTAGCCATCATAATGTGGTGACAGCCACACTTTAAGGAGAGGTGAGATAAATTAGCATAATTTGTTCATTCATAAAGATAATATTCCTGTACCTCTGGTCTCATGCTCTTCTTATTCTTTCTGAGCGCCTGAGCAATCCTCCCAGGGATCGCACTCATGCTCATTGTCACTGGTTCATCAACCATCTTCTCTGACAACGTGATCACATGCCAGGTGCGGGCCTGAGTCGCTACCACTGAAATAAAATGTTGAACTTAATAAAATAACAATATTTAAACAAGCGATAGAACAATAGTAGAAGGGAGCAGGGAATGGGCGGCGGGGTGCTTGCTGCGTTTGCGTCGACGTAGATATAACAAAATAAAGAGTTAAAATGTGTTAGATAGAACATAGAAATTTTGAAGGTTTTTTTTTTGGTAAATTAATTATGTTTTGAAAAAAGTCATAGAACAAAAGTTGTTATTTATGATGTTAGTAATACAGTCCTGCAAGATTGTTAGTGTTTTTCAAATAACCCTGCATGATAAAGTTGTAGTCTATAAATATTTGAATTATATCTTTTGTTTATTAACTTTAAATCAATTTAACTTATTACATACACAACTAAAAACTATAATTACAGTAAATTAAAAAAATAATAATAATAAAACCCTACACTAATTACAACTAAGTTGTAGTTAGTATATACTTACATTTCAGCCTCAACCTAGCAACAATATCATCAAGCTCATCAGCAGTGAGAGCCTTAGATATGTGTTTGCACAGGACCCTAGCCACACTGGCAGGTTGCATCGGTAGCCGAGCATTACGTACTGCTTTCGCCAACTCCCGCCAACGCACGCCAAACTCAGGCAACGCCGTAACACAGAACACGTCTAGGGGCATCCTAGTTATTATTTGTTGAAGATCAGACAACTCTGAAATTTCAAAAAAAAAAAAAAAAACTTTTGGTAATGTTTCAAGTATGGTGTTTTAAGAGTAGCAAAAATGGTTTACTGTCCTAATTTAGGTGAATAACTTAGTTTATAATAACTACATAACTAATGATGAATAAAAATTCATCATCCCTCAATTTTTGCTGATTTTTTAACACACTTATTATTGAATATCAAATTTTTTTTTTTTTAGATAAGTATGTAATTAGAGTATAGTAGGTACTCTACATACAAGGTATTCGTTTTTCCAATTTTCATGAAACTTCAATGAGAGTGATCAAACCAAACATACATAGGTCTGGTGTAAATTGGAGTGAAGTTAAAAATCAATTTTATTTAACAAAATGACTCTTTGCTAATGTTATTAGACTGTTAACTAACGTGATCCCATTACTTCAGATTGTTAAATATTTATCTTCATTTAATTGTATTGTAATAAATTGGTACTTACTATCTTTAGTGGCAACCTGCATTTTAATCGTCCGTTATTATGTATCCTCGTAATTGCAAGCTGTGAACTGTTTACTATTTACCCTAACACGATTATCAATATATCATCGACAAATCTTTACTTCTTTAGTTTATTTTAAGTTTTCAAACATATTTATTCTAAATTTCTAATCCAAAACAAACAAACAATGCCGCAGCCGTTGCAAATTTGACAATATTTTAAACTCGGCTGACAGAACTGATTTGAGTTGCCAACCCTAATTATAGAAAAATGATAAAATAATACATCATTGTAAAATAAATAAACGGAAACTATTTGGGAACATGAATAAAAAAGGTCCCTTTTTTAGGTCCACGAATAGAAAAATCGATAGATCTTAGGCTGGTTTACCGATTTTATGACTTGAAATTAAAAAAAATAAGTTGTGTGTGTGTGGCAATGATGTTTTAAGTGTGGTAGGTAAGTTATGATTTTATGACCCTATTTCCCCGTGTTCCGAATTGCGTCAAACAAAAGCGATTATATCGCGAATCCGACCAACGCGCAACGTCACAAATAGTACTCAATAGTCCATAAGTTTTGTGACTATTAAAAATTGGATTAATTCGGATTCGCGATAAAATCGCTTTTGACGTAATTCGGAACTAGGAGTTTGACTTTTCAACTAAATCTTAGTTGAACTTGATAGACAGTTTTCTTTGTATATTTTATGAGTCGCACGCAAAGATTTTATATATCCGACGTTGCACGAGGAAACTGACGACTACGCCACCTAAACGTCAAATGAATAAAGTTCAGTAGCTGTTTCTATTATTAGCAAATTGATTCCTACCTTAGAGCCTTAATGCTCTAAGATTCCTACACAACTGGATACATGTGGAATCACTGAAACATCTCTGCCAAATGGAGCGGAGAATTTTATTGTAGTTTTGATTACTTTAGTAATGCTTGTTGGTCGGTCGACTACAGTAAAAACTTATGAAAATGAACATCCGTCTTATAATTTTACAAAAAGTAAAACAACTTCAATAAGAAGACGTTTCTTAAAAGTCTTTGTATTGAAACCATAAAAGTTAAAAAAGAAGCAGAAAAATCCTGAACGTCAACGTCAACGTCAACGTCAACGTCAACGTCAAAACGTAAATTTCACTTTATTTTTGTAAACATTGTAAAAGCTATGTGTAAAAGCGTTTAAAATTGTTGCACTTGTGACTGTAAATTGTAATGGGACTAGCAAAATGAACGTGTTTTCAATAACCGACATCCCCGAGTTTTCGAAGAAGGAACGGATTGTAGTGGTGGGTGTTATTGGCAAGTCGCCGTATCGTTACCCTAATAAAACAACCCCACTTCTGCCTACTGTGCAATCCAAAGAGGTAAGTAAGTTTAGCATGTTTTAAGATGTAGATAATGATGTCCTGCATGGTCATTTGTAGCTTACAAAAGTAGACTAGTTTATTTGGAACTCCTAAACTCTCTAAGTCCCGTCCTTAGAGTTTTTGAAATGTTCACACTATCAGTTAGTATCATCTTCCTGCCCTCGTCCCGTATAACTTGGGGTCGGCGCAACACGTTTTTTCTTTTCATTCTGCCGTCATTCTATTACTGACTCTCCACTTCTTTCATTTTTCTTCATTCATCTTTATTGTACGCCACATAAACAAAAATAGAGGACAAACATTTTAAAAGAATAAATGTACAATGCACTACTATGTTTTTATCCATTTGATCTTTTATATTTTAGGCTTTTAAATTATTAGCATATTTAAATTTACATATAGCAGAAAATACATGTAGCTTAAAGAATTGAATATTATTACAGAATGGCATAGAATGTCACTGGGATGAGCGCCGCTCAATCCTCTACCTTCACGCAATAACTTACTTGGACACAAAACAATTGACAAAGTTAGCTGCCAATCTCGATGATGATGCCACCACTACGGACAAGGATGCGGACGCAGCTAACTGGCTGGTGGCCTCAGGGGACTTGGCTGCCGAGTCTTGTAAAGCTATAGCCCTGCTATTCCACTTGTGTCATATTGTGGTGCTGTCTTCTCCGACACCAGTGTTTGATCTTGGATACTTACAACTATTTAAAGCTATTGATGCATATAGGTGAGTTGAGTCATGTTTACCTTTAAAAAAATAAAAGCTCTCAGTGCCAATTGGTAACTATGCTATGTATAACTAGGATTTGTTTATTTGGTCTTTTAAGAACACAAAAAAGAAAGCTAATAATTTTTATAAAATTTATTACGATAAGTCTAAATATGTGTTACAATATGAACTTTAACCTTGTGAATAGGCTCTTAATAAACATGTACAATGGTCTGCATATGATTAAATGCGGAAATCATACTCACACATAGATCATAGGCTCATGATAAACTAGTGCGATTCACCATCAAAAACTTCATCACTGCGTATCATCAGATGGAATTATTAAGTTTGGTAGCAAAGCTGGCAAAATACTATAGGGCCTCGGTCCGACAGGGCCCCGTCAGACGTGGCCCCCGGTTAGAGGCCACAAGCTCAAAAGAAGTAACCCAACCTATTTTACAAAATGTACTAAAATTAAATTACAATGTGACATTTTTTTTGGGGCCCCATCCAGTGAATTAGCTATGGCCCTCAGATGATATAGTTACACCACTGCACACTAAGTCACAAAACGATAATTCAATTAAAAGTTGGCAGCTGAGAATGAACTATAGCTTTTTTTTTATGGTGGGAAAAATCATCCAATGACAACCCCCGCTCTTGGGCGGAACGGGAGATAGTGTCAGACTTCTTCTTCTTCTTCTTCCTGCCCTTGTCCCATCTTATTTGGGGTCGGCGCAATAGGTTTTTTTCTTACATTCTACCCTGTCACTCGTCATGCTATCACTAACTTCCTTTTCTTTCATATCATTCTTCACGCAATCCATCCATCTTTTCTTTGGCCTCCCTCTCCCTCTCCGCCCATCCACATGTATACTCATAACTCTTTTGGTAACATGCATTTCATCCCTCCTCTTTACATGACCATACCAAGACAAACGATTCCCCTTCAGCTTGTCAGTCACTGGCGCCACTTTCAAACTTCCTCTAATATACTCATTTCTCACTTTATCCAATCTCGTCACCCCGCACATCCATCTCAACATAGATAGTGTCAGTGTCAGATAGTGTCAGACTCTTACTAACTAAAAGCCCACCCCGTTCCTTTGTTACTGGGGCTTGAGCTATCTTTCGAATTAACTCTGGCCCCAGTAGGCTTCGACCCAGCTGGGCCCCTGCTGTTGCTGACAGCTCCTTGAGGCGCGCGGAACCTTGGGCCACACAGACAGATCATACGATCTTTTGTTCGCGCTGACGTCAGGTCATTAGCGAGCCACCTACCTGTGCCACACTCAAGCGCCGCACCTGGACAGTCCCTCTGAGCTAGCCTCCAAGTCGGTCGCGTTGCGTTTACCTAGCTTAATAATTTACCTTATCCATACTTTTGTAATTTTGTTCCTTTTAAAAATATTGTTCCGTCGCTTAATAATTATTCATTTCGTCTTCCTTACTTCATTCTACATTCTTCATCTTTCACACTCACCCATTCTTCTGCTTGTTCCGCTAAATTGCTTCGTATCGACATAGCTATACGGGTTAGATTCCCGTGTAGCGTAGGAGTAGGTACAGTACCTACCACCCTACAGCTTTAAAATAACTATAAATATAAAATGAAAATTGTATAAAGACACTCAAAAAATTGATTTTTATTATATTCAGGACAGAACAAATAGCCCGCACGACGCAAGCCCTGCTGAACATAAAAGCGACTGGTGCGTGGGAGACCCACGGCCGCAGCTGCTGTCCTCGTCTGTTGTTCCACTTCCGCCGTGCCCCCAACCCTGTGCGGAAGGTGCCTGCTGCCTTGAAGAGATTGGAACATGCGGTGGAAGACCAGCTCTACTTTATACTTAGGAAGGCTAGGATCATAACTAATGTTTGGTAAGATTTATTTTATTCAACATCATTTAAACCGAAAGACGTCCACTACTGGACATAGGCCTCCCCCAAGTGTCGCCATAACGACCTACCCTGTGCGTCCCGCATCCATCGGATTCCCGCAACCCTCACTCATTGGTCCACCTTGTAGGAGGCCTTCCAACGCTGCGTTTTCCGGTACGCGGTCTCCACTCCAGAACCTTTCGGCCCCAACGGCCGTCTGTTCTGCGAGCAATGTGCCCTGCCCATTGCCACTTAAGTTTGGCGATTCTTCGTGCTACGTCGGCAACCTTGGTTCTCCTGCGGATATTATATCTTCATTTCTGACTCGATCACGCAAAGATACTAAACTAACAATAATGTATTGTTTTAGCGCAAAATCACTCTTCGCGATCCCAAAGAACGAAGAGTTCGTATACATGAGCGGCGAAGAGGAAAGCACGGGCGCGCGCGAAGTGAGCGCGTTAGTGCGTGGGTTGGCTGCGCGGTGCACGGCCGTGCCTGACGTCACGACGCAGCGCCCGTCCTTCCGGTAAGCTATATCTATACATCTATACATATAAATAATATTGGAGTGTCTGTTTGTAATATTGAAATAACCGCTTTTTACTACATGCATATGAATATATATATGGTACATACACCAAAATAACATTTTTTACAATAAGTTGTCTGTCTGTCTGTTTGTTCCGGCTAATCTCTGAAATGGCTGGGCCGATTTTGACGGGACTTTTTTTGGCAGGTAGCTGATGTAATAAGGAGTAACTTAGGCTACTTTTATTTTAGAAGAAATAAATTCAAAATCCTGTAGTCCACGCGAACGAAGTCGAGGGCACAGCTAGTTTGTGATAAAATCACTGTTTGATAGTTTCTGAACTTACAGAGCAGAAGGGTGAGATCATTTGCTCACAAATGGCACGTAAGAGAAAAAAACAAAACTGCAGTAGTATCCGTTAGGAAATAGATAGGAACAGCAATTGTAACGGCCCGTTCAGGACCTTGCCGCTGTGAGCGGGAGCTAAGCGCGAGGCGGCGAGCGGTAAGATCAAAAGTATGAAAATGTTTGAAGCACTCCACGAGACGCCGCTCATAGTGCCGCTCGCCCTTACAGTCTCCAAGTACCGGACGACATTCCTTTTTTTCTACATAACTAATATTAACTTTTTTTCCTATTTTCAAATGAATCAGATGCTATACTATCCCATAGCAAAGATGTCATAGGTAAACTACAGGCAGGGAAAAAATTAAAGACAAAAGTTCTAATTATTTGTTTTATTTATTTTTTTCCCTTAGACCTCCCACCGGCAGATTAATGGTCCAATCTCTTACCCGACCAAGTTATCCCGGTTAATTTCGTGTTTCATCTGGCGCCCGAATTCTTAATTTTTTCATTCTTTTTATTCTATTAGGTGGAACACATTTTTATAATATATTTTAAACACACCCTGTTAGTTGTTACAACCGACAATCAATTTTTTTTCCCGCTTACCGCTAAGACCGAAGTCAAACGCTCATTACGGCCTGTTTAGTAAACAGGCCGTAATGAGCGTTAAGACGATTAGGAACAGCTAGCAGCTTTTAGTAGTTGATTGGCAAGCCAATAGGGCTGCTTGTGTGCGTCTCATTATGTGGTGTTACACGTCCCAGAAAGGGGAGAAAAGAAAATAGTAGAGAGGGACAGTCTTCGTCAATCTTTTTTCTATCGTCTTTTTCACGGCCTAACGATCCGACATAATTATATAGGTTGTTATTGCTGAATAATAAGGTAATCTTATCTACTTATTCTCAGGCAGTTCCTCCAGACGCATGTGGACATGGCCTTCGGGGAGGGCTTCGATGATAACGTCGGGAAGTACGCTATGAGTACATCGTTCTTTGAGGTGAGAAAAACGTCTTTACGTAGTTGAAAACAAAGTCGCTTTTCGCATCTGTACGTCCGCCATCTCCTAAACCCCGGAATGGATTTTGATGCAGTTTACATTGATAGAAAGAGCAATAAATGAGGTAGATTTAGGTGTTTAGAAATATGTGGGTATTGTGTGTAGTCCTAGCAACTACCAGATAGATTTCGAACTGTTGTAATTTTCTAATCGGAGAACTCTAAAACAATAATATACATTTTTTTAAATTGACTATAGTTACACTGACACTAAGTATTAATATTAATTATATAATAACAATAATATTTTTAATATATTAGTTAATTATTGTATTATATTAGTTAATGATTGTTTTTGACTTCTATTTCGTAGACATAGGGCTGCCATTAAAAGCAAAAATAGTGGTTACAAAACCAATTATTTACTGCAGCCGCCATTTATCATGCCACCAACGCAATAAATGTCAAAATCGGTTATACGGTTGTTCCGTTTCACTGTTGAAAAAGGTCTGTTTAACTGTCTAATCTTAACGTGAATGGAGTATAATTGAAAGTGGTTTGTTAGGAGAGGCTGTAGACCCACGGCCATATACTATGTCATGAATGGGGTGGTCAGGGTCCAATCTAAGGGAGATGGGGGGGGCGGGGGGAAGCCGGGAATTTGCCCAGAGCGGCAAAAATGAGGGGCGGCAAAATTGACTTATTCATATCTTCCAACCTAGCCATCCACACCCAAGTTGGCAAGTGGAGAATTTTATGTGCCACCTTCCGACCTACTTTAGGTTAGATAGTGAAAGTATTTAAGACTTAAGGCTCATGACTAATATGGTTTTGTGTATGTAAAGGGCGGTGAAAATTATCTTTGCCCGGAGCGGCTAAATAGCTAGATCGGACCCTGGGAATCCGCAGACAGGTTCAGATTAGTCTCAAGTACCACCTACTTGAGACTAGTCTGAACCTGTCTGCGGATTCAGATAAAGAGAATTGCAAGGGATGACGTTGTTGCAAATATTGCCGTTAATTCGCATCACGTATCAACCGTTCTTCTAATCCGTCGATTAACCTTTAGGTACCGACGTGCATTTTTATAACGTTAGCACCGACGTGAGGCCTGAGAGGCCGCGTGTATTATGTAATGTTTTTAAATGAAAGCAAATGTTTAATTAACTTTCTTTGCATTATGATGAAAATAAAGGGTTTTATGGAAAATAAGTATGTAAAGAAAATATTTGGCTTGAATTTTGGGAGACAATTTGATAGTTAGATATAAAAAATTAAAACACAATGAATACCCGTTTCAAAATAACACAATAAATGTTACTTCGTTCAAAACTATTAATAAATATAACAGGTAAATAAGCCTTTTGAAAATGAAAATGTCCACTATGCAACTATCACCACTGTGTGTACCGCCCGGAGGACACTGTGGAGTACGCGGTATGAATAGAATAAAAAGAATAGAATAGAAAAACTTTTAATCGGTACAGACACAGCACAACGGTTATATTTATACACAAAGTAAATAAAAATAAAAGTACAAAGTACGCCGAGCGTGCCCGCACCGAAAGGGTGACCACCTCAGCATTTGCTTCGGTAGAGGTGTGCTCCGCTTGGGCAGAGCATCGCCTTGTCCTTGTGGGGCGATCGGCGGCAGCGATCTCTCGCGCTGGGCCTTGGTACAGGCCATGGTCCGAGGCGAGAATTAGTGGCAGACTCTCAATCGCTCGCGTAAAACTTGGATTCGATTAATTTGTGCATATCCTAGATATATATTTGAATGCTTTAAATCTGTCGCAGAACTGTCTTTTACTACCTGAAGTACCTGGTATACCTATAGTTCACAATATTTTTAACTACAAACAGCAACAAAAACAAAACTAAAAATCTTACGTAACTACCTACGTCAGGCCTGAGTAGTCATCAAATGCGAGCGTGATGACACCACTTCGTGCATCAATATTAACATGAGCACGGTTCTTGTAGCTACTTAAAAGCTTAAGGGGTCGGCATTGCGTGGGAAAAAGTACAAACTAGCAAGACAAGTGCCTGCCAGGGTCTCCTAGACCGCACGTCGGTACTTAAAGGATAAATTACAACAATACTAAATGACATGAGTTTTGACTGCATAAAAAGTAATTTAAACCTAAACCTGATTTGGTTCCAATCACAAACTAATTTTAACAATAACATGTGTAGAAATGAAACACTTTGTTATTTTACTTTAGCTGCCAAGCGCGTCATCATGGCGTGCGGCTGCACAGGCGCTGGCGCCCGTGTACCTGGAGGCGCGCGCGGACGCGGCCTCGTCCTCCGGCGCGCTGTACGACGCGCTCGCTACCGACGTGCGCTTCTCACAGGCGCGATGTGCTAAGGTAACATATTCTAGTTGCCAAGCGCGTCATCATGGCGTGCGGCTGCACAGGCGCTGGCGCCCGTGTACCTGGAGGCGCGCGCGGACGCGGCCTCGTCCTCCGGCGCGCTGTACGACGCGCTCGCTACCGACGTGCGCTTCTCACAGGCGCGATGTGCTAAGGTAACATATTCTAGTTGCCAAGCGCGTCATCATGGCGTGCGGCTGCACAGGCGCTGGCGCCCGTGTACCTGGAGGCGCGCGCGGACGCGGCCTCGTCCTCCGGCGCGCTGTACGACGCGCTCGCTACCGACGTGCGCTTCTCACAGGCGCGATGTGCTAAGGTAACATATTCTAGTTGCCAAGCGCGTCATCATGGCGTGCGGCTGCACAGGCGCTGGCGCCCCACTCTTCAAGTTGTTACAGTAGATCTTTTACTAATTGTGCTGTGCGCCTCTGGAATTCTCTTCCACACGAGAGGGCTAGCCCTTCGTTGGAAGTTTTCAGGGGAAGAATTAGGGAACATTTCCTATCAACATGACCCATATATGTATGTTTATAGGTTTTTATTTATTGGATATATTATATTTATGTATGGTGTGCTGTACATACACATAACTGTTTATTTTATTTTTAGTTTTAAGTTAGATTAAATTTATTGTGCACTTAAAGTTATCTTCAAGTGAAAAATTTCTTTATCATTTGTATGGTTTGCTGTAAGAAAACCCAATTGAGTTAAGCTCGCCTTTGTACATCAACTGTGCTGTTTTATTGTCTAATATAATTGTGTGTACAAGAATAAGAATAAGAACTAAAATGTGTTAAATATTATAGTACAAATACAGCCATAACCTCTCTATAATTCGAAGTTATCGGTTTCAATTTCATTTTCCTGCGTGCACAAATAATTACATTACTTTGTTACCTTCTGATGTAACGAATGGTGTAAAGCTAGCGTGACAGTCTTGGTACCCATAACACAAGTTAAGTCTTTCCTTGGGTACCAGAATTCATTAAAAATATTACTTTATTATAAGAGAGATTATAAGCCCCTCTCCTAGAGAGGAGGCTTGAAGTGGGAAAATCATAAGGCTGGTTATGCTTATGCTTACATATTACTTTATTTGCAGGTACTGCCAATAGCCCAGGCATCGTACGCGGAGGGCTTGCCATCACATTATTCGAGCCAACATCATGCTCATAAGGTCAGTTTTTTTACTATTGCAAAAATAATTCTATGTAGGTATAATACGCGCAAAGTTCGGCCCTGGTTTTTTAGGCCATGGTATGAAGTGAGAGAGAATGGAAGGCGGTTATCACCTTCTGAGAAGCAGTAATGCAAGCCAAGAAGGCGTGAGGCGGAGACAAGCCTCACGCCCTCCTCCGCTGGGGACGCTCCAGGCATCGGGAGTCGCAGAACGATTTCCGGCCATTAAAGGCTCGCCGTCCGGTGAAAGAAAGAAATATAAACAGTTTATTTACGCGAAAGGACGCAATCTTATAACTAGCTAACAAACATAATCAATAAATAGGAAAGATATGCGTCACATCCGCGCAAAACGGCCGAACGCTCAACATAAAGCTGCGGCCTCACTCATAATGCGATGAGCTCGTAACGCTGGTTTTCAGCGTAGGCCGGTCGCTGTGTCGACATAAAGACCATACCCGGGTCAACGGCTTGTTGTATTTCACTTGCGCCTCAAAGAGATGTCAGCAAAATTGACGGGCTGGTTAGGGCCGAGGGCAACGCCTGCCAGAGCTACGGGTTGTTTGAAGGAGTTGCCGTAACCCTCGCAAAAAAGGAACACTAGGTTTTACTTCGTAAAAGTTTGATCATTCTTCTCGCTCTACCCAGAGTGGGAGAACATATTTGATAATTTTCTACCTCAAAAAAGGTATTGTATTATATTACCTTGATGGGTTGTGAATGAAGGTCAGATAGAGCTCTTTCGACTAGCTCCTTATGAAATATGTATTTGTAATCAGCTGTAAGAGACGGGTACCAACGTAAGGCAGGTCAGTCTGTGTTTCCTGATAGCTATAACTTAAGGGTCTTTAAGTCAAGAGCGAATAGGTTACTTCTAGGCAAGCGTGCTCCATCGTTGGCCACATCATCTCTTACCATCAGATGAGATAGTGGTCAAACGCTTGCCTAAACGTGTATGCTATGGTTGTTCCAGGTGAGCCTAGCCCTGGGCGTGCTGGACAGCATGGCGCGCGGGCCGCTCGCGCGCGGCGCCCGGGCGCGCCTGCGGGCCGCGTGCGCCGCTCTCTGGCGCTCCCGCAGCTTGTGCGAGGCGCTGTCGCTCACGGGACACGTGTGCATCGAGCCCGAGCAGTGAGTACTACTATATAGTCCAGGTACCTAGCGCTGGGCGTGCTGGACAGCATGGCGCGCGGGCCGCTCGCGCGCGGCGCCCGGGCGCGCCTGCGGGCCGCGTGCGCCGCTCTCTGGCGCTCCCGCAGCTTGTGCGAGGCGCTGTCGCTCACGGGACACGTGTGCATCGAGCCCGAGCAGTGAGTACTACTAAATAAAATAATAAAGAGCAGCCAGTATTACTAAATAAAATAATAAATAAAAATGTTTATTTCAATTACAATAGGCATTTTTATACATATTATTAGAGATCACCTTTTAAGCAACTAAATAATCATACAAATAGGTTTAAAATTGTCAAACACGTCGGAAAATACACGAAACATAATTAACTAGCATAATAGCATAGCATATCTAGGATATTATTGACACCCTGTACTTTGGAGAGAACGAAAGCCGGCTGGTGGATGTCACATGGAATTTTTGATTCTAGGACATACCGGTTGCCTCACGAAGTTTTTCTTCACCGTTTTGAGAGCAGCGGTGATGAAATAAATTACACAAAGTAATGAACTTGGCTGACTTTGAACCCTCAACCGACAATTCACCAAGGGCCACCACTGCTCAAGCTTACATATTTGATTATTTAGTTCACAAGAACGCTGGACGACCTCTCATCCATTTACCCTATTCATTTTTCACAGTGACAGCAACAAGGAGCACTCATCAGGCGTGCGCTACATCTCGGCGTGCAACTGCGGGCGCACCAAGTGTTCGCGCGAGGACCCGTACACGCTGCGGCGCGCCAACTGCACGTTCTACACGCTGGCGGCCGAGGAGTGCGGCGTGTGCCCCACTCTGCAGACCATAGAGCTGCCGGTCTTCCAGCCCTCTACACCCACATATAAGTGAGTTAACTTAGCTGGAACGTCTTATTAAATCATTTAGGTATACCCTAGCGTGTACGGCTACCTTTAGTCCTATCTAGGGCGACAGCTTCACGTATCAGTCATTGTAATTTAAACCTTATCTTCATACGCATAAAGAACACATTCTTCTACCCAGAGCGGCAGCCCTAAAAGATTCAGTAGAAGAAGCGCTAGAGAGCTCAGTAGTGGCGGGGTCGCCGGCGGGGTCGGGGTCGCCCGACAACAACTGGTCGGCGCCCGACGCGCTGTCGCCCGGCTCGGCGCGCGACGACGACGACGACGACAAGTCGCACGCCAGCGACAGGGGGTATGTCGTGCCCGTCAGGGGGGACACTGCGACCGGTAAGTGACAACGAGCCTTACCATAATGTGTTCAAATGTTAAGTGTGCGAGTGAGAAAGAGGGATGAAGCTAAAGCTATACACGATAAATAGCTCCAACTCGTTACCAGTTCAGTTTAAGGTCTCAGGCAGAATCTTGAGCCAGTTTTACTTCCTACCGAAAGTACAATAGATCTATCTATCTTTTGGAGTTTGGTTTCTGCACTTAATCTTCTGTGGACTATATACGCGCCCATTATTTGGCAATCTTATTCCAGCCAGCCCACCTCTCTCCAAAAACAGATCAGGCCAGGAGTCCCTTGACGGAGTCTGTGTTTCCTGAAGGCTACAACCTAGGGGCCTTTAAGTTAATAGTGAATAGGTTACTTCTAGGCAAACGTGGTCCATCGTAGACCACATCATTGCTTACCATCAGGTGAGATAGTGGTTAATCGCGAGCCTATTAATAATAAAAAACTGGGCAAGTGCGAGTCGGACTCGCGCTCTGAGGGTTCCGTGCAAACTACAATTCCCAAATGGAGTCTCGAAGATTTTTCCGAATTGAAATTTTTTTGTGACGTAGGTCACAAATTTACTGTTTTCAGATTTTTTCCTATACCTGTGCTATAAGACCTTGCTTTGTGCCAAATTTCAGGATTCTGGGTCAACGGGAAGTACCCTATGAATTTCGATCTTTGAGAGTATCAAAATATACGTTTATTTGCGACATAAACGGCCGTATCTTTTTTATTCGTTAACTTAGAAGTTTGATTTTTTCACAGCTTGAACTGGCTTGAAGAGACCGCAGACCTGAGTATATGGTTTTAATTTCAACTCTTTTTCACTTTCATACGTCCACGCGTTCTCGAGATAAATGGTCTTGACAGACAGATAGATAGACAGACAGACGATCCACCTCATAAGGGATCCGTTTTTTCCTTTTGAGGTAAGGAACCCTAAAAAGGCCTCCCAGAGTTTTAAAGGAATTCGGTGATCCTAGGGTTCATATTATATGTGTATCAGTGACACCCGTGCAGTCAAGGAGCACATGCGCAATTATCTACTCCTTCTCCAAGCATGCAGGTGGGATCGCAGTCAAGCGCTGGTTTATATCATAAAAAAAAAATGCTCTGCGTAGGGGACTATCCGTGATGCCTATTGTGTGGAGGTGTTTGTTCAGTGAACAGTATCCGGTAGTATAATAAAACGTACATAACTTTTTTCGGAAATACATGAACAACTGCAAATGTGTAAAAGGGAATTTCGTCAACACTTCTAAAACATACTTGAGGAGGCTTCTTGCCCACTCTTTTATTGCACCTACCACTACTTTTTCTCCGCATCAACCAAAGGTTGACTGAAAGAGAATGCCTAAGGCATTAAGTTCGCTTCTGTACCCATGTGCATAAAGTGTTAAATAAATAATAAAACGTACCGTAACGAGCTTGCTCTTACCACATTTGTGGCCTTAGAAGAAAAGACATCTTGTCAATTTCATCACGACAGATGGAGTACTTACCTAACGTCGATATATGAGTAGTTGTCCTCACTGGGAGTTACACTCCACCTGTGCCAATCTCTCAAGAAATCTGCTTATAACTAACTGTAACTGATTGCAGATAAGCTCAGAAAAAAAACTTTTTCTATTAAAATATAGCAGGAGCATATAGTTTCAAATCATAACTCTTCTTCCAGAAAAAGTGATGAGTCGTCAACCATCAACCACGGAGTACCTCCCAGGCATGCTGCATACAGGCAGTCCCGCAGGTCTGCTGCCAGCCTTCAGCAGCTGGTCTGTGGTGTGCCTGGGCGCGTCCTCGCTCTACTCGCACTCGCTGGGTCTACCTGAGCACCTGCAGCCTGGCTTCCTGCCACACACCAACTATCTGCTGCCGTGGGACTGCGCAGTGCGGTAAGTAACTTCAGCAGTTTTCTTTATTTTATTACACTCGTACTTGTAACAGTCCACTCAGCTTTCTCCACCATAACCTATTGTCGCCAATGCATCCATAAGATTTTTCATGACTCTTTAGGGTGAGTTGCACCATTTAACTATAACGATAAAAACGCCGTTAACAGTTGTCAAATCGTCGAATTGACCAATAGGAGGCCGTTTCATGGCTGGTTATGGTTTGGTTATCGTTAAAACTCACCCTTACACTCTAACGTTTAATTAAGAATCATCGTAACTAAGAATAAAAAGTACAAAATACTAAAGTACTATAGCGACATCTATGGCGCCACATAAGAAATACGAAGAAATAAATCCTGCATCGCGCAAGTAAAGTTCTCCGCGCTATTTGAATATACACGACAGCCCGAAATCAACTATCGGGCAGTTACCCTCTAGACAACACCCGTCGGGTCGGACGATCCTCCCTTTACGACGGAGGTATGTGGAACTTTACTCTTTGTTTCGCATACCTCCAAAGTACAACATTTACAAGCATTAGAAGCATTTGATACATCATCACCAGGCCACGCTTACTCTTTCGAACGTTCCCGCAACCTTAACAGGCATCGACCTTACTGACCCTCCACCGAGCAGTCGTATGATGTTATATAAACATATCATTCATGCTTTATTAAAAAAAAACATTAAAACAGTGGCGTACATATTGTTCGCTCAAAAGAGCTAAATTAAAATAAATATTTCAGGCTGGAGTCAATGAGCGGCTGGCGCGTATCAGGCCCGTCTCGTGGACGCGGCAAGATCCAGCCGCATCACCACCTCACTGTCAAGATCTTCATCGGCTTCGAGTATGAGTGCCCGAGGGGACACAGGTTAGTTACTGTTATTACATAGAATATGTTACTTGCTAGTTTATCAATCTTTCGGGCGATCGGCGGTGACAACCTCTCGCATCTCGCCTTGGTTCAAGCCAGGAACGTGCGAGCGATATATGAAAATAACAATTAACATCTAAATATAAACATAGAACACAACAGACGAATAAAATAAAAACCTAAACTCTGTTCTGACCCTCGAATTCTGGAGGGGGCAAAGAGCGCGTCAGATCCCACAGGCATCTTTTACCGTCCTTCGTGGACGCAGAGAGCCAGGGTTGCTCACCCACCGGTAGCGTGGAGTCCCTAGGACCAGTTCCCAGCACGTTCGCGACGCCGGTGGCTACGAATCAGGCCGGCAGAAGCACTGGCCTAAGGGAGGTGAATGAACACGGCGTCTTCGCTCACACAACTCAGATGTAATGGAGGTGGAAGAGTCCACCTCCAATAAGGGGAAGGCGTTCCTCAAACGCCCCGTGTCCGATGGTGAGTTCCAGCTGCGGATCCAGAAGCAGCTGTCCCTTTTGGTGGGCATCGTACTGCTCCCCCCATTAGCGGCCTTCGGCCAGCGAAGGGGCGGCATATAGACAAACAGAAGAGAAAAACATACTTAGATACATACATACACACAGTAGTGAAAAAAACAAATCCAACCAATCAGTGCTGTGTTGATTCTATACTCCATTTGTTTAGGTAGTTAACTAAATGTAAACAATCTTAACATGTCTTTTATCTAAAAAATTGTCTAAAAAATTTATTCAAAAATGTTTACATTTAGGTATTTACCTAAACCGATGTTAGGTAATTAACTAAATTTAAATGATCTTTGTATGTCTTTTATACGATTTATTTTAAATAAAAAGACATATCAAGATTGTTTACCTTTAGTTAACTACCTAAACAAATGGAGTATACTAACATCTTGCGAATATGCGCACGTGCCTTCACCTTAAAGGAAAATCAGCTAGTTGCCATCCTGATATTCAGAAGGAACGCATTCCAAAGAGATATCGCCTGGACGAAAAAGGAAGAGTGGATAAGCTCAGAGCGGATTCGGAGCTCAGGATTTTGTACGGGGTAAAGGTACATTTAAATAATAAACTGATTTTAAGTTAAATTTGTGTATTGCCCGAAAATTATAGATGATCGACCCGCGGCGAATGAGTCTTTCATCGATGCTAAGCAACTACTGAAAAGCTTACTTAAATGTGTACTTTTATTCGTTCGCTGCGCGTCGATGTCAGCATAAAATTAATACAATTGATATGTACGGGTTTGCTCGTACAAAAACCATTCCAGTGCCTCGTGAGAGACCATGAGACAAGAAAGTATAGACAAGAGGACTTCATGACTGACGGTATTAAAAGCATTGAAGAAGTCAATTAACACCAAAGTATTAACTTTGGTGTCTTCCATTCCCCGCCTTATATCGTCAGTCACTTTAAGGAGAGCTGTCACAGTAGTAGTGTGTTTTATGGCTGTTAAGTCTCTATATAATTGATCAATGGCGTCAGGTATTTCCTCAATCCTCCCTTGACAGTACAACTGCAAGTCATCTGCAATTAGATGATACGAACACTGAAGTACGGTAGTAATGAAATTAACAAAAATAGAAAACAGAAGAGGAGAAAAGATACTGCCTTGTGGAACGCCAGTTTCCAAACCACACCAGCGAGATAAAGAATCCCCGGAGTGAAGCGCCTGCTGACGTTCCTGAAGATAAAAAGTGAACCAATTCAGCGCATCGGGAGAGACCAAAATATAGGACAGAATATCTAAGAGGATTTTGTGACTGACGGTTTTAAAGGCCTTAGAGAAATCGACCGCACAGTGACTTTGGTATCTTCCATTCCTGCCCTTATATCGCCAGTCACTTTAAGGAGGGTGGAAATGCTGTGCCCTGGCCTGAATCCAGATTGCAAAGGGCTTATTAGTGAATTAGGCTGCACAAAATTTGAGAACTATTTATGGACACAGGCTTCAAGCTCTTTGGATTGGAAGTATGGGATTGGTCGAACATTGGCGCTACGCCATAAGGAGGGAAATACTCCGGAATACAGAAAAAAATTTACAATATGGGTGATCATAGATCGTAACGATCATTCCACGAGTGATATTATCACATCCCACCGCCTTGGATTTGATGGAAAGAATGATTTTTTTTATCTCTTCCAGCTGAAGTGGAACGAAACGAAAAGTGTTTAAAGTTTAGATTTTTGTTTTATGTAATTCTATTGTTGTGTTCTATGATTTAGTTAGGTGAATGTATTATTACTATAAGGTATTATTTTTACTTAGCAAGCCTGGCTTTTTTTTACTTGTATTACTAACAGAAATACTTTTAAGTGTGCATAAGGTATTGTCCGGCGCCCTTATTTACAAATTATAAATACATATTATTAAACTAAGTGTAACATAAGTTCCGCATTTCACTTCTAGGTTCATGATGTCATCTCCTGACACCGTCGTGAACGGCGGCGGTGGAGGCTGCGGGCGTGAGGCAGGAGCACTGGGAGGCCGCTTGGCTGCCAGCGACATGCCGCTGTACTGCGCGTGCCTGTGCCGCAGTGCGCCCGCGCGCGCCGCGCAGCTTATGCGCGTGCACGTCGTCACGCCCAAGGCGCCCGTGCATGTTACTATGGACCCTAAGGTACTACTAGCCGGCAGCGACATGCCGCTGTACTGCGCGTGCCTGTGCCGCAGTGCGCCCGCGCGTGCCGTTATAAGAGTCGACTATATTAAAGATTTTTAGCATTTTTAAAGTCAAATATCTTCTTTCCCCGGCTAGCTACAAATTTGCACCTATATAACAAATAAATATATTTTCAAAGACCTTTCTAATGGTACCAATTTCAATTTGCTACAAGGTGGGTACGTTTTGTCCCATGTTCTTTTGAATTTTAGTTCATTTATCATCTAAATTCTCATCCAAATTAAGTGTTTCAACACTATAGCCCGTCCATTTAATTTCAGGTGCAACCAATAGCAGGGGGTCCGATCTTCGTACCGCAGCCAGTCGGCTCGCCACCCATCAAGCTGTCGGCGTCGGCGTACTGGGTGCTGCGCTTACCTTACATGTACAGCGACGAGCGCGGCTGTCTGCCGCGGCCCCGCTCGGGGCAGGTGCACCAGCCGGGCACGCTCATCGCACCGCTCTTCGGCCTGCAGGACTAACACATCGTCCGCTCACGTGTATAGCGACGAGCGCGGCTGCCTGCCCAAGGGAACATACACCCAGCAGGATAAAGTATCCTATGTCTTATTGCAGTCAAAATCATGCAAAATGTACACACTCACATACATACAAACTTTCACCTTTATGATATTAAATCTTAAACTACACAAAATTGTAGTAAACTGTTGGGAGTAAATGAATGTAAATCGTCTAAAATTCTGGATTGATTCGTCATTTTATAGGTCTTGTACACAGTGCATTTCATCAAGCACAGCTTTGAAATTTCACATGGACCCGGAAAGCAATGCAATTTAAACTTTAATGCTTGTGATTTGCAATGGTCAATGTAACTGTGAACCTATTTATAACTAGTAATAAAGAAATATTCGCTGTGTGTAACTTGTTGTTTATGATTTTTCTTACGTGCATGAAGGCGGCAATGGACATAATATATACTTATTACTGTGGTCCACTGGCATACAAGCTATTTGTATACTTTTATGCCAGCATGCATTTGTTCCGAGATTACTAAAAGAAGACTTACGGGGTTTTAGTCAGTAAAAGTCTGACAATTCCTCTTGCTCCACCGAGAGCGGAAGAAACTATTTGATGACATCCTACCTAAAAAAGCAGACATGTTTATCGTCACTATAATTAAAAAAAATTCGACTAGTTGCGGATTAAAGTTCGAAAGCACTCAAGCAGATAACAAGACACATGACACATTATGTACTTGCTCCGAGCGTCTTTACTTCTTTTTTTTTTTATCTGTCTACTGTCACTTGTTCTGCTCTAATACTATCTGTGAAAACTTGTAATTAAACCTTCTTTCAATATTTTTCAACTATCTGTATCCTAGCTGTAAGTTTTCCGAAAATAATAAAATAAAATAAATAATAAAATAATGTGCGAAATAAATATCGTTTAATAAAAATATAATTAAAAATATTTTCAATATTGTCTACATTCCGAAGCGCTACAACCTTTATTAGCGCTACAATCTTTATTGAAACCTAAACTGAATTTATGTCTATAATGTCTTTATCTACATTTCAAAACAAAATAGGCTTCGTAAGTAGGTAATAGTCAATATTAGCTATTACATAATAGGACTTATTTATTTATGGCACACTAACGACTTATTCACTAGTACATTTTAATATATAACAATCAAACTTAAAATCTAGAGTGAATTTGTCACTTATAAGTGTGCACAGCATTAACATTTTCCAGTCTTAAGATTGAAAAAAAAAATACAAAACTACACGAAAAAAGTAATTAAATGTAATGGTAATCAACTTATAACCAATACATTGTGAATCTCTGTGTCTATAATTATATAATCAATACCAGGATTTACAATAGACGTACGGCGTTGTGCCACTGGTACATGGTGGGCAATGTACATCCCATCCCATCTGAACAAAACGTTTTGGAAACACATCCATTTTGCATTCAGTAAAGAAATGAAATTCCTAGCTGTTGTCTGTTTTCTGATGGCTCCAACCAATTGGTATTTAAGTCAAGAATGGATTTTGTTGCATAAAACGACGCATGTAATTGATGTAAGACACTGGCTCCTGTAACACAAGTACTATGCCTAGCGCAGGAGTCAGGGTCTCACTATTTTTGTAAAACGTTGCTTTGTCAACAAATAATTTATTTTATTATTATTTATTTATGTAGTAAATATTTTATTTATTGTACAATCCATTTATTGGGTCCTTAGCACCGAATGTGTTATACATGTAGATTTGTAGAATGATATATTTCAGTGAGAAATATTCGCAACAATGTGAGTATCGAATACTCTAGAAGTCTAGAGGTATATTTTATTTGGATGACTCGTCTAAAGGAAGAAGAAGGAAACGATGGCTGGTTGACTGAAAGATGAAATGTTTGCAATTTGCCTGTTGCGGTCTTCCCATCCAATCATAATATAATAATATATAAAATTGCTTTGAGAGCGACTTCTGAAGTGATAGGAATAAAAAATATTGCTAAAATGAATTAAGATAAGCACTGGTGGATGATGAGAAACTATTGTATACATTTAGAACATTTTGTCTGTCTATAAGAATATATTGTTGCTAAGAAACAATACATAGTGAATATTACTATTGGTTTGCTTCCAAATGTTTTTTTTTTTTTGTTAAAATAAAATATATTGACATTCTAAAATATGGTGTTTTATTGATTCATTCGCGTTTTCATGATTGGCAACATATTTTTTTTTATTTTCTAAAATTGCCATTTTTAGTAAATATACCAAAATTAAATGATGCATTATTCCTCTATGTCTGTTCAATCATACCATCATAAATTTAAAAAGCGCTTTTAAACATCCGTTATATCTATACGAATATTGTTTAAAAGTTACTTAAACTTTTTGTATGAAATACTTGTTAAAGTAAAATATTTGCCATTATACATGGTGTTTTATTGATTCATTAGCATTTTCATGGTTGGCAACATATTTTTTTCTATTTCCTAGAAATTCCCATTTTTAGTAAATATATCAAAATTAAATGATGCATTATTCCCCTTTGTTTTTATCAAAAAATCATAAATAAAAGAGCGCCTTTTAAACATTCGTTGTATCTATACGATTAATATATAAAAGGAACTAAAACTTTTTGTGTGATATACTTATTCTAAAAGTAAAACAAACAAGTGCATAATTTTAATCTCATCAGTACGAATAAGTTAACCTAATTTGATACGTTGCATTGTTTTAAAAATAAAATTCCATAAATAATTAATTGAAATACATTTGGCTTCACCGGACATGCGCTGGACGACGCAAACCACGTGCGTACCGCCGCCATCTTGCGCGCGCAAAAGTATTCCGAATTCAAAACTTTAAATCATGATTAACGAATAAAATATCCTAATAACAAACGAAAGAAAAATAGAATAATAATTTCATAAAGTAATTTTGAATTTATTTTGGATTTTTAACATGAAAATAAATAAAAAGTGTGTAAATATGGGAGTGGTCTGAGTCATAAAGTGGGTGGTAGGGGGGAGAGGTGGGGTGGGTGCGGCTTCGTGCTTCGAGGCGCGCGCTCTACTAGCCAGTCTTGTGTGCGCCGCCGCCACGAAAGCATCCCAGCACGGAGCTCTGTTCGACGCGCTATAGACTATATCGTAACTTCGAAACTTTTCGGCGGCACTCATGCCGCTCCTACATCAGGTGAGTATCATGTTTTTTTCTCTACTTTTTTTAAATTTCAACTTGTTTATGTATTATTGCATATATATAGAATATTGCAAGGGTTCTAAAAATATTTGACCTGGAAGTATGTAGTACTTCAATAATTTCGTTTTATTTAGCTGTGACTAACAGTTTGTTCACATTATATATCCTGATCATATTTGCTTGGCCACAATAGGCTTTTCATCGTTTACGCGTTAAACTATCATAAATAATTCAGTATATTTCCATCATGGTAGTTTCGACCAGTTTGCACGAAGAAAATCCGTTGGAAAATTTAAAATGTGCACATGTTGAAACTACCCGCATTTCGTTATCTTTGGTTCTTGTCTATGGTTTTCCAGGCGATAATTATTTAAATTTCATATTGGAATTTTTAAAAGGTTACTGGTTATCATAAAGCCATATTATAGCATTTTTTTTTTAGTTCATATTTTTCTTACTGGCCTACTTACATTTTCGTTACTCTTACCGGAGGAGATTAAAACTCTAAAAGCTAGGAGTATTCTAAATTTCTTGGAAGCCTCCGGGCTAAAAGAGTTACTCTAACAAGGTGGCGAGTCACAATAGATCTTTTAGGTCGCAGTGACTACATCCCCTACACTATGGGTGATGCATAGCCCCTTATCTTCTAAATAAAACAGGAATGAACGAGAGCTATTTATAAACGAATTTAAATTAAATCGACTAGATATAGGCATAATACAATCCATTTTATGCGTACCATCGTCGGAGGCGACTAAAAAGTTATGCCACTTAATCACCGTTCTTTATGAATAGCTCTAGTATGCTTATTTTTCAATTTTAAAAATAATAGTTCCTAATTTGCATCTACTAATTTTGTAAACACTACAACTAGGTAGTTAATAGTAGAACCAATGTAAAAGGGTACGATGGGGCTGACATACCCTGATAAAAGCCCCTAAATAAAAACAGATTAAAAAAAAAAAAAAAATCTTCTAAATAATAATAATACTCTTACTTCACCTACCCACGTCTACTAAAAACCACAAAATGCTCTTAAACCATTTCTTCTGGTACAGGACAACAGCCCTGGTGGCGGCGGTTCAAACGAGAACCGTCGCTCGCTGACAGACTTCCTGGGACTCGACACCACAAGTCTCATGGAACAAGCCTCTGCACCCGCAGCGCTTCGCAACAATGTAAGTACCTACTTTTACTCCGTATGGAAACCCGATCTTGACTGATTAGACAGCTGCATCAATTGGATACCTCTTATGCATTGAAATATCTTGAAAAAGGGTGGTAATCCGACAACGTATAAATTTACATTTGTAATTATTCCTTGGAAAAAAAAGAGGCAACTACTTGATAATGCTAACCGTTCCCACCTGCTTTATATGAAGGTGATCTAAAGTGTTCGTTGTTTATTTGGGCGGAAATTGATGTTTTTTATAACTGAACGATTAAGCTAGACCGAGGCACACGTGTAACGATTTGTACGTAGAACGTCGCGTGGCGTGGTTGTATTGTAGGTCTACAAATTTAGTTTCCATATAAAATGTAGGTAGACCGACGCGTGTAGATCGGCGTGTCGCACGTGTGCAGTGTAGTTCTAGCTTTATTTGGGTACTATGACCGTGGTCCACTCCAGATTTTGTGCAAAACTGATATTTGACGTTTTCAATATGGAAACCTCCTTGACCTACCCTTCAAAAACTCAAATTCTTGCTAGTACTCGTATCTTAAGGGTCGTTATTGCAGTGATAATGGATTTGATCTTAGCAGATTTTTAGGTACCTTTCTACCTCTATTTGAAAGTTAATTACGATGACGATAATAATTATCTACGTGATTGACGCCAATTGATGCAAAAGAGTATCGTTAATTTTAACTATTAAAGTAATGGTTGATATATTTCGTCATTCACGTAATTATTTTTAATCGTATCGACAGTTTTGGGGATCCGTTATATTTTAAACGTTCAATATTATGTAAAGGGCGGGAAACTAGATTGGAGATACTTTTCTACCTACACTCTAAAACGAGGTACTTCTCTTGCCTACCCTCTAAAACGTAATATTTTTACTCGCAACAGATCCGGAGCGCATTCTTCAATTATTATTATAATGTGAGTAGCCTAATCAAAATGCGATTAATGTACGTATTTGCATACATTTCCTTATCAAGCTTTCAAACTGCTGGATTATTGCTTTTTTAATTTAGATTTGTTCTACCCGCCTTTTTATTTTTTGTTTCGCTGCCGTAGTTTAACGTTTTTCTACCGAAGTTTGTAAAGATTAGTCCTACCCTCTTAAATTTGTATGCTTATTTTTATGTACTCGTAAATCTGTACTTTAAAACTTAACGTCTTTATACATGTCCAACTGCCAATTCTTAAGAATTAAACAAGATCACAGCGGCCCCATGCTGGGCGCCAAGCTTTTTATTCCGTTTCGCAACATACATCACATATTATATTCATATAGCGCCAAGAGCTTAAATCAAATTTTAAGTACAAAGCACTCCGTAGGTTTTATTGTCCGTTCATAATGTACCGTACGACATCCGGTTTGATGCCAGTTAATGTTAGCCGAGATTGGTGCCAACAGTGGCCCGTATTAATGGGCCGGCCGTGCCAAATAATGCGGCCGGATCGCTCGGATCGGCTGGGTTACTGCACTTGCATTAGCCGGCATCGTTGGGCCCCATCACCCCCGTCTATACGAGATGCCTACATTTTATGGTTCGCTTAATCGCTTGTATGAACTGTACACAATTTAGAGCTTAGATTTACTACCCCATTTATTTCACTACTCTGCATGCATTTCATATTTGACCTTTACACTTTCCCCGATTTATATTTAAACGATTCCCAACCGCAGTTCTATTTGCGTTAATATCAGTATGTAGAAGTCTCTACTATCGTGAAAACTATCGATTTCTCCATGAATATTTCATTACCTACTTGGAACTAAATTTTGAGAAGTTTAAAACTATTTTCACAACCCGTTATTTATCGGATGCGCCGTGAATAGATGCTGAATCTTCTCAATTTGGTAATGTGCTGTTCGGGGCCCGACGAGTATGACAACGGTTTAAGTGTAGAATATTTTCCAGTGAATTATCTTATCGATTCTGGTGAAACGCATTACCATGATTAGAAAGGATTTATGTATTTGAGGACGACTATTTACGTTCCGTTGGAGTTTTATGTTGTGTACAGGATGTTTACTAGAGGAATTCGCAGTTGGTCAAGTCAAACTTAATTTGTTTTCTGCCTCCCTATGTATTTTTTAGTTTAGATAGGTACTGCTCGGATAGTTCTTTACCTTTGATATCCTGTATTTTCGATTACATTTATGGCTTGTCCAAACTCTCCTTATGGACTTGAAAGCGACGCCAATTAAAAAATCCGCCCCTAAGACGACCCACTGACCAACAAAATTGTTAAATGTTCAAAACGGTCCCATCAAAAGTTAAAAGATCTTGTGTAGAGCCATGTTAAATCTTCTGTTCTAAATACCTTTTACTGTCTGAAAAAAATACCCCATATGATAGAACTTCGCTTTTAAGCTTCGCCCATAAAAAAATTTGTAGGTACCAGAGTTAATAAAGTACCTATATATTTTAAAAATGCTTCCGTCAAAAGTTAAGATCTTGTATCGAGATACGTAGTCTTCTAGATACCTTTCATTGCCCATCGACAAACTACCCGATAGATAACTTAGTTCAACAAATAATAATAATAAAAACTGTCTTGATAATCACGCTCCGGATTTAAAGAAACAAATGTCGGCGACCTGAACAGGAGACATTGCCTGCCACAGTAAATGCATTACCGTTGTGGCCAATTCTTTGACATGCATTACATAATAGGCATAATGTAATTTAATTGGTCTAGTAGAATAACATAATTTATCAAATACTAGCTTTTGCCCGCGGCTTCGCCCGCGTACATAAAAGACCTTCCCTCTTTCTCCCCCTTTTCTCACTTTTTTTTATAAAAAAATTTGCCTATGTCCGTCTCCAAAATTCATCAAAATCGGTTTTGCCATTTAGGCGTGAAGACGTAACAAACAAACAAATAAACAAACTCGCTTTCGCTTTTATAATAGTAGTAAGGATTCTTTATCGGATGCTTATTTGAAGTTCAACATAAGTTTTGCGACCGAGAACGGAGATATTTGTAATACATAAAAGCACGACTGAAACTTTCTTGCACATTCTTTTCTATAGAGATCTACGCCTTGGAATGTGCAATTCTTCTCTTCTTCCGTCCCTGTTCCCGTTATCTTTTTTTTGACCGACTTCTTGACCATTGTTAATAAATGCTTTTAGATTTTGACCACTCGCGGATATTGGCACCCGAAAACCGTCCCGATTGCGCGACATTATTCTTTTCGCCTAAAATTTTTAATTACCAGATCAGGCTCTAATTAAACGTCTTAATAGTAATGCTTGTAGTTTCTGCCAAGAGCTTCGCGTCACAACAAACCCTCCAATATGGCGGCGCAAGTTAGCAATCGCGCACTTGGCAGGCGTCTGGCGGGTATCGTCGGCTATTGGCATGCATCTGGCAATATAATATTATTTGTGTAGGCTCATGCCAAGGCCCCGGGTTTAATCGGCTCGCGCCCGCGACCCGGAAAACTATCTTGGATACAGATACCCCTTTTCATGCTTGTTGGCTTTGGGCACTCGCTGCGTTGGACTGCCTCCGATTGCTCCACAATTTTATCTGGTATTACTTCCGAACTTTTTGATTACCACTTACGCTGCGATTCAATTTATCCTGCAACTTCAAACTTTTGAGTTCCATTTTTAAAATACTCGAGGTTTTATAACCTTCGATTTTTAAATAGCGCACAAAGTGAAGCTTTTAGTTGTCCATTCAGCTATTGAATACCTACGTTGGTAATAAAACAGTGAAAGTTGTTCGAAATACATTGTGAAACAAATCTTATTTTATGGGATTTCCGAAGCTGCAGTCCTCGTATATTATACGGTTACGGGGCATTAGATGTTTCAGGAACTGTATTTAATAATTTATATCATAACTGCGACGTTCACATGTTCGGGGCCATTTCACTAGTGGGTACCTATTTCTGGGATCTTGGCATAGAACGAAAGATTTAGATGTACTCTATTAGCTTTGCAATCCGCCCCTAAGGCTACCCACTGACCGGAGCTTGAAAGTAGATACTACTCATGAAATAGGCCGGACAAATAGATTCGTTTATAGGTTTAATGTTAAGTAGGCTCAAGTCTGTGGGAGTCGTTTAATTTCTGTATACCTAGTTAGGCGTCACCTACACGTGCGCGTGTATCGCGGCGTTATCGTTCTGCCACTTCATTCACTGCGCCGTTTTTTTTTTTCAATCTGTGTAGACGGCAGTTGTAATTTAAACCTTCAACGCCCTTGGTTGGGAGGCGCGTTTACCCAACCACCGAACGTGTTGGCGCGTGGTCACACATCATATAGGTACCATGTAGTCCATGTAGTCGCAATACGAACCCAATGCATAAACCGAAGTTACCTTGGTCGGAACGCTAGTTTGCAGCCGTCTGGTCAACCCTTTACTTTAAGGGTTGGCCACACGGTTGCAAACTAGCGTTCCAACCAAGTTGACCTTGGTTTGTATGTTCGGTTTGTGTTGCGGCTACATGGATGTAATCCACGCGCCAACACGTTCGGTGGTTGGGAAAACGCGCCTCCCAACTAAGGGCGTTGAAGGTCATGGATTACAACTGCTGTCTACACGGATTGCAACTATCAAGGTCACCTTAGATGGGTCACCCCTTTAGTTGTAATTCGTTGCATATCACTGGCTCATTATTCAGCCGACTGGACTCTTTAGACAAACGCTCCTTTTCATGCAATTGTTATGTAATATTCTGCGCAGGAGTGTGGCGGCGATGGCGGCTGGCGCTGGAGCGACGAGCCGTGCAGTCCCGAGGCCGCGCAGACTCCGCGCGCGCTCGTGCCGCCCGCATGCTTCCCGCCTCGGCATCCCACCGCCTTCGCTAGTTACAGGTATGTTTGTAGTCTTTTTGACACTGTATTTTGTACGTACTTTGTTAATTTTTTTACCAAGAAAGCGACTTTTTTAGAGTGGAAGAGTTAGTCCCCATTCGGGAGCCTATACCGTAACCATGATCGATTCTGGGTTAAAATGATACAAGTGACTTACGTCCTTAGAGCGACAAAGCAATTGCAAGGTAAATAAGGCATCGTCCTAATAGAACGCGAATACGCGATCATCGCGCGAGTAAGCGATGCGACCATCGGGTGTTCGCGCGATGGCAGAAACTGGGTGTCCTGTTGATTGATCATCGCGCGAATTGACGACGCAAGCGAGGGTCGCTCGCCTGCCTTGTGATTTCCACGATTGAAAGGTTAAACCACCTTCGCTTGCTCAGCGAGCTATTGGGTCTGGGGCAGTGGCACGGTTGATACCAACAACCATGGATGTCGGTCACGCTCAATTTTTGCTGTCGGGAAATGTTTGGATGAAGTCATAATAGACGATATTTTATTTTACAATTATCGCGTCTAATAGTCGCGCGACAGCGTCGTGCGATTGTCAATTAGGACACCCATTCGAGTTCAATGTTGATCGCGCGTTCGTAAGAGTAAAATTCGCGCGAACCTACGATGATAACGCATTCGTGTTCTATTAGGACGACGCCTCAGTCGAAAGCTCTGCTGATGGGGATCTTGGTTAGGTCACTAGATCCCGGAGTAGAGTAGTTGTAGTTATGAATTTCGAATGGTGCAAAATCTCTGAAAGAATAAAAACTTTCTCCAAAATGATCTCGCAGGACCGTTTGTTGTGGTGAAACTTGGGGAGGCCTATGCCCAACAGTGGACTTCATTTCGACTGAAATGAAGATAAAAACGTTTTGAAAGTTTATATTTTTCACTTTTTTTTTTACTGTGCTAAATTTTTTTACAACCTATAGAATGTTTACAAAGTGGTTTGAACCTTGATCAAAAAACCCTTAACAAATAAAATATTAATATCCCACAACCCCTTAAAAAGCCCAATTTTTGTTCTCGACACTTTGCCACCGCCATTTTGCCGTCCATTAATACTAATTAAAAACTTGCGTACCTTAATGCGTCGCGTGGGTTCGCGTTCCAAGTAGCCTAGTGTACTTTAATATAGCAATTATCACTAAGTACGCTTGTTGCAGCGAGAGTGCTCACCCCGGCGCGCAGTGGCCCGCAGAATCCTCCTCCGGGCAAGGGATTACCGACCTTGTAGCTTCCTTGGTAAGTGTATTTTTATTTGTAGCTTTAGTGGTAGTTGGGACGTTACGTTTCTTTGATCTAGGAAAGGGTTTCTATAATAGTTTTTGGAAGCAAATTTTCGGGCCGTTTCTGATGTTAGGATATTTTGTTTCAGCATCTATTTCGACCCTTTAATTTTAGTTAGCATAGTTTATTTTTATGTTGGGTACTAATGACACTTCATTCATACCTTGATTTATCGTCGACCGTCTCTTAAAATTTTCTAAATGTTGAAAGCAGTCGAAAGGTCTAAACTTTAAACTTTCAAATGTTCCATAGGTACCAATTTTCCCCTTAACATAAAATTAAGTAACTCCATGTGATCGATATTAACATAAAAATGATTATCTAGCCTGTACTGTCCCATAGCTGGGCAAAAGCTTGGTCCGTGGGTCGTCTTAGGGGCGGATTTCGTGCATTTGTTCCGATGTTCCCTAATTGGCCACCTCTTGCCAATTCCTGATGGCAAGTTGCCCCCCTTGTAGGCGATAAAAACCACCAAAAATACATCTATTCGATAAAAAATAGATTAGCTATTGGCGTTTCTAGTGGGTATTTCAAATAAAATGTTTTGCCGTCATATTCACACCTGTAGTGAATGACTGCAAAAAATATTTTATTTCGGACTGAAGTTTTATCCATTTGTTTTTCAAATATATGCTGATCAGAAAAAAAAATTCAGTACATCGACACAAGATTTCGTTTAGAGTATAGGTCTCCCCTTCCAGTAGTACATTCAGTGCATGTTTCAGAAGGCCCTGGCGATGCCCTCGGCGTCAGTATCGCTGCCACCAGCACTTCTCGACTGCGAGCGATTCGAGCGCTTCGAACGAAACGACCACTTCGAGCGGAATGAGCTCTGCGAGCGAGATGAGCCGTGGACCAAGCGCAACAATTCCAGGGACCATCGTAACGCTATGCTGCCTAGGCGTGCCTCTTTTTGTAAGTAACTTTATCCGATACACTGATCGGGTTGAAATATATTTTTTACACCACCTGCTCGATAATGTCGTTTTACACGTCATACAAACCTCACTTAAAGCAAGTCATTATATGCCTAGGGAGATAATGCAGTATGGCCGATCCCTAGGGAATAATGAGATTTGAATTTGGAGCATCAAGAATCGTCAACATTGTGAATTAAAATGTAGGCGTATCGAACAAGTTGACTCGAAATTCAAACCAAAGAGTATGTAATCACTATGATTCAAACTGGCCACTAACAAAAAAAAAGAAAAAAGAATAAAATGTGCGTACTGACGACACGGGAGCATTATAGAAAATTGAAACTAAAGAATCTTGGAGTAGTGAATTTTGTTTGTTTGTTTGATGAACTTGTAAATATAATACTTATATTTCTCTAATATATGATTTGGTCGACCAAATTGTCTTTTAATTATCTCACAGATGGTGTAAAAAGTAGAGTATGCAACACGGGGATAAAGCTGTCTTTGTCTTAGGCGGCTTAAATTCCTCACTTCACTCAGGTTTCTTTATTAACTCCCTCGCAATGCTCGGGAGTTAATTTTATAAATCCCTCACTATCGTTCGGGATTAAAATCAGCAACCTTCGTTTCGTTCGGAATTCAACATGCCGCCCGCGACTTATAGACACTGCTTTATCCCCTAGTCACATAAACTACTATTTTACACCACCTGCTCGATAATGTCGTTTTATACGTCATACAAACCTCACTTAAAGCAAGTCATTATATGCCTAGGGAGATAATGCAGTATGGCCGATCCCTAGGGAATAATGAGATTTGAATTTGGAGCATCAAGAATCGTCAACATTGTGAATTAAAATGTAGGCGCATCGAACAAGTTGACTCGAAATTCAAACCAAAGAGTATGTAATCACTATGATTCAAACTGGCCACTAACAAAAAAAAGAAAATAGAATAAAACGTGCGTACTGACGACATCGACACGGGAGCATTATAGAAAATTGAAACTATAGAATCTTGGAGTAGTGAATTTTGTTTGTTTGATGAACTTGTAAATATAATACTTATATTTCTCTAATATATGATTTGGTCGACCAAATTGTCTTTTGATTATCTCACAGATGGTGTAAAAAGTAGAGTATGCAACACGGGGATAAAGCTGTCTTTGTCTTGGGCGGCTTAAATTCCTCACTTCACTCAGGTTTCTTTATTAACTCCCTCGCAATGCTCGGGAGTTAATTTTATAAATCCCTCACTATCGTTCGGGATTAAAATCAGCAACCTTCGTTTCGTTCGGAATTCAACATGCCGCCCGCGACTTAAAGACACTGCTTTATCCCCTAGTCACATAAACTACTATTATCCAGTTGGGTATTGTTTGGAAATCTCTGTATAATCCGCAGTCTCGAATAGACGCAAGTAAACTCGTCTACCTAGTATTTCTGAAACTTTTTTCGAAATTCAAAACGCCAGATCCAAGTAATTTAATTTTTGTGAAAATTCTACTTTAAATACTTAATTTTTGTGGCAATTAAATTACAACCTTGTCTCTAGTAAATTGCGTTAGTTTTTCTACTACTTTCAGAAGTTTGGTTCTCTCGGTTTTGTGCTGGTCGTGTACGCGAAGCAAACCAAAACCCGTTTTTAATTTATAGGTGGCGTGGTATCATGCGGTCGTAATGGGGGCGAAGTCCTGCGCTGGCGCGGCGAGTTGCCGCCGCGCTGCCCCGACCCCAGCGGGGGCTTCAGCGCCAAGGTGTTCCTCGGAGGCCTGCCCTGGGACATCTCCGAGGAGGCTCTTATGCACGCTTTGAAGCATTTTCAGCCTATACGGTAGGTAGTTCTTGGTCATATTTTTCTGCAATGTTGTTATACAAATGCGAGACACGGTTGATATAGAATTTATTCACCTATTTTTTATCTTGTCATTTTCGGAGGTTTTGTTTTCAATTTTTGAAATTGACAAGAGGCGTCCATGCTGTCTCAAGGGCTTTAACTGATCGATGTGAACACCGCTTTCTAATAAGTAGATTATCTTCTATATATATAAATTATGTAATTGGTCAAAACGCGTAGTTGAGTTGAGCAACAAAGATGAGTCACTATTTCCTTAACCTCTCGTATGTCGTAATTAGAGATCGAGAGAGATAGATCTACGCGAGACACAATGGCTTTTTAATTGTCTCAATTAAAAAGCCATTGTCTCGCGTAGATCTGCGTTCCCGGCATACAAGGGGTTAATGCAAATACGTTTCAGTTATTTTATTACCTACTGTTTGTTCTGTGGTCTCCAGCGTTTAACCATCTAGATAAGTTACGACCTAGAATTGAAGGTTCATTGTACTAGCTCTTGCCAGAGGTTGAGACTGCGTCGGTGAAAATATTTTAAGGGAAAGTTCTCCCGGGGCAAGTATCCTATGATCTAACCATGAGCATGGTCTACAGGTGTGCCAAGTTTCATCCAAATGCGTTCAGTACTTAATTGAAGTGTGGCTATCAAAACGTCGACTTTAACATTTAAATGAGCTATTATTTGTCATGTTCTCGTTGTCATTCCCTCGTGTATTCCAGCGTAGAGTGGCCGGGGCGCGAGTGCCCGAGCGGCGCGGGCGGCTCGCCGCGCGGGTACGCGTACGTGACGTTCGAGAGCGAGCGGCGCGTGCGCGGCCTGCTGGCGGCCAGTCGCCGGGACGGCAGTGACTGGTACTACCGCATCAGTGCCCGCAAGATGAGGAGCAAAGAGGTGCGTATGCTTAACTTCCTGCACAACCATTTTTCACCCTTATCTTTAAAGGCATAAGAGCGAACTTCAAAGTGGTCGAACGGAAACTATTGCGGGTTGTAAAATCGAAAGTAACTTTATCCAAAAGCGCAAATAAAGATTTTTTAAATATCTAGTTAGAAAACTTTGAAATCTAGTGGAAGGGGAAACTGTCAAATAACAGAATAAGGATGCACAAATTGAAATGTGAAGTCACCGCAATTGGTTTACTTGTGTAGAAAAGAAGCGAGAAGTTCTCGCTACTCTTCCAACCTTTTTCTCTGGCGGCCTATTTAGGTGTATTCCCTTTAGGTTTAGTAATGGTATGCATGGTGTTGTCAGGTGCAAGTGATCCCGTGGGCGGTAGCGGACAGCAACTGGGTGTCGGGCGGGTCGGTGCGTCTGGCGGCGGGACGCACGGTGTTCGTGGGCGCGCTGCACGGCATGCTCAGCGCCAGGGCGCTCGCCACCATCATGCACGACCTCTTCGACGGCGTCGTCTATGCAGGTCAGTGTACGACCTTGACCTTGAGTGCTATACAACTGGGTGTCGGGCGGGTCGGTACAGCTGGCGGCGGGCCGCGCTCTCAAAACGAAGGAAAACATTGTAAGGATATGATTGGCATATCCTAGAATTAAACCAAAAACTCCAGACACGCGACACCAACCCGCAGTGTCCACGTGATAGCCCTTTGCCTCTTCTAGAGAGGCGGCCCGAGTCCCAGCAGTGGGAACATAAGACTGCAATGACTGCACTGTTATGACATTGAATTTATTTTTGACACTGATTTTCTTTCCTAAAACCGATGTTGCATATTATTTTTGCAGGAATAGACACTGACAAGTATAAGTACCCAATCGGGTCGGGGCGCGTGACCTTCGACAACGTGCACTCGTACGTGCGCGCCATCTCCGCGGCTTACGTGCAGATACAAACCGAGAAGTTCACTAAAAAGGTACGTCACTGTAATATACACCTTATGTTTATGCATATAAGCACTAATTCACATCGTGCACTCGTACGTGCGCAGCGATACAAACCTAGAAGTCTCATATTTAAATGTTTCTGCAATATATATTTTATATTTTAATTAGTATTTCTCTCCCTAAATAATTATTTGAAGTAATATGGCGGTTTTAAATTTCTGCTGCCATACTACCACTGTAATTATCCTCGAGTCGCCATCTTGCTTTCTTCCATTCTGTCCTGTTACGTCACAATATCACTAGCTTCCACTTCTATCACCCTCCATCCATCCACACGTACACGTAACTCTTGGTAACATGCATTTCATCCCTCGTAAGTCGTCAGTCGTGGAAAAGCAAGCTTTTCTTTAGCTCACCGTAGCAAAGATACACTTAGACTGTCTATGCGCCTAATAATGGTACAGTATAAGTGTGTAATGTTAGTGATTACAGTCGAGGCGGTGTTTTGACCCGAGCCGTGGCGAGGGTCTTAAGAGAGCCGAGAGCGGTAATCATTAATTACTCACGTGTATCATACGATGTTTTTCAATACACTTGTGAAGAAAATAACTGTAAAACTAGTAAACTTTTGTGGCGGTAAAAATCTGTTTTCATATGTGCGCCCATTTTTCGTCGTGTGGGACGACGCGTGCCCATCCTGATTGATACGATAAATGTAATAAAAAATTATGGCGGGGGAGAGGTTGAACAAAAAGGTTTTAACTACATTACAGCACTAGTGCGTAATGGTAATCAAAATGTCAGTTTGGTAACAAGGGCCATTATATATATGTACCTAAATGCAGTGCAATAGTCGCTTTCTGAGCAAATGTATTGTAAAAAATGATTATACGGGGTAATTTGTTACCAGGCATTTTTTAATTTATGTATCATATATATTTAAAAAAAAACTTGTGTAATCTACTGTTAGGTCTTTCTAACACTCGGTTATATTTGCAGGTGCAAGTGAACCCGTACCTAGAGGATTCGATGTGTTCGATGTGCAACCTGCAGCAGGGACCCTACTTCTGTCGTGAGCCCACCTGCTTCGGGTAAGCTTACTCGTCTTTATATAAATGTACGTTTAAAATATCAACGGTTGAACTTTGCTCGCCACTTGGAATTACTTACCCCTGTATTATGAGACCATTCACAACCATGTAAATTCGCATACACACCCAGACATGGAAAAACTATCTGTAGGTCATACACATATTTATTTCGAGCCGTGATGATAAAATTGACAAGTTCTTTTGAGAAATTCGTTTAGAATAAAGACTGAGATTAGCCACTTTTTCTGGTCTGTGTAGAATTCCGGAAGACAGGTCTGTTCAAAGAGTTTGATAACCATGTAACTATTTTATTCAATCTCGTGTGATATAAGACAACTGCTATCTTCAGCAAACGGAACGGTCTTAATCTGTCAGTTACTTGATGATCCTACAAGGAATGGTCCCAAAATGCTTCCCTGTTTGACTCCAAAGTATATTTTGAGCTCAAGATGGCGACAATAATCGCTTTGTCATCAAATTGGGAATTTTCGTCATTAATTCTATTTATTAAATATGGTTAGAATCATTTCGGTTACAGGTTGGTAATACTAGTTTTACATAATTTTTCGATAATAATGGAATGATTTACGAATTCGAAGGCTTTTCCAAGGTCTAAAAACATTTGAATTTGTATTGTAGGTTTCCTACGTTTAGTATTTTGCAACTGTATAGTCCTAAGAAATGTGGTCAGTTCTGTGCTAGTAAAACCTAACTGATCGTAATATTGATCATGTTCCAGCTATTTCTGCCGCTCGTGTTGGTCGTGGCAGCACTCCACTGAGAACCACAAGCCGCTGATGCGCAACTCCAAGAGCCCCGCGAGCGCCCCCCCGCGGGCGCTGTTGGCTTCACGCGATCCCCCCTCGCCGCCCCCTGGGGGAGACCAGCAGGTTGCGCTCTTCAATGGGATGTACAGCCACACTATTGATGGTGAGTGACTACGGTTGACATGGTAGTTGAATAATTGTCTAAGTTGTCGCAGGTACCATTCTCGCGCTTATGATAATAGCTTTCTCATTTTATCTACGTTATTATAAGCTTTCAGAAGTCTTTACTTCATTTTTTAGTTGATTTTGGCGAGGATGAAATGCAAATTGATTGAAAATGTACAAACTCCATTTTTCGCTTTGTTAGGTACTCCGTCTCCGGCGACTTCGGGCACGAGCGAGGCCAGCGGCGGCGGCTCGGACGCGGGGTCGGGGGGGCGGGGGGCGGAGGCCGAGGGGTGCGGGGGCGGAGGCGTGTGGCCGCAGTAACATGCCTGCCCCCTGTTGCGACCCGCTATTAAGTTCGGCGCTTCGCCAACATTTCGCTTTTAAGATTGATTTTTAAAGATATGGTACTCGAATGTTGCTCGATTTAGAATTGTTCCCGTTATGTTGGAAAATTCTCTTAACAAAATGGAACTAGGAGTAATGTAAACGGTACACAACTGGAAAACTAACGTTTACTTATCTGATTTCGACAATATTTTCCTAATACATATTTAATGATGGTTTTCAATTCGTGCGAAATTGAAATTTAATTTTTTTAACTTCGGTTGTAAATTTTTTTTTTAAATACCTTTTTAAAGTTCTATAAATAATGTTGACCAAGTGTTGGATATAATTTTGGACGTTATCGCGCATTCGAGTACTTTTGTCGACAGCTCAATTATTGATCTCTATTGTAATTCCAATTGATTTGGTAATTATTGTTAATATTATTTTTGTTTAAATCACCATTGTTAGGTAATTATTGTTAAATATTATTTTTGTTTAAATCGCCAATTTTTATATCAATGTAGTTTGATTTAAATCTTTTTTGAAATTGTTTGTTCTTTTTTAAAAAAAATTGTATTATCTTTGCCAAACTTTTTACTAAAGTAAGAATAAGTAATATTTATAAATATCGTTCACTAATTCATACATTTTACGATGAAGTATTTGATAATACATTACGCCTTCAGCGTAGAGATGTTCCTTAGACAATTTTACGTATGTGCCTACTAGATTTAGGTGATTTTAATGGAATATTTTAATCTAATGTGCCTCCTAGTACTAGCCCCATAGGCGTGTGCGCTATCATTTTAAACATTTTAAATAAGCTTTTAAAATGTATAATCATTGTGATTTTAATATTTTATGAATGTTCATAATCTAAGATATTGTTATGAAATGTTGATTTTATCTCGAATCGCTTGTTTGATTTCTATACAAAATATACTGTTATTGCAAATTTTTGGATTTTTATTTCGCGTATCCCCTATACACGCACACAGATCAATAACATTGTCTCGACACGTATTTTTTTAAAGGAGATTTTGTATAGAATACTACACCGAGGTCACTAGAGGTTATGAGAATACTAGCTTTTGCCAGTGGCTTCATCATCATCATATCGGACGAAAGACGTCCACTGTTGGACATAGGCCTCCCCCAAGCGTCGCCACAACGACCGGTCCTGTGCATCACGCATCCATCGGATTCCCGCGACCCTGAGCAGGTCATCTGTCCTGTGTACTGAATAAATAATAATAAAATTTATTTAAAATGAAGTAATACAGCAGAAACATGTTAAGTTCACAACTGTTATATGCCTGAACGAGGTCGTGTTTCAGGCGAGAAAAGGTTAAACAATAACTAACCACAGTAAATAAATAACAAAGGTAAAATGTTCATCTAAAGCCGCGTACAGACACCGCGAGGATTACGCCGCGAATGATTCGTCAGGCTTGCCTCAACCTGAGCCATACGACGGTAAATTTATGCGTGCGTCCCGAACGACACATGCTCAAGCTGAGCCCGCAAACCACAGTGCACAGTGTTCGTCAGTAGAAAACGCAAACACTTCCGTCCACACTGAGCGCACGGCTCGTACTGAGGCGGCGTTAATCGCAACGATCGTACAACGCGAATGCTCACTGTGAGCACTCTTCTACATAGACCGAGGCATGCGAGACGAAACATTCGCGACTCACGCCTCGTGACGTCTGTACGAGTCTTAATAGGTATGTAATGGTGTCTACACATCGAAGCCCGCCGACAAGAAACCGGCGCGAGCGAGCGGACCAATCCGTGCGCTCCACTACGCCAGTGGAGCGCGCAGATTGGTCCGCCAGTGTACATGCCGGCGGGCCGCGGCGGCTTCGGTGTGTAGACACCATAAAAGAGGAGTTATACCTGTCAGGTAAGCTTGTGTGGAAACCTGTCAGGTATACCCTAGCGTGTATACCTAACCACGTCATCGGTGTCACGGCGCTGTGCTCTCAGCACAGTCTTATTACACACGGTGCTGCTCGCCAGTTCTGTTACTTGAACTTGGCTTGACACGCTACCGCGTGTCTAGATTGTGAGAGTCGGAATGGCGGGTGTACCTCGGCGAAATAAATTATAGTAATTATCGTTAAAATGTACTATTCAGTACCTAGTTCTACTCTCACCAGAGGAACAGTCATCAAATTTTCAGACTTATTCTATCTATATCGTATATCGCTATATATCGTCATCGTCGGATATTGAAGGATGGTCATGACTGATACGGAAAAGGATCACTGGGTATGAGAAGAGCTACGCGATAGTAGAAAGTCGCTGTTACGTAGCTCAGGTACGCTAAGGGCATCTGAAGAAACACGGGTGGGTTTTAGGTCTCTCCACCCGTTATTTGACGATTCCCATCCTTAAAAAAAGCTATGAGAGAACATTGGGACTTTGATGTCAAAAAATAAAAGATTTTAATGTTATAATTTGTTTTATATTTATTTCTTAATCGACATTAAATAATATGTACATAATGTAAAGTAATCCGTTTATAAAGGAAATGCAATGTTCATGGTTCTCCACGAACTTTGCATGGCTTAAAGGTGAAAGCGTCCTCCACCTAGCGCGCAAAATTCATTTCTACTCATATTTTTTTTAAATCCTGCAAGTCAGTGTCAAACTGTATGTTGATTAAAATATGATTTGAGGCCATAACACGTATTTTAATGATTAAAATCATTAACACGACTCTCAGTTCGCCTTACCCTTCAACTTCAACTCTTCGTTTATGGCATTTGTGTAAGAGACACCACAATTTTGCATATAACACGTACGATAATATACCATTAAACTTTAGAGAACATTTAGCGAATATTAACTGCAAATAAAATCGTTAAAAATAGAAGAATTTCTTCGCAGACGCAGACTGACATTATGTCAACATGACACACTCGTAAAACAGAGAAAATAAAAAAGAAGTTACAATTCGTCTTACCATATTGAATGCTTATTTTATGAATAATTCATTCAATAGAAAATTCATTCAAAAGAAAATCTTGAGTATAGCGCCATCTAGTGCGAACGTGGCCGCACTTAAGCCCGAAGCTTTCACCTTTTGAAGCCCCAGCCCCCTCTTAATCAAAATGTAGAAGTATCGTTTAGATCGGTAAGTACTTGCAGCTAGTCGAAGCTCATGCTCATGTCGGACGTGTTGGTCGCGTCGGCCGTCGGCGTCGGCGGCGCGATGGCGGGGACCGATATGTTGACGGTGGGGAACGGGAACTGGGGGATTTCCTCCTCTGAAACGGTAAAGAATGGTTTTATGGGAGACGGTTCATTACAAATTGTTTTTATGTATGCGATGCGTCTTACATCTATAATTAAGGTGAAAGGGTCAGAGTAGCTCGCGAAAATCTTTTTTTCTTAATTTTTTGCCTTTTTCATCAATATGTACGGTGTACGTACATGGAAAAATAATTTGATAATTAAATTAGTTACATTTGCCGAATGTAGGCTCATGTAAGTGCGCTTTGAACGTGACCTACATTCGGAGATGCATTGACATAGACAGAGCAACGATGGCATGCATTTATGTAAAGTATTGTTACGTACGTGGGTAATTAAATGCCGATTTACTAACAGAGAACTTTATTCACCACAAACAATAACAAACTAGTCCAGTCAACAATAATCCTAATCGCAATTAACACTAGAGTACCGTTACACTATCGCTTAGGTCGTTAGATAAAATTACTTCACACACTTAAGTAGTTCGCTCTTGATCGCAGTCGAAATCACAACTGACTCATTTCCGGTCGGGGGCTCGTATTTATATGCGGAGCGAAGAAAATTCTAGATACCGACATCTCAGCATCAATCCAGAACAATAGGGTCGCGTCGCGAGGTCATTAATCATTTTTATTGCATAATGTACTAAGAGTCACTTTCATGCGAATTTCGACTCTATTGTTAATGATGGAGAGTACCATTTCCCTTATCGGTAGATGCATACCTACCTACTAGTGGTATGTACTTTGTGGATGTTTCGTGATTTTTCTAAGCCTGGCTACGTACCACCATTCTAGATCTTTCGAACAGCAATGAGTTTTAATTATTGCGTGCTACTCATTATTTTCTTGGAGATATGGCGTGTTCACGTGTAATGGCGTAAGAGTATTTTTACTTTACTGTTTAATTAGACGTAGTTTAAGTCGGACTACTTGCATTTTTATATAGACTCTTCCCGTTAGGCACTCAGAGACATTTCTGTATTTCTTACATTTGCATTGAATTACATTGACATCATATTTATGTTAGGATTGCACCCTACAGTGCCAAGTTGTATGTTGATTAAAATATGATTTAATTATAATAATAATGAAGTAATGCGTATTTATTTCGATCTGATCATCAATACAACCCTTTCAGTTCATCTTACCAGTATTACCCTACTGAATGACTAATTTATGAAAAATCATTTAACAGGGTAAGATGAAAAAAAGCATTTGGCGGGCTACCTTGGAGCATCTCACATACAGGATTTTTAACCACTACTAAACATGATTTTTGCCAATATCATACATTGCTGCTTTCTTTGTAGAATGTTTGGCTACCTTCGCCTACCTAAAAAACCGAATCATAGATAAAGTAAATGCCACTGTATTTAGTTTGTCTATGATTCGGTTGTTTTTATTGAAGTGTGTTAAATACATACATGGCGAATGCAGAAATACCATATCGATATGGAGTTTCTTGTCTTTTCTCCTCCATTCCATGGGAAACAACCATTTGGAATTGAGTAATAGCTTCTGATGTTTTATAAATGCCCATGTAGGCCTATGTGAAATAAATAGAATTGAATAAAATTGAAAAGTCAATATGAACAAACCTGTAAGCTGCGCATCCAGCCTGTCCACGATAGCGTCTAGCAGCGCCAGAGCCACTACATCATCGGGGTCCTTCGCCAGCGCCGCGTGTAGCACATCGGCAGCATCCCTCTCCCTGCCCAGTAGCGCCAGGCACAGCCCTATGGCGGCCAGCGTGGCGGCGCGAGCAGGACGCAGAGCCAGCGCGCGCTCGTGCCAGTGCAGCGCGTCGGCGGGGCGGCCCAGCGCGCGCGACACGTGACCCAGCGCGTCCAGCGTCGCCGCCCAGCGGGGGCCCACCTGCAAGGTACACCTCACTCATGACAACTTATAGCACGCTCGTGACAGTGCAGCGCGTCGGCGGGGCGGCCCAGCGCGCGCGACACGTGACCCAGCGCGTCCAGCGTCGCCGCCCAGCGGGGGCCCACCTGCAAGGTACACCTCACTCATGACAACTTATAGCACGCTCGTGCCAGTGCAGCGCGTCGGCGGGGCGGCCCAGCGCGCGCGACACGTGACCCAGCGCGTCCAGCGTCGCCGCCCAGCGGGGGCCCACCTGCAAGGTACACCTCACTCATGACAACTTATAGCACGCTCGTGCCAGTGCAGCGCGTCGGCGGGGCGGCCCAGCGCGCGCGACACGTGACCCAGCGCGTCCAGCGTCGCCGCCCAGCGGGGGCCCACCTGCAAGGTACACCTCACTCATGACAACTTATAGCACGCTCGTGCCAGTGCAGCGCGTCGGCGGGGCGGCCCAGCGCGCGCGACACGTGACCCAGCGCGTCCAGCGTCGCCGCCCAGCGGGGGCCCACCTGCAAGGTACACCTCACTCATGACAACTTATAGCACGCTCGTGCCAGTGCAGCGCGTCGGCGGGGCGGCCCAGCGCGCGCGACACGTGACCCAGCGCGTCCAGCGTCGCCGCCCAGCGGGGGCCCACCTGCAAGGTACACCTCACTCATGACAACTTATAGCACGCTCGTGCCAGTGCAGCGCGTCGGCGGGGCGGCCCAGCGCGCGCGACACGTGACCCAGCGCGTCCAGCGTCGCCGCCCAGCGGGGGCCCACCTGCAAGGTACACCTCACTCATGACAACTTATAGCACGCTCGTGCCAGTGCAGCGCGTCGGCGGGGCGGCCCAGCGCGCGCGACACGTGACCCAGCGCGTCCAGCGTCGCCGCCCAGCGGGGGCCCACCTGCAAGGTACACCTCACTCATGACAACTTATAGCACGCTCGTGCCAGTGCAGCGCGTCGGCGGGGCGGCCCAGCGCGCGCGACACGTGACCCAGCGCGTCCAGCGTCGCCGCCCAGCGGGGGCCCACCTGCAAGGTACACCTCACTCATGACAACTTATAGCACGCTCGTGCCAGTGCAGCGCGTCGGCGGGGCGGCCCAGCGCGCGCGACACGTGACCCAGCGCGTCCAGCGTCGCCGCCCAGCGGGGGCCCACCTGCAAGGTACACCTCACTCATGACAACTTATAGCACGCTCGTGCCAGTGCAGCGCGTCGGCGGGGCGGCCCAGCGCGCGCGACACGTGACCCAGCGCGTCCAGCGTCGCCGCCCAGCGGGGGCCCACCTGCAAGGTACACCTCACTCATGACAACTTATAGCACGCTCGTGCCAGTGCAGCGCGTCGGCGGGGCGGCCCAGCGCGCGCGACACGTGACCCAGCGCGTCCAGCGTCGCCGCCCAGCGGGGGCCCACCTGCAAGGTACACCTCACTCATGACAACTTATAGCACGCTCGTGCCAGTGCAGCGCGTCGGCGGGGCGGCCCAGCGCGCGCGACACGTGACCCAGCGCGTCCAGCGTCGCCGCCCAGCGGGGGCCCACCTGCAAGGTACACCTCACTCATGACAACTTATAGCACGCTCGTGCCAGTGCAGCGCGTCGGCGGGGCGGCCCAGCGCGCGCGACACGTGACCCAGCGCGTCCAGCGTCGCCGCCCAGCGGGGGCCCACCTGCAAGGTACACCTCACTCATGACAACTTATAGCACGCTCGTGACAGTGCAGCGCGTCGGCGGGGCGGCCCAGCGCGCGCGACACGTGACCCAGCGCGTCCAGCGTCGCCGCCCAGCGGGGGCCCACCTGCAAGGTACACCTCACTCATGACAACTTATAGCACGCTCGTGCCAGTGCAGCGCGTCGGCGGGGCGGCCCAGCGCGCGCGACACGTGACCCAGCGCGTCCAGCGTCGCCGCCCAGCGGGGGCCCACCTGCAAGGTACACCTCACTCATGACAACTTATAGCACGCTCGTGCCAGTGCAGCGCGTCGGCGGGGCGGCCCAGCGCGCGCGACACGTGACCCAGCGCGTCCAGCGTCGCCGCCCAGCGGGGGCCCACCTGCAAGGTACACCTCACTCATGACAACTTATAGCACGCTCGTGCCAGTGCAGCGCGTCGGCGGGGCGGCCCAGCGCGCGCGACACGTGACCCAGCGCGTCCAGCGTCGCCGCCCAGCGGGGGCCCACCTGCAAGGTACACCTCACTCATGACAACTTATAGCACGCTCGTGCCAGTGCAGCGCGTCGGCGGGGCGGCCCAGCGCGCGCGACACGTGACCCAGCGCGTCCAGCGTCGCCGCCCAGCGGGGGCCCACCTGCAAGGTACACCTCACTCATGACAACTTATAGCACGCTCGTGCCAGTGCAGCGCGTCGGCGGGGCGGCCCAGCGCGCGCGACACGTGACCCAGCGCGTCCAGCGTCGCCGCCCAGCGGGGGCCCACCTGCAAGGTACACCTCACTCATGACAACTTATAGCACGCTCGTGCCAGTGCAGCGCGTCGGCGGGGCGGCCCAGCGCGCGCGACACGTGACCCAGCGCGTCCAGCGTCGCCGCCCAGCGGGGGCCCACCTGCAAGGTACACCTCACTCATGACAACTTATAGCACGCTCGTGCCAGTGCAGCGCGTCGGCGGGGCGGCCCAGCGCGCGCGACACGTGACCCAGCGCGTCCAGCGTCGCCGCCCAGCGGGGGCCCACCTGCAAGGTACACCTCACTCATGACAACTTATAGCACGCTCGTGCCAGTGCAGCGCGTCGGCGGGGCGGCCCAGCGCGCGCGACACGTGACCCAGCGCGTCCAGCGTCGCCGCCCAGCGGGGGCCCACCTGCAAGGTACACCTCACTCATGACAACTTATAGCACGCTCGTGCCAGTGCAGCGCGTCGGCGGGGCGGCCCAGCGCGCGCGACACGTGACCCAGCGCGTCCAGCGTCGCCGCCCAGCGGGGGCCCACCTGCAAGGTACACCTCACTCATGACAACTTATAGCACGCTCGTGCCAGTGCAGCGCGTCGGCGGGGCGGCCCAGCGCGCGCGACACGTGACCCAGCGCGTCCAGCGTCGCCGCCCAGCGGGGGCCCACCTGCAAGGTACACCTCACTCATGACAACTTATAGCACGCTCGTGCCAGTGCAGCGCGTCGGCGGGGCGGCCCAGCGCGCGCGACACGTGACCCAGCGCGTCCAGCGTCGCCGCCCAGCGGGGGCCCACCTGCAAGGTACACCTCACTCATGACAACTTATAGCACGCTCGTGCCAGTGCAGCGCGTCGGCGGGGCGGCCCAGCGCGCGCGACACGTGACCCAGCGCGTCCAGCGTCGCCGCCCAGCGGGGGCCCACCTGCAAGGTACACCTCACTCATGACAACTTATAGCACGCTCGTGCCAGTGCAGCGCGTCGGCGGGGCGGCCCAGCGCGCGCGACACGTGACCCAGCGCGTCCAGCGTCGCCGCCCAGCGGGGGCCCACCTGCAAGGTACACCTCACTCATGACAACTTATAGCACGCTCGTTTCGCTCAGTTTCTTCATCTTCAATCTCGGCGATTTCTAATGCTAATTTCTTCTTTATGAGCTGTTTTTTTACTTTGGCGAGTTCTTCTTCGGCTTTATACTCGGCACGGAGGCGAAGCGCTTCGCGGCTGAGACGGCTTGATCGCGATCTGGTCGACGTGGCAACAACTTCACTACGCGGGGCCGCAATGACACACGTGGTATCCGCATCAGGTCGTTGTTCAGCTTCAGCATGGGCTCTGCTCCGTGTGACGACACCAGTAACTTTGTCATTCATTGTGATCCGGCTCGAAGGACCAATGTTAAATAGGGCTGGGACTTGTCCACAATAAGACGCAGCAGTCACTTGGTGAATTCCGTATATTAGCACTTTACAACTAGGCAAACAGAACTCGGGACAATTATAGATTATTACACACAGTACAATACACACATAAAGTTAAATTAGGAAACTGAAAAGGTGTTGGCGGGAACTTGGAACATTTATATACAAGCCCGCGCGCGTCGAGTTTTTGGCGGCGACTCCTCGGCGTTCGAGCGCGCGCGGCGTGCGCGGGGCCCACAGTTCAAAAATGCGCGCGAAGCAAATCATAATGGCAGTTGGTGTTCTCGCGTAAATATTGCCAACTTAAATCTAATAGTAAAAAATACATTTACAAAAATGAGTTGCCCACTCCAACTAACCCTAACTTTGAGTAGGGTAGGTTGGAGTAAGCGGCAATATGCTTGACATTGACAGTTGAACTCCGTTCGCGTTCAAAAATGCCAGGGTAGAGTAATTACCCAAAGACGTCATTAGAGTTAACTCTAAACTCAAATTTGAACGAAGCCCTGAGTAGTCAGCTAGGAAACACTGACTTCATCAAGTTTAAACTGACGAAAAAAAAAATTACGTGTAAAAGTGTTTTTAAATTTGAAAATTTGCAAAATATCAATGCATGCTTTTTCTATCTCAGTACTCACCTCCTGCTTGTCAGGCGGAGTAGCAGCTTCTAGAGCCAGTAGCCAGAGGCTCCTGGCCTCGAACCAGTCTCCATCAGCAAAGGCGGCTGCACCGGCCTCGTGCGCTACGTGCGGGTCACGCACTAAGTGTAGCACGCGGCCCCACTTCACTTTCTCGTTCGATTCTGATTCGTCAACATTCTGGAAATTAAAGGCGGACTTGAAATTTTCTGTCGGAGTCTGCGTTGCCTGATAGTAATCAAGTCTGAAACGCATGGGTTAAATTACTTTTAGGCCAGCGTTTTCTATCGTCGAGAGTATTTTTTCTAAAACGTGGTATCTTGTGCTTATGAGTTTCCATGTGTGTGTGCACACCTGTAACAACCATATGTAGGTCATACAAATATTTGTTCCGTGTGGGGATCGAACCCGTGACATCCAGCGCAGCAGCTAATCGCTCAACCACTGCGCCAACTGTGCCGTCGTCAATAGCGAGCCTATCAAGATTTAGATAAAAGTTATTTTGTTTTTGGCACACCGGTAGACTATGTTCTGGACTAGTACATAGGATTTTTTTTCCCAGGATTATGTCTCTTGGATCAATTTTCTACTTCCAAGCCGGAAAAACCGCTGGCTGAAGTCAAAATAAAATAAAGAAATGAAGGTCACTTACCTTAGCTTTAGCAAAGTTGTGCAGTGCGGCCGCGCGCGTGAGGAACCGCTCGCACATGGTAAAGTTGTTTAGTAGGGAGCATTCCACACCCACGTACAGCGGCGGCAGGTGGCACCCACCCATCAGCTGACTAGCCTGCCAGGTACACAAAAACAATTTTGTAACGTTACTTGTACAGAAGCTCGTTAACTTAATCATAGAGGTGCACGGGTCGAATTACGAAGTTAAGCTACGATTGCTGAGGTCGCAAATCTTGGAATGGCAAATAGAATTTGTTCCGGAGTATGTTCCTTTAGAACAATTTTTCTACTTTGATGAAGGCGAAACCGCTGGGAACAGGTGTTACATGATAAAAGGAACTCTTGAGCAAAATTTTAGCATTCTAGATTTAAGAGTTTAGGCTGGGCATTGATGATTCAGTGACTAAATTAGTCAGGGTTTTGCCTTTTATAAATACAGAAGAATTGCACCCGTGCGAAGCCTGGGCGAGTTGCCAGTTGAATAATAATTCCATATTTTTTTAACCTTTCGAATACCGTAATTAGAGACACAATAGAAAGATAATGAGAGAGCGAACGCCGTTCGCTTGGGTTTTAATGAAATGTATCTACTATTGATTTTTTCCTTAATTGACCTTGAAGTAAGCCGCCATGGGCTGGTTGTGCTCGTTGTCGGCGGCTCGGCTGTGTCCGTAGGCGAGCCACACGCAGCCCGCGTGAGGCTCCAGGCTCTTACCTTGAAGTAGGCCGCATGGCCTGGTCGTGCTCGTTGTCGGCGGCTCGGCTGTGTCCGTAGGCGAGCCACACGCAGCCCGCGTGAGGCTCCAGGCTCTTACCTTGAAGTAGGCCGCATGGCCTGGTCGTGCTCGTTGTCGGCGGCTCGGCTGTGTCCGTAGGCGAGCCACACGCAGCCCGCGTGAGGCTCCAGGCTCTTACCTTGAAGTAGGCCGCCATGGCCTGGTCGTGCTCGTTGTCGGCGGCAAAGCTGTGTCCGTAAGCGAGCCACACGCAGCCCGCACTCGGCTCTAGGCTTTTAGCCTTGCTTAAGTACCGGCGTGCTAACTCGCTTTTACCTGGAAATTGACTTTTTTTTCAATCATGTATTGATTGTATGACGTTAGGTAAACACATTTTACAGTTGCATATTACGCAGCGTAGTTCAAAATCACCGGTACAAATTTTTATAAGTGATTGCGTTAATCCGAATTATCCGATAACATGAGAGCAGCCAGGGACGTGCGAGCAATACAAGTAAATAAGCCCGGCTTCTATGTGAAAATTCATGACACATCTAAATCGTCACAAACAAATTAAAGTAATTAAAACCACTTTAATCTACACGCGCCTATGCTAAGTTGCCGTTTTGTGTTCAATGCGAATTAAAATTAATTCATAAGACACGACACTTAGACATCCATTATGCAATGTTGCTGCTCTGAGCCTCCGTCAGTCTCTCCGATCTCACTCTTGCACTTAAGGCCCAAGCGCCCGAAAAGTGCCATAAAACAGTGACTTTCTGAAGCTTACTACTCCTCGGTAACGGCCAGGTCAATAGGTTTGAAAAAATATTTTGTTTATTATAGATTAATGAACAACATTATCAACATTTGATTTTTTCGTGTTATTAATACTTCTGTCTAAAAAAAAATGTTTAGCAATTTCGCAACTTTTCGCAACTTTTCCCTACTCCTTCGAAACGGCCTTGATCTTTAGAAACATTTTTACACATAAAAATTGGTGGTTAAATATTCTTCAAAGTGAACATTGCATATGTAAATCAATCAATATTTCACAAAGAAAATGAATTTAAAGGTCAGCCGCGCGCTTTCCGGGCGCTGTTGGCCGCACATAAATGCACAGATATGCGTACTGCCGCCTAGGCGGGTGCGAGAGGTGTGTCCACATAATTTTGGCCAGGTGGCTCAAGGAACTCAAAAAAGAGATGAATACTAGTGTGTTGCTTTCTCAATCGACATGTTAGCTTTTGTATTTGGCATTATCTTCTATCTCTACTTTTCGTATAAAACATAAAAATTTAGTTGTAAAATATTGAAAAGATTAAGGTCTTTTTACGTAGCAAAACAAAACAACTAACAAAAAACAAAACAAAAACTAAAAAAAACTAAAACTTGAAAACTTTTTATTTGCGATTTTAACTACCTAATTGTTCAAGATGAATGAATGATGATGATGAATGTAGCATCATATGCTTTTCCTTAGAAATACATGTACACTCACGTTGCGCTGATTAGATAAATTGTTTGGTAAGTAAGTTTGTGGGAATTATGTTATTTTAATTTTGACTCGTTCAATTAACGGAAATATAGCTGGAAACATGTGTTTTAAGCGATGACTATATTTACGACTTCACACTAAATATCGACAAAAACTCACCAATAAGATAATAATAGCACCCCACAGCGTACCAAGACGTCCACGCATTAGGGTAGGCGTCCACTAACGAATGCGCAAAGGCGAACAACTCGGAGCTCTTCTTCAACTCCACCAGGCAAGCAGCTCGCACATCCACGCAGCACCTTTATGTAAAAAAAGTAATATCCTTCTAATTCCTGTTGTATGGACAGCGTCATCAACTGATTATACTCTTTTCTAAGGTATTTTAATGTGAGAGTAGTTATGTTTTGCTCAATTGATGCAGCTGCCTGTACAAGGCAACTGGACAATACTTAAAATCATTGACCACTCGCGCCGGGCCCTGTAACGGAGCGAGGAGGAATGGCAGGCGGTCGCCTCCTGCGATGCAGTAATGTTAGCGAAGGAGGCGGCTGCATGCGTGAGGGAACGAACTTCTTGACGCCCCAACCGCCAGGATCCGAACCCCGATTTTCAGCCACCGTGGGCGTGGGCTTGCGGACGACAAGTAATAGGTTGCTCGCTGTCTAGTAATCGTATGGACCGAGTCCGAGTCGTCGACGACGCACCTCAAGGGTATTCAAATGCCAGTTTATTACTGGAGAACTTTATTTACTATAAACAATAACAAATTTGTCCAATCACCAATCAATATGAGCACTAAAATCCGTTTCATTGACGCTTAGGGTGTTAGGTAAAATCGCTTAGCACTTACCATAGTTCACACTTGACTGTGTTGAAGCTAGTATTTTCATACGCAAAGCCAGAAAAAGTCCAGATACAGTTCAAGGTCATTCTAGAACAATGTAGTCGCATAGTGGGCTAATATATCATTATCATTACAAATATCAAACAAATTTTATTTCTCGCGACTTCAAACGGATTTCAAATCTATTTTTTAAACCAGAAACAACAAATTCCCTTATCAACTAACAATAATAGATACACTAGTGGCAGACTTTTTATAGAATTCGCTAGACGTACTTCGATTCTGGAACTTTTGCACAGCAATGCTTATCTATTGTTTGAGGTTACTGTTGATTTCGGCGGAGATATGACTTGTTGAAGTTTCACGGCGTAACAATGCCAAGATATGGCTTAAAGGACTTAGTATCCAAACCAAAAATATTATTAAAAAAAAAACAGTCAAAGCCAGATCAAGCCAGGTTGATTTTTGAGATTAAGCACTGTTTGCTAGTGGTCAGTCCGTGAATGTGTGGTCATCCATTTCATTCCGAGTTTCCTCGGTGTCACAGATATCACATTAAGTCGTTAATCAACAAAGAAACAAAGAACAAAGGTGTACAATAAAGAATCAATCTATCTATCTATCCTGTTGTTAGGGAAGCAACGTCAAAGGATTGCTGCTGCGGCGCACACACAATGGTCTAAATACAATTAAGTGCGGATACCAGACTCCAATAGATAAGGAGCCAAAAGCTCGAAAATCTGACACCAATCTCACCAACGGGTATCATGTTACCCAGATCTCCTCCATGTAAAATACTGATCTTCAACTGTATCCAGTTAGACTGGCAGCAAACCCTAATATAGGCGGAAAATATTCTGAAAAGTACTTGATGATGATTACCAGGGGTCCACGGTGTCGAGGGTGCGCAAGGCTTCAGTCCAGCGACACGCGGACGCCAGGCGGCGCGCGCGACTCTGCGCCGCCTCCATCGTGCGCGCGCCCACAGCCTCGGCCTCCGCTGTTATCTGTGGAAAACAAACTATATTATTTGAACATATGGCTTAAATGGCTTAGTATCCAAGCCAAAAACTGTATATGCAAAGGCACAGTACACACACACACCTTCACATGTTACACAGAACAGACGCGTTATACAGAAGTATTACTCACAGGACATTCAGTATCAGGCGGCGTAAGCGTGACGGGCGCGGGCGAGTAGCGGTTGAGTCGCTCTCGGTACGCCGCGCGGAGCAACGCACCCTCGGCCGCGCTCAACTGACTGCTGATAGGCAGGGATTCTATCAGCTCACTTTCTGCAACAGATTGTTAACTCTAACTCGGAGTTTTTGGAGGGATTTTTCGAGTGAATTTTCCGTGAATTTCATATTAGCAAATTTATCCATAGTACATATTGTATGTGTAACATTGGTGTAGCTTTGTAAGCTGGACAAAATTATGCGAAATAATTGAACCAGGTTCCAGGGGATTTCCCACCAGGGGATTTCAGTAAAATGGAGCTGAGAATGTTATCGTAGTATTGTCTACCACAGCGAAGCTTGCCGAAAAGGCTGAGTCGATACAATTGTAACCAAATACTGCAAAACATTATAATTGTTTTACATCCGCGCACTAAAATGCCTGGTGACGCCTGCTATAGCACTGGGGAACAAAGTCAACACCAACCCTGGTGCGGCGTGAGTGCGTGCTGCTCCAGCAATAGGTCGAGTGCTTCGTAGTGCGCGCAGTCAGCTCGCAGGGCGGCGGTCAGTGCCTCGGCTGCTACCTCGCGCCTGCCACACTAGCACGCATGCTAGAGCACTGGGGAACACAGTCAACACATACCCTGGTGCGGCGTGAGTGCGTGCTGCTCCAGCAGTAGGTCGAGTGCTTCGTAGTGCGCGCAGTCAGCTCGCAGGGCGGCGGTCAGGGCCTCGGCTGCTGCCTCGCGCCTGCCACACTAGCACGCATGCTAGAGCACTGGGGAACACAGTCAACACATACCCTAGTGCGGCGTGAGTGCGTGCTGCTCCAGCAGTAGGTCGAGTGCTTCGTAGTGCGCGCAGTCAGCTCGCAGGGCGGCGGTCAGTGCCTCGGCTGCTGCCTCGCGCCTGCCACACTAGCACGCATGCTAGAGCACTGGGGAACACAATCAACACATACCCTGGTGCGGCGTGAGTGCGTGCTGCTCCAGCAGTAGGTCGAGTGCTTCGTAGTGCGCGCAGTCAGCTCGCAGGACGGCGGTCAGTGCCTCGGCTGCTGCCTCGCGCCTGCCACACTAGCACGCATGCTAGAGCACTGGGGAACACAGTCAACACATACCCTGGTGCGGCGTGAGTGCGTGCTGCTCCAGCAGTAGGTCGAGTGCTTCGTAGTGCGCGCAGTCAGCTCGCAGGGCGGCGGTCAGGGCCTCGGCTGCTGCCTCGCGCCTGCCACACTAGCACGCATGCTAGAGCACTGGGGAACACAGTCAACACATACCCTAGTGCGGCGTGAGTGCGTGCTGCTCCAGCAGTAGGTCGAGTGCTTCGTAGTGCGCGCAGTCAGCTCGCAGGGCGGCGGTCAGTGCCTCGGCTGCTGCCTCGCGCCTGCCACACTAGCACGCATGCTAGAGCACTGGGGAACACAATCAACACATACCCTGGTGCGGCGTGAGTGCGTGCTGCTCCAGCAGTAGGTCGAGTGCTTCGTAGTGCGCGCAGTCAGCTCGCAGGACGGCGGTCAGTGCCTCGGCTGCTGCCTCGCGCCTGCCACACTAGCACGCATGCTAGAGCACTGGGGAACACAGTCAACACATACCCTGGTGCGGCGTGAGTGCGTGCTGCTCCAGCAGTAGGTCGAGTGCTTCGTAGTGCGCGCAGTCAGCTCGCAGGGCGGCGGTCAGTGCCTCGGCTGCTGCCTCGCGCCTGCCACACTAGCACGCATGCTAGAGCACTGGGGAACACAGTCAACACATACCCTGGTGCGGCGTGAGTGCGTGCTGCTCCAGCAGTAGGTCGAGTGCTTCGTAGTGCGCGCAGTCAGCTCGCAGGGCGGCGGTCAGGGCCTCGGCTGCTGCCTCGCGCCGCTCCAGCGAGCACAGTGCGCGCGCCTGCCACACTAGTACGCCTGCTAGAGCGCGCTGGAAATAGATTTATTTTTTATTCGACAGCCACACATTTCCAACCACTGTTACTCTTGAAAGCCAGAATCAACTATAGCAACTACTAAATATACGACAATTCAATGGAAAAGGGACAGGGAGACCTTCGCCCAGCAGTGGGACTTAAATGGGCTAACTAACTATTAACCCACTAAAAAGAGTTCCAGAGAAACGATTAAACTGTCTTGGATTCCGCAACGAAATCAATTAAACATTAGGGGAATAAGAAAAAAGTCTTAATTTCCACTACCCTCTTTGCCAAGCAGGAGACAGAACAATACTAGACCAAAAGACACAAAGGACATTTACATCAGGGGTAAGCTCATTGTAAGCTTGAACTTACAATCAGCAGCTGTAACTGCCACCACGGATATTGGACGCTGGCTTCAAGTTGCGCAGAAGTCAAAAATCGGGTCTCTTTAGGTGGTCGACGTGAGACGCGGGGGCGGGGAGCGTCAGTGATTGGCTCGCTGCGCATCGCGTCATAGACGACACTCGTGATTCGTTCATTGCGCTTGCAGCATGTATTTAACAACGACGACGATTGGCTCGCCAATGTATGGAATACGCAAAGCGATCCCCACTCTGAAGCCGAGCGTTCAATATCCGTGGTGGCAGCTGTATCTAGTAATCTAATTTTATTAGTCCATTATGTCCCACTTCTAGGCAAAGGTTCCCTCTCTCCCTTTCTCAAACATATCTGTCTCTCTGGCAAGAGTAACGTTTATCTCTCTACCTACGTCTTGGTCTCCCACGATGTCGTATTTAATGGGACCTAATAAGTGCTTTTAGCCCGCTAATAACTGTAAAAGTTTCCGTCATGGGCTTAGAAACGATGCTCAACTCCGCCCTCAAGTGCGATATCATTTGATCCCCGATTATACGATGTCAGAAGCTCAAGATCATTGCTAATTAATAAACACATGAGTGCAGAATGTCAGTTACCAAGTACCTTGGGCTTGTGTACAATCAGGACCTCAAACTTGATATCGAGAACGATATCTTGGGCTGAGGGACGTTTATTAATACGGGCCTTAACCCCAGGCTTCACATTTGGTGCTAATAAGTTGAATCAAATTGAGAGTATCAGATATCTTGATAGTTAGGTCACATGTAAATGATACCTCAACGTTGAGGTTAATCAGAAGCTTTGTGATGTAGCTATAGCTTTTAGCAAACTGCAGCACAAAACGTTTCAAGGTTAAGTTGAAATAATTGTAGTGGGGCAAATAACGCACAAGTAAAAATCGGGAGGACTGAGTTTGTTATTATATGTTTATATAGCTGACTAGCTGGCCCGACAGATGTTGTCCTGTTAGCTGTGAACTACGCGTGAAGATTAGTTCGTCGTAGTTTTCTGAAACCCTGTTTTCTGCACAACTTTCTTAATTTTTTCTTTTACGCGTGATGACGTGACCAGGGGAAATAGGAAAGTAATTTTTATATACTCGTTTTTAGATAAGGCGGAAGAGGAAGGGGGATTAAAATAATTAAATTCTATTTACGTAATTCTTGAAAGGCCCCAACGAAAGGAACCACAACAAATGTCTTGTAAGATGTCCATGCAAGAAAATGACAGAAGATAAATAAGGAAGACTTACATTGTGTGTCTGGTCATTGTTCCTGATCTCGAGGAGCATGGGGTCGCACTCATCGAACAAGTTAAGTGCCGTGGCTGGTTCCCGTGCTGCTAGGTAAGCGCGCATCGCCACGCCGAGGCACAGTAGGTGACGTCTGCAATCATTTACTTCAAGATTACACAACTTACTATAATATGTATCTATAATAACATCAGCCCAATAGCTGAAGGCGGTCGGTGCACTCCAAGGATACAATCTGAAAAATTGGAGCCTAGGTGAACAGGCTTCCTTTGGCAGTAAACAGACATGCTTGTATGCTGACAGCGTTGAATCCTACCAGATTGGTTTCGCCTCATTTGGAGACTACCTGAAGTGAAACATTCGTGTGCTCTACCATAGCCTTTCTTTCGGACTGGATTAGCCCCAGCTCTCAGCAGCTATCTCTCTACAACTGAACTCTCATCTCCATACCCCTATGGGTATATCAATGATCTGCTAATGCCCGGTATCTATATACCAGGCAGCAAGAGAGTTGTAGAGAGAACCGAACCCTGAGGAACTCCGGCATTAGTAAGCGTGGGCTCCGATGAGCATCCAGTGACTCAAAAAACCTCTGATGAGATTGTTAACAATTTTAGAAAGAGTCGATAACCTTGTTTGATACCTTTTTCAATTTTGAAAGATGGTCCTGTGGTATTTAATTTTTTTTTAAATTGATATAAACTAGTGCTTGATTGCAATCCCACCTGATGGTAAGCAGTGATGCAATCTCTGATGGTGAGGCTAATTTCCTACTAATTTATATTTAAGAAAAATACTGAAACTTCTGATTGAAGCTACAGTCTTAATTTACCTGTGTAGTCCTCTAGAGGTGACTGCATGTGCAGCTCTATGCAATTCTCCTCTAGCAAGCATAGCACTAGCCAGGAGCCACACATCATCACCGCTGGCCGAGTCCAGACCACCGCCAGCTGCCGCTGCTGCTGCATCTGCCCAGAAAAGGGCACTGGTCCATTGACCCTAGAGCACAGTTTTAGAAAGTTTTAATCTATACTTATATACTTATTATAAAGTGTTACAGTTTATTTTTTTATTCGTAGGAGGTAATCTCTGGAAGTACTGGTCCGATTGTTAAAATTTTTTCCCCGATAGAAAGCTGTTTTATTCCTGAGTGACTTATGCTATATTTTATGTGCGGGGGTGAAGTCGCAAAAGCTGGTAATTTATATTTTAAGTCATTTTAGCTTTGATATGTTAATAATATCACTAAGCACGGTTTTAATTTCCACTTTCTGTGAAATAATTCAAGTAACATTTTGATTTAATATATTAGAAATAAGGCTATAATTTCTAAGTCATAACACTAGATTTTGACAAATATGGCTACATTATTAGGCAATGATTAATATGTTTAAGATTCGGAAGGTTTCCTAAGGCATTTTAATTCATCATTTCTTAGATTTATGCCTCATAATCTGAGAATATTGTAAAAATGTGTTATTTTCTGCTAAGATGACAAAACATCTTTGTTTACGAACAAAATAACCTACAGTAATAGATCTCGAACCACTTTTACACAGTCAAAACATATTTACCAGTTCAGAGTATTGCTTGACGAGTGACCGCATCAAGTCGATGTTCATGCACCCTTCTATAGTACTTCTACCGGTAGGTTCAGATTTATCCATCACGCTATCTGTATAACGAACAAGTGCACTTCACTTTAATAACATGCAGTTTTGAAGTTGAGCGCTTGAATGTAGCAACAAGACCTGGCAAAACTATTACTACTGACTTCGGTGATTCAGTAAAAGCATAGTTTTGATTAAAATAAAGCTTTATTTTGCTTTTAATCGAATATTTTAGTCACTATTTTCGTTTGTCCCGCCGCCTATTTGACGTTTAATGACGTTTTAAAAACTTTTTTTAATAACAAAATTGACAGTAGATAGATTTTAAGGAATCAGTTCTAAAATTGATTCAGAGAAATTATCTTTTTTGAAAAAAACGCGTTGTTCTAGTTTTAATTGAAAACCATTATAATAATATGTATAGTGAAACTCATTTAAGAAAAAAATTATAAAAACTTCCTATAAAAATTCGAAATTATTTTGATGTTTTTTTTTTTATAAAATAAAACGCATCGTTATAATTTGATGAAAAGGGAACGCAGTATTTATTAGCTTTGTGCTGAGCAACGCGACTAAATTCGGAAGAATCGTTTTGTAGCGTTTTTTATGTTTTCTCTTTCGCTCTCTAGTTCATTTACTATCACTTTGTCTTTGTTATTTTAAATATAAATACAACTCAATTTGGACGAATATACCCATGCTGTCAATTGACAGATTTGAATTTTGATGACGGAAAGAAAAAGGTTATACACAGTAAAAGAGGGAATAGGCTGATTAAGATTTATTTATTAACCGTCACTAAATATTATTTAGGCGTTCCTAGTTTTTTATTGTGTAGTGTAATTATAGAATCACAGTTTGAGTATTGTATACATTCTGGCAGTTCAAATAAAGCAACGTGTCCTAGGTTAGGCCGTTAGTGAAACATGTTAGTATATTTAAAATAACATGACTGAGAGGAAAATGTGCAAGTTTTACAATTTAAACGTGCCTGAACGTCGATCTGGGGAGGGTGGGCAGGGTGGTGGCGCAGCGCAGAATCACGGTAACAATGATGAGGACGACAGGAACTCTGACGAGGCGACGCCGCCGCCCGTGCCGGCGCACGAGCACAAGCTGGAGTACTGCTACTGGATGTGGTTCTCGCGCCGCCCGCCCGCGCGCGAGCTCTCCTCGTCCACCACTGGTTACGTACAGGTTTGTTAATGTCCATGCTAGCACTGCCTCTTGCCTGCCATGCTGTCAATAAGGTGCACCTCACAAAGTACAACACTAAAAAGTACCTAACCATGATAAGGCATTGTTGATACAATTGAGCTTATGTGATTTGTTTTGCATTTGAATTGAACAGTAGGTTACACATGAAGAGTATTGTAGAAATATGTAAATTATAAATAATTTACATATGTTTATCAATATGGCACAGTTATGCTTATTATTTTTGAAGTTTTTAGTTACACTACAACTTGCAAGGAAGTCTTTCCCTTATCAATATCCTCTGACTGAATGAAAGCCTTCTTTATCAACATTTTAAATTTCAACAAGTTTGCGAATGCATGCAATGGGTTTTAATGGGACCTTTTAAAATAAAATTGTACCTATACCACTACAGTAATGTGTTCATTAATTCTTTGATTGTATAAACTAATTTTAAAAGTATATATTTTAATTGGACAGTACCTATTTTCTTGTTATAATGACCCTTTTAATCATATTCTTAATTTAAAGTCTCATTGATCTTTCCAATATGGTGTTCACATGGTATGCCAACACTATGAGTCATGATGATCTATGTCAATTCCATTCTGCTAGTCAGTGGAGAATCTGGTTAACCACTTCATACCATTTTTAAACTTTCAGTAAAAAAATTCTATCTCTGATCTGACTTAATTCATTAAACCCCAACAACTCTCTCTCTCTCTCATTATCTTTCTGTTGTGTCTCTGGTATTGGAAAGGTTAATAAGCAGTACCTTTGTGCTCTTCTATCTGTTTTTGTTCTTTAATTTTTAAGTGTTTGTGTGTACATAAATAAATTAATATTTTTTCAAGTTAAGATATGCAAAAATTATGTTTTAATTCATTAAACCCCAAGCGAACACCAGCTTCGCTTTCTCATTGCCTGTCTATTGTGTCTCTAAATACAGTAATTGAAAGGTTAATTAATAAATGGAACATTGGCTCGAGACAGCAGTGGGACAGTCATGGCTAAAAAACAACATTAATTCATTAAACCACAAGCGAACGCCGGCGTTCGTGCATCTATTGCCTTACTATTGTGTCTCATATTGACGGTATCTGAAAGGTTAATACATTGTATCATCTTGATAGTGTAGTTGAATTCTAGTTTTTTTTTACCAGTGCTTGACTGCAACCCCACCTCATGGTAAGCATTGTGCAATCGTTGATGGTGAATTGCACTAGTTTGTTAAGAGCCACTCCAGCCTAGCTTTCTAATAAGTAAAGCAATAATTTTTTTTATTGTTAGGTAAATTGCCCCATTAGAATTTAATTGGAATCTGTTTTGAACAAGAAACTTGCAAAGCATATTAAATATGTCGGACAATGTTAGCTCTACTGATTTGCATTTATTAGCATGACCCACATTCCTAAGTTGTTGTAACTTTGCTGTTATACCAAGTGGACTCAGTATCAGAAAGTATTTTTTTACCTACATAGGTCTCTATTTGTTAGCAATTGAGCTTTTTTTTAATGAGTACTATTATATTTATCTGTAATGTAATAGGAGAAACTTGCTGACTGACAACACACAGCCGAAACTGCCAGTCGTTTCACCATGATCGTATGATTGTGAAATTTTGCATAAGGTTACCTTTTATGACAAAGGCAAGCACTAAAAGTGGATTTTCCAAAATTCAGTCCCTATGGGGATGTAACAGAGGTCCAAAGTTTGTATAGAGAATCCGACTTTCTCACGGGCAAAGCTGCTGACAGAAAATAGTTTTAGTTCTAATGTTATCTTTAAAAAATACTATTTTGTTAATGTCGTAGACTGACTAGTAACTGGGGTCAGAAAGGAAGTTGCTATAAGTTAAAAACTGGAAACCAATCACAACATTATTGGCTAAATGGCCGAGTAGACAATGGCCAGTTTAAAAAAAAATCCATAATTAAATTAATTTCCTCAGTCCACACCAAACACATGTCCCTACGGTAAAATCCATTCAAATGGCTCAACTACTGTCAACCAATTATCTCCTATGTGTGCCAACTGCCAATGTCATATTTCTATGTTGCTACTTGTAGCGCCACCCACATACTTGCATTTAGTTTTACTCAAATTCTAAAATGAATCTTTGTAACATAATACTAATCACATATTATTTACATTCTATGAGAAATATAAAGAAAAGTAGCTTTTAGTTATTTGATATGACTGTAATAAAAAAGCTATAAATAAAGTGTAGGTATACTTTGCAAAGTCGACAAAATAATATGGCGAACATTACACGGACATGCAAGCGTCAATCAATTCCATCAATTATGAATGATGGTTTTCGTCAATCAGTACTAAAAACCGTCATGCAACACATTAGACGGTAGGTTTTTCGTCAATCAAAGCTTTGACTGTGGCAAAACTGACAGCAAAACCTACCGTGTATTTTCGCCTATAAAGTATACTTGGTTTGTTCAGTTTAGCTGTTCCATTACTAACTAGTATTTTTTTATGAATTGCATTACTAACTAGTAATGCAGTATCAGAAAGTCAAGGATGAAATGCATTTTTGTTTTTAAACATTTTTTTTTTTTTTGTAAACTTTCATACACAAGTCCACCAACCCTGAAACAACTATTTGTAGGCGATACAAATATTAGTTCCGCGCAGAAATCGAACCCGCGACACGCTGCAGTCAATCGTTCAACCACTGCGCCAACTCTGCCATCAAGATTTTATTGCTTGTAGATATCTAACACTCTTTTCAAAGCAAAGAAGTAACATAAATATAATATGAGAATTTTGAGAATGGCTCCAAAATCTACTTGAATGAATGAATGGCATTATTACCACTCGGATCATTATTACGAGCCAGAGATGCTCTCAGAATCTTAGAATTCTCCAACTTATTACAAACTAGCTGTGCCCGCGACTTCGTTCGCGTGGGTAGGATTTTGAATTTTTTTTTTTCTGAAATAGAAGTAGCCTATGTTACTCCTTATTACATCAGCTACCTGCCAAAAAAGTCCCGTCAAAATCGGTCCAGCCATTTCACAATTAGCCCGGACAAACAGACAGACAGACAAAAATTCTAAAAAAAAATATTTTGGTGTATGTACCGTATAAGTATTCATATGCATGTAGTTAAAAGCATTTATTTCAATATTACAAACAGACACTCCAATTTTATTTATATGTTATGTATAGATTGAGTCAAAAGATAATGAAGTCCTGTGGACACATTTATCTCCATTTAATATTCCAGGTTACTTGTTGAACACATAGTCAGCAAATTTCATAGCAAAATATGCACTGTAAACCTAAAATAACACAGTTTCTCTGGTCCAATTCCAGGCGTTACGTCTGGTGGGTAGGGTGGCAAGTGTGGAGCAGTGGTGGGGCCTGTACACGCACCTGGCGCGGCCGTCAGAGCTGCCGCCGCTGTCCGACCTGCACCTCTTCAAACTGGGCATCAAGCCCATGTGGGAAGACCCTGCTAATGTCAATGGAGGGAAATGGGTAAGGATATTACGTAGAGTCATTGTAGCTGGCATTCTTTACGGGTCGTGGAGCTCTTTGGACCGGGAACGCGGTCCCAAGTGCAACCTATAAATTTTTTTTTTTTTATTATTTTTTTTGTACCACAAGAAAAAAAGTCATAAACATACACTTACAAAGAAACTGTATTTATTTTATTTGTAGTCCCAAAATACCACTCAAAAACAAAAAATAGGTAGTTGGGACTGTGGTCCCGGTCCAAAGAGCCTCACGCCCCGTCTTTACGTGGCTGGCTACCCTGTAAAAACGCGTCAGTACACATGTTCCTTATGTTGTGGACATAAGTTTCCAATTGCAATGCAATTTATGAATTTTCTCGTCTGATTTAATTTAGGAGGAGCTATATTAGAAGATATTCATTTAAAATCATCATAATCAGAATGTATATTAAAATGTATTATTCCTTCAAGAAATTGGTCCTACGCTAGTGGAGCCGAGAACGAGCCGAGCTCAAATTAGTGTGGGCCGACTCTAGAGGAATTTGAAATCGGCTCGTGCTCGGTTCATCTAGCTTAGTCCCACCTTTTGGAAGTTCAAACTGTTCAAAGTGTTGGTACAGTAATAAGATTGAGAGTTGTTTATGATTAGGTTAGTAGAAGACAGCACATTGCATTTGCCTTTCAAAAAGTTTTTACAAATCGCTCACAAAAACTTTTGTGCAAATATGATTCATGCCGACTTATGTACGACTCAAAAATTTTACGAAATATTCTGAGAAGTTGAAGGCAAATTACTCTAAAATGTATTTCGTCCTGTTCCCAGGTTGTACGACTACGTAAAACACAGACGGGTCGCGCGTGGGAGGACCTGTGCATGGCGATGTTGGGCGAGCAGTTCATGGTCGGCCAGGAGCTCTGTGGGGTCGTGCTCTCTGTGCGGTTCCAGGTAAGAGCTTCTCGTAGCATTCTGTATCAATCAGCCAGTCGATCGAAGGAGGTCTAGAAAACGATGGCGTGGTGATTCAGAAATAATGATCCAAATTGGTCTGAAAAAACTTCAATTTCAAACATTGGTATGAGTAAGGCCTATTATCGACGAAGGCGTAGCTTCATAGACGCGTATATTATTATACGCTTAGTGTACGCCCGCGTGAAGCTTATATGCAAAACTATGAAACTGTCGAAAACTGTGTGCATGGTAGCATAGTCGACAGAGTAGTTATGCGTCTATGAAACTACGCGCCCGTAAACGGTAGGTCTAAGATTGAGGGCATGGTGGGAACATCGCGCATTGTTTTTCTGTTAGAACAATTATCCCTTCCACTACATTTGAAAAGTTTTTAACTTAATTAATTTTGAACAATTGGATTTGACTAATCCTTCTTCTTCAAAATAAAAAAAAATGAAAGTACGTAGTTAAGGTATAAATGAAGAAAAAAAGTAGCAACAATAAAATAGTTTGTCCATGGCTGCACCAAAATAGGTCTAGTTCAGTGAATGCCAGATTGCTTGGTTCTTGACGCTGGTTTTCAATTGGACCCGAAGTGATTTTGGATAAAGTAACTACTTGGGTTAATCGATCGAATTCTGTGATAGATATGGCGATTGATCTTTATTTGATAATCTCAAACACATATATTATAGAATGACTATGAGATACAAAGTTGTGGGGAGATGGTTATAAGTTAGTGTAACCCTCGTGCGTGTTCCGCAGGACGACCACCTAGCGGTGTGGCACCGCACGGCGTCGGACACGCTGGCGGCGGCGCGCGTGCGCGACGCGCTGCGGCGCATCCTGCAGCTGCCGCCCACCGTGCCCATCGAGTACAAGGCGCACGGCGACTGCCTGCGCGCCTCGGCCGGCCGCGGCGCGCCCGACGAGCCGCCCTCCCCGCCCGTCGAGCCGCCCTCCTCCTAGCTGACAGCGCCCACCCCACACCTAGCTCCCTAAGGCAACGTCGTGTGATACAATATCGACTGACTTACGTTCCCTCTGATGTGTTCAAACCATCGTGCTTCCAGCGTGAGAGAGAGACAGATCTATACTGAACGAATAGCACTGTCCCTTTCTAACAGCGGCATCATGATAGAATTGATATGTCATCGTATCGTCACCGTGACGACAGTGTTGCACTGTTCGGTTCGATGAGCCCGCGGTTATACTTTTGTTTGCTCAGCCATTCAAATGAAGACGTTTCAGCAATCAGTACCAAACTTAGAAATACCTTTGTTATAGGCTAAAGTTAACTTCCTCTCGTATTACACTACCTTGCAGAGTACAGAGACGATATTGTATTATGAACTGTGACCCCGAGTAAACGACTGCTGCCCGCAATAGTCGCGCCGCCTCACGGTCGAGCCGCCACGACGATGTACATATAGTGAAATTCAAAGTAAATTAAACAAATTTGTAAAAGCGGCGTCGCGCCGTGAGTCCGTGCGCCCATCTTACACAATATTGTACAGTGAAAAGACCTGGATTAAATAAAATAAAGAATCAGAATTTGTATACTTTAAATGTTTGTTTGTTTCTACCATTAAATTGCACCATATTTAACACGCATATCAATCATAAACGATTATATACGAATCATTTCGTTTAGATTCTTCCAGTCGTGGTATAAAAGTATCGAGGGCAATGGACTATAAATAAAAATACAAAGTTTGTCTAGAAAATATATTTTAATACATCAAATTCCAACAGACATTCACGTTTGTTAATTTAAAATAAAAAATAAATGATAAACATGGCCATTAAGACATTCGTTATTCGACTAAACACGAGACGACGCATCGACATCAAACAAATGTCTAATAGTGTCTACACACTACCCAATCTAAAGACTTCCACTACTTCGTTTACAATAGGTATTTTACAATAGAGCCGTGAACACACCGTGGGAAATTTACAATGGAGTTAGGCCTTTTCTAACATCTTAGAACTATAGAAAGTTTTTCCACAAACGTGGGTGTTATCAAGACCACTGCGATTTACAAAAGCTATCGACAAATCCTTTAACATTACCACTTATGTGAAAAACCATCTTACAGCCCCTATAAAATTCATTTCGTATTGATCTAATTGGGAAAGTGTGTCCACAACCTAAAACTCTGACATTCAGACGAAAATATCCTATACTAGACTTAAATTCTACATTATTTACATTTGGCAACATTACTTAGTCTATGTGTGGTGATATGCACACGGCATAGGTAAATCAAATTCGTTATGATTTCCCATTATGATATTTCAAATATGTTCTAAAATCACAATATTTTCAATGATATTTTTTTTTAGGGTCTGTTGTCTTGCGTCACTTTGTGAAAAATCATTTGATATCAAGACTTTGAATAGTTGAACTCATAATTTCTAAAACTACCAGTAACTTGTGACTTTACGTTGAAACATTATAGATGATAAGTCTTGAAGTAGAAATAGAACTAGATATTTTAAGACGTGTAACATCCTTAGGTGCACAAACACCTAAGTAACGAAGCGCGCTAGGGCCGATGCCTACCTGAGCTGAGGGTTGTTCAAAAGATTTACCGTAACCCTAGCCCGCAAGACACCTGAAAGAACACAGGTGAGTTTCGTTCAGTAAAGGACTGATACTCCCTGTCGTTCCACCCAGAATGGAACAAGTTATTTGATTTTCCATAAAAAAAAAGGTGTTCCTGGTAAAGTAGTTATGAGTTCAGCTACACAATGACCACAAAGTGGCATAAGAGGACAAAATCACAGTTTTCTTTACAAATAAAGTGCGTTCAACATTATTTTAACAAATATAGTTATTGAGGGAGAGACGTCTTCTTACAACTTGATTTTGAATGAAAAGAATCTCCCGCAAAACTGGACGTGCTGTTAGCATAACCAGTCCGGTGTATGGCACAACATGTACTGTTTACTTACATCGCAACGACATTACGACTAGCCTCTATTACGGCTAAGACTCACACGATCTCTTTGCTAAATCTCTACTACGGACCAGACACAAAACAGTGATGCGACATCACATATTAAAAATCTGCGAGCTCCCATGACACGTCACAAGAACTTGCGAATTGATTCGCATTGCACATTGATGCCTTGCCACACAAAATCGCATCGTAGCTTTGTGTGGTAGTCCTTACATTTAAATGCAATAACTGATTATGTTTTGAAAACAGTTTCAGGGTTTGCAACGCCTCTTAAACACCTCAGTGATACCCCGAACCAAATCAATGATACCTCGAAACTTTTCCACGATATAAGAGCACGTGTGAGCGCCAAGCACTAACAGAAAGCGCGACCTAAGACTGATTAGCGCTAAATAACATTAAAATTAACTTAGCAAATGACATCCACTTACGCAAATACTAAAATCTAATTTCATTGCTTCAATTTCTCATTAATTTAGCACTTTTAGAACGTTTCACGAATTAAGAGCCAATAAACTAAGTAAATAAAGCCAATTATAAAATAATACCAGTCTTATTAAGTAAGGGGTCCCCTTGTTGAGAGTCAGGCAAGATTAGTCCTATCATATCAATTCCATTTATACTATCAAAGGTATTCCATATATTCTGGCAGTGGAGTAATGGCCAATAAAACCATAACAATCTAATATAAAAAGCCCTTTTTACAAGGAGCAATATCATAAATATATCCTGTTGGATACAATGAATAATTTGAAGCAATAATGATTGCAAATTAGCGACTCGCCCCAGCTTGAAAAGGGTGTTACAAATTATTGAAATTCTCGGTTTATATATACAATAATAACATGTATTATATTATACATTTAAACCTTCCTCATGAATCATTCTGTCTATTGGTGGAACCGCATTAAAATCAATTCAGTAGTTTTTTAATTTATCGCGAATAGATTTGAAACGCGATGAAGCACTTTGTTTTATAATATGTACGAAGGAAAACATGAAATTGCTCCATGCAAATGGGCCTTAATACATAAAGTATTATTTAGTGCATACTAATATAATTAAACTACGCAAGGGACCCCATTATATTTAAAAAAAATGTCTAAAAATAACACACGGCTATGATGACAATGTTACTAAAATAATTAATATAACACGAGTATTAAATAAAATAGCGATGCCTGAATCAGATGCCTTTAAATAATATTAATTTTGTTAGTACTTAGACCGAAGCTACATAAAAAATAAATGAATAAAAATATAAACATCGATTTTATAATGAAACAAATAAGATCGTGAGTCGATGTCGAAATAAAAATAAATATTTTACATCGTAATAATATTTTGGGCCCGCTTGGATCACATGACACTAAATGCATTTAGCACTAAACGAATTTAAATCATCGTTCTATTTCTGTTATTCATTTGAAGACGATAGAGAGAGAATGGTGTATTAATAAATACGATTCCCGAGAACTAAATGCATTTAGTGATTTCTGGTGCAAGTAGGCCTCAGTAAAAAAATAACTCTTTATAAATATTTACATTTATCAAAAGCTATTTTAAATAACAGTGTCCATAATAAAAACCGGTTTTAGGACATTTTTATTAAAAAGAAGGGCAATAATTCTTCTAATTTTTATGGATGTTTTGCATTCTGATCTCAAATAATCGTAGCCATGTCCGCAGCAATCTGTCGACTTACTAGCTGAGAGTAGTCCTGAATTGAGCTATACGAATACTAACAAATGCTTGCGCTGACTGGACAAGTCCACTCAAATCTGTGTGGTTCTTTCCTCAAAAGACCATCTCAAACACTAATCTGCATGGTTTTCATATGATTTAACCATTACAAGTTTGCTATTAAGACTTTATCCGATTTCTGATTTAAGCATTTGAAGTTGAGTATTTCTCAAACTCTACTTTAGCCTTAAAACCTGTCAAAATGTGGCTTTTAAATATGGTTTGAGACGTTCTTAAGTCAAAATACTCAATTCAGAAACCCGCCGTAAGAGACTTTGACCCCTGAGTTTGTTTCAGTGTTTCTTCTCAGGGTAGTCAGCTAGGAAACGGCCGCATCTAGTTCAAACTGACGAAAAAATTGACGTGTAAGTGTCCATGGAGTTTCTTGAACGTTCTTCTCCATAGAGATCTACGCTTTGGAACGTGCAATTTAGCTTCACATTTTTTTGACTGACCGATATTTTGACAATTCAAAAGTGCATGGTCTAATTAAAATAAACGATACTGATTTCTGATTAAGTAGGTGACTATAATTTACCATTTACTACAATTCGAACATTTTTAAGTACTAGAATTAGCCTTCTGATCGATAATAACATGCTACAATCCGGTTGTTTATCAACGACACCGTAGTCAAGTTATATTTGCCGCGACACTCATTGAACGCACAGGACGAAACGGCCCAGGAAAGGGAGCGCGAACGATGACAATTACCATACATTAGATCGTGTTAGGTTGTTTATTAAGGATGTTTATGAATAGCTCAGTAAGTTGTTTGTGAGCCTATCAATTTAGCAGTTTAAACGTTTAATCTGGGTCTGCGAGCAGTAGACTGGACATGGAGGCCCGTTAACACAATATTAACGGTGAAGTCCCAATACCTTCTAACTGACCAGACGATGGCCCACTTATTGGAGTGCCCAGTGTCCCTACACTTGCACATTGGAGGATCTAAAAAACGCCACTGTCGCTGCTATAAGCGTGGCAACCTACTGGGCGCAAAAACTTTGAGGGAAAAGAATACCATCGATTCGAGAAAAAGAACTGATATTTTCGAGAAAATTAGTTTTTAGCGTTCAAAATTTAAATGTTTATTTCCACATGTTTTAGTGAAATCTTCGAAGCGGATATTGATTTGGGCTTCATTCCCAATTCCTTTGGGCTTGAGACAAAATGAATAAGGTATAAACAAAGAAAACAATGTAGGTACCTTCGTCAAAGTTTCTTCGACGTGTTTAAAACTTTAAATACACTAATAACAGTTTCCTTTTCTGTTGAATGTATTGGCGTTTTCTTTGCACGATTATTCTTCGGCGAAGAACTTTTTTTTTCAAGCAAGCGTTATTTGGTCTAAGTTCGCTCATGTTTTTATGGAACCTTTTTTATGGTTTGTTTACCTTTTGTCTCACGGCTCCCAGAATAGGGCAGATATAGTTGCAACTGTATCGAATTGAATTGTGGAAACACCTAACTAAACCAACGTGTCAATTTATAGTATTACCTCCTAACGTTTTTGGGACAGGAAATATTTACTTCGACAGCTAGGAGACTAGGAGTTATTGGTACTTCGCCGTCGATATACAAAAATACGATTCAAAAGACGCGAAAAAAAAAAGTATACTTAGTCAGTAGTCAGTAGAAATGGCATAAAGCTTTTGTACCTACATATGACAAAAAAATTGAATACGCAAAAACAAATAAGTACCTGTTCAAAATGCCCGTCTCGATTGTCTTTGCCCTTTTTAAATATTTAACGGCCAAGCTGTCCTTAATTAGTCATGTCGGAATCTCATAGATCATTAAAAAGGACGCATTCTAATTTGGGATCGACCCGTTGGCTACGAGAATAGAATACTCTAATACGTTATTACAGCCGTCTGATCTTATACCTATACAAAAAACCGGTTGATTTGTTTGTTAGGCTGCTTTATCGAGTTACTGGTGATTTGGACACAGTGGCTGAATGGACACATTTTATTTTCAATATTTTTTTTCACTAATGATTCGGACACCACCTTTATTGAAGCTATTTAGAACATTTAGATAAAAAAAAAGAGCAGTGGTGACCGAGTGGTAACGGCCCCGACTTATGAGTTGTAGGTCGCGGATTCAAACCCAGCCAGCCAGTTACTTTGTGTAATTTATTTCATCACCACTGCTCTCAAAACGGTGAACGAACACATCTCATGAGGAAACCGGCATGTCCTAGAACCAAAAAATTCGAAGACATGTGACATACCCACCCAACCCACACTGGGACCGCGTGGTTGTTTATGGCCCATTCCCTCTCCTAGAGAGGAGGCCTGAGTCCCAGCAGTGAGAACATTAAAAAGGCTGATGATAATTTTTTCACTAACGATTCGGACACCACCTTTATTGAAGCGCACAGTCGGATAAAAAAAGTCTTAAAAAATAATTTAAAGATATTTATTACCCCAAGCTGCCGTCTCTTTCCCTATATATTATATTAGCTGCTGCCAGCGGCTTCGCTAGCGTGAAAGTAGGTTTTCAATACAAATTGGACTCCCGTTTCATCTCTTTAACGCTCCGATCTTGAGCATTTAAATAGGTATAAATACAGAAAAATAGAAAGGTTGCTTATTTTCTAAATTTACAGACTACTTCATGAAGAATTTCTTATTTACATTCTAAGATACATACCCAATAAATAAAACGCTCAATATTTTAATAATCTACGCGGACTTTTAATAATCTTGGTGTTCAACCGAATGGCGCGAAATCACGCGCCAACTCCGGCGTTCGCTTGGGGTTTGAGGGGTGGGGGTGAATTTTGGAAAATCTTCTCTTAGTGCTCGCCTAGGTCATAAAAGGAAACCTTGTGCAAAATTTCACACTCCTAGTCCCAGTAGTTTCAGCTGTGCGTTGATATGTCAGTCAGTCAGTTTCTCTTTTTGCATTAGATTTTAAAACTTTTTATCTGACTACTAAACAGTGTGTCCGAATCGTCAATGAAAAAAATATTGAAATAAAAATGTGTCAATTCGGACACTGTGTCCGACTTGTCAGTTAATCGCTTTTTCAGCCTCGAAAGATATGTCAGTAAAACCGAAGGGGCCCAGAAGGGTTGGGACTACGGATTTGTTCGAAAGGGACTCCGTTATTTATTTTTTGATGTGGGAAATCATCCAATAACTTCTCGTGCTCTAGGGCGAAGCGAGAGGGTGTGTTAGATTTTTCTGATTAAAAATCACACCTGTGTCCTTCAGTCGCCTTTTGCTTTCTAGAACTGCGGGTTTCCTTTTGCAATGCAAAGGGCAACTGAAAGAGCACGGCTACGCCTTAGTAAAAGTCTGTGACATCCTCTCGCTACACTCAGAGCGGGTAGTCATTGGATGGTTACCGACCTCAAAAACTAAGACTTTTTTTTCAGAGAGTGATATTCCCATATAATTATTTCGACGTCGTTCAATCGTGTATAGGTATACAAAGGAGCATATCAAAGTCTACATTTCTACATTTCAAAAACGGAACTGAGTTTTTTATATAATTAAATAAACGCTATTAGTGACTTTCCATTCAAACTTTCAATTCCTATTATTTTGTGCCCATTATTAAATTATTATCGCAGTAAAATTGATTGGACTGTGTGTTTTATTAGTATTTCGATGATTTATGTGCAATAAAAATGTGCGCTTTGTAATAATTGATTTACAAGAAAAACTTTTTATAAGAAGATTTCTTAACACCTGTGGACTAATTTTTATAATAATTCATAACGGTTTTGAAACAGTAAATTATAAAAAATAATCGTAATTCAAATCAATTGATTATTTCATTTACAATTTGTTCTTATTTTTAAGAGTTTAAATGAAACTACACTACACATAAACAGGTGGAAAATAAAGTACCTATGATTTTTAATAAATAAATAAATGATTGGAAATTTGATATTATTATTTATTCACTATAATATAAATACGTTTTATAATAAATAAAATTTATGTGTAGTGTCGTTTCAGAATATGCTATAAAACGGGGCAATTTTAAAATGGGATACTTCAATTTATTTGTTAATATTTATTTACGAAACTTCGCTTTACAGAGATTAGAAGTTTTCGATGTATTTCATAATTGTGAGACGAAGACGTCCACAGACAGGTGCAAAACAACAATGCGACAACCGTTTTTATAAAAATTAACGATATTATGATACATAGAATACTATGAAAACTAATTGTATAATCTTCAAGTCTAGAGCGAACTTTTAATAAACTAGTGCGCCTCACCATCAACGATTGCATCAACTACTTATCATCTGGTGGGATCGCAGTCAAGCACTAGTTTATATTAATTTAAAAAAAAATGTCGTATTGTCGTCTTGCGCTTTTCTGCGAGAACTTTAAATTTTAAGTAACAAAATAGCCCAATTTTACATGCTACTTGTTACCACCTAATGATGGAACATAATTCGAATAAAATTCTCGATAACGAATTTCATAGGACTCTTATAAATTAAGAATCCTTAAACTAACCGCGAATCCACTTCGATACACCACTTCAGATTCAATTATACTGATAGTATTTTGATTGTTCAATTCATAACATATACTTTGTACTTTACCCTTTAACAATCAATGGCTGCCACACAACACTGAACTTTAATAAACTAGATAGGTACAGAGATTTGAATTTAATATTCTAATTCTGGAGCTTGAGCGTAGCTGGATATTCCTTTGTTGAACCTTGCCCCATCTTACTTGGGGTCGGTACAAAATGACTTCATTCTAAGGCGACCATTACATGGTCGTATGGTTTTTGTCAGTCAGTACTAAAAAACGTCAATCATCGCATTAGACGGTAGATTTTTCTTTAGTCAAAAATTTTACCGTGGCAAAACTGACAGCAAAACCAACCGAGTAATGTTCGCCAAACATTAATATTCAATCCTATTTCATTCAAACTGTCATTTCTCATACGATCCATGCATCTTTTCTTTGGACTTCTCTTTCTTTCATCCGCCAACTTACGCGATTGGTGTTTATTTATTATATCAAAGGACTGCAACAATTTACTTACTGTTGTCTTCCCGTCCGATTATTTTAGGTGTCTTCAAGGTTAGAGTGAATAGGCTCTTAATAAACTAGTGCGCTTCACCATCAACGAATGCATTACTGCTTACCATCAGGTGGGATCACAGTCACGCACTAGTTTATATCAATTAAAAAAAAAACACTCTTATTCGCATACATTTCAATGCCTCACATTCAGCAATCACGCACACTTAAAAAGTAAATTCACTCTGTATTTTAATTTTAAAGCACGCATTCGACTATAGTGTATTCTGTAGAACCTACACTGGGACGGCATGGTCGAAGCGTAATTTACACCACAGAAAAGATGAGAAGTTAGAAAGGAAATACTTTCCGATTTGTACTACAACGAGTGTCGCCGCTTGCCTCCCACCCTTTAACTCCACTACAGGCAATAAACCAATACGAACGGGCGTTACGCAACTAACAGCCGACGCACACTTAGATCGCAAGTTTGCTATTGGTAGTTGAACTATGAGCCACTTCATCTATTCATTGCGAAGGAGGCGAAGGCAAGCATGTACAGAACAAACAGCACTGGCAAAGCAAACTGGCGCTCTCAAGCACTGAGATCGCTACACGAATCAGTACTTGAACACGATCAACTAGCTATGACAACAGACGTCATGCTTCCACAGTGTAATTTCACAAGGAATTACACAGTGGAACTGCCGAGCAGAGAGGATTGGTCAAACAACCTCATCACTTGCAAGGCTGGAAGCCTGATCTGGTTTACAGACGGGTCCAAAATGGGTGAGAATGTAGGATGTGGAATATTTGGCATTAGCCCGAAATTCAGCAAAAGCTTGAATCTGGGTAAACATGCTACCATATTCCAAGCGGAGGTATACGCCATTATAGAATGTGTGGAGGCCAACCGTCAACGAAACTACATAAATCAATTAATTCTGATTTACTCAGATAGCCAGGCAGCTCTTAACGCCTTGAACTCGAATACTTTAAATTCGAAACTGGTAAAAGACTGCGTTAACAAACTGAATGACCTGGGGCAAAGGAATAAAGTTATTCTGAGATGGGTACCAGGTCATTCTGGAATCAACGGCAACGAAAAAGCCGATGAACTTGCACGGGCTGGGGCTCAAGGTCATCAGATAGGTCCAGAACCCTTCTGTGGTATCTCAAAGAACCAGGCCATGCAGACCCTTAAGGGCAACTTATTTGGCGATTCAAAAAAGCACTGGTTGGTACAACCAGGTCTGCTACACGCCAAATCTCTCATAGAAGGCTACTCACAAAAACGAACTGCCGAGCTTCTTGAGCTTAGCAGGACGAACATCTGTGCGATAGCCCGCGCCTTAACCGGCCACTGCAAACTAAACAGGCACCAATTTCACATGAAACTGAGTGACACTGATGTTTGCCGGTACTGCAATCGGGAGAGGGAGACGCCTAAGCACCTCTTGTGTGAATGCGGGCCCCTTGTCCACAAACGCAGTGTCCATCTGGGCCGACACATTATTCGCCCGGAGGAGATTAAAACTCTAAAAGCTAGGAGTATTCTAAATTTCTTGGAAGCCTCCGGGCTAAAAGAGTTACTCTAACAAGGTGGCGAGTCACAATAGATCTTTTAGGTCGCAGTGACTACATCCCCTACACTATGGGTGATGCATAGCCCCTTATCTTCTAAATAATAATAAACTATGAGCATTGCCCTACTTTACCCCGCCCACGAGGCCATTCTAACCTCTTTCATCTGTTCTGTGGTTTACACAGATGCAACTGCCGAGACGCTTAGCTTGTTAAAAATACAGCTGCAAACTGAGTCATTACATGACTAGACTTCGTTGGAAATATTTGACTGCCGGACGAAATCGTCCTGTTGTCTATAAGTGGGACATTGCTCTCCTGAAATCAAAGGCGTTGCGTGGATTTTAGACGTGGGCGAACGCGCATCAGCGACTTTTTCTTTCATTAATTAGAAAACGAAACAGCGACGACTGTCGCAACTCAGTGTTTGATCACATTGTTGCTTACCATCAGGTGAAATAGTGGTTTTAAACGTGAGCCTATAATAGGGTAGTTTCCAGGGTAAAAATAATTACATTTTATTTAATTCGTATTTTAGATTATAAAAAAATATTGGACACTTATTTTTTTTTTCGATTAAACAAAAAAATAACAAAGACATAGCCCATTAAAGTTACGTGTGACGTCACCCCGTGCGAAAAAATGCAGCACGGGCGGCAGTTACACGTAACTTTAATGGGCTATATCTTTGTCATTTTTGGTTTAATTTACAAATTAAAAAAAGTTGAGAGGTGTCAAGGGACACCCGGATGGAACGAAGTTCCGTTCTGGCTTGCTTTCTATAAGAGAGAGAGAGAGACAGACAGAGAAACATGCGCACGCCGCACAGCTTACAATAGCTTACTATAGCAAAAAGTGTCGTTACAACTTTTCGTGAGATTTTTTTCCGTCTAGCCCCCTTTCACAACGCGCGATAAGGAACTTCGTTCCAAAAATACGTGCCGCTTATTTTTGAATAATCTAAAAGACAGACTGATTACATTTTTTACGGCAACTTGCCTATTATAAAACAAAACCCTCGTTGTTAAAGTCCTCGCACCCACGAGGTCCCATTGGCGCAGCCGTGAGACACACATTGTTAGTTCTTATTTTTTTTTTATATAATCATTTGTGTCTACATTGTGTATATCTACAAGTGTGTATGCTAAATAAAATAGTTTTCTTTCTTTCTTTCCCTTTGTGTGCGAGGGCCCACGTCTAGTTACGCTACTTCCTGAAATTAAGCTACCTATATCCAGCCAAGCCCAGTCTCCCAACTCTGTACCTACTTCAGTGTCCCGTTCAGAACTGTATGAGCGGCAGCTCGATGTAGTGCCGTCAGCAGGTCTGCTGGTCGGCCAGCTCGTGGATGAGCAGCGGCGTGGTGTCGGGCGTGAGCGCGGGCACGCCGGCGGCGGGCTGCTGCGCGCACACGCGCTCCAGCACGCAGGACGCGGACAGGCGCGCTTCCGCGTCGTGGTCCCAGCACTCTTCCATTGTGTCGCAGAGGACTGTTAGACCCTGGGGGTGGATTGACTTTTAGAGATGCAATATCTAGGCAATAATTTGAATAAGCGTTGGAAGGCCTCCAACAAGGTGGAACGATGACCTGGTCGCGGGATTTTGATGGATGCGAGACGCACAGGACCGGTCGTTGTGGCGACGATTGGGGGAGGTCTATGTCCAACAGGGAACGTCTTTCGGCTGACATTATGAATATGGAGAAACCTACACTCATATTAATTATAAAAAGGTAAAGTTTGCTGGTGATGAGAGTCGCGGGAATACGATGGATACGAGACGCACAGGACTGTTCGTTGTTGTGACATTTGAGGAGGCCTAATGGCCTATCTCCAACAGTGGACGTCCTTCGGCTGAAATGATGATGATGATGATGGAAGTTTGTAAGTTAGTGAGATCGTTTATAGGAATTAATCTCTGTAACTACTAAACCGATTTTGAAAATTCTAAATCCTTTATTTTTGAATGACGAGTTGACATTGTTGTAAATATTTAACGCCCAGAGAAGTGATCACGAGTTAGCTAGTACTAAAGAAGAAGAAGTGCCATTGGGCTGGCCATGTCTATAGTAGGTGGTTATATCCAGTAAGTTGTGAACTAAAATATATAACTACTATGTGAAGGCCTTACGCAGTCAGAAGGTATCGTGGCAGACCCTCTGGAAGATAATGGGATGAGCAAGACAAAAACAACGGCCAGTGATCCAAAACGACTTGGGTGAAAAAAACTAGATGTCTTGGGGAGACTCCTTTGCGTAACAGTGGAATGACGCAGGCTGACTAAAAAGTGATTAAGAACTAGCTAATATGCACCTAGCGCTATATTTCTCTGCATCAATCCCAAAGGTTCACTGTACCTACTTTAGTGTGCATAAAAAATGCTACAAGTTTCAGTTGAAAACCAGCATCAGGCAACTCATGGCTGCACCAAATACTAGTTTAGCAAAATTCCAGAAAACTACAAAGTAGTACTCTTAAACGCAATGTTATTTGTTTAAAATTTAAGTTTTTTTGTTCTTAAATTCACTCTTCAAAATAAATTATGCTTTCTTTCTATGCTGGCTTAAATCTACGCTCTTTTCGATGTGCGTTATCTATTTGATAACAATTGTATTACTATATACAAGTGTTTAATTAAATGCATTATATTGATATAATTGTGTAGTTGAGGTGTAAATAAACCGCTAATGTAGTAAACAAGGAAAACTATCATTCATGTGATATTACTAACTTGTTATAGATATTTATTGCACACCATAAAAAAATACAGTAGGAGCTTAAAATTATTGCGGTGTAACAATAGGCGGATGGATTTGATAGAGAAGGAGAAAAGATATGCAGATAGTTCGTGGTACACTATCAGGGTTCTGTCCCCAAAGGGTATTACTAAGACTCCGCTGTCCATTTATCTGTCTGTCCATCTGTCGACTGTATCTCATGAAACCGTGATAGTTAGGCAGTTGAAATTTTGCCGCTGTAACAACAAATACTAAAAAACAGAATAAAGTAAATATTTAAGGGGGCTCCGATACAACAGATATGTTTTTTTTGCCGTATTTATAGATACTGGCACGTAACTCTTAGGGTCTAAACAGACGGACCGTACAGACGGACTGCACGTTTGGTTTGCAGTTCTATTGCAGTCATGTCAACTACATTCAAACTGCACTTAGACTGCAATTTGCAATTTATTGAAATGCGGCCCGTCTGTTTAGACCCTTAGAGCGCGAGTCCGACTCGCACTTGGTCGGTTTTTTTACATACAGTCATCTCTCGTTAAATTCGAACATCTTTTTAATTCGAAGTTATCACGAGTTCCCAGAACATATCTTGCACTAGATTATTTGGCTAACCAAACCAAAGGCTAACTCCTCCTAACCGGCTTGACCGATTTGGATGAAATTTTGTCCGTATATTTGAGTCCCTGAATGGTTTGGAAATACAATTGAACCCGGTAGGCGGCGCTGCAATCGGATATCAATTTTTTCTGACGAAAAGACTGCTTTCGGGCAGTATGCAGTAATTGTTGTCGATTTCAGAAATAACAAAGTACAGCTGAATAAACAAGGTTCTTATCTGAAACAATCATGCACAGACGACGGATGTTGCTGTGACTGGCGGGTGGATAGAACGATTAGCTGTCATTTAGTTGTAAAAATCTGTAATCACTGTATTTGTTTTTTTAAATTTGCCCTACACTGAGAATTACTCATATCGCATTCACAGACATTTTATCTCGCATACAAATTATTAAAAAGAACCCAGACCCAAAACACCTATCTTTAGGCCATACACTTACACATACACATTTGATCCGTGTGGCAATCGAACCCGCGAGAGGCAGCGCGGAAGTCATTTGTTCAACTACTGTGCCAACTTTTTATTAAGTTTTTTCAAAATCGATTTAATGCCATTAACAAATTATGGGGCTTATGTTTTATTACATTTTATTATTATACGACCCATGTGAAGGGCTTTTAGCATCGAATAATATTAAAGTGGTAGTAGAAAGACGTCCACTGTTGGACATACGCCTCCCCCAAGAGTCGCCACAATGAACGATCCTTTGCGTCTCGCAGCCATCGGATTCCCGTAACCCTCCACCACCACCCCGAGGTAAACTTTGTTTTTGTTTGTAGGAGGTAATCTCTGGAAGTACTGGTCCGATTGCTAAAATTTTTTCACCGATAGAAAGCTGCTTTATTCCTGAGTGACATAGGCTTATACATTATGTACGCGGGTGAAACTGCGGGTAAAAGCTAGTATCAGATAAAATACAACACAGGAGTGACAAGTTCTACTTACGGGATGGTTCCTCCAGTGCGGTGGTATATGCGGCCTGAGTTTCCTCTGCACTACAGCCTCCTGCATCTCTTCGAGGCTGGGATGGGACCCTACTTCCTCCTCAAGTGGCAGACGGTATTGGCCTGGTAATTCGGGGGCCGCATCACTGCATCTACAATGTTCGATATAAGGTTTATGGGTGAACTTACATTTCCTAGCCCAGGAAAATATCGCAACTAAGGCCTTTGCCACCTCCGCGACGGAATATCCGTCAAGCGTAGCGCCGGCCTAACTCGAAAAGGCGTAGCGTGGACTAATTTAGACGTGGGCGAAGGCACATCAGCGAGGCCTTTTTCTTTCACATATTCGAAAACGAGACAGCTACTGTCGCCACCCAGTGTACGACCACATCGTCGCTTACCATCCGGTGAAATAATGGTCAAACCCGATCCTGAATTACAAAAATGAACCCTTGTTCTTAACCTTTCGTATGCCGTAATTAGAGACACAATTAAAAAGTTATTGTCTCGCGTCGATCCACGTTCCGGACACACAAAGGGTTAAAGCGCCCTAGCTTGTGCGAGACCCCTTTGTGTACGAGGCCGTTGGCGAAGGCCCCCTTCGCACACGCCAAGCCACGCCACTGACTGAGTTATGTTAAAGTCCAAGCGCCCGAAAAGTGCCATAAACAGTGACTTTCTGAAGCCTACTCCTCGGTAATGGCCAGGTTAATAGGTTTGAAAAAAATATATGTTTATTATACATTCATGAACAACATTATCAACATTTGATTTTTTCGTGCTATTAATACTTTTGTGTAAAAAAAATATTTCGCAACTTTTCCCTACTCCTTCGAAACGGCTTGGATCTTTAGAAACATTTTTACACATAAAAATTGGTGGTTAAATATTCTTCAAAGTGAACATAGCATATGTAAATCAATCAATATTTCACAAAGAAAATGGATATAAAGGTCAGCCGCACACTATCCGGGCGCAGCTAGCCGCAAATAAATGCACAGATATGCATTCTGCCGCTTAGGCGGGTACGAGAGTTGTGTCCATTTAATTTCGGCCAGATGGTTTCAAGGGACTATAGCCCTCGCTTGTGCGAAGCTCCTTTGGGTACTACGCCGTGGGCGAGGGCTCACTTCGCCCACGCCAAGCCACGCTACTGACTGAGTTATGTTAATGGTTTAACGAGTTTAATAGTGTAAATAACATGTCACTACTGCGAATATACAATTTTTTTTCACCTGACTATTCGATACTGAACTGCAAACGTACGAAAACTTTGATATTGGGTGCTACCCTGGTGCAAATCACCTTAAGGAGCAAAGTGGCGAAGCTCTAAGAATATGAATAGAAACACGAAGCCGATATGATGGTACTGTGTTTAGCGAACTTCAAATTCTAATCTCTAACCGATTTCCTACCAGTAGCCCTATTCACGTAATAAAAACCGTAACGATATCGTAGCGATTTAGTCGTTTAGACCATTTCCGTATTCACATCCATCAATCGAGTTTGAACGACAACGATTTTAAAGTCGTTTGGTCGAAGAATCGATTTAAAAAAGAAAAAAATCTGTATTACATTATCCTGGTAGAATACTTTTTAATGTAACTGGAAATAAGTCGATAGATCGTGAATACCGCTTTTGGATAGGACTTCGATCGAACGACTATAAAACTTCAACGATATTTGGCTTGTTTGATTTTACGTGAATCAGGCTACAGGTTGATCCCCACATAAGAAGACGTTGAACCACGAGATTAGCAAATGTATTACCAATTTTAGAGCATTTATTATTATCATTTTGCATTGGATGACGGTGAATAAGGCGACACTTATGTGCCAGTATTTAATATCACAGACACTTAGGTTCCACCAAAGTTTGAACCAAATAGCAATGCTTAACTAAAATCTCGACATCTGGGTTCTTAGTGCGAATTGTTTTTACGTTAACGCGATTGAGATGTTTACCGCGTTTGGCTCTGTGATTGGTTGATGTTCTGCTGTGTTTGTTGCTGGATTGGTGAACGTAATTAGTCCGCCTTTGTAATTTTGTGTTGCATGAAGTTTTAATAAATAAATTCTATGGAATCTATAATAAATCAGGAAGCAGTTACGTTTTGTTAACTTTATTCAGGTTAGATAATAGAAAAGCTCTTCAGATCAAATTGAATTCGTTTGCGACAAAATATCTGTCGTATTTGCTTCGGAATTTATTCGTTAAGTGGCAGTGGCAATAAAATAAATAATAGGATGAGTGGTTGATCAACCTTAACCTTTCAATCGTGAGAATTACAGACACAATAGAAAGACAATGGCGTTCGCTTGGGGTTTAATGAATTAATAGCTATTAAGTTTTCTAATTATGCTTGTTTCATTGGTCTTACGGAAGAAGCACTAACTTTCGATTACTTATGTACATATATTGATGTTTTTTATATACAACGTATAAGATAATAAATACACATCCTGGAAGTAGTATGTTCAGAATCGGCTACTTAGTGCATCGATTTCACATATAAAAACTGTATTTATTTTTTATTTTAAAATACAATAAGTACTTATTTTGATAACTTTCGATGGCATCCCTAGCGTGTTCTTATGTGCGTGCGTAGATTCTAATACCAATGTAGCATTGAGATCAAAATATCATCAATTAGGATAACATTTATTTTTCGCATTTCAGTAAAATTTCAGGGCTTATATTATGATTGGACTAGCTAATGTTGCCATTCTGAAAGAGCTTTGCATTAAACAAAGACTTATCGAATGTGCAACTGCGAATCTTCAAAATGTTTGGACATATCATCCGCAATGGAAGCTCTTTAGAACGTTTAGTAGTGCAGGGTAGAGTGGATGGCCAACGTTCTCGCGGTCGCTCACCTACCTGATGGACAGACCTCATCAAATCATCTTCGAAGTGTTCCATAATTGAATGCACATGCAATGTAACGAATAGAGAAAGATGGAGAAGTCTCGCAAAAACCCGCAACCAAACTACCAAACGATCCATGATCAAGACCACTCCGCCAAGAGTGTACGACAGAGAAGAAGAATTTATGATTGTAACCAAATTTTCTAATTAGGATGTATAAAGGTGTGCATTATTCCAGTTACATGTTGTATTTAAAGTTCAAATTACTTTATCTCCACTTAAATTGATCGTAGCCGGAAGTTGTTCAATTACTTGAGTAAAATCCTGATGCGGAATGCTATAAGACAAAAGTCTGAGCTCACAGTCCATATTATACCCGGATAAGCTGACATAATGGCAATAGACGGTTGCCTGTGCCTCACGATTTGATTTATTCAGGAAAATTGATACTACCGACACTCCTTCAACTTGCCATTAAGAATGACGGAACGGTGTAGTGACGAAAGGGGGCGGAAATGGTTCGTGTTTTAATTTTGTGGTTATAATATCTAGTTACTTTTCTGCAAAGTTATGGCCCGAACCTTAGGGACTTGTTGATATATAACTTGATGGGTGAATGTTTTACAAGCCAAAGAGTAAATGTTTAAATCAGCATTTAAAAATTGCTATTCTTGTAAACCTGATCAGAACATTACCACAAAAAGGTGTTATTTATGTGTTTCTTAGGATCATAAAGTTTTAAAAGATATTCAGTCTGAGTTTCTCTAGATTTCTGTAATTGAAGAAGATGAAGAGAAAGATGTAGGCAGAAAAACAAGATACAAATTAGTTAAAAAGTGATTATTTCAAAAATTGGACATCGGACTAGATGGTTCTGATGTATAAAAATAGGCATAGTGTTACAACTTCTTATAAGTGTTTTAAAAACTATTACCGACAAATGTTTTCATTCAAATATATTAGTTAATTATACTATAAAACATATTCGCCACTCGCAAAAGCATTTGCTTTCCAAAATACTTTCGCTGAATGAATCATTCAAAAGCTCAGTTCAGAAGTGCTGAATTTGACCCAAAAACAAAAGGAGGCCTTCTAAACTTAGTTCTCTAGTCGATGAATGCACTAGGTTATACTACGGTTATAGTTTCCGCTAACTATTGAATTAATAAGTTTATATATCGACGTGATATGGAAAAACGCTATCGAAAATTGAGAAAAACCGTTTTGTGAAACCGATCAAGCACATAGAAAAGTAATTTCTGACGAATCATGAATAATAAGTGGTTAATATACTGTTATAAAAATGCAACTACCAGTAGACGTCAACACGTAAATATTCGTCATTGGTGATATTGAGGCAGTACGAAACAAAGCTAAAATATTAACATACAAATCTGTCCTATTAGCTATTTTTAATATTGCTTGAACATTGTCGTCACTTTGCAACTAAAAATTTCAAAACCGACTCACCTTGAAGCGATCTCCCACAGCACAAGTGCGCACGCATACATGTCTATCCTTAGGAAAGCGTCTTTCGTGAAGTTGATAGCTCCGTCCAGGACTTCTGGGGCCATGTATCGTCTCGTTCCGACCTGCCCATGGGCATCGCCGCAGCCTCTCCCTGCTACGAAGATCAAGGCGAGTCCAAAGTCCGCAATGCAAGCGCTCAAGTCGGCTTTTAAGAGGACGTTCTTTGATTTGAAGTCTCTGTGAGCGACTGCGGGCTTTCCGCCGCCTTCTTCATGCAGATGTGCTAGACCTCGAGCCACGCACGCCGCTATGCGCCAGGCTTCTACCCAAGTTAGCGTGTGGCCTTTCAGATAGTCGCAAAGGGAACCCTGGTGTAAAAAATGAAGGAGCTAGAGAAACTGCTAATGCATGTATAAATAAAATATCGAAAGGATCTAACAAATCACAAAACGTGTAACCTTCTGGTCAGATTACTAATGCATCAATTTACATAAAGCAGCTTTAACTTGTAGAACCCGTCAGAAAAATATCTATCAAGATGCAGGCGGATATATTTAACTTGCTCGTAATGTGTCATGCTACGGTTAAGACTTGATTAATATTTTATACAGTAGGAAGATTGTGTCTACTGGATATCACTGCTTGCTTTACAAAACATTCGAGAGACTATTATAATAACAACTAAATAGTTTCGTCTAACCGACTAGACCAAACTTAAGTAAAAAATGACTTACCTTCTCATGATAGGCCGTGACAAGCCAGTATTCAGCCTGGAGGTTGTCGCCTTTCTTGTCTACGCCGATGTAGTGAAGGATATCCGGATGATCCATCCTCGCGAGCCTGAAGATCTCTTGCTCAGCTAGCCACGACTGTTTGTCTTGCAAGGGGAACACTTTCACGGCCACGTCTCGCTGGCCTAACTTAGCCCTCCACACAGCTCCGAATCGTCCTCTCGCCCTGACCTCGCACAATGTCACCTGTCCCACAAGACCGACGGCTTCATTCTCCATGCCGGCGCCAGCGGACGGAGGTCTCGATAATGATGCCTCGCCGTTAGCTAATTCCGCAAACGACGTTCCTTTACGCTTCCTATACAGGACGTAACAACCAACCAGGACTGCGAATAGCAGAAACAGAAGGGTCAGAGTGTAAGCGATGACTGCCTTAGTATCATCGTCGGCGCTTGGTACTGCTGATGCGGGCACTCTCTCCGGAGGGATTTCAGTCTGCGACGGTATTCCAGCTTCTATGCCTGGGAACACTACATTCTGATTGCACATATCTCCTTCACAGCAGCAATGTAGGAGCAGGAGTTTGGAGATGTGCAGTCTGCAGTTGGAGGTTCTGTCGGTACAAGATACAGTATCCACGAAGCATCCTTTGACTTTCGGATACGCTGTATTAGTCACGTTATCGAACTCCCAAAGTACAAAGCAATGGTTACTTTTGTCTGCTTCGACAGGTTGGCACTCTTCTTTGATAACTTGTGGGACGCATGTCGAGTTTTTGGAGGTATCGCAAGTGGACGTTTGTGAACCGTTGACGAACTCACATTGCCTGGTGGTGACTCGGCCCTCTTTTGGCCGAGGCGGGAAGTTGTCATCGGGTGGTGCTGCCGTTAGTGAAGTCACTTGAGTACCTTCAAGAAAAAAGTTTTGCAATTATGTACAATTTTATTAAAGGCTAAATTTTTAAACAGAGATTTTAAAATTATTTAGTAGTATAGGTACGCGCCAAATAAACATGGAATAACGGACATTGACCCTCCTACATTTATTGACATTCTTCATTTCAAAAACGGAAATAGAGACAAAGTGTCTTGAATCGACATCTATTGTGATCTTTTACCTTTTCTGAAAAACAGTTCAGTGATGGTTTTTCGGATAGGTACCTTGGATATATTGGAGATATTTGGAAAAGGTAAATTTACTCTATTTCAAGTTATCTGGCGCCTTGTATATTTGATTTGAACATGTGATTTGCACAACCACTGTAATGTTACAATTTTTGTGTACAATAAAGACTACATACAATAAGCAATTAATATTGATATTTTCTGCAGTTATAATAAGTTTAATGAGGTCTATAAAATTTAACTTTTATTCATAACATTGCCTCTATGGTCTCTGATCTATCAATTAAATACAATAATATGAGCAATATGCGGATACAATTAGTTGAAAATGAATGATAAGTAATTATTCATTGATCTAAATAAACATCAAATTACTTATATTCTATGAATATTGGACTGTGTAGTATTTTCCTTCCTGTCAATAAACATCAAATTATATTCTGTGAATATTGAACTGTGTAGTATTTACCTTCCTGTCAATAAACATCAAATTATATTCTGTGAATATTGAACTGTGTAGTATTTACCTTCCTGTATGACATATCTATAAAACAAAAAAACTGACTAACATATCAACACATAGTCAAAACTACTGGGACTAAGTTTGTGAAATTCTACAAAAGGTTTCTGATGAACCGGTCCAAAGTTAGTATGAAAAACCTACTTTGATACAGGCAAAGCCGCTACCAGAAGCTAGTAATAGGGATAAAAGTTACTTCTTTAACCCTTTAACCGCCAGCGTCGGATTGGTCCGCCAAGTGTTTTCCTGTTCTACTCGCTAGGATCGTGTGTTTGCGATTGGGTAGGATAGGGTACTCCATCTCGGTTAGCTCTTCAATCCTCATAGGTGACTGAAGACCTTACAAGATGCAGTATTTGGTTGAGTACATGCAACCTTGGCGGAATAAATGAGAGTCTTTGTCGGATATATCCCAAGTAAGCGGTAATAGGGTTAAACTTACAAGCTAATGAACAAATCAAAGCATTAATTAGTTTTCTGTCTAGCATACAAATATCTAAGGTGTGTAAGGTGGTATTATGTAATTGCTTATTTATATCCAAGTTAAGGTGATGTTAAACCAAAATAATGACCAATCATACCCAAACCCCGATTAATGTTGAAGGGAAGGTGATAGAATATGTAAATGATTATGTATATTTGGGAAAACTTATGTCATTTGACGCAAACAGAAACGAAAATGAAGTCGATAGGAGAATAAATATAACTTGGAAAAAGTACTGGGCACAAAAAGAAATCCTCAAAGGGAACTATGGCTTAAAGCTAAAGAAAATCATAATGGACTCCTGTATCTTACCATCACTAACTTACGCAAGTCAGACCTGGACATTCACGAATAAGATAAAGAACAAAATCCTGTCTTGCCAACATGCCATGGAAAGAAGCATCTTGAAACTGAGAAGACTAGACAAAACGAGAAATACAGAGATACGTAACAAAACCCAACTCAAAGATGCTCTACAACATGCTATGTCACTGAAATGGAAATGGGCGGGCCATCTAGCCAGGTACCGGGACAAAAGATGGACACTACTTGTTACGAAATGGCCAGGTCCCATTGGCAAAAGGAAAAAAGGACGACAAAGAAAGAGATGGGCGGATGACATTATTAAAACAGCTGGAAAGAACTGGATGGATACTGCCCAAGATAAAGAGATATGGAAAAAGATGGAGGAGGCTTTCTACCCTATAGGGGCCATACAATAATTAATAATAACAAGTACATGAAATATGAAAATAAAAACATTGTATGGAGAAAATAAAGCTATAATAATAATAATAATAAGGTGATGTTGAAGTCATTGCTCAAGTAGAATTTTTTCAGGGTTAACCATGTCATGGTTGAAAAGGGGAGTGACAAGAAATATATATAACTCATAATACGATTTAACCTTTTGAATACTGTAATTAGAGCCAATGAGAGAGTGAATGCAGGCGATCGCTTGGAGTTTAATGAATTAAAAGAATGTCCATGGAGTTTTTTGCACATTCTTCTCCATAGAGAGCGATGTTTAGGAATGTGTACTTTAGATAAACTTTGGTTTTGAGTAAAAGATTTAAGTAGGTACATCAGTAGTCATAAATGACTTTTTAAATATTTTTTTTATTATTGATAGGTTCGCGCTTGACCGCTATCTCACCTGATGGAATCTCTGCATCACTTTAAAATTTTGCATCTGCATCATTTTAACATTTTAAAATTTTAAGTAAAAAACCTATTTTACTTTATATTTTCGGTATTAATATACTAAAAGTGCAGTCATTCAAAAATTTGTATACAGGCATCTCACTTACAACTACTTTAAACAAAGTTCCCAGTATGCAAAGTATTCTAAGTTACAAAATAGATACAAGTGTTTTATAAGAGTACAACATTAAATTATATTTGATTGGAATAGTGAATCTATTAAATATAAACGTTAAATATTGACAGTTACAAAATAGATATTTTCTCAGTTCTGAAAAAAGTACTTTATTTTTTAATTTTATCTTTACAAATCGGTAGTGTTTCATGTCCCGGATGGACCCTCCATGGGATTAAAACGATCAAAATTTAGAAAAATAAAATAGCGGTGTATAAAACCTTGTTTTGTTTTAGCAGTTGGTCAATTCATTAAACCCGAAGCGAACGCCGGTGTTCGCTCTTTCATTGTTTTTCAATTGTGTCTTTAATTGACGGTATTCAAAAGGTTTATAAAGATAAGATTTTACTATACAATAATTAACCTCTCAATCGTGGAAATTACAGACACAATAGAAAGACAATAGGTGCGCGAACGCTGGTGTTCGCTTGGGGTTTAATGAATTAATTCATTGACAGTACATTTTAAAGTAAACCATTTTAAATAATATATCAAAATATTATAAAGCCGAATCAATGTTTCAATAGCACATAGGAACAGTAATATTGATATTAACACCAAATAATCCAATATTGGTCATAATTACTATTGATAAAATAATAATAATAATTTATAACCATGTACTATGTAGTAAACTGAATATTACAAATATATTATTTATCAAAAGGTCACACATAGATTCATAGCCATTATACAATCATTTACTGATTTAAATAGTGCTGACAATTTAAATTCAATTAATATTCTGAAATAGTTATTTACTACTGTATCTCAATGAGTATGCAAATGAACTTCATAATAACACAAAAACTACTTCTCATAAATATATTGTTATTATTTCTAAAGAAATGGGCAATTTAAAAAGAATAAGTTGTGTTAGTTGAACACAACACTATTGTAGGAAGTGTAAATAAAGTATTTGTCAACAGACTGACATGAGACAATGAAACCTCAAAAAAACAAACTTATTACACTGAAAAGTATGTTTTTTTTAGCACACAAATACTAACAAATCACAAAATAAAATCTTATCAGAGTGCAAACATTAGCTTTGTGAAGGCAATGAAAAGTAGACAAACACCTTACCTAACATTAGCATCACGACGAGGTACAATATCCTCGGAGCCATCATCAGAATCATGGCGCAGGCGGGCACAGCTCTCCGGACCCGACGCGACAATCCAATGTTATTTTTATACGCGGCCCCGACATCAAACGTCTAGTCTATTTAGGAAATTCCGACATAAGTACATGTCAGATAAACAACGCACATAACAATACGGTCAATTCACACACATTCACAACATAAAACTACGCAAGGAACGTTGCAATGTGCACGATGATCAATTTAAATTAATCCAATAATCTCAATTGCATTGATTTCAATTAGTATTTCCGAAAATAAAGAGCATCAAAGAGCTTCATACAAATCGCAGTACGAGGCTTCACTTTTTTGACGTTTATAGTGACGCATCGCCCTCATCCATCAAGCTTGTTGTTCCATTCATTTTTTAAATAGTAAGGTTCACTTTTTAGTAATATTTTTATAAAGACAAAAATAGGTCGCAGAAATTGCCTATCCTGATTTTCAGAGATGATGCAAGGACAAGTTTTGATAGAGTTTTCCAAAAAATACGTAGTTAGTCATTGTATCAAGTATCAGATATTTTTTCAGATTTAAAGGGCCTTATGCTACTTGATATTCAGACAGTCTTCCTCGGATTGAAAAAAATAAGACGAGTCTAAATATCGTGTGCTTAATAACGCGTGGTGTAATAGGCCATTTAGCTCTAATAACTCTTAGTGAACCATTCTGCAGGCAAGTTATAATATCCAGTTTAATTCCAAAATAGAATATTGAATTGATTATTGAAGCTGTCCATTCGTAATCGACTAAAAGGAAGAGAGTAATTACAACACTAAAAACATTTAGTCTAGCAACACAATAACGCAGCTGGCAACTGGAATTTGGGACGATTCACGATTGACATTGACACAATCTTGTCATTTAACTTTAACTGTCAGTTTTTAGTAAACATTGTAAACAATGCATAATATCAGTGAATTTTAATATAATTTGCTACTTATATTAAAATTAAAATGTTATGGGACGTGACAATTTGAAGACAAAATGTCATTCTTCTATTTAACTCCAGTTAAAGGTGATTTGCCTGCACATTTATTAGAAGTTATTCTTGTTAATAGGTTAGGGCATTTAAAAACGATTTTTAGCAAAGAACCCCCTACATACAATGAATATGTTGTAGAAGGAAGTATATACGATAACGTTGGACATTTTATACTGTGTATAATATCGATTTTGGGCGAAAACAGAGAGTTTTCTGAATTTGTTCTCAAGGCTGAATTAGAGCTGTTCAAACGGCGACTGTCGTCTTTAACTGCATATGAAATGAGATCATTCGCTAAAAAACTACTCAGAAGTATTAAAAAATATGGCAACATACCTACACTTATTGAATCACTGCAAGTATTATGCCAGCATTTGATGTTAAAGGAGGTTGCACAGCACATTTGTGCAACACATAGCAGTAACTGCTCTGTGCACAGTATTAGGTTAAACTTCAAGCAATGTCTTCACCTTGTAGCTAGAAGACAAGTTGAAATAACAAATGGTATAGCCAACATACCATGTGGAAGGTGGAAACAATATTTAATATCCTTATTTAGAGAAAACTTGCTTAATCGAATTAACAGAACTGATGTGGCTCCTCTCAAAAGTGACTCAAGGATAATGGAGCTTCTTTACAAGACGAGAAAAGAATTCCCCTTTTCTAAAGATATGACTAAAGTGCTGTTGACTAGAGATGTCGACTCTGCATCTACATTTTTCCCGCCATGTATGTTAAACCTGCACCAAAACTTAAGAAGAAGGCATAGACTGTCACATACTCAGAGATTTCACTACAGCTTATTTTTAAAAGACATTGGCATGCCTGTGGAGGAAGCTGTGGGTTTCTGGAGAGCAGAGTACAGGCTGCATCCAAACGGCAACCATAGCTGTTGTCATAACTGGGACAAGGATGAAAAGAAATACATGTATGGAATAAGACATATGTATGGCTTAGAAGGCTGCAAGAAAAACTATGCTTCAGTAAGCTGCCAGAGAATTCAGAGCATAGACAATTCTTGCAGTGAAGGAGGCTGCCCATTCAAGTCTTTTGACTATAACAAAATGGTTCCTCTTTTAAAAAACTGTACTGCACCTGTTCTGTCTCAAATTAATGAATTGAGAAGTAAAGGATTGTACACAAGTGCTTGCATGTTGTTTATGCAAAATGGTGATATCATGTCAGAAAGTTGTGATAATTTTAGCTTTAATTTTAATCCTGTTCAATTTTATATGATAGCTTCCAATAAAAGAAGCCAAATTATGAAATAAATATATTGATGGATTCTATGTATAAGGGCTAAACTATTGGGGCCAAATTGACAATTTAATCATTTCATTAAGTTTAATTAATTATTGAACTATTAAAAAAAGTTCCTAATGCATGCACAGCCTTTTGTTGCAGTAAAATGACCTATGTATCATGAATTTAAAGTTTGGAAGCCAATTTTGTTCAGGTGCGATTTTACACATTGCCCCTTATACCTACATAGGACCCATCAATATTTTAAAATTAATATATATTGTAAAGTTTAATCTTTAAAAGGTTTCTCAGATTTTTTTTTAATTCTATTTGGAATTCTTTTTACAATGCATTAAACGGTAAATAAATTGTATGTTATATTTTATGGATTTAAAAGGGTTTTATTTTATCACAGTGTCTACTAAAAGGTATTTTATAGCTGAAGATTTTGTTTGTTTGTTTGAACACCCTAATCTCAGGAACTACTGATTTGATTTCCAAAATTCTTTGGAAAGCTCTTTTATTGAGGAAGGCTATAGGCTAACATCATGCTACAACACACTGGAGCAGTTTTTATTTAATGTTTTTATCTGTCAGTAATGTCTATTTTACTTATATTAATCCTAAACATATTGTATAATATTTGCACACCATGACAATATGGTAAATATGTTAGCAAACTCCATTCATTGTAACACCTTGCATGCATTGTTTTTCCATAATAATTGTATGTACACTCATATTTGAGCAAATAAAGGAATCTGAATCTGAATCTGAGCGGAGCACCAAAGACGTGGGTAAAACATTGAAACTACAGAGGACAGCTAGTGTAATTAATATATGTACACAAATAGCTTAAATGTTTTTTTTTATTAATATTATAAATAGGTTCGTGTTTGATCACTATCTCACCTGATGGAAAGCAATGATGTGGCCGACGATGGATATAACTATTTGATTCTAATAAACCTATGTTTATATCTGAATATAAAGAAAAAAAATATTTTGTTTTTATTTTACTATTGTGCATGTAGTCGTGTCTTGGATGGAGAACTTAAGAAAACGTCAGCTGAGCGAGTCCAATGACCTCTAGGTAGTTTGTACGCAATGCCGACTACTACCTACACTACTGACGTTTTCTTAAAGAAATGAATTTCGTACATGCGTAAATTAATTTTATTTTAAAAAAAAGGTACTTTATTTTTTAATTTTATCTTTACAAATCGATAGTGTTTCAAGTACCGGATCGACCCTCCACGGGATTAAAACGATCAAAATTTAAGGGTGTATAGATTAGAGTAAAGTTCCACATATCTGTGTGGGACTTTACTCTCTGTTCCGCATACCTCCAAACGGATATCCGATAGTTACAGTTCCGGAGCTTCATCCATACATCTCTGGGGCTTTATCATGCGTGGAAAACGGATTGAGCTATACATCCTAAATAACTCCGTCCCTTTAACGATTCAGTTTAGGTCGTCAAATGGATCGCGTTAAGAGTTCGTGGGGAACGAGGTACAATTTAATTAGGTACCGGTACGGATCTTGAGCGCTGGCTTCAAGTTGCGCACAAATATTCGGTCTCTTTAGTGGTGCGAAGTGAGACGCGGGGGCAGGGAGTATCAGTGATTGGCTCGCCGTGCCATCGTGTCATAGACGTCACTCCTGATTTGTTCCCTGCGTTGCTTCATGTATCTAACAACGAAGACGATTGGCTCGCCAATGTATGGAATGCGCAAAGCGATTCAGCCACAGTGCCGATTAGTCGGCGAGAAATATCCTTGAATAAGAAACGTGTTCGGACCGCAACAATAAATGTTATATTCATAGATTTATAAGAACATCAAATCTATGGTTATATTGCTTTTATTACATTGTTTGCCGACTTAATTTTAGTCTATAGATATTATACACCGTTAAATTTTAATCGTTTTAATCCCGTGGAGGGTCGATCCCGTACATGAAACACTATCGATTTGTAAAGATAAAATTAAAAATTAAAGTACCTTTTTTTCAAAACTCGTATTAATTTACGCACGTACGAAATTAATTTCTTTAAGAAAACGTCAGCTGAGCGAGTTCAATGACCTGTAGATAGTTTGTAAGCAACGCCGACAACAAATCGATAGTATTTCATGTACCGGATCGACCTTCCACGGGATTAAAACGATTAAAATTTAGCGGCGTATAAAAGGAGAAACTGACACGACTGACATATCGACGCACAGCATACTACTGCAACTAGGATTCATATGAAACTAGCTTTTGCCCGCGCGGCTTCGCTCCCGCTCTACCCTACACCCTATCCTACTCTACCCTATTCTACACTACTCTACAATACTCTACCCTACTATACCCTACCAAACTTCACATAAACCATCTATTAAATAGTCCGAACAAAGCCTAAACATTTGGTTTGGATAGGTAAGCCCGTTCTTGAGTTAGGTATAAAATTACAACGAAAAGTGCCACTGATTTTGATAAATATATAGATTTTGCACGAGGATTCCTTTTATGACATCCGTACCTAGGTGAGAGGTGTGTGAGAACGGGTTACCGGAAATTCAACCTTCAATGAGGTAAAAAGGGGCAATTTCATTTGTATGCAAAATCTCATTCCGAGTGTCGATATAGGTACTCACCTACTTGCTCAGCCGGGTCGAAGCTTAATGGGGCCAGGGTTATCTGAAAGGGAAGCTCAGCCCCGGTACAAAAGGCAAGAAGGAACGGGGTGGGTTGTTTATTCAAAAAGAGTCTGCCACTATCTCCCACTCACAACAGCGGGGGATGTCATTTGGATGATATTATTATTATTTCTTGGGTTTGTAGCGACATCTATGACGTCACATAAGAACGTATTCTACATCGCGCAATCAAAGTTCTTCGCGCCCAGAATCATCGACCGGGCAGTTGCCCACCAGACATAACACCCGTCTAGTTGGAGTATCCTCCCTTTTCAGCGGAGGTTTATGGGACTTTAGTCCCTGTTCCACTTACCTCCAAAGGTTAACAAACTTCAAACTTAGCAGAAAATTTTAATCAAAATGATTATAGACTGTCAGTATCTGTTTTTCAAAACTACCCTCAAAATACGGTCTAAGGGGTGTTAGTTTTTATGAAATGTTCTCGCGAACGAAGTCACTGCTAAAGCGCTAGTATTTTTATATACTGACTGACTATTGCTTGGGGCAATATAAGCTATTGCATAATATGTAATAAGACAAATGAAGACATTGTCTTGTGTTGTAACATTATCTGACAACTAACAAATTGCTTTACTCAACTCTCAAGAATAACTGTTTTGTAAGAAATATTTTTTTAACATTAAGTACGACTACATACCTACTTCAATATATGCTTACAGAGAACCATCCTTCTTTTATTTGATTCCAGACTATCTTTTCCCTGCATCTCTACTTCTACGGCCTAGTCTAAAGGAATCGTGTTCTAATATTGAAAGAACTATCATATTCAGATCAGACCCAGTGCCGTGCCGATCCCAGCCAACGCCTGTGTGCGAAACCTAGAGCGTCTCTTTTCGATATGGAAACAGTGGGTCAATACTAATAGTGTAAAACTAAACAACAGACATAAGTATTATCTTAACAGATTTCACCGATGCAGATGTACTTATCTTAATTCAACTTTCCAGAATTTGTTGTGGTGTAACAAAAATATTTTCATAAATTGGCGCTGGCATCTCATCCGGCGCGGCGCCCCTTATGCCTTGGCGCCTGTGTGTGCCGCGCACTTCTCACATATGGGCGGCTCGGCCCTGATCAGACCTATCTACTTCCAGAGTTTAGATCAAAGAGCCGGTATCCTACAATAATCTCCAAAGTCTAAAAAAATCACAGCAGCAACAACAGCGTATCTTCAGATACTCATAAAAAAAACTTGTCTTTCTGAAAATCCGCTAACTCCTAAACAGCGCAACAGATTTTGATTTGGTTGATCTGCAGCCCTCGGCTCCATGACACACTCGCACACGGCTCGTGCGAATTCCGCCTCGGTCGCGATGACAAACTTTCTCCACTTGTATCAAAATGCACCTACTATTTTTGAACTAGGTACGTTTTCGATTTTTTCTTGGATACGTCTCAATGTCAAAAGCACTCTTGGTTTGTCCCGTTTATCTAGGTACCTATGTAAGTTAATGTTAGCTTCATACCCTATATGGTCTGAACTGCCCATTCGTCTTGAGATTACAAGTGCAACTGCTGAGTGAGTGGTCCTGGAGTCTCTGAAAGCCTCACCCTTACGTTGTTGAAACCTCTATATTCCGGACTAAGCGTTTCGCCTCGTTGTTTATACCGCGTACATCGAAGAACTGAAACAATTGGTCTGCAGCGGTCTTCCATGCCGATTCTAATTTGGGTGTATTCACTTCAAAGCCAAAGTGAATAGGCTCTTAATAAACTAGTGCGCTTTAATAGCAACGATTGCATCACTGCTTACCATCAGGTGGGATCCCAGTCAAGCACTAGTTTATATCAGAAAAAAAACACGTGTGTACTATACCCACGGATATCGATATCGAATAACTAATGGTTAACTATGACAATACCTAATATGTCAAGCGTAATACTTGGTTGGTTCGTATCAATTGAGAGTTGAGACCGATCATCCGAACATCTGGTCGAGCATGATTTTTTCATAGATTTTAGTCAATGCTGGAAGCACAGATATTGGTCTATAATTAGAGGGATCACTCTTACTACCTGATTTGAAAATTGGTACTACTTTACTGTGTTTCATTAAATCAGGGAACGTACCACTGCCTAAACACTGATTAAATATGCCCGTTAGGACAGGAGCAATTGTTTCAATAATATCTCCAAGAATCTTAACGGACATACCCCATAAGTCTTCAGTGTTTTTTATGTTAAGACTTTTGAATGTTTTTATAATTATATCCACAGAAATACGCTTAAATTCAAAGGTTGGTAAATCCTTAGTGAAATGTTCTTTTAAAAAAGATTCAGCTAACAAAGATGAAGAAGGGAGAGATTTCGTAACTTCGATTGGGATGTTGGTGAAAAAGTTTTCTAACGTCTCAGCTACTTTTGACCTATCTGAGATGATTTTATTATCAATTTTTAGTGAGAATTCATTCCGATCGCGTTGGCTTGTCTTTCCAGTTTCCTTGTTTATCACCTTCCAGACAGCTTTTATTTTATTATTAGAATTTCCAATTATCTTACTTATTGATTTAGATTTAGCTTGGGCGCAGACTCTTTTGAATATCTTTGAATAGAATCTAACATGTTTATGCAAATTAAGATCAGACGACAAGGATTTTTCATGATATAGCTGATATAAAGTGTCTCTGCTTTTTTCTTATGCCAGCAGTAGCCCATTCATTAAATTTGGATTTATTACCGATTTGAACTTTTTTAACTGGACACGCCTTATTAAATTCTTGGCATACCGTAGAAAATAATGTCCCATAGTTTACATTGGGGTCTTGCGAATCAAAATTGGCTGTTGAGAGACTACTGACGACATTGTTATTAAAATTATTTAATTAGTTTTAGTAAGTGGTCTAAGCTCTGCAATTGAATCTAATTGAAGCTTTTTGTCTAATTCGAAAGATACGAGTTGACCACTATGGTCAGACCTCACGCCACTAATTATGGATGAGTCTTTTATATTGTTTATAACACAATTAGTAAATATATTATCTATGCATGAAGCTTTATTGCCTCATTAAAAATACATTTTAAATTAAAAGAACTAAACAATGAGAGAAGTTTACATTTTTCTGGTGAATTTACTAGTAAATTCATTTTATTTTTTATTTTTTTATTTAAGTCCCCACAAACGAAAACTAATTTGTTGTCTCTAATAAGTTTATTTAGTATTTCTTCAATTAGGTATCTATTATCAGAAAAGACGCTAGGTTTGATGCAGGTGGTCTGTAGACACATAAGAAAGTTCGGCCTTCAATCTCTGCACATCTTTCCTTTCCTTATATCTTAAAGAAGTATTACATAATATCAAGGTACCACCCCCTATTGATGATCTGTTGTACGCACTGGCAACTGAAAAACTATTCACATTGAACATCATTCTATCTATAATAACAATGATCAAGATCTTTTAATCAACCTTGATTATTGAACCAATGATGACTACATCAGATTTCATTTTACTCTTACAATTAGCCAAGTTGTTTCACTTTTTAGACAGACTTCTACCTCTTAGATAGGTACACTTTTTTTTTATAATGGATAGGCTCGCATATGACCACTATATCACACTTTGCACGTGTATTTCATTTTTTGGGTGGGAAATGACCAAATGACTGAGAGCATATCAGACTTTTACTGACTAAATCCTGCCTGTGTCTTCGGTTGCTCTTGACGTTAAAGGACCACAATATACCTTTCAGAAATTCCCCGTAGCCCTAGAACAAACACAGGTGAGTTTCATTAAAAGTCTGATACGCCTTGTCGCTTTATCCAGAATGGGAGAAGGTATGTGATGGATTCGCCCCTCAAAGTCGTAGAGATGTGAGCAAAACCGTAGGAGCCCAGCAAGGCCGAAACCTACTGGGGGCGGGGCAATGGATTGACTACCGAAAGGGAAACCTAGGGTCTTAGATAGGGTTGCCATAAATCCCTTAAGGCCCCGTCGGGACATTTACAATTTGGGGTTCTTTTTTAGTATTTACCGTGTTCGTCGGTAAACAAGGGCAATGGCAAAGCCATCGCATATCGCATCGCAAATTAAAAAGAAGGAAAGATTAAAAGAAAACCATTTGGGATTATGGTGTATTCATTTACGAGTATTAATTATCGAGGATAGCATAAAGCTGGTCCAAAAAAGCGTGGTAGACCCCCTCTAATTTGGTTGTCTGTAATTAGCAATGACCTAAAGAAAGCCGAAGTGAATGACTCGACGACCCAGAACCGAAATTTCTGGCGAAAAATGACGAGGAGAGCCGACCTCAAATGAAATGGGATAAGGCTAGGCAAACAGAGAGAATTATCGAGGATAGCATATCATTCCTTTTTTATATATATATCTGATGATTTTATTTGGGACGGTAATTGTCGGTTACCTTTTATAAATTAATTTTTACATTGAAGAATACTTGTAGCTTTCACGGTGTCGACTCCCAAGTGATTCCGTTCGTCTACGTCGACAATTTTTAAAAACTTGCGCTCGACTATGTTATCGGGACATTTTATAGCTTGTTGGGATACCACTGTTCATAACGGTGCCATGTCTCGACGTATCGGGAATTCCGGATGAATGGCAACCCTAGTCTTAGAACGCAAGGCAAAGAAAGAACATAATGTTGTTTTAGTCCGTTAAAACTCTGTCGCGCTCTCCCGCACCGCTCTAGAGCGAGAGAAGTCATTGGATGATTTCCCACCACAGAAACAGTACATTATGATACAAGTGTAGAATGTTTGTCATGGCTTGAATTCTTGTTATGGAGCCGAGAGCTGCAGTGTCCAATTTGCACGTGTATCAAACGGCTTTTTTCAGTATTCTTACGAAGAAATGAATAAGCGGGGGTTGACCGGCGTCTCAAGGGAGTCGACGTGCGCCCAGCCTGTTCCGATACATGTAATAACATTGTGGCGGTGAGAGCACGCGCACTTTTTTGCACTAGTGCGGAAAACTGCTAGCCTATAAGCGGGTTTTCGAGTAAAAATAAAATTACCTGACTGCTCTAAGTTTGGAGCTATCATTAAAAAGGTCGGAACAACAGATCAAATCTCTATGATAATGTTGAAATGTCAAATGTCAATGCAACTGTCAGAGAATATTTTGGTTCTCTATTTACTTTGTGTTTGGCCAAAGGCCATTAATTGAAGTTACTTTGTGTTTGTGTTGAAGTTGATAACCTCATTTAATTTACAAACCGTTCGTACTTTCTACTGCCTATTCTAATTAGCATAATAGTACAATCGCCAGTAATCAATGATCCGGTAAACATCGATTATAACACCTTTATAAAAACATTTAAAATAATTACTAGATACTTGATAGGTGACTTGACTACTCGAGTAGGGATCCACGGGGAATTTCTGAAAAAGAATTCGTGGTTCTAGAATCCAAAGGGCAATTGAAGGACACAGGTGTGGTTTTAGCCAGTAGGAAAAAGTCTGACACGCTCTCCAGTTCAACCCTAGAGTAAGAAAAGTCATTAAGAGGCTCCTTTTCCACACGCCTATCGTCAACAACGAGCATGGTTTAAAAGCTTGTTGCTCCATCTAACGGAATCCAACGCGATATTTGATGAAGAGGCAATGCAATAAAAAAATAGTAAAAAACTAAAACCCGACTACGACACTGAAAAAGTATGAAACAAGTTTTTCAGGATGCTGAAATAAACAAGGTAACTGGAAAAACAAGAACAGAACAAACAAAATCTGTAGGTAGTCACACGTTATTAAAGTGTTTCGGTTGGTAACGTGTGACTACGGATTTCCTTTGTTCTGTTTGATTTACTTTAAATTTAAGCAATATTTTGGAAATGTACAAGTGAAGCCCTTTCAAATGACACCAAACACAGCGTATTTATCTTCATTTTTATTTTTAATACATTACTTTTTGTCCGCTAGAGGGCGCCTTATCGAGTTTTGTGGCACGTCACGTAGCCTATGTTCAGCGGACGATTAAAACGGTTCTAACGATACCTCATATGTCGATTTCCGATAAGTAGATTAGGTGCTATGAGGGATCAGATGAACATATACACATACATACATACATAGCCTGTCAAAATCATAACCCTCCTTTGGCTTGGCCGTAGTCGGGTAAAAAAAAGAGGGATAACGCCTGAAAACTCTGTTGGCATTCGGTAATTCCGTGATTTAGTCGAATATTTCACAAAACTTGTTCCAGGAAATACGTGTTTTTTTGGCTTATTGTAAATTCGTCACAGTGAATGTGTCACAAATTTGTAAATTCAATATAAAGAAAAAACTAAAATCAGGTTTTTCAGAGGTTACTAGATTAGTTTTACACAAATTTATGTTTTGACTTCTATAGAAGCCTAGATAGTATCTACAAGATAGCTGTGTATCCAAAATATTTAATGAAAGATGCGGTTTTATGAAAATGTACCATCGTGGTTAATTCTGTCACTTAAAAAAAAATTTCGCTTTAATTCTGCGGCGCGGCGCCAAATCAAACCCTTTGAAGTTTTCGTTTCGAGTGCAAGCAAAATTGAACTTAGCGGTGATCAAGCGGAAATGTCTTTAACGGTACCTCGAAAAGGATGCTCTTAAATAAATTTTCACGTTAGAAAAAAAATCCTTGTTCGGTAGGTATGTATTGAAGTGATCGGGATTGGTCAAAGATTTTCAGTAGGTACAGTGGCCCTCGAGGGTAACTGATGGAGCACTGGTGGATATTCAGTATAAGTCTGACACTCCTGCTCAACCCAGAAGTCATAGGATGATTTCCAACCTCAAAAAAAAAGTCGCATTACAGGTACTTATATTTATCTTCTATTATTTAAATATCTCGTGTCACGGTGTTTGCGGTCACCCATCTCGGAAACGGCTCGACCGATTTTAAGGTTTTTCTTTTGTATATTTGGTAGATAGGTACGAAAATAAGTCGTAAAATATTTTTCACCCTTCTACCTCTAATACCTCTTATTTTTTTAATCACGATTTTACTATTTTGTTTCGATTTATATGTACGAGTACAGAATAGTATAAAATAGAATAAACTTTATTGAACACCAAAAAGTAACATAGCTTGTACTTCTTCCTGCCCTTGTCCCATCTTATTTGGGGTCGGCGCAATACATTTTTTTCTTCCATTCTACCCTGTCACTCGTCATGCTATCACTAACTTCCTTTTCTTTCATATCATTCTTCACGCAATCCATCCATATTTTCTTTGGCCTCCCTCTCCCTCTCCACCCATCCACATGTATACTCATAACTCTTTTGGTAACATGCATTTCATCCCTCCTCTTTACATGACCATACCAAGACAAACGATTCCCCTTCAGCTTGTCAGTCACTGGCGCCACTTTCAAACTTAACTTTCAAGTAACGTAGCTTGTACATAAACTTAATAATAATCGAACATACTTTAAGTTCGATTTTCTTGGTAGTTAATTTATATAGCAGAACAATTAACGACAAAAAAGAATTATTAAGTAGGTAAAATCAGAAGGTGGCTTGTATGTAAGTCACAGTCACGAGTTGACGAACAAGTCTGTTTTCTTCATCAGGTCCACATCATCAAATGGCACTTTCTGGCTGAGTTCTTGATGAAAATACCAAAATCACTGTTTATATTGTTACGTACGTGAGTAATCAAATTCCGATTTACTAACAGAGAACTTTATTCACCACAAACAATAACAAATTAGTCCAGTCAACAATAATCCGAATCGCAATTAACGTTTAATGGCGTAACAATATAACTATATACCTATAATATTTGGGGAGTTCTCTCAATCCTATCATCATCATCATCATCAGCCTTTTTAAATGTCCCCACTGCTGGGACTCAGGCCTCCTCTCTAGGAGCGGGAATTGGCCGTAATCCACCACGAGGGCCCAGTGCGGGTTGGTGGATGTCACATAAATGTCTTCGAATTTTTGGTTCTAGGACATGCTGGTTTGGTTTGCTGGTGGAAGGTAAACAGTGCAGAGTAAACAGCGTTCACTGTTTACTGAGCACTGTTTACCTTCCACGTCTTGAACTTAACTGATTATTATTGCGTCACCTTAATTCCTATAAAGTAACAATCGATTAAGTCCACTGTGACACAAAATAGATAGGTACAGAAGACAATCTCATGTGTGTAGTTCACTTTTTATACCGGTCTGTGGCCGCACACTAATAAGCGTTTGAGCCGGAACTGTTCGACGAGCGAGCCGAGGCGCTCTGACTGAGATATCATGTCCGCGTGAGCGATGTCTATGTGTGCGTTGCTCGAGCGCGCTTTGTGTGTAGATTGACTTCTGTACCTATTTATTTTGTGACTGTGACCTGTGAGTGTGACACGATAGGAAAACTATTGGTTACTTACCTAATTAATAGAGCACCGTTAGGTACTAAATCCTGTTTGATTAGTATAGTAACTGTAAAAGTAGTCAAAGATACGGGTTGGATATAATTAAGGTAGAACTACATTGGGCACACTGGGGCACGTACGCTGATCAGGGCGCGTTGGTCTCCATACATTTCATATGGAAACTAGACTTGTAGAGTTACACTTACGAGGTAATCTTTGATACTACTGCAGGTTCTTTTTTTTCAGTAATATGTAGCTGCACTATTCCTGAGTCATAAAGGCACATATTATATTAATTTTACACGCTGGCGATAAGCCTTTTTCTCTCGGCGGTGGCGGCGGCGACCTCTTGCGTCGGGCCCTGATACAGGCCATGGTCCAGAGCGATGAGGAATGGCAGGCGTCACCTCTTTCTGCGAAAGAGTAATGTACAGGAACAGTAGCGAAGGAGACGGCCGCATACGTGAGGTATCGGACATCCTTATGCCTCAGCCGCCGCGACTCCGACCCTGGCTATTAGCTATGGTAGGCGCCGGCCGACGAGCAATGGGTATCTTGCCGTCCTGCTATCCGGTAATCGTCCGGACCGAACCCAAGTCGTCGACAACCCGTAGTGTTGCCATGCGCTCTTCAAAGATGTGTCAGTAAACCGTAGAAGCCTAGCAGGGCTGATGCCTGCTAGGGCTACGGGAATTTTCTGAAAAGGGAACCCGTGGTCTTTGAACGCAAAGGGCAACTAAAGACCACGGGCGTGGTTTCAGTTAGTGAAAGTCTGACACACCCTGCGCACCATCCTAGATGATGGAGCATCATCCTAGAAATTAATTTCCGACGTCAAATTTTTTTTTTTCTATTTTTTGTCTATTATTATTTTACAGCTCGGTCTGGATCTGGAGGAGCAAAGGTTGATTGTTTTTTTTTAGTTGTGTCGCGGCCATCGCTACGTCATGATCCGTAATAGAACGCATAAGGCGCCACCTCCACGAGCGACTGAGTCGCGATGAGTCCGCCTTGCTACCGTCGGTCGTCTGTTACATTATAAAGCTAGACCGACATACACCGACATAGACCGACGCACACGTGGACCACGCCTGATTTGTACGTAGAACGACGTCGCGTGGCTTAGATCTAGTGTAGCTCTACAAGTCTAGTTTCCATATAAAATGTATGGAGACAGACGCGCCTAGATCGGCGTACGTGGCACACGTGGGCGCGATTTAGTTCTACATTAATCCCCATGAGACGATTGTTCTTTCGCTAGCCTGTTGTCTCGATGGATACACGGCACTAATGGTTGCATAGATGTTTTGTTGAAAAACTTTCTTCTGTTATAATGACACTCGGTGCGCATCTAGTCGCTGACGTTTTGCTCGTCAATGCCACTCTTTGCATCGCGCATCGTCGCGATGTGGTGGTATATATGGTATCGCCATGAGGAGACACCTAGTTAGAGTTGTTATTAAATGAGGTGGCAGTTTTTAGTCAGAAGAAGTTTGGTAATCCCTCGCGCTTCTCTCAGAGTGGATAAAAATATAGGACGACTAGCTTCTGCCCGCTTGAAAATACGTTTCTCCATACAAACCTTGGACCCGGCCTCGTTACATCTCTTTAGGGGGTGATTTAATTTTCCAAATAATTTTGGAAAATCCTGTCTTAGTGCTCGTCTACGTTGTAAAAGAAAGCCTTGTGCAAAATTTTACGCTCCTAGATTCTGTAGTTTCTGCTGTGCGATGACTTTGTTAATCAGCCAAGTTTAATTCTATATTTAACCTAAAATTGACCACGAAAATTCGTCATAATTGGTAAATTCATAATTGAATCAATCATTGATAACAATTGCTACTAGAAAATACAGTGTTTTTTTTTTTCATTTTGATTGTAATTTACTTATTCATAAATCAATAGCCTGAACAATATTTCCATAAATTGAGTGACATTTTGGCATATAAATCAACGCTAATAACTTTGCTGTTCATGAATAATATTTATTGAGACTTTATTTAATGTCTATCTAATTATTATATGAATTTTGTATGCTATTGTTAGCTAACATAGTGTTAAAAAAATGTTATTTAAGACCTTAATGTTACCTATGTTTACAAATGAATAAATGAAATGAAATGAAATGATTTAAATGATAACTAGACCTTTTCCTGTAAGACATCGCCCTGTGCAATAAGGCCGCCCATTGTACCTACACTTATTTTGAATAATGTTTGTCCTGTATCTTTTTTGTTCATGCGGTGTACAATAAAGAATATAATAAATAATAATAAAAATTTGTGATGTATAATTATGTAAAAAATATATATATGTATTTTTATGCGAGACACGCTTGTGGAGGTAGCGCCTTACACATTGTCGTATTGGAATTATTATTGGACTTTCCAAGAATAACCTAGACAAACATTTTTTCAACCTGGCCTAGTTATTGCTCTAAAGGCCCCGTATGCTGCTCTCATACGCAAATAGCTCGCGTTATTGATATTAATTTGATTGCATATTTTTATTGTATGTCTTTCGTTATAAAATGATAGATATAATTATTTAATTGAAGAGAGAACTACACTAGACCGACACACATGTGGACTACGCCTGATTTGTACGTAGCGTTGCGTTGCGTGGCGTCGCGTGGCGTGGATCTAATGTAGCTCTGCAAGTTTAGTTGCCTTATAAAATGTATGGAGACCGACGCGTCCAGAACGGCGTACGTAACCCACGTGTGCGTAATGTAGTTCTACATTTCGCACTTTGAAAACAAAAGTGGCACTATATTAAAGTTGTGTTTTTAATTGCCATTTTTTGGTAAACCTTTGGCTTTTCCATCTGATTATCACAACCCATTCTCTGATTGTCAAAGTCTTTGTTCCAATTGTTAATGTTCCTCGGTAATTGATTCGCAGCTTTTTATCGAGTAAATAAGTAAGTACATTGAAAACTTTATGACTGATGAAAAATCACCTTTTTGGTATAGTGCCTCTTATGTTTTAAGGGTACGATTTATTCAACGTGATAAGTTTTGAGCATGAATGTGGATTGCTAAACAGAAAGACCGAAGGATGAATTGTGTGCTTGAAGATGGTGCTAGAACAGAGGTACGTACTATGCGTTCCAAATAAGAATAGGATCGACAGCCGTCACGTCATATTGTCATATCGAAGAAATTGGGTAGGGTGAACAAAACAAGAAATTAAAAAAAAAAATGAACTATGTAGGTCTACCTTATAAATAAAATATATAGCTAATCATAAACAAAAAAAGTTTAATCTGAATTCAGTTCTTCAATTTTGTTCATCTCTGCGTCACTGTGTGAAGTGTCTGAGTAGTGGCAAATGGAAAAAGAAGGCGAATTGTCCCTAAAAATGAAAATAAAAAGAAAATAGTTTTTTTTTTTTAACTAATCATGACTTAAAACAATATATTTAGCTGATTTATATTAAACAATAACGTTTTTACTTCACTTAGATTTAACTAAGACTTAGTAACATAAGTAAACGAAAAAAGTTTAATCAGAATTCAGTTCTTCAATTTTGTTCATCTCTGCGTCACTGTGTGAAATTTCTGAGTAGGTAGTGGCAAATGGAAAAAGAAGGCGAATTGTTCCTAACAATGAAAATAAACAAAAAAAGACGTGTGGCACTCGGGGACTGCCGCGGTAAAGCTATTGCATAGCATTTTTATCAACTTATGCAATTATAATTATTTATTTATTTTATTTATGCAGTATTTTTTTTCCTTTGTTTTTTTTTCTTTGATATTAATTGAAGTTACACTTACACACATTGAATTGAATTTTGATTGATTGTTCACTCATTTGTTTTCTTATCGGTCACCACGCTCAAAAAACAAATGAGTGGGGGGTGTTAGGTTATTTTCGTTACGGAATTTCTGGATTCGGTCTCCACGCACAAGGCCCGCGATAGAAGCTATGCAATAGCTTAAAAAAAAATAGTTTTTTTTTTAACTAATTATGAATTAAAACAATATATTTAGCTGATTTATATTAAACAATAACGTTTTTACTTCCTTAGATTTAACTAAGACTTATTAATACAAAACAAAAAAAAAACCTTCATTGTTACGCAAATAAGTTTTCTTTGCAGACCGTACTTTTCACTCAAAATTTGACAGATCGAGTTTATTGGCTTCCTTGTTCTCATTTGGAACGCATTGTAGTGTACTTAATTAAGGTACCTAGTGGAAAAAAGGGAGAGTTACTTTAAAATTACTAGCATTTGTCTGCGACTTCGCCTGCGTACAATATAGTCTATGTCACTCGGGAATAAAGCAGTTTTCTATCGGTGAAAAACATTTTAGCAATCGGACCAGTATTTTCAGAGATTACCTCCTACAAACAAAAAAAAAACAACCTTGTTGTTGTTTACCTCTTTATAATATTGCTTAACTGGCTCTTGCCTGCGGCTTTGCCTGCGTACATAAAATATAGTTTATGTCACTCAAGAATAAAGCAGTTTTCTATCGGTGAAAAAATTTTTGCAATTGGACTAGTATTTTCAGAGATTACCTCCTACAAAGTAGTAGCTCCATAGTAGCTGCTGTTCCCTGAATTATGGCAGTAGGTCATAAAAATACCATTCAATTTAGTGTATTCTATTTCATCATTATCGTTGATTATGTTGAACTAGCTTTTGCCCGCGGCTTCAATTTTTTTTGTTTTCTGAAAAAAAAAAAACTTGAAAATCTTTCATAGATGCGTGTTGTGATTCCTGACCCGACCACGACATGGAACGGAGATTTTACTATGGCACAAAATGGTTATTTTAATTGTGCTTTATTGTGCCACTTATCCCAGGAATTTGTGCCTTGTACTTTTTGAGTAATAAGGGTACGATTGTGGTCGGGCTGGGGATCACGGTTCCTGACCCGACCACAACCAGATCTAATAAAATATCAATAGTGGGAAGTTACTGATTATGCCAAAAATATGTGCCAAATTGTGCCTGTGGCACACGAAATTCTTTTACTATTCATATCACAGAATATATCTTGGTTCGGATAAAATTGAATAATCAAGAAGTAAAGTGTGTCAATCACACGCTATGCAATTTTACTACGACTGCAAGCAGTTTTATTTTGTGAAATCATGCTATTTAAAAAGCACTTTATTATTTTATTTTACTGGATGTGTTCACGACTTCGTACGCGTATATATGTAATTTATAAAAAAATTACAACCACTATGTTTTGTAGCATTATATTAGTATGTTAAGCTTGAATAAAAAAACGGTCAAATGCGAGTCGGGTTCGAATCCTGCGGGTTCCGTAACACATACGAACGATTTCCATAGAAATTGACCAAATAAGCGTCATAAGTAGTCATATCTTTTAATTGCGTTGACTTAGAAATTTGATTATTTTTGCCGCATGGGATTTCCGCATTGTCGATTATATTTTCTAGATCTATGATTCACTATTTAACGGAAATGCACTTATCATTTATGTACAACTATTGTTATTTACGTAACGAGGTAAGACATTTTTTGCTTTCAGTTTTAAAGCTAAAATGTGGGTAGTTGGAATAAATTTTTCGTAAGTGCCTTATTTGAGTACCTACTTATATCAGTGGTGATGACTGAATGCGTTGTGTGTGCCATAGGCACAATTTGACACATATTTTTGGCATAAACAGTAACTTTCCACTATTGATATTTTATTAGATCTGGTTGTGGTCGGGTCAGGAATCGTGATCCCCAGCCCGACCACAAACGTACTCCTATTTCTCAAAAAGTACAAGGCACAAATTCCTGGGATAAGTGGCACAATAAAGCACAATTAAAATAACCATTTTGTGCCATAGTAAAATCTCCGTTCCATGTCGTGGTCGGGTCAGGAATCACAACACCATAGATGCTTATCTAGTCTTTACCACAGACTCTGTATTATTTTAGTCGTTTCAAAGCACCCTAAGGTTGTCTGGTAGATATCGCTGTCAGCGATAAGACCGCCATTGGATCCATAGATTTAAGTTTATGTTTAAGCTATGTTACTTTTTGGTGTACAATATAATTTATTCTATTCTATTCTTGTGGAAGGTTCTTCAATTTCGTCCACTAAGCAAACTCTTAGGGTGAGTTGCACCATCTAACTATAACGATAACAAAGCCGTTAACAGTTGTCAAATCGTCGAATTGACCAATAGGCGGCCGTTTCACGGCTGGTTATGGTTTGGCTATCGTTATAGTTAAATGGTGCAACTCACCCTTAAAGTTCGCGACTGTCCACGGTATATTCGTGGACTGGACTGTTGTAACAGTACTGTTCCGTGGTCCTATCCCTAACACCCTGTATTATAGAAATAAACATTTACTTGAAATGATTTGAGATTTGAAACAAACAAAATTCCCCTAAACTTCTCTCACTTTTTTTTAGAAACACAACAGTAACCAAAGTTTTATTCTTCTTTTTAGTTAGTGGGGGCGAGAGGTTCCATGCACGTTCCTGGACCGCGGAGACTCTTTCGAAAAAACCCTCAGCCCTGATCCTTAGCTCCTTCAGTAGTCTTAAATCAAGTAACCATAGGGGCCCAGCAGAGTCGAAGCCTATTGGGGCCTTGGGTGATGCGAAAGAGATCCCCGGGGCCCTGGAACAATAGCAAAGAAGGAACAGGAGTGGGTTTTCAGTCAATAAAAGTCTGACACGCCCTACCGCTCCGCCCAAGGGCGGGAGATGTCATTTAGATGATTTTCCCATCTCAAAAAAAGCGTCATTAATCCAACAGTACAGTTGTAGGAAGATGCTGATATTTTTCTTTCTTTCTGATCTATAAATCAAAATTATATTGGCAGACCCAGTAACCCAGAACGCTAGTTAGTCGAAGACATGAGTCATAGACGCCATAGGGCCAAGGCCGAGGCGCCCTGTGGCCTGCGACGCTGCACCCGCTGGCGCTCCGGTGCAATCAAATCAATCTATTATTTACGCCGGAAAAACCATGAGTACTCGCATATCGAAGTCAATTTATTATGCGTTTTACTTAAAAATGGTTTCACTACTTGGTTTTCATTGAGAAATTATACGTCAAGTCGCACATTTCTTTATTGGCCACTTGATTATTAGACTTCCTATTTTATAAGGAAGGAACGGAAAATGAGAGTAACTTAAAATTCGTCTTTTTTAATTCATTTTAAACCCCAAGCGAATGCCGACGTTCCCTCTCTCATTGTCTTTCTGTTGTGTCCCTAATTAGAGTATTCAAAAGGTTTTTTTTGGTGGGTAGAAATCATCCAAATGACATCCCTCGCCCTTGGGCGGAGCGGGAGATAGTGTCAGACTCTTACTGACTAAAAAACCCACCCCGTTCCTTCTTGCCTTTCGTATCGGGGCCGAGCTTCCCTTTCGGATAACCCTAGCCCCTGTAGGCTTCGACCCGGCTGGGCCACTGCTGCTGGTGACAATGCGGCGCGCGGGAACAGTGCGCGCCGTCGACAACTTGGGCTCGGTCCGGACAGTTACCGGACGGTCGGACAGCGAGCTACCCATTGCTCACTGTCTGCAAGCCCGCGCCTATGGTGGCCGGACATCGGCATCGGAATCCCGGTGGCGGCTAGGGCGCTGTGAGCGCCATTGCCTGATGCGATCGGCCTCCTCCTTTGCTAGCATTAGCTTCTTGCTTCGCAGAAGGAGGCGACCGCATGCCAATCCTCATCGCTCCGGACCATGGCTCGGCGTGAGAGATCTCCGTCGCCGATCGCCCCCACGAGGGCACGACGATGCTCTGCCCAAGCGGGGCACACCTCCACTGTGTGCTCCACCGTGTCCTCCAGGCGTTCCGCACAGGGGCGACACCCGGGGGGTATTCGAAAGGTTAACTTCCAAAACGAAATTGTGAACAAGTTCTATGGTAAGGAAGCATCTACGGAATTGGAGCACCTATAAGTCATAAAATGCCCATTATGGCTCGATCTAGTAGTTGTGCTGTTTGTCGGTAAAGCTAGAAGTTCCGCGCCCTATTTACATATCTTAATAAAGCATCGACTTATATTCAAATGATTGACAAGCACGTTCATGGAAACTATTTGTCAAAATACTGAAAAGTTAAAACAAAAGTTCGCTGCAGCGCTACATTGCTATTATGTCGTCTAACAGAACTATTAAAACATACAGCGCTTAGATAGTTTTTAGAGGATACTTTTTTCGCGACCAAAATGTCTTAAGCGCCATGAATTTCGTAGCACTTACTCGTTTCGTTCAATATAGTGTAATGTTCGAGGTGTACGTACGGACTACATTACACCTGAATCGACTGAAGTGAATGTTCGGCACGCCTAATCTAGTGCGTAGTAGGTACATATATCTACGAGTATGTAATAAAGTATTATGATGGAAATTTTTCGACAATACTGTCTTTGTGGAACAATCAATTAACTAACAATTTTTTTACAACTCTCTGATACACTGAACTGAACTTTTACGGTAGATACACACAGTTTCACACGACTAAAGACGTAAGTTAAATTTGCACATCCGTTTAATGGGGCACATTGATTGGATAGAATCAAAGTCTTAGGTAGACATATTTTTTGTGTTTACATAAAAGTATAGATACCTATTTTGCACATAACAATCGGCGAGCGATCAGCAATCGACTTTTATAGATAATATAATTTTTTATGACGTCAAGCCATTGATCGCGCGATGACTGTGTGATATTTGAGCAGTTTTTGCTGAGCTCTACTGAAACGGACTGCCAGAAACCGTGGCCAGGCCCCCTTAGTCTGTACCTCCGTAGTCTAGGTCCAGTCCTATGAAGTTAGATTACTACCTTGTTTTGGGATTGGCATTAACCTATGCTTTGGAATACCGTAATTAGAGACACTGAGAAACTAAGAAAAACAATGAGAGAGCGAACGCCGGCCGCGGCGTTCGCTCTCTTAAGGCTTATAGTGCCTTGGACCATCTGGCCAAAATTATGTGGACGCACCTCTCGCACCCGCCTAGGCGGCAGTACGCAAATCTGTGCATTTATTTGCGGCCAACAGCGCCCGGAAAGCGCGCGGCCGACCTTTAAATCCATTTTCTTTGCGAAATATTGATTGATTTAATTAAATATGCAATGTTCACTTTGAAGAATATTTAACCACCAATTTTATGTGTAAGTAAAAATGTTTCTAAAGATCCAAGCCGTTTCGAAGGAGTAGGGAAAAGTTACGAAAAGTTGCGAAATTGCTAAATATTTTTTTTTAGACAAAAGTAATGATAGCAGGAAAAAATCAAATGTTGTTAATGTTGTTCATGAATCTATAATAAACATATATTTTTTTCAAACCTATTAACCTGGCCGTTACCGAGGAGTAGGCTTCAGAAAGTCACTGTTTTATGGCACTTTTCAGGCGCTTGGGCCTTAAGGAATTTAATGAACTATCTCGATCTTTTACAAACCTCCTAAGCGATTTCGTATAATTTATTCAATTTAAAAATATACTCTGATGTATCTTCGAAGTCAAGATGGGAACTATACCAACTTAATGCAACACAAAAATTAATAATCAGAACCGTGTAAAAAATAAAAAGTTATTTTATTTATTGACAAGCACTTGCACAACGCTTCAGAGAATGTCCAAGGCTTTGTACACTAGAAACTTACAAACTAAAAATACATTTAACAAAACAATAATAACCTAATAACAAATCCATACACTTTAAAGAAAAAAAAAACCGGGCAAGTGCGAGTCAGACTCGCGCACTGAGGGTTCCGTGCAAACTACAATTCCCAACAAATTTACTGTTTTCAGATTTTTTCCTATACCTGTGCTATAAGACCTTGCTTTGTGCCTTTCAGGATTCTGAGTCAACGGGAAGTACCCTATGAATTTTGATTTTTGAGAGGATCAAAATATACGTTTTTTTGCGACATAAACGGTCGTTTCTTTTTTATTCGTTAACTTAGAAGTTTGATTTGTTCACAGCTTGAAGGGACCGCAGACCTGAGTATAGGTATGGTTTTAATTTCAACTCAATACCTCCACGCGTTCTCGAGATAAAGGGTGTTGACAGACAGACGGATGGACAACAAAGTGATCCTATAAGGGTTCCATTTTTAGGGTTCCGTAGCCAAATGGCAAAAACGGAACCTTTATAGATTCGTCATGTCTGTCTGTCTGTCTGTCTGTCTGTCCGTCCGTATGTCACAGCCACTTTTTCCGAAACTATAAGAGCTATGCTGTTGAAACTTAGTAAGTAGATGTATTTTGTAAACCGCATTAAGATTTTCATACAAAAATAGAAAAAAAGCAATAAATTTTGGGGGTCCCCATACTTAGAACTGAAACTCAAAAATTTTTTTTTCGTCAGTCCCATACGTGTGGGGTATCTATGAATAGGTCTTCAAAAATGGTATTGAGGTTTCTAATATCATTTTTTTCTAACTTGAATAGTTTACGCGAGAGACACTTCCAAAGTGGTAAAATGTGTCCCCCCCCTTGTAACTTCTAAAATAAGAGAATGATAAAACTAAAAAAAATATATGATGTACATTACCATGCAAACTACCAACGAAAATGGGTTTGAACGAGATCTAGTAAATAGTTATTTCTTAATACGTCATAAATCTAAAAAAATACAATATTATTAAAACATCGATCAAAGTTACAACGAACTACAAGAACTTTTATATTATATTACTTGCTGCTATGGAACCTTCCATGGGCGAGTCCGACTCGCACTTGGCCGGTTTTTTTTTCTTTTGAGGTACGGAACCCTAAAAACTAACATAATATAGAAATAAAAAAAACATACTTAGATCCGGACATAGGCCTCCCCCAAGCGTCACCACAACGACCGATCCTGTGCGTCTCACGTCCACCGCATTCCCGCGACACTCACCAGGGGCCCAAGTCTACTATTTTTATAAATTCGTCATTCCAACACAATCCCATTGTCATTTTTGCTAAAAGTTCGTAATCTGCTAATTCATAATGGCCGATCATTGATCGGTCAATGGTCTCATAATAGAGTTGTGGTAGAATGACAATATCGAGCTTAACGTGTAAGTGTTTTCGGCCAAACTCGATCTTAGGATAAATTAGTTTAGGGCACCCCGGCACGGATAGGTTAGGTTAGAAGACTAAGGCGGGAGCGGAGCGTAGCGGTGCTCCTGCCTCAGCCTTGGTGGTTTTTTTTTTTTTATAACCACACAGAAATAGAAGGCCGTGTAAGGACGCCGGGATTCTGATCCCAATTTCCGGCCACCGTCGGCGCGGGCTTGCGGACAGTGAGCAATGGGTAGCTCGCTGTCCGGCTGTCCGGTAACTGTCCGGACCAAGCCCAAGTCGTCGACGGCGCGCACTTTTCCCGCGCGCCTCAAGGAGTTGTAAGCAACAGCAGGGACCCAGCTGGGTCGAAGCCTACTGGGGCCAGGATTAGTTTCGAAAGACAGCTCGAGCCCCGGTATGAAGGCTAGAAGGAACGGGGTGGGTCTTTTAGTCAGTAAGAGTCTGACACTATCTTCCGCTCCGCCCGAGAGCGGGGGTTGTCATTGGATGATTTTTACCACCACAAAAAAAAAGGTCGTGTAAGGAGAACTGGTTTGCCCTAGGAGAAACTATAGTTCATACTAAAATTGGGATTGGCAGGTAACATAAACAATAAACATACCGGAAGTTTTGCTAACATTAATTGAAAAGCTACATTTTCTATCTCCGAAGTGTTTCAACAGATCTTTACCAAAGAACGGGATCTTTGGTAAGTTCTCCTCCAAATAAAAAGTACCTATAATTAAGCGTATAGTCCCTTGAACTATCTGACCGAAATTATGTGAACGCAACGCTCGCACTCGCCTAGGCGGCAGTACGCAAATCTGTGCATTTATTTGCGGCCAGCAGCGCCCGGAAAGCGCTTTATATCCATTTTCTCTGCGAGATATTGATTGATTTACATATGCAATGTTCACTTTGAAGAATATTTAACCACCAATTTTTATGTGTAAAAATGTTTATAAAGGTCCAAGCCGTTTCGAAGGAGTAGGGAAAAGTTGCGAAATTGCAAAATTTTTTTTTTGACAAAAGTATTAGTTGCACGAAAAAATCAAATGTTGATATTATTGTTCATGAATCTATAATAAACATATATTTTTTTCAAACCTATTGACCTAGCCGTTACGGAGGAGTAGGCCTCAGAAAATCACTGTTTTATGGCACTTTTCGGGCGCTTGGCCCTTAAGATGAATTTACAATTAGCGAAGATAGATCGCAAAAAACATTCGGTCGATTTAAGAACGCTTCCTTTTTTCAGTTGGTTAAAAATACCTGTTTCGTAGCGATGTGACGTCAGCTGATTTCGTTGGACTTAACCTTGACTGAAAACATAGTAGTTCCTATATTTAAATCAGCTGATGTTTTTCATAGTATCAATTTAGCTAAATGACTTTATTCACTGAGTTCATAGAGCAATTGATTGACGAAAGTAATTGCGCCAAAACTGGCTCTTTAATGATGATGGACCCCCGTCATCGTCGTCATTGATGGTTATTTTAGTGTTGGGTTATGTTATAATAACACTGTGGTAGTCCCAAACATTTAATTAATTTATTTATTTAGTTTGCAATGTACTTGTACAATATTACAGACTATAACCAATGTGTTGTACAATAGAAACTAATAAGGGTGCTGGTGTCACCACATTGTTTTATATTCAATTTAAACTGTATGTACTACTATGTATTTAATGTAAAATGTAAATCATGACGCAAATAAATTATTATAATTAATAAATGAAAGAAAATACATACATATACATTACTACAAAATCATAATGTAACTATTTTTTTTTTCCTTTATATTCGTACGAGGGGGGAGGGGTCGGCCTATTCTTATTTTTTCTTATTTAGGGGTGGGAGCCCCCTCCCAAAGACTAGTAAAAATCGCCTTTCGTAATAATTGAATAGCCCTTTACATATATAATACTCGCACTTCATTTGCCAACATCAAAGAAGCCCAAAGTTGTGTATTTTTTTGGTGAGAAGTCATCTAATAATTTCTCCCGCCCTAGGGTGGGCGTGTCAGACGTTTTTCTAAAACATCTGTGTCCATCAATTGCCCTTTGTGTTCTTTCTAAGATTCGAGGAGCAACCTTTTCAGAAATTCCCCGTGGCTCTGCGGACATCGGCTATTTTAGGCCCTTACGGTTTTCAAAGTTATGTTTAAATAGAGTATGTTGTCATTCGTTTAGGTACATTAATTATCAGACAATTTGTTCCCGATGTATTTATGGGGGGAAGCACTGTTAAAAAAAAAAAACAGAATCTTAATTAAAAAATATAAAATATTTAATTTCGGAATTCGATGTCAAAAAACGAGGAAACAAAATTCAAAACGTTGTGTTTTTTTGTAAAAAGAAAGGGTGCCATGTTAAATGCTATTTTTGAACTGTTGCACTGAAATAAAATAGCTGAAATAATGTTTTTATTAAGAAGCCCGTGTTGACTACTAGTTCACCTGATGTTAAGCGACGATGTGGTGGACGATGGAGCTGGCATCTTGAGGAAATGGCTCGTTGAGAGTGCAAAAAATAACTTGGCAGTCGAAACCATTGGTTTTTTACTGTGACTTGATTGTGTCTTATACAATTCTCTATACATTTAAAAATGAGTCCCTATTTCCCTTGGTCACGTCATCACGTGTGAAAGACTGGACCAATTTTGCTAATTGTTTTTTTTTTGTGTTTGTTATAGTCAGGAGAAGGTTCGTACGGAAAGAAAAATCAGGAAAATAGTGCAGTAAATTAGAAAATTACGGAAACCTAGGACTATTTAACTTTTGAACATTTGATAGTTCATTGCTAAGAAAGGACAACGTCACGTCAGCTAGTTGCAATTTTGAATTCGCTACATTTTTTATCAGAACCTAATTTAGTTGTATATCGTGACTGCCTTCACCTTCAAATGCCACACACTTCAGTTACTTTCATATTGTCAAGAGCGAAAGCGAATGTTTAGTTCATGAAAGAGCAGTGAACAGGCAGACTGGCAGTCACGTCCCGGCCTCAAACGGCGCAGCTCTCATATCAAGAAACAGAAAATAATCGCTATCTAATTAGGCGCGTCACTAATTTGTTACCTCGCGTTTATGGGTCTGATGCTAACTGCCAAACTAATCGGCTAGCGAGCGAGGTGCGTCCGTGAACAGCTCGATGGCGACGCACCAGTAGTAGGCGCGGTGTAACATCTGTCTATATCACACGGGCCACGGCAACTGATAACATGTTTTAGTCGGTTCAGGTTGCTCGGCGCGGCTGCCGACACCACAGCTCCGCCATGGCCGACGGACAAAAACCCCGCGAACTATTCCCGGTCAAATTCAACGGGGACCTTTATGATTTGAACAAATTCATGAAGGACCACCCCGGCGGTGTGAACACGCTGAGAAATTATAAAGGCAAGTCTGTACTGCATGCGATGCAGAAGTTCGGACACAGCAGCAGTGCGTACCACATGATGAACGATTTGAAAGTGGACTGTGATGAGTTGAAGGACGTGAACCTGACCGGTGAAGTGAGTGCGAACGGGAGGATCATCACCAGTGAGGAGCAGACAAGGAATGTGGAGGAGATCAAGTTTCTGGAAGAGCTTGAGGTTTGTTTACGTTTTTTTCTTTATTCAACTCAGTAGTATCTAAATCAATCTATGGTCCGTGAAAGGACAATAATAACGATGATGTTAATTGAATTTTCTATCCTGAAATCTTTTCATGCGTTATCTATGACAATCCTCGTCACTTTTGATTAAAAAAAAAATATGTTAGTTGCAAAATTTTAATTTTTATAATTTGTATTTTTTTTTTGCAAAATTAACTCTGCTTCTCTTCGTGGTTATCATCAAAGTACTAATAATAAAATTCGTACGTTTGTTATAATTTTTTTTTTTCGGGCTAGTTGGCGCAGTGGTCAAGTGATTGACTGTTGAGCTGCGTGTCGCGGGTTCGATTCTACCACGGAACAAATATTTGTATGGAATACATTTAGATAGTTCCGTGTCTGGGTGTCTTGTGTAATTATGTGAGTTTAATTTTTGTGAATGAACCCACGATACAGGAGTTTCAGGGGTCAGAGAACTCTTAGTGTTGGGCAACATTAAAAAAAACCCTAGCCCCTCAGCTAAGCTGTGTTACAGCTTCGGGGTCAGTGCATTCCCTTTACAGTGACTTACATATTTCGAACTTTTTAGGCGTTTTTTTGCAGTCGGGTTTTTTGACTGTCAACTATTTTATTTCTTACTTTTGTGTGAGTAGTTAATACTTTTAAAATTAGCCCTATAATTTGATACCCTATGACTATGTAACGAAAAAAAAAAAACTTGAAAACACAGGTAGCGCCAAAACCGACATATTTTTAGGGTACCGTACGCAAGGTGTAAAAACGGGACCCTATTACTAAGACTTCGCTGTCAATCCGTCCGTCTGTTCGTCTGTCTGTCACCAGGCAGTATCTCAAGAACCGCGATAGCTAGACAGTTGAAATTTTCACAAATTATGCTGGTATTTCTGTTGCCGCTATAACAACAAAATATACTAAAAACAAAATAAAATAAATATTTAAGGGGGGCTCCCATACAACAAATGTGATTTTTTTTTGAGAATTTTCCTAACGGGTATATAGACCCTTCGTGTGCGAGTCCAACTCGCACTTGGCTAGTTGTTTTTTAAGTTTTGATGTACCTAGTGTCACTCTCACAATCACAAGATTATAACTAAGAGTATACTAACGACACCTCTCAAGCTAAAATACAACAAGCTGTTTAGATCTTGCCAAAGAAATATACATACATACATAATTATGTTTCTATGTTTGTAAGAGATGCGCGAGGACCCAATTTGTAAATGGTCCGGATTGCTCTCTTTTGCAAGATGAAAATTGATTCTACATCAGCTGTATATAGAATAGAATAGGATGGAACAGGATAGGATAGGATAGAATAAACTTTATTGTACACCAAAAATTAACATAGCTTTACATAAACTTAAATCTATGGGTCCAATGGCGGTCTTATAGCTAACAGCGATATATACCAGACAACCAAAATGCCATAAGACATATTACTGTGGAAATAGGCCTATTAAACTAATCTAGCTGTGGCATCTGTCAATTGCCTTATTTAAGCTGTGCCCGCGACTTCGTTCGCGTGGACTACAGGATTTTGAATTTATTTTTTCTAAAATAAAAGTAGCCTATGTAACTCCTTATTACATCAGCTACCTGCCAGAAAAAGTCCCGTCAAAATCGGTCCAGCCATTTCAGAGATTAGCCCGGACAAACAGACAGACAAAAATTGTAAAAAATGTTATTTGGTGTATTTACTGACATATATATTATATTCATATGCATGTAGTAAAAAGCAGTTATTTCAATATTACAAACAGACAAACCAATGATATTTATATGTATAGATATACATACATACAGTCGAAAAACACAATCCTCTTTTTGGCGCAGTCGGGTATAAATAATTAAAACTAATGCACGTATCAGGGTTTATGGCCCGTTTACTAAAATAAAAATGGCCAAAACTAATAACTTACCATAAAGCTGTCTATTAGTGGTTGAATTATGAATAAGCGATATAGAAAGAGATCATGAGATGGCAGAAAGAATGGTGTCAAGGTGACGATAATACTATTCTTTAAATAATTTCAATGAGAAATTATAAGGCGGAAATATTATCGTTTATTTTTGGCACAACTCACAAGTGTTTTAGTAAATATACGAGTAGTATCACACAATACATTGTATGATTTTTATATCTACACTTCTACATCTACATTAATCCTAACTAATATTATAAATGTGAAAGTGTGGATGTTTGGATGTTTGTTACTTAATCACGCAAAAACGGCAGAACGGATTTGGATGAAATTTGGCATGCATATAGCCTTTGACATGGAAAAGAACATAGGCTACCTTTTATCCCGATTTCTTAAGTACCTAATGCCACGCGGGTGAAGCCGCGGGCAAAAGCTAGTAATATAATAAAGAGGTAGAGTTTGTTTTTTTGTTTGTAATCTTTAGTAATCTCTGGAAGTACTGGTCCGATTGCTAAAATTTTTTCACCGATTGAAAGCTGCTTTATTTCTGAGTGAGGCTATATTTTATGTACGCGGGCGAAGCCGCTGGCAAAAGCTAGTTTAATGTAATAGTGAAGAGGTAAAGTTTGTTTTTTTTTGTTTGTAGGAGGTAATCTCTGGAAGTACTGGTCCGATTGCTAAAATTCTTTCACCAATAAAAAGCTGTTTTATTTCTGAGTGACATAGGCTATATTTTATGTAACGGGCGAAGCTGCAGGCAAAAGCTAATTTTTTTATAAAGTAACTAGATTCTGTCAGCGGCTTTGCCTGCACGACATCTTCTATACAACATTATTTTAAGTATATGCGAAACAAGAAACACCCGTCTAGTATTTTTATGTAAAGAACGTATAAACAAAAAACTTTTTACGAAAAAAAAATATAACCGACTTCAATGTTAAAAAAACGCTGAAATATACAAAAGTTATTAAGCTTATATATATTACATAGTCACCGGGCCATCCAGGCGTGTGGGGGATTGTTTTTTATTTGAACCCAGCTGATGGCAGCTGTTTGATGGCGCCTACTACCCGCTATGATCTGCCGTGACCTGTGTTATACTTAGTGTCGGTGGTGTCCAAATTGTGACCTTTTTAAATTATTTTTGGGATAAAATATAACATGGTGTAAAACTTACTGGAATCGATTCAGTTACTGATTCTGAATAAACTATATTCAGGTTTCGCATATACTTACTAAAAATAATGTTGTATAGGTATATATTTTATCCTCATCATCATCATTTCAGCCGAAGGACGTTCGCTGTTGGACACCCCAAGTGTCGCCACAACAAACGGTCCTGCGCGTCTCGCATCCATCACATTCCCGCGACACTCACCTCAGACTGGCCTGTTGGTCTAGTGGTTAGTGGCCCTGACTTCTATGCCGGAGGTCGTGGGTTCGATCCCCACCCAGGACAAATGTTTATGTGATGAGCATGATCATTTGTTCTGTGTCTGGGTGTAATTTATCTATAATATGTATTTATTTAGAAATATATAAGTATGTTTATCAGTTGTCTAGTACCCATAACACAAGCTCTGCTTAGCTTGGGACTAGACGGCGTTGTGTGATAGTTGTGGAATATTATTATTATTATATTATTATTATTATTACTCACCAGGGACCCAAGTCTACCATTTTTATAAATTCGTCATTCCAACACGATCCCATTGTCATTTTTGCAAAAAGTTCGTAATCAGCTAATTCATAATGATCGATCATTGATCGACCAATGGTCTCGTAATAGAGTTGCAGTAGAATGACAATATCGTGCTTATAGGCCCAAGCGCCCGAAAAGTGCCATAAAACAGTGACTTTCTGAAGCCTACTCCTCGGTAACGGCCAGGTTAGGTTAGTAATAGGTTTGAAAAAAATATATGTTTATTATAGATTCATGAACAACATTATCAACATTTGATTTTTTCGTGCTATTAATATCTACTTTTGTCTAAAAAAATATTTAGCAAATTCGCAACTTTTTGCTACTTTTCCCTACTCTTTCAAAACGGCTTGGATCTTTAGAAACATTTATACACCTAAAAAATGGTGGTTAAATATTATTCAAAGTGAACATAGCATATTATGTAAATCAATTAGTATTTCGCAAAGAAAATGGATTTAAAGGTCAGCCGCGCGCTTTCCGGGCGCTGCTGGCCGCAAATAAATGCACAGATATGCGTACTGCCGCCTAGGCGGGTGCGAGAGTTGCGTCCACATAATTTCGGCCAGATGGTTCAAGGGACTATAAACCTTAAAAGCAATAACTGCAAAATTACGTTTTAATGGTAGGTTACTGATCGAAGGAACTGTTAAAATTTTGGCAGATTGCCGTATACGACAAACATTCATTTGTCAATGTGCATGAGATTACCATTATATGCCACTCTATTAAAGGAATGGAGTGTCAGTGGTTGACCACTGGAAAGTCATAGTGACGCCATTATATTAGTAGATTACCAAACTTGTCAAAATCTATAATTTTGTGATCAATGATAGACCATTCTAACACTATTGTAATAGCAGACTTAAGGCCCTGATCGAAGAAACTGTCAAAATTTTGGCAGATTGCCGCTTAAGACAAACATTCATTTGTCAATGTGTACGAAATTACCATTATAAGCCACTTCCTTTAATGGAGTGTCAGTGGTTGACCATTGGAAAGTCGTCTAATGACGCCATTGTAATTAGCAGATTACCAAACTTGTCAAAATCTATAATTTTGACCCCTGAGTTTGTTTCGGTGTTTCTTCTCAGGGTAGTCAGCTAGGAAACACCTGCCTCATCTAGCTTAAACAGACGAAAAAAAAATTTGTCGTGTAAAAGTGTGTTTTAAACCTATTTGCAAAATAAATATCATTTATCATTTGTAATCAATGATAGACCATTCTGACACTATTGTAATAGTAGACTTGAGGCCCAGGTCATCGGTCCACCTTGAGGGAGACCTTCTAATACTGCGTTTTCTTAAAACTAGAAAAAAATATATGTCGAGGATAGATCTTACAATTGATCACTTTTTTTTTGGTGGGATAAATCATCCAAATGACATCCGTCGCCCTTGGACGGAGCGGGAGATAGTGTCAGACTCTTACTGACTGAAAAATCCACCCTGTTTCTTCTTGCCTTTCATACCGGGGCTGAGCTACCTTTCGGAGCTAACCCTGGCTCCAGTAGGCTTCGACCCAGCTGGGGCTCTGCTGTTGCTGACAACTCTTTGAGGCGCGCGGGAACAGTGCGCGCTGTTGATGACTTGGGCTCGGTTCGGACAGTTACCGGACGGTCGGACAGCGAGCTACCCATTGCTTGCCGTCCGCAAGCCTGCGCCTACGGTGGCCGGAAATCGGGATCAGAATCCCGGCGGCGGCTGGGGCGCTGTAAGCACCGCTGTTGTCTGATGCGGTCAGCCTCCTCCTTCGCTAGCATTACTGCTTCGCAGAAGAAGGCGACCGCCTGCCGCTCCTTCTCGCTCCGGACCATGGCCTGTACCATGGCTCGCCGCGAGAGATCGCCGCCAATCGCCCCCACGAGGGCACGACGATACTCTGCCCAAGCGGGGCACACCTCCACTTTGTGCTCCACGGTGTCCTCCGGGCGTTCCGCACAGTGGCGACACCCGGGCGTCACTACCGCACGAATCCGGTGCAGGAACCTCCCGAACTTACCATGTCCTGTGAGAACCTGCGTCATGCGGAAGGTGAGGACGCCGTGAGGTCTTTCCAGCCATGCCTCAAAGAGGGGTCTTACCCCAGAATTAATCACTTCATGATATGGGGGACTAAAACTGACCAGATCGGTTAAACGTTAATGGGCCGGCGACGGATGAATTTCCATACAAACGTAATACCACGCTCATTTACAGTTGGAGCATATTTCCAACATGTTGTGATGATATTCGGTTATAGACAATATTTATCTAGGTTCCTACGTCTTTCTTTTTTTAAAAAACAAAAAGAAATTTAAGCGAATTGTATTTCGCACTTTTTTACAGCGTAAATGGCAAAACATGCCATTTGGCTTTTCCTGTATCAAAAATAACAATATTTCTAATATTCTCGACGTAGGAACCTAGATAAATATTGTCTCCAACTGCAAATGAGCGTGGTATTACGTTTGTATGGAAATTCATCCGTCGCCGGCCCCTTAACATTTGATAACATGTCCATCCTCGTCTGTCCTTACCATTGATGTAGGATTTCTATGATAATAAAAGATCTAAACAAAGTAGGCCAAACGAGAATTGACATAAATCTCTTCGTCTTTTAAGACAACGACGAGCAATAGGTGGCTCACGTCCGGTCGTCCGCTGAAGACCAAGCCTTGGTTAATGGCGTATTGTGTTTTTCGTGCGCTTCAAAGAGTCGTCAGCAAATTGACGGGGTCAAATAGGGCCGATGCCTGTTAGTGCTGAGCATTGTACGAAGCTGGTACCGTTGCCCTCGCGAAAAGGGCAACTGTGGGATCATCATCATCATCCTTTTAAATGTTCCCACTGCTGGGAATCAGGCCTCCTCTCTAGGAGAGGGAATAGGCCGTAATCCACCACGGGGGCCCAGTGCGTTTTGGTGAATGTCATATGTCTTCGAATTTTTGGTTCTAGGACATGCCGGTTACCTCACGATGTTTTCCTTCACCGTTTTGAGAGCTGTGGTGATGAAATAAATTACACAAAGTAATGCGTCTGGCTGGGTTCGAACCCGTGACCTACAATCGTAAGTCGGGGCTATTACCACTCGGCTACCACTGCTCTCTGGGGATCACTGTGGATTTTAATTTTAAAAGTCTGACAGTAAGAGCTGTAGAAGTAATTTGACGTAAAAAACTGATAATTTACAATTTTTACAATGTTACCAATACCAAGTAATGTGCCCAAACGGTTATCAGATGCGTTATCGCGTTATAGCTTCGTATAACTAGGTTCCTTATCAGACTAAATGTTATCGATCTATCACAAAATGTACCCCAATTTACCGGCCCGATAACGAGGCGTTCGGTTAAATTAATTACCTACAAACTTTTATTTTGTTTATAATGCTGCCTTCGTAATAGAAAACACAGTATCTTAACTTAATGTGTTCTCACTTTTTTTATTATCGTAAAAACGAGACTCAATTTAAGACGAAAGCTGTGTTCGTCGTTTGAAGTTTTCGCAGGAAAAACAAGGATGGTGGTTTCCGAATTGAGAAATTTAAAATGACAAATGTTATAGTTTGTTATTAATAGTTACAATAAAAATTAGAGGCCAGCGGCTTCCGTGTTATAGTAGTTAGGTTCATTTTTGCTTGCACTCGAAACGAAAGCTTCAAAGGGTTTGGTTTGGCGACGTGGCGCAGAATTCAAGTGATTTTTGAAGTGAAAACTTCTTTAGCGGCGTTGAGCACTTTTTCTGTAATGGGTATAAAATCTTAAACTCGCGTCAGGACACGTGACCTGATCGAAAAAGCGTAAGACGGATGGAGAGTAGACAGCTATCCCTTATCGCGCGTTGTGAAAGGGGGCTAGACGGAAAAAATTCTCACGAAAAATTGTACCGACACTTTTACTGTCAAAATATAAATCCAAGATGGCGGCTGCAAGAAATTATCAACTTTTTCGTCATGGGTGTCGTTTTCATGGTTTTCGAGGGTGTTGAAACCGATGGTACTGTCAAAATATAAATCCAAGATGGCGGCTGCAAGAAATTATCAAATTTTTCGTCATGGGTGTCGTTTTCATGGTTTTCGAGGGTGTTGAAACCGATAGTACTGTCAAAATGTAAATCCAAGATGGCGGCTGCAAGAAATTATCAAATTTTCCGTCATGGGTGTCGTTTTCATGGTTTTCGAGGGCGTGGAAACCGATGGTACTGTCAAAATGTAAATCCAAGATGGCGGCTGCAAGAAATTATCAACTTTTTCATCATGGGTGTCGTTTTCATGGTTTTCGAGGGTGTTGAAACCGATGGTACTGTCAATATATAAATCCAAGATGGCGGCTGCAAGAAATTATCAACTTTTTCGTCATGGGTGTCTTTTTCATGGTTTTCGAGGGTGTTGAAACCGATGGTACTGTCAAAATGTAAATCCAAGATGGCGGCTGCAAGAAATTATCAACTTTTTCGTCATGGGTGTCGTTTTCATGGTTTTCGAGGGTGTTGAAACCGATGGTACTGTCAAAATATAAATCCAAGATGGCGGCTGCTAGAAATTATCAACTTTTTCGTCATGGGTGTCGTTTTCATGGTTTTCGAGGGCGTTGAAACCGATGGTACTGTCAAAATATAAATCCAAGATGGCGGCTGCAAGAAATTATCAAATTTTTCGTCATGGGTGTCGTTTTCGTGGTTTTCGAGGGTGTTGAAACCGATAATACTGTTAAAATGTAAATCCAAGATGGCGGCTGCAAGAAATTATTAATTTTTTCGCCATGGGTGTCGTTTTCGTGGTTTTCGAGGGTGTTGAAACCGATGGTACTGTCAAAATATAAATCCAAGATGGTGGCTGCAAGAAATTATCAAAATTTCCGTCATGGGTGTCGTTTTCATGGTTTTCGAGGGCGTGGAAACCGATGGTACTGTCAAAATGTAAATCCAAGATGGCGGCTGCAAGAAATTATCAAATTTTTCGTCATGGGTGTCGTTTTCGTGGTTTTCGAGGGCGTGGAAACCGATGGTACTGTCAAAATGTAAATCCAAGATGGCGGCTGCAAGAAATTATCAAATTTTTCGTCATGGGTGTCGTTTTCGTGGTTTTCGAGGGCGTGGAAACCGATGGTACTGTCAAAATGTAAATCCAAGATGGCGGCTGCAAGAAATTATCAACTTTTTCCTCATGGGTGTCGTTTTCGTGGTTTTCGAGGGTGTTGAAACCGATAGTACTGTCAAAATTTAAATCTAAGATGGTGGCTGCAATAAATTATCAACGTTTTCGATATGGGTGTCTTTTTCATAGTTTTCGAGGTTGTTGAAGCCGATAGTGCTGTCAAAATGTAAATCTAAGATGGCGGATGTCAGAAATTATCAACTTTTTCGTCATGAGTGTCGTTTTCATGGTTTCGAAGATGTTGAAATAGTGCTGTCAAAATGTACATAAAATAGGATAGTATTTTTTAGTTATATTGTATTGGCTAGACGGAAAAAATTCTCACGAAAAGTTGTAACGACACTTTTTCTATAGTAAGCTATTGTAAGCCGTGCGGCGTGCGCATGTTTCTCTGTCTTTCTCTCTTTCTCTCTCTTATAGAAAGCAAGCCAGAACGGAACTTCGTTCCATCCGGGTGTTCCTTGACACCTCAGTAGTTTTTCGGAGAGATAAACTTTTTAATATAAAATAATTGTAATAGTTTTAAAGTGTTAAATTTTTAATGTAATATAAATTGTCATGTTTGTGTACGATAGCGCAATAAATGAATATTGTATTCTACCACATAAATGATAGTACTTTTATACTGATAAAGCAATTGGTGCAAAATTATTCCCTAACCATTCCAAAATATCAAACATGCTCAACGTTAATAATCAAGTTTTCACTTCTGCCGGCACTCCCGGAGTGCAACCCGTCTTTTTTTTTTTAAGTGATCTGGCAGAAATGACTGCGATGGTACGTCTCTCCATACGAACTTTGTACCCCTGTTTCATCCTCTTTTCTTATTGTATGTACCTATTTGTCATCGGAAAATTGCAACTGCCGTAAAATTGTAAAATATCGCGAGAAATTGTAAACTAATGAGTTTAGATATGATTTATTGTATGCAAAACGTTTTTTATTTTCTTCCTATTAGATCGATAAATTATAATCTAACAAAGATTTATTAAAAACAGTGACATATGAATCATAAAAAAAACTGCGCAAAATTCCAACGTTCTTGATCCAAGGGTTTGGGTCTTGGCACGCCATAATTGTGGCGGTAAGCCCCTTGCGTATTTGGACTCTCAAGGGAATTAAAATTCATAGGGTAGGTACTTCCCGTTGACCTAGAATCCTGAAATTTGGCATGAAGTAAGGTCTCATAGCACAAGTATAGGAAAAAATCTGAAAATTGTTTTGTAGTTATGCTTATGTCACAACATAGGAAAGACTGTACGGAACCCTCAGTGTGCGAGTCCGACCCGCACTTGCCCGATTTTTTTACCTACTAAAAAGGCCTGAAATAATGTATGGGTTGCAATGAAATTTTAACTTGACTCTGTATGGCATACAGTTGGTTGTTTCAATATTTTGCATGATTGATGAATTTGATGATTTTCCAAAAAAAAGTACTTAAGTACTTAACGGTCGGATGATAGCTTACTGCCATAAGGAAAAGCCTAATTACATTTTGAATTACCCATTTGACATAGACAACAAAACTCATGGCCGTCAATATAAAAACCATAACGTTTTAGATTACCTGACCGAATCAAGGTCATCCTTCCTAAAAGCAACATCTACGTATAGTATGCAAATAAATAAAAGTGCACATACCTACTAGCTAATATAATTGAAGTGTCTGTACGGGTAGGGTTGTCAACTTTATATTAAGAGTAAATAGAGTATAGGTATTTTGTTTTAGAAGGAGAAACGAAATATAAATATTTCAATTCCCGAATCGAATCTGGAAGATTTTTCCGAATTGGAAATACCTAAGGTTTTTTTTATGACTTAACTTTTTGATTTGATTTCTTGATTCACATTTTTTTCTTATACTTAAATTGTGCTGTGAGACCTTGCTTCATGCTTCCAAGTTTCAGGATTCTAGGGTAACGGGAAGTATCCTGATTTTCTAAATGTGTCAAAATATACGCCTGAACAGAGCACAAACGGCCATATATCTTTAGATTGCGTTAATTAAGAAGTTTTTTTTTACTATTGCTTGGTGTAGCCGACTTGAGTATTTAATATCAATTTCAGTTTAATACCTTCATGCATTCCTGAGAAAAACTCTTGACATAGGTCAACAAAGTGATCCTATCTCACCCTGTTCCTCCAAAAAACAAGAAAAAATATTATGCCTGTGTGTGCGCTGTACGTTCTATAGTGAAGTGCTTCTGATGTCTTATAAGTGCCCGTGTAGGCCTATGTGAAATAAAAACATTTTGAACTTTGTTTTTTTTAAATGTTTGAATCTAGGTACTGGTGAAATATTATTAAAATTGGTCCAGTAATTTTTGAGTATATCTGTTTCATACAAAACTACAAACACAAAAAATTCAAATCTTTCTTCTTTATAATATGTATAGATTGGCAAAATAACGTTGGTATAATAATCTAGGTATATTAGAGGTTGGCAACCCTATAAGTGAGTGACATATTATCGTAAAATAGGTAATCTTTGAAATCTAGATACGACAGAGTGATACAGTGTTTAATTGTGACTAATTACAAGAATTGTAGCTCAAGGCTGTGTCTGAGCCAGACACATCTACAATTTCATCAATCCGACGCATACTAAATGTGTCCGATTGGCGAGATTGTACATGTGCGTTCGATTCCTACCTGTTGAAATATTGAAATGTTGGGCAGTGAATTCTTCAAAAATTTGTCGGTAAAATTAAAGGAAGAATGAGAAAAAGATTCTCGTTCTTCTTTTAAGAGGCTGCTTTTCTACTCGCCTATTGTGAACATCGAGCATGGTTATAAAGCTTGTTGCTTCATCTAACGCAATCCAACGTGATGTTTGACGAAAAGGCAACGTGAAAAAAGAGTGATAATACCTGAACACTCTGTTGGCATTCAGTAATTCCGTGATTTACTCGAAAATTTTACAATACTTGTTCCAGGAAATACGTGTTTTTAACACGCTTATATTAGCTTCACCTGTATGTTTGTAACCAACGCCTTTGAGCTCGATTTTGGCCAACTTTGGGCGATCAGATTTTCTTCAAACTTTGCACACCCATCAAAGACTGATGACAATACAATACTTAATCCGTTTATTTTTTAGTGAAAAATAAAAATATAGTTAAAAAAAAAAAAAAAAAAAACACGCTTTCATAGCATATCAAACTAAAAAGTATAAAATAATTTTCGATATAGGTAGAAAATAATAATAATGAACGAAAAATATTAATATCACTGTGAAAAAAGCGTGGGGTGCTCGATTTACGAAAAATATGGCACAAAGCGCCCCACGCTTTTTTCACAATGACATTAATATTTTTCGTTCATTTTTTTTAGGGTTCCGTAGTCAATTAGGAACCCTTATAGCTTCGCCATGTCTGTCTGTCCGTCCTCGCTTAATCTCTGTGACCGTTAGCACTAGAAAGCTGAAATTTGGTACCAATATGTATATCAATCACGCCGACAAAGTGGTAAAATAAAAATTGGAAAAAAATGTTTTATTAGGGTAGCCCCCTTACATGTAAAGTGGGAAGTGATTTTTTTTTTAATTTCAACCCTAACGTGTGATATATTGTTGGATAGGTATTTAAAAATAAATAGGGGTTTACTAAAATCATTTTATGATAATGTGAATAATTTCGGAAATAATCGCTCCAAAAGTAAAAAACAATGTGTCCCCGCCCCTCTAACTTTTGAACCATAAGTTTAGAAAATATGAAAAAAATCTGAAAAGTAGAACTTTATAAGGACTTTCTAGGAAAATCATTTTGAACTTGATGGAAAGAACAGTTTTTGTACAAAAAAGAAAAAAAGGTTCTACAAAATAATTTCTGGACTAAGTTTGTAGTATAATCGTATAAGCAAGCATTTTTTTAAACTCATAAGTAGGTACACTTATTGTGACGGACGGGAAGGTACGGAACCCTACACTGAGCGTGGCCCGACACGCTCTTGGCCGGTTTTTAACTATATTTTTATTTTAAACCGAATAAAGTGAAAATGTATGTCGAGATGCATCCCCCTAAGGCCCGTTCATGACCTTGCCGCGTGTGAGCGGCAGAAAAGCGCGGGGCGGCGAGCGGTAAGATCAAAAGCACAAAATAGATAGCTATATACTGTATATACTTCACTTTTTATACCTACGCTCGGTGGACGCACACTAACGAGCGTTTGAGCCACAACTGTGACGAGTGGGCCGAGCCCGAGACGCTCCGAGATACCGTGTCCGTGAGCGGTTTTATGTGTGCGTTGCTTGAGCGCGCTTTGTATGTAGATTGACTTCTGTGCCTATCTATTTTGTGTCAAAAGTATGAAAATGTTTGAAGCACGCCACGAGACGCCGCCGCCGCTCATAGCGCCGCGCACCCTTTTACGCGCTTACTAATGCCGCACCGCTCGCCACTATGCATGTTTCCCATAACACACATTTCTTCTATAACTATTTCTCCTATTACTTACTTTTCTATTGTTTAATGAAGTGTTTATAACAGGATTTTCGAAAGACCGGAGGTTTTTCACTCGTAGGTACGCAGCGCACAAAGCGTTTTGGGCACGCTTTGGTTGATATTGAATCAATATCAACCAAAATTCTATATCTATATCATTCCTTAGCTGTATATATATTGATACAGCTAAGGAATGATAGAATTGCAACGGAGGTTTTTAATTCAGGAGTGAATAAGTTACTTCTAAGCAAGCATATTATTGTATCGTCAATCTTTACATCAGAACTTATCATCAGTTGAGATAGTGATTAAACGTGAGCATATCAATGATAATAAAAAAAATTAATCATACATTATTAATAATATTTTTTATTATTTTAACTAGCCTAACGAGCTGTGGGCGCGTAAAACGCTGGATTGGTGCCCAGACACAGCATCGCGGGGCCGAGGCAGACCACGAAGGAGATGGCGGGACGACCTGGATGGCTTCCTTTAGAACTGGAATGAGAAAGTGAGGAACCGTGATCGTTGGAAGGAGTGGAGGGAGGCCTTTGCCCAGCCGTGGGACAGTGTGGGCTATTAAAAAATATATATATCTAGCCTATACTGTCCCACTGCTGGGCAAAGACCTCCCTCTATTTCTTCCATTGTTCCCGGCTCTGCGCCACTTCTTGCCAATTCCTAAGGTATCCCGCCATCTCCTTCTGGGTCTGCCGCAGACATGTCCATCGACTGTCAGGAATTAAGAGAAGATATAAAAATGAACCCCTGTTTCTCCTGGTCACGCTATAACTTAAGAATGGTAGTTAGCGTAGGCTAGAGTAGAATAGAGTAGTCAGTTGACAGGAGCGAAGCCGCGTGCAAAAGCTAGTAATATTATAATGATGTATTTTATTTTAGTTATGACAAAGCGACATAGCCTTAGACGCGTCTGTCAGGGTGTTATAACATAATATTATTATAGTAAATAAACAAATCTTATTTATGGTCTGCCTCGTGATTTGTGGGCTTACTTATATTACCTATTATCAATAACATTTCGAAAAAACTCATCTAATGACGATTGGAGAATGCTGATTGTCTAATGTGAGAAGCAGTTAAAAAATATCTTTATTTTGGTTTTTCTAAATGACTTGACTAATTATCACGCCATTAAAAGAAACTGATATCAAATTCGTTGTAAGGCTTAACAGGTTTAAAAATCATAGCTACCTGTCATCAAGCAGGAAAAACTCATGATGACTCATTTGTAATCTTCGATTAGATAAGTGACTTTTTTATTGTTGACTATTACAATGCGTTCCAAATGAGAATACCTACCCACGATATACCTACTGTCAAATCGAGGAAAGAAATTTTTAAATTTTAATTAATTTACGAAAAAATTAATTTATTTACGAACTGTGAACGAAAAAAGTTTAATCAGAACCTCCTCCTTTTTTAGAAGTCGGTTAAAAACAGTGAAAATGTATGTCGAGTTGCATGCCCTTAATTTTGGCGATCTCTTCCTAACATATTATTCAAAATATTTAGTAGGTACAGCCTGTTTTATCCAGGTGTCAACTTGTTGCATTTTTATCAGAAAACTGACATCATATCGATAGCAAATGGTTTCAGATTGTAATCTATTCTGTGAAGTTCTGTTTTTCCTGGCTTGGCATTTATGGCAATCCTAATATCGATACGTAAGCGTTGATGAGCTGTGTGTCATCGTCACCATTATTTTGCCGACAGCCTAAACTAAACTTGTTATTTTCGCTTTTGGGAGTCATCAAACAACCCTGGGTAGTGCAGTAACTACTTTTATCTTCGTGTCTGTGGCGCGGAACCGCTCCGGCTCTCTATAAAATGTCCGTCTGTGGGTTCCTGAGTCTTACGTCATTATGTCAATCAAAATATAAGATAGAGAGAAGGTCCGCCCACAGACCGAAATTGTTCGACGAGCCTTTTTTTTGTGGGGTAAATCATCCAATGATAACCCCGCTCTTGGACGGAGCGGGAGATAGTGTCAGACTCTTACTGACTAAAAAACCCATCCCGTTCCTTCAAGCCTTCATACCGGGGCTCGAGCGCCCTTTCGGATAACCCTGGCCCCAGTAGGCTTCGACCCGGCTGGGCCCCTGCTGTTGCTGACAACTCCTTGAGGCGCACGGGAACAGTGCGCGCCGTCGACGACTTGGGCTTGGTCCGGACATTTATCGGACGGCCGGACAGCGACTTACCCGCCCATTGCTCACTGACCGCAAGCCCTCGCCTACGGTGGCTGGAAATCGTGATCGGAATCCCGGCGGCGGCGAGAGCGCCTTTGCCTGATGCGGTCTGCCTCCTCCTTTGCGAGCATTACTGCTTCTCTTTTGTCGAAAAAAATGTCAAAAAAATTTATCTAAAAATGTTTACAATTAAGTATTTACCTCTAACCGATGTTAGATAATTAACTAAATTTAAAAAAAATCTTTGTATGTCTTTATACGATTTATTTATAATAAGACATATGTATGTATCAAGATTGTTTACGTTTAGTTAACTACCTAACCCGATGTAGTATAGATCCTATCCCTCATTTTTTCTATGGCAGAACAACGTTTGCCGATTTTTTAAATACTTTGCCTGTTATAATTTAAATTCTTTAAGGAAGTCATTATGCTTATTCTCTTCACGAATTTATATACTAGGTATATGGTTTTCCAGAACCCTAGTTCTAAAAGAACTAGGTGATCGCATTTTGAGGCGACCTTAAATATCAATAACAATAAAAAACGGCTCGATATCGGAACACGGCTATCAGTCACGCAAACTTGCCGATACCACCACCAACTCAGATAACGTTGTCGGTGATAGAATAGATAACACAGTGCTATAATTTGACACTGAAGACAGCCAAAAACCGGATTCCTAGACTTTAGTTTTCGATCGGTATTATGTTGATATTATATAATAGCACTTGTATTCGTCATGTTATTGTTGAAGAGATGTGACGAAATGACCCATTCATACGGGCAAAGCGAATACAACAGCTAAGGAGTGGAATTCTCTACCGGAGTCTGAATTTCCTGATAGCTACAACCTAGGGTCTTTAAGTCAAGAGTGAATCTGTTAATTATTCTTGGCAAGTATGGTCCGTCGTCGGCCACATCATCGCTTACCATCAGGTGAGATAGTGGACACACATATAGGGTGACTGGTAATTAGTTTACGATACTTAAACACGTGAAAAATTCAGCTGTTCAGTACATTTATGTTTGCCTAATGTACTGAACACCTGATATTTTTTTCGCGATTTCGGCTTTGCTCCCATAATAAAAATTGTTTGATAACATGAACATAATCACGTGTTTAAGTATCGTACACTAATTGCCAGTCACCCTATATACACACGTATATTTCGTTAGGAAGGAGGTATAGAGAAATAATGCGGATGGTTATAAACGTAGAGGAAGACAAAAACCTAGACGGAATGAATTTGTATGCGAGTGTTGGGAGCGAGGTGCAAAGGCAAAGAGAATTAAACCAGTCATTGTGCAAAGGTGACCCGCTCAGTTTGTCTACCCTGTTGAATGGCTATTTCATGAAAAAGTCATTTGATAGGGTTAGCTTAACCAAGAGGGTTGGATTGATAAAAGCGAAATACCATTCACTGATTAATCACGAAATCTTAGAAACTATAACACCTACAAACTTAAAAATTGGCAGGTAGGTTCCTTAAAGACATCCAATAAGAACGGATTCATCACCTAAGGAGATAAAACTGGGGTCCAACTTTCACGCTGGCAAAGCCGTTGGCAGAAGCTAGTGATTAGATATAATACCGTAAATAAATACATGTTACGGTCGCAAATTATATGTTAATTTACATACAACTTAAGAAAGATCTGCAAAATGCAACCTGCCCGGGCCTTTTTATCTAAAATTTAATAGTAGAATAGAATAGAATAGAATAGAATAGACTTTATTGTACACCAAAAAGTAATACAGCTTATACAAAACTTCAATTTGTGGGTACAATTATGGCGGTCTTATCGCTGAAAGCGATGTCTTCCAGACAACCTTAGGATGGATAAGAGCTTAAAATAATACACGGGGTAGTCTGTGGTGTACTGCTAACTATATAAAACACAATACTCAATTATAAATACATATATACATACATATTATAATAAGTTACACAATTTAATTAGTAAAAAGGGTAGAAAAAAGAGTAAAGTAGGGTTGGTGGAAGAAATTTAATTACGTAGAATCAGTATAGTATTAGAGAGAAAGGAAATGGTTTTTAACTAGATTTTTAAAAGAAACTAGTGACTGGGCTTGCCTAATTGGTAATGGCAACGCGTTCCACAAACGCACCGCTTGGATCGCAAACGACTTGTCACAGAATTTAGTAGAATGCGAAGGCATTAAGAGGGTCAAATTCTCCGATGATCTCAAGTGTCTAGAATGTGTGTCATGAATGAACTTAAAACGTTCTTTGAGATAAGAGGGGGTTGTAGGGATAAACAGGACACTGTAAAGCAACGATAAAATATGAGTATTCCGACGAAGGCGGATTGGCAGCCACTTGAGCTTAATACGAAATTCAGAAATATGATCATATTTGCGCAATCCAAATATGAATCTAATACAAAAGTTTTGAAGCCGCTCAAGCTTATTTAGCTGCACTTCGGTTAGATCAAGATAACTGACATTGGCATAATCAAGGATTGGGAGAAGGAGGGATTGGGCGAGCGCAGTTTTGGTAGCAGTTGGAAGAAAATTGCGCAGCCTTCGTAAAGACCCCGCAGACGCAAACAACTTGCGGCTAACTTCCTGCACCTGAGGACCCCACGAAAAGTCTTTATCAATGATAACACCAAGGTCCTTCACTGAGTCGCTGTACGAAATCGTTGAGCCATCAAAAACAATTGGTGGGAGCCGCGTCCAGTCTATTTTTGACCGCAACCTAGGGCTGCCGACAACAATGACTTGGGTCTTCAGAGGATTGACCTTCAGACCATGGGCCACACTCCACTCAGATATACGAGCTAAATCTTTGTTGACCATGTTAACTGCCTCGGATAGTTCATGTGGCGGAGCTTGCGAATATATTTGCAGATCGTCAGCGTAAAGGTGGTAGGATGAGAGAAGTTCATCAGAAATAGAGTTTATAAATATAGCGAAAAGAAGAGGAGAGAGAACGCCCCCCTGCGGTACGCCAGCAGAGGTATTGCACCACGATGAAGACGAACCTTCAATGCAAGTACGTTGCCGACGGCCACACAGGTAACTACGAAACCAATCAATTGCCGTTGGAGATATGTTAAGAGAGCTTAATATGCCAAGTAAGATATCAAAATCGACGGTATTAAAGGCGTTGCTGAAGTCCAACAAGGCAAGGACCGTCAGATTTCCGTTTTCCATACCAAGTCTAATGTCGTCAGTAATACTAACGAGAGCTGTAGTAGTGCTATGTCCTGGACGAAACCCGGATTGGAAAGGATTAAGGAGGCGGTTTTTGCAAAGGAAAGTGCTAAGTTGGCTATGGATAAGACGCTCTAGGACTTATGATACATTATTATATTATAGTACATTATGATATAAGTGTGTAATGTTAGTGATTACCGTCAAGGCGGTATTTAGACCCGAGCCATAGCGAGGGTGTAATGTACTTAATAAACGAATTCACGTAATATAAAAAGGTAAAATACCTGATATCATTGTCAGATTATTATGGTTTAGTTGATTAAAACTTTATTTTCTAATAAAAATGCCCCAGTTAATTTGTAATTTTGTTTTTTTACTTTATTCGTAAACAGTATTCTTTATTTCACTACATTTAGTGCAGTGAAACGACATATCACTGACGATAAATTGTTGTTTCGTCATATCAGTAGATATTTTTAGTAAGAAGACGTAATAAAGAAAATGGTACCAAAAGAAAATGGTGACGCCAATTTGTCACTAAGTGTATAAAATTTTTAATGGACTTATAGTTTGCGTCTACCTACATACAATTTGTAGGGCTTCCGAATGAATTTTAACAAAAAAATGCGACGGTTTTATATTCACGTTGGTAGCTATCTACGTAAATATATGCGGTGCGGTCGACGTCGTACCGAAAACGATCACTATACGAACAAATAACGTATAGTTCTGTAAAAGCCTAAATACCTAGATGCGGTTTTTCTACTATTATAACTAGGTAAAAGGTGCTTTGCGTTTATTCCCTATGGAATAAAATAATAAAATGTGAAATTACTAGAAAATTATTCACGATCCGGCTCAACGGACACCTGCCGGGATTTCGTGATATCCCTAGGGATTTCGTGAAATTCCTGATATCGTCATTTCCCTGCGACATATACATATGGATTGCAAAAAAGTATTGAGTAGGAGGTGAATTTAGGGAAATTCGTTAAAAGGAACTGTACAATTTTAGCGTTTTAGGTCCAAGGGCTTGAGCTGGACGTTTTGATGAGTCAGTTAGTGAGTCAGCCCGCAGCACTTTACCTTTTTAACCGACTCTGAATAAGCGGAGGTTCTATGTTCGGCTGAATGTATTTTTTTCTTTTTTAAGCTTCTATCGCGGGCCTTGAGCATGGAGACCGAATCCAGAAATTCCGTAACGAAAATAACCTAACACCCCCCACTCATTTGTTTTTTGAGCGTGGCGATAAGAAAACAAATGAGTGAACAATCAATCAAAATTCAATTCAATGTGTGAAAGTGTAACTTCAATTAATATCAAAGAACAAAAAAACAAAGGAAAAAAAATACTGCATAAATAAAATAAATAAATAATTATAATTGCATAAGTTGATAAAAATGCTATGCAATAGCTTTACCGCGGCAGTCCCCGAGTGCCACACGTCTTTTTTATGGATGTTTGGCGATATCTCGGTCAATTGTAGACCGATTTTGAAAATGATTTTTTCGATTGAAAAGTTATGCTACCAAGTTGGTCCCATAGGAATATTGTTATGATTTGATCATAACTTCAAAGATGGGTATAGAACAGAACTCCTAATAGAATCACAGCAGAACTGTCGTAACAAGTAAAATTGCTTTGTTTATACGTGTAGTCGATGACTAACTGAAAGAAATGAGGCAGAGGATGTATCGAACTGATCTGATGATGAAGCCGGAAGGTAAATTAAAGTAATCTAACCGTGTTTGGGATTATTAGAATTGTTATGAGATGCTCTCTGGCTATAAGGATTTTAAGTTTGGCTGAGGGGTACTTTTTAGTGGTGGTACCATAACTAAAAAGTGTAATATAAAAAACTTTTTACAAAAAAAAAAACCGACTTCAATGTTAAAAAAACACTGAAAAGTACAAAATAACTTTCATTTCGGAAGTCGGTGTTAAATAACGAAGAGATTAAACTATTATAGAAACACCGACTTCCAAAATTAAAGTTATTTTGTACTTTTCGCTTTTTTTTAACATTGAAGTCGGTTATATATTTTTTTTGTAAAAATTTTTTTAAGTGTATACAGATAAATGTGTTGCAAAGATCTGATTCGCGTGAAAACGTTGTAAGTACCTACCCATGTATTCTATTTTAATATTACAGCAATGATAAATGATAGACATTTGGCATAGTTATGTGAAAAAGGAGAGCAGAGAGATATCTTCTTTTTTATTGTTAAATCTGGACCATTGGTCAACGGCTATTTATTTTTAAATAAGTGGGTAACTATTAGAAAACTATGGCTCACGTACCTAGACAAAACACTATTAAATTATACGCTGCTAGATATAATAGCAGTTTCTTCAATTCAAACGTTTGAAGATTTTTGACAACCCACGCCCTTGGGCGGAGCGGGAGATAGTGCCAGACTCTTACTGACTAAAAGACCCACCCCGTTCCTTCTAGCCTTCATACCGGGGCTCGAGCTGTCTTTCGAAACAACCCTGGCCCCAGTAGGCTTAGACCCAACTGGGCCCCTGCTGTTGCTGACAACTCCTTGAGGCGCGCGGGAACAGTGCGAACGTTTGAAGATGAAACAGACAAAATGATTATTTTTATTATGAACTAGCTTTTGCCCGCAGCTTCGCCCGCGTACATAACATAGCCTATGTTACTCAGTAATAAAGCATCTTTCTATTGGTGAAAGAATTTTAGCAATCGGCCCAGTACTTCCAGAGATTACCTCCTACAAACAAAAAAAGTTTACCTCTTTATTTTTTTTACACTAATATATAGTGTAGATGTAGATAGGCTCGCGTATGACCACTATCTCACTCACCTGATGGTAAGCGATGATGTGGTCGATTCTCCTTCACGCTTTCCGCCGCTTCCTAAGCTTACATTACTGCTTCGCAGCAGGAGGTGACTGCTTCCCATGCCTTTTTGCTCCGTACCATGAATTAGAATCACAGATACCATAGATCAAGACAGATCTTGAATAGGGCCAGACGCGAGAGGTCGCCGCCGCCGATTTTCTCCACGAGGACAAGGTAGTGGTCAGCCCAAGCCAGGCAGTCCAGCAATGTATGCTCTACCATGTCTTCCACAATAATAATATTCCAATAATATATTCCACAACTATCACACAACGTCGTCTAGTTCCAAGCTAAGCAGAGCTTGTGTTATGGGTACTAGACAATTGATAAACATACTTATATATTTCTAAATACATACATATTATAGATAAATTACACCCAGACACAGAACAAATGATTATGCTCATCACACATTCATTTGTCCTGGGTGGGAATCGAACCCACGACCTCCGGCATAGCAGTCAGGGTCACTAACCACTAGACCAACAGGCCAGTCAATCTTCCGAGTGATCCACACTATGGTAACATCTAAGTGGGCCTTACCGCAGGAATTTAGTCTCCTGAACCACTCCAGTCTGAGTACCAAATGTCGGAAGCGCCCCACGAAGGTCCACTAGCTCTCGAGCGCGAGTTCCTGGTACTTCATAGTCTGCTCGATTCCAATGTAAACCTCTCCTATCGTAATACTGTATCGAGTATTACAACTCTTCATTGGGAGAGCCACTTGACTTAAAGTGGTATAAGAGGCTTATGTATCTACATATTGTAGATATATAGGTATGTGGCTTGTGTAGGTATCAACATATTTTAGAGACTGACGGAAGATTCGGTTTTAGTTTTTCGGCCAGTTACGGCCGAAAAAAATGGTTTCGGCAGGAGTTTTGGTTTCGGCTAAAACATTGCCGAATATTCGAGGCATCCGAAACTGACGTCTTTAAGCTGACGGTTTTTTTTATTATTTATAGGCTCGCGTGTAACCACAATCTCACCTGTACCTCTACCATGAGTTTAAAGCATAGTATTTGTCGATACTCGATACCGACTACGTAAATATTTTGTATGGCAAATTTCACAGCACCTCTAGCGGTCACTTACGGAACCAAAATTTGCCATACAAAATATTTACGTAGTCGGTATCGAGCATCGACAAATACTATTGCTTTAAACTCATGGTAGAGGTACGTATACACGGTTATGTTAGAGTAGAGTCATTTTCTCAAACAGTTTCATTCGTCTCTGTATGTTATTTTGGAGTAAGTAATCGTCGATTTATTCATTTATTTAATGCTGTTTTCTACTAGCAGCGTCGTCCGTGTGAAAGTAGGTTTCTCCATGTATACTTTGGACCCCTTTTTCATCTCCTTAGGGGGTGAATTTTTGAAAATCCTTTCATATACATTGTAATATACATCATAAAAGAAACTTCAGTGCAAAATATCAACGTTCTAGATCTAAATATTTGGGCTGGGCATTGATGAGTCAGTGAGCGAGTCAGGACTGCCTTTTATATACATATACATACATATTTTTTGACTGTTAAGAATAATCATTTCGAAATGTCATTTATATTTCTTGTCAGTTCTTCAGTTGTCAGCGGTTGCGGTCGAAACTGGAAGTAGAGCCAAAAATTTGGGTTATGCATGCAAATTGTGTTTCGGCCAGTTCCTACATATTTCAGTATTGTATGTATATAAATTCCTAAAAAATGCAATATATCAAGCTCGCAGTCACAACGTAGACACATTTATTTGGTTCTGAGCTGGCCTTGGCACAAATCTTTGCTTTTAATTTATTAATGGACAGGGCAAGTGGTCTGCCGAGCCGTCAGCAAAGCAATGCGAAGTAGGTTTCATTAAAAAAAATATCTTGAAATATATCTGCATAAAAACTTATTTTTTATGTTCATGACCATCATCTGTGTGGGCGCGGGTGGAAGCTTTATCGGTCGCTATAGAAAAAATGCTAACTGGAACTTAGGTGCTATCAAATACTGGTCCGATAGATGAGGTATCCGTACATACCTCAAAATGTTAGGCCATTGTTATTGTATAATATCAGGCCAGGGAGTTCGGGCATGATGGGTAGAGTAGCGATTCTTTTCAATTCTTCCTTCGATTTCTTTCAATAATATCTACCATCATTCCCATCTTGCCTTGACATTTGGCTGGCAATGTCAGGTTTCTAGTGTCTTCAACGTGTCAACTCTGGCCACCGTAGGCGCAGGATTGCGGACGACGAGAAATGAGTAGCTTGCCATTCGCCCGTTCGACAATGACAGAGCCCGAGTTGTCGATAGCGCGCAGTGTCCCACGCGAACATACCAAGAGTACCAAGACAATCGATTTTTTTTTTTCAACATATTTTTATTGTGCTTTTGAGTACAATATAGACCGGTCTACTATCTATTAATACTGTATTATGGAAATATTGTAAGCACAACCATTTTTTTAAAAGAGTAACCATGGAGTTTCCGCCGGTTCTTCTCCATAGGAAACGACCAATTTGGAACCGTGCACTAGCTTCTGACGTTTTAAGTGCCCATAAAGGCCTATGTGAAACAAAAAACTTTTGAAATTTTCGAATTTGAATTAAAAAAAAAAACATAACCTATCAAGTTTACTGGTCTGCATATTATCTTTCCTGTCTGTACGTTTTACGTGTAAACATGACGTTTCATCAATTCGCCCGGACGCTAAATACCGATGTTAATAATCATCAAATTATCAGAATACTGATAGCAACTGATAGCCAAGGCCAGTTTGTGGCAAGCCAATTATTTACGTACATTAGTACATTGTTTAGAACAGTTAGCGCGTGGCTCTGGAATGTTAAGGGCGGCAGAAGGAACACGGTTAGCTTAGTAAAAGTCTGATCTCTGAAACTCCCTCTCACTTCTCATTTATTTGATGATTTCCCATTAAAAAAAAAATCTTCTTCTTAGTCGTACACTCTTGACAGAGTGGTCGTGGTCATGTCTCGGTCGAGTCCCGCACCACCGCCTCTCTCGCGATACGACGCCAGGCAGCTCTGTGTTTGGCGGCTTGGGAGCCTTCATTTACGCTGTGTTGTGTCATGGTTTTGATGAGGTCCGTCCATCGTGTTGGAGAGCGTCCACGAGATCTTTTGCCTTCGACTTTCCCTTGTACCACCAAACGTTCCATCGAGTCCTCATTCCGGGTGATATGCCCGAAGAACTTGTAGTCTAAGATCCGATTAAGAACGTCCTTCACCGGTCTGTTTAATGGATGAAACGTATTTCATGCTAAATTTAGTGTATTAAATTATATAACGCGGGTGGGTTGCCTAAGAAATTCCTGGCCAGACTATTATTAATTAAAAATTAAAAATTTATTTTTTTTGTAGAAAAATGCACAACCGTTAGTCATACCAGATTTTTTTTGCAGACAACACTATAACATCGTATTCGTAATGAAACACCGTTTATTTTGATATAGAATTTGTTGTATATCAAAATAAACACACCTGTTTATACATACCTGTTTATACCTGGCAACCCATAGTTATGCCAAGAAACCAATAGGCAACCCAACATTTTTATGTTCTAAAGGCTTCACACTTTCGGTTAGTATTTATTTATTTATTTATTTATTTAATCTTCATGCAACAAAAAGTACATAGGCGGACTTAATGCCTTAGGCATTCTCTACCACAAAAAAAAAAAAAAAAATTGTTTGGTCAGGAATTTCTCAGGCAACCCACCCGGGTTTATTATAAATTTATCATAAAATAAGTTTCATCCATTAAACAAACCGGTGAAGGTCGTTCTTAACCGTATCCTCTACTATTGAGGATTCCTATTTACACAAGCGACGATAAAAAAATACATAATTATAAAAACCGGCCAAGTGCAACTTAGACTTGTGCACTAAGTGACTAAGGGCTCCGTACCACCTACACTAATATTAAAAAGAGTTAGTTGGTTTTTTATTTGTAGGAGAAACTCTGAAAGTACTGGTCCGATTGCTAAAAATTTTATCACCGATAGAAAGCTGCTTTATTCCTAAGTGACCTACGCTACATATTATGTACGCGAGCGAAGCCGCGGGCAAAAGCTAGTTATCTATAAAACGACAAAATGGGGCCCCCTTAGTGGTAACAGAAACATCATCTGTGAAAATTTCAATAATTTAACTATCACTGTTCATGAGATACAGCCAGGTGACAGACGGACAGACAGACAAACAGACGTCTATCTGTTTAGCTGGAAGGACGGACAGCGGAGTCTTAGTAATAGCACAGTATTATAATAGGGAATATTGTAATACTGTGGTAATTGGGTCCCGTTTTAAACTATGGATACGGATCCTTAAAAAAAACGTAAAATAGTAGATACATTTTGATACAAGTGGGGAAAGTTTATCATTGCAACCGAGGCGAAATTCACCCGAGCCATATATGTATAGGTGAGGGTGTTATGGAGCCGAGTGCTGCAGTACTGTGACTGCTCTCTGCTTAATACTTGTCAGTGCAGCACTTGGCTCCATAGCACCCTCACCTGCGGCTCGGGCGAATTCGGCCTTGGTCGCAATCCAACAAACTTTCTCCACTTGTATCAATTGTTTTAATTTCAACTTTGCCATACAAAGTATTACTCGTATAACGTGGGTGCAGTCACAAACATACCAGCACCCAGGCCCGGAACGACTATATGTAGGTTATACAACTATTTTGTTCCGTGTGGGAATTAAAGCCGCGACACAGTGCAGCAGCCCGCTTAAAGCCACTGCGCCAACAATGTCACCATTGGAGTAAGGTCGAGATCAAGAAAATTATCACGACAAATTAAAAAAAAAAACGTTGGTTCTTACCTTGAAAGAAAGAAAGAAAGAAAAAACATTTATTTGAGACTCGCACAGGACAAACAACAATAAAATACTACTTCTACCAACTACTGAAAAACTACTACTACTACTTATACTAACTAATGAAAAACTACTACTACTAACTACTGAGAAACTAATACTGCTAATAACTACTTACTGAAAAACTACTACTACTACTAACGACTGAAAAACTACTACTACTACTAACTACTGAAAAGCTACTACTACTATTACTACTAACTACTGAAAAACTACTACTACTATTACTACTAACTACTGAAAAACTACTACTACTAACTACTGAAAAGCTACTACTATTATTACTACTAACTACTGAAAAACTACTACTACTAACACTACTTTTCCTTTAAAGTCCGACTGTTTCCTTGGTTCCAGGCCCGGTTAGACTGGTCGAAGCCCCTGCTATGCCAACTAGAAGCCATCGCCCCTCACTACGACACCTGGGTCAACAGTGCAGTCTACAGGAAGTGCAGACTCTTCACCAGTCCCCTGCTGGAGAGTCTCACGTACACGCCCTGGTACCTCGTGCCGATGTTCTGGGTACCCATCATACTGTACCTTGGGTTCTCACAGTACATGGAGCTGGTCGATTGTGGAGGTAAGTTGTTTCTGGTGTTTTGTATTTTTCAACATACTTATTTCATGTTTTATAGAAGTGACGCGAAATAGGAGTTGCAACTTACAACGATGAAGAATTTCGACCTAGTGCCTTTTTTGGCGAAAAATCTTCTCTCGTTCTCCAGAGGGCGAGAAGGAGTGGCAGGCTTTTGCCGACTCTTTGAAACAACCTCGCAGACCTGGCATGTGACGGTCCTAGTGGGCAATGCCGCAGTGCTCGATGCCTGCTAGGTCGACAGAAGAATGCCCAATTAGGCATTGCCTAAGGCTACTTAACATGCCTCTTTTGAAGATCTTTTGTACTTTTTCGAAACGAAATCTTAGAGCGAATCAGGAGTTTAAAACTGTTGGATTCTATAAGAAGCACATTACCATTTGATGAGGCTTCTGTCCACCTAATTATACACACAATTAGAAAGATGGTAAGCATTTTTAGAAAACCGAAAGTTGTTACTAAATTAAATTAATTTTGTTATTTCTTCCAGATTCTTGCCGACAGACTCCCTTAACAAACTTCCAGTATATCTACCACCTAGTGTTAGGAGTGCTTCTCTGGACAGTGCTAGAGTACACTCTCCATCGATGGGTGTTCCACCTGGACCCTGGTTCTTCGGTCACCATGATCCAGGTGCACTTCCTCATACATGGGATGCATCATAAGGTAGCAAACTTTGTTATTATATCAACTGTGCTACTGCATCAACATTGTAAACTTATTTTTTATTTTATTTCTGGCCAATCTCTAAATGCCATTAAATCGCGCTAGAGTTTTCTAGGTCACCGACGGGACGTCTCTAGCCTCCACTGACTTCTCTGGATTCTGGGCACGACTGAAATCTCTGGCCCCCACTGAATAGAATATAATAGAAATACTTTTATTCGGAACAGACACAGCCCATCAGTTGTAAACACAAAATAAAAAATAACAAAAGTAACTAATGTAAAGTAACTAGTAAATAACTGATGTCTCTAGCCTCCATTGACTTTTCTGGCCCATCGGTTTTTATCTACATACTTACATATCGTATTCTTAATCCAAAAGCCAACTATTCAGTTGGCACCAAAAATTTTGTATTATTATATGCCATCAAAAACATAACTTGTAAATAAAATCAAGGCTCGCAACTCGGTTCATCAAAAGTTGTGAGATCCATGTAATACCAGGTCGGTTAATATATTCAGTCCATACTTGAGGGACCTTTTGCAACATCTTATAGTGACCATATTGTAAATCTTTTATGTTTTAAATGAATACATTGCCTTGGCAATCGCATGAAAAGATAATGTATCACAATATGTATGTATATTAAATTAGATTGTTTGGTCCGATTGCCAATGCTGCAATCTGCAATAATTCATAAAATACAGGCTTTTAGTTTTATACAAAACGAAGTTACAGGGGGTCGAAAATGGCCTGAACCGTTTCGAGAAAAGGGTGTTACGACTGTGCCACTTTTTTCCTCGCCTATGGTAGTGCCCCCAGTAGGCACTACCGTGCCCCCTAATTACATTTTATGTTCGATCAAATCTATAAGTTATTTACTTTTTGCCGAAGCTATCTTTGTAAATAAGTCTCGTAGCTAATAAACGGTTTTACCTGTAGATTTCGTCTTGATGAGACGAATCGATAGCTGTATTTAATTTAAACGGTCAAGCGCGAACCTATCAAAAATAAAAAATAAAATGGGTAAAATTTGTAGATTTAAATAATATATATTATATAAGTATATTATATATATATATTATTAAATATCTACAATATATATATATATATATTGTTACGTACGTGGGTAATCAAATGCCTACCCACTAGTTGTAAGTACTTTGTGGATGTTTCGAGATTTTTCTAAGGCTGGCTACGTACAACCATTCTAGACCTTTCGAACAGCAATGCGTTTTAATTATTACGTGCTACTCTTTATTTTCTCGGAGATATGGCGGGTTCACGTTTAATGGCGTAACAGTGCCCCCCTCTTAGTCATGCTCGTCCCGAGCATTATTAGATCCGTGATACGGCGCCAATCTATCCACATGGACAACCTTGGGTTTCCCTCTTAGCCCTTTCTTGATGCGGTAGGTCACGTCATTAATTCTTTTTAACACGGTGTAAGGTCCCTCCCATCGAGCTTGGAGTTTCGGCGACTTCCCTTTCCGTCGAAGCGGGTTGTGGAGCCAGACCAGTGTACCTTCCTCAAATCCCTTGGCATTGGCATTACGGTCGTATCTAGTTTTCATTTTTACGCTGGCGTTCATGCTATTCTCACGAACTCGTTTATGCACTTCGTCCAATTGATCTTGAAGGTCACTTACGTAGTCCGTAACTGGCTTAGTCTTGTCAGGTGGCACGCCAGTTATGGCATCGACTGGAAGTCTCATTTCCCTGCCGAAATTCACTCTTGCTGGGGTATGTCCCGTGCTATCATGCACTGCCGATCGGTAAGACATCAGAAATAGTGGAATATACCGGTCCCAGTCCTTCTGATGGTCATCGACAACCTTAGCCAGGTGATTCTCCAGGGTTTGGTTAAACCTTTCCACCATTCCGTCCGACTGCGGGTGCGCAGGTGTTGTGCGTGTCTTATAAATTCCCAGAAGTGTACACATTTCCTGGAACAGCGCAGATTCGAAGTTACGGCCTTGATCGGAATGGATTTCCAAAGGTGCGCCATACCGACATACTACTTCTTCGACCACCTTCTTCGCCACTGTCGTCGCTTCCTGATTGGGTATGGCGAAGACTTCGGGCCACTTTGTGAAATAGTCCTGGATCACCACTATGTACTTGTTTCCGTCATTTGTAACTGGAAAAGGTCCAGCGACGTCGATAGCGATGCGTTCCCATGGGGCTCCCACATTGTACAGCTGAAGCCTGCCCCTGCTCCTAGTCTGTGGTCCTTTCACAGATGCGCACGCTGTACATTTCCGACACCATTGCTCTATGTCATCTCTACAATTGAGCCAGTAATACCGCTGTCTCACTTTCAGTAGAGTTTTCTTGATGCCCAGGTGTCCTCCGGAAGCACCATCGTGTATTTCCTGTAGCAGGGGGACTACTTCACATCGTGGTACTATCACTTGTGTGGTCACCTCCTTGCCATCGTTCGATTCCCATTTCCTACAAAGCACATCATTTTCTAGGACTAAACTGTCCCACTGTGCCCAGTAGCTCTTAGTTACGGGACTGTGTGACGATACTTCACTCCACTGGGGCCTAGTTCCGCTACGCTTCCAGTCCAGTATAGGTCGAATATCGTCATCTTCTTCCTGGGACTTCTTGAAGTTGCCGTCAGCCCTAATTAAATTAACGTGTTCTCGGGCTTCATTCTGCTGGCGGTGTCTGCAGTCCTCATTACATGGACGTCTTGACAGGGCGTCAGCATTGTTATGCCCTTTTCCATTGTGTACTTGATTGATGGTGATGGTTGGGGCCTTCAGTTGACCAGCCAGCACCCGCCCCGCGGCCCTGGCGACATTTAGTTTAACGACTCCTCGTTGACTTGAGTTCCGGAGTCCACAGTTTCCCTCTTTTTCTTAGGACAATCGGTGCGAATGTGTCCTTTCTCTCTGCACCCGTAACACGTTGGTATATAGCGGGACTGTGCTGGAGAAAAAGCCACTACTTCTCGGTAACGTGGTTGCACTGAAGGCGAGACCACTATTTCCCGAACTCTGTGCGTACGAAAATCTTTTCGTACGGCTTCTACTTCCAAAGCGTGAGATATCGCACTCTTCAGAGTTTGGTGGTGTCCGAGTCGCACTGTAGCCCTGACTTCAGGATCCCGTAGACCGTCGATGAATGCTTGCACCAGATTTACTTCCACCGTCTCTGGTGTCATTGACCTGTATGCACGCCGGACCAGCCGTTCAACCTCGACTCCCCACTGCTGGAGGCTCTCGTTCGATCTCTGCGTTCTCTCGCGAAGCTGCGCGCGGAAAACGTGCTCGAGGTGCTTGTCTCCATAGCGAGTGTCTAATCCCTCCATGAGACGCTCCAACGTCCTGCTGTTCGGAGGAAGGTTCTCTAGGACCAGCAGAGCGTCCCCTCGTAGAGCCAAAGTTAATGCCGCAAAAGACTGCTTATCATCCCAGCGGTTTGTTTCGACCAATGTCTCGAATTGGTACTTGAATGCCGTCCAGGAAAACGTGCCATCAAAATGCGGCACATCAAATTTTGCGGCGCATGCACAGGGGGTGTGCGATGGTGAGCCAACAGCAACGGGTTCGCGTGCTTCGAGCTTGATAATTTTTTTGTTGATGTCCAGCAGGCTTGTTTCGAGGCTATCAATTCTTGTTTCGAGGTTATCAGCTCGGGTGGAAACCTCCTTGACCTCCAAGGTGAGATTCTTTACCTTCTCGCCCAACGTGACGAGGCCGTGGTCGATTTTATCGAGGATCAGGTTCTGCTTAGCCTCCTGATCGCGGCGAGCGGCTTCCTGTTCGCGGCGAGCGGCTTCCTGTTCGCGGCGAGCTTCTTCCTGGTTCGCTGCGATTAGGTCCTGAAGCTTACGCTGGTTGGCCTCCATACTAGCTTGCATGGCGGCCAACACCGTAGCGAGGCTCATTTCCAAGGATGATTCCGTTGGCGCCTCAGCAGCTGCTGTTGCTCCCATATCAGCCTGATCTTCCTCCTCCATACGATGACGCGCAGCATCCATCTCCATTTGTCTCCTTGTTCGTGGTCGCTGTTCGTCGTCCCTCGATGTTAATGGCATCCCACTTCTGACACCAGTTGTTACGTACGTGGGTAATCAAATGCCTACCCACTAGTTGTAAGTACTTTGTGGATGTTTCGAGATTTTTCTAAGGCTGGCTACGTACAACCATTCTAGACCTTTCGAACAGCAATGCGTTTTAATTATTACGTGCTACTCTTTATTTTCTCGGAGATATGGCGGGTTCACGTTTAATGGCGTAACAATATAAACAATTGTCGATGGAAAATTACGTAGGTTGAAAAAGGTAGAAAAACTACTTGCGGTGAAGGTCTGATAAACATAACATTTTTTTTTTTTAACACGCTGAGGAGGTGAACTGTAGCTATAGGTTATAATACAAGGTGTAAGGGACAGGTCTTCGCAAATTTTAAGTGCTGCTCAGTAGACGAAACTGAACGACTTTCCACAAGATTCTTTTTTTCCGAAGAAATCAAAAAAAAAGTCGGCCTCTCCGTACAGACTGTCCAATCAAGTTTATAATTTTGTTTTGTTTTCTTTTTTGCACTCGCATTAAAAAAAAACACATTTGTCCTCATTTTATCCTTCTTTGCCACGAAAGCAGAATAGACGTGGAAAGCTGAAACAAACTACAAAATTGTGGACATAAGATGTGTTGTTACCGGAGTCTGTGTTTCTTGATAGCGACAACTTAATGGTATTTGAGTCAAGAGTGAATAGGTTGCTTCTAGGCAAGCGTATTCCATCGTCGGCCACATCATCGCTTTCCTTGGTGAGATCCACTATCTCAAACGCGAGCCTATCCATATTAATAAAAAAGAAAGCTGATTACAGCTGAATTACTAAAAGTAGTCACATAGGCAGACCAATATTAATTAGGTACTTAACTAGATTAGGTATTCCATTAAAATAACACTAACAATAAAATGAATGACTAAGAGATTAGTCGTCTGGGAATTATCATAAATCTAATTAGACATCCCCACCTACATAAATTAATCTAAAGGGGATAGACATGTGTTGGACGTTGACGAAGGATGCAAATATAGGCTCCTGTAGTACAGAAAGAAAAGAAAAAAAATATATTTGGCAGCATGGATACGAGAACAGTGGTGGCCGAGTGGTAATGACCTCGACTTACGAGTTGTAGGTCACGGGTTCAAGCCCAGCCAGGCGCATTACTTTGTGTAATATATTTCATCACTACTGCTCTGACAACGGTGAAGGAAAACATCGTGAGGAAACCGGCATGTCATAGAACCAAAAATTCGAATACATGTGACATCCGTCAATCCACATTGGGCCCGCGTGGTGAGTTACGGGCCGGCCCATTCCCTCTCCTAGAGAAGAGAGGAGGGAATGGGCCGGCCCGTAACGTTCACCGAGAGGAAGTATCAGACTTTTACCACAAAATATATAGGTACAGAAGTCAATCTACCTAAAAAGCGCGCTCGAGCAACGCACACAAAGACACCGCTCACGGACACGATGTCTCGGTCGCGTCTCGGATCACTCGTCGAACAATTTCGGCTCAAACGCTTATTGTGTGCGTCCACCGAGCGTAGGTTTAAAAAGTGAAGTACATACATGAGATTGTCTTCTGTACCTATCTATTTTGTGCCTGAGTCCCAATAATGGGAAAATTATAAAGCTGACTATACTATACGCATGGATACACACACTGTAAAAACAAAATTTTTGAAAACTTAACATGAAAAATGAAAAACACTGACACAATGTGTGTCTCAAGACTGCGCCAAATAAGTCCAGTTCAGTAAAAATGCCAGACAACTTCATGGTAGTTAGTGGTAGTTGCTTGACGCTGGTTTTCAACAGTGAACACTAGTACAGGAGCTAGGGATTTGAGTGACTGACGATTCGGACACAATATATTCTATTTTTTAAATTTTTTCACTTATAATTCGGACACCATCAAATTTATTGAAGCTATTTAATACAGTCAGATAAAACAAGTTTTAAAATGTAATAGGTACAAAGCCTCAAAGCCTTAAAACCAGCCTAAAATTGTTTTGATATAGGTATAACGCTTTTTTCGCCATATATAATTTTTAATACTTTTTATCTGACTGTACTAAAACAGTGTGTGTCTGAATCGTTGGTGACAAAAATATCGAAAAAAAAAATGTGTCAATTCAGACACTGTGTCCAAATCGTTAGTAACTCAGGGAATTCATAAAAATGTATGTATGGTATATTTATATTTATTTCATTAGAGATTTATTATTATTATTGGAAGTAGGGACATCGAGAGTGCCTAGTGTGAGTTTATTTTATATTAACGCAATCGACACGTTTGTGACGTTCGGCGCTCCGATTGGCCCGCCCTAAGCTCTTTACCAATCAGAGAGCCAAACGCGGCAAACGTTTCGATTGTGTTAACGTAAAAACAACTCGCACTCAGCGCACAGAGCTGCGGTAGGTATTGTTCGAAAGAATCACCGCGCTCTTGGAACGCAAACTTATTTTTAATACAGTATGCCGAGAATCTATCTAAATCATCTTGGAGTAAAATACAATCAGTTTTATTTTGAATGTGTCTAAAAATTTTAAGATCATCTGCAAAAAAAAGAAAAAAAAATAGATAAAAAAAGTATGTAGAACTTTTGAGTATCGGAAACATTGATTTTCATTGATTAAGGCCCAAGCGCCCGAGAAGTGCCATAAAACAGTGACTTTCTGAAGCCTACTTCCTCGGACATATGTTTATTGTAGATTCATGAACAACATCATGAACTATTGATTTTTTCATGCGGTTAATACTTTTATCTAAAAAAATATTTAGCAATTTCGCAACTTTTCTCTACTCCTTCGAAACGGCTTGGATCTTTAGAAACATTTTTACACATAAAAATTGGTGGTTAAATATTCTTCAAAGTGAACATAGCATATGTAAATCAATCAATATTTCGCAAATAAAATGGATTTGAAGGTAAGCGGGGCTCTATCTGGGCGCAGCTGGCCGCCTAGGCGGGTAGGTACGAGTGTTGTGGCCATTTAATTTCGTTCAGATGTTCAAGGGTCTATAAGCCTTAATAAATTTCGGAGGAGTTAGATGACAAACTATAGAAGAATTGTTAAAGATGTATGTTTATGTGCGTTAACAACATTGTCATTATTCTTAAGCAACTGTTCTTCATAATATACTTGCAAATTTTGTCCATCGAAAAGTTGAAATATTAGGTAATTTCACGTCGTCACTTTATGCCGGATGATTAACAAATAATAATAATGATTGTGTAATGATTCATAGTGTGGTTAGCTATTTGGATGCCGTCAGGTCGTTAGGTATTTATAATATCTTATGATAAATGCTGATATTGTACCTACACTTTGACGATGCCGCGTTGTTGCGACAAAACATGTAGGTATTACAATAATATTTTGTTTCTTTTATTACCTTAATTTTTTTATGAAGTACATGTTCTATTTCGATAAATATTTAACTTTCCGTGAGCGAGTCCGTGGCATCACAGTGGGCCCTAAAAATAGCGGGCTCTAAGAATAGCGGGCCCTAAGAATAGTGCGTTCTAAGAATAGCGGACCCTAAGAATAACGGGCTTTAAAATAACCGGGCCCTAAGAATAGCGGGCTTTACACTCTTTCGCGAATGAAATAGTGACCTTGGTAACGTCTAAATTAGTTCACCAAACGCCTTTGTCCCTTAGGATATTTCTTTTACCATCAGCAGCAATTAGTGCTTAATAAATTTAACGAATAATTTTTTTGCCACAGGTTCCATTTGATGGTCTTCGGCAAGTGTTTCCACCGATTCCAGCCTTCGGCCTGGCCGTCCTATTGTTCTCAATGCTGAAGCCTTTTCTCAACTATCCTTACTTGAAACTCACTGGGGCACTTATTGGTAAGATCCTTACATATTATTTTTAGGCCTATTGATCACGGACGCGTAGCTTCATAGAGGCGTATTCGTCATTATAAACTTGGTGTACGTCTACGTGAAGCTTCCATATAAAACTATGAAACTCTGAAAATCTATCGACGAAGCGGCAGCATCGTGCATGAATGAATGACGAATACTCGTCTATAAAGCTACGCGTCTATAGACAGTAAACCTTACATGTTCAGTTGAAAGGAGCGTCAGGCAACTCCCACGTAGTTGTCTGGCAGTTTTGTTGATCTGGACCTATTTGGTGCAGGCGCGAGACACACAATGTTAGTTTTTTTTTAAGTGTCTACATCTGCATTGTGTGTATCTGTGTGCCAAATAAAATATTTTTCTTTCATTCTTATTTTTTTACATATTATAAAACTTAGAGGCTTTATAAGAGACTGTGACCCCTGAGTTTGTTTCTTCTCAGGGTAGTCGCTAGGAACCACTACCCTCATCGAGTTTAAACTGACGAATTTGACGCGTTTTTTACAACCTATTTAATAATTAATTATTATATAATAATTTATTTAAGATTATGACAACAATATGGTCCACTTTGTCAGTAAAAAATCTTAAAACTAGTGTTAGTAATTTACGTAAACAAAGAAATAAAAATAAAAACAAGTGTGCCTGAGTCAAGATGTGCAGATAATGATATGGCAAGGAGTAAACTGTCTGATCATTATCTTCACATAGTGCCTCAGAAAAGGGGAGCTCGTAAGGACTCTCAACCACTGTTTTCAGGATGTTATTGCTACTGCCATCTGGAATGTGATTTAATGCACGAAATAAAACGTGGTAGACTTTGGTTGTGCCCGTCTGTTTGTGTCTTAACTAAAAAACTATAGAACGAATTTTCATGCGGTTTTCTCCAAAAGACGAGAGAAGAGTGATTTATGAGGAAGGTTTAGACGTAAGATATATACATTCAGTCAAAAAAGTATCGGGAATAGATGATTAGTTTATGGTTCCAAATTCAAATTTTGCTGTTGCTAGATTGGCACAACTGTTTTCCATTTTGGCGCGGAGTTTGAGTTGCATCTGTTATTTATATTAAATACCTAGTGTGTATTGCGAATTTCAAAATGGAGAAAAATATCGATCAAAGAGTTTGTCTTAAATTTTGCATCGCCAATGGAATTTCGTGTTCGGAGTCACTGAAATTGTTACAGAAGGCTTACGGTGAATCGACTTTATCAAAAACACGTGCTTATGAGTGGTACAAAGCATTCAAAAGCGGTCGAGAGGTGATGGAAGATTTGCTTCGCTCTGGTAGGCCATCAACAGCAACTGAAGTTAACATCGCAAAAGTGAAGGAAATAGTGACTGAAAATCCTCATTCAAGTTTGAGAGAGATAGCCGCCGAACTTTCTGTACTTCACGAGTCGATCCGTACCATTTTAACTAATCATTTGGGTATGAAACATGTTGCCGCTCGGCTAGTCCCAAAAGACCTGAATTTTCTCCAAAAACTCAATCGCATGAGAGTCGCTGAGGACATGCTAGAACGAGTCAATTCCGACCCAACATTCATGAAACGCATTGTTACTGGCGACGAGACGTGGGTTTACGAATTTGACATGCAAACAAGTCAACAAGCTTCGGAGTGGCGCCTTCCAACTGAACCAAAACCGAAAAAACCACGCAAAAGTCGATCAACAGTCAAAGTCATATTGACTGTTTTCTTTGACTATCGCGGTGTTGTGCACTCTGAATTCTTACCGGAAGGTCAAACGGTAAATAAAGAATATTATTTAAGGGTTATGCGGCATTTAAGAGAGCAAATTCGACGAAAAAGGCCAGATTTGTGGAAAGAAAATTCTTGGATTTTGCACCACGATAATGCGCCTTCGCACAAGGCGATCATTGTGAACGAATTTTTGACCAAACACTCAACAAATACCATCGAGCAGCCACCATATTCGCTAGATATGGCTCCAGCCTTCTATCTTTTTCCTAAACTCAAATTACCACTTCGTGGCACCCGTTTTCAATCTGTAGAAGACATAAAGGAGAATTTGCGGCGAGAACTGAACTCTGAACACTGATGATTGGATTATTCGTTGGCGTAAGTGTATCGTTTCTGAAGTAAAAAAGTATGCCACTTTGAAGATGATAAAATAACTTTGGATGAATAACAAAAATTTTGTGTATTATTGATCTTTTCCCGGTACTTTCTTGACAGAGTAGTACAATCGTATTCATAGTAGGGAAACCTTAGAATTTCAAAGATTTGTAACAGTAGTGCGAGGTTTGTCTGCATAGTTGTGCATACACGCTCCGGTTTTCCTGCACAACTCACCTGTACAGGCAAACCAATATTTTTATGAAGTATCTAGGTGATTTCAAATCAGTATCAAGCAAACTAGTCTTATCTTTATTGCGTTACCTAATTTGTTCACGATTTTGACATCTACTACGCTTATTGCAAGTGAGACACATCGATAAATTAATAGATAACCTATGTAATGAGTAGGTAGTTGTTTAATTTATTTTTGGGCTTCCGTACCAAGGGTGTCAAAAGGACTGTCTGTCCGTCTGTCTGTCAGCGGGCTGTATCTCATAAACCACGAGACGAAGAGAGTTAAAATTTTCACAGTATGTGTATTTCTATAGCTGCTACAACCACTAAATAATAAAACTAAAATAAAGTTAAAAATCAAAGGGTATTCGTTTTTGTCGACATTTTTTCACGTTGCCCTAGCAAACATTGCGATAGATTGCGTTGGATGAACTAACAATAAGCTTTTAAACCATACAGCGTCGGAAAGGGTCCTAGTCTTAATTAATCTGGCAACACCAGCGTTTTTATATATATATTTTTTTTTTGGATTTTTAAGTAGGCGGTCTTTGATTGTTGTGTTGCATTTTGTTAAATATTAAATTGTTCGACACAAATGTTTTGTTAACTAAATGAATGAATCAATTGCTATGAATAGCTGAAAATGATTGAAATCATATAGCTGTCATATTCAATGACCAAATCACTACGCATGAGTTAAAGAAACAATCAACTATGATTTAAATTACGATTTCTATACCTTCAGAAACTGGGTGTTAACATCTTTTAAGAAATAGCCAGGATTACTGCTGATTACGAAGTTGTAAATGAGTGTATTTGGGAATTCTTTGGATATTTATGATAGGCATAATAGAGCGGGTACCTATTATCTATATAGCTATCAGATAAAAAAAAATGTAGGCTACTTATCAGTTTTATTAGTTGGATAAGCCATTCTTAAAACTGCCATAGTAATCATGATAATAAATTGTCAATATGGAATATACATATATATATGGAACAGTTATAAAAAAAATGTCGGTTGGTAACAAAAGGCCGGGACGGGGGGACTGGAGGTACCTTTTTAGGTTTCCGTACCAGATAATGCCAGAGTGATAGTAGAATAGTACATTTTGATACGAGTGCAGAAAGTTTGCACGTGTATCAAACGACTTTTTTCAATACACTTACGAAGAAATGAATAAACCGGGGTTGACCGGCGAATTGTGGGGGTCGACACGCGCCTAGCCTGATACGATAAATGTAATAACATTGTGGCGGGGAGAGCATGCGCTCTTTTCTGTACTAGTGCGGAAAACAGTCATTGCGTGGCTAAAAGCGGTGGGATATGAGCAGGTTTTCGAGTAAGTAAATTGAAAAATATATTGCCTATGTCAATCAGTGATAAAGTAGCATTCTATTGAAGGAATAATGTTTAAAATCAGTCCAGTAATGTTTGAGTTTATTCATTACAAACAAAAATACAATTATTTCCTCTTTATAATATTACTAGCTTCTGCCAACGGCTTCATCTGGCTGCGTTCCTATGTCATTCAGTGATAAAGTATTCAAAATGAAGAAAGAATTTTTAAAATCGGTCATTACCTACAAACAAAAAAAAACTTAAGTACTAAAATTTTTTATAACTTCGAGACGAGCACGTTAATAGATAAAACAAAGTTGCTTTCCGCGTCTATCTGTTTATCCGCTAACTCCTCCTTAACCATGCAACGGTTTTTGATGCGATTGTTAAGATAAGATAAAATATATTTATTTTCTTAAACATGTGTCATGTCAAGTGTGCACGTGCAATAATAAAAATGTGCATGTACTTAGGATTTATTTCTTTATTATTATTATTGATAGGTTCGCGTTTGACCACTGTCTAACCGATCTAACCTGATGGTAAGCGATGATGTGGTCGACGATGGAGCACGTTTAGAATTAGCTAACGTGAAATGCCAGCATTTTATGAAATCAATTCTAAGATTTACTGACGAGTCGGACACAATATATGCGGAAACAGTGTCCGGAGTTCAGATCAACACATTTTATTTTCAATATTTTTCACTGACAATTTGGGTAGTGTCCGAATGACACTACCCGGACAACACCTAATTTATTTAAGCTGTTTAATACAGTCAGATACATAAAGACTTAAATAATAATATAAAAAGAATTTATTACCCGAAGTTGCCGTCTTAAATAGTTTTGGTAACGCTTTTTCCCCATTTATTATATTTTAAAACTTTATATCTGACTGTACTAAATAGTGTGTGTCCGAATAGTTAGTGAAAAAAATATTTAAAAAAAATTGTGTCAATTCGGACACTGTCCGAATCATCAGTAAGTCGACATGTATAGGTAATTTGCACCTGTATGAAGCCGGGGTGGGTCATTATACGAGTAACAAACTAACAAGGTAGCAGATAAACCTGGAAGAAAGTACATTGACCTTTTCTTAATATCTCTGAGATACCCAAAAAACAAACAATTAGCTGTTTTTCGTCATTAAAAAATGTAAAGGATCTCGATAGGTGTCGATTAAAGACAGCTTTATGTCTTTATTTCTGTTTTTGGAATTAAGGATGTCAACAACAAATGTAGGAGGTATTGACCCTCCTACATTTATTGTAGACTGTTATTCCAAGTTTATCGGGTGTCCACCTTAGTTATATTTAACTAGCTATTGCCCGCAGCTTCGCCCCCGTCCCCGTCGGCTTATTTTATACAAGGTGTAAGGGACAGCCCTCCACAAACTTAAGGGCTTGCTCAGTAGACGAAACTGAACAACCTATCATAAAAAAATTTTTCAGGAAACGAAAAAGAAAATCCGGCTTACCATACAAAATTATTAACTTGATTAGACAATTTGTATGGAGAGGCTGAATTTTTTTTTCGTTTCCTGAAAAATTTTTTATGGTGGGTTGTTCAGTTTCGTCTACTGAGCAAGCTCTTAAAGTTTGTGGAGGGCTGTCCCTTACACCATTTATATGTAAGCCTATGTCACTCAGGAATAAAGCTGCTTTCTATTGGTGAAAAAAAATTAGGAATCGGCCCAGTACTTCCGGAGATTACCTCCTACAAACAAAAAAACAAACCGTACCTCTTTGTAATCTTTTTTATATATATAAAAATCAATGCCACTTTTCGTTGTAATTTTATAACTCAAGAACGGGCTCACCTATCCAAACCAAATGTTTAGGCTTTGTTCGGACTATTTAGTAGATGGTTTATGTGAAGTTTGGTAGGGTATAGTAGGGTAGAGTAGAGTAGGGTAGAGTAGGGTAGAGTAGGGTAGAGTAGGGTAGAGTAGGGTAGAGTAGGGTAGAGTAGGGTATAGTAGGGTGGAATTGGGAAGAGCGGGAGCGAAGTCGCGCGGGCAAAAGCTAGTATTTGTATAGATTACATACGTTAAGTTAACTTCATTTCTAAGTAAAATTCAAAACAGCTGTCTGAATAAATAAAAACACGGGTATTGTGAAGCGCCTCGCCCGTTCATGTATTATTAGTACCTAAATCGTAATCTAGACAGCACGTGATGAATGGTGATGAACCGTCAGTCTTACATTCGGAGGCTCACGTCATATCGTTTAGTTGGCGCATGCTACTACGCTGGTTCTCAATCGATTTAGGGTTATGACTCAGGTACGTATGGTCTAATTTGGGGCATTCCACGAAGGGCACCAATTTTGAACCGCCCCAAAAGTATTTTTCAAAACGCACTATTATGATACGCTAAGAAAATTAAATTTAAAAAAAAATGTAGGGTAGAGATGCGTAGACCTAGACGGTAACGTAAAATATCGATAACAAATGACGCGTGGTTTTTCTAAAGTACGCAAAAATTATGTAAATACTCCATGAGATTAGATAGAGTTAACAAAAAACTTTGGTGCGCTAAGTAAGAATACTTGGGTGTTTATTTATTGTTCATTTCTGACGCACTCATGAGCTTCAACAATTCAACCATTTGCATTCGTGAGTTTTGCGCCGAACCGTGGTCGAGGCTATGGTCACAAAATAGATAGGCAGAAGTCAATCTACATACAAAGCGCGCTCGAGCAACGCACACATAGACACCGCTCACGGACAAGATATCTCGGAGCGCCTCGGCCCGCTCGTCGAACAGTTCCGGCTCAAACGCTCATTAGTGTGCGTCCACCGAGCGTAGGTATAAAAAGTGAAGTACATACATGTGATTGTCTTCTACCTATCTATTTTGTGCTATGGTCCAGACCGAGGGAGTGGGATGAGATCGCCTCCTCAGCGAAGCAAATGCTAACGACGGATCAATTATTGAGAATCCAATCCAACATATATATAGTGTAAATACTTGATTGGGTGAAGATGGATTCAAATTATCGACCCCGTACAGGAAGACGCAACATTGGAAGGCCTCCAACAAGATGGACCGATGACCTGGTGACCTAGTCATAAGGATCCGATGGATGCGAGACCCACAGCACCGGTCGTTGTGGCGACATTCGGGGAAGGCCTATGTCCAACAGTGGATGTCTTTCAGCTGAAATAGTGATAGATGTGTATAGTGTCATGACTCCAGACATTTCTGTTTTTCTCGTTAAATGATATTTATTTTGCAAATAGGTTTTTTGAAAACACTTTCACACGTCATTTTCCTAGCTGACTACCCTGAGAAGAAACACCGAAACAAACTCAGGGATCAGTCTCTTTTGAAGTCTATACAGCAAACATGTAATGGTCAAATCATATGAGAACCATGCAGATTAGTGGCATTGGCAGCCCTATCATTGTTCGACTCCATTGCACCATCATCGTCTCGTGTAATGTTACTGGGAATAATTTTAGAGGAATCGTATTAGATAGCCATTAGAATTGCTTAGAATAGACGGGAATAGAAACGCATCGTTTGTATGTCAAGTGGCCATCGTAGCTGCAAGATTGACCTTGGCCTTGACACGTATCTAAGGTAACTGAAGAAACACCAACCAACCAAACTATAACTATACACAAACCAAGGTCACCTTGGTTGGAACGCTAGTTTGCAATCGTGTGGCCAACCCATAAGTAGTGTTTCATTTGACGCCTCTGCCTCCACCTCCAATTCATTCGCTCAGTTCTTTTTTCGGATGATTCACAGTTTTTTTCGACATTTCCTATCCGAGTAATCTTATCAGTATGTTTGCCGGCAGGGTACCTGACATACGACATGATTCACTACTACGTGCACCACGGCGCGCCCCGCGACGGCACCTACCTGTACGCCATGAAGAGATATCACTCCAACCATCACTTCATCAATCATGACAAAGGTATGGAATTAGATTTTAGCAGCATTCATTTTTTTATTCCAGTTATGTGTTCATAATAGCTATTACTATTGCTAATCAGTACTAATACTACGTTTGCTTAAGAAACAAAATGTCTATTTTTTTTTAAATACATGATATAAGTAATAACATAAAGGAAAACAAAAATACAAAGCCTGAGTGAAAACTAATGGCAACCGCTCACCATCATGCCGCTTGATCCAGAGGTTTGATCAAGCTGAACTAACCGTATGAGGGCGAAAGACCACATCTTTCAATAATTACTCTCCACACACTTAGTTTGGCTTGATCAAGTAGCATGATGGTGAGTTGCCGCCATTATGCCAGCCCGATTCAGTTGGTTCGTCCATCATTGTCGTCAAGTTTGCAGTGTGTTTGATGCGGCATCCGGTAAACTTGACGGTGCGTGGCTACCAGTACGCAATTACGCATGTCAAGTCTACTGCCTGTATGAGCGCTCAAGTAGGTATGCATGACGTTAGGTAGCCGGCTGCAAAATTGACGGTAACCTGGATCGTGTGCGGCTGGCATTAGGGTAGTAAAGACTATGAGTTAGCGTCGCCGCGCCTCACGCCCTTCCGTTGTAAGGTAGTAAATTAAATGGTTTTCTGTTCAGGGTTGTTGATATTATTAGTTAGGTATATCTACTAGAGATGTTATGGAGCTCTGTAACCGTAACGGATACTTAATTCGGATAAAGGCCGACTTCAAATGACAGGTTACGCCGGGATTTAATTTTATTGCACGATCAAAAAAATGATCATCTAGACTAGAAATAAAAGTCAAATTCTGCTATTTGTATTTTATATTGAAACTAGCTATTGTCCGCGGCTTCGCTCCCGCTCTACCCTACTCCACCCTACTATACCTTACTCTAACCTATGGTTCAGCTGGTCTCGAGACTTGCGCTTAGTAACACATTAAGCGATGCATTATTATATTATAGATTCATAATTATATTCAGCCGAAACTAGAGGATAATCCGAAATAATTTCATATCCGTAACTGTAACCGAAATAACAACAAAAAGTTGAGTTTATTCCCATAACTGTCTGTAAATCGGCTGTAGGTAGATACAGTCGAAGTAAAAAGTGAATTCTAAAAAGTACACTAATTGTGCAAATATTATCATGTAGCTCGAATTTCTTAGAATAACCTTAAATATTTTGGGTGATATTTCAAATATTTATCAGTGACTCCAAAAGATAAAATTCTTATCGATAAGTATAGGATGTACACTATTTGTTGTACAGTAAGGCCGCAAAAGTCCATAGGAACGCTAATGATTACATTGCTACGAACCGAGCGAGCGCGATATTTCCGTGCGTATGTGTGCGCATGTATGAGTATCCACATTCCACAGATAACACACACTAAGGAACTGTCGTCGCACTGAGCTATATGGTAGCATTGATAAAATTCATGCAAATTCGTCATGTGCTGGTAGCCGTGTGAACTAAGTGTTGGATTCGCAAATCACGTAACCCGAGTTCAAATCATGGTCGGTCCGTTGCAGTTATTTCTTACTTTGAAAATTCCCAATCTATATTGATTTAATTGTTTTTTTATATTTCTATGAAAAATACTATTGCATTTTTTGCACTAAATAGTTGCAAATTACGAATGTGATCTATTAACCACAAGAAGAATCACATTCGTAATTTGCAATTATTTAGTTGTTACATCTTTTCGATGTTATAAGGTGGAAATAAAAAGACGTGTTTAATAAAAATGTTTATTCTTTATATTTACAAATTAAACATTTATGAGAATTGTGACGTCGAATTGTTACCTAGACAAAAAGTTATCTTGTAACCGTTATCTATGTTACGCCTAAGATTGTTTGTTGGAAGTATACCCACTTAGACCATTCATAATATGAATAACGTAACAATGAACGGATATTCAAATTTTAATAAAATAAAATATAGGTAATTGTTTATATCCAGTTATTTATTGAAAAGTGATATATGATTTGGACTTTGTAAACATTTTATTTTTGTGTAACGTCACAATGAATGTATTGAGGTCATAGCTTAATTGTTCATTTTCTTGACGAAAAGAAGATTGAAACCAAACCTCAATTTCTGTTAAAAGAACTTTAGTTCTCACAAGATAATCGTCAATTAGATGAGAAAAATAAATTGAACTATAGTATTATGTTAAAACAGTGCGGGTAGAAGAATAAAAAACGAAATAGACTCATGATTATTGTCAACAAAATTGATAGCGAGTTCACTGCATTCTTAAGATGAGGCGATGGCACAAGTTAAAAGATATAGCTGTTTTAAACGAAAGTAAACACAATATAATACAGTGTTTGTTAACGAATAATCACAGATATGTTAAAATAAAATGGTAGGCCATTTAGTTTAGTTAACATTAAATATTTAGTGCGAAACGTAATCGTTCTTGTTTGTGCCTCTCTGTCAAGTACGGCTTTTTAGCAGGTTTTCTGTGATGCACGCCTTCAGCGTGAAGTGCACGGCGAACAGTATCCATCGAGGTGTCATATAATTCCGCAAAATGTCTCGTTGGTGCGAAACCATTCGTTTCGTATACGTCCACCATATGTCGTCGCTGCGCCTCGCTAATAAGCTTCGATCTCCCACTTCTCTTTCGACTAGCAAGGCTACCTTCTTCCTCATATCTTTTTAGCCAAAGATTTACAGTATTTTTCTAAAATAAAAAAAAATATATATATTAGGCAGCTATACCTACTTCACTTCATTTTCATTATATAAAATGTTAATAATCATAATTATTGAATATAATTTTAAAATAAAACTGCATTTATTAATCCAATAACCAATCCAATAAACCCAACGATTTACGTATTTCTCTTTTAAACCTCATAAAGATACGATCAATGGATTCATAAATGGCATACTTTTTAATTAGAAGATTAATTTGTAATAAAGTTACAATTCATTAATAGCTATTATACTCACATTCAGTCCGGTTTCTTCAGATATTTGTGTTTTATTAAGACCACTTTTATGCAGCCCAATGATAGTCGCCCTCACTTCAATACTAATATTAGCCTGCATTTTGCGAATATTACAATACTGTCAACCTCACGTCACTAACCAACAACTACAACCAAACGACAGTTCATTTCGGTTAAGTTAAAACTCGTGTCTACCTCGCAGAAATCTAATTCTTTATTTAGTTTTTTTTGTGATCTACCTTTCTAACTCTAAGAAATGTGTGAACAAGTTAAAGAATAATTTAATATATGTAATGCAAATACATAACTTCCAATCGGGTAAGAACTTACAAAAAGTCAATAATTGCGTGGGATTTGAACTTGCGGCACGCTGATTTGCGCTTCAATCTGTGTGCCTATACCACTGGGCCATCTTGACTTATGATAAGTTGATGAAATTGTGAATTTCAATCATTTGTTGGCGAAACTTGAAAATAAAAGGTCGTAAGTCAAACTAAACGTCAAACGAATATGTTTTAAGAATTCTTATGGACTTTTGCAAGTGATAGTACCTACGTTTTTTGACGCACTTACAAAATGGAATAAAAAAAAAAGTTTGTTATGTACTATTGTCATAATAGGGTTTCATTATTGGCTGGTGTGTTGGTCTAGTGGTTAGTGGCCCTGCTATGTCGGAGGTCGTAGGTTCGATTCCCCCCTAGGACAAAAAATGTTTGTGTGATGAGCATGATCATTTGTTCTGTATCTGGTGGTGGTGTAATTTATCTATGTATGTATGTATTTAGAAATATACAGTGGCGTAGCTACTAAGGGGCTAGGCGGGACAGTGCCCAGGGGCCCTCAAGCACAAGGGCCCCCAAAACCTAATTAACAAACCGCTTATTGAATGAACGAAAAATTTTACGAAAAATGTTTTTGTTGATAGTGTTAGTGTATCAGATAATAATGACCACTGTAGTATTGTTTGCAAAGCCTACTCATGAAGATTCGGTAACTAAGCTGTATAAAATATCGTTGCCGATCATATTAACGATGATCATGTATCCATATCATTGTGAGTGTATGTTAATGATAAATCTTCTTGTAACTTGAGATTTATGTAAAAGATAAAGGAAAAAAATGTATTTGTAAATATTTTTTAAATATATTGATTAAAGCATAAACAATTTAGTGGCCCCAGTTTGCTTTTGCCCCAGGGCCCTTGGTCACCTCACGCTATTGGAAATATATAAGTATGTTTATCAGGTGTCTAGCACTCATAACACAAGCTCTGCTTAGCTTGGGACTAAAGGGCGTTGTGTGATAGTTGTGGTATATTATTAAATTAGCTAGCAATACTCCATGAGATATGATGGAACTCAAAAAAAAAAACAATGATTTTCTATGAAACTTAAACCTGAAAGAGAATTTCAATGTTTTTTTTTTATCAAAATTTGTGTTATCTTTATTGAAAATCAATACGGAGTCACGCTAGCCTGAGAAATAATGTCGTGACGTGTTTGATGGCACGGGTGACGCAGTGGTTGAGCGATTGGCTGTTGCGTTGAGTGTCACAGATTCAATTCCCGCACTGAACAAATAATTGTCTACAGATAGTTGTTCCCGGTCTGAGTGTCTTGTTCATGTCAGTTTACATGGTTGTGAACGCACACACGATACTGTAATAATTCCTAGTGTGGAGCAACATATCAAATGCTATTTTATTTAATTGATGGTAAGCGACGACATGGTCGATGATGGAGTATGCTTATCTAGAAGTAACCCATTCACTCTTGACTTGCGCACGGGGCTGCTGCCCGATATCACGTTTCGCATCCCGCGTGCGTATTCCACGCATTACAATAAATACTTGTATGAAATGGACTTTTGCGAGGGCTACGCGTGTGGACCATATTCCGCATGCGTGATGAAATCCGCACGATATTAAAACACCCTTACCACCCTCGGGCACCCCGCGTATTATTATTACGTAATTGCGCGTTTTTACGTAAATCACCAAAAGAAATAAAAAAAAGTTTGTTTTTTTTTTGGATTTTTTTAGGATATAGGGTAAGTGCTCCAGTGAATGAACACACCCCAGTAAATGAACAAAACACAGTTTTTTCAAAATAATAAGAAATTGAAATATTTCTACCCAATGACGTATTTTTTTTCGTAATTACTGCTCTATTTTCTATTATTATGACAATCTTCACTTCATATGTTACTGTTCGTTTCAAAACGGCAAGCGTTTAAAGTTAGCAGTGTAGTGTAAAAATATTTTTGTTCGGGCAAGAATTTAGGACTCGGGGTAGACATAAAATTTTTGATATCAAATTGTGGCCGTAATTTAAATATGCACTATAAGTTTTTTATTTATTTGAATAATAGATAGTTTTAATATATGTCTGAAATCTATTACAATGCCATTCTAGCCAGTTTTATGTAAATTATTCGACGTCCCAGCATTGGAAATACAAAACGTTTGAAATCCAGTGAATGAACGGGCGTTCATTCACTGGACAAATGCAGATTTCATATTTTTATTGAAATATGTAATTTATTTTTATGCCACAATGTATATATTTTGGGAGCCGTATAAACAATCTATTTCTGATCTTTAGGCCAGTATTGGGACAGGTGCGTTCATTTATTGGTTCATAAAATCCATTGAATGAACTAACATTTTTCACCATGTTCAATTATTAGCTTTCGTCGTGATAATGTAACCAACCATTAAATGAACACAATATATTCAGTTAGAAATCATCCTTTTAAGATCTATTTATTGTTACATAAATTTTTCTTATATTGTACCTTTATATCACCATAAATTTCCATAAAAATAAATGCGAAAGGTTTCGATATACCTACCCAAGAAAATTTAAAAGAAGCTCTTAATTCCGTCACCTTCCGTCTTGCTCATTTTAACGCAAGATACTGATTTAATTGTTCCTACTGAGCTGCATTGACTGATTTGAATTATATTACTAATTTATCCACTGCGAATCTAGGAAACGACCTGCTGGCTTGACTTGTCGAGTCAAGCCAGCTTTTGGGTCGTTTATCGATTCGGGTCGGTTATCGTTCGGTCTATACCGAAAATATCGTGCGAGACTAGGCTGGCTCTGAAGCAACGTAAAAACCACAAGGCATTGGGTGAAGAAGGAATTACGGCCGAACTCCTGAACGCGGGTGGTAAACCGATCCTTAAAGCTCTTCAGAAGCTGTTCAATTACGTCATAATCAAGGGGAGATCGCCACAGCAATGAAGCAGAAGTGTAGTAGTACTCTATTTTAAGAAGAGCGACAATGCCGTGTTTAAGGATTATTCATACATCCACATCTGAGCCATGTCTACAAGCCGTTTTCCGGAATCTTCACGAATTGATTCGCGCGCAGGTTTGGCGACTTCTAACCTCAGGATGGAAAAGGTTTCAGCACCGTAGACTACATACATGCACTGCAGCAGGTTATATAGAAGATCGAGAAGTATAATTTGCCTCTCTGCTTAGCGTTTGTGGACTACGAGAAAGCCTTTGATTTGATCGAATCTTGGGCTGTATCGCAGTATTCCCCAAGTCAACGATGCCAGGTTGACTATATAGCGGTACATCGAAGTACTGAAGTATTTGTACGAAAATGCCACCATGTCAGTCCGACTTCAGAAACCTCTAAACTTATCCTTCTGCTTCGGGCTGTGAGACAGAGAGGCGTCATTTTTCAGAAACTATTCACGGCATAATAGAGGAGGTATTCAAGGACCTAGATTGGAGAGAGATAGGCATTAATGTCAATGACGAGTATATCACTCACCTTCAATTTACCGACGATATACCTAATGGTCATAGCTGCGGCTATGGAGGGCCACAGAACAAAATTTGATAAAACGAGTAGAGCTTCAAAAATACTGGGTCTCAAGATAAATATGGACAAAACCAAAGTCTTGGTTAACAACCATTTAGAACCCGCTCATAGCAAGATCAGAGACTCTAAACTCGTGAATTGTAGACAATTACATTTACCTGGAACAGATGGTTCCAGGTACCTACATGGTTCTAAAACGTGGTCACTCACAATTGGCCTCATCAGAAGGCTTAAAGTCACTCAAAAGACAAAGGAGAGGGCTATGCTCGGAATTTCTGTGCGTGATCGAATCAGGAAGGAAGATATCCACAAGAGAACTAAAGTTCCCGACATAGCCTGAAAAGGCAAGTCACATTGTTCGTAGAACAGATGGTCGATAAAGCTGAAATGGAACCTTTCGTGGGCTAGAGCGAGTGGCTACCGTATACTGGAATACGCAGCATCGGTAGGCGTTCCACAAGGTGGACCGATGACTTGATGATTTGAAGGCTTTTACTTTTATTTAATAATGTTTGTAATAGATTTAGAGGCAGAGGACATATGTTCGTTTTTTAACTTTTTCTGGGGCTAAATATGTTACAAAAACAAAGATTTTTTGAACTATTACACAAACAAAAATTGTGTTCATTTACTGGATTTACTCTGTTCATTTACTAGAAATTTTCGTTCATTCACTGGGGTTTTAGGGTATTTTTGAATTTATTGCTAAATATCTAAAAATGTATCCAGGTTATATCGTAAATCTAACTTAAAAACAATTATTTAATATATTTACATTAACAAAATATAGATTTGGACCGTATACCATAGAGTTAACATGGTTTAATTATTTTTTGAAGTTCGAAAATCGCTTAAGTGTTCATTCACTGGAGCACTTACCCTACAAAGATATAGAAATCAAAATTTTCGTCCTTTTTTTACAAAACGATAATTAACAGCTTGAGCGCTGATTGTACAGACGTATGTACAATCAGCGCTCGAGGGGTGGTTGTAGCCAACAGGAAACAGACTTCTGCGACTAATTAATTCTTTTGTTTTGTTCCAGCCTTCGGCATCAGCAGCAACCTCTGGGATCGCGTCTTCAGAACGTTTGTACACGTTAAAAAGTTAGGTTTTAGCTTACATTGGTAAGAATAAATAGGTAGACCTGGTACTGACTTTATTAATGATATTCTGCCAAAGTTTAATTTTTATAATACTAGTCTCTGGTGCATGCGGGGCGTACTTTTGTTTGGACGTACCTCTATCGAAGAGGATGGAAGGGTTTTTATCTGTTACATATTTTAAGTTGTTCAGTTTTCAACCAATCACAAACTTTTATAGTCTGTCTAAAAAGTCAAACTTGACTTGGCAATTTTTGAAGGAAATAAAAAATTGTTGGCAACGCGAATTTCAGTTGTCATTCACATGTTTCTTGAGATGATTAATTCTACAACAGAATGATGTCGATCATGCCCAAGAGCGGGGGATGTCTTTGTATGATTTTTCCCACCATAAAAAAAAAAAAATTGTTGATCATAATATGTTTGGTGATGATGAATCAATAAGCGGAGTGCAATATTTTTAGAATCAGTTTTCTCTTACGATTCCAGATTTATGTCATTACTTTAAACTTACTAATGACACAATTGGATCTTTGCAAATGTATCCTACTTTTGTAATAAGAATATCATTATCATTAAAGAGACTGAAATAGGTATATTTTAAATGAAAATCTTTTGCATTTTTTATTGTTAAAAAGTCGCCTAATACTTAACATTAAATCATTTAAAAAATAGTTATATTCGATACTTTTTGGTTCTTCTATTAGTAAACAATGATCAAGATCGCTTAATCAACCTTGATTATTGAGCCAGTGTTGACTACATCTGATTTAATTTTACCCTAATAATTATTCAAGTCGTTTGACTTTTTAGACAGACTAGAAATTGTAGATTGAATGTAAATATTAAATAGTCTCTGTACTTTCTAATTGAACTTATAATTGTAATGTAAAGATTGTGAGTGCTAATATCTGTTGACCTTTATATACTAGGTCAGGTTTGAAGGCTGAATAGTGGCGGGGCATAGACTATCTATTTAACTTGGCCCTAGTTTTTAGATAGGGATTTTGTTCGGAGTGATCGAGTTAAGAATAGAGATATGTTTTTGAAAATGTACAAAGCCGATCAATCTACGTATTTTAACCGTAGAAAATTGATCTTGAAGTGCCGCCTGAAGTTTCTATTTTTGTTGACTGTGGTGAATTTGCGGGGACGCACCAGGTTTTCTTGCGTGATCGAATCAGGAATGAAGATATCCGCAGATGATATGGCAGATGGTCGAGGGCCGAAAGTTACTGTAGTGGCGACAGCATACCGGAAGACGTAGCGTTGGAAGGCCTCCCACAAGGTGGATAGATGACTTGGAGGCAAGACTCACAGGAACTGACATTGTAGCGATACTTCGAGGAGGCCTATGTCCAACAGTGGATGTTTTTCGGCTGCCAATTATGTTAATAATGACCAGGTTACTACCGGCTACTCAGTATAACCCGCACCCAGAACCACTGTAACATCGTTATTTTGAGTTATTGACTACGCTATCGCGTGGGAGGCAATCAGTAGTAGGTACTGTATCATATAGTGTCAGTAGTATCACTTTTGAGGCTTTCTGTTGAGAGCACCAAGTCGAAAAGCACCTGTAGTATCCCACATTGCGCACCTAAAGTTATAGTATCTACAAAAGTTGAACGACATAATTACACAGTACAAAAAAAAAATCTATAATGTCCTTCTTTATAACATTATTATCTATCTATATATCTGTACCTCCGAGGTAAACAATAGTAACTCCACTTTTTTGAAAATATGTTTTTTTGCACTGTTAAAATCGTAAGAACCAGTTCTACGTAATGGTATAGGACAACAAATCCTACGACATCTAGAAAGAGAAATATCCAATCGTATATGTCAAAAACATATCGGCTATAGGACTTAAAATGATGATATTAAGTCCTATAGCCGATATGTTTGTTAGTGATTGTTTACTCCTCAGCTTTACGCGCACTTTATGTTGTTCTAAACTTTATTGTAATTATGTGTAATACATAATAATTCCATCTAATAATTATAAAAAATATAATTGAGTTTGTTTCAATATCTTTAAAGCACCTATGTCAAAAATACATTTAAAGTTTCTATCCGCGCGTTTTTGCCTCTCCTGTAATATTTACTTTTTGGCACATACTACTGTTTACCTCTGAGGTACAGATATATAAAAGGAGAAACTGACTGACTGACATGTCTACATGCAGTCGAAACTACTGGGAGTAAGAGCGTTTGATTTTGAACAAGGTTTTCTTTTATGACGTGGGCGAGCATTGAGAGAGGATATCCCAAAACTCGCCCCCTAAAGGGATGAAACAGAGGATCAAATGTATGGGGAAATGTACTTTCACGCTAGTAAAGCCGCTGGCTAGTTATTATATTACATACTAGCTTTTGCCTGCGCGACTTCGCTCCCGCTCTTCCCTACTAAACCCTACTCTACCCTAGTCTACCCTACCCTACCTTACTCTACCCTACTCTACTCTACCCTACCCTATCCTACTCTACACTACTCTACCCTACTATACCCTACTCTACCCTACCAAACTTCACATAAACCATATACTAAATAGTCCGAACAAAGCCTAAACATTTGGTTTGGATAGGTGAGCCCGTTCTTGAGTTATAAAATTACAATGAAAAGTGGCATTGATTTTTATATTATAGATTATAAAACAAAGTCCCCTACCGCATCTGTCTGTTCACGATAAATTCAAAACTACTGAACGAATTTTTATGCAGTTTTCACCAATGCGGCTCATGAGGAAACATGAGGAAAGTTTAGATACATATAGTATATTTGTAATACTCAGGAAAAGTAGCAGAAGTAGTATAAATGAGTGCACTTCACACTTTATTTTAAACTAACTAACACAACAAACTTCTATCTTTCGGTTGCGATGAAACAAAGCCTAATTTAGCAAGTTACACACAAATTTAATGTATAAAAATTATTTACATCGATTTCGTACATTTTACGTGATGCGCGAGCGCGCACGATGCACGAGTCGACGTAAAGATACTTATTAATCTAAAAAGTATAGGTTAACATATTTATATATAAATATATAAATAATTATAACTGTTATACTGAACGAAACAGATTGTGATATTAGATATAATAGTCACAGACTGATTCTCTAAATAAAGAAATAGATAAAATAGTCTGAAAACCATAGTAATGACTCATTGAAGTTTTTTAAGTTTTTATAATTATTTTTTTTTACATTTATGAAACTAAATACAATCACTATAACTGTTGGTGTGCAAAAAAGAATATTATGGGTGACAATCGGATGTAAATATTATGATTTGTTGCTCTAATCATACAACATTTTTTATTATTTTTGTAAGCAATTATTATACACAGGTAGGTACAAACTATATTGTATATAATTTTGGCCTCATTCGAAACGGTATTTAATGGAGTGAAATAATTCGCTTATTCAACTTATTTAAATGTGTCATCATTGTAATGTAACCACTGCGCGTGACTGTACCTAAGGCGCTGCGCAAATGTAGACACTTTAAAGGGCCTATTACACCACTCGATATTCAGACAGTTTAAGTCGATGGCTCGTCGTGTCGCGTGGTCAGACTGTCTTACTCGGAATGAAAAATAAGACGAGTCTGAATATAGTGTGCTGAATAACGTGTAGTGTATTAGGCCCTTTAGTTTTCAGTTACCGAAACCGAACACTTTTTGATCGTCATGAGTATGTGTTAAGTGGAAGAAACTAGACACAAGAAATGTTTACGTATGCGCTGGGAGTGGATGATTTCATACTGGTTCTATAGAAATCAAATATTCATCGGTAGCTTGTGTCTGACACGAGACACACGTTTGCGCCCTGGCTTGAAGCAGGAGAAAATGTATAATATTATTTTAACATTATATTATTTATTTTTGTGATAGGATTTTTGTAGGAAATCATTAAAAAATGTCGTTTAGCGTAAACGCGATAAGTTAGTTCGCTTAGAGAACTTATTTACTCAGTTTTACGAAGGTTAAAGCATGGTTCTAAGAAATGGGCGTTAGTCCGGAATACCCAGGCGTGACGTCAGCAAAGGCAGTTATTGTGAAATGGAACAAAGTATGCAAGAAACACATTAGGAATGCCTTTTACGTAATCTATTTGCTTGCCATTACAAGGATTATTTGTTTATATAAACTTTATGCACTAAAAGCACCGTACAGAGGCGGATTTAATGCCTTAGGCATTTACTATCAGTTCACCCTATAGAGTGGTGCAGAAATAGGTATAACATGGCAGGTGCAACTTAATAGAATACAAACTACGAAGAAATAAATACAATAGTATATAAAAGGTGTAAGGGACAGCCCTCCACAAACTTTAAGGGCTTGCTCAGACGAAACTGAACAACCTTCCACAAATTTTTTTTTCAGGAAACGAAAATAAAAATCAGCCTCACCATTCAAATTGTCCAATGAAGTTTATCATTTTGTATGGTGAGTCTGATTTTTTTTTTCGTTTCCTGAAAATAATTTTTGTGGAAGGTTGTTCGGTTTCGTCTACTGAGCAAGCCCTTAAAGTTTGTGGAGGGCTGTCCCTTACACCTTGTATATACTTATATCACATTATTTTTAGTTTATGTGAAACCTGAATATAGTTTGTTTAGAATCAGTAACTGAATGGATTCCAATAGTTTTTACACCATGTTATATTTTTCCCAAAAATATTTAAAAAGATCACAAGACCACCGATACTAAGTACAACACAGGTCACGGCAGGTCATAGCGGGCATTAGGCGCCAGCAAACAGCTGGGTGCAAGTGCAAAACAACCCAGTCGCCTGGATGGCCCGGTGACTATGTATTTATGCTGACATAACAAGCTTTTAACTTTGTGATTTGACACATGTTTCGGGTTCCGCATATACTAACACTAGTGTTGTGTACAAATTTATAAAGAATGTTATTGTGAAACAACGAATCCAACCAAACAAATTCTCTTGTTGTCAATGTTGTACCTACTAAATAAGGACAAACATTTATTATGTTTTATTTCCTACCTAGGATGAAACCGTGCCATCATGAATTATAAATATTTTTAATAAAAAGTTTTGTTTAATTTGTTATTTTTATTTTTAACAAGATTTTCCCAAGGCTACTCTTCCTTAAAACGGTGAAGGAAAACATTGTGAGGAAACCGGCATGTCAAAGAACCAAAAATTCGAAGTCATTGTGACATTCACCAACCCGCACTGGGCTCGCGTGGTAGACTTTTTTTTATTCTGGAAGTAAGTATGTTCCCTTGGGATAATTGTCTACAATCACGCGCGGGAAGCGCTGGCAGAAGTTAGTTCTAGAATAAATAAAAAATAGCCTAAATTTTAATCTACACTATTTAGCAAAACTGTTAGTTTTGTGTCAGCAAAAGCATTTTTCAATCTGATCAGTTTTTTTTTTAATTGGTATAAACTATTGCTTGACTGCGATCCCACCTGATGGTAAGTACTAGCAGTGATGCAATCGTTGATGGTAAGACGCACTAGTTTATTAAGAGCCTATTCACGCTAGCCTTGAAGACACCCAAATTAAAATCGGACGGGTAGACCGCAGCAGATAAAATTGTTCCAGTTCTCCGATGTACGCGGTGTATAAACGACGAGGCGATACGCTTAGTCCGGAACGTAGAGGTTTCAACAACGTAGGGGTAGATACTCGCCGTACGTCGGGTTATCCAATGGTAGAAATGAAATCGTGGAATCAAGTCATGCAATTCCCGCGCACACTCCAAAATGCGTCCTGTAAAATACCAAAAGGCTGGCTACCTTCTATAATTAGTTCCTATTTTAATAAAGGGTAATTACTTCGTACAAACAATCAATCTGATCTCTTTATAAATATATTAAAGATTGTAAATATAATAATAAAAACTCATTTTAAATAAAAAATAGCAAAACATTGCTCATCAACTTTAATAAATTAAAAAAAAAAACAAAATTCATAATATTTTATTTCACATAGGCCTACATGGGCCCTTATAAAGGTCAAATTGGTCGATTCATGATAAAGATATAGTAAATAATTTAAAAAAATATAATTATATTTAAAAAAAATGGAACAGTTAATAAAAAAATAATGTCAATGTTACCTAAAACAACATTTCTTTTCGAAATTGATAAGAATCAATAACATGACATATATTAAGTAACACAATGAGTCATGTAACAAATACCTACATTACATTGTGAAAACAGCACAAAATACATGCTTTATCCTTCCAAACTGTAATACATCTACTAAAAAATAACGAAATAAACGTGACACGATTAGATGGCGTTTTTATTCTAATTTTATTTTCAATTTAGTTTTTATTCGAATTTGGAACAAAAAGGACAGGAATTTTCTACGTGACTGTACCTGACACATCATATTTATTCACATTTTTAAATGTCATTATAGAGATAAGAACTGGCCACTGACTTGCTAATTCCATTTTCATTAGTAAAAGTGCAAATTTTGACAATGATAACGCTATTTAATGCCTATAAAAGTGTTTTGCGTGCGTCTGTACTTCTGTGCGTACTTTTAAATGTGAGTGGGTGTTGTTTGGATTGGGACCTGGATTTTTTGACTGATGACCTCTTTCCTGATGTGTCACCCATCCTGGCAAATACCAAGTCTATATTAGATGATTTATTTAAAACTTCTAATAAATACTGTGTGGGTAAGTCGTTTTGGTCTATTTTATTCAGTACACATTTTTTTTTCTATAATATTGTGACTGGTATTTGAGAATCAGTTCGGAAATGAAATTACAAGAAGATAAAACCGTAGATAACTTATATTTTTTTTTATGTTTTAAAAAATAATGGATAATTGGAAACAAAAAATGAAAAAGATGTTTTTTTGTTTTATTTTCGTTATACAAAAAAAAAAGTTAAAGTTACGTTCAAATAAATTATTAAAAATATGATATTTTGTATAATATTAATTAGGTCCGGTCATAACAATAAAAAAAGCACCAGCGCTTATTACCTAAATACTATACCGTGAGTTCCCTATAATGGATAACCTAGTTTAAGGGGTCAGAGGGCATAGTACTCATCATTATGAACAACAAAAAAAAAAAGCACCATCTATTTCCATAACCATATATTTTGGCGAGTTATGCGAACATAAATGTGGGGAACTAATTTTTTTGACATTTTGTGTTTGGTTCCGTAGTAAAAGCTAGGAAGATGTTTAAATGATAAGTACTGCTACTTAAATAGATATATTAATCGGACTAAAGGTTTAGAAATACAAAGGAGCGTGTGTGTGCTCCCTGCACACGCGATGACCGCTGATCGTGAACTGCTAACTAAATGTGTGACTAATAAAAATTAGTGAAAAGAGGTAAAAATGCACGATTAAACATTAGGACAGACCAAAACAAAAGACGGAATGAAGTCTATTTTATAAAGTGTACCTACTCAACTTGAAACTTATTAGGATATCTATATCTCGATACTCCCATGAGGCATAACCATGCGCTTCATGCTAGCTCAACTAGATATTATATCTACCTTTAAAATAATAAATGATTTATCTTTATTCCTTCCCTTTGAAGAGAAGGCCCTTCCCGATTCGTCTATCGTCAACGAGAGCATGGTTTAAAAGCTTGTTGTTTCATCCAACGCAATCTATACATACATATAAATAAAATTGGAGTGTCTGTTTGTAACATTAAAAAACTGCTTTTTACTACATGCATATTAACATATATACGAAACACACACCAAAATAACCTTTATTACAATTTTTGTCTGTCTGTCTGTCCGGGCTAATCTCTGAAATGGCTGGACCGATTTTGACGGGACTTTTTTTGACAGGTTGCTGAGTAGGCAGGAGTAACATAGGCTACTTTTATTTTAGAAAAAATAAATTCAAAATCCTGTAGTCCACGCGAACGAAGTCGCGGGCACAGCTAGTGTTTGATAAAAAAGCAACGTGAAAAAATAGAGAAAACGCCTGAATGCTCTGTTGGTAGATATTCGGTAATTCCGTCAATTACTCGAATCTTCCACAAAACTTGTTCCAGGGTTCCGTGCTTTTTTAAACCTTAATAGTTTTTGGAAAAAATCTTTGTCATTCAGAATCCCGAAACCTAGATAATATCCTCAATACCTACTTAGGTATATCTGTGTTTCCAAAATATCTAGAAAAAAATATGTAATAACGTCATAATAAAGTAAAAGCGGTTGTATAGAAAGTATCTATATAGGGTTCGCAATGGTCGGTCTTTAAACCGAACTAACAAAAAACAACAAATTAATAAAACATCATCATCATCTTCTGTTATTCAATGTTTTTTTGTTTAGTTTAATTCGTTATAGTTTCTTTTTTCTTTTTGTGGCATTTCTATTACTTTTTATATTTTTTAATTTTAATTTCTAGCAACAAAATCTAACAACAAAAAAAAACATTATTATCGTTATTTTAAACCAGTTCTGCAGCGATAGTCAATAATTATTGTGATACGCGGTATCCATGACTGCAATATCAAACAATACTCTTCAGAAGTCCATGGGTACTAATTATGGCGCCAACTCGTCGATATACACCCATTTACGTTCTGAGAATTTTGCGATCGATACGACAATTTTCACGGAACTTTAATTTCAAGTATGATGTCTTTGCATAATTTAAATTTCCAGAAAATTCATTTTACCTATAAACTTATTCCTGTTTTCACTAATACAAGGTGACACTCAAATCATTATCTTCATTACTTACCTTCATCGTCATCGTCATCATCATCATCCTCATCGTCATCATCGTTGTCATCATCATTATCATCATGGTCATCATCATTATCATCATGGTCATAATTCTTTTAACCTTATTTATTTTCTCTGACTTTGAGGTCGACACATCATCTCATCCAAATCCATAGCCAAAATAAAAAAAAAAACTGGCCAAGTGCGAGTTGGACACGCACGAAGGGTTCTGTACCCTCCTTAGGAAAATTCAGTTCCGTTTTTACGATTTCATAAACCATAATTTTATTAATTTTTGAATTAAAACACAGACCACGAAGAAGACCCGATCCCCTCCGATGTTGTAGCCGATTGCATCCGAAGGGGTCGCGAACTGGCCCGAGCGGCCGCCCGACGAGGCAACGAGCTGGTCGGCAACGGCGTCAGTCTGGAAGATGCTTCTCCAGCCATGCTGCACTTCTTCTCCGCGAATCTACCTTCTGAAGTCCGAAAGGCTTCTGACACTTCGCATGAGATCCTCACCGCTACTAAGCTGTTGCAGATGAAAATGAGTACAGGGTAAAATACCGTAAATACAGGGTTATTTGTAATTTGTAAACGCTAAAATCTTTGCAGGACTGTATTACTAACATCATAGACAACAACTTTTGTTATAAGTAATACATTTACCAAAAACAATCCTTCAAGATTTCGTTGTTTTATCTAACACGCCTACGCCTGCCGCGCACGATCCCCGCTCCGCTCCGCTATTGTACTATCGCTTGCTTCGCATAGAGTTCGTAACATTTAGAACGTTCAATTTAAATATTTTTATTTTTGTATGAAATTCTGATGAACCAATATGTGATAAATTTTTAAAAGTCATAGAACTAAAGTTGTTGTTAATGATGTCCTTAACTTAATCCTGAGAGATTGCCAGTGTTTTACAAATAACTAAACTTATTCGCACTAGCCTGGTGGTAGTGTTATTTTTCGCACTAGTGCAAAAGCGCGCGCGTGCTCGCCCCCGTCACAATTTTATTACATTTATAGTATCAGGCTGGGTGCACATCAACCACCACGAGTTCGCTTCTTCAGCCGCACGTTTTGTCAATACTTTCTCAAAAATCAAAAGTCAATTACTCTCTGCTGTCTAAACCCTACCTATGTCCCTTCATTTGCTAGCCTTCTAGGGTCACGGGAACTCTTTTAACTGTTCTTGCAGATATTACTCCCTGCGACGTTTTCCTAGTATTTTAAATATCAGAGTGGACCGTGGTAGAGACCACGGTCCACGAGCTCTTAACACGACCTATTTGCCGACCTAAACTGTTAAAGAGATGTAGCTGTATATATTATTATGTCGTAGGGAAATGAGGATATCAGGGATTTCACGAAACCCCTAGGGACATCACGAAATCCCGGCAGATAACGAATATTCTTGTTTATTACGTCTTCTTACTGAAAGAATCTAGTGATATGACAAAACACCAAGTTATCGTCAGTGATATGTCGTTTCAGTAAGAAGACATAATAAACATGAATGTTCGACATCTGCCGGGATTTCGTGATATCCCTAGGGATTTCGTGGAATCCTTAGGGATTTCGTGAAATCCCTAATATCCTCATTTCCTTGCGACATATATACGGTGTATAGCTCAATCCCTCTTTCTCGCTCGCACGCTTGACTTTTTAAAACGTCATGCTATAGCCCCTGTCCGCCCTTTCCCCCAGTAGTAGAACTCCGAACACCTTCATATCATTCCTGGAGCACCAAGGAGTCCGGTTGAAGGACGCCGCGTACTGTCGGTCAGTGAAGGTGTGCTGCAGCAGTGGCAGCAAGTACCGGACCATGGACGGCACCTGCAATAATGAGGAGCACCCCGAGTGGGGCCGGAGAGGCGCGCCCTTCACCAGGATCGCGACCCCTCGGTATGCTGATGGTGCGTATATCACATACTTAATGTACTTAATGCTTTTCTGACTCTAACACCGGAGTGTGACTTGTTTGCTGGGAGATGATAGATGTGTGTCGTGAATGTCTAAGGTTTTGTGAGAGGATGGATGAAAAATAAGTAAGCCTTGTTTTATTTGTTTTGTGGGATATTTTATTTCATTTTAGTGGTAATGTGGTATTTGATTTTTTCTTTTATTTCTTAGAACGCATTAATTATTGGCTGTAATTGTTTTTTATATTTATATGGACTGTAATTTTGTGCAAGTACATTGTAAATAATAAATAAATACTTACCTATGTTCCCGAACTTCTAGGCGCCTTCGATTGCCATTGATTGTGAGCAGTGGCCTTGTGGTAACTGCCCCACCTTACAAGTTGTAGATCTAGGCGTTGCGTCCAAACTACCTACAGGTCATTGGACTCGCTCAGCTGACGTTTTCTTAAAGAAATTAATTTCGTACATGCGTAAATTAATACGAGTTTTGAAAAAAGGTACATTATTTTTTAATTTTATCTTTACAAATCGATAGTGTTTCATGTTCTGGATCGACCCTCCACGGGACTAAAACGATCAAAATTTAGCGGTGTATGTATACCTAATTGTTTCTTCTTTATCTACACATCGTTACGTGTAATTTTCCAGGTATCTACGCCATGCCAGTAGCTATCAGCGGTCGTCAGCTGCCGAACCCTCGGGTCCTCTCCACGAGGCTGTTCTCAGACCAGCCGATAGGAAGCCGTGTGCTCAGCAACATGAACATGCAGTGGGGACAGTTCATCACGCATGATCTGGTCTTCCAAGTCATGGAAGTTACTGGTAACTTGATCGTGCAATAAGTTATACTATGAAATAGGGAACAGATGTTTGGCTGCAGGGGTGAATAGCTACCATTGTTGACTGGCGACGGGAAGGAGATTTGTCTTCATTTTGAATTCATTACTGATTCGACGTTTTACTCAAAATAATTCCATGAGTCGCGGAAATGCGTTGGATGCGAGACGCACAGGACCGTTCGTTGTGGGGACATTTGAGGGAGGCTTATGTTTTTCGGTTGAAACGATGATGAATTCCATAGAAAATGGGTGCTACCGTTATTTCAAACTCTGTCATCAGTTTAGGAAAATAACACACCCAGGTATCGCCGGGAGCCTGTGTGGGCTTGCGGCGGCGAGCAATGTGTAGCTTGCCGTCTTCGATAATTCCATGCATGCCTCAAAGGGATGGTCAGCAAATTGGACTGGGCCCACTGGAGCTGATGCCTTAGGCTTAGCCCAAGGCTTAAGAGTCATGGACTGATAACTGTTAAGTCATGTTCTTTTCCTTTATTTCAAGCCTATTCCTTATTTATAGACTTACACCTACTGTTCATAAATCAATAACGAAACTAAAACATTGATAGATGCATGTACCAATGAAGGCCCCTCCCCCTTCATTGGGGGCGAGAGCTTTGCTTACTTTTGATGACGAGGGGGGGGGGGGGGGTTAATATTTGCAAAAAATCTGGCCTCTATCCTATTCCTTTTTATACACAGACAAAGGCGGCATCCAATGCTGCTTAGGAGAGGGCGCGGACGTCCTTCCCTCAGAGTGGCTGAACGACAAGTGCATCCCCATCTCCGTGCCAGAAGACGACCAGTTCTATCGCCAGCACGGCATCAAGTGCCTCAACTTCGTGCGGAGTGTCACCACCCCGAGAGATGACTGCAGTCTGGGGCATGCGGAACAGGTAAACGTTTTTAAGGCGACCATTACACGGTCATGCAGGCGTCAATCAATTCCATCAATCTTGAATGATGATTTTCGTCCATCCGTACTAAAAAACGCCAAACATCGCATTAGGCGGTAAGTTTTTCGCCAATCAAAACATTGACTGTGGATATTTCGATATTTTGAACTGTCGAGTGTTCGATATATTAATTAAGCATTCGATATTATGAACGTTCGAGTGCCTATTTAGATGTTCGATTATTTGGCATATAGTACACCCAGCAAAACCTATCGTATACTGTTCGCCTGTTCTGTGCCTCAGTCGCCGGTTTTCTGTCTCAGTCCACTCGGTATTTGCTGCCTTCTTTCTTCATCTCTTAGCTGCCAGTGGCTAATTCCAATTTATATTTGCTTTAAATCCTCTTTTTTTCTTCTTTTTTTTATCAACACTCGCATAGTAGAAGTAACAAAAAATTTGTACCACGATTTTTGTAACTCATAACATGACTGAAAAGACTGTCCATGGAGTTTCTTGCACGTTCTTCTCCATAGAGATTTAGGCTTTGGAACGTGCAACTTAGCTTCACTTTTTTATATTTTGACTGACCAACATTTTGACAATTCAAAAGCGCCTGTTTGAAATAAAGTTTCTGATTTCTTCAACAACCTTTTTTCGTTCTTACGTCTGACAGTCTTGCCGATAATCTGCCTTGACCGTGTTTTTCTTCCACCTTGCTCAGTATCATCAGCGTTTTCTGACTATGCGTAGGTGAGCGCTTCAGGCAAATTACAGATAGCCATTTAGAATACAATGGAATGGAACAGAATAGAACGGAATGGATCGGAACGGAACAGAATAAAACAGAATAGTTGATGTAGAGCTCCAGTATGGACCTAAAGCCGGCCATTGACGATCAGTCCAAACATAAAACTGCGGCATAAAACTAGGGCGACTGATCGTCAATGGCCGGCTTAACAGTGCATTAATCATTGCTATTTTTAAGATGAACACAGTAACCAGTTACCTAGACGGCTCGCCGATCTACGGGTCGGATAAGAAGTTGGCTTCGAAGCTTCGCAGCAGGTCAGGGGGGCGTCTGCGGCAGGAGTCGAGGAAGGACTGCCTCCGAGGGTTCCCGCCCAGCGTCAGCGACAAGTTTGCTGTCTGTGACTTGAGGAACTCCTCGGATCCCTGCTATCTTGCTGGTAAAACAATTCGCATTTTTTTATGTTAAAAATGTACCTAGTGTACCTACACATAGACAGTTGCTAATAACTACTAGAGAACGACCTTCACCGGTCTGTTTAATGGATGAAACGTATTTTATGATAAATTTAGTATTTTAAATAATATAACGCGTGTACTGCCTAAGAAATTCCTGGCCAAACAATTTTTTTTTTGCGTGTTTAACAAATAAACTTAATACTAACCGAAAGTATGAAGCCTTTAGAACATAAAAATGTTGGGTTGCCTATTTGTTTCCTGGCATAACTATGGGTTGCCAGGTATAAACATTAAACAGGTATGTAATAAACAGGTGTGTTTATTTTAATTTACAACAAATTGTATATCAAAATAAACGCTGTTTCATTACGAATACGATGATATAGGGTTAACTGCAAAAAAATGTGGTGTGAATAAAGGTTGTGCATTTTTCTAAAAAAAAAGTAAATTTCAATTTTTAATTAATAATAGTCTGGCCAGGAATTTCTTAGGCAACCCACCCGCGTTATAATATTTAATATACTAAATTTATCATAAAATACGTTTCATCCATTAAACAGACCGGTGAAGGTCGTTCTTAGACCTTAACTGCGGCCGAAAATGTTCAAGCAGGCTCTTATAATCCCTTATTGCTTCTACGCACCAAAACTACCGGCGCCCGCGTCGGTTTTGGCTACCGGGTTCGTCTTGTGTCCCGGAGTTAGCCTGCCGGTAATAACCCGCCAGGACGAACCGCCCACCCGCTTTGGTGTGTAGAAGCCTTCAGGTACCATCAAATACACTTCCGCCTGACCATCGCTAAGTTCATTTTTGCCTGCACTCGAAACGAAAACTTCAAAGGATTTGATTTGGTGCCGCGCCGCAGGATTCAAGCGATTTTTTTTCAAGTGGTCAGGCAGAAATTACCGCAATGGTACTTAATTATCTGGTATTTATATATATTATATTTGTCAATATTCAAACTTGTCTCTTTCTCCAATTCCAGGAGACACAAGAATCAATCAGACGCCAACCCTAGCCATGCTGCACACATTGCTCCTCCGAGAGCACAACCGCGTGGCAGACACCTTGAGCGAGCTGAACCCGCTGTGGAGCGACGAGAGGCTGTACCAGGAGGCCAGGAGGATCGTCATCGCGGAGATACAGCATATCACCTACCAGGAGTGGCTGCCCGCCAACTTTGGTGAGGGAATGAGACGGATGGGCGGCACTTGATCGATTCTGTCTGTTCATTCTGTATATCGAAGAGCTTATTTATTTGTCGTGGCCAGATCTTAAAAATTGATCACTATGATATGGCCGAGTAAAACTGACCAAATCGTTTTTAAACGGTAAATTTTGATATTTCAATCCCCGTTTTGTACACGGAATTCACAAAAAATGAATTTTCAAAAATCCATTATTAGGGTCTAAACAGACGAACCGCATAAACGCTGGTGGTCCTCGACATTGGGATGCAGGCAGGCCAAGGAGGCCCTACCACACCTAAATAAAGTCCTCACCAAAAAACTTTTAAGTTTGAACAGAGGCGGCCTGCGCCTGGTGACGGGGACCATCACCGGGTACTGCACACTGAATAAGCACCTCCACACAATAGGCATCACAGACAGTCCCTTGTGCAGAGCATGCTTGGAGGGGGAGGAGACAGTTGCACATGTGCTCCTGGACTGCACAGGGATCACTGAAATACTCACACGAACCATAGGATCCCCGAATTCCCTTATAGATGTCCTGAAAAACCTGAGAGGCCTAATCTGCTTTTGGAGAGAGGTGGGCTGGTTGGAATAAGCCCACCCAAGGTTATGGCCGCTATGGCCCACGTACAATGGTCCGCATAGGACTAAGTGCGGAAACCATACTCAGACATAAGACATAAGACGAACCGCATTTCAACTGCAATCCAACCGCAAATTGCAGTTTAAGTGCAGTTTGAATGCAGTTGACACGACTGCAATACGAGTAGAACTGCAAACCAAACGTGCAGTCCGATTGCAGTCGTGTGAACTGCACACCGACTGCATTCGAACTGCACCATGCGCGGGAGGGCGGAGCGTGCGGGCGGGGGGCTTCTAGATCTGGTAGTTTCAGTTATGCATTGATATGTCATAGTCAGTCAGTTCCTCCTTTTATATTCTACTAGCTGTGCCCGCGCGGCTTCGCTCCCGTTCTTCCCTACTTCAGCCTACTATACCCTACTCTACCCTACTATACCCTACTCTACCCTATTCTACCCTACTCTACCCTACCCTACTCTACTCTACTCTACCCTACTCTACCCTACTCTTCCCTACTCTTCCCTACTCTACCCTACTCTACCCTACTCTACCCTACTCTACCCTACCCTACTCTACTCTACCCTATTCTACCCTCCTCTACCTTACTCTACCCTACTCTACCCTACTCTACCCTACTCTACCCTACACTACCCTACACTACCCTACTCTACCCTACACTACCCTAATTTTCATTTTTTTTTCCATAAGAACCTTCTCCTCATAATAACGAACACAACAAAAAAAAAATTAGCGAAATCGGTCCAGGCGTTGTTGAGTTATGCGCTTACCAACACATTTTGCGATTCATTTTTATATATAAAGATTTATATTGATAAAGATAGGTAAGATGAAATCTGAAAGTGTTACCGTTGACTAAAAAGTATGCTCTTAGCTGTACGAAAATCCATTGTTATGGTATAGGCTTGAGGTCTGGCCATCCAATAGGATCCGCCTCGCCTGGGCAGAGCACCGCCGTATCCTCGTGGGGGCGCTCCGCGGCAGTGATCTCTCGCGCTGGGCCGGGAGCCCAGGCCTCCTTTTGCGACGCAGTAATGCTAGCAATCTACCGACCACCCCTGCCGCAGGGCGCGATTCAAGAGATGTCACATGAGAGACAAAATTCCGCCTACATCGCAGTATCCACCAACAATCAATTTGAATAATTAAAACAGTCACAGAACTTCACTCGAAATTTTTTTATAAAAAAAACTCGTCTAATTCCTGTTCGCAGGTGAATACTACCTCCGTTACTACCGCATATCGCCGTCCACCCTGTACACTCGCGACTACAGCGCGGACGTGAACCCTGGCGTCATCAACAGCTTCGGGGCGGCTGCCTTCCGGTTCCTGCACACCGTCATCAGCGACAACATCATGACGTGTCCCAGCAGTTACAACGCTGCTTATTTGCACAGGTATACCTAATGTTAAACGTTCATAATTTAAATCTTCTTACTGCTCCACTGTTAACGAACGTCAGATAAGTTTGTTGCGGCAACCAAGACTGTAAGACAATAGGACTTACGTAGTATTTTATGACGCCTTCTGTGCATTTTTTTCAGTAAGTACCTACCTACTTTTTTACACTTACTATAAAAAACTAAAATATGGCGTCAAAAAACTCCTATAGATCGCTGTCAACAGGTAATAAGCCCGAAAGACTGGTGGTACCTACCACACTAATGGTAATGCTTATTATTGGCTGGCTTTTAGCTTGGATAAAGGATGCTCTATCCAAGCTAAAAGCCAGCCCCTTGGTCACGTGAAGTGTCAACAAGTAACTTAGACAGATCTTTATATAAATAAGAAGTCTGACCCAATGATCCGAGAATTTTTATGACAGAATTCTAGCAAATTAAGTTTGAGCAGTGATGGCCCAGCGATAATTACCCTAACTTACGAATTGTAGGTGTGGGTTCAATTAAAACCTACCCAGTGCATTACTTTGTATAATTTATTTTATCACCATCGTTCTCAAAACGGTGAAGGAAAACATCGTGGAAAAGGTGTCATGCCCCAGCACAAAAAATTTGAAGATATATGACATCCACCAAACCGCACAGGGCCCACGTAATGGATTGCGGCCCATTCCTTCTCCTAGAGAGGAGACCTGAGTCCCAACAGTGGGAACATTGTAAGGCCGACTATGCTATGGATATTGTGATGTAAAATTAGTGTAGTTTAGTATCTCAAATGTAGAATCATTGAAACTGGCGCGATCTCGGTAAATTTTCGTCAAATTCCCGGTAAAATCTTGGGAGTTGAGAATTTTATTGTAGTATTGACTACCTCATCGAAACTAAACGAGAACGCTGATTTGATAGATTTGCTGCCAAATGTATGGATTGTGGCCCATTCCTTCTTCTAGAGAGGTAGCCTGAGTCCCAGCCGTGGGAACATTAAAATACTGATTATGCTAGTGTTCATTTGAACTTCCAGGCTAAGCGACCACTACTTCAACCCGAGCCTGCTGGAGTCTACTCCAGACTCCTTTGACGATGTCGTCCGTGGTATCATAGCGCAGAACGAGGGAGAATCAGATCCGTACTGTTCCGGGGAGGTCACCAACCTGCTGTTCAAGTCACGCAACCGATGGGGCATGGACCTCATAGCCATGGATATACAACGAGGCAGGGACCATGGGATCGCCTCTTATAATGATTATAGGTAAGATAGATGACAAGATTACCGAGTATACTCATTAAAATCATCATCAAAACTATCTTACTTAGAGAAAAAGGTAAAACTTTTTTTTTTTTTAAATGCATGTCTTACCAGTAGCCCGATTCACGTAATCAAAACCGTAAGGATATCGTAGCGATTTAGTCGTTTAGACCATTTCCGTAATCACATCCATCAATCGAGTTTGAACGACACCGATTTTAGAGTCGTTTGGTCGAAGAGTCGATTTAAAAAACAAAAAAAAACTGTATTACATTATCCTGGTAGAATACTTATTAATGTAACTGGAAATAAGTCTTCGATAGATCGTTTAGTTTCGAGCCAGTTGAGTTGTCGTTCTATCCAATCCCGATTAAGGAATACGTGAATACCGCTTTTGGATAGGACTTTGATCGAACGACTATAAAATTTAAACGATATTTGGCTTGTTTGATTTTACGTGAATCAGGCTAATGTTCTCTTAGTTGCGAAAGTGAACCCCGGAACCCTGGAACGAAGGCAAAGAAGGAACAGGAGTGGGTTTTAGTCAGTAAAAGTCTGACACGCCCTCTCGCACCGCCCAAGGGCGGGAGATGTTATTGGATTTCCCACCTAAAAAAACCTCTTCTTAAGTTAGAGTAATATTTTTTTTTAAATTTATTATAGACTCACGCTTGATAACTATCTCACTTGATGGTAAGTGATTTTGAGATCCACGGTGGAGCACGCTTGTCTAAAAGTAATCCATTCACTCTTGACTTAAAGACTCCTAGGTTGTAGCTATGAGGAAACACAGACTGCGGCAGAGAATTCCACTACTTAGCTGTAAATACATGCATGTCACTATCACACATATTTTTTTCCTTACTATCCGAAAATGAACTACAAATTTTAATTTCGCGGTTTACCATGGAGTACTTACCTCAACTAAGACGGTGTTTGAAGTAGCTGCACAGTGTGTTGTCTATGGTGTCAAACAGCGGATGGCTGTTATGTCATCATCACACCCCCTCTGCCGTGCTTACGGCTACCGAGGGCAGCTTATAATATGAGCGTCACATCAGAACATCTTTTTTTTATGGTGGGAAAAAATCATCCAATGACAACCCCCGCTCTTGGGCGGAGCGGGAGATAGTGTCAGACTCTTACTGACTAAAAGACCCACCCTGTTCCTTCTAGCCTTCATACCGGGGCTTGAGTTCCCTTTCGGGTAACCCTGGCCCCAGTAGGCTTCGACCCGACTGGGTCCCTGCTGTTGCTGACAACTCCTTGAGGCGCGCGGGAACAGTGCGCGCCGTCGACGACTTGGGCTTGGTCCGGACAGTTACCGGACGGCTGGACAGCGAGCTACCCATTGCTCACTGTCCGCAAGCCCTCGCCTACTGTGGCCGGAAATCGGGATCGGAATCCCGGCGGCGGCGGCGAGAGGGCCGTTGCCTGATGCGGTCGGCCTCCTCCTTTGCGAGCATTACTGCTTCGCAGAAGTCGGTGGCCACCTGCCACTCTTCCTCGCTCTGGACCATGGCCTCAACCAAGGCCCGGCGCGAGAGGTCTCCGCCGCCGATCGCCCCCGCGAGAGCACGGCGATGCTCCGCCCAAGCAGGGCACACCTCGACTGTGTGCTCCACCGTGTCCTCCAGGCACATCAGAACATCTGAGGCCCTACCATGAGCTATTAACACGATTCATTTGACAACCAAAACTGAATTGTTAAAGGGACGGAGCTATATAAGGTGTATAGCGCCATCCCTTTTCTCGCTCGCACTCTTGACACTCTTGCCATGGTAAAGCTCCATAGTGAGTAATGCATCAAGTAACTGAGGAAGAAATAGAATCAGGCCCTTACTTATCTACTCTTTTCAATATTTCAGGGAGATTTGCGGTCTACAGAGAGCAAGATGTTTCCAAGATTTGGCGAATGAGATACCACAAGATGTAAGTCAAGAAAATATGTAGATAATGCTTCAAAGAAACGTAAGATTTGAGTCAAACACTAAAATAAAGCCTAGTTTTCGTAAAACTCGACATTGCATGGTAGGTAGCATATACAAACACATTATTTTATTTTTTTAATTGATGTAAACTAGTGCTTGAGTGCGATCCCACCTGATGGTAAGCAGAGATGCAATCGTTAATGGTGAGAAGTTCAAGAATCGTTTATTTCCATTAGAATGCGGGTGTTGGCACATTCTAATGTTTTTGTTGTATTTGGCAGTAAACCTATAAAATCAGCCTTCTTGGTTAGTTTCGATGAGGTAGTAAAAACTACAATTAAATTCTCATCTCTAAGATTTTACCAGGATTCTACACTTGAGATACACAATTACACCAATCTTACATCACAATATACAAGGTGTAAGGGACAGCCCTCCACAAACATTAAGGGCTTGCTCAGTAGACGAAACTGAACAACCATCCACAAATTTTATTTTCAGGAAACGAAAAAAAAATCGGCCTCGCCATACAAATTGTCCAATCAAGTTTATCATTTTGTATGGTGACGCTGATTTTTTTTCGTTTCCTGAAAAAAAAAAATTGTGGAAGGTTGTTCAGTTTCGTCTACTGAGCAAGCCCTTAAAGTTTGTGGAGGGCTGTCCCTTACACCTTTTATAGAATCAATTTGCAAATAATTAAAACAGCTACTGAACTTCACTAGCATAAACCTTTGCAATATAAGCTAGTGTACAACATCGGTTTTAGTATATGAAACTGTGTACAGAAAAATCACAAAGTTGTAAGCTTGTTTTGTTCCTGGTTATCCACACAAATACAATAGACCCGAGCCGTGGCGAGGGTCTTAAGAGAGCCGAGAACGGTAATCATTAATCCTCACGTGTATCATACTACGTTTTTCAATACAATTGAGAATAAAATAACTGTAAAACTAGTAAATTTTTGTGACGGTAAAAATCTGTTTTTATATGCGCGCCCATTTTCTTTTCTTTTTCTTGTGGGGGACGACGCACGCCCATCCTGGTAGGATAAATGTAATAAAATTATGGCGGGGGAGATGTTGAACAAAATGGTTTTAGCTACATTATAGCACTAATGCGTAATGGTAATCAAAATGTCACAGTTTGGTAACAAGTGCCATTATATACCTAAGTGCAGTGCAATAAGTCACTTTATGAGTAAGTGTATTGAAAAAAATATTGAAATCGATTCAGTTTCTGATTCTGAACAAACTATATTCAGGTTTTGCACATACAGTACAATTCACGAATGATGGCGGCCGTGAAGTTAGCCTTTGCGAACGTTCGCGCATTCTAAACTCTTCTCGCACACGCACGTCGCCATTTGGTTCCTAAAACACGTTACTGCGCAGCCTTCTGCGCAAACTTCACGACCGCCATCATTCGTGAATTGTACTGTACCTAAAAATAATGTTGTATATCAACAGACTCCTAAAATACCTACCTACCATTCTTACATTCCAGCGTATAAACGCCCTTCAGTACCTATACGAGTGCGTGGATGACATAGACCTGTTCGTGGGCGGCGCTATGGAGCGCGACGTGCATGGCTCCATCCTCGGCCACACCTTCCAGTGCATCGTGGCTGAGCAGTTCTACAGGACCAGGATCGGAGACCGCTACTTCTATGACAATGGGGAGATGCCGCATTCTTTTACTAATGGTTTGTTTGTCTTTTATAATGACGTTTTTGAGCTTTTAAAGGTATGCCGCCTGTTCCGACACACCTCTAAGCTCACTGCAAACCTCTGTTGAAAAACGACGATCCACCGAATAGACTGGTGTTGAGTCTGATCCAGGCAACTGCCCTATTTAAGGCTGTTATGTATGTTCTAATCGCGCGGAGAAGTAATACCGCGAAGCCTGATTTTGAATTTTATTTATTTATTTATTACTAGCTTTTTCCCCGCGCGGCTTCGCTCCCGCTCTTTCCTATTCCACCCTACTCTACACTACTCTATCCTACTATACCTTACTCTACCCTACCCTACTCTACACTGTACCCTACTCTACCCTGCCCTACACTACTTTACCCTACTTCATTTGTTACAAAAAATGTGATAAATGAAGAACTGCTCGACCGATTTTGTGCACCAAAAGTGGTTCTTCACATAAACCATCTACTAAATAGTCCGAACAAAGCCTAAACATTTGGTTTAGATAAGTGAGCCCGTTCTTGAGTTATAAAATTACAACGAAAAGTGGCATTGATTTATATATATATATATTCTTTATTGTACACCACAAACAAAAAATACAGGACAAACATTATTAAAAATAAGTGTACAATGGGCGGTCTTATCGCACAGGGCAATCTCTTACAGACAACCTTTAACTTTTAGTTCCTATGTTGCGAAATAGATGTCGCTATAGGGTATATCAATTACAGTGTAGATGCCGGAAAATGTCGCGGTAGACCCAGACCAAGATGGCGGAATGAACTTGACCAAAGACTTAAAACTTTTTCAATACACTTGCTCGAAAACCTGCTCTTATCCCTACTGCTTTTAGGCACGCAATTTACTGTTTTTCGACCTATTGCGGAAAAGTGCGCGAGCTGCTGGTTTGGCGCTCAGCGACCCCTACAAGTCATGCGTCAACCTATACCGCTTCGCTCGCAATGACTAATTTTCTCCACTTGTATCAAAATGTACCATTTCCAGACCAACTGAAGGAAATCAAGAAAGCGTCAATGGCTCGACTGATCTGCGACAACACTGACGGAGTACACTACGTGCAGAGGAAGGCCTTCGAGGTGGAGTCCGCGTACAACCCGAAGTACCGCTGTGACGATTACAACTCTATTCCTTATGTGGATCTCACTGCTTGGAAGAAACCCACCATCTTTGATTGACGAACGAACGTCCTCTACGTCCATTCGCAGATTAGACATTTAAACATACCCTTTTTTACTGTTCGTTCAACCGATTTTGAGTTCTATTCCGTAGACATAAGGATTTTTTTTTAGGCGGGACATCCTCCAATGTTTTTTTTTTTTTAATTGATATAAACTAGTGCTTGACTGCGATCCCACCTGATGGTAAGCAGTGATGCATTCGTTGATGGTGGGGCACACTAGTTTATTAAGAGCCTATTCATTCTTGCCTTAAAGACACCTAAATTATAATCAGACGGGAAGACCGCAGCAGGCAAATTTTCAAACTATGGCGTGGAGCGAGATTTAACTCTGAGCATGGAACGCCGCGACGCCATAATAAACTAATATTATCGACTTTTTTTCAGAAAAAACATCGTAAGCGACAATTTAGGTACGTTTTTTGAATGAATGAATTACAATTCGAATTGAGTTATTTTCATATAGATTAGGCTGTATGGGCTGTGTATAATATTGTTAGTATAAGAAGATAATTGTTCAACCCGGGTAAATCCGGATCACTAGTTAAAGAAAACAGTATTACTAAGCACTTCTTTGTTAAAACTTGTTATTTAATAAAATAACTTTGAAAAAAAATACTACATCCATTTTTTTCTTTGGCCTCCCTTTCCCTGTCCACGTATCCTTCTTCTTCATATCACACCTGCGCTCAAATAGACACAACTCAAAAAATATTAATTTCAGAGTTTATCATACTTTAAGCTCAGATATTATATTTGTAATTCAATTACTTGCCCACAGGTGACCCGTTTTTAATTATTTATAAGTAGTGTCACATCCCTGTTATTATTAGAATTTAAAGGCCTATTTAGTGCCTTTTCTCATCAATTAGATTTTTGAGTTGTGACAATATTTGAACGGAGCTGCGATATGACCATACCATAAAAGATTCCATTTACCCCGCGTTCCGAATTGCGTCAAAAGCGATTATATCGCGAATCCGACCAATGCAACGCGCAACGTCACAAACAGTACTCGTCCTTATATTTTGTGACTATTAAATTCGGTCGGATTCGCGATATAATCGCTGTTGACGTAATTCGGAACTAAGGGTTAATTTTCCCGTCACTGGTACCAGTTTTCTTGAAATATACCTATAGGTATTTGATGACAAAAACACTGCTTTTTGTTGCTAAATATTTAATATACTATCTTAAAAACAAGTTCAACATTTGTCATGATAATTATTTTAATACCTTATGACATAAAAACAATGTTGGTTAATTATTCAACATATTTAATAATTAATAAGTATATAGATAATAATTGTACTTATTATATTTATTTATTGGAAAACTTAAAACTATATTTACGATTGCTTGAACACTTAAAAGGCCTGTGTTAAGACTAAGTTTGGACATTTTGAATATAAGTATGTGTTAATTTGTTGTTAGATTCTCTATCACGTGTACACAATTATTCTAGGAATATTATATTCATTTATATGAAGTTTCATAACTTATTTTTTTTATTAACTCTTTGAATGTCGTAATTAGAGACACAATAGAAAGACAATTACCTTATGTCGGACTGTGTAACTTAAGACATTCGAAAGGTTAATGACAGAATTTAGGGAAATATCAGGTACTAGCTGTTATCAGCGGCTTCGCCCGCGTGAAAATAGAAGCCTATGTTACTCAGGGATAAAGTAGCTTTCTATGGTGAAAGAATTTTTAAAATCGGTTCAGTAATTTTCGAGTTAAACCGTAACATACAAACAAAAAAAAAAATCTTTATAATATTACTAGTGGCCTGTCCCGGCTTCGCACGGGCAATACATGTAGCCTATGATACTCATGGTGAATGTAGCTTTCCAGTGGTGAAAGAGTTTTCGAAATCGGCACAGTAGTTTTAGAGTTTATTAATTACAAATATACACAAAAAAATACAAATTTTCCCTATTTATAATATTAAGTTTAGATTAGTATAGACATAGTAATGAGTTGTAAGCTAGGCCCGTTATTTACGAATACGTAAGAGTAAGACATTGTAACAAGATACAATATTTTATTAATGGCAGGATAATTATCAACAACCTTTGTTTAGTTATAACATAATTAACTACAGCCTACCAATTGCTTGATTTTAACTGCAAAATCATAATGACTGAATTTATTTTTTTTGTCATATCGATAATCTCAGTTTTTCTGACCAGTAACCTGTAGCCTGATTCACGTAAAATCAAACAAGCCAAATATCGTTGAAGTTTTATAGTCGTTCGATCGAATTCCTATCCAAAACCGGTATTCACATCTATCGACTTATTTTCAGTTACATTAATAAGCATTCTACCAGGGCCTGAAGTCTGCTATTACAATAGTGTCAGAATGGTCTATCATTGATGTCATAATTGTCGATTTTGACAGGTTTGGTAATCTACTAATATAATGGCGTCATTATGACTTTCCAATGGTCAACCACTGACACTCCATTGAAAGAAGTGACATAGAATGGTAATCTCGTACATATTGACAAATGAATATTTGACGTTTGCTGTAATCTGCTAAAACTTTGACAGTTTATTTGATCAGTGTTTTACCATTAGAACGTTATTGTGCAGTTATTGGTTTTAATATGCTCGAAATTATCATTCTACCACAATTCTATTACAAAACCACTGACCGATCAATGATCGATCATTATGAATTAGCAGACTACAAACTTTTAGCAAAATGACAATGGGATCGTGTTGGAATGACGAATTTATAAAAATAGCAGACTTGGGGCCCAGGATGATGTAATACAGTTATTTTTTAAATCGACGATCAGTTTTTTGTTTTTTTACAGTTCTATCGCCAGCCTTGTATAAAATCTGGAATGTACAGGAGGTTATGAAGCATGGGCTGCATAGCAGGTGACACATGTCCTGCGAAGGGGCTCTACACTGGCAATGTGTTTGGAGGCAGCCCCATTCGGCTTGATTGTTTGTACAGCGGCCAACCTGGGTCCGCAGTTGGCTAGGACATGTCCAGATTGAGCACTGCAGTTCGCGTTTAGGGAAAAATATTCTGCCGGGGTGATGAAGTGTGGAGGAGTTGGGAGATGAAAATTGACAAAGTGCGAAAGAAATAAAAAAGAAATAAAAAACACTCAAACTAGGTTTCAATTTTTTTTTTAAATTATCCAAACGCTCACTTGACATTTCGCATGACCCAAGGGCTGGCTTTTACCTCAGTCAGAGATTAAACATTGCTAGACAACGTGGCAATGCCGCCAGTGTTTTGGGTCCAGTCGACAGCGAAACGGAGGAATTTTTTGACGCCATATTTTTAGCTTGGAGTTATTGTCTTTAGCATATTTAGTTTTAATATGTTGAGTGTTTTATTTCTTTGTTTTACTATAAATAAAACTATAAAAGGTTTCGAAATCACTGTATACGATTTTGAGATAAAAACTCAAGCAATCGGTAGAAGCTTATCTATAACTTATGAGTAATTTTATCAACATTTACATACAATCAACTAAATAAACCCGCCAACCAACCTGCACGGGGCCCGCGTGGTATTTATACGGTCCTTTCTCCCCCATAGCGTGGAGGCTTAAGTCCCAGCAGTGGGAACATTACGTTTACGCTCAACTCGATTTTTGAATTGAGAATTTGAAGTTGAATATTTATCTTTTATATGTTACAAAATTTCAATTCAGAAACCGACAACATAAATTAAACTCTACGTCAGTAGACCTAAGGTCTAATTTAAAACAAAATTCCAACTAAATCAGCAAGTTCCTGTTATTTGGTTTGTCCTTACCCAGGAAGGTGGTGATCTTGTTCTGGAAGGTGTTCCAGGTAGCTGAGGAGTTGACGATCTGCGACAGGCCGACTGGTTTGGCGATCCTCTCGAAGAATGGTCTCTTGTACAGACGTTGAGCCTCTAGTCTCTGGTCTTCAGTCACTTTACGGTCGTCCAAATGGTTTAAAGCTGGGAACTGGGATATTACGAAGAGTCTGGAATGAAAATTAAATTGTAAAAGTATTTTATTTCACAAATATTATTTTTTTTATGCATTTTGCGCAAAGTATGCTTTGATCACACATATCAAGGGCGAGAAGTAAAATGTTTCTCGGGCAACACAGTGACGTAAGCGAGTAGCTCATGTTTTGAAACTAGCAGTCGGTTCAGTTCTATTGAGACTCAAGCCGTGATGACACGTACCGAGTAAACGGGCGAGACAGCGCTCTCGGCCGAGTACTCGGTACGTGTAAACACAGCGCCGAGTGCTTGGCCGAACGCTTATCTTTACAACTCGCTGTCTCGACCGAGTATCATTTTATGGTCTCGCCCGTTTACTCGGTACGTGTGATCAAGGCATAATTCAGACACAATGGAATTAGAAAATATACAAAGTGACAATCATGTGGCCGAGTAGAGAGACAGTGCACGTTCAGACCTGCCGAGTGAGCGAGCGAGACAGTGCGGGGAAGCGGGAGGGTGGACACTCGGCCTAGTATGTAGTACGGGAGCCGAGCTACTGTCTGACCGCTTCGTTCGGCCGAGCGCTTGGCGCTATTGCCTTGGTCCCACGTACCGAGTAAAAGACCGAGACAGTAAAATTTTGCTCGGCCGAAACAGTGATGTAAGCGAGTTGTAGAAGAAAATCATTCGGCCGAGCACTCGGCGCTTTGTTTATACGTACAAAATATTCGGTCGAGAGCACTGTCTCGCCCGTTAACTCGATACGTGTGATCAAGGCATTGGGAGTGGAATTCCCTGCTGGAGTCTGTGTTTCTTGGTAGCTACAACTTGGGGGTCTTTAAATCAAGAGTGAATATGTTATTTCTAGGCAAGTGTGGTCCATCGTCGACCACTTACCATCAGGTGAGATAGCGGTCAATCTCAAGCCAATCATTAATAAAAATAAATAAATATTGAAGATACTCAAAAAAATTCAACTGCAAGAAAATACTACTAGTGGCATTTTATTTTCGTTTAATCTCAGAATTGATGCCACCAAATACATCAGACTTCATGAAGAGAAGTCACTCTTCATGAAGTCTGATGTATTAAAACTTTATAGCTCTTTCTTGCAGTCGGGTTTCTTTGGATATTTTTATTTTTTTATCTAAGTACACTAATCACGTCGGGGTCACCTGCGGCCGTATTATGACATCTTAAAACCATCATGTTTTCTGTGTGAGAAAAGGATAGTGCTATTCGTCCTGTATAGCTCCGTCTCTTTTTCACACCGAAAACATGATGGTTTTAAGAGGTCATAATACGGCCCCAGTTTGGAGGTATGGGAACAGAGAGTAAAGTCCCGCAAACCTCCGTTGAAAAGGGAGGATCCTCCGACCAGACAGGTGTTATGGTCTGGTGGGCGACTGCCCGATAGATTCGGGCTGTCGTATATGTTCAAATCGCGCGGAGAACTTTGATTGTGCGATGCAGGATTTCGTATTCTCTTCGTAGTTCTTATGTGGCGCCATAGATGTCGCTACAATTATAAGGAAGAATTTTTTTTTTTGTTTGTAGTAGGTAATCTCTGAAAATATTGCTCCAATTGCTAAAATGTTTTTCACCGATAGAAAGATGCTTTGTTCCTGTTGTGACATAGGCTATATTTTAAGCACGCGGGTGAAGCCGCGGGCAGAAACAAGTCAAGAATAAAAAAAAATTACCGATACTGAAGGTATTCGTAAAAGGTGCCTCCGTTGAAGTAGCTGGGTGCGGCCGGGTTGCCCATCAGTGAGAGGTACTGCAGGTTGGGGCACGACTCCTTCAGCTTCCCCACCCACGGGTAGAGGGACGCGACCTTACAGCGATTCAGCCTGGAACGTGAAAAAAATCACGTTATAATGAGGGTGAAAGATACTATACGACTTTCGACGATTCTCTCTCTCATACAAATGTTTTTTTTTTTTATTATTAGCCTATTGTGTGTCCCACTGCTGGGCACAGACCTCTACTTTCTCCTTTCAAACGTCTCTGACTAGGGCGATCTCTGGATAAGTTTACCCCGCGAGCATGATCAGATCGTCACACTATGTTCGCCGCGGTCGACCTCGACCTCCTTCAGGCGTCCAGTAAAATTAAATTAAAATATTTTTTATTAATTTTTACACAAAAAAATCATAAAAAACAGTCGAGACGTTTCTGAGGAGTTTAATAACAATTACGTGGTCTTTATTTGATTTATCAAAGAAAAAAAAAAAATAAAGGGTGGGAGGGTTAAAAGTACTATGACCATGATCCACTTGTTGAGTCAAAACTCCAGTCTTGAGTGTTTTACAACAAAATAGATGAGCCCGGCTCAGTTGTCAAAGAAAAAAAAAATAGATCTCAGTTCCTGAGTGGACATCTATAAAAGGTACTAACCACAGAAGTTCCAGCTTCGGCAAAGGTGGTAGACAGCAGTTCTCTGTGATGGGGTTGTCGTCTGCTATCAGGGATGTGAGGCTCTTGAAGTACACCAGAGCATCTAGGTTTCTGAAAATGTATATATTACAAATACTTAATTTAATTTCATTAGCAGATTAAAATTAGAACTACATTAGACCGACGCACACATGTAACACGCCTGCAGGCCTAACCAAGTTACAACGTTTCATTTCGATTCTCTCAAGTCGATCGCATCGAGTCGACCACGCCTCTGATTCTTTTGTTCTGACGTCATCTCAACGCTGTCACACGGTCAGAACACAGGAATCGGAGGCGTGGCCAACTCGAGGCGATCGACGAAAGAGAATCGAAATGAAATGGTTATAAGGGGGGTTGATTTGTATTGTACGTAGAACGACGTCGCGTGGCGTGGATCAAGTGTAGCTCTACAAGTCTAGTTTCCATATAAAATGTATGGAGACCGACGCGACCAGATCGGCGAGTGTGGCACATGTGTGCGTAGTGTAGTTCTACGTTTATTCTTATCTAGGAAAAATAAATCTACACATATAATAACAATTGAAGTATCTGTTTGTAATATCAAAATGGTACTTTTAGTATTCAGTTTCTTACTCACGTAATCTTGTTGTGACTTATATCCAGATACTTGACGTGGTCAGAAAACCTCTCCACAATAGTTTTAGGTATTTCATACAGCCTCTCATATGCTAGAGTTAATCTTTCATTCTCTTCTTCATTCTCATTTGTCACGTCTACAGACCTAAAAACACATACATTAAAGTTAATTTACATTCTAAACAGTACAAATTATGATAAAGTCATTAGTTAATTAAACCCCAAGTGAACGTCGGGGTTTGCGCATCTATTGTGTCTCAAATTGACGGTATCTGAAAGGTTAAACCCGAAGCGAACGCCGGTATTCGCGCACCCATTGTATTTCGATTGTCTCTAATTCTCACGATTGCAAGGTTAAAGTTAGAACTACATTAGACCGACGTACACATGTGTGCATCGGTCATTACCTGTTTTTTTCTCTTTTTTATTTGGGAGATCAAATATATTTTGCAGTAAAGTGCACTCACACATCAACATACATCCGCTTTTTTACACAAGCCTAGTGTAAGATAAGATTTCCTGGCTTCTGACTATATGCAATAGATTTAATTATAGTTAATTAAAACAGCACTAGTCTATTTACATTCATTAACCTTTCAATCGTGGAAATTTACAGACACAATTGAAAGACAATAGATGCGCGAATGCCGGCGTTCGCTTGGGGTTTAATGAATTAATATAGAATTAAATTAACATACTCATATAATAAAAAGCAAAACACTTGTAATTAAAAATATGCTAAATGCAGTTATGCAATTTGTGGTGCAACTAGACCTAATGTTGAAGAGAAATTGTAACAAAGTAAAAATTAACTTACGCAATAATATCAGGAGGTATCGGAGTCTCAGACATATCTGTCATGGAGTCTACTAGCACATCTCTTGAGACATCCACTGAGATGACTCCTTCGTCTGGCGGAGGTTGTACACTTGGGTAACTGAGAAATATAAACATTTTGGTGTTATTTTTATATTATAAATGTAAATTGTTTGATAGAAACATTGAATTATTGTCTTTTAAACAAGCACCGCACTTATCTAGGAAATAATCTAGATAATTATGGTAATGGATACTTTAGCAAAATTTAAAAAAAAATATAGTATTTTAAAATATAACTTTTTAAAAACTTCGATAGTTTTTTTTTTATATTTCGAACTGTTAAGATTTAAACAACAACTCTATTGTAAGAGTAAAAGAAAGACAAAGAATGTATTTGTTTATTAATATTAATAGAATTGTACCTTTGATTAAATTGACTATGTGTCAATTTTATTATAGATTTGAAGTTGAGGACCTCAGAACAACAACAATAATGTTTTTTTTTTTTATAAAAACTGTACATAGAATGAGCATCATTTATATTGAAAAACGCTTATTAATAGAAAATACAAACCTGCTACAATTTTCAATACGTTTGAGTATTTATTTAATAATTATTTCCAAAAAATAACAAAGTACTTATTTGACATTAAAGTGAGTGTTTCTGTCATCAAAAAATAAAACAACCGAAATTGGAAATAGTAGAATTTAGTTTATGTGTCGAACAAATATTTCGCAAATTATTTCAAATCTCATATTTATTATCTACATATTCGTACAGCTAAAAACATATCTAGCGACAATGCTGAAAAAAACCTGACGTCAATTAAAACTTCACGCAGTTTATGAGGGCTTAATTAGAGGATAAAAAATACGTAATTGTTAGTTTGAAATTTCAATAACGATAACGTAACTATTAACTGTCAGTGAAGTTCACTACAAGCTGAAGGGCATCACAAGGGGTAGATTGGTTGGACTGATTTGTAAAATAAAGCCGAAATATCTTGACCACTCCCGAACTTCAAATTATTGGCTGCGCTGTAATTATTTATAATTAAGAATCAACCAAAATATTTTGATCGTACTGTAAGCAAGTGATAAAGAAATCTAAAGCACTAGTTTTACTGGGTACTATCACAAGGTAAGTAGTGTCTAGACACAATACTGTCTGGCCTGTTGGTCTAGTGGTTAGTGAACCTGACTGCTATGCCAGAGGTCGTGGGTTTGATTCTCACCCCAGAACAAATGTTTGTGTGATGAGTATGATCATTTATTCTAAGTCTGAGTGTAATGTATCTATAAGTATGTATTTAGAAATAGGTATGTTTATCAGTTGTCTAGTACTCTTAACACCAGCTCTGCTAAGATTAGGACTAGACGGTCTATGTTATATTTGTGCACATATTCATTTATGGGTGCACTTCTGTGTGAAGAGAGAGAGAGTCCCTAAATTTTCCCATTGTACTTAAATAGTATCGATATCTGGACAATAAACGTTGTTACTTAGGTAAAGTATGTAATACGTAGCTTGCTTGTTTAGTTGAAGTCATCAAACAGTTAACAGTAACGTTTACGTTTACAATAAAACTTTTTTAAATCGGCTATACCAGAGATGGTAAACCTATGAGACGAATGTGCTATGCGACAAAATAATTCAGCATTTGCAACAGTCAAAATTGTAATACATAATTTAAAAGAAAATAAACATACAACTATAAACATTGTGATGATGTACCTACTTAGGTACTTAGTTCAGGTTGTAAATTAAAAGTAATATAGTTTTGTATTTCCAAATTAAATCACAAATTTATGTAATACCCATATTATTTTAGAAATTAAAAAGACACGGTCACCGATAAAGGTTCGACATCATTGTACTATGTGTAAATCACATTATAAAAATAAATAAAGTAAGTAGATGATCTTTAGAACTTTGCTTTTGTAATTCTACACTGCTAAGCTTTCCGTCGAAAACATATGACGGTAAGGATAACACTTTGCAGGTGAACACTACATGGCTAAAATCCTTTAAATAAAGATTTTTATAGAAATATTAAATTGGTTTTTGGTTATAGCGACAGTAGGTACCTAAAATATTCGTATAATCAAAAAAGTAAAACAGAACAGGATTAATAAGTGTTTTTTCATTTTATTTTTGCTCTTTTACTCTACAGATTAAAGTTTTGCATTTTTGCTGAAATCAAATTTTTAAGCAATTGATTAGTTTTCCGGTCATGTCCCATAAATAGATTTGCGTTTTAATAAACTATTATTAGAGTGCAAGGACATCTTCTCATAGGAATTTAGTACACATAACACTAATATTACCCTAGCCGAATGTAGTATGTTAAAAAGCCGCAGGAAACAAATCACTTAAAAGGAAAAGAAAAGTTTTCATTTTACTTTCTTGCATAGAAGAGTGTTACATTGAAGTGCATAACCTAACATAATTATATAGCTTTATTTACTAAAGCTGAACGAGATAATTATCATCGTCACGCTTAATGGTACATACCTGTGCATATATGATGGATCATCATCCATTATGTATTATGGGATTTCTAAATTGTTTAATTGGACTAGATAACTTTAAATTTAGTAACAAAATTTACAATATAAAAAATATTGTTAAATCTTTTTGATAAACTATTTGATTCGTGACACAATTTACACAATATCTGCTCGTTCTCAACGTAATAAATAGCATTAGTTATTTAATGCGTCCATGTGCGCGGTTATCTATCGACTTCGTATAACTATATAATAGTGGAAGCAGAGATAAGTAAAATTGTTTATTTGTACATATAGGTAAACTGATAAGCCATCGGGGTTCGACATTTGATAATTTATTTGGCTTCTGTGAGGTCGTAAACATACTCCGTTAAAAAGATTTATGTAATTTCATTGTCTAGTACTCAGCTTCATCCAAGTCAGAGTAGTCTACAGTTGGCTGCTCAAATAGCCTGACTAAACCACAATTATTTTGATTCTTCTTTAGTTAATTCGCAGCGTACGAATTTTGTAAGTGCATTTAAAGTTGGTTATCGTTAATTGCACTTTTCAATTAACAAGTGAGACAACTTTAACATCATCATCATATCAGCTGAAAGACGTCCACTGTTGGACATAGGCCTCCCCCAAGCGTCGCCACAACGACTGGTCCTGTGCATCACGCATCCATCGGATTCCCTGACACCGCGACCCTGACCAGGTCATCGGTCCACCTTGTTGGAGGCCTTCCAACGCTGCGTCTTCTGGTACATGCTTAAATTCAGTCGTAATCAATACCTATTGTATTGATTACGACTGAATTTAAGTTTACGGGTGGAAGTCATAATCTCCAAAGAGCTGTCTGCTAGTGGCAGAAGGTTTTGCTTTGTAAGGAGGGGGCCCAGCCTTGTCGAAGCTTACTGGAGCCATGGGTGTGCTTCTGAAAGGAAAAGCCGGCCCTGGAATAAAAGGCACCGAAGAAATTAGGAGTGGGTTTTAGGCAGTAAATTCTGACATGAATTGGGCGGGAGAGGTCATTGGATGATTCCACCTAAAAAAGTAGGTTATATATTTATTATTGTTTCATCATCATCATTATCAGCCTTATTTTTTAATGTTCCCACGGCTGGGACTCAGGCCTCCTCTCTAAGAGAGGGAATGGGCCGTAATCCACCACATGCGGGCCCAGTGCAGGTTGGTGGATGTCGCATGTCTTCGAATTTTTGGTTCTAGGACATGCCGGTTTCTTAACGATGTTTTCCTTCACCGTTTTGAGAGTAGTGGTGATGAAATAAATTACACAAAGTAATGCGCCTGGTTAGGTTCGAACCCGCAACCTACTCTCTCTCAAACTCATAAGTCGGTGCCATTACCACTCGGCCACTACTGCTCTATATTTTATTATGTATATTCTATAATGTACACCACATCAATAAAAAATACAGGAAAAACATTATTCAAAATAAGTGTACAATGGGCGGTTTTATCGTATTGGGCGATCTCTTACAGACAACCTTTGGATGGACTAAAGGTAAAAAGCAAGCATGGCAAGATAGTTAGGGGAGGCAACATGTACGGAAAACAGTCGGTGATTATTTTGATTTCGCTTCCCATTTCATAAAGTGCTAAGCGATTTTGAACCGTATGCGCAGTAGGTAATTTGAATACCAATTTGAATTGCCTGCCTCGCGCATCAAATTATTGCAGTTTGGAGCAAGTTTTAGCATCAAGTTTGAGTTCAAGAATAAGTTAATTTTTAAAGACTCAGAAATATCTTATAAAAACATACATTCAGCCAAACATAGAACCTCCTCCTTTTCGAAGTCGGCTTTTTTTTCTATATTTTGCACGTTTTTTTAATGAGATAAAAATGCACTGTAGTTAGGTAGAATTTTTCATAATAGTTAGAGCAACATTGTTGACTTTTTTGTTGAGTTAGAGCAACATTCTTATCTGAAACGTCATTGAACGTCAACGTCATTCGCTCGTTTGTTGACACGTCACACAACAACTACAGCTGCTGTTGGCAAAATAAATTGATTATATAGCAATATTTAAAAAAAATCACATAATTGTGAATAAGACAACATTACAAAATGGATGTAAGTACTTCTCTACTCATTCACCATACAAGAAACGATTTAAAAAGCTGGTATTTTAATTCATAACCTGTTTTAGGAGAGCAATATTCCAATAGATATTAATATTGGGAAGTTACAAGACTGGTTGGTGAGTCGTCGTCATGTGAACAAGGAATGGCAGAAGACCGTGCCAGCTGTGAGGGAGAAGATAAACAACGCGTTGCAGGATATGCCTAAACATGACGACATAGCCAGCCTGCTATCTGGCAGCTACATCAACTATTTCCACTGCTTGAAGATAGTCGAGATATTGAAGGAGACTGAGGCAGATAGTAAGAACCTCTTTGGACGGTAATTGTTATTCATATTTCTTTTTTTTTCTAAAAGCTGGTTGTTATAGGAAGCTGCCATCTTCATTCTTATAAGAATCAATTGTTGACTGGTTTTATGGAAAATACTGTAACTATTAGGGTTTTGTTAACATTTAAAAACCTCACCTGGCAGTTCGTTGTACGAGGACCATTCACCATTCCAGTTTAATAGTTACTTACTTGGTTGATCTACACTGTACTCTCATCTATACATTTAATAAAATAGTAGTGTCTGTTTGTAATATTGAAATAACCGCTTTTTACTACATGCATATAAACACACCAAAATAACATTTTTTACAGTTTTTGTCTGTCTGTCTGTTTGTCTGGGCTAATCTCTGAAATGGCTGGTTTTGACGGGAGTTTTTTTAGCAGGTAGCTGATGTAATAAGGAGTAACATAGACTACTTTTATTTTAGAAAAAATAAATTCAAAATCCTGTAGTCCACGCGAACGTAGTCGCGGGCAAAGCTAGTACTTAATAATATTGTAATATGAAAATGTTGTAATTGAAGCCATACACTAGCTCCTGGCGTTAAATAAGTGCCCATGTAGGCCTTTGTGAAATAAAAAGATTTTTGATTCTTTTAACTTTATTTTCTAGCTATTATTTTTTTTAATTTTCCGTTTTTAGTTTCTCTGTAGCACTTTTGAGTCTGAGTATACCTTGTTAATGGCAATAAGTTGACTTTCTGTTACATATGATTTATAGTCCGGGTTCCCTAGTACATTTTTCCCACTTGATTACTATCAAGCTAGTTTTCCATGAGTAGCTTCATTTTGATGAGACGCCCAACAATTTCCTATACACAACTCTCGATTGTGGTAGCTAACAGAGATACCAAGGATAAAATATGTATGAGATGATGACTCTAAATTTATTACTAACAGGTTTTTTTTTGTTAAATCTCAAGATAATTATCTAAATCATTCGAAAAAGTATTTGTCCTACAAAATGAATGGTTTGATAAAAGAGTCCCCCCCCTTCCAACATGTATCGAAAACGAGGTTATCATAAATGATTTTTTTTGTTACTTAGTTTATATTCATATAATTTAACAGTCATGTTGTCCTACAAATTGCGCGGTATGTTATCCCGGTCCTACGCTCAGAAATTGTTAACACTACAAAACCATTTTTCTCATTACTAATTGTAGGACAAAAATATTACATAATAGGTTAGTGGGAATATTGTGGGGAATATTGCCCGAAGTATGAATATTATTATATTCCCATATTGCCAGCAATGGCACATCTCTGATACTTGTCTTTCTATTGTGTCTCTAATAATGGTATTCAAAAGGTTAATATTTCTTTATATTTTTTATGTCATTGTAGGTATGGGTCACAAAGAATGAAGGACTGGCAGGACATAGCTCGTACGTATGAGAGAGAGAACCTGTATTTGGCTGAAGCAGCACAGATCCTGGTTAGAAACATCAACTATGAGATTCCAGGCCTCAAGAAACAGATTGCTAAAGAAGATCAGTTGCAAATTGTGAGTAGTATTGGGGATGTTCTTTTTTAAGAAAAGAATAGAAATACTTTCATTTGGGACAGACTCAGTACAATAGTTACATTACGTTAAACACTAAGTAAAAAATAATAAAAGTGTAGATTGCGCCAAGTGTACTGCACCGTAATCCTTTTCAGTTTCCAACGAAAATTAGCTTCTGATGCGGTTTTAGATAGTTTGATTAATCTATTTCATGTTTATAGGCATAAGATCGACATTTCTACTAAAAGAAAAAATTAATAAGGTTTAGATGCGTCGAGAACAGAAAAACCCTAAAGTCGGCCATTTACGGCCCATGGTCGGCCGCGTTTTTCCCAAATGTCGGCCGGGTATAGTATAGGGTGTTTTAAATTAAGACAGTGACAAATAGTATTAACATGATTTATTTTGGCAGAATTCTAATAAAACACTAAGTATACCTACATTTGTAATTGTATTTATTTAATAGTAAAATATTTTTTCATTTCCCCTTAACAAAAAAAAATCGTAACCGCATAGTTTTCTTTGATTCCGTAAAGGCCTTAGATCTCCCGCTTTGGGGGTTTAGGAGATAAGTAGCAAGTCCCAAACCATAATGCTACCATAAATATGTCTTCAATACTGTCAACTCATACATTTAAAGTTAACTTCTTTACAATATTAATAAATTATAATAATAAATATTTCATTTTGAGAAAATAAGATTGATAAATAAATTAAAAATGACTAACCAATAAATGAAAAAATATAAAAGTATTTTTTCATCAGCCTGTATAGTGGCGCTCGAATTCGAGGATGGTCGACATTACGATCTTTAATATTTCTAATGTCGGCCCCTATTTCTTGTACCTTATTTCTCGAGATTCGACTGATATCACCCCGGCCGTTATTTGGCGATTAAACGTAAAACAGATTTATTTGCCTATAAGCTTTGCAAATTCTCTTGTTAACCCAACGGAATTGGTATAATTGGAATTTATAAAACAGAGTGCATTTACTTTAAGTCGGCCACGGCCGAAAATCCGGTTTTAAGTCAAAACTGTTACCCTAATGGCGGCCTCCTATTTTGCCCTGAAAAATTTACGCAAAACGTTGAAAAAACCATCTTAAAATATAGTAAAAATAACCCTTTAGTGATAATAAGACTTAAAAGAAAAATAAATAAATGTGCAATCGTTGTAATATCAATCCCCGAAATGTGAGTATTCACTTCAAGTAAGCTACTTTACATGCGAACTTGACGCTTCATCGGCGCTATCGCTACTGACGCTCAGTATGAGAAGAACAAGTGACGGAATCGGATAGTAACGATTTGTACGTATAGAGTATGAACTAAGGTTGCAATTTGAGAATCAAACTTGACAATTAATTACCTCTTGAATGAATGCAAGCTGAAAATGTACAGACGGCCGAAGTTTGGGGGGTGGCCGACGTTTGGCGTATTTACCCTATAAAAATTATCTACATTGATTTCGTGCATTTTATGTGATGCGCGCCCTACTAAAAACTTCTACAGATTTATTATATGTAGATAGAACTCCGAGGCTCATTACCGAGGCCTTTGATTTAATAAATTCGAAAACGAAACAGTGACTGCCGCATCTCAATGTTCGACTACATCGTCGCCTACCATCAGGTGAAATAGATAGTGGTCGAACGTGAGCCTATCAATTATAGAAAACCCTCGTTCTTGAGGCCGGGAGCGAGGATCCATTTCGCCCACGCCTAACTACGCCACACAGTGGTGCAGGTAGTACGGCATGCGGAAATTATTATTTTTTAATGAAAAGACATTGCGTTTCTTCATAATAGTTTATTAAAATGACATAATGAATGTACCAGTATACAAAGAGAAAGACATAATATATGTTTTTTTTTTTATTAATATGAATACAGTAAAATGGGGTGAATAGAGACTTAGGGGTGAATAGAGACAAAACTTTAAAGGGTATTTTCTCGATATTTGAATATTTTTTGCAGCATTTAACTATATCAATTTTTTAATGAATTGTTATTCTAAAAAATCGATGCTTTGTTAGAGGCCGATATTATAGTATCAAAGTGAAAAACCAAACCAAAGTTTTGTCTGTATTCACCCCGTTTTACGTCGTTGTTAGATACATGCAGTATATTATATTTTTTGACATGAATTGAATTATAAATATTATTCAAAACAATATACAGTCTTACACGACATGATAAAGTTTTAATTACCCTCTTTAGAAACACTTATTAACCCCTCGAGGGTTTATATAATGCACTTTTTCTTAATAAGAGCGTCATTGGTTAATGACTTGGTATTTCCAAGATCGCAGGATATCGCAGCCAAAACTGATGTATTCTTAATCTATAGGGTCTAACTAATCTCCGGAAGTATATTATTACGTAACGGTCGATAACGGAGATGAGGTTATGATCTCATGATTGAAAACAAAAAGTTCGAAATGACCTTCTTCATTAAAAATGTAATAGCAAGTAATTACTAATTATTTCATTACATTTGTTTACGTATTTTATTAATACACACAATAAACTTATGACTAAACTAAAAATAAAAGTTGATTATTATAGTATTTAGGTTCTATTCATATTTGAAATATCAAAAATTTTTGCACGAAATTTGTTATTTCTCGATCACCTTACTTTGGCGTCATATAATTAAATATTGTATAATTATTTAGCCGTATTAATTTTAGGACTTGTTTCTACTAACATTCTAGTATGTGTGTACCAAATTCTAGACATTTTAAACAAAGTCTAAATAAAGGACTTTTTTCCGCTCTTGAACCAATGTGCGCCACTGCACCATTAAATTAGTCTGGCTGAGTGTTAGAACCTGTATTTCCGAAGTTTACTTTTTTTTCCAATCTTTATATCTGCATTCGGCTACCCAGCCATAATCAGATGTATTCCACCAATATTAACTTTGCAGGCGACATTCCATTAAATGGCACCATATAAAATTTATTCATTATTTTCAGGTTCTCTGGTCCAGGTCAAGTATGTGCCGAAGTTTACTAAAAAAAAAATATTGTAATATTTTACAGGAATGTGAGAAGAAGCACACTGATTTCCTGAAGAATGAAGCATCAAGCAAGTCAGAGTTCTTGACTCTTTGCAAACAACTTGGCATCCAGGGAGACAGGATCAAGAAGGAGCTGGTGGATAGGCTCCAAGAACTGCCAGACATATATGACAAGGTAGGTTTATTGGTCGATTTGTGTTGAAAAGACAAGGAACTGTACCTCTTCCATGAGTTTAAAGCAATAGTATTTGTCGATACTCGATACCGACTCCGTAAATATTTTGTATGCCAAATTTTGATTCCGTAAGTGTCCGCTAGAGGCACTGTAAAATTTGCCATAACAAAATATTTGCAAATACTATTGCTTTAAACTCATGGAAGAGTTACTGTTGGGGATTTATATCCAGGAATTTTTTTAGGGGCATGTTTATATTGACTGCAATCTTTACGGAAGGTATCTTGGCTGGCCAGCAATGATCTTTATTTTTAATATAATTTTGGTGTGGTTTCATATTGTGTTCTTTTTTTTATATTGTGTAAAATACTTCTCTTTTTAGGGTTCCGAACCTCAAAAAGAAAAAACACAACCCTTATGAGATCACTTTGTTGTCGGTTTGTCTGTCTGTCAAGACCCTTTATCTCGGGAACGCGTGGAGATATTAGAGTTCAAATTAAAACCAAATTAAGTTGGTGGTCTCTTGAAGCTGTGAATAAATCCAACCTCTGAGTTAACTCAAAAAAAAAAAATACGGTCGTTTATGACGCAGAAAACGTATATTTTCATCCTCAAGGGAATCAAAATTCATAGGGTATTCCGTTGATCCAGATTCCTGTAATTTGGCATAAAGCAAGGTCTTCCTAGACTAGACAACTTGATTTTTTAGAATTGAGATTTCTGGTCACTATTTTCTTTATATGTGATTCAAGTTTTTTTTTTATTTTATTGCATTAAATATTGATTTTTCTGGTGGTTATTTTCATTTCCTATCAAGATTCTGCCAGCGGCTTCGTCCGCGTGAAAGTGGGTTTCTTCATACCAACTTTGGACCCCCGTTTTATCTTCATAGGGGATGACATTTGCAGAATCATCAATCGTCGTCGTTGTTAGATACATGCAGCAAGCGCAGGGAACGAATCACGAGTGACGTTTGTGAAACGATGGCGCGGCGAGTCAGTCACTGACACTCCCCGCCCCCACGTCTCACTTCGTACCACTAAAGAGACCGAATATTTGACTTCTGTGCAACTTGAAGCCAGCGCTCAAGATCCGTGAGGGTATTTGTACTTATTTACTTTTTTGTTTGATTATAATAGCAATAATCTTTTTTTGTTACAGATAGGAAAATCACTAAAACCACTACAGCCAGGTATTGACCTCTACTCAGCGTTCACAAAGTACATTTTGGGTGACAGAGCATCAGAGGTGTTGCCACTATTACAATACTTGGTGGAGCATGGCAACACGACAGTGTACGAGTGGAGTTATGGGGAAGCCCCGTTGAGTGTGGAACCTGATCCAGTGCATATAGAGCTTGATGATGAAGATCAGGGGGCTGGAGATCAGGTAATATTGCCAAGGAATTTTGGCCCTTATTGATTTAGTTCCACATTAAACATTAAAAATGAAGCTATGGCTTAAAATAAGCTTTTGAGTAATTGTTTATATAAGGCTGGCTTGCTACTCGAATATTAAGTTTCTTGAATATTATTTGGCAATTTTGTTTATCAAATACTCTAGTTTTTACATAGCTACGAGTATATTATTTATTTTAAAACCTACTTCAACATAATTGGGCTCTATTTTTATTTGGGAAATCATCCAATGACTTCTCCCGCTCTAAGTTGGAGCGCGACTTCGTGTCACACTATTACTGCCTTACCCACTCCTATATTCTGTCTTAGCCTTGCATCCCAGGCGGACGCCTCCTTCGCTAGCATTACAGTTTCGCGGAATGACGAGACAGCCTGCCATTCAAACTCCATCACATCTTTTGTGTTTATTAATTTACAGATAGACTTCGGCGACGCTGCCGAAATAGACTTCGGTTCTATAGACGCGGCAGCGGACATAGACTTCGGAGACGGCGACGCGGGCGCTGAGATCGACTGGGGAAACATTGACGTCGCTGCACCCGAGAATATTGTAAGTTAACCTAGTAAGTTTTACTCGCAGATCAGGTCGAAAGGTTCTGAAGTGTCGATCGCGTATTAACTGTGGAGCCGTACCCGCCACGGGTCCGTCGATTAATGTCTATCTGCGGGAGGACCTTCTCTCTCTCTAAAAGACAGATAAAGATAAAGATAATTTTATTTTGCAAATATGGGTGACAGTAAAGATGACAGAAAAATACAAGGTGCAGGTTTGAAGCTGCTAGAAATTTCAGGAGGTAATTATGTTAGTGATTCTCGACCCGAATCAATAACAAAATGAGTAGGTAATTTTTTTTATTTTTTTTCTTATTTATGGAAATCGGTATGTGTGAACTACCTTTGTTAAAACGCAGCCAGTCTGATACCTGCCTTATAACCGCGCTTTCACACACACAAACACGCAATGATAGTTTCATAATAAAGCACCTATCATCGTCCCGTGCGGACACACCCTAGCCACGCCCCCGCGGCCATCGATCAATCGATTTACTTTAGTGCAATTGTTGTCACCGACGTGTGCATACGCGTGCACTTTCCGCTCTCAGGTTCGCCTTCGGTTAACGGTTACGTACGCGGTGTCTAGTGCTAAAAAATGACGGACCAATACTCAAATGTAGAATTGACGGAGATGGTCCGCTTGTATGCTATCAGTGGAGACAGCGTATCTCGAGCTATCGAGATGTTCGTAGAACTGTTTCCCAATAGCCAAAGTCCATTTTAAAATAAGACTAGTGTACGCAAAGGAAATCACCAGTGTTACACAATTACGTGAAAAGGTGATAAGTGCTTTCGAAACTTTGAAAACAAATGTGTTTGTGCTACGTAAATTAAAAGGAAATCAACAACGTCGTGCTAGACTCTGCCTGGATTGTGAAGGTGGACACTTTGAACAATACCTCCAGGTAACATAAGTAGGTACCTATTTAGGTAATTTATTTATTTCATTTGTGAACATAAAAAAAACATTTGTAAATAAGTTATTAGCCAAATCAATTTGATTAACGTAAATCAGTTGATTTAAAATTTTTAACTATGCCAAAAATACCTACCTATCAGGTAAGATAAATCATTAAAAACCCTATCTACCTACCTACTTAACTAGCACAAATTACCTTGAGGTATTTTTGTCGGTCCTCAACCCGTTAAAAAGTAGGAAGGGATGTTTTACATCAACCAATTTAATCCACACAAAAAAACGAAATTATTACGGAAAACTGACCTTGATAATGAATTACCTACAACGCGCCGACTGCGATTGCATGTAGGTAGGTATGTTTCTACCTACTACTTACTAGACGCCGTCGTCCGTTTTGTTTAGTGCCTAAATCCCGCGCGCGCGCGCTCGCTTTCATCATACCGAGAGGGCATGTCAACATCTTGTAGGTACAACATACTAACATTATGCGTCTCAGTCACGGTATCAGTAATAAAGCAAAACTAAGGCTAACATAAATAAACATTATTTTGGCTAAGCTATGTTCCGTCTAACTTGCAATCATAGTTTCAAAGTTAAGCAGCAGGTACACGAATAGGTATTGCTTACGTGATATGTAATGGTGCCTTTACACGTCGAAACCACGAGTAAACGCACCATAAGGTTTATTGACCTTGGCCTAACCTCTTATTCATCAGCTGATAGGTAAATAACTAACGACGCAACGTCAACTGGTACTTTTAAAAGATTTTCGCATTGTAATGATGCTTAAAAATTAGTTAATTAACGAAATTACATTATGATCATCGAAATTTAACTAGGTAGGTACATTTAAGGCTAAATTATTCGTTTTTAACATTTCGTAGAATAAGTGGGCGGAGCCTCGTACAGGTTGACGCCCTCACACACACAGAGACATGACGTACGATAAATCGAATCACAACGGGTGATTCTGTTTTTTTAAGAAGTGTATTTAGAGAGTTATTCTGAAAAACGGTTAAAATTAAAAAAATTAAATAGCAAGTATTACTGATTATTGACCAGGTTTCGTATTTTTACATGATTATTTATGAGTTTTATTACAACCTCCTGAAATATTGTGCAGTTTTAAAACTGCACCTTGTATAGGAAACAAGTTCAACCATATTTTACCATGTAGGCATGCAAAAGACATATAAAATCTAACATATCTACCACCGCTAAATACAATTTTAAAATATAAACAAGTAAATACAAAGAAAATATTTAACGTAACTAAAAATATTTACACTTTTACACTATTTATTTATTAATTTCTTAAACTATTATTTATACTTCAAAAAAATCTTTCTCACTCAGGTACTCACTTAAATTATAATAAGCTTTCACCACTAAAAAGCTTCGGAGTTTTTTTTTTAATAATGGCAGTGGAAGCTCTTTTCAACTCTTAGGCATCTTATTATAAATGACTGGAGCCATGCAGTAGACACTTTTGCGCATAAGTGCTGTCTTAGCTGGCTCCTGACATAGCAAGCTATTATCGCGTCTGTTGTGGGGAAATACAGACGACCACTATTGGACATAAGCCTCCCCCAAGTGTCACCGATAGATGCGAGCCGCGCAGGATCGGTCATTACGACCGGTCCTGTGCGGCTCGCATCTATCAAAATACCGTGACCCTCACTAGGTCATCTTTCCACCTTTACCTGAATAACCATAAAAAAAAACTGAACGCCTTTTTTTCTCAAGTTCAGTTTTAACTTAATGTAGTTTAAACATTTGTTTTTTTTAGTTTTCATGAAGGGCCAACTTTACCAGACAAGTTTTCACTCCCCAACTATTTCAGAATCAGAATTTACCTAGACGTAAATGGAACATCGAGTTTTAGGAAGAGTTTGGAAAATAAACAACTTTTTCTTGTAGTTTCGTTTCTGTCGTTTATGACTAAAACGATCATTGTCTATGTTTCATTTTGTTTTAAAATCACTGTCTGTTTTTCTTTTACAGGACATATCAGCTGACTTGGCGCACGTTTCCCTAGAAGAATCTGGTATAGTGGTGGAGGAGCAAGGAGTGTGCGGTGGAGTGGCGCGCGGGAAGGATGCCCTCACTCTGCTAGACAACCCGGCCACCAGGAGCCAGCTCATCGACCAGCTTGTAGAGGTATGGAAGAAAGAAAGATTATTTACTTTATGTAAAAGAATGAGAATCAGTTTTTTTTTACTCATAATTGTAAAGGCCCAGATAGTAAACTAAAGGCAAGAGAAATGTATTGAAAAAGTTTATTATAAGCTGTAGCAAGTAGGCCTATAAATAATAATAATATGTTTATTCATTTTTCATTAATAGGTATTGGTAAAATAGTTATTTACATTTACCTTTGTAATTGCTATGTTATGTGCCTGTACTTGGATAAACCTGTATCACTTAGGACAATAGTAAAAAACTACTACTACTACTACTACTACTACTACTACTACTACTACTACTACCACCACCAATACTACTACTACTACTACCAATACTACCACTACTACCAATACTACTACTACTACTACTACTACTACTACCAATACTACTACTACTACTACTACTACTACTACCAATACTACTACTACTACCACCAATACTACTACTACTACTACTAACTACTACTACTACTACTACTACTACCAATACTCACTTACTTTAGCTTAAAGGTACGTGTAAGCGCGGCCGTGTCTATGCAATGCGCGGTGTACTATGTGGTTTTCGGTCCCCGCGCCGCCGCTGTGCTGCGGGTGTTATCGTAGTGTGTGTGTGTGAACACTTCGTCCACGGACGCATAGCTTCGTAGACGCGTATTCGTCATTATACCCTTGGTCTACATCTGCGTGATAGGTATACAAAACTATGGCTTAGTGTCGACAGTTTCATAGTTTTGTTTCTAAGCTTCACGCGTCGCTGGAACTCCTCGTCTGTGGACAGTCAGCTTTATCCAATTTCAATTTTCCAGTTGGAATCATTCCTCAAAATGCGCCTGTACGAGACCAACACGTCGGGAGACAGCCACTCGTTCAGCCTGCTGCAGCAGCTGCCGACGGAGAGCACGGGCGCACTCACCGCCATGCTGGATGCCGTGCAGGTCGCCACCGCCAGGATGACCGCGCCCGAGATCAACCATCTGCACAACGTGAAGCATTCGCCCAGGTTTGTGTCATCATCATCATCATCATAACTGTCCGAACCAAGCCCAAGTCGTCGACGGCGCGCACTGTTCCCGTGCGCCTCAAGGAGTTGTCAGCAACAGCAGGGGCTCCGCTGGGTCGAAGCTTACTGGGGCCAGGGTTAGCTCCGAAAGGTAGCTCAGCCCCGGTATGAAGGCACGAAGGAACGGGGTGGGTTTTTTAGTCAGTAAGAGTCTGATACTATCTCCCACTCCGCCCAAGGGCGGGGGGTTTCATTTGAATGATTTTAACCCACGAAAAGAAAAAGAAAACATCATCATTAGCTGAAAGACGTCCACTGTTAGACATAGGCCTCCCCAAGTGTCGCCACAATGAACGGCCTTGTGCGTCTCGCATCCATCGGATTCCCGCAACTCTTACCAGATCATCGATCCACCTTGTAGGAGCCCTTCCAACGCTACGTCTTGTGCCCTGGCCATTGCCACTTACGTTTGGCGATTCTTCGTGCTTGATTTGTGTAGCATAATGATAACTAGTTATATGATTAGGACAGAGACTTCTACTTCTCCAGTTTCTTGCACAAAGAAAATGACCGTTCTGTCCTGGAGGCAACCAACATGGTGGATGCAGGTTGTTGTCGTGTAGATCACAACAATTTAAAGTATTCCTCTTTTTGGGGTTCTGTATCTCAAAAGGAAAAAACGAAACCCACATAGGATCCTATGTGCCACATTTAATTCAAATCTGACCAGTCGATTGAGCGCGAAGGAGTAAGAACAAACGTACATACACATACAAACACTTATTCATACATACAAACTTTCGCATTAGTGTCACATTTATATCTCAATAATGTCATAGTGTCATCATTTCTAACAACTTGTCCCATCCCCCACAGATACGTAGACGTGCTAACAGCTCAACTGAAGCAGAAGCTGACCCTGTGCGACAAGCTGTCCCGCCTCGCCGCGCGCGCCGCCGAGCGCAGCGGGGCCGCCGCCGCGCGCGCCGCCGAGCTGCGGCCTGTGCTCACGCGCATCGTGCAGCGGACTAAGGAACTGCAGGCCCAGGTCACTTATACACCACTATTTTTTAATTAGTACACATACTTAAAGGGCTTATTAGAAAAACCCTTGTTATTTTATAAGTAAAATCTCATTAAATAATATTCATAAACAGCCAAGTTAATAGCGTTAGTTTATGTCCCAAAATGTCACTCAATTTATGGAAATATTGTGCAGGCTATTGATTAATGAATGAATAAGTGACATTTATTAAGGAAAAACACTGCCCGCAGTATTTTCTACTAGCAATTGTTATGTTTGATTGATTCTATGATGAATTTACCTTTTCCTGGTCAATTTTAGGATTTCGGTTTTTTCTACTTTTGACTACAAAAATATGATTAGTGACGGGTACAGATAGAGCCCCATTTTTTTGTGTATTAATTAAAAAGTAGGGGTGTATATGTTGGGTTTTCACAAACATGTAAATCTCACATACACACGACACCAAGATCCGGAACCTCTCTAGACCTCACATAATAATATACAGGGCTATTTTGTAAAACACTAGCAACTAGCTATGTTCTAACATCATAAACAACATCTTTTGTTCTATTACTTTTAAAAAGTTACCATATTTTAGTTCATTAGATTTTCATATAATAATAAAAATAATTGAAAATTGAACATTTAAAAATATTACGAAGTCTATGCGAAGCAAGCGATAGTACAATAGCGGAGGGGAGCGGGTTCGGGCGGCGGGGTGCTTGAAGCGCTTCCGTCGAGTCATACAGACGTAGGTAGGTATAGCAAAATACAGAATTATAATAATATAATAATAATTCATTTATTTGCCTGAAACATGGTAGTACAGATCTTAAAATACAACAGGTAGAGTCTGTGCGGAAAGTAAACCATCGTGGGATTTGAGGGCGCTGCTGTAGATAAATATCGTTTTTGTTATGTAAGCAACATTGTGACGTCATTACAGTGCGACTGTTAAATCTTGATATTTTGAAACTATGTTAGACTAGCTTCTTCCAGCGGCTTCATCCTATAATAAAAATTATCCTATTGGCTGAATTTGCTCACCTCATGAAACTGCAAAGTTATAGCCTATGTGCTATATTATTACAATGTTTATAATTAAGTTCATCTGTCTAGTAGTTTTTGCGCGAGTCGCGACACATCCATACATACGAGTACCTCCATCCATCTTCACAAACTTTCGCATTTATAATATTAGTAGCCTATTTATTGAACTTGCTCACGTGATGAAACTTAGCAAAAATATAGGTTATAAGCTATATTATTGCAACGTTTATCATTAATTTCATCCGTTTATAAGTTTTTGCGTAATGCCGTTAATTGTGGAGACACCTGGGGGAGACCTATGTCGAACAGTGGACGTCTTTCGATTGTAATGATGATGAACATTTAAATGCAAACACGAACCGGTAAAGGAAAATAGCGTGAAGAAACTGCTGTACTGCTTATCGAGGTAGGTTCCACCAACGACCACTTACCCAGTTCCAACGAAAATAGTTCTATCACTTTAACTGGGATCGGTCTATTATCACTGACTGGAATATTGTAGCTAGCAGCAAGGTTTATGTTTACCCTAGTTAAATATAAAGGTAAAAATGGGACACACTACCACTTTCTCGTTGTCTTCCTCAGTATATTTTTCCCTTTTGCTAATCAATGAAAAATATGAACTTAATGACTATGAAAATAAAGTACACTTCAGAATTTGTAATGTTGCTTCGTAAAAAATCTATTTATCACTTGTTTGTTCGTCTGTTTATCTGTTAAGACCCTTTAACTCGAGAACGCTTGGAGGTACCGAGTTAAAATTAAAACCATACACTCAAGTCTGCGGTCTTTTGAAGTTGTGAAAAAATCAGACTTCCGAGTTAACGAAAAAAAAAGATACGGCCGTTTAAGTCGCAAAAAAACATATATTTCGATACTCAAGGGAATCAAAGTTCATATGGTGAATCTCGTTGACCAAGAATCCTGGCAATATAATAAATTTGGCATAAATCAAGGTCTCATAAAACAAGTACAGGGAAAAATCTGAAAATTGTAAATTTGTAGATCAGCCACAAAAAAAAAAAAAATTGTTTGCAATTCGGAAAAATCTTCGTAACTCAATTCGGAAATTGATTTCACAGGTAAATTTGTACAGAATCTTCAGTGCGCGAGTCCGACTCGCACTTGCCCTTTTTTATTTTAGTTACTGTATCCATAATCAAGCCTGAAAAGAAATATTCTAAGTTAGTCGAAATGCATTATAAATTTAAAGTATCAATACTCTTTATACTAGGCATCGAAAATATTGACCAAAACAAAATAAACAAATATAGTCATGTTTATATGAATTTCCGTTTAATTTATATATATTTGGAGATAACAGGGACAGGAGTTCACCTAGGAAGTCTAAAAACATTAAAATAAAAGTGTTACGTACCAAAAACACAGCATACCAATGTTTCCCAAGTTCGTGACTTTGTTTTGATCAATAATGGTGTGATTTACCATTTGTTATCTTTGGCAAAACTGTGATATATTAAGTATTATTTCCCTTGCAGCTCAGTGAAATTTTTTATCACATTTCTGAAGATTTCAATTAAAAATCACAATAAAATAACATAATAAGCAAACCGGTGTCATAATCACATGACGTTTGGCATTTGACGGATGGCTGGGTTGGGTTGCTACTTAAAATCTTTAATGTTGTTTTCACTTTACGCCACGACGGTTCTTTTATCGCACAGACAATACAAGGTTCTTCATGTTCCGCCTTATTTTCCAGCATGCAAATTTTAATTCGGACTAATTTTTTTTTTTAATATATAGTCATACAAACAATCTCATTTTTATATGTCAATTAAATAAATGCAAATCAATTAAATTAAATAATAAAAACAATAAAATGAATTACAAATGTCGAACCCAATAATATGAATTAAATTACAAATGTCACTAAGTTTAAAGAAAATGTCAAGATTACTGTTAGATAGAACAACGAAATCTTGAAGGTTGGTTTTTGGTAAATGTATTAATTAAATTATGTTTTATAAAAAGCCATAGAACAAAAGTGGTTGTTTATAATGTTAGTAATACAGTCCTGCAATGTTTATTATTGTTTTACAAATAACCCTGTATATGACCGAACCCGCGACACACAGTGCGGTAGCCAAACGCCGCAGTATTCACCTGTATTCCTTCAGTTGCCCTTTGCGTACAATACCGTAGCTACGTCAATACCCTGCTGCTAAAAAAAAGGGAAAAAAAAGGGGGGACAGGAGTCTAACCCTTCGAGGGATGCATGATGCGTGATATTATATTTCATGATCATTATCTTTTTATCTGGTAAATCATCAAATGATATTTCCCACCCTTGGGTGGAGCGGTAGGGCATGTCAGACTTTTACTGACTTAATCCACTCCAGCCTCCCTAGCCAAGTTACAACCGTTCCGTTTCGATTCTTTTGTTCCGACCACGTGACTGAGCGTTGAGATGACGTTGTAGCGACATCTATGACGCCACATAAGAACTACGAAGAAAGTACGAAATCCTGCATCGCGCAATCAAAGTTCTCCGCGCGATTTCAGCCCGAAATCATCTATCGGGCAGTCGCCCACCAGACTATAACACCTGTCTGGTCGGAGGATCCTCCCTTTTCAATGGAGGCATGTGAGACTTTACTCTCTGTTCCGCACACCTCCAAAACGTCATTCCCGTACATTTGAAGTTTTCTACTAGGGTTAACGATAACAGATTATCAACTTGGCTAGGGGTACTGTTCCTTGCTTTTCTTCGTTCCAAGGCCCCGAGGTTCACTCTCATGACATGACTTTTATTTGACAGTTATTTATTATTCACAGATCGAGAGTGACATTTCGAAGAAGTACAAAGGACGGCCAGTGAACATCATCGGCGGAGTCAAGTTTTTATAAAACTGTGTAATATGTTGTTGTAAATATTGTTGGTTATATTCATTAATATGTTAGTAATATAAATGGGACATTTTATACAAACTTGGAGATTTTATTTGAAAAAAAGCAGCCAGACTAAAATGGGATTGGGCGGGTTACATCAGCCGCATCCACTCTGTTCGTTGGGCAAGAGTCTCCACAAAATGGGTACCTGAAGATGGACGACGCCGCCGTGGTCGGCTTGAAGAGGTGGCGATACGACCTAGATGCCTATCGCGGGGACTGGTACGAGGTGGTACAAAAAAAAGAATACCTTGAAGAGGTTGAGCGAGGCCTTTGCCCAGCACTGGGACAGTATAGACTACTAAAAAAACCTAAATATATGAACATAGTGTTGATTGGCTGGGTGTGAACCATCGACCACTATTTTTGAATTTAGAATTCGAGATAATTTAGTATTTTGGGAGTTTTAGTCGAGGATAACATTTATTGTGCGTATAGCTGAGGACTGAAATTCCCTAGATACCGGTGTCTCTGTTATCTGATAGCTACAACCTAAGGATCTTTAAGGGTGAGTTGCACCAATTAACTATAACGATAACAAAGCCGTTAACAGTTGTCAAATCGTCGAATTGACCAATAGGCGGCCGTTTCACGGCTGGTTATGGTTTGGTTATCGTTATAGTTAAATGGTGCAACTCACCCTAAGTCAAGATTAAATAAGTTACTTCTAGGCAAGCGTACTCCATCGTCAGCCACATCATCGCTTACCTTCAGTTGAGATACAAGGTGTCGTTTTGAAGCTGCAAAATATTTCAGGAGGTAATTATGTTAGTGATTCTCGACCCGAATCAATAATAAAATAAGTAGGTAATTTTTTTTTTTTTATAACCGCACTTTTTTTCACACACACAAACACGGAACAATAAAGGGCGTTTTCACACACACTAACTCGCAACGATAGTTTCATATAATAATGTATCATTCAATCATCATCCCGCACGCCACACCCTAGCCACGCCCCCGCGGCCATCGATCAATCGATTTAGTTTAGTGTAATTAAAAAATTAAATAACAAGTATTACTGATTATTGACCAGGTATCGTTTTTTTACATGATTATTTATGAGTTTTATTACAACCTGAAATATTGTGCAGTTTTAAAACTGCACCTTGTATTGTTCAAAGCGAGACTATCCATAATTAAAAAAGAATGGCAGATATCGTGGGAGTAGGTTCCCTTGAAATAAATTTCTGCTATCACGCAGTAGGCATAAAATAATTCAAGTAACCAATTATTATATTTTGAAAGGACAAACTTTTTGGTTGTCTGTAAAAATCGCTTTTAGCAATAAGACCGCCCATTGCTATTAATTTTAAGTTCCTATTGTAATTTTATTTTTGGTATACAATAGAGAGTATCTATCTACTGCCTCATGACCAAGTTACTATTGCGAGCCATTTTTTAGGACTTTTTAATACAAAACAAAGTCACAAAAAAGTGTTTGGATAGAATAATTTATAGAAGGCAGATGTAGAGTGACTAACAGTTAATTATTTTGTAAAGGTCAAGTAGTTTTCTTTAACCACAAATTAATATATCCAATCGTCATATTCAATTTAAAATAAACACCATTTTCTAAGTACACTTGAAATGAGGTCAGCCCTACTTCAAAATCGGCGCAGTAATTACGGAGATTGGTCTAAAGTACGAGCAAATACTTGATGTATTAACTAGTGACATTGCATTGAAGTGGACGCGTAGAAGGTACACACGCTTAAAAAGATTGGTACGCAGGGTAATGATATTTGGCACTGCAGATTAGATGCTGTATTATTATTACATACTATTATTAGTTTTGTGATCGTTGATAGCACTTCTACCGTCCGGACTGTGCGTTTCACTTCGTTGTTGATTGGAACAATTTGCCTGCAGCGGTTTTCTCGTCCGAAGATAATTTAGGTGTTTTCAAGGCTATGGTGAATATGCTCAATAAACTAGGGCGATTCACCATCAACGATTGCATTACTGCCCACCCTATATAGTTAAAAACGATTTTTAAGCTTAGTAATATAAGATAAAAAAATATTTTACCTATTTGTAAAACACGAGTATGCAGCAGGTGGCCGGTGGGTAAGCCATAAACGCGGCGGTAAGTCCCTTCTTTGAGGAGTGGCTAGAGAGGCATCCCAGCCACTTCACCTTCCGATTTTCGCAAGACATGGTCTGCTCGGGAGGTTCCTGTTTCGGTTTCAGGCGGATTATCATCGAGTATTATCATTGTGCGGACCACTCGGAAGATACAGTAGAGCATAATATATTACGGTCCAAGTCTGGCCCGCTTGTGCGGAGCACTGCCGTATTTTCCTGGAGGTGATTGGCGGCAGCGGCGATTCCCGCTCGGCTCTGGTTTAAACATCTTGACATTCCACCCGCTTCCACAGGAGATGCCTTGGGTGTCAGGCATCGATATTACAACTCAAAAAAAAAAAAAAAACTTTCAAGGAAAAATTTAGAAAAACAACACGATTTGAAAATGGTTCTCTGGCTACCTGTATACCAATCCATTTGGTGGTTGTATCTACCTATTGGGCAATAGTTCATGAGATTCGCACCGTCCGTTGTGACATATGAAGACAGCTTCTGAAGGTTATTGACACGGCAAACATTTGACGAACTGTGTAGTTTTATTACTATTTACTCGGCAAAATCGTTAAAATATAGTTACAATGGTTACAATCTTGCTTTGGTACAAATTGTTAGGTTCAAAGTAAAGGTTGTTATAATGAAAGCTCCAGCAGGACAGCCAGCAGAATTCAAGTTTTCGACAGTTTTTTGCAATTTAGCAACAACTTAGGGGTCTTTAAGCCAAGACCGCATCGTCACACGAGGGTCGCGCCGCATCCAGCCGCGCAAAAAGAGAAATTGTGCTGGGGTCTAGCTCGCGCACAGTACCGCCCTAGTGCAAAAACAGTGCATTACGTGCCAATAGGTACCTAAGCTTGTTTTCAAATGATAAATGATAAATGATCTTTATTTTGCAAGTAGGTTTTATAAAAACACTTTTACACGTCAATTTTTTTTTTTCGTCAATTAATGCTAGATGAGGCCGGTGTTTCCTAGCTGACTACCCTGAGAAGAAACACCGAAACAAACTCAGGGGTCAAAGTCTCTTTTAAAGTCCATACAGCAAAACATGTAATGGTCAAATCATATGAGAACCATGCAGATTGAGCCTGAGATGGTCTTTTGAAGAAAGAACCACACAGTTCTAAGTGGACCTGTCCAGTCAGTGCAAGCATTTGTCAATATGCGTGTAGCTCAACTCAGGACTACTAAGGAGCTCAACGACTTGACGAACAATGCCAAAGAAAGGACATTTGGGTAGGCCACATCAAATACTCAAAACTGCCAGACATCATGTGAAAATAAAAGAAAAAGAAAGAGTAATCCACATAGTTCTCACATTCACAATAATAAAATTTACAAAAGTGTAAATATTACAAATTGTAAAAAAAAATAAGTATATAAAAAAAAAAAAAAAATCAGTCAAATAGTAAAAATAAACATGTCATAATTGTTAAAAAATAATATATATATATATATATACAATATCATAATTGTAAAACAACAACAATCGTCAATAAAAAAAAAAGGCAGTTTAAACAAAAAAAACATTCAAATGATAATAATTATAGTGAGTAGGTACTGGAGCAGGTCAATCCCAAGCCGTTTTATCCTCGAGATACTCTTTTACAGTATAAAAAGCCTTTTGGCAAAGTTTTCGCTTTACAAATATTTTGAATTTATTAATGCTAAGTTCCTGAATAGGACTGGGAAGCTTATTATAAAAATGTATACTTTGGCATCTAAATGAGCGTCCTATTTTTTTGAGCCTGGTGGCAGGAACCACTAACTTGTGTTTGTTCCTAGTATTAACGTTGTGAATGTCACTGTATTTTTTAAACATGTTTTTATTTTTATGAACATACAAAATATTTTCATAGATATACTGAGATGGCACAGTCAAAATATTAATATTTTTAAATTTATCTCTGAGGGAGTATCTGGGACTTAATTTATAAATTGAACGAATGGCCCTTTTCTGCAAAACAAAAATCGTTTGGATATCGGCGGCATTTCCCCATAATAGAATACCGTACGACATGACACTATGAAAATAACTGAAGTAAACTAAACGGGCTGTCTCTAAGTCAGTTAGATTTCGAATTTGTCTAACAGCGTATGCGGCAGAGCTAAGTTTTTTCGACAATTTATCTATGTGTGGGCCCCACTGAAGCTTAGCATCAAGAGTTATACCCAAGAACACTGTAGTGTCTTCAGGACTCAATTCTTTACCTTTTATTAGCACACTAGTTTCTACCTGCCTTACGTGAGGCATCGTAAATTTAACAAATTTGGTTTTCTTTTCATTAAGGAGCAGGTTATTGACATTAAACCAGTGTACTATTTTTGAAACGGCGTTATTTATGTCATCAGTAACCGGCTGCTGACGTTTAAGCTTAAACAAAAGCGAAGTGTCGTCTGCAAACAACACTATATCATGGTTATCCTTTATGAGGTATGGCAAGTCATTTATATAAATGAGAAATAAAAATGGACCAAGAATCGAGCCCTGGGGCACACCCATTGATACTACAGACCCGGGTGATCTTTTTCCATTTACATCAACTCTCTGAATCCTATCACTCAAATAAGAAGTAAGAAGATCCAGAGAGGAATCCCGGATTCCGTAATGGTGTAGTTTCCTGATTAATGTTTCATGGAGAACGCAATCGAAAGCCTTGGACAAATCACAAAAAATGCCCAGGACATCGCATTTGTCTTCCCATGCATTATAAATATGTCCTAAAAGTTCAACCCCGGCATCGGTTGTTGAACGACCCCTTGTAAAACCGAACTGTTTATTATGTAACAACTTATGTCTATTAAAAAATCTTTGTAATTGATGTAAAATTAGTTTCTCAAATATTTTACTAAAGGTGGGTAGCACTGAAATAGGTCTATAATTTGTGGGGTCAGATGTACTACCCGTTTTAAACAATGGTATTATTTTACTATACTTCATTAAGTCAGGAAACTCGCCACGATCAATACAATTATTAAAAATAAGTGCTAAACTAGGAGCTACAACCTTTATAATGGACTTTACAACATCCACAGAATTTCCCCATAAATCTGTGGTCTTTTTTACATTCAAAGTGTTAAAGGTTTTAATTATATCCACATATGTCACATGTTCGAAATTAAAATCTGAATCACAAACATTAATATTTTCTTTAAGCAGAGACTCTGCAGCAGTGGGTGATGAGTTCAGAGATTTAGTAGTTAATATGGGGATCTCTGAAAAGAACTTTTCAAAAGCTGCAGCAACTTGTGAGTCCGATTTGATCACGCTGTCATTAATTTTAAGGCTATAGTCACTACATGGTCTTTTAGATCTTCCAGTTTCACTGTTTATAATATTCCAGGTTGTTTTAATTATATTATTACTATTTTTAATTTTGGAACTCAAGTAGCGCGATTTTGCAACAGAGCATACTTTTTTGAATAATTTTGAATAATTTCTAACATACAAACTAAACTCGGCAGTGTTTACAAGAATTTTTTCCTCATACAATTCATAGAGTCGCGTTCTACTTTTATGTATACCAATGGTAGCCCATTCACTGAAAGATGCATTACTATTAACCGATATAGTTTTGGGTATAAAAGTGGAATTAAATTGCTTACAGTACATATTAAAAAAACATTCATATTGTTGATTCAGATCATCTAATGTTGACAATGCTGGTAAATTATTAATTAGTTTAGTTTTAAAAGTTTCTAAGCGATTTGCAGTTTTCGGGTTAACAGTGATATTCTTTTTAGCCACTATGATGTTTGGAATTTGAAAAGTAATTAATTGCCCACAATGATCAGAATCTAGTAAATTTATAATGTCTTTATGGCTAGGTACAACATCGGTATAAATATTATCTATGCAAGTGGCACTAGTAGGAGTTATTCTTGTAGGCTCTAAAAACAAATTAACAAGATTGTAGGACTGAAACAAACTTATAATTTTGCTACATAAAGCTGAATTTTCTAATAAATTAACATTAAAATCACCACATGTGATTATGTACTTGTTTGAATTACAAATCTTGTGAAACACTTCATCCATTACCTTTTCAAAGCAGTCATACAATCCGGAAGGGGGTTTGTACACACTTAATATAATAAACTGCTCCAACTCAATACAGGCTATTTCAATTGACCGCTCAACAGATAGACTCACAATATCCTTACGTTCCTTAAATTTAATGTGGTTACTAACTAAAATCAATGAGCCACCACGTAAGGCATTAGTTCTGCTGAATGAACTACCAACCTGGTGGTTATTAAAATTGAACATGAGCTGGTGGCTTTTAAGCCAATGTTCCGTTATACAAAGAATATCAATATCATTACAATTAAGGAATAGCTCTACCTCTAAATCTTTATTCATGAATCCTTGAATGTTTTGATGCACCAGGTTAATACTATTTATTGATTTCAAGATTTGATTTGAATGATTTTTGTTTATCAGTAAATTCGTGCTAGAGATTGACTCTGTTGTCTCAATTTCTAATTTAAATTAATATTATTGTCAATATTTGATGCCAACTTATTGGCATAATCAATTATTAAGTCATTGCATTGCTCAACAGGAGCAAGTTGTTTAGCCAAGTTCTTGGCTGAAATAAAAAAATAATATGATAGCGACATAGCTATCTGTCTCTTACAAAATTTGGAAAGATAGTAATTATCAGCAAGATATCTATCTTTTGTCAAATAATAGTTAATACCAACATAATTGTTGGTGTCAATTAAATGGAACAAATCATTATTTAATATCAAATTGTACAATGTCATATTAATCTTATATCTAATGCTATTTTCTTCCTGTGGCAAACTTTGGCTGTAGGGGAATGTAAACATCACAATTTTTCCTACACTCAGGTTACTTAAGGTACTATAATATTGGAGTAATTCTCCTCTACTCACATTTCCCCTATTACCAATAAAAATTAAAAGTATAGCATCCTGGTTAAATTTACATTTTATTATTTCTTTCATTATATCATATAAGGAACAGCCAGGCATACAGTTGTTCATAATTGAGTGTGCTGGATATTCATTTGTCAACAAATGGCCTAAGTCTTTTCCAATTTCATCACAAAAAATTACTATTTCCCTATTTGAGAACTGTTGTGAAAAGCAATTAGTTATTTCAACCGGCAAACTGACACTAGACTGGGGTAAGGTGGTATCACATATTGACAATGAATGGCCCGGCGCAGATGTAATAGATGTTGTTTGACAATGTTCACAATTGGGTTTTTGTGAGCTCACCAGCTCATTCATTGCCAATACATATTCCTTCATTTGGTTTTCAGAAGCTGTATATTTGATGGACATTGAACTAAGTTTGTGTTGTAAGCGGTTCAGCTCACTTTGCAAGTCTTCAGTGTCAGATTGGTATTTCTTAGTACTTTTTTCTAAGTTGGAAGAATATATATCTAATTGCCTAAGTAAGTGTAATCTTTCCCGATTTAATTTGACATTCTTGATAAAGTACTTTTGTTTTTTGACCATTTTCTTAGTTTTTACAATATATCTGTTGATTTTTATATATTTTTTAAGTTTATTTTTACTAGTGACTACCCTCACTCTTTTAGTTGATTGAGACTCATCATCACTAGTCAAATCTATGGTATAAGAGGGGTTAATTTGTGATACCATTGATGGAGCAATAGGCACCAACTCGCTGAACAGACTTTGATTCAACGAGGCAGTGATGTTAAGATTAGTCGTCTCGAGTTGTGATATTTGAGTTTTTGCCTCTTGCAGCTGTTGTTGCAATAAGTACTTGTGGCTCAGAGCATTTTCATACTCTGTGCTACATTGGCTGAACCCGTCCACAACAAGTTGGAGCCTATCCCGGTCTTCTATGGCTTCAGTGAATTGTATGTATAACTGAGCCATTTCATTTTTCAACTTTCTATTATTGTTATGGGCTTCAAGGAGGACCTTTTCACTGTCATCCATTTCCTTATTTAGTTGGTCACAGGACTCTTTGGAGGCCTTTAATTGGCTCAAAGCCAGACTGAGTTTGGACTCCAAGTGGCGAGCATAGGCGCTGCGAGTCAAAGGCATGATTATAAGGAAATGAAAAGAAAACAGAATAGACAAGGTTGATTGTGATAAAGAATTTGAAGATAGTTAGTAAAAGAAAATAAACTTTAGAAATCTAAGTTCTGTCGAGTAAGTGTACTGAAAATATCTAAGTTAAAAAAAATCTAAGTTCTTTCGAGTAAGTGTACTGAAAATATGTATATATGTATAGGGTGACTGATAGGTACACTAATTGCCAGTCACCCTATATATAATATAGGTATACCGCTAAATTTAAAATCGTTTTAATTTGTAAAGATAAAATCAAAAAATAAAGTAAGTTTTTTTCAAAACTCGTATTAATTTACGCATGTATGAAATTAATTTCTTTAAGAAAACGTCAGCTGAGCGAGTTCAATGACCTGTAGATAGTTTGCACGCAACGCTGACTTAACACCTTCGCACAAGGCCATAATTGTGAACGAATTTTTGACCAAACACTCAACAAATACCATCGCGCAGCCACCATATTCGCCAGATATGGCTCCAGCCGACTTCTATCTTTTCCTAAACTCAAATTACCACTTCGTGGCACCCGTTTTCAATCTGTAGAAGACATAAAGGAGAATTCGCGGCGAGAAATGAACTCAATTTCGGAAACAGCGTTTAAAAAATGTTTTGATGATTGCATTATTCGTTGGCGTAAGTGTATCGTTTCTGAAGGGGCATACATTGAAGGTGATAAAATAAATTTGGATGAATAACAAAAATTTTGTGTATTATTGATCTTTTCCTGGTACTTTCTTGACAGAGTAGTATATTTTAAATCTTAACGAGGGCGAAGCTGCTGGCAGATGCTAGTGTTAGATAAAAAGAAAACCAATATGTATACTGTTTAATACGTAGATCACAACAAAATTATTTAACTAGTAAGTACAACAATAATAATAAACTAAAATTTTTTAGTATTACTCTGCAATAAGATTTGACATTTAAACAAACCTTTTTTACAATCCGTTCAACCGATTTTGATTTCTATTCCATAGTCATAAGGATAGCATGAAAAGCAAAAGAGTGGTTACAATATCAACTATTTACTGCACCCGCCATTTATCATGCCACCAACGCAATGAAAATCAAAATCGGATAATAATGTTCTGAATGGAGTATAATAGTAATAACTTAGCCTTTAACTTCTCAGACGCTTTTTCCAGGCCCTTCATGGGTCCGATGTAAACCAACTAGTGTCCGTAGCCTGGCTGCGCGTCGGTGACCTCTTTGGGGAAACCGAAGGTTTTGTCAATGCAATTATGGACGAAGTTATCGTGACGAATAACTACCGGAGATCAAAGATTTTATATATCCTACCCGGAGATTTATTGTGAAGGACGGCACGGCTGACATCTGTCGGGCATGTCACCGACCGGGCGAATCAATCCGCCACATTATCTCTGGTTGTTCTCGTCTAGCTAACGGGGAATACTTGCATAGCCACAACCTTGTAGCTAGGATTATCCATCAGCAACTTGCTCTGAAGTACTCTCTTGTGGAATTGGAGGTGCCATACTACAGGTATGTACCCGACCCAGTTTTCGACAGTGGCGATATCACGTTGTACTGGGATCGGTCCTTCATCACTGACAGGACTATTGTTAAATAAGCCTGATGTAGTGGTGGTGGACCGAAGCGAGAGGCGTGCAATGATTGTTGACATATCCGTTCCGCATGACGAGAACCTCGTGAAAGCCGAGAAAGATAAGCAAATTAAGTATATTGACTTGGCTCGCGAGGTTGTCGACATGTGGGAAGTGGATTCAGCAATTATTGTACCGATAGTCGTTTCAGCCAATGGCTTAGGCTTAATAGCCAACAGCCTCGACCAACACCTTACGAGGCTCTCGTTAGGCAACTGGATCAAGAGCTTGATTCAGAAAGCGGTACTCCTGGACACGGCTCGTATAGTCAGGAGGTTCCTTTCTCTGGAGCCCTGACCGCCGGTAGCTTGGACCCTGTTCCCGATACCGGTGGGACACTATTTTTTAAATTTTTTAATGTTTTTTTATTTAAATATTTAAAAATATAATTCATATGGATGTTTAATGAATAAACGAATATAGCCATTTATTCAGATCCATATTACTTTGCCGATTGGCAAACAGATCTACAAAAAATAAGAAAAATAAAAATCAAATAAAAGACTAGGTTTACATGTTTTAAGTTTTCTATTTATTAGAATGGTTGTACACAAGATTTAGCCATACGGGTAGTAGTAGTACGGATAATAGTAATAAGGATAGGGGTAGTAGTAGACGGGGTAGTATGGGTAGTAAAATAAGCAGGCTACAGTATTAGGATCATCATTTTTTTCATCCCCCTTATCATCCCCTTCTCTTCTCGCATGTCTCGCGGAACCTTTTCGAGGACAAGGCCGTTTCGCAGCGGAAAAACACTCATTTATTAAGATGACGAAGGTGAGAAATAATACGAACACATGGATTGGCATCTGAAAAATAAAATATTAAAAAATATTTTTTAATGTAAAGTAGGTACAAAACATATCTATGAAATAAAAAAAATGTATGTATAATGTATATAAAAACATTACAAAAAGAAAACGAAAAATAATATAGGTATACAGAGTTTGAGGGACAGGTCTCCGCACTCGTACAGTAAGCCTGATTCACGTAAAATCAAACAAGCCAAATATCGTTGAAGTTTTATAGTCGTTCGATCGAAGTCCTATCCAAAAGCGGTATTCACGATCTATCGACTTATTTCCAGTTAAGTACATTACTATGTATTCTACCAGGATAATGTAATACAGTTTTTTTTTTTAAATCGACCAATTTCAAACGACTTTAAAATCGGTGTCGTTCAAACTCGACTGATGGATGTGAACACGGAAATGGTCTAGACGACTAAATCGCTACGATATCGTTACGGTTTTCACTACGTGAATCGGGCTAACGTGCGTCGGTATAATGTAGTTCTCGCTAGGTCTCTACCATTGCCCTATTATCCCGTAATTCTTTTGGAGTATGAAAGGTTCAGCAGCAGCAAAAGATGTCCCGGAGGAGGTCGCGGGAATTCAGCATTCCTTGAATCAACGATTGCATCACTGTTTACCATCAGGTGAGATTAGAGATGTGCCGTAGCCTGCAATATGGGAATAATGCTGGCAATATTGCCACCAATATTCATACTTCGCATAATGTCGCCAACGGCACATCTCTAGGTGGGATCGCAGTTAAGCACTAGTTTATAATATTATTGAAAAAAAAAATAGTACTTATAATTGAATACTCACTTTTAAATGTAACATTTTTGTTTCAATTAAATAAAAGATTGTGGCTTATAATTCAAATGGTAGATACAGAATTCATTACTTAATATAGTTATTTATACCTAAGGTTTACCGTTTCGTCCGTTACGTGCAGAAACAGAAACACGTAATCAATTCAGGAGACATAACGCGTTAATTGAGTATTGATTTGCCGTGACTCATTATAATTAGTTTGCTGTATGTACTATCAATGACTATGTACAGGAGGCACAGTTAATCATATATCAGTGATACCGGTAACACTTGCACTATGAAAATGGCTCTAAGATACTACTACAGTAAACAAAAAAAAAATCTGACCTTTGAGACTAAAACCTGTACCTTTTCCTTAGGATCCGGTTTAATGTTCCGGATTATATGGAAGTTGGTGGTGTGTAGGGAATCCAATTCCGCATCAAAATCGTGATCCTACAGGCCTGCGGAATTGAAGTCATCAATCCCGCGGATCCCGCGGGATTTGCGGGATTGGGATATTTTAAATATCAGGCGGAGGCTCGTAGCCTGCGAAATTCAAATTTTCTTAATTTTTTTTGCAGGTCACAGTGTTACACTGACCTGCAAAATGCGAAAACTTAATACAACTTGAATTTCACAGAGGTACCTATAATCAGGAAAGATAATTTTTTATGAAATTGATTACGTTCCTTTCCACCTCCGATTTAGGACCGGGACAACACAAAATAGAATTTCAAAATTTATTTAGCTGTAAAATAAAAAAAATGATAAATACTACTCTGTCAAGAAAGTACCGGGAAAAGATCAATGATACACAAAATTATTGTTGTTCATCCAAATTTATTTTATTACCTTCAAAGTATGCCCCTTCAGAAACGATACACTTACGCCAACGAATAATCCAATCATCAAAACATTTTTTAAACGCTGTTTTCAAAATTGAGTTCAGTTCTCGCCGCGAATTCTCCTTTATGTCTTCTACAGATTGAAAACGGGTGCCACGAAGTGGTAATTTGAGTTTAGGAAAAATATAGAAGTCGGCTGGAGCCATATCTGGCGAATATGGTGGCTGCTAGATGGTATTTGTTGAGTGTTTGATCAAAAATTCGTTCACAATGATGGCCTTGTGCGAAGGCGCATTATCGTGGTGCAAAATCCAAAAATTTTCTTTCCACAAATCTGGCCTTTTTCGTCGAATTTGCTCTCTTAAATGCCACATAACGCTTAAATAATATTCTTCATTTACCGTTTGACCTTCCGGTAAGAATTCCGAGTGTACAACACCGCGATAGTTAAAAGAAAACAGTCAACATGACTTAACTTTTGATCGAGTATGGCGTGGTTTTTTCGGTTTTGGTTCATTTGGAAGGCACCACTCCGAAGCTTGTTGACTCGTTTGCATGTCAAACTCGTGAACCCACGTCTCGTCGCCAGTAACAATGCGTTTCATGAATGTTGGGTCGGAATTGACTCGTTCTAGCAGCTCCTCAGCGACTCTCATGGGATTGAGTTTTTGGAGAAAATTCAGGTCTTTTGGGACTAGCCGAGCGGCAACATGTTTCATACCCAAATGATTAGTTAAAATGGTACGGATCGACTCGTGAGATACAGAAAGTTCGGCGGCTATCTCTCTCATACTTGAAAGCGGATTTTCAGTCACTATTTCCTTCACTTTTGCGATGTTAACTTCAGTTGCAGAGGTTGATGGCCTACCAGAGCGAGACAAATCTTCCATCACATCTCGACCGCTTTTGAATGCTTTGTACCACTCATAAGTACGTGTTTTTGATAAAGTCGATTCACCGTAAGCCTTCTGTAACATTTTCAGTGACTCCGAACACGAAATTCCATTGGCGATGCAAAATTTAAGACAAACTCTTTGTTCAATGTTTATGTCCATTATGAAATTCGCAATACACAAAAACACTTGTGCCATTCTAGAAACAACAAAAAAAAACGAAAATTTGAATTTGTAACCATAAACAAATCGTCCATTCCCGATACTTTTTTGACTGAATGTATTATTTTCCTTTTGTACAGTTATAGAAAAGTTGTTTAATCACATGGCTGGGTCTAGCTGGCGCGCTTGCGGGATTGGATTCTCTAGTGGTGTGATACCTTCGTGCCTCAGAAAGCACGTAAAGCCGTTTGTCGTGTGTCTGATCTTCCCCACTCTTGTCGGATTGTCGTCCCACCGAACTAAGAAAGTAAAGGAACGGGTTCTCTGTTCCTTACTGCTCCTGTGTTTGCGCACACTCTTGAGTAGGTACTGATAACTACTGCGTACCGGGCTAATCTCCGCTGTGATTGGCTACCTCTCTAGGAGACCGATTAGGCTGTAGGTAATCTATCACTCAGAATCAGTGTGGGTTGGTGGAAGTCTTAGCAGCTGCGAGTGTTTGGTGGCGTACATCAGCGGCAGCAGCTCGTTCACGATCTACTCTAATGCCTTGATCACACGTACCGAATATATATATAGGCGAGACAGTGCTCTCGGCCGAGTACTCGGTACGTGTAAACACAGCGCCAAGTGCTCAGCCGAGAGTTTATCTTTACAACTCGCTTACATCACTGTCTCGGCCGAGCAACATTTTACTGTCTCGCTCTTTTACTCGGTACGTGTGATCAAGGCATAATAGTTTTTGGTTCTAGAACTGGTCGGTTACCTGACAATGTTTTTTTTTAAATGATATAAACCTGTGCTTGACTGCGATCCCACCTGATGGTAAGCAGTGATGCAATCGTTGATGGTGAGGTGCACTAGCTTATTAAGAGCCTGTATTTACTCTAGCCTTGAAAACACCATAATTGGACGAGAATAATAGTTGGATGCGAAGACCGCAGCAGGCAAATTGTTCCAGTCCTTTTCATTCACCGTTTTGAGATAAGTGGTGATGAAATAAATTACAGCTGCCACCACGGATATTGAACACTCGGCGTCAGAGTAGGGATCGCTTTGCGCATTCCATACATTGGCGAGCTTGAAGCCAGCGTTCAATATCCGTGGTGGCAGCTGTACACAAAGTAATGTGCTTGGCTACTTTTGAAACCGCGACCTATAATAACTCATAATTCTCTGGGCTTTTTATTGCTTGGCTAGTTTTTCATTGGGCCCATTGCTTTAAACATAGTACAGATACCGGCACGGATCTTGAGCGCTGGCTTCAAGTTGCGCAGAAGTCAAATATTCGGTCTTTTTAGTGGGACGAAGTAAGACGCGAGGTCGGAGAGTGTTAGCGATTGACTCGCCGCACCATCGTGCCATAGACGTCACTCGTGATTCGTTCTTGCTGCATGTATATAACAACGACGACGATTGGCTCGCCAATGTATGGAATGCGCAAAGCGATCCCCACTCTGACGCCGAGCGCTCAAGATTCGTGCCGGTACCTGTAATACGAGGTCTAAAATTCTATAAAATAAGTATCTAATACGCCGATATTCAGATATCTGGAATCTTAGGCTGGATATATGCGGGCATCTAAATTCCTTCGCAGACGTAGAGCCCAGCCTGATTACTGATAGCGTTGGTTTCAGTCAAAGATAAAATTACGTTTCGGTAAATTATCAATCAAGTCTTAAGAAAAATATGCTTAGAATAGTCTTTCTTAAGGCTGTGGATTGTTCTAGAGAGTTACCGTAGCTCTCGCAATGGGCAACTGAAGGAGTAGGTTGTAGTCAGCAAAAGGCCCTCCTGCTCCACCCTAGAGCGGTTTCGCCTCACCGTGGAGCGGGAGAAGTCTTTAGATATAAACAAATTGTACATTTTGATACAAGTGGAGAAAGTTTGTCATTGCATCAAATTGTATCAATCTTTTTTTTTTATTATTGGTATAAACTAGTGCTTGACTGCGATCCCACCTGATGGTAAGCAGTGATGCAATCGTTGATGGTGAGGCGCACTAGTTCGAAATCGATTTTCAAAACACCTACGAAGGATAAATTAACGGGGATTGACGCGAGACTCGTGGGGGTTGCTTAGCGCCTGGCCCGATACGATCAATGTAATAAAACTGTGGTGGGGTGAGCACGCGCACTTTTCCGCACTTGTTCGAAAAAAAAACAGTAAATTGCGTGCTTATGAGCGGCAGGGATAAGAGCGGCTTTGCGAGTAAGTTTATTGCAAAAAAAATGTAATTACTTTACACCATTCGGTAACTGATTAAATACAGAGATAAGAGTATCTGATTTTCACTGGAGACATTTGTGAGTTAGCTCACGCATATTCCCCGAGTGTTAACGAAGAGGTCGCGATGCCACGAGATGCGACGAATCCCATAAGATATGGTGTATCTGAACAATATAATGGCTTAATTCAGTTTCTATCTTTTAATTATTTTACATTTTTATTTCATTATCGACATTGTGCTCACATGATAGAAGCAACAAGTAATATGTAACCAAGCATTATAAATGTAACTCATAATATGATTTAAAAGAGTGTCCATGGAGTTTCTTGCACGTTCTTCTCCATAGAGACCTACTCTTTGGAACGTGCAATTTAGCTTCACTTTTCTTGGACTGACCGACATTTGACTATTCAAAAGTGCCTGTAAATGGTCTATTTGAAATAAATGATTTGACTTTGACTTTGACTTTGACTTTGACAATGGTAGAATTATATCACTGGACTGACAGTTGACACATCTTTTACGTAAATCCACAGTTCACATTAAAATTATTTACTTTTAAAGATTAATGATAGTTGATGATTGTGCAGTAGGAACGAACAGAAGAAAAACTATCGTGAGTAAAAGATTTAGAACATTCGATGACATTTGATATTTACTAACACTACACTAGGTTCGCCCTTCAGCTTTCAGACTTTGTACTTAATTAATTTTGTCACCACTGGTATTAAAACGACATACTGACGAATCGGACACAGTATATTTGGACTAAAAAGATGTCCGAATCCGAATTGACACCTTTTTAGACGCTATCATAGATTATTTTAAGTCATCTGGAGGTAATCGCTATGTGCTAGAACCAAAAATTTAAAGACTTTGCCATCCACTGATCCACCAGCAGATAATTAGTTGACCGTGAGTTGGATTACGTCCCTCATGATGTCCATCTCTCATTTCAGCTGTGGTAACGTAACTGATACGGCCCATTCCCTCTCTTAGTGAGGAGGCCTGAGTCTCAGCCGCGGGAACATTAAAAAGGCTGATGATGACGATGAACGTAACTGATTACCTACCTACGTTTATATTTACGTAAAGATTAATAAATTAACTTGGAACATAAGCGAGGAGCAATGTGTACGCATATCTTCAATTCCGGTTAAATTCTTATCAGGGTCTGCTTTTCACTTCAGCAAATCACTAAACCTTCGAAAATCTTCGATATAACATTCGATATTGGAAATTATTTCTTGTCTCTTTCATGCCATACGTAAAAATGGAGACAGCACGTACTTTGACTTGGAGATTCGAGCATTGTGAATTTGAATAGACGTGCAGACTGAAATGAAGAGGCTTATTCTGAACCAATCAGGCAGAAAAGGTTGGGTTTCGTATCAAGATTTATAAATAAATATGTTCTTGTTTAGGTTGGTTTAATCAGTTATATTTTTGGATATTCTATTGTGTGGTAAACATTGTGATAAGGTCACGGTACACAATCAATATTTTTCTTGTGTATATGTAACATTTATTAGAGAGAGAATATAAATATTTTTTTTGGACAATAGATTGGATACGAAAAAGCATCATATCAAATCTTTTGCCTAAATGTCTTATGGTTAAAGATCACCGCAACCCCCTAATCGCATCGGTCTCGCCAAGAGCAAGGTAATTCGGAGTGCCTAGAATGGCGATCGCCAGTCCAGGCACTCCAAATCACCCTGCTCCAAACGAGCATGAGCCTTAGGGAAACCAGCACCCATCAAAAACACAGACACAGAGTCTTCCGTTTTCGCCACCATTCCTTGCTCGAGGCTCGAGCCAGCCCGCGGTCACAAATTAGATAGGTACAGAAGTCAATCTACATACTAAGCGTGCTCGAGCAACGCACACATAGACACCGCTCACAGACACAATATCTCGGAGCGTCTCGGAACACTCGTCGAACAGTTCCGGCTCAAACGATCATTAGTGTGCGTCCACCGAGCGTAGGTATAAAAAGTGAAGTACATACATGAGATTGTCTTCTGTACCTATCTATTTTGAGCCGCTGCGCTGTACTGAGCCTGTAGTTTTATAGTACACTAGCTGTGCCCGCGACTTCGTTCGCGTGGACTACAGGATTTTGAATTTATTTTTTCTAAAATAAAAGTAGCCTAAGTTACTCCTTATTACATCAGCTACCTGCCAAAAAAAGTCCCGTCTAAATCAGTCCAGCCATTTTAGAGATTAGCCGGAATAAACAGACAGACAGACAAAAATTGTAAAAAAAAATATTTTGGTGTATGTACCGTATATATATTCATATGCATGTAGTAAAAAGCAGTAATTTCAATATTGCAAACAGACACTCCAATTTTATTTATATGTATAGATTTTGATACAACTGCATAAAGTTAGTCTTTGCGACAGAGGCGGAATTCGCACGAGCGGTGGGCGAGTGTGTTACGGAGCCGAGGGTTGCAGTGACATTATTTGCACGTGTATCAAACGACTTTTTTCAATACACTCCTACGAAGAAATGGAAAAACGGGGGTTGACCGACGACTCGTGGGGGTCGACGCGCGCCCAGCCTGTAATAATATAGTATACATGTAATAATATTGTGGCGGGGAGAGCACGCGCACTTTTCTGCACGAGTGCGGAAAACATCGTGCCTAAAAGCGGTGGGATAAGTGCGAAAAATTAATTTCTAAATAATAAACTATGTTCGGTGTAGCCTGTCCCTTTCTGTCGTCTCCCAGTGACGCCGCAAGCCGAAGTCCGTATCCTATAGGGGGTGCTATAAGCATGTGGTTACTTAGTGTTAAGTTTTTTATGACGGAGCTATAAAGAGTGTATAGCACCCCCTATAGGAGGCTATACAGGGTTATTTGTAAAACACTGGCAGTACCTCAAAACTATGGTACTAAGTATTAACGTCATAAACAATAACTTTTGTTCTATGACTTTTAAAAAAAATATCATATTTTAGTTCATCAGATTTTCATCCTAACTAATATTGTAAATGTGAAAGTGTGGATGTTTGGATGTTTGTTACTTAATCACGCTAAAATGGGTGAACGGATTTGGATGAAATTTGGCATGTATATACCCTTTGACATGGAAAAGAACATGGGCTACTTTTTATCCCGGAATAACATCTTATTCCTACGTGAAAACACGTTTAGAGTGCGATAACCGAAGTACACGCGGACGAAGTCACGGGCGGACAGCTAGATAAAAATCTGATGAACTATTATGATTTTTTTTTTAAACTCATTTAACAAAAGTAGTTTTTTAAGATGTTGTAACATTATCCTGAGAAGTTGCCAGTGATTTACAAATAACCCTGTTTAAAGTGTATAGCTCTATATAGCTATTTTTGCGCACGCACGACTGACATTTAACTCGTCATGGTAGACCCTGTGGAGGTTTTTCTCACGAAAAGTAATGTCAGGTCCTATTACCCCGGGTCCATAAGTCTCATTGTTTACAGTCTGTCTTAGGTACTATTGTATCTTGGAAGTGGATGATTATATTTATAATGGTTTTACATACAATGCGAACTGTCGGAGGCGTAGCGTGGACTAATTTAGAGGTGGGTGAAGGCGTTTCAGCGAGGCCTTTTACTTTTATTCATTCAAAAACGAGACCGCGACTGTTGCAACCCAGTGTTTTATACAATCGATGCAAACCATCAGATGAAATAGTGGTTAAACGCGAGCCTATCTAATATTATAAAGAGGTAAATTTTGTTTTTGTATTTGTAGGAGCTAATCTCTGAAAGTATTGGTCCGATTACTAAAATTTTTACACCGATAGAAAGCTGCTTTATTCCTGAGTGACATAGACTATATTGTATGTAAGCGGGCGAAGCTGCGGGCAAAAGCTAGTAAATTATATAAAAAAAATCTTTGTTGCTTTTTTTATAATTTACTTTTTTATATTTACTTTGGACCGAGGTCGTGTACGAGGGCCCACTTCACCCACGCCATAGTTACGCTACTGTGAACTGTGAGTGTACCGTGAGAGGTCCATTGTGTACCTGATACAATAGTTAGGTTAATTCGGCTAGATGTGGAGATAGGCCACTCGTGCGTGCACTCCATTATAATATAATGTTAAAATACTACTGCTTTTTGTGCAATTTTTGGAAAGTATCACGATGATTTTAATCAAATTCTTTTGTGTTTTCAAAAGGTAATATCATGCAGACTTATGTATTAAATATAAATTCTGTGTTACATATGGTTTTCTGTATCTATTAAAAATTTTGGATGTTACGACATGTATATTTTTGTGTATGTATATGTTTTTTACGGATGAAAAAATGAAGGAAAAAAAATTTGCTTGTTGTAACATTTTTTTCTGCGTAAAAGTTTAAGGGTATTTTTAATACCGTGCGGATTTGCTTTGCATGCGTTACCCCCGCAAATGACTTTTACATACAATTATTTATTGTAATGCGGGGAATACCGCATGCGTGATGAAATCCGCATGATTTTAAAAACACCCTAGGCAAAATAAAACGATATGAGAATGTTTATTGCTAAAATATCGGGTACTGATGGTATAGTGGCTGATCGATTGACTGTTGCACTTTTTTCATCCAATGACTTCTCCCACTTTTGGGTGGAGCGGAAGGGTGTGTTAGAGTTTTACTGAATCAAACCCACTTTTGTTCCTTCTTTGCCTTTGTTGTTTGAGGTCATATTCACTTAACCCATGGCCCAGTAGGCTTCGACCCGGTTTGAGGCACGCGTGGAACGGTACGCGCCGTCGACGACATCGGCTAGGTACGGACGGTTACTGGACGACCGAATGGCGAGCTACCTATTGCTCGCCTTCCGCATTGACTGCGACGCGCGTGTCGTGGTTCAATTCCCACGTTCTGAGTCAGGCCCGGAACAACTGTCTGTGTGTATTGTGTATGAGTTTATATGTTTGTGAACGCACTCACAATACTGGAGAGATGTGTGGGACGCCATATTTTCTAAAAAATATTTTTGGCTCATTAGTAAATGTTTCAAGATAGGTAATTCTTTTAGTTTATTTAACCCCACAAATACCTGATGTTACATCACAAAGACCCATGTGATGTAACATCACATAAGTCTTATGTTATGTGCTAAATAAAACAACATAAAAATTTCGATAATTTTATTTCATTTATTTATCACTTTAATTAAGATTATACCTAATTAAACATTCCATAGGAATGACTTGGTAACTATAATAATATTTTATAGACAGGTTATAATTACTAGTGACATAATGCACCGTTAAATTTTGATCGTTTTAATCCCGTATTATTATTATATATACGAAATTATTATTATTTTAAAGAAAACGTCAGCTGAGCGAGTCCAATGACCTGGGGCCGTATTATGACCTCTTAAAACCATCATGTTTTCGGTGTGAAAAAGAGACGGAGCTATACAGGACGAATAGCACTATCCTTTTCTCACACAGAAAACATGATGGTTTTAAGATGTCATAATACGGCCGCTGTAGGTTGCATACAAACTACCTACAGGTATTTTGATTCGTTCAGCTGTCGTTTTCTTAAAGAAATTAATTTCGTACATGCGTAAATTAATAAGACTTTTGAAAAAAAGGTACATTATTTTTTAATTTTATATTTACAAATCGATAGTGTTTCATGTACCGGATCGACCCTCCACGGGATTAAAACGATCAAAATTTAGCGGTTTATACATAATATATTACACAAACATCAATTATAAGATTTCCTATTTGTTTATTTTCATGACTGAAACACCAATGAAAACTGTAGTACGATCTCGATAGTATATTTATTAGGCCAAATTAAATAAACTGACGAGCAGTGGTGGCCAAATGGTAATGGGTCCGACTTACAAGTTGTAGGTCGCGTGTTCAAACCCTTTCAGGCGCATTACTTTGTGCAATTTATTTCATTACCGCTGCTCTCAAAACGGTGATGGAAAACATCGTGGGAACGCGCGTAGCGTGGTGGATTACGGCCCATTCCATCTCCTAGAGAGGAGGCCTGAGTCCCTGCAGTGGGAAAATTAAAAAGGCTGATGTAGATAGAATAGAATAGAATAGAATAGCATTTATTCGGCGCAAGCAACACAATATACCACAACATACAATAATAATATTAAAAAATGGTACAGATATACAATACAGTTGCAGTGACTGTGCCTGAACCGAAAGGGTCACCAACTCAGCAATCGCTGGGCGTCAAACACCCAGCGCTGGTTTTCAGCTGGCACCCCGCAGTGACGCACGGATGATGGTAAATAAAACGGATGATGGTACATGATGATGATGAAATGAACTAGCAAGACAGGAGTTTTTTGAGGTGGGAATCACCTAATGATTTTTCCCGCTCTTCGTGTCAGTTTCACTGAGTACATAACTAACTCTTATGATCTTTCCTTGCGTTCCAGGACTTTGGGCTTCCCATTCGGAAGAGAAACTATGACCCCCGTAGACTTCAATCCTGTTAGGCCCTTACGGTTTTGCTGACATTTCTTTGAGACGCCCATGGAAAGACATAAACGAATGCTTGACTGCACCTGATGGTAAGCAGTGATGCGATCGGTGATAGTGAAGCGCATTAGTTTATTATGATCTTACGTATATTTGAAAACCTTCTAAAAATTTAACGCAGGCAAAACAGCAAGCAGAAGCTAGTTTTACATGGGCTGTATGTCCTGTGGTAACTTAAGGTGTTGAATAAAGTATTTAATAAATAAACAAGTACCCATCTTTTCTGAAGAATTTCGCTAAGTAATTAAAATTGACCATATAGATTTTTGTACACATTTCTAAATCTTTACTGACATATAGCTCAAAAGCCAGTGTATCAGGTACAGTTTGTACCTCCAGTAAAAAAAAAGTATTCGTCATCGGAACATGAGCAAGTTCTGTAGCAGTCGTATCGGTGATGACCGACAGAGGGCGCGCTTCCTCGGACACCGGTATCTTGTCACGCACATCGCAAATTGTCTGTAAGGAGAAAGGTTACATAGTTAAGGATCTAGGATAGTTTAGTTCGTTTTAACACTAAGGGCGGGTTCTGAAATATGGGCTTCGTCAAACAGTCTATAAAATCGGTCTGGATGGTTAACGGCAGTTAGCATTGCTGATTCGCAGAAGGAGGCATCCGCCTGCCATTCCTCCTCGCTCAAGACTATGGCCTTCCTCTCTGGAGAGGTCGTTGCCACCGATCGGCTCCGCTCAAGCGGATCACACCATCACCGTATGCTCCACCGTGTCCTCCGGGCGGTCCAGACAATGGTGACAGACAGGCGTTTCTTTCGCACGAATCAGGTGCAGGAACCTCCCTAACCTCCCTTACGTCCGGCGAGGACCTGCGTCATGCGAAAGGTAAGGACGCCGTGGCTTCTTTCCAGTAACTCATCAAAGAGGATAATTATAGCGCGCCTAGGACTGGGTTGTGACAGTCGCTGTCGCCATTCCACCCTGAAGACTACAATATAGACCAAGTATCAATTGAAAGGGTTTATTGAAAGGAACATGGGAAAAAAACTACGTCATAATAAATCCAATATGGCACACAAATATAAGCTTGTTTTTTCATCTTCATTTCAGCTGATAGACGTCCACTGTTGGAGATAAGCCTCCCCCAAGTTTCGTCACAATGAACGATCTTCATCTATCGGATTACCGCAACCTTCACCTTTTTGTTTTTTTAAATGTACTGTAATTTAATACATTATTCTGTTTTTTTTTTCCAGCAGACATAATGTCATACCTATCACACTCGCACAGCCTGCCGGCACAGCCGTTGATGAAGTCGTACTGCGAGTCGAAGTTCTCGAGCGCGCACAGCGGCTGGCCGTGGTAGCACTTCCAGAAGTATGGCTGCAGGTACACCGTGTAGAACGGACAGTAGATGTTCTCGTAGCATTCGTCGTGCTGCTTGCAACACCTGCACGTTAACAAGAATGGTTTTCTAAGAAGATGTATTCACGTGGTTTAATTTCGACTAAGGGTCTAAACAGACGGACTGCATTTCAACTGCAAATTGCAGTTTAAGTGCAGTTTGAATGCAGTTGACACGACTGCAATAAAACTGCAAACACGACTGCAATAGAACTGCAAACCAAACGTGCGGTCCGATTGCAGTCGTGACTGCATCATACCCGCGTGGGTATGATGCAGTTCGCCCGCACGCTCCGCCCTCCCGCGCATGGTGCAGTTCGGATGCAGTCGGTGTGCAGTTCACACGACTGCAATCGGACCGCACGTTTGGTTTGCAGTACTATTGCAGTCGTGTCAACTGCATTCAAACTGCACTTAAACTGCAATTTGCAGTTGAAATGCGGTCCGTCTGTTTAGACGCTAAGTATGTTTTTTATAATTGATGGGCTCGCGCTTGAACACTACCTCACCTGACGGAAAGCGGCGATGTGGTCGACGATGGAGCACGCAGAAGTAACCTATTAACTCTTGACTTAAGTATCTCCAGGATGACAGACTCCGGAAGGGAATTCACTCCTTAGCTGTACGCACAATGAATGTTCCCAAAACGTTTGTGACCATTAAAAGGCATGTTTTTTTTTTTATTTTCGCCTCAGAAGCTCCCTGGTTTGTACCTTCTTTAGACATTTACATAGCTTACCTACACGTCCAAGTACATATTGTGTTTAGGCCGACATTTCTTTAATAACAAAAAAAAACCGGCCAAGTGCGAGTCGGACTCGCCCATGAAGGGTTCCGTAGCAGCAAGTAACATAATATAAAAGTTCTTGTAATGTGTTGTAACTTTGGTCGATGTTTTAACAATAGTGTATTTTTTTCGATTTATGACACATTAAAAAAAAACTACTTACTAGATTTCGTTCAAACCAATTTTCGTTGGCAGTTTTTATAGTAATGTACATCATATATTTTTTTTAGTTTTATCATTCTCTTATTTTAGAAGTTAGAGGGGGGGGGACACACATTTTACCACTTTGGAAGTGTCTCTCGCGCAAACTATTCAGTTTAGAAAAAAACGATATTAGAAACCTCAGTATCATTTTTGAAGACCTATCCATAGATACCCCACACGTATGGGTTTGATGAAAAAAAAATTTTTGAGTTTCAGTTCTAAGTATGGGGACCCCCAAAATTTATTGCTTTTTTTCTATTTTTGTATGAAAATCTTAATGCGGTTCGCAGAACACATCTACTTACAAAGTTTCAATAGTATAGCTCTTATAGTTTCGGAAAAAAGTGGCTGTGACATACGGACGGACAGACAGACAGACAGACAGACAGACAGACAGACATGACGAATCTATAAGGGTTCCGTTTTTTGCCATTTGGCTACGGAACCCTAAAAAGAGGACGTTTCCTGTCATAAAGAAGCCAGTAAAGAAGAAAACCTAAGGTACTCTTACAGAGCCAGTGAGCCAGTCTACTTCATTCCACTGTTATACATGGGTCTCCCCAAATCAACAGCACTTGGTAAAAATGGTGTTTTAATTAACTACGAATATTTACAATCTAACGCACGGTTCAGGAGTTATTCCTAATGTGGTATAAGGTTTTGAAGTACTCTACTTGAAAAACAAATACACTCAGGCGTTGAACAACTTCCCTACTACGACGTATAACCGTCACTGGCGTTTTCGTCATGCTCAGATAATAGCATTTGGGCATTGACGGAAACTTGTCCAGAAAACTAGTAATGGGCAGGTATTTGAAGCAGTTGATTTTCTCACCGGTCAATACCGTCCGTAGGTCTCCCCGAGCCCAGGAATCCGCAGTAACACCCATAGCCCTTATAAGAGAGGGGGTCACAGCCGGTGGCACAGTACATCATGTTGTAGAGGTGGAACACGCCTCGCTTGCCACGGTTCTCTGGTTTGCTCATGTACACTTGAGGATCGATGTTCCTGAAAGAGAATAATAACGTTAAAACCTTCTACTTCAAAAAAGTTCGCAGTGTCTAAAGGGTTGAAAGAAGAACGTAGCTAGACAGGAAGATTTCATTACCAGTCCTTGCTAAGACTATGACGAACGAGTCGGTATAGATTTTTTTGATTGGCTCGCGCTTGACCGCAATGTCACCTGATGGAAAACGACAATGTGGTCGACGATGGAGCGCGCTTGTCTAGAAGTAACCTATTCACTCTTGAATTAAAGATCCCCAGGTTTTAGCTATCAGGAAATCTAAACTCCAGCAGGGAATTCCAATCCTGAGCTGTGCGCACAGTGAATGTGTTCACAAAACATTTTGTGCGTATTGGTGGGATGTCCATCATGTACCGGTAGGGCGTCGCTGTTCGCCTGGTAATTAGTTTTGTAGGTAAAAGAAGAATGTAGGAGCTTTAGTGGAACCTACCACTGGCTAAGCGACAATTCTAATTGTTTTTGGGAAAACATGACCTATTCTCATGAAAACGCTACAAATTAACTAGTAATAAATGTTTTTTTTTGTAAGCATATTCTGAGCAAACGCCTCCCAACTCCTTCCATATTTAGCAGGTCCGCTTCGTCCTTCCTGATCACTATCTCGAGGCACCAAGTTTTGTGCTACTTTAGCCGATAGTTTGTCGGCCTTGCGACAGACTTGCCCTGCGTAGTCCCACTTACGTAGATCAGCCTTTTGAGCCATATCAGATATGTATCCTTTTGAAGAGAGTTTTGGATCGCAGTATACCAATAAATGTTAGTTTTGGAAAGTCTTACCTGACTCCTTTATTATAATCATCTTCTGGCACAGAATACCTAAAAGGGTCTCTTGCAAACCCAACCAGCAAGGGACCACTGGGATCCTTATGATAAGGTCGGTCATCCACCTCGTTGAGCCTGGTGTCATTGTAACTAAACTTATTGCTATGGCGATTACTATTAAAGCTATTGACTGGGTTGTATGGCCTGTATATGGGTTGTAACTGGGCATATTGTGTGTTGTTGAAGATGTGCTCGTAAGTCAGGTGGCTTGGCCAAACTGGAACAAAAGAAAATTAAATTTGAGTGATTTTCTAAGACATATTCTAGTAACTAGGTAAGACTTGACGTGATTGATATTTAGTGTCCGGATTCCCGTGAATTTCACCAAGTCATCAGGGCACTTTATATAGGACTAGCGTTTGCCCGCGTACATAAAATAGCCTATGTCACTCAGGAATAAAGCAGCTTTCTGTCGGTGAAAGAATTTTAGTTTCGGACCAGTACTTCCAGAGATTACCTCCTACAAACAAAAAAAAAAACCGGCCAAGAGCGTATCGGGCCACGCTCAGTGTAGGGCTCCGTAGTTTCCAGATGAGTTTAAAAAAATACATATACGATTATACTACAAACTTAGTCCAGAAATTATTTTGTAGAACCCTTTTGTCTTTTTTGTACAAAAACTGTTCTTTCCATCAAGTTCAAAATAATTTTCCTAGAAAGTCCTTATAAAGTTCTACTTTTCAGATTTTTTTCATATTTTCTAAACTTATGGTTCAAAAGTTAGAGGGGGGGGGGGACACATTGTTTTTTACTTTTGGAGCGATTATTTCCGAAATTATTGACATTATCAAAAAATGATTTTAGTAAACCCCTATTGATTTTTAAATACCTATCCAACAATATATCACACGTTAGGGTTGAAATTAAAAAAAAAATCACTTCCCACTTTACATATAGGGGGGCTACCCTAATAAAACATTTTTTTCCAATTTTTATTTTACCAATTTGTCGGCGTGATTGATATACATATTGGTACCAAATTTCAGCTTTCTAGTGCTAACGGTCACAGAGATTAAGCGAGGACGGACAGACAGACAGACAGACAGACGGACAGACAGACATGGCGAAACTATAAGGGTTCCTAGTTGACTACGGAACCCTAAAAACAAACTTTACCTCTTTATTTTATTAGTGTAGATTTATAAAGGAGGTCTTCCAACGATGCGGCTTCCGGTACGCGGACTAGTGGTTGTGGCCGTTGGCCCGTGTGCGGCGAACGTTAGGGTGTTAGCCATTGATATTGGTAGTAGTCGTCGTACCGAAAGATTAGTTGGAAGGCCTCCTATATAAATCCTATACAAAGTGCATCGATGACTTGGTGAAATTCGCGGGAATCCGATTGATGCGTGACGCACAGGACATGTCGTTGTGGCGAAACTTGGGAAGGCCTAGTTCCAGCAGTGGTCGTTTTTCAGTTGCAATGATGATGATTATGGTACAGTGATATAGGGAGAGGCCTGATTGCAAGTATTTTGGTTCCAAAAATTGTGCCCAAATTGCGCAATCTTTGGAAGCAGTCGGCTATCTTCGGAACTAGTCGTGTACTTTGCCAAAGACGAATGACAGCTGGTTGCTTTGTGTGCTTTCCGAATAACGGGGTGTCAGTAATGTCATATATAAAAGTAGAAAAGTATCTAGCTAAGAATTAAAAAAATATCATTGCAACTCGGGCAATTTAAATCCTGCAACCTTATGCACGAGAAGCGGGTGCTTAATCGTCTTTTTCATTATTCAGCTTAATTATAAAGCCCAGTGCAGGATATAGACCATAGTACTCAAGCATTGTCACGTTCGCCGCACCATATATTAATTGAAGATAGTCGTTCGAGCTCACGTGAGTACTAAGCTTACAATATAATACACAAGCTTTTCTTGCAGTTGCGCTCCGTCGACTACAAGAGCTGTGTAGTTTTATATGGCTAAAGAGCACTTTTATGCCTAAGCCTATGAACTAAGAGATGCTTTTATTGAGGTGGGAAGTCAACCATGACTTCTTCCGCCCTAGGGTAGAACGAGAGGGCGTGTCAGATTTTTACTGACTAATACCCAGGTGGGTCTGTGTCCCTCAGTTGCCCTTTGCGTTCTAAAGCCACAGTCACTCTTTCAAACGTTCCGCCAGACCTAGAAGACATCGGCCCTTTGGTTTTATTTTGCTCCACCCAAACGGGGCACACCTCCACCGCATGCTCCCCAATGGCCTCCGGGCGGTCCGCACAATGGTGACACTCGGGCGTTTCTTTCGTATGAATCAGGTGCAAGAACATTCTACATTCCTCAAAGTGGGGACTTACCGCCATGATTCTGGCATGACTAACTACCTCTTTAAAAGTTTACATTACATTTTCGAACGGCGAAGGAAAACATCGTGAGAAAACCGGCATGTCCTAGAAACAAAAATTCGAAGACATGTGACATCCACCAACCCGCACTGGGCCTGCGTGGTGAATTACACCCATTTCCTCTCTCAGAGAGGAGGCCTGAGGCCCAGCAGTGGGAACATAAAAAAAACGGCTATTACATTTTCCATACCGACCTACTAACAGATGAGCATAATAGTGCTTGTACCAAATACATACCAAATGAGTTAGTCAAACCGTCAATTCAGATCATAATCCATGTATTTTGTGTCAAAAATACTATTTCAGTGGTCACGGCCTGATTGTCACAGGACAATACCCATTAATTGAATAGATTCGTTTACAATGAAGATGTGTGATATGGACACAATATACAATAGGCGTTGGTGTATCTAACGGTCTATGAAAATGTGTATTCAGAACATTGAGAAGATAATAGTAATGGATAAACAGTATAATCACATTTCATATTATAGAGGTGAAAGTTTGTATGGTTCCTAATACTCGTTTACGCCTAAACGACTGAACGGATTTGAATAAAATTCAGCTCACGGGTAGACCATGTTCTGGAGTTGGTACTTTTTAGTTTTTTTTTAGCACACAATCGCGGTGTGCCCTGCTTGGGCGGAGCATCGCCGTGCCCTCGTGGGGGTGATCGGCGGCGGAGACCTCTCGCGCCGGGCCTTGGTCGAGGCCATGGTCCGGAGCGAGGAGGAGTGGCAGGCGGTCGCCGACTTCTGCGAAGCAGTAATGCTCGCTAAGGAGGAGGCCGACCGCATCAGGCAACGGCGCCCTCGCCGCCGCCGGGATTCCGATCCCGATTTCCAGCCACCGTAGGCGCGGGCTTGCGGACAGTGAGCAATGGGTAGCTCGCTGTCCGGCCGTCCGGTAACTGTCCGGACCAAACCCAAGTCGTCGACGGCGCGCGCTGTTCCCGCGCGCCTCAAGGAGTTGTCAGCAACAGCAGGGGCCCAGCCGGGTCGAAGCCTACCGGGGCCAGGGTTATCCGAAAGGGCGCTCGAGCCCCGGTATGAAGGCTTGAAGGAACGGGATGGGTTTTTTAGTCAGTAAGAGTCTGACACTATCTCCCGCTCCGCCCAAGAGCGGGGGTTGTCATAAGATGATTTTTCCCATCGAAAAAAAAAAAAAAAAAAAGTTGGTACTTTTTATCCTGGGAGTATTTTGCTTCGTGGTGGCCAAGTGGTAGCGGCCCCCAGTTACGAGTTGTAGGTCGCGGGTTCGAACCCAGTCAGGCGCATTACTTTGTGTAATTTATGTCATCACCGCTGCTCTCAAAACGGTGAAGGAAAACATCGTGAAGAAACCGGCATGTCCTAGAACCAAAAATTCGAAGACATGTGACATTCACCAACACGCACTAGGCCCGCGTGGTGGATTACGGCCCATTCCCTCTCCTAGAGAGGTGGCTTGAATCCCAACAGTGGGAACATTAAAAAAGGCTGGTGATGATGATGATTTTGCTTTGGGATTTTCTATTTTCACAGGGGCAACGCCGCTGGCAACAGCTACTTCTTTATACGAATTTCTTAAGGTAAAGTGCTGTGGTAGAATTGTACATTTACGCTAGATAATAATGTTGTCTAGTTGTAAAAGTTTTTCCTAATTCTAATGACTCTACACTGATGAACGTGGCTGCGGGATAGTTTGAAGGAGTCACCGCACCCCTGAAACATAAAGAGCAACTGTAAGGAGGAGGCCGACCGCATCAGGCAACGGCGCTCTCGCCGCCGCCGGGATTCCGATCCTGATTTCCGGTCACCGTAGGCGCGGGTTTGCGGACGGCGAGCTATAGCTAACTCGCTGTCCGACCGTCCGGTAACTGTCCAGACCGAGCCCAAGTCGTCGACGGCGCGCACTGTTCCCGCGCGCCTCAAGGAGATGTCAGCAACAGTAGGGGCCCAGCTGGGTCGAACCCTACCGGGGCCAGGGTTAGTTTCAAAAGACAGCTCGAGCCCCGGTGGTATGAAGGCTTGAAGGAACGGGGTGGGTTTTTAGTCAGTAAGAGTCTGACACTATCCGGGAGATAGTGTCAGTCCACCCAAGAGCGGGGGTTGTCATTGATGATTTTTCCTACCATAAAAAAAGGGCAACTGAAAGGGCACGGTGAGTGTCAGTTAGTTTGACACTCCCTCTATCTCTGCCTAGAGCGATAGAATTAAGTTATTTGATGAATTTCCACTCCAAAAATGAAATAGGTAAACGTGACATACTAGACATAGCAGATACAAGGGTTTAACACGTTTTTTAGGGTTCCGTACCTTAAAAGGAAAAAACTGAACCCTTATGGGATCACTTTGTTGTCCGTCTGTCTGTCTGTTTGTGTCTGTCTGTTTACCCTTTATCTCAAGAACTCGTGGAGGTATCAAGTTGAAATTAAAACCATATGCTCGGGTTTGTGGTCCCTTCAAGCTGTGAAAAAATTTAACTTCTAATTAACGGCCGTTTATGTCGCAAGAAAACGTATATTTTGATACTCTCAAAGATCGAAATTCATAGGGTACTTTCCGTTGACCTAGAATCCTGAAAGGCACAAAGCAAGGTCTTATAGCATAGGTATAGGAATAAATTTGAAAACAGTATATTTGTAGTTACCTACGTCACAAAAAAAAACTTTTTTGCAATTCGCAAAAATCTTCGAGTCTTCATTCGGGATTTGTAGTTTGCACGGAACCCTCAGTGCGCGAGTCCGACTCGCACTTGCCCAGTTTATTGATAAATAAAAATCGCGTTTCTCATTGATTGTCATGGATCTTTTCCGAAACGATTTGACCAATTTTTATGAAAATAACTTGTAGGTCTGAGTATAGGTAATATGCTACTTTTTATCCTCCTCCCCTGCTTCCATTTTTTCGACAGAGGAACGTTTGTCGGGTCAGTTAGTAGTATCAGTATAGATAATACGTCGATTGAAAAGTTGATCTAAGAATAATATGTGATGAACAGATGACTGTGTGTGTCTTAAAGATACCTCAAATAGGATAGGTCCTAGTTGTACCATATCTAAGACACACACAGTCATCTGTGTGTATGCGTCTTAAAGACACACAGTCATCTGTGTGTGTAAGTCAGCTTTTTAATATTTAATACTACAAAAGATGTTAAGTAGGTGACATATTAACCTTTGCATTGCATTCTTGTATGTATTATGTAATACTTAACGACACTTCTTGCAATATTTCTGCGCATAGTTTTCTAGTTTTGATTGACATATCAATTCGATATGGATGTTAAACGATTCTATTAAATTATAGCTATTTAATAAACTGCTGCATCGTTTGGTTTGCAAATAACACTTTGACTTAATTTCGATATCAATCCATTATGGGCATCATTTGAATTGAATTGAAAACACTAAAAATTGCAAAATATTTTTAATTTCTGAAGTCGGTGTTTCTAGTTTGGTTTTTTTAATAAATAAAATCGACGTCCGAAATTATTTTGCAACTTTTTATTTGGAAGTCGATTGTATAATTTTAGTAAAATGTTTTGGTTGTTAAACCTGAAAAATGTGTAAGTTCTATGGTAAGGTGATTATAGTATAATTATGGCCATTTATAACCCGAACACAGCTATAATGCATTATTTTATTAAGACATTCCGGTGCCACAGAAATTAAATAATATAAGAAATATTGATAATTTTATTAGGAATACAATAATAGCAAATTAATTAAAAGATATTAAACAAATACATAATACCCATAATATTATATAGGTTTTAGCTTTTGCCCGTAGCTTCTCCTGCGAACATAAAATATAGCCTATGTCACTCAGGAATAAAGCAGCTTTCTGTCAGTGAAAAAATTTTAGCAATCCGACCAGTACTTCCAGAGATTACCTCCTACAAACAAGAAAACAAACTTTATAATATTAGTGTAGATTTGTTAATCAGTGAGTAGAAATTGTAAGATTTGAATTGAATTGTAGATATTTAATATATGAGAATAAATAATGATATACCTATTCTCATTTAATGACCTCTTGTAGTAAGATGACGCTGACCCCAAAGGGTCAACGCCTATCCTATTGCCAAATCATTGGTAGAAATAATGGCGAATTGAAGACAAAGTACGCTAAATTAGAGTTAACCAAATTTCCACCTTGTAAGTAAAGAGATAGAGTGGAAAATAAAACATAGGCGACCGAATACGTCAATTGTAGGGCTTTCACTAGCAAAATGCTACGCATCACGGTGATTCACAAAGGCTGGTTGATTTTAATCTGCTGGTACCCATTTGTTATTGGTGTGTTTTGCTGAATGAATATCTTTTTAGAGCTTCTGAATATGGGTCAATTAAATACCGTGATTGGACTGTAGGGTTTTTGTAAATGAAAATAGATTAGATCATATCTGGCATTCATCTAACTAGCGTTTGATGGTTTGATTGAGTAGCGATATCGATGTTGCCACATAAGAACTATTCTGCATCACGGTATTATATTCCGCGCGATTAGAACATATTATAAAAGTCCAAAATCAAGAATCAGGTAGTTGCCCGAACCATGCCTGGACCAAGCACAGCTCTCGTCTGGTTGAGGAATCCTTCCTATTCAACAGAGGTTTGCATTGCTGGATATTATACAACGTTGTTTTTAGTTTATGCGAAACCTGAATATACCTAGTTTGTTCAGAATCAGTAACTGAATGGATTTCAATAGTTTTTATTCTCTCTATTCTATATTCCATGTAATTTTTTCCCAAAATATTTAAAAAGGTCACAACTTGGACACCACCGATACGAAGTACACCACAGGTCATGGCAAGTTACAGCGGGCATTAAACGCCAGCAAACAGCTGGTTGCAAGTGCAAAACAAACCCTCAGTCGCCTGGATGGCCCGGTGATTCTGGTAAAATGGGGTGAATAGAGACAAAACTTTAAAGGGTATTTTCTCGGTATTTGAATATTTTTTGCAGCGTTTAACTATATGAATTTATTAACGAATTGTTATTCTAAAAAATCGATGCTTTGTTAGAGGCCGATATTATGGTATCAAAGTGAAAAACCAAACCAAAGTTTGTCTCTATTCACCCCTGAGTCTATAATTCTCTATTAACCCCGTTTTTAGTCTAGTCAAATTAGGTCATTTTTTAATAAAGATTGGAATAAATTCTCTGGAGAGGCAAAAACGTTTCTGATGGTATTTTATGAGTGAAAAGTAGAGTATAAAAAAAAAAATCATTTGGCACCCCTACGGAAGGGGGTGAAAACTGTTTATTGCTCATAACTAACCAGAGAATATAGGTGTACTCACCATTTTTTTTTAATGGTATATTAAACCTCAACCTACATTATTGCATTTTAATTATTTTAATTAGACCAACGCAGCATTGGAAAAAAATAAAAATGTTATTTTTGGCCATTGCGGCATTGGGGAAAATTGTGTAGTTTTATAAACTGAGGAAAGTGTTATACATTTCGATCTAAGTACATGATTGATTTTGCACCCCAGTGCGACGTATGGAAATTAGTTTTACACGTTTTTATGCTTCTGTACTTCGGGGGAAATTTAAGTACTTTTGAAAATAATCACAATTACATTAATTTGGTTTCCTTTATATTTGCACCCTATAAAAAAATTAGCATTTTTTTAAGGAACATACGTTTTTCTAGTGTTGTCTTAATTGCCAAAGAACTATTACGCCATGGAAGTGACAAGCGCGCGACACGGAATAATAAACTGACAAGAAGAGATAAGCGTAGTCATTACTTAGTAGGAGTGTTGTGGGCTGTATTTTACGAGGAAGGAGTATTTTCTGATTGTAAATGCTCTGTTAGTAAGTGTTAGTAAAGAAACCTAATGTTGTTTTTATAAAAAAAAAACAGTTAAAAAAACCGTCTATCTTTAAACAAAAAAAAAACGAGAGTGTCCTGTAAGCATGTCCTTTATTTATCTTCTATACATACCTATAAATAAAATTGGAGTATCTGTTTGTAATATTGAAGTAACTGCTTTTTACTATATGCATATGAATATATATACGGTACATAGAGTTTGACCATCAAAAGAAAACAATGAATTAAATTAAATACTACTAATCAATTAATTTAGTAGTAAGATACTAATTAATTTAGTACTTTTGGAAAACCTAGATGGTGATCGTTTTTTGCATACCCCGAATGATTAGAATTTTGTTTAGGACGTTTTAGATTGTCTTCTAACAAGTAATACAGAATTAAGGAGTCTTTTTGATGCTGATGGCGAAGCCTTTGTGAATTTATACAGAAAAGCTGTACAGTAAGATTTGCTAATAGGATGCAACATTTATTTTTCTTTTAAGTAGTCAGATTTAGCCAAATTTTAAGTGGAGTAATCTTTCTGAGAGATTGATCTCATCAACATGCCAACATCGATAGTCATCATCATTTCAGCTTAAAAGCTTCCATTGCTAGACAAAGGTTTTTCCTATGTCACCACAACGGCCGGTCCAGTTTATCACGCCTCCATCGAATTCACGTGAACCTTACTAAACAAAAGGTTATCGGTACCCTTGTTGCGAGACCTTTCAACGTTACGTCTTCAGGTATCCGGTCGCCATTCCAGAACCTTTCGGCCCCATCGATCATCTGTTCTGCGAGCAATGTACCCAGTTTACTGCCACTTAAGCTTATCTTTCTTCTTTGTTTACTTAAAACCATCTGATGAGGCGCATTGTGAACGACCACGTTTCAGAGCCGAATGTCACTACGCACAGGCAATGTAATATTCACATAGACACACAAAATATGTAATTCCCTAAAAACCTTGTTTAAGCTTATTCTTAGTAGGGTTATTAAGATTGAGCTTAACCTACACATATTAAAATTAAGTGGTTTTAGCTAGCGCTCTCTCTCTTCTAAAATAAACTTGAACAAAGCTTTTATTCACCAATAACTCCGTGGATTTTAAGATCACTTGCGTAAAAAGTACGATGATGGGATAAATTCTAAGAGATCTTCTATTCTGTAGTTTGCTTGCAGGATAGTCTGAAGTAAAGTGACTATCTCATCACATTCAAAAAAATCAGCTGTTTTTAAGTTTCACGCAGTACCAATATTTTGACTAGTTTTTTTTATGTTCAATAATGCGGGATCCCTGAACGCGCGGGGCCCCAAAATGGGGGGGTCTGTAACATTTTCTACTCTTGCTACATGGCTAATCCGCCACTGAGTGCCATCTAACCTTTGCATGAATGTCGAGTTTCCTAGCAGCTACCGTAGCTTTGTGCTCAATGAACTGCCCAAAGTTTAAGGAAATTTCAACTCCCAAGAGCTGAAGGCGGTCGATACACTCCAAGGATACATTCTAAAAAGCAGGTGCCAAGGTGATCAGGCTGCTTTTACCAGTGAACGGACATGCTTGAGTTTTGGCGGCATTGTATATCGCGGCTAAATAAGCAGCACATGTTTAATTGTTAAATAAACATGCATCATATATATATCGCACACTTATTATTTTCATGAATAATCAAACGTATCAACTCCGTTTAACTGGCGTACAGCTAGGGTGAACTGCTTCAATTTTTTTTTAATACGGCCTCCTTTTTGTTTTGCCATCTTTCGTTGGTCAGAGTCTACACCAAAATAACATTTTTTGCAATTTTTGTCTGTCTGTTTGTCCGGGCTAATCTCTGATATGGCTGGACTGATTTTGACGGGACTTTTTTTGGCAATTAGCTGATGTAATAAGAAGTAACATGAGCTACTTTTATTTTAGAAAAAATAAATTCAAAATCCTGTAGTCCACGCGAACAAATTCGCGAGCACAACTAGTTTCAAATAAATTAGTTGTATTTCGGTTGTCTTTAGAACTATAAACCGTGTGACAGCGCTGATTATTCTACGGCATCGGGTTAGGTAGGTGCAACAAATATTAGTATTAAAAATGTGGTGTTTTAAGTATGCGCCTCAAAAAGAATTTGGGTAAGGGCGAGTCGGACTCGCACACTGAGGGTTCCGTATCAATTAACTTAAATAAAATAAATATCTAGCTTTTGCCAGCGGCAATTATTCCTATACTTATGCTATAAGACTTGCTTCATGCCAAATTTCAGGGTTCTAGGTCAACGGGAAGTACCTTTATGATTCCCTTGAGTGTCGAAATATAAATTTTTTTGCGACGTGAATGCCGCCGGTATGTTTTTTATTCGTTAACTTAGAAGTTTTTACTTTTACACAGCTTTAAGGGACCGCAGTCTTGAGTATTCGGTTTAAATTTCAACTTGATACTTGCACTTGTTCCCGAGATAAAGGGACTTGACAGACAGACCGACGAACAACAAAGTGATTCTATAAGGATTCCGTTTTTTCCTTTTGAGGTACAGAAAGAAATAAAGATCGACAGAGAATTGATATGATTATCATAATTTCTTGTTAAATAAATACTTAATACAGGGACAGGTCGGGAGGTCACGACAAACAATGAAATACACTTCATAATCCATTTTTCACAACACAGCTAATAAAATAGAGGAAATTATAGTTATTAATTTGTATAGCGCAGGGATCGCTTCTTGCCACAAAAATGATCTAAATGCATATACATTCACGCACTTACTTAGTCTCGACCCCGCCGCGCGCGCGCCTCGCGACCCCGCGTTCGCCCTCCGAGCGCCACGAGGCACAGTATGTATTCACGTTAACTCTACATAAACTTCCAGTTATGTATTTCTTATTTTTATTACATGCGAATGTTTTATATATAGAATACATTATATATTAAAAAATCCATGACTACACTAATTTGCCCCGAAGTACAATCTACAAATATTGTAAAATGCTGTTTTCCTAGGGGTGCATAAGGGTGCAAAAATAACTGGGTGTATAGGATGCTTTAAAAAGCTTATTATGAGTTTGCACCAACTGGCTAAATTTCCCTTGAGCCGCAAAATAAAAATAATGATTTATTAGTGTTTCATACACCTCACACTTTTTTCGTGAAAAGTAATTATACAGCAAAGGGGTATCTACATATATCTAAACTTACCATAAGTAAATACTTATGAAATTTTTAAATTTTGGGACTTTAATGTTAAAACCGAATATTAAACGATGTTCCGTACATAACAGGAATGGTGCAAACTCAGAAAAGACTTATATTCATGTCTTCTAATGATTCCACAAAAAATTACAACTACACGAATTAAGTCCAATCTTTTTGCTAATTTGACTAGACTATTTTACGGCATTTTTGCTGACATATCAAGTTTATAAATTTGTGTTTTTACATGATGCAGTTATGAAATTAATTAATGTTGTTTAGCATCCGCACTGTCTATACGCCATAAAGGACGTTCGCGCTACTGTACGGCAACGCAGCCTAATAAGTTTGTTGTACATACCTATTTATACTGTGTTTGTCTGTCTAATTGAGGGATGCATTAGGTAGATTTACTACGAGAGTCTTTGCAGTCCGTAATGCTTATGTATCTTTTAAATGACCACTCTAATGCAACTTGACTAGATATTGTATACCCAATAACATTTTAGTAAAGTAAATGATGAAAATAAAACAAATTATGTAGCAACTCAGCTTGAATGTTAAGAATTAAGTAAGAGCGATCATTTAGACGTCTTGAATAGATTTAATGGTTGTGCTATGAGATGAGGCTAGAGTAATCGCGAACATAAAGCTAGAACCACATTAGACCGACGAACACGTGTAATGCGCCTGATTTGTACAATGCGTTCCAAATGAGAATAGGATCGCCCGCCATGTTGTAACGTCACGATTTACTGTCAAATCGAGGAAAGAAATTTTTAAACATTAATTAATTTATGAAAAAAATAATTTATTTATGAATTGTGAACGAAAAAAATTAAATTAGAAACCAGTTCTTCGATTTTATTCATCTCTAAGTTCTTCAATTTTGCCAAAATTTTTCGATTTGACAGTACGACGAGACGTCAAAACATATGAATCTGTCCTATTCTCATTTGGAACGCGTAGTAGGTAGAACGACGTCGCGTGGCGTGGATCAAGTGTAGCTCTACAAGGACTACAAGTCTAGTTGCCATATAAAATGTATGAAGACCGACGCGCTCAGTAGCCTGATTCACATAAAATCAAACAAGCCAAATATCGTTGAAGTTTTATAGTCCTTCGATCGAAGTCCTATCCAAAATCGGTATTCACGTGTTCCTTAATCGGGATTGGATAGAACGACAACTCAACTGTCTTGCCTTGTCACTCAAGAAAACCGGCCAAGTGCGAGTCGGACTCGCCCATGGAGGGTTCCGTAGCAGCAAGTAACATAATATAAAAGTTCTTGTAGTTCGTTGTAACTTTGATCGATGTTTTAATAATATTGTATTTTTTTAGATTTATGACGTATTAAAAAAAAAAACTACTAACTAGATCTCGTTCAAACCAATTTTCGTTGGTAGTTTACATGGTAATGTACATCATATATTTTTTTTAGTTTTATCATTCTCTTATTTTAGAAGTTACAGGGGGGGACACACACACACATTTTACCACTTTGGAAGTCTCTCGCGTAAACTATTCAATTTAGAACAAAATGGTATTAGAAACCTCAATATCATTTTTGAAGACCTATCCATAGATACTGCACACGAAAGGGTGTGATGAAAAAAAAAATTTTGAGTTTCAGTTCTAAGTATGGGGACCCCCAAAATTTATTGCTTTTTTTTCTATTTGTGTATGAAAATCTTAAAGCGGTTCACAGAATACATCTACTTACTAAGTTTCAACAGTATAGCTCTTATAGTTTCGGAATAAAGTGGCTGTGACATACGGACGGACAGACAGACAGACAGACAGACAGACAGACATGACGAATCTATAAGGGTTTCGTTTTTTGCCATTTGGCTACGGAACCCTAATAAAGCAGCTTATTATCAATGAAATAAAATTAGCAATAGGCTAGTGGCCGTAACAAAATGTTCGTCTTTTAGATTATTCAAAAATAAGGGGCACGTATTTTTTATTTGTAAATGAAACCAAAAATGACAAATATATATATAGCCCATTAAAGTTACGTGTGACGTGACGCCGTGCTGCATTTTTTTGAATGGGCTATATCTTTGTTATTTTTTGTTTAATCGAAGAAAGAAAAAATATGTATCCAATATTTTTTTATAATCTAAAATACGGACTAAATAAAATATAATTATTTTGACCCTGGACACTACCCTATTGGACAAGTACTTTCAGAGATTACTTCCTATAAACAAAAAGAAAGCAAACTTTACCTCTTTATATTATTAGTGTAAACGACGTTCATATTCCGTAATGATGTTACGGATTGACAGAGTTTAAAGATCTTTTTTCCAACTAATTTTTTTGGTGAGACATTTAGAGAATAAACCGGTACATAATATTCTTTTAGCTACAAATCGTCTGTTACCAAACGAAATTAGCAAAATGTGATACAGTTAATTATGCAGAAATTACCATTTTACATAGATAACCGACATTTCGTTTCTCTTGATAAAAAAGCAGGTTGATTTACATGAAAAATTCACGTTATTTATATTTAATTAGTTTAGGTAAGTAAGTACATAATTTAGTTTAGGTAGAATGTTTCACCTACCTAATATTTCTTAGATATATTAAAGTTAACCAAGAAGAAGAATAAAAACCTGGGCAAGTGCGAGTCGGACTCGCGCACTGAGGGATCCGTCATTCCGTGCAAACTACAATTCCCGAATGGAGTCTTGAAGATTTTTACGAATTGCAAATTTGTTTTTTATGACGTAGGTAACAATAAATTTACTGTTTTCAGGTTTTTCCCTATATCTGTGCTATAAGACCTTGCTTTGTGCCAAATTGCAGGGTACTGGGTCAACGGGAAGTACCCTATGAATTTCGATCTTTGAGAGTATCAAAATATACGTATTTTTGCGACATAAACGGCCGTATCTTTTTTAGTCGTTAACTTAGAAGTTTGATTTATTCACAGCTTGAAGGGACCGCAGACTTGATTATATAGTTTTAATTTCAACTCGATACCTCCACGCGTTCTTGAGATAAAGGGTCTTGACAGACAGACAGACAGACTGACGGACAACAAAGTGATCCTATAAGGGTTCCGTTTTTTCCTATTGAGGTATGGAACCCTAAAAATGGACGAAGGACGTAATGGGACCCTAGAAATTGAAAAAGATTAAAAGGACGTGAAATCAAAAGATGGGAGGATGATCTGCCGAAAGGATGGAGGAGGATATCTGATGCTGCCGCTGCGGTTGCGGAGAACCTCAAGCGGCAGTTATCCTGTCTATCTCGTTGGTAGTTACATAATATTTTCGAGCCATTTTCGAATTTCGTCCGTCGGTTTTGGGAGCCGGGGGCATGCTACCATCATTCGTCTTGAGACAATGTGATATGTTGGACGAGAAGACACCGATTTGCCGATTGACCTCTTTCTCGAAGATAGACCTACCCATCATGTAATCGAGTGAGACTCCGATCTTGATCGGATTAGGAGTTTAGGAGATGGTTAATTATTTTTTATTAATATTACATAACATTATTTCATTGGAGTAGGTAAATAACGTGCAGCATGCAACTCTCTGAATAAATAAATATTAATAACAAAATTACTATTTTTATTAAGATTACAATATTGTTCTTCAATAGTAAATAATGAATTAGTAAGTGTTGTATCTCATTGTACTCTTTATTGTCTAAGATTACTTGTTCGACCCGACCTTGCCTTATGTTAGCGCTATGTTAATCTAACACTTTATTTAGCCCATTGTTCTTTTATAATGATAGCAATTTACTTGCTTAGCTACTTGAATGTTTTCAGTTATAAGTGTGAACAATAAGGAGATTTATGATATCTCTACTCTCATTTGAATTAAAATGCGAGTCCGATTTGTGTAAGGTTATGTGTAAATGTACCTATTTAGTGTGCTTTTTTTTTCTGACTTAGGAAATCTTGAAAAAATCCCTAACGCTCTAGACAGAGCGAGAGTGTCAGACTTTTACTGACTAGAGCTAACATTTGTTCTTTCTAATAATTCTGCAATCCTGGCAGGGTAATAGTTCATAGGAGAGAGTGAGGTAAACACGGACAGCGGGTAAATATGGATAGAGCGGTATAATTGAAAGTAAAGTTTTAGAGTTTATATCACAAAATTAATTGAAAAAAATGTTTAACTGTAAATGGTTTAATGTAAATAATTAATTTCAGGTATGTGTTGCATGCAAAAGCGTTACAATATTTCGACATTTTTTTTTTTTTTGAGATTCGAAGTCTTCAAATATCTAACTGCACCCGCTCTGGATAGAGCGAAAGGTAGATTCAGACTTTTACTGACTAAAGTCTACCTGTGTTTCTTCAGTTACCCTTTATGTTCCAAGGCCACGATAATTCTTTCGACCATTCCGTTAGCATGCGGATAGCATTCGATTTATCTTGATAGCCTAAAGGAATTTTAAAGTTATGCAAACTGTTAGCCAAAATTACTAACGTTAGTTTAAACTGTTTTTTCGAAACCGCATCAAGGCTTGCAAGATGTTTGAAAAAATGCGTTTTTATAACCTAGCTCTAACTTTACGTAAGAACTAGGTAATGTTGTAGTGTTACACAATTTTATTTCAATTCTAATAAATATCTTAATTGACATTAATGCCTCTTTTATAATTTGTTTTCTGTCAGAAAGCCATGTTTTAAAGTTTCATCGAACAAATTACAACAACCTGCCGGTGTAAAAAAATAGGCTTGAATGAATCACCTGATAAAATATGCGGGTAATTACGTAACATACAATTGGCGAGGTCAGCTATCTTTTTGGAAATTCAATAACATTATTTGTGTTATTACGATTTCGAGAAGATGATTTTTTCAAACATATCATTTCAGCTTCACCCGTACCGTCACCTTAATATTTATTAAATATATAGAAGGGTTGAGACTTTGAGAGAGAGACGAGACGAGACGTACAGGACCGTTCACTGTGGCGACACAGGGGGGAGGCCTATGTCCAGCAGTAGACGTCTTTCGGCTGAAACGATGATGATAGAAAGGTTTGTTACATCCCCTATAGGGGTAAATTGGCGAATGGGCGTGGCCAAACCGTTATGATCTAGCGCCCGCTGGCGCTAAAATACTTATAACTTCAAATGAAAATCAGGCCCGCTAAATAACTCTAGCTACACCAATATGCATTCCATCTACACTAATATAATAAAGAGGTAAAGTTTGTTTTTTTGTTTGTAGGTAATGTCTGAAAGTACTGGTCCGATTGCTAAAATTTTTTCACTGACAGAAAGCTGCTTTATTCCTGAGTGACATAGGCTATATTTTATGTACGCGGGCGAAGCCGCGGGCAAAAGCTAGTTAATTATATTTTAACTTAGCGGTACACCGACACGGCAACAACGGCCATCTGATCTAATCAGCCCATTATATCCAATACTTAGGTATTTTTATTATTAGACAGTCACATTCCAAACGAAAAAAATATCTATTTCAAAATTACTTCGCCTGTTTGGGAATATAAATCTGTTATGCTGCCAGAGATATGCATACAGACAAATACACAGACTGACAGACACTTCAAAATTATAAAGGGTCTCGAGTTTTAATAAAAAGAACCACAACATAATGAGCAGTTTTCCAATAGGTTAGTTTCAAAAATCATCAAGAGATGGCGCTAGCATAACTTTTGGTATTTTTTTATTTTATAATATAAATAAAGTAATATAATGTTATTTTTTCATTTACCCCAATGATTTCCCATATTATAATAGCTAAAATATAATAAAACGCCAAATTTTTTTGTGTCACTATCTGTAATTTAAAATAATACAAAATTTTATTAAAAATTGTGTATTATTTTAAATATTTATAAATACAAAATATTTATATAAAGTAAATCTACAAAACCGAAGAACAATTTTTTTTTTTAGGAATTTCTAGATGTGATGCTACACTCTTCTATTACCAAAAGTGTCGGCTGCGCCATCTAGCAAGTCATAGGAAAGGTACTGGAAAAATGCCCATTGTTAGCTGATACAGATTACTTTAGAAGTTATCGTGAGCCACTATGTGCTGTCGCTTCATTGTGTGCATAAAGTTAAAACAATCAGATTTAGGCAACAGCTCCTTGACAATGTTTGTGTTTGCCGATTTACATGTCAAGGTACTTACATTGCATATAGATATATGGTAATATATAGCCAACACCAAATCATTTCTCTTCGCCGTTCAAATTGGACTAGGTTTAACGAATATGGATTAAAGACGTGGGCGATCTAAGTTAGTCCGTTGGCATTTATGTTTTAGTCCATATTGCTTGTTAGTATACCTATTAGTCACTCTTTCATGTGTGACATGGTCTACACGTATGCCAAAGGTCATCTAAGTCCGTTCAGATATTTGATTTGATTTGATTTACAATCTTTCGTCTCTATAACATTACTGTGGTAAAACTTACCATAAGCGTGTTCTTTTGTGGGGTTTCAAATATCAGTGTCATCAGACTCAACTTTTATTAGCAGGACATCATCATCATCATATCAGCCGATAGACGTCCACTGTTGGACATAGGCCTCCACCAAGCATCGCGACAGCGTCCGGTCCTGTGCGTCACGCATCCATCGGAATCCCGCGACACTGACCGTTGGACCTATGACCTATCGGTTATTATACTACTTATTGGAGGCCTTCCAACGCTGCGTCTTTCGGTACGTGGTCGCCATTCCAGAACCTTTCTTCCCCATCGACAATCCGTCCTGCGTGCAATGTGCCCTGCCCATTGCCCATTGTTTGGCGATTTTTCGAGCTATGTGGGTAACCTTGGTTCTTCTGCAGATATCTTCATGTATGATGTGATCACGCAAGGAAACTCCGAGCATAGTTCTTTTCATCGCCCTTTGGATGACTTTGAGTCTTCTTATGAGGCCCATTGTAAGCGACCACGTTTCGGAGCCATAAGTCATCACTGGCAACATGCACTGGTCTGGTCATAGACTTTCGTCTTGAGACACTGGCAGGACGGTGAACCGTCAAATCCATAAATCTGTTCCTCCTATCTGTATATTATAAAAGGCAAAGTTCTGACTCACTTACTGACTCGTCAATACCCAGCCCAAATCCTTTGAGAAAGAACGGTAAAATGCACAGACGCCTTCAAAGAATAAGAAAACATTTTTCTAATGGGAAGAACTGGAAAAATTTGTCTGCTGCGGTCTTCCCGTCCAATTATAATTTAGGTGCCTTCAAGGTTAGAGTGAACAGGCTCTTGATAAACTAGTGCGCTTCATGAACCATCAACGATTGCATCACTGCTTACCATCAGGTGGGATCGCAGTCAAGCACTGGTTTATATCATATAACGTCGCCCTCCAGGCTAACTGTTCTATCTCACAAACTGGCGTATCTGCACTGATATAACCTACGTGTTAATAACATTATTTCGAATAAGTTCTCTCTAATCGTCGTATCTGTGTCGTTTACCGTTTAAAAGATAAAATCACGTATTTTGTTTTGCGTAAGTGCAAAAAAAAGTGGATAAATATCCTCACTACCTTCGTACCTTAGGACTTTAGGGTCACTACTAACTTAAAGAATAAGCCAAGAGCAATATAAAACACTTATTGATTAATTAATAAAGCTACAGCTAACGCAACTACAGAAACATAATTGTAACGCCCGAACGAAAAACGGGCGCCCTGGAAAAATACCAATTTCTAGTTAGAACAGTAATCTGGGAGTGACGAACTGACGATATATAAAAAAAAAAACGGTATTTCAAAGTTTGTATGAAGAAACTTACTTTTACGGAGGTGAAGCTGTTGGCCGAATCTAGTGTAGTTAGGATCTACTTACAATATTATTTTTTACACTACAAGGAAAAAACATCGTACTCTCATCTTTATGTTTCGATGCTGTAAAGTCCACGACCTTAATTCAAACTGAACCCTATAGTTGGAATCCACTTAAAAACTAGTACTACGGCCATTGGCTAACAGTTGTTGCTCATAACAAGTGGTATCGGTCCAAATCTGAATCATATCCCATTGTACGGTATGGTACCGGTTTTCTCAGGTCAGTTCTTATGTAATGGAAGACGTTTTGGACAGTGGACTGTGATGTTGTTCATGCTTGTCCTGTCATAGTATCCAATGGTATTGTGGTTCTTATCTGTCTTACGACATTAAAATAGTAAAAGCACATCCAGAGACTATTATAGTATGTTTACAGACGGCTGCTGAATGTATTTCAGCTATTTTCAAAATCAAAGTCAAAGTCAAAATATTTTATTTCACATAGATCTACATGGGCACTTATAAAACGTCAGAAGCTAGTGCACGGTTCCAAATTGGTCGTTTCCTATGGAGAAGAACCGGCAAGAAACTCCATGGTTCATATTACAATATATATAGATATTATGTAAGAACATTGTAGACCAATACTGTACACAAAAGCACAAACAAAAATCATAATAAAAATAAAAGTAATTCTTAATAGGAAGTAATCTGAGAGTTCGTAGGGTAAACATTGTTCTCACATCCACATTTCAAAACAAAAAATAGATTCTTTTTTGTATAATAAAAAAAAAGCAAAAAAATTATAAATAATTACAACTATCAATAAAATGTTAACAAAATAAATTATCAACGAATTCAAAGAAGTTGAAGACTTAAAAATTTTGGTAAATAGGTGATGTTTTTATTTTAAAATAATTCTTGAATATTTTTGGGAAAAAAGTTACCTATTTTGATAAATGATAAATCTTGATGGCGTTAATAGCGTGCTTGTGTATGCGTGCTCAGATACCAATACCGATGCGCTACCAATACCAATGTAGTCCACAATATTTGCATACAATTAGGATTACTAATTTCTTAAGAAAATACTACCTAAGTGCTAAAAATATTTTCCGTAATCGGATTGCCCTTCCAGACAGTGACTTCCACAAAAATGTTCATCTCTTTATCGCATAACTAACTTCTTACATTTTTTTGATGTGGGAAGTCTTCAAATACCTTCCGTTCTACGAGGAGGGAGTGTGAGTGTTATACTTGTACTGACTAAAACCCACACGAGATTCTTCAATTGCTTATCCCGTTCCAGGACCGCGGTTACTCTTTCAAACAATCCCGTAGCAAGCTTTCGTTTTGTCTTGGATTGATGGCCTTTGAGCTTTGCTTTTAAATAAGCTTCTGTTTAAACGTGACTCCTTCACTTACACATGACACAATATTGACCATCTCGATGACCGTACTTTTGGCTCTTGACCCAAATGGTTTAATTCCAATAAATATTTGGTCAGGTTTCTGAGAATTCGAGAAGAGTGTGGCGATATTGATCTTGCGACGATCCAGGGCCGTCAGCTGTCTAATGCAATTTATGTTGCGTCAAAGTCAATGCCAATGAACCAGCGATCCGTGCCCCATATTTTATTTTACCCAGTCGTCCTTTTTTACGAATACGGTCGAAGTGTTAAATGCCAAAGTTGAAGCTTTCTGTGTTTCTTTTTCCTGTTTAAGGTGAACGCACACTTATTCGAGCCGAACGCGTCGAACGAATCGAAAGAAAAGAATTTTAGAATTCTTTATAAGGAGCCCCGCACACCTATCCGCGTTGTATCTACGAATTTGGAAGGACTATAGAATGATGAATTCTAAAATTCTCGAACAACATATAAGGAGGCTCTCGTTAAGCAGCTGGATCAACTTTTTCATCTAGAAAGCAGCACTCCTGGACCCGTGTCCAGGAGTATATTCTTTGCGCATTGGTAGGAGTAGTTTCCTCTCTCAGGAGCCCTGACCACCGGTAGCTTGGAACCTGTTACCGATGCCGGTGGGCTACTATTTTATATATTTTTAAATGTTCTTTTTTAATTTGTTTTCTTAAAATAAATAAATGGAATATTAATAAATTCTTTGAAATTCTATGAAACCCCACACACCTACCTATGTCCGAATTTAGAAGGACTCCAGAAAATGAATTCTAGAATTCTTTTCTTTCGATTCGTTTGACGCGTTCGGCTCGGATAAGTGAACGTCCACCTTTACACACCTTTCATATTTAGATTATGGGTTCATGATTCTTTGCTGAGGTTTTTGTTTTTATTTGTTTTGTTCGTTCGTTTCGTTTGATATATATTGTTTTAATTTGATATCTGCAAGGAATAACACATTGTAACTTAGTGTTAGGCAATTTCCATAATGCATTTTATATAGCAAGAATATGATTGTAACTCAAAATTGCTTCGAAATTTAGTTGCAATGTTATTCCATGCAGGTGTCGTAATCATATAATGATTAGTAAATTCTTGGTTGTTAGGCACCGAATGTGGTTCTTACATTCCATTGCGCTGCTTCAAAAGAGTTACTGTGGCCCAGGTCCCATAAAGGACAACCTATGGGTGTTTTTAATATCGTGCGGAATTGCTCCGCATGCATAAAAATTCACAACACAAAAAAACGCGTCCTGCGAGCGTATTCCACGCATTACAAATAATTACTTGTATGAAATTGATGTTTGCGGGGGTTACGCGTGCGGGGCTATCCCGTATGCGTGATCAAAACTGCACGATATTAAAAACACCATGACGGCGCAGGTTGGTTTTAGTCAGTAAAAGCCTTACATGAATCCCGCTCCACCCAGATCTGAAGAAGTTATCTGATGATTTTCCGTACAAATAAAAAACTTTTTACAAAAAAAATAATAACCGACTTCAGTGAAAAAAAAACACTAAAACCATCAAAATAATTTTAATTTCGGAAGTCGGTGCTTTTCGCCAAGATTTCATCATCAGATCCCAACTTGGTGACTATGGGACCATTTGGGAAGTATACCCTTTTCAACAAAAAAAGAATTTTTCAAATCGGTTGGCAAGCGACGAAGTTATGCGCGAACATACATAAAAAAAAAATACAAATATCCGAATTGAGAACCTCCTCCTTTTTTAGAAGTCGGTTAAAAAAGTGGCTAAATTCCACGTAAAGTTCTTCAGAAATGACATTCAAATTTTTATTTTACATTGAACTCTTGGCTAATAAATACCGATCGATGTATCGATCATATCACCGCAACTGTTTGGACATTCAACGAAATTTCATCGTGCGTACACCTTGTATTACTGGTAATACAATCTGTTATTTAGATCGGACATAATTTAGTTGCATAAGTGAAAGCGCGATTATGTCGGCCGAGACGTAATTCTTCACAATTTTGGCAGTTACAAGCTACTCGGACTTGTTGACCGCTAACGAAAGTGGTTCGGTGCGTTTCCATTTAGCTACGGTAATTTGAGTTTTTTTTTTTACCACACAATGCCGTCTAGTCCCAAGCTAAGCAGAGCTTGTGTTATGAGTATTATACAACTAATAAACATACTTACATATTTCTAAATACATACAACATTCTTACATATTTCGAAATACAACGAAGAATAAAATCAGCCTCACCATACAAAATAAAAAACTTGATTGGACAGTTTGTATGGAGAGGCCGATTTATTTTTTCGTTTCCTGAAAAAAAAATCTTCTGGATGGTTGTTCAGTTTTGTCTACTGAGCAAGCCCTTAAAGTTTGTGGAGGGCTGCGAGACCCTGTATATAACACCCAGATACAGAACAAATGTGAAAGAAACGTGCACTAGCTTCTGACGTTTTATAAGTGCCCATGTAGGCCAATGTGAAATAAAATATTTTTGACTTTGACTTTGACTTTGAATGATCATGCTCATCAAACATACATTTTTGTCCTGGGTAGGAATCGAACACAAGGACTCGGGCATAGCAATCAGGGCCACTATCTACTAGAACTTAATTTACTGGCCTGTTGCCAATAAATTAAGTTTATTCTTTGACTTTGTTCGGTAAATGTGTTCAGTAATAACCTTTTAAGGTTGTTACTAACTTGGCTTAAAAGCTTAATGGCTGTCTGGGTCTAATCTACTTGCATGGTAGGAAATTTTCTCAAAAAATACTTTTATTATGTTTGACGAATTCATTTCTCCAAACTGTTCACGACCGCAATGGAGGATGTCTTTAAGGTACTGGACTGAAGTGGACTAAGCATTAATATCAATGGCGAGTACATCACTCACCTTCGGTTTGCCGAGGACATACTAGTCATGGCTGAGACTACGGAAGAGCTCAGCACAATGCACAAAAGCCTCAGTGAAGCTTCCGAAAGAGTGGGTTTTAAAATGAACATGGACAAAACTAAAGTCATGATTAACAACCATGTAGCATCCCCTCCTATCAAGATCGGAGACTCTACACTCGAAGTTATGGACGACGTCTACGTCGGTCAGACAGTCCAATTGGGCAGATCTAATTTAGAAAAAGAGTAATTATCGGTATCAATAATGGAGCCTTGCAGTAAATTAAATTAATTCAAATACAACCCATTAAATGAAAGTTATTTAAACTTTTCGACATTTCGACAGATTGCAGTCAAAACAACGTTTTTTGCGGTTGCATGAGGTGCATAGTTCAAGGTCCAATTAGTAGGCTAGATTGATGTTAGTTGATGGCATTATCTAGCTTTTGACAACTTAAAAAATTATTGACTATTAAGTAATTTCTTCGTTATTTCGTAAATATTCATTGTGTGCGACTGTTTTACAAAAATTCTTCTTCTTCTTCCTTGTCGGTATCACTGTTGACAGAGTGGTCGTGGTCACCACTTTCGGGGTTTGGTGGCCAGCTTCACAACACGCCGCCATTCCTCGCTGATGCCCGCCTTCCTCGTGCATTAGTGCAGTAATGATGAGCCATTTACTGCCGCTTTTATCTTCAGTCCACTTCATAGGCGATCTTCTCTGTGGCCTGGTACCCTCAACCTTTCCCTAGACCACAAGTCACTCAATAGCCACTTTCCCTCAGCGACATACATGACCAGAAAAGGTGATAATACGAGACTGTACCAAAGATGATAGACGCTGCTTGATGTAGAGCTCTCGAAGTATAGACTCGTCTTACGAAAATAACCGGATTTAAATAGATATAGATGATTGCAGTATTTCTGCACTTTCAGTGAAACTCTTAAGAAGTTGCTACATGCCAATATAATGTAATTTCGGTGCACAAACTGTGTGGTGTGTAATATAAGAATTTCATTGTCAATAGAAAGTGAAGATGGCTATCATGTGACCATGACGTTGCACTTTTAAGCGAAATCATGGCACTATCAAAGAAAGGTTATAAATACCTCATTACGTTTTCTATAAACCAGTATTACACGCCATCTTCATAGTACAATGTAGATAGATAGATAGATTGATTCTTTATTGTACACCAAATATTTTTTGTCTACCAGGGTTATTTAATAGTCAACCAGAGTTATTTTTTCGGGAAGTGGGAAATCGCCTAGAGACGTCTCCCGTTCTAGGGTGGAGCAAGAGGGTGTTTTAGGCTCTTTTACTAACTAAAACCCATCTATGTTTCTTCAGTTTCCTTTTGAGTTCTAGCTCCAGCAAGAACTGGAGAAGTTATTAAAAAACTGCCCATTCTTAAAAAAAAAAATAGTTTGTTATTGCGCACAAAATCATGTCATAAATATAAGTTCCTTGAAAGAAAAGAGAGACTGTGTTGCTTTGGAAAACACTGCAAGTTTATTTGAATTTGACTTGCATAAAATAAATAATAAAAAGTTTATTTACTTTTGAGTCAAAAGTGAATAAGTTACTTATAAGCAAGCGTGCTCTATCGTCGACCGCATCATCGCTTACCTATTAGGTGAGATAGTGGTAGTGCGAGCCTATCAACATTATTGAAAAAAAATCAGTAGGTGATGAATATTGAAGAATAGAACAGATAATATTTTTAAGTATCTACAAATAAATAAGCAGCAGGTACAACCTGTGTACTTAAAGTTATTAGTACCTACAAAGCTTCTTGTTATTTCTTTGTTTGCAGTGTGCACACAAAATAAACCTTCAACAGCTAGGAAATTACTACTTTAATCCATTTGTCTTGTAAATATGTGTTTAAATTGTACAATTGATTGCTTAGAATACAACCTTCTTGTACTAAATTATTATCATTAGTCGATGCATGCGATATGAATATTAGGTACTATGCCATATTTATATTTTAAATGTCATGAGAACCGCCGTGTCCTCGTGGTGGCGCTCGGCAGCAGCGATCTCTCGCGTTGGGCCTTGGTACAGGCCATGGTCCGCAGCGACGAGGAGTGGCAGGCAGTCGCCCCTTCTGCGAAGCAGTAATCCTAGCAAAGGAGGCGGCCGCACGTGGGAAGCAATGGCCCTCGCTCGCGCCCCAGCCGCCGGGATTCCGATCCCGATTTCCGGCTACTATAGGACGGCGAGCAATGGGTAACTCGGCGTCCGACCATCTGGCAACCGTCCAGATCGAGCTCAGGTCGTCGATGGGGCGCGTAGTGTTCCACGCGCAACTCAAGGGGTTATCAGCAAACTTAGGGGCCCAGCAGGGTCGAAGCCTACTGGGGCCATGGGTGAAGCGAAAGAGATACTCGGGGCCCTGGAACAATGGCAAAGAAGGGACAGGAGTGGATTTTTAGCCAGTAAAAGTCTGACACTATCTCCCGCTCCGCTCAAGAGCGGGGGATATCATTAGAAGATTTTCCCACCTAAAAAAAGGGGCTTTCGTGACTGAATCAGAAATGAAGATTTCCTCACGAGAACCAAAGTTACCAATATAGCTCGAAGAATCGGCAAACATAAGTAGCAGTGGGGAGGGCATGACCGATGGGACCGAAGGGTTCTAGAGTGGTGATCTCGTAGCGGAAGACTTAACATTTGAAGTGCTTCTACAAGGTGGACAGACGCTCTAGTGAGGATCACGGGCAATGACTATACAATCGTCGCACGTCGCGGGAATCGAGCCGCACAGGTCCTGTCGTTATGAAGAGGGCGTTGGGTGGCCTATGTCCAACAATGAACGTCTTTCAGCTGAAATGATGATGATGATGAGTGAACAGGGGTAGGGCACGACCGATGGAGCCGAAGGATTCTAGAGTGGCGACCACGTACCGGAAGACGTAGCTTTAGAAGTTCTTTTAAAAGGTGGACCGACGACCTCGTGAGGGTTGCTGGCATCCGATGGATGTAAGATACATGGGTCAGTCATTGTGGCGACATTTGGGGGAGTCCTATGTCCAATAGTGAACGTCTTTTGGCTAAAATGATGATGATGAAATCTAAAGTATGGTGGTTATATTTCATCAGAAAGGATTGGTTTTGGATGTGTGTGTAGGCTCAACGAACAGTGTTTTTTTTGTTGGGTAAGCACGGAGCGCTTGACGTCATAGAAAATAGTTTACACACACAGAAACCATGTGTTCATACATCCGAGAACCACCCACCTCCGTGAAATTATTCTATATTACAGAGGTGTTGTACTATTCAACGCCCAAACGGATTTAGATGAAGATTGGCACATAATGTTCTACCATCATGTTCTAGAATAGCACAAGAGAAATATAAAATTTGTTACTTCTACCACTAGAATATCAATGCTAGCTTTTGCCAGCCGCTTCGACTTTCTGAGTCGGTTCATAGGTTTGAACATACTCTAGAGCAGCGGTCGGCAACACGCACCCCCCCCCCCCTGGCGGTAAACGTTTTGTAATTATATAGAACATTTAAATGGAAAGGTTTGCTTATTTTCGATATTTTGAACAAACTTTTTCAATTGTAAATTATAGAAAAAATAAATATGCTTCTCGTCTCACAGATGAGCATTTGAGAGCCATATTACGAATTTCAACTACAAATATGACGGCTAATATACAAGAAATAGCCTCCAAATACAACCTCAGACGTCACATTAATATTTAAAAAAAATAACTACTTGTTAGTAGTTATTTTGTAGTTTTTATTTCTATTTTTCAATTAAAAGTGTGTTGTAACAATTTTAAAAACATTTTAATTTTTTCTTTTTCAATTGTACGCAGGTATCATGAATCATCATCATCATCATTGCAGTCGAAAGACGTCCACTGCTAGAAATAGGCTTCCCCCAAAAACCAAACCCAAACCTAAAATCAGGTGGAATCTAGGGTTAATATTACAAGTGCGGTTGCGGTGCGGTGCAGTTTATTTTACCACCTTGTGGCCCTTACCTGACAAAAGGTTGCCGACCGCTGCTCTAGAGAATAAAACTATCGTGTATCGTTCAACATAGTCCAATTCCTCATGGGCTAGTGTTTTAGCAGTGCAAACGTAAACAAAAAAAACATAAATATTGAGTTACTATCGTTCATTAAAAGATCATATGTGCCCATTCAAAACATTATCAGTCAAGAATATGTTTTTTGCGAGCACCCGCAAATTACATAGACAAATGACGGCGGATACATAATGACAGAACACGATTGTTTTTTATCACATTCATAATGATGATTAAATAACTATACGAATATAGGTCAGTGTCGCAAGTAATTGGTGCCTAAGGCTGTGTACAGATGACTACGTTGAAGTACTAATAACCTCGGAATAGATGCACTTTTAGTGTTTGCATTTAAGAACGGGCAGCTTAAAAGTAAAAAACGGCCAAGTGCGAGTCGGACTCACTTTGGGTTCCGTAGCAGCAAGTAACATAATATAAAAGTTCTTGTAGTTCGTTGTAGCTTTGATCGATGTTTTAATAGTAGTGTATTTTTTTAGATTTATGACGTATTAAAAAAAAACTACTTACTAGATCTCGTTCAAACCAATTTTCGTTGGTAGTTTACATGTACACCATATATTTTTTACAGTTTTATCATTCTCTTATTTTAGAAGTTACAGGGGGGGGGGGGACACATTTTACCACTTTGGAAGTGTCTCTCGCATAAACTATTCAATTTAGAAAAAATGATAATAGAAACCTCAATATCATTTTTGAAGACCTATCCATAGATACCCGTTACGTATGGGTTTGATGAAAAATTTTTTTTGAGTTTTAGTTCTAAGTATGGGGACCCCCAAAATTGATTGCTTTTTTTCTATATTTGTGTGAAAATCTTAAAGCGGTTCACAGAATGCATCTACTTACTAAGTTTCAACAGTATAGCTCTTATAGTTTCGGAAAAAAAGTGGCTGTGACATACGGACGGACAGACAGACAGACATGATGAATCTATAAGGGCTCCGTTTTTTGCCATTTGGCTACGGAACCCTAAAAAGGAGGTAACATACTTCCAGGGATATACAGTATCCTATATCTTATTCCAGGACACGATATACCCGTGTACCGAAATTTCATCCAAATCGCATCGTAACAATAGGAATATAGGTCAATCTCACAAATCATTGATGCCTAAGTAAGGCAGTGTACACATGACTGCGTTGAGGCACTAATAACCTCGGAACAGATGCACTTTTAGTTTTTGCTTTCGAGTGTGGGATGTGGGTCGAGTGTCAATGTTGTTTGTTGGTAAGTGCATCACTTAAGAACGGTCAGCTGGAGAGTTTTTTAAATTAAATTTATTATTTAATTAAGTTTTTTTTTTTTTAAATTATTCTTTTTTTTGTAACGGCGCAGCTGAAAGAAAATTATCTCAATAAAAGATATTCCCGGGTTATAAAGTGTCCTATGTCATATTCAGAACATGACCTACCCGTACACCAAAATTTCGTCCAAATCCGATCGTAAGTTTGTGCGTGAAGCAGTTACAAATGAGATAATACATGTAAACTTTCGCCTTTATTAAGGTAGCCATACACGCTAGGGTATACCTGACAGGTGTGCCTATACAGTTGAGTTATACAGGTAAACCTGAGCGTGTATGTTGCACGACTGTGCAGGTTTTTTTTTTTTTTTTTAATTGAGATAAACTAGTGCTTGACTGCGATCCCACCTGATGGTAAGTAGTGATGCAATCTTTGATGGTGAGGCGCACTAGTTTATTAAGAGCCTATTCACTCTAGCCTTGAAGACACCCAAATTATAATCGGACGGGAAGACCGCAGCAGGCAAACTGTTCCAGTCCTTCGACGTACGCGGTATAAATGACGAGGCGAAACGCTTAGTCCGGACCGTAGAGGTTTCAACAACGTAAGGGTGAATATTCGCCGTACGTCGGGTTGTCCGATGGTAGAATTGCGATGGTGGAATCAAGTCATGCAATTCCTGCGCACACTCTCCAAAATGCATCCTGTAAAACACCGAAAGGCTGGCTACTCTACGCCTGTGCTCAAGGCTTTGAAGGTTGGACTTAACCAAATCTAGATCACCTATTAGCCTCTTTGCACGCCATTCCACCGAGTCCAAAGCTGCCAGGTGGCATTTTGCAGCACCAGCCCATATGTGACTGCTGGTTTCCACACAAGCTTACCTGGCAGGTATAACTGTGCACGCAAACCTGTCAGATATACCCTAGCGTGTATGTGTTTAGCTATGGCTACCTTAATTTTATTACAAGTATGACATGTATCCTACATTTCATTACATACTAACTCTTCTAAACTAAATCTTATCATGATACAAAGCAAGCGACCAACAATTTACTTCAACACTAATTTTCATTTACAGCCTTTGCTTTATTCTCTTATTTATTTAATATAAGTATTTTAATTTCCTACAATTAATTTTAGATTGTTGATATTCCCCAAGATTCTGTAGAAATATTAAACTGGTCTAAATAAATAAGTAATTAGGGATCTTCCAAAGAAGTAGCTAAAAGTACTGGCGTAGCTACTAAAGGGCTGGACGAGGTAGTAACCGGGGCCTCCAAGATTGGGGCCCCCAAAAATTTAATTAGCAAACCTGTTAACGAACTAACGAAAAATTCTCCCGTCTTCAAAATCGAAATAAAATAGATTGCAAGACTATTTTAATAATGTTAACTAGTTTTAGTCAGCAAAACTAAAGTTCTTTCGTTCCACCCAGAGCACAAGTTATTTGAAGATTTCCCAAGTAAAAAAGGGGCCCCTAATTTATTTTTTGTCCCAAGGCCACCTGTTCGCAGACCGACAACTAAGCTATTTCGAAGCTAAACAAAGGCAGCTTAGCTAAGCTGAGCTAACATAAACTAAAAGTATGTCCCGTGCACTCCAACAACTAAACGAAAGCACTGACTGAGCTTTGCGGGGCAGGCGGGAGAGGCTTAGCTTGGCTCGTGTAGTTGCGCTTCGGGATGCACAACTAACTTAGCTTCGCATATACTAGTTAGCTCACATGACACATAGCTTAGTTTGCATAGTTTTCAGTCCGTACACAAGTATGAAAAACTGCGTCAGCTATGCCAGCTAAGTTAAGGCGTATAGTTCCTTGAACCATCTGGCCGAAATTATGTGAACGCAACTCTCGCACTCGCCTAGGCGGCAGTACGCAAATCTGTGCATTTATTTGCGGCCAGCAGCGCCCGGAAAGCGCTTTAAATCCATTTTCTCTGCGAGATATTGATTGATTTACATATGCAATGTTCACTTTGAAGAATATTTAACCACCAATTTTTATGTGTAAAAATGTTTCTAAAGGTCCAAGCCGTTTCGAAGGAGTAGGGAAAAGTTGCGAAAAGTTGCGAAATTGCTAAGTATTTTTTTTTGACAAAAGTATTAATTGCACGAAAAAATCAAATGTTGATATTACTGTTCATGAATCTATAATAAACATATATGTTTTTCAAACCAATTGACCTAGCCGTTACGGAGGAGTAGGCCTCAGAAAGTCACTATTTTATGGCACTTTTCGGGCGCTTGGCCCTTAAACCACAAAATATATAGGTACAGAAGTATCTACATACAAAGCGCGCTCGTGCAACGCACACATAGACATCGCTCACGGACACGATATCTCGGAGTGTCTCGGCCCACTCGTCGAACAGTTCCGGCTCAAACGCTCATTAGTGTGCGTCCACCGAGCGTAGGTATAAAAAGTGAAGTACATACATGAGATTGTCTTCTGTACCTATTTTGTGGTTAAACTAACTTAGGTTAGCTCGTGGTCTTGCAACCGGCTTTTGGTTGGTTAACTACGTCACTGGCTGAAAGTAATAAATATAGTTTCTTAAACTGATATACAAGTGGAATCAGTTCTATAATAAACAATTTCCTTCATAGTATTACGAAAATTAATTTAGTTCGGAATATTGGAAAGCTTTTAAGGCAGACTACTTATGCGTGTTTTCGCAAGCCTTGTTACTGAAGATAATAAATTTAACAAAATAATGGTTAAGTATATCTACCTTTATTATTATATTATGACGTTTATTTAGCTAGTTACTTTAACCCAAAAATACTTCTGGAAATAAGTAGTTATTTGGTAATCTTAAATACTTGTAGGTATTTCGTTTTTAAGTTAATTGATTTTTTTGTTTTATTGAATTAAAAGCGCCTTCAAATTAGCCGTGAAGTGCCGCGCGACATTCTTCATCGCTTACCATCAGAAGAGACAGTGGTCAAACGCGAGCCTATCAAAATAATAATAAAACTTATCGATACATACTATACAGAATAAGTATTCTTTTATTACGTACCTATTCTAAATAAATTCTATTCCATTTCTATGACGAGAAGAGTCGGCTAAGTTTGAATGATTAAAAAATTCAAATGCTTTGAATTTTTTTATTTCAAACTAGCACTTGCTCGCGGCTTCACCCGCGTAATATGCCCCTATGCCACTCAGGAATAAAGCAGCTTTCTAGCGGTGAAATAACTTTAGCAATCAGACCAGCCCCCCGAGCCAAGTTACGAACGCTTCGAGTTGGCCGCGTCGCCGAATCTTTTGTTCTGACCACGTGACTGAGCGTTGAGACGACGTCATTCCCGTACATTTGTAGTTTTCTAGTAGCGTTAACTATTGCAGATTAGTAACTTGGCTAGGGGTACAGTACTTTCACAGATTGCGGTTACGGACCCTACAAACAAAAAAGCGGCCAAGTGGGAGTATATACAAGGTGTAAGGGAGAGCCCTCCACAAACTTTAAGGGCTTGCTCAGTAGACGAAACTGAACAACCTTCCACAAATTTTTTTTTTCAGGAAACGAAAAAAATAATCAGCCTCACCATACAAAATGATAAACTTGATTGGACAATTTGTATGGCGAGGCCGATTTTTTTTTCGTTTCCTGAAAAAAAAATTTGTAGAAGGTTGTTCAGTTTCGTCTACTGAGCCAGCCCTTAAAATTTGTGGAGGGCTGTCCCTTACACCTTTTATAAGAATAATGATATACAGATAAGATAAGATCTTACACTCGCAACGACGATAGCCTAAGTCATTCAGGAATAAAGCAGCTTTCTATCAGTGAAATAATTTCAGCAATTGGACCGTATGTACTTGCAGAGATTACCTCCTACAAAAAAAAAAAAAACAAACTACTACTTTATAATATAAGTGTAGATAGTGTAGAAGTGTAGATGTAAATAAACCATTTACAGGCACTTTTGAAATGTCAAGTAGTCAGTCAGTCAGAAAAAAATATGCTAATTGCACATTCCAAAGCGTAGATCTCTATGGAGAAGAATGTGCAAGAAACTCCATGGACACATAAACTACTAGGTAATAATAATATAATATTCCACAACTGTCACACAACGCCGTCTAGTCCCAAGCTAAGCAGAGCTTGTGTTATGGGTACTAAAAACCTGATAAACATACTTATATATTTTTAAATACATAGGTACATATTATAGATAAATTACACCCAGACATAACAAATGGTCATGCTCATCACATAAACATTTGTCCTGGGTGGGATCGAACCCACGACCTGCGGCATAGCAGTCAGGGTCACTAACCACTAGATCAACAGGCCAGCCAAAGGTGACATGGACATTATCACCTAATAGGAATTCATTCATTTTTCAGTTCATTGTGGCGACACTTGAGAGAGCCCTATGTCCAACAATGGATGTCTTTTGGATGAAATAATGATGATGATGAAGAATTCTAAACAAGATAAACAAATTAAACTTTTGATATGACTGCCTTCTATTTTTTTTAAGAGCTTTGGAACCATTATCCTTATTTAATTTAATTCAAGTATTCATATTACCATAACATTGTAGAACATTACGTTAATCCGTAATCCGTGCTATTTTTTAATAAGATTGAATGTTCTTTGTTTCAATAACCATGTACAGGTTTATGGCATATTTCCTGGTGTGGCCCAAAGAGGAAGTGCAGGCGAATGCCATGCCTCTCGTCACATAGACAATTTTACTGTCTTGCATTGTAATTGGCTTATTTATGATATAGAAGTGCTACTGCCTTGAGGCTAACAAAAGGGATTGCTTACCTACTTGTGTTATGGTCATAGACTATACTAATTTGTGGGAAGACCACTTTTTGTTATGTAACAATGTTTTTTGTTTGTTTTGTGTTCTAGATACTTAGCTATTGTACTAGGTTGGCAGAAGTACTAGATATATTTTATACGGTAATGTTTTAGACTTAGAAATATTCATCATCATCATTTCAGCCGATACACGTCCACTGTTGGACATAGGCCTCCCCCATGCGTCGCCACATCGAACGTTCCTGTGCGTCCCGCATCCATCGGTTTCCCGCTACCTTCAGCAGGTCACCTTGTAGGAGGCCTTCCAACGCTGCGTCTTCCGGTAAGCGGGTAGAAATATTCAAATGAGAATATTTTATTTCACATAATTATGCTTCATGGGTACATGGGTACCTACATGGGAAAAGAACGGGCAAAAAACTCTACAAAAAAAAATTACAATATCTTTAAAATATTAGGTACCAAATAAATTACACAAAAAAATATGTAAGTTTTTTTGTGTTGGAAAGCTATTCAATGACTTCTCCCTAGTGTTGTAAAAATAAGCGCTGAGAGTCGAGCGTTGAGCGCTGAGTCGACGCTATTGAGCGTTCAAGACTCGAGCGTTAAACGCTCGAGCGTTTAGGACTCGTGAGCGTTGAAGACTCGGGGGCTCAACGCTCGAGTCGCGCGCTCGAGCGTCGAAGCGTTAACATTTTTACTGGGGGTATATTACTAATTTTATTTGACTAGAGGGAAATCTTTAATCATTGTGATGCATGACGTGCCTTAGATGCACTTCGACTCAAAGCTTTTGTGTTTATAATATTTTCGAAACACAAAAGATTTCTATTATTTATCATTATTTTATAATACACCGTAAAATTTTAATCGTTTTAATCCCGTGGAGGGTCGATCCGGTACATGAAACTATCGATTTGTAAAGATAAAATTAAAAAATGAAGTACCTTTTTTTTTGAAAAAAAAAAAGGTACTTTCCTCAGCCAAAATCTCGATTTCACTGACGAATCGTCAGCTATATCAGACTCGAGCTCCCTCAAGCCTCCCCCAAGTGTCGCCATAATGATCGGTGCCCACTGTTGGACATAAGTCTCCCCCAAGTGTTGCCATTAGGCGCTATAATGACTGATGCCAACTGTTGGGCATAAGTCTCACCTCTCTATAATGACATATGCCCACTCTTGGACATAAGCCTCCTTCAAATGTCACCATTTAGGCGCTATAATGACTGATGCCCACTGTTGGGCATAAGTCATTATAGTGAGGGGAGACTTATGCCCACTGTTGGACATAAGCCTCGTCCAAGTGTCGCCACTTAGGCGCTATAATAACTGATTCCTACTGTTGGGCATAAGTCTCCCTTCGCTATAATGACCTATGCCCACTGTTAGACATAAGCCTCCAAGTGTCGCCATTTAGGCGCTATAATGACTGATGCCCACCGTTGGGTATAAGTTTCCCCCTCACTATAATGATCTATGCCCACTGCTGGACTTAACCCTCCCCCAAGTGTCGCCACCTAGGCGCCATAATGATTGATGCCCACTGATGTACATAAGTCTCCCCTCACTAATGACCTATGCCCACTGTTGGACATAAGCCTTCTCCAAGTGTCGCCATTTAGGCGCTATGACTGATGCCCACTGTTGGACATAAGCCTCCCCCAAGTATCGCCATTTGGGCGCTATAAAGATTGATGCCCACTGTTGGATATAGGCCTCCCCCTCGCTATAGTGACCGATGTCCTCTATTGGACTGTCCAGGCGCACCAGTTTATGAGCCTATGTCCAAGTCGGACATAGGCTCATAAACTAGTGCGCCTCACTATCAGATTGCATCACTGCTTACCATCAGATAGGATCGCAGTCAAGCGCTAGTTTATATTAATTTAAAAAAAGGTACGCATTTGAAAAAATCAAACATGAAATTTTCGGTTCTTTTGATATTTTTCCGTTTTTCTTCGGGTTTATTGGAAAAATACATGAAATTTATACTTTATAAATTTCTTGAAAGTTTCGAATGTTACATTGAATAAACAATATAATATTCCACAATATAATATAATATTCCACAAACTATCACACAACGCCGTCTAGTCCCAAGCTAAGCAGAGCTTGTGTTATGCGTACTAGACAACTGATAAACATACTTATATATTTCTAAATACATACATATTATAGATAAATTACACCCAGACACAGAACAAATGATTATGCTCATCACACAAACATTTGTCCTGGGTGGGAATCGAACCCACGACCTCCGGCATAGCAGTCAGGGTCACTAACCACTAGACCAACAGGCCAGTCAAAAATAGTATTGGAAAGGAACGGGAATTCTGCCTGCTTTTTTCAACGCTAGTCCCGAAGGAAGTGATAAGGAAAACTTTCTATAACAAATAAAAACCACGCAGATAAAACCGCGGGAATAACATATACAATGAGTAGTTAGTATTAAACTGATTTGTACTTCACTTATTTTATAAAGGCTCGTGCTCAAGCTCGAGTCGAGCGTCGAGTCGGCGCTATTTATCGAGCTTTTTTTCTAAACGCTCAAGCCAGCGCTCGAGCGTTTTCAAACCGACTCGAGTCCCGACTCGAGCGTTTTTAAACTGCTCGAGTCCGGACTCGAGCGTTTTAGCGCCGACTCGAGCGTTTTTACAACACTACTTCTCCCGTTCTAGTCTGGAGCGAGAGGGTGTGTCAGACTTTTACTGGCTAAGACCTATTTTTACCTTGCTAGTTGCGGTCCTGAACCTCAGCTGCGGGTTGTTCGAAATACATACAGTAGCCCTCGCAAAAAAGGGCAACTGAAGATACACTGTGGGTTTTAATCAGTAAAACTCTGACAGTAGCTCTCTCTCCATCCAGAGCGGGAGAAGTTATTTGATGACTTCCCATCCTCAAAAAAAGTATAATTAGGTACATTGTTTCATGTTTTTGACGGTACAACTGCCATACCTAGTGTTTAAGTAATTGGCAGCAGCACTGTGTGCCGCGGGTTCGTTTCCCACACGAAACATACCTACAGATAGTTATTGTCCGGGTTTTGAGTATGTATGTGACTTTGTGAAATCACCCACGATACAGGAATAATTAGATACTAGTGCGGGGCAAGTTTAAAAAATAAATAAAATTCGATTACGCGTGAAAAAATTGTACATAGTAGAGGATACGGTTAAGAACGACCTTCACCGGTTTGTTTAATGGATGAAATGTATTTTATGATAAATTTAGTATACTAAATAATATAACGCGGGTGGGTTGCCTGAGAAATTCCTGGCCAAACAATTTTTTTTTTTCACCGAAAGAGTGAAAAGCCTTTAGAACATAAAAATGTTGGGTTGCCTATTTTTTTCCTGGCATAACTATGGGTTGCCAGGTATAAACAGGTATGTATAAACAGGTGTGTTTATTTTGATATACAACAAATTCTATATCAAAATAAACGCTGTTTCATTGCAAATACGATGTTATAGTGTTGTCTGCAAAAAAATCTGGTATGAATAACGGTTGTGCATTTTTCTAAAAAAAAAGTAAATTTTCAATTTTTAATTAATAATAGTCTGGCCAGGAATTTCTTAGGCAACCCACCCGCGTTGTATTATTTAATACACTAAATTTATCATAAAATACGTTTCATCCATTAAACAGACCGGTGAAGGTCGTTCTTAATCGGATCTTAGACTATTGTGACCGAGGCGGCATTAACCCAAACCCTGGCGAGTGTTATGGAGCTGAGGGCTGCAGTGACAAACCACGCATATCTAACGACGTTTTTCAATACACTTACAAAGACATAAACAGGGTTTGACGTCCAGCCTGATACGATGAATGTAATAAAGTTGTGGAGGGGGCGAGCACGCAAACTTTTCCGCACTATTGCGAAAAACAGTCAATTGCGTAGCTAAAAGTGGCCACCGCTTTTTAAGGGCAGGTTTTTTTTTAAATTTTATAAGCCAGAGCTTGACTGCTATCCTACCTGGTGGTAAGCAGTGATGCAATTGTGAGGCGAACTAGTTTATTAAAAGCCTATTCACTCTAGACTTGAAGACACCAAAATTATAAATTGGACGGGAAGACCGCAGCAGGCAAATTGTTCCAGTCCTTTTCAGTTTTCGAGTAAGTGTATTGAAAAGTTTATTTCTATTTCAACAAGTCACAATAGCTACGACCCACAAGAACAGATCTGTTACGACTTATTAAATAAGTCAATCGGCGTACGATGTCTGTTACGAACAATCAACCAGGCTCAAAAAAATAGGGGGCTCATTTAGATGCCAATGTATACACTTCTATAATAAACTTCCTAATCATATTCAACAACTAAGCCTTAATAAGTTCAAATCATTTGTAAAACGTAAACTTTGTCAAAAGGCTTTTTACACTGTAAAAGACTATATTCAGGACGAAAAGGCTTGGGATTGACCTGCTCCAGTACCTACTACAACTGTTGTCATTTTTATTTTTCTTCTTTTGTATTTTTTAATAATTTTTATTTTCAAATGTGCTTTTTCTTTTTATTTTATTTGTTTTTTTACAATTTGACATTGGAAATTATTTTTATTTTACAAAATGACATGTATACATTTTAAGTACTTAAAGTATTTTTTTTTTTTTTTTTTTTTTTCTCTTTGACATAAATATTTACTTTTCTAAATATTTTGTAAATTATCAATTTGCTTATATTATTATAAATGTGAGGACTATGTTGATTGCTTTTTCTTTTCTTTTCAGTAATTTTAACGTATGTCTGGCAATTTGAGTGTTTTCTGCGGCCTACCCAAATGTCCTTTCTTTGGTATTGTTCGTCAAGTCGTAGAGCTCCTTAGTAGTCCTAAGTTGAGCTTTTCGAATACTGACAAATGCTTACACTGATTGGACAGGTCCACTCAAATCTGTATGGTTCTTTCTTCAAAAGACCATCTCAGACAAATCTGCATGGTTCTCATGTGATTTGACCATTACATATTTACTGTATGGACTTTAAAAGAGACCTTGACCCCTGAGTTTGTTTCGGTGTTTCTTCTCAGGGTAGTCAGATAGGAAACACCGGCCTCATCTAGAATAAAATGACGAAAAAAAAAATTGACGTGTAAAAGTGTTTTTTAAACCTATTTACAAAATAAATATCATTTATCATTTATCATTTATCGCGTCGGAAATGCATTGTGTAATCGTGTTTATGGGGGAATCGATTATTGGACTCGTCGTTCCGTTGCGTTCTCGCGACACTGCTCACGGAAAAGTTCACTTCACTACTTGACATCATTTTTATGCAATAGTGAGGTACTGTAATTCACGGTTACTACTATTGCGTCTCTTGCGTCGCATTGTTCGCAATTTTGGGCATTCCTACTCTATGAAGATTTTGGCTTTGTTGGGGATTTTTTTTTTGTGGTTAGGCGGTTATCACACTGCGTGAATGCGTGTCTTAACGTTGCTTGTAAGTATCTCCGTTTTTATAGAAAACACGCACAATCCAACACACTGAAAATGCATCCACGCGCGTTCATGCAGATCACGCACCTACATGCGGAGAAACATGCGCCTACGCGCGTGGTTTTTTAATTTTTTATTTATTTATTTAAAGGGCTTTGTCGCTTAGCGACCACATCGCCCAGTACAGAAAACAACGCGCGTGGTTGTGCGGCGAGACGCACGGTACTATGAGATTCAGTGATGGCACACTGAATCTCGTAGTACCGTGCGTGATTTTGTATGAAAGATTGCTTGCCTGCATTTACAAAACACACCTACGCGCGTGAGTGCGTAAAAAACCCACACGATGATGCAGATCTGCACTCCCGCAAGTACGTGCGTAGGTGCGTTTTCACGCGCTACGCTGCGTGGTGCGTGGCATTGTGATAACCGCCTAAATCTTCTACTTAGCTGAGATGTAGCGACATCTATGTAGCCACACAAGACCAAAAAAATCCTGCATCATGGTATTAGAACGTACCAGGCCACTCCGTTTTACGAAAAAAAGTTTTTATGTACGAGTATAAGGCACTGGCCACTTTGAAAAATTTGATTTTTTTATAAGTAAAAATACCATTGTTCGAATTTTGAATTTCCCTCCACAGTTTCGAGAGCCAAATCAAATTATCGTGATTCATTTAAAAATGGATCTGCATGGAGAACATTTTCGTGCGATGTTTTTACGATTTTAAATGTGGCCTAAACCCAGATGAATCATTTGATCGACTTCAAATTGCTTTTATGGATGAAGGAAGGACTTTCAAAACTAACCATCTACTGCTGGTACCTATAACGACGTTGTGGTTGACCACATTTATCCAACCATCCATCAGCCTTTTTAATGTTCCCACTGCTGGGTCTCAGGCCTCCTCTCTAGGAGGGCACCATATTGTCGCTTTCAACCAGGTGAGATAGTGGCCAAGCACGAGCCTATAAACAATAAAAAAAATAAAAAGTGTTTCTTGAAATTATTTTTAGACAATACTGTGCAGTGTGTTTGTTTTTGCCAATCTTTCAGGGTTACTATCGTTGCGTCTACACATTGTTGTTCCAATTTTGACGATTCCAATAGTATGACAGTCTGAGCCTCCGCAATTTTCAAGAATAATAATAATTATTATAATCTTGTGTCGACCTACGAATCATATAGGTTTAGTTTTTCGCAAGCACTATACTGCCGTGCATGCTCCTGACCACGGTTTCAATGCCTGTATTAAACAAAGTGTCATTAGGTCTCTAACAAAAACAAATTCAGTTTCCAATCTATCTTAAGATTTTAAAATATATGGAAGCCGACCCCAACGGCTTTATGTACGCGGGCGAAGCTGCGGGCAAAAGCTAGTTCTTTATAGAGTCCAGGTTGTCACGCGTATACCTTGACGCTAGAAAGTGTGACCATCAGTCCAGCCAAGGAGTATCGTATTGTCTGGTGACTGGGTTATGGAGGTCTGATAGGTAGTTGCTCCAAATAAATAATATGTTTTTCTATCAATCTTATTCCTCGCCATACTTCCAGTCGCTATGATGGCTCCTTTACTGTAACTACAGTGCGTCTCTGGAACTCTCTCCCACACTCCCTTCGCGACAGCCCTACTCTGGATGTCTTTAAGAGGAAAATTAAAGAGCACTTCCTTTCGCAATTGACATAATATTAGTATATATAATATATGTTTATGTATATATTTTAGTCGTATTTATGTAGGTTTATGTTGTACACTGGATCCTACCCCACTCAAAGGTTTGCTGGGAGAAAACTCATTGTTGAGTTAAGCTCGCCTTTGTACATGAATTGTCAATTATGAATGTATTAAGGTTAAGTTTTTGTGTGTACAATAAAGAATTAAGAATTCTTTTTTTCTCCGTGTAAAACACGGGTATTCATGTCCACTTAGATTGGAAGCCGACTCCAAGCTAGTTGAAAAAAGGCTAGGGAGGTGATGACATTAATTCATTACAAATCCTTTTTATAGTCGGATTAAAAATTCAATTACTGGCCGTAACTTTGTCGATGTAAAAGTTTAATAGATTCCCATACTTAATTATGTATTCCAAAAAGGAGTGTGTTAACGGAGATTGGACTTGACATTCAAAGCTTTTGTAACGGTTGACCGTTGTCGGGCGGGTAATGGCTGACCACATCTTTGAAAATCGAATAATTTGGACCTTTTATATTCGGAGGGTTATATGCGAGCCCATGGGGAGGATACTCTCGTATCGAATTATCGTTTGACTGAATATATTGTTTTTATACTTTTTATTTAAGATATCTCTATATTATTATATTGTTTGTTTTTGTTTATTATGGTTACAATCGTAACCCTTAAATTATGAAGTGTCAAAGTTCATGCAAAATAGCAGATTTCCAGAGGTCTTAACTGGATTAGTTTTACACAAATTTATAAATTGATTTCCGTAGAAGCCTTGGTAATATCCACAAGATACTGTGTTTCCAAAATATCTAATGAAAAATGTGTAATAACGTCATAATCGCGTAAGAGCGGTTGTATGAAAAACAGTGAAAATGTATGTCAAGATGCATCCCCTTAGCCGCTTGCGTCGGATTGGTCCGACGAGTATTTTCGTGTCCTAATCGGCAAGGACGTGTGTATTTGCGACTGGGTTCTCCTTCAGCTCTTCTGTCCCCATAGGTGACAGAAGAGCTAACGAGTTAGTGTATTTGGTTGTGGATGTGCGACCTTGTCAGAATAAATGAGAGAATGTTTGTCGGATATATTAATTATCTGACGTAGGCCTTTAAAGGGATAAGAAAGGGATTAATGGCATGGCATAGAATGTGTACCTAAGTGCCACAAAGGACCAGATATACAAATTGAGCATCTTCGAAGGACCTTAGCAATACCTACTTCTAGGTAACTTGTACTTACATATGTGATAATTGTCATTGTCTGCTACACATAAGGCCAGTGAATGCTGCATCCTGCCCAAGATCAGAACAATGCTGGCTATTATTTGAAAATTACTCGGCCTTATAGATCTAGATGTTGTTAATAGATATTTACAATGTTACGCGAGGTGAACGAATGCCTTTCGCTGCATTTTTGTGATTAGTATCTCTTTAAGATAATTACTTCGCAATGATTTTTTCATTGTTTTTGTTCCAATAATGAACTGGACTACGGCTCGGGCCTTGGTACAGGCCATGGTCTAGGGCGAGGAGGAATGGCAGGCGGCCGCCTCCTTCTGCGATGCAGTTATACTAGCAAAGGAGGAGGCCGACCGCATCAGGCAACGGCGCTAACGCCCCAGCCGCTGCCGGGATTCCAATCCTGATTTCCGGCCACCGTAGGCGCGGGCTTACGGACGGCGGGCAGTAGGTAGCTCGCAGTCCGACCGTCCAGTAAACTGTCCGGACCGAGCCCAAGTCGTCGACGGTGCGCACTGTTCCAGCGCACCTCAAGTAGTTGTCAGCAACCGTAGGGGCTCAGCTAGTTCGAAGCCTACTGGGGCTCGGGTCTGTTTCCGAAAGGGAGACTCGGCCCGGTATGAAACGCAAGAAGGACCGGAGTGAGTTTTTTAGTCAGTTAGAGTGTGACACCATGACCCGCTCTGCCCAAGGGCGGGGGATGTCATTTGGATAAACTGGACCACGGCTGGCGTGGTGGTTGAGCGATTGACTGCTAATACTGCGTGTCGCAGGTTCGTATCCCGCACAGAAAAAAAAAAAATATGTGGCCTCGAAATAAATATTCCGTTCTGGGTGTCTTGTGTATATGAGTTTACATGTTTGTGAACGCAGCCACGATTTAGAGGTAATTTGGGAGCAACGGTTAAAAAAAACTTTTTGTAAGCCGTGCAAATATATTTTGTTCCATGTGGGAATCGACGCCGCAATACGCAGCGCAGCAGCAAATCGCCTAACCATGCCGTAATTTATTGCTGATAGGATGTAATTTTGTCTCTCTTTATAGGTATATAACATAGAGATAGATGGACTAAAATAAGGTCTTTTTTGTCAGGCTGCAGAATTCTTCGCAAGAGTCATCGAGGCACCGGAACGCAAAAGGCAACTGAAGGAATACAGATAAGTTTTAGTCATTAAAAGTATGTCATCGAAATGAACCTGAAGATAACCCTCCCCAAAAAAAATGCCAGCGATTTATTCATCATCAGCATCATTTCTGTCGAAAGACATCCACTGTTGGACATATTATGCCTCCCCAAGTGTCGCCACAACGAAGGGTTCTGTGCGTCTCGTATCCATTAGATTCCAGCGACCCTCACTACTACTCACTAGGTCATCGGTCCAACTTGTGGAAGTTCTTTCAATGCTGCGTTTTATTAAAACAGACAAACTAGATACTATTCCAATAATCTACGCAGTCCCTCAACTGAATCAGGATTGTTCACAGGCCTGTTGGTCTAGTGGTTAGTGACCCTTACTGCTATGCCGGAGGTCGTGGGTTCGATTCCCACCCAGGACAAATGTTTGTGCGATGAGCACGATCATTTGTTCTGTGTTTGGGTGTAATTTTATTTATTATTTATCTATAATATGTATGTATTTAGAAATATATAAGTATGTTTATCAGTTGTCTAGTACCCATAACACAAGCTCTGCTTAGCTTGGGACTTGACGGCGCTGTGTGATAGTTGTGGAATATTATATTAGAGATGTGCCGTTGCTGGCAATATGGCAATATTGCCACTTCCCGGCAATATTGCCGGCGACGGCACATCTCTAATCAGGATAGATTGAACTGATTCAAAAACATTCGTAATGCACTAACATAATTAGCATTGCGGTTTTGTAATGGACTAGTGACCCGCACTTGCTTCGCACGGGTGCAATTGTGCACATAAACCTTCCACTATAATTGCTCTTTCGATTAGTGAAAACCGCATCAAAATCCGTTGCGAACGCAGAAAGCGATTTTATTACCCGACTTAGCAAAGCCAAAGGAGGGTTATGATTTTATACTACTCGTATGTAAAGGTAAAGATCTAAAGAAGAAGGTTAAATAATAGATAAATTTTGTTTTAAATATCCGATTAATCGTAATCATACCAGCAATATGTTTTTTATAAATAATTTGTTAGAAATAAGTTAAAAATCTGTTTTTTTTTAATGCAAAAAGATGTTTTTGTATAATAAACTAGCTTTTTCCCGAGACTTCGTCCTCGTACATAAAATATAGCCTATGTCACTCAGGAATAAAGCAGCTTTCTATCGGTGAAAAAATCTTAGCAATCGGACCAGTACTTTTAGAGATTACCTCCTACAAACAATAAAAACAAACTTTACCCCTTTGTTGTATTAAGTTTAGATAGATACAATTACTTTGTTCACCATTAGGACATAAATGTAAACCATTTTAATGTTATTGTAGTATTTAGCGAATGTGTCGAGTTCCCTCTTAATAAATGTAAAGTAACGTAAGTTTGTAAAGTTTATTCTATTCTATTCCAAACTTCGCCGAGGTTATTCAACACTGTTAGAAAATTCTCAGTTCAGCTCCATTTTACCGAGATCGCGACAAATTTAAAGATTCCACATATTGTCTAGTTGTGCAAACACCAATTTTACTTCATAATATCGACTAGGAATCCATTAGCAAACAATTAAAACAGCCCTGCTCCCCTAGCCAAGTTACAACCGTTTCGCTTGCGCCGAACGCTTCGGGTTGACCTTGCCGCCAATTCTTTTGTTCTGACCACGTGACTGAGCGTTAAGACGACGTCATTCCCGTACATTTGAAGCTTTCTACAAGCGTTAACTATTGCAGATTAGCAACTTGGCTAGGGGTACTGGATATTAATCGAAAAAATCCCGCCATTTTTTTTTATTCATAAATCATTTTTGCAAACATAATGGCCACTTTTCTTTGAATAACACAAAGAGCAAACCTTACTAAATATTTTTATTTATTAGATGCTTTATGCACACAAAAGTACAGAGGCGGACTTAATGCCTTAGGCATTTTCATTTTTCTGCCAGTTAACCTTTGGGTGATGCAGAGAAAAATTGTGGTGGGTGCAATAAACGAGAGAAAGAAGACGAATACAAGAATAGATATATTAGAACTAATAAACCCTATATATAAATACAATTATACTAATATAATATAATTATTTGTTCATAATTATTATTTATGAATGTAAGTTATATTTTTCTCTCACCTGTTTCGCTAAACACTGATGGCACAAACAATAAAAACAAACCCGCATAAACACTCTCAAAACTAGTTATTTTTCGACACGCACTGATAAAACATGTCACCGTTCTTTTAGCACTCGTGTTTTTGTTATTTTTGTCCGAATTTGAACATGTTGACACCATTTTTGTTTTTTTTTTTTTCAAGCAATTATGTAATGGCTATAAATTGGATCACATTATTATTTATCAAGTGTATTTTTTTTTTGGGTTTTTGATATTAATTTTAAGTTCTTAACACACTAAACATAATCTAAATTAAATGTGGTATTAGGAGAACAAAATATAACTAAATAATGCTTATCAGGATAAAATAGACAAATGTAATTTTTTTTTTCATAAATATTCTATTTTCAAATCTCGCGCTCATAAAGCGCGGAAGACGCGCGCAGAGCATGCGCGGTGTGCGTACAATGATCTGTCATTTTTTCAACGGGCACAGACCTCCCGCTATAGAGCCTTATGATATGAGTGATTTTTATTAAAATCGTGAGTAATTTTCTGGTCTGCTTACATACATTAACATTGTGGATGTAAGATGTCGTATTTTTTTGTTTTGTAGATAGAAAATAGAGATACCTATAGTAATAGTTTTCTTTTCACTTTCGGCGGAGATAATAAATTTTGAACTAAATATGTTTGAACAAGAATGATCATAATACTTATTTAAATAATCCAAAATAAAGAGCTTTCATTCAAACCTGCCATTATATTTTTGTGCTTAATTTAAAATAAAATACCATTTGAAAGAGTTACCGTGGCCATGGCATTAGAACGTTAAGGGCAACTAAAGGACACAGGTGGGTCTTGACCAGTAAGAGCTGGGCATGCCTTTTCGCTTCACCCTAGAATACGAAGTCATCCTTAAAAAAACGTAGGTAAGTATCGAAAAAAGGCAAATTATACATTTACATTTTTATATCGTTTGATGACACTAATGATTATAAAAATATCTTAAATACCTACTACAGTTATGTATATTTTTAACACAAAGGTATCTACTACGAACTTACTTTAAAAACATGCCTATATACTACAATCAATAATTTATTGACCCCACTGGGGTCAACAGATCCTTTATTATTCTAAAACGGTATGTCGAGTTTTCACTAATTTATTTGTTAAATGATATTTATTTTGCAAATAGGTTTAAAAAAAAAATACTTTTACACGTCAAATTTTTTTTTTCGTCATTTTAAATTAGGTAAGGCCGGTGTTTCCTAGCTGCCTACCCTGAGAAGAAACACTGAAACAAACTCAGGGGTCAAAGTCTCTTTTAAAATCTTTAACATTGAACGTGTTGCTAAGATAATCCACTTTTTAGCCTGCCCCCCTAGCCAAGTTACAACCGTATCGTGTCAAATTCCGTTCTTCAATCGGTAACGCTTCGATGTCAGCAATTGTAGAAAACGATAAGTGGGTGGGTAGCCATGTTGACGCGCCTGAGTCGGCCGCTCGATCCACAATGTAGCGTTTGTTTATCAAAGAATGTAGCGTTAAACGTTGTAGAAATTCATTCTATCATTTTGAACGATGTGAACTTGGCTACGAATTTTCTATTCGTTTGTTTCGACCACGTGAATTAACGTTGAGATGATGTCATTCCCGTACATTTGATTACTTTTCGACTAGCGTTAACGATTGCAGATTATCAATTTGGCTAGGGGTGCTGGTGTCGTGAGGTAGTTTCTGAGATTAGCGTAATCAACCAACAAAACAAACACACTTTTCAGATTGACCTAATAATAAATTAGTATAGTATATAGACTTAGCACGAATTAGATACATCAATCAAAGCCATGCTAAGTCCAACAAGGTAAAGGTATCTTATATTAGAAATGTTGTTCTGAACAGGTTTATAAGCTTAGATAATAAGCTGTCAGAAACTGTTTTATTTACTGTAATTAATTACCTGCCTTATTCTCTCTGTTTTTGTCTGCAAAATGAAAACGAAATAGGTACTGTAATATTTGAAATGTGTTACTCAGTTGTATAACCGAGTATAACTTTATTCATTTATCGTTATCGATGAAATTGTACATATTTTACAACATCCGAAAGTAATAAAAATATTTATGGGCCCTTGAAAAAAATGCAAGGACATCATCATATAATTTAGTCCACAATTTTATTTCCATTTGTATCTTTTTAACTGCTTCATTCACCAACTGACACTGAAATTGATGTGACATTTACATTTGACAGCACAGGCTGTATAAACATTGTCCTTCGTCAGTGTAATCTTAAAAAAAAATAACATAATGTCTTTGGTAAGTGTCTATCGATAATTTACCGGTAAAAGTGCCATTACTTCGCCATTAATTTATTTACTGCGGTTTAATGTATCGGCCGGAAATTCAATCATAATTGCCAATTTTAATTATAAGATGTTGACTGTTTTAGGGCACTTAAACAATTTGCCTCGTGCGCCAGTTTAGTGTTGAATAATTTGAAGCACGTGCGTAGATGAAAATATTTTAAACTCAATTGTTAAAAGTGAGTTTGGTTTTGGTTGTTTTTAGGGTTCCGTAGTCAACTAGGAACCCTTATAGTTTCGTCATGTCTGTCTGTCCGTCCTCGCTTAATCTCTGTGACCGTTAGCACTAGAAAGCTGAAATTTGGTACCAATATATATATCAATCACGCCGACAAAGTGGTAAAATAAAAATTGGAAAAAAATGTTTTATTAGGGTTCAAAAAAATCACTTCCCACTTTACATATTGGGGGGGTCCCTATATGTAAAGTGGGAAGTGATTTTTTTTTTAATTTCAACCTTAACGTGTGATATATTGTTGGATAGGTATTTAAAAATGAATATGGGTCTACTAACATCATTTTTCGATAATGTCAATAATTTCGGAAATAATCGCTCCAAAAGTAAAAAAACCATGTGTCCCCCCCCCCCTAACTTTTGAACCATTAGTTTAGAAAATATGAAAAGTAGAACTTTATAAGGACTTTCTAGGAAAATCATTTTGAACTTGATGGAAAGAACAGTTTTTATACAAAAAAGACAAAAAGGTTGTACAAAATAATTTCTGGACTAAGTTTGTAGTATAATCGTATATGCAAGCATTTTTTTAAACTTCGTTTACATATTTTATTATCCTGAACATATCTTCTTTCAAACAAAAAAAGAATTATTAAAATCGCTTCTCGCAATCCAAAATTACCACCGAAAACTTCTTCTGGTACCTATGTATTAATGAGAGAGAGAATTTCCCGAGAGATGGCGCTGTACTTCGGGCTATTTCGCGTTCGCGCTGTTAGGATTTTTCCTGAGTTGATGGGGTCGGGTATTATCGAATTGTTCGGTTAGTCTCTCCTTGGCATTGGCGGTATTATCTTATAACTATTTATTATCTATTATATATTATACTTATATATTATCTTTCTTTCTTCTTCAGTTCATAAATGGTTTAATAGATGGCGTTGCGTAATGACGTCATCTTTTTAAAAGTCGATGTTAAGATTTTCCGTGCTTTCATGACCTACCGTGGTAAAAAATCGTTGCTTCTTATATATATTCGTAATTTTACGAGTGCACAATCGCTGAAATTTCTACTACTTCCATATTGTTTTAGCTATCACCATCCTTTGTGGGCCCGTTTTTAGGGTTCCGTATTTACTGGAGTTCCGTACTTAGTATGTCAACGTAACAAATAGCCTTTTTTTAAACTCATAAGTGGGAACACTTATTGTGACGGACGGGAAACTACGGAACCCTACACTGAGCGTGGCCCGACACGCTCTTGGCCGGTTTTTTTAAACTGACTTTCAAAAAAGGACGTCCTAAAGTTGTATGATATTTTTATATTTTTTTTTTCCGTGATATGTTCCTTAAATGTAAATCAACAAAAACAAAGTAGAGTTTGTCGGCCTCAGGTAGTCCCATTTTTTGGTGAAGATCTGATGAAGAACTTACGAGATAGAGAGAGAGATTGAGATTTGAATTATTAATTGCCAGTATTGCATTCACTAAATTTCTGAGTTATCCTCTCCATTCAGAGAGGGAAATCTTATGTTATGATTTTCAGCGCATAGTGTTCCAAGCGCGACTCAAAGAGATATCTGCAAAACCGTAGGGGCTCAGCAGGACCGATGGCTATTAGGGCCATGGGTTTCATCAGGTTCATCATCATCATCTTCCTGCCCCAGTCCCGTTTTATTTGGGGTCGGCGCAACACGTTTTTTTCTTCCATTCTGTCCTGTCAAAGATAAAGGTTAATTGATGAAAATATTCTTTTTTTTTTTTTTTTTCAGTAATGCTTCTCACAGTCAAAGTAATATTGACAATGCTGATATTACAATCAGTGTGCAGAAATACGATGGTACTTCCAATGAACCGCAACGGTGACTGTGGAAAAAAGAAGAAAATTATAACTTTCCCGGTCTACTATCCCGCATTTTATTACCCAGTCATGCCCGTAGTTTACCCACCTGTAGTATTTTTTGGGTAATATCAAGTTGTAGCAGAATGAAAACAAGATGGTGGCGAGGCGGGGCGGCTTCATTGAGAATTGGCGCGAAGAAGCACTGAGAAAAGTGGAAGAAACTAGTGAGATCTATGCCCAAGAGCGGGACTGTTCAGGCTGGCTTAAACACATGAAGTAGTTAATATAATATTTTTTTTTTAAATTTAAAAGGTTTAATTATAATATTTTTTTTTTTATAATTATAGATTTTCATATTGAAATTTTAAGTTTAGTAATAAGTGATTAAGTTTTAAATAAAAACTTTTTTTTTTTAAATGCGTCAAAATGTAGGTAACACTTCAACGACTCTTTAGACTATGGTTTTGTAACACAAAATAATATGCAAGAACGATATTGATGTAAAAAGTTATAGATATTAAAATTTTATCGTGCTAGATATAATAAATAATATAGCCTATACTTAGGCTGTGAATACATGGACTGCGTCGAATAGTGAAGTTATTACTTACGTAGGTAATATTATTAATTTAGTATGGTTGGTGTGGTGATGTGGTATGGTAGGTATTATTATTAATTTGAAGTGTTTATGCATAAATAAAATACTCACGACTCTATGTACATAATTATTTATTACTAGCTTTTGCTAGCGGCTTTGCCCGCGTCAGTAAATGGTGTAAGGGACAGCCCTCCACAAAATTTAAGGGCTTGCTCAGTAGACGAAACTGAAGAACCTACCATAAATTTTTTTTTCAGGAAACGAAAAAAAATTCAGCCTCTACATACAAACTGTCCAATCAAGTTAATAATTTTGTATGGTGAGGCGGATTTTTTTTTTCGTTTCCTGAAATAATTTTTTATGGTAGGTTCTTCAGTTTAGGAGTGACATCTATGACGCGATAGGGCGGCGAGCCAATCACTGACACTCCCCGCCCCCGCGTCTCACTTCGCACCACTAAAGAGACCGAATATTTGACTTCTGCGCAACCGCTCAATATCCGTGATGCCAACAGTAACTCTTCCTGCTCTAGACCGAGCGAGAGTGTCGGAACTACAGGCTAAAACCCACCTGTGTTCCTTCAGTTGCCTTTGCGTTCCAGGGCAGTGTGCGGTGATTTTTTCATACAATCGCACAGCCCCATACTATATGTATAATCATCCTTTTATTACATTGCCGTCGAGTTTACGGAATAAGGGAGAAGTGTAGGAGCCCCAAGAATAAAGGTAGAACTACATTGGGCCCACGTATGCCACGTATATCGATGTGGGCTCGTCGATCTCCATACATTTTACATGGCAACTAGATTAGTTGAACAGTAACCGTAGAGCTACATTAGACCAACGCCACGCAACGCGACTCAACGTACAACTCAAGCGCCTATTACACTACGCGTTATTCAGCACACGATATACTCCGGCCACGGTAGGCGCGGGCTTGCGGTCAGTGAGCAATGGGTAGCTCGCTGTCCGGACCAAGCCCAAGTCGTCGACGGCGCGCACTGTTCCCGCGCGCCTCAAGGAGTTGTCAGCAACAGCAGGGACCCAGCCGGGTCGAAGCCTACTGGACCCAGGGTTATCCGAAAGGAAGCTTGAGCCCCGGTATGAAGGCTAGAAGGAACGCACTATCTCCCGCTCCGCCCAAGAGCGGGGGTTGTCATTGTATGATTTTTTCCCACCATAAAAAAAATATCTTATCTTATTTTTCATTCCGAGTAAGACAGTCTGACCCTTATTACACTACGCTACATAAACTCATGCCTTGATCACACGTACCGAGTAAACGGGCCAGACTGCTCTCGGCCGAATACTCGGTACGTTTAAACAAATAGTCGAGTGCTCGGCCGAGCTCTTATCGCTACAACTCGCTTAACTCGTCCAAGCAACATCAAGCAAGCTGGTCAGCAAGCTGGTCGTCTCGCCCGAGCAACATTTCACTGTCTCGCCCTTTTACTCGGTACGTGTGATTAAGGCTTAAGGGCCAAGCGCCCGAAAAGTACCATAAAACAGTGATTTTCTGAGGCCTACTCCTCCGTAACGGCTAGGTCAATTGGTTTGAAAAAAATATATGTTTATTATAGATTCATGAACAATAATATCAACATTTGATTTTTTCGTGCAATTACCCAATACTTTTGTCAAAAAAAAAAAAATTAGCAATTTCGCAACTTTTCGCAACTTTCCCCTACTCCTTCGAAACGGCTTGGACGTTTAGAAACATTTTTACACATAAAAATTGGTGGTTAAATATTCTTCAAAGTGAACATTGCATATGTAAATCAATCAATATCTCGCAGAGAAAATGGATTTAAAGCGCTTTCCGGGCGCTGCTGGCCGCAAATAAATGCACAGATTTGCGTACTGCCGCCTAGGCGAGTGCGAGAGTTGCGTTCACATAATTTCGGTCAGATGGTTCAAGGGACTATACGCCTTAAAACTGTCTGAATAACGAGTGGTGTAATAGGCGCGTCGCCCACGTGTCGGTCGGATAAGTGTGTTAGCGGCCTAATGCAGTGTGTTGTTCTGTGATAGGTCTATGTAATATACTGAGCTATTTCAGACTAGTTCAGAGTCAGACCATTACGAACGATTTACATAACATTTTTATTGAAATTGATAAATTAAAAAAGATGTACCTAAGTTAATAAATTATACGTCTTACGTATTTAATGTTTTTGTAGTAGTTACGTTGAGTTAGTGATTAAGTTATTGTGATATACACCTTTTATTAAAAATAAAGGCGAAAATTTATATGTACCTGTGTGTGTGTGTGTTTGTTACTTCTTCACACTCAAACGTTTGAGCGGATTTGGGTGAAAATTGTTATACGGGTAATGTCCGTGAGTATGATACACCTTCGGAGAATATTCTACATTCTTGTTAGAAGCCAAATGAGAATACACTAAATGTATTTATTGTGTCAAAATATGTAAGTCGTAACAAATTAAATGACGTCACGGTAGAGGCAGTGGTTGAGTGGTTTGCAGCTGCGCTGAGGGTTGCGATTTCAATCCTCACACGGATCGAATATTTGTACAGCCTACAGATAAATGTTCCAGATCTAGGTGTCTTGTGTACGTGAGTTTACATGTTTGTGAGCGCAACCACGATACAGGAGTAATTCCTAGGGTGGTTTCAATAACACAAAAAAAAACATAGGAAATGAAAAGTAGGCCGCATTAAATCAGATTGATAAGAAGATACACACATAATAGCAATCAATCACTCAACCCGTCGGCCCATTCACAACTAATTTAAAACTTTTCAAGACAAACAGTTCTTTCGAAGGCGGGTAAACGTTAAAATCCACCGATATTTCAAAAGTTCTATAATTTTGAGATAGTCCTATTTTCTCTTAAAATGGCAACTGTCATTCATTAGGAGATCTTGATTAACTCATCGAATGCCGTAATTAGAGACACAATAGAAAGACAATTGCTTATGTCGAACTGTGTAACTTAAGACATTCAAAAGGTTAAGTAATACACCCATACACAAGGCAAATAAGGATCATAGGGGTGGGTTTTAGTAGTAAAAGTCTTACACGTCCTCCCGCTCCGTCCTAGAGTCATCATCATCATCATCAGCATCATTTCAGCCGAAAGACGTCCACTGTTGAACATAGGCCTCCCCCAAGTGTCGCCACAATGAACGGTCCTGTGCGTCTCGCATCCATCGGATTCCCGCAAACTTTACCAGGTCATCGGTCCATCTATACTATACTAGCTTTTGCCCGCGGCTTCGCCCCCGTACATAAAAGACCTTCCCTCTTTCTCCCCCTTTTCTCACTTTTTTATAAAAAAATTAGCCTATGTCCGTCTCCAGGTTCCTAACTATCTCTGTACCAAAATTCATCAAAATCGGTTGTGCCATTTAGGCGTGAAGACGTAACAAACAAACAAACTCACTTTCGCTTTTATAATATTAGTAAGGATTCCTTTTAAATAAAAAAATCCTAACTAAATAACTTTAAATAAAAACATTCCTCCGCGACGCTGTCGAGTGTACCGGACGTCTATCGGCTGAAATAATGAAAAATTAACTACCGCTTCCAGAACATTTGTTTCATTCGTCATTTCAGATGTACTTCCCCGTAATCATTGTAACACTATCAGCATCAGTTCTATGCTACCATCGCGACTACGGACCAGTAATAGGACCCTTCATTCCATCACACATAGAACTGGCCAGCGAATGTACGGAGACGAACCAACACGCCTGTCTTGTCATCCCCACAAAGAAGATTTGCAGGGATAAGCTGGAAGTACCTTTGAAGTGAGTAAACTTGAAGAACTATTGCATCACTATTGATTCTCTATTGATACTCTATTGATACTCTATTGATACTCTATTGATACTCTATTGATACTCTATTGATACTCTATTGATACTCTATTGATACTCTATTGATACTCTATTGATACTCTATTGATACTCTATTGATACTCTATTGATACTCTATTGATACTCTATTGATACTCTATTGATACTCTATTGATACTCTATTGATACTCTATTGATACTCTATTGATACTCTATTGATACTCTATTGATACTCTATTGATACTCTATTGATACTCTATTGATACTCTATTGATACTCTATTGATACTCTATTGATACTCTATTGATACTCTATTGATTCTCTATTGATTCTCTATTGATTCTCTATTGATTCTCTATTGATTCTCTATTGATTCTCTATTGATTCTCTATTGATTCTCTATTGATTCTCTATTGATTCTCTAATGATTCTCTATTGATTCTCGTCGACAAGATTGTTTTCCAGACACCTAACCAGATCGCGGAGAATCTCATTTGCGACTTATAAGAAAGTGACGTAATTGACTAACTCCATCTGTGGGTTTTTAACAATATTAAGACTGCCCAACGCGCGATCGGTATACATCTTTGGCCAATAGATGTCACTAAACAAAAACTAAAAAGTTCGGTTAAACAAAACTCTACCTAAATTGTAATAAGAAATATGTTGAGTTATGTGAAGAAAAATAATGTAGATTCAACAACATTATTTTTAGTTCATGCGAAACCCGAATAGTTTGTTCAAAGTCAGTAACTAAATGGATTCCAATAGTGTTTACACCATGTTATATTTTTTCTCAGAACTAAATATTTGAAAAGGTCACAAGTTGGATGATTTTGATGAAATTGGGTGCATGAGTAGATTGTATTCTGGAATAGTACGTAGTATACTTTTTACCCCGGGCGTATCTACCCTTGGGTACATACAACCTACTTATTTTCACCCGGTTCAAGCCGCTGGCAGTAGTCGGTATTGTATAAGAACCTAGTGAACTTTTATTACTCGATTGAGTTAGAAGGAGGGTCATCTTTTTTACTTCAAGTGAATCGGGACGAAAATATTCAATTTTCAATTTTGCTACAACCTAGGGGTATTTAAGTCAAGAGTGAATAGGTTACTTCTAGGCAAGCGTGTTCCATCGTCGGCCACATCATCGCTTACGATCAAGTGAGATAGTGGTCAAACGTGAGCTTATCTTCACTAATATAATAAAGAGGTAAATTTTTTTTGGTTTTTATGTTTTTTAGTTTGTAGAAGGTAACCTCTGGAAGTACTGGTTCGATTGCTAAAATTTTTTCACCGTTAGAAAGCTGCTTTATTCCTGAGTGACATAGTCTATATTTTATGTACGCGGGCGAAGCCGCTAGCAAAAGCTAGTCAATAATAAATAATAATAACTGTTCTCATGTTCAAGCCCGTTCATGCCGGTACCGTGGTGGTACTTCTACTGCCGGTGGGTGGTGACGCTGCCACCAGCCCCGACGACGAAGACCAGCACGATACACCCGTTCTACAGGAAGACGCTGGATGAAGTGCTGCAGTACAAGAAGAGGTTGAAGAATGGGAACAGCTTATGAAATAGAGGATGTGTATAGAGATTTGTATAATTTTATTGGCCTGCATACATAAAATATAGCCTATATCACTCAGGAATAAAGCAGCTTTCTGTCGGTGAAAACATTTTAGCAATCGGACCTGTACTTCCAGAGATTATCTCCTTCAAACAAAAAAATGAAAAACAAACTTTATCTTTTTTTAATATTAACTAGCTGTGCCTGCGACTACAGGATTTTGAATTTATTTTTTCTAAAATGAAAGTAGCCTATGTTACTCCTTATTACATCAGCTACCTGCCAAAAAAAGTCCCGTCAAAATCGGTCCAGCCATTTCAGAGATTAGCCCGGACAAACAGACAGACAGACAAAAATTGTAAAAAATATTATTTTGGTGTATATACCGTATATATATTCATAAGCTTGTAGTAAAAAGCAGTTATTTCAACATTACAAACAGACACTCCAATTTTATTTATATGTATAGATATAGATGTATAGATGAACATGTATAGTGAAGAAGCAAATGTTATCTATAGACAATGATTCAATACATTTGTTAAACTATTGCTACATACTAAGCTTTTAAATAACCTTAGCCTTTCGATCGTGGAAATTACAGACACAATAGAAAGACAATAGGTGCGCGGGCGTTCGCTTGGGGTTTAATGAATTAATTATAAATAGTACCTTATCAATTTACTTCACTCTTCTCTCCGTTTCCATTTACCTTGAAATAAAACTAAAATGTAAGCTGCAAAAACTGTGAATGCACAAAACTAAATTAAACTTGTTGTTAACCTGTACTAGTCAACTATCTACTCTCGAACCAGTACCTACAATAAACATTATTACAATAAGACTACCTTCAAATCATTTTAATGTCACTGTGAACAATTGTCGGAGCAGTGCGCTGGATCGATGCATAATATTTCTCATCACAATAATGGGTGCATTACTATAAACAAAGACAAATAATACGCCGTTGAGCCTTTTGTACGCCGCATTACAAGTAGGCCTTCGTCATAGGATAATGAACGAACAGAAGGTTTGGTCGCACTTTTTTGGCGAAGTTGTGAGGTGTCACTTATCGTATTAGTTTACGCATGTACGAAATTAATTTCTTTAAGAAAAAGTCAGCTGAGCGAGTTCAATGACCTGTGGGTACTTTGCACGCAACAACGACTATTAACTACAGGTCATTAAACTCGCTCAGCTGACGTTTTCTTAAAGATACTAATTTTGTACATGCGTGAATTAATACGAGTTTTAAAAAAGAGGTACTTTATTTTTTAATTTTATCTTTACAAATCGATAGTGTTTCATGTACCGGATCGACCCTCCACGGGATTAAAACGATTAAAATTTAGCGGTGTATTATAGTGTAGATTTATTTCTGTGTACGTGGTGAGTGAAAAAAAAATTTGATGTAGGGATTTGATCAAATAACTTCACCTGCTCTAAGTGAACCTTGATTAATACTTAATCGGATTCTCTGGTGGTAACCCTTTTTAATAAAATCATAGCCTTAAACTATTCATACTGCGCTTGAGTTCCCTCTTATTAGATAGCGGCCGTGCTTATGGGGCTACTGCTAGATTCCTCTGTTTTGTCTTGCGCAGACAAGGCTGGGTAAAGGTTGTGCGTGTGGCAGGTCTATTAGGCATTGAGGGAAAAAAGGGTGCCTACACAAGGCATAGGTACACTTGTACACTATAAAAATATGTAGGTGTCTCCCGCGTACTTGACTAATCTTCATTAAGATCCCTTTTTTTTATGGTGGGAGAAATCATGCATTGACATCCCCCGCTCTTGGGCGGAGCGGGAGATAGTGTCAGACTCTTACTGACTAAAAGGCCCTCCCCGTTCCTTCTAGCCTTCATACCGGGGCTCGAGCGTCCTTTCGGATAACCCTGGCCCCAGTAGGCTTCGACCCGGCTGGGTCCCTGCTGTCATTAAGACCCCTGAAACTTCGTCAAAAAATCATATTTGAAAATTAATCCAATTTGGGTTTGAAAATATTTTGGGCTGTTGTCGCTGATATTATGTCACTTTTCGGAAACATCTTGGCTAAACTGTCCGGAGTGAACCTTCTGGATATCCCTATCTTATGGCTAGCTTCTTTTATTTTACAAGAATTTTACAAATGTAAAGGTTAAGGAATTATTGCAGTGAAAGGTGTAGCCTGGGTTTTGTTGGAATCTTTTTGTTTCTTCCTATGTACATAGATAGACATTGACCCCTGAGTTTGTTTCGATGTTTTTTTCTCAAGGCAGTCAGCTAGAAAACACCGGCCTCATCTAGTTTGAACTGACAAAAAATTTGATGTGTAAAAATGTTTCTTAAAAAGCTATTTGCAAAATAAATATCATTAAAATAAATCGTTTATTTGTTGCGACACAAAACACACTAATAGGTACCCCTAGCCAAGTTGCTAATCTGCAATAGTTAACGCTAGTAGAAAGCTTCAGTCGTCTCAACGCTCAGTCACGTGGTCAGAACAAAAGAATTCGAAGATCGAAGAAGAGAAAGCCGAAGCGTTCGATGCAAGCGAAACAATTGTAACTTGGCTAGGGGGGCTGTCACAATTAAATCTACACTAATATTAGAAAGAGGTAAAATTGCTTTTTTTGTTTGTAGGAGGTAACCTCTGAAAGTACTGGTCCGATTGCTAAAATTTTTTCACTGCTAAAAAGCTGGTTACTCCCTAGTGGCATATTTTATACACGCCAGCGAAGCCATGGGCAAATGCTAGTTATAATTACTTAAACAAACTAAAAAAAAAGAGACAAGGAACACAAATATCAAAATAATTACATACAAAGCTATTTTAATAAGAAAAAGGAAACAGGATATAATATCAGGTACTTATTAAAGTCACAGGTTCTACGAGATTTACTTATATTATCGGTATTTGGACGACAACTATCTCTGTGTTGTGAAATGTTAAAGGGTATTTGTAGAAATAAAAACTGTATTGTTGTTTTACACTTCCTGAATGTTTTAAATATTTTTTTGAAAGTTGTTGGATCGGCTAAGTAAATTGTAATATAAAACTGTATTGTTGTTTTACACTTCCTGAAGGTTTTAAATAAGTTTTTGAAAGTTGTTCGATAGGCTAAGTAAATATACACTAATATTGTAAAAAGGTAAAGTTTGTTTGTTTTTTTTGTAATCTCTGAAAGTACTGGTCCGATTGAAAAAAAAAATTCACCAATAGAAAGCTGTTTTGGTCCTGAGTGACATAGGCTATATTTTATGTGCGCGGGCGAAGCCGCGGGAAAAAGCTAGTTGTAATAAAAAATTGTATTGTTGTTTCACACTTCCTGAATTTTATAAATAAGTTTTTGAAAGTTGTTCGATAAGCTAAGTAAATTGTAAAAAAAATGACATGTTTTTTCCGTGCTATGGACTAAAAATGCTAAAAACAAAATAAAATAAATATTCAAGGGGGGTTCTCATAAAACAAACGCGATTTTTATGCCGTTTCTTTCTACTTACGGTACAGAACCCTGCGTGCGCGAGTCCGACTCGCACTTACCCAGTTTTTTAGTATTTTATATACTTTATTATAAATGTGCCCTATTTTATAAATAAACTAGTTAATTTTATTATTATCTCCGATAACTCTACAGTACCTAGTTAATAATAGAAGTAACATTAGAGCACCAACGTCGACGACCCCCTGAGGGCCGCCGCAAATTATCAAATTGATTTATTATTGACGTGTAACCTTTCGCCTAATGGTGACGAGAATTATGCCTTAATTATAATGTAGATACGAGTACTTACACGTTATGTAGGTTAGTTAGCTTAAGGAGAAAGTGCCAGGCTAGTTCTCATCATCGTCGAAGGAGGTGGCCGCACGCGTGAGAAAACGGACTTCATCACGCCCCAGCCGCCGGGATCCCAACCCCGATTTCTAACCGCCATAGGCGTGAGTTTGGGACCAAGCAGTAGTGTTCCACCCGCGTCTCAAGGAGATGTCAGCAAAACCGTAGGGGCCCAGCAGGGCCAGAGCCTACTGGGGCCAAGGGATTGCTTCTAAAAGGAAAACTCCGGGGTCCTGGAACGCATGGCAAAAAGAAATATAGGACTGGGTTTTAGTCAGTAAAAGCCTGACACGCCTTTCCACTCCACTTCAACTTTAGAACGGGAGAAGTCATTGAATGATTACTTACAGGCCTGTTGGTCTAGTGGTTAGTGACCCTGACTGCTATGCCGGAGGTAGTGGGTTCGATTCCCACCCAGGACAAATGTTTGTGTGATGAGCACGATCATTTGTTCTGTGTCTGGGTGTAATTTATTTAACTATAATATGTATGTATTTAGAAATATATAAGTATGTTTATCAGTTGCCTAGTACCCATAACACAAGCTCTGCTTAGCTTGGGACTAGACGGCGCTGTGTGATAGTTGTGGAATATTATATGATATTATTACTTATATAAAAAAAAGTGTCCCTCAACATTACAACTTCAACCGAAAGACGTCCAATACTGTATATAGGCTTCCCCCAATTGTCGCCACAACGACCGGTCCTGTACGTTTCGGCGCGCGCTCACTAGTTCAATGGTCCACCTTGTGGAAGGCCTTCCAACGCTGCGTCTTTCGGTACACTTCAGAATCTTTCGGCTAGAATGATTATCTGTAGTGTTACCAGGTTAACCCCAGAAATACAAATTTCATGGAAAAGTCATTCAATAGGGTGACTTGAAGTTAAAGGGTTGTTTATTGATTTAAATGTTTATAATTACATAACACACTACAACACAAAATATATTTTAATGAACACAAAATTTGGCACACACTTATAAAACGAAAAAAAAAAAACTAACAGAAAATTTGAATTTTTTGGGCTACCTTGGCGCTTACACCTTTGGATGAATGTTATGGGCCTGGTTGCAGCCATGTTCTCACTTTTTGGAATATGTGAACATTATTGATATTTGCGAAAATCTGACATTCCACTCAGCCAAATTGTCTCAAAAGTCACGTAGATAATTCCGACCTTTCATCTAGCCGTACAGCGAGATTGAAAAAAAAAATACGGTTAAACGCACGTCAGAATACATAACAATTACAAAAACCGTAGGCGCTGTAATATTAAAATTATTATCATGGATGTGTGCTTACTAGGTATACAGGGTGTAAAGGACAGCCCTCCATAAACTTCCCTAGATTTGATTCGTTTTAACATCCGATATTATTTTGTTATTATATTCTATAGTGTTTATTTAAAAATTAATAAATAGATTTATTCCACATCATGCTTAGTAGCCAGTGATACGCACTAAATTGAGTCTTTATTTTTTTTACATGGGATAAATTGATAGTTCAAATACGGGTTGTAAGGGCAGGCCTCCACAAATTTCAAGGGCTTGCTCAGTAGACAAAACTGAACAACCTTCCACAAGACATTTTGCCACAGCCACAAATGCTGTCACGAAAAGCTTGAAGCGACCACAAGCCATTGTGAACTGTGACTGCTTTTTTTTTACCCATGCGCGCAGTATCATAATGGACTCTGTCGAAGAAGGTTTAAATGTGAAAATGGTTTGTGGCGGCGTTTTCTATCAGCGTTTAGTGGCCGGTTCGGGCCACAAGAAGCCAGTAGTGGCGATATGTAGCGTGTGGCGGCCACCGGCGTTTATTGTGTGCGGCGAATCCATATAAAATGTATAAATCTAAAGGAAATATGTAAACTTAAGTGGCAATGGGCAGGGCACATTGCTCGCCGAACAGATGGCCGCTGGGGCCGAAAGGTTCTGAAGTGGCGACCGCGTACCGGAAGACGCAGCGTTGGAAGGCCTCCTACAAGGTTGACCGATGACTTGGTAAAGGTTGCGGGAATCCAATGGATGCGGGACGCGTAGGATCGTTCATTGTGGCGACACTTGGGGGAGACCTATGTCCAACAGTGGACGTCTATCGGCTGATATAATGATGATGCCGGTGGCGGCGTTTTGAGGTTGTAGCCGACCCTAAACGAAGAACAAAATTCATGATTTTAACTTTACAACTGAAATTGGAGCGAAGGTAGGAAGCAGGGATGTTACGGAGCTTCGACTCCGACTCCGTTAAGTCGGAACTTCCGATATTATTACACCTTCGGTTCCGATTTCGGCTCCGATACTTTTTAAATCGGAGGTTTTAATCGGAGGTCGAAGCATAACATAGCGGCGGCGGGCGGTCTGCATCGACTGTTGTTTATTTGGAAACATGCCATTTTTTTCTCATTGTGTTTTACTTTATAATTAAAAATTAAAATGAAAAAAAAAAATTGACTGAATAATGTTTTATTAGGTAGTCCTTAAATAAAAAATCTCTATCCTGCCACCACTTCTGACCCACTTCCGACTCCGGTTCCGATTCCGGTTCCGACTCCGATAAATCAAATTTAAAAACTCCGCCTCCGCCTTCGGTTCCGATATAATTACCTCCGTTACATCCCTGGTAGGAAGGAATGCCAGAAGGTATTATGTGGGCTTCCTACAAAATATAAAAACACAGAAACCTTTGCAGCCACAATAGCGCAGCGATATACTGCCATATTTGCTGATACACACGTACTATGTATATTAAATTTATTCAATATCTGTGAAGAAAATATGTTTTGTTACGCCATATTGCCTTCTGTTTAGTAACAGGCGTTAGTGGTATGAAGGTTAACCTTGTTTTTTAGGAAAATATTCTTTCTGCAATAAACTTTGCTAAGATACCGTTTATGTAGGCAAGAAAAAGGTTATGAAAAGTGAAATATAATGAAAATGTGATAAAAAATATAATCTTCTTCTTCTTCCTTGCCTTATCCCTTATCCTTATCCCTATATTTGGGGTCGGCTCTCCTCGTCTTTAGGCGCCAGGATAGTCTATCCTGGGTTGTCTGTGCGTCCCGCTGAGCCCGTTCCAGATCTTTGGACACGGTTGTCCACCACGTGGACGACCGTGTGTATAAATATAATAATAATATTTATTTAAAAATTTTCACCATCCATCTTATTTATTTATTTCATTCATGTCGTTTACTTAAATGGACAGAATGGAAGAAAAAAACGTGTTGCGCCGACCCCAAATAAAACGGGACTAGGGCAGGAAGATGATGATGTCGTTTACTTAAATAATATAAGTTTTGTATATGAACCTTGTTAGGACACCGCAACTTTATATGTATCTTAATTATAACTATAGAATTATTTAAAAATATATTATTACTAAATATACAATTTCTAATAGTTTATTTATTTATTTATTTACAATTTACTTATACAACATTACAGTCTAACTAAACTAATGCGTTGTACAGAAACTAAATAGACATCCAATAATAAACAAACTAAAAATAATTAATTTATTTATTATTGGATGTCTATATTTCATTCCTAAATTATTACATTGTGTCAATCTAGAACATTAATTTAACAAAATGTCAATTTGTAAAATATTAGTATAGTGTTACAGAAAGAACTCACTTAGGCTATAATAAAACTTCTTAGTGCGTTTACAAATTTATTGTCAAATTCTATCTTTAATTTCATTATCTAATTATTATCTATTTTTTTTTTTATTATCTAATTTATTGTGAATTTTTATGCACAATGCAAGAGGTTCTAAAGTGATACCTACTTAGCTAGTTTTGAACTTGGTTATGCTAATTCATTTTTTACTCTGCAGTGGCTTTTAATTTTTGGTAAAGGGAATAATGACGCATGATTTCTAAAAAACTTGCTTACTTCCATAAAGTAAATGCTTGTTAGTGTGTGCATTTTATCTATATCTGTACTTATAATAAATCTGTAGAAGTGAAAATTCTGTACATTGAAAATATAAAAAAATAAATGGCAGGGGGTGTTACTAGACCGACATCGAACCCAAAAATGTGATGAAAAAAATGTTTGTCTGTCTGTCTGTTTGTTCAGGCATCACGAAAAAACTACCGGTTCGATTACGATGAATTGATATTGATTACTTGGTATAATTATTCTTTAATATCCTGGGCACCACACTGGGTACTTTTTATCCCGGAAAAGTATATACAATAAGAAACAAACTTAATTTTGCGGTTCGATCTCTAGACCCGATTACTGTATCAACCGCAAATAATAAGTTTGTCGTAGGTTACGTCACCCGCAGTGGAGTTCACTAAGGGGCGCTGCACACGGCTAAGACCCATACTAATATTATAAATGGGAAAGTGTGTGTGTCTGTTTGTCCGTCTTTCACGGCAAAACGGAGCTACCAATTGACGTGATTTTTTAGGTGGAGATAGTTGAAGGGATGGAGAGTGACATAGGCTACTTTTTGTCTCTTTCTAACCCCCTACTGAAAGGGGAACCGTGTTACCCCGAATTTAACGCGAGCGAAGCCGCGGGTAAAAGCTATATTTAATAAAACAAGGTTTACAGCTCTGCATTTGTTCATTTCTTTGTCCCCCCTCTCCCTCTCCATACATCCATTTCTATGTAAAACATTAAATACCAAATTATAAATTAGTACTACGTACTCAAAGTATTAAGTACCTATGTGAATACTCAATACCCATACATAATTTGCAGATACCTATTAATTCAAGCGCAAAATATAATTTAACAGATCGTTAATCACAAATAACTATGAAAATTGTTTCCGTTATGAAACTTAATATTTGATCACAAGATTTTATTTAAGTAGGTACTATTTCTACGCCTTTTGTGCATAAATATTACTCATGTGGACTTCGGAGGCAAAATTTCTATTGGTGCGTTTTTAACCTTTTTTTATGGATGAGTAAATCATCCAATGACAACCCCCGCTCTTGGGCAGAGCGGGAGATAGTTTCAGACTCTTACTGACTAAAAACCCACCCCGTTCCTTCTAGCCTTCATACCGGGGCTCGAGTTCCCTTTAGGATAACCCTGGCCCCAGTACGCTTCAACCACGCTGGGCCCCTGCTGTTGCTGACAACTCCTTGAGGCGTGCGGGAACAGTGCGCGCCGTCGAAGTCTTGGGCTCAATCCGGACAGTTACCAGACGGTCGGACAGTGAGCTACCTATTGCTCACTGTCCGCAAGCCCGCGCCTACGGTGGCGGGAAATCGGGATCGGAATCCCAGCGGCGGCGGCGAGAGCGCCTTTGCCTGATGCGGTCGGCCTCCTCCTTTGCGAGCATTACTGCTTCGCATAAGTCGGCGACCGCCTGCCACTCCTCCTCGCTCCGGACCATGGTCTGAACCAAGGCCCGGCGCAAGATGTCTCCGCCACCGATCGCCTTCACGAGGACACGGCGATGCTCCGTCCAAGCAGGGCACACCTCGACTGTGTGCTCCACCGTGTTCTCACGTTTTTAACCTGTATTAACGCTAACTTGGTAGTTAACAGTTTAGGTCGATCCAGGCTTGTGGGAACATTTGAAAGAGTTACCGTGGCCCTGAAATGCAAAGGGAAAATGAAGGAGCGTAGATTTAGTCAGTAAAAGTCTGACACGCTTCCTTGTTCCATCCTAGAGCGGCAGAAGTAATTTGACGATTTCCTACCCCAAAAAAACACTGGTGTATGTTTATATAGCTGTGAAATTTGATGATGTATTTTTTTCCATAACTGATTGTTATTTTGAATATTAAAATTCGCCTTGAAGAAACTGACTGACTGACATAACAAACGTACAGCGGAAAATACAGGGAATAGGAGCGTGAAGTTTTGTATAAAATTTCCTTTTATGACGTAGACGTCTAGTAATAGAGGATTTTTCAAAATTTACCCCCTAAAGGGATGAATCGCGGGTCCAAAGTTAGTTCCAAGAAAATGCTAGCAGAAGCAAGTTTTTTTTTAAATTAATCTGAACTAGTGCTTGACTGCGATCCCTCCGATCAGTAGCCTGATTCACGTAAAATCAAACAAGCCAAATATCGTTGAAGTTTTATAGTCGTTCGATCGAAGTCTTATTCAAAAGCGGTATTCACGATCTATCGACTTATTTCCAGTTACATTAATAAGTATTCTACCAGGATAATTTAATACAGATTTTTTTTTAATCGACGAATTTCAAACGACTTTAAAATCGGTGTCGTTCAAACTCGATTGATGGATGTGAATACGGAAATGGTCTAAACGACTAAATCGCTACGATATCGTTACGGTTTTCATTACGCGAATCGGGCTAGGTCGGTAAGCAGTGATGCAATCTTTGATAGTGTAGCGCACTAGTTTGCCTATAATTTGTATGTGTGTAATATACCGTACTAAGTATAATTTGGCATTTTTTTTTCCAGTCACTTTCTCTCTTTATCGTCTACCTAACGGTAACCGAATGCGGTTTTGTGCCCAAAACAACAGTTAGACGACGATTTGAAAAAAAGCACGAATTCGTCCTTCCAGAAAACTTTATGCGAGACGGAAAAAATTTAATAAACAACGTCAAGATTCCTAATCGAGAGTTTTGCTCCGAGATGATGCTGAAACCCGAAGACCACTACCTGGTGCTTCCGTGGTGGTACAATTACTGCCAGGACCTGAAGGATAAGTCCGCCCGAGGTGTCCAAGGGAACGTCAACTATGACATGATACATCGGTATATCTTGTCTGAAGTGCAGCAATACAAGAAGAGACTCAGTGAGAAGAAGGTCTCGATGACGGAGTTGGAGCACGAGCTGATGGCAATTAATAATAATAATGCGTAGGAGAAGATAAATAAATGTCTTCTTAATTATCTAATTTATTTAATTTTCTTACCATTTACTAGATAACATTATAAATATAGGTACCTACAGACTAACTAAAAAACAATCCTTAAGAACTAAGTAAAAGTACTGTAAAGTAGTAGCTTTTGCTCGTGGCTTCGCCCACTTACATAAAATATAGCCTATGTCACTCAGGAATAAAGCAGTTTTTAACCGTGAAAAAATCTTAGTAACGCACTAACACACTATTGCGAAAAACAGAAAATTGTTTGCCCATAAGCGGAAGGTGTAAAAGCGGATTTCCGAATATGAATATGTATTGAAAAATGTTAATACTTGCCTGGTTTTGCAACTGCAACTTTGTGCATTTTGGCACCTTTTACATACGGAACCCTATAATATATTGGCTCTTGCAACAACATCACCTAAACGAGTTTACGTACAAAATATCATGATATCACGAAAGCAGTGTAATTAATACATTTCAAGTGGCACTCACACTGGAGTGAGGAATAATGAGGGCGATAAGCTAAGTTTATCATTTTTATTGTACTCTGATAAGGTAGTGATGTTATTTGTACTTCACCGAGAACTAATCATCACTATTGTTTGATTAACTGTACTTTATGTTTAAGAACATTTTCAACCAGAGACAATTCGCGTTTTTTGAATGAAAGGTTCTTCTATCCTATTATATAAAGGGTGCAAGGGACAGCCCTCCACAAACTTTAAGGGCTTGCTCAGTAGATGAAACTGAACAATCTTCCACAAAAATTATTTTCAGGAAACGAAAAAAAAAATCGACCTCTCCATACAAACTGTCCAATCAAGTTTATAATTTTGTATGGTGAGGCGGATTTTTTTTTTCGTTTCCTGAATAAGAGTTTTGTGGAAGGTTGTTCAGTTTCATCTACTGAGCAAGCCCTTAAAGTTTGTGAAGGGGTGTCCCTTACACCTTGTATTAAGCGTTAATGATTTGCTTATATTTTATTTCAATTTTTTTTTACTAGTAATATTAGTTTTATTTATTTATATATCAAGAATTGCTGCAAAAAAATATTGAATTTATAATTATCATTAAATTTATTTTTCTTAAAAATAATAATATTAAAATTATAGAAAAAAAAAATTAATGATAGTAATATTAATCAGTTATTTTATAATAATTATAACAAATAAAATGATCAATAAATACAGATATTTTTTCTCAATTAATAGATATTATTTATTAATAATGAAAATATCGAGACATAAATTATCTTTATCATAAATACTTTTTATGGATTTTTTTTCAAGGCCAAACCCCTTTCTGCTAAACATGCAAAGAAAGAAAGAAAAAAAATAGCTCACACAGAATATTGATCAACACAAAAAGCGTTTATAGCAATAAAACTCAGTAAAATAAAATGTTGCTTGTAAAACTTCAAGAACAAAAATACAATTTGCCTTTATCAGTCTCCTGTTAATTCGTGTGTACTATGTCTAGATATAAAATCTATTTATACTGCAATATGGAAATATTATAAGAACAAAGATTTAAAAAAAAGTAACCATGGAGTTTCTTGCCGGTTCTTCTCCATAGGAAACGACCAATTTGGAACCGTGCACTAGCTTCTGACGTTTTATAAGTGCCCATGTAGGCATATCTGAAATAAAAACTTTCGAATATGATTTTTTTGAAAATTTTAGATACAGATAAATCTAGAAAGTAGTAGAAGTTGAACTGTGAAATATAATAATAAAACTAGTCATGTTTTCTTTCTCAATATTATAAACCTGCAATTCAACGAGCTCCATAAGGCGCTTCTCTGTCTTCCTGTTTGATTTTTTTTTTTATTAAGTATTTCAATATTATCTTAAAATATTATGTAGTATACATGACTTTGATATTAACAACAAGGATTTACAACCAAACTATGTACTTATATATGTACAAAATTATTTCACACAAAAGTATAGAGACGATTTTAATACTTTAGATATTTGCTTCCGCAACCAACTGTCCACTGGTGCCTAATGCTCGCTATGACCTGCTGTGACCTGTTTTGTACTTAGTGTTGATGGTGTCCAACTTATGACCTTTTTTTAAATATTTTTGGGATATTCAGTTACTGATTCTGAACAAAATATATCCAAGTTTCGCATAAACTAAAAAAAAAAACAACCGAATTGAGAACCTCCTCCTTTTTTGGAAGTCGATTTAAAATAATGTCGTATGACCTTTATCTACATTTTAGAAAAAAAAAAAAAAAACAATAAACCGTCCGTCGCGTCGTCCAAATAACCGTACTTCCTAAGTATCCATAGGTCTGTATGATGGGCACGTATTAATAGACGATCCTTACAAATGGGCTGTTATGTTTACAAAACACGACGAGACCGATTTCCTTTGGCCGCCAGTGTGACGATAACGCATGCGCTGGAGCCTGCATCAATGTGAACCGTCGAGAACAATGGATTTTTTAGTAATTGTGAGTACTTTGAGAATGTTTTTAAAAATATTTTTTTAAAAAAAATAAGTTGTTGTATTTATATTTTTTTTATAACATGCTTATAAATTGTTTTTTTTTTTTTGATATCCCATAACTCTGGGTATGAGTGCGACCATATCAAAGAATCAACTGGTACAGGAATTATTTATCAGTTTTTTTATGTTTTCATTTTCCATACGAAATATCTAGTTCACGATTATTTATGTAAAACACCCATACGTGAAATATGATAGAGTAAATATGTAATGTCATTTCTTTATTTGCAACGGCATAAAATTAAAGATTTTTTATAAGGGTGTAAATTTTTGCCCTAAATTAATTATAATGATTGACGATATCTTCGAAACCCTGCATTTATGGACCACATATTCTAGAACTTTTAGTATTTTTTTCTTATAGAATATAAACGTTGGGTTACGGGATATCAAAAACGAACACTTTGTATAAATTTTCAGTAGGTACATATTTTTGTCACTTAACTAACGCCTTGACCGATTCTGATATGGTCTCTGGATGGTTTTAAAATAAAATTGGACCCAGTAGGTTTTTTTATAGGTGGAAAATCATCTAATGACAGCTCCCGCCCTTGGGCGGGGTGAGAGAGCGTGTCAAACTTTTACTGACTAAACCCACTTCTGTTCCTTCTTTGCTTTCGTTCCAGTGCTCCGGGGTTCTCTTTCGCATCACCCATGGCCCTAGTAGACTTCGACCCTGCTGGGCCCCTTCGTGGACCCAGTAGGTGGCGCTGCAATCGGGTTCTTATTTTTTTTTCAGAACGCAGCTGTCGGGTAGGACAACGTCTGCCAGGACCGTTAGTATAGTCATAAAAAAAATTCACGAGTATTTACAATTTCAATAAATCAAAATAATCGTCTCTGTGTATCCATGGTATGCATTGAAACTCTTCATTATGTCTTTATTATTTTGTCTGTATTTTTGGAATATTATGATTTGTGTCAATTACGTGAAAATCGTTTTTGTTGGGTTGGTTGGCAGCAATATAATTTGTACTTACTAAATGAGTAGGTACATGAAATACCATTTATGTCTCTCGTAAAATATACTCCAACAACTGTGTTATTGAATTATAAAAATGTCTATTATATTTACAACTAACTTTTTTCCGCAGCTTCGCATACATAAAATATAGCCTATGTCACTCAGAAATAAAGCAACTTTCTATTGGTGAAAAATTTCGCAATCGGACCAGTACTTTCAGAAATTACCTCCTACAAACAAAAAAACATAAAAACGGGTTCACCATTTTAGTCAGTAAAGGTCTGACACTATCTCCCGCTTCGCCCAAGAACGGGAGCTATCATTGGATGATTTTCCCATAAAAAAAAGTGGGGAGGTTAAGATCCTCAGTTTAAGGAATACGACGCTAGAAAGAGGAGGAACAACCTTCAGAAACAATGAAATAATAAATAATATGTTAAATTAGGCCTAACTAAGACACGCATTAAAAACTGCATAAATTTATATACTTCAAGTTAAACTTACTTCTGGTGAAAGGTTGCGGGAATCCGATGGATGCGGGACGCACAGGATCGTGCATTGTGGCGACGCTTGGGGGAGGCCTATGTCCAACAGTGGACGTCTGTCAGCTGATATGATGATGATGCATTCATTGTGCGTGCGGCTAGGGAGTGGAATTCCTTGCCGGAGTCTGTGTTTCCTGATAGCTACAACCCGGGAATCTTTAAGTCGAGAGTGAATAGGTTCCATCGTCGACCGCATCGTCGCTTTCCATCAGGTGAGATAACGGTCAAGCGCGAACCTATCAAAAATAAAAAAAAATAAAAAAATGCCGGTGGCGGTGATGATGATGAAACTTACTTTGTTTAGTTTATCTCGCTCTCATACTTGAAAACTAACCAAATTGCCTCAAATAAGCACCAAATTTTAAATGCGAGTCTTAGGCCCGTATTATAGAACATCGCTCAATACTCAAGCATCATTTAAAACTAGACTCAAGCCATAATGCTTTTTGAGTCTAGTTTTAAGTAATGCTTGAGTATTGAGCGATGTTCTGTAATACGGGACTTAGTTTTGCAAGTGGGGCATATTACTGGCTGGGGCATATATGCTTGGTTTACCATAATAATTGTTGGCCTTTTTGTTTCAGTTAGTATTAGCACTATACATCACTCAAGCCCTCACAAAATCAAAGTCCAAGAAATCCAAAGCATCGGAATCAGAAGAGGGCAGTATAGAAAACCTGTTGTATTTTAAGGATTGCCAGCGAAATGCCAAGCCGGAGCCCGTAGTGCAACCGATGCCTTTGAGGTACGAGATGCCCCCTACGACAACACCACCGCCGAGGCAGCCGGAGTGCCTCTTCCCGAAGATGTGCTGTGCCTTGACTTGTGGGAACGAGTGTGGTGGTACCCAATCATCTATCTCGCGCATGCAGCCAGAGACTCCCATGATTCCTCCACAATTCCAGCCTCCTGCCGACGCCGCCACTAACATAAGGAGGGGCCGATTGGGCCCCGTACGTCCAAGAAGAAGGAAGAAGATTAGGCCTCCAAACATGTTACCTCCACTGCCATCCAGAAGAGATGGCAATGGAGGATTCTCAGGCTTCACCAAAGAGAAAATCAAAGGCCTCATCGCTAAAGATGATGATATTAGGAAGATATTAAAGGATTTGGTGAGGGTTACTATGCAGAAGGTGAATCTGCAAGATATGATCAATGGGAACCAGAACAGCTATAATGGCGGCAACACGGTTAGTTCAGTGACTTCTACTACCGTAGATGATATATACATGGATGATTACGTCGAATAAAATAAGGTTTTTTTTTAATGTAGGCTATGGTTTTTTAATGACACTTTGAATTACTCCTGTATTGACTGGCCTGTTGGTCTAGTGGTTAGTGGCCCTGACTGCTATGCCGGAGGTCGTGGGTTCGATTCCCACTTAGGACCAATATTTGTGTGATGAGCATAATCATTTGTTCTGTATCTGGGTGTAATTTATCTATAGTATGTATGTATTTAGAAATATATAAATATGTTTATCAGTTGTCTAGTACTCATAACACAAGATCTGCTTAGCTTGGGACTAGACGGCGTTGTGTGATAGTTGTGGAATATTATATTATATATTATATTATTATATATTATCTCTGTATCATGGGTGCCTCCACAAATATGTAAACTCACATACAAGATACTCAGACCTGGAACTACTATCTATAAGCCATACAAATATTTGTTCCAATCACTGTGGGGTGTCCTCGTGGGGGCGATCGGTGGCAATGATCTCTTGCACCGGATCCTGACCATGGTCCTCATTCCGCGAAGCAGTAATACAAGCAAAGGAGGCGGCCGCACGCGCTAGGGAACGGCCCTCATGCCCCAGCCACCGGGCTCCCGATCCCGGTTTCCAGCCACCGTAGGGGCGCGCTTACGGACGGCGAGCAATAGGTGGCTCGCCTTCCGACTGTTGGGTAACCGTCCGGACCGAGCCCAAGTCGTTGATGGCGCGTAGTGTTCCACACGCGCCTCAAGGAGATGTCAGCAAAACAGTAGGGGCCCAGCAGGGCCGAAGCCTATTGAGGCCATGGGTTTGCTCCTGAAAGAAAAACCCGGGGCCCTGGAATGCAAAGCAACTAAAGAACATAGAAGTGGGTTTTACTCAGTAAAATTCTGACGCGCCCTCGCGCTCCCAAAAGCGGGAAATACAATTACCGGAACGGATCTTGAGCGCTGGCTTCAAGTTGCGCAGAAGTCAAATATTCAGTCTCTTTAATGGTGCGAAGTGAGACGCGGGGGCAGGGGAGCGTCAGTGATTGGCTCGCCGCGCCATCGTGTCATAGACGTCACTCGTGATTCGTTCCCTGGCTTGCTGCATGAATCTAACAACGACGACGATTGGCTCGCCAATGTATGGAATGCGCAAAGCGCAAAGCGCTCGGCGTCACAGTGGGGATCCACTGTGACGCCGAGCGCTCAATATTTGTGCCGGTAGTTATATAAATGGATATCTCCCGCTCCCAAAAGCGTGAGATATAGGTAATTGGATGATTTCCCACCTAAAAAAAAGCAGCCAATCACTTAACCACTATGCCAACCGTGCCGTGAAATTCTGCGTTATGCGAAAAGTGAGGAGGCCGTGAGGTCTTTCCAGTCACGCCTCAAAGAGGGGACTTACCGACATAATTATGGCGTGCCCAGTACTTACGAGTCTGTAACTTCCTTTCACTCCATCTAGAGTTAGATAAATTATATTTGGTAAAATCCATTTTAAAAAACTTGCATATCATTGCCACGTTAAAATGTGAGAAAACGTTACAAAAACGTCTGCAATGTTATAAAACATTTTGTTGTAAAATATTAAAATTTTCCGTTATACCAGTTTGAAACTCTCAGAATTCTCACGTGGAATTAGCACAAAAATGGCCACCAAGAGAACTTTTGTTAACAATTATCATGCATTATCCTATAACGAGTCGTCCGTTTTATAATGCGATGCAAATTAACAACAAAATACAGAGAACCGGAATTATTTAGATATTCATGTTGCTACTGTTTTCAAAAACACTTACCAGCTTGGTTCCTTTCATTATAGCAAGGTACCTATTTATTTGAATAACAGCAATCTGCTTTTTAAGAACAATAAAACCTGCCAATTATGCAATTAAAAGCAGAGTTCAGGGGCCTTACCATGGTAACGTGTTAAAATATCAGTCAAGTCTGCTATTTTTATAAATTCGTCATTCCAACACGATCTCTTTGTCGTTTTGTTAAAAGTTCGTAATCTGTTATTTTATAATGATCGATCATTGATCGGTCAATGGAAACCATTGACATATTAATTAAAAGCAAAGACTGCACAACGACATTTTGATGGGAGGGCTTGATGCACTTGCGTCGCGTCATACAGACGTAGGTAGGTATAGCAAAATACAGAGTTGAAATGTGTTAGATAAAACCACTAAATCTTAAAGGTTTATTTTTGGTAAATGTATTGTTTTGTAAAAAGTCATAGAACAAAAGTTGTTGTTTATATACTTAACTAGTAACATAGTCCTGAGACGTTGTCAGTGTTTTCAAATAACCCATTTATGGCATCATCCCTAACAACAGTTTAGTTTAGGATTTCAAATAAACCGCTGTGGTAGGGCCTCTGTTCACTTTCAATAAAGAAATAGGTATCTAACACCAGCCATGAAGCACGTTTCTCGGCAAAAAGGAAAACAAAATGGCGCGATTCTTATTGTTCGATTTTTAAATATCCGATGAGGTTTGCAATCAATGAGGTCGGAATTTTCTTGTGGAATGAATTCATTGGAATTAAAATGTGATGGCAGTTCTTTAGTTGTGTGCATTTGAATTTTTTTTTTTTAAATTATTTATCTACATTCTACTCACATGAAGAAACATCACGAATTATGATGTATTCATTAAACCCCAAGCGAACGCCGGTGTTCGTAACTCATGATATGATTATTTTAAAAGAGTGGCCATGGAGTTTCTTGCACGTTCTTCTCTATAGACATCTACGCTTAGGAACGTGCAATTTAGCTTCACTTTTTTTGACTGACCGACATTTTGACAAGTCAAGTGCCTGTAAATGGTCTATCTACACTAATTAATAGTATTTAAAAAAAATATATATATACAAGGTGCAGTTTTAAAACTGCACAATATTTCAGGAGGTTGTAATAAAACTCATAAATAATCATGTAAAAATACGAAACCTGGTCAATAATCAGTAATACTTGTTATTTAATTTTTTAATTACACTAAACTAAATCGATTGATCGATGGCCGCGGGGGCATGGCTAGGGTGTGGCGTGCGGGATGATGATTGGATGATACATTATTTATGAAACTATCGTTGCGAGTTAGTGTGTGTGAAAACGCCCTTTATTGTTCCGTGTTTGTGTGTGTGAAAAAAAGGGCGGTTATAAAAAAAAAAAAATTACCTACTTATTTTATTATTGATTCGGGTCGAGAATCACTAACATAATTACCTCCTGAAATATTTTGCAGCTTCAAAACGACACCTTGTATATATATATATATATATTTCAGACCCAGAGTCCATGAATTGTTAGTGTCTTAGTAACAGAAAGTGCTTATATACTACGAGTATATTAGTATTGTTAGCAATCTATAGCTAATTCCACCCAGTGTCTCTGGATGGGGCAATCCGACCTATCAGCAATCATTTTCAGGATGCTGTTACGACTGTTGCACAAACGTTGCAGTAAAGAAACCGCTTTCTTACGCATAATGGCGTGATAGCCATCCGTGTGAGCCACGGCAAACATTTCCCAAGCACTACAACGCCTTATATTACTATAAAGAGGTATAGCTTTTTTTATGTTTTTTTTTCATCATCATCATCATCAGCCTTTTTAATGTTCCCACTGCTGGGACTCGGGCCTCCTCTATAGAAGAGGGAAAGGGCCGTAATCCACCACGCGGGCCCAGTGCGTGTTGGTGAATGTCACATGTCTTCGAATTTTTGGTTCTAGGACATGCCGGTTTCCTTACGATGTTTTCCTTCACCGTTTTGAGAGCAGTGGTGATGAACTAAATTACACAAAGTAATACGCCTGGCTGGGTTCGAACCCGTGACCTACAACTCGTAAGTCGGGGCCGTTACCACTCGGCCACCACTACTCTGGTTTTTGTTTGTAGGAGGTAATCTCTGAAATTCCTGGTCCGATTGTGAAAATTTTTTCACCGATAGAAAGCTGCATTATTCCTGAGTGACATAGACTATATTTTATGTACGCGGGCGAAGCTGCGGCAAAAGCTAGTTTGAAATACAATTTTTTGATTAATTTTTTCAGCTTATGAATTGTTCAGAATAAATATGATGGAACAGATGAGTAGGTATCTGTGTTCTATCAGTTAAACTTTGGGTTCCAGAGCGACTTTTGAACAAATGAACAATTAATTCTGCAGAATCCAATCTGCTTAGTATTTTCCCAACCATGGGATCGGCTTCAAGTCTACAGTCTGCAGCTGAGTACCAGTATTGTATACGGAGCGACTGTCTATGTGCCTTCCACGACCCAGTACACGATTACGATAACAATGCGGAACTGGCATTGATAATGAGCCAATAACCTTGTAGCCTTGTGATCTTGCTGAATGTTTCAATATTACGTAGATTCCATACTGAAAGAAAGAATGAAAACTATTTTATTTGGCACACACACTCGTAGATACACACAATGTAGTAACAACATGTAGACACTAATGATTATAAAAAACTGGGCAAGTGCGAGTCGGACTCGCGCACTGAGGGTTCTGTGCAAACTACAATTCCCGAATGGAGTCTCGAAGATTTTTCCGAAAGGCAATTTTTTTTTTGGTAAGTAACGTAGTTTACTACAAATTTACTGTTTTCAGATTTTTCCCTCAAACTATGCTATATGACCTTGCTCTGTGCCAAATTTCAGGATTCTGGGTCAACGAGAAGTACCCTATGAATTTTGATCTTTGAGAGTATCAAATATACGTTTTTTTGCGACATAAACGGCCGTATCTTTTTATTCCTTAGCTTGAAAGTTTGATTTTTTAACAGCTTGAAGGGACCGCAGATCTGAGTATATGGTTTTAATTTCAACTCGATACCTCCACGCGTTCTCGAGATAAAGGGTTTTGACAGACAGACAGACAGACTGACGGACGGACAACAAAGTGATACTATAAGGGTTCCGGTTTTTCCTTTTGAGGCATGGAACCCTAAAAAAGAGACCACTAACATGCTGCTGTTGGATCTCTGTTCTTACTTAAAGATTCATACACTCCTCGAACTTAAATCACCAAATTGGTGCGTAAAACAAACACTACAAAGCCTCAATAATCTACAAAGCCTGGATTACAGGCATATACGAGTAGTAGCCAGCCTTTCGCTATTTTACAGGATGCATTTTGGAGAGTGTGCGTGGAAATTACCTACATGACTTAATTCCGTCATCACCTTTCTACCATCGGACAACCCGACGTACGGCGAGTATTCACCCTTACATTGTTAACACTTGTACGGTCCAGACTAAGCGTTTCGCATTGTCGTTTATACCGCGTACATCGAAGGACTGGAACAATTTGCCTGCTGGGGGCTTCCCGTCCGATTATAATTCAGGTGTTTTCAAGGCTAGAGTAAATAAGCTCTTAATAAACTAGTGCGCTTTGCCGTCAACGATTTCATCATTACCTATCAGGTCCAATCGCAATCAAGAACTAATTTTATAACATATAAAAATCTTTCTAAAATTGACATTCTAAGCAATCGAAAACATCACAAGAATCGAATAATATTTGAACTCCCCCAAAAGGTAAAAGCGTAATGGTACTCCAATGTCCAAACTTGGAGGTAATACGAAAATTGAAATAAGACCTACAATGCGAGTGTCGGAGGCAAAAACACTTACAAAATGTTACCTGCTTATGTAAATGTTAAGTTTCAGGGGCGCCTGCTGAAAGAAAATGCGACCATCCGTGTATTTTTGTTAGGAACACTTTCATATTGGTTCCCGTAAGTTGCCTCATATGAAATCTTTACGTTTTGAACGTTGAGGTAGGCAAAGCGAGGTACTATAATATTGCTGGCTGGAATGGTTTGGCTGCGGATTCGTTTGTAGTTTAGGTTTGTGACGATAGATGGCGTTGCTGGGAGCAGAATTGAGTTTTAGTTAGTAGTTTTTTTGTTAGTGGTTTTTAGAGTTGTATCTTTAATTGTAGAACCTAGTTAAGCATATTTATTGCTCGTAGTCTAGATGCACAGTCAATGTGGTTGTGAAAAGCACAGGACGGAGTTTTAGATAGACCTTTGTTCAGCAAAATGGACGTCATCTTTCTAAAAAAAGAAATAGACATAACATTTTTTTTTTCTTTCTAAGTTAGTCGGGGAAAAATGACGATGATAGTGAATTCTGAACATTTAAGAGAAACAGGCGTGTAGAAAAAGAATTGAATATATCGTATTTTTATTAAAATTCAGTAGGTAATCCAAACTCTCAGATGAAATGAATTTATCATTTCATTTAATTTATAATATTCTGCAATTTTTACATACTATGTTAAAAAGGCTTTTTACTGTACACACTCCCATCTTGGTAATACGAATTTGGTCCATACGTAGCATAATTCTAATTAGTATTAATAGGTACATGCTTGAATTTGTTACGACGGACTAAACTAATGCTGAGCAGCTGACTTCACACTCGACTTTAGTCTGCACAGACCAAATTCATAGTACCAAGTTCGAGTGTGTTTACACAATGGGTAGCTCGCTGTCCGGCCGTCCGGTAACTGTCCGGACCAAGCCCAAGTCGTCGACGGCGCGCGCTGTTCCCGCGCGCCTCAAGGAGTTGTCAGCAACAGCAGGGGCCCAGCCGGGTCGAAGTCTACTGGGGCCAGGGTTATCCGAAAGGGCGCTCGAGCCCCGGTATGAAGGCTTGAAGGAACGGGATGGGTTTTTTAGTCAGTAAGAGTCTGACACTATCTCCCGCTCCGCCCAAGAGCGGGGGTTGTCATAAGATGATTTTTCCCATCGAAAAAAAAAAAAAGCTACGAAAGTTTAGGGCAAAATCTAAAAATGAAAAAGCGTTCCCCCACTCTCAACTACCCACAATATTAAGGTACCTCTAAACTTGCAACACAAAGGTGAGTATATTCGCACAAGTTATAAACGAAGGTAGACAGACGGTAACCACTCTGCGTGATAAATGATGACGTCATAATGGTCACATCTAGTTTCCTTTGAGTCGCAGTTGGAATACATTCATTCTGTTGTATTCGTATGAAGTATACAACTGCATTGCTGTTGCCCGTGATTTATAATATTAAAATGAATCGCTAAATGTTTTGCTAAGCGCAAATCTCGAGAACAGCTGAACCGATTTCGGTAATTCTTTTTTTGTTGCTGTGTTATTGTGAGGAGAAGGTTCTAATAGAAAAAAAAATGAACATGGGGGTAGTGTAGAGTAGAGTACGGTGGTGTAGGGTAGAATAGGGTAGAGTGGGAGCGGAGCCGCGGGCAAAAGTTACTTTTTTATAAAATTTATTTATATCACAGACAACAAATGGTCCATAATGTTAGTAAACCTTAAACCTAGTGTTATTCTAGTCTTATATTACAATTACTTATACTATTTTAAGCATTCAGCACAGGAGATGACTCCATTTTCATCTTCTCCACAAAATGCCTGAAAAAAGGGGAAAGAACACTTTCCGCTACTGTTTTTAGAATGCTGTTGCCACACTTGCCACTGACCCGGGTTCTAGCCGCCAAAGATGCTAGCTTCTTCCAAATGATCGCATGAAAGCCGTCAGTTAGATTCTGTGTAAACATCTCCGACTCATCTTTATGCGTGTATTACAGATGTAATACCAGCTGCTATCTGGACAAAGAACTGAAGAGCACTTTTTTAAGGTGCGAAATCTTTCAATGACTTACTTCTCCCACTCTAGGACGGAGCGAGAACGCGTATCAGATCTTACTAAAACCACACCTATGTTAGTTCTTTGCCTAGCATTCCAGGACCTCGGGTTTTCTCTGTCGAAACTCAAGCCATGGCCCCAGGAGGCTTGCTAGGCCTCTACGGTTTGCTGAAATCTCTTTGAGACGCGTGTTGAACACTACGCGCTGTCGACGACTCGGGCTTGGTCCGGACGATCAGTGGTGTACCTTTGGTAACGGCCTTAACTTACCTAATGGGTCTACAACACGCCCAAGCAGCACCACAGTTTTGCCTGCGCAGGCCTGTTTGTGTTCGGAAAATCGTGCATGTGGTAGGTAAACTTTTACAACTACACAGTCATTCCCGCTGTGAAGCGAGAGGAAGTAGATACTTATCAGAATTTACTGACTAAATCCACCTGTGTACCTTTAGTTGCCCTAAGCGTTCCAGGGCTACGGTAACTCTTTCGAACTACCCTGCTGTTCTGGCAGGCACGGTAAAGGTAAAAGTAGCTTATCACTTATAGCTTAAGAGCTATAAGTTAGTGTGTATTGTTTATCACGGAATAGGTTAATTATAAATTATGCAAAATGTATCTGGAATAATGCACACCCCTATTCACCATTGTTTTTTCAAGAATTGATCACAATAGGTATTTTTGTTTATTTTTGAATTAAATTAGCTGACCCGGCGAACTTCCTACCTCCTAATAGTCAATGAGTGTAGTTTAAACTTTCGATATAGTCAACCGATTGCGATGAAACAAAGCCTAAGTAATATATCAAGATGCACACAATTTTAACATATAAAAGTTTATTAAAAAGATTTAGTACATTTTACGTAATGCGCGCACAACTAAAAACTTCTACAGATTTATTATAATTATGTTTAAACTAGCTTATGCCCGCGGCTTCGCCCGCATGGCATTAGGTACTTAAGGAATCGAGATAAAGGGTAGCCTATGTTCTTTTCCATGTCAAAGGCTACATGCATGCCAAATTTTATCCAAATCCGTTCAGCCGTTTTTGCGTGATTAAGTAACAAACATCCAACCATCCAAACATCCACACTTTCATATTTATAATATTAGTTAGGATTACTTTTAAGTTAGCTGAAATTGATTCAGTGCTCGATTCTGAACACATTATGAGTACTTTCAGAATGTCCGTTAACTACGTAACATATTGTGTATATGTATTTTATATAACCGGAAGTAAAACAGAAACTGTTAGGGTTACGTGTATCAGCTAACATTGTGGTTATACTAGTATCTATTTCTGTTTAAGCGTGGGAGTACAGCAGTGGTGAGTGGTAACGGCCCTAACTTACGAGTTGTGGGTCGAGGATTCAAACCAAGCCAGGCGCATTACTTTGTGTAATTGATTTCATCACCATTGCTCTCAAAAACGGCGAAGGAAAACATCGTGAGAAAACGTCTAGAACCAAAAAATTCGAAGACAATTTACCAACCCGTAATCGGCCTACGATGTGGATTACGGTTCATTTTTTTCTTAGAGAGGAGGCCTGAGTCCCAGCAGAGGGAACATTAAAAGGCTGATTATGTGGGAGTAGTATTTTAATCTTATGTTATTGACATTTTCCTGGCGTGCGCGTTTCAGGATTGTAAAACTAAGGTGACAAATGGAGCCCTTTTTCTATAACTTAAGCGTAGTATCCCCACTATCTACTGCTGGACATAATGTCTCTCCCAAAACACACCATTATCTCGATCCTTTACCATAACTTTATTAATGGACGGGGAACCCAATCTCCCGCTCTGGGTGGAGCGAGAAACAGTGTTAGACTATTACTGACTACAACCCACCTGCATTCCTTCAGTTACTTTTCGCGTTCCGGGGTCATGATGACTCTTCGAACAATCCAGTCGGTCACTTATTCAGATAATTCGACTCATCCATAGAAAGACCGTCGCTTTTTCTAGTCTGTATTATTAGTTTTTTTTTTAATTTATCATGGTCATCATCATCATTACAGGCAAAAGACGGAAACAAAAAATCTGTTGGACATAGGCCTCCCCCAAGTGTCTCCGTCTCGCATCCAACGAATTTCACCGACACTCACCAGGTCATCGGCCCCACCTTGTGGGAGGTCTTCCAACGTTGGTCTGCGTAATCAGCCCCCCTAGCCAAGTTACAACCGTTTCGCTTGCGTCGAACGCTTCGAGTTGGCCGCGTCGCCGAATCTATTGTTCTGACCTCGTGACTGAGCGTTGAGATGACGTCATTCCCGTACATTTGAAGCTTTCTACTAGCGTTAACTATTGCAGATTAACAACTTGGCTAGGGGACCAGAACCATCTACCATCTGTTCTGCGTGCAATGTGCCCTGTCCTACTTAAGTTTGGACATTTTTCAAGCTATTTTGGTAGCCTTGGTTTTCCTATGGATATCTTCATTTCTGATATTTCTTGTTAATGAGACTAAATCATTGTAACCCACGATTTCATTTATATGTAACCTTGAACCGAACGGCTCCTTAGGGGATGAAATTTAAAGAAAATATTCTTAACGCATCTCCAAGGAACATAAAATTTTCATATTCCGTATATCATCATTATTTTA